>JACSVZ010000001.1:65164595-70164595 GCA_014706295.1 Lycocorax pyrrhopterus obiensis
TTTTTCCTTTTAAATGTTCCTTTGGAATATCACAGTAGACAGCAGTCTGTCCACGTTTGGGGAATAGGATTTTTAATTTTCAGTCTTCAGTAATCCTGTGTATCTACTGAAACAACTTAGGAAACTAACCCATCTTTTAAGGCTGAAGCTTTTGGGGTTAGTCTGGTTATATTTCAGTAACTGCCGGTTCCAATAACCACAAGATTATCAGTGAATATCTGTCCTCGTAAAAGGTCAAGAAATGCTAGCCCATACCTTTTCTAATTAGAGTCTGGTGTTCACTAATGTAATGTTTTCAGAAACCTAGCTATTTATCCTTTTCAGACCTCTAAAGGACACTGTTTTGGACAGGTATTCTTATAGAAGTAACAAATACATGTGAGAACTTATAGGGTTTTTTTGCTGTTAGACTGAGGTGGTATGATATTATATGGTATCATATCATATTATATACTAAGCATTATGTTTCTGTATAGAAGCCTCTGACACGTTAGCTTGAGATTTCTCACATACATTTTAAAATATGTACTTACTCATATATATATATTGAGTTTTATACCTTGAAAGATTGAGAGGATAATTTAAATCTCTAAATGGAAGCTCTGGGGATCACTTTGTAACATTTAAATTTTAAGGTATGAAGAGAATCTTCATTTTTGCAGAGCATGGCTAACGTGAGTGTTTCACTTCAGCTGTTTCATGAATGTCTGGTGTGTTGTAAAATTAAGCTAGAATGCCTGCATTTTTTCTTAGCTTGTAAAAACTGAAGAAAAATATCCAATGATGATAAAATATATATATGTGAATCTTAAATAAGATTGCTGCAGTCTGACTGTACAGGTATTAAGTATCCAAATTTGTGGTTGTTCTGCAGTCACCAAAGTTTAATGCAGCTAAGTTTCGTATTTAAATGTTGTGGCACTAAAGAGGGTGAGCTGAGGTCTTTTCTTCTGTGTATGCAGAACAACATATGCATGAGAACAACTTTCTTGATGAGTTCTTCAGGGAAAATGCTGAAAATTTTGGAAGAGGGGAATGGATTTCTTGGCAGTATTTCAGAAAAGCCAGTTGGCTGTGACAGCCCACTGAAGGTCTGGGGAAAAACTCTCATAAAATTAAAAAAGAAAAGAAAAGAAGGAAAATGAAAGCTGCTCTCGTGGCCTTCTGCAATCGGCCATATGTGCTGCAAACATTAGAGGAGTCCTTTGGATAGGAAGATGCCATGGAGAACCTCCATGGGGTGTCCTGGGGGGAAACCCAAGAGCTCAGATTCCCCAAATATCAGAGAGCAAAGGATTCTAATGAGTGTCCACTAACATCAATGGAGAGGTGGTGCAACTGACCACACTCCTAACTAGTCATCTTCTTCCTAGACTACCTGTCTCACCATGGGAACATTTTTCATAGGATCATAGAATGTATTGTGTTGAAAGGGGCCATGAAGATCATTAACTTCCAACCCCCTGCCATGGGCAGGGACACCTTCCACTAGACCAGGTTCTCAAAGCCCCATCCAACCTGGCCTTGAACACTTCCAGAAATGGGGCATCCACAGCTTCTCTGGACAACTTGTGCCAGTGTGTCACTGCACACACCTGCACAATTGCAGTGAACAGTTTTCTGACAGTGCAAGGCAGAAAAAAGGAAAAAAAAAACAAAGACATTTCCCACTGTTTTCAGGGCACCAATGACCTGGGGCTGCCTGCTGCTCCACAGCACAGTGCCTCCCACCACCCCCCTCCAAAGAGACATGCTCCTGGATTCTCCATTCTTCTCACCAGGTGTTGGTGAAGGAATGTAGCACCCCCTCTGCCTGGTGCCTGGGCTTGGCTGGACCCATGCTGGAGGTCTGGAGTGCTGAGGAAACATTGCAAAAGTGAGGTGCTCTGTGAGCTGCTGTCAGTCATAGGGTCCTGTACTTCCATCAGTCCACACAGTGTAAAGCACTTTAATGCTCCTCTTGCTACATTTGCCTCCAAGCAGAACACTGGATCTGGGCTTACTGGTGGCCTCACTGGGTCCAAAGTCCAACTGCGACACAGTAAGGAAGAAAGAGCCATGCTTTCACCATGTTTTCTGGGAGAATATGCAGGGAAGGGCATTGTAGTCCCTTGGGTAGGTATACCATGATCCAACAGAGATGAACCTTCCTCAGGTGGTCCAGTAGGACTCCCTCCACAGTCCCATCCCTGCAGTGCACCTTCCTCACAATGGCCATACTGAGTTTTGGGGTTGGCGTAAGCATCTTGGTAAAACCCTGGGCAAGGAAAAATATAATTTAAAAGGAATGGGTGGGTTTGTTGGGTATGGTGGCCTTCTAGTGGTTCATTTGTTAAAAGTCTTGCTTTTAAAAGGTTTTGCTTAAAGTTTTCAAGTAAGACCTTTAAATTCTTCTAAAATATTTTAGGGGGAGTAAATAATTTTATTTGGCCTACTAAGGGGCTTTAGCTGAGTCATGCTGGCTGGTTTTGTGTGTGCTAGCTTTGTAAATGGTCAGCAGTGCTCTTGCCCAGTGACTGGTGGGCTATTGATCATCTCCCACAACAAGGTATTATTACAAATAGCTGAGGCTGCTGTAGTGATTAAAGAACATTAACTGTGCCTTGAAAGGCCATGAATATGTTGGTCAGATGATCTTCTGGTGACAGAGAATGACAGCACGTGGATGGGCTGTGCTGTGGTCTTGGTAGGGGTGTGCAGCCAGGTCTGGTGGCGTATGGAGCCTGGCATTGGCAGTATACATGGCTGGACGTGCTCTGTGGAGGTTTTGCTGCAACACTGTGTCTGGAGTTGTGAAATCTTATTTCTTGAAAGGGATCTGAAAACAGAGATGGGGTGTGTGACACAGGATTAGTCAGGACTCCGGGGTGGGTCTTGTGGCATTGGCCTCCTCTGGGCACTGAGTCATTCCCTTGCATAAGGAGGAGTAGTGCAAGTATTTCAACAGTGCCATTTGGGATGCTCTGGGAAATTAATTTATTTCATTGTGTGTCTGCCTCTCATATCACCATCCCCTCTTCTTCAGTCTCACCACCAGCTGAAGGTGTAGACAACCTCTGCTCTCTTCCGGGGCAGCTCTTCCCACATTCCTGCAAGAAACCCTTGCCTCCCCTCAGCAGCCTTGGTTTCCAGCCCCCTCCAGCCCCTCACAGGCTGGTCCAGCCATATGGCTATTGCTGCTTCCAATTCCGCATGGCCTTCTCCACCCTGCTTCTTGTACCTGGACCATCTTGCTGTGCTCCCTCTGGATGAGATAACAGCTCCTGGCTTCGTGTTTTATTTTATTTATTTATTTATTTGACACACGCTTTTTCGGCCTAGCCAGATTTGTAGACCTGCTTCTGCTCCGTGCTTTGTGCAGCCTGCCTGTTTCAAGGGTGTCCACCTGGCCCACTGCCTTCAGGCCAGCTCATGTCATGCCCTTACTTCTGCTTTCCCTTAAGCACAGCCTCTTCACTTGTGCTTTTCTTGCTCATGCTAAGCTTTTTTTTCTTCCTGACAATTTCCACCTCTATTTTGGTGTTTGCTGATACTTTTTACTGTTGTAACCCCTCAGCACAGCTTCTTGCCCAGCACTGTGTGGCCGTACACTGGCCATGCTTCTTGGACCTTTGCCTTTACACACAGGACTGACCCTCCATTTCCTGTGCTGACTTCGTGCTGTGCACCTCCTGGCTGCAGCTTCTTTTCTCTGGGCACAGCCTTTCCATCCTCTCTTCAGCCTGCTCTTTGCACAGTGCTCGCTGCTGCTCTCATAGAGCAGAGCAGCCACCCTGCTTCCTCCCACCCCCCAGCCGCACATGGACCTGTGCCCTTCTCTCTGCTGCTTCTCTCCCTTCTGTACAGCATGATCTTTCCCCACAAATGGCTCTCTTCTCATTCTGGCTTACACAGATCTGCTCTTGCCTGGTGCCTGTTGAGAGTTTTCCTGTGCTGTGACCACATTCACACTCCCTCCCCCCATCTCCATCCTGCTGTTGTTGCAAATGAGCAGCTTTGGAATTGTTTGCTCCACATTTTTTCTGCATATAAATGGTGATCAAATCTTCAGTAGATGAAGGACCAGCTTTTTGTTTGCAGCTTCAAGATGCTGAACCTGTGTTAATCCTAAGGCCCAGACCCCTTCCTTGCTCTGCTATCAGCTTCCAATCTTCTGATATTTTGCTTCTTTAAGCCTTACGTGAGTCAAATTCCCTCTTAACGACAGGTGACTTTCTATTTGCATTTGTCTTCTCTTTGCTTCTTTACTTAGATGATCTACACTGTGCACTTTCCCTTGTTTCAGATATTTCTGCCATCAGTGAGTGTGTGGTGGCACCAGCTAATATGTGCAGGTGGACAGCAGACTGCTGAATTGAAAGCTCTTTTTGGGGAAAGAGGATAAGCAAAGCTGTCATGTACACCCCAACCACCTCTTGGCAAGTACCCTTTTTTAATGTCTATTCCTTACTTGCCAGAAAGAGTTGCCTCAGCATCCACAGGCAGTACTTCTACCAAAATTTACAAGCTCTGTCTTTTAGAAGTTTTAGGAGGTAGAAGACGATTTAGGAAAGTTGGGTTATGCTAGCTATCCTCACAACCAGTTGAAACCATAAGAAGCTGTCACTAGCAGCAGCATTTGCCATGTGCTGAGAAAACATTCCTGGACAGGCCTTGAGCAGTCTGATCTCAGGCAGCTTTGCATGTCCTTTGGAAGTGCATGGGTGTGTCTGTGGCCTCGATGGTTCATACAAGCTCCTGGGACATGTAGGTGAGCCCCTGAGGTGCTTGTGGCAGCCATTGTGTCACTCTAAGTGCAGCACTCCAGCAGCTAGTGGAGATGTTCCCAGAGAGACCAACAGACCAATAAAGATAAGCATGAGCCAGCCAGGGGGTCACTGAATTTCTTCCCAGAAAGAGAGAGCAAGGGTGGAGAGGAGACGGGATCTACTTGAAAGAGCTCAAGTGACTCTTGGATGGTCCCCGTCCTTTTATCTGGAATGTAAAAGTGTGTGGAAATGACAGCCAAAACCTGAGCTCTTCTATGGACAAGGGTGAAAGCATCTGGGCACAGTTCATGCCTGACACTGTAAACTGGTTTAGCTACCAATCACAGTCATGGCAAGTTGTGTCAATACATCTATTGACTTTTCTGCTCAGGGAATCTCAGTCTGAAAAAGTGGATCAGGGCCGGTGTTGGCTCTTGGAAGCCTCCTCTTGTTTCCTACAGGTAGTTCACCCTCATAGGGTTTGAACACAGCTCTCATCTGTGCTGTACATTTGTATGGGGCAGACAGCAATTTTCCCATACTGTTCTGAGGAGTTTCTCTGCATTTCAGATGGACCTTGGGGCTGGTGTTTAAGCTTCTGAACATATTCAATCTTTTTTTGTGTCAGCTTTTACACAAACAAATAAAAGCAGTCTGTTTTATGTGGCACATGTTGCTGGGTCTTAGAACTGTAATAAAGCAGTAGAGGGGTAGATTGAGGAGTGTGGCATTCAACATTGTTACAGCTGGGAATAGTTCTGTATGTCTTTCCAGCCACTTGTTTTATTAGAATATCAGCTCAATCAGCACTTCATGACCAAGCCCACTGGTCATTCATACAAAAAAATGTCTGTACAAGCATGTGTTCCCTTGTTTTAATGAAAAGCTTTTGAGGGCTTTATTTTGGTAGCAGTAGAAATTTATTCCTTCAGCTGTTTTATTCATCTACCACAGCTGTGATATTTTTCTTTTTTATAAAATTTATTCCAGTAACCTTTTAATGCTGAAGCTTCCCTTTGGTGCAGCGTTGTGCCTGTGCTGTAAGTCATTGTTTTGCTGGCATACCACAGCCCAGATCCACCAAAACTTCACAGCGAGAGGAGCAGCAGTGTAGGCATCTTCACTGCTGTCAAAAACAACAGCTCAAAAGTGTTTAAATGGAACCCCAAGTCCATTCCACAGTGGCAGCTTTGTTAGTGATGATACAATGATGGAGGGAAGACTTGTGCTGCTGTAGAAGATAAATTACTGCAATAGGCATGGAAGGAATTAAGTCTTGCTTCCACTCTTTCTCATGCAAACACTGAACACGCAGAGCAGGGACCTTACAAGCTTCCATGGAAGCTGATGTCAACAGGATTATTAAACACCAGCTGCTTCTGTAGGGAAGCACGAGTGGAGGAGTTGGGTGCAGTTGGTATTTGCAATGGTTGTCTGCCCCCATGTTCTTCTCTGCAATGTGCTTACATGTCTGTCTGCTTAACTTTCAGCTCATCAAAGCAGGGTCATCATGATTCTGTTTGTCCTGGAGATGGAGTGGGTGTTGAGCACCGGACAAGACAAACACTTCACATGGCACTGTTCGGAGAGTGGCCAGCGGCTGGGGGGGTACCGCACCAGTGCAGGCGCCTGCGGCCTGCAGTATCCTTTGCTGAGCTCTCAGTTTTACTTCTGCTCTTTGGCACTCAAACAGCCCTTTTAGTTAATTTGTCTAGCTGTCCTCCAAATTTTGTGCCCTGTATGGACTCAGTGCTTTGTGAGAGAAACTGTTATTTAAAGCCAATTTAAAAATCTGTCAGTTCTCCTTGCTTTGTCTCCTTAATGCGTAGTGGCATATTTAGGTCTAAGCATTTTTGAGCACCACAATGGGCAATCTGCAACCTATTGTGGTCTGCTATTGTAATAAATATGGATAGGGCCTGCATTTAAACATGCAGTGCATTCTTTCTTCAGAGAATTAATGGTAGCAAAAGTAGGCTGGTGATCAGGTCAGAGTGCCTGTGTGTAGGCATGGTAAAAATTAAATGATTTTAATATAAAATAATAAGCACTTGTCCTTCACTCTGGAACTGCTCACTATGTATTGGGAATTTGGGTTAACTAAAGAGTAAATGACTCCAGAAATGGCACTCAGGTGGCTTATTCACCTAGAGCTGCCCCAGCTGCCTGACAATAAAAAAAATATTAATTCAGCTTTATTGCAAATGAAAAAGGAAATGGAAAAGGACAAGCTCTGAGGCTGAAAACAGGGGTTAGCATAAACAGACTTCGTAATGCCCTGGAGTGTATGTGGTATAGATGTGTGTTTTGCTAGTTCATGAGCAGTGATACTGACTCAAAATTATTGTTTGAAGATGGACTTGCTTTATATTATCTAGTAATTCAGCCAATCTAAATGGCAGAAAGACTGAACTTACTTTTTAATTCATTGACAAATATTTTTGAAAGCATGATGCAAGAATTTGCCCTGTGTTCCCTAAATCTCTCTAGAGAACATCCAATTTTGACTGATTAAAACTTTTGGAGGACAATTTAATTTGGGTCATTTGATTATGATGGTGGAAGGCAGTGGAAGGAGTGGGAGGGAGAACCACTGGCAAATACTGCAAAAATATTTGGCATAACCAGGAATAGGTTTGGGTTTTTTTGTTCTCCAGTGTCCTGTGTGCTTAAAATCAGTACTCCTTAAATAGCACTGATCTTACAGAGTACTAAAATCAGTTACTCCTTAAACATCCAGTATGGATTCTGAATGTGGAATTAAATTGGATGAAGAGGTCAGAATCTGTCCAGTTAGGTGGTTCCAGTAGGTGGTTGAATGGCCAATGAAATCAGAATGGGGTAAGGAGAAATACAACCAAATCTTTAAAGCACCTTCCCCCGCACTCCTTTCTTCTTCCTGTGTGGGCTCAACTTTGTGCCCGATTTGCTCTGTCTCCTGGGGGTTGTAGTTGTTTCACTGCATGTTGTCTCTGCTGATCCTTCTTCCTCAGAGGGAGGACTCCTCACACTCTTCCCCTACTCCAGTGTGGGTTCCTTCCATGGCATGCAGCTCTTTAGGAACAGATGGCTCCAGCATGGGTTCTTACAGGGCCACAAGTCCTGCCACCAGACCTGCTCCAGTGTGGGGCTTCTCCATGGGCTGCAGGTTGATACCTGATCTACTGTGGACCTTGAAGGGCTGCAGGGGGACAACCTGTCTCACTATGGTCTGCACCACGGCTGCAAGGGAATCCCAGCTCCAGCACCTGGAGTACCTTCTCCCACTCCTCCTTCACTGACCTTGGTGTCTGCATTTCTCTCACATAGTCTCACTCTTTTGCCAGGTGAAGTTGCTGGGGCGTTTTTCACCTGCTTATTAATTCTGCTATCCCAGAGGCACTGCCACTGTTACTGCTGGGCTCAGCCCATTGGGGAGTCCATTTTGGAGCCGGCTGTCATTGTTCCTGTTGGACATAGGGGAAGCTTCTGGCAGCTTCTCACAGAAGCCACCCCATATACCCTCCACCACCAAAGCCTTGCCACACAAACCCAATGCAAGCAGAAAACTAGTAATAGATATTTTGTATAATTTTGGGAAGGGAGAGAGTGGATACCATCCGACTCTAGCACTTAAGATACAGAGCCTGCGGAGACAACTCATATGTTCATGGCAAAGGGCTACTTTTAAATGGTGTTTCATAACAAAACCACGGATTGCATCCTCTGGAATAGTCTCTTTTTTTCTCACTCAGGGATACTGCATATTAGTATGAACAAGTATGAACCTTATTAATATGAACAGGTGCCTAAAAGTACACTCTGAATACCTCCTTGAGACTGGAGCACTATTCACAAGATTGCAGTATACTCATGTTAAAGGAATTAGTGAGTCATGAAAGGAATGCAAAGCTTGTGTAAATAATATGTTTTCCTCAGCATTTATCCTTCAGATTTGATGTGGAAACCCGGCATGTGTTTGTTGGTGACCATTCTGGGCAAGTGACCATACTCAAACTAGAGCAAGAGTCCTGCAGCCTTGTTACCACATTTAAGGGACACACAGGTGAGGCCTCAGGAGGAGACCCAGGAAGGTGCTCAGGAGGGTCTTCATCTGAGCATCATGATGATTTGACTGTCCTGTGATACACTACGATGGCTTGTGTCAGTGCATAGCATGGAAGAGACATAGACCTTAAACTGTCCCAGCAGTTCAGGGAAGCTGTATTGGTAAAAACAAGAGTGATCAGAGCTCTGAGCAGAACACATCAATGACAGAAAATGCCACAATCAGTAGCTGCTAATTAAAGCAGAGTGAGACTTGTTCAAGTTGTGGTAGTTCTGGGAGGGAGAAAGGATGCTGCTAAAGGCAAGATCTGTATTGGTAGACACTTTATCCTAAGTGGAATAGGCACAGCTTGGAGGTACTAAATGCTTGTTTCACTTCTGGGACTTGTGCCCCATCACCCTTTGAAAAGAACAACCCTGGATATGATGCTACCTTCTAACAGAAGAAAAGCTGTCATTCCTCAGCATTTTTTCTTCATATCCCTCCTCTCTAATTAAGTGCTAATAGCTCAAGGTAGCACAAGGTAGTTCAATCCTTGTGCTAGGATACTGAGAAGGTGCCCATAGCATTCCACACTTGCTTCTCTTTTAATCTTCTGGAAATTATGGAGATGGAAAGTTGTGTACCTCTCACTGTGACCATTCTTCTACCACACTTTACTGCTCAGTGGATTCACCCATGCAAGCAGCAGTGGAGCCCTCTGCCCACAGAAGACAAGGATGGGGCTTCAGTAGTTTTTCTAGGCTGTTGTTTTTCCAATGAAAGGTACATAGTTGCATAGTCTTTGCAAAAGAGATCTGTATTTTAATCACTCCATATTTTTTGTTGTATCTTTATATTTAGCTACCTTCCAGTCTTCCACTTTCTGTAATAAAATGACTGTTGTGTGTGCTCCTATTGCAGGTGGTGTCACTGCTCTCTGTTGGGACCCAATACAGCGAGTTTTATTCTCAGGCAGTTCTGATCATTCCATTATAATGTGGGATATTGGAGGAAGAAAAGGAACAGCCATCGAGCTGCAAGGACATAAGTATGTTCAAAGCCCTTCCTCCTGCTTTTATGGGAGAAAAGCTAAAGGCAGAAGCCACATCTGGAAACAAACAGCCCAAAGGTTACAGTCTTCACAAGCCTCAAGCTTGTATGTGTGACACCCTGTGGTCCGTATACAACAGGAATAATTTGCTTATAGTAAGTTTTTCAGTGTTGGGCCCACAGGCTGTTTAAAGAGTGTGCAGAGGGTGGTGAAGGAAAGCACAACATCTGTAGTCCTGAATGTGTTATGCCAGAGCCTGTGCCTTCGTTGGAAAGAGAAGGCTCCTCAAATGAGAACAGCTGCAGGGAAATTCTCGGGTTTTAGGTGTCAAGGTCTTTCCTTCCCCTAGAGGGAGCATCGGGCTTGGACAATTAATCCCTTTTTCCTCCATGCTCTTTCACCTACAGCCTGAATTCTAAGTGATGTGCTTTAACCTTTAACCGTAGGAGCCTTCACATCTCCTCAGTGCAAAGAGGCATCGTCTTTGCAAGTACATTTGCATAGCCAGAGATGTCTTTGAAGGCGAGTAAGCCCATGCTGGGCATTGCCTATACATCAGAATGGCTCTAGTGGCGATGACTCCTCACCTTTTGGCAATGCAACAAGTTGATTTCAGAGTACTGGGACTGCATATATGTGGGACTTGCATGCCAGGCTCAGGTCTGGAGAGGCAAAATCCCGTGGTGGTTTTGGGCTAACAGTTTCTTACATACTCATGCATTTCTTTTGAGTGATGCTGCACTCTGCTGAGTGATTGGGATGCCTCTGGGATTTCAGAGCACTGCAGAGCTCTAGCTGAAATTCCCAGATCACCCTCATACCCTACCAGCGGTGCCTGCTAATGCATCACTGCTTGATTTATTGCTGTGGAAATTAGTGCTAATATGAAGTTAGCCTCTGGATCTTAATCTGTGTGACGGCTGTCAGCTGGAACTGTACAACACAGCATCCTACAAATCCTGATGGTGCCTCTGGTGTCGGCAGGCAGGCACTGTCAGGGGTGGCGGTGTTGTCCCAAACTCTCCTGTGAATGCATTCCCTTCTGCAGGTGCAGCCATAGGCACAAATAAATGTGTTCGCGTGCAAGTCCTTTTGGCAGACAGGACCAGTTGTGGTAGCAAAGGAAACCAAATGTTGTGGATGATTTCCAGTCACAGTATGATCAGTCACTGTGTCTTCACAACCTTGCTTTTTCCATAACAGTGTTGTACAGTCTTTGTTTCCCAGGTTGTAAATAGCCTGAGATGAGGCCTGAATTTCTTTCTTTTATGAAGGACTGAGCCCATCTTTGGGGATTTAAGCTGAATTGTTTCTCCCATGTTATTTTTCATCAAAAGAAGAAACAGAAGCACCTAAATTTTCCACCTTACTCTGAGAAGGCTTAGGAACAATTTAGTGATTCCCATATTATTTTTGAAACTCCTTGTGCTTGTCAGTGTCAAAAGAAAGTCTTCAGTAGTTTCTCAGTGATTCACTTCTAGATGTTGCAGAGATTTACAAAACAAAGTTGTTACTGACATTCTGACACGAAGGTATCTTACCAGGGCTGCATTTATGCATCCAGATGTGCCTTCAGAAGCTGCAACCCTGTTGAGGCTTCCCAGTGCAGCTGGGACCTCCTATCCCAGGAGCAGCAAAACCAGTTATCAGAACAGGTCTTTGCTTTTGTGGATGCTGCCCAGATGAGCAACACTCTCATTCTGGTCCCAGCCTGACAGCAAAGACTGATTTGCATGTGATGGATGCCATGTGCCATGAGTGGGGGATGCCATGTGCAGTGAGTGGGGGAGGGAAACATATGGGCAAATAAATGGTTTGTACTGCTTTATTGATATTCTGTGCTCACTTGTGCAGTAGCCATAGGTGGTTGATTGCTAACTGTCTTGTCTCTTTTTCAGTGATAAAGTTCAGTCTCTCTCCTATGCTCACCACACTCGGCAGCTCATCTCCTGTGGTGCAGACGGGGGAATCGTTGTCTGGAACATGGATGTTGAGAGGCAGGAGGTAGACGCTTAGTTCTTGTCAATTTGGTCTGAAGCAGTCCTGGGAAGAAGGGGCCTTTCTAAATTGTGCAGCTTTCAACCTAAACAAGATCATTCCAAGCTTTAAAAATGTTTCTGGACATGCTCCAGTTGTTATACAGCAATTATGCTGTGCCTTTGATAATATGGTACAGGGGAAATCGCCTGGCAGAAAATTTGTATTAAATAGGCTGCTAAATGGCTCTTGCTCTTTACATTACTGCTCTGAAAGATAACCTGTAAGGAGGGTATTGAGATGCACTGCTATGTTTTTCAGCATATAATGAGAAGTATCAGTTCAGATGTAAATGGATGGACTGATTAATTCATTTTGGTTTTAAAAAAGTAAAACAAGAAGGCTCTTGGTCACCTCTGGAAAAACACAAGCCAGCATTTTTTTTCCTTGATGTCATTTAACTAGGGCTTCAATCTCACCTGCTACTCGGTCTTGCTTCCCTCTGGTGTAACCACGTAGAAGTGGGGTAAATGATGGCTTTGCTGATCCAGACAATAAGATTTCACCCACACATTCCTAATTGCTTTTGTGCTTCATGGACAGCAAATGTAAGCGGGTGAAAAACGCTCCCCAGGTCTTTGGCACTGTGGGAGCAGCCCCTGCTTGGCAATTTCTGAGTCCTGACTCAGAGAGGGGGAGCGAGCTCTGTGCTGGCTGAGTCAGGCACCAGCCCTGCTCAGCAGCCTGGCAAATCCTGGTGCCATGAGTCACAGCAAACCTCTGCCCTCTTCCTGCAGGGGGTAGGTCAGAGCAAGGCTTTTGGCAGCATGGGTTTTCACCAGCTTTGCTGGTTCTCAGGAGTTGTGGCCTGAATGGATTGAGTGTGTCTCCCTTGAGGAAGGAGAAACACTAAGTGGAAAACTTGATTTTAAAAAACTACTGAAGTAGGCATAGGCAGAAACTGAGCTCCCTTTTTAAAGTGATTTAGCATTTCAGTTGATTCTCTTTAACTGCTAATCCAGGGGCCAAGTATGTCACCAGCTCCTAAAGTGAAACGAAAGCAGAGTGGTTTCCTCCTTCCCAACAGATGTTTCCTTTTTGCTGCAACTCGAACATCCAGAAATGAAAACCTTTATTTATTTGCTGCCTTCAAAAGGCTACCGTAAGGGTTAAGATTGGCTTGTCACAAAATAGGCAGCAATGCTGTGAGAAGGCTGGTTTGAAAAATAGAGGAGAAATATTATTAGCTAAATAAAGGCCAAGCAGTCGGTGCTAATGGTGCACAGCTTTCCCAGACTATGGCTATGTGGGCTTGTTCTTGTTATCAGCAGCACAATAGGGTGTTCTTGGTGCTAAACCACCCACAAAACATGAATCTTTGAGAAATCAAACCTTGGGTTTGGGTCCTAGATCACTTTTTTTTTGGATTTTGGCTTTCATATCTTTGCCCTTATTTAAGGATTTTCTCCATGGGATGTGTGCTCTGTACTAATTTTGTTGCTATCAGACTTTCTCACATCACTGAGATTGTGTTAGAGTCAATTAAGCCATTTTAGCTCTTGATTCTTTATTTTCAACTCAATTTTTAAAAAGCTGTAAGAAGACATCTGAAAGATGCTATAAGCTGTGTTTCTGTTTGACTACAAAGTGGTTACTTATCACAAGCAAAATATCTTCTTCATCTATAGTGTTCAAATGCTAAGAGATGGAAAGTTATACACAGAGATGTAAATCTGTAGGCATTAAAAAGAAAGACTGTTTGTGGGTAGAAAAGACAAGGATTTTCCCCAGCAGAATGAACTGCCTTCAGAATAACTGGCAGAAGAATATGAAACAGGTGGTTGCTTTATTGCTGGGGGTCAAAGCTATCCTGGGAGCTGAGGGTCTCCATCTGCCCTTAACTTACCTTTGCCTGGCTGTTCTACTGTTTTTAGTTTTTAATCTCGGCTGTGTTTCTTTCCGTTTTAATTTGCAGCATGTTAGAAACCAGTGGCTCTGATAAGACAACTGCAGTTTGCTAATAGCACTTCCTTACAAAGTATTAAACAATATTTAGTGTTTATTTAAACTGACAGGTTGATGAGGGAAAAGAGCTTGGGTTTGGTTTGGGTCTTGGGCTTGTTCAGGTGAATCCCATCTTTCTCATCCCTGTGTGGGATTTGTAGCACAGGGATTTGTAGCACCTCTGACAGCAGGAACTCCTCTTAGGGTGTTAAAGAAAGAAAGAATATGAAAAACCGCAACTACATCAGCATTTCCCATAATTTCCCTTTCCCTTCATATGAATTGCTTGGCTATTGGAAATGCTAATTGACCCCAGCTCCCACCAGAGGGAATAGCAGGTGGTAAATGCTGTCCTGACAGGACAAAACAAAATATTTTTATATGTTTCATTCCAGAATTGGGTTGTTTCTATGGTCTTATTATCAAGGTCTTCTTCATGATTTGGGTGAGAACTGTTCCTCCCATGTCCTTCAAAGCTCAAAGCTAAGCCAAAAAAGACCTCCCAGGGAATAAATGTCATCTTATCATCATCAACAACAGTCAAAATGGCATCTTGTGAAAATGGAGATATTAAATCAAACTCAGCTGGCTGTATTGCCACACCACAACACATCTTTTTTGTCCTGCCTCTAGACTCCATTGGAAATTTTTCTGCTTGTTGCTCACTTCCACTTTTTGTTTATGTGTGTGTGTTGCAGACCCCGGAGTGGCTGGATAGTGACTCCTGTCAGAAATGTGACCAGCCTTTCTTCTGGAACTTCAAGCAAATGTGGGACAGTAAGAAAATAGGCCTCAGGCAGGTTTGTATGTGTCCCTTGGTATGTTAACATTAGGCTTCTCTCTCATAACAGATTCTGGTAACCTCTTCCCTCTAAAGCTTTGAGAACTTGCACTTTGTTCTTCCACTAAGTGCTCAGGGTGCGACAGTGGGTTCCCCTCTGAGGCTTGATTTTGTGATTGAAAGGAACAGACTAGTTTTTTTCCAATCAATCCCAATAGCAAATGCATGTAATAGGCCTTGGGCTGAGTAGATTGTTTGGGACCTTTCATGACTTTAGCCATGTGGGACTTTGCTCATTGTTAGTCAAATATGTTACAGAAAGAAATTTATAGCTGATTTTTGGAGATTGTACTGGAACCAAAGCTGTTTTCAATGAGATTGGATAAACATCTGTAACTGCTCAGGCTGCACTGGGAAAGGCTTACTGGTCTGCTTGAAACATGCTGCTGTGTTTTCCTGCCTATCAGGAGAGGGCTGCAGACTGGAGACTTCTACTAAAGGGGTGTAAAAGTGCTGCATGTGCTCATGGAACCTGAGAAATGAGGTGTCTGGGGCAGACCTGAGCTGCATCGTGTCTTGCTGGAGTGAGATGGTAGAGCCAGTGAACCTGAGCAGTGACCTGGTCTGGTTTGTGGCCTGAGATGTCTTTCTGCATGTTGTCTCCCACAGCATCACTGCCGGAAGTGTGGGAAAGCCGTGTGTGGGAAGTGCAGCTCCAAGCGCTCCTCCATCCCACTGATGGGGTTTGAGTTTGAAGTGAGGGTCTGCGACAGCTGCCACGAGTCCATAACGGATGAGGAGTAAGTGTGGACACTGAGCCAGTTTGCACTGAAATGGGGAGAAACTCCTGCATCTGGGAGGGCCTGGGCGGGTGCAAGGCTCCAGGAGGGAGCAGCCTGGCATGGTGGTCCCTGGGCTTTCTCAGCAGGATAAGGAGGAGATCAAGCCAGGAGGGATAGAGAGCCCCCCAGCCCTGTTCCTTTCATGCCAGAAAGGTCTCAGTGCAGTTTACAGAGTGGTTGCTGAATTAATGCCTTACAGCAGCAGTCAAATACTTTTTTCCTCAATAGCGAACATTTTGGGGGAAAATCCTGCAGTTAGAGTTCTTGCTGATTTTTGGATTTCTTTCTTCAGACGGGCACCTACAGCTACTTTCCATGACAGTAAGCACAACATTGTTCATGTACACTTCGATGCCACCAGGGGATGGCTGCTGACCTCGGGGACAGACAAGGTTATTAAGGTAGGAGCAAGGAATGTGCTGTAGCTTGTGTATTTAATTTCCCTTCCCTCTCCCATGTGGCTGCAGGGATGTCATACCTGGCTTCTTCTACCCAGAGACTTCTCACTGATGGATTTCTGCCCAATAAGGACCAAGGAGGTCTGGGTCTATGAAGTTACTACCTGAAGGGGCTGGGACAAGTGCTCACTGTAGCTTTCCCTTGAGGAAGACCAACTGTTTTTCAATATGCCAAATCTCAGTGTGGCTAGATAAAGAAATAGCTAAAATAATGACTAAGTTATAACAGCTTGAGTAATTTAAAAAAATGAAACCCTCACAATGTGTTATGACTGTGGTGATCACTGAAGTTAGTAATGTAGTGGGCGTTTTTTTGGTTTCTTTTAATGCCAGCTATGAACCTGACTCATACAGGTGAAACCTAGTGACATACAGAATGTCATTTGGTCAACCTCCACCACTCTGACATAAGTGCTGGAAAATGAAATCAAACTTCTTCAGACTTGTTGCATCCACCTCTAACCATGTAGCCCCTCTTAATTAAAGAAAAAAGATGCAAAATATTTGAAGATTCTGTTTTTACTGTATTTTATTGTCTTTTACCATTATTCATTATGTTGTTATATTTTATTGTATTTAACAGCTGTGGGATATGACACCAGTAGTGTCTTGATGCTACATCAGTGGAACTTGAAAGGCGATACTTACAGAAGAAACGGATTTCCTAACCCTAATTATACTGCAGAAGATAGATAACACTGGGGGCATACAGCAGATGAGAAAGGAACTAATGTGTTTACAACAATTTTATGTCCTCTGCTTGATCCAGGCTGAACATTTGCACGAAGACTCTTTCCACTTCTTCTCAAAATATACAAGAAGGTATTTTTTTAACTAACGGTTTGTACGATCTGACTTCGGTTGTCTTGAGTTTGTTTGGAAAAATCTGTGTGCAGTGCAATTTTTAGTTTTTATATTTCACTATGTCAAGATACTTGCTGCTTTGTACAGAGGGTTCTTGAGTTGTGTCCTCTCTGTGAGTTTTCAGTGTCAACAGACTGTGTAAGGCCATCGGCTCTCCCTGCAGCCGGTACCTGTTGGTTTGGGATATTTCTGCAGACCATGCTCTCTCCAGAGGAGGAACTCTAGGCACGGTCTCTGGGTGCATCACTGAGGAGCTGATGGACTATTGCAATTCCTAAAAGGGCTCTACCATCTACTTGTCCTAGTGGGCATCATCCAGAGAGCATTCATTGGTCTGTATAATCTTCCTGCCTCTTCCTTTGCTGCACAAGTCGCAGAACCAGGGGTCAGGTTACTCAGCAACTGATTTCTACAGAAAACTGAAATAGTTTTCCAGCTCAGAGCATTAAGAGGAGCACACAGACTTGTTTGAGTTTGATGAGGCTGGCAGGCTGATTCAAATGAAATCATTGGCAACAGGAACTTTTGGGAGTGTGTGCATGGAGGGGGGCAGATCTAAAACTGGCCTAGATCTGAAAAGTCTGGTTTATCTCTACTTCTACCTCTACCTTGCACAGCAACATTTCAGCATTTATACCTGTCTGTGTTGTTGAAGATGAATTTTGTTTTTCCTGTTTTCCGTTAGTCATATTTATTTTTTAAAACGCTGATGGTTTTTATTAATTTCCTCTATAGACCCAAAAGTGATATTGCTGAATGATGCCCATTGTCCTGTTGTCATATTTTACAGTTTCTCTTAAAAATAAATAGTATTTAAAAACCTGGATTGACCCAAATTACCTTTTTAGAATGACATTGTCAAGGTGAATAAACAAAAAAGCCCTTTTTTCCAAAGGGACCTTCTCTGAAGAGCCAACTCTCCGTTCCATTAATCCATGTTACATTTTAGCATGGTATTACTCATGCACTTCAAAGAAACTGGTGTAGAGAATAGAACTGCAGACCAGACCAAAGGCCTTCCTGTATCTCCTGTTTCAGCAGCCTTGTGGTTGTAGCTGCTGTGACACAGCACATTGGTGGTGCTCAGTCTTGCCCTGTTTTGGACTTACCCTTTTCCCTCTGTAGTGGGGAAGCCATGATGTTTGCCACTACAGAGCACATTGCTACCTGGAGAAGCCTTGTTCTCTCTCTTGAGTGAGAATGCCAAAAGAAAATAAGGCTTCTCCTTTGTTTGCTCAGCAGCAATTTGCTTTTGAGGGGAAAAAAACCCCAAAAACCAAATGGTTAACTCAATCCATGGAATTAATTCTGGTCCAGTGAGCTGCTGCAGTAAAGGGTGAGTGGACTTTTGTGTGCATGTCACAGGACTGCTATGTATTTTCAGAGAAAATTCTCTTTTTAAACATCCTATAAACTGTGATGAAGCATTTTGCAGTCATGTTCTCTGAAATAATGCCACTTTGAGTTTCCTGGTCATACAGCCTGTTATTGGTTCCCCTCTAGACAGCATATTTTAAAGCATATTTTCAAACATAATTCACACAGCACTATTATTTTTCCAGCTTGAAAGTTGTTTTCTCAGTCCTCTCACTTTCTCTCCTGGAAACTAGATGGTTGTTTCCTCTTGGAATGCTTTTCATTACACCTTGTGCATGTTTTCTGATGACTGAAGTGTTCTTGGCTGTCAAAGCTATGCAAGATGACCAAGTGGCCTGCCAGTATTTCATTCCAGCTGGAGAATATGTACAAAGCTTTGCTGGACTATGGTGTTCCATGTTCCCTTGGGCTCAGGGCCTTCTGGCCAAAGACCTGACTTGTGCTGTACAGGGAGTGCATCTCATGGTGACAGAAACACGGGCGCACCAAAATGAATTTAAATTGCTGTTAAGTTCTCGGTTCCTGAGGAGACAGCAGTGGCACCAAGTCTGGGACTGCTCACACTGATGGAGTGGTGGAATCAGCAAGCTGAGTATCTGCCCCTGGGCCAGCGCCTAGTCCTGAACATGTAATGTGCAAACAAAGGTGAAGAACTGATTCCAAAGGAGGCTAAATTTGAGAATGACTTGTTTGGACTGTTCTGCAATAAACTCTTGGCCACTCCCTCATTGTCTTCCAAGGAGTCATGGTTTCAATGTTGCTTATGTGTGGATGTGGGGTATGCAAAACCATTTTGCAAAATTTTCCTGGCTGTTCTTTCTGACTGAATGACCTGCAGGATTATCTGGATTTAAGCTAAACATCTCCTTATCTTGCAGTCTCAGGACAAACTGGTCTGGGCTTAGAAAATTATATAAGCTGAAAGTGAAGCTGAGGGGGGAAGGGAAATTTGTCCCTTTTCAATGCCCTTAAGAGCTATAATGTAGAGATATGAATGGAAAATAGATGTTTCTAATTCAATAATTCTTTTACTTTCCAAATGAAACAAGAAGGATTTCACACTAGGAGAGTTAAAATGCCTGCCTTCCTCTTCTGCTGTTAAGAGTAGCAATCTCAGTTTCTTCTGTCTACTAGATCTATACGAAAAGGGATCCCTGTTGCCTGGTCATTTTTGTTTCCATTTTACTTGCTAAATAACAAATTTAAGCTATTTTTATTAATTCTGTTATTGGAGGATGGGAGGAGGGTGTGTTTTGATGCAGGTCTAAACTGCAGTGCCACACACACACACTCAAATAAAGCCAAGCCCCCTTTCCCTGGGGCTGCTGAAGGGCGGTGATACCTCCTGCTGTGACAAGGGGCACACAAACAGTGCTGGCCTCCCTCTGCTCTTTACATCAGAAAAGGTGACTGTCATTTCTCCCTTAGCTGGAGTTTCCTTGTGGGAAGAGGCAGTTTTCTCCAGAGTGTCTGGTGCTATTCTTGGCTTTAAAATGAGCAGTGTCTGTAGGGCTTAGGCAGGTGATGGGGCAGGCACTGGTCACATACACAGTGCCTGAGCAGCTTGCTAGAGCCACTTGTGTCCTGGGTGGGGCAATCTGAGCCCCAAACTTCAGTCTTTTAAAGCTGAAAATATTTAAGTGAAGGGGAAAGAATGTGGGCATCTGCTTGCAATGTAGCATTGATGGTCCTCCCATCTACAAGAAGACTTAACATCATGGTTAGATGTTGAAACAGGGTAGTGATAGGGCTAAAAGTCAGCCAGTCTGGCAGAGGATAATCCTGAACAGTGCCATTGGTGTGCTCAGCTGTGAGCACCCTTGTCTGCAGCTGCTTTTTGCATCCAAGCCCAGGTGACCTTCCTACTCTGTCCTCCTGAACTTGAGGCCATCACCTGAATGTCAGCATGTGGGCTCTTAGTACATCAGGAGTGGTTACTGCACTTTGCCTGAGAGGGTGCCATGCGTATCTCCAGTACTGGGAAGGGAGGGATGTGTTCCCTCTGAATGGGCTTAGTTGCTGATAAGAAGGTGGATGGCTGGATGTGCAAAAAGGATGAACCAAAACAGTTGTAGGGGGAAAAAGTTTGCCTTATGCCTGCTGAAGAAATCATTGTTAGAAAGGAATATTCAACTTTTTTTTTCTGTGTATGGTTCTGTGCTTCCTAGTACAAGACAGAAATGAAACTACTGGAGGGAGTCCAGCAAAGGGCCACTGACATGGTGAAGGTACTGGAGCATATCTGGGAGAGCTGGGACTGTTCTGCCTGGAGAAAAGAAGGCTCGGAGGAATCTCATCAGTGTGTATAAATGCCTGAAGGGAGGGTGCAAAGAGAATGCACTGGTGTCCAGTGACAGGGCCAGAGGCAATGGGCACAAACTGAAACACAGATTTCCTCTGAACATCAGGAAACAATTTTTACTATGAGGGTGACTGAGCCTGGGCACAGACTGGCCAGGCAGGGAGTTTGTGTGTTCTCCATCCTTGGAGATATCCAAAACCCAACTGGACATGACCGTGGGCAACCAGCTCTAGGTGACCCTGCTTGAGCAGGACCAGATGACCTTTGAAGGTTCTTTGCCACTGCAGCCATTCTGTGATTCAAAGTCCAATTAATGTCTGTGTCTACTCTTTTGCTTAGAGAAGGAAAAATCTAAACTACTACCAAATTAGTTACTAACAAATTAGCAAATATTACCTACCTCTGTCCTCCCTCTTTCAAACAGGATTTGTGTAGCAGCAACCAAAATTCTGTTTTGTAGCACATAGGAGATAGGGCTACAATGTGTGGTTTTACAGGCCATGTCCTTTGCAGGAGACCACATTGAGTGCATGGGATGTTTTCAATTAGGACTTAGAAGACTTTTTTCTATGTGTGGCAAAAGTATGCAACAGTAACAACAAACTCGATCCTTTTCTCAGGATGCACTGATGTGCCGAGTCCCTTCAGTGATGACCTCTTATGTAATATTGAGGAAGACAGAGACTTTTCTCTTCAAAATTGCATCTTGTGAATGTTGGCAGGAAATCTTTGCTCCTCAGAAGAAGAACAGTGGCCCCTAGTTTGCCAATAACTTGAAGTTCTGGGATTGATATTAACTTTGTGTGATCAAATGTGACTTTTCATTGCATTTTCCCAGTTTGGGGATTTTCCCTTGTGACCAGTCTTTGGCCATGACTGAAATTTTGTTTGCTGCAGGACACATTATACAGCTCAGAAGAGAAAGATTGAGTTCAATTGAAACTGCTGCCAAGTAGGGACACTGAACTCAAACCAAAATAAAAACAAGAGATCACAATCCTGACAAAGTCTTTGAAAGAGGGGATACCTAGAAAGAATGTTATCACCATACAAACAAAAACAAACAAACAACCCCCCCCGACACACAAAAAAAAGCATCTATAGTGCAGAAATGAATATTCATCAGAACTGTATAAAGCCAAACCATGCCCAATCCCAGCACTGTAAGACAGCCAGCAGCCATGGTCCAGATCCAGAAGCCACAAGAAAGATACAGTTGTTCCAGTCTGTGAAGATTTGACTTCCATTTCTTGTTCTTTGGTTTAATTGCCAAATAATATTTATCTACCTCAAACAGTTTTTTCAGAACTGCACGAAATGCATCAGCACTTCAACATTAAGAGGATGGGGAAGAGACACATCCCTACTGAGATGGTGTAGAAGAGGTATCAGGCCTTATGAAGATAGTTTTGCCTCTCTCCAGTTATTTGGTTCTTTGGGCATTAAATAATCTGAATTTATTAAAGGGTTTACCACCTTTATACTTACATTTTATAACAGGTCAGGGCTTTCTTCAGATGCGAAAGACCCATAGCTAACACCCCTATTATGTCCTGTCTAAAGAAAATTCTGTGGGGTTGCCATGGCCAAGTAATTAAGACATTTTCACAAATAAACAACTACACAAACTTACTTGCTACATCTTTGTCATTAGCACTAGTTTTAGCTGTGGTTTAGCTTTCCAAAGGCTGAGTATTGCTTCTGACTCTGCTTGGTAAGTTAAGTTCGTCATACTGACCAGTATCTTATGGGCTTTGCTGTCTTTTTGATTAGAGGGATTTTATATGAAAAAATAATCTTACTGGCTTTTGTTCAGGTCAGTGTTTTGTAGGAATGCTGCTCAGCAATTTGACCATCTTTTCTAACTCTCATTGTAAAACTTCCCAGTACTGTTCCATTATGTAAATGTCTCCGATGTAGCTGAATAAATTGTGGTATCTTAACCCCACTAAATTAATTTCTATCAGCTTTTCACTATTTCTTTTCCTTCTCTATGTGTGTAATGAGGAATTTGGTTTATTGAGTTTTGACTGGACTCATTCACCTGCCTGTTCTGTGAATTGTCATAAAACTGACAACTGTTGTATGGACACGTCCTTTGCCAGGACAAATTCATGCCCTGAGTGCCTGGCAGTGGGTGAGCAGCCCAAAGGAAACGGTGTCTGAGCACTGGAGGAATTGCACAATTTTGTGCATCACTCCAAGGCTTCCTGTGGATTGTGGATTCTGAACTGAAAAGTAAAGGAAGATGCTCAAGATTTTTAACCATCAAAGAAAGTGGCACTTCCTGGGACCTCTCTCTCTGAAGTTTGCACAAGTGCAGGTTTTACCACTCTTCCTCTGGACAATATTTTTATCTGTGAAATGGCACTGGCACTGCTGGTATAACAAAGGTTTGAGTTGTTTCTCCTGGCAGCAAGGTAAAAACCTGTCCTGCTGAAGACCTTTGGCCAGGCTGACACTGTGTCTCTTCGTAAAGGTGAGCATTAGCTTTTGTTTTGAGAGAGAACAAACTTCCTTCAGAGGAATACATCATTTTTCCTTAAGTTTATCTGATGGCTCCCTCTAGAGAGAGGAACATAAATACTGACCTACTTCACAAATTGAAGTTCTTGGATTTAATCACTTTTAGTCCCAGAAGTGGTTTTGTTGCACTTGCTCCCCATCAGACTCGGTGCCTTTTCAACGCCTTCTTTCTCTCATTGTCTAGATCAGCACTTTTTGGGTGACTGCAGGAATACAGTCATCTTAGTTGCATTTCAAAATTATCTCCTGTAATCAGTCGCTGGCTCTGCCAGAGTGTGCCCGGAACTACCTCTCCCAACAAAGCAGGAGATGCAAGCCTGAGACAAAAGGGGAATACTGTGAGCTGAGCCAGGGAAGATGTGAAGCTTTGCGCTGCCAGAGTGGAAACTGCCTCTTTAAAATGACAGTGGGTGGATGTTGACCAGCACTAATTTTAGGCAAGTATGATCCAGCGTCATGAGATGGGGTGCTTTATTTTTGCAGGGAGGGTGAGAAAGTAACATACAGAGGAACTTACAGATTAAACTGCTTCGTAGCTGCCCTCCTCCGTTCCATCAGGTTGTTCCCTGAAAGAATAACTCCGTGTTCACTCTCCACTCACCAAGTTCATCACTACTTAATGAAAACTAGCACTGCTCCAAGTGCCATGGCTTTTAGAAAGGCTCCGTCATTACAAAAATACAAATTAGTGCTTGTACTGACAATTGAAATGTCTGGGACTGTCCCCCACCAAATAAATTTATTTACATTGAGGTTTGCAGGACTGACTTATCAGGCTCAATGAAGGATATAGCAGAACTCCCTTCTTTGAGCCCAGGCAGTGCATGTTCAACATCCCACCTGAGCCTTATTTAACAGGAAGGGGTGGCCCTGCTCACACCTTGTTCCCATTGAGTGGAACACAGAAGCTGGAGCGCGTGTTACTGCAAATGCCAACACCTGGTATTTGCAGTTTACTCCAAAATAGTGAGGTACATATGGGAATGCCCCCATTCAAAGGCAAGCAACAAATAATTTTTTACACCTTTAATCAATAGCAGGTTGATTTAGTTTGTTGGGGTTTTTTTTTAACAATGAATAAAGATGACCCAGAAAAGAGGAAATGCAGTTTACAAGATTGTTTGATACTTGTTACATTGACCTCCTAAAATTTTCATCCAAGATGAAAAGAGAAGTTGCAGTGGCCTCTGCATCACTGCAGTCAGTCCCACTGCACTGACGATGGGCTATGCCTTTCCATTAGGATGTAGGGAAATGACCGACTCCACATGGATCTGTGGTGCTACACTCCTGTGTAAAATCCCTGAGAACAAAAACTTCCCAACTAGGTGACTTCACGAAATGAAGAAAAATGTGAAGCCATCAGAATGAGGTCAGAGTCATAGAAGCCTCAAAGCTGCCACAAGAAGTGTGGGGCAGTGCACGGACAGGAAAGGGTGGCAAGAGCAGCTGCTGTGCTTGTCATTCCATTCCCATGAACCAGGTGTGCTCCCAAGTTCCCAGCATGCATAGCAAGGACCTGTGCCACCTTCATTTTCTGGTCATCTGTGACTGGATGCCATTTTTATTTTGCTCTTAAGTTTTAAAAGTGGAAAAGGAGACTGAGGGGAGACCTCATTGCAGTTACAACTTCCTTGTGAGGAGAAAAGGAGGAGCAGGCATTGATCTCTTCTCTGTGGTGACCAGTGACAGGACCTGAGGGAATGGCCTGAGGTTGTGTCAGGGGAGGTTTAGGTTGGATATCAGGAAAAGGTTCTTCACCCAGAGGGTGTTTGGGCACTGGAACAGGCTCTCCAGGGAAGTGGGGGAGCCCGACAGAGTTCCAGAAGTGTTTGGACAATGCTCTCAGGCACATGGTGTGACTCTTGGGGTGTCCTGTGCAGGGCCAGGAGTTGGACTCAGTGATCCTTGTGGGTCCCTTCTGACTCAGTATATTCTGTGATTCTGTAAATGCATTCACTTACATGAAGGTACAAGTCATTCTGAACTGCATTAACACAAATCCTCTCGCTGGCTTGCAGCCACATGCCATGTTTGCTCTCTTGGAATCGGGCTGAAATAAAGCATCAGCAGGACCATAATACCAAAGTGTGTGAGACTCTGGACTTTGTTTCTAATTGCTGTTCCTGTGCTTTAGTTCTTTTTAAATCACAAGTGCTCTTAAACCATAGCATGTTGCTCTTTGACACTGTGACCAAACTTTGATTAAAGCAGTTTTCTTAACTTTGGCTTCATTTTTAAGCTGTGATGCAAAATGAAAAATAATAGCCTATTGAAATACACTAGTGCAGAATGTGGACTAAAATGTGCTAAATATATATATAGTGCACTTTTTTTACTTTAATGAACTATTTAAATACCAGTCATTAAACTTTTCTTCTGTACTGCAGCGCTGAGAAGCAAATTGACATAAATATTAAATAATGCATATGTTTTTATTAGCCTTGCAGCTATTGGGTTAAGAAATGTAGTTACTATATAGGCTTCCAGCCATGCTCTTGTTTTGGGTAACTGTATTTAACAGTTGGAACCATAGCAAATGTTAACACCAGTCTTGCAGGAAATAAACCTCTGTACAAGCCTTGCTGTTGTTTTCTTTCACTGGAGTGCAAGAAGGAGTTAAGTTTATAAATGAGGCAATAGTTTGAATGCTGACCCAGCCTCTTCAGGAGGAGCTGTGACAGCCTGACTTGTCTCAGCACTGCTTATCACAGGAAAATTTTTCTCAGGGCTCCTCTGACAGTAAAGTCTTTATTTCCAAGGAGATTGACAATAGGCTGAAAAAAGCAGTTTTTTCTTAAACTGATACTTAATAGGAGGTCTTTGAATAATGAGGAAATAGCATCAGCCAGGAGGAAACTAAATTACATAAAGAAGACATAAGGAGCTCTCCTCTGTCCATCAGCAGCCTTTAGCTCCCAGTCACTGCAGAGCTCAAGAACGTCTGTGTTATATTTGTGTTTAGGTCCTTTGTCCTACCACACTGGTGTGAGCCACATGTGAAACAGTGCAGCAACTCAGCTGGGTTCTGGAGGCAGTTGGTTAATAAACACACTCAGTTCAGGAGAAAAGGTGTTACCTTTGTTAACAATAGTCTTGGCTTTGCAGTAAATCTGAAATAATTAAGACAAATGAATCCCACCAGAATGTCTTAGTCTGAGCTGATTGTCTTCAGCACTATTAGAAAGATGCAGCACTGTAGGTGGTGTTTCTTAAACTAGAGCCAGTAAATTGCTGTGAAAAAGCCCGTTTTTTCCTCTACCGATTTACAGTGAGAAATTCAGTGAGTAATTCAAATGTCCACAGATCAGGTAAGATGAATCCTGTCCTCTGTGTCTGGAAGTAAACAGATCCAGACAAAATATAACCCTCTCATCAGGAGGTGGATTCTCCTCTAAAACCTGTGCCCTGCCAGGATTCCCTTCCCTGCTTAATCCATTCATAACAGCAATTCCCTTTAATCTCTCACAGAAATGGCAAGCAGGTGCAGCTTAGCATGTTGCTGTTTCTTTTCATGCCTGCAGTTATGCAGCCATTTCTCCGCTGGATCCAGCCATGTCTGGGTGTGTTGTGTTGAAACCTCCTACTTCATGGTATTTTGACATAAATGGGATAATATTTAGCCCTGGCTCCATAAAGTAATGTGGAAGGCATTTGGCAATGTTCCTAAATTCTTGCTCTTTAAACATGAGGAAGCAGATCACTTCTGCATACCAGCACTAATTTATAGAAACTGAAGGCCGTGAGGAATCATTCCCTTTAAGCTAAGCAGGCTCTGTGAGAGAGTTTCTGCATTCCCAGTTACATGTGTGAGCCCAATGACCTTCATGTAGAGAAGGAAGCCACCAACCTGTCAAATACAGCAGTTAAAAGTTGTTTAAAACATTCCCACTTCTTTCCTGAAGTCTTTCACAAAGGCTACTGAAGGTATACTCCTCTACATTTCTCTATGCTGAGTGTTTTAAATTTTTCTAGGTAACTTTACAGAGTCTTGGGGTTTATTTTAATGCCTCTCAATTTTTCTTCCAGTCCAAAGAACACAACCTCAGTATGTCTTGAGGCAGCAGATGCATATTCACAATGGGAGAGACTCAGCAGCAGAAAAAAAATGACACAGGTGCCACTCTACTGCCTCATTATGAGAACACCTGAACCCAATTCATTTTTAGCAGGCCTATGGAATCCTACTTCCCCTCAACAGCAGGTTACTGTGTAATTAGAGGATTTGTGGTGACACTGTGTCAGCAGAGACACTAAGTTCCTGGAGAAGCAGATTTAAACTTCTGGGAGAACTCTTCCAGCATCTGCATTAGTTTCTCTTCATCCTCTGGGGGACTGTGAGTGTATGCCAGGGGTAAGTGTGTAGGGACTGGTTGCCTGTCTGGAAGAAAAGAAAAAAAAACAACCCTTATGGGTACATTTAACTCTCTTCTAGCAGAAAAGAGGTTTTTCTGATGGGCTCTGTACTGCTCAAACATACCTCATGGTCTTGAAGCCAGGAAACTTACCTTCTAGGTACCTGTAAATGATGCTAGTTAAGCATATCTTCTAAACCAAAAATTAAACTAATTCAATTTGTATTTTGGAACTAGAGTGATTTTTCTGTAGCACAACACGACCTGGACTGTGGAGTAAGCCCGCATTTGCAGCTAGGGACAGTACAGGAAAAGGAAGGCTTCCTTGTGGGGTTATGCCTGTCACTAGTGCAACACCTGCAGGCAAAGAGCAATAGCTGGAGTTTGTTGCTGCAGGCAGAGGATGCTTTTGCACTTGAAACAACATTTTTCCTTGCCTCCTGGATAATGTTTCTAGTACTGTACAAATCCCCACCTGGGACTTGGTAGTTAGGATTATTTTCAATCTTAAAATGCTTACTTTCAGCCTCAGAAACAATGGTTAAATTCTAAATGCAAAGGAATTTGGGTTTATTGCTCAATCACCATAAGTGACACGTATCCAACCAAGTTTGCTCAGTTAGATGCTTTGCTTGGTTTTCCAAATCTCATGCCTGTCACTCACTTTGTAAATACAGCTGTTACCACCATCCACTCTAAGGGATTTTCCCCTCCAAAAACATGGTGTCTAGAGCCTGGCAGCCTTATGACAATGCTGTCAGGTGTCTGTGGAACAACAGTCAGAGCACTGGTGCTGCACTGTTAAGTCTGTTCAGTGAGCCCAACTTCCGAGCAGCCAGCTAAGATAAAAAGGACAAGTTGTTGCAACCCTCAGCAGCAGATTTCCCTGAAAACCTATCAGGCTGCCACTGGGCTTCCCAGGAGAGCAGAGATATTTGCTCTCTTAAGAGCAAATGTTTAACTGACTGCACACACCACATAACTTCTGCTCATGGAAAACTGAGGAGAGAGAAACATGCAGAGGAACGTTCCCTTCTCCATCACTGATTATGAACTGCTTCCCACCTAGCCACAGTGCTTCCAGTAGCCTGTGCTAAAGTTTGGGGACTAGGTGTGAAAGCCAAGTTCAGCATCGCAGAGATGCTTCTAGTCTTTGGAAAGCAGGTCTCTGTTAAATATTTTTTATATATTTTAGCAGATGCAGAGAATTCTGGTAGTACTAGTCATGTTCTCACTTCCCTTTATTTTTTCTCAGAAAAAAAAAAAAAGCTGGCTTTGGTTTGTTCTCAGAAGGAACAGTAAAAGAGAATGCAGAAAATGGAGGGAAACTGTGACTAATTTGGAATGGCTGCCTAGGACGAGAAGTGTGGGGTTTGTGGTAAAGTGCTCCTGCACCCCAAACACTTTACTGAAAGGGCCTGAAGAGTGCCCATGCTAAGCTGTGGTTTCCAAAAGCCAGTAGGAGCAAGAAATAAATTACTTCACCACTATTTGATAAGCACAGGACACAGACTCAGAACTTCTCCTGCAGCTTTAAGAGCAGTCATGCCAGGACCGAAGCTCTCAAAAGTCAATAGCTTTAGCTAAAGAGCCAGGACATGTTCTCTGTTTACCAAAGCTGGGGGTAGACAAAGGCCAAAGGAAAGAGCCTGATGGAATTATGAAAGAAACAGAAAGAATGACTGAGCAGAAGCATTAGGACTAGAAGAAAGTGATCAGAGTAAGAGAAAGGCAAAGCCTGGTTCTACAAAGAAGGCTGACCAGCTGGGATGTGGGGTTTCTGCACGCACCACATGCTGACATGAAAAATGTCCATTTAAGTATCTGTCAGCCAACCCTGTGTGACTGTCTATGGGACAGAACGGACAAAGTCAACCCAAATGTGGAAAAGTCTGAGCTTCCTGCATCCTGCATATAGAAATTCAGTGAATCAGGATTTGAGAGCCACATCCAACAGAAGTCTGAGCTTCTGTAAGCAATTACCCTAAGCTTTCTCTTTCTGGACTGACCTGCATCACCGAGGCATCCCTGCTTCCAGCTGCTCCTACAAAGATGCCTGTCATTTGCCTAGGAGAAAAGAAAGGCTCTGTCCTACTTTTCCATTCCCTAAGCTCACAGTGCCAAAAATGCCACTGTGCTCAAGTGTCTGCCCAGTGTTAGAGAAAGGGGGAATTGGCAGTTTTAGCTAGCATGGAACAGTAGGAAGAAGAACCTGTCAAAGCAAAGCCAACTCCCAGTGCTCTGTGAGAAAGATGCTCATTTCCTGGCATCATAAAAGATGCTGTTTGACTGCTGTGATTCACCTTCCCTTGGCACAGTCCTACATGCAGCCATTTTCATTACAAAAATCCCCAACCCTCCCTAAAGAAATGCTTTGAAGTCTCTATCAGCTACTTTAGAGGACAAAAGCACAATGTTCACTCGAACCTTTAGACTTGAAACGACTTTGAGAAAAGCTTTATCCTTTAAACAAGCTGCCTGGTGCAGCCTTCATCCCCTTCCAGGCCAGACAAGGATCCTAAGCTCAGGCAGGCTAGGGATCTCCAGTGAGAGACACTGCCTCCTTACCCTGGAAGAACAAGCCACTGGGCAGCTTTGTTGCTTCAGCTGACACTGCCAGCCACAGGACGGTGTCAGCTCCCTGGGCCTCCGTGCGCAGCGAGTTCTTCATCCTCTCGTAGAAATCAGGCATGGACGACCTCACAGCTGGAAAGGATAACAATGGAATGATGGCCTGCCATGCAAGGCTTTTTTGGTACAAAAAAAACCCCCCAGAACAGCTTCAAATTGCCATTTTGTGGGTAGGAAGGAGAGAAGGCACCTCTGGAGCTTATGGAAGAAAATGAGTATTTCCCCTTATCTGGGAGTAGGATGGCTTGTGGGAGAATAGCACTAAGCTGCCAGATGATCCACCACTTTTTTGTTTGGGTCAAACTACAGGGACAAAACTGACAGGATCTGTAAGAGCTCCTTGTGCCAATTCCATTCTAAACTGTAAAGATGACAAACACGGGGGAAACACCAATTCCAAAAACCAGGTATTTAATGGGATTTTTAGCTCCTATTTTCTCACCAGTTTTAGGAAACTGGTTTCAGCACTGTATTTAAAAACTGCATACTTCCTGTCTAAACTCTGGTTTCATTTAATTTTGTCCAATAGGTGATGACTGTAGGCTCATCCACTGCAGGTGTTTATTATTGGGGGTTGGAGAGTCTTTGAACTTGTAGGTGGGATAACTTTATGGTTCATTAGGTTTGAAATCCACAAAGGAAGTGCAAAAATAAATGTATTTTAAAGAAAAAGAAATACGAGGATATTAAGTTGGAAAGGGCTATTTTCAAGCATAAAGGAGACAGGGTAAATGCTTCTGTTGTCGGAAGCAAATGTTGGAAACTGCATCCCTATAAAAGACCTACATATGGAACCGCTATTCTGCATCCCAAGCTTGGGCACTGGGGGCTGGTAACACTGGGGAATGCAACACGCATACTGCATGACTGATGCTGGCCCACCTGCTGAGGCAGTCACTGAAGAACAGCTGCAGCCCAGACAAAGGGCTGAATGGCCAAACTGCTTCTCAACAGCATTAAACGTTTAGAGGAAGAGTACAGGAACAGGGCTTGCACAGTGGTGCATTCTCCTACATGCCCCCACAAATTCCCAATGTCTGCATGCTGGGACTTACAGAGGCAGAAGCTCCATCTGTGTGTTTAACAGTTCCACTACAAATGTAACTCAGAGGTTGCCTTAAAGAACTATGTCTCTGCTGTGCATTTGTGCAGGGCTGGAAGCGTTCACTGCCCATTATTATTCTCTAGATAAACACAGCTAGCAGACACTGTGCAGAATACAGTCACCAAGGGGATATAAAACTACTTCAAGCAGCAGTTTGGAGAAAAGAAATTACTGCACCTGTTGGAAAAATATACCAGGAAGCTTCATTTCTCTTTGCTTTTAGACTAATCCTGAAAAGAAAAAAATATTTTCAGAGTGTGAGGCAGATGTTACCTGGAGTGTCTGCCCAGCCGGGGTGCATTACGGAGAAATGGATGTTTCTGTGAGCCTTTGCCCACTGTTCTGTCAGGACAACTTGCTGTCTCTAGGAGAGAGCAGTAAGAGCCACTCTAGCACTGAGTTCAACAGCCTGTCCACCAAATTAGTTCCCAGGGAAATAAACTACATCAAATGTGCCATAAATACCGGAGCATTTATGTACAGCAGAAATATACCCTTGCTCATCCTGACTGGATTTATTGGATAATTTCATCAGAGACTTCCACAGTCATTGCCATCCATACCCTGGCCACAAGTTTACTTTTAAAGCGGCTGCAGTGCTTTTACTGACCACGTCTACTTGCTGCAGACTGTGGGCAAGAACTAAGCAGGCAGACAGGGTTCATCAGCTAAAGACAGTGTTCCCCCCTGGGACTTCTCTCATATCAAATCAAAGTCTAGCCATGCTCTCCTCCATGCAAGATGTATGCACCCCTAAGGGCATCCCATCATACTCCTGAAGATTATTGCCTGTGCATCTCCATATGCGTTGGATGCAATGAGAAAGCAACAGTGAACAACAAGCTTTTTGCAAAGCAGATGGTATGAGCTGCCTAGCAAGGAAGAGCTGGGCTTTGTTTTCAATCCCATAGACTGTACCTTGTTCTGTGCATACACCATAGTTCCATCAAATGGCCCATTTCCTGACTGCAAGTCAGATATGTTTAATTTTTGAACTAGCATGCCCCCAGAAGAGACAGTTATCTGTAATGAAATGAATGAAAAACAAATGAATGAAAAGCAAAACCAGGAACTCCCCACAGATGCACTCGTGCATGCAATGTAGTCTTCAGGCCATAGCTGGAAGTCCCTATGGAGGAGGATTCCTCTGCATACTCTTTGCATTATGCTTATGCTCATGAGTAGAGCATACCTGGAGATGAGGTGGAAGATACGTATTTTTTTTAAGAAGTGATTTTCATTCAAAGTGATGTTGATTCATTTCAGGAATTTTGTGCTTCCTCCTTTTGAAAAGTAATGGAGAGAAAGAAAATAGCAGAATAGCACTATTCGCAGTTTGTATGTTTAGCATTTACAGAAGCTAATCAGAAGCCATACAAAACTTGGGAAGTTTCATTTTAAAAAGTGTACCTGCTGTCTAATTTCACACCAAGATCTGTAAAGTTCTTTTAAGCCTATACTCCTGTTGTAGGTATTTTGCACTCCGCTGCAGGAGCTAACTTGCCCTAGGGAAACTAAGAGGGTAAGTTCCCAAATGAAGTGTTTTACTCTGATTTCCAATGAAGGATTGAGAGCAGCAGGCAGGAGCTTTGCCTTAGAGGAGGAGGTTGTTGTTAGCAAAATCCAAGAGGATTCTAGGGATCCTTACAGCATTATAAGTAATCCTGCATTGCTAACGCAGTCAGAGAACTGCTATCACAAACCAGAAGGTAAAAATAGTGAAACACAGTTTTTAAACAGCATCACAGACTCACCACTCTGGCATCAGCTGCTTTTTCCAGGAGGGGCAGCAGGGCAGTTGTCATGATATATGTACCTAAAAGACAGGCACCAACATTAACTTTTCCTTTTAAAAAAAGCTTTTTTCTCTCTCCACCCTCTATAAAAACCCAAAACCCTAAGTTTCTTTATCTCTGAAACCTGATCTGAATTTGACGACTTTTTGTTGCTGCTTCACGTGCAATGTGCCAACTCAACTTGTAGTGGTTCACATACTGTGGTTCACGTAAGTATATTGCCATATACTTAGCAAAAGGCATAGGTTATTTTACAGACTTTTATGTTTGTTGTACCTGTAGAGAAAACAGCTCACTACATTCAGCCACAAATATAAAGGCAAAATGGCTCAGGTATGGAATTCCTTGGGTGGGGGAAGGTGATGCCAGTGAAGAAACAGGAATCCATTTCTCTCCAAGTGAGGCATATACACACAGAAGCCAGGTCATGAACAAGAGAAGGAAACTCTGCTTCATACTTGCAGTTCTTAGGGCACTGCATATGCACTTAAGACTTGTCCATTTTTGCCTTCTCACTATGAAATCACTCAGTACACTGACACTTTTGATTTGTGTTGCACACAAAATCCACCCCTTAAATCCCCAGCATGACCATTATGGAAGATAAGGAATCCTTGCGGGGAAAAGTATTAATGTTGCCTGCCCAAGGCTGAGCTAAGATTACTTGGGGAAACTTAATTGTTTCCTTCCCTGCTTTAATCGGGTTCGTTTAGCAAGGATTGGTACACACCACACAAATATACTCCATTACAGCTGTTACCATGACCAGCAAAGTTTGTTATTCCAAACACTGTTCAACTGTCAGTGTATTTGATTCAGACACACAGACACACCTAATGATGTTTCACCCAACTGAGTGCAACACAGAGATTTTTTTGGTTTTAACTCTTCAGAGATTTTTTTTCTGCTTAAAGTGTATTTTAAAAAAAATTCCATTTAATTCAAAATGAATCTAGCCCCATTTAGTCTAGTGTTTCTGCATCTACTTCCCTCTCCTGTCTCCACAAATGTCTCTAGTTCAGCAATTCTATCAGTGATAAACACATTTTTTTCCTTTAGACACCGAGGCCATGTTTTTCACTAGGCATGAAGACTTCAGCATGTCTTTACAAACTCTCTTCCACACAGGCAATGAGATCACCCAGTTAAAATACAGCATGTTTATAAATACGGTACCAAAATCAAACGTGTTACATGCTTGGTGAACAAGCTGTTCAGTTCCCCTGTCAGTCACAGCAGTCTTCACTTTCTCTATATAATCAGAGGTTATGTCCATACACACACAATATATTTAAAACCTTGGCAAATCAAACAAAGCAAATGCACAGCAGATGAGTAAATGCAGCCTGTCTCCAGCAGAAAATGTGAGCAAAGGCAGTTGTCAGTGAATAACGAGAGCCCGGTTGTGTCCCCTGGTAGTGGCGGGGAGACTGAGCGATGACATCATCGGTACAAGAACTCCCGCTGACTGTCGGGGGAGACTGCCGCGATGTGGGAAAAAATAATCCAAAAAAAAAATCACTTCGGTACAAGCTGAGAGCCTGGTTTAAATGTTGTTTGGCTGTGGATTCTTCAAAATGCAAAGTAACATCATGTCTTGGTTAAATAAGCTGCATCTCCTAAAGGCAGAGCTGCAATGCACCAGCTCTGACGATGCTCCATTTTACCGTCCTGCAGATTAATTTACACTTTTAAGGGGCTTCATGTTGGTTTGTTAATTCTAAAGAGCTGCAAAGACGAATGCACTAATGTTGCCTCATTAACAACTGAGTTTTGTTTTGTTTTCCAGCCGGAAAAGAGAAATGTTCAATGCCAAAAATCCTGCTCAGAGCAACTACAGCTTGTCAGAAGTTTATGTGCTTATTTAGAACCACAGACTAACTGCAAAGCTCACATCTCCTCTCCTCCTCAAGTTTATTAGGAATTCAGTAAATCCCACAAAGCCAGAGCATTCCATCTTTTTGCCCTGCAAAACCACTTGCTCATTTGCTTTGAGACAGAGCACAAACAGAGCAGTTCTGATCACAGCTTCCTATGGTAAGCAAGAGTATCTGAAAACACACACAGACACGATGCATCAGGCAGTAAGGCTGAAAGCATTTAATTTCTCCCACTGCTACACATTTCACCAACTACTGTCCCCATTTTATGTGTTTGAACACAAACTCCTCATTTCTTTGACAAAAATACTTGGATATTATACATTCTTATTTGCCTGGGCTGGTCTGTCAGGCAAAACAGCCTGGAAAATAAATTTAAAATGGTAATAGTAGAACAAATATACTTTGTTAACAAGGTTTATTGCTGGTTAGAATACATCATCATCAGCTGAAACCTCCCCATTTTTATCAGTGCAAAAGCTGGCCCGTAGTTTGATGGTGACAATCACCAAACTGGGGAGAATGCTCAGCGTGGTCACTGCAGGGCCTTGCACAGCCGTGTACCTCACAGCAGGTACAGTGTCCAGCACAGCTGTATTGCAGCAGGCACTAACACAGAAATTAACTTCTGAGTAAAAAGAGGAAGCGGGAAATAAAGGTGTTGCCTGCCACAGTTCTTATAAAAAAATAGAAGGAAATTTTTCTTCTTAAAAAAAAAAACTTTGCAAGGAAAACCAAGACTGATTCAGTAGAAGAAACTACATTCATCTCTGCCCCTACTTAAGGAAATCAAGGCAACATCCAAATTGTATATCCTTTTGCCAATACTTGATTATTAATACCAATGTACTAGATATCAGCCTTTCCAAAATGAGTACTTGAGCATTCTAACACATTTACTTGATGTAAAAAACATTTTTGTCTGTTAAAGGAGAAATGTCCTCCCACAGAGCTTAGTTTAAAAATGTAAAACATACCAAACATGATTAATGCTTAATTATCACTGCTCAAACTGTACAGATTTTTTTAGATTTCTTTTTTTATTTAATAGTTTAACACAAAAGTACACGAAATGCAAAGTTCAAGAATGCTGTGCCTTGCACTGAAAGCAGTAAGTATTGGGTATCTGCTGGACATACAGCGGGTACTACCTTCATTTAGGACTGTGTGACAGGGGCCAGATTTGTGCACCACCATTTCCTGTCACTGGAAGGTACATTGCCCACATGGCCCGAAAGCTTGTCTCCCACTGGTGTAACGGGGGGTAAAAATCAGTGAAATAAATGGTATACAACACTTCCCTTTGAAGAGAAGTATTTGCTGTGATACAAAGGAGTCCAGCAAGATGAATTTGGGAGTTTGCTCAGAAGCAGCAGGAATGCAGAAGAAGGTGAGTCCAGTCTGTCACACCCATATAAAGGATTTCACCTTGCCCTCACTGAACTCTGCCAAGGTGAAGAGTTGACTTGCAAAACCTACTGGACAAGCTACAGCCCTGTTCTGTGTAATGACGTTTGACACAGTACTGGCTGGCCATGTTTTCTCTACTTAAAAAGGCTCCTGGGATAGATGTCTAATTTATTTTAAAGATAAACTGTCTCTTAACATTAGCTTTCTTCGGAAAAAACTTCTGTAGGTTTTATATCTTGAAGATGATCTCACATAATATGAAATCACACATAATATAGAGTAATTAAAACTTTTACATAGAGCAACTCCACCACTGCACACCATTAAATCAACTGTATTGTATGGTAAAGTAGACAGGGTGGGTTGTCAATCTATGCATTAAACATGGTCATTCCAGTAAAAGTAATGAACATGGCATTTAATGAGAACATACTTTGTCCATGCACACTCCCTCCCAAGTGTGGATCACATTAATATTTAAGTTTCATGTTTACTTGACAAATATAAAAACAAAACCCACCAAAAATACTGAATCACTATGCATTCCCCTATGACCTGTTTGGTAATTGCTCCACTTGCTCTGAGATCTCCTCAATTTAGTCGAGTAATCTGATATTGTGCGCTAACTAACAACTCCAATTTTTGACTCTGTATAGTGAACTCCTCTGTCAACCTGGATAAGCACTAATTCAGTGGTTTCACAATCACAGAGTGAAATATTATGACATAAGTGTAGAAAATAAGGCACCATTATGGAGATAAACATTTGATTCATATAGTAAGTTGTTTATTAAAAAAAAGCCTAAAAACTACAAAAATCAGGCGGTCCGCCTCATAAACTCCTAAATCAAGTTTTGCTACCTTTCCCCACGACCTGATGCAGAAGCTGAGGGGACTCTACGGAAGACACTATTATTAGGTCTTGTGGAAAGGTAGCTCTGTACGTTCTTGCAACAGTTATTCCACTGTGGGTCTCACAACATGAACACAATGAAAGCTATCCTAGTGCAAGGGACAGCAGTCTACAGCGTATTAGACACGGTCTTTCCCACAGAACACTGCAAGTCGTTCCATATTAAAACATGAAACTAAGCAAAACACAGGATAGCCCTAACAGAAAATACAAACACTGTGCATGCAGATTTCCAGACTGGTGTAGATCAGTCTGCCAGAACCTGGAAGACTCCTTAGGATTCATATACTTCAGATTGAAAATCAACAGGATATCACAGAAAATAAAGTACACAAACACACACTCTGATTTACTTTAAGATTTAATGTGACCCTAAAATCTGTATTTTATAAATCAATTTTTAAGAAAATTATGGTTTCAGCAGAAGTAACATTGTAAAGCCACTACCTGCTTATAACATCAAATTAATTGATGATACAATTACTGTGGACCCAAGTGTCTTGGCAGATTCCAGAATGTTTTTTGCTTGATGTTCTATCTGGCAATTAGTGGCACATTGCTGCTGAGGTTTTTACCCTGCTAACATTCAGATAAGGGCAGGCAGCCAGCACCATACTCAGTGAAGTTTTTCATCTGCCTGAGCTCTGCAGTATTATTAGGAACAGTGTTATTTCAACTGCGAAAAAAGTGGGAACAAAAAAAAAATAACCAACAAAAAACAAAACACCACCCTTTTATTGTACAGATTTCAATGGCTCATTCATCTGGCAGAAATCAGTAAAACTTGCTTGCTTTTCTTGGTCCAAGTAAAAACAAACCACAGAAACAAACAAACAAAACCACCCAACAAGCAAAGTGACATTCTTCCTCAGCCTGATTATCTTTTCAAGCCTAGAGTTTATGCAGTTCCCAGTAAGAGACATCCCTGAGTCTCTTTTCCTGACTAAGAGATCAGGAATGAAGATTTTAGTGTGCTGTCTCTGAGGGCCAATTCCACTGCACTAGCAATAACTGAGAGTGTATGGGAAGAGTTAAGGAACATGAAACACAAAACAAAGGTTTACATTTGCCTCAAATGACAAAGCTCATCTCAATAAGGGTTTCTTTGTCTCCTGGGAACTAGGCTTCAGTACCATTACTGCATGTGCAATTATATTCAACTTCATCCTTTCACATACCACCTCTCATCCATAAGTCTCAAAGCTCTTTAGAAACAAAATTGGAACCGCAGCCTCCTTTTCACAGATGAGGTTGTCTTGCCAAAGATCAGGCATTGAACTTACGGCAGACTGACAGCTGATATTCAAGTTGTTTGACTTCCAAGTAATTCAGAACACACCTACACTGGCTACACTGGCTTCTGTGAAACACCAGTTAGATACAGGTCACACCTAGGGAAGAGACTGACAAACATCCATCCAGGTTAGGCAGTTTGCCATGGAGGGGCTACAGTGTTCCTATGACAGATAAACATTTGATTTCCTCTGGCTCTAACCCTTCTGCACAGAGAGTAGAAGTATACGTCTATATATTATTAAACATGAGAGCACATTAGATTGAGGAAAAGATGCATACTGGGAGCATCACTTATTTATCTCTCAGTGTGTTTTAGCATGCCCTTGGCTGGTAAGTAGCAATAAAAAAGTAACATATATGCCATTTTTCCACGTCAGGCAGGAAGATATGTTGACTAAAGTAAAGTGAGGCAGGTGATAAAATAGAGGAAAAAGGATTGTTTCAGCTAAGTGCCTAGTGCTTCAATAAGAACATGATGCTTTTGCCTCCACTTGCTTATCAATGCTGAAGTTTTTTTCCAAAATTACTGAATACCACCACCTTTAATAGTCTTTGCTGGGAGTTATACTAAAACAAGTAAAATAAAATTTAATTTCAAAAGTTTTGACTCAGAAGTCTGCAAGTCTCATCAGAGGAAATGATTGCTTCTTGCTGCCCAGCTCCTGGGTACAACTCTGAGTACATGGTCAGCCCACAGGAAGAAATATAAGGGCAACATCACACAAACTAGAGGACAGAGAAAAAAATCTGCCCATCAGGAGTGGCAGGTCCCCAGGAAAGCTGTCCACATTATCCCAAGCGAGTCACTCAATTTGGTACTGAAAGTGTGTTTCAATCAGCAAAATGCTATTTCAGACTCGTACCTGGCCAGTGCTCCCACATTACAGTCTAACTGTTCCACAGCTATTCTGCTCTCTGCATTCACTGAGCTCCAGCAATCAGACAACAATTCTTGAGGCTCTAGCAGGGAAAAAAGGCAAGGTGTTCCATTTGAAAGCAACAACAGAACCAAACAAGCCATACAGCGTTTGTGCCTCTGACTCATTTTAAGGGTGCTACAGGCACCAGCACAGATGCAGCTGCCACCACCTGCTCAAAGCACTTTACAGTTTGAATATTAAACAAGCCACACAAAGCCTTAACTATCAACCTGCATTTTACATTTTCATGAACTTCATCCACCTGCATATTCTGACAGCAACAGAGAGGACTATGCACCTCTTATTTCAGTCGCTATCCTCAGTTAGCCAGTCAGCTGTGTTTTAGATTAAGAGAATTTTACTTCCTATTCTAATCAGTGTTATTTTTGTACATAATCATACGAGAGGACTTATGCAGCCATTTTTGTCCCATGTATGTCCAAGAAAAGCTCAGGATATAAAGTATGTTCCACAAGTTAGATTATCAATTGGAACTGAACACCAACATCCATTATGCTCGAAAAGGGACTAACAGATCAGTCAAGAGGAAAATATTCCTAGACTAGATTTAAAAGCTCCACAGCATTTCAGACACCTAAATGAGCAACTTTACAGCTTATATAAATGTTAATCAGACATCAGATATGGAATTCAAAAACTGTTTCGTGCATTTAAAGCATGTTATATTTCAGTCTTGCATTCTTAGATAGTTACAACCTACACATTCCTTCACTAGACCAGAGTTAAGAGCCAGGGCAGGAAAAAAATAGTGAAAGAAACATGGAAGGAACACCCTACATGTAAAGATCAGCAAAAGATATTGATATTATTCTATCTTGTCAGTCAAGCGAGGAACAACTGCACATTTTCCAAACAAGGGCCTTGAGCCCATGTCACCTTTCAGGCTTTAGCATTACTGGGGCAGAGAGGGGAATTTAGTTTGTTCTTTCAGACCACATTCCAGTTTACAGCCAACCTATACACCAGCCATATCTAATTTAGCCAGGCTTTCCTCTGGGAACTTATAACCACAGAGAGTTACTAAAACAGAAATAACTTCTCCCAAGTAAAACACACCCAAAGGCACCTAGTACTTAGGGAAATAACGCAGCATCTACTCTGACAGGTATTTCTCCACACAGCTTTCTCCTACTATAACTCCAGATGTTATGATTTATTACCCCATCCCTGACTTTGAAGAAAAAAGCCTGTGGTTTGTAGCCTTGGTCCTTCATGTGTGTCCGGCCTGCAAGCACAGAAGCTTCCTGTTGCACTGCCAGCTTCTTCCAGCTCAACCAAGTCCTACTCTGTTCTAAAAGATTCAAAATTTAATCCTTATTTTTGTCTAGAGAGAAGCAGTCTAAGCAAACAACCCAGTCCTTGCCTGAACTCCGAAAAAGTCGGACAACAGAGGATGATTTACCGCCCTAAACGTCTTATACAATCATGCAGCAAGTGATACACGAATGAATAAAGGAGATCTATAAGTAACATCCACAAAAGATAATACAGGCATTTTCCTAGTTTGCTACAACCATAATTCAGCTTCCTCTGTGCAGCTGTATACCTCTAGTAAGGCTGATTTACAGCTGGAAAAGCAGAATTTGCTGCTTCTACTTGTGAGATAAAATATAATTCAAGTGATGCACTAGTACAGCTCCTCAGCAGTTAATATCCTCAACGTCTAAAACTAAACCAAAATATGCTTTTGCATTCAGATTGTTGTGTTTGTTTCACTCTGCTTCTCTCTGGAAGAACTGTACCTTTGCACATTGCTGGGTTTTAGTGTGAAAGACCAAAAGAAGATTTAAACTAATTTAAGGTGAATAGATTCCTCAAGGTGGAAGTTCTTGTACTTGTGCAGCCAGGGGAAATGTCATGGCAAAATAAAACTCTTTTTGAATTTTTTGACTATGAGAAACAGAAGAATGTTAACAGAAGATTAGTCTGAAGCAAATGAATCTGTGCCTTTATACTTGATTTAATTGTCAATTTAATGTATTCAGACTTGCAGAAAAAATAAGCTGTATGTACAACATTAGTGAAGCAAAAGACATTTATACTAAAACGTTAGTTTTCAAACATAAATGGGATTTAAGGAATCAACACAGGAAAAAGGCTTAGAATAAAAACCAACTATGGTTTCCAGGTTATGCTAGTTCTATAAATGCCTTATCTTTATAGACTAGGTTTCCCCCTTCCTCATTCCAGATACTGATGAACAGGAGGAAAATACAGAAACAAAGCACCACAGTTCTTCCTTAATGTGTCACTTTTGAATATATTAAAGAGAGTCTCTTGAGAAATCCACCTACCCTTCAGGGAGGCAGAGGGGGAAGAGTGTCAGGACTGCTGGGTGGATGCAGCATGTGTGTCTCTTTGCAAGAGGTGCAGCTTCCAGCCTTACAGATATCAGCAGTGTCAGACAGCTCTTCTCTCTGCTGGCTGGCTGCTTGCTCACCTCTTTTCCACGACTTCTGTGGGGGAACCTTCCACTTTGCTCGCCATTTTCCCTGCCCTTCCACATCTCCACTTTCCCTCTTGACCTGTTTCCCACCATTTGTCCCTCTTACACCACTGCCACAGTTCACACAAAATGCCCCTTTCACGTGGAGTGCCCAAGACTTGCCCACTACTGCTCAATCCCTTGACTAGAGACTGCACGTTTGAGAGCGTCCAGGGCACCACACGTGGCACAGGTTTCCTACACAGTGCCTCTGTCACATCAAACAGGGCTGTGCAAGCCCACTCAAACATTTGAATGTCTCTTTAAATATCTGAATGTGCTCCAAGCTCCATCCAAACTGCAGAAACACAATTATTTCAAAGAACATCATTAGCAGCAATGCTTGGAACAAAGTTCCCTAGCAAATTTCAGAATCAACCTGCAATTGTCCACTTCTCCTATGACAAATAAAGGTGTTGATATCAGAACAATTGAAAAAAATGGAGAAATTAAAAAATGACACTCCAAACAAGCTGTAATATTTCTTCTTTTCCTTCCTGGCTCCTTCCCTGGCATAGCAATGCTATGATCGCTCTTTGAGCAGGAATACATAACTCACAAACCCAGCTATAAAAACACACTTCTGTAAGCAAAATAAGTATGTTCCAGAACCAAACCTTCAATACTCACCCAAAGTGTTTGTTGCAAAGTTTTTTTCAAGCCCATCTTCAGTTAATTCTCTGTTATTCACCATACATCCCGCATTGTTGATCTGTAAAACAACTCCTTTAAACAAAAACAATCTACACAAATATCTACAAGGAAACCCACACATATGAGCAGCCCATGTTAATTTGCTGTTTCCTGACACTGCAACACAAAGCTACACACTGTAGCTTTTATTTGTTCAATAAAACATGCTTGCAAGCTGTGTGCAGCTAGCATAGTCTCTGACACATTTCTTTCTCTGCCTTACCTTCCAGAAGGAGCTCGGGCTTTTCTTTCCCACTTCAAAAAAAAAGATCTGCCCCTACACACCTTCCTGCATGTTCACTGCCACTCCTCAAAAGTTATTTCCCCATTTTTATCATCTAGTAAGCACCAAAGGAACTGCTCCAGGCGCCTCAGCTGTAGTACAGCCCCCCAAGCAAATTTTCACTGCTAAATAAAGGGGAAACTGTATTGAGCCCCTTGCCAACCATGATGATTAACTGTTTCCTCTCTCCCTGGCTCTGTTTTAGTCTTTGGCCTTTTTTCAAAAGTTTAGTCTTTCAGAAGGTCTAGCTTTAAGAGGGACAATGTTATTAGTAATGAAAGTCAAAGAGAAAATGTATGGTGTCTCCAGAGATGCAGCTATAAAATTACTGCTTTTCTCTTTTTTTGTAGCCCATCTGTGTGAACTAAGAAGGGACAAGAGCAAGTAAACCATGGAGACTCCTGAAAAAAAAAAAAAAAACATTTAGAGAAAATTAAGGGGAGAATTGTGGGCCAAACTGTGAAGTCTACATGACCTGTCAGATAAATTCATAGGCTACACACTTCCAAGACAGACACACATGATTTAAGTACACGAACTTACCAACACATTTAATTTATGTTCATTTTGGAATTTTTCAGCAAACTTCCATATTTCCTTGGGATTAGACATATCCACAATATGCAAGAAGATATTCTAAAGGAAAAGAAACTAAGTTACAATCAACAGGGAAAGTGAAGAGAGACCCTGTTTAGGCCTGTCTAGGTGAAAAGGCATTTAAGCAGCACGAAAAAAATACTGTCTCCAGAACACAACTAATACAGGTTAACACGCACAACTGCAAAATTTAACTCTAGTCCTTAAAACATGCTTAGTCATTGTTTCAGCTGCTTCTGAGACACAGATTTTTAATGCCAAAGTTATTAAGAGAGAGTCCTACTTAGATAAATATATGTGACAGACAGGCGTAGCAGAGAACTAGAAAAATATTGCAAACCTTGCAAAATTTCAGTTTAAACAATTTAGCAGCTCTCTCTTTGGCTGAACTTCCCATGGAAATGTTCAAGGTCACAGCATTAGAGAATAATCTAGGTTGGAAGAGACCTCTGGAGGCTGCTTGGCAAACATAGAGATTCACCAGCCTGTCTGAGCCTCCAGCATTTGATCACCCTCATGGTGAAAACATTTTTCCTACTATCTACTCAGAATTTTGTCCCTGTTCCAATCTGTGTCAGCTGCTTCTTGTCCTCCCACTGCAGACCTCCAAGAGAAGCATGGTAGTGCCTTCCCTACACACTCCCATCATGTGGCTGTAGAATACAGCAAGACCCATCTCAGCCTTCTCAACACTGAGCAAAATCAGCCTTCTCAGAGTCAGCTCGCACATCACATGTCCCATCTCCCTAGTCACCCTCTGCTGGACTCACTCCAGCACATGGATGACTTCCTCCTCCTGGGGAGTCCAAAGCCAGGCACAGGACTCCTGCTGTGGTTTCACAAAGGCTTAATAGAGAAGAAGATGCACTTCCCTCAGCCTGCTGGCTAGACTCATGTTCATACAGCCCGGGGTATGATTGGCCTTCCTTGCCCCAGGGCACTGCTCATAGAGGGACAACTTGTCACTCCCAGGTCCCTTTCTGCAATCTGCTTTCCAGCCAGCTAGGCAAAGATTGCACCTCATTCTGTCACCTGTGCTGTAAAAAAGATGTCATCAGGTTTTGCCCCTGTATTGACTCCTGGGGGATGCCACTAAAAATCATTAACAGATCAGCTTTGTACTGTTGATTGTTACTTTTGGAGCCACATGTTCCAGAGTTTTCCACCCACCTTTTCACCCACCAGTTCTAACCACATCTCTTCAAACTGGCTACAAGGATATCATGGCAAACCATGTAAAAGGCCTTGTCAAAGTTAAGGACAGCACTGCTCCCCTCTTGTCCATAAGCAGAGTCATCTCACCAAAGGGATCAGGGAGAGAATCAGAAGGGTAAAAGATAGAGAACTTGTGGGTTGAGATAAAGACAGATTAATAGGGAAAGCAAAAGTCACACACAAAAGCAAAAAACCCCGAGCCTATGGCTATACCCCCTTGAGAACACCCAATCTTGTCTGGTCTCAGAAACTAATCAGGGTTGGGCCTGGTTAGTACCTGGATGGGAAACTGTCTGGGAATATCAGGTGCTTTAGGCTTTTTACAAGGAATTAATTGACTGCTTCCCATGGACAGGCAGCTGTTCAGCCATCTCCAGGAGAGCAAGACCCCACATAATGGTTACTTGGGAAGCCACCACCCCAAACATCTCCCCATTCCTTCTTCTTTCTCTCAGCTTCATATACTGAGCGTGATGTCATATGGTTTGAAATAACCCTTTGGTCAGTTTGTCAACCTGTCCTGGCTGCGTCTCCTCACAACCTTCCATACAACCCCAACTTCTTCTCCAGTGTGGCAGTACAAAAAGTAGAAAAGGCCTTGGCTCTATGTAAGCCCTCTTCAGCAACTGCAAAAGCATCTCTGTATTATTCAACTCTGTGTTCAGCACAAATCCAAAACACAGCCCCACACCAGCCACTATGAAGAAAATTACCCCTGCTCCAGCCAAAACCAGTACAACGAGCAAGGGTATACATCCTCTCCAGCACTCTAGTCATGCCAACCATTTCTCTCTAATCCCAGTGAGTTCACAGCTCTGCAGTCATGCATGGATTCCCATGTTTCCTATGCTATGTGTACTTATGAACAGGCATTTGAAATGGGCTCTGAGACATGCTGCTTTCTCATGAAAACTGTGAGAGCTTCCTCCATTTTGCTGTCCCCATGACATATACTCACTGTTCCCATGACTCTCCTGGGTTTGGTCACTACAAACCAATGAAACCACTTTAAAGCCTCTACACTAAGCTTAGCAAACCTGTTGGCAAAGACACTCTTGCTCCAATTTGTCATTGCTGCTCGGCTCATCTAACAGAAAAGGTCCAAGAAGCCATAAAGGCCAAAGTGATACCAGCTGAACACTCAGGTGTTGACCTGCAGGGCATACATGCTCCTACCCAAGCCCTTCCCTTTCACTGTATGGATTTAGGAGACCACTACCTGCCCTTGACTCTCTGTAAACACTCTTGATGAATTCCAGGTCACCCCTCCCAATGTTATGGGTGCCCATGTGGCTGGGCAACAAGAGGTATAAGCCTAAGGTCCAGACCAGCCTCAGCAGACTCTCTGCAATACCTTACATCTGAGTCCACAGCAAGTGACAAACCTCTCAAGTCATCAAGCCAAGACTGCAGATGGGTGTCTCCATCCCCCACAGGAAGGAGTCTTCAGCCATCATCACCCACAGCTTCCTCCCACTGTCAACAACTGTTCAGGATCATCTGTCTCCAACACCTCCCCTGACAGAGCTTGCTCTTCCTCATCTGTTACCATGGCACTATACCTATCCTATAAATGCACATCTGCAGCCAGAGAAAGAGCGGCCTTCTGTTGCCAGCATTCACAAGCTTCCATTCCTCCCCATCTTAGGAGTCTCTATCCACCATTTATTCAAATGCAGCTTTCAGCCATCCCTCCTTCCATGCAATGTGCTCTTCTACTCTCTGTAGAGACCCTGTCAACCTCCTGTTTCTATTTCCTATGGTTCTGCAGCCTCCTCACCTCCTGCTGTCGCTTCATCTGGCAGCTCAGCACCCTGAGGACAGCAGAACCCAACAGACGAAGCCACCACCATCCGCTGCCCCAGGCTCAGGGAAAAGTACCAGTCACTCCCTGCAACCCAACATCTGCCACGTTATCCCTCTGGAGCTCTGTCTGGGCTAGTCTCCCATGTGCCACGCACAGTTGCTCCAGCCAAGGTGGGAGAGCATGCTTTCAGGAGCATCACTGCACCCACTCCAGCTGTCTCAGAGTGCTGAGTGCCTTCTGCATCCCCTTCCATGCTAACTGCTGCATTAACTGCTACATCCTTGTCAGCCACTCCATGTCACAACACTCTTGCAATGTTTTGCAATACTATGCCCAGCAATGTGGATGCAATAGAATTAAAAAAAAAAAGGCTTGACATTGAGCAAAGTTATCATTTTCTAAACCACTAAAGCTAGAAATAATTTCTCCCTCCAAAACATCAAAAACCTTTTTCTGGTTGCTACAGACAATTCTTCTGCTTTTTTGCAGATTTGTGTTCTACATAGTACAAGCACAGTGGCATTTATCAGCATACAAAGGCACGTCAACTCCTACTCTTCTCTCAGATAGCACTTAGTCTCAAAGACACACCACAGATCGTCTTATGACGTATGCCAGGAAAAGGCAGTTTTAAAATAATTATGCAGAGGATGTGTTCTCTTGCAAAACAACAAACAATCATTAAAGGGCCTCCTCTCTTTCCAAGTTGTTTCTTTAAATACTCATTATACAAGCAAATGAGATAAGTGAAGAAGCTGAAGAAATGATATGGCATTATTGCCTGCCTGTAATTCTGCTTCCCTGAAGATAAAAAGCACATGACTTTCTCTCTAGCCATTTGATTTCAGCTCCTTAGTTGAGTTTGGGTCAGAATTTTCTCATTGTAATAACGTGCTCTAGGATAACCCTGCCTGATCAAGAAGATTGGACCAGATGACCCACTGTGGTCCTTTCCAACCATACCCACTCTGTGAATTATTTCTGACCAAAAACTGAACACTGCTCTACTGGTTCAAGCTGGATACCTCTTTAAAACTTTCTACTTCTAAAGCTAATACCATTATCTACTGGTACAGAACAGGTAAAGTTTTTTGGGCAGATTTTCAATATTACAAGGGATTTCAGAGATTGAAAAAGATCCAAATCAATGCTTATCTGCTGAAGACTGTCACTCTGACTCAGGAAAAGGATACTCAGGCCTGTTCCCTATAAAAGTCCTCGACAGTAGCAAAGCCATTTTCAAAGTGAAACCTAATCTCCGTGACTGGATCTATTTTAACAGATTAGGAGAACTTTCCAGTTCCCAGATATAGGGGCAGGTGACTGCCAAATAATTCCATTTCAGCACTGCATTCCAGCATGTACTGTGGAAGATGGAAAAAAATCTTTGGTGTATACTATAACAGCATCTCCATCCAAATTATCAGGAAGAGCAAGTTCAGTCTGGATACAGCTTGTCAAGTTGCAGATAAAGCATTTTATTATCCCTCTGGATTGCTTCTGAATGAGCACTTATAAAGAAGGATGTTCTTATGGACTCCATATTAAAATGCTCTTCCCAGTGCAGTCACGTGTCCCACAGGGCCTCCTGTACAGCTCATCTAACACTTCACTGAGAGCTGCTCTCTGCACAAGTGCCCTGTCCCCAGGGTCACAAACAAGTTCTGCAGTGCCCTCGCCCTCTCTCATAACTACAGAAACTACAGGTTCGCAGCCTACCAAAAAGTGGGAATGCAGTAATTGTGCTGCCTTTAGAGGAAGAATATTATTTGCCTCAAGTTTTTTTCACCAGGCGACAGAAAAGACAAAATGAAGGAACCTTCATTTGAGGTCAAACTCACCTCTCTTCCCAGGCTGTCTGACTGCAGTTAGAGAAGGAGGTAACACAGATAATCACCAGTCTTACTATAGCCATGGGATTACACAGCTATAGACAGCTGGAAAGTATTTATTTCTACATAAGGACTGATCTAATTCACCTCCATTAAAGAACTGAAGAGTAATGCTGGTTGTGTCACACTAGGGAGCTGAAATCAAAGAGCAGAAATTTAGTCAATATGACATCTCTAACCATAAAAAAAGTCTTCAGAATTTTTGATCCACATTAAAAACCATTACTGGGATCAAAATACTGTGTACGAGAGCCAAGTCATTATTTAAAATGAAGATAGGTCTCCATCCAAGTGCTGTGGGTTAAGCATGGTAGGTAGTTCAGCCCCATACAACGCTATTTACTCACTCCACTCCCAGTGGGAATGGGGAGACAATCACAAGGACAAAACCAGCGCAACTTGTGGGATGAGATAAAGCCATTAATAAGTGAAGCACAACTGTGCGTGCAAACCAAGTAAAACAAGGAATTAATTCACTACTTCCCATTGTCAGGCAGGCATCTAGTAATCCCAGGGAAAGCAGGATTTCATCCCATGCAACAGCGATTTGGAAAGCCAAACACCATAACTGTGAATGTCCCGCTTTACTCCTTCCTCCCAGCTTTTACTGCTGAGCACAATGTCATACGGTCTGGGGTGTCCCTTTGGTCAGCTGTCCCACTGTGACCCCTCCCATCTTCTTGTGCACCCCAGCCTGCTCACTGGCGGGGCACTGTGAGAATGAGAAAAGGCTTTGATGCTGTGTAAGCACTGTTCGGCAATAACGAAAACGTGGGTTGTCAACACTGGTTTGGTCACAAATCCAAAGCACAGCACCAGAGGAACTGCTATAAAGAAAATTAACTCTATCCCAGCCAAAACCAGGGCACCAAGATAGAAAGATAATGACTAGTGAACTTCTCCATAAGCACACCCTCCTGAACAATTAGCAAAAGCAACAGTGACAGATACAGGGGTGTACTGTAGAGTGGTATATACAGAAATGAAAATAATGTGTAACAGAGGAAAGGAGGGAAGGAAGAGATATTGTAAGAAAAGGAGATGAAAAGGCATGTAGAGCACAGAATTAGGACCACACACAGGACACCACAGAGCAGCCAACCTTAGCAAATCAAGAGCATGTTATTCAGACACATAAAACCTTCAGCTCCAATGCTGTACACTCATAAATGCTGTTGCAAGTGTTGCAATGCATTAACTTTTAAAAGCCTCAGCCACGTAGTTAGGAATAGTAAGTAAGTAGGACATCACAAAGCAAATCAACAACAAACATCAAACAAAACAGCATGCTGCTGATGATGTTACTAATCACAGAATACATCACCTAATGAAGTTAAATCACTTCAAACCATTTGAATTATAAACTACTAGATGTTTCCATGTCTGTATGAAAATATTATTAAAAACACAACAGCAAGATGTTGGAAGAGTATCTCAAGGCCTCTGGGGACTTCAATATTAACAGCCTTCTAAGAGTAAACAAAAGACTGAAAAACAACTCACCTGATTGCCCGTTTCTGTCACTATTTCCTCTTTGGCAACTTCAGCCCGTTCCTTATTTCGGCAAACCAGATGAACCGTGCCACCTGGTGGATTGCGACAAGAAAAGCATTTGATAATTAATTACTACCCGCATTTGGGGGAGACATTAGCATTTTAATTAGGTGAGATACTGGATATAAGAAAAAAGCTGGAATATTTCTGCTTGGCTCTGGTTCCTGTGAAGGCACGCAGGGTCATCACGCAAGGCTGCACGTATGGAAAAGGCCACTGCACTCTAAGTACTGTGCTCAAACTATTTCTGTCCAGTCTGTCCATCATGTTTAGTGAGTGACATACCAGACCTACACTGGAAATTGGAGCTAAGGCATCTGTATCATGGATAGTTTTTTGATAAATGCCTTTGGAAGTTCAGTAAAGGGCTTGAACAACACAGGTGACTAGAATCACTTTGTGAGAAGGAAATAAAAGTGCCAGATATCAGAATTCTCAGCAGTGGAGACATGACAAGGACTACGGCCTCAAATTGCATCTTGGGAGGCTCAGGTCATCAATTAAGAAAAATAATTTTCAGAAGTTTTCTTCTAAATAGACCTAAATAGGATGTCCCAAGAGGATACATAATTTGCATCCTTGTGGGCATCAAGCAGCAAGACACAGCAATGACTGGTTTGATCTACTGTTGCCACCAGTCCTGCTTCAAATGAGATGCTGGACAAGGTGACCTCTAGAGTCAACCAACTTTTCCATAAAAGGAACACACAAGGCAAGGCACTTCTCAGAGACGTGGATACCTAACACAGTCTCATCACTTAGCCATATTAAAGAAAACCTTCAAAAACAAGACTAAAGTGCAGCTAGGCAAACTTTTTTTTTTGCTTCATATTCTCTGATTGTTACAAGTCATGTGCTAATTTCAGTCATAGGAATACCTATACTCTTTACTTTTCCCTGTTTTTAAAGGTGTTCTAGGGATTGCTAGCAGTTCACTACTAGCAAGCTCAAGGAATTAATCCCTAATAGAAACATAACTAATCCATAACAGAATAAACAGTTGTGTAGGGTCACACTTCTAGTGCCCAGAACCCAAATGCAAAACACCAAGTCTACCTTGGGATGCTACAGTCCCACACTGCACAGCCCAGTCTGGGGTCTGATAATGAAATCTTTTGTCTACAAGAGAGGTTTTTCCACTGAGCACCAGGACAGGGGGGAAGTTTTGGTGTGACCGATACACTAGGAAAGGAATGGTAAAGATTGAAACTATTTGAACTTAACACATGGGAATAGTCAGAGTAGTTGGGAGAAGACTCTATCAAGCTGGAAGTGCAGCTCACAAGACAGAGGAAATCCCAAATCTGCATACCCATAAGACACCAATTCAGAGAAAAGCTGAACTCAGAACATAGAAATTGTCAGGAAGACCATCATTAGTTAGAAAGATCCAAGTGCTTAAAGGTAAAGCCAACATAGCTTGATTACTCTTCTACTGAGTCTGAATCTTATTTTCTTGTTGTGGTGTACTTGAAGAGATTCAACTAGGAGCCTGAGCCCCAACAGCTGACACTGAGTTTCAAAGCGAGATGTTTGAGGATGGGACCAGGAAGTCATTTTAACTTCATATGAACAGCAATGCCCATACAACACATCAGACATGCAGTCTGAGCCCAAGGTTGTTCTGCTAAACATGGTGACCAAATCCCATACAGATCCAGCCAGCTTTCCAGTTTGCAAAACCTGGTAGAGATATCCATTTGTGAGCAAACCAGTCACCTGACAAAGCACGGCTTACATAAAGTGATTATGTACAATAGCAGTAGTGGGAACCTGAAATCAATCACGTGCTGGCACTGATGTAGATCTTTAACCCAAAGACTCTTTGATGCTAACAGTTTTGAATTAGTTTAATTTAACTGAGTTGTCACTTTCCTTCATAACATAGTTACGAAACCTAAGCACACAAAGTGAGCAAAGAGCCACAAGCTCCTCCCTTTCTCTACGTGCCAAAACTTCTGCCACTCTTGCACAACAGGAATTATTTTGTCAACTCTGTAAGGGATTAGGTTTATCCTTCAGCAGCAGCTAGGTCCAGTTCATACCATGTCCTTGTGTACAGACAACATAAAAAAAATAATTACATGTAATCAGTCAAAGGGCACAAACTCCAGGGTATTATCATTAAGATCAAGAACACCTACATTGGTTTTTTTATGCTCTACCATCTCATTTTTGCAAAACCAATATTTTTCTTTCATCATATAATACATTTGCAAATTTCTCAGATCAAATTCAGCCTCGCTGCTACTTGTACCAAATTAGCCTTAAACAGACACTGATCCATCACCAAGATCATCAGATGCCACTATAACACAGATAGTTTTGGTAAACATGCACTTGAAAAACAATTTGCAGATCCTCTCTGCTAATTTGGTTTCCTTATTCCAGTTTTCACTGCACTGGTTGTGCTTAAACCTCTAACCCATACTAAGAGCCTTGTAAAATGACCCCACATCCCAGGGATTTATGTGTGTGCTGGAAGGCCAAACCCTCTTCCTTCCATGTTCTCTGTAAGCCTCCTGGGAGCTCCATGGCAGCCCGGCTCACCTCTCTTCGCTATCTCCTTGGCTGTGGCCTTGCCAATGCCACTGTTTGCACCGGTGACCAGGAAGGATCTTCCAGCCACATCCACCTCCACATCAGCTGGGTTGAAGTGCTTGGAAGCAGACTCATAGCCACCTCTGAACAAATCAAGAGACAGCTGTGAGAAACTAGAAGAGAGCTCTTCCAAAATAAACACGTGTGGGTTGAAAAGCACTTTCACAGCTCAGCATACAGTAATTGCCCTGTTTACTCTCTATAACCATGGGACAGGCCATGAACACCAGTGACACTGCAATCAGCGATGTATCATAGAACCATTAAGGTTGGAAAAAGGCCTTTAAGATCATCAAGCCTAACCATCAACCCAGCACCATCACCACGTTCACCCATGCCCTCAAGTGTCGTATCCAGATGCTTTTTTGAACACTTCCAGGGATGGTGTCTGCATCGCTTCCCTGGGCAGGCTGTTCCCATGTTTTTCAATGAAAGCCACAGCTCGCGATGGCGTTTGGCCGCCCCAAGCCACCCAGCCCTGACCTCGACCCTCGGGGGCCGGCCCGGCCAGAGCCCCAGGGCAGCCCTCACCGAGCGGGGTGGGAATCTGCCCGCCTTGGCGGGGGCGGGCAGCCGTCCATAAAAACACCAGACAAGCACGGCCTCGCCGCGGGTAAGCGCCCGCGGACGGGCAGGAACGCCCCGGCTCAGGCGCTGCGCCCGCCCCACGCCGCCTCCCGGGCCCCGGGCGGCCGCCGCCCGTACCTCGTGTACTCCCGCAGCCCCTTCACGAACCACACGGTGTTGCGGTACCAGGACATTGCGCTGCTGCCGCCGCCGCCGCCCCCGCAGCGGTGCCGGCCCCGCCTCTGCCCTTACATAAGGCAGCCGTGCCCGCGTTAGGTAAGGGCTGAGGGGCGGCCCCGCTTGGCACGGCCTGGCTGCGGTCACCGCCGTGGGCCGGCCGCGCTGAGGGAGGGTGCGAGGCAGCGCAGCGAGTGTGACGCAGGGGGGCAGTGGTGGGAACTTCCTCCTTAGCAGCGGTTCGTGGGCTGGTTGGTTCTTCTTAATCCCTTCTGTTTTCTCCCCTTCTTCATCAGCCGTGAAGGACAGCTGCAGCCAGCCCCTACCTCGCTGCAGACGGCCTGGCGAAGGTGGTGGCAGAGGAAGGATGGAGAATTTCCCAGGACACCAGCTCGGGACAGATGCTGTTGCCAACTAAGCCAGGACTGCAAGTGGGGTGTTGTGTTTTGGGAACGGGGAGCAGTGCTACAGGACCTGCATCCTCTGCCCTGGAAAGCTGTCAAAGGGATGCTCCCGCAGAAACATAAACAACGATGTGCCACATGAACTAGCATTTTACATAACAAATCCATTAAATACCCAGCTCCTACTGATGGAGTGAAGTATTCCAGTAAGGAAAAGGGCACACAAGTGGCTGTTGCAGTAAGAGGAGTGAAATTCAAAATGTTTTCAGTTCCTCTGGTATGTTCTTTGGACCTATGAAGCCCAAGAGAAGCACTTGGAGTTGCACATCTGTACAGCCCATGTTAACCATAAGGAAGTTGTCATAGGTGTAATTACACTTCTAAGTACACAAAACGACTACACACTTAGACAGTTCAGTGTGCAAGTTGGATAAATTCATGTATTTTATGGGTTATGCAGGGCCACATGCAGAGAAGCTCCTTTGCAAACCCTATGTAAGTTTTCAAGAGCTTAAGTTACCTGATTTCAATAGCACAGATGGGGAGAAATGGGAATATTCTCTCTTTTTTGATGCTGTATTACAGCCTGATACTTCCTTGTCTAAATCTCTACATCTCTTTGCTCTGGCAAAGGCCTTGTACTGAAGTTTTCCACTTTCTCAGCACAATGTGTGAGTATTAGGCTCATACAAAAGGCACTTCCTACCATGAAGTTACAACTTCTGAATTCGGCCCTGTCCGCTTGTACTGTATATTACATGTAAAGTAAGAGTAAAGGGCAAAGAGACACATTGTCACAGTGATATTTTCTTCCTTGCAGAGGCCATCCAGCTACATGTTGTACCTTTGCATGAAATTTAAAAATGCTTGTTCTTAAAACAATTGAAAGACTCTATTAAAAATGTAAATGCAGTAAGCCAGATTGTGCTTTATTCCCTTGTCATTTCTGTGTTTACCCTATTTATTTCTTAGGAACTGAGATTATGGCTTAGTACAAGCAAAATGGGGTGATGGGTCTGATGTGTTTTGTTTGTAGTTTCAGCCTGTGTTCTCATAAATTGGGAAGTTCGTCCCTGCAGTCTGCCAGCCTCTGAAAGTAAATGGGGTGCATGCAGAGACACAGAATTCCTCACAGGCTAAACCATTTGGACTGTGATCAGCATGATGCTGGATGGTGCAGCCCTGAGGTGCTAACCAATGTGAGTATGCCTGGCGGAAGCTGTCCGTGAGTCAAACACAAAAATAGATTTTGGCAGGCAGAGAATGGGACCAGCTCATAATATTTTGGGGGTTAAGCAGTAATGGGCAATTGCAGCGTGTTACTCATGCTGAGATTACAGAAGATGTTTGAATGTAGTGTTGGTTACCAGTATCATCCTGGTACATACGCAATTTTCTGAGAGAATATTATGTAAATACTGCAACACCCCTACTGTAATATTAGCTGTACCCTTCTAACAAATGGCATTTTAAGGAGATTTTGTAAATGCCCAGAAATTATGCCCTTGCCAGAATGCACCAACCCCTGAGCACATTCAGTTGAGAGATTTCTTCTTAGAAACACTCGTTTTTTCTGTACCGAGGGGCTAAGCTTGCACTCAGAAAGGAACTGTCACAGCACTCTGTCTGAGCAGCTTCATGGAATCAATTATTAAGGTTGGGAAAGACCTGCAAGATCATCAAGTCCAACCTTCACAGCCAAAGCAAGCTGTTGCACACTGTCCTAACACCACCTAGATGTTTGTGTTGCCTCATTGCATCCCCTGTGGTGTTTTGCTTTTGTACTGTTGTTCCAGAGGCAGGAGGCTGTAGAGATTTGTGTAAGTGCTCTCTGCTAACCTAGCTGTCACGGTGATGAAGGGTTGTGTGCAAGAGAAAGGCAAGACGTACTTTTGCCGAGAGCTGGGTGGTGCTGATGAAGGGCCTGCATCTCAGTATTCCCACAGGCAAAATTTCTGCCCACTTCAAAAGTTCTGACTGCGTATCTTGCCTTCTGTTCTGAATCCTAGGTTGATACATCTTGTTAGCTGAATTAGAACTCATTTGGGAGCTTTGGAAATTCGGAAAGTTATAGCTTCTGGTTTTTTTCTTGAATGCTATCATCTTAGCAGTTAACTCCAGCAGGACACTGCTCTGAACATGAGGGATTTTTTTAGACAAAGAATTCTTCTCATGGATTGGCATCCTACATTTCAGACCCCTATCACAGCCAGCAACTGGTATATTTGTGTCATATATAGCTGAAAGTGGGAGAGCCAGAGTCTCTTGAGCTCCTAATATATCCCTCATTTGAGCACAGAACAAAATGGCTTCATCCAGGCTAATAAACACAACTCAATGTTTATCCCTGATAAAATATGCCCAAGTTAATTCTTACCCTATATCTATACTATCAAATTCTCCATTGCATATTCCCAGGCCCTGATCCACTTAATGCCCATACTAGGCAAATAATTGTTGATGCCCAGGCTCCCAGTAGGTATTATGCAGATACTTCCATGCAAAACAAGCTCAAATATCATTAGGGGAATAGTTTGCTCAAAGGGTAATTTATTCCCAAACACTACAGATGAGGCTGCACCCGGGTTAACACTTCACAGCTTGGCTTGGCACTGGTGGTCCTGCATTCTGGTGCGTGCATTTACCAGTGTACAAATAGCCTCCAAGCCTGTTATGCAGGCCCTCCATGACTGCAGGTAATCCTCCAAGCACATAAAAATTCTGGAGTGTTGTGGCTGTGAGCCTCCAGACATTAGGATTTTTCATGAAGAAATGAGTTGAGAATCTCAATTTTCTTAAAACACAAGAGCTGGTGAAAAATATCTCTCTGGCACTCAGCTGGACTAACATGAAAAACACACCTTAGACTGGATCTGTTGTTGTACCTGTCAAATAGCAAGGAGTTCTAGGCAAAATTTTAATTACTTCCAGCACAAAGAAAAGTTGAAAATGCTGATTGCTGTTCAGGGCTATGCTTTTCAGCATGTTTCATATTTTCTTCCCAGGAGACAGATCTAAAAGTAGAGTACTCAAGAGCTGAAAAGCAATTTTATATTATACAAGATGTTTAAAACAGCTTCAAGGCCATTTTGCCAATCTCTTTTATTATCCTTTTTTTTTTTTTCGGTGAGAGGCTAAAATCTCAGTCTTAAGGACAACTGGCTCCTTTGCTTGCTTCCTTCCAGATATCTGGCAGGCTCTTGTGCATTCTCTCCTTTCCTTGGAGTTACTAATTTTCTAATTAAGTCTCTGTGCCTGCCCCCATTAAATCAATCAGAACGGATTCAGTCGCCACTGATTGCAGTGGGAACAGGCACAGGATTTAGGGCCAGGTTTGCAGGAAAGCTCAGCATCTGTAATTGGGGCCAGGTCTCCAAAGGAAGGGGCAACAGTGTGCAAGCCACTGCTGTGGGAGCTGCTCCTAACCCTGTTTTTACCATGCTGGCCTCAGCTCTGGATGCGGAACACTTGAAAACTCTGCTTTAGAAACTTGCACTGCCCCAGTCAGTGTGATAGCAATCAAGAGCTGTCAGCAGCCTGGGGAGAGGCGGTTGATACTTGTCCTCTTGTCTGGACGAAGCAGAGGGTTTGGTGAGTGGTTGAAGAGGAACATCAAGTCCCTGAGGTCTCAGGGACATATCTAAAGTGCTTGTGGTAGTAGCAGCGTGAGAGAAGCAAAAGCTGCTCATTCTGAATGCAGGGAGGGGTTGAAGTTCTGGCCTGTGTTGTGTTTTGGTGAACGGTAGGGTGTTTTCTTTGTTGTGTACCCAAGTCATCACCAAGTTTGCCAGCTGCTGTCATCAGCAGTGTTGTTTCCAGTGAAGAGTCAGGTTTTCCCCAGACCGAATAGCCTTTTATTATTGAGGAACAAGTGTGGTAGTATGTCATCAGCTCTATCACTCATTGCTCAGGGGCCAGTAAAAGGAATCTCATGCTGTGCCTTATCAGAAGTATAGGTTTGCTTTATCAACAGCTGAGGGCCCTGGGCTCTGGGAGCCTGCAGGTCTTCCCAGGGTTAGGCATGTCCTGGCAAGGAGAGGGGCTGCTGAGTGTCCTCCCAAAGTGAAAAGAATTGGCTGGGAGCAGCAGCTAAACCTGCTGCTGACCTAGTTAATCTCATATATGTCAAATAACTTAGGGAAGCTTAAGTGTATATAATTGTTTTTAAAATAATAGGATGGCTTAGGATATTTTAAAAATAATAAAACCAAAACATTGTAGTTGATATGCATCCTAGATAATAAATTTTTTCGTCAGTTAAAGGTAATTCTGTAATTCCCATGACTGAAAAGCTCTTTATGTCTTTATGATGCCTAAAGACATACTTGAATGCATACATGTTTGTTGCTAGGCTGTGGCAGTAACGCAGTTATCTATGCAACCATTTTCTTCAGCTAACTATTTTTCTTCTTACTGCTCTTCTACTGGATCTTACTGTTCTTAACTACCAGCTGTTGGGCAGGAATGCTCACAGGCTTATTGACTCAGGTGAGTCCTGCTACACTCCATTCTTTTGTCTGACTTTTTTTATTCTTCTGCAAATCTTACTGCTTATTAGCGTTTTATTCCAGCCCAGTTGTTACCAAATTGCTGATGTTATGTAATAGAATGTATCCTCCAAGAGGTGTCTACAAGCAGAGAAACAAACACACGTGCTTACATGGTTGCTGTCTGTTTTGTTCAAATGCCAAAGGAATAGTCTGAAGTTTTGTGTCTTCAAGCAGTCCCTGTGCTGTTGTAACAGAACCTACAGAGATACGTGAAACTTATCCATGCAAAGCTATGGAGCCAAACCTTCCCATGCAAATAAGCACCAGACCTGTTTACTTGAAGTCTTATTTCACCTGTTGGCTAATGCAAAGCTGCACTATCAATACAAAGAGCAAAAGTAAACAGTGATAATAAAAAGGTGTTGTCCACAGCAGCTTGTGAATAAGAGTGCATAGTGGATTTTTTTTCTCTACTGTTTGCATTCTGTGTAGTTATTTCATATTGGCACTGAAAGGCTAATTTTTTTTTTCCCAAAGGACTGAGAATCAAATCCATAAGATATCATTGAAAGGGACCTTAAAGATCATATAGTTCAAGCGCCCTTGGGGTGTGGGCAGGGACACAGTTCACTAGACCAGGTTGTTCGATATTCTTTGCAAGTTGTCCTTAAACACTTCCAGGGTGGGGCACCCACAACTTCTCTGGGCAACCTGTTCCAGCACCTCACTACCCTTACAGTAAGGAGTTTTTTTCCTAATCTCTAAACGAAACCTACTCTCTTTCAGTTTGAAGCCATTCCTTGTTGTCCTGTCACTACATGTTCTTGTAAAAAGTTCCTCTCCATCTTTTTTTGTAGGCTCCCTTCCACATGCAGGTACCTAACTCACCTGGGCATCAAGAGGACCTTGTAAAAAGGAAGCTTTCTTGTGTGTTGATTTACAGGCCCACAGTTTGCATCTCTCACATTTGAGCTGCTGTACTGTAGCATGGGGAAGGGAATCATGGATTCTTCCTTCGCTTGAGTATTACTAATCATACAGAAGAGTCAGTATGGCTGAGATTCAAATCTGTGGGTGAAATCAGTCTCTGATATAGCTATTCATCTCAGTGAAATTGCAGCAGGGTTGATTATAATTAGCATGACTGGTAAATGTAAAGTACCTTAATTTTTAGACTGCAGTCACATAGGCTTGTGCACTTACACTCATTTTTATTCAAATGAGACATTTGGTAGAAATTCAGTGTTACAAACACATACATGATTTCTCAGAATTTCATACAATTTGTTCAGAAACCTTGCAATATGACATTGTTCTTTTCAGCAGTTTCCTTGTACTGTGCAACATCAGATGGCACTTGCCAGCCTTTTTTATTTTCCCTCAATACTATGCTTTCTAAAAACATTTTCTGTTTCCTCCTGTGGCTAATACCTTTGTGACTTTCACCTATCCAGGAGTGAACAGGAACCTGAAGAAACCTATACCAAGAAGCAACAGTTTCAAATTGCTGTCCTGATGTAACAATCCTTTCTGTATTATATGTAGAACATACAAGGGTCCTCATTGTGATGCAAAGTCCTATCAACTAGAATTTGGAGAAGATTAATTATCTGAGATACGATTCAAGATAACTTACAGAAACTGGTCTAGTTTAGAATGTTGTAAAATATATGAGTTATCACCAGTTTAATCTTTGTAGCCCTTTGCCTGTAAAGTCAAAGCATTTAGGATCTTTTACACCAACTGTTCCTATTTCAGGATCTGGGACATTTGAAACAGCTCTTGGCATAAAGAAGCAGAAGCTATTCTAGGTTACTTTTTTCTCTGCACAGTTACCTTGTAGTTTTAAAGTCTGATGTCTTGGGACCTCATAAAGCTCAGAGCAAGTGCTCTGTGAGAGAGATCATCTTCTCTGACAGCACAGCGTTCCGGTTTCCAGTCCTGAGAAGATGAGTTCTGTGGTATGTCTGATGCTCTTCTTTTCTCTCTTCTTTGAGCCAGCAGGTAGGAGCTGTCTGTGTTCAACATTTGGAGTGAAGGAACAAAACATTGCTTGTCTGTCTGCTGCTTCTAAAATAGCTGTGGAAAGCTACTCTCTAGAGCTTTGGAATCTTATGCCCATTGCTGAAGAAGGTGGAGTAGTGGGAGGACAAATACACCGTGGGCAATAAGCTGTAATAAGTGTAACTTATTTCATGGCTGCTGTCAGTGCACTTATATGTGTGTGTGTAGAGTCAGTGTGTGCATACAGAATCATCTTTGGGTCTTCATATTCTCAGATTTCTGCAGTACTCACAACTAGCAGTGAGGAGGCTATCTAATCCGTTGAAATAATGTGTATTTTTTCCTTTAAATACTGGAAATAGACCTTTCCTTCTCAAGAAGGGGAGATGATTTAACTGAAACAGAGCTGGTTTCCTGCATTGTAGTCAACACTCTGAGTTCATAATAATTAGCTTAAGGGTGTATTTTGTTCAATTTTTCAGGAGACATTTATATTACTGTGGGGAAAAAATGAACATTTTCAATTTGTAATTTTAGCCTGGTGGTAAAATTCAAATTAAACATTTTAAGGTGTAGACTGTATTTTCAGCCGCTTGACCTTTGGGCTGTAATGATTTAATTCCCCCACAGCTGTTTGCTGAGGAGCCACACCTACTCCTGTGGGGACTGAGCATATGTTGGGGACATCATCAGTTTGTGGCAGTTCAAAAAGTTGCTGCTTGCAATTTAAGGTGCTGTGGCCCATGCACATATTCCTAGCTTACCCCTAAGTGAAATAAAGTGCCTTCAATTACGCTACTTTCATTTAGGTTTGAGTGCTTCATTTAGCCATTGGGGCAACTTGAGAGGAGCTCTGCAGCTGCTGGTGGGTCAGAAGAGTCACTGTGACTGTATCTAATCACATGCCCCAAATGAGGTATCCCTGCTCCACCCCTGCAAGACTCTCGTCTGCTGAAGGGGCATTAGCAGTGAAAGAAGGCATGCTTAGATCCCTCTGGGCACAGAATTGATGGCTCCAACAGTTTTGGAGGTGTTGGTATTCTCACTTGTATGTGCCATAGCATATTGATGTACACAAGGTAAAGGTAAATACTATCAATGCAGAATTTTTCTCTCTTGGTCATAGCAAAGTATTTTGTTTACTTTGTATAGCTTCAAAATATTTCACAAATGTCTTTTGCCTTGTCAATACCTCCTCTGTAATTCTGTGTTTGTACCATCTGGGTACTGAATACTAGCACAGTGACTTGGCAGCACTTTCCCAAAATGTCAATGGGTTCTCAAATCTGAAGAATTAATCCTCCATGTCAGACTAGAGAGTCAGTCAGTCCTAGCCTCCTGTGAATGAGGCGTAGGCCTCAGGTTTACTGTTGTGTGGCTGAAGTTTGGCAAATCATTGCACATCTGCTGAGCTGCTGTAACCATGTTCATGAGAGCACACAGCAAACACAAGGCAACATCACTTAGATATGTCTCTTCTCCTCTGGGCTGAGCTAAAATCACCTCCTATTTGCTCCGATGGGAGCACATCATCACTTGCTGTGAGGTCACTGGAATCAATTCAGGCTTAAATCAGGAGTATTAGCCCTTAATTCTTGGTGATTAAGAATGATTCTAGCAGCATTTTGCGAGAACAGAGAAGTTTGTACTGAAGTCCTGTGGGTGGAGCTACTTTCTTGTTAAATTTCTTTTGCATTATCGACTGAGTAAAATTTTCTGTTTTTATGCCTGTTCCAAGCTTGTGGGTTAAGTTCCTGTGTAATGATAAACAGCTGCTTTGTTGTATTTGAGTGATGGATGAAGTTATGCCTTCTGAAAGGCAATTTCTTAAACACTTTGGGTTCTTAACAAATGAAAGATGCTCTCCACTGAAGGTAAAATCCTATAGATCAGTTCAGAACTGAACCCTGAGATCCAAGAGTCTAAGTGCTGAACCATTGAAGTGTTTGGGGTGGGAAAGAGGAATTCTAGCATTTCACCATTGGCAGCAGTTAAGTTTCAGAAAGGTGAGGTAGTTTTCTGAATTGGAAATTAGAGAGGCAGTGGAGAGCACGTGGTGGAGCAGCTCTTTGGGCAACAGAGCTAGTGATTTCTCCCAGATCCAATCTGAGGCCCACAAATAAAGGGAAGGATTTCCATTGGTCATATCTCCCTACATACGACTGTGCATGGCCTAAGTCAGCCAGCAGTGTTAGTAATACCTATTCCATGGATTTCTGAACAGGAGCAGCCTGGCTGTGACCTCTCCTGAATGGATGCTGCAGAGCAGGGGAATGCTACACTGATGCTGCCATCATGTCAGATTATTTCACCTTTACCCTGCCTTTCTCCTATCCTATCCTGTCCTACTTTTATCCTGTCCTTCTTTCTAAGATTAGTTTTCTGGAAATAAACAATTCTTAAATCTAGGGCCTGAGTTAAAATCCTTGTGCACCAAATGCAGGCTTAGTTCTCTATACAACAGCCGGTGAGATAAATGTTCATGTTTGAAGACAGGTGGTTCCCACAGATGTTACACTGCTTTCAGCCTCAGTCCCAGGAAGGATGGTTGAGCAGACCCTGTTCAGCTGTGGCATATTGTTGAGCTCTTTTATGTATCTCACCCTTTCATAGGCATTTTATAACCCTTTTGGGTTTCTCTAAAACACAGATTTTAGCTGCATGTGTTTTAACAGACAAAATACGCAAAATACACATCTTTTTCCTGTGCGTTGGGCCACCCTCATGCTCATCTAGAGGGGAGCCCGTCCATTTTGACCACATTAACAGAAATGCAAAATAATAATGCAAAAGCAGAAAGAGCACTTTTACACTGCATTCATCAACACACAAAAGAACAATCTACCAGGACCACTTCTGAGCTTGTTCCATTATATGTCACAAAAAAAATTGTCTCTGTGCATGCTGCTGCTTTTAAAGCTGCTGCTGCTGACTGAAAAGCTGTTTGCGTTACACCTGTCCATTAAGTACAGATTTCCATATGTACAGCACCAAGGTGAACAAATCAAATGTACACTCACACCATAATCAGAGAACTGCTGTAATGAACACATTCACTTGAAATTCTCACATCCCTGCCCATGTCTTATAGTTGTGTTTTATATTCAAAATAACAAGGTACCATCATCAATTTTTCTATGAACTTGATCACAATGGTTTGACAGTCAATGGCTTGACTTGACATCTTAGTGTGGTACTGACAAATTACTGCTATAGAAAAAGTGTGTCTCCTGACTGGGGAATTCTGAGCCCTGGCTGAAGCACTGATCTGACACTGAGTAGCTCAGTTCCTTGTTCTGCCAAAGACTTGCAAAGCAGCCTTGGCTCAGTTTGGATGTATTGGATATATATGGATGTATTCATACTGTCTGGTTTAGCCACAAAGTTAGATACAGATGCTTCCTAGTCCAAGTTCAGAAGAGACCCAAGGGCCATATTCAGGCTGCTTCTTATACATGCTTGTATTGCTATCATAGCTACTTCCTGGCCAGTCTGACAGCGGCCTGAATAGCTCTCTAGTGAGCATCTCAGTTACTGTCGGAGTCCACGCACTGTGCAAAGTGGCCTGGATACAACCCTTTGTCTCAGCTCCCTCATCTATAATGCAGGGACAATAACAAACCTCAGCAATACTATGAGGAGATGTTCAGATCCCAGTGAAGAGGACAACATGGCTGCTTTTAGAGGCAAAGATGTGCTGTGCTATATACAGCTTTAGGGGGACCTCGTTTTAGAGGAGTTTGCCATCTGCAAGAGCTCGCTCCTGATAAAACATCCAGAGCTAAAAAAGGGATGTAAAAGTTAGCAGGAGTACACCATGGCACCTGCAGCAGCATTTTTACATAGACTACGCTGTTTTCCAGCATAGCTATTTCCAGATGGCACTGTATTTTATAATTTCCTCTTGAAGTTGACTGCTATCACACATATATATCGTACAACAAAGATGTACACAACAGTGAATTATTGCCTGTTCTTTGTTGTACATGCTTTCCCAAACATCTGGGGATTTATTTATGTAGCATTTAGTCTTCCTCGGAAGAGAATCTTTGCCTGGAAAAACAGTATATGCAGCAGCTACAAAAGATAAGGAGAAACAGAACAGTGTGGCTAATAATGAGAACACCAACAGCAAAAATGTACAGGGTTTTGTCACAGTAATCCTGAGGCTGATGAAAAGGCGGGATGAAATTTGGCAGATACACAGAAAAAACCCAGTAGTTCCCAAGAATGAACCAGAGAAAGAGGAAAAGGCTGAGGGTTAGATGGATGTAGTACTTGTGAGCATTCTGCCTCCAGGGATACTCGTCGTCATCATCATCATCAATCACAACAGACTTGGAAAGCAGCTGCCTCATCCTGGTTGAGTCGTACAGCAGGAGAGTCACCTGGAGGCATTGGGGGAGAAAAGGGAATAAGTAAAGTGGCCACAGAGTCTCTGAACACCTTCTGGCCATGGCCAGTCTTTGGGCCAAATAAAATTGGGTGTGGGAAAATCGTGTAAGAGAAAGCTAAGGAGCCACAAATGAGACAGGTACTGCTGGACAATAATGCATTTTTTCCTTATAGTTTATTCACCAGTGGGGCCATACATTGGAAAAAATTTGCTGATGGAAAGGCATGAGAACAGATTGTGTTCTCATGGGAGATGGCAGCAGCTCCCACGCTGGAGACTTTTAAGAACAGATTAGAGTAACTGCTAAATGACTTAAGTAGTGTAGTTCCTACCTTGTAGTGGGTAGATTTGTCTCTTCTAACTCTATTTTTCCATGGTTATAAAGTTGAATCAGCTTATATCAAATTATGAAGCATATAGACTATGACTTACACCTCAAAGAGATTGCTTTAGATGCTTGCAGTGTACTGTCGTCAAATTTTCTTCAATTAAGTGTCATTTTCTCAGATAGCTCCACTCATGCCTTCAGTCAAAACTAGCAGAGAAATAGGTGGAATACCATGATGCCAGGTGGTTAGGAAGGTCTGGTATACAAGGAAATGCAGTGAGACTCATCAGTGATGCTTGGATTTCTCATTTAGTCTTGGCAACACAAAGAACACAGGTAGATTGACTGGCCTTCTCAGTCATGTTCTCTTTCACAGAGTTATATTCTGGGCTCATTTTTCTGCTTGAAGTGAAAGAGGAGAGCACCCTTCATTTTACACTGTTATTTCTCTAGAACACTGGCCAAGGAAAACCAGTTTGGCTATATCTTTTTCCTGGTTCAGATTTTAGTCCGTGTGCCCCATTTTCAATAGGAAAAGCTCAGCAAGAGAATCCAAAGTTTTCTCTTACTCTTCCCGGTAAAACTGTTTGATTATATATAAATGATTAAGTATTTATTCACAAAACCAACTGTTTTTCTAGCCCAGATGTTGGTACCAGTTTTTGAGAAACACTGTTTAAAGTCCCAGCACCAACATAGGCAAAAAAATGTTGTTTCCACTGATGTCTCACATCCAGCTGAGCACTCAAACTGACAGGCTTGCTCAAACCATCTTCTCAAATGAACATTTATTTTACACAGACTCATGAGACACAGGAGAGATAAATCTACCTGGCCAGTGGGTCTGAGGTTTCTGCGTGGGGGTAGCTGTGGCTGGACCTGAAGGCTGCTGCAGCCCATTTAGCTTTCAGCTCAGCACACAGGCAGCTGCCTGTACTCACTCACATTCCATCAAGCTCAGACAGGGGAATGGGGTTAAATGGCAGATGAGTATTGGGTTTGAGGCAGTCAGAGAAACCTCCCAGGTAGATTTATGAATCTCAACTGCATCTAAGTAGTTCACGGAAAGTGCATTTAATTCTTATGGATATTGCCTTGCCAAGCTGTGATTGAAGAAATTGCTGGCAGTCACTCACATTGTTACGAGCTGCTGAATATACATTTATGGAGCAGCATGGCATGAATTCAACAGGCCTCTCTGGGTGCTCTAGAATGGTTCAGTTGCCTCGGTGAACAGTTACCATTGCTTTTTAAAAGAGGAGGTGGTAAAGAAATAGATGAGGAGACTACAGACTGCACGGATCTGGGCTAGAATGACTTGCCATTAGATGATGTCCATCACAGGACAGCATCCATTGAGACTTCATCCTGCGCCCATTCTCTGACCTTTTAACTTTCAGAGCCCAAGTGAGTGCACTGCTTGATGAAGTCAGTGCAGCCCAGTGAACGTAACAGAGGGCAGAGTTCAGACGGGCAAGAGACTTGAATATGGCTACAGACCAAGCGCTGAGATGACACGTGAGTGAAGCTAATCAAGTTCTGACCAGATGCATTTGCACACTGCAAAATAAGCAGTCCTGCTGTCAACTGAAGTAAAATTCAAACCATTATTTCATGTCAGCATGAATATTAACCGATCCATTTGCCGTCTCATTTATAGTGAGAAAAACTGACTTTAAACCAGAAATAGCTAAGAACCAGTCAACATTTTTTATGAAAGCTTCAATCCACTACCCTCAGAATTTCCTTTCAGTTCTGTTCTAATCTTTTCTAAACTATTATTAAATGAACCTTTGATTATACAGACAAGTCCACTGGTGTGGTCAAATGACTAAGCACTTGCCAGTAGAACTCACAACATAGCAAATTCCTGGTAACAAGATTAAGCACTTTCTTTGTTTTTTCCCATTTTCTTATTTACTGACCAAAGGTCCTCGGAGGGCATGATTCATATGCCAGTGATGTACTGTGGTTTGCTTGGGTTACCACTGTGAAAGAGTGCAGTGGATGCAGAGACCTGCAGAGGTGTATTTTTTCCCCTTTCTTTCAGTCCTGGCAAAGAAAAGAGGCTAGAAATGTTGTGGCAAGGCCCTTCATGCTCCCTAGCAGCCAGTTAACACCATCTGCAAAGCGGCTGTCAGAACAGGGTGATCCTTTAAAGTCAATATAGAGTTATAGCTTTATGGTGACCAGAGTTTATCACAGGTATGAGGGTGTGTCTACTTATCAAGCTGCCAGACTCTGCCTCAGCAAAGATGTAAGTGAGCACAGTCCACTAGAAGACAGGTAGTTGTGGTTAGAAAATGCTGCATCTAGATTAATAAGCCCTGCTGTATTGCAGGGATATATTTACTCTGGAAGGAAGTGATTCTGCTGCAGTCATTTACTTCTGGCCAGGTCAGAGTGGGAGTAAATTGAACTTGTGAAGGACTATGTACAAACACAAGTAGTTTTGTAGTATTCCCAAAGCAAGGAGAATAACTTAACTTTTTGTCCTGTCTGTATGAAAATAATGGAGAAAGATTTGACATGCTTGGAGGATTGCTTGTGGAAAAAGGACCCCATTTACCACAGGCATCCATGTTAAGTAGTCATTTCCCTCAGTAGGGATGGTAGCACAGATGCTGTGATGCAGGAGAAAGTCACACCACAATGTGTGGGACAATGCTGAGCTCATTAGCATCTCGCTTGACTGATGGGTGCTTTTGGTGCTGGAACAGGCACAGTCCAATCCTGCTAGCTCTCCAGTACTGGCTGCATGTGGCTGTCTGGAGCTGTCACTATGTCTTAACTAGCAAGTCAAGTCAAGTCACACAAAATATTTTTCACACACAGAAGGCACGTTACCTTTAAGCTGCCAATCATGCCACCCACCAACAGATATAAGGGAATCAGTGGCTGAACTGGGCAATCTTCCAAAAACTTCATTCCTGAATGGCAAAAATGAATGTTATCTCATCTGATCAGGTTTTGCAACAAGCTGTACAGTGAAAACTATAGATGCTGTAAGTGAGGCGTAGTGCTTACACCCAAGACTTGTATCCAGTGTCTGTTGAAATGGGGGCTGAATTCAAAGGGGTTTGCACCTCCCACTACAGGAGTGAGGGCCGTGAACAAGCAAAAGGCAGGAGAAGGAAGAGAGAGAGCAAAGGCAAAAACAGCATTACTATTTTCTGGCATTACTGATTGGAGCCACATATAGAGGTCATTAGCTTCAGCCACAGTTCTTTGTTAAATGAACCATTGACTGAACGGGACAGGAAATTTTCGTCAGCGGTAGAAAATTCACTGAAAATCAAAACTATGAAAAGAAGGAATTCTGATAAGCTTCCCCCAGGATTTTCCTGCTCATTAGTTCCTATGAGTGTGGCATGTTCCTGAGTCAGATGCCTGGAAGCTTGGGAGCCAATACCCGTGGGAGCACCTGGAACCGTTTTAGCTTTCCAGGCAGCTGATAGGGAACTGTCGAAACTCAAGTTTCCAAGCTGTTTGGGTTGCTGGAGGATAAAAGCATTGGTTGTTATGGAGCTGGGGATCCTGGCAACCCTCAAATCTACTGCAAGCAAGGGAAAGCTGGGTAAGTTTTAGGGAAGAGGGTGTATGGCTGTGTGAGGATGTTGCTGGCAATAGAGACTGAAGCTTGTGATACAGGTCTGTGGCAGTGAAACTCATCTGTCCAAATATAGATGTCTGCAATGCAGGCATCCATATGTGAACTAGTTTTCTAGACTCTGTAGTCAATAGGGAGAAATATGCACTTGTAAAATTCATTTATCCTAAGATAGGCATTTGAAATGGGTGGGGTGAGTTGGTCCCTGAAAGTGCTTCTGTCTCTCCATGGCCATACAAGGAATCTAGACAGCCAGCTGTAGATACGTATAAGTTAGCTGGGATGAATCCCCCGCTGAAGCCTCTTACCCAATGGCATCTTCAGAAATTTTTAACAGCTCATTACACTGTAATTTTGTTGGTATTGATCCCATATTTCAGAGCTTTGACTGAGCAGATGCAGAGGGTAGAAAGGACTGTCTGTTTTCTTCTTGCTGTATAAATAGTTTTCAAGGAGATATTCTGACTTTTCTCTGAATAATTGGGGTTACCTAGTTGCAGGATACTGAAAGGAATGTGCTGGTCTTAGTGCTAAACATCTCAGGTAGAATGTCTTGCCTCCATTTTCAAAACTACACTGAATAGGAGGAATTAGGAAAGAAGTACCAGTGGGTTTTGGTTTGGTGGTTTTTTGTTCTTTTGGGGGGTTTTTGGTGTTGTTTGGTTTTTCCTTTTCTATAGCTGTAATCCTCTTCAGCTCATCAATTTGCCCACCGAATCCACTGCTATTGCTGGTCCAGAACTTTGCTGACATCCTGAACCTCTCCTGCACTCTTTGCATAGCATAATACAGGTGTTCTGGATTGTGGTTGCTTGCTACAGGTCTGACTTCAGTCACAGGACGCAGGGCAGGGTTTTGTGATCTGCAGTTTTGTGATCCCCTGTGTGCCAGGTCTGAGGAGTTCGGTGCACTCTTCTATAGTAAGTATTTATTACCAACCTCTATAAAAATGAAAAAGGCTGCACTTAAATGGATTTGGACTCTCTCCCCTTTCGTTCCTATTACAAAGCTGTAAGTTTTTGTCCATTTTGCCACTATGTAATGCTGAGACCTCCTCAGACTCCTGGCTTTACAGGGGTGGGCAGCAGAGAAATTGTCACAAATTACATCATGTTCATCAGAAAGCTGCTGCCAGGGTTTCCAGAGTCCTTGGCCATCTAATAGCCTGCCACAAAAGCAGCTGGCCAGGGATCACTGGGAACATATTTCAGTTTAGGAACTTAGGCAATTTCTATTTCCAATGTGTTGCTGAGATTTCTATTTGAGCGAGTAAAAAAAAAAAATGAAAAAAATTCCTTTCTTTTTTTTCCTCATGGAACTACGATTCTCTTTCCCAGACAAATCTATTATGGAGTTCTTTCATATATTATAACATGACATCAGTCAGTCTTGGGAAGGATTTGAATGACAGACAGTGGCACTCTGTAGGTTTTGGAAGAACACTGCAGACAGACACGACAGCAAAAGAGTAGGTCAAAGCAGGTGATACAGTAGTAACTTTAAAAATACATCCCAAGGTGTGAATAGGAAATATGGACCCACAGTTGACAGATGGGCACTGGTATTTGTTACAGTGAAATCAGTGTATTTGCCAATCAGTTCTCACACAGCATGTGTTTGATTTATCTGGGAACACCAAAACTAGTAGGAAAGCATCACTGCTAACTCTTCTTTCCCATAAGCAACAGATATGTTCTCCTTTCACTGCTCGAGATGGGATATATGGACCATGAGAGACCAAAGCTCTGCTTCTACTGCAGTGCTGCTCGCAAGCCAGAGCCATCTGTGGTTCAGAGTGAAAAGCAATTGAACCTGACCACAGCACAGACCAGCACAGGAGTCCAAATGAATGAAGCAAAGATCCTTGCAAGATCAGACACAGCCTGCACAGTGTCCAAAGGGAAAAAGGAGATGGGAGGCTTGGGAAAGCAGAGGTAGTTGCACATTTTACCTCTTGGCTACCACAGAACAACACTGCAGTGTGATCCAGGACACAGAGTCCAGCAAGTGGAAAGAGCACTCGTGAGCAAACAGGACATGAGCATCCCTACGGGCACCATTTGGGGCAGTGCTCTGGCATGGCCCACAACCAAGTGTCCTTGTGACACAATTATCCATGAGATGAGGGGCCAGGACAAAAGAAAATCAGTAGAGCATTGGCCTCTTTTTAGCTGCTTTACTCTTCTCAGCTGAAAATGGCTGAAGTGCACCCCATAGGAAAGGAGGGCTGCTGTACAGCAAGGCTGATCCAGTGTTTGGTGCCTGCTCCATGACTTTTTTTCTAATGGGAGGTGGAGGACACAATATGCCAGGCCATTTTCAGATGTTCCTTGTGGATGGCTGCAGCTATCATCACTTACCAAAGACTTCAGTCAAGCCCTGACTGTGGGCCTTACACTTGGATCTAGGTGCTGCAGAGAATTTATCTCAAAGTAATTGCTTTTGGGCACCATTTTATCAGAAAGCTTATCAGCAAATCAGAGGACTGGCTGAAGGACTGAAATGCAAGGAAAGATTGTGTTAAACAACAACTGCTAAAGCACAAGACTGATTCCTATGTAAAGGCACAGAGTATGAGAATAGGCTTCAGACAACTCTCAGAAGCATTTGAGATTTGAGGAAATATTTGGTGTAGTTATGAGTGTGAGGAATAGTACTGGGTTAAATTTGAGCAGGGGGCAATTTAGACTGCTTATTGAGAAAACCATGTCATCAGCTTTCATTAGCTACCCTCGGGGAATTCCATATATAAAGGTACTCTGGACAACATACAAGAACGCGTTATTGAGAGTAATCCTTCACTGTCCCGGAAACTGAAAAAAAAATTAAAATAAATCTCTATATCTTTGGAGTGTTTAGTGAAAAAAGGGATCATCTCTGCCAGTAAAAGTGAAAAAGGGGCTAAACAATCTGTTGCTTAAATGATGTCACAAGTCTGCAGCTTGGAAAATATGCTGAGTCCATTTCATGTATCTTGAATTATACTGTGATTTATAGCATTATCGAACTTTAAGAGTGTATAATGTTAGCGTGTAATTATTACCAGGGCTGCCTGTTACTCATCTCCGAGTTTTAACAAGTATTGTATCTCACAGTTTTCCTCTGCAGGAAGCAAGAGCCAAAATGACTGGAAGGCACATCAGCAAGTTTTTTTCTGAGATCGTGGTAACAGAATCTTATCAGAAAATCACAGGGTTTTGCTTGGATAATAAATATCAGCATTTTCCTTGACATTTCATTTTCCTAAAAATGCCTTTGCTGATATGGAGCTGCAGGAAACCAATATCCTCTGACAACACTGTATTACAGTGACATTATCTCTTAATTTCAGTAAGTTGTGGAGGAAAAAAGGGCTCTGTATCTGATGGAGGAGATATCCAGAGCTCCAGGCTAATATCTTACTCTATACTTTCCACTGTTTACTGATCTTAAAGGTATTATGAAATATTCCTGGGAAATGATATTTATAAGTGGTCAGATTCCAGCCCTGGATTCATTTCCAGCAGGCAGGATGTCAATATGCATGGAAGCCGTGCCACATTTTGAATTATACCTTCCCATCCCCATTTCACAGTTCAGGCATATTCAGCCTGGGGAAAAGCTAAAGCTAGAATCTTCTTAAGGGATAAATAGCAATCTTAAGTCATGGATAAGTGTAAGAGCTGAAGTGTTGAGATGTAACAGTTTGGTCCATTTCCCTACCTCCCAATTGCTCCTTAATCCCTCATTAGAACCCCCTAATTAGGACATCCTAATCGGAATCCCACCATAGTCATCAGCGGTGCTTTGAAGGCCCCAGATAAAGGGAAGAGCACCAACCTTTAGCTGAAAACTTACTATGTGGGTTTGGATAGCTATCCATGCCAATGGGCCAGGTGTCCCAACTGCCTTGAAAGTCACCTCATCTCAAGGCAGACACCTAAGAGAAGGTGTGGGACTTTCACTGCCAGGAGCATCCATTTGCCTTAACAGCCTGCAAGGACAACACACAGTGCTCAGCCTGGCTGCGGATGCACGCACTCCAAGTCTAAGTGGGATGCATCTTGCCCACAGCATCTGCATGTAGAGTTAATTCGGACCATCTTTCACAAATAACAAGGCAGAAGATAAACAGCTTCTCAAAGACAAGGACTTTGAATTCAAAGTGATCTGGATACACTGGAAAAAGGCATTCAAAACCTACGAGATGAAAACTGATAGAGCTGAACATTGCATGTAGGGGAGGAAACTTCAATGTGAATAAAAAACAAGATATGTCTGATAGGGAGCAGCACTGCCAAAAACCATCTGGACTTACAATGCACCATAAACTAAATTGGAGGAAATGGGTTGGTGCAGAGAGACCATGTTTCATTTTGAGGTGTGTTTGCAGAAATCCTGCATGTTAAACAGAGGAGCTAATTACTCTGTACTGCTCATTCCTCAGGTCTCAGCTGGAGGCCTGTGTTACATCTTTCTTTTTTTTTTATAAGGAAAAATACTTACATTGGCCAGAGGCCAAAGGAGGGAGGGAAAAATTAAAAAAAAAAAAAAAAGCTACAGAAACAGTGACCTGTGAGGTCAGGATGAAAGAATTAGGTTTTTAAGACCTCTGGGGGAAAAAAAGAGAAGATGGAGCAGGGTTATAATAGCAGCCTTCAAACAGTTCAAAGGATCTCTTGAGTAGGACAGTGACCAATCTGTTTTGTGACCACAGTGGGCAGGACAGGCTGTAATCTGTTTAATTTGCCATAGGGAAGATTTAGTTAGGATATGGGGAAAAATATTTTGTCTTTGAGAGCAATAAAATGTTGAAATAGCCTCCTTGGGAAGCCATGGAATTTCCTTGATCAAGGGCAAGTCAGACGTCTGCCAGGGATGCTGTGAGCATGCAAGCCTGTCTGAAAGCAGAGGTGGACTGATGTCTCTACTGATGTTTCTCAAGTGGGGTTCACAACCCATATGGAGGATTTGAAAGGCCCAAAGGGAGCAATGAAGTGTTAAAGAAAAAAAAAATCTATGTTAATGGAAAGGGAAAGGTGATGCTTAAGAAAAGAGGGGCCTTATGCAGTTTAAAAATGCATAAAATTCTGCAGCTCAAAGGATTTTCCTTTCTTAAATATTTGATCTTGAAATGCTACTCACAAATCCAGCTTTCAAGGGGTTATACAGAGACAGATCAGCCAAAAACCAGGTCTGACTTTCAAAAAGGTGGAGAAATAGCAGCCTACAGCATCTCTTTTTCCCTTCCAGCACTATGCTTCTACAATTTTTTGCAGTGTAGTTAATACAGAGGGATCCTGATTAATGAAATCTTCTCATGTGTCAGATTCTGAGCTTCCTCCCACAGACTAAGCTGAGTTTTGAGGTAAAACACACTGGAGGGGCTTTTAAGATAAACAGGGTCAGAATTCGAGTACTCCTTCCTCCCTCATATGAAGTGTGGGCTGGGATTCTGTCTGAAGCTAAAGTACCAAGACAGAGGTTTAACAGTTGGAAACTCTGAATTTTACAGCTCCTTTCTTCCACCAGATGTGTTAGCCTGCCACACAGTGCCAGGAAGTTTCTGTTTTCAAATTGCTGTAGTCGTCAACTTACCTATAAAAGTCATGGACAGTGGTAAGGCAAGGAAAGCGAGAAGCCCAAATATAAAGCATGCTGTGAAGGAGAAAAGAAAGGCAGTGTTATTTGGGCTGGTTTAAGTTTAGAGACCAGCATTTCCATCCAGTTCTTTACAGATGCTCTGTTTTCAAACAATTGTGTAGGAAGAAATGCAGTGCACGTGATGGGGTGGGAATATCACCTCTGTGGTGCAGCATTTGTGGTGATGGGACCAGCACGTGTTTTATCACTTCCAGGGTGCAGTGAGAGACACAAACTGCTTTTCCAGCTACTACTTGCAGCTTGTCTTATTGCAAGGGCAAGGAGTCAGTCACTGCTGCCTTATCCTGCATCCTCTTCAGAGGCACTGCCAGGCGACTGTGCAGTAACAAGTAATTTTGCATCAGCTAATCCATGGCAACTGATGGGCCATATCTGTTTGCTAAGCAAATAGCAGTTTTAATGCCATTCCACTTAGTTTTCACTGATAGCTAAATAAACTGTCTTTATTGCAGATGTGAATGGCTTCTGGCTGGTCTAACTCCCTGACCCAGCTTAGCTCATGAGTGCAAAGGCGGCAGCCCTGCTGCAAGGAATGGGATTTGTCTTTGGGATAAATCAGCTTAAGCTGCATGGAAGGATGCTCTTAGGGATGCACATAGACTGTCCCTGCAGGTAAGTGGACCTGAGGTGCTTGCTTACTCCCAAGAGACCTGCTGGTGTATCTGAGCCCTGATATTTTCCCAGCACAGTGTGGTGCTGCAGAGGATGAATGCTTGCCTTCACAGAAGGTGAGGGACACTAGCGTCAAGAACAGTGTGAGCAGCCTGTCTTACAAGAGCTGTCACCTCTGTGCCTGATCATGAACGCTTGGCAATATTAAAGTGAAATGCTGCCTTGCCAAATGAGAGTAAGATATAATGAGGACATTCTGTGGCAAGTGTCCCTGCAGAGCCCTTCCAGAAGTGGCTCAGGCTGCAAGTGGGTGCCTAAGGATGCCAAAGGGCAGGTGGGCATAGATTGCAGAGGGGCTGAGAAGAGCATGGATATGAAAAGGAGTAGGATGTCTCCATGGAGGCTTGTGAAAAACATCTTGGAGCAAGTATTTGGAGTTGGTTTGGGAGCAGCCCTTTCCCTGGGAAAACTGTGTCACGCAGTTCCCCATGCCAGAGAACTGCAACGTCTGCAAGGCGCATGGTGTCCTCCTGGCCGTGCAGGAGCAGGGACACTGCCAGCACCCTGCGGACAGTGCCACTCTGGGAAATTCTGCAGCACTGCCAAAATATCACCCTCAGACTGCCTTAGAGAAAAAGGGCAGCATCATTGCCTCCACTTTACAGAAGGAGAAACAGAGAGAGGACATAGGAGCAGCATCAAAATTCAGAGCAGATCTAGCAGGCTTTCTGACTCGCAGACTCTTTTCATGGGAACACACCATCCCCCACATACTGCTCGTGTTTTCTCCGCAGAGAACCAGGATCTTACACTTCAGCGCTTAAGAGACATCTTTCTCAGAAGTAGCATGTTTGTTATCTCTATGAATTGGGAGAGACTGAGGGTATTTTGAGCTGAAGAAAGCACTTCTGTTCCTTTGTGTAGCCCCCTCCTCCTTTCCCTGTCAGCCGCTCTCTCTCTCTCTCTCTCTCTTTCTGTCATTTTTGCTCAGACTCTTATCTCTGGAATGCTGCACAGTACAGAAATTCTTCCTCTGCTTGAATAGTGTCCTACACTTGACTAAGCTCTTTCAACCACTGACAGCCTCTCATTAGAACAACTCACCCTAGAGCCTCCCTTTTCACCACACGTCACATTTTGTGCTAGCTCCTCTTGCTGTTATGTTATCTAGGCTATTCTTTCATATTAAGAAGCGATGGTATTGTAGCTGAGTTGGGCTTCCAACATCATTTGTGGGCGAGCAGTGCCCACAGACTGGGCAACTCATTTATCTGGTGCCCAAAGGGGTGCAGTTCAGGTCTGCAGGCACCGCCTGGTTGTTTCCACGAGTTCTGTCATTGCAGCGCGGCCCTTGGAGCGACGTCACCCCTCTGCCTGTGGTTCGTAGCTGTCTCCTGTCCCTGCCCTTGCTGCACGGGAAGTGCTCAGGAGCCCGGGAGGAGGAGGAGGAGGAGGCATCATGTCATTTGTTAATTGTGCAGCGCGTGTTCTGCCTGACCCCGGGGACGGACGCTGCAGTAAGCTCTAGAAAAGGCTCCGGGGGCTCGTGTGCATGTGAGGCTGCACATCTGGCACACAGGTGGCGGTGTTTGTTTGTGTCTGACATCTACCCAATGGCCCGATTTTGGAGGGGAGAAATGGGAGGTAGAGACTACTCAGAGCTCAAGAGAAAAAGATAATGGTTCATTAATTCCGCTCCCAACGCAGTCGCTGGGAATGTATTTACTCATTATCTCCACATTCAGCTACAGCCTCTTAGGTCTCGAATTGGAGGGGCAGATGCATAGTCTGGGAAGGCTTCCAGGTCCATGTTTAACAAAGTGAGACTCTTCAACAATTGCCTACACAACTGGCAGGGCTCTGCAGCCACTCTCAGTGTCGCTAGCAGCACTAAAGACTGATTTTCCCTAAATGTGTGGGGGTTTCACAGAAACGCTGCTCAGCTGGGATACACGCATTCTCTGCCTGGGTTTATCTGGGCTGTGCTGCCCCGTTCTGGTCCGAAGACAAATTGCTCCAGAAAATGGTATTTGCCGCAGGGTAGCGCAGCTCAGCAGAGAGGACGCTGCTGTGTAGGCAGGTCCACATGTGTAGCTTGTGGTATTTTTATGTCGGCGATATCGCCCCACAGGCTGGTCAGAGAAGCCCCTGGCCCCATTCCTGGAACAAGTAGCAAAAAAGGGCTGGTAGTCTCTAAAAACACAACACAGTGAGGGAACTGTTTCCAGACACGGCTCTAAAGGATGTCTGCTCCGGCAAGCTGGTGCCAGGGCATCAGGTAGAACTCACTGCTCGGTATCAGCAGGGCAGCGCCTGCTGGGGCACTGGTGAAGTCCTGCTGTGGGAATCCCAGCGTGCCGGGAAATGGATGAAAAGAAGAGCTCGTATCTGGGATCATAACAAAGGAAGAAGAGAACAAGTGGCTGAATATCTTGTATTTTCCTTGAAATCTGTGGTCACAAAAATCAGATCAGTGGGTGCAGGTTTTGTGCCTCCTGCCCAGCAGTACAGTCAGCTGATATAAATCTGCTGTTTAGCCAAGTTCCTCTTGCCAGGGTCTCCCCATAGAAGTAAACGCACTTGAAATCACTGTTGACATTTTGGCTGTATATCGTGGTCCCTCTTCTGTCTGATGCCTGAGCCTTTGCAACTTCCACAGCTATGCCCTGACACTGCAGCTCTCCTCCCAGTCCTCTGCCACTCCCTTGTTGTGTGTCCCCACTAACGTGCCTGACCTCAGGGCACACAGCCTGATGTCCTCTGGCATTTGCTTGGGATCTGGAGGCAGTGTTGGGGGTGACACCAATTCACCTGTGGGCTCCTCAAAGACTTTATTTTGCTGCCACGAGTTTTCCAAGCACTTGGAAGTTTCAGATCAGCTCAGGCTGTCCCTGTTTACTTTGAAGAGAGAGAAAAGTTTCTTTCTTTTCAGGTAAGAGTCTTCACAGGATTTTCAGAAGTGATTTATGAATATAAATCTCAACCTACCTACTCGTCTCAGTAGTGTGCTAATACAGCTATAGTGCAAGCTGTTCAGTAGAGTGACAAGCTCTCTGATAATAAATAGAGTAATAAAAGAAGTGTTGGTTACATTACCATCACTCCCAAGTGCTATTTGTTCTGTAGCCTGTCAGGTTCTGGATAAAAAAGGAATTTTTTTTTTTTTTTAGTGAGATGCTACCAGCTTCCAAACAAATTTTGCACTTACCCCAGGATTTATCAGCATGAACAAGCTGAGGAGCAAAACTCCGTGTGTAAACTCACAGTATGCCCTTTGGACACCCTGTGGGAATGCTGCTCTGAAGGGGGCTGACTCCCAGCAGTCTGGGTGTTAGGAAATTCGGGTCAAATTCAGTTGGCAGGGCCCCTGACCTGCTGATGCCCTGAGGCAGATGCAGATGGTAGTGCAGTAGCTTAGCAAGCAGTGTCACAGTGTGCTGCATTGCAGCACGGGTGGTGTAACAGGCTGGAGTGCAGATGGGGAGCAGCTATTTTCACCCATGTTTTATTCCTTCCTGGTGTCTGCAGACATCCCCTGCGGTACTGATAGGCACTTGGAGAAAAGAGAGAATGCAGCCTGTGAGCGTGTCATGGTGGCAAAGAAAGTCTCGATGGATCTTTCTGAGCAACCAGCCCCACTAAGGTCATGTGCTTTACACACCAGGGATGAGTCTGCCCATGGTTTTGGTAGCTGTGGATACTGGCTGTCCTTCTGTGCTTTCGAGCCACAGGAAAATGTCACTGTCTCAGATGGGATATGCAGAAAGGACTTGAAGGAAGTAACATGATGGAAAGGAATTAAATCTGTTTAGCTTGGCCAGCCATCACCAAATGAGAGAAAAAACCAGCAAGGTTTGAGCACTCAAAACCAGACCTGTGAGTGATCCAAAGAGTAGAGACATGAGATGAACTTGAGCAAAACCAAAAACTGGTCTGTTCATGAGGCTAAATGCCATGGCAAGGAAATACATTGATGGAATAATCTCTGGGGACAAATGGCAGGAATCCCATCCCTGGGATGATTTAATCCCTTGACCAAAGTGGATACTCAGAAGATGCAGGATTCAGGGTAAGGAGCTGCCATTCCCATGGAGGTCTCTAGTTCCAGTGCAAAGCCACCACATGAGGCAGGGGAAGTGTGAGAAAACTGACCAAATCCAAGCTCAGGGCCACCAGCTGTTTGCTGTGTTCCATCACTCTTTGCTTAGGCAAGGCTGAATTACGGTGAAATAGAAGTTTAGTGCCCAGATATCAGCATCACATCACCTAAAATTTAAGCCCTAGGTGTAGGTGCTTTGGGGGTTGAGCAATATTGCAGAGGGTCTTGTCTGAACTTTATATTATGCCTCTGGATACTAAACTACAGTTATGCCATGGTCTAGATTCAGGATTTGGCCCCTTGTGAATAATTTCCAGAAGTACTTAAAAAACAGTATTTAGGCATTACATATAGAACCATTCAGTTTGCTTTGCAGTAGACCCAGGGTAGTGGATGAGCCTTTTTTATTTTGGTCAGTTAATTGAAGACTGAATTTAAATTGCTACACCAAGAATGAAAAGATGCTTCACAGGTGGGTTGGCTCTTGGGAGTTATTTAAATACCAAGAGACCATAGGTACAAATGTGGGTTTGTGCTGAAAAGCTCTTTGAAAAATACATACAGGATGATGAGAAGAAGTGAAATTAAGCATCACTGCACTTCATGGGGGCTTGCATTTTAATGAACAGAAAATGAATTTTCGATGCAGTAGCTGATCCATAGTTAAGCTGAGCTGATTTTGAACTTGAGCATGATGAAAACTTGAAGATACTTTTCTGGAATGGTATTTCTGAGTTGCCTTACTCATGGGTAACTTTTCAGGTACCCAAGAGTGTGCTTCTGGTGTAGAAGAGCATAGGTGAGATCAACACTAATCCCAATCTTTCAAAAAAAACTTCAGAAGGATTAATTTTTTTCTCTGTCATCATTGAAGTTGCAGTGGTAATTTAATACCAGGGAATGGTGACAGTTTGCTTGTAACCACTAGGAAAAAAAATCAGAGAAAATACCGCTTTTTAAATTGTGATATTCACCAATGGGTCTAGATCCCCCCTGCATGTCCTTTCTGCAGGGTGTGAGGGATTCCACAGGGACCAGCTGGGTCCCAATTGCACTCCCAGGTGCTTGTCAGGGTGTAATGAGGGTGCCACATGCTCTTCACCCTTTGTTTTCCATCGCTCCCTAGCCCTCCTTTCTCCTGGGGCAATGATGAACATGAAAAAGTGGGTCAGAAAATGTCCTCTCCTTCCCTACCTGTGCCAGTTTTCTGCAGGGAGGCCTGGACTGAGCTTCCTGTCCCTTTGGCCTGATTTTCTCTGCCAGGTTGTAAGGCAGCAAGGAGTTGAGGGGTTTAATCATTAATAAAAGTTCATTCTGAACTTTGAGAGCCTTTCAAGCAAAGCAAAGATCAGGAATATAGAAGACCCCAAGACAACACCCTAGACTGCCAAGTGCAGGAATTAGTGTGGGTAAAGTATCAATTATGATGAGTGGTCAAGGGGTTTGCCACTTCTTGTATTTGAGTGGAATTAGAAATTGCAACTGCCTAGAAGTGAAAGCAAAAGGCACTTGCAACTCAGAGTGAAAAGGAGATGCAGTCAGCGGGAGTAAGCTGCTTTAAAATCCATGGATTTTAACCTCCTGCCAAGGACACTGCTTCCCTGATCTTACAAAACCCCACCTCTGAAGTGGATTTCTCCTGTGCCTCTGTGGAGCTTGCACAGCCTCAGCCCAGGTCAACTTTCTGCTGCGTTGCTCCTCGGAGAACAAGAGCCAGCCTGTTCAACCAGCTGTCAGCTCATTACAGCCCTCTGCGTCCTCCACCCTGGGTGGGAAGAACCAGTTGCTTTAAAACCTGAGCGAGCCCAGGCTGTCATGCAGAAGAACCTCTGTACAGAGAACTGGTGCTTCCAACCCACAGCAAGGGGCTTTTAATGGGGGATGCCCATGCCTGCAGTGGCCCTTGTGCCGGGCAGCAGGCAAGCAGAGGGAAGAATACCCTGTCCCAAATCTCACTGGGTGAAAGGGGGGATATTCCTGACCATATTCCGTCCCCAGACTTGTGTCCCTGTGCCACCACACAGGCTGGCAGCAGTTTTGCTTGGCAGGAATTGCTCCTAGGAGAGTTTGTTCCCAGGCTGGCTGTGCTGCTCTTTATCAGGTGTTTTTCCCTGTGGATGCTTCTGCTGCACTATGTGTAAGGTAACACTTCAAAGAGGAGGCAAACACATTATTTTGCTTAGGCTATGTGTTGCAGCCCATATTTAGGTACATGGTGGTGCTTGTATTTGTTTCAAGTTTTGTGCTGGTTGCTATACTTCAAATACTGCAGCAGGCAGCTGCTCTTCGGGTACAGTTACTATTGCACACTCCAGCACCCTAAATTGTGTAGGAAAGGAAACTTCACTGGGAGATTCAGGTGGGACTTGGCACCATCGTGTCTCCTTTATATACCTGGCTTAGCAACAGGGCTGGTTAAACAAATAAGGTGATTGCTACCAGAACTGCCTTACCATTGCTGGCGATTTTAGATATGCACCGGTGGCAGGCTTTCTCCAGGCCGGCAGCCATTGTGATGAGCCTTTGGGGGGTGTCTGTGGAGACAGAGAAATTCATATGGCTATGAGAAGTGTCTTTACCTTGCTAAGTATCTTGACTCAGAGTCCTCACACAGGCTGGCAGGCTTTCACTACCCTCAAAAACTCCAAGCATGCACAAACCCAGCCAGCAGCTAGCAGCGTGGCATACTCAGAGGAAGGTATGCCTTCCAGCAGCTCCAGGCTTGCCTGCTGGTGATGATGCTCGAGCTCTGGGGTCACAGGGAGGCTGGGGGAGAAGTGTTAATGCCGTCTTCCTGAAAAAACTATGAAAGGTTCTATCTTGACTTTGATTGGGGTTGGGGCAGAACAAGGTGTATTTAACTGTTATGAGAAAACTCAGTGAAACAACTGGGGTTCGCTACACAAACCTCAGCAAGAATTAACTAGTGAGCAAAAATGAATTAAAGAAGAAAAGGAGGAGAGAGGATGAAAATAGTTTTATGATCGAGGAGGATTCTGAAGAAGAATATAGAATAAAAACTGCAAACCACAGGGAGCCCAGAACAACATGCCTTTGACAGCAAAGTAGCTGGATTAGAAAGTAGCTCCTTGCAAATAAGAATTTTTATGAGGTGGGGTGAGGGATGAGCAAGCAGCCAGGCATCCAAGGTCGGGCCTCAGACAGCACCAGACAGTTAAGTAGCATCCAGCATCAATGGGAGTGTGGAAAGCTCACACACACATGCACACACACACACACGCACGCTCCAAGCCTCAGCTTCTGGCCAGGGTCACCACAAGTCTGCCACCACCAGCAGCTGTGTGACAGAAGAAGGTGTGTGTGGAAGAGGCCAGGATAAGGGAAGCTGCATTCCTGCACATACCTCAAAATAGCCTCTAGATTTCCTAATGGTTAAAGAGCAGTATTTTAAGCTTAGCCTCATTGTGTTCTAAGTCGACATGGAATCCACCCTAGGGCTTTCTCATGCAATGCTGTGTCCAGCTTGGCCCAGAGCCTTCTAGGGACTACAGGGTGCCAGGCATGTGTTGAAGATAAAGACAGACTTGTTCAACCAGCTGGTACATGGCCATAACTCCCTCCAAAGTCTGTCCAAGCCCTACTAGTCACCCCTGAGCAGAGGTGGCTGTCTCCAAGCCCAGACAGGACCCTCTGCTGCCATGGGGAAAGGGATGGGGTTTGCTCCTTGCACAGTGGCATTGCAGATTCTATTTCCTGGCAGTAAGAGAGGCAGGTGTGGTTTTACCTGTGGGTCAGTGACCAAGAAAGAGTCAGGGACTGAGGTATTCACAGATATCCCACCAGGTCAGTAACCCTTGCAGGGAGCAGCCAGCCACCAACATACACATCCAGGTTTCTAGTGTGCCTCACCCATCAGACATCTCATGAAATTAACTGTCCTTTTCCAGCCCTCATCTTCATATCCCAGAGGACATCTCCATCAGTACTGAACGATGGACTGGAATGAAAATTACATATAAGTGTCGGACCTCTGGTGACTGCATGTGTCTCATACCAGCCACCAAACCTTCTTCAGCAGAGCAAATATTGTGCCTTTGGGCTACAGCTATTGATGAGAATTTCAGGGAAAAAAATAAGCACTGTTGCATGCTCAGGGAAAACAGAAAGGAGGAAAGGAAAGTGGTAGTTTTCACAACCAAATGACACATTAACTTCAAAACTTTCAGTGCCGGTTTATTCCTAGAAAGTGCACAAACAGGCATTCATTTTGAATATGGCAATGGCTGCTGACAAAGATGTTCTAAATTATGCAGAGATCAGGAATATTAGTTTTTATGTAAATGTTTATGACTAAAATTACTTTTATAGCAGTAATTCTTACAGAAACAACATTAATCAATCCAATGTCATATTAAAAATCACTTGAATATCAAATTATCTTAAGCAGAATTTATTGTGGCTGGGAATGCTGTATTTCCATAAGCAGAGGGTAAAACAGACGTTTTGTCTTTATTTACTGCTCTTTTCCACTTAAAGAAAAAAGAGAAACTGAAGGAGGACTCGGTATCTGGAAGCGTGTCACCACCTAGTGACGGAGCCCAGAAGTGACCGTGAATCAGAGCTCTGTGTGTGCGGTTCTAACAGGTGAGACAAAAAGCAATTTCATGATGGCTGCACACAAAGCGTGTTCACGCAAGAACACAATGCGCATAACTACCAGGTAATGGTTTCAGTCCTTCCTCAGACGTTGGCTTGGGCTTCTTCAGGACTGACAAATCCCTCAGAGAAGTCATTATATTTGCCAGATAAAGAGGTGTTGCCCCTTTCCCCCAGACCTTTGGTGATTCTGCAGAAGCTGCCGTGGGTGTTAAGGATGAATTATTTTCTTTTGTGCCAATACATGAGGGTGCTAAAGTGCAATTCAGCAGCCAGGCAGCTGCAGAACAGTTTTGTTTTCCATCTGAAACAGGGAAATTGTCACTGAAACTCACTGGAAGCTGAAATTGATGCAGCATGAAGACTGGTGGCATACAAGGGCAGGAAGGTGTCCTGCCCTACTGTGCCTGTTCCCAGCTTGATAGTGAGTTGGGAAAGTCATATACAAAACGTAAAACTCAGCCACAACTAGGAAAAAAAGTTAAAGAGCAAAGCCAACTTCTGGACCTCCTCCCATCAGTCCTTCCCCGAGTTTGTTTCTCCAGTGTAAAAAGACCTGCCCTTGGGTTAGAAGAGCCAGCAAGCAGTGGGGACAAGTCTCTGAGCCCCTTGCAGGAAGCTGCAGCCTCTCCATACAGCTGCTTTTCAGGGTGGCAGGTTGCAACTGAGCCACTGTAGAGCCACAGCACCCCTCTTCCAGGGGTCTTCCAGCCTCTCCCAGGCTGTCCAATACTCCTCAGTGAGTGCCCTCACCGCTGGTGGTTGGCGGCCAGGTTTGCCCACCCGGAACACAGCTGTGACCCACATTGCTGCCTCCTGTTGTAACTCAGTTCCTTGTCCCTTACAAGCAGCAGTGATAAGTCTCTGTAGCACAGACCCTCCATCCTGTTTCCTTTGTTATTTCAGCTAGTTTTAGCTTTAAATTATTTTTCTGGTCATTATTCTCATCCTAAATGTTTAGGTAATAGGAGTCAAGACAAGGTGAGCACTGACTGACTGGTGTGTGCCTGACCTGCAGCAAAGCCGAGAGACAGCTTCAGTCTGGCCCCACCATGTGTCAGTCCAAACAAGAGCCATGTCCACACTTGTGCCATGGTGTTCAGACTTTTCAAACTGAGCCCTTCTCTGTCCCAGCTGCAGGTGCCCCACTCTGCACTGGTGGACACAGCAGGCAGAATTGCTGGGGCTTCCTAAGATCCCAGTTCCCACTCGATGGCTTCTGACTGCCAGGGGGTCCCTGCTGGGGCACGGGAGGTGTACATGGGCCAGCAAACCCCTCTGGAGCAAGGGCTCTTCGCTAAGGACTGCTAGAGGGAATGGCTTCTTTTTATGTTTCTGAAATATTCAGAGCAAAGTCCTCTTCCAGATCCGGCTCCTAACAAACCACAAAGCCCCACACCGGCTTGTATGCCAGCACATTGTCCACTTCCCAGCGAGCCCCTCTTACCTGAGAGAGCTGTGGGTGCCAAATCCTTTCACCCGCACGTGTGGGAGATGGGGCAGAGGAACGGCAAAATCCAGCCTTCAGTGGAAGCCAGCTGGGAGAGCTCTCTCCGCTGGGACCCCAGAGCTCTGCTCGGCTCCCTGGGACTCTGCCCGTGGGCGATGAGGCTCGGAGCGGGGGGGGGCTTGGTGGCTTTTTTCCTCCTGGCCTCCCGCTCTCACAGCTCTCGACGGCAGCACCGTGGGAGCTGTGGGATGCGGGAGCGCTTGCCGGCGGAGCCCATCCTCATTAGTTTCCCCACTCCCACGGCTGGCTGGAGCCACAGCCCACCCTGTGCCGTTTCAGGGTGACAGCAGGGGGAAGCAAAGGACCCCACACAGCTGTGACTGTACAGGAGGAAAAAAAAAAAAACAAACCAAACCCAACAAATTTATTTCACTAAGTCTTTTATTTTAGAGGAAAAAAAATTATTCAGAAATCAGTAGAGAGTGGTAAGTACTTGGTTCATTCTTCATGAAATTCCCCGCCTCCCCAACAATACAGCTGATAGAGCTCTTTGCAAACTGCCACATGTATCACCTTAGCTGTTGGCTCGTTTGTATGTCTCGTGTCACCCTGGCAGGGGTCTATTTGTTAGGTGGTTACTTGCTAGGTCACCTTCCCATCAGCAGGTGACAATCTGGCATTTTAGGTGTAATTATAGGTATGGATAATCTTCTGGAAAGCCCTTGCTTCTGTACAAGAAAAAGTGGGTTTGAGGGAGAGCACCTCTGTGGGAGGAGTGACAGCATTAATAAAGATTGATGTGTACTTTGAGTCCGTTCAGAGAGGCCCTGCAAGAAAGAAAAGGTTACCTGCTCATTAGTCATTGGCAGGGAGCTGCCAAAGTGCCTGCTCCAGCTCAGAAGGAACAATCCTGCCTTCAGCTGCCAGGTTTGCACAGTTCATCACCAATACAACTCCCACTGCTACACATTTTGCATTAAGAAAATGTTCACACTGGGTCAGCCAAGGTAAGGAAAATGATGGTGTTTGATGGGTAACTTTGCATGCTGCTGGGTCAGCATATGCACAAACACAGCCACGGGCTGGTTCTTATACTCTCCATGCTTTTCCCTGCAGCAAGGTCCAATATGCTGGAAAAAACCTCATGGGGGTGTGACTGCCTGACTGCCATAGCCTTTCAGGGTGAAAATTTTGGTGGAGGAAGTTTGGCAGTGAAGCAGAAGGTGAGACTGTGGCCTTTATCCATAGCACTGAGCAGGGGTTTATTTGAGCACTTAGACAAGGCAGCCATGCACTCTGTACAGGCAGTGAAGGGAGCAGGGAGACAGTTCTGGAAGACTGTGGTGCTCTCCACCTGTGCTGGAAGAGGCACAGCAGGAAGAGACTGAGACACATTGTCCAAGTGGCCAAACTGGGCAGCTTGGCTTTCTGTGCTCCTGGTTCTTCTTTCCTTCAATGTAATAAAGCTTCTTATTCCAGCAGAGAAAGCTGCTCTTCCAGAGGTTATTCCTAGGCCAGCACCTGGCATGAGATATCAGCAAGGATTTCAGTCATGTCCAATATCACTGCCGGCTTTGGGGGTGCTTTTTCTCACCCTCCACGAAGTCCTCAGGCAAGTGTGGGTTGCCTGTGCCTGCTGAGGTGATGCCACAGGGTCACACATCCTAACCCAGGGCCTTCCAGCTTGTGTGCTGCTCTCCTTGTGACTGCTGAGGTCCTGGGCTGAGCTGAGCAAAGGGACTCTGTAATGCTGCCACTGAAGGCACAAGCCAGAGCATGCTCTCCTCAAACACTGCCCCCTCTCAGACCAGGAGGGACTTTTACATCCTCACGTAACACACATTTGGGGTTTTTTCACCAGGTGCGTTTTTGGAAGTGGTTGCGTCTCACCATGAATTTTCCTGGGTACTTCATGGTTAGCATGGAGAGGGAAAGGGCCATGTAGAGATGCTCTCTCTTTTCCAACTTGTATTCATGTTCAGTTTATTCTCATCCTACATATAGGGTAAGCACTTTTGCCACAGGACCTTCTCCTAACTTGATGAATCATAAGTCAAAATCAACATGGAAATAGTCTTCCATCTCCTACATAATTTTTTCTTTTCAAATTGGAAGAGTCTGACTGTTTTCGTAAATGCTGGATGCAATCACAAATGCTATATTTTCTTGTATAAATTATCCTTGTGTATTGAAATATAAACAGCCAGTGGGAAAGAAATTCAGTGTACATTTCTTTCACTGTTCAAGGCAAAAAATGTGTACTTATCTGCTGAGAAATACTCTGCTTTTGCAGTGGAAACCAATCATCAATACCAACTTACCAGCATTTTAATAATCACCTGTGGGAATCCTGGAAATTGTAACATTCAATCATCATAAGAAGATCATAGGAATAAAAAAATAATAGGGACCAAGAGTTCCTGTGGCAAGTGCAGCCGGTGCTGACAGTGACACTTAGTAGTACCATTAAACTTCTTGATTCTGGTGTTTTTGAAGGAAAATTTTAAGGCAGCCTTAGGAAGATACTGAGACTAGGAGTGCTATCGATGCAGTGAGTCACTGTGTGCCCAGCCCAAAGTCCCCTGGGCTCTGAGAGCCAGGGGGTGACCATCTCCATCCCCTGGGATTGTCTGGAAGCTGCAGAGCTCAGTGCAGAGCAGAAGCTGTGAAATGCTTCAGCCTGCTGACACACACAAGATCAGACCAGGCACTTTCCTCTCATGTGCATCACTGAGAAAATGTTTTGTGTGGCTGTCACCATAAATTACAGCGCCAGGTGAAGCCTGCTGCTGTGGATGTTTCAGTTCCTTGGCTTCTTCCCACAAGACTGTCTTGGGGAAGGGATGTTTATGTGCCGGTCTTCATGGCAGTTTACTTGGCAATGCCTAGGAGGTAAGGCAGAAAATGAGAAAATATCAGACTGTCTGCTTCACACTTTCCCTTACTCAGGATAATTTATCACAATGTAATTGAGGCCTAAGGAACAGAGAGGAAAAAGACAAAGTGTGCTGGATAACCTCCAGGGAAAGTAACTTTATATAAAGTCTAGTAAGGGGTAACTGCTCGTGTTGCAGCTTTCATTCAGCCAGGTTATTCAGAGGGTCTGCTTTTCTACTTTAAATATGCATCACACAAGCAGAATAGGATGAGATTTGCCTTGTTTTTGGAGGAAAGATTACAAGACACAGAAGTAGCAGTTGTGGCTTGAGATACCTGTGAACCTCCAGCTCTGGATGCTGGGGGATAATCCTGGGAAAGTAACAAGAGATGTTCCCTGGGTCCACAGCCATTGTCCATCCAAGGCAGGGTAATGGACCAGCTGTCCTCACCTCATTTGCTTGTATCACTGAGTCTTCACTTACTCTGTAAGACTCAACCAAAACTGGCAAATAGATTTGCAAGTTTTTAGAGGGAACAACCAGACAGCAGAACCCAGGGCAACAAATGCACATGGTGTGTTTCCGTAGAAAGCCAGGCTAAACCAAAACTCCAGTGCTTCAAAAGTTACTAATGAAATTACTTCCTTAGGAATGTTTGCTGGTTTCCTATAGGGAAAAAAAAGAAAAAAAAAGAGAAAAAAAGAAAAAAACTTTATTTCATTTTTATTGAATAGCATTCATCAGAGACTGTCTCCCACTGGTAGTTCAGGAGGTGAACCTGTGTGTCGTTCTCTGTAAAGAAAATTTTCCTTTAAATAATAAATGCATTTCTTTAAAAGTTCCAGTCCTCTGTTTCCCTGCCTCCCCACCAAAGTAACGAATTGCCCAAATTAATGTGAGCAAAATTTACCCACAAGCCCAGAGTCGTAACTGGGAAACTCCAGTACTCTTGAAACTTGCAATAAGAGAAAGTGGAATTACTAAAAATATAAAAGCCAAAGCCCCTATTGACGTCCATGTATTCTTTGTTTATGCTACTACAGAGTGTGCTAGACAAATGTGTAGAGTTTGCAAAACCCTTTGGGAATCCCTGAAAAATGAAGTGGGGGAAAAAAAGATTAGCTCCTCACGCAAGGGCATAATAAAGCTACTGAACATTTCTGTCTTAATTGTGCTTTGTGCTAGAGTATAAGGGAAAGTTACCACAGCTGAATAAAATGCTGAACTCTCCTAGCAGCAAAATGCCTCCTTTAATATAACAGCAGGAATATAAACCTCTCACTTATAAGATATAGTTGACAAAAAAGGCTTATAACTCACAGAGGTTTTACATGGAATGAAAAAAAAAAAGCCTGTAAAGTTACTATTCCTGAATTATGATAATCTAAATCAGTAGTTTAATTTGCACTTCTGCATATCAGAGTTAATATTCCCATTGCATACAGACATAATAAAAAATGCTGTTCCATTGACAACAGAAGATAATATTGTGCATTTTCATTTTGTTATTTCATTTTCTCACTCATGAAATACGCCTTTTTCCACCTTTCAGTGCGTTTGTCCTCCTCAGCTGGAGGATAGTAAACCATATTTAACACAGTATCTGTTCAACAGAACTGGAAATTTCAGCCCTCCAAAAGGGAGGAGCACAACCCCTACTGGCCGCCTCAACTCATGGGAAACAGAGCTGTGTGTTTGCTGTAGAGTGATTATGGCGAATGATACCGGGAAAAAATGGGAATGCCACAGAACAGTCGAGTGACCACAAATGAGCTAGGATGGAGTTCAGTGCAGTGTGGACATGTGTGGAGAGAGGAGTCTTCATTGCAGTTGTCTGAATACATGATTGCTGGAAAAGAAACAAAAAGTGCAGCTGAACTGAGAAGCAGGATTTTGTTCACTCTCACTAATGGATCAGCTGAGAGGCAAATAGAGGCGTCTACCCAGGAACTCCCATTAGGGTCTGCAGAGAGGGATGGTCTGATCTAGTTCCCTAAGTGCATTCGACCCGGCCTACTCAGAAGGATGTAGGTCTTGTCTCATACCTGCTAACCCTGAATAGGTGGGTAATTGAGGGCATCTCAAACAGTTCTAGAAGTCTATATTTATCTGTTCCTGCACTGGCTCCATCTGCACTGTGATATGGGGCTGGACACCTGCAGTGTGTGTAAATGACCGTATTGCTGACAGCCTCATTTAATTATCTGCAGCATGGATCCTAAAGTCATCCCTGTGATCTGTGCAGGCAGGAATGACAGGAGTTGGTTACGTTTGTGTTTCTTTCTTCTATATGGTTGTGACGGGGGTGGGAGGTGGGGTGTGCTGTCCCTAACGCAAGGGAGAAACAACCCTCCCCTCTATACATGTGTATATTTAGGTAATGCATTAAAATCTGTACTTTGAAAGATAAAATCTTGCTTTATGCAGCCCCTCCAAGTCCCATAAACTAGAAATTACCCCACTGATTCCTGATCATCGTTGCCTGCCCACAAGGTCTGGTCTCAGGCTGCAGCTGAGAGGTCCAAGGTGGGAGTCTGTGCTCATGGGATGCTTGTGAGAAGGATCTTTTGGTGGCAGCCAAGTCCATGACTTCTCACAGCCATGTGTTGCCATGCACAGAACATCTCATGGCTGGACAAGAGGGCATCTGGAGCAGGCCCTAAGCACTTTGTGAGGAAGTCACCTTATTCAACAGCAGCATTGCCCTCCAGGCCAGTTTCTACTTGAGCAAGAGCCAAAGGGGATTCCCTGGGAACCCCAAGACCTTCCTCTGCAAAGGTGAGCTTTGTGGGAGCAGTTCTCCAGGCAGCTGATACAATAAAACAAATACAACGGCATATCAAATCCAATGTTTTGGGGTCCCTTTGGGTCTGTTCAAGGACTCTTCATATCCTGGGCTTCAGGTCCCAAAGGATTCCATTTTAGACCTAGTTACAGTGGATGAAGGCAGGATTAGGAGCCAACTATAGCTTGGTGCTATAGTAAAACCAGCCTCTGGCTGATACCTGAGCAAGCAGACTCGTGAAAAGGAGCCATTTTTGGTGAAATTCAGGCATATCATTGCTTCTCCTGATGAAATTATGTCTCAGAGGTGTGCTGGCATTTAGGCTCAGTTTTAGGTTTCCCCATCCAAAGGGGTTTGTGAGTGAGAGGCGAGGCTATCCGGGCTGCAGGCATGCCTCACCAGATGGCACTGTGCTCACAGGCTCAGGACAGAACCGGGCAGGACAAGTGTCCAAGCAGGAGCGTGGAGGTGTTCATGTCGTGTGCAGATACACAAGCGAGTTCCCAGACCTGACTGGGGGGCTGCAGCTCCCGGTCCACAACCTTAGCATTCCCCAACTCCACTTAAATGTGCGGACAATGTTGAAACTAAGTCATGTTCCCTTGCACGTTGGATGGGCTCCAAGTGCCTCCAGCACAGCCCTTGGAGGAAGCAGGGAAGCAACGTGTCCCGTGCATTGAGCACACCAGACGGCAACACCATTCACAAGGTGCCTTTGGTTTTCGTACCATCTCCCTGGGGCAGCACTTCCCTAAGTCCTGTTCGACTGAAACGAGCTGTAAGACTCACAGAGGTAGCATGAGGAGCAGTGGATTAGTGCTGCCAGAGCAGAGCCTGGCACAGAGCTCTCCTCACAGCTGTGTCCCATGGGCTGCTCTGTGCTCTCTTCAGTCTGCTTGGCTCAAATCCTGCCTCTGTGTAACAGGTATGTATGACCTCACAGAAAAAAAATTATGTTAGTTTTTTGGTGTTTTGTTTTCTTAATATTGCCATTCTGTGTGTTCCCCTTTGAGGGAACAAATTTGAGGGCTTAAGAGCCAAACCACTGCTTTGGAAGACTTCCACAAAGACAGTCCCTTCTGGTAAGGTAATTTTAGTGACCTCTTCCCTCAGTTCACTGATTAGTTCAGGTTACTTACAGCCTAAGATTTAATACTTAATTTCCAAGAAAGCTTGCCCATGCTTTACCTGACCTGGCAAATCTACTATTCAAGAACATCAGATCCACATGAATTATAATATATATTCAGCTTTTCCTTAATGCGCCTAAGGCTTTGCTGCTCAGTCTTGCATGAGCACATATTGGTCATTTGGTAGCTGTGAAGGCACTCTTTATCTGATCTTTCGTTTTGGGCTGTGAAATAGAGGTGATGGTGCACTTTTTTCCCTCAATTGAATTTCTGTTTTGGCTAAATTCTCCAGCATGATCACTGTCCTGTTTTGTACAAGCAACATGAAGCCTGAGTGCCAAGGCTGGTGGAACCACTGTGGCTTGATTTCATGAATGATAATAATAATAAAAACTTATGGTGAGTAATTTTAATTGACACCGATGACTTTAATATAATTAGCATTAGGAAAATGCCAATATTTATATTTGCTAAAAATGTTAGTATATTTTGCTAAAAATTATAGCAACAGTAGAGAAGAAAGAAAAGAAAAAGAAAGAAAGAAAGAAAGAAAGAAAGAAAGAAAGAAAGAAAGAAAGAAAGAAAGAAAGAAAGAAAGAAAGAAAGAAAGAAAGAAAGAAAGAAAGAAAGAAAGAAAGAAAGAAAGAAAGAAAGAAAGAAAGAAAGAAAGAAAGAAAGAAAGAAAGAAAAAGTTATTTAAAAAAGAGAGGTATGGTGAATCTATTTTTTCAGCTCAATCTACAGTGTTCAGCTAGCTTAGGCTACTAAAGCAAAGGCTAAGGGCATAGACTTAATCTATGTAAATATACCAAGGATAAAGAATTGCTTATGCAAAATAATAATTTTAAAAATTTAGATCACGTGAGTATAAATTGGCCATTAAATGGAATCTGATTTCTAAACCATCAGAGCAGCAAGGGCAGGAAAAAGCTTCTCATTACCTATAGAAAATGTCTTTTACTAGGCTGAGAGGGCTACCAGATGCACAAGTTCTTTATCTGATCTGAAACAAAGTGGTCTGAAACTTCAGATCATCTACAGTTGCTCTAAGTTTAAATGCATTAAATTAACCAGCTGAAGATCTTACTTTGGGGCTTGTCTTCTGGTTTGTATTTGTTGTTTGGTTGTTGGGGGGTTTTTTTCTGGCATTGATGTGTTTGGGGTAGGTTTGTTTAGATGATTTCTCATTCTTTCTGGAGCTGTGAGCCCATATAGTGTGGAGAGGGTTGTGTGCAGGGGTCAGAAGGCTGCCATGGAAAGGCCTCTCTGCACCATATTGCTGCTTTTGTAAGGTGATGAAGTGATGGAGCAACTGTGAAAGAAGGACACTGAACCTGAGAACGCAAGAGGCCTTTTTTTGCTAAACCTGAACCGTAAAAATTTGAGTTGTAACCAAAACTTGGCTTGATTCACCACTGGAAGGTGCCTGAAGTTCCTTCCACGAAACATATGGCATATATGGCATATACAGAGCTTTGCCTGAAGTCAGTGAAGATATTTTGGGATTCTGTAACTCCTGCCATCTCATTTTCTCTCTAAAAATACCTACTTCCCAAATCCAAAGATACCTGAGCACTTGCAGCAACAACAGATGGTCCCTCCTGTGCACAGTAACTTTTCCAGGAACACAGATGCTCCCTTGAACGACTTACCTTCACATGGGCAGAAATCAAAGCCTTGGGACAGGTGAGGAAATCTTTCCAGACAGCTCCACGCATTGGTCAGAAAGCGACTGCTGCTATTTTAGTGACGGATGAAGGACCACTGAGGCAGAGCAGTCACCCACCCACTTTGAGGTCCCTTCTCATTGGTACGTCCTGGAAGTGGCAGTGTCACCACAGAGCTCCTCCCTGCACAGAGCCCTCTCTGGGACAGCAGCAGATGAAGACAAAATTAACTGTTGCCATCTAATGGGTGGCCTCTAATGATCTAGGAATGACATGCACTCTTGTCCACTGCTACTGGGCTCCTCTCTGGGAATCAGATCCAAATTTCAGACACTGAAATGCTGCTGTTGGGATGTCCCAGCTGACATTAAGGACAGTGGAGAGCTGCTCTGTACACAGCCAGTGGGATCTGTGGTGGGATTTAAGAGATGAAAAGGGTCCTAGAAATGCTCCATACACAGAATCCATCCAAATATCCAAGTTGCAGTTATGCTTTCCTCACAAGAAAAGGTGTTGAGAGCTTCCCACTCCTCATCCTTGAAAGGAAAAGCAAAGTTTTATCCATCTAGTTGTTCCCAGGAAGGATGTTACTGGTAGCAGTGATGTTGAAAGCACTTTGGAGTGAAATTCATCTCCATATATTACCAGGAAATTTGTGTTGAAGTGGCAAAGGATGAGGAGTTGAAAGCTGAAATACATTGGGTGTTTGTCCTCCTTGGTAACAGAATTTACTTTGTGAGGAGGACGGAAGAAAATCAGAAGAGAAAGAAATATTATATCCTGCTGCTGCACCTTCACAAATTCATGGCAGGTGCTCAAATGTCAAACATTTATACCCAAAGGTTTCATTCACCACGTCACCACTGCACACAGTGTTTAGTGTCCTGTTTGCTGCACTTGCATCACCAAAACCACTTGTCTAGAAAAACAATGTTTTGCTAAAAATTCAGAAAGTATTTGACTAAGGAGTATTCTTTCCATCAAACAGCTCCTGGAGGAAGGGATGAAGCAAACTGAGAGAAGAAGGAAAAGCTTTTCCACTACCATTTACAAAGAAGAAAATATCTCACCTGGGAAGAAGACTGAGAGGCTGTCCCAGAGAGCAAGACTTTCTTAATGAACAGAATTGTGTCTATTCCCATGTAAAAAAAAAGTGTTTTCTGGAGTTCAGACAAGGAAGTATTTTAGTAGAAGCTGCTTCTCACTTAAGTACTGGGACATTTGAAAAAGCCTTGAAACAGAAAAAGCTGGAACAGATTTCCAAGGGTTATCTCCTAGCAATTATGGTGGTTTTTAATCTTGGTTTCTCCTACAGTCCTCTTGAAACATCTCATTCTTCCTGCCTGTCCTCAGCTGCTGGCTGGATGGTTGATTTTATCATCAAAGAATCTGGGTTAGTGAAGTGAATTTGGCTCAAGCTCTCACAAAGAGGCCACTGTGGATCAGTGAAACATTCTACAGCCAAACAGAAACTGAACACTCTTGTCTAAATTTTAAGACAATTTCAGTAGAAAAACAGAGACAACTTCTGTCAGTAAAGTGCAGGATCCTGCAGGATCAGAGGCTGAACTGCACTAAATGTATTTAAAATGTACATAATTAATAATTAAAATATTGCACACACTTTCCCAGAGAAGGTGTTCAAATGACCAAAATTTCAAAAACTAGAAAGATAAACCCAGGTTAAAATACCTACTTTAAAGACAGACCTGATTTTTCTAATCCGCTCATCCGCAACTTCTTCCCAATGACTTTAGTGGAACCAACCCATTTAAAAGTCAGGCTTCTCTCCTGGAGCATGCTTTCAGGTAGATTTAGGATCACAGGTTTTCTTTTGAAAACCATCTGGTCTTGGCTGTATCCGTGCTCAGATTTAGCTCCGTCACTTGTTTTAGTTCAAATAACACAAGGTACAGTAGCACTTCCCTTGGCTGCCAGATTTAGTCATACAACCATGATGACACAATCTGAGAATGTGTCTAACATTTAGTGTATGTTTGTGTTTAGTTTCCCTAAGTAGGGGAGCTAGTGAGGGTAATAAAACCCACAGATGGGTTTTATTATGCTTCACAAGCAACCAGCATAAGTATGGAGCAAAGTACACATTTTGGCTCGTAGCCTGCCAGGAGCCCAGTGACTCCTTCCAGCTCCACCCACCATCCCTGGGCTTTAAACCAATGGTTCCAAACTTTGTGAAATTCTGTCACTGTAGGTGAACAATGGATCACAGTCACCAGTGGGTACCAGAGACCCAGCTGCCATTAGGACTGCACTTCTCTAAGTGTTGCGTGTCTCTGTCCTAGAGTTTTCAAAATGCTAAGTTTTCCAGCAGCATGATACAATTCCTGGGGGCTTTATTTCTTTTGATGGTAAGAGATGGTAGCAGAGAAGAATAACAAGAGTCTTAACAAGTAAAGACATAAGTTTCTTCAAATTCATTTTACATCGGTTCACATAAGGCCTCTCTCTAGTCAGAGAACAGATCTAAGCTAGCATCAGACTTGTTAGCCATTAGTTCTGCACTCTTAAATTTGTCTGCAGAAAATTATTTTGATAGCAACCCAGAGTTGGCAGACTTGTGGAACAAAATGATATAATTTAGCCATTTTCTGTGAGATAAAAATGCAGTTTTAATTGAAAAAATGTACTCTGATATAATTACTCTATGTCTTTATAAGCCTGCCCCAGGAGCACAGTAAAAGAACAAATGGCAATATTTTTACTGTACCATGTGAGAAAAGGCTCTCAAAGTCTTATTTGTATCATTTCATGCATGTTCAGGAGATGGAAGCCTCATAAAAGCAAAATTATTTCCTGATTTTCTCTGATCCAAAGGAAACTTTAGCCACATGAATTAGAGGCAGACTCTGAGGTGGGACTCACTCACACACCTGGGTGCCCCATGCCCAGAATGTGTTGGGTTATCTCCCTCAGCTTTCACCTGCAGCTCCCAAAGGACATAGGTCTCCTATGTTTTATCTTATAACAGACCACCTGCAGAGGGGTTCAGTGTAAAAATGGCACTGGATGCTTCTGTTTAGGCACCTGAGTCACTTCCTCCATGTCAGAGTCAAATTTGTTTTCCTAAGAAATTTTCCAGCTGAACCCTGAAAGGGCAGGAAGGAAGAAGAAATTACTCTCCCTGCCTTGGGTTGCTGCTCCTCTGCCATGTTTTCATGAGCAAGTCTTTTTCTTCAAAGAAACCAGGCTGAAATTGCTGCAAAGGGCAGTTTTTTATTTATAACACAACCTACTCCCTCTGTGGAGCTGGAGGCACTGTGCAAAAAGTCATAATAAATCTTACAAAACAGGATAAATAAGTAAGCCCCTTGAATCCTAGCTGTAGAATTACGAGGTAGAATAGTGAACAGAAAATTAGATTTTTGTTTTCTCTTCATTGTTCAAGTTTCATGTGATTTTGGAGGCTGTAAATATTTTGGGGGAGTCTGTGAAGGGGCAGGAGACTGCCAAGGGTCAGAGACACAGGAGTACTTTGAGCACCAGAGGGAAAAAGGGCAGAGGTGTCTGTCCCTCAGACGGGAACCGGCTGATCTGGCATGCAGGGAGCAGTGCAGTGCAAAGGGCTGGTCCTGGCACAGCTCCTCATCCCTCTCCAAACCAGCAGCACCCGGAAGCATGCTGGGAAATGACTTAGAGAAATCCTGGGAAAAGGATTTCTGGAAAGAAGATCAGCTCCTCTGGGAGAAAGACAGGGCCCTCCTGGAGGAGGACAGCGTTCTATGGTAAGAAAAAGAAACTCTGTGGACAGATAAAACAGCTCTCCTGGAGATGATAAGGAGGCCGTCCAGGAATATGAAATAGCCTTAAGGACTATAAAATGCCGATCTGGGTGGAGGCCTTTGGTCCTGAGAGAGGATATCTCCACAGGGAAAAAGCATGAATTTTTATTATAGGCTCAGAAATACGTGGAAAGCCATGCACACTGAAGTGGATACTTTATTTAGGTAGCGCTGAATTTCAACCAGTTCTCTAAAATAACATCTGTCATCCTTGGTGTAAATCAGAGGAGGGGTTTTAGTGCGATTTTCTTTAAAGCCATTGCACTCATGTTTTCAAGACATTATTCATTCTTTCGAGGTTCTGCAGCCTAAGGAATGGGGTACACCTCTGTTTTCCTGGCCTGTCAACAGGACATGTGTGGGTGGGTAAAGCCACAAGAAGGTGGGAATTTCACGGCTGCGATCATGTTCTGGAGCTCAGAACAGCTCACCTAATTCAGTACAGTATATATCAAGTAAACAAGACACTGATAAATGGTAGCAGTCAGATCCCCAATATTTAAGGGTCAGAGTTAGCACTTGAGCCTTAATGAGACAACTTGTGCTGTTCCACCAGGTTTGGTGGAACACTTAATTTCCCACTGCTCTTGGGAGCATGACTGGAACATTTACCCTCTTGGGCGAGCCTCCCTCATCCATTGTCTGTCTGAGAGAAGTTTTGGCATCAGCCTTGCTGACATGAACAGAGGGCAGGGAAGAAGTGGGAAGGATGACAGAAATCAGCAGTATGTGGGAAAAGATGCAAGCTGGAGGGAAAGTTGGCAGCAAGTCCCTCAAAGAGAGAAATAAATTTATCAGTTTGCGTATATTTGTGTGTGTATTGGTTTTGCATGGCCTGGTTTTGGTAGCAGGGGGGGCCACAGAGGTGGCTCCTGTGAGAACCTCCTGAAGTTTCCATCGTGTCCAGCAGAGCCAGTCTCTGATGGCTCTGAAGATGGACATGCTGCTGGCCAAAACTGGGCCACTGAGAGAGGTTGGTAACTCCTCTGTGATGACATATTTAAGAAGAAAATCAAAACAAAGTACACGCAGTTTTGCTTCTAGTCAGAGAAGAGGAGGAGGTGAGAACATGTGAGGGAAAACAACACAGTGACACCAAGATCAGTGGAGAAGGAGGGGCAGGAGGTGCTCCAGGCGCCGGAGCTGAGGTTCCTCTGCAGGCCGTGGTGCAGCCCATGGTGAAGCAGCTGTGCCCCTGCAGCCCATGGGTCCATGTGGGATGCAGAGATGCACCCGCAGCCCGTGGGGATCCACGGGGGATGCAGAGATCCACCCGCAGCCCATGGGGGAGGTGCCCCTGCCGGAGCGGGTGGATGCCTGGAGGAGGCTGTGTTCCAGTGGGGGACCTGGTGGAGAGAGAGGGCCCTGCTTCCAGGCTGGAGCAGCCTGTCCTTGGAGAACTGCACCCCATGGAAAGGGAGACCCACAGCGCAGCAGTTTTGGGAGGGCTGTGTGCCCATTGGAGGGGCTCACGCTGCAGCAGGGGCGGTGTGGCTGCTGCTCCTGAGAGGGGACCCACGCTGGGGAAGTTCATGGAGAACTGTCTCCCGTGGGAGGGACCCACGGCCTCACAGGGGAAGACTCCTCTCCCGGAGCAGAGGAAGGAAATCTCGGTGATGGACTGACCAAACCCCCATGCCCTGTCCCCTGCGCTGTCGGTGGGAAGGAGGGAAGGGCTGGGGGGAAAAGGTGTTCTAAGGGCTTATTTTACTTCTCATTATCCTCCTCTGATTCTGTTAGCAATAAATTCAGACTGTAACTCTTAAGTTAAGCCTTTTTTGCCCTTCAAATGTTTTCTCCCGGTCCTTTTCTCAACTTACGAAGCCTTCATTAATTTTTTGTTCCCTCTCTCCTCTGCCCAGCTGTGGCAGGGGAGGGTGAGCAAGGGACTCTCATGGGTGCCTGGCACCATGCCAGTGTCCAACCATGACAGTGTGTGTGTAAGAGCAGGAGAGGGTGCACACAAGGACTGGGATTATTATTCATCTGCTGAGCTCATATTGCCAGTGCAGATACAGGAGCCTCTGACAGAAAATCTCCAACCACTGCAATGCAACACGTGGTCAATATTTAGCAATATTTCATAGAATCATAGAATAGTTTGGGCTGGAAGGAACCTTTAAAGTCCACCTAGTCTAACCCCTCTGCAGTGAGCAGGGACATCTCCATGTAGATCAGGTTGGTCAGAGCCCTGCCCAACCCGACCTTGAATATTTCCGGGGTTGAGGCAGCTACCACCCCTCTGGGCAACCTGTTCCGCTGCCCCACCACTGTGATTTTATGTGATGTGCGTACAGAACCAGAGCCTTCTGCCAAGCTTTGGCACAGCAACTGCAGCTTTTATTTCCTCTTGAGAAACCAAACTCAGATGTTTTATGTTTTCAGAGGTTGAGCTGTAAAGGCTGTTCTAGAGACAAAATTTGACCATCGGTACATCCAAGAAGAACATGGGGGACAAAAACAACACCGGAAAGCACCAGGTATTGAATTTTTCTCTGGAATGGTAGCATTAGTAGCTCATTCTTCTTCTATACAGGATTTTAGCACTGAATAGACTCAAGGACACAATGTAAGAAGCCTTTACAATTGCTGTTAAAGAATCTGATACTTCTGCGACTGTCAGGAGTTCTTAGGCTGTCAGTCAAGGCTGTCACTCAAGTTCAGTCCTTTGTGATCTACTGAAGGATAAGGCTGCCTCTCCTGTTTAATTTTGCTCAAGTTAAATTATGCACTATGTCTTTCCTGTCAAATCCATGAATATTTATTGTTCAGTGAATAACCAGTCCATAAAGAAAAGCCAGCTGATTCAGCTAGGGTAGGAATATTTTGCAACCTTGGTTATTATTGTTCTATTATTGCCATGTGAGGCAGAGACGAAAATGACCTATTAGACCATTCAGTGCAACTTCCTACAAATTCGGGACTCTTACGTGTTAGAGCTTTATATTAGGTGCTACAGAGAAAAAGAACCTTTCAGAAAATAACAGTATTCAAAAAGCGCTTGTCACTTAATAAATTTTAATGTCAAAAAGCCAAGAATTTATCTCAGTTATTCAAATCCACACGTCAAATTAACATCCATTTAAACTAAAATTAGGTATGCTCTCTCTGGCAAAGAGCTTGGAGCACATGAAATGCTCTTAGGAGAGCTGCTAGTCAGTGCTGTCACGGCAGAGCAGAGCGGCGTTTCTCTGGCGCTGTCGGTGACAATACAACTGGTGTGAAGTTTAAGGCATTACACAGTGCAGCACAGAGGAGCCAGAAGTTCAGCCAGAGAAAAGCATATACCTATATGGTTTTAGACTGCTGGTAGCTCCCTCAAAAACATTCCATCCACCTGGTAGCTTCAGAGTGGCATTGCTGGAGAGAGACCACATGCAAAAGGCTTTCCAGGGCTGGGTATTTGAAGTGAGAAGTTAGAGGGCACCTGCTCTGTGTCCAGCAGCTCTGGACTGAGGATGAATTTCAGTCATGAAGGAGATCTCTGCTAACTCTCTGGAGTGGTACAGTAATGAGAGGAACAAATAAAGTAACTCCCATATATAAAAAAAAAAAGGCACAGTTACATTTATCACCTCTGCAACATGCACGGGGAGGCTGTCAAGATGTGACATTCAGAGTGAAAAAATACACCTCTTTTGGAAGAGCAAGTCTGCTGATCTGGCACAGGTTGGCTGGAGGGACCAGAAAAGAATTGTACATGTCTGAAGAACTGAAGATGATTGAAGGAAGAACTCACCTAGAGTCAAAGGATTTAAGAAGCTGGCAAGCCCACCTGTGCCTCAAAAGCAGCTGTACCTGTAGTGCTCTGTGTAAACTCTCTAAGTTGTTTTTCTTATTTATCCCAGCACCGGTGTTGCACAACCATCATTTACCTCTAGGATTTTATTTATATTAATTTAATGTCGTTTTTTCTTTCAAAGCTTCTGCTCAAGCAATTCACAGCAGGATATTTTCTGCTCCAGGCCATAACAAAAGGGGAAATTATGGACTGCAGCTTTGTTCCTCTAAAACCACAGAACATCCCAAAGCCCGAAGTGTCTTACGGAGGGGTGACAACTTCCGCACAAAGCAATAAAGAGATTGAGTCAGTAGTGACAAATCAGCTTAACTATTTGAATGAGAGAAAGAAATAGCTCCTGAGCTCACCTGCACAATTTTGAAATGCAGCAGTGTCATCAGAAAGCATTCCTGACACAGCTGTGGAGCTATCTCGTGGGAGAGACAGAACATGCAAAATGGCAAAAAGTCATTTAAGTCAACTGACACGTCTAGATGTGTCACAAACCAGAATAGTAAGAGTGACAGAAGAAAATTAAATTTATTCAGTATATGTATGTGTATATTTAGCTGTAATTATCGACTCTATGTGTCACCCATTGCATAGGAGGAATGCAAAAAACCTGTAAGGCAGTTCTGTGAATCATGGGAAATTGGAGGTATGGAGACCATCCAGCCATATATAGAAATTCTGCTGCTGTTCTTGCAGTAAACCTGACTGAATTGTTGAAAAGTCAGTGCAGAGAGTTTCCACAGAAATTAAAGGAAAAGATGAAATACTGTGACTGAGAATACCAGATGGGAAAAAATAACCACAGTTGAATCCTTCAGAAATTAACATCTAATGTGGGTTAAAGAAGAGAAGAACCATGAAGAAACTGTGTTTTTAAAACAATTCTACAATGCTGCAAACTTCTCTATTTCTCCCTTTCCTCTCTCTGTTCCTCCCCTCTTTTCTATTTTTTAAAATACTTTATTGATTGAACTAAGAGCATGATCTGCAGAGAGAGAGGGAGTTCCAGATGACACCTGGGGATTTTTGGGAAGGTTTTTGTCCTGATCCAGTGATTCACTCAGTCTATGCAGTTCCTCAGAGGATCCGAAATCCCACATAAATCCATTAAATATTCCAAAGTTCCATATAAATCCATAATCACAATTAAAACTGGGATTCTGCTATTGCTGGTTCACAGCATGTATGAGAAGCAAGCAAGGGGAGCACTCAGAGGAAGTGGCGAATTTGAGCACAAGCACACCTCGCCTTCGTGACGTGGGCTTTTGTCAAAGTAAAAGACAATACAGATTTGCACCCAGGATCTTCAAAACCACCGTGGCAGCCCTGAAGTTGTAAAGATAAACACAGGTTGTACCTTGGTTCTTCAGGTTTGCAATACATGACACAGAACCACCAAACAAGCAACCAGTTTCCCTGGAGTGCAAATTGTGCTCTTCTTTGTGTTTGTTGGGTGTGCACTGCTGTCTGTGTGTGTGTGTGTGTGTACACAAAGACACATTGAGAGAAAAAGTGTCCAGGAACCAGTCAGTGTGTGCAGTGCAGGCAAAACACTGTCACCTCCCTGCACTGCCCCTGCTATTAGAAGTGCTGTGTTAATGACTAGGGGCAGGAGCTGTGCAGCTACGGATTTACCAAATCTCAGCTTTAAGGCTGTGGAAACAGGCAACCTCAGCATGGGTCTGTGGCAACAAACCTTCTTTGCCATCACCACCTTCATCAGCATCCTGTGCCTCACCAGACTTCTCAAGAATGCGTGAAAAAATTAGTTAAGAATGGTATTTTTTTGGTGCGAATGGCAACACGACTGTTCACCCTCCACATTTTTAACGTGAGTTACAGCATCATGGTTTTGTTATCCCGCAGCACAGCTTTCTGAGTGTTCTGGCGTGGGAGCTCTTCAAGAAGAATTACTGTTATCACGCTTCATCTTCATGTGCATGTTACCTTTCCAGAGCTCTGCTAAGCTAGCCCGAGAACACCTAAATGGAAATTGGGTTGAAAAGCTGTTATTTGGCTGCTCTACCTGACAGTAAATTTTCAGTTTGTGTATGGATTTTCTTTCCTGTTCCTCAAGATTTGTGGCTTGACTGTTGCACTGCAGGAGGGAAGAAAAAAGTGTGAACCAAGGTAAAGTCTCCCTGGGAGCACAGCGAGTGCCCCTTTTGTGAGCACACTCTCTCTCTGCTGACTTAACAACAAAAAACCAGCTCTCCCTGCATACCCCATTGCACTTTCAAGCTGCAGCCCAAACACACCAAATCCACTGAAGAAAAAGCTATACATCCCCCAGTTGCTTCATACCTGTCATATACGCACCAAATGTGTGTATTAAGTGACCTACATTGGCTTTACATCGTACCAAGATACACAGTATTTTCTTCTCTGTGGCACTCAGATTTGCATCTATGCAATTAACAGCCATGTTTAATTTAAAAAGCCAGCCAAGCAGCAGCCTGATGGAAAGTCTTTAGCACCGTGCAATCGAGAGACAAAGAAATGACCTGTGACCTGAGCTTTTGCACTGCTCACTCAGGAGCAGCGCTTCCCTGAGAGCAGATGCAACCAAGGGCTGATAGAGGTGGAACTGATTAACGGGGCAGATACCACTTGAAGCATGCACCCTTTCCAAGGCTGGGGGGAGGAAATTTATGTTAACTGATCTTCCTTCTAATGAAGGCATAAACAACAGAGCCTGCAAGGATCCCCCCACAGGGAACCATCAGCCCTGCTCCAGCCTGCTGGAAAGCAGCAGCAGCAGCAGAGCAGCAGGGTGTTTTCCACTTACATGGTACTTACATGGTACACTTATATAGAATCACAGGTTGGAAGAGATCTCTAAGATCATTGAGTCCAACCATTAACTTAAACCTGCCATTTCACCACTAACCCCTGTCCCCAGGCATTGTATTCTGATATGGCACGTGGTATTTTCCATTCCGAGGTCTCACAGAGTGCCAGACATTGGTGCAGGTACCCTGCTGTTCTCCCGAGAGCTGTGCAGAGGAAGCTGTTGCCATTTTAAGGAACAGAACACAAACAGGGGCTAAGAGGTTAAGGCTGAAAAATGATTTTGTGGCAGATCTCCACTCCATCCATGGCACCAGCCTGCCTACAGCACTAAGAAGACTCACAAATAGTAGCTTTCAAAAAGTGTGATAACAACTGGTCATCCTAATCCACACCACTGTCTCTTATGGCTCCTGGCATACATATCTTGGTGACAGATTAAAATGTGATGCTTTTTACTTTTAACCCACTCTCTTGCAGACATTTATCAATTGTGAGCCTACATTAAATCAAAGGTGAGTATGTTCCATCTCCTTAGTCTCGTGTTTGGACCATTAGTTATGGTATATCCTTATTTTCCATTTAAACAGGCCACTTGCTACCACTGATTCAAAATACAGTTTTTTCACAAGACTGAATCAGTTTTTCAACACCTGAAGTTTTCTTTCGCCAGTCCAAGGGTGACAGCGGACTCCAGGACTCTCCGGAGTCAGGGTCCATGGCTTTCCTGGGGAGTCCTCCAGAGAGCCCTGCTTTCCAGAACATGGTTTTCTTGATCCTGAGTGAGTACAGACACTTACCTTCTGCAGCCCCAGCTGTGGAGAAAACCATAGAGTTCATGTAAATCCTTGGCTGGGGGTAGTTGGGGCTTGCAAGGAGCAGCTTGTGGCACTCTGTCTCAGGTCCCCACACCTAACTGGCCCTACAGTGCGTGCAAGGAATTTACTATCCTCCTTTTGGGTTGTCCTCCATGTGATCTTAATTGCCATTTCAAGATCTCAGCCCTTGCACTGAATCCTGTGCTGGAGCAGCCCAGCCCTGCTCAGCCCCAAGCCTTCCTCCTCCACTTGGCATTTCCTGGTTCATGGCAGCCTACCCGGAGGCAAGCAGAAGATTATGGTATAATCTACAGCTAGACACTTTGAGGCATAGAGAAAATACACCAAAATAAAGCAGGCAGAGGGGCTGGCTGGAAAGAGAGGACATGGCCCGGAAGACCCAAGTGGGTGGCAGGTGTGGCCAGCACAACCCTCCTCATGATGTGCCAGTATCCCACTGAACAGCAAATAACGGTGACAGGTACAGGTAAAGTTTCATTGCTAAAATGATTTGTATTTTGGGTAGAGATGCTGGACTCCTCAGTTTAATGCTGGCATGTGAAATTATCAGTTTGCAGCCTCAAGCACAGAGACAATAACTGCTGCTGCACCCATTGTCAGTGCTGTGTATTTTTAGACTCTTGTAGGCGTTTGTAGTCATTTCAAAGTGCCTTAATGATTTTTTCACATGTTTTTCCAGCAGGAATGAAGATGGTTTCCTGAGCTAGCTGGATATAATGACCAGTGTGGGAAAAAAAAAAAAAAGGCCAAGTGACTGCTTTTATTTCAGGTCCAGAGCAATTCTGAAGCTGCACAGACATTCCTTTTGCTTTCCATGTTAAAGACTTTGTGATGGCAGCAGAAATATTTTTCATGACTCCGACCATTTTACCATGTCCCCAAGCAGGCACGTGCTGCTCAGGGGTTGCAGGATGATCTCACTCACAGGTGCTTAGGATAGGGCTGGTTTTCTCCCTTGGACTCCCTGAAGACCTACTGTCCTCAGGACAATGGCAACTGCACCCAGTTGCCTTAATTTCATTATAAGAGAAAACCTCTGAATATTAGATTTTAGTGGGTTCACAGTTCCTGTGAGATCAGTGCTGAGTTGTTCAAGAAATAATGTCGTTTTTCCACAAGAATCTGGAAGGGCTGAGCTGGGCCCTGAAGGTAGCTGGGGCCAAGGAGCCACAGGAGAGTTGGAGGGCAGCACTAGGCTCCTTGCAACTCACCCATTGCAAGGATGCAAAGTGGGGCCAGGAAGGTAGGGGAAAGCCCCAGCCGGGGCAAAGGGGGAGTCATGGGTGGGCAGAGCAGGAGTGGTCAATCCAACCAGCCAGGGAACAGAAAATGTGGGACAGGTCCTGTACAGCTCAGCCTGAAAAAGAAATCAGTGGAGACACAAATGAAAAAGGTCTGTAGAGTCCTGAGGGGCACAGATGAAGCTACCAGTCTCCTCTACTACAAAATTCAGGAGGCATCAAAAGAAGCTAGCTGTGTCTTCATGAATAGTATTCCCTGTTTTAAGTGGTCAGCATTCCCTAATTTCCGGAAATTTAGTTTTAAATGCTAGCCCTTTTCAAGTCTTCAGAGGTTTGGAGTATGTGGCCCTAAACAGAATGTACCAGAGGCAACCTTAATTCCCCTTTGCAACCTTAATTCCCCTTTAACCAAGGTCTTCTGCAGGGTTTTGTGCTGATTGCCACTCAGCCAGCCATTTCCAAGGGACTAGAAGTATTTTAGTACCTGCAAATCCACCAAAGAGATCCTGCATGATTTTCAGGTCACTGTGAAAATCCTCCCATGCTAAAGGATGATTTCTGCAAGGGACATGAACACCACAACCAGCTCCAAGGCACGTCCACAAAAAGAAAACCCAGTGCAAAGCAGGTGAAGAAGGGAGCACCCATGCAGCCTCATGCTCCTGGTGTGCACTGCCGTGTCCCTGCTCCGAAGGGCCCTTTCTGACCTTTCCACACCACTCCCAGGGCTGGCACGAAGCACGGCTACACTAGGACAGTGAACACAAGAAATACAAGAAACTCTTGGCAGCAGCCTGCTGGTGGCTGCCCCAGGGCCTTCCTGGGCAGCCTGGGTATGCAGCAGTCCCAGTTTCTCACTGTTACACTGCTAGACAAGTTTTTATTAGAGTCTTGTAGGAGCTTAGGGTTTATTACTGCCTCAGCAAAAGCATTCCCACTCTCAGCAATACCAAACCAAATTTATGGGTTCATACGGAAGAAACAGACACTGACACCAGTAAATTCTCATCATTTGGTTTATTATGTGTTCTAAACAACTTACTTGGTGCCCGTATTTCTTGTGTTAGATGCCATCAGTAATTCTGTCCTCCTCATTTATCAATTAATGTTTGTAATGAAAATGTACCCAGCCAGTTTAACTCACTGAGCAACTCTGCTATGGTTGTCATCGTGGCCTCTAAATGTCCAGCACTGCAACTGCACTCAGTGGTAGAGATCATTCATGGTATGGCTGTCTTCTCATTCCCAAGAAACAGCCAGAAGAAAACAGCAGTGAGAGACAAAATCACCCTCTTGTTGCTTTTAAACATCAGCCGCAGCCTACAAGGAGCTGGAGAAAAGGATGTCTCTTATTAAGCTGTAATCAGCATTGTCTTTTCTTTTTTTTAACCAAGTTTGACAAAATATCTGGAGAATCATGGCTAAGCTCCAGGATCACCAAGCTTTCAGGAAGCAGTGTCTCTGCTGGAAGAAAGTCCTCTGAGTGTGCTGGAAAGACCTGAGACCACCAAGTCTGAATCACTGAGCTGACTCTGCAAAGGGTTAACCTGGGTGATGGGGCAGAGTGCACCCACAGCAAGTTTGCTGACGACAAACAGGCAGAGGTGGCTGATACGCCAGAGGGTTGTGCTGCCATCCAGAGAGACCACAACAGGCTGGAGAAATGGGCTGGAAGGTACACCATAAAGTGCAACAAGAAGCGCAAAGTCCTGCACTTGGTGAAGAACAATCTGAGGCACCAGTCCGTGCTGAGGGCTATCCACCCTCAGGGAAACAGCTTGGCAGAAAAGCACCTGGGGGTTGTGGTGGACACCAAGTTGATCATAAGCCAACAACGTGCACTTAGGGCAAAGAAAGTGAATGGTATCCTGGGCTGTATTAGGAGAGGTGTTGCCAACAGATTGAAGGAGGTGATCCTTCCTATCTGCTCAGCTCTGGTGAGGCCACTCCTGGAGTGCTGGGTCCAGTCCTGGACTCCCCAATACGAGAGAGACTCCAACAAAGGGCCATGACGATGATGAAGGTAGTGGTGCATCTCTCCTGTGTGGAAATGCTCAGAGAGCTGTGACTGTTCAGAAGAAGAGAAGGCTCAGAGGGATCTCATCAATGTGTGTAAATGCCTGAAGGGAGGGTGCAAAGAGGACACAGCCAGGCTCTTTCCATTGGTGGCCAGTGTGAGGATCAGAGGCCATGGGAACAAACTGAAACAGGAATTTCCCCCTGAACATCAGGAAACTGCCACTGTGGGGTTCACCAAGCACTGACAGAGGTTGCCAGTTTTCAGCAGCCGTCTGGAAATGGTCCTGGGCAATTGGGTCTAGGTGGCCCTGCTTGAGCACGGGAGGTTGGCCCAGATGACATCTGGAGGTCCCTCTCAACCTCAACCATTCTGTGGCTCTGTGAACCTAATTGCTCCCACCACTGTGGGCTCTTAGCACATTGCTCTTTCACATTAAAACTTTCTTAATGATGAAGTGACATGGAGAAGAGGGGACCTCTCTCCAATTCTCAGCTTCTGGAGGCAGGGAGAAGCAGCGCATCCCCGTATGGTGACAGGAAATGCATATTCCTAACGTGGTGCCATGGGATCCTCGGTACAGGACCACTGATGGTGGGAACATGGCAGAAAGACAGGATGTCCATATGGGCTTTTGTGGCTGAAATGCATTCCCCAGCTTTCTGAGGCCATGGGAAATTCTGATTCCTGGCTCTTCCTGTAGTCAAACCAGTCTTTCCAAGCGAGAAAGCCATCTCCCAGCTCCATGGTAATTGCTTTTGTGGTAAATACAGTTGGGGCTGAATAACACTAAAATAGATAGCTTTTTCTGCAATTAATTATTTTCACAAGGAACTGGGATTCAGCCAAATGCTAATGAAGCCAGAGGGAAACAGGAGCTGGGCCATTCCTGAAGCAATGAAAAAGCTTTACCAGCAGTTTAGGAGCTGTATCATTTTCTTCACAAAACCACAGATACATCTTTCAGTAGCCCTTTGCAGTCACTTTTCACACTTGAGTTTTCCATTCCTTCTGCAAGCAGTATCACTTAAATCCGGCACTAGCATTTTAATACTAAGATTAAAGACTGCCATACAGGGGGAAAGTCCAAACTAGAACCTGAAAATACTAATAAAGCAAATTAAAAATGGGGTTTTTGAAAAATGTCTAAACTTATTTAGTGTGGAAAATAGGATGGGGAGAAAGGCAAAATGGAAAGAAACCCATGCAAGAAGGACTGCCTAATAGTTTCTAAGCCCAGGTAGAAAAAGAGATGTAGGTACACAAGGGCATGCAGGGCTGTAAGTTGTGCTGTCATGACTGGTCACAGGATAAATAAATGAGAGGTTCTAATGGGTTTGACACTACAACCACCTGCAAGAGCCGCAATAAACCAAGGCTTTGAGAACTTGATCACATGGAACTACCAGGGAATGGATAGCAGGGTGAGTGGTAGACAAGTGTCTTGGAGTCTAGTGGCTTGCTCTGTACCCCAGCATCTGTCTGAACAACTCACCAGATCAAAGAAAAATAATAAAAAAACCCCAAAAAACCCATTTCTGTCTCTGGCTTTTTTGGTTCTGGTGTATTAAAAGTTCTTTTTTGCTGAAGCCAGTGCATGCATTGCAAAAACACTGTGGCCGTTGACAGCACCGGATGTGTGTATGTACAGCACAGCAAATTCAACAGGGAGCATGTTAATGCTGGTGTGGGTGCTCTCATCCTCATCACACCCACTGCCATTCCTAAACATGTAATTTAATTGGTAAACAGGTAAGCAGAAGGCGAGCACGCAGAGGAAGTGCTGTCATCAGTGCAGATGGGTAATTGTGATGCACAAATACACTCACCTTAACAGAACCCTAAACCTGCTTGTTTCATTCCCCTTCAGGTCTCTTGTTACAGGAGTTTCCAAGAGATTTCTTTTCTGACTTACTCATACAAGACGCTGAAAATGACGGAAGAGCTGACGAGAATGGGGAAGATGAAGAAGATGGGAAACAGTCTCTCAATCAGAGACCAATAACCTGTCTGCTGGCAAGTTATGTTTTTGTTCATTTGTTATTATGAAGCTAGAAGTTAGGGTTTTTTAATTCAATTTTTATTTTATTGGTGGCTTTTGGGTTTTTTTACAAACAAGTCAGGCAATCAGGAGAACAAAGCAAGATGGTGATGAAGAGAGAGCTGAAATGCAAAACATCCTTGCTCCTGCTGGAGTCAGACACTGCACAGGTCACTTCACCTGTGCCTTAGCTCAGCTTCGTGTAAGATGCAATCAAAGCTTTCCTCGTGGAAGTGGCTTGATGTTTTATTACTGTAAAGTAACTTTATCTCAGGACTTACATTTAATAACTGCACAGAGAGTTATTTAACAACATTAACAACAGCAATGACAGCATTATCGAATCAGCGGTGTGCTTTTCCTTAGAATTCAACACTTTTCAAAGGAGGAAGATAGTGAGACTGCTTTGGGCTCAGCCTTGTTTTCCCCCTCCATGTCCTGCCCTCTCTGGCCTTAGATCCTGGACCAAACTCTCCAAGCAAAGTTGCTTTTCTTGTTACTTTAAAGACATCTAGAGAGCAAGCCTATTTTTCTGCTTATATTTGTCGAACCTGCTCATTATTTAATCAAGAGGACCTTTTCCTACAGCTTACTGTGTTCAGAAGGGAGAACTTCCTGCTGAATTCCAATTTCCTCTCTTCTATTTAAGCTTGTGAAGTTGTTGGTGTAACCATTAATAACTAGTTAATGGTTTCCTTGGGGAAAGGAGTCCTGACCTGACATCTCTTTTGGTGCAGAGGTGCTGTGTGAAACCTACCTTGGACTTGCAGGTTTTGGGGCTCTCCTGGCTCCAGCTGTAGGCTATGGTGGGTGCTCATCAGACCTTGGTATTCCTCTGAATGACTGAGGCTTTTCACTCTCTGGGATCCTCCAGCAAAGTGCCCTGGTGCCCCAAAAATCCAGGTGCCCTCTCCCTATAAAGGCAACCTTCATGTCCTAGTTTCTCTCAGCCCTGCACTTGGGTCACAGCAACCTCTTGCAATGCTACAGGCTGGGGGAAGAGAGGCTGGAAAGTGGCCCAGAAGAAAAGGACCTGGTACAGCAGCTGAACGTGAGCCAGAGTGTGCCCAGGTGGCCGAGAAGGCCAATGGCATCCTGGCCTGTATCAGCAATAGTGTGGTCAGCAGGACCAGAGCAGTGGTTGTGCCCCCGTACTCGGCACTGGTGAGGCCACACCTCAAATCCTGTGTTCAGTTTTGTGCCCCTCACTACAAGAAAGACATTGAGTTGCTGGAGCGAGTCCAGAGAAGAGCTTACACCTCACCTTACACACACTTTCCCAGGCCACCTGTCCCACCTGTGCGTACCTGCACCAGCAGAAGCAGGTGAGTACAGGCATCTTCCGCCCAAACCACCCTTCCAGCAGCTTCTCGTTGAGCTACTGGTTTAAACTTTCTCCCTGTAACATGGCCTTGGCCAGAGTAGTGTTGGCCAGGTCCCCCTTGCAGCCCAAATTTGCCTCCCCCATGGACATGAAGAAAGCAGCATGCTACCCAAAAGCCTTGCCCACCTCTTCTTCATCCCTAAGACAATGATACACTTAAAAAGCTCCATGATCTGTAAAGAGAACGATCAAATAAAGGCTTCTGAGTAAGTTAGTTGTGGCACAAATTATTGGCAGATGTATGGGGTTTTTAAATCCTCCTGCCATAGCGAGAGGATAACATTCCCAACACAAATGGCAACTCTCCAGCAAGATTCTGACATAATTACTGTAATTATATTGTCTCTGCACTCTCTTATAAATCAGTGACAGTACATATTTAATGAGCTCTTTCCCATTCAGCAGGTTGCTCCCAGCCGCTCAGATTTGCAACTGCAATGCAGAGGTATCTTAAAATAAAATTAACCCTTGGAAGGGAGGCCCCGTTCTGCGAGGATGCAGGCGAGTCTGTCAGAGCAGGGCCTGACACTGCACACACCCTTCTCTGCACCACTGGAACATATGGGCAGGCTTCAGAGCAAAGTCTCATTTGCCTTGGTGAGCAAAATTTTGCCAGTGCTGCCTGAGTGAGCTGGGTGTGTTGGACATGAGCACTGTCAGAACGTAACCTGATGGCAACCTGCTCGTGGGGTACAAGTGGCTCAGCCCGCAGTGGTTGATGTTGCAGAGTCTGATGCGGTGCCCTGTAGGAAAGCCCAGGGTTGCTGTGACTTCCCCTAAGGTAGAACAGAACCCCACCAAACAAGCAGTCTTGCACCCTCAGCTCCCTGGGGAGTTTAAGCTCACACAACAAGGTGCAGGTTTATCCTGAGGATGCAGGCACCTTGCTTTGACTTGTTGCAGTGCAGCTTTTCTTCTTGAATCTCAGCTTGTCAAAGGAAGAAGAAAGCAATTTCAGCAGACACATCTGTGCAGCTCAGGATTTACTTAAGCATCAAATAATACCAAGTACCAATTCAGAGTTCAAGGCAAACACACACTAGCCTAAAATCTATTCCTGGGCTATATGATGTTGTCAGAGCAAAATTTTAGATATGAATTAAACTATCCCTTTTACATTTTTCCCCTTGCTGGTTACCAGAAGTGAATGTACTGGATCTTCAGATGCTTTACAGATTAAAGGGTTTCTGTGGCTTGGGCTGGACCTGCAGTGACATCTCGTGGTCCCCCACGAGGTGAGGTGCTGGCTGCTAAGTGGCACAGCCCCGCGACCCAAACCTCCCTCCGATGCCCCCGGTCCACAGCACTGCTCAGCGCTGACCAGCACAAATCTTGGGGACACACCTCCACCTGGGGTAGCTGAATGCCCTGGGGGGAAAACAACACACCTCCCCCTGCCACATCTCTTCACTTTCACCTGCAGCACCAGGGGAGACTTCAGAAATCATCCTTTTAAGCATGAAGGTAAACCAATCATGAAAATCAGATCGTTGCACAGAGAGCCTGTGGGCAGGCTGTACTTGCCTGCAAAGCCTTGGTGCTTTTAATTCGAGACAAGGAGAGGAGCTAATCTGTCTCCTCCTGTGCTTATGTCTGTCTGAGACTCACACGTGAGCAGGATGTTTTGTGCTTCACCACTTCTTTTGTTGTGACTCCCAAAAAATTTCCCACTGAAAACCAACACACTTGCTGTTGGCATCTTAGTAGAGGAAATTAAATCTGACATTTCAGTGTTATCTGATTTCACATCCCTGCACACCATTGTATAATTTCACCACCTACTCATTATTTTTCTTCACACACAAGTGCATTTAGAGAAAACACAATCCTTGAACGAATACTTAGTCAGACAAAGGTTGTAATCAGCTTGGATAGAAATCAGACAGCTTATTTGCTTGAAAAAAGGGAGAAAGGAGGAGGAAATGAAATGGAATAATTTTTTTCCTGTGAACTTAGGGCACCAAAAAATTGTATGGCAAAACTATAACATGAGAAGAAAAACAGTTGAAAAACTTCCCAGGCAACAGTACTCCTGAGCTATTGCACTAAAAATAACATGAAAGTCAAAGACCTGATTCATTAATGTCTTCTGTGCTCATTAAAAAAGAATTTAAAAGTTACAACAAAAGACCCACGAATTTTTCCCAGAGCAAAATGACTGGATGTCCCCTGTAAATCATCAGATACATCAACACTTACTGTCAGATAGGCAGCAACTGAGTCATGCTGGGAGAGCATGCACGATGCAGACACCTAAGATCAAAACTGGGATTTGAAAAGTTGCTCAGCGCTGCCTAATCCATCAAAATACCCCGTCCTAGGAAAGAGGACAAGTGTGGCACACTGCTGAGCACCTGGGGCACTGAGCTTAAGGAGTCTACGAGTCCATCTTCTCAGGCACCTTCCTCCAGCTCTTTCACTGGAGGGGCAGCACAGGCAGCAGTCCCAGGCCAGCACCTCACTCTGCTGGGGGATGCAGGCAGGCCCAGTGGAGACAAGGAAAGTTCACAATTAGGCTATGCAGAAATGCAAATGCTGAGCTCCACCTCATACACCCCTCCAGTGAGACAGCTCAAGTTTGACAAGAGCACATGATCACAAGCGTCAGGACTATCACCCACCCTTCTTTTTCTGGACTATGTATAACTATTCTAACTTTCTCACAGACATTTGTGCCTTGGGGGTGTTGGTTGACAAGAAGTTTAACATGACCCAGCAATGTGTGCTTGCAGCTCAGGAAGCCAGTTGTGTCCTGGGCTGCATCCAACGCAGTGCGGCCAGCAGGGCGAGGGACAGGATTCTGCCCCTCTGCTCCGCTCTGTGAGACCTCACCTGTAGTGCTGCATCCAGCTCTGGGGTCCCCAACAAAAGATGGACATGGACCTGCTGGAACAACTACAGAAGGAGGGCCATAAAGCTGCTCAGAGGGCTGGAGAACCTCTCCCATGAAGACAGGCTGAGAGAGTTGGTGCTGTTTAGCCCGGAGGTTAGAAGGCTCCAAGGAGACCTTAGAACACGCTCCAGTGCCTAAAGAGAGAGCTGGAGAGGGACTTTTGACAAGGGCATGTAGTGATTAGACAAGGGGGAATGGCTTTAAACTGACAGAGGGTAGGTTTACATTAAATATTAGGAAGAAATTATTTCCTATGAGGGTGGTGAGGCACTGGCACAGGTTGCCCAGAGTTGTGGATGCCCCATCCCTGGAAGTGTTCAAGACCAGACTGGACGGAGCTCTGAGCAACCCAGTCGAGTGGAAGGTGTCCCTGCCCATGGCAGGGGCGTTGGACTAGATGAATTCTAAGGATTATTTCAACCCAAACCATGCTATGATTTATGCAAGTTTCACAGCAGTTTAAAGTCTAAGACATTATGCAAATATAATTATCAAACCTTAACATATTTTCCAGTTCATTTCAGGTTATGAAATAAGTCAATCTTTCTTCTGGTTCTTCAGCACTTCTTGAGAGCAGGACAGTGTGGTCAGTCCTCTGTCCCAATAATTTTCCAGTTCATATTACTTTCATAGAATAAGGGAAAGTTCATATGGGGAGCTCAGGAGCTGGTGTAGGGCAGCTGCCTGCCCCAAGGCAGGATTCACCTGTGGCTAACACATTATCACCAAATGTGGGCCTGATTGCCATGTGCATCTGAAGAGCCTCCATCTGCAATCTCTTCCAGCGCTCCACAACCTTTCCTGTTACACAATTCCTCCCTAGTGACTAATCTAAGTACTCTTTGGTTCAATAAGCCTATTATGTTCTTGTTCTAGTCACCATGAACATAAAAGACACTGAAAAGATGAGAGGAATACATTGTTCTCTTTGTGTCTTGAGACCTGCATTTCCTTATGGTATTCTGTAGGTAAACCTACTCAAACTCGTTCGATCTTCTTATATTTCTCATTCTCATATACTTATATTCTGACGTTTTCTAGATTTCTGTTAAACCTCATTGCTGTTCTTGGAACTGTCTCTGTTTTTTCCTAACAAGTCTGACATATAAAACTAGGCCTGATATTTCAGCTGATGCCTCTCTAGAGCAGAACAAGGTATTTTATGTCATATGGGTGATACAGTCTTTATACCTCTCTATGCTTCTCTCCATTATGCAGCATCACTCTGTTGTTAGAATGGGTCACAAAATGAATGCCAGACAACCAGCTGACCTTTTCCAGCTGCATTGACCTTTAATTCCTCTCTGCTCTGTTTGCAAACTTTGCTGGTTCTGTCCAATTTCCCAAGATGATTTTGAATCCTATCTCCACCCTTTAACAGGCTTGCAACCTCACCTGTCTCAACATAATACAACACTGCCTATTTTCCCCTCCTATATATCTTGCCTGAAACAGATCACAAAGCAGTCACAAAATCTCATGCATATGTATCCTGCAATCCAACAATCTCTGTTTATGCTCTTTTTATTCTGAACCTTTCTAGAAAAAAAGAAAAACAAAGACACACAGTTATTTGTTTGATTAAAAAACAAAACAAAACCATATTTTTACTGTAAGGACTGGTAAGAAAACACAGAATAGTAAAACTTCAGACCCTCTTTCCCACAGGGACATGCATCTATGGCATGTTTGAACAGTGTGTGTGTTGTGAAAGCAATCTCTACCTGTACAGAGTTTTAAAACTGATTTGTAATTATATTTAAGACAGTGCTGAGAAAATAGGAAGACCTGTCCAATGCTTTAAGCACAGTTCTTTTCCTCTCTGACTCGTTTTTCATTTTTACATTAGGACAAGCAGGATTTGAATCAGTATTGGAAACAGCTCTATGTTTCAGTCAATGAAAAGAAGTAGTTATTTCATTTTGTTTAGCACAGTATTTCCTCGTCTTTCTAAATTAGACTATAAAACCCTGCTTACATCAGAGTCCCACACCTGGAAAACACAGCACTCTGGGCCTGGATCCAGTGCACCAAAGCTGTTGATTCCTACTGTCCTGACTCTAAAAAGTATTAAGGGGTGAATCTGACATCCACAGGGATGAAATTACTGCAAGCTTTGGTAAAGATGTTAAAGCAAAAAAAGGGTTGTCCAGCACTTTGATTTCTCACAGAAGTAAACAGGGGAACTAAAACCAATGCAAAACATAAATACAAATTTAAATTACAAATTTTCTTTGTTCAAGTCCTGGCATTTATTTATATGATGGCAAATAGAAGCCCCCTCTAAGGCCATTTTTCCACCTTTGTAATTTAAACTTTTAACTCCATTTTAAGCAACCAGCAAGCTGGGGTTAAGCTATGCAATAAACTCACTCTGTGCAGCTATGCTAGAGTCACACCAGTGCTAGTTCTGCTCAGTCATACCAAGGTAAATACCACCTTTGCTCACAGTGGCATAAATTCTTCACTCCATCAGAGGAAAGAGACAGACAACTGCCCAACTCTCAGCAGCTTCCCTGGGTCCTGCAAGGTGTCTTGGATAACTGGGACCAGGAACTGTTCTGCCTTTATGGACTTCAATAGGAATGTAAAGGTTCCTGGTAACTTAAAGGAGTTTGTCCCAAACAGGAATATCTGTAAACATAATGATAACTCATAAAAGACCTCTTGTGCAAGAAAAAGGGGAAAAGAGCTCATAAGGAGCAAAAGAGAAAATCTAGGAGAGCAGTAGAAATGTGCATCAAAAGGATGCAATACCTCAAAGCAAGTGAAAATCTTTGAAAAAGACCTTTCAGAGAGTTACAGCAGGTGAAACAACAAAGCATTTTTGGTCCCAGGAGATGCCATGAATCCTAAATACAAAGTGTTCTCACAGTGACATGACTAGTTACGATTCTGTGTAAAAATTCAACTTCTGACTACTTCTGACTACTGAGTTCCTTATGCTATTGCTAATTTCATTTAGACACAAATTAATATTTGGCAGCTCTGAAAATACTTTTGCTTCATGTGGTCTTGAAGTAATAAAGTTTGAAAGAGTGAAAAGTATGAAATTTGGTTCCTAGCAAAGAGTCACAGAGAAAGAAGTCCTTTTTCAGAAACTCTGAAAATTACAATTTTACATTATTTTACTAAATGCTGTGTGCAAACATGCCAGTTCATTATAGTGCCACAGATTATTTCCGTAACTAGAAATAACTGGTGACCTGAAAAAAATCCACAATCCATACAACCCAACACTGAGCTGAGTTGCAAATGTCTTATGAACTGAAGGAATACTTCACTTACAACACTGAAGCTGTTGATGAAGTGTCAGTCCTTCCCCTCAGCGGTGAGGAGGAGCATTTCCCCCTGTACCAAGAGTCCAGTGCTTCAGATGTACTGTTCTTCATCTGCTCCATTTATGAGCAACGACCACTTGCCTCCTTCCTCCTCAACAAAACCATTGCGTCTTGGCAGCCTGTCTGAAGCCAAGGAAGAGAGGGACACTTGGCTAGTCTGATCCCAAGGAGACAGTTTGGAAGAATCCCTCCTCCTATCGTCCATTCCAATGTGAACACTGATTTGAGAAGGAGTGAGTGGCTTCATGCGGCCTTGAGCTTGTGCTTCATAACTTTCTGTGTCTGGCTTCTTGTAACTGAGAGGAGAAAGAGAAAAGATGTTAACAACAAGAGGTCAACGTGTAGAAGCATCTGGCACTAGATCAAATCAGAAACTTCTGATGACCTAAATGTATTGAAAGTGTTTATATAGAAAAAATACATTTATAGATGAATTACATATGTTTAAATTAAGTTTCCTATCTAATAGCTCACAAACAATTAATTTAAAATGCGTGGTGTCAAGAATGTGGTGGTCTTAAAAATCAGTTACAAAATAATAATTTTTATTACTACTTGAATTTTGAGCCTGCAAATTCTCTCAAGCCAAGACAAGCACAGAAGGATAAGGGAGGATGATGGAGAAATGCAGAACACTGCTCAAGATGTCTCTGATCTGAGTTTTCAGTCATTCAAGACCACATACCATTGATTGAGCACTCTTCTGTTGCATCTAGGGAAATGGTTTAGTGGTGGACTTGGTGGTGCCAGGTTAATGGTTGGACTCAATGATCTTAAAGGTGTTTTCCAACCTGGATGATTCTATGATTCCATGCACTTCAGGCATAGTGTTAATGGCTCAGAGTACTCGTCACATGACATTAAGACATTTCAATAGTAAAAGACAGGGACTCTCAAAGTGAGGTTCTTTAAGAAAAATTACGAGTTTGCTGAATTATGAGAAGACTCATAGAAGACAATTGCAGGTGAATGGACTCAATGACCCAAAAATCACTTTCTGATTCAATGTATACTAAGTCAAATCCCAGCAACAGCAAGTGTGCGTGGTCTTCTTCACATATATGTGTACTACTGTGTTCTTCGAAGTTCTATTCACCTGACCCAAAGCTTCAAGAAAGATTATTGTCCTAAAGAGTTACTGTAATACAGCTTCCATGAGTCTGAAGCCAAATATTTTTTAGGGGGTTCTCAGTATCTACCCACAATGGTGTGTGACATTCATGCAATCAGCACAAGGTCAAAAGAAATGAAGAATTAAGGAATCCCTTTATAGAAATTTCTCATCCTTTGGACAACTATACACAGAAACCTATTAGGATGAAAATCCTGTAGTGGTAGGGCTGATTCTGCAAACAGACGTGTATGTACGTCATTTGTATTTTATATTGTGGTCTCATTGAGCATTTGCAGGATTAGAATAATGATGTAGCAATGGATTTCCTATATTAGTTTATACTATACTGCACTGTACTATACTGTAACACACAGAAGACCCCAGCTACAGTAAAAATATGTGAAGGTTTGGACCAATTTCAGACACCATAAAAAGTCTTATTCTTGCAAAGTGTTTGCTTTCTATGCTGTTAAGAACAGGTCCACTGTAACTGCCAAAAAGAGCACTCAAAAAATGTAGCATCAAAATGAATAGAACTTGAAAAATCTTGTTATAGTTCAGAAATTGGTTTGCTTCTGAAAGAATAAAGAAAGATGCCTTATCTGTAGCAAGGTGCAAAAGAATAAATACACCGCTTCCCTGTTTCTCCCTGGCTAATTTAAATGGACAAAAATAAAAACCAAACAGGTACAAATATTTCTTTTAAAATCTACTGTTACAGTATGGAGAATTATCTTTCAAACTAATTGTTCATTTGATATTCACAGCAAAACATCCTGATCATTACTTTACTTGGTATTGAACTAGATCTCCACCACATGGGCCCAGGGGACATCCAGTCATGCTTTTAGCTGCTAATTAAAGAATACTCCATACTGTCTTAGTCCAGGTAAGCTCATAATAGTGACACCTGTCTCTTTTGGAGCCAAGGATTAGACAGAACAACCCCAAGCTAGTGGATTTTCAGGTACTTTTAGATGTAGAAACCCAAAGTAGTGTCTCACTTGAGTCCCAGCCTCAGCACTGCCACAGTTCCCCAGCTGACAAACACAAGACAACTTGCCATTTCAGCTGCAGGGAAGACAGCAGGACAGACATGGAAGAAGCTGCCATTGCAGCTGATCCCATCCAAGGCTGAAGCACGAGGCCAACAGGCATGAACACACCTAGCAAAAAAACATACGGACATGAGCCAGAGCTGCTCATCCCAGCACGGGCATTTCCATTCTTGCATATCATAGAACAGATCAGCAGTTCTACAACACAACTTGCTGAGACCTCCATAAACACAACTAGATCAACATATGCATTTACTCACTTATTACTAAACATGTCCCTTCCATTGCAAGGGATGACCTTTGCACCAATACAGCTACAAGACTGCAGCCACAGGGTAAGGCTATTTGTCCCTTCCAGATACTCTGCACATATGAAACACAGCAAAGGCAACAGAAAGACAAGGCAATAGTATGGGAAAAAGGAGGGAGAAGTTACTCATAAACAAAACAAGGCATACTTTAAGTAAGTTTTAAGTAGGAATTTGGACCATGAAAAGATGTCTGACAGCGGCATAGGGAATACAAGCAGTAGGAGAGAAAATGTGTGATTCAGGGTGAATAAAAGAGGGAGCACCCAAAAGTGAGATGGTACACCTGATTAGAGATGAGTTTGAATACACAGAAACTAATCCCCAAGTACTGCTATATGAAGTAAGAGCATGGTTTTAATTTCATCTAGAAGTATTTATTCCCAAGAGGCAAGCAAAGAGATAAAAATATGAAAAAAGAAAAGTATTTTGCCCTCCTTCTACAAAGTTTCAAATAATCTAGGAACCTCTCTTCAGTTCCTTGAGAAGGGAATCAATCCTACAAGAGGCACCACAGAGATCAGCTGTGCTGCTGTCTTTGACAAGCTGAGCTCTGGCAGTCACATACCTGCTGCTATGGGTATTCCAAGCATATTATAAATTAAGGCAAGAATGAGATTTATTCGTATTCTTCGAACTGTTCTCTTCGATAAGTGAATACTGGCAACTACATCCAGTAAATCATTCTGCAAGACAGAAGAGCACTGAAAGTTTTCCACATGCAGTCTTCAGAATACTAAATCAAAAAGAAGAGTGTCAGTGATAAAAGAGGACAGGTCAAAACTGTAATGCTCACTCGGATAAGAACAACATCTGCAGCTTCAATGGCAACATCGGTGCCCGTTCCAATTGCAATTCCAACATCAGCCCTGGCTAGTGCAGGGGAATCGTTGACTCCATCGCCAACCATTGCAACCTTCTTCTTTCCATTTTGGAGTTCCTGGACCTTTGCAACCTTGTGAGAAGGAAGAACCTCCGCAAAGACTTTTTTGATCCCAACCTACATACAAAGAAAGACACCCAGGTGGAGACATGCTTCATGCTGAAAGGAAGAGCCCTTTGCCGTTCTAGGTGAAGGGCAAACAGGAGTATCAACCAAACTGATTATGGTGAAGGCAACACTTGCAAGCTACACAGAAAACTGAAGAGCAACGTGTCTTTGGCATAAGAACGGGGTTGATTACAGCCCTCTCCTACTGCAGAGGTGCTGGCAAACCATACTCTGCCCTTAGCATCATGCCCTGCATGGCTTCTGGAGCTCCACTGCCCTAGCAATAAAGATGGGATGGTTAAAAGAGGCAGCTTTCAGCTAACCATGCTGCATGATTCACCAATAAAAGTTTCAGTGAAATCAAAGAATCCTAGTATAGATTAAGTTGGAAAAGACCTCTAAGATCATGAAATCCAACTGTTAACTCAGGAACGACAAGTCCACCACTAAACCATGTCCCCAAGTGCCACATCTGCATGTCTTTAAACACCTTCAGGGGTGATGACTCCATCACTTCACTTGGTCCTGCTGGCCACACTATTGCTGATACAAGCCAGGCTGCCATTGGCCTTCTCGGCCACCTGGGCACACGGTGGCTCATGTTCAGCTGCTGTTGACCAGCACCCCCAGGTCCTTTTCTGCTGAGCAGCTTTTCAGCCACTCTGCCCCCAGCCTGTAGTGCTGCAGGGAGTTGTTGTGACTCAAGTGCAGGACCTGGCACTTCGCCTTTTTGAACCGCACACAACTGGCCTCAGCCCATCAATCCAGCCTGTCCAGATCCCTTTGCAGAGGCTTCAAGCAGATAATGCAACACAGGAACCATGTATGATCAAGCAGTTACAGCAGGGGAAACACAGAGACAACAAGTATGTGCAAGTCTCAGGGAGATTATAAAAATAAAGCAGATGGCTGGCTAAATGCTTCTACCCATCCACATCTCAACTAACGTGGAGTTGTTACCAACAGATCTAGTGTTGTAGTTTAAAAATAGATGAGTGTATTAAACAGTGCTGGGATAATGCCCTTTGTTCGGCTGCCTTACCAGGCAGAAGCAGCTTTTCACCATGTAAGATAGAAGCTCTCTTTTAATCCTTTAGAAAGTAACATTTTATAACGTTTTTAGAACTGCTGTCCATTTCTTTCCATTGGAAAGTAAGTATGCTCCAAAAATTCAATGAAAATGTAGGTTGACACAGCCTAAGCTCGTTTAAAACATTCATCTGAGTTCCTAGAACCATAAATTCAAGCTTGTTTCTGAAAGAATTTTTTCCCTTGACAAAGAAAGTTGGGAGAGAAAGCACTTTACCATAACAGAACACAAAAGGAAAAGTGTGAAACCCAATAGGAGGAGGATTAAAGAATCACATGGAGAAACAAAACAGACCTCACAGCACAGAAGAACGTGCATACCACAGTGCTGGCTGAGTCAGCCGTGTGGTGGGATACCTGAGGAAAGCAAAGTGGCACACGGTGAGATTAGAAGTAGACCAATACAAAGGGAAAGAGGGAAAGGAAGATTGAGAAGGTGGAAACATAGCAAGGTAGAGTGACAATTTGACTTTTCATTTATAGTTTGAGACCGGGGAAATCTCATATAAACCCAACCTCCTTTAGACTGCCATGCTTCTTAACAATAATTCATATTGTTATGTTGCCCTTTAAGATACAACAAATCGACACTTCCCTAACTGTGACCGACCTGGACCTTCAAGGAACTTTCCTTCATCACTAACCAAAGAGGTCTGCCTTTCAGCAAAGGGAAACAGGAGGCTTCAGTACATCAACCAACAAATTACTGCAAGAAACTATTCCTCTGGAGAAGTACGGACTGCATGTCTTCAGTGGACTCTTAATGCAGCCACTGGCCTCTACTATGCCATAGGACTTGACCCGATTTTCAGTCCAGTTCAAGAAAAGTTAGTCTTCATTTAATGTATCCAGGGAAACTGAAGTTCCTGCTTCAGATTCACCGGGGCAAGCCAGAGTTTTAGAACCTCTTCATGTAGCTTTTTGAAACACAGAGAAGCAGATACCTGAGTAGCAATGGCTTTTGCAGTTTTCCTGTTGTCTCCTGTTATCAGCACCACGTCTATTCCCATGCTTTGCAGTGTGTGCACAGCCAGGGCCGCCTCCTGCTTGACAGTGTCTGCTATTGCAATCATTCCACACAACATACCTGCACAAATAAAAACATCCTCTGTCAGAGGGAGCTGTGGGAGGCAAAGTGGCAGCAAGAGAACAGGGCTCCCCCTCCATCACACTGTGGCAGCTTGTGAAATAACACATTCTGGGCAGTATTGACACTCGTGTCTGCAGCTTTCTCACTTATAGTCTCTTCTTTTTATCATTTGCCTGCTTCAGATCGAACAATAAACACCTTTGATATTTAGGGATCAGGAAGAAGGGGAGAAGAGAGAGTAGCTTTTAAATGTGCCTGACTCCTATGTTTTATGGTATGGACAAATATGATAGTGGGGCAGAGAAAGTGTTAGTATTTGTGCCCAGGTCAGATGCTGAAGCCACTCCTCCAAGAGGAAGCATACAGAGTCTGGTTTTATGTTCCCTAGTCTTTCAGGGTTGGATCTCTACTAGAATTAATCACTTTAATTGAGAAGTCTTGCATCTGCCTTCCAGTACATTGACTCAAAGGTGCATCCATACTTCCTTCACAAGCAAATGCCTTTCAAAATTGCTCTCTAGGAGCACCAAGAATGTTTGTTCAGTATATGAATCATAGGCCTCATTTCAAGATCACAGGTGCACTGGCAATCTATCACCATTGCAATCATTTCTCATATCAAGGTACTGTCTGGGATCCCTTTCTGCATAGCACAGAACAGAACCCCACTGGCAAAACTCATTTAGTCTAATCTATTATACTTGACTGACCTAATGATTCACCATGTTTATTCATTGCAAGTTTTGAAACCAGTGATGCAATAGGTTGGTCCATGATCCTTAAGTGATGTAAATTAAGGACTGGACATGGCACCGTATTGGCACTGCTTTTTTGAACAATGATCCTAGACAACAGGGGGTTCAGAAATTAATTCTTAAATTAAAAACTACACAACAAAATCTTATAAACACTGTTCTGTGGTACAAGCTTCTTTTAAGAACACCTTGGTACTTCACAGTTCAAAAGCAGTTCTGCACTAAAAGATTAGTGGTTTCTTGACACTAAGCCAATGATCAACTGCTCCAGATTGTTTTCATCCATTCCAGAGTAGGATTTACTCATATTTATTAAGACACTCTAAGAAAGAGTAGTTACCATCTATAGCCACTAGTATGGCAGTCTGTCCTTTCATTTCATGGTTTGTCATTGCATCATCCACATCATTTCTAATATCCAAGCCATTGCGTCGCATCCACTCACGATTTCCAATCAACACCGAGTATTTCTGAGAAGATGATGGACCTTCGTGCACAGACAAAAGAAAAATGAGCATCTCAAAAGCAGTGTACACAAGCAGAGATGTTTGAGGAAGACAAGTTAGGCGTAGGCACTGCCTGAAGGCAGCCTCATAAAACTTTTCTCTTTCAAGACTCAATCTGTGCCTGCTTGCACACAGACCTGCGTCATGGACTTAATGGAAGTATTTGTCTGTGTTTGCCTTTGCCAGCTGGCATTGTTTCTCTGAATAAGTGCAGCACGCACATTTAGTAAATGCCATCCTGCTTTGTTCTCACAACTAATGACTTTCAAATGCAAAGGCTATTTCTGACAAGAAAAAAAGTAGTGTTGTTCTAACAAACAATGCCCCTCATTATGAATTCAATTCAACTTCACAAGAACCATATGAGAAGGTGAGAAAATACTACATTAACATCGTTCACAAATGGCACAGTTCTGATGACTGAAGTTCTTATTCCATTTAATTCTTCTAATAGCTTTCTCAAAAAGGTCAAGAGCAGCACAGCCTTCTGAAGAGAACTGATGAGCTTCTTAAGGAAGTCTTTAAACACCTTTTCTTTCTCTCCTACACTACAAAATAGCAAAGTGGCTTCCAGAGAGTCTGAAACAAACCCAGATGTATTGGCCTAATCAAAAATATCAGGCACTGAAACTCGGTTTTCAGATATAGCACACTTTGTTTTGCATCTGCTGAGTAGGTCTGGGTTTTGGTTCTTTTTAATTAAGTGCCTTGAGAGGTATATTAACAGGAAACAACAGGTCCAAGTTAATATGGAACTAAAGGGTAGGATATAAAAAGTTGCAGTAAGATAATATATGTTAAATGTAACTGCTCTAAATGGGGAGATAATGCTAAATGGCAAACTTTGCTATCTGCTGGACCATTCTTCTGTCCAAAAGGAATATTGCTGGGTATGCCTTGTTGTCTGTCGCTAGCGAGCAGAGACCAAAGAAGAAAGCGACATGGATGGTTTAGGGTGAGAAACAACCAACACTTTATTAATTTACAAATTCCCTTATATACCTTAGCACGCTGGACTGACATAAGGTTATTGGTTCACTGACCAACCACCCCTCGGAGGGATTGGCTGAACCCAACACCACTTACTTCAGATATTTTCTCCTTGATACCATAACAATGCCATAGTTTACAAAATCTCCCAACTGTTTTCCCATAACATCCGTGAGAAAGCAAGGCTTTCACACAGACACTGTCAGAAAACTAAGAAATCTCTCTGCAGCCATTTTAGCATTCACAGTTATCTATGTACGGTATGGAATTTTCAAGTACTCAACACTGTACCTAATTCTCATTTAAGTTTCTGAATTGCAGAGAGATCAAGAGTTGCAGAGAGAGCTTTAATTTTTGTTAAGGCACATTTTTGTCCCTCCTGTTCTTTGCTTCCTTCTGCCCCAAATCCACCTTTCTCTTGTACATAGTTTGGCAGGTGGTTGGTGCTGTTGATTCATTCTCTCTCACATTGCAGCTGGCACAGGGGCAGCAGGGGCAGACTCACCTTGTGATTCCAAGAGCGTGATCACTGCGCTATCTCCCAGAGGAGCACTGCTGTCCCCACTGATGTTAGCATCCAGCTTACTGCCCAGGATGGCCTCAACTCCTCCGACCTTGCAGCTGATACCACAGCCTGGGACTGCCTGGAAGTCAGTGCAGTATCCCAGGCTCTCAGTGCCAAGCTCCTGCAAATGTAGCCAGAGGCCATCATCAGTCTGTGCTGCTCACATGGGGTACACATATTAGATAACTCTCGCCAAAAAGAGACCTCATTCCTCCTCTTGACAGTGACTGATCAACCGAAAACTAGCCTGGAGTATCAGTAGCACAGAACTAAAAGTAAGAATGCTATGGGTGTGTTGTGGCTAAGACTTCTAGAAAGGGGCAGCCATACAGGTCACAGCCAGGTCTCAGCCCTAGCACCAGCAAACCATAAGGAACATCTTTTTCTGGTAGTTCAAGGATGAAAAAATTAGATTGGGGGTTCATGACTTCAGCCAAGACTAGGAATGAAAGAGAAATATTATAACATTAAGTCATGCAGCTTCTAAAAGATGCAACTTCTAATTAACCTCACAGACAACTGGCTGTGGTGGAGCAGACCTTTTATATATATGTAAAAGTACAGTGAAAAACTGTATCTAATTCCTGGAGGGATCTGTCCAGATGTTAGGGAAACTGGGTTTTTCTGTTGAGTTAGGGAGAGAAGGCAGTGAGTACCTTCAAGATGAGAAAAGGCATTATCAGGATCCTATGAGCTACAAAAAGAATGGAGAAAATAGTAATTTGTGAACTGCTTATTCTGGGTTGTCTCTGGAAGTTGGAACTATATGTTCCTTTCAGTGACCTTAAAACACAGGGATGATAAGGCAGGTGGTAAGAACATCAGCCAACAGTATAGCATTACAATTCATATAAGCCATGATCCAGTAATAACTGCTGCATGGGATGACTACAGAAGTGTCAGGGTACTAAAACAAATTTTAAATAGAAAACGTAAAATACAAGAAAGGCAACTGCTTCATTGCTTATATCCTCTTTTTCCTTCTAAATTTATGTTTTTATTTCTAAGTTTTATCCCTGAAAGATCTAGTAAGTTCGACATTTTTTTTTAAATTATTTTTTCCCTGAACCAATTAATGACTTTCCTTAGCAGACATAAATTGCTTATTTACACAGGCTTCCTATTTTCACTATGACTTGTGTTTTCCTTCTTCCTGAAGCTTGAGGAACACATGAAATGTGTATATAAATGACCTCTGAGGATATGTAAAATTTGCAAAGACTTGAGTAATGTATTCATTCATTTGTGAAACTCACAAATATCACAGCTTAATATTCAAGCTTTAAAGCCTTTTGCCTAATTTATTCAAATGAGCAAGTGACTACAGCCAGGTAACATATGAAATGTCACTACACACATTTGCTTCATTATGTTATTTTAAGTATTCTTCCTGCATATATTCCTTATTTTCTCAATAGCTCAAGATAAACTTAGCAAGATCTTGCTTCCAGTGTTAGCAGAAAAAACAGGTTAGAATACACCTTCTGGTAATGTCCAGACCAAGATGCACAACCATGCAATCTCCCAGCTTTCCTGCCTGTTACTATTTAGGCAGGCCTTTTCCTCTGGGACCTGATGATTTTATACAATGTTGCTGCATTTTCACAGATGGCTTCAGGCCTTGGATGAAATAAGAAGGCTAAGTACCTCTTTGCAGTATTTAGTGACAGCCATTCCTAAAGGATGCTCGCTGCTGGCTTCTGCGGTACCAACAACTGCCAGTACCTTCTTCAGGGGGAGCGCAGCTGTGTCTCCCATCAAAAGCACCCTCGTGACTTTAGGAACTCCATAGGTGATGGTCCCAGTTTTATCAAACATCACAGTCTTGATCTGCAAGAAATAAACCAGAGTTACTGCCTAAGCCCTGCAAGCATAGGGATGCTTGTATGTTTATGGCACACAAATACAGTCAAGACTTCTATCCACACAAAGACAGAATAAACCTACAGAAGCAGGGATTCCTGTATGTGCCTTGAACTACCTGTGCAGTAGGTCTCCTTATACTTTCTTATTCATTCCTCATAAAGCTACAAGATCATTCTGTGCCCACATCAGGATCTCAGTGTAATGCAGGACGGAGATGCATACACAAAGGGCAGTACACGGATTCACATGCAGGATTCATTTAATGGCACCTTGATCACTTTTACTACAAGGTATGTGATGCAAAGAGGGCTTTTATGAATGCAGTTCTAAACAATTAACAATAACACTGAGGAAAGATGACTCAGGAAGTAGTTTGGTGATAGAGAAGATGCAAAGAGTGGAAGAAGTTCAAGAAACAACAACCTAAGCAAAACTGATGTCATGCTATTCACCAAACTCAGCCATCACTTGTCAGCCAGGCCAATGGGTCTTGAGGAATCAGAAATGAACCAAAAAACACAGCCCCACATACACTGGAACCCAAAGATAAAGTCAATTCTAATCCTGAAAATAAACACAGCAGAGAAAAACACAAATCCCAAAAAACTCATCAAAGTAGGCACTTCTTCCAGATCCAGCTATTTCAACACACCAACCTTGCAGAATCCAACAGGTCACCTAATTTTTGAAGCCCTGACCATAGCCTTGCATGGATCCAAAAGGTAAAAACTCCTACCATTAGCTAGCAGTCTTTTTGTTTTCTTTTTTCACAGAGCCTTGGAAAAACTACTGATCCAGTAAGAATAAGAATTATCAGCCTGATTAACTTGCTGTTATCATCCTCCTCCGTTAAAATGTTCTGCATATGTCTAATACAGCATGGTTTTGATTCATATTCTTTTCAGCAGCTGTGGACACATCAAACCTCTTTCTCCTTTAACCTCTTCCTTCTCTTTTCATAATTTTTGTGTCTTTGCAGGTTTTTTCTGCCTCCCTTCTATCTTTCTTGTCTATACACTAAAACAACTTCAAATAATTCATTTTTTTCTTACATTCTACATTTTAAACTACTGATCATGGACAGTATGCATTCCATAACAGCTCCCTGGAAAGAAAAAACCCCACCAGATTATTGGGATCTTTCGCAGAAGAGGTAAAGAAAGTGCAAAAGTCAGAAACCTCTGAGGCCATGCAGAGGATTAGCAACCTCACAGTCATGAGATTGTAGGATCTATTGACTCTCAACACTTTGCTGTGACTACTTTGAAGAAAGAAGGTCAGATTTGTCTTCTTTCCTTAAGGACCAGCAATCAATTAAAAGAAAAAAGTTTCCACAGTCTTTTTTTGGACCTGCAGGATTTCCTGGGAAATTATATTTCATGTAGCAATAGCTGGGTAAGCTATGAGAGTATAGAATGAACTATTAACCTGATGTGCCATTTCCAAGGGTTTTCCACCTTTGATGAGAATGCCATTCTGCGCAGCCACTCCTGTGCCCACCATTACAGCTGTGGGGGTAGCCAAGCCTAAAGAGCAAGGACATGCAATGCTCAGCACAGTGATCGAGGTTTGAAATGCAAACCTCAGTATTATTTCAGCTTTTGAAATGTTTTTGCTCTGATTCTGCAAGAAGAGGGAAGAAAAGGGGGGAAAAAAAAAGAAAGATATGTAAGATTGCTGACAGCAGATAACATAGGTGTACAATCAATCACAGTCATTTCAGAAAACATATTTATCTGGAAAACTCCAGTACAGGAAATCAATCTATTACTGTTACTGTAATGCTAAATAAAGGTCAATGCTATGAATTGTTTATGGCAGTATTTTCTGGATTTTTTGCTGCTCAAGCATATGCTTGTCTCTGCTCTGAGGCTCCCAGATGTCAACATAACTTGTTGGAATTGCCCTTAGAGCTTAACAAAGGAGAACGCTGTTTCCAGGTACACAGACCCCCCCATTGCTGAGCACAGCAAATACACATCCTAAAGATAACAGAAGCTCAGCTTCTTTCTCAAGCCAAAACCACTATCTGCCATCAGAAACAGGAATGCCCACAAAAATTTCAGACATGATGGGAATGGCTCAGTTCTTTGCAATGCAGCTGTAGATCATGTTTAGTCCAGAAACGCTGCTGACGATTTCCATTTGTAAGAACCCCATGCAGAACTAAGGGGTAAATGCAAAGATATATCTGTACCCGCAGAGAGATTTTAGACAGCATAATTATCTGCTCTGCACAGAAAATACCATGTTTTACAGAAGGATTTAGAGAATTTTCTGAGTTGGAAGGAACCCACAAGGATCATCAAGTCCAACTCTTAAGTGAACGGCCCACCCAAGGATTGAACCCACAACCTTGGTGTTATTATGACCACAATCTAACCAACTGAGCTCCTCTCAGGGTCATTATAACATCAAACCCTATCTAGAGAAAGCATGTTAATTACATTGGAAGACAAAAATCCAGTTATAATAATAATACTACTTACAGGAAAATATTTTTTAATAATATCAAAATTTACAAAACCAATTGTGATCCACACTATCAATGTCACAGTTGAAATGATGATGATAAATGGAACAAAGTATCCACTAAATTTATCTGCCAGTTGCTGGATGGGTGCCTATAGAAAAGAAGACCAGTTATTTGCATGTTCATGGTCGAAACACATAAACAAGCAGAGTTAATGAAAATACACAATAGCCTTTATCTGATTCTTTTTTGAAGTCTGGAAAAACACCGTTTGCTGAAGTGTATAAGTATGAAAACATAAAATCTTTTTATTATTCAATCCAAATCTGTGAATAAGGTTTTCTTCTTTATTATTTTTACCTTTGACATTTGAGCTTCTTCCACCAATTTCACAATCTGTGCCAGAGTGGTATCACTACCAACATGAGTTGCACTAACAAGAAGTGAGCCATGTGCATTTATAGAACCAGCAATCACTGTGCTCCCAGGCTTTTTAATGACTGGCATAGGTTCCCCTGGAAAGAAAAGGTAATAATAAATGAGCCAATACCCCTAACAGCATAATCCATTAGCACACAGCTCATTGTATGTTAGCAAAATCAGTATCCTAAGCAATAATGACCAGAAATCACATACTGTCTATCTCTGTCTGGTGAAGACATGGGTAAGTAGTGTCATACTTTTATAAACCTTTTCATATGTTTAATTTAAAAGCAAATGCTGTTTACCTGGTCTTAACTTTTCGGTACACCATCCCTCAAAAGGGCCAGGAGCAAAGTGGTTGGAAAAGGAACTTCTAGGAATTTCTCCATTAACAATTTGCATAGCAGTGGGAGTTTGAGATATCTGTCTTTATCTCTATGACCCTCAGTTTTCAAAGACCAAGAAGCTTTTTCTGTGGAAAAGCTCCTGTTCCCATGCTACCTCTCCAAGAATACTAGCTCTAGAACATCTTTATTTTCTCTATTTTCAGTGGTAGTGATAACAATTGGTTCTCTGAATCTAAGGGTGTCCCTCTTCTCAAGTAAAGTAAAAACATAACTAGAACAAGTAATCCAATGCCAATGTAATTTTTAATATCCTTTATTTATATGAATTGCACAAGGCATCGAATCCTTATTATATTTACAAAATGAAATTAAAATTTCAGAAGATGTAAAACAGCCCCATGACCCCTAATAAACATCAAATTTTGAGGCTTTCTTTCCCACTCCTTGCCCATTGGGAGAGCCCTGTCACATAAACCCAAACATCTCATCAGTATTTCCACATCATCCTTTAGAACTTATTTCTGAGAAGGTACCATCTCTACAAATACATTCCAGGGGAAACTCTAACCAGATCGCTGGAATAATGACAATACTGTTATGACTCTACCCATCCCATCAGTTATGTTAGTAAGTGGCCAAACTGAGAGGAAAACCTTCAGCTTTTCAGGGTGTGGGCAGATGCAGGATTTGAACTCAAGCTCACGAAGGCAAGCCACAGCATCCACTGAGGTGTGAGGCTATTCAGACAGCAGTGTTTGGGTTGGGTCTACTGTCTTTTCTTGTAATAAAAAGTTCCAGACGATTTCACTTCTTTGTGTAAGATAAGGGAAGTTACCAGTAATGAGAGACTCATCTGCCATAGAACTGCCTTCAATGACCTTTCCATCTACTGGGAACTTTCCACCAGGAACAACTTTTATAATATCACCCCTTTGAACCAGTTCAACAGGTACTTGCTCCTCCCTGCAAAAGACATAAGTAGAACAGGCAGGTTACTTACGCCATCAGCTTTCAGGTTAACTGGATCAAGCCTAGTCTGTGACCCAGGCAGGCTGAAGGGATTTTGATTCATAAATATATACCTGACAATGGAGTGGTCAGGTCCAAGAGTCACCACAGTGGCTTCTGTGGCTTGAAGAGACATAAGTTTAGCAAGAGCTTCTGAGGTCTTACCCTAAAAAACAGAGATTAATGTCTAGGATACATTGAGATATATAAATCCTGTTATGTACTTAACACAATGAACTCTAAACAACCTTTCATATTACAGACTACATCAGAAATAGCTGACTCAACATTCCTCTGAATAGTTTATTCTACTCCTATCATAAATACACAATATTTGTGTGGAGATGAGTTACCTTGGCTATGTGTTCCAGCCATCTGCCAAGTGCAATGAACACAAACAACATCGGAGGAGTGTCGAAGAAAGTGACAGGGCTTTTCTCTGCCTTTTCAATGATTGCTACTATCAGGATCACACAGGAATACAGATAAGCAATCGTCGTGGCCAGTACAATGAGCACATCCATATTGGTTGTCTTGTGCCTCAGTGACTTGTAAGCTTGTAAGTAAAAATGCCATCCACCAAGGAACTGTTGGTGTAAGCATGGACAGACTTGTATTAAGATCACAACAGTAACCACAGCAGTGATTGCAGAGTACACAATACTGCCCACAGCAGAACTAAAACCATTTAGTACATAAGGGAAGGCATTGCTGACCCAAGCAAATTTGATACTGATATAACTTCAGGTCTACTAGGAGACTGACTCCATTGACATCCTCTAATTTGCACTTCCTTGTTCTCAAAACCAGAAAATATTATCCTTTTCCTCAGCAATGCAAAGGAAACAAGGCATAGAAAATGAAAGGATTTACCTACAGCTACCCAATTAGTTTGCAGATGATCAGGTATCTTCTTTATTTTAATATTACCTTCTCCACTTGGAAACTATCTGATTCAACTTTGGCAGAAGTAAGAGCTATGAGTAAATACAGAATGGATAACTTGCAGAAAAGTGCCACTTTGTTCTGCATAGGTGGTACAGACAAGAGGGCAGGCCTAATTCACTAAATCTTTCCATTAGCCTGTTTTTATCACATCAGATTGCATAAATGGGAGATGAATAGAAAGCAAACCCCTAGGAAGTATGGACATACCTGAACAAAAGTGCAGAGGATAAAGAAGAGAAGATTCAAAATAGATAATCCAGGAATGAGGTTCCGTTCCAGCACCTTAGACCCGGGATCCCCACCATTGGGTATTTGCATATAAATCATGATGACTACAACAGGAATACCAAACACTAGGCTGTACAAGAAAGACTTCCTCCACCTGAAAAGGAAAAACTGTAAATCCATGGGTTTTCCCCACAGCACTCAGGCCCAACTGTGCTGGTAGCACAGGGCTGGGGTTATTAGCACTGTACTAACACACAGCTTTGGGATATTTTCAAAGATCCAGTATTTTGGAGCAGCTTCAGCGTCTCCTACATGTTTAACTATAAAGACTTGTGGCAGTTAAAAACTAAAATTAATGAAAGTAATAAAAGTACTTGAACCAAATGATGAATGGTAAAATTAAACATGCTTTACACAAGAATAATCTAATTAACTGGGAGGGGCACTGGGAGGAGCAGAGTTACAAGATATGATCTGGACATGCTCATTAGCGAGGGAGAAAAGAAATACTTACTGCTGTATTTCCTTTTTATGATCCAGGTTATGTGCATTTGGAGCTCTTTTAGCCACAGAAGCATGAAAGCCAATTTCCTTTTTATTGAAATGGAAGGAAAGATAAGTTAGTTTTGATGAAGCTAACCGTATTACTTTTAACACATTTAAATGACACTACTTTTAGAAGAAATGTCAGAAAAGGACACTGTTCCATATTTAATAAATTCCAACCCCCTGTTTACTTTTAGATCCTGCCAAAACGAGAGGATATTTCAGTCAGTACTCAAAATTTGGACTCCAAAGGACTTCTGGTACCTATACATGAACACAGTGTATAGATGCAGTAAGTGTCCAAGTTCTTAGGCACAGGAAGCTTCCACTGACAGGTGTAATTCTGCTGTACTCCTCCTAAAGGAAAATATATGCCCTTTCACCTCCACTGGAATAATTAGGAGAGATGGGACATACCACAAAGGAAGTAAAAATGCACAAGCCACTGGGCTAGATAACCTTGTGAGCCAGTCCCTAACACTTCAGTTTAATAGATACACCTGAAATCGAAAATTAAAGTGTCTAAAATCAGTTTAAACCCGTAGAACAACAAACTGCAGGGCAAAGCATCCCAGAAACAAATATAAGCAAAAAGCCAGCTTTGGCTGACACTCGGGTGAGTTACTGCAGTAGAACCATGCCTCCCGCCCAAACACCATAAAAACCCAAAGCACGCTTGCAAGAACAACACATTTAAACTTCCTACTTGCATCATGAAATGCTTCTGTGGCAAAATATGCTTTAGACAACTACTCTGCCAGCCTGAACGGTCTACTATAAACACGTTAATAACTGCTTCTGCATCAGTTCTGTGGTCTAGGAGCTCTTTTCTGAGTAAATACTCTAGAGCACGGAAGGCAAACAGTCTCTGCTGTCCTCCTGACTACTCACTGCATGCACCTCAAACAGTATGATCTCTTCCCTTCTGGTGGGACAAAAAAAGAAAAAAGTTTTGCCCATATCTGGGACATGATAACAGTAGAGTTTATGATCTGTGTGATTACTGGTAAGCCAGGATTTTTTTCATTTAGTATGAGGCTGTCTCACAAGCTGTTTTGATTTAAAAAGATGTGGGAATAGATGCAAGTGTAAACAAAGGTATGTAATACTTGCGGCATGAGCGGTGGCAAAACTTCTTTTACAGCCTTTTTCACTGTCAAGAGAAAGAAGTATTTTTTTCTGAATTATCAACACTTCACTGAAATGACTGTGATTCTACACACAGAATTGCAAAAAAATGAATGTAGAATGTTTTTGCCAGATACAGATTAAAAAAAGGTTCTTTTTGTAGTTTTTAGTGGGTGTTTTTAGAGTAACAGCTGGGGAGCCTATGCATTACTGTGGAGCACAGCAGCCTCACCACAAGAGTGTAAAAACATGGCAATAACTATGGCATCTACAAAATCAGTGAAACCCCTCAAATATCAGCTGCTTTATTTCCTCCTAAATTTCACCATGTAATTGTCCATACATAAGAAATTTCCAAAGCCTACCTTGATTACTTTTATAATATCTCGAGGTCCAATAATTTCAGGATCAAACTGGATGTGAGCTTTGCTAGTCGCAAGTGCAACTGAGGCAGAGAATATGCCATTTGTTCTCATGAGTCTGGATTCAATATTGTGAACACAAGAAGCACAAGTCATCCCTGTAATCTAAAATAAACACAATTTTGAGTAATTAGCAATCCTCCACATTCACCCGATATTTTTAGGTGTACTTGAGACAAGGCCTCAGCCTAAAGGTTTTATAGAGCTGTCTTAAATGATACGAAGCTGAGAACATAACTATCCACTTTTATTATAAAACTATGCAGACAGCAGATCTAGTCACAGCTATGTATTTGTATGGCAGCACTCAGACATGCTATTAACTGTAAAAGTGTAACTAATTTAGTTCCGTCAACACCTACATTAACATTGCCAAAGCCAAACTCTGCATGTGTAACTTCATCTTGCTTATGTAAATTTTCCTGTGGCTTCAACAAGGCATGTTCCCACTTTATGAACTATTAACACAGCAGCAGACTGTTGTTATCTGTCTTGCAGTAAGTATTAGTCAGAGAATAAAAATTAGTATTTGAGGAATCCATCCTTCATATAAAGAATATACTAATTTTACTGATTTTACCCAAAGTTCCTAGACCTCTACACAAAGCCCTCAACATTAGCAGTACATATTTCTTGACACATTCTCAGTTACCCAGAGTCTGTACTGAAGTGCCTTAACAGAAAAAAACCCCTTCTGTTTCATTTCTGCTACCTAAGAAGAGTCTAATCTGTACATAGAACTATCACTTTTTATTTCAGTGCTTTTGGATAGGTTCTTCTAAGACAAGCTGATTTTGTCTTTTCAGCAATTATGAAAAAAATAGCATCACCAGCCAGAACTGAGCTGCTGAAGCTACAACTGCTCAAGCAAAGGTATTTGCAAGAAAATGAGCCTTCCAGACCTGACTTTTCCAAAACCAACATATAATTTCAAATACACATGACTTACAAGAAGCTCCACCTGCCCTTCTGTTTCTGCATTATCTTCCATGACGGTAGCTTCAAAACCCAGATTCTGGATTAGCTGTGCTATTTCAAGAGGCTGTATGAGTTCTGGCTTGTATTTTATCTCTGCTTTACCTGCCATCAGTGCTACCAACACTGAAACAATTCCTGCAGTGGCAATAACAAAAATATTAGATAATGTAGCTCCTTTGAGGGAAAGAAAAATAAAATATTACAAGTGACTCTCAGTAAGGACTGTAACAACTTAGAGATATTATAAGACTACTGATTTCTCTCTGCCTCCTTCTAGTGTTGTTCCCTAGTCACAACAGCAAAGTTTGTACAGAGACACAGCCACACGGAGTTTTCCTTTAGCAATGACAGGAATCGCAAGATTTACACATGGAAGGAGGTGAGTTTTGCTACGATCTAATGAAACAAAAAGGATGTTTGGAAGCAATCTTTACACCCATTGCTGCAAGATCTACCCTAGACTCCTGTAGTTTGGAACAAGCCACGCAGCACAATGCTAGACCTTTTTATTTTCCTGTTCTCCACCCCTTCTTGTATTTTGGATAAATAAAAACCCCACAGAAATCTACATTTAGAATTCAAGAGCAAAACATAAAAATCACAAGACAAAAAAATAAAATTGTTTTGAAGACCTAATGCTTTTTTAAATTTTTAAATCAAGGCAGTGAGACCACCACTGGGAGACTGCGGACACAGTAATCAATAAGCAAAACCTCCCAAAGGCATGCTGACACAAATGAAACCAGACATTGCTAAGGCTCATCTGTTAATCTTCTACATGGCCAGAGGAAAGGCAGCCCCAGCCTGCAGACTTCTAGACTAGCAAACAGCGCTGTGCCTAAGCTTATCCTGGCAGTGGAGCCATACATTTGTTTGTACCTGCTTGTGCAAATATGCCCTGAGGGGTAAGTTTCACAACACAAACATGCCAGAGCTCTCAACAGCCCTGGAGGAGATGGGTTGCTTTGTAAACCAACAAGGCCCTGAAAACTAAATGAGAACCATTTCTGTATTCTTGTCTTCATATGTTCATCAGGTTTGTCCATCAGTGCAATAGGATAGTTACACACTGGCATAGTTATATTAGCACTAAGAAAGAGCATTAAGTCTATTTAACTTCCAGATGTTGTATGGCAGCCTCTTCCATTAACCTCATAGAATACCTTTTCCATCCCATTGTCCCTTATAGACTCATTATAGGAATCTTAAATTCATTACCATCTTCTTTCTGCAAATTTCTTTCAATGGTAGACACACACGATGCACAGGTCATGCCTGTGATTTGTAAAACACACTTTTCTTCTGTGGCTCCACTGAGCTGGTTTGACCCATCAAGGTGAGGACTGTCTGGAAGAGCATCTGAGGCACAGCCTTGGTGAGGAGGCTCTGGAGCTCCAGGCTGCACGGCAGCTTTGCTGGCATCAGGCTGGCACCTGCGTTCTCCAGTGGCGGTATCTTGAATAAATGCACAATACACTGAACAAACACTATTTACAGTGTGATTGGATGATGCAGAAGTACAAACAAGTCATCTTTATCAACCACATAAACCCTCATAGTTGTTTGGACGGTGACATGATAACCTTGGTCTCCACATGGAAGCAATATAGGTTGTTACTATGCTTATAAAAATACACATTCACCAGTACAACTTGCACGACCATTTAACTCTACAGAACTAGTTTTCTGCTTTCAGATGGCAAATGATTCACTGCAATTTCAATGCCTAGAGCTGACAGCTACCTCCACTTGATAAAGATATACTGGTATCTAGAAGGTCCTTATCCAGCACAGAGAATGTAGTCCAGTCATATCCATTCTGTCATTGTTGCCATCTATGCAGGACTCATATCACTTCATCTCAAACAAGGAAAACAATAAGTTTCTCAACAGGCTCCCTCCTTTTCCATGGATGGATTAGAAGGTCTCCTACCAACAAATTATAAACCAAACAAATCATAATTAAACACCACATACAGGCCTCTCTTCATTTGTAGTAGTACCACAGATTCAGAGGGATTGGACCCATGAGAGAAGTGAATAGGATGTGGTTTTCTGTGATCAAACTACTTAATTTCAGGTAAACTACACCAATATTTCAAAGCTGATATGTTTCGTTGAACCAGGTAAAAATTGCCACATTAGAAATTTGCTAGAGAGGAGATTGTGCATCAAAACAACTTTTTAAACATTGAGCACATGTACAAAATGCACACAGTATATGCAGCTGACATGTAAAAGCAGCTGTTCCCACCAAAGAGTACATGCATTTTGCCACTTACCTCGCTTAAAGCAAGGTTTAGTGAAGTAAGGCAGGTAAAAATACTTGAGAAATAAAGTTCAAAGGCTAAAGACACTAAAAAGAGGTTTTAGCTAAGTAAAAAGTGGTTTTAAATGAAAGACATTTCATTAAGTTTGTAAGTTTTATTATTATGGAATATAAATGAAAACATTTGGTTTGATAGGTCTACTTACAGCAGCCTGTAGACATAGGAGGAAACCTACTTCAGGGGGTAAGGGGATGAGCTATTTCAAAGACTTTGTACCTCAGACCTTTTGGCTTCATAATGTAACTCAGCTCTCACACCCACTGCTGCCGTTATTAAGGGCCAAAACAAGGTGCTTTACAGCTGAAACCTCTCTCCCTTGCTAAGCAAGGTTGGATCAGGCCAGATATTCAGAAGAGACAATGTCCATGTGATGCTTTAAGAGTTTATCTCCAGAAATGAATCTCAGTGCAGATGTTGCATGACCCAGCTTGGCATGCTACCCACAGAAGAAAAAACACTGTTACCTGTCAGCACAGAGGCATCAAATCCCATGTCTTCTATGGCAGCTCTTAACTCTTCTCCGCTAGTGACAGCTGGATCGTAGTGTATGGTCCCAGTACTGCCAGCTAGAGAAACTGCTACACGCTGCACTCCTTGCTTCTGTGATATGGCCCCTTCTATGGACTGTACACAAGAATTGCAGGTCATGCCATCAATCTTAATAACAGCCGTATGTGCCGTGCCTTGCGGTGGCTGTCTGATGAGATCGTATGTGAAAGCACCTGAGGGAGATGCTGCTTTGTTTGTTTCTGAACCATTAAGGAGGCTTACTTTAAAGTTTCCAGGTGGAAGGGATTCAATAGCTTGCTGCAAAGCTGACAGGGTGATTAAATCCGGGGTATACTGTACCATGGCACATTTATGCTCCAAAGACACTTTAATACTTTTTATGCCAGGAAGATCTGATACATTTCCTTCGATGTTTCTGACACAGGACTTGCAGTGCATGCCTTCTATCTGTAAAGTCACTGTAGCTGCGCTACCCATCTCAGTGACCAGCGGATCCAGCCCATCACTCTTGAGACTTGCAGGTATCTCCCTGGGGTTTGCATTCTGCAAGCGCTGGAGATCAAGGGCACCCAGCTTCAAAGGGGCCGATTTACTTTTAATGGTGCAGTCATACCCCAGGTCACTGACGTGTCTCTTGAGGTCATCAGGCTGAATGATGTAAGGATGGTAAGCAATAATTGCTTCTTGGTTATCAAGTGACACCTTGATTTTTGCTACACCGTGCAGTTTCCTAACCTTTCCTTCAATGCTGGTGACACAGGACTGGCATGTCATGCCTTCTACCCGAAGCTTAACTACTGCTTCTTTCAAGCTCGGCAAATTTACAGTCGCTGTTGTCAACTTCTCTTCTGTTATGTTGGCATCAAAGCCCATATCCACAATTTCCTGGCAAATCTGTTCAGGACTTATTTCCGACTGCAGATACTTGATAACAGCATTGTTCTGTTCAAGGGAGACTTTAATTCTCAAAATGCCCTTCACCTTGGAAATTCGGCCTTCTATCGACTGCACACATGATTGGCAAGTCATTCCCACAATGTTGACTACCACACTATGCTCTTGGGAAGGTGGAGAGGGCGTGGTTTCAGAGCTCTCCTCATAGCCCATGTTGTCAAAAGCAAAATTATGTTTCATTGTAGGCTTCAGCTCACAACCAGGAGGAGAATCAGTGTTGGACAAAGCCTAAGGAGAAAGAGGAAAAGGAAAAATAAATGCATGTATCTTCAGCCCTGTAAAAGCAACAACAGTCTGCATATGCTCTCAAGCACATACTAGAAGTGCTCTCAAATCAGTCTATATGGCCAAAACCCTTTACAAGCCTTTATGGATTTACAACCCTTTTAACCATTTACAACATTATTTTACACTTTGAATGTATTATCAGTGAGTTATGCCCATGATGATGAATCAGGCTTCTGACAGGTCTCTTGAGCACCAATTTAGAAAATACTGACTAGGGATATAAAAGCAGAATTGACTCAATATTCCTACCCCAACCAAGTAATTTAAAACTTGAGTTCTCTGCAGCCACAGGAGGCTTCCATCACACAGCCTCGGCTGCTCTTCAGAGCACACTGTCACTGGCACAATGGGTCACAGTAGAGAGTGTGCTGACTGCCTCTCCAAAAAGGCCACAAACTGGCCCAGTTTGGCCAACCTGCTACTTCTCAGGAGGAGCTCAAACCAAACCAAAGAAAACCAAAAAGCCCAAGAAAACAGAATTATGACTCTTCCAGAAGCCTGAAACAAGTTGGTGCAGGGAGGGTCAGCTGCAAGATATTTGAAGAGCTATATGCATGCACACAAAGGCCTGGGCTCTCTGCATTAATATACAGACCTTTTGCCTTGTGTCTTGGGCTGACTTTATGATGTGTATCCCCTATCGCCTGCTCTATGCCCAGACACGAATCCTGCGCCTTTTCTGTAGTTTTAAGGCAGACCTTTAAGAGAAGGGGAGGCAGCTGGTGGAATTCCTTCGGTGCTGTGTTCAAAAACAGAGATAAGCTCGCTGGCTTCTCCTGCCCAGCTGCTCAGCTCAGCTCTCTGCAGCAGGGAAGAGAGTGGCATTCTCCTGCTTTCTAGCTAGCTTTTTGTTCGTTCGCTAAAGCAGGGAGTTTTCCTGGAGCTTCAGTTTCTTCTTCTTCTCTTCAGACTGTCCAACAACACCAAAACATCGGCCGGGAGACCTTACACCTTGGCCCGGAGGGGCCCAAGCCGACCCAGCTCCGAAGAGGAGAAAACCACACCCACAGGAAGGACTCTGAAATTTACCAGGTTCTCTCCACAGCGAGAGGTTTTATTATTTAGCATTATTCTTTTCACGTGCCTGCATGCGTTGTGTTTGTTAAATAAATAAGGTTTTTTTTCCCTTCTTCACTTTCCTCCAAGGAATTTTTTTTCCGAACCTGGTGGGAGAGGGGCAGCTGAAACCTGCCTTCTTTGGAGGGGACGTTCCTCCCAGAGTATTTCCCTTAATTTGTCTCAAACCGGGACACCTTGAAATCTATATCTAACAAAGGCCTTGAAAGACACAGAACTATAAGCAGATGTTTTCACTATCGTTTAATTTTATTTACCTACTTGTGAGTCACCTAAGAAGGACAATAAATTGTGCTACAGTAACTCACTGATTTGGTCCAACACTGGTTTTCAGGATGGCCAGTAGTGAAACAGACCAGCCAGAAATAAACTATCTCTGTCACATCATGGGCTCTGCAATACTGGAACTCTATAGCTGAATGCACTCAATTCAATCAAAAATGAAATATTAAAAAAAAGCACTAATGCTTCTCAAGAACAAGTATTGAGAGCACAGACTCTGTCTCCAATTGCTGGAGCCATGCGATGAGGAAGATTGAAAAGGGCAGGGACAAGTCCTAGATTGTCAGATTTCATGGAAAGAACATGAAAATTCACGTCCACGGTTAAGGGCAACTTTGAATACTAAAGATCTAGATGAAAGCTACTAGGATAAATCTATTCTTTTGCCTGCAAAGCCTTGGGCTCTCTGGCATTCAATAAAACACCTGATGCTGGGCATTACTGCAGGGAGAGCCTGGACAAGGGGCCACTGGATCAGGGTCAGTACTGCAGATCCTGTTCCTATGACCCACAAGAAAACTCCTTTCTCAATACCACAGCATGGATGAGAAGCATTTAGGCTGCTTAGTAACACTAGACTGCATCCAGTTCATTTGATGCAGTATTCAAAATTCATTAACTTGATTTTGTTTCACGCTTAGACAGCTTGGGAATAATGAGGTCTGGGGTCACAACCAAAACAGCAAAAATTTAAGACGAGAAATTTGCTTTCAGCCTTTTCTATACTGTATTTGTTAGAACAGGAGGAGGAATGAGCAAGTTCAACTCTTCAAGATTATGGTGCAGCCCCTCAACTATTCTGACAGCAAACTCTCCCTCCTGCTCCCTCCCTTTCTGCTTGGCCTCATGGCTGCACTCCAGGGATGCTAGGAAAGAAGAGTCACAGGAACATTTTAGTCCCGGCATCTTCTTTTGCCTCCGTCAAACCACGACACTCCCACAGGCCTGGCAGCACCCAGGACACTGCTCTCCTTGCACTTCCCTTCCCAGAAGTTAGTGAAATCCCCAACATACACGGAAATGTGCCACAAGCACCTCCTTTCAAAACAAAGCATTAACAGTTAATCAGACTTCCCTGCAAAGGTGGTTCCCTGTTTAAGCACCACACAAAGACAACCAAGACACCCCCATTCTTGTGTCCTCCTATTGTTGTGACTTCCCACAATTTGAAATAAAATCCTGGCCTTGTGTATGGGAAAAAACCCATGTGAAAACAATCTCTCAACCACCATATTTCAAACGTGGCCTAAACTCAAACTCACATTTATTGTAAATTCTGCCTCAAGAAGTGTTATGTGAATATTGTCCCTCATCTCCTCTTCCCTGTGCCCAGTCCCCCAAGGACACTGCTCGTGGTGGCCTGCTCTTATCACAAACACCCAGTGAAATCTGTGTGACAGCTACAGAAGCTCACCCTGTGTGTGTACTTTGGCTCACAGGACAAAGGCATTTGCCTTCTGCATCCTTTGGTGAAACAGAGTGTGAGAAACGGGCAAGACGAGCACCCTCCGCTCTCTGCTTCACTGCCTGTGCGGCCGCCACTTGCAGATGAAACTCAGGAACCATCACAGGCCTTACGTCCTCCACTGTGTTCCCTCCACCCTCATGCTCACTGTCTCAGTTTTCCTAGGTGCCCCATGACATAAAAGCAATTCAAATAAATCGTGTAAAAAGATTAGAGGGTATTTCTCATTATCCAGTCTTTTGAAAAACACAAAAGCAAGGACTGATTCTACTATTTTAATGCATTGTAAGCCACAGAAACTTCAAAACTTGGCCACTGCATTATGTTTTGCATAAAAAGCTATCCCAACATTCAGAAGAATTGGCAAAAACTTTTTGTTTGTTACTTGTCAAAACCAGATGTTTGTGCTCTGTAGGAGAAAAATCCTTGCACACAAATTTTTAAATGACAAGGAAAAAATAGAGAGGGGATGTGGATATAAGAAAACTAAAAAGCTTCTTTCCTTTAAAAAAGCCCCACCAAAACACAAGTGCCAAAACATTGAAGAATCTCCCCCCAAAACCAAGAAATATGCACAAGTACAAATAAAATATTTACAAAGCCTTCAGTATTGTTTTTAACAGCTTCAAAAAAACCCCCACAAACAGAAGAGGCACAAATACATCTATGTGTTTATTTGCAAGAAGGGTGTTTCTACACCAGACAAGAGGAAAACAGCAGATTCACGTAAGGACACAAAGATGAGGCATAGAGAAATGTGTCCACAGTTTTCCTCAGGCACGTGCTGGGTATCAGAAAAGGGTTTCCTGATACCAGCCAACACCCACATATAAAATGGCATCTATGAGGCTGTATAGTAATTCAGAGACACCATCTGCAAGAGGATCAGAGAAGCAATCACCACCAAAAATGCCAGAGAAGGTGCTTGGAAGTCTCAGGCTTGTTTCTGCCTAGAGAGAAATAGGAGTGAAATAATGGAAATGCATCTGACTCTACATCCAGAAGGGAATGTGTGAAAAACTGGCCATAGTTACTCTTTTGTCTCTCACACCAAAGGAGAACGGCTTAGATTTAAGGGCAGGTGTACACCAAGTCTGTTTGCTCTACCAGTCTCATGCATATTTTCACAGTGTCTATGTAAAGAATATGTAAATAATTGCACATGAAATGATGAAAATTCTTTCCCTCCTTTGTTCTGCAAGTAAAGGTTGGAACTGAAAGCGCACAGCAGAGCGAGGCTCTAGTCTGAAAGCTAAGAATCCTGACACAAAGAAGTTATGAAGCTCATATGAACAATATAAAAAAAAATAGAAGAAATTTGAGAAATCATTGACACAGAAGCAGTAGTAGATGGAGAGAGCTTTAAAGAAAGCACCAGACCTGGCTGGAAAACACTTGCATCTACAGGACACAGCTCTGAACCAGACCCAAGATGAGTAGTAAATGTGGAGCGTGGCACCTGAAGCCCAAGTCCACTATGAGGATTTCAAAGCAAAAAACAATGCATGAAGAACAACCCTTGATGTCCCAGACAGGAGCTGTAGCATTCATGCCTGTCCTGGGGCAAAGCAGGGCTTGGGAACAGCTGGAAGAGGCAGATGCTCGTGCTCCCCTTTCTCACTGCCTCCAGCCAGAGGGAGAAGATCATCCAACAGGAATATGCCCTGGGGCTGGACTAACTGTTTGTGAAAGCATGGAGGTGGAGCAGGGCAGGGAGATGCTGCTGGATTGGAAGCACCAAGTCTTGAGCTCTTGGCATCATAGTATCCAGAGCTCATGACAGGTCCATTGGGAAAGGCAGTCCTCGCCCATGGTCTGTATGGCTGGTGGGGCAAACCCACCCCATTGAGGGCTGCCCTCAGAGCCTAGCATCACGCTGACCCATGGGCCCCCAAAACAGGCTCCTTCTTTTGGATACTCCCATTCAGATATGCAAAGGCTAAGAGTTCAAGCAGTGAAGGGATACATAATAAATGTGAGAAAAACAACTGAACTCAGAAAAAACCCAAAGACAAGGAAACCACAGCACTGCGTAAGACACACACATGCACACATGGTGACCCATGTCTTGACAATGGATGCAACACCATGGCTGTGAATGCACCAAGGTTTGTGCCCTCCTTGGCTTCACGGCCCAGCCACGAGCCACCCCTGGCTGAGTCCCCATGCTGCCTCCATTGCTGTGTTTCACGGTCACACTGTGGGGTGGCTTGTCACCAGGAAAGCCATCCTTCTACCCATTTCCCCTTCCCAAGAGGTGCAGCCACCTCCAAAATGCCAGTATAGCACTCTTGGCCTCTGCAGCACAAGGCTGAGGTTGTGACAGATGCACTCCACAACTCCCTGAGCACCATCCACATCCAGATCCAGCACAGCACTGCTCCTCTCTGCTCCTCCAACAAGGCTCTCCCCCCTTGGCTGGCACTGCTCTCCTGCCCTCCTTCACCTGGCCTGCAGGGATGGCAACTTTCACATCCCGAAACTCAAGCGCCAGACTCCTCAGGGTGATGCCAGGCAATCAACCAGGGAGGAGATGGGGGCCCGCCCACTCAGCACCTCCTCCTCTGCCTCTCCCTGCCTGCTCATCCACCAACTCAGGAGCTCACTGAATCTCTCATCCGCTGTGTCTAGAAGTTTTGGGCTGCTCTTTTCCCTGTACCTCCGTGGGCTGAAATCAGTTATTGCCCTCTTACCTTTGAGCACATAACTGCCGAAGAATTATCTTATCTGTGTTTTACCTTCCCTACTTCCTTCTTTCACAACTGCCTGATTCATGGCTTTGGATTCAGGCGGCAGCAGCACACAACTGAAAAGCCACATACTAATAATTAAACGCTTCAGATGTTTCCCAGTTTATTATAGGCAGACAGTGAACAACAAAATGAGGGCAGAGCAGCCACAAAAACATCAAAGGTCACGAGTCTTCAATTTCGTGCCTGTAACAGCAGCTCTTCTGAGTAGACAGAAAATCAATTCTCTCCCTCCTTAACATTTTTCAGTGCATCTGATTAGAGCATATTGTTTAAATGTATTAGATCTTAACTGGTTGTTCTTTCTCCCCTCTTCTCCCAAACTAAATTTAACAAATGTGAGTAGCTACTATATTCAGTAACTACTTATAACACAATTTGTTATTTTTCAAACAGTTCCTGAGTCTTAAACGAGGAAAAAAACACCTTCTAAACCTGAATATCAAGATTCAGTGAGAATATTACTACAAAGCAGCCTTTATGGAGCGTTTGTTTCCAAAATACTAAGTTAATTATACTAATGCTTCTGCCAAGGGCCTGCTATTCCCCATCTGGGATCAGGTTTCTCTAACAGTACAGATGATGGGGAAAGATTTAGGCAGTTGCAGCCAGTCTTACTGAAATGACACCTACACTGTAGTCAACAAACCTCAGAGACCTTAGCAGGCACTTTTAAATTAAAGGGAGCTGTATAAACCACATTTGGTTTATGGGAAAGGCTTGCTGTAAATGCAATGTCTTTAATTTAGACTTAAAACAAGGCAAACCTCTTTGTGATGTTCTTCACAGCACCAGTACAAGCAACAGATATACCTCAGTGAACTGAATACAGAGAAGAGATCCTTTGGTAGAACAAAGTCATTTATGTCATGATTGTTTTCTAGCAAACATTTATAATACAAGAAGTAATTCAAGGCAGAAAAGGCCTTCAGGTATATTTGGTCTCTTCTGGCTGTTATTTCGTTCCAGTCTGACACTAAGTCAGCCATTCTAAGGATACATAGTTTCAAAGAACATGAAAACACAGAATCACAGAATATTCTGAGTTGGAAGGGACCCACAAGGATCATCAAGTCCAACTCTTCAGCAAATAGCTCATGCAGGAATCAAACCTACAACCTTGGCATTATTAGCACCATGCTCCAACCAACTGAGCTTTGTTCTGAGAGTTTCTTTTCCTTAAATATTCACAATATTCACTGATCCAAACTACATTACTGCAGTGTACATACATTTTAAACAGCAAAAACTCTTTTAAAATAATAAACCTCATCATGTTTCTATCAGCATTGATCTTTCTAAGTCTCTTCACCACAGCAGTTAATGTCCAAAAATACCACAGCTGTATACAACACTGAATTAAAAAAAAAGTTGCCATGGATGTATTTATCAAGAACTTCACTAGCACCCACTTAGTAGATATAAATAAACTACTTACCTACAACAAGGGCCTTTTAATGTTTCTGCAATTTCTATTATTCCAGAGAACAAACTAGTAAGAGCTTCTGTCAAACTACTCAAGCAATTGCAGTTCAAAAGGAGAAATACTATTATGTTTCCTTCCTAAGAATCACCACTCTGTATTATTAGAGGTGGAGCTGAAACAACGCTCATTAGCTTCTACAGCATAAGTCATCATTAACATCTCGTTTCAAAGATTATTTTCAGAGGATCCCCAGAGGACTTTGCATTTGTACTGGTTGTTATGGGCTGGCATCCATGCTGGGGATTGAGACAATTCAGATAAAGAAGGTTTAACCTCCTTTAATATACAACCCATGTCCAACATGCTTTGTTTTAAATTCACCAGTTCAGAAACACCACTTCCCTCCCAACATGCACACACACCCCCACACACACACACCAGCTCACTGACCTGTCTTTCAACTGTATTGACTTCTGTCATTCCCATGGAGGAACTCCGCGAAAGTTTCTCTTCTTTCTGCAAGTTACTGTTTGCTTTTACTGGAGATGCCGTCTTGGACTTTTCACCAATAATCAGTAGTTCAGGCACATCATGAGCTGCCTGCTGCTTACGAATAGACACCAGGGATATGTTTCTGTCGTTTAAAGTAGCTAAGTAGGACAGTTCCCTTTTCATTTTACTGTCCAGTTTTCTCTCCATTATTTTTCTGGACTTTAAACACTGCAACGCCAAACAAAAGTTTTACAGGAACAGTTATTTGGTGTCCGACAAGCCACGCTTCTTTCAGCTACATTTACAGAAGCTTGAAGAGTTCTGCCCGTCTAATCCATGTGCTAATTAGGCATTCATCATGAAATCCCAGGTGGAACCTGTGATCCTTATGTAGGCTGCTTGCTGCACTCAGCTACCTGCTCTCCCTGCCAGTTTAAATGTTTCCCACCAATTGGCATCCCTCGTGCTTTCCAAACTGCGTTCGGCACTGCTGATCTCTGCACACGGCGTTGCAGCAGGCTCAGCCAAGGCTGCCTTTCACAAGCTACTCAAACATGACCTGTGTGCAGCAGCCAGCACTTAACCAGCCCACACAGACAGGCACTGGCTCCTTGTGGCCATGTGCACAATCACGGCTCCTACACAGGGAAAACGCTGTTCCGTTTCCTTCTTCTGTAAAACAACCGGGGATTTCTTGGATAAAACGAAGTCCCTTCTAACTCTGAAAACATGTCGACAATTACCTAATTAGATAAGGCTCCTAGACCAAAGGTCTTTCACTCATTCAGGGTGCAAGAACATTCATTCTTTGTTTCAAGAGGGAAAACAAAAGAGTGAGTACAATATTTATACTTTCTAAAATGTGCCTCTTTACCATCAGCAAGCTTTACTAAAAACCAATGAACCACACAAAATTAAATGAGCAATTAGTGCCAGAAAGGAAGGAAGTAAAATATATTCTCCTTAAATTCTCTGGGCAACAACAGGAACATCTACTTTAGACAGCCATACACACAACAGGTACCACCACTTGCCTGCCTTGAGCCAAGCCTGAATATATTTCTCTGGGATTGCCCACAGCAAATTCACAGCACTGTGCTAACACAGGAAGGGGGATCTCCTGTTCCCAAGTCCACAGCAGTGCAGTCCACTTCTGAAGGCACTGCTGAACAGGGCCATTCATTCATAAAATTTATAAAATACAACAGATGTATTAGCAATTTCCACCCTCCCTGGCTGTGCAGTGGCATCACTGCACATGCAAGCCTTAAAATAATTGGTTTAAATTTAAACAGAATCTCTTGGACTTGTTGGAAAAAATAACAAGTTTACTCCTATGCAGAGGTTAGCACACAGGGTCAAAATCTCAACATTTCTCTGCCACGTTACGAAAACCTGAGGGATCAATGACAGACACTCCACCTGACAAAATAATTAGTATAATATTTATACTTTCTAAAATGTGCCTCTATACCATCAGCTAGCTTTACTAAAAACCAACGACAGGAGAAATTCAGATTCTTCTTCCCTCCAAAGGCAGAGCTACACCCCACACACCCCTGTCACATATAGAGTGGTCCAAAAAGCAACCATGCAGGATATTAGCATCCTAGCTTGTCTCCCTATCATAACTTCCCCAATACTATGGATTCTCAGTTCTTGGAAAAAGAAGGTCTTCTGCCAGAGAAGCGAAACTCCAAATACTGCTGCAGCATGGTTTTGTATCATAGTCTTAATATAAAAAAATCAGTGATAATATTAAACTTTTTAAAAGGGTTATTTTGAAAACCTTTTGAGAAATGGTTCTTCTAAAGAGAATTACTACAAAGAGTAATGCATCTGTGTTCGTTCTGCATTTATCAGTGAAACCAGTTAGAACAACATCTGACTTCAGTTCAAACATTTTACTGAAAAAGAAAATTGTGTTAAAGGTGAAATAATTTCAGGAATTACTGATTTTAACTGGTTTTGCAATGAGCAATTGAAAATCATATGATTTGACTTACATGAAAAATTTCAGCACACCATGTTTAAATACCAAGCTACACCTACATACTAAATACATATATAAAGTTAAAAACTAATATTCGTCCTTCTAAAACAAAACAGCCCTCTCATTCCAAATCAAAGATATTCAGAAATTCCAAATAATGGCAATTTTAAATTCTAGATTTTTTAAGGGAACTGGAATTCCAGTTTCTGGCCATCAATAAAGCATATATTTGATCCAGTCATCTCTGACAGTATCTTTACTATTAAAAATATCCGAAACCCTACCTAGCATGTTTTTGCAAGTAACTAATATTCAGGAAAGTATCCTGTGATGAAACAGGCTGTAAAAACAACTTAGGGGTTTTTTTCCTTCATTTCAGGTTCACCAGAAAAGCTCAACTTAGACTGACAGAATAACAAGATGCTGAGTAAGTATCTTCTCTCCTATTCCCTTCCTTTGTTTCCCCCACAGCTTCTGAGCTTTCTAAGGTAAAAATCTGTTTGTTTCTAACAGCAATGGAAAGAAATTCTTGCTTAGTGCCCCACAGTCCTTTGCCTTCAGCAGAGTCCTGAATACTGATCTGGAGATAGAGAAAAAACACATGAAGTTGTGCTTTGAGCACATTCACCTTTCAAGGTATTTATCCACATTAAAAAGAATTATTTGGCTGGGGGAAAAAAGTTTGCTATAGTTCTTCAGAGGAAAGGGACATAAAATATATTTTAACCACTTTCAGTACCTAGTTTAGCTGTGGGCTGGAGCAGAGCGATGGCAGATGAAACCTGTGCAGCTGATAGAGTCTCCAGCAGCTCTTGGAGAAGAGACACCATTCACAAAGCAGAAACCACTAAGCATCTTTTAAAGCTAAGTAATTCCTATTTACATTAATACATGAGACTGAAAGCTCGGAGGTCCTGTCCCACATCAATCACCGTACAACTCTCTTATGGTTCAGGAGACACTTCAGGGAGAGATCCAATACTGGCACCTCAAGGCTGGCAATGTCTCCCAGGGAAGTAAGGCAGATGCTTGGAATTAACCTCTGCGATTGTCTGCTGCTGCTGCTGCACTCCAACAGACTGCTACTGGTTTCCAAATTATTTTCTCCATTCTATCTCAATTAATTGCCCCTTCAGAGTGTAAGCTAATTGTGTCAGCTGCAAACTAAGGGTGAGCATTTTACTTAAGGCTGAAATAGGAAAGGAAACGTTGCCCTTCTCATCTGATTAACAGTACCACTCTGGTTTAAGGCAGGATTTTGCACAGCTTAGGATGTTCACCAGGAGGAATCACTCTGGCTTGGTAGCATGAAATTCAGATGGCAAATAGAAGACATGCCTGCTGCCTTCACTGCTTTCTGCTAGTGTCCAGCAATGGTGTTTGCATTTTCACGTCAGAAAACACAGGACATTCCAAGGAAATTAAATCCCTTTGATTTAAAGGCTCAGAACTAATAAAACATGGGATTTCCCCTTCATATTACCTGCATTATCAGACTACATGATAAACACACAAGAACAATGTGTTCTCACATAAATTTTGTTTCCCAGGTGCATTCATCCTTGGCTTTATAGGATATTCTGGCCTGCGTTTAATCCCTCTGGTTCTGTGCCCAAAGAAAGCATCTTAAATAGTCTTAACAATGCCTTGAAAGATGAGATGCTTGGGTTGAAGGAAAAAAATGGGGACCTGGAGGTTAGGGGGTCATATTTCTTTAATCTGTGTGGGGAGAAAAAAATGAAAAACAAAGTTCAGCAAGAAGGAGCACATGAGTTGGCTATAGTTCACCAGGAACAAAGTGTCTGCACACCTTAGGAGCAGAAACACTGAAGGAGCTTGGTGTATCACTCTAAGAGAGACATGAAACAAAGGGTGGAGCAGCACGGAGGTGTTGTGGTCATGCCCTGTTTAAAATAGTGCAGCTAACGGGAACTAAGCCACAGGAATGACCCAAATGGTGAGCAAAAGCTGAACTGTGCTTCACTAACTCAAAAATACATATTACTTTTCATGCCTCTGCACATGCTAACAGACTAAAACCTGTACATGCTTTACATGTATGACTGAAGTCTCTCAAACTACACTTAAACATGAAAGGACATCAACTTTACCTTTTCTCTTTTTCCCCTCCCTCAAAGAAAACGATACAGTTATAGCTTAAGTGGTGCAGGAGGCCAAAGGAGACTCCACCTTTGTGAATGCCTATGAAGTAGGACTCGAACACTCCGCTATACTGAGTGCTCCTTTGGGAAATTTAGAAATCAAGCTTGTATTTGTCATCGTACTTTAGCCTTATAGAGCCATCTAGCAATTTAATGTCTGTGTCACCAGCTGTACTATTCGTATTTTGTGTATTCACTCATGCTTCTCAGATGGTGTATTTATCACCAGCAATCCAGTAGCTACCTGCATTTCTGTTGCTCAGTAAATGACACTACCTTGTACTTGGCCATGAGAGTTACTGAATGCCACCAGACTTCAGATCTGGCTGCGAAAGTTCATTGGGCACAACCAGACTTACGGTGAATGTTTGTGCATCTGTAACTGTGGTGCTTCTTACCGAGCACACCTGGACTTGCAGTGCCACATTGGCCCTGCATTTCTGATGCTTAGAACTGAATTGGCTATCATTCAGCTGTCACAAGTCCCTGTGATACCTGAGATCCAGCTGGAACAAAAGGGAGGTTATTTTGTGCCAAATCTCCTTCCTCTTAACACATCAGAAAAGTTAGCCTTACTCTTAAGGCAGCAATCCCTCAGACAGACAAGAGGAATCAGTTCAGATATGTGCACTTCATGTCAGTGCAAAGAGGGATGTATTGGTATTAATACATCACTCTAGAAATCCAGTCTGCCTTTGAATGTTAATCATTTTCCTACTCTCCTCTTCAGACATCATTTTAAGCCACCAAAATGCAATCATACAATCATCACAAAACACAATCATACAATCATCACGAAAATACAATGAGGCATACAAACAATAATAAGAGGCTAAACCACAAGTCATTTCATATTTGACAATATTTTGAGTTATTCCTAATTTGTCTTCAGGATGCAGTTGGCTAAAATGTTTGATTCCTGCCCCCCCTTCCACCCCCAGTCATAGCAGAGTTAGATTGCATTTGGTTTTAACATATATAACGCAACTGCAGGAAATGGAGCATTGAGTAAAAAAAAAAAAGTAGGGGGTGGGCAGTATTGCAAAAGTCATAGTAATATCACAAACAACAGTGCTGGCAACTCACAGGTATCAACAAATTGTTTAAACGTTGCTTGAGAGGGAACCTGTGAAACACCCAGCCCTTGTGTGAAACAACTGTTTCTCCTCTGTCAGGGCCCTCTTTAAGCCAAAAGAGAAGCAGTTAGTAAAGGTATCCACTTTTTCTTCAAACAAATCCCTGCGCTTGCCCCACAATCATTTTTCAGTCCTACTAAGCAACTCAAGCCTCACATTTCCCCCATGAATCAATCAATTGCAGCTGAAAGTTCAGTGGTAGCTCGGTCATATTCGTGGGACTTAACTATGTCCTTTATGCTCCTAACTGACATACTTGTTACTGAACACAAAAAAAAAAAGGCCATACTTCATTTGTATTGCAGAAGCAACAAAACTCTCTCTTTACCTACATTGGCGCATAGTTTTGAGCCACAAAGTCAGAAAGAGCTCTTTGGCCACAGTCATAAGAAAACTGGCAGCAACCAGATACACAAGTGTTTCTATAGCATTAATGGTATAGGTATTTCTTTAACAAATGAAGAAGCATGATCATTATTTCTTACATTATAAGGAAAAAAGGAAACTACAGAAATCTGAAATACAGGGAAACAAATTCCTACCTGCTATGATTAAAATTGCGTAAGAGTTGATGACCTCATTTCAAATCAAATCAGCTCAGACTTTGGCTTCAGTTTTTCAGGAAGCAGACTCAATCTTCTCCAAATATTTAAAAAAGGTTTGTTTGCTCGAAACCAGCAAAACTCAATGAAGTACCTTGTTTGTAACAGGGCCCCAAAATGTGTACTGATTCTTTTCATTCCACAGCTTTTGGTATGATCGCAAATTGTGTGGACTTGGTACTTTGTCTGCTTTTAGTAGTGTTGGTTTCATTATGACAATTTCTGTTATCTGTTTATACTGCAGAAATGTGTTTTCAAGAGCCTGGAAATGACCAGGCTGATCTTATTATCTCACAAAAAGGCACACCTTTTGGGTCAAGGTTTAAGTGCAAAGAACAATTGCAATCTACATGAATTAACTTGAGTCAAGATTTCCATTAATGCTTATGCACCAAGCAGTTTAAGAAGGCTGGCAGAACTTGTCAGGCAGTGCCACAACAAAACCAGCATTTTTACTTCTGCGTTTCCAACTTAATTTGCTGATCTTGTCCATTATTTGCTCTTGCTCAGAGCTGGTTTTGTCTTGTGAAGTTTGTGCAAAAGCTTTTTAGAATTCCATGCGGAGAAAAGGGACCTGCATTTTACCCATTTTAACAGCAATATTTCAAATACAACTTGAGAATAAGTAATATTACAAAAGTAACTATTTTAAAAGGCTAATTTAAGAAAACAAAGAGCTATTACTTGTGAACTAACATTTGCTATCCACATTTAGAAATAAGAAATAATTAAAATGCTACTTCCACTTTTATTTTGTAAATTTCTCAGTATTTGTTGTAGCATTTAAAAAATATCTCTTACACTTGCTTTGATTATATAAAGTGATAAGTCTCTGAATTGTGATTTAAGTAAATGAGAGGACTGATTTTTTTAATTATTATTTTTTTCCCAAAGTAAGCAGTCATTCACCCTGTAGCAGGCAAACTAATAGCAGACCCTAAGATGCCCTGCCAAATCTGCAATTAAGTTTTCCTCTATACAGATGTAAGCCTGTGTCTTAAGTGACCTCATATATAGTAGATACCCTCCAAACTGTCCCCAACAGCAGGCGACATGATTTACACTATTAGTTCCTTGCCAGTACTTGTTTCAAAACACTCTTGTGCTCATATTTGACAGCCAGAAACAAAGATTTCACTTTGATGAGGCACCTGAGACTACGTAAATAGCATAAATCACATCATGCTTGTAAAGTATACCAAAAAAAGAAAAATAAAAACTTAAAAAAGAAAAAGAAAGACAAAAGAAAAAGAAAAAAAAAAAAAACCAAACACCAAAAACAAGACAGAAACCAATAACTCTGATTTAAGCTTGTATTTCAGGTTCTATGGCCAGTCAACTTCTCAGCCTCTGAATTCAAGAAAAAAAAGACAAAAGAGTATCTTGTGTTTGCATTACAGATGCCATATCTAAAATACAAACATACTGCCTTTATTAGGGCAGGCTAGATATGTAAAGGCAAGACCAAATTCAGTTTCTCCTAACAGTTATTTCTGTCTATGTCAGACTGGCAGGAACCACCTACATACACAAAGAGAGGAGTTTCCAGAAACTCCCAAATCCCTAAATAAGCTTGAAAGCTGCACTCCTCACCACAGCTGGGCTCCTCCGACATAGAGCCTTGAGCAAAGTCCTATCTGCTTTTTGCCTGGATCAGTGATCCAGGCAAAACTCTGCCTGGGAAGAAGGGTTTCCACTTTTTGTTTGGTTCTTTTACTTCTTGTTTCCCTTTCCCTGTGGACTGGTTGCAGTTACTAGGTAGAAAAAGGCAAGATGGTGTCAGAGTCCTCTCTGTGGCCTCACTCTTGCAGAGAGCACAATCTCTCAGGTGACCCTGTGTCACAGGGCTCAGGCACAGCCCCACCAGGCTGGCATGAGGGTCCTTCTCATCTGCCTTCCACCTCTTGCCCTTTTGGACTGTGCCACGGGCTGCCAAGACAAGGCCACTGTCCTTCCATGAGTGAACAAGCCAGAGCGCTGCTCACACGCCTCTGACCTCAGCATCACCGCACCGTGGTGGGGCTGAAGGGACACGAGGGGCAGCAGCGGGGCCTCCCCAAATACAGTGCTGCCCTTAGGTGCATTTTTCTTCCCCATTTAGAGAGGGAAGAAGATTTGCCAGCTCTCTGGCTGACCCACTCTTCCACAGCAGGCAAGAAGTGAGGAGGGGAACCGCTGATGAGAACATGGAGTAGAGGCTTTTCTGTTCCCAGTTGTCAGAGATCAAAACTGTAATGTATGTGAGCTGCTGTTCAGCTAACTTGCATTTCTACAAAAGTCCTGTCAATTATTTCCTATCCAGGGCTAAGAACTATATAACAGTGCCCTGTCCATGTCTAATACCTCACATAAACTTACACTAACTCTGGGGCAAGAGCCAAAGCCACGGAGCTGCCAGTTTCTATCAGTGGAAAAAACATACTTCAAGTGACCATTAAAGTAAGTAGAGCTTGCCTGTATAGAGCCATACTGATTCATTGAAGAGACTTACAGAAACTAAGAAGAGAAATAAAAAATAAAAATGAAAATATATTTGTTGTCATTGTTTTTTTTAATTTTGTTTGTGTTTTTTCTGCTGGAATACCTGATAATAACTCCCTATTGAATAATGTAACACTGGGAGCCTACACTAATTTGGTAAGAATTCAGATACAAATGTCAGAACTAAAGCAACAGTCAGGGATGAAAGTATCAACACAGGAAACTGCTACAAATTTTTTGCAATCTCTTCCATGCAAACAGTTGCTTTGAAAAACATCTAAGGGAAATGGCAATACAGAGTAAACCTCTTTCTGTTTACAAGCATTTTCATCTGAAATATTTAACACCTGGATTGAAATATAGTTAAAATCCTGGTTTCAAATGCAGACGTTTTCTCAGGCTGTTTCCTGTGACATACACACTGGCTCATCACAACTCAAACTCACTGTAAAAACAGCATTCATTTATTGCATGAGGACACAGAGGAAACTGGAGACATCTGACTCCTAAAGAAACAGTTCCTGGGAGCCTGAAGTTGTGAGAAAAGGAAAACACAAAAAAGCTTTCCAACTCTGAAATTGAGTTTATTCAGCTCTCAGTAATACTCTCATTTCCAGAGGTCACATCAGTCTGTTCTCTAGGCAAAGAATGTTTCTTCCAAGGACACATTTAGTCAAAACCAATGCATTCTGCAGCTCAGCATAAAAGAAGGTACCAACCCTGAGAGTTGCTGAGCAACCTTCTGAGATTTATTAACTGCCCTCGATTCCTGGAAAGCATAGATGTTAGCCATGGAAATTCAGGCTCAATTCATTTATCATTCCCTCCTGGTACCTCTGCCTATTGAAAGAAAAGGTAGTGCAGCAGGAAACTACTTTTAAGCAGCCCTGGTTCACCCCCTGAAAGAGAATCTTTGATTCAATCTTCTTCATGGGAAAATCACCGACCTTTCAAGCTTTCTTCATCCTTGGAATAGAAATAAGTCAGAGGAGGTGATGAGGCACAGTACCCGCATCTCATGCCTGGACTAGCCAAACAGTCTCCTCCAACTCCCTTCTGTCCTGCTCTGCAGGCAGTTTCTGGCTCCTTTCTCTTTCCTAATCAGTGCCAAGGAGCCAGACACGAGCACAGAATGCAAATCCTGCTTTGTCCTGGCTCCATGTGAAACAACTTGGATTTTCATCTGAATAGAACTCTTCCTTGCTTCCTGAAACAGGCAGAGAGGCGTACACAAACACATGTGGCAAAATGCACATTGAACAAGTCAGTGCAGTGAACAAGTTTCGTGAACCCTTTAAAGTTTGAAAATAGAAGCACCTCACTCAGTAAAAAAATTCACGATGAAGTTTTATAGCTCCCTGAGGAGTTTCATAGCTGATTTAAGCAGGTGTCAAGGTATGACTGTGAAAGAGGTGGGCCTTCATGATCCCCTTCATGTCCTAATTAGGTACAGATGGCCACAGATATATTACCATCTGCATAAAGGAGAATGAAAAGCAAAAAGGGGTTTGGGTCTGCTATCACAGACCCTCAAAAATGGTCCCTAGCTGCTCAAGAATTCCAAACTTCCACCTGAAAAAGCTGGGACTTAAGATGAGTCCCCATGTTATTTTGCAGGCTCAGTGATGTTATCATTAGGGGTACATCATTTGCCATCTCATTTCTGCCAGTGCTCGAAGTTGCTTGAAAAAGTTTCCATCAGCCACCCTAAAAAATGGCAGATGTTTAGATTCCATGGGAGTTTAAAACACTGTCACAATCTACAGGAATCAGTTTGTTTTCCTTCGTGGTCCTTGCCCAGCTGAGACAATTTGTATGAAAATAATCTTCTGTTAATCAAAAGATATGGGTTCAACCTTCATAAATTGCCTGGTGATATAAATAAACGTGCTTTATAGGCTCTCCTGCAAAAATTATTTGTAGTTCCAAGTTGCTTAATTCTTCATTGCTTCTGCCAAAAAAACCAGGGCAGCTTTTGCTCACAGACACGTGGTGTGAACACCTATGCCCTAGAACATGTAATTCAGAATTAAAGATGACAGTAAAAAAGAAATTACTAGAATTGCTTATATTTAGCAACTTCAATATTACAAGATATCAGTAAAAACAACCCCATAGTGTTTTTCCTATCAATGCCACAATTTATTACCAATGCTTGGGTTTTGCTTCACAAATATTTAGCACAGAACTGGTGCAACTTTATTTCTGCCTCCTGTTACTATGCAATGAAGAGTAAAAGTGCTGTAATGTTCAACAGCCTATCACAAGACACACACAAAAGTGAAAAAACTTACTGTGTATATGAACGATCTGAGATTCCATCTGCTAGTCCCAGGCATTTTGGTAGCTCAGACAGCAGCCCTGAACAAGAGACTTGGTGCTACACAGTGAATATTTCTGAAAGAAAGTAACTAACTGTACAAGAAAGTATAACAGACCACATGACTGTCATATGAATATCCTTACACAATATTAATCCAGCTTCTTTCTATTATTACTTGCCAGCAGTTTTATCTTACTAAGTTATTCATATGAGGAGTACTCAGCAAGAATGAGAATTACAAAAATATACTTTAAAACTGTCTCAAATGCCTTGCAGGCTTGGGGAGAACACACAGTGAGTGGATTCTGCTATTTATTCTAAATATTGTTCACTTTAGAAAGCCCGTTTACATGGGCTTTCTTTAGAGTAAGGAGCTTAATAAGGAAAGCAATTAAAACAGGACAAAAAGTGCTTACAGAGGCAACAAAAGATTAAAAACTTGGTACATCTCTGGGAAGGTGGAAACAAAACTGACTTCATAACAAGCCTAGTTTACTTTCACTGGCATGTCAGCCTTGTGAAATTTTTACAGACAAGGTTTTGAATAGCGTTCTCACTGCTGGAGTGGGAACACCACAGAGAGCTCATCACTGCTCCTGCTAAAGTTCCTGTCAGTACCCTAAATGCATGCATGCAATATCCTCTGCTGCATATGCATGAAGGTGGGTAAGTTGTGAAGTGTCGATGACGATGACTCAATTAGCCTGCGTTGGACATCTGCACATTAAAGGTAAGCTTTGCAGTCTGCAAGTCTGTCAACAGCACAGTTTTCATACTGCTCACATCAGCAGCTGAATACTCTGTGACTAATGAAAAGCTAACAGAAGAACTTTGGAAGTATTAATACATCTGTTTTTAATTACCACTAGAGGGACAAAAAAAAATAAAACAATGAAGATGATTAGAGCATGGGACAATTCTTCCATGAGGAAAGGCTGAGGGAGCTGGGACTGTTGAAGCCTTGACAAGGCTCAGAGGGATCTCATCAATGTGTAAAGGCAGGGTGCAAAGAGGAGCTAGGTTCTTTTCACTGGGGTCCAGTGGCAGGACTAGAGGCAATGGGCACAAACTGAAACATGAAAAGTTCCCTCTGAACATCAGGAAACACTTCTTCACCGTGAGAGTGACCAAGCACCAGCACAGGTTACACAGGGAGGTTGTGCAGTGTCCATCCTTGGAGGTATTCAAAACTCATCTGGACTCAGTCCTGGACAATCTGCTCTAGGTACTCACTTTGGGCAAGGGGAGCTGGAGAAGATGACCTCCAGAGGTCACAGAATCATAGAAAGGTTTTGGTTGGAAGGGACATTAAAGATCATTTAGTTCCAACCCCTCTACTGTGGTCAAGGATGCTACCCACTAGATCAGGCTGCTCAGGGCCCCATCCAACCTGGCCTTGAACACTGTCAGGGATGGGGAATCCAGAACTTCTCTGGGTAGCCTGTTGCAGTACCTCACCACCCTCACCGTAAAGAATTCCTTCCTAACATGTAATCTGAATCTCTCCTCTTTTAATTTTAAACTGTTGCCCCTTGTCTTATCACTACCTGTCCATGTAAAAAGCCACCCTCCCTCTTTTTTATAAGCCCTCTTTAAGTGTTGGAAGGCTGCAATGAGGTCTCCCTGGAGCCTTCTTTTCTTCAGCCTCAACACTCTTAGCCTGCCTTCATAGGAGAAATGTTCCAGCCCTCTGACCATCTTCATGGCCCTCCACTTGACTTGCTCCAACAGGTCCATGTCTTTTCTGTGTTGAAGACCCTAGAGCTGGATGCAGAACTCCAGGTGGGGTCTCACCAGTGTAGAGTAGAGTGGCAGAATTCCCTCCCTCGCCCTGCTGGCCACACTGTTTTGATGCTGCCCAGGATGCTGTTGGCCTTCTGGACTGCAGTTGCACATTGCCAGCTCCTGTCCAGCTTTCTGTCCATGAGAACTCCATAAGTCATTCTCTGCAGGGCTTCTCTCAATGAGTTCTTCCACTCTGTACTCATGTGTGGGATTGCCCCAATCCAGGTGCAGCACCTAGATATTGAGCCACTGACCACAGCTCTTTGGCTGCATCTATCCAACCAATTCCTCCCCAGCTCAGACATTCTGTGATTCTGTGAACTATAAATTATTAGAGCTGAAAAAACTATTTGATGCTCCCATCATCATGCAGATTTTTCCCTAAACGAGCAAGTGAAACTCAAAAGCCAGGTATGTAGGTGTCTCCCTCATTAATTAGTCCTCTTGCTTCCAGGAACTCTTCATTATTACTTAAGTCTCGTCTTAATTAAGCTGTGACCTGTGGTCCTTCAGCTTCTTAAAGACTTGGTCTAAGATTCATGCCTTCCAAGGGAGTGACCATGGACTCCTTTTCAAGTCGGTGGGGAGAAACATAAATTTCATCATCTAAAATAGTCTGGACTTCCTGTTCCCTAGAATAACTTGCCTCTTCTCTGAACTCAGGCAATAATCTACAAATGTTGAGGAAAGAAAGGTGTGTTGAGTTGAGAGATATAAATCCAGCAGAGATCTATTCTGTAAACATTCCACATACTTTTAAGGCAACTGCTCCGTCGGGGAAGAGGCAAAAGATTCAGGGAGAGAAACCAATGCCTGTTGCCCCCTCCTTATGAGAGCTGTTGGTTCAGAAATGAAATGTTAGGCCATGCTTCCTGGACCTCCCACAGACCTCTTCCAATTTACCTTTTGGAAAGGTCCCGTTTAAAGAACCAAGGTTTGAAACTCCCTCAAATTTTGGACAGCCTCAATTCTGCAAGAGACTGAAGAATGAGTTATCTGGATCAAAGTTCCCACATAAAGCATTTTATTATTTTAAAATTGACAGTGTGGTGGGGGGAAAAAAAACATGTAGCAATGTGACAGGAGATTACAAATGTTTTGGATTGTTCTGTCAAAGCCTCTCCCGATCTAGAGAGCCTGGTAGTTTCACAAAACGCTTCCCAGGACACCGGAGAGCAGGATGAGTTCCTTAAGTTGTTCCAAGGAAGACGTTTTAGGTATATGAAGCCTTGACGTGGACAGACACATCATTAGCAGTATTTTGAAAAAACAGCACCATTCAGTCTTACTGCTACACTGACCCTCTGGTCTGTGCATATACTCTCCAATCAAGACAAAACAGGGGGGAAAGTATATTAGCTAGAGATAACCTCCAGTGGAAACTGTCCCCATGATCGTGTTCCTGGCATCCTTTTGCAGACGGTACCAGGCACAGGCTGTGTTTGACACCCTGCCCTCGGCCTCACAACATTAACCTGCACACAGTCGCAGGCAGCTCCCTCTCGATAATGAGGAATTCACTGACAAGCAGGAGATTACGGCAGGGCTGCAAGCCAGGACATCGAGCCCCTTCCTCTCCTGGCCAGAGCGAAGGGCCAGCATTTACACAGGGCAAAACTTGGGGGAGTGTGGAATGCAGAAGGAACCCCGTGTTCCCGGGAAGCCTCCGCCTCCTTGCAGTGCCCTCCCTTCCATCCTGCCCGCGGAACCCGAGGACGTCACTTGAGGAGGATGCAATGCAATTCAAGGAGCAGCACATGTTATGTCTGACTGGGCTGTGCCAGTGCTGTGCTGCTGTCCACTCTCTTCCGACATCTCTGGGAAAAACGCTTCCCATCACTAGCACACTCCGCCCCGCAACCTATTGCACTCCTATCTTTCCCGGGAGTACGGGTTCTGCGTTTGCTGGGTGGGGCGAGGGCGAGGAGGAGGCGGAGAAGGAGGCGGGAAGGAGCTGAAGGAGGAGGCGGAGGCAGCGGCGGCGCCGCTCCCGCCCCTCCGGGGCGCTGCCAGCCGGGATCCACGGCCCGGCTGGTCCCGCCCCGCCCGGCCGGGCACCGCCCTTTCCGCCGGGGAGGCGACGCGGCGCTGCCCAAGATGGTGGCGGGAGGGCTGTGCCTGTGTGGGCTCCTCAGGTACCGGGGCGCGGGGGCGGCGCGTCCTGGCGGCGGGCAGGGAGGGCGGCAGGGAGGCGGGCCCTGCCCGGCCGCGCTCCTCCGGCCCCCCGGGGTGGCCCCTGCCCGCCTCCGCGCTGCGCCGCCGGCCTCGGGTGGGATAATGTGCTTTTCCGCCGCTCCCGGCCCAAAATGAAAGTGCTTCCTTAGGTGTGTGGGTCGCTCCTTTGGTAAACAGGAGCGGCCGAGTAAACGCTGTTCATCCCGAGGCGTAGCGGCACTGCGGCACAGGTGCTGTCCGTGCGAGGCTCCTGGGCCGGGAATTCTCCCGCTACAGGGTTAGGAGAGCTGTCAGGGAGGCGGTGGAGAGCGGGGGCAATATGCCTGTCAGTGACTGAGAGACCGGAGGAAACGAGTCTTTCTGCACAGGGCGACTGCACAGAGCTGCTCTGGGCAGCTGGCGTAGCTCTTCTTGCCTCCGGGGAATGGGAACTGAAGGCTGAAATGGGAAATGCCTGGCCCAGTAACCCGGCACCAAAGCAGTTTGCAGTAAGCGAGCCGAACAGGAGATTGGACTGAAAACAACTCTTAAAAGTCGATTTAGAAGTCACTCTGGTAGTTGTGTATTGCCAGGTTGCTAAGGAGATGCAAAGTGTGTAGAGCGCATGGAGATAGATAACACATATAGGGCATGAATGAACAATAATAAATGATTGCAAGGTAACAGCAGGGCAAAAAGAGATCTTTGCATAATGCAGAGTAATGGTTTAATTTCTGTAATTGTCGAAGTCATGCACACTGATGATTTCTGAGATTAGAAGAACTCAATAAATTGTTGAACTCCCTGTAGCTCTACCTTTAAACGCTTCTCGCTCAATGTCATACTTAGTATTTCTTTAAAGCAATTACATATTTTAAAATTTCCGGCTTGTTTCAGATTGCTGTGCTCATTGTTACTCCCTGCATTATTTCTAAGTGGAATTTTGTGCATCTGCTTGGTGGTACTGCTGTGGGGAGTACGGCTCTGGATACGAAGGAAGAAACAGTTGAGCTCAGCAGGAAGAGATGGGAAGCGGCCACTGCTGGTGGCCTTTTTTCACCCGTATTGCAATGCAGGAGGTGGAGGGGAGAGAGTCCTGTGGTGTGCCGTAAGAACGCTCCAGAAAAAGTAAGCGTATGTGTTTATCAAACACCGTATTTCGTTCTTAGCTTCTGATGCTGTTCTTTATGCATATGTTGGCATTTTACATATTTAAGTAGGTGTCATTAATCTACTTGTCTTACATTTTATTTTACATCTTGAGTTTCATGTGGTTGCATTCTACTTCATCGCTTTAGATTTTGATATTTCCTGCTGTGGCACCTCTCACTTTTTTCCTTTCCTTCCTTGAGAGAAACCGTCCTTTCTTCTCAGTTTTCCACTACTGGTATGGAACTTTGTACAGTCATAACTCCTCAGTAGATAACTGATCATCTTTACACTTGCCTCTTGGTGCAGGAGGCAAAACGAATTAATACCTAAAGTGGATTTAACACGGGTACATCCACTGATTTGCCATCATTTTCATTTTTCTCTTGCTATGCACTAGGCAGATATCTCCTAATGTAGGGCAAGGTGTTCTGAAGTCTGTAGAATAATACTGAGCTCCTTTTATGTTTTACTCAAATTAAAATATTGCCCAGTTTCTCAGCCATATGTTTTTCTGCAGATCAGAAAAAATCTGAAGTATAAGGAAAAGTATAATTTAGTTAAAATCGTTTCTTGGCCAGACATTTGTTCTCATATTCTTCTTGAGTACTTTTAAGTGGATTATATTTTAGTTTCTTGCTGGAAAATATGAAGAGAAGAATATATGAAATTCTTTTTCTTTATTCTTACAGGTACAGAAATGTAACATGTGTTGTTTACACTGGTGATAGAGATGCCACTGGAGAAGAAATAGTAGAAGGCGCTTTCAGAAGATTCAATATTAAGTTAATTCATCCTGTGAAGTTTGTATTTCTAGAAAAACGCTTCCTTGTGGAAGCTTCTCTTTATCCTTACTTTACTTTGCTGGGACAAAGTTTAGGATCAGTGTTCCTTGGCTGGGAAGCTCTTCTAAAGTGTGTTCCTGATATTTATATTGACTCAATGGGTTATGCCTTCACAATTCCCCTCTTCAAATACCTAGGAGGTTGTCGCGTTGGATGCTACGTCCATTATCCCACTATCAGCACCGATATGCTCTCTGTCGTGAGGAATCAGGATACCAGGTTTAACAATGCTGCCTTCATTACAAGCAGTCCTCTCTTCAGCAAATTTAAACTGGTCTACTACTACTTCTTTGCTTTCATGTACGGGTTGGTTGGTTCCTGCAGTGATGTGGTTATGGTGAATTCTTCTTGGACACTGAATCACATCCTTTCCCTCTGGAGAGCTGGGGCTTGCACTAGTGTTGTGTATCCACCATGCGATGTTCAGACTTTCCTGGATATTCCACTGGAAGTGGAAAAGAGCACCAGTGAATATTCCATTGTTTCTGTCAGCCAGTTCAGGCCTGAAAAAGATCATCCTTTGCAAATCAGAGCCTTTGCTAAATTGCTGAAAGAGAGAGTGGGGCAGCAGCCATCAGTGAAGCTGATCTTAATTGGCGGCTGTCGTAACCAGCAAGATGAAGAGCGTGTAAAGAACCTGAAACGTCTGTGTGAAGAGCTGGGAGTGAGTGACGATGTGGTGTTCAGGATAAACATTCCCTTTGAGGAGCTGAAGAGACACCTGGCCGAGGCCACCATCGGCCTGCATACCATGTGGAATGAGCACTTCGGGATCGGTCAGTACATTTCCTGCGTGTTCCGCTGCTTGTCCCTAGGTGTCTAAGAACAGAGGTCTGCTTGCCAAGCAGGTGTCCAGCTCCTGTTCCCGTTGGAGGCAGTGGAGCTGCTGTAAAGCCTACAGGACCAGTGCAGGTGTGGTGCAGATGATGCACCACTAGGTGCTACTGTAGTGCAGGCTGAAGTGCTGTAGTCATAGACTGTTAATTCTCTGCATCCTCTAGTCACCTAAACACAGAGCTAGTCCCATCTTTGCTGCCCAGGATGTCCTCCTGACCCCCAGCTATCGCCCTTCAAGGTCATGGGTCACCCTGTTGTCCTTGGGTTAGGTTTGCAGCATTCTGGAGCTTCAAGAGGCTGCAGGTGCTTCTCTTCAAGCACTTTAAATTGTGCCCTCTTGGCTTCACTGACTGCGGGGGGAGCTTAGAGACAGCTCATGTGTAGACATCCATGTTAGAGATTTTGGTTGTGTTTCACCTGCCTCAGATGCCATTTGAAATGTCTAGTGTATGTCATGGGGCTCCAGCTGCTGTTTCAGGGGTGTGAGTCTCCAGCAGATCCTGTCTGGTATAAATGAGCCCCATGTGGGTGCCTCCAGGTACCTTTGCCCATCTCATTGCATTAGGCATCTCTGCTGAGGCAAATGTATCAAGCCCTTAAATTAGTCGGCGTAGCATGGAGCAGAATGCTAGAGAGGAGCTGGGACCCAGAATTAGGGTGTGGGGCTCAGTTTGTTGGGATTAGATGAGTCCTGAATTTGAAAGGGAATGCCAGATTGCCCATCTATAAATCTACGATGGTTGGGTAAGTTAGTAGCCAAGCAGATGGATGCCATACTTGGCCATAATGTGACTGAACTGCAGTTAATGTCTTCAGACTTTATTAGAATACAGGCTAAGTGTCAGGAGTAGTAGTTTATGGTCTGTAGGAACTTGGTATAAAACAATACACTGAAGTGTCTCTCAGAAGCAACTGCAAAATATTGGAAATTATGTCTTCTCTTTTTTCTCCCACAAAACAGTTTTGTTAAATTTTTTTAAAAAGTGGTGCAATTGCACTGTGATTTTGAATTTGAGCAGGATTTCACCTTCATCTAACAGGGGTTTTATGTGTAAAAACACATATTCCAAAACTTTGGAGCATTATTTATAGAAGGCAATGTTTAAGCTGAGGGAATTTATAAAAATCAAATGAGAACTGAGAAGAATCAGCATTACTGAGGTCTGTTCTGGAACCGTGGAGGAGAATTGAAGTTACTGTGTACATTATGTTGTTCCTATCCCACTGCTTTTGGCTGAGGAAACCTTACTGATTCCCATTTCATTAAAGTTTCTTCCATCAAAAATAAAGATGTAGAGATAACAATTTTACCAGTGTGTTGCTGAGTTGTCAAAAGCTATAAAGATTTGTTCATCTGCAGAATACTGAACTTCTGAATATTACCTGATTGAAATGTGCATAGTCAACTTTTTTCATGGTATCTTCCAAATGTTTAAAATCAAGTATGTTACAAGAACCACAAATTAGCCAGTTATATCCAGTTTCTAATTTCAATGTTATGTGTTCAAGAGAAACTATAATTTCAGTCCTTAGAACTGAAAAATTCAAATTTGTGTTTCTTACAGGACCGTTTTCACTGTATTTTTCCAGCTGATTTGGAATGGCAGTCTGTAGTGAATTTAACTGTTGGTTTAACTTTCCAGTGTTTTATAGAAGGTCAAAGCACATGATGTGCACCCTCATATCAGCATTTTTTGTATCTCTTACAGGAGTAGTTGAATGTATGGCAGCTGGCACAGTTATCCTGGCTCACAATTCTGGAGGCCCCAAATTGGACATCGTGGTGCCCCATGAAGGACACGTCACAGGCTTCCTGGCAGAAGACGAGGACAGTTACGCTGAGACAATGGCTTATATCTTCTCTTTGTCTCCTGAGAAAAGACTGGAGATCAGAGAAAACGCTCGGCGCTCTGTGCACAGGTTTTCTGACCAGCATTTTGAAGACACATTCCTGCTATCCGTGGAGCCATTATTTAAATAAATGTATATAAGTAAAAAGGAATATGGGTAAAATTAACTTTTTATATTTGACTGTGTGGCACGTGTAAATGTAGCTAAGCTATGATCCCTTGGTCCCATTCAATAAAAAGGTTGTTTTTCTTTCTGTCAGGCTGTCTGCTTTATGTAACGGAGACTTTTTTTTACTGGGAAAGAAATGCTTCTATGTTAACTGCATGAGAGTAGGGTGCACTTAAAAACCCTCTGGATTCACAAACCATGATAGTGCTTTGGTAACAGAACTACATCAGGAAGTTCTTTTATTTATCAGGAACCCCTTTTATTTATTGAATATTTTCAGTCTTCACCTGTTACATGACTCTCTACCCACAGTCACACTTTTTGAAGTCAACACTTTTGTTTTATAGCCTTTGTACCCAGGACCTTTTTTTTCCAGAATCTACAGTCCTCCTGTACTTGGCACTGGTGAGGCTGCACCTCAAATCCTGTGGTCAGTTTTGGGCTCCTCAGTTCAGGAAGGATGTTGAGGTGCTGGAGCATGTCCAGAGAAGGGCAAGAGAGCTGGGGAAGGGTCTGGAGCACAAGTCCTATGCGGAGCAGCTGAGGGAGCTGGGGGTGTTTAGCCTGGAGAAAAGGAGGCTCAGTGGGGACCTTACCACTCTACAAATGCCTGAAAGGAGGGTGTCACCAGGTGCGTGGTCAGCCTCTTCTCCCAGGTGGCAAGTGATAAGAGAAAATAGCCTCAAGTTGCACCAGGGGAGATTTATATTGGATATTAAGAAAAATTTTGACACAGAAAAGGTTGTCAAGCATTGGAACAGACTTCCCTGGGAAGGGGTGGACTCACCATCCCTGGAGGTGTTTAAAAGACATGGCATGTAGGGACACGGTTTAGTGGTGGACTTGGCAGCGTTAGGTTAACAGTTGGATTCAATGATCTTTTCCAACATAAATTATTCTTCAAAAAAACTGCTAAAATCAGACTACAGATTGTAGTTTCCCCTTTATTTAAGATTCACTTGGCTTGTATTAAATCTTTTATATGGAAAAATAACAGTTGGAAGAATCTACAAACTTACATGTTTTATTAGGAACTGGGGAATGCACAATTCTAATGGCACTAATAAACCATTTTACTGCTACTATCTAAAACTCCTGAGCAGTTGATGTTACTATGTATGGTCAGTACTGTGTGAATGAAACTGTAGATTACAAAGCTGTACTGGCAGTACACAATGATTATGAAAAGCTGGAAGAGATTCTTAAAACAAGGAGTTGATTTATCTAGGGAAATAAAATACACAAAATAGGAGACTCTCTTACATGATACAAAAATGGTAAAACAGAGTACACAATCAGAAATTTGCTCAAGCAAGACTTGTCAGGTATGTCCAAGTAGTTTAGAATAACAGACGAAACAACATTTCGGTCTGGATGAGGATTTTTCAATGTTCAGACATCTGAAAAGTACCCTGATTTGTTTTTCCTTTAAAACAAAAGAATTACAGCTTTCTATTAATTTTAAATCTTTTTCATGATGGGCATCAACACCAAATTACCCATGATTATTTTCTAAATCATCACAGATTTTCCAAGTTTGTGAGGTAAACTCATCTTTTCTTCATCTGTTTGACCTTTATTTATTGAAAAGATGTGAGACTCTATGGTTTTCTCTGCTGGAGAAGTTGCCAACTTTTCCAGAGATTCCTCCAGCTCGTGTCTGAGTTCATCTTCAGAATCTTCAAAATTCCTGCACAGTAAAACAAGAGAATTTTATTAATTAAATAAATACAACTTTATTACAAACCTTTCTCGGTTCAAGGACTCTTAGGGTTTTTTAAAACACTTTATAAATAATATAGAAGCGACACACCTAATGTGAACTGTTTCTTCTGTCTCTGTGAGATTGTTTACCTGTATTTAAAAGGCAAGAGAAAAGAGCTGCAAAGCCATGTTAGTATTTCTGCTGTAATTTTTAATGACAGCATTGGCTGTGACAAATTACAGAATTAAAAGTTAAATTAGCAGACTCTGTAAGTTTTGTTTATTTATGAATTTTTAAGAACACAGAAAAACTTCAGGCAATGCAACCTGTCATTTCATGAAAACTGTCCAGTTGTGTGGATTTTCCTTCTGATGTGCTTGACTTACGTGTCTTCATCATCTGATCTTGGCTCAAGTCTACCTTCATCAACAGCAACAGCAGAGTATGTTTCTGAATCATCTTCCTTGTTTTCTTTTGGAGGCAACAGAGTTAATCTCCCTTCTGTAAAGAAAGGGAAACTTTCCTTCAGCTTCATATGAAAGTATGTGTAAAGGAATAGCAGATAAATAAATGCTTGAAGTGTTTCATTGTTGTTCAAATTACAACAATGTAAATACCGCACTTCTGTTGATGCAAAGTAAATGTAATTTTTGAAACAGTCTGTTACTTTAGGAAAGGGTGCTGCAGTGCAGGTGAGTTTGAATCAATTGCGGTGTCAGCTGTATCAGCATGGACCACGTTGTGCAGCCACCACTCATTTAAGTCACCATGTATGTATTTGAGTAAATGTTTTTTACAGGGTCCTTCAACCTCAACAGTTGCAGGGGCTACATCCAGGTTTGTGGTACCTGCCAACCTGCTGGCAGTAGTAGCTTTCCTCTGTCTACCCAAGCAAATGAAAGAATTACATATGCAGGTAATAGCCAGTAAGTAGGGCTTGCCCTTTTCCCTGCTCTTGAAAACAGCAACATCCTGAAGAGGCCTCTCAGTGCTTCAGGACAGAGCAGGGGTTCTGTCCCTGTTTTTCTACATTGCCAATTGCTTCAAAATGTTGTTTCTCATCACAGACCCTCTGCCAATGGTAGAAGAAATATTACACTAAAGAAAAACATGCAGAATTTACAGGAAAAAAAATCCTACCTATGTCTTCCTCAAAACAGATAAACGAATCCTCAGACAGCTCTGCTTTTGCTAAGATGCTCAGGAGTGTCTCTGGTGGTGTCTGTTTCCACTGCTTCCTGTTTTCTGGGATGTCTTCAGACAGAATATTATGGTCAGCTGAAGAACAACAAGGTTCTCAGGTCACTAAAGCATGACTGTAGCTCGGCACTGCCTTTTGTCAGATTCAGACTTTCTAGTCTTGACACTGATTTCTTCCTTTTGTGTAATTCTGGAATCGTTTTTTTTCCTTTATGGAATACTCCTCATCTTTTCAAAGGTACTTGATCTAATGGATAGGGAAAAAATAGTCTGGGCTACTCATCACTAAAAATGTTTAACACCAGTTTTAATGCTTAAGTAACTTCCATTATGCCTGGAATAGACAGGTGCATCTTCATCGAACAGTCCTTGCTCTGAAACTTGTTGGCTTCTTAGGGTTGACAGAGCTTAAAAAAAGTTCCTGTTTCTTTTGTGCCCTGTGGTCTTTCATCTAAGGCAGAATCAACAAAAGCTGGTGTATTAATAATACTCTGCTTTGTCTTCACTATCCATGCAAACGATTCAGGTTAGTTTTTGTCTATCTCGGGTGTTTGGAGCCTGCTGGAATGCTGGAAGAGCTCCTTGTTTGCAGAAACCAGTCACTGGAGATACTTGTCTGCCTGGGAATATATGCAGTAGTACTGTAAGAACCCTAGGGACTTTTCTCTTCTGAAGTGGAGCATCACCACAGCCACAGCTGGGTGAGGCGGCACTTGTGACTGGGTAGCACCACCACTGTGTGCAGAAGGAAAACAACTCCACCACATTCCAGGACAGCATTGGCACTCACTGCCCTAGTTCCTGTGTGTCATCAGCTCAAGGCCTGAGAAAGTGGCGTTGGTGAGTTGAATAGATTGGCATTTTTACCCCGGCCACAGAGTGATACATAAAATGCAGCACTCTCAATATGTATGAGCAACACAACGAGATTGCAGTGTTAGAGGGGAAAGTGACAACTGTTTTCTATGGCCTAACATGTACAGTAACCTCTGATGTTACAATGTCCTGCAATTAAAAGCCTGCTGGATCATGTGAACATTCAGGTATGGATGAATTCAGTCTGGCTGAATTTTAGGTGCTCACTGCTTTCACTGAAAGCCAAAACTTTCTCACCAAGTTTGTTTCCAGCCATAGTAGGACATGCAGATGTGACGTCAGCACCAGCTAAAAAGTTCAGTAGTGTCTGAGGGGCTCCAGGTTGCCAATGTTTTCTGGTTTTTTTCATATCATGTATGGACTCTAAGGGGAAGAAAAAGAAGAGGCAAAGTTCTTTGGATTTTTTTTGTAAAGTAAATTTCCATGTGATTATAATATTATGTGATATAAAGAAAGAGCTCATGAGATAAACTTGCTATAGCCTGGAGTTACTGAATTTACCTAACTCCTATGTAATTTTCAGGATTAATACGCAGCATTGCATTTTCCCAATAAATACCTGTTGGGTTGTCAGACAGTTCTTCCGAAGCTCTGTCTGTATGATTTTCATAAACTTCCACCAATTTCTCCTTAAGATTCTCACCATCCACAAAAGTTAAAGTCTCATTGAGTTTATCTAGTACCTGAAAAAAACAATAAGTTACTCTGGAAACAGTAAACAAATATGGTACAATAGCTAATCCCTTCTCATTTTACTGTGTTTGCCAGCCAACCTCATGTATGCACAGGAAAATTGTGTAACAAAAAGTGAAGCAGCAGGACTCAGAAGCCACATTGTGATTTGTGCATCAGAGGGCTGCATGGGGCTCCACAGAGATGTGAAACAACAGAATGACAAAGTAGTGCTTTATAAATTAAAAATATATATACTAGAAATATTTTTTTGTTGCTGTTAGGAATATTTTTTTTAATTCTAATATACTAATAAAAATCTTAATAGGTAGCTATTACATGTTGATCAGCCACAAATATAATTTTACTAAATGAAAACACATAATGTTGTCTGTAGTTGTTGTTGCTTTGTGATACAATACTAGTGAAAAGAAACAGAAATATACTAAAACAATCTACAAATCAAATTTGGCATTTGCAGACTAACTCAGTTTTGAGGTAAGTTCTTCCTCTCAAGCCCATTTTAGGAAATTTTAATATCTGCACTCCTTCATATTTTACCATATGAAAGACTGACCCAGGCATCACCCAATTTTCTTCTAAGCAGTTATCCTCTTGCAGAAGAGCAGACATATGTAACATGTCAACAAATCCTCAACAGGAAGCTTCATTATAACAAAGGCAGAGGATGATGGTAATGGAAACAAATCTTAGATTATGGAGCTGTCATGGTTTCAGATTACTAATGTAAATGCTCTGAATGTAATTAAAACATACCTCTGCTTCTTGAATACTGTCTTCCTCAGGAAAACATACATCTAAATTAATTTCAAATTTTATTCCTCCCTAAAGAAAATTCACGTTATTAATTTTTTTAATAAATGAAAGCATTTAATTAAAAGTACACAGATTATATGGAACTACAAATTTGAAAATTATTCTCCTATTGAAAATAACTTCTATTTAACAACATTTTTCTTCTATTTAACAAGATAAAAGTTGAACACATTGGACAAAAATAGACTTCTTTAAATATAATCCTTTTACTTTAGTGATATTTTTAAGTTATTGCATCCACTTTTGATTTTAAGTGGCTTTGATATTCATTTAATTCAAATCATTGCAATACACAGAGTTGGTTCTTGCAGCCAGTTCTCAACCAGAACTAAAACTGAATACTGTACTGCTTCCATGCAATATTTCACAAAAGACCTTTAGTCCACTTCACAGTGATCTTATGGTCACAAACCTTCCTGGTATCTTATGTGCATTTCTAATTCAATTCCCGTCTCCTGCTATGATTTAAAAAGCAGTATAGAGAATCATGTTTTATAACAAAATATTTTAAAATTAGCAATCTGACTTGACTTTACTTAGACTTTGAATAAACATGAGTTCCCATGCACAACTAATGCAGTTTGATATAAGGAGGAGTAGGTAGAGATTAACTACTAGGTGGGAATATCTAAAGTGAATTTCCCTCAAATGATCAGAAAAGCTCATTTATCTTCTTCTGATATAAACTTTTAACAAACAGAAAACCAGCACTCTTAATTGACTCTCAAATAACTTCATTTCCAGAGCTATCACAGTAACACAGTAATTTGAAATGTACAGACAAAATGGAAAAAAACCCAAAAAACCAGTAAAGATGGATACTTTTGTGTTATGTTTCTTTTCTAATGTTGTTTGGTCTTGCCTATCCTGGAGTCTGACTTGTTTAAAGTTTTCCTCCATGTCCTGGAAGGAGAGAAAAAAAAACAATTAGAATTATACTCTTTGTAACTGAGTATGTGTATACCTCATAAAGAAAGAGACTTGCTTAAGTAGCAAATACAGTCTTGAATTTCCTTGTACATAGATCTGTAAGAATATTCCATTCATTGCCAATTCTGGCTTATCTGGCAAAAAGAAAAACAGAAATTCTTGCATAAAGTGCAAGCCTCTGATTTTTCAAAAACCCAAGTTTGAAAGATACAGTACTGTGTCAAGATATAAATAATACATCTTTTATTTTTTATGATCACATGCAAGATGACTCAGACTCATTTCATTCTGGAAAACTTCGGAAATGATTAAAATCAAGATTTTAGCAGAAACCTATGCCTGTGAAAGTATAGCCATGTTTTGCAATATCTTATTTTCTGGCAACACTTAAAAATATTTAATTACTCCTTTTCATATGATTATGTCTTCTGTTAGAACCTGCCAGAGAAAAGCAAAGTAAATAATAGTATACAGCTTCTTCAGTGATCTGTGGCAATCAGTGCATGTCTTCAGCCTCAGGAGAAACCACAATAATTTACAGATTGTACTTTTTAAAACATCTATACAGTTTCTCCAAAAGATGGAGATCCCATGAAATAAGGTGATACCAGGCAGGCCCAAAATCTATTGTTTCTTTTTCATTATCATGCTTTTCCCATTAAATCACTGGGAATCTAAATTCTGTCCTAATGTGGCTCTGGCTGCCTATAACCCACTTTATTGGTGTGAATTTATTTTAGTAAAAGCCAGATCCAGGATCACTGAGGAGGATACTACTGATATTGACAGATTTGTCACAGAGAATGAATCAAAGACTGTGTGGGACTTGCTCAGAAAGATCTATTGAGATGGAGATGGTACCGATACCTGAAGTGATTCTTCTGTTCCAGATGTATCTTTGTTTTCAGACTGGTGCTCAGCTTTCCCTTGCCTCACAAGATAGGTTTTATCTTGTATTTTCTGGTTCTCCTAGGAAACATTTTTTTAAAATGTTCATTTCAGTTCCTAATAAAGTATTCTAGCATGAAAAAGTAAATATGACTACCCATACGTGTGAGCTTTGTTACCTGGAGTACTCCTGCTCTAAATCTGAATTCTTTTATATCACTGTGGTATTCTTCCCGAATTTTCTGCAATTGTTTCAAATACTCCTATTGAAGAACAGTAGGGTGGAATACATTTTTAATAAACCAAAGACGGATTAAATGTATTTATATATGTTCACATAAGATAGAAGTATCGGTTTGTTTTCTCTGTCACCCAAAAGCAAGACTAGAAAAGCATGTTGTTTCTCTATAAAAAGATGGGAAAGAATGGAAAAGAATTGATGATCAAAAAGAGAATCTGATGAAAAAGAATTCTTATGCCAGGAATACTACTGTCAAGGAGTATAAGAAGACAGTTTTAGGCAATTAAGGAAGAGATTTCATTTACCTGTTCTTTCATTTCATTCTTTCTAGACATGTTTTGCTGATGGTTTTTGAGATGCTCTTCCTTTATTTTCTGCTGCTCTATTTGGTCATGATATGGGTCAGCAGAGGATGGTCGCAGTCCCTATGGATGTACAAATGAATCCCAGAGCAAATGAGTTTTCATTTAGAATCCTCTCCTTCAGTGCTCACTCAATTCACTCTCCCTCTGAAGAATGCAGTAAGGCAAGTGTACATTTTTGGAGGAAAAAGTCACAGTAGAATTTTACATCGTTACAGTTTTGTATGAGAAAATAAAACCTCAGGATGAATGTTGCAGAGCAGATCAGGGAATTTGCTAGAGCAAAACCTTCTACCTGACAATGTTACAGACTGCCATTCAAAAGACATCAATTCATCTCTGGATTTTCATTCTCCTTCTTTTACAGATTTTATTCCATGGTTCAGTATTTACCTACCATCTGTTTTTCCACTTTAATCTTGTACTGCTGGGCTTCAAACCGCCTTTGAAGAAATTCTGCAGTCCTGAGAGAAGAAAGTGATGTACATATTCTAAGTTTTATTTCACAGACTCTGCTACCTTTACACAAATAATCCTCTATAGGTTCTACTACATATGACAAACAGAGCTTTCTTTGTACTACATGAATATATAAATATGGATAAAATATGTATAAATATGGCACAACAGTAAAATAAGAACACATTCTTTTCAGGCATTCCCTTTCCTATTACTTCAGTTACTTAAGCCTTTCGAAGAGTGCAGCAAAGCCCTTCCCCATCTATTATTCGCTAAGTGGTATTGAAAGCGCTAATTACAATAAAATTGATTTCCCTGACCCTCAAAATGAGTGAAAGTGGTCAGAATGAAGGTTGTATATTCAGCAGCCTTTTTATTGTCTTTCTCCTCTGTGCCTAATTCTATCAGTCAAACTTTGTGTCGTTTCTAAACTTTTACTTTGCTTTTTGATATAAAATAACCATCAGTCACTTGGTAAGGTCCCTGTTTCCTATTTATTTCATTTCCTATCTCAGGAATCCACTTGTGCCGCAGGGAGCCAAACTGAATTGACTCTGTCCTTACATAAGGCACCAGAAATTCAGACCAGGAAAGATGTTCTAAATCCGAAGATCCGTAACTGAAACATTCTAAATGCTGTTGTTGTTGAATGAGAATTAATGATTCTGTCAACCTTAAAGGAAAGCTTTGGAAGTAGGCTGTATTCAAAATTTATTTCTCAACATTTTCAAAGTTCATCCACACCTAAAATGGCCAGTCACAGAATGGACAGGAAATCTCCTAAGGTTGTACCTCTACTTTGTAACAGAAAGGCTTTGAAGTAAATAAACTGCTAGAGAAAGGGTCTTTATATATGAAACAGAAATATAAGCGCTGCATGGAAAAAAAACCACTTTCACGGCCTGTCTCTCACTGTTCCTTTCAGTGCAGAACTGCTTCTGATCTTTGTATTATTCTCATCCTGGTGGGAAAGACAGTGCTTATCCTTGGTATAATCAGAGATTCAACAGAAAGCTTATGTTTTACTTTTTACCCAGTACAAGATTGGACTGAGACTTGGGAGACATTTTGACAATGAAATGTCAAACACCAGGTTAATTCAGATGGAATTTCTAGATGAACAGGAACAAGAATTGTGTGGTTGTGCAACAAACTTATGTAAAAAAAATTATCAAAGACAAAGCAGAGAAAGCATTCTACTAAACCACCTATGCCCAGTGTTACCTACTCAGGAGGGCTGATAGCTCAAAATACACAAGACAGACCACCAATAAATAGAGTGAAAACAGTTTACCAGTCGGGTGGTGGAGGGGGAGGTGCAACTCGTCCTTTTAGTTTATAGTAATCTTCAACTCTTTGGCTGATATGAGAAAGGTCATAATGTGCATTAGCTTTCCTTTGCAAGTTGTCAAGCTTGTCATAGTAATGACCACAATGGCCACGTACTCGCATGCTTTCTGGCCTTTCTGCCATATTAAATCTGGAGGTCTGTGGCTGAAAATATAATAAAGGATGTTATTTTACCTGTACTCATTTGTATCAGTACAAGTTTGAATTAATCTCCTATTCCTCTCCCCAGTCTGAGTTGCATGGTAATATGGACTGTCTATGGTACAGTCAGTGTAAGTTTTCCAAATCCTTTCACATATAACCCAGAAACTTCCCAACTTCTCACTTCTTATGTGACCTCACCATTGCCTTTTCCTTTTCCCCTGTCATTAAGCAGCAGCCCACATTGTTGTGCGAGTGAATTGGCGTGGGGCTTTGTACTCTGTAGTGTCATTGCCCTAGAGTCACTCCATTGTTCTGGAGCCTGAAGCACTGAATTATTTCCAGGAGAGCCTCATTTTGACAAGTGATAGCAAGGGGAACCTGGGATGTAGTTTTGGACAGTACAGGCATTGATGGCTGCTTTCAGGGGAGCACTGTGCTACTTCATTTCACGTCTCTTTGATTATGTGCATGTGGGAGTTGGGCCTTCATTTCTCAAAGCCCTTACTGTGATGAAACATCCCTGTATTTCTCCTTTGTGACAAGACTGTCTTTCCATTTCTCATAAGAACAATGGAGAGAAGATGATCACCTAGCTGCCACTGCATGATATAAATGTGGTCCGACATCCACAAACTTCTCCATTGTGGGAGACTATTTGGTGCACGAGAAAAATGCTGATTTTGCTTACTTTCTTACATAAATGTCAATGCATCTAAGTATTGCTTTCACAGATGGTAAATACATTAACTGTTCCTCCCCATTTTCCTTCTTAGATACACTGAAAATAGGTTCATATGCCTGTGGTACAGTCCAGATTACAGTAGAATATAAATTCATATAGGTATAAGAAGAAAGTTTCCAACTTTCAGTAATGTTCCCACGGAGGAAGTAACATCAAAAAATGTTTATCTTGTTCCTCATTGGAGTAGGTTTTACAGTATGGTATCCAGAAGTACGGCAACCCCAAGCAGTAGGGAGAACAAATCAGGCTATCTTAATAAATGTCAGAGTACTGAGAACTGTGACTAATGAAGCAGGCACCAGGAAGTCATGCTTGACCAACTCACTTATATTCTACAATTAAATGACTGGCTTGACAGACAAGAGGAGAGCAAGGGGGTACTTCTTATCAGGCAACTGCCTTCATGGAGGATTTTGACACTGTCTGCCATAAAATCCTCATAGAGAAGCTGATGAATTGAGGGTGGGATGAGCAGGCAGTGAAATTGCTTGAAAAGTGGCCCAGAGTGTGTTGATCACAGGGGGAAGCATAGCTGAAGGCCAGTAACTAGAGTTCAACATCTTCACTAATGATTTAGATCACAGGAGAGAGGAGGGCAGAGTGCACCCTCAGCAAGTTTGCTGGTAACACGAACTGGGATGAGTGGCTGATACACCAGAGGGTTGTGCTGCCATCCAGAGGGACCACAAAGGGCTGGAGAAATGGGATGACAGAAACTTTGTGGAGTTCAACAATAGAAGTGCAAAGTCCTACACTCTGCACCAGTATATGCTGGGGGCCATCCATCTGGGAAACAGCTTGGCAGAGAAGAAGGGGGGGCCTGGTGGACAACAAGTTGACCATTAGCCAACAATGTGCCCTCACTGAAAAGGTGAATGACATCCTGGCCTGCATTAGTAATTCCCAGCAGGTCAAGGGAGGTGATCTTTATGCTCTGCTCAGCACTTGTGAGGCCACACATGAAGTGCTGTGTCTAATCCTGAGCTCTCCAGAACAAAAGAGACAGTTACAAGCTCGAAAAAGTCCAATGAAAGGCCTGGAGCATTACTCCTATGACGAAAGGCTAAAAGAGCTCAGACTGTTTAGCCTGAAGGTGGGATCTTATCAATGGTTACAGCTACCTGAAGGGAGGGTGCAAAGGGGATGGAGCCAGACTCTTTCCACTGGTACCCAGTGACAAAACCAGAGGCAATGGGCACAAACTGAACCACAGAAGGTTCCCTCTGAACATCAGAAAACATTCCTTTCACTATGGGGGAGGGTGCCTGAGGGTGGGGCACAGGTTGCCCAAATAGGATTTAGAGTCTCCATCTTTGGAGATATTCAACAGCCAACTGGACATAGCCCTGGACAACTGGATCTAGATGACCCTGCCTGAGCAGGTGTGGACAAGGTGATGTCCAGAAGTCCTTTCCAACCTCAACCATTCTGTGATTCTGTGAATCCTGAAGCAACACCTTCAAAGTATGGCACTATGCAAGTATCCCTGAAACCCTGCACACTGTTTACTTTATTTGGATGTTGAAAGAATGTGGAAACATTCCCAGTGTAGGTCAAAACACTGTGGACAAAATTTTGCCTTTGATTATAGCACTGCACAGTGAAAGGAAACGACCTTTCTAACTTAATCCATCTCTGGATTTGCATTGGCACAAATGTAACTGTGAGGAAGACGAAGTCCTATGTTCTGCACAGGGACAGTATTAGTCATAGGCAGTAGGACTGCATGATGGATGCAGTTCTGGGAAATCCATGTTCCCCATCAGCAGTTAAGCTCATATAACTGCAGTGTGCGGATCTGGGGGCTCTCAGATCCTAAATGTGCTTTCCTTATGTTCACCAGCATTCAAGGTACTACTACATGCTCTTGAAGATAAACATAACTGTGTGCAGTGATGCTAAGTAAGAGGCTGGACACAGCATACAGCTGATACCCTGCCTGAGGAAAGGAGGAGGTGGAAAACAAGTGAGAGATGAAGTGGTTGTGAAAAACTGGGCTTGCATTTGGGAGAAGGCTGTCAGTAACAAGTATCTGAGGCAATGGCAGTGAGTGCTGGTGATTTTGCCCATGAATGGGCTGTCAGAAGGGCTGAAGTAACAGGATCAGTGTATTTGCTTCTATAGCAAAAAATGCAAACGCGGAGCTTATTTGCCTTTGTGCAAACATAAATGCAAATCATGCCTGAATCCTTTTGTTACAAAGGACCATACCAAAGCAGCCTAGATTCAGTATTTCCCACTGAGGCTTTCAAAACACCTGAGGATTCAGGCGTGTTTAACTGTCTCTACTGACTTAGTGTAGGCATTAAACTAAATTTACATCCTTATGTCTTGAACCTTTTAAAGTACCTTTTTTAAGTGCAGGTATTTGCTTCCTGAAGATTATAGGTATATATACATACACATGTATATATGTAATAATATATAATTCTGAAGATGATTATATGTATGTGTGTGTGTGTGTGTGTGTATCTGTGTACGTATCTGTATATACATATATAAGAATGTGGATACACAGTACCTGAGGTTGTTGTTCTCTTGAAGGAGGCTTCCATTCATTTCTTTGAAATAATTCTTGTTTCCTGACAGGCACTACCATTCCAGATTCCGGAGAAACTGGGTCCTGGATTCTTGTTTTCTGCAGTTTATATGCTTTTTAACAATAACAGATTAAAAAATTACATTCTGTGCTCTCTACATGATTAATGATCGTGTGGTTGCAAACTATAGTAGAGTGCCCACACCTAACACTGACAGGTTGGGTTAATAAACATCCCTTACATCCTTTCACCATCATCACCCTACTTCACATCTCCTAGGCATTCTGGTTTTCATTCTGAGAATTACATGCTTTTGAAAACATGGTTTGTCACATTCATGTAAAGAGGATCACATTGATTAGTTTTGCAAAGCACACTGAGGAAGAGGGAGACCTCTATAAACTAGAGTGTTGATTCCATGCTATTACCAAGAACAGAAAATAGGTCTGATTCATAGGTTCTAGGTGCCTACCTGCTTAGGCATTCCCTTTCTAAACCCAGCCCTCCATACTCTAAAAACCACTAGGCAATGTTGTAGTACTTGTGAAATTTGAAAAGAAAGGCTGAAAAGTGAAAAATCTACCTTATCAGTTTCCCATGTAAGAGAATACAAGTACAGACCATTCCAGTTTGGTCAGTCAGTATTTTCCAAATATCTTGGCTGCAGTAATGAAAAGCAGTGTCCTTTCTTGGATTAAGTAGTTTCTAAGTGAGTTTTAAATCTTTCATGAGTATTGACTGTTAGATTATCATGTTTGGGAGATAAAATGTATTAAAACTATGATTAAATTACCAGAGATTTTTTTTTTAAGTGCTTAAGTTATTTAGTTGTTCAGGCTTCTGTCCAAATTGCATTGGTTGTGTGGGCAGATAAACCTCACTGAAAATCATTTACAAAATACGATGGATTCCTACAATACTGATGAATATTTTTGAAGGTGGTGGGGGGAGGAGGGGAGTCCAAAGTGTATTAAGTAACTACATAGGTTATTTTCACAGATCTGTTTTAACTGTTTTGATATTCCAAAGACAACTATGAGGACTAATTGTGATATAATGACGAACATAGAATTAGGAAAAGGTTACACTGCCAGAAACACGCCAGGTGTTCAACAGTTCATACAGACATACATTTAGTCTCATCCATGTTTCCTAAGAAATTGCATACATAATCTGGTCTACCAATGGGCACTAAATCCAAACACAGCTCATTGTCTCATGATTTAATAAAATGTGTAAGATTTTGTAAAATACATTTTTACTGTTTTGTAAAATACTATGGAACACGTTTTGCAAGATTTACGCGCTTTTTTCACACAGTTTTTTATGTGACGGACCTGAACTAGACCAAAGCCTCTCAGTTTTGGAAATTCGGTTTTTTAAAGAACTAAAATTAATGTTTCAGCACCTTCCTATGGCAGCTCTTCTAGGTGAACGTAGCTAATAAGCTAGTTTTAAAGCTGTCTTTCCCTGAACAGGACAGCAGTGCACTGCCTGGGTGAATGGTTCTTTCTGCAGTTGCAGTTCTCTCTGTTTACTTTCAGCTTTGGGTGAAACCTCTTTATCCGCAGTAAGTAGTTGGTGAAAGCTACAGCCAAATGTTACTGTAGAACTAATGACACATAATATTATTATCATCACCTTGTATCTGCTTAGCTCCAGCCTGCAATGCTGAAGGCCTTTTTCTTTGTATCACCGTGTGACTGAGTTCTTCCTGTGCTACCTATCAGAAAAAACAATATCCGATAGAACTGTTCATACTACTTTCAAACTTATTTTCTCTCAGCAGGCAGCAGTACAGTCACTTACCTCAGGGGGCAAATACCTGAGAACAAGTTTCTGCAAGAAGGGCTTCCTTAGAATAGAACTGATGGATGGTCGATCTCTCGGAGATACTTTAAACAACTGGGAAATTAATATTCTCAGATCGTAGGAATAGTTAGGAGACACTGGTTGAAAACGTCCTCTGCAAATCTTCAGCACCAGTTCATGCAAACTATCGCCTTGAAACTTAATTAAGGAAAACAATAAAAAGAGGACAGTAAGTACTGCTGGTTCAGAATGATGGACTAGACATCCCAACTTGAAAACAGGTACTTGTTGACACAATCATGGAATTGTTCGGGTTGGAAGGGACCTCAAAGATCATCCCACTCCAACCTTCCTGCCATGGGCGGGGACACCTTCTGCTAGATTGGGTTGCTCAAAGCCCCATCCAACCTGGCCTTGAACACTTCCAGGGATGGGGCATCCACAGCTTCTCTGGGCAACCTGTGCCAGTGCCTCATCACCCTCACAGTAAAGAATTTCTTCCTAATATCTAAGTTTGCCATCTTTCAGTTTAAAGTCATTCCCCTTTGTCCTATCACTACATGCCCTCGTCAAAAGTCCCTCTCCAGCTCTCTTTCAGGTCCCTCTAAGCACAGGAAAACTGCTCCAAGTCTCCCTGGAACGTTCTCTTCTCCAGGCTGAACACCCCAACCTTTCTCAGCCTGTCTTCATAGGAGAAGTGCTCCATCCCTCCGATGATCTTTGTGTCCCTCTTCTGTACTCATTCCAACATGTCCACATTCTTCTTATGTTGGGGGCTGCAGAGCTGGATGCAGCACTCCAGGTGGGGTCTCACAGAGAGGACTAGGGGGAGAAGCCCTGTGCTGTGGAATCCCTCCACAAATCCTTTCTTGTTAAACAGTTTGCTGTGGAAAATTAATATAACCACTCTGTGTTTTCTGGCTATGTTCTCCTTGTTTCAGCTGCACAGCTAAAAGGTCTGATGACTTCTGTACCTGGAAGAGTTTTATTCACACTCTGCTGTCAGACAGCAACACAGAAGCAATCTTTCCAGAATGAAACATGACGTATTTTGCCAAAAGCTGTTCAACAGGGATCTACATACATACAGTCTTCACAGCGTTCACCTTCAAAACCTCACTTCACCCAACAGCCTCTGCATTCTGTGCTCCCTCCGGAACAAAGACACAATCCTGATTTTTTAACAAGTGATGCCAGTCAGATAATTCAGTCCTCTCAGTTCACCAGATCTCTTAAGAGGCCAGCATCAATATAGTTTTTAGGGCCTTAGGCAAAAAAAAAAGCAAGTTCTTTCTGAAATCACCCTTTTATTCATGTGGCTATTTTGAAGGTGGTAGAATTGAATTTACCTTAGCTTCACTTGCATTTCTTGTCTACAGCTGCATTGAGTCTCTGCCCTCACACTGAAACAGTGGGCAGCAATACAGAATAAAACACCTAATATTCAAACAAAGTAGTATTTCATGTTTTGCCACTTTGTGAAATCAGCAGTTTTCCTCAGCAGTATCCTCCTTGCTCCTAGCTCAGCACAGCTGCTCTATTAGTGCTGCTCTACCTTCTCCCACATACAAGCTCAGCAAAAAGTCAACATCTGCTGGTCCCAGGAATCTGATCTTTCTCCTGTTGTCAAGATTAGTTTCTGCTGTGTTCCCTTCTCCACGTAATAGTCACAGGCTGAGGATTACCTGACCAGGCTGAGGACAACACAACTTGCTGAAGATGCTATCTCAGTTATTTTCTGACATGAATGTGCTTTCAAACAAAATAAAAGTTTTAGGAAAATGCTTCTGGGGACTCAAACCACTCTCTGGGGAAATGTGGGCTTTAAGTTCTTTAATAAGTATAGATTGGTATTTTCAAATAGAAATGACTAAAATTATATACCTAAGCCTAACCTTGAAGTCTGGCTTTAATTCTTTCCATTGCTCATCTGTCTTGAAAAAGTTTAGTACTTTTTACAGAGTAAATACATGTTCAAAGTGTGTATACACACATGCACATATGTAAGTTACAGGAATACCACATAATACATTTTATTTTATTATGCACAAAACAGATACAATATGAAAAGTTAGACACTACCAGTCATTCTTTAATATCAATAAATAAGATGAAAATAACTCTTGTAGCTGACTGTGAATACTATTACTACTACAGGCTTTGCAAGGTGACCACTATATTTTCTAAGAATATGATAATGACCTGATTGTACAGTACTTACAGGATGCTTTAGTGCACACAGCTCATAGAGCACACAGCCAAGAGACCAAATATCTCTGTGAATAAGAAGTAATTAAAGTTTCCGTGAAAAATCTATAATATTTTCATCCATGTAATCATTACCTCTTCTCAGCTCCCAAATTTATTACCATTATTCTGTCACAGATTGGTGCAAGTTTTATTTTTTCTTAAGACGCACTAAAAAGACAACTAGAAATTTATTTTCAGTTGTGGCACCAATGTTTCTATGGTATCTAATCAGGTTTTATCATTATAATATGAAAAGGGACATGATACAGAATGTCTGCTTAATATTTCTAGCAGGATGAAGGACAAAGCTGACCTGATAGTTGAGGAGACAATAAGGGAGTAAACTTGTCTGAATAGCACCTCAGAGCTGAGATGCTACTCTGGGCTCCAGAACATTTGGTGTTGATCATATCCCCCACACAGATAAGTGGGTCTAGGCCCACTCACCTCCTGACTTTGCAGTGCTTCTCATCTGGTATTTTGTGGTAAGCCTCAGACCCATTTGTCCTTCCTGCAAGTGGCTACTGCAAATTTCCAAAGTAGCCACACTAGCAGCTTTCATTTTAGTGTATTCTTATAAATAATAAATGAGTGTATCAAAAATTCATGAACTTGGAACTGTAAAGATGCATTGGTTATTGCATCTTGGAAACAAGAGAAACTTAGTAACTGATGGAGAAGCAGATAAAGCAAAGGGAAAAATACTGGTTTACATTTCCCACCCCTACTCACAAGAAGTATTAAAAGAGAGTTTAAAGTATAAGAAATTTTATAAAACCAAAAACTATAATTATGTTAAGCCAGTGGATTAATCACAGCAAAGTCAGGATTGCTATATTTTGGACACCGTGAGTCAAAATACTGCTGACATTGTTGTATAGTATAAGGTAGTTGTTGTGTACAATGATGTACCTAATTATTGTACACAATAATACAAAACTTCCCAAAGGGTGACCATGAGAAACTCCTGCGCTCTGCACACAAATACTGATTTAAACCACATTACTAAAATGAGTTGTTTCATGCCTGCACGTCCTCACACACATACAAAAGAAAGACAGAGACTTACGTTTTGTTGTTGTATGGTCGATTTTCACATATCTCAGGTGAAAGGTAATAGGGGGTCCCTACACAGGTATGGGCAAACTCTGTAGTACTAATGAAACACAATGAACAGAAAGGCTTACACACTGAAAACGTTTACAAACAACAGAAGCAGAGACTTCTCTGCCCCAGGTTAAAAGCCTATGGGGGACATTATTTCTGCCCTCCAAATAGTTGAATAACGGAACACCCCATGAAAAATTACAGTATGTCCCAGTTCTGTGTAAAATGGCCCACTATTTTAATAGTGGAGAGTTTGCACTTCAACAGAAAGCACAGGAATTCCCTGTCTTCGTCTTGGCCCATGAGCCTTCCGTTGTATTTTCTCTCCTCTGTAGAGCTGAGGAGGGGAGTGACAGAGCTTTTGTGGACACCTGGTGTCCAGACAGTGTCAACTCACCACAGAAAATTAATTCACTAGTTACAGGAGGAAAAGTACTGTCAAGCTCCAATTATATTGTTCTATAAGCCTATTACACACTTTTTTAAATGTATGTCTTGGACATTCAAATTCTGAGGTTTACTTTCTATCTGCTATGTACTGTTTTGCTGCATAGGAGCAATCCTTACAGCAATTATCCCCAGAACACTTGTGAAGGAAGGCACTTTGGGCATCAGTAGTTTACATGCTGAGAGTTGAGTTCTGTCAAAGATAATAAAAAAGCACAAAAGGAGATCAAATCTAAGCATTTTCCTGTTGTTATCATGCCCCCTGGCATGTTTTGGCCACACCTGGCCACTACAAAGGATACGCCAACCTTGTCCCCAAAGTCATTAAAGATAAGGCCTCTCTTTTTGGGAGAACACCACAGACACAAGCCCAGCCATACCATGCTCTCAGGCCCAGGTGGTCATTCTGTGTCTTTTTAAAAAATTAACATAGGCTCAGTCTTGGAGGACACACAACATCTGCACAAACTCTGTTCCTTTACTCTGTCTTTAGTTTTAAATGCTCTTCACTTTTGCTTTTATGAGGTAACAGAAGTTATTACCAACAGCTGCATGAGCAGGAACTGTGCCTCCAGAATCTCTTTATGTTCTCAGTTCCATAGAGAACAGGCAAAGACTTTAACTTCTCCACCCTATGTCCTATACCTCGCAGAAGTCCAGTCACTAGGCTAGATACATCTGTGGTTCCATGCAGGATGGCATGTTTTAGGATAACAGGAGAAAATGTAGTGTCAGACCCTTTGTATCCCAGACCTCTTGAGCAAGCACAATCCACAAACGATTTGCATGTTCAGGCTGCATTCTGGACATTCACAAACAGTCCTGTTTGGTGCAGGTCACAGACTAATCAAAACCGTGCTTACCTGTTCAACTGTCTCGCTATGCCAAAGTCCCCAAGCTTTGCTACCTTTCCATTGTTGCTAAGGAAAACGTTCTGCAAATAAACCCAAAAATGGTATGTGAAAATGAAAGATGGCAGAACTTCTTAAGCATATTTTTCACAGGACAAAATGACCCCCTCTCCAGTACCAGTTTTACTACCTGTGCTTTTACATCTCTGTGTAAAATCTTCTTGTCATGAATATGCTTCAAGCCCAAGGAGATCTGCACAAACCAACTGAGAATCTGCAATGAAAGTTAAAGAAAACAGATACCTATGAATTTGTGTGACTAATGGGGCATCTTACTGCAACATATAAAATAAAGACAACAACAAAATCTAAAATATATAGAACATATACAACGTAAAACAGTAAAAAAAGTATTTTCCAAGTTAATGCCATAGACTTTTCCTTTCCATTTAGTGCTATCACTAAACCAAATGGAAGTAGATACCTACTCTGCTTCCCTTATTCCCATCATGTTTTCCCTGACTGTGCCAGGACATGCACTTGAACAAGGACTGAAGAATCATGCCAAAGGAGAGGGAGAATAATAGACCTTTTTTAAGAAGTGAGGGAGTGCAAATAACTAAGACAGAATTGGGAAGTGTCTTCTCAATCCTCAGTGATGGAAGTCATGTCACCCAGCCTTAGTATTTGTAGTCCTACTGAATGTGGTCCAGGAACAAAAAAAAAAAAAAAAGAGAGAGAAAAAAGATGAAGGACTGAAATGTGGTGAAAGAAGTGAGCTATGAAGAAACTTGCATAATAAGTAAGCACATGTGTTTATCCTTTATCCTTGAACCTGTACAGCTTTAAACATATATTTAACTTCCAATACACACATGTCTTCTTAAATAAGGGCCTTTGGACTAAATTCAGAAACAAAACTACAACCTGCTGATACGCTTCTCTATTTAGGAAAATTCGTGCACATGAAACCCTTTGATTCAAGTAATAGCCTTCTATTTAGCAATGCTTAGCATTAAATAGATGATTTCCTGATTAGGGCTGATGCCACAAATGAGGCTTTCTCAGAAGTACATTTGAAAATATAAAGATATTTTAATACTATTACGTTAAATTGGGCAATTTGCTTCCTTTCTTTGATCAGCAGATGTATCTTTAGTTTCTATAATTCATTTTTCTCTCTGTATTTCCTTTTCCTTTCTTTGGATATGTATTATTCTGTGTTGTTGTCAAGGGGTTTGTGTGTTGGTTCTCTCCTTGGTGCCTTCATGATCTGTGGGTTTATCCTCTCTTTATTTTCTTTCATGTTCTCTCTACCTCTAGCACGACTCCCAACAGGATTTTAAAATTCATTATTACTGAACCAGTAATTCACTTTCAACTGACTTTTCCACCAAGGAGTTCCTCTTTTACTACTAAAGCAAAAAGAAAAGTCACAATAATTTTTTCCTTATGCCTTAGAGTATATTTCCATTAGCAGGTTGGATACTATCTACTTGGTTTCTAAGCAAAATTTCATTGTACCTGCAAAAGTAGATTTTGTTTATGACTAAATAACCCCAGAGTTCAGTACACTAATTCTTACATAAAGAAAAGTTCCTTCAGAAAGCTAAGAGTTAGCAAAAAAATAAAGGAATAAGTAAGGAATAGTGGGAAATTCTACTTCCGTGAATTGCAATACTTATCATACTCGCCTATTTACAAAATAAAATATACTTGAACATGGCCCAAAAACAGTCAGATATCTGGGCTTTTTTCTCTGTGCTGGTTTAAAAATTTAAATGGCATCAGAGACGTTTTGACCGAAATGAAATGAATGAGAGATTTACCACAGACTTCAGTAAAAAGGAGGCTATGCCACGATGCAAATTAAGAATTTGTATCTAATATATCCCCCCCCCCAACTGGAAAGCACTATTTAAAAGAAGGTCTTCATGGTTTAATGGGTGTATTACCAAGGCAAAGAAAATGTACATCCACGATGGAAAGAGCAATGGGAGGAAGGGGGCATAAAAAAAAATCATCATCAGACTGCTAATGAATTCATTTCAGATCTTAAAGAGTGCTAAAAAACCCTCCTACACTCCAACTAAAATTACCAATGTCTTCTTTAAAAGTTAAGTTATTACTGGATAATTCAAACCACGTGTTTCACATAATATGTTCTTCCCTCTTAAGAAAATGTCTTTCACCTGGTCCTCATCAAACAGCACTCCATGCTGCATATTTATCCGCTTCATTAAATCTCCACCATCACAGTATTCCATCACAATATATAGCTTGTTCTTTTCTGAAAGGAAAAGCATAATTTTTCCTTTATTCCTTCGTTCCATCATTAACACAGCAACAACTTATTTTTATTTTATATGGTCCTTCTTTCAAAAGGTAGCAGTCAAGCTCTACCTACTCCTCCATTTCAAAAACTAACTTAGAAAAAATGGATACTTCCAGTGAAACCTGATGCAAAAGTAACATGTGAAAATATATTTAAATGAAGATTCAGCAAAACATTAAATACATGAGGAAATTCTCAAGAGACCCCACTGACAGACGTTCTTACTCGAAACTTAGCAGAATGCTTCAAAGCTCAGTTTTTTGCTCAACAACTAAGTATGCAGTAAGGCTTAGGGAACAGGTTAAAAGTAGTCAGTATTCCAAACAGCAAAAATAAACAGCGAAGCCTGCTTAATATGGAAATTCAACCAATTCCTACCTCTTTGGGGTTCAGAAGACTATCTGGTTTACACGTCCCCTAAAAAATTTACAGTCCTGGTCACAGGGAACAATTTGAACGGAAGCTGCAACTATAGCTTTTATTACATAAGGCACTGCTTATGACAGATGTCAGCAGGAAAAATAAATACAGGAAATTAGCTTTTATGGTGAATAGGATTCCTTCTATCTCTTTGGGTCCTGAAGAACTCTTTATCCTTGAGTGATAATTCAAAATATATCTCAAGAAAAAAGGCTAGCACAGCATTATGAGATTAATACTGGATCACTGGAAAGACTGTGCTGTTCCAAGGTATGAAATGCCAATACTGTTTTTACACTCCAGATGCCGAAAGGCATTTTCAGATTTGCTAATAGATTGCATTATCATTTAATGGCCTCTTTTTGTGCTTGCCTGTTTTGTCTGTGTGTATGTATATGCATACATAAATAAGTATTTATGTGTGCATGCATATGCGATCTCTCATAATCATATAATGTCATATGTATATGATGTGGATAAGCAAAATATGAGGAACCCAAGGTTAGATCAGATGAAACGATCATTCTATTTCTTGCCTATCTTACCAGCCTTTTGTCCTATTTGATCAGCCTATTCCTTGCTATATTCAAAAGCTCTCTTCTCTTGAAACTCCTAGAAAATTCCCATTAAACTCTGGACTCCTATAAAAAATCAACACTAAAGTTCAACTTGTACAGTACCTACACCTCAAGATCTAGGATTCATGCCAAAGTACCCACTCACACACATGAAAAATGCAAGCGATGCCTGAATTTGATGCCTTGTGTCCATTTCTAGGAGTTGAGACCTGTTCCCACTTTTAAGTAAGGTGTTAGGGACAGGGCTAAGGGTGGTCAACACTAACAAGGTAGGTTTTCTGCCTTCCACTCCTTTCACCACAGTTAAAACAGAAATGTTAAAAGTAAACCTTGCAAAGAAGCATAGAAGGTTACAATATTTGCATGCTTCATCTTGGCCAGAAGAATGACTTCTTTCTCAGAGGCTTCTTTTTCTTTCACAGGCATCTACAAAGAATTAAGAAACTAAATGCTAGCAGTGATGTGTTTAACTCTTCTCAAAAACAGTTACATCACTAGCAACCCATTCCCACTAATACAAAAATACTGTGTACCAAGACAATGTAGGAATATTATAAGATATGATGTATATATAACATACAATATAAATTTGCAGTGTATGTTTGAAAATGCATTGGAACATTACTGAAGTCAACCCAAATTTTGACATTTTACAAATAAGAAAATGTATACCTTTAAACTTAAGTTAAAGAATTTAAACTCTAAAGTTAAAGAATTCCCTTAAGAATTTGAAGAATATGGATCCAGATAATTCTGTAATGCTAAGGGGTGATGTCAAAAGATTAAAGCAAAAAGAATAAAAAGTCCTTCATTTTACTGGTGTTAGTTGTTCTTGTAACATTTCAGGCAAACTCTTTGCCCTGTTACATTGATGGAAAACTTCTATTTAGTTTATTATGATCACATTTTCTTCAATACTACTTAAAAATTAATTTCTCTGAGTACCTATACATCAAAATGTCCTCTTGTGTTTATAAACAGTTTCTTACCCTCGTTCTTAAGAAATATTTTTGAAATGCAACCCTTAAAGATTCAAAAATCAGTAACTGAATAAAAGACACTCTACCATATAAAAAATCTTATGACTTTGAAGTAGTAATTTTCTGTATCCAGCTTCTGATTTTTGAACAAGAGGGATCCACAGTAATATTTCATTAGCAGCCATTCTTCTAGTTGTACATCAAAATCTAAGATTAGAAATGCATGGGGTTTATTGGTCACGAGCAGAGAGAGAAACTATTCATCTTTTCATTTAGCTGTCATTACTCATGTATCAGTTTTTCCAGGTTTGAATCTGGAAGACATCCAGCTCTTTCTAGAACTCATTCTTCTACTGTAACTCTCTAATATATTAGAAATTCACTAGTGTGGCCCAGAATAGCAACAGACTTGTCAAAAGCATGTAGGCACTCGCTGAAATTGACTGTTAAAACCCTCGTATTGAAATCACAGAGATTTTAATTGCCTTTATGGAACCAGATACAGGTGGGGTATTCCTCCAACACCCAAGCAAGTGGACCCAAGCTGCCTCTGCAGTCACTGGGGACAAAGAAAAAAGTTTCATGGCCCAACTGAGCTCATTCTAAATCAGAAATCTAAAACAGACATGATCAACAGCTTCCTAAAGAGACATATTTCTCTTGTTCTCCTTGAAAGGGAGTCTAGCCAAGCAGCTCAAATGCTGATAGCAACAGAATGGAAACTTAAAATCAGACGAGATGAATCAAACTGCCATAAACATAAATGAGAATTGGAAAGAATCCATTGTGAATTACTCATGTCTGAAAATATGGGTGTGGGAAACATGGAAATTAAAAAGCTTAGAGAAATGTATCACAGAATTGTGATTTGTTATTTTAGTGGCAATATTTTCACTGTAGTTGAATCAACTATTACAAAATCTGAATTAGTGTCACACATTGTAGGTAGAAAGAAGTTTTGAAAAGAAAAAAAATGCAGTAAAAAGCAAAGACAATATCAAAATACATATTTCATCTACGCTTTTAAAATAATCAATTAGCAAAGAACACAGTCTTCGGAAATCTTAGCTCTATATTATGGATGCTGAAAAAACTCCAGCAGAGAATTTCTTCAGCTCTCTGCTGCATTTTTGTGAGAGTTCTGTCTTTCCCATGCAAGTAACTCAAAACAATGTTACAGTTTTGTAAACTTCTTGCAGCTGCAGGTTGTTTCGCAGAATTGTTATGGTTCTAACTAGAAAAACATTCAGAGATGGGTGTCTTAGAACTTGACCAATCCCCTTAGGGGGTGGATGGCAAAAACCAATTACCTTATGCCACTTAACACACTTTGCGAACTAACACATAAAAGCATTCTGAGAATTCATTAAAGCACGTCCTTCTATCCCTAAGCCTAAACTTTGTGTCGTTTCTCTACTCGTCTGTAGAGAAAACAGCGACACTATGGAATTGAGATGGAACCTCAAAGGAGATCAAATATAACCCAAGTTCATACCCAGCTAAATGCAAGTAGCACAATCTGGTAAATATAATTCAGATTTTGTTGTTTTACCTTTGTTAAATTGATTTCTTTGATAACACATGGCTCGTTATCCATTTTTCCTTTTGCCAAGAATATTTTGCCAAAAGATCCTTCTCCAATTTTTTTAATGATTTCATATTTATCCATGATGTATTCGTCTTAGAGCAGTGTCTAAAATAAAAATTCCCCGAATTAGTACTGCACAGTGCTTTAACATCTGAGTTGGTGCTACTGAAATAGACACTACCTTTTAAGACTGTCATTTTTATTACTTTTTATAACGTTACTGCTGCTGCTTCTTCCTAAAAATATCATGTCCTGGAAGTATGCAAATTATTGCAGATCTTAACTTCTAATAAGAAGCAAGTTTATGAGTGTCTCATAAAGAAATGCATAGTGCACCCTAAAGTTAATGCATGAGAAGGAAGTACAGAGTACTGTGTAGGACTATGGTATGATTTTGTAAAATGTGACATTATTTCATGAAGTGAACAATACTGCAGAATTGTTCTTTTAACGAAAAAAAAAATCACCTATTCCATGTTGATTTAGTTTATACTAATGTGATCTAACGCTGGTAGCAAAATGAAAAGCCACTGCATTTTGCAGAGACCATGGCCAAGCGAAGTCGGGCATTAGCGGTCGTCTGAAAACCTCTGCCAGGAACACTGAACTCACTGCGTACTTGCAGTGGTTCCGTAGGCAAAGCTGCACACTTAAGTATCAGCAAACACTACAAAACAGTTCTTATCCGTTGTCCTGAGTTTTAGCAAGGGAGGTTGGCTCCGATACCAGACGTTCCCTGCCAGGCAAGCTCTGCAACAGGCTCCATCGCCGGCAGTCCCCGAGGGCCACTGGCAGTGCCAGCAGGGCGACCTCGGGACGTTTGTGATTCCGGTATCCTGTCAGAGCCAGCTCCTGTCGGCAGTCACAGGAGAGAAGCGGCACTCGGGACAGATGCCCGCACAGGGGTGCGCCCCGCCAGGGCTCAGCCCCGCATCCACAGGCGACAGCCCGGCCTCCCGCCGCCCGCGACGGGCAGGCCACGGCAGAGGGGCGCTGGGGAGGGGAGGGCGGCAGGGCCAGCGCCTCCCGCGCAGCGGCGCCTGCCCCGAGTGCCGGGGGTGGCCCAAGCGCTGCTCGGGCCGGGCAGACACAGCGCGGGTGCGGGGAAGGGCCGCTGGCGGGGATGCCGCGCTCTGGCCGCCCTTCCCGCCCGGCCGCCCTGCGTCCCCATGGCGACGGGACGCGCCGGCGGGAAGCCCTCGCCGGGGCCTCCCTGCCCTGCGGACCTGCTTGGCCCGGCCCGGCTCGGCTCGGCTCGGCTCGGCTCGGCCCGGTTCGGCCGGCCCCAGCCCCGGCAGCGGCCGGGGGCGCCGGGGGGACGCGGTACCTGGGTGCGCTCAGCCGCCTCCGGAGCCCGCCGGCCGGGGGAGGAGCCGCCCTGCTCCGCGCCCCGCCGGAGGTGTGGCGTTTGCAGCGCCCTGCGGGAGCGGCAGGACCCTTATTTCCCTCACACAAACCGCCCCTCCTTCCCACGGACACAGACTTACGGTTTGGATGGTCAGTGGTAGGAGTGGAGTGGCCCGAAAGGAAATCTCGACTGCCTCAAGGTCTTGAATCCTTGGTGGAAACTCACGTACCAGCCTATGTGCAGTAGGGGAGGTGCGGTATGAACTGGCTCCGCACCAGAGCTACAGCTTTCCGAAAGCTGTCCTTGTGTACTCTTTCAAATATTATTTTTTACATGGACATAGTCCGGGAGAGCGTCCCCAGGAGAGCTCTGCCTTGGCAGAGTTTGTGCTCTCCCTTGCCACACTTCTCTTGTAAAGTGTCTATTTATTACCCAGTAACCAGAACAGAGCCCAAACTTGACATTGCCCATAGCACTCTCTGCAGCCAAAGTGCGTCTCCGAACAAAGCTGGAAAATTTGTCCTTATTTATGAACACAGTTGCTTCCTTTCACACATGCAGTGGCATATAAAAAACCCTTTTCATTTATTCAAGGCAGAAGTTCAGTCTCAAAGAGTTTTCAGGGGATTAATAACTGCACGAAAACATCCATAATACACTCTTCAAACATCAGTTACACATATTGTATACACGTACTGGTTTGTGTGGCAGGGTAGCGGGAGCAGAGAAGAGCTGCAGGGGTGGCTTCTGCCAGAAGCTTCCCACATGTCTGACAGAGCCAACACCAGCCAGCTCCAAGACAGACCCACCCGTCTGTGTTCCCATCCCTGCCCCCCTCTCTGCCCTTCTTTAATCTGTTATTCCAGAGGCATTACCACCATCGCTGATGGGCTCAGCCTTGACCAGTGAAGTGAAATTGAGTCCAGGAAGAAGGGACGGCGGGAGAAAAGTGTTCTAAGATTTGGGTTTAGGTCTCATTACTCTGCACTGATTTGGTTGGTAATAAATTAAATTAATTTCCTCAAGTCCAGTCTATTTTGCCTGTGACAGTAACTGGTGAGTGATCTCTCCCTGGGCTTATCTTGACCCATGAGCCTTTCATTAAATTTTCTCTCCCATGCCCAGCTGAGGGGGGGAGTGACAGAGAGTCTTTGGTGGCACCTAGTATCCACCCAGCATCAACCCACCACAACACTGCATTTCAGTATGAAATCAGGAAAAACACCATTACACTTCTCGTAGTGCTACACCATCTCCTCGAAATATAACAAGAGGGCAATTTGGAGAATGCTATAATTTGACTGAACATTTCTGCAAAGCTATTACCAACTTCAAATACATTTAATACGTGGACTTGTTTAGCTATTTGCAAGTGTTCTTTCTAAAAAAGAAACTTTTCTAAAAGAGTTTATTGTACATTTTCCATCCTCGGTTTTGTGATACAGAAAATATGCCCACTCAGATTTTTAGGACTGAAATTATTTAATGAATAACCAATGATTAACAACAACTTGGATACCAGCACACCTAACTTCACTCATCACAGATAAATTCAAGTTTTCAGTCATTCTCTTTCAACACCATTTTCAGTTCTGACACCCAGTCCGGGTCATCTTCCTCGAAGTCCCTAAAAGTAGATTTAAAAACATGGTATTTTGAAAAGCAAAATACAACTTTATAAATCACTAATTGCTCTTTTCCCCTAAGAAAATTACCCTGTAACTAGGATAAACTATGCTAAAAATATCAGCACAAGAGACTTACTGCCTGCCCCACTGTGATAAATGAACCAATAAATGTTCTCTTTGGGATTTAGAAAAGTAAGTTTTACCAAAAGCAAAGCCAAATTCATATACTAAGAGACTGCAAATGTGTTGATACTGACAGCCTGCAGCCGAACTGCAGCAATACAGGCCTATGTGGTTCATCTCTAAGTGCCACAAAAATAAACAGTGACACAAACTGAGAATCTGAGAACCACCCCCAAAATACACACGAATCCATAAATCACAGCATTTTTGTTCATACATTGTAAGGTATCAAATGCTACTAAATTTCAATTTCATTATGTAAGAGAGGGATGGATTTAGACGCTGAGAAAAATACTTTTTTTTTCAGGGGAATGTTGTTATGCAAGAACTCTTTGAGGAACCAAAGAAAACATAAATGCAAGGACATCATTTGGACATACGTGTCATCTTCATCAGATCTAGGTTCAAGTCTCTCAGAATCTATGACAACAGCTTCAGGTTCACCATCTACTTCATCAGATGCTTCGCTTTCATCGGAAAGTGGACCTCTTAATATGTTTTCAGAAGCTTTGAAAATACAAAAATTAAAATGTCACCAAAATATTTTAATTTTTAAAGTAAATTATTAATAATATAAATACAATAGAGTCTTTCTAATTCATCCCCGGTTTGCAGCAGATTCCAGGATAAGTTGTTACCTATTTTAAGTGGGATGATAAACTAGTAAGACAACTGAAGTGCAGAACACGTATTTGTGACTGTGGCTGTGCACATCTGTAGACTGCAGCCCTCTTCAGCTGTGCCATCTGACCATCCTGCCCTCAACCAGGGAACCACTGCCTTAGTGAAGGTGGATCTACCTCATGGGGCTACAGCGCATTTCCTGCGCCTCCCTAACACACACACACACACACATAGAGCTCAGCAGCAGGGAGGACACAGGAGGCAGCTGTGTTTTGTCACAACCTCATTCAGCTGTTGAGCTGCATGTGAAAACCCATCATGAAGAGCTGTAGTGGAGATGTACAATCACTCATGAAGGCCAAACTTGGCTTTTTGAAGTCCACGTTTCACTTGGTAAACTTAAAAAGCCCAAAAACTACCATGTTGTGATATGAATTCAACTGCACTATCTGTCTACATAGGGGCTATGTGTGAAAAAAATAAAGAAAAAGCCTTTATTAATAAACCTGTTTGCAAAAATGTTTGCCCAGAAAATGGGGATTTACCTGGTCTATAAATTGTGTATGTTTTAAATGCTAAGCTGACATCTGCACTGCTGAGCATGTTCATCAGGGTCTCAGGGGGTTCCTTGTTCCACTGCTTCCGTGGCTTATTTTCACTGTAGTTTATAACACGACCACCACCTGTGTATAAAGTCATTCATAAATGCTATTTAGATAAAATTGCATTAGCAATGTGGATTACGTTCAAGAGATAAATACAGGAAGAAAAGAGTCCAGATAACTCCATCTGTAGCACCACTGACCTCTCAAAAAACTGAGGCTGACACTGTCAGCATAGAAAGGAAGAAAAGTTACAGAAGGCCACGGTGGAACCTCCTGTGGCCAGGGAGCCAGCAGGAACTGGCTGAGGGGTGTGAGGAGGCAGAGTCTCTGCAAACTTATGTGGTGGCTCTGCAAGTCTCACAAAATGAAGCATGAGGCTGTTTCTGTGCTTTTTAATAGCAGAACACCTAAATACATGCATTCCTCTGTCCCCTTCCCTTGCCCTGTGTATAACTATCATATAACATTCCTACCACAGTTTGGGAATTTTCTGACTACTCATATCTTAATTATTTATTTCCGCAACTTTTATTCACATTTACCTAAAATACATATCCAGAACCACATTAAATAACAATTGCATCAGTGTGGGGCATTTTAAAATTGAAGCCTTTTTCAGAAGAAACCTCATGTTAAGGATTTTAATTAAAAGCTGTTGACAATGGAAAGTCTCTGCCTCACATCTGAGGTACATCATTCATAGTTCTTGTTACTGGCCTTGTCATTTTGTATGTTAAATGACAACAAAAGTAGAGGTGTAGATGTTTTATGCTCCCAATAGTATGCTGTACTCAAAAGACAGGTGGTTGCATCCTGCACCAAATGAATTCCTCACTGCTGCCTCCACAAATGGTGTATTAAGAGGAGGGGTGTAGGATCATTTCTTAGCAATGACTATAATTTTACGGTTGCTAATATTAGCTGTGTTTTTCACGACTCTTTGCAATCCTCCTGTCACACAAGAACACAAAGAAATTGTCTTCAGCACAGTGAACTTTTTGATGAAATTTAATGAAATATCTTTAAATTATTTTAACATAATTTTAGACATGCCATGTAAAGTTTTGGCTTTTAAAATCTGCAAAGAATCACTGACATTACTTGAATTAAAAGCACATTTAATTAAATCTTACTTTCAGTCTCTTCAGGTGTAAAACTGGAAGAAAGCAAGGACGCATTTTCCAGGACATCCAGTACAGTATTGGATGTCCTCTTTTCCCATTGCCTCCTGTGGGCGTGTGACAGATCAGTACTTCCTGGGAGGACAGCAGAAGCTGATATTGTAATTGTAACAAAAAAACCCCCCATGATAACCAGCATCTAACTTCATTCCATATCCAGACTGCCCTGTCCAGGCAAAGCAGTACTAAGAATCACTTAACTAGCAGTGATGTTTGATTCTATGGGTACAAATCTGAACTGGAAAGTGATCCCCATACATTTACTCTATACCAAATGTTTTCAAACGGTCATTTTTTAATATTTCGACAAGACAATTTTTTTTTTAAATCTCAGATGAGCAGTATGAATCAATGTACTTGCAGAAGTAACTGATGGTGGCATGGTTTTCTTGTCTGGAGTTACCTAAGACTAGTTTGAGCTACCTATTTAAATGGCCATATCACTGACATGTAGATATCAGTACACAGAAGGAAGTCCATCAGCCTTAAAACTGCAAAACTTACCTTCTTGATAAGATTTCCTTTGTTCCCTTGTGCCTTCACTCAAACCCTCAGCATTTTTCCTTTCTAAGGGGCTATGCTTGCTACTTTCATCTTTCCTTCGCTTTAAAAGGGTAAAGACTGTATTAATTAATATCCTTGTTGTCAAGAAAGACAAAGCAGTAATATCAACATGGCATTAATTATTTCAGTTTTGCTATAAAATACCTGGCCTAAAGACTGGAAGATTTGAAAACTAAACCACTAACATCATGAAGACAACTGCAATTGCACACTACCTATTATTGCACTGTATTTCACACTGTGTGCCCATGACAGACAACCTCAGTTTCTGAAGCTAAGCACACATGTAGTTATTCGAAGTAATTTGCCATTTTGGTTTTTTTTTACATTTAAGAACACAAGCAATATAAATTATTTACATTCCCAGGGAAAACAAGATGCACCTGAATATTAAACTACTCAGATTGACAGGTTTATGAAAAGAAAAAAAATAAGCCCCAGGGCAACATGCTTTTAAAAAAAATACTGAATATGGCTGAGTCAGCCTATGCTGTAATGTACCCATAGGGGACATCTTGGCCACCTGTGACTTTATTCTCCTCACCTGAAATCTCACATGGGCCCTAAAACCTGGTGAGAATTATGTCCAGACTAGACTGTTTCCACAGCAGCCAGTTCTAAATGTGTCCCAAAAGCAAAGAAAATGGATAAACCTTTGCAATATCAAAAAAAAAAAATTAGAAAAACAAGAGGTTTTTTTTGTTTAGATTATGTTTTGACAGGGTTATAAGAAGACCCACTTTGGAACTAAACTAAACATGGGAAGAATCAAAAAATCAGGATGGTGGGAAAAACACAGGAAAACTGCAATTTGAACACTGATAGGCTGATTTATGGTTTAGCATAGGAACAATTTTCTGTAAAAACTTTTCTATAGCACAGAACATCCTAAATTACTAAAATACAAACATCATATTTATATTTGAATACTTACCCTATTTTCTGTCTTATTGTTTGAGCTTCCACCAGCCATGACACTACCTGATACATTAATGAACAGATTCAAGAATTAACACCTTTAGCAAACATTTGTAGTAAAGTTGTATTCCAGGGTACGACAGCAATGCCACTGAGCCAAGCAATGAAAATTGTGTGATAGCTTCTTCACACTTCTGACAATGTTGAGCTCATTCTCAACAGAGAGTTCCTCTACTATTCCGTTCCAAATGTGCACAAATTTTGGTGTAGCTAAATTTATGCAGAAGAAAAAAGTCCAGCATTCTCTCTCTAAAAATTAATGAACATAACTTGCTTCACCATATTCTGGGAAAAAAAAGAACTGTCATATTCAAAATACATGCAACTGTTAAAAGTTTTACTTATTTTAAACCTGAAAAGCTTATTTCTAGCACAAGCCTTAAGACTTACAATACACGCATTGCAGCTTTGCACTCTACTTATGTTAGAATATAATTTACACCCTTCAAGCATTTTTCCATGTAAGTTCAATAATATTAGATTTTGAAACAAATAAAAGTAGATTGGACATATAATACCAATGTTTTATAGCTGCATTTAAGATCTTACATTTCCTATTCATTTTGTTATTCCTTATATCAGCAAAAATGTTACTGACTTACCTTTTGGTCTTGCTGCATTGCCTTCCTGTTTCTTGGTTTCCTTTAATACCTGCTCAAACTCATTTGCCATCTGAAAGGTGTATGAAGAAATGCAAGTATTGTATCATTTTAAACTTCTTCAAATTACTGCATATACTATTTGTTAAAAATAGACTCACTATACAAAAGCACTGTTCCAGCCAACAATATCTAATTTTATCAGCCTCGGGTCAATATCCAACCTTAATTTTCAAAAGAAACACTTGTAAAAACTCAGGTTTTCTGATAAGTCTAGAATTGCATGGCATTTAGAGTAGGACCTACACTACACTACATTTTATAGCTACACACTAACAAACTACAAACAAAAACGATTTAGTATCTAAAATGGAGAAAGTATTGCTTAAATCTAGAGGCAAAGAATATACCATACCTCAGAAGGAAAACAATTTTTCACAAGTTTGGCTAAGCAACCTCTTGAAAGAATAGTACTGGCTGATGGACGATTCTGGGGATTTCTCTTAAACATCTGTTTTATTAAGTAATGAAGTTCATAGGAATAGTGAGATGGAAGTGGATCGTAGGACCCTTTGCATATCTTAAGGATGAGATGTTTCCAGCTATTGGCTTGAAACTGCATTAAAAATAAATGAATATTAGAGCACAGAGTTTAAGCAGAAGGTAAAAAGTAGCTGATATAATTTAAGGTAACCTGTACAACTGAAAAGCAGATAGGAATTATTCCTATAAATTTATGATTGTTCAAATTTTATTTTTATAGAAATCAAGTTCATCAATCCATATACTTGAGATCAGACTCAAACTGCAAGAGTGAAACAGTAAGCTAAGAAATATGCACACTTTTATTTAAAAAAATCATCAAAAGTAGGCTGTAAGAGCACAAATATCCTCTTGCAAATCTAGTGTCTGAGAACTTCTAGATCCCATGCAGGAAGTTTTCTTGGATTACACCCCGCTGGCTTGGCTGCAAGGTGCCAAGCACCCAAGGAGCGTGTCATCTTTTCGTATCACTTCTGATAGCTCAGGCAAAAACATGTGACCATCACATCAAACTAGATATCTAACTTTTCAACACTGCTAATAAGGGAAGAATACTCCCCTCCTTGAAATCCCAGCTCTGAGTTCTGCCCCAACAGCCGTGACACTACCAAAGACTTGACACAGACCTACTTAGGCTAACACACACCTATGCATAGGTTCCCTTATCACTCAGTCACACCAGTATAAACTTCTACACTCTTGCACAGCTGGCACTTGCAGCTGTGGAGAACCTTTTGCTGATACACAGGATGTGAACAATGCTCTCAGGCATATGTGTCATTCTTGGGCCTGTCCTTTGCAGGGTCAGGAGCTGGGACTTTGATGATCCCTGTGGGTCCTTTCCAACTCAGAATATTCTGTGGTTCTGTGATTTTAAGATACAGTATGAGCTCAATGAAAGGAAACTGCTGCTTATAAAAATCTAAGACAAAATGACCCTCAATTACGACCTCATTTTCCTGCAAAATAAACATATTCTGATAAGGACTCACATTTTACCTATGTGTCTGTATAGAGAAGCCAGAGGAAGTTAAAAAATAAGAAACGTAGCAACAACACTGTAAAAGACAGTGTCCCAGAAATGACAGAAAGACAGAATCATTCATCGAGGTCCCCACCGTTCCAATAGGAGAACAGTGCTTGGACAGTGACTTGTTTGATTTGAAGAATAAGCAAAGGTGCATCACTGATGCAAGCTACGAAAATGCTTATTGCTTACTACATTTTGCTGTACTTGCACACAATGTATTTTCATTAGCAAAGATTTTGAGTGTCTTTGTCTCCATGCCCTGTGATTATCTTGATCCTGTAAAATGCAATGCTCTTGCAACTGCAGATATCTGGAACTAGCCTGGCAGCTGCCGGACTCAATATGCCCAGATCACCTCACTGATATTGAGGAAAATTAACCAATTAAAAAAACAATTGTTTTCTAACAAATTTGACAACTGAGTCTTCTACAGAAGGGTCCAGTAGGTCCCAAGAACTGCTGAAACAGAAACATAAAGTGAAGGAGGCATGGAAAGGGTGGAGCAATACCTCCCTCTTTTGGAAGCAGCAGCAAGCACTTCAGTCAACTCTATAGTACAGCTAACTGCTAATTAAGTCTCAAGGAATTCCAAAACTTTTCTGATAGCAATAAAGCTGTACTAACCGGGTGTTTCAGAGTGCACAGCTCATACAGAATACACCCCAGAGACCATATATCACTGTAGATATAGAAAGAGATAAAAAGTTTTGAGACAAAAATTACAACATAATATCTTGCTTAAAAGCGTGATGTTTAATATGTGTACATAACTGAGCTGAATAAGCTAAAAATAAATGTAAGTAACCATAAAAGACAATACAATTATGTGTTTAACCTCTCCTGTGGAAATGTTCTTGCTTATTTTATCCCACTCTGATGTAAAAAAATGACTGTCATACAGTTGTAGATGGCTTTTTATTCCTGGGATGTCTCTAAAGCAATTTGCTCCAACAATATTTATCCTTCTGCACTTTGTATTTGTACACATATGTACATATGTATGTGTATATATATACACTGCCTTTGTATTCCATGGCCCTTAAATAAGATGGCAGCCACACAATCCTAACTCTGAGAGCTGGAATTCTGGCCCTGCCAAAAAGAGTTCTCCTATTGAGAAAAAAAAAACCCATCATTTTTCACCAAAAGTGAGTACTGCCATTTGCACAAGAAGCAACTGCAGCCTTTCTTGCAAGAAGAGCAGGAAACAACTTGAACTGTAGAAGGTTTCTTACCTCCCCTGGAAAATCAATCACAGTTCTTGCACAAGGACCAGAATAACTGAGCTCTATAAATCTAAGTAATCCATTCTGTGCCATTATCCCTACATTATGAAGACTGGCATGAAGAGCTTAAAAAATCAACCATCATCCAAACAACCATCCTCCAAAAATAAGACCAGCAAAAAGATGCAAACACATACCTATGTTTGTGCATATATACACGCTTACTTGTGTGTGTATGTTTGTATGTGTGTATTTACTCTCCCAAACAAACAGAGGTCTGCACACTGGTTTTCAAACTTCTAGGACTAAAGATACTGTGCTCTCAGCTACCTAAGTAAAGAGGAATTTATGCACTACCATCTTAAAAAAAATGCAATTACCTCTTTGTAAATATTCTTCAGCTCAGTATCTTCTCCGAAACAAATATGGATAAGCCACAAAGCCAGATTGAGACAGCAACAAAAAACCCATCCATCAGTCGGGTATTATTTGTGACCACTGAAAACACGAGTACCTTTTGTTGTTGTATGGCAGGCTTTCCCATATTTCTGGAGGTACGTAATAAGGAGTTCCCACATAGGTGCAAGCGTATGACATCGGACTAGTGAAATAACAAAGAAGAAACGCCAGGTGAAAAGCAATGATTTATGAGCTCTGTACTGTTTGTCAATGGGAAAATTAAACTTGACACCACTGAGATCATTGGGATGTCCACATACTGTGCAAGAAGGCGTGCAGATCCAAAATCTCCCAATTTGACTTTTCCACTTTGAGTGAGGAAGACATTCTGCATTTCAAGAGCAAAGATTAACATACTTAAATATTCTTCTACAAATCATTCCTGCAGTTTGGATATACAGAAAACACAGCGATAACCACTTCTGGTATTTTATCTTTGTATTTCCTTTTACTTGCTTCTCCTAGTACTTCTACCAAAAAAAACCCCAAAAAATCCCAAACTAGAATGGCTTTATGAGCCTAAAGCCCTAGCATCAGTAGCAGAGGAAGAATCAGAACTTAGAATTGCCTTGATCTCTATGCTGTACTCAAACCAAGGGCCCACTTTCTTCTGAATTTCCTTCTTTCTGATAGGGAAGAGTGAAAAAGAAAAAACTGTGAGGCAAGATATTTGCAAACTGCATAATCCATACACTTTTTTAGAATTCTGTAATTGTTTTAAATTGTATGCAGTCTGTCACAAGCAATTGGTGCTATCAGCAGTGTGGACATGAAGGATACAGATATACTTAAATGATGTTTACACCCACAGTATTACATCATCCCATGCAATCAACAATTTCATTTACATTATATTCTTAGGCCTAAATAAAACCCACAGAACTTAGCAGTCACAAGAAATTATGAAAGAGGGGGTGTAACTTTTGCATGCAGGAGAGTTTATTAATGGCAACAAAACTTGCTCTGTATACCTTGGATTTTATATCCCTGTGCAGCACACGTTTATCATGAATGTGCTTCACAGCCAGGCACATCTGCACAAACCAGTGAAGGATCTGAAAAAGAGTAGCTAAAAGTTATAACAGCTCACTGCTCGATATAATGAATACTTTACTAATAGGTTTTAAAAAATTAGGAAAACAAAAGCATGTTCAGAACATTTGGGAGTTAAAAGTAACTCCAGCATAACAGCCTCCAACCAGCATGAAAGACTGAGTTCTTCAAGACAGATTATATTTTAACATAGCAGAAGGAATGATGTTTATTGGCTGTGTCCAGAAAGCTCTAATAATACATAGCAATAATGAAGCTGGGGAACCACTACCCGGAGCTTTAGCTGATGGTCATTTTATAAACAAGTTAACTAAAGTTACACAGTAAATTAGCAAACAGAAAAAAAACCAAACCACCAAATATCAAACAAAAACAAAACTCACATGGAAATAATATACTGCTTCTAAAAGGAAATGTGCTCCTTTTTAAGTAGAGAAGAAAATTCTTAAAGGTGCATAGAAAGCCTAAATATTCAATTAGTTGAGGTTTCTGGTCCTTTCATTTTAACAAAGGTGATACTCCTAACTGTTGCAGGACATAGCTTCCATTCACAAAAATGTCACTTTGAACCTTCTCCTACCTAATTTTATAGCTTCTGTGGCTTCTCTGGCAAAAGGAGTTAGCACATGCTGAATGGTTTAAACATTTAATTGCTACACAAAAAGCAGACATTTATTCTCCTGGTTAGTTTTCTTTATCTTACCAGAGTGGTCTGTTTACTTTTCATTTGCAGTACTCTTACCATGATTTAAATTCTGTCTGAAGGTTGTGTAAAATTCCTACTTAATTGCATACAAACCTGACTGGTTTTCACACTACCTGAACAGTTTTCAGATACAAGAAGCAATTTCTTTTTTTATTCCTTTCAGTCCAATTCTTGTCTTGATCTGCTGGAAACTATGAAAGAAATAATGCTCCTATTCTATCTGTAAGTTACTTTGTTTCATCAAGATGTTTGCATATCTCTGATTTGGTTTACGCAGCACGCTTCAGTTTACCCCTTGGTTCAAAACAATGTCTTTTCTTACCGTGTCTTCAGGGAACAAATTTCCTCCTTGGTGTTTAATCTTTTGCATTAGATCTCCATTGTCACAATATTCCATCACTATATACAGATGTCCATCAGCTAAATTTTTGGTAATTTAAGAATAATTAGTATTTTCATTAGCATGATAAGCACTGGTTTTTTACTATACGTAAAACTCTTTACTAGAAAGCTCTGACTATATGCTATGTGTTATATGTTACAATAAACATGTATTTTGTTTATAATATGTATTATAAACAAAAAAAGAAAGTAATCCCTGAGGACTATGCAACTTCAAACAAATGAAGGAATTTAAATTTTTACACTTACCTTCAAATGATTCTTTAAAGGCAACGACATTTGGATGCTTCATTTTAGCCAAAAGAACAGCTTCCTTTCTAGAATTCTCTACACCAGATGAAGACTGAAAATATAAATACACTTACTATAAATTTCACACTAACAAATTTTTATGTATACACATAAAGTGCCTCACTTCCCACAGAAAAAAATATTTTTAAGAATTGTTCTTCACTTATTTTAAGTCATTTAGAAACTTTTAAAGTCCCATCTTTTTAATCTATGGTTTATTACTAGCTAAATACTTCTTTGGGGTTTTTGGGCATTTGGTATTTTGTTGGGGTTTTTTTTTTAATTTGAGAGATATTTTCCTACTTCAACTAATGACTTTTTATATTTCAAAAGTGCAGAACTATGTAACAAAGCAGCACACACTGACTGAAACAGCTGATAGACAACATGAACTCAATATAAAGCCAAGTGCCCACATGTTAGCTGAGCTTTGGCCTCCAGAAAGCCAGTGCCTCCCATTTTGTGACTTTTAGCTTAGCTGAGCGCAGAGAATGTAACCCAAATAACTAATTACCAGCAATAATATGACACTAATTTCCTCATTAGGCACAGCAGATGAAATTCGCATTTTAGTGAAATCAAGGGCAATCAAGTCAAGGGCATTAGGAGGAACAGGGGTTTCATTCTAAGCATTTTCATACCTGCGACACTTCCCAAAATCCCAAAATCCCAAAATCTAACCACGTACTTCACTTAGTACCAACAATATCAGCTCAAGATGCAGTTACACAGTAACCATACTACACAACTGTCTAATACACAAAACTCTCAGCAAAAGTGTTCAATGTCTCAAAAATACATCCAGAATTACAATTTTTAATTTTTTTTTTAAGTGGTGAGTGAGGTGATGTTTGTGTTACACTTACCATTGGAAGCCTGATTTCCTTCATTACATACTTCTGGTCACTGATTCTGTGATGAACTAGGAGAGCTCTGCCAAAGGATCCCTCTCCTAGTACTTTCAACACGTTGTATCCTTCCATTCTTTACAAAACCAGTTCCAACACTTTTCTTCAAGCACCTTCTTTCACACGATTATCTTCTAAACTTCATCATGACCTTAACACTTTTAAAAATTTTCTCTTAATATAACCTGCATGAGAAAAAACCCCAAACAAAATAACAAGAAGGGGTGATAAATGTGCGTACCTACAACTGTCCAGCATCACCATGACACGCTTCCCTGCACTGTTACCTTGATTTTACTGAAAATGAGGCCTCCAGTAAGTACAACTTGAAACATTACAGTGTTATTTCTGCATTTTTAAATTTAAAATGCTAAAGTTGTTCGAAAATGTCAGTTATAGGCTTACAACTTCACATCTTTTTTGTTACCTGCACTCCTGCAGCTGGTTTCACAACACTAAAGAAAACTCATAGGCATAGTAATAGAAACAAAAAACTTAAAGGTTCCAGTGACAATTCTCGCCTAAAACAGCATAAGCAGGATCAAACTGGTAAAAGTTACTGTGCAAAGACTTCAACAACTGCAAGATACAGAATATTTTAGTTGCAAGGGACCTACAATGGTCATCTGGTCCAACTGCCTGGCCACTTCAGGGGTGACCAAAAGTTAAATTACCTTGATAATGGCATGGTAACAATACCTCTTAAACACTGACAGGTTTAGGGCATTGACCACCTCTCTGAGCATTCATTCCAGAGTTCAACAACCCTTTCAGTAAGTAAGTGCTTCCTAATGTCCAGTGTAAACCTGCCCTCACGTACTTTTGAAATGTTCCCAGTTGTACAATCACTACATTTAGACTATATCACAGAATCAAGGAGGTTGGAAAAACCCTCTGCGATCATTGAGTCACCCCATCAACCAGACCACGGCAACGAGTGCCACATCCACTCCCTCTGTGAACACCTCCAGGGATGGTGACTCTACCACCTCCCTGGGCAGCCCATTCCACTGTCTAATCCCTCCTTCCGGAAGAAAATCTTCCTGATGTCCAACCTACAAGTCCCATGGCACAGTGTGAGGCTGTGTCCTCTCCTCCACTACTGAGCTTAGTCTCACCCCTCCTAAGAGCTCCCACAGCGGCTGAAACTCGCACATGATCCCACTTCCTGCTAAAAACGCAGCTCCTGAAGGATTTTTCAGCGAGCAGTGGCTGTTAGCCTTTATTCCAAACACTGGTGCTATTAAGTGGGTTGGCCATAATTCAAACACCCTCTTCTGTATGTACGTGTGCACACAGCGTGTTCTAATGGGCTGATGAGCTCTTTTGTTCTTACAGCTCCTTTACCCTGAAGAGGACCAGCCCAAGCCCGCCCGTCCCCCTCAAGCCCCGCCGGGGACTCACCTCAGCGGGCCGGGCCGAGCCCTGAAGCGAGGCCCCGGCACAGGCCGAACGCTCGCCCCGGGCTGCCCGCGCCCGGCTGGGGCGGAGGGGCGGGCAGGAGGAGGGGGCGGGCTCCGAGGCCGGGCGGGAGCGCTGGCCCCGCCCGCCCCGCGGCAGCGGCCCGGCCCTCGCGGGGAACCCGGCACAGCGGCTTCGCTGAACGGGCCCAGACCCGGAAACACTCAGCGGGGGCTGAAGGGGAGGTGTGGCAGTGTTCTGCTCGCACAGCTCACTTTCAAGAACAGAGTAAATAGTTTTAGCCTTTAAATAAAGGACAAACACAACTAAATTGATGAGTTTAATAAGTGTACCATAGTACAGACTAATACAAACCAACATAAAAACTGTCCCATAGTAAGTAGTGTGTCAGACCTCATCTAGGATTACTTGATAATGAACAAAACTCAGTAACTAAAGAGATTAAACTCTGTTTTGCTGAAGCAGCCCTAAAACTAGATACAACAGCAAATTCAGCACATACTGTAGTAGCTGGCTTCAGATTTCAAAGCTAAATCTTGTCAGTATAGACATGGGCCTACTGAAACACCTACATTACACTTTGTTTCCTTAAACTAAAATATTGAGGGTTTCAAAGCAATTAATAGGAGTTGCAACAAGAAAACAGTAGATATTAGATACATACTACAATCAACTACTAACATGAAGCATTATACCTAGTCCTTAATTGAAAATGTAATGAAACATACTCAACATAAAGACAGTGTTTGGTCTAGTACTAAACCAGGACAGGATTTGTTGCAATTTTGAAAAGGCAGAAACTTTAAAAGTGTGTTTAGTGACTCAGGCAGTCAAATTTCAGCTCAAGCCATCCACTCAAATTGTAGATAGCTCCTTTCTCAAAGCTGCATAAAACAAGTACCCTTCAACTCCCCTTAAAAAGTATCAAATTTTTAACTCCCCTGTAGCAGTAGCACTACTTCTACTCTTCTATTTCAGCACTTGTTTCTTCAAGAGCATTGCTCTGTTTGTGGATAAACACAGTGGCTTTTGATTCCAAGTCTCCCAGCTGCTCAAGTGAAGAGACACATGAATCTTGATCTTTAACAGCATCAGGCAGCTTGCACATCTTCTCCCGAATGCGTTGAGAATATCGCAAAGGAGTTACGATTTTCAGATCTTTAGCACTGCAGTCATTTGCCTCAGGATGCATCTTCACACTTAGGAAAAATAAAAAAACAAAAACACTACACATAGGCACACCATCATACAAGCTACTTCTGCAGCAACTAGCAGAAACAGCAAATCATGATTCCTGTTTAACTCTTTCCCATTCCCATAACCAAAGGAAACGAGCCCCTTCTCATTCATCTGGTTAAAACCACATGTAAAACTCTTTTCTTGGGCAAAATATTTTCACCCAGAAAACCTCCTGAAAAGAGTTTCCAAAGAAAGAGTCTTTCCTATTCCATTAGGGGGAAACTTCTTCCAGCTATGAGGAGCAGTGGACAGCTACCAGGACTCCAACTCCATCAGATGTCAAAGCTGAGCACAACTTTCCTAAGTCTGCTATCTTAGAAGAAAACTTACAGCAAAAAAAAAAAAAAAAAGTATTAGTTGGTTTGTACTGAGGTTCCTACCCAGGTTTTTGCCTCAAGACAAAATTAAGATAATCTTTACAGGACAGTTAAATCTTTCACTAATTCTGTGTTATATGACATACAACCTTTATGTACATTTGAAAAGAGGAGGAATGGAGACACCTACTTTCTCTTTACCTAGCTCAGTGTAGAATTGCTACTGCCATGTTGACAGTGGGGGGGAATCCTAAATCTGATCTCTGCCACAGAAGTCTGGTTACTCTGTAGTAGACCATTCAAAAAGCAAAACAGTTTGAGTAAATAGAGGAGCTTACTTAAAAATACTTCCTTCTGAAGGAAGAGGAAGCAATCCTAAAAATGTAGTTCTTGGGAGTTTTCAACTAAGTATTCATAAATGCAGTGCCTCCCTGTTTCAACAGAACACAAACAGTACTGTTACTCCAGACACTACAGACTTTCCATAGTTACCTGAAGTAAACTTACCTTTCCAAGTAAGGTGTGGTAGGAAGATTGTATCTCATTGAATAAGACGTGTCATTCTCCTTCTCAGGAGAATTAACTGCTTGGGCCGTATTTTTTATCCCGTCCTCATTCTGTTCTCTTTCACATTTTCCTTTCTTTTTTGCCCGTTCTTTAGCCTTGTGCTTTTTATTCTTTTTTGGCAAGATCTCTCCTCCTGGTTTTAAGTCTAAATCAGTTTCTTCTTTTTTGATAACTTCACTGCTTGTCTCTGCCTTCATATTATCACTCTCTGCTTTTTTGTCATCATCAGGGCAGAAATCCTTGAAGGTTTCCTGAACCGGCTCTACAGATGAATTTGGTTCCTTGCTAACTTCCACTACCTCATTTAAATGAGCTTCTATCACAGTTCCCCCTAAAAAAAACATTGAAGACAGTACAGCTGCAATTAGTTACAATTAAAGAGAATGTTTTAGAGAGATACCTGAAATCTTAGAGCTTTATATGATAATGAAAGTTGAGTATGCATTGAGTCTGAGCCACAACAATTTAAGTTACTGATAATTTTAGCCACCTTCAAGAACCTGCAACCTGAAAGCTCAGGCTAAATACACATCCTGAGAAGTCATTGTCTTCCTTTTCAAGTGCAGCAGCTCTCAACAAGTGTTTCAGCCAGCTTCTAGGTTCAGATACTTGTCAGGTTATGTTACACTGAAGGGGAATATTTATGGCTACTTTACTCCCAGAATTAGAATATTTACAACCTTTAATTGACACTGTGCCATAACACAACCACGCTTCTGGTAGTGAAGGGGTTTGTATCAGAGGCACTGATTTTTAGCTCACAAGAGTACTTTTATTTACTCTTTGATCATCAGGCTGAAATAGCTGGATGACACAGCTTTGGTAAAGTTTAAGTAACAAGTTTGAATACAAGAGCATCTCAAATAATTTTAACATGCCCACTGTTGAAGAGGATTTGCTTAGCCAAGATTGTTTTCACAGACAATTGAGCATAAAATGATCACAGAAAATTTTCCATGAAATAATATTTAATATCAGTACAAATAGTTTAAACAGCTTGTGATGCCTGTCAAGTCACACATATAACTAGAACAGAGTACTCAGACTTACCATTCTCAGAGTTAAAAAGACTTTCAGTATTTTTGATTGTATCTACTAGTGAGTGTCGCAATTCCTCTTTGGGCTGAAAAAAAGTTGTACTGTTTTAGAAAACAATTCCAAAATGATTTATCATCTCAGCTTATTTGATTGGTATAATAGTTACAGGGAAAGTGGAACAGGCCACATGATGTTTGTATTACAAATCCTTTATTTAATGCTATTCAGACTTAAGTCAGAACAGAAGTAAATCCTGTATTTTCAGTATTTGGTGTGCTAAAGCTGTATTTGATGCCCTGAAATCTTGCTGATATTAAAGCACAGAAATGAAGTCCATCAGTAAATGTAAAATTAAGTTCTCTTTTGGGTTTCTAGTGGTACTAAAAGTCTCAGTCTTTAATTCCTTCTAGGCAGAACATCATATGGTAATTTGATGATCCTAAACCTTTCTTCTTCAAAGTAGTATCTACAGTGGTCACAGAGCAAACCGAATCCATTATTTTAATGGTCAGGTAGGTCATATGGTTCTCCTCCTACTATAAAGGTATTTAATAAAATCAGAAGCAGTTGTATTTTACATGCCATGCTTTCATGCCTTTCTAACTGTTAATCTCAGATATTAAGAAAAGTCGCTCACCATTGCTCCTGCCAAAATGGCCTCTTCATAGACAGCAATAAGCTTTTCAAGATGGCCCATCTGTTCAAGACGCATACAGCAGATCCAATATTTTGCAAGCTTTTTAACCCCAGGAATGCTCTGTATCAGATCTTCCAACATGGCACGTACTTCATCACCTTGATGTCCCTAAAGTCAACACAAAAGTAGAGATTTAAATGCAGTTGACACATTGAGGTGCTGTAGTGTTGTTGCTTTTGAACTAGAAAGCAAGGGTTTTTTCTGTGGCAGAATTGTTATTCACCTATTCTTCGAAATTAGAATTAATTATACAGTCTTGTAAGTAGAAGGGGTAGTAAGATGTACAGGCATCTTCAGAAATACTTGAAACAGACTTTTTCAGAACTACAGACAAGTTTCTACAAATGCAAACTTGTTATAGGTTAATTCCCTCTAGCTACTCTCATTACATTATAGTTCTACTACTGTTATTACCATTATTGCCTATACTTATTCAGTAGCTCAGTAAATTAGTAAAGCTTAATTTCGTCAGTTGTTGGCAAAAGCTGTGATATTGCTTAACTTGGGGAACAATTAGTCCCCTCTATCTGATTCACACGGGTCTAGCATGCCCACAGGATTTACATGTTGTCAGGACCTACATGATCAGAACTCAGTAGGCAGGGGTCCAAGTACCTGTTCTGTTAACTGCAGGCATTCACTCAGAGTCTTGTTGACCTTTTCTGTATCAGCAGCAGAGAGTTCTTGTTCTTCACTTTTAGACTGGGGTCCCAGAAGTGCATATATAGGAGGTCGTCTCATTGCTTTTCCTCTAGATGCCCTCCATTCATCCAGGCGAGCTCTGCATTTAGGAATATTATCAGCTGAAGTAACAGATGTTTTATCTTTTCTTACATTAACTGACACTAATTAGGGTAAGTCATGCCAAGATACACTTTCCAGATAGTCTGAGTCTTCTCCCTTTAATCCCAAGAGGAATACAGCTGCCTTTTAGATCTGCATGGAAATTCCAAAACTACGCATATTACTGTCTGCTTTGGGTAGCTTCAGGTTAAAACACTGCTTCAGGTTAAAACACATTAATCTCTTCCCTTCCAGCTGCAACAAGAGACTTAGGTTACAAACCCTTGTTTTCAAAAGAAGGTAAAAAAATGCTTCTGAATTATTCATCTGTGTCACTTTTTTCCCCCCAGTCCCACTTCAAACCAGAAAACTAGAAACTAATCTCTAAAGACACAGAGTGGAGAGCAGCCCAAAACAATCCTATCACACAATTTATAAAATCTGAAACTGATGTGAAGCATAATTCGGTTTTAATGTTTCATTTCAACTCCACCCCCTAGACCATCAATTTTTAGTAAATGTGACTTACTACAAGGAGCTCTATATGAGGAATATTAAATAACTTTTAGACCATGAATTCCCACACATTGTCTACGCTGCATTCACTAAACTGAACAATGTCATTGACAAGTGCTCTCCTTCAGTCTGTAAAGATGCTCCCATCTATATACATCCTGCCTCAGTAATTTTTTTTTAACTGTGACATGCATGTGAAATTAATTTACAGAATTATCTGTCATGCTTAAGGCTGTCACAACACTTAGACTAAAAAACAGCTTCAGCAACATCTATTTTTTAACTCCACGGGAAAAGTTGTAAGCCTGGAGAGCTCCTGCAATCAGTTTGAATTCTGATTTCTCAGTTTAGGCCTAAAGTTTTAGTCTGTTGTCCTTGGGCATCAAGTCCAAACACTTAGTTCTCTGTTTTTCAGAGTCCAGATATTCTTGGGAAAAAGGCCTGAATAACTTCCAAGAGCAAGTTACAACAGTAATTTAGTTACCTTCTCTCTTCTGCTGACTCTTTTGGCAGAATAGATTTTCTGTTGCCATCCGTTTTAAAATTCTGTCCTGACTTTGTACCAGGAGCAATAGAAGTTGATTTTGTTGGAGCTTCTGGTCTTGCATCTTCACAGAAATCTGCACATTTCTTCGCACCCCACACTCTGCGATCAGGATTGCTAGAAGCAGCCTTCAGTGGCTGTGGTCCCCTTCCACCAACCACTTTTGGGACTGCTACTTTTTTTGGTGGCACTGCAAATGTCAGCTGTTTCTTCAGACCAGACTGCAAGTTAGTAGCCACTTTGTCAGATGGTTTGCTTTGAAATGGCTGGACACCATTTGATTTTACAGACTTAGTGTTGTTTGTGACTTTGATGGTCTTCAGAACTGCATTACAGCTTTTCGTGGACAAAGAATTTGCTGCTTGTTTGGTGGCAGAAGGAAAAGGCTTCTTGTCTGGCAAAGAACTCTTCTCCCCCTCAGTTTTTACTGCTTTTCGGAAAGAATTTATCTTGGATTGGATAACTTTGCCACGATATCTGCCCAGAGCTGGTTTCTTTGGTACACTGATACTTGCATTTTGTTTTTCTGCTATCAAATGCCTCTCTTTAATTCTTTTTATTTCCAAGAAGGCCTTGCTAAGTGATACATGCTGAGATTTTATATCAATAACTTTATTCTTTGGAGCTTGATCTTCAAGATTACAGTTTGTCCCTGATATGCAACTTGTCAGTGGGATTGTAGAAGAGTTTAAAGTAACTTTTGTTTCTGAGCTTACAACTGATTGGTCCCATGACACTTCATCAACATTCTCTTTATTTTCCTGAAATCAAAAGCAAATTCATGGAATCATTAGAAGTATGTTCATGCTGCATGTTACTTATTTTCAAAGAGGCTTCCAATGATTTACAGGACTAAAGTGCTTAACAGTAAATGCCAATTTAAAGGTGCCTACAGTCATAATGTATAAATACTGAATAGATTATTTGTCAACTATTACTGCAGAATTCACATCAAAAATCAAATAAAAATTGCTTAAATGCTGCCTTGGAAGTAAGAAATAAAACTCTTAAAGCAACTGCTGGCTTTTAACTGCCCAAATTACCTTCTCAGAAGAGTTAAAAAGTAGAACCTTGCTTTAGGCTGTATGTAGTCAAAAGCACTATCTCTGTTTGCATACCTCATCACTTAATGGCAGCACCATTCCTCCACTTAGTGAGGACAGTCTACTAACACAAGACAGTGAGTAAAGTAGTAATAAGGGCACTAGGAGATGTTACCAGAAGAGGAGGAATTTTTCTTACTATTGAGATATAGGATGCTGCAAGTTGAGAATAGTTACATCAGTTTTACATGGCTTTACTGAAACTCTCAGCCACATGTTCTCAGCACAACCCCTCATGAGAAACGGAATCTAGTCTTTTCCTCCAAAAAAGATGCTCTACAGCAACTAATTCAGCATTGTCCAAGCAGCAGCTTTTGGAAGAGTGAAATATCCAAAGGCAGGAAAAAAACATGTGAATGACACACGGAAGTCTGAAGGAGCAGACTTTAAGGAAGATGCCCTTGCCTGTAAGAAAACTACACTGCATCTCATTTCCTGGTCTGTCATTGAGGCTTAGTAGTTAGATTTGACAAAGCCTACATAACTACAGCTTGAGAGTGAGGACCCTTATTTTAGGAAGCTATGTAGCTTAACTCAACTTTAAAAATAACACAAGATATTTATACAGAACAAAATATGTCTCTTCAGGAAATTTCTAAAAAAGCACTTTTTTTCTCGCTTTTGGAATTTTTCTCCTCAACATTCAGTTTTGAAGTTTTAAATTTTTTGCTTTTCTCCTCAAGTAACTCCAGGTCTCAAATCTTTTGAAACCCAAACTCAAAACTGTCTAACATGAACACAGGTCTTATATCTACTTTTTCCTCACCTTTCCCTGAGAACAGGTCTGGAGAAGAATCTCTATTTTGCTGCTTCTAAGCAGGACAGCCATTTGCATCTTGATTCCAGGAAAGTGACATGAAATGATGCACGGAACACATTCCCTTAAACCCTGATTAGGTATTGGCATTTACTTCTGATTACATTCGTTTTGCCAGCACACCACTGAAAAACTACACACACTTAACAGTTCATTTTGTTAATGGTTTGGCTTTCTTCCAAGTAACAGAAAACTTTTTTACTGTGACAGATGACCTTACTCAGATTTTAAATAACTTCTCTGAAGACTCAAAATGTATCAAAAACCCCTCTGAGATTCTTGAGAAATATTGTTAAAAATTAAGCATTGTCTCAGCAATAATGATATCCTCTTTAATTCTCTCTCCTGTTGGGTACAAACTGAATATCAATATGATCCATTTCCTACTGGAATATGACAGCCTTCCAAAAAGCATATAATAAGCAGTGACTACATAAAGTTCTAACAAACCACACCTCTGCGCCTGCAAACTTCTCATGCTCTGGAAGTCGTACAACATAAATAGATTTAAGTAAGTGGAATGTTGTAGCCATAGAAACAGAGTGTCGTCAGTATAACTATCAGTCAAAAACTTACCATTTCTGGCTTAGGAGATGTTGAGAGCTGTAACTTTTCTTGCAGTGTACTGGTAGTCGCTCTCCTAGTTCTGCTACTGCTTAAAAAAACCCACAAAAGACATCTTAAATCATGCAACAGAGGAATGTATTTTTAGAGGATGTTCACATGTTTCAGTTGGCAGTCTGCAGACTGAACTCATACTGAAGCATTTCTGTTTAGCTTGTACTATTCCTCCAGCAAAAACAAATGGTTAAGCAACCACTGATCAGAACCCAGGCTGCAAAACATCCCTTCTTACATCATAAAGAGCTGTCTATCAGATTGGAATTTACTGCAGGTGTAATTTCTCATGTTTAAAAATGAGTACCAGCTTGTCTGGTCGGATGCATCTGCTACAGAAGGTCAAGTTTCTAAATGCTGCACTTGAGGGGAAACGGGGAGTAGCACAAGAAGCTGAAGCTCAGCTACTGCAATCATGAGAGCCCAGGCCATTTGAGGCAAGTCTGAACAAGGACATGTAGTTCCTACCACACTGACAGGTTCTAAAACCTTCAGTCAGGCACCAGAGCTGGCATCAGACTATGCAGAAAGTTACAAAACCACCAAGACCAGTATTGACTCCTAGCAACTATGAAAATGTATTGACAACTCAGAAGAAAAACATCTGTTTAAGGTTACAAATCCAAATTCTTCCTCAGGTGCTTTGTGATGTGTTATATAAAAGATGTGGCACTATTGCATGTGACTAAAAATGAACATTCTAGTTAACAAGTGGTATCTTTGCATCAGATGATCTTACAGAAGCCAGCTGAGGTGAAACTGAAGGAACATTAGTGAGTATAAAAATAAGAGAATGTAAGCCATAGCAGGAATACTACCTGATCGATGTCTGGTTTTCTTGAATGGGCACACCAGAAAAAGTCTTCTTTCTTGACAGATATTCTTCGACTTTCTGTCGTCTTTGCTCTAGTAGGTTTTAAGAAAGACAGACTTGTTACTTTTTTAGCTAAAATATTAATGCTAAACTTTCTTAGTCAAGAAGGAAATGCAGTTAGAAAAGCATCAAGACATTACAAAATATTGACACTAGGGATTAAGAAATCTTTAGTTTTCACATCTCAATGTCTTACACATCCTTGCATTTCTTGAGAAAGGCAATATTCAAGGTATGATTGAATGTAAATTCACAGCTACACAAGATGGCTGGCTTGCTGTATTAAACTAAAAGAAACAATTTTGTGACGTGAAGAAGTCTGGCTTGCTCTTATCTTCTGGATGCCTGTCCAGCATTTCACATAGTTACTGTTGGTTCAGCAAGCACACTTTTCACTTGTGGCAGTAGCAAGTATAGCATACATGACAAACACCATGCACATGAACCCAGCTGATCATCTGTAGAATCATTTGCTTCTCTTCCACTGTCACCCGGGCATCTGTGCAAATGTTAGACTCCTGGGAGTGTTAGTAACAGCACGAAGTGAACCTGAAAAGGCCCTGAGAACAGCTGTCACTGTCCCTCCAGGGATGGTGACTTCACCATCTCCCTGGACAGTCCATTCTCATGCCTAACCACCTCGTCTGTCAAGAAATTCCTCCTAATGTCCAACCTAAACTTCCCCTGGCACAACTTGAGACCGTGTCCTCTTGCCCTGTCACGTGTAACCTGGGAGAAGAGGCCGATCCCCACCGGACTCCACCCTCCTTTTAGGCAGTTCCAGAGACTGATAGGGTCCCCCCCCGAGCCTCTTCTGCACCCTAGACACCCCCAGCTCCCTCAGCCACTCCTCACAGGACTTGTGCTCCAGACCCTTCCCCAGCTCCTTGCTCCTCTCTGGACAAAGCGTACAGAAGGCAGCGTCCATCACCTGCTTGTGAAGGAGCTACCACAGCTCATACAGCAGCGGTGCCCCTGCCAAGAGCCGCTGCACGGCAGCGAGCCCGACGTGCATCCCAGAGCCTCCCAGCACCTTCTGCTTCAAGAACGGCTCTCACCGCCCCTCGCACAAACAGCAAAGCCTCACCAAAGCAACTCCCTTGCTTTAACTTGCAAAAGCCGAACCGGTCAGAAAGTGAATAAGCAGAAGAGCGCGGGTCTAGATCGGCGCCGCACTTGCTGCTTTCAAGGCGATGCCCTTAACGTCAGGGCGTCCCGTTTGCCAGGAGGGAAGGCTTCCATCCCAGGAGCCCTACCTGGGGTAGGGAATAGGATGGCGTGGGATCCGTACCGGCCCCAGCCCTGTCAAGGGAGGTTGAAGTCTCGTACGCCCGCTCGCAGCGCTCAGAAGCCCTAAGACCACGACAGCGAGCGCTGCTGCCAAGACCTGTCCGGTCTCCGACCTCGCCTGGAGCGCCTGCCCTCCCCTCCCACTGGCCAGAGAGAGCGACCGGTTCCTCTCTCCCACCGGCTCCCCTGCCACCCGCCGTGGCGACCCGCGAGGCTGCAACGGCAGCCGGTAACGCTCAGCTCCGCGCGGGGAGGCAGGCAGGCAGGCGGCCCGCGGCAGGGAGCGTCTCGGCCCCTCGGTGTCCTGCGGTGCCTGAGTGTCCCGGTACCCCTGTCCCCGCCCGGTGTCCCGGCCTTACCGCGGAATGCGGGCTCGGACCTGCGACTAGCCGGGAGCTGCGGAGCCGCGCGCACCGCCATAGCCACCGCGCAACGAGCGTTTGAATCGCCCGGCGCCGCCCCGATTGGCCCGGCCGCGGGGCTTGAACCGGCCAATGGCGGCGGGCGCTACCCTCCCGCCGCTCGGCGGGGGGGGAACATGGCGGCCGCTCCCCGCGCCGCCGCTAGAGGGCGCGGGCCGGCCGCGCACGGTCCCTGCGCGCCCGGCGGCCGCGGCCCGGTGCGGGAGGGGAAGGGCAGCCATGGACAGGTTCTCGTGGACCACGGGGCTGCTGGAGCTGGGAGAGACGCTGGTGGTCCAGCAGCGCGGCGTGCGCCTCAGCGACGGGGAGGAGAAGGTGACGGGAGCTGGAGCGGCCCCGCGCGGGGCCTGGCGGCGCGGCCGGGGCGGGGCAGGAGGGTAAAGGACGCGGCCGTGGGCCCCAGGCAAGGGGGGGTGCTATGGCTGTGAGTACGGGCGGCGTCGGGCGAGGGGCGCGGTACGAGGGGTGTGAAGGGCTTGGGCTGCAGGCGGGGCATCGACTGGGGATGTGGGAGGACTTTCTGCGCTAGGGTCTGGCAGGGTTTATTTCTGTGGGGAGATTAGGGTGCAGTTGCAGGCTGTGCCGGTCGACAGCCGGCTGAACGTGACCCAGCAGTGTGTCCAGGTGGCCAAGAAGGCCAATGGAGCCCTGGCCTATAACAGCAATAGTGTGGCCAGTAGGACCAGGGTAGGGATTGTACCCCTGCGCCGGTGAGGCCGTGTCCCGAATCCTGTGTTCAGTTCTGGGCCCCTCAGTTCAGGACAGACAGAGGTGCTGGAGCGGATCCAGAGAAGGGCAACGGAGCTGGGGAAGGGTCTGGAGCACAAATCTTAGAGCAGCTGAAGGGGCTGCGATTGTTTAGCCTGGAGAAGAGCAGGCTCTGGGGGGGATCTTACTGCTCTCTGCAACTGCCTGAAAGGAGGGTGGAGCCAGGTCGGGGTCGGTCCCTTCTCCCAGGAAACAAGTGACAGGAAAAGTGGAAGTAGCCTTAGACTGTGCTAGGGGAAGTTCAGATTGGCCATTAGGAAGAATTTCTTGACAGAAAGGGAGATTAGACATTGGAATGGATTACCCTGGGAGGTGGTGGAGTCACCGTCCCTGGAAGTGTTTAAGGAAAGACTGGACATGGCACTTAAGGCCATGGTCTGGTTGACATGGGGGTGTTGAGTCATAGGTTGGACCCGATGATCTCAGACGTCTTTTCCAACTTAATTGTTTCTGCGATTCTGTGAGAAAGGCCTTGGACAGTGTGTGTGAGATGGGGTGAGGGTTGGGACCCCCACAGGGTGTGTGTAGGCAGTGTCACTGTCACAAAGCACTGCCCACTGCTCCGGCTGTCTCTCCTGTACGGGACTGAGCCCTGGCTGTGGTGTGGTACAGGGCATGATGCACAATTCACACTTGAGTCGTCCTGGTAGCTGTAAAATGCTCTTGAGCCCTGGTGCTGACGTACTGTACTCTTTTCTGAGCCATCCTGCTTATTGTTTCACTTCACTGCCGGACTGACTCTTGATCTCTTCATTTTTCCACACCATGGTAATTGCATGCCCTCACGAAAAGCTGTGAAAACGTGCCTCAGATTTTACAAGTAGGAAGCAATTTGCTAATGCAGATTTTCCAGGTACTGTTTGCTGTCTGATAAGTAAGGAGCTTTTCAACAACAACACAGACAGAAGCAATACTCCTGTGTGATAGGATGAAAGATTTCAGACTGTGTGCAGCATCTTTTTATTAGGTTGCTTTGCTTTTTTTGCATAACTTTTACCTTCTTTGTCAGCATATAGTGAATGTTCCAAAGCCAATAGCCCTGTTTAAAATACATTTAAGAACTTTTGTATATCTTGCAGAATATATGGAAGGAGGATCCCTCAGGATTTCCGGGGGAAAAGTTTAAATGCTTGAAAAAGGAAGTTTGTGTTTATCCATCTAATCCTTTTATACTATTTTTCTGAACTTCATGTATTTTGTTTTCTGAAAAAAAGGGAGTGTTCTCAAAATACTGGCTTGTTAAATCTGAATGCTGTGTTGTGGTAAGGTGTAATGTTTCCAAGACCAGTATTTATGCAGCTTACTGGTTCAGTTTGTTGTTGATCTGTTTTATTTTTCCTGTCCAGGTGAAATTTGATAGTGGAGTTTTACTGCTGAGCACACACAGACTGATCTGGAGGGATCAGAAGAATCATGTAAGTCCCACTTTTGTCTCCTGTATGTCATTCAATTGGAAATTCCATAATAAACAACAAGTAGCTTGCAATGAAAAGCCTGCACATAGAGAGGGGATTTTTCCTAGTGTTGTGTGTGTTTTGTTGTACAAGTATAGTCCACTTTTTGGCTCACAGCAGAAAGAAGATTATGTAGTGTTCTTTCACTCAGTCCTGCTTTAATAAAATAATAATGCAGAGGTGAGAAGGGATAGGAATGTAACCTATAAATTTTCCTTTTCTAACAGCACAAATGAAGGAGAAAAGAGCCTGGTGTCATGCACTAAAAAGCATTGATTTTGAGACTGAAGTTGAATGTGTCAGGCAAATCATAATGTGAACTTCTCTCCTGTGCTCCTTGTCTAGGAAAGCCTTTTCTTCCTTGCTGGTTTCAAGTCCAAATTTCCCAGTCTTCTGCTCCTACCATATAGTCCCAGACCATGATTTGATAATAGGACGTGTTTGGTGGGCAGTATTGTTTTGCACATATCTTGCCCTCCCAGCTGCCTGCTCCTGTCGTGAACCGTCCCTTTGATCAGCCAGAACATTTGTCTGTACTGCTGTGGACAGCTGGTCACAGGTTAAGTGGCACTGTCAGAACTGCAGTGTGGTAACTGTAGTAAAGTAAAAAAAGAACTGCCGAATGCTTTGTGTCATCAGCCACAGCCTGGGAGTGCAGGCTGGAAGTGGGAAAGACCACAAACATATAAAGCTGTAAGCATAGACTGTCACAATGGGCAATTGAAGAAGTCTTCCTCAGACCAGGTTGGATTATGCTTGTTTTGGACACAGTAATTGAGAAATTTAGCCCTGAAAGCCAAAGTTTAGACTGAGCACGTTTAGATGACAGCTTTTCAAAAGCAAATTGTATTCCACTGGGCTAGTTTTGTGCAAGGGCAGCTGAAGCACCTCTCACATCCAAAGGCCGTTCCCTAGCAAATACCACATCCTTGCTCCAAAGCAGGGAGCTACTAAGAGCAGTCTGAAGGTAATGTCACCAAGGATGTTCTTAATTTGGCAAAGCAGTATGTTTTTTTCTTTAGGGATTGTTTGCAGAAACAGGAGAATTATTTTTAATACAAAATTTTCAAAATGTTTGAAGAGCTGTTACCCATGGTGGGTTACTGTTACACAAGTTAGGGCTGGGTTGTCCAGACCATGAGCTGTTTTGTATAAATTAACATGGGGCTTTTTTGCACAGTCATCACATTATCACATGAGATAATGTGCTAAACTCTGTGTTAATCTTAAACTTCTTATTTCTTTGTCAGCATCTCTTTTTGAGAGCTGAGCATGTACCGCAGCAACTACTGCTTCTAATCTTCTCACTTGGACTTTTTTGCATGCTTGGAGTAACATTGGGCATTATGGCTTCAGCAAGTTGTAGAACTGAACATAGCCCCATTCTCTCCAGCAAAAAGATTACATTTGTCTCTTTTCCCCAACTTCTCCCTCTGCTCCTAGGCCACATGATTTCTTGTACTGTTCCAAGGTCATTGAATTCACTAAATCAGCAGAGGAAAACCTTAGAGAAGAAGAAAAATTATTTTATTTTGACTAATTTAACTCAGCAAAGATTCTGACAAACTCAGGTTTGATTAACAGAAGGGGCAGAAATATGGCCGAGAGATGGGCAAAAATTACCCAGTTCTGATTAGGAGATGTAATTAACTTTGTTAGTGGGGTAAATAAAGCTGATTCATTTTCAAGCTCTCAGTACTGGAACATGGGGAACATGGTGCCCTTTTGTTTTCATGATGAGTTGTTGTCTAAGCTCAGGTGTGGTTTAACATCAGACTTGGAGACCTTAGCTAGCTTACCTAGAATAAATTTGTAGAGAGTCCCTTTTTATTGTGTCAGCAATCTGTAATAATAAATGGGGCTCTTGTCATTAGCTGTGCTTTATAGCTGCTGTTTTTACATGCCATCTACAGTTGAACGGTGTTTCAAAAAAAAAAAGGAATTCTGTAAAGTTTGTTACGTAGCTAGATTCCTACAAAATTTTAAATGATAAAATCATGCAAAATGTGGGCATGAGACATTAGAAGAAAAAATCCAAGTAAACACACAGCATATTTAACACATTTCTATTTTTGTATCCCTTCCTGTAGCTTCTCTCACCAGGAAGGGGTGATTCTAAGTCCTTGTACTTAAAATAAGTTCACGTAACTTTCTATCTTGGAATGAAATGAATCAGTCACTTTGACAGTGTACATACTATATATAGTTGAACTCTTTTTGTCATTTTCAAACCCTTTTTTTAACAGAAGTATCATATTGCCTATCTTTTAAAGTGTCCAGAAGTTTGTGGATGTTTTACAAACAATAACTGTTTGTAATGGCTTCGGAAACCAGAGTCGTAGAAGAGTCTAGATAGCTTGCAGTAAGAGTTTTTAGAAAAGGAACTACAATCCAGGTTTTTTCCAATAAGATATTTACTTATTGGAGGTGGAGCTCCTGCATGTGTACTTCCCCGCTCTCAGATTTAGTGGCTATTTAATTATTCCATACAAAGAGGAACAATTTTGGTAGTAGGGATTGAGAGGGTCCTGTAACATTGTCTATTGCAAACTGGTGTTAGGCAGTAGCAGGTGGAAGAGAGAGGTTCAGAGAGGGAATGCAACCTGTGTTTCCTGCATTCTGTGTGACTGTGTCAATCACCAAGCTGTTGTGTGGGAGATGATGTTCCTCAAAGGATATTCACCGAAACAAGACCAGACACCTTATTAGATGCTTTGTATCATTGCCGTAGCAATTTGTTTCTCAAATGCGTGTAGAAAGAGTTTAGCCTCCGGTGGGTTAGTCTCCAACAGATGGATACAGTCTTGTTTCTTGCTCTTCGTTTTGTTTAAAGCACAGTCCAGTAAATGTGTGTTGAGATGCACCAACTGCTAGATTAAGTCCTTCACTGTAGGATAGATGGAAAAATTCCTATTGCACTCAGACAATAGTCTCAATTTTAGATATTTAGTATTTAAAAAGACTGGTGGGTTCAGGTATTTTTTAGCTCCCAAAGTAACATCAATGCAAAAATGTCAAGAGCCTATGAGTATTGTACACCTACAGAAATAAGGTGCAGTAGTGTGGAAATTTTAGTGTTTAAGTTTTGAATTTAGATCTAAAGATTTGTTAAATCTTGTAGTCCCTTCTATGAATCTAGCTTGAGGTTTTTAAAGTTGACACATTGACACTTAAGTTTGTTGAGGTTTTTTAATTAACTAGAACTCAGTTTCAATTTTGTGCTATTTTTCTACATATATTTCACTGTAATACATTGTTTCTGTTCTTACAATCATATTTCACATAGAGTGCCTCAGGCAGCACCTGTAGATATCCATGCTGTTTGTGAAATGGGGAAAGAGAACACTGGGGTTTAGAGCGTGAATAGACAGGATATGGCTTTAATTCACCTGTGTTTGTGGTGTTTGTTCCAGGAGTGCTGCATTGCTGTACCTCTGTCTCAGATTGTATTTATCGAAGAGCAAGCAGCTGGGATAGGAAAAAGGTATGGCCATCCTCATTGTCTTTTTCAGATGGATCCTTTCACATGCATGTTATGTACCCAATATTATAGATTAATTTATGGTAGGTTCCATTTGCAATCTTAAGTTTCCAGACTGACAGCCACAAGGACCATTTAGGTCAGAAGTGTAAGAGAGTCATGATTGATGTGATTTGTTACGTGACTGTCATGTAATCACTAAACAAGTGTGTGTTGGTGATTTTAGAGGTCTTTTCCAACATAAACAATTCTATGATTTTAAGTTTCTAAAGAGAGAAAAAATTTTACCTGGAGAAATACATACACAATTAACCTCTGCTTGCAGTCATGCCTTTTCCTGGTCTTAAAATCAAGAATCAAACAAGGTTAGAAGGGAAAAAGGGGTTTTACCTCAGATTTATTTTAAGGATCCTTAGGTGCACCATGTCCAGTTGGAATGCGCCGAAATGCACACCGCAATGCCCACACCCGATAGATTGGGTATAACATTATAGGCCTTACTAATTAGTATATCTATCCTAAATTCCCCAATGAGAGGCTCGAGTGAGCCCCCCTCCCCAAGGAACCTTCCCCCTGGATGGTCCTATCTTAGTTTACAAAATGTGTTCTGGAGAGGACCTTGGTGTTTGAGGCTTCTAAGATGTTTAGTCTCCTAACTTAACAAATAAGTCTAAGAATGTAGGCTAAAAAACACTAAGAATACAAAAACTATAAAAAGGTGTATAAAAGAAAAGGCAAAAAAATCATCATGGCATCAGCAGCCTACAGTCAGATCGGTACTGTAATATGCTGGGGGTATTCAGAAGAAATCAGTTAATTCACTAATGCTGGAGAAGTAAATAAAGACCAGTGAAAAGAGTATTAGTAAAATGTGATGGGAATGGGGGACTTGCAGTCATATTGTGATAGCAGTCTGTTCATTTTCCTAAAATCATGCGCTCCCAAGGTCTGTTTTGGTAGTAGGTGTCATTTTAGACTGTTATTTCCATGCATGTTGCCTTTGAATGTTGGTTTTGGATAAGTTCACATACAGTGTCCACAAGTGACATATAAAAGTGGGATAGGTTACACATGATATTGAAACCTTTTGTTTTCCTGTGTCAAAGATAGCATATTTTGGCTTTTGACCTGCAATAACTACTGCCAAATTACATGACAACTTGACAATCACTTTTTATCCTAACTAAAATGTTTTTCGGAAATTATTCCTTGAAATTTTAAAATTTTTTATGTTTATTTCTTAAGAATTGATGCTAGGTACATTTTAAATTTGTAAAATGTTTCTGCTTTAGCGGCTGTGGTAGTTTTTGCAAGATCTACTTCATCAAAATATTTAAATGTTGATGCATAAATGTAAAGCATTATTTGATCATCTGTAGCTCTTACGTGAGTAGTTAAAAGAGGTTTTGATGAAAAGGTTAACTTTGATGCAGAAATAGTTTATTTAGATATTACAGAAATATTTTCTCTTTCTTTTACCTTTTCCTTAGTGCCAAAATAGTAGTTCATCTTCATCCTGCTTCTTCAAACAAAGAGCCTGGTCCATTCCAAAGCAGCAAATATTCCTACATCAAGCTTTCTTTCAAAGAACATGGGCAGATTGAGGTAAGTCTTGTACCATGGACACCGAGCAAATCAGGTATTTGGACATGTTTTTCTCCTCTTGCTGTGTTAGTGATAATTTTCTATGATCTTTCCATGTTTACTTTTGAGGTGGAGCTTTTTCAGTACATCCTTTTGGAAGACAAACACTATGAGCCTCCCATGTCGTATACTTTCATTAAATACTGCAAATAGAGTTCCAAAAATGTCAAGAGGCATTACGAGGCTAGTCCTTATTTTACAGTGTTTAGTATAATCTTATACTTCATTTTTTAATCTACTAAATTGAACACAGGATTTTCCAAAATGACATCTCTGAAATCTGTTAAATGTTTAACAGAGTAAAAGATGTTTCTTTGTACCTGGCTCTCTATTGAAGAGGAATCACACAACTTATTCCTAATTATCTCTCTAATTTTATTGCTGAACACCTTTTGTTGCCTCAGAACTTGCATTCATTTGACACTTTATAAATAATTTTTTTTAACCTACACCAAATCTCAAAGTCTTTGAGCATCCTAAGAAAAATGTAATATATTCTTAAAAGAAGGCTTATCCTAAAAACCAAACAAATTGCGCTCTGTAAAGAAATTTCACGGTGGAAGATCCTCGTTTGATGTGACTGAGAACTTCAACTTTGGACTGTGGAAAAAGCTGTACGTGTACACTGGAGAAAATCAGATATTCAACTCAAATTAGTTAGAAATGTCTTAAAAATGCATGTGCTTGATCAGACTCACTTTCATTTCTTTGTGAGCAGTTTTCAGATTATGATGACTGCAGATTTATGCATAATATAAATGTGTGTTTTTCTCAATCATAATCGTAATTATTTTAATGTTAGTGTTGTGTCTGAAAATTAAACTTACTGTGCTTACTGGTTGCCTAGCACATCAGTTACACCTGAGCCTTTCTTTATGACTTCTGAATGCTTTCCTGTGAACCTGAGCAACCAAAAGGGTGGAACAGATTTTCTTTCTGGATATTGGTCAGTGGGATACACATAGTGTTAACTAATGCCACCTTCTGGTATTAGCAATAAACAAATCAGTTTAATTGATCTGTGTAGTTGTTTTTTTATTGTTGAATTAGCAGATCAATAGCAATTGTAGTGTTCAACTTTCCTTCCTTTACAAGCATGCCTTTGAGTATACCTCAACATTTTTAACTTTAGCATGATTTGGGACATTTTGAATATCTGAAGAAATATTTTACAATAGAAGTACTTAGTGACTACATGGTTCCTCCTCTAATGTGGATAGTTTTGAAGACTGGACATTAAGAATTTCCATATAATGAGTTCTGTACCATGGATGTGTAGGTGTTACCATGCTTTGTCTCCATGCTTGGTGAAGTTTATTTCATCACCACCAAGATGCTAAAAATACCCAGAGGTACTCTGCACAGTTTATGAAACATCTGTTGTCACTCTTTAATGTTTGCAGTTCTATAGACGATTATCAGAAGAAATCACACAAAGGAGATGGGAGAGCATACCCACTGGTCAGGCCATGCAAGTTAACAAGGATTCACAGGTATGTGCAGGGCTTCTGAGCAGGATCTCTTATTGCCACACTTCTTATTGTGTGTAATCTCTTATTGCCACTTCTTGGCACCTCCATATACTGCATCCAGCATGTGACTCTCTAACCAACATCATGGGCACATGCAGGAATTCAGCTTTAGTTTGCCTCTTTTTTCACTGGCATAAATTAGTTTCTTGTTTGCATTTTTCACCTGATAGAACACAGTAGCCTCTCTTTCTTGTGTTTAAATGATGAACTCATTTTTTTTGTTTGTTTCAGTTAGACACACGCACACATAATTGTGCAATTAAAATATTTATTTGCATGTACTTTTATTCAGCATGTGAGGTCCAATGATGCTGGAAAATTTTTTTGTCTTAATTGTGATTTCTGGTTTATTTTTTTGTGGCTGGAAGTCAAATATATAACATAACTTTTATTTAACTCTTTGAAACATATATATGTTTGATTTGAATGTGTATTCTAAATGGACAGATGTTAGGAAGAATGTCATATGTTAAAATACCTTCTTTATCTGCCTTCATACTTCTAGGTTATAAACTCTGATAAACATGTAGGTGTTGTTTCTATATATTAATGTGCTGAATATATGAATATATAGTATTGTATGAATGAAATAGGATGATTTAAAGATTGTTCAATGTGAAATCCTGTATATCCCCTTTGGTCAATGTAGTACCTATAAGCACAGTTGCGTTTGGAGTAATGCATGAAGAATCTAATCAAAATGCCTTCCATGTTGTACTTAAGCCATAGCAACTCATTAACACCATTGCTCAGATTTGCAGTCAGAGATTAGAGGCCTGACACTGCTGCCACTTAGGTGCCAGCCTTTCTAGAACATATTTGGCATCTGGTAAAAGTTTCACCATCGCCCCCATCCTAATACCTCTGGGGAAGGTAAATTAGTCTGCACTTAGCATTGTGTTTCTATGTTTCTGTTTCTTCAGGCTGGGTTTCTTGAAGTAATACACTCGGGTATTTCCACAGCTCTAGTATGGGTGCTCACATGGATTTAGGAGGCTAGAATTGAGATGAGCTGGATTACTCAGTTTGGATATTAAGCATATTAATAGCTTCAATATATTATCAATATCATTATTTGTCTAGTACAGCAGATTTATACATGGTTCGCATTTCTTGTTTATTTTTTTTACAATGGTTTAAAAATTACTGTCAAGAAATGCATGAAATATTGTACAAATGATATCTGCTGTTTGAGGGAATATTTCGTGTCCTCTAATTTTCACAGTGAGGCAGGTGAGAAAACCTAGCATTTCCTATTTTGATTCTTTCCTTTTTTCATTTTTTTTTCAGGCAGGAAGAATAAGGGCTGTAGGAATTGTAGGTATTGAGAGGAAATTAGAAGAAAAAAGAAAAGAGACTGATAAAAACATTTCTGAGGTAGGTACTTTTGAAGTTTCAAGGTCAACCACCTGTATGAACTATTTACATTCATTCACACTTTCTTTTAGGGACAGTTGAGACTATTTATTGTTTTTGTTGAGAAGTCTGAATTGATTAAGAGTGTACAGTTTACAGTTATTTATTTTGTTAACTGGCTTTTCAATATATGTAAAGGTACTTCATTTCAACAATTCCTTTCAAGAAGATTGTTCTTTGAAACTAATAGTGTGTATTTATTAAACTAATTTTGGTTTCAATTGAAAATTGAATATATATTAAGCAGAATATGCTGATCCAAGTGTCTGCATATAACTGTGGTGAAGTCAGATTTTCATCTTACAGTCAGGTTTTTAAATGTTACATTTAGGCTTATAATTACAGTAAAATAATTTGCAGTCTAGGCATTGGCAAGATGTTACAAGTATTTTGCAAAATACCTGGGCTAGATGGAGATCATGCTTTTCCATAGAACCAGCACAATAGCTGAATTCCAGATATCAATACTGATGGACAGCAGAGACATTTAATTTCTTCATATATACCTGAGAGCAATACCCTCAAAAATAGTCTGATTCTGTCTTGGTAGTAGAGATTAATATAAAAGTACTCATAAACTACATGCAGCAGATTTGTTCTTGTGGCAAAGCTTTATGGAATTCAGTGTGCCACAAGAAAAAGGCATTCCCTGCTCTAATACTTACGAAAATGATAGTGCCTTTGCAAGCCATGTGCTGTTTCAGATACTGGGGGCATTAAACTTCTTTGCTTTCTGTCTGTGAGGAACGTAATGAATGAAGTTTTGTGTGTAGTTCAAAAGGTATTGTGGTTACATGCATGTGTATATAGTTCAAAAGGCATTGTCTGCTTATTTTTTCCTTTAGTAGCTTTGTCAGAGAGTAAAAGAAATCCATTTATACATGCTGTATGAGCAGAGGAAAACCATGACTTGTAAAATCCTGCCTTCCTCCAGCTTTAAATGTTATAAATGACTTAATTTAAAAAATGGTGCCCTGGCTTCCAGGAAAAGGCTTCCTGCATCTGCTGTTCAGTGCTGATAAGAATCCAGTTCTTTAGCCTTTTGTTTATCTGAGGAAGTTCCTGTTAGGTGTGTGCACATTCCCCTTTGTTTCCAGGCCTGCCCTGGGTGAGTCAGGCAGAGGAGGAGTTAGACACAGCATGCTATTTATTTAGCTAAATCAAGGGTTCTTTTGATGAATGTTGTTTTCATGCAGGTGTAGAGATTAGAAATAAGCTGGGAAAAGCCCTGCTAGAAAACTTCTTGTTGATATCATATACAAGTAGAGTAGCAGGACTTTGATTTACACTAGAGATTGGGAAACCTATTGTAAATTATTCAATTTGGAAGATTAGGGAGTAAGAAGTATTCCAAAGGGAAGCCTTTGTTTTCTTAGTGGTAAATTATTGTTATGCAGTGGTATATTTTCTTTTCTCCCTGTGGGCCACTTAATTTTGGTGGTACCTAACTCAGGTACCAAGTGTTAGGACGCTAAACTTGTCCAGTCAGTGGAGAAACACTGGTACTATCAGGAGGTGAAAAGCAAACCCTGTCTTTTTCTAGAGGCATCTCCTTTTGTTCTTTGTATGTTGAATCTCTGACCAATATGCTTCTACATAAGGCACCTATACGTAGATGGGAACATTGGGGTCTTCCTGCAAAAACACTGCTGAAGTGTGTCTTTCTAGTGGGGGATTAGTCAGAGTAAGCCAGAAATGACATAGAGGCAGTGACTAGAACCTGTAGGCAAGATGTCTCTGGCCATTTGACAGTGTAACTGAACCTTCTTTACTTGTGGCTGGACGGCTTGGGTGCTGCTGTCAGGCAAACATTCGATGAAAAGGTTCAGGAATTTTTCTCACACCAGTTGTCCAGAAAAGGTTGTTTGAAAAAGGCTGACCACCTGGACATGTTGTCATATATTTGAGAGAAGTGAGGAGGCTGAATGAATGTGTGTTGATGAGGGTGGGAGAAAAGAGAGTTCCTTTTTAATATAGTTGCATTAATGGAGTTGCTAGCTCTCTATTTTTTTAACATGAATTTTTTAATGCTAGTTTATTATTACTAAAAGTTTGGAATTTCAGTATGCCTTCAGATATTTTTAATGTATGATTTATTTAAGCCTAAAAACCTTTTGTGAGTTGTAGAGTTGTTGTATTTGAGACCATAGAATTTTATTGGAGTACTTAAATGAGAAGATGTTACCACACATTTCAGAGGTTTTGTCCCTCAGATACCCTCTTCCTTGCTGATTTGAAATGAGTGTTTCTTACTTACTAAGTAACATCCCCTGATTAAAGTAAAGCTGTCTTGTTGGGAGGAGTACATCTGTAGCTTTACAGCTGTCCTGCAGGTGGCCAGAAACAACAGATCCCCTTGAGTGAGGGTCAGCTGTTGAGACAAAACCTACCATCACCACCCAGAAACCTTCCCCCACCTTACAGAGAGCATAATAAACTTGGACAGTTTAATCTTTTCTGGGACTCAGTATCTCATTGTCCTTCCTATCACATGGACGTCATAAATCATAGCGAAATTCTGTTCACATACTGGAAAAGTGTGTGATTGTTTGATTCTCTTCTTCATTCTTTGTTGTTTATGTTTATTTTAATTATAAGACATGCTGTAAAACAGTTGTATCAACAAATAAGGTATGGTATCTCACATTGTAATATGCTAATCTAAAGGAGTACCAGCTCTTAAGAATACCTTAGGTAGGTGGACAAAGGCATCTCCCTATATCCATGAAGCTGAATGCTGTATTTATGCTGATCTGCATTGTCTGCTTTTTGTTTCAGGCTTTTGAGGACCTGAGCAAACTAATGGAGAAGGTATGGATGGATGGCATGTGTCACTTTTTCAAGTAGACTTATGCTTGTTTTCTCAGCTTTAAAAGCACAGTTTTCTCTGTTGAGCTGAAAGTTGACTTATCTGTGTGTGTTTCTTGATAGGCTAAGGAAATGGTGGAATTATCCAAGTCAATAGCTAATAAGATTAAAGAAAAACAAGGTGACATCACTGAGGATGAGGTAATTTAATTTTGTTTTTAAATCCTACAAAAATGTTCCTATGGAAAGCAAAAAGCTATCTGTTTAATAATGTAATGTTAATAAAAACCCTTGCTGGTTGGTCTTGTTGTGTTTAGTCCCTTATACTTGCTGTAGAGTTTACTTGCTTAGTGTTAATTTTTCTTTAACCCTTTTTAAAAGCAATGATTTAACTGCTTTTGTGTAAATTTTTCTATTTTTTTACCTGTGCTGGTCAAAAGTAAATGGTACTAAGTCTTGCCTACACTTTGCCTAGTAATTGACTTTATTGGTAGCAAACTGAAGGATTTATTCCCCAAAACTATGTTATAGTAATAAAATTAAAGATTTTTGAAAACCAGAATCACTTATTAGCTGATGTACTTTTAAATTTATTTGTTTATTTGCTTGTTCAGACCATTAGGTTCAAGTCCTATCTACTGAGTATGGGTATAGCTAATCCAGTTACGAGGGAAACGTATGGATCTGGTACACAGTACCACATGCAGCTGGCAAAGCAACTGGCTGGAATGCTGCAGACACCCTTAGAGGTAAAGCACCACACCTTGCACCAGCATTTTCCATGTGTTGCTGAGTTTTGATTGTAGGTGTGTTTTGGCTGTTGTATTCTGCCTCTTTTTAAAGCAGATTTAGCAGCATAGCCTCCTATTCAATGTTTATGGGAGAAATAGATATTGTCTTTCTGAATAAAAAAGTTTATAAGTATGAATTTTTCTTTGGACTAATGGCATCAACTTCTAATTTGCAAAATATTGATGAGATTTAGAAAATTGTTCAAGTAGTCTTTCTTCTATTGAATAGCCCTGTATTCGTCTCTTGCTGCAGAATATTTCTTTTTTTTTAAGAAAGAATGAAATTACACTCACTGAAAATATAAGTAATGAATCTTAAAATGCTTAAAATATACATCTTTTCGAAATATAGGACAGAATTATTAAGTAGATTACCAGCCCTTAGTAATATCTCCTGTTTTAATTCATCGTAAGATATTACAGATTACAGGTTTCTCACCAAAAAGTTAAATTTCATGTTGCGACTTAGAAGGCTGTGTCGCTACTAAAAAGCATACATACTACAGTATTTTTGTGAAAGGTATGTGCTACCTGCTGTGATCAGAATGGAAAACTGAGTTTGTCTGAAAAGTAAAAATGGTAAATTGATTGATAGATTTAATATATTGAAATTCTTTGTTCCTGAGATTTATTCTCTGCTTCGAAATCAAAGTAATTCACAATCCTTCAGTGTAGTGTCACTGTTTCGCATTTTAAAATTATTAGTGAAAGGTATAACTTAGCTCTTTAGTTTTTTTTATTAGGGCCCATCATTTAGCCCCTCTGTTTTAGCTATTTAATCAGCCACCTGCAAGTAGAGATGCTGTGTTTCCTGGGTTGATGCTGTTTCTCTTACCAGTCTTGTGCGTATTAACACAGGAGCGCGGGGGGATCATGTCTCTTACGGAAGTGTACTGCCTGGTGAATCGTGCTCGAGGCCTAGAGGTGAGACACTGCTTTGGGTCAATATTTTATAGCAGGACTTCAGTGATAAGGAAATTAAAAAGGGTAAAAATGTTCCCTACCAATTGCTCATTCTACTTGTCTACAGCAAGATGTGATCAGCTCTTTATTAAAATTAGAGGGTTTTTACCTTTTTCCTTTCTCATTCTTACGTATAATACTTATGTATCCTTTATAAGTTGTGATAATGTATGCTGCTTTTTATGATACCACATGAAAGGGAAAATCCATACTTATCTGGAAACAAAACTTAAAGGACAGAGACTACTAAAGAATGGTGAATGTTCTGGGGATTTTTTTTTACAAAATACAACAATTCTTTCTGTAAACAGGGCAAAGAGGATTATTATAGAACACATAGGAAGGGAACAGAAAGGAGCACAGAAGCCAAGAAAATAGACTGCACAATGGAAAGGAAAAAGAATTAACAATAAGTGTAGCTTGGCTTATTTTATAGCTGCAGCTACTAAAGCTTTGTTTGTTTTGATGTTATACTGTACACCTGAAATGCAAGCTGTGAATAAATATGTTTTACTATTTTAATAGTTGCTGTCACCAGAAGATTTAGTAAATGCTTGTAAAATGCTGGAATCACTGAAATTGCCACTAAGGTAAGAGCTTTACAGATTTATTTATAAAGCATGGCACTCACAGGTCAGACCATGATGATTTAATGTTTTACTAGCAGTAGATTTTTTTGTTGTTGCTGTGGGTATTTTTAACAAAGTCGTTCTTTGCTCAAAGGATGCTGGCATCTGCACCAACATCCACTCTACATTAAAACATTAATTTTTAGCTAGGAAGACATTATTTTTTTCACTTACAATATTTTCAGACTGGAAGAGGGTTTAACCAAGACCAGACATACGCCCTCTTCTTTTCTGTCTCTTCAGATTTTGAAGATGCTGTTAAGCTTAAGTTCATCTTATAGAGCTTGTTTGGGGCTTGGGGGACTTTTTTTCCCCTTTTGTAATGTGGTTATAGGTGTGGATGCATTAGAAATGTGACCATAGGTGATGTGCACAGGGTTTTTAGTTCCTTTGCCTGTCTTTTTTGATTTTAGGCTTCGGATATTTGATAGTGGTGTGATGGTCATTGAACTCCAGTCTCATAATGAAGAGGAAATGGTAGCTGCTGCTTTAGAGACAGTAAGTGTACTTCATTTCCTTCAGTGTTCTGCCCATGCTAGGGAAATTTAAACACATTAGGTAAAAAACTTGAGGTATGGGATTTCCTTTTGAGGTTTCAAAATACATAACATTCCACTTCATATCTTCTAAGAGAAATATTTAAATAGCACTTCTCATCTTCAAAGTTCTGTGCAGGCAATAATCTTAGTCATTACGTTCTCTTTAAGGAATAAATCACTTTTCTATCTCTTTTCAAAGTTTATTAACCTTCAGTCTTCCTCCAAATCTTTTGCACTGTAGGATGAAATTCATGGCATGTATTGAGCACCTAATTTAACAGAAGTGGACTTCAGACACTGTACATGATGTGCTTGAAGGCAGTGGGAGCAGCTCTTAAATGTTGATATAGGTAGTTGTTTGGGTTGGGTTTATTTCACAGAACAGTACATTGTATGTGTAACATCTTGTACCGAGTTTGCTGCTGTGAAGAGCACTCGGTTGGAGAGCAGTGTGTATAGAATTAAGCTAGCTTCATCAGGGAAAAAGATAGTATGAATTGCTCAGTGTCGTAAACCTTTGTGGTCTTGCTGCCTCTGGACACTTTACAGTCCTGGTACCCCATTATTTGATGCATTTTTCTGTGTCTTTCTCAGTGGAATGTAATTTTTTGATTTTCATACCTTTGAGAAAAGGCTGATTCAGTGTATCCAAAGTTAAATGTCAAAGTCAAAGAGGGGGCAATCAAGAAAAAGTAGAGCTGTCACAGACACCTCCTCACTTGACACGAGATAGACTGTTCAGTGCATTTTGCATGGTTGTCACCGTATAGCTTTTGCTCATCAGAAAGATTTTTAGATAAGAGAAATGTGTACAGCATTTAAAAGATTCCATTCTAAAATGCTAAAGTCTTTCAATATACGTTAATATTTTCAGTTTATTTTCTTATATTTGTAGAAAAATACCTAGACCATTTTAGGGTTTTTTTCTGATTATTTTTGGTTTCTAATGAATTTGCTGGCTTCAGTAAGAGTGCTTATGTCTTTGAAAAGAAAGGAAAAACCTTTCTTGATAACAAAGGAGGTCAACTGCAAAAAGTAACAGATAGTGGATTTATTACCAAGGTGTCTTTTTTCTGTTATTTTCATAATATGAGTCTTTGACTCCATAGAAAAATGCAAGGGAGAGGCTTCAACTGAGGAAGACTAGCCCATATGGGAAAGGGAAGATGAGATCAGACTTGTGGCCAAAAGCACCCTGTACTTTAATGTTACTGCACATTATACATTAAGTTCTGAGAAGAAGTGAAAGGAAGCCATAGGATTTCAGGCAGGAGAGAGATGTGGTTTTGAATGGCTGGTGAAGACAGGAAACAACATGGACATCAAAGGAATTCAGAGTCGCCCTTGATGAGAGTAGTGGCTTGGGAAGGAAAGATAATTAATCACCAATTGTATAGCTGACGTCCATTACTCGGATTTGATCACTTAGCTTCCGAAACTCTCATGTTAGGACTAATTTAATCTGAGTTTCTGTGAAAGGACTACTGCTGAGAATGATGTAGAATAGACCCCTCCCCACCCAGTTATGTGGGAAGCAGGAAATGGCAACTACATCCGGATTTACAACTTTGCTTGAATCTAAAGCAATGGAGAAATGGAACAATTATTAATTTTTAGGGTAATAAAACATGTTTATCTGGGAAGTTCAATGCAATAATAAGTCTAGACTTCATATATAGTATTTATCTGGTATTTTAAACATACAAATGTTGAACATGTGTGAGAAGGTTTCATTTTAGTATGTATTAAGTAGCATGGTTGAGACAAAAGGGCCAAAGTTTTGAGTCCCAAGAGTGAACCTGTCTTTTGTGTCAGCTGAATGTGATGGTGGCTTTTAGTTATTCCTCTAGTGTGCCATAATGTCATGTGAAGTACTAAGGTTTGGGAATTTTCCTGTAGGCAGTGGGTGTACTTTAGATGCCATAAAACTCTTAGTTCTTCACTTCTACCTGAGATGACTTATATTTCTATATTGATGAGCTGCCCTGAACAGATCTTTTATTTCCTCATTTAGGCTTCAGTGTTTGCAGAATCACTTAGGAGAGTTCTGCTGTGTAAACACTGATGGAGACTGTATTCTGCTGTCTGAGCTATTCTAATTTTTACATTCATTTTGGTCCCAAGGCATCTTTAAAAAAAAATCCAAAGGAAATGGTACCATATGATTTTTTTACAGATTTAACTCTTTTCTCTCTTCCTTTTTTCTACTTGGCAGTTTTCCCAGGACACAGAAGAGATGTTTTTAAGGGAAAATACTCATAATTAGTTGTACTTTTTTAAAATGCAAACAAACTTAATTTTCTTCTCAAGGGATTTGCTACCAATTCATCGCTTCTCAAGGCTAGACCTGATTCAGTAGCTGAGAGAACTTCATTGTTCTTTTAATGCCATAGTTTGTTTATTTGTGTATTTGGTCTTTGACAGGTATCTGAAAAGGGTTCTCTCACAGCTGATGAGTTTGCTAAGCTGGTGGGGATGTCTGTTCTCTTAGCCAAAGAAAGGTAAGTAGCAATTGTTGAGTTTAATCCTCTAGCTACCATGTTGTCCACAACTAATACAGGACATTTTCTTTTGCTTTCTCTAGGCTGCTTCTTGCTGAAAAGATGGGCCATCTTTGCAGAGATGATTCAGTGGAAGGCTTGAGATTCTACCCAAATTTATTTCTGACACAAAGCTAATACCATTTGTGTACAATTTGTTATGTAATAGTTGAACAAGAGAGCAGAGGGCAGAATCCTTCCAAGAACTGACTTAAAAATTTTTATTTTGTTAGTCAACTGCAACAGACATGAACATTGCAATGCTTTTACAGTTCTCAGGTATTTCAAGTGCTGAATCCTTTTACATGGAACTGAAATGAAATAGGAATCACAAAGTCAGAAGCATGTCAATTGTCTCAAGACAACTCACTCATTTTTCAAGTTTTATTTGATGTGCTCTGTAGTTTCTCACTTCAAGAGAAGACTCCACACCAGTGAAAGTGGAGAGAATATGCCACAGAGTGCCGTGAGGGCAGCGCCCAGAAGCCAGGTTACTGCATACTCCAATTCCAGTTTGTTTATGTCTGGAGCAACAAAGCAGACAGATGTATCCACAGTGATAAGAAACAGGACTTTGGTGCGTACTGAGGTATAAGGAACAAACCAGTGTAGAGTAACCCCTTCTCCCTGAAGTGATGAACAGTTTTCTGAGGGAGGATCTTGGGGTTCTGTAATTTGAGACAAAACCTGCTGCAAGAGAGATTACTGTATGTCATGTGAACCTAGGAATTACCATGTTTATTTTGTCATATCTTACGCTAGTATCTCAGATAGAAGCATTGTTAGCACAGACTTCCTCCCTTCTCTTTCCTTGCCATCTTCCTTCCTGTCCATTTATGTTGCACTTTGGGTGCCCTTTCTCTGTCCTGTGTGTAGCAGAGTGGAGCAGCCTCCTGTCACTGTACCAGACTCTGTGCTTTAATGTGCTTGTATTTTATCTTGTACTTCTAACAAAAGATCATTTGTTTCATCAGCCTATTACCTGTTTTGGGGAAACAGTTCATTTGCTTACCTCTCATATGTGAAAATGAATATGCTTTCCATACTGAAGGGAGGAAGAAGACTATCACCCTGTGTTTAATAATCACAAGGTATCATTGTTTTGTATTCCTCACCCTGTGTTCACACTGAATGCAATATAATAGCCTCGGTTTTCATAACTCCAGTGGAGTTGCTACACTACTTGAAGATCTGTTGTCATGATAATAACAGTTAAGTGGATGTTTATGATCCACATTACCTAAATTTTTGGCATTTTGAAGTGACTATTTTTAATAAATAAAGTTAATTCAAGGTATGGGCAAGGACAGCATACAGATAACTGCATTGTGGCTGTAATGGCCAGATCAACTTTACAAGAAAGGACAAAAAGGCTTTTAATATGAGCCTGAAAATATTTTCAGAACTATTTCAGTGTTACCAAAACTTAGACATGAGTTAAGAGCCTGCCAATAAGGAGTTCAGTGCAGGGATTCCTACAGTGATCATGCCTGTGGCCTGTAGGATGTCCTTTATATCCAGTGAATTGTGTCCTCTTACTCTTGTCACAAGCAAACTTCCACGCAGTGCTTTCTTTAGGGCAGTGTTCCTCTGCTCCACGAGGGTGCTAAAACTTACATCTTTGACACGGCTGAAGGAACCAGTTCCACACTATTCTTACTGTGTTAGTCACCTGGTACCATCTCTTCAGGAGCCTTACAGCTTGCTGCTTTCCTTCATCCTTCCCACAACCCACAGGAGACATCCATGCAAAGTACACCGAGCACCACATATCTGAGGGACTGAAAAGTGAGAAATTTGGAAGCAAAAAGCTGTTTTGTGGCAGCTATCTCTTTTGCCCAGTAAAAACCTGTCACGGAAGGTCAGTGGTTTGTGGGCCTGAACCTCTCCCCACAAGGGGGCATGTGTGCAGGAAGAACAAAACCTGAAAGGAAATGCCAAGTGTAAACTGCCAGCCTCTGTTCCTCCAACCCCGAGTGTTTCATTATCTTAATTAAGCAATAATAATACAGCCTGTTTAGAATAATGGTACTTTCTCAAGCTTTTCTTTCCCAAGATTTTCCCTTTGTTTTTCCTCCAGGGAAGAAGTCTATAGTGTAAATTGTATAGCTGGTTTAGAATTTAAACGGACACATGAGAAAATGGCTACTAGAAAGCAAGAAAAATTAAAACATTTTCTTAAATAGACTGTTCTGTTGAGTTTTTTTCCTTTTAAATGTTTTAAATGCTTTAAAATCTTTACACATTAAAATCATGTGGTTCCATGGGGCAGGTTTTTAAAGCACATCAGATTTTTGCTGTTTCACTTTGTACCTAAAAGGATACAATATGTTTTGATTTAAAGGGCAGAATTAAATGTAATTAGAAGGCCGTGATTCTGTTGCTGAGTAGCCTGTGACCCTCCCCAGCCAGAACAGTCAAACTATAGGTGTCTACACAAGCACTGCTTTCATGAGGGAAGCAGTCTGAGTGCAAGCCAAGCATTTTTATACATGTGCTAGCACTGGCAAGGCATTTGGCACATTTAAATGTGTTTTCCCAGCTGACATAGAACTGAAGTCGTGTATCCAGAATCACAGGGAGAGCCAGCTGTTGGGTGAACAAGGGGAGTGACGTGTACAGGTGTGTGGTACCATGGTAGTGCACCACACTGTCCTAAACTGTCATTGCCTGGTCCCATTTCCTCTGGTACTGCCAGCAAGAAATCTATTGACTCTTGAAGCAGGGTTCTAGGAGAGAGGAAAATGTAGGAATTGCCATCCCTACCGATCATACTAGTTTAATGCAGAAGGTGCATATATGAGCCTTTCCTGTTTTGATTATTCCTAGCATATTTGTATCACAATATATGACCATTATCTCATTTTGCTGGGGCTGCCTACACAAATAGTGCTTGTCTTTTTATGGAGCAGTCTTAAATGATGATTATGTTTTTCATTTGAAAACATGGGCCTTTTTATACCTCTGACAGGAAGACACTCCTCAGGAATCTGTACATCTTTTCCGTTTCTCCTTTGCCTTTGTTTTCAGGAAAATTATATTCAGCCTATGGAAACATGGATCTAATGTAGACCATATTTCTGAAGTGCAAAATTTTTTTTTCTTCTGAAAAGTATACATGGATGTGCATTTGGAAGTCCTCAGAAATGTATCTTTCATAATCATTACCGGGTGCATACTGATTAGCTAAACTCTTTGATGCTCAGTTCTTCTAACAGGACTTTCATGGTTTGTCCAAAGAGCCTAACTGTGCTTCTAAAATTAGTGCAAGTATTGTCACTGAATTCATGAGAACAGCAATGGGAGACAGTAGGAGCCTGTTGCCAACAGTAGAGGCTCCTACTTCCTGAAGCCTGGGAGGCACTCATTTGCAACTTGACAGTTCTTTCAAAATACACACTGAAAAGGCAGGAATGGCCAGTTCAGAATTATTTGTGGATTTGATAAGAAATCATTGTTTTCTCTGGGAGGAACTCCTTCTCCAATATCTTTTCTGTTGAGTTCAATTGACAAATCTGACAATTATGTTCCTTCTCCTATTCTAGCAGTTCCCATTTCATCCTAACTCTCAGCCCTTCAGGCATTCATGTGAAGTGCAAGACCTGTAGTTCCAGGTCACCTGCTGGGAAGACTTCAACTATCATTTTGTTCTCCGAAGAATGAGCTACAAGTATTCATGCTGAGTGAATATTCTAGACATGTCTCTTGGCAACATTTGTCTGTATTCTAAAGATCTATTTAAATACTTTTATTGGAGCAGAAGTCCAAGTATCTGTCCTCCCAGACACCTTCCAGGTAGTTGTCCTGTCCAGCAGGCTTGAGAGTAATTTTTCTTTGTGGTTCAGAATTAAGGTATTATTAAAAAAAAAAAAAAAAAAGAAGACAAACCAAACCAAAAACACATCAATACACAAAAATTCCAGGAGTGACTGAGACAAGTTTCAGAAAACCCCACAGGGTGCTAGTTTGCACATGCTCATGGAGAGGCAGACCTGGCAGAAACCACACTGCTTCATATCCCTGCTCCAGACCAAAGACCAGGTAGGATCTGGCATCTCCTGTTTTCCCACTGGACTCTGAATGCTGTGAATTCAAGTTTCTACTGATGAAAGAGCACCTTAAACCCTGCCCTGCCATGCTCACAGCAGAGATAGACAGCAAGTTCAAGGTAAAAGGGGCTGGTACTGATGGAATAGTTGATGTGAATCTAGTCCTCCTCTGATGACAAGGCTCAAACTATTTAGACTTTTTGCACTGGAATACAATTCCAAGTATTTTATATACTTGTATTATCATCGGTATTATCTCAGGAAGTTGTAAAGGTGGGGACTGATCTAATCAAAATGCTGTCTCACATAATTTTTCAAGCCAACAGTCATATTGGTGCTCCTGTGTCACTTGCTTCAAACATGCAGAATGCTCCCAGAAACTAAAAGACAGGAGTTGTTACTTTCTTTTAACAACAACAACAACAAAAAAAATTGCAGAAGGATACATTCTGTGTGAAACACTCTCTTTTTGCAAAGGGCAAAAAAAGCCAGCACAGTTGCACAGAATACATTTGTGTCTGTTGCATTTTTACTGTGGCTATTTAGTGACTCACTTCACATAGGTAGAATTCTTTCTAAATGTTGCCTAAATGTAACAGTATTGGACGTGGTATATGAGGAACATGTGTTGTTTCAGCCAGGCTCAGCAGTTGTGTGTGTGTGTGGCATAATTCCCCTGAGTTTCACTCAGCATTGGATAGGACAGAGAATTTGAGGTGTATCCTTAAATTGCGAAGATACTCTGGTTTGATCCACCCATTAGATAAGAATGGCAAAACTCCCACCGACTTCAAACCCCGCCTTTGTTGTGATTATCAAATGTTGACTCGTTAGCAGCTCTGGAAATGGGTGTATTGGGTATGGCTGAGCTTTGGCAGGGAGAAGGAAGATCTTCAAACACATTCTGGAGTGAAAATCAAAATGTTTTGGTCTTTTCAGTAGAAATATCAAACTAGGCACAACTGTTGCAAAGGGACTATTTCTGATCTTTCTGCATTCTTATTGTTTTATCCATAGTGTTTTGGGAAAGTCCAAGATCAGGCTAATTCTGTTTTTCCACCAGGACTCTAATCTATTCATAGGTTACAAGGCCAGAAGAGACTAATATGACTATCTCACTTTTATCTCTCAGGTCACAGAAACTGTAGGACTTCCCTTATTTAATTTGTGTTTGAAGTAGAACTCCTCTTTAGGGACAATAAGAGGTTGCATGTTCTGGGAAATCCCACTGCAGCCCTTGGCAGATTATTCCAGTGACTACTACCTGTTGAAAAAATGGTTTTGGTGTACACAATCAGAATGAGTTTAGCTTTGTCTCCTAGCCACTAGACCTAATATTCAATAAGTGCTTTATGAAGCATGAGTTCCTGTCATGCCCAGTCTCCTGGAATATAACAGTTTCTTAAACATTGATCACTTGGAGTCTTTTTGCCCACCTTGTTGTCCTTTTTTCTGCTCTTCCAAAGGCTTTCTGTAGTTACCTAATAGCCACTGTAAATTGTAAACACTAGCACTGGGCCAAGGAAAGCCCCAGTAGAAGTGTTAATTGCAGAGGTAATTTGTTGCCCCGGTTTTTGTACCCCCAGCCATGCGCACAGAGGGCATTCCCATGTTATCAAACATGTGCTTGAACCTGTGCTCCTGCTCAGTTCACTCCCACATAGCTCAGACTTGTCAAAGTAAGGTGACATCGTTCTCTGCTCCAAACCTGCGGGCAGCAGCACGAATTCACGGATGTGACAGTGGGAGCTCAGGATTAGATAACTCAGTATGATCTCCAGATCTTTGTAAAGTAATGACTCCCCAGGAGGGAGCTGTGCCTCCTATATAGTTCTGCAGTCTTTGTTCCGAGATGTGTCATTTTATGGGAGCTATATTAAAACAGGTATTGTTGGCTAAAGCCCAGCTTACTCAGAGGTTGTTAAGTCACAGTGACTTGTCTTCAGAATTTACCATTCTCCCAATCTGTGTGTTATCCGAAAACCTGAGCAGTGATGTTACATCCTCTTCTAGGTCTCTTGAAAAATTTTTAAATTGCTAAAGCCTAATCCATGCTTAAATCTTTAGGTAAATATGTCCTGCATGAAAATTACACATTAAAAGGGCATTTTGAGATCAATTAGTCAACACCTAATCCTTTTAAAGCATAATGTGCTAGTTCTACATCCTTCATGGAAATATCAGGTCTTACCAATCCAAATATTCTAAGGAAATATTAAGTACTATTACATTATAACATTGCTCCTTTTACTCACCAAACTAGTACATTTATCTAAAATACATTTTCCACCAACTGCTGTCAAGTAGCATTGGTGATGCTACTCTCACTTTTATTATCAGCTTTTCCATCCCTGTGTCTGGAATCTGGGTAAGGTTGACAGCTCTGTATCAGCCAGGCTGCTCTCTCTTTACAAACCACCCAAATCAATGAAAACCCACACATGACAATTCATCCAGTGGTCTGAAACCTCCACAGCATCTCCAAACCAACTGATTGGGATAATAATATTAAAAACTGTTGGATGAAAGTTTATCCAGAGCTGCTGATTTTAAGTTCTTTAACTGGAGCTGCTCTTATTTTACATTCTCAGGCTTGCATTGGTACAGGACGTATTTTATTACCAATCTGGAACATGGCTTTATCGTCTGTTTTTCACCCCAAAACAGAACAGAAATATTTATTGAACATCAGTGTTTCTTTTGCAGTCTACTTGATTAGTCAAATTTTTCACATAGGAGTAGAATAGCAACCATTCATTTGTTTCAAATTTATATTAGACAAATCTTTGTCACTCAGCATTGCTGACTGCAAATCTAATCTTCTTTTACATTCATTACCAGCTTTATGCTTCTGATTTAGAACAATTTCTGACAATTTTAGCACTCTTTCCCTACTTATTTTTATTAATTTAAATGCCTTTGGTCATTAAATTGTTCATATTCTCGTCAGTTCTCCAACAAAGACTGCAGTGCAACCTTTCTCTCTTCTTTTTTTTTGAGAAATTTTCTTGAACAATACAGAGATATCATTTCCAAAAGGCCATGTTTCAGTTTCTCACTCCTTCCAGCTTTTTGAATTTCTCCCTAAACCACCAAATACTCATCTTACTGTTTTGGCCCTTACCTTGATCATCCATAACAGATGACTCTCTTGTATCCCAGCCAGCACTGCTTTGGGGGTTTCACAATTAATTCTCCTTTGCCGCTGTGGATGAGGGCAAACAGATTTCTCTGGCTTGCCTGCTTATTATTACTGCTCCCCTTAGGAAGCTTGAGGTCAATTTAATATCAGCAAGAGATGGCTTTTAGCATATTTTGCACAGATAGAAATCACATACAATGTCGCATCTCTCCCCACAACACCGAGCAAAGAGGGAATTTAGTAGCCACCCATTCTGCTTTCACACCTGGTGGTCTGTGGACAATATGTGCTACTACACGGTCTTGTTTTTATGCCAACATAAGAAAAAGACATTTTCTTCCCAGCCCAACTGTGCTGGCAGCGGGGACAGAGCCAGAAACCAACACACCACCTTATGCCCACTGAAAACCACCAACACAGCCAATCTGCTCATTGTGCCCTTCATATAAGAACCCTTAATCTGGTTGGGGTAAAATCAAGCAGACCTGTTTCAGCTCCTGGCTGGAGTCAAGGTGGCTGCTCTGGCCTGGCTAAGCAGGGGCAGCTGCCCACAGCCTCTGACGCCACCCATCACCACACCTGCAGGTGATTTCTGCACAACTGCCAGCAGCTGGAAAGCACATAATCCCATTTTTACAGGCCACGAATCTTTTTCCTGTCTGACCTTCCTGCCATGCCTGTCTTCAACATTTCAGCCACACGGGCTGCCTCAGCCCAGCAGCTCTGTGGAATCTGTGCGCAGGTGGGACCTGTCTGCACTCCCGGCTTGCTTATCACGCCGGCAGCTGGTGCTAGAGATCAGCAATTAAAGGTTACTCTCTCTTTGTATCCTTCAGTGTCTAACTTAATTTAGATCTCAACGTCATGGTTGTGGGCTAAATGGGGACTCATCTGCTCCCTCGTTCTCCCATCCCTTCTGTTATTAGTTTCCCGCTCTCCTGGGAGACCAACTTTAATGGCAAGGTTTTATCCACCGCTAGCCAGATGCCTCAGAGACCAGCTCCGTTGAAGTATTTTAATGAAAAATATGTTCCTGATGAAATTTGGATGGCATGTTAACAAAGACAGATCTTAGTCCTTAGCATCACAGCAGGTGTATTATGTGCAAACATAATCCACTGTGCTTCAAAGGGTTTAATAAAGTTGCCTGTCTATTTATCCTCTGCTCATCCTCCTGTTATCTGGGGTCTTCACAATTCCTACCATATAATCATAGGGGTGACTCGTGATTTCTAATCACCATTTTTTGGACTCTGTCCCCTTTTGGAAGTGTTGACACAAAGGCAATATGGTCTGAAAGAAGGCACTGAGGGGGAGTGCAGTGACCTGAGCTGCTGTCTTGGCTTTGTTTCTGGCTTTACAGTTTGAGCATAATCCCAGCAAATCAGTTTACTCTGGCAGAAAAAAAATAAGACAAAGCTTTTTTCATCAGTATTGGGAAACAAAAGATCAAAGATCACTCATAACTCATAAAATACTGCAAGGCCATTGGATCAAAGGCACTATAATAAGTGCAAAATACTGTGATACAAGTAAAACATCTTGCCACGTGTTCCAGACTCTTTCCTGCTGCATGGATTTCTTTACTTTCTCCTCTGCATTACAACAGAGGAAAGAGATTTTTTTTCCGAGTGATTAAATCTTCAAAAGATTGTGCTCATAGTGGAAAAAGCCTGGCAATAGATTCACCAATGTAAGACTTTTCAGATGTTAAATACAGGCAGCAAGTGAGACTGGAGTTTCAGTCTTGGACTTCAGCAGACGTTTCAGAGCAGGGAACCATTCACCTCACTCTTTTTCATCTCTGAGCTTCTCCATCATCTGGAATCTACTTACAGTCTCATTTTCTTTATTACCATGTGTGATTTATTTCCTGTTTCATTCAAACCAGACCCAGTGCCACAGTGCATTCACTTGTGCCAGCTGGTACCTTACATGATCAATGGGAAAGATGCTCCTGGCAGGACTGCACACCTCTGCACTTTAGCACCTCTACAGTGGCACTGCCTGAAGCTGAATTCTTGCTGCCAGAGTCACACAGACCAAGACCAGACATGGACACAGGAAGCTCCTCAGCATTCAAAGGAAGGGTGGTTGCCCAATCTCACCACAAGGCATGTAACAGGTCATGTAGCCACAAGTGTCTGGTGGCAAAATGCAGCGTCCTTCACTTATTAGACTGGATACACACGTGTGTGTATCCTCCAAAACATCAAACAAAATCTTACCTACAATAAAAGGTCAGTTAAAAAACCCCAACTATACACACTTGTATTAAAACAAACCAGGACAATATTTAGAATTTGGATTGTTCAAAATAAAATGTTTAAAAACAGCCCAGAAAATCTTGATGACAACAAATAGTTCCCTTTTTGCTGTCCAGAATACAGTCTGAGTCCCTCAGCAAGGGTTTATTTTGCTCTCCTGAAGGTTTTTGTCAGTACTCCAGATGGCAGTGTGCCTGTGAAGCATTAACCCCGCAGACCCCAGCTAGCATACGGAAAAGGGGTTTAGCAGCAGGTTGATCAGAGTCCAGTGACAGCGGTGGGCAACAGCCCTAAGCAGCTGTTTGGTCTCACCATTCACGTGGGGCAGAGATACCAGTGTTGTGTGGAAATTGTACTTCCTCAGTCATATAGATGATACAATTTAACTTGGAGGGACCTTTTAGTCTTTAGGGACCTTTAGCCTTTAATTCTGAACATCAAAAGTTGTCAATTCCTTCCTCTTGGGCCTTTATGTCATGCCCACTCTTATCGTAAATGAATAAGGGAAAGCAGGAAAATTCATTACATGTAACACTGCCTGATGTAAATGCTCCTTGAAATCCTTTCCCATCTTTGTGGGCATGTAGGTATCCATTGGTCTGTATTTAAATCACAGACTTCATGTCACGCAAATAAATTTAACCACAATTTGAGATAAATGAGTTTGTTGCATAAAAATGGATGGAGAGGGTTTTTCTTGAAGAAGCCTCACACAAGAATAGTTTCATCACGTAATAACAGTCCCTGAACATTATCCATAAACACTGGACATGACAAATACCCACATATACGTGACCTTTGGCTGCAGACGGGCACATTAAGGAGCTGGTGCTGCTCTTTGCTGTTTGATGCTCCCTCTCCTCTGCTGCAAGCTGACTCGCTGACTCTGGAGAGCAGCCTCCTGCCTGCGCGCTGCTCTCTTCACAAGTCATCAACCAGCCTGGCTCTGACGTGCCAGCCCGTGCCTGGGCAGGTTGCCCTTACCAATGCCCAGCGGGAGGGGAGTGATTTTCACGGAGTATGCTGACTTGGAAGGGACCCACAAGGATCGTTGAGTCCCACTCTTGGCCCTGCACGGGACACCCCAAGAGTCACCCATGTGCCTGAGAGCATTGTCCAAACACTTCCTGAACTCTGTCAGGCTGGTGCTGTGACCACTGCCCTGGGGAGCCTGTTCCAGTGCCCAACCACCCTCTGGATGAAGAACTTTTTCCTGACATCCAACCTAAACCTCCCCTGACACAACCTCAGGCCATTCCCGCGGGTCCTGTCACTGGGCACCGCAGAGAAGAGATCCGTGTCTGCCCCTCCGCTTCCCATCGTGAGTAAGCTGTAGACTGCAATGAGGTCTCCCCTCAGCCTCCTCTTCTCCAGGCTGAACAGACCAAGTGACCTCAGCCGCTCCTCGTACGGCTGCCACACAAACCGCACGCACCGTGAGGGGAGCTGCGGGGCTGCCCGAGGGCCCTCACCGACACTGGCCGCCGGCCCAGCCCGGGGGCGCACGGGTCGGGCGCGTCCCTCCCGGCTCTCCACTCCCGCACGGCCGCTGCAGCCCAGCGGGCGGGCGTGCGAGGGCGGCGCGGCCGCGGCGGGGCTGGGCCGGGCTGGGCTGGGCTGGGCTGGGCCGGGCCGGGCTGGGAGCGCCTCGCCGCCAGGGGCGCGGGCTGCCCTCGCTCGGCGCCCGCCGCCGCCCCGCGCCCGCTGACAGCCGCCCGCAGCCGCCATTTAACCCTCCTGCCGCCGCCGCCGCCGCCGCCGCCGGGCAGTGAGCGCCCGCCCGTCGCCCCGGGCAGCGCCGGCGGCGTCTCCTCCATGGGAAGGACCGCGCTCTATCCCGGACCCGCCGGCCGCTGCGCCCGCGGCGTGGAGGTGAGCGCGGGCCGGGCGGAGGGGGAACCCAGCCCGGGGGTCCCGGGGCGCGGGCGGGTCGGTGGGTGCCGAGGGGTGGGGCGGTGAGGAGCCCGGGCAGCCCCGGGCTCGGAGCCGGCCGGGTGGCGGCTGTCGGCGCGGAGCCGGCGGGCACGGGCGAGGAGAGCCGTCGGTCGGAGCGAGCGGTGCCGCGGGACCGCGCCGTGATCGCCGTGACGCGCGGTCCTGGAGGTGATTTGAAGCACCCGTGTGACGGCGGGTCCCGCGTTTGCCCCTGCCCAGATACTCCCTGTGGTCGCCTCTGCCCCGGAGACAGTGGCCGTCCCGCCCGGAGCCCCGGTGCTCCAGCGCTCCCGAAGTGCCGGGAGCATCGGCACGGGGCGCGACTGCCCGGATTCGTCACCCGAGCCCGTGATAGCTAGGAATAATTGTAGTGTTTTTCAGTATGTTTGGTGATTTCTACTTTATATCAGTCGCTAGACCAGTCGAAACCGTGTGAGTACAGGGCAAACCCAGGGTAAAGCGTAGGAGAAAGCTTCCCAATTCTCTTTTTAGTACTGATACTTCATGGTATTTCAGACCAGCTTCTCTAACAAACTTCTGATTGTATCAGCTGTGCCATATATGTTCTCCATACTATGATCTTCATTATAAACTCCACCAAAAGGGGAATTTCAGGAACAGTGTATATGTTTTTGAAAAAACTCTGATGCGGGAAGGAAAGAATGGATGACTGCATTCCTTCCCTTATGCCATTAAGTCTCATCTAATGTATTTAATTCTTTGCATTCTTTATTTATTATTGCTCGACCACCTTCCCCAATCTCCCTATGCTTAATAAACTTATTTTCACTGTACATTTTCCAAAGTAAATATCGTCCATGTACTCTGTCTACTGTAAGCCCTTCGGTTTCAAAGTACAGATGTTGCTGGCCAGCTTGCTCTTGAATTGCTATGTTAATATCAAAAGGAGCTGAGAAATCCCAGGATTTTGTGAGATCTGACCCCAAATATTAATGAAAACAGGCTTTACCAGATAATTATTGTTTTTTTCTTCCACACGGAGGATCTGGTGCTGTCAGTTTCAGCCTAGTGAATTTAGATGCATAATTTTAATAAAGTCATTATCTGATAACAATGTAAAATTGTTGGATGTGTAAATAAGAATGAAATATGCCTTTGAGAATGTCAGCTCCAGCCCCCTGCTGTGGCAGACATCACACAGACACTTTCCTGGCTGAACTCAGTATCTTCCAAAAAGTGACATATTTTTGGCCCTGACCACTCTGACTGGTCAGCAGTGATTAGATTTTGATAAAATGTGATGCATACCTGAGGTGTTCTCTCTTTAATGTCAAAGTGGAGAGATTATATGGGAGGTTCTGAAATTCCCAGCAGGTGGTAACACTGCAATAGCTGCCTAATCCCATTGCAATAAGCGTGTGATGGTTGAAAATAATTAATCTCTTTTCCAACATACAGATAAAATACCTTAAATTTGAGGAAATGTTGCAGATACACGTTTCTTTTTGCTGTTAGTGCTGCTTGTGAAATGTAGGGAGGATTTAGGGACTTTCAGGCTTTTCTGTCTGTAGCCTATTTTGCTGTCAGCCTCTCATGCATAGCCAGAATTGTGCAGATTTTGGGTTGCAAATACAACTGGAAAATGTTTACTAGTGAACAGCTGTAAGGGATTTTTTTTGTCTCTGATTCTGTCAGCATTTTGCTTTAAAGTCCGATAAATATCCAGGCTCTGGCTGGTTGCTGGGTCCATCAGAGTGCCTGGGGTAGGTGCTGCTGCCTGGGGCAGTGCTTGGGACAGGGGCAGGTTGGTTCCAGGGGGATCACTCCTCAACCTGACACCATACCACCCCCACACACACTTACTCCTTCCCCAAGCCCTTCTCTCCCACCTTGCTCTCACATGTGCCCTAAGTCACAGGGGGTTCTGTGCCATGGCTGGGTCCACCTTCACCTGGAGCTGTGGGTTTGGGGGGACGAGGAGAGAGGAGGGCTGTGCTCAGAGGAGGGATGGGCAAGAACAGGCCTGTAACTGAAGGAGGATGGAGCTAGGGCAGGGGAGGGGCAGCCCTTGGTGAGGATTTGCAAAGAGGAGGAGGACTGAGGGTACTTGTGGGTAGGCGAAATACAGGATCTCTCAGTGGCACTTCCTTTTGCATGAATGAGGCTCCAGAGCCCAGAGGTTTTGGGTGCCATGGGTTTGTGTTCTCATTAAACTCAGTGCTTGGTCATGGAGTGTCTGATTAATTCCTGATGGCCCTTTCTTAACGACAAGGCTGATTTGCCTCTCATCTCCCTTATGAAGGGGGAGGAGGCACTGAATGCTGTTGCAGTTGGTGAAGGTGGTAGCTGCTAAATCAGCAGGTGACAGCTCTCAGAAGAGGTGGCTGGTATCTGAATGTCATGTCTGCGCTGCAGTCGTGGATACTGCTGCAAAAAGTACTAGGAGTCATAAATCCAGTTGGCTTGGAGCTTTTTGTTGGTTTAGTTAGTTTGGTTTATTTTAGGGTTTTTTTGTAAAACCAAAATGATCCCAATATACTTTATGGTTTTAATGATGTAGGGAAATAGGGACCTTTTTTGAATAGATGAATATATGTGATGCTAATAGTATTATAGCCTATTCTGTTACTTATTTGCAAAAAATATTGTAAGTACAGTTTCAGATTTCATGTTCGGCTCTTATGTGGTTCATGACACTGTGGTACCTGCAAACCTCACAGCTGATAAGGATTTATTCTTGTAGCCCCCATACCAGATTGTGAGGTACTATCTCCAGGGGAGAGCTATGCCACAGGAAAACTAAGAGATGTGACCAAGATCGCACAGGAAATCTCCTCCAGAGCAGGGACTCGAAGTTTCCCCGTGTCATTTGCGTTGCACACAAATCTCTTGGTCTTCACTTCCAAAGCCCTTTATGGGTTATGCCCTCCTCATCTGTCATTTCAAATTCCCTTTGGAGAGGAAGTATTCCACTTCCAGTCAGCCCATTACACTGTCTCTTGGAAGAAGAAAGCATCTTTTTATGTTGCTGTGCTTCTGCTGCATTTCGCACAATAGAGCCTCAGTTCATGCTTGTCCACGAGAGGAATAAATTAAAAAAGCCAATTATTTGAAGTCTGATAGCCTTCTCCTTTCCATCATTTTTCATCTCATTAAGTTAATGAACTTGAGGTGGGAGATCTGAATAGAGTAGAAACCATTTTAATGTACTGTCTGCTTCAAAAAGCAAAATTTTAGATGAGTGTGAAAAGTATAAAAATAACTGAGCAAGGGGCAAATATATGGAGAGTTTGGAAGAAGACCTAGAAATGAGAAGAACTCTAGGAAGAAATTGGCTTAGAGAAGACAGAGAGTAGAGGGGAAAATTCTGAACTGAGCTTAGAGGTCAGTGTAAGGCCTGCCCAAAACTGAGATGAGACAAAAGGAAGGAAAAGTGAAGGAGGGGAGAGGAACAAACCTGTGCAGAAAGAGGGGTGTACGGGGGCAATACTACACCAGAAATGGGCTGTCAATTCTTGCATTTAGAGGTGCTGTTGGAATTCAGCTAGCAAAGGTGCAAGAGCTCGGGGAGGCTTCATGGAGTGCTTTAATTGGAGCTTTGTTCAAAGGTAGGGCTGTACTGCAGCTGATAGCCTGAAGTAGCTGTATGTGTGTGAGGTGGGAGGGCTCCTGCTGCAATCCAGTTGCTGCAGAGGCATGCAGAGGGTGAAGTAGCCCCGGGCTAGGCTTCCAGAGGTACCTGATCTCACTAATTGGAAGTTAGTTTTGGTACAGTTTCAAACACTCCAGTTCTAGGCTGGGTGTTACCCGCACTGCACACCGGAATCTTTTCCCAAGCGAGCCAAGATAACACGGAAGGGTGAGAGGGAAGGAGGTTTTGGTGTGATGAATGATTGGTGTTACCAAAACACCCAAGGGCTCTGGTGCCGGGCTCCATCCACAGGCTTGGTTAGAAAGAGTCTCTGTCCTGAAAAGTCTTTACTGTAAATACAGATCGTGAAAGATGGGGTGGAAAGGAGGGGAGCAGATTAATGCTGCAGTTTGCTGACATTATGTCTGGCAGTAGCAGGAATAGGAACAGCAGTCAGGTCTGGTCCCTGTGCCGCCCAATGGCGCCCTGTCTCATGAACCATGCTGCTTTTTCCTCGGTTGGGCTGATGTGCAAATTAAGATGTAAGACAACTACCTCAGGAGTGCTCTCCTACACAGCCTTTTTTCTTTTTTCCTGAGGTTTATTCTCCCTTCTGTATCTTCATTTCCTCTGTGCAGTGTGTCGCTCATTAGACTGAGATTAGGATTATTTGAATTTCATCTATCAGTGTGTGACTTTCTGAAAGAAGTATTTGTAAAAGCCATTTGAAGAATCTGCAACTAAGAAAGCTAGGAATGGAAAGAACCCATTAAAGTCATCCAGCCCAATCACGGTAGTGGCCCGCAAAGCAATTTTCCCCCACTTTATTTCAGGGCAGTTTACAGCAATGCCACAAATCATCTGTTTTCTTTGAGCAGTTAACGCTACAGGCCAAGGCATCTATCACAATTATTGTTCTTAAAACAAAACCTGCTTTTTTTTCCTTTGGACTGCTTTGATTCTTTGTTTCGATTAACTAATTAGTGATCAATAACGATACAGGCAAGGAATGATGTTCCTGCTGTGACGCTGCGCCTGCTGCCGGCAGCCGGGAGAGTTAGGGAGCGGCTGGCTCCCCGTCGCCCTCCCTTAGCAGCCGCTCGTCTCCTGAGGCATTAGGTTTGTCTTCCTGTAATTTACAGCGTATCAAGTGAAATTGAGGGTGGTGGCGGTATCACTGTCCCTATCTAATGCTTTCTGGAGCCCTGTCAAGTTCCTGGGCCAGATGATGATTATTCCTTTCAGATATGTGCAGCTATTATTGTAATGGGCTTTTACTGAGCAAGGCTGTGCTGCTAGTCTTTTCTTAGAAATTATTCTCTCCAGCCACTTGGCACAGAGAGCAGTTCAAAAAGCTTTCAAGTAACAAGTCTGCTGCCTCTTACTTCAACAAGCTGAGCAGTGTAATTGTTGAAATACCTCATTTGTGGTTCCTAAAGGCATGCATGATCTTTGCCATACTTGGTTCCTATGTTTTACCATTATCCTCCGCAGTTTTACTCGTTCCTAACTTCTGGCTGCTCCAGAGCCAGATTTCTCTCATAAAATTAGGTTGTAAACTTAAGGGATCAAGACCTTTCTTGCATGTTTGTGTGATGGTGAGCACAGTGCCACTGACCTACAGGTGCTCCTGTGAAACATGCAAGAGCAATTCTTATACTTTGAAATGGCATCTGAGTAGAATTTCTCTTTTTAGATTCCCTCCTATTTATGTTTCTGAAGGAAACTCTTTGGTTTTGCTGCTATCATTGTGCTTCCAACCTATTTTATCTAATTGTTACGAGACTCATAAAGACTAGTTTAAACCACATGGACATAAAACTGGGAAACTTGCCAAAGGAAGTCTATTTCTACTGGCTTAGCCAAGGCTGTAGTGAATGTAAACTTAAAAAATTATGGAGGAAAAAATGGAAGTGAGCACCTTCTCCATCTGATCAGTCTGAATGACATAAAAAGGCAGTTGTAGATCTTTTATAAATCCGATCAGATCACTAAGTAAGTATATTACTAGACCTGAATAACAGAGGAGTTCAATGACCAGAAAAGTAGTTTGCTGCTGAGCTGCTTTCATACTTGAAAGAAGCTGACAAACTATATGAATTGTGTAGCAGAAATAAATCTCCAATATCGGTATGTGCTGAGCTCAGAGTTATATTTTGTATAAAATGCTCATTATTTTGCTGTTGTGAGCCTTGGTCATAATATAAGACATGCACAGCAGCAGTTCCTGCAGTGCAAAGATAAAATTGTTACCTGTCTTTGTTGTTCTGGCTCAGGAGTTGCGTTTCAGGACAGAAAATTATTGTACAGTGAATTGCAATTGTGCTTATCCAGATGCATTGATACAGTGTTAGTAATTGTTAAGTAAATGGGAGAGAAATGTTAATTTTTAGTTGATTAATAATTAATTTTTTTTTACTTATTAATGGCATGTCTTTCTTCTTGTATTTTATGAAGCAAAGTTGACACAGCTGTAATTTTTTTAACTTTTAGGTGTTCTTGGAAAACGTGCCCGCACTTTGGAGCTGAAAAAGGACATGAGGAGTAAAAGGACCCAGGATCTCACTGGTCAGAATGAAACAGATGTTGAAAGATTTTTCAAATCTATTGTTAGTAGTGCTCTGTGACTACGGTGAGTATTAGAGCTGTCAAGGGAAAAGAGTGATGTGCATTCACAAGGTAGTTTTGGATGGTGATATTTCCAGGTGATCTGTGGAAATGAAATGCTACAGAAGCCACCACTGATAGGCACAGAATTTAGTCTAGATCTCATGCAATAGTTAGGTGGAAAATGCAATTTGCATCAAGTGCTCCTTTAGATCAGAGTGGTAGGGACCTTTTCCTGCTGTGAATTTGCTCAGAGAAATAAACAGGATAAATGAACAAATGTCCATGGGCATCAAGGGACTGGCTGTGCTAGAAGTAGTAACTGGAACTCTGCTCTCTTGTAAGACTTATATTTCATAATATTTCATGAACATCGTGGAAGATGGGCCTATTTTAGGTATCCATGGCAGGATGGGTGGAACTATGCCACGAAACTACCTGTTTCTCTCCATTACTAGTAGAGGAACCTGGATGGTTGGCTGAGATGCAAGCATCTACAGTACAGCTGACCTCCCATGGCTGGGTGATCCATCTGATGGATCTAATCTGACACCTGGAGAACATTTGAGCACAACAGAGGTGTTCTTTCCTCTGACCGTATAAGAAGCCAAAGGATGATGTTCATACTCATTCAATCTTAGTCACATAAAATTAGGCAGGTAGTCAGAGACAATCAGTCTTGTTTGAGTAGTCCGTGCACAAATCAGTACATATTGAAAGCAGCTCTTACCCATCTGCAACTGAGATGTGTAGAATGAAAAAGCACCTCCTTCTCACCATCAGCTGCCAAGGAGGGAAGTTAGATATCCTAACTTCAAGTCAGAAAACTGCAAGATATCTAGAAGCTGAGGGACGTCATATGCATGGTGTCTTCTCCTTTCCAAGAATGTACCAAGTAGGAAGTAGATTTGCAAATTAATTTCTTATTGCAGAGTGAATTAGAAATTCTGAAGATGGGTCTCTTAATTCCTAAACATAATGCATAAGTTTTAGGAAATTGCATTCCTAGTTTAAAAGCAGGCCTTGTTCTGACGGCTGCAGTACCTTGTCAAACCACGCTGAAGGATTAAGCCGTGCACTGCAGAAATGAGTACAACGTGGAAAACATGGGAAAAGGAGTGGTTAATCCCCACTTATGGAATGAGCTGTAGCATGTAGTTCATGCACCAAACAGCTGAAGATGTCTTAGAAAAGAGAGAAATGGACAAAAATATATGCAGTTTGCTCTCCTTATGTAAGTGAGAAAAATGACTGAATAGTAAGTATGCCACTCATTCCCCTGTGCGTGCTCCACAACAAGGGATCACTAAAAGATGTAGAGAACCTAAAATTGCCGTCTTTTAGATGAACTTGGTTCCAGTAGAAGTAAAGACTCTTGTCTATGGCTTTTAGTGCCTTTTCTTCTTTTAATAAGGCAGTTAATCAGCCCAGGTAGAAACACTGCACTGAGTGGGTAAATAAGTATTAAATTCATGGGAACCAAGAAGTGAGATGAAGGATTGCAATATCCACTGGTTCTTGGTGAACCAGTCCTGTAGACATTCACAACTGGTTGACTCAGAGGTAAAAGCTGTTATTCATGAACTTTATAGAGCATGGCACAGCAAGTAATTACAAGGTGCAGTTAATGAGGTAAACCTCTGCTGCAAACTTTAGGTGCATCAACTTTTGCCTTATTTCCAGTTCAAGGGCAGTCCATAATTGAGAAAATTGCTTCCAAACAGTTCTGCATATACGCATCCTTGAATATTACTATGTACGTAGATGTTAGATAACTGTTTCACTCATATAGTTCTCTGTTTCAGGCCAAGACTATTTTTTAAGTGATCCAGTATGCTCTGGAAAATTACCCAAGTTCTAAAAAAAGCCCTAACATCCAACTAAACAGTATTCTCATTTCTTATCAGTTTTACTGATGTTTTTGTTCTACTTACCTTTGTGTTACCGATGGCTGACAAGCCAACAGCACAACCCAAGTTGGCTTACAAACACTTAAAAATAAATAACCATCGGAATAGCACCCTCAAGTAATTCTTCTTGCTCTTCAGTGAAAACAAGGACTTTTCTTTTGATCTTTTTAAGTGGAGATTCTTACAAAGACTCCTCTGGCAGGTTGTTGGTACCACAGCCAGACTTCTTTCAATAGGAGGCCATTGTGATGACAATGAAAATAATACAAATGCATTGAAAGATGCCCCTGACTGGCTGTCCAAACAATTGGGACCAAGTTTTTGCACTTGGCAGAGTCATGGGCACATAGTAGGCTGGAGGGCAGCTGAAGGCACTTGCCGTGGAAGCTGGCTCCTTCTGACTGGTGTCTTTCAGAGCATTGTGAAAAACTGCTCTGTGGGCTGTCCAAAAGTGCAAAGTTCTTATTTACCAAACCGGGGGAAAGGATGCTGTGAACTGGAGTGCACTAGCCAGAGCTCTGCAGTGCTGTAACAGCATCCTCCAGTAATGCTCCCTTTCCTCACTTCCTAAGTGATCTGCACTTAGGGTTGATGGAAACTACACAGCAGTCCCCTGCCCTCTCTCCTGTCCTTCGTCCCACAGACAGAGTGGTGTTACTCCTCGTCTCAGCCATTCCAAATAAAAAACAGTGCAAGAGGGTCAAGACAGTAGCGAAAGAGAGTAAGGACAATAAAGCAGTAGGTACAAACATCAATGCTTTTCATTACTATCGCTTGAATGTTTTTGTTGTAAGTTTAAAGCTTAAAATTGAAATTTTTCATGCTGGGTTTTTGCCATGGTCTGATTTCCTTTTCCTTTAATGTTTCAGCTACGTTGAATCTAGCCAATTCCTGTGTAGAGAAATGCATCATTTTGCCCACTGTCAAAGAAACAGAACCCCAGCAACTCACAACCATTTCACTGGGAAACTCTTAACACAGCTGTGGGAACTTCATCTTTGTTAGAGTGCTCACAGTGGCCTGGGACATGCTTTCTGCTGTCCTTGTAAAGAGTTGCCTAGATCTGGTCCAGATCTAAATCCTTGCAGATGAATTAGTGATGAGATTCTCTGAAGGGTCAAGTGTGCCCCAACTCCCGCTGGCTCCCCTTGCCAGCCCCATACAACACTGTGCATGCTCCAGCCCAGGGCAAGAATTCCCCAACATTACTGGACACAAGAGTTGATTGTCCTGTGCTCCCTGATGTCATGCTAGCACTGAGCAAGGAAGGTGGGAACATGCTTTACTTAATTGCAGGCCCAAGGAGCAGCAGAAGATAAAACAGCTCTAAGGTAAAGAGATGGGGGCAGGAGTTTGTGGTAACAGTAATGGGGTTAGGCTAGTACCCAAGAGATAATGAAAGTAGATGGTGGTAGAAACGGGACGGTAAAATATGGGCAGGCACATGTGACAGAACCAAAACATGAAGAGCAAGGAGAATGTGTTGCTGGGCAGTTCAGAGACACATCTTTCACAGGTGTTTAAGGTCTGTTTCTTACTCTCTGGGTGTCCAAGTTGAGATCAGGTTTGCTGCGGTGCCATGTGCTCACCGCAGCTGCGATGACTGGGATCCTGCTTCGGATGTCTGCAGGACCATTGTATTTAAAATCAGGTCCTGGCTTTCACGGGGCACCACAATTAGTTGATACTTTACAGTTTTTACCTTCATGCCTGTGCCTTGGTTCCTAGCACACTAAACAAGAATAGTGACATCCTCTCATTTTTCAGGGATTTTAGAAGGATAAACTTATTAATATTTCTAATGCACTAATACACTACAATAAGAGCACAATAGAAGAGTCCATGGGGGAAATGAATAATTCAGTGTTATCAGGACGGGTTTTGGACAGTGTGCAGTCAATAATACATAGGACCACCCATAGAAGAATGAGAATAAAAGAACCCTCTGGTAATGAGCACCGTCCATCTGCCAAATGCAGCAGTGTCTTGTGGAAATGCAAATGAAAGGCTTGAGTTATAGTACATACATGTAAGAGTATATGCATGATTTATGTGTATAAGGCTGTGCATGCCACCTTTATTCAGACTTTATGTATGTGGTTGGAGCTGGTTATTTTAAGGACATGTTATAGCTGATGGCAAGTAATAGGCTCTTTTTTTCTAGTGCACACTGCACCCCACCCAGATGTAAATGTCTATAGCCAGTCAGATGAATTTCTTCCTGAAAATTTTCCCTGCTGAGAAGAAAGTGAATCCAAGGTGACTAACTCAAATTGAAGCTTAGAGTAGTAGGCGTCTAATATTATGTGAGATGAGTCCTGCTACTCCTGACTGCTGAGTGCTTGCCTTGGCAGTTGCAGTGTTTTTCCAGCAAAGCTTTCTTTGAGGTAATCTTAAGACATGTGTAACAGATTTAACAAGTCAAAGTATTGTTAGTTGATACTACTTATGAAAGGATTGCTTTAACTGAAGTTTTACACTTCCGCGGCACCTTCCGTCCAAGATTCAGAAGACTTTCCCCAGACAATTAAATAAAGATGTCTCACAGCACATTCTGTATCTGGAATAGATGTATGCAGTTCCTGTTTTTCAGATAACCTTTCTGTGTCTGAAATCCTTAAGGTTCGAGCAACACAGAGAAGGTAGCTGAGCTAAGAACGGAAATGTGATCTTCCCAATTTATTGCTTTAGATATCATCACTAGTTACAGCATGTCTCAGGATAATTTGGCAACTTGCACAAACATGGTCATGCAAGAAGTGAATTTGAAAAGACTGCGCCATTTATAATGAAATGATGTCATTTAGACATGTTGCACCACATCTGAGACAAGAAGAGTGCTGCAGTCACCATCACTGTTATTTTCAGCTCTTTCACTCAAGTGTCTGCGATGCAAATGAGCAAAATGAAAGATTCATAAGACAGAGCAAGAGAAGAGGCTTCAAAAAGCATCATGCAGACTTCCTATTCTATTTAACTTGGGGGACATTTTTCATCTGTCTGTATAAGAAACCACTGTCCTTTTTTTGCTAAATTACAGCTGAAGCTGAAAAACAGCTGGCCTCTGTGAAGTGGAGTTTAAAAATCTGTAAGTGAAAGAAGTTGAAAAGTTTGAGAATCTATTCTGATAAATGAAGTTTTCTGTTAATCTTTTGGATGGTTTGTGGTTTGCTTTAAAACAGTGGTTTTTACCTTCCTGAACATGTTACTGCAGTGGACTTTGAGCTGCTCCATATCACATCCCTGCACAAAGCAGAGCTGTTGAGCTCTAACTGCTATTGCTAGGACCTGTTCCTTTTTTGTGAACTGATTCACTTGAAAAAGATTGAGAACCACTTTTAATATCCAGTTTTAAAATATTTGTTTTCTTCCATAGGAACGATCACTTGTCTGTTTCTTAGTACTGTTGTGAAACTTTTCCTTTCAGTTCTCGGCGAAGTGGAGTATCTCCTGTTGGAGCACCCGGATCATGTAGCCTTCAGCAACGACACAGTGTCTGTGGAATATCAGTACTACAGTGGTGGTAATGTGACAGCAGAGCATGTGTCCATCCTTTTACTGGATGCCAGCACCAATGAGATAATTGCAAGAAAACAGCTTCCAGCAAATCAGTCCCAGGGGACAGTGGTGTTTGAGTGTTTCCATTTCAGGAGTGCTGGTGACTTCTTGTTCAGAATGGTCTCTCCCAGTGACAACAGCAGTGCTGCCCAGTGGAGCAGAAGCAGCATGTCCACCCTCCATGTGGAATGGCCTGTATTTCACATTGACTTGAACAGGAGTTCAGAGGTGCTTGGGAGCTCCCTTCAGGTTGGACTTTTTACAAATAGGCAGTTATGTGCCATGAACAAGACTATGATTTCACTGGATGTGATATTCACCAGCACCCTTTATGAATTCAGAAGAATAAGCTCTGATGAGACTGTGGGCATTAGAACTAGCAAAGGAATCCCCCTGTCTAGGTCCCAGTGGGTAGAGTTTGATTGCCCACCTGTTGGTCAAGAAATATACATCACTGTGTTACTGAAATCATTAGAAACACATTCCATCATTGCATCCATAGGACCTGTAGATCTCCTCCACAAATTTGGATACAGACTGGTTGTGGCAGCAGAAGCCACATGCAAAACTTTGGTTCAGGTCTTCGTAATCTCTCCACCGTGCACTTCTATCAGTGGAAAAATTGTTGTTTATAAAGAGGCTCTCAAGCATCCAAATCAAAGAACAACTTGGCTGTATGAAAACACCCTTCACCCAGGAGACAACAGGACAGAATTTAACTGCACTTTGTTTGATGTGGGGAAGAACAAATACTGCTTTGACCTCCTCAATTTCTCAAACCGAAGCTATTTTCCAGCAAGAGTTAAGGAGTGTATGATGATCCAAAGGAATATGGGTTTGTACTGATGTTTTTCTTCTTTTAGCCAAAATCAGCACCCTTCCCAGCCAATATGGGTAATGATTTTGGGTCTGCTGCACCAGACAAAATAGTTGTAATGTCATATGCAGGTGGGAACAAGATAGACTGTTAAGTAGAGGAATACCACAAGGACATTTGGTAACAAGTGCCACTGTGGTAGCTTAAGGCTGCACTAAGTTAACGCTAGGTACCAACCAAAACCACTTTGGGCATTCTGAATGGTGTATCTGTCTAGTCTGGCTGAAAATGAAACTTGTCCCTCTCAGTGAGGTAAGAAGCCACTGCAGTAGATCTGGCCCACTGGAAACTCTAAAGGTAGGATTAGTCGTACCTACATCTAAGTGTCTAAAAGCCAGGGGCCCAGCATTAAGTAGTTGTCTAGCTTTTTAGTCGAGAGGCATCTTAGAAGGGTGATTCATGTGTGTTGAACATACAGGGGCTGAATCCTTACTCAGGTGTCTTTTTCTCTACCCATTTGCAGTGAAGTTTAGAGCCCTACCCATTAGATGCACAGACTTTGGTGAAATGAGTCAGGATTTGGCTACAGTGAAAGGCACAGCTGTGTCCCTTGGACAGCTGGCAGTTTTCTTAAGCAGCCTTTCAAGACTTTATTTTGGCTGCTTAGAACAGACCAGGGTGCATTTTCTGACCTGTGAGGCCATCTGGCAGATCATGGTTCACATTCATATAGCCAAACCTTTCCTTACAGGAAACATTAGAATCATACAAACTGCCGACTGGGGACAGTCTGTGGTCCATATAATCCTTTGGATCATGATCAGGCATGGTCTGAGAGAGTTCTGGTTGGCAGAAGCCAAAACCATGTATATATTATGCAGCTGTAGCATTAGAAATGGCAGTCCATGCTTTGACAGTCTACAAATCACTGTTGCATGGCAGAGGAAGCAGGTGAGCCAGATGTCCTTCTCATCACTCATTTGTGGAAGGCAACCACAGAGAGGGATGGGCCGTATGTGCACCAGGGAATTGGGATTGGGTTGGGTTAGGTTGCATTGCCTACACCTTGAAAGGTAAATGTTCTCATTTGGAGCAGGCTCGTGTCTATAGGTAATGAACTAGTCTTTTCTAACTGCACACTCCAAAGAGTTTGGATTGAAAGGTTTAAGATATGCATCATTTTCCTCACCTCCACACCCTGGTTCCCTTGAAAAGAAAATGCAGGCACTCTAGCCAAAAAATGGTCATTGCACTTCATGGGCAGGTATCTGAGAGGGATCATGAGGAGACCAGGAGTGTCGGACATGCTCCAGAGCACACAGTCCCAGACAGAGCCTACCTTAATGAGGTTCCTAGCATCATGTGGTCTTACTTTGCGCTATTTCACAAATTCTAAAACTGTTAGCTATTTAATTAACACTCTGTACTAAAAATGACCTCTATTTTCAACACATACCAAACCCAGTGCATAGCTCTCTTCATCTTAACTTCCCATCTTCTCTGTTGGCACTCCTTCTCTTCCTATGGGATAAGAAAGTCTATCTAAAAATGAAAGCATATTATTTTCTTAGTGGAGATAATTCTCAAGGAAAAAGGAAGAGAGAATTCTAGTTTGTCATCTATACCTGGGTGGTGTGTTACACTGATATGATCTAGATAATTACCCTGACAGATAAATACTAGCATAAGTTATAGATATGATTCTGTGCCCAATATTTAACTCTTTTAATTGATGAGATCTACATTAAGCAGTGGTTTCCTGCAATCTGCTCTGTTTCCCTGGGTTCCTCAGGAGCACCATCCTTACAACTACATTCGAAAGAATCAGGCTATGCCTTTTGAAGAGCAGAGTTAAGTCAATAGCTGCCAAGTTGAGAGTATCATATCTACAAAGCCGATGAAAGCGAAACCACACCATGTAGCCGTAAATAAAATGTCAACCTGAAACTAATTAGACTGCAGCACATCTGACTTTGTGCCTGCATCTGTGAGACTTCAAAGCCTGCAGGCAGCGTTTGAAAGGAGCAGGGTGTTCTGGGAGGGGCACATCAGCCTGAAGCCACGACAGACAGAGCGAACCTGCGCTGCCTGTGATGGCCATCAGCCTTCTGGCTCCTCTGAGCCTTCTCACCCTGCTGCAGGGCACTGTGAGGTGCCCTGCTTACACCCAGACCCCTGATAGCTGTTTGTGTAAAACGTGCAACTGCTATACAACAGGTGCCTCTCCTCAAGTCTCCTAATTTCTGCTTTGGACTTCCTGAAGTTTAAGGCAAGGAGAGGTGATAAATCCTATAGTCTGGGCTCCTGTGCAGCATGGGCCATCATTTTTCATTCAGTTACCCTGGTGGTGAGGCCCCACAGCTGGTCTTTGCATCTGACTGCCACTTACCCTCCACAGAGTTATCCAGTCTTTGCTGAAGGCACCACAAAGCAGACTTTTTTGGTAGTTTCTCTGAGTACCATGCTCTGATTTATTTATTCTTTTGAAAAGGGAAACTGTGTTTCATAACTAAACCTAATCTAGCTTCATCCTCTGGTGACTGGATTTTACTCTGTTGCTCTCTGATAGCTGTTTCCTATCCACCGTCTTTGCCTCTCTAAGACATTTGCACATCCAGGTCATCTCACCACTACCAGATTTTCTCACTGTTCTTTTTAATAAACTGAAAAGATTGAATCTTTAATTGGAAGGCATTTTCTTTAAGATTTGATTAATTTACTGATTCTGTTTGGCTCCCTTTCTGTTATTTTAAACACAACTTTTTATTTGATAACCAGGGAGCAGCTTCGTGTGCTGTGTTCAGACATCATTCTCACTGATGCTGCTTGAGCAGTAGCACTCTCCTTACCCTACCTCTGCTTTCATTCCACTGATTGCATTATGCAATTTTCTATAACTTTGGCCCTGTAAACTCCTCTTGAGCTGCTTCAGTATGTAGTCTACCATCCTGCAGGTGCAATTTACATTCCTTCTTCCTACATTTTTCACTTTGCTGATTTAGGATCTATTTTGCTTGAATTATCCTAACTTAGCAAGTACCCTGTGTTGCTCCATACAACTGCACTATCTACTTATGTCATTACAGGAGTGACATATTTCCTCTGTAATGGTTTTATATTTATTTTCATGTCAACTAGGGAAGCACTGGGCCTTATACTAATCCCTTTGGAATCTCTTCAAATGCATTCTCACTCAGTATTGGTTTTCTGTTGACAGTTGCATATCCAATCTGTCACTCAGCCAGTTCTTACTTCATTTAGCATATGCTCTATTGTTATGAAGCAGAGATATTGTTTTGTAAAAGATCAAAGTTCCTAAATCATTAAAATAATCTTCATCCAAACCACAGACGGTGAGATAAAAGATGATTTTGCCACATCTATTTTCCATATATCAGACGTGAGTTATATTCCATGATGCTTTGTCAGTCCTGCTCTTTATTCCGCATCCTGACCAAGTATAGTACAGCCTTTTGGAACAGGAATCTGACTTGTGCTTGGAGTAGGAAGGAGAAAGCTCCCAGTGGCCCTGAGTGGCCTAAGGCAGCAGCTCTTCCAGCCCAGGCCATCAGCTTCAGAATAAGTGTCGCAAGAAACTTGTGCTATCCAAGACTCTGAATGTGTCTACGAAAGATGGGGAGTACATCCATTAATTGTGAGACAGCACTTGTGCAGCTTTCTGTAGACCCTAACTGGAGAACCTGTGAAAAAAATTAACTGTGAGATGTGAGTCACTTCATTCATCTTGGTGGGCTCTTCACTGTTTCACACAGAAACATGCAGCTCATTTTTTTCCCGAGTGTTTGACTGGATTATTGGGATGCCTGAGGTAGGAAACTGTTAGATCATCTTACCGAGCAACAGATTCATTGCAGGCTCATTCTTTTCTGTGCTTTATCCTGTGCTTTGCTCATCTGGGATTTAAGTGTCCCCAGCAGTGAGACTTCTGCACTCCTTGGAAGGATGTCCCATGTCCTAGCCTGTATCCTGCTTGAAACATTCAGGACGAGACTGATAATATTAATCAGTAATGCTAAACCGTAGAAAAAGGCATATTTTTTTCATATTTCTGGTGTTAATTAACTTTCTTTTCCAGTTCTTAGTTACGCTCCGGAGACCAATTTCAACTTTGGTGTGACTTACAGTGAAGTCTCTTACACTTGCCTACAGCACAAATGAATTTTGTTCATCTGACTTTTGCTAGCTGTGAAAAAAAGCTATTGGGTTGTTGGCAGGGCATAAGAAATGCAGGTGTTGCCTGAAAAGGGAAAGAGGAAGGTATGGGAAGACCTTCTGAAGAGAAAAGTGGTCAGTAAGGGAGGAGAAGAGTAAATGGAACATCTAGAGGTCAGGCAGGGATGTACAATTTCCGTCAAATTTTTGCTTCCTGAATAAGACTGTGTGAATCACATCTGCTTGTTGGTAGGAAAATCTGGGAACCAGTTAGCTCTGTTGCCTGAATCTGTATCTGGGTTGGGTGTTTGTTTAGAAACAGGCATGTGCAGGGGATCTGGGTATGCCAGGGCTGGTTTGTACCCCATCCACTTCTCCTGTGTCAGTAAATGCTTCATCTCCACACATTAGGAATAAATCAGGTTTTACAGACTCACTTACAGACTCTTAGCTTCTGGAAAAAATTCTTTTTAGGCTATGCCTCTCCATTTCTGAACAACGCCTGTTTGTGGGGAAAAGACTAATTTTCCCAGGCAGAGTCTAGGATTTCTTTCTTTAAAGGGATCCTTGTCCTTTCATTGTCTAAATTAATAACCTGTTGGAATATGCCACCATTTCAGTGCACTCAGGCTTCATTTCCACGGAAGGGTGAGAGGTTGTTTTCCAAGGTCTTGTCTAAACACCAATACGATGTGTGTAAATGCATTCTCAGGACCTAAAAACTGATCTCAGCTTCCAAAAATATCCTGCAATCCCCTAGGCTAGCACAGATAGTTACATGAACCTGTTAGTGATTTTGTCCCACACCACTGGCCTGATTGAAGTGCTCAGGACCATCACGTGTGTCAGGCTGGAAGGACGATGCTGAGTGTCTCTTGCTGACTGTGCTGATGGACAGCACTGCATGCACAAAATCTTGTGAACACAGAAATCTGAGGGGAGAAATTTATGCAGAGCAATAATTAACACCATTAATTGCATTTATCTTTCATGTTGGCAGATCTGCCAACTGTCAGCTATTTCAAACTAACTCATCAGTTAGATGTCTTCATGTTGATAATTGATTCCTCAATTGTATGTGAAAAAACCTCACGCTTATTAGAGCTAGTTTGCAGTGCATACCTTCTGGTTTTTCCCCTGGCACTTTCAATCTGTTTGTCTTAAATTGAGGTTAATCATTTCATTTCCTTGGGGGAGAATAAACTGTGCTTCATTTTCTTTTATATTCTGGTAATTGCAGGGGATTGCAGAGCAAGGAGCAGGAGTTTAAATTTCCCATCTTTCATGGGAGCTGGAGCATTTCTTGCTCTCCTGATGCTTAAGGCACATTTCTTAGCCCCAAAGCAATGGATGCCAAGTGTTTTTGCTAAGGAACTCCATGCCTTTAGCCAAAGTCCAAGTCAGTGAAAAGTGTCTCGGAGCAATGGGCACATCTTAGTTTTGACGTCAGTGTTAGAAAATTACTCGTCCTAAATGTTCTTGTATGTTGAAACCGACAGGCATCAATGTGGAGACTGTTGAGCACCCTCCACTATCACCAGTGTTAGCACTGGAGGCAACCAGAACCTTTCTGAATCTGGCTCTGCATCTGACTCTAATTAACAGAAGTTTAAATGAGCAGGAAATGTGAAGAGAGGGAAACAAGTTAGCTCACGCACTGGAAATTATGACAGGAACTCACCAAGCTGCTCACACAAAGCAGTCTACAAGGAGGTAGGTCCTCAACCAGCCCCTCTGCCAGCGGTGAGGGACTCTGCTGGAGTCCTTCATGATACTGGTAAGAAGAAAAGTGTTGCGAGATCCCCAAATACAATGATACCATGAAGTCTTTTTGAGGAGGCATCGATGAGCCCTTGACTGACTATTGATCATGAACATTTTTCCCTCCTGCCCTCAGTAATAGCTTTGCTCGCTAGCTGATGTGATTTTGCAAACTGTCCATGGTCTGTACCTTTGTGGGACTCCTTATCCCAATAAACTTCCTCAGTTACCTGCTTCTTGGCATCCTCTGATTCTCTTTTCTCCTGACACTATACGCTTGCTCCATTTTGCACTTCACTGGGAACAGACATGGCTGCAAACTGAAGGAGGAGCGTGAAAGCTCAGCCTGCCTTTGGGCTCAGCTCCAGAGACAGAGGGGTGAAAGCAGAGAGGTGCACAAAGTGAAATACAGCTTGGGATCTTGGATGTTGCATTATTGTGGTGGAGTCATTGACAAACAGCTGGGGAGGTCGCTTGGTGTTGTGTGGGCTTAGACCCGCAGCAGCACCAGGGTGTGTTGCCGTGCCCATCTCTCCTCTGCATTAGGCCAGGTAGGTGTCCCGGGACATGCAGGCACACAAATGTGTGTGAGTGTGTGCCCACACACGCTCTGCAGCTATGGCTGGCAGCGCAAGTGTAAGCTCAAACTCTGGGGCCCCATCCTGCAGCGCAGGTGAGGACCTGCACTGGGAGGGCAGCCCCACTGATCCTCTTAAGCTGCTCACATTAATGCTGACATGCTCACAAAAATTTGTAGGACAAGGCCCAAAGCAGTTACAATTTCATGTTTATTGAAGCACAGCTGTATTTATTCTTAGAGACATTTAAAAATAATAACACACTAGGAATAATACAGCAACCAATAAAACATGAAATCATAAAACCATTTTCAGTCATGCAACACTGTCTAGTCCTTTGGCATCATAACTTGGTTAAGGGCTCAGGGCATGCTAGCAGCAGTAATAAAATTAAAAATCATGGGTTGTGTTGGCACTAGCAACACCATAAATTATTTAAAAGAGCAAAGTTTAACAAACCTGATCTACTTAAAAAAATAATTATTTTGCTGTTGTTCTACTTTATCTGTGAGCAGTGAAATGGAGCTAAGTAGTCTATTGTTGTTCTTTCTGTCAAAGTCAACTGACCCATAGGAGTGTCTCCAGGGGTTTTATCCTTTAAGATTGTACCTGAACTTATGCATTAGTTTGGAGTTTAAAGTTGTGTCCCTGCTTCAGTGTCACAGTGGTCAGATATGGGTAGGCATGGTCCCACCTTTCTGTCTCTGGGTTCTCACTGCTGTAAAGCTCAAATGTGGAGATCACTGGATGAGGATGTTGTCTAAGAAAAAGAGGGATTTTATTACACGTTAAAATATTATAATGTAGTGTTAGAACCTGAGTCTGCCTCCACTTTAAATAAATAAATGAACATGCAAAATTTCATCTTGAGTTAATTGCCTAACCATAAGCAATAAAACAATAGAGACCTGTAAGCTGTCAAATGAATGATTCAATAACATGCTTGTGTGCTGAGAAGAAAATAAAGAGTAAACCAGTTGTTGCCATTTCATTAGGCCTTGTAGGCTTAACATCCTGTCACAGTCATATAAATCAGCAGTAATTGTACTTAAGTCAATCAAGTTATCCTGCCATAAATGCACTGTTTGTCAGGCAGGAATTGGATTAATATATAAATTACCAGCCCACTTCAAAGATCTGTGGATTCATTTCTTTTGCTGTTGTTCCAGGCAGAACCTGCCTGCCAGTTGACTGACCACTGTGTTGCAGCCTGACACTGGGGTGAAAAAAGGAAAACAACAAGTGGAAGCTGTGGTTTATCCCTGGATGCTGCTTGCTCTTTTGGTCTTGCTGTTTGCATTGTTTGGTTATTTATTGCTGTTTTTCTTAATAAGGAGAAGACAAGCGGCTGTGTCTTTAAAGGTAAGGAGGCAGACACGTTCCTCATTGCTGTGAGTTGTGTATTTGTAGAAACATGGAGCCGGTGGCAGCCCTGGAGCCCGTGCAGTGTCACCTGTGGGGATGGCATCCGGGAGCGCTTCCGAGAGTGCCTCACCTCCTCGCCGGCAAAACCAGGCTGCGCTGGATCGCCGAAGGAGACTTCCCTGTGCTCACTGGAGCAGTGTGTGTGTATGTAGCTCTGCTGTCCTCTTCCCCCCGGTCGTGTGACTGCCCTGGCAAAAGCAAAGTGTGAAGTGGAAACATCCCATCTCTCCTTCAGTCATATTGATTTGGGGGACTGTCACACTCCTGTGGTTGATGGAGTAGGGCAGGAGCCTCTGTGCATTTGATTTGTGGGACACCGGAGATAGGGCTCCGAGGCACCGTATTTCTGAATGCCATGGGTGCAGTGGAAGCAGTTTAAAATCTTCAGCATGGCCAGGGAATGGAGAAGTCCTGAAGGAGAGATCTCGGGGCTAGCAGAACATGTTCAGTAGTGAAAGCCAAATACTTCAGTGGAAACCTATTAAAAAGTTAAAGTCTATTAAGAAAGGGTGCTGGTTCCAGCTGGGACCTGTGGTGTGAGGTTCCCATACTGTGAGGTTTTTGAGTTGGCAGTACCAGGTCTCCCCCTGCTCCAGCCTGCCGCTGCTGCTGGCTTGTGACAGGGCAGGCTGGCCACTGCTGGCAGGTGGCAAGTGGGTGCAGATACAAGAGACCTGAGCCTTCTATAAGATGATAGAGGGGTTGCAGCCCAGTGAGGCTGGATGAGGCTGTGCCAGCACCATAGTTGGGTGCTGACAGCCATCACTTGAGGGGCGTGAGAAGTGCCCTCTTTTAGTGGAGTGCTGGTGCTCAATCTGTGCAAAACTTTTGCTTCTTTCAAACTCCCTGCTGAAAAGGAGTGTGCGGATGCCAAGGGACCACAGAGACCAGAAAGCTGATTTACAAGCTCCAGTGCCTTTGTGTCCCACAGGTACCACAAGGGGCAGGGATGGGGAAGGAAAGATGCCCAGTAACTGTGCAGGCTCCTAGGATCTCAGACTATAATTTAAGCATATTATATGCTAACCGTATTTTAAGCTATTACTAAGTGAACAAAGCCTTATTCCTCGCTTTGGCTGCTTGCAGGCACTTCTTTCTGCTTGCAGAAGTGCAGTGTGGAGAACTGGAATGGAGGCAGCTAAAAAATGGATGTTTGGGGATGTGTGGAGTTGTTTAGCACATGGCTACTGCAGTGCTTGTGCCACTGAAAAGGAAAGGACAGCAGGGGGAGAGAATGTGTAGCTGGAGCAGGAAAAGGGAAGGACTACGTTTTTAATGGAAGTGTTGACTTGAACCAGCTTCAAGGTATCTGAGGATGAAGTATACAGGCAGGACTGAAATGTGTTGTGGAACACTGCAGGAAATGGTTTGCATTTAATAAAAGTTTGGGTGAAGGGAGAATACTGACAATTATATTCCATCAAGCCAGGTATTGCATGTTGTCAATGTTCATGAAACAGTGGGAGTGTTTTAACAAGTGTAATCTTTTTAATGACTTGAAAATGCTGGCCATGTGGGTTTGCTTATTTTGTAAAGCTGTGAGTGAAAGCAGAGAGGAACAACTCAGATGCTTTGGCCCGCAGCTTAAACCAGCCCTGCTCTAGTTGTCTTCTCTGTGCCAGACCCTCTGAGGCTGCTGTGGGCAGTAATGCCACCACCAAAACACAGTGGGGTTGTCAGTGTTTTTCCAAAGCCGCTGTTGAGGTGTGCTATCCCATGCCTCCTGTTTGTCTACTGGAGAGGTTTGTCTGTAAGTATGTAATTTGGTTTGGCTCCTTGACAGCCAGTTCCACTCCCCACCTCTGGAGCTCAGGGAGCAGTCCTGGTGCAGGGAGCTCTCTGGAGGGGGGTTCCTGCGTGCAGAGCACGTGCTGGAGACATGATTTGTATGTGCGCCTTGCTGTACATGCATGGAGGTGACAGGCCTCTGGTGCTTCTTGGAGGGGTCACTCTTCCCATGCAGGTGTGCAGCTGTAAAAGGTGTATGATGGTTTCCAGCCATCCTGTGCGTACACCGTGCACACACCTGTGGCAGTCTAGTTGGACTCAGCAGGTCTGGAAAATCCCCAGATTCCAGTGAGATCTCTGGGTTAATAAGGAAGGTTAATACATAGAGAGCGCAGATGCATAGGAGGCCTGCATCTGCACCCATTGCTGTGGGATCATCTGGAGGAAATACCTCGCTTCTGTCTTGCACATGGTTTCTAATCCTCCTGCTCCCACATGGGGCAGCTTCCTTTACGGAATCACCTACATGATTTCATCCCACTGAATCTCAGCTTGCTCAAGAAGTGATTTGACACTGCAACTTTACGGTGTTCATCCACTGCCTGATCTCAATCTGGGAGTGTCACCCTCACCCTTCCCACTTCAGCTGTCTGCAGCTTTCAGAAGCAGACAGGTTTTGTTTCCAGCATAAGTCTGCAGTCATTAGTCCAGCAGATGGAGCAAATGGCTGAATGAGCAAGGCCAGCACACAGTGCAGGGGTCAGTGAGGTGCGGGGAGAAGCAAACCATAGGGACTCAGTCCTGTTTGGAAGCTCGCAGTTCCTTGCTGTTAGCTGTGTACCCCAAACAATGCAGCACAGTGTGCATTAGAAATAGAGAATGGAGAATTTGGAAAATATCCGTAAGCAAACACGACTAAGAGAAAGATGAGAAACGAATGAATTGCTCTGCTGCAGTCATACTAAACAGAGCAAATGCTGGTCCTGCCTTCTCCCTTGAGGTCAGCTTGTTCACTCCCTGCACAGGCGTCCAGAGCAGTGCTCCAGGCTCTGGCACAGGGGCATTGGTCTGAATGCAAGTTTCAGAGATCCTCCTATAAGATTCACCGGGCAGTGGTCTTGTTCTTTAAGCTGGTTTCAAGCTCTCAGAGTGACACGAAGATCAAAGTTAATCCACTAGCAGGATTTTTTAGAGAACTTGGTGTTGTTAGGTAGCCCTGAATCAGGGAAGTGGATCTCCTGCCCAACCCAGCACCCTGCACGTCTGTTTTATAGCAGCCCGAGACCTTCTGGCCTGTGTTCCATCAGTGCATTTGTGCATCCTGCCCACCTAACAGCTGCACTACCAGCTTGCTGTTGAGTGTGTGTTCTTCTGAGTTATGGGAAGTACGTGGTGTCCAGTTCTTGTTATTCTGCAGTCACATTTCCTATTCCTGCACAGTCACTGTGGTGCAGGCAGGAGCACCTGCCAAGTCTTACAGCTGACTGTCTGTCACTCTGATGGAAGGCTTTGGGTTCTCGATAAAACTAGAGACTAGGGCAGGGTTGTTTGGTGGTGGTTTCGTCTGAGCTCACAACTTCATGGCCAGCTCTTGTCAGCTGCAACTAACCAGCCTTGTCCTCCAACAATATTTTCCTGGCTTTATGGAGCTGATGTCTGACCAAAAGAAGTTGGGCAGTGCTAATAGATAATAAAATTAGCTACTGGACAAATTAGTCCACTTTCAACCATACTGTATTCTGCTCTAGATTGCCCCTGAAATGCTTGAGACCTCATTCAAAAAAAGAATTACCAATTTGTCATTGGTTCAGCCATCTGTAATGTGGTGGAATGGGCAAGTGAGAGGTTTGAGTAGGGCTGTGGACAGCTCTGAGGTGTTCACATTACAGATTAGAATCATAGAATATCTCAAATTGGAAGTGGCCCATAAGGATCATTGAGTCCAACTCCCTGCTCCCTCAGGACTACTAAAGTTAAACCCTATGACTGAGAGCATCGTCCAGACAGTCCATGAATTCTGGCCATGATGATTTCCATGGGGCACATGTCCCAGTGGCTAATTATCCTCTCAGTGAAGAAGGGTTTGCAGAGTATTCTTCCCTGTTTGAAGTCCCATCTCCAGTCCACAACAGAAGGGTGTTAGTAGTAGAATGATGGGGACATCAGAGCAGTGGCACTTTCATTTGAAAGCTTGTTGTGGCATGGGAAGGTTTTGTCCTCTGGGGCTGTGGCACCAGACACTGGTAGAAGCATCTTCTGAGGACTGCTTAGAAAAGTTATGTTGCCTCTCCTGGTACTGCCTTGTTGGGGTGCTTCGGACCACTCGGGGTCTGCCCGCTGTCTGTCACGGCATGCCTACCCAATGGGCAGACGACTCGGAGAGCGAAGACCAGTCCGTGGGCGAGACCCGGTTCTGAGCCCACACCACTTCTCCAGAAAGTTCTGTTAAGTTCGATTGTTAATAGGTTTGTTCTGTTAATTCCCTCCTCTGTAACCTGGCCATTGGTTCTGCATCCCCGGGATCCTCCTCCGGGCTTACCTTCTATTGGTTGTTTGTTCTGTACCACCCCTGAAGAAAACCTCGGTAACCCTGGCCCTCCTCGGCCATTTCCATCCCTCTTTTTCGGGGGAATAAACCCTTGGAAGATTTCACGGATTGGTCCTCTCCCTTGCCTCTTTCGCCTCCGGGATTCCTGAGGGACTTAGACCTCTGGGTCCCCTCGCATTGGGCACGCCTGCTGCCACAGAGCCAGTGCTGCCCGTCCATGCGGCCGCCGAGACTCGACACTTTCCAGTGCCTGTCTGCGGGAAAGGTCACTGTAACCTCTTCAGGGCACGACGGATGCCCATGAGGCTGACCCCTCTCCCAGGGCAGTGACACTGCCTCTCCCTTTAAAGTCATTTCAATTCTTACACCCACTGAAGCTCTCCTAAAAATAATTTTAAAGTGATACCTGTAGTACTAGCCTGGGTTGAATTATTTTTACCCCATTTATATCACTTTTCACCAGGGAATCTAAATGTACTTCATGAAGAAGTGCAAATAGAGTTCCCCCATTTTACAGGTATTTAGGAATACCTTCTGGAAATGTCAGAGCAGGAAAAAATAATTATTATATTTAAAAGGGTCTGTGGGAGCCTTGATTTAAAGTAAGTAGATGTTTGTGCCAGTTTGAAGTCATCAAGTAGTAAGTCATCTCCAAAATTTTAATGGCAGACAACTTCCTGTACTGTATTGATGGCTTCTTTTCCTTTGTAGTAAAGTACCCATCCTCAAATACCAAAAAGCTGCTGCCGGTGCAACTCTGACAGATGTGTGTGCTCTTTCTTACAGCTGTCCAGCCTCCCACCCCACCTTCTGTCCAGCCAGGAGAGGACCAGAAAGCAAATAATATAGTTACCATCACAGGTATCTCCCTATGCTTGTTCATCATTTTTGCCACTGTTCTCATCACCCTCTGGAGGAAGCTCTGCAGAGCTCAGAAATGCAGCAGTGCTGTCCGACGAAACTCCGTCCATTCCCCTGGCTTCCGGAAAAACTCTGATGAGGAGAACATTTGCCAAGGCAACAAGCAACGAGACAGCTTTGCTGAAGGAGGGGACGCCCCAGTTAACATTCCCCTAACCTACAGGCGAAGCCTCCAATTTGCCCAAGAAGATGATGCCTCTGGAAGTGAAAACTTTCAGCCGAACGCCCAAAAAATAATCCCTCCAATTTTCAGCTACCGCTTGGCACAGCAACAGCTGAAAGAGATGAAGAAGAAAGGCCTGACAGAGACCACTAAGGTGTACCATGTCTCTCAGAATCCCCTCACGGACACGGTTCTTGGTGCCACCACAATGCTTCCCCTGAGCGGGGAAAACCAAGAGGAGGGAGCAGCAAACAAATTTCGGATCAAATCTCCATTTCTGGACCAGCCAGCCAGTCAGCCTAAATTCCTGGGAGAAGGCTCTCACCCTAGGCTGGATTTTCCATTCTCACAGGCCAATCCTGCAATGAGCCCTACCCAAACCTTGGTAAGACGAGGTCATTTCAAGCACCAGGATAACAGAGTGGACTTGCCTGAGAGGGGCTGTCACAGAAACTCGCAGTTCAGAAGAACAGCCAGTTTCCATGAAACTAAAAAGGCCAGGCCTTTCAGAGAGAGAAGCATGTCTACTCTCACACCCCGACAGACTCCTCTCTACAACTCCAGAACCAGGACGTGGGACCAGGGTCTGGAGGACAGGACACGGCCAAAATCAAGAAACACTAATCCAGCTTGTGAAAAGCTGGATCAGCCCCACAGCACTGTGCTGGGGTGTGAACCACAGGGCCATGGCACAAAGCCCCACCACAGGGCAGGTCCCCCGGTGAGGAAGCTGGACCTGATCACTGACCGCCAGCCTGCAGGTCAGGAGAAGGCAGCTGAGAAGCCTGAGCCCAGCCGAAGTAAGAGGGGCCCTTCGCCTAACCCCAAAGGCGTGTGGCGGAAAGAAACAGGCCCAAATGGCAAAGATAATTCCCAGAGAGGCCTAAGCGTAAGCCCTGCCCAGTACCGAAGGGACAAGTGCCAGAGCTTCCCCTTGGACCCTGAGTTTGCCTTTTATGACAATTCTACTTTTGGCTTAACGGAAGCAGAGCAGCAGATGATCGACCTCCCTGGGTATTTTGGCTCAAATGAAGAAGACGAAACAAGTACTCTGAGCATTGAGAAGCTGGTGATCTGAGTGAGTCATTGCGGCCCTGCAGGAGTGGCGTGCGTGGGAGAGGATCTGCAGGATCAGTTGGCTTCTGGTGGAAGAAAGAGCGGGAATCGCGTTACCTCTACACACAGCAGGAGGGAATAATGCCCCAGGTCTGGCTTGTGGGAACATATTCCTTTCTAATTACAGAAAAGTGCTTTCATATAATTATTTTTTGTGTCTGTGTGTACAAGGCACACAAAGTACCCTGGGAAAGCACATGTTATTTAAGGTGTGGCGCAGGAATAGCCAATAGATTTTATTGTGTAAAGCAGTCATGTTTTGTGCATCATACATGAGTGCCACTGACATTTCCTACCTTGTGGACTTTGTACTGGTAGACTGTGAGATACTGAAGCATCCGCTGTCCAGCAGCCTCAGCCATCTGCCCTGATTAGTGAATCATTTCCCATCTAGAAAGCACAAAGCTCAAGCTGTGGGCAGTTTTCATCATTTTTCTGATAGTCATCACTGAACTGTGTTGATTTGTCATTGTTGCTCAAATAACTCATACGGCAGGGGTTTTTTAGCTGGTTGCATGAAAGAGCAAATGATTGATGCTGAATACTTGAGTGAATTTAAAATTGAGGAGGCATTTTCATCATTCAAGACTTTGGTATTTTCTTACTGTCAATATTTATACCAAGAAAACAATGTACAAATATTTTCAGGAAATTAGTACAAAAGGCATGCTACAGGGAGGGCAAAAAAACCAGACGATCAGATTTTAGTCCTCACAGAAATATTACCACAGCATGTTACCTGTAAAAAGCAGTGAGAGAACTGTTGAATTATGCATCCTTTCCATAGTTATCCTTTCCTTTATTAAAATTTTTAAATGTAAATATATTGACAATAATACTACTACAGCAAGCTCAAAATAAATTATGAACAAAACCAGCAAACAGCAAGATTATCTGATTACTACCTGTTCTGGGAACAAAAATTAAAATGACTTGACAACATCTGGTGATTCACAGAGAATCATATAGAATCATTTACATTGGGAAAGACCACTAAAATCATTAAGTCTAACCATTAACGTAACATCACTGTTTTAACCACTAAACCATATCCCTTAACTGCCACATCCACACACCTTTTGAACACTTCCAGGAACAATGATTCCACCACTTCCCTGGGATGCCTGTTCCAATGCCTGACCGCTCTTTCAGTGAAGAAATTTTTCCTTGTATCCAATCTAAATCTCCCCTGGCACAACTTGAGGCCATTTCCTCTGGTCCTATCACTTGTCACCTGGGAGAAGGGGCCAACCAACCCCCGCCTTGCTACAAGCTCCTTTCAGGGGGTTGTAGAGAGCAGTAAGTCTACTTACTACAGTGAACTGCAAAAGCCATGATGTTTTTTTTGTTATGTTTTGAAACCAGACATCACTAATTAGCCATTAGATTCTGCTGTAAGTATTCAGAGTTGGGTTGGAACCCCAGTTAACAGCAGAAGCAGAGCTCAGGCCTTTGTGAATGACTAAGACTTTTCTTGCCGTTTGTTGGGATAACCATCTTGCAAGGACCAGGGGAACGCTAGTGGGCAAAATCAAGAAAAGAGATGCTGCCTATGGAGGTTGGTGTGAGAGAAGAAAGGTTTAGGCAGTGGACTATTAGTCTTAAATCAACTCTCCCATAAGGAGCCCAACCCTACATGCCCTTTAACCTGCCTTGTGGGTGTGAAGGCAAAATTAGCATGTGCTCCGTTCTCAGGAAGTAGGCTGCTATCTTTCTCGAAACTGGATTTCTGAGCAGAGAGAGAGATTTCCCAATCCCACACTTCTTTTTTCCCCCCTACAAATGAACAGCAATTTTAAAGGAAGAGCAGCATTGCTGTGCATTAGCTGCCAGTTTCTGATGGCACCCACTGCAGTGTCCAAAGCTTGGGCAGGTAGCTTGACAGGCACACGGTGTTACCTGCTATGACAGCATAGGAGGAGCAAGCCTCAGCATTTGGCCACCAGAGTCAAATCTGACTGTTTGAGTAGCCTTTTTGGTGGGTAACTCTTTGCAGCTGCTGCTGGAGTGAAGGATCCGACTCACAGGGTGATGTGAGCTCCCCCTTTCCTGGGAGCCATGCCAAGATGCCGATGTTCAGCCCTTGACCCAGTGTGGTGTTGGTACCAATGATGCATTCCCATAAACTGTCAGCTGAAAAGCTGTTTAAAGCGTTTAAGAACATGTTCACGCTTGAAGAGTTATCCAAAGGCAATCAAATGTAATGAGTCTTTAAATTGACTTAAATGAGCTGGAAATCAGACCTCTGAAGCAATTGCTGCTCAGGTTACTTACCCTGCCTGTACTAAGGTAAGCTCTGCGGTGTGAAGTACCTTTGCCCTGAAGCAGCAGTCCGTCAGCACTGGAGCTGCAGGGCTACAGGATCTGTTTTAAGCTTTGTTGAGCCTCTCAGCATGGGAGACCCTGGAGAAACGGGAGATCAAATGTGCAGTGCAGCAACATGCAGCAAGCATTCCCCTAACCTTCAGCAGGAGTGATTTGAGCTTGGCGGTAGCTCTCAGATCCAGTAAATACTCAGCTAGTGGCATTCTACCCTGTTTATTAAGATAAAGGTGGTTCTGAAATGCTTCCTGAGGTTTGCTGTGGGAGTTGTGGGCTTCTGCACAAAGCCCTGTGACCCTTGCATCCCAGAGGGGGTTTCCTTTGCCACAGGAGGGCAGAGAAGGGGGAACATTGCTTCCTGCAAAGTTGTCCCAGTGTTGGGCTGTCTTATGCATTAGATGTACTTAGGTACATCTTACATCAAAGACAGCAGGCAGACCCCTTCCCTCCCGGCTTGTCATACCTTGGCCCCCCTTTCTCTCTCAGAGACAGGAAAAAGCACCGTAACGTTGATGCTGGCTGAAGGCAGTCCAGCTACAATGCCTGCCCCTCTGTACTGACCCCCTCCGTACTGACCCACAGGGAAACAGGCTCCACAGCCTGGGCTTCACATCTCTCATTGCTCACTCACTGGGGAACTGGACTGGGTGCTGGTTGTCTGACTAAGCCCTACTGACTTCATCTCCAGCTTGATACTCCATTATCAGATGGGTTACCAGCTGCTTAATGAACTGCCAGATCACAAATGCTGTCCCTTAAGTGCTGTAGTTTCCACAGTCTGTAATTTTTACCCTACTTCCTTAGCTCTCTACTGAAGAGTGGGATTGAGCATCACCTGCCAGAAGGAATGAACTTATTTCACTCACATTTCTCTGTGTCTTCCACCTAGACAAAAATCATCCTTTCTGCTCCCAGCGCTGCATCAGTGGCCACACAGTTATAATGTGTGCAAAGTCATTCCTTATGTCCCAACATGCAGTTACAACCTTGCACTAAGATTTTACCATATCGAAATACAGAAGTAGTGATCAGATACAGAAATAGTAAGTGCTGCCTGTTTGCAGCCCTTTCTGCACAAGGGCAACCTCATTTCAGACATGTAGGTGCAAATTTCATTCCACATGAATACGCTTGGGAAGAGGGCAGGGGTGTAGTCTGACCAAGGGCACAGGCTTTAGCAGCACAGCTCCCTGGAGTGCTGCCCATTACACTGGGGTGTTCATATTTGCAATCACTGGGATGTGTAGGAAGCAGTGAGAACAAGGGTTTATCTCTTGACAAAGCAGAGGAACCACACCAAGTTTTACACTTAACCTTTACACATGCCTCTGCATTGTTTCCAGGATAGCTTGAGCCATGAAAATTAAACTTACCTTGCAGACCCTCTCAACTACCCAGTACAACAGATGAAAAAGCACCAGAGCCAACACTGAAAGAATACATTTCTCATATTATGAGCTTTCCAAGATTTTGATCCAGATTTCTATTCACATTCCTATTGTTGAAAACCGGATAAAAAGTATTAAGTCCTACTCCGATGGTTTTATTTCACTCTTTATCGATATGTATACAAATTACAATATGTATGGATATAAAACCAAGTAAATGGAAAAGAAATAGCAGTTTAAAACTTGATTAATAATCAGAAAAAAAGGAAACAAGTTTATTCTACAGCATGGTAGTTAAATGATTTGCATCAAGCTGATACTGCTGTACATTTTTAACTGTTGTTATTAACAGTTGTGGAAAATAAATTTTCAGTATTCCATTTCTTTCAGTCATTTGTGTTGCTTTTTCATTTCACCCCAGTGAGTCAATGAAAGCAGTGTGCCTTGTGGTTCAACCACTTTCTGATTCCCCTTCACTAATGCAAAGTCATCTGGTAAAATACAGGAGAATGTACAAATTAATCGTGACTGCATTTTAGGAACTCCTAAGAATATCTGCACTCACCTTAATTTTAGTAAAATCTGCCTAATCTTAATCTGGGTTTTAAATCTGGTTGGCAGTGTTGTCTTTGTCTGCTTTAATGTCTTGTGGTGTACTCTAGCAGTGGATCTGCAGCGGGAAGCTGTTGGAATGGAACCCACACTGTCCATATTGTGGATGTTTACTTTGAAGCAGCTTTAGTCTGGATGCACATTAGCAGTTGGAGCATGTCCATCCACAGGTTTGGTTTCACACACTCCAGGAGCACTCTGCAACTGAAGTGTGGCAATTGGGAACCGTGGGGAAAGTTGCTTAAAAACATTCTCCTGATGCACAACAAAGCACTAGATGAAGTCCAATTCCCCATCCCCTTGTTCTTTCTGTCCTGATGTTCTTGTAACTGAAACACTGATGGTTAAAATCAAAATGAGAAAGGTTTAGACCTTGAAAAGTATAGATTGATTAAAGGACATGCTTGATCCTTCAAAGCCCAGAGAACTTTCAATAAACAGTCTCCAACAAACTCTTGAAAACTGCTGAAAAAGAAATCTCTGGTTATCCTGTGACGGAGATCCACATGTCTGCTATTAAATTGTTGTCTGGCTGTGCTCAAACAATTAGTGCTGTTAGCTTCAGGTAGCAGAAGCAGGTGCAACTCCAGCTATCAAGTGCAGGTTTGGTGATTGGCAGCAGCAGAGAACTGGCTATCAATGTACACCATTCTTTTCAGCCTGTGCCTTTTCTCTTTCCAAAGCAGCAAGTTTCAGCTGCCCTGACTGTTCTCACCATCTCCACTCTCGCTGTCAACAAAGAACGGAGCCCTGATTTTCATGGCGGAATATTTCAGTGAGTACCACATCCCATGCCATGTAGACCAAACCAAGCCATCATCATGGGGTCCATTGTACCTCCCTCTTTTGTAGTATCGCCCATTGAGGTTTACAGCATGGCACCTTGGAACAATGTAGGAAAGAGGAAAAGGGAATTATGTTTAGCATGGGAAGATACTGCATCATTGCAGTGAAGTACTGTTCTCACACAACAGATATTTAGAAGTACCAGGACAGTATGGGTTAAATGGTTAATGCATTTAGTGGAACACAGAGGAATATGTGGGTCATCCCAAAGCAGACACCTACACTGGTCAGATAATTCAGCCTGTTGACTCCTTCAGGTGTATTAACTACGGACACTAAAACTCCATGGCCTGAACAAAGGGGTGTAGTGCCATTTGGCAAGCTGCAGCTCAGGTGTAGGCAGCTCCATGTTGACACCTAAAAATGCAGATGTCTTTTCATCGAGGTAAATCCTACTATTGATGTACATTTTTGTAGCTCCACTGATTTCAATTGGTATGTGATGAGAATCTGGTCAAAGAGGCTCATCCTGCACTGAAGCAGAGAAAATCTGAGAGTGGTATATCCCTATTTCTGGGGCTGTTAAACACGAGTCCCTATCCATTGATGTGTGGCATACATGCCCAAATAGCAAATACACCATCATAATTGCTATGGGGTAGCTCTGCCCTTAGACATGCTCTACAGTAGGGAAATGTCCTTTGTACACACTTCACCTTACCATGGCTACAGTTGTTTCTGTTGCTGGAGTATAATGCAAAGCACTTCCAGGAATTTTAGCTGGGCTCTTTTCCTTCCAAGTCATTGTCCCCTATGCATTTGTTCTGACCCGTTTTCTTAAAATTAATTCAACTTGCCTGCTTTGCTATAATCAAAGAAGCAAATTGTTTTTCTTTGAGGATCTGTAGGTGTGAACATCTTAGGTTTGGCTGTGCAAGGTGGCAAGTGCATACAGCAACCTCCAGCTGCTGTAAGGCAAGCAGGTCCTCTACAGCCACCCACACCCTATGCATCTGAGAGGAATCAGGTGTTTTCCATACCTGTTAAACCACCAGCCACCCTTGTTCTCTGATGCACAGTTGCCTGCCAGGAATCGATCGTGATCCTTATCAGATGTGGTGAACTGCATCCCTCTGTGAGAGGCTGACCACTGATCTTCAAAATTGCTCCCACCAGACAGAGCGTCGCCAGCATTACCAGAATAGGTGCCAAACCATAACCTGTAATTGTCCTGCAAGAATATGTGAAACATGTCTTTGATATCCATTCTTTCTGCCTTTCCTCCCATTTTTGAGGTCAAATTAGCTCTGGACATTTTATCCACTGTCAAAGGCATGACTGTTGAAGTCAAGGGTGACTTTTGTCTCCATGCTTTAATGATCCTAGTGTAGATCAATGCAAGGACTTAAACTTCCAGAAGGGATTGGTAATTAATGCTGCTGCTACAAAGGGCCTCAGGTTTATTGTAATTCAACAACCATTTAATACACTTTACAGCAAGATGGAAAGCTCTTTCTAGCTGATCAAGAACAATTTAGCAGAAAACTGTGCCAAGTAGTTGCTTTCATAAACTGATCAGTTGTTCAGCTAGAATAAATGCTTAGGCATTTTGCTCTTCCAAGGACTAGAAGCCATCTGATTTCTATGGTCTGGTCCTGGTATGAATATTTAGAATACTAATAGTTCCATTGTGCACAGCTAACAGGTCTAAGAGGTGTTTGATATTAAGTGGATGATCACTTTCGTGTTGTGGGCTTTCTCCTGTCATCAATGTCCTTCTTTCTTTATGAAAAATGGCAGTAAGGTATTAAAATGAAGCTGTTCAAACTTTTCATAAGAAACTTCTAATTACAAATTGAGCATAATGTGCACATTTCTGGAGTGGTGATGGAGTTGGAACTAGGACTGGTCCATGCAGCATCCTTGGTTATTTGGGCTACTTACACGTGGCATTCATGAAGGCAAGTCTGCAAAGAACAGCACTGTATGGAGCTGGACACTGTCTACAGCTAGACACCAAACATGAAAATACAGGATGTGTCTGTCTCTGGGCTTTCTGTGTCTGCAGCAGTGGGTGTAGTGCGACAGGTACTTCTCTTCAAGATAGGAACTTACAACTGCTCTTTCAAAGTTTTGATTAGAGTTGACTGTTTTATTTTAAAATGAAGTCGAGAGGATTTGTTCTTTTATGTGACATTCTGAAACACTCTCTTAGGAAGCAGGAGAACAGGGTTCCATTTAGTTGCAGAGGTTCAAACCCTAAGGGTCTGCTCACTCACAGAAGACTCTTTTAATCATGAGGCCAGAGGCAAATACATGTGGGAATCCCTGAGCCCTGTGGCAGAGAACTGCCCTCTGTTCAGCAGCAGAGTTAGCAAGAGGGCACGCACACGTGATCCTGTCGCCCACTGAGCTGGGTACTCAGTTGTAAGGAAAATGTCCCAGGTTTATGTCCCTGCTCCCAGGGCTGTTTGTCAGCCAAACAAACTAGGAAGCCCAGGGAACCAGAGCAGGTAAGTTTTGCAGAGCTGTGGATACAACCCTGATACTGGTCTGATGTTGCATATGCAGCTGCCCCACCTTCACAGTACAAAGCAAGCAAATCACTGCTCTCTCCATTTTTTACCTGCTCATTTGCAAGCTGGAAATTTTCATACATTGCATAACGTCTTTCCCCATGCCAGTCCATCAGGTCAATCTTTAATGAGTTCTCTCCTAAACATAAAGTTGTGTCCTGTTAGATGACTATCTAATGCAAATTAGAAAGAAATCTATGGAGAAAAAATACTTGGACCTCTAGCAAGCAGGTCATGGATGTGGTCATTGCCCAGCCAGTATTCATCATTCTTGCCCTGGAATTTCCCAAATCCCAGTTTGTAATCATCCCATTTCCTGCAGAGAGATATAAATGTCAATTTCATCATGAGAGGGGATTAGACAGTTTGTGACACTTGGGTATGGTAACAAGTAAAACTTTGCCTGTATCTCTAGATACTGTTTTCTAAAAGTATCCAACTCATCACAAGCTGAGCTGAGATTTGTCACTCTGTCTTAGAAGTAAATACAATTCACAGCTTACTTTTTCCCCTGCTAAACCTGTGCACACACGTATATTGGGATCAAACCTTCAAACTGCCAGATGCAGTGCTCGCAGACTGAGGTTGCTAGTTAAATGGAAAGGGAAAGCAGCAGCTGTCACATTGGTCTTCAGCAAAACACCTGATACTGTTCTTCAGCAAGTCATAATTCACATGATCTATGTATTATCTTTGATATTCACTTATACTTCCTATGTGTCATTATTTCCAGTTTTAGTAACCCTGCGTTTATTCCCTCTCTCATGTTGTTATTATGGATATTCATTTTGCTTGACCTACATACTAGCCAGTGCTGCTTTTCAGGATGTTGTTCTTTCACCTGAACTACCATGGCTATATAGCTACCATTCTCTGGGCAAGCAAGAGCCAGTTGAGGCAGCTTTGCAATGCATTGCATAGACTTTAAGAGGCATTAGATATGCCCTGAAATTGTGTGTGCTGTGATAGTGAATTAACCTTCATGGGGACATTTTGTCTTAACTGTGCTACCAGACATCTCTCCTCCTGTAAATTTCAGTGTGAAAGTCACCTCTCTTGGATTTTGCATAGGGAAAGGACACTCTGGTTTGGCATCTTTTTGAGTTATCTGAATACGATAATAAATGTTGCAACATGCTGAACATAATTCCTGATATGAGAACAGATCTGTTCAACAGGTCTCAGTCTGTGCACTGGTAGCAGAGACCTGCCAATTTGGAGCCTTTGACAGTCTTCAATAATGATAAAATATGCATTCAAATGCAGAGAACCCATGGAAAAGAAGTTATAGATCCATTTTGAAAATGGTCTCCTGCTGCCAGTTGGTACCACCAGATTGTCCTAATCCTAAATTATCATCACTAATATATAGTCTTGCATATCCTGCTTCTCAAGGGTGGGCTTTTGCCCAGCAGCAGAACGGGTGGGAGCTGGTGGCCTGACTGCAAGCCCTGTTGATGCAACCACAATGCACCCACCTGTTGAAATTCTCCTTGCCGTTACTCCGCCGCTGAATGACAGTCCAGCCCCCACCATCAGACATGTCACAGAATGCCAGGAAAGGCTCTCGGTCTGCTCTGGGCCTGATCCGGTAGTAGCCACTTGTGGTGCTCTTCCGATTATACACTGCAGAGCAATCTGGGCAGAATGGTATCAGTCAAACGGGGTGGGGGGAAAGCCAGGGGCTATATGCCACCAAGAGAAGATGTCACTGAGAGGCTGTATGGGACAAGGACACTTGGCCAGCCTGTGCATAGCTCTGCAAGCCCTGTAAAGTCAAAGGAAAGGGTGCAGCAAGGCAGTAGCTACACTGGTTTGCAAACTGCTGGCCTGACAGAGCTTTAAAGCTTGAGAGCCTTTACAGTCGTGCCCTCTGAGGGAATAATTCCCAAACCCTTGGTGAGATGCAGGACAGCTGCAGCTTAGCCTGGGGCTATATCATGAAAGCCCGGGACTGAACCTATCTCTCTCAGCAAGATCTTTTGCAGGGAAGCTAATTTCCATGTGGAATGTAAGGTAACCTCAGCTGTACTTCTGATTGGATCAGGGAACAATATTTCTAAAATAATAGGCTAAGCTCCTGTGTCCAGCTCTACCAGGGCTATATCAGGAGAGAGCCCTTCAGGATCTCAGTGCTTCACATTTTCAATGTAATGCCCAAAGGATCTTGGCCACAGGCAACGATGTCATTTATGACCGTATTCTTGAAGTAACATCAAGGAACAAAGTATGCGTGCCTGTTACTGTGCCACAGAAGTAATGGGGGAACTGTGAAACAGGGGGGCTTTGATCATCCAAAGAGGTCTCAGTGCCTGCAGCTGAACCAGGCACTCTGCTCCTCTAAGTCACTCAGGGAATATGGGCTCTTCAACAGCAGGACCCATCTCTTCCTAAAGCAGATGCCTAAAGGAAATCTGATGGAAAACATGAGAGGTGACTGTTCCTCTCTGCGGCAGAGTCCCAGGTAAGAAGCCCAGCTGAAGGTGTCCATTTGGTACCGGGGCAGTAGCTGCCTACAGCTGGGAGAAGTGACTCTAGCCCCAAGGGATATCATATGGTGTCAGGGCCACCAGTCAGCTCTTCTCCTCCCCATGTATCTGTATTTTTAAACACAATCCACTTAAAAAAATTTAAAACTTTTAGCAGAAATAAAATATGACACATGGAACGCTGCAGGGAGAAATAAACATTGTGGCACACTACTGCAAACTGTACCTTGGTCATACACTATCAAATTTCCACTGGTTGTGGGTAAAAGCATCTCATGCTGCACGCTTCTGTTGCCTGAGAAGAGTCCACTTTTCGTTCTGTGGTAAGTGTTCTCCAGGATGTCCTTCAGCTGCAGTTCATATAAGTAAAGCAAGTCTTGAAGTTGTTTTAACCTTTGTCTTAATTTATTGTTGTCTAGGAGGCAGATATCTTTGTCCTATGGAGAAAATAAAACCCCCACACTTCAGTCAGTGGTAAGGAGAGAAACAGAGAGAGGAGTATCTGTCTCCTCTTGACCCTAGCATGTCAAACTGCCTATGTGGATCAACATGATTTGATGGTGATCTCTTCCTAAAATACGTAAATCTTGCAAAGCATGAGCTGTTGAGTTGAATCCAGTGAAAAAGGAGTTTCTGCAACAACCTTGGCATTGATGAGAGCATGCCAGAATATGATCAGATACACAAAAATTTACTTTGGACAAAAATAATTTCTCTTGACCCCCACTTGATGAGCTCAAGGGGAAGGTTTGCAAACTATGAAAGTGCTCAGATTGATAAGACAGGGAAAACTTGGCTCTTGCACTGCAGACGGGCCAAACCAGCAAGGTTCCAGAATCATCTTTATGTAAAACTGAAAAAGAGCTGATATTTTGGCTATAAAAATACATTTTTTAAAAAGAGATTTTTGTTGTCATTTTTGTTGTTATTTTTAATTCTTAGTAATGTCAGTTCAGTCCCCCAGATGGCTGCGCAGCCCTTAATGCTATGAAAATCCTGTATTATCAGGACGACATTCCTTTAGCTGCAAGCAGATGCCTTTTTGCTCTGCTTTTGCAGGTCTCCATCCCTCTTGTGGGGGAGTATCCATCTCCGCATGACTGGGAATGATGAACCTTTAAGAGAGTGTACAGATATAGCTAAAAGATACGCACTGAAAACCTGGGCGCAGGTGAGCCAAAGCTGACCAGGAGAAGGAGCAACAGCAACCAGTGCATCACCACACTCATTTCTTATAACCTGAAAAAAGGCATTGACAGGCTGTAATGGAGGCTTTTTTAGCTCCTCTCACAACTTATTACCCCCTCACAGTTACATTTAATTCCCCAGGAAATGCTGCAGGATTTGTTAAGGAGGTTTCTTGAAACTACAGGCAGGACAAAATCAGGGAAAGACGTATGTTAAGGAGAAGCTAAAGCACCAGTGCAGTATGCTGACAGGGGTAAAGGCTTAGGGCTGCTCCTGATTCCCTGCAGAAATAAATACTCTGTGTGACTTTCCAGCAGCCTCTGTATCTCCTCCCAAGTGTCCGCACAGATAGGAAGTTGCTCAGTAATCATGTCCCCTTGAGGACTTGTCGTCAAAATCACACAGTGTTTATTCGGTTTGAACTTCCCAAAGTGGAATTAAGAGGAATTTGCCTCCTGGTTAAGTGACTGTAGACATTGCCCCTCCTCAGTCCTTGGAGTGGTCTGTGAGGATGGGATTACCTTGGAGGCCAAGTCACACGTGTGACAGAGTGGATATGGAATAGTTTTTCCTTGGATTTCAGTGGAAAAGATGTCTACTGCCAATCTGCCCCAACACACAGATGTGGCTTTGATTGGAGAGTCTTAGCCAGAAAATATGCTAAGTGACTGCCACTGGGAACATGCAGCTGAACGTGAGTGAACAGTACAAATTGTTCATAGTGTGCTTGCATGGGGCTTTAAAAAAAAAAATCAGAAAGAATAGGCTAAACCCAACTCCCCCGTTTCACATCTGGAAGCACTGCAGAAACTTGGCTCCCCAGCTCTGTGCTCTGAGTGATGTACTTTGTTTCAGCTACGGCTCTAGCAGCATCCCCACAGCAGCTGATGCTAGAGCTGCTCCCAAACCACCAAAGCTGCTGCAACAGAGGAGCCCTCTGCCAAGATGGGCAGGCAGGGCCCAAAGCAGGTCGAGGGAAGAAGATCTCCACAGAAGCTGCCCGTAAAAGATGACGTGCAGGTAGGTGTCCCAGTCTGTGGCATTTTTCATCTCACAGAGAGAAGAGTTCAATATTGCAGCAGGGGAACCCCGTGAGCCCAGGACCACTGGTACTGTTCACACCACCCCACAGTCGTGTCAGGGGCTGCAGCACGGCTGCTGAGGTCAGAGTCAGCCCCCACGCGGTGCCCGTGGGTGACAGCAAAAAGCTACCAGGAAGGGTGGGATTGAGTGACAGCTCCTGGAAACCAGACAGTGCAGAGCAGAGGGAAAGAAAGCAACTCCATATACACCTTTACCAAGACACATGAAATGCACATACCTGTAACTTGCCTTCCTTCAGATCTCCTCCTGGAAAGATTATCTCCCTTAAAAGTCAACTGCAAAAGAAAATGATCATAAACCTGGCTGCATTTCAAGAGGTTGATGACATTTTCCTCTCCAGATGACCCACATCAAGGGCACAGAGGAAGAATGTTTCACAGCACTAGGCAGTTTCACAGAAAAGGTACCTGCAATTCCTTGTATGAAAGAGTTACCCAGACCCCAAGTTTTCTCTTGTTACCCAGTACTCATCTTGTTGCTTCCCAGTGAGAATAAACAACAGCAGGTTTCTATCAACAGTGCTCTCTAAAGGAGAGGGGAGAGGGGCTCTGCTGCTTGCGTACTATTACCTACCTTGACTAGGAAGCTCAACCAAGGCTGGCTTCTTTGAGTGTTTACGTGAATCACTCACACTAATGCTCCCTGTGGGAGTTTTGGCTCATGTTTTAACATAGTCAGCCTCATTTCAGTAAGTCCTGCAAGGTGGATATAACACAGCTTTTCCATTCAGCATTCCTTTTGCTGTTTAATCTGTTTTATAAGAGCACAGCTGTAATGCCAAAGAAGCTGCAAATCTGAAGCAAGAAGTGAATGCAGTGGTATTAAGCAAGATTTGCTATTAGACTGAAATCTCAGGAGGCTTGGAGTTGTGTAATTCTCCTGTGAGCGGGATGATTAGATTTTCTAGTTAACACAAACAAGGACATTTGTGGAAAAGAGAAAAAAACCACAAAACTAAACAGATGGGTGCCTCCCTTTGCATTATGGCCAAGGAATTACAGACTATTTTAAAGAAAACAGCAGGAATGTTCCATTTTACAGAGCTTTGTTCAGAGGAGAGACCATGGGCACAAAAGACAAGGCACATAAATCCACGGTAAATGTCTGTGCTACTCTTCAGGAAAGCAGGACTATCCAGCTACTACCAATTACAGCAATGCTGTTTATTTCTTAAAAACTGCATTCCTCTTATCCCGCAAGAGCCCTGATTCATTTCACTGCCAAAGGATTATGTAAGCAGTGCTTTCTGCTCACTTGTTTTCAAGTTCCAGTTTTAGGCTGGTTTTGACAGCTATGAAATTAAGTGAGTGAACTGTTTCCTCTCCTCACTAGTGGGTACTTGGCCCTTTCTTCTGCCTCTTTGGCCAGGAACTGCAGCTGGCAGCAGGGTGCTCAGGTACCATGCACTGGAGCACAGGGAGACTGCTGGGGCTTTCACCAGCAGCAGCAACTCTTTCTCAGCTGGACCCATTCAGCCAGTGCTCAAGATGCTGTGTAACAATTTATGCTCTTGTCTAAATGGCCAAAAATCCCATTGGCCTGTGAGCATCTCCTGATCTCAGGCGGGATCAGAGACAGGGCTGAGACTACGGGTGGCAGTGTTGGAGTGTGGGTAGCACAGTCAGTGCCTGCAGCTGTCTGCAGGGCTGAAGGATTAGGGAGCATCAGGCCTCATAGCATTAAGTTCTGCTGGTTCCAGGGCAGACAGGAGCAGTGAAACTGCAGTGCCAGTGAAACTCAGGTGTGCTTTGTGACTGCAGCTTTGCAGGAACAGGACTCAATTTCCAACCCTCGTTCAGTGGCTGCCAAAACATCTCTCAGAGCCAAGACATCTGGAGCACTCTCACACTGCGTCTAGGACTCCACCAATGTTTGCCTCAGCAACGTCTGCATGTGAAAATCCCACTCAGCTAGAACATGGTTCTTGCATACCTGTTTCATGATTAACTTATTTTCCCAGGCTAGAGGAAGATTTAGGAATATCTGAAGCCCAAGAGAGGGGTTGCCATGAGGTTGAGTTCACATGAGGTGGGTCTAGCAGGACAGTGTCTTCATGTACTGCTCCACTGGCTTGGAGCTAAAATAATCAAGTCATCATAAAGAATGTGGACACTGTGTGATCACCAATGTTTCCTCACAGATGTTGAAATCCCTAGGCAATGTGACAATAAATGCTGTTTTGGTTTTTTTTTTCCTGGAATACATATGCTTCAAAAATATTCTGGAATGCAAATTCCTGTTTAGTTACTTGGAAGAAGATCAGATTCCCTTTTCTAAAGATACTCAGTGATCTTGTCAGCAAAAAATAACAGTCTCATTAACTAAAAACCTTCCTATCCTGCTGTTCTCCACCTTCCTTCCAGCAAAAGTATGTAGGTGCTGAATAATAGTCACAAAAAAGTATTAAATTAAATGCACAGCCAGCACATGCAAACTGGTGGATAAATGTGACTGACAAGCATGGCTCTGGGGTAGCTTGTGATATTCCTACAGTCATGGGGAGAAAATGGCTTGGGATGAAGACAAGAAGATACACCTGATGGATATTAACACCATCAGAGCCCAAAGGAACATCACTGCAGCTGGAAGACAGTGGCATCTCAAAATTCTTCCAAGACCAGTTTCTTGTTGATTGTTTGTTCTTAAAGAGGAGAGGCAAGAAATGAGGCAGACTGCTTCAGGCTCCAAAGGAGGTAGAGGGACCTGAGGATTTCACAGTAAGAGTCTGCCTGCCTACCCATGCTCTAGGAAAATACAGGGTAGTCTGGACCCAGCTCAAAACAAAACAGATTATTTGCAGTGAAACAAGGTGCTCTATGCATTTGCATTATTTTTATACTTTCCTATCACATCTCACCTTCCACGAACACCCTGCTCACTGGGAGAGATTGCAGACCAGGCTCCTTTGCAGGCACTGCAGGTGTGGAGGTACCTACCATGGGCCTGCAGGCCCTTGATGTTTGAGCTAGTATACATCTTCTATAGGAATCTGGGCTGCCAGGTTTTTTAAAACAAAGTTAATACATGAGATCTGAGACAAATATTTATTGTTTTTTAATCTAACAATAAAGGGTTTCATCAAAAGTAAGATAAATTTAAAAGACCAGGATGACATCAACCACCATAGTTTCAACCTATGAAATAACCGAAACCGGTGTTTGCAAATGAAAAGTCTGTGGTTTGTAAGCAAGGAGTAACCACAGAAATCTGTGTACAAAGAAGAAGCAATGGTGGCACACCATGAAACATGCCAGATCTGAATATTTTGACAACGTTCAAAGAGCAAATACATAATTCAGTTTAACTAATGAGCCTGCATGCAGCCTATGAGTATCTAATGCGTTGACACAACAAATGTAATTAGTTTGTAAGCTCCTGAGGGCAAGCACAGGTCCCAGCAATCTCACGTCAGGAATAGGTGTACCAAAGGGAACTAATCACAAGACCAGAGGGAGTATGTGGACTGCACAATCTTCTACCTACCTCAGGTCAGAGAACTTCCCTGACCTGATTCACTGTCATTTGAACTGGAACATCCCTTTGAGAAGAAGACATTTTGCTGTAAAATATTTAGTGCTGAAGAACCAGCCACAAACCTTAGCATGTTCTTCCACTTTTTAATTACTTGCATTGTTAATTATTTTTTTTGCCCTGAGTCTGAATGTTCCAAGTCTCATCCTGCAGCCTTTTAATCTCATGATGCCTTACTCTGAGAAGGGGAAGAGCCCTCTGCTGCCGAATGCCTTTTCCCCTGCTAAAGGCTAGGTCCAAACACAGAAGCTGTGTGCTTGCTCCTGGCTGGGAATCCAAACCTCCATCATCTGCTTCGGCTGCGGGTGTGTGTGCAGGAAACTCAGCAGGATCATGGAGCGAGGGGCTGCTTGGAGCTTTTCCTAGGCAGGGCTGAGGAACACGGCACAAGCACACCACTCATGAGTAGGGCGCTTGGCTGGCATGGAGAGGAAGGGCAGGAACAAGTTCTGCTCCTGGAGAGATTTCATTCAGGGCAGTTTAATGTAGAACAAGTACACAGAGGTGAGAAGAGCTGTGGGTGGTGTATGACAGTGTGTGGTGGAGGTGGTCTCACTGGGCATGTTGAGGGGGCTCCAGGAACTGCACTACTCTGCCTAGATTTGGGAGCCTGATCTGCTCTAGGCAGGGACAAGCAGCAGAGATATGTAGTCAGGACAGGAGCAGAATTGCAAGTTCTGGAGGGATCTCTGCAGCCCAACATACAGGCGCCAAATCAATTTAATTGCCTCTAAGGTTAGGCAATTGCTGAACAAATACCTTTCTAGATCTAAATGTTGATGGTGTAAGTCTGCTTACACCCCCTCTGGGCCACCTTGACCATTTTCCAGATCCAGACCTGTCTGACTGAGATTAAGTCACTCACATTAAGAGCCATTAAGAGCTCAGGCAATATTTCCAAAATCTTTCCTGATTGTGGATCCAAGGATCTTACTCCTTTTGTCATAGAGCTACATGGCACAACCATCTGTCACTGGCTAATCCCTGCTGTTGCTCCAGGACTTTCCAGTGTTACCTGACTTCATCATAGTCACTGACACCCCAAGTCTGACCTGCATGGTGTCACTCCGTGCAGGCAGGATGATTGTGATTCACAACACCTGAGAAGTCAGTCCAGAAATGCCTGCCAGCTTTTCGACACGTGCACACACAGGCCATGCAGGCGGCAGGTGCCTTGCTGGGAGTTAGAGGGACTGTAAGTAGACCTAGAATGTTTTTAACAGATGTTGCATGGTCCTTTAGGTACCAAGGGCTGAAAAACATCATCCTGAGATCTTTTGTTCTGAGACTGACAGTGGATGTAAGTTACAATTTACTCAGTGCCAGGCAGTCATTCTTATTCTATCCGACCATGGTTACAACCTCTGTGTCAGCTGCAAACTTCATTGCTCAGGATTTTATCCAGGCCATGGTTTAAAACAAAACAACATAACATTAAACAGTGTAAGACAACACCCAATCCCTGCAGAACCTCTCAGAAAAAGAATTGCTTAAGGATGGTTTCTCTTTTAGTTATTTTAAGACTAGTGTGCTGTGCTTACATCAATGTGTACCAGACTGAGTTAATATTTTTCTACCTTTTAAATCAAAATTATTTTCTAAGCCAGTTGCTTACAGAAGCAACAAAATACTTTAATTTTAGCAGTAAAATTTGCAATCTTGTTCTAGAAATGCGTTTGACACAATTATTTTCCCTACTTGCATGTTGATTTACAATTATTATTAATATTATTATTATTGCTACTACTATTAAACTTCTTTAATATCTTATTAGTCGAAACCCTCTGTCTAATCTGCTCTCATTTCTCAGGGAGCAGAGCTAAGCTCAGAAACTATCACCATCAGGTCATCTGATCCACCTGTTTTTAATATTGGCAGAGAATTCATTTTTTACCCACTTATCTTCATAGTTCTGCTATCTCAAGACTTAATAAAAATGTAATTATTTTTCTTGTCTGCCTTAAAAGAAACAGATATAGAAGAGCAATACCTACCAATTTTAAAATCTGTCAAGTTAAGAGATTCTGTTTACCACCCTCTCTGTTATTTTTGGAATGTAAAGTATGTCATCACCCCTCTGAGAAATGCATACTTAATCCTGCTCTTTAGCCAGTATATAACTGGATTATTTACTGAATATTTCAATCTTTTTGGCATTTTTTTGACAATTCAGCTATTTAATACTGATGAAAATTTGTCAGAGGATCAGAACTGGATTCTGAAAGGTTATTAAATATCAGTATCATGACTTAACCGGCAAAATATAATGAAAATTATTTACATGTCTTGAATTTTAAAAAAATGCTTTCTTTTTACTTTTGGCTTTATGAACCTTGGATCTTGTTCCAATGCTTTTCTCCACCAGCTGAGAGCTAGAAATTTAATTTTATTAGTAAAAAAGGTGGTGTTTTTATTTTAGCCATCTGAGTCCAGAAGTTAGGGTTTTAAGAAAATAGATCAACCACCAGGAAACTCATGACGACACATGAGAGCTGGCAAATATTCTACAGCATCACCAAAGCTGTAAGATTAGCAACATTGAAAGAAGCAGTCAGCAACAATTGGTATCAAAGGCAATGCAGCATCTATTTGATGAAAACTGGGAGAGCTCTTTTTCCTTTTAAAGTGCACCTGTGACCTTTAGCTGGCTGGTCCAGGCATTCAGCCTGGGTGCCAAACTGGAAGCCTCCCACCTCCAGCCCCTCCTTTGGCTGGTTTTTATGGGTTGTTCTGTGAGAAATCCACTTCAATACCTCAACTTCCTTCACACCTTGGTGCTTCCAGAGCCCAGGACAAGGGAAACTGGACTTTTGTATTTCTACACTCTTCTCTGATGTGGGCCCTCCTGTGAAGGTGCTCCACAGGTGTAAACTCCTGGTGAGAGTAATTCACAGGATCCCCACCTGGTCCACAGGATCAAGCCTGTTCTAAATAACCTGCACATGTAAATTTTTCTTTTAGAACTAAGAGAAGATTAATTGAATGTTTCTTCTCATCATCAAGCTTAGCTTCCATCCTTGTTTAGCTGCTTCTCAAATACATAATTATCTGAATATACCAAACATACTTAGCACCAACCTCATGCAGTTTTACAAAGACGAGTTGGCAGAGTCTATACATGGGATGGGTCCTGGTCAATCACAAGATGAATCTGAGTCAGCAGTGTCCTGGCAGCCAGGAGGGCCAGCTGTGTCCTGGGATGCATCAGGCACAGCATCGCCAGCCGGGCAAGGGAGGGGATTGTCCCGCTCTGCTCTGCACCGGCGTGGCCTCACCTCAAGTCCTGTGTGCCGTTTTGGGCGCCACAATATAAAAAAGACATTGAACTATTAGAGAGTGTTCAAAGGAGGGCAACAAAGACGGTGAAGGTCCTGGAGGGGAAGCCATATGAGGAGTGGCTGAGGTCACTTGGTCTGTTCAGCCTGGAGAAGAGGAGACTGAGGGGAGACCACAATTCTGCCTACAGGTTCCTCACAAGGGGAAGTGGAGGGGCAGGCACTAATCTCTTCTCTGCGGTGCCCAGTGACAGGACCTGAGGGAATGGCCTGAAGCTGTCTGAGGAGGTCTAGGTTGGATATAGGAAAATGGTTCTTCACCCAGTGGGTGGTTGGCACTGGAACAGACTCCCCAGTGAAGTGGTCACAGTACCAAGCCGGACAGAGTTCAAGAAATGGGTCGACAACACCCTCAGGATTCTTGAAGTGTCAGGAGTGGGACAGGAATTGGACTTCGATGATCTTTGTGGATCCTTCCAACTCTGGATACCCTATGATTCTAGGTTCCTGTTACTTGCTACCACTATCTGTACTAGCTATTTATGTATTTATATATACGTATTTGAAGGCAAAACTTTCTGCTTAGTCTGGTGCTCAGAAATGTTCCCTATTCTCAGCATTCACCTTAAGGATTTTATTTCTTTTGGGCAGGGAGCATCCGGAAAGGCTCTTGCCATCAGTTACCGCATCAGTTACCCTGCCAAGCCCCAGCAGCCCTGGGAGCAGCCGCTAAAAGCTCGCTTTGAGCTCCCTCTGGTGACGACCGTCCTGCAGAAAGCCTCTCCAGCGCAACCCTGGCCTCAGCAGCTACAGCAGCACTGTTGTACCGTGGGATGCTCAGGGACTGCTCGTCACTTGGTTGTTGGTAAGTAATGAGGTAGGCGTGAAGCCTCTGCAGAGCACAGGGTAACACATCACATTCTGGAGGCTCTGATTCTGCAAAAACCTAAGTGCTCGACGCCGTGTGAAAACCCAAGTGCTCACTGCAATGCTCTGCCCTGGATGATGGCAAGAGCCACCACAGGCTACGGGCGCCTGGCTGGCCTGCAGTCCCTGCTCAACCTGCGCTGGCCCTGCCTCAAGTGCAGCCCCTCAAAGCTGTCATGCCATGGGAAAGGCACTGAGAGGCACCAAACCACAGCAGCAGAAAAGTTTACAAAAACTGCAAGGCTAGGACTCGGAAGCAGGTGGCGGGCCTGGCTGGGGTCTGGTGGGCCGGGGGCAGTGTGGTTCCACACAGAATTACAGTATCAATTAGACTGGAAAAGACCTCAGCAATCATTGAGCCCAACCTATGTCTGAACACCCCCGTGTCAATTAGACTGTCCAGTCCTTCCCTAAACACTCTGGGGACAATGATTCCACTACCACCCTGGGTAGTCTGTTCCAGTGTCTACTTAACCCTTCTGTGAAGATAATTCTTCCTAATGTCCAACCTAAACCTCCCTGTTTCAGACTATGTCTTCTTGTCCTGTCACTATTTACTTGGGAGAAGAGGCCGACCCCCACCTGGCTCCACTCTCCTTTCACGTATTTGTAGAGAGTGATAAGGTCTCCCCTGCACCTCCTCCTCTTCGGGCTAAATAACCCCAGTTCACTCAACTGCACCTTGTAGGACTTGTGCTCCAGACCCTTTACCGGGTCTGTTGCCTTCTCTGGACACACTCCAGCCAGCACCTCAATGTCCCTCCCGAATTAAGAGGCCCAGAATTGGACACATTATCCAAGGTGTGGCCTCACTAGTGCTGAACTCACTGGTCCTGCTGGCCACAGTATTGCTGGTACAGGCCAGGACGCCATTGGCCTTCTTGTCCACCTGGGACAAAGTCTCCTGGCTCTTGTACAGCCGCTATCGACCAGCACCCCCAGGTCCTTTTCTGGCGGGCAGCTTTCCAGCCATGCTGCCCCAGCCTGTAGCGCTGCATGGCGTGGTTGTGACCCAAGTGCAGGACCTGGAATTTGGCCTTGTTGAACCTCATGCTGTTTGGGTCTCGGCCCATCGTTCCAGCCTGTTCAGATCCCTCTGCAGGGCCTTCCTTCGCTCCAGCAGATCGGCACTGCGACCCAGTTTGGTGTCGTCCCTGAACACCCTCCGTGGGGGGATGGGGAACACCGCTGCCCGCCCACCCACGGCCGCGGCCTGCGCGGGCGGTGCGGGGGCGGCGGGGCCGTTGCCAAGGCAGCGGTCGGGTCCGCCCGGCCCGGCCCGGCCCAGGTGCAGCCGTGCGGCGCCGCCGGGACATTTATCCGCGGGCGCTGAGGCGTGTTCGTGTTCCGCGCCTCGGCTCGGCCGGTGAGAGGGGCTGGCGGTGCGGCCCGGAGGCGGGAGGGAGGGCCGGGATCCAGCCCGGAGGAAGTTTAACCCGACTTTTCGCTGAGTCCGCGGGGGGCGGGTGTCCAGGCTCGACTTTGAGCCCGGTGGCCGCGCCGAGGTGAGGTGGTGGGGAGGGCTCCGGGTGGGTCTACGCCAGCGGGGATGCAGCGGCACCTAGTGCGGGCCTCCCGTCCGGGAAGCCGCTGTGTGCCGGGAGAGAGCTCCCGGACCTGCTCCCTGCGGTTCAGCCCGTGCATGCAGCTCTCCCAGAGGTGCCAGCTGGGGCTCCTCTGTGTTTCAGAGCTTGAAGCAGGGCGAAGTGCTTCGTTGTGAGGTAAAGATGCTGTTATCGCTGTGGTATGTTTGGTGTAGTCTCAAAAACTCTTCATCACAGTGCTGAGTGCCCTGACTCTCACCAGTGTTATAGTTAAAAGATTGAGCTTTGCCAACCATAGTGGGGAAATAGTTGAAAATGAAGCAGGAGCCCGTCTGCTGGGACCCGTAGGATGCTGGTATTCGCTGTTTCTTGTAATGTCTCACTTTAACTCGGTGTGCTTCTCTTCAGGCCAGCAGGGCAACAACAGGCAAAATGACAGCTGTGAGGTATGAACAAGCAACCGAGCCGAGAGAAGCATCTGGGTGAGTCAAATGAACCGTACCGATATGGGGGTTTGGGATTGAATATGTGGTGTGTGGTCCCCTGTCTTTAGGTTCTTAGTGCTCGCTTCAAATATAACAAAGGGAATAATGATGGAGTGTCTGAAATTTATATAGAGTCTTTTTATCTCCCCTGTCCTGCCAGTGCTGCTGTCTTAGAGGAGGGATATCTTTGAGAGAAATATGCTGTTTTGATTGACTTCTTGTGAGTAGTTAATAAGGGATAAATGAGTACAGGGTCTCCGCCCCTGGTATAATAAGCCTGTGGCATTAAAGTGTGCTCTCTTTTAGCATCCAGACTGTCAAGAGACTTACAAGAGAGTGTCAAGGTCTCTTGTAAAGCTAGATGCTCTTCCTCTGTTTGCTTTAAAAGCCTCCAGCCTGAAGTTGCCTTTAGCTGTGAGCAGTCAGAAAAGCTTATACTCTGTATGGAGTGTGTGTGTGAAGGAAACAATTTATTCTAGTATGTCCTCCTTCTATTCTCTTCCACCCCTGTAGTCAAAGACTAATTGTAGTAGCTTGAGGCTGAGAGCTTGTTCTGCCTTGGACAACAAGTAGCTGTAGAACGATCAGCAAAACAAACTCCCTCTGAGGAAAGCATTATCTAGAACTGAATTCTTGTGTGGGAGCATGATGGGAACAGTGTATTTAAACTTGGCTTCTGTTTTATCTTTGTGTTAAAGATTGTCTTTCTAGCTCAAAACACTTCTGTTTCTCATTCTTCTTGTGGCATATTTTAATCACAGTAGAGGATAAGGAGGTGGCATTTGGTGCACTCATGTGTCTGCAAGTATGAGCAAGTGACCTGCAGCAAAATTGCTGCAGCAGCAACATGCTTTAATAAGTGAAACACTTCTGCTGTTCAGTAAGTGTAAACACCCAAGTGAATATTCCATAAGAATAGCTGGGAAGCAAACCTGAGTGGCTATCCATCAGTCGAGCTTTGCTTCAGCTCTAGGAGCAAAATGAGCACAGTGGTGTCTGGAAATACTGGAGCTGGGAAATGAGGCTTGAATGCTAAGATTGTTGCATCGGAATAATTCTTCTACTGAGCCTGGTACTGAGTGCAAGTGATGAAGCATCAGTACTGGTTGCTGAAACTGTAGGAGAAGCATCATTAAACTTCTTGCTTAAAAGGTGGTTAGCCCAGACTGCAGAAGCAGTGCTGGTGCATGGGTCTGTTGTGGAGGATGAAGAATATTTGAATCCTCAGAATTACTACACTAATGCTTCAAATATGCTAGGCTGCCTCAGAACAGGGGAGCACCAATATTGAATATGTGTATGTAGCTGTTGCTGCCCAAGAAGCAGTGATGCCAGAGGCAGAGCCTGAGCAAACACTGTGGCTGTGCTATTATGCACCACAGTATTTCTGTGGAGAAGACTGAAATAAAAACTCCTGGATTTGGATCCTACACTTTTTATCTGAAATTGTCATATGGCCTTCAAAAAAAACAAAAACTTGATCTAAAGAGACCCTTTTAAGGAAGTTATGGCAAGCAGCCACTACCCCAAAAAACTGCTGTTCTAGCGCTAGCTCAGCTGCTGCTCTGGTCTTCCAGTTTCCGGTCTGGTATCCTGCTCTGTACAAAAACATCTCTGTGCTATGGCTTTTCCTGGTGAAAACATTAGTTCTGTGGACAAGAAGTTCACTGTAACAGCTTTAATGTCACTTGGACTCTCTGAAGCCATTTTGCATATGTCTATTTCCAACACTTCTAGAGCCCAGACTGTTGAGTCCTTAGTGGACTTATGGATGCCCTGCTTCAAAGCCGTTTATCCTACTGCTGAACACATCTGTCTCTTTTGGGGGGGCAAAAGGGAAAACTTTTGAGAAATGGGTTGCTAATGGGAAATAGATCAGCGCAAGCCAAGGGGCTCAGCTGTGACCACATGGGGGGAAGTCTTTCTTCCCCTGGTACTGGGCCTGTGCTCTGGCTCAGGCTGCTGCTCACTTGACAGTTAATTCTTTTTTTTCTGGAACAACAAAACATAGCAATGTATAGAGCTGACATCTCTACCAGTGTGTGACTTGTATTACTCCTTTGCCAGCTCTCCAACAGCAGAAGAGGCCACAGTAAAGATTGATAATGGTCGTGATGAGGATAATGGACCAGACAGCTGTTTCAAGTAAGCTAATGATATACTAAATTTCTTTGCTTACCCCTAGAAGTGGAATCTAGTGAGCCAAAATAAGAAGGCCAGTGGCTTGTTGAAGTAGAGATAAGCCCAGTAAAATGCTTGATATTGACGTTTCTTCTAGTACATAGTGAAGACAAGTAAGTTGAGGAAGCCCCTTTATCCCTCTAGATATAAAAGCCCAACCCAAGAACACAAGTCCATCATATTACGGAGAATGGGTAGTCCAAACTGCACTGATTAAATTTTCCTGAAGGAATGAGTTTGTGAGAGCACAGAAGAACAAGTGCTGGTGAGAAAATGGGGTGAATGAGTATCTGGGCATAACAATAAGCATCGTGGCCCTCATCAAGTCTAAATTGTCTGAACATGCTAGTAGTTAACTCTGTTCTTGAAGTAGTTATTTTCTGACAGTGTTTAGCTCACATTATTCTTACAGCAAACTTAGTCAAGTCAGTGGCAAGTCCTGCAGCTCAAAAACAGTAAGCCTAAGCCTGTTATCTCAGTTATTCTATGTGACACATTTTCCTAGATTTCAGAAGTTGGAATTTACGAATGTATTTCACAAAAGCTTTAAGCTAATTATGTAATCAAATGTGCCATGCTTCCTTCAACTGATTTAAGATGTTGCAGGCCAAATTGGAGTGGTGTGTGTACATATTTTGGTATGTAGTGTACCTAGTAGAGGTATTTGTCCATAGACTGTGGAAGCTGAAGTCTTGGCATCCCTACTACAGTTGTAGGATTGACTGGACAAAGACATAAACCAATAAACAATTAGTGTGATTATTGCAGGGTTTTGTTAGATATTTGACATTCATAGATACCAGCAAAACCTTCTATATGTTAAGCTGCCTTCAGAACAAGACATGGTATTACATCCTTGACGTCCATAGGAAAAGTAAGTACTATAAGTATCTCCTTCCAGCTTAAGAATGCAAGTGTTTGCTGGTTAGACCTTGTACCTTAGTTTAGAGTAAGAAGCTAATAATGAAAAGTGTGGGTTAGTTCAGTAACCCCAGCAAGATGCTGCCTCAGCACTTCAAAGATATCTAGCCTTGCCTTAAACTGAGTTATTGAAGTGCACCAAGTGAAATGCATTGTTTAAGTTGTCCTAGAGGAAACAAGTATTTTGGACAGGATCACTGGGGTGCAGTGTGCATTACTGAGCTGACAAAAACTTCTTGTAACAGTGCAAAATAAACCTATCAGTACTTTTTGTCAGTATGTTGCAACTAATGCTAAGTCCTGCTGTTAGTGATATGCTTGAAAAGGGTGTTTTCTTCCAAGTGTCTAAGAAAAGACTTGATGCTTACAGTAGTTAAGTAATCTTGGGATTACTTAACAGACTGGCAACCTGTTTTTCAAACTGTCAGAACTTCAGGTTTGCGTGTTCTACACCAAGAACTTCTGCCTTAGTTCTTGGTGTGACGTAAAGAGGCTTCCAGCCAGAGAGTTACATAAAAGTTTTGTTCTAAACCAGAGGGCTTAAAGCATACCAAAGAGGCAACAAAATCTACTGTAACTGGAAACAAGAGCTGTGACCTTGCCAGGAGTGAAGGTACTTCTCACAACTGCAAGAACTTGGCTTCAGAAACACTTTTTCTTAAAAGATATTTGAATTTTCAACCTGAAAGCCAAACGGATGTTTCCTTTTTAAAGTAGAAGTGGGATTTGTATTCCTCTGTTCCAAAGGCATGGGAGCTGTTAACAAGTGCAGCTCTTTTCAGGCCTGGGAAAAAAATAGTTTTATACAATAAACTAATAAATTGAACTAAATATATTAAGAGATGTTTATTTTCCAGTCTTCCTCTTGACCAATAACTATTATATAAACCCACTTCTTATAGCTTACTAAGCTAAAGTTCAAGCATCACTGGAATTGTGACACTGAATAATGTTATGGATAAGTACAAACTGCTATATTTCTAGTGTCTGGAAGCTGATTAATACTTTTTCTAACAAGTGATCAAAGCATTGTTTTCAAGTACTCCCTTAACCTATATACTTCATGAATGCAACTGAGCAGTCTCATCTTAGAGAAATCACTACTATGCAGAATACTAAAACCAAAGGAATGTGACCAAAAGAATATAACTATGCTCTTGTGGCTAATATCTGTAGGAAAATGTCACTTGTCTTGATGTCAGTTCTCTTCTCTTGCAGTGCAACTAGGAGAAAAATTGCCCCCTTTGTGATGTCATTTGGATTCAGGTAAAAGCTTGTGCTTGAAATGATGTGGGCAAGGTAAAAATAGTCCTCATTTCTGGTGTAAGAACTTGGAGGGTTCCTTAAACATCAGTAACTCCAGCTTGCTTTGTCTGAGAAGTACTGAATCCCTTGTCACCGCCAGAAAAGGGAACTTGAGAAAAGTACTAGAATTGAAAAATAAGTCTTAAACAGATATGACTACATTCTCCAAGGAGAGCTGGAAGTCAGAACTGTAAATGTCATTGACTTGGATAAAACCTCTTTAATGGCTTATTCTTGGCTGGCAGCCTTTGAACAAGCAGTTGGTCAGTTGTGTGTAGTTTAGGTGCTAGAACAAGGCAAGCCATTAAAGACAGTTATTTTTAAGGGACTATATTAAGTCATGAGAGGGAGGAAAGCTGAGTAAGATGAAAGCAGCAATGGTACTTGTATGCCTTAAAGCATTCAGGTTTGCACTGTTTCTAGCTGTGAAATCATAAATTAATAACTACAGCTGTGTCTGAGGTAAATGTATGGTTCCACATAGATGATGGTCTATGCGCATGTCACTTAAAAATGCAATTGGAAATCTTCAGGTTCTATTTAAGCAGGCTTCAATCTATGTAAAAGAGCACATTCTTTCTGGAACTCTTTTCTTAGAAATCAGGGCTTGTGCTATTCAGTCCATAAGTCATTCCTGCCTCTTAAATTTATTTGTGTTTTTCTCTTTGCAGAGTATTTGGAGTTGTACTTATCATTGTCGACATTATAGTTGTGATTCTGGATCTGGCTGTCAGTGAGGGAAAGAAGGGTACAGAGGTTCCTGAAGGTGTTGCCCTGGCAATAGCACTCTTCTTTCTCGTTGATGTTCTCCTGAGGGTGTTTGTTGAAGGGTAAGACATGGGCAAAAATTAAGTCCGTGTGGCAAGTCCTTAAGCTAGGAAGGAAGCAAAACTTCAAGCTTGAACTATGAACATGATGCCCTGGATGCTAATTTTCTGGTCATAGATAATAGCCACGTCTTTTCTTGGCTATGTGGGTTGGTGGTTACCCTCCTATAGAACAATCTGTAATTGTTTTCAGTATAAGTGAGCACTTGGAAACTACATCAGCTTTGCCATAACTTGTGTGTAAATCAGGTGTAAGATTGCTTTCTTAGTGAGACTTCAGTGCTTAGTGTTAAGAACTGCTTCAGGAGAGCTTGTTTCCAGCAGTAGCTCTGTATAGATGGTTCTCTTCTTGAAGATATATTTCAGTCTTTGCTACCTGTATTGGCATCTGTCTAAAACTCTCCTTGGTTTCAGCTTCAGAAACTATTTCCGGTCCAAACTGAATATTTTGGATGCATGTATAGTGGTGGGCACCCTGTTAATTAATTTGACGTACTGCTTCTTAGACCTTGATGCAGTAGAGGAGATACCAAGGTAAGAGTGGTATGGCAGCTGGTAAGTGTGAGCTCTCTTTTTGATCATCTTCTAAGAATTTTGTTGGGCACCTCTAAGCCAGATGTGTGCATATGAGATCACAAATGGGACTGTGATAGTGTGTCACGGTACAGACTAATGAAGGATAGACACACAACTTTGGTCTGTGTTTATGCTGTAGGCTGTCCCTGCCTCAAAGGCAGAGGTGAACTGAGCATACTAGTAGGGGTAACTAAAAGCGAGGCCATCAAATGCTCTGACTCGAGCACTCTTTGGGGAAAGGTGTGCAGTAGCCCTAATAAAGAGGAGGGTCTGAAGAAGGTCAGAAAGAAGAGTTGGATTATCATAGCAAATGGAACAGACAAGTGAGGGAGGATCTCCATCTAATGGATTTTGAAATAGAAGGAGTTGCCAAACTGTGTTGTTTCCTTCGCTTTGCTTTCTCAGAAGCCTTATGGTAATATATGTTGGATTTTTCAGCCACGCTCTGGGGAGAGGAAACATGCTGTTTATGTGCATAAACTACTTCAAGTCCTATTTCCTTCTGATTTCTATATCTTGATCAGATGATAACCTGTGAGATGGATCCATTCCTGATGGAGACAGAACTACAACTTTAAAATGAGTTTATCCGCACTAGGTTTGACTTAGAGAAACTTTCTTGCATCAGCCAGAGAAAAGCTGAGCTCTTTTAAAAAAAATTTTTTTTAAAAATCACCCCGTCCCCCAAATTCAGCTGACTAATGGGTATAAGAGGGGAACATTATTCCAGAAGAGAACAAAAAGTTTAGTTATTGAAGAATCCAGAGTTGGACAAATATCTGTAAGTACTAGTTTTCTCTTAAAGTGCTGGCTAAACTTGGGTTTCAAGAAATAAAACTGTCAAAGGAATAGCTTTTGCAGCCTTACTAATAAAAGGCTGCTTCTTTCTAGGTTGTCTTAAACATTCATCTGAGTTTTTAATTATTACTTCCCATTTCTATGGCCACATTTTTCTAAAGCAGCTTTCATCTTGTAGCAGCATCCAGATAAAGGGAGGGGAAAAGAGTACTGTGACAGGGTAATCTGCACTCTTATCTCTACTAGGCTATGCTAGTAGTAGGCCTGATCCTACGTTGACCCATCTGGTTGTAGATCTTTGTGTGCAAGTTCTTTGTATTCTGACTTGCTGAAGTTGATGGGAATCTAGAATAGGTTTTTTTCTCACATAAAGAGGACTTCACACTTCTGCTCTCAGAAGACGCTCAGGTGGGGCCTACCATCTTACCTATTCAATTTTTGAAGCCCTCTGTAAGGCCTCTCTTGTTAAAGGCTCTAAAATTTTGTTCTGACCAAAATATTACTACCTGACAGTAGATGATACCTCAGATTTGACCAAATCTTGAGATGAGATGGTCTTCCCACCTAACACACCAGTAGTGTCCATGAAATCCAACTAATTCCCAGTAGCCTTACTGGGTTTATCACTTTTCTTTCTTCAGTACTTCCTCAAGAAGCAACTAGTCTTAAAGCATCTGATACAGCTCAGAATAATTAGAATTTGAGCAGCTTTTATGTGGATGAGAGCTTATATATGACAAGTGAAATTTCAGTGACAGTCCATAGAGATAACATGCCCTGATGGAGGAGTATAGTTTCTCTTTCTAATCTGGTCTAGCTGGGTGTGTGTAGGGATGTAGTTAACTGTTTCCTTAAAGTCTGACCTATAAAAGGACACTGACAAATGAGAGCTGCCTATCAGTCTGGGAGCTAATGCTTAATTGGTTGACTTCCTTAAGGGCAGAATGCAAACAGCTTTTATCTTGAAGAGTTGCTTCTCAGAGTAGTGGGAAGAGGGGTTATGAAGTTTTCACCCCAGTTTTGGTTCATCTCATTTTCTGCTAGCTCTGAGGAAATTCTGTTTTGAAAACAGAGGAGTGATACTGAATTTTGAAGAAGCTCAGGGAAAACCTGAAACTTTCCTCCAGGTATCCAGGACAATCTTACCTTGGTGACTTCAAGCTCCATATCAGGGGAGAGCAGACTCTGTTCAACTGGAGTTTTGTCTCCCTTACTCTTGGTATTCACCAGCATTTTTACATGTGTGTATCAAAACCTAGAATGTGTGCTGCTTAAAATGTATGCTCACTTACCTCCTTAATAAAATGAGTATTAGTTTGCCCTTGTCTCTAGGACTGTGGGAAAGCAGCTACTCCTGTTCAGTTGTTTTGATAGAACCACTCACCTAAGCTTCTCTCCTGCTTCAAAGTTCAACAGTAGTTCAAAGTTCCTCAAACCAAACCAAGTGTTCAGATTGCTGAATGATTAAACACAGGATATATACTTATCTGTTCTCAGGTTTCTTAATCAAGTCGCGATGTACTTAGCCTGTCTAGCTTATTTTCAGTCATTTTTCAGGTGGCTACGTACACTTAAAAGTGGCTACATGTACTTATATGTATAGTTGAGAATAAGCTTCAAGGAACAAGAATTTGGTGATAATAACATGGGTAATGTTAATGGAATTTGTTGCTTTCTAGCCAGAGGTGCCTGTGGAAGTCTGTTTCAGCAAGTAGGGGATTTCCTAGTTCTGTTAGCTGTTCAGAACATGTACTCAGAAAAAAACTCTTGACAATAAACCCATTATATTCTTCAAGTACAGTAGTAGTTCCAAAATCAGCCTGAGAAGTCCTAGTTTAATATATGAAACAAAGTTTTAAACTGTCTCTGAAACAGCTTTTAAACAGCTTTAGTCTTTGCCTCTAAGTTTATTTGTGTCCATTTTCTTTCATGGTGAATCTGTCCTCTAGAATGGTTATTTTCCTCCGAATTCTGAGAATTGTCATCTTGGTAAGAATATTTCGTCTGGCTTCACAAAAGAAGCAACTTGAAGTGGTGACCAGGAGAATGGTAAGTTGGCCTCTTAACATACCTAGGCTACTACTTCTGTTTCCAACTCTTTTCTCCAGGCAGCATCAGTGGTAAATAGCAAGGCTGACCATGGCCTATTGGTCTGCAATTGATAGTATTGCCCAAGCAGCACACCTGTTCAGTGTCCCTGACAGGGCTCTGGAGCTTTGCCTCTACCTTCAGTAAAGCCTTTTCATTCTCAGCTTTGCTCAAGCAAGCAGCAACTTCACCTGGAAAGCCAGCATAGCAAAGTGATTGCAACACCACCTTGTGTCTCAACTGACAATTTCTAGCTAGTGTGACACATAGACTGTTTTCCCTCACATGGGGGAAGGCAGGAGTTTTAATGTGTCTGATGCTTTATTTTGGGTGCAAACAAAGCCATCTAGCTGTTGAAGCCCTATCCTCTGTAAATGCCTCTTATTTTCATCAGAGGCATTCAAGTGGTACTTCAGGCTTCAAGTATGTCCTATTGCTCAGGAGTAAGCAGTCTTGGTTATGGTACCCTTAACTTTATTCTTTTTCCTTCAGTCTCCAAACACTCAAATAAAAATGACAGATTCATGCTGCAGTATGTAAAGCATCTGCAATGTTCTTTTCACTGTAATAAACTTTGATACTTCAGGGTAAAAATTGTATACAGAGCTTCTACCTAAAAGTTAAAACAAGAAATGTTGCTCTTGGATAATGCTGTAGTGAAATGAGGCTCTGCTACTCAAGCTTAACTTGAGAGTCCAGATGGTTGAATTTTCTTAGTAACAGGCAACACTTTGTGATTGTTGGCATTCTTGTGGAAGATTAACTCTTGCTTTTTTTCTGGTCAGGTCTCTGAAAACAAAAGACGTTATATGAAAGATGGCTTTGATCTGGATCTCACCTATATTACTGGTTTGTGGAAACAAATGTCACTTTGCAGCATGTTATGTCCTGTTAAGACTTGTTTTTCAGTTAATAAGAGCTTGTCATGAAATACAGACAATGTTTTAGACTCATGAAATTTAAGTATTAAGTCAAACCAGGCCTGTTCCTTTTCTGTGGATTTTGAAATACGGATTCCTGACTGACACTGTTCTCCAGAATTAGCCTTCTTGGGAGAGTTGTACATGCTGTATGTAATGACAGAAATTTATCTGAGGCCTTGGGAACCAGTGCTGGAAAAGTATTGACTTACAGTATTTTTGCTTCTGATTCTGTGGAGACTGACACTTGATGGTGGCTGACGCTTCAAGAAGCATTATTTGTCTTGTTCTAGGTATGCTAAACGTAGAGGAAAGCCTCCCAGAAATGGGTAGATTGTTCTTATAATTAGGGTAGGAATAAGACATTTCATAAGGATGTTTCTCAGTCATGTAGTTCTTATGTGTAGGGGGGCTTCCTGCTGTTACTTGTAATTGCTGTCTTCTCAACAGATCGAGTTATTGCAATGTCATTTCCATCTTCTGGGAAGCAGTCTTTCTACAGGAACCCCATAAAGGTAAAAATCTTATCTACCAAGTTCACTGTTTCTGAAACCTGTTTCTTTTATAGGTTCCTACTAATTTACATGTGACCTAGATCATGTCAGTCCAAGTTCTGCTGCTTTTGGTGGTTGGAGTGACTGACTGATGGTCTCCACTGTAGTGCACTGCTTGTGTTGTAGTGTCTCAGCTAATCCTAGTAGACTGTATCTCATAGTGTGGACACACCAGTGCTTTGATGCTCTTGTTCTTTGGGAATGCTTTGAAGAATCAAGGCAGTTCTGTCCCAGGCTAGTAATAGTGATATGATCTATTAATCTAAATAAAATTGTTTAAAAGGTCTGCATACATAATGTCCATTTCAGAGCTGTCCTTCCTGATATTGTAGAAACATTTATAGGGACAGGAAGATAGCTGCAGTAGTAATTTTATTCCAGACAAGAACTTGAGCTGTTGGGTTGGAGAGGCCTGCTGTCTGAGGGGTATTCATGAATGCAGTTGCTGATCCCACCTGGAGTGGTGGGGGGGTTGAGGTGGCAGTGGAAATAAGGAATAGAGGATTAACTACTCTGAACTCATTATTGCTTAGGAAGTTGCAAGATTTTTGGACACCAAACATCCAGACCACTATAAAGTCTACAACCTCTGCAGTAAGTATGTTTAGCTGCTGACTTTATTGAAATATTGGAGATAAATTTTAATGTAAGTGGAAAGTATGAAACCAGAAGCTAAGCACACATGGTTTTAGCCAAGTTACCTCTGTTTTTTTTCATTTTGATCTATCTATTAACACTGCTGTATTTTAGACACTAGTACATGCTCAGACCAGCAGCTGCATGTTACAAGCCACTCTCTTTTGTTACAATCCTTCTCCCTCCCTGGCATAACTTCAGATCTTTTCTTATAGGTGAAAAAGGCTATGACCCCAAGTACTTCCACTACAGGGTGGAAAGGATCTTCATCGATGACCACAATGTCCCAGCACTACAGTGAGTCTTGTCAAGAAATACATACATTTTAATAGTTCTGTGTAGGCATTTGCTTTGAGCCACTAATTATCCTCTTATTTAGGGACATGCTGAAGTTCACTGCCAGTGTCCGTGAATGGATGAATCAAGATGAGAAGAATGTCATAGCAATTCACTGTAAAGGAGGCAAAGGTAGGATTTGTCACGTGTAATCTGTGAATGCTACAAATCACACTTCTTTGTTGTTACAGCTTCTTTGATGTTAGTGCAGCCTTAAACCATAGTATGAGACGGGTTTACAGTGGAACTTGACAAATTCTGCAGACACTGTGATGACTAGCAAGAGTATAGTACTCTGTGTTTAGTATTACACAACCCCATTTTTAGGTAGTCTAAATTGGTTCTTAGTCTAAGCTGTCATTGTGTCTCTTAAAATGTTCTTCACTGACTTTCTGGTGTTCTGGCAGCTGGGACAGCAGTCCCCCAGGAGAGACTGGGGATAGGGGTCAACTGAAACTGCTGCTGTTAAGTGTTAGGCTGCTGCTTTGGCTTCTGGTAGCCAGTCACCCATGCTGAATATTTTACATTGTAATATAGTTCAAACTATTGTTTAGGTTGGAAAAAGACCTTTAAGATCAAGTCCAACCGTTAACCCAGTACTACCAGCTCCACTACTAAACTATGTCTCTCAGTGCCACATCTGCACATCTAAATACCTCCAGGAGTGGTGATTCAACCACTTCCCAGGGCTACCTGTTCCAGTGTTTGATAACCCTATTGGAGAAGAAATTTTTCTTAATATCCAATCTAAATTTTCCCTGGGGCACCCTGAGGCCATTTCTTCTTTTCCTGTTGCTTGTTACTTGGAAGGAGCAGACCAACCCCCCCTCACTATGACCTTTACAGCAAAAAGGTCTCCCCTGAGCCTCCTTTTCTCTAGGCTAAACAGTCTCAGCTGCTCCTTGTAAGACTTATGCTCCAGACCCTTCCCTAGCTCTGTTGCCCTTCTCTGGACACACTCCAGCATCTCAATGTCTTTCTTGCAGTGAGGGGCTCAAAACTTAATGCAGGATTCAAGGTTCAGCCTCTCCAGTGACAAGCAGAGAGGGACAATCACTGCCCTGGTCCTGCTGGCCACACTATTGCTGATACAGGCCAGGATGTCATTGGCCTACTTGGGCACACTGCTGGCTTATGTTCAGCTGCTGTTGAACAGTACCCTCAAGTCCATTTCCAGTGGGCTGCTTTTCAGCCAATTTTTCCTGAGCCTGTAGCACTGCGTGGGGTTGTTGTGACCCAAGTGCAGGTCCCAACCCTTCACTTTATTGCAGTTGGCCTTGGCCCATCAATCCAGCCTGTCCAGATCCCTCTGCAGAGCCTTCCTGCCTTCCAACACTCCTAGCAGATCAACACTCCTATCCAACTTGGTGTCCTCTTCAAACTGGCTGAGGATGCACTCAATCCCCTTGTCCAGATTGTTGGTAGAGATACTAAATGGAACCAGCTGGAGTACTGTGCCCTGGGGACACCACTAGTGACCAGCTGCCAACTGGATGTAACTCCATTCACCGCGATTCTCTGGGCCCGGCCGTCCAGACAGGTTTTTACCCAGTGAAGAGTGCACCTGTCCAAGCCATGAGCAGCTGGTTTCTCCAGGAGAATGCTGTGAGAAATGGTGTCAAAGGCTTTACTGAGGCCCAAGTAGACAACATCCACAGCCTTTCCCTCATCCCCTAAGTGGGTCACCATCTCATAGAAGGAGTTCATGTTGATCAAGCAGGACATGCCCTTCATAAATCCATGCTGGCTGGGCCTGATCCCCTGGTTGTGCTGTATGTGTTGTGTGATACCACTCAAGATGATCTGCTCCGTAACTTTACCCTTCTAGAATGTTCCATGTACTGCTGGATCTTAAATCAAGATACACATGATATTAGGTGATAGAGTACAATGAAGTCTTATGGAAAGAAGAATAGTGAAAGCTATCAAACATAGGAGCTAACCTGCAGGTGCTGTCTGCAACCAGCAGTAGTGTGGGAGCTGTTGAAATGCATAAATAACTGCAAGTAAGCCAAATTTCCCTGCAAACATCTGCCACATCTTTAGCCACCTGCTGTTACTACTGCAAATACTTGGCTTAAAGTAGGTGGTTACTTAACATTAAATAGTTGCCCCCAGGTGGAGCTCTGTTTTAAAAGGTTTTGCAAAACTGAATGTTGAAACTACCTGCTGGTCAAAACCAGCTTGAAGAACAAGTGTAGGGAAGGTGGCTTGACCTCTGAGATTTTAAATTAAAAGCTGAAACTGTATAGGCATCTTCATGCTAGCAAATTTGATGGCTTCTTAATAGGGTTGCAGGGAAACTGACTGGGGCAGAGAAACAACTGTTGACACAGGATTGGGGTGTTTCAGTTTATAGCCTCATTTAGTAGAGTGCTTGACTGTTCCCTGCTGAATGGAGTATGCAGATACTGACCAGCTGCCTAAGTGTCTCTAGTAATGAAAATGTGGGAACAAGGAACAAGTTGACAAACTGTAGTATCTTGTCTTTAACTCATTCTTCTCAGAAATACGGGTACTTGACTACTTGACTGTCACTTATAACTCTTGAAATAGATGAGATAACAGGAGATGACTTTACCTTCACAAAAATAATCCCAAATACCTTTGAACTGCTGTAATTGAACTTGTGTTGTATGTCTAATACAGGCAGGACTGGAACAATGGTCTGTACCTGGCTCATAGACAGTGACCAGTTTGAGAGTGCAAAGGTAAAAACTGCTGTTCATTTTTTGATTTGTTTAGTATGCAAAATGTCCTTTTAGGATTTACTGAATTGGTGAAATGCACTAATACTCTGCGAAAGTTCTATACTAGAAAAAGGATTCTCTGAAGAGTCTGGTTTTAAAAAAGTTAATGCAAGTCTTCCTACAGTGTAAATTCTGATGGAGACTATTCTTGATCTGAAAGAAGTGGGAAAATAGCATTTAACAGGTTACCAACTTGAAGCAGTCTTCTAGGAGGAATAATGGGTCTAGGGTCTTGAGCAACAACTTAAACTGTAGGTGACTTCTGAGCAAAGTCTCCTAAAGATAGTATCACTGGTTTTAAGTAGTTTTAAGCAATTTTTTTTGCCCAATCTCCCTCCAAGTAGTGTGGCATCAAGAATTGTCTTGTCTTGACAGCCAGCATTACAAAAGGAAGCCCTTTTAGGGAAAGGTAGAAAGATAAGTCCTAACCAGGACAGGTGCTTATGCTGCTTTAGTGTCCCAGGTGTGATATTAGCTGGAGACTTGGGATGCAGAAGGCCCAGGACACTCAAGGTAGTCTGGGCAGAGTGTGTGTCCATTTAATCACTTGTTTTCCTCTGAGTTTGGTTCATGAAGATATGAACTGATGTTGAGCTTAGTCTGCCACAGACCACTTGAGAAATATAGGTGGTTCTATAGCAATTGCTTAAAAGTCATATTGCTCTCCTCTACTCTTTCATGGGTGACAGATTTATGTATCTGACTTCCTAATTAGTACTTTCTTCTTGTAATTAAAAGTCTCCTTTAGAAGGAACCAAAGCAACTATTGTGTATTTTCACTTGCATTCCTTTACTGGACTTGAGTAGTGTACTTCTAGTTTACTATCCACTTCTCAAGAAGGGGATGGATAGCTTAACCCTTGAAGTTACCTTCCTGTGTAGGAAAGTTTGGACTACTTTGGGGAGAGAAGAACTGATAGAAGCACAAGTACCAAGTTTCAAGGAGTTGAAACTCCCTCACAGGTAAGCTTGAGCGGGTTCAAGAACAGCAGTCAAACAAATACTAACCTTGTGAGTGCTTATGCTACCCCACCTTGTTTCAGCAATGTAGGTTCCTATTACTTGCTTAACTCCTGAACTGTCTGTACTCTTTCTGTGAGAACTCCTGAACTGTCTGTACTCTGTGAGAGTTGGAAGATGAACAACTGACATGGTTGCCCTGCATCTTTCCCCTTCCCTTATGCTTTTCTCTGCATAATAATGTTAAATCTGAAGTATAGTATCTAGGATAACAGAATTCCTGAGATTAGGAACGCTTTCAGTCCAACTCCACTGTTCAAGCAGGGTGACCTGGACAGATGTGTCCAGTCAGGTCTAGGATATCTGCACAGATGCAGACTCCACAGAATGTCTGGGCACCCTCACAGGAGCATGGCACTGTAAGGCAACTAGACTGTTTAACAAGGATGCATGGAAGCCTGCATCCTGGCCTGGGATGGGGCTATGGTGCTGATCTGGCTTGGGTGGAGAAATGCACCTTCTGCAGACTGCATTCCCTGGGAAATACTACACAAGTTTTTGACTCACACCACAGTTTGGAGCTTTGCTCATCTTGATTTACTGTTCTGTGTGATGCAGAGTTGGGAAGTGAATCTGGTGACAGGGGTACTTATAATTGCTGGTATAAAATAGTAGTACAGCTGTCCTTCAGTAAAATAAATGTATCTTGTGTGTTTAAACATTCAGCCTCCTAAAGCTGCAATATAAAAGCTCCTCACTTCTTGCTGAACTAAAAAGTACAGAATTCGTCTTAAAACATGAAGTCTAAATGCTGATTAAAAATGTAGATGTTGAATTTGTCTAGAAGATTGTTTGAACTGGGGAAGGGAAGGAGAACAGTTGTCTTTCTTCTTAGCTTTGGACTTTGAAGAGCTAAAAACTTGGTGTAGAAGATCTATTTAAATCCTACTTCTGCTTAAAATTAATCTGTATTGGGCACAGAAACTGCATAATGTGTCTGGTTTTTTTGCATTACAGAGTAGGTATGTTGGGTATTATGAGATCCTGAAAAACAAGTATAACTTGCAACTCCCTCCAGAGAGACAACTCAAAATAAAAAACTTCAAAATCCGCACTATACGTGGTAAGAACTCTTGTATTTGGGCATTCCTCTATCTGGTAATGGTTTCCTATTACAGGCAGCTGGTAACTGTCTCTCTTGCTAAGCCTGTGATAGGAATGTAGACTTACTGGGATCTGAGAATTTAAATGACACAGAACACAATGAAGAGTATTTTGTGGTCAGTTGCTTTGTGTTGTGTCACTTTCTGGATGTCTGACCAAATGATGGCTTACATACAACCTGCTTTTTTTTGGAAGGGGATTCACTTTTCAAGTGAGACTAACTCCCCATGTGGAGCTGGATCCACTAATGTTTCTGAGCTTTAGATACGTGCCTATTTGTGTACCTGTGTACTGGTTATCTTGATCAAAGGCTGGAAGTTCACAGCTTCTTGTTCTAGGGGAGTTCAAATTGCTGTTATTGTTTGGTCAACGGAACTAGATTCTACATTAGCCTGTTTCCCTAGTGGGATTCACTGTTACTTCAAAATGCAATTTTCAGCCACTGAATACTGACTTACCTTCAGCATTTGAGGTCTCTAGGGTCTTGAGCAAGGCATTCTAGAAAGAAAGCACTTTTGTATGGGGTTGCACTTGGTTTTCGTGACTACTTCTGTTTCCAGCTAAGGTGTGTGCCTCTGGTATAATGCAACACTTTGTTCCTAGGAGTTGGGAAAGGCAATGGAACTGATATGAAGGTGCAGATAATAACAAGGAAGCAAGTTGTACTACAATGTATATGTGCCAATCAAAAAAACTGCAAGGTGAGTACTATGAAGACACATGAGTTGAGTCACAGAAGCTGAAAACTGACTTACATGTCAAAAGTGTCTTTGTTTTATGTCCAATATTCAATTTCTACACAGTCTAACTAAATGAATGATGTAAATTTCAAGAGGAGGAAAAAGCTAAACTTTGCCAGATCCTAGGAAAAGTAGTGGTAAGATAATGGAAGATTTCCCTGGGAGTTGCTTAAATGCAAATAGTTCACTCTGTCCTGAGCAGCCTAAACTGTTGTCTGTTATTCTAGCACTGCTGTTGTATTTGTGTACTGTGAATGAGTAGTTATGTGTTGTCATGAATTGGTCCCTTGTCTCACTGCAGAAACCTTCATAAGACAAATACTTTATTCTGTTATCCAGCTCTTCTTTGATTCTGAAAGTGACTCTGTAGTCATTGGCTTGGAAGACTGCCCTGTTCTAAGTGGTGATGTGAAAGTCAGATTTGAATCCAGTTCTGTAAGTATACCAGTGTGAAGACCTTCACTTGGGTATGGGGAGAGGCTGCAGTGCAAACTGCAGTGGGTCCTGCCTGGCTGGGCAGTGTGGGGCAGAATCTGTTCCTCCCCAGTGACTCCTGCTGTGTCTCACTGTGCAGTGAGGGATGCAGCAAGTGGTGTAACATCAGCCTAGGCAAGCAGGGGAAGCACCTGGCTGTTCAAACAGCAGTACAACCAAGGCATCTTAGTTGGGTACCTGCTGCTCCTAACCATGGGGGGTCTTACCTCATTGTATTGAGTGACTTGGTACTGAAATAATTGCAGAGAAAATAGTGATTTGTGTGTGATATTAGGCTCTTTAAGTGTACTGATTCTGGCACTGTAGCTTTGTAAACCAAATTAGTGAAGAAAAGTGGGTACCCTTGCTCTACAAAAAAAAGTTCTGTTGTGTAACACAGTCCCTAAACAAGGTGTTTGTGTTTAGGCTCTCCCAAAAGGCTATGATGGCTGCCCATTCTTTTTCTGGTTCAACACTTCCTTTATTGAAAATAACAGGTAAGTGATCGTAGTGAATGCCTTCAGATCCTAACCTCTGGTGTCTGCATAGAGCTGAAAGATCATAAACATAGTGCTGAAAGCTGAGATAAGACAGGCCTGATCAGCCAGCTAACTTTCATGTGGGTACTGTCTTTGACCCTCAACTGTAACTTGTGAACAGGCAGTTGCTTGCACTGTGACAAATATTTTAAACATATGGGAGCTTTTTCTCTTAACTTAAACAATTGGATTATTTCCTTGGTGCTCTCTAACCATTGTTAATGAATTTGAATTAAAAAATGTAATGCTTACTATTCAAATCTGCCATCCTCTGTAGTATGGCTGCCTGAGAGGCAGGAACTTAGTAGTTCAGCAGGCAAACATTAAGACCACAGTTAGAGGTACTGATGCTTGGGATCACAAAGAAAGGCCCTCTTATGGCTTCTCATGCTGTTGATAAAGTCAAAAATTACTGTGATTTTGCTTGCTGAGACTGGAACTCCTGGAGAAGCTCTACCTGGTGAAAGTTGGGCTTGTCGACCTTGCTTTGGGAGTGATGTAGAAATGCAGAAACAAGAAAGCCATTTCTTTCATCTGCCTTGCTTGACAGATTTAGGTAGAGGAACAGTGAACTTGGCATATGAGATATAATTACTGTGTTGTCAATGACTGGGATAGAAAAAAACCAGTTTTTACTTAACTGATCCTATTGGAGCCTGAGAAGAGGTAGCCATGAGTCTGTTTGTAAACAGTTAGCTTAGTATGCTGAGCCAGCAATGCACCTTGCAATCTCAATGCAGACCAGTTAGACCAAGCCAGTGCCAGGAGAAATGTCTGCCAGCTGTCCTATAGTCTTGCAACATTGCCATCTTGAGGGTTTTGCTGAAGTGCTTTGCTTCCTCCAGAACTTATGGAGGATGCCCCACTAGGCTACCTTTTCTGCCCAGACCTTCTGGTACACATGAGTGGACTAGGTGTGATCAGAAGTGAAACACCTGTTAAGGCAGTGCTTCTGTCTCTCTATCTCTAATTCAGACATGGCTGATGTGCAAGTGCTTTTAAGCAATAATTAGACATGAATTTGGTAAACATTAAAATTGGAGAACATGCCTGATGAGGTTGGGTGCTGAATCAAATCCTTGCCTTTAGGAAGGTTGGTTATTAAATTCCTGGCACTTGCATCATATCAGGAGGCCTTGAGCTGAATGCAATATTAATTTCACTCTGTCTTGCGCTGTGGGGTTCTGGGAGGGGGCTGGGAACAAACCCATCAGGTTGACTTTGTTTCTCAGACTGCATAAGATGCAAAACATTGTGCAGGTATGGCTGATGTCTGTTTGAATTCAAAGTCTGGGGCTGTATTTGATATTGTAGGGCTGAGCTAGAAGATCTCTCAGCTGGCTGAAAGGAAAAGCATGTCTTAGACTGTAAGCTATGCTACTGAATTTTGTCTTTCAGACTCTACCTTCCCAGGAATGAGCTGGATAACCCTCACAAGTGTAAAACATGGAAAGTCTATAGTGAGACATTTGCTGTGGAGGTGAACTTTATTGATCCATAAGGGAAATCTGAAAGAAGGGAAACATGTAAAATTCATCTCTTTCCTGGAGAATGTCTTGCTGTTTCAGTATAAAGTGAAGCAGTCTCATTTGGATGTACTTAATGTATTTCTGTGTAGATACAACTTCTCAAATAAAGTTACATGAAGTTCTGTTGTGCAGGGCAATAATACTCTGAAGAGTTTACTTAATGTCAGTTGACTGTCAAGTCATTGGATCCGTGGAGCTTAGATATCTCTGCATACAGGTAATTCCTGTCTGGGTAATGTAAGACAATTACCTGTCTTTAAGCACGAGCATTAACATGATGGTGGATGAAGACCAGCAGTGTGCGTGAGACTGGAAAATCTGATGGGAGTCCCTCAGCATTGGGGTTTTCCACAGATGAGTTGAATATGGGAATTTTGAGGGAGAAATATTAATCTCCCTGTGCTGGATTACTGCTTCTTGAGCAGAAGCCTTGGTATTGAACTGCTCTTCATTAGGAATCAGTGATGTAGGGCTTTGAGCAACACCTGGACTGGGAGCTGCCTGTGGATATTGGAGACTGCACAGCTCCTTTTCTACTGCTGTACGTCACCACAAACGGCTTTGATGGCCACTTACCCTAAGGCTTAAGTCTGGCTCTCATCAGTTCCTGAGTGTTCCAGCTGCCTGGGATCAGTTAGTGTGGCTGCCTTAATACCTGCATGTGAGGAGTTTGATCTGTGCACCTGCTCATTTGAGCAAATAGTGCAAGTGCTCACTGGCCCCTCTTGAGCTGCACTAAGACCTGTAACACACAAACTTCTAGGATGCTTATTCTATTTCCAACTATTCTCATCAGTGCAGCTCTTCTATGGAGACTGTACCTTCATTTATGTGAAACGTGCTGAGGTGTCAGCTTTTTGGTTCTGCTGCTTCATTAGTCTTTTTGTTGTGGAAGGGGAGGGACACAGCTTTCCAGTTAATCAAATAAGCAAAGAGGTCATATACCTTCCCTGTGCTTACTTGAAGGTAGTGGTGTACTATGAAGTACACCATGTGTGGGCTCAACTTTTGATATTGCTGTGTATTTGCCTAATATTTAGGAGCTGGGCTCATGAAAGTTGCTTCTGTCAGCACTGTATTTCAAGTGTGGAGGCTGAAGCCTGTCTTGAATGACCAACAGTGTCGCACCAATTGTTTACAGTTCTAGGTGCAGGATAGAGTGAGCGTGGGTTACTTAAATATATGAAGTCCAAGCTCCTGTGCAAAACAAGCCTGGATAGGGCTTATCCAATCTAGTTCAGTTCTATGTATCTCCACAGATAGGATTTTTCATGCGATACTTAATCTTGTACCTGCTTTTTCTTCCTCGTTGGCATTTCCCTTATTCCAAGTTGTACCTGTTGCATCTTGTCCTGCCTCTGTAAGCCTCTGCAAAGAGCCTGGCTCTATCCCCTCCCATGAATGAGGCAAGTATAGGCTCTTCAGCTTTCTAGAATGTGTGAACAAACTATTCGCATTGCCCTCTGCTTGACTTGCTCCAGTATGTCACCACCTTTCTTGTACTGGGGAACATGAAACTGAATGTGGTCTTCCATGTCTGCTCTTACAGATGTGAGAGGTATGAGCAGAGGGTCAGAACATCTCACCTGCTGGCTCTAGAGCCTGCTTTAGCAGCCTTTGCTGCAAGGGTGTGCGGCTCATGTTCAACTTCGGCAATGCCATTTCCCAAACTTTAGTGTTGCTTTGGAGCCAACTGCCCCTCAAGGTTAAGTGGTGCTGGCAAGGTTAATGGAACCCTCACATCTCTGGCCTGAGAAAAGGAGGAAATACTTAAACAGGCATGAGCCACTAGAGGGCAACAGGGCAAGCAGGCACAGAAGGCCTCAGTGACCATGCGAATGTGGCTAGGGGCTAAAAGAGGATGCCCTTTTATTGCAGCTACAAGTGGCTGATGACCAAGTTCATTTTGGCTTAGCTTAGGCAATTGGATATCACTGTCCTAGGATGCCCTTTCTTACAGTTGGCAGGGCATTTAAGGTGACCCATCTTCCTGCTTATGGAGTGAGCCAGTTTTCTCAGATAGCAGCAGCAGAGGCTGTAACAGCAAGTCACATTTTTCTAGCTGAAGCACATGCAGTTAAGTAAAAACTAATGTGTAAGCAGGAATGAGGAACAAAATAGCTGTTCAAGGGATATACTGTTTTTCTTGTGAGATCCAGGCACCACTGCTCAGAAGAGGGTAACAATAGGCTCTGCCTCCCTGTTGCACTGACTTTCACACGGTAGTGGATGCTCATCCCTTATATATGTGGAATTTAGGTAACCTATGCTGGACTCCTGGCATTCTTATGACAGAAGACCTTATAGCCTGTATCATGGTAATCCAGAAACTTGGAATTTGAGGTGAACCTTAATACTAGAACTGACTTTGGTACTAACAAAAAAACAGGCCACGTACTGAACTATGGGTTTAATTTTCCATAAATGTATAATCAGCAGTTGTTTCACAGCACCTTATTCTAGCTGCCCCCCTCCCTTCAGCTTTGAGGGCTTTATATGTTCATTGATTGTATAAAGTTTTTTTTTTTTCTTTAATTCCAGAGAGGTGGTGATGCTGAATTCAACCTTTGTTTCTCAGCTAGATGAGCTTGTTAAATGGCATAAACAATCATCAGGTACTCAATTAATCAAATGAAACTTTATTTCCATGAATTCCTATACCAACATTATGAAGTTTTCAGCTGAACAACTGATACACGTGTACAGCTTAAGCAGCTCTGAATGGAAAAATTACTGCTTACATCAACTTCAGAAGATAAACTCTCAAATGCTACCAGGTTTTTGCTGTAGGTTGTTTTAAATACCCTGCTTCTCTTGAAGCTTCAACTTTTGTATTAAAAACTGCAACCATAAGCTTTAAAAAATGAAAGCAAAGACAAATCTAAGAAATAGATTGAAGTATTCCACTGAGGTGGAGTCAGTCCTCACCTTCTCATAACTATTAGAAACATGTACAAATATACTATTTCTCTTAACTAGACAACTTTGAAAAGAAAGGGAAGTCTAACAACTCTTAAAGCCTCATCCTCCTACCTGAATTATTTAAACATTTGGTATAAATTCCTTTTAAAGTACTGGCAATGCAGAGTAGTGCTGCCCCTAGTGTACCAGTCAGTCAAGGTATATGGGTGCAGTAGACACTGAAGATTCTTCAGCCATGCCCTGCTTTAACTGCCTTTTCTCATGGTGTATGAAAGGGAGATGAATTGTTCCTTCTGCACTTGGAGGCTGGAGGAGCAAGAAGATTTTGTGGAACTGCAGCAACCACCTTCCATCAAAGAGGCTGCAACAATGCAAGTTATGAGCCAGTTTAAGTGCAGCCTGGCTCCACTGCAAGAGGTATTGAGGTGATTTCATCTATGCCTAAAGCTTGTTCCTATTTCTGGCATCTGAAAGGGAAGCTCTAACATACAAAACTAGGTTGTTCCAGCTCTGACTGTTGTCTGTCACTGACAAATGTGGCTGCTGTGACAAGCTGCTACTCTCCATGTAGCTGCGTTGATCTCAGCGAGTCAAATGGCTCTGTCTGTGCCCCCCACTGCCCCCACACTGGCAGGCTGCACTTGCAGCACCCAGGCAGCATCTCTGTACAACTCCAGGCCAAGTTTGTGCTGTTGTAAGACCTGCTTTGACTTATTCCAGGATAAGGCAGTAGCTGCTTCTTACAAAGCAGAGCATGCTTGTATGAAGAGCATTCTACTTGAAGAACAAAAGTGGCATCTGGAAAGAGGTGTCACTGCATCGTTTTGGGTAATACTGACTAACTGCATGTTTAATCAAGTAACATGACCAAGCAGGCATGCCCTCCAGGCCTGAAGGTGATACAAGCTATCCAGTCATATGAGCTTTTTCCACTCAGCTGAAGAGGCACAGCAAGTGGCAAGACTCCAGCCCCAGTGAGACTGCTAAGCTAGAGACCATGGTGTCAGTTGTCTTTAACAACTCAGTTCTGGCTTTCTGTTCCTCTTCAGCTTCCTGTCCTTCTAGCATGTGGCCTCGTTCATGCCGAGGTGACCTAAACGGGAGCCTGCACAAAGTTACAATTCTGTGCTCAGAGCCAGCATTGTAACTATTTCCAGCAGTGTCCCTTATGTTAAGTGGTGCTTAGCCTACTCCAGCACTTCTTGAAAGGATTTAGAAAACAATAAAATGCTGCACAGCCTCCTTAATATTGTTACTGTGCTTCTTTTATCAAAAATGCAGTTATATCTTGGGCTCTAAGTCATATAAGGTAGGGAGTGAATGTTTCCTACTCTTATAAACTCATTCACTGGGACAGAGTACATAATGTCAGCCACCCTCTGCCATGACTTTGGCAAGTCCCAGAGCAGCAGGGAGCTGGAGAAGGAAAGGTCTCCCTAGTTGCGGGGTATATCCAAGTCATCTATAATCAGCAAGATGAGACAAGAACTGACATTATTTTGAGTCAGACATCAGCAACAACTGCAAAAGGTCACAAATGCAGCACCATTTTAAAACCAGTGCTTTGCCATAGAGAAATCACAACCTACTGTTGCATGTTACATTAAACCCCATAGGTTAATGTAATATTTTTAGCACCATTACACATCAGGAAAGACATTTATGACATGCAGTGTACCTAGTGCAGAATCTGTAAGAGGGAGATAGTTCTGCTTGTGCAATTCAGGCAACATATACACACCTCCATAAAATCACCTGATTTTAAAAGATTACAAATCTTAGACTGGAGTTGAGTTCCTAAAATTAGGTCACCGATTTGGTTCTGCTCAGACCATCATGTGATCTATGTGTTTTTCATCATTTATTTAAATGACCCTTAAACAATCTCTTGTTCTTCATTGGCTAGAAGGTATCAGTAAGAATCTATTTGTTTCATCATAAGTTTCCGGCTGTACTCGTAGGCAAGGAACAGTGCCCCATTGGCCACGAATGCACGGATCATAGTTGGTGTTAGTCCAGAATACAAGGCAAGTACACCTGGAAATGAAACCAGAGCCAGTTAGTAATTTATTAAAGTGGCTGTCTGCGTCAACCACTGTGCTCTTACCTGTGAAGGATACTGAAGCAATGCTTCTGCTTAGAGGAGCATGAACACAGCTGAACTCACTGGTGTAGCTGCTGACTGCAGTGGTATTGGGTATTGATATGGGAGCATCTAATGTTATAACAGGAGTTTAGCCATGTAAGGGCTTATGTTAGATGCTTATTTCAGCTATGACAATGTCTTGGTCACCTAAGATACACTTGACAGTGGCTGTACCACAGCTGGCAAGGGGGCAGCAGGACTATGTTAGAGCTGTGCCCCAAGTCAGACTCCAGTTCTGATGAGTATCTTACCTAGCAATTGGCCAGCATTCATATCTGCTGCCATGTATATTCTTAGACCCTCTTCCAAAGTGCCTGACCACAGGCCTTTTCCAGAGAGGAGATGCTGAGGTAGATGCCTCAAGTTACCAGGCTAGATAGGGCTGTTTGATAAATCAATCCTCAGCCATATATTAACTTCTAGAGGTGAAGAAAACTTCTGCATGGAACTTACCTAGTTCCTTCAATTTCCATGTATAGGTTTGGTCACAGGTAATAGAGTCCATTTCTTTATCTGCTTTTAATGCATAGCAAGCTTCTGTTAGCTTTAAGTGAATCATTTCTTGAACCAAGAGGCAGGGCAGATGCAGGAGGTCTCAGTTTCTAGATTCCAAGCTTTCCACACTACATGAAGTAGGTATTTGTTTGCTAGGAACAGTTATTGTCTGTCTCTAACACATTATCACTGGACTAGGTTTCTTAAGTGATTTTGGTTATTGGAGGGTATAGACTTCAATATGCAGCCCTGTAGATTCAGTTGATCTGCTTGCATACTCACCTTCAGTTCTCACAACAGTTACAAATGTTCCCATAAAGCCTGCCTGTTTTCCAGCCATTGAAAGAACCTGAATTCTAGATTTGACACAGTCCACAGGATACACAGCAATCCACAGACAGCTGCCTCCGAAACCTCCGCTTAGTAACAAAGGAATGGGACCTGAAAGTTAAGAAATATGTTTTTATACACACCACAATATTCACCAGCACATATATGACATTATTTCATCTACTGGATTCAAAGGGAACAGAGGAACCTGCTTATGACAAAAGAGTTCTCCCACTAACCTTTAAGTTAATTTCAAGCCACTGGTAAATTGCAAGTCTTAACTAGAAACTCACAGGTTATAAAGAATGCCTCAGATTACTGCCTGTGCTAAAAAAGTATAACTCAGGATTCAATTTTGATTGTATTAACTAAATTCACTTTTTTAACACTTGTAATCACTTTCCAAGGTTAATTGTGAAATGGTTTAGAGTAACATTATATGATGTTACTAATCACATACACGGAGATTTATTTGGTAGAGTTATTTTGTGATCAGTCATTTCTTTCACGATGCACCCTGATTTTGTATTTCAGATCAGATGTTTGTAAACATTTTTTTTACAAGTCCAGAATGCATGCAGCCGAAATCCTGACTCCAAACAGGACAAAGTATTACTGTTCAGTCTTTCAACAGGAGACAGGCAATCTTTATTCTGGCATCATGATGTTTTTTTCATTTCTAGTTTTCAACCTCAGTGTTCTCTTACTATCATTGTAACTACATCTAATGGTCAGCATACAGTTCAGCATATACTTGAACACACTGTTCAAGAGAATGCAGCTAAATACTTCAAAATCACTCTGAATAGCAGCTGAAATGAAATAGTTCAGAGTTGTGTTACACTGTGGGCTCAGATATTTCAGCAGTTTTGTAGTGTTAGCTCACTGTGTTCATTGTTCACTTATGATACATCCTGTTTCATTGGAAAGTGGCCACTTCAATAATTCATGACTGTGTATACACAAACGCAGCCCTCCATAATTAGTATGCCTTGTTTCCTTCATTTTGCATGTATTTTACAGCTGCTGTGCATCATTAGTGTATCTTCTGGGAAGATATGCCCCCTTTATGTTCCCCATTGACAGCATGCTAAAGCCCACCTGTTAAAAAAGGCACCATACCTAATTCATCTTTTGATCTCCCAGAGGCAAAGAATGTCCGGCTCAGTTCATACCCTCCAAAGAAGAAGAAATAGCCTGGGACTTCCCGCAGCAAAGTGCTTGACAGGCCACGATAAAATCCAAGGGGACCATCCTTTTGGATAACACCCTTCACTACTGACCAAACTGTACTGAGAGAGGTTGATCCAGTTAGTGATACTTAATAGCCAGATAATGAGAGGTTACAGAACAAAAGGCAACTGCAGCAACAGTTAAGGGTGAGACTCATTGTGCAAACAATTGAATTCATGTAAGACTTAGAGCCAGATCCTGCTGCAAGCCCTTCACTGGCATCCAGCTTTACTAGCACCCAGAAGGTCTGCAAGCTGTGACCCTCCCAGCCACAACTCTTCTCTGGTTAGCAGTGTACTATAAATGTGGCACTGAGGCAATACAGGATTTGAAGAAATCATACACAAGAAAGGGTTTCTGAGCTACTGAGCAGGGTGTATACTTACTTGTGTCCCTGGATTATCTTTCCTGACAACTGCATTTCATACATGGCCTGTAGCCGGCACTTCACCAGCTCTGTGGGACAGAGGACAAGGGTGGCAAAGGCAGAGGCGAAGGAGCCTGCAGCAGCATTCTGTAGATCACTGCAAGAAAGAAACTGCAGAAGGTATTTGGGCACTGACCTTTAGTGTAGTTGAGCCACTGCACCAGCAATCAGCTTCCTGAACCTGTACTCTAAATAGCATCAGGAAAAACTGACAGTCCTGGGGGAAAGAGTCTCAAGGGCAAAGGGCAGTTACTTGAACCAGAGGGAGGAAAAACCTAGTTCATCCCATTTTCTTATACAACTGAAAAACACCCTTTTGACACCAGAGATATATTGCAGCCTCTGTCCTTATTGCTATACTTCAGTGATTGCAGCAGAATAAAAGCCAAGAAAGGAAGACTTGATAGCGTTTATGAAGATTTCCATAGACTTGTTTTACTGGGCAACTTTTGGTTACTAATTACTTCCTCAAAGAGAATAGGAGCAATAATCACCTCATATAGATAGATGTCAGTATTTTTAAATTCACCTTTCCAATATTAATAAAGGCTTTCAGTAGAAGATACTAGAAAACTGAAAGCAGGCACAATGCATCACTGTGATCTTTGTATGGATGTGCTGCTATGAATGCAACCGTGTGAATCAGAGACAGCACAAACATAAACCACACCACCAAACAAGACAACACTGTCATCTGCAGTGACTCAGTGTTCTAAAACTGGGGCTTATTTTGTGGTGATTTTACACATACCACAAATTCCGGGTTGCTAAACTGCCAGGACTCAAAAGGCTGGTACTCCAGGGCCATATTGCTTTATGATGCATTTTAAAGAGGCTCCTACAGACACTGGTGTGTTGGACAGGAGCTGCATAACAGCAAAGAAGTGGAGTGTCTGTTTCAGAACCTGGGGGTCAGCACAGCTGAGACTGATCTCACTGCAGCAGCACAGAAATTCTTTCCATCCAAGGGAGATGTTTGCCCTGTGCCCAGCAGTTTGATACATCTATAGCATCAGAGATTAAAGCTACAACTTTTCACCTTGAAGCATCACAGAATTCAAGTTGTGACATGAAGCAAAGCTTATGACATTCAGATATGGCAGTAATGAGAACTTTCAAAGTGGAAGAAATCAGTAACTGCCTGCAGAGCAGCAAATGGAATTTAGCACTTCTCTTTCCATTTTGTTGTCTCACTTTAGCATGAAATGAAATCTCTTGGTTGGACTAAGCATATGTTAAAAGATAAACAGAATTTAGCATTTCTCTCTTAATTTCTTTTCTTTGTGACTTATGCATCAGTGACATGTATTCCTTTAACTGAAAAATGTTTTATAGTTTGTCCTTGTTTTGCCAGGCTTCACACACTGACCAGGGTATCCCTAAACACAAGCAGGCTAGACAAGGTTTTTTACAAGCCATTCAAAGGCATGAACTGAAAAGGTAACTTAAAACCAAAATATTGTGTCTGCTTTTGAGAAAACTGAAACATTATAAAATAATGAAAAAGTGGGAAGCAGTTGCTTATACATGGGTAAGAAAAATGATCAGGTTCACCTCAGTTTGTGACTTGATGCATTTTCTTCTTCGGGCTAAGATAACAGTGACAGTTTCTAAAACAGCAGAGGCAATGAAGGTAACTGTAGTTTTTTACTTGGCATGTCTGGAAGTTAGCCAGCTTGTCAGGGCTGCTTCTCTCCCCTACAGAACACTACAAGGACTGCTTGACACTTCCACAGTAAGAATGGGTGGGGATATCCTGGACAGACCACATGTTCTCAACAGGGCCCTGCTGAAGACCATGTGAATACAATTCTCTCTTCCATGTATGTCATAAAGTGCCCCCACCATGATCCAGATAAAGAGAACAAGGAAACAGTACCAAAGGAGAATCTTTCAAGTAAACTTATATTCTTTAATGTTTTGTTCTAGCACAGCTCTGCAGTCACACTATTTGACCTTGAATCAACAAGGCATTAAAGAGCCATCTTGGATCTAAAAAGCACCATTACGTGACCAAGGAAAGAACGATCAGATGCCAAAGGTGCTTGCTATTGCTACATACTCAAATTACATTCCCATTCTGTATCCGGCTCCAAAGACAGAGTAGTACTGTTTCAAAGTTTCCTGCACTACCTTCCCTACATTGAACATGACCATGCTGCCTCAGTCACATGAGGAGATGATCCTAGGACCTCTGCACATCTGTGGTGTACCTCCCAGGATGATCACAAAAGAAGGTGAAGAAGTGAAGCATACTGCTGATAGGCCTACCTCCTACATTTTAGTGGGTAGGAACAGGTAAAGGGTTTGTAGTCTGAGCAAGCTTTTGAACCTTAAATAAATACATTTTTAAAAGCAAGACAATATTAGAAAAGTGCCCTTTCCCCTTAGTATGCCTCCCTGTAAGAAGAGCCACTACCTCCCCTGCAAAATCAGAACAACCTAGATATTAAGGGAATACAACTTTCAGGTGTTGCAATGCTCAATCCCACTGGTAAAAAATGTTCCAGGTCTTTAATGCTCCAGTTAAGCTGTGATCATCTAAACCAGTCAGCTGCAGTGACTGGTTAGTAGACGGCTCTGTTATGTTAGACACCATATTGTCACACGAAGGCCTATATTCCAAAATTTACTACACTGTACACTCTCAGAGGAGAGCCCGGGACATCACTTGCACTCTGACAGTACAGTATTGGCAAGTAGCAATCCCATGATTTTTATTTATTTATTTATTTATTTATTTTAAAATACAGACCAGATATTTATTACTAACCTGAGCTTTGTTTTCCTGTCTACTCCAACAATTCTTCTCACAATTTGTTGGCAAAACCCATAGCACATGAACAGAACGGAGTTCTCTGCAATGTTGGCTACAAGTGCTGGTGTAGTTCCCTTGTAGAAGCCTTGAAACCCCACTTGCTTATAGGTTTTGACAAAGCAGTCAACAAGTCCTTTGTACATGTTGGGGAACGTCTGCATCTTCACCTTTGCAGTGTCAAAGGGCTGGCCAGTCACCACGCAGGCTGTCCCACCTAGGCAAGCAGTGGAAGTTAACTGAAGGGTGGCTGAAGGTTATCACAACTACAACACCTCTGCTCGAGCACCAGTATTAGGAAAATCACCCAGAAAGCAAAGATTAATTAATTCCCTGCAGGAAAAGACAAGTGCACTGATTTTAGCACAGTGGCATCAATTGTCACTGGTGAATTTAGTTACCTTAAGAAAAAGAAAAGTCAGGCAAAGGAACAGTAACAGCACGATTCTCATTAAACATTTCTTTATCTCATGAAAAGCAAGCATCTAAATGAATCAGCTCACTTTTATAAACTTGTACTGAATTAGAGGTATTGTTCTGCAATCAAGTCACTTATGTCAATGAGTTAAGTAACATTTTCCTTTGCCCATTAATGCAGTGTTTTAGAAGCCATCTCTGATTTTACATTCCAGTAATAACAAAAAAATCCCAACCCTGAAAGGTTAGTAATCAAGTGATTCTTCCAGGACAAGAGGAACACTGCTGAGAGTGCTAAACTGATCATACATAATAAATTGATACCCAAAGACTCAAACCCTTTACTTCAAAACTCCAGATGGCTCTTAAGTACATTTCTTTCCAGAGACTGGAAGAAAGTGTCAAGTATAAGTTGAAAAAGGGCAAAAGGGCAAAGTTTCTCAACATGTTATCTGTTCCAAACTGAACTGCAAGGTCAATACCCTGAAAACTTGTGCGATATTTCCATCAATGTAATCAATAACCATTTTGCTCACAGTGCAGTGTTCTTCTGCAAGATCTAACAAAATTCTGTAGTTTCCAGGAAGAGCTAATGTTACACTTTTTCAGTAAGAAACAGTGTACAGCACTAGCAATCTATTAGAAGCAGATACCTGACAGGAAGCACATTATAGGTGTACCTTATATAGGGTTCATGGCTTTGTTTTTTAGCAAGAGAGAAGAACTGTACTAAAACATAAGCTGATCTTTAACCAAAGCACAGTTGACATGCATGTACCTTAAATTATCTGTAAAAGGAGGTAACAAAGTAAGTGAAATGGAAACAAATGTGTGAGTCCAATTAGGATTAATTCTTTTTCTTTTAAGTGGGGAGAAGAGTAAGCAAGTGTTTGTTTAACTAGTGTTATTTGCAATCCATTTTACTCTTTGAAAACACATTTGTATAACATTGTTCTTGCTTCTCTGCAAAGAGGTACTTCAGGCCCTTGAGAGAAACGCAGCATCTACCTGCCATAAAACCTCATTCCCAACCAGATGGATCATTAAAAGCTTCAGAGCAAACCATGCAAGGAAGCATGGGGAGTTGCCTGCTCTGGAAGGATAACCAAGGAGAAAAGTAGTTGGCTCAGACCAGTAACACCCATGTAAGCTTCAAATGAAAAGCAGAGCTGGGAAGGCTCAGCCAATGTTATTTGCAGGGAAGTCAGGTAGATATTAATCTACAGGACAAATGCTAGGTTCCTGTAATAAAATAATGGCTATTGGAAGATGTCCAGGGAAACCAGGAATGGTCTTGGAAATGTAAAGCTGAAAAATTGGGAGTTGACAGAATGGCTGTTCCAAAAAGGCTGTCATTGGAGTTGGCTCAAAAAGCCTAGTAAACTGCAGCAATGAACTTGGTAAGCATCAAGATAAAGACCAAGAGTCCTATTTATTATCTGAAATATTAAGAAAAAAAAATTCTTCCAGCCAGCAGTAAAGAGTCATAAAAAACCCAACCCACCTACAAAATGAAAACAAACCAGAAACCCAAAAAAGTCAAATCTGTTTGAACATTCAGACAAGTGTGGTCCTAACAAAAACATGGCAATGGTGGGGAAAAGAGTCCTACTGAATCAAAGAAGGGATTAGAGGTTGCTTAGATCCTAGGCAAAGGCCTATGACCCAGAGACAGCCAAATGACTTATTTATTCTTGTTCAGAATTTGCTTGCCTCAATATGTCATTACTTATCAGGTAGTCAAGACTGTATCTGGAGAGGAAGGTAAAACCAGGTTATGCATTTGCTGGAGGAACGAGCTGTTTGCTTACTTAATTACATTTTCTAAAGAGTGCAGAGACTGCCACGCTGGACTTGTGCTGTTACCCCTTGCTTTCTCACTGCACTGTTAACCTCCACTCTGAGAAATAACCTCAAATAATTACCACTGAATGCACTTAACACCATTAATACTGTCATATTCACAGCTTTAACACTGTCATAAAGACTGCAATAGTTTTTGTTTGGGAAAAAAAATCCATAGAATTATTTAAACTGGTTACAATAGTAAATTAGACAAATCCTCCACCTTTTCCATATAAACACTTTGTCAAAATAGTCAAAGAAATGTCAAAAAGACCCCTTTTCCCTGGCAGAATTCAAAACTACATCCCTCAGCCACAGACACTACCAACATGGCAATGTCAGTGAGACAGTGCAACCATTTCCACCCAACTGGTCCAGCCAAATTTTATAGCACAGACTAGACTGAAGCGGAAGTCAGTTACACAAATCCATCATCAGTTCTATTACTGAGCTTTACAGCTTTTAGAGATTCACACCAGGATGTTGTCTGAGCCAGAAACCCTTCAGATAGCCTCCTGTCCCTTTCAGTTAGGGAGGGTTCCTGTGACAAAAGCAGCACCTCAATCACACACTGACTTCCTTCCAAAATTCTATGGATACTCTGATTCTTAAACTCATGTAAGCAGGACAACTTAAACCTCCTTACAGAAAATGATTAGTCCAAGTAAGGTGTTATGTCTTCTTCACTGTGTGGTAGGAGTTTCACCAGGAAGGAGCAATAGGGATACAGTTAAAACACTGGCTGAGGTCACTGCTTCGCCTCATATCCTTTATACACAGAAGGTGAGGCTTTTTATATTTCTCAAAGGCATTAAATCTGTCTCTCAGAAGTTTTGTGCAATTAAGTTCTCTCCAGCATTACCTGCAGCACCTGCTGTGAGGTCAATAGCAGCCTGAACAACAGAGTTGATCCTCATGCTTCACACTTGTTTATCAGTTATTTCAGAGCAAAGTCTCCCGTTTCGTGGTAGGTATGGAGATACTTGTCTTCTGAGAGAAGAGAAAGATGAAACATACACAGTTTATAATAACTTGACAGGCAAAAGCATCACAGGAATGCTTTCAGATCCACTCTTCCATTTAGAGACAGAAAATGGTTGTGCTCAGGAGTGAGACTTAGCATATTTGTATTTTGACCAATTTTGCTGCATTGGGCAGGTCTCCTGAAGTATCACTGCCTAGCTTCAGCTTACTTGGGCTTTCCAGCTTCTTATCTCCCTGGATCTCGCAAATGAAAGCAAAGAGTACGTCCAGGGAACAATGCTGAGAGTTACTTTTATATTGATTATAAAAGCACAGTCTTCCCTCAGGTGTCTAAGGCTGGAATATTTCATGCCTGTCTCAGCTCCTCACCTATAAAGCAGAACAGAGGATCTCCTCTCCTCATGCTGAAGAGTAGCTAAGAAAACTCTACCCATGATGATACATGCACATTAGGTGGCCTTCAGAACAGGAGTAGAAAGGGAATGTACATGAACATCTTGAATTGTGTCTGGCTGTCATGTTCCTAGTGCAAGTCCCCCCCCACCAGAATATTATAAATAAGCATTACACTTTGTCTCTCAGAAAGGCAGCTGGAAAGCAGAAATACAAATGTGACACTTTGAAATAAAACATTCAAATTAATTCAGTTCTCAAGTTTGCAGCAAGATACTTTCACTGGGCAAGCAGTTAAAACAAGCTTATTTATCTGGGGTAAAATAACTCAGCCAAAGACCTCCCACTGTTTCAGAACCATGGTGCTGAGCGAGACACTTTGCTGGCGGTGCTGTCAAAAAGCTGCATGAGTCTTAAAACCCACACAAATACACATGTGAATTAGTGCCTCTTTGGCTTTTAAGCCTGTCTTCAAGCACAGTACATCAGTAAACAGAACAATTTTCACTCCTCTACCTACTGTAATGCTTCTTTTGAAGCCTGTTACCTCCCAAAATACAGTTTGGCATAATATGAATGGGAAACATAATTTCCAGTAGGCTACATTGGTAGAATCATAAAAAGACACATTGTATAAACCACAACCTTCGTACAAGAAACATAGACACTTGAATACAACCAAGGCTTTAAGAAAGCCTGTCTCTAAACAGATTTATAATTCTTGAACATTAAAATATACACCGGTAGGCCAAATACTGTCATTCAGTGACTTTACCCATCTGATCTGTTACATAAATCTAAACATAAGGAGTTTAAAACAAAATAAAACATTACTCTTGCAATAAATGGCACTAACACATGCAATTTCACAATTGTGGCTTCAGATTTGAACTCTTTTGCTACTGACAGCACATCACACTAGGTGTTACTTCCAAACAGAGGCTCCAAGGCCCAATTACACTTTGGTATCCTATATATCTCATTAGTGTTCACACTGCACTCTGCACTTTTGCTCCTCATTTAGGGGAAAAGAAAACAAATTATCGAGACAGATTTTCAACGAAAGGAATTACTAGAGAGCAAGAATTGCCTGCGTTCAGTAAAATGTACACTGCTTTCATCACGCTGAGTGCTTATCGACTCATGCCAGTCCCCAAAGGCAGCACATGCCAGATCACCCACGGAAAACTTGGCAGCAGAAGGAAAAAGTATATGCCTACAAAAATATGGACCTTTTAAGAGACAGGGAAGTTTAGTTGTCTGATCCATATCAGCACAGTGCCACTTTCAGAAGATTTAAGTCTTACTCAAAACTAAATTAGTATTTTATAAGTACATACCTTTTTTTCCTGTTTGCAATAATACTACTATATTAAAAGTTGCTTGTAGGTATAACGAGGCAGCAACTGCTCTGTTACTTCCAAAGCAAATCCAAGCCTGAAACCTGGAAACACAGAAGCATTAGTTAGTGTAACAGGTCCTGCAGAGTCCTCTGCCCGCAGATGTTATTTCAGCCCCAGATGTTTCTCTCTGCTGATGCACTCTGCAAAGACCGAGATGCACCCAGGAGGCTGCGCTGCTCCTTGCAATAGCCCGCGTGGGCAGGCCGTGGCTCCGCTTCACAAGGTCACAGCAGGCCGGCACCCCGGCGGCGGCGGCAGCAGGGCTCTCACCGCGGGCTGTCACACGTGCTGGCGGTGGGAGCGCACAGACCGCTCCCGGGCCACGCCGCCAGCTCCAGCCTTCCTTAGGGAGGAAGGCTCAGGACTCCCGTTCCGCCAACACCCGCCCGTTTGGAGCAGGAAGCCCCGGCCTGCGTTCGGCGGAGGCCCGCGGTGGCAGAGCCCGGCCGACCCCGGCCCGGCGCCTCTCCCGGGCGGCCGCGCACGCAGCCGCAGCTGCCCGAGGGGCCGCGCATCGCCGAGCCCCGCGGCCGCCGCGCATCCCGGGCCTGCCCGCGCCCTCCCGAGCCGCGGGAGCCCTCCGGGCCGGCCCGCCCGAGGGGAGGGCGAGCCCGCTGCGCCCGGCCCGGAGCCGCCACTCACCGGAGCCGCCGCCCGCCCGAGCGGCCCCGCCGCCTCTGCCCCGAAATAGGCGGCGATGGAGGCGGCGCGGCCCCGCCGCGGCCCGGGGAAGGCGCGGGCCGGGCAGGCGGCGGGGCTGGGCTCTGTTAAAGCTGGGGCTGGGCTGTGTTTCAGCTTACTGAACAGGATGCAACCGAATTTATGAATTAAAACCACTTTTTTTTTTTTTAATTTCTTGGGGTTTTTTTAAAAGGTTTTTTTATTTTTCTTCTGGTTGAGTGATTTTGTTGTTGTTGTTGTCGGGGGGTTTTTTTTGTTTTGTTTTGAAGGATTTATTTAGGAATTGTGTACCCTGAAATAACAACAATTTGTGTATACAGAGGAACTGCTGTGACTCCCGAGACACTCTCCTAAGCTGTCACTTTCATGATCCCGGCTTTTCGGATCTCTGAGGTGGCATCTAGTGACCTAAACCACTATGGCAAGGGCTAATACTGCTTTTCTCAGCTGAAACGACACAACTTTTTTTTCCCCCTTTTGATTTGCAGTTATCTGAGGGGCTTGCAATAAGGCTCATCATGAACAATGTCTGGTTGAAAGCAGTAGGACACTGTATAGTCTGTGGCAAGGTAAATGAGCAGTAGCCATAATCAGTGGTCAGTCATACCTGAGATACTCTGCCAGACCAGGCAGTGTTTCTGGGAAGCGCTGTATGCCCTGTAATCCCTGTTGAGCTGCACATGTGTTTGCATGCGTTGAGACACGCAGACCTACGTATTTCATCTTAGATCCATGGTGTTTTCCACCACATGAAACTGATGGCTCCTACTTTCAAAGCTCGAACCAAGGAAAAAGCAGCATAAATAAAGTTATAAACTTAAGTGTATCTTTTTTTTCCCATCACTTTTAATTAATTGCAAGGTTCACATTTTGTTTTCTTATATGTTTATGTAACATACTGGTTGGAAGGGAGCTTAAAGACCACCTAGTTCCAAACCCCCTGCCATGGTCAGGGACACTGTTCATAACGCTGAGTTGCTCAGAGTTTCATCCAACCTGCCCTTGAACACTTCCAGGAGCATCCACAGCTTCTCTGGGCTACCTGTTTCAGTGCCTCACCACCCTCACAGTGACAAATTTCTTTCTAATAACTAATGTAAATCTACTCTGTTTCACTTTGAAGCCACTCTCCTTCTCTCTTGTTGGCTCCCTTCAGGTACTGGAAGGCTGCATTTTGGTTATCATCCTGAAGCCTTCTCTTTTCCAGGCTGAACAATCCCAATTCTCTCAGCCTCTCCTTGTAGGGGAGATGCTCCAGCCCTTTAATCAACTTGGTGTTCCTCCTCTGGACTCGCTACAACAGGTCAATGTCCTTCCTGTTCTCCTGACCCCAGAGCTGGATGCAGTATTCCAGGTGTGGCAATTGTTAGGGAAGAACAGCCTAGGTTAAAAATGGTTTTAGAAATTGAATTTTAATTTCTTTAATGTAAAAAAAAAAATAAAAAAAATTGCTGAGTCTGTTGTAATTAGTGATTTTGAGTTAATTGTGCATCTCAAATAACCTGCAATACTTAGAGATTACTGTTTCATTGCAAAGAACTTTGACCTGTGTGCTGACTTCTTTTTTAGCAGGACTGCAGCGCTATTGGAAGATCCAGCTCGTGAAAGCCATCTAAATTCCTAATGCAGTGAAGCTTGTGATTAAGATGCCATTAAACCACGTGCTGTCTGCCATAACATTTTGCCAGCTGGAAGATCAGGCCTTGAGCCTTTCAGGGTGCTTCTTCATAGCCACATTCCTCGGGCAGACCACCAGGCCCGATCTGCTCTTATCTGGCCCCTGTATAAAAGATGGAGACGGAGACAGTACTTGGAATGTTGCCTGGGAGCATTGATAGCCCTGGAATGCAGCACTGCAGCGAGCATATCGCCACCACGTGGCTGTTTCTGCTGCCTGCACCCGTGGCTCCTCAGCCAAACTGTACCTTTTGTCCACGCACCGTGCTGCCGTGGAGGGCTTTTTTGTTTTAAAGTGTAATTTATTTAGGAATTGCGTACCCTGAAGTAACAACACTTTGTGTGTGTAGGGAGACCATGGAAGAACTGCCGTAACTCCCGAGAGACTCTCCTAAGCTGAGGTATCGATTTGTTTGGAGCTTAACTTCAAGCTTCCCCTCAAAGGATTTAGGCATTACAGAAATGGGACATGTGTGTGGAGACCTTGGCTTGTAAGTGCTTTGCAGGAATGTGGAGGTGCTTTGTGGCACTCAAGGGGTCTGGCCTGGGATATGTGTGATTGATTTTGGGATGCGGTGGTCCACCGTGTGACAGAGTGGCACAACTCCCTTCAACAGAGTATTTTGGCAGTGGAGGGGTGGGTAACCTCTGGGACATGGAAGGCTAGCAGGGGGATGCCATGGAAACTTGTCTGAGGCAAGAAAGGAAAGGAAAAGGTTCCCTTGCAAGGTGTGTTTCTATCCGTTCTGCAGGGTACCAGCAGTCCAAGGCTATCTCTTGGGCCCTACACCATCTCCAGCCAACCCCAGGCAAACCGCTTGCTCCCTGTGAGCCAGTTTGCCTTTCCTAATTCATACAGAAATCCTCATTGTCCAGGAGGATTAATGTCAGTTCTTGGCAAGTATTGTCCCAGAATAGCAGCCAGAGCGGCAGAAACATCAAAACTCGCCCAGCACCTTGCAGTGGATGTTGTTCAGACTGTTTGGAGAGGTGGGTCAAGCAGGACAGTACGGCATGGGGTTGGACATGGACAAAAAGTAAGATGGATTTTGCAGGCAAGGCCTTACGCAGGTGACAGTGGTTTGTGTACTGATGTGCGACGGTCAGCTGCAAGCGACGGGGCAGTGCTGGCCTCTCCAGAGCAGATTGCACTAATGAAGCGAAGGCTCGGGGGCATTTCTGAACCATTTTTCAGAAGGATGTGGGCCCTAACCTAATGTCTCTCTTGCACAGAGGAGCCCAGAACTGGACACAGCACTCCAGATGTGGCCTCAGCAGGGCTGAGCAGAACGGGATTCCCCCGGCCTGCTGGCAGTGCTCTCCTAATGCCCCTGAGCGCCTGGCGCGGAGCGGCAAAGCTGTGAGGGACAGTCCGTGTCCGGGACGGGCTTGCCAGGGAGCGGGCCCGGGCGGAACGCTGCTGCGCGGAACGCCCGTGCGCGGCTCCTGTTGCCGGCCGGCGGCGCCGGGAGCGCGGGGCGCAGCGGCGGTGGCGGTGCCGCCATGTGGGGCCGCGCGCGGGGCTGCGGCGGGCTGGCGGCGCGGCTGCTCGGGGCGGCGGCGCGGCCGCACGGCCGCCCCCACAGGTACCGTCCTCCCCTACACCCTCGCCTGGCCCGCGGTGCCGGCGCTGGCCGGGCATTGCCGCGAGGCCGGGCCGTGCCCCAAGGCGCGGCCTTCAGAGGGACGGGGTTCGCCTGTGCTGCGGGGACTGGGTGGCGGTGCCACCGGTGGGGAGAGGGCACTGGGGAATGGAGTCGGGTAGAGGGGGGTGGCGTGGGCCGTGTTTGTCCTGCTGCTTTCCTTGCCGGCCTTCCCGTCTTGGAGCGGTGTGAACGATCCGCATGTGTGACCTGGCCATAATTTTGCAGTCTCTATCAGCAGAGCGGCGCTGCGTGTTGGGCATTGCTGTACCTGCCCAAAGCGCGGGCTGAGAGCAGTATTTGGGAGCTCTTTTTCGTTTTTACTAAAAGATTTTAAGCTGCTTTTAATGTCAGCTCAGTTGTGCTTTCATTTATTTTTTTTTTATTTCAAAGCTCCTCGATATTTTTGAACATGCACCGATGCTGTGATGGCCTCATGTACAAAGCAGCTCGGGCTCTTTGGTAGCTGTGTTTGCTTTCTGAGGCCAAGCTCCCCAGCAGAAGGCAAACTGGATGGTAGGTGAAATACAGGGATGCAAACTGCAATGCACCGCTGGCTTTAAGTGCCTGAGGCTTTCTGTCTTGCTGTGCTTTTCTGACGCTGTAGGCAAAGATAAGGCTGAGAAAGTTGGAGCTGTTCACTCTGGAGAAGAGAAGGCTGCATGGAGACCTCACAGCAACCTTCCAGTATCTGAAGGGGGCCTACAGGGAAGCTGGAGAGAGACTCTTTGTCAGGAATACGGGTACAAATTACATCAGGAGTGATGGGTACAAATGGAAAGAGGGGAAATTTAGGTTAGGTATTAGGAAGAAATGCTTTTGCTTGAGGGTTGTGAGATGCTGGAACAGGTTGCCCAGGGAGGTTGTGGATGCCCCAACCCTGGCAGTGTTCAAGGCCTTGAGTGACAAAGTCTAGTGGGAGGTGTCCCTGCCTATGGCAGGGAGTGTTAGGACTAGGTGGTCTTTAAGGTCCCTTCCAACCCTTTAACATTCTATGGTTTCTGAATGGTTACATAGTTTTAAGGAGCATGCAGCCTGAATTAACCAAAAAGGAGTTTGTCAAAGGCCTGTGCAGAACAGTGCAGTGTAAAACAGCAGGGCTCCTACCACCTTCTCAGTAATGAGTTTCTGAAGCTTTCCTTATATTTTCCTGTTCTCAGCATTGAAATTCAGGGTTTAATGCTGACAATTTATTAAGTGCGGAGTGACCCAAGTGTGATGCCTGCCGAAACTGGCAGATTTTCCTTTTTTAGCCAAAGAGAGATGTGTGTGAGGAGGAGAGGTATGTCACAAGTCCTTCAGATTTGTGGAAGTGTTTTAAGATCTGTTGAAGTTTTTTATTTTGAATCAAAATAAATGTTTAATTATTTTCTTTATTTCTGTGACTTGAGGGTGATCTTTAAATAAAGTAAGTAGTTGTGAATGTAAAGGTTTAAATACTTCATTTTAGAATGTTAAAGAGGACAGTTCTTTGAATTTTATGATAGTTTTTCTAGAGAATACAGCTGTGTCTGTGTTGCAGAATCTTCTGAGCAGCTCCTGCTGTCCCTGGCTTCACATTCTCAGCTGCCCTGTGTCAGTTTCAGCTTCTTTGCAGTGATGTGCTAAACTAAGCAGAGGAGCTATAACCCAAATAACTTTTCTGTTTGTTGCTGGGTTACCTTGCAGCAGAATCCATGTTGCAGAGTAGGGGAATGTGATCTGCAGTAGTGCCACAAGTGTGAAAACGTGAAGTCAAGTGTGTGTGTGTACAGTCTTTTTTCAGATGGCTGGGAGTGATCTCTTTATTGACTCATATTGAGAGTTTCGGTGAGTTTTCTATGGTACCAATGAATTTAAGTATCAGGTACCAGTAAATTCAAACTCTTTCTACTACCTAATGCAGAAATACTTTAAAAGTTTTAAGTTCTCGTATTTCCTCCACAAATAAATGGTGTGCAAAGTTGTTTACTTCATATTTTTGATGAGGAAACCATAAGTAGGAGTTTGAAATGGTGTCCCAGGCCTTCTTAGAAGTCAAAAGGTACATGTTTGACATGTACTTAACATACTCAGGTTGCACTCAGTTGGGCCTAGACAGTTGTAACTGTTGTTTTGGGGTTTTTTCTAGATTTACAAAATTCAGCCTTGGACTCTGTTTGTAACTTCTGTTGTCTAACTTTGTGTATCATCTAGCAAACAGGAGCTCTTCAGCACAAGCAGCGTGCTTTCTACTGGCAAAGATAAGTCTGCTGCTTCCAAAGACAGCACACCTGAAGGGGCATCAAAGAGGCAGGAGGATGGAGCAGAAACACCAAAGCAGCAGCTGTTAGACATTATTGGTAATATGAAAGTGGAAGTGAGCTACAGGAAGAAACTCCAACAATTAAAAGCCAGTGAGAGCAAAAAGCAAGCCCTGAACAAGCTGGAAGGCCCGGACAGTGAAGGTTCTGTGCCTCAGGGAACTACGGAAGACACCCAACGGTACAGTGTAACAAACTTTTCTTAGCCTGCTTTATCCTTATGTCAATTTTTTTTTCATTATTTAGGACAAAATAAACCATCAAATGCCATTTCCAACAGTGGAAAAGGATCTTGTGAGGGAGTGTGGTGCACAGTTGTAGACTGGAGTAAATCAGAGGGGAAAATCTGGGCAAAAGGGGCTGTGTGCTGTCTACCATATGCTGCCTTTTTCCACAGTGAGACTGTGGAAAGGTAGCATTAGCACCTGCCTGTGGAAGGTTATTTTAATGGGACAGAGGAAATACTGTTCAGATAAAATACAATGAGACGGAGGAAAAAAAAATTAAGAATTAAGTCAGGTCTTTGGAGCTGCTCCTGTCCACAATGTGTCCACAATCATGTTTATCACCCCACAGATCTGTGCTGCCAGTGGTCTTCAAGCTGTGTGTCTGAGGGGCTGTGCAATGGCACAGGGCTGCCATTTCTTTTTTGCCATCATTTCAGCATTTCATGATTAGGGCAATATGGGGCAAACCTGCCTATCCCACTGGCCACCCCCATTTGGGGAAATATCTGACTAGCTTCTGAGTTATTAAGATATAAAATGGCAGTACAGAACGACAATTTAAATATATTAAAGGCTTTTGTTTTGCTTTGTTTTGTTTCTGTGTCTCTTGTGTCTCTTACAGAGGCAAGCCTTTAAATCCAGAACTGGTGAAGGCTGCTTCTGCAGTTGCATCTTCCCTTCCACGCAACAAGAAGCAGACAGAATCAGAACTCCTTGCACAACTAAGAAGACATGAAGAAACCACAGATAAACAGAAGAAGGGGGGAACTATTAACATAGGGTCTGTGTATTGATTGTTTTTCTCAATTACGTTTGAAATTCTGATTTTGCAATGTCATTTTGAAGGTGACTTGCCTTCTGTGTTTGAAAGATGGCCCTAAAAGATACCTTTGGACAGTTTATCCTGGGGGTTAATGAATATTAGTAACATTATTGATCTGGCTATACCAAACTCTCTAAATTTTGCCATCATCTTTCTAAAGTGGTTTTGCAGAAACAGAATTGCTTTCATGACCAGGATCCTTGCTTTCTTGGACAGGCTAGCAAAATAACAGCTCTTTTTGTGAGTTTGGTTGGGATTTTTTTGCCACAAGCTTCCAAAATTCTCACACAATGGATGGATTTGTAGATGTTTCAGACGTTCTGTCTGGACTGGTGGATTTTCGTGACAGCTCTGCAGAGCTGAACTAGAGCAGCTCTGTTTATAGCCCCACCCTTCCTTTCAAAACTTTCCAGTCAACGCATGAAACTCATCTCTTGGCTTAACTGTGTTTCCAGTGTGGCTTTCAAACAGATGAGAAACATTTGTTTGGAAACTCAAACAGTTGTGTATGCGGCTCTTTTGGATGATGGCTAAAGACAGATTTTTCATTCTATTTTTTTTCGGCTAGCATTCAAATAGTTACTCAGAAAATGAGGCATTAAATCCAGGTGAAATGCTGAACCAAACACAAAATTGGATTGTTACCAAACTACGAATATGAAACCTTTATGTCTGTTTACAGTGCGAACTGCAAGCTGCTTATCTTAGTTTTATTCTGTGAAAGTGAATTTGTCCCAACCAAGGATCTGAGCTTGATCCATCTATTATTATTTGTAGGTTATGTGTATTATTACTTGTAGGGATCCATAAAGGATCTGCTGGAATGATTATCAATGTACTGCAAACAGAGCTAATGATGTTTGTGGCTGATGTCTGCCTGAGTGGAAATTAAGGAAGAAAGAGACAGATGCTTGCAGACAGGTTGAGGTGGATGATTGCACAGAGACTGGGGTGTACAATGCTCAGTGAATAACTTCATTAAGCCAAATATCTGTTCTTCGGATCTAAGGACTGTTTATATAGAGCATATGTTCATTAAACTGATAATTACCAGGGAGCTTGTTCCCTCTCTGTCACTGGGCTCTTTAGAAGGGCAGAGTACACGAATGTCCTAACAGTGGCACGGGCTGTGGGTGGCCAACTTAAATGTAATTCGAACGTACTTGAGTACCCGAGATGTTGGAGGACCATAGAGATACTGACTGAGCTAATCTGTGCGGTGGCTAACCTGGAATGTGCCTGTCTCCCTTCCTTGGGGTGCACATGCTCCTGTCTAGGTGTGGTTTGTCTGCCTGTTGGCATCACAGGCTCGCTCTCTAGTCACCTATGGCACTATCCCTGAAGCACTGACCCAGCTCTGGCTGCAGTGGAAGAAAGACGGTGACTAAGGAAGTCGTAGTCAAAGCAAAAAGGGTTTTTTTCTCTTGAAAGAGAGTTTAAATTCTTCAGAAATTTAAGAGCTATATAGTGCCTCTATATTTTTGATTGGTGGGTTAAGATATGATGTTACAATATTTTATGACACGCTTGTGGATGAAGCAGTATTGTTAGACAAATGCATTTTCCTCAACCAGAACCAGCCTTTTTGGAATGTCATGGCTGGCTTGCTGTGCTCTGAGTTGGCAAGTTCTGTTCCCTGAGGCAGCTTTGTGACCTAGCTTGTTTCCCACAGCAAATACACTCCTCCTCCTGCCGCCATTTGCCGAAAAGTTTTAGTTTTCTTCCTTGAGAGTTAGGTAACATAAACTCTAATCAGTGGGTGAGTTTTCAAGAAAGACCAGCAATTTGTGCTGATTTTCATGACAAAAAACTTGGTTATAGAAACATTTTAGAGTTAGTACTGACCTTTTAGTTCTTTGAAATAAATACAGTACTTTCAGGTTTGTGACTAGTGTTTAAAAATGTTGGTTTTACAAAGCCCAGCAGCCCTCAGACTTGATTTTACATGATTTATACTCCATGATACCTCAATCCACAAAATGCATGAAAATGTTTAATATATTTGAAAGCATTCACTTTTGTTCATACATGATTATTTTATGTTGAGTTTTATTTGACAGTAAAAGAATACTTGCAATTTAACTTTCCATTTTTTTCTGGAAAGGTTTTGCATTCAATATACTGACACATTTTAAAAGCCAATATATATTCCTCAGTTATTTACAATATTTAAATATTAGATACTTTCACAAGCAGTAGAGCCACATAGTGCTGAACTGCAAAAAGCTGAATACTGCTATTGTGATTTATAGTATGTAATGAGTTGTACATTGTCCAGATCTTTTGTACAAATTATTTTTACCAGGCTTGTGGCAAGACCTCCAGAGGTCACTGTTGTATGCAGTCACCTCATTGCTGTAGCAAGCGCAAGGACAGGGCATTCACTAGGAGGGGAAAATATTAACAATACAGGAATTTATTTTTCTCAGTGTGGGCTGAAGTTTCACTCAATGGGAATCACAACAGCGCTGCACCAAAATAAAATGTGCAGCCCTACAATTTGAGCTCCTGTTTTGGGTGAACAACAAAAGTAATTCAGAGCTTTGGCTAGAATATATCCAAAGCTCCTTGGGTCTCCATTTTAAATATTATTGGCTGATAATCATGAAAGAGAGAGAGTCTGTGGTTGTTACAAAAGTCCTACCACTTCTCATCTCTGGAAGGCAGGTGTATTTAGGAACTTCAGTTTTTAACATCGTGTTGGAACATGAGGTAATATGTAATATCTAACCACCATGGGTACACTGGGGTTGGAGCGTGACTTCTTAAACTGATGTTTTATATTTCAAAAGGCATTCAAAAATCTTTGTAGTTTTAGTGTTGTTAGTACAGGTGCACTTTTAATGATAGAGTGATGAATGTTGCTGCCAGAAACATTCATATACCTACCAATGGTGGGGGTGACATTAGGATTTCCTAGTGAGGAACATGATGCCATTCACTGTGTGTTCTGATAGCTTGGTAGTGTAGTCTTTCCACATCTACAGTGCAAAACTGCAAGTAAGTCAGGGAAGAGAGCTTCTCTGAGCAATCCTGATTGCCCCGAAGCACGGGAATGCACCAGCCTTTTAGGTCACAGCTGAGTCAAGCTGTTGGGCTGGGCTGTGTGTGGCTGACCTTAGGAATTATGTCCCTTTGACCCTCGTAAGTGTGTCAAGCCTCTGGCCCAACACCAGCTTGCTAATGCCAGTAGCCACTTCATAGAGTAATTTCTAATGTGAGATATGCAACTAATCTGAGATTGCTTTTTTTTTAAAATTAAAATGAAATTATTTAAAACTTGTTTTCAGATGCCTTTATTTCAGAATAGGTACAAGAAGAGCTATGCTATTCTTGTTCTGCCATTTGAAACCACATCTAAGACTGAAGAGAAATCATGCTGTGTTTCTGTGGCAATTAGCTTTTAAAATTTTCCAGAACTATTTCTTTCTTGTCAGTAAAATCTCTTTTGACTTAAGCTGCCAAAAGCATAGTTTGAATTTCATTCACATTTTCATAAAATGCAAAACACAATATTTTTGACTTGGCCTATTTTTATTTTTTGAGACCATATTTATGTCTTAAAACTTGAGCGCTGCAGTTTGGGATGACTGTGTGTGACTGGAAGTGGTTGGGTGGAGACGAGGCTGTGAGGAAGAGTTACCCAGCTTGGCCTTTCCCAGTCAGCAGAGTTGCCAGTGAAGGGAGCTCACGGGCAGGGGCAGGAAGGGGCTGTGGTTTGCCCTTTGCGATCAGAACGAGCTGCGTACGGTGCTGGAAGAGATCAGAGCATTTGCTCTTCACGTATGATTTTCACTCCAGAATTACGAAGGAAGATGTGGTCTGTTAATGCTGTAATATGATTATGCAATGCAACAGATTGCAGTGGATCAGGAAAGGTGACCTACTTATTAGGGTGGCATGATTGGCCCATGTCAGCTGATGTGTGAAGGCAAGATTCCTTTTGGTCTGCAGCAGCACAGCTCTGTCCCTGGGCAGTGTTGGTTCCTGTCCAAAAAACTGGTGATTTTTGCCTCCCTATTTCAGCCTGTTTCTTGTACCCAGAGAAATTCCCCATTTGCTTAAGCAAAACATGCCTAGTACACTGTGAATATTGGTATAAAAATATATGATTCTTTTTTTAGTTAAAAACGAAATAATTTAGAAGAAGGCATTCATTGTCGATTAAATAGGCTAAAGCAGCACTTTTCATATATAGAATGCAATGAATGGTTTAAAACATCAGACTTGAATGTTTGATGGATTAAAGATGGGTGTATTTTGTGAGGAATGTATAGTTCTGTCCCATAGAAGCTTATGAAACCAATTGAGAATAGAGTTTCTGGTTGATACATATGACAAACTTCCTTGCTTTGTCAATTTGTTGAGTTTTTACATTTCATATTTTTAATTTCAGCAACGTTATTTCAGAAATGACAGTTAAAAGGCAGACCCCAGCTCAGAGGAGTGCGAGGATATCCAGTCGCATTTCCTTGCAGTTGGATGAGGATGGTCGAAGAATAAGGCCTGAAAGATCATCAGCTCAGTCTATTGACTCCAGAAGGTATTTTTGCTGTGTTCACTTCCAACAGAAGGCATGCAGTTTCTAGTGGATAATATTTTAAGTTTACTTGTACATATTCATGTTGCAATACTTCAGAGCTTAAAGAAATTGCTTAAGCTTTTTTCAAGAAAAGTACTGTTAGCATTGAAATAAATTGTGAGAACAAAGTATTTAATGGTAACCAGCTAATTAAATAAGATACATTTTATTAATATTGCATTTTAGGTAATTAAAAGTACTTGGTGCTGAAATGTAATTGTGCTTAACTGGTTTAAATTCTTCTCGCCTATGCATAATACAATTTTATGTCACTTTCTTAACTTCTTGGGAAATGGAGGCTTTGAAAGCTTGCTTTCCTCATGTGGAAAACTTGATAACGTTCTGTGTTTAGAAAAGTTTCATCCATTCTGTTGGGATTTTAAAGATATATTAAAATTGGTTGGTTTATTTATTTATTTATTTATTACCACCTCATTCTGTAGTTGATTTTTTTATTATCTGTGTTGTTATAATTGTCTATGAAATTACCTTAATAATTTACATGTGATTTCAGGGTATTCCTTAACTTTATTTTGCTGCTGCATTATGTGGCCACTCTGTTTTTAGTGAATTAAGGAGTGCTCTTAGATTTTTGGTTTACTCTGTAAGCTGTGCTTTCTTGCCTGCAGTCTTTCCATTTTCCCATGGCAGTTCATCACTGCATTCCTTCTCAATGCATTGTTTCTCTCTAAGTTTTTAGTAAGATTAACTTCTCTTGTCATTAATTTACTTTTCAAATGAATCCCCTTTGCGGGGTTAGGGCCTGGAAATTGCGGGAATCATTTGTGTTTAGATAGATCATGGTGAGGACAGAATTTGGGTAACAAAGGAAAAGAAAAGCATGAGTTTATGGGTGAGTAGATGTTCAGTATTCTGTGTGTGGTGGAACTGTACTTGGTATATAACTTCAGAAACAACACCTTAAAATAGTTTTTAAAATCCTGTAATGAGTAAACCATCTCCAGTTTCAGGCCTAAGTTCCTTCCTGCATACCTGAAAATCTAATGGATTTACTTATCAACTGCTAGTAGGAAAAGAACGGGTTAGGAAGAATACCTAAGTTTAAGACAAGTTAGTACATTGCAATGAAATGAGTGATGTTGCTTTATAGTAACTTAAACTTGTCGTTTTAAAAGAAGTGTTCTTCCAAGACATGCATGTATCTTTGGCCAATGTCATTGGGAGTTACACACAGATAGGAAAATATAATCCTAAATCAACATTCTTTTAAGGCTCTGTAACTAGATTGCTCTGTGCTGAAATAGATCCAGGGTAGTTTCATCACTAAAAAGTAATATGACAAGAGCAGGTTTGCAGAAGTAGTTGAGACCATTACAAATCTCCAGTAAATTCAGAAGAGTAGATTTTTAAGGTCAGAAAGGGTAAATCTTGCCAGGGTAACAATGGATATGTAGTAACAAAATGTAGGAGCTGTTAGAATTTCAGTGGAAGCCTGGAAGATGGTATGAGTAAAAGCATAATTGATTCTAAAGGCATTGGTTTTTGTTTTAATTTATAAAAATTTGATTACTTGTTGAACTCTTGTATTTTTAATTAATCTTTTTTTCAGAATAAGCTTATGGTAATGATAAATGTGATTGAAAATAGATGGTCAGAGTGAAATACGTTTATATTCAGAAGAGAGAGCATCAGGGTGATGCTATTGAAAGTATACCATAGGGATATACTCTGACTCTTTGCCATAGGGCAGAGAAAGTGGCTGTGTAATCTTCCAAAAGGGCTATTTATGTCATAAAGCAGGAATTACTGATTTAGCTGTTGCCTTTTCCGTTCCTGAATTGTGCAATATTTTTTTTACAGGGAAAAAACCCAAGTCTTCAGATAGTCACAACTTTGTAAAATCACTTAAATGCTGTGGTTTGATACTGTTTACCTTTGTTCAGATTCCCAAATATTCCAGTTAAAATTGACTGCAAATACAGTGCTTGATTTATGCTCGTTCTTTCACACGGAAATGTTTTGAGAATCTCTGTTACAGACGAATAATAGAGTCATAAACACTTTCTCTGATTAAAAGCCTGAAGATTTGGTGAGAGTCACTATCTTTTTTTTTTTTTTTTTGTCTCCAGAGATCTGTTAGTTCATGAAAATATTTTGTGCTTTTTAATTTGTTATCTGGCAATGTTGTGAGGTGTTGTGAAATACTAAATATCGGTTTTCTTTTTTGTTTATAGAAGTCTCAAAGTAGGAAAGAGGCTTAATATATTCACTAAGGCTTCTACAGAACCAGAGGACACACAGAAAACAGGTTAGTGGAAATTCAGTAATGAAGAATGCAGTGAGGCTAAGTTCTGCATTTTTAGAATATCAAGAGATTTTTGTGAGGAGACATGACCTGTTCACTTTCTGCTTTCAGACTGATAAAAGAAAGGACTGCTTTGATGTAGCTCTGATTTTTACCAAGCGAAACCTCCATGCAGTGTAATGGAAGGTTTTCTGTGCTGGTCAGGGCACTCTGTAAGTGAACTTGAAGGGTATAACTGGCTTTTTGTCACAAAGGTCAGTGTTATTTCTGTGTGTGTAAAGCCAGCCTGGAGGACAGGTATGTTAGCTCCAGCTTATTTGGTCAAGTTGCAAGGAAATGCGAGACTGTGATGCCAAGGAAACAAACATGCCCTGCAGGTGGCTGCGCATAAGCAGGGTAGTAGAAACCCAAGACTACACATTGGATTGCTGTGGGGCCTTCTTTTGTTTAGTGTTCCAGATGGAGCTGGGAAGATCCCATGTGTGACTGACAAATGACTCCTTGCTTCACCTGTTGTAAAGTTCTTAATGTATGTTTAGAATTGTAGAAAGTTTGGGTTGGAAGGGACCTTTAAAGGTCACCTGATTCCAACCCCCCTGCAGTGGGCAGGTACCTCTTCCACTAGATCAGGTTGCTCAGAGCCCCACCCAACCTGACCTTGAATGTTTCCAGGGATGGGGCATCTACCATCCCTCTGGACAACCTGTTCCAGTATGTTGCCACCCTCGTTTGAAAAAATTTATTCCTTTTGTCTAGTCTGAATCTTCCCTCTTCTAGTTTAAAACCACTACTCCTTGTCCTGTTGCAATGGGCCCTACAAAAAATTCTGTCTTCGTCTTTCTTACAAGTTCCCCTTAAGTATTGAAAAGATTGAATAAAGTCAGCCTGGAGCCTTCTGTTCTCCACAAGGAACAACCCCAGCTCTCTCAGCCTTTCCTCTTAGGAGGGATGTTCCATCCCTCTAGTCATCTTCATGGCCCTCCTCTGGACCTGCTCCAACAGGTCCATGTCCCTCCTGTGCTGAGGACCCCAGAGCTGGATGCAGCATTCCAGGTGGGGTCTCATGAGAGCAGAGAGGCAGAAAGTCCTCTCTCAACCTGTTGGCCATGCTTCATTTTATGATTCCAGTTGGCTTTCTGGGCTGTGAATGCTCATTGCTGGCTCATGCCCAGTTTTTTATCCACCAGTATTCCTAAATCCCAGGACTGCTCTCAGTCTGTTCATCCCATGGCCCGTGTAGATGCTGGACGTTGCCCCAACCCAGGTGCAGCACCTCGCACTTGGCCTTGTTGAAGCTCATGAGGTTCCCATGGGGCCACTTCTTGAGCTTGTCCAGATCCCTCTGGATGGCATCCCGTCCTTCAGGAGTGTCAGCTGCACAACTCAGCTTGGTGTCACCTGCAAATGTGCTGAGGGTGCACTCAATCCCACTGGCTGTGGTGGTGATGAAGACACTGAACAATACTGGTCCCAATATGGATTCCCGAGTGACACCGCTTTGTCACTGATCTCCATCCAGACATTGCGCTCTTGACCATTGAGTGCATCGTCTGGAAAGAGCCCTGGAATGGTCCATGAGCCTTGGACCATCTGGATGTGACCACTCAACCAATTCCTTATCCACCAAACACACATGCCAAAACTCGTGTGAGATAAAAGATACCAAACTAAAGTCAAAACAGGTGTGACCCACCTTCGTATTCACTGAATGGTACAGCTCTGCAGGAACAGTCGTAATGCTGCATAACAGGGATAGCTTTCACTCATGGACACTTGGCTTTAGTAGGCTGGATTTGGCGAAGAGTGTGTGAATATGGGAGTAAAGAACTCCCTCCCTCACGTGGCTTTGTGAACAATGAGACTGCCTTGTTAGCATTGATCTTTAATACGCTGTTTTCCCTCAGCTGTTCTGAGGCCCTTTTAAAAAACAGACTTTATTCCAGTGTAGTGACTTAGAACTTTATGTAAAGCCAGCAGCAGCAGCAGAAATAGTACTCCTCTCTGCTAGCTTATAAAATGATGAGTATTTGTTTCTGTTTCAAGAGTCGAACTGTAAGTTTTTGCCAGATTCTAGCTGAGTAGTTTTTTATCCTTTTTTTTTTCCCTTGAAACGACATTAATTTGATTACTTAATTTTTTATTAAAATGTCAAATAGTGCTATTTGCATATTTTCAGGCAGCTGTGAACTTTCTGAATACAGCCACCTCTATGAAAGTTGTTTATTAGAATGGAATTCAGTTTACTGGTTTTTAAGACTGCCAGTATCCTTAAAATTGGTCCATTTTACATGTAAAAAACATAACGAGTGATGTAGCGTTGGTTTTTAACTGTCTTAACGAAAGTGGTGTTCAAGAAAATGAATTTTGAGTTGAATCAAATTTACTCAGGTAAAATGGTGAGAATTTAAGATTTCTTTCTTGCATGAACAGAATGCAGACACAATGGCTCATAGTAGTCACGCCAGGTAAAAGTTGAGATGCACTTTTTTTTTTTAACACAAAATTGGAATGTGTACAAATTACGTAAGAGAGCAAGAGGGCTGTACTGTATTTATAATTAGATGTTAAGATGTAAGCTTCTTTCAGCTTTTTGTGTGGTGTTTCCTTGTTTAATTCCAGGTAGCCTTGAGGAAATCTACAATGTATTCTGAACCAGGAAGCTGATTACTTGGCTTACTGACTAAGCCTGATGACAAACATTTTTTTTGGGTGTTAATCTTGGGAAATACCAGTGTGATACTTGATACCTTGATTCACTTGTTTTCACTGTCTTGGTTCATAGTAACGGAGGTAATGGGTTAAAATACTGTTAATAGATGACAGAAAAGCAAGTTTTGTTTTAAGTATGGAGCATTGGTTTTGAAAACTTGAATGTTAACTAGAAAGGAAATTGGCATCCTGAAAATACTCTTCATAACTGTTAACATAAAATGTCAGTATTATTTTCTGTTTCACAGAGGTAAAAATATAATCTTTATCACCTTTACTGCAAGCTTGAAAAATTAATTTCTGCTTTCCTCTATTAGAGGATTTATCAGTTTCTTTAGGATGTGGACAATAATTTCATTCTGGTATGGTTTCTCATGTTGTCTTATAGCTGTATTTTATTCCTGCCTCCAGCCCTCTAATCAAAGTAGTCAGCTTGGTAATATAGTTCTGGAAATTTCCCTCTTAAGGAGTAATTTGTCTAAGTATATTCTGATTTAACACAAAAAAAACCCCTGAAAACACTTTTTTTCTGTATGTAAAAATACTGTTTGCCCTTTCATTGTGTTTTCTCTTTAAGGAGGGGGGAAGATTTTATTTTTTAATTCAATTGAGTTGTAAGCCACTGAGCCAAAGATGAAATTAAATATTGGCCTCAAGTACTTACACTCAGGAGTAGTAAAATAATAGGTAATTATTAGTAGTAATGATAATAGGTGGCCATGATCCAGTCCAAGTGGGCTGTAATATCTGAATTCACATAAAGATCTGTGTTCCAAGGAGCTTAGGGTGAATTGATAACAGAGGGAGGCAGGAAAACAAAGGGGAGTGCAGCTTAGGCCAGCTCACTTGACAGCAGCCCAAGGCACTCCCAGAGGTCCCTCCCTGTCCTGTGGTAACAGCTTGTTCCCTTCAGTTCAGCGAAGCGGTTCAGTCTGGGCTCGTGACCAGTTCTCCTGGGTGGAGGGACAGGAACTCCTTCAGAAGAGTAACTGCTGCAGTATGAGTGCACTTTGATTTTAAAAAAAATAAAAATATATGCATCAGGAAAGAGGCATCCCTAAAGGAGCTGTTTGACTTTGTGAAAAGAATGGGAAATCACGATTTCTCGAGCCCGAGAGACAAAAACTGGGGCACTGAGAGTGTTGGGGAAGGACTTGCCATCACTTGTAGATTTGAGTTGTTTCCCTGAAGGAGAATGTAGTTGTGTAGAACATGAAAACTCCTGTAGAAGTAAGATTCCTTTAGCATAGTGCACCAGTTGAGTTCAGAATATGTTGTATCTGCAGTTTTTAAAAGACAAAACCGAAAAATAATTATGGGAAAATTATTGCTTTATGTGAAAGACATAATAATAAATACTCCCCTAGGAGCTCAGAATATATTTTAATCAGACATTTGAGAATTTAATGAACTTTCTTGTCAACAGAGAATTCTCATTTGAGAAAGTTGATGCTGGTATCTAAGGTAGAAAAATTTCCACAGCTGAAAGTATTAGTCTCTGTAACGATTGATGTGAATGGACTTCATTTTAGTTAGTGAAAAGTCTTTGGTTCCTGACAGATCTTTACAAAATTTCTTTTTTAGTGTCTTCACCAACAATTTGGGATCTGGAGTTTGCAAAGGAGGTTGCAGCAGTAACTGCACAGCCTCCCCGAAACGGTTTTGAGGAGATGATCCAGTGGACAAAAGAGGGAATACTGTGGGAGTTCCCAATTGACAATGAAGTTGGTATGTGCACTGTGAACTTTTAGTATCTGTCTCAATTTATCTTTTCTGAAAATTAGAGCATGTTTGACCTTTGACTGTTTTAACATAGTGTTTCAGCTATGAGTCATGCTTTTGATAGTAAACAAATACAACTTCCCGACTGTCCCAGATCAGACATGCTTCAGATGAACTCATTCTGGCAGTCTTCAGGTGAAGTCTTGCAGGTGGTTTGGCTGATCTGAGGACTGGCTGCTGCCAAAAAGGGGACACATCCCTCCCACCCTCCCCCCCACCATGTGTTTAAAACCAAAAGGCTGTTCAAGTCTCTTACATAATACCTTTTACTCTGCAATTTCTTTAAATTAAGCTCCTAGCAGAAGTTGGGGACTCTTAAAACTGCTGTGCGTGTTTTATAATGCTGATTCTGTTCTTTGGTGTGGCTCTTGGACCAAGTGTCTAGCCAGATCCCAACCAGCTATCTGCCAGTTCCATATCTGGGCAGGCCAAGTGTTAAACAGTTGTTTAATCCCTTTGTTCTGTCTGTTTTGTAAGAATAAACAGTCACAATATTCACTCACTCTGGGCATCTATGTTAATTAGGCATCTTTGTGCACAGTATTTTCTTTTATTACCATAAAAAAAAAAAAGCTCTGTGTGAAGTTATGCCAGCAGAGAGAGAGAGTGAATGTTAAGGAAGTGAAGAACAACTACACAAAGTGTGCAGTATAGGAAAGGGGACTTCATAACTTCAGGGAGAACTTGGCTGTGGGTTTTGGGGTTTTTTTTAAGACTTTAAAGACATCAAACAGAACTGCTTTGTAATGATTCAGTCACTGAGAGCAAAACAGGTTAGTATCTGAAGCTGGGAGTCTTTGAAAATCTGTCCTATACTGAGTTGCAAATTGAATAATGTGCTTCATTGTTTCTTAATGTTTATTCTCATCCTATTTGGCAGTTTCTTCACAGAATTTAATCACTGCTCCCAGAATTGATCTGTTCCATCATGTAGTAATCCAAGTATACTCTAGTCATGTTTTTGCAAGCTTAAAACCACTGTGGCCAATGGTTTTTGTGTTGTTGTAATGTGGCTGGAACCCTGCTGTCTGGGGCCGTCAGTTGACAAAGTGTCTTCGGCGGGCAATGGTTTCCCTGTTGCAGCCGTGCGGCTGGAACCGCGCTGTCTGGGATGGGGCGGGGAACGGACAAAGAGTCTTTACATATAGTTAGAACAAGAATCTTTATTGATTTGTCCACAAAGACTAGTCATGTGGAAAATTCCAGTGGAGCCTTCCAAAACCTGTCACCTCTCAGGGTGGAATACCAAGTCAGTAAATTCCGTCCTATCAGACTGCCAGCCACAGGCTGTTAATCACGTCAGGTGTGTCAAAGCACAGTTAAAAGCTCGAGAACCTCGCTCTGGGTATATCAGCATGCTGTAATTTCAGTGTCTTTGCAAAAGAAAGATGCCCCTTTCTGTTGTTAATTTTGCAGTTTTGTAACAGCCATTTCCCTCAATAGGAGGATGTTACTTCACCTTGTTCTGTATCCAGAAATGTGTGATTATTCTTCTATGCCACAAGCATCTGGCTTTAAAAATGTAAGTGCAATTAAATTTTCTGTTGAGGAAGCACTTTTCAACTTTTAGCATTATGAAAGCCTTTAAAGTTTTAAACTAAATATAAAAAAGAAAGGCAACTTCTTATAACTCTTTTTCTTGGCTCCAGAGCATCTCTGGTGTTCTCGTTAGAGCGCTTCGCCAAGGCACTGTGCTGTGCTTTGTGGTACCAGGGCGAGGTCATGGTTTTTGAAATTATTTTGGTGTGAGCATCTGAAGATGTGGCTAGACATACTGGCTTGCTACAGTGGCCAGCAGCAGTCTTCCCCCTCTACACCTTACTGCCCTGTTGTTTGCCCTTACCTGCATGTCCTTTCCCTTGTCCAATGGAGTTGAAGTCACTGTTAGGCAGAAAATTACCTTTTTTCTTCCTCTCCATCTCTCCAGCCTCTGATTAATTTTTACCAGATTAGCAAACCATTAGTATGGCTTGCATAGCATTGTTCTCACTCCTCCTTCTTTCTGCTTGCCTGTCCTGCTTCTAAGTAGCTTTAATGCTGCTCCATGATTGCCGTGGCAAAAAGTTGGGAAAGACATTTATTTATGCCTCATTTATTGTTTCTGTGCATTTATGCTGTAGTTACTCAAAAAGCTAAAAAGGGCAATGCAGATTGTAGGTGCTAATTTGCTTTAGCACTTCATTATGAGGAGCAAATGCTTTTGGTGGGCCAGAGATTGTTACTGCACAAGTGATAGGAAGGTCTCAGAAAATTAATTCCTGAGTTGCCTCTGATGGCTTTTGCAAGCAAAAGTTCACCAAGTCCTGTCTAGTTGCTGTTTAGCTGAGCTGCTGTTCCCAGCAAAGAAGTATTGGATCATCTTGCCAAGAAAGTTGGCAAAGTTACACAACCATTGCGTCGGGGTTTCTTTACTAACTCTGGGTCTGTTCTAGGGACCTACTGTAGAGCATGATTGATTTAATTCTAAAAATCCTAAAAGGATGGAATACTTTGTGTTGAAAGGGACCTTTAAAGATTATTTAGTTCAAACCCTCTGCCATGGACAGGGACATTTTTTCGGTAGATCAGAATACTCAGTCATCTTTATAGCATGTCAGCAGCACTCCCTATAAGGGATGAACATCTGTGTTTGGATTGACATCTTTAAGACTAGGTTGGTCATGTCTTGGAAGGATTAGTGTTTTAGTGAGAGAAATTTCCTAGACTTTCTGTTTTGTAGTATGTGGGGGATTGGAAATAGGATATTGAGAGTGGGAGTCTTCTTGTTTTGAGGTTGAAAAAGAAAATCCTCTGCTTTAGACTCCTGCCACGCATTGTTCTTTCAGATTAAGTTTCTGAGGACAGTGCAAGAGAGGCTGAGGGACAGGCTTGCAGCAGGAGTCAGGGCTTGCTAGGGGTGAGGGGAGTCATTATCTCATCTAATCTGTTCCCACCAGAGGTTTCAGCCTCTGATGCTTTGGGCAGTTGTGGTCTCCTTTTTTGTGATGCTTTACTTTTTTGAGGACTGAAATATGTGGTCTAACTGAAATATTTGGACTTAACACTTCATCCCCAAACCATGTACAGTCTTTGGCAAAAGGGAGAGCAGAATACATAATGTAGTATTGCCTTCTGACCTGCATTTTTGTGAGACTCAAAATTGTTTATTTTGGGTTAAAGATGAAAATTGGTGAAATTATTTATTAGACAATCTCTCCTGATACCCTTTAACTGTCCCCAGAAGGAGAGCATCCAGAAGGCCAAATTTTACTGTCAGCGTTATTCAGATCCTTTCAGTAGTGAGTTTGTTTGGTTTAGTTCTCTTGGATTTTTGAGACCAGCAAAAGTATGGAAATCTGGAAAGGTTGTTAGTTTGAAAAAGCAACCAGTAGCATCCAGGTACAGTAAGATTCTACCTCCCCTTGGTGGAGGGAAGTCAGCATGGATGGCATAGTGAAAGGATCATCACTGCTTCTTGTCCTTGGACATAGTTTTCCAAGCACAGCAGAAACATGCTTTCTGAAGCTGACATTACCTGGTTTTTTTATCATAACTTTCAGCATAAAGGAACAAGGAGAGAGCTTCTGAAGAAGGAAACGTTCTTTTTTCAAGAACAACGGAGATGAATGTGGTGTGCAACTGGTATTGATACACTCATGCATTTCTAGGAAAAATATAGGTATTTCTCAGCTCCTTCAGATATTGCAGTACCTAAAGTTTAAAGCAGGAAAAAAGTAATGCAGGCTTAACAAATACAATCTGAGTGACTTCTCCATCCCAGAGATGTGCATGATTTCTTCTGAAACTGTAGAAACTCTACTAAAGAAGGAAACCTAGAACTTACGTGGCTTAATTACCTCAATTTTCATACTCCCGATTTAATTTCATCAAATAATATGGAGAAAGCACAACTAGCTAGCTTAGAAAAACATGTACACCATACTCATGTGTATGGTATAGACTTCTCATTTTTGTCATTCGGAAGTGGTGCAGTATTTTTCTCTAATAACAGATTTTTATTTAAGGGTGCAAGCAATTAGGGATCAAATAAAAATTTTCATATATATATAACTGAAGAAAAATCCTTCTTTACAAATCCCAGATTGCCTTTTGGTTTTTTCCCCTCAAAATTAGGAATGGCAAAAGCAGCCTTTTTTCTCTATGTAGGAATTTGTGTTCTGAGTCTTTATCTCTACCATCATAGTATGAACAGCAAAAAAATCCACAGGACAAAGAACAAAAGTTTACCCTGTCTCCAATAATCCCTTGTCCCATGTCCTGTGGAGGCTTTTGAATGCATCATCTTTGGTGATGGCTATGACTGAAGAGCAGCTGGTCATATACACAACACTTTCACATCATCATACACTCACATATTCAGAAAATGTCAGAAAAACAAATTTCTGTGCCCATTTGTTAGCAATAGAATGTTAAAAGCATGACTTGGAATGGACATGTGTTTGTTAGCTGTTCAGTATTTGATACTTTATGAGGTTGCCTCATTTGTTCAAGACTAGCTTGTATTCTTTAATCCTCTGCAGGATTTCGGCAATCAGTGTTCTCTTTAAAAATTTATTGAGAAAGTGCCTGCAATCTAAAAGGTGGTACCAATGATGAATCAAAATTTTTAAGTATTGAACAAGCCGAATTTTAGCAAGAAGATTGATTTATGGTTAGAATTATTCCTCCTACTTCCACCCCAGCATCAGCTTTTATTAAGATTACCAGCCAGAAAGTTGATTTAAATATTACATATTCTTAGAAGTGTGAGCAGAATCATTAATTTTACTAATTTAAGATCATTTTCAAACTATATTATTTTTTACTTTGTTAAACTTGCTGTTATGTTATGATAACAACTTTGTCTTTTTTTTTCTTTGCCTTTCTGTTAGGGATGGAGGATGATGCTGAATTTCATGAACATATCTTTCTGGAGAAACACCTCGAAGGCTTTCCCAAGGAAGGACCTATCCGCCACTTCATGGAACTAGTCATCTGTGGGCTTTCAAAAAACCCATACCTCAGTGTTAAGCAGAAGGTTGAACATATTGAGTGGTTTCAGAAGTATTTTGAGGAAAAGAAGGAACTTCTTCAAGAGATTTGAGACTTGGGAAAGTGCTGACCCTTGAAATGAAGAATTGTTATGTTAAAAGGGATGATTACTTATGGATGGAAATACTGTCAGTGCATAGTGATCATGTGGCCTGAAAGTTGTAGTTTAAACAATAAACGGAAAGGTCATCTTTTCTTACGTGCGTGTCCGTGTGTCTGTAGCTACTTTTGACAGCAAAAGAAGGAACTGAAAAGTATGGCTTTTGTAGAATGTGCATTTAAAATTTAGTTTATCAGAACTGTTGTCTTTTAAATTTGAAACTAATCTTTGCACAATACAAAATCCTAGGTCTATTTCCACTTCCTATACCCTTCACAGTTGGACTGTATCTTGACAGGTTGGTTCATCTTTCCCACTCTGGAAAACTTGAAATGCTTTCATTTTGCTAATTCCTGAGCCACACTAGTGTTGGGATGGTATTAATCCTTTTCCCCCTCCTTTCACTAACTATATTTATTGGTTCATTTTAAAGTTTTTGTTAATGACAGAGTGATTTGAATGGTATGCTTTTTTGTTCTCGTGCTCAATGAAAGGCTGTTGTATTCCTGACATATGTGCACAGCATAACACTGGTGAGTTACAGAAAATAACAAGGGAGTGATGTTCCTTAGGGCTCGCTGTTGGGACTGGTGCCACCAATAATGGCTTTGAACTGTCATAGGGATGGTTGGCATTAGATGTTAGGGAGAAATTCTTTGCTGTGAGGGTGGTGAGACACTGGCACAGGTTACCCAGAGAAGCTGTGGATGCCCCATCCCTGGAAGTGTTCAAGGCCAGATTGGATGGGGCTGGGAGAAGCCTGGTCTGGTGAAAAATGACCCTGCCTATGGAAGAGGGGTTGGAACTAGATAATCTCTAAGGTCCCTTTTAACCCAAACCATTCTATGATTCTGAAGTCTCTCCTGCCATCCATACATCCATTCTGAAGCTTTTGACTAACTTCCCATTAGTATTGTTTATTTTTAAAAAGGGTCTGAATGTCCAGTAATCCATAAAGTGCTATTTCACTAGAGCAAGCAGTTTTATGATGACTCAGATTGGAGCTGGGACCTTAACCTCCTGCATCTGCAGAGCTAGAAAGAGGACTTGACATTCCTGACAAGGAGAGTTGTTGCCTGCAGATTACACGATGCCACTGCTATTTTCTGTCTAGTCCTGTGATGCTGCTGAAGCAACTTCATCTTTTCTAGATAATCCCTTATTCCAATTAAATGTGTATAGTCCTTTGTATCTACTGAACTATTGCAATGTATTTTACTTCAGTTATCTTTTGCTAAATTTTCATCCAGAACTACACACTTGTAGTCCAAGATTCTGAATGACCATCTTGCTGCTGAAATTTACAGAGCATTTCCAGCCCTGCGTATTGTGTTCTTCCTTGTTCTCCCCAAACACATTAGCAACTATTGGCCCTATAAATACACTTCTATCTGTTTCTCACATTTCCCTGTAACTCAAACAGGAAGGAGGATGAATATAGAATTTGTTACAGAATGAAGATAAAACACTGGCTTTGTATGCAAATTGATTTAAAATGAGAATTACATGAAAGCAAATGAAAAATTAAGAATTGGCCTTTTTCTGAGTTGGAATATTGTTGCTGTGTTCTGCTCATCTCCAGGACATGAGTTTGCCCTTCTGGCAAAGGAAAAGACTCAGGCTGTGGACAGGAAAAGCAACTTTTTGACTTTGTGACTGTAAGAACAGCAAAATTCAAGTTTTGCAGAAATTTTTAGAGGCTTCCTGGCTTTGGAACAGAATGAGAATTATATCAAATTATCTCCATTTGGTACTATGATAGTTTTAATTTTTGGTTCAATGCCCAGATATGTTTTGCTTAAAAAATACCATTCTTCCCAAATTTCTACCGAACTGTAACGCACAGCCTGTGTTTTGCTGTTTTCAAGCCTTTTCTAAAACAGTACAGTGACTCTGAAGTCAGTGCAGGATTTTAGAAATAGCTCCTCTTGTGTATTTGCCTGTAGTCTGTGTTTTGATATGAAAGACAGGACACTCACAAGCTCGGCTCTTGCTGGAAGAGGTTCAGGAGTGCACGGAAGTACTGAATTTCACCGCACTGGGAGCGAGGTGAACGTTATTGTTTAAACAGATTCATTAGGAGGTCAGTACTTGGGTAAGCTCTTAACAAGAGCTCTTGATGCTTAGGGTCTTTGGAAAGCTGTAGTAATTCCTACTTAGGTGCTTAAATATAGATTTGAGAGTTAATACTAGGCAACAGGATTTGAATAGTCAGACGTAGCTGCACATATGTATGGATGCTTCTGGGACTGCTCAAGGCACATTACGAGAGCCCAAGTGACAGGACTTTAATGTGTGATGTTTTTTGGGGTGTACACTGCTTGGTAGTAGGCTTTGCTACCTTTTCAAGCATTGCTTACAGATTAGTCACTTTCAAGCACAAAAATCCCCCCATTTCTTTTGAAGCCCAAAGGATAAAAGCTGTCTGCTGTTCACAGTGGAGCCCGTGCTGCAGCTAGTGATTCCCACTCTGGAGTCATTTGGGCTTTTCTTAAGATGGCCGGATTTCCCCCCTCTTGTAACTGGTTAGGTGGTGCTACGTGGTAACTTAATGGGCTCAGCATTAGCATCTGTCTGAGGTAAAATAGCATTTGTTACATTCTGCACTGTTCCGTTTCCATCTTTATGCATAAAGCTGAGGTCTTGTAATGCGCTGCTGATGCTGTGCCTCCCTGACACCCACACTGGAAAGTTGTCTGGCTTTGGCGGGTGGCTGGGGTTGATGCTGCCCTGAGAGGAGCAAGAAGATGGAGCAGACTGCCCAGAGCCATGATTGTGGGGAACATTGTTCATGTGCAGCTTTGGGGTGACAGTTCTTCCTCTGAGGCAACTACAATGGGTGCGTAGCAGAAGGAGGATTTTTTGTTCATGGAGATGGCTGACTTACTGGGAAGTTGCAGGCAAAGGCTTGAGAGGTTCATTGCTGGAGACAGTGGTGGCAGTTGTTAGCGCTGTGAATGATGGTCTTGGCTTCCCCACCATGAAGAAGTCTCTTCCCTCACCTTCTATTATGTCTAAGTAGTCTCTGTTTTCCACCTGTCTGGTGCTACCATAGTGGTTCCAGAGGGTCTCTGGCCATCTTGGAGGAGACGGAGCATTTGGTCCCTGGATGGTACTAAGAAAAAGCTGGAGGAACAATTGTATGGTTGGATTGAGAGGTTGTCTGTCCTGGGATTTCAGCTCTTGGTATTAACCCCTGCTAAGCAATTGCACTGCAGCATTACTGTGGTCTGTGCCTAGCAGGAAGCTTGTACACCTTGAACACTTACCTGAGCACTGGAAGAAAGTAGGCAGTGCCTTAATTTAACCCTTTGGACTTGGCAGAGGGGCCAAAATGTATGGGGTGAATATGGAGGAAAATCTTGCACAGGTTCCCAAACTGCAGGCAGTTTTTGCTTGAACTGTGTATTTTTGGATGAAGAGGAGCATTAAAGGAGTCCTTGAGTGCTACCTAGGTCCATTTTTTTCAGCACTTACAGAGATAATAAAATTTCAGCATGAAAATAGCTCCTCATCAGAAGCTTGTACTTTGAGAAGCCTAAAGCATCATGGCAGTTGTTTAAGAATGGCCACAGTATTGCTTTCAGTGAGGATTTGAGCATAAATAGTCTTGGTTTAGTTGGGCTTGTGAGGATCACTTAAAATTATGTTTGTGGACCAAGAACAATGACTTCTGAGGCTGCAGGGCCTGGTTTTCACTGCAGACACAGCTGCAGCTGCTTTGGAAAGTCCAGCTGCCTCTATGGTAGTGTCCAGCAGGACATGGCGAAGGTGTAAATCCCACCCTGCCCAGTGGCTGTGGCATTTTGGTCTCAGGATCTCCACAAGATGTCAGTGTAGATTTATTGGATTAGATATAAAAATCCTTGTGCTGTTCCCTCCAGTAGATTAAAGCAAAAACTGTTCTAGAGCTGCACAATAGGTTTGATTGTGCTCTGGAATGTGTTGCCTGTGGAAGATCAAAGTGGCAAGCGCTGGCGTCCAGGGAGGAGTGTGAGTGTCACCCTGAAATGGGAGCAGAGCTCTTGGCTGAAACGGGCAATGCTTTGCTCGCATCAAGGTACCCTTATTCCCTCGGGGACAAGCTGCAGATGCACTTGTGCAATGAAGTACTCTATATTTTACTCAAAGAAGAGCTGGAAGCCTGAAGAAAAATTAGAAGGGCCATCCTGTGTGGCAGGAAGGATGTGAGGATGGTTGGATCAAGTCATGTACTGGAGAAGTGTAACTGCGGGTTGTGTGGTATCCAAAGCTTACTTGGTCTCTTCACATACAAAACGTGGACTTGCAATGTCCAATGAGCTGTGATCCTGCAAAGAAATTAGGACATAGCATCCAGCCGAAGGGAGTTCCTCTTGACCTTTTAACTCTTCTGCATAGCAGTCCCTGCCTGTCAGAGAAACTTTTTAATGCCCATCGAGGTGAATTCAGATGAATGTCAACAACAGAGGAGTTTTTCCATGCAAGAAGATTCTCTCAAGTGCTGGCAGTGGGCAGTTTTGGGTGGAGATGTGACTGAAGCCCGGGTATGGCCGCATGTGGGAGGGAGCTCCCCCAGCCAGGCTGGGCTTCTCCATGCCCCTGCACTGCCCAGTCTTTCCGGGGACTACCCTGCCCTGGGCACTGCTGGGCCAGCTGAGGTTGCCCTGGAATGTCAGCTCCCAGCTGCTGCGGCCACGGCAAGAGGCAGCACGGCCAGCAGCCATGGGGGTGTTTGAGAGCCAGCTCTCCTCTCTTCTCCCTTGCAGTGCCTGGTCTTTATCCCCGTTTTCCCAATAAAAGCCGAATGCAATGCAGCCCCCCCGCCTGTCCTTGCAGCTGGGGCTGCGGTCCCCGGTCCCACAGCGCTGGGCTGGCGTTGGTGGCCCCGCTGCCGCCGCGGAGCTCGGGAGCCGCCGGGCGATGATTCATTGCGGTCCCGGGCGCTGCACCCTGTCACCCGCGAGGGAGGGAGCGAAAGGTGACGGTGTTTGTCAGCGCTGGCAGAAATAGCCGCGTTTCAGATTTCACTGGGGAAGTGGGGAGGCAGGGAGGGAGATCAAGACCAGTGCGGCTCTCAGCCCCGTTCCCAGACTGCCTCGTAGCCGTCTGGTGGGGAAAGCAATGCCTCATCTTCCACGTGGGCAAGCTTCGCCCACCTAAATCTGGGGGGATCCCAGACACTCCTAGCATTTGCATTGTGCAGATCAGGTAGAGAAGGGGATGCAAACTCCCTCTCCCCTTGGCGTGTCCTCTCAGCTCACCCTGAGGACAGCTGAGATGACTTTCTGGCGTCAAGGGATTCTCGAGGAGGCACTCGTGATTTCTTGTCCTCTATGCCACAGCACCTGTGAGGCTCCACTTGACCCACTTGGCTTCACTGGAGAATTATTCTTATTTTCTTGCTGGCTAAGGGATTTTGCCTGTTCAATGCTGGACTCTGCCCGCTGCTTGCCCCTGGCCGGTATGGGCTCCTTGGCTGCCCAGGATGCTCTGCAAAGCTGGGCAGTTTTCAAAGACGAGATAATCTTATCTTTGGAGAGAATTTTTAAACAGAATGGATCTGGCTGCTCAGCACCGCAGCAGGCAGATTGGATAAAGTAAAAAGTGCGAACAAAACACCCACTGACATTTAAGGACAAAGCTGTGATCTTGTTCCTCAGGTTGGTGATTGCCCCCTGAAATCAATGGGATTGCTCAAGCAAGTTGCCATTTTAAACCTGACAAAGCTTTACTCTGAACTCACCCTAAGCCTATCTGGTGGGGATATATTTGCTTAGTGCTTTCCGGTGGGAAGAAAGGAACTGGAGACACATACCAACAGCTGCTCCCAAAAACCTCCCAGTCTCTTAGACCAGGGCTTATTCCATTATATATATATTAGATATGCTAGCAGCAAATGCAAAATTATTTTATAAAGCTGGATTGAAAACCCCACAAGTTATAAGATGAAAAGTGGGAAAATAAAAGGAAAAGATGGAAAGTAAAATATAAGGCATGTTTCAAAATTAGCCTAATTTTAAGTTGAAAATTAACATTTCTCCAGTGTTGCTCTCAGTGTGATCAGCTCAAAAGGCCCTGTTATCATAGAGCTTAATACCCTGGGAAACACTGTTCTAATGAAATTATTAGAAGTTACTTTTTCCGCTTCTCTCTCCTGAAAACAACTTAATATTGCTATTTTTTGAGAAAGGTTGTTTTAGGACAGTCACAAGATATCCAGGCCTCAGTGTGGCAGTGCTATAACAGATTGGCAGCGATACCGAGCAGCAATATCCAGGCGTGGATTGTGCTGGTGTCATGAGGGTGTAAATCCGAGTTTCCGATTGCTTCAAAACTAGGAGCAGCTGCCAGGCGCGTGAAAGGTTGCTTGCCTCAGTTCAGGGCTGCGGTCAGACTGGTTCTTCTGTTGCTGCAAGCCGTGGGACTTACTCACCGGAGTGGCAGAGAGGGATGGAGGCTGCCTAAAGCCACTCAAGGCACCCCCGTGGCTGGTGGGGCTGCCGTGGGTCCTGCTGGGATGCAGCGGGGAGAAGAGGGGCTCCCCAGGGCTCTGCAGGGGCCAGCTGTCTGCTTCCCTCTCTTCCAGACCTGAAACATCTCCTGCTCCTTGGTAAGTTCCTTCTGCAGGTGCTTTAAAAGCCACTGTTGAGTTTCCCAGCTTCTGTTCTCCCCCTCCACAGACAAAGGATCCTAATCTGATGGGTGTTTGCAAATGTGAAAAATGAAGCTAAGGCTCCTTTCCCTACCTAATAATTTTTAAAATTTGGTGAAACAAGCTTGGCTGTTCCTCTAGGTTCCTGCTGTGCCTCTTCTGCTTGCCCAGAGCGCAGTGCTGCTGGTTATCCCTCCTTCACAGGAGCCAGGGAGGCCTGATCCTGTGTGTTGGCTGCCACAGGAGCTTTGCTGTTAATGTTACTGATTCCAGCACCAATTCCCATGTAAGACAAGGCCAGTACCCTTGTTTGGAAAGCCAGGCTGGGGCCCTGCTGCGGTCAGGTCCCTACTGGAGGAGACTTTGTGGCCGTGCATCTGACAAGGAGAGATGCTGGAGGAGATGTGCCTTCTCCCAGGCTGCACTGATGCCCTGAGTACGTGTGTACCGTGAAACATGTGGGTTTGGTGTGAACCTAACCGACACCCAGGCAGTTCTTCTGCATCGTGATGATAACAGGACTGACCAAAACTGTAGCTCAAACACCCATCTCCAATGTTTTTGTCTCTGTGAAGCAGGGGCCTGGGAATGGCTGGCTTTCCAAAGCCTTGCCCTGTGCTGTGTTGCACAGTGGGTCATTTTCTTCACAGAAAAGTGATGGATAAGAGGGGAGGGAGCAGGCCCTGCACATTGGAGGGGCTCGTTTCAGTCTGGCATCAGATAGCAAGAGAGGTGGGCTTGGGCTGGCTGATGCTTGGCCCACAGCGCCCTCATCCCTGAGCCATGGCGTGCCCAGCTGCACTCCCACAGGCTCAGGGCTGAAGTTCCTGCAGCTCCTTGTGCCCCGAATTTCCCCAAATTTTAAAAGAAACTTGAGTTTCTGTCTTAGCAGTAGTACTATTTGGAGTTTGAATGAGGCCATGCAAGGCTCATTCCCAGTTCTCCACGGACATTAGCAGTAACTTGTTCTTTGTCTCTTTTTCTGCAGCACATCCTCCAAATGGGTGTTTGATCAGAATCCAAGGTAGAAAGCAGACAGGTTTCACCTGTTTTATCACCCCACTGAAGTATTTCCACCATACTGTAGTGTGGGGGGGATTCTTTACCCCTCCTGGACTCATCGCCCCATCTCCTTCAGTTGCCAAAGCACTGTGTTGGTAACAGCCCAGACTTGGGCATGGACAAGGAGGTCAAAGCTGGAGCTGTTTCCTGGTCAAGAGGCTAAAGGGAACATCCCTGCTCTCCAGTATACCCAGTGCCTTGAGACCCAGCAGCATCATCTCTGTCCGTCATCCAGATCTGAGGGGTGAGTGCTGCAGTTTTCCCTCTCACTCAGCCCTGGAGAAAGCCCTGAGACCTGTAAATCAGATCTTCTCCCTCCTCTCACCAGGTGGAAATGGGGAAGGAAAAACCTTAATCCCTCCTCTCCCGGACACAATGGGAAAGAGAAGCTGTATTTACTTTTCACTGCCTTGTAGCTGAAAGGAGGAGAAGAAAAGAGAATGTGGAAAGCGAGAAAGGAGAGGCTTGGGTCACGGAGATCCCCCTCAATGACCACATTGGAGTCTGCTGAAACCTGAAACGGGCACACCAGGTGGGCAGTCTGCAGTGTGGCACCCCCACTTGTAGAGAAAGCTTTTCCTGAGCCATACAGGAATAGTACAGGGCAAACTGGGAAGGCGACCCAGAGAAAAATCTGTCCCACCTGTGGTTGTCTTAGGGGTGTTGCTGGATGTTATTTATAACATTTTTTTTTTCATTTGACCCAGTTCTTCCCAGACAGAGAAGGTCACTGCAGCCATTGCTCAGGAAAGAAGATGGTGTTAAACTGGTAAAAAAAGAGCTAAATTCTTGTGGGTTTATTTTTTGTTTGTTTGTTTTAATTTTTTTCATGATTTTGCTGTTCTCACTTTGGTGAGCACTCCTACACACCTCACACAAATGAGAGTTGAGCATGGCATTTAAAAAGACATGAAAGGGTGGAGCAGCGCAGAAATATGGAGGTGAGACTGTGTTAATGCTTGGCAAATAAAAATCCAAACATTAAAACAATTTCTTGGCAAGGAGCACCAGGGGCATGTGCCAGAGTGGTGGCTACAGGAGGCAGGCAGCTGGGCAAGGGAGAACCTGGCAGAGGGAATGCAGCCCCTGCCTGTTTTTGTGTGATGCCTGGTGTGGGGTGAGAGCCTTTTGGAGAAGGAAAATCAGCCCTTCCTTCCAGATGGGATGGGTCTGGGCACCAAACAGGACATGCTGGTGCTGGAGAGGGTCACTTGTGGCAGCAGCTCCAGGGTTATGGCCATGGCTTGCCTCTGCAGTGTGTGGGAATGGTCAGGGGCGCTGAAAGAGCACCACGCCTATGTCCTGTCTGTGGCCTGAGGTTGTCACCACCATGTACCCAAGCTGGGAATAGTTGTTACTGCTGTGAAAGGATTCAGAATCAGACATAAAATGGGAATAAATTAAAATCCTGTGGCAAGTTTTCCCTCCTTTTTTTTTGCTCTCTCTATAGTTAAAAAGAAGAAGTTGAGGGGCTTGGGGCCTTCCACAAGTGTTCGCCTTGGGCTGTGGGCTCAAAACCTGCTCTATTTAGAGCACACTCTCCTTACTTTGCTGTGGTCTGGTATAACTGTGGTGTGGGATGAACACACTCCTCTGCCCTGGCAGCGTGACCCTGCCCAGGAGTGAAAGACTGTGGTGGCTGTCAAGTAAATGCAATAAAAAATTAAATGTATCTGTTAACACACCTCTCCTCGCTTTGATTCTTATAATTAGGTCAGATAGAGCAGCTACTAATTTGAGTAGTTTCTGTGGCTCCCCTCAGACAGCCTTTTTAGCAGCAGTCCCTGATTTTAATTGAGCTATGGAAAGACATTACCCTTTTTGGAGCCATTTGCTAGACCTGCTCACCTCCACAGACAGTGACACATGATTTTACTGCACAGAAGCCAAACGTAACAAATCAACAAATAACTCGTGGTCTCTGATAATCCAGGTGACGTAGGTGATTAATTGCCAAGACACTTACAGGAAGACGCTCGCCTGCTGGGTTTTTGGTGGTGACAAATGAGCTGTGACTATCAGGGTGTATGCTCCAGCTTTTCACAGGAATGGAGATAAAGATTTGAATCCAGGACATCCAGGGCTAGGTCAGTTCAAAGGTCCCTGACAAGGGTTTGTCTCTGGGACAAATGTGTGTCCCTCCCCATCAAAATGGTCCTACACAGAGATAGCTGTGTTGCACCAAGATGCTTGCTGAGGAGTAAGGCTATCTGTGCCATCCCATGCCACCCTAGAGCTCCTGAATCTCCCAGGTGAACAAGACCCATGATTCATGCATCCTGAAGTCAAAGGGAGGCAACATAACCCTCTAATCTGATATCATGTGCAGTGCAAGCTGGGTGGCTTATTAATTTCAACTAGGGCATTTTTTTTTCCTTTTTCCTTCTTTCAGAAAAAAAAGGAGTAAACAAACAAAAAAAATTGTGATTTAATGGTTTCCAGTGATGGAGAGTCCACAGCATGACTAAGTAAATTGTTGCAGTGCTTAATTGTGCTGATGAAGTCAATGGAGTTACGGTAAACTGACGTTATTCCAGTGTGACTGAATAAAAAATTTGCCCTATTTACCCGAAAGGAGCAGCACTTTAAAGTCTCTGTATGTCTTTAAATAAAATTATTCTCCAGCAGAAGACGCGGAAATGCAAGACGTTTCTTCTAAAGCACACTACAGCAGTCAATCGGTCGCCAGCATACTACTGGAATATTAATGCCAAATCCAAGTTGCACCCATGCTTAAGACAGTTAATTGGACTTATTTCATACATCAGTCTGTCTGTTGTCGTTAGGGCTTTATTGCTGCTGGCTGTGATAACATTTTTATCTGTTAACTTCCAAGCTGCTACGAGTAACACCAAATGAGTCAGCTAACTTTCCTTTTAACTGTTTCTTCTGCTCCCTGAAGGTGTTATGAATGTTGTGGTATGACAAGCTGGTCGACACTCATTCCTTTAAAGCTTACGTATCAATTTTACTGTCACAGTAGGCTTTCTAAAAAACGGGTTCAGAGTTTGCAGCAGCTGGGCAAGATATATTTGCCAGTTCAGTGCAAAAACCTGAGTGAAAGCAATTGTTTTGATTTATTTAAAAAGCATCTTATGATGGAAATTGGTGTTACAATATCCAGGCTTTTACTCCCACAGGAACAATTCTTACAGGCTATCTGAATTATCCAGAAAGTGCCAAGGCAGATTTCTACTTAAACTGGATTATGAGGAAATACACTGCAAATCACCGCAACAAATCATTATTAATCACAATCAATCGGAGTGATTAAAGCTCTGGAATCTCTCCCGAAGTTGCGTTAATGGATGTGAAATTGCATGCAAATGGCACTGCGGTTCCCAGTACCAGCCCAACGCTGTGCCTCTCATCCCCCCTCTCACCCAGCATGTTGGAAGGTTTTCCCTAGCACCAGTGTCCTGAAAAATGGCTTTCCCATCCTGGATGATATTTTCATGGGAGGACTGAAGACCTTTATCCCAGAGAAAGAAGGAACACTGTAGATTTTTACACCCTAAAAAGATTGTAACCCCTATAGATTAGCCACACCCTTACTCAGGTAAAATATTTTCAGACTAGCTAACTTTTCACAAGAAAAATGTCTGTGGTATTTTTCTTCACTTCCTGTGCTTAACTGCTGGGGCTATGGTTGCTACACAAGCCAAGAAGCTGCATTTTCCCTCTCCCAGTGTGAACAGGGAGCTCCAGGTTTATGGTTTTTTACATACCTTACAGAAATATTTTGAAGTTTAAGAAGTCTCTTGGACTATGTTTGTTCAGTGTTTCAATAGCCTCCTCTGAAAATACTCACAAGGGATAATTCTTCTTTCTAGTCCACAATATTTTACTTATTCCTCAAGTCAATGTTTGCTTCATGCTGATTACAAGGGCCATAACTCCGTGGCACTGAAATGCATCATTTCCAGAGATCACTTGCTCTCTTTGGGGAGAAAACAAGGAATTACACCCCAGAGGATATTTCCCAGCTAGGGGGTGGAGACAGCTCTCCTGGGACTGCAGAGGGGGTGACAAGGTGTGGCTGTGCCAGAAGCCCATTGTCACCAGCACTGTTTGGGAGCAGAGGGCGATGGATGTCCCCCAGTATGTTGCTGACAAACGATGCTGACAGGGTCTGAGGAAAGCCCCTAAAATGTAATCCTTAATCTGTCTCCTCAGTAGCCCAGAAAGGCTGGTGTAGTTGGAGGGATACAAGAGAAATTGAGCACTTCAAAACCAGAAGAGGACATCTCCCATGCCCACTGTGCTGGTGTGAATTTGGCCTGCACAATAGAAGTCTTTTATAATGTCCCTATGTTTTATCCTCATCCCAACCCACCAAAAGAGAGAAAATGAAGTCCCAGATGACCCATCACCCACGTGTCCATGCCCCTTGGGAGACAGATGTGAATGTCTCCCACCCAGGGAGAAGATGTGCCTACAGACATCGGCGTGGGCTCCTGGGAGAGCAGCGGTGTAATTGCTGAGTGCTGAATACCTGTTTGTCGTGTTCTGGAATCCTCCCCCACCTACACCCACTTTGTGTGCCTCTTTCCTGTTTGGAGGGGAGATTATCTCGGCCCGTGAACACCCCTGTAGCAAGACAGCTTTGTGAGGCTGTCCCCATGTGGCAGAGGTGATGGTGAGGATGATGGGCATTGTAAGGAAAGCTGTGCACCACAGGAGCTGCCCCCCCCGGGGCTGTTCTGCTGGTAAATGCCCTTTTGAAGTAATCTTCTGCAGCTCCTGTGCTGTGTCTGTGGCACTGAGAGCACCATCATCTTGGGTGGGGTTTGCAGCTGCTGAAGGAGACCCTGAAGAGGTGCCAACAGTTGCCTCAGGATGTTCCTGCATCCCAGCACAGCAGGGATGTACCTCAAAGGCTAGGGGAGGTGACCCAGATCCGGTGCACCACATCTCCCCAAAGGGTGTTGCAGCAAAGCAAAGCGGCACTTCTTGATGCAACTGCTCCTTCGTGACAGGAATTAGGGAGGTGTGTTTTAATGAAGAGTGGCTTTAGCTTCATCCTGAGTCCCAGCGTGGGAGGATTGCTCTGCTGCGGGCCAGCGCTATGGGTGGCTTCACCCTACTTCTCCACACAGCCAGTGGCCCCAGGCACTACAAGACCACCCCTCTGGCTCTGGCCAAAAGTCACCTGAAATCTCTCCTTGCTGGTGGTGCTGGTGAAGGAAGCGATGGTGATCTGGACTGACCGTCATGCCTCCTGTAGGACAATAGCTAAGCCAACATTTGAGAAGGAAGAAAGCAGTGAGGGGAGAAAAAAAACCCCTGTATTTCTGTCCTATTTTTGGCTAGGGATTTCTCATGGTATCAGGATACTTGTGCTGGGCTGACCAGCCAATATGAGCTGCAGCTGATTCAAGCCAGAAGATTTTAACAGGGCAAAAGGGTCAGCTGGCCATGGAGGCTGATCATCTTCCTCCTATTGTAAGTCCTTGGGATGTCTCCCTAGTAGGTCTGCTTTGATTTAACACTCCCTGAAAGCACTCGGGAGTGCCTCCACAAGCACTTAATGGGCTTAATATTTCTGGAGCCTACAGTCCATCCCTACAAATGTGCACAAGGTTCTGCATGTGCCAGAGTTACAGCTCATGGGGTATCACAGACCCTCTTCTGCTTCATTTTTTTTTCACTGTTTTTGTAAGAATTCCCCATGTTTACCCTCAGCTGGCACTTATTAAGTTGCAGAGGATACTCATCCCTGTCTTTCATCCCAAGTTACCTGATGGCTGCCTGAGAGCCTTCAGGTTTGTTCTGACCTTCATGAGCCCTTGTCCCCACATATACCTTCCCCAGGAGAAACCTGGCATCTGATGCTAGCACTGCTCCTCTGTTCCTGTGACCATTTCCACAGTTTGCATGTTCAAGGCTGTGTTCTGCTTTTCTGTCAAAGAACTCACTGCTGGAATGATCCTCTAAGTCTCAGCTGACCACGAGATGCTCTGTTCAGCAAACGTAGATCTGTTCTTCCAGACCTTTCATGCTGCCTCTCAGTGCAGCATTGCTTTCTGAATCAGTGTCTCACTTTTAATGGTGAAGAGTCACGTTCCTAGTCAAGGTGATGTTTGTGGCACTGGTCACAGCTGTCTTCTGAAAAGTCACTCCTGCTCCTATGTAATATTTCTCTTTCTTACTGTGCAGGTTGTACATGCTCCTCTTCTCAGCAAGAACTAGAAGCCCTGCTCTGAAGATTCTTGTGAAAAGGTTTTGTTTCTGTTGAGTGAAACAGATCTTTTGTGAGCCAGACACTGATAGTTTGTGCTCCTTTGCATGCCTTTGACAGACTTCCATGCTGTTTTCTGTAAGTTCATCCTTGGTGCTTCCTGCTGGTGTCTCCCTGGACTCTCAGTTTGTATCCCCTTTCTGCACACATTACCTTAGAGTAGTTCTTCCTACCTTCACGAAAAGACAAAAAATCCTCTCACATTCCCAAGGTGCTTCAACACCCTGCAATCCCTGGTTCCTGCCACAAGGTTCCATCTCTACTCGTTGCCCTGCCTCACCATTGCTCTTTGCCCTGCCTCCACTTCTGATACGAAATCAGCATTCTCTGCTGGTAGGTAAGGTGAGCCCTGCAGAGGAGTGGCTGATGAGAACAAGTCTTTGTTAAAATAACAGGTTAGCAGGTGAAGGGAGCAATCTGAGATGGGGGAAACCTACCCCTTGTAGTGCCAGTACCAGCTGACTCCATCTGCAGCTCTTCCAAACAAGAATATTCTGGTGTTCTAAAGGCCATTGGTAATCCTGACTATAATCCATGCAGACTTTAAAGTAATTGTCAATCTTCTCTCCTTTTCCCAGCCCATTTTCAGGTCAACATACTCATTTTTAAGTTGCTATTAGGACTACAACACTGGCATGGCATTTTAAAGTAAATTCAGAGAGGCTGAACAACACTAACAGATTACTAATTTATGTGGCTTTTATCAAGTGAAATATAAAGATAGTTTTAAATCATAGAATCATAGAATGGTTTGGATTGGAAGGGACCCTAAAGATCCTGTAAACTCACAGCTAAATATAAATTTGTGTGTTTGATAGTACTGTGTAATAATAGTAATGATGGTATTAATAAAATACTATTATTAGTCTTTTATTGTAGGTTAAGGGAGGTGATTCTGCCCCACTACTTCACTCTCTTGAGACCCTGCCCAGAGTGCTGCATCCAGCTCTGGGGTTCTCAGCACAAGCAGGATGTGGATCTGTTGGAGTGAGTCCAGAGGAGGGCCATGAAGGTGATTAGAGCAGGAGCACCTCTCCTGTGAAGACAGGCTGAGAGAGTTGGGGTTGCTCAGTCTGGAGAAGAGAAGGCTTCAGGGAGACCTTAGAGCACCTTCCAGTACCTTAAGGGGGCTACAGGAGAGCTGGACAGGGGCATTGAACAGGGGCATGTGGTGGTAGGAGAAGAGGTGATGGCTTTAAAATGAAAGAAAGTAGATTTGGATTGGATATTAGGAAGAAATTTTTACTGTGAAGGTAATGAGGCACTGGAACAAGTTGTCCAGAGAAGCTGTGGATGCCTCATCCCTGGAAGTGTTCAAGGCCAGGTTGGATGGGGCTTAGTGCAACCTGGTGTAGTGGAAGGTGTCCCTGCCCACAGCAGAGGGGTTGGAATTAGATGACCTCTCATGTCCTGACCAACCCAGACCATTCCATGATTCTGTGAAGTCAAAACAGAGGACCACTCAGCCCTCATGTCTCTCAGGCCAGCCTTTGGATAAGTGAATTTTTTCTGCCTGTTTTTCTTCCTCAAGTACAAATGGAGTTAAAGGTGATTGGCAAGGACCAAAACAGTGAGTTTTAGATGCTTGATTCATGGCAGGTGAATCTTGCCCAATGCTAAATAAAGCCACACGCAGGTTCTTAAACTCTCATCTCCCCAGAAGCCTTGGACAGCAGAAAAAGGACTTGAAAGCTGCTCTTCCACCTTATGACTGGGAAGATTGCAGGTACTTTCCCGTTTGCCTGGAGATATTGTTAGAAGGCAGCAGAGGCCCATTTTACTGCCATAACAAGTTAATTAACTCAATTTTCTCCCAACTTAGCTGAGCAAAGGTTTTGTGTAAGCCACATGCACTATACTGAGAAACAGGGCTTTCCTCCCACGTTCTTGCTGTGCCCACAGTGATACGGCTAACAAAAGCTGTTGTCTTCTCAAAAGGAAAATCACACTTCTGAATTGTTTCCAATGGCCTGGGTTGCTCTTTTGGTTTCTAGCTAAACTCACTGCATTAGAAGAAACCCCGTCACGAATTTCCTGCTTCCCCCACCAAGCCCTTGTGAATCATCCACAAGGGAACAACACGGCACCGCTACCATGCTGAGCGTAGCAGCTGCCAGGCTGCTCTCCTCATCTGCTGCAAGATGATGCCCAACGTGAGCATTCAACGGCTCTTGTGGGTCGACAATATGAAATCATATCCAAAATTTTTGACCTATTTGTCATCCCAGTTGATTCAAACAAGATATGCCACCATGGTGTTGCAGAAGAGGTTTCCAGAAACTTTCTCACAGCAGGGCTGCCTATGACAAGAAGTGTAAAAAGTCTCTGCAAATCAGGGAACTTATTCTGTGGTGCAATCTGTGTAGGAAAAAGTTCACTTGCCACTTTTTGCTTGGCTCTGCCAGTGCAGATTCAACATCTCGCAGCTTCGATTCCCACGAAGCACTCTCAAAATATTTGTCACAGTCTGCTTTTGCTTGAAACCTACGGAGCAGAGCAAGCTGTGCAGCACAGCATGCCAGCATGCTTGTGAAAAATCCCTTCTGGATGCCTGTCACTGCTCTGCTTAGCACTTTGCACTCTGTCTCTAGCCATTTTCTTGACCTTGTGTTTACCTCCATGGCACTCACCCACTCCCTCGCTCAGCTGCAGATCTTGTTGGCTGGCTCAGACGCTGCTGCACACGCGGCAATCTGTCAGCTAGGCCGTAACCCTGCTGAAGAAGAGATGTGCTGATTTCATCTGACATTGGCACACGAATTCGATTAAAATATCAAAGAAAGGATCTAGTGGTGTAGGTGTTTTTGTAGACCCGTTTGCGTGACTTCACAGATGTTGCTCAAATAGATGGTTTTTTCTGACCACTGTAAGAAAATCTTGGTCATGGAGGAGGAGTACTACCCATGGTGTAACAGTGGTGTGTGGGATGAGGAGTTGTGTAACTGGTGTGCTGGTGATCCCCAGCTCATGTTTTGCAAACCACTCATCTGGCCACTGAGATATTCTGGCTGCTGATTTCACACCACCAGCAACCACCGAGTCTCCTTTCTCACCTGCAGCTGGATCAAACTGAAGACAAAGAGGGGATGAAAATTATCTGGGTGACTCCTTCTGCAGAGGCTTTCTTCTGGGCTATGTTGGGCCACAGAATACTGTCTTGTCCCTGGAGAAACAAGAACTGAAGTGAAAGATTAAAATGCAAATCTGTAACGCTGCGAAACTGCAGGAGGACAAAGACACGTTCCTGAAGACCTGTCAGAAAAGCAAATAAAACCAAGACCTTTTCTGGTGAGTCAGAAATACTCAGTCATCACTGTCTTCAAACTACAACCCTTGATAACCAGTCAGATGCAGAGAAATTCAGTGTACTCAGTGGTGAGTTTTACAATCTCTCTGCTCAGCTAACAGATTTTGATAGCTTTTTAGGAACATTATGACATAATTTCAGGCTTCTTTGCCATTGTCCTCTCTCTTTCTTGTCTTCTTTTCTTGTCCTTGCCACCCTTCACAGAGACCTCTACAAGATGACTGAAAACCACCTTCTTCCCTCTTTCTCCAGCTCTTCAAGCTGCCAGATATTCAGCATTGGTTGAAGTTGGTGCCCTGGAGGGGTCTGGATGATGTACCATAATAGAAGAGGTGTAAAACTCAGTTACTGTCCATCTGTCAGTCTGCAGGGTGAAAAACCTGAAACCGTTGGTGACAATCCAAGTCATCTCCCAGCCCTGGGCTTCTACCTCTGCAGCTTCCTTCTCCACAGCTTTGGGCTCTGGAGAGCGTAAGTCCTTTCCTCTCCTCTCTGCTTTTTAGCAGGCTCAGGCTTGGAGTCCTGCTGGTTTGGAGAACTGACTTTGAATGGGTTACACACTGCTGGGCGGGATTTTGGGCGCTTCTCTGGAGGAGGCTGAACATCTGCTTCACGCCCTGGGTGCCCCTCTGCTAACAGGGGCTTGGGGAGGAAGGGTCTAGACAGGGTCAGACTGGTGCCTGTATTTGCACTCCTGATTTAGTTCCGATGTCAAAAAAACTCCACTCATTAGATTCACATGATGGAGCAGCAAAGAAAGTGTCTATTTATGGAGGCTGAAGAAAATCCACAGAGATGCGGGTTGCAGTTATTTGTCTGAATGGCGCCTCCTGACATCACGAGTGGCTGGAAAGGCTTGCTCAGCTCAGGAACAACGGAGAAGGCAGCTCTGCCTGGCTCTGTTAAAGCCTAAACTCTTTCAGCATCTAGATCACGTTTCTTGTTTTTCATTATAGAATTCTTATTTTGCAGGAAGTTTGATGTGTAAAGAGGGTAATGCTTTTGGAGGCTTGTGAGAAAAGTGTACTTCTTGCTTGTTTGCAAAGTGACTGCACCATAGACATTTTACAGAGAGTAAGATGAGGTGTGCAAGTAAAAAAATAGGAAAGGTTTCACTTAAAAAAATTATAGGAATATATCAGCTGAAAGGAAAACACATCTGATAGGTCTGGGAAGTAAAAAAGGAGTCCTGCTTTTCTGCACTCGATTTTCTGTAATGTAAAAATGCAGCTGTGCAACAGAACTATGAAAGGCTCAAGTTTTTAACAAACCCATATATATTAAGGAATTCTTTAAAATTCAGTTTCATCCCTTGTCTATTTTATTTTGAGTCTTGAGATCTTCTTCAAGTGTGAGTCCACATTCAGTGGCCATCTCTGCATCTCTGGGTAGAGGGCTTGCAAGAATTGCTGAGGGTGCCTTGGCATTTATTCAGGTGGGTCAAGGAGAGAGCAGCTGGCTGCCTGATACAACACTTCATCAAGAGCTGTCAGTCCCTGAGCCCCTCAGTCGATGTGCTGTGCCCCGTGCCCAGGATGGAGCATCGCTGGGCAAGGATTCCTTTGTCAACTCCAGATCTTGCCTCTTCTTGCAGCACTGCCTGACTTTGCTGGAACACCACAGGGAACCGCAGCCTGGGGGTGCTTACTCCAGAGCTGCGAGAGCCGCAGGGCAACGTCAGCCATGCCCAAGGATTAAAGGGAAAGGAAACGCTGAGTGGCTCATGCATGGCAGAAAGCGAGGCAGGACCAGCTTCCCAGCACACACTTGACCATGTGAACTTCACTGCAGTGTAGACTTTGGAAAAGCAAAATTGCTTCTGACTGCACCAAGGGCAGAAGCTGGATCCATTTGCCCACTAAATCACAATGCACCCTGTGGTGGGCATATGAATGTGGCCTGGGTGAGCCCTCTGGGGGGACACTCATGCAGACCTTCCCTGGACACCTTGGGGAGGTTGCCTACTGTCCCTTGGAGCTCTGGAATTACAGCCCTTCAGCATCTTTTAAGTATTTTTGTGGGTTTTTTTTTTTGCAAAAGTTTCAATTTGCAGTGCTCTGATACACATCCTCTTTCTTCATACAATGGACATTTCTCTCCTTGTTCCATGCTCATTTTCCTCATTTCCATTTTTTTCCTTTTTTTTTCTTGATGGTTTTTCCCTCATTGTGACTTATTTTTGTGACTTCCTTATTTCCCCCTCACCCTTTCCTTCTTCCCTTTTTCTTCTCTATTCTCACTCTTTCCCTTCACTATATTTCCCATTCTCCAGTGGCTCTGGTCCCTGTTGGAGAGGACAGAATATCCCCTGTGAATGCCTCAATGAACAGATCCCCACCCCAGCAAATCAACACTAGACAGTCCAGTTTCTGTCTTAGAGTCAGTTTTTGTTTGCTTGTGTCATTTTTTTTTTGTTTTAAGTTTTGGATGGGTTTTTTTGTTGCAAGATGCTTCATCAGCCAGCAAGGTTCGTAGCCACAATGGGAGCGAAGAGTGAAAGTGGGTGGCTCTCAGGGAGCCACTGCTGAGTTCCATGCAGCTGCAGCAGCATTTCTGTAATGTGTGGGTGGATCTGAACAGCCCCACCATTTGGTCCTTTGCCCCCCATGGCTTTCTCTGTCTCAATCCCCCTCCTAAATCAAGTTGGAGATGCCCATCTCCTTTAGGGATAAAAAGAGAAGCCACCAAACTGCTGCCCAGCATGTGCCTTCCCATTACTGATCATGTGGCAGGAACTTGTCTGATTGTGGTTGAGGTTCACTCTTTAGGTCTTGGCAGATGTAATTGTAAAATTGAAACTACTGGTTGCTCTTCATATCTGTTTGCAGGCCGGTGTGTGGTGTGCCTCTGCCTCTAGGCAGAACCTGCCACTGGGACCGTGCTGCTTTCAGTTTCATCATTATATTCTCCTCCCTCACAGGCCAGGCACGAGCAAGGGTGATATTTGCAGCACCAGATCTCAAAGCACTTACACAGCTAACCACCAGGGTTGCAATGGGTAGACATTTTTTTTATACCCCTTTTACGGAGAGGTGGAAGAGTGATGCTGCCTGGGGTTGTTGTCCATGGGCTATGGGCATTTACCCTATAGACAGTATTTGTTATCTACAAACCCTACCCACTGAGTGTCCCGCCCTAGCACTGCCTTCTGGGGTGTGCTAGTCACCAGCAGGATAGGAACACAGGCATACCTGTCAAAATACTGTCTTACTATTATTGTCTAGGCAAGTTTGCATCTATATAAATCTAGCACAAAATGCTTATAATGTTATCATGCATATGTATTTGTGCAGCATATACATAATCACCTCTTTGTATGCAAATACAGTTACATCCATAAGTAAATACGCTTTTCAAGCATGAATTCGACAATAGAAAAAATATTTGCTTTTAAAAGTAAGCCTTTATTATGCCTTCATGCCGATTCTGCCTGTGAATTATTTTTCTTGTTGATAACAGGTAGCTATCAGTTTTCCAGGGAAACAAAGGAAAAGAAGATGAAATAGTTGTCAAGCATTGCATTGTACTATGCCATGAATTTTCCTTCCTACGGGCTGAAAAGAAACCACTGAATTATATCGTAACTGTCAAGTGTCCTGTTTTTAGTTTGTTGCTCAAACACAATAAAATTATTTAATACACAAAAGCTATCATGTGGAGCCTGTCAGTTTTTCTTTCAGCAATATATAGAGGAAAACAAGGAATGAGAAATGCACCTGAAAATGTTGAAACATTGCAGTAGAGTGCTGGAGAATATTGTAATAAATCATATTTATGACAAAACAGAAACTCAGCACCCTGGAAAACACACAGAGCACTTGAACTGTGGTAACTTCCAGGCACATTGGCCTCTGCTTAGGGGTGGGCCAGGTGATTCAGCTGAATCTGAAACCTGATAAACTCTTGCCTTCTGCTTTTACATCACAGCCAGTGATTGCACATGACACACTAGGAAGAGGTACCGCTATGCAGACACTACCTTTGGTATTTATTGTATCGATCCTGCTACGGATCATTCCTTGGTCATGCTGTACTTCAGTCTTTCCCTTATGGGTGTGTGTATGTAGGTGCCAGAGGATATATGTTTAAATGGGAGGTCTTGAGCCTGGATTGTGAGTTGAGAGAAGAGCTTGCGTGAAATATTTTCTTCTGTTTAGCTTCTGTTTACAAACTGTGACAGTAGACTCTGGTTCCCAGTAACTTATGCCTCATTTGAGCTCATTCAGTGAATATGCTTTTGTCCAAATGTTAAGAATCATGTTTAGTAGAAATTTGAGCTGCTTTAATTGCACCAACCAGTGAAGTTGTCTTATTATTTCTTCTCTTTGATTGGAAAAACATGCAAGTAGTTCTGGAATAAGAGCTGGCACAACAGAATTTAAAATTAAGTTCTGATTCCTTATAAAATTGCCGCTTAGAAATGGTTCCATGAAACCTTGCCCTCAAATCTTAATTGTTTACATTTTTGCAGATATTGAGAACAAATGAGGTATGAATAACATCAAAGGAAACTGTTCAAAAACACATAGTACATATTTTTGCTATCTATTTTTAGGAAAAAATATTTAATACTAAATTCTTTTTTAAATTCATGTAACTAAATATATATAGCAGCACTTCTTTTAAGCCAGGGTGGTCCAACGTCAGCAGCCATTAGGTCTGCACCAAGATTTTGGTAGCCCAACACCCCGCAGCCCCATCTCCTAGCCTGGGAAGCACAACCACACTTTTGTCCCACTTGACAACTCCTTTTCACCCTTCCTCCTGGCAGCAGTGCCTGCCAAGCCCTCTGGCCGCTCTCTGCCACCAAAGCTGCTACAGAGAAATTGGGGGAGGAGGAAGGAGTTGGCTGTGGGTTGTTGCTGTCTGGTTTGAAGACTCACTGTCAATTGCTGGTGGTGAAGAAGAGGAAGAGGAGGAGGAGGAGGAGAAGGAGGGTGAGGAGAAGAAGGAGGAGGAGGGGGATGCAGCAGCAGCTGTGTGAACCCTGGCCACAGCAGCCCAGCTCCCTGCAGCAGTCCATGGGGAGACTAAGGTTTGTCTGTTTGGGCAGCGCTGCCATCACCAACCACAGTTCCTCATCTCCTCTGAAAAGAAGGGGTGAGCTGCCTGAAGGCTTTCTGGAGGCTGGAGTTGCACCACATCGTGTGAAGATCTGTCAGTCTCAACTCTGAAATACGTCCAGTGAGGTGGGCAGCCAGTGCAGCCAGCACGTGGCCCCAGTTCCAGCCATGTGGATGTAAAAGCAGAAGGGCCTTGCTGCCTCTATGGGAGCATTCAGAATTTTTCCCCGTGTGTAGAAGATGGACCTAAACCAAGACAACTTCAAGCCCCTCACCAGCAAGTACCCTGACAACTCTGTGGTGACATGAATTTCTTATTTTAAGAACCTGGACAAAAGTTGGTCCCTGCCTATGCATCCTCTGCGAGGTCCTCTGCACATTATGTGAATTCACGGTGGGCACCTTTCTCCCCCGCAAAGCAGAGCGAGTCATTTTGCCTTTGTTTTGCCATCTCTCTGCAGTGCCCTGTTAGCCTGAAAGCCTTTGTGTGCACAGCCTTTTCCTCACTGTTGATACAATGGCAGAGGGGTCAGAGATCATGTATTTTCCATGCACTATGAAGTGGGATGAGTGGGATTTACTGGCCTAAAGTCAGCTAGCTGAAAGTGTGAACAACCTGGAGTAAGAGCCTGGCATCTCAAGTCCGATCAGCTCCACCATCTGGGGTAGTGAATCACCCACAGGGAGAACATGTTTCTCTCCACTGACCATGGAGTGACCCTAAATGTGACACCCACCTCTCCCTGGGCCAGACAGACCCTGACCTGCCTGTGGGTGCTGCTGTCTGAGGTGGGAGGCAAAGGGCAGGTGGAAGGGGAGTGGGCTCACCAAGTTGTGGTGAGGGATCGGCAGATCTTTAAATTCCATCTGTGGTTTGTGCTATTGGTGGGGAGAGATGCACAGCCCCAGGAAGTCACACACAGCAGTGAAGCTCCTGCTCTGAAATGCCATGCAAGAGGGACTACCTTTCTCCAGTGGCTCTGTAAGAAGCCTCAGACGGCTGGGAGAGCATCAGACACTTTAAACTCGCTTGTCAGGGCAATGTAAATGCCTTGTTCAGCCAGGACATGTCCAAACCCTTCTGTGTGGTGCAGCCCTCAGCTACCCTGGGTTGGGAGGGGATGTGAGTGAGGTGCCATGCCAGCCTTCCGGTAACTTAGGCTGCTCAGAAACATGCACTGCAAATCATGTCCCCTCTGAGGGACAGGGGAGGAAACTGAGGGTGCTGAACTTCCTCATACTTCCTCAGAAAATAAGATGATACCAGACACAACTGGTATTTCATTGCTGCTTTTTATGCTGTTAAAACATCTGTACTCTCTCACCATGCACACACGTGTAGAAAAAAAGAGCTGTACATAGAGTACGAGTGCTTTCAACTTCATGTAGTCTCCTGCTGAATTTGATCAAAACCTCAGAACGTGAATTATACAGACAGTAGTAAAAAGACAGCATAGATCCTTTATTTTGGCTGCTTCAAACCCAGAATATGAATAGAAGGCTCCACTTTATTTCAGTGATGATAATAGGCAATCTTCAGGTCTTAAATTTGAAAAAAAAATACAAGTTGATGCTAAGGTTGATAGGAGATATTGTATTGTAGAGGAGTAGAAAATGGGAGCAGGAGTAGGAGTAGAGAAATGAAAAGGTGGAGTGTAGGAGGAGGAGGGTGGGAGTAGAAAATGAATTGTGGTGCATCCATCAGCATTTCAGCATTGTGGGAGATGAGATAAACCTAATGCTGTCGGTTTTGTAGATGCAGTAAAATTTCTTGTACTGAGCCATCACTGTGCTGAGCTCTTTTAGGAGCAGGAAGCTCCCCTCAGCAGCTGAATGGGTGGGTTTGTTCACGTTGCATCGCCTAAGGGTGGTCAGCAGTGTTGGAGGGCACTAGGACAGCGGTGCAGACAGGGTTAGACACTTTTTTTGTGCATGGCATGTGTTGCTTTGACTCTAAAATCTGTTGATTCCATCTCCAAATATCTGATGGAGAGAAGAAATTCTAAAAAGAGAAGTGGCAGAGTGCATATGTGTGGACTGAGGCCCCACAGAAGAACTCATTCACCTGGGTGGTTCTGCCAAAGTCAGAGTGAACTACCAGGATTACTCATCCCAGGAAAGTGCACAGCATTGTCTCGCTGGCCTTCATCCTTCCTCCAACCCTTAGCAGACCTGGTCCCAGCTGTTGGCAGGCAATAGTCAAAATCCCTGCAGCTCAGCTCTGCCTGTTGTGTTGTGAGTCACGGGGCCCCACTTGCTGAGCAAATGCAGCATTTGGAAGGTTCTGGTTTTATCCTCTACACCTCTATGTCCCTCACATCTCATTGCAAACTGCTGTCTGCCCTCTCTGTATTCACTGCTAACTTTTGAGCTGCAAGAACACCAGTGACATGGGGCACAAAGGTGGCAGAGCTCTGCCAAGAAGGTGAGGGGAGCGACGGCAATGTCAAGTAGGACCAAGAAAGGGAAATACAACCTCTATCCTGTAGAATGACCTGGGCTGAACTACAAATGCACCAGGGCTTCCTAAAATCCCCCAAGAGTAGCTTTCTTCCCAGTTTTCACAGTTGGCATCTGACAAAGGAAAGCTTTTTTTTTTCAACATCTGCGTATACCAATAGAGTTCAGGGAATAGCATCTCTACTTTTGGCAAAATAGAAGAGCAAGGACTGCAAGATTTTAAAAAACTCCTTAGAAGAAACCCTGGGTAATAAATCCACTTCCTTTAGCAGAATGAGTGCCAGTCTGGCTCTTAGATCTCTTTTTTTTTTTTTTTCTCAGACACCAAGGAAAGAAAAAGAAAATGTTTCTGTGTTCTCGAGCACTTCTTTTGTTTTGGCTCCCATTTAAACACATCCATTCGCTGCGCGTCCCTGGCTGCTTCTCACCATTATATAACCTCTGCTTCTCCAAGGCAGGGTGCTCTCCCTTATTGCAGGGCAACTACTGCAGCCGAGTTGCGTAACACTGCCACATAAAGCTGTTCCAAGCTGAAACGTGGCATGCAAGTTATTAGGTTGAACTGGGACTACTTTGCTTTCTTTTCTTTTCTTTTTTTTTTTTTAACTGAAAAAAAACCCCTACAAAAAAAGGTGTTTTCTAAAATCCATGGGCTAAACAATTCAAATTTGTGGGTTGAATCCTTTAAAGGATTTCCAAAACATAGAAATGACTTAAAGGCAAAGCAACTCTGAAATCTGATGAGCAGCCAACCTATAATAAGGTATAATCACCTTTGGCATTTGGTAAAATAAACATGACAAAAACAGTGCTTTAAAATGTGATCAGTTACTACGCACTTATGCATATTTTGCACAAACTATATAGTTAGGTGTCACCGCCTGTCTTAAAAAGTGTTTTCATGATAGACAGCATGAGTATCTAGATGTATGATCTGACACTAAATTACATGCTGTGGCCCAAATCCAGTCTTGTATTCTCTCGCCTTCATTAATGTTACTCATTTTCAGAAAATATTTTTATAGGAACAATGAACTGCATTTAAATAACATTAACACTTTCTGCCTTGATGCAGGGAGGACGGAAGGGTAACAGGTTTTCTGGCTCAGCTTTGACAGTTACCCAGCTCCGGTAGTTCTTTGACAGACAACGTCAAATGCCATGGCTGGTTGTGAATTTTGTGACTTACGAAGCCATGTCTGAAATACGTTTTTTAAAAGCTCTCCTCCTACTGAAAACAAAACAGATTTTCTAAAATGTAGGTTTGCCAGTTTGAACAAGGTGTTGAGATGTGTCTCATCCTTGGGATTATTTCCCTAGCTTAAGCAAATGTCTTCTTTTTAAGTTTAAACAGAATAACACTTCTGTGTTAAGTCGAACATTTATCTATATATATCTTTGTATATTGATGGGCAGGGGAGGCAGAGGCGATGTGTCCTGTAACTGCTGCCTCTTTGAAAAGGAGGAATACAAGCCTTAATGAACTGAGCAGCCCTGGGGTTTGCCGGGAAAAAATATAAAGTATGTCCAATAGTTGACTTAAAATGAAATTATCCCGTGCTTCGTGCCTGCTCACGGAATAAAACACCAGCTCACGGTATAAAAACACGCTCAGCCGAAGGGGAGATTTATCACTTCGGGAGGTGCAGACACTTTTTGGCGAGGAGCCGGCCAGGGAAGGAGGGAGGGAGGGAGGAGGGGAGCGAGGCAGGGCAGCTGTCGCAGCCCCCGGCCCGGCATGCGGGGCTGCCAGGGCCCCCGCGGGGCGGGCAGCCGGGCGGCAGCAGCGCTCCGCACGGAGTCAGCGATGCCGGGATGCTGGTGGGAACGGGGAGACGCCCCCCGCTCCCGCGCACTCCCCCAGCCGCCCCGCTGCAGCCGAGGGATGCTCCCAGGTCCCCGCTCATCCCCGGCGGCGACACGCACCGGGCCCGTCGATGCAGGCGGCAGGACCCCGCCGGCAGCGACTGAGGTAGAAACACTCGCGGGGGCATTTTCCGTGGCCATCCCCCCGCGGATCGCCGTGAGAGCACTTACTGCCTTTGGGCAGCCCCGGCCGCGGCGGGCACCGCCGGCCGCCCGCTCGCCGCTTCTCTCCCCGTTGCGCCGCCGGGAAACAAAAACCACCCAGAAGCAGCACGGGGACACCGGCACCCTCCTGCCAAACCGGCCCCGCGGCGGGAGGCGGGCGGCGGCGCGGCGCTGCCATTGGCGCGGCGCGGGCCGTCCCTCCCCGCCGGGAGGAGGAGGAGGAGGAGGAGGAGGGAGGCTGGAGGCGGGCCCGCGCGGGGCGGTCGCTCCAGTCGGTGCGCGCCGGGCGGCCGGGTCGCTGCAGTTGCAGTTGTCGCGGAGGGCAGGGATCCGGGAGCCGGGCAGGGGCAGGGTTTAGGGCGGCGGGGCCGGGAGGTCAGGCCGGAGGTTTAGGGCGGCGGGGCCAGGAGAGGTAGTGGTCGCGCCGTCGGGGCCGCGCCGATCCGCGCCCGGAGCCTGCATGGGGCGGCGGCGCTGAGCCCAAGCCGCCCCGCTGCCGCCGCCGCCGCCGCGCTCCCGCCCCGGCCCCGCCATGGCCGAAGCACCGCAGCTGGTGGACATCGACCCTGACTTCGAGCCGCTGCCGCGGCCCCGCTCCTGCACCTGGCCTCTGCCGCGGCCGGAGTTCAACCCCCCCAGCTCGGCCACCTCCAGCCCGGCGCCGTCGTGCGGCGGGCAGCCCGATGGGGCGGCCGGAGCCGCGGCCGGAGCTGGGGCCGCCGCCTCGGGAGCGCTGAGCGCCGACTTCATCAGCAACCTCAGCCTGCTAGAGGAGAGCGAGGACTTCGCGCCGCTGCCCCCCGCCGCCGCCCCCCCGGAGGCTGCCGCCTGCCGCTGCGGGGACTTCCCGGCGCCCGAGGCCGGCTGCCGCCTCCACCCGCCCGGACCGCCGCCGGTGCCGCCGGTGCCGCCGCCCGTGGCCGGTCTGTCACCGGGCCCCGTGGCCGGGCAGCCCCGCAAGAGCAGCTCGTCGCGGCGCAACGCGTGGGGCAACCTGTCCTACGCGGACCTCATCACCAAGGCCATCGAGAGCTCCCCCGAGAAGCGGCTCACCCTCTCCCAGATCTACGAGTGGATGGTCAAGAGCGTGCCCTACTTCAAGGATAAGGGCGACAGCAACAGCTCGGCCGGCTGGAAGGTAAGAGGCGGGTGGTCGGGGACGCCCCGTCGGATCGGGGTCCCGGGAGGCTTCTCCGCCCCCGGGCAGGAGCCGCGGCGCTGCAGGCGGCTGGGCACGCCGCCCTCCCCGGCTGCATGATGCCCGCCGCGCAGCCTGCGGTGCTCCGGCTCCGCGCTTTCAGTTTAACCTCACATTTCTACTTTTTTTCACCTTTCCAAAGGGAAAACGCCTAAGGGAGAAAAGCGTTCTAGCCCTCCCGCCGGTGGGGCGCTGGAGGAAACGGGGCCGCCCCCCCGCTCTCCGCCCCCCCAGCCCTGCCCCGCCGAAAGCAAAAGTTCACGCGGTGTCACGGCGCCGTCCCCGGGCAAAGCCGGCGGGAGCGCCGCCGCCTCCTGCTCCTCCCGGGCGGCCGGCGGGGCCCGGGGTTAGCACCCGTGTGCTGGGGGTGCCGCGGGAGCTCCGACGCGGCCCCGGTGCTGCTCGGACCCGGGCTCGGAACGGGGGCGGTCCGTGCCGCCGTCCGCCCCGGCGCGGCGGGGCTTTGCCGTCGGGCGGCGGAGCGGGGACAGAGGCAAACAGGGGTGGGGAAAGAGCGGAGGCAGAACAAGGGTTGCAGAAATACCGTGTGTTTAATGAGTAAGCCGCAGTATTTGTCCTGATGGCTTTGTTAAACTTGAGTTGCGGGAGTTGAGTCTTTCTCGTGTTATGCGGTGGGACGGAGCTCCCTCCTTCCCTGCCTCCCGCAGCGCAGTCCCTGCCGTCTCACCGGAGCGGTGGGAGCAACCTGTTGGCGGCCGGGATTTGTGCTCAGCCCCGCGCCGGCCGGAGCCGCAGCCGCAGCCGGTGCTGCCCGGAGCCCCGCGGTGGGATCGGCTGCGGCGCTGCCGCCCCAGCGCCCGGGGCACCCGCTCGCTTGGTCCCGGGGGACCCGCGGGCACCGGCTGCCTCCCAGACAGCTGCGGGGCGAAGCTGCGCTTGGGGCTGTGTAGCCGGGGTGGCAGCGCCAGGCCCGTGGTACCCTCCAGCTTTGCATCCCCGTGGGTGATAAAGGCTTAGTGCTGCTGCGAATGAATTCTCTCTCTCCGAGGCCTTTGTCCAGAAAGTGTCACCCACCCGCGTCCCCGTGCGCGGCGGAGGCACCGCCGGGTTTCGTGACACTGTTGCGTGAGAGCATTGTCAGAACGAGCTTGTGCCGTCTGCGTACAGGCAGAGCCTCCTCCGCCCTGCGAGGGATTAAATGATGGCAATAAATGCGTGAGGTGCGCGCACCTAGCGCGGCATCGGCTCGCTGTGGTGTGTTCGGGACTTAGTTCTAGTTAGGGCCAGTCAAACTCTTTGCTTCGCTTTCTAGTATTTGTATTATCTGTATTTTTTTTTTTAAGTGTCAACTTAAATCTTGTATTTATGTATTTTTAATTGCACTGCTAGGAATGTTTATTACATCGGATTTTTGTAAATTTCTGTTTTCTTAGAGGTAAGCAACATCCTGCTAAGGAAATACAGATTAATCTGTAACTCGTTTTTAGCTGAAAGCTTTTAGGGCTTTTAAAAGTAGTTTGTTAGTTTCTATTGATGTGTTTGACTAAAAAACTTAAAGGATAATTGTCTGAAGACATCTGTCATGAAAAACTTCAATAGGAGTGAAGTGACTGATAGCTGACAACTTTTAAATAAGGTAACTTGTCACTTGAAAATGCTGGGGTTTTTTCCAGTGGTATTTTAGTCTCCTTAAGTGCCTTTTCAGGATGAGTAGAAGAGAACTAAAATCCAAACAAACCAAAATAAAACCAAAGAGTTCCCAAATTCAAGCGAGCAAATAAGAAACGCTAAAATAAGAAAACTGTAACTTACTAGGTGCTTCCTATTTTCTTACTGCTCGTCCTGTGCCGGTGCTTCAGCAAGAAGAAGTCTCGCACACCTCCCTCTAATAGATTGAGCACGTCCTGTGCCCACATACCTCTGCTGTGACAGGGAGAACCGCTACTGGTGTGTTTTTTGGCTGCAGTACTCTGGTACAGAGTGCAGTGCATACCCTGCCACTGCTGGTGGGTAAATAGACGTGTACTCTCCTTCCATGATTGAACAGTCCCTGTGTTATGCATCGGACACGTGTTGCCCCCGTCCCTGTGGCTGCGTAACTGCCGGGCTGCTCGGAAAGTTGCAGGCTTGCAGGTTTTACCGCTTGAGCCAAGGAAGAGCAGAGTTTCTTGAGCACACTTTCAGGTTTAGTTACCAGCAGCCACTGGGTGTCAACCCTGTAACTGACCTGGCTGAGGCGTGCAGCCCGTTTGCCTTGTTTATCACCGATTCTCCACGGCTCAGCTTGAGTAAGATTACCTTTATTTTTTTCCAGCTGGGGAGCTGTTGGTTTGCCCGTGGTCTGGGGACCTGCTGTAGGTGCAGGCGTGGGGCTGGGAGCGAAGCCTGAGTCAGCCGAGGGCCCCGCAGAGGAGGAACATCGCTCCAGAGATGAGCACAGATTAGCGACCGACTTTTCTGCTGACAGAGGGAGTGCGGGTTCGCCTCAGAGCCTGGCACTGGCTTAGGGCTTGGGAGTACATTGTGCACTGCTGACGCAGGCTGAGAAACGGGGGGTATTTTTTTTTTCCCCCTTAAGTAAAACTTCGGGACACTTTGTCTTGTTGGGGTTTGCATGTTTACAAGTGCAATAAGGCACCTTTCAGATTCTTCACAAAGTGTATGAAACACAAGAAATGAAAAAGAATGTGCATTTTCTGCATAGTGGCAAGGCTGTATTTCTCAGCCAGAAGTTGAGGGCTAACTGCTCTAATGCTTGTGAATATGTACTGCCCTGATTTAATACGTGAAGTCGAGCTGCTTTTTCATTTTTCACTGAAGAAAGTTCAGAGGTGTCAGCATTATCTGTTAGGAGCTCAAAACAGCATGCAAGCTCTTATGAATAAAAACATTAAAATAAAAATGGCTTGTAAAATAAGGGTATAAGCCAAAGGTATTAACATAAAATTATCAGTAACATAAAACTATTTAAGTAGGTAAAATTGTTCTCAGTTATACATACAGAATAGTTTATTCCAGGCTTTCTTGTCACAAACTCTCCTTTATGAACAAATCCTCTGTTGAACTCTAAGGGAGCAAAGTCCCCATGACCGCCCATGGGGTGGCTGCCTTGAATGAAGCACTTGGGATGTGTTCTGCCAGACTTGCTGCATTGTTGGTTGTGAATGAGTGCTGATAGTGACCGGTGTTGCTCAGAGAAAGTCGAAGCAAGAACAAGATCTGCTTCAGAGATAACGAAGAAATTGTTGTGAAAGTTGCATGGAAGAATGGAACTTCTCTCGTGGTATAGTCAAGTAAGAGCAACATTCTTCCTTACCTGTGATAGTGGGAGACACAAGGCTTAAGACAGAAGAGACAAGAACTCCACTGCAGTTGGGAATAACAATTTTTTGACACAAATATGATAGCTTTTTGGCTAATCATCATATATAAAATATAAAACATTGCTGTGATGTGCATATTTCATGATGTCTTTGCTTTATGGCAAGTGTTGAGATTTATTGTAAAGGAGCTGTCACAGTTAAGCTTCCTTGAATGGTCTCATCCTTTCTGTCTGCTTTTGAAAATGGGTTCAAATAAAACCCTGTAACTTTCTTGAACAGGAGACATGGAGTTTTGGTGTCACTCATCTGGAGGATGTGTCGTTGATTTTTCTTAGTGGCAAGTGTTAAGGTCCCCTGGGCACTTATGCCTCGTGGACTTCTAGTCGCAAGGAAGCTTGTTCACCTAAATTTATTTGCTGCCATTGTCGAAGGAATGAGAATAGATATCTAGCTGCAGAAGGATGAATGGATGTAAGCCTGAAAGCCTGAGGACAAAACAGGCATGGGACAGGTGCTTTGGGTGGCCTTATCGTAGGAGTTCTCTGTGGTCAGCACTGTTTTGTAGTGAATCAGTCTCCATGCAAAATGAATTCTGGGTTGTTCTGATTCTGTTGTATTTGGTTTGAAAATCACAGGTAGTAAAAAATATTAGAAAGACTGAAAAATCGCAAATAATCTTCACAGAAGTTGTTCAAAGCTTTTGAATCTAGATCAGCGAACAGTTTAAATTGTGGAAATTTAAATGATTTATTTAAAGTGGAATGAGTATATAGAATCACGGAGTCATGGAATAGTTTGGATTGGAAGGGGTCTTAAAGATCATCTTTGTGAGGTTTTTATTATGCATTTCTTTCACTTTTTTTTTTAGATGGAAAAATCACAGTTGAAGATTGCTTTTAACTCAGACTGTGTATTCCCTCAGTACTGGTTACAGACCTGTGGGCATTTACCTCTGTCCCTTAAGATGCTTCCCCAGGTGATTTGTGGCCCCCAGCATCATGCGTTGTGTTATACGTTCATACAGCATACACACATGCATTTGCAGGCAGAAGTTTGTGTGTTTGGCTTTCTGTTTGTGGTTCTGTCAGGGTAAATGCTATACAGTCATACCTTTTTACATGTGGCAAATAGCCTTAAGAGCTGCAGTTGAGTCTGCTCTGCCATGACACCTGGCCTCAGCCCTCCCTGTTGTGAGAAAACTATTTAGTGTCTTGCATACCTGCTCGCTGCCACCAAAATGCATCTTGTAGCAGTCTATGTTGTCTGTGAGTCACCTTGCATTTTGCGTAGTTTCAGGTGTGAAAGTTCAGCTTAATCTTTGCAGGTGCAAGGTGCTCTCCTCACCTGTGCCTGAATAACTCGTGGCGAAGCTGTGTCAGTAGTTTTGAGCTTCCCATCAGGGCCTTGAATTATGTTTTAATTTTATCTTAATTTTCTTTGCCCGTTTTCTATTTGCTGTCGTATCTGTTCAGCTACTTGCATGATTATAGGTAAGACTAAACAACAAAACAAAATGTGTGAGTGGCTTTGTATACTGACATAATGAACTAAATTTTCCTGAAGTGCCTGACTTTAAAGAACTTCACTACAAAGATGAGGTAACTGCTCTCTGCTACTGTATTTTTTATGGCACGCTCAGCTGCTTCCTTATTATCATTATTTTTATATCACATGGTTTTACAAGTTGTTGGTGAAGTTGGTCATTTGGGGAACTGGAGCTTTTGCTGCCTGTGATGGAAAGGGGAAGCAGTGTGGTGCAAGGAGATAAAGATGTTTGGGTGAGGTATGTGAGATTGCTTTCTTTTTCTCTTTTTCCTTTTTTCTTTTTAGTACAATGATCAACAATAAAATAGGAAATACTTTTGGTGGTTTGGGTTTTTCAATAAGGCTCCAGAAATTATGTAGTCTTGAGATGTCTGCTCAGATCTTTTCGATTTCCAAAGCACGATGCTGCCTAAATACGTGTGTCTCTGTTTACTCAACTGGTGAATCATTTTGTAGAATAAGTGCTTGGCTTCTGGAATAAAAATGCAGATATATTTTGCAGCCACAGATTTGTGAAATACATAGGGCTGTGGCTAGAGAGATTCAACCCTCAGCCCCTTCTGTTTTGGGAAGAAGTTAATATATGAAACAAGGATTTCTAATGGAAATGTTTTTATAACCTTGAGTAATGAATAACAAAGTAAGATGTAGTGAAGATAACCTGATAAATAGTTTATTGTTTTCCTCTTTCAGAAATATGTAAAAGATGGATATATTTACTTCCTTGTCAACTCTTGTGAGGAAGGAACTTCAAATTCACTGATGCTGGCTGCAGCTAGGCATAGTTAAGCATATGGTAGTGCATACTAATATTTTAATGAATTTTGTAGCATTTTGTTTGTCAGTCTGGTTGCTAAAATGGGTTTTAAGTATTGGGGAAACACTGCTCTTGGTGATGATAGGATGCACTTCCGAAATTAAGTGCACTGGAAAGAGTCACATTTTGAAGAACAGCATCTCTTCTGCTCCATAGAGAGCTTCAGCATGAGTTGAATTGATCCGTGATGATAAGTGCTATTCACATTTAAGTATTATTTTTAAATCTACTCAGTAAATGTTAATTATGTGTGTTCATCAAACAAAGGTGCATCATTCCTGCACTGTAGTTTGTGATATGCAGATGTATTAAGTGAGCAGTGCAGCATCATGAGGTTTCTTGGTAGGTCTCCTTTCCTAACGGAGAAGGAATAAAAAGAACTAAGATGCGTTTACTGGGTTGATTTTTATCTTCTAAGAACTTCATTAAGCCTCATGCTTGTTCTAGGTTTCAATAGTGAATACTGGTCTTTACTAGATTGCTTAAAATGATACCTAAGGAGGCACATGTGTTAAGTTTTGAAGCACTTCTGTAATGAATGGTAAAGGCTTAGCAATGCTTTGGTTTGTGCTGTATGGGACCAGAAGTGGCTCTAGCTTTAAAACTATAGTCACTTAAAACCTCCTGAGACTCTTACAGCTGCTGCATCAGACAGAGATTAGGAATTGCTGGAGGAGTGGAGGGCAGCACTTGGTTTGCTCGCACAACTTAACGAGTTGTTAAAGGCATCTTGTATCACTGCCCAGTATCAATGTTGTTATAGTTCTGTCTGAAAATATGTCTCATTCTAGAGTTAATTAAACTTAAAGGTACAAGTCTTCTCTTGTTCTAGTCTTAGAAGCCTAGTTTTTGGGGATGCTAGGAATCCATGCAGCTGCAAGTGCATTCAGTCCTGTTGCTGCTTCAAGACAGCATGCCAGGGATGGCTGTGATTGCATTTCTAAGTAGCCCATGTTTCTCCAAGTGCTTTACTGGTGTGTGCAATGTAGGCTCATGTTGGTGTGAGCATGTGGGACTCGTTTTTAGTTTTGTCAAGGCTGTTGTTGTAGGTTCTGGGGCCTGGCACGTGTACTTGAGAGACCATACTGGGGACATAGTCTTTGAAATAGTACATACTCAGATTTAAATTTGGACTGATTACCGGAAGAAGTCCTTGCAAGCAGAGGTGTGCTTAACCGTAATATTTGCTGACTAAATGATATCTTCTAGCTGTGCTCTGTAATATGTAAGAATTCTTATTTTATTAGCATCTTAATTATTTTTTTAAGTATCTTTCTCAGAGGCCACTTAGTGCCAGGCCTCCATGCTGCTTTCTGCACCAGGATGTGAAATGATGAAGTGGGCTGCACTCTGCTTCTTGCATGTTGGTATCTCTCCTGGAACATGTTAGAGATGCCCCTCCTTTAATTTCGTTGCTACCAGAATGACATTTTCATCATGCGTGGAAATCAGGAAATGAAAACCTTTTTAAATGAAATGAGCGGTGTATATACATGTCGGAGTGGTATGTGTGAGCAGCCTTTGTGCTGTCCGTGGAAACTGTGCTTCTGGGGAAAGTTGAAAGTGTATGAAGCAGGAGATGCAGAGGTAGTAGCTGCTTGCTGGTGAGGCTGACCTGCAACTTCCGTAGCCAAGCAGTATTGGTGCCGCTCTCATTCCACTGTTGATGCTGCAGAGGAGGGTGACAGGTGAGCAAAAGTGCTGTATCTGGGAGAGCCCTACACCACTCTTGGTCACTTGGAGGTGGTTGTAAATTTCCATGTTGGAGCTGGCCCATGCTGGATGGGCAGCAGCTCCTGGGCAGCCCCACTTGCCGATTCTGCTGGCAGAATCCCCTGCTGATGGTCTCTGCTTTGTGCCCCCCAGCACAGGCAGGACATGGGGCCCTTTCGTTTATATGTGACCTATTGGAATTTATACAGCGAAGGAGGGTCTTTGCTTTTGCTTTTTTTTTTTTTTTTTTTTTTGAAAGGGAGCGCTGGGGCGTTGGAGTATGGCCATTAATTTTGTAGGAGAAGCTCAAAAGCATGAAGTGCATGCTTTTTTCCCTTCCTGCATAAGGGGTATACGCATAATTCAGAATGTGGACTCTAACTGTCAATATACTGTTGGCGGTCTCACTTGCAGTGGCAGGGTAGCAACTCCTTCAGTTTTCTTGTGCTTAACTCCAGAAACTGTGACGTGGGTGGGGTTTCACTTACCCATCACTGACTTTTCAAACTCTGCAGTTAGATAAGACTGAAGCAACTTGCTATAAATGTGGTGACTTGTTAAACCGCATTTATTGTGCAAATGAGCTTACATCCTGCAAGATCAGCAGAAATGCTTGGTGTTTGCCTGGATGAAAATTAATTAAAATTTGGCGACTGAAATTAAAGGAATGGATTTGTTGCCCATTGTGTTACAAGAATCTGTCTTTCAGTTCCCACAGTGGGAATTAGCGCAGTTGCAAGTGTTTTTTTGGCATATGTGAGTTTTAAGTCGGTGCTAAGTTCTGGCATCCGTAGCCTTCTTAGATTTTTACTGCCCTTTAATATGTGTTAAATATATGTGAAGTCGCTAATGGGAGTAAGGATACTAACAATCCAAAAATACACTGTGGTGGTGGTGTAGGCTCATTTGCTTGTAGCTTGCATTTGCTTAAGACTGATATGAGTTAATCTGCTAATTTGATTGTAATTGTTAGAATTAAAAAAAACTACCGGTGCCATACATATCTCGGATATATATCCAGATTTGAATTTTGATTGCCTAAAGCATACTTACAGACTGAGATCTTTAGTGTTTGCCAACTAAATTATATCTTATAGCAATGCTTTGCAATATATAGGAACTCCTAATTAGATATTCAAAAAATGAAGATGCTGTTATTCAGACATGCTTCATAGCAGGCCTCCGCAGTTTTACCCTGTCAGGATGTGAAAGGATTATGTGCTCTGTGCTCTTGCTCGCTGTTAAACGTGTTGATTTGTCTTTCCAAAAATATTCTCTTCAAATCTGAACCTTCAAGTTCAATGTAATTATTTGCCACCCCCTAACCTTTTCTCCCAGAAAACCTGGCTCTCTGGAGGCATCCTGGTGGTGCTCTGAGGCAAGAGGGATTCTATGTGCTGTTGTTGTGTACGCCTGGGAAGGCGCAATTAGCAGGTGTAATTCGTAAGTGTTTGGTTGGATCTTCTCTTCTTTCCTTGCCCCTTCACACCGTTCCTCTGCAGGACTGTCCTACGAGGCTCCAGCATCCGAGCACTGTGGGGCTGAGGGCTGCTCCCAAGTGCCCCTGGCTGCCGTCCTCACGGGTGCCAGCGATGGAAGGTGTAGAGAGGTGTGAGCACAAGGCCGCATGGGGAAGCCTGGAGCCTGGCTTCTGCCCCAATGCTGGCAGGGTGCTGCTGTGCAGATTTCAGGGAGTGTTTGAGCCGTGGACTGGCAGCTGCCTTGCACAGGAGCAGAGCCCACCAGCGGAGTCCTGCTGAAACGCTTCCGTTTCCCAGGCCTGTTTGTGGGTACTTTTCCACTTACTGCTCAGGTGTGAAGAGGAGGTCAGGGAAAGTAGTAATATTTCCTCTTTGCAGTTACCAGAGCAGTTTGTAGTGATTCACTGAATAGATTTCTCACTACTTAGATCAGTTAAGGTACATCCCTTGGCCTCTCCAGAGGATACCACGCCGCTGCCTTTGCTCCTCAGTAAGGTCTTTCAATGTCTCTGGAGGTTCAGGTGAGGAAAGCAATGCTTGCGCTAACATGCAAGATTTAAACTGAAAGAGAGTAGATTTAGATTAGATATTAGGAAGAAATTCTTTACTGTTAGGGTGGTGGAGCACTGGCACAGTTTGCCCGGAGAAGTTGTGGATGTCCTATCCCTGGGAGTATTCAAGGCCAGGGACTTTGAGCAGCCTGGTCTAGAGGAAAGTGTTCCTGCCTGTGTTGGCGGGGTTGGAACATTATTATTTTTAAGGTCCCTTCCATCCCAAACCATTTTATGATTCTACGAAGTGTTGTTTTAAGGTAAATAATGTTTATTGATTAAATTCATTATTATTGCTACTAATTGTTTTTAGATTGATTATTATTACTACTAACTTTTTAAAATGATGTGGTGTTAAGGAAGGTTAAATTGCCAGAGCCGGGTCAGGCTCAGATATTTGCAGCTGCTTCTATGCTTATCCTGCTTCAGCCCTGCTTCTTTGAGCTGAGCTGATGGGTCTGCAGCTCTAACCAGAAGCTATTTGAAATTCAGGATGAGGATGCAGCCTCATGTGTGATCTGATCAAATTGTGTTACATAAATTAAACGTAATTAAAAATGCACTACACATTTCCTTCTATCTAGATATATTTAGATTTTGATTAGTATCTAGAAATTTATAGTGGAGGAAGATACACCGAAAAAGATTTTTTTTTTTTGGATGTGAAAACCCAGAGTGTGGCTGCATGTTTAACGTAGAGCAGCCTTACTTTTTCATAGTTGTTATGGTATCTTGGTCCTGCCATCATTGGGATGGTATTAAGGCGGAGCTGGAAGCCACTTCAGTGTTTTAAATGCTTGGAAACCTCAGAGATGGTTGAACCAGGAGCTTTCTCTTTTGGCCTTAATTTGGGGGATTAATTTTATTGCCTTTTTCTCCTTTTTCCTTGATGAGTATGTGCAGCCTCTGAGTAAGACTATGGTATCAGGTTTTTATGGCTGAGGGTCTACCTTTCTGGTGAGAGCTGAGCATCTCTCCTGACATGTGTCAGTGTATATTCTGGCTGGTGGGGTTTTAGTGCTGATCTAGGGTCTGGTCCCTGGTACTGTTTGTGTTTTGTGTCCTCCTTATGCACAAGTGTGGTAAATCCACTAAATGCTGCCTTGAAATACAAACGACGATGGGAGTCTAGAGCAGTATTTTAAAGTGCAGCCTGTTGCAATTGATTTTGGGAAAAATCAAGAGATGCTATCTTAATGCATACTTCTCCATGCTTGTTAGGAAAATTGAGTCACTCGTGAATAATCCAGTTTGTACAGTCTATGAAAACCTGATACTGCTCTTGCCTATTTCTTCTTTACAGTTCTGTGGCAATGACATAGTCATAAGCATTAAAAGGAGAAACCATAATCTTCTCTGCTTGCAGCCCAAGCCAACGCCAGTCATCCCCTGATGCTATGAAGTCATTCTTTGCTTTGAGGTTTCTAACTAAAACTCTGTTCCAAATGTCTGCTCTGGGTGAGCAGTAGAGGCATTAGGGACGGAGTCCTCATGCCCTCCCTGCTGCCTTCGACCTCTCTTCAGACCATCCTCCCATGGCCAAGGAGACCACTCCTGCAAAATCAACGTTTTCCCTTGACAGCGATCCCTCCTTCCCACTTCTGGAGCTCTGGAACAGAAGATGTAAATGAATGTGCAATGATTGCACAACCCGGTTATGCAACGAGGCTGACGTGGTAGTGTATACATGTGTAGAAAACGCCTTTTTGAAGAGATGACATTAAGCACAGTTTCACCACCTTCTCCCCAAAGATGAGGGCAACTGCATTACTGGCTTCACCTGGTTAACCTGCATATTAAAGCACACCAAATACTCAGCTTCTGTTGACTGAGGATTATTGTTGATGGAGCAGAAAAATAAATCAGTTCTTGTGGACTGTTTATTTGGGAAGGAGTTTTTTAGCTTGGGGCCCAGAGCCCAGGCAATTACTGCTCAGTCCTGGGGCAATGTGCTGCACTGTAGTGTTTTTTACTGTCAGCATAATCTGAACCACCTAAGAGTATGGTTTTTTCCTTTTTTTTCAAATGAGTGATGGCGTTTCAGTTGGAGACATCCTGTGCTACTCCAATAGGTCATTGAGCAAGTGCTCAGCATTCCTTGCATCTGGGAACCCAATTCCTTGCTTCCTATAGTTTTTAATTTCTCTGGAAGAAGACATGCAGCACTGCTGAGTCCTGTCTTTTGTGTGAAGCAGGGGGACCCATGGCATGGTGCTTTTACTGCATTTTTGAGGCAGGCTGCTTAGTAAGGCTGCCGTAACACTGAATGTGATGCAGCCATTCGTTTTGTCACTTCCCTGGCAAGTTACTCTGTGTGCCATGTGGGCTGATGGGCATAATTACTGATACCTCGGGGCAAGGACAGGCTTCCTGAGGTCCCTTCTTCCGTGTTTTCCACTGAGCAGATTTGCATTCAGCTACTGGGCATGTGGAAAGTTGTTCTCCTAGTTAAGAAGTGCAGTCCCTAGAAACCCAAAATGGCTGAGGCCATTGTTAACATGATGTCCTGTCGCTCTTGGCCTGACTGTGGCTAGTACATTTTTACTTATATGTGGGAAAATAAACCCTTTTTGTGCCCCATTTGCTTCCTTTGCTTCTGCAATAATTCCAGGTAGGTAGAACCAGTAAGTGATGCTATCTTCATGTGTAGCGCTTGTTGCTGATTGAAAGGAAAATTCTGCAAACTAAGCAAGTAGACTGACCTGACGACTCCTCATGACAACTGCCTACTTTTAGTTAACATTCAGAATATTTTTATCCTAGTTTACTCCTTAGAGGCTAATAGAGTGCTGCTAGAGTAATTTTCAGATGAATCATGCTATCTGCCATGCATGCTTTGCTGTTTCAGCAGCAGAGGAGGAGAGAGAAGATATACATACAGTAGTTTGAAACAGTATGTTTGCATTCTCTCTAAAACTAATTTAAGTTTCAAAAGTGGGGTTTTTTTGTTGTTGTGATTCTTTTTTTGTTTGTTTGGATTTTCTTTTGTGTTTTTGTTTGTTTTTTTTTTCCTACCAAGCATTTTATATTTCTTGCTTTGGCTATGAGTTTAGCATGGGATTCCAGCACTGATACTGATCTGTTGGGTGGTCAGTGCCAAACTTTACAGAAGCACTCTAGACGTGCTTGATCTGAGTTGCTAGTGAATTAATGAGGACCATTGCAAAGTCCTTTTTAGAAAATACAGTTCAAATGTTGAGCATTTGGGTTGCCAAATTGAGCCAGCTAGAATTTGTACCCCACTAAAAAAAAAGGATAATAATAAAAAATTTGTAGAGCAATAGAACTTGTGGGTTTAGCCTGGGAGTTTGAAAGGAAAGGTTGCTTGTGGAATGAGTTCTGTGGGGCTCATGTTCAAGATTTGTTCTTCTAGGAGCTGTCCTGAGCCAGGGGAGGAGTGTCCCCAGCATGCAGCCATCCTACCTGAGAGAAAGTGCCAACTGGTGCTTGAAAATAAAAGTTCATAACCACATTGGATGTGTCACGTCCCATGTTGTGTTTTGTCCAGAGGCAATTATTTGGGAGACTAGCCAATCTGTTAGTAAGGTTCATGGGTTTGGGTTTGGAAAGGGCTGGAATCATAATCTTGAGGAGTTTGTATGTCAACCCTGTTCCATCTTTGAGAACCAGGCTGTGATATTAGATAATGCTTTAACTATAACCAGGCAGAGTAAATTCTTCTGTTCCAATATATTAGAAATCTTCCCTTGCTGGCTATCCCAAATATCTTATTTTCCCATAAAATGATTTGGCTGATGAACCATCTGCACTGAAAAGTACTAATAGATTGTGTGCTTTGTTCATATCTTTAAGCTTTTTCCAACAGTTTCGACTCATATGCTTGGTTTTAGTGCCCTGACCAGCTGTATTTAAAGAAATTGAGAGCAGAATACTGAAATGTGGAGCAATTAAACTGTTTTCTTCCCTTTTCATGCATTTCACCCCTGCTCCTCAAGGGAATGATAAGTCTGGTAAACTCCACTTAATTATGTGAGGTCAGTTGAAGGCTTGAGCAATAGCATGCTCTCTTTTTCAGGCAAGAAAGACAGTTTTTAAATGCCAGGAATCAAAAGCAAGGACTGCTTGCCAATGGAGAGGAGTTGTTGCACCAGATATCGAGCTGACATGCAAGCAGATCTCTGCTACCCTTAGATGAGGATTGGTTTATGCCCTGAAGCAAACAGATTATTAACTCTTGTAATTTTATTTTAGCATGTTTAACAACAGATACTGTTGCTTATAAAACCCATTTAATCCTTTTTTAATCACTGCAAGTCATTTTTCCAGCAGTTATCCTGCAGCCATGGGTTCCAATGGTTAGTTATTTATTGAGCAAAACATGGCGAATATCTGTTTGCCTGTGTATATTTTAAGTCATTCTTTAATGCCTTGGATTCAAGTCTAAAAAAGGAAAAGATAAAGAAAAAAAGTTGGGCATGTACTTCTGTTGCCTTTCCCCCATCTTTATTCCCCAACTCTTCAAATACCTGCAGCATCCCCTTTCTTTCCTCTTTATTCTTTGTATGCTCTCTGCTGCATCCTCGGTTCCCCTTCAGTTTTCCCTGGCCACTGTTGTTGCTGATGTGAAACACCAGCAGATAATCCCAGCAGATTTCTATTAGCTTGGGCTTTGCTCTGTACCGCAAGGCATTTATTGATAAATAGCAGCCTTGTATTATGGGATGTCTAAACAGGAGCATGTGACTGCCCTCTGCATTGGATTTGAGAACATAGGAAATAGCAATGGTGGAGGTGGCATCATGATGCTCTTAAAGGAGGCAGTGCCTTTTCTTAGAGCCAAGGGTGCCATGGGGGAAAGGCTGGCAAGCTTTCAGGTGTGCAGGAGGTTCTTCCTGTGTGAAATAAAAGCTGTCAGCATCAAAAACTATATGGCCAAGAAGAAATATTTCCATTTCCAAAGATGATGAGAACAAGAACGTCATTGGCAGGTGTAGAGAAGGGACACCGGGGAGGGAGAAGCCTGAATGGCTTTCCTAAGTGAGACGGATGAAAGCTGTTGGAGTTTAGAGAGGTTGGTAGGAGCAGAGGAAAAGAAAAACCTGCATAGTTATTGGTATCATTGCTTATCTTTTACCCGTCTTTCCTGTCTATTCCTGGGGCAAGAGCTAGTATTTCCTGTACTTTCCATTGCCAGCTAGCTGCCATGCCGTGAAGGTACCCAGCAAACAAACTGATGCTGCAGCCTATCCTTCAGTAACCAGGCTGGAGTGAAAGTGCACCAAACCTCTTAATTGTCAAGTTACCAACCAGGGTGAGACAGAGGTAAGAAATAACTGACACAAAAAATCACTCACCAGGTTAGGTGTCTTTAGCTAGGCATGATGTGTAAAAGTACCAGCACATGATGGATGCATGATATACAATGTGCCCAGAACGAGGGGTGGAGAGCCTCAAGCTTTTTCAGGTTTGTTGCTCAGTCCTGGGATCTTTCAGCATCTTGCAAAAATCGGTCCTCTCCGTGCCAGCCACTGGGATGCAATGTAGCAGTGCTGCCTTGTCTGTGAGGGCAGTTCTGTGTTCTGTCTGGTGCGTGTCTGAAATGAGGGTGCGTGTCATAGAAACACAGAATTGTTCAGGCTGGAAAAGTCCTTTATGTATATGTATAAAAGCCACTTCCCAGTGCAGCGTGAAAGGTTAGGAGTGAGAATGAGACAGTGGTAACATTTATGTGTTTCTGACTGTAGGAGCTTTGTCTCTTGGCTCTGATTAAGCCAGTGTTTAGCCCATGAAGATATTTTTTCCTTTAACGTTGGGAGATCTGCTATTACAAGCGATTTTGCCATCGGGGACGGATGGCGTAAAATGAATACCTGACTGACTTGAAATAATTTGATTAGTCTGTCTTCTGCTGGGAGAATCCCTTGCTCAGGCCTATCCCAGGGATAAATGAATCATACAGAGCAGAAATTGAAATTGCCAATAAAGGCTTTTAGTTTGTTGCTGGTAAGTGACTGTTAAATGAGCTTTGCTGTGGGATATGTGCCTTTTCCTAGAAATGTCTTTAACATGCACTGAATTATACCAAAATATTAAACTTCCTTCCAAATTTAAGGAAAAATCCCAGAGGCTGGAATGCTTTTATAGTCAGAAACTTCTGACCAAGTTTATTGGTAGTCCTGCTGATTTGCTAGACTACCACCTACACTAAATTTTATTACATGAGGAATAGAAATAGAGTAGCAAAGCATATTTCTGCTGAATATTCCCTCTCCTCATTAACACCTGTTTTCCTCTGCTGTGTAAACCATGTGTTAATGTTCACATAGGCAACACCAATAAGACAAATAGATTTTACTTACTGTTTAAGGTTTGACTTCATCTCATACTGGCCACCTGAAGGTCACGTGTGTAACTGCTGATGCAAACCAGTTGTGGGAGAGTACAGAAAGATTCTGAAGTTCCTCTGCAGCAGCAAAGATTCCCCGACCAATTAGCTGGTGTGGACGCCACAGTCCCCTTCTGAACAATGTGTGAGGCTTCCTGCAGGTTCCTTCCAGTTAGGAAGGAACTTTTATTCAAGCCTAGTGGTTCCTATCCATTTGTTGACTTTTGTGATTCGAAGTACCCGTTGGTGTTCCAAGAAAAGCCCTTGGGTAGCTGTAGAAAGGAAAGAAGACAGCTAGATGTGAAGAGGGTTATGTAGTCTGCTTTTAGCTTAGAAGGCTGGTCTGTGTGGGATTGGTAGTTGGTGGAGGGAAATAGGTTCCTGTTCTAAGTGTTCACAAGGAGGGACTTCATCAGGCACAGTAATTCCTGAGAAAGGAGGCAGCCCTTGCGACGTTCCACAGAGGTCTCTTTAGACTCAAATTATGAGACACCATTAGCTTAGGGAAGAGGCCAAGGGACAGCTTCAAGTGTTGACCAAATAACCTCATCAAATTCAGGCCTGTAGTCCCAAGTGCATGGGACTAAGATGGTATTTTGGACCATGTTGTTTCCAGCTCATGTGAAGATTTTGTGTTTTGGCTCCAGAGGGGACTGGCCCAATTTGCCATGTTGTCCAGACACTGAGAGTTTAGGAGTCTCTGGGTTTTTCTCTGTACAGGCTATAGTTTGGCGAACTGGTTTGGAAACCAAGATCTGAATATCTTCTTGCTCATACCACAGTGGCCACTAAAGGACTGGAAAGAAAGTTCTCTAAGAAGGATTAGAAAAGCAAGTATCTCCTAGTCTGTGGAGAAATCACAGGTTTCACTTAGGATAGTAACTGTCTGCTCCTCCAAGGAGGTAGAAAGGTGACAGCCATACATGGGGTTTAACCCACACCTAACTCCCTTCTTGCCAGCACTAGGAAGCCTTAACTCTGGTCTCCTAAGTACTGAGCACAACCACACAATTCACACACAGCAGAGGTGGGGTTTTTTTTTTTCAGATAAGTATCATAACTTCCATGCGTATGCAGTCCAAGAGGTTTGTCACCCTTTCCCCTTTTGACAGCAAGACCAGGGGTACACAGCAGTATGACATGTCCCGGTTGCATATGATGAGGTATGTTCTTTGAGCCAGAGATGGCCATGACATCCATCAGTCTTGGGCTTGCCCCCTCCCAGGACAGATGTAGGGCATATCCGAACTGCAAGTTGTTCTGTGCTTTCTAGAAAGTCTGCAAAGGCTGGATGGTCTTGATATAGGAACAAAAACTGTAACATGCTGGTAACCTCAGAGGGTTGCAGAGAAATTTTCTCGTGTTTGGGAGTAGTAGAGTTTCGAAAATCAAAGCAAACAAATGTGTTCTGGTTGTGGTGTTTGTAAGAAAAGGCAAGAGAGGAAGTGAGAAAGACTTTGAAATGAGTTAAATCACAAGTGCCATGAGTTGTTGTGTTTTTCTGTTTTTTTTTTTCTCTGTAAAATCCTGCTTTCTATCATTGAGGCTTAGTTAGGAAAGTTTTACTTTCTAAAGAGAAGACAATATGTGTCACAAAGAAAAGGAATATCTTAAAGGTATGTAATCTGCAACGTAATGGAAGGGTTTGTTATGGAGAAAATCTGCAACCGTAAGACCTTATAGGATTTCCCATCGTTCAAAAAAACAATCATTACCTGGAAGCATGAACTCTTCATTAACATTGTAAATGCAGATGAGAATAAAAGAAAAAGATACAGAATTAAATGCTTGTCAAAAAGAAGCTGCAATTAATAAGGAAGATAACTTGCTATGAGTTGTATTTCAGGAAATAAATATACCCATTCAGAAAATTAATAAAAAGAGTTAAAAGAAAAGCTTGTGTAATTCAAAGCTTGTGTGCTTTTTGCAACTGTGTTGTTCAGTACAAGGTATGACAACTGTTTGCAAATCTTGTCTTTAGACACATATATTCTTTTCTGTGATCTTTGGGTCAGAAGGAAGGAATTTTTTTCTCTTACTGGTGCAGAATAGAAAAGAGCAGACTTATGCTTTCAGAAACAGTGCTGTGTAATGTCACTGAACAGATCTGTTCACATCACAAGCCAAAATGGAAATAAAATTAAAAAAAAAAAGTCCAGAAGCTTAAAATGAACCATTCTTCTTGCATTTTTAAGGGTTGAAGTCCAAAGTGTGAAAGGGATTAAAAATTCTAAACGTATCTGGGGGATATTTATAAATCCCAATTTCTTGCCATTCCAAATGCTGAGTGTTTTGTTCTTCTCTGTAGTGTTGTCATCGAAGTTGTTTTGATTTGTAACACTTCCTTGAAGTGTAGCTCTGATGTGAGATGTGGCCCAAAAAATATGGAAACTTTGCTCAGTTCAGAAAAAACCCTTAATGAGTCACAAAGCAGTAACAAATCCAGCTTCTGTGCTCATCACTGGAATATTCATTATTATGGATGTCATAAAACATCATAAAAAAGAAAAGGTTCAGTTCAAGAGTTAAGTAACCGTGCTTATGTTTGCCCGTTTTCTTCCTGGTGGGTAGCAGCTTGTTGGCCAGTCCAAGCTCTTTTATGGACCTGGCGGATGCCCCAAGGAACATTGTTTAGGAGGGGCTGAAGGATGCTGTGGAGTTTGGGGGCCTTTCACTTGGGGCTTGCAGTGTTTGGGGGCTGCTAAAGATAAAGGAGTGAAAGTGACGAAGTTGGGGATGGAGTACAGATTGTGGGATTGAGGTTATACCCATGGGAAGCTGTGGGGTACATGGTGTGGGGGGGTGATGGCGTGGGTTGCTCTGCAGGAAACCATGACATGGTTTGTTGTGCTTGCATAGCTTCACATGCCAATATTTTCACTTAGTTTGGCATGCATTTCTGTTGAATGGCAATGGAGAGGAGCAATTGCAAGGGGGACAACCTTGAATGTGTCTGAAACCGTCACAGAGTGGTGTGAAGCCTAGGGACAGGCCCAGGAGGAGAGGGGTTTCAGTGTCCCTGCGGATGGTGGTGGGGCATCTGAGGAGGAGCACAGGCCTGGAGCAGTGTGGGGGCTGGTGGTGGAACCTGGAGCTGAATCTGGGACCATGAGTCAAAGTCCCATGACTCCATTGCAAGATCATTAGCCCTTTTAAGTAGCTGCCAAGAATTAGGGCTGATGGATAGCACCAGAACAGAACTCAGATTATTTGGGGTTTTCAGCTAGAAAACAGCATGGGGTGGAAACCAGCACTGCAATGTCTCACAGGCAAACTCTGGAGTGGCAAAACGTGCATAGGATGAAAATGCCTGTCCTGCTGCAATTGTAGCTCTGAGTCCTGGCCACTGCTACGCGCAGGATGTTCATGTTTTAAAGGTCATAGTAAAGCTGAGTTACCAGAGCATGCATAAGAAGCTGCAGAAAGGATATGCAAGAAATGGAAATAGTTCATTTGTACATTAAAACTGTACGTTTAAAAAATTTTCAGTCAAGAGACACCACTGTAAAAGTAATTTTATACTTAAATATGCAATTTTGGTATAGTATTGGTCATAAATAACTTATACTTATTGATTACCAGTTTATTAGCAGTAGTACTCTGGGAATTAACATTTGTTTTTCCTACTTCAGTCTAAACTATTAATTTATAATTTGTTGTTCTACATATAAAGCAGAAAGATGTGAGGATTTTTTTTCCCAACAATAAAATATTGGAGAAATTTTATTTTCTTAGAGCATGTTATTTTAATTCAAAGAATTTTGTATTCTTTGTGAGTCTCATGTCAATTACTGTGTCTTTCAAATATGCAGAGTCATAGAACTTGCAATCCTTTCGGACAGATATTTCTCTGAAAACAATGAGGGCTGTGTTTGTGATATTCACTCCCATTTTTTTCCTTAATAATTTCTGCAAATACTCTCTATTTGTATTTTCTACTATTTTGGGTACTTTTATTTCTTTTTTGAGAAATGGGTGTTACTTAAAAATTTAATCATTTGCTTATAGATTTTCCATTATTTTCCTGGTTTTTATATAATATTCTGTTGTTTTAAGTATTCTACGTATGTAGGCCACTCTGTGTGTATAAAAATACATGTGCTCCAAATTTGAGCTTGAAATAATCATCTTAATATATCTGTACATTTTGTCTAAGTCTGTAAAATAATGATGCTTATTTTCTTCCACTTGTTACTGTTCTTTCCATTTGCAAAAAGCTTAAAGGACTGATTACACCTTGCTTACAATACTCCTGCTGTTACATATTTCTGTGCTAAGTAAAGGATGAGTTTTTTTGAGTTGCTGGTGTTTCATGGGTCTCTTAACAGCTTTCAAGGGGACGTTTTGTGTGGTTTATGTGTAGTGTTGGGGCAGACCTGACAGAAGTAGGGCACTGTTTGCTTGCCAACAATGTGCGAAGCAAGAGATGGCACCTTTCCTCTGGAGCTCCCAGCTAGAGGTCTTGAGTGTGCAAACACACCACTTGAGTTGTCAGCGTGTTGTGAACACTGGGACCTGACTAAAGACAGCTTTTTGGGAGCAAAAGTGCCTCAAGGTTAGAGCCTAGACCTTTACCTCAGCTCAGGCAACCTGTTGTTTACAGGAGCCAAGTGTTGGAATCACTTTGGCAAAGACACTATTTGTCACAAATTTTGTGTTCTTCAGCTGTTTGTGCAGTATTTTTTCTTCTGTATTTTTTCCTAAGGTATTGTTTTTGTAGGCCATGTTGAAAACATGCTGTTTTTTCTTTTCTAATTTGATTGTAATAAGGGCTTTGTTAATCAAAAATAAGTGCAATAAGGCAGAATGAGTTGGTTATTTTTACATTTTCCTGTTTAAAAAAAAGCCTCAGTAAGTGAGCCACAATGAGCCGTGATGTATTTCCTCCATCAGGATGGAGAATAAGCCATTTATTATTTCAGCTCTGAGTCACAGTGAACCTGCTGACACCGAGACATTTTATAATCATAAGGAACAGGTTAGGGCAGTAACTTGGACGCCAGGCTGGGGATTACCTACTTATTACACTGTTTTACAACTTGGATACTTTAGGTTTTCTGGCAGAATGTCCTAAACCTCACACTAAACATCACGTTGTTATTGTACAATTACTGCTTGCAAGTCTTGCTGTAGGTGGTGCCAGCTAGACAGATGCCTTCATTATAATTATCCTTTTTTCTATATATAAAGATTTCATCCCTTTAATCCATGTAAAATTTACTGCTCTTGAAAGTAACACTAATAGTTATACTTCTCACCCTTCCTCCTTGTCCTACGTTTTTCCCAAACTGACTAGGGCTGGGCTTGCTCAATCCAGAAATGGGAGATTTCCAAGGAGAACCTGGGTTCTGCGGGAAGCAGCGCTGATGATAACAGACGGTGCTGGTGGTCACCGCACGGTCCACTGACACCGTCTTTGAGAACAGCAGTGCTAACTCCAGTGTCCTGGCCAAACTCCAGCTGAATAATTACTCTCTGGCTGCCTTGAATTCCTCTACAGCTTCAGCTGGATAAGTTGAGCTTCATTTCCCTTCTTGTAAACAATCCTGTGGTGTTGAAGTGAAGTCGCTGCTTCACCGCACCTTAGAGGTAACTGTGTTTTGCCACTGGGTGAGGGGCTTTGACCTTGCACTTGTGCATAGCCTGAGAAATGCCTGGGTGCATTTTTGGATGATAAGTCCTGGCTTTCGTTCTTTGCATTCGTAAAAGCATCTATCCCATCATCTTCGATGCTTGTGTATGTCCTGGGAATAAAAATAACCAGAATTTGGGTGTTTGATTGGCCAAGCCAGCTCCTAAAATGCTCCTTTTACTGTGACATGTGTGACATCATCTTGTACTCTACTTTTTCAGTAGGAGCCTGTTTACTGCATTTACTGATAAATGAGGGCATCTGTGAAGTTCAGAGCCAAGTGATATCTAGGTGTTGAAAGATGACTGGGGAGGGAATACTGAGATCCTCTTTAGCAGATGAGCTGAGACTCCTCCCATGTAGCTGTTTAAGCACAGTAGGTGGTCTCTTGCTCTTTGATAAGCAGCACAGTAAGCAACCCATGGCTGGATGTCTCTAGTGTGCTCAAACCCACAGAGTATATCAGATAAGTAGGAAGGTAGGTCAGAAAATCATGTCTGCTTTGACAATCTTCAAAAATAAGAGTGTAGCCAGTGCTCTGCTCTGGGTATTGGTGTTCAGATGGCCTCATCTCCCCATGCTGGGAGGAAGGCTGGCTTGCTCAATGAGAGAGACCAGTCCTACTTGCAGGGGAGTACTGCAGCTCCTTCCACACCCAGGAGCTCTGCCAATATTTCATTGCTGTTTCCTCTAACAGCAGAGACTTGAGGTGGTGTGCTCCTGAGAGCGGAGGTCACTGGTGATTCTATAGGTTGGTTTATGCTGGTGATTTGGTTTAATCTGAAGTGTGGCTACATGTTCCCTGAGCTGCATAGCTGATAGACCCTTGTGTTGACTTGATTTTTGTCAGTGAATGACAAATGGAGCGTGATTCAGATATGCCCTTCCACACTTAAGACATGCAAAAGTTACTTGCAAGAGACAAACTGCAGGCAGAATGGCTGAAAATCTTGGCCTCTTGTCTTGATTTTCTGTGAGGTGCACAAGAATTGAATTGCTTTTTTGTGGGGAAGATGGAGAAGTTAACCTCAGAGTTAAGCTTATGCTGAGGTTTGCTGTTGAGTTAATCTTTTGTAGAATATGTATAATCTTTTTGTTGCCAAATACCGAGTACATATTTGAGTACAAATACTAAGTCAAGATTCCATGACTCTTACTATATGTATAAGAGCTAACTTTTTGCCGTTTGTTCTCCCAAAGAAGTTAGGCTTTGCATGATCCACTCTTAAACTGCCCTTTCGATGCATATTCCCACCTCTTCTTGATGACAGGCTACTCATCATTGTCTTCTTGAAGCTTGCTCCTCTGTTCAACACATATTTTACTGTTTTGTCTCTTCCCTCCCCGGTTGCTCAGAAAGTACACCAGTGTTGCAGCATTTCTGTCTTGCAATATCACATCTGTTCAAAATCTGATACTTGATGAGAGTCAGAATAATTGGTTTCTTTACCAATGCAGGTTGCCCATTTAGCTGTGCAGAGTGATTTGTGCAAGGGATCGCAAAAGCTGCTTCCAAAAACTGTTTGCGTAGCAAATTTTGCTTGGTGTTTCGTTTTTAAATCATCTTTAGGGAGTATGTGTTACTTACTGTGTTGTCACAATCAGGATGTAAGAAAGCACACGGTTTAAAACTTAGAATAGAGGGTCTGATGGCTTCAGGCTCGTTGGAAATGGCAAAATTGGGCTTACAAGCAGCTCATTGTAGGAGCCTAGGAATTTCACCAGCTGTGCTGAAGCTCCAGTGTGTGTAAAGAATGTGTGATGGCTGAAGGCATAGACCTTCTGGGAAAAAAATCTGATGATGAACATGCAGTTTTCTTAATAAGTAAATGTTAATGCCAGGCTTCATAACTTGCTGTGTGTATATTAAGCTGCATCTTGATAAATCTTTGCATATTTGCATGTAGAAAAACCTAAAGTATTCAACCAGTATAGTCCTCCTTAAGTCATCCAAGGATCCAAAATTGTATCTGGTTTCCTGTAGGCTTGTCAGCTCTCATGGGTCTGCACAGGTCTTCCAAGATGCAGAGGAAATACAAGATTCTAGGCTAAAATACAGACATATCTAATCTGAAAAGTAACAGTATGTAAAGATGTTGTGCAAAATACAGAAGTTGAAAGACAGTATAAGTCCAAGGGAGAATTTGTATTATGAACCCCTTATTTATCATATAGACCATGTTCCTTTAATGACTGGTTTTTGTTTTGTTTTTGTTTTTCTTTTCAATCTGGCCTGAACTTGTGTTCAAGGGAAAACTGGAAGGCACAGGTTTTGAATAGACTTTGACTATGTTGTTTGCAGAACCAGAGAGCTCCTCCCAGAACAGGCTTAACGTGAGAATGGCCCTGGAGCTCCTGTGGAGAGACAGGTAGCAGGTTTGGAGATAGGATTGTAGTCGATCCGTGCTTTCCTTGGGGTCATGTGACTGTGTAAGTAGGAAAAGCTGCCTGATAATTTAAAGTAAGGAATTACCTTTGTATGTCTATCAGCAGAGAAAGTATAAGTAGCTGTTCCTTGGGAGTTACAAGGTGGCTTTTTTTAGTGAGATATTTGTGTTGTCAAAATACTTTGTATTTTCTCTGCTGTTGTTACTTGGTCTGGCGGTAGCACTGCATTAGGTGTTAGTTAACACAAGCCTTTTTCTAGGTAAGCCAGGTCTCCAGCTGAGAGAGTTTTCTGCTTCATACTTTCCTTTAAACTTAAAAAGATTCAGGCAAATAATTATTTATGAAATAGAAGAGATGTTACTGCACATGGGAGAAAAAGTGATGAAATAAAAATGAGAGTTGCAGGACTAAAGTCTAGGTACTTACCTCCAGGTTAGTAAAGAAACATGTAGTGGTTACATGTCCCCTTAGATGCACAGTGCTGGATAATAACATCTCAGTAACCATAAACCAGGAATGTACAGGTGATTAACTCTACTTTACACATGCCAAGCAGTTATTTAGTATTATTAGCTTCACACTTACTATCAAAAACTGGTTTAAGGCTAAGAATGAATTAAATCCTACTAACCCCATATTTCCATCTTTATCAAGCTGGATTTGTATTAAGCGCAAGTATGTGTGCCTCCCTCATCATTTGCTTTATGATAAGAATTTTTGTTGAAAAACTCCAGCTGGAAATATGTGTATATTTTATTCTAGGTTTCTGAGGAAAACTTGAGAACGTGCACTAGTAAAAATTAGAATTTTTCCTTGAAGAGCGAGTACTTGTAAGTGGACGACTTCTAAATTTGCTCTACATACATATGTATACATATGTATACATAGACACTAAAAAACTTCCGTGAAGTATTTTGCTAGAGTCTATTTGTGGTAGTTATCCCAAATATTTAATAGCAAGGGTCTTTCTAGGAAGCATGCTGTTTCATTTAAAAGATGATAGTAAGCTCACAGTGCAGAGAAAACCCATTCCCTAGCATGTCAGAAACCATGGTGTGATTCTTACTGCCTTTTGGTCTCTGCTCATCTCGTTTCTTTGAGCCATTGCTTCCTTTGTGAACCTACCACTAAGTATCTGGCCAAGAAGCCCCTGCCTCCCAAGGTAATAACCATGAAAAGTCAGAGAAGGCAGCAAAGAATTTTTAAGCTGTTGCATTGTAGGAAGTAATTAGGTGTGGTTTTGAGTCTTCTTCCTTTCTGGGAGATGGACACAACCCTTTTTTTTTAAGTGCATTACCTGCACACAGAGTTTTTCTTGCTCTCCATTGCTTTGTACAACTAGGTCTCATCCCTTTTGTTTTTTTGAATTTTAAAATGGTTTATTCTTCCTTGTTACAGTATTCCTTTTACCTTCCCTCTGTTACAAAATAGCTGCTCCCAGAAAGAGGTTCTGCGTGGCATCTAGTGGCTTTTTCTTTACACCTATTGGGAATGGACCTTCTAATGAAGGTTTCTGCAGAGCTGGGGCGAAAACACTTTCCTGCATCCTTGAACTCCAGCCCTTGTGCACGTCACATGAGGGTGTCAGGGAATGTTATGGTGTGTGTGAGGCTGGCAGGGTGACGGCAGCCAGTGCTGTTTGGACCAGAGGCTACAAGGACTGTCGTGGTGCCCAGATGGCTTATTTTATTTCCCCTTCACACAGCCGTCTGCTGCATTGGGAGGAGCAGTCCACATTTTTGTGGGAGGGAAGCTCTCTTCAGCAGCATCAGTCATCACTCTAGCCTTGTATGACTGTGGAGAAAGAAGAAAGCCCGACCCTCAGTTCGTGTCCTTTTGCCCCATTCCACTGCCTCCTTTCCCCAAGGCGAAGAAACTCCCTGCCTGGTGCTTTCTTCCCTTCTGCAGCAGCCTAAAATTTGCCTGACCACGATTAAGGATCGCAGCACAACAAGGTGGAGGATTAATAGCTTTTGTAGAAGGAATGAGGCTTGGATGGATCTGGTTAGTTGAATCTGGGTTTCAGACGATAGAGAATGGGCGTGCTGCAGTGGGAGTGCATGTGAAGTAGAAGGATGGAGGAGGTCATGCTACAGGGAGTGGAAAACACCTTTTTGGGACTGTTCTCAGCTTCCCACTTACAAACCTGGTAATGCCACCAGACTCGGTTTTGCCTACGCTGTTGAGAAACCTTGAGCTGGTCCTAGGCAAGTATCAGTCACACGTATTTTGTCTGGGTGAGGATTTGATGCCAGAATTGCTAATCGGATCAGGACGTCTGGGTATGCTTTTTTCTACAGCAGTGTGTGGGCAGAATGCTGTGCCTCATGCTCCCGTGGGTGATTGAACTTGCCGGGTTTTATAGCTTTGAGACTTTGGCCTCTATCACATGCATCAGCATGAAATTGGTGCCAGGCTAGAGCTTCTAAAAGAGGCATTTATGTGGGGAGGCCGAGTTCAAAAAACAGCTTTGGAGTCACTGGCTGCAGTAACACACTAGTGGGGCTGTGAAATATAAGGGAAGCTGTTACCAGAAGTATGAGAATATGCACAGCCAAAGCCCAGTGTTTCTGCTGTGAATGGCCAAATGGGAATTTTGACTGAAATGGGGTAGAGAAACACAAGTGAAAGTTGTATTTTTATTCAGTATATATATCTAGGTAAACAAATTAGAAACTCTGCTATTGCCGGAAAGGGCAGCTTTTAGGGGATCTTAAACTTATGTTTATATTGGAATTTCAAAACATATAAATAAATGGCTTGAAGTTACAAACATGGAAAACAGGATAGACACATGACCAAGTGTTTATGAACATCTATCCTGTCCCAGACCTGCAGCACAGCATGTGATGTTGTTGTTTCTCCTCCAGCAGAAGGTGAGGGGGGAGCCACTAGAAAGAAGGGAGTATAACTTGGTTTAGAGTAATCTGAAATCCTTTCACAGGGAGTTTTTTAACTCAGAGCACAGAGTACTCTGAATCATCTAAAATAAACATATTTATTTTTCAAAGACACTTTCTAGTTCCTTAGTGCGTGATTTCTGTTGTAGTCAGTGTTTAATGGTGTTGGAAGCTGCAGCAGCTCTCAAATGCACCCGAGTCCCTTGGAAGCCACAAGTCTGTGTTTTGGTTTGGCAGATGCTTTTCTGTAACGGACTAACTTGTTGCCACTGTTGGAAGGCATCTTGGGAGCCAGAGAAGTCCTTCTTCTCTGGGAGGAGGTGCTGAAATTTTTCCCAAGCCGAGTGAGAGAGATGCTTCAATTCCTTGCATGGTGCTCCAGTGCTGCGGAGCGTGCTGCGAGCTGTGCTGCAGTGCAGAGCCACTCACAGTGGGCTCTCCTAAGTGCAGATCCTTGAGGTCTTTTGTAAATGCAAACATCCTGCAGCCTGTACTGTGCAGTGGCTCTTTAAAATGGTAAAGAGCAAATTACATTTCCTCCTCCCTTGTAGCCCTGAGAGGCCTGTTGTCAGCCGGGGCAGGGTCCTGGTCTCGGCATCGTTTCCTGCATGAACCTTTGCCCTCCCGTCTCGGGGCACCATAACTCTGCGGCCAGGCTGTCACAAACTCTCTTCCTGTGATTGTTATCCCGACATCTCCTTTCCAGTTTGTTTTAGAGCACAATGATAGCAAAGGCAGGGAGGAAGGAGTGGGGAGGAGCTCTGGTTGTAAAAGGATTTCTCCCCCCTTAGTATTGCTGTCTGTTTGGGGAAAGCTGTGCCTGGCTTTTTCACCTGCTGGGGAAGGAGGATGTACAGGGAGGAGGCAGGCAGTACCCCATGGCAGGGGCTCCATGAGATGTAGCTGGCAAGAACAGGGGATATTTGACCTATCAGGCCTAATGTCAGGATTAAAACCAATTAATATGAATGTGTTTAGCGCTGCCTGCAGGCTCTGTTCGTTACCTGACCGCAGTCAAATGATGTTTTAAAAGTGAATTTCAGAATGTAAAACTGGCCTTTTGGAAATTAGGCCTAAGATCCTTGTGCTCCAGTCTTTTCTCTGCCTGGGATCTATTCTAATTAGATGAAGGCATGCATCCATCCAGTGGAACACCTTCATGTTCAAGCAAGGGCTTTGAATTTATTTTGTTGAAAGCATGTACCTATGACTTAAAGTAGATGGATAACTGGGACACTGAATTTTTAAGTTGTGCATATATCTTCATAAATACTACATTTTCATTTTTTAAATTTGTCATGTTAAATTAAATGAATAAGAAATAATGCTATTGCTGTCACATCGGGCTCCTAAAATATGATGTAGTATTACTGTTATTTGTGTGCATAAAATACTTACTAAGTTTTGCAAGCTGAGAATCTTCATCAAGATGGTACTTGCTGCTGTTGAAGCTTTCGGTCGTATTTCTTGCTAAGAGGCAGAAACAAAAAAGTTATTAAATAAAAGTGTGAATCCTGTTGACTACCTCAAAAAAATGCAGTAAGGGTCTCTGGTCTTTTAGAATAACTTTCACTAAAACCATTACAAGCCTTCTTAGAAATGATGTCTTTTGCATACTACCCCAAGTCCTAGAAGTAAGAAGGCAGAGTGAGGCTAACTTGCATGTGCAGACATGTCCACAAATAGCAGTAAGGACGGAGTTCACTGTCAGCTGTGAACGGGGCTTTTAAAGGCGCATTAAAATACTGGGGGTTATTTAAGTTAAACCTCTGGTTAAATACGAAGTCAGGACAAATGTGATACACAAAAAGCAATTGAAAACACATACCAGGCAAAAATATCAAGAATTTATGTGTTGGTATGAGCATTGGATGAAAGTATGTTATGTGAGCCTGCCTCTGCTTATTCCTTTGGGAGTGGAGCTATGGAAAAGGAGGTGTTACCAGCCGTTGTGCAATGTAAGACTGCCTCATCTTACATTACACTAACATGAGGGCTGCCTCGTCTTAACATCTAAGGATTATATAGATACACACATATATAAGGAAATACATATATATATTGTACACACCTATAAATGTAAATATTTAAAAAATAGTGTTTCTGTTGCTAATTTGTGTATGATGTGTCTGTGTTTAAAAAACCAGAACCATGTAAAATGGCCAATACACAAATAATGGTGCTGCTGCAAAGGCAGATGCACTTATGTGCTCAAATCCTATTTCTGCAGCAGTTATTTTCATGCTGTGGTTTTAAAGCTGGAGCAAATGTGTCGTGCCGTTGCCCAAAGATTAAGGTGAATCAGATGTGAGACATTTCTACTTGTAATGAGGTCTTCCATTGTTGTAGTCTTACTGCTTAGTTTCCATATATACAGTTTCTTTTTAAATAGAAACTTCTGTTTCTCTCATTTTCTCTGTACCACGGGTCATAGTTATTTTGATTCTCCCAGCACATGGTTTAATAAAGCCCATTTTTTATAGGAAGTAACTGAGTAGGAAATACTGGTTGAAGGATAAGACTTAGACAGCTGTGGCATACAGGGGATTGTTTTCTGTTTTTACGGGTTTGCCACTAGATTTAACGTGCAGCCTGGGGAAACTTCTGGTAATGTGTATGCAACTATCTCAGCTTTAGCAGTGTGGATGGAGTGAAGGTACCCCACGACCTGATTTCGTGTGTAATCCGTTTCCTCTATTCGCTTTTGACTTGGTTGTTAAGGATAGAAGATATTCTGAAAACAACAAAAAAAGCATTCATGGAATTGTAGGTAGGAAGAGGGATTTTCGCTGGATCACAGGTAAGAGTAAGCTATAAATTTTGCAGGTGGAATGATCTGCAATGGGAGAGCAGTGTTTACACACAGCTCTTCAAAGGAAATTATGTGGGGAGCTTCAATGTGTGGTGTTGTTAATGAAGCCTTTAGCTGTTATGTCCAGAAAACTGATGCACACTTGGATTTTGCCTCAAAATCCTGTTTTTCAGAGATAAACAAGTCCTCTCCCCCATGAATGTCACTGTGGTTTCTCAGCATGGTGGGAAGTTGGTGCAGAGTAGGTCTTCCCAGTTTATGTCTGCGGATCAATTATGACTTGTAGGAGAAGCCTTAAGAGAGAGGTGTAGGTGAATTTGGGAGGAAGACTGGTTTCCAGTGTAGTACATGTGGTATGTACTCTGCTCAGTCTTTTTTTGTAGCCTGATTGTCCAGGGTTGTCAGCTCTGTGGGTCACTGACTCGGTTACCTTCTGCTCCTGGCACAATGAGGCCCTTTCTGCTCAAGGTCTCTGGGTGCTACTGCAGTACAAATATTTAATGATAAAACATGCTTATCTCCCGCCAAAAATCTGGCAGCGTCCTTATCAAGATATTATTAAATTGTCAGTTCAACCATATGCCGAGCATTTTAGGCGAACAAATGTTCACACTGGCTCTCGCGCCGTACGTGAAGGCTCTGGAGAGAGACAGGTGGCCGTGTTTACACCATCGAGTACTGCCCGGCTCCTTACAAACAGAAACTTGCATTAAGTGCCTCTTGCTTTATAGCAGATTCAAAATTTATGGACTTGATATGCTTGAGACCATGTTAATTTGATTACACTTAAAACGTTTATTGTAGGTTGGTGGAACCTACATAGTTTGCATATTAAAGATGTCTCTGCATTGTCCATGGAAAAAAAGAAATATGGAAGAAGTAAATTCATCAGACCCTCCCCACAAGAAAAATTCATTGCTTGGCAATGAAACAATGGTTTAAAGTTTATAATTTTTTTTTCTTTCTGAGTAATTAACAGAAAAATGCCTTTACCAATAAAATCGATTACCTCTAGCATTTGCCATTGATAAACACTCAGGAAGATCCTGGTGCTTTCTTAGGCACTCTTTTTCCTCTTTTCATCCCCTTTATCCAGATGACATCACTTATTATTGCACTTTGGTTCTTGGAATACTTGAGCTTTAAGATCCACCAAGTAGTTGTCAACCTTTTCATTTTATCTTCAGATTGTCTCTTTTTTAGGAGTGAGAAGTAAGGATGTTGTTCTGTCACTGTACTAGCATTTTTTCCCACACTTTTATTCTTGGAAGGTAGCCTGTTTGGCAAAAAATCAAAATAGTCTGATTTTTGTGTACATGCTTGGAATTTTCTTTCAGAAATCTGTAGCTACACTGCACAGTCTTAGTTGTGGGTCATCAAAATGATATATAGATGCATTTCACTGTTGAATTTTTTTTTCTCTCCTATGCTCTTGTTTTAAAAATAAATTAATAAATTAGTCCATTGTGAAAGCTGTCTACTAGGACAGCTATTTGCATTGTTTTCATTAAGAATTGTATTATGTTCTGGGGGACTGCTACAGCTTGTGGTGTTTGATTCCCCTTCCTTTTTTCTTCTCCTCTCCTTTTTTTCTTTTCTGTAAGGACGGACTTTGTACCAAACTTCCATAATGAGAAATGAGAGAAGAGGGAGATGATATTTCTTCTGTCTTGTCTTTATTTATCAATGGCATTTGAATGCATCAGGAGGTAATGACCTGAAAATGAATTAGGATTTATACTGAACATTTTCTTCAGAAAAAGAAATGCTTTCAGAATGCTTAATGCAAATTAATTTCAAGGAAACTGCTTAGCTGTCTTTATTGACAGATTTTACTTTGTACTAATTCTGTTTGTTCTGGCTGTGTAATTTCTTCAGGAGAGAGATTTTCACAGGCCAATGAAAGTTAAAAAGTAGAGACATCAAGAACATTAATACTTGCAATCTTTGATACAGTTTGAGGTGACCTTCCCTTACTGAAAGCACTAGTTGCTTTGCCAGTGACTTAATTATCTTTTTGACCTGTGTATTCCTTTCTCTGCAGCCTTTCTTTTGCCAGAACGAGAGCCTCTGACCATAAAGCTGTCCTGCAGCTCCAGAGTACCATGAACATTGTTACCCAGCCTCCAGATGCCTCCCAGCAGTGTCCTTGCAGGTTGAAGCTGGAAGAGTTGGACACCACAGATCCTTTCAGAGTAGCCTTATGGCTGATGGATGTCCCTGGGGGTACAGAGGGAGTGAGGAGAGGCTTGCTGCTGTTTTGAGCAGACCTCCTTAGATGCGTGCTCTGGGGATGCTCTGGGCCTGTTAAGGGTGGTTTAAACATACCGTAGCTGAAATACAGCTTGCAGTGACTGCGTCTGCGCATTGTTTTCCAAAGAAGAGAAACAGTAATATCTCCTTAACCCATCTGTTCTAGGGAGAAGTCATTGTTTGATGACTCTATTCTGCAGGGAAATTCCACTGTCTCACCAAAACCTGCTCCAGAGCAGTGTAAACCAAAGTTGTGTTGGGCCGGCTCTTTTTCAAGGGGTGGATACAGTACATTGGAGTAGCAGTGATATGGTTTTGGAAAGCTCTGACAGTGATGAGTCAGTGTCCAAGGTAGTTTGGGAACATGAGGCCCCCTGTAATCTTCCCTTTAAATATTTGAAAATCTTTTATGCTTTTCATAAAATACAGTGCAATTCCTGTGGCATTGGCCAAGTTGTCAAAAGAGCAGAAGGGCAGTGTGGATCAAAGTGATGTTTAAGACAGGGTAAATGGCCATGCCTCCAATGGGAGTGTAGGGCCTCCAGGCTATATCAGATGACCCGCAGTGGAGACAGGCTAAGGCAGACACCATGGCATTAAAGGGTAATGGAGGCAGGAAAGTACCTCTGGGAGATTGTCAGGTTCAGCCCCTTGCCCACAGCTGGATCTGCTGAGGCTGTGCTCAGGACCAGATCCAGCTGGGTTCTGAATATCTCCAAGGGTAGAGATTCCACAGCCTCTCCGACCAACTTCTGCCACTGCTTGACCACCATCATGGTAAAGATGTTTCTTTTCTCAAAACACAGAAATGGTGATCCCCTAGGGAAAAGTGGAGATAGTGCCAGAGACCTGGTGAGGTGCTGTTATGAAAGCAGATGACTGCTTTCTATTTTGCTAAAGGATCTGAAGCACATTTCAAACAAATTGGAGATCACTGTTGAGAAGTCAGAAGCTGCTTTGTGTTTGAACTCTGCCTCTAGCCATGAGAAAAGCACCATGCTTGTATCCATTCACAGTGTGGTTGCAGAGTCATCACCCCATATCCCTAACTGGGCCATGCTGCATCCTTCCTAACCACCTCCTCCACCCTCCCCTATCTGTCACATCTGATCTGAATGTCTCATATTCACTTTCAGGGCCTCATTAAACCTGTTGTTGTTCTCCCTTCCACTTTTACTCACTCCTGTGATGTTCACACCAGCCTCTAGTGTGCCTGCAGTATCTGTCTCCATTGCCTACTTGATGCACCTGTTACAAAACCTATTTCGTGGTCTCTTGTTGGAGAGAAACCTTCCACGAAACTGCTTCATTTTCCTCATTCAAAAGCCTATTTCAGCTCTTTGTAGTGTTTTAAAGACTTTGGTGACAGGCTGGGCTGCTTGTGTGCTCAAGCTACGCCCCTGCAGATGCACGTTTCCTCATTGGTTCAACATTATACTGCCCCCATATCACTGGTTGTCTGTTCCTGTATTCATCTATGTCAGATTGTAGCATCTTGACTGAGAGGCTGCTGGTTTTCCTCTTCTGCAGAAGGCCTGCTAGAATGGGATGCAATCCCTGGTTTGACAGGATAATCCACAACTCAAGAAAATTATGGTGGATCTGTGATATTGAGATCTGATTTGTTATGTAGGTGAACTTGGATGAACATCTCCCTTGTACAGGGAGCCCTGCGGTCCAAAGGGTGCAATCAGGTTTAAGTACTAAAGTGAAAACGTATAAAAGGAGACAACAGAAAAGTCTTATGCAGTCTTGTAAACTGACCTTTGTTAGATGAAGAGGTCTGAACTCTTAAATAGCCTGGGCTTGGTTTGCGTGGGGGGGTAACAGTTGTGGGATGCTTTGTTTTTTGTAAAGCTGCTCTGCATCAGTTTAGGCAGGGTTATCAAGAAAGATCACGCAGATGAAGCCCACAGAAAATAAACTGGAGCAAGTTTGGTTGCTGCGAATTTTGGCATAAGTCCTTGTGTCTCTACTCCAGTGTACTCCATCCCTGGCTTTTGGGCAATACACTGCCCAAATCATCCTTGTGCTTGTGGTGGCAAGAAGCTGCCGGTGGTTGGGTTGGAGGCAGGGAGAAGTGATGTAGCTGCTGGTGGGGTTGGTGTGGTCCTGTTTGCTTTGGTGACATGACCAGCCTAATCTGGGCACCACTGGTGTTACTCTGTCTTTTCTGTGGTTGTGTTTGCAATACAAAGCAGCCACCAGTTGGCAAGATTACGTGGCTGTGAGTCCAGTGATTCCTGTTGTAAAGTTTCTAGAACATGCTTTTTTCCCCCCTTTCGAGCGGTGTAATTTAGGTAACATCACTATATAGAAAAAAATGAGAAGTCTTGTTCCATTAATAGAGAAAATTAATATTTCTTTCTTCCTTCTTCTCCATCTGTCTGTGGCCTAAAGCAGAAGCATCTTCTTGCCACGATTGAGATACTACAGAAGTAAATGACACTGAAGTTAAATGAATCCATTTAAAAATAAGATGATCTTTATAACTGGATGCAGAAAGATCTCTCATCACAACAGTGCTTAAGAGTTTTACTAGCAGTAAATCAAACTTTGGGATACATTAGCAGTCGTAGGGACACAGCGACAGTTAAATGCTGGCTTTGAACATCTGAGCCCTTTTTTAAGGGGTGCTCTCCATTACGGAATATCTGAACTGAGGATTAGTAGTGTTTCATCCCTGAGATTACTGTTACACTGATGGCTCTGAAATTCTAGTTTTAATATACTTAGTATTTTTAAAAAGCTGGAATTTCTAAGAACGGTATTTGTTCTTGTTAGTTTTTTATTCTTATTGCGATGCCCAGATGCCCTGTGATTTGACCTGCTCAAAACAAATTTATATTGGATGAGCATTAATTCAGGCTTTCTTGTATGTGTCTTTTTTTAAAGATACATTTGCACTGTGGCTTAAAAAAGTCTTAAATGCGTTGAAGCAACAAAAATGACACGACTGTCCAACACAAGTAAACATATTTGGTCAAAGTAAGATGAACATGATGGAAAGCCAGTTAAATGCTGGAAAGTGGTTGAATTTCTATAGTCACCAGCTTGATGACTTGTTGGCTTTTTGGGGTTCAGAAAGTAAGTTTTGGTGTAATTGCCATTTGAACTAATTGTATGTTGAGAATTGTGTATACTCTGCATGGCTGCTCTGGTAACACCAACAGCTTTGATTTTTCTGGAAAACTCAGGATTGTAAGTTGGAAATTTATGCTATGTTAAAGAATGAACAAACTTCAGTGTGTGGCTTTTTAATTATTATAACCAAAAATATAGATGTGTACTGTATCTGCTGATGAGGTGCTGAGTTTGTTTTCTATTCCTCGTATCGTATTCCTTTGGACTATTGTGTACGACTGAGCTTTAAGTTTAAGCCCTGATTTTTATGCTTAGAAAAAGTTTTGTTAGCTTCATATATAGGGAGAAATATGGAGGGGAAGAAAGGAAAGGGAGGACAGTGTTTTCTTATGTGCACCAGACTGTAATGCTCTTTGTTATCATAAAGTGTCATTATCCCATTCTTGTTTCACTTCTCCTTCCCCCATATCCATATTACATGTTTTAAGTCTTTTATGCAAATCACTTCAAGCCCGTTGTTTAGTCATCTTAACAGAAAAGTTTGGTCTCGGATGGGTGCCGAACTTCAAAAAAATTGTATCATCTTTTTCGTCTCAGGCTAGAACTGTTCATGTGTGCCTGTCTCCTGCCAAACACCGCTAGCTTTGCATAGCCTTTATGAACAGTACTTATCTGTGTGAAGTTGGTCATTGCTAAGGAAGACAAGCTAATGGTGAAAAGTTTGTTGAAGGCCCTAGATCCCAGGGATCAGAAGTACATTGACTAAATATGTCTTTTAAATCAGGGATCTGTTTTCTTCCTCTTACTGCAGAATATCCTGGAATTCCATATTAGGTCTGTAGGTATTGACCGTAAAAACAACAAAAAAATATAGTAGACATGGTTGTCTGACTGAGTGAGGTTCTCAAAACCAAAAAAAGCAGTGTGGAAGCAGTGTGTCCCAACGCCCAGGAATCACTTAAAGGAATGTCACTACCGTCCAATGAACTTTGCTTTTGACTCCCCTTATAAAAGGGGAGGTGGAGCAATAATGTGCAGGTTTTAAGTTTCTCCGTCCCTGTTTATGAGAGTAGTCTCAGACATCTGTTTCTGCTGTGGTGCAGTCATGCTCTGGTGCCCCCCGCCGAAGCGTGACGCGTCTCTCTGCTCTGCGCACATGGTGCCTGCCCCGCTGCTTCGGGGAGGGAGTGTTTTGGAGACCATCTGAGCTGTGCCTTGGCAGGCTGAGAGACCTGAGCAGTGTGCCCATATTCCAGCTGCAGGCAGAGGTGTTCCTGGCCCTGCACGATAGGACGATCCCCGTCCTGCCGCAGCTCAGACCCCTGCAGATGGTGGGCATGGATTTTGGGGCTGCCCTGAATCTCAGGTCTGAGTCTGTTGGTAGTGGGATGGCTGACCACCACCCCATAGCGTGCCATTTCTGGGTTATGCAGCCGGGACGTTGGCCTTGGTTGCATTTCCCCAGCCTCGTGTGTTTAGCTGAAGCTCAGACTTCAGAGGCTTGTGGTTAGCAAGTGTCTTGTGTGTGGCAAGGGTGGGACCCTGGGGAGGGCCTGCAGTACCCTGCAAAGTGAACATCCAGTTTTTGTTTGAATTTAACTCTTATTTTTGGAACCATGGGTGACTTATTCTTGGAACCCCATTTTTCAGAAAACCCATCTGCATGCAACGTTGCCAGGATTTCTGGTACAAATATTTTGTCATTTGCTCTTGAGACAATCTGTTGTTTCAGTCCTGGATGAAGTTTTGTAATATGTTGCTTGAGATATAGTGGAAAAATATCTAAGTGGTGGTGTAATCTTCTAGGTGAAAACACAAGGTTAAGAGTTCTTTTCCTTTTTTTAAGGAAAAAATTGATTATTCGGGTTTATCAATTAATAAAGCCTATAAATTAAACAACAAAACACAACCCAAGAGATCAGTGCATCTATTTTTTCTGTCCTTGAAGCAATTGAGTTAGAAGTGAGCCACCTTTACTTTTCTGAGAAATATTTGGAGTTCTCACATTTGGTGCTCATTTTGCTCCATCCCTTCTCACCTATTTTACATGCTCAGAGCATTCATTGTGCTTGGAAGCCTGTGTGTTTTCATTTGATTTTTTTCCTCTAGCAACAGAGCTCATTCCCTTCGCTAGTACCTCCCTTAGTGTGTGTACAAAATCCTGCCTTTGCTGAACAGTGAGGTAGCAGAAGAATTGCTGAGAACTTTTAGAAGTTGGAGATTTAAAAACAAGGTTTGATCTTTACTTTTGAATGGCAATTCTTATTGTTTATCAGATTTGTGTGATGCTGCACAAATCTCTTTATGTATACAGAGATAGATGGTTCTCTGGTGTGCTGTTTCAGTAACAAATGGCAGTATACTACACCTTTCCTAGGGTACCCATTCAGAATCTTAGAATGGTTTGGGTTGGAAGGGACCATAAAGATCATCTAGCTCCAAAGCCCCTGCTGTGACCAGGGACACCTTCCACTACATCAGGTTGCTCAGAGCCCCATCCAACCTGGCCTTGAACACTGCCACAGATGAGGCATCCACAACTTCTCTGGGCAACCTGTTCCAGTGCTGCACCACCCTCACAGTGAATAATTTCTTCCTAATATCTAATCTAAACCTACTTTTATTCAGTTTGAAGCCATTCCTTGTTGTCCTGTCACTACATAGCCTTGTAAATCATCTTTCTCCATCTTTATTGTAGGCTCCCATGAATCCTGAGTCTTACAATCAAGTGTTTGTTGTTAGCGTTGCCCCTTCTTGGTGTTGCCAGCGCTGTGATCTCCCCTTGGGTGATCATGTAGGGGTCATAGGAGGATGCTGTAGGCTCGTTGCTCATGCTACCACCATGAGTAGCTACATCAAAGGGGTAACTGCTGTAATTCTGCTTACTGGAATGACTTTTTTTCTTACTTTTCAGTCTTTGGTGAATCTCATGAACCCTGAAGACAGACAGATCCAAAAACTCAGGAAGCAGGTCCAAGATGCTGTGGAAGAAAACTCTAATTGAGTTAGGTCAGCTTTGTGCATCTGGGACAGCTGTTGCAGATGAGGTTTCTAACTGTAAAGAGAGAATGACCTCCTCCCACTCCAAAACTGGAGCATGAGTCGTGTGGTTGCCAGGTTTATTTTGGCAAAATAAGCATTGTAGGTGGTGGCTGATGCTAAAGGTGTGCTAAGAAAAGCTCTTTTCTGTGATGAGCAACTTTGAGTTTGAGGAGGCTTTGCATACCCAAAAAATTCATGTAGAGACCTTATGAATACCGCTCCTTTCGGCACTTGCCCTTCTTCCCATTCCTATATCTGGACCTAGGAGCAGGCAAGTGGTGCTCCTTGCTCAGTCATTGGCAAGGAATTCATTCTCCTAGTGCTTTGCTTCCTCTTGTTTTGCTCTCTGGATACCTTGCTCCTGGCAAACTTTCAAGCACTGGTAGCTCCTTTGTGCAGGAGAGGTGGGCAGGTCTGACAGCACGTAGCTGTGCTGGAGTGCTTAACTTTCACTTGTCTTCTCCCTGCAAAATAAATAAATAATTGACGTGTGAAGGGGAAAAGCGTGGGAGGAAAAATGTCAGGAAATTCAAAGGTGAAGCTATTTCCTCCCTCAGTAATATTTTTCTTCTACGTGTTGTTTCTTCTCTTCAAACAATGGGGTGAGTTAAGAATGGATTCAAACTATCAGCCTTGCCATTGTTTATTTAAATCCTTTCATGTGTGTGACGGACCTCAGGAAAAGCCCACACTTCCATTGCAAGCCCTCTGGGCAGCCTCTCTGTAGTGCAGTGCCAGTACAACAGGGCACCAGTGTCCTTTGGGTCCCCAAGTGCCAACAAGTTAAAATAAATGGTGAAACATACAAGGTGTGTGATTTAAAGGTGTTGGCTGTGAAATCTGATAGCTCTGGCAAGGCCTAACTTTTTTTTAAAAGCAATTATGTAGCCCACACGCTCAGAACAAGGTTTCAGATGTTAATTACTTAAGAATAAGGTGTTTGTGAACTTTTTGTGTGTGTTCATGTGTGTGTGTGCACACTTTCATTTGGGGGAAGGGGTGTTTTGCTGAAACAGGTGAAAGTCAGTACTGTAGTGTAAAACAGGAAGCAGATGGGTACTAATTAAAGCCCTGTTGATAAAAGTGTGACTGAGCTTTTGAAGCAGCTGCTTTCCTTATTTTATATATAGCCAGTGTGTGCTTCATATAAGAGCCAGGCTCCCCACACTTCATTGTTTTTGTGAAGCTGGAGGAAATGCGTGTGCATGTGCGTGCGTGCTGCCATGGCTGAGGGATGGCGCTTGCTGTTTGCTTCCTTCTGTGCCCAAGAGAAAACGGTGTTTTCCGAACCTCTAACAAAGGTGCCAGGCACCTCTTTGTCTCCCTCCTCTTCTCCTTCCAGCTTTCCACCCTCAAGCAGGCACCAGGCTGGTGGGAGTGCCTGTTTCCAATGGTGCTGTAGATGAGGGAGGGCAGCTTACTGTGTGTCACAGGTTTTGTGTCCCAACTCATCGTGGAGAGCTGCATCTGGGAGAGAAACCAGAACATTAGTGAGGGTGTCAGCCTCCTCTGTGTGTGTGACTTGCCATCGTCATTATAGTCTTTAATCTTCACAGGTACTCTTTATATTGCGTTTACTGCCTTTTCTCTTACCTTGGGGCTTGTAGAATGGGTAATAAACTAATCTTCAGGAAAAAAAAAAGGAAACAACAAGATTTAAGCATAATGTAGGCAAAGGAAAAATTGCACCAAAGCAAAGCAAATCATCATATCGTAGAACTGTCATAGAATCATAGAAGGGTTGGAAAGGACCTTAATGGTCCTCTAGTTCCAACCATCCCTGCCATCAGCATGGATGCTACCCACTAGATCAGGTTGTCCAGGGCACCATCCAGTCTGGCCTTGAACACTTCAGGGATGGGGCATTCACAATTTTCCTGAGCAACCTGTTCCAGATCCTTACCACCCTCTGGGTAAAGAATTTCTTCCTAACATCTAATCTAAATCTCTCCTCCTAGTTTAAAACCATTCCCCCTTGTTTTACCACTATCTGCTTGCATAAAATATCACTCTCCTTTTTTTTTTAAAAGCTCCCTTTAGGTACTGAAAGGCTGCAATGAAGCCTCCCTGGAGCCTTTTCTAACTAGCAGCATTAATTTTAGTATTTTAATGCCATCAATAGAAAAATGTGTATTGAACACAGAGAAATAAATGTTAAATTTCTGTTGACTTGAGTCAGGTAAGTTTTGTCTGTATATTGAGTCATTGAAACCTGTTTACTGGCAGCATTTTGGTGTGGGGGAATTTGCTCTTTCACTGAGGAAAGTGCCAGTGTTCAGTCTTGATGTTGGGGATGTCATCATTCCAGTAGAAATACGCTAAATTTGGTATGGGCAGGAGGAGAAAGAGGAGGAAAATTTTGGTCAGTGATGGGCTTGAGTCCAGTAGCGGGCAGATTCAGGGGATGGCAGCTGAGGTGTGGAGCAGTGTCTTCTGTATGGGGAAACTGTTGTTGCGTTGGCTGAGTTTCTTAGAGAGTGGTGCTTGGGAATCAGGACTGTGTTTGGCTGAAGCTCTCAGGGGTTGCTCTCTGGTTGTCTGTTTGAAGCTGCAGCTTTCCTATTTTTGAGCTGCTGCTGAGGTTGCAAGTTCCTCATTTCATCTGGAGCAGAAACAGCTTGACTGGCAGACTCCCTACCAGAGGCAGGTGCTCCTACCACCCTGTAAGCCTACGACTGCCTGCCTCAGAGGAGCTGGGCAGCCCAGAGTGTTCAGGGAAGCATTTCCTGGTTTGGTAGTCAATACTCCTTCCCTCTAAGTGACTGGTATCTACAGTGGCTTGTCAAGCAGCTGTGATAAAACTGCTGTACAATACAAGCCACGGTCTTTAAAGCTATGGTCTTTAAAGCTCTGTTAACAGTGTTAGTTGGGGTTATTCCCGTCATGTCTTTTCACTCTCTTGGGAAGACAGCCACAAACTGGTAGAGATTCTTGTTTGGTCCCTCAGTGTGAGGAGCTGATAGGTTTTTCATAGGAATAATTCCAAAAGTCTTTTGTCCCTCATAGCAGGAATGAGAGGAGGCAACCAAAGCATCTCTTGCCCTGTACCTTGCTAACATTGCTGATGGATGAACTGTGCACTTCCTCGCTACTGCATCTCTCCCTGACTGCTGTCAGATGAAAGGAAAACTGGCTGGTCCCAGAGTGCATGGAAGAATGGCAGTGCCACCTTCTCCTTTGGACAGTGTGTCTCTTGGAGGATTTTTTTACTCTGAAGTCACCTGGGTTGTCTGCATTTCTGGTTATGGGCTCAGTGAGTTGTGCTGCATCACTACAGCCAGAACTATTTGGTGGCATTTACCAGGTGCCAGAACCTGGGCTGGAAGAGCTTTCCTTCAGGCACAGACTGCAGGGTTATGAATCCTCCTCTTAAATGTTCTGGTTTTTACAACCCTTCAGTGTTTGTCAAGAAGCTGTTGATGTTTGAGTGTACTTTGACATCGTACTTGAGTTAATCTTCTCCGGCCTTATCCTTTAAGTCAGCCTTTTGACAAAGTCTGGGGGCCAGGTTTAATCTTAGATGGTTCTTGCTCTTTTTCTAGAGTCAGCAACTTAAAATTGTCTGTTTTCTTCCTGTGGTGCACGTGTGTTTAAGCCAGGATTACAGAAAAGCCAGTGCAAACAGACAGAGGACATTTGACTGCCACTACCTCCCCTGGCTGCCTTCTGAAGGATTTTAGAAGTATTTTGGAGCCCTGAGGAGTATGTGGGCTACAAACTGTGAACAGCTACAGTAGAAAGGATGTGAGTTTGTCAATAGACTTGATTAAAAAAATTGGAAATCCACGTGGTCTGGACTGTTCGAGAAGCGGGCAGCCTCTATGGCAGTGTAGAGAAGTCAAGCAAGCTGATGCAAAAGTCGTGGTGTGCCTTTGGCTGTGACAGGAAGCAAGTGCCTTGTCACTGCTGCTCTCTGGCACGTTCTTTCTTAAGGTAAAAAGGCCTTTAAATCAGCTTTAAACAGCATTTCTCTGGTGTTTGTTAGCCAACCACACTGCACAGAAATCACTGCCGGGGGATTTGTACAAATCACAGGCTTCTCTTCAATTCTCCTTAGAGGTGAATATGTATCTTAATATTTTGGTTGATTACACTCCGTCTTGAATGTTCTCACGTTTAAAAACTTAACGCAAAAATAGACAGAAATAGGTGAGAATTGGAAAAAAACCCCACTCTTTTCAGTTTAAAATATTACTTAATTTTTTAAAAGAGGTGTGGAACGCAGAGATTTGTATTTTTTCCTTGTCAAAATTACTCAGCTACTACTCTCCTTGGAAAATCAGTCAAATGTGTTGAATATATACGTGTGTGTGTGTGTGGGATGGCTGCTGTTGTTACGAAAACTTTGAGCAAGATAACTCTGCACTTCCTTATCAGATGCTCCAGAAATGCTTGGCGTTGAAGGAAGTAGACAGCAGTGGATGAGTGAATGTGGGGTCCTTGAATAATTGACAGAGGAGGAAAAAGGAGGATTGAGCCCGTGGCTGCTTTGCCAGTTTCCATTATTTGAGGAATGTGTTTTAAAGTGGTAGGTCCTAAACATCTCTGATGCCTTGAGAATTTCGTTAAAAAGACTGTCTAAGAGCTATTAAACATCCTTAAAATTGCAATTGGTATGTAGATATCTTCAAGGTACTAGGTCCAGATCCTTCACTCATTGCTCCAAAACTTGAGTTTCGGAAGTACTTTTTTTACAAAGCCAGTCTTGGAAGAAATGTTCTTTTCTTCATCTCCCTCTCCTTCCTAGGTAAATGAGGAATTCCTAAGACTTTGCTAACGGAGGAGAGATGGAAATCCTTCTCCCTGATAATTGAATGCTTGAAATACAATGTTTAAGTTAAACCTGTAGAGAAAAAAAGCCTTGAGAAATTTTTGAAATGTAGTTCTGTAATTTCTACTTTGTCACAGAGACTGTTTTGTATGGATTGTGTGGTGTTTGGAATGATTACTCTCTTTTTTCTAATCCAGAGGGCATTTTCTTAGGGGTCATGATGGGTTTAGTAATCACATCCACTGCAGACTGTGATCCTGCTGAGCAGCAGTGATGGCACGTAGTTCAAAGTCTCTTTCCTAACTCTCTGCCGTGGTGTCAGGGTGAATGTAGGCAAACAGTGCCTTGCTGGGGCTCTGCCTCATCCAACTATGTCTCCTGTAATGCCTGGGTGCATGTGAGCTGACTTCAGAAGAGCTTTGTTGGCTTACCTATGATTTCAAAACCAGCCTTCAGCAAATATGTTTACTTTATATTTGGCCCCTCTTTTTTTTTTTTTTTTTTTGATGTCCTGTTTCTTGCTCCTTTTTGTGTTTTGTTCTGAGCATGCTTGTGAGGCTGTGTTTTACAGGTTGCAAAACTGTAAAATTGTGAATTATCTTGCTGTTGTAAGCCAGCAGCGGACAGGAAGAAAGTGGAAAATACTGAATAGGCAGCATATTGCTGCGTAGGCATTTAATGTTGTTACAGTGCGATATAAGTTAAAATATTGCTTATTTCCTCTTTGCTGTTCAAAACAACCTGGAGCATGTTATGACCAGGATCTAAACAATAACTGAAAAAGTAAAAACAAATGTTTTAACAGAGAAAGGCATGGCCTGCCAAATACGCTGCGTAATTTATGATTACATGAACAATCAACAAACAAAATACTTGAAAACACCTGACTTTCCAGGGGAAGACTTTAATTTCTTTTTAAAACCAAATGAAAATGTGGGAAAATTCCCTGCAATATCTTCAAAACTGAAAATAATCAAAAAAATTAAGCACTAGCAGTGAAGGCTTCAGTGTCTCCTGCAGTTGCCAGCAGTTTAACAGATCTGTGAACATAAACCCAAATATGTATCATGACAAATTATTATAAAATTTCATAAACAAAATTGGCTAGATAAATAATATTGGAAAACATGCTTCAGTAAACATGCTTTCTTTTTTCTGTTTCATCCTTGTTTTTAAAGAGGGCTTTATGTGACCCACAGAATAAGTAACTTCCTGTGTCTTGATAGCTATTGCAAATGACAGCTCCTACTGCTGACATTCCTGCTATTTTTAATCTGACGTAAGTTAATGTCCTGTAAATTTTATTTTTTTATTTATTTTTTTGAAACGGGTGCCCCATTCTGACCAGCTCAGTTAAAGAGTTTGCACATCTTTGGAGCTGCACAGGGGGCTGTGTTGCTTCTCTCTCACTGTCTTCAGGAGGAAGAACTAAACTGCAGTACTTGAAAGAAGCAAAAGCTGTCAGGAGACAAATACTGAGCAATTCTCTGTAGAGTAACTTAAGACTTCCTTGTTGCACCCCTTTGAATTGATTTAGGGCGTTTTAGCTCCCAGTGTCAGCTGTGCTTTTGCCTTAATACGCTTTAACGCATATCTGGGGAAAGCTGGAGGGAAGATCCTTCCTCATCTTTGGGCAAAAGCATGGGAGGGATGGGAGGCCCCTGGCAGGCTTCGTGATTGGGAATCTGACTATTGCAGTCCTTAAATGTGAATATCAAGGCTGGCAGGCTCGGGCTGCCCAGTCACACATGGGCTTCTCCTTGAGAGTGATTGGGGCAATGATGGTGAAGTTTGCACCACGTGAAGACTGTGACCTCCAGGAGGAGGGAGCCTAATCTGGAAGCTGATAAGAACTTTTTGGGTTTGAGGGATTAGCATAGAGGAGGGGAGGCTTTTCAAAAGCAGTATTTTCTTTTCTGAACTGATAAGAGTGATACAATGTCCTTCCTGGGACACCTCCTGTTCCACCTGGTAAAAGCACCTTGTGCCCAGAGCTTCCTTGTGTCAGGCTCTTTCCAGGGCAGTGCGAGAATGAATGAGGTCTGATCTCTGAGCAGCTGTGGTAAGGCCAGTTTCCGTGTGTGTATCAAATGGAAAGAAATAGTAATGAGTAGTGATTAATTAGACCTAGTTGGCAGGAGAAATCTAGCACCCAAAATGTCTAACAAAGCTCATTTTTGCACAGGTGTCCCACTGTGGAAGCTGTGTTATTTTGTGTCCAGTGTGGTCCTGCACCTCTAGCAGCAGATGTGTATGTAAAAGATCTCAAGCCACAGTGGTGCTGCTAATCTGTCTTTTCACTGTCTTCATTGTAATATTTTACTGCATAAAAAGAACCCCATGTTTGGGTATTGCGATGAGTGCTGGTGCATCAGAGCTCTTGGGCTTTACTCTGTTAATTCTTGTCATTAAAAACATGACTTTTTCTTGTCCTTTTTACTTTTCTTGTTTGTGAAGGAGGAATGGTTTAAGTCACTGTTGCCAGATGACATTCTGTGGGATCATGGACTTGCCAGTATGTAGATTGTAAATAGTTCTTTGATTTAATAAGGGTCTCTTAAGTACAGAGCACAGCCCACAGTAGTGAGGGACTAGGAATGCTTCCAAAATAGCATTTTGTGTGTGATGTGAGGGAAGAAATTGCCCTTTAGATTTCCCTCCTCTGGTTGCCCGTCTTGCTCTGAGAAATGGTACTCTGCCTCCCATAGCCTACTGAAAATTGTGAGCATGTCTGGAGGTAACTGTTCAGAGTTGGTGCTACATGTTTTGCAAGATTGGACGACTCTGGCTTTATAGTATTGAACAGATGTCATAAAAACCAGTGATGAGTGCCAACGTTTCTTTAACTGCAGCCTGAAGAACATCACAGAATGCAGAGTCTGAGAGGAAGATGCTGGCATGAACAGTGCAACCACCCATCAGGAGTCCTCCGAGTCCCAAGAACATGAACTAAAATCCCTTTTAAGTATAAACCTCACCTTTTGAAAGAGGGTGGCTGCCACTGGCCAGACAGTGGAGAGGGGCAGTGCACGCTCGAATATAGCCAAAGGCTATACTGAAATTTGGATGAGGATTTTTTGCTGGCTTTGGAGTAGTAAATTGTGTTACATAAAATCTGCTAGGCTGTGGGAGCAAACTTGAATTGGAAAGAGCTCTCCTGAAGAGAGTGTGCTGGTGGTCTGACCTGCTTCTGCGGTGAAGGAAAATAAGTACCAAGGCAAACTGTGTTTAAGAAGCTGGGGAGAAACATAATACCTAGTTTATGTGGTGCCTCTTTGGGATGTACAAAGAGGAATAATTGAAAATATATAATTGCTTCTTGTGAATTTGGAGTATAAAAACAGAACACAAAGAAAAATGAAAAAATATTGACTGTATAAAGCAATATCCTTTACATATTTGCAGATATGCAGGAGTTTAAAGAGAGCTTAAGTATGATCCCATTTAAGCTATTTTAATAAAAACGTAAGAAAACAATTCTTTTCTGCTACTACTTTGTTAACAGGAAAATTATATTTTATTTTCTTTTTATGTATGAGACAGATAAAGGGTAAATTGGATAGAGGACACATAAATAGTAAAATAGTGACTGTATGTACTGGACTGTACTCAGATGCAAAAGAAACTAAGGGAAAGAGAAATGTCCCTTTCTTCTTTCCTCAGTTTCTCTTGTTTACTACATCAACATTAGATATTTACAACAGTAGGTGAAATCCGTAGGGTGGTTGTTATTTTTAAGCTGACACTGTCCCCTTACGAATATGAAACCTTCAGCATCTTAACCACTAGATACACTAAATAGTTTCTAAAGATGCCCTAAACCAAGCAAAAAATTCAACTTAACTCTGTTTTAGTTTTCTTTTTGTAGTTTTGGGGACTGTACTAAAATTTTGCTAGTATATCCTTACGCTTGCTGTAATCAAAATAAAGATCAAATGCGTAGTGAGATGTAGCCTAAGATATCCTGCAGCTTGTAAATAAAAGTCTTTGCCCTTCTTTTCACAAGACTTGCAGTTTCCTCAAGTCAGGGATTTCCTGTGGGGCACAGCTAACCCTGCTGCAAAGGAAGATTGCTGCTTTCATTGACTCTTTGTTTCTGAAAAACTGGTATTCAGCAGCATCCATGACCACAGAATGTGAGTCCTTTAGTCCTTTCCTTGCTAAATGAAAAGGCTGCCTCTGCTATGCTAATACAAGTGTAATAAGGAGATGTATTTCCTTTTTCTTTTTTAATATTCTGTGCAAAGGCTCAGTCAACACAACTTTCTATACTGTTGGATCTGTACATCCCCTTTGGTGTGTTGCTTCCCAAGGTAAGAAATACAGACAGGCCTTGAGCTTCTCCAGGCATGGGCAGCACAGTGGATGGGGCAAGTGTCATGGACTTAGCCCATGTCTCCAGTACATGCTGCTTTGCTTTACCTGCCTCAGTTTTAACTCATTTTCAACTGTTGTGGGCAGCACATTGCTTGTAAATCCATCAGGTGCTGATGATCATTCCAACTCTTTAGGTTATCGGAGTTTAGTGGAAGCAAGTAGTCTTAATTCATGAAAATGAAGATCTGCGGCTTCCTAGTAAAGTATCCCGCTGAAACCAAACATATAGGTCTAGGTTTGCTTGTGCCTTTACCTAGACAGGTGGCAAAGGTCTGCTTTGGTCATTATGCAGGGATTTTAGTCTGTAAAACTTATGTGGCTTCTCAGGCAGGGATCTTTACAGTTGTTTCACTTAACCAGTTAACGCTTTTTCAGTAATCATATCTGGGGTTTTTGATTTTGGTTTTTTTCTTGGAAGTTTGCTGTGTGCACTCAAAGGCCAATGCAAAAAATCAACACTATTTTCAGACTACAATGTGTTTACACCTCTGTAATTTGCACTTAAGACCTTGGCCTACTTCTGACCTTATTGCTTCTAATTGGTAAGAATATATTTCCAGTGTTCCTTTTAAGATGATCTGCTGGTCTCATTAGCATTGATATATTTAGCATGTATACACATTTGTACCTCTTCATTAGAGCTAACAAATGTCAATAAAAGGCAGCTTAGGTTTAGAAAGAAAAAAAGCTGGGGGGGAAAGCTTTCTATAAACAGTGCTGTAGTCTGTGATGAATTGGGTGTAACAGTGGAGAGTGGCAGAGGTGAAGCAGGCTGTCTGTTAAACAGGAAACGAGTGATTAACATTTTTTGTCCTACTGATCATAATTATTCCCACTGGCTGAAAAAAAAATAAACACCCCTTAGTCTCTCTTTACTATAGCTGCAGAATAAAAATCTCAGCTATTAGTCATTCTGGCATTGTATGGATGAACTGCTACTTTATTACTCCAAATTTTTTTTTCAGTTTAATAAACTTTGCCTACAATTGTGATTCATGTTTTCCTTGCAATAACCTGCTCTTGCTCTGCATTTGAGGACAGCTTTTCCTCAGACCGTTACGGCTGTGTGGTGCCTGCGTCCCTGCAGAGTTGCAGTCCTGGTCACTGCATTAGAGCCCACAGTGAATAACTGTAGAAGGGCTACCTGCCTGCCACGAATCACAGCAGCCTTCCTCAGGGCTTGCTGCACTACAAGTTATTCCAACGCTTTTAATCCCTTTGGTGAGCACACCTTAGCAGTGTTACGTGGTGCTCACCTTGGCTGCGCTGTCATTCCTTCGGTCTGGCGTTGGCGTAATGCAGGTGTTCCCTCACCTTTCGTGAACAAAAGACGTGGGCTTTTGTACGTGCAATGTGGCCAATATTTTGTGGGACTGGTTTGAAAGACTGATTATTTCCCTGACCTCTGATGTTTCATTAATTGCAACCTTTACCAGCTTTTCTGTGATAGCACCTGGGTCTGCAGTTAGGTTACTCAGGTTATTCATGAGTCCTCCTGCTTTGCTGGTTTTGCGTTACTGATGTGATTGCACAGGCTTCTTGTGAAGGCCAGAGGTCTGAGAGTGCTTAAGGAGAGCAGAGAAGAACCCCTAGTTTTAAGGGCATCCTGACTTTGAAACATTCCTCTTCAGTGAGGCCTCCCTGTTGACCTCCTGTGTGTCACTGGTGAACTTGGGAAATGCTTCTTCATCGTGAGCTGTATATGTGCATACGCATATATATGTTTCATATTTGTGGAAAACAGAAATGTTTATTTACAAATATGGAACCCTTATATTTGTCAAACACTTGTTTTCCATCTGTTGGAATAGAAAGCTTGCAGCATCGGTTTTGTAAAGCAGTATTAGAATTTGTCTGGATCACCAAAAATAATTATCCCAGCTATCTCTGAATTTTTTGAACTGATATTTGTTTCTTCCCTTATTTTCTACACTTCACAACTTTTAACGTTATGATAAATGAAGTTGATAAATGAAGCTATCATTTATCCTGACGGCTATTTGCCTTTTTTTTTTTTTAATAATGCTGTGGTGCCTTCTTATTGTTGCCTTTTTTTCACCTTTGAAAATGGATAGATTTTAGACAAACCTGTTGGCTGTCTTGGTTTCCCAGATGATTTTACCAGAGGGATGAAGGTCCATTCAACAAACTTCATTTAAAAATCTCATGTTTTTCATGTGCATTTTTGTCTCTTGTTTTTCCTAGCCAGTGTCATGTAGTTTCCTTGGCTTTGAAATCCTAGCAAATGTCTATATATTCGGTGTACACTGTGTTGATGGTACATCATGCCTGTATTGTGCTCATAGAAATAAATGTAGTTATAAAACACGGTATTGGCGCTGATACAGGTGATAGTTAACCTGGCTGTGGCCCTCTGTGGCCCTGTGGTCTCACTCTTGAAGGGACAGAAAACCTAAGAGTAGTTAAAAGTTTTGGTTGGGGTCATCATATGTGGAACAGTATCCAGGTGTGTGCTTGCCCTGTGTGCCCACTTGAACCTTATTAATGGTTTTTATACTCATTCTTTCTAAATGCCCGTGTAGAGAAAGTAGGCAGTGTTATCATCTCATTAGAAATGTCCAAACTGCCATTACAGAAAAGTGCTTCCAAGGAGTCTGCCTAGAATGAGGAAGAGGATATAGGGTATAGCAATTGGGAATTATTCAAATACATGTCAGCAGAGTTGCCCGCTCTGACATGTAAGCATGCATAGCCAAGTCTTAAATATCAGTGTCTGAAGCTGGGTATGCATTTTCTGTTCCTACATGTTACCATGATCCAGAGAAGAAAACTCCAGTGGTTGAGAAATCACCTCCAGTGCCTGGTGGCAGCAGGATGCAACCTGGAGGATGGCCAAGCACCTTCAGTGTTCAAAATTTTTTAGTCTTTGACAGCTATGAGAAGGAAGCACAGGATAGCAATAACTCGCAGTCCATCCTGTTCTTGTACATTCATGCATGGAAAAAGGGATGCATTGCTGAAATCTTACCACATGGAACAGTTTATGGAAGTGTCTCTTCCATGTTTGGAGGTGGTGTTTCATGGGTGGTGGTCTGGGAAAGACTCTCACTGTGCCACCCTGTGTAATGGAAAGCACAGAGAAACAGTGCAAAGTCCCTCTAGGAAGAGAGAAGTATTTCTTCACTTTTTCCAGCTGATACTTCTTAACTGTTTAACAGTGCAGGAGAAAAAATGAAGTCGAACAAAAGCACCTCCCCAGGAACAAAGGACCCAAAAAAGCATGACCTGTTTGGGAGGAAATCCTGCCCTTCCACCTTCATGCAGCTGCAGGTGGCAAATTTCCAGCATCTTCTAAATATGACTCTGACCTGAGGCTAAGTGACATGATTTTTGTCCATACTCTTATTAGACAACAGAGAAGATTTCTGAGCTGTAATAAAAAAATACCACAACTGGGTGGCAAAATTAGCTGTTTCATTAGCGTTTGAGGCCTCTGACACTGCAGCCAGATGTGTGGTTGTGTTAGTGAACATTGTAGTGTCAGGAACCTTTTTGAGAGAGAAATGTGTGCTGTCTGTAGACCAAGTGCTTATGACTGTCCAGCACTAGCTCAGAGGCAAATCCAAGCTCCAGGTGCAGCATTGGCATCCGAACTTTTTGTATTTCATAGTTATTAGGTAACACAAACAGGATTGCCTTACACCAGACTGTGGTACCAAAGGAAATTCTGGTAGGTCTGGAGTTAACAATGTTTTCTTTCCTCCTCGGCCTCTTGATCCAGCTCATGCAAACTTGGCAGCATGGTTGGAAACCACAGCAAAACGGGTGCAGGCGGTGTAGCTGTTGCAGGCAAACCTGCCTGTTTTGCCAGGCATGATCTAACTTAGCCTTGGATAGATGCCACATGGTGCCACTTGCCGTGGATAGCCCCTGCTGCTGCTGTCCGGCTGTTAATGCTGAACGAGCCGTGAGCAAACGTGCTGGAGAATGTCCTGGCCTCTGCACACTTTCCCAGGAGTGTTAATGACTTCTTTTTAGAGTGGTGCTTGCCACTGAGGCTCCAAGAGGAGGATGATGTGAACATCTGGACCTGCTATAGAGTCCCTATGCAAAGACCTGGAGAGACAGGTCAAATGTCTTCTCTAAGAGCATATGGAAATCCTGGGGTCTTCACTTCTCTGCTGCAAAACTTTTGCTTTGGGGTTGTTGCCACAAGGAGATTGTGCTGGTTCAGAATCCTGCTGTTAGCTGTCAGTAACAGGACATGCTACCACAGCTGGCTTATGTGCCAGCCACCACTGATCACAGCAGACATCTCCTAACAGTGATGATGTTGGTTGTATGACCTTCTCTCCTACCAGTCCTCAACCCTTTTTTTTACTGAGCATGTTTCTATTGCAGTGTCCTCCCAACTATCAAATAAAATTAATAAATAAGAAGCTTCCCCTCTTCTGCAAAAGCAATCTTGAGTATTGTATTCCTTGAAAGTTTCTTTCCTACTTCCAAATCTGTTTCAGATACTGTTTGAAGAGATCTGAGAACTTCAGTCAATGTATTGTGCCTCAATCTGTATTTGCAGTCATTTCAGCTGATGGTAGAACAAGCTGGCAACTTGTATAGGCCACCCCCTTGGATGAGGTGTAGAAAGCAGTGGACTCCTGGGATGTCGTCTGAATGAGAGCTTAGTGGGCAGTCATTAGACTGTAAATTTTAATGGAAATCCTTGACCTGTGTGTTATGGCAGCGTTGTTGCTCCTATGGCCTCCCAGTTTATTATGACTGCATCTGCTTCCAGAGGCCAGCTCCTTCCTACCTTTGTTACTAGTTACTTGTGAATCTCCCTGAGATGCCATGGCATGCTTTATTGCAATCCTGTCAGCATATGCACCTTGATAGCAAATACACTTGCTTTTGTAAAGTGTATTGACTGTCACATCCATTCCTCACTCTCCATTTTGGTGGCTATCATGGCACTGTGGCTGCATAAGTGCTGCCTGTGCCCATGGATGAACGTATGACGGCAGGAGAGACCATGAGCACTTGTAGGTGCTTTTACAAATTTGGGATCTTGCAGCTCCCCAGACAATCACAGATCCACAGTTAGGTCCTGCTTGGAGAGGTTTGCAGTTGAGTTAAAGAGCTCTGCTTCTCTCTGCTTTTGGTGCTCCAAGGGCTGGGGTAGAAGAAAGACGGCCAGTGTCACTGTATGGTCTCACTTCAGTAAGTACAATTTTGTCGAGTTTAACAGAGCAACTGAGTCTTCAGGTGTTTAGTAAAACAGCAACCCAATTTACTAAAAAATAATTAAATACCTCAACTTCAATTGTGATAGGGATATAATTTTTTTCAGCAATTAGTCAAGTTGAACTTAAGTTGTGTGTTTTGCTATTTATATCTTGGGTTTAAATGCAGTATTGGATATCAGTAGAGCTGTTGGAGATCTCAGAAATACAGCTGAATGATATAAATATGTAGATTCAAAGGAATAATTTTCTTGGCTTCATGAATTTTATTAGCCGGGATATGCTCTTCACATTGCACGTAGCTGATACTGGTTTTGCATATTTTGAGTCTTAAATCAGAAAGTAGCAATAAGCATATCCACAGTTCCTGGTCTGAATGCTGAAGTAAGTTTACTTATCTCAGAGGCAAAAACTCAATCCCAGGAAGCACTCCACAGGTGGCAGCAGCCTGCTGCCATCCTGACCCAGATTTTGATAAAATTCCAGCGCAGTTACGCGCAGCGCGATCTGGCATGAACTGCCACTGCGTGAAGATCTGCCTCAAAATGCAGACGCTTGCTTTTGAAGTCATTCAGGCCAAGTTTTGGGGGGCTTTGCTTTGGGGGGCTTCAGTCCAGGTGAAACCCGTGGCTGAAGGCATCTCCACAGAGTGCCGGGGCTGGTGGTGCGGCTGCGCGCCCCAGCCTCTGACAGCTGCGCCATTCCTCTGGCTGCCAAGATCCACTGCTGAAACTATACTTTTTTATCAGGTCATGTTTGCATCTGGCAAGGATTTGTAGACACAACATCATTAACAGCAGTGCATATTTTCACAAGATTTACCTCTTCAACACTTTTTCCAAGTTAGTAAATCATAGCTTCTTTAATGTCCTGCTGGCTGCGTGAAAAACAGGAATTTATGTAACAAGCTCTGGGCCGCAAACCTTTTCCTGTTAGGAAAATTTTTTTTCATTGCTGGCAGAGTTAGGAGACAGCTCTGTTACTCAAAGAGCGACCTCAAATGTCCTCGGTACAATAATACCAGATTATAACATTTTTGATGACTAAGGAATAGCAGTGATTTCTTAAATATTTAACGCTTGTGTAGCAGAGAAGAGGGAGCTGAGCCTCATCAGGGTGTTTTCCCTGACCGATGTTATGTGTGTTTGATATGCCTATTTTGATAGTAAACAGTGATCCTGAGCCAACCGGGTATGTTTACAAAATACAGTAAAAAAATGAACTGGCGCAGGAGGTTTTTTAATCAACAGCCGTGCAGAGCAACTTTCTTGCGACATTTCTAGAGCTGGACTTGTGTCAGCCACAGATTCGGCTGTGGCCCTTGAGTGAAAACAACAGGCTGTGCCAGGCCGGCCTCACGAGGCTTCTCGGCCAGCGCCTGGGGCTGCGGGCAAGTCCAAAGATGGATTTCCAGGCTTACCCTCCCTATGTGTTAGCTGCACCTGGTGCAAATCAAATTCCAAGGCCTTCCCTAGCACCCTGTTGCTAGATCAAAGATGGTATTTTGGTTGTAGGAAATCAAAAGTGAAGAGATACAGTCCTACTTTACAGTTTCTAGGAGAATGGCTTTCTTTTGAAATTGAGTAAGGAAATCCTCAAATCACAGAGTCAGCATAGAATCATAGAATGCTTTGGGTTGAAAGAGACCTTAAAGATCATCTAGTTCCAACCCCTCCTGCCATGGGCAGGGGTGTGTTCCACTAGACCAGGTGGCTCCAAGCCCCATCCAGCTTGGCCTTGAATACTGCCAGGGACAGGGAATTGTTGATGGTGTTTGTTTAACTGGGATAACTTGTAAAGATGGTTCTTTGGAGGAGAGGTTGGAAAGGCTTCTGAGTTTAGGCCCATGGTTTGACTCATTGCTGTGCTGGTTGAACAGCCAGTGCCTTGAGGCCATGCTCTGCCATCTTCTGGTGTTAGGGGGTGTCTCGTGCCCCTGTTCGGGGTGAAGCTGCACTTCTGGGGGCATAGTCTCGAGTCAGTAGCGCCTGTAAGGTGTTGCAGAACTGTAACACCTCTTTGCTGCCCGCATCTGCTGAAGGTCTCCTCTTTGATCCCAGAGTAACCACTTCTATTGAGCTCTGCAGTTGGCCAGTCCTGCTTTGTCTGTTTGGCTTTCCATGGTCCAAAACATACCATGGCTCTTGCAGGGAATTTGAGCCCGTTGTCTCTGGTTTAAGCGATGAGATGACTGCGCCTGGCATGCCTACTTATGATCTTTGCTCCTTTTCTTCTGTCAGTCAGATGTGTAGGGGAATGGGGAAAGACGTGCATCTTAGAAAGCAGATGTAGAGAAGTGAAGGTGAAGGAGGACATTTCTGAAGATGCTGCTGTCACAGGCAGCACTCTGGGCTGGGGAATTCAGCAAGAGAAGCCAGAGACCAGAGTTGTGGCTGTGTCCCTCATCCTCTGTTTTACCTCACAAAGCATGCTCCATGAGCTGTGCCATCCTCATGGTTTGGTGCTGTAGTGGGTGTTCGGTTTAAGGTTAAAAACTAGAGAGAAGATAGATGGGAGTTAAAAGATAGGAAGACAGGAAATAAAGAACAATGCTTTTGTAGGTCAGGCAGCCATTTAGTGTTTTGAAATAATTGGCCTGCTGGCATTTGGGTGAAGATCAGCCTTACTTTAGTGCTTTCTAGGAACAATCTTTTAATTTTGGCTCCCCCAGAAGTTTCTTTAGACAAGTTGCTAAAAATTACTGTGAATGGAAGGCAGGTAGTGAATTACTGATTTCTCTGCCACTGAGGTTTAATTTCTGGTTTACACATTTATTTCATGTGTTGTTTTGTGGTTCCCTCCTCCTTGTTCTGCATGAATTGCAATCCCAGCATAGACCATGGTGTACTGTCTCACCCTTCTATTAACATCTATGGCTGCCTGTTGCAGCATTGTTTGAACTTGTGGCCTTTTGTTAGCAATTGTGTCAAGATACAGGAAAACTTTTCTGTTGATACAATGTGTTCTACATGTGCTCAGCAGAAAATTATATGAGGAAAAATAGGTTTATCTACAGCTTTGTAATGCAAAGATTAGTCTCTTATTAACAGGTCAGCCTGTGGTCTTCCATTTTAAAATTTTTTTTTAAAACTCTTTGTCTGTATTTAAGAACAAAACATGAAACATTACTCATGGCTGAGGAAGTAAAAAAAAAGCTCCAGTACCTCTAGGCAGTCTTGGCACAAGGAATCTGGTGCCCTCAGGTACCTGAAGAGTCAATTTTGCATATTAAAATGTTGATTTTGAAAGAGAAAGAAAGATGATTTTAAGACCAAGGGTTTCATTACAATTTTGTCTATGCTGTTTACATTCCTTTGTTTTCCATGATTTCTTAGGCGATTTATGTGTTTATTTATAAAAATTAGAACTTTATCCTCAACTGGTTTTCTGTATGTATTTTCTCATATAACACAAGTGATATAAACCTCACTAATGCTCAGTGGCAATAGTGACAGTTTGTGTGTCGTATGTCTGTAGGGTTTTGGGATGTGCAGGATGAGAATCCGTTGAGGACCATAGAACAGGTTCTAGCATTCCTGAACTTTGCATAAAATAATAATTAAAAAAAAATCCATAAATACACTCAGGTTCACCCATTAGAGTGAAACTGATAATGAGATCTTCAGTCATCTTCTTGATCTTCTAGCTTATTTTGTCTTCTTTATGTGGAATTTTGATTCCAGAACAGTCCCTGCAGTTTTATTTAACTTTTTATAATGTCAGATGTGATCGAGGGAGATGACAGACAAATTGACGTGGTGACTCTTTGCAAGCTTGTTTTAGCCAGTTCAGAGCAGTGAGCTGATAAAAGATGTTTCCAGGCTGGCATGTTTTCTTATTTAATGATTACCTCTGTGTTTTTTAACAAAATGAGAGTATGCTTACAAAAGCAGGTATTAATATGCCATAAAAGATGCATGTCCTCTCCATTTCTTACATGCTATTCTGTTTTTCAGAACTCAATCCGTCACAACCTGTCTCTGCACAGCAAGTTCATCAGAGTGCAGAATGAGGGAACGGGGAAGAGTTCCTGGTGGATGCTCAATCCTGAAGGGGGGAAGAGTGGCAAATCTCCTAGGAGGCGAGCAGCATCCATGGATAACAACAGCAAGTTTGCCAAAAGCAGAGGCAGAGCTGCCAAGAAAAAAGCAGCCCTTCAGTCTGGTCAAGAGGGAAGTGGTGACAGCCCTGGATCACAGTTCTCAAAGTGGCCTGCAAGTCCCAGCTCTCACAGTAATGATGACTTTGATAACTGGAGTACATTTCGACCTAGAACGAGCTCTAATGCTAGCACAATTAGTGGAAGACTTTCTCCTATTTTGCCAGAGCAAGATGATCTTGGAGATGGGGATGTGCACTCCATGGTATACCCATCACCAGCCACCAAAATGACTTCTACTCTACCCAGCCTTTCAGAGATGAGCAATTCTGAGAACATGGAAAATCTTTTGGATAATCTCAATCTCTTGTCACCTAATACATCAATGACTGTGTCAACCCAGTCTTCATCTGCCACCCTGATGCAGCAAACACCAGGTTACTCATTTGCATCCTCGACCACAAGTATAGGTTCACCAAATCCTGACTACAGGAAATTCACTTACGCTCAAGCTAGCATGAACTCTTTGTCCCAGATTCCTATGCAGACTCTCCAAGACAGTAAATCAAGCTATGGATCGATGAGCCAATATAACTGTCCTGCGGGACTTCTGAAGGAGTTACTGACTTCCGATTCTCCGCCACACAATGATATCTTGGCATCAGTGGACACTGGTGTTTCCCAGGCTGGCGGCAGGGCACTGGGCCAAAGCGTGCTGATGGTCGCCAACTCGGTGATGCCGAATTACGGCAGCCAGCCGCCCCACAACAAAATGATGAACCCTAATGCCCGCCCTCACCAGGGACATAACCAGCCAGCACCTGCAGTCAATGGCCGTGCCTTGTCACACACAGTGAACACCATGTCACACACACCAGGGCTAAATCGCCTGTCCACAGTGAAGACTTCGCTACAAGTGCCTATGAGTCACCCAATGCAGATGAATGCCGTGAATCCGTATGCCCCTGTTAACAGTTGCAATGGCTACGGGAGGGTGGGAATTGTTTCCCTCCACCAGGAGAAGCTTCCCAGTGACTTAGATGACATGTTAATTGAACGGTTGGACTGTGACATGGAGTCGATTATCCGTAATGACCTTATGGATGGAGAAACGTTAGATTTTAACTTTGACAGTGTATTGCCTAACCAAAGTTTTCAGCACAGCGTAAAGACAACCACACACAGTTGGGTGTCAGGCTAGGATGTAGTAGGAGGTAAGCTGTGCTTTTTATAATAAATCTGCAAAACAGCTAAAGGGAAAAGAAAGAAATGTCAAGATGCTTAAAATCTGGGAGTTCTTCTGTGTTGGCATGTGAACTCCCTCAGTAACAGTCAGTCACTTTCCAGTCCTTTGTTAGTTTGAGAATCAGGTTTGCAGTGGTGCATTAGGACTGTCAAGTACCGACTTCTCTTACTTCATGTGGAGCCCTAATGCTTTGTCATTGATGTTTTAAACAAAAAACTTGCTGGTTACTAGCCAGTAATGAATACATTTTTTTCCCCATTTAAGGTATCTTAAAGCTAGCTTGAGCATATTTTAATAGATTTATTCATCTGTTGTGAATGTTAATTTGTTCTTTTTGTTGTTTTTTCTTTCTTCCTAGGCTATGGTTAAATTCTCCAGACTTGTCTGACAGCAGGAGCTGAGAAAAGCAGTACAAAGATGTCTTTCACCTTTCTTTTTCATTTTCTTGACAAAGCTGTGCACATGCACTAACTTTTTTTGGGGTCTTTTTTTTTTTTCTTTTTTCTTCCTTTCGTCAGAGTTGGCAGCAGAGAGAGTATTTTCCTGTACAGGATGTTTGCCCAAGGTTTGCAGGTTATGTGCTGCTGTAGATAAGAACTGTGCCATTGGAAATTTCATTACTCTGAAGTGCCAAATTCACTACACCATATAATCACAGCAAAGACTCTTACTTACATCATGTTGTGCTTTCAGTTTTGTACAGTATGATCTCTAGAAGAAGAATTGTTTTTTAAGACTATCTGTTTTGGTCCAAGAAAAGTTTATAAACTTTTGTAAGAATACTGTGATGATCTCATGCCCTAAGTAAGTTTAACCTTTGTTGATGTTACCTGTGTTTTGATGAATTGAGATAACTGTGGACTTGCCTTGCAGCAGTATGAACTGCATCATTTTACTCAAAATTGCCACACATTTCATATGGGAATAGAATAGCCTGTTAAATATGATCCTACTAAACTCACTGACTATTCAAAGCAAACAGTAGGTTAAATGCCATTTGATAAGTTACCTGTATTCGTGTAAATTTATGCAAGAATATATCTGGATTTCATTGTCAGATTAATCACTTTATTGTTGGGCTTAAGATAATTTTTGGAATACTTTCCAAGCTATTTTTCTTATAATTAAAATCTACTTTTGTTACATAGGCAACTTTAAAAAAAATAAATCTGAGATCTGGCAGCATTCATAACCTCTTCATTTTGTACAGTATTTTAACTGGATTAAGTACATGTTTTTATAAATTTCCCTAGCACTTGGGAGTGCTAATAAAGGAAAAGCTTAATAAGGATCTTGAATACAAAACATTTCTGTCCCTTTTTTTGTTGTGTGATGTATAAATATAGACAACTTTATGTTTAGAAATATTTAATCAGTTTTATATATGCATTTTTAGAAATGTCATCTGCTTCTATTATCATTTTAACTCTGACTACCACAAAGTGTTAAGTATTCATTGTTAAGATGCTTGTACAATGCTTCACATTTATATTTATTTCATGGAGGTCTCATAATGTTTGTGCACTCAAGAGCAGGACCTTTTGCAGAAAATTTGTAATTGTAGTAAAATTAATGACAAAATTGTCATTTGTCTTAATTAGCACTAGTTTTAGGGTTGGTCAGTATTTCTGTTGTAAAGCAGTAGATCTGAAGAGGCAAAAATGCTACTTTTGAGTGGGAGACTAAAACTTTGACCTTATTGCAGGACAAAACATTACTTTTTTTTTCAAAAAGAAAGATAAAGTAAGTGGCAAAGTTATACAAATGCATGAGGTTTAGGGTAGGGGAGAGCATTAATAACAGAGATCTTGTTTCTGTGGAAAAACCTGCTCTTGTTGGAGTAGGCAAACTGACAGCTACCTGAGCATTTTCAGGAGTGGGTCTTGGAATAAATGATTTCTGATTTTTTGTAATTGCATGAGGCAGTTTTCATGGATGTGTGAATAACAGGCCTCACCTGTCTTTTCACTGGTTGCTACACAACATTTGTGTTACAGAAATTCTTGGAGCTTTTTTATGCACTGACAGAATTAACAGCTTTTTTTGCTAGGGCTGACTGTTATGAAGAAGGGCAGAAACAAATACTTTTACACTGATTTTTCTTTTGTCTAAACAGCTCACAACTGCAAAATGTCCTAATTGAAACTCATCTTCCCTGTAGTGATGGTGTATGGTGGAGGAGGAAACGGGATGTGCCAAGTAAATGAAGTTTAGTAACAAGCCATATATTTAATGATCCTGTTATGACTTTCCTAAGGCTCTGCAATGTATTTATTGATGTGCTAGCATTTAGCTCCCTGTTGGGCTTAAATCACTACTAATTACAGCTGGTCCTACTTTTTTAGATATGCTGTTACAGTTGTCAAGCAGTTCCAGAGGCTGATGTGATACAGGATCTTCCCCAGCATGAAATTGGTCTTTGAACTTGTTCTGAGCAAAATCAAATGTTCTTAGTGCCAAAGCCTCAATGAAGCCACCTGCTTTTACAGGCAAATATCTCTAGTAGCATCTTCACCATTAAATACATAGTCTCTGAAACATGATAGTAAATCCTGGCAGTGGAGCAAGTGGAGGGCTCATATAGGGGTTTCTGAAGATCATTCTGTCTGCTGCACGTGCAAAAATGTTTGCTCCCAAATAGGCACTGATACACATAGGCCAAAGTAGTCATAAAATCCACCTCTGCATGCAAAGAAAGCAGTAGTCAATGCTATACTCTATGGGGATGCAGCTGAACATGCTACATTTAACAATATACCTCCTGTTTATTATTTACTGCTACTGTATAACAGATATTTTTTTCATTTCCTTTTATAACTATGAATAACATAAATGTAGCCTTTCCTTAATTACTACAGTCTGTAAAAAGCCCTTTTAATTATTGTGAGAAAACGGTTGTACGTAATCAGAGATTTGGGCTGCATGGTCAATTTGGCATTTTTGGGGGTTTGGGGTTTTTTTAAATTTTGAGGGGTTTGGGGTTTTTTTTCATTTGTTTGGGGGTTTTTTGTTTTTGGTTTTTTTTTGTGGTGCCATTCTAATGTTTTGCAATTTTAATTCTGGAATACTGTGAAGTTGGTGAAGGAGCATGTTGTCTGCCTTGAAAACAAACATTATGTGACCTCTAGTTATAAATCCTTTTTCAGTAAAAGTACCAAGTTTCTGGAGTAACTTAGTTTGTCAGAATTGTTGTAAATGATTGGTTTGTGAATTGTGCAGATGATCTTACCTATGCAGCCTTGTTTTTGACTTTTCTCTGGTTTGTACTGTTATTAAAAGTTTATTGTATTATAGAGCTGTTCAGATATTTTAAATATAAAGATGTATTGTTTCCATAGTATAGCTATATGATATATGTTTAGGTAGTAGATGCATTAATTGGAAAGCTCTGCTTTGATAAACTGACAGTTTGCCTACACTTATAAGCAAAAATCATATTGCTTATTATTGGCTTAAGTCAACAGAGCATCCCTGAGAAGTTAAAATTGGACCAATTGTAAAACAGTATAAAATTTGCACTTGTTAAACCACTGGATGTATGTTAGTACTTTTTTATTTTTTTACTGATTTGAAATTCCTATTTTCATTATGAAATTGCTAGGATTCTTAATTTATGACTGATTTTAAATAAGGTATTCTCATTATTATTATTATTATTATTATTATTTTGGTAATCGTAATGTAAGATGCAGCATGGTTTATGCAAGCAAAAAGCAAATTATTCGACATGAAAACTGGCCTCTTTTTTGAAGGTGTTCCACAAACCAGCAATATCTGAGAGATTGGCATGTACATACTGCTAGTTCTATTTGCGAGTGGTGTGACAGCTCTTCAACGCTTCACTGCTCTGACTTAGTCACATTGCAAAATTAAAATTCATACGTGGATATTTTCAGAAAAAGTGCCTGATGTACTTCTACAGACACATGAGAACAATCCCTGACAGTTTGTTGTATAAAGCCATAAATGTATATAAATTATGTTAAAAAGGTTTTGTGTCCTTTCTTGTATACAGAGAATGAGATTTGTACCAGGATTCTACTTGTGATTAGTAATCCTTCTACTGAGATGTTGTCGTAATCACTTTCCTCACCGTGTAATCTTTTTAATGGTGATGATCCCATTTGGACAATCCTGATGGCATTAGCAATTTTATACAGAAAAATACCTCATGGTACCAAGTCTTGCCTGGCGAGATGATAACATATTAATGAGCAAACACTAACTGCAGAATAGTTAACGAATTTTCCATTACTTGGTATAAAGGAATTTTTCTCTCTTGGCATTGCTTCTGGATTTGGAACTGTAGCAGGTACAGGAACCTAACAGGGCTGTGTTACCAGTGTTTAATCACAACCTAGTGTGCTAAAAGTAACTTGTTTACAAGTCTTTGAGACTAAACGCAAGAAGAATCCGTGCCTGACTCCCAGGGCTCACGAGACATCTTTGTGTAGAGATGTGTTGTTACTGGAAGCTGCACGAAGCAGCATCAGACCGTGTTGCCAGTGCTTCAACAAGCGTAGTTCAGAGAAAATGACAAAAAGTCATGAAATCGTTTCAGAATGGGTATTTGTAAGTATAAGCTCTTAATAAAATTGCTATGACATGAGATGGTAATTAGTGTATCAGAATGTTATGTAATACATTATTAAAGAATTAAAAAAAAAAGGGGGGCATGTTAACATCCATCAAACCACAGGAAAGAATTAGACTTTTAGTCCAAATTACATGTTAGAACCTAATACTATAAAATGTGGGAGAGAGCAGGCCCAAGCCCTCTTGGCCCTCTTTCCCCTGATTTTTGCCTCTGCCCCTCCTGAAGTCTGTACCTTTTCTCAGAGTAACTTTTTTCCTTGCTGCACATTTGCCAGCCTGCCCAGTGCTGCTCCTTTTGCAGCCATGCTTTAGGCTGTGGCGATGGGAGCGCTGCTGATGTGAGTAGGGAGAGCAGGAATGTCTATTTTTTTTAATTTTTTTTTTTAAATTTAGATTGTGTTTCAAAACAGAGCTGGAAGAAAGGATGGGAGGCTGCCAAAGCAGACAGCCAATAACACCCACGCCACAGTTGTCTTGTGAGGCCCAGATCCCTGCTTGCCTGCAGGTGGGGAGGGAGAGAGGTGGCATAGAGCAGGCTCTAAATGAATTGCTGGCAAAAAAAATCCAGTTTGATCTTAAAGTGAGCAGAGGTAGACCTAAAGAACATGAAAGAACTAATTGCATGTAAAAATAGAAATATTTAAAGATAGCTAAAAAATAATTTCTGCTTGTACTTTGCAGTTCCATCTTTATTTCAGTTTTGCCCTTTTTTCTTCAGTGTACATTTTGGAAGGGTTTTTGCATGTCAGGGGAAGCTGAGGATATCTTTCCTGACATTTTCAAAGCCTGACTTCTGGAATGAGAGGGTTGTAAGATCCAAAGATACTCTATTTGGGTGTTCATGATGCTGTTTTTGGAAAGGATGCACATCTATTTGGTACATGACTAGTTACTGCTGTCAGGAGAGATAGTCAAAGCTTGTCTCTTGGGAAGGGACTGGCTAGCAATTTATGCCAGTCTGGCAACAAGGGATTTGAATCTGCTGATCAAGCAGGAAAACCTCAAAGCATCTTTGTGCTCTGAGTCAGTTCTACATCATTGTAATAAACATGTTTTTGTGCAGAAACATCAACTACTATGTCACCTCAGTTGATAATCCAGTTAAAACTACAAATGACATTAGGTCTTGCAGCCATTTATTGTGCAGCTGGTGTGCAAAGATGGGATTTGTGAAGATCCTTGGAAGGAATAACTTGGAGTGATCAGTGCCTGTGGTCATGCCCACTGCTGGAATTGCATGCAAATCCCTGTTCATTACCTGATTATGCTTTGCTTGGGGTAATGTTCTGGCATGTGCCAAAATGATATCTAAAATGAGGAGGCAGGGACAGCGCCCCATCTTATTTTATGTTCTTCTACTTGCTGTTGGACCCTGGGGCATGCAGAAATTTTGCATGTATTTTTTGCAAGTAAACTTCTTGTGGGGGTGTTTATTACTGAGATGATGGGAGAAGGGATGAGGGCTTCGTGCACTACAACTGGAGGAGCATTGCAGGAAGCTTCTGACACGTGTAATAGGGCTGTGGAGGGAAGAATCAGACAAAGAGCTCTTTCATAACTTGGAACCTCAACATTTTATATCCTTCCTGTCTGCTCATCTGCAGTTGCTCATGCTATCCTTAAATGAAGAGGCTTTTCCAAGCAAGATGAGTTGAGTGTTGGTCTCTTCTCCTAAGTAACAAGAAAAAAGAGGAAATGGCCTCAAGTTGCCCCAGGGGAGGTTTAGTTTGGATATTAGGAAAAATTTCTTCACCAAAAGGCTGTCAAACATTGGAACAGGCTGTCCAGGGAAGTGGTTGAGTCACCATCCCTGGAGGTATTTAAAAGCTGTGTAGATGAGTTACTTAGGGACGTGGTTTAGTGGTGGACTTGGCAGTGCTGAGTTAATGGTTGGGCTTGATGATCTTAAAGCTCTTTTCCTACCTAAATGATTCTATGATTCTATGGTTGTGTTTCTTTCTCAGTACCCTAGTGACACTATCTGAGCAGGCAACAGCCCAGACCTTGCACAAGAGCCTTGCTGCGTTTCCAGGGAACTATGTTTGGCAGGAATGTCAAAATTGTTTCTGAAATATTCAATCAACATCAGTCAAGTCAGCAGAGTTCATGGAAAAGCCCATGATAAAAGTGTGTATGCATTGGAAAGAGAGGGGAGAGATGAGAAATTCTGGGATGGTGAAGCATGTTAAGTGGTTGCTTTAAAGGATGAAGAAGACTGGATTTCTCTGGGGAAAGGGCTAATGTTGCAAATAAAAGAGGATTTCTTTTTGTTGGATTTTGAAGTTTTGTCCAGTAGCAACCACAGACAGCACAAAATCCTGGCCTGAGTTGTTGCTTCAGTTTTTTTGACCAGGTGAAAACAAGTGGTGAGCTGTGAAACCCTGTGAGTACTGGAGTTTCATTTCAGGAGTCCAAATAAGTTACCACTTCCTGCTCCTCCCTTTCGTCCTCCTTCCCCCCACCGACTTAACAGCAGTTGAGTGTTCCTGTTTGGTTGGGATTTTTTTATTCACCCCGCTCAGAGAAGTTGGACTAGGCAAGACTCTGTGTCCTTCTTTCATTCCCCACAGTGATGGCTGAGCTGTGCTAAGGAAGTTTTTTCCTCCTTCTTTCTCAGCCTATGAAACAGATCTCTCCATTTAACACTCAAATGACCCTCAAAGCCAAAGTTCATTCCCAGGAGCCATCATCCATTCCTAGATGACTCCAGGAGCCCTTTGAGGTGGCAAGTTTTGTCTGCTTGTGGCTCTCCTGCTGGGGAGCTTCTGAAATGAAAATAGCTGGAGATGACAGGGGAGTCCCTAGGAAAGGGGCTTGTCTTGGAGCTGTTTCACTGCTGGCCCTGTCTCACCCAGCCTCAGCGTCCTGTAACTCTCTCACTGACCCTTGTTGGTCTGCAAGGCAAGGCTTTCACAAGAGGGCTTTCTGAGTAAGGTTTCCACGTCTTGTTCTGCTATGGGCAAACCCTTCTGGTATAAGCACATCTGTCTGGAAGTTTATTTTCAGTATAAAATAAGAAATACAGCACTCTTTCTTACAGACTCCTTGAGCAGCTGACAGTCTCCATCCCCATGGTCCTGGCATGGTAGGTACAGAAAGGCAAGAGCCTGCTGGTGACTGAGAAGAATGCCAGGCAGATGGGGCTAGTAGTGACTAATTATATTGAATATGCTGGACTCCAACTGCTGGGGTCCTGCTGCTCAAGTAGGTCCAGATGTATTAAGTTAAAAAAAAACGATGATGCTGGTCTTTGCAAGAGGTTTCAGCATATTTTGTGACTAGCTGACAAACCAGCAGATATGATTAAGTGTTGATAAATGTGGAATAATGCACAGGGAGAAGGGGAAAGTGAGCACATATGGATCCATAATGAACTGTGGATGAGGTGTTACCACCATGAGAAGGATCTTAGAGTCATTGAAAGGATTTCTTGCAAGTTTCAGCTCAGTTGGCTGTGGACAAAAAACCCCACATGAGAAATAATAGTAGGAGTGGCAGAGTCCATAGCAGAGATTAAATAGCAGAAAGGATAAGTGAGGGTGGGCACAGATGAGATGATAGGGGTTTGTAAAACTGGGTGCTGTGGAGAAGGTGAATGGGAAGTGATTAATCAGAATTTCTTGTGACACAATTGGAGGCACCCAATGAAATGATCAGGCAGCAGGTTCAAAACAAACAAGAGGAAGTACTTCTTCACACAGTACATTATTAAAATTTGGAACTCATTGCCATGGGATGTGGTGGATGCCAAAAGTATAAATGGATTCAAAAAAAGATTATACCAATTAATAGAAGATATGTCCATCCGTGGCTACTAAAGACAATGGTCCGGATGTGGCCTCTAGCTCAGGAAGTCTCTAAACGGCCAGTTGCTGGAAGCTTGGAGCATGTACCAGAGAAGGGATTACTCAGTTTGTGGCCCATCCCTTATGCTATTTTCTCCTCTGCGTCTGCTGCTGGCCGCTATCAGTGACTGGATATTGTTGTAAGTGGACCTTTTGATCTGACCTTACAAGGGTTGTCTTCAGAGTCTTGATTGTGCTGGGAATAAGTACAGCCAGAAACAGATGCCTGACATCCTTCTCCGAGGAGGTTTCAAACATTCACAAGTCCCTTTCTAATTCTCTGTCAGTGGTCATGGACGTTGTGTTGGGTGTCTTGCTCGATACCTCTCACCAGGAGGCATCAACTGAGCTTACGCTCTCAACATAATAAGCTGTGATGTAACAAATGCAAAACATCTAGTTAGATTTTTTTAACTTTTAGGGCAGAAAAAATGCACAAATATTTGTCAGAGGAAGCTATAGCAGGGAGAAACAAAATCTCTGTTCATCCCAAGCAGTTCTTCCCTAGCAGCTCTATGGAGGCTGTGTTAAGGGCAGGGATAAGATTGTGTGTTTCAAATCCATCCTCTCTCCCACACCCATGACTAGCGCACTACTTTTTTTTTACTTTGTTGGCCAGTAAACGGTTAAAGTCATTCATGTGGGCATTTGAAAGCCTTTCAAAGATACTCAACAGTGATGCTGGACAGTGAGCCAAGCAGCACTGGTCTAGAAGTAGTGGTGTGTCAGTGGCAGGAGGTTCTCCAGTGCCGATAGCCGCAGTCAGCCAGAAGAGAAGTGTGTGTGAAATGTGCAGTTTTACTGCTTTTTAAATATCTAAATGATGTAGAATGGAATTCCAGTGGACAGAACAGCATTTTCTTGCCAGATCCATAGTTTGAGCTCTTTCCTTTGGATGTTGAGAGAACGACACCAGGCTTGTTAACTGACAGTAAGTGATTAAGAAATGCTGAACTAAAGATGAAGGAAAGGTAGATCTTACCCTGCCCAGAGCCAAACCAGCCCATTATAGGACTTCATGTGAAGAGACACTGAGTAGACATTGCAACTGAGTCTGGAATGCCAGCAGCTATAAATACTGTGTGAGAGTGAATTTATGCTGTAGCTCACCAGTCAACATGCAGGAAATCACAGACTTCACTCAAGTGTTGAAAATATAATGCTAATGGACTGCCATATGCATTGCAAACGTAGCTTTCTTTCCTTAGATCTGTGTCCAAAGCTGCTTCCTCTGTGAAGCTTTGAAATGTGAAGTCTGATCAATGCTGACTGTTCTCAAAACATTCAAAAAGAATTTTTAAGAAAGCTGTCACCTCTGTATGTTCCTCTTCAAGACTGAGTGTTTATTTTCTCTAAATTTCCACTTTTTAAAAAAAGGGAAATACCTAAACCTCCATTAATGCAAACTGTAAGGTGTTTAAATTAACTTAATGTTTGGTACCTCAACTGACTGAAATCTGGACTTTTAAATGTATTTCAAATTGAATAATAGAGAACCATGCATTTTATAAAGCACTGTTAGGCTTTATTATCAAGCAGATCCATTCCCTCTTCCCTGTCTTTTCTCCCCCACCTTCTCCTTGGTGATAGGTTTGGCAATGGTTTAGAGACCCCCAAATCATGGGTGCAATGTCAGCATCTGGGCATCCAGAGTTCCTTCCTTTTTGTATTGGCATCAGCTCTTATTTAGCAGCTCTTCTTTTTTGTGCTTTGATTAGCAGTGTTTGCGAGGTGTGGAGCACTTTCCAAACAGGATGAAAATATTCCTGTTTCTGAAGAAGCTTGCAACTGACAATTTGTAGTAAGCAATTGTTTTGTATGACTGGTTCTGAAGGCTTCTATGTCTCTCCTAAAATTTTCCTAGTTTGTCCTGAGCCCTGTTTTGACTGCATTAGCCATTGGCAACGTTAAGATGTGTTGAGGTCATTATGAGAACTTCAGGAAGTTCTCTGCCGCCCACTCCAGAAGCTGCGCAGATACTCTGTGGCTATTGCAAATGCTAAGTGAAACATGCGAGCCTGCTCCCTCTGAATAAAGTTAATTTGGAGGTGATGTGCGTCAACTACTTTTTTTAAAATTTATTTTTATTTATTTTTTTCCCCTCATATGCAATGATCTGCTGGTATTTACTCAGTCACTTACTGCAGCTTTGTGGAGAAGTTACACTTCTTGCACCTTTGGTGGGGGTAAAGGGAACCCAGAACATAGCTGACCATGGCAGCTCCCTTATTCACTGTTACTGTGCATCCTCATGATTTGAGGAAGGCCTCATAATTCCATAATTTAAGAGCCAATTGCATACCAACATCACAGTTGCCTTTTGCGCATTAGTTAACTGAGTGATGATACAAAGCTGTTTCTGGCAGCCAAGGGGATGAAATCCAGCTGGCAGATCTGCTGGCGCAGGGTCTCAGTCAGCCCTGCACGCTCTGCGTTCCTGGGGCTGCTGTGCTAATTGCTGGAATGTGACTCCTACCCACGGCGCAAGGGGAGAGCACGAACCCTGGCCAGCCAAGGCTTGCCTATCCCATTGCCAAACCCGTGGCTCCCCCAGCTCCAAAGGCTGCTGTGCTTTAGGTAAGTCGCTGCTGCTGCTTCACAAGCACCTGTGAGCTGCCCACGGAGAGCCCTGAGCCCTCCACTGCTGATGGCTGCATGTGGGGCTCACAGTGGCACTGGTCTTATGGGTGGTTTTTAAGGGTTTGGTTTACCCAATTGGAAAATACTCATAAAAGGGAGGATGTAGGGAGGATGATCTCTGATTTTGTGTGTTCAGGCTCTTAGAGGCTTTAGTAGTGCAGACATAAATTGTGCTCAGCAGCTGCAAGAGCAACCTCTAACTGCAGTGGCACTGGAAACCATAGGAAGACAGCATCTGTGTTTACTAGGGGTGTTCTCTGTCTGTTGATGATCCAGTTCTCTAGGGGACTGTCATGTTTTTTACAGCAGTAGTGTTTTAAAAATTTGTAAGTGTGATTTCTTTTAAGGTCAAGATACATTAACCATATTTGAAAATTATTTGCTTATTTCTCACTTGAGAAGGGATTCTGATATACCAATAGGAACATACTTAATGACATATTTTGACTTTTTTTTTCAAGGCAAGACAAAAATATTGCTCTGATCAGTGAATTTAAGTTAAAAAAAAAGTAATCTCTATTCCTTCATGCTCTTTTGGCTTATCGAAAACTCTGAAACACATTTTATCTATAAAATTGAACAAGGCACATCTTAGTTCCTAGGTTTGTGTGGAGAAATACTTGACTTGCTTTTGATATGACACAGTCCTAAAGAAATCCAATGTTGTAGAGCATAGATATAAACATACTCCTTGACAGATCGATGGAAACCAAGAGGGGCCGGGCTTCTGGGTACCTGTTTTTAGTACATTCCTATGGTCCTCAACCCTTTGAAGAGTTTTATACTCCTGCGTGTCAGCATTGTATGTGGCAACATAAGGTCTCACCTGACTGAGTGTTGGAAAAACCTTCTCCAGGAAGTCATTTCTGCTTTGCAGTCTCTATGGTCTTTGTTGTGAAAAGGGAAACAGGCTGGGAAAAGGGGAAACAAATAAATGGATGGGATAGCATACTGGCAATCAGTGTTATGATCCAAGTCTTTCATATTTGATTTTGATGGGTTTAGTAAGAAAGAAGCTAAGGGGAAGGAAAACCAAAAGGGCACGAGTTGCAGAAAGGAAGGAAGGTAAATGAAAGGAGATTGAGAGAGGAGAGGTGAGGGCCAGGTGGAGAAAGACATGACAAAGGACAGACTAAGTTGCTGGTCAGTGCGCAACAGAGAGACAGGGAGAGTTATCAGTCATCTGAACCAGTGGCTGGACAAGATGTACCTGGTCTGAGAGTCGCTGTAGTGCAGAGAGCCAGCAAAAATTGCTGGGAGAGCATGTTCTCAGTCACATGTCCAGGCTAAGCAGCTTCTCGGCCCATTTGTGCATTTTGACAGTGTGTGGTCTTTCTGCCAAAGCTGATAAAGTAAGCCAAAGCAATGAGCTTGATTGAGGTATTCATAGCTAAATGAATAACTATGTAATACTATGGAGTGTATTTAAGGTCTTGTATAAAATGAATTGTCTGGACTACATATAGAGAGTATTTGGCCACCAGGCTGCTGGGAAACAGCTTCTTGAGGAGTCATTAATGGAATTCGTGTAGCTGATCAGGTGTGAACCATAAACGTGAGCACATTGTCAGTCATTGCGAGAGTCTGACATCAGGTAGAGACATTGGCTGTGCAAGCTTGGAACCAGTGGAATTGAAACAAGGCAGATGGCAATGGAAATGCAGGTTTTTCAGAACCAAAAGCAGTGTTCAAAAGCCAAAATGTTTCCTGAATCCCTAGGGCTACAAGCAGGCATATACCCTGGGCTTTGTTTCTAAGACATCAAACCTGTTCTCAGTTTCTGCTAAATACATCTTTGCTTGCTATATCAGCTTCTAAATCTATCACCTATTTGCACATAGGGTTGGGGTGGAGCAGATGAATTTGTGGTGTCTAGGTAGACAGTCTCAAGAAAATGGTGGGTGCATGCACACCTCAAAGACCTGTTGTCAAGGCTGGTTTTCTTTAGGGAAACTGGAAATGGGATTCATCTAGCCAAGTGCTGAGTTTTGGGACAAGGCTGTTAGTTGTCTGCTAACCAGCAGTCACCTGCAAAAACAAACAGCTGAGACACACCTTTCAGCTCCAGCCAAACCCAACACCATCCGTGGCTCCACACGTTAGTGACTACGGAGCCTCAGAGACTCTGGCTACTTGTCCTGACCCTTTTGCTGACCATGCAGGGGAGCTGCTCAGGAACCGGCCCAGGGAGCTGATTCACCCAAAACATAACATGCCAGAAAAGAGGTCCTGGAAATGACAGAGTTAGCAGCTGTGGCTAAGAGATGGAGCTGTGCTAGGTCAGCACTCCCTCCAAAGAAAGGTACAGGGAAACCCAGGCATTACTATCCAGCCTAAAAGGCACATGTTGAGACCTACACCAACTGTGCCTGTGAACACAAGTGCTAGAGAGCACTGGCCAAGCAAGAAAGTTTTCACTTTTGTGAAAGCCCTGAAGGATCGTGCTTTGAATATTATTTCTTACATGTCAGTTCAATTTTTTTTCTCTGCAAAGCCAGGTCCATTTGATTTACAGAACTACAAACAATGCTTCTGCACTAGAAACTTTGGAATAATTTCATCTTTTTATCCTGTTGCCAACCTATTTCAGTTGAGAGTAACCTGTCTGCAGCTAAACAAATGCTGAAGACATAACCTTAAAACTGGAACATGATTGTGGATTTAGCAGCTTAAATTTTCCAACAAATGCAGTAAGGCATGTCTGACTTGGGGTCTAAACTTATTCCCGGTGTGGAAAGTCCCCAGTGCTTCTTTTTTCAATTCAGGTCTGAGAGGTCTAGCCCCATTTATGATTCTAGCCACCACATTCCCATTTATTTGAGAGAGTTCTTGACAATTGACATAGCCTCTCTACCCACTCTCCCAGCCTCTGGTAACTCTGCTCTGCAGTTTAGGCCCCTACAGAAACTAGCAGAAACCAACATATGCCTAATTTGCAGTATAGAATGATTTCTAGGAGGCCTTTACTTTTAGACATGGATGGATTCATGCAAAGGAAGACTGTCTGTACCATAGTCCGATGCTCAAGTTTACTCTTAGCTCCTCATAATAATTTTGAAGAAAAAAGTCTGTTTGGAGGAGAAGGTTGAGACTTTTTCCTTCTCCCATTACTTTCCTTTGGTTTTGGTCTGTGCAGTGTTGTTAGAATTTTTTGAGCCTGTGGTTGATACACTGAGGATTTCACTGGCAGAGAGTTGGGCTTCTCCTTGTAATGGACAAGGGCTTCACAACCAGGTGTAGCAAGCTGCAGTTTCCAGTCCAACATCCTGTCCAAACTCTGGCTTTCATGGCTTTGTGAGAAGGCATGAGCATGCCCATAACACGTGATACTTGAAATAGGTCACAGTTGAGATATTTTGCTGTGCTTTTATTAAACTGGCTGATGTCCCCAGTTTGAACTGTCTGGTTCTAGCAATAAAACTCAGCAGCTGCGCAGACTATCAGGTGCTGAGGGACCTTTAAGCATAGGTTAAGCCTGATGTCTTTAAGGCTGAGATGTTCAGCTTTGGAGACTTCATGCTATAAAACTGCATTTGTTGGAAAATTTAAGCTGCTAAATCCAGAAATGTGTTCCAGTTTTAAGGTCTCAACTTCAGCATTTGTTTAGCTTCCAGCTATCTCACTTTTAACTGAAATGGGCTGGTAAAATTACAAAAAAACAAAAAAAATTCTCCAGAACTTCTGTACCATGTCCCCAAACCTATGGGGCTACCTGCCTATTTCACAGGAGATGTTAGGAGGTTAGTTAATGACAGCTTATAAATATTTTGAGTTTTTCAGATGAAAATACGTATGAATGCCTAAATACTGTTTCTACAGAGGCTGTTTACTTAGGCTAGAGCTTCCCTCTCACCTCTGTGCACACCATGCAACGGAGGTCTGTATGTACAAGAGCCTTGCATGGGAAAACTGGAGGAGTCCTTTGGCCATCCCCTGATACTTTTGAGGAACTGGGCTGGTAAATGCAGCAGGTGCTTAAGCTAACTTGGAGTTTTGGACTCAGAGCAAACACAGGGTTAAAAAAGTGCCTAAAAAACTCCTTGTCTTGCAATCTGTTTTTTTGTTTTGTTTTGTCACCTGGCACGACAGAAAGTGACTAGACGTCCTCTACTCTGAGCAACTTTTCTTAGTAACACTATCCTCTCTCCATGTGTCAGCTCGGCCATTTGTCAGTGGATGGGATTCTTGTTAGGCAGCTGTTCTTATTTGGTTTAATAGTGACCCAACAAATCTGAGTTTTCTGCTGGACTGAAGAACAGATTTCACTTGATAGTCTGAAAATAGCCATGTCACTTTCTATTTCTTTTCCCATTGCTCTATTATCTTTGTTCTTAGGGCTGCCAGGATAGTGAGAGTCCCAGACCCAAACTAGCATGGACAGGTTAAGCTGATTGTTTGCTTCTTGGTCACACATGGGACTGTAATAGCCCTTGGCTGGATTTCAGAAAGCAAAGGTGTGCAATTCAGTGGCAGCTCCACCCCAGACAGAGATGAGGGAATTATTCTCCCTAATTTACAATAGCGAGAGCAAGTGTTCCCTCCCACAAAGTTGCAACACAAGATGTGAACTGGCCCAGGTAACTCCTGCCTTTCATTCGGCCTCTGCTTCTCACCAAGGTGGAACCTGAAGAGCAGAAAAACAAGAAACAGGTGTGAATGTTTTCATTAGAGATGCTAGGCCAGCATTTGTTGGTATCTTCTTAAAAAATCTCCATTTTTGCCAGGAGCGTAGACAAACCAAGAAGAACTGTTAGCAAGACCTTATGTCTAGTTACTGAGAAAAACAATTGAAATGGTATTTTTTGATATGTTTCTGCTGTTGCTCCTATCCCTCTAGGTTGAGGAAAATGGTCACTGCTTCACCGGGGATCAGTAGACAGTATCAACTAACTTTGCCAATTTTTTTAATACTATGTCAACAAACTGGTGACTCTTCACCACTCTAAATGTCTAGATGTAAACTGCTGCTATGCTAAAGCAAGGATCTACTTGGTGAATCATAGAATCACCAAGTTATGGAATGGTTTGGGTTGGAAAGGACCTTAAAGATCATCAGGTTCCAACTCCTCTGCCATGGGCAGGGATACCTTCCACTAGACCAGGTTGCTCAAAGCCCCATCCAGCCTGGCCTTGAACACTTCCAGGGATGGGGCATCCACAACTTCTTTGGGCAACCTGTGCCAGTGTCTCACCACCCTCACAAGAATTTCTTCCTAACATCTAATCCAAACCTATCCTCTTTCAGTTTAAAGCCATTCTCCCTTGTTCTATCACTGCATGCCTTTGTCAAAAGTCCCTCTCCAACCTTCTTCTAGCCCCTCTATAAGATCTCCCCTGAGTTTTTTCCTGGCTGAATAGCCCAAAGTGTTGTCCCAAACATGAATGTCTGTTACCTGGTGCATGGCACCAACTCACACACCAAGGCAAACTATTTCCACTTTTTATTCTAGTTTGTGCATAGTAGGGAGTTGGGTGGTAACCCACAAAGCATTTGCTCCCAAGTCATCAAAACTTTACACTATTTATACATTTTAACAAATGCATCAGCATTCATTGGTTACAGATTACATAACTTTTTTATTAATTATTACTCAACCCCCCTATTTGTAGTTACATCTCTCACTTCTCAAGCTAATTAGTCCACGTTTGTAGTTCTTTCCTCCGTCACTCCGATTGATCATCTTCATGGCCCTCCTCTGGACTTGCTCCAACAGGCCCATATTCTTCTTTTGTTGATGGCCCCAGAGCTGGATGTAGCACTCCAGATGGGATCTCACTAGAGCAGGGCAGCAGGGTAGAATCACCTCACTTGATCTGCTGATCATCAAAGAAAGTGTCAGAAAGACACCAACAGCCTCAATCCAAGTACACTGTAGTGAACAGGTATCTCCTGCTTGCTCGTTTCTGGATCAAGGTCCAGTCATAAATGTAAAAACTCTATATTTGTATAACATACACATTATATATTTACATATGTGTACTCAAGCACATGTACAGTGCTCATTTAAGCCTGCATAGTACAGCCATTGTTACATGACAGTAGTCAATGAACCAAGACTGATGGTTCAAATAAATGGGATTGCTCATGTGAAGAATTCAAGCCACCTTGCAAGAAATTTAGCCAAGCGTATATTGATGGAAATCCAGGAGGAAGCACTGCAGCAGCACTGCCTGACCGCCTGTATGATCCAGGCCATGGGACTTGTCACAGCAGCAAGGCACCTTCTGCGCCCAATTTAGATGCCTTTGCTGGAGGAAATCTACTCTGACTCTTGATGCGTTGTCCCAGTGCTGTCAAAAGTGAATCTGACCTCCAGTTAGGCTGGGTGGTTTATCTCCCTCCCAGCTTCAGATCTCTGCATGAGGGGTATTCAAACTTGTTTCCCTCCACCCCAGATTCTCTCTCTGGTAAGGAAAGAGCCACGGGCAGTTTTGGGCCATGATTAATCTCATCCAAAGTTAGATATCTAAAATGGGTGTAGATGAACTGCATCCTGCAAGACCCTCTTTTTGTCTGTGGGCTATAATGGGAGTCCAAAGTAACCACCCCTCCTGAAGGTGCTGCATCAACTGCCTCTGCCTTCAGCCTGTGAATCTTGTCCTCGTATTTTCTGACAGAGTGGATGAATTCCTGTTCCTTGGTAAAGTTTTCTTTCTTTATCTTTTTGAGGAAAAAATGGAAGGGATTGGTTGTAATCTTCATAAGGCATACCTTTAAAACCGCTTGGCCATTCTTTGAGGTCCTCTCTGGTTTCCAGTGTTCCCCTCGACATCGGATGTAGGTGCACTGAAGCAGCATTAATCCTGTGATTCCCACAATGGATTTAGTACAGCTCTGTTCAAAGATGCAAAGTTTGCATTTGTGTTTTGGCCAAAGTGCAGCACTGCAAGTTTGCTATCAAATTGTGACCCATGATTGGTCAGAGCCATGGATGCCTGAGAGGATTCTCTGCCTATGGAGTATCCCTTAAGACTGTTGCGTGATGGCTATTGCCATTGACATTTTGACAATATTTTTTGATTAAACTTACCACACATTTTATTGATCTCTTCATCTTCTGTCTTTCTGGTGCAAATGTTGGTGCCCATCAAAATCCTTTATATATATTTAAGCTGTTCTACCACCCCTATTACTGCTATAGAAAACTGTAATTATAGGACATCAATTTATTTGATAGTAGTTATTTTCCATAAATATATGTTGATTATCATTATCTATATATAATTCTACATAGTTCTCATCCTTTTGTCAATTGTGTTGATATTTTACTAAGGTCAGCATCAGACTGATAGAATGGGATTGACCTATTTATTTATCCATTAGCCTGGGGTACTAATTTGACATTACAATTTGTCCATGCTCTTCCTCTTTACCAATTTTCTTTCACCCTTGAGTGCTGAGAGTTTTTGAAATCCTGATGTGTGTCTGTCTTGAGCTTACCTAGTACCTTGCCTAGCACAGCACTAATATTCTGAGTGGAGTCACGTAGAAGTTATGGTGCAAATCAATCAGAAATATAAGCATTTGGACCGTCTTGATTATCCTACTCAACAAATATTTTTATTGCTTAAGAGCAATAGTATAGACTATAACAGGTTCACTGTAGTGTTAGAGGTTTTCTTCCTTTGGTAACCTGAAAATGCTGAGTGGGAGGCTTGGAAATCTGGCTTTAGAATGTGAGCAGTGTTTGTGAGAATAGTTGTTGTTTGTCTGCAGATCCATAAAAACGAAAAGTTTAGACAAAAATTTTTAAGCCATATATGGACTGTCTGTATTATAAAAGCCTAAGTTAGTGGTTCTTAAATTGCAGTTTGTGGATCTTAATGATCTCTGAGGCCATGGTAAGTACCCTTTGTATTTCACTGGCACATCCGATTTGCCACTTGCAATGTGACATCTTCACTTCTATGAACTGGGAGTAGTCCACCTTCTTCAACCCCTTTGACCACAATCTCCTGCTGTGAACAGGATCACAGCATGCTAATTTCTTCTCTGAAATACTCCTCAAACCACCAGATATGATGGACTCTGCTGCTACACTCCTCATGACTCTGAAATAGTCCATGGGAAAAAAAAAAAAAAACATTCAGGGACCTAGGTTTGCTTGGTGGTTGTCTTAGGACCTACAGATGAACTAGAATAAGTTGAGTGTCCTTAGCTGTTTGCAGCCCACAGACTCCTGCAAAACAGGCTTAATTATTGCAGTCACTCAGAGGCATTGAAAGGCATTGCTGTTTGCTGTAAAAAAAGGGTGTGGACCAAGATGTGTTGCTAGATTTTTGTACAGGTAATTAAGGGGCCATCTACAATGTAAACAGTCCAAATAAATTCGGCAGAGTCTCTGCCAGAAGCTAGATAGTGAAAACTAACCTAGCTTATGTTAGCCCACTGACTACATTAGTTTATTGTCTTGAATTTAAATCCTTTGCAAAGGATTTAATGAAGTTGAGGATATTGGCTTTTTAGTTGTGCCTTTGGGTTATAAGGATGTATCCGGCTAAAAAAAAATTTTAGAGAAAGGAATAAACCTATAGACCTGTCTGACTGGTTGATCTTGGAGACAGCACAACTGTCTAAATGAAAAATATCCTTCTAAGGATATTTTTTGATGGAAATGGAGTTGTTTAGTGGGAGGAAATGGATATTATCCGGTGGAAGCTATTGCCAAGGTCCTTCTATTATTCACACAATCAACATATTCCTAGCTCTAGGGAAAGGTGCTCCACCAAGCAGGGCTATAATCCAGGAGCTACTTCTCTGGGAACAATAGGAAATTCAAAAATGTCGAGAAACCTGTAGAGGGAATGGAACATTTGCTCTCCAGGATAGTTGTTTGTGAACAGCTTGGGTGCTCTCTGTGGGAGGATCCAGGCGTGTCTCTGCTGGCAGGAGCTAAAGCTCATGTCACCCTGAACACCTACACAGCAGGATGTTCTTGCCAGCCAGGGACTCCAAGTCTGGAGCGAAGCCACTGAAGTTGGACTCGTGTACGTGAATCAGGTGGACTCTTCCCGTGGTTTGGCAGAAAGATCAAGGGATCAGGGAGAACCTTTGGGTTTGGGGTGAGAACTTGCACTGCCTGGGTCTCTTCCAGCTCACAATGTAGAATGTTGACTGCCACATCAACACCCCAAAGCAGATTTTAGCTCTGGTGAAGAGGTGATGGAAAAAGCAAACCAGGCAATGGAAAGGTGTGCCGGTTTGGCCAAAATTTAGTAATATATCTCTTGAGAGAAAACTAGGTTACAACCACCCTTCCCCCCACCAGGTTCGGGAAAAAAAAGGAAATTTTTCTTTGAAGGAAAGTGAAAGAAATAAAAGCTATTTATTTTAACAAACACACATGAAAAGGATAATGATGCTAAATAATGAAATGAAATCTCTTGCTATAGAGAGAAACCTGGGAAGATTTCAGAGTCCTTCTGTAGGTGTGGTCTCTCTCCTCCTTGGAGCTGGTCGGCGAGGGGCCCACCCCCCGGGCCTCGGGGAGGAAATTCTCCTGAATGTGTTCTGATGTTGTTGAAACAGTCCAGAAGAAAAGAAGGGAAAAACCAAAGTCCCAGGAAACAAAAGTTCAACTCTCCATCTCACGCTGAGAGGGGAAAAGGGAAAAAAAAAACCAGCTGGAAAGCGAGCAGGGTGCTCCCTCTGTGTTCCTGCAGCCCGAGAACGCAGAGGAGTGTAATCTCTGTGTCCTTGAGAAACTGCTTTGAAAAGTTCGTTCGGGTTTTTTTTTCTCAAGCTCAGTTTAAAGGCACAGAAAAGGCACAAAATTACTTTTTGGGCATAGAGCATGATAGGGCATACACATGATAGAGTCACCCCAAGACAAAAGGTCATACAGGGCCTCCAAGAATCTCCTTTCAAGTGTGTGTTGGTGTCTGGCAGATAACACTTTGAAAGTCTACCTTCACCCAAAGAGCTTAATACCACCTTGATGCTGATTTTCAAATAGAATATCAGCCAATAGTGCCACGCTGGGAGAGGCAAAATAAAAAAAAAAGCCAGCTCTAAAACACAGAAACGCTTTCAAAATGGAGAGCTTGCTGGTGCACATATTGCTCTGCTGTAAATTTTATGTCTGCCTGTAGATCAGAACAGGAAGCAAGGCTTTGAGAGCTTCTGTAAGAAAACCTCAAAGCTTTTGATGGTAGTATAAATGTCAAGTATGTTATAAAAAGGAGGAAAGTACCAGACTCTGTTCTGTTCAAGACAATAGGGACTTTATAACATTACAGGAAGCTGCATGTAAGAATTACAGAGAAGTTAAAGTCTGTGGTATTAATGCACTGTAATAATGGAGGTCTCCTAGCATTCAGTTTATCCCTCTTTCAGTATATTCCCAGGCACAAGCAGTATCACACTGGTTGAACTGTGGAGTGTAGACTTGTCATTTTCAAAAGCACTTAAAGAGAATTTTTCCCCACGTTCTGGTTCTCCTAAGTAAAGAGTTTGAAGGAAAGTAGTGAAAACCAAGATCTTATGCTTAATTGTACACCAGATAAGTTGGTCAGTAGAAAGCATTGTCTGTAGCATCTGATCTTGAGAAAAGGACAGAACCAGTGATGTTAGAAGGACAGAGAGTGGGAAGGCAGGCTATATCTGGACCCTGCAGAAGCAATGAGCTGGTAATTATTCACATCTCAAAGATGTTTGAATTAAGCAGGAAAGTAAAACCTTCTACCTCAGACCTGGATATGTGCTGAACATAAAAAGGTAAGATTACTTTATGCTTGGACACACTGTAGGAAGGTTAGAATAAGAAGTGACCCTGAAAATAGTTCAGCAGTCTTCTGCTCCTTTGCTGCTGGCCTTGTACCAACCATCTATGATTCTGTCTTGGCTGAGCTGAAGCAGAACCTATTATAGTCCACCCAAGACTAAATTGTCTGTTGATAATTAGACAGTGGAGAAACTGAATTATAAAGTACAAATATATCCATGGGAGAATATATCAAGGAGTCCCGAATGACTGTTCTATCTTATTCAGCAGCCTTTTGTGTGTTTTTCTTCTTCGTTTCTTACCATAGATTGTTGCTGGGGATTTCTGAGTTGATCATATACATGGACCAAATGCACTATATTTAACATTTCAGGGTTTTTGTTCCCTATTTTATACCAGTAGACCACTGCTGACTGTGTATAAAGATGGATATGTGACATTTTAAAAACAATCAAGTTGTATTTGCAAGCTGACAGAGAAAGAGTAACACCTGATATGGACTACCAGAGCCCACTGGGGCAATTTCTAGACTTTATTTTGTTGCTGTGAAATGTTTGTCCAGTCTAATGAGTAGTAGGGGGAGAAGTTATCCTGTAAACTTAAGTAACATCTTGCCTTTCTAAAAACATTTATTTATGAGCCCAAGGAGAAAACCCCCTTTTTCACCTTTTTCAAGCACCATCCCTTTCCACTAGCCTTGCTAGAACATGCCAGCTCTCCCACACCGGTAAATATGAGAACAGTAGATGTGGTGAGTATGAAATTTCCTGAATTACTGGTGAGCACTAGGCTAAGCTGTTGCTTACAGCTGTCTTGTGTTCTCACCACAGGAATAAGTGCCAATCTGCATGGCAGGCTGCAGCAGGGCTCCGGATCCCCAGTGCTCCTTTTCCTTGTATAAAGATTCTTCCTGATTATTGACTTCTTTCTGACCACATCCCTCTTTGTCATAGGAGATGTCTCCTTGGTGGACTCAGTTACCTGCTTTGCACTGCTTCTTGGTCACTTTTCTGTCCCTCTTGCTACTCCCTAGTGACCAAAGCGATGCTCAGAAGGGGAGTCGCTGACAACTCTCAAAGATTGCTTGTCTCTGCCTGCAGTCATGGTAATTAATAGTATCACAGAATCGCAGAATATTCTGAGTAGGAGGGGACCCACAAGGACCATCAAATCCAACTCCTGGCTCTGCACCATCTCCAAGAATCACACCACATGCCTGACAGAATTGTCCAAATACTCTTGAGCTCTGTCAGGCTGGTGCTGTGACCGCTCCCCTGGAGAGCCTGGTCCAGTGCCCAACCACCCTCTGGGTGAAGAACCTTTTTCTAATATCCAAACTAAATCTCCTCTGACACAACCTCAGGCCACTCCCTCAGGTCCTGTCGCTGGTTGTCAGAGTGAAGAGATCAGTGTGTGCCCCTCCTCTTCCCCTCACTAGGAAGTTGTAGACTATGATGAGGTATCCCCTCAGTCTCCTCTTCTCCAGGCTGAGCAGATCAAGTGACCTCAGCTGCTCCCCACACAGCTTTCTCTCAAGGCCCATCACCATCCTTGTGGCCCTCATTTGGAATCTCTCTAATAGTTTAATGTCTTTCTTACATTGTGGCACCCCAAACTGCCCCCAGGACTCGAGCTGAGGCCACCTCACTGCACAGCAGAGTGGGACAATCCCCTCCCTTGCCCAGCTGGCCATGCTCTTCCCAGGTCTAAACCCAAACAGTCAAAGGAGTAGTTTAGGGTGGTGTAAATTCCAATGCAGTTCCCAGCTGACACTAGTGGGACTTGATAGTGGGACTTGATGGTGTCTTGTACATGTGTAAGTGCTTCTCTGAACTGTATCTCTTGTTGGTAGGGAAGGAAGAGCAGAGAGTAGAAAAAAGAGCATAATTTTCAAAAACTATTTTGAAGCCTTATAAAGCTAGCCTCCTTTTAAGTCCAAGAAATTTAACTTCAGAGAAATATGATGATTTGCACTTGCGAATTGAGATTTATCATGTCAGCAACTTGCACTTGCTTAGTATTGCTTTCCTAACTGTGCTGAATCTCTGTGTCTTTAGTTTTTATTAGTTAGATCAAAATCCTGGTGCCTGGAGTAGAATTTGTGTAGCCAAAGAGTTAGGAAGATTGAAGTCTGGATAATCACTATTATTTCAGCTCTGCTTTCATGCCTTCAGAGGTCATAAAAATCATCCCTTGCCACAGATATTATTTTTCACACACTAAAAGGAAAGATTAAAGTAGGGGGGTTTTTTTGGTTGTTTTTTTTTTTTTTTTTTTTGTCCTGGACGTAGCCAAAGATTTTCAGGAAGTATGTTTCCCTTTCTTAAAACAAAAACATGGGGTGATTGAAATGCAGGGTATCATTTTCATATTTTTAATTTCCTACTGCAGCTCACACTGCAGCAATCATACTTTGGAGCTCCTCAGATCATAGAGATTTTGATAACATTAGAGATATGCTCAAGATCTAGTCACCCTTGAGTTAAAAGGATGCAAACTGTGTCTAGCAAACATGGCATTTCCATAGAAGATTTGAATTAGTTTGCTTTTGTAGTGCTGTTGCAAAACAGGCACACAGAACCACCTCACAAGCAAAGCAGGGGCATCAAAAAGACAATATACCTTCCTTCCTGAGGCAGATATTTCAGGAGTTGGGGAAACACAGCTTCCTGTGTTCTCACATGGATTTAGATAATGAAACTCTTGACTGATTCAGAAAGAATGGAGCATTACGCAGTTGCTTGAAAATATTACGATGTTACTGTACAGTGTGCTGTAGCTTTAGATGGCCAGATGTAGTGAAGCCTTCCGTGTACATGTCCTAGTAAACAATCATAGCCCTCAGGCTGTGACTGGTCTTTTCACATTGTACTCAGGCTGGGATGGGAGGAGCTGGAGATGAGTGGCAGGTAGGAAAAAAAATAAAGGCATAGTAATAATGAACACAAAGAGGTTAGAAACGGCTGGTTCATTTCTGTTCTTTTAAAGATGTGATTATAGGTGGGGCTGGTAGCTTTGGTTATCATTAAAGTCATGTGATACCTGGCAGCTCAATATCATGCTTTTAATTATTACTCACGCTCTCAAGGCTCAACCAGGCAGGCTGAAATTTTCAATGCAGTGTGCTGCCATAAGGTAAATGTAACAGGCAAATGAGGCCAGAATGGCTTTTTTCCCCCCCCCAAAGAATAGTTCAAGGTAAAATTAAAAACAAATTAAAATTTATTATCACTCTAGTGGTTTTTTTTAATGCTCTCATTTTCATTCTTCCCTCTGCTTTGTAGGAGAGATTCAAAATACTGTAAGAAATTTTTGCTTTTCTATAAAAAATGGCTCTTTTCCATCCCTCTGAAAATCTCTCCAAGTATATTCAAGTTACAGTCATGTGAAATATGCATTTTGCACAAATTTGCACGGTAGAAGGCTTGCAGGTCTTTTTAGAATTCAAATCTCCTGAAGACACCTTCCTGACTGGCCAACTTCCAGCCCTGGCAATGTCCTCGTGTGCAGACTCCATCCCTGCGGAGCATCTGCGTCTGTGGTGGGCTGGAAAGCATCTCCTGTGACGGTGTCTTGAACTGCTATGGACAGCTGCTGGAAGTGAGAACAGAATGGAGAGAACAGCTCTGCTGTGCATGATCTTTTCCTGATGCCACAGTAGTGTGGAGGAGAAAGCTGTCTTAGCAAATATGGGGAGGTTTATATGGAACTCAGCAGGTCAAGGTGGCAAGAGGGGAGAGAAACAGTGTTGGGAGGCTGAGAAATTCAGTTTAAGTGGAGGAAGGATTTAGCAAAGAGGAAGGTGTGTGGGAAGACAGCTAGAGTCAGCCCTGTGGCTGTAGAGAAGGAGAGGGGCTGGCTGAACAAGGAAAACTGTAATCAGTGAAGTCCAGTGTCCAAGGCTGGGTATGTTCTTCTCCACGTGAATGAGAAGGGTGAGAGGCTTTTCTCTTCAGACAGGATCCTGACCTGGGAAATGTTCGCTCCTTCTCAGGTTCCTGATGAAAGGTGCCCTAAGCAGGCATACTGTGCCGCTTCTACTTCAATGTAACCAACTTGTTTTTCCCAAGCACGTGGGAACACGGAGAACCATAACCATTCATACTAATGTGGACTTGGCAGTATGATCTCTGAACACCTGAGGGTTTCTCAGTGCAAGATGGCAGCATTACAGTACTTGGGGAAAAGAGCAGAAAAGGCAGTCTTTGACTGGAAATGAATTTCTAGACCTCTTGAAATATTTTCATTACTGCTGATGCATCTGTGTAAGAAAATTGGGAATTTTTGTCTTTCACTTGATTCACGTCAGAGTCTTGCTGGAAAGCAAAACACAACACAGCTGTTATCAAGAGACTCGAGTTCATATTCAGTTGGAACATTTGGTGTGCACGGGGGTGAGCAGTGCTGAGACAGCATTACATCAATGGCACTGCTTGTCGGCCTCACACGTTGCCTCTCGGCATCAGGCCTGAGACAGCTTTTGGATAAACAATTTGTCCTGTCTTTGAGGGCATTGCCATGTCATGTTTCTACCTGAACAGAAGCACGACCATGCTGAAAAACAGCTACTGAACTTGGGTTAATGGCAAAATCACGGAACTTTAAAGCAACTGCAGTCAAAAAATTGGCTCCAAACAAGTCAGCCAAGGTGAAGTAAGGCTGCAGCAGTGATTTTCTGGTGGGAAAGTGAGTTTATTGAGAATGGGGTACCTCTAATTTTAATGGGTGGTCCCTGTTTAAATTTTCTTCTCCCATTTCCTTTTTCCCAGTTCAACAGAATTAGAACTGATGTGTAAAGTGCTTATATTACTAGGAACAACAGTAGGAAACCCTTTGTTAACCTTAATTTCCCATCTAATATTTCTCTGCAGCGTCAGCCAGTCTCCAAGGCAATGGGGTTGTTGACAATAACTCCAAATTGCTATGTAACTGTGCAGCTTCTAAAGAGCAATTTGTTTATTTTGCCCCTGCTCATTTGTTGATAGTTGGTGGGTTTTTTTCTTCTTTTCCCCAGAGATTGTGGAATATACTTCTCACATTTCTCAAATGTTAAGTAAATGACAGACCTGAGTTTCCTACTTAAGAAACAGTACCTTTCTATCAAGGGGTAAATCCAGCAGGTTGCTGAGGATCTACTGTAAAACACTGAGTATCCTGCACTTTTTAGGAAGCTGTGAGAATGGGAGAGCACTCAGTACCACAGAAGTTACACAGTTACCTGAAGAATCTAGACTTTGTCATTTAAAACGAAATAATAAGATAAGTAGAAACCCTACTTAACAGCACAAACCCCTGAAAATGTCCAGCATGATACATGGATCCATTTCTAGATGGTGTGATGGTGGGTTTGAGAGCCCATGTGGCTCTACAGAATGTACCCAGAAGCAGCACAAGTGTCTGCGTCTGTAAAACTCCCTTGGTAAGTACAAGACTCAAAAAGGTTTGTTCAGTTTTGCTATTTTACACAGAAGCTTTGATGAAAGAACCACAACAGTTCATGATGGAAATGTTCAACTCAGTGAAATGTCAACTTTTCTAAATGTATCTGGTTCATCAATTGTAGTCTTCCAACAGAGCCTGTGTCATTTTCCTCACCACCTACCTGTGGCACCTGCTCTCCAGGGCTGTTGGTGTGATTTTCATTCTCCTGGCAGTGGGAAGTGTCAAGACTTTGAAAACTATGATATTTATTTTTCCTTCAGGAATGGTGAGAAGGTGGTCTGCTCGGGATGTTTCACCCATTGCTAAGGTATGAAAGCAAAGCAGAACAGGTTCTATCTCTGTGTCAGAAGAGCTCTTCCACACCCTGGAAAAGTAGCAGGTGAAAGAGGAGTAAAGCATCTAAATTAAAAGTCTAAATTGTAATTCAAGCTCCATCCAACTCCATGAAAAGAGTGTAGCTCCACAGGAGGGACATTTGGGTAAAAGAAAACACAGTATTTTGGTATTTTACCTCTTCTTAGCCATTGAATAGATTTATGAAAGCTGGAAAATTCAAGTGTAGGTTTTGGAGCATCAACAAGCTCTTGTCAAGGAGAAATAACATAAATAACATTAAAAGAAAAAGATTTAAGGTAAGAAACATGACAAGGTTGAAATATCCCTTTGCTTCATTCCTGAAGGAAAAAAAAAGTGAGGCAATTCATAGAAACGGTGACTCAGAGCAGTAACAATTAGTGAAAGAAGTAATTAGCTTATGATTAGTCTTTTTTTCCTGTGTGTTCTCATGTTTAGGTAAAGTATATTGTTCTTGCAAATGTTGAACGGACATTTATCACATCCTCTGTCATAATTACTAGTGACAAGTCAAGCCTGAATGAAAACAAAGGGAAGAAGTAAGTGTTTATCTCACTGTGAATTCTTTCTCATAACGTCTCATGAAATTCTTTCCATCTTGTACGTGCGGAAACTGGAGGAGCATTTTGACCCTGGGACATACTGACTGTACTACTGTCGTTAATTGGAAAGAGCATCCCCTTTAATTCCCTCAACAGTAGAAGAAAGAGGTCAGTTTCATTCCCAGGAACTTTGCACTTCTATTGTTTTCACACATTTTTAAAACCTGAATTGCACTTAGTGGAATTGTACAAAGCACACAGTCAGTCCCTCTGATCTGCTCATAGAACACCCAAAAAGTCATCAAGTTTTATACTGGGGGAATTAAGCCTGGATGAATTTCCTCCCAGTATGAACTGTTTTGTTTCAGAAGAGGAAAAGTACAAGAGGAGATCAGATTCCCTCTGATGGGCATTCAAACTGAGAGGTGTGGAACCATGTTTTGAGGATTACTCCGGTGCCCTAAAAGGTGAAAGGAGCTGAAACCTCTGGAACTCCTGCTCATTCACAGCCTTTCCTTCTAGTGGTGAATTGATGCTGTGAGTTGTACTGGATATCAGCAGAGGAAGGAAACAAACCTGTTTGGCAGAAAAGGGTATTAATGATTTTACCGTGTGTTTGCTTCTAGAGACTAGACTGGATTAAGAAAAGGAGGTTTTAAAGGGGAGACCTTCAGAATAGCCTTACAGTGGTCACTCCTTTTGACCCTTGAGAAAAAATTCCTGTGGATTTCAGTTACAGCTTTATCCTAAAGATCCTGAACTGATCCTTCATTTCTGAAGCCAACTGGCCCTGTGGGCAACCCGAGTCTCAAAGAAAAGGACCCCAAAATTGCCTGAAATAGTTTTCTTAATTATTAGATGACATGCTTGAGGATTTTTTTTTTAATACTCTAAGAAGTTTTACATTAAGTACAGGCTGAATCAACATTTCCCTCAGGTTCAAGAAACATGAGCATGAGCACTTGGTAGTGTGTCTAAAAACGAGGCTATTGCGTGAGAGCCGCTGGAGATCACTGTGTGGAGCACTGGGACACTGTAGGTGTTTCACTGTGCGGAGATTGAGTGCGTTCATGTAGATCCTGTGAGCCCTCCAGGGCTTTCATTAGCTCTTGGTTGCAGGGCTGCTCTCCAGAACGTGCCTGTTGGACTGGGGGAGTGCAGAGACCAGGGAGAAGAAGCAGCTTCAGAGGAACAGCTGATGGTTTGGCCAAGGCGCCGCAGTGACTGGATGTTAAAGGCAGTCGGTTTGAAAGGCAAAGGACAAACTCACAGGCAGGCCCGGGAAAGCTGCTTTTCACCTATGAAATGTGCCAAAAAGGTGCATTACTTCCATCTGCTTTGAAATCTACCAATCAATACGAAACAAATCACCAAATTAACAGATTTCTTTGGCAATCGATCTAAAGCCAAGTGCCTTAAACACTCTGCAGTTTTAAAAGTCCCAGAAGTTTGGTTTGGGCTCCTAAATGTTGAGCACATCAATGGTAGAAAAAGATGTCATCTCTCCTCAGCATGTTAAGAAACGTACTTGATGTCCTTTTAGTATCTAGAAGTGCTGACTTTACGTGCCTTGTTATGGGATGGGGTGGCTGAGATGGGGATGAGAGATTTGGGAGCCTGAGTGTAGTTTGAAACTTCAAGGAAATCAAGCCAACAAGGCAAATGTGATTTAGATGCCAGTTTGAGCAGGTTAGGTGGAGATTCTATACCCATAGCATGAACATAAAATCTGAGTCATATCCAGCACAGTGGGCTATTGTGTAGCAGCAGGATCAGGTAGGTCAGATGGTCTGTGGGTGATTGTGGTTGGGCCCCATAATGTGTCTGTGGTAAAAGGAACCACCTCTGGGACTCAGTTGCTTGTCTTGCTGCTTGGGATCTCTGTATAACACTACCCTGGTTTGGTGGGATCACTGGTTTACAGAAATTTCGAGCCATTAGTATACAAAGGCAGTGTGAATGTTATTGGAGCTGGTTCTAGTATTTTTTCTTGCATGCTTTTTTTTTTTCCTGCCTCTTCTTTCTTCGGGCTTGCTTGAGAGCAGCTCAGAGATTCCTCCCCTGGCATCCATTTGCTCTTATACTCAGCATCTTGAAGGTGTGTTTATGCAATTGGTCATGAAGCTTTGCCAAGTCAAGGCCAGCACCTGCTTCTGGCCCATACATGAACATGGAGGGGAAATGTATGGATGAATCCCTGGATGCTGGAAAGGGGCTACTCCTGGCTGGTAGACAGCAGTTAGAAAGAGGTTCCAACCAAACTCCCAAGCTGTCATGTGCACTTGGGGACAGAAACTGAGCATGAAACTCTCATCTTTAACAGCCAACTGCTATTTAGTTTGCTTGCTTTTTGGAGAGGTTTCCTCAGCAGATGAATTTCATTGGGAAAAGAAAACAGTCTCCTTGTTTAGGCCACAGCCACTCTGGAAAAAAGAGAAGAGAGAACTATTTGATGGTGAACTATGTGAGGCTGAACTCAAAGTAATTTGGGGAGCAACGAGTTTGGCAGTACCACTGAGTGACCTTAGGCGAGTCTGTGGAATACCAGTTTGAAATGGACAGATCCATATTTCAGATAATTTATTGCATAACAGCCCTTAGACAACTTCCCTGAGGTGAATGAACAGAGATTACTTTCAGGCCACACTGCTTTCTCATTAATTTTCCAGTCCTTGCTGAGCTGAAAATACAGTAAAAAGTAGGGGTTTTTTTCATGCAGTATTTCAGTATTTCCCTCCCAGTCTGAACAGAGGAAGCAAAGAAGAATGGGAAAATAAATAAAATCAAGTATGTTATTCTGGAGGATCAAAAGAGTTTAATTTGAGTTTTGGGGTAGAAGTTTGAATTGCTTTTTATTTTCTATGAGTTTATTTTCCTTTCACCCTGGCTCTGAACACAGTGTACTTTCAAGATAACATTGTTCAAAACCTCATGAAATTTACACATAAAGTCTCTTAAATGAAAGGGAATATTTAAGTTTGGAGATAGTTGTAGAGTGTCATGATCTAATTACAATAGCATTTTTGAAGGATAACAAACGTCAAAAGAAATAAACTGGATGTTATGGAAAATAAAAGTAGGGCCAAGAATCTAAGGCTAGCCAGAGAAATTAAACATTGAGGCTTTTCCTTTGGAAGGTTTTAAATCAATTTACTGTTGGTGCAAAGTGCCAGATTCATAGCAGAGGAAAATGATGCCTTTTATTTATTTACAGGCGAGGCTGGCATGCGCCTGTGACAGCATCTCTGCTTTAGACTATTGCTGTACTTTAACACTCAGCTGAACTGACCACCAGGAAAAGCAGCTGAAAAGTCCTTCTGTCTCTCTTTCCTTCTGTCCTCTAAGCTTGCCAGCAGCTTGACTACACTTTGCTTTTGAAAGTAGTTTTGATCATGTGGATCTGTCCATCAGGAGTTACACTGGGACAAATGACTCCTCGCATTCAAGTCCAGGAGCAGCTGTCAGACAGTTAAAAAAAATCCCAACTTTTTTATTTTTTATTTGCACACAAGTTTGAATGCCTGTGGATCAAAAGATGGACTTAGGACAGAGTTTCACTTTTTGGAGCACACAGTTCATGCTGAAGCTTATTCATGATCTATTTCCACCATGCTAAATAACAGGCAAGGAGAACCTCTACAAATATTAGCTGCTCTCTAGTGAAGCAACATGGTGAGGGGGCTAGCGAAAGAAAGTGCTGGTTTTCAAACTGATTGTGAAGGGTGTAGGTTTCTGATGGCAGTAAATTCACCTTTTCTTAGCTCTTTAGAGCAGCTTTCTTTCATGAGCCTTAGAAATTGGCTTATAAAGTAAGATATGTAAAGTTTGTACTGTGGGACTCCCTTGTGGGAGTCCTCAGGTGCTAAGTTAAGAAGTCAAATTGGAAGATCAGGAACTATTCCATAAAATACAATTTTATGTGGTTTTATTCCCTACTGAATGTAGAACTAAGGCTAAATGAAGGAATTAATTTTTTTTCTGATGTTCCATGGGTAGCTGAAAACAGAGTCCTTTCATGGGGCCCTGGTTTCGGTGGTGGGGCTTGATCACACAGTGAGCTATGCCTAGGTACCTGGAAGCCTCTCTGAAACACACAGTTCAAAGCATTCTACAGCTCATGCAGAAGGTGTTAAGATATCAAGCACATCTCTTTTTGAAAGAGATGCTTCAGCCTTGTAGTCTAAGGCTCCACATTGCTGGCTGCTAAGAAATCAGGTCAGAGATGCTAAATACCTTCATGCCATCCGGAGAGTTGCACACAGTGGATAGGAAAAACGCAGTGCCTGTCTGCAGCTGCAGATTACACAACTTTGACTCACCAGGGCTAATGGGATCCACTGACTAACTGGGTGTTTCCAAGAGGCAGCTATTTGCCAAGGAAGTGATGGAAGGGAAGGTGTCTATCAGAGTCTCTCTCTCTGTGGCATGTGGTACCACAGATGCTGTGAAATTTGGCCTGGGATAAGACAGAAGTTGCACAGAGCCAGTCTCATATCTGGTTGTCTAGGGCCTGCGTGTTAAAACAAAGGCTGAAAAGAAAACAGTGGTCTGGTTTGAAAATGAAATACAATAAGGCATGGCAAGGAAAGTCTGGAGGGAAAACTAGCGCTCAGAAGGCTGTTCTCAAGCATCTGAAATCAAATTCATAGGAAAGAGACAAAAATAAATGGCAGGGTGAAGAATCTCTGGGACATGTTGTGGATGAGGGGAGAGAGGTTGGAGTCAGGTTTTGTGCTGCCCACTGTGATCAGTGGAGGGGGGATTCGTGCTCCCCATGTGAGCAGCCCCCTTGGGTCACAGGCCCTTTCCAGTGAGTTTCTGTGCTGCAGCAACCCTGGTGAATTCCCTGTGACTTGCAGCTTTGGGGAATTGCTTTGCTCTCTTGAGCAGAGGGGAAGGTTTGCTGCGGGCACCGTTGTCTGCTTGGGATGGTGTTCCAGGGTGGCTGAGTAATCAGGGCTGCTGCTGGGAGCAGAAAGGGCCGACCGGCCGGCAGCCTCCCACGGGGAAAGAGTTTTCATGCAGAAATGTCACAACTGGGTCTTTCAGGAGAGACAGATGACTCCCTGCAGAATTTGAGAGGAAAGCATGAAAATATTCCTCCTGTATATGATAATAAACTTGAAGTGGCCAAAGGAAAAAGTACTTAGTGCTCACAAAAACGTTTGGCTCACTGAAAAGCCCCAGAGACAACAGCACTTCACTGCTTTGTATAGAGGCTCTGTACTGGCAAAAGAACTTGCCAGCTTTTATGCACTACCCCACCAATCTAAATTAATTTGAGATCTTTGGGACTGACTCCAAAGGTGATAAAGTCGGTCAGCTTTCATTTCCTCTTATTCCTTGATCTCTCTCCTGAGGCTGCTTTCAATGGAACGTAATGAATTGATTTTATTGTTATTCTTGATGATTAGATGACACAACCCCACTGGGAATAGAACAGAAATCGTGAGGGTTTGTTGTTGTTGTTGTTGTTGTTGTTTTTGTTTGTTTGTTTATCCAAACAAGATTTCAAGAATTTTAATTTACTGGGACTGTGTTTTAGAGAGGTTGCATTGTGCTCTGGTGATCTCCATGCATGTGCATTTCGGAGGTGTCTATAGGAGGATGGTGTGAATCTTTACCTCTGCAACTCTGCTGCTGCCTTTGTGATACACTCCTCCTTTAGCCTTGAAACAAAAATCACAGAGTGATTATCAGACCCACATTTGTGTGTTTCTGTGATGGGAAAAGTATATTTTTGTTGAGAAAAGAATGATTTGTCCATTGCCTATATACACCAAAGTAAAAATAATTTTAAACAACATTTACATGCATTTTTTCCATGCGCCTTATAGAAAATGGACATTATTTTTTCATATTTCATATTTCCATGTTGTAAGATTATTTAACAAGGTCTACCTGTAGTCACCTTCTAATCTTTGTCCTTCTGGACAGTAGGTTTTGCCTGGGTGACTTTGGCACTAAAGCATAGCATTACGACCAATGTCACTAGGCTGAATCTTTTGGCGTTAAAGAGCCTGGTGGCTGTTTGGCAGCAGAGGTAAAGAGAGTTTCGCTGCACTAATCTTACTCTTTTGAACCAGGATTGCCACCTTCAGTGGCAATTTAGTAAAGAAGACTTTTACTTTCCCTGCCTGTGAGACATGGCTCTTTCCCTGCCTCTTTGAGCATATGGAAATGATCCTCCCAGTTTTCTGACTTCCTAAGAGAAAAGAAATGTCTTAAAGTTGATTTACACTTCTCTGAAATGTGCCTGTGTTATGCCAGTGTATACAATAATACCTTTGGCTAGTTAGCTTTCCAGCATGTATCCTCTAGTGTTTTGGTGATAAATCCAGTGATAAGGAAAACAGTGATCCTGAAGACTTCTGGCAGCTCTGTCTTCTTTTTTTTTTTTTTTTTCTCTTTAGTGTGGTGGTAGTCTGAGGTTTTATAAATGCTGAGACTAGTGAAAAAAAAAAACACTTAAAAACTATCAAAAAGCCCTTTATTCCAAACCAAACCAGGGTTTTTTTTGTCTATCTGGTGCCTAGTTACACACTTCTGTTATCTGACCTATTACAAGCTCTGATATTTGCAGTAATGGTTACTCCAAGATTGTCTACACAAGGAACAATAAATGAGGGGATTAGTCAATCCATAAATAATTGCTTATATGATTTAACTATTTAATAAGTATTGAATTATTTAAATGGTTAGGGATTATGTAGCCTGATCCTCCCACCACATTGCTCTGCAGTAGGATTAATGTGGGTTCCTTACTCCCATATATCTGCTCAAGCTAATTCTTCATCTCGTAATGGCTTGTAACACTAACCAGCAGCAAGCTTTACAGCGTTCTGTGCTTTCTTTGCCTTTACTTCTCTGTGAATGCTTTTGGTAGATCTCTGGATGTCTATGTGCAAAGAATTGTACTCTGTCTTAAAAGGAAAGCAAGCAGCATCACCTTTGGGAAGGCCTAAATACAGCCGCAGAGGGAGCTGGTGTGAAGCACCTCATATGTTATTAAATGCATACCTAGGTGGGGCCTTCCTGCGTTATGAATCTCCCAGTACTGCAGGTAACCAACCTTTCATAAACTGACTCTGCCCCATCCTGAAACTAATTTCATTTTTTACCCTCTTTTCTGTTGAGAGGTGGTTTCAGAGTCTCCAGGCTTTGTTCAAATCAACAGTCTGATTATATCCAAGCCTCATTTACATTCGAACCGAATCTACATCTTTGTCCCAACACTGCCTTTCATTTTCAATAACTCTGCTCCTTTCCTGGTGTTTTCAGTGCTTTGTACAGAGAAGAATCATAACTTTTCTTTTAAACTCAACTGATACGATGGACTCTTCATGTCACTCATTATCTTCGTTTGATTTTGTACTTCAGTTTCTCTTCAAGGTGAAGCTAATATTTCTTAGGCATGGATGACTGGATTAGGCATACAAACACTAGATTTATACCCATCAGAAAGGGAAATAAAAATACCCATCCACATCAAATACAGGAACTATTAGGAGCAGAAAGAGGACATCTCTTCATGACACAACCTGTGGCTTAACCAACTTCGAAAGCTGTCCTGCTCTCCTTAGCTTAGAAATGGTCTACTTAGTCTGGGAGCAGGGCAGCAGGAATGATCAGGAGTACGAACTGACTGAATACATGGGACCTGTTTGGCCTGAAAGAGAGAGGTCTCTTGGGAATTTATGACAGGAAGATTATAAAATTTGGGGAAAGATTGATGGGGATTGACTGCTCTGTGTTACATCCTGCAGAAGAATTGGGGGAAACATTATGAAATTATTTGAAAGTAGGCTCAAAACATAAAAAAAAGGAGTGATTATTCATGTGATAAGCAGTAAATGTAAGGAAGTCCTTGCAGAAGGACAAAGTGGATTCAAGAAATTTACACGGGTTGTTGAGTAGATTGAGAATCATTTAGCAGAAAAATCCATTGTGGATTGCTTAATAGTCAAACTACAATTAACAAAGGAAATCCCCTTAGCTGAAAATGTTTCAAGGCTGTGAGAGTATCAGAAGGAAGTCTTAGATGTGCTTGTCTTATTCTTATTCTTCCTGTTCTTTCTCTGGCCACAGCTGAAGAAAGGGCAATGGGCTAGGAGAAGCCTTGGCCTGAACTAGTACGGACGTTTTTATGTTATTACCATTCCTTGTTGCACCACTGCTTTATGTCATGACAACCACTACCTGCCTTCTCTGGGAACACCTTGGCTGACATATCCTAGGATCACATTTGCTTTTTCTCATAGTTGCATCACCTGGTATCTTAAGTCATCCTATAATTAACTAATGCTCCCTGCTTCCTCTCCTCAGTCATCTCCAGTTAATGAGCTCTCAGCTTATGGTAGCAGTTCTCACTATTACTCCACAAATACATGCTCTTGTGTTAAGTAGCTTTGAATTTCATCCCGTTTTAGTGTCTCCTGTCACCTGGCTCCTCCAGTTCCTGGCTTTGCAAGCCTCTCCTAGAAAAATGGGGCCTGTCTCCTTTATGCTCTGAGCAAATATCAGCAGCACACTTGTTTTGCATATCAAGGTCACTTGCAAAAACATTAAAGAATACAGACCTAGGGCTGCTCCCTAAGTATTTCTGTTAGTAGCTTCTCCACAGACTGATAGTTCCCCTTTCATCAAAATTCACTTCAGTCTCTTCTTCATCTACTTCCTTCCTGCTTGAAGTTCTGCTATTTGGGCCCTGATTTTGCCCAGCCTCTGCATGTGGAGGACCCTCTGGGCAGGGTCTGGGTCTTTAAAGGCAGACAGCACAAGTTTAACCTCGCTCTACTGAAATCAGCTGCTGTCTCCCCAAGCCTTGGACTTCAATGATGGTGGTGATGGGCCAGAATAATATCACAAAAAAATGCCACTCATATTTTTTTTGAAAGAGCAGATCTACTTTTATAGCCAAATATTTGTTTTCTTTCATGAAAAACATGGAAAATTGCATTAGTTTAGGATTTTGATGTTCGCTTCTCTCCCATTTAGAAAAATGACACAGTGACACTCATCACCTTTGATTAAAACTTCATTTGCCTCTGAACTATGTTTGCCTATGTAATATTAACTGGTGGGCTGTGGTTAAAACCAGAAGGTTTTGCTATCTCATTGCTACCATTCCATATAATATGAAGTAAGTTACAGGGACGGTGCTATATTCCTGCAAGATAAGAGGTATTTATAAGTAGAACATCTAACCCTCAAAAAAAGGGTGACCACATTCTGATTATTTTGCACATGAAGATGAGGACAACACTTGTGAAGATGTCATTCCCCAGCAACTGAAGTTTGTTTAGAATCAGAGATGCAGAAGTATCTGGCACCTGAGGGTGCACTTGGAGATGATGGTTCCAAGGACCTGATTTCACTGAGCAGGGAGCCCCTCCTGTGCTTTGATACCCACTTCCTTCCTTCCGGCCTTTTGGGTACTTCTTTGTGTGATGAGAGACATTTGAAATTGTCGAAGAGGTCTGCGTGTAGGTCCTGTGCACTTATTTTTGTGCTTATGGAGTAGTGCTACTTGGGCAGTGGTGTTTCATGGGTTCATGTCAGAGGAGCTGTAGATACTTCCAGATTCTGAGCCAGTATTTTCTGGAAGCTCATATCCATGTGCCTCTCCTGCAGGGCTGCTCCTAGCTAAATGGCAATCCACCTTCAAGACTTTGTTTCTTAATCTTAATCTTAATCAAAGTAGTTTTAATATAAAGAAGTCTGTCAGTGTCTCTCTTTGTCTCAGCAGAATGTTTCCTGTTTCTTGAAAATCAGTGTTCTAAAAGAAGAAAGTTGGCAGACCTGGGATCTCCCATCCAGGTGCTCACTCCCCAAATCTTTATTTACGGGAACTGAATGCCTTTCTATGAAGTTGTCAAGAAAAATAGTGTGGGGCAAGACAGGTGCTGTAGTCAGAGAGGAAATAGAATTCTTTAAAATTTCATCACGTGTCAGCTGCTTTTTTGGCAGGAGCATGTAACATAATTGTAGCTTTAAAAAGTGAGCTCAGTGGACGTGTGATTAAGGAGGCGAATGTTCCAGAAACTCTGTTTGCATGCACGAGGAGAGCTGCAGGATGGCTTCCCTCCCAGCCAGACCCTCACTGCCTTGCTGGCACTGCTCTCTCTATGGACTCAACAGTGTGGCTCCAGGGAAAACTAAATTACTTGGAACTTATCAAGAGGTTGCTCGGTTACTTAATCATTATAACGGCTCGCTTGTAATTTCCTCCAACCCGTGGTGTGTGTGTGTGTATGTGTGTGTGTGTTTTACAGGGACTCCAGCAATGATAAGCACACTGATTATAATTGGATAGACTTCCCATTGGCATAAATGGACAGAACACCACAGGTCTTAGGATGTGCACCTTCTAGTAGCAGTACAGGGTCTGTAGTTGAAACCACCTGCTTGCAGACAAAGGGAATTCTTCTAATGTATACACTCAGTAATCAATTGCCTGTGACTGTTCATTGAATGAGTATAAACCCATCCCTTTGAGAGCACTTGCATTTAATTTTGCATTTAATTTGCAGAATAGAAGCTGTTTAGTTACATTATCTGTCATTGCTGGTGTGCGTTTCAGGGACTGTAATTTTACTGTCCCCAGTTAAAAAACAACTGTTGGGAGCAGTCAGTGCTAGAGACACTGATTTCTAAGCAACTTTAGGAACAGCATTTCTTCCTCTTGTGTCATCTGGTCAAGGCTGACTTACAATTATGCTTTCAATGAGTGAACAAGAAGGAATTATATTTTCTTCCTCTACTCTAAGCAATGTCTTTTCCTCATTGCTAAGGACATTCCATCATGGTGGCAATGTCTCTTTGAAGTGTTACAGTCCCTCAGCTAATACTTAGCACTTATCTCATGCTTTTGTGTTTGTAGATTTCCAAAGAGGCTAAATATTTTCACCTCTGTAAATGAGGCTGACAGAGACCTAGCCAAGTGAAGTGATTTGTGCTGGAAAGAAAACACACTCTTCCTGATGTTTATGCAGTTACCATCACCTCCAGCTCATTGTGAATTGCAGCTCAACTCCTGAATGGATTAAAGGGGATGAAGCTCAGCACCTCAGAGGGAAGCAACCTCTAATGGAAACAAGCTTTGCAAGCAGGTGCAAAAATAAACCTTACACGTAAGGTAATACATGAGGTTTACATATCAAGACAATTAGGAAATTAATAGAGAACTTTAGAACAGATGTAGTCTCTCAACATGCTTGAGCTGTAATCAGAGAAACAATGGCTACACATGAACTGCCCTGGTTTAGGTGTTCTCAAGAGCTGCCCCAGCATCCCTCCCCTCCCCTCCCCTCCCCTCCCCTCCCCTCCCCTCCCCTCCCCTCCCCTCCCCTCCCCTCCCCTCCCCTCCCCTCCCCTCCCCTCCCCTCCTTTCGCAAGTTGTGAAATTGTTCAGTTACCTTTTAGAATATTTAATATCCACAGTAGTCAGTTGTGAGGAGCACAGCTGAACCCTGTGTGTGAATTATGTCCTTTCATTTGTTTGGAATCTGCCACCTGCTAGCTTAATAAAAGGCTCTCTAATTCTTTGCGTGTAAGTGTACAAATGTAGGAAAGTTCCTTGTTTTCCACATATCTCTCAAGATTTGAAGCATGTGTATTTGATAGATGTATACAGTGTATACATTGTATACATGTGTGTTTGATACATATGTGGTGTCATATTCGCCCTCAGTCCCTGTTTTCCATAGAATCAGAGGATAGTTTGGCTTGGTAGGGACCTTACAGACCATCTAGTTCCAACCCCCCTGCCATGGACAGGGACACCTTTGAGAACACCCGGTTATCAAAGCCCCATCCAACCTGACCTTGAACACTTTCAGGGATGGGGCACCCACGGCTTCTCTGGGCAACCTGTGCCAGTGCCTCACCACCCTCACCATAAAGAATTTCTTCCTAATATCTGATCTAAATCTAGTCTCTGTCAGTTTAAAGCCATTCCTCCTTGTCACATCACTGCACATAAAAAGCCTTGTAAAAAGCCTCTCTCCAGCCTTCTTCTAGCCCCTCTTCAGGTACTAGAAGGCTGCTCCAAGGTCTCCCTGGAGCTTTCTTTTCTCCAGGCTGATAACCCCAAGTCTCTCAAGAGTGGTGTTCCATTCCCCTAATCATCTTCACAGTCTTCTTCTGGACTTTCTCCAACAGATCCCTGCTCTTCTTGTGCTGAGGACCGCAGAGCTGGATGCAGCACTACAGGTGGGATCTCACGAGAGCAGTGTAGATGGGCAGAAGCACCTCCCTTGAGCTGCTGGTCACATTGCTTTGGATGTGGCCCAGGATACAGTTGATTTTCTGGGCTGCAAGTGCACACTGTCATCTCATGTTGAGATTCTCACCAACCAACACCCCCAAGTCCTTCTCCTCAGGGCTGACCTCAATCCATTCTCCACCCAGCCCATCTTTGTGCTAGGGGTTGCCCCACCCCGGTGCAGGACCTTGCATGTGGCTTCACTGAACTTCATGAAGTTCACACAGGCCCACCTCTCAAGTCTGCCCAGGTTCCCTCCAGCATGTCAACCACACCACACACAGCTCTGTGTCATTAGCAAACTTGCTGAAGGAGCACTCAATCCCACTGTTCATGCCACCAACAAAAGTGTTAAACAGCCCTGCTCCCAATACCGATCCCTGAGGAAAGGCACTCGTTAGTGGTCTCCACCTGGACATTGAGCCACTGACCACAACTCTATGAGTGCAGCCATCCAGACAATTCCTTACCCACGGAGTGGCCCATCTGTCAAATCCACGTCTCTCCAGTTTAGATACAAGAATGCCATGTGGGACAGTGTCAAATATTTTTTCACAAGTCTAAGCAGTTTCTGGACAAAAGTGTTCTTGTATCTTTGACTATTGCCTATATGGAAGTTGCTTCAATTTTTTGCCTTTGTATCAGTTTTTCACTCTACCCTTTCCAAGTCTGCTATGTACTTTCTGAAATGGTAGGGCTAAAATGTGCCACAGTATTCAAGATGTAGCTCCACTGTGATCCTGTCTTGCTTGTGCTAAAGATATTTTGCATAGGCCTGGAAGGCACGGGGTTCCAGGACTACAAGATATTCATGTAGCAGTGTACCATATGCTGCACAGCTTTGCGTGGTCTTTTTTGGTTCTGTCTCTCTGTTGGACATGCCTGTGTGAGGGCAGATGTGACCAGAGAGCACAAAAAAAGAAAACAGTGCTTGCAAACTTTTCCACTTGGTGTAGCAATGGAAATGCTCACTTTGCTCCTTACTCCCTGCCTGAGAAACCTCCAGAGATTGGGTAAGTAGGTCATTGCCAGGGAATGAGGCCTGGAGGATGCTGAGGGCATTGTAACAGGAGAGTACAACACAGCCAGGGACACCTTCTTGCTCTGAACGATCACATTTGATATCATCATCAGTCTGTAAAACACTGTGGATTCTGCTCCTTTACGTCCATTTAATCTATTGTCTAAACCAGATGAAAACTGTGCTTAGAAGTAGATAAAAGGATTTAATCCTCTCCACTGACAGTGTTGTAAAAAAGCCAAATTCTCTGTCCCTGGGTGAAATATGGTGCCGATTGATGTGTCCCGCTATGGAACAACTTCCTTATTCTTTCAGCTAGTTAGAAGAGCATGCTGTGTTTGCTTTTCTTTTGAAAAAGGCAGGATAAGGGAAAGAAAGTGTCTCATGCCCATTCACAATGCTGCCAAAGCATCTTGCTAGTTTAGATTCTGCTTAAAAAGAGACATTACTGTGCTCTGCAGCTCTGGCCTTGGAGGTGGGAACCTGACCCACTGTGCCTTGATCCCATTAAAGCTCCATTTTAATAAATTCTTGCAGTAATAACACGAATTAGGCACACCATCTTTTCTGCAAAGTATAGGATTAGCTGTAGAAAAAAAGATTAGCAATTGAAAGTCAAGAATGGGCTTTGTAATGAATCAGTTCAAACTATTCAAAGAAGTTGCAAGAATTATTGTCCCAGATTAGGTCTATGGCAAGTAATTTTCAACACTAGGATTGTTGATGCCTATAGGACCTATACAGCAAGAGGCCTATGTATGCAGAAGAGAACATGCCCTTCACATTTCCTGGTTATGCAAAGGAAGTATTTTATGGAAAGATCGATCTATTCAAGATTGTATTTGATGGAGTATTTCAGATCACTTATCCGAGCTCATTTGGTAGAAAATCTGCACTTTCAGGTACTGAAAGACAATAGCTCCTGGCTGATGCTATTAACATTGATTCTGCTGGTGTATTCCCTTGAAGAGAAAGTCTTGAATCACAGGAACAGACGGTGCAAGCTCTTGGCCAATTCAGATGGGTCCTAGGCCCAACTCCACGTCAGGTGAATCAGCCCTTTTCTGTTCCTTTGTTTCTTAAATGTGAAATGGGACAAATAAATTTCTGTGCAGGAGAGAGTCGGTGCTGTTGCTCATACCAGCAGGAAACGCCTGTTTTCTTGTCAGTTAAATGCACCCAGCTGAGGTTGTTCTTGGGTGATTCTCATAGAGCTTCTATGAGAATAGAAGCACTAACAGGCACGCAGATGGCTGAGGTGGAAAGTCTCCCTCAGCCCTGGGGTCTCTGCTTTCTAGTCAGTCATGCAAAGGCACTGCAGACACATCCTCAGGTGTTGGAAACAGGCCTGTCCATTCTTTTATCACTGCAAAGAGTGGGGTTTTGTGTGCATGCAGCTGCAATTGCACTCTGCCTGCCTGAAATAATATGGTACTTCTTTTTTCTACTATCACATGTGTTCTCTAGACATTTGTATTTCCATATAAATACAGTTTGGTTTCTCTCACTAACACAGACTTTTAAAGCCAAAGCAGTAACTAGGGATAAGTCATTGGGAGCTGCACTTTATTTTTCACCTCAGATGACACCTGCAGACCATGCGCTTCCTGGGTAAGAGACAGGAAGTCTTCAGAACCCAGCACACCAGCTACACACTCATCTGCTCTGCACGCTATTAGTATGACTTTCCTGAAATAACATTTTATGGTTGTTTAGTGCGGAGACATGGGGAGGGTCTGGCTGTAGGCTGCAAGCAGCAGCCATGAGATGAGTTTTCCTGCAGTATTGAGGTTTGTGATGGTGTTCTTAGCAGTCTTGCAACCTCACTTCTAGGTTATGAAAGGTTTCGCACAGTAACTTGTCCTAGGAGCTGGCATCAGATGTGCTGATGTTCACACAGATAGTACACCACACGTAGAAGCAGGTCCTTCACCAGACACACTTCTTTTGTAACCAGCTCATCTCTGCTGCTTTTCCCAAGCATGGGTTTGGCCTCTCAAAGCAGTTTTGTTTCAGTGTCGTGCTGTTCTCTGACTAGACCTTGTAATTTAGCAGCATCAAACAGCTGATGCCTTAATGGGGCCATTTTCTAATTTTCTCTTATTGCTGCATCTTCTTTTGTTCCTGACAGCTGCAAAGGTGCTTCCCTTGTGTATTTCCCCTAACAGAAGTGGCTTATTTGTAGTCTCAAGAGATACAGACCCTCAACACCTCATGGCAACACATCTTTTAAGTGTCCCATATGGTGCTTCTCACAATGTCCTGTGCAGGAATTTCTGTCTCTGCTCTGACCAGGGCAGCAAAATTTGCTACAGCAGGCCACTGGCTTGCCCCCATTGCCTAAAGTGCTGAGGCAGCTGCTGGCAATTTGATGGGCAGGAGCACAGAACTGCAGACCAGGAGCTGCACTAGGCTTCCTCTCTTGTTATTTCATGGGGATACAAAGCAGGCATAAAATCTCAGGGGAGTGAGCCCAGTGCTATCAAAGCTGCAAGAGCACAGATCACTCTGGCAGAAACTTTTTGGGTAGTACAATCTCTCTCAGGAGGCTCTTGTGTCAAGTGCTGGTGCTAGATCAGTCTGCAGCAAAGAAGTTGCTCCCACAGTCCCTCCCAGCCCCACAATTTGTGGTTTTTCAGGTTTGCTGGCAGCAAGGGAGGAAATGCTCTTGCTGCTCTGCCTGCTGCTTCTCCGGGGCTTGCAGGCCTGGTCCTCAGACATCAAAAAGTGTGTGTGCTCCAGAGAGCACGATAGGATCTGGTTCCTCCAAAACTGGCCAAAGGATCACCCCAGGGCCTCGGCAGCTGCTCCTGCTCACACAAGGGCTGGGTTTCAGCTCCTAACAGTTCTCTCTTAGCAGCATAGGTGTTTGTCAGAGACATGCCAATGGGAGTTCATGGTGGCAGGAGGAGAGCTTGTCTTTCCAGTAGCTGCCTTCTGTGAGATGAAACTGGTCTTGTCAAGCAGGGAAGGGTGGAAAGTGTGGCACAGGCCATCTTGGGAACCAGCAGCATTTGCTCCTGAGCTCCTAGGACGCAATGTCAGGAAGGGAAGGAGGAGGGCTGGACAGAATTTGAGGTCTATTATGTTGACTGTCCCAATCATACTGAGGAAATCTGGCCCTTTTGTGACAAGTGTGACTTTAATCTGCCCTGGCAGAAGAATTTGGTCATTAATTTTTATCTAACAGTGTGAGCAGTGTGGGGTCTGGGACAAAATGAGTCTTCAAGCTGGCCTGCCTCATGGCAGCGGTAAGGGACAGTGTCACAAATCAGAGGCAATAAAGGATGCTTTCCACAAAACTGCTGATGTGAGGGACGGGCTGAGATCTCTCTGAGCTTGGCATGAACACCTGCAGCTGATGGGATGGAAGAAAGTGAGGCGGTAGGTCATTTGACTAACATGGTATCTTGTGCTGAGCAGGTTGCTTCCACAGGGGTACTATTTGCCACGATCACTAGGCTTTATCATAATCTTGCTGTAGGAATGAATGAGTATGTTTATGCTCAGATGCTTAGCATATTCTAGCAGCTCTTTATAAAGATCATTATCTATAATTAGGTAAGTGTGTTTAACTGTTATTGCTCTTGTGGTAAAAATTGCTGCAAATGGAGCTGAGGAGGGAGAGGATTCTAATTTAGACATCACATAATTGGACCTAATTTACTTAAGAGAACTACTAGTTGTGGCCACTTGAAACAGACTTAAGCTCAGAAATAAAATGCTTTTCTAAAAGTATTTAGTGCCTCTGCTCGTATTTGTGTCAATATTTCCACTAGAGATGTGGTTTTGTTACTGAAACTTAGCATACGAAAATATCAGTCAGTGCACTGCTGAGCATGATGGTTCTGATTTTGCCTTTTCTCACAGATGTCTGAGACGAGAAACAAGCTGACATTTCCTAAGCTTTAGTCAGTTCTGCTGAACTATGCTGCAGTTCATTGGTCCTGCTCACACTGATCAGATTTCCAGGCAGGGTTTAGAGGTACATGTGCTGCTCCTGCAGCCACGAGTGTGGTAGTGATGGATTCAGATGTAACTAATAAAGGTAGCTGTGAAGCTAATGCTGTTCCCTAAAGGCTGAGCTTCACCTCTTTGCCCAAGCCTGGCCCTAGGTCTAGATTTCACGAACAGTTTTGTGAAAGACTGTGCTGTGTTTACATGCTTTTGGAAAAGAATTGCTAAGTGAATGTAACCATCCCCACTCTCATCTGCTGCACTGCACTGCTACCCAGCTGCCCTTACATTTCCTGAGCCTGCCCTGGGACCAGCACCGTTCCTGGGTGGGGTGGCTGCCATAAGTGCAGAGTGCTTGTGTTACAATATGTGTGATGGAGAGTACTCAGGACTACGTGGACTGTGGGCTTCAATGCAGCCCAAATTTACTGTAGACATCTCCATAGAGTCAACTTTGCCCTTACTCTCTCTCTATCCCAGCTCTGTAGCCTGTTCAATGCCTTTTGCAGGATTCTGATACACTTTTCACTTCCAGAAAGAACGGACCCAGCTCCCATGATTTTGAAGCAATTATTTTTAAATACCTGTACTGCATTCTCACTTTTGTCACTGAAAATTTTACTGGTTTTTTATTCTTTCTGTTTTACTCTGGCAAGTCTGGAGATGGAAATTGACTGCTTGTCTTAGTTGATACGTGAAATAAATAAAATTAGCTATGCTGCTTATACAGAGCTGTCAGTGTGCAATATTTGGGGCTCAGTGTTATCCTCTGAGTGTAAGGACCAAATAGTTGTACAGTCTCTTGGGTGTCTTTGTTGGAGCCTAGGTGCTGGAGCACATGGGCAGTACAGGCTGATGGCTTCATGGACAGGCCAGCAGTAGGTGCCAGTGGTCCCCAGGGATATGGGCCTGCTGCAGACTGAATCCTCTGCAAGCTTTGTGGCAAGGGCGTGTTTCCACGTGAGACTATTTCAAGGAAGAGACCTATAAGGACCTGAGCTCTGTCACTGAATAAGCAGGCAAGGCATGGCATGAAAGCCATGGAGGCTGGAGAACTGTATTTGATGTGTGCCTTTCCCACCGTTACCACAATTACACATGAGGCCTTGAATCTAAAGGTATTTCAACAAAGTTCTCTTGGTGTCTTGACAATTATGGTGATTGAATCCAGAAAATCAAATGGTGAGCATGCACATAGGATGGGTGCTGCACTGGCTCCAGTCATTGGGGCAGATGGGCTCCAGTCAAACCTAAACTGTGTGCTCAGACCATGTCTTGGTGAAGGCTGCTTGTCCAACAGGCAGAAAGAATGGAACCCTGACAGTCAAAAGCTTCTTTCATCAGGTTCAAATTCTTCTCCTTGATAGCAAGGTGAACTGTTATCTGTGGAGAATTATGGTCTGAGGCTTTCTTAATCTCGGTTTTTGAATGCTGTACAAATGGGTTATGAAGAGGATCTGATCCTCAATTTCTTGTACATCAGATGAAAGCCCTGTTGAGCAGATTATGAAGCCAATTACCAATTGACATGGATAATGGAAGAAGAAGTGATATAGCTCTAGAAAGAAGCCCACCCCAGAATATCTGAAAGCTTAAGAGGAGATGAATCAGGTAGAACAATCTCTAGATTGCTACTTAGTCACCAGGTAAGTAACCATGGAGATTTATGTGCAAATATAGTTTTTAAAATACTGTCTTCTGAGAAAATGATACAAAAGTCTTACGAGAATATATTCTGCATCATGTATGTTTTTGCTGTCTCTTTTCCCCACGCAAGCCCCCAATAAATTTTAAATCCTCTATCTATTTTCAGTCAAATTAAGCAAATGGAAAGAAATCTTAAGGATGCTAGATTTCTCCAATGGTCCTTTACACTGTATAACCTGGGCACCATGTGTGGCTCCTAGAGCCACTTTTTTGCTCCACAAGGACAGACTGATAGGCTTAGTGGAAGTCACGAGAGACCAACTGGGCAGCTAGAGTGTGGGAATGCTAAGTGGCCAGGAGACACATGCTGCTGATCCATTCAGCCTTTCAGGCTATGTCTGTCCTGCTATCACTGTGTTGATGCTTTATCTTGTTGAATTGTACAAAAGAGATCCTGGTGTGAAGAAATATAAATGCAGTGTGGGTGCAAGAGGACCAAGATGCAGAGTAAGCATGGAAACAGAGCTATTAGATGATGAAAACAACCCTTATATACTTTAAGCACCATCTCTTTCCTTTGTGTCTTTGCTAGCTTAAGTGAATCCCAGCCTGGCTGGTTTCCAGGATCTCTTTCTTTAGATAATCCATGCTCCCTGAGAATTGCATGCACTTGGGGATGAGGATTCCACCCGGGAGTGAGGAGCTGTGGGGTCAGACATTACAAAAATAAGAACTGAGTACCTTTGAGGACTTTGTCTGGAGTGAATGGTGGAATGAAGGATGTAAACACAAACATTTAATCTAGAAAAGATGCTGCATACTCTCTTTTGCAGCAATGATTTTGTTGTGAGTCTTAACACCCTGATTAAGTGTGGCTGTGGCACTGATTGCTTCGTCAGCCAGCCTGAGCTATTGCAACCTAATAGAGAAATGACTGAAGAACAAGATGACCGTCTGCTCTAGAGCCACTGTGTGTTACCATCGTCTGTGGAGAAGAGAGATGCAACTGAGTATCCTTCTGCAATAGTCTTGTTGGCTTATTGACTTGCTTATTCTCCTTGGATATGTATTCACTCAACAGATCACAGCAACCCCAAAGAGATTAATTACATGTATTTTTAAATTCCCTAAGTGCACATTTGCATAACTAGCATTTTTAAATATTCATAAATACATATTTGCTTGATAGATTGTAGTGGCATCATTTGCAGCTTCAAAAGGGACCTTCACTTAATCAAACCAGAAATGTTAATCATTTCTCGAGGCTCAGACATATGATCAGCATATTGTAGCACAATAAATATATTGAGTATCAGCTGGGGCACAGTGACTGAGTGAATGCTCCTGCCCTTTGGTACACGGGAGGAAATCTGAACAGTTTAGCCCCCTGTTACTGTGGTTTAGACAGGCTCTCTTTGCATTTGTTACAGACAGAAAACAGACTCATACATAACTGCCATGGATCAGCTCATTTGGGTTAAGTGGATCCTGCATCCTTGCTGGCTCCCATTTCCCAGTGACAAAAGCCTTGCAGGCAGGCCACTGTGGATATTCCCAGACAGGCTGTGTGTTCGCATGGCACTCCGTGCCCTCGGCCACACAGGGTATGTCCATAGTGTTAAAGAGAAAAGGCCAGGAAAGGATCGTGGGCACTGGAGCCATGACTGACTCTTCAGCTTGACTCATTCCCTGGCTCTCTTTTGAAATCTTTCAGTGAGCTGAGTCCAAGACGCAGTCCCAGCAGAGTTCTGGGAACAGCTCCTGTTGTCCCCCAGGAGGGCAGCAGGTGTGCATGCCTTCACCCTGCACAGTCACCCGGTGCTCTCAGAGGGCTGTGTGTCCTCAGCCATGCCCACACACCTCTTGCCACCCCAGGAGTATGCAACGTGAGCCCTCTCATAGTGCCATGACACTATACCTTGGGCTAGAGCCAAATCCTCATTACTTCAGAAATTTTCGTTTAAGAAATGCATGAAAATTAATAATTCTCAATCACTGGAGCAGGCTCCCCAGGGAAGTCATCATGGCACCAAGCCTGCCAAGAGTTCAAGGACCATCTGAAAAATGCTTTTAGTCACATGATTTAGCTTTAGGTAGCCCTGTGAGGATCAAGGATTTGGATCCTTATGGGTCCTCTCCAAGCTGAAATATGCAATGATTCTATGGGTTTGCTACTGTTATGAGGGACCACAGTGGAAGAGATCCAGGACCGTGTGCTATAAAATAGAGAGTCCCTCTGCCATCGAGGGCTAGTCCCAAAGCATTGTGGATGTGGGCTGGTCGGTATATCCCACACCTGCAGTGTACAGGCAGAGCTGCTGAAGCCAATGGCAGCTTGCATGTCTGACACTGAACTGCAGCTCCTCATTCCCCACTCAGTCCGGCTGGATCCTTATTTAGTTCTGGTTGCAGGGAAATAGTCCTGATCACCTCCAACTCAAGAGAAAGAGGAGTGTAATTTTTATTCATGCAAGCAGATCGTGGCCAGGTGTTACAACAAGAGGGTCTTCCCCCCCTCTGCCTTTTCTTTTTCATTCTTTGCAGTATCAAAGCAGGAAACCTCAAAGCAGAGTGACAAGGAGGTTAACTCCTTCTGGGTCTGCCTGTGAGGTGGTGAGTCAGATGTGAAGGGTGGTCCCTCAGCAAGTAACTGAAAAGAAAAAAGTGAGGACAGCTGTTCCCACCAGCTGAGTTTCAAGCTCAAGAACAGAGGAGCACGAATTCATAACAAACCAGAAATATCAAAACTGGCACTCACGCATTACAGCTCATAGCTGGGAGGTGCAGGAAGTGGGGCTACGAGAAAGGATTAAGAAATGCCTCTTGTGATGTGGGTCTGGTGGGAACAGAGTGCAGGGGGAAGGCAAGGGGACAGTGGGTTTGGGGGAGGGAAGGAGTAACCCAGAAAGAGGGAAGGAGGACGATATGATTCACATGCATCAGCATTCCTGAGCTCACAGAGGTCTCTGGTGTCTGGGCTGTGGGTCCCATATCCACAGGTGCACTTTGGGGTCAGTAGTGATGGGGTGCTCCCAAATCTGCTGTGCTGCCCTGTCTGTAGGCTACATGACATGCTGAGTAGCTGCCAGCTTGTGGAGTGTTTGCCTAGGAGGAGAAAGGCCATGAAAGGGGAACCAGTGACCTGAGCTTGTGCGTGATCCCTCCTCATCAGACCACATCCCTGTAGTCCTGCTCTGCTGAGTCAGTGTGAGACACATGCATTTTGGTTTTCTGCTGGGTGATATTGCATAAACTGTGACATCTACACCAAATCAGACCCTCCCTGGTTTGGTGAGTGGGAAGCAAGGCTTTGAAAGCAAAGCTTGCTTGGCAGATTGCCCCAAAGCTGACCTTATGTCCCAGTGCTTGTATTTTGAAACATTTTCATAACATCCCATCTTAGCAGAAGCGATTTTGTGACCTTAATTCTTCAGGGCAAATTCAGTCAGAGGTCCAAAATTGTTTACGGCTCAGTAGTTGATGGTTGAATATCTTTTTGAGAATTATTGTGATTTGGTCCATTGTGAATAAGAGCCAAAGTACAATTACAAGTATATAATTTTATTTAAAAATGGATACTCCTCTATGACTGGATACCAGCCTCCACCCATTAGACCCTGTAGTCAGTCATTTATTTTGGAAACACACAAATTCCAGCCAATCACAACAACAGTTTGATCACTGAGGAATAAAACTTTTTATAGTACCTGACAGCCAATCTTAGCTTGAATATCGTTTTGTCAGGAACATACTGGCCTTTCAAACTTCACAGCAGGGAATGGTGGAAGATCCTGACACACCAAAGGTTTGGGTTTTTTTGTATTTCATTGCTGATAGATCCTTTTCAGAAGGATAAAGCCACCTCTATTTGTAATTGTAATGGTAAAGAAAAACTACCCCTGCAGTTTTGGTTGACTCAAGATTGTGATGGCAATGAACGCTTAATATGAATCCCTGATTCGGGGGTACCAAAATAAGCCCCTTACGTCAAACAGCAAAGCAGTCTGACATGGAACAAGCTTATCTGACCTGTGTTCATTGAGAGGCAAAGGGAGGATGGAATACTGAAGTGTATTTTTGCTTCGTACAGATTTTGCAACTGCTGGAGAGGAATCTAGAGGCTGAGAGTTACCAGACCCATAAATTAATCTTTGAATTCCCACTTGTCGGTGTACCTTTTATGATTTGGATATATCTTAATTCATAAGGGACCATAGACCTCTGACCTACCCCAAAGTGTCAGACCTACAGCTGGGCTGGTTTTCACCAAGAACTTCAGAAAATAGCTTAATGTTAATTGTTCAACATACCCTTTTGGGAAATTATGACTTTTTTTGGCCACTCTGAACCCTCCAAAGTTCCTGCATGATCAGATTTATTTTTATCATTAGCAAGTTATCATGGCACAACATGAAAGTGTGTGTACTTATTCTTTCTAAACTGAGTTATTAACTAGCCCATATTAGGATAATGCATGGCTCTGCATGACCTCATGGTGGGAAGGGAAAAGAGAGACAACTCGAGTAATTTCTTTTTCTTCTTTTCCCAGACATTAGTACCAGGGAAATTTTTCCTGTTGCATGGAAAACAGACCGATTGGTAGCTCTAGGCTTATATATTAGTTATGCTATATTTAGCTAGATTTTTCAATCAGTAAAATTCAAGTATCTCTGTCAAAGCATAATTTCTAGTTTATCTCTGAGAAACTGAATCTCATGACACTGTACAGATTGTTAATAAAACACTTAATTACTAGTCATGCCCAAACTAGGATTAAAGAATTCTTTTTTTTTTTTTTCCTTTTTACAGACTTAATAGTTTGGGCAAATTTATCTGTGGAGAGGTGAGGACACTCTGCTTTCCCTACATTCACATCTGATTTCTGCTCCTTTTTATGCTTTGGAGAGGTGACTGTTGTGGGATAAAGGATGGAGATGTCAGGTAAGGTGCTCCCAGACCTAGAGGGCCTGAGTGGGGAAAGCCCTTTGGCTCAGTCCGGTGCTTTCTCCCCAGCCAGGCAGGGGCAACTCCTTCAGGGCTGCAGGAGCAAGTGGATCTCCTGCTTCCTCCCAGGCCACACTGCTCCAGGGCAGGAGGAGAGCTGCCCTTCTGGCAGCCCCTCTGTGAGGTAAACACCAGAGACGCTGCAGCCAAAAATATCACCCTTGGGCTGGGGACAGTGAACAAGAGGTAGCCTAACATGCAACTGAAAAACCACAGGCTGAACCACAGCCAACCCTGCTTGTTGTTGGTAGTCTGGAGTTTAAAGGATTAGGGGATGCTGCCACAGCCTCTCCAGGACACAGACTCTGTGCTGCAAAATGAAGGGGTCTAACAGGGAGTCTGGGCTGCAGACAACCTTAAGCCTTTTTTAATGATCGCGTCTGCGAAGTGCGAACCCTAACAATATACTGTGACTACGTTCCTACTGCCAGAAAATGAGATGTTTGATTTAAAACCTGGGATGCATTATTTTGGGACAGTCTTGATTTCAGCTTTTTAGGCCCTTGGTTTTTGGTGAGGAATCCACAGAGAAAGTCACATGCTGACATGCCTATGTGCACAAACACAAAGAAACCCAGAAAGCGGACCTTCAGCTTGGTATATTCAGTTTTGCTCTAGGACCTACCCTGTTGACGTATTCTAATCACAGCTACAGAGATGAACTGATCACTTGGCCTGCCAAGATGGCGACTTTATGACCAAAATCATACAAAGTTCCTCTGGATGCTCCATGCCTTTGTGATTACAGCTGTCTTGTAGGTGAAGTGGTCTGAAATGCCCTCAGACTGGAGGAGGGCTTGCCATGTGGATCTGGTGTCCACGGGGAGTACTCTGGTTTCTTGCACTGCCTTTCTCCAACTGAGTCTTGAGGAGACATGACTGCTGTGTTGTCCATGTCATGGAGAATCTCAAAGGGATTAAAAGTCCTTTCTGCACTCTGGAGTCAAGCTCTAAATTTTCTCAGAGGTTATTTCTTAGAAAAACTTACAGGCCTCCCCGCTCTTTCATGGGTTCACATGTGCCTCAGATGCCTGCACTTATTGCACAAGGCATGAAGTTGCCTGGACAAGATGCCCCGTTGGCATTCCACTGAACTGTAAACTCTGATTACATTCTTATCTAATTTTTGCCTCTTAAAGGAAGTGTCTAATTCAGGAACCTGGACGCTTCAAATTTCTGCCATCAACAATGGTGGAAGAGTGAGATCTCTGAGAGCAACACCAGGCCTGAGTGGGCCGGAAACATTTGTCTCCTTCCACTGACTAATGAGGTGACCAAGGGTGAAGAGGCACTTCAATTGCGTGCCTGAGCCAGAGGGGGTGAATTCATGTACAAGCACCCTGGAAGTCCAGAGTGGGACCACTGAAAACCACTCCAGTGTTCATCTGCTCTCACATCTGTAGTGTTTCATGTGCCATCTGGTTCATTCTAGGGGTTGTAGGATTTTCTTCTACACCATAGCCTCTGCACGTGTTTGAGCCTCCACACAAGCATAAAGCTTGCAGATATTCTTGCCAGATAATGGAAGTAAAAAAGGAGGTGGCTCAGCCATCATTTGGATGGGGACCAAGTGAATGATAGGATCTGAATAGAATAAAATTTTAATGGAGGGTTTGTGACTGAAACTTGGAGTTTCTGCTTGGCTTTTTTGCTATTTCTTTTTAGTTTTTAACTCTCATTATCTGGTTTCCATGGAAAGCCTTTTCAATAGAGCAGGAGAACAGTTTCAATATTTTTCTTAAAAAAATTAATGAAGAAATAAGATTCATCTCTGTCTCTTTCTTTTTAAAGTCAAGAATCTCAGGCATGGAAAATTGGACTAGCCAAAATGGATTGGTTTCCCCTGGCCTCCATTTTCCTTCTTGAAATGTAGAGAGCAAATAAGAGCTGCTAGCCAGAACACCATTGAAAATGCCCTTTCTCTTGTGTCATTAAACAACTGCTGTCTTTTTTTTTGCTTTAGAGCAGCCATGCATGAAATAAGCACACATCCACGAGTCTGCCTGTCACTAAAGTGGTTTGATTATGTTGCAGGGAGTGCCAGTTTAAATTGCAAACTCAGTAGGCCCTCTTGGAAGCTGCTTCTTTTTGCTCATTGGCAAAACAACTTGGAATATATATTTGGCCTAATCCAGCCTAATCTGATCTGTTTCACAATGCCATCTGGATCTCATTACAGGCTGGATGCTTTCAGTATTTGATCCAGGCAATTTTTTCCCCCCTTAATGTCTATTCTTCAAGAATTAAGTATTTTGGAGAAGTGTAGTTCCCAGTTCATTCTTATTCATTGTGAGGAAGATATCCAGGAGCAGCCACTGAGATATTTATTGCCACTAAGGAGCCAATGGCTAATTGAATCTGAATCAGTTGCTATCAGTTGTTGTCTTGGGAGTGGCTCAAAAACATTTCTGTATCTTTCAAGGATGGCATATTCCTTACCAAATGTTAAGCCTGAGTAAGCACCTGGTGGATTTGGATGACAGCACAGTGTTATCTCAAAGCATTTCTCAGTGACTGATATGTCTTCCAGTAGATGATCCTACTTTCTGGGAAGAAAAACTTTCTAATGATAAGGATAGTTATGCTCTGGCACAGGTTGCCTAGGGAAATGATGAAATCTCCATCACTGGAGGTTTTTAAGAACCGGTTAGACAAGCAGATGCCAAGAACAGTTGATGTATAGTCAATTCTGCCTTTGGGCACTACTAGGTGACCTCCTGAAAGCCTTCTAAATATTTTGATCACTGAGCTTATAGCTGAACAATGAATCAATCAACAAGAAATTACAACCATGGAATTGGAGCCAGTATTTTGTTTGTGTAAGGATTTAAAGAACAAGTTGAATAAAAAGCACACTTTCTATGTGTCGCTTCATTAAAAAAAAAAAAAATCTGAATCATTAGAGAGACATCTACAAAGATACAGACCTAGGAAGTTAGGTGTGAATGTGGAGGATCCTCATTCCAGAAAAAGCAACCAAAAAGACCAACTAGAGAAAGCCTAATTACTGTCTAGATATTTCATTTATAGTGCTTAAGGGAGAGATATGCAATTGGAGAATGTGTTTTGAGATAGTCTGTTGAAGTATATTTAAGTTACACAGGGGTACCTGCCCTTCACCTCTTACCCAGACCTTAGAGATATAGAGGGCTTTGTGCTCCAGAGCCTTAGACCCATGATTTAAGACACAGCATGATGGAGACAGAAATTTATTTCACTGCTTCCTATATAGGAGCCCCTTATTCAAAATATGTGGAAGAAAGAAAACATTATATCGCATCCCAGCAGGCTCTGACAACTTAAGGGCACCAAAGTGTGATCTTGAAATAATAGAGCAGAGACTGTTTATGTGGCATTTGAGGTAATCTGGCATCAGGGTTGGGACATATGGGTGTATATAATGTAAAGACAAGACAAAGTGAAGGACAGTCATTTAGTAAACACCACAGTGTGTGTTATGTGTGTAATACATGTGTCTTCACAGCTCAGGAGGAGATTTTCTTCATTTTTAAATTTTATGTGGCTGCTGCTGTTGCTTGTTTCGTGTGAAGGCCACAGAATGCTGAAGAGATGTATGGGTGACAGAGTGGCTGTGCTCAAGCAAACCAGAATAGGGATGAAATTCAATGTCTGTGGCTGGGGGAGGAAGATGGCAAAACTTTATGACGAGAGAAAGGCAAAATCTGACTCCTTTCAAATATCTTCACATGCTCACTGAGGGGATCTGCATGGTTAATGCAAGGCAGTCCATGATACCTGTATGTTTCTGTTCAGTTACTAAATAGTTTTTGACATGCACAAAGGTTTCTTTCTCATTCTGACTGGATGATATATTTATGTTGGGTACAGTGTCTGCTCACTTGCAGCCACAGCCCGAGCTAAGACATTCCTTACGAGTCTGATGGAAGTCCAGATGAGCCATTGCTTGTTTTAGAAAGCAGATATTGGCCTATGAGAATTCTCTACCTCTTTCATCGTTACCGCTATTGACTTTTTTTTTCTGACAAGCAGAAAAGATTTGAACAAAGTACCTGATCCTAGTTCAGATAGAGGCATGGTCTCATTAGCATGAACAAAAATCTCTCCTTTAGCATTTCTGAGATTATAATGTCTCACTGCACAGATTCTTTATTCTTTTTCACATCACTGCTTTCTTTTTTTGGTATAAATATCAGATTTTTTTAATCTAAAAGGCCTAATTTGAAGGGGCCAGATTTATGATCAAATGAAAGGTATAAACTTTTGTTTATAATTTAAAAGTGAAAAAAGAAGTAGAAGCAAAAAGACATTATTTCTGTTATGGGTTGGATCTGGGCCCAGAGCCCTGGCTGGCTTGTGTGGACAGGACATCTGTTTCACTTAGCAGGTGAATTTTTTATCTTGAATAAGGTGATGGTCCTATTCCTTTTGGTTTCACTCAGCAGGTATAATGGCACATTTGTAAAGCAGTACAGCAATTCTCAGTCAGGTTTTCCTTTTACCTCTCTATAGCTTTCAATTATAAAAAAGAAACAAATCCGAATTTATTTAAATTCAGTAATAGTTTAATTGGATAATTATTTCCATTTCAATAATTTTTCTTCCTTTCTCTCACCCGCCTCCAGACCCCATCTTCCCAGAGACATAATCTCTACTCTGCCTCACTAACCCCTCCTCCAAACTTTCTACCTTTCTCTGAGTGCAGCAGTCAGTAGTGTCTATACACACTGCCTTCTCCTGCTGCAGTGATCCTGGCAGATCCTTATGTGGGCCTGGCCCCAGATCTCACAGAAAGGTGGGAGACTGGACTTGTACATGGTCTGGGTGCAGCATCCACACCGTGCTTGCCTCTGGCTCCCCAAGGCTCAGCTAATCCCAATGGCAATAAACGGGGAGGAGCCGCTGACTCCGTCAAAGACAGGAAGGCCCTGCAGAGAGACCCTGACAAATTAGAGGGCTGGGCAGTCACCAACCATAGCAAGTTTAACAAGGAAAAGTGCTGTATCCTGCACGTGGGTTGGGGCAGCCCTGGATGTATGGACAGACTGGGGAATGAGAGGCTGGAGAGCAGCGCTGTAGAAAGGGACCTGGGGGTCCTGGTTGATGGCAAGTTGAATCTGCCAGCAGTGCCCTGGCAGCCAGGAGGGCCAACCCTGTTCTGGGGGGCATCAGGCACAGCATCGCCAGCCGGACAAGGGAGGGGATTGTCCTGCTCTGCTCTGCACCGGGGCAGCCTCACCTTGAGTGCAGTTTTGTGCGCCACAATATAAGAAAGATATGAAGCTACTAGAGAGTGTCCAAAGGAGAGCAACCAAGATTGTGAAGGTCCTGGAGGGGAAGCCATGTGAAGAGTGGCTGAGGTCACTTGGTCTGTTCAGCCTGGAGAAAAGGAGACTGAGGGGAGACCTCATTGCAGTTACAACTTCCTCATGGGGAAAAGAGGAGGGACTGGCACTGATCTCTTCTGTGTGGTGACCAGTGACAGGACCTTCAGGAATGGCCTGAAGTTGTGTCAGGGGAGGTTTAGGTTTGATATTAGGAAAAGGTTCTTCACCCAGAGAGTTGTCAGGCACTGGAACAGGCTCCCCAGGGAAGTCACAGCACCAACTCTAACAGGGTTCAAGAAGTGTTTGGACAATGCTCTCGGGCACAGGGTGTGACTCTTGGGGATGGTTTTGTGCAGGGCCAGGAGATGGACTTCAATAATCCTTGTGGGTGCCTTCCAGCTCATGACATTCTGTGATTCTGTGATTGATCCTCAGAGGGCTGTTAGAGAGAGGGAAAAAGGGGTGAGGGGTGAAGTCTTGATGGTCTGCTCTTCTTTTCTCTCCTTCTCCATTATGAGGACCACTGAACAAGGGAATTCTTCACTGTGGTTATTTTGCTTTGACAACTTAGATCCTTGGTCTTCTATACAGAATACTTAGTATTTTTATTTGTTGCTTCTCTTCAACTTGGAGGCACTTAAAATATTTCTCCAAAGTGTTGGTGACCCTCTTTTTATTTACTGGAATAGCATTTCTATAAACTGTGTCATCTGTATTGTGCTAATATCTCAGGTTCTTTCCTTGGTTCTTATCCAGTCTTTATTCAGACCTCCCATTGACTCACTGAAATCAATATGAGGTAACACTCTGTTTTTTCTTTCTTATCCTTTCATGTACTTTTATACCTCTGAGGTCTGATTGTACAATGAAACCACTCTGATTAGGCTAGGCCTAACTGATTACACAAATCTCAGAACTGTGTAGCAGCAGGTCTGGTGGGAATTTAGCTAATTAGTGACTAAAAAGATGTCAGGGTTTAGCATGAAGTGGATAATCCATCTTAATAAATGGAAGTGAAATGCAATGCAGTAGAAGCACTGTTGCAACATTGAAAAAATATTTCAGATTCTTCCTTCTTATTTGAGGAGTGTCAAGAGGTAAGACAATGGGTAATATCACACATAGTCAGTAGCTCATGAGCATGGTGCTCTGATCCTGGCTTCATAGTAGACCAGCATCCTCTGGCTGTAGACTGCAGTTTGTCTCATGCATCTTTATAATCCGTTCATTTGTGTACCAGCATTTTGACATCATTCATCTGGTACAAATGCAATTCTTAAAACTGTAAGATTTAGACCAGAAGGATCTTTTAAAAGAGGAAATGTATTCTTTTTATATGACAGAAATTTGAAGTTCATCATTGTCAAACGTGTGGACGTATTTTCACTCAGTTTTATATCCTGTACAACTTGTCGTAATCAATGTGATAAGAAGGATAAGAGGTTATAGATTTTTTTAGTCTGTTGCTCTTGTAAACAAATGATCTAGTAATGCAATTTGCAAAGGCCATTAAAATTAAATCAAACTCTTTTACAGGTTATGCATAGTTATTACTTTTAATTTACAAGTAGACCTGGGCCATATTTAAGACTTAGATCAATTGGATTACTTCTTCCGTCTCATCTTCCGTATTAAATCCCAGGCCCTCAGAATCAGTTGTATCTTAAACCCATCCCTATGTTTGAAATAAATCTGCCATTGTCTATTAAGTTTTTTGCTGCCTTTCATACTTTTTACATGTAAAGCTTTCCTGGGTGCAAAGCTTTGATACAATCGACCGAACCCAGCTAAGGGGATGTTTTGGGGTACCAATAAAGACCTATGGAAGTGAGGAGGGTAGCAAAAGATCAAGAAGTAAATAAGAACATTAAGGAGCAGAGGGGTAATGAAATTGAAGATTTCAACAGGAGGCAAGAAAAGAAAGCTGGTTGCAAGGACAGTAAGCAAGAAACACATTGTGCAAGCATTGTGTGCAAATGAACGGATAGAGACAGGAAAGATGGTCTTGTAGCTTGGATCTGTGCCCTGACACACACAGTTCTTAGAATGGATTCGATCAGGTACCTAGTATTTCTGTCCCTCACTTTTCTATCTATAAAACATGGATGATAAAACCATTGCAAACTCACCAGGTTTTTATTGTGACTCATTTGTGCTATTTAGAAGCAGGGTGTGGAAGAAGGGGCACCAGTATGTCAGGAAGAAGGGAAGAAACAACCAAGATTAAACAGAGAGGAAAAAAAGGAGAGGATGAAACTCCGTGAAGATTGAATTAAGGCAGGCCAGAGGAAATCAGCACTCTCATTTTTAATTTTTTCTCCAAAGATGTTCCACATACTCAATGTGGCTGCCTGCAGTGACATCTGCTTTGGAGGGAGAGGAAGGGTAGGAAAGTCAGGGCACTCAGCACTTCAGCTTTTTTCTTTACAATACACCAAAGTCTTGTTGAAAGCAGAGATTCTTAGGAGAGCCTCCAGGATGTGGCTGTCCCTCAAAGATCTTATGGATTTAACTTTTTGCAGCACTAACCCCTTGTTTCTTTTCACTGACAGCAACCAAAGCCAGCTATGGTTGTTGTTCTCCTCTATCAACCCCCCCGGCTTCCCTTTCAGCTGACACTGAAGATTAGATTCAAGCTCTAAGCTTGTAAAGTCTTTGAGGAAAAGCCTTAATGAGGATCTGATCCTTTTAAACTTTGATCTAATTACTGTTAGTGCAATGTTTCTATTTTGGATGCTGCAAACAGATCAAATTTGCATGTTTGAAGATGGCACTGTTTGGTGGACAAGAAGTAAACCCCACCCTGTAGGTTAAATACATTTTCATACATAAATAAAAATATGAATAGCACCTATGTAAAGCAGCTGGCATAATTTCAGAAGAAGTTTGGGAACTGAGACCGGGGAACTATAGGAATACAGAAATATTTTTTTCCCCTTACTGTATGTTTACTGACCTAACAGCGGCAGAGGAGATTTGAGGCCACAGTGGTGTAATCTGTTAAGTGTATCAGTAGGGAATAAGGGCAAAGAGGACCGAAAGCTACAGACCCAGCCAAGAATATTGCTCTGGACTGCACAGAAGTATTAGCCAGAGTGCGATTGAAACCTCATAGGCTCTAACTTAGTGACAGCAAAGGAAGGTGAGGTTGAGTTCTACAAGCCAATACTTGATCTATTTCCACAGCTCCAGTATTTTGTGTGCTTTTATCATGTGTTTTTATCCCTGCTGGGATATGATTCTGTGTGCTGAACTCCAGACAGTGTATGAGGATGCTGTTCTTGTCACATGCACTGGGTAGCTTTGCCCACGGTGGAGCACATGTGTACCTATTTCTGTACAAGGGGTGCTGACAGAGAAGACCTACCTGAGCTGCAGATATGGATGTGGTTGATACACAGTCTGTGCCTGAAACCCTCTATGCTTTTTTTCAAGAGATGGAACAATGTTGCCTGCTTTCCTGGCTGTAAAACTGCCAGTCACTGCATGGATGCCTGTGCTGCTGTTTGGCTTGGCTGGCAGCCTTTGGAGTGTGAAATGCTACCACTGACAAGCCAGGTGTGAAGTAAATTTGCCATGTACTGCTTAATGGGGTGTTACTGTAACTTCAAACCCTCATGGTGACCACTTCTAGGTTAACACCCTTCAGTAACTAACCAAAAGACAAACAGTAAGCAGGAGAAATGTTAAAATGCTATTATGAGCCATGGTTTTGTCCAATTAGCAGACTCTGCTTTAGGCTTGACTCAAGTGGCTTGTCTATATAAGGATGTATTAGTCATTTTCTTTTTTTATTTTTCTTGACCATAAAAACAACAGATGTGATGCTCTGTGGTCAGCATAGACAAGAATGATTCACGGTAGGCATATTTAAACCTCCACTAGAAAACTCTCCATCTGAGACCCTTTCCACCTCTTCCCCCTCATTTCAGATAACCAGAGCCAAAAGCACCTGTCACATAATACGTCTCAAAATTCGTCAGAAATTCTCTCCATATGTCTTAGTTTTGAGGTGGCTGGGAGATATCAGCTACTCCTGCCTAGTGTCTTAGGACTGCGTGGACTTAAGGAGCATGAAGGTAGTGATAGAGAAGAAATTCTTGTGCAGCAATGATGTGGGTGAGCAAAGGAGCTGTTATGGCTGAGCAAGGACCAGCTCACATGTGGTAACTTGGTCTTGTGTAACATGGCGAGTTTGGCTCTGATATTTGTTCTATGGCCATCTCTGGAGCACATCGGTGAGGAATTTAGAGAATGTTGGAGTCAATGTTTTCAGATGAAGATGTGGAGAGGGATGGGCTCAGAAAGTAAGGAAAAGGGGCTGTGAAAGAGGTCAGTAGTGAGTGCTTCATCTGTGAAGTAATTGTAGGAAGAGCTGGGAAGAAGAAATTTAGGCACTGAGGTTGTGTGTGAAGCAGTATGGGGTTTGGGAAATAAGGGAATCAGAAATCCTATTACATATGGGCTGGGGGTCTTGGCTTGGGGAGCTAGGTTTTGAAGAGGGGTAAGAAGAGGGCTTCCATCAGATCAGGCAAGAGAAAGGAAAAGGTTGTTATGCCATGAACCTTTTGGTGTTAACAATGAGTCTTCTTGGCTACCCCTAATGTGTGTGGAATTTCTTGGAGCCTTAGGGAAAGTGCTCTGCTCAGGCTGGGATGTGTCTGCACACCACTGGGTGCTGTACAAGAAGCTTGGTGTTGCTTGTGAAGCAGGACTGAAAGCTGGGGCTGTGCGTACTGTTGCCCTCCTCTCAGTACTGCTGTCAGGTCTGTTCTCCTGCCGCTTCAGTGGCACCTGGATATCCGGTGGCCTCCCGAGCTGCACCCCTAAGGAGTGGCCTGCTAAGGGCTCTGCTGAGTGGTGACTCATGAATGACGATGAAATGTCCCAAGGAAATTAAACTGATTATCCAAGTCCCACTGAGTAAAGAAAAACAATAAGTAAGAGATATATCAGTGTTTAAAATATGTGGAAAACACACCACAATGAAATTCAACGTAGGTAAAAATAAGCCAGTCCTTTAGAGGTGATGCAAGGTCTCCTCCCACAGAAACAAGAGACTGGTGGATTAGTAAGCTTGAAAAACTGGGATGGGGGGCAGGTAATGGAGATGAGGCAGCTCTGATGAACCTTGTCTGACAACTGATCAGATGTGAGATTAGGTGCTGTAATGTGGAGCACAAACAAGACAGGCCAATGAACTTTTCCAGCTGAAGAGTCAGAAGCTGTAAATCACAAAGAAGGAAAGCCGTGGTTTTGCACTCTTGGCTTCTGGCATGGAAAAGACTGAACTCCTCCTGTTCTCTAAAGTACAAACATATACATGCACCAAGCATGTTACAAGAACTCCAAGGCTGCAAAATTCAGCTCTTCCAAATTAGGCCAAGTGTGGAGGCTCCTTCTGGATTTTTAATTTAATAATCATTTTCTATGTCTATTTCCTGGCACAGTTTTTAACTTCCTGATGAAGGGCTCAGAAGCACTGCTTACTTCAGTGTGCAGGATCAACACATCCTTCTGCCTCATCCCGTGCCAAATCTGGCTGCTTGTTCCAATCTTTTTCTCCGTGACCAGCCAGCTTCCTTTCCTCACTGTAAGCTCTCCTGTGTCAAATTCCCACTTCCTCATTCAGCAGGTGCTCTAATGACCTCCCAATGCAAATTCCCTAGTTGGTTTTGACTGGAACTAACCTGGTTTAGTGGAAGGTATCCCTGTTCATGGCAGAGGGGTTGGAACTAAAATGTTTTTAAGGTTCCTTCCAACCCAAACCATTCTATGATTCTATGATTCCCACTTGGCACTGCATCACTTTCATTTTGTCATCCATTTCTCTTTGCTGAGGAGTTCTTCCCTTTTGCTATTCCCCATCTTCACTTGTGCTCCTGGTCATCTCTCCAGAGTAGCTCCATGGGCCAAACTCCTTCTGGGGCAGCTTGTCTAATGTCAAAGTTTGCACAGTATGAATCTGCCCAGTTCTCATGTACAACATGGCCCTTTGTCAGGTTGTCCATTGCCTTTCCCTCAGCTGTCTATCTCATAGTCAGTCATGGGATGTGAGGGACTTTCATCATCTCTTTCTCCAGTCTCAGGCTTTTTTGTAATTCTCTCATTCCCAGTTGTCCTTCCTATTTTTCTACACGTTTCAATTACTGTCTCTTGATCCTGTCTGGTTATCAAGATATGGGACCTTTTGGTAGAACCTTGGAAAGGAAATGTCAGGACTTTTTACAGTGGAGAGAACAATATGTGAATTATAAGAAAAAATCCATCTTCCCCTTTGCTTGAGGTTTCCCACTGCACATGGGTTCCAATGCCACTCAGACTCCCTGGCTTCTCTGGGATCTGAACCCATGTGGGCAAGCTGTAAGCAAGGGCCCAGGGTCCTGATGTAGCGTGAGGTTTGTGCAGAGCAGCTGCCTGACATGAGCTCAGCCAAAGGGATGCACATCTGCATATTTTCTGCTTGCAGAAATCACCCATGTCAGAGGCAGGGGCTGCGTGGTCAGTGAAGCATCACGTAAGAATTGCTGCTTAGGAAATGAAAAAGCTCAGCCAATTACAGTGCTCTTCCTCCTGCGCTGCTACCCAAAGCCTCCCCTCTGCAGGGAGCAGTGGGGGCCATCTATCTCCTCTTGGCTCTACAACCTCGTCTATTCCTGTCTACCCTGCAGCCCTGCTGCTTGTGGACTGGTGCAACTGGTTGTTCACTCATCCCCCAAAAGCGTCAGTGTTCTCCTCTGTCTCCTGTTTTCCATGTTTAGGTTGGGGAAATGTTATACCTTGTGGCAATTTTGAGGGGAGAACCGAGAAAAATAATGATTACAGGACAAAGAGTATGGCATTGCATCGATTTTGGGAATCTGAGATCCAGTTGCAAGTGAGACCCAGCACAGAAAATCTTCTTTATTTTTGCATGTGTTCCTTCCAATTTTTGCTAAAGTAATGAATGTGTAAACCAATTTTATTATAAGGTTGATGTTTCAGTTGCTGTTCTTGTTTCTAACAGTTCCAAAAGGAAATTCATTAAATCTTGGTGGAAGAGTGAAGAAACACAGTTTTGTACTTGTTGATTGTGAAAGCTGAAAGCTGGGATCAGAGTCAGATTTCATGTACTTTTGGATGTAAAGAACATAGTTTAATTAATCAGAAATTGTCATGATCACATAAGAACTGTTTGACTTCTGAATCTATGCCAATAACATAGCAAGATGGCACTCAGTACCTTGAGTAAGTTCTCTAAATTGCTCTGAAAAGGTTTTATAAGTGCCTGACAGGCTTTAATGATTCTAGATACAAACTTAGCTAAAATTCTACTCTCTCTGAATGGGACCCTTCAAGCAGTACCCTGTCTGCCTTTTTGAGAGCCTCAGCATAGAGTTGTGCTTACATGCCAGTTACAAATCCTAAATTCAAGGGAATGGAGAGCTGAATAAGCCACTGGTTCTGCAGGGCTACAAAGCTGGCTTTTTGTCCAGCCAACAGAGATATAGGGGCTCTGTTTTCTAACCAGTGCTTATAATGTGCCTAATGTGGACACTGTGACCGTTTGTCTCCAAAGGCTCTGCAGGGATCCAAGCCAAACTGCTCCTGTCTCCCTGAACTTTGGCTCCAAAGCTGGAGTGTTAAGGCTATTTTAGGTAGTCTGAATATAACTCTAAGCATGTGTTTATCATATTAGCAGGTAGCAAATGGTCGGAATTAACAATGGTACTAAGTGTAAGCTGTGGGTTTTGTAAGTTTTCAGAAGTCCACTCTTAGACTAGTACAGTCGGAATTCAAAAAAATACATTTCAAATACGAAAATATAGCTGTACTATCAATCAGACCTTTTGAGGGGGTAGGCAAAGAATGAAGAATGAGGTGCTTGAGTTAGTGTAGCCTGGGAGAAAAACAACAGGGCAGATGTGTCAGATATTACTGCTTGACAACCAGAATGTTTGCCAGGTATCAAGAATGATGAATATACAACCGTCAGTTAAACTAATAATTTTTATTTATCAGCAGGAAAGCTTACTGTGCTGTTCCATGTCAATAGGCTACTGATGTAACATAAAGTGAGTTCTGTTTTCATACATGAGTGTTGACTTCTCCCACACTCCTCCAAAGAAGAAGCAACAACAGAAACAGAAGCCTGATGGAGGCTGAAGTGAGCATTGAGGCTGCAAGTGATGGGAAGGTCTGAGCAGGTCTTCACATCATGGAGCTCATTTCTGCAGTGACAGACAGGTGGGGGACACAGGGGACACACACAGGTGCCTGCCATGCAAGGCACAACAGACACAGACAGCTCTTGAGCCAGCCCTGAGCGCTGGTGGCTGAGAGCCAAAAGCAAGCCAGGGACCATCCTTGTGGTGTAGGTGATGGGAAGAGTTCCCTGATACATAGGTGCAACCTGCATGTCACCACTGGCAGGACTGTAGAAGTCCTCAGGACAAAGGAAGCTCAGAGAGCACCTTCCACTTATGTGAAGCATCTATATGAACCAGACTTACAAGTTCCTTAAAACTAGAGTTATTTAGGTCCGAGGTTTTGCTTTGGGCCCCTCTCAGTGTTGACTTTAACTCACATTTGGACTGTCTATGTCAATACTACAATTTTTAAATCCTAGAAAGCACCTACTTTTAGCTACTGAAGGGACAGTTTTGATCTGTTTTTCAGTAAAAAGGTACTACAAGGATAGGCTTAAAATTTATCTAGATGCTGTCCTTTGGAACTATTACAAATATGATAATGCTCGGTGTACTGACTTATGTCAGCCTTTCTGGTGACTTGTTAGCAAATGAGCTGCTTGTTCACAGACTAACATTGATTTGTTCAGCAAACTGCTTAAAACGCAAGAGATTTCAGGAATACCCACTTCAAAAATTCAGTTTTATTTCAATTGGGCTTATTATTACTTTATTTTCATAATTAATGGTACTGATAATCAGTTGGAGTATTGATAGAATAGCAATATAATTAGTAACACTGGTAGCTTTATTGAAACATATTGCTATTTTTAGTATACTATTTTATTTTCAGAGCATCTGGAGGCCCCAGATATATTGGGGTCACAGCATAGGGCAGTGTGTAGTCAAACAGCAAATTCTACACAAATCTTGTGATCTTGATAAGGCTTTGTTTGGCAACATCTACAAGCTTGTAACAAACTCTGACTATGTTTTTTTTTTTTCAACTGAGGAAACATATTTACATTTAAAAAACATCTTACTGCATTTGAGGCAGGATAAATGCCAAGTGGAGGACAAAACTCCAAACTACACCTTTCTAAAATTGCTTCTGGCAAGGATGGGAAGTGTTTCACACAACCATTTGTTGTGGTAGCATTGATGGAGCCCTGGCAGGTGTGTCCAGTACCACCCACCATTGCAGCTGGAGCTGCAGCAGAGCAGGGGGACCATGAGCTCTTGTTGCCACGTGAAGCAGCAGTTGTAAGACACTACTACAATGCCTCTACTTTGCTGAGCTCCCCAAGAGCAGAAGGGTCTGATTCTGCTCCTTGAAGTCATCTTCAGCTCCATCTGTTTCCAGCAGCTGCAAGTTGGGATTGCACATTTCCTCTCCCTTTGCCTTCTTGTTTGTATTATCTTTTTGTGAAAAAAAATTGTAATTGAGAAATACAGTTTTGAGTTGACTCCAATATTCTTTAAATTTAGCTTAAATTAGTGGAACAGATGTGATGGAAAACTTTCCCTTGAAAGATACACAAAATGATGGGGAAGCAATATGCAACTCTTCATCTAGTAGGTTTGGATACATCTTCCTTTGCTTTCATATGGGACCTGAATGTTCCTTCAGTCACCAGGTTGTTGAACATTTTGAGATGGTTTCGTCCCTATTTCTTATGATTAGGCTGTTGCCCTTTGCATAGAGTGATTAACTGGAACAGCGAAATGTTGTCTGGATCCCTCTACCCCGGCTTAAATGATCTGCTGTACGGTCAGTCCCTGAGCCCTGTTTCCTTCCATGGAGCACTGAGCTGTTTCACAGCTGTTTCACAGTTCAGTGGGAGACTGGGGGACACCTCCTCATAGCTCTCCCAGGACCCCTGGGCTGTGGAGCATATCTTGGCCTCAAACCCCACACAACACCTGACTGCAGGTCACTCCATCTGTGCAGCATTTTCATTAGTTTCATTAACTCCCTGCCTTTCTGCCACTGGATCTTATCTATTAAAAAACCATCCATGAGTCTTACAAAATTGAAAAATGGCAGGTAAGTTCTCAGCCTTGTTTGCTGCCCGGTCTCTCCTCCATTTGCTTTGCCATGTGCCAGGTAGTAACTACACTAAAGAGAGAGTCAAGCTAATAAAAGCATGCTTTCTCTCAGCTTAAGGGGAGATTAAATAGAGGTACATATATCCCTTACTGAAATGGAGTTCATCACATATTTTTGGGAATGATAACAGATTCACCCTCGAACAAAGACTTTGAGGTGCCTCTGAGTATTTTTGTTGACAACCTGGCAGTAACCATGTGGTCCCTCCTGCAGTTCTGTTGTACTGACCGCTACAGTACTCTTACTGATGTCCTCTCTTAACTGCCTGCATTGCTGTTTGGCACATTTATCAGAAAAGTGACTTGAATTCTGAGAGTTTCATGGACTAGAGTCATGCTGCTATTCCTAAAAGTACGTTTTCCTCAGATTTGTGGAAAATGATAGCTGCAAAATGTCAAATTTAGAAGAAAGTGGGTGGAAACCTGAATTTTGTCACTTACACTTACTGCTTCAGCTGGCACTAAATGAGAGTTTTCAGCTCCCCGCTCCCTCCCTCACCTCCTTCATGGCAGCAGAGTGTGATCGTGCCTAAATATGATGCTGTGACAGGGTCACGGTGAGCTCCTCTTCCCGTGGTCCAGGTGGAACACAGTGTACGGAAACGCTGTTGCACAAACATAAGTGCTTTGCACTTGCAAACGTTAAATCCAGCTATGGTTACAGGGGAAGGGTTTCTGTGATGCATTCCTGGTCTTCTGACATAGTTGCAACAATTTATATGCATGCTGAGGTTGAGGCGGGGGAGTTTGGGGGAGCAGCAGGTGTTTTGGGAAAAGCTGCTTCCTCTCACACACCTCTCCAAGCCCTGCACGCAGGGGATGATGTGGCATGGGGCTGCCCTTTGCTGAGCAGTGGGAATCTGGTCCTATAACCCCAGTGCCTGTTCTGCTTCCTTGTTGCTTGAGAAGGGTGTTTCACTTTAAGGCAAAGGTTTTGTGTGTGGTTCACAGAGAATGTGAAAGCCAATTTGGGAGTATTATATAAGCAGAAGTAGAGATATTCCAGGCTCTGTGGTTTGAGAGGATGATGCGAGGAAAGGCTCGAAGCCTGCTGAAAATTGGTGAGTGTAGCCACGCCAAGTATATGGATACCCTGAAAAAAACACTTGGCAAGGTGCCCTTCTATGGTTTGTGGTACTGATGCAGGAGCCTGACTGGTGCCGTTGGGTGGGGATTACCAGCTCCCCGGAGAGGTCTAGCGGGTGTCCTGTCTGCTGGGCACTCATTCTACATGCCAAAACTAATGTCCTCCAACTATTTAATCACAAGTCACACCCTTGGGCCTCTTTGTCAGCTCTTTCCGACATTGTTCCAGGGTGCACTCTGCCTATCCTATTCATCCCCTCCTGAATGGCATGTCTTGTTTCTTTTTCCACCTGGACAGGCTAATTTTAGTGCCTCAGTCAATATTCTAACTCTGTTTCTGCCATACAGCCTTGACAGAGCTGTAAGGACCATGGTAACAACACAGACTTCATGGGAAGGCCCCTGCTATGAGCTACACTCTGTGACCCAGCTGTGGCCTTCCAGTACCTAAAGGAAGCCTACAAGAAAGGCTGGAGAGATGATTTATAAGGGCACATAGTGACACAACAGGAGGAATGGGTTCAAAGTGAAAGAGGGTAGGTTTACATTAAACATTAGGAAGAAATTCTTTACTGTGAGGGTGGTGAGGCATTGGAACAAATTTTCCAGAAGAGTTGTGGTTGCCTCATCCCAGAAAGTGTTCAAGGCCAGGTAAGATGGAGCTCTGAGCAACCTGGTGTAGGGGAAGGCGTCCCTGCCTGTGGCAGGGGAGCTAGAACTAGATGATCCTTAAGATCCCTTCCGTCCCAAGCCATTCCATGATTCTATGTGCATGGAGAAGTCTTGCCTGACGCACTCCATCAGTTGTCCATCCTGCCCACTGTTCGTGGATCCTCAGCTATGACATATCTGGTTGTGAGAATTGAGCTTCATGACAAGAGAAAACCTGTGGAAGGTAATTCAGAAGAGATCCATGCCAGTGGTCAATGATCTGGAAATCCTGTGCTGTGAATAAAATCTCAAAGAGAGGCCTGATTTAATGGAAAGAAAAGTGGGTTGGGAATTAGGGACTATGATAATGGCCTTCAGATATCTGTAAGACTGTTGTATAATGGAAGGAAACCATCTGCTTTCCACGTCCAGGGTGGGGAAAGGTTTGGTTGAAAGAGCAGTGAGGAAATTCAGTGTTAGATCCATGGTGGGGAGAGTGAAATACTGCAGAAAATGTGGGGAAGCTGAATCCCCAGCTTCTGATATAGGTTGGACACAGAGAAGTATGCAGACGGGGATGACTTTGCTTTGGAGAAACTTAATGACTGGCTTAATGATTCTGTGTGAGAAAAATAGCCGATGTGACACTGAGTGTAGGGTTTTATAAGTGTAGGAAGTGAACAGAATCTGGACCAGAACACAGGGAGCCCATTCACATGCTCACATACAAGAACTTAAAAGTATATAAAGATACCCCTCCAGCTTTTCAAAGCCTTTTTCTACATGTCATCCTTGTACTCTGAACAAGTTTTAGGAACATTGCTGTGGTTTCTTTGAGAAAGGCATGTTACAAACCACTGTGTGTGAATACTGAGCTGAACTTCCTCAAGGTATGGATCGTATAGACTCGGTGTTTCAGCTTACTCACATCTACTGAATCAGGGCGAGGAATAAACCAGATGAAGATCCAATGTGGGTAAATTTTTTACCTTGTTTATGTAAGATTTGGCATGGTTGTTTGTAAAGTCCATCTCTTTGTGAGAGCAGAATTTGTCTATTGGAAAGCAGGCGTGGAAAGTTTTAGAAACAGTCATATGAGCTTCAGAGCTGAATGAAGTTTGTGAGTAAATGATGCTATGCTGTGTTTTATTAGCTGGGAACAGCCAGCAGGAACAGCCCCACTGTTACAGAAGTTGCTGGAGACAGTCTTCGTAACCATGTCAGAATTTCCTCACCTGTCTCAAGTGTTTTACATTGATGTGGAGGAATGTGAGAAAGGAAAAAAAACCCCAGCCAGACTCATCCATTTCCAAGAGGAACAGTGGGGAAATAAATATCGGTATTAAAAAGCTCTGTTGGCCTTTTTTCTGACAATTTTTGTGTCCCCGACACTGTGACATGGATTCAAAATTTGGCAGGATGGTGGTCTTGCATCAGGGATGTACCTTGGTATCGGTGTGGAAATCTGCCAGTGCTTGCAAAACCCTCATCCCTTTATTAATAACTGGCTTTGTGACTTACATCCATAAAAGATTTGCTCCTTCCTGCACGGAAGGAGAAACTGAGGGGAGCAACTGAGTGAACAGGGGTTTTCCCCAGCTTTTCCCCCTTCCCCCACTGCCTCCCCTGTCACATCCATGTCCAAACACGGACATTGGGACTGGACTTCTCTTGCAGTCTCAATGCTCTTGCAAAGGGGAACAAAGACAAGCTTTGGAATTGCTGAGTTAGAGGTCTGGTTGGGGAAACTTGGGCTGGGTGGGCTGGATAGCCAGTGGGAAGGGACTGAAGAGGAAAGTGACCATTTAGGAGGAATCACTGCATGACTAAAAGGATGGTGGGGTCGTGGAGTGGCTGAGGTTGGAAAAAACATCACAGAAAGAAGCTTGGGAGCTAGAAGGGAAAGCAAATATGAGTTGTGGTTCTCATTGCTTGAGGAGAATGTGCTTACTCCCATTCTCTTACTCTCATGCAAGAAAATATAATTAAATATAAATAAATACATTCCCTGAATATGTGCATAGGAAATAAACGAGAGATGGAATTAGTCCCATGCAACTATATACCTTCACCTGAACTAGACACCTATGGTCCCTTAATAGGCAGTGGAGGGCAATTGGCACTTGTTGAGACTGACTCACCTGATTTATTTCAGACACCTTGTTTAAGGTGAGGTGAATCTCACCTCATAAAGGCTTGTTTCTCTGCACTGTATGCCAAGAGCATCCCTTGGGTGACAATTTCATCTGGAGATGTCTCCTCTGTAGAGATTCATAGCTGGGTGAAATGAATTCCATCCCTCAGTCAGGACTGGTGCCAAAGACATGGCAAAATGTTGCCCTGAGCCTGGGCACCGTGCTGGGTGGGATGAAACACAGCAGACCCAACAGCCTGGCTTTGCATAAGGCTGTCCCCGTGCCTGGCTGGAGGATGCCATTCACGGAGGAACACGCTCCACTTCAGGCTTTTCCCTGAGAGCTCCTGAGCTACAGCAATGGAGGTCCCTCTCTGTAAGAGTTCAGAGCAGGATTCAAGTACAATCACATTGACTTCATACCTAATTCAGTAGAATGACTCTACCAAGCCAAGAACATTGGGAAGAATAAAATTCAGCTATCTTAGTTCAATTGGCTTACAAATAATTTTCCTAACTACAAACTCCAGGATTACCATGGCTGGGAATGGTAATTGCTTTCCCTTTCTGTCTCTGTATGCATAATGGGGCAAAGGGAAATGGAGGCCAGTGTTCAGTCTTGCACTCCCTGTTATTCTTACATTTGCTTGATATTTTCCATTAATTCCTGTGTTTAATGTGTCAGCGCCTTTGTTTTCCTTTCCTCTCTTTTGGGGAGGCTAATGGTGAGGACTATGTTGTTATTATTAGGTTTGGCATTACTTGATTAATTTTTTTCTTCTCTGCCTCTGTGTGATTGGGATTTGGTTTTTCCTGCCTCTGCATTGTAATGCTGTATTTGTTTTTACAGTCAGTACCTTGCTGTGCAGTTGCTTGAAGGAGAAGGAGAGCAGGCACGTTCCTTGGCCCTTGTTTTGTGAGACTCTTTGAGTTCCCTTCTGTTTTAGTAACCTGGCCTGCCTCTGTCTTCTGACCTTTTCCTCCTCCTCCTCCATCGCTGTTGGAGGGATGTGAACTAGTCTTCTCTCTTGGACTGTGCTAGTGTTAGGATTTCAGGTTGTATTGGGTTGACTGAGAATAATGGTTGCTGAGGTAAATGTTTGTATGGGAAATGCCAACACCTGACACCACAATCCCCCAAAGCACTTTGTAAGTACTGAAAACAGGTTTGGTGTTGGGGAGATAAAAAACTGGGACATTTTGTCATTATTCACTTCAGCTGAGATGATTATGAGCAAATGCAGCCAGTTAGAAGCTGCATTTTAAGGGTTAAACAAATGAATTTTCCCAGTTCAGCTCCTGGTGTTGCAGTTTTGGTTTTACGGGGCTTGAGGGAAGGGCTCTGCCTGCATCACCCACAGCTGCTGGGAAGCATGATCACCCCAGCTCCACCCAAAACCCAACTTTTTCAACTCCACATTCATTTCATGCTACAGAACAACATGTGCCCTCCACCAGCCCAGCCCTTGGGTCTTTGTTCAGCCAGACTGCCACTGATGGTGGTACAAGTCTCTTTGCATAGAGAGTGGGTGATAGAAACTTCTACTTGCAAACCTCTGGATCGGTGGATCGGTGCCAGCCTCCTCCATAAATAACGCCTCTCGTCCTCCCCCCTCCCCACCCCTGGAAAAGCAGCCTCCCTTCAGACTGCCTGAGTGCTGCTGGGGGCTGAGCCTGCCCTGAGCATCCAAACAAGTTGCATCAGTGCTGGTACAACCCCTCTTATCATTAGGAGGAGCAGGGGTACTGCCAAGGTCATCTCCCTTTAGGAGCTCTGAGGGCTGTGCTGTCTAGGAGGCAAGATGGAGGGGCAAGAAATTGTTGTCACTGGAGCAAAACTTCCTGGATTTGCAAATCCATCTACCTACTTGGATGACCCTAATCATCATAACATCTGTATAATTAAATCCTATTTCTAACTTATCTTTTTCTCAACCCACCTTAAACTCCTTGCCATGCTTGATTGCCCTTCTTTGCCTATCAGCTATCATTTGGCTGGATAAAGTATCTGGCAATCCAGTTTTTAGAAGGTGAAGTGTTTATTGTCCCCTGAAGGGAGGGAGCTCTGGGAGGCAGGATGGCAGCCAGCTCTTTCCTGGCAGTCATGGGAATGCCGATGTGGAGCTGCCAGTCGGTGGGTGGGCGTAGCACAGCTGCCTCCTTAGGCTGGGTCCAGCCTATTTGCAAATCTGGGTGAGAGGAGGAAGCTGAGGGTGACCAATTCTCTTTCTGTGCTACAGTAAAGTCCCATCTCTCCCTCTGAATCCTTTCTGATAATAAGCTGGCATCTGTGCTTTGGTGTATCAGAGAGTTATAAAGCCAAAGCAAACAACAATTTTCAGGAAAAGTTCTTTCCATGGTGCACGTGAGTGGCACAGATTTTTCTCCCATTTGTCCCAAGCTGTATGTGTCAGATGTGATTTCCATATGGCATCTATATCTCTCATACACCCACACTGGATGTATGCATTTGTATACCAGTGTCTGTGCTGAGCCACAGACAAATGCTTCGCATTCCTTAGTCAACTGGAAACCATGTGTGTATGGTGTGTGTGTGGGGATGAAGCCCAAGGAATATAAAAACAGGCATATGGAATTTTTTAACTCATTGCATAGATAAAAAAGAGAAATAAATATAAGGCAACATTCTAAAAAGGCATCAACCATTGAAGTAAACTTACTGCTGAAAGAAACCAAAGTGGAGGCTGCTGCATCACCCTACAGCTCCAAGCCCAGCACCTTGCCCCTGCAGTTTTTGGTGCTCCATGTGTGACAGGATTTCAGGTTGTGTCCCCTCAAATGAAGGCTTTGGGGCATGCAGCTCTTTCTGCCACACTGGCATGGCTTGGACACGCCAAAATGCTCTTTCCCAAGCATGTGGACATCTCTGGTTTGGTTTACTGAACTGAGGTTGTAGTTGGTTGGGTACAGGGCTGGCACTTTTGCCCAAGGCAAGAAGCGTACTGTGTACATGCTGTGGACCTGATTCAGTTGCCTAAACCCAAACATCTTGTGCCACCTGAGGCATCCTTGGGTGCTTGGTATGGCCTCTGGCTGTCTCTTCAGTAGGGTACGGTTGTCCCTGTGCCAATGCCTCAGACACCACTGGCAGCTGGAAATGGCATGTTCACCTGTACTTAGGCAAATGAATCAAGCTCTCAGCCTTGAAACAGCAAGTTATGCTAGTGGAGAGGCTGAAGCTCATCAGACAAATGGTCCAGTGAAGTGATGGTCCCCAAGTGTTTTATACTGAAGGCCTTCAGTGCAAAGGTTTTGAGCAACCTGTTAAGGTAGAAAGTGTGTCTCTGCCCATGGCAGGGGTTTGGAATTAAGTGATATTTAAGGTCCTTTCTAACTCCAAACCATTCTATGATTCTATGAAAGAAAAAAAGAGAAGAGGCTGTTGAAGAGGCAGGATTAGTCCCTTACATAACAGTGTGAGTTTTCCTATATAACACATGAAATTCTGGTGCTGGTAGTCACAGCACAGCAGAGCTACTATCTCTGCCTGGACATACCTCCTTTCTTGGAAATACTTTCATCACATGTCCTACTAAGATGCCCCTAGGTATGGTCTTGGATCAAGCAGATTGAAATGCGGGGAAATCTCTCTTTCCTCCACGGAAAGTCTCTCTGTCCAGCATGGAAAGAACCAGAGAGCCTACTTACAGGTAATGAAGTGGAAGTAGCCTGAGAAAGGGCAGGGGAATTCCAGGGCAAGAACATCCCTGTGGGGTTCATGGGACTCCTGATTTGCCAAGGCAGTGGCAGCGGCCACAGATGAGGCTGCACTCCTTGCACAGCACTGGGGCACCTGCAAAAGAGTGCCACCACCAGCAGACACCAGCAGGTTCAGGTGGCCTGGTTGAGTGGTCACACAATGAATGACAGGGTCTGGGAGATGCTCTTCTGACCAGCGCAATAGCAACAGAAGCTAGAACAAGAACAAGAACAGCCCAGAATAAGGCACAGCTGCTGCTGTGCAGAGCCAGCCTGAAGAACAGCTATATATTTTGAGAAGTAAACCTCGGTCTTTGGGAGACTTCCATGTGTTTTGAAAGGAGGATCTTCAGCCTGAGTCTTCCCCTTGAAGGGGAGATGATGGCCTTTTCTGAGCTGTTTCTGATCCTAGTTGCCCAAAGACCTTTATCTTAGGCTGCTTTAGAGATTACTTGGGCTAGGTTAGGTTTTACTGGCTCAGGCCTAGCAGGAGGGAGAACCCCTTGAACAAAGGTCTTTTATCATAGGAAATATTAAATTAATTTGGTCCCTTTGGGACAAATGAAGCTATTGGTGTTTGTTCAATGAATTTGAAATAGTAAAGGGAAACCTTTTCTGCTTTTGCCCTGGAGTTGTTTTTCTAGGCAGAGAGTCTGAGGTTCAGATATGGATGGGATGCCTATGTGAGGAAATAGGCAACCCATGTAATAAAGCACTCGTCTCTGTTATGATAAATGCAAAAACATTAAGAAGCAAGAGGAAATAGACTCTGGCACCTGTCTTTATTTATTTTGAAGTGCCTTGGGGGGAAAAAGAAAGACAATAAGAGACAAGTGGTCTGGCTGTCTTGGGGAAAATGGGGCAAGGTGCCAAAACTTGCATGCTTTCCACCATCTAAAGAAGGAAGAAAGCTCCCAGAAACTTGCTGCCCAGGGCACGTTTGTCTTCACTTGTGTTGGGAGTTGGAGGGGGAAAAAACATGTGTGAGAGATGAAAGATGCACAGATGAGCCCGAGATCTGATGTCAGTGAGACCCCATGGACCAAGGTGCATTGTCCCTGTCTGGCTGTGAGGGTAGAGTTGGGCAGGGCTAGCTCACCACACAGTAGCTGCCAATGCTGCCAGTGTACATGTTTCCCTCCCCAGATGGTCCCTATTCTGTTCACACTGCCAGCATCCCTACTTCAGCAGGGCCCAGTGCCGTGGCCTGAGAGAAGAAAACTTTAATGGCAATGTGGTCACACAACCAGGAGCAGATTAGTGCTTGTGGGTGTGACCATACCTCACTGCAAAAGCAGACTGAAGAAGGAAACACGTCCTGAGTAAAGGCTGTGTTGCAAAGGCTACAGTGAGGCACGGGACTTGGGGTTCCTGTCCTCTTGTTGAGAGCAGTGCAGTGCATGAGGCTGGAGACAGCCGTGCTGCGATCAGGGTGGAAACACGACTGGTCATCTGCAGCCACACGGAGTGTTGTGTGTCGCTTGGAGCAGTTCTGGTACAGCACGGTGTCGCTTCCTGGTCGGGGACTGCGGAGGACTCCCAGTGGATCTACAACCAGAATACGCAATTATTAACCAAAAGAGTTCTCCTTGGTTAATGCAATCAACACTAGTGCATTGAAACTTCAAATACAAAGTGCTGAAATGTTAACTAATTTTTGTAACTCTGTAAAACAGCATGGCTTCAAATGCACTGAAGAGTACATGGGCCCATATGGGCCTCTTTATTGGTTAAATGTCTAATTGGTTTTCTCTTTTTGTGGCATGTGAATTGTTACAAGTTTCAGCAAGCAGCTGAAAGATTTGAAAATCACGAAGAAATCTCAAGGCTCAGATGCAAAACCATTCAACAGTTGCATAACAAGTTAGTGCAAACCATTGAAGGTCCATGAGTGCACTTTCAGCCTTTGACAAATACAACATGTTTTTATTATCTAACCTTAGCTCACTATGAAATAGAATTCAGTCAGATGACTTTGCGTGTGCCATTGGCCAAAGCTGCCAATTTAACTGATAACACACCGGAGGTGACTTGAACTTGGGCCTGAGCTCACAGCTTTCAGTCTCTAATATTATGTGGAAAATTCGGTGCTTCTTTTATTTTTGTGCAAACCTGCCCAAGAGAAAACTTGCTTCTGAGTTTTCAGTTAGTAAGGATGGACCAAGAAATATTCCCTCATGGAAGTTGCATAATGAGTTGTAAAATTCAATGTATCCTGAAATGTTTTCTTAAAGTGTCTGACCTTTGCAAAAATGCACTGCCAACAACTTGGTATTGAACTCAAATACATTCACTGCAAAAAACCCAAGAGACCAACAGTCAATATAGTCATTTCTCAAAGAGCAACGTTCCTGGTGGGAATTTTTCTCACATGCTGGCAATTCTGTGTTTTTCTGGAGCAGGTCCAGGACAGACGAGCTAATGCCCTGGGTAGTCTGTTTTCATATTGAACAAACCCTGCTGAGATGCAGGAAAATAGTGATCTAACCTGATAAGCTTGCAAAAGGGAGCTGACTCACCTAGTGCCGTGAAAAAAGGATTCCCACACTGTGATACACCTGAAAGTCTTGAACTTGTACAAGCCCAGTTCCCCACCCTTTTCCTGGAGGTGTTGGGGAATCACCAGATACTTCTCTGGGCCAGGGTAGAAGCTGCTACCTTTATATCACAATACAAGTCCCTCCTTCTAGTGGTTGTGTCCATGCAGATGAAGATGGCCAGTGCTGGTGCTGTGTTTACAGGGCCAGACGGCACAAGACATTCCAGCAAGCTCCATACCTAATTTGGATGAGAGCAGGAGCATGGTCATGTAATTTAATTTTAGATTTTATCAAGACTTAGAGTGGCATTTGGGGATCAAGCATGTGGAAAGATTTAGTTCAGGAAAGGTCCCACAAAGGATACTAGATTGCTGCTTTGAAACTAGACCTAGAAAATGCTGGTCTTACCTTGCTCACCACCAGGAAAAGAGCACAACATAAAAAAGTTGGTTTGGATCTTACCTGAAGCACAGTTTGAAGCTCAACAAGAGGGCACCCTCTCTATCTGCCAATGCCTCTGCCATTTCCTTTACCTGTCTGGAGCAGACCAGCTATTCCAATGACAGGGGACAGATGGACAATGCTCATGGTTGTGATCAAGGCTGGGCTTTGCTTTGCAAATCATAGAATTATTAAGGTTGGAAAAGACCTCTAAGATCATCAGGTGTGCTTTAACACAGCACTGCTGTGTTCACCAGTAAACCATAGCACTAAATGCCACATCTACACACCTTTTGAACACTTCCAAGATGGTGATTCTGTCACTTCCTTGGGCAGCCTATTCCAATACCTGGCCACCCTTTCAGTGAAAAAATTTTCCTTTTATCTAACCTAAACCTCCCCAAATGACTAAAATGGTCACTGATGGTACCTTGTTTCAGTACATGGAACGTGATGGGCATGACCAGGCCCAGGAATTTTCATGTTCTTGAGATCTGGCTTTCCAGTGGCTGTAGTCAGGCTGCGGTCTCCTCACCAGGACCTGGAATGCTGTAACTTAGTCTTGTCCCTTTCTCTGGAAGTGTTGCTAAAGTGGAGGGACAGTGAAATCTCTTTGTACCCCATGAATGTGGCAGTGTCTTCTTGGCTTATGTGCTGGGAGTTCATCTGGAGTCTTGGCACTTGGAAAGGAAGAAAAGGCAGGCTGTATGTTGGGGTATGTCATAAAAAGGTTTACCAGAGAGGGCTACCTGTTGCCAGAAAGTATGTGGAGAAAGTTTGGACACTACGTTTTAGGCCAAAGAGCAGCTTCTTCTGACATGCTCTTTAAAAGTCTTCCCTGGGAAATTATGGGTACAGGTAAATCACAATCTTGGACAGAATACAGCTCTTGGGTAAGCCTGCAGATTTTCTGCTAGAGATGATTCTGGTCATTTTCCTAATTACATGTACATTTAAATGAGTTCCCTCACAGTTTCATGATCCAGAATGAAGCTAACGGTGGTTAGTTCTAGAGGAGGCCAACAGTCCAATGCCTGTGAGAGGAAAAGTTAAAAAAATAAGAAAAGAAGCAATTTTTACTTGGAAACTGTTCTGTGATTGAAATTTCTTCCTGCAAATTTTTGCATTTTGCTATATGCAGCTTGTCTTACGCTTGAATAAGCTTGTCTTGAGCTTGAATATAATCTTCCTCTGCTTGGCCAGAACAGTACCTGTCTAATAAACCCTGATGGGTGATCGCCAGGCTCCCTGTACCTTCCCCAGTAGCACCTGGTTATCAGCAGTTTGCTGCCCTCATGTCTCTGCTGGGCAGCTGGCAGGTTGCTGCAGAGCAGACCCTGCCCAGAGTGTTGCTCTATCTACCACGTGTCTCGCTTGTGGGCTACAAAAATGGTGACGGGACTTGAGGAGAAACCACACAAGGAGGGGCTGAGGTCACTTGGCCTGTTCAGCCTGGAGAAAAGGAGACTGAAGGGGAGACCTCATTGTAGTCTGTGACTTCCTCGTGAGGGGAAGAGGAGGAGCAGGCACTGATCTCTGGCCTGTGGTGACCAGTGACAGGAACTGAGGGAATGGCCTGAGGTTGTGTCAGGGGAGGTTTAGGTTGGATGCTAGAAAAAGTGCTTCACCCAGAGGGTGTTTGGGCATTGGAACAGGCTCCCCAGGGCAGTGGTCACAGCACCAAGCCCGAGAGAGTTCAAGAAGTGTTTGGACAATGCTCTCAGGCACATGGTGTGACTCTTGGGGTGTCCTGTGCAGGGCCAGGAGTTGGACTCAACCATCCTTGTGGGTCTCTTATAATTCAGGATTTTCCATGGTTCTATGATTCAGTGGGAAGAGAAAAGGAGAAGTTAACCTCAAAAAAGCAAAGCCTGAAATCTGACAGACTGATCAAGTCTGCTTGTTTCAAGATGCAGTGAGTGTTTGTAAAGGAAACAGAGGCTGGAGACATAATTGTGGCACTCACACAGCGAACCCCCAGAGTGAAGGCAGCTGCTCTGGCTTCAGACCTGTGCTGCTGCCTCAAAGTACCCCCAGCCTTGTTAGTCCCGAAGCAAGGTAATCCACCTACGAAAATCCAGTATGGCCTGCCTCTATAATGACCAGCTGAAAGAGAGAAAAAAAGGGTCTCTTTTGTAAAGTATGTCTCTGAGTCATCTGCACAACAAGGTATAAGAATATTAGTGCAATTTGTGCAAAAATTCCTCTGGCTGTGATGTAAGACGCAAAGTGATTTTTTTCTTTTTGTCTGCTCTTACCTCTAACAAATTCCCAATACTTGCTGCATAGGAAGATTAGGTTATTTAGGTTATCTAAGTACTTTGTTGGAAACCCAGGACACCCTGTCATATTACCCAAGGCTAAACTCAATATTATACTCTGCAGTCATCTCTGGTCTTGTTTTCTCATTAAGTCCAAAGAATAAGGTGTTCCCACACTCCCTACCCCTGGCAGGATCCTCAAGCAACATCTGGCTTGGATTATATTTATGCAAGGAAGGGCAGCGAAGTTGCTATGCTAGTGTCTGAGGGGCTTGGAAGATCTCTCAGGGTTGTCTTCTCTGGAGCAGACAGGAGCGACACTGTTGCCATACTCCGACCCAGCAAATTCACCTCCTAGATGGCAGACATTAATTAGGAGCCAAACCCATCCTAAAGCCATTTGGGACAATGACTGAACTTCTGCAAAACAGTCAAATGACACCCGAAAGAGGGTGAGCAAAGCCAGCGACCTGTGTCCTGAGCTTTGATGCTGCCATGGCACGCCTGGCACACTGTGTGTTGTGGTACAGAAGACCCTCAGCAGCCCATGGCAATGGGCTGTGACCCTCCAATAGGCACCTTTCGGCTGCAGGTCCTGATGGGACACATCCTTTGCTGCAGCTGGCTGGCAGAGGCTCCGCCAGCCTGCCTGGTTTGCAAGGTATGGTGGAGGACAGAGGCCCCAGCGCTTCCCTGCAAGCAGTAAAAGGCAAGCCTTGCCTTGGGGTACCGTGGCATTAGGGTGGCAAATGATGGTGGGTGCTGTAAAAAGATTTTCATGCAACTGCCTTTGCCTCTGTGACAAGCAGAAGCTGCTACACGGAGAACATTTTGTTTCTAATCTCTTTTGAGCATATTGTAATATACACATACTTGAGGCTTATAGTTCAGCTTTCTTCAGGATATTGGAACACCTGTTTAAAAAATGCACAAGAAGGGGGAAATATCTGTTTCAATGTTAATACTGAATATGTGCACGGAATTTAATTATCTAGAAGATTAGGAAACAAGAGAGGTTCTGAGAGCTTTAAATACCACTGTTTGGATTCACTTGCTGATCTGTTGCCAAATGCACTGAAGGAAACTGGAATGGGATAAGATGGAAACTTCACCAACTGCCTGTGCTTGTAGACAGAACTGCAGATGCCTGTGCTTCAAGAGAGAGATGTCTGTCTTGGAGGAACTGCCTGTTTTGAACTAATACAATAGGGCATTGTTCCATGCCGATGAAGTGAAGAAATGGGTGGAGATTATGCATAAAGAGGCTACGTCAGTAACCAGCCAGCTGATTGCATATTCTTCCTTTCAGTCTCTTGTTGGTGCCTCTAGTCAAGCTAAGCCCTGGGTTGTGTGTTTCACTTTGTGCACAGAACACTGATGTTCAGCTAAAGCATCGAAACACTGTTGAGGAAGCCCAGACACTGTAGGGGATCAAACTGTCTCCTGAAATGTCCCTAAAACACTGCTGGCTTCTGACTGTTTTCACCAATGAACATCATCGAAGTAACTGGCCTGCAGAAACTTGCAAGCTCTCAAATAAGGGAAGGTCCTCTTGCCTGGAAGGGTTTCCTTTTCATATCATACTTCCGTGTAGGAAAATCCCTCCCACAATTAACAGTAGTCAACAAAGTATTTGATTTTGGGATGCCTGTGGATCATAATCCAGCCCTAGCTGATATTTCTGGAGGGTTTGTTTCTATTTTCTGTACCATGGTTTTCTTAAGAGAGAACTGACCATCAATGCCCCACTCTTCCTTCATGCTCTTCATGTGATGGCTTGTGTGTTTCAAGCCATTCCGTGGGTGGGAAAGGCAATGTTTTGAAAATGCAGCTTAATTATAAGCAGCTGATGACGACAGGACTCTGGAGTTGTTTTCTTAATTAGTTAGGGCTCTGACTTTGAAGGTGGGTGGTTTTTGTGTGTTTCTGTCCTGAGTCATTTTTATGTCACAGCAAACTCACTCCAGGGTATGTCTTCACCAGGCAAAGTAGTGACCATGTTGAAAACAGCACACAGCTGTTCCTGATGAGGACCCAGCATGGTCTCTCACAGGCACCTACCCTTTAACTCTGCAGGTAGCATAGAGGGGGAGCAACCTTAGCATCTAGGTCCTAGAAGATGTGTGATATGTTATGTACCGGTTTCATCCTTCTTCGGTCTTCAAAGGCTGGTGAAGCCATGTGCTGTTTTGTTCTCCTAAAAATGCCCTAGAAGGGTGCAGTGTAGTGGGAAGACAAAGCACAAGTTGAAATGTGGATTTTGGTGCTTCTGCTCAGTCAGTATGACTGTATTAGCCTATGTTGAAAGAGCACAAGAGGTTTCCACAGACCTAGGGCTGCTACAGAGGAACAGTGACCAGTGGCACAGGGCTGCACTGGAGCTGGTGGGTCATCTTCTCCCTGTTGCCTTTCAGGGGAGGACGCTACAAGTTGAACATGGAGAATGGTGCAGCTATGCAGCAACACTCCAATGCCCACGTTATGTGTTAATTGGTGGAGGTGAGGGAGGGCTAGGAAGGGATCCCAACCCGTGTAGTGCTGGACGTTCTGATATCTGCACTTCATGCCTGGTAGGGCGGGACAGTGACTTCTGACAGTGGGCAGGTCCTTGGTGCCAGGTCAAGTGCAAGGAAAGCCTACAGCTAAAAACCAGAAAAGGTGTTAGCAACAGCACCTGGTATGAGGGTCCCTTCCAACTTAGCTTATTTTGTGATTCTGAGATACTGTGTCCTCTGGGTTTTCTGGTGAACGACACTCAGTGGAGTTGACCATCCATTATAACCACTTATACCATTAATGTTTGCTGTAGATAAAAAAGGAAAACTTAACAGTAAAATCCGCTCTAATTTTTTTAATAGAGGTATTTTGCTTTTCCGGGAAACCTTGGTGATCTTTACTGGAGAAAAAAAACAAGAGCAAATTGTGCAAGACATCCCAAAAGAACACTGATCCAAGCTTTCTGACACACCATGTGCTCAGTATCTGCAGCATATTTCATATTTTACACAAAACCTATTAGAAAAATGCTCAGAGTCTGTTTAAAAATAGCATTTCCCCACTATTTTTTTTAATGTGCCTTACTTTCTAAGAGTGAAATATTTTTTCCCCTCAGGCTAGCTATCTCAGTCTGGCAGGGAATAATAGTTTATGGCCAGTAAAAATGTTAGCTCAAAATATCCATCAAAACTTTACATGTATATAATAAGATTATAGTTTAAAGTCACTAGATCTGTTACCTGGAAAACTGTCTTCCATTCTCAAAGGCATTTCTGGTTTGTGAGAGGTTGCTTCTGATTAAAATAGACTCATAATTCATTTAAAGAATGTCCATTGTATTTTGGGAATTTCTAGGAGGGAAATGGGCTGTAAAGTAAAGAATTTGCATCTTTCACTGCTGTCTGATCTCAGCTATGAGTAAGTTCTAAGAATTCATCCTAGTGCCAATTTGCAGCTTGTGCATAGTGGATTACTGGGTATTGTGTATTGCCTGACTTCTGTGGCACTGTGAGACACTGAAATGGAAAAAAAAATCTTGCAGGTAGTTATTTTGCTCTATATTTGTATCAAATATCAGTGATGTGAAGCTGTCCGCGTTAAATTTTAGTACTAATGCTGTAAGTCAATTATCGTAGAAAGAGCAGGTGAGGCGGTCAAAATCAAATGGCTTACTATGTGTTGCATTATTATGCAGTATCTGCCTTTTTCCTCCATAAACACAAAGCATATACTTAGAAACCAATTAATCTGCACAAATATTTGTGTTTAATTTTTGTATACGTAAATATCAACATGTAAACACAGATCTCCCTACAATTGGAGATGTATGTATATGTACTTATAAATGTACACAACTCATATCTATAATATGAATTGAATTATGAACTTCATAACTGGTAATGTGTTTACCTATGCCATCACTATTGCTTCAGCCCAGCTTACTTGCTTTTCCATGATGCAGTGCATAATTTTTAATAAGCTTACCTTTCTCTACCGTTTCTGCTCTAAAAACCTTCAAAAAATGTTTGGAAAGTTCTGTTGAAGAGAAAAGCTCCTGGCTGAAACCGAGTTTCTGGCGCTACACTGCAGCGAATGGTAACCAAGACTTCTCAGTCCAGGCATAGCAAATCTTTCCATTGGTAGCAAAGAGGCTGAGGAAAAACCCAAGAGGGAATTGGGGGAAATAGCTTCAAACGAGAACAAATTGCTGGATGATTCTACTGTCAAAAGGTCACATTATTTCTGTAGGCAAATGTGTGCAGCTCTGCTGAGGTCAGAAGAAGGAGTATGAGGAAGAGGAAGGCATACCGAGGAAATAATCTTTCCTGTATGACCTCTGGGAGCTGCTGCTTGACGTATGTGGAGCATAGAAGAAGGAACAGGAAGGGAGCAGACACAGCACTCTCAAGTGGAGAATTTTTCTGAGACACTTTCAGCCTCCCACAGAAATGCCAGTTGGAAGGGACCTCTTCATCTCATCCAGTCCAGCTACCTGCTTAAAGCAGGACTGTCACTGGTGCTTTGTCAGCTTGGTTGTGGCTTTCTTCAGTCAAGCCTTGAAGTCTGTCTGAGATGCAGACCCCAAAACGTGTCTCAATAACCTGTTCCAGCACTGCATGCCCTGCCTAGTTGATAAAGCCTTCCTCCTTGAACCTCCCAAACTGTGCTTCTTGTTTGTGGAAGAAACACAATCTTGCTACAATCATAACTCCTCGCTACAATCTGCCACTCCTAAACACAGTTTTGCTCCATCATCTTGGTAGCTGTCCTTCCAGCAGGTGGGTATTGGATTGTCTCAGCCCTGTTGTGAAAATGGCTGTTGTAGGTGAGTGCGGAAGGCAGTCGTGGGACCACTCTTGGCTGTGGCCTATGCAATAATCATTCCTGTCAGCAGGTGGTTGCTGCGGCTGAACCTTTCTCAAGTCGTGCTTTGTAAGTCAATTAAACTGGGCCCACCTACCCCATGAGTGTGAGTGCAAATGGAAGAGAATGATGGCTGGCCCCAAGAAAAGGGACCACTGCCTCTGATTTCTTCCAGGAAGTCCTGTCCAAGGTGTGTCAGTTAAGGCATTAACAACAGTAATGTGACTCAGCAGTGTCTTCTCCAAGCTAATCGTCTGTACTTCCTTTGCAATCAGGAGATACATGTGTCTCCAGGGGGTGGTTCATCATCCCCTAAAGGGTGTCTAATAGAGACAGAACAAACTACCCTCTCACAGGGTCTATTTCTCTCCATCATCTGCAGAAAGTTTTGTTCAATTACATGCTGAAACGAGCTACTTAACTTTAAGGGTGCTAGCATTAAAGTGAAACTGACCTCTCCCAGTAGAGCTGGATGAATACCAAAGAAAATGTTTGCAAACAGAGACTTGCAAACTTGCTTTGGCTTTCAGAACACCTTTTATCTAGTTTTCAGAAACACTATTTCAAGTAATGTTTTATATGAGAATATTTTACAAGCAAATGCATTGTTGTGGTGCATGTACTCGTGTAATGCCTGCCAAACTGCAGGTGAAAGCTTGGCAGCTGGTGAAGTATGCAAGCCCTGGTGCTGGCTCTAAGAAATTGGTGTCAGTCTTACCCCCTGAAGAATGCTGGAATTGTTATCATCCGGGTCAGGGAGAGGAAAAACCATTTTACGTCTCTGCAGACCAGTCACTCTCTGCAACTTGCCCATGCTGAATTCTTACATCCCTACTCACAGAGACCATTTGTTTATGGAAAATATTTGCTGGAATGTTACAGACAACATGATATTTTCCAAAAATCGATGCCTTTTTAGTGATTGCAATTCGAGCAGAAGAAGAGGATAGCTTAGTTAGATAGTATGCAAATAGCTCACCTCATTCTTGTTCTTGATAACCTCGATTCTGTCTGAACTAGTTACTGGAAAAAGATTACTATTTCCTTGACTTGTAAGCCATCTGTCCTTAATCCCCCAGCTAGTGTTTTTATTAACACTTTTTATTTTAATCTATTTTAGTTTATTCTATTTTATTGCATTTCAAAGCAAGTGAGTCAAAATCTGTGTCAAAGAGATTGTTCTCTAAAATGGATTATTACATTTTGAAAATTTATTGTCTCTATCACCCAAACAATCTGGAATTTAAAGAACCTTCTATACTTAAGATTTATCAATAAAATTTTTATGATTTCTGAATGGATGTTAGTGCTGAGACAACCTAGGAAACTAGACTGTTTCGACTGCTACAACCACCACCACTGCTTATGTGCTTTGCTGGAACGAGCTCACATGAATATCTATCTGGGTTTTTGTTATGTTCTTATTACATTGATAGAAATAGCTCATGCACAGAGAGCTCAGCTTGTAAATGACATTAAAATCATCAGTATTAGAATCAGTTTGGAAAAGAGCTTTCATTTCCCCTGTGAAAAAAAAAAAACACCCATGAAAAAATGTAGTCTCTCGACTTCTGAAAAATTTTAAACTGCTGTTGAAAACCCAAAACCCAAATACCAGCATATTCTTGTTCTGAGTTGTTGAAACTTCTTTCTCCTTCCTTTTTGCAATCAACATTGCTTTCTTTTTGGGATTTATGTACACTTTCCATGTAAGATCTGATAGGCTTTGAGGAAAATCTTCTCAGATATGTTTCTTGGACTTGTCAAGTTTTATTCCAGTGAAACATAATGTAAAAGAATCTTAGTGTGGGTACTTGAAAATAAGTATTACTATTTTATAAGAGGTGCTGATCTTGCTTCCCATTTTTCTTAAGCTGTCCACACTGAAAGCTATTTTCTAGCAAATTGAAACTGTGTTAACTTCCTCAGCCACATATTTCTTCTATATTATTCTAATTCTTCTTCCATTTCCCTCCTGGTTATCTTGCCTCTTGTCTATTTCAGATAACCAGCGTAATCCTGTTCATTCAAAAGAAATAAGTTCACAAAAGCAGTGAAAAATCTCAGGTTTATCAGTCTTCTAGCAGTAAACCCTATGGTACGTGAAGCTCCTGGATCTCATCAGCTTCAGAGTCATCTGCCAACCATCCTGGCCATCCCAAGGTTGTACTCCTTTCCAGGACCCCCAGTTGTGAGGAGGTTCATGCCCTGACTGGTCCCAGCAGCCCAGTGGTGCTTGTCTTTTGAGATGAAGCTTTTTTGGTGTTCTTTCCCTCTGTCCCAATCCTTGCCCTGTCCTCCTCCTCCTCCTTTGCACTCCTGCTTCTTCTCTCAGAGGCTTCATCCATCCATGTGGTGTGCAGCGAAGGCTCGTTCTGTGGATCCATGTGCTCAGTGTTGGAACTGCCATAGCAGCAGTTCTCTGAACATGGGATGGTAAAGCTACTGGCTGAGGGTATCCCATGAATTAAGAAAAACCCCAAACATGTCTGAGAATTTTTCACAGAGGCCATTTTAGTATTCCAACAACTAATCTGCACTTGAGGCAGATAAAAAGACATAAGTCTCATGTTTTTAGGTTTTGTCAGCTTCCTCTTTACTTAGTATGTTTAAAAAAAAACCCCAAAACCATCACAAAACCCCAAACACCAACAAGAGAGGTTCAGAATAGTAGCTTCACAATATTGAGGGTTTTAGTGGTACTCTCTGTAGACAGTTCCCTCCACAGCCACTCCTTCTTTCACCAAAGCTTTCCTCCTCTTTGGCCATTTTCATCCCTGAAAGCCAAAAGCTGGGAAAAAGAAAAGAAGGCATCTTAACCTGGATTATGTCATTTATCTAGGGCATCACACTGCTTTACAAATAGTTGTGTTGGCACAACTGAGAGGTCAGTGACCTGCACGGCAAAGGCAGGAGAAAGGAAAGAAGAATTTCTTAAGCTGATTCTGCTGCCAAAACCAAAGTATTGTGAAACTGTCGCACTGTCATTCTGTAAACACTTTCTTCCAAACATTAACAAATGGTGAAAATCAGTGGAGAAGGCACCTCCAGACCAGAGTGCTTCTGAAGGCTTGTCAGTAGCTGCAAAGACTTCTAAGAACCACCCCTAAGCCTAAGCCATAGGAAGTCTTTCAGTGCTGTACTAAGACAATACGGATTCTGATCCTTTCAGAGCAGTCATGTCTCGCACAAACCAGTTCAACAGCTGCAAAACTGAAAAGTGTGAATTATATTCTTAAAAACACACATGACCACCCAAGTGAGGTAATCCCACTGGTTGGAACTGTGCAAATGAGGCTAACATCTGACCACAAGGGCATAAGAACTGCCAGCATATCCAATTAGGAGGATAAAAGTAACTGCCCTCCTGGATCACTAATTATTTTCAGTGCACACAGTGTGATGAAAACCCTTCCAAAAATCAATTCTGTATTACAGCAGTTTGACTTACAGGTGGTGCAGAATGGAACATTACCAAGTGCATTGCAATTAATTATGCTTTCAAATGCACCGACTAAATTTGGCTGTGCAATTACATAAATAATAACTGAAGGGAAAGGTTATATTTTGGAGTTACACATTAGAATAGATAAATACAACTCTTGCCTTAGCTGCTCGTTCCTGTGTCGTGGCAGGCATCTAGTTATGGAGCCTTGTCTGTTGCAGATAAAATGCTTGTGTAAATGCAGTTTCCACGTCCATTTGAATGCACAAGTGCCATTTTCATGCACTCAGCGTAAATAAGCTCTTCCTTTAATTTATTTGCGTATCTGCCTCAAATATCAAAGGGAATGACATTTCAGCAAGACAACATCCAAACGGTAACATCAAAGAGCCTGAGTTGCCAGCCTCCGCTCTTTTCAGAGAATATTGACTCAAGCTGTGGATGTCACTGATTTCAGTCCAGGTGTGCCAAAGTGACCCCTGCATGCTGAGAAAGTGGGTAAGTGTGACTGACACATTCACAGAAAATTTAAAAATTTCTTTTCCCAGTCTTCAAATTACCCTTCCATTTATTCTGCAATTCTTGAACATAGCCAATATTAAAAAACGTCCCACATATGTTCAACAAATGACCTTGAAAATATAATTTGAAATTATTGGTTTATCTCACACAGTTTAAAACAGTCAGAGTAGCTGGGTATCCTTGGGTAAAGAGAATGCTGCAGTGATGGAAATTATATCCCTATCACTAGACCTTTTGTTGGTGAATTCCCCCAAGAACCATTCCTTTTCTTACCTTTTTTTAATATTCAGACTGTGGGTGGCTACATTAACTTTAATCCAGGTGCTAGCAGCAGGGGATTGACACAAGTGCATTTCCTGTCACCCTGGTAACCTTGTGTCTTGGAAGGGCTCAGCCACAAGTTGGCTGAAGATGACTTTGAGCAGACAGGAGGATTGGTGAGCAGAGAGACTATATTCCTGTAGCTAAAGGAATCTCTTGAATTCCTGTCTACTCAAAGCAGCATCAGTGGATAACTGCAGAAACACTGAAACAGGTTGCCCAGAGAGGTGGTAGATGCTTCATCCCTGGAAACATTCCAGTTCAGGCTTCTAAGCAACCTGATCTAGTTAAAGATGTCTCTGTTCATTGCAGGGGGAGTTAGACTAGATGGCCTTTAAAGGTTGCTTGCAACTCAAACTATTCTATGATTCTAAGAAAAACACTCCCCATGAGCTTCAGGTATCTCCAGAGTCCAGATCCTACCCTTAATAATAAACTTAGTTCAGTTAACCATGCTTTCACCATGCCTTGGATAGACTGTGGTAATTCAGATGGCCTGGGAATGGAGGCCTCCAGCCCTTTACAGAACAGAGCCTCTGCAGCAGCACTGGCTGTGCAGAGCATCTCAGACCTCCTCTTCACATTCTCCACCATGTCTTTGCATGGATCATCAAATCAAACTCAAAATATCCTGCTGAGGCCCAAAAGAGTACTGAGATCATTGACTCCTACAGAGTGCCTACTGCCCACCGACTCCAAGCATGAGATTTATTGTTCCTCTCTTTAGCTGCCTAACAACCAGGCATCTGGAGTACGGCAACTCTTTGTTCCCTAAAGAAATCTGTGTCTCTCTAAGGGCAGCTGAAAGAGCTCAGCCGAGATACCAAGCTTTTAGATGGATCAAGTGAGGAGAGAGGATTGAATCCCAACAGAAGTCAGTGTGAATGAAGTGCACAAACTTGCCCTTCCTGGATGTTCTTGAAGGCTGTTTAAATTGCTGAAGTTCCTGAGTGGTCACCCTTGTCACAGATTTCACTCTGCTGGAATAATGTAATTCCTGGTCATTGAAAAAAGCTTCAGCTTTTTATCTGAACATCTGGAATGAATTCCTCCAGGAATTAGGGCAAGTCATGAATCACACCACCTTCTGCTCCAATTCTGGTCCAGTTCTTTGCTAGGTCATTTCTTTGTCCATCCCTATCATAAACACACAGCACTGTGTCTATTAAAAAAATAAACAGATTGTAAAAGCGCCTGTGCAAGAACAACCAAACAAGAACAAGACAGAAACCTCCAAGCCCAACAAAAAAAAGTCACAGATTACCCGTGTGAGACACGCCACATATTTCAACTGCAGAGGGGATGAAAGAGGAAAATACCTCAGGACAGGTATTAGCGACACTGCTAATGGTGGGAAGTTATATATGTGCAAGAGAAAAAACAGTAAAAATGGAAGAGATATTGAAGATGGGAAGAGGCTTGACATCTTTCCAAAAAATGTGAACTGACCTGGAATTTGCATAGAGAGTTGCAGAGAATGTTCTTCTCTACTTTCAGGACAAGAAGCTGTCTCAAGATCTTATATTTACAGCAGGTTTGGGTTTTTTGGTTGGTGTTTGTTTATTTTTTTAAATATTTCTTCTTTATTCGGAAGCTTAAAGGACATCTGTCTGATTCTGTATCTGTGGGATACACTTGCAGGATGAAAGATCTGGAAATGCATGTAAAAACCTTTTGGGTGTAATGGTAGAATTTACCATTCTCTACCCAACTGCAAAGAAATCCAAACGTTTCTAATACTATGATGAGCAAAAAGCTCTGGCTGTTTCATTGCCACTGAGCACTTCACTTTAAAAATGGATAGATTTGGAGCATTTCCCAGATGTCGCATTGTCACTTCTGATTGACACACTGGAAGAGGAAGTCAAACGAGGAAGTGAGTTCAGGAGTGCTGAGGGTGTCGTGGGTCCCTCTTGCTTGCAGGGACCAGCCAGGAATCTAGCAGCTGGCTGGGGGTGGGTGTGTGTGGGGTGTAGTCAGCCTGTTGATTTTAGGCGCCTTTCTTAGATGCCTACTCCTTTCCATTGCCTATATAAGGAATAGAGTCTGGCAGCCACGGAGCGTGGGGAGCCCGAATTGCCCATCACTGTCTTACTAGTTGTCATGGCAACGCAGGCAGGCACCTAGAGGAGACGGTCTGAAAGTGGTCCCGACTGACTTGCAAATACACACCACAGCTTGTATGCAAGTGAGACAGCTGTACGGAACGTATCCTGGCTGGAGTTCACGCTCCAGCACCCTGACAACTGGAAGGAGCCGTGGTTTGAAGCTGCCCTTTGCGAGCCTCAAACAACAAATCTTTGTCTTTCCATCTGGTTTAAGGCAAACTTGAGTGTGGAGGACACATGGTGCTGCAGGAGGCAAATTCTCCACCCGCATGCCTCTGAAGCTGTGTCAGTGCTAGGAGAGAAATGAAACTGCTTTATTCACGGGACACACTCCAACACGGGGAGATACCCTCATGAAGACAGCACTGCATCCCACGCCTTCCTTTGTAAATTACAAGATACACTTTAAGCTCCTTATGGAATTGATCAGTTAATTAATCAGTTTATCTGCCTCTGCCCTACATTTAAATTTAAATCTTTGTGGCAATTCCATCCAAATCTCTTAAGCTCTGCTGAAAAAATCAGCAAGCAGAAGAACCAGTAGCCTGTAAACTGCTACTCATACAGTAAGGTCCATTTCGGTTATTGAACTATTTGTGTTATTTGGAGATGCTCTTGCACCTGCAGAGGCTAAGTCCACTCTTGATTATTGGAACAATTGTGCAAGTGAAGGAATTGGGTAATCTCATAGTGCTGCAAACTATGTAGTTTTCTATGAAGGCATTAGCAAAGAGCTGCAAGCATTCAGAATTAATCCCAGTAATGAGCTGGGATTTAAAATCTCAGTACTCAGTTTCTAGCTACATAGCAAATTCATCCCCAGAATCCACTTTGTATTACTTACCACCTTTTGCACCCTTTGACAATGGCAATGGATTTTTTAATGCACTTAAAAAAATAGCAAAATAATTAAATTTCAAGTACTTGCAGCAATGCGCTTGAGCTCAGCTAGGATCCTAACATATGGAAGCTGCTAAAACCCAATGTTTTTGTTTTGTGCAACTGTACATTCAAGAACAGCTCTGAAATTCAGAACACAGGCTCAGATCAATGCAGGATTGCTGGGGTAGGTCTTGAGTCCTGGTCTGTGCTTGTAGCTATTGAGGAGCCTGCATGGTTCTAGAGGATGCTGTAGACTTTACCTTGCTGCTTGCTTTGGACCTCACTGTCTTCTTGCCTTGTTTTAAGCCTGTACAAGAACTACATTCATCTGAACCAAAAACTAGTCTCTTGTTATAAAATCTGAAATGTATATGTGTTTCAGAATAGTTTTTCAGCTATTAATTTTCACATCATCACTTCCAAAGCCCTACAACACCATGCATGGATCAGGCAGATATATTATTGTAGAATGAGATGCAGTTTGATGTCTCTCAGTTCAGGAAACAGGGATTAAAATTGTTCCAGCTAGCACACGTAGAACTTTATAAGCCCATGAAAGATTTTTTTCTCTTTCCTGCATATAGGTACCAGTTTTGATGTTAGCAATTTGGCTCATTAATAACTGATTTACATTTCCCAGACAGAAAATTGCTATCTGCCACAAATTTATAAAAGTGTTTCATATTGTGAAATTCTCTAGCACAGTGAATCCTTTGTGATTTAAACGCAAGGAGTTTGTGATTAAAATTTTAATATGATCATTGCGGTCTCTTGAGATGCTTAAGTGCAAGAAAATGTTATTTCCTGCATCTTAGAGTTCATTGTGATGGATGCATTTAAATGCCATCAGTGGGATTCTATCTGCTCTGAAAACTAAACAAAACAGAAAGTCCCTCAAAGCAAGTAAAGAAACTAAAGGATTTATGGTCTCTGCCGAAGCATGAAGACTAACAAACTACACAGTATTGTCTCAGTTCAGCTCTGAATTGTCAGAGCAGGTTCTGCAGTTCACTGCAGAAGATAAGGATGGAGGGATAAGAAAAAGACAGGTGTAAAGCTCCATTCTGTTCCATGAAAAAGCAAGGCTTGCTGGATATTGTCCAGCTTACTTGAATAAATTGATCAGCTGTTAACTCAGAGCAGGCCTTATGCCAGTAGCTGGGGCTGGTGGGTGGTCCTGCTGCCCTGCCTTCCCCACAGCCCTCTCTCTGTGGAGGGGTTGGTATGAGAGCTGTCACTGGAGGTGATCCTTCCCAAGGGAAGTTCTCCAGCAGACAGAACTGAAGCCTTTGCATTGCTGAAGCCATGCTAGTGCTCTGAGGATATGGAAATGAAGGCCAATTAAAGAAACTGAGTGCTATTATTCAATTTACAATGCCTTTTTTCAACTCACCCATATCTCTGTATGAGTCTTGTTGTGACTGGCTCAAATTTAGCCTTTCTGGGAAACTGTTGGAGGATTTCCTATCCACATATTATTCACAATGTTCAAAAGCTCAGAAGATTTGGCTCGCCTTAAGTAATGTTGACCCGCCTGTTAGGGAGATGGTTGGACACAACAATCTGAATACCCTTTTTGGTGCACACTCAGTGTTGTTATTGGCTGTGGCAGCACCCACAGGTGTTGGCCAGGCCTGTCGCTTGCAAAGTTGATATATAAGTACAGAGACATGCCTGCACACTGAGCAGGCTCCTGCTGGCAGGCCTGTGCCACAGGGTGAAGGCACAGGCTTTAGCATGGTCTGGTGACTGTCCATACAGCTGAACTGGGGGCATTTTCCCTGTCATGGCTTTGGCTGGCTCTCACAAGTGGGGTCCCCACAAATTCCAGAGTATGACTCATGGGACAGCAGAGACTGCTACGCATGAAGCCCTTGGGGAAGGGTGGTTAGCTTGATAAAAGCAAGGTCTTCTCTGTCATTTGCTTTTAGAGCCACAGATGAATCCTGGGCCCTTTTCTTTACTAATAGAATCCAAGACCTTCAGGATAGTTTCAAAGCTGCATTTAGACATCTGTGATCACTGTTGAGTCCCTGCTCCTGTGTAACAGCTATAACCAGCTCAAATCTTTTGATAAAACCGGTCTTGTAGGAAATACATTTTTCTTTCTCTTTTCCCAAGTAAAAAGTACCTGCCATGTTTCAGATGAAAATAACTCTCTCTGAAGTTCAAAGTCCCTTTCCCCCCACTCTTTTTCCCTTTCCTTTCCGCAATGGCAGATGGCAACAGGATGAGGGGAGGTGTAACCACGAAGGCTTTTCAGGTTCTGCCTCTTGGTCAAAGCACTGTGACCCACACTGCAGTTCTCTAACATTTTTAACTACTTCTCCGAGGAGTGACTATTGTAGGACCATGTTGCAGAGTTGCGGAGTCACCTTGAGGAAGGTCAGGAGCAACACTTCTCAGGCACAGAAGGATAACGTGGGTTGGCAAGGGACTGCCTGTCCCTGTTCTCTCGTCAGTGAACAGTGGCAGGGTGGTGCACAGAATTAGGCTGAGCTGCCCTGATTGCTGATCGACTGACAGTCAAATACCAAAAGCATAATTTCCACAGGCTTATGGACTTTCTACAGAGAAGATGAACTTCAGAAATATTTTTAGACTTGAAAAAGCAGTTGGATGGAAGATAAAATATTTTTATGTGTCTGCTTACACATGCAAATGTTGTTTTCTTCATCAGAGGCGTTTTTTAACAGAGTTTTTAAGCCATCCTAATGAACTGAAATGGAAAAATAATAATCTTCAGCTTGGAATCAGGTAACATCTATGCTGAAAAATGGTACCAGATATTACCTGTTGACCACATTTGAAGAACCTGAACATGGTTCTAGTTAACTTCAAGCATGCTGAAAATAAGCCAAGGGCTTAATTTTCAAGTTGCATTATCATGGTCATGTCACTCTCCAAAGTATCGCTAAATTGTTCCTTTATTTTTTCCTTTGCCAAAGAGGTAGGAGACTGTTTTTCTGTCTGGAAAAATGCCTGCCTAGAAGTAGAGGTCCAGATCTTTAACAAGGGTAAATTGGCAAAACCCCACTGATTGTAATGGAGCAATGCCGATTTTTGTCAGTTCAGTATCTGGCCCATCAGATTTTCAACTGTTATCACCACAGGCAGAATTCAAATTGACACAGCGTGGGCTAACATGATTGAATGTAGAACAGGCTTCCTGGTTTCCTAAATTATTTTAATAACAGAAAGAATGTAGATGGAATGCCAGGCTAAGATCTCTACCTGGATAAGGGCCCAGATTTTGTTTAATTTTTTTTTTCAAATAAGCTGGTTCCAAAGTCATTACTTTTCCATTATGGAGTCTGTCATGACACAATACTCAGGAACAAAAGTCTCAGATTCCTTTCAGAGCTGCAAAATCCCACAGCTTTAAGTAGGAAGTATTTTCTTGAAAAAGTCCTGTAGGATAAGAGATTTATGGGAAGAGAGAAGGAACCTACACCTCTCCAGAACCCGCAACAGATCAGCTTCTAACGCCATCTCTAAGAGATATCTGCACCAGGTGTTGCATTTTCAGAGGCTCTGGTGGGTCATTGCTTCTGTGAACCACCCAAAGCCACCTGGCATCCTGGAGTCCACCGACTCACAGGGATCACACTGGTCTCAGGATCCAGGCCATCTGCGTGGGCACGTTTCAAAGAGTTTGCTGTGCAGCCATGGCTGCCTGATGGTGCCCGTGAGAGTCAGGAACACGCACCTCTGCCCTGGGAGCCCTGATGCACCGTGAGGTGGATGGCACAAGGAAGGGCGTGTGCTGTGATGGTGTTGTCCTGGTGGGACAGAAGGAGGAGGCGTTATCCACGCTGAGCCTCAGCGGCTGGCAGAGGTCCCATGGCAAAGCAACCGCGAGCCAAGCCCCCGTACGAGCAGTGTGGGCTCCAAAGAGCGTGGGCTGAAATGTCTGTAGGAACAGTGATAATCTACACGTAAATAAATTTGCTCATCGAAGGAGCCAAATTAAAAACAAAAACATAGCAATTTGATTTTTCCCCCTAGGGGAAAGACTTGTGTTTTTCCTCACTTGAAAGGATTCTAACATTTTACTTTCATCTGCCCTTGTGTCTGAAAAAAGGTAGCTGATTACTCAATATCTCAGCTCTGATTTGGGGTATATCTTTTATTCCTCTTAGAGATTCAGAGGGTGGTAAAAAGTCTGTTCATTAATTAGTATGTCTCATTCTTCTTTTGACCAGGAATTCAAGGGTATCCTTTTCTGTGAATGTCATTTTCTCTCTGGGCTCTTGTACTTTAATTTCCTAGATGTGAAAACAGGAACAGAAGATGAATTAGGTATTGAAACGAGAGGATATGAATATGACTCTCTTCTCCTACAGAACTTTTTCTTTCAAAGAGAAAAAACTTTTGTATCTAAGCAAAACAGAATAAAAGACTTTATAAATCAATTTTAATGAATAAAATGTTTTTATCCTTCAAAAACTTTATTTGGGAGAACAAATTTAGTTGAAAGATAATTCAAAGTTTTGGTGCACTTACTGTTCCTGTGTATTTTCTGTTCTCCCACATACTATCCCAGCAATCTGGCTTTACTTCTCGAGTTATTAATCTAGGGTTTGTGGTTTTGGTGGATAAATAACTATTTTATTATGCCTAACACAGCAGTGCCTTGATGTTTAATATGTTGCTGATAAACAAATATTAAGTTACAAAGGCAATGTTTGGTATCTAGATGAAGGGGTCTTAGGTGAGATGAGCTTGTCTACCTCTGCTTTCAAATACACAGTATGAAAAAAAAATCCTCTTCTTGGTGAAGGAGGGAACTCATACATTGCTAACATTTATTTTCTCGGATAGCTGGGGTTTTTTTCCTCTTAAAGGTTTATTTGTATTCTACTATACCTGATGGCACAGGGGGTTCTGTCTCATCCAAGATTTGTCAGTGTATTTTGTTTCTACCTCCTGCTCAATGATGGTTGAGCTGTTCTGAGGTTAAAAGGACCAGTGCTAAAATGGTACTGGTGGCATGGGAGTGGGACACACACCTCCCTCTGCACTGCTGACCTGTCACCTGCTCCTTCAGTGGCCTCCTACACTACCAGGCAGGTGTAGTCACCTTGGCCAAAGGGCTGGTGTTCAGACTGCTAAAGGATCACGTAATTTCTTAGTAATTCTTCATTTCCCTGAATCATGGTGAGTGCTTTCTGGGGATAGTACCATTGTTTGTTGTGGCAGAGATCATCTTTGTGAAGGAGTCAGGCTATTCTCAAGGGTACCCCAAAGAATGTGGAACTCAGCCCAGAATGACCACAAACCTCACTGCTTTTCAGCATGTACAAATGATAGGTCTTTGCCCTCCCATCCTCCAGGATCTACAGAGGGTTATGGTTTTTTCTTCCCAAAGGCGGGGCTTGATCTGACCAGTGTTCATCAGTTCTCCATTTTTCTCCTTTGAAAGGTGCTCATATAGGGCATGAAGACCTGAGCAGATGATGGGAAAAGGCACAATGACCACTTTCCTCGGCTGCACGTCCCTTGGAGGCCTCTGAATGCTGGGCGCCTGGATGCCAGGAGCCGTACTACTCATCCCAAGTCCAGTGTTTGTCCCACTCATCCAAGGGCTTCTTGTGACATCCTCCCTAGTAGCCAGAGCAGGGAGTGTTCACAGCAATGCTTCTCAGTAAACACACATTTCATGGAAAAAAACTGAGAGACTTTTTCTTTTGTTGGAAATTTTTCATCAATTATTTTTATTTAGGAAAACATGATATCATTCTGATGGTAAGAAAACAAACTGGCAGGCCAGCTTTCTGTAACTCCCAAAATATCACCTCTTATTTTTCATTTAGTAATATAAAAGAAGAAAGTGAAGAAATCAAATAGCCAAGACCAAACCCTATGTCTACTTCTTAGCTTTTGCTTCTTTTTCTGTCTTTGGCCAGTGCTTGTAAAATAAGAAAGATGAAGAGAGTGTGCAAAGGAGCATGTTTTCCCCTTGCAATGTGAAAATTCAGAAATTGAAAAAGAATAGTTGGGTTTTTTTCTGATTTTAAAAATTACATTTTTTGCGGGGGGGGGAAACGTCTTTTAAACCAACCCTCTGTTTTTCAGTGAAGACATGCAAACCAGTTTGGCTCACCACATTTCATGGCTCAGCCTTCTCAGACCACAAATTATAGATGTCATAACAAACGTCAAAAATACAGCAGAACATAATAAATTATATACGCAGAGACACAAGTGCAGTCAGTCCTACATACACACGCATTCATGTGTGTATATATAGTCATCTGTGTGCGTACGGACGTGTCTGTGTGAATGTATCTCTGCATGTGCACGTCAGTGTGTGTGTGCGCACAGATATAAAGTGGATGTGTCCGTGCTTGCAAGCCAAGGAAGTCACAGAGAGGTTCTGCTTCAGGAAGGTCTCCTTTGTCTGTTGGAGAGATACATTTCCATGCAGTGTTTACCTCTGGTTCCCTCTGGTTTTACTGGCCCTGTAAAAACGTTTTGACCAGAATAAAATCTACCCAGCAGCACTGTGAACCTGTGTTTCCACCAGCTGTGTGGCGTATTTGTTACCTGTGTGAGGAAACCTTGAAAGCTTTGCCTGTTTCATAAGAGTGTGGCAATACAGCCTAGAAATCACACTTGGGTTGTGATACAAAAACTCAGTCCTTAGAAGTGACTCTTTCAGGTAAGAGTGGAGACCTTTCACACCTGCCAATACATTTCATCAGGCCACGAGGAGACCAGACAAAGGAAGGAGAATATGTGAGTAGCAAGTTCCTCCCATTGAGAAATGTCACAAAACTTGGAGCAGTGTTTTGTGCAATGTTATACAGCATCTGAGCAGAGACAGTAAAGAGGCACTCTTAATTCAGTGGTAAAATAAGTTGAAGTGAGTTGGATTGTCCAGGCTTATGTTTTGGCTGTTTTAGCAGTTAACTAGTGCCCATACAAAGTCTTGAAAAAAACATCCAAGTTAGTCTTGCATACAAGGTGGTCTCTCACACTGTCCCCAGTACCAGAGCAGCAGTTCAGCACTAATTCAGACACCTTTATTACGTGGCTCAAGGCAGAGGGAGGGCTCAGGTGCTGGCCCCTGCCCCTCCTTACCAGCTCCTCTCCATGTTGCACACATCTCAGCTCCTGACCTCCCAGATATGTTCTGGATGCTGTCACATGCTAGTAAAAGCTCTGCATTTTATGAAAAGTCTCTATGGCTTTTGTTGCAGGCAGGTAACTCCTTGTCAAATGGACAGGGGGGTTTCTTCAGCCTGCGGCCCCCACGCATGAGAGGTGTCCTGAAGAGCAAGTTTCCCTGCCTCTCTGCCTGACGGCTGTGCTGACTGTAAATGCCACATCCCTCTCATCATCCCCATTTTCCTAATTCCTCCATGGGACAGCCAAGCAAAATGTGATGTGGAAATCTTTGGCTGAACACTGAGTGACCCTGTGCATCCTCCCAGCATGACTCTAGGTTCACGGGTCTCTTGGCAGGGCTCTTTCTCTCTGGTACTGGTGTGTTTACACTGCCCCAGCTCCAGTGCAACTTCAATGGCAGTTAGTCCTGGGATGTTTGCTCTGCCTTGCACCATCTTCAAGCCCATCCTGCTTCTTTGCAGCCACTGTTTAAACTCTGGCTAATTGTAATCCCAAACACACTGCTCTTAAAACAGCAGCTGCATCTCCTTTTATCACTGCAGGGATGTCTCACTCCTAAGGTAATGCCTTCCTATGTGGGTTTCAAAGAGGCAGCTCAAGGATCAAGAGAAGACTTTATGAGACACTGGCAGAATCTGCCCTCAAATAGTACGATTTCAGTCTTCAGTCTTCCATACTACTCCCAACTTTGCTGCAGTTCCTTTGGTTTTCAGCTTGGGGCTGTGATAGCTGACCTCCTTTCCACACTGCCATCATCTCTGACTAACACAAGCCCTGTAGATAACAACAGATCAGGCGTGCTGGTCTCTCACATAGCAGCCTTTATGTCTGGATCCTCCCTTAGCACCCAGCAAAAGGGGAGATGGACTTTGCAGTGTGATCTGAATGTGCCTTGCCTCTGATGGCTGAAAAGGAAGTGGAGGGGTGAATGATCTATCCACTAACATGTTCAATTCCAGAGGCCACAACTCCCTTTACAGGTACACCTGGTTTGATAGGGGATGGACTAGATGACTTTAAAGGTCCCCTCCAACTCAAACTGTTCTCTGATTCTATGAATGTACCCTAGCATGAATGGCCTCCATGCACAGACTGGTTTGCAGTGCTGTTATGGTGTGGAAAGTTCCTGTGTCAAAAAAGGCTCCCTTGATTAACTGTGTTTCTGCATGATGTTTATTTTGTATTTTTTTGTGCAACCATCCATTGTCAGACATGGTCAGAGCACTTAGAGTCCCCATACCCAGAGGTGTGCAAGGCCAGTACTTTTTATCCCGGTATCAAAGAGGAATGTGAAATTCTATCTGTTTTTAAGACACTCGTTGAAATCTATTTTTGTTGCCGCTAAAAATATGTCTTTATTGTGTAGTAGGAAAGAACTTCTTCTGGCTGAGCAGCTGCTCCAAGTGATCTGTAAATGTGCTCTCAGCCTCAGGTACAGAGCAGCGTCCCATGGCCCTTGGTTTGACGGTGCAGAAAGCAGTAGTGAAACAGCTGTTGGCAAGCCTGGTGTACAGTTATGGCATTTTTCTTTCCAGTGAGTTGTGTTTGCTACTGAAAAGGAGTTCCTGTTTCCAGGCAAATGCTACAGTCACTGGTCTACCCTCCCATGTGCAAGATAGGTGCAAACCTACTGGAATAAATCAGACTGGCCTAGGAGAAGCAAGGCAGGTTAATCCCAGACTCAGGACTGAGACAGCTGTGGGGGTCAGGAAAGCAGGAGTTCATTGCTTCAAGAAAAAAATGAAAATAATATTCATCCTCATCTGACATGCAAAGTAACCCTCCCTTAGAAATGCAGGTCAGCTGAGCTTTCAGGAAAGCCTCTGTAAGGATCCTCATGAAGTGGCTGAGAAGGGCTTTCCTCGAGAAGAGAGCACATGGAGCAGCTGTGTGCTGCACCAGACCCGGCTCTCTAGAGAATGGGGAATCTATTTCCACTTTCTGACTTATTCTTTCTAGCTGGTGTCTACCCTGGCTTCTGTCTATCCCCCACATTTCACAGAGCAGGTACATCTGCAGACACCTGCGGCAGCTTTGGAGGGATTCCCACAAGGATTTGCAGTTTTCCTTGTTTCTCAACTATGCTTCAGGATTACCCAGAAATCCAGCCCAGTCAGGTAATGTATGGGTCCCATGAGAACACTTTTCATTCCCTGCTCTTAATAAATCATAAATTTAGAGTATAGTCAGATAATGGCAAAGAGGCAATGCTGGAACTTACCCGGAATCATGTATGACACAGTCATTTGTTAGGTCAGTAGGAAGACTTTTCATTTGATCTAAAGGTGTTTTATTAACATTACTGGCTGGTAGAACATTAGTTTTAACAGTAGAATAATCAGGCTGTAGAGTCTTACAAAAGCAGAAAAAATACTTGGAGCCCTCTTCACTGAGGGCCAGTTTGGAATGTGACGTAAATGCTGGGTCGCACTTGGAAATCACTCAGTTTGTCACACGTGCTGGATATGCCAAATTTGTAAAGTCAGCTGGAATGGGTGGTGCTTTTAATTAACTTAATGCTACACTTCTGTCCAAAAAAAAAGGTAGTTTTAGTCAATTGAAAATATTCCTAAGTAGCATAGGCTAAGTAAAGATACCTTTGTAAATATTCCTTTGTTGAATAACCTCTAAGCAACTCCCAGCTCCATTTAAACTGCTTATATGGGTTAGGTAGGAAACACTGCTTGTGGTGCTGAAAATTAGATTTTAAGATCTCTCATTAGGTCTGTAACACTTATGTTTTTAGAGACTTAAAACAGATTGTTATTTTCAGTTTTGCGTTCTGAAGTGGATGAGCCTGCATGGGAATGTCATTTGTGTCGTTATGTGGCTGGACCATGAACCTTACAACACATAGTTTGCTCCACATTTCTGTGACAGCTCTGATGCAACAGGAAAGTCAGAGGGCAATACACACATTGTATGCAAACAGGAAAATCACTTCTCCTGGGATCTGTTAATAAATGGTAAATGGCTTCACACCTTTGCTACAGCCTGTGTTCAGTGACAACAGGGTGCTGTAACAAGAACTGTACTCAGAGAAAGGTTCTTGGTTGAATGAATCTTTGAGAGTAGGACAGACTGAAGACTCTTTCTGCCTGCTGAAAGACAGAAGCCTATCAAAAAGGAAAAATGGGAAATGAAGAGCATGAATAAGCAACCCATGCTAAGACTAAGCAGTGGTGTGAAAAGCCTGGTGTAGAACAAAAGCTACTTAGGTTTATACCTGTTTATAAATTAAGTTAGTTACAAACTACTGAGAGAGGGAAAAGTAAACTAAATCCTGGCTTGAGAAAATCTCAGTGCTTCAGATCTCAGGGGTTCTTATCTTTGGATGTTGGGAAGACTATTACTCTTTATAGGGTTCCCTGTGCTTCTGGATCATGCTATTTAGTGACCTCTGAGGTGGCACACAGTCCCTGTAAGGGTGCTCCTGCATCCCTAAATAAAAGAGGGCCAGGAAACAAACCAAGGATCAGTCCTGGCCGCCCACACTGCAGAGAACAATCTGGGGACAGCTGTCTCTAGGACTGCTCCCAGCCAGACTCACAAGTGAACCAGTGTTGGGTAAGGTTCCCCCTCCCCTCCCACACTATCCACCCCAGCCAACACCATGCCTTCAGCACCAGCAGAACCTTCCTCCCCTCTGGGCATGCAACACCCTCCATCCACCAGGTCTGTGCTATAGAAGCACCAGTCTGGTGGCATTCAGGACAAGCCTTGGATTATCCAGAATTAAAAATTTTATCTTAGGGCCAATGAGGCACCAGATAGGGCCCAGGAGAAACTCATGGCCAAGCACTGAGTGGGGTGGTCATAGGCAGGCTGTTTAGAGGGCAGTGGCTGTTAGCAACCTCTGTGTGAGCCAGACTGTGCCCCTTGGCCTGGCAGGAGGCAGACATGTCCCTCACAAATTTATTGATATAGGCATAAACTTTCTCCTCCTGCGGTAGCTTTCACCTGTCAGTCTTGTGTCTCATTTGAGCTCCCTGGCATGGCTTCTCTCCTACAAGATGAAGTTATCTGTCATCTGCTGCATAGGCAAGGGCAAACCTGGTTCCATGCATCAGAGAGTTGAATCAGAAAGGAAAGGATTAAAGTTGCTCAAGCAAAGATAATCCTGGCATTTCTGAATTTTACGAGTGAAACACTGTTCTTGTGGTATAAGCATTATTGTTACAAATGCTTTCTCAAGCAAGTGCTGAGTATGAGACCACGTCATACCCTACAGCTTGACCAGGAAATGCTTTGTCTTTGACGAGCAAGTGCTGTTGCTTGAGTCATTCTGAAACAGACAAAGGAAGCAAGAAAGAAATCATGAGGGAGGATGCAAATAAGGGGTATGGGTCACTGCTGGGTTCCCACAGACTCTGTGCTCTTGGGCAGGTGGCTTTAGATACTCTTTTCTAGAAATGTACCTTCATGCTTGCTGCAGCTTACTTGGGGATCTGGGGCCCAAATAACACCGAAATGCCCCCTCTTTTCTTGGAAACCAAAGTGTGGGAAGGCAGAAGAGGCTTGCTGCACACTCCACTCTTGCCCCAATATAGTGCTAGGATGTAGCTGGAGTATATGTTTGAGTCTGGGTACTGTGGATAGACACATCTGGTGTGATAGGGGGAAGTAGGAAGAACAGCAAACTTGTTTTTGCTGAGTCTCTAGCTGTGGTACAGCAAAACCCAACCTTCCTTGGACAAGTTTATTGTCAGTGCTGGTCACAAACTTGGGAAAATTGGCTTTAGTGTGAAAACAACACTAGTAGCAATCTGTGCTTTCTGCTTCCTTCCTTTACTGTTTTGTTAAAAGGTCAAGGACAAAAGTTAAAACACTGAAGAGCGTGCAGCGTTTCCTTTTCTTGATGTCACCCCTTCAGTGTGTTTAGACCATTTTGTGTTAACCTGAACGACTTGCCAGAAAATGTTGCAATTTCTGTGAGTAATGGAAGAGCTGCTTAGAACTGATTTGTGCAGAAGATTATTTGTTTAAATTGAACAAATGGAAGTAAGGTCATTTAGTCTTATGAGTTATGACAAAAATAAAAGCACCATTTACAGTGTTTTTGGTAAAGAAGTTCTGGGTTTGGACCAAGGACGCTTAGGTTTTGGCAGTTTTGGGGTTGCAGTTTTTCTGTTTTTGAAACCTTCAGTTTTTCATTGGGAAAGTAGATGTCTTCTGTGCAAATTTTTGTTAGGCTGAAAAATCTCCTTTCCTGGGGCAACAGTTTCTTGGATGGTCTTCCTCAGAGGGGATCTGCTGGCAGGTGCTCTGACATGAGGCAGGAGGATGGGAAGCTCTGAAGGAAATACTTGTGTCTCAGATGCCAGCAGGTGAAAAAAACCCTAAAATATCATAGAATCATAGATTAGTTCGGGTTGGAGGGGACCTCTAAAGGTCATCTAATCCAACCTTCCCTGCAATGAGCAGGAACATCTTCAGTCAAATGAGGTACTTCAGAACCCCATCCATCCTGACCTTGAATGATTCCAGGGATGGGGTATCTACAACCTCTCTGGGAAACATGTTCCAATGTTTCACAATCCTCATCATAAAAAATTCTTCTTTATATCTAGTCTAAATCTATCCTCTTTTATTTTAAAACCATTATCCACTGTTCTATAGCAGCATGTCCTGCTAAAAACTTTGACCCCATCTTTCTTACAAGCCCCCTTTAAGTATTGAAAAGATGTCCAATGCTTCCATCTTTCCACCTGACAGACAGTCCATTATTGTGTTCCCTGCTCTTCAGCTGCTCCACCATGTCATGTAGGTAAATATAACCTGTTCCAGTGCTTCACCACCCACACAGTAAAGAATTTCTTTCTAATATCTCACCTAAACCTACTCTCTGTCTTAAACCATTACCCCTTGTCCTGTCACTATATGCGGTTGCAAAAAGTCTCTCCATCTTTCTTGTAGTCTCCCTTCAGGGAGGCCACAATTAGGTCACTCCAAAGCCTTCTCTTCTCCAGGATCAAGAATCTCAATTCTCTTACCCTTTCCTCATAGAAGAGGTATTCCAGTACTCCAATAATCCCAGTGATCCTCCTATGGACTCACTCCAGCAGGTCCGTGTCCTTCCTGTGCTGGGACCCCAGGCTGGATACAGCACTGCAGGTGGGATCTCACCAGAGCAGAGCAGAGGGGCAGAATCCCCTCTCTGGCCCTGCTGCCCACGCTGCTTTGGATGCAGCCCAGGACACGTTTGGTTACCTGGGCTGCAAATGCACATGGCTGGGTCATGTCCAGCCTCTCACCCACCAGCACCCCCAAGTTCTTCTCAGCAGGGCTGCTCTGGATCTGTTCATCCACAGCCTGTGTTGATACCAGGGGTTATCCTGACCCAGGTGCAGCACTTTGCACTTGTTCTTGTTCTAGAATCAATCTCTGGGCACAGAGAGGCGATAGGGGATACAACATCACAAAGTCACCCCAAGACAACCACATGTTATTCCTTCCAATGGGCCCACTTCTCCAGATCAAGAAGACAGATCCCTCCTGGTTTCTAGACTACTGTTAACTTTATGCAGGCCTCTTCAAAGGGAAGAGGACTAAATCAGTCTCTCCAGATTTTCTGCTAAGCTTGCCTGTACTTACTTTTTCCATGATCCTTTCAGCTATTCAACATAACCCACTGCAATGAGGGTGGATCTGTCTTGCACCTCTTTTTATGCCCTCTCTCCTGTCTCCATTTCGTCCCTGTGATTCCTCTTTGGGCCTGCATTGTCCCACACGTCCAGGGTGTATAACAACAGAGATGCAATTGTGATCTGAAAGGTCTTGACTGCTGGGAGAGATAAACCCAGACATAGGAAATACTGTGGAAGTAAAAGACAAGGACAGGGCTGAAAAAATGCACCTACAGCCAAGGGGGTGTTCCAGTGAAGAAGAATAGCTGGTCCCTTTGTGGGTGAGGTCTGCATGGTTTTCACTTCTTTTTCTAATTTATTCAGTTCATAGTATCTATCTGGATTGAGATTCAGTCCCAGAATTCAGATCCCAGTTCTGTTTTTGTGTTCTGCCCCAGATTCATCACTTCCAGTGTAGATGCTCCTTTTCTGTCAACAAAAGACTGTTCTCAGTGGGATTTTGGATTTGCCTTAGTGGTTAAGGAAAACAGTGCTCTCCCTGGTTTTGTTTAGATGTCTTCTGTTTTTTCTTTGGTACTTACTTCAGAGATGATTGAGACGTATGACTCAGACAGCCGGGTCAGTATCCTCTTGTTTAAGGATTTTAGGGAATAAAGAGGTGGCAGATTTAGAGAAAGAACTGGTAACAATTTTTATCTACACTACACTTTTTCTACTTTCTCTCCCTTTCTTATTTTTCAGTGATTTTAATAATTTTGCTCTTTCCCTGGTGATGTCTTGCATTTACCCTAAAGCCAAGCAGTCACTTACCAACAGACACGTGTGACATCTGTGTGTCTTTTATCACCCAGCGCCAAACAGGCAGCAATGCAAATCTGCTTGCTGTGAGAGAGGCTTCATCTCACCTGGATGGTCACGAGTGCAAGGGAGCATTCTCAGCCAGTGCACACAGCTTCTCAGGAGGACTGGGGAGCCTGTGATGTTACCTTTTACCTTGTACACCATGACAGCTGAGCCATCACGCATTGTGTTCCCAAGTGCAGCTTGTTGCCTTGTTAGCCGGTGAAAATGTGCTGTCTTCAAGTGGATTTAGGATAGCAGTGGTTACTTCCAGGTCCTGGCTATTGCCTGAGATCCTTGATGTGTTTGGGAGCAATAAATTGACTGGATTTTTCTGCTGTCTGCTGGATAGCAATCTGCTGATATTGCACTTTGACCACATTAGATGTGATTTCCACTTGACTATGGATGTATTTACAGACACAGGTTTCATCTATGCCTGGTGTGGCATTAGCATTTCCAAACTGTCTGATTTTGAGATGGGAAAGCTACATGTGTCCTTTAAGTAAGAAAGAGTCTAGGCTTGACTCTCTGTCTTACCATGGAAATAGTCCTGCTGCAGAAAAATTCATGGAGGAAAGTGTAGTGTAGGAAGGAGGATGAGGGCAGCAATCCCCTAGTGACTCACACTGATGTGAAATTGACCTTGAGTCTATGTGCAAGGCACACAGTGCAAAATTGTGTCGTGCCCTTGAGGACCATGTAACTGGCTCCTGCCCTCTGTACCTCAGCCTGAAGTTCATGTATTTGCAGCACAGTCTCTCCATCATCACCTCCAGCTGAGGCAGCTGCTGCCTTGAATCATCATCTACCATTTAAGGTCAACTGAAAGAGTCCATCTAGGGATATGTTTTAAGGAGACTTTGGTACCTGTGTGCAGGTGAGCATGAGTAGCTTGGCTGCCAGTCCTTACCAGCCACCTTCTGCCACTTAGTCCTGTTGCATGATCTGAAGCACAGAAAATGCATCCACTGTGCTGCATGGGCTATATGGAATCTCAGGCATCTCAGACACTATGAAATCTGGGAGGTCTTGAGAATGCAACAGACTTTAGGGAACCTTCTTCTTCTTCCCACTCAGGTATTTTGCTCTGCTTGGTTGTTCCTCCAGCACCCATCCCTGGAAAAAAAGTGAGTTTAATTCAACCAAAATGTCTTTCTAGACACTTTTTTCAGAGGATCCTTTGGATGCAGTTAATGAGGAGAGAGAGAAATTATTATGGTAAGTTTTATTTTTCAGAAAAACACAGTTGAACTCTAAAAAAAGAGAAGACAAAGCAGGCTGAATATTACAGGGAGAAAAAATCCTGGCTATGAAACTTACCTAATCTTCCAAGGGAAATGGTGGAAACCTTATCACTTAGGACATTAAAATAGGCAACACAGAGCACTAGAAAAAATGTTGTTGTGAAATTCCCTTTATTGGCAAGTAGGTGGACTGATATTGCTTTGTGTATCTTTTACATTTATCAATCCTTCTCAGAGCTTCTCTGCATCCTAAAGAAATATCCTTTGGCTGCGAGCACTTTGTTTCACAAGTAATTAAGTAGAAATGAGTATATCACTAAGTACATTTCAATATGTGTCCTCAGCTGGCTGGAACTCAACCCGGGGATTCAGGATCTGCTTGTAATTAACATTCCATAGTAAGACTCCACACCCTCTATTTGTCTCTTCCTAATTATGTGTTGGAAATACACATTTCTCCTACCATTAGCGATTTCAGCAGAGGAGTTTTAGCTGGGCTTTAAATTGCCCTCTACCTCAATTTAAATAGTCCCTGTTATTTTAGGTTTGTAGACATTACACAAATAAACCTTTTCTCAAGGCGTCATAGGGAAACAAGCCACTGACTCAAAAAAACCCCTCCAAACCCAACTGCTGAGCTGCCTTCTGGGTTGACAATATCATGGTTTTAGGCTGTGATCTGTTGGCTCTTGAGGGTTTCAATACTGGTAATTAAAGGTGTCACTCCTAATTAGCATGAGAGGCTGTGGATGTGAAGAGTAATTGTGAATCAGGCTGCTCAGAGATCTTCTTTCCATGAAACTGTCTTTCCTTCCAGTTCATTAGAGCAAAATTTTCATGGCAATACATCTGCTGGGGGTGCTTTTCATCACAAAGGCTTGACTGCATTAGAAGATGGTGGAACAAAATGCTTCAGCTGAGTATGAATGAGGGCTTCAACTTGGGTCAGTCAGCAAGGGACTGAATGGCTGCATCTCCAGGTGTGATAGCAAAGTTGTGCCCATTGTGGACTAGTCTTTAACAAATTTGCCAGTGATCATACTGCTTGCCTGTTCTGTCAGTCTTTCCTTCAGCTTATCCAGAGGCTCATGTTCCCTGAGCCTGCTGTGCCCAAAGTGAGTCACAGCTCTCACATCTGTCTAGGGACAAGCAGCAATAGCGCTCAGCCTGAACTTAGAAAGAAGCCACAACATGCAACCCTGGACCTTCAGGGAGATACATCAATCCCTGTGTGGGTCCTAAGAGAGTGCCCAGGGATACGTGAGGAAACTGAGGTGTCAGTCTCCCCTCTGGTAGGTAGGAAATGGATGAGGTCTCCCTGGCTGAAGCCCCCTGGCTCTGGCCCCTCTGGGGCTCCTCTGCTAGGTACCGCTACCATGCTGCTTCCAGACCTGTGCTGGGATAATGTGTGTCTGAGGGCAACCGAAACAGTTTGTTCCCAGACTCCACAGAGTTTTTAGTGCCCTTGACTGTAACAGTAATTAAAAACAAACAAATCTAGATGAGTTCTGTGGGGCTGCCAGATCCCACAGAGATACCTCAGCTTTCCTCTATGTTTTATATGGTAATGGCAGGCCTGGTGGTGAACTCTCTGCTGCTACTAGTAAATGGTGACATATGAGATGTCACTCTGGAGACAGTGGGTGAAAATGTTGCTCTGCTGGAAGCCAGTGGCAAAACTCCTATTGACTTCAGTAGAGCCAGAGCATTTTGTGCAGTTATTTTCCATACATAATTCACATGGGGTGGGGGGGGGGATGACATCTACCCTCCCAATACTTCTCTTTTTCTCTAATGATTAATAAGTTAACAATAAGCAAAATACTTTTCTTCTGGAATGGTTCATATTTGGGAAATCCAATTCTGACCTACTAAGCCTGCTCTGACTGTTTTAGCCTTGAGGCAAATTTGCAAACTGGCCTAGGGAAGCTGGTACTTGTTATTGTTGCTTCAAAGACTGTCTATGTGGGAGAGGGAATGAGATGTGTTGGGATTAAAATACCCTAGCTGTAAAAAGCAGTAATAATTACCGTCTACATGTGGGCAAGTCAAAAGAGGTTATTACCAAAAGAAATTTAAACTCCTATTTGCAGAGAAAACTGCCTGAAATCCAACATTATTCGTCTGTCCTCTATGGATTGTTTTTAAACAGTTTTCTTCAAACACAGTTTTTGTAAGGCATATTTTAAATGGATGAAGACAACGTTAAAAGGCTTGGCATCAGGTAAGTGATGGTATAATGGGAATTACAAAAGACAGGTCAGCTCCCAGGAGCCCTGGGATCTGGGGGGCCAGCAGAGCTGCCTCCCATGAGAGTGCACAGCACACAGCCTCCGGTCAGGCTGTGTGCTACTCATCTGGTCTTGGTTTGGCTGCTTGAGAGCGTCAGTGTGCTCATGGAGCAGCTGATTTTTTAATAGAGTATTTTGCTGCACTCTCCTGAAACAATTAATAGATTCATAGATTTGAAAAGGACTATCAGATCATCTAGTGTGATTTTACATAGATGCTGTGCACTTCCATGTATCTCCACCTGCATTCCAGTAACTTGTGATACAGTAGTGCATACTTTCCCAAAATCCATTTGCCCTTCTTCTGAGAATATTGCTGTTCAGTACATTACATAATTTCATGTTAATTATTTTCACTCACTCTATTCTCATTTACTTTAATGAAAATCCTCTTCAGACTTGTTCATGAAAATGGGAGGAGAATCAGTCCGCCCTGATGTCTGTGAGGATAACCTCTAATGGAGAGCAGCTGGCTTGTTGCTCTCCGGTCTTGTGCATGGACTTTCAATAATTTTTGTGGGGTTTGGGCTGCTCTGCTTTTTCATAAAATCACCAGGTCAATTGCAATCATGAAGATTGTCCTGTGTTGTTGAAAATACTCATTGAAAATGTTTGGAGTATGAGGAGAAGTGCTTCTCCATCTGCTATAATTAATAAGACAGTTTCCTAACCTACAGTTGGATGTGTGAGAAAATTCCTGTGCCTCAAAAATATTGGGTGATGATGCCACATGCCATTCATCCAGCCTCCAGTTTTGTGTTAGAAGTTCAAAGAGGTAGTGTGTGTAATACCACTGCCTCATTATAGCTTCTACTGACAGAATGCCATGCCACAATTCTGTCAGCTCCAAGATTAAGATATTTAATAGCGTCATTTGAGTTGTCTTACAGCAAGATTCAATCAGTTTTTCATTGCATACATTGTTGGCTATCATTTGATTGGGCAATGCCTAAATGTACATTCAGCTTGGAAAAGCTGTTGCACAATGCCGTATTCCCTGTTGCTTCATGGAAACTTGGACTTCCTCTTAGCTTCACTTTCTGTGACTTATACACTGCTGGGGAACTGTCTTTGAATCAGAAACCAGTCACGATGAGAGCATCTGTTTTATTTGTGGTTTTGGGTTTTTTCTCTATTCCAGGTCCACAAACTCAATCCAGTGACACATGGTTTTCATTTATGTGGTTATCAAAGCCTATTTCTTCATTCATAGGGCAGAAGCAAGAACATTTTCCTTCCTTAAGGTCCTTGTGTGTATGTTTGGCAAATAGCTGCCTTTTATTTTACTCTCATGCATTCCTTTTTCTTACCATCTGCTAAAAAGATTTAGCTTATATAACAACTGTTTTCACAGTTTTTATCACCACAAATTAAAAATCACCTATAGACATAGAGATTTTCTTGCAGTCTCTATCTATTTCACACCCACCTGTATATGAAACGCCTTCAGTACATGTAACCTTGGCAGCTCATGGATCCAAAAATATCCAGCTGCTTTACTGATCTAATGAGAGCTGTATTTGTAGACATGAAGAAATACTGCCCACAAATGTTGCTACATTTTTGCAGATTCTGCTCATTCACACAGGGGTGACCAAAGAGGTTTTACAGAGTGGCTGCCTTCATCACCCTCTCTGTCCAGCACTGGGAGATGGATAGGCAGTGCTCCTGCTCTTCTATCCCCATAAGTACCACTGCCTGCTCTGCTGCTGTCCGCGAAGAGAAATAGCAGCTCTTGGATTCAATTTATCATATCCTCCCACAGATGTCCAAAGCCACCCAGATGACTTGCTTGCTAAAAAAATATCTATTTCCCTACATAAAGGGTTGTTAGGTCATTGCCTCATATTTAGGTGTCTTTGGTGTTGATGTGTTAAGCAGATGAGACAAATCCTACCCAAGCATCCCAGCTGAGTAGACTACAAGTGCCTGTTTATTCTTTATACTACTGCTAGCAAACTCCTGGGTGCCCCCTGTTCTGTGGGACCACAGAGCCTCTGGAGTTCACAGTCTGACTCATAGCAATTGATGAAGAGCAAGGGTTGCACCATGAGGCCAGGAGCATGGAAAGAAGGCAATTTCAAGTTGGTGACTGAGGCAATCTGCACTGTGCTGACTCCAAACCACCCTGTAGAGAATTTGCTGAAAGCAAACTAGACAGCTGTCCTTCTGAACTTCTCCTGACCAGGCTTTCACACAGAATCAACTAGGTTGGAAAAGACCTCCGAAAACATGGAGTCCAAGTTTTGATTGAGCTCCACCATGTCAACAAGACCATGGCACTAAGTGACATGTCCAGTCTTTCCTTAAACACCTTCAGGGATGGTGACTCCACCACATTCCTGGGCAGCCCATTCCAATAACTAATCCTCTCCACGAAGAAATTCTTTCTAATATCCAACCTAAACCTCCACTGGCACAGCTTAAGACTGTGTCCCCTTGTCCTATTGCTGGTTGCCTGGGAGAAGAGACTGACTCCTACCTGGCTACACCCTCCTTTCTGGTAGTTGTAAAGAGTAACGAGGTCTCCCCTGACTCTCCTCCAGGCTAAACACACCCAGGTCCCTCAGCCACTCGTCATAGGAAATGTGCTCCAGACCCTTCCCCAGCTCCATTTCCCTTCTCTGGACACGCTCCAGCACCTCAATGTCTTTATTGTAGTGAGGGGCACAAAACTGAACACAGGATTTGAGGTGTGGCCTCACCAGTGCCGAGTACAGGGGTATAATCACTGCCCTCGTCCTGCTGGCCACACTATTGCTGATACAGGCCAGGATGCCATTGGCCTTCTTGGCCACCTGGGCACACTCTGGCTCATGTTCAGCTGCTGTTGACCCACACCCTCAGGTCTTTTACCACCAGGCAGCTTTCCAGCCACTCCTCCCCCAGCCTGTAACAGTGCGTGGGGTTGTTGTGGCCAAAGTGTAGAACACAGCACTTGGTCTTGTTGAACCTCATGCCTTTGGTCTCGACCCATGAATCTGGCCTGTCCAGATCCCTTTGCAGAGCCTTCCTGCCCTCCAGCAGACTGACACTCTGACCCAACTTGGTGTCGTCTGCAAATTTGCTTCAAGGTGTGTTTTGTCTCAAGGTGGCTCTATTTTGCAGTGGGTCCTGCTCTAAATAGCGTTGGACTTCCTCTTCCAGGGACCAGTTGGCCAGTCGTGGCAGTCCAGTTGATCTGTAAAATAATGCAGTCACTGGTTGTTTAGCTCTGGGTGTAAGTCGTAGGTAGCAGTTCTCGCATACAGCCTTGGCCTTCTGAGGCTTTCTTTCCTCTCATGAGTGCCACAGTGTGTGTGAACATGGAGAACTGGCATTTCTCGTGTCCCAGCATCCTTGTCATAGATCTATCCCTTTTGCAATCTGACTGTACCCTGCAAAGACTTTCCTCTGGTTGTCACTTGCAGTGTCTGTTGTCTGAGTAAGTGATTCCTTACAATACTGGAAAATTGCCGGTAGGTCCTCAAGGGAATTGATGTTTGTGTCATCATCTGAAGATTGCTTAAATGGCCCAAATATCAACACTTGCTGCCAGCTGGTCACTTTGAAATCAGTGGGGCCTTTAAATCAACAAGCATTTGCTGTCTTCGGTGTTTGCCCTATGCCATGAACTGAGAAGCAGTTGTTTGTTTTTCCTGGTTTCTCCCCCAGCTTGCATTTGTACCCTAGCTGTCCAGTTGTCATGCTACTTGCACTACACCTGTATGAATTTCTGCATTGTCACAATGTGGCAGCTCTCCTGGGTATTGGTGTCTGGGCTGCCATGAGTGGTTGGCAGGCTGGAGAGTACCTCCTGCTGTAGGCAAGAGGAAATTCTGTGAGTAAGGCAGCAGTGAAATACTCCTTGGTGTCCATCTCTGTGGTATTAATATGTTCAATTAGAGAGAAATCTGCTGGGAAGGGGTGCTATATATACACAAGATCCTGTACTGGGCTAAGGGTGTTGGACCAGATCATCTTTTTCTACCTCCTTTCTCTACCCCTTTGGGGTTCAGTACCACGCTAATGACTGTTTTATATGTGATCTGGATTTATTGATGGTCACTAATTGCTAAAAATAGAGCAGAGATGGAAAAAACCCAGCTATTACTTTAATATTCAGTACCCCTAACTTGAAGCCTTTGTCTGATGAAAACAAAAGCATATGCTGCAACTCTTGCTCTGCACGTTCTGCAAAGTCAGGGTATCCCTGGAATAGATTGCTGAAGGCCAGGTTATTTTAGTTAAAAATAAACCCAGAGCAATCGTGACAGACTTGTAAATTAATGTGGTGCGTTCCCTGAGCACCAGCTCCCATCAGGGTTACTCTGGAGACCTCTCAGTGTCGTCCATCATCAGAGTCCTATCGCTCTAATGATGCATTTCATATCAAAGTGGCTCCAGTTGCTGAGGAGAGATTCTGCATGCTCAAATTGTAAGAAGTATTACTGCTGTTAACCTCAGGTGTTCTCTCTCTTCTTGCCTATGGTGCCCTGGAGAACAGGCCAAATATCTTCTGCAGAGAGAAATCCTATTTCATCCTTTGGCTGCATTCAAAGCAAAGTGTTTTCCTTCGCTGCAGTCTTTCAAACTCTATCAAGATCTTCTGATGATGTTTAAATGATGAACTGTTTTATAAAGCTGACATTCCCATCCATATTAACCTTTATTAAAAGGCTTTTAGGCTGGACTTAAATAATGCAATCTGCCCTTGAGACAGAGGTAACCCAGTGATTGTCTTGGCCAGCAGCACCTTGGGAAAAGAGCTCTGACTCAGAGTCTCACTTCAGTAGCTGGTTCCCCTTTGGTCCAAGGGGAACTCCTATGTATGAACTCTTTCCCAGACATAGGTTACTTCCCTCTTCTCATGGGGTCAGGACTGCTCCCTTGCAGACTTTGCTGTGTTTTCCCCCTCTTCCCCTGCTTCTGGGCTCTGTGCTCCTCTGTCCTGGTGTATGAGGCTTCATCTCAGTGTTACCACTGTAACTGTTACCACTCCTTTAGACAAAAACATCTCCTCTGTACATGCAGAAGCAGGAAGTCAGACATCTGAATAGTCTTCCCACAGATTTCAAGAATTACTCACATTCATTGTCATCCTCTCTGGGCTGTGCTGCCTGGGGCATCTGTGGGTTCTGATGAGAGCTGGGGTCACACCCATCGACTTGAGGAAGAGCTGAAACCTGTTTAACCCAGGGCACACACTTGACACTAGTCATCTGCACGCCCCAGATTTTGTCCCTGCCTCCCAGGCCCCACGAGGTCCTGAGCATCCTCCCAGCCCACCTTTCACACCTATCTACCACTTTGTGGGGTAAAGGGCCTGAGGGCAGGCTTAGATGTGTTTAAAGGTATTTCCCTTGTCTTTTCTGCCTGCACGGCTGGCATTGGGTTGGCCACAACTTGTTTGCCTTCGTGGTTTAATTGCGTAGCATTCCTCTCCGTGTTGAGAGAAACTGAACTCTGCTTTGCCGCAGAGGACACGAGGCCATTATCAAAATGGTCACGTGGGGCTTGAGTCTGTGTTTGACCCCCGCAGGCTGACTGCATGGCAAAGCATGGATCCACATATGGAGTGGATGTGCTTTGGTTCCCCGCCTCCCATGAGCACTGCGTGGGGCTGGTCCTCAGAGCAGGCTTGGACCAGGACCTTTGGGTTTTGTGGAACCGCTTGACCGTGTGGGCTTGGCTGTCAACATCTGCGTGCTCTGATCAGCTTGAATCATGCCTGCCCTCTTACCTCTGAATCCTCTTGGCCAGCAACCTCAATCACCCTCTTCTGAATGCACCTGTGATGCTTCAGGAGAAATATCTGGTTCAAACAGTTATTGCAGATCTTCCAGCTGCCCTTGCTGGCTCCCTGGTAGTTGGTATAGGTCCAGCCTTGAAGAAATGCTTGGTGGATGTAGCCTGAGTTTCCATGGTGGTCTGCACCAGAGACCTTGAGAACATGCAGCTGATCATGGTTCTTCATACCAAAGGTACGGTCCCTGGTGTAGGAGGATCATCCTTCAGAGAGAAGGTTAACTTCAGACCTGCCATGCATTAGGTAGCAGAGACGTGCTGAGTAGTGTGTGCCACAGTCCAACAGTAAAGAATCATCAACTGAACATCACCATGTCAACTAAATCATAGCACAAAGTGCCATGTCCAGTCATTTCTTGAACACTTCCTGGGATGGTGATATCCTGAACACTTCCTTGGGCAGCCTGTTCCAATCCTTGACCACCCATTCCATGGAGAAATTCCTCTTGATAACCAACCTGAACCTCTCCTGGTGCAGCTTGAGTCCATTTCTTCTTGTCCTGTTGCTTGTTGCCTTGGAGAAGAGGCTAACACCCACCTTGCTACAACCTCCCTTCAGGCAGTTGTAGAGAGCAATAAGATTTCCCCTGAACTTCCTTTTCTCCAGCCTAAACAATGCAGGTTCTTTCAGCCACTCCCCATATGACTGACTCTCTAAGCAGTTTGTCTTATACATCACAGAATTAAGGCAAAAAATTCTTCTGTCCTTCAGGCTGCCTTCCTGGAGCAACCCTGTATTTCAGACTCCTGACAAACACAGTGATGGTGGGAGTGGACGGTGGCTCAAGCTGTCTCTGAACATCCTGCTGTCCCTCTGTTACCTTTTGCATGAGAAGCTGCTATAACATACATTATTTGGAATGCAAGGCATCTTTGTTCCCCGTCCAGTGCAATGACCCTGCCCAAGGCCAGCACACACGCACTGACCCATGTAGTTAGAGTAATATAAGTAATAATTATCTGAAGTTGGTGAACCCACGGGATGAAAACCACATACAGTATTTGCTACAAAACTGTTTTGATTTGAGAGATTCAGTCAAATACTGACTCAGTGGTTAGGATATGTAGGCTGGGATTATGGTGATAAACACTTCAGCATTACATCAGTTAGTCAGAAGCAGCAATGAAAAAGGGCCCACACTATTTGTAATGACTCCCTGATGTAATTTAATTGGAAGGACCTGGGTTGCCAGAATGCATGTTGAAGTGGTCCATGCATAATCTGTGGTGGGTGGGGGCCAGATTTCTACTTTTATGCCATTGTTTTTCCACAAGTAGTGTTATAAGTGACTCCTTTACCCTTGTCTATCAGTTATGTTTTGTATAATTAAGGCTAATTACTAGGCATGTATAAATCTGATTCTGGTGGGAATAAGTTGTACTTACCATATTTACTCTCTCCATGACTGACCTTTTCTGTGAAAGGCTCCAGAAAAAAGGTGTGCTTGCCCCTGTGCTGAATGGTTTGTGGTGCAGTCCAACACACTCCAAATCAGTCCAAACTAGAGTGTAAAAATCTCCTCTTGACTTCGGGTCTTAGAAGAGAAGAAAGATAAAGTTTGCACAACACTCTGAGGCACATGGTGTGATTCTTGGGGCTGTGCAGGGCCATAGTTTGACTCCTTGTGTGTCCCTTCCAACTCAAGAGATTGTATGCTTCTATGAAAGGAGACAAGTGACTGGTTTAAAGGCTGCCTATCACATCACTGGTTGATACAGAAGAAGGACCTTTAGCTGCCAGCCTAGGAAGCAAGGCTAGTCTGCCAAAGACATTCTGATTGTTCATATGTCTGCTTTCCATTTCCAACTATTAAACAATATGAAAAGACAACTGTCAACAGTGCAAATATTTTCCTTGTTTAATGCTGCATGTGGTCTGGGGTTGTTGGCATCACTGGGATGTCATCCCTTCCCTGGAGGGACGGTGGCTGGAAGAAGCTGGCATAGTGGAAGAGAAATATCCATGAGATGTTGTATTTTTAAAAAGATATTTTGACACCTGATGTCTGTGAAAGAAAGTGTAGATATGAGGGCTACTTCTCACCAACGCATGGCTGCCAGAGTCTGTGTGCAGTCTGGGTCAGCAGAATTTGCCTCTCCATGAGATGAATCTCTTGGCTATTAGGCCAGATCCACTCAGACTCAGAGGGTAAGTGGTACCACATGGCTTGCATGTGTCTGTCTGTATGGCTAAACTTCTTTGCTGCCAGAAGCTGGGTGGTCTCACCCATGTTCCATGTTAGGAAGGATGCCTATTCTGTGCCTGAATCATGCCCAGGCACGGCCTGAGAAAATGCTAGCTGGCAAGCAAGCAAACTGTACTAGGGAGCATGGGAGCCTTTAAACTCTTTTGATGATTTCATGCTCATGTTTGAGCTATGCCCTGACCTGGGTCAGCTTCCCAACACAGGTGTAGCCTCTGAGACCCAGGATGTCCTCTTTCCCAATGCCAGCTTGCAGAATATTGCAAGGAGCTTGAAGGAGATGGTGTTGGGTCTGCTCCACCAGCTAATCATACCTCATATGACTGGGGCAAGTTTCGGGGGGTGCCCTTCTGGGAAGAAGGTGCTCTGTGATGCCTGACCTATTTTTGCCCAGTCACCAAGGGGTGAAGTCTTTGCTGTACCCCTTTAAAGATGAGAAGTCTGTTCGGAGAGGAGAAGGAATGACCACATGGCTAAGGCTTTAAGCTAACTCCTATGCACACACATATTTTCACAGTCTTTGGTCTGAGGATATCCCCAAAGTGTCTTGAAATAGAGAGTTTGGAGTGAGATAGGAATTTCTGGAACTCCATTGCTTAGTATTTGCCATTTTTTCTGTACTAGACACTTCCATTTCCTAGTGCTTTCTGAACATGGTAAATAACCCTCAGGTGGAAATGACAGCTGAACCTAGGAAAGATTGAGAAATTCAGACTGGGCAAGCAAACTCCCAGTCCTCTCACCCACTCAGTTCACACTGTCTTTGAGGTGTCCTTTTCCCCTTCACATATCCACTCCCACGTGGGTCCTCTGTGCTCTTAAGGACGAGACCCCAGCTGGCTTTTGCTCTCTCCTAATTTAAACTGAGGTTCTGTGGGATGAAAGTCTGCATTTGCTTAGCCATTGGAGGTGGAAATGTGGTATTTTCATTCTATCTGATGGCCTGGTGGGCATGGATGTGTCCAGGAGAGTAGAGACAGTCTTATGGCTACTGGGTGACACCTTTACTGGTGTCAGTGCAAACTCTGCATGACCTGGGAAGGAGTCTCCTTGCAGCCCCTGCACCGTGGCCATGGCTACATCTGACCTTGCAGCTCTGCCAGCCCCTGAAAGGTCACAAGGACTTCTGGGCTGTGCCCTGGGGCTGAGTGCACTTGTGAAAGTCCTGAGCAGGCAGATCGATGCTCCTCCAGCCTGTTTCGTTTACCATAATGAAGATTGCTCTGTAGGAAGAGAAGGAAGCCTCTTGCCTATTCAGGAGTTTCACAAGCGTGGTGCACTCATGTTTCTGATGGTGGGAAAGCCCCAGAACGTGGGTTGGGGTGAAGGGACAGTGCAGGTGATCTTACAAAAGTCCTGTCTAACTCTTGGGTAGACCTCAGTTGCATTAAAATCTAATTTCACTTGAAGGCTTGTATCTACAGCATTCAGATATGTGATGACTACAAGGGGTGACTCAGGTCTCTCTAACCACTACCCCACCTGTTACCTGAAAATAGTCTGGGCCAAGAGGAAATCCTGGGTACTGTTTCCTGAGAAATATGCCAAAAACAGGTGGAAAATGGGGGTGGTTTGGGCTGGGTGCAGTCACAGTGACAGTGGCAGTGCCGTGCAGGCCCTTTACCTTCCTCCCCTCTGCCCACCCATGGCAGTGAGTCTGCCTCTGACATACAGCACACACTGACCACATGTACCAGCGTGAGCCAACAGGGCAGCTGGGGAGAGGCAGGAGCTGGAGAAATAAAGATGTAATTTGAACACCTAGGTGCTGCCTTGCACTGGACTGTGTAGCAATGTGACACAGGATACACAATCCGTCACTTACCCATCTGGAGGAAACCGGTGTACACAGAGCCTCGCACGGCAGCTGTTCCTGCTGAGGTCGTCAAAACTGGCCATCCCTAGCACAGCCCACAGTAGGCCAGGTTTGGGGCCAGAGGTATTCCCAGAGACTAACACGGCAGATGTAAAGAGCTGGGACTGCTATACATAAAGAGCGTATTTGATGCAGGGATGTCACTTTCCCTCACCTCCCTGTTTGAACAGTCTGGGGAGAAGGATGGCTGAGCAGGAGCTGTGCAGAGCTGTAAGGTACTATGAAATTCCTGCCAAAGCTGCCTCTCACCCTTCATTGACTACAAGGGAAACTTGTGGAGACTAGCCTTCCCAGGCTAATGTTAGCCTTCGTGACTGTTGCTCTACGCTCCCTCCGTAGTCATTGAAGAAAGACAACAACCCACCCATGAGGTGCTCTTGCATGACCTTTGGAGACTTCGTGTCTTTAGGTTGAGTATAGGGGGAATGGTCAGTGAAGGCAACTAAGCAGGATCCTCTAAGTGGGTGTTGTGAATCCTCCCTAAGATCTGTTGTGGTGTCTTTGGATCTGTTTCATTCCGTAGATCATCCTCCAGATTAATTAAAGTGACTAACAGAGCTTTTTGTTTCAGTGGACCTTCTGATGGTTTCAGGCCAGTAGAGCATCACAGATACCACCATGAGGAAGAGTGGCTGTATAAAGCAGACTTTGCCTGGATGTGTTATTATTTTAGCTTTCAGTGCAGAAGCAAACTTTTGGATCAGATCTTCTGGAAGAAAAATCAGAGATATTCAAGATTCTCTATTTCTCATCCTGACAAGCACAACTCAGTTTTTTTCATCAATCAGGTCAGTTTTCAGCCGCTGACGGATGATTTTAGGCTCCGCAGCGTGGAACAGATTGTGCTGGCTGTGTGCGTAGGGCAAACTTAGTCTCACCCTTGGGGATAGTCTTGGAAGACTTCTGAAGGATTTCCAGGAGGAAATGAGACACTGTCTCTGTCTTGATTCAGCTCACATTCTGGGTCTGAAGGACATGGTGCTCGGTGTTATATCTGTGTGCTTTTCCCGCAGAACTGGGAGGCTGGTGCTCTTGCAAGCTGTGAGGACAGCGGTATTCCTGTGTCCTGGAGATCAGTGGGGCCTGATGAAGGACGGGAAAGATTTCCTTGGGTGAATCTTCATGCCTTACATATATTAAGTCTGATTTCACTACGTAGCCTGCTCCATACATCTTGTGTTTATTTTCTGGTACGGCTCATTCCCAGCAGCCCACGTGCCTGTTTACACACTGCTGCAGAAGGCAGCTCACAGACAACAGAGGAAATAGCTCTGTTGGCATGTCTTTCCTATCTCATTTCCACCCTCAAATTTTTCCCTAGTTTCATTCCCTGTGGTCTGGATTCCTTAGAAGTCTCTACAAACCCTCACCCTTTGGTGCCTCCCAAGACTTCTCACCCAGAAGTCCAAGGGTTAATATCCTTGGAGCATCACACTGGGAAGCAGCGCAAGTCTGTTCATGCAGTTGACAGTGCCCTTTTATTATTGCTTTTATCTCTCCTATCGGATGTCTCACTCTTAACAGAGTTGTTATTAAGATAATTGGTTAATCCAGGTTATTTTATTATTGTAGTCTTATTTGGTTTGACTGCATGGTCAGCTGACACATGTTGTAAAAGCAACAGAAGCATTAAAAAGTTGCATAATTGGCAAAACTGAACTGTCAGTGTTTTGGAGTTCAGAGATTTGCAGAGAGAAGAAATACACAGACTCCATAGAGACACGGGTCCTTCTGTGAACCTTGGATTTCTCCTCCTAGCATTTATTAGTCAGGAAAATGATTGGCATTTCCTTTCCTGTGTTTTAATTTTCTCTGCTTGGGCTGTATTTTCTGATCTTTGCTTTAGCCTGCAGAGGAAGGCAGATCAGTCTTGTTTATCTTAGCCAGAGATTCCTTCGTTTTGGGAACCGCATAGGAAATAACTTTGAATGAAGGCAGACAAGAGGCTTTAAAAAGCATCTATCAAGTAATCAAGTGGGTCCATGTGTCATATTTCCTGACCATCTATTGCCTTGGTATCTGCCATTGGCACACATCCCAGTGCTGTCAGAGTAGTACAATACTATTTTTATTTACATCCAGTGTTCCTCTATTCAAATACTTTATCCAGCTTTGTCAGTGCAAAATCCTAGCAATTTTCATCTTCTTAACCTTTTGGGTTTTCCTCGTGCACCCTCCTGACACATAAACTGGCAAAAAATGTTTCTTTCTTCAGCCCTGGTCTGAAAAGCTGCTTTTCAGCCCATCCCAGCGAGACTGCTCTGACACCTGACCAATGTCGTCTTTGTTTGTGTTGGTCTTCTCTAGGCTCGGGTTGAAGCTGTGAGTGGAACATTCCCCAGGGTCCTAAATTCTGCCCAATTTGCAGCCATGTCGACCTGCAAATATTTCCTCCAGTTTGAGATTTTTGGCATCCCAAGTTTCCTGGATGTGCTTACATCATTCCTGTGCGGAGGAGGACTTGGCTGTATGGCTTAGAATGTGCTCTGTGTAATTGAACAAGCTCCCTCAAAAACACCCCAGCAATTTTACCAGTTCTTGTCTGGGGTTATGAGGTATGTGATGTAGCCCTGTGGGCAGGAGAGGAAAAAGCCCTCCCAAGACGCTGCTCCTGAGCTGACTTGATAACTTTGGGGTTTGAAATAGTGGGGAAAGAAAAATCTGAAGCAAGAAACAAGTTGTTAAAGCAAAGACATGCACAGACATATAATAAATGATACAACTAAATTTTTTAGAATGTGGCTAGACGAAATCAATCCCTAATGCAATAAACAAGCTCCAGTGGGTTACCAGCAGACAACGTCCAGAGTAACTCAGTTCCAAACATGGGCACTTCTGCAGTCAGAATTTGGCCTTCGAAATTTTGTTTTGCAGTTGCTGCTCTAAAAGAGGGATTTTAGAAACAAGCCCTGCTGCATGCAAAGAATGCTTGAAAGTCCCTTCACACAGACTGCCTTTTCAAGGTGCACTGCTAAAGCTCAAAGCACTGAAGAGGAAGGCTCCTGACAGCTTTCCAAGGCTCTGAACTTTGGACATAATGTTTTTAGGTCATTGCTTACAAGCCAAGAGCACCAAGAAGGGCAGACAAAGGCGTATTAGCTGGACCTCTTCTCAGTCTCCTGGGAGGGACAATGGGTGCAGTTCACAAGCAGAGGCACACAGCTGCAGCTTGCTGGTCGGGAGGCTGCACACAGAGGAGAGATCAGAATTCAGAGCAATTAAGCACGTCGCCTGATTGTTACGGACAGATTAAAAAAACCCCTCTGCCAGCTTTACACATTTGAGGCCTCTTGTCTTTGTGAGTCAGGAGGCAGTTCCCATCGTGAGACACGCTCTGTAGTACAGGACGATTTTTGGCAAAGTCTGGATGATTGTGAGCCAGGCGGGGCGGGGACAGCATTCCAGTTTTATAACACAATTCCATAATAGGAGACAGCATTCTTTTCATATTAATGTTCATACAATAGGAATTTTTAACTCCAGCTTTTGGGTTCTATGGGGGGAAAAAAGCCTCTTTTAAATGCCACAACAACTTTATTCTATAATTCAATGAACAGGGCTGCTGGTGGACCAACCACAGAGAGTGCAGTGGGTATTTTGCAGGATGCTTTCATTCCAAGAAACAGCAAACTGGAAAGCACACATGTAGTTATGTACTAGCTGATGTCACCATGACCTCCTCTTTGGATGGGTTACAGGTCTTCAGTTTACCTGCTCTGACCCCAGGGGAAATTCATGTCACTACTCTGCACACTCCTTATGAGCACAGTGAAGTACCTACCACTGCTTCTCTGGAGTTATCAGACCAAAAGATGTGTAGGCATTTCTATGCCTTTGGTAGCAAGAGTTTTGCAGAATCCAGTGTGTAGCTGCTCCAGGACCATCCTTGCTATGCATTCCACCAGGGACACTTTCTGCCTCACCTGTTCTGGTGGTGCAGAGAGGAACCTGAGGCTTTCAAGATGTTACTTATCTCCTGACTTACATCTTGCAGTGTCTTGATGGGTAGAAGTTTTAAAGGTAAATCTCTCCTATTGGGGTTTTGACCAGTCTTTGAATTTTGGGCCAAAAATAACCCTTGCTGCTCTTAGCTCAAGGTTGCAGTTTGACCCATCACTGTAGCTCAGACAAATACCTCGCTGCTGGCTTCAGTGTTAAAGGGTGAGGAGGATGAAGGGACTTTAGGCTTTTACCATTTGGAGTGTGTAGTAAGAAAAAAAAAACACTTTTGAGTCCCCAGAAATATCTTGGATCCTCTACTGATCTCATGGTGAAAAGGGACACTTCATTAAAACCTAGTTTTGGCCAGCAGGCTGACACCCCTTAAACTAGTGTTTGCCAGGCTGCCTGTTTTCAAGCAGTCCAAAGAGACAGATTATATGAAGTGTATTTTCTCTCTAGTGGCATCTATAACTGAGATTTCACAGAGGGCTTAGCTGAAGCAGGCTGTCCAGAGCAGGCACAGGGAGTGCCACTACTAGTCACTAGGACTTCACATTGTCCTAACCTAAGCTATAAAATTCAGCTCTGTTTTAGGTGAGCAAAGACGTGTTCTGAAAAGGGCAGAAGGCTCAGTACTATTTAGAGACAAACTGGAACACCCAAAAGAGCAGAAGAGGGCTTGGTCTCCTGAGAGGTTGTTCTGTGCCTTGCCTGAACAGCTATGGGTCTATGGGTATCAGTGAGGATTTACATGTACTGGAGATGAAATGACCCTTGGAAGAATGGTGGAGTGGCATTTGAAAACAGGAGAGGGAAAACCTCATTAAGCACACAGAGGAAAATTTGGTGAATGCCAAGAGTGCTCTAGCATGCCCCACACTATGCCAGTCTGAAAGGGAATGTTCAGTAAGTGACCATTTTATAATGCTATTTTGATATTTGGATACTGCCAAATGATAGAGAAAATGGCAATTCTCAGGGTGTGTGTGGATTCAGGAGAGTGTGGCAGTAGGGCAGTTTTTGGTTTTGAGGCTTGGTGCTTTGGGTAGCGGCAGCTTTTGAAGTGTCGTAATAGGGACGCTGATCTGCACACATGTTCTTGACTAAGCCTTTGTCAGCTCAGGTGAATTTCTTCTTAAAAAAGAGCTTGCATAGCAGGGGCTGTGTGAGAAAATTTCTTCCTGACATCTTGGCTGTGTTCTTCAGAGCAAGCCTGGCCGTGGTGGCACTGAGCCTCTCCAAAGGCAGTGCATTCTCTGAGTTGAGGGTGGTAGCCCCGGCCCAGGCTGAGCTGGGGATGGCCAGCCAGGGAGAGGGGTGGATCAAGGCCTGACGTGAGTACAACCCGGTCTTTAACAAAGAGACTTCCTGCCTGAGTTGAAATGTCTTGGTGCATTTCCCTGCCTTCAAACAAGAGCTGTGTGCACCTGACGTCACTTCCCCCGGCTGCCCAGCGGACAACAGGATGAACCTGCACTGACTGTAGCAGACGTTCCACTGTGTCACTGGTTATTGTGCTCTACGATGGGGCAGGAGGTTTTACTGCCAAGGTTGTTTTTGTAGGTTATGCTCCACACACACTTTTCCCCTCTGCCCCCCAGCAGTTCGAAAGGAAGCAGCGTAGGAACTTGTGCGATGTGCTTGCGGGCACACAGCAGCAATGTGACTCATCAATAGACCAGGCTTTGGGAGCTGGTGCCTGTTACAGCGTGAAGCCAGCCTGCTTCTTCACAGAGCTCCAAAAGGCAGCTGGCTATGTCAAAAGGGCAGAGAATAAAGAGTGTAGTGTAAAATGGAGACACAATTAGGCAAAGATAAAAAAAAAAAAAACCAACCCTATAACATTTTTCATCTCTCCACTGAAAGTTCCCTCGGGTGGTGTTTGCTGAAATGAATTCTGCAGCTTGCTGGTATAAAAAATGGCACATAGATTTTGCAATAATGCTAGGTTATTTTTAAACATCTGAATAAACAGTCATAAAACATCTACCTTGGTATGCACCAAGTTCATCATAGGATATGTCTTTATCACTTCATAGCACTGAGGAAATGGCATTTAAATGATATCTCAATGAATCTGTTCCCTTTAAACCTTCAAGTATTTCAACCTCATCCTATGTCCCATACTAAACACTAGTCAGTGAGGAGGGAGAGGCTAATTTATTGCAAGTCATTAATCAGGAACCTTGATATAGTTTTTATGTTTCAGAGCATTGTAAAAGGAATCTGGTTTAGCACTGTCTGCATTTTGGAACTGGAAAAATTTAGGCACTTCTTTGAAAAGACCAGTAAATATTTAGTTCCTCCATTTGATTTTATAAAACCACAGAAAAGATGCAAAACTTGGACAACGACACCATTGCTTCTGCTTATCTAGCAGGTGATACTGCAGTTAAGCCCCAGTAACTGGGTTGTTTTTGGTGGTGCAGCTGTGCCTGTAGCTGTGGGTTGCTTTTACATCACTGGAAATCTGTGCTGTTTCCACTCAATGATGGAACTTGGAAGAAATGGAGAGAAGTGTATGTCGGACATTTGAAAACAAATACTGTCCTCTATTTTGACATTGCTTTAAACATTAATATTATTCTAAAATGACCACAAGAGTCAGCAAGATGTAGTTTTTGACATTTCTTATTTCACTGTATTCAGAGGTTTTTGCAAATATGATTACATTATTTGATTTCTCTACATTTCTTTACATTTCTGCAAAGAAGGCAAATTCAGGAAAGAGAGTGCCCTTGTTAGGTTCCTAATTTTTACCTGTGCTGCCCACAGCTCTGTTCACATGTCATGGGATGGCAAGGTCAAGTTGTAAGCACATTTTATAGTGTTGCCCAGGGTTATCACCATTTGGTTGTCACTCAAGATCATAACTTGTTTGTCATTTATCATATAACAATACCAAGAAAATAGTCTCTGTAAGCATAAATAAGAATAGCATTAATACTAATAATTCACCACACTGCAGAACCCATTGCATATTTTTCCACATTTCCAAGTATTCATTAAAAAAAACCCCAAACAAACCTGTTTCTGTTCACTTCAAAGGACAAGTGTCAGGCTGCTCTGTTTCTGGACATCCTAGACAGTTTGCCAGACTAGTGCCTTAGTGTGGTTAGTGGTCCTATGCCTTTGGTACTGACATTCAGTAGAGAAAACCCTTCAAAGTATCCAGAAATATTTTGTTGTAAGCTGTGCTGAGTCCTGGCATTACCACATAATAAAACAAGTAAGTCAGCTGCTAGGATGAAAACTTACTCATGAATAGTTAGTTACCTGATATGACAAATGACAAGGTTTGAAACAGATTAGTCAACCAGTCGTCATCTTGGTTTCTCCTTCTGACAATTTTCAGAGTGTTTCTGTGATTATCTAAAATTATATTTTGTCCATAAGCAATATTTGGTTGAGACTGGTAGCCTCAGGATTTTTTTTCTCCTTTTGTTCTCAGAACATAGTTAATTTTCAGTCAGTGTTCATGATGGAGGACATATCCTTTGAATAAGCCTATCTATCTTTTGTGTACTTCACAGCTTCTACTTCATTTTTATCTTTGTGAAGGATACCTTTTTTTTTCAATATCTGTTTGTCACTGGAACTGGAGAAAATTTACATTGACAAGATCTGTAATATTCCACTGGTAAGCAACTTAAACCTAGATGCTTTCTCTGGAGAGAGTGAAATGGTGTGATTATACTGTATATTTGTGTACCCTTGTGATTTATCTCCTTTTATAGTCTTCTGCTCCCTCTAGTTCCCTTGAGATAACTTAATGTTACCCATGCATGTCCCAGCACATTTTCTTGTGGGGTGTGACAATGATATGCATCTGAATGATGAGTTCAGTGAAATGGGGCCCAAGGAGTCACTGTAACCCTCACACTCTTGGTATTTATTCCAGATTAAGCTATGTCAGACCTATGTTGATTAGTTGCCTTCACAATGAAGGACAGGACGACACATTCCTGAACTTGTGAATTTTCTGAGGATATTCAAAATGGCCTGCCAAAAGAAATTAAGATCTCTTTTACAAGAATGAAGTCCTCAAAACATTTGAAAGGACAGGAGCAGTACGTTTTCCTTGGGCAGGTATTTTCCTTTTAATTATCATGTAATTTGTTTAGACAATTTATTAAGGATGTGTTGGAAGGCAAGTTAGAAGTGAAATTATTTTCCTAGTTTAAAAACAGCTTGTTTAACATTTATTCATGCAGGGTTGGGCCTCCAGATGGTATAAATTGGCATAGATCCATTTAATTTCAGTGGATCTGTGCCAATTTCCAGCAGCTGAGAATCTTGTCCAGTAAGTCACTTTTAGTCCCATGACTTTGGTTCAGAGCTAGAAAGATAGAAAGATTCAGCCCCTGGGGTGATGACCAAAAATTTTTAACTTTACCAAAATGAAATATTGTTTATCAGAGATCATCACAGAGCTGGGTGAGCACATGCACAATCTGCTCAGAACAGACAAAATGCCCTTTTTTCCCCATCTGCCTTTCATTACCAGCAATGTTATATCTAAAGGTGTGCTTCACCTTAGCCTTAGAGGTCAACATGATAAACTGTATAGTACTAGCAGGGCTCTGTACGGTGAGACTGAGAGTACAGGCATTGTGAACTGTGCTCCCACTGGCATGTAAATTGGAAGTTACCAATGGAGTTATGCCACTCAGTCCTTACATGGATATGGCCCATCCGATAAATTTGCTTTAGAAGTTCATCCAACCATCACAGCAATTGTTACTTCATCATATCATCTATTACTGTACTTAACTTCAGACACTGGTTGTGTTGTAGAGATCTATTATCAAGACAATGGCATTCAGGCCACAAATGTCAGACTCCTCTATGATAAAATTGGAACCCAGCATAACACTGGCACCTGAAAAACTCTGGAAGAACAGAAGAGACAAAAGACTCAACTGCTTTAGAATAATCAATAAAATAACACTTAGATTTTTGAAATAATGTGTTTCCTCACTAAAACTTACTGCTGTTGAATGTGTGGTGAGTGACCCTGGTTGGCAGCTAAATATCCACCCAGCTGCTCCCTCAGTCTCCCCAAGCAGGATGGGGGGAAGAAAATAAGAAGAAAAGCAAGAAAACTCATGGATCTAAATAAAGGCACTGATTCAGGTATTGAAAAACAAAGATGACAAACATTCAAACACTTAAGGAAAGCACCTTCCCACTCCCCTTCCTAGAATTTTGCTATTGGTATTACCACAGATTACACTCAGTCCCTTTGGCAAAGCAACGGGCAGCACAAGACATTAGGGTCAGGGTGTAGTGGTTTCTTTCTGCCACTCCTTGTTCCTTACTCTTTTCTTCTGTTCTTCCTTCCTTCTTACTCTTTTCCTGTGCTCTGGTGTGGGTCCTCTGTGAGCTACAGCCTGCTCATGGAGTTCCTGCTGTGGTATGAGTCCTCCAGGGGCTTCAGTCCCTTCGGGCAACTGTTGTGGGGTCAGCTAGAACTGACCGGGACTGGCACAGGGCAGCCTTTTACCTCCTCCCATAGAGGCCACCCCTGCAGCACTGCCTCCCTCCTCCCCCCTGCTACCAAAATCTTGCCAAATACATCCAATACAATCCACAAGCTTCCTTCTTAGCTGAGCAGAACACTTAAAGACAGGTCATTGTGTGGTAGGAATAACACTACACAATTTATTTATGCACTGCATTAAAGAGTATCTTTAAAGGTATCTTAAGAGACAGGATATGGGGCCACTTCTATCCATGGTCTGACTCTGTATGTTATGTTAATTTGTTTGATGCCATGTTGCCCTACTTTATTTCAGTCTTTCACTGAAGATTATGGGGAGTCCAGGGGCTGTGTAGAAGCAAGCAGAGGAACACACAGCTGTCTTTGGAAGTGGAGAAGCATGGTCCCCTCCTGGGACCATGGAGGTGGCAGTGTTCAAACCAAACAGCTCCAGGGTAAGGCTATATCAACACATAATTTTAGTTTATTAACATAATGCTGGAATTAAAAAAAAAAAAATTAAAAGCCTTTTGCCATCTTCATCTCCATGACCAAAAATCACCACCATTTCAATAACATTAATCTGCTCAGTTATTAAGTTGTTGAATGAGTAGATTTTATTTCTCTCAGCTTATTTTCTACTCCTCTTCTAGCTTTAATAGCTATCTGCTTAATATGAGAGTTGTTCCATTTCATTATTTTCCTCCTGTTTTTTTTCTTGAGGTGGAACTAATGCAATGCAAATTGTAATGCCTGTCTCTGATTTTTCTATTAAGCAACTTAGGATTCTGTACAGCCTGTGTTGTTGACTGCAGAGCTAGAAATATATTTGAATTTATGATGAAATCCTGGAGTTTGCAGTATATCAAGTTTGGTGGATTTTTTTTCAAGCAAGTAATAATATTCAATGATTAATTCAAGTCTTTGATGGAGGCCCTTTCTGCAAAGTATGTTATACACACATTTCAGTTCTTCTATTTCCACCTGATGCAATTCCATAGCAGCTGCCATATAAAATTTATGACATAGAGCTAAGCACCATACAAGCTCAGCTGGGCACTAAAGCTGCAACAGTGCAACGAGAACAAGTTCACAGACACTGTTGAACTGCTGTTTAGGGTGGGTGAAACCAAAAGTAGGAAATGGTTGACTGAGTTGTATCACACCAGAAGCATTGGGAAGGTAACTATTGGCACATACTGGTGCCTGAAGAGCTAGAGTTACTTTAGCAATCAGAGCAATTTCCTCTTCAAGTAAGAAGGAAATAATTTTTGGATTAAGCTCTGCAACATGAGTGTATGCTCTTCTGAGTACATAGTCTGTGCTGGAGATGCTGCAAATTGCTGCTTTTGAAAACTATGAATGAGCTATGGTGTGCATCTCCACTGAGGCTTTTGATGTATTTGTCCCTCACTTTTGCTTTTATTTCACAGTATAAAATTTAAAGGAATTTTCTAGCCTGTTTTGTTCAATGGCCTGATCAGTCATATCAAAGATATGACTCCTTCCACCTCTGTCTTAAAAATAGTAACTTTCGTTACCCTAGTATTTTGAAAGAGGGGATGTTCTGCAGTCCTACTTTTTTGATGGTTAGAGACTTTATTCCCAAGTGACATTTTCGATGTATGCATAGCCAGACTCTCTCCATTTAGAAACCAGTTACTCTTTCCCTGCAGCAAATGCAAGAATATAAGATGTTTTCCCTTGAGAAGTTTCCTGCACTTTTTGTGCTTCTCCTGGTCCACTTTTGCTTTAGTGCTAACTGAGCCAAACTCTTTGCCCAGTCTACAATAGCGCTGGTCTTCCTGATAGCAATGGAAGAGACTGATGTAGTTCTACAGTCACATCTGGGCTCTCTTCTCCTATACAAAGGATCAGCTGACTTCTTTGGTTTTTGCACTGTTTTAATTTTTTCTGCTGGCTTAGCCCATCGCAAAACTTGGCAGTTCCTATCCTTTCCCTGCACTCTGTCTGCTGAGAACTTGCTTTGCTGACTGATCATTTTTCTTTTTTATTTTTCCCTGAAGCCTTTTCCTTATATGTTGCAGAGGAAAGTATTCACCAGTTTAGGTGTCTAAACCTCTCCCAAAAGTTGATTTCCTTTCTTGGAATATGGGCATCTTCACCCGGATTAAACTTTAACTCCTTTAATAGAATGTTCCCCTCATCCTTACATAGAGGTGCCTGTTGGAAAATGAATATAAGTCACCATTTTTGGAAAGGGAAACTCTAAGGACGTTTGGAAATACAGAAGAAATGAAACGTGTAGAATACAGAAATTTGCAATGCAACAACAAACATTATTCAAGTTACTATTTCCAGGAAGTGAGATTTGGCTTTGCAGCAAGGCCTGTAGGAAATCCTACAGAAGTGCTAGACCATGAACATATTTGGTAACCATGTCTGAAAGGAAACCCTCAAGGCAAACCTGACTTGTGAATACCCTGTGACACTGAAGAGAACCTTAAATAACCCTCACAACTCAGGAAATATTAGAGGACACAGATGTTGCATGAATGAATTGGTTGAGGGCATGGAAGGTGGATGAGCCTGATTCTTGAATGAGACAATCCACTTCATCAGAAGAGAAATAATGATGACAAAAACTCTAAAGAAAATATATCTATTCTTGTGCTGAGTTCAGGAAAAAGTATATATAATCAATATCAATATATATCTTGATTTAAAAGATCTCACTCTTATATATCAATGACATAATCAAGTTCCAGAGAGACTGATAGATGTTCTATAAGAACTGAGATGGTCAAACTCACCATCTTCAAACAGTAACACGGTATGTTTCTTTTCTTAGAAGAACATGTGTAGAGGCTTTTGTTAAATAAATGAATGGGTGGTCTGGGAAAACTGAATTTGTTTCATCCTGGAGTTGTGTTAGAGGTCATCGCATCTTTCTTTGTTGTGAGGATGAAAAGGCTGGGCAATATATGAAATTCAAAGCTGTGTGAGCAGATATAACACAAGAGGAAAGGTATCAGCAGACTATTTTCCTATTTGGATTATGTATTTCTTCAACCTCATTTCACTTAAGAGATGATCCAGATGCAATCTTTGGCTGAGAAATTCCATATACAGAATGATGTGGAGAGGATTTCTATTTTGAAGTTATTTGTTTGCTCTTTTTCCTAATGTCCACTACTGGCTATTCTCGGAAGATGTTTGCCAAATTCACTCTTTGCCTGGCCAAGTGCAGCTGTTCTGATACTTCATTCTCAAAATTCCTTGAGCATGGATGTCTGCAGACTTGGTCTGTGTGAGGAGTTATAACATCTCTTAGAAGGAGTATTTTCAGCAGAAAGTCAGCTCAGCCATGAGTTGCACTGCTTATCAGTCCCAAACAGCAGGATTACGTTTTGGGAGTGGAGCTTGCAAGATGGGAATGTGGAAGCCCTTGTACAGAATCCAAACCCAAGACTCAGACAGCTTTTAAGGGCCGATGGGAGGAAATACAAAGCAGTCTTAAGGACAGCTGGAGAAATGCACCTGATGTCTTACAAGCTATATACAGTGCCTCATGACCCAAATCTTTTTTGGCTTACATTACAGTCCAACACTGAGTCCTCTCAGGACTCATTTGTTCTGAAAGGACTTGTAACACAGGAGTTTTAAACCAGTACAATGTACCGTGGCAATTGGGGTAGGAAGATACTTTTGCGTGTGAATGATTAGTTTGACAAGCCTGACTCATGCTGAAACCACTGAGAACACTTGGAGAAGTAACAGGTTTCTAGCATGAGCAGAGATTTTGAAATTTCCATCTATTGCCCCATATCTTTGTACTTGTCTGGGATCATTTTTATGAGTCATTGCTGGTTTTACCACTCACAAATACTGTGATTCCCCCCCAAAAATTCATGCCACTTGATTGTTATGTCAACAATTTGTAATTCAGATATCACATATATATATATGATCAAATTCAACATGTGTTTAAGATAGCTGTTTAAAATACATTACTGAGGCATGCTGAGCTACAAAAAAACCCCAAACAACAAACTCCAGCATTTTTGCTAACTTGCCATATATTTCATTATTTTAGTGCTGTTTGAATGGATTTCTGATCCATGTTGATTGAAAAACATGTGAGCAAAGTAGGTCAAATCCTTGCTGAAATATTGTTAAGGCAAAACATATAAGACATTGAATTCCACCACACTTCACAATGTGTTTTTAACCATATTTGAAAGAGTGGGTTTTTTTTCCCAGCTGAACCACAGGGATGTCAGTGATGCTGTATACCTGACATGGAAGTCAGGCACCGGGTACCTGACAACAGTGCTCTGGCTCTCCAACACAAGTATCTCACTGATGTTTCCCTTTAGTTTGGAATAAAGCTGGTTTTAAAAATCTGGCACTGATATGAAAATTATCCCATCTGATGCTTGATGTTGAAAGAACATAATCAAGCATGCCAATCCACACTACGGTGAAAAAATAGAGATTATTTGAGATTCAAAACAATGGAGATAAAATTATGGTTCATATGTTGATGTTTCCATGACTTTTGACCTGAACAACGGGTGACACCCTGTAAGAAATGCCGGGACAATATTACAGTCCTAATTAAATGCTGCTGTTTCACTTTGAGAGAATTTTTATATGATTATTTCATTAAAAAAATCCAGATAGAGGAAATTGCAAGAGGTGGGTTATGATTTTAATCATGTAGGTCATATATATTGGTACCTTAGTATGACCAAGTGACCAACACAACAAACAAAGCATGTTATAGACACTCTGCTTACTGGAGATACTACAATAGTATTGCAGTGCTGCTTCCTTGGTAAGTCAGAAGTGGAGGTATGGTGCTGTACAGAGAGATTTCAAACCCAAGTCTTTAAAGCCAGAGAGACACCCAGTTTCCATTAAAACAATCCTTGGCTTCAGAGGGCATTAAGCCACCTGAGTACCTCTGAGAATTTACACCCAACTGACCTACCCAAAGTCACAAAGGAAAGCAGAGGCGAAGCGAGGGCCTCCTACATCACTGTTTTGTGCTCTAAGTAGCACTCACCCTCTTGTTCAACAACAAGACCATCTCCACTCTTGGGAGTTCAGTCCCAGCATCACGAAGGACTTGACAAGTACGCTGTTTTGATGGGAACAAACAGCTCTAAAATGAAAGACCTGATATAAGCAAAAAGCAGAGCATAGGGGTAAATGTAAATTCATTTGTAAGGCCAGTAGTCTTGGTGAAAAGTCATGGGCCATTACAGTTTACCCGTCTCTTTTTTGAACCTGTAAACTTCTACTATTATCACACAGAAGAGAGAAGCAATCATTGACTTTGCTATTTGTTATATTTTTTTTGCCTCTACCTTTCCTGCAAAAAAGGGAAGAACTGTAGAAGGTAAGTTGTGTCTCATAGGTATGATGGGCCTGGTTTCAGTTTGCAGACCCTTTTTCTGATTCTGCCTTTCTCTGCTTACAAGTCCTCTATCTGGTATTATCTTCTTGTGAATGTGCTTACACACCAATAAAATCACCTCTCAGTCTATTTGTAGAGAAGCTAAACAGGTAGATCTTGCTGAGACTAACACTTTAAGGCACTTTCTCTAGTCCTTCGATAATTTTTGTAGCTCTCCCATCAATGTCATCTACAAATTTTGCCAGGAGCAGTTCTGTATTAGACCTTAGATTATTGTCAGAATGCTGCAGAACATTTTATCTGTCATCCACCTGTGTAGGAACATTTATTCAAGGACCAGCATTCATCTCCATCAAGACTGCTTCAGATTTTCCCTCCACTAATCCTTTACCCATTTATCACCACTTTGTTCATATCATCATAGAATAATTTAGCTTGGAAGAGATCTCTGGAGATCATCTAATCTAACTCGCACTCAAAACAAGGCCACCTTTAAATTTAGAGCCAGCTATTGTGCAGTGCTGCTCTTTAAAGAGTGTGCTGTGCTAAGTCAAACATTATGGTCTACTCTATTTTACCTTCACCAACCAAACAATGCTTCAATGAGGATATGAACTCTGAAGTTCCTTCCATACCTATTTTTCTGTGTTTCTAATGACCTGAAAGTTGTTTGACAAAACCTATTCTCCATCATCTAGTGGACTAACATTTATTGTATTTCCCATTAACTGAACCTCATAGCAGCAAGTAAACAGGAAACTATTTGGTGGGAAAATTTGCACTCATTTAGAAACAAAGGAGTTTTTTGCTCTGCATCACTCTTCTCTTGTTTCCCTCCCTTTTCCATGATATTTGTGATTTTTCTATTATTTTCTCAGCATTTCCTTCCCCTTGTAACTCTCAAACTTCTTACCCTTTGTATTTCATCAGTGCTCTCTTTGGAGATCTCACAAGTGAGCTTACATAAACTGACTAATGCTCACAATGCACAGTCCATGCTATGTGTTAGCTCTAGAGCCACAGGTGTTTTAGCTAGATCCATATAACACACACTGGTGTATACTTCACTTGCTGTTTTTGAGAAATTACACTTAGTTTTGGGGGCAAACCAGTGCAGAATTATCTTAATGATCAGAGTCCAAGCAATGTCACAAAGTGAAGACGTGCTGATGAAAATTTTGCTCCATACATCTGGGTGTATTAAATTTTGTACTCCGTCCCATAAACACTGTTTACAGACCTCAGGTTTTTTCTGAATGTGTGTAAACTGAACTTTAGTTTAATAGATCAGTTGACTACTACTGTTGTGACTCACAGTGAGAGAGGCCCCGAAAGGGCGGAAATACATGGGAGCCCTGCAGAGCTACACCTGTGCAAAAACTCAATACATGGTCCTTCATCTAGAAACAGCCTGTATTATCTGACTTAAAATAGCTACAATGAGCAAGGTACCACAAAGTGGAAGAAAAGGCATCAGAGGGATACGAGGGACCCACAATTCCGCAGGGAGACTGCCTGAAATCTTTGGCTATGCCTGTGCTAACAAATTCCGTGGGACTAGGGCCTGTTCTCTGGCCAGACCAAGTGGCACAGCATGGCTCACCTGTCTTCAACTCCCTTCTTTTCATCTGGGAACAGTCTGGTCTTGTCACTACTGCCTGGTGGGCACTGAAGCAGTTCCCTAGTCCTACATTTCTGTCTGACTAAAATATTAATTAGCAAGCATTGTGTGGTCCCCCTTAGTGGCTAACGAGACACAAGGTTACCCTGATCCTTATGGTCTTTACCCTCTACCTTTGGAGCTGGAAATGCCACCTCGTAGCCATCCTTTCCATTCAACAGATTTCTGATCCAGCTGAGGTGTGAACTTCTGTGGCTGTCTAGTTCTTCAGAAATCTTCACTTAGGAGAATGTCCTTTATGGAATGTGCATGAAGGACCCATGAATGTATAAGTGGCTTAATTTATCCAAGTACACATGGAACCTATACATCCTATAAAAGGCTTACTTGGCCTTTTCTCGTTCTGTTTCTAGTCTTCAATAAAGCAGACTGATTCCTTTACACTCACCCTTTTCCAAAAGGCCACTTCCTTTTGCAATCCTCCCCATCTTCTTTCATTCCAGATGATCAGTGAGAAAAAAAATAGATAATTGCCCAACTTTCAAGTTAGGCAATTGTAAATATAATTCTCTTCAATAATATTCTTAAATTACATTAAGAATACTCAGAGAAAAGGATGGAGGTAGATGAGTTTGGAGCAGAGAGGACAAGAAGAAGAAAAGCTGGAGCTGTTCTTTGATGACCATTGCGGTTCCAACTTTCTTTCCAATCATTGTTGCAAATTTTGGGGGTGTTTAAGTGCTAGGTCTGACCTGTGCTATTCACTTGATTCAGGGAATATAGAAAAGATTGAGTAGATTCTCATCAGCTGTTGGTTCTGACATTAAGCAACTTGTTTAACATCCCAAAACTTTCCAACAGCGTTAGTAGAGAGTAGTCAGGCTCCAGCTTATGTCTTTAACTTTGCAACAGGGTCCAAAAAGTTCTTACAGTCTTTTGAATATCCACGGTAAAGACAAAACCTTGTCATCATGGTACGCCAATGAAAGTAGCTGGTAGATTCTGTGCCTGGTAATGATCAGAAAAAAGAATAATTATACAGCTAAAGGGGAAAAATGCTTACTGCTCAGAAGTGGTAGGCTCTCTCCTCGTGGTTGTATAGCAGAATTTCTATTAGCACAGCACTGTTCATTTGTGAACCTCCGAAAGCAAGAGCAAGCAAGTTTAGACTTGAATTTCTTTCATTTTATATAGGCCAGAGGCACAGTATTACTGGAAGCTTTTATAATGCTAGATGTGCCACAAGGATGTGAGGCATGAGAAAGGGTGTGTTTTGGAAGACCGTAGCTGAGCTGGGTAAGGGCCACTGGCCAGCTTCCTTTTCACACCAAAAGTGCAGCTGGCTTGTCGTACAGACCTAAGGCCAGCTACAGATTCAAGCTGCTAATAATATGTTATTTTTCTCCTTCAGGCCCCTTTACAGCTTTAATTAAATTGTACTTGCATTTGCAAAGTTTCGCTTCCCGGCATGTGCAGTTTTGTCCATTCAAATGCTTTTATGCCAGTAGAAAAATTACAGATCTGCCTTACTACACTTGTTAAGGCATGGGCCCAAAGCTCATCTCAGGCAACTACTTGGAGTCAGTGCAACCACAGAAGTCTTCAACCCAGAGATGGTTTGCCCAACAGAAAAAGACAGGAAGGACAAAAGATTGGGGAAAGGAGACCAAGGTTATGATAATTTCTCTTTCAGTCCAGGTCCAAAAAAGAAAGGAATAACAGACCATAGGTGAAAGTATCAATAGACCATCTATTGCAATACTGTTCAGTCTCTGTATAATCACAGTCTTCCCCATAGAGCTTCTAAAAACTTTGACCTCTGTCAAAATATCTTTATCTCTTATCGAAATGATGCTGAGTTTCCACTTACATCACCATTCAAACCTTGGTCACAGAGTAAGGTGACCAAATTGTTTACCTTTGGATGCACAAAGAGCACAATTGGATTGCAATGAATTTCAGGAACTGGCAACCAGAGTGTATTTGAGGTGAGTGACCTAGACACAAACTTGGTATCTCATTACTGTAAGCCATCCAGTATGATTTACTTAGTGGGACAATTTGTGGCCCATCCTGCTTTCAGAAACTGCCAAAATCTAATAGTTTTTGACACTGACCTGTGAAATGTTTAGCTGACACTTTAAATGAGGAACATGACAAAAATAACAGAGAAAGCTTTAATTATATGGGATTATTCTTAACATGTACTAAATTTTCCATAACCTCAGACTTAGGACCCAGCATTTCTGATTTCAGTACTTTGCAATCAGATAATATGATGTCTGTGAGCAGGAGGGATAAATTTAGATCTGGAATGAATGACATACATTGTAATGAGGTGCAGGCAAGGTAAGGTATCATCAGCAATGAGTTATTTAGATAGAGATGAACTGAAGTTTATCCAGGAAAGATGAGGCAAAGCAGTGTGTTTGAGGATAGATATTCCCATCACTTTAGGAAATCTCAAACAGATGTTCTATTCCAGATAATATTGATAATGGCTGGTTAGCCGTTTTCAAAAGATCATTGTGTAAGTGGCAAGGATATGGCAGAGCTAAACGTGGGATTAAGGAACCTGGCAGCTCCATGTTGAAGGAAGACGTGGCAAAGAAAGATATTTACTTTGCAGATCTGTAAGAACAGTTTAATAGAAGGACCATGCAAATATGCTTCCAGAGAGGATGAATTATTTAAAAATTTTGTTAGTTTTCTTTGGGCCCCAGACAAAAAATGACTATTAAAAATCAAATGGCTGGTGCTCCTAAGAGAAGGACAAGTCCGTTTTGTTCACAAGATACTTGTTGTGTTCTTGAGTGCTGAAGAAAGTGAAGAAAAAAAGTCCTAAATTTTAATAATTTTTAGAAATAGATTTCATATTCACTTATTTTTCCTACCTGTGTTTGGTACAATGGTCAATTGTCTTAATACTCATAAATTTCTATTCTTTTAGCTTAGTGTTATGGGCATTAAGTATGTATCATATTGTGTGACATTACTAATCTGGTCAAGAACCTACATTGTCCCCTATCAGATGAATTTTCAAATAGTATGGAGGCAATTATTAATAAATCTGAAAGAAAAGATCATGTCAAAAATGTCATTCTTCAGAGAAGTAATAATTTGAGAACTTCTGTAATGACTGCTGTCTCAGTTGAGTAACAAAGCTGAAAACTGAGCAGCCAACCTCCCCCTTCCTTCTGTGCCGGGTGGTGTCATTAGCTGACTTTCGGTACTGACACAGAAAGTGAAGAACCACCTCTCTACTATCAGAAGGTTTTCCCTGCAAGTGCTCATGCAAAAAAGCACTCTGGGTGACTATTAGATGATTCACCAGTTATCACCATCTGAGTCACGCATCCCACTGAGTGGGTGAGGCTATGAACTTCTTTGTCTTCTGACATGCTGATTTGCCACGACAAAAATTTACCGTGTGGCACCCGGAGTTGTCACAAATGTGTGAGGAAGGGATGTGGCAGAAGGTCTGAGGAACAAAGTCCATCGTGGATGGTCAACTGTTTAAAGACAGAGACCTGGAGGGGAATTTCTGCTTTGTTGGAGTTGACTGGCCATTCACCTGCAAGGCTCAGTGCCTCTGGCACACTTGGCTGTGGTGGTGGCAGTGAGCAGTCTGGTACAGGTGTGACTCTGAGAACACCTGATGGTGAGCTTCTTACAGCTAAACACAATAAAATCAAGTTTTATTCTCAAAAAAGGAGGTTGTGCTACCTCTGTTCATCCTGAAAATGGGGGAGCCTTTTGAGATATGTGTGGGCTACAGGAGGACTTCGGAGACGTAAAATTGAATTTCAGGAACAACAGGTATTAGCCCAATGGCGGATACAGGCAAGTAGTTATTATCAAAACTGACCTGCAATGCTCAGGTTCTTGACCTGTGCCATTAGACATATGTCGGAGTGGAGGAAAAGCTTGCTGAACAGCCTGTGGAGTCCAGGAATGGTGCAATGGTCAGGGAGGTGAAGCAGACATGTTAATACTATGTTAGAAATTCTGGAGGAACTGCAGGCTTTGCTGTGTATGCTGTCCTCCTGCTCACATTTGGGCTGAGCCAAAGCTATCACCTGTCAACGGTCAAGAACTCCTTTCTGGAATAGGAAATGCACTTCCTACAAATGTCAGGAAGAGTAACACTGTTCCAGGTATTAACTCCTGCAAATACATGCTGCAGAGGAACTAGAGCTGGAAACTTTTGCTGAACATCAATTTGCACTGTAGTCACTGACTAAAAATGGGGAAAACCCCAAAACTGCAGAGCATATAATGAACAATGGCTCAACAGCCTCCTTCACCTGAAGTAGTTGTCTGGGAGGGGAAGTGAGATTTTCCATGAAGATGCAACAAATTTCTTTTTTGTTGGTTTTTTTTTTCTGGGCTTGGGTAAATGGGGAGGGTGGGTGGGGGGATGGGGTGAGTGTAGTGTTGTTTGTCAGTTTTGCTAAAATAAACATTTGTAATTTATATGACACTTACCGGCCATATTTTGTGGCTCCACTGAGATCTTCAGAGTCACAGCATGTGGCATCTTTTGGCTAAACTGTCTTCTACCGCTGAGGCTTCATCTCCTTCTCTAAACTTGGAGAACGCAACAAGATACGTAGGTTTGTTTGCATCTGTTTGTAACTATTTTGGTGGTTTCTATGTGGTAATAATTTGAAATATTATTGCTTTTCTCCGTGTAATTTGCCTGTAATATAGCACCTAACTATATCCTTTCTCAACAACGTAATGGAAAGGTTGCTACTGCAAAAGTTGTCAGTCCATGGAAGAGTTCTGGGATGATTTTCCTGCCTCACAGAGCATTTTATATGCAGCCTCTGTTTTATTATTTTTATGACAGGCCAGGTGCGTAGGGAGAGGTAATGGCTTGTATTAAGTGATTGATGTGCTAGGGAAAATGACACATTTCCAGGCACGCACATCCTTGACTTTCAATGTAACTAATGAGTACTAGACATGATACCAAAAGAAATGAGTGACCAAACACTGAAGGTTGAAAGCAAGGAGTTTTAAACTTGACTTTTTTTTTTTTTTTGGTCTTTATTCTAGAAATTTGCTGTAATTACCTGGTTGGGGTGATACTGCATGCATAGAGCCCAAAGTTGATTAATGTTAATTTCAGAGTAAACAGAGACAGGAAAGGCCAATGTGCTCCACAGCTAAAAATACACTTTCACTGAGGGACATGACATCTGTGGATTTACAACCCCAAAATTATTTGTGAATAATGATTAGCTGCCCTCATACAATTAACTTGGTTCAGCAGTGACTGGTTATCCTTAAAGGCACCAATTGGTGTTGACTTTCAGACAAGACAAGCTAATCTGAAATCACCTGTAAGTCCAGGTGAGTCTCCTTTCGTCCTACGACATAGGACTAGATTTGTGTAATAAAACAAGGGTATTTTAAAATAACCATCACAGAGCTGCAAACACCTATTTTTGTGTCCAGGAAACCACCCAAAATTAAGTTTTGCTAGAGATATATGGAATTTTCTTTTGAAAAATTGTCACCTCATTTATTTTATGCTTTGCCTATATCCATTGCTCTGAGGGGTATCATCTTATACACAGAATACTACTAGATATGAGACAGAGCTAAAAGCTGGGATGGACTACTTCAGACTTCCGATCTGATCTCCATAATCTGGGGTTTGTGATTATGCTGATGTATCCTGTACCACCTTCAGATTTTGCTGCAGAGCTACAGCACATCCCTTAGTCTGGGCTTTTCACATGAGGGAGAACCCACCGTGCCCTTCATAAGATTTTTCCAAACCCTCTGATCTCCTCAAAGTGGTATGTATAACCAAATCAACTACAGACTCTTTTTGGTTAAATTAAATGCACGGGAGGAAAGTGTAGTCACTTGGGATGAGATGTATCTTCTGCTACCTAAACATGAGAAACATCTAGCCTAAGGTAGTTTTCTACAGTCCTCCTGCAGTCAATGAAGAAAGATGACTCATTCAGAAGACTCATCCAACTTGTTTTAGATGCCTCTCTTAGAGTGGGATGAATCATTCTCTGGAGACACCTATCTGCCTCCGTGGATTGCGCTTCTGTTTTGAACTAGGTGCCTAGCTCTTTGGTGGTTGAAATTAGATGAGACGACTCTCACCATCACTGTTATGCAGAACATTAGCTCTTGAGTGTTCCTTTCTCTACTTCCACCATCTTTTGTTTTTTGTGTACCAAAACTGAATAGAATTTGTAAATCTCTCTAGCACTACAAAAACCTGTTAATACTGCTTCCCCACTTCTGCATCACTTCCCCTAGCTTATAAACCCAAAGACAAAATTAGGTCCTTTATGTACCACATTTTATGAAAAGCTCATGTTCTGCTAAACACTGGCCAAGATCCTGGGTCCATGTTCCAGTCATCAGTCTCAAAAAAATGTTGATGTGTTATATATTCTCCATTTATATTGAGGACTAAGCATGCAAAAATAAAAAAACCTGCACTTTTGAAGGTGAAAGAGAAGCAGTGTGACCTTTAAATAAAAAGAATATGATTTACCTTCACCTTCTGTATAAAATATACCATGCATCTTATCAATTTCTCTGTCTAATATAAAACTCCAGCACAGGTTAGAATATGCTTTAGAAGTACATCTGATGCTACAATTCCTAGCGCTCTTTGAATCAAGGAATATGTGAGGAAGAGAAGTTTTTTTGTTCCCACTTTCAGGTAATAAATGACTGGCCTAGTGGCTTGAACCAGTCTCAGAATTAGAGCTCATCCACACTCTTTTTTTTCAACATCTTATCCTTGCTGTTTGGAAAAACTTAAGATTTTTTTGTCCTAGTTGTAGTCAAGTGCAAAACAACAAGTACAGGATGGCAGAGGGATGAATGGCCAAGTAGATTCAGCAGGAGCAAGAATCAAGCATGGTAGAGAATACAAAAAAAGTAAGTAAAAAGTAGGTTTAACTAAGAAAATACTAGTAAACATTCATTAAACCTGTTACATATAAGCAAATTCAATATCAGACTTTTAATGTTCACCTGCCATTTGTGTAATTTGAAATAATTTCTCTTTCCTGGTTGGGTAAGGTTTACAGCATGGGAATGAATACTGAATGGTACTTCCTATAATGTGGAGATTAATTCCCTTGTTTACTGAAAGTACTGATATTCAGCTAGTCCCAGAACACGTACCTGATTTCACTAAAACCTGATTTCAGTTGTAATCTGAAAGCACACTTAAAAATTCTCTGCAGTGAGTGTCTATATGAAATTGGTGAAGTTGCCACATCTATTTTCATTTTGAAGCCAATGTTGTCTAAACCTTAATCACTTAGAGACAAAGAACACCCATTATGGCCTGCTGACAAATGTTTTATTGCAGAGAAATGGCTCCAGTTATCAAGTCCTAATTACCAGTGTAATAGAAAATAAAAAAATCTGTGGCATTTTTTGCAAGGGCCTGAGCTGGGCAGCTGGATTAAGGAATATAGGGCTACTTGTCTTCAGAAAGTCAAATTTTTATCCTGATCTCTATCCTGTGTTCCTCTAAGGAAGGAATTTGCGTGTTTGCAGCTGCTCGGTTCACCACCAGCCTTGTAGTCCTTCGGTGCACTCAGACAATGAGCACAGTCCTCTGACTCTTATGGTGTCAGGGAAATTGATGGAGAAAGGAAGCCAGTGGAGCTGGAAACTGAATGACAAATCTCTGCCTATCAAAAATCTTCAGGGGAAGACCTTTGCCTAGGATTGAGGTCCTGCTATCTGACCCTTCTCAGCCGTGAAATTAGCTTCAGCATGCGTACTTTTGCTTCTGATTTTTTTAACTGCTCGCCCCAGGAAGAACAGAGTCAGTATTTTAGATTGAGAACACTAGGCTCTTTCTTCCACATCTGTTTTTCCTACCGTCAGATGTCAGCCCTTGCAGCTGAAGTCACCTGGTTAATCATTCCTGCCTGGCCAAATGCTACCCACTCTGCTCAACCTGTTGGGGTTCAGGACATATAGCAGAGAAATCAATTGGTTGAAGCACCTGTGATGTATATTAGAGAAGTGATCAAAGTAAAAGCTACTATTTCTAAAGGTATATTGCTGTTTGATTTTTCAATGGGTTGATTCCCCTGGTTTAGCATTCTCAAGTGCAGTACCCATATCCTGTGGTTTGGTTTTGTGCTGTTGGCTTTGGCTGATTTTTTTATGGTGCAGTCGCTTCATTTTTCCTGCAGCTGCTCCTTAAAGTCAAGCTCCAGGCAAGTGACTGAAATCCTCTCTCCAGCCTGTGTGTTAAAAAACAAAGTCCAAACAGCACATGGGGTTTGTGTTGACTGCAGCTAGCTGTCAGTAAGTGTACGGGACCTGGGCATCTGTGTGTCAGGCCCACACTGCACTCAGTGTGCAGAAATGGTCTGGCTAGTGGTTCTTCTTTTCCTTATCTTAGAATATCCTTCAGAGAAGGTAACAACGAAAGACAGAAAGTGCCTGAAGCAGTTTGCAGCACAGGGAGTCTGGTTTTTTGGCTTCATATACAAAGTGAAAATCTGTGTGAATTGCCCTCTGTGGAGGGGATGTTAGCTCTGATGGCTCCTGCCCCAGCACCCAGGCAAGGAGGATGCAGTCCAGCACCCTTTCATAGTGCTGCACTGGGCGTTTCCTCCTGCCCTGTGGCCCCCCGCTCCCGGCACAGCTGGCTGGGGGACACTGTGATCTGCCATCCACCCTGTGGGGCAAGACCACCCACAGCAAGAGCCTGGGAAAGTAGCCAGGACAATTACTCATGGCCTGTATAACAGCTAAGTATGTGGAGGGCCTTGCAACTCCTTTATGGCAAGTGTCACACTCTACTGCCCAGCACTCTCCTGTGCCACACCAGCACCTTCTTTTCCTCCTCCTTCTAGCCTGAGTTGGTCATTTTGTCATTCTTCCTCTGGGTCTCTGAGAGAAATAGATTGTTGCAAGACAAAATTTGTCTCATGCTAATGAGTGCCACATATTTTGCACCCAATAAGTGCATATTGTCCTCTACTGATTATGAAGAAAACCGATTTCGGTTTAGATACCTACAATTGGCCAGGTGAGTTCTACCTAGTTAGGTTACTGATTTCCTCTGCGAATGGTGTTTTTACTGCTTAGGCTACGCTTTGGGAGGTTGCTAAGATACTGCGGTGAAAATTTGCAGTTCTTACGGAAAACTCTCAGTGTAAGACAAAGATCCCCATTTATATCCAAAAGCTAAACACTTAGCTCAAATGTCCAGCTATGGTCTGGCGGTGCTTTAAAAGTTCACTCTTATTTTCGGAGGATCTAATGCTGGCCTGTTACAATCAGCCCTGGCTGCTCAGAGGAGGCACTTTAAAAACACCTTCACGCTTCTGGACCAGAGGTACATTTCTGGGCAGTGAAAGGGGCCAAGGGCTACAACACAGAAGCACTTGTAGAGCCTGGAAGACTGTGCAGTGGTATTATACAGATAAGAGGGGGTAGCCAACTGGCAATATAAACAAATCTCTAACTCTGAGCCTAACTAGTGAGTACACAAACCTACTAACTCTTGGACGAACAGGGTATCATACTGGGAAACGCTGATAGTTGGAGGCAGCTGAGACTCAGATCTCATCAGACAGCGCAGATGTCAGTGATCTTGGGGGTGCCAACAGAAACGGCTCACGTCCTTCTCATTTGCTTCTGCAGCATGGATGGGGTGTTATGCATGTGGAAAGAGTTTGGTGTGGATGGAGACTTGGGTTTCGTCCCTATGTAGATGTTTGCAGAGATAGGAGATGGAGCTGAATGCAACACGGCAGAGGAGTTCTGTTGCTAAAGACATCTAAAGACAAGAGGACAGTGTAGAAAACTTATGGGTCACAGAGAGAGAGGGAAGAATCAAGATTCTTTGGCGTCATCTCATCACACATTGCTGATCATCTGTTTCTGAAAACTTGGGGGGGGGAAAAACAGAATAATTTCGTAAAAGCTGTAACGAAAATCTAGAACTGTTTTAGGACAGATCACTGCATCTGTCAAGAAGACAGTTAAAGATGCGGAAGCTTGTACAAGAAAGGAAGAAGAAAACGGATGTGTAACAGGGCACCTTTGGAATGGCATACCCAGACAATGTTCATATACCAGAGATAAGGTTAAAAGCTGAGATGAAGGAATTATTGTGCTAGGTAGTCAGCACAACAGAATAATTAAAGGCTGGACAGAAGGAATATGAGAGGGCATAAGAGTGCAAGAGCTTTGGGGTGTCCAGATAGTTCTAATTGTTGAAATTTAGCTGTCAGAGAAGCTGCAGTCTAGTTAATACTTGGACACAAAACCTGCACTGAGATTTTGGAAGCTGTGTGAACTGCAGATGGGACACATGGCAAGCTGCTACGGACACAAACAACAAACCCATCTGAAAGCATCTTGCTAGCAGATTCTATAATTTACAGTACTCTTGAATAGATGTGCATGTAAGCTGCCTTTCTTCCCGTCTGTCAAGTCCACAACATCCACTTAAATGTCTGTGTATAATTACTCTTAGTTTTCTTGAGCTGAAGCCAGGCAAAATAGCCTTGTTTCTGAGAAAAGTTGCTCACAGTCCTGTTCTTAGGCTACTTATGACTCGGGTGGTTTGGCACTATAGGAAACAGGACTTCTCATGTGTTGCATCTGAAGTGTTTTTGGAGTTCCTTGACTGAGACTGAGAGGTTTTTTTATGTGAAGAGGGGCATCATCTGGGCATGCACTGTGGGTATGTGTGCAAATGAGGGTTTCTGTGTTCACGGGCACCTGTACACAAGATGCCTTATGTAATTCTTCCCAGAACTCCACTGCTCATCTGCTGTGCACAGACATGGCTGCACAGAGGCCTTTTATTGTGCTTTATAAATATGCGCCCTTGTTGTCTTATCCCATTGGTTCAGTTTCCAAGAACAGGATGGATAACAAACCTCCCATTCTTTCTCGATCTCTTTTTTCCCCCTTCTTGGATCTCTTGAGGTTTTTTTCTCCTCTTCAGTTTTCCAAAGAATCTAAAGCATTTTTGTGGTTCTCTCTGTAATGATACCATGTCTAGAGTGCCTGGCAAACCACAAGATGTAACATGCACACACAACTGGAGTATTTGCTATAACACCACCAAAAAAATTTAATGACATTTAACTACATTAAAGCCATTCCCCAAGATGATGTCCTATATTGACAACTTCTTCAGGTGAAATATCACCTATCTGGCCAAGCCAAGAGCAATCCCAATGCTACCTGCTATGTTGTAACCTACCCATCATCATCATGTTTCTTGCTGCCTTCCCAACAATTTGATGACCAACCAGTTAACAGCCATTCCAAAATAAACGTATAAAGAGCATCAGTTTAGGCTTATGATGTTTTTTCCCCATACAATCAATATCATTATCTGAGAACTACAGATCCTGTGCTTGAAAAGCAAAATAACATTGGAAGTTTCCATTAAGTAGTTGGTCTTCACCAGTTCTTTATGTCACTTCTCCCTCAGTGAAAATACTCATCAACTACAGGGTCCATGAGCTTATATCCCTGTTCATTGTTCAGCCCTGCACCAAGCCCTGTTCGAGTACCTGCAGCACTGCCAGGCTCTGATGTCCAAATAACTTCTGATTCTTCAGAACGAGAGCAGTAAAGGATGGATAATCTGTGAGCTTGGTTCCATGACACTGCAATATATTTGGACCCTGCAAAGGTATTCAACCAAGTTCACAGATCCTCAAAGTCTAGATGTGTTACTTCAGTTCTCCCTGGGGCTGCTATCTCACAAACCACCTCAGAAAGCACGTATCTGATGAGTCAGAGGAATTTTTTTGCACAGAAGGAACTTGAATCCAGCTCTCTTGTGTCCCAGGGTGGTGCCTTAACAGCAGCTTACTTTTCCTTTCTCTTTTTGCTTAACAGGCTGTAACATGCTGCTGGTTGTCCAAAAAGCTGGTTCCATCTGTGCCTATGTGGTCCACTTCCCCCGATTTGTCAGTGCTCTGCCTTGTAACCAGCCCTGCCTTTGCAGACAATCTTAGAATGAGGTATGACATACAAATCCCCTTGTTAGAAGGGAGAAAGATGTGAACTAAAAAAAAAAAAATACAAAAAAAGAGAAAGCTATGATTATCTAAGTATCTCATTTTAGCTTTGATACGATAGTACATGCGTGCAATCATCTAAATTACAATTTATTCATGCATTACAGTTGAATTATATTAATCAGGAAGCAGCACATTGTTAAGCAGAGCCTAGTAATGCAGCTTCATAGATGTTTTTCCTTTGTGCTATTTAAGTGGTCTTGTGTAAGCCTTGCAGAGGAGTTCACTTTGCTCTTGTTGCGGTTCAAATAAGTTTAACAAAGAGAAAAATAACTCTCCTTTGTGTTTCAATAGATGAAAATGAGCTCTGTATTTCTGGGATAGCTAAAAAAAATTGTCAAACTTTCAAGAATCAAAGAAACTGAATGGAAATGGTAGGAGGAATATAATTTTAAGCTGGTTGAAAATAGGACTCTTTAGGAAGTCAATAGAATTTTGTAGCATCAGAAAACCTATTTAAAACAAGTACAAAAGTGCTACCAGCCCCCTTATGGTTTATTTCAGTACGAAAATCTTTCTAGTAAATAGATATACCCAAGTACTGAAATTTAGGAAGATAGATATAATTCCACATACATTTCAGATAACCTCTAAAATGGGGTCTCTTCTGCTTGAACTTCTAAGACACTTGCAGGAGATCCCTGAAAAGTTCTGTGGCCTGTTCTGGTTTGTGATTAGCTTGTCTGTATGCTTGATATCCCTCCAGTAATGCATATTCAGTGAAATTTATAGGATACCCCTGACGAGATAACAGAGAAAAGGTAACACTTGCTGGGAGGTTTCCAGGTAGTTGTCAGTCACAAAGGGATGTGAAGAATATTGTCAGCTCCTGCAAGCATCTTCTGATGTGACTTGTGATGTTCCAAACTCAGTCTGACTCTCCTGGTGGAAAAGCCCTTGCCTTCTAGAAGAAATGCTCTAGCCAGATACTGACCAAGCTCTCCCATTTCTGGATAAGAGTCTTTGCCCATGTATGCCCAGGACTTCTCTGCAACCAAATATAAACCTTACTGTATTTTTTAAAAATACGTTTATATTATCACTTGAAATACTGTTTGCATTTGAAACTGAGAAGGTAAGAAAGGATGCTGAAAGGAAAACATACATCACCAGTAGCTGAACAAAGCTTTCCACCAAAAATTACAAGCTTTATCATTAGAGAGAACTAACAGACTTCTGCAATTTTTAATTTTTAATTGACATAATTTTACAGAATGGTAGGCATACCGTGGAACAATGAGAAGTTTTCAGGAAAAAACTTTAGTTAGTGCCTGAATTGTGTATATAGCATGCTGAACTGAAGCCATGGGTAGGGAAACAAAGTACAATACTTGGGAGTGACTCCTCCCACAATTATAACAAAATAAGATAAATCAACCCCCTGAGAAAACAAGGTTTCTCAATTTCTTCGTCCAGAGATTGGCCTGAGGCTGCAGGAAGTGTTTGGGCAGCAGCAAATTGGTAATAGCCACAGAGCTGTTATCTACACCATTACAGGAAAGAGAGTCAGGGACTGATCCTGGCCCCAAAGCCAAATGGTATGTGCTGGTCTATATCTATATCAGCCAGGGCCAGCCTGCTCCACGGCAGGCAGCTGAACAGAGTGGCCAATGACTGACACTTTTGAAACACAGTTTTACAGATATATCCAGGAAACAACTGGCTTTTTTTTTTTTTTTTATTTAGAGTTAGTGATATATCCAGAGCTGGTATCACCATCAGCCTCAGGTGCATCACCTCAAACCTCAGTTAGAGCTGGAAATCTCCAAATGTATCTAGGAAATCACTTTCCTCGCAATTTGGATTGAGACACTCAATCACTGAGGCATTAATGTACCGCAGACATGGTAGAGAAACATCTCTTTAGCCCATGTTGCACTCCTCTCAGTAGAACAGACTATCTTTCATCTGTGGATGAAGTTCTTTGTGGTATGTGAACTCTGACAGAGTTCTCCATGTGTTTGCGTTTCCTTCATGAATGAGGTATCCACAAGATTTTAGAGAAGGCTGATGTTATAGCTGAACAACCATAGTCCCGCTCGGTAGAGAGTGCTGGCTCCTCCTCTAAAAACCTGGGCCAAAGAGCATCTTCATATGCCCATTCCTCTATTCAATATGGAACAAAGTATTTAAAACATACAGTGTTACAATAGTTAATTAGAGTTTATGGCATTTTCATGAAAATCAAGAAATGATGATAAATGCATGAATAATGACCTGGGAATGGATCAACTATTTTACCATAAATGAATGTCAATGAAGTGTAATTTTCTGCTTTAGGAGGATTCCTGCACCTGGTAATATCCTTAATAAACATTAATTAAAAGGTTAATCTGTTGTAGAAATTGCTTTTCTCTGAAGCCACCTGAAATCAATTTGAACCCAATTACAAGCAGTTATCTATTGTTTATGTGGTTAAAGATTAGAGAATACATTTCTGCTTGTCAGGAGCCATCAGAGCGGGTTTTGAATGTCATGATCAGAGGTGATTCTGAATATTTGAATGCACTTTAATGAGCATAGAAAAACCATTAGAAAATGTAATCAGTCATATTTGATGATGACTTGACCTTGGAACTTTGATAACAAGGGGTCTAATCATTTCTGTCTTAAGTACCAACAGGATTTGCTCTTGAAATCAATTGACCGTTGCTTGCTTACTGAGAGGGTAATCTTCCTTGGCAAAGAAGTATAAATTGCAAAAATCCAGCAACTTATATAAGTAGGTTCAGAAAAAAGTCTCTCTCACAGACTTGTGAAATATGAGATGCAGCTGAAAAGTGATCAAAGATAATACTCTTCAAAGACATTTGGAGACAAGTATCACTTAGTAATTCAGAAAGTTCTGCTCTGCACGTCTACTGAAGACGGAGCTGCAAACCACTCTGCAACAGCAAGGGTGTGTGTGTTGCCTTATTTTCATGGAAAAGTGTTTGAGGTTGATAAATGCATAATTTGCATCCATTTGCATCCCATGTTGATTGAAACTTGCTCTTCCTGCTGGACAGGAAGACCTGCACTTTCACACGTAACACATCTGGGTACAGGAGCCAGTAGAATAAATAAAGGACTGAGGTCTTACTGCCTTTTCCCACAAAGGATGGGAAGAAACTTGTGCCTCTCGCTTAAAAGTTATGTCCATATTTCTCATCATAGGTTCTCACAGAATTACTTACCCTCTAGACCCTTTACTGCCCTTTTCTGGACTTGTTCCATCACCTCAATGTTCTTCCTGAATTGAGGGGCCCAGAACTGGACACAGCATCCATGGTGGGGCCTCACCAGTGCTGAGTACAGGGGAACAATCACTTCCAGAACAAGCAGGTGCCTGAGCTTGACTGTGGTCTCACCCAGATGAGTAACTGGGCTGAAGCCATAGTATGCACATGTTTAAGAACAGAACTTATGCCAAGTGACTTTGGATGTTGAAGATTTAGGCATCTCTTCCATCATCAGTGGAGGGAGAGGGAGGGGGAGAGAGAGAGAGTTGAAACTTGAGAAAACACTTCTCTTATCCAAAGATAGGCATTAAATACAACTGGAAGCAACTTCCCTCTGGAAGGATTGGATTTTCTCTTTATTAACAACAAAAAGAATCTAGAGGAAAAAGCTTAGGATTTGGCTGACTATGGGTGAGATTTTTAGCACTTAGATTCATATACATAGCAAATTCCAGTCTTTCTGTATTCACTGAATTCTGTATTTAGGACAATGATTTTTGAGAAGCCAACAGAATTAATTTAGGCATATGAACTTAAGCAATAGATCATCTCAGGTGTTTCCACCAGACTGTCTTATCATAATGAAAGAGTCTCAAAATAAATGACTGCCCACTTGGATGGAACAATGACATTTCTGTATGTAATCAGCAACAACATACTCGAGCATACACATTAGAATTCTTGTAATGACCTGGTGTAGTTAGTGGTAAAATGCAGGCATGTCATGACAGCTGAAACACACTTTCATCACATTTGTGATAAGGTGAAGAGGATTTCAAAAGTAAAATCTAATTTTAAAATCCCTTCATCCAGTCTTAAAAGCTCTTCCCCCAAGCCTCTGAACACACAGAAAGACAGTTTTCTTTACAGGCATCATGATGCATTTCTTGGCTATATTCTGTCATTTGATAACATTTGTAATATCCAATTAGATTCTTAACCAGAGAAATCATGACTGATTGTTTCAAAGTAAATGAAATTTGGTAAAATCATAATCAGCTTGTTGATGGTAAAATTTTCCATTCTGTGACCCAAAATGCTGAGTTTCCATTAAATCAGGCTGTATAAAACTTCCAACATAGACAGTAGAAGGCTGGAATTGAATGAAATAATTATGAATGACCAGGGTTATTTTATCTCTTTATTTTTAACGTGGAAATGTCCTTTGAAATGAGCAGTCTGACAGACAACCTCAATGAGTACATCTCAACAACAAAAATAAGTACAGACTGTACTTTGTTTAAGCTGGGCAAGCACAAACAGCACCTGAGAGGACGGGGGGAAAAAAACCCGAACATTGATTTCTCACAATGAATTTCCAGTTCAAAGTGTCCGAGAGCTTTGCAGTGATTTTGCAGAAACGTATTGTAATTCAGTTCACAAAACTCTCTGTAGGTATAAAATGTTGGCTGTACAGTCCATTGACAGTTACAAGGGAAACTTACCCTCTGGCACGTGCTTGTTCCTGGGAGCCACAGTGGCAGTATGCCCCTGGCTGTGGTCCAGCACAAGGACTGGGGGGACTGGTTGCTCTGGCTGTTCAGGGTTTTGGTGAGAAAAGTATCTTTTTTTGATTAAACTTCAGCAAATTATGTAAAGAATGAAAATGAAATCTGGGGAGGAGTTTACATGCTGTCTTTGTCAATGTATCAACAGCTCCATCCATCAAGGTCCATCCCATTTTAGATCTTGCTGCTGTCGTGTACAATTCTCAGTTTCAGTTCTACCTAATGCTTTTTAGTTTAGTATGAATTAAGTTGGTATTATCTTGTGTGTTGATACCTTGATAAAAATGCCCAGCTACCCTCACAGTGCACATTATAATGCAGGTTTTATTTGGTTTTACTCCACCAATGGGCTGTTAAAGAGCAAGTTGACATTTTCCATGTCAATTGTCTGTCTGTGATATTGCTACCTTGTTCCAAGACTTATGAGAGTTTAAGGGAAGATTCTGTATTACATCTTGGTGAACCTTTTCTTTCTGAAGCGCTTGCATTCCCATAAGAGATGGGGAAAAGGCTTGAAATTTGTCAGGAGGGGGCCTCTGAAGCAGAAATATAACTTTTGCTGTGCCCAGGATAATCTGCACTAAGTTTGGTCAAGTTGTAAACCTTTGAAAAATGATTTGTGGACTGCTGGCAGCAAAGGACTCCGACCACGTAGAGCGTGTCTCCCTATGGAAGGAGGGACGGAACACACACTTCCCTGCAGTCATGGGCACAGGATGTGCTAGGCTCATCATAGGTCTCTCTGGGTGTTTCCTGCCTTCTTTCAGTGTGCACCGTACTCCTCTCCATTTGCTGACTCTGAGGAATTGAGGGAGAGGGATGTGTGGAGGGCAGGACCAAAGGAACCTGAGATAAACAAGGGAGAAAATCAGCAAGTTGGCTGAGGGCTGAGAGAAATCAGCGGGGAGGAGAAGATCAGCCTGAAACAGTGACAGGCTGAAGGTGATGGGCAAAGACAAAAAGAAACAAGCCTGAAGAGACTCAGACAGAAGACTGCTTCTTTGTAGTGGTGTTGGGAAGAGACCCCCATACCCTTGGCACCACCATTCTCCTGCTGTCAGCGACGGTCTGCAGAACACACTGGACAGGCATTGCCTCTCCAGCAGCATGAGCTCTTGAAGGGCACAACGACCTTCCATGCCTTCCTACCGGCACTCAAGGCAGGGCTGTGGATGGGAAAGTCAGAGGTCTCACTCATCCTGGCCAACATGGACAGAGGCTGCTCTAGGCTGCCATTTGCCTGTTCTATCTGCTTCTGCCCTTCTTGGCTGAAGAATACTGACACAAAAAATGGCCTGAAAGAGCATTTATTCAGGTCATAAAGTCAAGTATTTCAGTGGTAGAAAATGCTGCAAACACAGTTGCTGAGCAACTACAGGCCTGAACCTTAATTAGTGCACACACCTTAGGAGCCAACCATTAATTACACGATCACATGCCATTTTTTCCCCCCACAAGTTACAAAAGATTAATTGGCTGAGCAATCCTGAGCATGTTTTATACAGATTCCTTGGACCTCAGCCCAGCTGTTACCCAAGAGAGGTATGCACAGAGCACTCAGCCATGGACTTGTTCTAGCAGACCAACCTGTGCAGAGCACACGGGGAAGGGTTTATCCCACCACACACATTTCAGTGCCAGTCACACAGTTTCTGCTAAAAGGCAGTGTTGTATAAGAGGTTGACTTTTTTAAAGTTTCCTGAGGGATCTGCGAGGTCATAGATCCATAGGCATCAGTTGTCCCAACTAACGCCCCGAAAACAGTTTTTGGTTCTCTTGCCATGAGAGGATCCTGGAGCTGCAGTTGGGAGCTCATTGGCTGACGTTCCTCACTGCTCCTCCTGCCATACCAGAAACAGGTAAGGGTTTGGTCAGAAGTGGGGATAATCCTGTGGTATTTCACTAAGTCTTCAGCCAAAGGTTTGCCAGCAGAAGCTGGGTGAACTTGGCGTGACCTTAAGGGATGTCTGCAGAGCCAGGGGCGCTGTCACACCCATGGTGCAGCATGTACTGAAGCAAACCATCGTCACAGTACTTAGCACCAATCTAGGTCAATGTACACAGTGTAAGTGCACTTAGAGGTGAATGAAAGACTGGAACTGGCAGATAAGAGGCTAAGATCTGATGTGCAGGGGTCCTTCCCCATGGATACTAATCTAACTTGGGCTCTCTAATGTTTGCATAATTAACCACAGTGACTTAATCCAGGTTTCCCAGAATCTTCAGAAGGCCTTTCCTGCTTTCCCTTTTGCCATGTAAGAAGCCCCAGTCTTGCTTGCTCATGGTTGAGAAGGGTTTGTTAAAAGATAGCATCCCTGTGTGAATGCAAGCAGGGTCACCAGATCCTGCTCACTCAATGGGGGTACGTTCTGCAAAGATGCCAAAGCATCAGCTCTCTGGTTGTGGGTTTTCCATTAGTCACGTGCCCAGGTGTCAGACAGATTAAAATAAATAAACACATATACTCACTTGCACCTCTCCTACAATCTCAGCCAGGTCCTGAGATTCATATTTCAACCCATCCTCACATTACTCTTGCTCCTATTTCGTGGGAGGTAAACCTTCCTCTGCCCTTTCTCCCAGGAGCTGCTTTACCCATGTGTTCTGCTTCCTACTGCTGCTGCCTCATCACTTACGAATCATGTTACTGACGCTTATCTTGGCCACAGGCTGCATCCCTTTTCCTGCCCCTTTTTTAGCCTCACATTCAAAAGCAGGAGAAGAAGGATAGCCAGTGCTGCTCTCCATTCCAGGTCTTAACCTGACCTCCCACGCTCCTTGGCTCTTTCCTTACTGCACTCCTGAGGTAAATGGTGTACAAGAGATAAGAGTCTTCTTCCCTTTTGTCAAGGAAGTAAGAAAAAGTATTTTCAACAGCTCAGCCTGGGATGTCTTCTCTTTGACTCCCTCGAAAGCTTCTTCAGTGATTGACTAGTTTCATCCAAGCTTGGCAGTGGGACAGCTGCAAACACAATTACCTTCCCACATAATTCAGCCCTCCCCACTGCCCCATGACTGGGGCAAGAGTGACCACACTTCAAATATCTGAAAGATTTTTTACTCCCATTTGATCCTTACAGCTGATTTCTTCACTGTTAAATGGAATTAACACCCAGTGTGCTGCCAAAACAAGGAGAAGGAGAAAGACTCCATGGAGGAAGGGTGAATTTTGAAGATGCATGTGAAGGAAACAGAAAAACTTCATATAAAATAATTTTAAGCCCTTCAGAAACATAAATTCCAAGGCACTTCATTGTTTACCTGGTGATATTTCTGGGTGGAAAGAACCTGTGCCTTTATTATCAGTGATGAGACAGATCATCACGAGTTTTCAAAATAAATCTCTCCCCTTCCCTGTCACATTCTTCTGAAACGGTGCATATCCTTGAAGCATTTGTTTCTCTGAGAACATGAGGTACCGCCAGAAAACTACTCAGATCATTTATTACTCCTGAATATTTAGAAATCGTTAACCTTTACACACTCCACCCAAGGAAACACTGGGAGAGGCTGTAGCATTTTTTTAACTCTTTCACTTCTGCTCCTCTTTTTCACCTCTCATTCTGTGGCATATCTGCTTATGACCAGGCAGCTTTATATGTGTTTTATGATGTGGGTGATTCAGCAGAGGTATAAGGATAAGGAAGACATGTTTTTGCTTAGAGGCAGAGAGATCCGTGTTCAAGGCTGTTTCCACTCTTTAAAGCATTAACATATCCAGATGTTACCAGAAATGGTGAATAGGTTCAGTTAAAATGCACAACAGATGGGATCTTTGCCCTAAAGTCTTTTAGGGTCAAAAGCCAAACCTATTCCCTGTTCTGCTATTTCATGTGCAATTAGAAATGGAAATAATAAAACAAATCAAGAGGCTATTTTCCCCCTGTTCCTTATAGACAAAACCCATAGATTTTAAGCCTGAAAAACCCCATACACAGTTAAACTTTCCCACTGGCTGATGAGCAGTGGAAGACAAAAGCGGACTGGGTGAATAGCTCCTTATTTCCTGGACTTAAGTCTGAAGATCATTTCCAGATGCACCCAGTTCCCGGCACCACACAGCTGGATCCCACTTGCCTCATGCCCAGTGGGAAGTGGCACTTTGGCCAGCTCAGCCACAGGATCCCGGCTGCAGCCTGCAGAGACCAGTGATAGAAGTTGACATTTGCTCTTTGGCCCTGCCTTCAGGGCACATAAGGACCACACCAAAGGCAAGACCCCTTCTCGCTTTCAACCCCTGCATGAGTTATTATGAAGAGAAGACCAGTGCATTTTTGAGAAGAACATGGTTTTGAAAGGGCACTGGCATTAAGAATACTGTTGGCAAAATAGCATTATTTTTCCAAATTTTTTCAGTATGTGAATTCAAATAATAAGTAAGTGGGGCCAGGTGAAATCCTTGGGATACTGGTTGCTGTTGTGTAAAACTTTTTGTGAATTAAGCCCGAAATCTAGCAAAGATTTTCAGCCAAAGACAAAGAGGGTAATTCTGAGAAATTGCAGTCAATGCAGTGTGATGATTTCAAAGGGAAACAGCTCAACTTTTCGGTTTAAAACATTTGTTTTTGTTTTGAGGTTTTCCTGCCTGCAATAAATAAAAAGGGGTGAAAAGTTTAAACACAAAAATGTAGTGTTTTGTTTCAGGTTGAACCAAACACTTTGCTTGATCCAAACTGGAATTTTGGGGTTTTATTGTTTTACCAAGAAAATGCAGTTTAATTTCCTGTCAACCCAAAACATTTTTTGTAATTGTAGCCTTTCTGTGCTGAATTCAAAAGCCAGTTATTCCTACTGCTCTTTAGGAAAACAGATTATTGTGAATTAATTAATTAATTAGTTAACTATTGGGAAGTGAGGTGAAATTTCACAGAAGAGTATGTGTGTAGGGGGGGGGGGAAGTTGATGAGGGAACAGAGCTGGAGATGAAAACTAGCAATTGATGAAAGCCCAACTAGTGTGTAAGGAAGGCGTTATGGCTGACCAGGTCTTGGAGCCACCCTGAATAGTTATTGTTTTACAGCAGGACAGCAGCTATGGGGCTGGGCTCCTTTGGCACAGCCCAGCTGTGGGCCAGCTGAGCACTGCTGCTCTCTCATGGCGCCCTGTATGCAGGAAGCTGCTGCTGCTTGTGGCCCTGTGTCCCTGACCCATTCACAACTCTCCCAAAGAGGAAGTTCACAATCTCTCCCAAAAAGTGATAAAGTGAGTAAAGGTACTGGTGGCACCAACTGGATCCTCTGGAGAACTGGGGGCAAATACCATTAAGTAAAACCCTGGCTGTGAGACTGCATTGCAGCTCAAATGTGTCTCAGAGCTCGCTTTCAACTGATGAAGTGCTAGGGATTATGCATTACCCTGTAGGGCACAGAGAATGCCATACTTCTCGAGTGAATTCAGCCAGCAGCATTGTAATTACGCTAATTACACTGTAGCCTTCAGTCAGAGTAACGAGTTGCTGCTACGCTTGCCTGCATTATGCAGCACTGTAGAATATGTCATGGTATTTCTGTGCGTGCGTAACCCGCGCTTTCCTCTCGCTATACTTCGACATGATGGTCCAAAGGTAGGATTATTACTACCTCCATACGCTCCTTCTCATTTATTTCACTCCTGCTAAACTCTCAGCTGGACCTGGGAAGTAAAGGGACGATTTCTGGAGCCTTTCCTCTAGTAGCCTTACCTCTGTGTTTGTGTTTTTGTGTGTGTGTGTGTGTCTTTGTGTGTATGTGTATGTGTGTGTGTGTGTGTGTGTGTGTGTGTGTCTTTTGCACAAGGTTCTATCCACCAGAGGAGCTGGGGCCATTACCCTCCATGGTCACTGTCCTCACTACATTAGCCAAGAGGAACCTTTCCCCCAGCTGAGCATAGGGCTTAGCTTGTCTCAACTGGAAACCAGACTTTACTATCTCACAAATTACCGTGTTAAAGAAATCTTTACAGAGCGAGGTGTTGGTAAACAAGAGCTTGCTGCTCCTATGATTCACTACCTTCTTACGCACCTTAAGAGCAGATTTCTCCACCCTCCTATGGCTGTGGGGAACCGCAGACACGGTGGAACCAGTGCCCTCCTGTAAGTGTCCCCCCAAAGCATGAGAGGCTGCAGACAGTATTTTTTTATGGCAGCAGAGGTCAGGGGAAAAATACAACGTGTGACTGTTTGTCAAGGCAGGGAAGGGATCCTCAGAAAGGCCTGAGCAGGGCCCAAAGCACGTTCGGTACTGTCCTGTGAGAGCCCTGCAGCAGCGGCCACGGCTGCGGCGGGGGCGAGGGAAGGCAGCCAAGCGCCGCAGGGCAGGCGGGCAGGGCGGGCGTGGGCAGGGAAGGGAGAGGCAGGCGGGCGGGCTGGGCTGCGAGACAAGGCTGGCCGCGGGCTCCCTCGGGGAACTCCAGCAAGCCGCTCATGTTCCATGGGCTCTGGCTTTCCTGTCCAGCAAAAGAGAAGATCTAGTGCTCTTTCTTTCTTTCACCGTGGGTGTCATGAAGCTTCAGTGCATGGAGGTCCTGCTGTAAAACCCCTTACCACAAAATGGACACAAAGCGACGTGCAATCGGCTCTTACAAGCTCAGCGTGCTTGGAGAGGAGAGGCTGGTGAATATATACTCTGTCCAGCTTCACATAGCATCTCCATGCTAAAGTGAGCTGCACATGATGCTTGCCGGTTCTTGAAAGTGGTATAGTCACATCAGTGTGGCACTGAGCCTAGCTAATTAGCCCTTCTTGGCAGGTCTAATTAGGCTGGGCAGGGAGCCATGCTGATAGAGTTGTACTTTCGTGGGTTCCAGCTCTCGCCTGGTCCCAGTCAGTGTGTGTATCTCCACACCATGGTGCAGATGTCCCACCAACACTTCCCATGAGCCCAGGACCCTGGCAGCAAAACCCGTGGAGGGGCCAGCTTAGGACTGAAGAGAATAGCTGGATCTGGCAGGCTGAAATGCTGCTTCTTTTTTCTAAGAAAAATTTTTGGAAGAAAACAGCAAAGAAAAAACTCATGCAGATTTTTCTCTGCTTTTTCGGCTTGTGGCAATGTTTTCTGAAAGTACCCCAGACCCTGGGGTCCCAGATGAGATCAGACACTTGTGCTCTGCTCAAACCCTTTGTGAGATGGAGGCAGTGTCTCATGGTCTCTCAGGGGATGGCAATCATCATAATAAAGTGAGTGTGTGCATTCCCTTCATATCCCTTGCTATAGGCTTTGTCCATTTTTTGAACTGAGAGTTAGATGGGTCTCAGTTTGCTAAGAGCTGAGGATTAGTCTCGATTTGGCTGTAACCACTGCCATGGCACAGAGCCGAGGTAGTCTCTGTGTGATCCTTGTGGTCAACCTAACCTGAGGAGGGCAAAAAGCAAGGGTGAGAAATGAGACCTGGGTCCCCCCAGCTGTGGCAAGACCCAACATAGGGAGCGGCTGGAGCAAAACTTAGCAGGATCAGTTGACAGAGAAATGGAGAGGTGGAGATGAAGATGGGGCGAAGATGGAGTTGGCAGTGGAGGCAGAGATCCAGATGGCCTCTCTCCTAGATCAACATTGCAGACATGAGAACTGAAAGGAGAAACTGTCACAAAAGTAAACAGCATAAGAGAGAGGGCCGTAATGTAATGCTTGGACTGGCCGTTGTCCAGGTGTCCACCCTCTTATCGCACAACACGTTGTGGTCAGTCACAGGAGCAGGTCCCGAGCATCTGCACCGAAGCCCCTAATGAGTGTTTGCAGGACGAGCTGAGAGGGATGCTGTGGCCATGCAGGGCAGAGGGGTGGGAAGGAGGCTTTCAAGCACGTGGCAGGCTGCCTGGCCGACACAGCGTGCAGCAGGGAGGAAAGACATGAAACAAAAGCCTTCCTGCAGGAGCAGAGAGAAAAGACCCACTGCTGAGAGAAATGAAACAACACGGCTCGCTGTGGAGGCCAGCGCTCCTGGGGCAGGCTGGGCCAATAGTTGTAAAAACAGTTTTGAAGTAGGAAATGTAACATGACTACAAATTGCCTCTCTTCCCCGCTCCAAGGCTCCCACCACGTGTAACAGGACACGGAGCTGCATGGCAGGGAGTTGGCAGAGGTACGGGCAGGTCCTGCCTGCACTGGCGTGGAGCACCCACTGGAGAGCTTGGCACCCCACACCTCCATCTCTTCCCAAAACACTTAACTGCCCCAAATAGAAATATTCCCAACACCAGCGTTGTCCCCTCCCTGGCAGTGGGGAAGCTGGTTTTGTTTGAAGGCTATCTGCCAAAAACAACAATAATGCAGTACCATCAATTCCCATGGGGGCCCTACTCACAATGGCAAAACTGGACAGATAATTTACAACTTATATATCTGTTATGGAGACAGGACACAGGCATTTTTACCAACAGGTCATCCAAGCCCCAGAGCAGAGTCAAAACACATGGTGAAAAATACGTCTTCCTCCTGTTTCCATGCTAGCTGTGACACAGATTTTGGCTGGGCAGCACGATGGTGGAGGACTGCAAGTTCTGTAGTTGCAGCTCTGGATGTTACTTAATCTTTGTCTTCTGTTTCAGTGTGTCTTTTTACCAAAATATTTGCTGTGAATGGGAAGCAAAGGAAGAAATAAAAGTTGACTGTAAAGGGTTTCTCTTGCACTGTTTACAAGTTTTGCACTTTCTTCAGAGCCACAGAAGTTGGAGATGGAAAAGCCATAGTAAGTCATAGAGGCTGAATTTTTCCAAGGTTTTTAAATCACTTACCACACTGACAAATGACCTCCAGGGAAACTCTGTGTGGCAATGCCAGATATTGCAGCCCACCAAAGTCTTTTGCATGCCATCCCCACAGCAGCTACAGTTAAGAAATCAGGCAATAAACTGTGACTGAAGCGAAGTCAGTCTCCTGCTGACTGCTCTGGGAAGAAGCAAGTGCTCAAAGAAGAAAACATAGAAGAAGTGGGAGTAACTTCGGTTGGTCTTTTCTGCATCTGTCAAAGCTTTTGGAGGCTTTAATGTCCATGTGAAAAGTAACCTGTGGTGTGGTGAAGGACCATCAAGTTCTGATTCTAGGGTGAAACCACTCACAAGGTCAGGCCTGCAAAGGAAATTGCATGCATACATAAGCAGGTAGGAATCGAGGAAGACTTGTAGAAATGCCCATCAGGCTGGACACTCAACTGTCATTAAAATGCAGAGGAGGCAGACATGGGAAAGCAAAAGCAATGCAGCTTGTATTTTCTACAGTAGAACAGTTTAGAACCTGTTTAGCACCTTTTTCTCCTTTTCTCCTTCCTCTTAAATTTATCTCTATTCATCTTCATTCCCTCTTTGGTCCCTCAAAGACCACCTCTGTTTTTTTCTCTGTACTTTCTTTCAACATGGAAGTTCACTGCTCATTGAAATAGAACAAAGACACTGTTGACCGACTCTCACCTCATATTTCTCACATCACTATCATGGAAAGAAAAGTGGTGCTGCACAGCTGATACGATTGATCTGTATTTGTTGATTCTGTGAGTTGTTTAGATACTATCTCAGACCACAAAGACACAGCCAGCCCTGTAAGGGTCTTGGAAAAGACTATCCTGGTGGGAATCTTTCAGCTGAAGTGTGAGTTAGTCAGCTAACATGGGATGTTTCGCCTGGCTTTGGGAATCAGTGGCACACTGAGTCTAGGCTGGATGTTCTGTTTCAGTGGAGTTACCTATCTCTGCAGGTAACTCCATAGGACAGTTTGTACCACGTATTTCGTATTTCTTTGACAACTCAAACTTCCTTCTTCAGAGAAAATATCCCTTTCAGCTCAGTCCCTTTTTTATATTGTCTTTTTCATACAAAAAGCTCATGAGGAACAAAAGTGCTTAAAGAAGGTGAAGTATGCTGTTACTACTGCAAGGAGACAGTGTAATGATTCTCAAACTACACCCATGTGGAAACTGAAATTTTCTACCTAATGCCTGTATGGGTAAGTCACCTGCGACACGTAGCTCTCTTGTAGCATCTGGTCCCTGTGAAACCTGGGAAGGAGCAAGTCATGGAACTGGCAATCTTGTCTTACCATTGGGACAGCAGAACCTGAACCCAGACTTCACAATCAAGCAAGGGATGGTGTTATGAGTGCATGACAGTTCAGTGTCCCATGTTATGAGAGGACAACATTAATCCCTAGAGAATGTGGCATCTTTTTTTCTCATCTTGCTCTTGCTGTAGAGGGCAAAACAGTGGCCCAGCAGTGTTGTCACCAAATCACAAAAATTGTTTCCCTCTGTCTCTGCTTCATCTGCCCTACCAGTTGCTTGAGCAATGTGAGAGGCGAGATGCCACTGCCCTCGCTATGTCCCAAACTGCTTTTGTGCCATCAACTTGTTGGCATGAAACCCTACATGAGGGCCCTGGAGGAAAATATATCTTCTGATTTTGTTCAGAGGACTCTGGTTTAGCAGGTCAGAGAAATTAATGTGGTGGGATAGAGAGTACCAAAGGAAGAGTGGGAGAGAAAGGGCAAGTGGGTACAGATTATTTCATTATGAACTTTCCATGAAATAGCAAGGGTAGAGCTGGGGACAGGACGATATTAATTTATGGTAGAATGCTGTTATTGCAGCCCTTCTTCAACCAGTCATGTTACAGGAAGATAAATAAAGCCTAAGCCAAATTTTCCCCTGGGTTAAGCCTGCTAGCTTGGAGATTTATGTGCAACTTATATCCAGCCTGATAATTCCACTGTGCGACTGACCGAAGGTCTTCACTTGCAGGGTAGGATGTTGTTAAAGGCACCAGTACTCAGAACTGGAGCACAGCAGGATGCTGCCTGATGAGGTCCTCAGTCAATTTCAGTGGCCAAGAGCAACTTGTTGATCTCTGTGAATCGTTGCTAGCGGCACTGGATCCAGGGCTATCTCACAGTACAGCAAACATGAGGCTTTTTTTGTCAGTGACCAGAAAAGCCAGGCTCTGTTTGTTCGGCTAGAAAGTGCTTACACTAGCTTATTTTTTTCCCTTGAAACTCAGCTTTCCTAATTCTGTATGGGAGGGCTTTTTTTCCAGGCTTTTTAAAGTAGTATCAGTATTATGGCTAATGAGGCAGTGGAAAGCAAGCTGGTCCATTCGCTGTAGCTAATGACTCCATTCCCGTGAGCCTAATCAAAGATTTGTACATTTAATTGCTGTCAAGTCAGCTCCAGCCACCTGCCATTTCTGCCACACCTGAGCTCCCTTCTTCGTGGCCCGCAATTCTAAATGAATCCATCTCTTTTGCTAAGGGAAGGAAAACAGAGCTGCCAAGCAACCCTGAAATGGTGCTTTACCCTTAGAGCAAAGATCAAACAGTCTGCTTTGCCACTGAGCAATATACGTGTTAACTGACTGTGGCACAGATTTTTCAAAAATGTATTAGTCTCATATTGGAGATCAGGGATGTGAGAAATACACCTTTGTCTGGACATGTCCTGGACTTGAGACAGACTTCTGTCAGAGGCGAAAGTGATTTTTGTTGGCTCACCACTGAAAAAAGTTGAACTACATTTATTTTTGGTTTTCTCCAAAAAATGGAAAAATATCACTGAAGCCATTATTCCACTTCTGCAGTGGACTGGTGCAGTATTTTGACCAACCTTTGTCCTTAACATCATGATTCCTAAACATCCTGCCTTCTCCATAGGGAATTAATGCAGGAAATGTTTTGGGGCCATGTTCCCTTGAATGTAAGAGATAACTCCTGTTCATTGTTCCAGGGAAAAAAAAATAAAAGGAAAAGAAATCCAGTTACTGTTAACATATTGTGAAAAGAAAACATAATCCCATTATTGGGCTTTAATGAACTGCTCATTTTTTAGCCTGATTTCCTAGTGAAATGAGAATTATGGGATCATATGGTGTGATCATTCTGTCTGATCATCCCTCACTAATTGTTTTTCTGTTCTTGGCCAAGTTGAACCCTAGATAAAGAAGGAAAACAAATGCAATAGAGCAACATTACTGTTTCAAGAACATAAGTACACAGGTGGAGGTGTAAAAGTCCACAAATACCTCCTATGAATGGCCCAAGTAGAGGCAGTCTGGCAAATGAATTCATATGTTGTCAGCAAAAGAAGAAAGACCGTACAGGTGCCCCAGCCACAGCAAAAACTTTAGTTGGACATTACCATAAGCCACAAAACACAGATCTGTGGAATATGAGGCATCGCTGATATCCATTCTCACAGAGCTACTTCATTTCGCTTCTCAACCCATCACAGAAAGCAAAGGCACCACTAAGATATATAAGACCTGTGACTGGATAAAATGTGATTTTTGCAAGTGGCTTTGATCCAAATGCAAGCTGACACCTTTTCCCCCCATTGTAACAGTGTGGGAAGGCTTTATGATAGATTTTAATACAATTTACTCCAACATTAGGAGCTCCTTCTCTGCCAGAGGAGTTTAATTGGCCATGAAGTCCTGTGAGTTTCATCTTGTGAGTTGACAGATGCATAGATTAACTTACCAGGAAAACCAAAGGATACGTTAAAGGGTCTGAAAACAATTAAAGGGTCTGCAGCTATTTGTATCTGTCTGAGAGCTTTGACCTAAAGTCTGATGCTCATTTTGCTGTGGGGCTTACCATTATTGTACTTTACTGCAATGCAAACCGAAAGAGAACTTAACTTTTTGACCATTTCTGTGATAATGTGTTTAAAGCTTCTGATCAGAATTTCCGATAAAGTCTTCAGGAAAAAAAAAAGCTGCCATATGGGAAGGCACCTCTTTCCTTTCCTCTGAGCTGTCAGATAACAGAGAGTCACATGCACACAGAGGGGAAACAGATGCAAAGGTCAACTAGGATGCTGCCATGCTAAATTCTGTAGTGCTTGATACCTTGGTTAGCCATGTGAGCCACCTCGTAAAGATAAAAACCTGGGTTTCTATGCTTTCCTGTATTACTGAAACAGACCAGGAAAGGAAGAGGACAGCTACTCTTTCCATCGATGACAGAAGCATCTTACTAGACCTAGGAGAGCTATGTTGTGCAAGTGCAAGTGCAAGTCTGCACACTACCCAAAAATGTTTCAAAGGATGTCTCATTTTCTAAGGAGAATAATAAATATGGGGCTGGGGATTCTTGCACCTCAGCTCAGTCATCCATTCCTTTACACACAGCATGCGTAAAGCAGTCCTGCATGGATGAAAGCTTGATGGTTTAAGCCTTTCTTTGTAAAGGAGGAACTGAGGGTTCAATTCATGTTTGCTTGGCTACATTCAGGGTGATACTTCTAGTTAGTTAGCTAAAGTATGTGAGAAAAGGATGAGGTGTGTGGTGCTTTCCCTTCAGTGGCATTCTGAGCAGCTGTCACTAAATCTTGTGTGGGTTCCAGCTTGGTCAGTCTGTGGGGAGGATGTCCAGAGTGTGCCTCACTGGGCTGGCAGTCCTGGGGTAACAGCAAAGGAAGCTCTAGCTCTTGGCAGCCAGCTGGGTTTAGCCCGAGTGAGGTGTTTAAATGCAGCAGCTTTGCATTTGCCTGTATCGCTCTGGGGTTTGCTTCCACGTAGCCACATGCTAACCATGCAAAAGCCAGGGTCTCTGCTGCTGATACAATGGTTCACAGGAATTCTGCCAAAGGTGGAGCTGAGGCACGACAGGAAACACTGAAGTTCCTCCTAGTGTGTGCAAGGCCATAGTGTTTGCAATGCTACTGCAATGTAATAATGACAGCATTTATGAGGAGGCACAGTTTCACACACTCAGTTGCAAGACAGAGGTCCTTGACCTTTCTCAGAACTGTCTTGCAAAACCTATTGCCACGAGACCTTTGTGGGATTCGTGGAAGGGCTCTTCAGGGATATTGTGTAACTGGGAGCCCTCTAGTCTGCTTCTCTTGGTCTGTTTGTGCAGTGCAGAGGTATGGAGCTATTCAGGGCTTTGAGATGAGTGAGCTAATGCTCACAGGAGGAGTTTCCCAAATTACAGAGGGTGCACACAAAGCTGAACAGAGACTGTAAGTAGATTCAGGCCCTCCTCCATTTCCACAAGTCATGTCAACTCCAGCCATTAATTAATGTACTAAAGTTAGAACACAGCTCCACCATGGCCTCTCTGGGAAGGTCTGAGCACTGGGAAAGAGGTCATGCCATCAGGACCTGGAGTATGGGTGAGGATCTGTTACTTTCTACAGCAAACTTGTCCCTAGAGTCTCATTCTTGCTTGCCTTTATCTTCATAAAGGGTTCATAAATGACAATGCAGAATATGTAAGTACCCTCAGCTAGCAGTGAAGAAGACCTTCATGGAAGGAAAATATGAGAGGGCCTAAATGAACTTCTGCCTTGCTTCTTTGGGAGATAACAGTCTCTGGATGCAGGTTGCCTTTAGGGGTGGGTTGCTGGAGCAAAGAAACCAGAAGCTTGACTCAGGAGTGACACAAATCCTCCCAGATGTTCTCGGCCTATCTGATTCTCATGAATAGAGAGAAGTCTCAGAAACTGACTAGGGCACTCAGGAGAAGTGAGGGTGGACATCTTCCCCTGCTAAGTCCCTGGTGAGTGGGACACATTGTCTCCTGCTTGTCCAAAGCAATGTAGGACCAACTGCAGAAGGAGGTAATACAGGTCCAGTGGGCCCTCTGAGCCGGAAGAGTGTCAGTAATGACTTGTGAGGACGGGGAAAGCCAGAAGCAAACACCAATGACTGGATGGGCTGGGCCTTGTCCTCCCTTGGACGCTGATACACCGCTCTGCAAATCCTTTCCCTTTGCAATCTGCAGAGCTGGGGATTTTTGTGCTGAATAATTAGCAGCTCTTTAAAAATTATATGTACTGGCTCAGTTCTTTGTAAGTACTTTTGTTATTCCTTTTGCTGCTCTGGCTCTGTTTGTCTTTCACTTGACACCATTGTCAGTGCTGAAGACAAATACGCATTTGTTTTGATTTCCTCCTTAGTGTGCATATAACTTACAATGGGAAAGCCTGGAAAGTCTGCAGGATAACCTCATAGATAGCTAAATCCATTCTAAATGGCAATGAAAACACAATCTCCTAATCAGGAGGGAGGCTATACCTTTAAACGTGGTCCAAAAATGCTTTCTTGGATAGTAATACACTACCATGGTTTTTGTTCAACTCTCAGCCAGGGGTTCAGATTTCTCCCTGGGGTCCAGGAGTTGAAAGTCACAAGCCACTTGGCATAATTTCATAAAGACCTCAAAGTATACTTCCCTTCTCTCTAACTACAGGAGCATATCCTCACAGTCAGCTGTTCCTGAATCACTACCTAAAGCACTGCAGGAAATCGATGAGGGAGCAACAGGACAACCAGCCTAGTGCATGGCAAAACCAGGGATCTTCATCCTAGAGATGATTGGAACCACAGCTTTCTTTAATTGGAGTTGAAAAGAATGTATTATTAAGAGAGAGGATCCTTGGAACATAATGGCAACATTATTAGCTCTTCTACAGTGGCATTCAAATGGTAATTTAACCTTTGCCTGAGCGAATAGATTAAAGGAAGAACTCAGAGCAATCTTTTCTTTATTTTCTTCAGTTACTCCTGGCTCACTTGCATTTTTGTCTCTGACTGCACAGAAGCAGAGCTATGGAAATTGAAGCCTCCAGGAGGTTCATTCCACTCTTCCTCCTTTTCCCCTGTAATTTAGGCACCTGCCTGCTTTCCTCCTAGGAGAAGGGAAAATTTCCCTCTAGGGCTGGCAAATGCTGCTGCAGAAAGGAATTGGGAGGGAGCCACGGTGGGTGGAAAGGGCAGGGCATGTGACACTCCAGGTCCAATTCCTGAGCTTTCGAATGTACTGTCAGTATGACAAATGGCTCTTGCTCATGTGGAAAACTTCCACTGAAATTGTAGTTTCTACAAAATCTAAATTTTCCATAACTCTCTTCTTTTTCTGTATTTGTTCTTCAGGAAAACCAACCTCTGTTTTGTTTTGGTAATTTTTTAGAAATGTTCCATTAAACTGTCTGTGCATTTTGAGACCTATAGCCGGTGCTAAGGGAACTCTTGCAGACACATTATGGGAAGTACAGTTTGTCTAGGAAGTTCAATCCAATGGGGAAAGCGAACAACAAAAGGCAGTGGAGTACCAAGACCTTATTGAGTACACCTTATTGAGTGTAACTTAAATTGAATGGACCTTCAGTGAAATGCATTGGTGTACAGAATGAAATATTTGGATGTGGAAATAGTCGAACACTTTCTTTTAGTTGATAACATTGAAATATCTTTGTATTGCTTTTAGGAAATAATTTGAGGGGGAACCTGAGATTCTTCAAATAATGTTAATGCATTAACTTGCATTTTGATTAGAGACAAGACAAATACGGAGTTTTTCATGGAGAAAATAATTGGAATTTCTCTTAATTCCATGAGTCGTTTGTTTGACTTTCACTTGTATAAGAACATTTAACACTCACAAAAACTTGATAGAGATCCCCAAGGGTCCACAGGAAGCTGCCCAGAGAGACGGTGGCACTGGCCAGGAAGAGATACTGTCCATCTTCAGCCTGTATTTGCCTTACTGCCACCAAAAAACAACCTGCCTGTGGTTAGTAACAGGGCAGAATGTATGACACACAGTATCTTTGCCACAGCAATCAGTGGAGTATAGTCATTCAGAGAAATTTCATTTCAAACCCAACACAATGTTGCAGGGGAAAACCAAAATGTTTTGCTGTAGGGCAAAGAATCCTAGAATCCTTGAGGTTGGAAAAGACCTTTAAGATCATTGAGCCCAACCAGACTACTCCCAAACAGACACTATGGCCAGCTCAAAGCAGATCAATTTGGCTGGGTGTACCAAGTGAGCTGTTATCCAGCCAATTCCTAGTGATGAACACCCATTTCCCAAATACTGACAGAATTAAGTGGTGATTCCTTTGAGGGCAATCCAGCAAAGAAGCGAAGTGTGGGATAAACAAATGGATTTGCCAGAAGGGATTCTGAGGGGATGGCACTGAACAGCCTCTGCCTTGCTTCTCCTAGCTCCAGTATGAACCACAGGCTGATGCACTCTCTAGAGGAGGGTTCAGTCAGTTTGAGACAGACACTGGGCATTTGCAAGTCCAGCTATAAAGCTGAAATGATTTTATGTGGGGAGGGGGAAGTCTTAATATGACAGACTTAACAATTTTAGCAATTATTCCACCTACCCCACATTCTCAGTCTTTCAATCACCATTTACACACGGAAGAATGCAAACGTGTTGTAGAATTAGAGTAGTCAGGGCAGTAGAAGTATATAAATGAGTGAAGAATTGTGGTGTCCTTTAATAGAGAGCTATTTGAATGGGAGAAATTGACAAACTTTATGTATATGCATCCTTCCCAAGTGCATCAATAAACTTTCCTGATGAGAAGGAAGTGTTTCACCCCAGAACTGATTTCAAAACACTTTGTTATCATTTTTAGTCTGGCAGTAAATCTCTTCAGTGTCTTGCTCCATACACTTCTTTTCCTTCCCAAAAGATTGGTCTTATTTCATTACTGTTTGTTATTATTGTTATTAGTGCTATACTGAGGAGTGTTAATATGCATCAATTCTCCAAAACATGATTTTTCAGTGTCAGCTGCATAACAGCTGGGTTCTAAAAAGCAATGCAGATACATGTAGGATCACCTTTCACAGCCTAGGTTTGTAGGAGCAAACCCGGGAGAGCTTGCAAACCTCCACCTCCACATATGCTCTCTGACCCATCCTCTTGGAGCAGGGCTCTGGTGAGCACACTGGTACCTCTCCCATCCATCAACCCTGGTGCCCCAGGGACTCTGAAACAGCACCAAGCACAGGTTAGAAAAAACCATTGAGGCCTGGGGGTTCCACTTGCCATCACACACAACCAAGCTTGCTATTTATTTCTCATACCTCAGAAATCTTGAAAAAGTGATGCATGCAAATAAAACCAGAAGTGGGATTTAGGGCTGGATATAATGAATATTGCAAACAACTGTTTAGCTTTGGACCTTGCCACTGAAAGCTGACCTATCAACACCATCATATTAATATTGCTTAGCCTAGATACTCCCAGATTTATCTGACACAGCTATTACTAAGATGTGTCTGAGTGTGTGTGTGCCTGAAGGAAAAGAAACCTCAGTTGAAAGTAAATTATTGCCATCTTCTACCAAGTGCAAAGCCTGCTCAGTCTTTGATTGGCCATCCTTCAGAGAACTTTCTGTCTCAAGGATTGTTTGTCATTCAAAACCAATGTAAGTGTGGAAAGGGTATGCCAACACACTGATGAGCTGATAGGCTATAAAATTCATAGAAGTGCCAGGAGAATTTAGAGGAGAAATTTACAGGTATAGATTTGGAGTGACACACGAACGATACAGAGTTACAAGGCATGCTTATTGCCCTACTAATACAGTATCTAACACTGACCTATTTTGAATGAACTTTGCCATTAAATGATGTCTTTCCTATATAATCTGCTGATGTATAGCAAAACAAAATAATGATCGCAGCCTTGAAACCCGACTGTGACACCTTTTTTGTAGACGAGTAACACTGCTGTTTGCATGCCTTGAATATGGCTAACAATCAAAATAATATAATCAGGTTTTGTTTTACCAGTTCAGTGACAGTACTTTGCTGAGAAATTTTTACTTTGGATGTCCCTGTTTTTCAGAGGAACAGCAAAACACTCAATTTCCCTGGAAACATACAGGTGACAGAGGCAGCCAGTATCCCTCCAAAGCAGGTTTCTGCTGTCTGGGGGGCAAAGATTTAAGATTTGTGGCTAGAGCCACAAGAGGGTTTAGATGCTGTATGCAGAAACATGACTCTCAAATGCTCAGAGGTGCTGCCACTGGACTCTGCCATCCCAGTGACCTTTGTGCTCAAGTAAATTTCCATAGATTCATCACAATCTGCTTCTCCACACAGGAGCACTTCAAACTTTCAAGAACTCCTTGTTCAGAAAGAGGAGAAAGAGGCCTTGGGGGAGGGACACAAGGGAAGAGACATGAAGAGAAGCTGCAGGACATGGGGCAGCAACATCCTTGTGTGAATCTGAGTAGAGCAAAAGGAGCTGCCTCCTGAAATGGAGGCTGATGATATGGTCAAAGGCAAAAGAGCTGTAAGAAAGAATGGGGCACTGAAGCGGGTTGTAACAGGCAGTTTGTGTTTTATCTCTGATTTCAGCCATTATTTAATCAAATGGGACCAACCTATCTCCAGCACAGCTCTGCCTGCCTATATTCAGAAAGGAATCTGTCCTGACTACAGTGGTATCAACTCAGGATCTGCCTTGTATGTCCTCTCTAGTCCTGTTGTGTTGTCTGACTTCCAGCCCAGCTGGGCGGTGCGAGCAGCAGGATTCACTGGAGTGATGAGGGCTCAGCCCACCCAATCGTGATGGCAGGTTTGTGACTGCTGGCTCTCCCCTCCTAGTCAGTCCTGCAGGTCAGTCCTGTCAGGGCCTGGGGGGCACGGGCTTGGTTCCCTCCACTGCCTGAGGAATAGAGGTATTTAGTTATGCTCTAAATGTTGAGCTAATGAACAGCAGGATGCCGACCCCACCGTCTTTCTTTGGGAGAAATTTTAAAGGGCTTGAATGACCAAGTCCAGAAAAAAAAAATAGACCTGTGGTTTCTAAGTGAGAGGAAACATCCCTTTTTCAGACAAGAATAAAGTACTCAAGTCCTTGCCAGAAACAGGAGTTAAGACCCAGCTTTCTATGTGGCATATCCTGTTAGTGAGATAAGGTGTCTCCCCATGCAACTTGCTGGCAATTGTCCTTTTACCTCCATTCACTTCACAGGCACTCTCAGCATCAAGCTCATTATGCAGGTCTGATCTGCAGCAACAGAACAGCTGTCTTAAGGCAAGCCTTTCCCCTACTTTCTGTAGTAATGAACAGGCTCCTGAAACCAGCCTGTGGTTCCTGGAATGCATCCTTTTGTTTGCAATATACACAAGAAAGATTAAGTAAAGCACCTTCTAAATGCCTACTCTGTCTGTGATAAAAATGACATTTATGATGGAGTAGAAATGCTGGTGTTCACATGTGTGATGCACGTACATGTCTACAGATAACCGTGATAAAAGCAGAGTCAGAGCCAAAGAGACCTTAACCGAAGGAGAGAAAGCATGCAGGAAACAAGGAAGATTGTTGCAGAAGGAGCCCTTGAGTTACCTTCTCAGATTGTTACCTGCATATGTCTATAACCCATGCTGGTGAGGAATCACAGCGGGTTTGTAGACACCCACAGCCCCTGGATACGAAACACAGCAGCTGCTGGGTGCACTGCAAGGATCTCCCATCTGGCCAGGCTCAATACAAACTGAAGAACACAAGAGAAGATGCAGGGTTAGGTATCACAGAGTTTCAGGCTGCAATATCACAGCAAATGCAGTGAAATGCTTCAGTTACAAGCAAAGGGAAGCCACTTTTAAAAGTCAGCGAAAGGTAGAAATTTCTGAATGCCAGAATATCTGCATTGTCAGAGTCTGCATGGATTGCCCAGCAATACTCAGGTGCCTCAAAAGCGCCTTACTACCTTTGTGGTTCTTGCTGCAATTAGTCCCTGGAGTAAATGTCCTAAGATAAATGGAATTGCAGCGGGGCTGCCCTGGCTGGGTGACTGCCCAGTGGCGCTCCACCCAGCCCTGCATACTTAGCCTGTTACTCATGCCGAGCCTTGGGATGCTGGAGGCTTGCAGCCTCCTAGCTCTGCTGCTGCTCTTCTCTTTTCCACATCTTTTTGGTGGGTTCAGATCTCCGACCCTAGTGCAGACCTCTTCTTACCCTGTGCCCTGGTTTGTCTTCTGCCTCTGCTGCCTTGTTTGCTTGGCCTGCATGTTAGTTCTGTGGTCATGGGCAGCTGTAGCTGCAGCTTCCTGCACAGTCTGCTTCTGCTCTGTGCTGAAGTGTCCTTGGTGCAATTGCATTCTTGCTATTTCCTTGCTGTGCTGCAAAATAACAAAATTGCCGTGCTCAGACCCAAGGATTAGTGATCCTTCTTCTGCCTCTGGCTTTGCATCTTCTAATCCTGTGTAATCATCATACCAATTGTCATGCATTTTGCAGGAAGCCTGCACGTCTTTCAAGTTCCAAATCATTATCCTCCTCCTGAAGACCTGTATTTATTAATTAGGAGTAATCCCTGTTAATTATGAGGAAATACATACAGCTCTGCATGTCTGCACAGAATATTTCACTAAGTGTATAACCTTTGGCACCAGAGATCTGCTTTTGGGAGAATTAGATATGAGACTATATTTGTTTAAACCTTGCATCCCAAGGATGTCCACTGAGATATAAGTAACTTTTCAAGGTCATCTCAGACCTCGTGACCTTTAGGCCCACTCCAGAATTTGAAGACTTCCTGGTTAAATAAGGTTTATCATTGTTTGAAAGGATTTGGCCTCTGGCAAGTAAAGGTGAAAAGTCATCTATATTTGAATGTTTTCTGTATACAAGCTTGGCTGCTGCCCATGATTTTAAAGTTGCCTGCTGTACTTATAGCCTGAAGAAAGCATTGAAAGGCATAGGGACTCTCTAGCACAATTAGAAAGTCATCAAATGCGGCATTAATGAAAAACCAAAGGGACAGATACAGCCTCTCTTTATACAAGGGTGAGTTGGGAATTGCTTTTTTGACAGCTATGAAGTTACTCTGGATCTAGCTCTGAAAATGAAGGTTGGAGAGCCTGGAGAGGGGAGCAGGCTGTGCCACATTTGCATCTCTGCTGACACAGCTGCACAGTGGCATATGTGGAGCTGATTTTGGAGGCAAGTCCTGCTCATTTATCCTGTCACCTCCTGTTGTCAGCAGCGTGCTCAGCGGCTGACCTCTGTTCATGTGTAAACCCAGTGAAGACTGAAGTTGCAAGAACTCAGATGCTGCTGTCAGTAATACCAGTACAACACCTTGGGGTGAGCAAGGCAGATTCTGAGCACGGTTGCGCAATTCTCCCACTGAAATCACCCTGCTACCTCCAGAGGTGTGAGAGCTGAGAGTCACAGCGGTGTGACTGAAGTCAGCATCTGACACATGAGGGTTTCTCTGACTCATCCAAGGCAATGCTGATTCTCCAGGTTCACCTTAGTGCACTTTCAAGTCAAAATTCATCGAAATGGGCTTAAACAGACACAATCGTACATGTGGAGTGACTCCATCTTTTTAAGGAAAGGGACAAGTCAGCTCTGTGGATAAATTTTTTTCTTTATTTCCTTGTAGGTTTGCAGTGTCTCTGTTCCTTGGGTTAACTCCTACTAGCACAACTACCAGGAGAGTCAATAGATATCCTGATGTTTCCAAATCTGTCTGGATCCTCTCTGTGATAGCAACACACAGGTGAGACCAGCATGGGGTAGAGCTCTGACTGGTCTTCCTGTGTTCTTAAAGGAAAGAGTGGCACAGGTTGCTCCACAGCGTAAATCCTGATGGGCTCTGAAACACAAGCCATTTTCCTGGAGTGGATTGCCATGGGGCCAATAGCCCTGTGCTCCTACTCCTTCATGCCAGCACTTTCTGTTGACATCATGTTGAGTGTGCTTCCAGAATGCTCTGGAGACATGGGAATATTTGAACGGGATGCTGCCTGTCTGCCCCAGGTCCTGCTGCCCCTCAGCCCATGACAGAGCTCTTCTCTCTGAGATGTGGCTGGCAGCACTCAGAGGCCTTTGCCACGTGCAATGCTGTACCAGGGAGAGGGCGATGTGCCTGCTGAACCCAAGCTTGGAGCAGCCCAGGACTGCCAAGTTCACTTGTAGGGCCAATCTGCAGTGGGTAGATTTGTGTGGGGAGAACATGCACTGGAAATGTGTAATTACTGGATTGGGGTTTAATTTCAACGAAGGAGGAGGATTTCACCAAGGGATTGCTCTATATATTGCAAAGCAAGGCTGATTCTCTTTCTTCTTTTTTTTCCTTTTTTTTTTTTTTTTTTTTTTTTTTTTTTTTTTTTTTTTTTTTTGAGGGAGCCCTTTGTTAAGATCTTGGCAGCACATCTCTGCCGGGAAGACAGAAGTGCTCTGTGCTGAAGCCGTGTTGGCACATCTTGCTGGCGTGCGGGGCATGCAAAGGCGGCGGGGAAGGCTGCCATCTCATGGCGAGCCTCGCACGGCTCCAGGGCTCGCAGCTCACCTTCTCCGTTGCCCGTTTCCAGGCCAGGTTGCTGCTGAGGAGACTTTTCTCAACGAGTCCCGTCTGCAGCTCCAGAAGCAGCCCATGTCTTTTGCCATGGGTTTTGTGCTTTAACTTTGAGACCAAATCTTCCAGAGCCTCGAGGTTTCTGGTTTTGTGCCTTGTCAACGTTTTATGTGAGAGCAAAATGGTAGTTAGTGAAAAACCATGGGGGCAAGGCAACCACCCATCTGAGAAGAGGCTGACTGTCACAGATGGTTTTAGTGGCGACTTTAGGCTGATATGCTATTGCCTGTGACAGCAGCTTTGCTGAATCACAGTCCTGAATGGAAACTCCCCTGGAACCGCTTGTGGGTTACAACTCATAATTTTGGGATTCTTTGGTATTCATCACTAACCTTCTGCCTCAGCTCACACATCCCACGCTCTTGCGCTCGCTGTCTGCCCTCCGCCTACTGAAAAAGTACCAGTGCTCGCCCAACACAAGCTGGGTGCTCCCTCTCTGCTCCATGGGATGTGGAAGGCTTCATAGTGTTTCCAGAAGTTTCCACAAAACCCTGGACATGAGCCTGTGACTGAGAGGTTCAGCTTTGGCCAGTGAGACCTTCTACACAGAATGAAAGAATCCTTGCTGATCAGGGGAAGTCCAGCATGGCAGTGTGGGAACAGGCAGGTGGCCAGCATCCATGCTGACAGCAAGGGGAATGGAACAGAAAAGGGGATTTTTAAAGGTGATGAAGATCTCTTGTTCAGGGAAATGGTCAGAAATTTTATCACTCTAAGTGCTTTGAATGCGTCTGTGGTGAGCAAAGGGAGAAACTGCATTTTAAAATGTTGTCCAAGTCACACCAGCATTAACAGCTGTCTAAAATATGTGCTGAACATGCACATCCTGGGCATGTGCATGAATATGGATTCTCTGAAGTGAATGGGCCCTACCCACCACCCTGGCTCCCATAACCACAGTCCTGAGTCCCACGTGTGGACATCTCTGTAACATAGCATGCTTGAAGGAGAAGGATGCAATCTTTCAGCTGTAGGTTCTGCCTGGAGAAAACATCTATATTGACTCCTCATTTACCTCAGAAAGTGGGTTATTTTATTTTTAAAAGCAGCTTCTTGGAGCAGTGGAGGCCAGGGATAGTGCTGTGGGTAAGCACAGGATGAGAATCAGGCCACTCTCAGCTGAGGGGGTCCAGGCTGCTGTACCTTACATGTTTCAGCCGTGAGGCTTTTGAGTGGATCAGAACCAAGAGAGAGAAGCTAATTTTCACTTGTTGAAATAGAGTAACATTTTGTAAGGAATATGTGCTCAGTCCAAAATGTTCACAACTTTAATTTCAGCCAGTAAACAGAATAAAGGTGTCAAAAGACATTCCAGTAATGGAAAGAAAAGCATTATATTTTACACCAGGATTTGCCCAATTTCTTTTGTGTTTCTGCACAGATATAGAAGGTCAAGCCTCTCCAGGTGTCTTTCCATGTTGTATCCTAATCATATGTTTCCGTCCTGTCTCCCCAAACCCTTCCTCTCAGTTCCAATTTTACCACTTCTCAGCTTGGCATGTTTGTTTATAATGACCCAAATCACTTCCTCTCCTTCTGAAAAGGAAAAAAAAAAAAGAAACAACACCCATCCATTTTTAGATAGTAGCCACATGCTCAGTTGAATCTGCACGCTGGGGAGGCAGCTGGGAAGGACAGACCAGCGAGCAGCTGGGAGTGGGCAGGTGTAGGAAGCTCTTAGTCAGGTTTGTCATGGAAAGTCATAATGTGAAGTTACAGGGCAAAGAACAGGGCAGCACACGCTGCCAGGAGAGTGCTGCACTTGGGCTGGGATAGTGTTGCTACACAGTATATACTGACCTCAGTGGTTTAATCCAGTTTAAAGTTCCCTGTGCTCCCTTGTCTCAGCAGCCCATTGCTCACCCCTCCTCAGTTGTTGCCAGAGCATCCACAGGCAGTAAGCTGCGATGGTGAAAGGAGGAGGCTGAAAAAACTGAACCACCCACAAAGAGATGATGTACAGATAAAGAATCAGAATTGCAGAATCACAGAATTGTTTAGGTTGGAAATGACCCCTGAGATGGAGTCCAACCTTAGATTGATCACCACCTTGTCAACTAGACCATGGCACTAAGTGCCGCATCCAGTCCTTTCTTGAACACAAAGAGAGAGGTGGGTATAGGTGGGAATAGTTTAGTTTTGCTTTGAGTTCAAATGATTTCACAGAGTCACTTCAGAGTGCAGTCTCATGACCAGTATTTCTGGAAGGCAAGGATGGAGGGAAAAACATGGATTTATATCCCGGTGAGTGGAAATGAGGACCACTGGAGAAAGCAAAAGCAACCTTTTGCTAGGCCTAGAAGCCCTCTCAGGTTGCTCCTAGTGAGGGTGGGGGCAGATAGCTGGAATAGATGAGGTGTGACCAGCAAGGCTCCTGAACTTGCACAGGCCCAGAGTATGTGCCAAGCACTAAGCATATAAAAACCCAAGCTGGAACACATAATGCTTAGGGTCCATCATATGCAAACTGACAAGAGGTTCTTCAGAGTTACCATGCAGCCAGGAAAAGAGGGAGAGTTGTCATCCAGGATTCTGTGTTGGTAATAGTTCTCCCTTGCCTTTTGCTGGAGAATGGCTTGGCTCTGCTGGGATGACAGAGGGGACAAGATGAGCCGTGACATCCCTTTCATGCTGTGAGGATTCCTCAGAGGTGTTTGTGCAGCAGAGATATTACAAATACAGTAATTTCATGCTGCAGACAGGAAAAAAGCTTAAGTCCAACCAACCACTCAAGGTGTAAACTTGGTGCTGATGGGATTTCTTACCCATAAAGGAAAAAATAAGAGGAGGATTATTTTTCTCCATGAGGACTGCTATTCATACACTATAGTTTAACTTCTTCAATAGGAAGATGAAGTATATACATATACTCCCTGTATATACAATGTACAAATCTAGCATAGTAGGAGCATACTGTGCACTAGTTTTCTATTACAAGCTTGTTTACAAGAGGGGAAGGGAAAAGCAAGAGTGATTAACTAAAAAGTACTTTTCCTCTTGGAAACACTACTTTGCTTCAGATTATTAGAAGTCGTTGTTCTCCATACACACTCTCACACTCTGCTCTCCATTTGGGATTAAGTCCTTCAGTGGTCTTTCCTGGCTCAGCTGAGAATAAAGCACATGTTGGCCTAAGTCCATGCTGATCCACCAGGCTGCAAGAACATCTCCAAGGTGTCAAGGGCAGTGACTATTTACCTTCACTGTGGCGTATGTGGCTTGACCATCTCTCTGGAGCCACCTGCTCTCGCTGTGTGGACTGCTGTGGGAGCTAGCAGGCCTTAGTTAGCTTTTTGAATATTTGAGGGATCAGATGAATGCAAGAAGTGGAGCTGGGAGGGGGATAGGAAAGCTGAACTGGGTGATGGTCAGACGAGAGGGAGAGGGGAAAAGGACTGTGCCATTGATAGCCAGGGAGCTGCTGGCCTGGCTTGGCCATCTCACCAACCCTCACTCCTGTGCATCCCACAAAGTTCCTGGGTTAAGTGAGCTAAACATGGGTTGCTAATGCTGCATCTTACATCCCGTTTTAAAACAGCCTGGGCACATAGTAAGGTGAGCATGAACATCTGTTTCTTCTGATGCTTCTGGAATGGGGGTGGCAAGTCAGCATTCATCAAGTACTGGACAAACTGGGACAGTCTGGCTTGAGCTGGCACTGAACAAGAAGGGGCAAATCCAAAGCAAGCATATGAGGGAGAGGTATGAATTGTTTATGCTCTGTTCTCACATAAAAGCAGTGGCAAAGTCAAAGGCATGGAAATGACACCACAAATGGGGAACTGGCTCTTGTGGGCCTGAGCTAGCAGGGCATTTCCAACATATCTCAGTGTCTCCTGCAGGAATCAGATCAGAGCTGAGTGAGGTTAGGAAACTCTCCAAATTCTCGTATCACTGAAAGAATCTTCTGTCCACCCAAGCATGAGATTTACTAAGAAATGGGTTTCATGCAAAGGCAACAATTTCAGATTAGCCTCAAAAGGCATTCCCTTGGCATTAGCAAAAATTGGACTATGAAATATTTTCTTTATTTTTCTTCACTGTAGAACATGAGTCTTACTTGCTAAACTCCTGGGATGCCAATTGCACCCAGGCATGATTGACCTGGCCTTTTGCACTCCAGTGTGCGGGACAGCACGGGGCTTCAGGGGTCCTCTTGGGCCTGCCAGCTCTGGAGCTGTTTCTCAGCTGCTGGAGGGCTGCCAGCTTGAAGGTCTTTTAATGAGTAGTGTAGTGTCTGGCAAGTAACTTGCCTTCAAGTGAGTGTGACTAATCATGAATCTTTTCAATAATGTTGACGACCCAGTCTCTCTTTTCTCACTCTGCCCAAGCCCACTGAAATAGGAGTAAATTGGCCTTATTCTGGCAAAGGCAGGAAGTTATGAAGAGCCCCTAAAAGGCTTCCAGTGCACCATGCCTAGGTTTTGCAGTGAGTGTAATTATCAGAGTTGTTATGTGTGTGTTTTGAGAGCAGCTAAATAGCTCCAAAGGTCTGAAAGATCGCACTCTGTCACCAACCCCCGGATCATTTGCCTGAATGCCTAATTTCTGTACTTCACTGGTACAGTGTGCTCCTGCAAAGGCAATAAGCTGAAGCCTATTAGAGTTCAAAACTCTGTGTTAACTGTTTATGTTTGTTTTATTGGAAATGTCCTTATTGTCTGCATGAGCAGCAGAGCCACAATGTGGCAGCTTAGTTACTGGTCTGTGCTAAACTTGATCTGGCTTATTTGATTGGAGAATGAGATCTTTGTCTCATTCTTTAACGAGTTCCCTTGGACATATAAGGAAACAAAAATACAATTTGGCTTCATATGATATGCAGAAGTATACTGTATTATTTGTTCTCTGAGAGGAACGGTGCAGGCATTGTTTCCCCAAATGAAACCTGCTGGAAAGTAAGTGCATAATGAAGAGAAAGCAGAAAGTTTGGGAAATTGAACTTGAGAAGGAGAAGAATGGGAAAATATCAGTAAGTTACAGGTGAAAATCGGCTGCTGGGAAAGGAAAGGAAATTTTTTTGTGAGGACATAGTTCTCAAAATTGTTATCAATATCATTTCATGGGACTTGGAGATTAAATGGTATCATTGGTCTGAGTCATGCTGCTTTGTATGGCATGGTGGATGATATGCTTGGAGTGCTGGAGATCTCATCCAGCTCTTTTTAATCATGTCTGTGCATCCTACTTTCACAGCAGAACATGTAAATCTCAGCAGAGGAAAACTGGTAGCTGTTGCTGACACCAGTTGATCACCATTGATCACCATTGTGCTTCTCCCTCCCGGTTTTCTTTTTTGTACCAATAGTTGGGTACCTACCATTTGTGTACCTCTGCTTGATATTCCAGCATTCCCACCTTTCCACAACACTTGCGGACATCTGGAATAATTCCTGATGGAGTATGGGGCTGCTCTTCCATTCTCTTCCTTCTTTGTCTTTCTAGACCACAGCATTTTGCTTCTAAACTGGAGAGACATGGATTTGACAGATGGACCACTCGATGGATAAGGAATTGTCTGGATGGTTGCACTGAAGGAGTTGCAGTCAATGGCTCAGTGTCCAAGTGGAGACGTGTGACAGGTGGTGCTCCCCAGAGGCTGGTATTGGGATTGTCAAGTTTTAGTATCTTTGTGAGTAACATGGAGAGTGGGATTGAGTGCACCCTGAGCAAATTTGCCAAGCTGTGTGGTGTGGTGTGGTCAACATGCTGGAGGGAGGGAAGGGAGGCCCTCCAGAGGGGTCTTGACAGGCTTGAAAGATGGGACGGTGCAAACCTCATGAAATTAAACAAAGCCGAGTACAAGGGTCTGCATCTGGGTCAAGGTAATCCTGAGCACAAATACAGGCTGGCAGAGAAGGAATCAAGACCAGCCCTGGGAAGAAAATCTTGGGGATGTTTGTGGTGGAGAAGCTCAATATGACCTGTCAGTGTGTGCTTGTAGCCCAGGAAATCCACTGCATCCTGGGCCGCAACAAAAGCCAGCAGGTCAAGGAAGGGGATTCTGCCCATCTACTCTGCCCTTGTGAGACCCCACCTGGAGTCTGTGTACAGCTCCAGGAACCCCAGCATAAGAAGGACATGGGCCTGTTGGATCAAGTCCAGAGGGGAGCCACTGAATGGATCACAGTGCTGGAACACCTCTCCTATGAAGACAGGCTGAGCGAGCTGGAGCTGTTCATCCTGGAGAAGAGAAGGGAGACCTTAGAGCAGCCTTCCAGTACCTAAAGAGGTCCTGCAAGAGAGCTAGAGAAGGACTTTTCACAAGCGCATATAAAGATAGGACAAGGGGGAATGGACTTAAGCTGAAGGAGGGAAGGTTTAGATCAGATATTAGGAAGAAATTCTTTACTGTGAGGGTGGTGAAGCACTGGAAAAAGTTGCCCAGAGAGATCATGGACTCCCCATCCTTGGAAGTGTTCAAGACTAGGCTGGATGTGGTTGTGGGTAACTCAGTCAGGTGGAAGGTTCCATGGCTGAGGGGTTGGAACTAGATGAACTAGATCATCTTTAAGGTCCCCTCTGACACCAACCTTTCTATGATTCTATGATTTTGGTAGCTCTTCACAGAACCAGTCAGGAGGGCGAATGGAAAAGTGATACTGCGTTGTACAAATCCTACCAATCAGAGCCAGTTTAGTGGGTTTCTAGCAAGTGGGTCTGTTGCCAGCATTGAAAAATCTTTGCAGAAGGAAAAGTGGGACTTAAGTTGCATTATTCACACTTAGTTATTTACACTGTTTATATCATATTGTACATCAGGTAGAATTGTACTTTCTTGTCACAATTTTGGAAGGAGGTGAGAGGACAAAGGTTACAAATTAGGCTGCCTAAGTCAGGGTGGATGCTGCTCTCTTTGAAGTTCACTGCCAATCCCAGCAGTTTATTGTATGAGTGTTTGTTGGAAGGAAAAGGTAGTAAATGCTAAAACTCAGGAAAAACAAATTACTCCTGTATATCGAATGCATTGTCAACTTAATGTAAAGAAGACAGTCCAGAGAGGACTCTATTTACTACAGGTCATGGAAGAAGAAGGCTTTGCTTTAATAACAACTTAAGAAGAAAAGGAATTAAAACTCTGTGAGAATCAAAAAATTGAACTGTGTGTCTCCAAGAAATTCCTATCCCTTTTCCTTGCTTGCCTGATCTTTTCTTGGAAGTTTGATTACTGTCACTTCCACACAGAAGAGATTTAGCAATTTTAGAGGGTATATCTCTGCTCAACAAATAAATACATTAGTCTTTCTCTAGTTTTTGTTAGTCAAGACACATTTGAAATGTTTTTGAGATCTTTATTGCTCAGTCTTTTAAGTAATCACCTGTTCAACTACAACAATAAAAAAATCCCTATTTGTCTAATTTGTATTTTTACTGCATTCACCAATATTCTCTCTCACAGCATCAAGACCCCAAGTTTAATGTAATGCATTTGTTTAATTGTTTTTCTGTCTATTTTTGTTCCAACACACAAAACGTGTCCAGATTTCTGCATTACGAGGTCTCTCTGCTGTGTCAGTTTGGCGTAGTTAAGTGCATATGAAATTGAGGCAATTTCTGCCTCTATTGGTGTGACACAAATGCATCTGTCTGCCAAGGAGTCCTCCCCCAAGAGATACCTGCATGCTTAGCTTCTCATGGAGATGAGAGCCCATGGGTCTCAGATCCTAGGATGCGACTTTCATATACTCTGCCACTGGAGCGGGACACAGGAAGAGAGAGCACAGGAATGGGTGTGGTACTTAACGTGTTATCCTGACATTACAGAAACAGCACTAGAAATGGATTTTATGTTGTGCTTCCATTCATCTTCACCAAATTGTATTGCAGGGAAGACCTCTCCCAAGCCAAATAAATGTGAAGTTAATTAGAGGCCAGAGCAGGATCTCAGCTAGAGCTAAAACCTCAGCAACTGTTTCTGCATAGTCAAACTACCAGAGAAAGGCATCATGCTGATGGTAACTGAGCTTGTGCTTACTATTCTGGCAAAACCACTCCAAAACAAGTTCAAGTCCTAAAATTAGCCCTCCTCAACACCTGTCATTGCACTGGGCATCAGCCTGTTCATGCTGTGCTTATTGAAATAGCTGTCTCCATTCTTGCATCTGCATTTCTTGCATGCTTTTTCTCTCTTTTACGCTTTCTTTAAACTTTATGTCTTCTCTTTCACCACTCCTTTAGGTATGTGTTTTACTGTCCAGTGAGGATACAGTAGAAGCAATATCTGTACAGGGACTGTCTTTTGATTTTAAGGCATTGGGAGCAGAGCCAGTGAGGATAATTTTATTTCTATTGAGTTCAATATATTTACAGGGATGTGAGTGCCTGGAGAAAAAGAGTTTTCTGGGAAGGAATCTTTTTTTTTCTTTTTTTCTTCCCCCCCTCCTGAGGCTTATTATGGAAAAACTTGGGTGAGAAATGAACACCATTTGTCCCTCAAATTTGATTATGAAGGAATTCTTATAGAGTGAGAGGCCTTATTTATGGAGCAGGTTCTCAGGTGAGTACAGGTGTTCAGAAGATGCTTTTCTGAAACATTAGCATGTCTAAGACCTCAAATGAAAAAAATACATAGTATTTCCTTTTCTGCTTTGCTTGCCTCTCATAGAAGTGCCTCTTCCAAGGGCCAGAAGACATACCAGTGAATATTGGCCTACTGTGTAAAACACAGTTCCCAAAAGGCATGGCACACATATCGTTAGCAATGTGAGATCCACATCAAAGTTATAGACAAATTACTGAAGTAGCCTAACTTTTTTTTTTTTTTAGTGTTCATGCATGCAGCTCTGCACAGAGCTGCTGCCTCAATGTGTGCAGCAAGTACCTCCTGGAACCCCACATGGAGTTACTTTGAAGTTTGCCCTAAAGTATGGCTGCAAGCATAATTATGCTACTTTTTTTTCCCCTTCTTCTTCCTTCCAGTTGGATTAGACTTAATTTTTGATAGACAGAGAGAATCTTATCTAGTTTGTGTTTGTTTTCAGAACAGCAGTGTGCAAAACACTGAGGAACAACTGGGCCTGGGGAAAAAATTAAAAATCAGGGAAATGAAAGCACGCTTAGACCTGAATAGATGAAAAATTTCTATACCCCTCCACTTTTATAATGCTTAATATTCAAATACCTGATTCACTGGAAAGATGAGACAAATACCCGATGAGCCCAAAAATGTGTGAAAGCAGGAGACTGCATGCACAAGGGTGTTGTAGTCACACAAACATATTGCTTGGTGTTCATTCTTGAAAAATCAGAAGGGATCTTGTGAAAATGACAAGTTTATTTCCATGCCATGTGTAGTATACATTGCACCTTGTGTAAATTGCTGTAGGGAGGCAAAGTACTATTCTTGGATCTGCAGGGCACCCCTGAGCTTTGATATTTGCTCTTTGATACTGTCAACTGTGAGAGCTCTTCACACGTAGGAAAGGCAAAACATCAATGCTGAGTGTGACACACACTGATCTTGGAGGAGAGCCTTGCCCAGAGAGCATTTCAACGAGCAGAATTTTAACTGTTTCTTTGGATTCTGCCAAGAGAGATACTGGTTATGGATCACTATGGAGCCTGCAAGGATCACCCTCTGAAAACGATGCGTTTATCACTGTAGGTGTATCTAGGGTTCACTTTGTTTGGATTACTCCCAGTTTACACCCCGAAATTAGAAGCAAGACTGACTTGCCGTAGGTAACTTCCAGTTAAGTTTCTTGGTATGGGCAGGTGTCTGCTGAGCCACCCTGCGGAGTCCTGCTGAGCTTTGTGAAGCTGGAAAAGGGAATGGAGTTTCCCCTGAATAGAAACCCTTTTAGAGCTGGGCTCAAGCTCTCCCTTAGAATGCATGCAAACACAGCTGCAGCAAGAGAGAGTATATTGCAAATACTCCTGAAGCCTCTGAAACCCAACTGGCCCTGATTGTCTCTTGTGTTGGTCTGATTTGCACATAATTCAGACACCCTCTTTCTCCAAACTGAGTTTGTCAGTCCAGGAGTGGAAGCCAACCCTAATTCCCCGAGTACTGCTGGTAGAAAATGAAGAAAACCATAAGCAAAGCAATATATTAGTAACTACAGATTAATTTCCTTCCAACTTGTAGAAAATTAGCCATTCTAATGCAATTTCGTCAACAGTTAAAAAATATAATCACTGTTACAGAATGCGACTCCAGTAGTATTTTAAGTGATGTCCATGGGAAAGGTTTTGTAAATAACCAAGACTAATTATTCAAAAAGCAAAGAAATCAGTAACCCATTTTGTTGCCTCTTCTGTTCAGAAATTGCCTTTGCTATATGTCCAACATGAAGTCTTTTGTGACTAAATATAAGCTATAATATAGTGAATAATTGCAGGAAGGTGGTTTGTTCTACATTTAATCCCTTCACCTGATCTTCTAAAAGTCTCTGTAATTTTTCTTGGTAACAAGAACCCTTGTTATGCTGTGGTTTGAAACCGTGATGAAGGCCCATTCCCCTTAGCCTTAAATACAGCCAGGAGGCTGTAAGAAATCTCTTGGATTTTGTCTACTCCTGTTTTCAAAACATCATGAGTGAGTGGAGATTTGCAAGCAGTAGGCTGGCTGGGCATCTTTTGATCACTGGAAGTGAGTTTTAATTTAATCTGGCACTTGGAGTTGGTAGCATCATATCAATAGAAAATTAATTGCTTCAGGTATTTTTGTGGTTTCTCATTTTGTGAAGCCTGGCTTATTTAGAAGAAGAGTTAGCACAAGCAAAGTAATCACATTTAATGTGGTTACATGCTGGAGTACAGTTGACTTTGTGCCAAACTATGGAGCTCATAGCACGGGGTTGCTAACTGGGGATGCATTTCTGAGAGGCTTTGGGGACTAGTAAAGAGGTCTCCTACTGCAAAACTAAAGAGGTCTCCTACTGCAAAACTTGTTTTCTTTGTGCCTTTCTGGACAATTCAGGAGGCAGATGAATGGCTGCATGCCCTGAGGTCCTGGTCTGCAGAGCACAGCTGGAATCAGCTCTGCTGCCTGTGAGGTTGAGACCTGAGCATACATCCTCACAACCTGGCCTCTTTCAGCTTGGGAGGGGAGGGAGGGAATAATGCATTTCCAGAAGTCTCCTAGCTGTGGTACCCTCCAGGATTAACCTATCCCTAGTAATCTCTTCAGTGTGTTCAGGGATTTAAGGGTCTCAAAGCTACAAATTACAGATAGAAGATAACATGTTGGAAACTTAATAATAGCCAGCCCAAACAGATCCAGGGATAATCATATCAGTGCATTATTACAACAACAGGAGATATTGCATGTCCTGCATACATATGCACTCGTATCTCACAAATGAGCCTGCCCGTGTGTGGTCCAGCAACTGTGAACTGAGCTTGGCTGTGGCACCAGAGGTTTGTCTTGGGTTGTGAGACAAATGGCAAATTTTACAAAAGCATGGTATTTGCTAAGCTGACATTTCATACAATGGGATGAAAGACAATGTGCTATGGGCCGTGGTACACTTTGAATGACTTTGTTATACATCTGTGTTTAAACTGGCAGCGTGCACAAAAATAAAGGTTCATCAAAGTTTAACCTGAACTATTTTACACCATCTCTTCAAAACTTTTAAATTTACCCTCTGTTCAGTTTCCCTTTGGAGCTCCTAGTGCTTCAAGTTACACCTGAGATAATCTAACTAGACAGAGTAGAAGAAATCTTCCCTTTTTTAACTCTGTGTGTGTGATACAGTTATTTTGTGTCTCTTGTACTCTGCCCTCTTTTTCTTTGTTGCTTCTAAAGCAAAAAGGGGGAAAAGTACACAAATCACAATAAAAAAATTATAATCCTTGGAGAACATAGAGATGCAATATGGTCTAACTATATTTCAGTGTTTCTTTAAAACATCACCAGCAGGTTTTGTTTTGCACTTTATTTTTGAGGCGCAGCTTTGTCAATTTGAGTCTTCTTGGCTCCATTTGAAGTAATGCAAAACAGTAGATAGCCTTTGGAAAAAAAAATCCACCAGGAACAAATTCTTTTGACTTGACACTTAACCTGCACACTTCCTCTGTCTCTGGGTTCCTCAGCCCTGATTACTCACTAATAGAGGATAACTTTGGACTCATTTAAAATGCAATTGCAGAACGCACCACAGAAAGTAATTTAGCAGTATATCAACAAGAAGGGCAGGCTGTAAATCTAATGACCTTCTTCCATTTCTAATTTCTAAGATCCCACTGTCACCAGTATTGGCAATATCTGACACTCAGATGTGATGTATCAAATGCTCTATTAATATGACAGATGTATTTTTTATAAAAGAGTAACTCTCTCATCCCTCTTGGATTGAAAGATGAGCTGGCAAGTGCTTTGAACAAAGCTCACTGTTTACTCTTTTCCTATTCTCATGCTGCTTATTAGAGTGGTTTAATATAAAAGCAAGGTATAAAACCAACTGCTACATCAATGCAATCCAATAGTATCACTTCAAAGACAAGCACATTGTTAACTTTCCATTGGAATCAGCTCATCTGAGGCAGCATTTTTTGGTCACAGAATATTAACACATAACCTTGTCAACCATCACCTGTAGCTGGTGAATGCCAGTGATTTTCACTTCATAGTGCAACCGTCTCAGAAAGCCAAAACTAAAGAAATGCAGGTATATCCAGCTAACAAAACTTGTCTGATAGTGGCTTGAGCCAAGAAAATCTGGCATTTTAGGGGCTCCTTGGAGATGAGTCTCAGGAGAATTCACATTCTCTGTTTTGAATCCTTTCTAAGTCCCCGATGACACTGTCTTGAAATAAATCTTACCTGAGGCTGGTCTCTCCTCCAATATACCTATATAAGCCTTTTGTTCCAATACACACAAAGTGCACTTTGAGTTAAATACTTTTCTAGTTGGCTCTTACAAGCTGACAGCATTAAGTTTCATAACAAACAGATGTTCATATTTTATAAGCCTCCTCCATAAAAGACTTTCAGTGTTCTCTATTTCAACAGAGGCAAAATGGAAAATTATAAGGGTCTAGAAACAGTACTCCTGTGGGAACCTGAAATGACTGAGTATGGTACAGCAAAACACATCTACAGCTGTGGAGACATCGATAGTGAATGGTGGGAAGGGGTGGATGGACAAGATTAGATAAAGGCCAAAGTTTTAACATCCTGATGCTGGAGGGATTTCCACTGGTAGTGGAAAGAGGCGGTAGCCCTGCTTCTGTGGAGGCACTGACTTCCAAACTAACATTTGGGAGAGGCAGTTCAGGGCTGCTTCCTAATGGCAAGACAGGTAACAGAGCTGTGAGTCCAATAACATCCATGTGAATTCAGTGGCAATGTATCCTTTGGTGCCTTGAAAGCAGGGGAGCAGCAGCAGCAGCCTGGCAGGCTGTGCTGTGGGAGCGGGAAGAGGAGAACAGAGCAACACGGCACCTCAGGTGCATCACCTTGGAGCCTCTGGAACACCAGCTGGGTTTAGAACTTGTGGGCCCCTTGGGGCAGAGGGCCAGCCCAGGGGGAATGAACATTGTGTGGAGGGGGGCCACCTCTTTGTTTTAACAAACGTTGCCAGAAAGGAGGAGAATGTGCCTCCCTGTCTTTGACAGAGGGCTGGAAACCCTTGTTTTCCAAACTGGCATGCTTTTGTGTGCTGCTTTGCTGCCTGCTGCCCGAACAGCCCCTGCCTACTTCTGAGAACTGAAATGGCATCTCTACTTTTTCACCTTTTTGAGGCAAAGTGTCCAGAAAGTCAGAGGAGCAGCTAAAGGTGTCTCTTCCCACACTTCTTGCTTATTACGAGGGGGCAAGGATGTAGCTGGCTTAAAAGCAGTGTAGAGGCAGTTCCATTTTGTGCTGCCCCCACAGAGCCAGTGCTGCTGACATCTTCCCTCCACAGACTCCCCTTTTTGTACAGCCAAGCTGCCACCAGATCAGGGGGGCTTATCACAATGAAGCCAATCTCTCTCTAAACCGGCTCACAACCTTTTATTTCTGCTGACTCAGACCATCAGTCAAGCTGAAGAAATCTACCAGAGTGCTAGGTGTGAGGGAAGGAATGGGAGGGCTTAGCCAGCACTGGCAAAATACCTTTTCTGGCAGTGACACAGTCCAAAAATTGTCTAAAATGAACCTGGAACAGTAATGGAAACAGATTATTTGCCTACTCTGTGCTGTTTAAAGGTCTCCAAAATATAAAGGGATTTTTTAAAGTTTATTAAGTCAGCATTGTCTAACCCTTAGGCTAAAAAAAGTGGACTCAGTACCTTAGAACTATGATAAAATCTTGTCATTGTGAAACGTATTGGCATTCTACTAATGAATTCAGGGGAGCTAGGATTTCACCCTTGAAATAAGACCTGGATTTCTCAGTTTGGATGTGTCACTTCAGCTACTCTGTATTCTTACTGTTTCTTGACATCAGGAATAAAGCAAATACTCCTGAGTTTTTGCTTCTGAAGCCTTGCAGAAAGGCAATGTAAAATTTGCTTTGCATATACATTTGACTGCTCATCCTTAATATTTATTTTGAAAAAGTCTTTGTTCCAAAAAAATTATTTGCATGAATATTTGTGGAAGGCAAAACCACACCAGATGCAAAGATAACTAAAGTAGATTCATTTAAAAATTTCAACTGTTTTTGTATAACTACTTCTCAGCATTCATCCAGTCTGGCTGGTAAAAAGAAGCATTTTAGATCTTTTGGAGAAAAAATAATTCTTGCAACAGATACTTTCATGGACAAACGAGTTTGAACAACCCATTCTTTCTTTGTCATCTCTTCCTGACTAGTTACAGATGGAACGAGAACTAAAGAAAGAGGGAAGAGAGATTCTCACCATCCTGTTTTCATACAATCGCGGAAATTTAAATTAAAAGAAAAATTTAAAAATCTCTTTCTGTCGCTTCTTCTCCTAGCTCATGATGACTTTCCAGTGCATATTTTCCAATTGGTTTTGTTCAGACTGGTGCTGCCAGTTTGTGATAAAACAGAGGGAAAAAAGCCATCTTTTGAAAAATGTGAGCTTTCCACATGACATGGAAGCTGGTGACTTCACAAAACTCTTGCTTTGAGGTGCCTCAGTAAGAGGGAAGATGTCAGCTGGAAAGTTATGGAGCAAAGAAGCAGTTGGTTGTAATATCAAAGGGTGTCTGAACACGTGCAGATATTTCAACTGTGAAATTTTTGTCCAACAGTCTCCTGATAATTATGAAATTAGTCTAAAGTAGTCACCTGGGCTCCCTGTGAATCTTCCTCTGGGAATCCCTCTGTCTATCACTGTAAATGGAGAAGACAACTAGCTTGAATCAAGTGTCCAGTTCTGAGATGAGATGAATTCCTCTTTTCATGAAGTCATCATCTTTAGGCGGAGCATGGCAGTAAAGCCATACTTATATTCTGGATTAACCACAACAAAGACCTGGTTCAATCCAAATCTCACAAGAGATGTGGTTCCTGCAGTGCTCGAGTGGTATCAGAGCATGCTAACCTCCCCTATAAGCTGGTAAGTCGAAGCAGTACCTACTCTGGGTCAGTTCCAGTTCAGGCTCAGCTGCAGGTAAGTTGCTCCTGTTTAGTTCTGGTTAAACCCAATGAGACTTTCAGAAAACAGATTAGGTTAAATATATATATATTTTAAAAAACTGGACAACTTTGTCAAAATTCGTTTCCGTTTTCTGTGTTAGTCTGGAAGGGAGCTGATCTCCAGCTGGGTCCATAAACACATGCTGAAATAAAGAGCTTTCCACCTTTCATTTATCACTCCATTCATTCAGAGTAAAATGGAAACTACCTTTGGCCCTGCATGATTTTACTGTACAATATATGCCTGCCATCATGACAGAAATCTAGTCCGGAAAATAACCCATGACCACTATGGATGTGAATTACATTCCTTTTTAATAACAAGAAGACACTGGAGAAAATATGAAATACTTCAGGAGATGACCAAGAGATGCTTTCCAATGTTAGAGATTTTATTCTCCTAATAAGGAAAAGTTATGTTGTACAGCTGTATAATCTCATCCGCTCAGTAAAGTCTATGAAAAATAGACCAACACATCTTTTCTTACACCTTATATATTATGTTGATGTACATCAGTAAGTATTAATTTATGAAGTTGCTACCTTTGTGCAAAAATGGATTGGCATGGATAAAGCAAAAACCATCTTGGAGTGATGCCATTAGAACTGACTTGCCCTGAATCAGGCCTTGTTGTAGTGCTCAGATGCAGTATTTCAATTAGAACAATAAAAGAACAAGGTTTCCAGACATTATTAATTAAAATTTTCTGCTGAATCTCCGTGGAAGGCACAAAATCAACATTGTCTTAGTTCTTTGAAAATCCTTGGCCCAGCCAGCTCCAGAGCTTGTTTTCAGAAGTTCAAGTTGAGGAGAAGTTACGTAGAAGGGAAACACTGAGAGTGGTATGGACACACTGCCTAGATGTGGCATCCCCTGCAGTCTCTGTATGAGGGACCGAATCTGTACCTGGGTATGTGCTTTGCTCACAGAAAGCCAAATTTGAGTCTGAGCATTCACCACCCTTTGTCTACCTTAACTCCTTCTCCACTGGGCACATAACCAGTTCCATCACCGTTCCCAAGGGATAACCGTTTTCCACTTTTGGAGAGGAAGCACGGAGACAAAGGGAGCTTGAAAAGAACCAGCCTCAAACAAAATTCTGCAGACTTTAACAAAAGTAAGTTTTTGCAGGTGAAAGGAAATCAATATGGCTGAAAGCAGCCAAATTGGTATATACACCAAGCTAGAAGAACTTTCTATTTGAATTATTTTTATTTTTCTAATAAGGAAAAGTCAACTGCATGCCAAAAATAGCATATAGCTGTGACGTGAATGAGCCACTGTTCCCATCTTGCTGAGAACTCGCTGGACTCTGCCTGCTTCAGAGGGCTTTATAATACCGGGTAATACTATAGCCTAACATTTTGCCCATGACGTCTTTACAAGAAAAGGGACTTTGAGTTCCTGCTAGTGTGTATGTCTACCAAATAAAAAACAGCAGGAGAAAATTGTGCTTCTGTCTTACACTGGTAGGGCTTCAGAAATTTTGGCAACCTTGTGCCAAGGGAGTGGAAACCAAAATTGTGCACCTAAGCTTTCCAAATCAACGTCAGCAAAATTTATTGCATTGTTTGTCCAGATCCAACCTTAGCAATTGAGGCTTTATAACCTATGCTTCATCTGAGCTGTTAGTAAGCTGGAGTAATAGAAAACAGTTTAAATCACTGAGGAAAAAATAATTATCATGCGGACACTGAAATGTACAAATTATCATCCCAATTCTATCAAGTGTGTAACTAAATAAACTGAACTATGAATCAATACCGTGGGTCAGTGTCCACTCAGCTCTTCAGGAGAGAAACTGCTTATTCCAAGTTACACACTGATTCAATTCGCCCTTGATAAATGACAATGGGCTTTAAACACTGCAAAATACCCAAATATGTGATTGTAGGATACGTCCTCTTGGTCTATTTGTTGGCAGGCAAGTAGTAAATGGAGGGCTTCACTTCTCCAGACAATATGTGATCTCTCTAAACCTCTGCGAACAGCAGATGTAAAAATCAGTGCCAGCTAGAATTAAATTATTTTGATGTGGGTGATAGTTCAGCAAAACCTGCACCTTTCACACCAAGGGTTTCTTCAATGGATTACTGGTAGAAAATGGTACAAATTTCGTTTCACTGCTCACTTTAATGGTATTTAAATCTTCTCAGATATGGATATAAAGGCCCTTGATAGCTATTTATGACCTTTCTAATGCTGCACTTAAATTCATAGATGTGGTTAGGTTGGAAAAGAATTCTAGGATCATCCAGTCCATCTGTTAACCCAGCACCACTGTGTTCACTACTAAACCATATCCCCAAGTGCCACATCCAGAACTCTTTTTAACACTTTCAGGGACTGTGGTTCCACTACTTAACTGAATAACCTGTCCCAATGCCTGACAACCCTTTAGGTGAAGAAATTTTTCTTAATATGCAATCTAAACTTCTCCTGGTGCAACTTGAGGCTATTTCTTCCTGTCCTATCACAAATTACCTGGGAGGAGAGACCAGCCCCCATGTCACTTCACCCTCCTTTCAGGGGGTTGTAGAGAGTGATAAGGTCTCCACTGAGCCTTTTCTCCATGCTAAACACCCCCAGCTCCCTCAGCTGCTCCTCATCAGACTTGTGCTCCAGACCCTTCCCCAGCTCTGTTGCCGTTCTCTGGACATGCTCCAGCACCTCAATGTCCTTGTAGTGAGGGGCCCATAACTGGGCACGGGGTTGAGGTGTGGCCTCACCAGTGCTGAGTACAGGGGGCAAAGGGTTATGGTGAATGGGGTGACATCAGACTTGTGACCTGTCACTACTGGGGTTCTGCAGGTCTCCTTGGCCCTGTGCTTTTCAACATCTTTGTTAATGACTTGGATGTAGGATTGGAAGAGATACTAAGCAAATTCGCAGATGGTACAAAACTGGAAATTGTTGTCTGCTTCAAAGACAGGGACGACTTTCAGAGAGACCCTGACAAATTAGAGGGCTGGGCAATCACCAACCGTATCAAGTTCAACAAGGAAACGTGCTGTATTCTGCAGCTAGGATGGGGCAGCCCTGGATGTACGGACAGACTGGGGAATGAGAGGCTGGAGAGCAGTGCTGTGGAAAGGGACCTGGGGGTCCTGGTTGATGGCAAGTTGAACCCGAGTCAGCAGTGCCCTGGCAGCCAGGAGGGCCAACCATGTCCTGGGGTACATCAGGCACAGCATCGCCAGCCGGGCAAGGGAGGGGATTGTCCCGCTCTGCTCTGCTCTGCACTGGGGCGGCTTCACCTCGAGTGCTGGGGGCAGTTTTGGGTGCCACAATGTAAGAAAGACATTAAACTATTGGAGAGTGTTCAAAGGAGGGCAACGAAGACTGTGAAGGTCCTTGAGCCTTGAGTATGAGCCGTACGAGGAGTGGCTGAGGTCACTTGGCCTGTTCAGCCTGGAGAAAAGGAGACTGAAGGGGAGACCTCATTGCAGTCTGCAGCTTCCTCGTGAGAGGAAGAGGAGGAGCAGGCACTGATCTCTTGCCTGTGGTGACCAGTGACAAGACCTGAGGGAATGGTCTGAGGTTGTGTCAGGAGAGGTTTAGGTTGGATGCTAGAAAAAGGTTCTTCACCCAGAGGGTGTTTGGGCATTGGAACAGGCTCCCCATGGCAGTGGTCACAGCACCAAGCCTGAGAGAGTTCAGGAAGTGTTTGAACAACACTCTCAGGCACATGGTGTGACTCTTGGAGTGTCCTGTGCAGGGCCAGGAGATGGACTTGATCCTTGTGGGTCCCTTCCAACTCAGCTGATTCTGTGATGTTAAACAGAACTGGCCCTACTACTAAGCCCTGGGGAACACTGCTTGTGATTCTGTGATCGTGTAGTCGCTAGTAACTAATAGCATCAGTGTCATTCTCATCTTTTAAAGACTAGCTGCAATGTGATGCTCAGAGAGGCATATCACTTACTCCATTTACAAGATTCATTACATTATCTGAAGGGTTTGACAGGCTTCGACTAGCAGAGTTAAGTATTATAACTAAGGCTTTTTTCTTGAATAACAACCTACCCTAATCTGAAGTAAAATCCTAATCAAGCAACTCTTCCAGCTTCCACCACATGAAAATTCCAGGCTTGAAGGGCAGTCATGACCCTGAATTTGTCTTGTGGTCACAGATGAGACAAAATATTAGGCTGGAACCCATTTGTTTCACTGTAAATTGAAGAATATCTGAACACAAATAGTGTAACAGGTGGGCTTACTGTTGCCAATGAGCCTTAAGATTTAAACCAGTAAACCAATCTCTTACACCAAGACAGTTCTTCAGGATTTGCCAAATGGCTCTTAGAAGCAAAAGTGAGATTCACCTTTGCTCAGAAAAATATGGGCAAATGGGGGATGTTCATACAGTGCCTTCAGGCATCCACTATGCTTAAAAAATAAGCAGCTGATTTAAGTAGGAAGATCCAGATCTCCAGATAGTATATACTATTGTTTCTGAAATGGATATATTTTAATTTTTTTTTAATGAACTGTCTTATGAGCTGCTTCTTACAGAATCTGGTACAAGTGGAGAATTCATGTTAATGTACAATCTGGACTTTTGTAAACAATGTCAGTAATTCCGTTGTGACGACAAGACTTCACTTGAGACATAAAAGAAGGTTCTGTCTGTGAATACTTGAACTGAAAAAAATATTAGTCTTGTATCTGGGTAAGTCATAGAAGAGTAGAATTCTATGGAGAGATCTGAGAGGAGACATTGCCAGGTCTCCTAGGAAAGAAATTCTGAGCCCAGAGGACAGAGTGTGAAAAGGTGTGTAAATACAGATTAAAAAGCAAATATAAAGAGAAAGGAGAGCAAAAACTCAGGAGAGAGCTGTACAAGGTGAACTTGCCAAGAGTGAGAAAAGAGACGTCACACACAGTTGAGATAGTGACCTTTTCTACTCTGCAAAACACAGTCGAGATGTCCAAGTTTGACAACCACAAGATATTTATGGCAGACCTCAGACAATTGAGAGGTTATGCGTACTCCAGGAGATGTTCCCATAAGGAGATGGCAGTGGCACTGTGGGCTCCTATGTCTCCTTTCACATCTGGGGATTAGGATTATCCACCTCTACAGATTTATTACAGCTATGGTCTTTTACTTTGGTCTCATATGAACTCCTCATGGGCTCCTTTTGACCCAGAAGTCGCAGTATACCATTGAATCTTTTAACACTCTCTAGCTGTGGCATCCTAGAGACAATGGAAAGGTCCCAAAAGTATCTCAAGCACAAGAAAGGGGGAAAAAGGCACTGAATGTCTGGAACTATTTGGGACATTACTTTTCTTCATTTATACACACACACATGTATACATATGCACATACATATACCCACACATAGTGGATTCCATAGAATCTGGATGAATGGTTTTCATTCAAAGGCGCCCCTAAAGATCATCTTGTCCAACTCCCCTGCCAACAGTAGTGACACCTTCCACAAGATCGAGTTGCGCAAAGTCCTTTCCAACCTATCCTTGAACACTTCTAGTGATGGGACATCTACAACTTTTCTGAGAAGCCTGTTCCATTGTCTCATCACCCTCATGGTCAAAAAATGTTATTTGTTACATAGAATCTAAATTTACCCACTCTCATTTTGGTACCATTGCCCCTCATGCTGTCACTACAGACCTTGGTGAAAAGTCTTTCTCAAAGTCTCCTTTGTATATGGAAAAGCCACATGAGGGTCTCCCCAGAGCCTTTTCCAGACTGAACGATCTTTCTTCATGGGAGAAGTGTTCTAGCCCTCTGACCATTTTGCAGTCCTCCTCTGCACCTGCTCTAACACTTTCATGTCTTTCCTGTCCTGAGGACTCCAGAGCTGGATGCAGTACTCCAGGTGAGGTCTCACCAGAGCAGAGTAGAGGAGAATTGAATTCCTCAACCCCCTGGCTGTACTTGTTACGATTGGCTCTCTGTACTGCACATGCACACTGCTGGCTCATGCCCCATTTTACACTCACCAGTATACCCAAATTCCTTTCTACAGGGCAGATCATTCTGTGATTCTCAATTAATTCCTCATCTAGTCTGTACTGGTATTGGGAATTGTCCTCCCCCAGGTGCAGGACCTTGCACTTATTCTAATTGAACTTCATGATCCTCACATAAGACCACCCCTCAAGATCCCCCTGGATGGCATCTCTTCTCGTAGGTGTGTCAAGTGCACCACTGTATTTATGAAGATGTTAATCAATATTGGACCCAGTACTTACCCTTGATCTTTGAGTCATTGACTGGACATCCAGCCAATTCCTTACCCATCTAACAGTTTATCCATCAAATCAATATCACTCAATTTAGAGGTAAGAATGTTGCGGGGACCTTATCAAGGTACTTACAAAAGGCCACAGAGAGGGTTGTTGTTGCTCTTACCTTGTCTACTGAGGCAGTCACTTAATCTTAGAAGACCACTAGAGTAGTCAGGCAGGATTTGCCCCTGGTGGAACCTGGTTGGCTCTGTATAATCGCCTCCCTGCCTTCTGTATGTTTCGAAATATCTTCAAAGATGATCTGATCCATGATCTAAAAAAGAAAGGTAGTTCAGGGGATGAGCCTCCTACTGGAAAAACTACCTGCCTGATCATGGTGTCTCCTCTACCAGATAAGTATTTGCTTCCTGAAATTTTACCCTACTCCCTGTAATAGGAGACTATATCACAGTTTTGAATCTCTTGTGGCTTAAAGGTAACAGTTGGAATCAGATTTGAATTGTGTCTTGACATTTCAGATTATTGTGTCATTGAATAATTATCAGCCCAGACAAATAGTGAGTAAATGCTTTGTGTTAATTGGACTTTGGAGGTGTGACAGTAGAGAAGAGGCTGGGAAAGCACGAGCATTTCAGATGTTGATATTTGTGTAGTAACCCAGGGATTTGCTTTCTTTCTGAATAGTGGGGACATACAGACTAATTTTTCTTTTTGAAAGACTTCATTCTTTGCACTTTGTGCTAAAATACTCCAAAGGTGAAAAAGCAGGCAAAGTTTGAAGGGAATGTCAGTGGATGTTTGCATGAGAGACCAGAAATTACAGAGCAAGCTTGAGCGCTATTTTCATTTCAAAAGTGTGATACACTTGACTCTATCTCTCAGTCTTTTGAAGAGAATTAGGTCAAGAAGAAAATGTATTTCTCAAGGACCTACTTAGGAAAGCCTTTTACTCAACAACAATGACAACATAGACACTACATCTATTCTAACAGACAGCATATGTTGCAATGCTGAGCTTCTCAGCACCTTGATGATAAGATGGCCAAAAGACAAAACACCCCCAGAGGCAGAACAGTGGTATGTGGTAATCACGGTTCACATGATCTGCATGATGCTCCAGACAGTTTGGGGGCTAAGGGATATGAAACTTGGAGTAGGATAAGACATCAAGAGAATATAAGCACGTGAAGGAGACCAGGGAAACCTGAGTTAGGCCTGAGACAGCACACAGTGGTGTATGACTCCCAGGGTCACAGCATCTGTCCCCACGTTGATGCAACAGAGGCTCCTCCCATATGTTTGTCCCTTTTACCACTTTCCCCCTTAATAAACTGATAACCAAAGCCTGTCACAAACTAAACCAAGCAGCGCTGCAAAATTTTTGTTCCCTGGTGTAAATACTGTCTCTTGTATTGTAAGGGCTGCCTATCCATCCTTTCATTTCAACCTTGAGACACATTTTGTCAGAGCAGAGCCTGTTATGTTACAAGTGAAACAGAGTAGGTACAATCACTTTGGTTTTCACCAATGCAAATCACTGTTTCTGCTAGCTAGAACAGCTCCAGCTAATTTGAAAGCAAGAGCTAATTTTCAGCAAAAATGTGTGAAATCTGCAGGCATCTGATAAAACTAGAACAGAATTCCAAAAACACTGAAAATAACCTTACCATGAATGTTGTAAGAAGCCTGGGAATGGAGTTTGGGCAGGGCCTGGGCTCAGTTCAGGTCTTGCTGGGGAACAACTGGGCTGAACCTGGAGGCAGTTCACCCCTGCGCTGCGTCGTGCCTAGGGATGCAGTCCTCCTGGCCAGTGTGCACCCACTCCAGGGGGGTGGCCAACACCACCTCTGCCTTTTCCAGCCCACGAACACAGTGCAGGACACATCAGATAAATGGCACAGACAGATACTGACAATTACAAGTGTAATTCTTGTCCTCGTTTAGTGTGTATTGGTGTCTCATCTAAATAACATCCAAGACAAAATAAAATATATATTTTTAAAAGGACTATATCCATCTGTCTTCAGAGTACTGCTGTCCCTATTGCCATGGAGCTGGGCTGTGGTTTCTTTTTGTTGTCAGTCCCAAGCTGGGACAATGGTCTCTAACCTGAGTCATTAATATCAATTACTGTAAGGGCAGCTGCCTTGTTCTCCTTGTCAGAACTTCAGTATGTAGGGTAATAGATGGCTTCAGACTGGCTTGCTGCCAGGAGGGCTCCATTGTTTTCATCTGTGATACACAAGAAAGAAAATAATGGGGTTAAATGAATTTGATTAGACCAAGCGCAGCCTAGCATAATATTTAGGCTCTAATTTTGGTCTTCCATAGTGTGATTTTACATCCCTGAAATTGGCTTTAACGATGGATTTTAGGCTTATTTAGAAAGTCAGTGACTCCTTTTAAGCTTTGTAACCTCCACCTAGACTCTCTCAGTGCTGGGCATATTGAGTTTGTTTATATTATATATATTTTATATGTTTTTAAAGAAAAAAATGAGATCTGCTATTTCTAGACACTGACATTTTCGCAGCTTGGCAAAGCAGTGAGTATTTAATACAGAAATTCTTCCTCCTAAAAGATGTAACGTGCTTTTTTTTCCCTTCTCATCTGCATCTGTAGCATCTTCTGCCAGCTCTGCATTTGTACCAGTCACGTAAGGCCCACACACCAGCATAGAAAAATGCTATAAAAGAATCAAATAAAGAAGAGTGGAAAATGTCTTACACAGCTCTTCATCACGTACAAGAGACCCACAGTGTGCACTAAGGAAGAAAAATTTTGCTGAGAGAAAAGGAGAAAAATTTTACAGCTTAATATATGTACTAGTAAAGTCAATGGAAAAAATCCAAATTACTTTAATCAGTGCTGAGGTGGGTTCCTGTCTTTTATTACTGAGATTGTACATTCTAAGACCTATTTAGAAGCCTGGCTGACAGAGTCCCTTGGGGGGCAATCCTGAAGGGCTAAGGAGTCCAGAAAGGTTACACATTCTTCAGGAAGGAAATCTTAAAGGTGCAGGAGCGGGCTGTCCCCATGTGCTGGAAGATGAGCTGGTGGGGAAGAAGACCAGCCTGGCTGAACAGAGAGCTTTGGTTGGAACTTGGGGAGCAAAAGAGCTTATCACCTTTGGAAGGAAAATCAGGAGGACTACAAGGATAATGTGAAGTTATGCAGGGAGAAAAGTAGAAGGGTCAAAGCCCAAATTGACCTTAATCTGTCCACTGCTGTAAAAGACAACAAAAAATGTTTGTATAAACACATCAGCCACAAAAGGAGGTCTAAGAACAATCTTCCATCCTTTATTGGATGTGGGAGGAAACAGAGCTACAAAGGATGAGGAAGAGGCTGAGGTATTTAATGTCTTCTTTGCCTCAGTCTTTAATAGTAAGACCAGTTGTTCTTCAGGTACTCAGCCCCCTGAGCTGGAAGACAAGGATGGGGAGCAGAATGAAGCCCCCACAATCCAGGAGGAAATGGTCAGCAATCTGCTATGCCACTGAGACCCACCCAAGTCTTTGAGGCCAGATGGGATCCACCTAAGGGATCCACCTGAGTGTACTGAGGGAGCTGGCAAAAGTGCACACTGAGCTACTTTCCATCATTCATTTGTCAGCAGCCCTGATGGGGAGATGTCCCTGTTGATGGGAGGCTAGGAAATATAATGTCCACCTACGAGAAAGGCTGAAAGAAGGATTTGGGGAATTACAGGCCTGACAATCTGACCTTGGTACTGGACAAAGTCATGGAGCAGACCATCTTGTGTGCCAACACGTGGCATGTACAGGACAAATGGGTAACGAGGCCCAGCCACCATGGGTTTATGAAAGGCAGGTCCTGCTTGGCCAAAGTGATCTCCTTCTATGAAAGAGTGATCCACTTAAAGGATGAGGGAATGGCCGTAGATTGTCTTCTTGGGCTTTAGTAAAGCCTTTGACACCATTTCTCACAGTGTTCTCCTGGAGAAACCAGCTGCTCGTGGCTTGGACAGGTGCACTCTTCACTGGGTAAAAACCTGTCTGGACGGCTGGGCCCAGAGAATCGCGGTGAATGGAGTTACATCCAGTTGGCAGCTGGTCACTAGTGGTGTTCCCAGGGCACAGTACTCCAGCCAGTTCTGTTTAGTATCTTTACCAACAATCTGGACAAGGGGATTGAGTGCATCCTCAGCCAGTTTGCAGCTGGTCAGGAGTGTTGATCAGCAGACCAGCCTTGATCTGTTTCTCTACAGATCTGCTGTTCTCTACAGATGCCTCCATAGAGAAGGTTCTACAGAGGGATCTCAACAGGCTGTATTATGAGCCAGGGCCAATTGTATGAGGTTCAACAAGGCAAATGACAGTTCCTGCACGTGGGTCACAGCAATCCTGTGCAACACTACAGCCAGTGAGTAGCTGGAAAGCTGCTCAGCAGAAAAAGACCTGGGAGTGCTGGTTGACAACAGCTGAACATGAGCCTGAGTGTGCCCAGGTGGCCAAAAAGGCCGATGGCATCCTGGCCTGTACCAGCAATAGTGTGGCCAGCAGGACCAGGGCAGTGATTTTTTCTCTGTACTCAGCCTTGAAATCAAATCCTGTATTCAGTTTTTTGCCCCTCACTACAGGAAGGACATTGAGATGTTGGAGCATGTCCAGAGAAGGGAAATGGAGCTGGTGAAGGGTCTGGAGCACAAGTCTGATGAGGAGCAGCTGAGGGAGCTGGGAGTGTTTAGCCTGGAGAAAAGGCTCGGTAGGGATCTTACTGCTCTCTACAAGTGCCTGAAAGGAGGGTGTAGTGACATGTGGAGTCAGTCTCATCTCCCAGGTAATTTGTGATAGGACAGGAAGAAATGGCTTCAAGTTACACCAGAGGAGGTTTAGATTGGATATTAAGAATTTTTTTTTCACCTAAAGGGTTGTCAGGCATTGGAACACGCTGCCCAGGAAAGTGGCAGTCACCCTCCCTGGAGGAATTTAAAAGACGTTGAGTATGTGGCACTTGGAGACATGGTTTCATGGTGGATTTCATGGTGTTAGGACAATGGTTGGACTGGATAATCCTAGAGTTCTTTCCCAAACTAAATGATCCTTTGATTCTATCCTTGCTTGGTGTCAGTTGGCATGATTCCATCTGTCTACTCTTCTGAATGTGTAGCCCACGTGAAATGCTAGCTTTATTTCAACATTGGATTAACTGATTAAAGAAGAAATTCACTATATGAAATGCTCAAAGAGAACACGAGGCTGAATCTGGCTCTGTTGCAGATGTAGAAACTCCACATTGTAGCAGCATTGTAAAAGAGCTATTCATGTTTAAATGTGCTGGCAGAAAAAAAGAGGTTGTGGCATAGAAAATAAAAACTATTTTGAGCTTTTACAGAAACCCAATGAGGCCAGCTTGGGGAAGTTTACATTTTCAGTTATAAATATTCATATTTTTCAATTCACATAATTACTATAGCAAAATATATATAGTTCTGCAGTCACTGACATAGCTTCTTTGACTTAATGAAATTGCTATTGTATACTATTGCTGGAAACCTTTGAGGGTAAAATTTTGGGCAACAAGGATTTTTTTGTGCCATTGGATTTGAAGAAGGCTGTATGGACTGCCTTACTGGGAAGACCAACATCAAAGATGCTGAGATACAACAGTGATTGGGTCTAGATCAATACACTGCTAAATTAAGAAATGAATTAGGAAAACCACTGGGAGGATCTGCTCCGTGGAGAATGGCCCCATAGGACCTTGTTCCTGTGGTCAACCGTATGAAGCCAGGCTGGTCTACTTAATGACAGCTCTGCAGGTTTGTTGGGTTTTTTGTTGTTATTGGTTGTTGTTGGTTGGTTGGTTGTTTTGGTTTTTTTTAAAGAAGCAAAGATGTTCAAGGGAAATTATTTATTAATTCAGTAAATCAGCAATATTTATAGACATGCTTGGCCTATTATCTCAAACATGACACTACTCATGACAGCAGAAGAAACCATATATACAGTTTTCTGTAGGTTTCACCTCCCAGCTATGCATTTCTTGTATCAAGGACTATTTTTTATTATGTGTGTAGAGTCAATCTGCCACAATGAACTTCATCAAAACCTTATCAAAAGTTTTAGGGCAAGCAGAAATAAGTGAGTGCACTTTTCTACCTATTAGGATCTCTAGGACTGTCTATTCACAGCAACACTGAACTGGTTCTACTGGTCACATATCACTGACTGTACAAAGAGGAAAAAAAGTGAGGAGAGCTTTTCCCTACCACTGAGAAAATTGAGAGGTCTGATATGAATCTAAAGTTTCCTGACATCTTCCTTCCTGCTATCCAGACTGCCAGTGGAATAACAAATACTTTTCTACATTAAATTAGGGTGGTAGGTTTTTTATATCTTCCAGCGGGTGCTGTGGATGGATTTGTAACCACCTCAAGTAGCTGAAGGACATTTAAGAGCAGATGTTTAGACATAAATTTCTCTGTAATGTAAGACCTCGCCCAGCTGTAAAACCTATTTGTGCTGAAAAAAACCACTGTGAGGTATCTGAGGATCTTCTGGAATTATGGTTACTATAAATTCAGAGTAGGAAAGCTCCTTGGCTGGGTTTGAATAAGAGGAACAGCACTTGGTCTTCTCAGACATAATGGAATTTGTAATCAGAAACATTCTGCCATCACCATTTCATCCTGTAAATGTAGAGGCACTTGTATAAAAACAAGTGTAAAAATAGTGGAGCTGAAGGACATAGGGCAGCAAGATGATTTGTGGCTGTCCCTATAGCTTCCTGTTCGTGTAGCATGAAGGAAGATAAAATGTCAAAACAGAACCAAGAAAAGAAAAAGTCACAAGAAGGGCCATCCTTTCTGTCTTGGGAGCAGATTTACCCTCCCAACAGCAGAGACCAGCCCTGGGCTCTCTGTGTATTTTGTGGAGAAGCTTGAGGCAAAAAAATCCCATGAAGCTGAAAACGTGGCAAAGCCTCCTGGAAAGTAAACACCACACAGATAAAAACAGGTCCATTGAGTATTTCAAGAGGAAGAAAAATATCAGTTATCTGAAGGAAAGCAATTTATTTCTGTTTCTGAAAACAAAACGAGGGTTTCTCACTAAGCAGCTCAGCAAGCTGCAAAACACCATCAACTTTAAAGAATAAGGGGCTGCCGCTGGTTTGCTGTGTTCAATAGGAGTGCTTGGTCTGCTTCAAGGACCAGGAAGGTTTGGGAAAGAGCCCACCAACCCCATCAAACCTTTGTCATTTCTAACTCCCTTCTTATATCTCCTGGATTCTGTGAAGCCATAGCAGCAGAAAGAGAGGGCTGCTGGGGAGTGCCAGTGTTTTCTGGATTAGTCAGCCTGTTTGAGCAGGTGACAGCCACATTAACCTTTATAGTCCCTGCAGAGACATGCTGACCTCTGCCAGTTGCCTGTGGCACCAAGCTGCTCTTGTCAGCTCTTACCCTCTTTGCTTGCATGTTGGAAGGTCCCTGCTGGGGACTTCCCCACGTCTCTGGTGCAATGCAGACATCGAATTGCAGGTGCCACCAGTTCCCCCTGCAGGTACCAGGGAGAGAAATGGAAGCACACAGGTCCCAGTACCTAATCCCATGAGGATTTCCATGTGACAAGAGGTCACAGCAATGGATAGCTGGTGGCAGGTGTGGTGAAGGCCTGGGGGAGTTGGGAAATGCAGCTCTAAGGGAGGATGAGGTTGCTGGGGAGTTGTCTGTCTCACTGAGGTGAGAGGGAGCAGAGAAGAACTGCTGGTGCTGCAGAGCTGACTGCTCTCCTTACTTGAGAAGATGCTCCAAGTGGTGTTCCCACACAGAATAGAATGGTTTGGGCTGAAAGGTACCTCTAAAGGTCATCTAGTCCAACTCCCCTGCAATGAGCAGAGACATCTTCAACTAGATAAGGTTAATGTTTCCACCCACATGGATTTGTGCAACCTGGGCTAGTGGAGAGTTTTCCTGCCCATGGCAGGTGGGTTGAATCTAAATGATCTTTAAAGTCCCTTCCAACCCAAACCATCCTATGATTTTATGTCCTCCAGTCATGTGGAGGCTGCAGGCACATGTAGAGTGCTCAGGCTGTTACACATCCGGAAACATGTTTGTTTAGAGGTTCAAACAAATGTTCAGCATGGTTTGGTACAAAATAATTTCAATCTTCCATCCTAGAATGGAATTTCTTCTTATCACAGCCTCCCTTTGCAGGTGCTGTGCAGCAGTGTTGAGTGTTTTGTGTCCAGAGTGAATCATCTGGGATGGAAATTGTGGGCCCTGAGGGGGTCACATCAGGAGGCAGACTCATGGGGCTGCTTGGCATGCAGTTTTATGCTCCATTTTGCATCCTACATGCTCAACTGCCCTGGTGCTGGAGAGCTGCAAGCAGGCTCTGGCACACACCATCACTTTACCTGTCTGTTGATGGTGCCACACTGGAAAAGCTTTTTAGGAGAAACCACTTGCAGTCCTGCCTTGGGTTTTTGGAAGCTGTTCGACATTATGTCCACATTGCCAGGAAAACACATGGCCCAAACTTACAAGCTTAATAATCACTTTAACCCTCAACAGCAACTGATAGTGGCTTATCTTCTCAGTCTCATCTATACTGCCTACTAAATGATAATCCTAATAAAAGCCCTAATTGTGTTTCTGCTCAGAATATTTGTAGATAACCTTAACTCTTGATCTGTTTAATCTAGTTTTCCAGGTGGCAACAGATTTAAAAACAGGTTTTTAAACAAGATATGACTATTACATTTCTAATAATAGGAGAGTGTGATCTCAACATTGCCTGTTATTTAGTGACACATGGTACAATCAGTTGACAGTGGTGGTTGTGAACACAAACTCATAAATACAAATTCATTTTTTAGTTATTATCCATCTGTGTTGCCTGATTTAACTCTTTGCATATTGAATCAAATCTCTCTTTTTTTTCTTTGCTGAAATATCAGTATTTAAGATACTTTTGGTTTTCAGTTCCATTGCTTTGAAGCTCTTCCCCCAGGGAACCACTCAGCATTCCTGGGGAACACATACCTTTTTCATCCCGGCTCTTTTATCTCTTACAGGAGTATCTGAAGCAGAGCCACACTCTCATGGGTTCAGCCCTCACTCTCCAGAGGTTCCCTGAAGCACAGTATTTGTGTCCGAGGTCAGAACATGAGTCGTAAAAATGTTTTGAGGTCTGAGAAAAATGCTTTATAGGGAGAGCTAGGTCTGCTTATCCAAACCAAGGCTTAGCTGCAACCTTGTTATTGGAGAATGACCATAATAGGTACTGCTGTCTCTTGGGAGGGCAAAACATCATATGGAAAAGGCCTTCAATTTGGTGGAGAACTCAGGCCAATGTACAGATGCAGAAATCAGAGACCTTCAGATCAGAAAGGCCAAGATGTCAGGGGACAAATAGGGTTAACCACTGGAACAAGCTATGGAAAGAAGTGATGGTTTTGCCATCTTTACATATCATGTGAAAAATAAGCATTTAACCAGATCCAAGCATTGAACTCACCTAAGGGTGAGGAGGTACATCACCACAGGCTATTTCAGAAAAGGTGTCAGGTTTTCCTCATTTTTAGAATCTCAGAATCTCTTAACTAGGTGCATCATACTGACATGGTACTGCCTAAGACTGAACAAACTCCACATCCACAAGTGTTAGAGGGAATGTGTCCTTGCAGCTGGTACACTCTTTCTTTGTATGGTTTAGAGTAACATGATAATAATTATTGATGATATTTTTCTTTCTCTAAAAGGCACAGTGCACATTACTGTGCCACTCTTTCTCCCTTCCCTGCACCCAAATTCCTTCCATAAAACACTGCAATGTTGTACAAAACTGATGACGCCAGACTGGCTGCTGGAAAGGGCAATAATGAGTTTAATTTCTACAACTTTTCTGTCCCTAAGCACTCCTCTGAGCCTTCCTGTTATCCCATGCTGAGTTAACAAACTTCTTTGAGGTCTGTTCTAGACACACCATGCTTGTGGGATCTGGATTAATCTCCTTTAGGAGTGGCATGTGCAGAGCTGTGCTGGGGACTACCTTTACTTAGTCCTTCAGGCTGAGGCAGGTTTTGAATAGAGGTTGTCTTAAGTTATTGAAAATGAAATCCCCTACATGCGTATCCCTCAAACATGGAAAAATAAATGCGATTGTATTAGCTCTACTTCAGGCCTCAATTTGTAAAGCTTGTTACATTACATTCTTAAACAGAAGGAAATTTCATTTCACTTGAAGTTTGTTATCTGGCCCCAGCTTGATGTTCAGCTCATTAAACAGCCCTTCCAGAAAAAAAAAAATCTCTAGAAACCCTGTTCTAAAGCCTTTTAGTGTGAACCACTTAAGCATCAGTCCAGATGCTAAAGGAAGTGCTTTCTGCTACCTCTGCTGTGTCTGTGCCTTAGGGGACCTGTAGATTTTTAAACTTGTCTCAACACTAGTGACTCAGGCAGGCTAAGTCAGACTCTCTTAATTGCTTGTGCCTAATTCCCCTCAATGTACTGACTTACTATGTGCTAGTTTGGGGTTAGGAAGCAGGATTTGTCAAGGCACTTGAAATTTTCCTGACAGATATTCAGGGGTCACTTAATCATAATTTTTTACCATCTGCAGGTTAATACTACTACACACTAGTCCTTAAACTAGTCCACACTAGATTCCCACGGAAATCTTTGTGGCTTCACAGCTTTCTGTGAAAGTTTTCTGAAAAGTTTTCTGTGCACAGAAGCTGATTAGCAGGTCAAATGAAAGATTTGAGAATCTGAGCAATAGGAGTGCCACAAGGTCTCAGATCTCTTAGAGACTCTGCTAGTTACTGAGTGAGAGCTGGCCTTTGCACCACAGACCACAGCATCTCAAAACTGAGCAGCTCCTGCAGAAGTGAAAGTTTTTATGTCTGGAACTGAGGCAGCTGTGGCAGAGCTGAGACAACCTGCTCTCAAGTATCATGCTGCACTCCCATACCTATTTTCCTATGAAGCTGGAAGTCACAAGTTCTCAGCTATTATCAGTCAGAATAGGTGGCTGAGGTGATGATGAAGAGGTACAGATAACTCTGGACCTTCCAGTCCTCCCAGCAGAAGGTTTATCCCAGTAAATTCCATTACCTTAGATTGGTCTGGAAGTGATAAGCCCCCCTAAGTTAATTAAAAAAAAATCTCTACTCTCTCTTTTAGGGAAGAAAAGAAGTAAGCATACTGTTTCAGAGATGAATTTCATTGTAGAGTTGCATTCTGTGTTTCTGTGCCTTTTGATTTGTTTCCAATTCTTGGTATCTCCATTAACACAGGAGGTACAGGTCTGACAGACAGCTGCTATTCTTGGTCCTGTTGACACATTTCACTGTAGTAAAATGACAGTCACAGCTGTGACTTCTTATAAGAAAATGGCCTAAATATAAAATAAAGGCTGGGTCAGTAAAACCACGACAGTTAAAAAGTGGCTGGGACTAATAGCTTGACTGGAAACAGGTCTAGGCTTGGTGAAGCAAATGAGAGAGGCTGTTGATGCTTTCCCTGTCTTCCAAATAAGAATAGAGTCAGACTTTCCAAGAAAACATTTCCCTTCAAGGAGTGAGTCTGTCAGCCCTCCCCAAGTGCCTTCAGGCACCTGTGGGCTCAGTTCCTGGATGTGCCTATGCACAGTGCAGAAACAGACTGAGTTATGGCAGGAAGATAACAAAGTGACTATGTGCACCCACAGTTTTGGTCTCTTTTTATAGGAAGTTAGTCACAATTTACAGTAGCGTGCATTCATTAATAGATTAAGAAATTATTCTTACACCTTTTAATAAATGACTAGTTTTGTAGAGTCCAACAGGTTCTGAGTCACTTATCAGAAGAACTTGCAATCAGCTTTAACACTCTCTCTGTCTATAAAACTGCTTTAAAATCTTACTGTTCATGTCTGCAGAATTGTTTATGAACCATTCTATAGTCACGTCTAAAAGAGAGGCCGAAAAAATTGACAACCTAGATTTTATGCAGGCTTCAACACCACGGGTCCCTGAATTCTGTATCCACCCCTGCTATTGACTCACTGAATAGTGCTGTCTGAGGAGTCATTTCATTTTCTTTACTCATGGGCCCCCAACAACAATGATCTGGGGATCGATTACAAGGGGTCCAAAATTCCTTCAATATAAATAAAGGCTCAAATCTGGGGCTGTGGTGAAAATTCCTGTTTTTTCTGAGGACATTGCAGAGCTAATTTACAAAGTGAATCTGTTAGTCTAACACTCTTCAGCTCTAACTCAAACCTAAACAGTAAAGCTGTTCTCCCATTCACCACATGCCACAGAAATTTTGGATACTATGAGCAGTTTGCTGTGACTATGGCACAGGAAAAAGCTGGATGTAGGATTCTTCTTCTGCTCTGATCCTTCTGCCTAAATATTAGACATTTGGAAAGGCTGCAGATTCTCCATATGCCTTTTGCCAGTATCAGACATGAATATACTGTGGAGAAGGAGAAACAAGGGCAAGGGATTTCAGGGTAAAGTTGAAGAGAAGCACCTCAGAAAACAGAGCCTGGAAAAGTCATGTAGCTTGCTCACACACCAACACCACACCAGAAAGGCAGTCCTTATCTTTCCTTGCAAATGTTGGCCTAAGCCATCCCCCAAAACCTTTCAGCCAAATGTGCGACCGTTCAGGCATGGGAACAGGCTTCCCCTTGCAACCTTCTTATCTAAAAAAGGGGAGCCAGGTAAAAGTTCAGCAGGTGCAAGGGACTGGCTAGATCTGGTCCTTGTGGAGCATGTGTAATGCCACAGGGGCTTGCTGGGTCTCCGTCTCCACAAACAAGCTGAAGGAAGGGTGCATCAAATGAGCAGCCAAACCTGTTGTGAGCAGGATGAAAGTTGGGGCTTTGCTTTTCATAGTACCTTGTTCCTGAGCAGTATTAGCAGCAGGTCCTCAAAGTGGCCAAGGTCAAATCTTTCTCCCACAGTTCAGCTCTGGCCAAACTTATGATAATGAGAGATGCACAGCACAATAGCTTTGAGGTGCCCTGAACTTTGAGGGTACCATTTAGAGCCAGCCTTGAGTCCGGGGCTGGCTACAAAGATACAGCAATGCATGACCCAGCCTCCTTACCTGTGTAGCCCCGTCCTACACAAGGTTCTCCTTCTGCTGACAAGGAGCAAGAGTAGAGTGAGCCCTGCAGGATCAGATCCCACCATTCAAGAGGGTATTCTTCATTTTAAGAAGAATCTCACTATGGGAAATCAGTACCAAACAGCAAAAAAAATCAAAGAATTATGCTTTGTAAGAGACATGAATAGCCTGCTTTATGTAAGCTTCTTCAGTTGTGTGGGAACTGCTCTGCCTTACCCTATCTCTGCTGTGTATCTTCTCTTTGCAGCAGAGGAGTATTAATTAGCAGAATAGCTAAGATTTCTTCCATTGTTCTAAAAAAATAAAAGTTATTTGAGAGGGGTTTTCACCCCGTTAACTAGTGTAACAACCTATATCCTAGTGCCTGTGTGTTTCATGTTCCTGCAGCCACTCAGGCTGGTGCCAGTAAAGTGACATTGCAAACACATGGCAAGAAAGATGCAGGGATTGTCCCCAGCCAGATCCTGCGAAAAGTGCGGATTCACGTGGAGCCTGCTTTGCAGATTAAGCTGCTCTCATCTGCCTTACTTTGAGCACAGGGATTAGCCTAGAGGATCTCCAGATGTCCCTTACAAATTCAAAGATTCAGTGATGATTCTGTGATCTGGAAAAGTCTGCCAAACACTGGGAAACCAGGTAAAATGGACAATTTTTCCCATGCTGGTTTTGTGACCCCACTCCTTAGTTGTTGGCGTTTTGCTGGTGTGTGTTTTGGGGTTTTTGGGGGGTTGGTTTTGTTTTGTTTCATTTATTTTACTAAAAATAAAACTAAATGAAACATTTGGTTTTTGGTTGAGTTCAATGTTCTTTTCAAAAGGAAATTGAAATATTTCATTTTTTTTATTTTGGCAAGAAAGCCTTCAAAATATTGGGTTTGGCTTTAGCTGTGTTCTGCCATTGAACTCCAAAATCAATTATTTGCATAGCCTTAAGTGTAAGGTAAATCTCATCAATCTCCATAAAGTAGAGAAACTTGACAACCAAACCTTTTCAATGAAAGGATCTATTTACTGTCAGAGGTGCAATACATTAAGAATTTTCCAGCATTTACAAGTCCTCAAATTCTGCAAAGCGTGTGAAAACCAATACTGGAAGTCAAAGGAACTCATGTGCTGTAATCTCATAAGAGAAACTACGAATATAACCTCTGGAACTAAATATCGCCCTTTGGATGTTTTCTTCTTGAGCCTGCGTCTGCTGCTAAGAGAGAAGTAAATAGAAATCTCTGGTAACAAATGTATCCCTGCCAGAGTCTTTTAGTTAGGATCAGAGGGATGCAATAAGAGAGTTTGACCGACGGCGAGTGCCATGGACTATCTTTAAAAAGGTCAGAGAGAGGAGGTGAGGAGGGGGGGCTTCCACTTTGGATGAAAGAGTGGCTTGAGAGTACAAAGGTTTGCTATGGAATTAGTAACGAACCAGTCAATTGGTTATCGGTCAGGATCATCCCAGCCCTAATCCCTGGGAAGACAATGGAGCAAATTCTTCTGGAAGCCGTATCCAGACACATGAAGGAGAGAAAGATGACTGGGCAGGCATCTTGATCGTAGAAATATCATCACTTAATCATAGAACAATTGAGTGTCTTGAGTTGGAAGGGACCCACAAGGATCATCAAAGCCAAACCCCTGCTCTTCACAGGACAACCACAATTCATGTGCCTGGACATGACTTCCAGGAGAAGCCCCAGTACCAAGGGCAAGTCATGTCTGACCTGTCTGAATATGTTCTTTGGTGAGATAACTGGCTCAGAAAACTGAAGCCTGTTAGCAAGGCTTTAAGCACACTGTCCCATAGCACCGTTGTGCTCAAATTGGGAAGGTCTGGACTTGGTGGATGGACCACAGTGCTGGTGAAAAAATCTCTCTCGGCTTTCCCACTGAAAGAATAAAGGCCAATAGCTTGATCACCAGTTATGAGTGACATTCTTTAGTGTTTCATAAAGGGGCTGATACTGTTAGATATCTTTATTAGTAGCATGTATGATGGAGCTGAGTGAACTCACAGCAAGTATAGCAATGACACCAAAGTGGGGAGAGGAAATAGAAAGTAGGGCTGCTGTTCAGTGATATGTCAGCAAGCTGATGAAACAAGCTGGCAGAAACCTCATGAAGTTTAATGAAGATAACTGCAAATGTGTAATAATCCCACAGCACTACGGGCTGTGGACAAACTACCTGGAAAGCAGCTCTACAGACAACAGCCTGGGGGTCCAGGAGGACAAGAAGTTTGGGTGAAGAAGGTCACAGGCTCCTGAGCTGCATCAGAGGATGCCAGTGGGTTCAGGGAAGTGATTTTCCTCTATATTTGGTACTTGTGAAACTGCTTCTGTAGAACTGGATCAGGTTGTCCAAAGAGGCTCGGGAAATCTACATCCTTGGATATAATCTTGACTGTACAGGAGCCCCCATCCTCATATCTAGCTTAGAAGTTGGCTCTCATTTCAGTACAGGGCTGGATGAGGTGACTGCAGTGGCTCTACCACCCAGGTTTTTTCTATTCATTTCTACTTAATTTTTCCATCAGGTGTTGTTGTTTGAATCCCCAGTTACAGTATTGTTTCAAATGGCTGATGGTTTTTGAGGATGAAGTGCTCACGGATGCAGAGGGTAGGCAGTGGATACAGCCCTCTCTTCATTGTATAAGTTTATTCTTGCCTAAAAGAACACTGAATGCCTAAGTACATCCTTGAGCTGCCTTACAGACTGAGCGAAGTGCACCAAAGGTGATGAAAGACATTCTGGACCAGTTTGAGGAGGTTCAAATCATCACTTCCCACTGCCTGGGAAAGAGCTCTGTTTACCAGGTTATCTGCTACTCTTGGTGGAGGCACTGGGAGTGAAACCAAGAGGTCTCTAGGAAACTGAGGCATTTCCAGCCCACATGATTGTTGGATCAAGCCTTTAGTGCCATCTGAATGACAGATATCTGAAGTGCTCAGATGAGTAGCAAATGAAGCATATTTTAGCACAGTACTGCAAAAATGTCAGTGACACTTGATAAGCTCATCTGTCAAGCAAAAAGAAAAATCAGCAATAGCTCTTGAGAAAAAAATGCTCTTTTACATCTACAAAAACTCCAAATGCCTGTGCTTTATATCCTTAAAACTAATTTTCCTTGGTTTTAAAGTGTTAAAAAGAATTCTAAGACTTTAGTTCACAAAGAAATTAATAATTTTCTTTTTAATAAGCAGTTATGGCATTAGTCATCTCTTCTGATTCACAGTGAAAGCTACAGGGCGCAGTGGGATGTATTTACCAAGAGAGGTGTTGAATTTTGTCAGACATGTAGACTTTTTAAAGTATTATTACTTTAAGTTTTATATGTGAAGGATAAAGGCACAAAGGTTTCAAAACTGGAAATGGCTGAGTACAGCAAAACAAACGGTGTCAGAAGGAAAATTCTTCAGAAAGTCCTGGCCCTTCTTACGTCAAAGGTGTCTTGTGGGTTTTTCTGCACATTTGTACCTCCTTTAAAACTTCCAGGAATGACAGCTCTGGCCCTCCTTCTCTTGGCAGAAGCCTCCTAGAGGATGTCTCTCAACCATGGCTCATCAGGATATTTTCATTGTTTTCCAGTGCTTTCTCTGCTAGCTGCTACAGATTGCTCAGTGTTCACTTTCCTGGCTGTGCAGGAGTACAGCGTTGGCAACACGGATGAGATTGTCTTATTCAAATAACTCCCAGATGGGTATGTAACTTCTGGGAACCAGGTTTAAAGACTCTGTGAAGGCACACATTCCCACCCTCTTTCAGGAGTGCCATAATCACTAGGTTCAGATACAGATACACCTCTGAAGCTAAACTGGCCTTTTCCATGTATGTGTGGGTTTGAAGAGGAATAAAAAATTGCTTCTAGCTGTATATAGTATGGAAAAACAGCTAAATAAAAACTACGCATAAGACTTAGTTGTCTGAAGGGAAAGAAACCTGTGGAAATGAAGTAAATTCTAAAGCATAGATTGTGTTGCAATGAGTTGGGGAAAAAAGAAACTGAGACCTGAAAGTAGAGACTGACTTTTGTGCTTCTTCTCAGCTTCTTCACAGTCAAAGGAGTCAGAATAGTTACTTTAACCCCACTGAGAAGGTGATTCGAACACAAATCTTTGGTCTCACCTTCTGGTCTCACCCGCAAGCTGTCACTTGTCTCCTCAGAGCAGTGGGGTTAAATGTGTCCCACCTCTCTGCTTGTTCCCATGCTTCAGTCAATGTCTTAAAGGAGATTTGTTTGGGCTTTTTTGATTGTCTGCTCTAAAGGAGAGCAGTACCCTCTGAATTAATATACTCTAAACACTACAGATCAGAGCTCAATTTAAGAAAGAGGCTGAACTCGATTACAGCTAATGAGTAAATCCCTGATTGAGTCAAGTTAGCAAATCACCTTTAAAACAGTATACATCTGTATAATGTCTCAAGCATTCAAGGTTTAGACCTTCAGTTTTACTTGTACTGTTATTCTTAAATGGACCCAGGTTTTTTTTCTTTTTCTTTTTCTTTTTCTTTTTCTTTTTCTTTTTCTTTTTCTTTTTCTTTTCTTTTTTCTTTTTCTTTTTCTTTTTCTTTTTCTTTTTCTTTTTCTTTTTCTTTTTCTTTTTCTTTTTCTTCTTTTTCCTTCTCTTTTACCTGTGCTAAATTTTTTTAAAGCTTGTCTCTGTTCCCATGCAGACATTTTAGCTGGTATTTGTGCCGGTTTGGCCAAAATCTAGCAATAGACAGTTAGTCAGTTGAAAAACTGTACCTGAAATTTTGGAGTAGCTCAAAAGCTTGCAAAGAAGGTTAATGCTTATAAAAGTGAAAGAGCAACAGCACTGGCCTGACTCATACCCTGTAGGAGTAGGTGCTAGCATAAACCTCCCTACATATATCTGCTGGTTCATCTCTGTCCTTTTACCAAGGTGCAGTCTGTATTAACTCATTGCAGTGCAGCAATTGCAAATTTTGTTTAGAGAGTCTTTTCCTGGTTGAAATCAGTTTTTTTCAGCAACTACTGAACTGAATTTTTACCATCAGCAGTTTTTATCATTATATACAATTAGAGTGCTTGAGCCAAAATATGACAGATTTTCAGTTAAAAATTACTGTATGTGTTAGTAAATGTATAGCTCACCAACCCCTTGCCAGATTTGGGGTGGATGTGGTATTTGCATGCAGTGTGTTCCCTACCCCGCTGTCTCTGTTGTGCCCTACAGACACAGCCTGACTTGTGACAGAAGCTCTGTCTCGAGAATCTGATCAAAAGGAACATTTCTGCCCAAACACGTCAGAGATAGGGGGAGCACACTCATACAAGGAGTGCTCTGCCGTGCCTCTGCTCTGCGTGGGGCTGCAGCAGTGCACAGGCAGGTGACACTCGGTTGCTCCCCTCTCCATGCAGAGGGTTCTGGGTGTCAGGGCACGCCAGGTCAGTCATGACATTTGGCTTGAACCTATATTCTTCCTCCCGCTGGCACTGACCAGCGAGGAATATTTATTGTGAATGCTGCTGTGCTGCTCTGGTCTGTGTCCAAGAGACAAAAACAGGAGGAGGACCAGAAATCCTGTGCTTTGCTTTGAAAGTTCCTCCATGGTAGCATTTCCTCTCCAACAGGCGCCTAAAGGAGATGAGATGAGCATATGTTTATGTTTCCCAGTTATTTTCTGAAATGGTCTTCACTGGAATGTTCATTCCAGCTTTGTTAGTGAATTTTTATTTTACTACTCAATGTGTTCAAAGTCATTTTCCCTCCTCCCCCTTCCTGTTTTCTCTTGTTTTTTGGGTTTTTTAAATTTCTTTTGTGATGCAAACACAAGTTTTCATGATTACTTTACTGCGACAACTCAAAAGTTTTGTCTTTCCACTTGACTTCCTAAGTCCCTGTAGAACTGGTCTACAGTGTGGAAATCCACAGTTTTGAGAAAACAGGTGTAACAAGGGATGTTTGTTTAGGGCACTTTGGGGTTCAGGAAGATTGAGGGCCCACGTCACTAACAGGAGTGAGGTAACTGAATGATTTTGGCAGTCTTGTCTAGACAGAGTATGGTATCTGGATCTGTGCAGTACCACAGCATATAATGGGAGACAAAGTGGAAGAATCTTGTCCAAAGTCACCTGGGGTACTGCTAAATTTGTAAAGCATTCATGCACTTTAAAAAACCCAAACAAACAAACAAACAAACAAACATGCAAAGGGCTGGAATTGTTCTTAGCTGAACTGTGAACAGCCTACTCCAGCGTTACGTTGATTTTCTCATACTGATAACATCTACAAGAACACGGCGTTGGAAATGAGAGCAGATAATTTTTCAAAAAGAAAAAAAAATTACATTCATCAATTTGCAAGTGATATAACTTTTTCTGCTACTTTGCCTTCAAATTAAAAACACTTGTCAGGCATATTTCCAGCATAGCATGAGGTGAACTGGTAGCAAGATTATGATGAACATAAAGAAAACACTGTCAGGTTCAATTTCGCTCTATATTTGGGATTTGGGAAAAAAAGCCAACAAAACAAGGCACCAAAACCAATGGAAAGATTTATGGCTGGTTTGTTTTTCAACTTTAACAAAAATGGTTAAGGAAAATGAGAATGCAAACACTCCTGGAGGATTGACCAGGACTCACACTGCCGCTCTGTGTTGGTGCAGATGTTCCCCAGCCATGGGATGAGATCCTCCTGGAACGCAGACCACTGCAAAGTCTACGTGACCCAGGACAGGTTCAGCAGCTATGGCTTCCTCTGGCTTTACCTCTCCTTCCCTCCCCAAAAATTAGGTCTATAGGCACCTGTCTGAAAAACATGTCTTAAAAAAGCTGCTTGGCTAGCAGCCACCTTCTCCTCTGGGAGAAACAAGGGAGAAGGGAGGGGGAGCTGTTACAGTGAAAATTAAGCATAAGATTTGAGTGCTTGTTAATAACAATCAAACCAGCTGTAGCCCTGCAGCTGTGAGCCCGCTGTGCAGGCAGCACCACCCATAGTATGTGAGCTCCGAGCAAGCCCCCAGAAAGCAGCATGGTCTGCTGGGGACAGCCACTGGGTGACAACAGCCCAGGGTTTGCAGCAGCAAAATGTTTCTCTCATCAGCAGATACTGGTATGTTAAACCTGACACTCCCAGTGTTTATGAGAGGCAGAGAGAAAGTGGTGAGGAGAATAACCCTCCAGTGCTTTGGAGACCACACTCAGCCTCCTTAAGCATTTTTCTCTATAAAAATAGTGACTGATCACTGGGGTTGTGTAAGTGGGTCAAGCTATATTATTCAAGTCCAATTTTAATGAGCTGAGCCCTTGCAGTCAGTCAGTCCATGGCCATCCTGTAATCAGCCATGGTTATTTTAAAAGCCGACGGTGCTGGTGGGGCAGAGGCGGACATCAATTCAGCCACTGTACCTTTCCCAGTCCCTGCCAAGCATCCCAAGGTGGGCTGGGGATGCACTAATTAAAAGAAAATACAGCAACCTCCAAACCCAGGATGCTACAAAAAAGACATTAAGGAATCCACTGCATAACCATAAGCGAGCAATTTAAAAGACAAATTCAGAGTCCTAGGGTGGAGAGAGCCAAATGTTCCTTTTCCTGTCATCAAATGTTATTTACTCTAATGTGCAAACAATGAACAGAAGCTTTTTTTCCCCTCCCGAACTGTGTAAATTACTGTTTAAAAGAGTTTTCCAGTGCTGCTGATCAAGTCCATACACAGAGTTAAAATACAGCCCACCACACTACGGCGTTTGTTCCTCTTAATACCTGACGCCCTTCTTCAGTGAAATCCACGAACTAGACTTCTTGTTATTTGTCAAAGAGAGCCTTTTGTCTTCCCAGCACGCACCATCAATCTGATCCTTTAAAGATTGCATGCACTAGTCAATTTACCACCCTGAAAGTGTATTCAGAAGAGTTTAGGAAGAGCAGTAAATAAGATGTTTTGCTCAAGCTGTTAATTACATCCAGGACAGGCTGGGAAATTCTTCACGATAATCGTCAATATTGAGTGCTTGAAAAATAGCTGCTCGGGATACTCTCCTGCAATTATCACCAATGTATGTGAATGAGAATCATGTATGCCAACAGTCACCCCATTACTTGACAAATCAAGACATTAAAAATCAGCTCAGTGAGATGCAATTTTGCTTGTCTGGCTCATCCTTCACATATTACGGTGAACAGCCTGGAAATAATAATAATGAAGAATATGATCTGTTGTGTTACCACTCTGAAGGTCACTTGAAAGCGGTTATTTCATGCAATGTTGCCAGTAGAATGTGTTTATATTCTGTTGCAGACTCAACAATATCAAGGCTATCATATTTTGGATGGTGTTTTAATGGCAGCAAAGAAGGCTTCTTTTTATAGCAGAAGCACCTTAAAAACGTGACAAAAACTCAGTGTCCTCTGATTTTCTTCTTGAACATTCTGCATTTTTTAAGGTTATACATGCTGATCTCTTTTAAGCCAACAGAAAAACTCTCTGACATTCACAGGTGATCTCTTTCCACTTTTTAGGATACCCTGAGGTACCCTAGGTATTTGTACTACATAGTACTTCTCTGAAATATTAATTATTTTGTTATATCTAGTCTTACATCTGATTCTGTACATTAACTTGTGAATAAACTAGTGCCTGTCTGAGGATGGAGTTTTCAGGAAGATCACAAAACAATGTGAAACTGGCATGACAATCCTCATATTTTCCATATACTGCAGTTCAGGACAACTTATTTGGCTGCAGTTCAGAGCATTCAGAAACTGGTTTTATGATTGTTCTGATTACAACAATTGACAGCACATCATTTAATCATCCACCAGCTCCTACAACTTGGCTCCAAGCTTGCTGTAACTTTTCTGTAAGTTTGCTCAACCCAAGTGGTGCTCAAAACTGTCACTGCAGCAGAGCTAAACTCCCGTGGCAGCTTTCTTGGCCTGGCTGCAGACAGGATGCTTTAGAGGCACAAAGGACAAGGGCTGGGAAGGTAGAAAAGGGGCTCAGCAGGAGCAGCTGATGGCTGTGACAGGACTATAGGAAAGGTTGAGGTTGACCAAGGTAACTTGAGAGAGCTGCACAACCCCTCCAGAGACAAATATGCTGAATGTTCCCAGCAAGGGAAGCCACATACCAAAGAGAAGAAAATAGGCTGTTGTGGTTGGGTTGAGGGCCTCCTGTGGAAAAACCCAAGGGGGGATTTAGTCTGCCTGTCAAGGGTACAAAATTTTGACACTACTGCCAGTGGTTTAGGCTGTTGAGAGCATGTCTAGGTTGCCGTGGAAAGGGGCTACTATGATAACTACCTGAAGGGTATAGTAAGTAGCCTGTTTAAAGCCTTATGTCAGTTAATTTTGTGTCTATTCAATATCCATTTTGTAGTAGACCTAATTGGCCATTATTAAGCACTTGCCAATGAGAGCAATCTGGGGAGCAGGCTGCCCCAAACGGAGCTACTGCCAGACATCTGAGTCAAAGGCAGGACTTGTCTAAGCTCTCGTTTCCATTCGTAACAAATGCCCACAGGAACTTTCTATAAAGCTGGAGGAAGTTCAGGCATTGCTTTCTTGTAACCCAGCTGCTTTCCTGGTGCACCCTAAAATGAAGCTCTTGGATCCTAAGTCCTTTACTTGAGCCATTAATCAGTAATCCCATTATAATGATGAAACAGGCTTAGGAAAATGAGAAAACAAACTGTGAAAAAAAGATTTCCCCACAGGCTTAATTTCAGCTTGATCTCCTTCATTACAAAAATTTTGCTTGGTAATCTCTCTTATTTGGAGCATGATCTTCTATATAGTTCTTAAGTTAATTCATTATGTCTGAGATTTGCTGAATAACCTGCTCCACTTAATAATTTTTTAAGATTTACAAACAGACTACCCTACTGAATTTCATTTGGCAGAACCATTCGTGCATATGGGATGAATTTCCCTTTCTTTAAACTATATCTGAAGCAAGACAGTAGTTGAGGAACTGTAGAAAATAAGATTTAGGTCTAATCTACATGGGGAAATGACCAACAGATTGCACGATTCCATGATAGCTCCCTAGGTACACATTGTGTTCTGAAATAGAAGGGAATCTGTGCTGGAATAATTACTCCACTCTGATTCTAAAATTTAGTAGAAGAGGTCAAATATTCAGGGCTAGCTACTCCTTATTGTTCTTGTATTTCTTATGGTCTCTAAGGATTTGGATAGGAGGAATTTCTTCCTATTACAATTATATGGAATTATCTTGTATAAATAGCAGTTAATCGGTTAGGGCTTTGCAAGCCAAAGAAAGGTTAAGCTCTCTTTCATAAAAACTTCAGCGAGATACAGAAGGAATGAATATGCATCCCCTGGTGACTGCCTGCTGTTGTCTGCTTGCTTCCTAGATGTAGTCACGTGGTTGCCTGCAAGATCCTCCCAGAATGTTTAGAAATATTTTGGTCAGGGGAATGGAAGGACAGAATATTTTTTAGTAACTCCCACAGGAAACAGTGGGGTGGGCTGTGTGTGGCTACAGCTTTCTGCTCCAGAATAAATTGGCCCAAAGTACACATGACATTCTTATCTGATGAAGAATTGGAAGCAGAATTGTACATTACGATGTTGGAAGGACCGCTGGATTTTGGCTTTGTTCTTCACTGGATATTCAAAGGGCTTTTATCTCTAGTTGCATTGGTTCCTCCAAATTAGAAGACCCTCTTGCCCCATTTTAGCAACTCTCTTCAAGCTGGAAGGTGCACTGGGGGGGGGCTGTTCCCTATGGTGTGACTTGGTGTGTTCCTACGGAAGAAAAGGCTTTGTGTGAAGTAGCCTGGCCCTATCCTGACACCAAGAGTGGGACCTTCTCGGCAGACAGAGAATGCAAGCAGATATGTCTGTATTTGATCCCCTGAATCTTATTCCGGGGCCTACAACATGGGCTACTGGCATAATGATGATGTTCTGCTCTCCTCCTGCTGTTTCATGTTCTTCTTCGTGATGTCTGTCACTGAGGGTAACGTGTTGTAAAATAGAGCTGCAACAAAAGGCAGGGTAAAGTCTGCAGGTAGAGATACTTTCCCTTATTGGACAAACAATGTAATTTGAAAAAGCAGACAAGCTTTCAGGTAGGCAAGACATTTTGCAGGCTTGATAGAGAAGCAGCAAATTTCAAAGCTAAATAGGGATTGTGAACAAATGTGCTGAGTGTAATCAGATATTTTTCAGAGGATTGGAAAGGAGGTTGTTGGAACCTGTGAAGTAGCCTTAATTTTAGCAGGAAAAGAGAGACAGTCTCCTCATTTATGCCTATGGGACAGGGAGACTTTAGTGAGGAAAGGAAGATTATGAAATATTGTAAAAGCAGTATCTCCACCAAATCCATGGTATTCGATACCCAGTGAAGTTACAAATCTCTGTTCCCAGGTTTAGTAGGAAGTGAGATTTGAGGTCAGAACGAGTCTCCTATGAATGAAGAACAGAGACCTAGAAACAATAGTGAGCACCAGCAGAAGCTTATGCAGAAAAGGAAATTTAAATTAAACGACTTTTAAATCAGTTTTGTCTGGAAGCTCTTTATGGTAGGAACATTCTCTGAAACACATTCCCTCTGTTAGAAAGGGCTCTGTGGGAACCAACTTTTTACATTTCAAAGGACATTTGGTGATTCAAACATTTTTTCTTTTTAGGAATGGAAGATGAAAAGATGACAAAAATAATAAACTATTTAGAAGACAATGTTGAAAAGAGAAAAATAATGCTTCTGGACAGATTAATTTCTGGAAAAAAATGAAAACACTGTGTTTTTCTGGGACTTATAACATCTGAAAAATTCTTAATACAAAATAGAAAATTTGCTTTGAAATGGAAAATCAAATTTCATCTCAAAAAGGCTGAATAGGAATGCTTTTGACTGATGGCTTCTGACCAATTTTTTTGAAAATAACTTCCATGGAAAAAACCAAAATTTTCCAAAAAAAAGAGTTTGTCTTAATGGAACCGGCGTTTTCCAGCTGAGAGACATTTCACTGTAGAACCAGATTAGCTCATGAAATTTAAATCTCGGCCTCGTGATTGACAGTGGCTGGTCGGAGAGCAGGCATGAGGGTCCTGGGCGCAGCCCTGCTGACTGCCGCTGCCAGCTGCCTCTGGCCGTGGAGCACGGAGCAGCTATAAATACTCACAGAGACGCCTGAAGCCCACCCCACCACCCGCCTGCCACGGGCTCTGCCCCTGTGCCAGGCAGCGCAGTTGCCAGCGCTCAGAAGCGCACACAAACGTGACCAAAGCTCCATGGACAAATTAAATAATCTCCACGGCTGGCGCAGGGAAACGCCGCATGCCGTGCACGGGTGGGTTACATCCCAGCCACGGCTCCGAGGAACACGCAGCCTTGAGACAAGCAGCACTTGTGCCCAGAGCAGGCATGGGCAAAACGGCGGCAGAGGCTCCAGATGAGTGGGTTGGAGTGCCGGCGATAACCAGCCAGAGACCTTTACTCCAGCTGTCATGGCGAAACTCAGCTCTTGGCCTGCCGCCGTCATTTTTTGTAAGGGCCCTTTTTATATTTAGCCTTTTTAAACGTATCAGTAAATTAATGGCCAATAAAAACAAGCGACAACTACCGCTGGGCCAAGCAATTCAGCAGCTAAGTGGTTTTCAAGTTTCTCTCCGTGTATTTTTGCTGATTAGCGTAAGTGAATCATCTGTTCTGGTTTAATTATTCAATCAGTATAGCCTTCCAATCATTCCCTAATTTCTGGGAATTTGTTGATTATTTTTAAGGATTACAGGAATGTGCTTTTCTGTAGGTTGCTCCTGCCCTGGATTTTTAGATATACAATAGTTGCTCTTAATGAAGTGTAATCAGTCACTCAAGTCACACAGTATTTGTCCTACCCCTACTTTAGAGAGATGGCACTCACCTATGAAATACATAGATATATGTTTGATGGAAATAATATTTCTCTGAAACAACATTTGAAAACAGAATCTTTGAATCTCTTGAAATTTGCAGGAAGGACCTGAATCTGACACTACTATGCCATAAAAATACCGTGATGTTGTGCAGCCAACTACTTTGGTTTCCTTTCTTTTTCACCCTTCTCCCAGCATTCCTGCTGCCATTTGAGGCCACATCCAAGAGCCCCTCATTCTGTCTTGAACTCTGTGTTTTGTACTTCAGTTTGAGATACAAGAGAAGAGAGGGGGGAGCATCAGTAAACCAATTTTCTCCACTTCATACAAGAAAAGCTCATGGAGGACATGAACAAGGACAGCTTCTGTTCCCTGAGCCGCAAACAGCAGGAATTTGGGACAGTACGTCTGAGAAAGTGCCCTCATATTTTCCACTTTTGCTGAGGAACTGCAGATTGCACTAGCAGGGACAGAGTGCTGAGGTACAGGGAGCTTTGGTCAGGGTATGTATGGGTCACACCTGCTGAGGGTCGTACAATTACCAGATGATTTACAGAATGAAAACATCACCAAACCTTCTGCTGTTGGTTTGGCACACTTCTCACCATCATCACAACTGAGTAAAACCTTCTGGAGTATCGCAGCTGGCTGGTCCCCTTTCCCCCTGGCAAATCAAGACAAATAAGTGCCAAAATGAAATGCTAAACCGGACCTTGAAATTTTGGAAAATCCCCCTGATAAGGCTACTTCACTGCTGTTTTTCAGGGAATGTAGGGTATTGCCGGCTCTTATTTTTCCGTAATGCACGTTGTGGGGGAGGCAGGGAGGGGATGTAAAACAAAATTACAGCAAATGCAGCTTTTTCCTGGTGACAGCTGGAGCAGTACTGGACCCACACGAGAGGGGACCAGCACTGGGAGAATCTCTCTGAGCTACCAATAATCCATTTCTTAGCCTTAGTGCTGCCTGGCATCTGCTGCTACTTATTTAGAACTGTGGAGGTGCTTAAGTAAACAGAACAGTAACAGTCAGGCTTTAGGGGGCATGATTGCTATGAGTGTCCTTCTGCATTCAGAGGTCGGAGAAGTTACTGCCTTGAAAAATCCTAGAAACCCTTTGTTGCTCCCTGTCCCAAGGAGAAGATTCCCAGCATATATCCATCACAGCCTTCTCAGTCCCAGACTGCCTTTGTGGGCAGTCAGACATGCTGCAGCCTGGTCGGCATTCTCGCCCACACTCAGTGCATTGGTATTTTACACAGCTGATAAAAAATATTTGTACTCCAAAGACTTTTGGGGAAGGCCATATCCAGTCTCCTTGCTGGTCATGGTAAATCTTTTGCAACTCACTGTCTGGCAGCAACTTGTAAAATTATGTTTTCATTGCCAAGCTCCTTGACATCAGAGTAGTGCATTTAACCTTTTTAGACCTTTTTATAGGATCATTATGGTGAAATAAGTGACAGGGTAACATTCTGATTAAAAAAAGATGAAACACCTGGGTGATACTGCAACTGATTAGCAGAATTTTGCAAATATCTCACTAAAGTGTTCAAATTGTGCTTATAAAATACAAAACCCAGCATCATGGTATAAAAGAATGTTTGAAAGCATCATGGAACTCAGCTAATGCGGTATCTGCTTTCCCACTGCACAGTTCTCAGTGTTAGCCTCAGCTTTGGACTCATGTTATCCATCTAATGTAGGATCTGACTCTGTGTGGTCCTGAACTCTTGTAACCCCGAGGCTCAGGCCCGCAGAGATTGGAGTGATAAGACAGGGCTGAGCTCACATGCCTTCGGAGAGCAAGGCAGGAAGAAATGCGAGCTCCCTTCCAAGCGGGCCTGCTTGTCCTCCTGTGCTAGGGGGAAAAGTGAGAGGCAGTATTCAGTCACTCACTTGGACAGAGTTCAAGTATTTCTGCTGGAGAATAAACCCGCAGCATTGTTAAAAGGTGCAAGACTGCCTGTTACCTCCACAGCTGGGCCAGGCCAGCTGAACTGGAACTCTTGCAGTACAGTGTAGTTAGTGATCTGTCTGGCTAAACAAAACTTCACTGCTAATCTTCTTGACCTCAGACGTCTTGCCTTTCTTAATCCCAGTTTAAAACACACCTTTCTACCCAGCCCTGGAAGAAAGCACAATGGAAACCAAGACACGAGGGAAGCTTCCTGAGCTATGGCTGCCGATGGAGAGGACAAGTTAAGTTTACTTCTTGCAGGAAAATTGTCAGTACAATTTAGGAGAAAGTTCTTGTTTCCAAATATTTGAGATGCATCTCTATTGCCTTCATACTGTCTTTGGCTGTTGGACAGTGGAATGGACTGTTTTTATTTCTCAGCAACTTCGGCCATGACCTACCTGCACTGCAAGGGCCAAATATGTAGAAGGGCCCTCCTGCTTTCTGGGTGACAGTACAAGTGAAGTCCCTAAGGATCTGAGTCTTTGTTACTGAAGTCTCCAAGGTTGTTTTAGCATCCTGCAGGAACTTTTGTGGCTTCTGGTATGAGGAGGCTGCAGCAGATGTCCTTGTGCTTGCTTCAGGTCCAAGTGGCTTACCACAGCTGCTGGCAGTGGCATGAAGTGGCCACAGCTTCCTTCCAAGCTCTCAATTTCTCATTGATTTCTAGAAATGGAAAGAATGAATGGTCGAGTCATTTTCAGAAAACAGACGTTTGCCTAGCACTTGATGAGTGACGAAAGAGGGGGAGAAGGGGCTGCAGAGGAGGCTGGGTGGCTCTGGTTTTGCCACATTGACCCCATTGCATCCTGGGTTTGGTGTAGCAGTTCTTCAGGGGTAAACCCCAATGTGAGAGGAGTGCAGTGCCAGACTGGGAGCCAGGTTGTATCCAGGAGAGGTAAGGAATGAGAAATGAGGGTCTCACTTGCCTTCAGCCTACTGCCATCCAGCTGACTTTCACAACATCTGCTTCACCCTGCTCTGCACTGGGGAGATGTCTGGCCCAGGTTGTGCAAACCCTGGTCACACAGCCCCAGCACACACAGGTCACGAACATCCCTGGGGCTGTCCCAGACCCAGATTGCTCAAGTGGCGGTGGTTCTACGTGCAGATGCTTCAACCAGCCTGAGAAAGACACAAGATGTCCAAATATAGTAAAACAGCTGGATGCTTTTTCCTTCCTTGATTTCTTTCACACATCACAGCAGGAGTTTAGGCCAGAGGTAGAAAGTGACATGTCCATTCCTCCCACCTGGACCCCGCTCAGCACTTGGCTGTGATGGAAAAATCTGGTTTGACAGAGGGTGCCATCATTTTGCTTGTTTGTTTGTATATGACATTTGTGAAGGTGATTTTCACATCCATAGGTGATGCAAGAATTTTCCTTTCCTATGGCTCCAGGAATTCATACCTAAGGTCAAAGAGAATGAAAAAAAAAAGTAAAAACACACACACAGGCAAAATAAACACCAGTGTTAAAGTCTTGCAAAGACACATACAGACAGACTTGATCCTCAGAACTGAGCTCAGAAGATGGACACAGGTAGATTTCCCAAGTTGTCAGAGTACCAAAGGATCAGATTACTAGGTGTCAACACACGTGGTGCAGAGGATGGTACCAATTCTTCTGGAGATGGGCAAGCTGGCACAACAGGCCCATCTTTGAGTTTGTGATGCTGGTCTCCTCAGCAGACTCCATGCACAGGGCTACTCAGTATCTCTGCATGGACTTCTCTCTTTCTGTAGGACAACCTGTACAGAATTCATCTTTGAATGCTGGAATTTCTTGGGCAGTTGATTAATGAGGGAAGGTAATGTGAAAACTGTAGTTCATGTGCTGAATTGCCTCCATCGTATGGAGCCAGCTCCTTTGGGTGTAAGTCACATCAGAAATATTGCAAAGGTGGACTCCAAATATTGCAGTGCTGGAAAAAAAGAAAGAAGGGGTGGAAATGAAGACAAAACAAGCACATGAACATAACAAAAAACCAAACCAAACCAAAAAAACCCAAACAAAAACCCCGACAGTGACAACAACAGCAAATTAAAGTTCAAGCAAACAAACAAAAAAAACCTTCCCCACATCTATTTGGGGTGTATATATCATCAGAAAGACTATGTAAATGTTAAGTAATTCAGGGAAATTTAAATTTCCCTACATTTGCTAATAATAATTGGTTGTGGTCATTGCTGGAACACATTAAACCTGGATGCTCAGTGCTGTGGACCCTATAGCTCCCATGATTTGTTGCTGGTGGACACCAAGCTTGTAACTCTGACCCTCAGTGCCTACGGAGGCACCCTCTTCCCCTGAATGGGACTGCAGGTCCTCTTGCATTTTTTGCCCTTCCATCAGTCATAGGGGATCAAGGAGTTGGATGACTCCATGGGCTTCTCTGAGAAGAGACAAATTCCCAACAGGGTGGAGGGCAGAGTGGGGGTGAGACTTAACATAGCACTGCATCTTTACCATGAGGAGAAGTGTGATACAAGGCCAAGGAGGCAGGGGTGCAATTTTCCCCATATACAGCCCAAATAGCTTCAGGGATCTGAACTGTATGAAGCCAGCATTTCAGGGCACTAAAGAGGCTTCTCAGGCGAGGCTGTGCTCTGTGGGGTTCCTATGTGACCTGAGATGCCCTAGTGATAAAAAATCAAATTAGCTGATAGCAGTTTGGGTCCAGATGCATCTGGCAGGTGCCTAGTTTGGGTTGGCACGTGCACGCTGTCACTGATGTACATGGCAGCCATGAGCATTAGCCCACAGAGCAATTTCTGTGAGGTCTGGCTTGACAACATTAGGGGGTTTTGCAGGATGATACAAGTTTAGTGGTGAATCAGGACGTCTGAACTTGCAGGCTGAAGAGGCTGTGCTGTCATGAGAGTGGGCAGGGGGGCGGGGAGGTAGCACCTAACCCAAAAACACGCTCCCTCCTGATGCGTCTGTCATCAGCGGTAGGAAGGCTGTGTGGGTGCCACCGCCTTTTCATCCCAGCAGCTCTGCCACTCTCAGTTACTTTGGGCCACAATTGCATGGAGGCTGGAGTGGGGAGGTGATGGGGAGAGGAGGGAGGGAGCCCAGCCTGCACCCCCGGTGCCGCGGTGCAGCCGGAGCCCAGCACTACTTGTGCACCCTGTCCCTGCTCAGCCGCAGCCGGAGCTCGTCCCCAGGGCGCCGTCTGCAGTGTGTGCTGGAACACGGTCACTGCTGCTGATCTCTGAGATGTGTCTCACTCTTCCTGTTAGCATCTGCTGCTGGCACACTCATATTTGAACCAGAACAGCCCCACAAGCAGGTCATAAAACTCTTTTTTTTCCAGCCCAGAAGCTGATCTGTCTTTGCTAAATGAACTGCTGTAACCTCAGTGTTACCCTGGAGAGAATTCCTCTGTATTTTGCCTTGCAAATAATTCACATGGGTTGACACAAAGTTCTAATATGAGTACAGTACACAGCATTTGGTACAGTATGTGGTTCCTTGCAAAGCACTATTGCATATACATGTCTGGGATCAATTATTTTCATTGAAACAAGAGAAGCCACATGATGAGTAAACCCCTAAGCATGACATTTTATTCCCACACTTGGTGGATATATGCAACGAAATATACTGCAAAAGAGCATTTTAAAAGCATCCTTTAATGTCAAACCTACTAACCTCTTATTTTGTCTCAGGAAAAAGAATTATGGTAGATAATAATACCCTTCCCTCAGTTCACACTGCCTAAACTTCAGAGGTAAAAAGACATCTCCCTGCAGAACAAACCTCAGTCCCAAAGAGTTACTTTATTGCTGCCATTTTTCTTTCTTCGTATTCCAGTCAAAGCTACAGGTTCCAGCCAAAGTGGTGTCTCTGTCATGGCAAGCAGGGTGAACACCCAGACTGGAAAATAAACCCTACCCCTCCAAATTGTTATCCTAAAATGCTGATGACATGAATCTCTGACACTGTGCCTGTTCCCAGATAAAGGGTGTCAGCACCAGGGGGACACTCACCCTTTCAAACAGCCCACTGCCATGCAGAGGCTTTCATTTACAGCACCATGAACCCACCTCCATCTCATCTCTCCCAGAAAGGAACGTGTTCCCATGGCCACGATGCCCAGCACCATCCCACTTCCCAGAGACAGGGGTCAGGGAGCCGCCTCCTGCCCCTGGTCCCAGGGGATCCTGCCTGGCCACAGGGGATTTTGTGAGGACCCCCTCTGCCCTGAGCTAGATGTGCAAGGCACAGGCCCCAGGTGCCATCAAAAGTCCCAGCCTTTCCTCTCTTTACAGTTTGTCAGGCTGAGTGATCCAGGGTGTATTTTTGAAGCATTAAAGCCATAAGAGGCTTAAAGTGATAAAGGATTTGGATAGAATTTAAGTATGTTTAAGCCTTTGAATAGGATCAAGCTGTGTGCAAGGCACCAGCAGCCTGTGCAGGCACATGATCTTATCTCTGCTGCCCTCATTATTACAACCCTCTTCATGCTGACAGTGTTATAATAAGTGTAATATGAATAAACAGAAAGAAATATCACTCCACCAGGAAACAAGTCCTCTGTTTTATCGTATCCGTGGCACCTATTAACACCTCTATCCCAGGAACTCACTGAGATGTGTGTGCATATACCAAAGCACAGTTTTCACTTCTGACTTCACACTCCTCACAAGAAATGTCATTCTTTCCCAAACAGTTCCAAAACCTGGGAACTATCCTGTTTTTTACAGCACGGACTCCGAGATCCTATGGACCAGCGCTTGAAAAAATATTACTAATCCACTAATCTGCTCCCATTAAAAAATTTAAGATGTAAAATCCCACTTATCAGCTGGCTCTGACTCTGGGTAGCTCTAGAGCTGGCCACATTTTGAGTGTTAACCAGCAAGTCAGACAAAACCAAGCTGGGATCTAGAAACTCCCCTTCTACCACAACTTGGTGGTGAGAAGTTGGCAAGTGGCCTCGGACTGATTTTACAGACCAAAGGATGGGCAGACATCTTCTATTACCTGCCTGCTCTGAGCTGAAAGCATCTTCTCCTGCAGTGCTGCAACCACCTTGATTACCTTTTGGGCAGGGTTGTGCTCTTCTCAGTTGAAACTGTCCCACTTTCCAGACACTGAAGGGGCAGAGGACAGGTGAGGGTGGCTTCAAGCACATGGCTGAGGCACAGTTCAAAGGAAAAGTATACCTGGATCCTTGTGCTCAAGTACTAAAAATAATATACCTTAGGGAGTCAAATTACCTGCAGTCTTACTGGTCCTGACCAAATCTGCTCATGAGAACCATTTTTCTTCTGTCTCGCCCTCAGTTAGATCTCCACCTGAGATGCATATATGAGATGTCTTGCTCTTTCATCTTCTTGTTGTGTTCCACAGGACCATGAGATGCTCAGCTGTCTCCAGAGATGTGATCCTGTGCGCCTTTCAGCATGTTTATGTATACAGATGCAGTAAGATGCTTGTCGTCAGGGCTACTGTGTTTTGAAACAGAGACCCAAATAAATACAAATCCTAACACGGTGGAAAAGCTAATGCTTACGATGGCAAGGAGAGGCCAAGAAAGCTCCACAATCAGCTAGAGGAAAGAGGACATGGAGCTCCTCTTAATTTTATGCCTAGGAAGAGGACTGAAAAGCCACTGGTGTTGTCACAGCATCATAGATTCATTTAGGGTAGAAAAGATCTTCAAGATCGTTCAGTCCATTAACCCAGCACTGCCAAGTCCACCACTAAACCCTGTCCCTCAGTGTCACAGCTACACATTTTTTAAATATGTCCAGAGACAGTGACTCCACCACTTCCCTGAGCATCCTGTGCCAATGCTTGACAACCCTAATATCCAATCTAAAACTCCTCTGGAACAACCTGAGGCTGTTTCCTCTTGTCAGGGAACAGCCGCAGTAAGGCATGGCAGGATGCTCTCATTTACAGATAGGGTCTCTGTTCTTCTAGGAATTTGTATTTGACTGCCTTGGGTGGGTCCAGAGACATTGCCTAAGAAATGAACAAACAAATACCCTCATAGGGGTTGGCTGCCTAGTGCTATAGTCTTGTTCTTCAGTTCTAGAGTTCTGTGGCTGTTCTTCCAAGGGACAAGAGGCACAGGTCATATCCTCACTGTGATTTACATTTGGCTTCAAATCAACTCCTCTCCTTTTAATTCTCCTCAGACATCTCTCTTGCAAGAGCCCTCAGAAGCATACCTCTCTCACTTAAATATTTATCAATAAAGAACAACTATTCAATATTAAAACATTAACTGAGAGATGAGGACAGAAAATCCATAGGATCTGTAAACTGGCAGCTGGGGACCAGGGTCTGCTTCAGTGATTACTGAAATATTATATATTCAGTAAATTACTCCAGAAATAGACACCAGGATCAGTAACTGAAAGTATTTCCCAGTTGGTGGTTGCCACATTGCTCAAGGAAACAGCCAAGGCAGGTTCAAATTTTTCCAGGCAGACAGAAGTAGTAAACCTGGAGAAGCCCAAAGTACCCTGGAGTATGAATAGAAAAGGAAGTATCAGCTTCTTGCAACTATTAGAAATGCACTAATTTCTTCATTTTGCTAAATGGTACCAAACACAGCACTGCTGAAACACTCTCGTGAGCTGACGGAGTTGAATGGTTCGATCTGACCTTAGTTTGCTTTACTGGGTCAGACCCAGTGGCCTGCATCTGTGAAGAGCATTGGCTTTTTCAGTGACTACCAGTTCACAAAAATCTGTCTGTCCTGCTGTAATCACCTCGCAGGTGTATCTACAAGGAGCTAATGAGTGCATTTCTGGAGACTGGTGTGTGATGAGCTCTGTGAATGAGAGCTTCAGTGACAGCAGGCAGCACCATCACACTGCAGCTGTAATTCCCACATGTGCAGGGCTTGCTCCAAAACCTCTTACAATTAATGAAAAGATTGCACTCTATTTACTTGGCACAGAAGGGAGGTTTGAGGCAGAGCAGTGAAGTGACTGCATACCAAGGTGAGCTGATGTGAAAATTGCAGGAAAGTAGCCAATTACTTGCTGTCCTGTCAATACGAGGGATGATTATATATTACATTTAGTTCACTAGTTGCACTGAGCCTTACTTCATTTAAGGTAATTAGTTTCTTATTATAAAGCAGAATTCAGATATTATGGATAAAATCCCCCTCACCAAGCTTGCAGCAAGGGAATGAATTCCTCATTCTCCCAGCATACCTCAAGCCTGACCTCAGCCATGCATGGAGCCGTCATGAAGGAGAATTGCAGGCTTTCAAGCACATTTTCCTGCCAGAGCATTAGACTTTCCCAGGCCCAAGGATGGTTCCAGTAGTGCCCAGCTGGCAGGAGGAGTGCCCCAGGATGCTTTGGTCCATCTGCATCCCTGTCCCTGCACAGCACAGTGCAGCCGTCCCCTGGGGATGGTGAATTTCAGTAGACCCATGCAAAATCATGGCCAAAGTTCCTGAGCGATGGTGATGAAAGCAGCTTTCATGGACTCTGGGCACCTTATGGCCCAGTGGTTTTCTTGTCCCAGCCACATTGCTTGGGAAATGCCCCTGATGTTTGCTGAGACGAATTTTCATTGGGTCAATGGCACAAAAAACAGTGGAAGATTTAAAGCATGGTGCTGTGTGCCCAGCTCCCCAGTGCAGTGTTAGCACAGCAGGGCAATGTGATGCCTTGCAATGATGGTGACCATGCCATGGACAAACACATGGAGTTCTCCAGGAGGTGGCTATCCTGCATCTGTGCTGCATGAAATGCACAGAGGGTTTAGGCAAGGGGAGCGTGTGTGGGTTTTCCCTATGTTTGTTCACCATGCTGATGACCTCATTCTCTTACATTGCATGGCTGGGCAGGATCTCACTAAGCATTTGACTGCTCCACTGAAGTGCCGGGAGATTTTGTCTTTGATCTCGATGGCATCACAAAGTGGGAGCTGTGCACGTGTTTGTGCTCATCAGGGAGATGAGCAGGTGAATCCTTTGCTGTTTGTATGGCTGAAGATATATGGCAAAGATTCCTCTTAGCTAATGGATACACACTGCTGGGTTTTTCAGTAGGGACTTCTGATTTTACAAACAGCTGCTGTACTGCCTTCTGCTCTAGCAGATAAATAACTCTTGTCTCCTAAGGTTAATACATAATCTTAGAAAATTTACAGGCATATGTGTGTCTCTCCTATCTCCATAATATGTGAATCCAGTGGTTTAGTTCTTCCCTTTTGATGAGAATTATCCTGAAGGGAGCTGATGGCTGATAAACTCATTCTCGTCTGGACATTAGAGAATCCACGCAGCCAAGCAGTGCTGAAAGAAAGGTTCCATACACGTCTGCTCAGAGAGGTCTGGTTTAGCTTCTGCCCTGCCTGGTTAGTGCCGTAGGTATGCGAGATGGTCCAGGCTATTTCCTCCCTCTCTCTGGGCAGCCATTTTCAATTTGAGAAGATAATTCAAAATTAATGAATCTCAAAGTGATCTTAAGCCCTGACTGTTCGTTGGGGTGAGTTTTTTGTCTTTTGCTCTGTGTAAGAGGTTTCTGTGTAACGCTGTGTTACTGTTGAAAACACTACTGAAGGCTTAGCAATTTAGACATCCCATTTAGCAAGAGAGATGTGTGTACTCATACAGGGCCAGCTCCCAGATGTTTTAGCTTTCCCCCCCTTCAGTTGTGAAACGAGAGCCTCAGTCTCTTCTGAAGGTTGGCAAACAGCCCTTGTCCAAAGAGCACCACATCACGTATTTACCTGCATCGCCCAGCGCATGTGACAGTGAGCAGGGCCCAAGGGTCAGCCTCCCGAGGGACCCTGTGACGTGCCAATGCCCCTGGGGGAGCAAGGCCGGGCCGCTTGCTTACCTTGGGTTCATAGAACAGGGAAAGCTCATGGCATTGGAGGTTCCCACTCTATGGCAATTCAGCTGGGCACCCTGTGAGCCATAAAAGAGACAGACAAACTGCCTTTTGCCAACTTGGTGCCTGAGAAACTACAAAGCAGGTCTACTCCAGAAGCTCCGTAGGACAAATTATGTGCGTTAGACCCTGGTACTGGCATGGAAAGAAAGGGCAAGATGGAGCTGTGGACCAGGGTCACCAGTGGTGTGAGAGCCAGTTCAATCAGCTTCTGCTGCTTTGCTAACAGTGTGCTTTCCACATGGCAGCTCTTAAAAATAAACAAGGGCACATGAAGGTCTGATAAACTGGCTGGGCTTCAACAAGTTCGGGATATTGTCTGTTTACATCACTTGGTGGGGAGGACTGGCCCTGAAAATATTGCTAATACGAGAAATCCAGAATACAGAAACTCTATCCATCTATCTTCTTTGGTCTGAAGGACAAGAAAAAATGGGGTTGGTTTTCTTCCTTGATCTCTGAACCAGTGTGTTTGCTTCATGTTATTCTTCTGGTCTCTTAAATGATCAGAATAGGCACTCTTAAAACTATATAAAGCAAGTCCCCCACTTTGCCATGCTGTTGTCATCTCTAGCATTCGTTGCTATCTATTCATTAAGGTACATCCTCTTAATAAAAACATCCAAGAAACCAGCCTTTGTTTGCTGATTATACATTCAGGGATTCCAGATTTATAGTGTTCATTTACCTTAATTGAAGCTTATGATGAGTACAAATTTTCTGCTGAAAGAAAAAGACAAAAGAGCAGAATGGTATAGGACAGCATTCATGTAGAGATAAAGCGATGATTGTGTCATTTGTTTTGGAGGGTATGTTTGCTATTAAGCTGAAGTCAAAAGTAAGGTACATTGATTTACAGGAAATAGCTCACTTACACACATATTAGACATTTACAAACCCTACTTCAGAAGCCCCTGAATACTGATAAGCCTTTGTGATTTCAGCCAAGTATGTCATCAATAACATCAGTGTCTGTTTATAAACATTTTTTTTTCCCTGATTCAGGTAGTCAAAGTTCAGGAAAATATTTGTCTTTGGTCTCTGCAAATGAATGGCTTGAAATTCAGTGTCATTGTCCTCTTCAAAGGGAACTGAAGGAACCAAGTCCTCTTTCCTAGAAGAGCCTCAGATGAGCAGGGGAGCCAATGTAATTTCCATAGAAGTGGCACTTTTCTTTCTGTTTTTGCCATTTAATGGAAAAAATAATTGTTTCCTCTTATTGTGCCTTTGCATCTTAGAAGCTTCGCAAAATGTTTTTTTTGACCTCCTGGATTACTTGTGGAAGAGATATATGTATGACTTGAAAGAATGCACTAGTAGATAAAATACTTTCCTATAATTAGGACAAAAAATTTGGACCTGGCTAGTCCCTGTCTAATTGCTGGCACTGGGACCTTTTTCCTGAAATGGCTTTGGCTCCATTTGAAGGCCCTGATTTAGCAAATCATTTAAACACATGCTGCTGTAAAGCGGATGGGCTTAAGAGTTGCTGAGGTGCAACCCTACTTGGATGGGGGTTTGCTCATCCTCCTGTGTGTAACACTGCAGAAAAAAAATCTGGCTCTTTTTCTGTCTTATGCACTGGGAGAAAAAACTTCAGCAAGCAGGTGGTGTCCCCTGTTACATTTCAACACAGAGAATACAGGGTAGTAGTACTTGGCACCAAGGCAAAATGCAAGTAAATATCATGTGGTGCATCTATCTCTTACTCTAAAGCAAACATTAGGAAATGAATAGTCTAAATAATTATGCCCAAGAGGGCAGAGCATGGGCCACCACGATAGGGGCTTCCTCTGCTCAGAGGCAGCCGCTGGCGCTGCAGGGTTTCCTTCAGAGCTGGCTGCCCTCCATCCATCCCTGCACAGGGCGGTGGCCCAGAAATACCCATTTTCTCTGTTGGCTTTGTAAGCAGCATGGGAACACTTCTCACACTGGGGGCAGGACACTAATTTATTTGCTCTGCTGAGCTTCCACACCTGATTCCCACCCTGCTGTTCTGTGCTCTCCTTCCAGCCTCTGGTGAAGCAAAGTTACTCCCCTCTGCACCCATCCCCCTTGTGCCATCCTGAAGAGATTTGGCTGACACCAGCATGAAAAACAGCAGAACCTGTGGTAACCAGTAGCTCTTCTGCTTTGCCTTGGGATGGCTTTTGTGCCAGCTAATGCTCTAGAGATGTGACTCCTCCTCAGTGCTGTGGTTATGTTGGATTTTCTCCTGACAGTGGGATCTCATCCTGACATGGAGAAAAATGTCAGACTAGGGTCAACATGGGGCTTCAAGAGCACCTGAACCACTAACTGAGAAAACCCCAGAGGTGCTCTGTGTACCCAGCAGCTCTAGCATTGTTGGGTGGTATTTCTCTGAAGACGTCATCCTGCTGTTTTTGTCACTACAAACTCTGAGATGGACACAGGCATAGATGCACGATAGTTTCTCCAGATAGCCCTCCTCACGATGGCCATGAAAGGAGCAGAGGGCTGCCAGGAGGTCTGGCAGCAATGCACAGGGCACAGACCCCCGTGGGTCACCTGCTCACAGCCACACTGCTCTGGCACCAGTCTGTCTCCTGCCACAGCAACACTTGCTTCATCTGCAAGTGAATGAAACCAGACAGCATCAACTGCAGCAGCTGAGAATCTCTTCTCTGAATGCCCGTGGGCTATGAGCCAGGCTTTCCCCCTAAGCCTGAGTGCTTCTGTGCCTAAGCTTTTCATCTTACACCATCGAATCGTGCATATTTTCATTACCCATATTGGTGCCTTATCCTCGTTGAGTGGCACAAGCTATTTCCCTCTTACTGCCCAAAAGAAGGGGCAGCGGAGGGAGGGAGGAAGAGAAAGCAGGGGAGAATTTGTTGTCTCTTAGTTTGCCCTCCTGTCAATCAATCAGCAGCAATTCCTTTTAGATAATAACACACAAATATGTCTGTGCAGCTCAGCTACTGCTCTGCCTCTGAGACAATCTGCTGGGACCAAGCTTGAAATCAGTGAGTTAATGAGCTGAAAGCGCAAAGGAGAAGGGGGAGAGGAGAGAGGGAGGGGGGAGAGGGAGAGAGGGAGATAAGTCTGAAGATCTAGTTCCTGCTCGAGCTCCGCTGGGAGTTAGGTGCTCACCTAAGCTGTACTTACAGCATCCCAGCTCTAGAGCCGTAAACGGGGGGATCCGAGGTGGCAGCACAGCAGCTTTGTAAGAGCAGGCAAGGCTGAGAAAGGAGGGAGAGCATTCGCAGTACCTGCTGTAGCCACATCCTGCCGAGGTCTGCCTCAGGTCTGCCTTTCCCCACAGCCTGTCCCTACCTCTTCAGACCATCATTTTGGGTTTAAGTGCCTCACTGAAGCCCCACGCTAAAGCAGATGTGACTGTGTCTATATACATGAGTATGTATAGCTGTATGTATATGCATACATACACCCTCCAGGATGAATTCGAGCGGACAGTTGCGATGCAGCCTTTGACATGCATTTTTGTGCCCAGTCACACCTCTGTCATGAACAGACCAGTTTTGTGACATTAAAGGTTTGCAAAATGTTAGCACAGGGTCCCAGCAGTGATGGTCCCGTGTAAGATGAGGACAGCTCCCTAGGAGGCACAGAGGCATCACCTGGGTGCAAGCCCTGCTGTCCGTGGCTCGCTTTTGTGTAAGGCGTACCCACCCGGTTTTGGAGATCATCTCCCCCATTTTGCAGGCAGCACAAAAGGAACACAGAGTTTGTTGCTTTCTCAGCTTCATAACAAAGCCATCCAGTTCTAAAATTATCAAAGTGAAATGGAGGCTTGCTTAATGTGTGTGTGGGTGTTAATGGAGACAGAACCGCTCTTATAACTGCCTTAAAAGCTATTTTATAAAATAGTTTCATTGTCAGGGACTTTAAACATACAGGATTAATATCTTAACTGACTGTGCCTCATTTTGTATTATCTCAAGGACAAATTTATAAGATGATACACACTATTTAGTCTTTATAATGCTTGCATCTGTAGCTGCCATGCTTTGGGAGAATTTTACCATCATTGCTACTTATAGAAACATATTAACTTGCCATAAACAACTAAAAATAAATTAATCACATTCACAAATGTGTTAAGGAGTTAGATACTATATATAAACTGCCAAAAGCAACCTGAAATCTATATGAAATGAGGCAAATACTGCTTAGAGATATTAAATAACACATGTATAAATCAGCTTAATTTAAAGCGTCATTGAAACTACTGATGATATTTTGACTTGAAACATAAGGTTGTGTATTTTATTAAAATTCTTCTACTGAAAATGTTTAGATTTTTTAAAATGTTACAATTATTTTATGGATTTTCTATTTTTTGAAATTCCATTTTAAGAATTTGAATTATATTATTAGGACATCTATCCATTTTAATAGGTAACCTCGATGTGTTAAGAAGGAAAAGTAAAAAATGCTGATTATAGGATGCCTTAAACCACAGTATTTTTCAGAAATGTTTCATGCCTGGTAATTTTCTATGCATATCATAGGAATTCCTTGGCTTCTCCAAGCAGAGTTCTCACTAGGATGCTTGAGGGAAAGGAGACCTTTTCTATGAATGGACAGAGAAAGCTGTCAGCTTGTTTAGTCTTGCAAATCAAAGACAGAGAGCAGATATGTTTGTTGCCTGTGAATATATTAGAGTAAAATTCCAAAAAGCTCTTTCATCGAGTGGGAGATACTGGCATAGAAATAAATACGAGCATGTTAAGAAGACAAGAATTGACAGACCTGTGCAGCCCAGAGATCCTGTTTCTGATGCAGTGACACTTACCTAAGGAACAGTACAAAAATGTATCCATTCTAAGCTATCCCCAAACATTTTGAAATATTATGGAAATCAAGAAGGATATGACAAAGCTCTGAGATTAAAGAGGGAATGTGATGCCCCAATTTTCTCAGAAGGGAGAGATAAGCTATCCTTATCTTCATAGTTCACCGCAGCATCAGACACATCTCTCCTCTACTTTTTCTTGGTAGCGGTTCTCCAGAGCCTCGAAGGGAAGAGCAGCCACTTTTCTGGTCTGAAAGAGCTGGATGGTTGTACAGAAAATGCATCAACATTCCTGACAGTAGGAGGTGAACAGAGGGAGGAAGATGCACTCTGCAGCAGGACTGATGCACACCCTGTGTTTTGTTAGCTGTACAATATCTGGGGACACTGAATTACCCTCTGAAGATTCTCTCTGGTCCATAGTGCTGGACCTAGGCACTGGCTCCATCTCTAAGGAGAAAAGGCACCAATTTATTCATCATTGCAATGCATATGCTGGGCACTTGAAATAAACTGCCTTTGGGGTTATGGATGAAACTGAAAGAACCCGCTGTGGCAGGTGGCATTCCTGTCACCAATGTCCTCTGGAAGACACTTGGATACATGGCTGGGGAGGACCGTGTAAACCTTGAGAAGGACACTGGAGAGGAGATCTGCTGGGAAACATGGTGTCAGCAGAAAGCATGCCCTTGCTGCAGACACAGCTCCTCATTTCAATGCCTTGGTTGCCTTTCTTGCACCCTCATGCCTCTGTGACACAGACCCTGCTCCATCACTGCTGCCTTCTGACTTCTTGGAGCATGGCCTCCAAACCAATTTTCCCTACTTAAGTTTGGACACCAAAAAGGGGTAGCTGAATCATGATTGTATGTTGTATAATGTATTTAAACCCTGTTGGTATGCACTAGCCAAACTCCCACTCAAGACCAGGATCCACACCAGGATCCAATTATTGGCTCATTAACCTCCTACAAACAGCTGTGGCTGCAGGGCGGGCATTAGCCCTATAAATCAAGCCCTGGGAGGAACTAAGAAAAAGGAGGTGGTTGTTCCTGGTTGATGATTGCTGTGTGTTGCTGGAGCTCTGCTCTGAGAAATCATAATCCAAGACTCAGAAGACTGTGAGCTCCGGCACAATTGTAGATGAACATTCCATGAGAAAGAGACACACCTCCAGGATCTGAGGTTAATTTGGGATATTCGTTCTTCTCTTTCTTGACTATTGGGATGTTAAGGCAATTACGCCCCTAATTTACAAGCTGCTCTTGGTGTGTTAATTGTGATGAGGATGACTCAGGCAGTGTAAGACAAAAGGTGTTATCAGCTATTTGTCAGCATTTGTCAGTTTGGTGGCATCTTTTATAGCTGAAATGGCTTCAGCCACACAATGACTAATGTTCCAGGTTGCTCTAAAGACTGGCTTGCTGAGGGCCTGCTTAGACCTCCTGTTGCCACACTGCCCTCTCTCCTCTCTCCACTTTGAGTAAGGGCTTAGCCCCACTGAGCCAGCTGTTTCATCTGCTAGTTCTCTTTTGGACCCCAGTCCCATCCCTGTAAATGAACATCATTACATTGCTGGAAATTATTTCCAGGTGCAGAATTGTTGTTTTAAAGTTGTCTCAGGTTTGAATTCCTTTTTTTCTTTTTCATACCATGATGGCTTTGTTGTACCAAGAGTGCTTTGCAAAGTAGCTTTTAGCGCAACCCTTCATGCCTGAAGCTCTCAACCATTTGAAGATAGTGATAGACTTAACTTCACAAGTTATAGCTAAAACATCTCCTTGGAAAAGTCCACATTGTCTGAATGATACAAAAAGAGCAGAAGAGAAGCAGGAGAAGAAGAAGCAGAAGAGGAAGAAGAGGAAGGGAATTGTTCACCTTTTTATAGCTATGCCTTCTAAATGGTCTTCAAACTTTCTCTTTCACCTCTGGGTTTATATGTATTGGTGTTGTCTAAGCCTTGCTTTGAGCTCACAGACTTTCTTTACAGACTGCACCAATCCTCCACTCTTCTAGCTGGGGGAAATCTGCTCATACACAGAAGACTCAGAACTGAGCTGATATTGAAGGACAAGGCGAGAGATTTAAAAAGTAAGCAAGGAATTGGCAGACTAAGGGATAGTTGAGGTTAGACACTCTGATAGCAGCAATAGCCACCCTCGTCTAAAAATACCTTGTAAGATTACCTTGAGCCCGAGGCCTCTGTGTGAGAGCTATTGTCATATGAAAACAACGTCTGTGACTTTCAAGGCAAGTGTACTTGTTGTTTTGCAAAAACCTTCATCTGAAGAACTTTTCTATCTTCTCCTGTTGCCTCACGCTCTTAACTCCCATCATGTTTTTGTTCTTTCTGCTGTTTAATGTTTATCTTCCTTAGCAAAAATAGAAGTCAGATGGGAAACCATCTTTTCTGGGCATTCCCACAGTGCATATTTGCATTTTAGAGCAGTATCTCAACAGCACGGAGCTCTTCAGATAATCTGAAATCACAGGGGTTATGCAGGTAGCAATCACAATGCTCTGCACAACTGTGGCTGACTATCCCAGCAAGAATCAACAGGACAGATACAACACTGACTGACTGAAAGTGCTAAGGTTAGCTAGCAACTTTACCCCAACAAATATATGCAGTCCTGGCTCCTATAAACTTCAGGTTAAAGGACAATCATAGAGTCACAGAATCATAGAATGGACTGAGTTGGAAGTGACCATAAGAACATTTAGTTCCAAGCCCCCTGCCATAGGTTCCATTCAACCTGGTCTTGAACACCTCCAGGGATGGGGCACCCAGAATGTCACTGAGCGAACTGTTCCAATCCCTCACAGTAAAGAATTTTTTCCTAATATCTAAACCTACTCTCTTTCAGTTTGAAACCATTCCCTCTTGTCCTGTTACTAAATGCTCTTGTGAAAAGTCCCCTTCCTTTCTTGTAAGGTCCCTCCAGGTACTGAAAGGTCACAATTAGGTCCCCCCAAAGTCTTCTTTTTTCCAGACTAATCAAACCCAATTGTCTCAGCCTTCTCCATAGGAGAGGTGCTCCATTCCTCTAATCATCTTCATAGCCCTCCTCTGGACTTGCTCCAGCAGGTCCATGTCCTTCCTGTGCTGGGGACCCCAGAGCTGGATGCAGTGTTCCAGGTGGGGTTTCTCCAGAGCAGAGCAGAGGGGCAGAATCCCCTCCCTCCCCTGCTGCCCACACTGCTTTGGATGCAGCCCAGGACACATTTGGCTTTCTGGGCTGCAGGTACACATTGCTGGCTCATCATGTCCAGCCTCTCACCCACCAGCACCCCCAAGTTCTTCTCAGCAGGGCTGCTCTCAGTCTGTTCATCCCATGGCCCGTGTAGATGCTGGACGTTGCCCCAACCCAGGTGCAGCACCTCGCACTTGGCCTTGTTGAACCTCATGAGGTTCCCATGGGGCCACTTCTTGAGCTTGTCCAGATCCCTCTGGATGGCATCCCGTCCTTCAGGAGTGTCAGCTGCACAACTCAGCTTGGTGTCAGCTGCAAATGTGCTGAGGGTGCACTCAATAGTGACATCCTGGGGTGCGGATCTCTTTCTCTGTTGTCCAAACACAGTGCATTTCAGGCTATATTTTACAATCTTGAGTAAAACGAGAGAGTGTCATCAGTTTCCAAGAAAATCTTAAATTTAAAAATGCTTCAAAAGTTTCAGAAGACCATCATGTAATCTGACAAATTACAGCATATCCATAGGATTCACTCAACTTGAAACAGTTCTTTTTTTCTTTTTTTTTTTTTAATTTATCCTCAGTCATGATGTGAAAAGGTGATAAAAGTGCCTCCCCTCCCCCTTGCTGAAATGAAGGGTATCCATTTTCTCCAGTGCTGAGGTTCTGACAGGTCAAATAGTAGGAAAAAAGGATTTGAGGAGGTTTTGTTTGTTTGTTTTTCTGATTTTTTTTTTCCTGCCTGCATGAGGACTAGGACTGCATTTAAAAAGACACCATCAACTTTAGATGATAGAAATGCTCCAGAAGGAGCCAGTGGTGAAGGGACTTGTTTCTGGGACCAGTCTGGCTCTTGGTGGGTCTTAAGTAACACAGGCAGATGGAAGATTTCTGTAGGAAAGATGCTAGCACAAGCATCTGCCACAAAACAGGAGTCTAGTGTCCTGTTTGTACAACCTCTGGCTTGTGTCCAGCCTTTAACCTTCCAAATTCCTGCAGATTTGGTGTGCAGAGATCAGCAACGCCTGGCTGTGGCTGAGTCTTGGACAGCTTTTTGGACAACTTTGCTCAGCACCACTGATGCCAGCAAAAATCCCTGCCTCAAGGTTTTCAACTGGAACCACTCTTTCCTGGTGTCTCGTTTTTGATAAATTAGACCTAAGCAAGCTGCAGCCAAAACAGATTTAAAGGAGCCCCAATATAAACAGGAACACTTTGCTGCTGTTTTCACTTGGCTGGACCAAACACAGCTGCCTGTTGAACTGGGTAAATAGGGAGCAGGGCAGTATGACACTTCAGCTCTTTATCAGGCTTCAAGGCAAACCTTTCCCTCCTTTTTTTCCTATGTTGTGCATATTTTGGAATTCTTTTTATAAGTCAATTGTATTTTAAGTTTCAGTTTGGGTTTCTGGAAAATGAACTAGCTGAAGCTGACTGTGAAATTACTGCCCAGCAAAAGGTAAACAGGAATCATGCAGAAATGCTGACAATGAGAAGAGGTTTGCACACAAAATCTGTTATTTAAAAGATTATCCTTTGGTTACTAATTATATACTTACATTTTTTAATGCATGTATGTTGCAAATAAACTGGAGTTGCAAATCTGCCATCCTGGACCAGACCTAAAGTTGAGCTGACTCCCCTCCTGCTTACAGTTGTCTGGGAGAAGGGCCAAGCAGGGTGGTCAGGATTTCACGAAGGGGAGTGGTAAGAGGTCCACCTTCACACCAGGCCCCCAGCCCCACTACGGGTTGGAGATTTTCTGAACATGGAGTGTATTATGTCTTGCACAATGTTTATTCACCATGACGAACTTCTGATATTCACCTTGCATGTGCTCAGTGGTGTTCTAAAACTTGTTGAGATGCTGGGTCAGGCCACCTCTGTGCTTCCCACAGCTTGATTATACATAACAGGAAAATGCTTCTCTTGCTCACTCACGATTTTCCCACCTTATAACATCAGTGGATGAATTTCCTGGATTTCCATACTCTGACATTACAGCACATCCTTTCAAAGGAAAAAGTGCTTATAGAATAGCATTGTATGCTCAATTAAATCATGTTTCTCAGGCACTGGATACAAAGGGGTGGTCCCTGGCTATAACTGCTCCTAGTTTGGGTGGACAAGGCTACAGACCAGGGGCAATAGATATTATTTTTAAAAATTACAGATTGAGCCTCTCCATGCATGTCAGCTGCTCAAGTCCCACTATTCTCTCTGGTGCTTCCCAGGACTCAACCCAGAATGTCTGTGTCTCTCTCGTACTAGAGAGCCCACACCTGAACCCAGCACTTCAGGTATGGTGTCACCAGTGCTGAGGAGAGAAGCGTCAGCTGCCTCATCCTGCTGGGAATACTTTGTTCTAATATGGCACGGGACAGCATTGGCCTTTTTGCCCCAAGGACACACTGTTGACTCGTGCTCAACTTGGTATCCACCAGGGCCCTCAGGTCCTTTTCTGTCATGCTTCTTTCCTGTTGGTCAGCTCCAAGCTAGTACTGGTGCAGGACTCTGCATTTCCTTTTTGAATTGGACGTTACTGCCCATTTCTACAGTCCTCTGGACAGCAGCACAGTCCTCTGTGTGTCAGCCACTCCTCCCTGCTTTGTATTTTCTGCACTCCAGGGACAGAAATTCGACATCAAAGGAGGTGAGCAGCCCTCATTAGCCCATACAGGAAGGCTGGGTAAAACCAGAAACTGGCTTTAATCACCAAGTATCCTTTTGGTGCAACAAACTTTAATACACAGCAAGTCTATTTATTAACAGTTTGCAGGAACACCACATATTTCCTTTCTGGATTATTTTCATTATCACTGCAACACACAATGAGTTGCAGCGGGGCAAAACCACAAATCAGTTTTTCCTGTCTTGCAATTTTTATCTAACAAGATAGCTTGGTGTAGAAGTAGACCTGTTTGCCACTGGCATTTGCTGGAGTGAGGCTCCAGTCTCTGACCATCACATGTTCCCTCTGCCTTCTCCTGCTGGGCATCCCAGTGTCTCAGTCTCACCTGAGCCCTCTGAAGTTTTCCTGACTCCTATTAACTCTGCCAGCCTCTGAACATTCATCCACCCCAAAAGGCCATGCTCCTGCTCTTCTTTCTTCTCTCTGCATTTTGCTACTCCTGCTGCTTAATGATCTCTAGCAATAAACAGGAAAGGCAGGAGAGTGCAGGAGATGCCCTCTCAGATCAGATCAGATCTGTGTCTGTATGTCCTGGATCTCTGGGGACAGCACACAAGTCTTGGTGCCACCCAAGGCCCACCATCCTTGTAGTGCCCCACACAGCAATTGTAGGGTTATGGAAGTTAGAGGGTACATCCTGGGTTCTTTTCTTTAGGATCTGTTTATTGACCTGTTGTTCATGACATTTTTCTCCAGTCCCTTTGTATCTGGTGGTGCTGTCCATCTCCACAAGCTCCAGTGGCAACAAGTTCCCAAATTTCTCTGACTGCCATGTAAAATTTTTCTTGCCACTCTCTGTTATAAATTCATTCGTATTTCACCAAGTGTCCACACTTCTGCTATTGATGGATCAGGTGAACAATCGCTTTTTATTCCCCTTACTATCACCTTCATGTTTTGTAAGCTTCTGTCATACCCTTCCTCAGCCTTCTCTTCTCCAAATCAAGGCGATCCGGCCTTTTCAGTTTCTCTTCATAAGCAGTTTGCTCCATTCTCCTCATCATTTTAATTGCTATTCCCTATATATTTTTTCTGTTCTACTGTATCCTCCTTCAGATGTGGAGAACACACGCACTCAGCTGCATGAGATCCAAGGGTGCACCAAGGTTTTACAGCATGGCTGTTTCCACCAGTGTGAGATGTAGGGTCTACCTATTAAAAACGAAACAACCAACCAAAAGAAAATTAAAATCCCCTCCAAAACAAGCACAGACAGTCTTAGAAGGTCATTAATATTTTAAACTATCTGTGAGTAAAAGCAGTACTGCTCAAGAAATAGAAGAGCCACTGAAAAGTGAATTTACAGCCTAGCGAGCACAGGAAGAACATGGTGCTTAGAGAAATTAGAGATTTGATATTGAGGCCTTAGGGAAGGCACTACCTGCTGCAGTGCCATGTGGTAAAGAAATCCCAGGCAGCTCCAGGGGGAAAGGAGCCGAGATAGATAACAGGAGGAAGGGCTTGAGCAACTGCAGGATGCAGGAAGAGGGAGAAATTAACTCAAAACCTTCTCTTCTAGGTTTCATGGCTGTTAAAAGAAGCAAACAAACAAATCAAACAAACAAACAAAAAAACCCAAACCAGAAACAAAAACAAACCAAGGAAAAGGCTAAAAAATAAACCCCCTTTTATAGAGAATACATCTTAATGGTCTTCAAAATAAAGAACTTAGAGGAAAACCCACCCTGAACCTGATTTTTCACAGTGAAAAGTAACTGATTGAAAGTAGTAACGAGTAACAGTGGAGCTACTAAATTCAGATTACCACAGGGTAAATTCCCAGTGCAAATGCCTATGATTTTATGAAAGCAATCCAATTAATCACAAGTGACTAGGACTAAGGATTAAAATCAACCACTGTGGGAGAAGGCTAAAAGATACAATCTGCAGTTTGTGACAGAAGATGATGCTCCTGGAAAAGAGCACAAAGGCAACGAGAATTTACAAGGGAAGTGAGGTAAAAGAGAGAAACTGCATTAGCAACAAAAGAAGGGAGTCAAAGTGACAAGATAGAGTCAGATAATTCTGATATAAAAAGATAACTGTAGAAGAATAGAAGAAAATAGGAAAAGGGTGTATAATATAAAACAAATCTTCAGCTATTAGGTAAAAGATCTTAAGGATTTATAGGACAACCTAAGCGAGGGTAAATATCTGTGCCATCTCTACTCCCATTCCCCATCTCTACTCCCCATGACCAGCTTTACAACGTCTTTGTAGGATGAACCAGCCGTGTAAGGGGCTGCAGAAAGCCAGTTCTGCCTCTAATGCACAAGAAATAATTATTTAGACATCAGATACAGCTCTCAGTGAAAAATTTAATCTGGCTAGGTGGAAAATGAAGTAATTTCTTTCAAAAAACATGACCAGCAGCAAAAATGTAAGCAAAGCCTTAAAGCTGCAATTACTTTGGGTCAGCTCTTAGGTAGGGCTAGAACTGTGGTCCTGTGGTTGTTGATAACCCTGGGATTGTCCTCCACAGTCACATACACGTTTTAGTCCTGAGATACGTTCTGAATAATTTGACGCTAGGCTGTTTTTTCTGACTTTAAGATCTCACTTAGTATTTAAGTATACAACTATTGTTACCACTTTACTACCTCATAATCTTTGCTAAATGTTGTTTCAGATGAGGGCAGAGGTCTGGCATCCATCTACAACACTGCTGGAGAGGCAGAGTAAGAAGGGGAGGTAAGCATATTGAATCTCCTGCTGCAAGAAGGTGCAATGGGATATCTGAGGGGGGCCAAGCGGAGCCTCCTCCTTGCCATCCTTCTGCAGCTTACAGCCGGATAACAGGGCACAAATACAGGGTAAAGATTCAGATTGGACTGCCAGCATCAGGGTAATAAAATATCTGCTTATTCAGAGCTGTGGTTTTGGATGTGAATATGCAGCAGAGAGGGCCTTTCCTCCCACACGTGCGTGTTCAGGCTGCTCCCACCCCGCCAGGGCCGGTGCCTATTCTTGACTCCACTCGGGCGTCTACAACACCCAGAGTGGGGGAATGGAAACACACAGATTAAGTGGCTTCCCCACCAATGGTGACAACCACGAAAGAAACCCAGATTTCCTGCTTTGCTCTGCAAACCTCTCTTCTGCTTGTCCCCCTGCTCCAAGCAAACAGCTCCACATCACTAGCAAACAATGGCATCAGGACTGCTGGGGCTCAGGCAGGGCAATTTCCATCTGTTCTTCTCACTTCCCTTTCTCCTCCCATAGAGCTCACTGACTTCTAGTGCCGGTGCCAAAAGCAGAAAGGGTCCCACTGGCAGAGTTCCAGAGTCCCTCCACCTTCTGCACAGGGACAGGGGACAGGCACAGACCCACCAATCTCCATCACCTGCAGGCTGTATCATACAGCCTGTGGCACTGCAGACAGGAACAAGGATCGTGCCAGCTGTGTGGCTTGGAGGCTTATGGCAAGGAGACTCTGGGGTTTTCTAAATGAAGGGGGTTTTTTTGTTTGTGCCTGGCATGTGAACATCTGTAACACACTGTATTGATGTTTCTGACACAGATGGGCCTGTCTGAACTGTCATTACCTGAAACCTGAAAAGCCTTTATTCTTGCCTGCCATTTCTAACTCGTGGCAGGATCCTTCACTCCGAAATGATCATTAGCTCCCCCTTAATTCCTCCTCTCTGTTTCATTGCTCAGTGAGTACCCTCTGATCTTGCCGCTCACTCCCCCTCCCCACCTCTCTGAAACCATGGAAGAAAAAGTGCCCCCCTATCTGCAGAAATACCTTTGCCTCCTTCCCTGTGTCCCTGCAGCCTCTGCACAGTCCCGGTCCCCATTGCCCAGGCCACAACCACCTCCTTTATCTGAGCTTGCCAGACTTTCCTCTGACTTTTCACTCTGCCGTGAAGGTCTAGAGCAGCTTCCTGTCATATTTTCTGGGCCACTTGTATCTTAATTTCTGCTTCAAGTAATCTCTGCCTCTGGTGAGCATTTTCCACGCCACGTCTTTCTGCAAACCCTATCTTTCCTTGCTCCTGTCCCTCACACTTCCTCTGATCCTACTGAATGTCTTCTTTACTGACTTGTGATTTTAGGGTTTCCTGTTCTCAGGAGCTGGGATCTACAGGCAACACGATACAATCTGCCAAACCAAATTGCTTTTGACCTTCTGATTAAAGTATTTAAGCCAACCCTTGCTCTCTTGCACTCAAAGTGTACACTGCACATGTTGTTTTCTCCTACTTTCTTTCTCCGTCAGGCTTTTTGGACCAAAACCTGCTTGTGATAATTGCTGCAGTTAAGACTTTTCACAAGGAATCAGTCACAGGCAATGTATTTAACAGCTTGACTCTAAAATAACAATGTCTATACAGGAGAGTCGTAAAGAGGTTGCAAATGTTCTCTATTATGTCTTGAAACTAGAAAGAATGGGCATCATATGAAAATGTGGATCTAAATTCACAGCACTGAATGTATTTCCATTTTGGATAGCAGAAACCAGGACATAAAGTGAAGATTAAACTTTAAGTATATGGACTATTAAAAAGTTTGTTCTAGAAAACAGATAAACGGAAAATAACTGTACCCGTGGATTTCCATGTTCTGTGCTCTTTTAACACCAAGCACCATCAATATCCATTTACACAATTAATTATTAAATTAGTCTCTTTTTCCTTTTAGGAGGGATCAAAAATGCAGTGAACAGACTAGTTTTAACTGAGGTTAACGGGAGATTCTCCGAAAGTGTAAACACTGGCCAGTATACATATATAAATTTTTGATTGTATTTTTAACACACCGAAATGCAAAAAGAAAGATTTTGTTCTACTGGTTTGTCAAAAACACAATCTGCCATTGGTCTTCTCCATGGAGAGAGCTGGACTGGGAGTTTTCCTCTAAGCACATTTGTTGGATTCAGGACTTGACCAGAAGAATGTTATTTCTCTGTCTTCAGTTGCAGCCAGAAAAAACTCAGATGTGATGGTACACTCTTGGAGGTTATTCCAAGACTGTACCTCTGCTGAGAGACCAAACTTCAAAGGAGCTGCAGCCTTTCACATGCCTGTGGGATGGAGGTCATGAGAACATACGTATGCACATGTCCCTTCCCTCTGAATGCACCTGCTGAATTTGAAAGATGTACATGCAGTAGGATTACTTGTATGCCGAATTTTGTGCATAAGTTTCTACAGCTTTGGGAACTCAATGGAAAAATAAACTGTGAAATGATCAGGCAGTCCCGTGCTTCCCCTTCTGCCACTCCACCCACTTCAGTCACCTGTAACAGAGCTCTGAGCTGATTCCGGTTTCCACTTAGGCAACACTTGTAGCAACTTTTCTAGACCAAGAGCACCATGACTACAGAAAATGCAACCAGGGTAAGTGTACTTGGGAAGCGAAAAACTTTCTGCTTCTGTAAATCTCAGTACCCAAACAGCACATTTTAAATCCACTGCATTTCTGCACCCATAAAATCAGTAAAATCAATCTCAGAAATGCTGGTGCTGGTCCATTCTCCTTTCTCAGAAGTGTGTACTTACCTGGTAAGAAAAAAAGACTTCAGAGGATGGGAGAAATGATGCCTCCTAAATCATGTAAAGTCTTCTCTACTCAGGACTTTGGGGTTTGCACTGGCTGTTGAGCTTTTCAGATGGAGGGGACAGATGTATTTAGAGGGTCTCAGCCTCATTTTTGCCGTACAAAGTCACGTTGCTGTGGCTGCAGTCACCGTAAGCACCTGTTGAATGAGGAGTGTGGAGCAGCAGGCTGCTCATGAGCTGGGCCCCAGGCTGGCACTTGCAGAGCGTAGGTCTCATGGCATCCCAGACATGCTGAGAAGGACATTGCTCAAAAAATATCTGGTAAAGGTTGCAGCCTACACATTCTGTCCAGACAAACACAGACAAAAGTGTGTGTATGTACCTGGCTGGTTAAGTGCCCATCAAATTATTTTGCTTCTGCTGCGATTGTGGCATTTAAGGGTATTTTAGGCCGTACTGGGATCTCTAGTTACTTAAAGCTATGCCAACCCAAACAAACCCAGTTTCCAGTTTGCAGATAGCTGTCTCCAAACTGGTGACCACTGTGGTGTCTGTGGGGGGAGATAAGCAATTCCACAGCACAGTTAATCTCTTCTGAAGCAATTTTCTTGACCTGATCAGAAGAGCATTGCTCTGAGCACCAAGTCCTGTGCTCAGGAGGTGTCTTTGGGCCTCAGGCACCTATTGGACTTCAAGTTAAGTACATGTTTACATTCCCACGAAGTCACTTGGTCTTAATCATTTGCTGAAGAGCTTTGCAGGGTTGATCCAAAGTTTAATCATGTAGCGGGTGTTTGGAGGTAACTGCAAAGGCTTGCAATACAGAGGTAGAAAAAAAAATCAGTTGCTCTCCACATAACACCCTTACATTATTTATCCCCCTAATTAATTTACAAATCTACCTGACAGATGCAATTTTTATTTTCAGCTGTTTCACTTGTGATCTCTTTAGCTGTTTTCTTTCCTAAAGTTAGCCTGCGTAAATATTTGACTTTGTCCCCTAAGTCACTGCATACCGTTGTGTAACCTAATAAAACCTTTTATTTCATTAGCACCAGTTTATCTAATGTTCCGAACTAATTGAGAGTGGATTTCCAAGAAGAAAAAGGAAGAACATGTTCACAACCACAGACACCTCCTCACCTGTTTATGAAAGACAACACAGGCTCTGCAGGACAGAAAAAATACCAGTAAAAAATACCACGTCTCACCTTTCTGCAATTTTCTCAGCCCATATCAATTCCCTGAAGTAAAAGCCACATCATTCAGTGTTTACATAAAAATGTAAGCTTTAAAGTAAGGTCGCTATTTTCCTCTGCCCAGTAGGGATTACTGGAACAGATTCTGCACCTCCCTCCCTGGGCTCTGCTTTAGTAATCAGGGGGGGTGGGAAGTGTTCCAAAGGTTTATGTCCTCCTTATGCTGAGGGCCCCAGGGCTGGACACAGTAGTCCAGGTGGGATTTCACAAAAGCAGATTAGAGGGGCAGAATCAACTCCCTCACCCTCCTGGCCATGCTGCTTTTGATGGAGCTCCAGGTATGGTTTGCAGTTTTCAGTCCTTTTGTCATTCTGGATACAGAAACATAAAACTCAAAGGACTTTCTAAACTGATCCCATTTAATTAGAAAGCTGACAGGCTTTTATCACTACTATGATATTCCTGAGTGCTGCCACGAAGGCCTGGGGAAGGGGATCCACAGAAATTCGTGTATTTTATAAAATAACCAAAAGGTGCATGAGCGCGTTCAAGTAGAAATTATTACTGAAACCAAAGAGAGCACAGCAAGGATACAACACCCTCAGATTCAGAGCCCTTTCACCATCAAAGTGCTGACAAGATGATCTTGGCATTTGCTTGGGTCACTGTCCTGGAAGCCCATGGGGTACATCAGCTCTGCCTTGCAGTGTTAGCAGGGCTGCTGTAAGAAGACACCCAGTGTATTCTGCTGGTGTGGACTGGAGCACCAGACCTGAGCCACAGGTGGGGATGGATCTTCACAGGGATAAAGGTTTGTTGTCCCCACACTATTTAGGTATGAGGCAGCAGGGCCACCTGATCCAAAGGTAGAAGGGTCAGACTTACCACTCAGATTTCTGACTGAACGGCTGCGGAAGTGGAGGTTTTATTTCACCTACATGAATCAAGTAGCTTGTCTGGTAATTCGCTTGTTTTCTTTTCAGCTGAGAAGGAGATGGACAGCCCTGTCCCAAGCTGTGAGTTGTACTCAGGACAGTGGTAATGGAGGCAGCTGAGGAACTGTCCTTTGTATACAGGGACAAGTCTCTCCTGCTGAAGTAGGCAGGTGTCCTCAGAGCAAGGTGGGGAAGGGCTGGAGAGGGCAGATCTGCTCTACAATCTCTCCAGTGGGGGCCCTGGGAGCTGGAAGTGTGACCAAGGCTTCTTCTCACCTCTGTGTCCAGGAGATTTGAGGTCCTTTGAAACCACTGGATGCAGTAATTCGTGATCAGAAATGTTGCACTTGGACAGTTTCTACAATGGAGGGTACAAGGAGAATCAAGAAACTGGGATGATCACGCAAAATTGCTACAGACAACAAGGACAAGACCACTAAGGATTTCCCCATAACTTGGTCCTTCTGAGGAGCGTTTTCTGAGACATTTCTAAGGGAGAAGATCTGTAAGAGCTTAGCCAGTCTTTTAAGTGTTATCCTCTGAAAATCATTCATAAATTCCAATTAAAAGTTCATGAGGCTGCCAGGTTTACAAACAAGGACACCAAAAAAAAAAAAGGAAAAAAGGAAAAAATTATGATAATAAAATATGCGTCCTCTTCTCTTACCCACTTCTGACTTTCTGATATTTCAAGGTCAACTGCAGATCCAAAGAATGATCTCATGTCCTGCCTCTACAGCCTAGCACTGCTGCCAGGACCCCTCTCAGAGCCAAGACTCAACAGAACTTCAGCCCCATGCTCTGCCCTGGCAAAACTTGCCCTCACCCAGTGAAAGATGTGTGGCTGGCCAGGGGCCGGCACAGGACGCACCCAGACAGCTCTATTTTCTTCCCTTTTCACTTTCTCTGTGACTCCTGGAATGTGTTTGCACATGGTGGAAAAAATGCAGAGAGCACAGAGAAGCAGCCAGGAGCGTCACCCTCCCTGCCGGCGCTCAGCTCTGGGGTTGGTAGCTTGTGCCAGCATTGGTAGCCAAAAAAGCTGGAGGAGACCCAGCTGCCTGGAGCAGGTGAAACACCCAGAGATGAGATGAATTTTTGGGGTAATCCTTTATTCTTTTTAATTAAAAAAGGGAAAAGTATCATCTGCACAAACTCAGTTAACACAGGCTTGCAGTGAGAGGCAAAATCCGTTTTGATCAGAAAACTGGCTTGCAATGAGTACAAAATATTTCACAAACTTTCAAACCCATCTTTTCCTCCCCTTTTTCATTAATGGGCATCTTTTATCCTGTCCTAAGCAACAGCAACAAGACTAATTAGTTTAACAAGTACAACAAATGGTTTTATCGACAAAAAAGAACCCTTTGAAATATACATTACATTCACAGAGGATTAAATTACACCCTATTATCCATTTTCCATAAAATAAAGATTACTTTGATAAATCACAACTAATGTTATCTTTGGCTGATAAGAACTCTGTACTTATTTGTGTGGCTTCTATAAATAGTGTGTTCTGATTCTTTTTCCTCCCGAAAATAGTTAATGATACAGTCTGCCAGGCATTTTCCTGCAATTTGACAATACCACATCTGTGAACGAGGCAGCAAGTGAAAGCTTCATTGTCTGAATATGAAACATGCAACAGCCTCTTTCTTTTCCGTCAGCTCCTCTGCAGTAATCTATCAAACACCTTTCAGCCATATCTTGCTCCATCAAGGTTTCCTTACTGCTAAAGCAAGGTAGTCAAAACAAACTCCTTTTGTAAGGAGCAAAGCCTTTGTGGTTCACCTTTCCATTGTATGTGAAGTCTGTGTGATGACTGCAGCATGAGGGAGTCGTACCCACATTTAGGCCATAAGATATGTACAGTAATGTACAAAAGTGTGTATTTTCAGGTGAAAAGGGCTCCTTTGTTCTTTGTCTTTCCTTAGCTTTGCACCAGAGGATTCTGCAGATTGCTGGAGCTCTACCAGCACCATCTCCGGGCAGATGAACAGTTGGTTGAAGACCAAGCCAGAAGCAATGTCTTGTGTTTACTTCAGACCTGCACTAGCTCTGCACAAAGTGGCTCTTTACTAAAGGATGGAGAGAGTTAGGATATTGGAAAAAGATCTTTGTGTGCCAAGAGGTTCACCCACCTTTGGAGCATTTGGTAATGACGTACACCAGGCATGGACATCCCCACTGGATCACAGCTCAGCCGCCTTGCTGGGCGGCCAACACCCAGCTCAGCACAGCACAGCAGCACATGAGAACCTTTAAAAACTTTCCAAGGAGTTTGATTCTGAAAAACTGAAGCTGGTTTCCTACTGTGTAGTGGAGCACCAGAGAGACCTGCCCTCATACTCCTCAGGACAAATATCCAAGTTCAAATAATATTAATTTCCCATTTTTTAAATTCCTTCAAGACACACATTTGCTCTGAGTTCAGTTACTGCTTTGTATGCATTGGGTGACTCAAAGCATCTCATTTTACTCTAAATATTCAAGGGTTAGAATTTGGGTAGCAGTTGCTGGATTGGCTTGAAATTACGTTTGCGAAGTTCTTGATACTGGCAGGCAAAAGATGTAGTGGTTCTGGAAATCTTTAACAAGTAAATTCAATACGTGAGTTGAGTTATATGATTTTTGAAAATTCTCTGAACTACTCACACATAACATCAATTTACCATCCATTTGCAGCATCTAACCCTACCCAGGCCGTTTTGGATGGGTGCCCTCATCATAAGCAAATGTTTCTTTTCCTGCATTTTCCCTCAGAAGCAGGTGGCAGTGGATTTCAAATAACCCCACACCCATGTCTGTGTTCCTTTCTGGAGGGTGTGTTTTGCTCATGGAAATATGTCTGACCTCTTTGTTTAATTTTCAAAATTTTATAAGCGTCCCACCCCCTGGGTTGCCCGCAAAGTGACTCAGCAAGCCAAGCAAAGGGATCAAAGAACAGATAGAGTTTTTTACACGAATGGAAAAGTTTAGCAGTTCTGAAAGTATTTTCCCTCAACACTTATTTCAAAACATTAATAAAATAATTACAGCTGAGTCTAACAGACAAAATGCAGGGCTAGAGCCATAAATCTTAGAGAACAGGGAGGAGCACTCTGAAATGCTGCAAAACAAATAGATTATCACCTTTCCAAACCTCCACAAGCTTCTCTTTTCCTGTAATAGAAAACAAAAAATCACCAAGGCTGGGCTGCTGCTTGCTTGCTGTAATTAAAACAACTTTTATATTGTATTTCCTCAGTGGTGTGCACATTTATAAAGCAGGAAGGAGAAAACTGTACACATAGGAGTGAACACATAGGAATTGCCACCAGCGCAGATGAACCACCTTGGGTCCAGCCCAAGCCCAACTCCGCATCTTGCTGCTCACTGGATATTCCGTGGGTGATGAAGACCTGGGAACCTGATTCTGTTTCAGGGACTCATGTATTGGAACCAAAGATAAGGTTCTGATGTAACAAATGGAGGAAGATCCAGACCTTGGAGGCCTCAGAGACCCCTTATGTACATGTCACAGGGCTAAACTCCTCCTTGCTCATTCCATCTCCTGCCTCCCGTATTTTGCACTGATTTATGCACAGCTGCTAAATTCAAAAGAGAAGAAACAGACCTGCCCCATCTCATACTACACAACAGTCAGAAGGCTGGGTGCTTGCCAGGAAGATGGGATATGTCGATTCCAAACTCTTTTGGCCCAGAACCCAGCTCTCCCACTTCCCAGGAAAGTGCTCTTTGTACCAGACAACACATCTGTTCCCAGAACGGGGCTGTCAGGGTGTCACACACGGGGAGTGCTGCCTACTACGGGCAGTGTGCAAACCCCTCTCTTTTCCCACCTGCCCCAATTGCTGCCCAGCACAGAGCAGGGAGCTGCTCTCTCCAGGAAAAGCCACGTCTCTCCAGGAAAAGTGATAAGGAGCAACACCAGAAGAGCTGACTGACTCAGCCCAGCCACGGGAGCATCTCTTCAGGCATGGGATGCTCAAGTCAGACCTGCAGTAACTGGTCTGAAAATGGGCCAGGTACTGACACCCGGAGGGATTTAATTTACTGCAATGCTTATGGATCCTCCAGCTAATCAGAGGACTGCAGCTTCAAGGTTCCTAGTGTGGAAATCATAGGAATTCGTAAAATAAAAGGGTCAGAAATGCCAAGATGGAAAAGAAGGGTCATAATCTAATCATGTTTTCCTTCCTACTCTTGGGAAGGCAATCAAGAGGAAATAACAACATGGAAGACAGAGTCAGTAAATCAAATGTTTTTATTGATGTCCTTTCTTATTTGTGACCATTGGTCACTAATTGCACAGACCAAAATTAGCAATTGACTTTAATTTTCCTAAATTACAACTTCTATAGCTTTTGCATTTTTACCAAGAGAAGACAAAATCATGAGTAAGTCTCTACATGGAATCAAAGATAGGAAGTAACTTCTCACTAATCCTCATGCAAACTACTGATTATTGGAGACTGAGGCTGAGCATTATTTCAGGAAAAAGTTCACTCTTATGAGTATTCTCATCTCAAGCTAATTTATAGTCCTTTCACAACTGATGTAATTTTCATATATTAGATAATAATTACAGGCATATTAAGCAATATTAACATTATTAAACAACAAGGAACAGCCGCCTGAATGTATACTATGGCAGTGCAAAATCTGAGTAATATAAAGAGCCTTACCTGGTAATTTTCCGTTAGAGCTTTTCTCAGCTTCTAGAATTTTTTTGTCTTACAGGTCTAGAGATTTTAAACAGAATAAATCTAACATTCATATTTACAGAGAGATTTATGCCTGGCCCAAGAACTCCAGGGACACTTTCTATACCAACAAATTACTCGCATTTGGAAAAGGAGCTATTGCTTTATTGTGGCATTACCACAGAAGCCGTTTTCTGAGCGCACTGAATGCATTTTGTGCAATGAGTTTTCTGAGAGGCTAAAACGTATTGCTGCTGCTCTTTATGTCTTGCTCTTTTGCAAGCATACACTAAACTGCAGACTTGGCTGCCACCAAGTATGCATTTTATATGTGGACTATTACTACTAATAAAAGTAAAATAAGTTATTCAATATGAATGACTGCTCATCTCCCCCTTGATGTACATAAAATAAGCCACATATAATGTGAGAGTAAACTCAGGCAACTGCAATAACTCCGTGGCACTCCCAGAGTAACAAAGAGAAGAAAAAAAGTGAAATGCTTCCAACAAAACAGTTCACTTAAATTATCCTTTCAAAACAATCGAACAAAAACCCTAGTGACAAATCCATTTTACTAACTTTTTGTTTCCTAAGGTTTCTCTTTTACAACACTTTCCTAAAAAAAAACTATGTTTAAGGAATTTGCAGAAAATTATCACAAGGCCCAACAGAGAACAAGTGTCCTACTTTTTTTTTTCCCCGCTTATTTTCCTCTTTTCCTGGAAGCAGAAGCCCCCTAAATCATAATTCTATATTATCAGGGCTTCTACACAGGCAACCTTCAGCTTGCACCGACAGAGGAAACAAATGAAAGCTTCACTTATGGCTTTCTATGCATCAGACTGGGACATTGATGCACTCCAGCTCTCCCACATAAATCCCAAGCCATGTAAACCATGAAAACCTCTTGGTGGATTATGAACTGAATGAATACTTGTACTAGAGCAGATGGACTTTTTCTGTACATAGAAACAAGCAAAACAAAAATCATGTACATGTGAGGGAGGAATGGCCATACTTCTGTGCAAGTCACTTTCCTAACGTACATTGTTACTGGTCCCAGCCTTAGGAGATCAGCAAGTTTCAAGTGATACAAGGATTCCTACTGAAAACAACTGCACTAAACCAAAATCCTTCCAATAAAACAGAATTATAAAAATAATTTAAAGCATTAAGTTCCAGGTTATGTACAAGCATGTAGTTCAAACAATTCTTTTTCTGACAGAAAACACCAGATAATAGATTGCAAAAAAACACACAAATTTTGCCTCAAAGATTTAATCAACAGGATTTGCAAGAGCATCAAGTATTCTGAAATGATTTATGAGCTGCAAAAGTGATGCATGAGTCATTCAAAGTGTATCAGTTGTATTAAAATTTCACTTATCAGTGTTTAGTGATGGCAGGCTGAGAAAAAGAGTGAGAGAACAGACAATAGAGCAAATAAAAATATTGGTGAGGTCATAAGAGACACTGGTTAAGCCTGTAGTTGAAAGGATTATGTACAGCAAGGAAAAAAGCTTTTCTCCTTTTTCAAAGAGATTGCACATTGTCAAGGTCCATTTCCATCAGAGAAATACATTAAAATAATTTTCAATCTATATTCTATTTTCTGGCCTATTGAAAGTATTCAAAGACACAGGAAAGACTAGACTTCTGCCAAGCAGATTAAAGAAAACTGCATTCCTACATATTTTAACTACACAATTACACATCCAAATTCAAAGCAGAAAAATAATTCAATGCAAATACTCAAGAAATACAGAATTATGGATTCTGATACATCTGAGGGACGCACGACTATGAAAGGAGTGCCTGAACTTGATGAGGAGATCTGTGTAGGATGGTTTCTGGATCCTTGTATTCATTTGAAGGATCCATCACAGCTGCATATAACTCACTGTAAGCTCTGCAGACCAGTTCTGTTGACTGTTTTATTATCTGCTCTCTAAAAGCCAAAATCAAAACAACATAATTTGCAAATTGTAGGGAATATAACTGTACTACATACAAGGAATTAAAGATATACATTAAAAATACACATTAAAAATCAGTCTGAGTTACACTAAAAAACCTTTTACTTCAACTGTGAAAACAGATCAAAGTTTTAAAAAAAAGCTTCTTTCTCTCATTGTATCATACACAGACAAACTCACATATACGACCTGATAACCAAGACAGGAGCTTCTTTATTTCTACAATCAAGCAAAAAATAATAGAAGGATTTAATTTGTGTACAATAGTTTCCCACCTGCACTCCCCTATATCTTTTAAAAGACTGATAAACTTAGTGATCTACCTTCTACCTCCAGTGGCTTCTCACTGTCCTTTGTAAATATACACTTTTTTTTCATCTACTAGCAAATATATTCTAGTTGTTTTACCTTGACAGCACCTGATTCCATAATCAGACAAAAACTAGTGATAGTGGTCAGAGATTTAAAACACAACAGTGCTATGAAGTCTGTGTCCTGTTCTTTTTCCTGGAGATAAACGAGTAACAATGCACAAAGACTGAATGCTAAATGTAACTGGAAAGTTTAGGGTTTTTTTAAGACAACCTAATAATTTTATTTTACATTACCCATTGAATCAGTTTACTTTAATCATCATGGTGATGGTGTTTACAGTTGCAGATGCATTTTTATCTATTAGAAACAGCAGTTACAACTATTTTACAGCCAAATGCATGCAAGAGGAACTCCAGCAGAAACTGAGGAAACCAAGGTAACCACAAATCCAGATGCAGCCCTGCTGCAATATGCAGCAGAGAAACAAAGACAACAAAACTGCATCCACTAAAATCAGGGCTGAATTGACCAACTGTGGGAATCGACAAGTTAAAGAAATTTCAAAGATCTTGTCTTTACACGAAACATTAAGGAACAGAAGCTGTGAGAAAGCAGATTAGAAGACCAAATCTGCATTTTATTCTGACACACAGTACCCAGTTTTTTCATATACAGCCTCAACTGCCAGTATTACTAGGTTATTAGAATACCTGAAAAAAAGACTGCCCTTATAATAGCAAATCCAAACCCACTATTATAAGGGAAATATATTCAGAGTGTTCAGGTAAGACAACTGTCTCTGTCCTCAGCCTGTCCCTCAGCTACTGTAACACGACAACCTTTTATGAAAGCATTACACACTGAATTTGTGTAAAACTATTGTACCAAATGAATAAATAAAAAAAGTTTGTTAAAATATTCAGAAGACTGAACAGCATCACAAGTGTTGTTCAATCAAATAATGTCAGTGTCATTAATCAGTACATTAGGATTTCAGTTGCCATAACAACATGATACATTTATCACTAACACAAATGGCAGCACTTGCTAAAAATAGTAATTCCAGCACTCAGTTTCTGTGATCCAACACAAATTTCGAGACCAACAACCATATGAATACATAGCTTAAGACTTTTTAAATGAGTGAAGGAATTTGAAAGACAAAAGCATGCACTGGTAATGTTGGAAGGAATGTTCTTCACAGTTGCAAAGGTTAAATGATATTGCCAATGAGTATATAATACACTGGTCCCTTATCAAAAGCATGTGGTCTGATTCCGAGAACCAAAGACCTCATAGGTTACAGCTCTCAATTATCTCATTTCAAGGAATATGTCTTCAAAACTGAAAATTCCAACTACTATAGCCAGAGACTAAAATTATAGCACTAGTTAAATGTTTTGCTTGAATTTTGAGAAAATTTTGAATTTTCAAGGCTTATTTACTATCGAAAATATTGACTATCAAGACAGTGATTCTACCAGCATCTCTGTAAACAGGTATTTTAACTTTAGAAGGATTGCTTGGGTTTAAAGCTATATGTTTGAAGGCTAATGGGCTAACTGATTTATTTATTTTGTTTCAATTCTGAGCAGAACCTGACCTATAGCACTGATTATAGCAGGTTAATAAACTTCTGCATGTTAGCTGAATTGTAGCAGCTATAGCCATCACCTTCACACAAGGCTTCCCTCTTACCTCTCAACTGTCCACTGCTGCAAGACAATAAGAATTTGGCTTAAAATGTGCTGAGAGGTTTAAAAAGCTTATCAATGGGATAAGGTGAAGACTGCCTACATGACCAGTTTATCTTGGTTCACCTGACAGAAGGAACAATCTAGTTCAAGTAATTTCACAGTGCCAGAATCTTTATGGTAGCATTGAGTCTACCTGTTAAAATTACCTCTGTGTTAACAATGAAAAGTTGAGACTTTCAAAATACATTTGCTGTTATTACAATTTTTAAATAGACCTACATTCAAAATATGTATCAAGAGCTAAAATACAGGTTTAATGCCTTGACACTGAGAAGCAGAAGCTGTGATGTTTCACTGACATTACCGGTCAAGCTACCCTGTCTGATCTGTACAGAGAGGAGAGCTCTACCACAACAGGGGCAGCTCTGCCAGCTGAGCTGTGGGAATGGTAAATCTGGCAGAGGCACCCAATGCCAGCTGAAAAGCACCAGCATTCCCAGCCATGCTCCACCTGTATGGTGTGACACTGGAAGTCTTTGGATGAGGAGAACCTGAACAATGCAGGATGAGAACCCAGCAGCTGGACTAGCTGATCATTGTAGGTCCCTTCCACCTGAACTGTTCTATTCGATTCCCAACAGTAATTATTTTTCCTTTGACATATGTCATTTTGTAAATGCAAGATGCTGTAATACAATCCCACTGAGGAAAAGTACTAGTAATGAAACTCCAAATACTATTGCATTATGTAAAATGTGATGTGCTTGTCTCAGTTTCTGGTATATTCTGTTAACCTGCAATCTTCACAAAAGTGTGAAAAATAACGTCAAGGAAAGTTTTTGATCAATGCAACATATAATTCTCTGAGTTTAAGCACTACAGAAAGTCTTCATGTGGTTCACATTTAATTGGAAAGAAATTTGTGGCACTTTCCCTAGCCTTAGGGTTCAGTTATATCCAAAAAACAAGGTAAGAGATAAATAATAAAGTTCTAACTTCCATACTTCAAAGAAGAAATCTCTTAAAAAAAATACATTAGGTGAAAAGTAAAATAATCTCAGCACAAAATTCAATGAGAAAGAATGCCAATATTCTACAGCAGAAGACAACAAAGGTGAAAATTCTAGAACTGACAAAGCAGTGGGGATAAAAGAAATCTTGGAGAATTATGTATTTCACCCGTTTTTGGCAAGCTTAGAAAATAGTTCTAAAACAATATACAACTAAATTGACAAAAAAATGCTGACACAGCAGAACATGTTCAAAATAGATTAATGCAATTCATTTTGATGGTGCCTCATAAATCAAGAGTAACTACTTCAGAAAGTTACAGAATTACATACTCCTCACTGCTTGTTCAAAAAGAGGAGAGTCAGAACAACACTGAACTGTGACCTGAAGGACAATGCAAATATCACCACAGCTGATAACTTGAATTCTCATCATGATTCACTAAAACTTATCAAATTCATCTTTGTGATCATTATTCAGGCATAATAGAAATTCACAGGTAAGGTACTTACTTCACAGTGGCACTCAGAAGGAAATTCAGCTGGGACATTAACAGACTATCTGGAGCAGACAGATAGCGATCAAACTGAGCCTACGAGAAGAGAATATGAGATCAACATATTAACACCTTCCTGTTATATGAAAATAGGTAAAACCACAAATTTCTGAAAATATTTCCGATTACATTAAAAGACAGAACTTAATAATCCAAAACAAATGCCTGACTTCAGCACCTCTGCCTCCAAAATTTTTGTTCCTGACTCTGAGGAATGAGTGGAGGGCAAATAATGAGAATCCAGCTTTTATAATTATCCATCTAAGCTTCCTATGCAGCTGGTGCAGGTACTTACACATCACTGAAGATCACACTGAGTCTGTTCAGTGCAGAGGGAATATAAGACAGCTCCAGAGAGGTATCTACTCTGTCCAAGTTAGACATGTTGCTTGATTCTTTTTGCATGTTTCTTTTTACTTTTTGGCAGGGAGTCACCGCTTATGTCGAGAAAAACAAAGAGCAAATCACCCACTTCAGGCTTCTTGAACTGCTTCTAAGCCTACTTCTCCTTTCCCACAGAACAGAGTGATAAAAAGAGTAGTGCTTTGATTCTAAGAAGAAACATTACTGCTGTCTTCGACAGTCGATCAGAAAAATTGTGGCTGCCTCATCTCTGGCAGTGTTTAAGGCCAGGATGGATAGGATTTTGAGCAACCTGGTCTAGTGGAAAGTGTCCCTGCCCATGGTGGGAAGGCTGGAACAAGATGGTCCTTAAGGTCCACTCCAACCCAAAGCATTCTGTGACTGTGTGGTCAAATGGATGACTACTGAGAACATGAAACCAGGTCTTCTCACAGGTGAAAACACAAGGAATATTGAACACATATTACACTAAGGAGCATTTTGATTAGATAGTGCGAGGAAAAATTCTCATCAGGAATGTCATCAAACATTGAACAGATTATCCAAAAGACCTGTATCATCTCCATCTTTAGAATTATTCACTAAGACAAGGCCCTAAGTAAGTTTATCTAATGAAGGCAACCTTCCTATTCATTCATTCATTGAATGAATATTCTCAAGCTGGTAAATCCTAAAACCCACATCCATCCACCATTTAAAACATAGGCAAAAATGAATAATGAAGTCACAGTTCTCACAAATCAATTTTTTGGGGTTTTCTGCCCTTGTTTGGAAAGCAAGGGAGCTTTTGCTGAGAAGGGTATGGACTTAGCAAGCACCACATTTGCAATCACATATGAACAGCTTAAAAGGCTGGGACCTGGAAAACTTTCAAGCATAAATGGGAGACAGTACTCCCCCCTGGTTTAAATCCTTAGAAGCCAATAGATTAGGCTGATAGATTGGATTTATGTGGGTTTGATTTCAGCATACTTGGTTCCATTCTGGTTAAAGTGTGTTCACAGAAGCAGACGTTAAGTAAAATAATGAACAAAATAAAACAGTTGGATTCTTCCCTTAACTATTCAAGGGAAATTATTATGTATCACTATAGATAACAGGGTTGCATATATGTAATTTAAGGAGAAGGTCCCCAAGCTGCAGCCTTTAAATTTGTTGTTAGTCTACAAGACCATGATAAATAGAAGATATTTTAAATGCAAAATTCCTAAGTTTTAATAAGAATGCATTCTGATCTCAGTAAACCACTGAGTGCTCTGTGCCAGAGCTCTGTTCATCCAACCAGCCTGGGAATTGCTGGTTTAAAACCTGAACAGAAAAAAATACGCTACACTACCATAATTAGGATGCATTCAACATACAAGTTTTTTAAAAAACCTTTTAAAATCCCCTTTTTTTCCATGGGTGTGTACATATACTGCTGTATGAGCAGGCCTTTACAGTTAAACTTTTAGAATAAAGCTAAACTTGGCTAAGCAAGAAGAATGACAGATTATATATTATTGCCTACTGAACTGTGATATTGCTATCTCTATGCAAAATAGCCTTCACACGTTCTAAGAAAAAATACCAGCTGATAATTTGCTTTAAAATATATTGTAGCTTTCAACTTAAAAACACATAACTGTGACATACACCCAGAATCTAACTTCTGAGTAAAGCTGAACTATTTGCATAAAATCAAAGCCTTAGGACTAAGATTATAAATGATAGCAGAACCTATATTTCAAAGCATAGAGGCAAAAAAAAGAAACTTTGGTGATTAAAACTAATTAGAGCTAAGTATTTGCTTTTAGCAATTTGACTCATGGGACAGCATTCTTGTAAGTAAAGTTCTGCTTCTCAAGGCTTAGAAACTAATATTCTATTACTACCCGTGCAGAAATAATTTATGTATTTATTACTTCAAGTGGTCAAATTACTACAAATGAAGAAAGTATTCCCAGACATGTAATTCAGCTATTCTTAAAGAGTAGGACTGATTAGATGAATATCTTCTACTACAGATGAGTATCTTCTAATCACATAATTAACAGTATTCTTTACCATGTCACAGCATCACCACCATAATACGAAAAGTTAAAAATGCTTACCATTGCAACCTTCAGGGACACGGAATCCATACTTGACAAATTTGAAAGAGGACCCTAAGAATCAGTAATCAAACGAGGATAAAAAAAGGTCATACTAGCATATAGAAAAAGATAATTAATAAAGTCTACAATCGGTTCAGTAGTTAATTTTTATTCGGTCCTGCTAAAGGATCTTAAATGTTTGAAAACTGTATCACCATTTCAGTACTAAAGTGCTGTTAACAGTTCATTTGCATTCTACCACTCCCTAAATTAAAAGCTGAGAATATGGAATTCTTAATATGTCCTTTCAAATCCTTTTTTCCCTTCTTCACCATTAAATAAAGCCAAAACTAGCCTTCTACCAGGTCTAGAATAAAAACTGAACTGCAAACTGGTTACATCCCCTTGGTATTCCAGACTTAAGAGACAACAATGTTGCTCTATCTGTTCTTGGACAATGAAGAATTCAGACCTGCTTCCCAGCAAGCCTTCTCTGCTGGTAGGGCAATGCAATGCACAAATGCTGCTCAACCCCCTAGCAAATTCTGCAACATCACCTCTGCAGCCAGGCAGCTGCACAGATAGAAATGAAAATTGCTACATTCCATTAAAAACCTGCCCTAGTCGACTTGAAATTGGTTTTAAAACAGGAGATAGGCTCATGAATAGAAAACTAAGTTGAGTTATTAACCAGATTATTTATACATTTATTTATTTATTCATCTTTACACTTAAAAGTCTGTTGAGTTTGGGCACTTTATGCAAAATTATTAGCTGAAGAAACAACATAAAGCTCTCCAACAGAGTTCTGCTTTCTCCGGAAAACACTGTTTTTCACTTCTACAAAAGATCACAAAAGGACATAGGCACAGCTGAAGGGAAGAAGGGCTGTATTAACACCTACCACATTGCAACTGTGCTTCACAAGAAAGGGAGAGCGTGAGCTCTGAATTCCAGTTTTCAGCTCCTCTAAGAAATCTCAAGTTTTCACTTCGAGAATCTCACTGTGTTGGTACTAGAATAGCTACAGCAACAAGTAAGGACGAAAGAAGAAACTCTTTCAAACTACTACTAAACTCATCTGCCGGTTTTCCACCGAAGAAAAAAAGCAGCAATTACCAAATGCATGCAGCTATCTATGGACTCTATGCGGGTGCTACAGGAAGCGATGAAGAAGATGAATGCTGTGTACATACACAGCAGGTCTAATATGTTCTAGGCACCATGGAAGTGCTGCTATACAGTGTGCACCAGACAAGCACTACAGAAGGACTGCTGCACACCAATCCTGCTAGGCCAGCTGAACACAGTGCAGGGGGAATCTGTAGTTGCAAGGCGCCTTTGTCTAACAGTCCTGGTCCCATGTGAAAAATCAACAGAGATTACTGAATTTTTGCTTTCAGAGGAAGCCTAATTTGCAAAAACATTAGTGCCAAAATTCTACTAGTTGGCAAGTGTGTGGTACCCCCTCAACACGTAAATTCTGTAAGCTCACCTGTTCTGGCTTGTGCTGCTGCAGAGCGTTATAAATGTAACTCAAACCAGCTCTCGTTAGCACGTAGGAAGCTTGCTCATTTATGAGTGTATCTAAATGAGCTTCAATCTGAAATGTTAAGCATAAGGTATTTATAAAGAGTGTGTGAGAATATTAAATGTAACGAGTTCTGGGGTTAAAAGGTCTAGAAACACAAATTAGAAGAAAAAACCACAAATAAGAAGAGTGATCAACAAACAAGGAAATATTACAAATACATACAGCATAATTATTTTATCCGTTTACATCTTTCGTATTACAAGGAACCAATAATAAAAATGCAGAGAGTTCTTTCACATCTGACTAATAAAAGAACCTATTTTTTTTGGATTTGTAAATACATCACCAAAAATGAAGATTATAGCCTTGATCTTAAAAATTCCTATATAATTTTATTTTGCTATAATTCTTTGAAAATATGTGATAAAAATCATTCAACTCTTATTGAAAATACTGACAATAACATGGCAGTTCTACAATAAACAAGAGACGGTCTTTTGTAAAGAAAATAAAACTGAAGCTAAATCATACTCAGCATTGATTTTAAATTCAATACTGATAAACATGTATTTGAAATAAGTTAACTGAAAGAACAACAGACAATGAAATTACAGTTATCCATTTTGTTTTAATTATCTTCATATGAAAAAAGTTGTAAGAGTGTTTTACATTCTTAATATAATTTATACTTTGCAGGAAAACCTAATCCCTAAATCCAGCCACAGCAGCAGCAACCATTTTTCAGTTTGAGCAGTCTCAGAAAGACATTTGGGTATATATACATTATTACTTCATTTTTACAGATAACTACCTCACTTTTTTTTTTCTTCCAATCCTAAAGAAAAGAAAAAAAATATAACATATAGAAGTCTACTAAAATGTAAGACTTTTTTGTCTGATACACAAAGAGTTCATCTTTTTGCTTCCTAAAATTGTTTAGAAGAACACACTTTCCTTTTTAAATCACAAGGGAAATCTTAATATTTCCATTTGGAGTTTTTAACTCTCTTAGTGAGTTCTTTTTCTACGAAAAATGTTTCTCCTAAAAAATATGCCATTCTAACTCCACTTGAATAACCTACTTATGTATAATCTTAAAGTTTTTTTTCAGTCTGTTCTTGTATTTGTAAAATGTTTGAAGAAAGTAAATGTGTAAGCTTCAGCTCTACTGCTTTTCTGAAGAGTAAATCATTTGCAACACTTACTGTGAAAGGAACTCTGATAATAGAAATTAGAAATACCTCAGACAGTTTGGTGAGGTTGCCTATTTGTTTCAGAGCTAAAAGGTGCTAGAAATTCTGATTAGCAGCAGAAAGTGAAAAATGGCTCACAGCCAATCCTTGCTGATCCCTTCAAATAAGAAGTTGTGACTTTTTTCAAGCCCCCCAGCTCCAAAAGCTCTTCTGAGATATATTGCAGACATATTCATGAAGCAAAATATAAATGCGAAGTGTCCAAGTTTTTGTAAGTCAACAGTTTCTGAATTTTCACTTCCATTTCAAAATTGTACCACATATGAATTACTACCCTGGGATGTGAGGGGAAACCAAACAAATGAGAAAAGAGGCAGAAAGCCGGACTGAAGCTGTAACTTCAGCTACACTATATTCTAGTACAAAATAGATGATGATCTAGTGCTAATTATATGATGGAACAGAGTCAGCCATTTGACTGAGCTTTCAATTTCCATTTGCTTCTTCTCATAGTTTGCAGATAAATATTAGAATGAACTGATAATGAAAATGTTTACTGATCTGGGTTTATCTGCAACTAAACCAAACAAAACCAAATCTTTTAATCATTTTTTTTTCTGTTTAAAATGAAAGATGCTATCTGCTTATGGTCTCCGACAAGAAGGCTTCTTATCCCATTTCCCTGATTTTGATAATGTTGGCTTTGGGTTGATTTTAAGATAAATATGTTCACATCACAACTTACAGTGTGCAAAAATCAGTAAAAAGTTCATTTTCTTTCAGGGCTGCTAAAGCTTACCTGAAACTGCAACATTTCTAGACGTTTGTCAGTGAATTCAAAGAGAGCCAAAGTAGTCCTCATCATGTAAAGTGAATTTACCATGAAGGTTGCCATATCAGCTGTGCCCAAATTACTAGCAGACACAGTACACATCTGCAACAACGGATCTAGCACACAAGACAGAACCTAAAATAGCAAACACACAGAAAAGAGGGAGGGGAGGGAGGAAAACATGTCACACGAGGCTTCTAACCTCATTCTGTCTCTATCACGTATTTATCTCCCAAAGCAGAATAAAGAGGAATGAGAGTTTCCAACTGTGAAAGCAGTTTTCTACTGGATTTGTCAGCAGGTGATCACCTACCACAGTGATGGGGAAAGTATAAAAACCTGAGAAGAACAGATTCCAGCCTAGCAGGAGGAAGAATAACCCAGATTAGATAATTGGTAATTGTGCAATCTTGAGGGTGTATTTACTTAATGGAGTAGTAATTGGATAACAGAATTTAGATACTGTGTTAAGAGTAGCACTCCATACTCAACTGTAATTATCCATTTTGTTAGTCACCCTCTTGTTCACATCACAAACTCTGGTTTGATAGAGAGCTCCAAAATGCGACCAGACAAAAACATTAATGTTCCATCTATCTTTTGCGCACTGAAACTAACTTACACTTTTTTTTTTTGCCCCTCTCCCTCTTCTTCACACACATAAAGCAGTCAAACATTCTTGTACCTGCACAAAGTCAGCTTGACGAGCATCCAGTGGAATAACAGAGGAGTCATGAGATGCCAGAACCTCCCGTAGCAAGTTAAGTGTCTGATTTAGAGCAGAGCTTGGGCCAAGATCAGGAGGTGGGAGCTCAACCTGAAGAACAAGATTATCTGTTTGTGGGGTTTTTTATTAATTTCATTTACAGAAAACACCATCCAGTCTGTTAGAACAAATGCAACCAGCTAATAACAAAATTACATGCAGGCATGCAGAGATCTTTAATCTGACTCTGGACAAATCTAGCACATTTCAGACAGTAACTGCCTGCAACTTTAAGCATAACTATCTCAGTGCCAAACAAGCAACTGAACACTGAATTTCTCCTTTCATTCAGACTATGCCTATTTTACCATCTGGAGAGACCCAAACACTACTGGTTTTGGTACTGAAGAAAAGTACATTTACTAGGTTAGGTGCCAAAGAATAGCCACCTTGTTGGCACCGAGTTCACTTTGAGCAGGACCTCCTGTAAACACTTCAGAATCTAGTGTATGCAGAGCTCTGGAACATAAGAGCCATACTGCAGCAGTTCATGACAAGGCTGCACAGCCCCTATGATGCTGAGTATGAGACCTGCAGTCACAAATGCAACAGTCTTAATCCCCAGCAAGCTTGTACTTAAATTGCAAGTACACAAATGAACTGGACACAAGCTAACTCAAGTAAACCTACAGGAACTGCAACGAGACTGCACAAACTGAAATGCAGGCTTATGCCAAAGGTAAGAAGCAGGTAATGTAGATGTTTAAAAAACAAAGAAAGAAAGTTCGTGTATATTAGAGAAAAAAATGTAGTTTCCAAGTCAAATTATGAAAATTGGTCCCTCTGAAATGGACTGAAATTCTATGCTATTTTTAACCCAGGCTCACATACTTTATTTAGCCCTTTCTTTGTAAGAGGCAAATACTCATTAAACACTTCATAAAACGTTTATAGAAAAATCTAGCACCTCTTTTTCCCAACACACATTTCTTAGGTTCCACTCCAAGCAGAGCTGCATCTTTTTGTCTCCAATGCTGCCTCAAACTGGCTTCCTGTGGCCTCCAAACCCTTACTACAACCTCATTTCCTTCTGCCAACAATCCACTTCCCACCTTCCTCTCTTCTGCCCATCCAAGGGCAAAGACAGATGTGGCTGGATCATGTGGGAGTAAGGAGACCCTCAGCAATACACAGTAAGTTAAGACTTTAAGGCATAATGTCTCCAGAAGGAGGAAGAGAGAAGTTAGTCTGGATGGGACTGGCCCATGTGTCTCAGTTAGGGTACCTGGCCACAGCAGAGCAATGCAGTGTGCACTTCTGCAGTGCTCTTAAGACTCCAGCTCAAAAGAAAAGGCAGCAGCTTTGGATGGCACCAAGTCATGGGCAACACGTACCATAGCTTCCCAAACGAGAAATACTGATGAATAGCATCAGTAATAAGGACGTCTGAATCTTCAAGCTAAAAAAAATAAAAATCCAAGGGGCACAGGCCGATGGCCAGAGAAACCAAGGAGAGCACAACAAATATATTCAGAGCAGAACATTACAGAGCCTTCTGGAAATGAATCTATACCTGATGAACATGCCAGCAAAGAAAGAAAAAAACTCTCTCTCTTTGAAACCAGGCCAAACTTTCATACTTTGTGTTTTGAAACATTTGAGATACCATACATGTCCCCACACTGTTACCAAGATAGATTTAACGAAAACCTTTTTCATCCTTCTGAATATAGTGTTCCTCTATTCTCACCTTCCAAGAGAGAGTATACTGAACTCAAGGAACTAAGGGAAAACTAAATCTAATAGGTTCAGAGAAAAGTTGTTCAGCCCAAGCGGTCTTGAAAGCATGAAACAAATATTCCAGCAATGAAGTAACAGTAATTGAAAAGGAGGCACTGAGTGCTGATCAGCAGTAAAGTTTACCGATGTTTACAGCGCTGAATGGCTTTCTTCTTGTTTCTTCTTGTTATTATTAGGGGTATTGATTGTGTCCTGAACACACTGTTCTCAGACTTGAACTGAACCATGTTCAGGGGTATTTTGGGGTTACTTTGAGACTAGAGTTTGATAGAGTTTTTACTTCCAACACACACATAGATCATGGCAATGACAATTTCAGGCTGCTTTGCACAGAATTTTTATCTCCTGAAGTAGCTAGTGCTCAGAAGCTCTTAAATTAGCTTCATCTTGCACTTAGTCTGTTCCTTTACAGTCCACTGTCTTCTAGGTAAGAGCAAGGAACAACAACACAGAAGAAGAAAATATGGCAAGGAAAAAAGAATTAGATCACTAGATTTTATTTGGGTTACTCTGAAATTCCTGACTACTGCAATAGAGACAAAATTATCAGTAAGTGGAAGGAGAATCAAAGTAGTGCTATATTAATTTGGAAAATTCTAACTTTAGACATATGAATACAAAGTGAGGGCTTTTTTTTCAAAACTGGAAAAGAAAATTTAAAAACAGACACTTCAAATTTATAGAGGAACCTACAGACTCCAACTCGTGAGCACTAATCACTATTCTAATAAAAAAATAATTGATGCCCTGAATGCTTTACATGCACTAAGAGATCATTATAATTGATCCTATTTCCAGAAAAATAGGTTTTGAATACATGCTGAGTTCTACTTTTGAAGTACCTCTTTCAGATGCAAGCTAGACAGCAGCTAAGCTCTGCAGCAGCGAGTTCAACTGCATTAAAACATACCCTAACACAGTATTAAGTACCTAATTGGTTTTAACTACCAGTTCAGTCATACAGAAATGGTGCCAAACAGTTCGTTAGCCTTTCAAAAAACCCAAGAAACGACCCATTTTTAAAATCCAATATACAAAATTGAAATGAATTATGAAATGGATACTGAAAGTTGTACATAAGCTTTAGTACAAAAACTTTTATCTTCTTTTCTGCATAATTATCAGTGGGGAACAGATACTAAGCCAGTAATCTTCCTCCAAACATATAATCCAGAGAAGGTTTCTCTGTCTATGACAGCAAGTAGCTCAAAGGATGTCTTAAAGAATTTTACAAACAGCAAAGCAAAACACAGAAAAAAGAAAAGGCAGTATCAACAATCAAGAAGGGTGTGCATGTATGCTAATTGTTTCCCCCTCTCATTTACAAAAAAGGTTAAAGTTTAAAAAAGGGCAAATTTTCTTCCGAAGATACTGTACAATCAGTCAGAACTTTATATACCATGCTACTTGAACATTAGAAAGTTAACAGTTACAATGTTCATGAAGGGAATGGAATACCTCCTACACAAGGAGAGGCTGTGTTCTGCCTGGAGAAGGCTCAGGGGGGATGTTATAAATGTGTATAAATATGTGAAGTGAGGGATGAAGACAGACTCTTCTCAGTGGTGTCCACTAACAGGTCAAGAGGCAATGGGCACAGATTAAGGCACAAGAAAACAATTTTTACTGTGAGATTAGTCAAGCACTGGAGACAGTTGCACAGTGAGGTTTTGGAGTCTCTGTCCTTGGTGACATTAAAACCTCAGCTGAAGCAAGTCCTGGGCAACCTGCTCTAGCTGACATTCTGTGTCGTGAGCAAGATGGTTGGACTAGATGGTTTCTAGACTTTCCTGCTGAACTCATTCATTCTTTAATTCTGTGATACTACTACCAAATAAAACCAGATGGTAACTTAAAACACAGAATTCCATAGAGAAAACCCTACTTACGGGTAACAAATGGAAGGTTAGTGGCTTTTATAAGAACCTAATCAGCTTTAAATACAGCCTCTTAAAAACCCCCCTCTGGCAGGGGCCAGATCCAAAGTACTACAGAGTGGAACCTTGTAAAAATGTATTAATTTTTTATGCTGTCAGTTAACACTGAGCAGCATCAACTGCAGAAGTCCATTTTCCTCCAGCTGAGACAATATTCACCAGCACTCCAAGGAACCTGAGTGCATGTCTACCAGAGAAGCTGTTTCATGATTTTCTGGTCCTATTAGGATCCTACAGAGGTCAATAAAGTAGAACGCCTAACGGCATGCTTATCTTTTCAGCTATTGAGTTGGTCTTGGAAGAAAAGATAACTAGTTTTGCTTTCTTCACATGGATCCATTTAAAAGCACAACAGCATTCAGATCACGACAACAGCCTTATTCAATCTGCCCCACATCAGACTTCCCAGAAACCTAATAGGTTTCATTCTGGCAGGAATCAAATTATGAAGGAGAAGTTTACAATTATTCCCATGCAACGTTTTAATATCTCTCTTACAGACAAACTTAAAAGAAAATGCAATCACAGCATTTAATTTGCATACATCTACTCTAAAAAGAACAGCATTAAGGAATAATAATCCCAAAACTTAATTTGGGATACTCTACTAATAGTCTTCTAACAGCTCAGACAGCAGATGACTGGAGTTTGGCGCAATCTTTCTCTAGTGCCCTTACGATAACTCTCACACCATCTTATTAAATGTTCACAATTATTCTTTCCTTTAATAATTGTTCTGGAACACTAGTGAAGCCAGAGGAAGGACATGTGGGCTTGAAAATTCCCACTCTCCTAATTTAACAGCTGGTCTAATAAAACATGCTGACATCTAACACACTCGTTAAAATGCCTCACCAATGCACTCATGATATTAAACAACTCCCATATTGAGATGGCTGAAAGAGCAGTCCATCCACTCCAGTCCATTAGGTACTTTGAACTTTACTCCCAGCTTCATTGGAACAGTTTCTGTTGTTCTGACAATTATTTTCATTCACTATTTTCTCCTGGACTTATAATCATCTGTAAAATGGTCATCTGTAATGGGCTGTTCTTAGATCCAGACAATGAGTAACACAAGCAGAATCCTGAATTCCTAAATATTTGATTTATAAGCACAAAGTGAAAAGAAACATGTAAAAGGATACATATAAGGATTGTAACAATAATTCTGATCCACTTTACTAGCACGATTGGTAGACCCATGGCTGGGTCCAAAAAAAGCTAAAAAGCAACAAATACAAACACATTTTTATCAGCATAAGGACACACACAATGTTTGTTTGGCCAACAAACATTCTGGTTCAACCAAGAACACATAAATTGCTACCAGAGCTAGAAAGTACTGGCAAGACTGCCCAACACGGCCTCTGAAGGGAAGAGCCAACAAGGCAAAGGAGAGACAGCATCTGCAGCAAGAACTGATGCACCAGTGACACAGGAGGTGGCTGGTGATGCACAGCTTCTGTAGGATGTCAACGTTGAGCTCTACAGCAGCCCGAGAATCTCCAAGTCATGAATGGCATTTTAAACCCTAAAAACAAAGTGGCTTTGCAACAACTCTGTTACCAAGCTTCATGACAGGTTTTAAGAAGTGTCAGAGCCAAAGAGACTCCCTGGTGTACTGCATTCCTTTGATAACAATGGACTTGCATTCCAGCAGTCTGCTGAACATTTCTGTCACATGGATTTCAGCTCGAACAGAGCTACCTGAGAAGTCTGAGTGAGAACACCATAAAAAAAGCTTTCTCAGAACAAACAGTTTGAAGTTCAGAGCTGCTGACTATTTTATTTTCAGATTACAACCAGGATGCTTGAGGTTTTCTTATGTAATGAAAAAAAGTTCATAGCAAAGTGCTTCTGGGCAAACCAGTAAGTATTCTGAAGTAACCAGGGATTTCCCTCTATCATTTACACCGATGGCTTGACAACCAAGAGGGAAAATCCTGATCTAAGACTGCCTAAAAGCTTCCATACACCTCCACACTTGTGACACTCCTTATGTAATATGGGACTCTTCTCAAAAATAGATATGAAGAGGAAGCTATTTTCTTGTCCTAGAAAGAACAGACTGAAGTCTCAGTTTCCCATTGTGCTTTAGAAATTAAATCCCAGGCAGACTGAAGGCAATGCTCAACTCAGGATAATCAATAATCTAGGGAATTAAATTGTCTATGATGATGAGGACATCAAATTACCATCCTGTCATTTGTCTACATCCTAAGGATGGGACCTTGAGGAGTTAGCATATTTAATGAAACTTGCTTTGTCTAAAATATGTTCCCAACTAGCTATACTTAAGTGAAAGTTTTGCTTAAATCTTTTTCTGGTCTATCAACTACTAGATAGAATGTAGATATTAAAAAAGCAAATTATCAGCAACAAGAGATGATACTGAGGAAGTAACGATCATTAAAATGGTCGACCTGACAGGCCATTCACCACTTTCCAATAATCTAAACAGAAAAGGCACTTAAATCTATAGAAATAAAAGCATTTTTACTTAAGAACATCCCATTTGCATTTTAATCTATTTCCAAAGTTATTCAAATTGCCTTAAGAATCATATTTTAATCAAAGTATTGGACAGTTGATTTCCTTTGAAACAGGCTTATCAATGCCTTAAGATGCATAATCTAAATTGAAATAAGAAATCACAATTTCCAGATTGTTCAAGTGAAAAGTAATTTACTAAATTTCTCAGTGAATATTCTCTATCTGCACAACAGGAACAGCAATGAAGCCTTTGCAATTGCCTATGTAAGCACAAAGGGTCCATCTTCCAGGGATTTAATATTCTCTGAAAATAAAAAAAGAAATCTGGAAGCAGTTGCAGTGCATACATAGCTGTCAAAAAGCCAGTAAAAAGGCTGGGATGTGAAGAAAATCCTACTATTACATATACACAATTTTGGTCTGAACACACATTAAAAAAAAGAATGGTAAAAAGCAACCTTCAGTTTCTTCAAAATGTAAAAGCATTGTGACATTCACTACTAAATTTACAAAGACAAATGAAAAGGCATAAAACCTGCTTATCTACTAACACACAAAAAACTAAGCAACAAGAGAATTAAATTTATGATAAAAAAAGGTCTTTATTGCATGGAAACTAATGTTTCTCTGAGCGTAATCAGCCTATAAATTTTGTATTATTTATGAAGCAAAACTAATTTCAGTCATGAAGAGATTAAGACATCATTCTATCAATTCAGTAATCCACTCACTAAGGGTAATAATATAAGGTGCTACAGAGGACTATCTAAAACTCAGTTACAAAAACTACACATTAGAACAGTAAGATTTCTTCTCAGACATAGAGTTACCTCACTGTTAACTCCTGAAGCAGATTAATAAATAATTGTGGAAGCCTTTGTTACCCATACATCTAACAGTCCTCTAAATCTCTTAGAGCTTTTCACCTCAATTATATTCTGAGGAAAGATCTTCATAGGGCATACAGGCAATGTAATATTGTCAATGTTTCAGACTTCATTTACAAATGTGTTTATGAGAATGAGCAATATTATGATCTTTTCCCATTACATGGTAGGCTCGGTATGCCATTCATTACTTGTAATAAAACACCACTGAAGGTGGCAGTGCAATCACTGCCTTAAATGAAGGCCAGTAAAAGCAAATTTGACTACTTTATAAAACAATGACAGCATCAAGAACCGGTTACATCCAGACTGGGGGCTGAGGGAAGGGGAACTAAGAGGGCAAAGAGGACTACACAACCTTCCCATAGCGACAATAGAAAGAACACACACTATGAACTAGGGGACCGTAATTCCTTCATCATTCTTCTTCTGAATTCTACACATTTCCAAACTGAAAACAGTGTATCACCCAAAACAAAGCCACAAAGACTGTGAGTTACAATTGATTTTCCTGTGAGTAGGGAAATCATGATGGATCGTGAGTATAGATGTAATATCCAACAGGATAAATAAACAAAAAAGAGATGAATACAGAGATGTTTTCAAGCCAAGAAAATTTCTTTCCTTAAGCACTTTGTAAGCAAAGAGCAGTCATACATTTTTGCTAAGGTACATCACTGATTTCTTTTCACATTAGGAAAACATACACAGATATTTTATTTTAGCTTACATACTAGGAAACAAAACGTTTTTTGGTAAATTCATGTTGTCCTTGTCCATTGCATGTTTGAGGAACTCAGCTTTAGCTGATCCTTGAAGAAGCATTAATAGCAAAAGAACTACTATTGATATGACACCGCATTCAAATGGAAGTACCCCACAGCAACAACGCATTAAGTGGACTTCAGTAGTATGGAGTGTGGGTGGTAGCAGCTAAGGAGTAACCCAGTGAACCAATTAAACCACTGAAAGGAGTTACTGGGATATCTGGGAGAGAAGAGGAGGAACAACTGCTTCTTTGAGAAAGTTATTCCCCAGCCCCTGCAGAAAGACAGGAAATTAGGACCAGACAGGCTGTGCTGAATGAGACAACTCATTCAGGACCACAGAACAATACTGACAAAACTCAGAAAACCTGACTGAGTAGCCAGCACATTACAAACCTTTGCACAAAGAATAGTTTCTGGAAAATAATGTATTTTTTCTGGGTTTTTTTGTAGGTTAAATAATTTAGAAATGCATTTACAAATGTTACAGCAATGTTCATGTGGTAAAACTATTTTTATAACAGACAGAAAAGCCCCAATTTTGTTTTTACTTAGCTTACCATTTTGGGATATACACTGCAACTTCAAAAAAGGAATGATGCACATTTAACTACCCATCTGATGATGCATTAATACAAATTATACAGCTCAATTGCCTGACTTTGCTCTATTGCACTTAAGAAAATTTCCTTATTTTGTTGCTTCTCGTAGATTTTAAAAATATGTAAACTGCTCTGCAAAAAAATACTGCTAACAGCAAGATTTTAGCCATGTATCCACAAACCACCCACTACTAATAGAATTAAAATATAAACAGCAAGTTTGTAATGTAATTCTGTAACTAAAATATAGAAAATACAGGACTTCAGGAAAAGCTGACATATAAAACAGCTATTTACCTAGTAATCTTACTAGACAAAGGGAAACAGAAACACGTCTTGAAACATGAAAGTTGCACAATTTTGAAACAAACCTTGTCCATTAGTTTACTTGCGTGAAGACTCAGGCTATTAAAGAATATTTTCTTGCTCAACAAATGCATTTCTTCAATTGTTGTCAACAGTGTGGCTGCGCTGTTTCCTACAATACCACTGAAAGCAAAATTAAGATTATTTAACAAATCTAAAGGGGGAACAACATGATAGTCAGATACTTAAATATAATTTCAAATAAGATTATTTTCAAAGTTGACAATTTAGAGCAAATAATTGCAGGGAACAGTTCTCCATAATGGCTGAGAGATAAGTTGACTGTAAGAACAAGCACCATCAAGTATTTCATTAAGCAGATATTAAATACAGGCTACCAAACTTGCACAAACTTTTTTGTAGAGTACTGGGTTTTTGCTTTATTATGCTATAAATCTACTTCTGTTATAGAAAACAAATTATGTAACAAAAAGAGTTAACAATATTCTATCATACTGCCTGTTAGGGATAGCATTACCTCTCTCCTTTCTTCACTGGGATGCTAGGCATCTCCAAAAATGTAAGAATTCATGCCTTGCTATTCCAAGGGTTAAACTATCACACTTAGCACAGACACCACATACCCCTTAAATGGCACTACAGGACTATGCTCCTCTCACAGACACACCCTCCCTCTGTCTATAGCAATCGCACTTCTAAGCTACAAACAGGCAATGAAAATTCATTGTGTCGTAACAGGTCCAAACCTGTATCTTGATTTTCAAATTGTAACCTTGTGTTTAATAAATCATTTCTCAAACTGCTTTTTCCCTTCATTAGTGAGGTGCACCTTCTCCATACAGAGGAAATTATTCAGCTGGTAGAAGGTACTTCAGTGGTCTTTAAATATTGTGTTGTTAACAGGACAGAAACCAACAGATAAGACTACCTAAGACCTTTCACTTTAACATCACATTTTCAATTGCACCAAGCTTTATAACCACAAGGAAACACTAACTTTGGAGACAGAAAAATGACACCAAAATCTTTCAGGATTTTTGGACAATAAAATGAGGAATAGCTCTTATATGTGTTCTACTATAGACCTGCCATCACAACTGAGGATTTTAAATATGATGGGAGGTGCCCAAGAACCACTTATCCCAGGCTGCCCAACATCTAAAATACTTTCAGACAGAGAAGCTCAAGTAGTAATATTAATGTTTCAAATTCTCAGCAGTTCAGTCCAGAGCTGTGGAGGAAGATTTTTCTGCTGCTGCTCTTTCTAACCAACATGAACTACAGCATATGCCGCAACATATAAATTATATATAAATTAGCAGCTCTGGCTTTTCTCCAGTTCCTGTATTCCTGGTGGCATCTGGAAGCTTGGAAGGTGATCAGTGCATCTTCAACAGTGAGATATGGAAGTGCATAATTAGGAAAAAAAAAGTTAGCAAAAAGTTATCAAAACACAATTGTTTAAGCAAAAAAAAAAAAGGAAAAAAGAAAAAAAAAGAAAAACAGAATTTCATTTAATAACATTTCCCCAAAGGGAACTTGACTTTGTAATCTTAAACGTTTTGTAGAGTTTTTTTGTATACTATTTGAATCTACACAGAACAATAAAGAAATAGTTATTGTGGCAAACTGATGCTATACTCCAAAGCAGTTTTGATATGAACTGAGGAATGCCAATGGGTAAATAGTTTCTGCTTGATATCACGTGTTTCTTCTTGATGTTACAGCGTAGAGCAACAACTAAGCAACAAAAGTACTCTTCTTAGCAGATTAATTGTTACATATACAACTAGGGAAAAAAGGCATTTTTAACATACTTTGTAATTTTGCATACCTGATTGTATGGTGGTAGAACTTGAGCAAATTAGAAATCTTGTACAGTAAAACTGCTCCTGGCTCAGCAACAATCACCTGCTCAATTCTAACCTGCATCATGAACAAATACAAACATCCTTCAGGTCATAAATTTTGAAAGCCAGCCTCCTATGACTTTATATGCAATATATCTCTGATTTTTGAAAAATAAATTCAACCAGAAATAAATTTTAAAAAGAGAACGTCCAGTTAACTATAATGTGCCAATTGAACCGAAGTGCTTCTGGGCTGCCAACCATCTGGGCAGAAAACATGAAGGTATATGTATTCTTAAAAAAAGAAAAACTACAAACCCAAAAAGCTTTCCAAAAATCCTACAGTCCCTACAGACTTCTGCTGTTATTGGAAATTTAAAAATAATGAGACCATTTGATGGATTAATACCAGTACATACTGGAATCCTCTCCAGCACTGAATAGCAAGAACAGCTGCAATGCTGCAGAATCACACAACTACAGCAGTAAAGTTCTAGCATCATGAAGCGATTCAAAACATGAAAGTATTAGGTATTTTGCCCAACAAACAAATTTCACCTGGATGAATACATTCTTCACTTAAGGGAGAATATATATATTTCCTACCAGTATTTAGTTAGATATATTTATAACTAATAACCAGCTATGTTGACTGTTTATCTCAACCAGGAGATACTGGCTACACAACAAAATGGTGCTGACTGTCTTTATAGTCGGACAGCTGATGTCTTGTCTCCATGGTACACACAGTCTCAATCTACCCAAAAAAGCTACCCCAGGGTCAATCTTTATGCACATACAAAGCAGAATAGACAGTGACTTATCACTGCACCATTATCTCACGTGCCTGTGTGTGAAAGGGCTACACACAAAGCAGCAGCCACCACCCACTCTCCCAAGCTATTTGCTGTTCAATGGAACACGACGTGCTGCAGTGCCTTCATCTCAGAGCCAGCTACAGGGAGAACCAACTAAGATCAACCTTCCTCAATCCTTTCAGTTTGCATCTAATTCACAGACCAAAACCAAATAATACTTTTTAACTCTTATTCACAATACTTAATGCATGAAGTTTATTTCAACACACAGGTGAACTTCGCTCTTCAATGTGTTTGTATATACAAAGGTCTATATACAAATATTTGTCTCCAGTGTTCCCTAAAACGTCATGTGGGCATGAATACTGAGTATATTCTAGTTGTACAGGAAAAGAGAATAGGGCAGGCAGGGGAAAAAGAGGGAAAACAAAATATTGACAAAAAAAATGGGAATAACTACAATAATTAAAAAACTGAAAAAGGACAGGCAGAAGGAGAGGGGGAAAAATAAGATTTTAGGGTCATGAAAGAAAAAAGAGAATTAAAAAAACAAAGCAGGAAAAGAAGAACTGCTGCTTCCCATACAGAAGTCTTCACTGCACTGGAGAACCAAAATTTGCAAGCGACCCAACCTAACCTGTTCAGGGAAGCTCTGGACTTAGAGCTCTTACCATTTTTTAGTCCTGTTGTTAGCTGACCATAAAAGACTACCTGCAGTCCACAGAGGGCATCGAAGACATTTTGTTTTGGACTCATCTTAAATGTTATGGAAAATATGAATAGTTTAATTTAAATGGTTTTTTTAGGATTCTCCTACCTCCACCTGAAATGAGAGGCCTGTGGTAAGATCTACTACTAGGGAGTACTCAAGAGTCACTCGAATGCCTAAAACACAAACCAACTATCAGTAAGAAATGTGGGCAATTCAGACTGCATGTAAGCATAACCCTTCCATAATGTACTCCTCCAAACTGCGTCTATTACTCTTGTTCCTCCGAACGTGGTGGCTTGCAATTATCTAATTACCTATTCTGCATTGTATGAAGGCTCTTCTGCTTGGGGGTTTTTCAGGGGGACTTTTTTTCTACCTTCTTTTTTCCCTTCCCCAGGGGAAACAATGAATGTTCCAAACTTTTTACTAGAAAGTCTAGACTGGCACTGAATTAACATAAGTTGCATTCTATTAAAATACAGAACACAACAGGAAGTCTTTAATAGTTCTTTTAAGATTTTTTTTTCATTTTTACTTGCGCAGTAACTAACTAACAACAATATTTCAGGGATATTTCTAAAGAGACTAGCAGCATGTAAGTGTAAAGATTTTGGCAATCAAAATGAAAGGTATTCTGTACTTAACTATAAAAATCTCAAGTACTCAGATCTCTAAGACCAGAACTCCCTCTGACTGACACAGGAGTTTGATTTTATTCTTAATTACTTTATTGGGATGCACAGAAATACTGAACTAAAACATCAGCATTCAGTATTAACAGAACTGATTCAAGAACACAGAAAGTTTGGAAAATATCTTCCAAAAAAAGCTGTGGTGTGTGTCTGTTAGGATAGGTATTTTCCAACAGATCAAAAACAAAGAGGTTGTGAAGGTTGAGCATAATTCCGTGGCAACAGGCACAAAACTGAAATACAAGAGATTCTGTCGGAACATCAGGGAACACTTTTTTTTTTACTGTGCAGGTGGCCAAGCACTGGCACACATTGTCCAGAGAAGCTGTGGAGCCTCCATCCTTGGAAGTATTCAAAAGTCATCTGGACACAGTCCTGGCAAGCAACTCTAGGTGCCCCAGCCTGAGCTGGGAGTTTGGACCAAGTGATGTCCAGACATCCTTGCCAACCTCAACCCTTCTGTAATTCTGTGACATTCTAAATGGCACCTTTTTGAATTTTACCTCTCTCCAGACCTTATCCTTTTCTTATCAGTAACTTATGTATAGTAGCCAGAAACTAGCTGTTCACATCTGAGACTGAGTATTTGTCAACTGGATATGGTTGTTATAGTTACAGCATCCTAAGAGAAATTTATTATAATAGTATTTGGCACAATAGATTTTACTTTAAAAACACTTGGATTTATACACTGCACAGTTGGACAATAATTGGTATCAGCTTCATCACCTTGATTACTTCAGTGCTTATGTGAAGCACATTCAATAGACCAGTCAGTCAATCATTTGATGGATTGTCATTAATGATTTCTATCAAATGAGTCCCCTAAACTTACTAAGGCTGTAGCTTGAAAAAAAGACAAGTATGGAAGGATGCGACAGATATACAAAAAACTGGGGTAGCACAAAGACGGTAATCAGGAACCAATTTTTCATGGCATCTTTCAAATACAAGAGCTGGAGTTATTAAACAAAACAAACAAAAAAAGCCCAAAACACCAAAACCAATAAAACCCCACAAACCACAAAAGGAACTGGCTTTTCACACAACAGAGTTGAAATGTTCACTTCTCTCCTGAAGGATATGTTGTGAACACCACCATTTTATATCAATTATATCAATTTGACATATTCATGCAAGAAAACATCCATTGAGATCTATTATACACAAAGAAGTTATGGCTCAGTAAGTCCTTAGTATATTCACAAACAGGCAGGGAAACTATCCTACAGAAGTATGACACAACTGCATAACCTGTACACTATTCCCTAGGCATAATGATCACTATGAAAACCAGGTTAGTAAATTACATTGATTTTTCATTTGAGTCACTACAGCTATTCCCATATACTTATCACAAAGCTGTATTTTTGTACATCAGCACTCAACCTAGGAAAAGTAAAACAAAATCAAGAGTCAAATTTAGCATCCTAGTACCTCTCACTATATGACTATTATAAACCACATATCTATGAACAAAGGAATCTTTAATTTGAGAAAAAACTCTTTAGAAGTTGACAATCTAACTCTTAACCAAGGGCAATGAAAATACATTGAAAAGATGGGAGCACAAGTTCTAAAAAAACATGACAGAACAGTTTTTGTATTTAGAGTGCTAAGGAAAACAAAATACTTCACCTTCAGAGGCCTGCAGACACCTTCTGTGATGTGCCCAACTACTTCTTGAATATTTTCTTCCACGCCTATAGTTAACGCAAACACATTTTAAGATTATGCAAATGTAATTCTCTTTTCTTCAAGACTATAAAACAAATAAACAAATGTAGGAGGTACTCCTCCATAAAAAGCATTATGAACTGTATGTTCCTTTCTCCACATGACAAGTTCACACCTCCACTGTACTTCCAATCTAGCCATTAAGAAATAGCTACATGGCAAAACAGTCCCGGAGCCATTACTTTTTGCTATGCAATTGCTTCCTAGTGCAACACAGTGCGTGGGGATTCGAAGTAGAATTAGCAAGGGGAAGAATAAATGATCTAGCAAGAAGCTGTCACAGTAAGGCTCAATATTAGCACTTCATGAAATTAAACAAGAAAAACACCAAAAAAACAACCAGGCCAGTGAGACGCTCAAGGAGCAGCAGCACACATCATTTTGAAAGGCCTGACTGGCAAATACACGTGTCTGTCAGTGTTGGGTACTGACGAGCTCACGGCATTGTTACAAATGAAGTGACATGTGTACCTCCACACTACTGCGTGCTGCAGCACTGGCAAACGCTTCCTCCCCAGCAGCAATTGAAACTCATCTTTCACAGAACGATGTACAAAAGAGAATATTGCCCTATCTTATCACGAAACACAAATGAATTGTTGCATGGCAACCAGTGCTGTCATAAATCAATCAAACTGAAAGCAACAGATCCTCAAGCTCTCACTTCAGTAACAACTCAGAACAGATTTATGGAGAAAGCAATACTTTAATTCTAATTTAAAACTTGTCAACAGGAGTTCATCTTCAGATGGGACCCATGCAATTAAAGTAAACAAACTGACTGTGACATGTGACAGAAATCAGGTGACCTGAAGCTATATTTTGCTTAGTTCAGACTAAGAGAGATTACCTCAGAGAGTAAAAATAATGAAAGATCAGAGGTCTGTGCCAATGCCTCTTTACACCAAGTTACATGAAAAGCCACATAAACAGTAACAACCGAATTCAGTGTGGTGGCTGTAAGAATTTCAACATACTGAATTGGTAAGGTAATAAAAATATGCTTATATACTTGAGTACTGATATCAAGGCAGAAAGCAAGATTACAAACCACAGCATGCATGCTCTTTTACGTAATGGCTAGCTCCCAGACAGACCTTAGCAATTTACACATTTTTTAGTAGGAACAGTCACACTTGTACTGTTCATCAATATAACAAGCACCTAGCACATATTTGCAATAGTGTATCTAGACCAGATTGACTTAAAAACAAGTTGTTTGGTATGAAAATTTTAGCTCAAAAAATATACAAGTTTGAATACCAAAGGACATGGAATAAAAATTTTGATATACCACATGCTTGTGCCTTTGCATGTATTTCCATGTCCAATTAGAATATCTGGATTCCAAAAGCAGTGAAATCTTCCAGCAGAATGGGTTATATAAGTGTGCAAGTTTGACATAAAAGAATTACAGAATAAACAATTCTTAGAGGTCCAAAATAACTTTTAGAATACAGCTCATAACTGAAGATACGCTTCCAACTCCTTTGTACACCATATATAATTTTTCTCTGTGTATCCTTCTATAAAAGGAGAGATCTTTTTTGGACTTAGTTTAGCTTCTGTTCTCCATCTGGGTTCCTGTAACTTCATGAAAAACGGGTTTCTACTGCATCTGTTAAAATGCCTGCAATTCTCCATTCCTTTCAACTAGAAGATCTCTGTCTGACTGCAAGGCTCCTGCTAGCAGAATACCTAAACTCTGAAGAGGAAAACCAGATGCTTTGGCTTGTCCAGCAGAAGAGTTAAACTCTTCCGAATGTGTTTTCAGTGCTTTAAATTTTAATAGCATTTTTGATCAAATTAATTTTAAACAGCTAATTTTTGCAAGCTTAACATTTTAAAACTTTTTAAAAGCCATTCTTGCATACTCTGCTTATGGGCTACATAGTTGGGTCACTTAAAAGTAAAAACTGGTATGGAAACGTTTCTCAAAAAAAAAAGTGTCATTCATACAAATTTTCATCCAGTAGGACCAAATCCACCTGTATCACACCAACAGGTATATATGTGGCTTTTTTGTTGCTGCTGTTTTTTGAGAAGGGATACTTTTGTATAGCTGTGATTTACCACACCCTTCACAGTCCTGAAATTACACAGGGCTTATACGAGAATTTAAACAGAAATCTGAACTCAGAACAGCTACACTGAATGAAAATAATAGAAGCAGTTACATCTGCAAAAAACTACTCAAGTTGAAATTGAAGTGAAAACATCTGACTGACCTAACTTCAGACTGCCAGACAGGTGTTTTGTCTATGACAGTTGCTTGGGCTCCCTCTATAGGGGAATGGAAAAAAATCCCAGTTTGGGATGAGTGTCTCCAGAAATGCTTACATTAGACCTCAAATGATGTTAGGAAGATCTGCACTCTGAAGATGCAAATCTCTGTCCTTATCTCTAACTGCAAATAAACAAGATGTCCACTTGTTAAATGGCTACATGAAATTAACTCAATTTTTACTGTAGTCTGCACAGCCAGACACCTGAAGACTGCACAACAGCACAGAAAATTCAACTTGCGTTTCTCAGTACCACAGATGCTGTCCTCACCACCAATTCAGGATCCGAATTTGTAAAGAACATATAATGTCAAGGTACTTCGGGGCTTCACTGCCCATAAATGTTTCTTGTTAAATCCAGTGGTATCCTATTAAGTACTGTTTTGTCTTACAGACCTTATCACATCACCATCCTTGCCATGAAAAAAAATTTCCCCAAAGACACAGAGGAATAGTTACAGACTGCACCTCCCAAGCTTTGTTGCTCCCAGTATGAAAGTAAGAATTCCTCTTTACATTTCTTAAAAACTACAACAGAGATAGCAGACCCACTCCTGGAGAGCTTAGGAAAACATATTTTTCCTTCAGACTGAAATACTGAATCTCTTGTTTATACCAGTCTCTCCACAGAAAGGTTTTGGCTTGATGATTTTTTGCTGAAAACTTCTCCCCCAAATATTTATATTCTCTGTATTATCAAGTATCTTTCTCTGTGGCTGAAAAGCTCTAAATATATCTCATTTCATGGTCATATCACCTCAGCCCGACATCCTGTCAGAAGGCCAAAGAACTTCACAGTTAAGCAAAGCACTACACAAAGAAGTGGGAGAATTTCAGAACAAAGTGCAGCAGCAGAAGTCCAGCCCACAGCAGAACCAGACACATTTACATGCTCCATGGGGCCAGCTTTTCCTGAAGGGCTCCCTGGTTACAGCAGAAGCATCAGACAGCCATCTACAAAGAACTGCCATGTCTTTTTCTCTACCATAAAACCATCATGAGGCCTGCTTTCCTGTCTCCCTGAAACAGTGTGAGCAAACAATATTAAATTCACTACTATAGTACACTGTAATTGTAGTGAAAAAACAACAGCATTCCTCCCGTTTGATTTACAACAGTTCCTAAACAGCCTCCTTTCCCATATACCATTAATTAGGAAAGCCAATTAATACTTATAGCATAAAGGAAAATCAGAATAATATTCACTTTAAAACCCAGAGTAGGATTGAGTCATACAATCTGAAGACCTCACCAGATACAGATCAAGTGTAAGTTCTTACAATGAGTTTGTTACAATTGAGTACACACGTTTAATTTATAAAAAATACCTTTCTCTGAAGCTATGGGGGCAAACCATTCTAAAGCTTCTACAGGATAAAAGCCTTTTAAGTATAGGTTCAACCTACTGAAAACAAAGCAAAGGGGCTAAAGAGAAGCATGAGAATCTGCAGTTCTGAAATGAAGGAGAGCTTTGTTATTAAAAAGCTTCATCTGTGAGCAGCCTACTTCAACCTCTATAAACCTGGAATAACGTTAAATGACAGATGAAAATTCCATTTTCCTTGTAGCATAGAATGAAGAGACTTACAGGAACAAGGAATGATATTTAAAAAAATTTACTAAACAAAAGAGCAAAGGCATAATGGAAATTCTCAACATAATAAGCAATAACAATGTTTTCAAGGATATTACAATATTTGTAATACATTACAAAAAATTTCTGAACTCTCAGCTACACTCTAAAATGTCCCTTTGTAAATTTAGTGTAAATCTATTATAAGTATAGTAAAATAAATGAGTGCATTTTGAAATACTCTGTTTTGCTATGGGCCTTCTTTTGGCAGAATACAACCACCAGCTATTCCGAGATTATTTCGAGGATAAATTTAAACTCAGACTTATAACTGAAGCCCAGCCTAAGAAATTAATTGCACTTGCTTACTTATCACAGACTTATTATCACTTCACAATTTATGTTTTAAAAACAGTACTACCTTGAATAGTTACAAGCTTTAACATAGCTTCTAAGTGTTCTTTTTCAGAAGCTGTAGCTTGATGCAACCAGGCCAGCATGTCTCCTACATACCTACACAAAGACAGAAATTTCCATGTAAATCGGTGGTTTACGGAGTCAGGAATTCAAAATGCCAACCAAAAAAAAGATTGTTTCATATACATTCTTTTTAGTACTGTACCTCAGAGGATCATGAGAGTGCATTTCAATAGGGCGGGGAGTACCTCCCAGACCTCCTCTAGTAAGAGCATCTATAAAGCCACGGACTACAGCACTCCTTCTAGCTGTCCCAAACTCATCCAGTGTGTATCTGTTATTGAAACATGAAAACAGGTTAAAAAAAACCAGTTTGCCTCATCACAGTTGATTAGTTCAACTTCACAGCTAATACAACTACCTATTTTTATAGTTCTAGAAATCTTGCATCCATGCTTCTACTGTAAAGCATTCAAAATCATCTGATGATGTCAGAATTTCTATCATCCTGCTCAGCCTATGGTACATCTGACAAACAGAAGAAATTTCATATTGTCACCTGTCTGTTCCAGAGCAAATGCGTAGGATGAGACAAGACTTCTGTTATTGCAGACAGGCACTGCAATATATAGTCTTATATATATATACACACACACACACACATAGACACAGTCCTATTCTCCTTTCTTCGTTGGACAGCTCTTAGTTTCCAGGCTAAATTAATTACCTGTCAGATTATTATTTGTGGGGTTTTTCTACTGAATTTCAACAGTTTTTCTAGTGTGCCTCCTCTGATACCATTGCAAAATAGACTGAAATAAGTACTTGGCACTGTGTTTCCTACACAGGAGCACTGGCAGAGGCTGTAGTTTTGCCAGGATCAGGTTACTACTACTGAAAAGAAAGGGTGGGGGGTGAGGGAAGAAAATGAAGTGACTGCTTTTGCACAGTGTCCTGGGGTGCATCAGGCACAGCATTGCCAGCCGGGCAAGGGAGGGGATTGTCCCGCTCTGCTCTGGGGCGGCCCCGCCTCAAGTGCTGGGGGCTGTTTTGGGCGCCACAATATAAACAAGACATTAAGCTACTAGAGATTGTCCAAAGGAGGACCACGAGGATGGTGAAAGGCCTTGAGGGGAAGCCATATGAGGAGCAGCTGAGGTCACTTGGTCTGTTCAGCCTGAAGGAGACTGAGGGGAGACCTCATTGCAGTTACAACCTCCTTGTGAGGGGAAGAGGAGGGGCAGGCATTGATCTCTTCTCTGTGGTGATCAGTAACAGAACCTGAGGGAATGGCCTCCAGTTGTGTCAGGGGAGGGTTGGGTTGGATATTAAAAAAACGTTCTTCACCCAGAAGGTGGTTGGGCACTGGAACAGGCTCCCCAGGGCAGTGGTCACAGCATTATCCTGACAGAGTTCAGGAAGTGTTTGGACAATGCTCTCAGGCACATGGTGTGACTCTTGGGGTATCCTGTGCAGGGCCAGGAGATGGACTTGATGATCCTTGTGGGTCTCTTCCAACTCAGCATATTCTGTGATTTTCTTGACTCCTCTAAACATATACTGGAGAGAACTTTTCCTTGACCCTCCCATTCCCTTACCCCACACAAAAAAATAAACAAAAACTCAGCTTTTCAATTTTTGTACATATAAGCACCTTTGACAGCTTTGGGACTCTTGTTTGCATATGGTCCAGCTGACTGACAGAAGCAGCAATTTATTGTACCGCAACACAAGGCTTCTTCCTTCTTCTAGGCTACCACATAACTAGTAGGAACAAACTTACATTCACTTGATAGTTGTTCACTGATTTTAATCAAAGGAGTCTGAGCTAGATATTCAATGGATGAACAATTACAGCCCAGAGTGCTGCATCTCAAGTGGCTTGCTGGTGGTAGAGGAGGTGTCAACAAACACAGGGCTCATTTCTGGAGCAGGCTACCTTTCTGTTTGCACTGAAGCACGAAAGCAAGTGAAGGATGGGAAATGAACACTGGCAACACCCCTATTATACTTGCAAGCCACAGAACATTTCTATTTTTTTTAACCAACTTAAGCATTTTGAACAACACACAAACTACAAAGGAGAAAAAGAAAATACACATTACAGTTTATTTTTCCAATATAACTGAAAAAACGTCAAAGAGTAAGCATGGTGTCACTTCCCCATGACACTCAGCAGAAGAATACGTATAAAATAATAATAATAAAAAGAATGTTATTCACTGACTTATTTAAGTCTGCATTTAATAAGTACTGCATTCACATTTAACAGAGGTGGAGAACAAAACTTAAAAGAAAATAATATATGGTTTCAAAAACGTTTGACATTAATTTCAATTAGATTTCTACTCTGCTATAAAAAGTCTGAGGGAACCTTCAGTTTTGTTCTTTTTAATTATTTGAAAGAGGTGGGGAAAGAGTACACTGAAGAATCTGGAAATTTCTGTTTAAGCCTTTTTCTTTATACACTGTACTTGTTAACTCAGAGAGTAAATATCTGCAGTTAAAAAAAGTCTAACAAAAAAATTCTAATAAATTACTATTTACAAAAATAATGCGATTAAAAGTGGAAGAAATCTAGGATCTGACAACTGCCCACTGTCTAGAAGGAGCAGTATTGGAGTGAAAAATCTCAAGTGTCTATAGAAGCGAGTTAGCTTTTTTTTCCTCTCCAATAAACAGCCATACAATAGATCATTAAATATACGGCAGTGAAACAGATCTTGTTATCATTATCAGATTTGAAAATAGCATTTAATAATGATAATTTTGTTTTAAAAAGGAAACTACTAATTTTCCTTTTGCTCTCAGTAGAACAGGGTATAACCATTACAAAATCCTGCATCTTAAAAAAATCAGCAATAACTGTTATTTACACTAGAACATAGTATTTACTGCTATGTTATTACACATACTCATGATCGGAGAAGAAAACAACATTTGGATTCTTTTCAACCCAGCTTCAATGTTTAAAATATACAGTAATGATCACTGGGGAAAAAGGAAGGAGGCAGAAAAAAAACTTTGGAAACCTGAGTGGATGTTGGAAGAGGTACACTGCTTTGAGCTATGTCTCCATGCATTTTCTAGGAAACAGTTTTCAATTTTTCTGTTAGAGCCAGGAAGTGAAAACCAATCTGAAATGTTTATTTTACATCCCTATTGACTGCAGTTTCCCAAAGTCCATCCATGGTGCAATCCTTCTGACACTTTTAGTTAACAACACATAAGTCAATATAAGGAAACAAGAATTTGTAGATTTGTTTCTATACTTCTGTCCTTCTCCATCTCATTCACCTTCAGTCAATGGAATTACAATCTTTATCAGATGCAAAGGTACTGATTTGGAGGGAAAGTGTTTAGTTCACAGAGCAGTGCTTATATACATAAAGCAAAAAACAATTTAAAATTATTTTCTTTTGTGACTTAACTTCTACATTATGAACTCAGCAGTTTGTTACTTAAAGGTATACAAAAATTTTTTGAAGGGGATAAACTAAATCTTGAGATTTAAAATGTAAAGCATCAGTACCGCAATTTTGATAATACTGCTGCAGCCAGTAATTAAGCCTGATAATCTATGATGAGACATACGTGGCTGCATCTTCTACAGTGATGTTTATTTTTGCCCTTTTGGCAGAGGAAAGGTCTTACCTCTCAAGTTCTCTGCTAATGCTACTACTGTTTTTTGTGAGAGAAGTGTCAGAAAAAAAAAATTCTCTTTTGCAGATTCATTTTAGACTGGCCAGCAGTGGATTTATACACAAGATGGGTTTTTTCCCCTGAACTGAGAAAGCAAAACAATGATTTTATGAAGTTTCAAAGTATCATAATTCAACAACGTATTTATTACAGAAAATAAAACTGTATCTAAAAAGAACCATTCAAAATGTTGTGAACAGAGTAGTGATCAATCTTTTGCAGTGTTAAAAGAGGGTGTAGAAGACAGAATGCAAGAAAGGACTGCAATCCCCAGCTATGGCCCGAAGTACTGCAACGCACCACATCCAACAGCTGGGGAGGTCAAGTGACACCACTTCTCCCTCACATTAACCAGCAGAGCTGAATGAGCATGTCAAGACCTGAGCTTTCTCTCATACTGACAGCATTTCTAAGGTCCACATGCACTATGCATTTTTCCTGTGAAGGGCTCCATGGAGCTTTACAGTGTCATGTACCTACAACTTTGCACACCTGACACTCTTAAAGACAAGGATAGCCTTTGAAAGGCTGCTCATTACTCTGCTGTCCTGGATACCTGTGGCTGAAAGTAATTTGCAATGGCTGCAAATATTTAAAAAAAAAGCCCAACGAAAACCAAAATCCCAAAAACCAAAGAAGTGTAAATACCGCCTCTTTGGGTACGGTCACCCCAATAAACAGTTCTTGCAGTGCCACCTCGTGGTTGACTCTCCTAACTACCATTTAATTTACTTAAAACAACCCTCCAGCAAATTCTGAGTAAGAACAGTAGTATTTTACACATAGATATAGGTATATAAATACCTCTACACTTTAGAGGTCTGTATGTAGAAGTTTTTAATAGATTACTGTACAACTCATAATGGAAGACATTCTTACTACCACAGGCATTTCAGTAAAAGCTAATTAGCCTTTACCAATTCTTTTACTTTGGGGATTTAAATGACACAATCGCATGTTTTGGACAGGATGTTTTACTTCAGAAAAATCCTAGAACGAGAGCACAGAAATTCACAGTTCATTTAAATTAAAACAGTCTGACATTTTACTTTAATTAGAAACTTGTAAGTTAGAAAAAGTCCAATGACATTTCCTGTACCATAATTACGTCAAAAAGACTTAAATTTAAAGCAGTTGAAATACGATTTTTTATAACTTAAGTTTCTGTGTTGTTTTAAATTTGACACAGGACCAAAGTGCCACCAGCCTTGGCACTGTAATTCATGCCCATCTTTAAGTTTTATAAACTCAAAATACTAGTTTCTGTTAGAGATAATAGCAAACATTTACTTACTTGTATAGGACAGGTCTATCTTGTAAGGCTTCCATGGCTTGAGCGAGAACTGGAGAAATGTCACATGATTCTTGTGTCAATGTCCTGCATTCATCTATAAAACACCAACACAAATAAAAACACATTCTTTACACTGCAATACATTTTATACAAGTTGTCAAACAAGAAAATGAGTTAAAAACTCAAAGTTAAAAACTTTTGATTTTGAAGACTTCAGAATATGCTACCTGGGCTAGTTAGTGTTAATACAATTAAATTCCCCTGCAAGCAGTACTGTAAAATGCATGTCCATCAGAAACTTCAACAATAAAAATGATTAAAGAAAGCTTAGTATTCATTTGAGCCCACATACAAATGTTGACTCATTCAACCTTCAGAATTTTGTTGGGCTCCTTTGTAACTGTTTACCACATTTCAGGTAAACTATTAAGAAAAAATGGAGCAAGTACTTAAGCAAGCTACTTGTTTTGTTATTTGGTTCTGTTATTTTTTTTCTTTCATCAAAATAACTACATAATCTTGTATATTCCAAGCAAGAATGTGGAAATAATATAAACTAAATCAAACATTGGCAGAAAAATTAAGACTTTTCATTAGGGTGAAACCACAACTATTATCTGAGGTTTCAGCATCCACTGAAGACAGCTAATGAATATAAAAATCACAATGCACCATTTTTTTCCCCCCATGAATCTTACTGTCCGTGAGACTGTCTCTTGCTTAGGAGAAGAGGGAAGTAATAAAAAAAGCATCTATATTTTACACTATCAAGGTGCTACACTGAACATGGATGGCTACATCAAGAGTACATATGCAAAAAAAACCAAAGCAAAAGCCGACTATCATTCAAAAGAGCATCCTGACAAAAGGAGGAGCCTTTTTTTTTTATTTTCTAAAAGTAATCTGCCACTAAACTAGATCTTCCTATCAAATCATTAAAACCAACAACTTCCCTGTAACTCGCCAGGAAATTAAATTCAATATAATTAAAAATTTGTTTGCACTACCAAAATGTAGTAGTTGTCTTTGTGGAAAACCGTCTACTAAAACCACAAATAAATAATCCACTTTTATAATGATGAAATTGGCCCAAAAAATGAGAGAATCACCAATTAACTATTTGGTTCAGAACACATCTTTCCCTAAGAAAGAAAGCAAAAATGTTAAAATATCTTGCAAAGGGTTTTTGTTAAGTTCAATCCACATGAAGGAATTAAAGGAATCATCATAATAATATTCATAAACATAAAAACACTCTTAGTCCTACTTTGAGTCCATCTGTAAAGTCGTTCATAAGATGTCTCTTGCAGTAAAGCCATCTGTTCCATAATTTCCAAGCTACAAGACAAATACAAAGTTTATTTGCAAATACTATTTTAGGCAGTACTAGCAAAGGCATGTGCAAGTCAAATAAAACATACCATTATTAAAATTTTGAGTATTTTAAAATGTTGTTTGGTTTTTTTTTTTTTGCGAAACATTCTGTATAGTCATATGAAGCAAAGAATGAGACCTTGCTTTAACTTCTGCTTTTAACTGTAAATGGTTCTCTTGTGCTCATTTAAGTAGGACTCACCCTGCCCTTTGCTGATTTGTTCGGAGGAGAATCTTGACATCATCATGAATTTGTTTCACTCGTCCCAAAGCCTTGAAAAAATCCTAAATCAATTTAAAAATAAAACACAAGCAGTGTGTAAAAGCAGTAATTTCTATTCAAATCTCTAGCACTCTATACTCCCTCTTTCAATTCCATTCTTAAGTTTCCTGCAGGTCTGTGTTCCAAATAACTTCGCTTTTAAAATGCTTTTAAAATTCACACCCCACCTCTGCCACTTCTTACCTTTCATTCCACCCTAAGAGCCTCAGGATTTTTCAGTTTCCCATTGCATCAAACTCTTCTTCCATAAAAAAAAAAAAAACCAAAACCAAAAACCAAAAAAACTCCAGTAAAGATGTGTTTTTAACCTGTCTTAGGTAGTATGTGTGTGTTTAACATTCATTAGGTAACACTCTAGGGAGATTTTTGAGGACACTGCTATGCATTACACTCTCCCCCATTACTGTTAGCCACTAAGGAGCAAAATGAAACATTGTAAAGTACAATGATTACGGGTTGATATTTTTTATATTCATAAAATGGGGCAACTATTTCTAAAAAAAAAAAAAAATTAAAAAACCCCATTTGCAATAGATTAGACTAAGGTTTTCCAGAACAACCTTTCTCTGGGGAGTAACGGAACAGCAGCAGTGAAGAAAAAAACCCAAACCCTAGAAGACAAGGACACACGGCTAAAATGGTTACTTTGTTACTGTTTCAGAGTGCAAGTGGAAAGCCAGTAACAGTTTCAAACACGTCCTCTTATGCAGACATATTTCAAATGCCTTGGAGGAGACCAGCTAATTCGGATACAACTATTTGTCACATCTTTTGTGATTTGACCACAGTTTGCTCAGGAAAATAGTTTCATTCTGGTTCAAGTCACATAAAAATAGACATATTCTAAGTAAAACAGGCCAGCAATTTAATCTACTGCCTTGCATTCACTGTGTTGAAGACCACATTTATAAAAACCCAAAGCACTCTTCCTTCAGAAAAAAAGAAAATTTCCAAACCAGAAGTCTGACTAAAGGTGTTTTAAGCACACTGGTTGACTCTATCAGAGGGGAAACGCACAAACATAATGTCATTGAAGTCTGCCAACTAAAGCAGCACAACTGTTTAATCTCAGTCACTTCTGCACATTTTTTAGACAAAGTATCAAGAAGACCAATCACGGAGTAACTGGCACAGCACTGCTGTCATTGTTCCCCACAATGTGTGCTTTCTGGAAACCTGAATGTTCTTTCATGGCAATAGCGGTACAAAAGCATACAGCAATTACTCAAGTGCACAATTATTTAGCACAATCCATTTATGCTTTCATTAGCGCTGTTTATGGTTATCAGTTCCATGTTTTTAATAGTGCTTTAACTGCGAACAGGATGCCTGTGAAAATGAGATAAATCTGGACTACCTGCTGAGACATAGTACGTGAAGCTTTCCATGCAACTACAATAATAAAAAAGCCTATTAAGTCTACTCAATACTTTCATTATTCTGTTTGCTTTTACTGTAGAACAAGTTTCCTTTCACTGTGTCTTCTTATTCAAACCATAAACATATTCCAAAACTTGTTTTGGAAGGTAGCTAAAGTGAATCAGCACCTAGTATCTTCAGCAACCAAGTAACATTGAGGGAAAGCCCCAGCTTATACTGTTTCAAGTCACTGAATACCTATATACATGAATATGCAAAATGTACACACATATGCACAATGGCAGTAGTAGAGAGCTTCAAGCTTCTCATTTGCTTTATTTGAGTGTCATGAAGTTTTAAAATGTCTTCACTGAAAATTCAGACTTCATAAAGGTCTTTTTGAAGTGTAGAACCGCATGGGAGCTCATTTGCCTCAAACTCATTACATCATTACACAAACTAGAATTTAATGTTGATTTTCTTTCTCTTTACCCGAATCTTTCATCACACATTTCAAACTCATCAGAAATTCACCATTCTGTTAAAAGGTACATTCCTCCATAAAAAATTCAATTGCAAACTGAAAATAAGATCTCGTGTACAATTCAGCTAGGGCATTTCTACATTTTAGTTCAGGGCAAAGATTTTAATGTTCATTGAGCTACCTCAGTAATTGGCTCATCTTTCGTGCCTCGAAGCAGATTCATTTCATCTGGTGTCAGCTGGAATTTTGCTATGAATGCATCTGCAACTTGTGCTTTCATTTCTAATCTCTGACTGTAATAAAACAAAGTGAAGAGGATATTAGCTTTTTATGCTTATCTCAAAGACTTATTTTTCACATTCATACTTTTGGAAATATAATCAGCAGCAGAAATTGGTATTCTTAAATTACAATAGCACATTCTTGCCACCAAACACTTGAGTTGCTTTTTCACATACAATTTTCTATTAAGCTTACACAGATTATTCAGTAAAGACAATATAAAGGTATGTTAACACATTCGAAAATTACTAAGTTCTTTAAAATAATATTCCTTTAGCATTTGTATCCTAAATTATCTAATCCAGATACTTTGTGCTTGTACAGTTGTAATGCTTGCAGTTATTTCCTTACAAATTCACCAAGGAAAGGAAAAGCCTATAGCACCCAAAAAGACAAAATTAACCTTAGATTAATCTCCTTTTCTGCAGACCAGATAAATTTCTTTGTAACACCATACAGTTGGGATATCAATTTACTAATCTCAGAAGCAATCAAAATGCAATGGCTAATTCTCTTGTTGACTACCCTTCCTGAAACAAACACAGCTGGGATGCAATATGCAAACACCATCTCATGGGCAGCATTTTCCTGCACACGTTTTGTCACACACCTCACAACCACGGAAGGACCCAAATGGAATGGACTGGGACTCCTGTAGCAACAAAAAATTTCCTCAAATGGTGGTTTGAGCACACAGTATTCCAGGAAATAAAGACTGCTTTTTCAGGACATTGAGATGGCATTAATCAGTTATTTGCACAAGAATAAGGCTCAATTCCTTTAAGATCATTTCAGCTTCCAATGTGATATAATTACTGCAAGATAAATACACAGTTATTACCGGGTGGTAAGACAGGCAAGTGCACTTCTATATACTGTATAATTAAATTTCCTTGCAAGATCAAAGCTTGAAAAGTAAGCTTTCATTTATTTACCCCTTCTCTACTATCCAACTAGTGTCTGAACTTCATTCAGCTAAGAAGTGTGGAAAACTGGCTTCCTTCTGTAGACATGGATGACTTTCCCACCCTGCAGTTCCATGAACTCTTTCAGAGGTCAGATTAAATATTCTGCAATTGTCAATGCTCTAGCATATTGAACAGCAGGAGGGAGAGTAATATAAAATCCAACACTGCTTTAACAGTAAAATTTATGAAAATCAAAAGGGAAAGCAAGCCAGTACTTCTAAGTTACACAGAAGAGACCTAATCAAAAAAGAAAACCAAAAACTCATATGCTTTAATACCACATCTTGAATTAATAATTCAGGTTTCACTGGGGTCCAAGGCAAATATAATGATGATTTTATCTTTACATTGACAGTTTTGCAATGGTTAAAATCAACCTATCTATTTAATTTTCTCTAAGTAAACTCTACAATTTCAAATTTTGGGTCTCCATGAAGCCAAATGTTTCTCAGAAAAGGAACAAGAGTGATGGAGGATGATTTTGACCAACTATACAGGCAGATGCATTCATGAAAAACCATGGCACTTTCCAACACAGTGGAAGGGGAATGGAACAACACCATTTTGAACACATTCAAAGAAGATTTATGTGGTAAAACCTGAAGAGAGCAAGTCATGGTGTAAGAAGCAAAAATACCAAGACAAGTGGTCTACAAAACATACAAGAAATAGACAAGAAGATATTAACGAAAGAGTATTTTTAAATCAGTATTAGGCCTGTGAGAGATGTTCTGAGGTTAACTATGAAATTCCCCAACACGGACGAAAGATGGGTCAGGTCTGCTCTGCAGCAACATAATGCAACTTAGGCTGCCTCAGCCAACCCTGCTCATCCCTGCCCTGTATGGACTTTCCCACTGTGCCAGGCACACTGTCTATAGCATCATGTAGTGAATCAGATCAGGGAACAAATCTGGCAGGAAAAAATCCAGAAGTTTTTACTTCTTGGGGGTGGAGATTACATGTATTTTCTAATTCAGTTTACCACAGCCTGTGCTAAGGGACTGGGGTGTGCCAGAACCACGAGCTGTCAGAGGCAAGAGGGCATTGACTTCACTGCTGCTATGAAACTCTGACGAAAACTACACTTTAGAACTCCTCTGGGGTATAAGAAGAGGTCATTTCAATTATAAGTTACAACTACTACTAGTAATAATCAAAATTTTAAATATTAGGACTCAAGAAAACCCTAGAGGCATCATGATGGCTACTCAAATTGAAATCAGCCAAGTACACTTAAAACTTAACGCAGTGATGCTGCTTTCAACAAAGCATTCCTGTTTCACACAGTTTGCTGAGCAAGTCTAATGCCTCAACATAATCATCACTGTATTTGGTTGAAACAACAGAAAATGTAATTTAGTGGGTTAACTTTAATAGTTACTCCAAGTCTCTCCTCTTGTGATGGAAGTCTCAATTTAATATAAATCCACAAAGCTCAAAACAGACTGGATTATCCCTCCCTTTACATAAGAGAAGGAAAGTAGCAAAGAGATGAGACAAGGCAAATGCAAGGCCTTCTTTGGGTTCAACTGAAACAAAGCTTCCACAAACAGAGGAGCAGATGGGATGCTGAGAAACTTTTCTGTTCTTTGAGCCTGTGTATCTCCCGAGCGCATAAACTTTTAGATGCTCTTGCAGAAGATCTCCACTTATTATCTTGTGTTCTTCACATTTTTTGAACGTATACTTCCACCAAACTGGGGGTAGGAGGAAGTCTGATTTTAAGAAGGGCGGTATACTGGGTACGACAGTTTTCAGTTGGAATTAGGGTTGTGGTAGAACAAGGAACAGAGTCAGGAACTGTACAAACAGCATGATCGTGAGTCTGTCCTGGAACTCTGTGCCCCATTTTGCTCATCTTTTATAAAAAAAGAACAATCTTGCTAAGGAATCTCTCTCCTTCTGCAAGTCCTCACTCTTCATAGTCCTCCATCCATATGCAGAACCACGTTCGATCAAACATCATACTTTAAAGTCATTCCCATCCCTGGCTGTGTCTTGGGCTAACACCTGCCACACCTGCACACTGATGGACTCCGTGCACTCCCAATAATTAAGTTTTATAAAATAGAGTCAATACATTAAACTCAAGCACACTGCGCAAGCTCAGTTTCACATCGTACTCAAAAGACAACAACCTCAAGGTGGCAGCAATGTTTCATTCACCTTTCTCAAGATAGGGATTGGGAATTGGTGACAAACATCTCTCCTAAACAAAAGCATGTGTCTGAATTTTGGTAAAGCTGTTTCTTTTGGGCTCTTTACAAAGCACACAGGATTTCAAAAACCTACTCAGTTTCAGAATCTAGGTTAGCCAGTTCTGCTTGAGATGGCTGTGAAAGTTGCCTTGGTTATCAATCTGCACAAGAAAGAGACCCTATATCCCAGATGATAGATCAGCAACAAAATATGTAAATTGTACATACCTTTGATTTTTGCTTGACAGCGTACAGTATTACTGAGACCAATACAGTCACATCTGTTTTCAACTTTTTTCTCTCTATATATTTATGTATTTATTTCCTCACGCACAAGCTAACGGATGTTTAAGTAGAATTTATCTTACTAAGGCAGGGCAACGGATTAAAATGTCACTCAATGTTGCTATAATCATTTCACTGCAGTAAGTACCATACAAAACACAATGCAGGTAACAAGAAAAGCCATTGTAAGGCTGTGTTACATATAATCCACAGCAGTCAGTACCTGTGTGCAGACATTTGGACATTTCAAGATCCACTGGCCTTTCTGCAGATATAACAATTTCTAAATTCTAAGCAGTGCAGTATAGCTGAGGAAAGGCCATACCATGTTGTTATCCCAAATTTTATGCTTTTTCTTTTAACAAAGTTAATTCTGTATAAAGGAATGAAACAAACAGCTTATGGGAATCCTGCATTGGTGCAAAGGGGGAAGTGCCAAGAGTTGGTAGAATTTAGAGCTCGGGCAAGAGACAGGATTCCAACAAAGAGCAATTTCCCCAGTTTTAATCGTTACCAGGGAGACAGAATTCTTTTGCAAGAGAACTCAAAAGGCTGGGAAAACTATGCATTTCATGCACTTTTCCCTTGAACCAAATACAAATGTGCACTGTTTGTTAGGATTATCACTTAGACAGCTCAAAAGTGAGGTGGAGGAGAAGCAGACTTTTCCAAAGCTTAATTTTATCTTGCCACCACATACAGCATAAAAATCTGCTAGTTTCTTCCACCTAGGATGAATCAGAGCAGAGCATTCTGAAATTACTTTCAATTTGTGGTACTGAGGATTCAACATATTTTTAAAGCCTCAGGACAATGGAGTATTTCTAACTCGTAAGTAAATAACAACCATCTTTAACAGACTTGTTAAAGAATTATTTTCCTGTCATGTGAAAGGCAAATATACAAGACTATGTAACAAGCATTAGAAAACCATTCTTAAGAGTAAGTACAGATGCAAAAGTGCATTTGTAAATGCTTAGAACAAATGTTTTTATACTGCATTTTATCTGTCAAACACATCTCTTATTGAAGTAGAACTGAAATACTGTGAGGAGGTATTCAGTGACTCATTTCATCACAGAATATAATTATGTGATTTTCTCCTTAATTAAAAAATAGGAAGACATAAAAAACTCAGTGAATTTTCTAATGTTTCCAGGATACAAGATAATAGCAGTAATAGTAAAGAAGGCTTTAGAGAGACCTCATCTGGAAAACAGATCACAAACCTGATCATCTGTGTGCAAGAACAGTGGACTCCCATTAGACCAGAGCTAGCAGAATGATCATGGGAATGGAAAAATTAATTTATCACAGGAGATGAAGGAAGCTCTTAAGACAAAGGAGAAGATGAGAAAACAGACAATTCATATCCAATAATTAGGTTGGAAATCAGAGAAAGGCTTTTACTGGAAAGAATGAGCTTTTGGGGTAAGTCTTCCACGAATAGCAACACACACAAAATGCAAAAATAATGCACTAGTTATGTGTTGAACAATTGATGAGTTTACCAAAGTCATCATGCAAATAATAGGTGGCAGCAGGAGAGTGGACTCGAACTTAGAAGATTTATCCTGTAATCCCTATCTGAAGACAGCCTGCAATGCTGCAGCCCTGCCATCTCATACATTCTGTGATAAAAATAAATGGGGAATAATTGAAAAGGCTAAATCAAAAGTTAAGCAACACATCTGCACTGAAATGATTAAAATCCTACCAAACAGATTACCAAACACTAGAATAAAAAAGCTTACATGTTGTAAATAAATTCAAGAAATTCAATAATTTTCTACTTTTATACTGATTAGGTTTCCTCTAAACATGATGGGTATGTATCTATGGAATATTCTTGACAAAATTTTCATATGCAAAACTTTGCAGCAATCATGTGATATATATATAGATATACATACACTAGGTAAATCAGTGTTCAGCAATGTTTAAGATCCATGATCCATGGTTTCTAAGTTGTGCACAGAAATCACATTTAAAAGGAGTGTGTTTCCAATGAACACGTTCTTTTCTATCTTGTGGAGATGAGCTATTTGATATTTCCAAACCAAACAGACTGGTATCTTCAGTTTATCTTTTATAAAATCTCATATAAAGCCACTTGAAAGGGGCCTGCTTAGTCTAGCTTCAAATTTGCCATCAAATTCAAAAATGTTGCCAAAGACATGAAAATTACACACTGTTCTCTACATCCACCTGGAATAAGATCAAAACAAATGAGCTTAAGCTGCAGCAAAAGGAGAACTAAATCAGATAGTAGGAAAACAATAAAGAACCAAAATCAATTTCCAGTGAAGACCACAGGCTCTCTGTTCCTGGGTCTTTCTTCTCAGAGCAGATTAGACAAACATCAGTCAGAAATGGTACCATATAACTGATTCTGCACTTCTGGTGAATGTTTCTCGAACTCTAAATCCATACCTCATTTCACATACAAACTGACCAAGAGTCCGTCATGTCTCAACAAAGTACATGGTTGCCAGGCAGAAATGCTGGCAAGAAATAAGGCTTTGAATGTTCTCTAGTGGCCATGGCTAGAATGCGACAAATTAGTTTTTTCTTTCTTTCTTTCAGATCCATTTTAGCTGGTTTTATTCCTGTGCTGCACCTTGTTACCTATGCTTTACTTTGGTACAAATCAGGTTAGAAAATGAGCCTCAGAATTTCAAGCCTTCACCCTCCCCCACATGGAATTGTAATTAAGTTTAGGCAATCACTGCTTTTTCTCATGAAGCACATTCATGGGAATAAATGTAAATACAAGTTTCAAAGGTCAACGCATGAAATACATCTCATCAATGCAAACCACCAAATTTCTTAGCACAGGCTGATAAAAGCAAACCTGCTACAAATAGTGCTGAACTTTCTACATCATTTCCAAAATGACTACGACAAAAAAAGTATTTGTTAGAAAAGGAAAAAGGCACCACCAAGAGACAAGGATGAGAGATCAGTAGCGTAGCACTACTGAAGCAGATGTTCACTTCGAAACATTTTTCCTAAGACTTCTGAGCTTGTATTGAGCACAGAGATGACAGTCAAATCATTGACTTATTCCAAGAATGGTGTTTGTTATTCTTTAAATAAAGAGCAAGTCTGAATGTAATTCAATTAAAACAAATTGAAGTACACACTGTTACATTTCTGTCTGGGAATCATAGTTAACTGTATTTTAAAAAGTGAAACAATCCCAGGGCTATGTAAACAGGTTTTTTTGGGAATTGATATAACTAACAATGATTCTGACATCAAAACACAAATTTCACTCTGTTTAAGAACACAATTAAGAGAGAGTAGCAAAATAAGATAGTTTCTAAAGGTGTTCAAGTGCATAATCTCCACAAAAGCTCTGAACCATTAGCTTGACTCAAAAAATATCTGAGCCGTTTTCATTCCCATTCTTTCCTAGTTTTCAGAGTATTGTGGTTTTTAGTTCTAGAACACTAGTTCTAGCTCTAAACAACTTTTGTATTTCTGCAGACTTATTTTCAGTGAAGCCTCTGAGCATATACATACACTCACAAAACTGCTCTTACTTAATTTTATAAAAATTAATATTGTAACTATTACCTTCTACTCTCTCTTCTCAATTGTTACATTGACAACTGTAACTTGTGGCTAACCTCAAAAACAACATCTTGCACAACATCTTACTATTAAGTGGCTGGTAGAATTACTATGAAGCCAGGTTTCTGGCATTCTGCACACAGTATTTGGAACTAAACAAGTTATTTCTCTGGTGTGGGAATTACTGAACTCTGGGATGCTTGTTCCCTATGCAAGGTGAAGTAGTTTAGTATTGCAAGTCTAGCTTCACACAAAATAACTCCAACAAAAAACCAAAAAAACTGGAGTCAGGTATAACAAGAGAAACAACAAGTCAGAGAAAGCTATTATTAAAATCTCACTTCAAAGAGCAAGATCCTTTTTCTGTCAGCCTACTAGCAACAGCAATTAAACAAACCCACATCTTTTAAAGCACAACAGATGTTCATTGTTTGAAAACAAAGTAATCTCCTCGTTACTATTCATAAAAAACCTAATGCAACCTGAAAGCAATATTAGTGTGCTCAAGTAAAAGCATACAAATCTACTGAAGATAACTGAAGTGAAAGTGAATTTTTAACAATTACCAGAAATTGTCTAAATTAACTACCTCAGTTTTTCTTTATTACAGAGGTTTGTTACGAAATATATTAAAATGAACACTTTTTTCCAGATTGTGTTATGGAGAAGCAGTATCTTAACCTTATGTTATGAAGAGATGGGTTGGATGGCTTGGACTACTTCATTTCACACTACACGGTTCTATTAAGTTATGGTTATGTCTCAGTTTTAAGGAAAAAAGGAAAAAAACCCATCCTAGTTCCTATGTTAAGCAGATACCATAATTTAAATAGTGTGAAGGAAAACTGTTCTGTTTTCAATGTATAGTAGTTTTAACTGGACTTCACAGAGGAAATAAATTCAGAATAAGCAACCTAACTGACCAAAGAAATGCACCAACTCTGACATATTCACAAATATAAAAATGCAATTGTATTAATTACTTCTTAAATTTGTTATCTAAGTAACACCCTATATCTAGCATTTATGCCAAAGCAGGTCTAAAGCTCACAAACTAAGTAACAAGAAAAAAAATGCTGCAAAGCAAAAACCCAAGAATGCAGAAGTTTTAACCTAAATCTGAGACAAACATGTAATTTTCTACCCCAAATACCCCAGGTGTCTTAAAATCACATATTTCACCAATACAGGAAGTCCCAAAGTGCTCATCAGGATTACCTACAGGAAACTCCAGGTGGGCAGCTCTACCTTCAAACCACAAGTCTGAGGATAACCAACAGAGAGTTGAGACTAGGATAACCAACAGGCGTTCAGGTAAGAAGCTTTGGAAACTGAAAATCATCTTGAACTACAACTAATTATATAGATGATAATACAATGCCAAAATGACTTAGTACAAAAAATCTAGTACCCACACAGAGCCACTCAGTCAACCATTCCTTTCCAAGTACAGAAAAAGAAAAAAATCTAAATCCCTAGTTACCATAAATGCAAGACATGCATCTGGAAGTTTATAGTCCCCCTTCAGTTTTACATCATTGAATAAAATCCTAACATTTTTCCACCTACAAAAACATGGTCAGCTAAAGTAAACCACACAAATGCTAAGCCTAACAGAAGAACACAATAGAACAGGTCCAGTTTTCACCTCTGCATTTTAACCAGACAGCATTTTAGGACAACCCTTAGAGGACAGAGAAGCCACGTCATTCCAGTTTCACCATTTACTCATTTGTTGGCTAAAAAATGTCACATTAAGTTGAAGGCATCAGCAATTTAAGACCCGTATATTTTCAGAGGCAAGACTTCAGGTCTTCAAGAACCCCCTAATATCTGGCAGCAGATGCCTCTTCATGTGCTTGATGCAAACCAAAGGAATGCATCAGAACAGTAATTTAACGAGTTAAAAGAACAAATGACTAAAATGTCCCAAATGGAACCAAACAATCTTCACAATTTTTCATAAGTTTAGGCAGGGAAAAAATTAACTTTGCTAATAAATGGTAATATGAATCTTCCATAACCATCAGACTTACTGTAAAAGTCACAGGTACTTTTTGGCTTCTGCTCATGGGTACTTCATGGTATACTTCAAAAATTAACTTCCAAACTTTTTCCTACATGTGCACTCTGAGGTCAGACAGACCCTTAGAAGGACAGACTACCTCCTAAACTTTTTCCTCTTCACACTAGGGAGATGTTCTATCTTTTAAAGGAATTAGCAGAAAGTCTTTTAAGTAAACAATAGTGCAAAGACTGTCTTGTGGAAGTACTGATGTACAGTCTGCATAATCTCCTTTAATGGAACTTAAGGGCAATTAAACATACATCACTTGGGACTGGTCTTGGTATCTCCCATTTTGCTTCAGAACAAGGAATCAAAGCAGCTTTCCTTTTCTTGAGACTACAAAATCTATGACCACTTCTCTGTCCTACTACTTCACATACTCATATTCAAAACGACATATTTTCTAAGACTTCTGCTCACTTACTGAAAGTGTCTTTACCAAATCCTTCACTTTATACGAACCAGCACTGCATTTTATGCAGTTATTCTACATTCAACTTTTAAAATATGTACAGATTAGACCCCAGCTTCATTTCAGACATAATCTACTTCCTACTGAAGTTCATATCATAAACCTACTGATTTTGAAAGCTGAGAGCTATCCAAAACCATAATTTCTACTAGAAACTTACTACTGCAAAATAATTATTTCTAACCTCCAGTGAACTGTATATAATTTTCCGAAGAAACCTCATAAAGCAAGGAGATTCATTCTTCTACACCGAGAAAACCTGAAGCTATAAAACCATACATCCTAACCATAAAAACAATAAAGGCTGCTTGAATCTGTCATTAGCTATTATCCCCTTCTCAGGAATAAAAATACTGAAAAGAGAAAAATACAAATCTTTTCTTCCACAGCAGGCTGCAGAACCAAGGGAAAAAGTGGTCTGTATTAGGCTCATTAAACAGCGCTCCTGTATTTTACAGTTAGCTTTAAATATGGCAGAGCAGGTTAGAATCCAACTTTGCATTCCCTCATACAGTCCCTGAAAGAGAGAGAGATTTCCACTGGATACAAAGCATCAATAACAAGAAGCCTGTCAAACTGATGAGAAATTGAGTTGGTCCGTAACTGTTATGACACAATATAACTTACATTTTCAACAGACTTTAGGTAAAGCATGTCCATATTTGGCATGCTGTACCACTGTAACTGATTTTTTTCCCTAAAAAGCCAAATTTTATTGAAACAAACACTAACACACATTCTTACCTTTTTGGATCATTTAGCAATAAGCTAAGAGTGCAATTGAGCTACAAACACATATAGTGTTGAAAAAAACCCCAAAGTCATTAATCAAAAATAAAAGTGGCAGAGTAACATCCAGAAGAAAATTCCAACAAATAAATAAGGTGGTATACATACTTTTCTGCCTGCAGCTTTGTGGTTTTTACAATCAAGTCCTGGGTTTGTTCCTTTGCTGCCTAGAATACAATTAGAATTGTTAAGCATGGGAAAAACAGAAACATATCAAATGTATTAAACAATCTTTAAAACAGCTGATACTTTTGAAGCTTTCTGAGTATAAGCAATTTAAAGAGTGCATTCTTTGAAACAAAAGGCCTTCTTGAAACAAGTATTCATTAACTCTCCCTATGTCCAGGCATTAAAAAAAATAAATTTTTATCCTTATCCATATATAGTTCCATATTTATATACATTTATAATCACATCGTTTATTTTTAGTTTATATTTAATACAGAAACACTATAAGTATTAGAAATAGTTCTGATTATTTTGTTTGCCCATCAACTGTAAATTGTTTGCTGTCACAAATCAAAAAATGAAACAAATTCCTTTGGATGCTAAACTGCCCAGTACCAGCGTCCATCCAAACTTTTTAGAGAAGATGATGAACACAGCTCTGCTAGTCTAAGCAAGCCTAGCTCTACAGTCCAATAGCTTACAGAGCTGTATGGACCAAGGACAATTATTAGGAAAAGCTTCTTCACTGAAAGGGTGGTCAGCCATTGGAACAGGATGCCCACCGTCCCTGGAAGTATTTAAAAGATGCGCAGGTGTAGCACTGAGGGACATGGGTTAGTGGTGGACTTGGTAGTGCTGGGTTGGACTCGATGATCTCAGAAGTCTTTCCCAACCTAAATGACATTCTAAGGGCAATGCACTTAGGAAGTTCATTACAGCCCTAACTATTGAGTGATGGCAGTGCAAGGGAATCCACGCAGAAACAACTCTGCATCAGACAGCAACTGCATGATTAAAAGGATTGCTGCAACTGAAGTTAAAGAGTTCTGAAACTTATTGCTCTGTGAAAAGCTAAAAAACATCTGGAATTTTTGGCTTCACACTGGATGCCACTAGTGATCCCTTACAGAGAAAAATGAGATGATTTAACAAAAAAATCTTGAAATCAAAACGCATTCAGTATAGGATAATACTCCAAGTGAAGTGGTGGAAATGGCAATAAAGATACTCTATGTGAATAATTTCAATATTGTTTAAGGGCCAAATTACAGCATTTGTCAAATTGAAGATGCCAGTCTTGAGACCCCTGAGAGGTCTAACAAAATGCACACATCCTGATTCACTTCAGCCTGACACTACATTAGTACAACAGAAAAGCAGTCAAGGTACAGGAATGCTTTGAAAGGTCAAAGTAGGACTGTAACCATTCATGCCCAACTTATTTGCAAATTTTAATAAACAAAAAAGAAGAAATTCGCTTCCTTTCCAGTACTTTCTGGGCAGAAATACTGATTACCCCAAACAACGCTAACAGCAAGACAGCAGAAAGGAAGAAAAAGCATTTTTTTTGAATCTAGCTAGATATACCAGGAAGCCAGTTTTTACGCACATGCATTCAAATACATGCCAGATATTGTCATTATTTTACGTATGAAATGTAAGAGCTTACATCTAACCAAACGAGGTAACTGTCAAAAATGAGCCAGACATGCCAGGAAAATCAGAAAGTTGGTATTTGATGTTTCTTGTATATCCCGAACAGAAACACTTGTCTCTTCCTCCCCACCTCAGTATATTAGTTAAAGCTTTCATTATGCTTCAACCCCACTTAATTCCATTTCAGCACTTGCTCCTTCTCTCCCTTTCAGCCACTGTATTTATCAAGTCACTGTCCTAAAATCAGATGTGACAGTATATGGTTATTTGGATCGGATGGTATTACGAACTTACAAAATAACAAAGCTAAAATGCTTTTTGGCTTATCCAACTCTATTCCCTTTCATGTCCTGTATTTGTTCTGCTTTCTTAATATACTGCTCTCTTTGCACATTTTTCTGCGTTATATGCCCCAAATCCTCCGCTTTGTATCTTCTATTTGCTCTACTTAGTTCATTTTTGTCATCTTATTCAGCTTGAGCACGTCTGCAAGTCTTCATGTCCTATTACAGACAAAGTACCAGAGTCTTTCACAATTGAGTGCCAGTTCATGAGCTTATTAACTTTACATTCATACACAGAAAATATGGATTGAATCAAGACAAGTTACGAGTTCTACAGGGCTCCAGAGGAAACTTTCTGTGGGGCACAGAACAAAACTACCTACTGACTTCAATAGAAAAAGAAATCTCTGCAGGGTGGCTCTACTCTGGGAAAAGAAAAAAAAATCACAGACGATAGTTACACTTCATGATCTAAAGACAGAAAAGAGCAAAAATCTGCATGGACACTTGACTCATTTCCACATCTAAGAGCTTAGTCTAACAGTTCCTGAACTGCACTAGGGAATATATCCACATTAACAGTGTTCAAAGAGATCTGAGACCTCTGAGGTGCATTACCCAGCTCCTTCCAAAACTGAAAATTAAGTACCGCAGTCGGTTACACTGTACTCTCACTTTTTTTGGTACAAGTTCATCAAGCTACAAGCACTTGTATAATGACTGTGAAACCTATTTATCTAAGCAAGAGAACATCTAATATCCACACACACACATATGGAGAGGAAATAACTGCTTCCACAGGATTTTTTTAGTGAAGGATTCTTATTCACATACTGTAACTTATGTGCTGTATCCAGAACAGGTTTGGTTTGGCAAAACATCTACACTACAGCATCCATAAGCCGTTTATACTCATCACTGCATTGAATATCGAACTTGTACCCTAAAACCACGCCAGATTTAGTAACGCACCATAAAACACAAATTTCCTACACTCCCTAGCCCCGCCAAGAATATTATGGATTCAGGATTAAGGTGGAACAAAATTGGTTCTGTTGCATATCAGCATTCTGAGACCATGTTATGAAACAAAACCAATAAACTGAAGATGCACACCAGATTTGTCTCCCTCTCTGAATTACAGGATACTTTCCTATGAACACACTTGAGGTATTTATACGAACACATAACTCAACAGACACGGTCAATGCAAAAGCCATTTTAAATGGAAATACACAAATTAGCCCTTAAATCTCACATCCAATCTAATAAAATATTTTCTCTCCACTCATATAAACATGGATACTAAATTGCTATTCTCAAAATAAGTATGCTGCATTTTTAACTACTTCCTTGATACATTTTCACCCCAAGACAGCAGGTAAAAAGAAGCACATTAATATCCTAAAGTAACATAGCATGCATACTATGGAAACATCTTGGTGCTGCTGTTAATCCTCAAAAATAACTGTTCGTTCTTTTAAAAGAAAGTAGTCACACCTCAAAAAGAAAAACATTCAAAGAACTTTCATTTATATATTACCTTCAAACGACTGGACATGTCCTCACAGCAGCTGCTCATTGCTTGCACATCTTCATTTATACTCTCAAGTTCCTGCATAAGTTCAAATAACAGTAACTGTGTTTTTAATCAGAAATACTGTGTCCAGGCCCAGCTTCCCACTGCAATTAGATGCCCCAGTTACAAGGAACATTGTTGCTCAAAGCTCCCTGCTAGTCAGTGCAGAGTAATGCACCTCTAAAGATCAACATTCACTCAGGACTTTTATCTGTTTGAAACATCCAATGCAACATTTTCAACAAATGAAATAATTTTACTGCAAAAGTATACCTGTCCTGGAAAGTTAAAATCGCTCTTAATCCTTTTTCTTTTTTTTTAAATTTAAATTTAAATTACATAGAAGTATTCTTGTAAGATAGCTAGTCATGCTACAAAAACATGACTACCTCTTTAACTTGCTTGAATATGTGCACAAATTCTTCATTTATGGCCAAGCTTCGTCGTTCAATGTCTCCACGCAGGTTTCTTCGGGTGCGCAAACTGTTTTCCACGAAAAAGGTCGAGAGAGCCTTGAGTGCTTCGAGCATTTCCTAGAAAATAAAAAAAGACCTTCAGTTTGCATGCAGTTACAAAGAAGCAGGTTAAATAGTCTGTACCCACCCCAAGTTCACGGTCTTATTAAAAATACACCAAACCTAAAAAATTGTTTTAGAGGAAAAACTACCTCAACACACTCCACATCAGTTGGCAAACAACTAAAATAATTACTGAGCCTTTTTTCTTCTCTTATAACGGAAAACTCTGTCTATAATTCTACAGTAGCTGTAATCAATAAGTCTACTTTCTGTAAATGAATGACCCATCCGCAGCTAGAAAACATTTAAATTACAAAAAGCTCGAGAAGTGCCTTCCGAGGCAAATGACACAAACCTCCCTACGACCTGAAGGGATAATACAGGAGCGTGGCATGCTGCTGGAGAAGAGAAAACTAATTTTATTTGTAATTAAGGCTGCAAAGGGCCTCCCGCAGCTCCGCAGCGGAACTGAGGGTACGGCAGGACTCGCCTCCCCGCCGCGAAGCCTGTCGGGGCCCGCGGCCCCTGACGGCTCATCCGGCCCCCGCCCCGTCCCTCGGCCGCCGCCCGACCCACCTTGTCATTGTCCAGGCGCGTCTCCAGGATCTTGTTGAGCTTGCGGGACAGCGGGTTGGTGCCGGGGGCAGCCGGGAGCCCCGGAGCGGGGGCGGCAGCGGGCGGCGGCGGCGCAGCGGTGTCGGCCATGGCTGCGGCCCTGCCCGGCCACAGCGCCGCGACACGGAGCGGCTCCGGCGGAAACGCGCTCCGAGAGTTTGGTTCCGGCCTAGCGCAGGCCGGCTGTAAAGGCAGGCCTCACCTGGTGCAAGGTGGCACTCGGGGCTTTTCTGTTTATTTCTTTGTTTGTTTTTAGTAATAAAATAAAAATACATTAAATTTAAAATATTAATAAATAAAAATACCTTGCTTACTAAATAAAGGATTTTGAGTCGATGATAGAAAGAGTGTTCACTTCACGAAGCCAGATAGCCATATTTATTTCACAAAATAAGTGCTTTAATTATGAGCATAGCTAGAAAGGAAAAATGAACGAGATCTCTGTTGTATAAGCCAACAGCAGTGGCTGTAATGTGTGTCAAAATGAGGAGGGTGTCTTGTTTCTGCTGTGCATTTACTCACAGAGGTGAACTCCCAAGGTCTCCTCACAGCTCCAGAGCACAAAATCACAGAATCAATTAAGTTGAAAAAGACGTCTGAGATCATCGAGTCCACCCTATGTCCTAACAGCACCATGTCAACCGGACCATGGCACTGAGTGCCACATGGTGACTCCATCACCTCCGTGGGCAGCCCATTCCAATGCCCAATCACGCTCTTGGTGAAGAAATTCCTCCTAATGTTCTACCTAAACCTCCCCTGGTGCAGCTTAAGACTCTGACCTCTCCTATTGTCACTTGTCCTTTCTGAAAGTGCTGCGGTGCGATGGAGGAGTTTCTGTGGGCGTTTCCAAAGGACAGGAAGCAGGTATGCAGCTAAAGGTAAGACTCCATGGAAAGAAGATGACTAACAGCGCACAGCTGTTATATAAGAAGACACGGGTCCCACTGTGGTATTAGCTGTGAAAACAACATCGCCTTTCCATTTGTCTGATGGTGTGTGATCAAAAACCAAAGACTCAAACAGTAGGTTAACTCTTCAGGAGTTTGGGGATTTCACATTGCTCTTTTGAAGACCCTTCCTGAAAATAACTGCGAACAAGCCAAGTAGACATTGCGTTTATGCATAAGGTGGAGCACTGAGCTTCTGAATGCTTTTAATCATTAATTATTTGTTCTTTTAGTTTGAGTCATTTACCTCAAGAAAAAACTGTATGACCAGAGCCCCACTATTGAAATCTTAGCATGATGGAGACAACGATAGGCTATTTTTCTATTTAATTTTTGTTTGTTTGTTTGCTTCCTCACATGGATCCTCTACATAAAAGGCCAGCTTTTCTGAACAGTCTATGTAGTGCGTTCTTTCTACTCTTGGCTAGTCAGCAAGAAGATTTTCAAGCATTTTCAGACACCTTATTTTCTTTAGTCTCTGTTTCTCATCCACCCTATTACACTGATGTTATCTCCTTCTAGATGTCCTTTACTTCTGACTAAGCTTCCAGGAGCCAGGATCTCCCTTCTCCATGTCAGAAGAGATAGAATAGCCTGCAGCCATCACAGGTGTAAGCAATTAATATTTAAGCATGTCAAGAAAATCCTATTATTAGAAAGATCCCCTCCCACCTATAAGTTGGATGTTGTTAGTTGTTTGAACAACACTTCAAATGTTGTTAACCTGATGGATGAGTTGACAGAGTGAAGGCACACCTTGAAGTCAGAAAGGCTCCAACATCTGAAGCACAAGTGTCGGATAAGTCATGGCCGTTGCCAAGTCTTGTCCAACAAGTTATACCACAAACATACAAGGAGCCAGAAAGAATTCCCTCTATTAGTCAGTACATGCATTTTCTTTTGAAGCAACCAGTTCTGTTTTCAAATGCTTCTTCATGGGTGTGCGTTTCTTCAAGAATGTGTTTCGTGAGCCAGAGTGCTTCTAGCTAATGTAAAACATCAGGCTGACAGGAACCAATGGAGTTTTGAAACAGCATGAGTTTATCTATGCATGTGTTCTTTTGAAAAAATGAGAAGAAATAATCAAGGGAGCACTTTTTTACCTCTCACAAGTCTAAAACATGTTTGTGTGAGGACACTGGTGCTTATATCTTGTTCATCTTTTAGGAATATTAGATGCAACTATAAAAAGAAATCCTCTATTTTTCTAATACGAATAATATTTGTAGGGTAGATTTTTCCTCAGAACAGACTTTTTTAAACAAAAATGCAAATGTGACTGCGACGAAGTCACCATCTAGAACTCAGCTGGTGTGCCATGGCTTGTATGCATCACAAAGGTGGGTTTGGCATGACATTCTTACCAGTCTGCTTGCTCACTGGCAAACATCCTGTTAAATCAATTTGATGTACATTGCGGGATAAAATGCTTGGGATTTTGTGATCTGTAACTGCCAGAAGGTATTTTGATTTCAGTTATCAGTTTCTGTGTACCAGTGGTAGGCAGTTTGTATAGTGTGTGTAATTTACTCCACTGCAAGTTCTCTTACCAGAACTTGACACGGCACCAGAACTACAGGTGTCAGTAAAGAAATGTCTGGCACAGGGTGTTTTCTGTTAATTTGCTTATCTTTGCTCCTTACTATGTTGGTTTCTGGTTTTGTGGGCTTTCCCTCTCAGACAGCAAAACTGTTTGACAACTGTTACCACTATGCAGCTGGTGAAAGTGTTCACAAACCACTCATTTGGTGCACTACAGACAGGAGCACAGTTCAGCCTGCAGAAAAAGGTGTGGTCAGGAATGCCACCTGCTGTCTACGTAGCCAAAGCTAGTAAGTGCTGTTGTACTTTCAAATGCTTGGAAGTACATGTACTTCCTGAAGACAAAGACAAAAAACAAGGTTTGTAGTAGTAACCCGAATTTGTTCCACAAAAGCCTAAGTAGTAATAAAACTTCAGTGGATGAATAGGTTGACTGGGATCAAAGAAATGGCTGGATGTATTTCCCTACCCTGTGGCAAAAGAGAAGTGACAGAGTAGGACATAAAGAAAATATTTTCTTAAACACAAAGAAGAAGGAATAGCCTTGCTATGGGTGTTGTCATACGCAAATGAGAGTGAGAAAGGAGGATTTCTGTGATGAAGGAAAAAGAAAACATACAAATACATTAAAAGAAGAGTAATAGGAAGGAAGGAAGGAAGGAAGGAAGGAAGGAAGGAAGGAAGGAAGGAAGGAAGGAAGGATAGACTAATGCAGAGCTTGCCTCAATATGATGCACAGAGCACATAGGAACGGGAAGCATTATGAAGTGAAGTCAGGGAAGTGAAAAGTCATGTAAAGATGCCCATAATTAGTTGTATTTTTCTTACAGTATAATAGGTAAAAGGAATTTGACGCTATTTTACATACAATTTACAGGTCCTGATGGTTTCAGATGCAGTGAAGAAGAGTATCTGCAGGAAGCTGGCTGTGATATATTGCTGCTCAACTGTGCCTCCCTGTGAAAAGGTTTACAGCCCTTTATGCTGTCATCCCTACGGATGATCAAGTGAGTGGAACTTGGCTCTGCCAGGCTCTCCACTGCTCACAGCATACCCCAAAAGAAATCCACCACCGCCTTATAATCTTCTCTAGTTCTCTGCCATGAAATTATTCCTTGGCTTTCTCCAGTATTTTGATGCCTTTTTGTGCTATGGTTGGACTAGAAAATCCAAGTGATAGGCAGAAGCACAGGAAAATGTGTGCTTTTAAGTCAGTTAGAGCTGGATTTTTTAATGATTTATTTTCTTAGAGGTTAATATTGTAGATACTTTTCACCAGACCAAATCAATTCCCTGAGCTAACAATTTTTTTAAAAACTCAGACAGTGTAGACCTCATTTTGGAAATTGAAGTACGACTGTGGTGATTTGGCCAAAGGTCACCCTGACAGCAACATGTAGCCATGTATTGAAACCTGTCTATGTCCCTTGAAGGTCCAGGAAAATGTACAGTTCTAAAGTTTTAGGTTAGCTCATGCTATCTCACTTGAGGATTTATTGTCATGCCTCACAGTCAGCAGTAGTGGCTCTAATATATATGATGCTGAATCAGCCACCTGGTTGAGGAGCTATAAAACTTCTGTTTGTTATAACTCACTGAAAAGATAACACTAGCAGTACAGTGTGCACTTTAATACATACCAAGCCCATGAAATCTTCCTGTTCATCTCCTGCTAAAAAATCCCAAGCACTGATTTCAAGGGAAGTGCTGTGTCAGCAAAACTAATAGGGTTTAGTCTAAATTTATTTAATTCTAGAACACTACAGAATAAAGGACTTTTCTAAGGAAGTGGTTGTCTAAACTATGTGGCCACATCCCCAGCAAGGTCAATTACACTGGTCATGGCACTGTCCCTCACTTCAGTGAGGGGCCAAATTTCACCTAAAAAAATAAAGAAATGGTTTAGATTGTGGAGCCATGAGAACAAATATCTGCTTGTGGCTAATGAAGTGCATCACTTTAGTGACACTGGGTCTCTGTGGCTGAAGTATAAAGCTTATCTTCCTTTGCATATGCTCACTAGTATGCTGATAAGATCTCTAGTATAGAAGATTACTCTTATCATTATAATAACAATATAGCAACAAAGAGGAATATTTTGCCAAAAAAAAAAAAATAGAAGCTGGACACATAACACATGATAATGATGTGTGCCAGACATGCTGCCCTATCTCTTCAAGCAATGACTTTCCATGTCCTGCTGGCAAAAAGTCTCTGGAATGTGTTCTGTTTTATAGGTGAAATAAAAATAACCCAAACAACTGAACAAAAATTGCAACTATTCCCCATCAGACAAAGAAACAGTATCCTTCAGTATGTCCTGATCTCAGCTGAAGTCAATCTCTAGCAAAGAAAATCTAGAGAGCAATACCTAAATTACTGGGCAGTGCCTTCACATCGGCTGATCAACAAAAGGACCTCTAGGAGATCATGACAGGGTCATGACGCGGATCATGACAAGCCAAAGGTAGATCTAATAGATTTTAAGAATGATGGCATTAGAAGAATTCCTTCTGAGTCAGTACATCAGTAACACAGGTTTTAACAAAGACCATAACTGCTGCAAACTTTGACTCCAACTGCTGTATTTTAATCCCGAACTATGGGTCATATGTCCATGTCTTATGGATGTTTGTCAAATCTCTTGGTTTTTTCCTGTCTTGATTTTCTGGTATATTTCTTGTGAACAGGCTCTTATTTTGATCCCTTATTGGAAACTCAGGCACTGCCTTAAGCCCCCCCAGCTAATGATCAACTATGATTATTCTTCACTGAAGCATTCTTGTTATTCCCAGAACCCAGCCACTATGGCCATTTTGTATTTACGGTTCGAATCACTGAAGATGTGTGATAAATGTAGCATATATTGCTGCCCTTCAGGATTCATACAGGACTCCAAGATAGTGTAACTCCACTTGGCAGGATGAGAAATGCGTGAATGTAGCATGAAGTGCATTTTTGCAGCCGTTTTTTATTTTTTTTCACTTTTTTTATTACATTGACTGTCTGGTCTCTGTTTTGAAGCATATTTGAATTTTCCAAAGCTCCTTTTAAACTCCTGTTATATAGCTTCTGCCCTCTTGCCCTTTTTGCATCTACACACACAGATCTGCCACGCAGGCAGGGTAGTATGACAGGCTTCTCTCAGCTCCATGAGATTTCTTTACCATAGTCAATATCCAAAGTACAATCCTTAGTGTTAATAACTGCTCTACTGGATCTGGTAGTTGTTGGTTGGGATGTAGTTGCATAAGATGACAGAATTCTCACCTTGCTAACCCAGCAAATCCTGCACAAGTGTTTGTAGTGGCACAGAACAGACAAGAGTAGATGGTCAGGGACATCTGGCATGTAGAAACTCCCTTTTAAATGGCAGCTAACAATTTTGTCAGGCAAAAGTGTGTCTGGAGCCATAAGTGCACAAGGAGCTCTTGAGGGGAAAAGCAGTAGAGTGGCATGAGGCAAAAATTGTACAGCTTCACCGCAAAAGCCATTGTCTTGTGAAAGAGCACTTTAGGGATGTTGCTAGTAAAAGTTGCAGAAAACATGTTGATGATCACGGCAATTTTCATAGCAGTAATACAACATCAACCTAATTTTACAGGTATGAGTGTCATAAATAGCTTTTCCTAGAGCTCATAACAATTCTGTTTGGGTGAATTTAATGGAATTTTATTGCTACTTCAGGAGAAATAAAAGTTTCTAAAATGCCAGAAGTCACACTCTCAGACATCTGTCAGGAGGGTAGCCAAACAGCTTCTCAGCAACTCCAGTGTGGAGCTACCTGGTATATTTGGATTTGATTCTTTCTGTAAAGTTGACTTAGAAGAGTCATCTGGGCTTGCCTCAACTGTTCATCTTTGTATGTCAGCTCATACAGCCCTTCCAAAGCCTTGGCAAGATACCATCCCCCTCAGAGATGCTGGAGAGCTTCCGTGGATAAAAATAGCTTATTACTTAATGGCTGACACTGGTTGCAGTCACCGCAGTTGAATTGCAAACAATTTCTATGCAAAGATCTGCTCACCTCCAGAAGAAATACATTTAAACCTGCAGTTTCTTGCAAAAAGTACCTGGCACCCCTTTCTGGTGGTCATTTCTGCCTTCATGGCATTATTACAGAACTAGCATCCCCATGACTGATGCAGTGGAAGCAAATAATTGTGTCCCCAAAGGCAGGCAAGTGTTGTTTCTAAACTTCGGTATATGTGGCTCATATTTATCCATTTGCAATCTGAAACAGTGGGGATGGAGTGAGTCTCTGCCAAGAACTGGCAGACTGGTGGCGACCTAGCGTGTCCTGGGATCACCAGTGGGCTGCAGGACAGCAGGAGAGAGCATGGTGATGGGCTGGGCAGTACTGGTGTCGCTCTGTGGTTATGCTGGAAGGAAAAAGCATTGTGTGTTTTCTGCTTAGATGAGAGTTTTGACAAAGCAGGAGTTCTGTGTTGGCATCTACTGCAGCTGACTGTGTTGGTGAGGCTGGGTGTACAGAACGGTGTCAACAGCTTTGTGAAGCACTCACATTCCCTGGCAGAAGCTCAAGGAGCATTTCCAGCAACCTCCAATTACAGTACTAATTACAAGAGATTATCAAGCTCCCCAGAACAGACCCCAAGCTTCCTTTTGCATGCAAACTAGCAAGGACTTTTGTGTCCATGCAGGTAAAGCTCTCTTCAGAGTATCATCAGTCTGAATATACATCACCCATCAGTGTCAACTTTCTTTAAACAATGCCATCTTAAAATACTGTTGTGCATGCAGATATACCTGTCAAAAAGCAATCGTCATGTTGAGTGAACTGCCAGTCTAGAGGTTTTGAAAGGATATTTTTATGTTAATTTTGAAGATTAGAGGCTTCTTCCTGCTTCTGTCCCATACATGTCCTTTTATGTGATATTGTCTAGAGTACTAATAATATAGGCACAGTAACATCTCAAAGAAAAGCATTATGTTCTTTAACCAGATTGCAGATTGCAGCACTAACTGGCAAAATTAACATATTTGTGCCTCACTGCAGAAAGCTTATGACAAGAAAAGCCCATGCTGGCCTGGAGCTCGACTTTCCTTTTACTGCTCAAAAAGCAGATTATTTTGTTGTGGTGTAATTTCTGATCCATTGCTCATATAGGGAGCTCTTAATATTAAGTGGCCTGAATCTATTCTTGCTCTCAACTTGAATATCTGAACACTTGAAGACAAAATTAAGAACTTTTAGAGGGATACATCTCACCAATCTTCTAACACCTAAAAGTCAGAGGTAAAATCAACAGCTAAGCATCCTATCAAAGAATGGAAAGAAAGGCACTTGCAGAAGGCAATTCATCCTCAGATTCCTACCCAGTCCTCTCCACTGACTGCATAGAAAACTTGTGCGCTGGACTGTTGAGTAGAAATTTTTATTTTACCCCTATTTGTCTGACTGTGACTTTTAACTTTGCTGCAAATAATTCTAAGAGTATGCCCCAGCTTCAGTGCTGTGGAAAGGAAATACTGCATTTGAAACCTGGTGTAAACTCAGGTTCTCCTTATACTCATGGGGAAGGGGGTAAAAACCCAGGAGGTTTGATTTTGCAATTAAAAAATAAAATGTCTTATTTTCACAGCAAAATGATCTAGTTGGTGCCTGTAGGCATGTGACATATTATGCAGATGTATATCATTTTGGATGACATATCACGGACTTGCTAGTTGAAAAGGTAGAACTGCCCAAGGGCTAGTTTAATTTTTGCACCTGAATCAGAAAAAATGTTTACAATTTCATTCATAAATCAATGCTGCAGTCTAGTTCATACCTGCTTCTTCTCTTCCCTGTTCTCCTGTGTCTCCTCCCTTCATTAATTTTGTCACCTTCTCTCCATCTTCCCATGCAAATCTCTCTCTCAGAAGTATGTGTTTCACTCTATCACAGATATGTCCACTTGGAATGCATTACTCACCTTCTCAGATACCAATATTTATCTAAATTTCTTTCAGTGTGATGGGATTTGAACACAATTTCTATTATCAGTAGTGGAGATATGCCAGCATACTGCCACAGGGATACTGGCTTATGTCTGATTCATTGAATAGTTATTTTACAAGAGACTTGAGTGTGAGCAGGAATACATATGTTGAGCTCCGTTCTTCAAAGTGTCAGGCACTGTCTTGAGGATATACTTAAGTGCTGGGTGATTCACGGACAGAGTTTCTGTGTTTTGTGAGGTTGAGCCAAAGTTCCTTTATTTTTTTCAGTCACTGAAGTTAACAGAAGCCCTCATGGATGGGTATTGCAGCATAAATTAACTTCAGTTGAAGAAACAAGATGGTTGCAAAGAAAGAAGAAAGTCAGTTCTTACTGCATCAATAAGAGAGGAAGGATTCATTGCTTTCCAGAATTTGAAGGAAGAGGATAAGAATTAATTCCCTTTTTGTCACTGTCTCAGCCCCATTCTGCCTCATTTTTTCCAAATGTCTAAAGACTCAAGCAATGGGCAGTTCTTTAATATGCAGAGCTAGCACAGAGCTCTCTCTGCTCAAACATGAAAGTGGCTTAGCAAATATCTAGTTTCTCTAAGGTCAGCTTATGGTGTATATTTGAGTGAAGAGTTTTTTCCTTAAAAAACTAAGTCCTTGTTTTAATGGGTAATTTCCCTTGAAAACGGTAAACTGCAAATTAAATGGCAAAAAGCAATTAATTATTGAAATGATAATATCCTTGTAAAGGTTAAGAGGTAATATAAATGAAGTTCCTGTGAGCACATTAATGGAATTACTATCTTCCCCCATATAAGTGGTAACTGTAACGACCTTGCTAATTAGCTTTTTCATCGGGAAAAGGATATTGAAATATGTAGTTATATTGCAAAAGCACAATGTATGAGTAGGTTATTTTGTCACAATATAATATAGAGAGAACACTCTAGGCGCTGAACCTTCCCAGAGAGGGTTAAGAGGTCTTTCCAGAGCATGCATGGGAGATGACTGAAGCCCCCATAAACCAAGAGGAGATGATTAGTGGCCTGCTATGCCAATTAGACATGCACAAGTCTATGGGCCCTGATGATCCAGCCCAGAGTACTGAGGGAACTGGTGAAAGAACTTGCCAAACCACTCTCAATCATCTGCCAGCTGTCCTGGTTAACTGCAGAAGTTCCAGGTGACTGAAAATTAGCAGATGTAACACCCAGCTACAAGAAGGGTTGAAAGGACAATCTGGGGAACTACAGGCCTGTCAGCCTGACCTCGGCACCAGGCAAGGTTATGGAAGAGATATCCTGAGTGCCATTGCACAGCCCAGGCAGGACAACCAGGGGATCAAGCCCAACCTACATGGATTTATGAAAGGCAGGTCTTGCTTGACCAACCTGATCTCTTGTATCTATACCAATATATGTATTATAGATGTATGTATATAATCCATATATCTGCATTATAAATACACATATATCTAATAAATGCATATCCATGTAGGTATATGAATGTTATATACATACTGGATATGCTAATGACAAGCCTTTTGGACAGCTGCAAAAAAAAAGATTGGTTCTTCTTCCACTGAGGACGTGTTTCGGACATGGATACACCTGGAAGCAAGTTCTGTTTGGGTTTCAGCTGACAAGAGCTGGCATTACAATTCTTCTGTGAATTAATGTCTGCGAGATTTCAGAAGTTCCAGCTTCATGGAGCCCCTGAGTTCTGCACAACCCTCAGGGTGTGATGGGGAGGGGAGGAAATGAGCTTCCACTTGGAAAATTAATTGGCCATTGTCCCCAACTAGAGGATTTTCAGCTTTCCTTTCTAAAAACCCCAGAAATCATTAGCCATATCCTTGGGAATGTGATCTAATACGGTGACCTAGATGCAAGTGATTGCTGGAGCTCACGGGGAGAGGCAGCTCTACTACAGTTCTGTGGAAAAAGGCCGGGGGAGGAACAGGACGCTGCCTTGAACCCCGTTCTCAGGTACACCCAGTTTAACCAAACCGTTCCGCTAAAAGTGACCTTTGGGTTCTGCAAAGGCACCTCAGGAGCCTCAGGACAGTGGCCCAGGGCGGTTAAAAATCCCAAAGGTTTTATGGAGAACAGAAGCAAGCTCTGCTCTCTGCCCCCGCTTTTCGCACACACGCCCTTCCTCATCTACAGCCGCATCAAACGCTCCGGAGGGGCCAGGGCACATCCCGCGCCAGCCCCGCGGGGCTGGGAGGTGCGAGGCTCCCGTGCCCCGGGCTCGCCCGTCCCGGCCGCCCCAGCCCTGCTGCGGCCCCGCCGCCCACCGAGTGTCACTGTCGAGCAGCGCAGAGCCCGAGCCCGCCGCCCCGGGCACCCCATCGCCGGGGCACCGGCATGGTCGGGGCCCTGCGGGGAAACTGTGACCTCCTGCTGAAAGCTGATCCCAGGCTAGGGCATTTAAAGTGAAAAGAAAAATCTTCTTGCTGTTGCACGTGTCGTTGAACAAACTCATGTCTCCAAACGCGCCCGCCGCTCAGTGCGAGAAAGCACCGCAGCAAGACCTGCTCTTTGTACGCTCGCCACATCTTTCTTTAACAGCATCTGGGGAAGATAGACAGATGTCCCACTCATAAGTAAGATGACACTATTAAATGATTTGTATTTGGTCTACATGCACAGAAAGCAGGCTGCCAGTAGAAGAGCATTTCTTACTGGGAAATCACTCGTTCATCATCCAGATGTTCCTTATTTTAAAAAGTCCAATTAAGAATAGTGGAAATTTAGGATTGAAACCAGCCACATGTTTTTCCTGGGTTTGTGTAGGGCTAAGACAATTCCCTGGTAGAGGAGGATGGGTCTGGGACCTGTAATCTCAGAGCTCAGTCACTTTGGCAGTGTTTGCGAGGGCAGGAGCAGGCATTCCTCCCTTCAGCCGTGCAGAATAAACCTCCTTGGCCTCTCCCACAGCCACCAGGCTTGTTGACAACAGGACACAAAAGAGAAAATCAATAGCTGTAGCTACTATTTTAGAGCCTTGCAAAATGCAGACCACCTGCTGGCTTTTATGTAATAGATGATAAGTAATAACTTAAAGATGAAACAACATACAGAGGGTTTATGGCAAATAATAAAGATTGTTTTCCTCTTTTGTTTTACATTGACATGTTATTTTTATGTGCACCCAGAGATTAAAAGACTGATGTTAGCACCAACAGCACTGTATCCAGTAAGACAACTCTCTTTCAGAAATACGGTAAGTTTTGTTCATGAATTGTTAGCAAGAAAATTCACAGAATTTGCCACCATGAGAACCACGGAAAAATAAGTATTAATGATGGGATAGTATTAGAATAGAAGTGGAGAGAGGATCTTTTGGTTAGAGCTAAGTTTATAGGCCAAGATTCAGGTCTGAATATAACAGTCCAAAATCTACCCAGGTGTCTAGTTCCACCCACAGTAGAAAACATGCAATTTGTTTGACTTGGAAGGACACCATATGGATGGACAGGATATGGTCACCTGAATTTGTTTTCTTACCTTCCTCTGAGAAATTTGCAGGTGTTGGAGTTGGGGTTCTCTTTTTCTGTCTGTTTAGTTGATTTTTTTCCCTAGCTGCTGCAAGATTGGACATAATTTCAGGCAAATATACTAATTATCAGGTTATTTCTCTAGCAGTACTTGTCTGTTTGGTTTCTAGTGACTGTATTTGAATAATTAGGTTGACTTTCTGTTGCTCCTGGTACATAGCCTCAAGTCTATTGTAGTACATATACTTTCCTTTTTCATTTAAAATCAAGTACAGACATGACCTGAAGATCCAGTTTTGTGAGATGCTCGGAACCATGTTGGTGTGATCACTTTCCTGCAGACCACACAACCGAAACCGGATGGTGGCCTGAAAGATAAAACCCTCTTGGTTCTTTTTCTGGTAAAAGACTGAAGAATGAGATAGAGGTTTGGTAGCTGCTTCATTTTCCTTGGGGTTCAGGAACGTGCATACTCCCCTATGGCATTTTATGTTGTCTTACAGGATATACTGTAATGAAAGAGCCTGTGATGTGTATATTAGCCAGGATTGATTTAGATACAGTGACAGGATTGTCTGCTGTGCTGATTAGCTCCATCATGTCTGTAGTGCCCCAGCTGTAACAGCAGCTTAGTCAATGGATTGAGGAGAAGCAAAATGGTAAAATCTATAAGCATATTTTCCCATCTCCCTGCTAGGGTAGTTTTCTGACAATGTATTCATGGCTGTTTGATTCAGTCTGACTTCAGTGGTTGCAACAGAAGGTAATCTGTGGCTCAGGTTCCCTCGACCAACTATGAAGATTTCTCACAAGCAGATTCTCTTAAAATTCAAAACACCAGGACCAATTTTAAAACCAGCTGCTATTTCAGTATAGACAAGACCCTGGGGACCATGTGCTTTTTATTGCTTTATTCTGAGGAGGTGTCTGCTTTTGTGGTTACAAGAAACATTGTGAATCCTAAAGCACAATGTAATAACTCCCCTTTTCTTTCAAACAGGTTAGATGGTGATAGAAATATTTCAGCTAACTTTCAAGTAAAATACTTCCAAGCACAATGATCCTGAAAGGGGAATGAAATGTTGATACAGTTGAAGCATGTTGAGTTTTAAACATTAGGAAAGAAATGGAATGAGAATTTGGATGTTACCTTATATACACAATGTGTTTAATTTGTTCCTAATCAAAACACAACTCATTGGACAGAAGATGGATTGTGAAATAAAGCTTATTTCCCTGCAAGTGACTAAGTCATGCAGCCAGCTTGTGGGGGCATTCAGAGACAGCTGGCAAGATGAGATGCTTCAGGAGAGATGCAGAATTCAATGTACAGTTTCCATGAGGGAAAGCAGAATGGCAGCAGCTCAGGGAGTGAACGTACAAGCCATATAAGGCAAGTAAATGAACTGCTGTAGAGATGCCATTAGCAAAGCAAACACTGACTTGGGGACCTTGGCATATACCATGCAAGAGATAAATTGCATGAATAAATGCATGCTTGTTTGCTTCTCCCTAGGCTTCCAATGCCAGTTTTAACTGAGAAACAGTTTCCATGTGTGATACAGAAGTTTTTCTACAGTCATTTTAATGCCAGGCAATTTCTACCCATGTCTGATCCCAACACATGCCTAATTTAGACATATTTATCACAGTTTCATTATAACTCAGGCCTTTGGCTAAGGAAAGAATGACAGACCTTAATCTTCAAACAATTGAGGATTTAATAACAGTACTCAATTCTTCTCTTTCTTTACACCAAGAGCAGAGTTCCAATGACACAATATTAGCTTAGGATCCCTGTCATTTCAGGTGTTGGTAAAATGAATAGCAGGGGGTAAAACACCACACTGAGCCAAGTGAAGGCATGCGAGAGGTAAACAAGGAGCGTCTACACTCACCGAAAAGTGCATAGCTCCTTGCAGAAGTGGAGATCTGAGAGCTTGTGCATGCTTGGGGGTGGAGGCACAGCACCAGGCAGAAAGGCGATTCGAGGGGAGGATGCTGCAATGGTATGCTGTGGAGCAGGCTCCAGCTCTCAACTTTGGGAAAGTCATACCAGCTCCTTTTCTGTCAGACACCCCGTGGGCACATCCACTTTCATGTTTTGGTGTGAATCAAGGGCGTGCTTTTGAAGTGAATCTCCAGATCATCCTCACTTACCACGTTTCATTTTGCCCAGCAGAGATGAGTACACAGAGTGGATTCAGATAGCAATATAACAGAAGACAGGTGCCAGGAGTGTATCAGATATGTTCTAAATTCTCATGGGGCCCTCAGTCCACAGACCCAGCCTGGAGTGACTCTGAAGAAAAAACTATTGAAATGTGTGAACATCATTTAGGCCCTCAACACCATGAGATCCAACACCAGATTGATCCACGTTACTATAGATGTATACTAGGTGGATGTAGCCTAGGGGTAGTCAGCTGTGGGTATGGCTGTTTTGGGTTATGCCTTCATTGTCTTCCTTGTGAAGCACTTTATTGTGTATATTCTAGCATTCAGCCTGTATTTAACTGATTTCTTGAGTCTTTGAAGCACATTTCCTTAAATACACTTGAAATGTTAGGGTGGAAAACTCGATCGTGCTAGATACTTTCCAATCCATTTCTTATCCCTTGAGAAAATATGCATTTTCAGTAATGTTCTGATTTTAAGGCTTTGCATTATAGGGAAAAAAAATGGAAGTCTAATTTTAAAAGTACAATAAAGCAGCTTTGTAATTTAATTCTGAAAATAGCTGCTGTTAATATCAAATGGTGTAAATGCAGACTGAGTGCAATAAACCTCACTTCCATTTAGCATTAATAATACTAATGAATGGTGTTTAAATCACACGCCAGGACAGTAAAAGAAACATTACCAAAGAGATTTTGCATGTCTGGTGCTGACATAATTTAAACCTGTCATAAAATTGTCTTATATCTGAGAAATATATTCATGTTTTTGGGTGTAGAGGAAAAACCAGAATAGGAAATGTCTTTTTCTCCCAGAGGCTCTGTGTGCAGAAGGCAACCCCTCCTCAAAACTTTCCCACTTAAGTCACTCTGGGAAAGGGCTGAAGCTCCTGTCTCTCCGCTTGACCTAACCCATCCGGGATGAGCTGCTTGGTACTGTGGTCACATTTACTCTCGCTGTAGACCAACTCGGGAACTGTTGCGATTAAAATGCTGGCTCAGCAGCTCGCATGCAGAGACAGACACAGTTCTTATCGCACGCACACCATCAGATTAGTCCATATTTTCCCATGTAAGGACTGCAGCCTTCCCTCTTTCCTTCAAACACTCCTTCTTTGCCGGCTTTTCTCCCCTCTCCTCTCCTGCTCTTTCCTCCTCTCTGTCACCGGCTTCACCGCCCCGCGCACCCCGCACTGAGCCGCCGAGCCCGGGGACGCCGCGGCGCTCTCCGCCACCCCCGCACCAACCCGGCCTCGCATCAGTCCGCCCCGGCACCCACCGCTCCGGCCCCGGGACACAAACCCCCCCCCCCGTCCCAGTCCAGGGCGGGCTCGGGAAGCCGGGACCCAGCCCCGCTGCGACCCCGCAGGGCCGGGACCACCGCCCCGCCCCGTAAGGGCTCGGGGACGCGCCCCCGTTCTCCCGTTCGCCGCTCCCCCGCCGCCGCCCGGCCCCTCGCCCCCGGCCCCGTCCGCGGCCCCGCAACTGCGCCGACCGCGGCGGGTCCCGCCCGGGGAGGCGGTGGCGGGGAAGGGGGAGGAGAGGCGGCGGAGTGCGCTGCCTCCCGAGGAATCAAACGGGAGGAGAGAGGAACGTGCGGAGGAAAGGACGGGCCGGGCTGGGGAGGGTCCCGGTCCCGGTCCCGCCCGCCTCGGAGCTCCCGCGTCGCCTCCGCGCCGGGACCGCGGGTAGAGTCGCTTGGGGCGGCCGCCGCCCGCCGGCCCCGCGCCCATGTGCTCCCGGCAGCCGCGGCGGGCAGCCTCCACGCCCGGCGTGTCCGTAAGTAGCCCTTCGCTCCCCGGCACGGCGCCTGCCCCCATCCTGGCACTCCTAGACCCCTCGCCACTCCTGCTCCTTCCAGACACCGCCTCTCCCGCACTCCCTGCGCGGCTGAATCCCCTGCCCCTTACGGATCCCCTGCACCCCCTTCCCTTCTCGAACCCCTGCCCTCCCTCGCTCCCGGTACGTTGCATCCCCTGCATGACTCCGGATCCCCGAGCCTTCAGAACGTCCTTTCCCTCCCCGACCCCTCCCCACCCCGCACGGCCACATCCCCTACATTCCCGTTCCCTCTTTTCCTCCTGCGTTCCTTTTCCCCGCTCCGACACCCCGCCTGTCCGCATCCCTTGCTCGTTGCACCGGACTCTGTAGACTCCCTTCCCTGCTCGGATTCCCAGCCCTCTCATCCTCTTGTCTTCCCGAATCCTTCCTCTCCCGGGCCCCCGTCCTTCCCGTATCTCCCTGCCACCCCGGACCGCTCTCCCTTCCCGGCCCCGCTGCTTCCCGGCTCTCAGTCCTCTTGGCCACCCGGATTCCCCGCACTCTCGGCACCTCTGCCTTTCCAGCCCGTCCCCGCCCGCATTCTCCTTTCCCTCCCTCTCTTCTCCTCTCGGACCCCCTGTCCTCACCACCCCTTCGCCTCCCGCGTCTCCTGCCCCTCTCGGATCCCCTGCCCCTCCCGGCTCTCCTGCCCCCCAGCCTGCCCCGCCCGGCACCCCCCCACCCTGTCGGCTCTGCGGGCGCTGCGCCCGTTCGCCCGCAGTTTTTCCTGGCATCACCCCGGCAAGTTTTTGTTCCTGGCCGCCGCCTTCCCTCGGGGGAAGCCGTATCTCTCCGCCGCCCCCTCTTACCCCTGGAGGGCGGGGAGCGGGGTTTCGGGGCCGGAGGGGCGAGTCCGCCTCCCGAGAGAGCGCCCAGGCTGTGAGCTGGCAGGCTCCGGGGAGCCAAAGCTGCTGCCCGGCTGGAGCCGGAGGATTTGCAGGGTCTTACCCCTGGGACCCTCCATGTTGGCCCTATTTCTAGCCGTACCTTCTCCCGCGATTCAGGGAATTATCTCCCCTAAGTGCCGTGACCCACTTTGGCTTAGACTTTTGTTGCCACGCCAAGACACAGACAGATCCTTCTCTAGATGATGCTTCTGAGGGAATGGTTCCCCACCCCCCCCCCCCCCCCCCGCCGCATGCCTTCCTGGCAAGTTTTTATCCCCAGGGGTTTGGCGTTTTGCAGGTTGAAAGGCATTTCTGTGGATAGGCTATGGGTACATGGGTGTACTCTTCTTCAGTAGCAGCATAGACTTTTTTAGTATTACAGAGGAGACTTTTCTTAGTGTTTTAAAAGTAAACAAAACTTTTGTGTAGTGCACATGGCTAATTTCACTTACAAACTTTTTCTACATTCCCTCCTTGTGCTGAAGTAGTATTCATTTTATTGCCTTTTCATGAATTGGATTCACAGATTGGCATCTAATCATGCTTAGAAGAAAAAGCCCTTGTAAATAGCTATCAGAATTAATTTGGCAGCAACTGTGAGAAAAGATCATAAATTTACAAATGCAGTTAGAATAATGATCCAGCATGAATTTAACGAGAAATACACCCCCAGCCTCTGGGAACGGCATGTAGGTTTCTGTGACACTCAAATGCACTTGGCCGCACTGACACTGAGCTTAAAGGCTGGGAGTTGTCTGAGAAGGATGAAAAGGGGTTATGGCTCCTGAGTTTGAGCTGGGAAGAGGCAATGAAGAGCTGGGCTGAATGCAAGCAGGAATATGAAGAGAGACCTCTGTGTTTTAATTGTGTGCTCCTTGAGGTTGTCTAGGGGTGAATCCAAAAGATGTGGCAATGCCTTCACTTACCAGAAGCCCACCTGGAGTTCGGGTTCCTGGCACTTTGGGACATCAAGTGATAAAAGGCTACTTTTGCACAGAGATGCCAAACAACTTGGAGTGCTGGAAAAAATGTCGTCTTGTAACACTTCTTTTGGGGTTCTGCCAATAAGTTTTGCCTCTGTCACAGGAGTCTGATCTTGAAATACCTTAGGCACTGTGAGTGGTTTTGCACTGAAGCTGTAGGACCATCTATAAAGTGAAGTACATTCTCCAGGCATTGCAGGAGGAAGGTCTAGCTAACTAAGGATAAGCAAGACCTCATCTATTTTTTCTATCAGCACTGGAAAGATCAGGATGTACAGTGGAGAAAAGTGAGGCAAGTACACAGGGAGCCCCTGAAGGTGGCTGCAGAGTGTTCCTGGATATGCACAGCAGCCTGTGCCAGCTGGGCTGCCTGCCACCACCATCACACTGACCACAGAAGCTGGTGTCACTGAGAGTGATTGTAGGGTCTGCTTGCAAGGATGGGACAGAAAAGTGGAATGTCTTATTCAGAAGCCCCCTAGGAAGGAAAAACACTCTGGCAGACAAATATTTTTTTCTAATGTCTTTTTGTCTAATGTCTAGTGTTACTGAACTTGTATTTTTCTCCTTTTTTGTGTTTTGTCATTTAATTAGGGACCTTTGACTTCATGATGGGAGGAAATATCCCCCTGGCTGTTAGGATCCAAGCTTCTCCCAGTGTGAGGATTTGTCAAGGCTGAGAGATTCTGGATTATCCATAAAACTCCTCTAAAATACACAGTTACTTTTGTGTCTTCCCATTGTGAGAGGTCTTGGAGCAGATACAAAGATGGCCTCCAGCCTCACCTGTGCTGGTGTCGTCTGGGCTTTCCTCTCCTTCCTCTGTGCCGCTGCCTCCTGTGTTGGCTTCTTCATGCCCTACTGGCTCTTGGGGTCTCAGCTGGAGAAGTCTGTTTCTTTCGGCACTTTCCGGAGGTGTTCCTACCCGGTTCGGGATGAGAGCCGCCAGATGACCGTGATGGTGGAGCAGTGTGGCCGCTATGCCTCCTTCCAGGCCATCCCGAGCGCCGAGTGGAGGATCTGCACGGTGGTGACGGGCCTGGGCTGCGGGCTGCTTCTCTTGGTGGCCCTGACAGCACTCATGGGCTGCTGTGTGTCCGAGCTCATCTCCAGGACCGTGGGCAGGGTGGCAGGAGGCATCCAGTTCCTGGGGGGTAAGTGCTCTTGCGGTGAGGGGATGGGGGTGTCCAGGATATTTGTTTGCACGCGTGGAGACTCCCTTGGTGCTTTTGGGAGGAGGAGGGGGTGATTCAAACTTTCTCCTAGAGAGGGAGAGCATTTGGCTCCCTCAATGACTGAGCTGGTTGTGTGGCTGCCTGAATGTGGCCCAAAGACACAGTGGCCTGTGCTCTCCTGTGCTCAAGTCCCTGTCTGGTCATTATGTGACCTTTGAGAGCAGCGTGGCAAGTCAACTTCTGTGGGCCAGCATCTTCACAGCAGTTTCGTGGGCTGAGTTGGAGGTACCTGGAGAAGCATGTGGGCTACAGATCCACATGGAGCATTGTGGTTTGGCAGAGGAGAGGCTGTGTTATGTGGGAGCAACCTCTCTTTCTCCTTCCTACCCCTATTACTGGCAAAGCTCGCTCCAACTCTGCTCTCTGCAGCTGCACGGATCTGGCAACAAGCTTTTGCCCCAGGTTTGAAGTGCGAATTGTTTATCCCTGGTGGACGTGGCCCACGATCTCCTGGGAGGAGCCCTGCTGGGCTGGCTGACCCACACTGCCCGCTGATGGTGCCACAGGTTTGTTGGCTCCATGGGCTAGACAGTGTGTGGGAGAATTACCTCTGCTCCTTTTTTTAACTTGTAATTGTGTGGCGTCTTTGTAACCGTAAGCATATTTGAAAGGTATGAGACAATAAATAGGATCCACAAGCGTGCTTTTTACAGAGCAGTTTTCCCAGTAAATCATCACCCTCTTGTCATCAGTGACATGTGGATCAGTGGCACTCACTTTTGCCTGATTCAAGCGCTCCACTGCTGGCACGCACTTGCCCCCATAAGGTAACGTGTTTCTCTGAGCTTTGGATGCTGAGGCAGTGCAGGTGCCAGCTTTCTGGGTGCCCTGCAGCATCTGATCCCAGCCAGGCACCATGGCTCATGCCCCAGAGGAGTGGACTGTAGTGGAACCCTCGCTTCTCTCCCCTCTAAACACACGCTTGCCCTGCAAGGGTAATCTGGTTACGTGCCGTGTCTGCAACTTCTAAGGAAGCACAAGACAAAAACTCCACTAACTGTCTGGCTTGGTGTGGACAGCTGAGGCAGGGAAAGGGCCCTGTGCCAAGCCTCCAGCCAGACGATACCAGTGTAACTCCCTCCTGGCCGCAGGGAGTCCTCTCTCCAACTTTTTGAGTAGTTTCTGCACTTTAGAGCAAGCTGACCCCATCACTTCACTGTTCCTTCAGCTTTGTGACCCACAGGCATTCCTGTGTTTAATCTGCCTGATAATTTGAAAGTGCAGCAGCTGCTGGAGAGTTAACTCTGCTGGGAGCTGTGGTTTCTTGAAACCTGCTCCATTATACAGTTCCAGCCAGGCAGTCAGGGGTGGAGAAGGTTTTCAGTTTGGTGACAATCTGTGAGCCTGCTTTGTCTGACTATTTTCTCTTAGAGCCATCACAGGCTTTAACCACCCCCTCTTTCCAACTGCTGTCTCGGCTCATCTGGTTTTAGTTTGCGTTTGGCCCCTTTCTCATGACCATGCTCCCCCATGTGCCTGTGGAACAGGGCCAGCAGGGGAGCTTCCAGCTGTTTGCTTACAGCCACCCCAGCAAACATGGCAGCTCCAGCAGTGGGCAGATGGCCGAGGGATGCAGGAGGAACCCCGCTCCCCCATGACACTGGCGTGGGCTGAAGATGTGCTTCCTTCTCTGAGGCAGGATGGTGGCTCCTGGGCAAGGAGATGAGAGGTTCTTTCAGAGCACGCCATGGCAACCCCTGTCCAAGCTGACCAGGCAGCATCCCATCCTGCCTGAAAGGGCGTGAGCAGGTAGTGCTTGTTCTCAGTAGGTGACAATTCCAAGAAATGTGAACCTGTGATATGAAATGAAAATTGCCAACGACTTTGCTTACAGTTCAGAAATTAGTTACACAGCATGTCTAATTTTCCCCTCTACTGGCTTTTATGGTTGTCCCACATTTCATTCAGCACTGCTGGAAGTGTGTAAGAAAAGACCAAAGAACCATCATTTCTTAACCTGCTTAAAACCTAACTGGGGGGACACAAGGGAGAGGCCAGGTGGTGAAAGCCAGTAATTTGGATAAACTGAAGGGAAATACTAGGGTAAAGAGGAGTTTCTTACATCCCTCATCAGATCCTTAGCTGCTATAAATCAGTGTAGGTTAATTGTTTAAATGACATGACTACATTTACTTAGATGTCTAACTTGGGCACTATAATTACTATGTTGTTTTATGTCAAGATAGCTGTGAGCTGTTCACCTTATTTACAAACAGGGAATGCCAGCTCTTTGTTCCCTGTATTGCAGTTGTAGGTTTAGCTGTATACCATGATGTGGGCTTTGAATATGGCTTGGTGGCAGTGCAGTCATTGTCACTTAGTTGGTCTCCACTTAGAGATCTAATCAAATAAAACCCTTATAATTTTTTTTTTTTTTTAACTGGGGAGAAGAGCTCCCAGCTAGCTTTGGATGAAGGAAAAACCTAGGAAAATAAGCAGCCACTGAGTGATGCTATTAATTCATCCTCTGCGTTAGGACAGGGAGATGGCTAAACGGTTTCACTTTCTTTTTATCTGAGGCATCTACACCCATACCCTGCTGGGGCTCTTGCTCCAATGACAGAGGGATAAGTGTTGGAATAAACCACATTTCTCTTGAAGTTAGAAACACAGCATAAAGACAGGTTCGGTGTAGCTAGTTTATGTCTTTACTTGTGTTCCTTTTGTTTAGGATCTCAGTAAGTTTCTCCACATGATTTAAAAACACAGACTTGAGGAGGAAGTAAGCCAATGGATAATGGATTATTGCAGGAGGCCCAAGAGCAGGGGAGATGTACAAGCCACTGAAGCTGTGGTGAGCTGAAGAACTAAGATTGCTAAAACTTACTCCAACACTAGAAGCATTTTTACTGCTATGAAGAGGTGGCAGAGAGGTTTGCTTACCAGAGCTGGTAAGCAAACAGCCTGATCCTTTTCTTCTAGCATTGTGAAGGAGGAATAGCTCCAAGTAGGTCAGTGGAATAACACCTGTAAAAAAGTAGTGCGGCTTGTGCTAGCTAAATGGTGCCAAGGTTTTTTAGCTGGGATTTCCCCAAGTCGCATGTGGCAGCTCAAGGGAGTGAATTATTCATGAGTGCTTATACCATAAATCTGCTCTTCTGATGAAAATGGAATGGCAGAACCTGCAGGAAATTGCAGATCTAGGCAGAGCCAGAAGGGCTCTTTGGATATTCCTTGATCCTATGTACTTAGTCTGTATTTGCTATTTCAGATGATCCTGGCTAAAGAGCATACATGTATTTTAAGATGATTCTGGAGTGAAACATGTAGAGTTTTTGTTCCTGCTAGAAAGATTGCATCATAGACTTTTCCTCCTTTTCACAACTGTGGGAGCCGCTTCCTTTCCCATACATGATCACGTGGCAGCTCTGTAGCCATTACAGCTATTGAGTGCATGAAAAACAACGCTTTTAGCTTTTTCTAAGGCAATTTGGTGGTGGTGACAAAAAGTATCCAACCTCCCAAGGCCAGCCTTTTCTGCAGTGGACACCAGTGGTCTGCAGTCCACAGCTGGCAAACTGCTGCTGTGGTCTCTCAGATCATGCCTCCTGGACATCTCTCTTGGATTGCTTCGAAGAACTGACAACTGAGGTGAAAGTTATGCTATCTGTAACCTCTTGAGGGCACAGTCATGTAGATGGATACAGTCTTCGACCATAACTATAGAGGATATGACAGCAGGGAGTGAAGTTTAACACATCTATGGCAAATTGGAGTCTGTAATTATTGATCTCCTTTTCATTGTGCCGTGGCAAGTCAATTTCACTTAAATGAAGAAACGAGAAATTTGCAGGTAGGTAGCTCAGATATGACATACTAATTTGGTGAATAGTTTCACTCTAAATGCAGAGCAATGATTTTAAGAACATAGCAAAATTTTTAAGAACATAATGAACTTAAAGGTTAGCCAGTTTTATGAGAGGCAGTGGATCAAAAGGCACAAGTACTGCAAGGATGGTCAATTTAAAGAGCATTACGCTGGCAAGGTGAAGCTTTTCATTAAAATGGTCAGCATGCAGGAATGAAATCTTCACTACCTCAGAACTCCCTTTTGCTGTGCAGAACAGCTAAAGCAAGCTCAGAGTACAGATCCGAGGGAACAGAGCATGAAACAATCTGCTGGCTGAGACACCTCTCTGAACCTGTCACTGTGGCCCTGATTCTGAGTGCCATGTGAGAAGTGAATCCTTTCCATGACTGTGTGGTAGCCATGTGGCTGTCAGTAACTGGCATGTTTACTGTCATCTTTAGCATTCATTGATTGCACTCTAACAAAGCACAAGTTTTTCTACTCCCTTCATTAAATGAGCAAAGTTTTCAGCAGCATCTACTCTTCCTCTCCTTATTTCTCTGTCTTGTTTCCCTTATGTGGAAGTGCTGAAACTCCCAGAACTATGGTCCTTGATTTGCTGGTTAGAAAATCTGGAGAGCTCTTGGAACGGGGTGATGAAAGGAGCATTTGGTTACTTGAGAAAAAGGGGACACAGTTCCTAACAACTTCTGATTTTGTCTCAGAAAATAACACGTGGCCTTATGAAAAATGCTCTCAGCACTATATGAAATTGCTGGAGAATCCTTCTCCAAGTGTTCTGTGCCAGTAGAGGCCATAATAGTTTCCATCACTCATAAGGTGCTCAGAGCAAACATTTGCTGGGTGCAGAGGGCAGAAAAATAAGGACTGATCCCTCAAGATGAGGAGAATGTTGAATGTGGGGTAATGTTCTGATTCTGCATTGTCTGTGATGAAATCTCAGAGAAAGCCTTTGCGATTTTGGGCTAAAGATTTTAAAGAGACAGATCCAAACAAAATCTGCAAGTTGTTTGCATATTAATGGCTGAATGTGACTTTGCAGGTGAGATGATACTAAAACGTAAGGGACAGAGGAGGAAAGAATGCTAAGTTGTGGCCTTGTGGGGTCATGTAGAGAAACTCTCCCTCGAAGGATTTGCTTGGGGAGACAGTTAAAAAAGTAAGAAGAGGCTCTTGGGAGAGATGGAGTCACTGAAATGAAGTTGTGCTTCAAGAAACATGGCTGGCAGTTAAAGAGAGCTGTGGGGTTCAAGGGGACTAAAACAGTCTTGATTCTGAGGCTGGCTAAGAAAGGGGCTTTCGGGAGAGTAGTTCCAGTTGACTACAGAAACTATAAACTTCTGGGAAAGGTTTTTGTGCAGCTGGAGGAAAAGGCGCTGACCAGTAACCATTATTTCATCTGACAGCTGAAGTGAGGCTTTCTGCTTTCTGCCTGGAAGACTAAGATCAGCATAATTTTCTGCCTATAAGGAGAAAACGTAACTGAGAAAAGCCTTGCGGGAAGAGCGAAGATCTGAGATGGTCAAGAGACTTCTGTCAAGAAAACAGTGACTCCAGACTCTTTGTGGTTCTCCCAAGCAATTTCATCCTTTACCCCATCTGTACATATTATTGCCATCTCTGCCTGCAATTTGTACCTGAAAAAAAACAGACATTAAAGAAAATGCAAAAATGACATTTTAGTTCTTTCATTCTCTTCAGCCTAAAAATATTTTTTGAAAGGCTAACTTCTGGGGAGAGGCAAGGGAGGGGCATTGCTTCTGTCCACCACCAAGGCCTCTTCTTCACCTGCAAGTTAGGTGTTCAGGGCTGTTTAGTCACGCCTTCCTCTCATCGGATGCAAAACTTCAGTGACTTTGCTGTGCTCCTGTAAACATATGACAGGGCAATCCTCATCCTAGACAAAGACAAGCTGCAGGCTGGGTACCAATCCAGCATCTGTGTGCACATGTAGACACTGCAGGAGAGGCAAAGGAAAGGACCAGAAGCCTCCCCAAGGTAACAGAAGTAGAGCGAACAGCGAAAGCGACACTGTTAAATGTTGCTAGCGAGTGATTGTGTGTCATGTCATAGGCTCATCGATTCAGCAATAATAAAGTCAGCAGAGAACACTGTGACTACTTAGTCTGAGGTCTGCTGTAGGATGGGTCATAGGACAGCCTTCATGTAATTTACATTTGAACTAGAGTGTATCTCTGAGAAAAAAAAAACCCCAACAACTTCTAGTCTGTATTTAATTAAGTTTGAGAAAAGCCTGATCTCCGTAAGTTGTTCCAGTGGTGAATTACTCTGACTGCTTTTCTTCCAGATCATTAATGCAAATGTTAAAAATGTAGCACCAAGAATATATCATTGCGAAATTATGTTTTCGCAAGGAATATTTTGTCTTTTTTTTTTTCTTTTAGGATCCAACACTTAGGTTGCTTTTAATCCATTTAAGCTGTGCTTTGTTGTGGTTCCTTTACCAGAACAACCTGTATAGAAGCTGCTTCTTAGCTGGTGTGTTTTACACTAGTTCTTTCTCCAGTTTTCTCTAGCCACCCACCAAAGGATTAAATGCAGTGTATAGTTTTGCAGCTTCATCCCTTTCAGCTAGACTTTGACTTGCTAAACTGAATCCTCTGACTGCTTGTGCCTGTGCTAAGTCTTTGCTTCCCAGCACTACAAGGTACCTTCACATACTGTAGCACAGCATAGAGTCAAATTCTTGTATTTAGATTTGGAGTCCAGAATGAGTAAGGCAGGGAAGTGTTAGTGTTTGGGAAGATATTCAGGACAAGGGAATTTAAACAGTGAAATTATCTTAAAGATTCTGTAGCATATGTTTATTGAAGATAAGCCAGCTCTCTCTCTGCTGTATTCAGATAGGGGTTAAAATATAAGACAAATTCAGGATTGAAGCCTGAATGCAATATAAGAACCAATGCAATATATGTCGTCTGTCGGTTTATAAAAGGACATTACTTAGATTCCTTCTCTCTTAATTAGATACAGACTGTATTACTTGAATCTTTCCTCAATGCATGGGCCATTAGGTCTGACTGACAGGGAATCCAAGCTAGCAGGTACTTACCTGAAAGAGATAAAGAAAGGTGCAGACTTAGATTCTGGATATTTTGAAGACGTGATACTGTTTTGTATGGCTGCCTTCACCTTGGTCACAGAAGTTCCCACTGCAGCCTTGCTAAAGGCTGCTGCCCTGACAGATCTAACAGCACAGCTTTTTGTGGGAGTTTCCCTAGAGTCCCACTGAAGGAGACCTGGTTAACAAAGTTTGCTATTTAAGCTAACACCAACCATTTTAAGGAAACAGGTTAGCAAGGAAGGATCACTGATAAACATTACTGGTCCAAAGGTGCAGAATCAGTAGCTCTGAGGAGGCCATCCCTGCCAGCAAGGTCACAAGCGGTGCAGAGCAAGCCAGGGGTTGTAATGTTGCTGAAACAGAGAAGATGTAACTTGAAGAAGACAAATTATGTGGAGAGTAGCCCTCATATTTAGCTGTCTTAGTTTTTTAGTTCTGTTCTCAACCACTTCAGATAACTCTACTGGTGTTTCAAATCTTCCTAGAAAAAGCATCAGGGTGCTTACAGGCTGCAAATTTTTGTGTGTCCTTTGAAGTCAGTGACACTTAGTACAAATTACATCACTTATCTCTATTCCAGGATTATTGGATTTGACATTAGTCTAAATGGGTGTGGTTCTGATGATGACTTTCTTCTTGAAGAGCTACCCCAGTGAATTAAATTGTTTATACTGAATTGTTTTGAATACATATTCCTTTTTAAAAAAAATTATATTTAATCCTAATATAAATTTTGACTAAATACAGAGGAAGAAAAAGCCCCGTGCAGAGTTTCAGCCTGGAGCAAATTCTGCAAGTAAGCTTTTAGGTGCTTTGGAAGCACATTTAAAATGGAAATGCTGATGTATTATAAAAAAAAAAAAAAGAAGAAGATGTTGCTAAAATATTGGGAAGAATCTCTTTGTTTCTCTTGTCGTCCTATTGATGTTGAATATAAAAGTGATGTTTTGAATATTGCTGCATCTGTGTTGCGTTTAAGCAGAATTTTGCATTAAGAACAGAATTTTTGATCTAAAGAAGTCCCAGAGTGCTGTTTTATTTATCTGTAGAATGAAGTTCAGTCTTCCTGCTTTTTTATCCCTTCTTTTATTAGAAAGAAACAATGCTGCTCAGCACTTCTGTGACACTTTTAATTTCAAAAGGTTTTGCTTGCATAACCTAATGAAACTTCAGAAAACGTGAGGCAGGGGACCAAATAATCTGTTTTGCTGGTGTGGAGTCAGAGGAAATTCAGAGTTGCTTCATTTCAGATCCTTTGCGTTTGTGTTGATTAGAGCAGAGTCTGGGCTGGAGTTAGCAATTTTGTTTCTGCATTGAAAGATCTGGCTTGTTTTGCTTCCTGAGATATTTCAATAGATACTTGAATATTGCTGGGAACGTCATTTAGGCATCAAAATGTTTCAATATTTTCCAGCGTGAGTGAAGTCATATGCCCTACAGACAGGACAGAATTGTTCCCAGTGGTGTATTTTCCAGGATTTTGTCCAGTCTGGTGTTAAATGTCAATGTAATTTGTATTTTTTTCTCATTTGTCTTAGGAAACTCAGCTTACTATGCATTCCATATGGAATTTTTCTTCCACAGTATTCAACCTACATTTTCCTTTCCTTGCTCACATCCTTTTACTTCTCCAATATACATTTTTACTATCTAAGGACTTTAACTTTGGCTTCACAAAGTAAAATAAGGCAGTTTTCAAACTCCATCATTTCAAAGAAGGCATAGAACTCGAGAGCAGCCAGTGTATGGATTCCATGCAGTGAGCAGTTCGGAAGGAGTGTGGCAGGATGTATTTGTACAACCAAAACCCAGGATGTATTTGTATAACCAAAACTCCAACCACAGCTGCTTGCCTTGTGGTGGCCATTGTGTTGGCTGGCTTCCCACTCAAGGATTTCCTTGACTTGTCAACTTCAGTGATGTTAAGCTTTTTATATTGCGCAAGTGCGAGGTCCTAAGTGGCATTCAGATCATATGAAGATGGCCTGAAGTCACAGAGAACCAGGAAAGGATCCTGTCCTTGTTTTTGGGATGACTCTGCCACCACAAGACATCACAGGTCAGAGGGGCAATATTGCATTTGACAGATCCCTTCTAGTAGCTGTCCTATATCTTCTCAGGCATGAAAAATTGGGCATGGTCACTGCACCCTGACAATGCTGGTGATGAGGCTGATTCACCAGGCTTGATTAGATCTCCTTTACATTGTTTGTTTCACTGTCAGTCCCCTGATGTCACAGGTACATCTGAGAAGAGAGGCAGACCTTTTTTCCCCCTCCCGACTGGCTTTTCCTTAAAGCCTGACCTGTTGAAATCAACAGCAGTATTCCTTAATGGAACCCAGGGGAAGAGAGGATCTGGAGCTCAGCACTGTTGCTGCTTATTGTGACTAGAGGGGTTTGGAGGAGGTTGCTGCTTTGTGGCAGTGCAGAGACCTTAATGGGATGCCAGATTCTACCTAATTCCCCAGGTATGGAATATTAATTGCATGAGGACTAACACCTTAGAACAAAAGTCTTTCTTGAGAGGATTGCTGCACCATCAGCTGAGTCCGCATTTTCTTGCATAAGCCTGATAGCCCCATTCTTTCATGAGGACTGACCACTTTGAATTGATTGCAGGTACAGTTCTTTACTAGGCTAACAGACTTTTATGTAAGCTTGGCATTAGTTTGTAGGAATATGAAGAAAAATGATAATGAAGGAATGCCTAAACAATTACTTATTAGAAATCACTATTATTTTATCTTGTAGCAGAATCTAAAGAGCTTCAGAGAGCGTTAAGCAGAAAATACAGAATTCTGATAAACACTACATGAATTCTATAGTAATGTAAAGATTTGACCCTTTCTTTTGCAATCTGACAGTTCAGTTGTCTTGCATTGTTTCCCAATAAAGATGCCTTTGTAATATAAATTGGTGTTGTTAATTTGAGAAGAATAGTTTTCTAATGAATGCAAAGGGATGTGGAGTTGGAGAAAGTACTGAGATAAATGCATGAATGGTCAATCTGGAATACGAGAAGCTGCTTCTGAAATACAGCACCCTGTGAAAGGATATGAAACCTGCTAACATAGTGGTGTATAAGAAATGGACTTACAACTTCTGCGGAGTGCATTGCCTGACTTCTTCACAAGTTCGGGTTTTTGTCTAAGCCTGCAGCTAAATGAAAGCCTATTTTTGAATACTTTTTTTGTTGTTGTTGTTTTAATTGAGGACGAACTTGATATTCAGAGCAGCACAAGTCATTCAGGTCAGGCACAATACAGCTGAATGCCAGTTACTGGGAAGGGTTACTAGGATGTACTATAAAAGTGCTTTGTTTGGGGAATTTATAGAAACCAGGGTAGAGTGATGTTGAGGGACCTTTGGGAGGGTATGTGTGAGAGAAAATTTGTTTGAAAATTTGCTCTGACTCAGCCCAGGTGCTGCTACATGACTACGAGCTTTGAATGTCATTTGGAGATTAGTACAATCTGTCTGGCAAATTTGTACAAACATTCCCAGGTGTACCTTGTTGCTTCTGTTATGGTTGTTGGTGTTATAATGTAGGAAACTCTTGAAATCCATTGCGATAGGGGAAAAGGCAGAGGCACTTGCTGCTCCAAAGAAGTCCTAACTGAAACAAAGTCAGATGGGGAAATTGAAGGAGATTTGGGTTTATTTCATTTTTAATATGATAAGAACTGATGCTGACTCATTTCTTGTGTGCTTTGTAGAGGAGTAAGTGAAAGGAGACCTCTAAATGTTGGCTTAGTAACAAATGACAAATGTATTACTTCCAGGGGTAAAGTTCAGATGACCTCTACTCCCCTAAAATCTCCTTTACTTCAGCTGCATCCTCAAAAAGGTATGAGCAGAGGGGGGAGCAGTCAGAGGCAGGGAGGGAGGGAAGCAGGGGAAGTGGGAATGGAGAGGGCTGTGAGAGGAGAGGAACTTCACCTCCTCGTAAAGTTCCATTTGCCATTCCTGCAGACAGATGTATTCTTTGGTACTGCTGACTTGCAGAGGATATTTCAGATGTGGTATGGGTTATGCACAGGAAAAGAGGAAACTTAAGGCTTCTGTGCTACAGTGTGTTTTAGATTTCAAGGAATTCTGTTAGTTTTCAAGTTCTTTTTCTGGCAGTAAAAACATGATGAATGGCACTCAATACTGGCATAAAGCTCTTTGCAGCCAAGACAAGCCCTGAAACCATTACGGGCACATTCTGCAAAATCAAGAGGTCATGATAAAAGTCAGGACATTTTTATGAGAAATCCTTTTTAAGAAACACAATGGCTGGCTTTGGAGAGCTTTGTTCAGTACTGGAAATCTCCTCTCTTGCTAGAAACTTTTTCTCCAGAAAGTATTCCAGCTTTGCTAGCAGACCATTAAAAGGAGAATCTGGCCATTTGGGCCAGGTTACAAGTTCAAGTAGATTGCAGTGTTGAAACTCATCAGTGAGGCAAAGGTGCAGACCCTGAGCCTATCTGTGTGGCCCAGAGCCAAGACTACTGATAACCCCCTAAACAACTGAAGTAATGAATGTACTGAAGCTGTTTCCAGCAAAGGTGGGCTGCACAGCATTTTTGTCCCATGTCCTTAACCAGAGTTTGAGGGATTACTCACAAAATTAATGCAAGCAGTTCTGTTTGGGAGATCAGGCTTTTCTTAGCACAATTTCAAAATAATGCTGTTATAATAATTAAGGAGTAAAATGATCCCTTAACAGGCTGCAATGGAGTGATGCTTTGGCAACTGTTCTCCGTGTGAGCACTGTTGAACAGGGTCCTTGTCCTATGCTGGCATTATCTTCTATTTCCTATTCTCCCCCATTGACTTCAATTCATTGCCCAGGCTGTGGAAGGGGCCACCACGGCTGCAGATAGTTTATGCTGAGCCATTAACAACTCTGATTAGCTTGTTCCTCTTTTCCATAACAATTTGCAATAAAAACTGTCAGGAAAGAACCGTGTAAGGGTTGGGACAAGCTTTACACTGGAGATGGCAAATTCCATTTCATGTCACTAAGCCGGAGATCCAGTGCTAAGAACACAGGAAGCCGGGAAGATAAATACTGTAACTTTTCATCTCATGCATAAGAATTGCAGTCTGTTTTGATCTAGTGATAGAAATAAGTCATTCTGCTTATCTCATCTAACATAGTGGCTAGTCTGATTACAAGCTTCTCTGCTTGGCACTTTTTAAAATTCAATTTGGCTGCCTGTGCCCTTGGCACACAGTGGGTTTCATTAAATTTCACAGCAGTTAGTTTTCATTCCCTCTGTGACACCTTTTTATCAACATTTGACTCTAGTGTAATTTCAAGCAATTGTGCTTTTTTTTTCAAAGTGGTTGTACCATAATAATTTGGCAGAGCAGGTAGGGGAAGACAATTCAGACACTGTTGCAAATCTCTGTAGAAAAGTAATATATGAGAAGCCAGGTCAGCCTGCAAGTGTTTTTCACATATGATGACAGCAAAAAGGAGCTCCTTCCCTTTCTGTATCGCTGAAGATTGTCAAAAGTGCAGTTAAAGAGCTTGACGTAAGAGGCAAATTTTATTTCCTTCAAGCTAATCACATCTTCATTTTTAAAGCAGACCTAGTGGATTGCTGCTGGATTGACAACCCAAGGTTGTTAGACAAGCCTGCAACTCAGACTGCTTAGCAAGTCTGGAAATTTTCTTTTCAAAAACAGATGAGGAGCTTGGTTTGGTAGGAAAGTGTATGTGAGTATGAGCGCAGGAATACAGAGAGCAACTGCAGTTGTTTTCCTTTTAGTGTTAGATGCTCAGTCTTTGGTAGGTGGGGTGAGGCAAGATGAGCACCCCAGCACGGGCCTGGCATCTCTTGTTCTCATCACTAGTACCTCCTCCCCAATGCAGAGCAACATTTTCTCTAGATGGATACTGGGCAAATTTGTACAACTATAAGTGGTTTTTCCAAAGTATAAGTGGTTTTCAGGTGTACTCTAAAAAGGTCTTTACTTGCAGAGTGCCAGCCCTTCTGCAATGCTAGCCTTTTTTCATTCTGCCAAACTGAGCTTCCAAAACCAATGTGTTATGGTTTCTCAGTAAAATTTTAAAAAGTGCCTAATTAAAAATTAATTCAAAGTAAAGCTTAAAAGTTCTTAAAAGTGAGCTCCGCATTCTGAGGTAACTCAGAGACCGACAGATCTGTGCCCCACTGCCAAGACCAGGGCAGCCAAGCTTGGGAGACCATCAATTATTTTCAGAATGAGGCTTCCAATTGATGAAACTTTTCCTTATGCTCTTTAGAAGGTGTTAGTTCTTGTCCTTTCAGTTTTCCTAATGGAATGTCTTTCTGTTCTCTACCCTAAGGTGTCCCTCATGCCCTTGTAGGTAAAGAGTTTCCAAATGTACACAGTCGTGAGCATCCTGAAACAATTTAGGTCTTTCTTAAACACCTCAGGAAAGCTGGAGATTATGGACAGCTCTCCACCTTCTTTGCAGGAGAGACCTTTATGCTCTGTAGTTCCTGGTGGGAGAAAATCCGCTGGGAATTTTCCTCAAGGCACCCCCCTTCCTTGGAGGTTCCCCACGTGATGGGACTGGTCAATCCCATGCATACAGTGGCACAACATCTTTCTGGTGGATAGGCTGACTGTAGTTTACATCTCAGTAAGCATCTTGAGTTCCCTGAGGAGGAGGAGTCTTAGCTGCGCCAAGAAAGCAGGGAGGTCTTTCTAGCAGTGACTCCAAGCATCCACCGTGTCCCTGAAGGGCAGTGGCTGCTGCAAGAGCTGTGTGCTCCAGCTGCCACTTCCGAATGGGGAGCCGGGTACCCAGCCCGTGCAAATTGTCACGGTGCCATTGAAATCAGCCCTGACTTGGATCTGGCTGGAAAACATGGCCTTACCCTTTCTTCTGGGAATGGTCTTTCCAGAGCACAATTTTCAGTGCATGAACCTCTGGCTATGGACTGAAAGCTCTTTTTGTTTTTTTCCAGGTTGGCTGAGTACATTGGCTGGCTGGTTTGTGGATGAAGGCATAGCTCATAGTTTCTGTGAGCTTTTTTTCCTACTAAGCTGAATATAAGAATACAGATTATTCTCTAGCTTAGCATGAGGGCTTGAAGTACAGGATCTTGGTGTTTCCAGCATGAAATGCTCCAGCGTAAGTAGCAGACCTAATACAGTGTAGCAGACTGTTCAGCAATAAAATGGCTCTGGGGGAAGTTTCTTCCTCTTTCACAAAATTAATGAGTATTTTATATCCTGAAGCCTGGAGATTCCTATAAATTTTATACCTAGCATAATGGTAAAGGTTTAAACCACAGAAATCACATTATGATTATGATCTAATTATGCAGAGATCCAAGACACAGGATTTTCGATCCCTGTACAGGCCATTCACTTAAGACGTGGAGTCAATGATCCTTGTGGGTGCCTTCCAACTCAGAATATTCTGTGATTCTGTGATTTTTTTTTTTGGACATCAATATTTAGACAGAAATTTTTTACCAATGTGGCCAGTGGCAGCTCTGAAAAAGTAAATAATCAAAATATTATTTGAGAATGCAAGTTAATGTGTATCTTAAAAGAGTCATATCTTCATGTTTTTTATCTTAGAAGACTTTAGTAGAAAGCCACATTCTTTTGTTTCAAGATGATGTATTTCATTATCAGTGCTGATGAACACCTGACTCTGTGGGCCTGGAGAGAAACAAGACTGCTAATGCTGTGTGGATCCTGACAGATGTCTCTGAGTATTTATAGGCCTTGATATATATGCAATCTATGGATATTTCAAAACTGATTAACATTTCTGAACCTGAGTTAAAGTCATACTTGGCATTTCAATAGTGTCAAGGCAAAATTAATCAGAGCTCAAAAGATATGCACTCTTACTGACGTGCTAGTGACAGTGAAAATATAAACCACTGAGAAATATCCTGCTGAAAGACAGACTCTAACCTGGATTTTGGAAGAGGATCTGCAAAACTGGCTTACTGCCAGGGACAGACTGAGGTGGTATGTAATAGTGTAGCTGGCATTTAGTGACTGAGGTACCAGCTTAAATGACTCAGGGCTCTGCCAAGTTATATGTCCTGTAATAAGTCACTGCAAATCTTCTTACTTGTGAAACATTAACATATTAAATATACAAACTAATCTCTTGAAACAGTTCAGATAAGCAGCATTTTTAAATGTACCCAGTCAAGTGTTTTTCAGTCAATGAAGCTCAGCAAGCAAATGCTTTCATCTCAGTGGCCCTCTTGAGAATGGTCAAAATTTATACCTGGTTGTGATTTTAGGCTGTGTGACTGTCTCTCTTTGTAGTAAAAATAAGAGCAGAATGAATTTTTTCCCATTAGTTTTGTTTATCTTTGTTTTAAATAGGTCAGCAATAACCTTTATAAATTTCAAAAGACGTTAATTCAGCCTCAGTGAAAGCTGTTAGGATCCAGTTTGAAAAGCATCAGATCAAATAGCATGCCTTTTCAGAAATCATGCTTTTTATTTATTTTATTATTTCCCTAAATGAGGGATTAGCAGTAGTTTTGTTTTAATAGCACCTGGTATCTGTAGGAAGATATGACTGACTCTGTGTCTGTAGACGAGTGTCTCTGTTTCCCAGCAGAAAGATGGTGTAGCCCATCTGTCTATGGTGAAGCTGGCCATCACTTTTAGGTGGAGAGGAAGCATGAGCTAATTGTTTAATTAGTTTTGAAACTGCAAATCTTTTGCCGTACTTTTGTTCTGGAAAAAAACACCCAGTGAACAGGGCAAGAGTAAATAATAAAGAGGATCTACACAGAATCAGCCACCACTGCAAACACTAAAGCCAAAGATAGAGAAAGACCTAGGAGGGGATGTAGTTTGGGGTGAAAAGGGGTTGGACTTCATTAGTTTCCTCCTCCCTAACTTTTTATATTTTTCTGCTTGCTTGTTGTGAAAATTGTCTTAATTTAGATTTTGGCAAGAGTATAGATTTTGGCCTTCACTACTTCCACTTACCTCTGAATTCAGTACATGGTGACCTGTGTACTGATCCATTGACACAGTGACCTGGATTTGATCTTACATCTGGAAACCATTCATGTCTCTCGCATGAAATGTCCTTGATTCCTCTTCACATTTTCCCCCTCTCCTCCCAGGACACTCTTTGAAGTACTTTATGCCATATCCAGCAAGCATTCCGTAGTCATCATGCTAGTGGTTGTTCCCATTTAAATCCAGACCACTTATATTGTCTTTAAAATATCAGAGATTTTTCTTAACCTCCAAAGACACAAGGACAATGGAGAGTCTCCTGTCTTGCAAACAGATGGTAAGATGGGCTGCTTCCAGACTGGGAATGTAAGTCCACTTTGAAAATAGGCTGGGATTGCTGTAAACCAAAGAGAATGGGAGTGTGGTTTTCAGAGATCTTGAACAGTGGATAAATGAGAATGGGAAGCAGCTGTTGCCACAGGACTCTGGTTTCAGCGGTTTTGAATGTGAATTCACAGGTTGCCATCAGATTTTTCATTGCAGCCTGTCTTCAAGCCCTCACAAGTAAAACTGAGAAGACAGGTGCATCTCTAATGAAGCTAATCAGTCTGTGAGATGGATGAGATGGGCTAAACAGGATGACAAAATAGGAAAGATTTGAGGGAGATTAAGACTGCATAATTTTTTTTTTCCTTCACTATTTGAGTACACGGTTTGATGTCGTCTCTGGCAAAGTTGATTGACAGAATTCTATATTTTAAGTTATAAAAGTATCTTTCTGGAAAATTTTTGTATTCACAGTGCCCCAGCACAGACGCAAGTGATACTTTCCCTTTTACAGATAGGAGGCTAGAAACTTATTGAAGCTTGTATTCAAAGAAGTGTTGAATAGAAGCCTTCCAAGTCTTGGGTTCAAGCGTAGCCACTGACCCAGCTGTCATGTGTCTCTTCCTTACAGTAGGTTATGGCTACAGGATAATCTGCCTTATTTTTGAGACAAATGGGAATTTATACTGTGTGCAGCCCGAGCTGATGGGTGACTGTGCAGCATTGGTCACAAGCTAACACACACTGTTTCTCAAGGCAAGTTACCCTGTTGAGCTCCTTGCTGCCATAATTAAATGGCTTTGTGTAGTCCAGCTGTGCAGAAGGCATGTCCTAACTGAAAGACACAGCTAATTTTCTTCCCTTTGTGGAGGTTTTCTTGCAATAATGAATACTATCCCATGGTTCAAAAGAGGTCATAGTTTCTTTCATGTACAGAGATTATATATGCTTGTTTAGATGACTGGTTTTCAACCTTCTGGTTGGTTGACTCCAATCTGACTAGATTGCTGAAAAGCATGGCTGAGCTTGCTGTGCTTAGTTACCTTTTGTGGGTGATGAAACAAGAGTCTGTGACACCTTCTGTGGTCTTGGGTCACACCCACTGAGAGACCATTTTAGAAAATACAACATTTTCCACTGATGTATTTGTAAGTTAGAGCTTTTCTGTTATGTGTGACTTTTGTTAAGGACATTTTATTTTCCTTGTGTACAAAGAACATAGTCCTGTAAACCTATGGACAGAAAAGGAGTTAGACATGCAAGCAAGGAATAGATCTGCCACACAGATCAGAAAGGAGATTGCAGATCAAGGATCTCATAGAGCCACTATGTGGTCATCTTATGTATCTGTAAAATATGCAATACCTGCACTTCTATTCTGTTACGCAGATATGTATTTAGAGGGTTAAGGCAATGTGGATTAGATATTCTTTCAAAAGTGTTGTTTGGATATTTTGTCCCACTTTCTAACTGGATCTTTCGCAGGAGCAATTAATGGCACTGCAGACTACTTGGCACTGAACAAACAATACTTCGCAGCGGGCTACACAATGTCATATTTACAAAGAAAGAAACATTTAAGACCAGTGGTGGACTGAACAGGGTTTTTAGGTTGGCACTGCACTTACTTCAAACCCTCATGTTCTTAACTGTTCTTTAGATATAGCCATGTTAGGGGAGCACAGCTGCAAAACATTTCACAAAATATCCCCATATACACACTGTCTTCCTGCATTTTAACCTTCAGGTTGCAGGAATCTGACAAGTTTTTCTTTCTTTTCTATTTTCTGGTTCCAGAAGGGATGCTCAGCTGGGTACTTCAGCCGAGAATGAGCAGTCTTATTGATATATGTCCCCGTATCTCACTGTGAGTGCAAAGAGAAACAGATTTTCTCCCTTTCATCTTTTTGGGGGGCAGCAGGAAAGCACAGGAGCCCAGAGCCAGGCTGGCAGCCCCTGCACCATGCACAAGTTTACTGTGTGAAGAGCATGGCAGCGCGATCGATTGTTGTGGCGTGGTGTCTGCACCTGGGGCACCTGGTGGGGAACCACAGTGCTTGGAAGTTGATGGAAAATTTGCTGTTTGTGGGAGTGGGACCTTGATACACTGAGCAGCACAGTGACTTGGGGTCTATGTCTGATAGCTGAAGAAGCACAAGGCACCCATACACCTCACTGCAAAAACTCTGGGAAATCCTGTATAGCTGGGCATGCCAGGCAAGATCTAGCACAGCTAAAGTGACCCTCTAGCGTGTCCCAGTGACTGGATCTCTATGGAGTTGTGGCTGTAAAGCACAGGGGCAGCTCCTTTATGTTCTGTGAAATAAGAAAAAGTGCCAAACAACATGGTTTTGTGATAATGTGATTGCAAGTCTAATCGGCACATGCGTTAGCAAAGGACACAGAGAATATTTGGATTTGCCTGTGGGAAGAGTGAGTCAGAATGACTTTGTACCTGTTTCCTATTATGTGTGTGTCACACATATTTAATATTTTTAGTTTAATACTTCACTTCATTGTTTTCTTGATTATTTTAATTTTCTGAACTACCTCAGTGTGAAAACATATCACAGAAGATGCTGATTCTTTTTATTTATGTAAGATGCTTAAATTATACTTCTGAAGTTACTTACCCAGCATTTTATTTATCTTGCAGTCATAATTATTTAGTGCCTCCTCCATCTGCTTTTATTTAATTATGTCTGTGTAGACAGCAGCCACAAAGATAAGCCTCTTCAGGTTGATCTGTTGCACAGAGAGCTTTCTGTACACTGTAATGAGTCTGCTTGACACCTGGCAATTAAACAGAATAGACTTTTTTTTTGCTATTCAGGAGAGTTGGCATGATATCAGGCATGCAGCGATGTGACTTGGTTCTCACATGTGGGGCAGACTCTCCCTGGCAGTATGAAAAGGACAGGTGAAATAAATTAGAGAGTTGCCAGCTGCTTTAAACAACCCTGTTCAGCTTCATAACCCGGTCTTGTCAAATTTCTGGAATTTGATGCATTTTTGTGTGAATGTCTTCTTCAGCCTTTTCAACTGTTGCCAGAGAGAACCTCCTACTGAAGTTCTTGCTGCTTAAAATTCAAGAGTGCTTTCAACTCCCCCTCTAAGGCAGGGTTTGCTACAGAATAAAGACATTCCTTATCATGCTACTTATTTAATATATCCTTTTTGATGCTGTAAAGAGTGGTGGAGAGACTGGAGTCTGTGTATGCCTGTTGGCTAAAATTACACTCTTATACACGTTTTTATTGCTAGGACAATGACACTGATTTCTGTGGGATTTCTCCAGGTTCATTCCTCATGTAACCAAAATCCAGATATGCACCTGTTTTCTGGGTGCACAGGCACAACCCCAGTTCCCTTTACAAAGAAATGATTTTGACCAGAGCGGGCTATTTTTCTTCGGCCTTGACTGTATCTTAACTCTTCATGGATATGACTTGGATCTACAGTTGCTAGGCTCAATGAAAATAAAATGTTTAATTAAGAGTTTATTGACAATTTTGTCACTGGAAATATCTGTACTGTGTGTTCACAAAGGTAATAGTTTGCATTTCCTTTTCATTATTATACCTATCTTTCTGTGAGCAATGTCCTTTAAATTTGCGTTGTGACTTTGAGCAACTAACCATTTCCAAAAGTGTGTTTGTCATTTAAAGAAGCAAACATTGTCATTAATTTAACAGTAGGATAAAATCTGTTTATTTTGATCAAAACATTGGAAAAACTCCTTGAACTTAAAATAGCGATGAGCCAGCCTTATTTTCCAGTGGTTTCTAATATGACTTGGGTCTGCTCTGCCTTAATCCTCATCACGCCACTCAGTTACCCACTGTGAAATAAAAAAGGCACCTCCCAGAGGGAAAGACAGCAAAAATTGCTTTCAAAACTTGGGGTTTTTTTGTAATTTATAAGAAATTATAGCTTTTTTTGAAAGGCTTTTTTAAGGCTCCTTTCTTCTTGGTCACAATTTTCTGGTGTTTTTATTAGCAAACCAATGCTGCCTCACTCATCCCAGGGATAAGAGTATTTCAGCTCAGATTCATAGCTACAAATACACACTGCCCACTACTCATGGACCTTGTGCGGCTACCTGGATGCATGAGGAGAGAGCAGTGGATGTTAGCAAGGTTTTTGACACTGTCTCTCACAACATCCTCGTAGGCAAACTCAGAATCTGTGGACTGCATAATTGGACAGTGAGGTGAATTCTAAATGGCAGATCCCTGAGGCTCATGATCTGGGGCACAGGATCTAGTTGGAGGCCTGTCACTTGTGGTGTCCCCCTAGGTTCAATTCTGGGCCCAGTATTGTTTCACTTACTCGTCAATAACTTGGGTGAATGCATAGATGCCTTCTCAGCAAGTTGGCTGACACAAAGCCTGAAGGAGTGGCCCTTCAGAAGGACCTCGACAGATTGGAGAGATGGGCAAAGAAGAACTGTCTGGAGCCCAGCAAAGGCAAATGCAGGGTCCTACATCTGGGGAGGAATAACCCCATGCACCAGGACAGGCTGGGGGCCGACCTGCTGGAAAGCAGCTCTGCAGAGAAGTACCTGGGGGTCCTGGTGGACAACAAGCTGTCCATGAGCAGCATGTCCCTGTGGCCAAGAAGGTCAACTGGATCTTGGGGTACATTAGGAAGAGCATTGCCAGCAGGTCGAGGGAGGTGGTCCTGCTGCTCTGCTCAGCCCTGCTGAGGCTGCATCTGGAGTTCTGTGTCCAGTTCTGGGCTCCTCAGCACAAGAGAGACAGGGAGCTCCTGGAGCAGGTCCAGCATAGGGCAACAGAGATGATTAAGGGACTGGAGCATCTCTCCTGTGAGGAAAGCCTGAGGCAGCGGGGCCTGTTCAGCCTTGAGAAGAGACAGCTGAGAGGGGACCTCATCAATGTATATAAGAATCTGAAGGAAAGATGTCAAGAGGATGGAGCCAGGATCTTCTCAATGGTGCCGAGCAATGGGACAAGAGGCAACAGGCAGAAACTGATGCACAGGAAGTTCCACCTGAACAAGAGGAATAATTTCTTTATTTTGCTGGTGTCTGAGCACTGGAACAGATTGTCCAGAAGGGTTGTGGAGTCTCCCTCACTGGAGATATTCAAGTACTGCCTGGACACAATTCAGTACAATTTGCTCTAGGACAACCCTGCTTGAGCATGGAGGTTGGACCAGATGACCCACTGTGGTCCCTTCTAACCTCACCAATTCTGTGATTCTTTGAGATGAAGGGAGCTGTTGGAAAGCACTTGAAGCCTGGGTACTCCAATGACACCATGTTGGCCAGCTTGGAACTTTGGGTTTTCTGCTGTTTCTCCTCAGTCTTTCCCAAAGTGGTTAAAGACTCCTTCTCTTTGACATAATTTCTATCCCTTTCCTTGCACTGATCAGCAATGTCACTCACTGGTTTTGTACCTGTGTGCTTCAGGTTATAATGTATGTTTTATTATTTTCTGTCTTCTTCAAGAGGTAAGCTCCTTGAGCCATGCCTGTGCTTCCTAGTACACTTTGGAAAAATATTATGGGCAGCTAGTTCTCATGTTCTGTTCTTTTTCAAGCCATTTATTGCTTGAAAGACCAGTGCAATAAATAGCAAGCTGAATAGTCAGACGGGAAATTCTTGAAAACTTGTACCTTATGTCCCGATCAGCTTGAGCCAGCATAACCAGATGCCAGGGGGGCATCCTGCCCTCCCAGCCTCACATCCTGATCCTGCTGCCCACCAGTTTTCCACCACCTTGCCACATCAGGAACTGCTCTGCCTGAAAATTGACTTGGAAAAAAAAGAATTATTTTTATCTGGATCAATTGCCCTGTTTGATTCCCAGTATGGCCACATAAATGTTTGCGCTGGCACAGTTGAAAGGAAGCAGTGGGAGTGGGAAGGAGCAGTCACAGCTCTGAGGAGGAGGAGGAAGCCAGGAACTGTAAGCATCACCAAAAAAGTGGCTGTGCACTTGTAGTCTTAAGGCCTGACCCTCAGTGGGACTGTCTGTGGAGTCCCAAAAGGGCTAGTATGTAACAATATATATAAGTGCAGGTGATGATGAATGTGGAAAGTGAACATTTTCAGCCGCAACACTTGAGAAGCAGTGGTTGGAGTTACAGAGCAAGAAGTTTTAACAGAGCCTTGCTGAACCTGTGGGGGCTTTTTTTTCCATGATCATCACAGAAACAGCAGAGTTGTCTCTCATAGCTAGATTTTCCTGAGTGCACACTGCAAGTGAGAAGTACCTGTGATAAACAAGGTTGGGTGCTTAACTGCTTAGAAAGGAAATAACTTCTATTACAATATATTTTTTCAATGGCAGCTTTTAGGTTCCCTACCCTGTAGCCTCTGTGACCAAATCCTTAGTCACAGCTCCAGGCTGCAGAACATTGTCATTATTCGGTGGTTAATGCAGAGATTTCAGTAATCCTCAGGGGGTAAGAAAAAAATTGAAGAAGGGAAGAAAGAAGCTTCCTGCTAATGAGATTTCCAAAGCCAGAGTTTATGCACTGTATATTTAATGAGCACAGGTGAAGCAATTTTATTGTTTCTTTCCAGGATTGTATGAACCTTGTATTCAGGAGTTCTTGTCAGTGGGATTCCTGTACCCAACATTTAAACAGTACTTTCTGGAGGGAAGAAAACAGATCTGAAATTTAAAGTCATGGATATTTCTAATGCAGTTTTTCAGGATTAATTTTGCATGAAATCACAATACAGTTTGTCTTCCCCAGCAAGACCTAATGCTGTAATACATCACTGAGCTTTTCTCTGAGAGCTGATTTTTACTTAATGCCTGCAACCAGGTTGTGAAAATTTGAGGCTTTTTCTCTGCGAAGTATACTCTCATAAAAAAGGCATTTTTCAGAGCCGCATCAGCTGAAGTGGTTTTGTTATTATGCTTGGGTGCTTTATGATGCTGTTAGCATCCTCCTTACTTACTACACCAAAATGATCCATTATGTCATGTTAGTAGCTTCACTATTTAATCTGCTTTGCATTTATTGTCTTGTATTTTAAACTTAAGACATGGTCTTCTAAATGTAACCATCTTCTCTTTGTGGGCGTAAAACCCACAAAGAACATGTTCACTGTGGATTGCAATATCTAACGTTTTTTGTTTACAAAAAGGAGAATGGCAGGGGTGTCTATGTTCCCAGGGACTTTGATCCTCTGGAATCTTTCTGTTTGCAAATAATGGAGCAGGAGGTGTCAGCAACTCCAGAAATCTTACCAAGCTACAAAGAATTGCATTGGTTTTCCAGAGTGAATGGAATCCATGCAGTATGTTACTAAGCACCACCAATTAAGATAGATGACTGTTCCAAGTGTCTGCAAACATAAGACCCCCTTCCAGAGACCCAGTGGATTTCAAATCTCTCCCTTAAAATGCCTTGCAGTGTTATTTCTTTACACATCTCTTCTTTAGTCTGCTGTATATTTGCTTGCTTGAAGTCCAGTCTGATGTCTGACACTGGCAGGTAACTATGTAATTTTCTGAAGAATAAAAATATCAAAGCCACAATACCAAAATGACAGCTGAAGTTCAGTGTGCTCTATTTTAGTCTTCTCCTCCCATTTCTAATTTGCAATGGGCTGCTGAAGTTAGCTTCTCCTGCATGGCTGCCCATTGTGAAGCTGGTGCCCACAATCACTTGCTTTTTCTATGGAACCAGTGGGGCACAAGGGGAATTTCATGATCTCGGTGACAGTGACAACAATGCAGAGTCAGATCCTGACGTTCAGGAAAGCTGGTGTTGAAACTTGGCAGTCAAACAAAAAGAGCCCAGTTTTAAACCTTTGTGATAAATTATCCTAACACTTAGAATTAAATGTGGAGTTGTTTTTCACACGTGCATGGTCTCTCACATTGGAATGGGTCTTTCTGAAATATTCTATTTCAGAATAGTTATCTGATATTTATGTATCCCCTACTTCAACAAGGGTTGCACAAGCAATTTTAAATGCTTCATGATAATGTCTTAAAGCATGCCATAAACATAGCAGAGCAGCTTCTTTACAGGCAATGATATTCTAAAAATAGTATCTCACTACTCTGAAAGGCTGTTCCAGAGCCTTGGTCCTTTAGTGGCTAGAAGTCTTCTCCTGATCTTCAGAAGGAATTTATGTATTCTTAGTATGTACTTATTTGCTCTTGGGCCAATGCTGAACCTTAGGTTAAATAACTGTTTTCCCCCTCTGCTCTGAGCTGCTCTGATGTATTTATATAAACAGCAATTTCAGCTCAGACTTAACTTCCATTGTTTAGTGCTGTTCTTTTTTTTATTTTAATCATGGGTAGTTTTACCTCCTCTTTTAAGATACAGTTTGCAGTTGTTCATCTCACTCTGTTAGTCCTTGACACAATCTTACACAAGTTTGTTGCGCCTGTTTTTAATTTTTGCTTCCCTCAGTTTTTCAGGTGAATAGTTTCAGCCATGGGTTGAGGTGCTCTATTGTCAGTGAAGGGAGATAGGCCTCACCAGTAGGAGCTTGATCCCACCTGTGTCACATCCCATCTATATTAAGAGAGAATACGTAGTTTGGAGGTGCCTCTGGTCAGTGTGGAGAGAGCCTGGACAACTAGCTCGTATAAGATGCTTCAGTTTTAGCTGGCTAAAGTTCGGTGAGATGGATCCTGCTGCCCCTGGACAGCCTTATTTGGTAGCAGTCAGTCTCTTGTAAGACCAGGGGATGATCTATGAGTACACCCATGTCACATATTGATATGATTCTCCTCCTCCAAGCCGGCTTTGTAGGGCATGAAAACACCTTGCAATCTTTTTAAGAGTCAGTTCAATGACAGCATGGCATAATGCTTTATCATCTGTTATGCTCCACTGTGCTGAGTACATCCCATAGGACAACTCTGGAAGGAGGTGGTTGCCTGCTGCCCATGTGGAAGGTCTGTTCCCCTGATTGATTATCCTTCTGCATTTCACACTTCAGATCATCCCTGCATAAGAGAGCTCCGCCTGATGAATGCTAATATTGGCACTACAGGTTCTGCCTTACTTAACATCAGGCTCACATTACTAGTTTTCTTACTTTGGTTTAAAGATCTTCACTGGATGACCCCATTTCTGTATATTTAAACAATGGGAGACTGGGAATTTGCTCCCATGGATAGTGACAGCATCCTTTGTTCACTAATAAGGCTTGGCAATTAATTGTGAAACTTTGCACAACAAATCCTTCAGCACACGTGTGGCATGTAAGCCCCATATTCTGTATTCAGTAGACCTTTTTTTGGGTCTCACTTCATAGACAGAAAATTATGCCATGAATGAAAGGACGTGCTTGAAAAAAAGACTCAAGTGTGATGCCTTGCCAATGTAGTTTGTTAATGCCTGAACAAGTGTAGTTGAGTTTCAATTATTTATGATAATATCTTCTAGCCTGCCAATAAAGTAGTGTAATAGGTTTTTTAAAAGTAATGAATTCCTGGAAATATGAGATCTTGTTACTAACATAAATTAAAACTCTGCTGAGAAGTGGGATGAGTACCCTTGGGGGTAAAGAGGTTGTTGAGTTCTTTAAATGTGTGGATTAGCAAAATGAGAATTAATGAGCTGTTATTATTTATAGAAGCAACATCTGATCAGTCTTTCCTCATAATTCATACCTCCCAAAACCTGGATTTACTTCACTTTTTCTCAGCTAAAGACTTTAGACTCAGTAATATTTCTTCTACAGAACCAAGATTTGGCAGTATTTTAAACAGGTTCTCCATTTTATGCTAGACTAATTATTCCTGATTTATGTTCTGTCTGTTTTGCATACAATGGGTCAAGTCCCTACTTAAAATTCATGTAGCCCCATTCATATGAAAGAGTCTTTTAACAGTTGAGAGGTACAACAAGGCAGCTGAGGAGATGCCTGAGACTGTGACTCGGACCAGAGACTTTCTTTGTGATCCTGACAAAGTCTCTCAGGGTGCATTTATCTGCCTGCAGACAAGACAGCTGCATACCTGGTCTGTCTTTACACTCAAAGGACAGAACAGTTCATCAATCAGAGGTTACTATTTATACCCTAAATAATTGTCCTAGATGATGGAGGCTTTATTGTTTATCTATGCTCCAGTATTTGGTGCTCCTGCTTCATGGTGCTCTTTCCTGAATGTCAGAGACTTGCCTGAAAGCCACCCTACTTTGGCGGTGATTCCCCACTGAGAGTTACTTCTCAAGTCTTGGAGCCGTTTTTAAATGCATTTTTTTGTGTACATATATTTGATTGTATTTGGCTTGTGCTAACTCCTAGCACAGCTGCAATTGCATCTTATCTGTGTTGCTGTATCTGTGGTGCTTATCTATACTGCTATTCCTACATAAAGGAGCAATGCCAGTGAGCTTGGCACCAGGAAGAAGTGGAAGGTGATACACCATGACATACAATTTCATATGCTGTGTCTGTCTGCCTGTCGAAGCATCAGTGCTATCCCAGCACCTCTGGCTATGTTTTGTACTCTCTGAGCCAGTGAACTATCTGAATCACTAAGAACCACCACTTAAGAGTCCTCCTTTAGTACTGATTTGTAGGCTTTAGCTTCTGTGATTATTTCTGGTCCATAATCTCATTACCTAAACACCCCTATATTGAACAGTCTGAGTCACTTATCATGCTGTAAACTAATTTATTCCAGTCTCTTCTGAATGTGTTTGTTTTTGTCTTCTGATGGATGGAAATACCTCTGTGCTTTCTGCCTCTTGCTGCTGGCATCCCATCTATTTCTGCCACTTCCCCAGGCCGGCTGGTACTCTCACTGAGAGCTGCTGTTTCCTTTAGTGAAAACACTCCTGATTTCTCTGCTGCCTTTGCTGCCTTGTTCCTAATTCTACTTTTGCTCTCCTTTTAATTTTGTCTTTAGTCTTAAGTATATTTTCTTGCTATATCCTCAAAATGATATTTAGTGGTTTCCCTGATGGTTTCGTTCTCTGTTCGTATGCCATATTACAATAACCCTAACTCAGATGTGTAGGTGTCTTTTCTTATTATTACCATTATTATGTCTGCCACATTCATTACCAACTGGCAGCCACAAGCTTTACATACTAAATAGTTTTCCCCTCGAATACCCTTTACTTCTCCTCTCTCAAGTTTATTTTCCTCTCAGTGTATGGGACAAATTACGTGTATAACTACAATAATGACAATGGGAACTAGGGGTGTAAATCTCCCTTGTGCTGAAAAGAGAATGGGCCTCCATGTTTCTTGTCATCTAAGATGCATCCTGGTGGGCTTTCTCAGTGCTTCTCCTTTGGGGTTTTGCCCTGCCCTCTCCGACTGGCACAGAATATGCAGCTTGTGGGGAAAAATGTGGCACAAGTCATGGTAAATCAAACAGATATCAAAATCCCTAGCAAAGAATGGGCAAGGTACAGTGGAGAAGTACAGAAAACAGACAGGCACTAAGGAGGATGAATGCAAGCTGTGCCTTGAATAATTAGGTGAAACATAAATAAAACAGTGACACAATTTGTTTCCCCACTTACCTCATGAATAGGCGACACCAGTCCTGACTCTTCCTTACCGGAAGGGAAACATCAAGTTCAGTGAAGTTGCTCCTGATTTGCAGTGATGAAAGTGAACAAAAAATTGCTTTATTTTGAGAGATGATATTGAGGGAGTTGTTGGAGAATAATGAAGCTACTGGACTGACTAAAGTCTCCTGTTACAGCCTTGTAAATGTTAGGGCAGAACTCACACTTCGCCTTTATGATAAATTAGTATTTATCCTGGAGCAAATATATATATTATGGTACCAGTGTGTCTTATGAGTGAGATGGGAGACTGAACCATGACAGAAAGGAAACTGCAAGAGAGTTAATTTATTTGGCATGGTAAAGGAGGCTATTCTGTGAGGTACAGCAGATTATAATATAAGAAATAGTGTCATGTGACAACTTTACTGGAGTGTTTTAACATATTCAATAAAGCAACCCAACTGAAACAAAAAACCTGGCCACATTGAAGGATATCTTGGAGGGGTTTTGTATGTGTTTTTCTTCAGAGGTCACAAACAAACCACTCAATATTGCTTTTTGCACATAATGGAAGGCACTAAGTTATCCCATTGGTTTCAGTAGAATAAGATGGCTTTTCTTGCAGGCACCACTGTTATAATTCTTTATTAATTTGCTTGGCAACCAAACAGGCACTTTGCAGACAGACACAGTAAGGTTTTTACCCTGAGGAGCATAAGAGTGTAATTAATCCTAGCAGTGATTTTAACAGCAGATTTCAGGCACTGAAAATTACATCTTGTTTTTAGAATCAGATGTAGAGGAGAGGTATGGACCAGTTCTGCCAAGTTGTGGCATCTGCCCCACAAAGCCCAAACTTTTTCCCTCCCGTGTCAGCATCTTTCTTACTCTGTGGTCTGTTGACCCTTTGCATTTGGGCTTTGACATGTAGGAAGGGAGAAGTCCTGGAGCTGTACAGCTGGAGTTGGGCACTCCAAATGTCCCTCTAGGAAATACACAGGAGTCACCAGCTCATGGTGGATCTGTTCCCTCCTGGTGCTTGGCTTGACTGAGATGTAGCTGCTGTGTAGGTTGTGTACTCACAGACGATCTCCATGCTCAGCAGAAGATCGGAGAAAGCCGCCTAATGCCACGTCTGGACAGCAGAACACTTAATTTCTTAAATGTTTTCAGTGTTTTTCATTGAGACCTAGTGGACTATTACTGTCATGTATGAGTTATTTTTAATAGTGCCATGGTTCTGATTTTTATTTATTCAAGACAAATTCAGTCCCGGAATAAGCAGGTGCAGCTCCAAGGGAAACCTTAGGGTCAAATATGAAGTCAGGCTCTAAAGATTCGCATTTGGCAAGAGGATGGGTACTGGTATGTGAGAAGAGGGCATGACAGAGCTTTTAAACCCTTTTTTGGGTTTGTTATAATTCTCTTCGTGCCTGTGCTTGTAGTTATATGTCTATGCAAGGATTCACATCCATTTAAGTGGATGGAGGCTTGAGCCTAGAGAGTACCTTTTATGAGTCAATGGCAGTCCACAGGTGATGCACCATTAATATTTTACCTGATTGAAACAATTTTGAACACTGAACTAGTGAAATTAAGATTTTACTCAATCTGAAACTAGTTTACCTGGCTTTTTTTTTTGGTCGAAATTCTTCCAATTGAAAATGTAACATTACAAGCTACATTAAAATTACAATAATTATAATAATGATACCCAGATTTTATGTAGCATTTGTGTTTCTTATTAGTGGTAGTTTGCAGCTATGATGACAATGTGTGAAATAATTTCCATGGGCTCATGTGTTTGCTATGAAAATATAAGTTCAACCCATAGTCTTTAGTGAACACTGTTATGAAGAATCTTTATAAAAAAATGGCCACTTGGGAAGCAATTACTAATAATTACAGAATCCTTCATCACTGCTTTTGATCTTTTGCATGCATGGATCTAAACCCCTAATACTCACGTTGCTGACAGTACAGCACAGTTCAACAATAGCTTTGATGCCAGTAGGAACAAAAGGGCTTTTTAAAAATACTCAATTCAGCAATTACTGTCACAGCTCTACTCCTTAAGTGCAACTGTGTGTGTTCCTTGTAGTTAATGAATTCATATTACCTTTTAGAATTCACAATCCTTTTTTCAGCACTTTTAGTTTTTAGGTGAATTGTATCAGTAGTGATATCCATCATCACTAGGTGTTTGCTCTGTGGGCGGATGGTGCTCTGTGTGCAATGTGCACAATTACTTTTGAACCGTAGACAAGATAATAGTCAGGCCATTTCATGCCTTAGGCAAGGGACATCTGCCAAGCATATATTGTACTCTATCAATAGGTCTTCAATCTTTTGCATCCCATGAAATTAATTTTTCCTGGGGCTATAGATAATTTGTCTTGTCTAATGAAAGTACAGCTATTTCACAAACAACTGACAGAATAATTCTGAAAGCTTGTATTATAGAAAATACTTGTCTTTTGAAATGTGAAAAGCTGATTTGTTCAGTGAGAATAGTTTCATTTTCTTGGGAATTAAGAAAATAAAACATAGGATGTGACAAACACAGATTGTTGTGCTAAGGCAAAGGTATTTAGAATAGGTCTGGAATGGAAAGTGTGTCTGTAAAGTATATGGAATATATCTCTATATGACTCATGTCACACGTATCTCATATAAATCATGTAAGGTGAAATACAGCCAACATTGTTCACTCATTTGTAAGCTACAACCCATTGTTTTTTGTCACTTTAGACTGTGCAGTCTCTGGGACAAGGGACCATTCCACCATTTGGCATCTCAGCAGCATCTCAGCACGCTCCTGTCTGTGTTAGAGGTTGTTGCTGCCTGGTGCCCAGTTGCTGGCAGGTCTCCAGGCCCACGGAGAAGGGCTGCACTGGGTCATACTGTAGACATGAGCCCTTGCCCCATGAGGCAGAAGAAGTGCGGGGCTGTGTCCTGTGACTGGGATTCACCAAAACCTGGGCTGTGACTTGTGCATGTGCCATCTAGCAAGGCTTCTCTGAATGTGGAGCTGGGTTTGATCCCTTCTCCTTTGCAGAAATTTGGTGCTGAGGCCTTCTTCCATCTTTAAGTTCAGCTGTACCTCTCTGGCAGATGTCTGGGCAGAATGACAGTCTCTGCCCGGCTGTGGGGCCAAGAAATAGGAGAGAAGCTAGGACTAGGACTGGGAAAAATCTACATAGGTAGGCTACACTGAAAAACTACAAAATCCTGGATATGGAGTCGGTAGATAAGGGCTAAACATTCACTGTTTCATCCCGGGCAAGGATAAATGTCCCTCAGATGGACTACTTGGGAGACAGGTTCAAAACTACCACAAGAAGGTGGTTCTCTCTATAACAGGCAAGGAACCCATGGGTCTCCCTGCTGAAGGATGTTATGAATGCAAAAGTTCAGGGAGAGACTGAGCACGTACTTGAAAGAGAGATTTAAAAAGGATCATGAAGCAGGTGAAGCACATGGGGTTTAGAAAACCGGCTCAGTTGAAAAGAGTCAGAAGCTGAGACAGTGTGTGAGGAAATGTTATAAATGTGCACTCATTTCTTAATTTTCAATGGATATGGCTTATGGTGCTGCTGGAGGCTGGGACTGGGCTAGGCAGACCCTTTGTTTGGACCAAACATCCTCATGTAAACCACAGTGCTGGGGTAGAAGGCAGCAATTGTGAACAAACCCTGAACAAAGGCAGGCATCTCATAATGCCTATCCTGGAAAAATGACAGTACTGGAAATCAGTTGAAGTCATGCATGTCTGGGGCCTTCAGGAACTGGCCCTGAGATCTGTCTGGCTTGGCAGTTGTTTCTTATCCTTTTAAAGCCTTTTAGTCATTTATTTCCAGAGGATTTCGAATGCCTGCTATGGCAGCTGGAAGTTTGCCACTGTTGTTCTGCATCTGTATCTCTGGGGATTTGCTGGATGTTTTGGTTGAGTCAATTCCACTTTAAATACACTTCAAATTTTAAATGGTGATGCCAGCAGCAGATTCAGTCAGCAACAACATAAACAAATAGTTCTACTTCATCTCTGTGCAGACTCTTGTGCCACAATTCCCATCGTGCTTCAAGAGCATGAAGTGGCTGTGGAGTTTCAATGACCTCGCTTATCTCCTTCTGTCAACTTAAACATGAAAAAACTCCTTAATAAATCATGTAATTACAAGTTACACAGAGATAGGAGTCTGAAACTTGCAATATCAAGGTTCTACCTGTAATTTGCTTCCCTTGAAGCTAAAAAATTACACCTCTTGTGCCCCCTGCTCCCCCACCTTGCCTTTTGCATTCCAACCCTTTACAGAGGACTTGTGGGCTTCCTTCTACATTAATCAGTGCAGGTTTTCAGTCTCAAAAGAATCAGCTTTTTATCACATAGTGTTTCCACTGCTGGGCTAACCACTTTGCTTCTCTTTGGAAATTACATGGAGAAAAGCTGGGATGCTCAAAAGCCTGCCTATATTCACAACTGAATCAGTTGGTTTAACAAAAGATATTGTATCTTCCTGAATACTTTGCCTTTTTGATATCCTTCAATGGTCTCTATTATAGCAGAATTATGTTGAGAAATGGCCTGTGTGGCAGGAAAACTATCAATGGTTTATTAAAAAACACTTACATTAACTATTTTGATTTCAAAATAAGTTCCCATTTTTAAGAACTTTGCTTCATTTGGAAAGTAATTTTCAGTGACCTTTTCAGAAAAAGATAGATATCTACATTTTGCATTTTCCTTTTTGTACAGAATACTGATAGATAGTCTTGTCTAAGAAAATAATTTGAGCTAAAAATATATCTGTGAGCAGACGGGTCTAGGATCAAAGTTGTTTACAGATAAGGCAATACCTTCATACTTCTTATTTTTATTTAAGGTATATATTTTAGATCTGACCCTCTGTGCTTTGCAGAAGAGAGCTCTAACTTTGCAGAGACAAGGCCACATCCTGACTTGATGGAGTAAGTATGGGACCAGGTCCTGCCACAGGACCTGCAAGGCAACACAAAATCAGTGTAGCCCTGAGTGAGACCCATGGTAGAGAACAGCCTGGTGAGAGGCTTCCTGGGCTGTGAAGATCTGAGACCTCCTTTGCCTTCTTCATCTTACTAATGTGCTAGTATGTGATATCCGACTGCTTTTGCCATGCTCATCACCATACTCAGTGCCTACAGGAATTATACTTGCCTTTTTTTCCCCCCACGAACTCAGCAAAGAGTAGATTAATGGCACTTTCTGTTCCTCCTACTTTTCCTCCTACTCACTCATTTGCTTCGGGCAGCAATAAACTCAGCAATTACGGGAGCAGCAGCAGCAGCAGCAGCAGCCACCGCCAGCTTCCAAACAATGGATTTGGCCAAGAAGAAAGGCGCTCTTCAAACCTGCACTCTGCTGCTCAGCCCACAGTCAGAACAAAGTCCGCACCTCCCAGCAGCAGGGAAGGCAAATGTGCTAAAACAGAGGCTTGCAAACACTCTTCCCTTCCTCCCTTGCCAAAGGTAAATACTGAACTGGTTTGCAAACCCGACTGACAGTGAGGAACCCTTTCCCTTGATGTGTTTAAAAAAGGAGCTTTGCCTTCCTTTGCATGGGACAGCACCTCCAGATGAATCATTTTGAAGCAAAAATCTTGGAAAAAGTTGACAAGTGAGAACAGGGGGATGGAGAGTCACGTGGTGGGGACCACTACCTTCCCACACAGGGGTCCCTGTATTTTACATTGCATTGGGGGTATTTCATCCCTAGGCTCAGATTTTAGAGTGTCACTCTTGGTAACGTTTCATTAGCTACAGTGGGGGGAATGCTGTGAGAAGTGACACATTAGACTAAGCCAAAACTTTTTAATTTGCCTGTGTGAGTGAATTAGGGACTTCACTGGCTTACATTTTATTATGAGATACAAACTCTTTGAATAGTTATTACCTTTCTCAAGTCAGTGTCAGAAGACAACAAAATTGAGGTCTATTATTGCAGACCTCAACAAAGTCTGCTGGATCTCACCATTAGGGGCAAAAGGATCTGTAACGGCCACCAGCCCTTATTCCTTTTTCAAAGCTGGGGAAAACTGAGATTTCCTTTCACAGTAAATTACGTGTCAGCTTAGAACCTACCAAGGTTTACAAGGCCAGACTCTGGCCTTGGCTGGCTTCAATGCGGCAGCACTTGACATACATTGAAGGACAGAGCACAGTTCACCTTTCAATAAGCCCTCTTCCTTGCCTGTTGACAGGCAGTGTTTTGGATTTAAAATAAAGTTGCAAAGCCAGAGTGGAGGCTTTAATGAACATCCCTTCTTTTTTTTTGTTTCCCTTAATCGGAACCAACGCCAACAAATGTCACTAATGCTAAAAATTTACATATTTCTGCCTCCTGGATAGGAACTTGTGGGACCCTTTGCTTTGATAGTCACTCCTGCATCTGAGTCATATTTTGAGTTTCTCAACCAGCAGGTGTGTTTGTTTACTAAGGCTTTTTCTGAAGGACTAATTTGGGGAGTCCCTGTTGGTACTCATTTATAGAGGTTGCCCTGTGGACTGTATTTCCTTTGTGTCTGCAAAAGTGCTTCAGGACAGATGAGAGGTGTGCCTTCTGCTGTTTAAAAAAAATTAAATAAAATACTATTGCCAATTGAGAAAGTCAGTCAGGACTTTGACCTTTAGAATAAGCACTGCCAGAAATAAAATAAAGTGCCAGGGTGTTGTAAGAATTAAGTGTATTACCAAATCTAGTGGGAAGGAATCCAGCATTTTAAATGGAGGGCACCAGAGTCTCGCGTCGATTGCAAATGACACTGCAATGCAAATCATGAGTGATGTTTCAGACTATTCTCTTCCCCTCTTCCCAATCCAGGGATCTCTGTGTGCTTGCTTAATCAAAGAAGGAGTTAAGTCTCCCACAGATGCACAGCGACCCAAACAGCCAAGCCAGGTGTGAACCCACAGACTCCTGAATAGCTGAAATCTGCTGTTGAACAATAGGAGGAGAGAAAATCCTGAGGAATAGAATATTTGATGAATGTAAGACATTGCTTGTTAAGGCAACCGTCTGTAGGCTGGCAGGGAGAGGGAAGCAGAATAGTAATTGGAAAAGGAGTGTATCAGGACAGTTTGTCTGTCTTAATATTTCCCTCCTTCTGCCTCTCAGGAGACTTTGAAGGTGGTGCAGTGCCTCTGCTCCATTCCTTGTATAGACAGGATGAAGGATTTGTTGTTTTAAGAGCATGGACTTTGTCAACCCCTGTCTAAATCCACATTATACACGGCGAGGATCAGCTATCTTTCTCTGTGTTTATACCAGGCCATGAAATGCAACATTGGCTGATGCATGCTCCCTAGCCATCCTAAGGCTGATAGCTGATGTTCCAAGAGTTCATGAAGAACAAAATAGGATATAAATCCTTTCCTCTAAAACAAATGTAAGAGGTAATGTAACTCTTCTGTAGGAAGGGAATTTTCATTTCACCCATATGTGACAGAAGGTCTGTTAAGTAACCAGCATGCTTAGAGCTTTAGAAAGGAGTGTAACATGGTCTCTGTGGACAATTATATTACACTTTAAACACATGAATTACCAGCAGAACAGGAAGGAGAATATATCTGAGGCCAAATGTCTCCATAAACCATCGTAATAATAAGGAGGCTGATCCTCCCTGTCTCTCATTTGGACTTTCTGCAGCTGCCCATCCTGCATTGCAATGCTCATTATAAGCAGAAAAGTGGTTCTGAATTTTACTTCTAAACCACCGCAACCGTTTTGCTGTAAAGCTGAGCCATTTATATTTTCTAAGCCTGTCCTCGCAGATATCAGAACAATACAGTGAAGAATAAAAAGAGCAATTACCATGACTCTTCTTTGAGAGGGGTGATTATTAACAACCCATTTGCCCCAGGGGCTCAATCGCAGTTGGACTTAGGGGCTCAGTGGTTAGGTAGTCCTCTGATTTGCACAAGGCCACATGGCAAAGACAGAGGCAGAGGCAAGGGCTGAGATCAGGAATTTGTGGCTCTCCAAGCAGACCTCCTTCCACCCTGACCTTGAAAATTCAGAATTCCAAATCCCTCTCCTCATATGCATTATTTAATAAAGAAGAACCTTTTCTTAAATATTCAAGAAGCCAGACACCTTGCATTTCTTCCCTCTATTCTACTGTCTTTGTGATTCTCGCTCAAGAGCTAAGCCTATTTAAGTTTCCTATAATGATGCATATTGTAAAAGTTTATTACAACAGAATTTAATGGCTGGGAAGCAGAAGTCTGCAGGCTGAAACATTATTTCAAAGGTAACCTTTTGATAGAAAATTCTGCAGACATGGTAAATTTAATCCGACTCAAATATTTAACTCTTTACAGTGTATTTCTCATATCTCTCTGAGGTGGGGAGAAAACAGGCTTGATTTCCCTCTTGCCTTGCATAATTATTTATACTTCTGCAAAGTGGATATAAAGTTCTTCAGAATCTCAGTGGCAGGATTTTCCATGCAATTTCTGGAGAAGCTGAGAAATGCAGAAGAGATCAAGCAACAGAGAACTGGGGGGGTAAAAATCTCCATTCTGTTGCCTTAACACAGGTGTTTAGCATCATTTGAGATGCCCTAAGGAACCTTACCTGGCCTCCAGCTGCCACTCCAGAATTGCATGGATTTCCCACAGATCGTATGTCACACATGCCAAGCCTGTGCAGACAATCTGAGATACCCTAGGGAATTTCAGGTGGCACCAAATGCTTATGTTTAGGCAGTTGACTCAAGCTGTAATTAACTGGACTGCCTGATTCTGGGTGACTTCACTGAGATGCAAGAAATTTGAAGTTTGTTATAGGCGGTCTGATTATAGCCTTTAGTTCTTGCTCAGGGGAAAACCAAGTGACTTCCATCACATAGGCTAACCCATTTAGTAGCACTTTGGGCATCTTTTGGTTCTTGCTGATTTAGGTGTGAGCTCAGAGAAGGAGAAGAACACAGGCTCAAGAGAGATCTTAGAAAACCTACTGTAGACTTCCTTGCCATGCCTTTGCCAGTTGCATGGGATACAAGCCCAGGAGTTGGAGAAAGGATTGCCTGGAAATCAGGATTTCTTTCTTTTCTAATCGGCTCCTGGGTACTTGTGATTAAATCTTTTCATAGCTCTGTACCTCACCATCCTTTTCCAGTAGCTGGGAGTCATGACACTGACATCCCTTCTCATGAGCTTTGACAGGTTATGGAAGAGACTGGGTGATCATCTGATTTTGGGAAAAACTGAAGAGACAGTTTGTTATCTATACTGGATATTTCATGGAAAAATTAGATCCTGTGTGTACTTTCTCAGCTTTGGGATCATGCTATGGATGCACAGTCTTCTCTAGGAGGGAAATACTGCATTCTGTTACTCTAAGAAATAAATTGCGGGATCTGACTTGAAGTAAAACCAGAAAAGAAGCACTGAAATTCTCTGAGGTATGATTGTTATTGATCCCCATCACATTGTCATAAATCTTGATCTAGCATATATAATAATCTGAAATTTGTCTAGTGAAGTCCTTGCCCACTTTGAACAAGTATTTAATTTTCTCTGTTGCTTATACTGTGGTTCAGTCCTTTACTACTTTTGTCTTCTCCTAATTACCTAGGAAACCTCTTGTGTTTCTTCTATTACTCAGAAATTCTTCTACTGAGAATTTTCATGATCTATAGTGCATATCCTGAGCTCCAGGTGACAAATCACCTAGAGAGGGAGCCTAAGACTTCCCATGGCCAAGTGAGTGCAAATTACCTAGTCCTAGAGCAATCAGTTCTACCATCAAAAAGGACTTTTCCACCACTGTCAGGAATACTCACTGTATTTATGTAAAGCCAAGCTCAGTTTTCACACAGCATTTGACCTTGGCTCCTTATGGAGATGTTTATAATCTTCAATAGGTATGAAGTTAACACTATCTTAGGCTGTCTAATATGGTTATACAAAAATTACTCTAAAATTGGGAAGCTATTTTAAGAAATGGAAATAGGCTTTTTGAAGGTAATTCGAGCCATTTTGCATCATGCCATGGGACTGGCATCAATCTCAGTTCAGTGCAGGGAGGTTATTCAAAAATCCCCAGGAAAATACTGTTCTTTTCTATTACATTGTCTAGATGTTTCTGGTAATATATTTAGGAGGTGAATTGAAGCAACACTCTGTAGGTTTCATTAGTCCAGCTCCCCAGTGGATTTTTGTTTCTGAATTTAAGACTCAGGAAAAAAAAAATCTGTTTCTGACTAAACAAATTCCCTGTTTAGTCTTTTAAAACCTTTTCAAGCATAATGTTTTCTGGACTCTTGGTTCTCTTGGTGTGTTGGTGGTGGTAGATAGCTTTCACAGCTAATTCTCCTTTAAGTGGGAAGAAGGCCATTTCCAGGCTCAAGGGCGGCTCCTACTTATGTGTTTAATTTGGTTGGACGACTTCAATTTCAATGTTAAATTTAATATACTTGTATTAATGTTCTTAATTCCTTCACTTGAGTAGGAATCATGTCCTCATATGGACTTGCCTGCATTTGATTCCAGAAAAAGTCTGCACAAAGCCTTGTTCAGACTCAGCAGCGTGCATCTTTGTGGCATGAAGGTGAAGGAAAGACTGGATCAGGTTAAATAGCAGGAGAGAAAGGGAATGGTAGGGGCATACACCTGTAAAGCATGCACCAGCATGTACATGGCGTGCACGGGCACGTGTTCTGGGTTTGCATGGCACCCTACCTCAATTTCCTCGGTGCTGCTAACATCAATAATTGATCTCAGCATTGTCATAGAGGCTGTGAAGGATATCTGATGAAGCTTTCCTAGGGGATAATTCATTTTTCAAAAAGGTATAAAAAGGTATTACTTTGTTACAGAGAAGTCATTATGCAAGACGATAGGCAAGGGATTGATAGCCACCTCCTGCAGAGCAGTAATCCTTTGTCTTTAGGATATATAGGCATGCCATTATCGTAGCCTCTTGTAATAGGGATGATATTCAGCAAGTGAACAGGGCTCAACTGAGCTACTGGAAAGCTTCATTTGATGTGCAAATGAAAGATCCTGTTCAATAGGGTACCCATGTCCCAGGTGTGTGAACATGAAACTCCACTTAATTTCTGCCAGAGCCAGCAAATAACACAGTGTATCAGATAAGGACTGGGACCCCTTGAGGGACTGCTTATCTTAATGTCACTGACAGGAATAAATTGAGTTTTCAGTCTGGAAAAGCTTTTCATTCAAAGTGAACAGCTTTGACATGTGCTGTAGCCCTGATTAGGGAATAAACTCATGAACCAAAGGTTGAAAATTATCATACCTAACCAGAATGAGCAGGAAGAAGCTTTCAGGTATATCCTAAATGCCTGTGTCCCTGAAAACAAAGATTTTAGCAAAAAAATCCAAACAAAATATTTCCTGGTAAACTTTTCCTCACAAAGGTACATTAAAAATATCTTTGCACTTGCCCAGCATTGTGGAGGAAAGAGAAAGAAGTGAGATCTCATCCCACTAAAAGACACACAAATGTCCTGTATACGTCTATTTCTTGCCAAACTGTGAAACTCAGACAAGCTGTTACTGTTTTCAAAGAGGCTTTGTACCTGCCAAAGATCTACTTAGAACATCCTAAAATTAAGCCAGGGTGACAGATCATGTCTATATAAAGAGCATAACACTTAAGATGATATGCCTTGAGCTCCAGTACAACATAAACAGGCCTAGGTGAAGTGGCTTAGTACAATGGGAAGAATCAGATTATGCCGTTAGAAAGAATAGCTGTATGTGAAACCAAAATAATTCAGATTATGTAGTCTACTCCTATTTAAGACAGAGTGAAGAAAAGCAACCTTGATTTTAACAGAACTACTTGGAAAAATAAAGGACTACTCGGTCTGAATAGAAGTGAAGAAATCTGGTCCTACAACGTGAAACTAAATAAAAACAATCTTTCTCCCCTGAATACAGGAACTGAAAGAGTCTGTTCTTGAAAACAGCTATTTTTCTGTACTCAGAGTCTGTGTCAAATAATGTCCTAGTGGTAGGCAGATTAAATTCCAGCTCTGTTAAGGGGTACTTGTAAGAGTAGACACATTTGAAGTAAAATATTTAAAGTTAGATCCAGGAGGGTCAGGACTAATTTGTGAATCATCCAAAGGCCCAAAGGCAACCCTCATATAAGTGCTCAATTTTGTGCTTTAGTTTGTCATCATCATAAAAATTGATTCTTCCATGCTGTGTGACTAATATTTATAGGCAAGACTTACTTGGTGGAATGGGGGTTATAATAAAAGCTTTTGTCTGCCCAGGTAAGATAAGGCTCAGGCACAAATTTACCGTGCTCTCACTGCTCTGTAGTAACTCTCCACAGAGTCTCTTTACTGGTGGGATGTATTGCACATATAAAAGTACATATCTTGCTTAAGCTTACTGGTGTAGACTCTCTTCAGAATCAGTCTGCATCAAAGGAAACTATTTCACATCAAAGCATTTTCAGACGTGCCCAGTCTAGGTGCTAAGTTTTGCTTATTGGTGGATTATTTTGGGTTTGCATGGGAGTGATTGGAAAGAGATTTTTGGCCAAAGGTTACTTATTACAAAGATAAAATTTTGTCAACCACAAAGATACAGAAGATACAGCCTGAAAATTAGAGCATTAGGTTTATATAAAAATGTCCAATGAAATAAAAGGTAAAATATAATGTAATTTACTAGGATAGTGACAGAGAAAAATACAGAAGTAGTAAGAGGGAATAAAAGTGAGACATGAAGGAATTCTGGCCAAAAATGGCTTTTATTTTATAGATGCAATCACCTTACACAAATAAACGTGGCTTCCTAGGCAGGGGTCAGTCTTCATTCATGCCACCATCACAGAGGTGAGGAAATGATTTCCCTAGGGAAGGCACTGCAAATGACAGCAGAAAAAAAACCTGTGAAAAATCATTATAAAATGTGCAAGCACTGCACTATCTTGCACTATGATTTAACCCATTCCTGTACACTCCACAATAAGCCATGCTGCTTTGAAGTAGTCTTGCTCTCTTTTGTCTTTGTGATACAAACCGTACCAAAAGCCAGAAGGTATGGTGGGCCAAAGGGATTTTTGTTCAGCCACATCTCATGACTGTGTGGTTAAATGTGAGGATTGTACAGAATCTTGACGCTGCAGGGCTGGCTCCCTTTTATTGCACTAATTTCTTCTTCCTCTTCTTTCTTCCCTCCCCCCCTGCTGTGAGCACTAGTGGAAGAGGCAGAAAGCAGGGCAGTGTAGAAAGGCCCCACTGTGCTCCTTGTTCTGGAGACATGTGTTAGCTCTCCAGTGAGTATTCCGGAGCTTGCTGTTTCAAAGTCAGGCTTCTCTGTGGCATGCTGAGTGCTCTTATCCACTACCCAGGACATGCCTTGAGTCAGCTGGAATGCAAAATATGCTTGTTGGGAGTTGCAAGAAGACAGTGTCAACAATGCAGCATTTATCATTTAGCTCTCCAGTTAATGTTCTTTTGTAGAAATTCTTCAGTTCTCTTCTACTATGACTTGGTGCTCATTGCTGGGAAGATAATTATTTGAGTGCCGATGCTCTGTGCTAGGCTGATAGCACGTCACAGGACACAGATTCAAAGCCTCTTAGATGTGACTCTTTTACTGGACTGCCTGAACCTCTGGAGGATGAAGGTGCTGTGATTTCATGTTCAGGTTTGAAGAGATTTGCTTTCCTCTCTTATTATTCTGGTCTGCTTATTGCCTGTCCTCATAATTCTATCTGGCACTTGATTGAGATGGAAGAAGATGAGCAGCCAGATGTTGCAGTCTGCCTCATGCCTTGAGGGCTGTTTAAAACCTCACTCACATTTTAAGCCCTCCTGCACTCATTTTACACAGCAAAAATTCACCACAGATGGCGTGATGGGAATCTGGTCCCTGAGGTCTTTATGCTGGTGGGGTGACTCAGGAAAGTACGAAGCCCCTGTGACAGCCTTTGTAGATAGAGGGACTTTTGAGTACTTGTTGCCCCTCTCGAGGGTGGGGTTGTCCTCACCAGTGGCCAAGCCCACTGGAGAGGTCTCCTGGATAAGCATTTCCTTACTTTGCCCCTCCTCACCTTTCCCCTGTGTCCAGAGATATGACCTCCTGTGTAGTGGTGTGGGGCTTGGTGAGAAGATGGAGATGCAGTTTTTAAGGGCACAGTTGGGGAGCAGGTCTGCAGAGCTGCCCCTTTAGCGTAGTGTGGTGGCTGGACAGCCGAAAGCTCCGCCTTAAAGGCTCCTGCCTTAAAAGTGCTGCCATTAACTAGCCCTGCCTTGTGTTAAGGTTGTGTCTGTACTCTCGTAAGCATCATGGCCCCTGTACCCCAGTTTTCAAAGGTGCTGAATATGCTCAGGTAACCAATTCATTCTCACAAGTCATGGGACATGTTTTCTCACACTTTTCCAGCCAGTGTTTGCACCTCTCAGAAGATCTTAATTGTGATATGGCATTTGGGAAAATGCTATTTGCAGAGCAGAAGTTATTTACCCAGCACTGGAATATTTTGCTTGACTGAGGCAGTCTTTGATCTTTTGTTCTGGGGCTTTAAGAGTCGCACATCCAGTCTCCAGCAGATTGGTAGCTGGAGCCTTTTGAAGGTAATCTCCTTTAAAAGCCAAGTTACTTTGGCTACCTCAAGGTCTGAAGATTTCTCGTTTATAAATTACATGATTTTCTGGGAAGTGGATTCACATTTTAATCTGCATTTGAGCATCCACCTTGCAAATCCATTTAAGCAGCTTGAATTATTTGGCAAGGCAGTGGAACCCCAAAGTGTGAGTTAGCTTTTCCAAGGAAGATTTTTCACTCATGCAGATTTGGGTTTCAAATACTGCCAGCAGAAAAGCAGAACAAAGAAGAAGGAACTCAACCACCTAAACAGGGATTTCTCATTACACCTGGTTGGCTTTGTTTTTCAAATTGTGGATGAACCACCAAATGAGTGCACAGAAACACTTCCACACCTGTAGTCACCTATTGTATAATGAATATACCATAATTCATTTAGAAAAATGAAAATACTGGAGGGCCCCAGGCAGCCAATTAAGAATTTTTCCTAAGTTCAGATAATTCCTCAAGATCTATTTTTATACCTGCTGACAAATTAAGTCTATACATTTTTCCTTCCTGAATATAATTCTTGCACAGTTAAGCACAGAGTAGCTTTCCATTGCTTTTCTCTGATGTTTTACTGTTTCATGAGTTAAAATACAGCAATTCACAAAGAAATGGACCAACAAGACAGGTAGCCAGGTAGATGCATAATTCTTCTGCAGTCAGATGCCTCATGAATCACTGCCCTTGCAACAATTTTAATTAACTTGATATATTTCCCATCAGGAATTTAAAACAAACAACCATCGCAGAGGGAGTTGCTGACTTTGTGCACCTCTCACAAACAGCAATATGCGTACAGGAGAAGGAAGAGTTTAGAGAAACTGCTTTAAGAAGCGTTGTGTCTCTAGAGCTGCCTCTTTCACAGCTCCCTTCCTACCTCCAGCTCCTGCTTATGCAGCATTACTAATTTACCTTGACAATTGACACTCATCGTGTTTCCAGCCACAAAATCTGTAGTGACACAGTGACTTAGCATTTCTGTGTTTGCTGGGAGAGCAAAGGGAATTGTGCCGTGTGCTGCTGCCTGACCCTCATTATGTATTGCATCTGTTCTGGCTGGGTGCTGCAAGAAGTGCTAATTCCTCTCTTGCCATCTGCCTGAAATTGTTGTAGTCCTCCAAAGCCGCAGACGCATTTTGTGTTGTTCCATACAATTTATGCGTTTAATTAGGACTCTGAGAATCTTTTGGGTCGCGTGTCCTGACTGTAAGGTAGAAGGTAATGCAAGAGGGTGTGCAGCCTCTCATGTGCCCTCTGGCTAGCTGGGTGCCAAGTCCTTCTGATGTCTCTTGCGTGGGAGGGAGGCTCTGTGTCTGTGCTGTGCACAGCATGGGGTCCTGCTCATGGAGGGGCACAGGGGGACAGCGCGTGCTGGAGTCCTGAAGGCATCCCGTGTCACCTGGCAGCTCAGCAACACCACCAGTCCTGTCCTGCCACCTTTGCACTTTTTTTAATAAACTCAGGGACAGGAACCTGGCCTTTTATCTCTGCTCTGGGAGATTGTCCCAGGGCTTAGGCTTGAAGAAAGGGTGAGAGAAGGAGGAGGAGAAATCCCTCTGCTTCAAAATTCAGCTTTAATTGCTGCCTGTCCCCTGCACGGCTTCCACCCCCATGGCTGGCATGGGCTTCAAACAAGGGCTGTGGGTGAAGCCTCCAAAGTTAAATCTACATCGCCAGTAAATGGGAAGCCCTGGTGAGAGCAGCTCCCATGCTGATGGCAGTGGAGAGGTATATGAGCAAGCAGCCCATCCATCCATCCATCCTTGGTGTCACCACCACTACCTTTGGGAACTCACTGCTTCTAGCCCAGCCGTTCAGTGGAGGCACCGTGGAGAAACAGCCAGCAGCAAACAGAGAGCATTTTTATTTTACATCATCTCAGGAGAATCTCCTTCAGCACTGGACACCACTGCAGGGCCAGATTGTCAGCAGCTCAATGGGACACAGACACGGCATGGGGAGGCCTGATCTGCCTTAGCCTGTCCCGGGAGAAATCCCATTTATCTTCTCTCTAGCCTGCTCGGTCACACAGCGTCTGACCTTACCTGGCACCTGTTTGTCTTGGCAGCTGCCTCCAGCGTGGGAGTGCCCCGAGGCCACAGCACCTGGGCAAAGGGTGGGGGAAAGGCAGTGCTGCAGAAAGTGACTGTAAACCTTTATTTGGACACTCTCTCTGACTTGGGAAATCCCTGAGCTACAAACTCTTGTTATAGGATAAGGCTATGTTTTCTGCACAAATATCTCAGTATGTTTTGTCTGGAGTCATACTAGTCTGCCAGCATTCTCCTTTGGCCCATCTCATGGGGTCCTGGGATGGATGATCTTCCCATCCTGGCTTGTCTGGGGATAGCAATCTGCTCTGCACCTGGCATTTCCCAGCAAAGCAAATAATAGCTAATGAGCCCACTGCTGACATTAAATATTTCAGAAGGTATTTTTAAAAAATAATTATATTTGTTTATAATTATATATATAAAAAAATTATAATTCTGTTTGCTTCCAGAGGAAATAAAGCTATGAAAGCAACTGCATGGACTTCACATAGGGACCTCTGCGGGAATGAATTTGTAGGCTACAAATTTGTAGATGGGTTTTTATTGCTTTTATCAGTTAGGTTACAAATAAAAGCTTTGACGTGGGTAAATGAAATCATGCAGTGTAAAATTAGTGAGAAAATTCTCAAAAATCCAATAACAGACAAATGCACTAGGTCACATGTGTATGTATTGAATGACCTAATTTCGAAAAGATCAACAGACACATGAGCTTATCTGGGTTTTTCCTGATGGGGAATGGGTGGGAGGTGTTAGGGTGTGCTCCTCTGAAGGATACAAGGGCGAGAGGTGTCCTCCACAGGGAGTGGCTCCCTGCCACCAGGACTGCGTTATTTACTGTCACAGGGACCGCTGGCCATGGAGAGAGGCATGGATAGCCCTCTGTGGGACATGATGGCATGGACACCACCTGGCACAGCCCAGCAGAGCTGCTGCCATTGCCCCTGCCAAGTTGTCCAGCTGAACATCAGGAGGCTTTTCCCCCTCCCCTCTGGGAATAATTAAGATTTTTCCTAAAGCAGGCCTGGTGAGGAAGTGGGTTTGCCACAGGTCATTTGGAAACATTTGCTAATGACCTCCTTGGTTCCAGTGCTGAATGCTAATTTACATTATGAATTTCACTCGATGGCTGTGCTTTCTGCCAGAAATGCTGACTCAAGATGCCACGAGGTGAAGCTGTTGGAGCTAGCAGAGATATTTAGTAAATCTGCTAAAGGCTGCACTAATCAGGAAAGAAAGGGATAAAAATACTGATTAGAAGTGACATCATTTTATCTAATGTAATTTTTTAATGCTTTTAAGGACAGCATCACACTGAAGCTTCATATAGTATCTGCATCTTAAAGCTATGCTGTTAAAAAAACCTTGCATATAATATCCAGATCTAATCTTACCCTGCCAGCCAGCAAGTTTCCAGGAAAAGGAGTGGGGTTCTGTAATTTAATAGCATTCAGCACAGCGTGCAACTGATGCCAAGAGAAGAAAATGTAGAATTAGCTGTACTAACTTTGAAGGGCCTGAAACAAAGGGGGAATATGCATGAATAGCTGGAGATTCCTCAGATAATAGTAATGTCATAAATTTAGAATATTATAACATACTTCGTAAAGCTAAGTAATTTCATATTCCAAGTAGAGAGCAAATATAAAGAGCTTTCCTAAAGCGTGCTGTAGATTAATGAATTTCAAACAGGAACATCAAAGTAAATCTAACAATAACACTGCCACAAATAAAAAATATGATGGGAAGCAGTTAAAATATAAAGACAAAGGGCCAATTTTTTCTCTCATTATCCTAGTGTAAATCCAGCGTAACTTCGTAAATCTCCTCTGCGTCTCCAGGTCTAGAGATGGGAGTGACAAAGAACAGAATTTGATTCATGCTTACATTAAAAGAGTATAGAGCTATGAAAGGAAAAAGCCTGAGGGTTTTTAGGAGATGAGAGATCTTGAAAGCAGGGAGAGAAATGCTCTGGAGGAAATGCTCGGAAAGGCAGAGATGTCTTTTGCTACAGTGTGGTGTTATCCCAGCTGTAGGATCCCCATCCACATCCCTGCAAATGCTGATCTGCAAGGCACAGGAAGAGTTGCTCCAGAAACCCAGTGGATCAAAAGGGACCTGAAGAGATGGACAACTTGTGTGGGGCTTGGAAACATATGGAACTGGGGGAGATGGAAAGCACCCTTAAGAACATGGCTTTGCTCCTAGAGAAGGAAGAGGAGAGACCCCCCAAGACAGCTGTCCTCTGGGTCATCTCTGTGCGTGCTGCTGATGCCAGCGTGCAGAGCTGCAGGTGGAGAGGGCTCGGGCTGGCTGTGGTGCAAAGCCGTGTGGGGCAGCCGTGGTGCATGGCCCCTCTGACTGGGGCAGCCCCACAGCTGACGGAACTGCAGCCACGTTGGGGGCGAGTGCAGAGACCTCCAGGCTGGGACTTACACGCCAAAGGAAGCAGACAGGGGAGGTTACCCTACCCATCGTGACCAAGGCACCTTCTGTTTCCAGTGTCAACCACTTTGAACCAGCTGCAGCTTTGCCCTGAGGTGGCTGAGCAAATGGATGATGTCCCTCTGCTACAGGGCTGATTTGAGGGGAATCACTGGGTCATATGCCACCACTGCTGCCTCCAAGACTTCTACCTCTCCCCAGGCAGTGAAAGGAAATGAAGGAGGTGGCTTTTGCATCCCCAGAGTCATCAATAATGCGTGAGACACCTGAACATTTCAGCTGAAATGAATAAATATGCACATGCATCCACTTACTGGGGTGACTTCTCAAATGCATTCAGACAGTAAGATATTGAAGCCTGCACACAATGAGCATAACTAAATATTTTTGCTGGAAGCTATTCAATTGTTACCATCAGGGAAAACACAGTTAAGGTTGACATGTCCTCTCCCTTCTGTTAGCTTTATTCTCCCTTCTAGTACCTCTGCCATAACAAGCACGTATACACAACATAAAAAAGAAGGCTGGGAATGATGGGACTTGGCATGACATGCTATTTGGGTTCTGCAGCAACCTACTGAAGTGCCACTTGCCAGGTTGCTATTCAACCTGAAGAGATCAGGCAGTCAGTGTATCACATAGCAAAGGATTGCTGAAAAATAGAGAGGACTTGTGTCAAACTCAGAGGAAGTATTGATTGAAGCCAGAAGCGGAGTTAGTGCTTCCTTCAGTGTTTCTAATCTGTCTAAATGACCCGCACAAAGAAGCCAGCTGCAGACTTCTTACGTTTGCTCTTACCTGTAAGTGAAGAGCAGGCAGCAAAAAAAAATCAAAGGGATGTCAGATGTGCTGTGAAACTGGGTCACTGCACAGCAAATGGAATTTTATGTGAAAATATAAAGAAAATGGTGGGTAAAAACATGAAATACATGAAGCTAATGAGAACAGCTCACAAAACAAAGCCTTTGGAGCAGCAGTTGCCTGGTTTACCAAAAGAACTGAACATTTGAGACATCAGTTTCCAGGAAATAAATCAAAACATGAGACGCTGCTAAGATATCTGGCTACATCAGAGGACTATTCAGTGCAGGAGCATTGTTTTCATCATATGGGCTATGGTCAGGGAGCGGATAAGCAGGATATGGCACCTGCTCGGATTTCCTCGGATTTCCTCATTTTCAGCTGTTCTAGCCAGTCTTCTGAAGATGAAGAAAACTGAATTTAGTCCTTTTTCTGGTGAGAGCTGCAGAAGCTTATGTCCATTAAGGCAAGGGGAAAGGACCCTGTGAGGCCTTGGGAGAAATCCCATTACAAAGGCAGTGGGGAATTTTAAAACATCCGTTTTAAAAGTTCTGGTAATATCCAGTGTAGCACTTTATCGAACAAAGAGCTCCTTGTTAAAAGCTGTCAGCTGCTCCAGGGGACTGGGAGGAGGAAATAGGGCAGATCTGGAGCAGGCGGATTTCCCTGGTACTGTGGGAGGTTTGGGGATGCTTCATGCACTCCCTGATACGGATAGGCAGTTGCAGGTCAAGAAATTCTTTGGGATTTGACTGAGAAATGTCAGATGGAAAACTGAGGAAATTAATTTTAAATGGAAAACTGTGAAAACTTTTTTTTTCTCCTTATTTCCAGATCATGGCATTTAAGTTCAGAAGTAACTCCAGGACATTTCTTCCAAGTGGGTGGGACACTGCATGCCAAGTTTCAGCAGTAATGGGGTGGATGAGTTGGGAACACACCTGCACATTCCTCTTCTTTAGAGCAGTGCCAGAGGACTTCTGGGGTGGGATGTAGTGTTGGGCTAGAGGGTGGCGAGGGTGGCAAAAGTAAGAATCTGTATGACTTAAAGTGGTAGTCGCCCCCAGCAGGTAGGGAATGGAAGAAGAGGTGGTGTGTACTGGGTGTCTTCACCACAAAACTAGGTCTCTATGCACATACAAACAGAGTAAAATGTATTTTCAGCCGGCATTCCAAGCTAAAGCCATCGAGGTAGAAACACACTGGTGTTACTCGGTACATCATAAGCTGCCTTCTTGGAGGAAATAGAGCGTTAAATAGAAAAGCTAAGTGAACTCTGATGAACCAAATGGCCTAGGCTTGTTCCATCATTTTTTATTAATTGCACCAGGTGGCTCATTTTGTGTCTCTGAGAGTAGATCTAAATGCTCTGCTCTTTCTCCAAATCGTCACTTGGGCTCTGATTACTGGAAGCCTAAAGTGATGGTGACAAACTATCCTCCCCATGTGTTCTCTGGTAGAGAGGTTTAGAAGGAGAAGAAGGACCACCACATGGATACAGAATATGCAGAAGCTGCCAGCATGATGTACAAATGGAGGCTTGAGGGGACATGGGGTTTACTGCCCCTCAGGAACAGAGTGAGGCTGTTGGGGTGAAAACCAGCTCCTCTGCTAAACTACTGTGCCAGAAATTGCTGCTGGCTTTTTCTGTATTGCTTCCTCCTGAGGGCAAGATGGCTTCCAGGTAGATTCTTACCCAGACACAGGGGTAAGTGGGTGGGGGACAGATGGCAAATGCCCTTCTGCAGCAAGCCTGAGCTCAGAACTCCCCTTGTCTTTATTTTAAAAGAGGCTTTTTGGCATCAATTGTTGGTGAACAAGTTCTTCAGCCTTCAGCTTCTTTGTTGCACTCACCTCAGATGCTGCTGAGCCACCACAGCGATGACAGTTCGTCCTTTAGATGGAGGATGTCTGTTGCCAAAGCGGAGTATTGATTTCTGCTGATTGCTAATGAGCAGGTGGAACTGTAACTTTGTGTGGAGAAATTGAGCTGATTCAGGCAGTTGGAAGTGTTACTCAGGCCGGTGGAAATTTCCTGGTTAGCATTTAGCTGTGCACTTCTTTGGTACAGGCAATTCCCTAGGGAAAACGTCTCACTCTCTCTTTGCCTTGGTCTCTGAAGCAGGTTTGCATGAGACTGGTACCTCACCCTAGCCTAGGGCAGGGAATTCAAAGGAGGGGATCAGCCCTCACATCAGAATATGTAGAAACTATGTGACATATTCATATTTTTAAAGCAACTGCTTCTGATCTGTTGGAAGTTCATCTGCCTTCAGAGTAGTATTTACATGGATAATGCGGGGAACCTCCAAGGGTAGGCAAGCAGACACCTCCCATTCAACCTGATTTTCATGGATATTATATCTGCATCAACAGTTAGCTTTAAATCCTAACTCCTGATCTGTGTGGAGTAATTTCTGACTGGTGTTGAAAATACCTCTTCACCCTTTGCTGGAATAGAACTCAACTGTACCAAAAAAAAAAAAAAAGTAAAAATAGAAAAGACTGCTTAATGCAAGATGCAAGCAGGACAAGAAGTCCCTCTATATGAGTTCTAAGCAATGGATCCTCTGTCATCCCTTGAGATTTTTTCAGCTGAATTGTGATATTTTGATGTATCTCCTCTGCGCTTTGATATATTTTTCTCCCTGTCAGCAAGTCACATCTTAAGCAATACAGATTCTTTGCAATTAACGAGCATTTTGAAGAGTCAGTTTCCCCCCTCCTTCCCTCTCTGCAGTCTTCATCTGGTATTATGCTTGCAAAGTCAGTGGCAACTGGAAAACTAATCCTGTTAACCTCACTGTAGGATTTCTGAATTAACTTTCTAAAAAGGAGAAAAATCTTACTTCTTACTGCATGTTGAGACTTCAGAATTACTCCCTTCCCTTGTGCCATACTGCTTTCATATCCCACAAATGGATGCTGTGTAAAACTTAAGACAGGTATTCATGTTAACAACGTTAATCAAAAATCATATTAGGATGTCAGTATGGTCATGTGCGATAAGACTCCAGCCGGATAGTGCTCCAGCTGATCAGGATCCACCTTCACCTGCTCTAAAAGAACTTTTAAATTGATTATCTGTGCAACCTGATCTAGTGGGAGGTGTCCCTGCCGACGGCAGTGGGGCTTGGGACCAGATGATCTTTAAGGGCCATTCCAACCTCTTAACTTTCTATGATTCTATGACAACCATCAAATTTTTCTCCTCTTCAACCTGATAACAAAAATGAAGGGTGATCTGGCACCAAATTGGTTTTTCAGTTCTCTTCTGAAGGGGTGGACAACTCAAAAAGATGTCCTCCGTTTAGACTAGGGATTTTTCCACACAGCTATGTTCTTCTGTGTCTTGTGTGGAAAAAAACATAAGTTACACAAGAAAGCTTGTTTGGATTAATTTAGAAATCAAGTCTATTTTTTATAAAGGACCTTCTTTCAGCTCATTTTGTGTCTTGGTTTACTAAGTTTTAAGGAGGTAAGATGACTTTGCTAAGAGCACACAGGACCCTAATGTGTCAGCTTTGATGAGCTCTCTGGTTCTGGTGGGTGTAGAGGTGTTATGGATGCTTCAGGCTGTGAAAGAGCAGCTGAGCTGCCTCTCTGTGCTGAGAAGGCAGGGTTGCCCGTAGAAAAAACTCTGTCTCAACATGCTGCAGGTTTCTCTTTTGTTTTATCCAAAGGTGAGAAATATTTGTGAGTCACATGGCTCATAACATGGCAGATGTGTAGCCGAGGGGTGCGTGACCTCGTGCTGGTGAGGAGTCCTTGCAGCAAGCACGTTGTTGCTGGACTGATACCTCTGTGTCTGCAGCGTCGTATCTGCGGCAGGAGCAAAGGAATGCAAGGTGGCTTGTAAATAAATTACATCATTTGGATGGTATGAAAGCTGGCTGAAAATGTTTTGTATTCCTTTCCTGGAGGCCCCTAGATGTGCAGGATAGCTGTGCAGGGGCCTAGTTGTTGTTGTAGTTGTTGCTGCAGGGCCTTAAGTTTGCTGATAACATATGTTAAGTTCGACTTACAAGGAGATGCACCAAAGGGGGTTGGCAGTGTGAAACTGTAATTATGCCTCCACAGAATTTGGGCTTTTGGGGCATGTAAGTTAACACAGGGAAAACTTGGTTTGACTTTAATGGAAAAATACCTACGCTGAACAAAGAAAAGCTTGTAATTGGTTTATCAGAAACTTCTGCATTGTGGAGCTTCTTAGGTTTATTTATGTGTTTTGGAATCAAGGGTTTACCAGGTGAGATGGGCTTCTCAGGCAGTGACAGCATTCAGCATTCATGAAGAAGACAGCTTTGCTCTTGAACGTCTTCCATACCTAAATACCATTCCTCTCTTATATGAAGGACATTTGGATCACCAAATCCAGCCCTCCAACATCACAAGCAGCCATATGGTGTGATGGCACTGGCACCAGTGGAACCTGTTCTCTTACCATTCCTCCAGCATTTCTTGGCAGCACTGGTTCCTCAGCATGGCACAGGAGGGGAATGCACCCACCATGCAGAGAGCTTTCCGGGGCAGGACAGCTGCTCACTGGGACCCAGAGGCATCCCTGCTGCCCTCTCCAGCGCACCTACCCCGCCAGGTAGTGCCGGAGTCTGGGGCAGAGCCCTGGAACCTGGTAACCACTCACAGCCGGAGGAGGAAAAGAGTTTAAACTGCTGGATCACACCAAATGCTCCAATTTATGTGCAAGGGAGATGTGGACAAAGAACTTGCTCTTGCCGTCAGATATGCCATCTGCCCTTAATAACCTATGATCAACTCATTTTTTATCCTCTTCTGTATGTAGCATGGCACTGGGAAACTGTCACGGATCTGATGTTAATACACAGATAGTCAGCAACCTAGTTAATCACAGCATTCAGATGGCTCTGAGTCTGCCTTGCTGTTTGGCAGAGATAAATTAGGGCATGAGAGTGATACAAAACAATATTTTAACATTATTAAAACCTGATCCCACATTTCAGAAGTTATTCTACCAATTACAATTCCAATAGAAGGTGGAAGTCTGTTTTCCATTCTTTGTATAGAATATGCATTCATACGTGTATGAGTAATTGACACCGCTGGCAGTTTTTCTATTAATAAAGCTACTGTATATCAATAGAAGTGATTCATAGCTGCTTTGTCCCCAAATTACATTAGATCATTCAGTGCAGGGCATATAGATCCTTCCCCTGTATCTCCAGGAAAGCAAAACAGCCTGGTCTCTTTAAAAGAGGACGCAGCAGTTCAGGGGGACGCGGCTTGTGGGGCTGCTGGGCACCTGAACCTGCAGGAGAGGTTGCAGCAGATCTTGTGTCTGCAGCTCTGTCATCAGTGTCTTTGCAAACATCCCTGCAAAGTTTTCTGGGAAAGGCCTCTGTCTTTGTGGCCCCCAAATCTTGTGGGTACAGTGGCAGAATGAGCTTGTAGAGAAGCTTATTGGAGTTGTACTTTTTGAGGAAAACTGCTGCTACACATGACTGGCTCAGTCGAAGTCCCCTGCACAACCCTTTGCAAACTGCTTTGCCCAGAGGGTTTTGTGACAAAGGTCGCAAAAGAAAACCCTTTTCATGACCCTTTTATGCACTGATGATGTATGCTTTAGTAAAGATATCTTCAAGGAGATCTTTGGTTTCTTTCAATAGCAACCACGCTAAATGTTGATATTTTGGACATTCAGAAGGGGTTCCTCACTGCAAGTAATTCAGCCCGCACAAAACCAGTGTATCTTCATAGTCCCACAAACACACCTAAAATTCCAAACACATGGCCAAGACCCAGACAGACATCAAGTAAGAACCATTCAATGTCTTTATTGCATTTAGGCTTTGAGCTGGCCTTCTGTGTGACATGAGTTGCCTGAAGAGTGTATGGGAATTCAAAGGATGCAACTGCATATCTATATTAAATAGTTTTCTTATCAGGGTGCCAGTACAAAAGCTACCATATCTCAATACACTGAATTCTTTACTTTCCTGATTCTCAAAGCATTTGCTCTGAGGTGGGCTTGATTGTGTCAGCAGAGCTGGTGGAAGGCATTGTGGTCTAATCCCACGGGATGAAGGGACTTGCTTCTTCCTCGACTAAGAAGCAAGGAGGCCAAGTAGTGAAAGAGCTTTTATGAGCTTTTGGATGATGCTGGGATGAATTAGCTTTTGCCTTTCGTAGCATACACCTTCTCACGCGGTTGTGAAGAGAATTGCGTATCTGAAAGAGCCACTAGTTTGAAAGATAAAGCTCTTCTGAGCAGGAGCCAGGGGCACTGGCAGAGTCCCTTTCACAACAGTACTGTCCAGCCTTCTCATCTCCACGGCCCATCAGCCAGAAAGAAAAGCTGGTCCCAGGTGCAGCATGTGTTTACTTCTGTACCTGCTCATGGCATTCAGGAACCTTGTTTTCTTCCCTGAGGACCATGATATTCTGGTGCACTCCAGGGCATTGCCTGGAGGGAAGAGCACGTGCAGAGCTGGCGAGAGTGCGAGAGGTGGCTTGGGACCTACGGTACCTTGTTATTTAATCCACACCCCAGGTAACCATTATAAACCCTGAGCTGTGTCCTCAGTCTGGCAAGCATCAGGCCCTTTTTACTGCAGCACTGGATTTCAAAGCATTTAAAAATACCTAAGCATAAACTCATGACCTCTGAGAGGTTTTTTTTAAGCTTACTACATGGCAGTTTTGGGAGTTGGCCCAAAAATCTCTCCAAGGCAAGACCAGAATAGCATCCTTATAAACACATGTGAATTGGAAGGGATTATAAGGAATAATGAATGCTCATAGCTCTCCTTAGGTAGACACTGACTTGCAAACCTGAACCAAACCACAGTTTTTAAAGTGAGTAATTCTGAAAACTTAATGTTACCGTCCAAACAGCATCCCTTCCAGTGCTGTTGTTCACTAGTTGATAATCTCCTGTAAAGCTTTATGCTTGGGAGCACTTGTCTATGAGAGCCTAAACCACAGTCCTTCCTAGTTTTAATAGCAGCTGTGCCATTAATGTCAGCTGGCTTTGGGTCAGGTCCTAAATGCATAAAATACTGAATTATGTGGCAACTGTGCATTTTCCATTGAACTCAGCAACAACAAAACAGTCTCCCACTGCGTTTTCTGTGGAGAAAAGTGGGCTCCACAGAAAAGCAAGTGAGGAAAAGCCTCCCAACAGTATTTGTGTAATTGCTGGCCACCACTGCTGCTACTTTCATTATAGGAAATGTTTCCTTAAAATTGCTATGCTTCTGGTGTCGCCCATTCTCCGGTCACTGCCTGACAATATTAATAAGGCAGTGACAAAGTTGTGTCAGAAAGTTCCAGCTCTGACTTTATTTACCCTTGAGGGCAGATACAATCTCAGGAGGAGCTCTGAATCCTATTATGGCAAACCGTGGCTGCAGTGGCAGGCTGATGAGATAGACAAACCCACACTTCTTTGTCTGGGAGCATTATTAATAATATTTCTGAGGATTGTTCAGTTATTTTCTAGTTTTTCCTCAAATGTAAGGCCACCTGCTCTCTGTATTTAATATAAATACTCTGTTTGGGATGTCTTTCATAGTGTGTAAGAGAGATTACTGTAAATGATTGGAAGGGGTTACTTACTTTTATCTCTGGACCCAAACAAAGCCTGTGAGTCTAAGGTTCACAGGCCAGGAATGCAGCAGATTTGTTACCTAAGGTCACCCCAACATGTGGCAGGGAATGCTGACTCTGCTCCACTTTTGACGTGAGTGGAAGCCGCTTGCATCAAACTGCAACAATGGATGCTGGGACCTCGGTGGGGCCACAGCAGCCTGCTGCTGGACAATGATGCTTTTGACAAACCAGCAGCAAGGCAGTTGTTTCCAGCGACAACAGCCCCCACAAAACTGGATAATGAGATTTTTTCCATGCAGTCCCCACAAGAGATTTGTTTGCTCAGGAAACAAAGATGCCTAGCAGGACTTTTATGTCTATAAACGAGACCGTGTCTCTCCTCCTCATATTTACAACATGGCTAGCCCTGTCATCTTTGATATCAACACCAAAAGGACTGTTTGCTTAGAAAACAAGCCCTCATTATTCAGGAAATTACCATTGAAATTTATTTTATTAAATTTCTTCTGTTTGGCTGCCCATGATGTGGGAGCACTGAAATGCGTACAAAGCAGAAAGACTGCTGAAGTCTAAATCAGACTTTAATAAGGGAATGTCATGTTTCATTTAAAAGATTCTCCTCACCTTCCTTTCTGTGCCATCAAGTGAAAACAAAAGTAGGGCTATAACTACATCACTGCCTCCACTCCACATTAACTGTGAGATCTCTCACATTTCTTTCCACACCTCTTCCACTCTTCCCTAGCTTTGCTGCTTGCTTAGCAGGCTGTCAGGATCCCGGCACTCTCAAATAAGCAGATGACTAGCTGTGGTCCTTGTTCATTATGGGGTGACAAGCTCAAGGAATAAATACCTACAACATGGAAAGTTTCGTGCCTCAGGGTGTCAGCCTGACGTGGTTGCATGGAAAATGAGGTGGCCTGAGCTTCACCACTCTCTCTGGAGCGTGAAATTGGACGGAGACTGACTCTGACAGATGCTCACCGTCTTTGGGATCTTATTGCTGCTCTCAGATCCACCCTGTCACGTTGCTGCATTATGCTTTTACAAACTACTTTCAAGTCTTGCTTCTCCTTAGAGTGCTTGACAAACATTTTGGCCCAAATCCTTCTTTTTATTGCCCCTAAGCCTTTCCTTTTTTTCTTTCTTGTATCCTACACCCTTTCTTCCTGACTCTTCATTTTTTGCTTCTTGGTAGTTTTCCCACGTATGTTCTTTCCCATACTTCTTAATTCCTTTTTCCTTTATATCTTCCTTGGGATCAAGCCAGTTGATCCCCAAGGATTTATAAGCCATTAATTTCCTTGGCCTTCCCTGGATTCCAGTTTTGGTCCAAACCAAACTTTATGGAACCCCCATAGGGCTCCCAGGGCTTCAGAGGGGCTCCGTGCACCCATTGGCATGATTTTGGGTAACGGGGACCCAAGACTACTGGTTTCCTCAGGCAGGGATTTTTTTGTCACTAAATTCTTGTACCTGCTAAATCCCTGGACTCCAGGCTAAATGGTGTTGTGTGGTTGCACTGGTAATACTTACGACCTCTAGAGTAGGTTTATCTTTTGAGAAAGCTTATTTTTGAAGCTGTGAAAAACAGAGCAGTGGGGACAACCAGTGGCTCAGAGCTTCAGCTCCTTCCCTACCCCTCTTTCGTTAATGGATTGCAATTTTATTTGGTCTTTAGGAGGTTGTGCAGGCATTACTAGGATTAAACACTGATCCTGAAGTTAGTAACAGTGTATGGTTAAGTGGCAATAATACAATTGTAAAACTGAAATGAAACTCCTGTGTCACTGAGTTTAGTCTTCTCTTACCACAGGCCATCACGTCATACACAACTTTACCTAAAAGGTAGATGTTTTCTTTTGACATAGCAGATTGCCTTCTTAAACCGGGAAATTACATCACTGAGAATGTTGCATTCATGACAGGATTTTGCCTTTTGAACATGAAGCTGTGGCTATAAAGGATCTCTCATCCCAGAGACATCACTGCTAGACACCACTCCAAGAGTGGTGGGCCCACCTTCTTCTCTGCCTCAGCTGGCTCGTTCTTGGCACCTCTGTTGGGCAGCATAAGCTTTCGTAGACTTGCACTGCTAGACATCCTAGGTATGCCATGCAGCTGGAAGCTAACTTGGACAGGAAAAAAAAACAAAGAAAAAGAAGAATATTATCTGACTTGATGAGATGAGCCCCACCATGCAGAAATATGAATTCTAGAGTCAGAACCTTGACACAGCTGGAAAGAAGAGCCAGGAGAGTTCCAGAATATCTTTTCTGAGGAGTCTGGATTTATGGCAGGTTGAAGTGACTCTTTGCTGCAGTCTTAAAATTGCTTCTTTTGCTCGCCTTCACAAGAGACAAGAATGAACCAGCTGCACTTCACTATGCTTTATTTGATGAAACCTTTTTCAAGCTTTTCATAAAAGTAGGCAGCATTGTTCTGAGTAAAGAGAAGCACAGTTTAATGGGAAAAATAAAGGCTGAGCACTTGATAGTTAAAGTGACAGCTATTGGTGTGGGCAGGCGCTCGCTGTATGCTGCACATTTGTCTTTGGCCCAGGCAGCAGATAGGAGCGCAGAGGTTGTGTGACACAACTGGCTGTTCTCTGAAGTTCTCTGATTATAAAGATCTCTTCAAATGGAATAGCTGGAAAATACATCACTGTAACAAGAAGCCATATTCAGCTTAAACTGCTTGAAGCTAGTATACTTAGCAATTTGCCATGCTCCAGCTTTTAATAAACACTTATCAGAAATATTTCATGGTAATTTTTGATCAGATACATGCAAACATTCAGTAGCAGCATTCAATGGAAATTTCAGAAGCTTTACCACTAAAGCCTCTCAGTGGGTCTGAATTCATCTGTAGGCAGACTGATCAGAAGTAAACTCCTATTGGTGTCTAAATATAAAAGATTCAGTTTGTAACTGATCACAGTCCTTTGTAAAGCCAGATGAATGGGAATTATTTTAAAGGCTTTAAACATCTTTTTATTCCTTATCTTGTTTATTAATACTATCTGTAGCAAGATGCTCAAGCAAAGCACAGGATTAATCTGACCAATTTATCACTTACTGCTATGATGTTAATTTATTGTATGTGGAAGTTCATGGATGTGCCAAACAACATATCATTTAGTGAATATAAACTCCATTGTTAGTCTCCTGATGTGCACAGCCAAAGGGCTGATCTTGAGGAAACAGTATGAACCAACAAAGACCACTGCTTCATCAACACGAAGTATACAGCAGCTAATGCAGCTTCGTAATAACAGACCATCCTGACAACCCTTGAAATGGAATGATCCCAGTAAGGATTGACATCTGTTATGATTATTTGTATTTAAGTAAAAGCACATACTGGACCCGCCATACTTAAATGGATGAAATCAAAGTTCAGTCTAGAAGTTACTTGCCAATCCAAGGTTTCCTGGAATTAGCGCAAATTATAAAATATGTTGGATCCTGCCTCAGAACAAGGTCTGGATTGTATCTTTGATACCGTCCAACCCAATATGTTATGATTTTGTGGAGTAGTCAGTTTAAAAATATAAAGAAGCAGATGGGCATTTCACCTGGAAGATCAAAAGGGCAGAAAGATAAAGTGATAACAGGCAGTGCTATCCACAGAAGAGCACAAGATGCAGGCAAAAGCATTTTCTGTTTTATTGTCCTTTATCTCCTGCTGGAAATTTTTCCTGCTTTGCAGTTCCCTCCTTCTCTGTATTTTACATATGATATACTGATTTGCTGATTTGTAGTAGTGGCACTTTTATTACCCTTAACATCACCCTTGAGTGTAGCTCACGCAGGCGTCACTTTCCAAACAAACACAGTTGTGGAAATGGAATAATGCAGTGGACAAGTGCTTATCTCGTCTTTGAAGAGCTATGGCTGTTGCGTGTCACCTTCATGGTTTTGAGTTATTCTTTCTTGCTTTTTGCTTGTGTTCCAAGCAATGTCTTCTGCTTCTTTTTCCAGGTAATATCTGAGTTTTATGCTTCTTAAATGCAAAGCCTGTATTTGTTGGTTTCTCATGGACAAACAGATGAAAAGTCAAAACACATTCACCTGGTGGTGCCAAGCACAGAACTCATCACTGCTGGATTTAAGTGTAATGCTCTTTACAGAAATAAAATGCTGATGCATGCAAAGAAAATCAGCTTGTAAACACAGAATTTAAAAAACAATGACACATTTTCCTTTTCTCCCTTCTTCTCTCCGTTAATGTATACCTTTTGTATTTAATGTCTTCACCCACAGAATTAGTGTTCCTTGTTGTTTTTCTCCTTTATCACATCCTTCAATAGCAAATACAAGCTGTGTTAGTGTAAACCCTATTTGCTGGCTTTGTAAAACAACAGCTTTTCTCATACACTGTCCCTATGTTGACAGTCCTTGGAGTGTAAAAATTCTGTTCTTTCATTTCAAAGTTTTTTTTCTGGCTGCTTTGTGTTGGTGTTGCAGCCCTGTGCCTGTGGCTGCAAAAGGTGCTTTTGTGTCTGCTGTGGAGTTGTTAGTGCTGGTGCTTACTCTGCTGTCTCCTGTTTCTGGTGAAATCGATGGTTTCAGGTCCTCTTTGATCTATGTTAATTACTGAGGGGCATGAAAACAATGTTAATTGTTTAGCTTCTGACTCCAGTTCTTGTCCTTAGAAATACATTTCTCCTCCCATATTGACTCTGTGGATACAAACATATGGGTTTTATCCACTGATGGACTGTGCCCTTGCCAGTTCCCTGCAACCAGATTTGAGCAGCAGCTCATTCTGCTCAGTCGTGTGCTGACAAGTGCAAAACCAGGCTCCTTACTACAGAATTGCTTCCTGTTGGGTGTGAAACCTGAGCAAATAATTCTTCTTCAAAAGGAAAAGCTTATATTGTTTTCTGGATGTTTATACCCCACTGTGTAGGTATTAGTCTCTCTATTATGAGCAATATTAATAATTGACAGAGGGCAGGAAATGCAAACAGATTTAATCTTAGCATCATACATTTATTTAACAACAACGTATTCATTTTTAATGGCATTATGGATTTTTAAGTAGGGGAAAAAATGTGCATTCTCTCACTGGGGTGCGATTGAGGTCTTACATTCCTACGTGGGAGAAAAAGGTCAGACCTGACCTTGAGGCACTTAAACACAATCTTAAATAGCCATGATAGTATTGAAACCTACTAATTCTTTTAAAAGTATCTTCAAAGGGAACTGTGATAGGGTGCAATCACTGGAAAGTATTTCTTCTCGGTCTCTGAATTGGTACCTAAACACATAACAAGCAAGATAGCACCTCAGACAATCTTTATGAAGTACCCCATTCTTTGAGGGGCAGGTCATAGACTGTACCACCATTTACTAGATTTAATGGCTTTTGGGAAACTATACTAGCAAAAACTTCCAAGCTAACTTCCAAAGCCAAACACAATGTGAGAGCCTACTGTACTGTCGACTCTACCCTGCTATTCAGAAATAATCAACCTTGAATCTCTAAGTGCCTCAAATACATTTGAAAATACAGGCCAGAGAAAGTTTTTCTTATCAGGTTGGAACATCCCCTTCTTGGGCTAAGTGCTCTCCATCCAAAACTGTTTCACACAAGCATTTTTCACTGGATTCAAGGAGTCCCCATCCACAGCTCTTGGTGGCCCCAGCCTTGCACTGCTGCTGGTGTTTGTGAAACTACATAGCAAACTGAGCCAGGGAACTGGCCTGGCTGAAAAAAAAGATAAACAAAACAGGGAAGGAGGAAAAAAATAAAGGTCATGGGATTCCCTGCATTTGCCCTCTGTGTGGCACACAAATCTCTGGAGGCAGAGGAGAGGAACTGCCCTTTGGCTTAAATGACAATTGCTACAAGCTGTCTCACCCCAGCCTCAGGGTACAGGCCTTCAATGATGGAACAGTTTCATTGGTCATCTTAGAACATAAATTCCCGGATCTGGGCTTGCTAAAATGGCCTGCAGCAGAGCTTCTGCAGTCATGGAGACCTGGTCAAACTGTGCTTGATGGCAGGTCAGCTGGAGGTCGCTGTCGCAGTGCTCACCAGCAGCAATTGTCTCTAAAAGGGTCACAAAGTCACGTTTAACATCTTTCTAGCTGAGAAGACACCTTACCATTATCTTCAAGATGACCCTAGAAAAGTTCAACCTTTTATCTTGAATTTTAGCTGATTTGTTCGTAAAACAGATGAAAAAACATTTGCCTGCCTCCAATATGAGAGGCACAGCAAGCAATGGTGGCTGGGGGCTTTCTGAGGAAACACAAATTAATTTTATGAGAATCAGATATGAGAAGCTTTGGCTCAGGTCTTTGATCTGATTCACTTGATTTTGGGACATCAGTTGCAACCTTCTAGCCAAGAGAGAAGCTTTAACCAACCTGTCTGCTGCCTGCTGTAGAGATGGAGTGCTTAGGGGTTTGGTCTTGGCATTTCATAATTTTTCAGGAATCAATACTAATAATATTGTATATTATTCTATATAGAGAGAGATAATTCTAAAGGAGGACAGGAAACAATTTTGAAATCCCAGGAATTTTTGAGGATGGGCAAACATGTTTCCAGATCATAATTCTGAGCAGCCAAAAGCTTGGGGAGGGATAGGATTTTTAAGTGCTGTGAGGGATGTAAGTGATAATAAGTGTTAACACACATACAGTGATTTTATTTTGCCCCTCTTGGATTATCTTTGGCCAGGAGATATAAGAAAAAACCCTACTGCATAATTTGGCATGGAAATATTTGTATTCATGTGGGCAGAAGCTGAATTTGCCTGCAGCTGACTATGGGTGGTAGTTTGTGTTTATTTTGTGGTGGTTGTCTTAGACAAAGTCCTTTGGGGATCAGGGGCTTTCCCAGCTGGAGGTAGACTGTCAGGGCCAAGATGAGAATTATTGCACAGTGGCATGCAATACAGATGCTTCCAACTCAGCTTCATAAGGCCTGTTTCTGCCAAGCTTTACTCCCACAAGTAAGCCTTCCTTGGACTAATTGTTTCATTGAATTTCAAGGAAGAACATTTTCATGCAGGTGAGGGCAGGCTGAGGTGAGGTCTGGTGCCTTCTCTCAGGTTTGGCCAGGCTCAGAATAGCATCATGGCTTCAGGACTGCTCTAGTAAAACTGCTCGAGTGCCAGGTTGTGTTTAACATGCCTTCTTTCACAGCGTACTAACTCAAAGGCCTACAGCAGGACTGAGCTTAAGGACATTACTTCAATAATGTGGCTGTAAGGGCTTCCAGATCAGAGCAGATTGTAGTCTGCTCAGCTCATGCTACAAGTAGCAGAGCCCAGGGATATGCATACCAGTCTGGTAGATATGCATTAAACATCTCTCTCTGTTGCAAGATGGGATAAGATTGCATCTAACATCATTGCCTTGGAGGATTTGTACCCCTGCAGTGACAAAATACTCTTACTCAGCCAGGTGAGATCCCACAGAGAATCCTCACAGAGCCCAAAACCAGAAATCCAACCCCTCTAAACTCCCAGCCACAACTGTCTCTGCCTAAGCAGGATTGTCAGCATAATATAAAAAACAAGATAAAGAACAAACGGAGGCACCTTCTGAATTAGTGGGGAGCTGTCTAACAATAGAGAACTCTCTCTAAAGTCCTGCCATTGTTCCTGAGAAGAATGATTTTGTCCAGTCCCAGTTTTGCTTAAGGAGAGATATCAAAGGAAGGAGTGAAAGAAAGATGAGCTATTATAAGCATGAACACTTTCATTTCCCTTTATCCAGAACACTGAAATCTGTAGGAATCTTATGTGTGTATCTGGCAGCAGAATTGCACCTCATCATTTGTTGCTTCTGTGTTGTGGTTTGTTTTTTTTTTTTTTTCTCACTTTGAACTCCTTCAGTTCTTTTAAGCTCTAGAATAGATATGGTGACACAATGGCTTTCCCTGCCCCCTGCCACTGCCATGATCCCTCTAATAATTTTGTCTCCTGAACTCTGTCTGTACCCTCAGTTCGAAGTTTAAATTGGGTGTTGACTGGAGCTCTTTCAGCTGTGTTTGGTGGAATTTTACTGCTTTGGAGTCACGTTAAATCTGATATATAGCTCAATCTACACTGCCCTCAAAAGGTAATTGTTCAGTTTTATTTTTATGGTGCTTCAATTTACAGCAGGTAGTTAGATTTTGTATAGGCTTATGCATTTCAGATGGCAAAGCCCCATCATTTTAGTGCAAAAGTTTCATGTAGCCACCTGCAGACTGTGTTTTAAAAAGCCTGGCAATTTTTTGTTCTGGGTTCTGGGACGACTTTGCTACTTCCTATGGTTTAATATGATGTAGGATTAATTATACCCTGTGGGTAACTCTGCAGCTTTTGTCTTTGTGTTTAAAAATAATGCTTTAGATGTGTCCAACCACAGGAAGCAGGGGGGAAACATTCTCTACGTTGTTACTTTGACATTCTTCAGCAATAGACTGGCCTTTGCTAGGCTGTGATGGTTCTGCAGCTTCAGGAGTTGGATGTAAATTTCTCCTTGTGATGGGCTATTTTTTCTGTCAAAATTGTGGTACTGGGGTCCTAGGTATATTATGACCCTAAAGAGTAGCCCAGCCAATGAACACCACCACATGCCACACTTAATTCAAGCAGATAAGCCTTATGAGACACTAAAGGGAAAATAAGTTGCTGACTTCAGTGGGAGACTTGGATGACAATCTCCTAGATTAGATGGCAAAGGGGCAGAAGGTGAAGCAGTTTGGCTTTCACAGGAGACTTCACAATGTTGTTTAATTTAATGGCATTTCATCAAGCAATAAATAATAGAATGAGACTCTGTGGGGTGTTTCTTGTTGTCTTCCCCATGCCAAAGTCTTATGTCTTTATCTAGTGGCCCACTTCAACATTATACAGGAGCAAAGAACTGTCTGTTCTGATACTGTAAGTGAATTTCATCTAATACCTCTTACCATAATGGTCAGTCCACCTGAAAATACTTCTGGATGCTTCATATTGGTGCTAAAGGGAAGATCACTTTCAAAACTTTATCAGTTGGGAACATGTGTGTCATGCAAAATACCTTATGCTTTTTCTTCCCATATCTTGGATGTTGCTGAAAGGTTAGCATAAATAATTTCTTCAGTGCTAGCTGTTGGTCTTGCCTCTGTATCATTAATAAATTCAATAACCAACGTCTCTAGTGTGGAATTTGTGGGCATCCTGCTGTTAATCTTTTGCTACAGTAAAAGCAAGCTGACTATCTTTGATCTCAGTCTCTTAGCCACTTCCCAATGCATGACTAAATGTTACGTCTCATCCCATGACTACTCATTTTTTATAAATCTCTAGAGAGGGACTTGGTCAAAAGCTTTTGCAAGTTTAAATAAATGGCCTCTGGTGGTTGCTAAGGGACAGGGTATTTCAGCTCTCATTGTGAAATGCGCGAAATGCAAGAGTATTTGCAGGCCAAGCTTTCTTAGTCCCCCAACCACAGGAGGGAGATTTATCTCAGCTGCCTTTAACTGTCTGCATGCCAGCTGCCCAAGCCAAGTTAGTCACCTAGGCTATGTCTTTAGTCACTGTAGAGAGAAAGAAGGATCTCCAAAGGGCAATTAATTTCATCCTAAAGAGGTGTGTTTAGAGGTGTCATTTGCCAAGATGCTGACTTCAATGACAAACCTGGTTTAAGCAGTTTCTTCTGCTGAATTTGCAATTCCCATCCCTTTGGATGTTCTGGTACAGCTGTTGCTGGGACCATGCTAGAAAAGGGAAATGGAATGGATTTCTTTCATTTTTAGCTTCACAAGAGACTGGTGTGAAAATTAAGGATATGGTTTTGCAAGGCTGCTGAGCTGATTTAATGGCTGATTGACACTGAAAGGTGAAGGTCTGGGTCATCTTCTCTCTGCCTCTCTGACAGAGTGGTCTGGTCCTCCCTTACATGTCCAGCTGTGTGTTTCCATCCTCTCTGTGTCAGCACAAAGCTCCTGTACTTGCATGATGAACTTGCCAGGGAAACTATCACACGGAATACAGGGGCTACCAAGCATAATAATCTCTTTAGACACATTATGACCTTGATTTTGTTGTTGTTGCATCCATCAGAATGGTGGCACTGGTGGTCACAGAAGAGAGTGTGGAGGAGGTTGGGCCAGACCACTTGGTATGCAGCGTGTGTTTTCATGGATACAAAATGACTCATGGATCCAGACCCTTCATAGCCACTGGATGGGAGTTAAGGTTATGTCGTACTTTAAAGCAGGTTGCCCAAGACTGTACCCAGATGTTCCAAACCTGGCTGGACACTGTCCTGGACAACTTGGTCTAGCTGGCCCTTATTCAGCAGAACATTTGAGCTAAATAATTTCAAGAGATGCCTTCCAACATCAACAGTACAATTATTCCTTGATTAGGGACTGCCCCATATAAAGGCTCTTTTTACACTTGTCAGATCAGTTGTTTAAATCAGGATTAAAAGCACGGTCCCATAAATAGCTGCAGTGGAAGGATTGAGAAGTGGCAAACTGGACCACAAAAGTGTGAAAAATTGACTTGAGGGTGGTAGGAAATGGAAATCTTATAAACAATTTTTGCTGCTGCAGTCAGCATCTATTTGAGCAGCCTTTATAATAGTCTGAAGAAATTTTGTTCACTCCAGGCCTCTTTCACTTCACTGATTGAAGGGGGAGGCTTGATGAGTAGCTTAGATTGAGTGGCTAACTTTCAGATGACTAAAGTTTGTCAAGATGAGTGTTACTGTAAGCTGCTACTTGTCAGTGCTACTTGAGACCCAGAATGCAGCAGTTGTGAAGGATTGACTAGAATAGCCTCAGAGGGCTCAGGAAAAGCCTTTCATAATATGGTAAAATAATTTCATTCCTGGGCTTGGTTTTTTTTGATGTTAATGTAGTGCTTGGAAAACTCAGCTGATCACTTCACTTTTCTGATTTCCTGTCTCAAATTGATTTAAGTGGGGACTCCATTAGGACATCAGGAATCGTGTGGTAATTTGGTGTGCTCAGAGCCTCTTTACTTATTTAAAAAGAATTAAGGCAATGAGTGAGCCATCCATTATTTATTGGTAGCTCTTAAGAAAGCACTATGGTAGATGCTGTTGCAAACAGACATATCTTGTGATTGAGAAATTAAAGCCTGTGGGTGACAGTTTCTGCAAATTGTTTCAAACAGTCTTTCAAAAGGAAATTTTTCCAAGCTTTGACAGCTTTGAAAGGATTGCTTTGGAAACTCTTTCTGAGTTGTATGAAACGGTGTTTTTAGATGGCACCAAAAAGCCACATAAATACATCCTAAGATGCCCCGATGTTATACATCCTTCTCGAATGAGGAAGGCCAGAAGGTAGCTAACCCACCTGTTACATAACCTAGCTTTCATGGAGCCTTTAGGGATGAACTATATCCCTGATTCAGCAGTTAGGAGAGAGCAGGACTTAGAGCCTTACCTTCTACCACCTTCATGACTTGCTGATCACCAGATACTTCCTAAAAGCAGAACCTCCTTAGAGATGCTGCGGATGTGGTGAGTCACAGTGAAGAAGGGGTCCAAGAAGAGATACCCTTTCCTTATCTACATGCAGAGGTCTCAATCCCAACTTTTCTTGCCTTCTTGCCAAACCAGAGGTTTATTAGAATCTGACCCATGTGTTTCTGTCTAATGACATAAACATACTCATAAATTACCTTTCTTATACTTCGTATACTTAATATCAGAGAGAGGTGGAATGTATCATGTATTTATGAGATGGAGTCAAACTGATAACCAGTGGCCCTAGAAACAGTGTAAGTTACAAAAATACTTAGGCTAAAATATTAGGCTGGGGACTCATTATCCTAGCTTTGAATGCTTGCAGCATTATGATTGTGTCTGAAATAGATGTCTATGTACACTTTATACCCTAGAAGAAGAAGAAGAAGAAGGTACTGCTGGGCTCTGATTCATCTGGCTGATTTTAATCATCTTGCTTTGGTGCAGAAACTCCAGTTTGTGCACCAAAAAGTTTCTGTCAGTTGTCTGCAAAGGAAGACCAGGTGAGCACATCCACATGGAACTGAGTCCTTTGTCAGTGTACAGGAACTGCAGCATACGTGTGTGTGTAGTCTACCTTTCTGCGTGTGTGTGAAAAGTCTTCAGTAAAAATCAGATCATTGCAGAACAGCATATGTAGTAAAAACTTTCATTCAGCTGGATTTCAGGAAATGAGAAAATCAGTGTGTGGCTAGGGGAAGAACATAAAGGAGACTTTACTGGTTAAATAGCACCAAGACTAAATATAACTGCTGGACTGTTCTTTAGACTCCTGGAAAACGGATCCAGTCTGCTGCTATGAGCATTTCACTAAAAAATGCAAACCCCTTGCCGGGTGAGATATTTGCTTTTATGTTTCTGCACAATGTGGAGCCATTCAAACTCATATTCTCGTCTGCTATTTGTATATGTTGCAACACTTTCCACTAAGTATGTTACCAATGTGCAGAAGGGTCAGTACACACAGCCTTGAGCCAACTAAGAGTCTCCATCTGTGTTTGAAAATCACAAAACTGCTGTGTCTCTACATAATTAGTTCAAGCACTGTGCCAGACTAATAGGACTACATAACTTCCAGATTGTATCTGACTGGCTTGGAGACATCAGAAATTTAAGCATGTACTCTGTTGGACTGCGGAATGTCTGAGTGCTATCAAACACTTTTCTTTTTTTTTTCTTTTTTTTTTTTGGTGTTGTTGAATGTTGTGTAAAAGAATTAAATGAAAACAGTCATTAGAGTGATGAGGTCTGCTTTCTCTGTAACTAGTCATGGCCCAGCACTGAAGTCCTAACAAAGAACTGAACTCCTCAGAGGAGATTTGAATTTTGCTACTGTGTTCTTTCCTGCTGTAAATATCACTAACTATTTCGTGCAGGTACTCTTCATTGTTATGCAGCCTTGCTATCTGACTAAAACTGAAAACCTTTAATAGACAGGAAATCAAAGGACTAAAACCCGAAGTACCTTTTTAGTTTCTGTGTGATTTTGAAGGCCCAGTTGTTCTGCACCAGTGCTGGAAATGCTTCAGTTTGTCTTAATATATATAAATACAAAAAACAATCAATCTCAGAAAGTATCCAGTTTTCCTTGGCAGAAAATGAACTGTTGTGGGATTTTTTAATACTAGTTTGGGGTTTTTTCTACTTTCAGAAAACCTGGATGTTTTTCATCCATAAAAAACAAATGAATATGTTTAGCATTTCTCCATATACTTTTACTGTTCATGGTGGAAGCCCAAGGGGATCCTTATTTCCTAACTTTTCCCATGAAAGAGGAGCTGATGTCCAAAAAAACCCCCCAATCTGGGACTCCTGTGAAGAGTTCCTTGGACCTTCCTGAAGTTTTGCCTGTAAGAAACATTTTAAAAATGATGAATCTGCAAATTATGCAAAGAGAGCAGTTAGTGAGTAGTCGCTGAGGAGGTCTTATGACGTGGTGCCTCTCTTCTCTTTTCTACCCTTTGTATGCACACAACCTGTAGTCTTGTCAGTGTGCCTCCACGGCTTTCAGCAGCATCCCCCAGAAAGAGTAATCGTTATGTTTAGGCACCTGGGAAGCAATTTGCTTCTGCCCTGAATGAGCAGTAAAGAATCTCATGTTACTGGCCAGTAGGTTTGAAGGCTTCTTCACCTGTTCCCATTCTAGACTGTCTACCAGATCTGTAAAGGGAGGGGACATCTTTTATCCTGCATCTTCATAAACTGCAGGAGGAAAATGAGGCACAGAGGAGTTTCTTAATCCCTTGCAAGAGCTTGTGTTCCAAGCTGCAGTCTCAGCCAGTGCATATATATTTTAATTCATTTGTAAAAGGTCATTTCTACTAATGAACTTTCTCAGAAATTTCCCTCTTGCTTTACAGTGTAGGCCCATGAGATTAAAATCCTTGTGCATGGCATGAAAGATGGGACCTGCTTTAATTGTAATGTGTTGTTTGCTGACCATTAAATAAAGATGAAATAAATTGTCCATTTCCTGTCTCCAAGGCTGGTTGTTTGAGCATATTACTCATCTGGGGAGAGTGCATTGTATTGCCAAGGCTGAGAGCACATACATTTATCATTAGTAACAGCACAGGGATGAGTTGCTTTCCCGTAGCCTTGTCTTTTGCTTGTGGGATTAACTTGTTTCCAACATTGCAAATTCAGTGTTATGGAACAATTCCATACTCAGTTGTTTAAGAGCTGAATATGGTTTTCCGTCATATAGAATGCAAGTTCCTGTCCAGAGTAGTATACTTTCGAGATTTTACAGTTGTTATTTACTATGAAAATGGTGTAGCAAGCCTAAATATAGGGGGAGAAAAGGTTTTTTCACTATGGAAGTAGATACATGCTTGCTTTGCTCTCTTCCATTCTTTTGTTTGCCAGTGAGAATATTTCCTCTGCAGAGTTGATGGACTCAGACACCTTTAATCCAAAATCTGACATTGCCATAAACCCTAAATCAAAGGCATTTGGTATTTGGAGGTGTGGAGTCTTTTTAATCTCCTCTCATCCTTGCCCCTACTGCGGAGTGAAGTCTCTTCATTTGGATGCCAAACATGGATTGAAATGCGTGATATTGTCAGCCCTTTGGCTTTTAGCGGTGATCGGTTTGTTACCTGCGATGACAGGATGGAGAGATGGGACGAAGGAGCGATGCAAATGAAAGTGATCAATTTTTCTGCCTTACTCCTGGTATGGAGTCATGATGCAGGCTTTGCTTTGTTCAGTGCCTAAGGAGATAACACCGAGACTTCTTAAAAGTGAGGTATGGGCAGGTGCACATGGAAAGGAGTGAGGAGAGCTTCACTACAATCTTTAGGCATTGGGGTCAGAACTTGCCACCTGACTTCCAGCTGGAGCTCCTGCAGAAGCCAGGTTCCAAAGACATTGGTGGCTTTGATCCACGTGCCCTTACCAGCCATGCTGCTGTGAATCCACAGCAGCCAGAGGTCATTTTTAGCCTTGTATCTCCAAAGAGGCTCTTGGGGAGCAAAGCTGCCTTTCTCTCAGCTGCTGCAAAGAAGAGGACTTGTGTCTTCTAGGTGCTTGTGCCAATCTGCTACGGGTTCTACACTTCCCAGCACCTCCTGGTTTCTCTGTGACAGAGGAGAGGGCAGTCCCTTTGAGGCAGTGATGCTTTTATTCCCAGTCTCACAGAGTACAGAGCAAACTGTACTGGTGACACAGGAGAGGAAACCCATCTTCAAAGTGAGGAGGGAATGCAGAGGCTGCCTTGAGTCTGAATGGCCTCCCACCGATTATCACACCACAGGACGATGAATATTACATTTATTTCTGTGTAACAAAGGATACAAATACTTACTGCTTATGGGGAAAAGGTTGGAGGCAGCTCCAGGGCACTGTGTGAAAGGAGATAAAAAACCATTTGTAAATTATTACAACCCAAAGGAAAAAAAACCCCAGACCATTGTCTTTTATTACAGTGCTAAATCAACGAGAAAGAACGTAGGTGATTTGTCAAGGTGGAATCCACGATCCTTACAACATCCAAATTTGCTTTCATTAGAATTTCAGTATTCTGATCAAATGATTTTGCTCTTATTAAAAAGGCTTTATGCAAATGAACCCCCCAAAGCACTAGTTCCTGCTCACAAGTAATTCTATCTGTATGGAAGTGGAGTAGTTGTGTAACTCTCCTTCTCAAGGTGAACACAATTAAATGTAAAAATCCTAACAGACCCAGGGCCCTCAAATCTCTTTATATAGCCACAGTGATAACTGATAATACTTAATGCTCTGACAGACTTTCATCCCTGTTGTTGAAAGACAGCACTAAGGCAAACATAATCATACATAGCTGATCACAAACAGCAAAAAGAAAGCTGAACTAAGTTATTCAACAAAAGCTTTGTCCAAAATCAAGTGATGGGCAATTCCAATCATAGAAAAAACACAGTTTTAAAATATTTTAATGTCAGCTGCATAATCAAGATTTTTCATATATTGTCTATACTATTTTATTGCACTTTCTGTTTTTGTTAATTGCCAGCTCTACATAATGCTTTGGAACACCTTCAGCAGACAGTCACACATTTGCAAGGAAGATTGCTTCAGTGATTGTACCTGCATGGATGAAGAGGAGAGGGGGGCAATGTGTGGGTAGCAATGGGAATCTCTTTGTAGCTGAGTAGATATTTTGGGAAGAGAAAGAAAAGATTTCATGGGAGCTGTCATGTTGCTTGGTTATGAAGTGTGTTGAAGTGTAATATAGGTATAATATAGTATAATACTGGATGGGTGGTAGACAAGTGTGGAGAGGGCATGGTCTGGGTGGTTGGTGTCTGGAGGAGAGATGGATCAACTGCACCACAGAGGTGACCCAGAAGGTGCTGAGCCTGAAGAAGTATTAAGACTTCCTGGGGGTCTCCTCAGAGCTTTACTGAGTATACCACAGTCACTGGAAGAACCAAAGGCCTGTGGGGGAAAGGCTACCAGAAAGCTCTTTGGAGCTAAGAGGGAGATGGATTAAACCTCTGCAAGAGCTGGGTATATTGTTTTTTCATTAAAAATAGTTGGCTGTTGAGGTCCTAGAAGCATAGTTACAATGCAGGGGCTGGGATAGCTCAGTCCAGATTTTGTGTGGGAGCAAGACTACAGGCCCTCACTTAGACTGTGGCTTCCACAGGTTGTGGATATTGTGTTTTATATTGGTCCTCTTTCCCCTCCCTCCCTAAAAAGATGGACTAGAAGGAGGAAAAAAAAGTAGTTTAAAAAAAGTTGTAATATGTGCTAAAATTTACTGAATAGCTTCTACATAAGGGCTAAGTAGGTAGGACTTTTCAGCCTGGGAAAGAGGTTACTGAAAAGGTTATGTGAAAGACTTACAAAAAAAGTGAAAGACGTAAAAGTGAATAAAATTCCTATTCATTAGAAAAACTGAAGGACATCAAAAAGTATTGGCAGGCAGTGAGTTCAAAACAAACAAAAGGAGGTGTTTCTCAGTTAGTGAGAAACGTGCATAGCATTGCTTAAAATGCTGAACTGTCTCTTTTATGAAAGTAATTCTTGGCAGGAAATTTCCCCAAGGCCTATTGAGTATAAGGGCATTGCCTCTGGCTCAGGAAGTCCTTGAGCTGTAGAGTCTGCAAGCCTGGAGGAATGATCTGGAGAAGGGTCTGTAACAGACTTGCTCTGTTCTTCTTCAGACGGCCAGATAGGAAGCTAGGGGGGGTCTTTGATGCAACCCAACAAATCCCTAATTTTGGTTTTAAGGTCCAGGAAGAGCTTCTGTCCTGCTGCATGTTTCAAAGACCCATCTGTAGGAGGATCATCTTGAAACCTTTTCAAATATCTTCCTGTTTTTCCACATGCATGTTGCTGCTTGCTGGTTTAACCATATGGATTGCACACTGCTGTGGCTGTGGCCTGGGAGACCGGTGAGCACAAAGGAACAAAATCCAGTGCTTTTAAAGTATGTTTGGAGTGCATTTTAAAGCACCTTTTTTTCTTTATGGTGTCTTTTTTTTTCTCCCAATCACAAACCCACAGCCTTGCCCTGGTGAGCTAAGTGCACTGGGTTTAATTGTCTGTTTTTGTGCTAGGGGAAGCCACAGAAAGGTAGAGATAGCATAAACTGCCATGGGAAATTCTTGGGTCCAGTGTTTTCCAAAGAGTATTGCGAGGACTGTCAGCCCCTGATATGAAGATAGCTACTTCAGAGCTGCTCTAATTTATGCTTATCTTTCTACAGGCTTTGGAAAACAAGTAACAGGAGAGCAGCACACTCCAATTATGCCCTTGATACACTCCTTATCCTGGGGACCATAAGCGTGACAGCCTTTATTCTCTTTGCTCCTTGTGTCTGCTCCTTAAGAAGGCAAAGCAAAAGGGAGAGAGGGAGGAAGGGAGGGGAGTCCTACACAGGTAGCAGAAGGGTGATTTCTCCTGGTTTTAAATACCTTTGGGATTATTCTTTCTTCTCGGATTTTCATATTTATAAATATGCAGCATCTTACTGGCTACCAAAGCTCACTTACTTTGTAAGAGTAGGATGACATTTCTATTCGAATGGAGAATCAAGCCTGCTAGACTGCTGCAGGCAAATTGGTCAAGGAGATTTCCAGAGCTGCTTTGTCTTTTTCACTTGGAATTCCTCCATTCTCATCGTCATCAATTCATCCTCTACATCTCACATCCTCTTTTCTATTTCACATCAGCAAAATGAACAAGACATACCATTCTTACAAAAATAAGATATCAACTGGGTACTGACTGATGTGTGATTTCCCTCCTCACCACCTTCTCTCTCACTCTCAGAAATGTTTATGCTTTCATTCCTCCCCAGCCTGCCAGGAACAGCCACTAAGGCATTCGACTTTGAATGATGAGTCTGTAGCTGGGAGGGCAAGAGGGTGGTCTTCTAAGCATGGCTGGGAGTTATTAGTGCAGGTTAATTACTAGGGGAATTTATGTGGTGAGCATCAATCAAGGCTTAGACACATCAGATTCTGCTGTATAAACTGGCCTGTGCCCAGACTGCATAAGATGGCTTTTGTCTTAATATTATTACCATGATTTGCTAGCTGAATGTGTAGCTCAAACATATTCTGAAAATGGGAAACTCTGGCAAAAACCATCAAACATCCTAGGACTGTGAATGTCAGTCTGCATATCAAATGGAATAAACTTGGACTGCCCGGGGTGAGTGATCAATTATAACAATTTGGCACTGATGGGGAAAGGTCTAGCAATGGATTATAACATGTTGCCTTTGCTTAGGGTTACTGAATAATGTCAAGGAATTATGGAGTGAAGGATAATATGCATGAGCCAGTTTTGCTAGTGGGACTGAGGCAACGTTCTAGACAAAAGCAGGTTTGTAGCACTGGTATTTCCTTTATCAAATCAGAAGCTCTTTTAAATACTTGCGAACAACTGAATGTTACTCCCTGCTGGGTCTGACTTCTTGGGAAGCCCATATTTGTCAAATAAAAGTGATCTTGTGGTTCATGGTAAGAAGTAGTGTTCTTAACTTTTCCATACAGGATACAAAACAACCAGAGGCAAAGAGCACTGCAAAAAATAAAATTTAGAAAAAAATTAAAAATGCAAGCTGGCCTCATTATCCCCTGTCATTTCCCTTGTCTCCCAGGTCACCATAAGAAACAGCATCCACCTGATCCCCAGCTTTCCTCTTGGGCTCTGTGGAAAACATCTTGTTTGGCGCAAGCTTAGGAGAGGGGCAAAGAGACAGTGGGTTGGCTCTCAACCAGGTTCATAGGGATGAGACAGAGAAGGGTGTGTGGGATGTGGGCTGGACATCTGTCCTTGTTTCTTTAAGCACCTTCCTGGGTGTGATGGCATTGAATGCCTGTCCCCACTGAGGCCACCACAGCCAGGACGCTGGGCCAGGTGGGATTGCAGGTGTGCTTCAGCCCTCTGGTCATGTGCTCATTGAACTGGGGGCAAACCTTGGCTGAGGGAATGCCTCTGGACTCTGAAATTAAGATAAATTAATTTAATGACAACCAAAAGCTCTTTGTGAAACTCAGGGACCTGCAGGTTAACAGTTATAGTGACCAAATGTATTTTAAGAAAAAGCCTGAAGAAAATCACTCAGACTATAAAAAGTTACACAAACTCACCCTTTACTTGGTAAAACGACCCTGTTTAAACTTGTTACAGCACTTCCATGGCCGCAAGATGCCGAGTGCAGAGCCGTGGGCTGCTGGAAAAGTCCTGTGACACACGCAGAGCACCTGCGAGCTGCGGCAGCGATTGCTCCGTGCCCCAGTGTGCCCGGGCGAGGCGGTGAACCCGCTGCGTTCGGGCTGCCCGGCAGCCGAGGAGCCCCGGCCAGCAGCCCACGCTCCCACAGCTCCACGTCCCGCCTGCCAGCAGCACAGAGCGGAAAATCTGCTAAATGCCTGCCTGGCTCAGCCGGCTTTTCCTATTAACATTCCTCCACCGTAAGCCTCGGCAAGTGCCACGTAGCTGGGGGTGGGTGGGAAGAGGGGAGGGGAAGCCCAGGAGTTAGTCCTGTGATGGGACAGCAGTGCGTGGTGGCAGGGACATCATCTGCTGCTGCTGCTGGTAGGGGACAGAGCAAGGGCAAGAGGAGGAAATCGGGCACAGGGGGAAAGCAGAGAAGAGGGAAAGCTAGGGATATACAGTCCACAGGTAGCTTGTATGTTTTCTATCACCCCCAGATACTGATCATAAGGATCATACACTGTACCACACCCTGGTGCCGCAGCCTGAGGAAGACCAGCGAGAAGGGCTAAAGGCTTTCGAAACAGCCCCATAAGGGGCACCACAGGGTGCTTGGGGAGGCACCTGCACAGGGCCAGCAGGAGCTTCCTCCCCCTGACGCTGATTTTCCTGTCTCTACTCTGTATTTCTTTCAAAGGGAAACAAAAGCCAAGGTTTAAAAATGTTTCAAAAAAGACTCACAACCTGGTTTGTGTTGTGGTTTTTGTTTGCTTGTTTTAACTGGAGATTGTGAATGTTATAGGGAGAAATAACTAGGGCTGTGAACTTGGAAGAAGGTGGGGAATTTAGGGAGCCAGCTCCTGAGGGCTTTACCATTTGGAACTTCTTGTCAAAATTTCATCTTCTATGGTGAAAAATCTGGTTATGGCCGTAGCTTGGCAGTGAACTGAATTGGGTAGATATACGATGCACAGATGGACCAGGGTCAGTGTTACTCCTTAGAAACTTTATAAACCCTGTATATTGGGTTTGCATGGCTGTGTTTTGGGAGCAGGGAGCTACAGGGGTGGCTTCTGTGAGAAGCTACCAGAAGCTTCCTCCACGTCTGGCAGAGCCAAGGTCAGCTGGCTTCAAGATGGACCCGCTGCTGGCCATAGCTGAGGCCATCAGGAGTGGTGGTAAGCCCTCTCTGATATTGTATTTGAAAAGGAAAAAAAAAGTTATTGAGCAGATGTAATTGCAGGCAAAGAAGAGCAGAGTAAGAATATGTGAGAGGAGCAACTCTGCAGACACCGAGGTCAGTAGAGAAGGAGAGGCAGGAGGTGCTCCAAGCACTGGAGCTGGGATTCCTGCCCCTGGTGCAGACCATGGTGAGGCAGCTGTGCCCCTGCAGCCCATGGAGGACCACGGGGATGCAGAGATCCATCTGCAGCCTGTGGAGGAAACCCACACTGGAGCAAGTGGATGCCTGAGGAGGCTGTAACCCCATGGAGCAGGGTCCTGGCAGGGACCTGCAGACCCATGGAGAGAGGAGCCCATGCTGGAGCAGGTTTCCTGGTAGGACTTGTGACCCTGGACCCATATTGGAGCAGGCTGTGCCTGAAGGACTGCACCCTGTGGGAGAGTGACCCACGCTGCAGCAGTTTCTGGAGAACTGTTACCCACGGGATGAAATCATGCTGGAGAAATTTGTGGAGGACTGTCTGCTGTGGGAGGGACCCCATGCTGGAGCAGGGGAAGGGCTCTCCTCCCTGAGCATGGCAGGAACACCATGTGATGAACTGACCACCCCCATTCTCCTTCTCCTCATGCTGCTGGGGTAGGAGGTAGAGCTGGGACGGAGGAGGGGTAGGGGATTTATTTTACTTCTCATTATCCTACCCTGATTTTGTCAGTAATAAATTCAATTAATATCCCCAATTTGAGTCTGTTTACCTGTGACAATATTTTGTGAGGGATCTCCCATGGACCTTATATTAATCTTCGTTATAGTTTCTCTGCCCTGCCCACTTGTGAAGGGGAGTGATAGAGTGGCTTTGGTGGGTGCCTGAAATCCAGCCAGGGTCAAACCACTGCACCCTCCTCTGCAGAAGGAAAAAGAAGTGGAAGTCTGTGTGGTTATCAGGGAAAACTTAATTCGTTCAGTGACAGCAGCTCTCCTGTGGATGGAGATGAAGGTTTATAGCATATGGATACTATGCAGTAAGGTTGAAGGTTGTAGATATGTTGATAGCTATACATTTCATGCGTGAATTCTTCCCAGCACCTTTTTCCTGTGCTTCCCAGCACAGTTTGATAATGGAAGGATCAGTACTTCTGCTCTTGCTGGAGCAGAGTGAGCTCTGTGCATCAAGACTGGCATTCCCAAGTGGGCCGTGATCTGCTCTCACATAAATAAATAGCCTGCAGCTGTCCCAAAAGCTTCCATGGATTCAGGGCAGAAAAAAAGAGAGGATAAAGATATGTGGCCGTTAAAATATTTAAGATTCAAATGAGCCTGATGTCCTGGGGAGCTGACCCAGAGTGTTTTCTTGTTAGGAAGAGCAAAGCCAGCCAACTGGATGCTTTCCCTTCAGCAAGCTAAGTGATTGCTGTAGCTGAACTGATGATCTCTGGTGCCCTATGCCTGCATGCTGAAGGTGAATCAGGCACTGTCTAGAGTGCCACTGTAACACACGACTTCAAGTGTCATCCTCAGACCATGAATCTTTTCACCTTCCCTCAGCCAATGAATTGACTGATTCCCTCTTGTCCTGCTTTGCCCTGTGATGCCCATCAAATATGACTTTTTCTGTACTCTGTAAAATCTGTAAAAACCCCATGGTAGGTAAGAAGGACACACCTACAATTAATTGATCAGCTTTTAAAATATTTGAAAACCAATAGCAAATAAATAAGCTTATGGGGCTAGTCTAAAGACAAATGGTCAAGAATGCATTTGTCTCAAGGTTTTTGCCAGTTTGCAGCTGGCAATTTTGGTGGCTGTGGTTTTAGGCAGAACAAATGTGGATGCTACCTTGGTTAACATACAATACAATACCAATGTAATGCCAATTATAGATAAACATCTTAATTAAAAACTGAGGAAAGCATGCTTAGATATTTTCTAGAAAGTAGGATTGGAATGTAATCTGAGTCTTTACAAATGCAGTGGGGAATAACAGCTAATCTTGATGTTCTGACAAATTCCTCGTAGAAACAGCATTTATTTTGAAACAGCAAAGCCCTTCTGCACAGGAGTAGTCCTGTTTTCAGAAAAACTGCCTACCATCTTGACAAAAGAAATCAGTGTTTGCACTCAAACACAAGACATATGACTGTTTAGTAAGTCTTGAAATGAAGAGCATGTTTTCTAAAAAAAGGCTAATAGGCTGGTCTATATAATTATTGAAATTTGGCAAATGCTTTATACAATAAGGCTGTTGTGGTCACACAGTCATCTTAGTTTTGCTTGCTTCTCACAGATGCCTGCTATTCAGTGACAGCTGAATTCAGACAAAATACAGGCAGAGTTTCTAAGTTCCTTGCTGCTCTGTGGGTTGAGTGGGTAAAACCAGGAGGATCCTAACGAAGTTCTGCTGGAAACAGTGGAGGTCAAACAGCAGTCAGGTGTAACACTTGGCCAGAAGGTTTCTTGAGTGTCACTGGCCACATCCTCAGGGGCTGCAGATTGAGCAAATCACTGAGCTCAGCGGCCTGTGTTGGTTTCTCCTGGGATGTTCAGGTCCTGCTTTTCTGCCACTTTCTCCAGTGACTTTTTATGCATCAAAAAGCTCTGAATCAAACCTCTAAGTAGTATGTAGGATGAAAAGTACAGTGAATTTAGGAGCAGCTACCCAGGAAGCTAACTTAGCAGTAAGAACTTGATAATAAAGTGCTCGATGAGAAAGGGAACTGAAATTTGAGAGTAGTAACAGGCCAACAATGGAGCTCAAAGGAAATGTTTGAGGCTCTCAGATGTCCCAGCTGATTTTTGATGCTGAAAAGATATCAGATAGTCAGAGCTAGCTGCACACTGGGGACTGGTGTGAAACATGCTGCGAAGTCTGTCTTCCAGCTGCCAAAACAGCCAAGCTATTACAAGGCAATCTGGCTAGCATTATATCTTTTAATATATTTCCAGACTTTAGGTTCTGAAATCTCCAGAGGATCATGAGCCTCCAAGGTCACCAGGTTTTTGACCTTTCTCTTATTGCCATAGCAACCAAAGCTGTCTTTAGTATTTAAATTAGTTAATCAATTGCAGTCCTTGATTTATACTCATTGGCAGCAGCCATCCTTGAAAGTTATTTCTTGACTAATATGTGCTTTTATCACACGAGGGTATTCCCACACCGAGATTTAATAAGACCCTTTGATAGAGGAATTCACTTCATCATCTGAATTCAGTACCTCATCTAGAACCAACTAGTATGAATTACTATTATAGTTTCGTTTTGGTGTTTTGGTTTTTTTCTGCCTAGAGTCTTAATTCTGGTTTACATTCCCTTAGAAGGAGATGGGGGTCACTTAGCTGGAAAAAAGCACAGGCTCTAATTGCTTCCATTTTATAGAATGCTCCACCTTTGCACTGTATGTGAATGAAATTACAATGCACAAATAAGTTAATCACTTCAAACAACTCTTCTGAATGAGGTCAAAATATGAACCATTGCCTGTTTAACTGTCGTATTCTGATAATCCCTGATTCTTCTGATATAGCATGGAATAAAGGATTAAGGGCAAGGTCATCAACTGAAATGCCCTGAGATTCAGGACTATACATTGTTTTTACTGTGTGGGTTTGGGTATATTGCTCCAGCCCTCTGCAACGCACTTCCTTGAACTGTAAAATGCAGCTAACACTTGCACTTTGCTCATATGGAATCAGAACGTTTAAGTGGGGGAGGGAAGGGAAGGGAAGGGAAGGGAAGGGAAGGGAAGGGAAGGGAAGGGAAGGGAAGGGAAGGGAAGGGAAGGGAAGGGAAGGGAAGGGAAGGGAAGGGAAGGGAAGGGAAGGGAAGGGAAGGGAAGGGAAGGGAAGGGAAGGGAAGGGAAGGGAAGGGAAGGGAAGGGAAGGGAAGGGAAGGGAAGGGAAGGGAAGGGAAGGGAAGGGAAGGGAGGGGAAGGAGGGGAGGGGAAGGGAAGGGAAGGGAAGGGAAGGGAAGGGAAGGGAAGGGAAGGGAAGGGAAGGGAAGGGAAGGGAAGGGAAGGGAAGGGAAGGGAAGGGAAGGGAAGGGGCCTCTGGAGTCTCTAGCACAAGCCCCTGCTCAAAACAGTTCCTGCGGGTTGTTCAGGCTGTGTCCAGGTGAGTTTTGAATACTTTCAAGAATGGAGATCCCACAATATCTGGGCAGCCCGTAGCATGAGCTGACATTGCCTCATCTCTGTGAAAATGTATTTCTGAGGACTGTACTCTCCCAGCAATACTTCTTTGTACAGTGATATATTTTAATAGTTCTGCATTTAAACCTGCTTGGTCTCCTCAGACAATTGGTGAAGTCAGGCTTTGGTTGTATTGTGCCTGTGCACATCCTAAGAAATGAACAATGCATGCTCTCTGTGGCAGCTCTGTTTTAAAAGTAGTTTCCAAATACTGGTCAAGTTCTGATCTGTGAGTAGGGTTTTCTTTCTCTTCTACTCATGGGTAGCAGCTTTAACAATGACAAGCATGGAGAAAGCTGGGAATTTCATGATGAGCTACTAGAAAACAAAGATAATGTCTTCTCTGTTTTGGGATGTGTCCACAGCTAGAGTCCTGGATGTCAAAGCCAACCATATTTGGTTGAAACACTGAACACATGCTTCTTGTAATGCCTATCAATACCTATTATCCATTGGTCTTTCGAGAAAGTCATAGTTTGCAGTGCCAAAGGCCACGTGTTGCTGAATGGTGAAAATGTTTTCACTGATGCAGAGTGGAGCGTGCTGTTTGCAGAGCAAAAAATAATCCCTGCAGTCCAGCCTGGTGATTCTTTCTGTTGCCTTAAACCAGTGGCCCCTGGGGACACGTTTGTCTGGGCTGGCTTCTGACAACATGACCTCATCATTATGCTAAACCCATGTTCTTCCTGTCTTTACACAAATAGTCTTGCAATCCAAATGAGCACACTCTTTGTTATTTTAAAGAGTGGCTGGTACCAAAGCGAATCATTTTTCTTTTGATTAGCACTTTCAAAGGATAACCTTCGTGAATTTTCCACAGAGGCTGCTGCTTCTGCCACACAGTGCATCTGGTTGAGTTTTAATCATTTAGCAATTCTTGGCCTCAAAATGCTGTTGTTTCTGGGACTTCTTGAAAGCTGTGACATGAAGGCCGGTGGGGACAATGCCTTTTTTCTGATGTGTGTTCATTGCAGAATAGGATTCATGTTTTACATCCTCTCTTTACTGCCAAGGCAGCTGCTGTTGAGGGGAAGGTGAAACCATCTAAGAGGCCTGTTTGTAATATGCAATGGCAGCACATCTCTGAAAGGCACGGGACTAAGAGCCAGCTCAGGGAATCAATAAAATTGAAATAATTTTTATATGCTTGCTTATGGCCTTGGACACATTTCCCCTGTAACTCCAAGAGGACTTTAACTTGTGTAAGTGTTGATGCAACTTTGACCAAGGAGTTGAGGCTTTGCCATATATATCAGGCACTATCAAGTGAACTAACAAGCACCATATTTGCAGTTTCTCTGCACCAACACTATCCATTTGCAGAGGGTTTAATTAGTTATGGTGCTCAGAGAAAGGATTTCCGTAGTAACTTAAGGAATTTATTGCTTAATGTAAAATAAATGAAGTGGGAGAGGATATGTAGATTAGGATGCAGCTTGCTGTTTTATAATATTTAAGCTGATTGCAGGGATTCAGAATAGTTCAAGTATCACTTTGGCACTAGTCCTGAGCCTTTTAATATGATCCTATTTTCTGACGTGACTCTGTGACCAAGGGACCACAGAGCACCACTGGTGTGTGTGGGATAATGTATTCAGACCTTGGTCCTATGGGAAACCTTTTAAATCACTGGGCAGCAGCACTCCTTGTGAGAGTGAAAGTTTTGTGCGAAAACTGCCTGACAAGGAAAGCAGGGTGAGAGGAACCTTACAAGTAAAAAATGGGATTTAGTGTTTTCTCATTTCCGATAGCTGGCAGAAAAACCATAGGATATTCTCTGAAGAGTCAAACTGAGGAAAAGTTACTGAATGAAGAAATCTGTGTTAACAAGCACATACAAACTGCAAAAAGCAGAGTTTACCTTTGATGTCCATGTTATCTGTTAATTGTGTGCAGATTAGAAGTGATTGTCTCACACTGATTTCAAGTTGCATTTCCTTTCATTATCCACCAAACTTTGCTCTCTTTTTCTTTTCTTTTTTTTTTCTGTGCACTTTGCTTTTTCTTAGCTTTCTCTGCTTTTCCCCTAGTTGTTCTTTATTTAAAGAAATTGCAGAGACTTCCTATTTCTGTCTTGCCATCTGGTCTAACTCCACAGTGGCTTTCCTGCTAGATTGCTACCACTGGAACAGCATAGCAGGTATATACCATTTCAGGCACATAAATTTTCCAGAAGCAGCTGTTACAGCAGTGGGTTTTGCTTGAAAATGGAATTTCAAAGTCAGTTAGGATGATAGTTGCTTGGACCCAGCATATTTAAAAGTAAGGCACAATTAGACCAAATCCTTTTTTCTGATTTTTTTGGGTGTTATTTAAAGAAGAGGAATCTAATCCTTACAGCTATTGTTCCCTCTTCATTTTAAGTACCAGAACAGATCATATAATTTTCTCCTGTCCTTTTTTGCATAGAAGCTCTTCTTTCCCTTATGGACTGCCTTTCCTTGCTGACACAGTATTCCTCACTGTATATCTATGTGTCTTCCTCCATGTCATTAATCATTGCCATGTGTTTTCCTTTTCACCTTCTCTGTAAGAGCAGTGGGATATTCAGTGACATCATTGTGCAAGTAGTAGGAAGAGATTCTGTTTGGGTTGTTGTTCTTTTTTTTTCTTATTCTGGTTTTCGGTTGTTTATTCCTCCTCTTCTAGTTAGCACACAGGGGCTTTCATTTTTCTCTTTCTGTTTCAATCTGCTTTAATACCCTTCAACATCCTCAGTCATTCTCGGAGTATACCTCCACCTCACAAATAAGCTGGGATCTAAGATGATTAATCATGGCATAGCAGTTTATTTTCTCAAAGGTACACATAGCTAAAAAAGATTTAATGGGCTTCAAAGGACAAACTCAGAGAAACAGCAGGACATTTCAATTATCTCTTTGGAGAGACAGAGGAATCGTCAGGAAAGCAATAACAGTGATACAGACGGATGTTGCAGTGAGGGGAGAGGATTTGCTTGTAAAAGGCATTAGCAGGGGACTCCCCTGCCGTCTGACATCTGACAACGGGGGTTACTGCTGAAAGCCTGTTTTTAAGACTCGCTCTAGCCATGCTGTTCTCTTCATGTGGGATTGTTTCTAAGCAAGGGAAAGCTCATAACAGATTGACTTTTCTAAATTAGCCGAGGATGGTGTTTCCTGTTGATTAATGAAAGCCCAGCAGCCAGTGAACCAGATGATGACAAAATTAGGCCTATAAAGCACTCAGTTCAGTTCGTGCAAGCCTCTGCACCAAGCAGAGGCCCTCCTACTGCTTCCCCCTGCCGAGTAGTTGCTGTGTTGAAAAGCATGACTTTTAGTCATCCTTAAAGTATTTGGGAGCTTGCCCTGAAATTGCTGGAGACATTTTCAGGATGAGGGTCACCAAGGGGAATAGCAAGAGCCCAAACCAGGTGTTGCCCTCAGTGCCAGGGGGGTGCAAGTCTCTGTTCTCTGGGAAAGCTAAGCCACTCCCTGGGGGGCTGGTTTCTGTCCTACTTGTGGAAAATTTTATTAAATATGAAGTATTTAAATAGTTGTTGCACTAGATGGAAAAATAGGAGTTCCCCCTCCCAAGCAGTCTCTCTCACTCTTTGTCTCACTGAGTAATTATTTCTTCCATGCAAGTCCAAGCCCTGGGACTCAGATGGGCTGACCTCAACACAGAGCAGGGGAGGCCAGGAGGGAACAAAATCTTCTGCTGAGGTGCCCTGGCTGAATGTGTGAACTGATGGGCTGTTGGCCCTACTATTGTGCAAATATGCCAAAAAAATGAGCTTTTCATGGCCTTTGTTGACAGAGAAATAAATTTGTTTGGGTTTTTTTGTTTATTGACAAAGACTTTAAAAAGCCTGTAACAAACCATATTTTTTGACTTCACCTGATTTATTATAGTTTTTTAACAAGTCAATGCTGTTTTCATTTTTGATTCAGAGGCTAATTATGACATAACCCTGCTAGAAATAATTGCTCAATAATTATTTCTCTCTCTCTGCATTTTCATTGCAGAACTGTTTTATTTTCAATCCTGGTGCTTTACTTACTTGACAAACAGTTTTCATTTTATATCTTAATGCTGTTGGACAACACTATCATCTGCTTTTTCATTTTGTAACACTGTTTAGCACTAATGATTCATGTCGATAATATATACAGTGTGTAACAGAAAATAAATATCATGGGGTTTGCTGGAAGAAAGGTAATATAATATTTGAGAGCCTTGTTCCCTGGAGAAAGGAAACTGTAATTGTTTCCAGAATGCACTTGCCTGATTACTTTTGAGCTTCACAGTCTCTGGGACTGAGCTCCCGCTTTCCGCTGCCTTCCCACAGCAGGCTGAGTTCAGCCCTGAGGAAGGTCTGCAGCACAACCCCCTGTCTCCAGCGGGGAAAGAGGAGTGCAGCTCAGCCTGGAGCTGCTGGCTAGGGAAGGGCTGTGAGTTTACAAGTGGGTGGTGGCAGCTCCCTGGCTCTGTCTTTGGGGCAGCAACATTGCGTTCTATGCCTGCAGCGGTTCATGCAGAGCTGTGAACATCAGGGGTTTGGGAATGGCTTTCCTCCACTCAGGCCTCACATCTGTAGTGCCTTCTCTGCTAGTCTGAGTATTCTAACTGCTGGAGTTTGGTAGATTCAACCTAACAACACGTTGTAGTCACAAGAATACACTCTATCCATCAAATACCTCGAGGGTGAATTGCTGAGTTTGTGAGACTGGCTATTTTAATCTCCACAGCCTGCAATGGTTTTGGTAAAGGATGCTCGCCACAAATCACAGTCACAGGTGTTTTTTTCTGAAATCCAGAGCTCATAACCCATGGCCAATAATTCAAAAAGTAAGCAGTGATTATGTTGCCTCACTGCTGGTGGGGATCTTCTCACGAAATGCTGAATTTCAGAGGCTGAGCACTTAATGCCAGGCCTAGGCTCAGCTGAAGTGTGTTGAGCCCCCCTCATTTCATTAGTGATGCCTGATGCAGCGTGCATGTCCAGACGGGCTCTGGGAGAGCAGCTCTGCTCCTCACCAATTTGTTATCAGAACAGAAATCAGGCCACCATTCCATGTTCATTAATTCTGGATCTTTGCACTGCAAAACCACCTGGCTGTACCAGGGGGATCCAGGACAGGCACTAAGCAATGCTCATATTCCTACTGAATTTGCCAAGGTGCACACTGAGCTTTGTGCTGGCTGTTGGGTGACAGACAACGTGGTCCAGCCTGAAGTTGCTTTAGGTCCTTCAAAACAAAGTCTTCAAGTAAAAAGTAATGCTTTCAAAATTGTAGTCTAATTTGAATAAATGTAGTGAATTTTTACCTTTTAGTTTATACTGTGTGCCTGTTGCAATTTTTGCTCTGATACAGGGCACCTTATAACTGGATAAAGAGTCTTGTGGACCCATGTCCACATGTAATCCCACACAGTACTTCAAATCCTGAATACGCAAGTAGCACCCCATAACCACAATTCACGCTCTTTGTAGAAAATTTCCTTCTGCTCTCCTTTTCCCAGCTTCATGTTTTTGTCATTTGCTGAACAGAATGAGGCTTCAGACAAATAGCTTTCCAACAGTAACTAGAGGTGGTAGGAGCCATGTCAAGGATGTTATAAAATCCTGCTGTCTGTGCTGTTTTGCTTAATCTTGACGACACAGCCAAGGGAACCAAGCACAGAACAGAAGGGATGTAAAATCTCCTAAGTCAGTAGAATGACGGATAGCATGCTTTGTCCTCTTGCAGATATTTATGAATGCTCAAAATTACGGCGAGGCTTGGATTAAACAGCATTTCAACCAAAATATTGCATTTGGGCCTTTCAGACATTGAGTCATTTGAAAGATGGGAGAACATTTAATCTTACACCCACACAGACATCTTCATTTCCAAAACAGGATCTCTCCTGATGTGTAATGACTCTCCAGTCTGTGTTGAAACTGAATGCTGAAAGGAAAATACATCAGTCAGCAGGGGAATGCTAAAACTCACTCTGTACTCATTCAAACATCATTGTCAGCATCTCTGGCTTTTGAGGGTTTATACATGCTAAATATTCTGGACAATACTCTTTATAGCCTCAGAATTTTTTCCTATGCATTATATTTTTCAACTCCTCTTTTTTTTTTTTTCTTTGTGTATCCCACATCAGTATTTCACTAGCCGCTTCTTTACTGACCAGAGTAAAACACTCCGATTCTCCACGAGCTGTTTCTCAGCCTGTCCTGGACTACTGATTTCCTTCATGTCAGATCCCTTTTGATAAGCCATTTGTGCGTCTTGAACTTGACTGAGACAGGCTGGAAAACAGAATGAAAAATCGAAGCTCTGGGAACTGCTTACTGTGTTTCATATGAGTTCTCCTTCATAGATGGAGTTCATCTCTGTTGTACTTGACGTATCAGGTGGTTCTAACTTCTTTCCTGTTTTAATGGCAAACTTTTCTCAAGTAGATTTGCCATGATTTATGGAGATTTTGTGGGAATGTTGTAGTGTCACTTAGTCACTATTAAGGCAGAGAGTTGTCAGCAAAGTAAAGGGATGGTTTTGGATGAACTCTAGTTAGAAATTATTTTGAGCCTGGTTAATTATGTCACTTCTTTAACTGACTCAGCAGTGTCTGAAGGTGTCAATAGCCCTCATGAGGATGAGAATATCCTCAGTGGAATTTGGCAATTCAGGAGAGACTGAGCTCTCCTGAAACTGTCCCCAAATAATCAGCTCACTTTAACACGGCAGCAGACCAGGAAGCCAAGAGCTACTGGGAATCACAAGAAGACCTAGTTTAAGCAAGCAGCCATCAGCTGAGAAGTTCACACGATGCTATTTTACCTTCTGAGTGATATTGTGTATGTGCCTTAGAGAATGGCAACCTTCAGGGGGGAAAAATGAGGTCCAAAGCCTAGAGGTGGCAGCTGCCTGGGCTTGAGGCAGGTCTGCTCTGGAGACCTACTTGAGTATCTGCCAGCAGAATGAGCCACCTTAAAAGGTTTTGTAATTTGTGTTTGCCTACTCTGGCAAGCCTGACATTGAAATGGCATTTGTGGATTTGAGAACCCCTAGGGTGAGTGAAGTTGCAGAGGCTGTAACCCAATCCTGAGGAATTACCACTAAATGCACCCCCTCTGTGACCCTAAAACCCATTCATACAGCTGCAGGCCGGCTCAGCTGAGGCTGTTCTGCTGCTGCAAGCCTCCCTCCATCCAGGTGTCTTACTGTCGCTGGGGAGGGTCACACAACTGTTTCAGCCAAATGAAATAACACAGTGACTCTCTGCCTTCCTCTAACCATTATTTGCATCTCACCGAGTCCTGGCGGAATGAGTGTAACTTTTCCTGTGGGGAGGACGTGAGACCCAGCAGCAGATGTTTTTTTGGGTTTTTTTTCCCAGCAGTTTGATCTCTGCTACATTTTTCTGAAAAGGGGCGTTTTCTCTTTATTTCCTTTACATTAGTTTTCATCCTGTGCATTTCCTTTTGTTAGTGAAAAGATAAGAAAAGCTGATAGGAATTTAGAGCAGAGGGTGAAGTGGCAAATGTGCTATTTTCACTAGCTGCAAGTTACTTTGAAATATGGTTTGTAACATTAACAGCATCCCTGTGCACAGAAAAACAGTGAATGATTTTGTCCTTTCCATTCTTTGGCACTGACCCACTGTAGCTCCATTCAAACCTAGTTTTTTAAAGACAGAATGCTGCCTTGGAGAACGGCCTTTGGTGCACAGGCATAGGCACCTGTGCTGTCCTGGGAGTTACTGGTTTTTTATGACCCTGGTGAGAAAGGCTCTACAAAGAATCGCTTCAGGTGCCATTTGTTGGATCCAACACTATAAAGGCAGTAGCACAAAGAATCTTGTCTGCTGTGAGATGCTGGGGATGCTGAGCTGAGTGTGCAGTGTGGAGCTCCAGTTCAGGTGCAGCTCTCCAGGCAGACCCTGTCTCTGCGGTGCTCGCCCTGTTTTAGTCGTTTGAGCTCTTACAGGGTTTTCTTACAAGAAAACAACTCCATTCATCATTTCCAATACCAGACAGAGAGGATGTTCACGTGAGAGCTTGTTGCTGCACAGTGGGGTAAAGGCAAGGCCACACAGGTGTGTAATCACTGGTGCAGAATGGGAGCTGCCTGTGGGATCCCCCATTACCATCACTCGTCTGAGTCTGCCCTGCACCAAGGGAGAGATGCAGCACAACACAGGCCTGAAATAAGTCTGCACTCCTCATGCGTGGCTTTGTCAAGAAGTTGTCATTCAAAAGAAGTGTCTTAATTTTATTTCAGCAAAAGCATCGCTCTCTTCACTATCATGCGCCAGCTAATACCCTGTTAGCTCTGTAGTGGGTTCTTGTGGTGGATTAGCTGAAGTTTCATCTGTTCCTTAGGAAGGGTATATCATTGTCAATATGTTTAATCCTTCTGCAAAATCAAACCATTTAATATGCAAAAGATAGTATTTATCATTTATCTCTTGGAACAAAATCAGGGATGGAAAATACTGACATAAAACAATTCAAAATTTCAGATTTTTTAATCCTATAAAATGTCAGTACATTGAAATTCACAGATTTTTAATGGATTCAAATTATTCTGAATCAATGACAAAAACTATTGAACTTGTTATTGATATAGTTTGACATGATAGTTCTTTTGTTCAGTTGCTCTTTTTATACAATTTCTTAAAAAGAGATTTTTGGGAGGGGAAGAGAACAAAAGAGGGTGAGGGAGGAAGGTGGGGAAGGAAGAGAGGAAGAGAAAAAAAGAAAAAAAAAAAAAGAAAAAAGAAAAAAGAAAAGAAAAGAAAAGAAAAGAAAAGAAAAGAAAAGAAAAGAAAAGAAAAGAAAAGAAAAGAAAAGAAAAGAAAAGAAAAGAAAAGAAAAGAAAAGAAAAGAAAAGAAAAGAAATTGATTTTTGTGTATTTTAGCCATAACTATTCCAGTTTCCCTTGCTGGCATACAGTGTCTACTTTAATTTTTTTCAAATAAAAAAATGGCAGAGGAATTGCCATGCTGAAGCTGAAGACACGTCTTTTTGACTTTAATCATCTTCAACACGTTATGTCTGTAACTGCTTGTCCCTGCTGCTCAGTAGCTGCATTACTCAAATCCGAACTTTATGTCTGACTTTCCTTCTGAAGTTTGTCAGAAACTATCAAATTCAGAATTTCAAGTATAATTTTTTTTTACTAAAATGTGTCTTAAAAAAACTGGTCCAATTTCCAAGTTAAAATATGAAGAGTGTTCACTTTTTTTCTCTATATAGAGCTATTACAAGAAAAACAGAAGGATTTACAAGAGCGATTGCCCTCATTTTTAATTGGTTCCACTCATTTGTCCCTGCCTCTTTCCCCAGCTATCAGGAGTGTTTCCTTCAGTTCTCACACCCATGGAATTTTCCAAACAGCCCCCACAAGCTTTTGTCTCCTCTCCTGTCTCCTAAATGCTTGCTTATTTCACAGTGTTCCTGGGGCCGTAGCCCAGCAATAGTGATATTCAGGTGGATATTATTCCAGTCTGAGTAAGGATAGGACAACTTTATAACCATTTTCTTACCTCTAGCCTGGCTTGTTCATGGGTGTGTGACTTTTGGTTCAGTTGCTTAAATACCAGAGCCCAGATTGTGGTTGGTTTAAAGCACAAAAAGTTGAATGTTCAAGAATCAAGGTTAAGTTCTCCTTCATACATTTTTTTATAAGCCCATATAATCTCTTGACTTCTCTTCCATTTTTTTGGATAAGATTAATTTTGATCTCTGAGCGAAGAAGTAAAATGATCTGTCATTGGTATTTCTTGTGCCTGGCGCATTGATCGTGACATACCAGCAAAAATGGTTTGTCTCCTCTGAAAACTACTGGCAACAACAGAAACCTAAGTATGTCAGGTTCATAGCAGGAGCTCTGTAAGGCTCTGTGTAATTAGTGGAGGCTTTAAAAAGTTAAAACTAGACGGCCTAACAGTGTTTGAAGTAAAGTTAATTCTTTCCTAAAGTTGTTCTTTCTTGTTCTTTCATATTTTGAATTGCAGAAATTGTGGGGATGAGGAGGCAGGGCATCTGAAAGCTTTCTTCACTTTTAAAAGATTAAAGCATCCTCCACCTGCTCTGCTCCTTGTGATGCCAGTAGAATTCTTATATTTGGGGCAAAGAGAGCTGTGGCCCAAAGGCTTGGAACTTTTAGAAAAACACAGGCTTCTTACTTGCTCATTAAGCATTTTCTTTTCTTATCTACAAATATATGCAGATAAGCTGCTAATTATGTGGATCCATCTGTTGTATTTAAAGTGTGATAAATGTAGATCCCAAGTTTAAAGCTTCATAGAAGCTTATTATATTTCAAGACCTTCTTTTTAGAGTATGAATTTTATAGTACTAAATGCATCTGGAACAAAGTTTAAGAGTCTGTGAAGGTCTGCAGGTTTCCTAACAGATCATTGTGAACTGTATTTTTCCTTTCTTTTGGGAACATCCATGACAAAGTATTTTACTCACTCTGGTCGCAGCTTCTCCTGGTTTTGAGGCATCTGGTCCCAGCACATCTGTTTAATACTGTGGGGTAAAAGTGCTTTCCTTCTTTCTTCACCAGAGACCTGTTAACCTGCTAGAGAAGATATTTTAGTTGAGCATTTCTACAAATTTATTTGCCATGTCTGATTTGTGTGTCTTTTGTGACATTTTCTGGCACAAGCCTTGGAAAGCGGAAGGAAATGGAAAGCTTCTTAGAATTGAAGTGCCTGGTGGTCAGGTGGTAGAATTGTGAGCCCTTTTGATGCAGCTGGATTGTCAGAAATTTACTGTAACTTTTTTCAGATTTTGCAGCAGAATTAAAATACAATGGATCAGGGAGAGATCCAGGTGATGCATTGCCACATGAATGGGAAAGTCCCAGGTGTCCAGTAGCCTATTTTTCTCTTCCAGTTCAAAGAAAACCCATGTGACACATGGCTTGCTTAAGGAACACAACTAAGTGTTCACATTTTTCTCTTGAATGTGCATTTGGAATTAGGGATTGCTTGTACAACAGCTCTGGCGAGGAGAACACTGAGATAGCACAGTAGGTTTTCCTCACTCCTTCCTCCACCTCCCAGCACAGTCCAGACTCTGTCAGGCTTCTTGTCTTTCAGAGTCATCCTTGGAGAGCAGAATGACAAGAAGACAGGGATATTTACAGGCTTGTAGTTTCCTCTTGTAGTCCAGCAAGTTGTGCTGCGTTATGGAGGTGCCAAATACATTACAGCCATTGATAAGAATGTCCATTAGCCGATGTTAGAAAACACCAGACATCTTTCAAAGAAGGGAAGTGGCCATTTTTCAAGCAAGGAGAACTAACAATAAATAAGGACGGGAGAAATAAATCTGTGTTTCAGTCAGAAGGGGTGTCTTCAGTCATGAATAGCAGCATGGAACTACAGGAGCATTGCAGCAAAGTGAACTGCTGCCTTCCTGTTCCTGTTCACTCAGCCCATGACGAGGCCCTTCGATGTGGATGTTGGAAGGGGTCATTGCATGGCTCTGTCCTCAGTTCTAGTGCAGATCAATGACTCTGTGGGTCAATTGACTTGACCTGTGTCAAGTAAGGACACAAACTGAGATGAGTGATTATGACTTGACATCTGTTACTTCAGAGGGGTGTTTTCTTAACATCATCATGAAATCTACCTTAGCTTTTTGAGGAAAAAGTGTTAAGGGCAATGTATCTCATTCTGCATTCTTGCTTGTACATGATAATATTGATGAGTATTAGACAGAAAGCTTGCTGACGGTGTCTTAGTGATGTATATGTACTGAAAAGTAGCAATTGGTATGATTTGATTGTGAAAACACTGTAACCTTCCTTTTATTTTTCTCAGTCCATTTGTAGTTATGGGAACTGCTGTTTGCTTTGATTTTTACTAGTTCACTGTCTTTTTCCTGAAAATATTTGAGTGCTGAAGCAACTCCCAACACATCACAGCTCACACTCCTCAAAGAAAATGTGGCTGAATTAAAGCTTAGTTCAGATTCAGGATGTGAAGCCCTTGAACCTTTGTGATGCACAAGCTTCAAAAAAATGCAAACCTCACCCAACAGTGAGTTGTCAGACATCAGAGAGGTCTAAGGAGCATTCTGGGAATCTTTCATCGTACTCAGTTGTTGACATTGCATTGGTTACTACATAACTGTTTGGTCATAAAGAATTATTTCTCCATGGAATTTAGCCTGCAGCAAGGTAGTGTCCCTTCACAGTCTTGTGGTTACTGGAAGTGAAGCTTCACAGACAGGTTAAAAGATTTGACAGGAGAAAGATTTGACAGAAGATAGGTAATGTCTATTGAAAGCAAGTCCTACTATATCATCCAAGTGCTATCAGGGATGTGTAACCAAGTCTGAACAGCTTCAGTCTGGCAGACAACCACTATTAAAGCTACAAAGAAATGTAATCGATTTATATTTTGCATATTGACTGCTGTACTTTCCAAGATACACCTTCCTATACTGATGCTGTCACAGTCCATATGCCAACAGCAGTAACACCCTCAGCTTCCCTTCTCGTGGATGGAACAGCAGAAGGGTAGCTAATACAATTTGACACCCAGGCTGAGAACCTCCAGGATCTGCTGCAAAAACTGGCTCACATATTTTGAAAAGGTTTAGCAGAGGTTCTCCCCCCTCTCCCTGTCTGAGGGGGTTATATAAAAGACTTTTTAATATTAAAATATTTCCTTTTTTCTATGTGGTCTTTAAAATAAAGCCTCTGGGGCTGTTAATATCTCTGATGTTACAGCTTTGAAGACTGCATAAAATGATTTTAAAGGAGAAGCTTTTAAAGGACTCGTCCATTTCTAACACTGGCAATCAATCTAGTTTGTAGCTCTAGATATAGGTGGAAACTTTGATATAGCACAAGTTAAAGGCAAAAGATTTTACATGACAGTTTGAAAAGACACGTATTTCTAAGTGCTGAACTTTCATTTGTTAGGATTTCATTTAGTGAAGGATGCTCTCACTGTCTCACTGCATTTGGCTGCAGATTGTAGAGAGTGTAAAAGAGCTTTCTTTTATGTAGTTAATTCAGTAAAAAGAAAAAATGAGCCAATTCTACCTAATAGCGAGGAGTCCACAAGATTTTTAGCACATTAGCCCCCGTGTTGGCCTAGAAGGAAAAACGAGGCACATTAAGCAATACCTTTTTTTGAAAACCTAGAAAGAAATGTCTGATAAAAATGCAAAAGGTGTTAAAATTTACTTCAGTCTCTTGGGACTCATGTGTTCCACTGTGGAAAATTTTAGGGGAGGAAGCATCCTGTTTTGTGACATGGTTTCCTCATTTCCATTTCTTAGGGTTCAAAATATTCTCATACTTTGAATGGTAAGATTTTGTCTCAGTATTTGCAAAAAAAAAAGGACCATGGGTTAAATGAAAGGTGAGTATTGGGTGGTGGTTGTGACACTTTTATGTTGGACGTGAGAAAGATCAGTTGACGCTAAAGAGAGGAATCTGTCAGGTAAGAGCTGCTAATCTGACTGAGGGGACACTTACCCCTGGGAAAGAAAATTTAAACTTTTGTCATGAGATCCTGGAATTTTCATGTCCTGTAAATTTACTGAGGTGTGGCCTTGCAGAGGGGGAGCTTTCATCCTCATTTTAGGGCAGTAGTTCAATCTTCACCCTAAGGAATTTTTTAGAATGGAAGGGGAAAAAGTTTATTCTTTGACAAATGACAGATTCCAGTATAAAATAATTTCATTCGAGCTATTTTATTCCACCATCTATGATTGCATTCCACATCTCAGTTGCTCCAAGGTTATTGTAGCAGCAGGAGTACCATCACCACAGAAGGATTAGATGATGGATTTCTTGTTTCCAGATCAATATGAATCTTCTGGTATTGTTGAACTAAACAGTCTGCTCTTCCAGCACCTTTTCTGTCCTTCCCCACCACTTCTTTAACTTTTTCCTTATTTACTTTTCACCATAGATGATAATATTTAAGTACTTCTTTTCCTTAGAGACACAGTTTTGGGGGTTTCACTTTCATTATTCTAAAGAAATAAATATGGTTCAAGTTGACTGCAACTTTCCAGGTGGAAAGGATATTATAATATGAATTCCATATCTCTACATCATTATATCTACACAGCTGTACAGCTGTCACTTATGTCTGTTATGTCTCTTATTCTCTTAGGTCTGAAATTATTTTTTGTGTTTGTGATACTACAGCTGATAAGATTACTTATTTCATTCCATGTCTTTGTATCATTTCACATTTACATAATTCCTTAGAATCTTTCCTTTTTTTTTTTTTTTACATTAGAAGACTTTTTTTTTTGTCTTTGTGACATCATGTACAAGGAAAGCTATATACCTATGAAATGTGACAGTTAATGCATTACAAATATCCACATTAACTAAACAAGTTTTCTGGTTTCACACCAGAAGTATATGGTACATTCAAGGTCAAGTGGGATAGGGCTCTGAGGAGCCTGATCTGGGTGAAGATGTCTCTGTTTATTGCAAGGCGTTGGACCAGACGACCTTTAAACATTGCTTTCAACCCAAACTATTCTATGATTCTGTAATTCTGATTCTATAATGTTTAGCTGTGTTTTGAGCCATTATTCAGTTCTTTCAAGAAAGAAATACTAATATGGATGATATTGTAACCACCCTTTTTGAAAGACAGGCAGTCAAAATACAATCTATTGCCATTATTACATCTGTTTATGTTTCATCTGCTTGTACTTCACTGATTTATATTTGTGTAATATGGAATTACAAAATCTCTACTTTGCAAGCGTTGCCAAAGTAGTATCCAGCAAGACAAATAAGAAGTAGTGAGAGCACCTGAAAAGCATGTATTTCTTAGCTGAACTTGTAATTCCTTGTCCAAGTTTACATCTGGTCTAACCTTATAATTTAAAACAACATTTATTTTGAAGCGTATACTGAATGTAAGACAAAATCCTTACCTTTGAGAAAAGAGCTGAGTCTTTGCCCTTCCCCAAATGCAGGCCTGTATACATTTGTGAAGATGGTTGGGAAAATTTGAGAGAACAATAAAGGCCAGTGAAACAATAAAAATCTCCCCTTCCTCTCTTCCAGTTCTTGGGATTAGCCTTTCTGATGAGCAGACCACCAGTGTTTGCAATGCCCTGTGGAGTCCTGATCTAAACCCTCCCCTCACATGTCCCTGGCTTAAGCCAGTGAATGGTCATACCCATCCTTGTCTCAGCACATTGTCAGGACAGCAAAAGTTACACAGAGAAGGTGAAAGCTGGAAGGCCTTGCAGTCCTGTGATGTCCATCAAAATGTGGATCTGCAGAGAGCTGTGAGTGGAGTTGTTGGGTGTGTTCGCCTGGTGATGGACATGTGTCCCAGGTCAAAAGGCAGGCATCCTGGCAGGTTTAATTACTCAAAATGCCCAGTACTGATGGAGTATCTCTCAGAGTGAGGAAAACCAAAGAAGACAGCTGAGACAAATTAGCAGGGCAGAGTAGTAAAGAATATGTCACATGTTAGAGGCATTGAAGTAATGTTTTTATGGTGGTGATTAGCTCAATGGCCTTGTAGCTCTTGTGCCATGAGCACAACAAAGCAGGGAAAGGGCGTTCCTCTGGCTCGTTTTTCCCCTTGCCTTCAGGAGCCAGCCGCTGTCTGGTGCAGCCCTGGGAGTGTTGATTTGATTCATGGCATCCAGCATGTCACCCAGGATTTATGCTGTGTCAAGGGGACTATAATCCTCTGTTTAAAGTGCTTGTGAAGAAAGGCTTCATGTAAGTCAGGCACTCTGTTGCATTAGGGAATGTTTATTGCTACTCTGATGGAGTACTTTCAGGTATCATAACTTTTGTCAGACCTGAGCTCTGAGCAGGGAGGCATAAATATCCTGGAGAAGGCTGTTCCTGCTGAACAGGCTCTCTTCAGCAAGATTTGGCAGCACGTGTGCATAGCATTGGTGGGCATCCTCTCCCCCAGGACTTGTGGGGTGATATGAGGGTACAGAGAGTTGCCAACACGAGTGTTTGTCTCAGCACACCATTTGGAAAGATGCAGGAAGGAAAAGGAGGAAAATGGGGAAGACCCGTTCAACTGTAGAAGAAATTCTAGGAGGATGGAGGTGCCAATCTAACCTTGTGTTATCATTCCTGGCAGTCACTTCAGCGGACCCAGATTCTGACCATCCACCTAGAAAAACCCAATTTACAGTCAGTACTGAGGAAGCCGTACTTCAGAGATTAAGAAAGGCCTTTTTTTCTCACCTCTGCATGTATTAAAGTCATGTGAGACTGAGCAAAGAACAGAAATAGAAAATATAACCTGTCTCTCAACACTGAATAATTCACATGATTTATTTAGCATCTTCTTTGCCAAGTCAGAAAATAACACATTATTACTCTTTTGTTAATCTGAAATAGTGGTGCTTGCCTTGCTATCTCAGAGTAGCCATGCAGTGTGCACCAAATATAACAAGACCTATTTTTCCAGATGTTTTTAGCTTAACATGAAACAGAGACTGGCTCTTTGTTTTCCTAATGTGATGGCGTACGCTTTGCTTTCCAAGGGGAATGGACTTTGAGCCAGGCTAGTTACTCACCCATAGATGGAGCAGGGTTAATGTTCAGATGAAAAGGAAAATAATTATGATTTGAGTAGATCAAATTTCTCAGGGTATGAAATAATATACTGGGCAAAAGCTATAATTCACATAGCACAGTCACCCACTAATGACATTTCTAGGTTGTTTCTGAGTGATTTCAAGACACTGTGCCATAAAATCTTAATGCATTTTATGAGAATAAGCGTGTGTTTTATATGTAACGATCAGCAAGCTCCAGGGCATGAATGGAGCAGTAAGGGTCTTTCTTAGAGCATTTTTGTTGTATGATTTAATGTGCCTCAGATTTATTTTTCTCAGCTGACATTTGTGAATGATAAGTATTTTTTACTGCCTGGTAGTGTGGCTGGAAACAAAACCATGCTGAAAATAATGTAATTCTGTATTGTACAAATGCAGTTAATAATCTATTACAAGAAAAAAACATTCTCAGAATTTTTTGTGTGCGACAATATGCAACTACTCAATACACCAGGAGATCTTGCACAAAGGGAGTCCTGTGATGAAGGTTTTGATTGTTCCTGGATAAAAAGCAGCCCTATAGATTTCATAATGACTCATAACAGAGCAATTCATAGCAACTAAGCTTTTGGGGTCTTTGAAGAAGCTCAGGGCTTGAATTTTTATGTGCATTATAAATATTTTCCTCCATTTTGATGGAGTTAGAGAGCAGTGAATTAGGCATAATGGGTCTGCTACTATCAGTTAAAAGTACTCCTGAATTAACAGAGTTGTGAGGAGTTGTTGAGCAGGCTTCTGGACAGCTGGCTCCACCAGAACCATGCAGAGTTGGTGCTAGAGGGAGCAACATGGCCCAGGTGAAAAAAGGTTTCAGGCTTCGGAAGGGTGGATGGTGTGGGCATCCAAAATGCAGTACCCCTGCATCCTGATGTGGGGTTTATTAAACAGCACGATTGATCCTGTGAATGCGCCTATGGGACAACTGCGTTTTGCTTAACCTTCAGAGAAAAAAAGTCCCCATCATTTGCTTTTAGTTTCTTGACTCTGCATTAATCTACTGAATAGACACTTTTGTATGTGCTCATCTCTTGTTCCTATGTATCCACTGGAAGTTCCCACACAAACTCTCCTCTCCATCACGTGATGTCTTTGCTGGCCCACACCAGTTATCTCACATCCCACAGAATCACAGAATCATGGAATAAGCTGAGCTGGAAGGGACCCATAAGGATCATTGAGTCTAACTCATGGCCTTGCACAGCACCATTCCCAAGAGTCACACCATGTGTCTGAGAGCATTGTCCAAATGCTTCTTGAACTCTGTCAGAGTTACTATTCAGCTCACAAAAGCTGCATTTCCTTGTTTACAAGCATTCCTATTTCAGCTGTTCTTTCAGCTCTTGTCCCCATCACTCCTCCTCAAACTGTCTGGTTTTTGTGAGTTTTCATATGTTTGGTTAAGACTATTCTGAAGAACAGCTTTCTTCTTAAAATTGCCCAGCAAGCCCACCTAGCTTGTGAGCTGGCCTGACTGACCAGTCCCTGTAACCCTCAGGAAATGGAAAAAATACGATGAAGCCCATTGTCCCTCAGCCACTGGTCACGACCCCAGCTGTGACAACTAATGATAACTTAGGCCCAGGCCCAGTGCAAGCAGATCTGATTTAGGACTGGATTGCTCTGGGTTGCTCTGGTGATGTTCAGACGTGTTTCTCCCTCTCCCCTGTCTCAAAACATTGGCTCTTACTTTAGCTAAATTATTTTACTCAGTGCTTTTGAGTGCTGAAAAGGTAAAACATGGGTGCTTCCCTGCATTAGGTGGTCATACTGGATCCAGTCCATGTAATAACAATTATTATTATTACTCCCTGATCTTGATATTAAATGGGAATATCAGTTCCCAACCAAAATAAGCATATCCAGGACTTTATTAAAGCTGGATTTCCATAATCCATGTGCTGGTCATTGTGGAATATAATGATCTAATTAAGCTGTGCTTTGCACCTTTCTACTATTTTGTGTCAATCTCTGACCAAGCTCTGGATTAATTTGACTATTTACGTGCTATAAATCCCACAGGGGGTTTTGCTTTTGTGAAACTTTGGTGTTAATGCAAAGGAGACGGTGAGTCCTGAAAAGTCAAGGCTGTTTAATTTTTTTAAGATACCACAACATGGTGGTTTTGGTGGTTAAACCAGTTATTTTATTTGAAAAATTTAGGAAGACTTGCAGCTATGACATGGTAGCTCAAAGACTCCTGCTTTAATGAGAGGCATGCAGATGTCTGTTATTCAAAGCATGAGATAATCATCAGTGTCTGAACAAATTCAAACTGGTATCAGCTTTTACTCATTTTATTATGCAATTTCCTCTTACTCCATCTGTCATTCATATTATAAAAAGGAGATGTGTTGATAAAATAGAGGATTTACATGCTTCCTGGAAATAAAACCTCAACAACCAGGCACTGGCATCTGGTTTCCACAACTACTGATAAGAACCATTTTGATCTCTTTCTTAGTGCAGGCATGATCCAAAGCACGTTAAAATGTCTTTGTAGTCCAGCTCATTCCCACTGAACCCTTGAAGCCACTGCAGTGTAAATACTGGCCCCACAGTATTTCCCCTTACAGCTCTAATAAACTGCTTTTTGATCCTTCTGCCTTGTATCTGAAAATGTGCCTGTAAATTAGGCTTCAGAGATGCATGAGCAGTATAATTGAGTTGCATAGCATGAAGCCCTCACAGCATTTTTCATGTCTAGAAAAGGAAATTATGGTATGATGCAATTTTTTAATGTCCTAAAGAAGTTCAAAGGGAAAAAAACAGGATCCATTAACGGAACACTTTGGTGTTACCAAGGCTTCTTCTGCTTCCCACATCATTGTTGCCAGTGTGTTACTTAGTGTGGGTTGCATATGATGGAGAGAGTGCCTAGAAATGAAGGAACATCCATTAAAGCCATTCTTCCCCCGTAATGCTTTAAATCCTTTGATATAATTTCAATGGCTGCAAATGCCCAGTCCATTTCTGTGCTGAAGAACCCTGAAACATGTCCAGACACAGGCACAGGGACAGCCCTAGGTCCTCATCCTGCTGGCAGGATGGACGGGGGATGTTTTCACCCATCTCTGGACTGGAACATGGTCCGTGGGGCAGCATGAGGCTGCTGGAAGGGGTTAAAGTTCACCAACAGCCCAAGTGATAACAAAGACTCGATTCTCTGCTGGACAGGAAAGGGGGAGGGCAGGGAAGAAAAGGAGAGCAAGTTGTTAGGAGCAGTTCATTCATTAATAAATTTCTGGGGGAGGGCAGGCGGGACCTGGCTGTGCTTTGGTATTCTGATTTGAGACCAAGCAAGCGTCTTCCTCTTCCATTACAAAGATCTAAGGCTTATTGTTTAATGCAGTAATAAATATTGCATTAAAATAATTGGCAAAGTAATGCCAATAAATAATGCATTTCTCCCAAGAGTTTAGCTGAAAATCTAACCCAGCCCCTGCACACGCCACAACATTCGCTGTAATTGGTCACACAGCTATTGTTCCTCATCCGCACTGTTTTTTCTGGCCTGGGTTTAATGCAGTGATTTGACCTAATTTTTCTCTGACTGTCAAATGGCTACCCTTGGTTTCACAAGGCAGAGAGCAGGGCTGCCCACCAAGCATATCCCATCCTGGCACAGCCTGCAGACTGCTGCCTTTTCGGAAAGGTGCTGCTGTGCTCCACATCCATGAGTGGATTGTGATAGTCTCCTTGACTATAAAGTTGATGCCAAGGAGCAGCATTAACTCTTCTTTTTCTGGTGAGGTGAGGAAGGAGACCCACAAATAAACTTTTTTGAATCTTTCCTAACATAAGCATTTCATTTGCTCCCCGATGAATGCAATATTCTCTCCTGGAGCTGAAATAAATTTTACTGTATAATGATGTCATACTTCTACTCTTTGTCTCTAGCTTCTTCCACCTGTATTAAATCAGTTGCACTGACTGATCTGTAGTGGGTCAGCTAAGATCTTCCTGCACAGAAACTGAGGAAAAATAGTTTTATTATAACAAAAAAGAAGGGTAAGGCAAGAAACCTTGTGATGATTTTCTTTTACTGAGGGCAAAAGAGAGTTTTTCATGACTCTGCTAAGGGAATGTCTTCAGCATTTCATTTCTTGCTGACGAGCAGCAGCATCTGTGGCTGATATCACCTCCCTGTGCAAGGACTGGGTCAGCCTGCCTCTGGACACCTCCACCTTGGAATGTCATAGCCATCCAGTTTCCCATGTCCCCTGTAACAGCTGGGGAAGATGAGCGAAAACTGAGCGAGTACTAGGGGACATAGAAATCCCTCTTGTCTTCCACAGGACCTGCACATAGTCAGCCCCTCTCCAATGTCCCTAGACATGGAAATATCTGTGAAATGCAGGAATAAAGTTGACTGTTAAATGTAAGGGCTTTATTTGTCCCATGAAAACTGAGCTGCGGTAACCCCATGGTGGGCACTTTACCTGTCATGAATACAAAACATTTGGACTTGCCCTGACCTTCTCTTGTCCTTTCTTCCATTGCAGATTGTTCCTGCAGGCAGCTCGCTCCTACCTTCTGATTTAAAGTGGTCTTTTAGTAAAATATCATGCCACCTTTCTCTCCTTCCACTCTCATCAAAAATCATCACTATTATGGCTCTACCTGTAAAAGCACCATCTGTCTGAGGAAAGAGGTGTGGCTGCAGGATCTGTCCTAGGCAGTGATAATAGATAAAGGGGTGCCCCTGATTTCAAATGCTGGAGGAAAAAAATCATTGCATAGCATTCACCAAAGCAAAATGGCTTCTTAAAACTAGCAAGCTGCAAACTGAGGCAATTCCAGCCCAGAGAACCCTTCAGAAGAGATTACAAATACAAATTTCTCTGTCCTCACTTTTCATGGGCCTTGCTGGAAGGAGAATTCCACTGATGTTCATTTGCAGCATTCAGCTTCTGCATTCATGAGGCATTTTGACTGACAGAGAAAAGCAAAAAGAGACAGATGTACTCACTGGGGAAGGCTTATATATAATTGAACATGTAAACATTTGCAAACCACTGTTATTTTTTACAATTGTGTGAATAACAGTGCCATGACTTGTGCTCATAGGCCTGTCAGGAGTTATGTAAAGCTGGGTACAAAGCAGCTGCCCCTGATTCACTGCACCACAGGCTCTGGGCATGCAGTGTGTCACTGGTGGTGTTTTGTGCTGCCCTGCTTCGAGGTACTACGTCAGAGCAAGCACTGCAAGGGGGGGTGTCAAAGGCACCTTTTGCCATGGTTCTGCAGAGCAAAAAGAAGCTGTACCTACTGCAAGGACTTTATGTTGCAAACTGTCCACCCAACTCCTTTTTATGACATGAAGGGTCAATAAAGTAAATTGTTTATGTTCTTACACCATTCTGCCTTTGGAAAATACCCAAACCCAGCTGAATTAGTGCCAATTGAGTGGTAGGTAATGATAGAGAGTCCTCAGAAGACCTGTCTTGGGACAGTTCATAAGGAATTACAAATCACTGCCCTTCCCCAGATTTGCAGAGGACATTTTTAGTGCCTGATACAGTAAATCTATCTGATGATTGTCAGCAGCATATTTTCAGTACTACTGCTTGCTGGAAGGAGTTTCCACAAAAATGAGATTTGGAGGAATTGTCACCCCCCCAGTCAGAGTAATGAGTTCTGAGTTTTGATAATGCTCTTTGTGAGTACAGTGGCTATGCTCAAAAGGAATATTGCAAGGAGACCACCCTTCTCACCCTGGGAGTTAAGCTCTCTTCAGTGGCATACATCGCTCACCATGGCAATGGGAATTGAATTTTCCGCTCTCTGAGCTCTCCTGGATACTTAAACCAGCCTAATGTAATACTATTGTGGCCGGTGTCATTGCACCACTGAAAACTAAATGAATGAATAAATTAGAACCGTGGCGTTCTGGATTGCTGAATTGCATCCAAGCTTTTTATTGCAGCCATGAACTCCTTTTGCGATGACAGACGGAATGATGCTTATTAGGCAGTTAGGCAGATCATTGTAACCAACAAACGTGAGAAGTACGGTAGTGGGGCTGTACATCAGAGAATTGAGACAGGATTATCTCTTAAGAAACCCCTTTCCAACACCAATTGCCTTTTGACTGCAGGGCCCCTTCGTATAACACAACAGTTTATTCTTCCTTATTGATGCAAGTAATCTAAGTTTATGGCTCCTGTCACAATCTTTTCCTCCTTGGCCTTTTAACTGCCTTGAATATAGAAGCTATTCCCATCTTCTTGAAAGTTTGTGCTCCTTCAGCTTTCAGCTTTCATCCTGCTCCTATTTTGTATATCTCTGAATATCCCTCCATGTCACATTTGCAGCACTCGTTTCCCTCTTTTGTCTCATTTCTGCGCAGTTGCCTCCAAGGCTTTTTTCTCAATCCCATTTACCATGTTGCTCCACAGCCACTCCCAGCTGTGGGCAGCACTGCAGGTCCCCTTGGCTTTGCCCACGTCTCCAGGACTTGGTCAGGTGCCGGACCATTGTTTACATGCCCCTTGTTCCCTTGATGTGTCCATATCAGACTCCCAACCTGTTTGTGTGGTTGCGTGGAGGGTTCCAAACAAACTGACCTGGACTACGGTTTGATGGTTTGCTCAGGATGATTACTGGTACTCGGGAGGGGGTGGTCTTTTGCCCTTGGCATGGCACTTATGTTATCCATCAGCATGCCAACTTGGAGAGTTAATACCAGCAGAATAATAACCCTATGAAAAGTTGTGATTTTTTTTGGCCAGTGTAGCTCCCTGAGCTGGTTGATGTTAGCTTGAAATTGCATGAGGGAAGGGGGAGGAAGTGGGCAAGAGGCATAGCTGGGAATGTGTAAGAGTGCCTAACTATTCTTTTCAGAAATGGCACAACGTAAGATCTGCTCCTTTGTGACATGAAATTTATCCCAAAGTCCTATTTTTTGGCCCAATAACCAGCATAAGAACAGGCTGCAGTGGGGAGGAGCAGTCCTGTTGGCTACCCCTCGTGTTGCCACCTGTGCCTGTTGGCGCAATGACACACTGCATGTGGTAAGCCGGAGCACCTGGAAGTCAAACCAAGGGAGAGAGAAGCCCCGTTGCTCAGCTGTCCATGTGGCCACAGCAAGTGGCACTGAACACCTTCTGAAGGCAGTGGTGAGCTGTTATGCTCCAGAGGAGGCTGCTGTGCCTGGGGGTGCCATTGGTGTTTGTTGTGCTGCTTGTTCTCACAGTGTGGTGTTTGTGTGGTGGAGAGCGAGAGGCGAGCTGAGTCTATGTCTCCTCAATGGAAATGCAAGGTCAGTGTGATGGGACAGAAGATTGTCATGCAGCATTGGGAAGTGACCTTGCCTTCGTGTGTATATAAACACAAAAAATTCTTCTAGGAGAGCTCTTAAGTGCGGATCTATTTTCCTGGTGAGGCAGATACAAGCCTCCATTTAACTACTCCCCTGAAATCACACCAGAGCAATCCATTTGGCTGTGGAACAGTTGCCCCAGGAAAGCCATAAACCTTTATTGCTTGGAGACCTTTGAAATTGGACTGGACACACCATGGTGTTCAGCACAGATTAAAGCAATGTGCTTCAGGGAGCAAAGCACAGCAGACTACCTCAGGGAATGAGCCACCCCTTGGGAGCAGGGGACTGGATGCAAATTGTACATTTCCATCTCCAGTTTCTGCAGAACTGCTGCATGTTAGACTCAGAGACCTGGAACACAGTGATCTGCTGCAGAGTACGGTGGCACAATCTTTATTTTTTGTTATCTTAAGTTGGATTAAGTATTTATCACTTGCCAAACTCTCATTTCTGACTCTGTGTTGTTCCTTGTCTTCAGGAAGCAAAAAAGGCTTAGTTTCTACAATATCAGTTCCCAGGCAGCCACGTAAATGCTTGTGGTAATATCCTGTTGGGGCAGGTGAGGAAGAGGTGATGATGGGAGAGTTGCGAGCAGAAGGGGGCAGACAAGGAGGAGGAAGCCTTTCAAACCATCCCTCAGTGACACCCAGGTGGGAAAATGGCCTTATTCTGATTCCTGTTGTTGATCCTATTGAAGTTACCCTGACACTGCCAACAAGTTTTTCACTTGGGAATTTCCAGGCTGTAGACACCCCAACCTTATCTTTATCAGGTTTTATGTAAAAGCTGTTTCCACAATCATTTTAACCAAAAATAGCAGGTATTTACACTTTAAAGTTAGTTGTTGTTTCTGCCTGCAAACTGCAAAAAGTTTCTCATATTTAATTTATGCTTATTTCAGTTTTTAAAAACAAATAAAAGATGCATTCATAAACCATGAGTTAGAGTATTGTATCTTCAGGTGACACTTTTGCATGGTTTCCCAGGGGCATGTTGTTCCCAAATGAGGCATGTATGTGCTGAGATTGTCATAAGTGGAGTGGTGTACAAAATGGAAAAGATACTGTGGATTTTGCTCATTCCTGGAAGCACTGGATTTGTCAGCCAGTTGGATTATACCTGCTTATCACATCCTCTGGCCATTCCCTATGGTTCCTGTGAGAGAAACACTTAGTGGTATCTCAGCGTCTTCAGATCACAGCTGGGTCTGCTGGGTTAAATGGCTAATTGAAGGTGGGTGCTTCAGTGTGCATTAGTCAAACCCTGTAGTTAAAATGGCAGATAATTTCTTTGTAGCCGCATGCAAAGGCAAATGTCTGTTTCTCTCATTCGTTGCCATCCCCACAGCCAGCTGTGAAGGGCTGCTGATTTAATTGCATAATCTAACAGGGCTCGGTGGCAGGGCTTTGACTTAACCATAGCTAAGGTATTTGTACTACACAGACTGTTATTCTATGCACTCATTCCACATTTGTGTTGAGCCACATGGGGATATCGAAGATTCTATAGACCCAGATGTCTTCTGGAATCTCACACTGTGTAATTTCGCTGTGGCTGTCAAGACACTAGCTGAAGAGATGTGTCATTTACTGAATATTGCTTAGTTTTGGTGCCAGGAGTTGAGGCTTCTGCAGCCCATACCACAGGCTGTGAAAGTAGCTGTGCCCACTCCTCCGGGAGCAAGGGCTGTGGTGGGCTGTGCCCTTGGAAAAGTTGGGTTTGTTTATTTGCTTGCTGTTTCGATTTTTAAATCTTGTGTTAACACCTTCTCTCAAGGTCTCAAAGCACCACACAGAGGCAAGAAATCCCTGTGCCATTTTGAACTGATATCCCGTCTTCTTTATGTAGGGAAAAGAAGGCTTCAAGAGGCAGTATGAGTAACACAGCGGTTGCACAGAAGTCCCTGGTGGGGACAGAAGTTGGCTGTAACCTTTGGCACCCCCTAGGTCTCTGTAGCGATCTTGGTAACATTTCTCAGTCATTATAGTTGCAGCTTTTGCCTTTAAAAAGTAGTACCTTATCAATTAAGGACAAAAATAAAACAGCCCACCAGGACCTTATCAGTGTATATTCAACCACACGTCTCTGCTGAGTTGCTCACTCTGCTCTTTAAATCCTAACAGCTGAGGGATGGTCAGAGCTGTTTTGCTCTCCTCCAGAGCCTTGACCTGAGCACTAGCAGTGTCTGGAAGTTGCACCAGAGAGGCAGCATAGGCAGGGTGAAATGTGTTCCTTGAGCCTTGACCCTTTCTGCTTCGTTACTGTGAAAAGCCTACAACCGAATATTCATTCATTTGTATTCAACCTGGCTGTTCTGCTTTCAGACCTCCTTTCTTGTCTGCAGCTGACAGGATGTCACGAGGAAGTGACACGGCAGTGACACTCCGTATGTCATGGTCCACTTCTATTCGAACTTGATTTTTATCTAGTAATGAATCAAGCCACAGGAGTCCAGTCTGGGAAAAAAAGTGTCCCAAGGAAGCAAGCAGAAGCTAGAAAGTTTTTCAGTCCATTTGGAAATAAGAATGCATTACAATGCGCTTTTTCCCTCCATAGCAGACCCCGGTATTCTCACAAGGTAGACTGGGTACAAAAGGGGTTTTGCATTATTTATTAGTGTGCCTCTGTCACACATAATGAGGGCTATAAAGTATGTAAGAGTTTATAATTGGCTATCTGCAAGAAATAATCCTAAGGGGGCTGTGTAAGGATCAAATAAATTATACTTCGTTATAGTAGTTATGCCAAGGATATTAGAAAATTGTTTTTAGTTGGAGGAAGAAAAATAAGGAGAAGCAGAAAAAGAAAACTCTTTGTTGCTTCCCAGACCCACTTCTGTCAAGTATTTTACAGTCTGAGGGAAGATTTCAGTATTTCTCTTTAAAATTCCTGATGTGTTCAAGATGCTAAATAAGCGGTTGCCAAGATACTAGTACAAATAATGCATAAATGGAGTTTATCTAAATTGTTTTATTAATAAACTTTACTGAACTCTCCCATGCAGTTAAGCAGGAATCCCAATTCCCCATTATCCGCCATTGGCACATCGGCTTTCAGAAATGAAACTTTTATCTCTTCCTCTCAGGGGGACAAGAATGCTCCCCCCCCCCCCCCGCCCCCTCCTCCTTCCTGGAATCTAATTATTGTTCTGATAATTCAAAACAAGGATTCTGTGGCAGTAAAAGAGACAGGAAAAAAAAAAAAAGATGAATAGCTGGTCCTGGAAGCTGTGATGGTATCATTTTAAAAATGAATATTTACATTTTAGAAAAGCCAGGACTAAAGGGATCTCCATGTTTCTGACTTAGTTGTAGGGCTCTTCTAATGCTTCAGGATACAATTTTTGTTACAATGGAGGTGCCCCTGGAGTACCAAGTTAGACAAGGAAAAGTCTTGTCAGATCCAGGAGGGAGGGAATATCCCTTCCCTTAAAGCAGTTGCTGAGTATTATTCTAGTTTTAAATAGAAAGTCAGAGGACAGGGTTTCTCTCATGATAAAATATACTTGGTTTTCAGCAATTTCCAGCAGTGAAAATTAGTCGTGTTTTTGTGTTTTAAGTGTAATACACTCACAAGTCTAAAAATATATCCTATAACCCTTATGAGACCATGGCTGCACCAGCCCCTGTCCAAGCATAAAGGGAGTCATGTTTTGGAATACTTTAGCAAGCCAGTGTTCTGCATAGACAGTGTTGTGTGAAAACTGTGGAAAGCAGGAGGCAGCTGCTGGGACCGGGAGCAGCGGAGGGATTGCAGCCTCTGTAAGCAGCTCGGCTCAGCCTGCGCACCAGAAACTGCGCTCCAGCTTCAACCAGGGGCTGTTTGCTGGATACATAACTCTGTCAAACAGCTTCGGCTTGGGATCACTTGCAGGTGGTTTTACTTGCATCACAGAAAACATAGGATGCTCATTTCGTATCTGAACTATAAATTGTGAGGAGTCAAGCAGGAATCAATGGCACAAGCGGCCAGTGAGGAGCTGGACGGGTCACAGGAGTCAGCTGGTTCTGAAAGAATGCAAACAATAGTTAGTCTATGAGGATGGTTGAAAATAAGTGGCTTTTCCTCCTTGAAGACTTTATAAATGGTTCAAGTGTCATCATTAGTGGCTCCTGCAGCCACCTAACATTCACCTCATAGGTTGTTCATTTTCTGTTTCAATTGTTTTCTTAAATTCTCTCTCAATCCTTGTAGGAGGTCCAGCCAATGCTAATATTGCTCCTTAGCATTCCCTACTCCTAGGTCCAAATAAATATGCATGTCTTGTTTCTGGGAATTGCATGCTCCATTCACTAAGTATTAACCCATTAAGCCAATGATCTTGTAAATTGAAGCAGAAATATTGTGTGCTGGGGATGGTATCAAAGCATTGATAGGCTTTTACCAAGGACAGCCTTTATAGCAAAGAGCGGCTAGAAGAGTCTTCCACTGCTCATAAAGCATTATTTCTAAATCGTTTTTAGGAAGAGAGGACAAGGATGAGCTCCAAGAGTCACATAGTTCATTTTAGGTTTTTGTTAGTTGGTATTATCATCACCTTCAATGTCTTCATTTCTCTTAGCTCTCCATTTGGGTTCTCTCCATTGAAAGCAACAAGTCTGATTCATTATTCAACTGCTCTGATAGTATTCTGGCATGGCTTTTTGTTTTTTGAAGGGAAAATTCCAACAGATTGTGGAAGCCAGCAGCCACAGAAATCCTCTGGGAAAGGGGAGGAGACTGTATGGAATGGCCAGTTCTAGCAGGAAAAAAAAAGGAATAAATCGTGACTGCTGAATCCATTATAGAGAAAGGTGCTGCAAAGAGGGAAGAAAATGAAATGGTCTCTCAGAGCCCCAGTTGGGGTTTAGCAGAGTCCATGGTTTAAGGGGTGAACTGAAAGTGTCACAGGAAGATACTGGTTAGACAATGTGAAAAGTTTATGTTGCAGACACAGAGCCACAAGAATAGAATGTCTTAGAAGGTGGTGGGGTCACCATTGCGAGGGGCTTCTTAAGAACAGGTTAAACAAACAGTTCTTTTGGAAGGTACAAGTAGAGCTTATCCTGACTTTGAGGTTGAAGGACGATTTAAATGACCTCTTCATGCCCCTTCCAGCTCTAGTTTTATTACTAAACTTTACTGAACTCATTTCAAAATGATTTCAAAGGTGGGCTCATGAGTTCATCATGGGAGAAGCACCCCCTTCTACTCAGTTCTTCCCTCTCACACACTGGTTTTCGTTAACACAAAGAGTCAAGTATGTTTGAGATGTTGGTAAGGTTGTCCATATGGGTTCTCTCTGAAGAGGATAAGTGACAGCGCCAGATTTTTCTGAGCTGCAGATGTGCAATATGTTTGTAACAAACTGCAGCTCCTATCCAAAATTATATTTATCGCATTCTGTGGCAAACTGAAAAGGGGATCTATTTGAGGGAAATTGACTCAACAGAGTACTTCTTTCCTCTGCAAATTGTGTTGGTTATTGAGTTTGAATGCCTTTGGATAGGAAGCACAGAAAAATCTGTATTTTTATTTGTTTTTAAAAATAAAAATAGCTTTTTTTTTGGGTATGTCTCATGATGCAAGCTTTTCAGCATGTGAAAATCATGCAGAACAAAACAGACACAGTCCAACAGTATGAAACAGTGTTTTGAGTGTTACACAGTTCTAATTGGAGCTGTGTTGAATCTTACTGTCCCTCTTACTGAAAACAAAGTGGCTGAGAATGGGGTAATAGTTGGTTTTAGTTTAATTGAGGAAGCCATATGAACAATCGATTTCACATGGAGTCTATTATTGCTTAGATTTAACTCCATTTCTTTTGATTTCCCACTGTAATTCAGCACAAAGGCAAACAGCACTGAATACACCTTTGTTCATGCATAGATTAATTCATGTGCTTAGCTGCTTGCTCTGCAAGTAGCCTTGTGAATGCAAAGGGTATTTAAAAAGCTGCTAAAAAATGCTGCAGCTACAGCAGCAAACTGAATTAAACTGACCTTTTCTTCACCACTTCCCATGTATTTCACAGCACTTCACTGTCTGAGCATTAGCTATCAGCAATGGATACACTGTACGGATAGAGATGCAGTTGATGGCTGCAGGCCTGTCTATCAACTGCGCTGCTGGTGTGAACATTTTTGCAGAGTAGAAGGAGACTTAAACCTGTAAAGCATCAGTGAGAAAAGCATAAAGTGAAAAGTGATTCTCAGCTGTGCTTGATGACTGCCACTGACTTTTACAGCATTATTTATCTTACTGTATTTCCTATCTAGAGAAGTGATTTCCAAACTCGTTTGATTTGAGGGGTCTTAGAGACTCTCCAGTAGAAATGTGGAGCCATTCAATCTTTATTGCAGGTATAGATTTCCTAGCACCATGTATGAACTTCCTTGGAAAGTACTCTGTGGCTTGCCAGAGGGTCTGCAGAGTGTGTACTGAAAATGTTACTTTAAAGTCTTGAGTACAGCTGAAGTTTAATTGAGATGTGCAGTGGTTGATATTGTATTAATCCATAGACAGCTCAAGTGAAATAAAACCAACTAAAAAAAAAAAAGGCAAAAGCCTGGTATGCAGTACTCCCCCACTGGATACAGGCTTTGCATCAGTTCCAGTTTCCCTGCGACTTTGGGGATATGCCACCAAAGTGAAGGAATTGGCTGGACATCTTTTGTTGCTTTATTCGTTGTCTACAAACTATTGCTTTTTAATAAATCAGTGAACTAATAGACATGGAAAAGCAATTATTTGGTTTAATCCGTCACTGAATGTTTCCAAAAGCTGCTACAATCTAGCAGCGAAATCACTGGAGTAGTGCTCAAGAGTCAGCGTGCTGCAGACTTAGTGCTTGTAACAACCTTAGTCTGAACAGTTTGTGTTGAAAAGATAGGGGGATGCTTGTCCATTTATCCATTTTTCTGGCTAGGCATCCTCACTGATGCACGATGTATTTCCTTCATTCCCTCCTTACCGTCTTTCATGAGATCAGTTCACGTACTGGGAAATCCTTCGAGCATGGAGCTTCTGAAAAGTTCTGCCTAGTTTTGGCCAGTCTCCACTTGTTATTGAAATTTGTATTAATGAAAAGGAATATGCCTTATCTACTATGACTACATGGAGAGTTATGCATTTTGGGAAGTTAGTTATTAAACTACCTTTTATTAATTACAGCAGGCACCCCTTGTGTTTCTAATGGAATGATTTCTATTTAAATACATTATGCCATATGCCATATGCTGCTCTAGACTCTTTGAACTGTCAAGCATTTGATTCTGAGTCACAAAACGACGGGGTGAGCACACAGATGGGTTGTCACATAAAGAAGCCTGATGGCATGTGATAATGCTCAGGCTTTTTTTTTTTTCCTCTCAGAAAGCTTATAATGTACAAGCATTGATCATGGCTTGCCAAACAAAAAATGAGCTGACAGTTAAACTCCAGAGTGTTTTCTGGAGTTCTTCAAGCATTTCAGTTCCACTCTGCAGACTCACTCTGCCTTTAGCTGGACCATGTCACATCCTTTCAGAACAATTGGTGTCAATCATTTTATTGTGCGACAAACTCTGGGAGAAATAGCACAGAGACTTGCCAAGCTAGTTCTGAGTGGTAACAATTGAGGCAGACCAAGGCCACATTGAAGCAGCAACTTCTTTCCATACAAATAGTTTTCTTTTAAGGCAAACGTACAGGTTTACACTCAGGAGAAACACAGTTTTTCCTTCAATCTTTTCCTTCTTCCCTAACATTCAAGTAATTTCCCATAAAGGAAGAGAATTGATGACAGGAATTGAAACATTTGCATCTTAAGGGCAGAATGAAGGCAGAAGGATAGAAGATAAGGGATAAGGAAAAGCGTAAGTTTGGGCGAGATTCATACACTTTATAAAGGTGTTTACAATACAGCTGTTTTCCTTTGAGGTAGGTTTCTAAGCTCACATTAAGATCAATAGATATCTAAGGTGGAACTCATTAGTCTAAATCTAGATGCTTTGCACTGTTAGAGATACCCTAGGGTCTGCAAAATCTCTGTGTGGGCTGGCAGGTATGACAGAGGACTTAGGGGAATCTTGCACTGTTCTGGAGAGGCAACTAAAGGAGCAAGATACTGAACAGCAATTGAACTGGCAGAAGGTGACACATTTGGGTGGCTAAATCCCACTCTGGGTTTGTACTGCCAGTGGAGCACAATTCAGTCTTTTACCTGCAAGTGCCTAGTGCCGTTTGAGATGCCTTTGGCTATTCCACCTCCAGCTGCTAATCCAGATGCATATGGCTTTCCCTGCTGCCTCCATGTCATGTCTGCTAGTCCCATGTGAATGTCTTTGCTGTCTTAAGAGTTATGCGAGCTTCGATGTGTCCTAGTCACAGACCTGTGTTTATGTATTCTTTAGGATGAGAAAAATGTCTTCTAGACTCCCCTGATTGTACTGACAAAGATCTCAACCCAATTGCCACTGCAGAGGCATCTGTGCAGGTTTGGTATGCCCTGTGTCACCTGAGGCACCTAGAAAGGAAGCATCTCTGGGTGGGGAAATTTCCCTCTCTGGGCCTGAAGCACCTCTGTAGTAATGAGCACACCACCTTTGATCAAATGAAAAACAAAGAGACGAGATGTTTCTTCTGTCGGAAAACTCCCATCTGCACCCTCCATTGCCCCATGCTCTGTCACAGTGAAAGTGAGGGCTGTGACTCTCCCATGACACAGCACTTTGCCAGCTGGATGCTGTCACGCGTTTGTAATACCATTTTTAGTTTTCCTCTGCCACTGGCCCCACTTTCCAAGAGCTGCAGTAGGCAGGTGGCAGCTCTTCACTGTGTCTGTTTGCTGAGGTTGGGAGCCAAGCAGGTGCCTGGCAGTATATGCTCATGGTGTGGAGTAACCCAAAGTAACACAAAAAGTCTCGTTAAAGGTATGCGGCTTGACAGTCAGAAAAAAGGGGGTTAAGTAAAGTCAAATGCTGTGAATTAAAACCTGGAGCTCAGAACAGGAAGAGAAAGGGTGGTGGGGTTTTGCTCTTGGCTGAAAACCCTTTTTCCATCACTTTCCATATTAAGCAGTGTTATTGGAGATAAGATCTGCAAGCTGAAGGTTGTAGCATTTTATTCTCTCTGGTTTTTCTGGTTCTTTATGCTTCATTTTGCTTTGCATGTAAGAGTCCCTCTAATGTCCCCCTATAGGAAGTCTGTGGCAGAAACACCTTGACCTTGAGTGAAATCCTGAACTAACCAGCTGTCTCATGTGTCATGACCCTTGTAGGAGGAAAGGGAGGAAATTTGTTGCAGCATAGAATTATTTCTGTCTGTGTGCCCCTGCTGCCCGGACACTGGGACGAGGGAGTCCCTTATTGAATTCATTCACATTTGAGAATTCACAGGATTGTTCCCTCTCTCAAATGAGGCACTTTAAGCTCAGGCTCAAAAAGGAACCAGTTAAATGCCCCATGTTCAGTGACTACTAGCTAAAGATAGAACTTTTGCCCAAAGTGTTGATCTTGTGTTTAATCCTAGTAAAAGCCCATTTCAGCTCCATGTCTGGGTTTCCTGAGAGACAGGTACTAACAGCAATGGAAGGGATTGGTGTGATAACATTTCTCTAACAGAAGAACAACAGAGTAACCAAAGAAGAAAGCGATGGTGCTGAGAGCAGGTAGAAGTGTAAGCCTAAAGAAGGGATGTTCTGGGTGAAGCGCTGGGAGCTGTCACTATAAAGACTCTGTCCCTCACTAACTGAATTGAGGCTGGACTCCCACGGGCACGGGAGCCAGGCTGCCTGCAGCTGGCACGGCCCTGCTCCCCTCTTTCTTCTCTTGGGTCCTGCTGCTCTGCCCAGGCTCTGGAGTTTGTCTTAATCTGTTCTGACCCGCTTCTATCACTCCATTGCTTGCTTGGTATCAGCTCCTGGAGGGTTCTTTGAACAGGGACTTCAGAAGCTGTGTCTACTGAAGTATTTCGCATCCCAGTTTTTAACCAATTCTTCTTTAACCATATTTTTTGTTGGCTAAGGTATGTCTGAAAGCAGCAGACAACTTCAGGTGCCAGCTCCATTTTATTTTCATGCTCTGGAGTCACTTTTATGGGAGGTAAATGCTTTAAAATCATTAAAGCGAGGTGAGTTTTTAAATCACAAGAACCAGAGAGTGAAAGTCTGTGCTGTGTGTAAAAATTGGTTTTGTTTTGCTTGTCAAGATTACTGTACCTTCAAGTGACAGATGGGAATGTGAAAACTTTCTATCATCCTTGAAGATTCAGGCTGGCTAATAGAGAAAAAAATGTGAAAGGAAAAATCATCATTAAAATGGTATTGAAAGCGATGACTTCTAAATTGTTGTCTGTCAGCTTCTCCATATGGCCTGAATATCTGTCAGATGAACAGTATACATTAGAATTTCTGTACAAAACAAACAAAAAAAAGGCAAGTTTTCTTTTTGGTCAGGTCTGAAAATAAAAGAGGAAAATGTAGATGACGGGGGAGAGCAAGGAGGAAGATAATTTGAAGTAGACATTTCTCGCTAAAAAGTGGCCGTAAAAAAAGCAACCTTCAGTTCTGGTTTTATTTTCTCTCTGCAGTACATTTATCAAGTCTGGCCCATTCCTTTAGTTTTTCTAAGTGAAATTGCAAACTGGGTTTTTACAATGACAAGGCCCAATGAAGGGCTCCTTCCTTCTTCAGAGCCTTCCCAGGGTCCCTGTTACAGCAGTGCAGACCCCTCTAACTGCTGGGCAAGGAGGCCTTTATGGCACCCAGCAGTCCATTTCACTGCATTCATAGGCTGTAAGTGTCTGGAGCTGAGGATGTACAAAAAATGAATGCATGTAAAAAGCTCTTGAAAAGCCCATAATCAAGGAAAGCCACCATGGGTTTAGTTTCCATTTTAAAATGCATTTTGTAGCAGCAAGACTCTGAGGCTGAGTCCAAAGCTAAGTGCCTCATTCACTGCCATCACCACCTCTCTTTATTCATCAAACTGATGGCTTTCATCATCAGACTTAGCTGAATCATGTGCTTAGATTTACCCTGTGCAAGGGAGAAGGAAGGAGACTGTGGAAGGTTTGGCTTTATTTAACAGGCTTTTGATGCAATGATCAAATGGACTGACAGAAAACCCAAGAATGAGCCATTTAGCCATCAGGGAATGCTGTGCCCTCAACAAGTGAGAGGAAGAGCTGAGTCTGTAAAACAGGACTTTCAGCTATGAACAGTCAGGACAGTTGCAATTAATTTATGATGTGATGTCTGCATGGGTTATTTAAGGCACATCAGGTCCTGAGTGGAGGCTCCCATTGAAGCCACAGCAGCAATCTGAGGATAGCCCACCATAAGGATTTGCAAGTTTCCTTTGTTGTGCACTGGCTTCTGCTGATAGGTCTTGGTGTTTATGAGTGCAGTCATTTTGCCCACAGCAAAATCTGGTTAACATCTCTTGGTTTGTTAATCCTTCTGTATTTATTGTTCAAGACTTGCTCATATCCAGGCTATTCTTGGAGACATTAATAGTGGTTAATATTTTACCTCTTGGAGTAAGCTGTTTGCTGCATGCCACAAATCATTTCTTTATCACTTCAAAGATGAGACCTAGATCTGTGCCAAGCCACTAATGTAATTACTGTCCCTTCCCTGCCGCATCCACCATATGCAGAACCTGTTATATGTAATTATTTTCAATCACAAGCACCACTCCAGACAGACAAGATCATCTTTCAAGTGCTAACTGTTACTAAAATACGATCATGCATTATACTCACAGCAAGAGTGACAGGGAAGGCAACCTGGGAGGGACAAAGATTACTCTGGATGGTTTAATATTGAGGCATCCCCTGTCTGACCCCCTGGTTTGTAGTTTTAGAATTTGTAGGTCTGGGCAGCTTCTCACTTAGCTGCATAGGCTGGTTTTAGATCACTTTTTGAAGGGATCCATCGTTCTGCATGGACCACGCAAAGAGCCTAGGGGCTATCTGGGACTGTGTTAAATACTGAAGCCAAGGTCTTAATTCCAGCTTTGGATTGCCGAGGCTGGTTGCTCTCAGTCAGCCCTGCGTGTCTCTCCCCATGCCTTGCTAGCACATTGAGCCAGATGCAGCATTCACAATAGCAGTGTTTCACAGACCAGGGCAAGGAGCCTGTTTCGTTCCCAAATATGGAACCTGTCCAGAAAAGCTGGTCTGTGACAGTGCCAACACCTCCACTGGCGCATGGTACTTCATCTAAAACAGCTGCTGTGTGCCACCAGCACCTCCACTTGCTGACTCGCCCTGTCCCACTGACTGGGTCCCTCACACCTGGGGGCTGCAGCCCCTTTTGTGAAGGTGCCATTTATGGATCTGCACATTTTCTTCCCCTTTCAATTTCTTTTAATGACTGTAGTGGATAATGGAAGATGACAGGGGATGGTAATTACAGGACATTGGTGGTTTTGGTTTTCTTCCTTTTTTAAAAAATGTTATAGGCATCCTAAGCATTTTAAGCAGCTGTAAAGATGGGTGTGGTGTCCTGGGTAGCATAACTGGCTAAATGCAATAGAGCAGGCCAGAATGTGACTCTTGAGCTAAACTAGTAACTGCTCTGAACTGAAGCTGCAAAATTAGCTTAATGATTTCCACTGGCTTTGCAGCCCTTGGATTCAACTCGGATCTTTCAGTGGAGGCTGCAGCTGTTCAGCAGGATCTACATTCTCTGTGATTAAATAAATTGGCTGTGAGCATGTATGAATTATTAGTGGTAATAGTATGCAGCCTTTTTGCTTTTGCAGCATCTGATCCACACAGTTGCTTACAGACAGGCATGGATTGATTAGAAGGGAAGGAAAGGACTGAGGGGCTTTTGTCCAAGTCATATCAACACCATGGGCTTTGAGGCACACTCCACACGTTCAGTGCATAAAATAAGGGAGCTGAAATGCCTGTTCCCAGCTTCAGTGCCCATGCAGACCGAGGCAGCATCAGTCCTGTTGAAGTCATGTAGAATCCTGCTGAAAGCAACGGGACATGATACACACATGCTCATACATATAAATATATACCTCTGAGCATAAAGCAAAACTTGTGAAACTTTTTCTAGCTGGTTAGCAGGCTGTAAATCTTTGTGGAAGTCTTATGCAGTAGGCAAATCCCTGAGCCTGGCCTGAACATTGCCTGCAATAAGTACTGGAGGACACAAGTGTTTTGTCAATAGACACAAATCCACAACAGGTGCATATGCACCACAAAAGGGAACTGTCTGAAGGTCAATCGAAACCAGCTGAAAACCAGTGATATCAAAGGACATGGCAGAGCAACAGCTTTAAGTCTTGTGGCCAGTTGGTACCTGTGACAAAACAAATATTCATAGGCATGAGCCTTTTTGCAAGATGGGAACACAAACCCATGGACTCCGAAAGGCGTTGTGTTCACTAAAAGAAGCGTGTGAACTTGATCATGGCTTTATACTTTGGTGTTTGCACATAAACACACTGCCACTCATGCTTTGGGGTCATGTGGCAGCACCAGCAATAGGCAGGAGTTTCCCATTTGATCTCATCATCCCAGTCAGTGCAGGCTGCAATCGGAAAAGAAGCTGCACTGCTCAGTGACTGGTACTCCATAAGTGAAACTCAGCACTGATAAAGCCAGCACCCAGCTGGAGAGCCATCTGTCACTGGGGTAGGGAGGCTTTCTGACATAGTTTTCCCTTATTTGGTTTATCTCTTTCTAGGAGGCACAGCTAATGGTAAGGCTCAGTGGTGGGTGCTCTGGGCTGGTTGTTAGGCTGTGTTGGAATGGCTTTAAGGGCAAGCATCCATGTGTGAGCTCCTTTGGAGCAATTCAACATTACAGTATATTGCATTGCCAAGGAATTTTTGACTGAACCCCAGAATTTATTTTCACTGAAACTGGGCTTTGAGCTTACAGACATGGGTGTACAGAAATGGGAAAAGAGGTGTGACAGGGGACTGAAGGAGTCTGAATACGGAAGGAAATAAATTGCCAAAGTTTGTGATCATTGATCCAGTATAGCATCAGAGGCAGAAAGAGAGAACAGGTACCCATGTTTGGAAAAGGATGAGCTGTGTTTGGAGAGTAGCAGTGGCAAGTGCTGTGAGCAACATTCGTGGGAAAAAACCCAAACAACAACCTGTTGCTGCAACAAAACCTAAAGAGAGCTGAAAACAAACAGTCTGTGAATGCAGTGGGCACTAGACACTCTTGCCACCTGAGGAGAGTAATTGGCAAGGGCTGAGTAAGAGCTTGTTCTGGGTTTGGAGGAGCAGCATTGTTATGCTAATACTCCTTTCACTTTCCTGCAGTGCTGCTGTTGTGCTCTCCTGGAAGAACTGGGCAGAAGGCTTTCCCAGGACCTATCTGTGAGGAAGGGCTGGCCGTCATTTAATCTGGTCCAAGGCAGGCGGGTGCAAGCCTGCCTTCCCTCCTACCCCCTGCACACATCTCCCTGCCCCTCACAACAGAGCTCTTTGAGCATTTGCAAGGTCTCCCAGACAGTCTGTTTAAGTACACAAGCTGATTGCAAACAGCCCAGCCAGGGCAGCTCACTTTAGGCCAGAGCAGCTCCTGAGCTGTGGCTACCTGGGCTGGCACTGGGTGCGTTGTGGGCACCACAAGCAGTGTGGGAAGGGGTCAGAACCACTGCAGGACTGGCTGGGGCTGCCACAGTCCACTGGTCTGTGAGGCTGTCTCTGGCATCTAGGTGCTGTTCCTCCTTTCCCCAGACATTCTCATCATCAGTGGTGATGTTCCTCCTTGCCCCATGGGGTCCTGCCCCTTCCTAGCACACCACCCATGCTGTCTGTGCTTCACAACACCTTTCTTGCTTTAACAGTTCAAGGGAGAATCAACAGGGGCTTTATGAGAGTCTTAGGCTGTCTTTAACAAATGTAGACCCAGTTTTGGCCTAAATTCTCTTGTCTGAGAAACATGCTTTCTGAGAATTTAATTAGAAGTGGTTCTCATTTACATGGATTCTACCAGCCGCCCTTAGCTCTACAGCCCTAGGGGAAAAAAATCAAATGATTCTGTGAAAGATATTAGTGAGGACATCAGAAGCAACCATACCCAGATCAGTTCTGAAAATACCTAGCATTCAAATGTCCTTAATTGCTTTTCTCCTGTCACAGCTGTTGGGTGAATGCACCATCTGAGAGAGGGCTGCCTTAGGGATTTCTTTTTCATTATGTAATGCAGATATGGAGACAGGAGCAGGCAATGACTGCTCAACAAGGGAAGGAAGAAGTAGGCTTGAGCAGCAAGAAGAAATTTGAACTTAGTGGAGGAAGATCCAAGGAGTTAATACTGGGCTTAAACAGGGGCAGGTGTGCTTGGAGGAGCAGCAGAGAAGCTGCTGAGCTACTTTGCTGGCAGCCAGGATGCTAAGAGCATTAAACATCTTTTGAAGAAAGATGAGATACCACTTCTGGACTTCAGTGTCTTGTTCAAGTGTGTCTTTGAGCAAATCAAGAACATAGTAAGATGATTTCTGTATCTTACAGGAACATCAGCAATATGAGAAGCTTAGATATCTTGAGAATGGAGACAGTAGAAAGGTACAGCAAGCTCCAAGCCCTGAGTCATAATCCCTCTCAGGACTCCTGTTAGACTAGTGTGATGTCCACAGTGTCTCTGTCACAACACCCAGGGCTTTTCTGCTCTGGGAGAATGGCAGCAGAAGTGCTTTGCCAGGGAGCACATGCTCCTTATTGTCAAGAGAGGAGGATCAAGGTGATATGAGGTCAAGAGATAACGCCCAAAGTCAGCAAGTGACAGCTGTAGGGCTTGAAGCCTTGTGCTCTGCCTAGCAGGTAAAAGGCACCCCTGCAAACATTGGGAAGGCTTGCTTGGCTTTCCAGCCTGTGAAGTGTCAGGTGCTCCTCGCCCATTATCTACCTAGTGATTTGTTTCCAGTCTCATGAATAAGATCTGACACAAAGGAGGCAACATTTAAATGTTGTAACATGCATTGAAATGTTCTCTCTAGGCTGTGTAAAATGCTTTGCCAGCTACACCGGCCTTTTGGCAGCTGCTGCAGTGACAGCTGAGAATGCAATATGATAAAAATGCCACTTCTGCAAAATAGTCATGGTGCATGGGTGCATTGCTGATTCCCAACAAGGTCTTGTGAAGGGACAGGATTTGCCAAAACACATCTGTCTGGGGCAGCATGAGGGTTGGAGAAAGCAAAGCATCTTGTGAATGTTAAATCAAGTATGATAACAGTTAAATGACTCAAGACCTCAGTTGTTTCAGCTGAATGAATTAAGAAAACTTTGTGGAGTGTGTGCCTGTGGTATGAATTGATCAAGTGGTATGAAACCATTATTCCCTTGCTTTTGAAAGAGTGGAAAAATAAAGCAAAATGGCAACAGATTAGCACAACTGTCAGTTTTCTTGATGTAACCTTGATGGACCCTGGTTGATTGTTGTTTTAATTAATCAGAAGCAATCAGCTTGTAAATGCTATCATTAACACACTTCTATTTAACCACATGTTGTGTATTCCAAACTGCATATTTAGCTGTTCTGGAGAGTAGAAGAGGAGTCTAAAAGCTCTCAGATAAAAGCTTCAGAAGCTGAGCATGGCTTCTGATGCTGAACTGCTCAGACTGGCTCTAGCCCACAGACCAGCTCTAAAACTGCAGCAGAAGGCAGCAGTCCAAATGGTTTTCATCTATTTTTAAGGGAAGAAGAGACTTCTTTGTCTCTCGGATTCCCAAATTGCAGTTTGACACTTTGATTCCCAAGTGGCAGCCTGTGTTTAAGCTAACGGCAATTGCTTGTATAAACTTTTATTTCCTTTTCTCTCCATAGGTTTGTTGATCGGCTCTGGTTGTGCCCTCTATCCTCTTGGCTGGGACAGTGAAGAAGTCAGACAAACCTGTGGTAACCTTTCCAACCAGTTTGAATTGGGTGAGTCATCACCAGAGCATTTCAGCCACATTAGGCTCTTCTATGTGTTGGCCGTAAAAGCAAACTAGGACATAAGCACAGGCTTGGGGAAGCAATCTACCTGTGTGTGGTAGGCTATTCATATTGCACAATTCTGGTGTGGTGCCAAGGCAGGGGATTTCAGATAGATCTCTGGAAATATTTTCCAGAAGAACAATATAAAAGAAAATGTATGTATGTATGCATATTTTAGGAAATAAATCAGATTTAATAGTCTTGCAATATGGGAGCTAACACTCCTGGAGATCTTGACAGGGTAGACAGAGGCATCTCATCACAGCACAGGTCAGGGTAATTCTCCATGAATGCAATTGGCTGTCTTTGAATTCTGGGATGTTTATGGCCTTCTAACACAAGCCTAGAGTGTATTTGTATGTTACTCACATACTTGGGAAGCTGGCAAATAAGACTTTCACCCTATGTTTGCCTTCTCCCAAACAAGCTACTTGTCTTACTGCTGATGACGGCACTGCGCCTGGAATGAAAGCCAGGGATGCAGCCAAACCAGGTTCACACCTGTGCTTTCTATGGAAGGGCTCCAGAAAACAAGGAAACAGCAGCAACCTAAGGATTAAACAATGTGGATGATCAGGATCTGATGTTTGAATGCACATCCAGGTCCTCATTTAGCAGGAAGGATCAATGCAGTTGCTGATACCCTTCTCTGTAAGTGCTCTCTGGCCGTGTCGCTTGAGGAAGAGAGGGATCTGCAATCCTGAAGGGACTGAACACCTTGAGTCCCCACAGACTTGAGAGCTTCTCTTCCTGAGCATACAGAACTCCCCATTTCCTGCCCCTGCAAGCTAAACCTTAGTTAAGCTTAGAACTTCTTTCCATAGCTATGTGTGCAGGACTTGTGCAGGGCCTGACAGTAATCCCAGTGCAAGGAATAGTAGACAAAAATGGTCTCCTAGGGTTAAAGACAAACCTGCTGCATTATCTCTTGATTTTACACTGATGTTTCTGTCAGATTTCAGGAGTAAGGAGATCTGTTTCCATCTCAGAGGTGTTTCTTGTCAAGATATGCAAATGAATTGAGGTTGAAAGATAAAAAAATACTGCTTTGGGAGAGATGTTCCAGGCCACTCTCCCCTACAGAATTTCTGTGGTGTTTTGAGTGCATTTGATGTGGCAGGGGACCAGAAATTCTCATAACCAATATCAGCACCCATCACTACAGTGCCACTGATGTCTTATCAGCAACTGCCTATAGTGTTGCTCAGGGGATGTGTAATGTGCTCTGGAAGCTTTACCTTGTTATTCTGAACTCTAATATCCTTCTGCTCCGTTGATATTAAATTTGCTCTTCAGGCAAGTATAAAAAGTTCCTGCAGAATTTGTATTCACCTAATAATAGAAAGATTTAAACACAAAGGAGAGAGAACAATAGGAACAGAAATGTATAGTTAACTAGCAGAAAAAAATGTTCCAGAACTAAGATTCCCAGCTTCCTGGAAGGGTGTGTCAAAGGATGTAGTAGAAAGACTAGGCAAAACTCTGTGGTAACTGTTGCAGGGAAGATTCAGGTTCCTCGCTGCCCGTGGCCAATCCTGTGTGGAAGCCTGAAGTAGTTCCTGGCCAGCCCATGGAGCAGCGCACCCTTTGAAAGGCCAGCAAGCACATCACTGGTGCACACTGGTTCCTGCTCTTCCACGACAAGCATGTGAGCAGCTCTGCTTCTGGGATTCCAGCTTGTGTCCCATGTTTGTTGCCAGGTGCAGAAGAGTGTTACCTTCCAGGTTATTTCTCTGCAGAGTCACAGAAGGTGGATGTTGTGGCAGTGTGAGCTCTTTGAAGACAGCACTTGGGCAGTACAAACTGTTACCTTAAACACTGTCATCACCACACGGAGCGGAGTCTCTGAGACCACCTTCACTGTCTCAAAGTTGACTCATGAGTCAGATATTTGCATAAATTGAGTCACTCTGCCTTAAAAGTCAGTGAAGAATCCCATGTAAAAAATGTCAGCTGGCAGCTTTCCTTCCAGATACGCATAAGGACCATGAGAAGGCTTGCATTAACTGTGAAGGCACAGTGCTCTGACTGTGTTTTCTGGACCTGGAGCACACAGCCCATGTGTTGCACATGCCTAGACTTGACAGCAGCGCTGGTTTCACTGATCTGCTGCAATCGTATGTCAACACAATAATTAACAGATCATAATGAGAGCTGAGATTTGCCGCAGTGATTTCTGCTAGGCAGCCCTGCCATTAAACATCTCCTTTCCATGTACACTGGCAGTGAACTTAAATGCTTGGCTATGATTTTTTTACCTAATGTCAGTGTCTGTTTGATGGTATGTTATCAAAACCATCTGTAAAGAAGAGGTAGTGTCCGAGGGCCATTTAATAACCACGCTGCTCGTCTTTCATAAATACCTCTTGGTTGGTGATAACCCCAACCCTCTAGGTCTTTTCTGAATCATTAGAGACTGCCATACTCATTAGAGCCTACAGGCCAAAAATGATGTTTCAAAGACTTAATCTTACTAAGTCTCAAGACAAATTTAAGTAATTATTGCTTTCATTTGAATATTTAATTTGATTAAGCTGCAATGATATACTTCCTATTCCTGAGCCTGTGAAATGAGTTGTCTGAAGAACCATGCTGCACTCAAAATCTGCTCTCAGAAAATCTGAGCTACTGTGAACCCTGAACTGGTTTGCTAACAGGAGAAAAGGTGATAATGGGAGTGCTGGTCCTGCACCTCCTGCTGCTGTGGGTGCCAGGGAGGATGACACGGGGAGGGTAATTCAGCACATAGTTACTGTAAAAGGAGAGGGTGTTCACAGGAATGCTGATCAGCAGACAGCATTCAGCCTCCTCTTCCAGGATGGCAGAGCAAGTGCTGCAGCCTGGGCCACAGGGAACGTGTGTGTGCAGTTGGGAAAGGAGGGTCAAAGCTCACCAGGTTTGACCACAGAGCCAGCAAAAGTGAGAATTCAGCACAGATATTTGTTTTGGACTTAAAAAAAGTGAGGTCAAAAAATGGTTGAGGTTGAAGGTAGAAAATAAAAGCCAGGAGCTGCAATCTACATTATAGGAGGATGAAGAAGAACAAGAGGCAGGTACAGAAGAGGGACTGCAAGAACTCTCTTGAGAAGCAGCTGAATTGTGCACTGTGATATGTAATGTCAACCAGAAATACACTAGAATTAGTAATTAAATGAAGATTTTTGCTTAATGAAAACATGACAAACCCCTGCCCCCATAACATGCTCATAACTAGAGAGAATAAATAAATAGCAATGCTAAGAACCCAGAAAAAAAGCCTGATCTTTAGTGAGTGTGCTAGATAAGAAATGCTTCTCCATGTCTTCAGGCACTCTGAAAAGGCATTAGATTAATAGGCACTCCAAATAGTGCTGAGATGGCCCATATTGTGAAGATGGGACCCCTCCCTCCACCCTTGCCAAACACACACACACACGTTTTTGCGTACATTCCAAAGCAATATATAAAAAGGCTGCAGGAAAAATCACTATGCCTTTAATTTAAGTGGATTTGAGTATTCTTTTGTAGAAAACCTGAGCTGGCACTGTGAAATGCCCAGCAGTTTACCGCTCTCTTTAAAAATGGATATTTATTTGGTTTTTATTAAGTGAACTATGTCCAAAGGATTTACTTAAACATTTATATATTTAATTGGGCTAATTTTTTTCAATCAAATAAAAGTGGTTGTACAGCTCCATCTCTGACAAAGAGGAGTTATTCTTCAAAGGAAGATACTGTGCCAAGGACAACTCCATTTGTTGATTAAATTACATTCAATAGATGAGCTGTTTTGCTAATGGAGATGGGGAATAACCTCCATAAAGACAGAGACTGGTGCACCTGTAGAGGGGCTTGCTCCCTGCTGTTCTCTAGAAATATGGTTTTGCCATCATGAAAAGAAGCACACTGATAGATTGGGCCTTTGACAAATGACCTGTGCAAATTGAGAGGTTAAGGCCATGATAGGTCTGTGCTGTGTTGCTCTGCTTGTAGTTTCCAGTTTCCTAGCAGTCAGCATGACCTGTATGAAGGTCTTGGAGCCCCACTCCATATTGCAGTATCCTATCACGGGTCACACTTGGAGAAGAGTTCCCACTGAAACACTAGATTATGAACAGGAGAAATCTTCTACCACTGTTTTTAGAGTGTTTACTCCTAGAAATAGGGCAATATAAATAAATGGGGTCAAGAAAAAAAAAGAGATGTTTATGTTTTAAACCAGCACAGTTGCTTGCTCATTGACTGAGTCAAAGTCCATATCCTAATTTGGCAACAGGCTAATGGTGCCTGAGGTGGAGACTGGAGTAGGAAATGAGCAGTGCTCAAAGGGACTGCCTTTCACTGAGGATGGATCAAGATGATCCTAATCTCTTGTCACCATGCAGACTGTTACTGTTATGTTGCATTATTGACACATCAGAGTTGCCTGTGGGCCCATTTAGTGCAGCAGTGATGTGGCACAGCAGGACAGAGCTGCTGACTGAAGGGTGTGAAAGTGAATCAGACCTACAAAATCCCTGGGTCTGCAAAAGGAATTATCAGGCAATTTGCCAAAAGTAACCCTCATTATGGCATATCATATAGCACACATTCAATTTTGCTGAGCTAGAGGCACTAATACCATTTTGTTTTCATTTCTAAATGTAACACAAAAGAAAAACAAATGAAAAACGTGTGTTTTATCAGGAAATTCATTTTAGTGAGGGAGTCTGCATTAAGGTGAGAGTATACACTAAAATGAAGACTGCACTAGACATTTGCAAAAGTTTCCATATTCCGCATATTTCAGCTGTGTGAAGAAATCTTCTGAACTTGCATGCCTGTTTTAAAGGGGAAATGTGAGTGTACACATGTAAACACATTTGTATTGGTTTTGAATGCCTAAAAACAATGTGATGCTTATTTTAGGCCATTGATTTCCCTGCATGTGCATGTGGAAACTGCTCACTTTTACATGCTGATTTCTGTTGTGATGGGTGCAGAGGCAGCCAAGTTCCACAGAAGGTCCCAGAGAGGTCAGGGCATGCTCAATTTAACTCGCAAAATTGAGCCTCGGTTGGCATCTGGTCAAACAGCACTACAAGACCAATACCTAAGAGACCAAACAGCAAAATGTTTATCTAGAGTAAGATTCACTTATTGAAACATAGATGATTCATGTCATCACAAGCCACCAGCTGCCACTTCCCAAACACCAGATGTGTGAAGTGGTATTAGATGCTTAACTTATTAACCTGAAAGAATGAAGACACAAAATTTAAGATAAACTCAATTTTTTAGTGGAACTTTTTTTTAATTACTTGGAAAATCTTTTCTTTCTTTGAGGAAATATGGTAGCTCTATCTATACCTTCATGGTCAGAGACATCCTTGACCTGGGGGCCCAGCTGCAACAGCAACCAAAGCAGATAGCTCCAAACACACACCTTTGCTTGCTGTCTTTGGCAGCCCATCTATCTGCGGACTGCTGTGAAAGGGCTCAACTGGCCAAAGTCACTGTCTAGAGAGCGACTTACAAGCCTGGCTCCCAGCCTGAACTAAACAAGCAGCTGGATTAGCCTCAAAAGCTCTCAGAAACTTCTCTCTTGATGGGTATCTGTTTCCAAATATCATTATTATTAAGGTTCCCCTTTGCCAGTTTTAGAAGGCTTGAAATATCTTAAAGAAAACTCTTGGCTTGATAATTACTTTTGCTGTAGAAATGTTAGAGGAAATTATCTTCAAAGCACTTTCAAAGCAAACAGTGCTGTTACTAAAACAGCATAAAAACCCCACAGAAAGCACTGTGGATGTAAAAAAGACTTTGTCAACTATTTAATTTGTCTTAGATGGCATCATTTCAGCATCTGGCTGAGTGTTGACATAGAGTGCCAAAGAATCAAGAAAAGGATTTAGAAGGGAGGACAATTTGTTAGAGACCTATTAAAGGCAAAATATTCAAAGGTGTTTTTCTATAAGCAATCTATCTGAAAAAAACATTTTTCTTGTTTGCAGATCCTCTGCAAACAGCACAGAGATTTCACACATTCATTTTTTTTACTGGGGCTGAGCACAACCTTTACAAGCATACTTGAGCTGCAGCTGCTGAATTCTTAGATAAATGGCTGATTAAACTACGTGCTAGTAAAGGAAGTATTCCATCAAGAAACATTTCCTTTTTAGTGCTACCCAAACAGCTTCCATTCTTAAATCTTTTTAAGCTTTTGGTGGCTATATCAAGGTCCACAAATATTCTGTCTAACATAAGGAGATACTATTTTCAAGAGCATGTAGTGACAGGACAAGGGGGAATCGCTTCCAACTGAAAGAGTAGGTTTAGATATTAGGAAGAAATTCATTACTGTGAGGGTGATGAGCCACAGGAACAGGTTGTCCAGAGAAGCTGTGGATGCCCCATCCCTGGAAGTGTTCAAGGCCAGGTTGGATGATCTGAGCAACCTGGTCTAGTGGAAGGTTCCTGCCCATGGCAGGGTGGGTTGAACCAGATGATCTTTAAGGTCCCTTCCAACCCGGTCCTTTCTATCATTCTATGATAAGGCATATACCATTGTAACCAGAATTAGACATGGTCATGCAAGAACCTTCTGCAGTCAGTAGACACAAGCAGGAGCATCCAGAAAGGGACTCAGGCCACATGGAGCAAGTATATGGTGCTCTTTATTATTCAAAAAGGGCAGCTGAACTGGTTGTTTTGAATCCCTTCCTAGTTAAAATGGAGAAAAACAGGTGCTACTAGAGCAGAGCTCACCTGCTGTACCTTATATGTTTACTTCAAGAGAAAATACAACACACTTTTTAAAGTGATTTTTCCTCCTCATCGTCTCTGAAGGGAGTCTGGAGTTCTAGTCCAATGTGAATCTCGGCATTGTGGATGTTCAAAGAGAGGTGAAATTGATTTCACTTCTGCAGTAGGTGAGCTTTCTGCTGGCTTCTTGCGGGAGGCTGAGACAGCTCCTCATTAGCAGCATGTAAGCTATTTGCTCTTGGGAATTTGAGCATTGTAATTGACACTGGGTATTGGTTTCTCCCTCATTGCTCCATGAAAAAATGCACACCTACAGCAAATTTGAGGTTTGGTTAAACAAAATTATGTGATCCTCCAAAGAAACGAGGATTTGATCATGTGAGTGAGTGTCTGCATGCAGCAGGACTAAAGAATTTCAAGTTCACATTTTTTCTCCACATTTTTACACTTCAGAACTTTATGAAATTTTATGCATTTAGTTACAGACTAATTCTAAGTTACCAAAATAGCTTGCAAAAAATATACATGCATAAAAAATCTTAAATTTTTAAAAAAGATTAATCCATTGAGAAAGTCGTATCTGTGCAACAGAAAAAGTAACCAACTCCATTGAATTAATTATTTTGTACCAGGCTGTTAGCTGGGCTACAGTTGTACCTTATATAGTGTTCTTTCTTTGTTTCACATAACTACTTTAATTCTTTCTGGAATCATTCCAAGTTTCAACTTCTTTTCCTGCTTTTGCAGCTGATTTCACATGACAGTTTTTCATTGTTGCTGTGTCAAGAAAAAGATCTTCAGCTATTTAATTTTCTTGGCTTTGTTTCAAAATAATTTTGCCTTCTTATTAATTAGCTGATTATCTTTTACATTCATTTAGATCTTTTGTATTTCCAAATCCCAGTATATACCTTAGAATCACGCTCTTTTTTTTTTTTTTCTGATTACTTTTCCAACATCCTGATTGATTATATGAATTCACATTCTCTATAGTACTGTAATCTCATGTGAACCTGTTAATTAGAATTCCTGCACAACTTCTTGGAAGTAGGAATTGTAGGTTTTGTTTTTGAAGGTATATAATTTGTACTCTACAGTCTGGCTAATTCTGAAACATTTTCTCCTTCAACTTGGAAAATAGGCTATAATTAAGGTTAATTGATTAGGGTTTGCCAAATACTCCAGACTGCAAGTCCTGGATAGTCTTAAAATTAACAGCAAAAAAGGTACAAATATTTAAGATACTAAGTCTTGCAATTAACAGGTTTGAGTCCAAGACACTTTTATATTCAGGATATTTTTTCATAAGTGGCAATTATTGGTTATTTTAGATGAAACCATATGTTATTTCCAAGACCTCGATAACCATATGTGATAATTATTTATAAGACATGGTGAGTAGAAATCTTAGTAAAATTATGTTTTGGCAACTGGATCCTGGCACAGCTCCATGGTAGATCAAGTATCTGCATATTTTCTGTTGCCAAATTTTACTCGCTCCCAAATTTGTCCTAATCTTTATTTGCCTATATATTCAAGAGGAGGAGGGGAGCAAGGGGTTGCATATCATGCCCTTGAGGATCACATTAGAAATCAGGAAAAGGCATGGAAGTGCTTTTTAGTAAGCCCATTCATCACTGCGGAACTACCCTTCCACATTTACTGGTTTATTTTGATTTAGTAAAAATTGTCTTATGCTGCATGGGACTCTTTTCTGTAAATCTTCTTTTGATAGTGTCCTCGCTCGCCATAATTTTTGTCCTCTATCCTCAGAGACCATGATTTTTCTCAATCCTCGTAAAAAAGAGTGCAATGTTTCCAGTCTTTCATTCTTTTACTTGCTTGGAAAATGGCCATCCATCCCTATAGCTTCAAGATCCGTGATTCTGTTATTTCAGTGTTCATTCTGACACACTCTTGCTGCCAATCCCAGTAAAACAAGGGTGAAAACAAAGTTCTTAATGGCTGGCTGCAAATTTACCTGAGCCTACTTTGACAGTCCTGCTTCACTGAAGAACCAAGAGCTCCAATTATTTGTGCTCTCTTTTAAAAAAAAGAAAAAAATAACCTAGAATTAACAAAGTGCTGAAGTGCTGAAGGCACAGCTTCTCCCTCAATACTGACCTGTCAGGTGAAGACTGATTTGTTAAAAGGAACACCAGTTCTGTGCACAAAAGCAAGCTGCTGTGATGCACGTCATCTCTATCAGCTAGAAGACCACTTCAGCTGCTGGGAATTTACTTTGGCACAAAACCAGGTCTAGCCTATTTTAGGAGCAAGAACATGTACACATTCTTGCTTGCATCTCCACACCCTCAATGGATGGGCACTCTTCTACCTACATATATATTATATATGTATATATATATGTATACGTATATGTGTGTGTGTATTCCAATGCATCCATAAGGAAAACAACAAAGCTCTTGTGCATTTTTATGTGTGTGAAAATTGACATGGTTTCCATAACTGCTTTAATTCTATCAAGTATTTAGGTAGTGTTGCTTTTCATTTTAGGACTTTAACATTAAAAAAAAAAAAAAAAAAAAGGGAAACTGCAATACTGAATTTCTAATCTTTTGTATGACATGCTCCATGAATGCAAACTGCTCTACTTGATGGTTGAATTTAAGCCCCAGTTCTGCAAATCTCTTCACCATTTGCTTACCACTGAATACATGACTAGTCTTGCTGATGTCAGTGCAGTAATACTATCTCAACTCTGCTTTTTGTAAAGCTTCCTGTTCTTTTTAAAATGAGTGTTTTATGTCAATGTGAAGCAGAAGTCATTTTACAATTTGAACTGCAACTAAACTACCCAATTATTGATAACCAGCAATCTTTCTTTAAGATGCAATAGACTAAAATAGGCCATACATGTGGTAAAATGAGAACACAAAAGCAGAAAAAATAACTACAAAATGTTTTCCTCCTTGTGTAGTATAGGGTTATAAAAGTGGTGGCACTGTTTCATTTTGGCACGTGGCTGTGCAGTGTAGGCATTCATTGCAATGGGTACCTTTGAGATGGATTATCTCTGGCCTTGTATCTATACTTAACTATACTTGCAATGAAAAGTATAGCTAAGTCCTATACCCTCAGACACCTGCCCTGCTGCAGGCTCTTCTTCAGCACAACAGCTTGAAATTCTGTCCTGCTCAGCATCATCCAAGTACAGATCAAGCTATTCTATCCAAGGCCTCCCATTGCTCTTGACATGGGCTGGAAATAATGGCCAGGTTTATTGCTGTGTTATTATTGCTCTAAGGTCAAGCTCCCGGCTCTTTCATCCATTCCCCTGCTCTCCCATTCTTTCATTTGTTCATCTTGACCCAGCTCACACTTGTGAACTACATTGCATTTGTTGGATCAAGAGGCTGCCTGCCTGCCGTGCCTCAGAGCATTAAGTAGGGCAGTGGTCCTTTGGGTAAATGGAGCATGGTATGGAGAAATAAATGTTATTCTCTTCAGCCAAGAGTGTGTGTGTTGTATCTGTTGAACACATCTCTGACACTGATTTAACAGTTCTTTCTTCTTAATATGTATCACACATACTCTCTCCCACTGCCAAGGTACAAAAGTTGAAATCACACCATGTAAAAGGTCAAATTTACTTCATTCTATCCTGCTTGGGTTACAGCTTCGGGCAGTGCTACCAGGTGAATCTTTAAACCTTTTTCAAGTAGTATCTTGACATTTATTTTCTCTACCTGGAAACATCATGATGAGAAAAATTTACTTTTTCAAGCTGCAACTACAATTCTCTAGTAGTTTTGCAATATTTCACAATTTAAAAAGACCTATCGGATTGAGTCCATCTCATCACAAGAAATGCTGTAGCACACCCTACCCTGGTATAAATGTGATCATTTTCAAAGCAATCCGGTGGGATCAATTCTGGTGTAGGCTTAAGCCTCTTTTTGAAAATCACAGCAGAAGCTAAGGACAGGGTGTGTACACAGGCAAAGCTATAGGTGGCCCAGAGACAGGCCTCTCCACAGACTGCTGTGTGTTTGGGCAAGTGTCAGCATCAGGGACATTGCCAGGCACTTGACAGCTCTCCAGGGTTTCTGATGTCCTTTTCTTCAGGAAGTCAGACTCTCTGTGTGGTCTTCTGTAAGGAAGCCAAGAACGCTGTTATCTTCAGAGCACAACTAGATGACAAAACCAAGTAAATATCTCTGTCTGCTTCAGCACATTAAGGAGAGAGGCTAGTAAGCTCAAGCCAAGGCCGCACAGCTCCTCAAGTCCTCTTGGTCACATCAGGATCCTTGTTTCACTGGATATTTTTTAAATAAAAATTTGAGAGTGTTATGAAGAAAAAAATGACACAAGTGTTATGTTTCCTGCTGTGGTGTCAGCCTGAGATCTTCAAAGTGACCAGGAGTGTTGCCTCCCACTAATGTCTCCTTACAAAGCCTGCCAGACAATATTCTGGAGACAGTCGGTGGCAATGCTGTCTGCCTGGAGGCATGCGAATGCCTTGGACATGTTAAGCTGAACAGACATTTTGTGTTTCTTGTGCCTAAGGCAGGATTAGCTGAGTTGATAATTGCCTGAACCTGAAGCCTAGCCCTCGGGGATGCCGTTGGGACAGAATATCAACATGCCACCTATTTCTGTATGGAAACTCTGTTGATACCTTCTGTTCTCTGAAGGAAAGAATGGTTTCTGCTGGTTTTGGGAAGGTTGGGAAGGAAGTGTTGCATTGCTGCTTGTGCTTTACTGAGAGCACTTACTGCTCAAAGCAGGGTGATATCACCCAAGGTGTCAACAACACAGGAAGAACCTCAGTGGTAACAAGTCCCAAGCACTCAAAAAAGACAAAGATGATGCAGCCCAAGTGAAAATCGCCTTGAGATGGGTTAAAATCCTGTGGAGTAGCAGAAGCCATTTCCTTGCCTTTGGAGATCTCTAAAGAGGCTTCCTCCCTGCTGCAGCTGCTGTTTTCCTGATCTCCTCCCCTGCTGCAGGCACAGTGCCTGAAAGGGAAGTAATCACGTTATGGTCCACTGTGGGATTCCCCAGCACCATTTACTGGTGATCGGTTTGACTATATAAAGATGCTGAGGCCTTTAAATGGATTCAAAGCCACATTGTGACGCTCATTAGACAGAAGATCACTGAAGTTTGCAGTAATGGGTTGTGACCTCCGGTGGGGATAGGGAAATTTGTCTGTTTTTTTATTTCTGGGCTCTATGCTTCCATTCCCGCAGCAGCCCCCATGCAGGTGATCCCCTGACACCGCGCTCCTTTGCGGATGGTCAGGTTCGATGCCTGTGTGAGGGAGGTGTGAGCAGGTCCCCCTGGGTTATGGTCACCCAGCAGTTCTCAGCCGCATCCAGGCTCAAGCCCCACCGCTGCAGTGGCAGAGCCTGAATTACGCCCCGCGTTCTCCATCTGAGGTGGGCATACAAGTGGGCCGAAATCTCAGAGAAGTGTTTTCCTGGGCGGGCAGAAGGGAGGGTGGTGGCGGCAGTGCTTCTCTCCCCGCTGTCTAATGCTGACCCGTGTCCCGCTGTTTGCCTTGCAGGGACCTGCCACATCGGCTGGGCCTACTACTGCACGGGCGGGGGCGCGGCGGCCGCCATGCTGGTGTGCACCTGGCTTGCCTGCTTCTCGGGCAAGAAGCAGAAGCAATACCCCTACTGAGCCGGCCCGGGCGCGGGCCCTGCCAGGCTCGCCCAGGTCTGCTGGACAACAACGACGGACAAGGAATTTTCAAGTGCTTTCTCTCAGGAGTGGGACGGCGGGCGGCCCAGGGTGGCAGGGAGGTGAAGGGTGGTGCAAGGCCACCCAGCTGGGCTGGGCGGGGACAGGCTCTCTCACCCAAGCCTGCTCAGGGTCTGCTCCACAAAAATATAAGCAAGGAAAACTCTGCTTTGGCAAATGGTGAAATTCTGCATGCACCAATTACTGGACAGGCTGGTGAGGGGCGGCAGTGCCCATGTGCTGGGGTAGCGCCCGGCAGCCCCTCAGTGCGGCACTCCCGAAAGCACACATGCACGCACAGATGTTGACCACGGCACAAAATAAGTAGAGAGGAAACTTTATTTTGGTGCGATTCTTCTTTTTTTTTCTTTTTTTTTTTCTCTCCTTTTTTTTTTTTACTTCTCTCTGGTGGTTTAAGACTCGGTGTTGCAACACTTTTTAATCTATACATTAAACTTAATAAAAAGGACCAATAAGCCACTTTATCAGTATTTTGTATAATCTCTACACATTTTTCTTCCCCAAACATTTATCCACTGCTTATTCAGCCCTATGTAACTTTTATTAAGCCTCTGTGTCTTCAGCATTATTACAAAATGCAGCATAATTACTTGGCATATGTACCCTTCCTATAGTCCTTTTATGAAATGCAGTAAATGGGCGTTTTCCTGTCCACTGCAAATCCCACTCACGGTACTGTAGAGCTCTGTTGGTTACGTACGACTAACAGCAAACTTCTTCCAGACATAGATTTCTGTTGCTGTTATGTTTAGCTCATTGATGTTGTATTGTGCTGTACCATGTTTATTATTTCAATATTCATTTTTGTAAAATATATATATATAATATGTGCTATTTTATGTTTGTATTTGAAAAATCTCTGTAAATAAATTTTTCCTTGATCAATACTTGCAATGCATGATTGTGCCAGTAGACGAAACAGTTCCTTCCCAAATCCCTATGGAAAAATTCTCAGAAATACTCATGACTTTTATAACTGTGTTGTATCCTTTTACCCTGTAAACATCTACTGCCACTGGAGACATTCTAGCATATTCCACATTTTTGCCTGTTGCTGTCAGGTGTCCTGAAGGATTTCAGCAACACCTTCCCCATTTTGTCCTGGCTGCTGCGGACTCAGAATTTCACACAGAACTGTATATCCCAGTTTAGCCAACTGAAATAAGCCTTTACTTCCTTAAGACCCGTAACTCTGATCAAATACCTCCCAGGCAGCATTCTCTGCACAGGACACTGGCACTGTACATAAAAAAAACTTTAAAAATCAATCTTTTATTTTCTTTATGTAAACCAATGTGAACTTAATTCATGGGAACTTGTAAGAGGTTTTCAGTCATAACATTAACTAACGTTATTCCATTTCAAATTTGTTTTTCTGGTCCTGTTTTCCCAATATCATATTTCTGTCATATATATTTAAGTTACTGTCTATGTTCCAGTTGCAGTTCTGGTGGTGAATAACACTTAAGAGCTGAACAAATCTGGCATCATGCCAGTGCTTTGTACATTGCACTGGGCAGATTTTCTAAGGAATGTGGAAATAACAATGTCAGCTTACAGTGATCGATCCTGATATCACTCAATGGAATTTTATCAAGTTTCATTATAGGCTAAGCACTATTTATTTGCTTTATGGTGCTGTGCAGTGAAAACAAAATTGTACCTTACTGCTCCCAGATTAGCCCATAATAGCCCCATCTCATCTGACTGCACTTCTGCTGAGGAGCACACCAACCATGCTTTGGGGATTTGCCTCCCTGCACGCTCTTCCAGTGGCACCAGCAGCAGTGAGATATGCAGCTCTTCCCTCCAGATTCCAGGTTTAAGGCTCATCCCTTCTTGTGAGCGCTCAGGACCATACCCAAACCTGCTGTGGGACATCAGCAGCACCTCATGTATCCTCACAGTAAGTATGAAATGCGCCTGTTAGGGTTGTGGATTGCTGCTTTATTAAAACTGAAGGAGATATAAACACAACTTTGACTGTGGCTCCCCTGACTGCAGTCAGATCTTTGGCAGGTGTATCTGAATAGAAAAATGCTGCCTTTGTACAGTGCATTAGTGTGGAAAGATGCCTTTCCTTCCACTGAAACCGTGGTTGGCTATAAAAAGTTTCTGTGACCTGGCTATAAATACATGTGTTACTATTCCACATTTGACTCTCACAAGGTTATATCCTGGACCATGTATCATGAAGAGCACTTTGACTTTTTTTAGATCTTCCTGTGCTTGGGTTCAGGCTTGATTTATCATGACAAACTGGAACTATGCAATTACTTCATGAAGAAAATTAGGGTTTTGTTGCAATGCAATACCATTACAGCATGACTGAATTTGTATACAATCTCCTTTTTTTAATTTGGGCTTGAATAAAATGTCAATTTTTAATAATCAAGCCAATGACATATGCTGCACCTGCTTTGAAGCTGTTTATCATATAGCCTTCAGCTGCTGTGATATGAATAAACCAATCACAGCTTAATTAGGTTTGTCCATATTTGTGCATTTTGGTTCTGATCTCAGTTTTGCACTAGAATACAAATACCATTTATTATCATGGTTATCAAGCCTCACAGCTACAAACTCTAATAACTTCAAACTGGCAAAAGATTGTTTTCGATTTCACAGTATGAAGTGCCAATGAAATATTTACAGTATTTACCATGTTTAATTTTCCATTTATTTATTCTTGAAGATGAGGAGCTTGGCCTTGCATTTGTCTAAACAAAAGAGGTAAGCTTGCACACACTCCTAGGCCACTGAATTCCTTTCCTGCCATTGCTGGCAATCGTATCCCATAATCCCATCCGTAAATTTATCACGCTGTATTTTAGAACTATTTAAGCAGTTTTCCCCCAACAAATACATTTGGAAATTTATTGTAAAATCTCATTCTTTGGGTGATTATACACTTCCTGTTTTCCAGACCAGCCAGTGTTCCGGAGCTCATGGTCAACGCACATGTCAGAGGTCTTAGTCCACTTCCAAAAAACACTCTGGGAGCTTCAAGTTTGATCTGCCACTCCCAACTAACACAGGAGTTATATATATGTAGAAACAAATCGTATAATCGCAGACTACTGTTCATTATCAGAAGCTGGTTTAGGACCACAGGATAATTCAGGTGGGAAACACCCTCAGAAGATCTGTGGTCCAACCCCCTTCCCAAGGCAGGGTCAGCCGTAAGGCTACAACAGGTTGCTTAGGAGTTTATCTCACCCAATTATGAAAACCTCCAAGGATGGAGATGCACAACGTCTCTGGGAAGCCTGTGCCGCTGCCTGACTGTCCCAATAGGGAGCGAGTTGTCCTTATAATTGGTCTCTGTTTTCAATTAATGATGACTGTCTCTCATCCTCCCGTGAAGAATAACTGAGAAGAGCTCATCTCTATCTCCTGCTACCTCCCCATGGGTGATGGGTGGCTGCTCTTGGGTTGTTGTGTCCCCCCCACATCTTTTCACCAGGCTCAGTAAGTCCTGGCCTACATCACTGCAGGGCCTTCTTCCTTCACTTGTGCAAGACTTGGCATTTGTCCTGGTTGAATTCCATAAGTTTCCTGCTGTGCCCTTCCTCCAGACTGTCTCAGTCCTTATGGCTGGCAGCCCTACACTTCAGTATATCACCTGATCCCCCCAGCTTGGTGTCATCTGAAAACTTGGTGAGAGCACACTGCTCCACTGGTAAAGCCATTGGACAGGACAGGTTCCAGAATAGACATGTGGATACCCCAGTCACTACAGGCATCCCGGTCCGACCAGGAATCTTGACTCTCTGAGCCTCGTTATCTAATCAGGCTTTTACCTCCCCATCGAGACCATATTAGCCCAAACTTGGTGCAAAAAACCTGGGAGCCTGTGTCAAAAGCCTTGCTAAAATCCATGCAAACAGCCACTGCTCTTCCCTCAGTCACAAATCCAGTCATTACACCATGGTGGGTCAGGAACAGCTTGTTCTGAATAAATATAATCTGACTGGAAACGTACTTCATAAATAAGCTTGAGTGGGGCAAGTGGAGGCAGAAGAACTTGATGCCACTTTATTTATATAAGTTTAGTCTTTGGGAATGACTGCGGGAGAACACATTCCCCCACCCAAATCCCAGAGAGCTGGGGACTTTCCCTATGCAGCGTAGTGTGCATTGCCAAGGCTCCAGTCCCGAGCACTAACACAGTGTTTCCTAAGAGTGAAAATGCAAATTGTGTCATTCAAGCATTAAGTCTGTCACATCTGCATAAATATGAGGCATGTGAAGGCCTGTCTGGAGTTTGAGAGAGTATTAAGCTATTTCTATCAAAAAATGTCGTTGCTTTTTAAGACTTACACATTAACAAATTTTCCCCATGTGCCATAGAGTTTGCTCTCTCCCCAAAACACAAATATCTGTCTATGACAAAAATCCCCAGCCTTTAAAAATTTTTTGAAATTATAGCTCCTGAGGTGGTTTAACCCCTCTATTTCCTTTTTCTTGAGGGAAAATCCAGAAATCAATTGTAACTGCAATTTATCTGTCATTCATTGAAATAGTCTGTGAAAAATATCAAACTGAATGACAAGACAGATAATCTGTACATCAACATAAGCATTAATTTTGTTCTACATGCTTAACCTTTCAGAGAGACAATGGTGAAATTAGATACATCTTTTTTTAGAAGTGACATTTAAGTGTAATCCCTTAAGCAGACAGGATTTTAAATATATGCTTTTGAGTATTAAGTGTTTTTATTATATTACTTTAAATAATGATGGGTCAGAGAAAATAAGGAAAATTTTGAAACAGTTTTAAGCTCACTTGTCTTAGTGACAGGAAGGATGGTTATTAGGCTGAAATATAAATAGGTGGCCTTTTTTCATGTTCCTCACCAAGAAACAAAATGTTCATTGAACATATACGGATATTTTAGCTGAGTAAAGACAGGCTCTGACTCCTTCTGTGGACAATTTTGAGACCTTTTAGTCTGCTAGAAGTATCTGCTGTAAATGTCAGTATGTTGGGTATATATTCTATGTTATGCCAAGCATATCAAATTAGGTAAATGGAACATGATAGGAATTCTGAAAGGAACATATGGCACAGCTTCATTATATATATCTACGTCACTAGGGCCCAGAGCATTGCTGCCTGATTTCCTGGCTGCCTAAGAGCAAATGAACTATAAGTTACTCTGCTTTAAGCACCTTCCATCACACAGGGACATCTCATGACCCTCAAATAGCTCCTTGGCAGGTGCTGTGGCCCATACTGACCATCACCAGATGCACGATCATCTCTAAATGCGCGTCAAGGCTGATCGTCTCCCCAGTGGTAATAAATCAGTTCAGCTTGGTATGGCAATGGCAAGGCAGCGCTAGAGCACAGAAAAGCCCCATCTCACCTGAAGCCTGAACCAAATGCATGTCTATGTTAGCAGGCTGAAGGCTGCTCATGCCTCGGGGATGGGAGGAAAGTTTGCTGTCACCATGGAATGCTCCTGTCTGCAGCGAGACTTGGCAGCCCAAGGAGTGAGTCTGTGAGTCTGTGGCCACTCGGGTAATTTTACAGATATTTTTCTTATGGGACGCACATGAAGGCCAGTGCCTGAGTTCCCAAGAGAACACATTAAGGAAAAAGAGTGCTCCCATCTTGCTTTTCCCCCTCAGAGGCAGTCCCACCCAGGGCAGGGGGCAATGCCCATGCACAGCTCCTGCAGCAGCCCTTGTATGAGACCACTGCACCAGCCCCGGCAGAAGCCAAGGTGTTCCGTGTGCTCCATGTGCCTTTGAAAACTGCATGCAGCCCTGCTCTGCATGCATTAATATCTTCATCCTCTTTTCATTCTCCAGGAGCTATAGGTAGCTTTGATTATCCTCAGACCACCCAGCAAAATCAATATTTAAGTACAGTTAATAAAGAAATAAAGTACAATTGTTTGGCTTGTAGACAGAGTCATGCTGTAAAGCACTTCTGCTCCAGCTCCTCACCAAAGAACTGAGTATTTCATCAAGTAATGGGCAGACAATTTCTACACAGGAGTGGGTGATTTTCTACAAATTACTCTGCCTCTAAGCCCAAGAATTTTATCTTGTTCCCTAAACCTCTGCCAGATGTGACCACTTTTCAAAACCTTGGGCTTTTGAAGGCATGGTAGCTGCTAAAGGGAAAGCAAGCTGTTCACGTGAATACTTTGTTTTCTATTAAGGATTTCAGTCATTCCAAAAGGCTTGGACCAAAGTTCATGACCCTGGTCCAAAAACTATAGGACCCTATGGCAAATAGTCCACTGACTTAACTCAGGCATAGATTCAATGGGAAAAAATCAGTAGCTATCCTTTATCTGGCTTTATATTATGTTTTGGTAAAGTGTCCATCTTTTTCCCTACGGAAAAAACACAAACCTACCCAGACATCCATTTTATAAGAAAAAAAATCCCTATATCTTTCTTGGTTTTGTATTTATCTAAATGTTTCTTGTGATCTGAGAATTAACTAAAACAAGATTCTACAAAAGCAAAGTCTATGTGGCACGTAATATTGGCAATTAGTATTTATTTAAGAATAATAAATAGAATAAAAAAGAATAATCTTCAAAGGTCAGAAGCTCTTAATAAAATTATGTTTTGTATTTATTTTTCAGATAAACAAACTGCTGGATTTGGATAATAAACACTTTTTTTGCAAAGCAAGCCAGCCGTGCATCCTTATCTTGCCTGTTCCAGAGGAAGAAAGTGCAAAGTGGATTAACAAACGTAATGAACTTTTCAAAAGATATAAAGCAAAATCTGCTATTGATGTCAGGCTGCAATTCTTTGCTGATATTACCAGGCTGAGTGGGTCCACAGGGACTCTTTCTACTGCCAAATTGAAATGATAAAGAATAGAAAGTAGAAACATAGCCTTGTAGTGGGGAGTTTACTGACGACCCCACTACAGGGTGGTAGTAGATGCTCCACACGTGTGACTCACTGTAGCTCAGTAACTCTCCATATGAAGCATTTGTATTATTCTCTTCCATATCACACCAACAATAGTATCAGTGAGCTTTCTATTTGACCAGCACCTAGGAAAAATGTTTCCCAATTTATCAGTAGGGCCCAAGTCCTACCCCAAAGTAAAGTAACTCCACTTTACAGCAAGAGGAAAGGACTTTCTTTCACTCAGTGGTGGTATCTTTTGGTAGGGCAATGGAGAAAGGAAATTCAGTTAAAATACAAGCTATAATTAGGATAGTACATTTGAAATGATGAAGTGCTTCTTGCCTGGAGCTGTGTGGCTATATTAAGAATTGCAATGTGAGATATTTGTTTTCAAGTAGCTGTCAACATATCATTTGTTTTCTACACTTGTGGGATTAATACCTAATTATGGTGCACACAGAAATTAAAAAGACATTAGAATGCTTTACTACACCTCCCTCTCTCTCTGGCTAAAATCAGAGCTCGCAGAAACTGCTTCACCCTGCTCCTGCATATTGGCTTCAGCAGGTCCGTGTGCCTTACAGCCACTGCAGGAAGTGCGTCTACTCAAAGGCAAGCCTGTGAGCAGGGTACCTGCTGCTGTTCCCCACATCACACTCTCCAGACCTCTGCTACAGCTTGCTGCTGCAGGGCATGGCTGTCACTTCTGGAAGGTTTCAAGCTGTTTCTCACTAGATGATCAGAGTACCTTGTTTTGGGATAATCCATTACCAAAAGATTAAGTGTTTCATTTCCAGAGAGGTTTTTACACCCCACTCTCTTGAAGACCATTGAACAACACTGACCTAGTAGTAGCTGTCATCACTAGTGCCTATTCTATTTGTTTTAAAGTCCTGGGGCAACAGTACCAGGAGAAGAAGTTAATTTTTAGAAGTAGCATGTAGAAAGTAAAGGCAGCCATGCCCAGATGTGCAGTGACATTTCAAAGAGGAATCACATTAAATGTTTAGCTCTGCAATGAAATATTAATCAATCTGCATTTGCTGTCAATGTGTAGCAGTGGTATTCACCTCTCTCAGAAGAGTTACTCTGGTTTTGTCATGTACTGGTAAGCAGTTTCACGGCTCCTCTGTCTGTAGGTTGTTATGCCTGCTCATACTGTCAATATCAAGGAATGTGAATTATAGGGCAGCTTTCTGGGCCAGCCTGACTCTCAAGGAGGATCTGAAAGATATTTTAGCTAATGGAGCCAGATCACCGAAGCATACCTTTCCAGAAGCTGATTTTGTGTGACCTGTAACTTGCAGTGTAGCTATGCTTAACTTGCAGCTATCAAATCAGCAGAGACCTAACAAATGACTAGATAGAAACTGCTGAAAAATGATAGCTGTCAGCAAGTAATATAAGCTGAAAACTTGTTTTTAAGCAATGTTGATATGAAAACTTAGGCACTTGAATGAAAATAACTGGTATAGAAATTCCAAACATATATATCAGCAGATTGTTTTTCAGTAAGTTCTGTTCCAGGTAATAGACGTGGTTTTGTTTCCAGCTTATCCAATATTAGGAAGATTGAGGTCTAATTAAGTGTTTATTAAGCCTTGCACTTCTCCATTCTTCCTTGCTTTCCATTTTTCACTCCTACAAGACATTGATCTTCCTGGTGGAAGCCATTGTATTCACTGGTACACTGTCACTCCATACCTGGACATTTCAGGACTGTTTTTTTGAAAAAAGTCAAATGCTTTTTACAAAAGATTCAGCAGCCTATTTCATATGCAGCTTCCTTTGGGAGCCACAGTAAAACTCCTGTGAATGCAGCACTCAGTGCTGGGTGCTTCACTGGCCTACATAATTAGGAAACACTGCTACCAGAACCTCATTCAGACAGATGATTTCAACAGTCAAGAAGCAAATGTACTTAGAAGCAAAGCCTGCTGTTCCTTTTCATTGTGTCTCAGACAGCAGGACCATTCAGAGCTGCCTCAGCACAATTACAAAATGTTCTGAGCTGCTTGGAGCCATTTCAGTCAATCTGAACGTTTATTTCCTTTCATGGCAATGCAGAGTGAAGGTGCTGACAGACCCTAAACATATTGCTCAAGCTGTACAGCAATTCACAACCCAGCTTCTGGGGCAGGTGGTTTTAAGCTGTCCAGTGTTTTAAGTAGCACAGGTATTGCTCCCTTATGCTGACACTTTAACCAGCTGTGACACTGTGGATGGGGAGAGATCTCAGGAGCAGTGGTAAACTGGAGATCTTCTTTTTCTCCTTTACATCATGGGCTCAAGGAGAGACCACAGCACCTGACACCTGATGACTGTAGACCACTGAATATATAAGATGAGCAAATAAGAAAAGTGATTGATAACTTTTCTGCACACCCAGGACGGCATGTCTGACAGCAGCTAAACTGGAAAGGTGATAGCCTTGGACTCTGACTGCCAACCTAACTGCCCTGACTACCAGCTGAGCTTCAGAACACCACAAAAAGATGTCATCCTCCCAATAAGGAAGAAATATTTTCCATATTAGCACTATTTTTTTTTCCTGTCTACTTACCTCTCGTTTTGCATCTGTTTACTTCTCACCAATCTCCTTACTAATTCAATTTTCTGAATCACCACCAGTATCTACAGCCACCTTTGTTTTCTTAATGGGTTAAAAAAGGAAAAAGAAACACTCCTATGTTGCTCAGGCTTAATTGTTTAAAAAAAGAGCCCCCCTTCCAAAAAGCAAGTGAGGCTGAAAAATGTCCTGAAGACCCTTTTAGTGCCTAAGAGGCATGTGTTTTGGCAACTGTTTACTGTCTCCTGAGTAATGGAATCTGTGATAAGCAATTTGTTTTGTAGGGAAACAATGGCACCTCAAGTAGCTGAAGGATACAGTAATGACTTTCCCATATTGTCAGCTACGTCAGTTCCCTTTTATCTCTTGGCTTCTTAGTACACTCCTGTATCAAAAATTGGTACAAGTTAAACAGAAAATGGCCACAAACATGTTAAGTATGCTCCTGCAATGCTTCGAGGATGTAGCTGTTGACTTTACCAATATAAAAATTAGAATCTGGTAGAAACCTATGCTTTTTGCACAGAATATGAGAGCTGGCTTTTGGATGATAGGCCCCATTGCATTATTATTCCTAAGGCCTGAGGATGTTTCTTTTCTGGGACCTGACAGAACTTGAGGTTTCTTAAGGAGACTTTGGATTATAGGCACAGCATGGGCTCTGTCTTGTGAGCCTTGTCTAATGAAAAAAGTCAAGGAATTCTCAGCTGTCGTCTGATCTCAGTTCAGGACTAAACCTCCAAAAATCTCCATAACACTGGGAGATTCCATAGCTTTGTTTGATTTGTGGATCAACTGCCTGTGGAGAAGGGGCATCTAAAAATAGCTGAATGATGAAGGGACATGCAGGGGAGCTTTAGCAATGGAGGAGCAATCTGAGGGAGGCAAGAAGAAAATTGGACTGCCTTCTGAAGTGTTACTGCTGCTGACAAAGTACCCACTTATTCTTAGCATCCTACAGTTCAGCACAAAAGGGCTGAATTTAGAGGGAAGCAACAGATTTCTCATATCAGTATATCTTATACACTCAGCTATGCTAAATTAAAACCACTAAACAAACAATATTGAGACTTCCCTGAGCAGTGGCTCATGGCCTTGGGCATGTACACACCGAGAATTGAGATAAACTAGTGTTGGCATTCCAAGAGGACCAGAGCATGACAAACTGAAAGTGAGCACAGGCTGATACAGCCCCTGGGGTATCAGGATCTACACAGCACTTACAAGCATAGTCAGGGAAATACACACAAATGTGAGACCTCGCATGGCTGGAGCTAGAGAGGCAGGCTGATCTGGGGATGGTTTTGGTCCCAAAGTAGCCAGGTGTGCCTACTGGATGCTGTCTCCCATCTGGTGAGCATGATGCCACCCTCTTCACTGCAGCATGTGTCACCAGAGCCACTCAGCTCCTGCCCTGCTCCCTTCCAGGGCATGGGACTCTGGTGGGTTTGGTTTACCATGGCTTTCCTTTTGTCTCACCTAGCCCAGGCAGTCCATGCTGAAAGAAACTCTGCAGGGCTCTAGAAAAGCCCTATGCCTTCACACAGAGAACAGAGGACATGCAGCGAGGCAACCTACTTTGCTGAGCAGCTCTTAGCATCACTACACCATGGGACCATGCAAAAGAACCCCACAAGGGAGGCAAAGGAGCCCACTGAATAAATGTCTTTAAAGAAGATTAAGTATCTTTCTTGGGACTCACATCAGCATACGCAGAATTTTTCCATTGGCAGGTCTCAATGGACTTTGAGAAGATGCCTAGTGGCTCTCCCCATTTGAGATACAGGGAAAATGAGGCAGACACCCATGTAATATTGCCAAGAGCCCCCTGTGCAAGCCAAAGGCAGAGCCAGACCTACGAACCAGGCTCTATAAAACAATTTCCTTTTCCATGAAGCATCACTGCTTTCTGGTGGGGTCTTCACCTGCATCTTCCAGGTTTTATGTATGTGCCTTGACCAACAGCTTCCAAAGTTTTCCTTCTATTACAATGTTCCTCTGAGCAGAGAAATTTCCTTCCAGGTGACGTCTGACTTGACGACACTTCTCTTCCTGGATGGGGTTGCTATGACAGCTGCTCCTGGTTTGGCAAGTCCTCATCCTGCCAGTTCTCTGCGAACACAACTCTTGCATATCTAGTATTCTCTGGGAAATCAAAATATGCTCCTGTTTTCAGTCTTTTAATCTTCTCATGTCTGTGTCTCCTTTTGTTTGGAATCAGTGATGTTAAAGCGGACTTGTGCTGCCAATATTTTAACAACAGGTTTCAGAAAAAATATCCCCACCTCAGTCAATGACGGATTTGGAGTACTGTATTGCTTAGGTTGCTGAGAAGAGAGGCTGGGGAATATACTTTTATGGCTTGCTTTTGAAACAAAAACTCTTTCACATAAAAATCAGGAAGTCAGCATTACTTAGAAAATAAATGGAGCTTAAGTCCTCTTAACTGGAAGTAGTTACCATAAACCTTCCTTCTAAGAAATCTGCTGGGCATTTTTCTGATTCTGTGAACTGGAGTTTTGGATGGACTGGCAGAATGCCTGTGTGTGCAGGAGTGGTCACTCAAAGGTGTTAAGAAAAGCTATTTTAGCAAATGTCACAGCCCTCAGGGATATATATTCTTTCTTTGTCCCCTGTTGCCATGTGAAGCACACAAACACACATAACACACGGGCGTTATCTTTGTTTAAATTCTTGTCAGCTCTGGTCCACACATCTCCACACTATTCAATGAATTAAACTCAGATTTCCCTTGCCCCCTGACTTATCTACATTGATTTGCATGTTAATAACTTTCCTCCCCTCAGTCAGTTTGTTCTACCCTTTTCTTGATTTGCTCTCCACAGTAATTTTGATTGAGATCCTTGCCCTCAGCTCAGTGTACGGGGAAGAAACTGAAGCAAGGTGATGCAGGGGAGCAGGTGACTCTGGTGACTGTTTGTTTTCTCCACCCTTGTCATTTCACTGGTCAAAGCCACAATGAGCAAGCTGACTGCCTTGGATGCTTTGGATGCCTACCAGGGATGGATACTGTTCTACCCATCTTCCCTTCCCAGAACCCTGGTTTTCAATATCTGACTCAGGTGCGTTCTGCACGCATTTATGTTTTGCTCATCTCTGAACCCTCATGGCTCCCCCAGTACTGTAACTCTTCCCTCCCCATTCTCAACAAAGGTTAGCTTTTAGCTTAGATCTCAGCCTATCCTGACTGAGGAAGCCAGCTGAGACAATGACCAAGTGTAGAAATAGCCGTTCACCCACATCTATGCCTTCCAGAAGCTGTAAGACAAAACTGGCTCCTCTAAACCAACAGCTTTGTCCTGCAAGCAACCAGTCAGCTGTGCAAGGATCGTTCTGCCTATCTGCTGGCACCTTGTGTGGATAGTCTGAGTCTGAGCAGAACTCCTCATGGGAGGAAGCTTTCCAGTGCCAAAGCAGAGAAGGCTGGCTGTACGCCACAGCCCCCAGCAAGTTCTGTGAAAAACATGCAGCTGCTGGTCCACTGAATCTGGTCCCTTGTGTCTTTGCACATTGCTTCATTGGCTCGGGGCACGCTCTCAGAGCGTGTGTTTGGGGCAGGAGGGAAGCTGCTGCCATTGTTGTACAGTTTCAGTCGAGTTTTCTCAACTTCCTGGTTGACTGCCAAGGACTATGAGGCTTAATTTCCCACCTTTGAGTTTCTCTCCCCCTCAGGATCTTCCCATCTGCTGCATTTCATGTTGCCCAGGTAAAGCTACGCTTGCCAGCCGTCCCCGTCCAAAAATACTGCAGATTTTGTTTTGGTTCCTCCAGATTGTGCTGGCTTTGACTCTGTATACTGTGACTACTGACTCATGGTCCTGCTGGTCACCTCTATCTGATTCCAAAGTTTTCATTATCTTCTGCTCTTTGCAGCTCTGTGCAGACACATTTGCCTCATAAAACTTAGCAATCTGTTAATGTGGCCACTGTAGAGATCAGCATTTATATTTAGTAACATCACTCATTGGTGCAGGATTTTTTCAGTAAAGGAAGTCTAAAAAAAAAAGATCATCAGTTGTTCCCATGTTTTTTCTCTTCATAGACCACAGAGAAAAATATTCCACTGAGATTTCATAAGAAAGCAAACTGAACTATGTGTTTGAGGTTTTTTAATTTTTATTTTACATACATTTCCCAGGCTCTCAGATTAAAAAATATCTGACATGTATTCCAATATCTTGTTTTCTGAGTGCTTTTAAGCGAGCCTAGAATTGTGCACAGAGGAACTGAGAACCTGAACACAAGACAGAGGGGAATTATCTTTATCCTGAGTCCTCCTTGCAGGATGTAAAAGAAAGCCAAGTCTCATTTACGGCATTGTCTTCATGTCTGCCCGGGAGTCCTTGCACATATAAAAGGCCAAGTTAGCTGATAGGACCTCAGTGGATCAGCTGCATCTGACCAGCTTAAAGCAGAGACCCTTTGACAAGCCTCATGTTGTAGCTACAACTCAGCGATATCCCAGTTTAGGGCAAGCACAGCTCTCACTTCAAAGCTTGTTCACTCCACCAGTGGGCAGCAGGAACCAAATCTGTGAGCCCAGCAGCTGGGATGGTGCTGTGGTTTAACCAAGTGCCACCAGCTGCTCTCTCACTCAACTGGCCCCACCCTGGTGGGATCGGGAAGAGAATTGGAAAAAGGTAAAACCCAAGCTCTTATCTTGAGTTAAGAACAGTTTAGTAATTGAAAGAAAGTATAACAATAATGATGATGATGATGATGATAATGATGAAAAGGAGAGAGAGAAAGAGAAAGGAATAAACCCCAAAAGACAAGTAATGTTCAGTAAAATTGGTTACCACCCGCTTACAAATGCTCAGTCAGGCCCTGAGCAGCAATCAGCCCTTTCCAGACAGCTCCCCAGTTTATATACTGGGCATGACATTTTTTGGTATGGAATATCCCTTTGACGAGTTTGGGTCACCTGTCCTGGCCGTGCTTCCTCCCAGCCTCTCGTGCGCTTGCCCATGGCAGAGCACGAGACACTGAGATGTCCTTGGCTTAGGGTAAGCACTGCTCAGCAACAACCAAAACATCAGCCTGTTATCAACATTATTCTCATACTAAACCCAAAACTCAGCACTGTACCAGCTACTAAGAAGAGAATTTACTCTATTCCTGCCAAAACCAGTACAGATGGATGGGATGACAACTTGCTTCATGTGCACAGTACCTGTGTGAAACCTTGCAGGTCCCTTATCTGTTTCTCACCGGAGGATCAGAGGCCTTCAAATAAAACAAAACCCACAGATTAAAACCCCTACCCTTGGAAGATTGCCAGACCCCATTCTGCCCTCGCATTCCTCTTTTACCTTCAAGCTGGCCTTACTGCATACATTCATTATTCATTCCCTCTGTCCCAGTTGTGCACGCAGCTGGTGAGGCTTAGCAGCCACCTGGGCCAAACCTGGCCCACTGCTCCCACTGCCTGCTCCATGTTCCCTCCATCATGTCCACATCCCAGTGCTGGCTCTGCATGGGGTGGGATGGTTGCCACACGCTGTAATCCTCCTGTCCTTGCTGGGTGCTCCTGGGGTACCCCCCCATCGATTGTACCAAAGCACAGATTGAACACGGCAGGCGCCAGAGCTTTTGGTAATTGCACCCCAAGGCTATGAAATTCTCTGACAGCAAATCACACTGCCAAACACAGGCTGCAGCATTCCCCCCTGCTGAAGCATGTCGGGCAGCACAGTTGGCGTTCGTGCCCTTTCAATCTGACAGCACCGTGTCAGCCCAAGAGGGGCAAAGCTGTTTTATGAAGACGTCTGCTGCCTTTTCAGCTGCCAGCAAATACAAGGATTGGGATTCTTTGTCCTTCCCTTCATTCGCTGTCAACTCTTTCTTGTATCAGGTTTTTGGTCAGAATTTACCGCAATTCAGGTGTCAATGGCAACTATATCCCATGTCTGGTCTACCCAGGTTTCAAACAGAGCAAAACTTTATTGCTGAACGTTATAGACTTGTCTGTCCCATGTGAACATGGGAAAAAAAAGAGAGAGTAAGAGACAGGGCCATGGAGTTCTGGCTCCACGTGCCTGGCTCCCAGGTGAAGATAAGTCTTTCTGATCAAACCTCAGCTGATATGTTTAATTATCCTTGCTTCATCATTGTTGATCATATTTCTTTGCCTCTGGGTCTTGTAAGGATCATAGCCAACACACCATCTTTGTGAAGAGTGAACACCATGCCTGTGGTGTTACCCAGATTGCCAGAAATGGATTCATGGTCATTTTCCTGAATATTTTCTGTATCACTAGTTAATGTGAACACTCCCAGGTCAGCAGAATTTCATCATCAGACTGGACATCATGGTGTTTCTTCCCTGTCAAGAAACTGCCTGGACATCCAGGGCAGAAAAACAATGCAAGAGGCCTAATGATGAGAAGGAAACACAGATGTGAGCTGAGGACCTGAAAAGAGCCTGGGGATGTAGCTGTGAACACTGAGCTTTTGGTGTCTGATCCGTGGATAGCGTCCAAGGGACTGAAAAATAAACATCTTTAACAATGGCTGGAGTAGGGACTGTCATTCCTTATGGCTTTTTTATGAGGACACAGGCAATATTTCAAACAACGGCAGCATTGCCAAGGTCTCACAGTGAAACCAGAAGGGTGTGATACTGTTGTCTGTCAAACTTTTCCAGTATACCAGCTGAACACTGGACTATGCTCTAAATATTTTCTCTGCTTTTGTTGAGGAATACACATGTATGTCCAACATGAATTTGCTGAAGCTGTATTAGGAGCAACTTTTTTAAAAACTTAGATGGACAATTCTTGTCACTTCTCCATTATTTTATTTTCTGTTCCTGGTTACCCAAGAAAGCAGCAACAACTCCTTTAGTGGCCATGCACGTGTTTTTGCTGGAAGACGACCAGGGGCTCTCCACCATGCTTTGGAGTACGGTGAGACCAGGTTTGTGTGGCTGTGGCAGGGCATGTCCTGTCTCCATGGAGGCTCTGCAGCTGCACGTGGGATTCACCTCCAGAACAGGTTGATCCCTAGCCTTACCAAGTCACCAAGGGTCTCTCAATCTGTCTCAACATTTCCTGGCGGCCTTTGATGCATACCAAAAGGAGGGAAATCTGGATGTAGCAGGTAAGATTAGAAGGGAGGCCTTTGTATCAGCATGGAAATAAAACAGACACAAATTCTCATTCAGAAACATCATACAGGCAGTAGATTCATTTGACACCCTTAGGAGTTAAATCAAAACTGCAAATATTTGGACTCGTGGCAGTATGTAAACCCAGAGATTCTGGACTTCAGAGATGGGTAGGCTGGCAAAGTGCCTGCAGTTTTAATCTTACTTCACTCTGTCTGCATGGTTTAGAGATTAATCTCCATACTATAGCTTTTCCACCTAGGAACAGGAAATGTTATTCACCTATGTCAGAGAGGTGTTCATGAGGATTAACAGGGATTTAGGGATTTTATATAACAGATTCACAGAATATTCTGAGTTGGAAGGGACCCACAAAGATCATCAAGTCCAACTCTTAAATAAATGGCCCATAGAGGAATTGAACCCCCAACCCTGGTGTTGTTAGCACCATGGTCTGACCAGCTGAGCTCATCTCACAGACCAAGAGGCAAGGGTTTTATGTGACCTAAGGCTGAGCATGAAATAAAACTGGCCTTGCTATATGCTCCCATTTGAAATATTGGCATCAGAGCCATGATGTTTTGGAACCAAGTTTCTCTTTTTCCCTCCTTGTTTTTCTTGCCATGGAGACTGAGAGGCTGTAACACTGCCATGGCCCTGTCCTATCCCTGAAAAAGTGGAATTTGGTTTTCTGTAACCTCTCACTGGAGAATGCAAAACTCTCAATGCATTGGCATCAAAGCTTTGGCAGCAAGGAAAGAGCCAAGTGGTTTGGTTGGCTTAGTTCTGTTTTGGTCTGACCTGGCTCCCACAGAGAGAAATAGATTCATGGAAGAAGTTCTCTACCTTAACACTTTTGGGTGAATAATTAGCACTGAAGTGGCTGCCTATGCCACAGTGTCTGGGAGCTTCTTCCCTTCCACAAAGCTGTCCAAGCTGTTTCTCGATGCCAATGTGTGCAGCAAGGACAGGCACATTTCTCCCTTTCCCCTGCTCCAGTGCATTTTTGCTACCACAATCCCTTCAAATCAGAGACATGGCACACACTGACTTGATGTGGCAGCAGCCCACTGAAAAATATATATTGATGAAAAGGAATTTCATAGCCAATAAAAAAAGACATTAAGCCCTTGAGAAGACCCTGCTCTGACCAAAATCCCAGGCTCTAATATAGAATCATAGAATGGTTTGGATTGGAAGGGACCTTAAACATGATCCAGTTCCACCCCCCCTGCCATGGGCAGGGACACCTTCCACCAGACCAGGTTGCTGAAAACCCCATTTAGCCTGGCCTTGGAACACTTCCAGGGGTGGAGAATCAATGACTTCTCTGGGCAACCCGTGCCAGTGTCTCACTACTTCCAGAGTGAAAAATTTCTTCCTAATATCCAATCTAAAGCTACCCTCTTTCAGTTTAAAGACATTCCCCTGTGCCCTATCACTGCATCTCCTTGTAAATACCTTGGGGTGTGTTCAGACGGGCAGAGAAGATCCCTATTTCTCTGCCTTAGTACAAGTGTACAATAAATACAGCTTCTTAGGGACTGAAAAACCTCAGAAGAAAGTGTTACCTGTCAGGCTGTCCCAGCTGGCCCCTGTGCCACCACAGAGATGTGCCATGGGAGGAGGAGGCTTGTTCACACTTTATTCCTGAACATCCTCCATAGTCCTTTGAGAGAGCATTCAATACGCAGAGCCTTTCCCTCCGTGCAAGCTCTAATGTATTGCAGTGACAGTAATCTATTATGTAGATTTTATGGATCACTTATACAAATTACAGTGAAACCTCAGCCTTGACTGTGGTTTAAAATAGACTCAGAAATAACAATACAGCAGTAACAGCAGTAAAAACAACAGCAGCAATAATTAATAGATAAAAAAATTATCCATTAAGGTTCCTCCTCTCTACAAATATTGGATAATAAAGAGGTATTTTTAGCCTGCAAATTATTTAGTACAGCTTTGTCTTTATTCTTTATGGCTTCAAATATATTAGTAAGGTTCACAGAGAATTTTAAGACATGGAAAAACCACATTTTCTTCTGAGCCATCAGATTACTCTTGTATGAAAAGAGGTATTTAGATTTGTGTTTTTCAGTTTGTTGAAACACATCATCCTGCAGAGGAAAATGTCTCTTTTTAATAATGCAATGTATTAGAGGTCCCTTAGAATGAAATTCTTGGCACAGAAGTTTCACTGGCAATGTGAGAAACCCATGGAAGTGCATATCCATATTGTAGTGACTATAGTTAAGTCTCCTCCCTCAAACCAAAACCCTGAATCTTCTTTATCCAACAACTTTAGCCAGTGCTGCTAAAAAGCTTTTACAAATGACTTTATGTGCAAAGTATTCTTCCTGTATCACCTGAAAGCAGCCATCTATCTTTCTTCTGTCTTTGCCCAGTGAAGCTTTTAAAAAAAAATATTCAGTTTACACCAGGCCTGTGTCTCCTTTGCTTTCAGACTGAGGCACTTTTCTGAAACGGCAGGCAAATCCTCACAGCACAAGTGGCAGCATTCTGTGAATAGTCATGAGTGAACTCCCTCCCAAATCTAAGCAACTGGACCTTTCAGAGGACTTGAAAAATGTAATACCTCTGCCTCTCCTCCCAACTGTTATCACCTTTTTCATGCTTATGGGTGACATGTGGCAAGAGGCACAGAAGGATGGTTTCCTGCCTCCCCCCTAACAGAAATATTCCATAAATTTCTTTTGAGTATTACTTTTTCCACTTCACGAAAATATTTTAGTATAATTCTTAATTGGAACTAAAATAAGAATATAACACCATTTTTACCTAAAGATGTCAAAAATTGGAGGCATCACTGACTGCATATGTACATTTTCTTTTCCTCTTTTTATTTTTTTTTTTTTTGTGGTTTGTTTTGGGTTTTTGGGGGTTTGGGATTTTTTTTTTGTTAAATCAGCTGGTTATTTATTAGCTCAGCAAAGGTATCCTACTGCTTTGAAACTCTTAAATGTTTTAAAGATATTTCCTCCCATTCAAAGAACTGACATGTTTGTTTGAATTGTTACCAAGCAAAGATGGATGGGTTCATTAGGAAAAGCCCACAAGTATTCGGATGTGGGAGGTCAGGTTGGAAAGGGTGGATGCCTTCACTTAGAGGCAGGACCTTGAAACATGGCAATCCAAAATTGGTGGCAAAGCAAGCCTGTGAAACAAGGGCACACACCAGGGGTAGACACAGCCACAAAAACTTGGTTGCCATGGCATGTAGAGTAAATATTACTGGGAGTTTCTGATGGCATGTCTGCAGCTCCTCTGCCTTTTGTTGCTTGACGTGCTTTCTTATAGCTAAAACACAATAGAGACAACTGGTTGGAGTATCCAACTTGATTAATAACCTCTTTTCTCTGCAAAACTATTGTTGGTCACATTCACAAACTAATCTTTAATATAGCTGAATGCTGCAGAAGGATATAATAATTTCTAACTGCAACTGCTTGTAGGTAAACTGAGCTACCAGCGCCAAGTCCTCAGCGCTGCAGCCACTTCTGCAAATTACAGGCTTTTGATTCATACAGTTAGAGGCAGATGCCTCATAGTAGGAATCATGTCACTTAATAGTGAGTGTCTGAGTGATAGATGCTTACACCTTAGATAAACTTCTTTGATGTGAGTGAAGGGAAGTAGGCTTTTTAAGGGCTTGATCCTAATTTATCTCCTTACCTTAGGCTGAAATTAAATGATTCCTGGTCTGTACTCCTTGGGAGTGCATGTTTCAAAAAGAGCTTGATGGTGTTTATCAGATTAACTCTGTACCTGGTCAGAGAGCCTCCATTTGTACATATGAAAAAGCCCAGGCCAGTGTCCCCTGCTGCTGACATATGCTTGCCTGTACCCTTTTCCAGTGGGCTCCTTGGCATGGTTTTCCTTTATGACAACCCTCACTCTCCCAGTCTTTGCCCAGGCACAGCCCTGTGATTGACTTGTTCATATGGATATTGTCATAAGGAGGGCTGAAACATGGATGAGAGGCTTAGTGAAGCAAAGAGAGTGTACCTGACATGGACATGAGCATACCAGGCTACTTGGACTTGGGATGTATGTATACTTCACTTATGGGCCTAGGGCTAGCTTTCTATGTGCTTGGATTTCTTGAAAACACAGCTGAAATTGTAACAGCCCTGCATGTGATTGGGTTTGGTATGCTGAGCTCCATTTCCCTCTGTGGGGGTCTTTGAGGCCATGGCATATGCTCATCCAAGAAAAATGATGACCTGCCATCCTTTCCTGAACTCCCCGTCACCTGAGAGATGTTGGGCGCAGATGATGCCCTGGGACATCCTGTGGCTGTGCTGAGTGTTTGTGGCATCCCAGTGGATCTGACCATCACCCTGCCTTGGGCAGGCTCTAACCCTGGCTTTGACATGGAAACAATTTGGTGCCTTCAGCAGGTGGCATCAAATGCTTGAAGCAGGCAAACAGGCACTGGTTGGCTCCATGGGTCTCTCTGCAGTTGCCTCTCAAGGACTGCCATCAGCTTCAGTCCTGAAGGATGACCCTCAGTACACCTTACAAATGTTGAGGTGCTGTTAATTTGGACTGCTCTGGCTGTTCCTGCTCTCCGAGAACACTGGATACTCTCAGGACTCTTGGCTTCAGCAAATTCTCTGGGCTGTCTTTTCTAAGATGTGCAAAGGAGCACATTTGAGTTTCTCACTATTTCCCTTGACTGCCTTGTCTTTCCATCATGAGGCAGGAGGAATAGAAGGTCTGGCACCGTGTTACGCATTGTATTGTACCTCTTTTATCCAGTGCTGAGACACCATTTTGGGGTTTATTCCAGCTCCTGTTCTTTTGTCATCTCCTTCTTCTGGAGTACCTAATCATGACTATCAGGCACGAGAGACAGGGAACCACTCACTTGGTTGAAATTGAGGCAATTATCATTCTGATTGCCTTCAATCTCCTCCTTTTAATTAGTTGCTCCTTCCTAACCACTAGATGCATGGACTCTACACAGGCTTGTGCCTTCACTTATACTTAATTAATCTCTATTAATGTTTATTCTTTGCTGTTAGAAGGTGTTTGTCCTTTGAACATCACATTGGGTGTCACACTAATTTATGCTGCTGTTTGCTGGTTTTATTGGAATTAGAATTGTACATATTCAAGGAGTTTTGTTGGGCTGGTGTTGAGCAGCTGCAACCCTCACGCAGAAAGCACCGTGCGTCTGCCAGCATGAAAAGTGATACGTACGATGAAGTGTGGCATGCAAAGATTGCAATTAAATACTGTGATTAAGGTTTGATGTTGCAAGAACACACTCCTCTATAGATATTGTGAAGTCCTTTTTCTCCTTGCTTTTGTGTGTAAGCTAAAAGTGCATTCCTGATGATGACAGGAGTCACAAAGGAACACAAATCTGGTATTCCCTTCTCAAGCTATACATACTCCTAACAACTCCCATGCTACAGCAAGAGATTTCTCATCCACTGCTTGGCAGCACACTATTTGCACTGCCATGGTTTAGCTAATAAGCTGTCAGCATATTCAGAGTCCACATCTGCAGCTTTATTACCAGAATGAAAGCCACATGAATCTCCTTTTTTTTTGGTGGGTTTTGTAGTTTTTCTTCTAATATAAGGCCTTTGGACCTTTAGGATTTTCTATTTTTATCATAATTTCCACAGCTCTATGTCAGCGATTATTGCTTGATGTCTGTAAAGTTCAAATGTATACCACCTGCCTCCATTAGTCATCACTGTTTCTCTGTCAAAATTCATTGGTGCTAAGTGACTATTGCCAAAGTAAATAGAAAATGTAACTGGAGAAGTAGAACACACTGTAGTATTTATTTGTTGGTTTTGTCTTTTTTGGAGATTACTCTGTCAGCAGTCATGCTGAGTGAGGGCATTTTGTTCTTTTCTTCTTTTGCTTTGTAGGCTTACCAGTCCTGCTGTTATAAAGGATTTTAATGCAAACATTTACATTTCAGCTAGTTATGGCTATTTTCAATCATTTTCAAGCTTGTGCACACAATGAACTGCTTGGCAGAAAGACTGTACAATAAGCCTCTTTCCAATAAGTGCTTTACACTTGTATATTTTTGGGAGAATACTGCTCCTTGCCGTCTTATCTGTGCCAGAGAACCATGTGAAAACCTGTATCCTGGTCCATTGCTCGATGCTTCTGTCCTCTGAGATTACTCCAGATATGGGGCTTGATCTTATTCTACATCAAGATAGAAGGAAAATGTGTGCCATCCTGAAGTTCATGGCAAAGTTCCTGTTGATGTCAAGGAGGCCAGGTTTTCATTCAGAGAGATTTGGCACCAACTTCACCGGGGAAGTGTCAATATGGACTGCACTGATAACATTCTTATTTTGTCAGTGCCAAAGCATACACCCACTCTATGTCCAAACAGGAGAGGAACCCAGATGGTGTCATGTCACACTGCCATCCAGATCCATTTCAAAAGAGTTTTAGTGCCAACTCTGATCAATGTATTTAATGTTTTACTCTAAATTACTGTAATGCTCCAGTAGACAGATCCTAGGATAGATGGCACACTTAACAGGATATGCATAATAATTATTCTCAGCTGAAACAACTGGCCAAGGGCTCTGTAGGAGCCCTTCCTTCCTTCCTTCCTTCCTTCCTTCCTTCCTTCCTTCCTTCCTTCCTTCCTTCCTTCCTTCCTTCCTTCCTTCCCTCCTTCCCTCCTTCCCTCCCTCCTTCCCTCCTTCCCTCCTTCCCTCCTTCCTTCCTTCCTATCAGAAGCTACAGGCTGAGTAATTCTAGGGCTGCAGAGGCACAGGTTTGACTTTCTTCCCCTGTCCTTGTTGCCTCTGGATGAAAACGGATATCGACCTGAGCAGAAGGAGAATTCTGGAGAGCTTTTAGACCAGAGTTGTTTTTACTTCACTGCTTAATGAAACTTAAAAAGCAATTACAATTAAATTACAATTGATTAGAGTTGAGCACGAGATTCTAAAACATACAAATAAACAACCTTTCTCTTAAAATCTGTAGTCCCTAATGAAACCTAGCTGTATCTTTTTTCAATCTTACATAATTTCATAACAAAATAGAATAAAACGCAAAAAACTTCCTGGAGTTTTATTTTAGCTTGTATAACTGACCATGATGAACTTCATAGACCAGATCCTGCTTTAACTGAATCCAGGGCAAATCCAAAGCAATTCCATTTATTCTGATAGATTTATTTAGAAAAGCACTGCCTGACCTTCCAGCATCAGTGTTTAAATTGTGTGCAGTCAAAGCAAATTCAAACTCCCCTGCGAGCTATGGTGTTATTGGAAATTTTTCACATCTTTTTTTTGCCTGTGTGCAAAATAGATCACTGTGTTCCCAACACTTAATAATCTTGGGGTTTTTTAAGAATGCTCTGCACGTAATTAAATACTTTAATCACTTTTTGAAAGTAAACCATGATATGTACAGTTAAGACTTGGTGTGTGCTATGGATGTTCATATTTATATACTAAATCTATTATATCTATGTTGCTTTCACTACTCTTAAAACCATTCTCAGCATCTTTTTGCAGCATACATGGCTGGGGGAGGTGGACAGTCCCCTGTTGGCAAAAGTAATGCATCTTTCATCCTTGGATCCTGGCCAAGGGCCACGTAGCCTTGTGATTAATATGTTAGCTGCATATTTACAAGGTAGAAAATTCCCCTTCTGCTGAGCTTGTACTCTTGCTGATATTAGTATTTTCCATCTCTTGCTGTTGATCATGGTTTTCCATTTTTTCCTGCAACAAAACTGAGACAAAAAATGCTCAGACATATCTCCATATTTTTAATACAGCCAAATTATTGTAAATAGAAAGATGGGTCTGACATTTTATCACATTACAGAAACATAGGAGCCCTGTTATATACAAGAGAGGCATCTCACTTACAGCTTTGAAGTATGATTTTCAGAAACATGCAACAATTTTTCCATGTTTCATCTCTCAGGTTTTTGCCAATGAGCAAAAACTTGGTAAAATTTCCCCTCCTGTAAAATCAAACGTTCAACACTAAAGAAGTGAGGGAACCAAAAGTATTATTGTGAATACCTGGCCTGATTCCCTGTAGGCTTGCTTTTTTTGTTAGCAACACACTCTCAGGTCTGCAGCTGAGCATGTAGCCCCATGTAATTTTTACCAGTAGCCCCAGTAACCACCAGACCCTGCCCCAGTTTGGTTCAACAACAGCTCTTTTCTAACAGTGTTTCATCCATTACATTTCAGCCAGCCAAGTACTTATTTTCCTAACTTGGCTTCTTGTTTTCATATGTAAAATGTTTTGGATTGGGTGTGTATTTGCTGGCATCTCTGTAGGAGGTGGTAAATAGTTGACATTAAATACCAAGACAATTATTTTTGCTTATGGAAAACTGTCTGATGTCTGTTGCAGCAAGGCAGCAGTATTTTTCTGTAGGAGTATTGTCACTTTTAATAAGCACCCTAGTGGTTTATTTTTCTGTGTGACATCTATCTCTTTTCTTTCTTCCATTGAGTTTATGTAACGTATGCACATAGTGTTTGATTATTCCTTTTCTTTCTTGCTTTTTACCTCTACCTTTCTGAAAATTTACTCATTTATGAAAGGGAGTTCTTTAGTATCTCAGTTTTTATTGGTTGTTATTTATACTTTTTTCCCCCATGTCTTCTGTTATAATTCAGGAGTGGTAGGCAGATTGAAAGCCTGTAAGTAGATTTGCTGTCTATCAGCATTTTCAAACCCCAGATCTGGACCACTGTATAATTTTCCTAAAAATCTTGGAAGCTCTGTTCAGGGCATTGAAGATGAACTGAGAGCCTGAAATCCATGGAATGAGTGACAGAGGGTCAGAGGAAAACTGAACTAAAGCCAAACCCTTGTCACACTGTGTGGGTCTATGCTAAATCTGGATTACATTAACAATGTTTGGCAAGGCAGACCTGCTTTGAATAGTTAATTTCCCAGCTCTTTTAGTCCATTGAACCAGTAATTGTCTTGGGTACAAGATACGGTGTTAGTACTTTGCATTTGATCCCTCAACTCCCATAAGGACAATCTCAAGCTCTCAGTAAAGTACCTCAGTACAAAAGCCGTGCTATAATTGCATCCTCTCATTTCTTAGTACACATCTTGACCTGCAGGATAGCTGTGTATCCTCCACATTTGTCTCTCTGACTGTTTGCTGGAGCAATTTAATAAAAGGCTGCAAGCACTACCTGTATATACAATTTAAGTAGGTCAACGTCTCTGAAAAGTTGCTGAGTTCTCTAGTGGTTGGAAGCAATAATCACTATTCATGAGCCTTGCCTATCACTCAAAGGCCTTGTTTAGATCAGACAGATCTATTGTGCCAGCTACTCTACAAAGACATGAAAAGCACCTCTCCCAAAGACTTGGTAACCAGAATTTTAGAGTAGGCAAAGTAATGGAAGGAGAAGGGGAAAGACAGCGAAAAAGCAATAGTGAGCAGCTTGAGACACCACTTAGTAGAATGTTTTAGCTGTATTGCTTTTGTTCACTTTTTGTGATGTAATGTGTGAAGCCAAATTGTGCCGGTACAATGCACCTTTTGTAGAGCACAGTACCTGAAAAACAGGTGTTATTTTCAACAAACTAAGGGATTGCTTGATCTAGGTGGTTACAGGTCTTTCTGATGAGGCTTTATGACTCTCCACCCTTTAGGCATGGCAGATAACCTCCTTCCCAGGTGGAGCAGGGATCCAGAGCTCTTTCCCTCATGAGGACAGGGCAGAGAGTAGTGAGAAATGCATAAGTGGCTCATTTCTGCTTATGTGCCTGTCCTGTTTGAACAAAAAGATGATAGGGACCTGCAGGAGGACAACCTTGACCCTCTTAATGCTTTGGGTAATCTATAAAGTATAGATCCATGAAGTTTCCAAGATACTGTAATTTATGATCTAGTCCTTAATAGTCAGTATTGTCTTCAATCAACATCAATGAGGATGCTGCTGAGGATGACAGTGAATGTGAAATGTTGCTTGAGTTGCAAACAACTCTTCTTAAAAACAAATAACTGTATAAGTAGCTCATGCAATAAAGAAGTCGTGAAAACTTGGAAATGATGCAGAGAATAGTGATGACAACTTCTGAGGAATAGAGAAATGCCTTATAATGAGACATGCAAGGAAATCCTTTTGCTCATTACATGCAAAACCAAGAGGCAACCTACATTCTAAGAGGACAAGAAAATATTCATGTTTTTAATATTTTTCTTAACATGTCAGAGAAAACCATGATAAAAAACAACATAAGGCTGTTAGTGACAATCAAATGAAAGTTAGGAGTAAAACACACATTTTCAGCAGTGAAGATAAATAACTGCCAACCTAATAGGGCACATCTGCCTTTGACTTCATCAAGAGTGTTCTGGTCTAAAGCCTCAGTAAGACTGTGTGGTGGACTTCACACGGGAGAGGAAGCAAGGCATACTCCGTGCCTTATTCAGAAATTTTAGCTACATCATCTACAAGGTTCCCTCCAACCTCATAGTCTAAGGCTCTGGCAAGTTTTAGTGCCACAGAGAAAAGCTGTGTTCGAGAGGAAATAGTCCAGTCTCTAGTAAAGTGCCCATGGTACTCGGGGTGATGTTATGTACAGCCTGTCCCCTTCATCCTCATAAGGCGAAGGGAGCAGGAAGGAACAGGCAGCAGCAACTTTTTTCACGCAGGTGATAGCTGTGCTAAAGGAACAGGTAGAATTTCAGGATTTTTATTCTTGATTTACAAGACACTGAGGACTTAAAAACTGTTTTCTTATGTGTATGAAAACTGTAATCTACACAGCAGACATTTTGGTGGGGTATCAGATAGCCGATCCCATTCTGAGTCATATCAGTCTAAGGCTGCAGTGCTAAGGATTAATTCCAGATTTTTGCTTGAAAAGTATGGATGTCTTTCTGTATTTTGAGTCCCAAGCCCATGCAAAGCAACAAGTACAAATCACATGTGCTGCAGCCTGATTGCTGAAGTGCAAAAATATCCAGAATCATTGCCAATCAAAAGCAATTTTCCAGTGTATGTTTGATACATTGAACAATGGACCCTCTGCCAGTAACAGTCAGCACATGAGGAAAGTGGTAAAAATGTCTGATAAGAGGTATAAAGATAAAGCACTGTGCAGTAAAGACCAGAACTGTGCTGAACAAGCCAGCTGAGAGCAGCCCACACAGGAGGCAAGAGAGGTCATCTCATGTCATTCATGAAATTATGCTCTAAATCAGAGTCAGAGGGTAGCAGAGGAGTCCAGTGCAAGGTGTTAGCAAGTTCACTGAGGGGGAGTATCTTAAAATTTTGAGAGATAAAATGGATAAAGAAGTGGTGTTTTGAGGCAAAAGAAAGCATTTAGAGATCCTGCAAACTCAGCAATTGAACTGAGTTGTGGCTGGATGGGAGGGGATTAATATTGCCTTGATTTAAGAATTTCTTTACTGTTTGTTTTCTTGCTGGTATTTTGCCTGAAGTAATAAAATTAAATAGTTCAGCCTTCACATGAAGTGAAAGTTGAATCCTGTTCTTTCCCCATATATAGATGAATGCTCTCCACTAGGACTCGTATCAATTTGGAGCACTTACCGCCGAAGTTCTATTCAGAACATCTCACATTCAGATGCTGAAGCCCAGCAGCACAGCTGTGAGGTGCAGGAGAACATAGCATTACCCACATTTCTCTGACAATGGGTCAGAAAGGTATAGATAAGGGCTTTACCACGGCCACAAGATCAGAAGAAATAAAATGGGACTGGAATATCAGAGCTTCCTGCTCCCAGCCCTAAAAGAGAAGCTAATGATTATGGCCTAGAAAATCCTCCTACAAGTGAGGAGCAAAAACATATGATGAGCTGTGGACAGTATTTTTAATGCTTCAGTGTCAGGAAGAATGATCTCAGGGCTCTGCCATGAGCCATCTCAGGATCTTCTCAAAGGTTTCACCAGTGACCTGTATAATGGACTATAAAACAGGACTGTGACATTTCATAGATGAGCTGAGAAGGGCTGCAAAATTTTTGGAAGGTTAACCTTCCAAGAATCTTGACAAATGGATTCAAAGAGAGAAAACAAATAGAATGGATCAATTGCAGCAAGGACAAGTTTCACTCAAGCAATAAAGGGGCAAACCCTGGACCATGTTAAGGAAAAATCAATTTACTTGGGCCTGCTGTGGACAAAGCAGGGGGACAGCTTTGGATCTGCTGGCAAGTGTAAGAGCAGCCCTAAGCGCTGAGGTACCTACATCCCACCCTGTCATGTCAGCCCCTGTTTTAACACCTTTTTTCAGCTTAAAAAAGGTTTGTTTCTTTATTTTTCATTCTTCTAGAAAAACATGGTTTCCGTGGAAGGGCCTTCCCTAGACTTTAGTATTGAAAGGAATTAGATTCAATATGCTTCTAATGTTTTATATTCCTTTTTTGTATACCAAAGTCCAGCTTTACAGTAAGCCCCCCACTGCAGAACATGCATGAACACTGCAGAGCTGCACACGCATTTTGAGTGACTCCCTTCTCTGACATGCTGCCAGAACAGAAGAGAGCTTTGAAACACCATGGCAAAAGTTTCTTACAAATTGTATGGAATCAGGATCTTGGACTACACCAGGCATAAACTCCACTGAGGCTTCAGCCCCTGAGTTTACCATCTGTTACTTAAAGCATGAGAGTTTCCTTTTCTCAAAGACTTCAGCTGAATCCGCTGCAGTGCAATTTAATTAAAACCCTTGTTTGGGAGAGGGGTGGACTGATTTTTGCTAGCTGGCATATATCTAGGAGTAGCTCGAAGCATGGTTCTGTTCCAAAAACTACTGTAGAGCCATTTGAAAACTTGTACTGCCTGAAGTACTCACATTCCTCGTGGTTATTTCTGACACATGAATGGTACAGTCATCAAAAATGTGAGAAGCATGTGGTAAAACTGGCAAAAACTTGCTTTTCAAGACATTCACTGGACTTCCTGCCTGCAGCCAAATGAAGAAGAATATGCCACATTAGAATTACCATCTAGGAGTTAAAGTTTTTAAATCGTTTTTTCTTTATGCTTCAAACAAGTTGCAGTCTAAGGTAGTACAGGCAAGATACGGGGTCAGGTATTGATTCACAAGCCATAAAAAGTAGGTTTGTTTTCCTGCATTTTAGCTGTGCTAAAACATGAGCCAAACCTGTTTGTGATGTGATAGTGGCAGGAGGCCCAGTTCTGATACTCAGCTAAGCAAAGCAGACTTCTGCCCATATCTGGAACACCACATATGTGAATGATCAAAAACATACTTTAAGGAAAAACAATTCCCCAGCTTTCACACTTCCTGGCTTCATTGGATGGAGAAAACTGCTGGAGTTGCCAACTGCAGCCTGGGAAAGTTTTTTGCAGTGGAGTGAGAAAATCTGACAGCATGAATTTTTGAAAGTGTGGACATTTATATAGAAAAGCCTAGGAGAAGTTCTTATTTTGCAAAAATGAATTTCTGACGATTGTTTAATGGGAATTATTTTCAATAACATGCTGGATTCTGCTTTCAGGAAGTTTTATTCATTGCTTTTAGTATTCATCTCAGACTACTGAAGCATTTGTTAAATCAAATGAAGTCCAAATATTGGGATCTGAAGGAGCAAAACAGAGCTATCATGTTTTCATATTCTGTTTTATGAAAGTGGCAAGTAGTTTCCAAAACACCTCAAAGTCAAGAGAGAAGTTTTAGCGGCGCTATATTGCCCTGCAGGTACTTCTGTGTTTTGCTGACTACAGCCCCCAAAACCTGGCTTAGCATGCCAAGGGCAGATGATTGTAACATGTCAGATAGAAAGAGAGCAACTTCTTTCAGTCTTCTCAAATTTGCTGTCAGGAAGCTAAAGTTGATATCAAACTCTTCTGGGTACATACCAGGTACAGTCTGACCTCAAGTTACTTCAACAGAAAAATGAGTGTGGAATTTTTTTCAGGTGACTTGAACAGCACCCTCCACAGATGCCTTTCTTAACACAGAGAAGATCCTTTCTGATAATTGCCCTTTCTGATAATAGATTAATAATTTTTTAAATGTATACATTTTGCTAGCTGCTGAGATCATCATAAAATAAGAAGCAATGTATTTTTATGTTGTGTTTGTCTTAGCTGCAGTTCCCTGCTTCCTGAAGATTATTGTAAAGTAACACTTTTGTATTAGTAAGAAACAAGTATTCCTGTACACACAAATCTCTTTACTAATGGTATCTGGAGACCACTGTTATGATTAAAAATCTGAAGTCTCCAATATTGGAGAGAAAGAATATATATTTCTATGTCTCTGTAATAGCATAAACTGTCCTTTATAACTTTCTGACTCTGTGGACGGTCAGAGAGGTCTGAAGGCAACACATGCTAATAAGAGTCGGAGTCCAAGCCTGCAAGACTTTGGAAGGTAAAACTGTGCTTGACAAACACTTTAAGCTAGTGTAGATGGTTCCAGCACAAAAAAGCAGCATTTTGCTCTCCCCAGCCCCTTGCTGCTCTTTCCCAGCCCTGCAGCTCTCCTCCACTCCCGCAACAGTCTGGGTCCCACGGGTAGGAGGACCTGCTCTATCTTAAAATTAGCGTGGCAATATGGAAACATAAAAAATGAGATTAATTTGGTATGAGGAACTGTGGAGGAGAACAAATGGCTTGGAGACTGCAGCTTTTAGTCACAGCATGCTTGGAAAGCCTATATGGGCTCTGACTTCAGCTACTGTCCATTTACATAACCTGTCAGCTCTGTCTCTTTGGCAGCCATTTCTCTTTGCTTTTTAATAATAGGGGAGATTTAACCCCTGCAGAAAAGGCTGTTTCCATCCCTCCTGAGAGAAAAGCCTCTAATTTACTTTTTTACTTTAGCATTTTTCCTTCTGTAACTTGCTAACTGTAAGTCAGACCAAGACAAGAAGTAAGATGGTAGCACCAAGCCTTACTTCCTTCCCACTGTTCACACAACCAGCATTGATTGCTACGAACAACCTCTGTTGCTCTGCCCACTTTGGAGATATTCCTCTGCATGCAGTTTTTATTTCATTTCCTGTGAGTATGTGTTAGCCACGGTGAACTCATCCCACAGCACAGTGAACATGAACAAAACAAATATAGGAAGCTTACGGCTTTTTTTAAGCTGGGTGCTATTCATCTTGCTGAAACAAATATACATCCAGAAACCCCTGCTTGGCAGAATGCATTTTCAGGCTGAAATATAGCTCTTGTTTCTCTAATGTGAGCTCTGCAAAGGAGCCATTGGTGTTGTGTAGGAAAATTTCAGTAGCAACTAAGCAGAAATGCAAGGTTTTCATGGCTGACAAGAAGGACTAAAATGGAGGAAATTCTGCCCAGATCCATATTTCTCTGTTACATGGAGGCCTTGGCTATTTTCTCCTCATTCATAAGGTCTGCCTCTGGGTTGGCTTTTCCTACGGAGTGCTCTGAGACCTTCCGTGCTCCACAGAGAGAGCCGGTGTGCTCCCCAGTGCCTTGGACACAGGCTTTGGACACAGCCAGTCTTGACAGCAGTCTCAAAGACACCCTTATCAAATGGTCTCGCTTGTACAACATATTTTTGAGATATACCTGTGGCATGCTAGCTACTACCAAGGCGGACAAAGAACACCACAACAATGAGCCGTTATCGTCTTCATCTGGCTTTGTTGTAACAACAGCTACATTTATACTGTTTCAATATATATACTGTTCTAAAAATAACATAGCGTTATTTCCAAAAATGGCATGGCAATAACTCATTAATTAGTTTCAGCATCTTGCACAGTTGTCAGTTCTAACATCCTATCTTATCGTTCGCATCCTGTCTACAGCAATTATCCAAGTCGACCTCCCTGCTTCTCTTGGCTTGCTTCTGCTTTCTAGTTCCTCCTCATGTCTCAGGGGTATACGATGATCGGTTCGTGGTCAGAGGATGATTCTGCAAGGTCATCGAGCCAGCTAATGACCTTCACATATACCCACAGACTGGGAAGAGAATTTCCCACTTTAACTGACTCAAGGTTCACCTGAAGTTTGTGACATGGCCTTCTCCTCACCAATACTTCCCTGAAAACTGCTTTTCATCATAATCCACTATCTCACTTCTGTCTGTCCTCATAGAGGAAGGGCTAACTTTCAGAGTACCTCGTGGCAGTACCAGGCAGAGGCAGTTTCAGTGTATTACTGCATGCAGCTCATCATAAACTTAATTTTCCCTCTGAAGATATTCCCCTACTCCTCCAGAGCACAGCAGGCTCAAAAGAAATCTTGAATTTATCAGCAAAACAACTGGCAACTTCCTCACAGCTAGAGAATTTATCTGCAAATGGAAATAGTTGAATTGAACCAGCTGCACACCAGCTGGAACATTTTAACTGCAGCAATTTGTAGCAGAGGAGAAAATTATATATTTTTTTTAATCTCTCTTAAAATTATCACAATAATAGTCCCACTAGCTGAATTCAGGGGTTTGTGCCAGTGGCTGTCTGGAGGCCCTGGGGTTTTGATGTGATTTATGGTTCTTGGTTTGGTTGGGGTTTTTTGGTTTGGTTTGGTTGGGGGTTTTTTGTGGGTTTTTTGTATGTTTGTTTGGTTATGATTTAGTTTGGTTTTTGTTTTTTTTCTGTAAGGCAGTGGTGAACTCCAGTGTCCTCAGAGAATAAACTGGGGTAGAGAGTCCCTGTTGTCCAGGTACTCACAAAGAACAGGGGGAATCCAGCCAGCTCTGACTGTGACCATTACAGGGGCAGCTGTAACGTGAACATAATTTTCTGAACACATCTTGTACGATGACCTTTTTCATTTACATAGTCAAAATATGTTCTTGACCCCAAAGCAGAAAGGCCACTACAGCCTCAGACTGCATTTAGTTATACCTCAACTGGTTCAAACAGAAAAAGCAAAGACTGGCATTTTTATCTTTACCCTGCTTCACTGCCATTGGGATTTCCTTCGTTATAGACTTCCCACTGGTGACATTAGGATTAGGATGTCTAGGAATCAAGAGACGTTGACATAGTGAATGTTCCCCTGGAGAGTTATCTGGCATTTTCTTTCCAAATTAGGATGCTTAGCAAGCCTGGGACAGAAAAACTAGAACTGCACCCTTTGGTACTGCAGATGTTATAAATACAAATGGATAGTCAAAGGTTGTTAATTTTTATGTGCATAAAATGCACACACAAGAGAAGAATATAAACCAACCATAAAACAGATGCATGGTTTTCTCTAATGCTGTGCTCATAGTATTACACCAAAATAGTGTAATGAATGCTGTGAAGTTCTCTTTCCCCCCACTTATTTATTTATTTGCTTTCTAAATGTTTGTATATAAATTCAGCTCTTATTAAAGCTCTTGGTTGAGATCACTGGTTGTAACAAGCTCTTGAAGAGGCTGGCTCTGCAAAAACTCTCCTCTCAATGTCTTTTGGAATGCATCTTTATTCAGGTCTGAAGATCTTCTTTCAATTCCAATGGGACTGAATATGCATCCTCCTTTAAAAACAAAACAAACAACAAATCCCTCCAGTTCTCTTAGGAATGAATTAGTATCTCAGTTCTTCATGGAAAAGAAAAAATTCAATGCCATTCTGAATATTGTGAATTTTCCACTTTTTCTAGAGATAATGTTGTTTCAGCAAAATAAGTAATTTCCTGAGGAAGTCTGACTTTCCTTTCAACACCCTTCTGCCTTTCTATTTTTTTTTCTGAAAAATACATCCCAGATATATTTGATTTAATAAAAATTGATTATACTTGAAAATAAAGCACTGTCATCCCCTGAAATGTTTTGATGTGAGAAGTTTGAGGTTAAAACTCAGTGTAAATCTTCTTTTTGACTGAGCTCTGTGTCTCATCTGAGTACATAGAGCTCTCATCATCTGCCAAGTAGCCTCATCCAAGGGCAGAATGAGCATCTCAGGCATTGCAATTGCAATTGTAATATGTGCCATGGCTCCTTGGGTAGATTCACTTCAATGTCACCTTAATTTTAAATAAAACCTTTCCATTTGGAAACAGTAGAACCTTTTGTTTCCATGTATCAAAAAAAAAAAATCCTTTGGAGAGTTTTCAGGTCTGTTTGCAGAGGTTGTTCTGCTCTTTCAGCTTTTTGACCTGATTTAAAAGGGAAGAAAGTGTCAGAAGTGACGGAAAAGGAAATCCAAATTTTGTTCAAGAACTATCTGTGTCTGCTGTGCAGTACCATTGCTTGCCAACATCATTGTCCTTACTCTTAACAAAATTTATACAGCCATTTTTGGGAGTTTTGCTGAAGCAAAGGCCATAGGACTTAGACCATGTGAGAACAGGCAAAGATAAAACATGAAATCACACTGATAGGCTGCGTTGGACTGCATACATAAGGCAGCATTCACACAGGTAATGGGAGATGTCTTGAAATTTCCTGCAGATGGCTTTCTGAAAAACAGCCATTAGCTGAAGTGTGAACTCTAGCGCTCAGTAATATTCACCTCATCTCTTTGAGGATAGTTCTCCCTACTGTGAGAGTAAAGAAGGTCAAATCCTTGCCCTGCAGACCCATGCTGCTGGATGGGCTGCAAAGATGGATTTTATTTCTTCCTGTATACCTATGAGTGAAAATTCAGTAGCTGGCCCAGTGAGGTATTACTTACCTGAACAGAAGTCTGAGATTTCAAAATTGAAGGGCAAGAGGTCTCCTCTGTACTCTAATGCATAGATTAATTACAGTGTGAGGACCGCAGCAGAAGAGTGCAACTGGTAAATTATCTTGTCACTGAATGTAGGACTGCAAGAATGAGGCACGCTGTTACTTGTCATTCATATTATACAATAGTTACCTCCATACCCTGCAATATTAAATTTTTACTCAGGTAAAGTATATTTAATAATTGGTAGATGAATAATACCTTCAACTCATTTAAAAGAAAATAAGATTTACACAGTTCTTATCACCTCTGTCTTTATATCTGACAAAAGGCTTCAGGTATTCTTTTTACTGCAGAGAATATGAATTAACATGGATAAGAAAAATCCAAATCTATGATTTGTGTATCAGGAATCTACTACATTTTGCACATTGAGCATCCTCATTCATTTCTCACGTGGATTTCATCTAAACCAGAAATTTCTAGAGCAGAAATTTCATCTAAATTTCACTAATAGCATTTGATTGTGTTTGTCATGGTTTGTCTTGCAGTATCACAGGCAAGTATTGTCTCTTTGATCATATGGGGTACTTTAAAATAACATGAAGGGAACGTGGGCTTGGAAAACAACATATGGAAGTACCTATTTCACTCCATTGCCAATAGATTGCCTGACTCTTGAATTGCTGAAGCTGAGTGAGATAAATGTGACTATTAATTCAAAGGTGGGGGGTATGGTGGGTTGATACAACCTAGAACAAAGAGTATAAAAACAGACCAAAGGGCTTCCTGGAGTTAATTCTTGTCATGGTTAAAAAAAAACAAAAACAAAAAAACCCCAACCAACTAGGAGTCAATTTAAAATGCCAGCAGTAAAGAACTGATCACCACCCTTGATATGTCATTCCATTCCTTAATTACTCACAATTAAAACCTGTGCTTCAGCTCCACCCTGCAGCCATTAGATGCTTGCCAGGCAGACTGAAGCAAGCATAATCAAAGGCTACATCCCCTAAGAACCCGTATAACTGTGATTGTATCACTGTTTGCCTTCTCCTCAGTAGGCTATGTAGACAGAAGTCCTGGACTTTTCCCCTCTAAACTGAAACCAAAGCCATTCTTCAAATTCTGAGTGGAAATCATTTAATTAAAACTACATATTAAGTTGCCAGCTCATCCAATCTTGACCCTGTGGTTTCAAAAGTGAAATAATAGTAGGCATGGGTGAAAGGATTTGTCCTCTTAGGATTTCTATTGGTTACTAGTAATAGAGCAACATGATGGACTTAAACTAGATGCCTAACCAAAGCTAGGGGAGAACAAATTTATATGGCCTACAAAACCCACAAAATCATTCCCTAATAGATGGATTTACAGATATGAGTGACTTCTCGGTCCCTTTCTTTTGTATTAAGCAAATGAGAAACAGGTCACAGACTTTTAACAAATTAACACCCAAATTAAAATCCTCCAGGTTCAGAGAAAGCATGGGAAAATTCTGATTCAGAAAACTGCAAGCATCAAAATACTAATAAAAAATTGGCTGAGTTTCCACTCAACCATAACCAGAGCATCTCCCCTGTGGCAGCATAATGTTAAATATTCCATTTCCAGCCTTGGAGTGATTTGTTTTATATATTTATTGAATAATATTGGTGTGCTGATAACCAAGTTTATAGATGGCTATAAAATCCTTCTGCTGCAGTTAATTTTCTTTTAATGTTACAAATAATAATAAAAAAGGACAGACTACTTCATAAATCACAAGATTCTTCCCTCTCATTTTCATGGAAAAAACCCAAAAACCAATTCAAATGATAGCCTCATGCCAGCTACACATCCACTGGAAGGGGCATCTTTCGTGATGAGATAGAAGTGTCATTTCAGTCACTGACAAAGCTTTTGCTGTGGTCTCTACAAAAGAACCTCTTATCTTATCACTGAACACAGCTGTAAGCTTTATAAATGTGTGCTGCAACTGCCCAGCTCCAACTCCTATTATAAAAACCACCAGTAGAAATTTGATATGCAAATCTCTGGACAGTTTCTTGTCCTTGGGCTAAGTATGGCAGCTTATCAGGAATTTAGTGATACTTAGAGATTACTTGCCAAGCAGTTCTTCATAACACGGATGAGGGGAACTCACATGCCCTATCACAGCTCTTGAACGTTGAGTGTAAGGCTTATTTAAGCATTTTGATGTGGAAAACTTTGGGGTTAGAAGGAGCATAGGGATAAATATTAAGTCATAGCTTAAGGCTTCTATTACAGAGGTAAAATTATATCCCATGTGCTTACTAGCCAGTCCAGAGGGATTGAAGGATTGCATTCATTTTGTGTACCCTTAGTTTTGGAGATTCGTGTTGTTTGCCCTCTATAACCCTGCTTCTTTTCTGAAGTCTCTGCTCTCCAGGGGACAGTCCTTTGGAGATACGGCTTGCACCTTGTTTATGGAAGTATGATGAATTCCACCTTTGCAAAGTATTTTCAGAGGGCTGGGCATCCCACTAACTTGAAGATGCTTTTCAAGCATGAGATAAGTCTGCCTGTGCAGTGTTTCTATATTTGTATGCTATGGAAGGATTTCAGTTACTTACAGGGAGTGGTGCCTAGTTTCCAGCGAAGAAAATATTTCCACTCTGCCTAACTTTAAGTACCTAACTACAAAATTTAGAAGGCTGGCCTGCAGTTCTTTGGATGATGGCGTGGAATGCCAGTCTCTTCTGAAATGCCCTCTGAGGAAACCCATCTCTCCTTGATAATGCAAGAAATTGCTTATCTAGACACTCAGCATTATGGGGTTTGTCTCTTAGGTGTCTTGGTCATACAGCAGCCAGGACTGTACCACTGGCCAAGCTTTATGCATGAAAACCTTTTTGGGTGGCGACTGAAGATGCAAGTATTTTGCTTTTTGGAGCTCACTACAAGACAGGACTGGTTTCTCAGGCGTGCAGGAGAGATTGCTGTATAGCCTCTGCTACGGATAACCAGGGAAAAGTGGAAAGGAATCCAGCTGCGTGCTGCACTACAGTTTGAAAAACCTTGTAGTAACACCGTGTGCCTAAATTGAACCTGGCAACCAAAGATGCTGTGACTACAGACCACCACAGTGCTCCATAAAACCCCTCAAACATGTCATTTTGAGCAGAAAGCTTTTTTGTAGGTAGGAAGCCTGAGAGGGAACAGTTTTCCTTGGAAACATAATGTGCCGTTTCTTTCCATCAAGAGTAAAACCTCTGCCACTGAGTACTATTGAAGTTGCACCTATGTTTTTGCAAGGCAGAAAGATTCACCTCTAACTTTGTCCTCCAACTCTCAAGACAGCATTGGGCAGTGAAGTCTTGCAATCTTCTGGCAGAAGCTGCAGTCTTGCAATTGCAGGAGCAGGCTGGTGGTTTTAGGGTACTATCTAATGATTGCATTCAAATGGAGATAACAATAAATATGAAGACTGTGATAGAATGGAGAGGTCCGAAGCAAGTTGCTTTATTTCGGACTGTTTAAGTGGTCATGTTTACCTTTTATTTCAGCTCACAGTGTAAGGAGATGGAAATAGAAAACATCCAAAAAAATTATGTACATTATGTACAAAAAAAGTTATGCACATTTTGCATGTGCATAACTCACACTTCTAAAGCAACTATTGTATCTAAAATAAAATCTTTTGAGGTTCCAAGCGCAGAAAGACACTATTATTATAAGCATCTGTGAGCTTCAAAAGCCATTACAGAACAGCCATATTGCAAGGAATGTAAAAACCAGATTTCGTGCCTCATTAATACTTTTCCTGTTTTGTCTTTTTCCTGGCCTGCTGAGGGACTCCTGATGTGTTTTGGACATATTTCACTTTACATAACCAACTAAATATTCACTGCCATAGAGACATTTCCCGCAACCCATATGTGTGCCCCAACTTTCAGGTTCTGGAGACAGCTGCATTCTAACCCAGGAAATATTATTTATTTCTTTGTTCACAGAAAGTGGAACTGCTCCAGGTGGAGATGACGAAATGAACATCAGAAATGAGTGGCTGTTTCTGAAGAGGAGATATTTTGTTGAAGAATTTTGCCTATTCCTACTCAAACTATACACACAAAGTTCTGTGTTTAGAAAAAAATATCAACTTAGGCACATGGTGTTACTACAAAAGACATTTCCCAAAAATGATGAGTTTTTGAAAACAAGGACTGTCACCAAATTCTAGTAGACAGAGTATATGTACTAGCTCAATGTAATATTTAATCTGGATTTTATGGCAGGTATACAGAGATTGGCTTAAATATAAGAACAGAAAAAGATGAGACAGCAGGAAGCTGTCCCTTAATGTCTGAGTTTCCTCTTTAAATAACACCATTGCTTTCAGATTGAGCTACGTCTTCACCAGCTGAAATCTCTGTGTAAGCACACAAACCAGCTACAGAAGGTTGAGACCAAACAGTCTGGTCCATTATTCTCCAGTTATCTGCTGTGAAGATTTCTTGCACCATCTGCTGAAACATCGTGTACAGACATCGAATCCTGTCCCGAGTCCTGTTTGAGATGCAGGCTGGTTCTACGTGATAATTCTGTGCTACCTGTAGAGAGTGAATGAAATGAAACAGCTCTATGCTGGTATGAAATAACCCTATGGTATCCAGTGCCATTTAGGCTTGGAATCCAAGTTTTGCTACATACAATATACTTCCAAAGCCCAAGGGGTAGGAGGAGATTAATAAAGCAAAGACAGGCATATCAAGACTAAAGAATTTCCAGACTGGAAATTCCCACATTGGTGATTGTCCCACCTGCAGTGAGCAGCAATTTGGTGTTCACCTTTGACCAGTTATAATCAAGACTATTTGTTGGCTAGTATACACACATCTCTGGTGGCCTGCAGAGGTGTAAAGGGCAGCTGTGTGCTCCTGAGTCATGTGAAACTTAACCAAAGACCAGTAAGGTCCAACAGCAATTAAAAATTCCCCTTAGACTTGATCCAGGTGTGATTATACAAGGCAAAAGAGGGAAGCAGTCATCTCCCCTCCACGTGCCTCTTTATTAATTATTTAAAGAAAGTAATCTAAAAAAAAAAAAGAAAAAAGAGTACAGTCTAATAAACTCATGCAAAAATGGGGGAACCAGGCTTAATTACAGATACCAGGCTGTCTTTGGGAGCAGCAAAACTGGTGACTCCAATCACATCAGGGAGATGGGTTGTCCTGGTCTGTCTCAACCTTTCAGTTCCCAGGAGTTTTTCAAGACAGGGCAAAAGGTATCTTCTCTGATGGACATATTAGCATCAGCTAAAGCTATGTTTAAGCACCTGGAACAGCCCAACATGCCTGCTTTGATAACTAAAGCACTTCTTAACTTAGCAGTGAAACTTCTGTTTCCCCTATGACTTTATTTGCATTGCAATCTACTACCAGACACAGTCAAATGCTGAGCAGACTCTCTCCTTTGAACAATCAGGCATGAGAAGGAAGAAAACCATTTGACTATTTGTTTCACAATTCATTTGCAGGAGATGAAAAACACGAGAAACAAGGAGGAACCAAGCAGTAGGTAAGACTGCCCCTGTTTAACTCCCATGTCCTGGTGCTCCAAGGAGCCAATGGAATAACATAGTTAATACAGAACAAAAGTGATCATAAACACTTTTTTTTTTCTCCAGGAGTAGGTAGCAACATATAAAATAAATAAGTATTAACTGGCAAAGACTCCTGTCTTCCTATCTTTCTGCAGATAATTTTTTGTCTGTGATGTTGTGGCATGACAGACAGAAATCATATGACTGTAAACCTGGTCATCAATCTAAACAACATCTATTTGGCATTTGCCAGGAAGATCCTTGGATCTTAGAAACAGTTTTCCAGAGCTCCTCTATTCAGTTATGCTTGGAAGCACATGGATTAATTAGAATAAGGTTATTTCATGCCTGAAACACCATCCTGATACACTACAGCAACTCTTACAACACCCTTGTGATCCACGTATCAGTACACCTGCCATGCCTTTACTTTTTGAGTCATTGCCTACAGTGAAGATGAAAAAAATTTCTGTAAATCTGTGCACTAAACCAAATACCTGCTGCTGCTGTTACAAGTACTAATGCACATGGCAGAATATCCCAGATCCCTTCAATTAACATGTGTGCATGTGTGGGCCTGTACAGACACACAAATATTTATATAAAGGAATGTAAGAAGAATTAATAGCCTTTTGTTTGCTCTTTGCATTGTAATTTAGCACTGGCTATTTTAAGACAAACTAGAAATTAATCATCTAGCTCTGACACCATGGGAAATCCATATGTCTTTGAATGTGCACCCAAACTCGCATACCTGTGATAAAACCCCAAATGTTCTTTGGGTTTATTTCTGTCATTTCCACACATTTTCTCTCATCCCTTCCTCCCAGCCAGAGACAGAAATACAGGTAAGATTGCTGAAAAATGTAGGGACTACTTTTTTTATTTCCTCCTCAGTGGGCCCTAGTTTGGCAAATGTCCTCAAGACATTTCCGAACTTTTGACAATTACATGATTCAGATCAGCATAAACATGTGCACTTTGAGGGAGGCATCTGCTTCAAAGCCCACCTAAACACAGTAGCTTTTCAAAGCTTAAGCATTTGCTGTTTGAAGTTGTGAGATAGGTGCTACCTCTAAAAGTTTATGGAAGGCTTTGAACACAGGCCCCAGTGTCATATACAACCACACAAAGACGGGGAAACAGGAATGCAGCCTCCAGGACACTGTCAGAATTTCTTCCACCTTCATCATCCTTTGTCAGGGTGTGCAGTGCCCATTGCTGGGTGCCACACACTGTGAAGGTGGGGGTCCGAAAAAAGGCTATCAAGGAGAAAACACTGGGAAAGTATAAGGCTGAATGAAAAGAAGATCTACAAGCAAAGACTGCTGAGGTAAATCAGATTGTTAAGTCCAAAAACAGAAGACTGAAGAACAGGAACAGCTTGCTGAACCAGCATTGCTAATGTCAGTAAAGAGTACTTAACTATCAGCTAGATAAGCTGCCAGGAAACAGGTGCTGATGGATGGTATCACCCTCAGGTGAAGAAAGGACCACATAACTTCCATCCTGGTGATTTTGTAACCATACTGACAGATCTCCACCAGCATTGGTTCACAGTGTAGTTTCCTTCCTTGCCTTTTTCCTTTTTTTTTTTTTCCTTTTGCCATCAAATAAATATATAAGTCTGCAATGCAAAAAGGAGCAGACTGAGCACGTGTGAATGAATGGTTCACCCCATAATAAGGATTTGGGGCATTTTCTGAATAACTAGGATATATATAATAAAAAAATTACAAAATAATATAAATATAGCCCAGGTAGGTATACAGAATATAAGGCTTCAAGTGAAAGCAAGTAACAATCTATACTGCCAAATGAAATAAGTCCAGAGAAAGGGCCTGAGCCCTGATCATCCACAATGCTAAACAGTTATTTTGCTCCCTGGGTTTCTTTTGGTTCTCTAATGGTCTCTCTCCATGAGGAATCTGCTATGGAAAGAGCTGGCCCTAAACAGTGTGGACCCTGAACAGTGTGGACAATGTGTAACTCTGCCACAAGACTTCAATGATAAGGATAGTTCTGGCCTTTTTTCCTTCATCACTATTGACAGCTGCTGTGACCTTCTCACTTGTTTTGTGCATGACTGACAAATTCCTTTTGAACGTTGTCCTTTTCTTTCCTTATTATTTTGAAATGTTGGAAATAAACAAAAGCCAATTCCAAATAAGTAGTTTCAGTTTTCAAATACATCTCCTCAAATTGGTGTAGCCCAGTACTTCAGACTTAGGGATACATATATATATATATATACTGGTTTGTTTGTTTGTTCCACTGTCAAACTCAAAAAAGGATAAAATTAATCACTAATTTACATAGTCCTTGTCTTCAAAGACCTTTCCTTCAAGAACCTGTGACAGCCTTCTTGGGGAAATGCAGAGCTTGTGTCTTCAAAATAACACAGTACTCAATTTTTCCTCAAAGCATTTAAAGTGAAACTTAAATTTATAGCAGAGTTTGCTCACACATGTGGGGCTCTGGGCCTCTCTAAGCTCACCTCTGACAAGGGGAAGTGGCTCATGGAGCCTGTAGGGTCTGTGCTCTGCAGTGCGCAATGCCCTACAAGGCGCTGAGCTGACACCACACTGGCAATCTTTGATACTATTTCCATTACTAGGCTGCCTGTTTTAAGTGTCCACTGAGTCCTTTAAAGTTAACTCTGGTATCTCTGCATCATGCTGAAGCCATTCCTGCAGCCCCTTGCTGTCCTGTGTTTTGGGCTCTCCCACATCTACCCTGGGCAGCCCCTCCTGGCCCGCCTCAAAACTCTCCCTTCCTGTGGTGATTTCAGTTCTTTTCCTCCAGCCTTAGGAGGAATAACACTTTCTAGGCTGACTGAGGACAGCTGGGTGGGTGGATAGCTTCTCCCCTGGAGCAAAGATGTCCTTAGCTCTTTAAAAGTTTAATTCTTTAAAATAAACTTAGAGCCTCCTTTTATTTAACCCTCTGTATTCAGATAGGCAATTCAAAGCTGAACAGAGAAAAAACATGCCATCTTTAAAGAAATTCCTGTTCACGTCAAGATTTTGATGTGAAATGTCAAGATTTTCCTTGCTGATTGTAACAAATTCTGTGATATCATGGATAACAGCAGTTAGCTTGCCCATCTTCTTTATTTATTATCAGACTTTCTGGTGTGCTGATGCTGCAAACACCTAATCAGCTCATATCTTGCCCCATTTTTCATGAACCTGAAAAGTGAGACTCTTTCTCATCTCTTTCAAGTCAAGGCTAGAGCTTGAAATTGGTATTAATGGCTTCCAAAGGAAAGTGCATGCAAGCTCTGTGAAACTGGAAAACATCCCAAGGGGGAACTGGATGGAGAAACAAATGGGAAAATAAGGAAGAAGATGAAATATTCTTTAATGATACCCTGAAAAAGAAAGGAAAAACTCTGTCTCCTTGGGGGCACGGTCCTTTAGGGAAAATGTAAGCACAACTACATACTCTTCCAGCAAACATCTTCTTTACTACTACATGCTCTGAGATCGCTTTCAAGTCGGCTGCTTCCCAGGAGCTAAGCACTAAGTGAGTCCCCTTGATGTGCATGGATGTTTTGACAGGCGTGGGCGCTCCCAGGGGGAATCAGGCAGGACCCTCCAGGCAGCTGAGGCTACACTCTGCAACTGCTGACAGCGGAGAGAGCGTTCTGGTTGTGCCCCAGCCAGGCTGAAGGTGTCCATGGGCCACGTGGTGGACACAGGCACCTCATCCACACCTCAGTACCCCTGGTACACTGAAACTGAGAGGGTGCTCAGGAGCCTTTCATTTATTGACTTTGCTTCTGGAGAGAGGTGACGGGCTGATTCAGTACATCAGTTCGTGTGTTCTTCTGTTCACAGGAGGTGTTAGATGAGATACACGGTGGAGCTCAGACCTGTGAAGCTTTGGTGGATGAGTTAATATGCAATAACACTGCTCTAGTGAATTTTGGGCACCAAAGGAAGGAAAGAAAAAAGAAATCTATGCAGCAGAGCATCTTTCAGAGGCTCCTTATGAAAACAGGCCATCTGGCTTCACTGCAGTGCATTTGTTAACTCTCCAGCCTACTACTGTTCCCCTGCTGGGTGACACATGCTGAATCTGTCACACAACTAGGACAAAATTATAAATAAACAATGCTGCATTCAAATAAAACAGAACTTTCCTGCAGTAGGCTCACAGGAAGAAAAACGAAGTCAAGACGCGAATCCTTGTTCTTTTGTGTGCAGGATAGTAGGTCCCTTGTTCAGTGCTGGAAAGGATACGTGGATCTCTCCCTGGAGGAAGGTGCCTTTTGTTGAGTGCTGCTCCACATAAGTGTTGCAGATGCAGACTCAAAGGCATTATTGACAGTGACCACTTGGGCTCTTTGGGATCTCCACCACTGCCATGGGCCTGTTTTGCTCTTCACTGGCATGTGATGAGAAACAGTTCGTAGTGCTCCAAGGTTTAAGAGAAATGAAGGCACTGGGGAAGCAGAGAGGTGAAGTCTAATACCAAGTTAGTAGGAAGAATGGGAAGGAGAGACGGAGATTCCAGTAAAGCAGCTGGAGTATGGGATTGCACTTACATCATTGTTTGTGGGGATTTTGTATGCTGTCTAATATACTGAGCAATCCTCTTCTTTCCTCTTAAATAATCAGAGATCTTCTCCAGCATGGAGAGACTTGGGGATGCGATAAACCCATCTGAACTGCAAAATCTATGTAAGCCAAGACACAACATAAATATTTAGGACCTCTCCACTCTCGGTCATGGCCCCGTTCAGAAAGAAAGCTGAAGAAAACTTACATGCCAGGTCCCTGGCAGTCAATTCCATCCATAAGCCAGGCCTTGCATGCCTGTGAACTGTATGGCAGTGTAGTGATAGCTCATGCTGACACCTTCTGGGAAAGACAGAGGAAGCTTTCCATAGGCCTGAGAGTCAAAAGGCCATGTTAACATAGGCTGCAAGCCACCATTCTCTGTAAGCAAAAGCTTTCTCTAGGCTGAAAAGGTAACAGGCCACGCTAACTGGGATATGCTTCTATTTTTTTCCTTCCTTAAGTCTCTATCATTCAATGCCTGAACAAATAATATTGTGAAATGGTGCAAAATCGTTGCAAGCTAGATTTCCCAGTGGAGGTGGCACATTTGCACAGGCTGCAGTGTTCAAAGGCCAAAAGTTGGGTTGTTAAAAGATTAAAGACTTCTTCTATTTCAATCTTCAAAAAACAAACACCCAATTGGTCTGGTTTTGCCCAGTTCAGTGTTCTGCAGCTTATTTGAAGTCATAGTGTACGAGTGGAATTGCTTTGGATTCACGTTCATGGGAGTAAGAGATAAGCTGGGCTCACAGGGGTGAACAGATGTGACCTGAGGCATAATTAGGGTTGGGGTATGTGTGAGTATGGATGTGTATGCACAAAACACATGGCTAGGAATCCTCTCCTCCACACACACAACCCCACAGAGGTGGCACACTCACAAAAGGCTGTTTCAGTTGTTTAACAATAGAAAATTAGGAAGAAAGCTGTAGGAGCTACTGAGACTGCTGTGCCATACCATGGAAAATCCCAGCTGCTTTCAGAGCAGTGTGCCATCAAAAGGGATGGCCTGCTACTCTACCCAGTACTGGCTCCAGGTTTCTGCCCGCTAAAGCTGATCACAAGGTCACAGAGAAAATGGAAAGGTCATGATTGTACAAGCAGTCCTGGGAAAGTCAGGGGAGAGAGGCAGGACCGGCACTATTGGCAACAGAAGGGACTTTGATGAACACAAGGCTGTTGCAGGACGTCACCCTTATTTTGACCTCTTTTGGACCCATTTGTTTCAGGGGAAACTCCCACAGGGTCACTGGAGTGACACATTCATCCAAGCTCCCCAGAAAACCCTGGCAGGGTTAACCCGTGCCCAAGCATCAACAGCACACCCATGCCCTAGTTTCAGATGAACATTTTTTCAATACTAGCCACTCTTCAAAATTTCTGTAAAATTCAGACTTGGAAACATCACAAGCTCCCTGCCACACTGAAAATCTCCAGAGACCATAATAAAAAATCTGGTAAGAAGTGTACATCTCCCCATTGTCTACATTAGGAGTTCTGCATCCAGCTCTGGGGTCTCTGGCACAGGCAGGACACAGACGTGTTGTGGCGAGCCCAAAGGAGGGCCATCGGGTTGGTTAGAAGGATGGAACGCCTCTCCTATGAGGAACGGCTACGAGAATTGTGTTTGTTCAGCCTGGAAAAGAGGCGGCTTTGGTGTGACCTAATTATGACCTTCCAGTGTCGCCCTGAGATTTGCAGTCTTTTGATGTTTTCATTTCTGTGATAAAGTTTCTCACGCACTTTCTGTAAACACAGTTATGTTTGGCGAACCGTTTCTTTTTGTTTTCATTCCTTCTCCTGAGGCGGAGAAGTTTGATGGACTTTTCGTCTGACCGGTGTGGTTGGAGAGGTGGTAACCTCATCCTCCAATCCACGGTCATTCCTAAGAACATACATATATGAAGTAAAATAAACAGCTGGGGGCTTTTCCTGGCTTCTTTCTGTCCTGAACTAAGCTGGGTCTGCGTGGTTCTTTCATGTCCAAATACGACATTCCAGTACCCGAAGTAGGTCTACAACGAGGCTGGAGAGGGATGTTTTACAGGAACATGTAGTGACAGGAGAGGGGGGAATGGGTTCAAACTGAGAGTAGGTTTAGATCAGATATTAGGAAAAATTTCTACAGCGTGAGTGTGATGAAGCACTGGAACAGGTTGCCCAGAGAAGTTGTAGATGCCCCATTCCTGGAAGTGTTCAAGGCCAGGTTGGATGGGGCTCTGAGCATCCTAATCTAGTGATGTCCTTGCCCATGGCAGGGGGTTGGAATGAGGTGATCTTTAAGGAAATGTTCAGACCTGCAGGTAATGAGGCACTTTGATAGGGAACAAGTTGCTCATCTCTGGGAAACAAAGCCGTGTGGGCAAAGGGGAGCCCGGGCAGGAGCAGAACTGGCGTACAAAGCCTACAGTGCAGGACAATAAATACGTTTTAACTTTAACCAGATACTGACAAAAAAAATTAATATTCTGCTCCATTTTAAGCACACAGAAGAGTCTTGCAAAAGCCAAGAATGACCATGCTCTTCAACAATGTGAGAATCAAATGGCTCATTCTGCACTTGGATACCTCCACAGCCACCATCAGGTCCTGGAGAAATGGTGTAGTTCTTTTGGACTGGTGTGCTCACATCCCAAAAAGGGGTTTCAATACAGCCCTTTGAACTGTCACTTACCACTTGGGCCAACGAGGATTTACCCCACTGAGTCCTTGAGACTCTCCCTGCTAATAAGAGCAACATTTTAGCACAGCATGGAGCAGAAGCTCAGATCCAGCAAAGTGTGTTCAGGGATGTATGTACACAATTAAACCCACGCTCTGACTGTGCTCCTTGTGTGCCTCCTGCTGCTGCCAGGGAGTGTCCCTGACAGGAATTCACTTGGTTTTCCCACAAGGAGCCAGGACTCAAACTTCCCCCAAACTGTTGTGAGTGTGGCAGCGCTCGCCCCGCTCTTGCATACCAGACAAGCCAGGCAGCAGCTCCTGTCAGTGCTGGAGTTTTATTTCTTTACCACACCAGAGGCTCCTTGCGTGCAGCCTGGCTGCCGAGAGCCGAGGCTGCTTTCCATTATTCAGGTCAGAGTTCGCTCTCTGGTCTGTGGGGAATCAGACTCCAGGATCAAACACTTCTCTCTCTTTGGCATTGCTCCAACAGACGTGCAAGGCGGTTTTGTTTGTGTAGAGACAGATTTGTCCCTGGGTTCCCCCCGGGAAAGCTGCACAGCATGCTCTGGAAACCATGAGCAACGGGCATTCTTGTTGGAGTGAATTACATTTGCCAGATTTAATTTATTCAAATAAGAAACATATTCATCCATTTCCCACTATACATTGTTTATAAAATCAGTGGCGCAGCATCTCCAGAAAGTCGTGAGCCAACTGCTGCACATGACCTGCTCTGGGATTCAGGCTGCAACAGGAAACTGGGCTTGGAGCAAGAATTCTCTCTTAAATGAACTTTTGTAACTGGATCTACATTGTGAAATATTTGGATATTGAGCAATGGAAGAATGTGGAACATAAACAATATCAACTTCTTCCTTTGAGCATTAGCAAGCTTCAGCAAGCAGGCTGGGTTCTGCTGTGGTACAGGGCACACAAGGAGGCTGGTGAGGAAGCAGAGCTTGTGGGGGTGCCTTTGTCACATGCTGGTTAGATTGCACTCCTTGCCTCCTGGTAGCCATTCCTCTAGTTGTTATTGTGAGTGAAGCATTTGCAAGTGAAAATTGATAACAGTGCCTTTTGCTCCTCAAGTCTCCATGACAATACATTCTTTCCTACCTATGATTTTGCTAGGAAGTAGGATTTGACTGCTCAGAGGGTGGGTTTGTGTCATCCACCATATCTGGATGTTCTGCTCAGAGAAATCTAATTTAATCAGGGATTACTTGAATGTCCTACTGAGCCCCACTAGGATTTGACTCGCAGGCAAAGAAAAGAGGGCATGCTCTTTATTGGCTCTAATTCAGTAATGGCCCAAAGCTGCAGGGAGTCAGCTCAGACCTCAACAAAATATATTGCTGCTTCACCAAAGCGAGCAGGAGAACACCATGCCCTTCTGGAAGCAATTCTGAGCCAGAAGCTCAACACAATAAAGAAAGCCCCTTTTTTTTTTTTTTTTTTCCAAGTAGCATCCATAAACTTTTTTCTACAAATGATGCAGATTTTTGAATTATACAAATTATACCTATCAACAGTATCTTTGATCTGTTCAAGGGTGGCTTGACAAGAAAAGCCTCAAGCAAGAGTGAGATGCTGCACTGCTTGGAAGAAGAGACTGAGTTAAAAAAAATCTCTTCAGCCAGGCTCAGCGCCATAGCTTGAAACCAGCTGTGAGTTTTAGTGTCATCACAGAGCTGCAGTGACATCTTTAAAAAATGCACTGACCTTCAAGATGGTCTTCCCAAGGATACCTCCCCCTTATCCCCCATCCCCTGTAATGGTCTGCGTGGTCACTCTGGCCCACAAGTCTGTCCACTTCACCCTTACTATCCCTAAGGAGTAGTAAATCAGCAATAATGAAGAGGATGTGGCTGTGTCACTGCGCAGTTGTAATTCAGTGAGCTCTGAGGACACTGACATGTAAACTGGGCAGCACAGATCCCACTGGAGACATGCCCCCCCAGAGGTGCCCCAGATCCCCTGAGGGTTATGGCTGTCCTGAAGCCCCTTCCCAATTAATCCATTGGGTTTGCCATTATGAGCTAAGTGGAAGCTGGTGTGGGCACACCACTGAGCCAGAGCCCCAGGTTATATGTCCACGATATGTGCAGGTAAGAAGAATGCTTAAATTTAAAACATCACCTCAAACAAACCTGGGAGCAAACTGATCGTGATTCTTCACTGATTCGCTTCATATTGATTCACCCAGGCTCAACATTAACAAAGAACTCAACCCATTGCTGTTCTTGCATCTGAGCCTCAAGGAGCTCTAATCCCAAAGAGCTTGTGTCCAAGTGTACCATAAGAGACAAAGGGGTGAGGACACATTAGCAGTGAACCCTAGAGATGGATCCAATGAGCAATGGCCTCAGCAGTTGCCCAGCCTGTCTCTGAGACACTGCGGTGCAGAGTGAGAAGGAGCAGTAAGGGCAAGTTTGCAGACACATGGGGAGAAATCCTTCTCAGCCAAGAGGCAGCATGAAAACCCATGGCTGGGCTCTTTGTGGAGACATGCATGGGTGAGAATGTGCAGATGCTGACTGTCGAACCTGAAGTGGATGCAACTCTCTCATGTCTGAAATTAGGCAGCGGCTGAAGAGCTTTGGCAAGGCTGTGGCCTACAGCTGTACAAACTGGAGGAAGAAGTCTCGTTGAGATCTCACAGCATTTTAGCTTTCAGCTTCCAAGCATACTTATTCTCATCTCTTCATTCGACTCATTCTCACAGAGTTGAGGGGTGGCACTGTCTTAGGTTCTCCCATCTCCACAGACCATGGATTTGCATCTGCCACACCAAAGCACTCTGCTCTGAGCCAGCAAACCACTTCTGCATGTTTATTTTTAAGCAGGTGAGCAGTCCCATTACCTTTGTGACTCTCGTATGATACATTCTTAAATGGATCTACTGTTACCACAGTTATCTCTATTACTTTTTATCTCATTTATTTTCCCTTCAGTTCCTGGCCTTTTCCCCTAACCCTCTCAGTTTTCTGATAACATATGCACTTTTAAATGTTACATCTTGTTGCTTCTCCAAGCTTGTAAGTGCATACACCTTTCATTCACGGTGAAAGGATATCCAATAATTAACCAGTATTGCAGTATCTCTTCCTTCTTTCTTATTAAGGGAAGACAGATCTCTGTTTCATAAATCTATACCATCGTTATGGTACTCCAGAATGTACTCATTAAGAAGAATTATACAGACAATTAAAGACTGTCATTGAATTTCTCCTTTTTATTCATGGTTAGGAATGTGAATGAACTAAACATGTAAGTTAACGACACGTTTTTGTATGGATGTTTTGTCTGGCATATTTTGCCAGACAGCTTCCCTGTTGCAAGAAACACTGAAATTAATTATCTTATTTTCCTCATTAGTTATCACAGATGAATAATTTCTAGATATTTAACAGATCTGGTATGGATAGAGCAGCTAAATTTCATACCCAGCATGACGATACTCAACAGAGATACTGTTTGGTAGAAGGAGGTTTTTGTTTGTGTATTCAGCCTTGCCTCCACTGATCTAAAATTAGATCTTCTCTGGACATCAGCGTTGTATAAAACCTGGGCTGAAAATAGGAGCCAGTGTCTCTTCGGTGTCTGGCGACCACCCTTGAGCCAGGTTTTCTGATAACATGTTGAAGGTCCCTTCCTATCACAGACTAAGATGCCCATATCCATCCCTCTCTGCCATTTCACCCCTAATCCTGATCTGTGCCTGATGCTTCCCAGGTCTCTGAATGCATAAGAAGCATTGACTTTGCAGGTCACTACCCCAGAATATTCTTCTTCCACGTAGTTACTCAGCTGACTTGCAATCTTGCTGCTGTTTCTAATCGCAATCCTGAAGTTTGTAAACTCTTCCAGTGTGTTGCAGCATGCAAAGAAATTTCCTTCATCCCCCTCCCCTCCCCTCCCCAATTTGTCAGGTGCCCACACGTGTCCGCTAGAAGAACTGAAAGAATAGGTTTGCTTACAACAAGTAGTCAGACCTGCTCCATACGAGAGTAACAGCAGGATGGTTTTGTGACCATTAGTCCAGGCACGGAGGACACCAGACTGTCTACCAACAGGAGGCAAGTGGACAGAAAAGTGGCCAGAAAAGTGGTTGCTGGAGTCCAGACTGGTGGAAAGCTCTGTAGTTTGGCCATATATCAAGTATACACACTTTGTGGATCAGAGATAGAAGTGACAGCAATAAATTCCCTAACAACATTGTGCATCAAATCTGATGGCTGTTTTGTTTGGGGTTTTAAAATTTATTTTAAAGTAAATCTTAATTTCCTTGCCAGAGCAATGCCAATTTTTTGTTCTGTAAGATTTCAGTTTCTTTTAGGAAGTACTGTGAAGATGAATAATGGGATCCCTTGTGTGTGGATTCTGTGGCATTACATTTTACAGCTAATGAACAGATCAGTTTCTACACTGATTTCATTATTTACTCTTACTCTTACTATTTACTCCCTAGCCATGCTATATGAAGCAGGCATCCAGGGTCAAGAAGTGCTAGTTGGGGAGGGTAATACGTGCCTTTCTCCTCCCACTAATTAAATCTACCCTTTCAAAATTGCTCATGGATAGTTTTTAAAGGAGCACCCAGTGAGAGGTCTGGGATAGATGGTTTTAAGCACTGTATTTGCTCATTCAGTGCTTCCTGCCTGGACTCAGCTGTGTTGAGAAGCAGCAGAGGTGACTCAGAGGCTTGGATATGGCTTGTAATTTCAGTTCACACAACCCACAGGCACATGACTTCTTTTTCCACATTATTACTGAGTTATGCTACAGCGAATCCTAATGACCCACAATGAAACACTTCCCTACATCAAGCAAGGATAACCACTGTCCACAAATTCCCCATTTTCTTTCTCTCGACTCTATTAAAATAATTAATCACGTGGGGGAAAAGCACACACAGGCTTGCTGTGAGGTCACAGTGAAATGATACATCACAAAGGCCATAAAAACACTATAAACATGAAATTACCAGTAGCATTAAAAAAAATACCTCTAGAAAATAAACCTGAGAAGAAGTGGGAACCTCCACTGACCCACAGTATTAGTATTTGCCAGATGAGGGACTTCAGCAGGGAACACAAGGGCTGTGCAGGAGGGTTTTTGGTGGTCAGGAGGCAAGCAGCAGGTGATGCTGGAGAGATGGAAAGCCTTTGCCCCAACTCATGGTGAGAGAAGGCATGCTGCAGCCTCACCAGGGCTGGCATGGCTCCTGGCATCCTTCACCAAATGGTGGGTGTCAGTGCAAGTGATGGCTGTGCGTGTCTCATGTCACCCAGGAGGGTCCCAAAGGACATAACCAGGAAAGCTGTTGCCTGATGCTCACATTTTTTCTCACCTCAACATCTCCATGCACTGGTAAGCCAACTTTTCTGCTAGGCTAGCAGAGAATTGCAGCACCCAGGCTTAGTGAGCACAAGTGCCCATTGTTGTTGAAGTAGGTCAGGGAAGAGCAAGCTGCCAGGTTGGACACGCTGTGCCAGTGAGGGTGAAATCTGTTCCTCTCCCAGCTCCTGCTGTTCCCAGGAAAGGCACAGAGGACACTCACAAGTCAGCTTCTGACAGCGCTGTGCTGCTGCCAAATGATCTTCCTCCACAAGCACAGGCAAGGTCAGAAAAGGGAGTGAAGGTGTTTGCCTGAAGCAGAGGTTGTCGCCACCTCTGACATGGGGCTTCTCAAAGAGGACCCCGAGACTGGGAGATTGACACTGCTCTGTGCAGAGGGGAAGGATTTGTCCACGTGCCTGCAACCAGAGCCACGTTCACCTCCCAGTGATGGGGCAGCGGAGCCCTGCTGTCCCTCTCTGCCCGCTGAGTTCTGCCACTCCGCACAGCTCCGGCATGGAGTCAAAACAAAAAAACACATGGTACCCACTGCAGTGACAATGCATTCAAATGCCCACACTCAGACGAGAAAATACTTTGTTTGCTGATGGAAATACCATTTTCTTCTGTACTCTAGGCCTGCCTCACGTAATTCAGAGGTTAAGATGGGAATAATCCACGTGACTGGTATAACCTAATACTACCAGAGCCAGAGATAGAATTTCATGCATGGAAAAGAAAATTGATTCTATCTAAATATATTTCTTCTTATAAACCTGGTTCTTCTCTAGCAGGCCTTGAGGAAAGCAGGAATAATATTAGAGCAAATCTCTCTATTGCAGCTGCTGACTCGAGGTGCTAGGTCAGAAATATTTAGTAAGATAGCCTTTAAAGCATGAAAGTGCACAGCAGCCTAAAAACATATATAATAAGTAACAGGACACGATACTTGCACTTGTTTCTTTATTACATTATGTTTCATCATTTGCTCTAATTGAGTTTTGCAGTTTTGACCATGTCTGCTTTCTAATTTTCTCCCTCTAATCTGTCAAGAAAAAAGGATGATATGGTAACAAGAATAAAATTAAGATTCTGTGGCTATGTAAACAGCTGGAAATTAGCATGGACTAAGTTACAAGTAAATACAAATATGCATGATTTACAGGAAGGAGAAAATGTGCTCATAATGCAAACTGCAGCAAAATTTCTGATCATAGTATAACCATGGAGTGTTAAACCCCTGGAGTGCGGAACCCTAACAGGAATAGGCAACAAAGTTCACTCTGTGAAAAGAGTTTTAATTGAAGAAATACAGAAGCAGAGGAGAAACTACTGATGAAATGATAATGTGTTCCCAAAGGAACTTCTACTGGGGATAAACTAAAAGGAGTTAACTGTTTGGATGGAATCCAAATAAACTTTATGTTTCATATTACTTGTTTCTTTTTGCACCAGGGGAAAAAAAAGCCAACCAGAGTTTTTACCTTATTAATGGAAATCAATTAGAAACAGTCCAAAAATCAAATAGAAGCCAAGTGAAATGCAGAGCTGACTAGAAGCTCTGAAGGGAAATGTTCTTTGTCTTAACAAGGCTATTAGAAAACAAAATATAGAAGCGGTAAGAGCTTCAAAGAAATGCAGTGGACCAGGTCCAAATCCCAGAAACACACTGGGCTGGAAAAGATTCACTGGACCGTCTAATTTATTTAACACTTTCAATTCTTAGAAGTGCACCAGTTATAAAAAGTACAGCATATATTAAAAACTACATTGCATTTCCTTGAAATGTATGAATGGCTGCTAAATTTGAGCTCCTATTTTCCATTTAAAAACCACTTAGTATAACCAGAAGCTAAATAGTTTGGGTTTCTCAAAGTGGGGGAATGCAAACAAAAGAAATCTTGGGCGCTGAATGGTTAAGAATGGCTATTGAAAAAAAGAAAAGTTACTCATACAATTTTATGTTTAGTTCTGCTAGATATTTCTTTGTTTCTTGTAAATGCAAGTTTTGTCCTAGTTTTAAGGGTAAGATGCTGAAGTTAAGGTCCCTCTGCAAGACAGAACTAGTGTCGCTCTATGTCCCATACTGTGTCAGAGTCAGCTTCATTAAGCCAACTACCAGTGTGAATCCTGAGATGGGGGTGTGAAAAGGAGGGAAGAAATGCTTCAGCTTTCCTGCCAAGGTGTCTAAAGGCAATAGAGAAGAAGTCTTCTCCTCTCCCATTCCTCAGTGACTTTTCCTGCTTCCCTCCTGTTGCATCCTCTGCACCTGCAGGAAGGTGGCTTCTAGTATCTCAAGGCTCAAAGCTGTATCCCCTTAGGAAGGAAACCAAGAGCTAATTCTCAATCAGTGTAAACTGGCTTGGGTGCACTGGCTTCACTGGGTTTACACAAACTAAACCAACACACTGCAGAGGATACAGAGCATTTCAAATCCTTTAAAAACATTCTGAAAAGGTAGCAAACTTATAGACACGTGTATGTGTGAAGAGGGTGAAGTCTGAGGATAAAGATGACTCAATGGGAAAACAGCCCAGAGAGCAGTGGGGCCAGGAAACACACCTCGTGCATACACACACAGGATGTACCCACACATCCACACGTCTGTTTTCTGTGTTACTGATAGAACCATGTCTGCTTTGAGCTCAGGCTGGGATATGAGCTCAAGCGACCTCAATTCCCCTCAAAGGGAGCAAACTTTGTACCGTGATCCAGAAATCAGCCAGAACCTGACATACTGGGCTTTACCCAGCAACCTGGAAAGCTGTGACTGGCTCTCAGGGCCCCACTGATAGCCAGCAGGACAGAGGAAAGGGGAAACTTGCACTGTCTGCAGACGAACAGGAGCCTTTCCTCTCTATTGCTGCCAAGCCAGCACTTTTCAGCAACATCCAATCAGCGCCAGAAATTCCTTAAAAGAAAAAAGAAGCTCTTTGGAGCAGAGTCCTTTTGTGTATCATCCCAGAGCACAAAGGGGCCCCTAGCTCTCGGGAGGGCCTCTTAGGTACTGGCTCAGTATCACAAACTGCAATAATGAAAATCATTTATAGTATTATTTTTGTAAGTAGGGATTTTCCCTGTTTTCCTCTCCCTCTGGAACTTGCCAGTTTAGAGGAGAAGACAATGGCCTCTTCGTTACTGCTGGAAAGGCAGAAAAAGAGAAAAGATTGTTGTTGTTGTTGTTATTGGAGGAGATACCAAAGAAATGAAAAAGTGTTTATATTCCCATGGGCCTTTGTGTAACTGTGAGCATCTCAAAGGCAAGACAGGAGCTTGGAGAATACACAGAGATGTAAAATCCAGGCTCAGCTTTAGCCTCTCTGCTGTGCAGAGACAAAGCACCAGTCAAAAGATCTGTGTCAGTGAGTGTTTGCATGTACAGGTGAAAGCAAGAGAAATAAGGAGATGCAGGGAAATAGAAAAAGAGAGAGGGAGAAAATGGATGGTTACTAGGGAGGGACTAGAAAAGGGAAAAAGAGATATATTTAGTCACAATAAATTTTGTTATAACTGGTGCAAATTTTTCACTTACAGCACTTTTTTTTTGAAAAAATGATATTAAAACAAATGTTTAGAAAAGAGGAATTTCAGTATTTACCTTCTTTTTGATGCAGCCTAAACACTCAATTCTATCTTGGAATTTGAGTTTTACTCCTGTCACAGAATAGAAAGCAGGAAAAAATCTAACAGATAATGAAATGAAGGAGAAAAGAAGCTGTAACATAAATAAAGGGGGAAAATGCAAATCTGAAAATTTTGATAATTCTTGTTTCTGACAAAATGTATATATCATTGAGCAAAAAAAGTGTTCCTGTTTAAAACTAACATTAGTCTCAATTATTCTGAACAGTGCCAGGCTCATTTTTCAATGACATCTTGTTATTATTATATATTACATTCATTACAGGAGAGCCCAGAGGTTCTCAAGCTTCTGTCATGCTGAGTAAGTACAATATTTAGGAAAGATTATCCTCATCTTAAAGAACTGACAAGTTAACTAGAGACAGGATGCAGCAAGCAGGAAAAGAACATTAGAGAAGAGGGAGAGGAAGAGTAAGGAAAGTGACCACGGTGAGAACATCAGTAGCCCAGCTGGAGAGATTTATCACATATTTCACAAGCACCTTCTCCTTTGACTTGTATACAAACAAGCCATGGGCTCTGGTGTGTCCCCCAGAAGTCACCTTCTCCATGATCAGTGAGTACAGCGGGACTGAAAAGGCAGCTGAGGGTGGCTGGCTCCCCGCTGATACAAGCAGTGTGGTGAAGCCCCACCAAATGACACACAAGTCACTGCCAGGACAGAGGTCAACTCTGAAGCAATCACACACTGGAGAAAGGCAGGAGAATGGATTAAGCAGATACACAGCATAATTTCCCCTTACACGAGTACCTTTCCAAAGCATCCAATGAATTGAGAAATGCAGCAACTTGTAGGCACAACAGCAACACATCTAAGGCCCCAAGAATTTTGGGATTGCCCTCCATTAGCCACAGCCTCCCGCCTCCCTGATCACTCATGCCTGTCACTTACATTAGAAGCACAGGTGCCATGGATAGAAGGGCTTTCAAGTCTGTCAGCACGGCTGTGCCAAACTCTCACTTGGTCTGTGGTAGGTGGTTTAGTGGCCCCAACACTGAGACTTTTGCTCTAATTCCCCCATATAACTTTGCATGGGGTGAGGAGGAGAGACTCAGTTTCCCCATCTATGCCGGGCTTTTTTTTTTATCCAAAAGTTCACAAACCAAGACCCTCCTTTCGTGCCAAATTTTGTTGTATTGGCCTCAGAAGTGTCATCTATTGAGTATGAAGCTGCTACTCATTTCTCCCTGAGGATGGAGTCATACTGTACTTGTTCACAGAAATCCATGCCTGCTCCTCACTCCAAGTGTCATGAAAGGCTGAGGACTCTTCTTTCTTCAGCCTTTGACAGCAGTGCACCTGTACCAGCAAGGCACTACCATGCCTGTGCCTTGTGCATGTCAGGGAGCATCTTCTCATGCACTGAGACAAAAGTGGGAGGTCTCATCAACATTTACCAGCACTGAACCTTTGCTATCTCCCCATGAGTAAAGAACAACCACTGCTGGCTACTTTGGAAGCAATACTTTGCTAACTAGAAAGAACTGCAGCTGCATACAGCGACAACACGATATCCTCTGTTCAGAGACAGCTTTTTTACAGAAGGGAAATTCTATCATTTACTGCTCTGGGCTATTTTCAGGAAAATATCTCCTAAGGAACTTTCCACTATGAGTAAAAGGTCTAGAAAATGTCTCTCCAACCTCCATTATTTGTATTAAAGTATGCTGACACATGCTCTTGTGACTTTCCCAAGACTTGAGAAAGACAAAATTAAATTTAAAAAGTATAGCAATTTAACCTGGTTTTTTTTTAAACAATGACTCAGAGTATGTGTGAAAGAAAACATTTTATGGCATTTTTCTGAGATTTCCCATGGTTGGTAAAACTCCCCCAGTAACAACTGCTTAGAGTATCACTGTCCAGAAACTTTAGCATTAGCAGATTTACGTCTTTTCTATTACCTGCAGCAATAAACTGCCTTAAAGAATCCTCTTGTTCCCTAACTACAAATTGAATTTCAATAAATGTATGTAATATAGCCACAGGAAAGCACAAGGCAGAGTTGTGTGCAGTCTTAAAATTTTACATGCAGTTCTCATTGCCTCAGAAGTTTGATCAGATATTGTCCAGTCTTAATGTATGTGTACTCCCTGGGCTAGAAAAGCAAAATACACCTGAGTCAAAACCTTCTACTGTAGTCAAATTAAAGGCATAAGAAATAGAATGACAAGTGGAAGAACTAAAATGGGCTTGTGGCCTTCAAATTCCCTGGTTGGCTAGTAATAGCGGAACCTTGGCCTAAACTCAAACAGCTTCAGGGTTGTCATAAATTGGAAGAAGGATCTTTGGGATACACTGACATAGCTGGCATATTTCTAATTTCTTCAGCCTTGCTCATGAGATTATACGACCTTGTTGCATGACAACTCTTGTCTACTATATCGGGTGAATTCGCTGCTCCAAAGAGAAGATGGTTCAGTGGCTTTCTGCTCCCTTTATACCTGCAGCCTAGTATAAAGCAACCCAAGGGAACTGGACTTTTAATGCCCAGTGCCTGAGTGCTATTAAATTAGCTACTCTGCCCATTAAACTCCCAACCTCACCTGTGGCAATTCCTCACCTTTGAAAGGTTACTATTATTCTCATCATTATCTGTATCCTGATAGAGGCTGAATAGCCACACAGCTTTTTATTTTTTTAATAGACATCAATCTTTAGTGTGTAACAGAAAGCCCTTCCAAATTGCTTCAAAGGGTCAGTGAAGGCCCACTTGCAGGCACAGTCCCACTGATACCTTCTGTGAGTCTGTGGTGGTTAAGTAAGAGAAGGATATGGGTGTGCATCATCAGTACTTCAGAGGTGTGGGTTGTGCACTGTCCCACTTCTCCTTTCTCTCTTCCTCCTACACCGGCATGTCCCTACAGAGCATAGTCTCAGTAAAGCTTTGGTGGGAGGCTCCCAACCTGTGGTCTCTGCTGAGGGGTTATCAGCTGGTCTGTGAAATTGATGTTCCACAAAATGTTTTAAACTTATGAACTCCCTCTGGGTTCATGGGTGGTCTGGGAAAAAGAAGATTGAAACTGTTTGAGCTCTTTGAGAACCAGTGGTTTAGGCAACAAACTCCCACTGGCATCAGAACAGGCTGTGGTTAGGAGTTAAGCACAAGTATAGCCACGCACAAAGGTCCTGCAAAAGCACACAGCCTTTATTGTGTCAAGACTCATCATTATACTGCTACCAAAATGGTGATCACGGTCCTGCCGTGCATCATGAAACAATATACAAGCAGCAGACAATTCTGTGTATTTCCAGTCACAGCTTTTCTGAGGATTTGGCTGTGCCAGAGGTGGCACTGAAGTCCACAGGACAAGCAAATGAACCACTTCTCATGCTGAATACCATGGTAAACCATAGTGTCTGTGATCACTCTTCTTCCAAAAGCGAGCATGCAAACAGTCGTCTGTGTTTGCGGACAAGGCTCCTTCACCATCTGCAGCACCACATCCATCTTGGCAACAATAAGATGGCAATGACTGGCAGCAGAAGGTGCTTATGGCATCACTGGACAGCATTTCACCAGCTCCTGGGGAGCAGGATTGCAGTGACACCACTGTCACCATTGGTTGAAAGAGAATTGATACTGAAGGTAACACTTGGTGCTTCAGGACCAGCTTTTTACTGGTGGATATGAGATAATCAATGTTGACCTCTAGTATGGAGACAGTCCAGCATTCCCCTTTCAGAAAACGTGGTTTTGTGTATCAGACTCCACAAGTGCAGGTAAATTCTGACTTCTAATGGCTGCTATTACACATAGCACTTTCAAAATGATTTATTGACAACAACCCAGCAGGTTCCTCACTGGATTTTCAAAGGATTTCATGACATCTTTTCTCCTTGATTCACACATACGTCTGGTATTTCTTTGGCCAAAGAAAGATAAATTTGGCTCAGTTTTGACCAACCTACTTGGATTTTGCAAGTAATAAGAGCTCATGCATTAAACTACAGGTTTGGTCCCTGCTGGCTGAATCTTCATGACACATGGCCTTAAATTTCTTATAAGTACAAGGCAAAGATATGGAGTAAATGCCACTACTGAAGGTAGAGTCATAACTCAAGAGCTTCTAGGTGGCAGAATGTCTTAATGACACAACTGAGAACATAAGAGACTGACCTCGGAGAGTGAAATAAATGAGCTTGCCTGCCACATTTCCACTTAAAGAAGTCAGTAGTGATTAGAAATAAATGGAGATTCACCTTGGAGCAATATAATTTAATACAACCAACACATTTTGAGTAGAAAACATAAAGCTGAAAATTACTCACGGTGGAGAGAAAATGATAATAAATTATGCAAATCTATAGGCAGAGAGACTAGTACTAAATATCATAGAAAATAGTACCATGAGTGAACACGGCTCCAGTAACATGCAGTCGTGTGTTGGGATGACCTGTAGACAAAAGAAAGTCCTGACATGCCAGGTTTGGTCAGAGAAGGTGGCAAAAGCAGATCATATGGGATGATCATACAAAATAAGACCCAACAATGCTTCCAGGATGTAAGCACTGAAAAGGTCACATTCCCCAAATGAAGCACTGTCTGGTGGCCACTGTGCTGCTCTGAAACCAGAATGCCATGAAAAGACATCTCAAATAGGTACAAACTGCAGCTTATTGCCCTTTTCTGCCTGCAGCTGGCCCTAGTGCCAGCATGGCAGACAGAATAGCAAATAACACTATTTGAAAGCTTTCCAGCTAGGGCTAGATTTTAGTGCCATGCAATTTAAAACACAATAATCTAGGTCTATAAGTGACAGTTTGAGCTTATTTTTAAGAGGAGCAATTTAAGATTTGCAAACCCTTGGTTGTATTCAGGTAGTTTCTGCAAGCAGTTATGTGTTCAGGAAGGCAAATAATATCCCAACCAAGCCAGGGCAAGCTGGTAGTAAATTAAACTACACTTAGATTATTGCTGATGATGAAAATGCAACCTGGTTTGTCTTTAGTGAGGAGATGGAATCTTTACTACATTCTTACAGTCTTTTGCAATTATTTCTGCCTCTGCCAGAGCCAGGCAATTAAATCTGCAGCTTTACTAAGCTCTGTCACATTTTCTAGAAGTTCTGGTGAAAGGAGCCTGCAAAGAGGAATTCCAAACTTCTGCCAGTCAATCCTGCATAGAATTACTCTGCTCTGCATCCTCCAGATTCTATAAAATTAAAAGCATTTATGCCATCCTTGACTTGATGCATGCAAACAGATGACATGCCTAGATCAAGCATGTTTCTGAGTTGCAACCACATATTACACAAAATTATGATATTAAAGAAGAGCTGATAGATACGAGTCTTGTCAGCTGCATTGTTTACCCTGCTCTCCTGAAGTAATTACGGGTTCACAGTGGAGATTTACACTTAGCTTCCCTTGTATTATTTGTGGCAGTTTTCACTATCTGTCAACAGAAATTTCATGACCATTGTGGAGAAAAAAAGGTGTAGCCTGGGATGGCAACACATCAGATATTTAGCAGCAGCAATCAACAGCAGTTGTTGTGCAATAAGTAATGACTAATCAGCTTGGCTGTGTTGTGCATTCCCTAACACGTGGCCACAGCCCCCACTTTCCGAGATGCACTGTAAACCACCTGTTTAGGATCATACTCAAGAAGGTTGTGGTTTGCACATTTTCTTGTTCTCGTTATTGCTCATGTCATTAGATGAGATTCATTTGATGCCATTACTTGTTCTCGTTAAAATCTTTGTGACTAGAATATGGTACAGTATCAGAATTTTAATGCCTCATATATTCTCTGAGAGATGATGGCAATAAACGCTACTGCTTTGACCTTCTCCAGGTTTTATAATTTGATTCACTGATCATCTCCCTTCATTCATCTCCATTTGTGCCCATATAGAGAATGAAAAGCCAGAGAAGAACTATAGTTACCAACAGACAAAAATATTTACAAAATTTAATGTCCCCTATTTGTAAGCAAATCAACAGTTAATAGCCTTTCATCATCTGCATTAAGCACTAATATCCTGCCTTTCCCGTGAGACAGGGATTTCTGTGGGGAAGCAGAATGGCAATGTGTGGATTCTTTAGCGTTACAGGAACACTACAAAGCAGCCCGGTAACTACCCATACCTGTGACAGTACTTGCAGTGAAGAATGGGGAAAAGGGCTTCTTGTTCGGAGCTCTTTGCTAGAGTGACCTTAAAAGAATTTCTAGGATTTTATTTTGAGTGATCATGAAGGTGTAGTAGTGACCAATTAACCCCATCACTGCCAAGATTTCCTGAAGCTTTCTTTATAGATGGCCCCCTATTACTGTGTGTAGTCAGTAGGATACAAAAGGTGCTCAGAACAGGGATATCCAGGTGAAGATGCGTTAGGCATACTGCCAAACCTCAGCCACAAAACTCAGGAGCTTATTTTAGAAACCTAGATCGGACCCATCTCACCACAGCTCCCTGGGTAGAAAGACAGAACATTTTAGGACTCATTTGGCCTGTTTTAGAGACCAACCTAAGTTTTCTATATAGGCAGTGAACTGAAGGAGCTCTTTCAGAAGATGATCTATAGCACCTGAATAAGACAAATACACTGGACTGCTGGCTGGAAGGAGCTGTCTCTCTTTCCTTTGCCTGTTGAGGGAGAGCAACCCTTCCATACAAGCTCCTAAACTGGGGCTTAAAACTAGGCAGCACAATTACCTCCTCTACTCAAAACACTTGGCCTGGATGCTCCTGGGAGGTGAAAATGGAGTGTTGTCTGGTGCACACTCCCTGCAACACCAACTTGTGATTGGAGGGGGTGTTTCTTTCACAGGCTCACTGACTTGAGGGATTTCACCTGATTTATAGCACAGATTCGGGTGTGGTGTTTGAAACGGGATTGCTTGAGCTTGTCTATAAAGATCAAGAAGATTTCAGTGTGAAGTGTGACAGAATAATTTATTTTTTTACCGATTTTCTTTTACAAACATCTACTTTTCAGCAGGCAGATTATGAAATGAGGCCCCATTTTCTCCTGCACTCTGCTGTGCCTTGGTACAGCAGGACTGTACATGGGGGTTCATTACTCCATCAATCTCCTATGAATTCCAGCACTAGATATATAAAGCTGCCACGAAAGACCGACTTTTCTTTACCTGTCACAAGAATTTACTCATCTAGCTTTGGGCAGAGATTTTTACAGATCACCGGTACATCAAAAATATATCAGCACTAAAACATGGCCCAATTTAGCCTCATACCCAAGCCAGAGCTCTTCTGGGAACAGACAAAGCAGGCACCTGCCCAAAGCAGCATCCTGCTGAAGGGAGGTAAAACAATTGTGATGGCTTCTGGCTTCGTGATTGACGGAGTGCGGGAGAGCTGGAATGGCTGCTGCTCTTCCTTCAGGGTCACTGTGGGAAGGTGTGGCTGCTGGCTACTACTCTCAGGCGAAGCAATGGAGTGGTGGTCATCACCCCATCCTCCCAGCTTCCTGGCTGCAGGAGCAGAAATCCCAACTTCTCTGCACACTCCCCTGCCCTACTGTCCTTCTTGCCTTCCTCTTCAGGTGTGCCCCAAGCAACCCCCAGCCCCTGAACTGTGGGGTGACAATGCTCACTTCTGGGAAGCCTTTGTAAGCTCTGGCCACAACTTTAGAAAAAGCATTTAGGGATGGTCTTTTAATGGCATTTAGCAGCCCTCATGTTATACTCAGCAGGAGACTTGGTACAGGGTGGGTTAGGCAACCTGGTTTCTCAAAAGCAGACTTTTGTTTGTCTGTTTTTCCCCTCTGCGGCCAGGCAGTGCCAGCTGTGGAGGTAGTTAACTGATGATACCTGCAAGCAGAGTGCACCACAAAATCACTGCTGTGGTCTCCAAACCCCCAAAATCTCCCCAGAGCATGGGGGAGCTCACCTGCAATGGCAACAGGCTGGCAAGGATGTGGACTGGCTGGCAGCAAAAGGGTAACACCGCTGGCTCTGAAATAAAGTAAACTGGAGAGAAGGTATAAGAACACATGTCATCAAAAACAATTGCTAGAACAGGATAATTAGGAAAAATCCTTCTTGTCTCTAGAAAAGCAGCAGTGAAATTAAGGATTTAGCGGTATATTCCTTGTATCCACTCCAGACTGATCTGTGTGAGACACATCCACAGACAGCTTAGGAAGGACCAGGCAGTAGGATGCTCAGTGAGAGGAACTGACAGCTCTAGCAGGAGAATATTGGTCCCTAGGCAATTTCAGGGTGACAGGACAGGTCAAAGCACCAATGCAGAGATAAACATTACTTCACACTCAAAGATATGTAGAAGCTGTTGTCCAGTACAGTACCTAATTTGACATCATTGTGAAGCAGCAAGAAAACAGTTATGGTCTTACTTCCCATCAAAACATAGTTTTATCCTGATTGGGCCAAACCTACGGTAAGTACCACAGACACAAAATTAAAACCTTGCAGGAACAGAAAAAAAAAAAGGAGGCCCCTATCCAGTAAAAGATGTAAAATTACCTGTATAAAAGCCAAATATATCAGGTTAGGCATTTTTTACTGGATTTGTGTTTTGTTTGTGGTGGTTTTTTTCCTTAATCCTGTATGTGTACAGGCAACTACAGGAAGAGGTGTTGCCTTGTTTTACTGCAATGTCTCAAAATTGCACTTTTTACATGTTTACCTAAATATCTGCTTGTTTAGCAGGAAAAAGGTGAGATTCTTTTCTCCTTGATGGAAAGGAGATATGAGATGCCATTTCAGTAACTTCTCTGGTTGTGTTTCATAAGTGCAAATTTATTCATATGTCAATGGCAATACTTAATTTCCTTTATATTAGACTACCTATAGAGCATTTTCTAGACATAGTTCTGGAACTTCTGAGCAGTAGATGAGGAGCTCTGAAGTCAGGTGGTGTTTTGACTTACTAGTTGGAGGAAAACAAGGATATGAGAGGTGCTCTAGAAAATATTCCTGCTTCAACTTGAGAATGGAGGACCCAAGAAAAAGAGAAAATATCTCAGCTTTAATTTGGGCAATGGGTGAGGTGAAATAAGAGGACAGAATTTTGACCTTTCTTGCTTGGGAAGGGCTGAGTTGACTTGTCTGGCAGTGAGTGATCATTCAGCACGGAAGAAATAAATATGAGTAGCCTGCAGAAAGATTATTTGAGAACAACTATCTGCAAAAGCCTGAAAAGCAAGGTCAAACTCTCTTTAGACATACAATGGTGTGAATCCAGAGCAGCTCTAGTTGAAGCAAACTGAGTTATGCACTGATGTAAATGAGATCAGACATAACTTGCTGTCAACACAGCCAAATTTTAAGTTGATCAAAGAACAAAATCTTCCCTTGTGTATATTCAGAATTTATCTGATGACTGTAGACAGATTTAGATGGAAATACTTCCTTCAAAGAGTTCAGTAAGTCCAAGTAACTTCTCAGTGTGAGAAGGAATAAGTCAGGTTTTTTATAAAGGGAACACTAAATCAGAAAATATGTGGCCATTTAAAAAATAGAACAACTTCTTTGCAGCCCGTTGAGTTGTGTATCACTTCCAGTGATTACATTTTCAGTCACTGCTGATGGACTGAATGCAACATGACTACTTCATAGATTGTTTTAAAAGAGCTGGAGTGCTGGACAGGATGGAGGAGAATTTTATGCCAACGCTGGCTAGAATGGGAGCTGTCAAACCCCGTCCTTTTATTTTCCCTTCATCTTGCTCAACTACATCAACTCCATTTATTTCAGATTAAAGGCTGCAATATTGTCATTAAACACTGGCATTAACGCTGGAAACCCAGTCTGCTGCCATGGTTGGCAGTGCCAACACAAGCTAATCATTCAGTGCCTCTGAGGTCTTTTACTTCCATCTTTTTCTTTTGAACTCCAGCAAGTTGCTTTCAGATCCTGGCTTTCCAGACATGTTGTTCAAACCCAGATGCAAACACAGTGCAGGGGCATCCTGCCTGCCACAAGAGCACTGAAATGCCATATGATGTTCATGGTACTGCCCCACACGGGTTTGCCATCGTGCCCCAGTTCTGCTAAGGGGGCTTCTCCATGGAAGTGAGAAGATTATCTGGCTTGGCAACCTTCAAATCCATCAGCTGTATTGCTAGGCAGGAGTGTGGGTGATTACCAAAATTCCCAGCTACCTGCACACTAACACTGCTGGTGATGATTGTTTCAAGCTGGCCCAGTTTTTCTGTTGGAAGACACCAGTCTAAAATTGGGGAACACCATTGTTGCCTAGGCAAGATCTAGATGAAGCAGTGCTATTGTAGACCATAAACATCGTGTCTGGCATCCAAATAACTTTGTCAAAGGCCAGTCCCAGAACATCCCACTCTCCCTATCCTAACCACCTCATAAATGGTGCCTCAACATGACAAAATCTCTGTAACTTTGTGCTTTTTATCAGAATTTCACCTCACCACAGCACTCTGACTTCTTGATTAGTTCTTCTGAGGGACGTCATGCCAATAAGCCAGGAATACAAGCAGAATAGGAATAAAGAATCCCTTTACTGGACATATACCTGCTCCCAAGACAGCAGTAGACGTGTGTACAGTTTTCCAGCACAACACAGTCTTTGAGCATGTTCTATATGTTTGGTCTGTTCTCATCTATTTGTGAGTCAGAGGTCTAGGGGTACCTCAAGTTATCCTGTCTCTTCCTTTGGCAGCTTTCTTTTCTGTAATATGGTCCACAGAAGCCCTTGCTTAGACATGCAAATTTATTTTATATTAGACAGGTTCTAGAATAAAGTCAAGGAACAGCAGTAAGAACATAAAGCAGAAATCAGAACCCTCCTTTTCATCCAAGCACCCAAACTACAGGGTGATTCTTGCACCCCTTCTCTCTTAACCTGGCTTAGTGATTCACAAATATCTCTTGTCACAGTTACTCAGTCCTGAGGAGATATTTAGGGAATGCTGGCACTCAGCTAAGTTAGAAAACTGGTAAAATAAATGATACTGGTGCTAGGACAGAAGTTGTGGATTTGAATCTGCTCAAACAAATACTGAACCTAGGTCTGCTGTCTCCTGAAAAGCACTCTAGCTCCTACCTAAACCACCCAAAAGCTTGCATAAAAATGTGCAAAACCATTTCTCTTTAAAAATGTGAGACCTACATTTGAAACTTTGGAAGATGAGACCTGCATTTGGGACATTACAGATGTCCAGGGCTATTTTCAGGACACCATCTTTAAATGCTTATTTTGGTGGCTTCTGAAAGTAACTGTGACAAGAGCAATGAGCAGCTTGGAGAGCTTGTTGCCAGGCCATGATGCCCCCTTCAGTTAATTTGAAAAGAAGGTATAATGCCTAAATTAAGTGTCTATAACAAATGACCTACTTATCAGGCTGTGTAGAGGCTACCTAGTGAATATGTCATGTCACACCCCTGCTCCTTGCACCTCTTTGTACCCCGGTTTCCTTTGCATGGATAGCAGGTTTGGGGAGACAGCATACTCCCAATTCTTGCTCCAAAATTGTATTGGGATGTGATTGGGATAAATAAAACCAGGCAGTCAGGAAATTCTTCCACTGTTCTAGAAACGAAGCCTTCCACTATCATGTCTATTTATATTCATAGCTTATATAGCAAGGGAAGCTACGCTGGGAAGCTCATCTGAATTAATTACAGACACAAGTAAGCAGTTAGGTCACTGCAGCTGCTAGTTTTGACATGGCCCCCAGGTCTGAGGCTGAGGGGCAGTGTAAAACCTGTGCAGAAAACATAGATTTCTACAGGAGATACTGTATTTGCAATTTTTTATTCATTATCCTTTGCATTCTTTGCTGCCTGAAATGCTGTGATACCAAAATCATGCATATATGATTAATTTGGGTTATCAGGGAGTGTGTTGGGAAGGAGACTGAGTGCCCATCATGGCAGGTCTAGTGGATTTGGCAGTAACTGGGATGTTTTTTGCCACAGAAGCTGAAAGCACCTTGTGGCTGCTGTGGGATGTGCCTACAAGGCACGATTATGTGTGTGCTCTGGCATGTGGGTGTGATGGTAATTGTTCACAGCTGCATGCATGAAGAAAACCAGCCCTGGGCAGGCTTCACTTCTTGCTCATTCCTTTCTGCCAGATGTTTTTTCACTTCTGTCAAATTTTCCTGCTCTTGAGAACCAGAAAGGGGACTCAGGGTTCTTCTCAGCTGCTCTCACGAGCAGGAGGTGAAAACTCTGTGCCTTAGGGAGGGGCATTGAGCTCTACTGAACAGCCCCTTGACAGCAGGAGATTGGATAGAATTTGAGTCCATGCCTCCTGTCCTGGGCCAGCAGAAAAACAGAAAAACACAGCCATGGCTATTCTGGAATTCAGGAAGACTATGCCCCTGTGGCTTAACAGACACCTACTGTCTTCAAGTGACCTCCAGGATGTGCACCATCCTTCATCTGGAAAACATAAAGGCTAGAGCTGAGCTTTCCCCAGCTGCCCAGGCTTCAGCCTCTCTGAGAAGATCATGTACCATATTGCCAGCTTACATTAACCCCTATCAGCATTAGTACCTGATCTGGAAACTTTTTCTTTTATGACTGACCTGGCAGGCACACCTGCAGCGCACCATATGGTCCCCACCCCATAATAATTACCAGCATTCTCTACCCATTTTCCAAGAAATGAGCAATTCCATATCCCATTATAAAACTGACCCACAGTCTGTTCCCTACAGCTTGCTCAGCCCCTGTCTCACATCCCTACCCACCTTCATGTGCCTCATCCCACCTGCTCCTCTGTTGCTGCCCTTCTGGGTGAGGAGAAGGATTCCTGCACTGAGGCTGTTCTGAGATGTCTGAAAACACGTGCAATGTAGTAGTATTTTTCAGTGCAGAAAAATCAGACATTGGCAGCATGTCCTCACCTGACACTGCAAGAATTCAAAAGCTCTTAGAAATGCTGATTAAAGAGGACATCTGGAAGCCACTTAGTTCAAAGCCCTGTTTACAGTAGGACTGCTGCTTACGCTAGATCAAGTCAGCTGTGACTATTGATCTGCTTCTCCATTTTCCTATAGTCTGCATTAAGCTCAAGTTAAAGCTCATTCTCTCCTCTATTCCTTCAGATTTTTTAATACACTCACCACCACTGCCACTCTGTATTCTCCAGGCTTCTGCTGCTTCTGTGCTCCTTCTGCAGTTTCCTTTCATGTTGCCCAGCCATTACCAGCTTTTTTTCCCATTACAGTCAGGATGGCATTTGAACTGATGCACATCTTTGTTCCTTGAAAAACAAAGCATGGTGTTTCCTGCCCTCCTACAGACCACAGGACATTGTAAGCATCTGCCTTGAGTGCATTCTCTGAAACTTTGTTTTTTAGGACAGACATACATGACTTAATGGAAAGGTTTCTCCTCTTATTCTTCTTTCTCTAACGAATAGGGTTAAGCAAAGAAAAACAGTCAGTTGTAACTTGCCCAGAGCCTTAGAGGCCATGTACAAAAGATTTCTTCCCCATATCTCTTAAACAGTTTATACAGAACGTAAAGACATGAATAACATGATAACCGCCGCTCAGACTGATACCGCTTCAGGGAAATCACTGGGAATACAAGCAGCAGAAGACACGCCTATATAATCTCTGGAACTAAATTTAGACAGAGCTGTATCTCTGCCTAATTGTTCAACCCATTTCCTCCTCTCACAGCAGAACAAGGATTCCTTCTGGAGCAGATGGATCACGTTCAGTGTCTTCTGTTTAGCTTTTCTCCTAGGAACCCCATCTTTTATAATTGCTTGCCTTCTGCCTATTCTTTCTGAATACACCTCCAGACAGGCCTGTCAGAACTGGCTCGCTTTGGAGCAGAGAGTTTTTTTGTGTTACACTGCAATCCATGACACCCAGCCAGTTGTTCAGTTTATATTGGAAGGATCCCAAGAATGACCAGTCCCTCTGTACTATCTCTAACCAGCCTGGCTTTTTAACATGGCTTCAAAAGGCACATGAAAGATTCTCTATTAGATGAAAAAGGATAAAAAACAGAGGAAGACTTCAGGTGCAACGTACTAACTGTACAGCCTGAGAGTTCTTTTGGGATGGTTTTTCTCATAAAGTGTTGCAGTTTCCAGCATGCTTGACCAAAATGCTTGGTCCCACCATCAGCATATTGATAGGAGAAGTGAAAATAAACTTCTGGTTGGTGAGCAGTAGGCTCTTGAATATGAAAATCACTCCACTTAAACAACTAAATAAAGTTTGCAATTTGGGTTGAAATAGGGTTGCTGATAAGGTAGCTTATTCACCCCATTATTAAATAATGGAGTTAGGCTGACTATACACCTGAGCTGAGTTGACCAGGTGGCTGCTTCACCCTGAAAGGAGGAGTCCAGTTCATTCATCTCTCCTCTCCTTTCTTCCTTTTTGCCCTCACCATGACTGTTTAACCTGCTCCCTTCCTTATATTGGCCCTAGTGCTCCTCTGACTGCATGCTGAGCAAGCTCAGCTCACTGATGTAGTAAAAAACTAATTTGAGGGAAAAAAACCACCAAACATCACGCAAACAGTTTTCTGACCACTTTCAAGTTGAAAGAACTTAGTACAGGGTCAGAAGACAGTGACAGCCACTCTAACAGAAAGAGATATATAGCAAAGCTGGAAGGACACATATAAGGAGAGATGTGAGGGGAAGGGAAAAAGTGGAGCTTCTCCATAGCTCCGTTAGGAAGAAGACATTACTAACTCTGGAGATCCCTGTGAAGACCCAATAGAGCTATTTGAGGAGACTCTGGATCCCACCAGGCTGTTGCTAGTCCCAGTATCAAAGCAGCTCACTGCTCCGCCAAGGAAGGCAGAACTAAAGATCCAGACAAGTGTAAGATTGCTTTAACTTTTTTTTTCAATAGGCAAATTAAGTCTAGAAACATTTTCCACCAACTTTTCTCAAGAACTACTAACCCTTTTGGGATCCTCTTCTGGTGATTATTCTCCCTGCTGCCACAACAGACAGCATTACTCTGCTGCCCCCAAGCACAGGATGTAAGCTGTGGGCTGGCGCCATGTGCCACAGTGATACCAGCTACCTAAGCTAACTCTGAACTAGGACAGCTACTTGTCTGATACAATCCAGTAGGAAAAAGCTGTACTGCTTCCAGTACTCTGGTGATTTCATTTAGCTATACACAGCATTGCAGGTGTCTTATTCTGAATAACGAATACTTCTATCTCATTTTGATAAATAAGTGCTTATTCTGATAAATAAGAATGACAAGAAACATTTTTTTTCTCTTGGGACTGGAAGCATTTTCATTGCATTTTTTCCCACATTCCAACTAGAAAGCTAGTATTTTCTGCTGGCAAAGATTTCTGAGAAAAACTATGTAGAAAATTCTCATCTAAAAAACGTACAAACCATGTTAAAAAAAAAAAAGAAGGAAAGAAAAAGAGGGTGGGAGGGTGGGATATGATTATTTAGTCAGACAGAATGTCCAGAAATTCTTCAGTGCCTCCCATGACTGTTGAAGTAATACAAGGACTTGAAACATCATTAAATTATACTCTGTAAAATTGTGCAAATTATTTCTTCTTATCTTCTTGTCTGATCCCAAAGTATGCATCTGCATAAATACTTTCAGGTAAAAGGCAGTGGCAAAAGCAACAACATTTTTCATTTTCTTTTGATTTGAAGTTTTGTCTGCAGCACAGTAGCCTGAATTTGGATACAAACAACTATATGCCACTTGCTACACACAGCTGTGCTTACATTATCAGACAATCCATTCATTCTCTGTTCTCTTAGTGAGTTTCTTGAACACAACATATATATGACTTTGGCTTCCAGGGTAACAGCCATGAATCTCAGAAACTGAAAGCTGCAAGAGAGATGCAACTAGAAAGGCCACCTCATGGGACAGAGAGGGCTAATCCTCTTTAATTGAGTTTGGATTTTCTTTCACAGTGTGTACTAGTAAATGGCTTTAGAAGCCAGAATATTCACTGAGGTGACTGTCCATGTAAGAAAATACTGAAAGAAAGTGTATTTTCCAAACACATGATACTTGCTGAGGTGTTTTTCTAAGTCAGGGAACAGAAACAGTACTGATGGATCCGGGTGAACCACTGTGGTGAAGCTACATGCCTCAAGTTTAAGTCCCTTCAGCAAACTCATTTTAAAGGATCCCAAGGCTAAAAAACGGGAAGATTTGGACCAGCTTAATTTTAACTTTAAACAGCAAAAATTAAGCCAGACAGAGAAAACTCTTTTTATAGAAAGTAGTAAATGCATGTGCATGTTTCAATGTTTACTTGAATTATTGGCTGTGTGTATACAGATGAGGTAAAAATGTAGGTTGAATACCCATGAAAGAAAATTTGAATAAACAGACATGGCTGTGACCTATAACATGTTCAGAAACTATTTGTTCAGAATGTCCCAGGAGATAGCTGTGATTATCAGACAACGGAGAAATACATCATTTTCTGTGAGCAAAACATCAGCATTGAATTATTTTTTGAGTAAAGGAAATCCAGAAGTTTCCTACACAAACAGTGAGAAAAAATGTTCACTGTTTCCCAATTCCCTCCATAGTGAAAGGCCCTGAAAGGCTCTTAAAACTGGGGTTTTGACCCAGGCAGCTACAAGAGGTAGGCAGCTCAGATAAGGTAGGATGAATCTCCTTCTAGAGGTACCTTTCTGTCTCCATTAACTACAAGACAAGTTTCCACAACCAGCTCAGTCTAAGTGTCTCAGTAAACCAATGCCAGTCAAAGTCTCTGAAATTTTTAAGAATCAATAGAAATGAAATCCTTGCATTTTCATTTCACTAAGAAATATGCTTGACCTGGTCTACAAATATTTCTCATTGCCATGACTCTCAAAAGAAATCCTAAATCTTTGTTTAGTGTTTTCCATGTCCTTGTTTTGGAGAGTTCCTTCTAAAATATATTCGACAATATATCTGGAAATTGTTTTAAATTTGTCTAACACTGGAAAGAAAAACCAAAACCAAAAAACCAACCAAGCAAAACAGAAACAAACAAAAACCAACAAAGGAGACATGGATTTTTTTGATTGGTAGCGTTCAGGTTTTCCAGGGCTAGCTAAAATAATTTTGTCAAAACTCAAACTCATTTTTATAATTTCCTGAAGGGACAGGCTTTCCCACACATAGTATATTTTTTCTTCGGAAAAGCGAGACCCTAAGAATGAAAGCTTGGAATGAAGAGTTGGCCAAGTACCCAGTTCTTCAGGGTATGTATAAGAAGTGTGCCTCAGTTACGCTGCAGAACAGATGCCCCATGTCCTTATGGTTTTCCATTTCCAGGTACATTTTACATTTCCTGAAATGTGCCTGTGGCCAAACAATTCTTCACAAGTTTCTTGAGTCATTTTCCTCCCCAAAATGAGACACTATGAGAAATATGACCCAGCGCAAAGAATAAAAAAAATGGAGTGCATATGGCCACTGAACCACAGCTCACATAAATCATCACTGTAACATTTGCCAACAGTTTTTTTCTCTTGGTTGAAATATTTGAGACATTCTTTCCTTTGAAAGTTCAAGATTTTTCATGTGACAGAGACAACTTTCATCCTATTCCCCATATTGCAGCTTTATTCCAACTTACTTGATCATTTCTAGGTGTCAACTTTGGTATTTTACTAATGCTACAGATGATTTTTCAGGGACCTGACTCCTGGAACCACAGGAATTCCTCAGCATTTTAGCTCTTCTGTATGAAAAATGAAATTTCTGAATTGCATGCTATTGGACAAAAGTATGATCTGATTGTGTCCTAACAGCCTGAAAGACAGAAGAGGAATTTCATAAAACTCTGGAAAGTGATGTAAGAATGCTGGCTTGCTGTGTATTTCTGCAGTTTCTTCTCAAGGGCAAATTTCACTATTAGCTAAAGGTAGCTTAGAATTAATTTTATCAGTGGAAAACAAGAAGTTACCTACATGAGTAATGACTCATTGCTGGAGCTATTGGACAAGAGAAGTCAAATCCTGTGGTGGGTACTTAACTAATGAATATTACGTTTCCTTTTTGAAAGAGACGGTTCTTAGATTGTTGGCTAATTAATGACATCTGTAAAATGTGTTTTTCTAATTAGTAACTAAATTTAGACTATGGTTCCTCAGAGCATGTCTGCTGCATAATAATATCCCTTTAAATGATGGCTTTGTCCCACGCCTAGTTGTGCTGTGATTATCAAGTAAGAATAAAACTCTTCTGGCAGGTGTTTTTGTTTCATGACAAAGAGTTGATAGCTTTGTGAATTGAAGTACTCTTTTATGGTCCCATAACTCATTCAAACCTATGCTGCAGGATGACTTTGTGGTTGTGCACACACAGAAAAATGGAGATAAATTCTTGCGATGCCCTTGCTTCACCAATTCTGCAATTAAACCACACGCTGTTGAGAAACAGGAACACATTGAAATTAACAGACCCACCTGCAAGGCTCTCCGTGTGGTGCTGTGCAGTCAGCACCTCAGACAGTATCAGGGATCTGAAGGAACGGACACACATTAAATATGACATTTCGAAGTAATAAAATCCATTACAGAAGACAGTGCTGGCTTTGGAGGGAACTTGACAGAAAATGAAGTGATCAAAGGTGCTTTGATATGTCTAATTTTGGCTTACACAGCTGAGTTCTTCTATGGCTGATGGAGATGATGAGAACAGTGCTCCCTTTTGTGTCTTCCTGAGAGAGGGATCAACAGAATAGCTCATGCAGGTGACACAGTGATAGAGCGTTTTTTTCTCTATTCCTAGCTCAAATTAAATGAAAGAACAAAGAGTTGCAGACTGGGAAGTAAATTTAATGGAACGCCCTTTTCTTTGGTTCTGAGCACTGAAATTTTCTAAGATTTATAAGAGAATTAGTATTACCTTGCAAATTTTGACCCTTCAGCAGACTAACTGCCAGAAGACTATGCAGTTTTGTTATTTGCTCCCAGGAAAATATGTGCCATTCTGTATTCTCACAGCACAGATGTTCTTAACTGGGAAGGGACTTTTACATCAATAAGAAGTAATTTATTTATGTGTTACATTTGCAGTGTTTCTGTGAAGCATCGTAACAGAATTATATTGTCTCTGCCAACAATTAAGGCTAGTAATAAATTAACTCTACTATATGGATGCTTCTTACAAAGTATGCAATAGAATTATGAGTTAAATTGGACTAAGACACAGATGCTTGAAAGTATCAGTTGAAATTTAAAATCTCAATGAAAAGACAAGCCATTTTGTACTATACAGAGGCTTAAAGCCTAATGTTCTAGCAATGTTTAATAATTTAAATGTCTACAGCAACTTCCATGACTCAGCACTAGATATTTGCAAACTAAGCAGCAGATACCCACCATAGGAATGATCAGTTTAAGGTAATGGGGTATGGTAACAGCATTGGCCCAGATTCCCTGTGAGTGCTTTCAAATACCTTTGAAATAATTTGAGATATTCCAAATGCTTACCAGATTTTTTTAGTGTGTTCTTCACAATGATAGAGGAGATAAAGGGTGATGCTATTAATAACTTGCTGTTCAGATGAACAGTGCCATGACTGTGCAAACTAGCTGGACCTGTAAATCTATCAACAGCACTCTGAGGCCATCCCAGGGGCAGGGACAGAGGGAGAGATAAAACAAGGCAAGCCTCAGGAAGCCACATGGAGGGACTCTTGGCTGCAGCCCACACAGTTCATATCCCAGGCTCTGTGAGTGTCCCCTCTGCCAAAATACTTCCCTGAGGAAATCGGGGTTGTGAGAGAGTCCCGGAAGGGCAGAAAGACAGAAATAAAAATTTTATAGCCATTGCCTGGCTGTACTCCCGTGTTCTAGCTCCTTATCTGAGCTAACTTAAGATAAGACTGCTTTTAACAGATGAATAACTTGTTTACTGGGACCTGGGCTGGCGGAGATGTAGACCTGTGACTGTTAAGTGGAATTGCTCATCTTGTCCAAGTATATTCACTCAGACAGCTTTTTCCAACAATATTTTTCCTTTTTTCATGAAGAGCCAAAAAGAAAAATTATTTGGTTCGTGGATTTTGTCCCTCCCTAGACTCCGTATCTTTTATGTGTGGAAAGACTGAGGATGGAAGAGGGTCAGATACTGCCTTTGAGGTACTTTTTGGTCTTCTTCCTTAAGACATGACTGAATCAAGGAGCCAGTTTCCAGCTGAATATCTTCAGGAAGAGGTTTTAGAATCAGAAGCAGTCTTCTGAATGACTGCACTGGCATCTAACACATTGCTATTTCCCACCTTACTTCAGAGCTTCAATGTGCTCTTACTGTTTAACTGTTCTACTTTCTCTCTCAAACCTCTCTCATGCCTGCAAGTTTGCTAGCACAATTTGGGTGAAAGATTGCTTTCATTTAGCCCAAATAGTGCTCTGCCCTTGTTCCGCATCTCCAGAAAATCCTTACATTCTGCTTTGTCATTATCTCCTCTCTCAGGATCATCAACGTTGCAGTTTCTCCCTGGGGTTATTGCTAGTTATCAGCCTTTCAGATCCTAGAAACCACTGCTGTTCACAGGCTGCACCTCAGTCCCCTCTACCCGTAAACAATAAGGAGCTTTTGAGGCTGTAGCTCCTCAGTCAGGAAAGCAACGTGCGTGGAAATCACTGAGACAGACTTTTGGGGGTCTCTGGTCAGAGAAGGTCAGACATTGTGGACTGCTGAGGTGCAGTTCAGTTTTTAATGGTGTAACTCATTTGACTTCAGCACTTAATGTGAAAGGCCATGCATAGAAAACTGCCAGCAATCTATTACCTCGGGAAATATCTATTTTACATTCAGAAGGAAAGATATGGCTGAATACACCCAGGCCTCACACACCTCTTTTCCTGTTAGACACACCCTTTCCTGTCTCCATGTATTTGTAAGGGACTTCATTTAGGTTTCTTCTCTGCTACACTTCGAAAGGGAGGGAAACAAATTAGTCTCCTCCGCCTGCTTAAGACCCATTTGTGACAGGAGAGTGTTGTTATCAATTATTACTCTTCAGTCAGTTGAGGACTCTACGATGCACAGGGTGCCAACTGCAGCATCCCAGGAGAGCACTGCTTTTCAGTGGAAAAGGCCAAAAAACAGCCTGACAGCCAGGACAGATGTGATGGGTTGTCCTTGGCAGGACATCAGGTGCCCACCAAGCCACTCTATCACTTCACCTGCTCACCTGGGCAGGGAGAGGAAAACACAAAAAATGAAAAGCTCATGAGTTGAGATAGAAAAAGGGAGATCACTTACTGTTTACAGTTACGGGCAAAACAGACTCAGTTTGGAGAAATTAATTTAATTTATTGCCAATAAAATAAAGCAGGGCACTGCAAAATAAGAACAAACCTAAAACCACTTTCCCCCCATCCCTCCCTTCTTCCTAAGCTCCCAACTCATCTACCTCCTCCTCAAGAGTGGTGCAGGGGTATGGGGGAATGGAGATTGTGCTCAGTTCATGACACTTTGTCTCTGATGTTCCTTCCTGTTCGCACTCTTGCCCAGCTTTGGCATGGAGTCTCACCCTTCATGAACTTCTCCAACATGGGTCTTTCCCATGGGCTGCAGTCTTCCATGAACTGCTCCCATGCAGGTCCCTTTCAAGTGGAGTATCCTTCAGGAACAGGGAAATCTCTGGACTGGTGCCTGAAGCACATCCTCCCTCTCGTTCACTGAGTGTTGTCACTTTAATGTCTGTGCATAGCTGTTTCTCTCACATTTTCTCACTCCTCTCTTCCATCATTTTTCACCCTTTATTAAATATGTTCTCTCATACAAGGTGCTACCAACATCACCAATGAGCTCAGCGTTGGCCAGTGGTGTGTCCAACTCAGAGCCAGCAGAAATTGGCTCTGTCCAACATGGCAGAAGCTTCTGGCATCCTCTCACTGAAGCCACCCCTGTGGGACACCCCCCTCCCCACCCCCCCACTACCAAACCCTTGCCACGTAAACCCAGCACAACTGCACAGTTTGCTGGGATACTCTCTCATAATACTAATGTGAAGGAATTCCTTCATATTGGTCCTCATACACTACAAGAAGTGGCTGTTCAAAAATGGATGCAAAGGCAGCTGAGAAAGAACTGTGACTACCAGCTTTGTAACCTCTGTCAAGATAGAAGATGGCATTATCCCCATCTTTTTAGTGAAACAAAATAGCTGGTACCCAAAGTAGTGACAGAGACCATAAGTAGGGGACAATAGATCATTTTAAGTGCAGACTCCAGGGATGAATGTGTTGGGGGTTTGAGGAGTTCTCCTGTTCTTCTTTTTCTCTTAAAGAATTTTCCCCATATCTGTTTCCAAGGGGACGAATCACTGGGTGCTTAAGAAGAACAAAAGGGCCAGCCACAGAGGGCGGGGGTACAACTAGCTACTTGTTTTTCACCTGGGGGGTGGGGGAGCGGGGTTTGCTGGTGCCGGCAGAGTGAGGAAGGTGTGGGTCAGAGCTGGAGGTTTCTTCTTTTCGGCGGTTTTTTTTCCTTCCACCTGAGAAACTCGGATTCTGAAGCCCACCTTTTCCCTGCCCTGCTGCGAGCCGGGCCGCAGCCGCTTTGCTCCTGCTGCCTCTTGGACCCCTTCGCTACACTGTAGCCTGCACACCCTTGCCAGCTGAGACCTCCTGGCGCTCCCACTCAGTCCCGCAGTTTGCTACATCTCGTCTGCCACCCGGGATCTGTGCTCGTCTCTGCTGTTCCAGCCTGCTGCTCCCGAGGGTCCGGCCGGACACCGGGATCAGCCACCCAGAGGGTTTGTTAAAGCTTTTCATCCATCCCTTTCCGGGACCCTGAGCCGCCCCTGCCAGCTGTGACTGGAACTGCACCAAAGGGGAGGAGGGGTGACCTACAGCCGAGAGGGGCTGGCACTGGGTTTGTGGTTGTGTTTGCTGTTACTGCCATAGTTATTGTTGTTTGTTTGCCTTGTTATATATATATATATATATATATATATATATATATATATATATTAGTAAAGAACTGTTATTCTTACCCCTCATATCTTTGCCTGAAAGCCCCTTAATTTCAAAATTATAATAATTCGGAGGGAAGGGGGCTGCATTTTCCATTTCAGGGGAGGCTTCTGCCTTCCTTGACAGACACCTGTCTTTCAAACCAGGACAGATCTTGGCGCCCAACGGTGGGGCCTGAGGGCATCAAGAGAAAAGGGGTGAAAAAGGAATAACAGTTCCTGGGTAACTTAATTCTGTGCTGAATATAGAAACCTTGTTAGGCAGCACTATGTGGTCTAGCTTACCCTGGTTCGGGTGGCATGTGGCCGTGGCTATATTCCTCCCCTTCGCAGCTCCTTATCTAAACATGGGTCCTCTGACTAAGGCTACTGTTGCTGTTATCCAGTTTGCACTATGGGTTGATAAGGTGAGGAATTCATGGTTTTTTAACTTCCTCCGGAATGTGGGCACATGGATAAATGGCTATCACATGCTAAGTGCATGTTTTTGGGGTTATGTTAAAAATGGTACCTTCTGTGAGGAAATGACACCAGGGGAAGTTTTCTCCCAACCCTTCAACCAGTTCTTTGGGTCCACTCCACCAGTTTTCGAAGGGTTCAGATTTCCTCTGGATACTAACCAAGTGATACTGGTAGGCCTACTCTATTTAGCATTCAAAGATAAGTTGAGATTGATTTGGATGACTATCCAGACACCCACCCCAGAGACTAGAGATCCTGCCCCAGAACCTGACAGGGGCCCAGAGAGTAGAGATCCTGCCCCACAGCCTAATCCTGCCCAACAGCCCACCTCAGAAATGAACCACCCAGATTGGATGGGGGCACTAGTGAAGGAGATGCGCGAGATGTGCCAGGTGCTGAGGGAATACACCTCCCCAGCTAGTGGAAAACCCTCTCCCTGCCCCAGCGAGGGAGAGTCTGATGGTGCAGCAGTGGAACCCACGGATGTAACAACCTTCCAGGCTCCAGCTGAACCACAAGGGCAATCACAGCCAGCAGCAGTCGCCCCTGTGCAGAGGAGGAAATATAAAACTAAGTCAGTACGCCCAGTTAATGATGATGGGGAACCAGGGCCCTCGCAACCAGCAGGGGAGCCAGAACCTGAAATCATCACTGAGTCCCTGTCGTATGAGAGTCTCCGTAATATGCGGAAAGACATTGTGCGGCGGGGGCGTGAGGCTTATACAACCTGGTTACTTCGGGTTTGGGACCTTATGGGTACAGGCGTGCAACTGGATAATGGCGAGGCAAGGTATTTGGGACCCTTGACCCAGGACCCAGGTGTGGATCAGGTATTCGTGAGGGAGCCAGGGCCCCTTTCTCTCTGGGAGCGGCTTTTAATGAGTGTGAGAGAGAGGTTTGTCCACAAAGAGAGAATGCAGGAGTACCATCATAGAATGCAATGGAAGACACTTGAGGAAAGGATCCAACAGCTAAGAGAAGTGGCAGTATTAGAGGTACTCTTTGGGAGGGATGGACAGCATGATAATGACCCCGACAAGGTCAAGTGCACAGGGCAGATGTTGTGGAACCTGGCAAAGCTAGGGCCACAGCAATACACCCCCTTCATTGCAATGATTAATGCCGAGGACAACCGAGAAACAGTGGGCTCCGTTGCCAACAAGCTCAGAAATTATGAGAGTATGGTTAATGGCCCACTAAAGGCTCATGTCTCTGCCGTGGTTAAGGACCTCAAAGAGGAGTTTAAAGAGGAGATTAGGGGGATGAGGGAGGAGTTGAAGAAGATCAGTGTGGCACCAGTGCGAGTCACAGGCCCCCAAATCAGAGCCTGACATTCCCCAGCTAGAGAGAGAGGGTACACCTCACGAGATGAGCTGTGGTTTTTCCTGTGTGACCATGGGGAAGACATGAGAAGGTGGGATAGGAAACCCACTTCTGTCCTGGCAGCACGGGTGCGTGAACTCAAGGAGAGAGACGCTAACCGAGGGGGTTCTGCTAGAGTGAGAGTAGCCTCAGCCTCCCGTGACCGAGCTGACAGGTATTCCAGAAGGGAGGATGATATGTCGGATCCCCTTGAAGGAACTTCTAGCATGTATGCCCAGGGAGGAAATGATAACCAGGGCTAGAGGGGCCCTGCCTCTAGCCAGGAAGAGGCACGGGAGAACCGGGTCTTTTAGACAGTGTGGATCCGATAGCCTGGCACATCAGAGCCACAGAAATATGACGCGTTGGTTGATACTGGTGCACAGTGTACTTTAATGCCATTGGGACATGTGGGGGCAGAACCCGTTTCTATTGCTGGCGTGACAGGGGGATCACAGCAGTTGACCCTGTTGGAAGCTGAGGTGAGCCTGACTGGGAAGGAGTGGCAAAAGCATCCGATTGTGACTGGCCCAGAGGCCCCATGTATTCTGGGCATAGACTTCCTCCGGAACGGCTACTACAAAGACCCAAAAGGACTCAGGTGGGCATTCGGAATAGCTGCTGTGGAGGCAGAGGGCATTAGGCAATTGAACACCCTGCCTGGACTATCTGAGAATCCTTCTGCAGTTGGGCTCCTGAAAGTGGAAGAGCAACGAGTGCCAATTGCCACCTCAACAGTGCACCGCCGGCAGTATCAGACAAATCGGGATGCCGTGATCCCCATGCACAAAATGATCCACGAGCTAGAGAGCCAAGGGGTGGTCAGCAAGACCCACTCACCCTTCAACAGCCCCATTTGGCCTGTGCGCAAGTCTGACAGGGAACGGAGATTGACTGTAGACTATCGTGCCTTGAATGAAGTGACTCCACCGCTGAGCGCTGCCGTGCCAGACATGTTGGAGCTCCAGTACGAGCTGGAGTCCAAGGCAGCAAAGTGGTACGCCACCATCGACATTGCTAATGCATTTTTCTCCATTCCTTTGGCACCGGAGTGCAGGCCTCAGTTTGCCTTCACTTGGAGGGGTGTGCAGTATACCTGGAATCGATTGCCCCAGGGGTGGAAGCACAGTCCCACCATTTGCCATGGACTGATCCAGGCCACACTGGAAAAGGGTGAGGCTCCAGAACATCTGCAGTACATTGATGACATCATTGTGTGGGGGAACACGGCAACAGAAGTATTTGAGAAAGGAGAGAAAATCATCCAAATTCTCCTGGACGCTGGCTTCGCCATCAAGAAGAGCAAAGTCAAGGGACCTGCCCGAGAGATCCAGTTCCTGGGAGTAAAGTGGCAAGATAGACGACGCCAGATTCCCACTGAGGTCATCAACAAGATCTATGTCCCCACCAACCAATAAAAAGGAAACTCAAGCTTTCCTAGGAGCCATAGGTTTTTAGAGGATGCACATTCCCGAGTACAGCCAGATTGTGAGTCCGCTCTACCTGGTTACCCGCAAGAAGAACAATTTCCATTGGGGCCCTGAACAGCAACAAGCCTTCACACAGATCAAGCAAGAAATCGCTCATGCAGTAGCCCTGGGCCCAGTCGGGACAGGACCCGAGGTAAAGAATGTGCTGTACTCTGCAGCCGGGAACAAGGGTCTGTCCTGGAGCCTTTGGCAGAAGGTGCCTGGTGAGACTCGGGGCCGACCACTGGGATTCTGGAGCCGAAGCTACAGAGGGTCCGAAGCCAACTATACTCCCACAGAGAAGGAAATCCTGGCCGCCTATGAAGGAGTCCAGTCTGCCTCAGAAGTAATCGGCACAGAAGCACAACTCCTCCTGGCACCCCGACTACCGGTGCTGGGGTGGATGTTCAAGGGAAAGGTCCCTTCCACGCATCATGCCACTGACGCTACTTAGAGCAAATGGATTGCCCTCATCACGCAGCGCGCCCGAATTGGGAACCCAAATCGCCCTGGGATCTTAAAAATAATTACGAATTGGCCGGAAGGTGAGACCTTTGGGTTATCTTCTGAAGAAGAAGAGGAGCAAGTGACACGTGCCGAAGAAGCCCCACCATATAATGAGCTACCGGAGAATGAAAGACAATACGCCCTCTTCACTGATGGTTCCTGCTGAATTGTAGGTGCTAGCCGGAAATGGAAAGCTGCTGTATGGAGCCCCACACGACAAGTTGCACAAGCTACCGAAGGAGAAGGTGGATCGAGCCAACTTGCTGAACTCAAAGCTGTCCAATTAGCTCTGGACATAGCTGAAAGAGAGAAGTGGCCAAAGCTCTACCCCTACACTGATTCGTGGATGGTAGCCAATGCTCTGTGGGGTTGGCTGGAAAGGTGGAAGAAGGCCAATTGGCAGCGTAGAGGAAAACCAATCTGGGCTGCTGATGAGTGGAAAGACATTGCCGCTCGGGTAGAGAAGCTATCCGTGAGAGTCCGCCATGTAGATGCTCATGTCCCCAAGAGCCGGGCTAATGAAGAACATCATAACAACAAACAGGTAGATCAGGCCGCGAAAATAGAGGTCACAGATAGACTTAGACTGGCAACATAAAGGAGAGTTGTTCTTAGCTCGATGGGCCCATGATGCCTCAGGCCATCAGGGCAGAGATGCCACCTATAAGTGGGCATGAGACCGAGGGGTGGATCTAACCATGGACAGTATCTCCCAGGTGATCCATGACTGTGAGATGTGCGCTGCGATCAAGCAAGCCAAGCGAGTGAAACCCCTATGGTATGGTGGGTGATGGTCCAAATACAAGTATGGGGAGGCCTGGCAGATTGATTACATCACACTGCCTCAAACACGCCAAGGCAAGCGCTATGTGCTCACAATGGTAGAAGCCACCACTGGATGGCTGGAGACCTACCCTGTGCCTCATGCTACTGCCCGGAACACCATCCTGGGCCTTGAAAAGCAAGTCCTGTGGAGGCATGGTACCCCCGAGAGAACTGAATCTGACAACGGGACTCATTTCAAGAACAGCCTCATAAACACCTGGGCTAGAGAACATGGCATTGAATGGGTGTACCATATCCCTTACCATGCACCAGCAGCTGGGAAGGTTGAGCGGTGTAATGGATTGCTGAAAACCACCTTGAAGGCATTGGGCGGGGGGACGTTCAAAAACTGGGAGATGCATTTAGCAAAAGCCACCTGGTTAGTGAACACCCGAGGCTCCACCAACCGAGCAGGCCCTGCCCAATCTGAACCCCTACAAACAACAGATGGGGATAAGGTTCCAGTGGTACACCTGAGAGGTATGCTTGGAAAAACTGTTTGAGTTAATTCTGCCTCGAGCAAAGACAAACCCATCCGTGGGGTTGTCTTTGCTCAGGAACCAGGTTGCACCTGGTGGGTGATGCAAAAGGATGGAGAGACCCGATGCATACCTCAAGGGGACCTTCTTTTAGGGTGAACTACCCATGGCACTGTACTTGTATCAGTATCTGCATGTATATATATGTATATAGTTAAGGTGATGCATGTGTGTATATGGTTAAAAGGTTTAAGTTTGATGTAACATGTTAGTATGGGAAAAATTCGGGGTGGATAATGTTGGGGGTTTGAGGAGTTCTCCTGTTCTTTTTCTCTTAAAGAATTTTCCCCATATCTGTTTCCAAGGGGACGAATCACTGGGTGCTTAAGAAGAACAAAAGGGCCAGCCACAGAGGGCGGGGGTACAACTAGCTACTTGTTTTTCACCTGGGGGGTGGGGGAGCGGGGTTTGCTGGTGCCGGCAGAGTGAGGAAGGTGTGGGTCAGAGCTGGAGGTTTCTTCTTTTCGGCGGTTTTTTTTCCTTCCACCTGAGAAACTCGGATTCTGAAGCCCACCTTTTCCCTGCCCTGCTGCGAGCCGGGCCGCAGCCGCTTTGCTCCTGCTGCCTCTTGGACCCCTTCGCTACACTGTAGCCTGCACACCCTTGCCAGCTGAGACCTCCTGGCGCTCCCACTCAGCCCCACAGTTTGCTACATCTCGTCTGCCACCCGGGATCTGTGCTCGTCTCTGCTGCTCCAGCCTGCTGCTCCCGAGGGTCCGGCCGGACACCGGGATCAGCCACCCAGAGGGTTTGTTAAAGCTTTTCGTCCATCCCTTTCCGGGACCCTGAGCCGCCCCTGCCAGCTGTGACTGGAACTGCACCGAAGGGGGGGAGGGGTGACCTACAGCCGAGAGGGGCTGGCACTGGGTTTGTGGTTGTGTTTGCTGTTACTGCCATAGTTATTGTTGTTTGTTTGCCTTGTTTTGTATATATATATATGTATATCTATATTAGTAAAGAACTGTTATTCCTACCCCTCATATCTTTGCCTGAAAGCCCCTTAATTTCAAAATTATAATAATTCGGAGGGAAGGGGGCTGCATTTTCCATTTCAGGGGAGGCTTCTGCCTTCCTTGACAGACACCTGTCTTTCAAACCAGGACAGAATGTTAATTCATTAAATCCTCTACTGAAAAAGTGGAGTTGTGTGGAATTGTTTTGCGCCAGGAGTTGATGATCCATTAGAACCACAGTAAGAAGGACACACAGACTCTGCAAAGTAACAATTAAATACGGTTTATTTGAGCTAGAAGTATAAAAACGCAATCACCAGTACCAAGTGGGAGCTGCCCATGGGCTCTTTTGTTATTATCACCCGGATGAGTCTGTCCTTCCCAGTTCACTGCTTTGTGGATCACTGACTCCTCGATGTGCAATGGTCTTCTGGTCAGCACCTCTACATTCCCCCCCTTGACCCACATGCAGTCGAATCTTTTTGCAGGTATTAAGAGTTACCAATTACATTAGCAAGCTTTTTGGCTACTATAAAGATTCTTATATACAAAGCAATTCTGTGAAGAATAATACAGCATAATGACAAGAAAAACAACTAGTAGTTAAAAGAAGAAGTGCACAGCAGCAACAATATCAGGACTAGGACCACAAAAGGTGTCCTGCCACTGCACTCCAGCCCTCATCCCATCTTCTCTAAGGCAATGGTGGTGCAAATTTCACCACATGGTCCAGTTGCTTGTGCGATGAAGTCAACAAGGAGTTTTGGTGCAGCTGGAGAGTAGGGCATCCAGCACTTTGTTGTAGCGATGATGACATGGACTCTCTTGTTTTCTCTTGGGAAGAGAATCATTTATTACACTCATGCAAGGCCTTTTATACTGTACAGCTATGCAAGCCTTTTATACTGTGCTAAAAATATACTATCTAAAAATATTCTTGTTAGCATTCTTGTTAACTAAACAAACACACATTGGCCATATGCCATATCTCCTGTGTTGCTGTCCACGCGCTCCTCTGACCAATTAGCACTTTGATCAGGTGTTGTCCACACGAAGCTTACATAACTTTTTCTTGTCTTCGTGTCGGCTGTACATTTCCCAAAGTGCTCTTTGTGAATCATCAGTGAACAGAAGTGAACAAAGGCCTTTTACTTATTCAATAAGACCTTTCTTGTCTCCCACACTTTGTGTCTGTTGGTACACACCAACCGAAAGCTATAATGCAGGGCTTCACATAGAAGTTCTGCATGAGATAAAACAAAGGTGTTATTTTAGGTTACAACTCAGGAGTTTATTCTCTTCTAGTATGAAATTATTAATACAGCCATTAGTTCTGCACATTGACCACTATCCTCCTCCTACATTGTTTAGATGGATTATAGATGGCAGCCTTCTACGCCTCTCCCTTTTGACATACTTGACTGATCCATCTGTGAACCAGGAATGCTGAGGCAAGATCTTCATCTGTTGGGGCTTCCTGAGTCCAGGCAGATGCTTAACAGTTCCAGGGGAGATTGAGCACAATATAAACCCCACGAAACAGAAATTTTGGGGACTCTTCCTCCACCACTCAAGGGATACAGTCTGCAACCACTGAGAAGACCAGAAGAAGAGGACCAATGGGATGTCATTGGAATCTACAGAGTGGTTAATTGGTGATATCTTTTTTCTACTTAATCTGTTTCTCTGTTACTCTCTTTCTCTGTGCCCCTCCTCCCTCCACCTCTCCCCCACCCCCATCACTCTCTCTCTATCCCGCATTTATTGTCAAATAGAATCTGTACTATTGACGTCAGCATGTGATCTTGTTTGCCCCTTAATTCAGGCAGAGGCATCTGTAAGGCCCCAAACAACTCACTTGATGAGGTTTTTAAAAAGGCTTACAGTTGTTCATGTACTTTGAGTTGGATGCACGGGAGAAATGCTGACAAGATATTCTCAAGAGATCAAAACAACAAAAAAGAACTTTGTTGGCAACTTTAGAAAATCAGAGAACTTTGACAAAAGGTTTAGAGCAGCATTTAATCAACATAAAACACTTCTCAAAGCATTAACTTGGCCAAATTTATGCCTAAAAATTTTTGCTTTTATACATTGTTCATATATTTGTAGCTTTGTAGACTCTTAATACATGGTTATATAGCTCCTAGTATTTTTTCTACCCTTTCTCTTAGATTTTAGAATAATAAGTTAAGCCTCTAACACACTCTTGAAATTCTGTTTAGTCTTATTATGAAGAAGAGAACAGCTAAGAAGGACATTTTGTTTTGCAACCAGAATCTGAAAAGACATAACGAGAAATAAGGTAAAGAAGCTCCTGGAACAATTCCAAGGGGCAGACCCAAGGGGGCAACTGAATCTCCTACTGGATGTACCTGCTAGATATACTAATTAATTAACCTTATAAAAATTGTATGAATTTGATTCTGCACATGTGCATATACCCATGTTTTGTGCATCTGAAAGCTTTCATTAAAGACTTGCTTTTACATTATCATTCTTAACATTGTTTGGAAAGGTTTTCGTTTTATTCCAAGCAACAAAATTAACTTCGTAAACTCTAAGCCCATTTGATTTTAAGTCACTCAAAAATTCCAAGAAGAGGAAATTAGAAGAAGAAAGACAGATAGACAGAAAAGATACAGAAAAGCACACAACTCCTGGATTCCAGGGGTGTTCAGACAGAAATTCCAAGAGAAGGTAGGGTAAAGATGTGTGATTGCCTCATGTTCAGTCTTAAATACCTTAGCCTTTCTGGGCCTTTCCCTCAGGTGGGGCTTCCAGTCATTTGGCCACTCAGGGGCTGGTAGCCACTGCTCTGCTGGGATACAGGCTCTAGGGGGGGTGGGGGTGTACAGGGCAGGGCACTGCCTCACCAGGGCAAGGCCTGACCTGCCCCTTACCCCCCACACACACGAAATGTTTTGAGCCGACAATCTCCTCCAGTCTCGCATAACCACCACGTGGCTTGAGACATTGACTGGGATCACAGTAATGGTACCTTTCTTCTCGTGGCAGCAGTGGGATCAGACAGAACAGAAAGGAAAGAAGAGGAAAGTATACAGGAAATCATATAACAATTGCTATTGCACTATCAAAGCATGAATCTACTTTATATAAAAATTTACCTCTACGCAAGTCACTGCTCCCCACCCCATGAGTCTCTAAAATTGCAGCGATGCAAAAAAAAAGGGGCGATGCAAACCAGAGTCTGGGGGGAGAGTTTATGAACCAGTCTTTCAGCTGCAGTGACCAAGGAGTCCAGCAGATTAGTCCATGATTTCCTTTGTGTTTCTTGAGACAGCACTCTTCTTTGGTGAGGTTCAGCATTATTGAACTACAGGCAATTTTATAAAATTTTGATATTTTCTGGACTTGTGAGCTGAGCTCCAAAATAGCATATGTCAAGTTCAATTTAAGGTTTTCTATGGACAAACTCTAAGGATCAATAGTTAGGCCACCTTGCCTTTTTGAGTCTGTCATTTTACAGGTCCAAGTATCCCCACAACCCAAACAAATATACATGCCCCAGACTACCATACTTATCCCTCCCACCAACCAAGTTTCAGGGGGATACCCATAACCTGTACTCAGAGAAAGAGGAAAAGGTCAGTGGGCAACATGGGGAAATTACATTCCATAAAAATTCTACTGCCTAATAGTTTGGATTGCCTCAGGTGTAGGAGTCAAAGATATAACAAAACTCAAGTCATTCCAACCTCCTCGGCATATCATTTCAGTCGGGGTCCTAGCTTCGGACCAAATACCTTTTCAACTTTACCAAACTCTTCAGTGGTTCTCAAACCCAAAATCTTTCTTCTTCTCTTAACTACTTATGCTTTCTTTGAGAAGAACTTTCTTCTTCGAGAGAACTTTCCAGCTGTCACTTTGGCTCCTGTCAGTCCCTTTTCTCCCTCCTTCCAGGGGCCACAAACAGTTCTACATTCTCTTCTCTGCACAATTATGCTTCATATATTGCTTACCATTACTACATGCACTTCCCTCAAAATAGCAATTTTATGCTTTGCTCTGAGGAGATAGGAAGAGGTACACAAATTTGATTCCATAATCATATGAAATCCTATGTGAGCTCCCAAAACTAAATTGAAGAAGGAATCTTTCCCACTCACTGTGACAACCAGAGAAAAAAATACAAACATGTTAAAACATTGCTGGTAACAAACCAGCCATATATGAACATATAAGCCATACATGAACATAAATACAAAAATATGTAATCACTCAAAGCAGTGAAGAACAGCACCTTTTCAGTCCTGTTGTCACTTCACCCTCTCATGGAACACTTCTAGAAGGAGAAAACTTGGTCCCACTTGGACCTACTTCAAAGGAGGAACAATCCACCTGCTATTCTTTTGTGTTCTCTGCCCTAGAAAGTTTCATTGAATCTTCAATCAAACTAGCAACAACAATCTGTGAAAACAAGCTTAGAAGACTTCAAAAATGCAACAATCACTAATAAAACTTATTTGGTAAAACTTATTTAAATTATCTACTACCTTAACAATAATGATGAGGACTTTTAGCACCATATAGGCAAACTTGAGTTAGAGTAGCCAGCCATCTGTTTGAGACCTTTTGAATTTTAGATCAAATGTTTTTTGTCTGATCTATACATTCTGTTACGTCCTATTTTGCAAATTTGGACTCTATTCATGTAAAATTTATTCTTTGTGTGTGATGTTAGAGTGGTCCTCAAGGAAAAGGATACCACTTTCTTTTCTTTCTTGCTCACTTACTCCTCTGGCATTTGAAGCCATATTTGCTATTACAATTGTTAGGTACAAGGTCCTGCTAGGATGGTTGACTAATCCAGGAGCAAACAACCATGCTCCCACACTGGCAATACTGTTCTGAAAACACAAAAATATAAACCATTTAATGTTTTTCATTTTAGAATTTCATGTTTTGTTGCAGCTTCATCTATGACAGATTTTCTGTTTACTGCATTGTCCAATAGTTGTCTGTGTTCCTCTTTGTCCAGGGCTAAGTTTATTCACATAATTTAGAAGTCTCTGGCTGTAGATCTCACAGCTTTGTGAGTAGTCAAAAGTCCTTTCCACTTCTGCTTAAGGAGCTCTTTATTCCACGTCTGGACATACACCCAGTCTTCTGGCTGCTGAGAATATACTTGAACATTCAGGGTTATTAGTGAGACTAAAACAACAAACCTGCCAGCCAATCAGAAGGGTTGGAAGGAGGATCCAGGAAACTACAGGCCTGTCAGCCTGACCTAAGTGCCCAGCAAGGTTATGGAATAGATCATCTTAAGTGTTATCACACGGCACCTACAGGATGGCCAAGGGCTCAGGCTCAGCCAGCATGGATTTAGGAGGGGCAGGTCCTGCCTGGCCAACCTGATCTCCTTTTATGACCAGGTGACCTGCCTGGTGGATGCAGGGAAGGCTGTGTTGCGGTGAGCCATGGTGAACGCCATGGTCAGCCGGACCAAGCAGACCAAAGGGTCCATTGATTTGATGCCTCCACAGCTCAAGGGCCTTGAAGTTACAGTGAGCACCCAAAAGGCTGTGTAAAATATGCAGACTATTGGCTGCTGCCCTCCTCTCCCCTTATTTTTCATATTTGGTTGCCTTTCCAGAAAGTTCTGTGTTCCTCGGTGGTTGATTGGCCCCTGTTACTCCTCCCCACCTACTCCTTCTCCCATTCACTCTAATCCCTTCCCCCCACCCTTGTATCACCCCCTAACTAATGTATCATTGGTTATTGTGTGTTTTCCACGCCCACTATGTAGGGGTATAAAACCCCACGCCAGCCCCACTTTCTCGGCTTTTCTCCGTGTTTTTTCCGTGTTCTCCAATAAACCTTTCCCTGCCCTCACAAAAAAAGTCCCTCTGCTTCGTTCCTGCCTCCTCTGCGCACCCTTGCCATCAGTGGGCACGGTGAACCTAAGCAGGAGCTTCGCCTGCCCTCCCGCGCCGCAATCGGCCTCCACCCTCCTCTCTGGGGCAGGTGGAAGATTGCCCGGTGCTTGGGACAGTGTGCTGGCCAGCAATAGCACCGCAGCAAGGCTGTGGATGTAGTCGACCTGGATTTCAGCAAAGCCTTTGACACTGTCTTAGGTTACAATGTAAGATCTAACCAAAAGTATGTATTCTATCACCATCTGTTAAAACCAGGTGGGGCAGTGCTCTTTATCTCTTCCATGACACATCCCTGATAATTCCTACTGGAGGGATATTTTTCTGTTAATGGCTACTGCATGACTCATAAAATTACATCATCCCATTGTGAGATGCTCTGCCCAGGGGGAGGAACCAAGCATTCATACCAGAATATAATCTGGGGTTTGGAACATCACACTCAACCCTTACCTACTGGATTCCCAGACGACAAGAGCTACATAACCACCACTGTACCTTCAGAGGAAGACTAGACCCTTCTACAGGATCACCACTTCAACAGAACCATATCTATCACCTCAAGAGGACTGCAGCCACCATTTAATTGGACTGCTACTGCCACCCTGACCGACAGGGTGTCAGGTTGTATCCTGACTCTGTCAGTGTTTTTATACTATTGCATTTATTTTTAATTTTCCTATTAAACTCTAGATCTGATTTTGAGCCTTGTTGGGGTGCTTTGGACCACTTGGGGTCTGCCCGCTGCCCATCACGTCATGCCTACCCAATGGGCTGACGAGTCAGAGAGCGAAGGGCAGTCCACGGGTGAGGCCCAGGTCTGAGCCCATACCCCTTCTCTAGAAGGTTCTGTTAAGTTCGATTGTTCATTGGTTTGTTCTGTAAATTCCCTCCTCTGTAACCTAGCCATTGGTTCTGTGTCCTCGGGATCCTCCCCCGGGCTTATCCTCTATTGATTGTTTGTTCTGTACCACCCCTGTTGAAAAGGCACCTGTAACCCTGGCCCGACGGCCATTCCTCCCCTCTGCTTTCGGGGGAATAAACTCCTGGAAGGTTTCATGGAGTGGTCCTCTCCCTTGCCTCTTTCGCCTCTGGGATACCTGAGGGACTTAGACCTCTGGGTCTCCTTGCACTGGGTATGCCTGCTGCCACAGAGCCGGTGCTGCCCGACCACGCGGCCGCCGAGACTCGACACTTTCCAGTGCCTGTCTGCGGGAAGGTCACTGTCACCTCTCCAGAGCGGGACAAGTGCCCCCTGGGGCTGACCCCTCTCCCAGGGCAGTGACAGAACCTCTCACTGATTTGCTCTCAAACTAGTACATCTTTTGGCACCCATTGTGGGCCCAGTCCTGAGAGAAGTCAGAATTACAATTTTGTATTACAGAAACCACCTATTCACCATGATGCTCAGCATGCTTACGTGGGTCTTGTACCTTGCTCTCTATATGTTTCCAGACATGGGGAACTACCTGCCTGTTGTAATGCTGCTGTTGAGACCAAGGAATGGTATAAAAATTGCTTTATTGATTTGTTATGTCTATTGCATGACAACCTCTGACGCAATGAATATCATTCAGAACACATACTCAACTTTATTTGACTGTCCTAGTCTGGGCTACTATGTCTGGGGCCTCTTCAACAATCACACCCAGCCCCTGGGGGAAAGAGTAGAGAATGGTTTTTCCCAGCCTTTCAGACCTGACACAGCACTTTTTGAAAATATTGAATTCCCTCTGCATGTCAAGGATGGCATAATCTGGTTGTCAGTACTGTTTTCTTTTTTATCTATGACCTGCACCATGTACACCATGCTTAGAGTCAGAACAATGCTTGGTATGGCACTGCATCCTCAGGATGAGGAGGAGAAATGCAGCAAAGCAACAGGCACCATGTCTACACAGACTGTCACAGAGAGAAAAAGAACCAGAAGAACTGTCAGTGTCTCCACACAAACCATCACTGAGCCAGGACAGCCTAAGCTGGTAGCAGTTGCCCCCGTTCAGAAAAAGAAATCGAAGAGCAAATCAGTCCACATAGTGACTGACGACAAGGCAGCTGGACCTTCGTACTCAGCAGAAGAGACAGAGACAGAGATCATCACTCGCTCTCTATCCCTGGGTGAGCTGCGTGACCTGTGGAGGGAGTTCACCTGTCAGATGAATGAGTCCATCCTGACCTGGCTGCTCTGCATCTGGGATGCTGCAGCCAATGACACCATTCTGGATGGAAGCGAGGCCAGGCAACTGGGATCCCTGTCCTGGGATGTGGTCATTGACCAGGGGATCGGGAGAACCCAGGAAACTCTGAGTCTCTGGCAGTGACTGCTGGTGAGTGTAAGGGACAGATACCTTTGTAAAGAAGACCTCCAGGTGCACCAAGGAAAATGGAGCACAATGGAACAAGGTATCCGATGCCTAAGGAATTGGCTGTACTGGAGATCGTTTTCTCAGAAGATGAGAGATTCCCTAAGAGCCCAGATGTTGTGCAGTGCATGTCACAGATGTGGTTAAGATTTGCACGGCTTTTGTAATTTATTTGAACCCTGACAGTGTGCCCCAGCCAAAACCACCCTTAGTTATTCTTACTAGAGCCCTCAGGAATTCATCAAGTAATGAGTTCCATGTGTACAGGAGTTGAGCACGTGGACAAGATAGAGGGACCAATCAAGTAACAGGTTCCACAGAAGTTGTAAAAAGTATAAGTAGAGTTTTATGTAAACAATTAAGTGGCTTCTGCGAAATCATATTGATTCATTGTTCAGAAGTCCTGAGCTCCTACATGCTGGTGACCCTGACATGATAAACATTGTGATAATGAAGCAGACCGGACACTTTGGATTCTGAAGGGGGTTCTGTGGAGTGAAAAGGTGGGAGGCCCTGGTTGGAGCCTGCCACGGCTGGACCACAGTGGGGGGAGTCGGAGGACGGCTCCATTGGAGTTCGGGGGCCGAAGAAAGCTCCTGGGAAAAGAGCTCCGGAAAACATACGCTGCAGCGGGTACACCTGAAGAGGTGAGCGACCAGGGGCTGGAGGACGGGAAAGGGACTGTCAAAAGAAGAATAGGCCGCATTCAGAGTCCTCCAGCATATTCTCTCTATGAGAGAAATTAGATGCCGTAAGTGATAGATTAAAAGAAACTAAGGGACTTAGTATAGTATGGAAGTTAATAATAACGGTGCTAAGGCAAATAAAAACAGAAAAAATAGCTAGAGCCAGGCAGTCCTGTGGCTACCTTTCCATCATTCGTATGAGAATTCTTTGGGGGAGTAGACTCAGTTATACCATCCTTACCTTCTGCCCCCTCAGAAACGGAGTTACAGGCTCCGCAGCCCGCACCAGAACCAGAGAAAAGGGAAGTAGATGAGTTGTCCCCTCCACAGCCAACAGGATTACCTACGGGGTGTCCCGTGGTATCCCCTGAAGAGTTAACAATAGCATTAGGAGGGCGTGTATACCCCCCTTGGCGCCTGACTCACAAAGCTTAGCCAGAGCAGGGATTTAAATGCAAATGACAAGTATTCAAAGGCAGAGCGTTTGCGGGGCTTTGAAGAAGAAGAGCATAGACAAGAAGAGTCACAGCAAGTTCCGAGAGCAACTTAGAACTTTGAAATAGATTTCCCTAAAAATTTGGATCCATCAGCATTTCCAGTGAAATTGAAAGTCCACAAGATTGTGCTGACAGAGAAGATTGCAAGCAAATCCACAGACACTATTTTTTTCCCCTAATTAATAAAATTTTTTTTGGCTTCAAAACATTAAGCTATTTCATTACAAACTCAAACAAGGGACACTTTGATTTAAAAAATAAGGTGGTTCAGATCTCTGCTAATTAGCAGCTGTCCTTACACATTTTGGCAATGAATTAGATGGAAAATTGGAAAAAAAAAAAAAGAAAAAAGAAAAGAGAAAAAAAAAGAAAAAAAGAAAAGAGAAAAAAAAGAAAAAAGAAAAAAGAAAGTAAAAAACAGAAGGAAAAAACCCAATTTGTGGTGGTTGGTTAGTCGCCTGGCGGGGGGGAGAATCTTGCTGCAACCAAGAATGGCACTTTTGAGATACGGCATTTGAAAATATAATGGGCAATGCAGCAAATTTTCATATAGTTTTGTTAACTTTTTTCTGCTGGTAACAAAACTTTTTTTTTGAAAAGGTTTGATGCAATGACCCACAGCCTTACTGACATAAGAAAGGGTTTCTGGTGTATCAAAAGCCCTTAAGGGGAAGCACCTGCCCTCCAGCTCCACCCCACAGCACTATTTAAACCAGCCAAGTGAGCCAGGCCGAAAGATAGAGGTCTCAGGTACTGCAAGAGCTGCTGTGGGATGAGGAGCTGCTGCACCACCACCAGAATTTCTCAGTTGTGTGGAGCCACCTGGCAAGAGAAAGGTACTGCTGGGAGCGTTGGGATAAAGAGATTGTGAAAGTCGAAATGTTTTGTCTTTTGGAGACTCTGGATTGCATCTAGAGTTGATGACATAGTGGTGTCTTAAAACAAGAAAGTGCAATGTTTCTGGAGTGAGACCCTATTTGTTTTGGAGCTTAAGCTATGTTTGGTGGAGCAGTTGTGCCTTTGAGTCTTGCAGTGCCTCATCCCCAGCGCTGCTGAGCAATTTCTGTCCTTAGGGTGTTAAAAAAGAGGCTGAGCTGTGCCAGAGCCCTGGCATCTGTCACAAAAACAGAGCTGAAATGCAGCATTCTGCTTTTCCCAGCCTGTAGCAATGAGTAAGACGTTGTAGTTTTCTCCTTTCATTTCACTCTTGATGAGAAATCCATCCCAGCATGTTCCTTTATGTATTAAAAATATGCTTTAAATGCCTAGCTCTAGTTCTAGCAGTTATCCTCAGTATTTTTGTTTTAAAATGCCTAAAGTATGAATAATAAGGACAGAAGGAGTAGGTCAGAAAATCAAGCATTACGTATGCAAAAAAAACTGAAAAAAGAATAGCATTTAGAAAACATAGTAAAAAGAGTTTGGCTGGTGCAAAAAGAAAAAGGGGGAATTGTTGTAATGTATTTGAACCCTGACAGTGTGCCCCAGCCAAAACCACCCTTAGTTATTCTAATTAGAGCCCTCAGGAATTCATCAAGTAATGGGTTTCACATGTACAGGAGTTGAGCACATGGACAAGATAGAGGGACCAATCAAGTAACAGGTTCCATGTGTATGGCAGTTGTAAAAAGTGTAAGTAGAGTTTTATGTAAACAATAAAGTGGCTTCTGCGAAATCATATTGATTTGTTGTTCAGAAGTCCTGAGCTCCTGCACGCGGCTCGGACCAGAGATGTACTGCCGTTACCTAGTGACGCTGCAACGGAGGGAAGGAGAAGACAAGGTGGGAATGTTGGTCAGCAAACTAAGAATTTACGAGGACACTGTCACCACCCCATTATGTACCCATGTGGAAACAAAGTTGGCTGAGCATGTCTGGAGCTTGGAAGAGAAAATTGAAGAAGGCCAGCAGAAACTGAGAAAGGAGATTAAGGAAGGAATTTACTACACCTCGCCAGAACCAACAAGAGACTCTGCCATTAGGAGCAGATGTCCCCCAGCCAGGGAGAGAGGATACACTCCATGAGGTAACCTCTGGATTTTTTTCAGGAGAATGGAAAAGACAACAAAGGACATTTGACTTAGCAGGTTTATAAAATGGGTCAACGGGGTGAGGAATTCAAGGCTTGTAAACCCCTTTTGGAATATGTGCATGTGGCTATCTAACTATCTCGGCCTAAGTTCATATCCTTGGGGTTTCATTAATAATGGTACCTATTGCAGGGGAGGAACACGGGTGTGTTTTCTCCCAACCCTTCGGCCACTTCTTCAGGCCTACCACAACAGTTTCTGAAGGGTTTAAATTTCCCCTAGATGCTAAAGATCCTGAACTCTTGCTGATGTTTTTGGTAAGCTTATTCAATACTGTCCATTCAGCATTTAGAGACAGCGTGGGATTGCCTTGGGTAGCTACCCCAAAATCTGTCCCAGAGACTAGAGATGCTGCCCAGAAACCTGCCGCAAGGGCTGGGGACACTGCCCAGCAGCACCACCTGCAAACAGAGGGAAAGGTGGATAGCACAGCAGTGGAACCCACAGATAATACAAATGTTCAGGCTCCAGCCAAACCACAAGGGCAGCCACGGCCAGCAGCAGTCGTCCCTGTGCAAAGGAGAATGTATAAAACCAAATCAAGTATGTCTGGTTAACAATGATGAGGTACTGCGGTGGTACAATCCTCCCTGCCCCTCCCCTCCTTTCCAGGCTGCACTGTGATCTGAGAAATGCTTGTTAGGCCTTGGCCTTAAAAACAGCACCTGGGCTCAGCTCCTTCTGAGTTTATCAGTGTCCTGGGTTGCAGTGTATTCTATTACCATCCTCATGAGCTGTTGAAACCAGGTGGGGCAGTGTTTCCTGGCCCCCCCCCCCCCCCCGCTCTGAACTATCTTTCTGCTAATGGCCCATCAATGCCCTGTCGCATGACTCAGAGATAACTCCCTCCGGACTATCTTCTGTTAATGAGCCCATCAACACCTGGCCTCATGACTCATCATTCCATTGTGAGATGCTCCGCCCAGAGGGAGGAACCAAGCGTTCCATCCTGGATATAATCTGGGATTCTGAACACCACAATCATCCTTCCCACTGGATTTCCAGAGGACAGGAGCTGCATAGCCACCACTGGACTTTCTGAGGAGGAGCAGACCTTTCTACCGGACCACTGCTTCGACAGAGCCACATCCATCACTTCAGGAGGACTACAGCCACCATCTCATCGGACTGCTCACGCCACCCTGATTAACAGGGTGTCAGGTTGTATTCTGACACTGTTAGTTTAACCCACTGGTTTTTTTTCTTTTTTGCCTTTATTTTTAATTTCCCTATTAAATTGTTATTCTGACTTGGTGCCTCCCACTGGTTTGTTTTCAAACTAGTACAATCAGAAATACCGTCTGCTCCCAAGAACTGCTAACAAGCTCCTGTTTTCCTTATGACCAGCCTTGGAAAATATTCCTCTTGCCTGAATGGCATAACATTCCTGTTCTAACACTTTCAAAGAAAGCGCTGACCCAAACTGTGGCCAGGATGAACCATCGTTATGACTAAAGCCCACTCTCTTGCAACCCTATAAACAGCAGTCCAAAATGCGGCCCTTTGAGCTCTCCTGCACCACAGCGGGCCTGTGACCAGCAATCTCCCTCTGAGTGGGATACCTCTCAGAGCCAGCAAACCCTCAGGTTTGCTATACCTGGAGGATTGCCGAAACATGACGTATCCTGGGCCGATACCTCACGTCTCAAGGCCCAATCCTTCACCTGTCGGGAGATTCAAAGGCATCCAAAGTGAGTATTTCACTGGCCTCTGAGGGGAATTTTTCACAGGTACCCTGCTTGCACTGACTGTTTCTGTCTGCGTGCATGCCCCTGAGCATATGCTATAGCAAATCAGAGAGAAATACTGCTTTCTTTGATGTTTAAGTACCTCAGATTTCTAAGTATTCAGGCCTGTAAGTAAAGTGACGTTATAGTTATAGGCTTACTTAAGTGCTGCTAGGTGCTGTTCTTTTGCTAAGTTGTTATACATAAGATAAGCTAAGTGTTGCTAAGTGTTCTTTTGTTAAGTTGCTAAGGTCGACATCAAAGTTATAGTTGTGTTAGGTTATATGCTGTTAAGTGTTACTCCTCTTTTAGATTGTTACGGTTAAGTTATAAATTAAGTTTACATTATAAGTTAAGTCGGATATAAGTTAAGTGTTTTCCCTATGTTCAATTGCTAGGCTTAAGGTATAAGTTAAGTTAAAAGTACTGTAAAGTTTGAGTGTTGTCAAGCTTTTGGGCCATGCTCCTTTTTATCCTTGCCCTGACTGTCCTTTTGCCACTAGTACCAGTCTCACACACACACACACACACACAAACACCCCCTCTCCAGGTAGTTCTCGGTTCATTTCTGCTTTGATTGCCTGGATTTTGTTTGGTTTCGTTGTTGCTTGCTTTCCCTTGTTGTGCCTTAGGTGTCCTGTAAGTGGTAGAGTGAATCTTGCCAACAAACTTCTTGTGCTTTGAGCCAACAAGTACTGTAAGGGACAGCTGAAAAGAACTTTGAAGCGAGAGTTCAAGCCTTGTGATCAAGGCCACAGCCTGTGAACAGTGTGAGGCAGGTAGTGGCTCCCCAGCGCACCAGGCCCGGGGCTTCTTGGAGTTGGGTTGCTTGGGAATGCAACCCAAAGTGCGTGGTAAATTCCATCTAAGGCTAAATACCGGCACGAGACAGAGGGATGAATCTAACCATAGACAGTATCTCCCAAGCTATCCATGATTGTGAGACATGCGCTGCAATCAAACAGGCCAAGCGGGTAAAACCCCTGTGGTATGGTGGGCAGTGGTCCAAACATAAGTATGGAGAAGCCTGGCAGATTGATTATGTCACACTGCCTCAAACCTGCCACGGCAAGCGCTACATGCTTACAGTGGTAGAGGCCACCACTGGATGGTTGGAGACCTACCCTGTGCCTCACTTGAACTCATTGAGAGGGCTTTAAACTAGGTTCAAAGGGGGAAGAGGATGCAACTGGGCTCTCCAGAAGCAAGCCCAAGGGTGGTAAGCCAGAGTCAGGGGTGAAATCAGCAGCCCAGCTGAAGTGCATGTATACTAATGCATGCAGCATGGGTAACACACAAGAAGAGCTGGAAGCCGTGGTACAGCAGCAAAGTTATGATGTAGTCGCCATCACGGAAATGTGGTGGGATGACTCGCATAACTGGAGTACTTCACTGGATGGCTACAAGCTCTTCAGAAGAGATAGAAAAGGGAGAAGAGGTGGAGGGGTGGCCCTTTATACTAAGGAGGCTTTTGATGCCATGGAAATTGAAAGTAATGACAACAAAGTTGAATGCCTATGGGTAAGAATTAACAGGAAGGCCAACAAGGCTGACATTCTGCTGGGAGTCTGTTATCAACCACCCAATCAGGAAGAGGAGGATGATAACTTATTCCACAAGCAGCTGGAGGACGTTTCAGAATCACCAGCCCTTGTTCTTGTAGGTGACTTTAACCTACCAGACATCTGCTGGGAACTTAACACAGCAGAGAAGAGGCAGTCCAGGAGGTTCTTAGAGTGTGTGGAGGACAACTTTTGGTCACAGCTGGTGAGTGAGCCCGCCAGGGAAGGGACTATGCTAGACCTGCTGTTTGCAAACAGAGATGGGCTGGTGGGAGATGTGGTGGTTTGAGGCCGTCTGGGGCATAGTGATCATGAAATTACAGAGTTCTCGATATTTGGTGAAATAAGGAGGGGCATCAATAAAACTTTCACACTAGACTTCCGGAGAGCAGACTTTGGTCTATTTAGGAGACTTATTTGGAGAGTTCCCTGGGAAGCAGCCCTTAAAAACAAAGGAGTCCAGGAAGAGTGGGCGTGCTTCAAAACAGAGATCTTGAGGGCACAGGAACAGACTGTCCCTGTGTGCCAAAAGATGAGCCGATGAGGCAAATGTCCAGCCTGGATGGGCAAGGAGCTTTTGAAGGAACTAAGGAATAAAAAGAAGATGTATCATCTTTGGAAGGAGGGTCAGGTATCTCAGGAAATATTTAAGGGGGTTGTTAGGGCATGTAGAAAAAAAATTAGAGAGGCCAAAGCTCAGTTAGAACTTAATTTGGCAACTTTTGTGAAGGATAAAAAAAACGTTTTTACAAATATATTAATGGCAAAAGGAAGGGTAAGAACAACCCTGGTTCTCTACGGGATGCAGGAGGGAATTTAGTGACTGGAGATGGGGAGAAGGTGGAGGTGTTTAACACCTTCTTTGCCTTGGTCTTTAGTGGAAAGACAGCTTGACCTTGGGACAACTGTTGTCTTGGGCTGGTAGATGGTGTCAGGGAGCAGAATGGTCCCCCTTTTATCCAGGAGGAAGCAGTCACGGAACTGCTGAGCTGCTTGGATGTTCACAAATCTATGGGACCAGATGGGATCCATCCCAAGGTGATGAGGGAGCCGGCAGATGAGCTTGCGAAGCCACTCTCCATTGTTTACCATCAGTCCTGGCTCACTGGTTAGGTTCCAGATGACTGGAAGCTGGCCAATGTAATGCCCATTCACAAGAAGGGTAGGAAGGAGGATCCTGGAAATTATACGGCAGTCAGCCTGACCTCAGTACCCAGTAAGGTAATGGAACAGTTTATTTTGAGTGCCATCACACAGCACCTACAGGATGGCCGGGGGATCAGACCCAGCCAGCATGGGTTTAGGAGGGGCAGGTTGTGCTTGACCAACCTGATCTCCTTTCATGACCAGGTGACCCACCTAGTGGATGCGGGAAAGTCTGTGGACGTTGTCTATTTGTGTGAATGCTGAAAGCCTGGGTGCAGAGAGATTTCTCAGTTTTCTGACAGTGTCAGTGTGAAAGCCTTGCTTTCTCATGGATGCTGCGGGAAAACACTTGAAAGATTTTGTAAACTATGGCATTGTTATGATACCAATGAGAAAATATCTGAAGTAAGTGTTATTGGGTTCAGCCAATCCCTCTGAGGAGTGGTTGGTCAGAGAACCAATAACCTTATGTCAGTCCAGCGTGCTAAGGTATATAAGCGAATCTGTAAATTAATAAAGCGTCAGTTTCTTCCCGTACTAAACCGTCCATGTCGCTTTATTCCTCGGTCTCTGCTCGCTAGCAACACAGGCCTACTCAGCAAGCTTAGAGCCAGCACCCAGGGATCAGCCAGGGTTGACGTGCACACGGCAGCAACAGTCATCTTAGAATCCTGTCGTACTTACAAAGTTCCCTTGGATGCATCTGGACCCCTAGGTCAGGGATTCAGTGCACCACTTGTGGGGAGATCTAGTGTCACCCTTCTAGCGATCTATGTACACACAGAAGTTATTGATGCTGATTTTACAGGCCAGATCTGTGCTATGGTTTCCACACCCACCCCGCCTGTTGCTATCCCTGAAAAGACTCGCATTGCTCAATTAGTGCCTTTCAAGTCATGTGTCCCCAGGGCCGAACGACGAAGTTGAGGAGATGGCTGCTTTGGATCTACGGGACTTCCACAGATCTTCTGGACTGCAGACATCTCTAGCCAAAGACCACAGATGATGTGTACCATAATCCTGCCAGGTGCCCATCCGTCCCGGATTCAGCTCCGAGGTTTGATTGACACAGGCGCTGATGTAACAATCATCTCCTTCTCTGCGTGGCCTCCTACATGGCCTTTAGCCCCTGTAGGATCGGCCATCGCAGGGTTGGGAGGAACAGCACAGAGCTACTTAAGCAGACGACCTGTAATGGTAAAAAACGCAGAGGGGCAAACAGCCACTGTTCGGCCCTATGTCACTGCAGCTCCGCTTAATCTCTGGGGCTGGGATCTATTGCCAGCTTGGGGGGTACGGATCGGGACACATTTTTAATGGGGGTCACTGTGTTTAAAAACCGATAATGGCCCTGCCTATGCCTCGCAAAAGACGCGGCAGTTTCTGCAATTATGGGGTGTGGACCATAAATTTGGTATCCTGCATTCTCCTACACGTCAAGCCATTATTGAATGCACTCATGGCACTTTGAAGCGTGTTCTGGAAAGACAAAAAGGGGGAATGCATGGGAAAAGCCCACAGAGCCGATCAGAGAAAGCATTGTACACGCTTAATCATCTTACAGTGCCACCAAATTCAAACAATCCTGTGATTTTGAATCATTTTCTCTCATTGCAGTCTTCAGGCGAGATGCACCTGCCTCGAGCAAAAGCCTGAGTATGGGACCTACTCACTAATAAGTGGGAAGGCCCACATGAGCTTATTGCTTGGGGTTGTGGCTATGCTTGCGTTTCCACAGATACAGGGGTACGATGGCTACCTGCAAGATGTGTTCGTCCTGACCTGCGGCACCAGGAGCAGAAAAGGCAACCTCCAAGGCAACTTTCAAATGAGGACCAGAATGTAGATCATCAGCCGAGTGATCCCTCTGATGACAACCAAGATGTCGACCATCAGCCTGGTCCTTCTACAAGCAGAGACTGAATTTGAAGTCAGAATGTCAAGGGCCTTAAGGCTATTTAGAATCAATAACCGATACAGAATTAGGTTCGCTAGATATATCTCCTATGGCACCGCTGGAGAATCTCTCTGCCAACTTTGAATTAGTGCCTGATTTAATTTTCTTAAAACAAAAAGAGGGAATTGTGAATGCTGAAAGCCTGCGTGCAGAGAGATTTCTCAGTTTTCTGACAGCGTCTGTGTTTTCTCACAGACGCTGTGGGAAAACAGTTGAAAGATTTTGTAAACTATGGCATTGTTATGATACCAATGAGACAATATCTGAAGTAAGTGTTACTGGGTTCAGCCAATTCCTCTGAGGGGTGGTTGGTCGGAGAACCAATGACCTTATGTCAGTCCAGCGTGCTAAGGTATATAAGCGAATCTGTAAATTAATAAAGCGTTGGTTTTCTTTTCACCCTAAACCATCCATGTTGCTTTCTTTTTTGGTCTGTGCTCACTAGTGACATATTTGCACTTCAGCAAGGCCTTTGACACTGTCTCCCACAGTAAACTCCTGGAAAAGCTGTCAGCCCACGGCTTGGACAGGTGCTCTCTTCACTGGGTTAAGAACTGGCTGGATGGCCAGGCCAAGAGAGTGGTGGTGAACAGTGCTGCATCCAGTTGGCAGCCAGTCACTAGAAATGTCCCTCAGGAATCTGTGCTAGGGCCAGTTTTGTTTAATATTTTTATTGATGACATGGATGAGAGTATTGAGTCCACCATCAGTAAATTTGCAGATGACACTAAGCTAGGAGCGTGTATCAATCTGTTGGAAGGTAGGAGGGCTCTGCAAAGAGACCTGGAACGGTTGGATAGATGGGAAGAGTCCAATAAGACGGAGATTAACAAGTCCAAGTGCCGAGTCCTGCATTTTGGCCATAACAACCCCCCGCAGCGCTGTAGGCTGGGAATAGAGTGGCTGGACAGTGCCCAGGTAAAAAGGGACCTGGGGGTACTGGTCAACAACTGACTGAACATGAGCCAGCAGTGTGCCCAGGTGGCCAAGAAGGCCAATGGCATCCTGGCCTGTATCAGGAATAGTCTGGCCAGCAGGACAAGGGAAGTCATTCTTCCCCTGTACTCGGCACTGATGAGGCTGCACCTCGAGTACTGTGTCCAGTTCTGGGCCCCTCAGTTTTGGAAGGACATTGAGATGCTTGAATGTGTCCAGAGGAGGGCAACAAGGGTGAAGAAGGGCTTGGAACACAAGCCCTATGACAAACGGCTGAGGGAGCTGGGATTGTTTAGCCTGGAGAAAAGAAGACTCAGAGGTGACCTTATCACTCTCTGCAACTTCCTGAAAGGAGGTGGTTGTAGCCAGGTGGGGGTTGGTCTCTTTTTCCAGGCAACAACTGACAGAACAAGAGGACACAGTCTAAAGCTGCACCAAGGGAAATTTAGGTTGGATGTTAGGAAAAAGTTTTTTACTGAAAGAGTGATTGGGCACTGGAATCGTCTGCCTGGGGAGGTGGTGGAGTCACCATCCCTGGATGTGTTTGAAAAAAGATTGGATGTGGCACTCTGTGACATGATTTAGTTGAGGTGGTGTTGGGGTGTTGCGGCGGCTGAGCCAGCAGTAGTGGAGGCCTGTGGATGCTGAAAAGCTTTCAGCAGAGAAATTTTCCAGCTTTCTAAAGCATTCTGTGAGAGCCCTGCTTTTCTCACGCAAGCTACGAAAAACAGTGAGACGGTTTTGTAAACGAATTCTCTTTCTAACACCTGCAAGCTTGTTTTCAAAGATTTGTTATGGTACATTGGAAAAATATTTTGGAATGGATGTTGTAGAGTCTTGGCCAATCATTCTGAGGGGTGGTTGGCCAAAGGACCAATGGCCTCCTGCCATCTTTGCAAACTAAGTTATAGAAAGCCAGTCTTTAATTAATAAAGGGGGCTCTATTCTCCGCAGACTTGAACTTTGTGTCGTGATTTTTCTCTGTCCCTGGTACAACAGCGACAGAGGCCAAGGGGCCAAAGAGCTCCGGAGCAGGAGAGGCCCGTTGGTGGGCCAGCTCCTAAGTTTAAGATCACCCCCTGACTCAGGGTGAGAAAGAAAGCCTCCCCCATCAGGCTTTGTGGTTCTATGCAGATTTGGTCTGTCTGGTTTGCCTGTTGGCCATATGCCCCTTTTACCCTTTAAAAGGTTGTAATCCAGTAAAGTTCTCCCTTCCCCTTTGCCTCATTGGTTCCTGGTCCCCCACTCCGCCCCTTCCTTCTCCCCATTGGTTGTTGTTATATTACCCCGCCTTTTCTCCGCCCCTGTACCCTCAAGCCATTGGTTACTGGTGCTCTGCTTGCCTCCTTTCTGTACACGTATATAAATTTGTCAATGACCTCAGTTCTGGTTCTTCGTCCATGGATCCCTTCATTGTGGATTTACAATAAACCCTGCAGAACTCTATACGAGGAACCCCTCCTGACTCTGCCTCCGGTAACGCATGAGCTATCCAGCTTGAGTGTGTGTGTGTGCTTTCATGCCTCCATCGGCACGGGTGTGAAAGTTGGCCTGCTAGTGTGCTAAGTGGCACCGCTGGAGCGATCCCTTACCAGGGATGCTTTTGGGAAGATGCGGCGACCTCTCCACCGACCACCGCTCCATGTTATTGGGGCATTGGTTGGACTCGGTGATCTTGAAGGTCTCTTCCAACCCAGTGATTCTGTGAACCTGTGATTCACGCCACTGCCCGGATCACCATCCTGGGCCTTAAAAAGCAGGTTCTTTGGAGGCATGGTACCCCCGAGAGAACTGAGTCTGACAACTCAGTCCTCATTTCAAGAACAGTCTTACAAAAACCTGGGCTAGGGAACATGGCATTGAGTAGGTGTACCACATTCCTTATCATGCACCAGCTTAAAATCACCTTGAAGGCACTGGGTGGGGGAACTTTCAAAAACTGGGAGATGCATCTAGCAAAGGCCACATGGTTAGTTAACACCCGAGGCTCCACCAACTGAGCAGGCCTGTTGGGGTGCCTCAGACCACTTGGGGTCCGCCCGCTGTCTGTCACAGCATGCCTGCCCAAAGGGCAGACGATTCGGAGAGCGAGGACCAGTCTGTGGACGAGACCCGGTTCTGAGCCCACACCACTTCTCCAGAAAGTTCTGTCAAGTTCGGTTGTTCATAGGTTTGTTCTGTAAATTCCCTCCTCTGTAATCTGGCCCTTGGTTCTGTGTCCCTGGGATCCTCCTCCAGGCTTGTTTGCTATTGGCTGGTTGTTTGTTCGGTGCCACCCCTGTTAAAAATCTCGATGCCCCTGATTTCGTTGGCCAGTTCCTCCCCACCGCGTTCGGGGCAAATAAACCTCGGAAGGATTTCACAGACTGGTCCTCTCCCCTGCCTCTTTCACCTCTGGAATTCCTGAGAGGCTGAGACCACCTGGTCCCCTCGCTTTGGGTACGCCTGCTGATACCGAGCCAGTGCAGCCCGTTCCAAGCGGCTGCCGGGAAGTGATACTTCTCAGTGCCTGTCTGCGGGAAGGTGACTGCTGCCTCCGGTGCAGGGACGAACACCCCCCGAGGCTAACCCATCTCCCAGGGCAGTGACACGCTGGCGCCTGAACAGGGACCGCTGAAATCCGGTCCCTGCAGAACTCCCTGGCTGGCTCTCTGATACCTGCCAGGAGTTGTGAATCCCGGCATCTGCTGTTCCCTTGCACAAACAGCGTTCCGTTCTAGAAGCGCTGTGCTGCGAGGGCAGAGCTGAAAACCCTCATGTTTTTGTTGGATTTTTCTCTCTACAAGGACCGGCTTCGAACTCCGGAGGACTTCTTTGTGTTTTTCGTTCCAGTGGATCGAGTTTTGGTAAGTATTTTACCTTTTTTGTGCCCCTGGGCTGTCTTTTGTCTGTTGCGCTCTGCGGGAGCGATCCTTTTCCCCTTGGGCAAGCGCACCTCGGTCCCACTGGCCGTTTTTTTTCTTTTCTGTGTTTTAACACAAAAGAGGGTAGAGGGACGTGCCTTTCTGCCTGTTTTAAAACTTTTCTGTCAGTTTTAAAATGGGAAATCGGACATCGGCACCTCAAAGGGAGATATATTCCCAAGTTCTTAATTCCCTGAGTGTGGGGCGGTTCAAATTTTCAAGCCTTCACCCAGATCAAAGAGGAGATCGCTCATGCAGTAGCCCTTGGCCCAGTCAGGACGGGACCAGAAGTGAAGAATGTGCTTTACTCTGCAGCCGGGAACAATGGTCTGTCCTGGAGCCTTTGGCAGAAAGTGCCTGGTGAGACTCGGGGTCGACCACTGGGCTTCTGGAGCTGAAGTTACAGAGGGTCCAAAGCCAACAATACCCCAACAGAGAAGGAAATCTTAGCTGCCTGTGAAGGAGATCAAGCTGCCTCAGAGGTGACTGGCATGGAAGCACAACTCCTGGTAGCCCAACTACCAGTGCTGGGGTGGATGTTTAAAGGAAAGGTTCCCTCTACCCACCATGCCATCGACACCACATGGAGCAAATGGATTGCCCTCATCACACAGTGTGCCTGTATTGGAAACCCAAATTGCCCTGGGATTTTGGAAATAATTACGAACTGGCTGGAAGGTGAAAGCTTTGGTCTCACTGACGAAGAGGAGCAAGACCAAGTGACACAGGCTGAGGAAGCTCCACCATACAACCAACTGCCAGCAGAAGAAACATGCTACGCTCTTTTTACTGATGGTTCCTGTCACATTGTAGGGATGAACTGAAAGTGGAAAGCAGCGGTATGGAGCCCCACATGACAGGTTGCAGAAGCTACCGAAGGAGAAGGTGGATCGAGTCAACTTGCTGAACTCAAAGCCATCCAGTTGGCCCTGGACATTGCTGAAAGAGAAAAGTGGCCAAAACTCTACCTTTACACCAATTTGTGGATGGTAGCCAATGCTCTGTGGGGATGGCTGTAAAGGTGGAAAAAGGCCAACTGGCAGCATAAGAGAAAACCAATCTGGGCTGCTGAAGAGTGGAAGGACATCACTATCTGGGTAGAGAAGCTACCCGTGAAGCTCTGCTATTAAATTTTCTGGTTTTCTTTTCTTTCTCTGCCTCTGTCTCGTGGGTCTTTTACTCAGAATTCGGATTGAAACGCAGGAGACGCGGAGTTTTTCTTCGGACTCAGGTGTTTATTACTTCTTATCTATAGTACAGCTGCACAGAATGTGCCTCTAAGTTAACAAGGTGAAAATGGCCCCCGAGTTCTACCTTCCAAAGTCTTTTAAAGCCCAAACTACCCAATTATGGAATGCCAACTAATTTATTTTTACTTATAATCTAATTACTAATCATTCATGTTCCGCACTGTGTGTTTTTTGAACCAATACCAGATCACCCAGGCTTGTGAAGAAGGAGGAAGAAGGAAGAAGCAGAACTAACCTACACCCAAAATCCTCCATCTTGTTACATGTATATTACTATATCCCAGAAACCTAAATTTTCCACATCTCTACATATTCCACCCAGTGATATAACAAACTTCTTTTTAATTACACAGCAACAATCTCACAGCTATCACATAATTTGGGAAGCCTTTCCCAAGGCCTCAGGTCAAATGCAGTGTGCTTTTGAGGATCACTGCCTGTCAGTACCGAAAGACTGAAATTCTCTGAACCCAGGGTTCCAACATCTCCTCCTCCTATTTGAACCATGAACACTGTGTTAACTGCTTTGTTAAACCATCATTGGATACACTGAAGTAGACTAGGTACAAGTACCGTGATGACTGTAATGACAATCAAAACATACATGCCCACTTTCAGTAGGTCTCTCCACAATGGAGCGAGGCTCAACCAATCAAACAGATCATCCAACCATGATCCTCTTTCAACTTTGAGTTTGGTGAAACCTTCTCCTAATTGTTGAATGCTCTTGTGTATTGATACCGAATGGTCAGAAAGGTTCATGCAACACATTCCCTCAAAGTCTTTGCATTAGTGTCTGTGCACTAACAAAAAGAAATCTATTGCTGCTCGGTTTTGCAGAGTTGCATGTCTTACGCTTTGAACATCTGTTAACTAATTGCTCAATGTGAGAGAAATGGCATGAGAGTTCTTACTTAGCCAACAGCCTAATTGATCCAATTTTTTCAAGGCTGCTCCTGCAGCAACTTGAGGTACAAAGAGAGCTGCAGCAAACCTTCCTCCAAAATTCCAAGCTTTAAAATTATCATTACAATCAGATGTATATTGATCGACAGATCTTTTTTGTCTATGCTTATGTTATTTTATCATTTTTATGTTAGGTGTTAGCAAAGTAAGTCTCCCAATGCTACATGGTCCACCTCTGAGGTTTGATGGAATGGCAGGCCAAACTCTATTTCCACAAATGAAAAAGTCTCCTTGTGGTAATTGTAAAAGGACATGGTTGGGTGCTGTGTGCAAGACTGAGGTGAAATTGCACCAAGATGTCACATTTTCGTACAATGCATGATTTGGAATGACATCTGTGATTTTGATTTTATTTTGTTTTGACTCAGGAGAATCAAATATTATGCAAAAATCCATTTTCACTGAGCCAAGGATTTCCAATTCTTGAGGTTCATAGGGTGTCTCAGGGAGAAATTTAGTCCAGACACCCCATTCCTCTGTGGGATTCATGATGAAGCATGAAAGAGCTGAAGAGATTTTTTTTTTTTGGTATTGGCCAATTGTCTACCAGTAAACTGACAAAGGAGGTTAAGAATGGCTTTTCTGGACTTGACTAAGTCAAACAAATGGTATCCAGGCCTGAGGCATTGGCTAAGGTCACCCAAACATTGGGTTTTGGTTGACTCACGGGCAGGATCGCGTTACTTAAGGCAAACAATGAAATAATAAGGCACAAGTATGATATCTGATTTAGTTTCATGCTTCTCTTTGATTTTTTTTCTTAATCTAGTTCTGGGACAAGCCAAGTGTAAGGCACGAAAGTTATTTCTTTTGCATTCAATTCTGCAAATTTGGACCTCTTTGGATTCTCTCTAAAGTTCTCTCCAATTATTGTGGAGACGAGGACTATTTCCTTCCTCATGACCTAATATAATTAAAATTTCAATGGCCTTACACTTTGTATGTAATTCTGAATTGTAACACGATCCACACCACGCACTTGTCTACAAGGCTTTACGATGCCAACGATTCCCACACTATTATATGGGCACAAAACCCAAGGTTCACAGCTTCTGCATGTGGGATAAAAGATGTTTATCATCAGCTGCGGTCTTTCTGCAGTTCACGTCTGTGTGCTTGCTTCTCTGCTTCCGGGGGTGTCTGCGTATTCCTGTGGTTTCTAGGGCTTCACGTTTTTTGAAGGAATCCACTTTGGACCAGCACCTGTAGAGACGCAAGCGTACCCTTTGTCCCAGGTTATTAGTGGGAATGGGCCTTCAATTTTCCCTGTCTCTGGATTTCTGATCAAAACGAAAGGGTTTTCCTTTAACTTTGCTCATGTGGTGTAGGAAAAATATCTGATTATTGGCAGATTTGGTTCTGCAAAAGAGCTGTTTAAAAAATTTAAAACATATAGCGCTTTATTCAAGTGCATTTGAGGTGTAGCCTCTGCCTCCCCCCTTTTTTGTTTATCCAAAAGGGATTTTAAAGTGTGGTGTGTTCTTTCAATGATTGCTTGCCCTGTAGGAGAATGAGGAATACCGAAAGAGCGATGTACACCCCAATTCATTAAGAATTTATGTAGCTCTTTTGCTATGTAAGCTGGACCATTGTCTGTTTTTATTTCTTGAGGCACACCTAAAGAGGCAAATGCTTGCAGAAAATGCTGACGTGCATGTTTCACTGTTTCCCCCGTGTGCAAAGAGGCAAAAACTGCACCTGAAAAGGTGCCTACTGATACATGGATATTTTTGAGTTTTCCGAAAGATAAGTATTTTGTGATACCTGCTTGCCATAATTGCAGACTCTGCAATCCTCTTGGATTGACTGCTCCTGTGGATATAGGAGGTTGCACGAGCTGACAATCAGGACAAGCACTTATGATTAGCACTTTGCTAATCTGAAATGTTTGCCTAAGTGCTTGTGCATTTTGATGAAAAAATGCATGACTCAGTTTTGCCTGTTCAAAAATGTTTGGCAAGGTGTTTGCAATGGGCATTGTTAATTTGTCTGCTTCTGCATTTCCTGCCACCAAGAATGCTGGAAGTGAAGAACGTGCTCTGATGTGAAAGATAAAGTATTTGTTTTTTCTGTTTTGTATAACCTGCTGCATGCGTGCAAGATAATGATACAGATCATCATTATCAACATTTTTTAAGAGTGATTCTTCTATTCTTTTGACCACATTAGCTACATAGGCTGAATCTGTTATTAGATTGAGGGGTTCCTGAAATAATTGAAATGCTCTAACTACTGCTGTCAATTCCACAATTTGAGGAGAACCTTCTACTATCTTAATGTCTGATTCCCATGTTTTTGTTGTTGGGTTTTGCCATGTTACCACTGATTTGTGCATTTTTCCTGAACCATCCGTGAATAATGTTATTGCATCTAAAGGCGCTTCACTTAGCATGGGTTTTTCCCTGAAACTTAATTTTGTCTGCAACAGCTTATGCTTTGTAAAGTGAATTGAACAGGCACCTGAATAATCTAGTAATGCAATTTGCAACTGTTCTGATTTTAGCAAAGCCCAATCAAAATATTCTTTTTTAAATGGCCAATAAATTATTGCAAAATCTTTGCCTGCCATTGACAGCAACCTTGACCTTGCTCTGATTACGATCTGAGCTATCATTTCAAGTGCTGTCCCTGCCTTTGCCTATAATCAAAAAATCTTGCCTTTTCCATGCAGTCCCAGTGACTCCTGTGGGTATTACTGCATGACTATCATTTATGAAGTATATTAATTTGGAAGCTGCCAATTTGCATTGTGCCCCTGGGGGTAGCAATTCTGAGTCGCTGGGGAAACGGCAGATGGTCTTGCATAGGAAGTCTGATTGGGGTTCCCCACATACTGTGTTTCTTGAGGGATCTCGGGCTGAGGAGTCACCGCCATGGCTTGTGTCTTCGCGCATTGGCGTCCCGTGCTCCTTCTGGAGTTTCCTGGAATTGATAGGGGTCTTCCGTCCACATCCACTTTGGAACGGCACTGATTTGCAAAGTGTCTCCCTTTTCTGCATCTTGGGCAGAGATTTGGTGCTCTTGCACTCTCCGCAGACTCTGGGCAAAACCTTTTGATGTGTCCAAATTTTCCACACTTGAAACATGGCCTCTTGGCAAGTTCTGCTGCCATTACTTCTGTGGAATCGTCTTGATGAGGAGTTACATGGAGAGCAGCAAGGGTTCTTGTGAGCCTTTGGTCTGATGCTTTGAGGATTTTCCCAAGTTGTTCCGCTAAGATGTTCGCTTGTATTTCTGCTATATGTTGAGGAGTGCCTATCTTGCTGCAGACCTCCATCATTTGAGGCAAGGTTGGCTGTGGATCCGGTAAGGCACTAATTAAGCGCTTGCATTCTTTATTGGCATTAGCAAAAGCGAGACTTTGAAGCAGATAGGAATGTGCCACTTCATCACTGCATTGTCTTTTTATTGCTTGAGTAAGGCGGTCTATGAAAGAAGTGAATGATTCAGATATTCCTTGTTTTACTTCTGTATAAATGCCCTCTGGGCTTCCAGTAGGTTGAATTTGCAGAATTGCCTTCCGAGCTGCTTCTTTGATGTCTGAAATCACTTCTTGAGGCAAATCCGCTTGATCTTCTGGTTTATCGTGAGGACCATCACCTGCTATTTGTGCTAATGTAAGAGCTGCATTTACGCCTCCCTCATAAGTCTTTATCAGCTTGGTGAGAGTTCTTCTCCATTTGACTTCCCATAGCATGTATTGTGAGTCTGTCAGGACCATATATGCTATGTATTTACAATCGTAAGGCACCAAATCATAGTTATTGAAGGTGCCTTTCAAGAGCTGTTTGAAATATGGAGAGCCTAAGCCGCTGTCTTTAACTGCCTGCCTCAAGTCTCTGACAATGTCGTATGTCAGTGGTGCCCATCTAAGATTTGCATTTCTTTTACCGTATCTTATTGGCATTGCTATCATTTCTGTTGTTGCCATACAGAAATCTCCTTCCTTTAATGCTTTTCTTCTTATTTCTGCCCAGTCAGTAAAGTTAGGTGTATCTTCTGAAGAATTAATTGGATTATTGTTTGAAAATACTCCTAAATTAGAAGAAAATGTAACTGATTCTCTATTTGCATTCTGTAGATTGTTTGTATTTTGTAGATTTATGCCTTGTAAAGATGCTTTTCCTTCTGGCTTCAAAGCTGCATTCATGCCTTCTTCCCTTGTGCAGAAATTCGGTTGTATTTGTGTCTGTGTATTATACGTATTTGATGGTGCATTAACAGAAGCGGCCACAGATGCCATTGCATCTGGAGGATGAGCAACTTGTTGGTCACAAGATGGCACAGGCGGAAATACGTAGGCATTGTTTACGGAAGTAAGTGGGGCGCCGCCATGTTGTACAGTGGAAGTAAGATGGGTGTCGCCACCTTCTTGTATGGCAGAGGTAAGCTGCGCCCCGCCATTTTGTGAGAAGCACAAGTCCGGTGTGCAGTCTCGCAACTGAGGTAAGAAGTCTTGGAGCAAGTCCCCAGAGAACGCACTAGCCTGGCTTATGTCGGGGTTTAACCAGGGAGCCGCGGGGTTTGCTGCCGTGGTGAGGGATCCTGTAGGATCTTGCATAAAAGCAGGCAACTGAGAGGGACCCTGTGGCGCAGCGACGGGTAGTAAGGGACTGCAGCTTGTTGGTTTTGGCTCCGCATTTACAACTGCCGTTCCAGTATCGTGTCCTGCTTCTCTCTCGCTTGTCTGGGGTGGCTTCTGCTGTTCTGCCACCTCCCCCCGCCCCGGGCTGGTCTGTGCCGTGGTTTGCGGATCGGCTGGGGACGAACCCGCACTTTGCTCGCCTGAAACCTCTGAATGTGCCATTTCTCTGAGAGAAGCAGTGGAACTGCTTGCCTGCACCTCCTCAGAGATTATTTGTTTCCCTTTTGCCATGTCTGCTGCGCCGGCATCTGTGTTTGGCATTTCGGCTGGCTCACAATTTATTACAAATCCCTTCTGTTCCATTTGAGTTTTAGCTCCCGCCATCTGAGAAGGAGATGGGGCCCCCTCCCCCTCCTGTTTGGTTTGCATAGGCTGCGCGAGATTTTTATTGCTCTGAGACGCTGCTATTAGTTCGCTTTTCTGTTCTATTTGATTTTGTGTGGGGAATCTGCTTGCTATAACTTCGTACACAACTCTGCAAATAGGAAGAAGCTTAGCAGCGGAACCATTTCCAAGAGTGGCTGCGTTATATAGTCTTAGATGTATAGAGTCCCAGAGATATGGTGTAAAAAGATAATTTGGGTCAGCATTTGGAAACTGCTCATTGACCCAGAATACAAGATCTCTTAATTGTTCTTCCGGGACAGCTAGAGAGTATTCTTTTACCATAGATTCTAGCTTATTAAGTATGTCTCTCTGCGATTTTGACATAACATTTTCCATTATGAATTAAGGATTAACCCTGAAGCATATAATTCACACCTAACTTTGTTGTCAGAAGTTCTCCTCGGTCCCCTGTTCCACGACTGTCCAGAAATTTTTGGTTGTGGTTCCTTTCACCAGCCTGTAGGGATTTCCAAGCTCCTTCTTCCCCGGGGAATATTTCTTTTCCAGCACTGAGCTGCTTTTTCTTCTTTTTCCTCTTTTTCTTCAGGGAAGTCCAAACTCTGAGTCCTCACAGGGGGTACCAGTCATTAAATTTTCTGTTTTTCTTTTCTTTCTCTGCCTCTGTCTCGTGGGTCTTTTACTCAGAATTCGGATTGAAATGCAGGAGACGCGGAGTTCTTCTTCGGACTCAGGTGTTTATTACTTCTTATCTATAGTACAGCTGCACAGAATGTGCCTCTAAGTTAATAAGGTGAAAATGGCCCCCGAGTTCTACCTTCCAAGGTCTTTTAAAGCCCAAACTACCCAATTATGGAATGCCAACTAATTTATTTTTACTTATAATCTAATAACTAATCATTCATGTTCCGCACTGTGGGTTTTTTGAACCAATACCAGATCACCCAGGCTTGTGAAGAAAGAAGAAGGAAGAAGGAAGAACTAACCTACACCCAAAATCCTCCATCTTGTTACATGTATATTACTATATCCCAGAAACCTAAATTTTCCACATCTCTACATATTCCACCCAGTGATATAACAAACTTCTTTTTAATTACACAGCAACAATCTCATAGCTATCACATAATTTGGGAAGCCTTTCCCAAGGCCTCAGGTCAAATGCAGTGTGCTTTTGAGGATCACTGCCTGTCAGAACTGAAAGACTGAAATTCTCTGAACCTAGGGTTCCAACAGTCCGCCATGTAGATGCTCATGTCCTCAAGAGTCTGGCTAACAAGGAGCACCAAAACAATGAGCAGGTAGATCAGGCTGCAAAGATAGAGGTGTCACAGACAGACTTGGGATTTCCAAAATCCCAAGACTGGAAACACAAGGGGGAGTTGTTCCTAGCTTGACAGGCCCATGATGCCTCAGGCCATCAGGGCAGGGATGCCACCTGTAAGTGGGCTTGAGACCGAGGGGTGAATCTAACCATGGACAGTACCTCCCAGGTTATCCATGACTGTGAGATATGCGCTGCAATCAAGCAGGCCAAGCGGGTGAAGCCCCTATGGTATGGTGGGCGATGGTCCAAATACAGGTATGGGGAGACCTGGCACACTGATTATGTCACACTGCCTCAAACCCGGCAAGGCAAGCGCTACGTGCTTACAACGGTAGAGGCCACCACCGGATGGCTGGAGACCTACCCTGTGCCTCATGCCACTGCCCATAATACCATGTTGGGCCTTGAAAAGCAGGTCTTTTGGAGGCATGGTACTCCCAAGAGAACGGAGTCCAACAATGGGACCCATTTCAAGAACAGCTTCATAAACACCTGGGCTAGGGAACATGGCATTGAGTGGGTGTACCACATTCCTTATCATGCACCAGCTGCCGGGAAAGTGGAGTGATACAATGGCCTGTTTAAAACTTTGATTTCAAAATTATAATAATTTGGATGGGAGGGGGTCATATTTTCCATTCCAAAGGAGGGTCCTGCCTTCCATAACAGACACCTCTCTTTCAAACCGAGACATGTGGCCAGCAGGACCAGGGAAGTCATTCTTCCCCTTGTCCTAGGTTACAATGTAAGATGTAACCAAAAGCATATATTCTATTATCATCTTCACAAGCTGTTAAAGCAGGTGGGGCAATGTTCGTTATCTCCTACCATGACTCACCCTTGATAACTCCCTCCAGGAGCTATCTCTGTTTAATGGGCAATCAAGGACCCACTGCATGACTCATAGAATTATATCAACCCATCGTGAGATGCTTCCCCCACGGGGAGGAGCCAAGCATTCTCACCTGGACATAATCTGGGGTTTGGAACAGCATGAGCATGTACCTATGGGACTTCGAGAGGACAAGAGCTATACCACTGGACCTTCAGGTGAAGACCAGACCCTTTTCTACAGGATCACCGATTCAACAGGATCACTTCATCTGGACTGCTACTGTGGAGGCCAGTGGGCCTGTTGTCAGAGGGACCACAAGGGTCCCCTGGAGGGAAGAACCCTAAGTGGCAACCTGAGGTTAGGGAGACAGAAAAGGTGTCTCCCAGGATTCCCTAGTTACATTATGTTGATGTACCCAAGTTCTGCTTCCCTGGTTGGCCCGCTGGCCTCCCTGCCCCTTTGTACCTTGTATGTCTCTGCCCTAGAAGGTTCTCCACTCCCTGTGCCCCCATTGGCCCTTGCCCCATCGCCACTCTGTCAGAGTTTCCCTATTGGTTCCCTTACCCTAGCCCCGCCTGTGTACCACCCTCATGCCCTCAGACCATTGGTCCCTGATGCTCCCTCCGCTCCCATATATAAAACTGGATCCTCCCGTATTCTTTGTCTTCGTCCCTGGACCCCTTCATGTGTGTGGCTGCATTAAACTCCTCCCATGGAATGCCATACGAAGATCCTTCCCATCTCTTTGTCGTCAACCCATGTTCTGGGGAGCTATCCGTGCGTGTGTGCTGTGTGTCTGCACCACCAAGCAGCTTCGTACTGAAGACGCTTCTGGAAGGTTCGCAGCACCTCAGCATCCGCCCAGCCGCCGCAACAGTTACCACCACCCTGACTAACAGGGTGGCAAGTTGTATCCTGACTCTATCAGTGTTCTTGTACTACTGCGTTTATTTTAATTTTCCTATTAAATTATGATTCTGACTTGTGATCTCCCACTGGTTTGTTTTCAAACTAGTACACCCTTATACTCGGCACTGGTGAAGCCGCACCTTGAGTACTGTGTCCAGTTCTGGGCCCCTCAGTTTTGGAAGGACATTGAGATGCTTGAATGTGTCCAGAGGAGGGCAACAAGGGTGAAGAAGGGCTTGGAACACAAGCCCTATGAGGAACGGCTGAGGGAGCTGGGATTGTTTAGCCTGGAAAAAAGGAGGCTCAGGGGAGACCTTATCACTCTCTACAAGTACCTGAAAGGAGGTGGTTGTAGCCAGGTGGGGGTTGGTCTCTTTTTCCAGGCAACAACTGACAGAACAAGAGGACACAGTCTTAAGCTGCGCCAAGGGAAGTTGAGGTTGGACATCAGGAAAAAATTCTTCACTGAAAGAGTGATTGGGCACTGGAATTGTCTGCCCAGGGAGGTGGTGGAGTCACTGTCCCTGGACGTGTTTAAAAAAAGACTGGACGTGGCACTCAGACACAATGGTTTAGTTGATGAGGAGGCATTAGGTCATAGGATGGACTTGATGATCTTAAAGGTCTTTTCCAACCTAGTTCATCCTGTGATCCTGTGATTCTTTATCTTCACCATGACTCAACCATGATTACTCCCTCTGGGGGAAGCAGCAGCACCACCCACCCTGAGGGTGTCATCTCTGCTAAAGGGCCATCATGAACTCAATGGCTCCAGCAGAATAGACCACCAGAACAACCATCAGGTACTCCAAAAATATCCTATGACTCATAGAATTACATCACTCCATTTTGAAACTCCCTGCCCTGGGGGAGGTACTGAACATTCCTACCTGGACTTTGAGGGTATATGATCTTGAGGTGTAGGGAGCGAAACCACCACTGCACGGATTCAGAGGAGGGCCAGAACTCTTCTGCAGGACCACCGCTTTCAACCATCACTTCAACAGCAAGGCTACCACTGCTTAATTGGACTGCGACTAACATCCTGACCAACATGGTTTTAAGCCAGTCTTTCTGTATTCATTGCATTTATTGTAATAATTCTATTAAATTGTAACTCCGACTTAAAATCTCTCACAAGGTATTTGTATGGGGTTAATTTCTCCCGCTGGTTTACCTTTAAACCAGCACATATTTTGGCGCCCAATGTAGGGCTCATACTCATGACCCTGAGATTAAGGGTCTCATGGTCTACTGACTGAGCCAGCTGGGGAGAACGTTCCTTCCTGGAGCCTCCAGCAGAAGGGATCTGGGCAGACCTGAGGATACAGCTGGGGTTCTGGAGTCAGGGATACAAAAGATCTGAGGCCAGCTATACCCCAACTGAGAAAGAGATTCTCACAGCTTATGAAGGGGTTCGAGCTGCCTCAGAAGTGATTAGCAAGGAAGCACAGCTGCTTCTGGCACCCTGACTGCCAGTGCTGGATTGGATGTTCAAAGGAAAGGTTCCTCCCACACATCATACCACCAATGCCACGTGGAGGAAGTGGATTGCTCTGATCACACAGTGAGCCGGGATAGGAAATCCCGATCGCCCTGGAATTCTGGAGATCATAACAAACTGGCCCAAAGGTGAGAGTTATGGACTATCCTCTGAAGAAGAAAAGGAGCAGGTGACACGTGCCAAGGAAGCCCCACCATATAACCAACTACAAGAGAATGAAAAGCGATTATGTCTTCTTCACTGATGGTTCCTGCCAAATTGTAGGTGCTAACCAGAAATGGAAAGCTGCTGTATGGAGCCCCACATGGTGAGCTGAGAAGCTACCAAGGGACAAGGCGGATCAAGTCAGCTTGCAGAGCCTAAAGCCGTCCAGCTGGCATTGGATATCACTGAATGAGAGAAATGGTCGAGACTCCATCTCTGCACCGACTCGTGGATGACAGCTAATCTCTGTGAGGATGGCTGACTTGGTGGAGAAAGGCCAGCTGGCAGCACAGAGGGAAACCCATCTGGGCCGCTGAGATTTGGTAGGACATCACTGCCTGGGCAGAGAGGCTGATTGTGAAGGTCAGACATGTAGATGCACGTGTACCCAAGAGTCGGGCTAATGAAGAACATCATTCTTGTTAGCAGGTGGATCAAGCTGCCAAGGTGAAAGTATCATAGGTAGATCTGGACTGGCAGCACAACGAAGAATTATTTCTATCTGTGTTGGTTTTGCACAGCCTGGTTTTTGGTAGTGGGGGGGCCACAGAGGTGGCTTCTGTGAGAAGTTGCTAGAAGTTTCTACCATGTCTAGCAGAGCCAATCCCTGACGGTCCTGAAGATGGACATGCCGCTGGCCAAGGCTGGCCAATTAGAGAGGCTGGTAACGCCTCTGTGATAACTTATTTAAGAATAAAATCAAAACGAAGTGGGCACATGCAGTTTTTTCTAGCCCTAGAGATTGCTGAGCGAGAAAAGTGGCCCATACTTTATGCCGACTTCTGGATGGCAGCTAATGCCCTATGGGAGTGGCTGCAGCAGTGAAAGAAGAGCAATTAGAAACGTAGGGATAAACCCACCTGGGCTGCTGCATTATGGCAGGACATAGCTACACGGATAGAGAACATGACTCTGAAAGTACGTCATGTAGACGCACACATGCCCAGAAGTTGTGCCACTGAGGAATGTCAAAACAATGAATGGATAGATAAGGCCGCCAAAATTGGAATAGCTCAGGTGGACCTAGATTGGGAAAGAAAGAGCAAACTATTTATAGCCCAATGAGTCCATGAAACATCAGGGCATCCTGGAAGGGATGCAACATACAGATGGGCTCATGATCAAGGGGTGGACCTCACCATCGAGGCCATCACACAGGTTATCCATCAGTGTGAAACATATGCTGCCATCAAGTGAGCCACATGAGTGAAGTCTCTTTGGAATAGAGGGTGGTGGCTGGGTTTCCAGTATGGTGAAACCTGGCAAACTGATTACATTGTGCCATTGCCACGAGCATGCCAAGGCAAGAGTTATATCCTCACCATGGCAGAGGGAACAACTGGCTGGCTGGAAACATACCCAGTAAATCATGCCACTGCCCAGAACACAATTTCAGTTCTTGAAAGACACGTTTTGTGGTGACATGGAACACCAGAAAAAATCGAGTCAGATAATGGGACTCATTTTCAAAATAATCCTATAAACTCCTGGGCAAAGAGACATGGCATTAAGTGGACGTATCACATTCCCTATTGTCCACAGGTGTCTGGGAAGATTGAAAGATATAATGGGCTGCTGAAAACTATGTTAAGAGCATTAGGTAATGGGACATGGAAGCACTGGGATGCGAACTTGGCAGAAGCCACTTGGCTAGTCAACACTAGGGGATCTGCTAACCGCCCAGGTCCCACCCAAACTAAGACACTGTGGAAGGAGACAAGGTCCCTGCATTACACATAGGGAAGTGGCTGGGGAAGACAGTGTGGATTTCTTCCCCCATGGGAAAAAGCAAACCCATCTGTGGGATTGTCTTTGCCCAAGGAGCTGGGTGTACTTGGTGGGTGATGTAGGAGGATGGGGAGACCCGGTGTGTACCTCAAGGAGATGTAACCTTGAGGTAAGAATAATCTATGGTGTTAAGTTGTATGTTGCAGGAGGTAAAGTAGCAAGGTGACGTGAACTGAGGAAGAATGAATTTTGCGAGGAGCAAGAAGAATGTGATGATGAACTGGGACAGTGTCGTTGCCTAACAATCAAGCGTACTATTTCTCCTGTCCTGACCCCACATCCTGCTGGAATGGAGACCGCCTGGAGGGATGTGAAAAGACAGGCGATAGTAGTTAATAAAAATGTATATTTGGCATAAAGATGGTTTAAGGATGTAGTTTAAGCTATATGTGTGGGTAAGAAAGAATTCTAGTAATGAGAATATATAGATTATATGGGATCCAAGCATGATGCAAATGGTATGGAATAAGGGGTGGAGATCGTACTGGGTCTGACTGAGGTAAAGTTCACAGCCTTTACAGTGCTGTGCTTTGCATTCCTATGCTGGCTGGAATTAAAACTGAGCAACCAACTTTGTTTTGATTTCTTCTTAAATATGTTATCATAGAGGTATTACCATCATCTCTAATTGGCCCAGCCTTGGCCAGTGGCACATACATCATCAGAGCCATCAGGGATTGGCTCTGCCGACATGGACACACAGAAGCCACGTCTGTGGTCCCCCCGCTACCAAAAACCAGGCCGTGCAAAACCAATACAACGGGCAACGAATAAGAGGAGCTGGAAGCCGTGATACAGCAGGAAAGCTGTGACATAGTCGCCATCACAGAAATGTGGTGGGATGACTGGAGTGCTGCAGGGGAAGGCTACAAACTCTTCAGAAGAGACAAGGAGGTAGGCGAGGTGGAGGGGTGTCTCTGTATATCACCGAGGCTCTTGATGCTATAAAATTTGAGGTCAATGACGATAAGGCTGAGCACCTATGGGTAAGAATTGGGGGAAGGCCAACAGGGCCGACATCCTGGTGGGCGTCTGTTATAGACCACCCAACCAGGATGAAGAGGTGGATGAATTATTCTATAAGCAGCTGGAGAATGTTTCAAGATTGCCAGCCCTTGTTCTTGTGGGAGACTTGATGCCAAAAGATTTTTGCTCTTTATATCTTTTTCATATATGTGTAGCCCTGTTGACTATTAGCGTACAGTTATATAGTTTTGTAGCAGTACTTTTCCAGTATATTGTTAAACACATTCTAGAGAAACACATTCCTGGAATCCTATTCTAATCTTGCTTCTTCAGTGAACCAAGGCTATGTCCCTTTCCCATGTACATAGACATAATGTGGGACTGGAATCAATGGGGGAGGCTTCAGTAGGGGGCCAAACTAAAGGGAGAATTACTTCATTAACTGTACTTCTAATTGGAAATTCTTGTCAATTATGCTAATTTGCTAAAGTTATAGAAGTGCTGGAGCCCTATACCACGTGTGCATTTTCAGTGTGCATTCTGCTGTGCATTTCGCCATAAGTGCACCTCAAGGACCTTCAATAAACAGTAACTGCGTTTTATCCTTTTAATCTTGTTTGGCTTGTGATTTCAGGGCTGATAAAGGCATCAGACTAATCTGCCAGATATATGCTGGGAATTCAGCACAGCAGAGAAGCGGCAATCTAGGAGGTTCTTGGAGTGTATGGAGAGCTTCTTCTCACAGCTGGTGAGCAAGCCTACCAGGGGTGGGGCTCTGGTAGACTTGCTGTTTACAAACAGAGAAGGGCTGGGGGAAGATGGGGGGTCTGAGGCCATCTGGGGTACAGTGACCATGAAATAACAGAGTTCTCAATATTCAGTGAAACAACGAGGGGTATCCACAAAACTTCTACACTGGACTTATGGAGGGCAGACTTTGACCTATTCAGGATGCTCATTTGGAGAGTGCCTTGAGAAACAACCCTTAAAAACAAAGGGGTCCAAGAAGGATGCACATACTTCAAGAAAGAAATCTTGACGGTGCAGGAACAGACTGTCCCTATGTGCCGAAAGATGAGCCGATGGGGAAAATGACCAGCATGGCTGGACAGGGAGCTTTTGAAGGAACTCAGGGAAAAAAAAGAGGTTGTATCACCTTTGTAAAAAGGGGCAGGCAACTCAGGAAGTGTGTAAGGATGTCATTAGGTCATGCAGAAAGAAAATTAGAGAGACAAAAGCTCAACTAAAAGTTAATCTAGCTCCTTCTGTAAATGATAGTTTAAAGTGTTTTAATACACTACCAGCTGTTCTAGTTACAAAAGTAGGATGCAGTTTAGCACTATGTGGGTGTAACGAAACTGTGTATTATAGTCCTCTCTGTCATTTCTGCTGAACTGTCAGTCATGGGTCACGTGCAGTAGCTGCCCAGTGCACACCTGACACCTCAGGTTACAAGCTGGGTGTTAAATGAGATAAGGAAAAAGAGTCAAATCCTTCGAGGCAAGTAGTGTTTCCTTTCTTCACACCAATGATTCAGCTGTGATAATTCCCCCTCTGAGGAAGCACCAGCATGTTCACCCCCAGTCTAAGGGGTCATCTCTGCTAATGGGCCATAACAGACTCAATGGCACAAGCAGAATAGGCCACTATAACAACTTAAGACCATCAAAGACTCCCAAAATATCCCATGACTAACAGTGTTACATCATCCATTGTGAAACTTCCTGCCCTGGGGCAGGTACTGAAAATTCCCACCTGAACCTGAGCATATATAAATCTTTGATTTGGGGTCTCCTGGTACCACTTGACGAATCCAGAGGGAGATGAGAACTTCGACGGGACTGCGACCATTGCTTCCAACAAGACTGCGACCATCACTCTGACCAACCTGAATATAACCTGGCTGCCATGTTATACTCTGCCTTTGGGTGTTAAAACCAGTTTTCTGTCTATCAGTGTATTTATTGCACAGGGCCTCGTGGAGGAAGATGGCAGCGGGCAGCGGTGTGGTGGCAGCCAAGGGGATCGGCGCGTTTGGGAGAACCTCGGGGCCAGGGCCGGTGTCATTCGTGTTCAGCCGCAGGGCGGAGCGCCAGCGGCCGCTGCCCGTGGAACCCTGTGTGGAGCCCGGCGTGGGTGGCGACACCGAGCCCGACACCAACTTCTTGACAGCAGTAGAAGACCAGGAACTGCTCAGCACGCGGCCGGCCCTGCCAACCCCAAAGGAACTGGTGATCCCCCTGATCCCCCCGCACCGCCAGAGGAACCCAGAGCACGCCCGCACTGACACACGTCCCGCCCCCGCCACTGATGACACCCCCAGCACAGCCCCCACTCCCGCCGGGGCTCCCTCGGACCTCCCCTTGGTGGAGGCTCAGGCGGCGCAGGAGCTGCTGCTGGAGGCGCGGAAGAGCCTGGAGCAGCCCGGGGGGGGCTTGGGCCCCCCCATGTGCATCCCCCTCCAGCTGCCCGACAAGGGTGTTGCCACGGGGCCGCTGCCGACCCCCCAGGACTACGAGGCCGTGCCCGTGGGGCAGTTCGGGCTGGCCATGCTGCGGGGGATGGGCTGGAGCCAGGGCCAGGGCATCGGGCGCACCTTCCCCAGGGTCGTGCCCCCCCTGGAGCACCGGCCCCGCCCACGGGGGCTGGGCCTGGGGGCTGAGGGAGCTCCCCCGGGTACCCCCAAATCCGGGGAGATTCCCCGAGGGGGCCCAGCTGTGGGGGACTTCGTGCGTATCGAGTCTGGGCCCCACTGCGGCGTGGAGGGCAAGGTGGAAGCGCTAGACCCCGAGACTGGGCGGGCACTGGTGCGGCTCCAGCTGGGGGGGCAGGTGGTGGCCGTCAACCAGCACGGGCTGCGCCCAGTCAACGCTGCTGCCTCTGTCCGCCCCTCCCCGAGAAGGGCCCCGAGAAGGGGACGCACGGCGGGCACCCCCCGCGCGGGGGGAAGAAGCGGAAGGAGCCCTCGGACACGGAGCGGTCGAGGAAGCAACGCCGGGGACCCCCCCCGGGACGTGCCACTGGCTGCGCAGGGACCTGCGGGTGCGGTGTGTGGACAGGACCTTCCGCGGGGGCCGCCACTACAACTGCAAGTTGCAGATCGAGGACGTGCTGTCCGCCGACACCTGCGTGGGCCGCATGGACGACGGGCGCCTGGTGGAGGGCCTGCGGCAGGCCTCTCTGGAGACGGTGGTGCCGCGGGGCGACGCTGGCCGCGTCATGGTGGTGCTGGGAGAGCACGCGGGGAGGGTGGGGCGGATCCTGGAGCGGGAGCCGGAGCGCCAGCGGGCGCTGGTGCAGCTGGGCCAGGAGCCGCAGGTGCTGCCGCTGCCCTATGATTCCGTCTGCCATTTTCTGGGGGGCGGCGAGGAAGACTGAGACAGGATCAGCACCAGGTCTGCCAGAGTCGGATGGGCTTCATTTCTCTGACAAGGGCAAAAGGATTCTAGCCCATAAGTTGGCAGTGTTGGAAATAATACAACTTACAAATTTTTTTTTATGCAATTCTAGTTAGAGGTTTGTTCATCTTTGCCTAGAGGGAAGGGAATTGGCTTTGTTTACCGGGTGAGCCCTGATGAGCTTAATATCAACAGATTGGGAATAGCCAGAAGATACACAGGAAATAAGTGACCATTAACGATCATCACCCCTGTGGTGCAGTTGAGTTGGAGACACCTGCTTTGGGAAACGACTGATAAGAGAACCTAAGAATGAGGACCAAATTAGCATCAAAGTCTAAGGGATCAATAACCAATAGGACATTGAATACTAAAATTTGTGTAATTTGAAACCAATGAATGAGAATTTCTTTGGGTTTAGTCTGTATAAATATGTCACAAGTCTAGTAAAAGAATCATGTGTGATGGAATTATCTTCACTGCACAACCCATGTGCGCATGAAATGACTTCTATTGCTCTTCCTGGCCAGAACAGTATCCTGGCTAGAATAAAGTAATAACTTGATTCTCTAACACTAGATGTTTGAGAGTTTCTGTTTTTCCCAGTTTTGGTGACAGCAGGGCTGATTGAGAGGGCTTTAAAATAGATACGTAGATTATGTGGGATCTGAGTATGATGCAAATGGTATGGAATAAGGGGTGGAATCTGTATTGGGTCTAACTGAGATAGAGTTCATTTTTTTTCCTTAGCAGACCTCACAGTGCTGTGGTTTGCATTGGTAGCTGGAAGGGTGTTGATACCACACCAGTGTTTTGGCTACTGCTGAGCTGTACTCTCCCCTCTAGTATTCCTTCCCCTCATCAAGGGGCTGGGAGTGGGAAAGATCCTGGGTGGGCACACAACCAGGTCAGCTGACCCAAATTAACCAAAGGGGTATTCCACACCATATGGCATCAACTTGGATATAAAAACTAAGGGAGAGAGAAGGAAGGGGGGGGTGGAAGCATTTGTGATTCTTCAGTGTTTGCCTTCTGGAGCAACCATTATGCATGCTGAAGCCCTGCTTTGCAGGAAGTGTCTGAACATCACTCACTGATGGGAAGTAGAGATTGACTTTTCCCTTTGCTTATGCACGTGCAGACTCTCGCTTATTTCTTTACCTTCACTGTAATAAAACTGCCTTATCTCCCCCGCTGGTTGTTTTCCATCTTATTCTCTCCCTTGTCCCACTGGGAAGGAGATTGATAGAGCAGCTTAGCGGGCACCTGGCACCCAGCCAAAGTCATACTACTACAGTTCTTTTTGGGTGATAATCAGAGGGCTGAATTAATTCAGGGAGTCTCCTGGAAACTAAGGAAGTGTTTAAGGATGTTGCCAGGTCAGGTAGGAAAAAAATTAGAGTGGTAAAAGCCCAATTAGAACTTTAATCTGGCCATGTCTATGAAAGATAGTGATAAATATTTTTGTAAATATATTAATGACAAAAGGAGGGGCAAGGACAACCTCCATCCTTAATTGGATGCAAGGGGGAATATAGTAACTAAAGATGAGGAAAAGGCAGAGGTACTTAACACCTTCTTTGCCTGTATTTACAACAGAAAGACAGGTTGTCCTCAGGACAACTGTCCTCCTGAGCTGGAAGATGGGGTCAGGGAGCAAAATAGCCCTGCTGTAATCTAGGAGGAAGCAGTTAGAGACCTGCTAAGCCACTTGCATCCTCGCAAGTCTATGGGACTGGATGGGATCCATCCTAGGGTGATGAGGGAGCTGGCAGATGAACTTCTCAAGCCACTCTCCATCATTTTGATGCCATTTTGGTTCTTACCCTTTTTTTCCTTTTATATATTCTCTATATCCTTTACAGGTATACTTGTAGCATTGTAGCTTCACGTTGTAGCTTATTTTCAACATTTACCTAAACAGAAAGACAAAACAAATTCCAGGACCCCTATGCTATCTTGGTTCTCCTGAGAAACCAAGGCTGAAACCAGATTTCCAAGACATATTTTTGTAAATGGGGCCTGGATCCCATCCTAAGGGAGAGACTCTAGAAGGTACTAGAACTGGGGGAATTACTTCACCAGGCTGGTTCCTAATTGGAGGGTTCTTGTCAGATATGCTAATTTGTAGAGTCTATAAAAATTGTACACGCGGGGCACGCGTCTTCGGTCTTTACTACCTTGACGAATTTGTGCACCTGAGGCTCCTCATATAAAGGTAGCCTTTTTATCGCCGTAACTGTGTCTGACTCGTATTTTTAGGACCAGAGAAAAAGGCATCAATTTATAATCAGTCCTGGCTCATTGAGGAGGTCCCAGATGACTGGAAGCTGGCCAATGTGACACCCATACAAAAGAAGGGCTACAAGGAGTAGCTGGGAAACTACAGGCCTCGCAGCCTGATCTCAATACCTGGCAAGGTTATGGAACAGATCATCTTGAGTGTGATCACATGGCACCTGCAGGATGGCCAAGGGGTCAGATCCAGCCAGCATGGATTTAGGAGGGGCAGGTCCTGCCTGGCTAACCTGATCTCCTTTTATGACCCGCCTGGTGGACTAAGAAACGGCTGTGGATGTAGTCCACCTGGACTTCAGCAAGGCCTTTGACACTGTCTCCCACAGCATACTGGAAAAGCTGTCAGCCCATGGCTTGGACAGATGCTCTCTTCACTGGGTTAAGAACTGGCTGGATGGCCAGGCCAAGAGAGTGATGGTGAATGGTGCTGCATCCAGTTGGTGGCCAGTCACCAGTGGTGTCCCTCAGGGATCTGTGCTGAGCCCTGTCTTGTTTAATATCTTTCCTGATGATTTGGGTGAGGGGATTGAGTCCACCATCAGTAAATTTGCAGATGACACCAAGCTGGGAGTGAGTGTTGATCTGCTGGAGGGTAGGAGTGCTTTCCAGAGGGGACCTGGACAGGCTAAATAGATGGGCAGAATCCAACAATATGAGGTTTAACAAGTCCAAGTGGTGAGTTGAGTCCTGCACTTTGGCCACAACAACCCCCTGCAGCGCTACAGGCTGGGGACAGAGTAGCTGGACAGTGGACAGACAGAAGGGGACCTGGGAGTGCTGGCCGACAACTGACTGAACATGAGCCAGCAGTGTTGCGGTAACTCAGCCCATTGGTAGGCCTGAAGGCATTCAGTGGGTTGACTTCCCCACTCAGGACAGTGGTTCTGAGGGCGGCACCGAGGCCTGAGGGTTCCTCCCCCTGGGTGTCACCCTTAGAGGCATCTCCTCCCACTGTTCTAGCTAGTTCTTTGTTCCTCAGTTCTCAATTGGTTAAGTTCCTTTTGCATATTCATGTATCTCATTGCTTAGTTAATTATGTTCTAGAAAGTTCATCTCTGTTGTAAACCCCATTGGCTTGCCTATGTAAGTTCCTCCCCTTGTTATTCCCCATTGGTTCTCTGTCATTCCCCATCAATTCCCTATTGGTTCTTCCCTTGGATCCACCCCTGAGTCTCCCCAGTTTGAAAACTGCCCCCCAGCCTTTCTCGGGGCTCCTCTTGTTGCTTCTTCCCCCGCAGCAATAAAGCGGACACTGTTGCAACGAAGAGCCTTTCTCTCCTCCTTTGCCTCCGTCGGTTGCTAGGCAACACCTAGACTGCAGCCTGCTCCCTAGAGAGCTGAGGGCAGAAGGCTCCCTAGAGAGCGGATTCCAACCGGCCTTGCACCAAGTGGTTCCCCCTGACTGGGACACCATAGCAAGTCGTCTGCCAGGCCTCCGGGCGGCCAGTGGTCAGCTGCGCCAGGGGGCTCAAGGCATTAACATCACTGGGATGATGGACACAGGTGCGGATGTGACGGTCATCCCAGCTGGCAGGTGGCCGCCACAATGGGAGCTGCAGCCGCAAGGCGTAGTCTCCGGGATCGGGGGAACCCAATTGGCCCGACAATCTAAAAGGGTCATACAATTGGAGGGTCCAGACGGACGGGTAGCTTCCATCCGCACGTTCGTGCTGGACGCGAATTTTACTTTGTGGGGGAGAGACGCCATGTCCCAATGGGGCACCACTCTTAATATCAGCTCCAGGCCTCAAAATTTTTAGGAGTGGCCACTGGGGTGGAGCGCGACACCCAGAAGTTAAATTGGACAACAGATTCACCAATCTGGGTGGACCAGTGGTCGCTAAGAAGAGACAAATTAAAAGCGCTCCACGCACTCGTGGAGGAGCAGTTGGCGAAGAGGAACATCCAACCAACCAACAGCCCTTGGAATTCGCCCATTTTTGCGATTCGGAAACCGGGCAAGGACAAGTGGAGGCTTCTCCATGATTTGCGCAGGATTAATCAGGCCATTGAGGACATGGGGCCCCTTCAACCGGGCATGCCATCGCCCGCCATGCTCCCTCAAAACTGGAAGATTGCAGTCCTGGACATTAAGGACTGCTTCTTCCAGATTCCCCTCCATCCCGAAGACGCGCCGCGGTTTGCTTTCTCTGTGCCCTCCATCAACCGGGAAGCTCCCATGCAGCGTTACCATTGGCGGGTGTTGCCTCAGGGCATGAAGAACAGCCCTACCATGTGCCAATGGTACGTTGCAAAAATCCTGTCACCTATCCGCGCCAAAGCGGACAAAGCCATCATCCTCCACTACATGGATGATGTGCTGATCTGCTGCCCCAATGACAGCCTCCTGGAGCAGACCTTACAGATGGTCACCAGAGCCTTAGAAGATCAAGGCTTTGAGCTCCAGGCGGAAAAAATACAGAGAACAAGCCCGTGGAAATACCTAGGGCTCAAGGTCACTGAAATGACAATCGCACCTTGCCCTATCACCATCAATGACAATCCCCAAAATTTACAGCAGCTCCAGCAGCTGTGTGGCAGCCTGAATTGGGTGAGGCCCTGGTTGGGGTTGACCACAGAGGACCTGGCCCCTCTTTTCAATCTTTTGAGGGAGGAGGGAGACTTACTCTCGCCCAGGTCTCTGACGGCAGAAGCTCGAAAAGCAATCCAGAAAGTGGAAGAGGCAATCTCCACCAGGCAGGCCCATCGGTACATACCTTGCCTCCCATTCCAGCTGATTGTTTTAGGTAAGGCGCCACACCTCCATGGCCTCATTATCCAGTGGGACGAGGCGCAGAAGGACTCCCTTGTCATCATCGAGTGGGTGTTCTTTCCGCACCAACCGTCCAAAAGCATTACAACGCCACAGGAAATAATGGCTAACCTCATCATCAGAGGTCGAGCCCGACTCCGCACCCTGGCAGGGTGTGATTTCACATGCATTTACTTACCTGTAATTGCCGAACAATTAGAACATTTAATGCAAACAAATGAAAATTTACAATTTGCATTAGGTAGCTACTCCGGTCAACTTTCAAGTCACAGGCCCAAACATAAGTTCTTTAATGAGGCCTTTCATTTGATTCCGAAAGAGGTCCAAAGTAGAACACCCCTTCCAAATGCCCTCACACTTTTCACAGACGGCTCAGGGAGGTCTCACAAATCTGTCATCACTTGGAGAGACCCCAAGACGCAGCAGTGGGAAGCTGACGTCGAGATGGTCCCAGGATCACCCCAAGTTGCAGAACTAGCAGCTGTTGTCAGGGCATTTGAAAAGTTCCCTGGACCCTTCAATTTAATCACAGATTCAGCTTATGTTGCCGGAGTAACTATGAGGGCGGAAGGGGCCCTCCTAAAAGAAGTATCCAATCAAAAAATATTTCACTTGCTCTCGAAATTGATAAAACTAATTTCCCACCGAGAGCAACCTTTTTATGTGATGCATGTGAGGTCACATACAGAACTGCCAGGGGAGGTTGCTGAGGGCAACCAGAGGGCCGACATTCTGGCTTCTCCTGTGGAGCTCGTGAAGCTCCCTCAGATGTTTGAGCAGGCGAAGATTAGCCATTCGATGTTCCATCAAAACGTGCCAGCTTTAGTCCGCATGTTCCACCTCACGCGGGCCCAAGCGAAGGCCATCATGGCGACATGCCCCAGCTGCCAAACTTACCAACTACCATCTCTTGGCAGCGGGGTAAATCCTAGAGGCACTAACAGCGGGGAGGTGTGGCAAATGGATGTTACTCATTTTTCTGAATTTGGACGGTTAAAGTACATCCATGTTTGTATCGACACTTTTTCAGGGGCAATGTTCGCCTCCGCCCATGCTGGCGAAAAGGCCAGGGACGTGGAGAAGCATCTTGTCCAGGCCTTCGCCGTGCTGGGCGTGCCCCAAGGAATCAAGACCGACAATGGGCCTGCCTACGCCTCAAAAGGATTTGCGAGCTTCTGCCAACAGTGGGGAATTCGCCATACCACCGGCATTCCCCGCTCCCCAACCGGGCAGGCTGTTGTAGAGAGGGCCCATCAAACACTCAAGAGGGTCCTCCTACAACAGAGCCCCACTATTAAGATCAACTCACCCATTCTCAGGCTTGCCAAGGCCCTCTTCACGATTAACTTCTTAAACGGGTCTTTTGAGGAGCCTGAACCTCCCATTTTCAGACATTTTACTAACACAGGCAGGCACAAGCTCAAGGAGAACCCAGAGGTTTTGATAAAAGACCCAGAAACTCAACAAGTTCTAGGGCCATACCAACTAATTACGTGGGGAAGAGGGTATGCAAGTGTATCCACCCCTCAGGGGCTGAGGTGGGTACCAGCCATGTGCGTGAAGCCCTATGTAGTCCCTAAAACAGCAACACCAAAAGAAGTCAAGGTCGCGGCATGGAGGTGCAGGTGCCGAAAGAAACCCCCAGACCCACTCCTGTTATGTTATCTGTTGTTTTAAAATCGCCTTTGTCTCTGTTGCTTGACATTTATGTGTTTGTTTTTACCTAGATATGTTTGGCCCACCAGCACTTGACCACCTCCCCATCCTACTAATGGCCTTGGCTCTTCTGCTCTGCATCTCCCCGTGCGCGGCGTGGATCATCCTGCAGCCAAAAACTAACGTCTGGGAGCTCCTCGCACGCTCACTGGGGCAGGACCATCTCTGCCTCAGCTCCTCAACTCCTGGCGACCTGATGTCGACCTGCCTAGTGGGGATCCCTGTGAACTCCTCTGAGTATCCCTCTCTTTTGTTAACTTTACAAAAGGAGAATAATCGGCGAGCCCACCAGACACGCAAGACCTTTGTTGTAAGGACGGTCCTGACCTATGTAAAAAACCCATTAGTCCTTTGGAGGGACTGGATCAAGGGCCTTCCTAAGCTGTCCAGTGAGCCGACCGAATTTCACCTCCTTGGTTCTTCTGTTGCCCCTTATTGTGTACAGTTTGTGTTTACCCCCCCTACTCAGAGAGAGCGTTACATCAACCTTCTTCAGCACCAGGCCAAATACCAAGCTGCCCAATGGTGCCAGCGCATTGCGCGTGTTAAAATGGCATCTACCCTAGATGGTCACCCTAGGCAGCTTCCTAAAGGGATGTTCTGGCTATGCGGCGACCGGGCCTGGGCAGGCATCCCCTCTCGCCTTCTCGGAGGGCCGTGCACATTCGGGCAGTTGTCCTTGTTTACCCCTAACATGTCTCAAATTATTGATTGGCAGAACAAGAACAAAACTGAGCTCACACGCTCAAAAAGGAGTTTTAGTGAATTGGATGAGAGCTGTGACTCAGAAATTTTTCATTGGTCCCATTTAAAGCGCTCAGCTGTCTCTCTCTTCTTGCCCTGGGTAGATTCAGCAAAAGCTCTAGGGGAATTGGGCACCCTAGAGTGTTGGGTGGCTAAACAGGCGAACTTGACTTCAACTGCCATAAGCGCCCTCCTCGAAGACGAGGGGATAACTAGGAAGGCGACTTTGCAAAACCGAGCAGCAATCGATTATCTATTGCTGCTCCATAATCACGAGTGCCAGGAGTTCGAGGGACTTTGTTGCTTTAATTTGTCATCGAGAGCTCCCGACGTCCGCTGCGCCATCCAGGGGATGCAAGATCTGGTGCATCAAATCAAAGAAGAGTCCAAGTCCTGGCTTAAAGACCTGCTATCAGGATGGGGAATTTCGAACTGGTGGGCTTCCCTAATTAAAGACATTTTCTTTGTCATACTTTTCATATTACTTACCTGCCTTACTTTTGCCGTTATCAGAAGACTTGTCCTCAATTTTATTTTAAAATTACCTAATAGAAACGGGGGAGATGTTGCGGTAACTCAGCCCATTGGTAGGCCTGAAGGCATTCAGTGGGTTGACTTCCCCACTCACGACAGTGGTTCTGAGGGCGGCACCGAGGCCTGAGGGTTCCTCCCCCTGGGTGTCACCCTTAGAGGCATCTCCTCCCACTGTTCTAGCTAGTTCTTTGTTCCTCAGTTCTCAATTGGTTAAGTTCCTTTTGCATATTCATGTATCTCATTGCTTAGTTAATTATGTTCTAGAAAGTTCATCTCTGTTGTAAACCCCATTGGCTTGCCTATGTAAGTTCCTCCCCTTGTTATTCCCCATTGGTTCTCTGTCATTCCCCATCAATTCCCTATTGGTTCTTCCCTTGGATCCACCCCTGAGTCTCCCCAGTTTGAAAACTGCCCCCCAGCCTTTCTCTGGGCTCCTCTTGTTGCTTCTTCCCCCGCAGCAATAAAGCGGACACTGTTGCAACGAAGAGCCCTTCTCTCCTCCTTTGCCTCCGTCGGTTGCTAGGCAACACCTAGACTGCAGCCTGCTCCCTAGAGAGCTGAGGGCAGAAGGCTCCCTAGAGAGCGGATTCCAACCGGCCTTGCACCAAGTGGTTCCCCCTGACTGGGACACCATAGCAAGTCGTCTGCCAGGCCTCCGGGCAGCCAGTGGTCAGCACAACACAGCAGTGTGCCCAGGTGTCCAAGAAGGCCAATAGCATCCTGGCCTGTATCAGGAATAGTGTAGCCAGCAGGACCAGAGAAGTCATTCTTCCCCTGTACTCGGCACTGGTGAAGCCGCACCTTGAGTACTGTGTCCAGTTCTGGGCCCCTCAGTTTTGGAAAGACATTGAGATGCTTGAATGTGTCCAGAGGAGGGCAACAAGGCTGGTGAAGGGCTTGGAACACAAGCCATAATGAGGAACGGCTGAGGGAGCTGGGATTGTTTAGCCTGGAAAAAAGGAAGTCTCAGGAGTGACCTTATCACTCTCTACAACTACCTGAAAGGAGGTGGTTGTATTCAGGTGGGGGTCTGTCTCTTCTCTCAGGTAGCCAGTGACAGGACAAAAGGACACAGTCTTAAGCTGTGCCAAGGGAAGTTTAGGTTGGACATTAGGAAAAAATTCTTCACAGAAAGAATGATTAGGCATTGGTATGGGCTGCCCAGGGAGGTGTTGGAATTACCGTCCTTGGAGGTGTTTAAGAAAAGACTGGATGTGGCACTCAGTGCCATGGTTTAGTTGATAAGGTGGTATTGGGTCATAGGATGGACTTGATGATCTCAGAGGTCTTTTCCAGCCTCGTTAATTCTGTGATTCTGTGATTGTAATCTCTTTAATAAATTGTAACTCTGACCTGAAATCTCTCTTGAAGCAGTTGAGTGGGGTTCATTTCTCCCACTGGTTTGCTTTTAAACCAGCACATCTTTTGGCGCCCAATGTAGGGCATGAGGGAGTAGTTGGAATTACAATTTTGTTCTAAACTTTTGTGTATAGGGGTACAGAAGCTCCCTGATAATCATGTTTCTTGGTGTATTCATGTGGGTGTTTTACCTAACCCTGTATATATATTTCTGCATATGGGGAACTATTTGCCCATCATGACTTTCTTTTTAAGATCAGGGAGAGAAGTCAAAATTGCTTTGTTATGTCAGAAGAGATGGGATGGAATTGAGCTGCGGGCCGTGGGACGTGCCTGCAGAGGCGCATGGCAGCACAAAGGAGCACATGGCAGCACAAAGGAGCACATGGCGGCACAGAGAGGCTTGTCTCCGCAGGACCCTGGGGGGAAGAGGTGTCATACGGCAGACCCCTACAGAGAGGAGCCTGCCGGCAGCTGACAGACGGGTGAACAGCGAGTGATCACCCCATAGAAGGACATTTAGAAAGTGTGTTGCTGATGTGGCAACATGGGATAGGTCACGTAGTGAGAATTACCATGTAAGGAAATACAGTGCCTTGGAAAAGTGTATAAAACCAGCTCATTTCTTTGAATAAACGATTCAGATTCCCTGCCGGTCTGGGTCTGTGTCTCAGTCACTCATGTTGTTGATATACTGTGTTTAAGGGACGATAACATCACAGCCAATGAGTTTCATTTGGAAGGTATATTCGGTCTTGTTTGCCTGTCCTGGTCTGAGCTGCCACCTGTGGGGCCTCATTAATAATTACACCCAGACTGTAGGGGGAAGAGGAGAGAATGTTTTCTTCCAGCCCTTCAGGCCTGATAACGGCAGTTTTTGAAAATACTGAGTTTCTTCTTGATGTTAAGGACAGCATAAGCTTGTTGCTAGTTCTGCTATGTTTTCTCTGTATGGCCTGCACTGTCTACACCATGCTTGCAGTCAGGACAGAGGCTTCTAGGGAAGTTCTCTGGAGCCCTGCCCTGGAAGTGGATAATCCTGAGTGGCACAGGATGTGGAAGGAGATGGGCCAGTACTTGGAAAAATTTTCTCCTCCAGTGATCTGGAAGTTCACCCCTGAACAACTGCAAGACCCTGCTGAAGTAATAAGGTATGTGAAGTGTAGGAGAACAAGAATGGGCTGCAGGCAGCCTCAACCTTGAAGAGTTACAGCTGTGCTGAACCAGGTGTTTCTACTAAAGACCAGAGACCAGCTGACCCTCTGGCAGGTAAATCATAAGAGAGAGGAGAGGACCCCAGATGAGGACTACTAAGAAAGCAAGCAGGACTGAAGCAGCTTTAGGTGATAGCACCCTCTTTTGTAGCTCTGGACTGAGAGTTGGTTTTTTGTTTACCACCAGTGAAGGGAAAATGTTCAGACAGGTCCAGAGATGGACAGCTCACTGCAACTGCTGGGCCCTGGCCAATACCTACCAGACACTGGGATGGTACAACACCTTCAGGAGGAGGAGAAAAGAAACAAATCAGTGAGCACTGTGTCCACACAAACTGTCACTGAGCCATGACAGCCTAAGCTGGTAGCAGTTGCCCCGGTTCAGAAAAAGAAATCGAAGAGCAAATCAGTCCACATAGTGACTGATGACAAGGCAGCTGGACCTTCGTACTCAGCAGAAGAGACAGAGCCAGAGATCATCACTCGCTCTCTATCCCTGGGTGAGCTGCGTGACCTGCGGAGGGAGTTCACCTGTCAGATGAATGAGTCCATCCTGACCTGGCTGCTCCGCATCTGGGACGCTGCAGCCAATGACACCATTCTGGACAGAAGTGAGGTCAGGCAACTGGGATCCCTGTCCTGGGATGTAGTCATTGACCAGGGGATTGGGAAAAGACGGGAAACTCTGAGCCTCTGGCAGTGACTGCTGGCAAGTGTGAGAGAAAGATACCTTTTTAAGGAGGACCTCGGTGTGCAGCAAGGACAGTGGAACACGGTGGAGCAAGATACCTGATGCCTGAGGGAATTAGCTGTGCTAGAGATCATTTTTTCATGGATTAAGATAAGATAGGATAAGAGATTCCCTGAAAGTCCAGACAGTGTCCAGTGCACATCACAGGTATGGCTGAAATTTGCACAGTTGGGGCCAGAAATGTATTCCCGTTACTTAGCGACTGAAGTACTAAGGCCTGAACAACAGACCCTGACTTAGGCCTGAACAACAGGCCCCGAGCCAAAGCTGATCTATAGATGAACCTTCCAACCAAATGTTATATATATTCATTAACAGTCTTTTTATAGGTGTCCATTTATTGGAAAAATATGTATTTACCTAGAAACCAGGTAAGGCCATATCTGGCCTAATTAGGGGGGTAGAGGATCAAAGACAACTCCCTTGGTTCCTCCTTCAGCCCTGGCCAGGCTTTGGGAGAAAGCCAAAGAAGAATGATATTAGAAATTTAGTAAGCCTGTTTGTTTAACAGTATAAAAGCTGGGCTACTGTCACAGCAAATTTGGGGGAGCCTCATGGCCTGCAAAGGTGGATGCACGTCATAAGTTTCCAGTTATGGATCCAGTTGTCGGCCAGTCATTAGTGGTGTTTCCCAGGGATCAGTGTTGGCCCCTGTCCTGTTCAATATCTTTATTGATGATCTGGATGAGGGGATCGAGTCCACCATTAGCAAATTTGCTGATGACACCGAGCTAGGGGGCAGTGCTGATCTACTGGAGGGTAGGAGGGCTCTGCAGAGAGATCTGGACAGGATGGATCGATGGGCTGAATCCAAGGATATAAGGTTCAGCAAGACCAGGTGCCAGGTCCTGTACTTTGGCCACAACAAACCCATGAAGCTCTTCAGGTTGGGGACAGAGTGGCTGGACAGTAGCCAGGCAGAAAGGGACTTGGGGGTGCTGATTGACATCAGGCTGAACATGAGCCAGCAGTGTGCCCACGTGGCCAATAGGCCTCATGGGCAGAAAACACGACTCTGAAGGTACATCATGTAAATGTTCCCGTGCCCAAAAGCCATGCCACTGAAGAACATGAGAACAATGAACAGGTAGATAAGGCTTCCAAAACTGAATTAACTCAGGTAGACTTAGACTGGAATGAAAGGGTGAGCTATTTATAGCCCATGAAACATCAGGGCATCTAGGAAAGGATACAACAGACAGACAAGCTCATGATCTATGGGTGGACCTCAACACAAAGGCCATCACACAGGTGTTTCACAAATGTGAAACCTGTGCTGCAATCAAGGGAGCCACATGAGTGAAACCCCCTTGGAATAGAGGGTGGCATCTGGGTTTCCGGTATGGTGAGGCCTGGCAAACTGCCTACACTGGATCACTGCCATGGTCACACCAAGGCAAGCATTACATACTCACCACGGAAGAGGCAACAACTGGCTGGCTGGCAACATACCCTGTAAACCATGCCACTGCTTGAGACACCATCTCAGGCCTTGAGAGACACATTTTGTGGCAACAGGGTACCCCAGAGCTGAATCAGACAATGGGACTCATTTTCAAAATAACCTCATAAACCCTTGGGCAAAGAAACATGGCATTGTGTGGATAAATCACATCCCTTATCACCCATAAGCCTCTGGAAAGACTGAGAGGTATAACAGACTGCTGAAGACTATGTTAAGTGTTTGGTAATGGGGCATGGAAGGATTGGGATGTAAATTGAGCAGAAGCCACTTGGCTGGTTAACACTAGGGGATCTGCAAACCGCCCTGGTCTTGCCCCAACAAAACCCCTCCACACAGGGGGAGGAGATAAGGTCCCTGTACTACACAGGGGAAGCAGCTGGGGAAGTCAGTGTATATCAGCATATAATGTGGCCAGCAGGACACAGGAAGTGATTCTTCCTCTGTACTTGGCAATGGTGAGGCCGTACCTTGAGTACTATGTCCAGTTCTGGGCCCTCAGTTTAGGAAGGATGTTGAGATGCTGGAGTGTGTCCAGAGAAGGGCAACAGAGCTGGTGAAGGGTCTGGAGCACAAGTCCTATGAAGAATGGCTAAGGGAGCTGGGGTTGTTTAGCCTGGAGAGGAGGAGGCTCAGGGGAGACCTACTCGCTCTCCACAACTGCCTGAAAGGAGGGTGGAGCTGGGAGGGGGTTGGTCTTTTCTCCCAAGCAACCAGTGACAGGACAAGAGGACACAGTCTTAGGTTGTGCCAGGGGAGGAGGTTTAGGCTGGACATTAGGAAGAAGTTCTTCACAGATAGGGGACATTGGAATACGCTGCCCAGAGAGGTGTTGGAGTCACTGTCCCTGGAGGTGTTTAAGAAATTACTGGATGTGGCACTCAGTGCTGTGGTCTGGTTGAGAAGGCAGTATTAGGTCATTGGTTGAACTTGGTGTTCTCAGAGGTCTTTGCCAGCCTAGTTGATTCTGTGATTCTGAATGAAGTCACACCATCACTGAGTGCTGCTGTGACAGACATGCTGGAACTTCAGCATGAACTGGAGTCCAAGGCAGCAAAATGGGACCCGACTCTTGACGGTGCAAATGCGTTTTTCTCTATTCTTGTAGCAGCAGAGTGCAGGCCACAGTTTGCTGTCACCTGGAGGGACGTGCAGTATACTTGGAATCGAGTGCATTGGGGGGGAAATCACAGTTCCACCATTTTCTATGGACTGATCCAGACTGCACTGAAAAGGGTGAGGTTCCAGAACACTTGCAGTTTATCAATGACCTCATTGTATGGGGCAACACAGTAGAAGATGTTTTTGAGAAAGGGGAGAAAATAATTCAGATTCTCCTGAAAGCTGTTTTTGTCATTAAACAAAATAACATCAAGGGACCTGCCCAGGAAATTCAGTTCCTAGGAGTGAAGTGGCAAGACAGCTGTCAACAGATTCCAACAGAGGTGATTAATAAGATAGCTACCATGTTCTCACTGACCAGAAAGAAGCAAACACAGGCTTTCCTAGGCACCATGGGTTTTTGGAGGATGCACATCTCAGAATACAACCAGATTGTAAGCCCTCTCTACCTTGTGACGTCGAAGAAAAACAGCAAGCCTTTGAACAGATCAAACGAGAAACTGCTCACGCAGTAGCCCTAGGGACAGGCAGGACGGGATGTGAATAACGTGCTATGCACCACAGCCTGGAGCCTCTGGCAGAAGGTACCTGGAGAGACTCAAGGATGACCCCTTTGGTTTTGGAGTCAGGTATACAGAGGATATGAGGCCAGCTATACCCGAACTGCGAAAGAGATTCTTGCAGCCTATGAAGGGGTTCGAGCTACCTCAGAAGTGATTGGCACTGAAGCACAGCTGCTTCTGGCACCCCGACTACCAGTGCTGGGCTGGATGTTTAAAGGAAAGGTCCCTGCAACCCATCATGCCACCAATGCTACCTGGAGTACATGAATTGCCCTCATTACACAACGAGCTCGAATAGGAAATGCAAATTGCCCTGGGATCTTGGAAGTCATCACCAACTAGCCTGAAGGTGACAACAACCAGCCCACCGTTCCCACAGGTGAATGCAATTCAGATATGTGTATGTATATTCTCCTATAAAGGGAGACAACTCATTCCAGAGGGTGCTCCTTTAAATTGTCTGAAACCAAGACACCAATGACTGGGAAAAGGGAAATAGAACCCCCATTTTTAAAAACAGGAAAGCCGAAGACCCAGGGAACTACAGACCAGTCAGTCTCACCTCTGTGCCGGGCAAGATCATAGAGCAGATTCTCCTGGAAATTATCCTAAGGCACATGGAAAACAAAGAGGTGATTGGTAACAGCGACCATGGCTTTACTAGGGGCAAATCATGCCTGACATATTTGGTGACCTTCTGTGCCGGGGCTATAGCGTTGGTGGGCGGGGCAGAGAAAATTACATCGTCTGCCTGGATTTATGCAAATCGTTTGACACTGTCCCGCATGACATCCTTTCCTACGACCCTCCCACCTTGCCAGGCCCAACAAGTTCGTATTTGTCCGCTCATTCTTGGGGTAGTGAGGTGGGGTTCCGTGGACTGGTGTTCCCCTTGCCCCGCCGCCTGTCACAGCAATAACCCATCGCATATCCTGCCATCCCCAGGGTATCACGAGCGGAGCGGAGCCCGTGAGCGCCGGTCCCTTCGCCGCGCCCCTCCCGTGCACCGAGCGGGCGGGGGTCGCCCCGGCCCGGCCCGGCCGGGGGCAGAGGCGGTGCCGGGGCAGGAGCATCTTCCCGGCGGCGGAGGGCGCGGGCCCCGTCGCCCCGGCGTCACCAGCGGCTGGACCCCTCCGCCTCCTCCTCAGCCCCCGGAGCCGCCGCAGTGCCCGGGCCGGACCGCACCGCCCCGCTCGCTGCCCGCCGGCTGCGCGGGACGGCCCCGCTTCACACACAGGCGAACGCAGGGCAAGCGTCCCCCGGCTTTCCCTTCCCCTGCCCCTTCCGTGCTGGGGCACCCCAGTACTTCAGCCGCGGGAGGCGTCCAGACAGCCCCTCCGTGCCCTCCCCGGCCACCGCGGGAGCCACCGGGGCGACTCGCCTTGCAGCACGCCCGCTGCTGCACCCTGGGCAGTCACCCACGCACCCTCCCGGGCTCCCCTTCGCTCAGGATCCTTTCTCTAGAGAGGCTTTTCTAACTGGGACCTGCCGGCTGCAACAAGGAGTTTACACACGGGGGTTACGATCCCAGTAAGAAAGGCACCTGGATTCTGCAGAGCATCGTTTAAGATAAAACTTATAAAAGTTAACAGTATAAAGAAGGAAAACGGTAGAGTTAAACTTACGTCCCTTTAGATGCTGGGAACCTCGCGTTGTGCAGCACTGGAGAGTAGCAGCATGCCCTGCAGACCTCATCGGAAGGATTAGTCCGTTCTGGTCATTCAAGCTTTTATAGGATTTTCTTACAAGAAAACAACTCCATTCATAATTTTTCTTGTCAAACAGAGAGGATGTTCACATGAGAACTTCTTGGTGCACTGTGAGATAAAGGCAAGGCCACGCAGGTGTGTAATCACTGGTATGGAGTGGGAGCTGCCCGCAGGCTCCTCTGTTATCATCACACGACTGGATCTGCCCCGCACCGAGGCAGAAGTGCAGCATGGCACAGGCCTGAAGGTGATGCTGTTGGTGCGCAGCACAGCACGGCCTTGTGCCTTCACAGATGCTCTGCTACATGGATCACTGATCCTCACTGTGCAATGGTCTTTAAGTCAGAATCACTGCAGGAGCCCACAAAAGTAGTTTGATATCTGCATGAGTCTAGATACGGTTTGGAAGGTCCTGAAGTTAAAAGCAATTGTTCTCTGTAGCAGGGGATTTAGGATATTAGTGTGGAGCGTGTTGCTTATGCTGATAAGGTAGCAGTCTGTACAGAGTCCCTACACTGACATTTTCACAGTGTAATTTGTTATTTAAGAGAAAAGGATTGTACAGAGATAGGCTGAGTAAAAACCAGTGAGCAAATTTTAATGTTCAGAATGTTAGCTGGAGCTCAGCTGGAACATGATCAATAGTTGTCATGAAGAAGACTTTGGCCTAGCAGGCTGCATCCAGGTTCAAAAAACAGTGAGATTTATCTGTCACGCGTGGTATCTTCTCCCAGAGGTTTTTAGTTACAAGACATCCTTTGATAATAAGATTGCTGTAGTCTGACTACTCATTCCACTAAAGTCTGTTATAAACTCCAGAATGATACTGAAATTTGTTGAAATTCTCTGCTGGCAACATAATAATTGTCTTTACTTATTGACAGCAAATATGTCTCCATCTCTGTCTTTTAGTTTCTCTTCCATGGATATTCCTCATTTTGTTTTCCTTGCCATTTCACTAGTTGCTTTGTAGAAGTTAATTTCTCTAATGAATGGAGCTATAGCAAATAGTCACTTGTGTAATGTTTGGACTAACTCAAAGCTCCACTGATGTGGCCAGGGGTCATCTCACAGGCCTTGCTGCAGAGCAGACCTCTCTGAGCACTACTCAATATCCTCCACCTCCTCCTGTTCCACAGTACCTTGGGACTGGTGCTTATTTGTCTTATACAACGTTCTTCTGCAAACACAGCAAGCAAGCTAATGTCTTAACCAAATAGCAGAAATAAACGAGGAAAGCCAAGCAAACTTTTCATGTGAAGTTTCTGAACCATGCTTACTTCATATAGCAACACTTAAAGCCATTGCCTTCTGAGGACTGCAAACATAACCTCTTACATCATCAGTGTTGTAGTCTAAGAAGGATCTTTTTGGCTGTTCTGCTGCCCTTGAAGTAAACATGACAGAGATTGTCATTCCCCTTGTAAGTCAGAAGGACCATCTGGCACTATATTAGAACAGTATTCTATTAAATTCATCAGCATGCTAATTATAGGATGCCTAGTGAATGGTTAAACTGCCAGATGCTATGAAGATATATCACTGTCTGTTTACGTAGTTAGGCAAACGTTTAATTAATCCTCCAGCTGCTGTGTCTGCTTTACCTATGAACATATCTAAATTGCACTCACCTGTGCAAAAGGCGGGCCAGTCATTGCCTTTCAATAAGAAAAGAAGCTTAAAGAACTTTGGTGAAACATACAGCATGTACCTGTATGATTTAGCTGTGCATGCTGGTAATTGCATCAAAACCAGTTACAGACGCTTCCACTTCAGTTCCTGGATTGTGCTCCCTGATCCTTGAATAATCTTTTAGTGGTCTTGCAAGTTTTGATAGCTTCAGCAATGCCATGTTAGAAATCTCAAGATACAGCCTCAGTTAATAGGATGTCTACAAGTGATCCTATAGCCTTTTCCTTTTCCCCATTCTAACAAGTCTTTTCATTCAGAAAATACTGAAGAGGGTAAGTGACCTTCCAATATCACACAATATTTAATATTGGTCCCAGGGTGTTTAGCATTCCCATGAGGCTGCTTCTTTACTGAAACACTGAAAAACAGAACCCATTTGGGATGTGGCCTTGGCTAAGGATGATTTCCAAAGAGAGTATAACTCCTTTATAATTAAAAGTGTTTCTGCTTGGCTTGTGCTTGGCTGTATTTGATATTGTAAAGTCTAGAGATGAGATCTGGAAAAATTGGACTTATTGGTCTAGCTACAGTCTAGCCTCCATTCACTCAAGTTTCCATTACACTTCCCTTTTTTGTGTTTAGGAACCAGATTTCAGAAAGGTGCTTTATTTCCACTTAGTACGGGGCCCATAGTCAGCCTGAACTTTTCTTAGAATCCATTCCAAGGCACAAGTATTGTGCAGACCAGAGATACATATGGACAACAGGCTGAGACTCAGCTGCAGATCTCGAGTCCCCTGAGTCAAGAGCTTTTTTGGATGGGCAGCATCCTTGGCTGCACATGGTCTGTTGATCTCTGTTGATTGCAGAAGGTGCTTCATGCAACTGAAATTGCCGAAATTGTTTTGTGTTTTTGCAAGAAGTTGTTGGCATAGTTTTGGAATGGGCCCACAAGCATTTTTCCAGACAATTCATGAGCACGGGAGTTACTGCATAACAAAAGAGCAGTGCAAACAGGCAGGCTAGACACAGCCAAGCATTTTGGAGGCTAAAGGAATTTAATAGCATTTTGTGACAGTTGACCTTTTTTGCCACAGTACTGACAAGAGTAGGAACAAATAGGATATACTGGGAAGTTATTCAGGAGGTATCACGGACATAGGCTTTAGGGAAAAAAGTGAAGAGTTTAGAGCTTCTACAGTGAAGGTAATAGTTTAAATAATTTCACTATTTTAAGCCTACTTTATTTACCATTTTCTTCTTCCTTTGCTAGCATTCTTCTTAGCCAGTTTTCTTAATATGTGTCTCATGAGACACACACAGCCTTCCGTCTTGGGCACAAACACTGACAACGTGATCCACGTGATGGCCACCTCAGGGTTAGATGCTGGTAAACATGCCTCCTGCAGCTCAACAATTGAAATCCAGGCAGAATAATTGGGAGTATGTGGTGGGCTGACCCTGGATGCGTGCCAGTTGCCCACCAAAACTGCTCAGTCACTCCCCTACTGAGCTGGGCAGGGGAGAGAAAATTAAAAAAAAGGCTTGTGGGTCGAGATAAGGGCAGAGACAGTTACCAATTACCATAGTGGGCAAAAAAGACTCAACTTGGGGGAATTAGTTCAGTTTATTGACAATTAAATCCAAGTACAATAATGAGAAATAGAACCAAATCTTACAACAACTTCCCCCCCCTCCCTTCTTCCTGGGTTTAATTTCTCTCCTGAATTCTCTACCTTCTCCCCCCCCCAGCAGTGCAGGAAGACAGGGAATGGGGGTTGCAGACAGTTCATCACACATCTCTGTGGGCTGCAGGGGGACACCTGCTCCACTCTGGACCTCTGTGGGCTATAGGGCCACAGCTACCTCACCATGGTCTTCATCACGGGCTGCAGGGGAATCTCTGCTCTGGCACCTGGAGCACCTTTTCCCCCTCCTTCCCCACTGACCTTGGTGTCTGCAGGGCTGTTTCTCTCACATATTCTCACTCCTCTCTCCAGCTGCAGTTGCCTTGTTTTTTTCTCCTTCTTAACTCTGTTTTTCCAGAGGCACTATCTGATGGCCTTGGCCTTGGGCAGCAGCGGGTCCGTCTTGGAGCCGGCTGGCATCGGCTCTGTTGAATATGGGGAAGCTTCTGGCAGCTTCTCACAGTTGCCACCTGTGTAGCACCCCCCACCACCAAAACCTTGCCACACAGACCCAGTACAGAGATAAGATATTGATATCTCAGGAGCTGTGTTCAGTGCTTCTTGGAGTTTATGGTGTTTTCCTGGGAAAGCAGAAAGAATATGTCTGTGGTCATCCCTTGCAGTTTTCCTTACTGTCTGTGTTTGGATTCAGAGTGTCTTGTCCTGTCACACACTCAGTTTTGTGTGCACGGTAAACTCCTCTGTGGACTGGGCCTGCAACACCAAGAAATGGCCTTTCCTCAGAAGCTCCCAGTAACTGGGAAAAGCACAGCACTTGCCAAGTGTTATATTTGACGGTTCTGGAAGTTTTTCCTCTGTTTCTTTTAAAGATACCAAAGTTGCTGACTTTCCAGGCACACTGCAAAAGGCATTTATGTAAGAGGGTTTTCAGAGGAGGCAGAGACGTGCATTCCAGCTGACAGTGGAGGTGGATAGTTGGCCGAACTGCTGAGGCTTAACTTGACAGTATTTTTGCATAATTTATTATGGCAATTCCATAGGGCCTTGGGAACCAATCTTGATTATTTTAGATTTAAATAAATAAATGATGGATTGTGGGACAAACTGGCATTCCAGGAGATGAACCTGAGACACATCAAAGGCAGGCTCCCAGTGCCAGAATCAACTGCAGTTTTACAACTATGCTAAGCTATGCAATTATCTTAAACCACAATGATCCTGTTGGATTTGCAGGGGGAAATTTAGCATCAATCTCCTTACGCAAAACAAATAAACAAAATCAGCACTGCATTTTCGTATTAACACAGCACAGCACAGTGCCAGAATGAATTATTGTCTACGTTCGGAAGCACTGCTGCTATGCTGGTTGCCTCACAGATAAATTAAAATGTATAACTCTTTGTCTGAGAAGCTTGTGACTACAGAGCACAGCAATGACCTGTAGAGATTGTGACCAGTAAGGTAACTGGGAAGAAACTGTGATTGTCCAAAGCAGTGCTGGTCAAGTCAGCATTTTACCCTGCTGGGGTATGCAGCCCTGCTCCTTTCATTCATTGTTGTCTCCATTTCTGTCCATTCCCTCACCTCTAGGGAAAAAGGACTGCAAGAGTTAACTCTAAGAGAGATAAAGGATGATTATGGCAGAAGAGTATCCCCAGGGCTAGAAAACAGGAGACACCACCAACAAGAGATTTGGGTGGCTAAAGTACTGTGAGGGAAAAAACAACCCAAGGTGCAACATTCCTTTTAAACCAATGGGGAGAGACAGCAGGCAGCAAGGCAACAGAGATTAACTATGGCAAGTCAGTAAGCAAGCAAATAAATACATAAATAAATAACCATTACACATCGCATAACAGCATGATCATTGTTAGGGAGAACAGAACTTCTCTGGAGTTTTCCTTCTCTGTCAACTGGGCTGGAATCCAGCAGGAGAGACAACTCAGAGGCAGCTTTCATTTAAAAGACAATTTGCTTATTAGCCAGGCAGAAAATCCCATTAAAAAGAGAGGAATTTCCATGATTGTGCTGCAGTATTAATTTTCAAATATTCTGCCAAAAACTTTGGGTATTTTGCATAACATGAAACCAATAATTCTGGATGTGACCCTGAGTGGGAGGTGGTGTGTGAGCTGACTTTCCCAGGAGAAGTCCCAGGAGGCAGTTTGACTTGAGAGACTTAAGATTCCTTCTCTGCCAGATTTATATATATATATTTCTAATCTGGATTAAACTGTTTGATGGGAATGTTTGCTTCCTGGCAGGGAGTGGGTATGTGCAATGTTGAATTTGACTCATGTCATTCCTTTTCTGCTCATTTGGTAATACTGTTTTGGCAAAAATAAGGTGTTGACTCCTGGTATGTTAGTACTGCTAAACAAATGTGGGGCAGGGGGTGGGGCTGAGCACTGGTCCCCAACTCTTCTCTGCTGAATTTTTAGTTTGCTCAAGGGCTGACCTGACCAGTCCAATTTATGTTTTCCAAGAGAGAGCCCAGGAGTACTTCTGGGGAGAGTCTTTTCTCAGCAGCTCCTGCCAGAAGGCATTATGAGTGAACCTGACCCTCCATCATTGGTGTGTGTGTGCTCGTGCCACACACTGGTATGAATAAAACATCCACTTACAGGTTCTTGAAGTTCAGAGTTGCAGAGCTAACCCTAGATTATTTCAGAAAAAGAAAACAAGGTTAAGTTCCCCAGCCCTCTAAATCATAGTTCTGTTGCTGAAGGGGCACCAGCTGGGTGCCAGAGGACATCCAGAGAGAGGATGGGGTGGGAGTGCTACAGGAGGAGCATGTCCTGGGCTGTGTGGATGTGAGACAGTCCATGTCACTCAGGGATAGGAACCAAACCCTCTCTTTTGTTAGTTTTAATAGGATGGACATAGTCTTTGCCATCCAACCTCTCAACCTGAGATACTGGAGTTCAGACCCTCCTCCAGCTGCCCAGGGAAAGGAGCAAACATTTTTTCCCGTGGAGAGCATTAGGCAGGTGTAAATCGGGGCTGTGGCCAGAAGCTGCACATCTCAGCTGAGCACCAGCTCGCAGGTGGGTTTTGCAAGAAAAACACAGCTAATAGATCTAATTAGACCCTTGCCTTCACAATGTGGTGGATGAGATACCTCATCTGGAAACTCTTCCACAGAGAAGCTTTCTATGTTATGACTTGCAACACTCACCCAAGCTGAAGGAGGGGTCAGTTTTGCAACTTTAATGGATCAAAACTTTTTCCCCTTTAGCACCATGCATGGTGCCACAGCATGGCAGAACCCCTAAAAATGTGTACCTACACAAAAAAAAAAAGCTAAAAGCTTTTAGCATTTCCAGTTAAAATTTGTCCCTTCCTTTGCCCCAGGCGTATTGTCAGTTACTGCAGCTCAGCTGCAGGGTGGAAAATTCTAGCCAAAGGGAATCTTCTATAAATTGCTGAATTAAATCATAAAGCACTCATATGACCATTTCACAACATATTTTAACTGGAACAAACCCAGCAAGAATAGTCATGTGGAGATGATGAGGCCTTAACTCTGCAGTGCCATGACCTTTTACTGATAGGAAAGTGCCCAGAAGGATTTTCTTGGGAATTGATTTTCCTCTTTAATGCTGCTAATAAGAGATGTTGATAATAAAGATTAACCTAGGTATGTCTAAAAATGGCATGCCTTTGCTGTGGTTCACTTGCAGGAAATAGGGTCCAAATCCCTTTCTAGATCTAAGGACTAAAAGAGAAGTACAATATGCAAAATACTTATTATAATCCATCATTTTCGCTGAAACAAAGCAGAACAACAAACAATTATGATAGTAGACTGAATCATAAAACGGCAATATGCCAAGGTGTGTATCAGCTGAGTCTTCTTACTTGTCTGTTGGCAAAATAAAGAGGATTAGGGGAATGACTCATCTGTTGATTGGAAAATCTACTTTAAAGTTGCAAAGAAATTCAAGCAACAACATTTAATAAGCAATAACTCGCTGAGCAAAAAGCTTCTGTTCACTTACAGCTGCACTCCCCAGCTTGTAAACTGTGGATGCTCTGGAGCAGCAGAACCAACCCAACTCTGATGTCAATCCATCATCACGAGGTTGTATCTTCTTGTGTTTGCTGTGGTCCTAGTGAGTGGGGTCATATTAGCAACAACAAAATATGTGATGTATTTGCATAGGGGAAAATGCTGTTTTTGCTGTAGCTGTCAGTGACAATTTTATTCCTGGTTGCAGTGCAGTCAGTGTTTTAACCTTTCCTACAAGTTTTATCTCCTCCTATATAAAGTCTGGATTCCTCCTACACCAAGCTTAGATTCATAATGCAACTGAAGTTGTGAGTTTGAAAGTATTTGTGGCCACCAAAGCGATGCCTGAGCTGTTGTAAAAGAGAAAAAACCACGCTGTTCAAGCTCAGACTTCAACCGCCCCTCACTCCCTGTTATCAGAGCAGCCTGCAGCTCCCTGCCCTGCAGGTGCTGGTGGGGGTTCCAAACAGTGCAGCAGTTCTGGGCAAAGCCACCAGTGCTGGGGAGGTCCTGGCAAACTGCCCGTCCATCATCTTATCTGAAGCCTGGGCTCATTCAGCCCAAGCTGCTGCTTTGTCTTCATCTCACAAAACCCCGATGTCACCAGACACCTCAGCAAAACTCAGGCTTCACTCTGCTCAGCAGCCTGGTGAGGATCCAGGTAACAGGTTTGTGTAAGTGCTATGTGGCTGTGCCTCCACTATGCATAACTGCACTGTGTTGGTGTTTGGCAAGTGCCATCTGGTTTTCATTTTCTTTCACAGTGTAATTCATCACCTCCACCCCCACAGATTCACAGTGCAACTGCCTTTCTGCTTTCCAGACAATTTCAGCTACACTGTGTTTTGATTTACTTTAGCTAAAACCCAGCAGACAATACCATCAAATCATTCTCCTTTAAGTTAAAAGTTATTTGATTTGCAAATTTTAGCAAGATAGGACTACTCATAAAATCTTAGTTGATAAGGTAATAAGATGCTCAGAAGACTAAAGGACCAACCATATAATAACTCTGCTCACTATAACATAGGGAAATACTCTGGAGAAGCATCTTAAGCATATTAAAACCCATCAAGATATATAAGCAATAATAGTGAACAATTAGAAGAGGTGTGGAGATGAAAACACCTATTGTAGCTCAGTACAGGAAATTGTTTAATAGTCCTTGTTGTGACTCAAATTACTATTTCTTTTAAAAAGACTGGAAGCATCTTTCATTAAAAACTAATTTTTGAATCTTACACTGTGAGAGGGGAGACTGGCTTGTTCTATTTGTGGATCTGTGTACAGGCAAGGTCAGCTAAATAAAATTAAAAGCTAAAAAGGAGTAAAAGAGCTGATTACAGAAGTAACAAAAACAAGTAACTGACAAACCAAGAAGAATGTTTTTGTTGTGGGTCCTTGAGGCTTCTGGTGAACAGTTTTCTCCCCTCCACTTAAACAGATACACTGTAAACACCACTGGACATAGCTGTAAGGAAAACAGAGATTGTAAAGAGAGAATAAGATCCAAAGCAGCAGCCCACCTCTGGTGACATGGATTATTTTCTTTCTCAGTAACATTGAAAGCCCACTTTGCACTGTTATTTTTACATTCTCCTCAGCTATGTCTTAGGGATCACTTTACGTAACAGTTATTTTCATTGAGTGGCATTGTGTCTCGAGGTATTGTGAATTGCAAACAGTTTATCAGGTTAAAGGGACATTGTCAGAAAACGATACTGTACATGCACGTATGCACATTTAATACCTTACAAAATCTATTAACTCAAGCAGGCAAAAGCCTCGGAAGTATCAGAGTTAATGCCATCTGTGCAACTCTAAATCTGCCCTTTCCCCACATGCATCATGGCTACAATCTTTAATGACATGATCACCAATTTATTTTCTCCCCAGGGGCTCCTGTCTCATTTAGTGTCCTCTGCTGGGTGGTCCTCCTTCAGCTTCCCATTCCTTGGAGATCTCCAGGCTCACTGCACAGCCAAACATCCACATATTTTCCACAGGAATAACAGGTGGAAATTATCTCATGCAGAGGACATGACCTTTGCTGAATTTAAAGCCATATTTAGTAGGAAGGCATTAGAGCTTCTGCCTGTTTTAAAATACTTCTAAATAAGTGGAAAACAATATACTTTCTTAGGAGTCACTGATTTAAGCAGAAGATAAAGCAAATCCATTGCATGGATGACTTCAGCCTGAATAGTTTAACTTCAGAGGTGAAAAGTAAACAAACCCAATGTCTAATAAAGGTGAATGTTGGAAGGTTCTGGCTGGGTGACATGACTGGCTTTATCGATCACTCAGTTTGTGTTTTGATAAGCCCACTGCAGTCCTGGGAGTTTCCTCAAGAGCCTTGTTGAAGAAGAGGAACAGGACACCAGAGGCTGGGGTCTAGGTCTGGGCTCCAAGTAAAACAGCTGCAAAAAAAATGGGAGGAGAAGTGTCCAGGGCTGGTTCTGTTCTCTTGTCCCTTCTATCCCCTCAGGGTGGTCTGTGGGTGAGGGTGTTGCTGCAAAGCAAAAGCCACCATTGTTGGGCACCTGGAGACCTCTCCAGGCTGGAGCAGGAGTGGTCAGCTTCCCTCTTGGTTTCATTCCCTTCCTTTCCGGAGCAAGCAAGACAGGAAAAAATAAGCGACCAACACGAGGCTCCAGATTTGCTTTCACCCACTTAAAAAACTAAGGCCAGGCAATTAAACCAACTGCAGCAGCTAAAATAGTCTTATCCCAGAACAGGAATGAAGCAACCCAATCTCATTTGTCCCACCGTTTCTGGGTTACCAGTATTGCTTCAATTTTACCATTCATCCCTCCCCCACTGCATCTGATTATCTGTATAAAAGGCTAATAAATTCTCTTCTGAATTTAAAAAAGTAGCATTATTTGCATTTTGAACACCCAGCCGTGCAGGATCAGCCCATTTAATTATTACGCTTCAGAGGATGTATCCAGTTTTGTCACTCACCCTCACCGAGGAGGCACAGGCTAGCGAGGGATGAGCAGTGGGATTATCAGTCACTCAGCCTGCTGGTGTTTATTTAAATGTTACCGATTGCCACGCCTGATTTGGAGCCTAATATACACTTCAGATTCGAGACTGCTATCCTAGGGATAGATCTGTCCTGGTGCTAGCTCTTTAAACTTGTGCACCAGGAGCCGCATTCAGTTTGACTAGGCTTGCATAAACCTTTGCCGAACAAAAAGGATAAATTTCCAGCCTGTGTCATGGACTCGTACTTCCATTAAATGCCACTGTGTTCCACTTAATTTTTGAATGTTTTGTTTATTTGGATTCCCCTCTAACCACATTGCAGTGAAAAAGAAATTCTTCCAAGGTCTAAGAGGTATGTTTATAATAAAACTTTTTAGAAGGTGCTCATAATTTCCTCTCTATTAATTTTCCCACAGTTTCATTATCTGCAATGTGCTTATGTCAAGCTCTCTTGGCAACGTGTGGGCTTTTATCTCATGTATTGTGTAGTGCCAAGTGCTGGTTTTTTTCTTTTGAAATAACATAGGGTTTGAAAATTTTAGATCAAGATGCAAGTGTTTCTTCTCTGATAAAGATTTTGGGTCAAGCAGCTGTTATTCCTTTATTATCCCAGCTGAAATTTCTCCCAAGCAGAAGAGTGAGAACTAAGGATGTCATAAAATCCATTAAAACTCACACAGTGTAATTATTGCAGTGAGTTAGACTGGTGCAATAGCATTCCTTGGGACACCTGAGCTGGTCTAATGGATCCCTCACACCAAACCAGACCTCCTTTTGAAAGCATGGAGGCTTCAGATTGTCTTACGGAATTATATATTGCTTTTCTTTAACACCAGCCTGTTTCCTTGGGGAAGGCCTCCAGGGCACAGGCTGTCTCTGTACAGAGCCAGCGCAGCAGGGAACTACTGCCGATGCTGGGTGGCTTAGGCAGTTTCATTATAGAAGCATTTGCTACTATTCTCCTCTCCCAGCATGCCTTAGACCCAGACCAAATCAATAAAAATTAAATTAAAATAACATACATATGTATGAATGTTAGATTATATATATATATATATACTGCATCTGCTGCACACCTCTCCTGAAATATTATCTGTAGACCTGAGTGTGTGTGTGTTTGTATTTAGGATACATACAATATGCAATCCATACAATCTGAAATTTTTTACATCATCTTGAGCAAGTTGAAATTTGCTGGGGAAGGTGAAATCCTTTATTATACCTAGTGAGAAGGTTGATTAAAAAAAAAAAGTTACATAAGGCCTTGCATACCCAAATGCTTGTCCCCTGCTTTAAACTGCCTCAATTACGCTAACAAGAGATAATATTTCTCCTTGCAAAAGTTGTGTCTGCAGATCATTGTAGATTTTACATCGGGAGTGTGATTGCTTTCTCTGTTGGAGAAGGAAGGTGCTGCTCAGAGAGCAGCCATCGTGACAGAAGGACCCTCTGGTTCCGTGCGGAACAGGAAGGGGCACAGGGAGGAGCCAATGTGATACACCAGGCCTTGCACGACTGACAGCTCTGCAGAGGTGCATGTGTTTCACAGCACCTGGCAACCTTCCTAGGACTGCCTGGTGGCCAGCTCTGCTTTAGAGGTGGCCTCTCCTAGACTGCCAGCAAATCTGCTTTTTTAGGTAAGCTGCGTCTTTCTTTGCAATGCTTGGTTAAAAAAAGGAGACTTTTTTAACATAAGCTCCTCCAGTGCTGTCAGGGCTTCCTGATGTGCAATCTACCCTCCTCTCCTGTGCACTGCTGGGGAGCTGTGTGCAAGGAAGAAGGCTTGTGCACTGCCAAAGCCTGTGTGAGGATGGAGAAACTGTGATAGACAGCAGCAGGCCAGAGAGAAGGTAAGTACATGGTGGGAGCTGTCTGTGGCAGCCCTTTGCCGCTGGGTGAGCTCTGGAGGTAGATCCACATGGGTCAGCTGGGGAAACACCATCAGACATCACTATAAGGAAAATAGCAACTTGACTCTATTAATATCAACAGTTTAATTCATAAAAGATGTTTGATAAATATTGTTTGTGGCCTGTATTTCCTCCTGACTCAACTGTCTATGAGAAAGAAGGACATTTATGACAAGGAGATTGGGCAAAATGAACATCAGGGGCTCTCTGCTGCCCCATGCAACCCTGTTAGAACACTGGCAAGCATTTCCAAATCAATTGAAAGGTACCACCTTTGAAGTCATCCCAAATATTTTTACCTCCTCCAGCTCATTATCTGTCTTACAGATGATTCAAACTTACTTTCTTTCTGTTTTCATCTGGTAGCATCATCCATCACAAAGCCCTGTTAAGGCAACAGCTTGGAGGCACATCATGGCAATCCTTAGTTGTAGTAAAATCTCCTGCTCTTATAACAGTTTCCTAGTGTGGACTCTTGCTAGGTACAATCACTCCTCTCTTCTCCCGTCTGCTAAGTAGAATCCCTCCCCTCTCCTCCCCCCTGACCTCCAGGTCTCCTCCTTAATTTATTAAAGGCATATTTCCACTATAAGATTTATACACATGTTGAAGCACATGCCTCTAATATGATTCCTTTCTCTTTTACAGCATCCCTCTAGTGACAATTATGGGTATTTGCTTGTAGACCGGTCACCCACTGCCACGAACATTGCAGTGGGGGGCCCCATTTGGGAGCCAAGAGTCATCTTCTGCCTGCTTGTTCCAGCTACACCAATGCACGTGAGATAAACCAGCACAACCATCAGCATTGTGTCTTGGCTGGAAATCATTAAAACATTTAAAGAGCACTTTCATTTGAATTCATACATTTTTCAGGGGCTCCAATCTTTGAACAAAAATCAGCTTGTGCTACCTTATGTTTGTGTCAGACCATGGGTAATGATGTGTTACCAAAAAATTTAATATCTTTTTATATTTTAGTACCTGATGCAGAGAGTACAGTGCTTTTCATCTTCGGGACAGTGGACAGGTGGCACAGGCAGCCAGAGCGTGACCCTTGGGAGGAACATCAAAGGTGATCAGACTGGAATGAGGGCAACTCTGATCTCTTTGCTGAAACTTTTGATTTTCAGTAAGACAAATGAACTGACTTTATGATTTTATGTCCTATTCATAAAGTACCTTCACCACTAAAAGCTTAGATATTTGCAAACTCTTACCTTCCTTTCAAGGTAAGAGTACCTACCTAGGTACCCCCCTCTCCTGCATAACAGACACCATGTGTCTCTGCCCATCTGTATCCTCCACCCCACCGTGGCATGCCAGCAGTCTGTACATCCTCACCGAGTTCTGAAGCCAGACCAGTTTACAGCAGCAGCTATAGGGAAAAGGCATGTTCACACAGAGGCCTTACGCGATGAAATGCCGACGGTGCCCCACACAGTAGCTGCATACAGCCAAGGATTTTTAACGGAGTTTTCTACCCCTGCTCTACTATTTCTAGTTCTGCTTCAGCCTTCCTGAGATTAGAAGGGGGAAGAAGAGGCAGAATTGCCTGTACTATTCCAAATGAGCATGCACTAGGAATTCACATAACTGCATTGCAAAGCTTTCTGTTTGATCAGCTGGTATTTCCCTAGTACCGCCCATTATTCTCTTTGTTTCCTGGCTGCTGCTGAGTCTGGAAGCTGATATTTTCATAGAATCATCTTTTATGAGCTGGAATAATTTCCTGAATGGCAGTATATATTAAAGCTATCACAATGTATAAAATTTGACTTCTTTTTGCTAATTGTACCTGATTTTATATTTATCAGTGTTACATTTCTTTTGCTATTTTATTGCCCAGTCATTCAATCTAATGATATCCTTCTGCAACACTTTGCAGCTTTTGTCTTTATTCTCAAGCCTGAGTAGCTTAGTATTGTCAGTAAATTCTGTCCCTGACTTCCCATATTCATTTCCAGAACATTTATTAATACATTGACCAGCAGAGAACTGGTTTTTAACTTCATTTATAATATTTTAATTAGTCTTCCATAATTATCCCTTCTTTTTCATTTCACACAATTGGACACTTGGCATGAGATGTTGCTAAAAGCCCTTTTAAGATTCAAGCAAACTTTATTAGCCAGATCATCCTGACATACATGCTCAGAGATTCTTCCAAAGACCTGTAATAGATTTCATGGTTGTGTATCCAATACATCTACTCTTTCATTATGGTGTATGTCAATTGGCAAGGGTACAGTCATCAATTCTTTTGAACCTCTACAGAAATCTCACACACAGGTGTGGTGGGGGTTTTTTTGTTTTGTGTGTGTGGTGGAATTTTTTTCTTTCCTTGAACCATATTTGCCATTTTTTTTCTCTCCTCTGATACTAATGCAGTTCTAAGCACTAGTTAGTATTTCAGAAATCTCATGAAAATACTTAATGACCGTAATGAACTGACCACCTGCTAGTAACTTATCAGAGTGTTTCAATAAGCCATTTACTGACATTTAAATTCAGCCAGATCTTCTGATTAAGACCCTGTCAAAAATTGTTAACAGCATGAAAAGTTTGCTAAGCATGTCAACAGCAAACACAGATGAAAAACTCTGTATCCATTCTGGTCTATTCTTCCACATTTACACCTTGACCACGGAGTCACCCAAATTCTTTGACAACTGTCAGAGACAGTACTATACTGAGAGCTAGTAGCAGGAATAAATTCAGCCTCATCACATCATGGGAAGATAGTATTACTCCCATACAGCACACAGATAGGTTTAGTGCTGGCAGTTCTAATATCCAGACTTCCTGTCGCACAGTAAACATTCTTCTGGGTTTGTTTGTTTTCATTAAAAAGTGCAATGAAAACATTTTGAAATTAAAGTATTATCAGTTTTCCATTGCAAGTCAAATTTTCCAATCTACACAGTTTAGATAAGGAGCAGAGCAAGAGATGACTCAGTCATCATCTCTAAATGACTCCATGGGTGATAAGAAAAAAAATTTGCCACATTAAATCTCTAAGGTACCTGAAAACAGAACATAAGATGTTGAAGACAAATTAATCCAGAATAAAGCCTCCCCTTCATAATGATGTTTATTGACAACTAGGAAGAATTTAAATATATAGACTTTAGTTATTCAAGAGATTTCTCAAGTCTTAATTTGTTTGTAAGAGATCCCACCATAGCTGATTGAATTATCAAGCTTATTCCTGCTGTAACTGGGCAGTATTTTTCACCTCTGTTTTGCAGATCCAGTTACACAATTACATGTGGTTTCCTCAGACTCATAACACGTGATACTATGATAAAGTATGTCTATCCCATATGTCATTTGTAACAGTGTTACTTTGACTTCAATGCAGTAACAAATCATCCTGTGTGCATAAATTAATATGCTCCAACTTTAAAATTTCATATAAGCCACGTGACTTTGATGTTTTATGAACACTGAAAGACTCAAATATATTGAAGCATTTACCTGAAGAAAAGTCTTCTAACCTTTTTATGGCAACTGCTGGAAAATATAATTTTTGCAGATGCAATCTCACAAAGGAGTAGAATAAAATAGTAATACAAAACCAGAGCAAGATTTTTTTAAACATAGGCTGAGAAAGGAGGGATGGAATAAAATTGGTGAATGAGATTAAGTAAGCTTAGGTCTAATCTCACTCAGGGTCATCTGTGTAGGGAAATATACTGGCATCGCTCTCATGGTATAATTATGCTGCTACAGTTATACTATTATAAATTATTATGTTTCCAAAGCAACATATCAGTAGTAATTCCACTGAAACCAAGGATGTAAGGACTACAAGAATCAGTTCACGATCCAGTTGTCTCTGGACACTGAATTACTGATTTTTTTCCTAGGAAAACCATGGAAGTAAAAGATGGACATAAATCCCGTAATAATAAGCCAAAATTACTATGATTCTGTGATCAGCTTACGCTTAAAGCAGTCTGTTTTGAAAAGAGAAAAGAAGTCTGGAGCAATTAATTATCTTTGTTGACTTACTGAAAACGTTTAGGAAGCACCAACTGTTAGATCTGTCTGTCTTCACACGGAGTCCACCAAGCATCAGCAGGGGTTTGGTGCCCTCTTACGTTGGACACAGGCAATTTGAGTGACTGCAAACACTGCTGGGTGACAGATGGCTTGAGAAAGCTTCTCAGGATACGAATTGTTAAGAAAGTTAAGTGCCAGCTAAGATAACTGACTACTTAATGCTTCAGAAAGGTTAATAACCACTGTAAGGCAGCGAACTTACAGAGGCAGTGAACTTCAAGCAACGAACAGAGCCACGGACATACTTTTGAACCCTCCCCCTTGAGGTTTTATGGAGGTGTTCAGCCTCACTAAACTGATCTGGCATAGCACAAACCTGACTCAGGCTTTTGTCGGTTTGGCCAAATATTGTTAATAAATTTCTGATGATAATGAGAGCACACACACACAAAAAGGCTGTTGAGCATCACAAAAAAATCATGAATAACGAGGCACTGGCACAAGTTCCCCAATGAAGTTGTGGATGCCCCATCCCTGAAAGTGCTCAAGGTGTGGCTGGATGATCTGAGCAACCTGATCCAGTGGAAAGTTCCCTGCCCATGGCATGGGGGTTGGAACCAGATGATCTTAAAGGTCTTTTCCAACCCAAATCATTCTATGATTCTGTGAAGAGAGAGGACTGTGTGATCTGGTCTCACATCCTGGAAACATCATCCAGTTAACAATCTAGGTATTTACTCAAAGAAAAGTATCAATAAAAAAAAAAAAAGCCTGTAGAATTGGAGACATCAAAATAGAGGGTAATTCTATTTCCATTACTTGAATACTCCAGTGATTACTGATCACACTTAAAAGCTGGCACTTACTACCTAAAATTAGATTTCTGGGCAGTTCTAGCAATCACCTTAGATTCCTGTCTTGTCTAGTTAACACTGCAGTGTGTTACTTTTTTTTCTTGTGCAAGTATTTCTGATCCATAGAGAACCCTTCTTGGTCTTCTAAAAACTAGACAGACTGCTCAGTAAATCTTTTCTGAAAGTAAAACCTGATTTGGTATAAGAAGTGTTTTGTTAGTTTCTTTTTAATTTTCTTATTAGCATCATAAGGGTATACAGTTTAAATATTCTTTTTAAACTTGGCACTTCTGTAACTCACCATTCCATTTTACTAATTACTCAGAGGGAAACATATGAGAGGTATGTAAGTGTCTGTGTTGATTCATAAATTAGAATGCAAAAGAGACTGGCCACAGAAATAGTGATGCATAAAGATAATATGGAATTTTAGATTACATTTAAATGTAATTTAAATTATCAGAAATTAATTAATACCTTATTTAAGTGCCGAGGGCCCTGTATTTAGAAGAGTAATTCATTACAGTGGAATGTATTTATATTAGTACAGAAATAAAGCATCCAAGACTTTAATAATGGGAAATTCTCAATTTATTTAACAAATTCTCCTACTATGCATTTTTTCAGAAATCGGTTTCAAGGCGATACATAAGAAAACATTCAGAGAATTAGCAAGTTAGTGCACAAAATCATTTTCTCAGTCTGGTCATAGATACAGAGATAAAATAGAGTCTAAGCATCTCATAATTATTAATAATAAGCATCCCTTGTCCCTTGTTATCACAGATACCCAAATGCCTAGTGGCAAGGCACATTTTGGCACCTTGGCCTATTTCAGTAAAGCCAGACAAAACTGGATGGATGCTCCCAATTTCTTGGGGCTACACAAGCTCATGAAAAAGAGTTGAGAGCAGATCCATGCAGCAAACAGAAACTTGTACAAGTAAGTTATTTGTCAGCATCCAAAAGTGCACTATATTGCTTCACTGAACACAAAAACATGTTCCCAGAGAGCTTGTAGTTCTACTTTCAAATGGATGTGACAAAGGGAAAATAAATAAGGAGAGGATGTAGTGAAGAAAGATGGGTATGCCTGGACCCCCTACACCATCAAGATATGCTCAAATATCATGATATTACAGTAAAATTTTATAAAATAAATCCACCTTGTGTAGACAAGAAATAGCTAAATTGCACACAGAGCAGAGATCCCTGAGCTAGTCAAAAACTAGTTAGAAGAGCCAGACAACACACTATGTGGACATATCCATATGGTCTAGAGGAAGTACTGCTACTTTTTCAGCAAATATATTGCTTACTAGCTCCCATTCAAGACCACACAAGTGATGGACCATATTTGCTAGTGTATAACCTTGAAGTTCTGCTTCTAAGGCTTGAGTGAGGACAGCCCCAGGTGGGATCTGGTTTTATTGTTGTGGATGTAGCCAACAACAAAGCATTCACATTTAGTGCATTAATCTCAAATAGTACTGAAATCAGGCAGTCAGTCTCCACAGCTGAGTTACTTTCCAGAGAAAGTATGAATCTGACTTTTCTGGACAGATTTTCCATCTGCTGACTCACAAATTGTGATCATAGGTTGAAACCTACCAAATCAAGTAGCATTTGCTTTTGATAACGTTCACTGAAATGGGTATTTCCCATCAGTACAATTCTATTTCTCATATTCCCTTTCTAACAAAGTAGAAAAAAATTGCCTCTCTTGGCTGGTAATTAGCATTAAAATAATCCACACAGCAGAGTAAGCGTGTGGAAACAGCAAAAATCATCTCAAATGTTTTGAAGAGCTAGAAAATATGGAATGTGGATCCACAGTTTTACCATGGTAATCAGTTATCCACTGTCTCATTTCTGCCATGCCATCTTCCCCATCCCATTTTCCCATACTTGGCTCCCTCTATGCTATAAAGTGAACTTAAAATCTTGTAGCAACACATAAAGAAAGCAGAACCATTCTGGTCTGGGAATGGAGAGGCAGGATTTTTTGGGACAGAGCTTAGAGACATCTGCTATAATATAGTGTAAGAAACTTAACTCTAGACATTAATGGAGTTGATGAAGTCTGAGTTCTGGAAATAAATTAAAACAGATGCTTTGCTGTTAATTGACAGAGCTTCAATTAAGCCAGAAGAAAATCATATGTCTCCCAGTCCCTACTGCTGATTAAGACTTTCCTAGCAAATTGCAATTTGTTTTTCTTGAGGAACTTACATGACTTGAACCTCAATATGTTCCACTGTGAAATCTTACGGAACAGAAAACTCACGCTGATATAAATCAAATAAGGTTAAGAACTGATTTAGTTAAGAATCAGTACTTGGCTGCTGTGCACATACTTTTAATTTAGTTTGAAGTGTCCAATATCAATTTAGCTCAAGGTTATTACAGACTTTATGGCTTTAGCTAGAGCTGAAAACAGATTTCAATACTTATGTCATTAACCACCTAAGGCAGATGCCAGTATCAGTACTGACACCAATATCCAGCAGCATCTAATTTAACATTGTGACACATCCTTATATTCTGTGTTGAACAGTAGAAAAAAAACGAAGTGAAGAAACATTGAAATGAAGTGCTCTTCTCCCAGGAAATAAGTTATAAAACTTCTTTCAGACATTTCTGACCATTTAACAACACACAGAGTCTATGTAGAGGAGCCCCAAGTTGACTCCATGCCTTTAAGATCACAGTTGTGTTTGTAAAGTTTTATATAATAAAATGAAAATGCTTATCATTTTACAATTTCAACAAAAGTAAAAGCCACCATATAATTACTTAAACAAGTAACAGCTCAAGATCAAGTATTTCTCCAGAATTCCAGAACAGCTAGGACAGAGTCTTAGCTCTACAGTTCTGGGAGCACTTGTGTAGTTCTGTGCTTGCCTAAGGAAACACAAGCTATGAAGAACTCATGCAAATATGGTCATAGGTTTTATACGTCACACAGCTTGTGCCACGGCAGTTGTGAGAAACCATCAGCTTAGGGGTACATATTTTTGTACTTGCTGGGCTCCAATCTCTGCAACATAGACTGCTCCAGTCGTCATGTCTACATCCACAAGGTGTGGTTTGGTTTCATCAGCCAGCTGGACACTGTGGACCACGACACAGTCCCCAATGGAGCCAACTGGAGGTGCTGCCAAGATTGCCAACCGGTTGATGTTCAGCTGAGCTACAATCAGGTATTTGTAATCAGCAGTAAACCTGTGAAAGACAAAACATATTTTTGAACTATGAACTCCATATGACATCTCATTTTAACACAAACAAAACCTCTTTAATAGTCACAGTTTTGAAGGCTATGAGTGACAAAATGCAATGTGACATTGAGAATTAACTTGTAAGCTTTGCTCTTCATATGGCTGCTAATTGAGACACATTATGCTACAGAAAACTCGTTCAAGAAAATCTTTATTCCTGTAGAAGCTGCAACAATAAGGTTAATGACATAACAACTTTGAAGTGAAGCTCCCAGTCCTGCGCTCAAATCCACAGGGCTTGTTATAAAGCCAGGATTTCCCGGTCAAGGTGAAACTGTGCAGATCTTTGCATATGTTAGGACACCCAGCACCTTACTACACTGGTTAACTCCTTGTCAGCAGGCATTAAATATCAACATTTTAATTCACCAGTAAGAGTACACCTTATTTATGTAACTGCATGCTTCTAGAACTGTTCAACAATACCTGACAGAATAGGGTCCATCTTCTGAAAAGCAGCCGCTCCAAGACCCAAGCCATTCTCCCGTGACTTTATCAAAAACTTGGATTCTCTTGTTGTCTCTGTCTGCAACCCATACCTGTTAAAAAGAAAAATCATGGCTGTCAACAAATAGAACAAATTAAATGCATTTGTTTCTTATAAGAGCAAAGTTTCCTGTAGTAAAAAAGGAAGAATGTACCTGGAAGAATGTATACCTTTCCATTCGAAACTAAATTAGTAGATCTGACTTCCAGATATAAACCAAAACTGGCCTGTAGTTAACATACACAAATTATTTTATACTACTTTACCAGAGACATCAGTGCCTCCTCTTCATTTTTGTGGCTGTATGGATATATTTGATAGGATTTTTATCCCCCTAATGAAGACATATTTCCACCTATTAAATTCTGAAGATCTGTCTAAAGGTCTGCCACCTGCATTTGTTTTTCCAGTGGCAGTCTCATTTCATGAGCATGATCTGCAAACACTCTTGATATGCCTACTACTACTGCAAATACTGAGCAATTTAAACACTTAGAGCGTGTTTAGCTGGTTTTGTCTAACCAGTTTTGTCTCTGTCCCACCCTGTATTAACTGGGTTCACAAACTTTGCAAGCTAGGAATACCACTAGACAGTTCTAGGGAAGGCATTTTTTGTACAACAGTCATTGAAGTTTTAGCTGTTGACAACTCATCAGTCTGGCATGTAAACTTAGTAACTTTTCTAGGGTATCACCAAAAAGGGAGCAATAAACATAACCTTAGATATTTCATCACTATTGTTAAATGAAACACTACTACAGCATTCTCTTAGATTTCTTATGAATTAACAATTACTTCTCAACCTAAAGTAATCATCAACACTACGTTGGCAGCAAAATCACAGCTCATCCCAGTCGCTGTCTTTGAATGAATAAGCTCACAGTTACCCTGCAGCATAAAGTGACCATATTCCTCCTGTTTTTTCTCCCACTCTGCCAGTTTTGGCAGAGAATTGATTTTTATATACACTTCTTATTCTGATTCAGACAGCATCAGCAGAATTAGCTTCAACCAGTGGTGTTTTAGTGAAGCAATCTTATTTTCCCTGAAACAGATTAAGAAGCAACTGCGTAATTCTTCTCTAGGACTGGCAGACCAAAAGCCAGACTACAATTAACACCTGGCAGAAGCAGACTCTTGGAATGCCTTGAGCTGCATGTAAAAGACAGTAATGTCCACAACCTAGCTACAGCCTTACTATCACCTAAAGCTTACTTGGAATTTCCAAGTATGAAATTAAAGCCCCCTGAAGTGATTGAGGATAACAGACCACCACTTTGTCATCTAGCAGGATCGTCTTTATATGTTTCTTCTGTCTACAAGTTTTAGGATCAACTACACAGCCAGCCAGCAGGAGAGAGAAAGTAGCCACACAAAAACAAGAAGGGTAGAGCCGATGTTTCTAGCTCTTATCATTCATCCCACACACATTCACAGCCCAGTTTTCTGGGTTGTACGTCAAAGCATAGCTGTTTACAGCTGCAGTTGATCCTTTGGTATGCTCTTTCCCATGGGAGAAGAGCTGTTAATCAAGGTCAGGATGACCTGAGCAGGCCTCTGCTTCTATGTGAAGAAACAGAAGTGCTTTTATTTATTACAGAACACAGTTCTCCTGTAGTCTCACAATGGCAACCTGTTACAAACTGCAGGAGAAGCAGGCTGTTGTAGCATGGACATCGTCAGCGTAAGTGGTCAGGATCCTTGTGTTAACCTTGGAGTCAGCTGCTTCCATAGAACCTGCAGTATGAAACTTCAGCTCATGACTATCACACCAAAAACTGTAACCCCATAAAGCGACACAGATCCCAACAGTTTAAATAAAAAAGAAATACATTTTGTTTTGCCCAAATGCATATAAATAAGTCTGTTGAAAGATGAAATTAAAAAATTTCCTTTATTCTTTACCCGTCCAAAAGCATCCACTGTTACACTGTGAGGAATCTTGAATTGACCAATGCCGCTCCCATTTGTTCCAGTCAGCCATATCTCTTTGTAGTCTAAACAGTGAGCACCATGAAAAAGAAATGTAAAAAAAAAACCAGTGAGAAAACAACAAATAAACCAGCTTTTAAGTCATTCTCTTGCAAAGTTACCTTGGGTAATCTGTAAAAGGTGAAATTTCTTAACTGTTTAAACACAGTACTCCCAATACACAGACGTGAGAAAAGACATGACTATTACAGTGACTACTGGATTGTTATTAGTGGTTTCAGGACTATGGTTACAGAAATGTAGCCACTAATACACAAGAGCCATAATCCAAGGTTTTGTTAAGCACTGAATTTAAAAAAAAAAGAAGCAAAAAAAAAAAGTTGGCTGATTATGCTATTAATTTGTTTCCTAAATTGATTTTTAACATTTGTTACCTGGAAGTTTTTACTTTTAACAATTTACCATTTTGCAAACTAGGTATTAGGAAACTATCTGCTTTATGATAGCACAAGGGAGAAACAGTAGCTCCTCCACTTATTCCAGCTGTGAGCATGTGCAGACTCCTTAGTCACTGCCCTAAATGAGGAGTATGAGCGAGCTAATTAGAATCACAGAACAATTTAGGTATAAAAGTCCTCCAGACACTGCCTAGTCCAACCTGCTCCTCAAACCAGGACTAGCCATGATAAAAAATCCAACTCTCAAGTTAGATCAGGTTGCTCATAACTCATCAGCTTTTCAGCATCTAAAGGAATGGAGAGTGCAAACCATCTTTGGGCCACCCTGTCATTAACTGTCTGACCACTCTTACTATGAATGTTTTCTAACAAAAATCAAATTGAAATTCACCCCTCTTGAATCTTTTGCTCAGTGTTCCTCATTCTTCATTGTCTATCTCCAAGAAACACGTGGCTCTGTCTTCTCTATAGCCTCCTTTTACTGACTTGAAGACAGCAATAAGAATCCCCCTTAGCTTTCTTTCTTGGAGACTGAACAAAGTCAGTCTCTCAGCCCCTTCTCACAAATGAGTAGAAGATTTCTCCTGAAGTGACAAGCAATAAAACAGAATCTGATTCAATAAGGTCTTCAAACTAAAGTTAAATGACAGTTCTGCCTAGTACTCGCTTAAAAGTATTCCCAAGCCGTGTTATTTCAAATCTAGTTTTCAGTGGTCAACTACTGCAACAGTTCATTTTTCCATACCATCTGATAGTTTGAGCAATCTGTTGTTCATTCCTCCATCTCCATCAACAACATAGATTTCTCCAGTTTCCTCCACAAAGATCTCTGCTGGTTGATCAAATTGCAGGGGAATCAAACTTGAACCAGCATTACCCGGTGTGCCCAAGACCTGCATAAGTTTACCCAAAGGGCTGTACTGTTTCACTGTGTGTCCGTATTTCCCTGAATCAAGGAAAAAAAAATGCAACAACATCTCAACAAAACAAAATGTAAGTATTAAAACTGACTGCAGAGATTGAAAAAGAAAATCTGATACTCAGAAGTGGTATTAATACATCTAACAGACAAAATTCTATAATGAGATTATGACAGTGGGTTAGTAAATCCACAGGCTACAACAATATTCATCCATTGTATCAGGACCACTAAACCTAGGTCTAGCCAGAAGGTTTTTTTCCCTGGTACTTCTGGGTGGCAGAGAGGAGTGCTGACCGAGCTCAGCAGCTGTAAGCAAACACACAGCACAACTCGTGAAACTTCAGACTATTTTGTGCAGCACCCGGGAAGTTTGTTCCTGGCAAGAAAAGCACAAATCTGTCTCAGAATTGTTTGAGAGACCTAAATCAGTGAATTGTTTAAATCAAAATCTGCAGTACTACATTTTCTTCCCCACCTAATATTTCTCATATCACCACCATGCATACCTGTTCCAACATCTGTGATCCATACTGAACTTCCAGTTGCAGTGTTCCATACAAAGATACCATGAGGCATTTCAACTGTATCATTCCAGCTGTGAAGAAAATAGCCTTCTTCTGAGAATACAAGTACCTTTGGCACATTGTCTCCCCGCTGAAAAGGCAAAAAAAAGTTCTAAAGAAAACATTAAGTAAGTAAACTTATCATTTACAATTCCTCTTCGTGAAGTTTTTGCAATGTTTCCTGAATCGTAAGAATCTCCTGACATAATTGTCCACTAGAACTCTTTTTCCAGCTAGAAAAGGAAAAAGAGATAAGAGTCTAAATTTAGCATTAGAAACCTTCCAGTCAGTCTAGACTTTCACCTTACATCACAGAGTCCAGCTTTCAGAGCAGCCGGGTGCCTGCAGCTATCTTGGTCTTCGGTTTGAATTGTGATTTTGTGTTCCTGCTGAAAAGCATGCCCAGTGTAACACAGATATGAAAAACTGCAGCAGTGCTTATTAGCTGCATGGCACTCAAGTACTCATAGTGTGCTTTACAAGAAATTCCTACCACGTCCCAAGGAGAGAATGTCTTATCCGTGGCCTAGAGAGAGCCACACAGAGAACTGGGTAGAGGAAATAATTCACCTCCAGTTACTCTATCTGGTTGAAAAAGCTGTGTGGTTTTGATTTCATGGGACAACGCCTCAAAGAATGGAAGATTCAGTTGCCCTAGAATCACATTTTATATTACAGGTAAGGGAAGCAGCTGCTGTAACTCAGCTAAGTTGGATCATGCATTCATACCACAGAAATTTAATGCTTTAAAAAAAACCCCCATGAACAAATTTGCCAGAACTCCTTTTAAAAATAGATATAGCAGAGACATCTCTGCTTATATTTTCTCTGAGTTTGATACAATAATTATTCACACATATATATAAATATGTAAATAAATATAAATAAACATACACATATATATCCTAATCTTAACCAGATGCTTTGAAGGCAAAAATACACAAGAACAACATAGAGAGAAATACAGTATTCCCACTCACTTGTCCTACGTAGACCAAACCATGGAGAGAGTCAACAGCGACACAAAATGTTTGGCCAGTGAAGTGTTCTGGAGTTTTAGGCCAGCCTATGTCCAGCTTGTACATCTGTTGCTCTCCCCTCCAAGGAGAGAAGTACTCTGCTTTTAAAACCTGAAAATACAAAATAAATATATAGCAGTCAAATTCCCTGAGGGTGGGATCAAAGGAAACACCAGTTGAAAGTAACTGTGTGCTGAAGCATCATAAATTCATTTATTCAATTTAAATTAACAAGACAGATAAACAGAAGCAGGCTTGCAGCAAGGGGTTTGGACTGCAAGTGGGAAAACTTCAACAAACTGAAAAGTAGCTAATCAAGTCCTTTGGATTGGGCAGCTCTGGAATTAGAAGGCAAAACACACACCCCGAAATTTCTTACACTAGAGTTCCTGTTACGGTCTATAAATCACACCCCAGAAGGAGGGAAATAGTAGAGAAGGTTCCAAATGCACCAGATTCAGTAGCCACTTCAAAAGGTGAAAATAAGAAAACGAAAAAAAGGAGAGGTCAAGAAAGAAAACTACACCTTAGAAATGAGGAAGTGTAAAATGCCACGAACAGTCAGACTAGGGCCAATGTACACATTTTAAACGATAATGTAAAAAAATAATCTTCCACCTTCTTGTTCTATTTTTCCAGCAGAAGAGTGGAAACTAAGCACTGCTGCAAGGTAAGCATTGAAAAGAGCACTCAGTACAGAGCTAAGAAATAACGCGGGTGACTCTGAAGGCCCACGGCCACCTGACATTTCTGTTCCTCGCCCCGCCGGAACCAGGGGACACACTGATGACACAGAGCTGCGGACAGACGGGCTGGGCTATCATGAAGGAAAACCGAGAGCAATCAAGCAAGGAGAAAACCTGCCAGTATCAAGTGGGACGCTATTCACCAATAGACTCCTTTTCCCTCGCTTGGGCGCAGCACACCGCCTGGAACCCCCCGGAAGGGGCCGCCCCGCGCAGGCATTATCTCGGCGGGGCTGCGAAGCCGCTCAGTGCCGCAGCCTCCGCCCGGAACCCCGCCAGCCACAAGCGGCGCGGGAGGCACCGAGCGCGAACGGGTCCCGGGGCGCACCCCTCGCCCAGCCGGCTCCGGCCCCGCCGCCCCGGGCGCGCCCTTCGCAGCCGAGCCCTCCCCGCTGTCCGCCCTAACTGGAGGCCCTGGCACGAAGCCCCGGCCGGCCGGCGCGCACCTGGGAGCCGCCGAGCAGGGCCAGCAAGGCCAGCAGCGTCCCGTCCATGGCAGCCCCGGCCCCGCGGCCGCTCCCGCCTCCCGGGGGCAGGGCCGGTTGCCATGGCATCCACGTGGCCACCGCCCCGCCCACGTCGCCCCGGTGGCCGCTGCTCCCCGCGCCGTGCCGGGCCCGGGACTAGGGACGGCAGCGCGGGGACGGCGCGGGGTGGGCGCGGTGGTGCTCCGGGGAGCGCTCAGCGCTTCGGCGCTGCGCCGGGAGCCGGGCGAGGGGCGAGTCCGCCCGGAGTTCCCGCCGCTCCTGCGCAGGCATCGCTATCGTCACCCAGCGCTGTAAAGGGCCTTCGCTCCGCGCTGTGATGCCATAGGGCCGCGACGGCGGGGAGGCGGGACCGGCGGAGGGGGTGCGCTGTCTTTGGGTTCACGCCGCTCCCGGGCCGCCTTCCTCACCCGCCCCGCCTGCCCCGGGGTCCGCCCGGGCTCTGCCCGCCGGGATCGCAGGGCGGCGGCGCCGCGAACGATGCGCTGCGGGGGCGCCCCGGGCCGGCCGGGCCTCGGTGCCGCGTGCTGAGGCTGAGCGGGGCGGCCGCCGCTGCCGCCCTTCCTGCCGCTCCCGCGGGCCCTGCGCCCCGCGCCCGCCCTCTCCCGCCGGAGCGCCCGCGGGACGCGCGGGGAGCGGGCGCGCCGGGCGGCTCCCGGCGGGCGCCTTTGTCTCTGTGTCCGGCACTGCCGAGGCGGCAGCGCTCCATCCCCGGGGCGGAGGACAGCCCGGGCCGCCTTCCGTGCCCGGCATTTTTTTTTTTTTTTAAGTCCTTTTTTCCTGTATGCTTAAAGACACTTAGGATTCGTTTATTACTAGTATTATTTCCTTCACGTTTAAGTGTCGGCATTGAATGAAATAATCAAGATGGATAAGAAATCATTTGAAACCGTGCTGGATGAAATTAGGAAGGTAACTTCTCGTTTTGTGTGTTAGTTGAATCATTTGGTGATGGACTATAGGACAAGGAGCAATAGCTACAAATTGAAAGGGGGAAACATTTAGATCAGATATTAATAAGAAATTCTGTACTGTGAGGGTGGTGAGGCCCTGGAACAGGTTGCCCAGGAAGGTGGTGGATGCCTCAATCCTGGCAATGTTCAAGGCCAGATCGGATAAGGCCTTCGGCAGCTCGGTTTAGTGGGAGGTGTCGCTGTCCGTGGCAGAGGGTGTCGGGGCTGGATGATCTTGAGCCCTCATTTGAAATTAGCACTTGGATAACGTTACTGCAGCAGTTTCACTTTCAAGGACGGTGAAGAATGAAAACAAAGTAGCCAAGCGTCTCTTGTCTGGGGGGAAGGGCTGCTTTTGCTTGGCCCGACTGGAGTCAGTGTGAAGTACCCACCTTTTATGCACTGATTTAGGAGGTACAGCGCACAAATTGGATGTGAGAATGCTGACTTCTGAGCTGCACTCTGTTGTCCTTGTTGGAAGTCACGTCTCCCACAGCTCAGGAGTGTGTGCACACCTTCTTCCTCTGGGATGTAAATCCTGCGTTTTGATGCGTGCTCTCAGCTATGCTTGTGCATCTCCTGTTTAAAAACTCACCGAGCCAAATACTGCTAGTTGTGGGGAGCAGAGATACAAACCTGGGCTTCCTCGTGTCTGGCGGGGCTCTTGTTTCTCTCTGCACAGAGGCCTGCTTTTAACAGGAAAGCTCGAGGTTAGTGGTTGGCACACTTCCCGAGATGCTAGAAGGAGAAAAGGAGAGAGAAAAAAATCAGAACCTATGAGATTAATGTTTCTTGTTTTGCCTGGGAAGCAGAAACCTGCGATGATGTATTTTGTTGCAGTTAAGCAGAGGTTTTTTAAGTGTCACAGTAGAACAGTTAACCTGCTGAAGCTGTCTTGGTGTGACAGTGAAGGGCTTGTTTTAGATGAGATTACTCGTGGCAGAACAGTGATCCATAGCATTTTTGTAATAAGTGGGGTTTTTTGTTATGTTGGTTTGTCTAGGAGAGGTAAATTTCCTTTATTTGGACTCGGGTACTGCAGCTGAGTTTCAGTTCAGTTTCTCTTCGGCATGAGGCAGTGATGGCTGCAATTGCAGTATTATTATTTTGCAACATATTGAAGTATAAAACCATATTGAGGTATAAAACTGTTCAACAGAAGCCCCAGGGGTGAGTCTTTGTTATCACAACTACATTTTTGCGTAAGGTCATGGTTATAAACTCTCCTTTATAAAACAGCTGAAAACAGTCTAAGATATTTCAGGATGTGGACTTCCCTCCCAACTTATGAATTTGTATGGAAAATCTGGGAACAAAAAAACCCCCAAAAATCAGGGAATGACTTTCACATGAATGCTTTCTGTGATAATTGATGGTGGGAGTAATGCTTCAATTATATTACTGCAGTGCAGTCCTTCAGAATATGCTCTGTGATTACTAAAGACTTCAGACAAAAGGGTTTAGACATGTGATTTTAGGCAATTATGTTTCCTCTGTGCTATCTGCTTCTATTCCTGTATTCCACCTTGCTGTTGATCTTAGGATCAGTGCTGTGCTGTGTTAATAATAGTTGTGCTGTTGCAGTGTAACATTCATGGTCCAAATGCTGATTTTGTGTCTTTTTTGCTATGTTTTTGTTTAAGCTTCATTTCTAGCTCTGTGGTAGAACCTTCTTTATTATGCTATTTGCAAGTTTGTTGTGTTGGCATGTTCCATTTTCAGTCCCACATTTAGCAGGAACAATTATTTAAGTGTCTTCATGCGTAGCTTACTTCTGTTTTGCACTCTATGTATTTACAATTACTAGCAAAATAAACTTTGGGGGTTTTGTTTGTTTGTTCCTTCCATAAATATGCATAGCAGTGCTTTCTGTTTGTACTCTTGTTATAAAATCATTCAGTTGTTGATTTAAGAAGGAAAAGTAACATTTGATTTGGTAAAAAAATATGACATACCCTGCTTTTTTTTCCAAAATACATGAAGAGGAGGAAAGGACAGAAGAAAAAGTGAGCATGAAGGGAGAAATTTTTTCTCCCCTGTGACTGCAGTGTGTCTCTGTTTGTCTGTTGGTGAGGTACAGAAGGGAAGAGGGTTGCCTCAAACAGTATCTAAGTGGATTTCTGTGCACCTTTGCTACTCACTCACAGTCAAGCTACAGTGCTGGAGACCGTGTCTGTCAATGTGGAGGGACAGGACCCAAAAAGCAAGGGGTGAAGGTAGACTTTAAGGCTGGTGGGAGAAAGATAGAAGGGGGTGTGGGCTTAAAGCTAAAGGTGGTTTGAGACTACACAAGATCTAGCATCAGAGGGGGAACTTGGAAACTGTGGAAGAAAGGTGTTTTCAGCAGCTTGGGGCAGGAATTCAGCTGTTAGCTGTCTTCTTTACATTTTGTACCTGTCACTGAGAGCTGGCTACAGGAGAGGGAGGAAGTCCTGGCTATTGGACAGCTCACGTGGTTATCAACAAAACTGTCTTGCCACAAAGTCAAAAGGCCGGTGCTGCAATAAAGTACTGTGCTTTGTTTGTTTTGTATGACTGCGTGTTAAAATTTGAAACATGTGAGGATAATGATAAGACAGTATCCATCTCTGGTGCAAGCTTTGTTGTGTATTTAATTCTGTCTGTATAGACTCATTATCCAATTTCTTCATAAATTCACTGAAGTAAAATACTTTGCTACTTAGTTTACAGGGGCCGTACAAAGAGATTGCCTGAATAATCAACTGTATTATCTTGTTTGACTTAAAGTTGACTTAAATAATTGGAGCAGAAAGAATGTGATGATGTTCTCTCAGTTATAAGCAACAACAAAAAAGCAAAATCAAGTAAACAAAAAAATGAGTATTTTTTTATCATAAAAATTAAATCACATCTTTCTGCTCTTCCCTGTTCTCAGTTACCTAAGGAATGTACTGTTACTTCAAAGTGCTACAGTGTAGTTGATACAAATGTCACTTTGTAGGGGCAGATTTTAGATTAATAGATTAGCAGATGGTTGTGCTGTAATTATAATTTTGAGTTACTAATTATGTGTCTTTTTTTTCTATATCTTTTAGGCTGTATTGACTGAGTATAAATTAAAAGCTATTGAATATGTTCATGGATACTTTTCCAGTGAACAGGTAAAGTCAACACTGTCATGGGTTTAATGGGAGCTATTGTTTTTGTGTATTCAGTAATACAAACAGATTGTCGCCAGTCATACTGAGGCTGATCATATTAGCTTTTCATGTTTATTAACTGAGGAGATTTAATTCCGTATTATTATATCAGCGTGATACTATTAAAAAGGGTTCCAAGTTGCTTTGTCATCAAAATCACTACATTTTTATAATTATTGTTTCGGGAAAATGGTGTAAATTTATCATAATGGAATTTAGGGTTATTTTTCATGTATTGTCTAAATAGAGATGTAGTAATGATGTATAATACATAGATTTTCTTTTTCCTGTTTCTTTTCCTGCTTGCTTTTTTGGTGTATGTTTGGGAATATGCTGTTTGGGATATTGATTGTTGATAAGCTTTTTCAGAGATACTTGATTTTTTTTTACTTACTCTAATACAGTGGCATTATTATGCATATATGCAAATATATGTAGAAAAGTAAGTATTTGAAATATTTCCATAGAAAATCTTCATCTCATAAAATAGAATTTTAGGTGCCTACTTAGAAATAAAAAGAAGGTTAGATGCTGGTAGGCACTGACAATCAAACATCACAGACATACAGATATTTTTTAGCAATATACCACTGTCCTACGAAAGTGGAAAGGTCATGTTGATGCTATTAGCATACATTTTTAGTCTATCTAAAAGATTTATTGAAGGCCTTACTTTTCCAGGTTGTTGAATTACTGAGATACTTCTCCTGGGCAGAACCACAGCTCAAGGCAATAAAGGCTTTACAACATGTAAGTTCTTGTGACATAATCTTTTGGAATAAATTTGCTCTCTTAATGTCATTTTAATTTTATGACACCTACTTTTCAACTGATGAGTCAATCTACCCTTTAAAATCTTCAAAGTTTCTTCTTCATCTCCTTCTTCAGTGGTTTCAAGCTATGAAACTTCATTCTTCTAATTGGGGTATCTTTTCTGACTAAAGTGACTTTTACTTTCCTGTGAATCTCAGGAATAGATGTAACCCTTTGTAACTACTGTTAACTCTCTTGGTTTCTTTGCTTTGGGTGAGTACTTTTTGGAGCTGCTTGTTCATAATTTAGCCTGTAGAGTCTCCTTCCCAATGGGAGGGAGAGACTATTAAAAGTTTACTGAAATACACCATGTGAATATGTTACTGAGTTGTATTCTGAGTTTAAAATAGTTGTGCTGCTTTATTTTATACACACTTTTTTTTTCTTTCTTATCAGAAAATAGTGGCAGTTCCAGCATCAAAAATGGTTAATATTCTCAACTGCTTCACATTCAGTAAAGATAAACTTATTGCCCTTGAAATCTTAGCTTCGTAAGTATCTCTTGTGCTGTATTTCCTTAACTTACATTGGTTTAGCTCATGTTTGAGGATATAAAACTTCAGATACTCCTAGAAGGAAGCACTGTGCCTGGTTAAGGGAAAGCACATATCCATTACTGATGGGGCTGTTCAATAGAATAATTAGAAGTAGACATTGTAGAAGTGGACATAAGGCTGAGAGAATTTGGTTTGTTCAGCCTGGAACAAGTTGAAGTGACCTAATTGCAGCCTTCCAGTACCTGAAGGAGGCCTGCAGGAGAGCTGGAGTGTAGTGACAGGATAAGGGGAATGGCTTCACCCTGAGAGTAGGTTAAGACCAGATATCAGGAAAAAAAATTACCATATTTAAGCCTGGGGTTTTTACTTCCATAGTAATATTATAATTTGAACTAATTATGTTTTCTTGATGTACTGTTGGGTAGTGGTTCAGTAAGTGTGGGTCACTTTTCAGTGATGCATTGTTTCAGCTTATGCAAATGGAAATGGCAGTAATTGTCGATATCTTTACAGCAACATTGTTGATGCTCAGAATTATCGCCTTATTGAAGATCTGTTCAGAATTAATATGTCAGAGAAGAAAAGATGCAGAAGAATTCTTGAACAGGTAATCAAGATAAACCAATATCCTTGATTCTATTAGGATTCTGTTTACATCCTTATGGTCATTGAGGGACTGGGGCTTAGCATGAGGACTTCTGGGAGCTACTGGTGGAAGACAAGCTGAAACAAGCAGCTGCAAAAAGATAAGAGCTGCGCAATGCATGTGCAACAAAAGGGGAAGTTTCTGTCAGGCATTAGGAACATATGGAAAAAGGGGCGCAGAATTGCAACCAGTGCTGGAGGAAACAGTTTGTGTTTAGTTTAGAGAACACCAAGTGCTTAAGCCCAAGTTCAGTATAAGCAGAGGTGGACTTTGGCAGAAGTTTACACTATTTGGATTATTTGGAATAAGACTTGAGACAGAGACTCCAGTTGTTCCACGTAGGTTGATCCATGCAGTCTAAATGTCATAAAGTGGTAACTAGTTTCTTTAGAGCATTGAATTTGATAGCAAATAATGTTCTTTCTTGATTATTTTGCAGGCTTCAAAAACAGGTTGTAAGGCTCCTCATGCTATGATATCATCCTGTGGCATGATTCCTGGCAATCCTTATCCCAAGGGCAAACCAAGCCGCATAAATGGAATTTTTCCAGTAAGCATAATCCTTTGCTTTTCACAAATGAACCCTTGATTTAAGATTCATTGTAGTATAACCAAACTCAGAATTCATATACATGGAAGGAGGACTGGAACCAAAACCAAAGTGCGTTTGTTGGGTTTGTTTTACCCCTTCCACATTTATAGGGAACTTGTGTTATTTTTATCTGCCCATTCTTTCTATGCTGCTTCAGGTAAAGATTACTTCATGAATAAGACACTGTTCATATCAGGAAAACCTTGTAAACTCTAGCAGTATTTGGCAGAATCAGGAGAGGTGTCAAGAGTTTACTGGTATGTTGATAATGTGACCTAATGCAGTCACTGCAATACTACTGCTAATCTTAGTGTGGCTCCTAAACAAGCATGTTAAGCATTTCCTGTGAACACTTAAGGGACATCGAAATGAATGTTATCCCGTCCACAAGTCAAAATGCAGAATTCCATCATCAACATGGACTGTTTAAAATGCCTCTCTTTACAAAAGCTCAGTGTTACAAACCAAGCTTTTGGAATGCTCTTACTCAGTACTTTACAAGCCTAAAACAGTTGGTTGTTTTTTGGTTTTTTTCCTGACAAACATGGTTGCTTTCAGAATGTTCAAAAACTCAGATGTAGTTTGGAAAAAAATAAAATATGGCAGAAATTGTACAGTGAGATTCGCTTCTAAATTAATACTTGGCTGAATTTTCTTTTGTTTCAGGGAACCCCTATCAAAAAGGACACAGAAGAATGCACTAATGAAGGAAAGGGAATAGCAGCCCGTATACTTGGACCGTCCAAACCAGTATGTCTAATAAATTAATGAATAAATGAAACTTTAGAAAGCCCCAAAACAACCACCAGCCAATTGAACGAGGCTTTGTTATAAAATTCTGTTGTGTTGCAAGAGGACTGTAGAGCAGCAATTTAATTGAAGCTAAACTTCTATAATGAATATGACCTAGTATTTTTTTATTTAACTTGAAAATGAGCTCTAGTTTTTATCTGTAGAGGGGGGGGATTCTCTACTGGATGCAATGTATGTGCATTTGAAGACAGAATTTAAATTATGGTTGCAGAAGAGAAAACTGCAAGCATTTTTTGTAGTCCATCATGAGCTGCTCTCTGAGGATTTCTCACACGAACACAGAAAATGTCTCCATCTTTGAAACTTGAATTACAGCAGTGCCTTAGAGGTTCTTGTTTCTTGACAACACAGCTGATGTGTGTTTCAAAATTTTTAAGCACGGGACAAACTTTCAGTGCACCTTTTACTACTTTGAAGTATTGTCCAAATGTTTTATTATCACTTTTATTATGAGATGTTTCCCACAAAGCTGTATTATTTTAAAGGCATAGGTACCTTCAGAAATATTTGCTAGTTTTAAATGTGCTAAACATTTAAAATGGGAAGTCAGTCCAAGACTGCAGTGTGAGAACTGCAAGGCAGAAAGGAGTTCCCTTTCCCTCCTGTGCTCAGTTTTATATTAAAATCCAAAGGTATACTAGTGATGTGTTTCACTCTTTTCAGAAAGAGTGAAATAGTTGCAGTCACTATGGATATTATGAAGAAATTTTGTATCTCATATATTTGTAATGAAGAATGCCTGTCTGTAGTAGTATCTGAAAGTTAGCTTTTTGTCTGAGAAACATCAGGTAATGCTTTCACTGTTGCTTTTTCCATTTGTTTTTTGTTTATGTAGGCTCCATCAACGTACAATCCACACAAACCAGTTCCATACCCCATCCCACCATGTCGGCCACATGCAACTATCGCACCAAGTAAGGTTTCTCTGTGTTCTAGCTTGATGCTATTGTTTCATGCATTTGCCTTTTAAGTAATGTGTCAAGTGTCAGTTTCTCTGACCATGGTCATCTCTGAAATTGGCTTCTGCTCCCTAAGCATGCTCTGGGTACTGGTTTCTGCCTTTTCTTGTCATGACAGCAGAATTGATAAAAATAGGAATATATTGACTTATTTTTCCAACATCCATAAGAAAAATACACAATCCTTTTCTGATGACAAAGTATTTAATTTATGGGAGGCATTGTGCATGTTAGACAAGACTAGGGCTTTGGCTTTGTTGTAACGTTCGGCCAAGGTTTGGGCTTTGGCTTGACAAGTCTGATTTGTTGCTGTAGAACCCAACTTGGGATATGGTCAGCCACGGCCCTGAATTCGGTGGAACTATGTAGGAACTTGCTGAAGGGCTATAATCTGTTTCTCAATTGCCTTCAGCTTTACCTTCTCTCCATCATAACGGAGAGTAAACAGTTTCCTAGAAGCAAAGTAGATTTCAGTCTCAGAAGGGAAACAGTGATTGCCTTTTCCTGCTATTGGTCTGTTTCTAGCCTTGTGCCTTAGATAAGATTGAGCCTTTATTCATAAGCTACTCTCTCTTTGCTCTGCTGCATCAATTCTTTGATTCCAGACATTTTTGGAAGGGGGCGAGGCAATTGCCCTTAATTTGGAAGGAAGCTTAGAATATGTAAAGTAGTCAGATTCAGGTCTGACAGCTGAAAGCCTTTTCTAATCTTGAAATTCTGTACTGCAAAATAAGGAGTGGTCTGGTTAGGACACTTGCTTTTCACTGATGTTGGGGATTTCAGGGAGTTTTTCAGGTAGTTGATAAGAAAGTGAAGCAGAACTCCTAGCAAGCATGCTGAAGGCTGTGTCATATAATCAACTTGATGTCTGCAAGTCTTTTTATAGCCATTTTAGAAAAATGGGCACTACTAGTGGCTAAACTAAGACTGATTGATTATTTATGCCCAGGAAATGACTTGTTGCCAAGAAACTGTACAGCAAACTTGCAGATTAGCTCAAATTTACATTAAATAAATCCTGTCCAAAGTGTCTTAAAGCACAAAATTTGGCCTGTGAAAAGATATAAATATTAGTACAGCTTTAGGATATGAAACAGCTTTTGAGGTTTCTGGGCCTTATTAGGCTGCATCATGTTTTGTAAGAAAGCTCTTGTGACAACAGAACTCATAACTGGTGAAATGATGTATATGTGTGTGTGTGTGTGTGTGTGTGTGTTTAATGAGATTGCAGATGCTGACCTGAAACTATTGAATGTGATTGTTTTCAGCCAGTGGTCAGAATGATGAATTGTTTTCTGCCTCTTGAACATTTCCTTCCTGGGTGATGCAGTGATTGTTAGTTGCTTTTCTGATTTTCAGGTCGTGCAAGAAATCTTAACATCAGGTGGAATTACTGTGAAAGTGTGAAATCAGAAAGGAGTTGTATATGACAAATTACTGCACTTTCAGTATTGCTCAAGTGCTACCATTTCCCATGAAGCCTAAGTTCTTACTCTCTTAAACTATTAATTCAGGGCTGCTGTGAAGTGTGTTTGTGTTCCTGCAATTTAAATTCATATGTGTTTCATCAGAGCTGTATACCACAGCAATACGACAGTTTGAGTTGCTCCAAAAAATAAGGGAGGAAAACAGGTATTTTTAATACATTAATTGCCATAAGAATTTTATATTGCAATACTTTGCTAACCCACTTGAATTTCTTAACATTTAAAGAATTATTGAAGAATACTAGATTAAGTATTTGAGATGGGACATTTTTCTCTGTATTTTCTGGCTAGTTTTAAAGGGTCATGGTACTGATCTGTGTTTGGCTCCTTTGTTTGTCCAGCTTTAATATTGAAGAAGGAGTTGCAACAGGCTTTAAATTAGGAATAGGAATGGAACCAGTGATGCTGCAGACACTCTGTATCACTCCTCCCCTTTGAGTTTTTTCAGGCAAAATGGAACTGAAAGGAATTGAAACCTGGCTTTTTCAGGCTCTCTCAAGAGAATTTCCCTTAGTAAAATTTGGATCACAATGCATGCCATTCAGGCAGACATTGGCAAAAGCCAACATCCAGCCTGAATAATTAACTGGTCTAGCTTTTTGTTGAAGGAATGTCTTACAGTCTCGAAAATGTTCTTTTAAAGGAGAAGATGCTTACTGGTTCATCTAGATACAGATTCTTCTGACAACAGGGATGTGTATTGCCTTTGTTATTTTAGGTGCTTACAACAATGCTGGCTTAGTTCCAATGGCCAATGTCATAGCTCCAGGCTTACCAGCTCCTCCATCATACACTACTAATCAAGTGGTATCAGGTAAAGCATGCATATCTTTAAAAATATTCATGCTGTTTTTCCTGGTTCATTGTTGGGAGTGGATCATTCACTGCTGGAGTGTCATTTGCTTTTCAATAACAAGTTGCTGTTCTCTGTTTAGAAAATGAGGACCTTTCCAGCCAGGCAAAACCTTCCCAAAATCAAGGTAAATTGCAAATCCACAGGGGGTTTTTGTGTTGTTTGTATCTTTGTTATTTGTTCAGAAGATGTTATCAACTTGTTTAGTGGGATCTTCATAAGCTTCTAAGTATGTAGCCACTAAATATGTGGAATAGGATCTCTTGAGAGTGGAGAAAAAAAATCATCAGAGTTTGTCACTTAGAAGCATTGAAACATTACAATTTGTTCTTTTGTGTTAGGTTATCAAAGTTTTTTATATTCTTCATTATATAAGTATGTGAGAAACCATGTTAAAAACTAAATCGAAATACTCTTTGCAATGTCATGCACTTAAATACTTCAGTAAATCTTTGCAATTTTTAAAGCTCTGGACGTCTGTTGGAAAGGTCATTGACATTTTAATTTCATAGATCAGTTGCAATAAGAAGGTAGGAATACAAGAGAGATTTAGATATTTTTGAATGTCTTATCCCAGAGTGTTAGATCCAACTATGTCTACCTGCACTTTTGTCTTACCCTGTAAGATCCTGTTCTTTTTACAAAGACGGTTGTGCATTTTTTATTGTTTTTATTTGTGTGGTGCTTTGTACGATTAGTACAAAGCATAATAATAAATCCCATTAGGAACTACTTATAAAAAGGCTTTGCTAATACTTTTAGATTTGACAAATCCAAACCGAGAATTTACTGGCTGTTAAGTCAGACATATTAACAAATACTGCAAATAGATAAAATGACTGTGATAAGTTTACCTACTGTAAATATTCCTAGGGGCCAAAAAAAAAGTTATGTTTTGTCTTTCCTTCTCTATGTCCAGGGATGGTTCTACAGAAATGTTTCGAAGAGTCACTTGATTCTTATGTACCCGTCTTTAAGTGTGCATGTGTTTTACAAAGTAGTTAATACAGCTAAATGAATACAGTGTAAGGAATAAAATAGTCTCTTAGGAACACAAATTCAGCAACAACTCTGGGTTCTGTTGCAGCTGTACTTCATTGGTGATTATCTTGGCTGTCAGGATTAAATAACTGTGATTTTTAGGAGAGTCTTCAGCTTGGACACGGAGAAAAGAACAGAATGCAGAGCTGGGCAGTCTGGGTTTTTTTGAAAAGAGTATGTCAAAGGAAATTGTTTGCAGACTTGCTAGTTTTAGAGTTTCGACATAACACAAAATGGGAGTTTGTCGTATCAACTTAGGTCCAAGATTTTAACGATTAATTTTTTGGATTTGTGTGTCAAATTGTATGTGGAATTCAAGAGAGAGAGACATTTAGGCTGTTAGAGAATTATGGGTGATGAGTTTGACTAGTTGGATCAGTGTCTTGCTTACAGTTGAACAGATTATTCCAAAAGTAAAATAAAGCACAAGGGTTGTTTGAGAGGGTTTATTAACATGTTCGTGTTCCACAGGAAACTAGAGGCAGGCATATCAAGACTCTTGACATGCCCATGTTCATAAATGCAGCTCCTTTCCATTAATCTCCACCTCCCCATTCGCAGTGTGCCTGCCTGTTTTCCTGCAGCTTGACTGATGTCTCTCACTTACTTTGTAGGATTGACACAAGCTGATACTTTTAGTGGCAGGTGATTGCCTTTATTACCCACACCTGACTAAAGACTCCTAGAAACACTTGTTGATAAAGTCAAGTGCCAATGTTAGTTTAATACTGTAGTGTGATACATGAATTTAAAAGTGTACCTTCTTAGAATCAAAATCTGAAGGAAGCACAGTGAAGAGAATGACCTGATTTTGAAGGAAAGAAAACTACCAGCACCTGAAATCAGCTTTCTTCAGTTGTTGACTAAACTTCTCTGAAATCATGATACATTGAATTAACTGGTTCTGAAGGAAATTCTGACCTTCAGTGAGAATGGATGCAGAGGAGCCCAGGTGATCTGATGCTGATGGAATATTAGATCTGGTTTGGGTACTGCCAAATGTTAGAGACCAGAGGGAGGGTGTTCACTTGTATCGATTAGATGTTGTTACAGAGTATATTTGAGTTTCTAACTGTTTTGCATGAGATCATGAAGAGGTAGCAGATGTCACAGAGTGTTTTATAAAGGAGTGTTAGCCCACATGGTGTACGATTTGTGTGATGTGTTTGTGTGTACCTTTCTGGTTTGTTTTCATAGGCCCCGCTGTTCATTGTTTATATGTAAACATTGTGTGTTAGCTATTGCCTGTGTATCATACTTTGAAATGCTGTATAAAATGTTTTTGTGTTGATTTCAAACATTTCTGACAGTTTCAAGTATTCTTACTGGTTTTGTTTCTTTGCAGCTTTCTCTGCACAAGCGAATCAGCTCTTTACTCCTCATGGTTCTAATCCTTCAACACCTGCTGCTACTCCAGTCCCTACCCCATCACCCGTCAAGGCAATAAGCCATCCATTAGCACCTGCAACTCCACTCATCTCTGGGATGAGCATGTCTACCCCTGTCCTTCCTGTTTTCCCAGGACAGGTCTCCTCTTCCATCCATACATCTCAGCCATCCACTCCAACCCCTACTGTCATCAAATCCCTTTCGTTGCCTGGTGTTCCTGTCACATCTGTTCACAGTGCAACCTCTACCCCTATCCCTGCAGTTTTCTCTGGGCTGGCTTCTATCCCCGCTGCTATGCCCGCCCCGCAAGGTTCTTCCACTCCATGTGCCACACCTGCGCCTACTGAAGCTTTCGCATCTGCTGCTACACCATTTGCTGGCCTCCCGTTCTCTGCAGCCTCTTCAGTTGCTTCTCCTAATAATCCTGCTCCATTGTCATCAGTTTTTGCTGGCCTCCCTTTGTCCTTGCCTCCCAATGCCCAAGGGATTTCTAGTCCTGTTCCATCTTCAATTGCTAATTCTCCTGCCACTACCATTCCTGGCTCACTAACCTTGCCTAACCCAATTTTGTCTGTCTTAAAGGGATTTCTAACATCAAATGACACTTCATTAATCAATTCATCTGCCTTACCTTCTGCTGTGACAAGTGAGCTTGCTTCTTTATCTGCTCTTGCTAATCAAAGCTCTGACCCTCCCACTTCCTCTGTCAACAAATGTTACACTCCATCAGCCACCCCCAACCCGCAGCGTTCCTCCACACCTGGGCTGGCTATTTTCCCAGGTCTTCCATCCCCATCTGTAGCCAATTCTAGTTCCACTCCTCCAACATTGCCTGCACAGTCACCTTTAACCACTTCACCATCAATTATGCCAGTCAACTGTGGCTCATCAGCCTCCCTCTTGCATGGCACGAGTCCTACTAATCCCGAGCAGCAGCTCTCATCAGCCCCAGCTGCCACAAGTATCCCAGTTCTGGTCAAAACAGAACCCATGAGTCCTACCCTGTCGGCCTTCAAAGGTCCTTCTCATTCAGCCAGCCCTTCTCATGGCACTCTAGGACTGTCAGGGCTTGGGCGTGCTTACACCTCAGCAGCTTCAGTGCCAGTCAGCTTACCCAGTTCCCTGAACCCAGCACTGTCAGGGCTCTCCTCTTTGAGTGCTCCTCTGAACAACCCCAGTTCTCTGGCTTCCATTTCCCTCACCCCACATGGCTCCTCTGCTCCCATTGCCCCTGTGTTCAATGGACTCCCTCCTTTCACGTCTCTAACCAGTAACTTTGCTTTTACTGGTAACCCAGCACTGACCCCGCCCGTCACTCTCCCAGGGTCTCTGTTGGCCACTCCGGCTACAACCGCTTCAGCCGTGTCCGCCCCCCATGTGAGTTCCACCGCCGCCGTACTCTCAGGACTCGCCGCCTCCGCAGCAGTCTCCGCTCCACCCTTCTCGCTTAACTTGTCCAGTGCTGTCCCTTCCCTTTTTTCTGTTGCCCAGGGACCTCTGGGATCATCAAACCCATCCTTCCCTGGTTTTCCTGTCTCTAACACACCCTCTGTCACTCCTGCTCTCCCTTCTTTCCCTGGCCTCCAGGCATCTTCTGCAGTAGCAGCAGTTGCACCGTTGCCGGCAGCTGCCACAGCCCCATCTCCAGCTCCGGTCCTGCCAGGGTTTGCCTCGGCCTTTAGCTCAAACTTCAACTCTGCACTTGTTGCACAGGCTGGGTATGTTACTTTTTCTGAAGGAGATCAGAACTATTTCTTTTTCTCTTGAGCAAAACACTGATTTTACTGTAGGTGTGCAGACAATGTTTTCACTTGTAGTTACTAATTGCAGATAATTTTTAAAGTTAGTTCACTGCTAGATTTCCACTTGTCTTTAGAAGCTGGTAGGGTAGTGACTAAATAGGTTGGCCTCAATAGTCCCTGTTACAACAGTCTAATCCGGTGAGGTGCTCAGTGATTTTATTTCCCAGATGAGGATACTTGGCACCTCCTAGGCTTTTACAAGAATAGATTCCACATGGGCATCCATTAACACAGACAAGTAACAGCAGACAATATCTTAGATGTTTTAAGGAAGTACTCAGCATAAATTCTTGTCTGTAAGGTTTTTTTTGTGTGCAAACTGTAGGCACAGTTTAGGTACAAAACAGAAATTCTGAGTCCCCTTAGGTGTGTTCCAGACTGTCTTGTGTGTGTATGAATAATTTTTAGGTGGGTAAAGACTGTACTTTGGTTTAGAAATTCTGGCCTTTATGAGATTTAGAAAAAGAAGTGATTTTGTATTTTATATAGACATAAGCTTATAGAGAGTGAAACAGAATAAAACATGGTGCAGATGTTCCTAATAATAGCCTCGTTTTGACATTCTTTCAGGTTGACTTCTGGACTACAGACACCAGGAAATGCAGTTTTTCCTGGTCTTTTATCTCTCCCTGGTATCCCTGGCTTTCCCCAAAGTGCCGCACAATCTTCCTTACAGGAATTGCAGCACAGTGCAGCTGCACAGTCAGCACTACTACAGGTAACGTGCCTATTTGTTAATACTGTTCTTCTTCCAGTGATCTCTTGAGCATGTGCTTGCCTGTTATCTCCTTGGGATTGGTTTAAGTCAGTAAATGACGAAAAACCCCTAACCTGTGTGAGAACTGGTTATAAGGATGATGATAAAAACCAGCTTGTATTAACTTCTTACTCAAGGCCAGTGTACAATGCTTCATAAATGAGATTAAAACCTTATCTAAAACTCTTTGTTAAATGGAGAGAAGTAAAAGAAAAGGTAATGCAAATGATTTTTTTGCTGGATTTGTGTTAAATCTAATGAGCTGACCATACCATTGCAAAATTTGTGCTCAGTTCCAGTCTGACATTTGAATAACGTACAGATTTCTGTGGACCCTGTGTTGTGAGTTATGTGCCTCTGCACATGTAATCAGATTGTCTTGAATTTGTGTCTGTTGTGGTTTTGCCTTCCTCTTGATAGTTCCCACAAACAGAATTGTAATATAAGCTTGAAGTGGCTTTGGGTAATGCATAGTTTCATCGTCTCTTGTCCGTGAAACAGCTTGTTTCACCCATCAACCTACATAAGTTAACTGAAACTATCATCAGACTTTGTGTTTATGTGTGTAGTTTGTCCTTTGTTAAAAGCAGCCTCTGTACAGATTAAGGATTCTCGTAAAAAACTTGTCCTTCTCTACAAAATACTAAAGGAGAGACCTGAGTGTCTTGACTTAATGTTTTCTTTCTTCTGTGACACATCAGCTGTTGAAATGGAACATGTGTCTAAGTACTGTTCAGAGTGCAGCATATTGTCAGATGTCTTTTAAGTATCAGGGGATTGGAAGAAGCAAGTTACTTCATCTAGGCCATGCTGCTTTTGCAGCTCAGGAATCTTATTTGTTCTGTAGAAATGTATGCAGATTGCATTGAGGGAGTACAATTTTTCTTATTTATAAGATCCAGTCACTAAAATTAATGCTTATTTACTTGAGCAATGAAGAGAAGGAAAGTTCAAAGTCACTAAAATATTACAGCTCCTGATTAAGATATGCCTTCCAAATCAGCTGGTGCTTACTCCACTGGAAAGTAAATGCCATTAACACTTCTTTGTTTTCCCCCTTAATCCAACTGCTTTTTTCATTCTCTGGTATTTCAGAGCAATAGTTGCACTACAGTTTAACATCTGTGTATAGATGCAGTGCTCATCTCTATTCTTTGCACACTTCAGATTATAATCCATTTGTTTTGGCTTGAGTAGGACTGGTATTGTGGCTGAAGTTTTGCTTAATTTAGATTTTTGTTTCCTTGTTTTTATCAGTGCTGTTTCCTAACTTCTTATCTTCCTTAAAGGCGCATTCTGCTTCTGCTCTGGAGAACTATACAGCTCAGCCTGAAGGTTTTGCTAACTATCCATCAACACCAGGAACACCATTTTCATTGCAGACAAGTCTGCCCCAGAGTGGATGGCAGTAAATACCAGGCATTTCTAAAGACTGCAGTGTTTGCTTGACAGAGCCTGATCCTATTCGCTTTGAAGGCTGTCTCTGTGATAGTGGGAGCATGGTCTGAGTAGGGGAAAGAAAGGGAAAACACAAGGGTAAAATGTTTCCAGGAGGCTGTGTCAGATGTCAAACTTAATTTGTGATTGCATTCAATTTGATTCAGGGTCTGATCCTGTGAATTGCTGAGCATCCTTGACTCTCCTTTAATTTTAAGAGTTCAATGTTTGGTGTCTTACAGGATCAGGAACATTCAAACAGATGTTTGTGTAAATAGGGCAATTGACTGTCAAACTGAACAGGGAGACCAAGTATACTTAATAGTGTGTATAAGCACCTATCCTTCTGTTATGTTTTGTATGGTATATGTGGTTAATATAGACTGAGATCTAGTCTGAAACTAGACAGTTAAAGCTGTAGATGACCTTTTGTCTAGAAGCACACTTATTGTGTGTGCACAAATCAAGGTCAGCTTATGGTTTTTCAGATGTTTTCTTCCTGTGTATGAGGATCTCCTGTTAGCATCAGCAGTATGTTAAGGGGAGGGTAGGTCAGAGGTGTGTGGGGGTTTTCGTACGCTTCGAAATATTGTCATGGGCTTGCTGCTGAATTGAGTACTCCTTTGTCTTAACAAGAAAGCTAGGAAATGATGCTGTACTGTATTTGGGTAGAAGTGGATTATGTTTTATTGGAGTATGGTTTAGCTAGCTGAGAATATGTCTTTCCAAAGTACATAAAAACATTTTAACTTGCCTCTAAAATAACGTTCCATAATATTCTCCTTGCCCCCAGCACCCCTCTGAATGAAATAATTGTACTGCGGATAGGCTGCCTATCTGGCACTTTTGACTGCAGACTTATGTGAATGTTTACAGACATGGGGCAAGTTCTTCTCTCCCTTATACTCACAAACAAACTGATTCTCTAAATGCTTTTCAGCTGTAAACTACAACTTGATGGTGCTTATGTTATCCTGTGAGTATAAGTGGGAGCAGAATTTGGACCATGGATTTTTTTAGTATTTTTCCTTGGAAAACGTACGTGGTTTTAAAGGCATATAGCTAAATTAACTGTTACGATGCAGCATATAGAAAGGTCTTGCTTTGTTAGTGAAACTGAGTTGTGCACTCTTCTAATAATGTTAGTACCTGTGGCAATGTGTAACACATCATTGAATATCATCTATTTAAGATATGCTCTTGATCATGGTCTAGAGGCAATAGAGATGAATGATATTCAATCATGTGATTAAATTAAAATGTAGAGGATACTACACTGTAGAAATGTTCTGCACCTAGAGTTTTACTTTTTTAAAGATTGATTCTGCTGGGAGATGTTGCTAATGTATTTTCTTTCAAGATGTGAACAAACTTTTTTAGAACGTTAATGGAAATTACTGTATTGGTTTTTAACATAATTTTTTTAAATAAAAAGTTTACAGTCATGGCAAAAAGGCTTTGCTGACTATTTGCATATTTACCTAAAATACGAATGAATAAACTTGTTTTTACTAAGATACTTCTACTGCTTGATCTTGCTTGTGCTGTTTCCTTATGACGCAGAATTGTGTCCAGAACTATAAAATTGACTTCCTAAAGAGTGACATTAGAAATATCCTATTAAGTTTTTAGATGAAAAATTTAAATCTTTTGACATTTTAATAATTAAACTTACATATTATGTTACAGCTAAAAAATATGTTGTGTTCTTACATTTTTTTACTTTGTGAAACCTGTTAAAATTCTGATGATTCTCTACTCTGAACTGCTCTTAAAATTGGTGCCTTCTATCTTGACTTAAGAAATCTGTGAGAGATCTCTACTGTCTTTACTCTGCTTCTCATTCTTTCCATAACTTGTTCTTGTAGATCAATTGGAGAAAATAAAGATATAGGTATCTTATCAAGAGCAAATTGGCTTTTTTCCCCTAGATGTGAATGTAAAGTAGTTCCAAGTCAGTAAGAGTTTTGTAACCTTACTGAGGTGCTGCGTTTGACATCCTATTTTAATCCTGGTTTCCCCATCAAGCAATCAAAGTTTGAACTAATTCATGTCACCCTGTAGTCACAAGCAAGTAGTATTGTTTTGTCAGAAAGTAAGCACTTTGTGCCTCTATTTCTAAAAATACCTGTTGAATGGCCATGGGGTATGGGGGTTTCTGTCTGAGCATTGGACAACTCAGATGTTGAAGAGACTCAAACCTTGTTTCTCCAAATGAAAACAGGTGAGAAGTAGTGAAATCTTCTTATTAAATGCTCTTCTGCTGAAGCAATGTAGTTACTGGGTGGTGGTTAGACACTTTACCAGAGAAGAATATTTGATGCTCTCATCAGTGTTAGACAAGTGAATAGGTTACGAAGTGTTCAGTTGTAAAGTTCTTATGTCCAGAGTGGGTTTTCTGGTTTTTATTGAGTCATATTGAGCAGGATTTTGTAAATGGAACTCTCCAGTGGTCAGGATTAAAATTCAGTTTTTTAAATATTTCTCCTGATGTAAAATTGTTTAATATTATTAATGTTTTCCCTCTTCAGGAATAAAGTCTGTGTTCTGCATTGCAGCAAACTGCTGTTACCCAGCCTTGGAATTTCTGAAGGGAACGATTTGTCCTGAGCTCTTTCATGCTTACTTGAGCGCCATTTTTAGACAGCCAAGGAAACGTCTGCTCCTGAGGCAAACCATCTTAAACTGAGCATGTTCCAGGAAAGGGCTCTTGCTGAATGACTTTAATTTTGGACTAACTATGATTTTTTTCACTGTTCAAGTTGCCTATTACTGCTTTATTTCATGTGTATTGACAGACTGCAAGAGATAAGGTGTAGTGAAATGTTCCTTGAAATAAAATCTCTTTTGCAACAACTAAGGACGTATGGGGATTATTTTTGCAAACACAAGTTTCAATGTTTCTTTCAAGTGCTTTAATTGCAGCTGCAGTGAATAGGAGAGAAACAGAGTAATTTTCTCTCCTTTTCCTCTGGTTTGCAAATGAGTGTTCCAAGTTTGGCTGGGCCTGAAAGGAAACTTGTCGTGGTATGAATGTTCTTACTTTCTTGCAAATTGCCTTCCTTTCTGTATTGAGAGAGGAGCAATACCTTTGACTCTCTCATATTTACTCATGCTCTAGTGGCCAAAGGGGGGCTTTCTGTCATCTCCAGATCTTCAGCTATTGAATGCTGATACAATTTTCATGAGGAGATGCAGCAATATGGGGATGTTCCTACAAGCAACAGGACAGTGCTGTTAATCTGCTCTCTGTCCTGTCCTGTCTTCTTAACTTTGACCTGGGCAAAAGGAGTGCTGAGCCTGAAGCAAGTAGGCAGAACTCAGGGCTGGGAAATGACTAAGCTGAGAAATCTAGAGGGACTGGCCGAAGCCCAGTGCATGGGAAGGAAAGTAGTGTGGGCCTAAAAAGGTGAGAAAAAGACAAACCTACAATTTTGTTTGCAAATTTAATGTGGGGACTGCCTGATGATTCTTTTTTATACCTTTGGGATTAGCACTGTTTAGAAATGGCTGTGGATTAAGTCTCTACAACTGGATGATAAGTGGGAGCAAGTGGACGTTGTAAAGACGCTATAAAGGACGGGTGCCATTTGTAAATGTAGCAGTTGGTGCAGAGAAATGTTGGAGAATGGTGTCCTTACAGGTAAGTACCTGGTCATGCCTGACCCGAGCCCTCACACTGCTTTTGAAATAGAAGTTGAAGGCTTTAGCTATATCACAAATATAAAACTCTGCAGAAATAGCAGAACTGTGAGCAGCCCAAACCACAGTCATCTGATGCTGCTTCTAAGTCAGTAAGTTCTGCTGAGGCATCTTTGAACTTAGTCTTTGTGGCTGTGCCCTGTGTCTGAAGAGTGCACCAGTGTTCAGCACCGGTGAACTTGCAGCTTGTAAGCTTGCCCCAGAGCTCTCATGTGTTCTATTCTCTGAGTGTTTTATAGTACTCTGGGACATGAATTATCCACATGCCCCAGTATAGCCCCAAGGAGAAAGCATTAACAATGCCCTGACTTTGATTTCAAAATTCTGAAAAGGGAATAAAAGTGCAACTGAAGTTAAAATGAAGAAATTAATACTGTGATGTTCCTGAACACAAAAAAATCATCTGCTTTACTGACCTACATTTACAGTCACCTCAGGGAGTTGTCAATAAACAGGGAGCAATTATGTCTGTTAACTTTTAGTATGTGTTGCTCATTTATCTGATGGTATAAACAGCTCTGTAAATCGTGGCATTCAAATGGCTCAGAATTAAGCTATTTTCAATAACTTTTTTTTGCTCTAAAATGAAAAAAAATTGTTGGGATAGTTTTGCATGTTATGTTTTTGCTTCTGAAATAATTAAACCACATTTCTCTTGTCACTGTTCACACTTGTTACTCTGCTAGTTAGCATCTGTCCTGAAGAGGTGTGATCAGCTCAGTGTACAGAAGTTAAATTATGAGGAAAATCATACAAATGGCTTAAAATGAATATTGTCACAATTTTGGGAGCATATTGCAATAAGCATGTCAATCCTGATTTTTCAAGCTATGCTTATGGCTTTCAGTGGGATTTAAAATGTCAATTCAGGGTAGTAGTTTCCTCTCTGTGAGACTGAAAAAAGATTCTCTGGGGAACAATCAGCTTTGAATGACCCATATGGGGCCAGTGTGATTACTGCCAGCAAGGAAGACTTGGGCGAAATCAAGCTGGAGCCAGATCTTCACATATTCTAGCTAACAAATGCCCACTGAAAACAGCCCTGTAATTAATGCAGCTATATGTCGAACTCATACATTACATATGAAAAAAACACCTCTCATATTTTATTCAAATAACAAGCAACAGCCTTGTCCTTTGAGAGGGTTGCCCTCTGCTGCTAAAGCCTTCAGAAATGGCTTAGTCTGAAATGCTGTGCTTAGTTTGATTGTCAAAATATTTTATGAAAAATACTCTTATTTGGGAGACAATTTTAAGACTCGGGAGCTGAAATGTTCTGCTGTTGCTTTGAGGTTACCCAGCTGAACAGGGCTCAGCCTGTATTGATGGACAGTATGAAGGAGGGTGTGGTGAGCGATTCTACACAGCTTGGAGACCTCATCTGGAGGTTTGTTTATTTATTATGCTGGTGTTTGAGATCTGAACAATTACTGAGCCCCAAAACAGCAGAGGAGCAGTACTCAATCTCTACCTTCTGGCTCTATAGCATCATAGGTTGGAGAAACCTCTTAAGATCGAGTCCAACCATTAACCCAGCACTGCCAAGTCCACCACTAAACCACATCCTTAAGTGCCACATCTACATGTTCTTTAAATACCACCGGGGGGGGGGGGGGAATTCTACCACTTCTCTAGGTAGCCTGTTCCAGCGTTTGACAACTCTTTTTGTGAAGTAAGTTTTTCCTAGTATCTAATCTAAGCCTCCCCTAGCACAACTTGAGGCCATTTATTCTTACACTGTTGCTTGTTTCTTGATAGAAGAGACCAATCCTCACTTTGCTACAACCTCCTTTTAGGCAGGTGTAGAGAGTGTTAAGGTCTCCCCTGAGCCTCGTTTTCTTCAGGCCAAACCTCAGCTGCTCCTCACAGGACTTGTTTTCTCTTTATCTTCTCTTTCTGTCTTGTTCGTGGTTTTTTTTTAATCTCTGGTGATGGATTCATAGAACTTATTTCCAGCTTGTATTTTGTGGGGTTTAAGACCAGCTGGGCAAAGTGCACCCCAGACAGAGGACAGCCACAGAATACCATCAAGTTACATCTGAGACACAAGACTTTGTGTTTGTAAACATTCTGTCCTCACCAGGGTAACTAATTCCCAGAAGACTCTCATACAGGGGATTTCTCCTTCTCTCATCCTGCCTCCCTCTTCAGCATTTTGGACGAGCACTGCAGTTTCAAGGTACGCTGCTGTCTCATCTGTGAGGGGATCAGAGCTTCCCTCTAAGGGGATGGATCCCCGGAGAGAGAGACCCAAGAAAGTCAACACAGAACATCTAATTGGTAAGCCTTGTTTTGTGTGTGAGAGTGGGTTTTTTCTCAATAATATTAAAAAAGGGCAGAACTAACCAAACAAAAAAAGTACATTTGATCTACATTTGATGTCTGACAGAGTAGAGATGAAAACTCAGAATCTGTCACTGTGAGGGACAGAGCAAATTGCCTCATGCTGCCCTGCCAGCATGCATCAGCATCCACCTTCTGCCAACATGACCCCATGGATGAAAAAGACTGATTCAGCTATTGATACACTTCTGTATGGAGGGATGGGCTGGAGAGAGGAAAATAGGATCTAGTTAGGGAAGACAGAAGAATTTTTCAGCCCTTGGTAGAAAGCAGGAAGGTACATGGTGGTTAAAGTCTACTCCATGAGTCCACTCCATCTTTTTGTTGTGGTAGGAGACTTGGGAGATTTTTGCCCACTCTGAGTTTTTCATTTGCTTTCCAACTGTGAAACCCACATCACGAGTTTGTTTACCAAGTGTGTTCATGATGTTCCCTAATGAGTGTATCAAGAAAAAATAAAGTGAATCTTATTCCAGCATCCTGGACCTTTTCCACAACTGCTGAGTGATGAGCTCTCACATTTTGTGGTGCATTGCAGCTCCTGTTTTGCTCTGGACTAAAGACCCAAGTGAGGTTTTTTTGGTAGTTACGACTATTATAATCCCTATACAGGGATGGCAACCCCAGGTCAGTGATAGACTGGGTTGTGACTGGTTCTTCACTATTGTTTTTTTCTAGAGTCTTTCATTTGTTTTGTGGTTAAATGGTTTGAAACTTTGGGGTAATCAGAGAAGATCTGTGGTGGTTTTGGGGTGCTAGGTCTTTCATTCAAAGGCATATTTTCATGTTCTCCTTTTCTAATTGGAACCTACATTGTTAGCTGGCATCAGGATCTCTAGGACAGTTCTCGTGGAGAAGGATTCAGTTGTACTTTGTCAAGTTTTGGATGCATGCTTTTTGCCCATGGTGGTGAGGGGTGGTATCTTGACCCCTAATTCTTCTCAGGTGCTTGGGTATATATCTGCTGAGAGCTGGCATTTTTAGCCAGCTATTCCCCCGTCTGTTGGTTGTGTCATTCCCACCGGGTGTCTTCGCAGAGGGCTCAGGTGGATGATGGTAGATGATGCTACAACCCAAAATTGCTTTTGAGGAGGTTCTTCATAACCAAATTTGTCACTGGAGAAAAAGATCTTCAGACATTTTCTGTAAGGTGGTCATTTAGGTGAAATCAAGAGATGAAGTAAAAATGTTGAGTTCTGCTGAACAAAACATCCCTTCATGATTAATTTCCCCCAGTTTCAGATTAAGAATTATGAATGATGCCTGTTCCATGAGTTTCCTTGATCTCTTTCCACTGATTAAAAGACACTTGACTGCTGGTACTTTATGTAGCCTGACACACCACTGGTGTAATGTGAAGTAGCACTAACAAACAGCAGTGAAAAGGTTAAAGATTTTTACACTCAGTCCTAAAAATCCTGGTTTCATACACATGGCCTTAAGGTTTGCATCGTAATTTGCTTAGGGAAGCTCCTCAATTTTACCACTGATTGCAGAGTGCCTGATTATACCTCATGAAACAACCAGGGATTTAAAATTGTTGGGTTTTGGGAAGGGTGAGGAGGAAATCTGGGCTCCCAGTGCACCAGTTCTGTGCCCAGCTCTCGGGGAGACCTGAAACCAGGCCCTCCTGAATGCAAATGTGTTTACATGTGAGTAATTAAATCTGCCTCGGGGGCCTCAGAATAGGATGGGCAAAGCTGTGAGCAGCAAAGGGCTGGGTGTAACACCCAGGTGTGCAGGCACAGCCTAGCCAGGCACAGGGACCCAGGAGGGGCAGGGGCTTCAGGAGGGCTGTGCTGTGTTTCCTCCTTCCCCACGTTGCTGTGAATGTTCTGACAAACCTGTCAGTCCTGCTCTGCTGGTCTGTCAGCTTGTGCCTTGCAGATCAGGGAGGTTCATGCTGTTCCACGGTGGTGACAAGTCTTTTTTTTCCTCACACAGTATAAATTGAACTGTTTGCTATTTATCAGTTTCTGTCTTCACGTGAATTTTATTTGATGTCAGAAATTCCCAGTGGTGCCCTACACCTTTGAAATAACTTACTTTGCTACTGCCTTCCCTTCAGGCACTAAACCAATGAAATTAGTTTTATATTTTTTTTATTAAAATAGAATGAAACTTTGGGACGAGCTGAATGCTCTGAGACAGCTGCATGAGCATCCATTTTGACAAGCACTAATTTTGAAGTGTATGGTCCAGTGGATGGATTCCTTAAAATGTTCATCTGAAGAAAGCAGGAGTTCCTCTCATTTACCTTGTTACCTGTTTCACACAAACTAAACTCTTTGCCCCAGCCATAGGACATTGACAGATTCATACTCATGGATACTCCACCCAATGGTTTATCTCTCCTTCACAGCCCCCAGCTTTGGTAATATCTTTAATTTTTCTCTTCTTTCCTGTTGCAAAATGTATTTTCTGAACCCTTTTTAACCTGCTGATCAGAAGGGCAATAAGGTTGTATGTTTGGTCAGGTCTTTTATGGCTTTCTTTGAGCGATGGGAGGGAGGAAGAGGGAGTGAGTCTCTGTGGACTTTGTGGTCCAATATGATTGCACTGGGCTGGATGTACATCCCTGGGATAACTCCTCAAAGTTTGCATTCACTGCTCTTCTTCCTTATATTTTTTTATAGCTGACAGGCAGGAAGGAATTGGTGTCTGTGGCTGGATCCTGGTTTCCCTTTCATTCCTTCTGGTGCTAATCACCTTTCCTGTTTCCATCTGGGCATGTATTAAGGTAAACTAGCAGGATCTGAAGCACACAAAGAATGCTCCATTATCACTGCTGGTACTTTTTTACTGATTTAGTTAAGACAAGGCACTTCATTTTCACATTTTGGGAATCATGAGGGTTTGTAGCAAAGATGTGCTCTGGAAACAAGATCCACACAGATTCTTTCACAAATTTTCTGTATTGCCACAATTTCCTCACTTAATTTCTTCCAGTCTCAACTTCCATCACCAGTTAAACTTCCAGTTAAACATTGGTTGAACCCCAGGCCTTCAGTAGTCGTGATGCACTAAGTGAAGTAGTTTAGATTACCTGAGGTGAGACCCCCTTTGCCTACAACTCCTCTGAGTGTAGTGCTGATATTGGGAGAGCTCTGGGGTACCCTCTGTAGATCAGTGCTAAGTCTTTCATGTGTGATCTGGTTTGTAACCTGTTTCCAAGGACAGGGGCTGAGTTTTTCCAGGAAATCATGAGTCAGGTAGAAGATGTAAAGAAAGTGATTTGCAGCTTTGTTGCTCCCTATATTATTTGTACTTTCTTCACACTTAAAATGGGTGCCAAAGATTAAAGGACCAGGGAATGAGAATAGAATTAGTTGTGAAATTCTAAATTTAAAATATTTTCCTAGGTTGTCAGAGAATATGAACATGCTGTTGTATTTCGTCTGGGATGTATACTGTCTAAGAAAGCAAAGGGACCAGGTGAATACATGCAGTTTTATTCTGTTAAAGTCCTCTGGGTTTGTTTATGTTGTTGCAATGCAGTCTAACCACACAGAGAATTGCAGAGGTTCCATGAAATCCTTCATAGCGTAGAGGGGAATGAGAAGGTCCCCTCTACTGCAGTGCCTTTACCTGCAGACTGTTTACTTTTCTGAAGAAAAGATAAAGCCACCCTCCTGTCACAGCACAGAAGTTTGAGTACCTTGATAACAGGTGTGACTTTGCTGCTGAGTAATTTGGACAACAGAAGGATGAGTTCATGCTGCAGACACTGTCAGGGGACTGCAGGCAGATTTAAATGCAGTGTTCAGGTCTGCCATGGTCTTTTTTGAGTGACTGTGGCCTCTCTCCTTGTACCTCACTTCCAACAGTGCTTGTTGCTGCCAGCTCCTTAGGTGTCCTCTGCTCTGAAAATGGTAAATGTGTCAGGGCAGGGACACTCAGCAGCTACACCAAGTTTGTTACAGTCCCCTAGGACCAGGTTACAAATCACAAACCAAACCCAGCCACATCAGGTGTTTGCATTGGCGCAGTTACCACCTCTGGGCAATGAAATGGGCAAACTGGAAGTTGAAATACCAGGAAATAAGATGAAAAAGTCCTTTTCAGGTACTGTCCTCGATCTTGAATAATAGTCATGTGATCCAAAGAGCAGCTAGGCCTGGTACAGGGCTCTTCTGTGTTGCTCTGGGCACCAAAGCAAGGTGCTGAGATAACAAGAATAGAAGATTAGAAGTTGTGTCCAGTCTCCCTCTCCAGTGAAGTATAGTGGGGACTCCTTCACAGGGTTTTTCACATCTTGGGACAATGTTCCTCATGTGGTGCAGGAATCTGGACCTGGGTGATGTCTTTCCTGAGGACACATACTGAACCGTACATGCCTTGTGATTTAAACAGGGAAAATTAAAGGCATGGAAGGAATTTTTGCCAGAAGTCTCATGGCATACTTCAGAGCTTCAAGCTGCCCATTTCCAGACCAGAGTCCTAGGTGATTAAGCTCTAATGAGTTCACGTTATTTGCAGATATCTGCACTTCCCTCTGTTATTTGAAAATGCAAAACATCACTGTTGTCATGTCTTGTAAGCAGAAAGGACAGCTGCAGTGATAAGATAGGGTGTCATTCCCCATCCTTTGGGTATAGCCATCTGTTTATTTTCTCTAGGGTACATGGATCTGGACTTCAGTTTCAGAGGTGTTTCATCTAATTATTTTCATTTTTCAGGAATGATCCTTGTACTGCCATGTACAGATACATTTATCAAGGTTGATCTTAGGATGGTTACCTGTAAGATTCCTCCACAAGAGGTAACTTCTCTAGCAGCCATCTAAGACAGGAACAAAAGATGCAGCAGATTCACGGCACCACCAAAATAATGCATGTTTTATAATTTTTCCATACTGAGCTGCCATATAGAATTTAGCTTCTTTGCTGTATATTCTGGATTTCAAGCTGCTCACAAAACAACTTCTTGCCCAAAGAAGTTCTGGATGCCCCATCCCTAGAAGTGTTCAAGGCCAGGCTGGATGGGCCTCTGAGCAATCTGGTCTAAGGGAAGGTGTCCCTGCCCATGGGAAGGGGGTTGGACCTGAGTGGTCTTTAAGGTCCCTTCCAACCCAAACCACTCTATGATTCTCCTAATGAAAATCTGCAGGTGCATCATTGCAGGTCAAGCTGGTGTTCAGAACTGTGATGTCAAAAATAAGGGAAGGGAGTTACAAGTATGAATGAGAGACAGAGGACAAGAGAGGAGTGGCTACAAAATTCCCAACTGTAAATTAATGTCGTAATAAAATTGGATCTGCCATGGAGCTCACCATTCAAAAAAGCCTTCTATATGTGTCTGAAAAGGCAAATTACCCATGGGTAACGAATCCCATTAAATTAACAGGAATTAGCAGATAACCAACAAAACTCAGGTCCAAGCAGGAATAGATGGAGGAAGCAAGATACATCCAAGCAGGATGTAATTTGCTGGTGTTTCTTACAAATACATTGTTTATGGGAAGTAGCATAGATCTTCCAAGCTACATGAAATGTATAAAATCATTAATGGACCTTTCTACAAGAAAGGAAGAGGATAGTCATAATTTATTATTGCAAAAGAAATTAATTCAAATTACGAGATTCACTTACTATTGAAGCAGTTATTTAGAGGGTACGTAAAGCATTTCCCCCCAGTTTAAACTTTGTTGATGCTAGACAGCTGTCTTGAAGTAATTTCTTGGGAGAATGACAAAGAAAACAAAAGAAATTCTTAGTTTCTTTGAACTATCTGTGCCTTTTACTCTCTGAGGGGTAAAAAAAATATTCTCCTTTCTAGGCAAAGGATGAGTTGTTGAATCTTTCTGTGACTGTGTGCATTTCTCAATGCAGATTCTCACGAGAGATGCTGTTACTGCCCAGGTGGATGGGGTGGTGCACTACAAGATCCACAGTGCTGTCAGTGCTGTTGCCAACGTCACTGATGTCCACTCTGCGACCTTGCTTCTGGCACAGACAACCCTGAGAAATGTCCTGGGTACACAGAGCTTGGCTCAGCTGCTGGCAGGTCGTGAGGAGATTGCACACAGTATCCAGGTAAATCCGGCTCTCAAAATTCACTGACAAGCATGGAGATGTCATCTGGGGAGTATCAAATTAGAAATAACCTCTCTTACTTTCTTCAACAATGATTAAAAAATCTCCCTTTGTTTTTTTTTTAATTATACATCTCATTGCTTAGAGTCAGAAAGAGTTATTCTATGGGTATTTCCCCAGCTTCTTGTAGCAGAGTTATCTCTATCAAAAAGTAATTAAAATTCTGAAATTATCCAGTGACTTAAATAAATCAGTTTAGTCCTTGCAGAGAGGCAGCTGCAAACATGGAGAAAGACGTTTGCTGCTTGTGGGAAGCTCTATCTTGAGCAGACCCTTGACTGAGGCAAGACTTACATCTCCTGTCACTACAACTAAAAGTACAAAATGGAGTTGTTGTATGCTTTAAAATGCCATCTGGTTTATTTTTTGGTTTGGCAGCCGAGCACCTGATTTACTAATTTCAGTCAGAGACAAGGCATAGTCAGACCAAAGAGAGACTGTACCCCTGGAGCCAGGAGAGTGGCCATAGGCAGAGCCAGGGTTACAGTGGTGGTGTGGCTTGCAGGAGCATCCAGGAGACAGAGCACAGATGAGCGTGCCAGTGCTGCAGGGCTGTGCTGTGTCTCACCCGTGGTGCACTTTTACAGCGTTGTGCTGTTTAAGGAAGTCGCTGTAGTATTTCTTGGTAAAAGGGAGAAGTTTACTGAGTGCCATGTAAGGAAAGGATGCGGATCATAATTTAAGAGGCAGGAGAGAAGCCCCACAGGAGACACTGGTGTTGGCCAGCAAGTGTTTCATGAGGCTGTGGTACCCACTGTACACACACCATGCTGGGCGCCGGTGCTGCTGAGCGTCCGTCTTTCTGCTGTGTGGGTTTGCTCTGTCCTTCTGTCCCAGCAGGGTACACCCCGTGGCTTTCTCTCTGCCAGCACTGTGCTCTTCCTGGTGTGTTGTGTGTTTGTCCCTAAGGCTACCCTCGGCAGTGCCACGGAGCAGTGGGGAGTCAAAGTGGCCCGTGTGGAGATCAAAGACATCCGGATTCCCATCGCCATGCAGAGGGCAATGGCAGCTGAAGCAGAGGCTGCTCGAGAGACAAGAGCTAAGGTGAGACCGGTGACAGTGTCTACCCCCAGCTCTCATTTCCTTTTCATAGGACCACAGAATTGTTTAGGTTGGAAAAGACCTCTCAGATCACCAAGTCCAACCATTAATTCAGCACTGCCGGGTCCACCACTAAACCATGTCCCTAAGCACCACATCTACCTACCCTGTAAATGACCTCCACGGTTAGTGACTCCACCACGTCCCTGGGCGTCCTCTTCCAATGCTTGACAACTTAATTTTTTTCCTAATATCCAATCTAAACTTCCCCTGGGGCAACTTAAAGGGCCATTTCCTCTTTTCCTATGGTTCCTGGAATCCAAGCTAGTTTGTTTTCTCCTCGTTGTAAAGCTGGATTTTCCCCACTATGGGCAGCATTGCCATTTCCGTTTCTGTTCCTTTGCAGGTTGTGGCAGCAGAAGGAGAAATGAATGCTTCCAAAGCTCTCCAGCAGGCCTCCATGGTGCTGGCCGAGTCTCTGGCGGGTCTGCAGCTGCGTTACCTGCAAACACTAACAACTGTGGCAGCACAGAATAGTTCCACCATTGTCTTCCCTCTCCCTATAAATATGTTTGGGAGTTTGGGGCAGAAAAGTACAGGGGGATAGAGGCTGTTCTAGCTAGCTCCTAGGCCAGAGATATTTGAAGGTTTTCCCAGGAAGCAATGGGGTCCTGAGTGGTAGAATTAAAGTAGAAGCATGTTTGGGTCCTCTGTCCCAAAACTAAGAGTAAAATTAGTTTAGTAATCACACACGGCTCCCACATTGAGACTGCATTTGCAAAGTTCAGACACTAAGCGGTTCCAGCTTAGACTCACCTCCGAGTAAAATGGAAGAAAATATGTAAAATGTATGTTAGACCTAATACAAAATTTTAATGATGCTTTCACCACACTTGACAGAGTCTTGAGTGTTGCAATAATTTGGTGATTTGTCTGCTAGGCAAGAACCTCTGAGCTGTTGGTGTACTCCACACCGCTGAAGGGTCAGACATTGGTATTTAACTCAAGCCCTGTGGAGTGGAAAGGAAGGATTTGGCTCTTAACCTTAGAGGTATTCTTTCATAAATATTGGCAGAATTACTGTATAATTGGTATGGCAGTGGAACAGCCTATTCTTTATCTTATATTAATAGAAATTAGTACTTGCTTTACTGACCTCAGCTGTATTTTGCCTTAGCACTGAAATTTATATGAGCTCTGTAATAAAATAAAGAGAATATATGACCAGGCATTGCAATCACATTTCCTAAATGTGGAAGCTGGGGCAAACCTCGAGGTCCTCTGTCAATTTAAGTGTCTGTCTTACATCTTCAGTAGGTTTCTTATCTTCCTTTGCATATGTCATGAACCAGTCATGCAGGTTTTCCTAAAATTAGCCTTCCCTACCCTCCATCCATGCAATGCTTGGCAGCTGAGAGGAAGATGTTGCTGATATCCAGGTTTGGCTGGTGCTAAATTTGATTTTGCAGCCTTCAAAAATAGCTGGTCAGTTCACAGTTTAGGCACATAGCAATGAACTGTCTTCTGGGAATCTGAAATGTCTTGTGATGGAGCTGTTCTGGTAGGTGCTGCTGCAGTGCCATGTCTTGTCCACATGAGCATCCCTGTTGCCCCTTCTGTTGGTAGGGTCATTTGACTCCAAATTAACCACCTCAGCATGGACCTAGTAATTATCATATCATTGAAACTGGCCCTTCTATTTTTACTGCAGTGTATCACAAGGAGTCCAGGTGGCAAATGTTTGTGCTCAGTAGCTGCTGGCACAGAGTGATATGAGCATCTGTGGGTGGTGACATACCCAGCTCTTCTCTGCTTCAGACATGACTGCCAAATGGCATTTTGCTGGAAAACTAGAGGAGCAAAACTTGTAGCTGAAAGTTGTCTGCTTATCAGTGTTACCAAAACATTTTCTACAGACTTTTTCTTGTCCTAAGAAAAGAACAGTTTTGAGTTGAACTCTAAAAAGAGAAAAGCTTGAAAAACATGGCTACAGAGTGCAATTAAAAGCAGTTCTGTGCCCTCAGTGAGCTACCAGCCTAACAAGCCTGTGCAAGACTGCCGAGTCCAGCACAGGACATGCCCCGTGTGCCACTTCCAGTTCCATCCTCAGAAATGTATGGAATCCAGCCATGGGGTCAGCAGGACTCACAACCAGAAACCAGCTGATGTGTTGAAGCATGAGTGTTGGTATCTCTTCTCTTTCAGCAGCAGTGTAACACAGGTAAGCTCATGAATGCCCAGTTTTCTTTTTGACCCATAGAAATGTCTTGGCCTTTTTTAAAATTTTTTTTCTTGCCCAAGACTGCAGGAATTAATCACCTCTGCAAGCACGAATTTTTCTTTTGACTCCCTGCAGGGCAATTGCACTGTTGTATAAAGGCTCAAGGAGACAGAAATTCCTGCTCTCTCTTCCCCAGTGTCAGGTACAATGAACACAGTAACCAGTAGAGTAGCTGCATTCTTTGTTGTATTACCCACAACACACATCCACAAGAGGATACCACAATCAGCAAAACAGCAATGGAAGCAGCCCTGCAATGTTTCAGGTGCCACTGGGACACACAGGCTTTGCAGGAAGAATTCTGGCAGAAGGCAAGCTGCAGTCCCACAGAGAGATGTGGGGTCTGAGCCATCGTTCAGACGTGGCACAGGCTGTTGGTGGTGCTCAGGAATTCCTGCAGGTGAGCACAGCTCTGCCGGCGCAAGGTGCTGCGGCATTCACTGTCCTCTGGAATCTTCTCCACCCAGGTTTGTGCATCAAGTAAGTACTGCATCCTGAGTGAAGACGGGACAAGTAAGCAAGGTTAGTCATTATTCCTGACATGGAGCAATGGGAGAGCATAATCACTGAGCTGCTGCACCCCTCCACAGAGGCATCTCTGAGATCAAGAGTTATACTAGCCAAGGAACTTGCCTGAAACTTATTTTCCCCAGCAGGTTAACTGAGCTTTGAATAAAGTCTGGGAAGCATCAGTGCCAAGCTGGGACAGACCTGGCTGTACTTGTGTTTTGAGTGTGTCAGGTAAGCTTGGGCTAAGTTTCTGTTAGAGCTTTCCAGAATGGCACAAAAGACCCAAGAGCACACCAGAGAGACAGGGAGGGGGAGTTTAATTCCAACAGAGTATTCCAAAATGTTTCCTAATTTTCTGTGATGAGAAACCATGTAACTTCCAGTATTTCATGACTGAACTGGAGAAGACTTTGGAAGTTAAACCTCTGCTAGGAGATCCCAGTCTCTATCAGGCTTCTTTTCAAGAAGGCCACTGACTTAGGCACACAGTTGAGTGTCATAAAGAGACAAGGATGGGACTTTTCAAGGTTTTAGGAAGTGGTGCTCACAGCTTGATGGAGATCTCCTCCCTAGATGCTTTCAGAGGCACTACCTCTCTCCAGTTCTGTGCAGGGAAATGAAACATTTAAGATGTTTTCCTCCCTGAGTATTTGATAGTGTCATACTAAATCCCTACTCAGATAAATTCCCTTTTTTCGTTGAAGTGTGACAGTGAGAAATGAGAAGAATATGCTGCTTGCATGCATGATGTAAGAGCAACCTTGGGAGCTGCTCTTAGTCACAGTCCCACATATTTCTTCTGCAAACACAGGAGCTGTTTAAGGCATCTGCAGTAGATGGACTGGGTAGCTTTTCCCATTCTCCTTTTCTAGCTGTGAGTTTTTAACCCAGTGGAACCAGGGCCAGACTTGATTCTGAGAAGTCTGGGAATCAGAAGTCTGGGAACCACAGATCTATGAGCCAATAGATTCGGGTGGTTCAGCTCTTCCCCATAGTGCCCCTTTTGCTTATGGAGTGGAACTATTTGCACTTTAGTAAATTCAGCAGAATCAGTCCCTGAGAAATTTGGTGCGACCTTTGCTTTCTGGAGGTATTCTGAAAGATTGAGTATCCTCTGGATTTATGGTCCACGATAGCAGCTGCTGCTGCCCAGAGACCATTTTGCACTTACTTGTTGTTGCAATCAACCGTTTCCCCATCTCTCCCCATGAGGAGGTAGCGTTTGCCAGGCACAATGTTTAACTTGCACATGGAGCGTGTTAGGAACTGTCGGTGGTCACCCACTTGGATGCTTTCATCAGCAGCTGTGGGGCAAGAAGAGAAAACCCTGTGAACTTTTCTAATAAAGAGAAGAACTGTAGCCCACAGGACACAACCCCCTGTGGTCATCTGCCCCACTGCTAAGCCAAGGTAATATTTCACTTGGGAACTGGGGACATGGGAATAAATGGCTCTGCTATGGTAGGACACATTTCCCTTGCGACAAAGACTAAGTCACTTTTGCCTTAGCTGGCTGTCTTGGCCTTTGCAGTAGTTATTGAAGAAGCTGATTTTGTATAGACCTTAGGACCTTTCAGGCCTTGCTTAATCTCAGACACTGAAGGAAAAGCCAAGGAAAATAGAAAATGTGTGACTTGATGATGCTGTATCCCCTGTCGTCTGCCCTATGCCAGACGTGAGTTCTGTGCCTTTAAAGCTAGGTCCAGGAGAGAGGGGGAAAGCCGGTGGAATTCTTTTAGCAGCCTGTGTTCAAAAACACAGACTCCCTGCACTCTCACTGCTGCAGAGCCGAGGAAGCATCTTCCTGCTTTCCCCCAGCTCTCGGCTCCTTTTTCTCAGGAGAGAGATGGAGAGTCAGAATTCTTTGCTTTTTAGCTAGCCTGATAGCTGAGGCAAGAACTTTTCCTGGGACTGGAGCTGCTTCTTCTCCTGGAACTGTTGTGCTCTGGTCTGGAACACCATCACTGGGAGGCCCCACGCCGCAGCCTGGAGGGGCCCAGGCTGCACTCCAGCTCCAGAGAGAGCAGAGCCACACCTACAGAAAGGACTCTGAATCTACCCAGGTCTTCTCCACAGAGAGAGGTTTTATTATTTAATATTATTCATTCTCTCCTGCCTGCGTGCGCCCTGCTTGTTAAATAAACAGCATTTTTTCACTTTCCTCCAAGAAATCTCTTTCCAAACCTGGTGGGGGAGGCGCTGCTGAAACCTGCCTTCTATTAGAGAACCCATTCATTTTGGATGTTTCCTCATAATTTGTCTCAAACCGGGACAACATGCTATCGTCTATTTCAGAATGCTCAGGTTCAGGGCGGCCTTAAAAGCTAGCAAACTAAATTCAAACATTTTGAGGGTCAACAATGCAGTAGACAGTATTAAAATCTCACTCTCCTTCGTACACCTGACCTGAAGCTCACTGATGCAGCCTTTATGCTGGTCCCTCAGAATCTGACACACAGGACACGGTCCTACTTATCTCCACGTTAAAATAACTTAGAAGATTCTGGTCTGGATTCTGGCCCAGAAGATTATTCATTCAGAATAATCTGCCCACTACAGAAGTGGGCATCCAAGGCAGATGAGATGTCTGCTCAGATACTGCAATGACATGAGAGCTGAAAAGATGCTTATTCATTGGACCAATCTCAGGTCATGAGGACACGATGTTGCTCAACTAGAACAGTTATCAAAGTCCATTTGAGGTAAAAAGCAAATAACAGCAATATTCTAATTTCTTACTCTAACTATAATTTGAAATTTCCTGCATAAATTCAATATTAAACCAGTTTAAATTACAGGTAAATTATACCACAGTCTTTTTATCGGTTAACAGAAACTTGTGCAGCTTCTGCTGTAATATAGAGTATTATATTACAAGTATGAGAAGTCTAGTAATCAAAACCCTAAAAGTAGAATAAAAACCTGAGTAGAATATTCTAACATTAATTAGATTTCAGAGAATTTGACATAGACTGCTGATCTGTGAAACCTAGCTTTAAGAACCTTATCTACCACCTAGTTAAAACTTACATTAGTTTTATATATGGTACTTATACATCTGCATTTTTAGAGAGAATAATAAGTCCTGTAGGTTTTCTCATATAACTCAAGACCTTTTTGCTGTTCCTATGCTAAATCGTGTCCTGAATTTCCATTTTGTTCATGGAATGTGGAGATGGATCACAACTACTTGAGAAAATGATGATGTTATGCCTCATTGGGCTTAAATTACCCAGGTGTTTCTCAGTTCATATGCTTCACAAATGGCCTAATACAGTTTAGACAGTGGGATCATAAACATTTGAGTCATTACCTTAAGTGGTTATTACGTAATTTTCAATTTTAAATTTCCAATTAAAAAAAAAAGTTGAAACTCAATGTTTCAAAGCATCCAAGCAGAATTTAAGGAAAACAATTATTTCACGTTTTAGAATCTACAATGGGAAATAATTTTTAAAAATGGGGAAAAAAAAGAAGTGGAAAAAAAAGATTCTGTGCAACTTTGCATGGGCTATACTCTTCCCCTAAAGGACTCCTGAAGGACTCATAGGACAACATAAATATTAGCTATCCAAAACATATACACTAATTCCATCAATAATCAAAGTAATCTGAGAAGCACACACCTGCGAAATCCTCTTTTGCTGACTCCCAAACACAAATAAGTGTTTCCATCTGTCTTCTGAACCAACCTTTTACTTCAAAGACTGTTAAGGAAATAGTGCCAGGGTCCAGAGTATGAGATTTTTCCCTACTAATTCTCACCTACACTTGGTGATGGCAACAGAGGCCAACCTCACTCAAAAGAGCCACAGAGAGTACAAGAAATAACAACTTTAGTTCAGTCCCAGGCTGATTTGGGTGCAACACCTATATTTTTCTTCATCCTCATATGGCTTCATGCCTCCTGCCAGCCTTCCCCACACCTGCTGAAAACTTACTGATGCTCAGAAGCTACATCTGACAGCACAAACCAAAAAGAATTTTCAAGTATATGGGAATAGATGACATCTTTTCCCTCCAGCTTCACATTCAAAGGATGTATCTCTCAGCTACCAAACCCCAAAATCTTTCCAGTGCTTGCCTGCAAGTTGTGAGTACAAATGCATTTGGACCCAGAGCACCCACAGCCTTTAAATCCTGTAGGCACTCTGAAGAGATTAATAAAACTTTCCATCAGGATACCATAATCTCCTAGTCAGTTTTTTGATCACTAGGTACATTATCATTTCCCTCCATATGGAAAGCCCTGGGTATGTCAGATGCTCTCTCTGGGTTCAGGAAGCATGGACCTTATTTTCCTACAGGAACTGAACATTGGGCACAGATCACAAGTTGTGTGCCATAAAATGCTGTGTGACGTTGCCAGTCCCTGGGCAAAGATTGATGGCGTGGGTTAATTATTCTGTTCCCGAGAGGGAAGATTTCAAAACCTTTGAAGCTGCTTTTTAAAGGCAATCTCTGGCTGCCAAACTCAAAACTGGTGACCACATGATACCCCAGCAGCTGAGGTCTAACATGTCATCTGACAGCTTCCCCAGAAATTACTTTAATGAGGATCAGTGCTCTCTGATGCTGCTGATTAAGTTCACATGGGGGCAGCTGGGATGGCAGGCCTGCAAAAGGACATTGTCTAAGAGCTGTGCTAATCTTTACACTGCACCTAACAACAAAGAAGTCTATTTCTTTATCACAGTTATTAAATTGAAGTTCCAGAACTTTTCCTGTCTTCATTGGCCTCAGGCAAGTCACTGTGGACAACTCTCCACAAGGGTTGCAATTGCTTATTAATTAGTAGAGTAATAAGCACTTCAAATCTTCATCCTGTATCAGAACAGAGGTCAGTGGATATGTCTGCTCCAGAAAAAATAAGGATCTGTCAACAGTCTATAAAATGAGCTAGTTGATGCAGAAGACATAATATCCACACTATGCATGTTTTTTGAAGGGTTTATTTTAGACTAGCTCCAGTTTATAGCCATGGACTCAATGCAGCTGGAGTGTGTCCTCTGGTTTGGTTTCATCTGAAATGATTGAAGCTTGTGTGCTCTGGGATTGCACAATGAACCAAAAATCTACCCCTGGGCTGAACTGAACAGTGAGGCAGCTGTAGCAAGCAAGCCTTGCAATAAATACACCTTCTTGAAAGCCTAGTGTAGAAATGTATCTGACCCTACTTTTCCACAGCAGAAGGCGGCATCTGGCATGGCTCATGCTAGGTAACATTTAGTCAACCTAGTTTTCCTACAGGTGAATGAAAGGAGTCAAACATTTTAATACTTACCTGCTTTAAGGATTTTGTGGATTTTGGCCTCATAGTAATCAAAAACATTCTTCTTTGTACTGTTGAGGATCTCCACCTCATATGCTGCAACAGACAACAACTCTGTGATGCCAGATGGAAACATGAAATTGCATCCAAAGACTGATTAAGAGGTGTGCTTTTACCAAGTGTCTGAACAGAGACCAGTGTACCATCTATTCACAAACCACGGAGTTATTAATCAAGAGACTCTAGATTTGTATTCCTTTCTTTGTTTTTTTTTTCAAGGAAGCTCCTCTGTGGTGAGGTTTTCACTGTTTTTCCTGTCCTTCTGTTAGCATCTAACTTACCAATAGTGACCAAACAGTTTCCTTCAGTAGTTTATCCAATTTTTTATTCCGAGAAGAGGCCAGAAAGGCAAATTAACAAAGAGGAAAATATTCACCAAGCTCTGCAGAAGGAGCTACTGCACTATGGCATGCCATGGAAAACCTACTCTTTATTTACAACCTGTAACATGAGGGACATATGGGATTGTGGTACTGCACCATGGGTTTTTCTAAACCCTGCAACATAATGTCCATCCTTCCTTCCCCCAGCATCCTGCTGCACCTTTCCGAGGCCTTTACTTCACAATTCATTGCCCTGATGACTACAACTGCACATGCCTTCATTTCATCTCCTCAGCTGCTCGGTCACATACAGAAACCCTACTCAACTCAGGAGAGGTCTGGGCATGTAAAACTACAAGTTTATACTTATCAAAATAAACAATGCTGAAATCGACAGCTCTCTTTCATGCCTTACCATAATCTGCAGTAGGCTGGTAGCAGACAAAACTAACACGTGTGGTTTGTGTTAATGCTTTACTGAAAGTTGATTTTTGTCTTGGGCAGGGACCTGGAGGGAAGACAACAAGTGATACACCTCCGTAAGCATGGGTATGCAGACAGATGTAGTTTACACACATTCACACATCAATATAACAGAGAATATAATGCTAGAACAACTTTCTTAGTGGTGTCATACAGGGTTTTTACATACACACGCACACGTGTACATATATTGCATTTAGCTATCAAAAGATCCTAGATATCTTAGAAAAAAACCAATTTGATACTGAACATCCTAGGGGATGAATGTGTCCTGTATTACACATTAGGGTAATTCTAATGGTCCTTTCTGGGCTTAACAATTCCCATGTTAAGTGCTCCTAGAAGTAACTATCTTCTTTTAGACCAGCCTGTGTAGTCATTCCTTACCTTCTGCACACTGGCACACGTTGGCATGGCACAGCTTTGAAAGCATGGCACTGTGCTTGGGAGCACTGTAGAACACACTGCACTTCCTTTCTGTGGACAAGGAACAAAACAGCTTGTCTGGGAGAGCTCAGGTGGAAAAGCCTGTACAGCACAAGCTACATTTGCAGCCCAGCTTTTCCCTGGTCCAGAGAAAGCAGAGCACTGAGGGATCAGATGCACATCAGCAGTTCACAAAGACATATAGCTTAGGCACTTAGAGTACAGCATTTCCTTTCAGCTGGGCAACAGATTTTGAGGTTATTTTTTTCAGTTTAGATAATATTTGTTTGGGCATTTTGTTGTGGTTTTTTGTTTGTTTTGGTTAGTTTTTTTCGGTTGTAGTCTTCACTCCCCCCACCGTGTTTTTTTTGTTCACTCTGGAAACTATTCATCTTAAAAGCATCTTTAGCCCATAGAACAACAGTGAACAGTGCACTGTTTCACAAGAAGATAGGATCAACCAATAGTTAGTGCTTTAAACTCCGTGTAAACTGTCTTGGATTGCTCAGTTAAGGTAAAGTAGACATTTGACCTAATTTTCAAATATTGTTTACATAACTTTGGCAAATGGGGATAATTTGTATTTAACCTTCTTTGAATGAGGGACAAGGCTGGTTTCCCTGGCGAGCACACCACAAAAGTCAAACTCTAAGATTGCCTATCTCGGACGTATAACACAGCCTGACAAAATGCTAGTGAAACATGCTTAAAAGCACCTTGAGAAACAGGAAGTCAGGAAATCTGATTTAAAAAACCATGAGTGTAAAAGTTCATATTTTCAGTCCATTTGCAATAATGGACCATTCCTGAGAAGATCTCTGTTAAGATAATCTGAAGTAAGTGGAAGACAGTTGTGCAAAGCAGGTTATTTTATCACTTGACAAAATTGCATGGTTTTACACATTACATCAAAATCAACTTTCTATAGACTGGAGGGGTTTTTTGAGGGTCTCTCTTTTAAGCAGTTATGCATCATTTTTCTGTGCCCTTACCAGGGTTGTAAAAATCATAAAGGATGGCATTTGCTGGCTGAACCAAGCCCATGGGATTGATTTGCTTTGCCCCAAACGATATACAGTCTGGGTCTGGTCCGCTTGGGAGCTGGAGGAAAAAGGAACAACGGTTTTGATGAGAAAACTTACTCTCTCTCCTCAGTGAATTCCTTAATGTTTGTGCCTGTGCTAGTTGTTGAACACTTGTTTCTGACGACATAGCTGAGTTAATACTGATATCTGCTTTGGCTGTGGAGGGGAAGCAACAAGTGGGTGCAGGGTGGAGTCATTATCCAAAATATTGGGAAATATACACAGAAACTAGGGGTCCTGATGTTTACATTTGTTTGTCACAGATCTTGGTCTTGACATGCAAGATGTCCATGTGGAATTTACAGGACTGCCAGTTAACACTTTTGTTATTGTGGATGGAAAGCATCCCTTCTGGCTAGAGAGGGAGAGGATTTCTCTTTATTCTTGGGTCAAAGGCCAAAACTTGAATATGAACTACATCTCCTGGGACATAGAAAGGTGAAAGATGAAGGGGTTTGTTTCCCTTCCTCCCTTCCCCATTGTTCTTTCCAATGAGCCGTTCAATAATAATAAATGACAAGATTTACAGAAAGGTAATGGAGAGTGAAAAACACAATGATTAGATTTTTAAAAAGTCTCTAAGCTATCTGAAATGGCAGGGATTAGAAAATCATCGCGTTTGCTTACCTCACCAAAGTAGAGCAAAACCTTCCCTTCCTTGTACTCGTAGTGCTGGATGTACCTGTCTGAAGCTGTCACCAGCTGCAGGAAAACAGAGAAACAAACCAATCAGAAAAAAACCCTGGCAGAATAGGAACACCTTTGCTACCACCCTCCATATTCTAGTTTGCTTTGTTCAGCTGCTTGCTTTGTTCAGCCCTCTTTCTTCCTCCCTAAAGGAGACAGTCCCTGAGAGCATGAAACTGAGCAAACCTCCCTCAAACAAGCAGGCTCCAGAACCCAAAATTCTCTAGCCACATTTTCAGAGTGCTGTGCCCCATCTCCTTGTCACTGTGCCCTGCCACCAATCACCTCTAAAAGACTACCTGCCTTTGGCTCTGCAAGCACAGGATGCACTGTCCCGGTGTGTCACAGAACAGCAATTTGTGTTAAGGAGAGGCACATTAGTGCCCTGCTGAGCCCTGCCCTAATTCCTTTTACACAGGACTAAGAAAGCTGAACTCTGTTCACCACAAGATTTGCATTTCTTGTATAAATTCAGCAAATATTTTTATTAGAATGAGAATGATAGCATAGGGTTAAAATGTTTCTAAAAATCGTGGTAGCTAAAGTAGGCCTTGGGAAGGGGAGTGGGCATTGTCTTTGCTAAAATCATGTGAACTTGCACCTGTGTACCCACCTGTATGGTAGATGATAAAGTTAAATGCGATGATTAGTTAGTAATTAAATATAATTAAAAATAATTGTTTAATCGCCACAAGAATCATGAGAAAGGAACAACAATCATGAGAAATGTTGTGGGAAGGGGGCTTAAAACTCATGCTTGGGTGAAATCAATATACACAATAGAACAATATTAAGTTAATGATTAACATATGATTATACAACAGCTATGTAAGGAAAGGGTATAAAAATGTATCCATCTCGAATCCATGTCGGAGTCAGATTTGGGTCTGTACCCCTGGTTCCCAGAGCTCTTCAATAAAAGCACCTGCATATAATCATACCATGATTATGTGTTTCTACGCTAACAAGAATAGTGAAAATCAATCAATCAATCAATCAGTCTATCTGTCTATCTATCTATCTATCCAAAATCTGTTTTCCCATGTTTATTCTATGGATTTTTGGAAAGATTTTGAAAGAAAAATTTTCTAAAGGGTCTATAAAAGGTTGCACAGAAAAGTGTGTTTCTCACCTGCTCGAGTTCCTTCGTGTCAGGCTCCAACCCACTCAGCAGAGTGAGATCAACCAGGGACATCTTTGGTGCTTTGGAACCTGTGGACCTTTACAAGGGAGATGGTCAGCAGTGAACACCTGCACTGAACAGCCAGGTTGCTTTGAAGAGTTTGGATGTTCAGGCTTGCTAAAGGTGAAGCAAAACATTCCGCTCCATTTAACTTTCCTAAGTGGATTTTAATTTGAAAATTAGCTGCCTAATTCATTAAGAGTCACGAAGTAAGATGAGTCATCTAAACTAGTCAAATGGTCATCCAAAACCCAGATGCCTCGCCTGAGCTTTTCATATAGACTTTTCTTAGAGCTGATAGGCAGAAAAAAATCACCTGTAAACAACAGTTTATTCCACTTTAAAAGCATTGTTGAAGACAGGGAAGTAAACAACACTGACAAAGTCTCTGTTCTCTATTACCTACAAAGTGGAGATAGGAAATAAATCTATCCACATTTTTCACAGACTAAGTCAAATTTACATCACCTTTGCTGTCTGAGGCAAAAATCCTCATTGCTGTAATTATCCACTAAGTACATGTATCGTATTTCCGATCTTTCTGCTTTCACCTTCTCTAATGTCGGGTAGTTGTGTCATTGCTGGAAAGTGAAGCTGTTCTGCACTCACACAGGGCGCCTTGACACGAGATATTTCACATACATTTAGTGGTACTTCAGAACTTTTTATTTTGGCACTCTCCCTTTCCCATAAGGGATGCACCACAATGTGGGGAAGAAGAACGGTGATGTAATTCATGCCCTCAGTTTTTCTGCCAGTCTTAGCTACAAGGAGTTTCACACTATTGTCTAAGCCTCGGCCTAACACTCAGCAGAAGAGTGATGCAGAACAGTGGATCTGGGAGCTGATAAATGGTACACAGCAATTAATGGGGAAGATGATGCTTTGGCCAGTACACAATTCACTGGATATGTGTTTAATGAGGGAGACTGAAAGTTGGGAATGAGGGTAACTTCAGTCCTCCCCTGCCATTGTTCACAACACTGTCTGGAAGGGGGGATAAAACCACTGTCTTCAGGGCTTTGCCAAAGCCAGTAGAAAACCAGAATTCTACTGCGGAGCAAAACCTGCTTCTGTCACCCTGCTCCTTTCTAGAAGAGGAACCCAGGATAGCCACAAATTAGTGCTTCTGAAAGCAATGTCAGACTGTAAATGGGAGCAAAGACAGGTGTTTCAGTATTATGCTGCATGGGAAGGTTTCTTTTTTACTACCTCTGCCCTTGCCAACTTCTTGTCACAACAGAAACCCCATCTACCTCCTCTGCTCTCCTAGATAGTATTAGACATACTTTCCTTTTTTATGAGGCCAGAGTGTGACCACAAAGGAAGTAATAGCATCTCTCCAGGAAGCGATGAAACTCTTTAAATGTGTTACTACTGCATTCCAGCTGTATTTACCTTTTTTAATAATAGATTTCTTTCAAATGATTAGCCTGCCAGGTGCTTTAGAGACTCCCCAGAGTCTGATGGGGCAGAATCTGCAGTGGACACTTGAAGTCTATGTAAGCCATGTAAATAAACTTCATCCATTGTGTGGAATCCTTTCCTCCTGCCATGGGAGGGAGGACACACACTCACAGAGTATGCAGACTCACAGAAGGTCACTAGGTTGGATGCTGAGCTTGTGGTTATGAAGAACGCGACAAAGGAGAATAACAAAAGAAGAGCTGATCTTGCAGACCTACCTGACACAGACTTTGTATTGCAAGGATTCTGTTTTGCTGGGAGTGGTCACATCCCTTTTTCTTCTGCTGCGGATATCAAACCAATCCATTTTAGACAGTATCTCAGACGTGTTGTTTCCTGAAGTAGTCAAGTCCTCATAATCATCGTCTTCATCAGAGTATTCAGCTTCTGGAGGTGAGAGACATGGTCATCCATACACAAATTTGCCTGCAACTTGGCTCCTTTTGGTATAATGATAAATATCAGTGGGCACTCATGCCATCACTGTGAGTTTTATAACAGTTCACTGTATACTGTGTCAGTGTTTCCAATTCATTCAGAGTTAGAATTTCAGAGGTAACTATAGTAAGAATATCAACAAATCTAGCTAAGAATGGGTTTGAGGCTATGCATAAATACGTAAAGGACAATCCTTCCCTCCAAAAGTTAACAATTCAAACAGAAAAAAATGCAGACATAGACAGAGATGACGACAAATACACACTTAAGGGGATGGAAAACACATTCTTCCACATATGAAAGACCTATGAGAGATCAGCCTCAAAGAGTTTTAAGCCCACATGGTAGGTCCCTTATTAGGCAGGGAACAGAGCTGGGTTTTCCCCTCTGTGAAGGGAGTTCACCTCCTGTTTCTCAAGAGTGTCTGACTGTACCTGTGTAACTGTTAAGTACCTGCTGCACCTACAGTCACTCAGATAGTTATTATACTATTTAAAAATAAGAATAATAAGCTAAATGAAACAATAGCTAGACAGAGTTCAGGGGCTTCTCCTTTTCCTTGTTTCATTATTTTTTTCCCCACTTTCCAAGGCTGGAAAGCTATGAAATATCATTAGCAGCTGGCCAAATGCGTCACCTTTGAGACCTAACCCCTGCCCTTTTCACTCACCAGAGTACTTCAGGGTCCCTTCCACTTCCACTGTCAAAATCAAATCATTGCAGGTGTTGTTCTTCAGCTCAGGTGACCAGTACATTTTTAATATCTAAGATGAACACATAAACAGCAAGCCACTAAAAATATCATTTAAATGACAAGGAATTTACTCATCCAGGACTTCTACACATGGTGATGGGACATGGGAGTGTGGAGAGAAAGACCAGTCCCCCAATAGCACAGACTGGTCACAGAGGACTCTCATAGATATAAGCAGGTCCCATGTGCAATTCACAAATGGTGTGGGACTCCTTTGAGATAATTATTGTCCATTCCCAGCCACAAAGAGGTCTTTCAAACTCCAGCCACCTCTATCACCCTGGACATTTTATACATTTAATAAAGACAGGAAAAATTGACTGTCCATAAGGCCAGGCTTTAGGCCACAAACTTTAGAATTCTGGAGGTAGGAACACAAAGGTTGAGGCCATGACAAGTACGTTTTCACTCTGTTTTCAAAAAGGGATTAAAAGAAGCCCAGTTGGACTCTGGATTTTGAATTTACAGCTTACGCTCATTGTCCCATTTCCTTTGCCGTTTACAGATACTTCAAGTTTTCTCCCAAGCTCAAACTGCAAACCAAGGGGAAAAAAAAGATGATTAGTCTGTGCTCAGCATTTGATCTGTTGTTTTCCTGACATCTTGACAGTCTTCTATGCCTTTACCCCCCCAAACCTGGGTGGAGAAAACTTTTAGCTATGGAAGGAATTATGAGACCTCAAGTCTCATAAGATTTTAAGTGTGCTGTGTTGCTGCATCTTAGTGTGCTGTTTTAAGGCCCAGTAGATGTATTTTACCAACTTCACTCTCTCCTTTGTATCCTGGATTTCACATTTTCACAGTTCTCAGCACACAGAAAATCAGAATATTCCCCTTCTTCCTCATTCCCTCGAAAAAGGGAATCCTGGCTCCCTTGGGTTCCTGGCTGCTCTTTACTTCTGGGAGAGATTCATATCACTAAAGTCCTCGAAGAGGCAGGAAAGCACCTCTCAAGTGTTCTGCTAAGCACCTGCTGGGTGGTCGGTTTTTTTTTTTTTGCTTTGTTTTGTGGGTTTTTTTTACTTAAGAAAGATTCTGTTGTTTTAGAGATTAAATTATTTCAAGGTGTTATAAACCAGCTACCTCATAGTTGCTTAACATGACAAAACCCAGGCCAGATGATCCAATTTCTCCTGTTTGAAGCAAAAATGCTTTAAAAAATGGTGGTTCTGTACCTCTAGCTGCTTCTGAAATTCTTCGTGGGCATCAGTCAGAACAATGCTGTAGTAATTTTGCCTTCCAGGTGTTCCCAGTCTGACAGCCAGGTTGGTGGAAGCAGTGTTCAGTGTCTGTATGCTGTATGCTGACAGAGCTTCTAAGGCCACCACTGTGTCCTAGGTGAGAAAGAAAAGCAAAAAAACCTAGCAGTTATACCAGGTTATTTCAACAACATGTGAGATGACATTATCAGTTACCTTGAATTCAGTTTTATGCTTTTTGCTGCTTTGAAGTTCTGTATTTGTCTGTTCCTATTTGCACAGACTATTCATTTAATTTCCCAGCTTCTTCTTGTAGCACTAAATTTGTAAACACATTGGAGTTCTGACCTTAGATTATCATACGTCTTCATGAAGAGAAAGAATTTTCTTTGCTGGCTTTTAGCTATTTTACTTTGGCCCATTGCTAATTAACCACCCAAAATTTTAAGTGCTTCGTACACCAAAGAAGTTGAAAATTTACTGTTGTGATGCTTTCAAATCTAAATGAAAAAGTTTTTATGGGGCTTTTATTTCCTTCCCTCCCCTTAAGACTCCCCCTGAACTGGTGGTCAGGCACCTGTGTAGAGCAGTACCCCCCGCCGTAGTTCCTTCTTTCTGTCAGCCACGCAGCAATAGGCCTTGCATATTCCATGTCTTCCAGGAGCAAGGTTTGAAGCAGGGCATAGGCACTGGTTTCCACCGAGACTGCGTTGTTGCCGTTTCCCCAGTAGCGCTGCTGCTTTGCTGCAAGAATAACTCAGTCTTGAATGCCCTTGGCAGAGACATTTGCCAAGAATCGCTATTGTTCTACACAGTGGATGTTTCATGCCATGGCACTGCGGAACCACAAGACACGGGTGCTGTTGTGAGAGCAACAAATCACTTGGCAAGCAAAGAAAATGGAAAAGGAAACCCACAATTTTCAATTTTGACTTCTTCAACCATCACAGTCTAATGATCTCATTGTACAGAGATGTCCATCTGATGGAGCGGTAGCACTGTGTCTGGTGGTCCCTCAGGCATAATAGTATTAATTATGGCCACAAATCCAGCCTTGATTAAGGAGAACCATATTCCCTATGCTTAAGCTGGGGCTGTTAAACTGCAATATATTTACCAAACGCATTGGGAGGAATTAACAGGATGGTGGTGCAGCCACGTGGCCGACTGACCCAGCAGTCACCACAGCCACACCCTGAGGGGGTAAGTGGTGACATCCATGGGGAGCTGGACAAAGCACTCAGAACTGGTGGGGGGCTTTGAAAGCAGGTGGGCTGGAAGAGACTCCTCCCTCTTGACCACCAATCAAGTCTGGACTAGTCCTGTATGTTATTATTTTCTCATACGAAGTTTCTTCTGTCTCATTTGGCTTGGAATTTTTTTCTTCCCAAGGGAAGCAGAAAATATAAATGAATATTTATTGCTGTTTTGTTCCAATTCCAGAATCAGAGAAGGTCATGATCCAAGCTTCATTATGCTGTCACTTTATAGTGCTATTAATTATGAAAATTACGTATTAAAATTTCAAACACTGAAATATTTAATTATAAAATTTAAAGAATTAAGTACACATGTACATGCAGTTGTATGTATGTACATACATACAGTTGTATAAAATTAATTGTTCTTCATTGACTTCAATTTGTTTTGTTCATGTAAGTGTGCTCAGAGTGTTTCAATTAGGAAAAGTGCTTTCCAAAGGGATTTTTAGAAATGGTTACCAGTACCTCCATCAAAAGAAGAACAGTCCCTTAATTTTTCTTTCACAAACTGAGCATCTTCACTATCAGGCTGCACAAGTGTCAGAGCATAAGCCGTGATTACTGTAGAGTAGCAGTCAGTATTTCTTGAAAATTGGTTTTTCATGTAAGCCACTGTTCCTGTAATCACTCGTGCCTGTGGAAACAGAATGGATCTATTTGTAAAGATCACTGAGACCTACTGTTACTTCTGGCAAGAATACCAGGAAATTAGAATACTTCACTGCAGTAATTTTTAAGACAATTATAATAATATTTGCTTAGTGATTGAAGCCACTGATGATGGAGTGTGTAGCTCAAAACACCATGTTGTATATTAGGCCATGGCATTTTTTCCTATCCACCACAGATGTGAGCAGATTTTAAACTCCTCATTTGTAGTTCTCCAAGAGACAGTAGGGTGGATATGCCACTGTGCAATAGCCTGCAGACTTAAAGAGTCAGGCTTCCTACCACATCAGGTGACTGGTAGACGAGTAGGGTCTGTTGCAATGCTATGGTTACAAAGGCTGTCATAGCCAAATCCTCTTCTGCTGACTTAATGCCACCCTGGAAGATGGAACATGAAAAGGAACAGTTAGAAGTGCATGGACATGCTTGTGATTAAATCTAGAAAATCACTTTCCATGGAGTCAAGGATCTTCTATGTAAACCCTCTGACCACGTACCATGAATCTGTAGCCTTAAATTTTTCTCAATAATATGTGTTCATCTAAAGTATATCTTCTATGGTGGCAGCCAGTTTGCATTGAACAGTGTAAGAGATAAGGAACCTGCCACGTTCTTCAGTTGATAGTCAAAAATTTAGTTGTTTATCTTACAGCTAAAAATTTACAATTCCTCATTGAAACACTCATGGTTTCAATTTCCAGTCACTAGGGAGGTGGGGTCTTTTTTAATTTCTGTGCTACTCTCTACACACTAAAGAGCCTCCTACCTTGCAGACAGAATTTTTCTCCTATAGAGGTATTTATACACTAATACTAGATCATTTCTTATCCCTCTTCTTGGTAAAGTAATCACAGTGCCCTCATTGGCTTTTTTACCCTGAAAGTTCTTGAAGTATATGTAAGATTATCTCCGCTTGAACGCAGATTTAAAAAAAAACAAAACCCTTTGACCAATCCTTGAGCTACTTGTTTCTTTTTCCCCAATAGTGTTACAGCAACTGTGAAACTGGCTTTGAGGGTGAAAGCCTCACTAGTTATTTGACACAGATCATTAATAATATTAATGCATGTTTTTTTCATATATGGTCACTACCCTGCATTTTCAATGAGTTTTGGAAGATGCACATTACTTTCCTAGACTAAGTTAATGGACAGTATAAAAATTTTGTGTTTCTAGACAGTTATACAGGATGTGTAGACCAAGATATGCAACTGGAAATTCTGATTAAGTGTTAACATTTTCATTTTTCACCATGGGCATGGTGAAATACTGAAGCAGGTTATCCAGAAAGACTGGGAGGTACTTGAGACTCAGCTGTACATGGCCCTCTACAATCTGATCTAACTAGAACTGTTTTGAGCAGCGTTTGGACTAGATGACTTCTGGACACCACTTCAAAATGAAGTTACAGGTCTACACTCTATTGCCTTTGGCAATAAAAGGTCTACATTTTTACCAAACATGACCCTCAGAATTAATTTTCTAAGTGCTCCATAGGCATAGCTGAAATAAGTATCTAAGACTGGATAAAAAGATAAAGGTTGTGAAGTGCTAGCTATGCATCTGACATAACAGACCTGTTAACAAATTAATTTTACACTACAGATTTTGAACTTACATTACAGATTTATTTTCTTTAGATACATTTCTTGTTACTCAACAACTCACAATATTCCTTTCAATACCTAATAGCCCTAAATGCACAACAAGTTCTTCTAAATATGGATAACCTACCTGCATCGACCTGTCCATTACGGGGTGGTGGTCATGGAATGAACCATCTGCCTGCTGTTGATTAACCAAGTAGGAAATCGAGTTGATTATGTGGCTGTCTTGGATACTGAAGTATTCTCTGCTCCTTGTGAGTACTTTAACAATGAATGCAGTTAACCTGCACAAAGGAAAATTTTCCAAACTTGTGCTGACAGGTATTTATAGAATTTGTGCTGACTATATTGACAGGAAGATAAACATACTAATTTTATGCACTGACTCATATTCAGTATAGTGTACTCACTGGAACCTAGTGAGTTATTATTCAACATCAGCAGGAATATTTCTACTCTGTGGCAAATGCAAAATAGTCAGTGGCTCAGTAGAAATCTCTTTCATCAAGGACTGAACATGCTCAGAGAATTTTGCAACAGATTATTCATAACAAAAGTACATAGGCAACCACCAGATTTTCAAAATCCATCACCAAAGAAAAGCTTCTGATGCATCAAATGATAATAGAGGTAAATTGGAGAAAAACCCAACCAAATAAACAAAAAATAAAACCCCAAAAATAAAACCTCAGGAAAAAAAATGTCACTTACCATACACTACTAGGGGTTTCTTTAAATGCTCCATAGGAGCCATCTTCCTTCTGAAACTCAAGCAGTCTAGTGTAACCTGCATGAACAGGGGAGGATATAACTGTTCAGAGAACACCCATATTTATTGGGCATTTTCTTACATCACTTGTATTATAATGGACATGTTCTGTATTGACTGGTGGAAGAGTTCATGGAAGTGTTCACTGGTGTGTAAGAAGGAAATGACTGGGTCAGCAAAATTTGACAGAAAAACCACCAGGCTTAGAAGGTCCTCTGTCTTGTTTGACTTAATTGAGCCTTAAAAATAACCTGAAAACTGCAGATACCTATGGTTATAAAACATTTTATGTGTAGTGAATAATGGGAAATTATTTCCCATTATTGACAACTTTTCAAGCTGTTGATTTTATGGTACATTGAATCAAAAAGTACACAAAACATCATCTATTTGGTCAGACTCAGGCTTAGAAATCATGATTTGTGGCCTCTCATCTTGACTGCTATTATCTTGATGAAGTTTGTATCATAGCCACACAACTCATTTTCTTCAGTGATGAACTTCAATAAAAGCATAATATAGGGACCCAATGATGATGATAATACCAAATACTTATTAGCAGGATCTCATGTCACTTTTGGCAGTCTTGGATAAATAGGCAAAGATCTCCACGCAGCAACTGCTAGCATGCTTTAAATCTCTATTTATACACTTATTTTTCACATATAAAATGTGTGTCTCACGTCTGAAGATCACAATGACAGGTGCATTGTATTGCTTTATGCCACAAGCACATCACTACAGTTACAAAGATCAGCTGTACCTGCTCCAATACTGACAGCTCCCTGTGTTAGTTCCTGTGACATTTCCACATACTGTGGTCCTGGCTTTGCTGTACGTTTAATACCAGGTTTGGATCTCATCCTGGAGTGGAGTCTTCCAGAAGCAGACTTGCAGGTGCCCTCTCCCTGAGGAAACTCCCTCCCTGGCTTGGCCCAAGGCTGCTGAAGTCATTCTAGCTTATGTAATAATGAATACAGGAGTGGGGAAGGGAAGGTGTCAATATCATGATTAGTACTGGGAATTTCTTTTGTCGTATTCCTCTTGACAGCCATGGGCAGAGATGTCTACATCCCAGCTGGCTATCCTAAGCAGTGTCTGTGATCCATGGGGAGAAATAAGCATTTTTTAGGATGTGGTTTATGTTGGTTGATTCTGAACATTAGGAGGCAAAGAATAACTGGCCTTTGTTCATTTACTCTGAGAAGAGTTTTCATTGATCAGCTCAGATTTTATGTTCTACTTCTAAATTAGGCAAGAGAGAGGATGGGCTGTCAGTGTCAATACCATCCAGTGTCAGATGCTGGCAATTAGTCTCCTAAGCCCCCCTCACAAGTTCAGTTTCTCATGTCTGTCTGCAGACAGTCAGGGGCGTTTCTGTGCGGCTGCAGTAAGACACCGGGCATTCCTTCAGGAAGCAGCCTCAGCCAGTGTGCAGTGCAAACGGATAACAAAGATCCCATCCTTTGGCTTCTGGTTGTTTTGGGGTTTTTTGTTTTGTTTTTCTTTCTGCCTTACCTTTTTCAATCATACCAATGGCTTCCTGCTTCCGTTCAGGGTTAAAGTTCACCCACTGCTCGCTGGCATCCAGGTACTCTATAGCGTAGACTGCAGGGGCCATCTTCACCATCGTTTGCTCTGCACAGCCTGTGGGCACCTGAATCAGCTTCTCAACTCCGCTGAGACTCAGGCAGTTTTCAACAGACTCGTCCATAATGTTCCCTGTTGTAAAAAACATGCTGTAGTAGTCATCTTATTTAAAACTGATTGGTGTAATATGAAGAAAGGTGATCCTAACTGTAGGCTGACATTCCATCATGGCCTGGTACTCCTCACTATTAAACACTGTTTTTAGCTACTTCATAAACCTCTTTGAAGAAGGGCAAGGATGAGGTGCCAGGCCCTGGGAAAGCTGGAGAAAGGAGGCTGGCCCAGTGAAGGAATATGGAGGAGAAAGAGTCCTGAGGCTACCGGAGGCAGGGAAGCAAGGAAAGGGGGAAAGACTGGTGTATCAGGTTTGGGCTGGAAAAGTCTCGTAAAACCAGCCCTGATCCTCCCACAGAGGGATAAAAAGATTGTGCATTAATCATGCCAAACATTTTGTGGTTTTTTTTTTTCTCTGCAAGTTTATAACTTGATGAATTCAAAGATCCCTTTACTTTAAAACAGGGATTTGAAATAGAAGCCAGTAACTTTTGTGTCACAGATGCATTCTTTTACATTTCCTGGGGGGAAAAAGTATTTATCACTAATAAAAGTACTTGCCAATAGATGTTTTTAAAATACGTATGCATGAGTATATGTATAGGTATAAAACTATATGTCATTAAATGAATATATGGTTGTACATATCTCCTTTTCAGAAAAACAGAACTCTTCAGAACCTGTACATCAGAGTCTGGCATCCTTATTTCTGAAATCTAAAGCAGATTTCTATAGCCTTACATGCAGTGTGGAGTTATTAGGGAAGGTGAACTCTTCCCTTCACATCTGGCCTTCCCATAATGTTAGTCCGAGCACAGTGAGGAAGAATGGATCTCATAAGGCTGTAACCTCCACTACAAATAATAAGAAGTAATTAGAAAGAGGAAAAGGTACTGGATCATCCTTGGGGATGTTTTGTTTTATGACCTGGCCATGTAGCACAGACCACTTGAGTCATAACAGAAAAACTAGGAGAGAATGGAGACTTGCCATGCAGGAGTGAGCAGCACAGAGGGGCCTGTCCCTTGTCACCTATGGAGAAGTTGTTGACAAAAAAATTACATTTACCTTTTAGGCTAACTAACACGTGGCTATCAGAACCCGGTACCATGTTAGACGGTCTGTTCAGGTCCACTGTATGGGACTTCACTGTAAATAAATAATAAATAGATCTCTACATCCAGACTTTTAAAAAATAAACAACATACTATGTAATTTTAGAAAAAATATACTTATCTTTCTTAAATTGATTTAATTTTCAATCTTTAGAAATATTTTGTACTTGAAACAAAACTTGTTTTTAACACCTTTTTAGACCCATCAGTGAATTAAATAGATGCCCAGTTAATATATAAAGAATGATACCTTGAAAAACAAAAATAAAATAAATCAATTCTAAAAATTTAGAATTCTTTTTTTTTTCTTTCATGAGTCTTTTGCTATGTATTGGATGGAGAGATTTCTGACCTGTGCATTAAGAACTATTCCACTGCACCCATCATTCACCCCTCATTCCTACCCCAAACCTCATCTGTATCTAACCCTTTTGGGTAACTTACAGCCACTGTTAATGCAAATGGTCTCTTCTTCTCTCTGTAAAACACCTTCAGCCTGCACAATTAAGGAAAGAGAAGTCAAAACATTTGCAAGCACTCACAGCTGAAATTAAGCTGCAGGAAACCCGCGAGCTCCACAGGAGCACTAGGCCAGCAGGTGGCACAAATAAGTGATTTTGAAGGGATATTTCTCTCCAGGTGAAACTCAGCCTTCAAATCAGAATTTCAGTTTCCCAGTTGAAATACTAGTAAACTTTGCTGAATGTTTTGTGCTACTATTGAAACATTTCCCTGGATGAAATTCCTTTAACCAAATCTGAGCCCCGAAAATTAAACTTCAAAGTTTATTCTCAGCTTTGTGACCCATCAGGTCAAGTTCACAGAGGGACTCACGTTTGTGAACCCCTCATTTATGAAATCCAGGAAATTCTGAGTATGTTTTTGGTGAAAGACTGAAACTTTTTTCCTTCTGATTCCTCACATTCTCCTTCCTACACCTTCAGTTTTAGTAAAGCTATTTTTACAGTTACTTTTCATGATTTAGTGTAGCATTGAACTCTGAGGCTGTGTCTATATCTACAAAAGTTATGGCCTTTGACAACAGCATCCCAGCATCCCATGCCTTATCCTTACCTACATGGCTATCCCCTGACATCAGGGGTGCAGGGATTAACATTTTGCACTTTTTGTGTGGATGAAAAAAAGCCCTCAATGGATGGCTTGGATACTGTAATGAGTCTGTGCTGGCACCTGAAGAGTAATTTTTTCTTAAAGGCTCCTCCTTTTCATAATTTTGAAAGAGAGCTACGGTGTTAAATAATCAATACAGCGTCTTTGTTTGCCTGTAAATGTTGCATTTGAGGACAAGCACATGTTTGTGAAGTGCCTGCCCTCAATTAGTTATACCTACCACAACTTTGAGATTCTTCCTAATGCTATCACTGTGCCCAGAATCCTGGTTGAAAGCAATAATGGTGATTGGAATTTCTCCCACAGTCAGAGGGACGACTGAGAAGAAGGCTGGCGTTGCCGAGTTCCCCTTGGCCAGCAGTGGCCGCTGCACAGCCTTCTCCGTCGTCTCTGCGGTGCACAGCCCCTTCACTGCATCCATCTTCACTACCACCTGTGGGGACAAGGCAATGCCCAAGATCAGTCTTAGTGCATCACTGCACAGGGGAAACACCTTTGGGGGTCCCTTCCAATGTAAATTGTTCTGTGACCCTATGGTCTGTTAATAGTCACCTATATTGAGTAGGGCTCTGAAGTTAAATCAACTAGCGTTTCTTCACACTGAATTTGCAACAGAGTTTTGGCCTATACCCAAACCACAGTGAAGTAAGAAGGATAGTGCATTTTTATACATCCCAGCTCTACACAGTTCAGTGCAGTTCAGAAGATGCTGGTCAAACAGCTGTTTGGGAGATGGGAAGAAGTGAAAAAAGGAGTATCAGCCTTAGAACAATGGAGGCCCTGAGCCCAGTGACAACTGTGTCCATATGCAGGACTGCATAGGAGTCACATGAAGACAAAAAGTGGCTTTGCATTGTAGGCACAATGAGTTTTGTGGCTATCATGTTGGATGGTGTGCTCATAATAAACCTCTGTACCTTGTGTACCTTGTGAAACGTCAGCAAGTATCAGTGTCAGCAGCTGGGTGCTGCCCAGACGAGCAGGCATCAAGAAAGGAACTGATTGCTTCAATGGAGGGGAAGAAGACGTACCCAAAGACAAAGGATATGGCTATATAACATGATCTGCTTCATGCAAGTAAGTTTGATTAGCAAGTAGAATTGGATCCTGGCCTTGGGATAGCTTTCAAGATGGGAGCATTATGTCCGGGCTGTAGGAGGGCACTGAAGGGTCATTCCCATTAAATTTTACAAAACTATAGATCCAGCTAGCTAGGCATGCAAGGCACTGCAGTTGCTGCTAACACTACCTGGAGATCGTTGGGCAGGTAGTTGTAAACCACTGCTTTTATCTCCAGTTGCTCGTTTCGTCTGACTGAGTATGGTAATCTCAGGGACATAAAAAAGTCTTTGAAAACTGCAAAGGTGTGGGGGTCAGCTACACAGAACCCTGGGGAAAGAAAACAAAAACCAACTAGAATTGAGAATTACACACTTAACATCAGCTGATAGGAAGTTCAATACCTAATCAAAACTCAGCGCCTGGGCTCCCCTGAGGTCACAAGCAGGAGAGGAAAACAGGCATACTCAGAACTCATTTAAACTCATCTGCACTAGAGACCTGTCTCTGGTTTGCCCCCTGGAGTCACTGCCACGGTTTTCAATAGGTAAAACCTGGCAGGAGTGTTTGTATGTTTTGTGAGTGAAATGTGGCCCAGTTTTCCTTTTTTTTTTGTTTCATGTTTAAAACACAATGACCTTTCCTTGCTTTATGAAAATAAACTCCATGCCCATCCCTGCGCCCCTGGATGAGCCTCCCCTTCCAAAGGGGAGTGGGCAGTACAAGATAGACCCTTTGTCCATCCTGCATGATCCTCATCAACTCCTAGAAGCTCCCAGAGAGCAGCACCTGGGAACCTGGGCTCTCTGGTGTCCAGACCTTGCTGGTCTTTTGCTGGTTTCCCGGTGGTCTTCTCTGCCTTAGAGGCCACAGACTTTAATGCTTTGAGATGGCCAGAATTTGATCTCAGAATTATTCAAAGAAAAGTGGTGTTACTACTGCTACCTTTCTTGTGGCTTCCTGGCCATGTGGAAGCTAAAATGAGGCATTTTATATAGTGGAAAGGATAAGAGACAGTTTCGATTGTATGATCCATCGTCCTCAAGACCCTACTTCATGTTGCTTTTATAAATATAAATCTATACCTTAACTTCTAGTTGGGCTTTAACATGGCATAAAAGAGAGAAGTAAATATCGTGATCAAATCACTTTGTGTTTTTTCAGCCTCGACTCTTTTATTCTGTCAACATAACTTATCTCTCTTTTAAAGGATACACCTTCTCTCTTTATCCATACAAAGAAACAAACAAACAAAAAATACCCAATATTTATACCTTTTTCAGGAGATATACTTATTGCCTGAACTTCCCAGGTGGTTATAGAGTCAGGAGCAAAGTTTTTTACACTAAAAAACACAAAATAAAACATATTAGAAGGCAGGTATAAGATGTAAACATTGTCATTGGATGAAGTTTGAGTATTGTAAGGGAAAAATACATTCCCTCAGTTGTGGAGACAAAGTACTTGCAAATATACTGATGTCCTCTGCATCAGATACTACACAAAGATGTTATTTTTATACATTTGACAGTACAAATTTAAACATATTCAGGCAACACAGTACCTGTGCTTTCCAGGGCTTTCCACTTCTTCAAAACTCCACCACCAACTCTCAGGAAAATAGCTCCGCAAGCTGACAGAGGTTTCATCAAACAATTCTTCATGTTCGTTGTATTCTGCAAAACAGAAGCAAGGTTTCTTTTTGGAAGTCTTTGGTTGCTGTCTTACACTGTCTTGCAGAGAGTCAGCTTGTCAGGCACAAAAAATGCTCTGAATGAAAAGATTTCATCTGCGTTCCATCTTGTACATTAAAGAAAAATGTTGAAAAAAGAGAAGCGATGACCATAGCTTGTCACTGAACAAAAAGATAGTTCCTCTTGACAACTTCAAAACTATGTGCTACCAAATGAGAAATCAGCCCCCTGTAGTAAGGCTAGCAAAGATGTTCCCACTGTCCCACACTTGTGACAGACAGAGGATGAAAGGGAAAATCTGAGAAATGGTAGCAGAAATTACACTCAGAATGGGATCATTTTAGATGCAAAGTAATTTTTTTTTGGTAACATGAGGGGACATGTAATGTGTCATCAGAGATAGACTTTGGGGAGAAGAAAAGAAGAAAAAGAAAAAATTATTCCTGGCTAAAGTGCACCTTTCTCATGTCAGCATTTTGAAGGTGAAGGTGTTCTAACAGTAGTACCACTAAAAAAAGAGTCATAAATCAGAGACCACTTAGAGCCCTGAATGCAGACAACCTCCCCCTTCCCTGCTCTGCTGTCTGTGGCCTCTGTGGGCTGTGAGCAGGGCCCATCAGCTCCTCTGTAAGACTGTAGGGGCCAGCAGTGACTAAAGTGATTCCTGCCTTTTCTCACCCCAGGAAGTTATCCCGTCCCACTCCCACCTTCCCAGGGTACAGGTGTGAAGATGCAATGCTGCGTGGCTGCTGCATTGTACCAGGGCTCTCTGAAATGCTGATGTGAAAACTTCCTCCCCAGCCCCACAGCACTAAAATGCCCCTTGACCCTCCCCTGCCACCACAAGAAGGGTAAAAATGGCAGAGTTGTATGCCACTGCTCTTTACGTCGTGCCAAGCCCACTCTGTTCCTCTGCTTCGCCTGCTTCCTGAGGGCTGTGGCTTTCTCACAGCAGTCCTGGAACGCCTTCTTGCATTCGTGGGAGCCAGACACCTTTGCCAGCCTTTTCACACAAGAAAATCTCATGGGATTTAATTTCATTCCATCTTGGCAGCATTTTTGTAGATCAGTGTTTCGGTATCTGCTAGCTGCAATAGAATTAAAGCCCAGAATTAGCGCTGTGTAAGTAAAAATCAGTGTAAAGGTGTTCATTGTGCTCACTCCTGTCATTCCTTGCCATTAACATTAGTTTCTATTGCAACAGTCAAGCTTCAGCCTGGGACCCTGAAAAGAGTCCATCCTAAAAACTGTCCACAAACACAGGAGGAAAGCATAGGCTCTATGGCATCCTAGACATTCTGTTCTAAGCCCTCTCTTTACAGTCAGACTGAATTAAAAATGCCTCCTTGCAGGCTGGAATTCTCAATAGAAATAGCAATGTCAGTGTTCTCCTTCTTGAGTAAAGAGACTGGTTTCAAAAGTAAGGAAGATTCCAGCTTCAAGGCTTCATGTCTTCTGGGAGGGAAATGTCAATTTGCATAAAATTTTTCTTTTTTCCGATTTATACCAAATACTACACTAACTCTTCTCTTAATTGAAGCACAAAGTACTAAAGTTGGCATAGCTTCAAAGTAGAATGTAAAAAAAAAAAAAAATAGGTTTTAAAGCATTTTCTAACCATATAAATAATTTTGAAAAGCCTCTAAATCATGACTGATGACATGACATGTTACCCAGTAGAAGTGCTTCACATTTGGGATTATAAAGTGGTGAACTACTTTCCATTTACAGACATTATTTGGTTTTGTTTTTTGAACTGTTTTGATGAATGATGCGTCAGGCCACACGGCACAGTACACACACTTGTGCTAGGTTATGTCACTTAATGCAAGAACTGGGATTGAGAATATCTTGGCACCTTTCACTATGCCATCAGTTCTTGTCCCCTAGATCCTAGACAGATCCCTTTGCCTAGGAATCCCTCCCCCTGCTCAGACCTTCAGGTCTGATGAACCCAGATGTGCAGACATACCAATTCCTGACATTTTTTTCTGAAAATCCAAAGATCTCTTCTGCCTTCTGCTACCCTGGAGGCATTTATATCCTGGGAAGGCAGAACAGAGGCACTTGGTCATGATGATACAACAGGAACAGCCTGATCATTCACATCATTCACGAAGACCTGTTTTAGGACCCATCTCATTGACAGAAGACCCACAATTTGAGAGAGAGACCCACAAATCTTCCAAGCCCTAGCCAACAGCTGCCTGCCCCAGCTGAGGTGGTCACCAAAGGACCAGCACCAACCATCTGGGATATCTGAGCTGCCAGCATCCAGTGGAAGAGCTGAAGAAAAATCCAAAGGCAAAGAAGATTTTACAACATGGTAGTAAAAATGTCTGATTATTGAGCAATCAGCCTCTCCAGGTCTACAGTGGTCTTACACAAACCTCTAAAGGGCAGACTGCACTTACCTTCCCGAATGCTCGATTGAATCGTGTCTGATATAAAAGCCAGACCAACATCAGTAAAAACTTGAATGCTATTTGCGCCACCACCCACGGAACATCCGAGATCATATGAATTCATGGCATTAAATACCTGCCAAATAAAATAGCACAGATGGACTGTACATGCTTGAAAAGGGTTTATACACATATCAGAAAAATTCTTGTAGCCTTTAATTTGCAGAAGCAAGACAAACTGGTGGTGCAAGCTGCATTTAGAAGCAGATTAAAGCTGAGGGATGTTTTAGTTAGGGAGTGCTTTCAAGCAATGCTTTTTTTAATTTACAAATTTGTCTGCCATAGAATGGAAATCCCCATCTTAAATATACCACTCATCTGAAACGTGCCATTCATCTTAAATAGATCCTAAACTGCAAAAGCAAAAACATTTTCAAGTTTAGAAAAGCGTTGTTTAAGCAATTAATAGCCATTAATTACATTTTGATCCTCGCATTAGTCATGGAAAATTTTGTTTGACTAGTAGATGTGATATTTTCTTCTTACAAATATCTTACTTTTTTGGCTGTAAGCTTATTTTTCTTATTCAGAATAAAAACTGCTTTATCAACCACGGCTAAGGCAACTTTTCCTGCATGGTCCATTTCAATCTCTAAATTGATGTGGTCTGTTGGTTCATATATCTCTTGTTCTGTTTTCACTTTAATCTAAATAGAAAACATTGAAACAAAAATATCATATTTGTTAATAAAAAGTGAAGACACATCGGGCCAGGAATACTGTCAGCTGTGACTTTCAGCAGTCAGAGGCTGGGAGAAGTTCCTGTTTTGTGGAGTTTCTGCCTGTGATCTTGTGTTTTGGAACACATAGGTGCAGATATTTCACTCTGAAGGAAATCACGAGGAACTGAAAGATGTGTCTACCAGAATACTGGATGCTGGCTTTTGACAACATTTAGGCACCAAGGGAAATTAAAAGTCGGTGTAAGGGGTTTGTGGAACTGGGGTCTTCAATACAATTTTGTTATTTTCCAGTGGAAACAAAATTACCATGAAAGACAGCAGAAGATCTAATTAATGTACAAAATTAACCAACTTAAACCAGTCTGTACTAATATCGCCTGCTTTCTATCACACACCTGAATTTTTTAGCATGACTGAGTAAACACAGATCTGGTTCTGATGTACACATTTCTGTGGTTTAAGAGGAAGTAGCCCAGGTGATTATGAAATTATAGGGAATTATTACTAGAAATGCCTGTGAACATAACTGAGTTTTGTCTTCATATAAATGAAGAATGCGTTTGTGTGATAGAGATGGATAATTTTTTCTTGATTTTTTTTTTTGCCCAATGGACTATCCCATTATTTTTTCAAAACAAACACTTTCAGTGGAAAAAGTCCTTTTAGACAGCTGATACTTTTCAGCAGTTGTGTTTCATGCTATTGGAAAAATTTCCTGTGTCTTGTTTTTTTCATTTTACCTTATGGTCCCAAAAAGTAGGAGGAGGAAGAGGAGGAGAAAGATGAAAGAAAGGCTTAGAGGGCCTCCTATTTTATCTGCTCTTCATTTTCTAACCTAAACTATTATTTTTAAATGCTTTTAAAGTGCTACCAAATGTCAGAAAATTACTTTTAACAGAAATTAAAAAGCTTAAAAAATTACTTCAAATTCATATTTTTTCCCCAATAAATGGCTTCACTTTCTTTCACATGATGTACATCACTACAAAAAGACAAAGTTGTAAAGAGATTCTGCCCCCTCAACAATTCTATCAGCATTTTTTTGTGGATTTCTAATATATAGAAACTCACAGGGGGAGATTTTTCTGTACAAAACTGTATTTTTCATCCCTTTGAGGCACAGCCTGGGATCCTTTCTGAGCTCTGCCTTTTGGCACGACTCCTGATGACTCCTTTTCAATAAAAACGACACGTCTTTCACTTTATAATCCCAGGCCTGCACTTGCTCTGCCAGTACCCCACACTTTTTTTTCTTTAATTTTGGAATGCAACAACAGAAGCCATGAGCTTCGAAAGCACCTTTCCTTCGCAGACATCCATGACATCCACCCACACAGAATCGGCGATGATCTCTTGCTGGCCCCCGTTCCCAATGAAGTAGTAGGCTAAAAAGCGAAAGGCAGGCACCATCTTCTCAGTGATTTTAAGGTTTATTACTTTGCTTGAGGATGAGACCCTTCCCAAAACCTCAGCTTGTCCCTTTGCCACAACCTGCAAGGCAGAGACAAACAGAAATCAAATATTGTGACTATACTCCAGAAAGGGCATTATGTTGAATAATTTTTCTTTTTTTTTTTTTTTTTCTGAAGCAATTTCTGTTTAAAATACGTTCTCTTCTAATGGCACTAACAGTTTTGATTCCCAAGCTGTATACCAGTAGCCTGGAGGAGACCTGCATACTGTGGTGGTGGATCTCTGCTACACTGGTCTTGTAGCCCAGCTTTGAACACAAATCTGTCACCCTTCACTCAACCTTACAGCCTGAGAAGGGCTACCCAGATAGAAGTCTAAGTTTTGTCTTCTGCAATGACTGGTCATAACACCCAGGATTATATCAGCATTATTTAACATGTAATCAGTACTGGATCTTCCAGATGGTGTGAAAGGGTTGGAGCAGGAGGTTTCAGGATAAAGTATCACCGACTGGTCTTTAACTGATTTCAGCCCATCTTTCACTATTTAACTCCTCCCTTCCTACATTATGTTAACTGTATTCATGGGTTGTCAGAGGAATGAAAAACAGACACAGTGGCAGGACTGATAGGGCTCTTCCCTGAACAAAATGCATGAAGCTTTCCTAAACACACAATGAATGGGTTTTAGGAAGAAACAAGGGCATGCTACATCCTGGCCTGAAATCCTCTCTGCCTTTGTTTAGGTGACCAAAGTTTGGGAGAGACCCTCACTGCTGAGCTCCAGCAGTGTCTGCCACCATCCCTCCCACACATCCTGCCTGCCCAGCACTACGCCTTCCCAGAGCCCGGCAGCACCAATTCCAACCCTGTGAGAAGTCATCCAATGCAAACAAACCCCCAAAGCTAAACTTAACTCCTAGGGATACAATTATTCCAATGTATCAGAGTCCTATTAAAAATAAATGGGAACTGATATCTTGGCACTTATCATCCTGTGAAATTTAGGCTGCCAAGGGAAACTGGGACAAAGAGAGGGAGGAGGAGATTAAATACTTTTCGCATTCAACAGATTCACTCCTGGAATGTACCCATGAACACCTTTGTCTCATTCAGCAAAATACATACTGTGCATTTTACATGCCCCAAAAATATGTGCAAATGCATAAAAAAATAACAGAATCATAGAAATACATTCTGGAAGGGACCTATAGAGATCTCTAGCCCAGCTGCTTGCTCTGAGACATCACCAGAGTAAGATTAGGTGAGATGTGTTTTTCTCTTGTTGATTGCTGAGTTTTTCTGAGGCTGGAAAATTCCACAGCTCTCTGGGGAACCTCTTCCAATATTGCATTCATCACTAGTGAATAGATTTTTCCAAAATGAATCTTCCAGGCCATAATTTTTAACCTTGGCCCATTATTTTATTGCGTGGCACCACATAGGAAATCTTGCCTCCATTATGTCTTAAATCCTCTTCAAGTAGTTTTAGGTTGCTATTAACTCACTCTTAGGCTTTTCACCAAACGGAACCAGCCCAGTTCCCTCAGCCTGTCTTGATGGGTCGGGTGTGCCAGAACACTGATCATCCCACTTGCCCTTTGCTGGGCCCCCCCGGTTTTCCCTTGTATTAATAACTAGGTAAATGTTCCAGGTTGTATAATTTCTAAAAGAAATCACTGATATGATACTATTCTGTTTACCATATAATAGAAATAGCCAATGTTTCCACTGCCAGACTGATGAATATCATTCAAGGTGATGGGTAAGGTATCTCCAGGTGCCACAACGGTGTGCGGGATGCTGATGCTGAGGTAGTTTGGGGAAGCAGACTGGTACCTTTCAGCTCTGATACTGACTTCAGGTGATTCTAACGTTTCTTTACCCTCTTCAGCCTTTGCCTGTCAGGGAAGGAAAGGATGGAGTGAGTAAAGTGTCCCACAGGAGACAGTGTATAGTGTCACCAATAATTCGTATTGTGCCAGGTTATTTGGAAAATGCTGTGAAGTGAGAGGAATCATTGCTGACACCTCATTAGTAGAACCTGGCACCAAACCCCAGGATTTTAATTATTTTATTCTCTCACCCTGTTTTGCCTCCTGCTGTATTTGCATTTGGTATTTTTCACCCTTGGCTCTTTCTAAACGAGAATCAATGGGTCAAAACACCCAAAGTGATTTTGTACTCAGACAAGTTTTTTTCCCATTTTATATTGTGCACATAATTGAACCCTCTGAATGCACAGATGTAGCCTATTCTCTGCATTGCTCAGGACCTTTTCCTTCACTTTCTTCCCATAATTTTCTGTTGCTTTGCATGACGGTATTCCTTACAGTCCCACTTCATGCCAGGTAAATACACATCCAAAACACAAAAATGCACCACTATAACCAATGCATGTACTCCCAAGGCTCTGATGTACCAGACTGTCCTTCACTTGAGACATCTCTCACACCCCTGGTCTCTAACATATCTTACACAATCTGGACAGAGCTCTGCAGGTGGCGTAAGAAATCATGTTCCACACTCGGTGCTAATTTGATGAAAACTGATCATCTTCACAGTAATTTATAATTGTTTTATGAGCAATTCTCAGTGGGATAATTTTAAACATGGATGTCTGCATTTTCTTTACCTTTATTTCAAGCTTTTGAGCATCTTTGGGGATATCAAATGTAATGGAGGCCAGACCCTCTCTATTACAGAAGGCAGTCTTCTTCACTGGGGGTTTTCCAGGCAAGGTAACAGTGGCAGTGATAAAGAGGAAGGCAGCGGGAGTGCCATCAACCAAAGTGGCAGATGCCTATTAGAAAGAAAAATAAAAAAGTTCTGTTATTTAAAGGAAATCCTATGTTTAAAAAATGCCCACAAAAAAGAAGAAATTATAATTTATAATTTTTATAAATGGAGAAGAAATATAAAACTGTACATATCAGCATTCAAAAATTTGAGTTTTGAGAAAAGGGGATAGCAATGGACTCAGTCTGGACTTCTGTTAAGGTAAAAATCTGTGAGTACAGATTATAAGATGCCCCAGATATTCACTTAGCATCTATTTGGTGTAAGCAGATCCCGGAGATATCTGTTATTAACTATAATAAGGTAAATTTCTGACTTTAACTCTTCATAGAAAACTCTAGAAAAACTTGAAGGTGTGAAGTTTCAAGGCACAAAAACTTAAATGCATTTTATAAAAAAGACAATACCCTGTTTTAGATTCCAGAATTTTAATTTAATGTGGGATTAATTTGTTACAATAGTCTTCTTTCAATCTTTTGATATGAAAGTGAGGAAGAGATTGTTGTGTTTTATAAAACCTTGTAGGGCAACAGCGCACATGGGCTTCTAGAGCAGAAAACCAGCATTTTCTGGCTGTTCAGGCTCTGAGTATACAGAAATGAGACAAACCAGACACACAAACAGTAGCTCTGTGTTGGACCTGTTCTTGAAGGTCTCTGTCCTAGAGAGCTGCCACTGGAGCAGAGAAGGAAAGAGGGCAGATATAAATGCATTGCTGTGGAGGCAGACAGATCCAGACAGAGCACTACATACCACAACTGAGAAGGGGGCTCCAGGCACAAAATACTTTTTGGTGTTAGACAGATCAACAGCATAAGGAGATCTCACAAACTTCACACTGCTGAGTTCCTCTTCTCTCATCTCACCACCTGTCAATATCAAACAGTGTGTGTTGCTATGGGGGAACTAACTATGTACTTGCATACCTTAGATATCTAATTTTCTGAAAGACTTTGTTTACATTTTCAGCTACTGGTGAGAGTCAATGTTACCTAATGTCATCTTCTGCAACTTGGAGCTTGAGCAGCTGCTTTCCGTCTAAGATTCTTCTAGTTAAAATAATAATTCTTCTAGTTAAGATCTAGTTACAGCACTAGCCATAACTACATCTAAAGAAACTAGTTACATGGCTTGCTTTAAATTAAATGCACTTAGAAATATATTTTAATATCCTGATTTTCCACTTTAACACTCCAAGGTTGAGAGGTAAGGCCCACCCCCTTTGCCCTGTCATGCACATAATTAGTACCAAGCCTAGCAAGTGCACCAGTGTGAAGGCAGTCTGCCTGAGCACTTCTGGAACAGCACTGGAAGATCACACAGGATCCCATAAGGCATTTAAAGCAGTACTGGACGTTTGGGTTCAGAGAAGTGTAACCCACTTGAGATGAAGCTTTTGTACAGAAGGGGGTCAGGTGAAAGAGACTGTCATGCCCTACAGCATGAGACAAACTTTGCAGCAAAGATGGATCCAGTGAGACCAGATTCCCCACATAACAGATTACATCAGAGAAAGATCAATGTGAATCTTACAGACTGTATCACCTAAGCCATACTGTACTCACTTGCAGTTTCTACAGTGGTAACAGCAACATATAAATGAAACCCTTCTAGTGTGGAAATACTCTTTCTCAATTTCTCTTCCAACAGAGGTGTATTTAAAGTAACTCTTCCTCTTCCATTTTGGATCTAAAACAAAAGTGGGAAAAAAAAAAAAGAGGAAAGAGGCAGCCCTTACTGGTTTGTTGCCATTAGAAATAAAGTGTTGCTTATGTCATGACTACAGTATTATGGACTTCCAAGTTTCCAGAATTTCTGACAATATTCAGCTTAGGTAGAATAAATCAGAGTAGTTCTACTGAATACTTACTGATAGCTGTTGCTCCAGCCCTGGAATAAATATTTTGTTCTCATTTTCGTCGATTATGCCAAATCGCACATATGCAGCGCCTTGAATCTCTTTCCCATAAGAATGTCTTTGGAAGGAAGAAAAGCGAGGAGAGGGGTCATTATCTCAATAAAAAGTAAGCATAAATCAGATTAATCATTTTATGCTGAAAAAATATCCCATTTGTAACTAATAGCTTGAAAACAAAAATTAGTCCCACTCACCTGTAACGCAAACATGAAAACTTTTACTGATCTGTGTAGCAAGTGGTGATATCAAATGCAAAGATACATACAGAGTAAATCACATTGGCAGAATCACATGGAGAGATGTCGTCTGATAAAATTTGCACTAGAGTAATTTTTTTTTTAACAAATGAATGGGAACTTGAGTTGCACAGAGAGTACTTACACATCTCAAACCTGTTCAGAGGGAGCAAGGGAGGTATCCAGTTTACGTAGCTTGGATGAACAGCTAATTCCTTTGTATGAGACACTTCATGAGCAGAGCATAAAAAATAAGGGATGGGAGAATCATTTTGGGGACCGATATGAAATATTTGGTACATCTGAAGACCTACAGCAGGAAGATCCTACCTGCTGATATTCTAACACCTGCATGGGGTAGAGTGGGCACCCTCTGCCCCATGTTGCTCCTACAGATTTAGGCAGTGTAACACAGGATTCTTTGTGAGTGAAATATTTGCCAGATTAGCATCTGGCCAGAACACCCCTGAACATTCCATACAGGTCATGGGGAGAGAGGACAGGGCACGTTGTTGCACCCGGCTCCTTACTCAAGGAAGCCCTGGCAGGTGCATCCTCCAACAGCAGAGCATGCAATGTGCTACATGACACCTGTCACGGCCACGGTGTTTTCTTTTGCTTGTGGAAATCCTGCTTCACCTCAGTCCTGTAATGGCTTTTTTCTCTTTAAACAAAGCCTCTTTCAAATTGACCTGGTCAGCAGCGCTGATCTATACCAATAAAGCCAATGGAGAGGCAGCTCTTGTGAAAACGGCATTAAATGCCAGAGCTAATAACTGGGGAACAATAGTCAATACACCAAGTAACTTCATTACATACATGGCCAGTTCAGAGAAATAAGTTCAATTATCAGGAATTCCATATGCTGATTTTGATGAAAGTCACACAGGCTTTCCATTTTCCAATAGAGGAAGGAATGGTATCCAGTTATTGAACCTCAATTTTTCTTCTTAAATAATTATGATGTTAATGAGGAATCAAATATATATGAAATTCATAAACTCAAAACAGAGAGCTGCAATGGCACAGAGAAAACTTTAGAAAGGATTAAAATACAAAAGCCAGTGATTTAATATCACTTCATGTCACAATATCGAGTGATCATGACTAAAGCTAGCAATTATTCAATAGAACCAAATAAAGAATTGAAGATGATCAAGAGGAGATTAGAAGAGTTGAGTTTGTTCAGCCAAGCAAAACGAGGTGGATACAGGTTCTGTCTGCTCTCTCAGGTGTGCTGGAGAACAGAAGGACCAACACGGTCAAGGACAGCAGGCAGAAGTCCAACAGTCCTGGCTCCTTTGAAACTGAATAGATTTCTCCCAGCTGTGAAAGAAGGCCAGCTGCTTCCACCTACCTGTTCTCATTTCTTAACATTTATTCCTCTTCAGAAAAAGAAAAAAACCCAAAGGTATCAAGTTCTGATTTAGTCATTCTCCTAACAGGCAGTGTCTTAGCATTTCCACTTTTCTGAAACTTGAAAATTTAACAGCCAAAAAATTATTTATATTAAAAATATTTTGATGGGTTAAATTTTCAATGTCTCCTAAGTTACTCCGTGTTTGATGCCATTCTAACTTGGTATGAGACCAGGTGTAATTAATTTTCCATTGAGCCCTGCCCCATGGTCTGGCCAGTCTGAGAGTTCTGTAGCCATGGCACATCCAGAGCAGTGCACTGCTGTGCAGCAATGGACACGTGATGCTCTCATGGAAGCATGATACTGTCATGGAAACGCCTCTGATTAATTGTATTTATCTACCTGGAAGACTTTCGGCATAAAATCACTGCTCTCAAACAAGCACTAGGTTATTTTTTACAAGCTTCACTGTGCTTTGAGAAAATTCCATACTCAAACTTGAATCCAGCTCTGCTTGAATTATGTTACGTAGCACATTGGAGGCTTTAGAACATTTCTAAATGTTTAAACTAATAAGTATAAGGAAAACCAGGTGGTCAGTTTGCCTGGAACCTTGCTTAGCAAAACAGAGGAGAATCCTAAATAGCCACCTTTGTTAGCAAACTGAAATATTCAGAAAATCTTGTTGCTGCTTGATCACCACAACCTGGACCCAGGTAGAACTTGGCACTGGTGTCTCAAGTCAGTGGTGGAAACAGAGGGTGTATAAGATCAGTGAGATCCAAGTCAAGCCAGAACTAGTTAACCGTTAATGACAAGAAAAAGGAAGAAGTCACAAAACTCATATCTGCTTATCCGCCTCCTAAAACAGCGTGGCTCTGAGCACACCTACTTTGCCTCGATATCAAACACAAAGCTTTCATTCCGGATGTGGTAGTATGGATGAAGTGGGATGAGTTTGACTTCAAAACTTGGAAGTTCTGCAGGAAAAGAAAGAAGACAAAAGGTCGTGACATTTGAGTTTCAAACATACCTTGAACTCCTGAAATGTGGCAACGCACACTGAGATGATGCAGTTGCACTGAGGGGATGTTTTAGTTTGAATTAGCAGTGCACTTCTGAAGCAAGTCTCCTGATCATTTTTCCCTTATTCTGCATTGCTTCACATAGTGGAGCAATCTTCAAGCACACAAAATAAACTCTAACTGCTCATAGGCATGAAGTGCCCTGGACTAGGAGCAGGGGCTGAACTAAACCCAGCCTGAAATGGGTTGAGTGTGGATACGAGCTCCTCAGCATCAGCTGTGTCACACTGAATTTGCACCTATAAAGCTAAACTATTTGCTCCTGCAGATATATCAGGGTGATTTGCTTCTGCTTGCAGGTGTTTGGAGAGGAGGCAGTAATCTCCACTATTCTGTTACCTCCACTAGCTAAGTCAAAACCAATTTTGTTACACTGAGACTTTGATACCATCTCAACGTTTGATTTTGTCTTTAAGGAAAAAAAAAGGTATGAAACAACAAACCTACGTTAATTTTACAAGAAGCAATAAGTTCAGTATAAATAAATCAAGCCACTTCTTATCCCAAATTATTAAATTTTTACATTTTTACTTTATCCACAGGGCCCTTATTTTTCTTAAAAAAAAAGTTCTTTGAGTATAGGAATAACTAATAAACTCCCAGACTGAATTCTACTGAGAGAAAATAGGCAGCTTTTTTTTTTCCATCCTAGTCTTCACTACAAACTTTAGCCAGAATTGCAATGGCTTCAAAATGGAGTTCATCTCATTTATTTGTTTTTCTGCAGTAGGAGAGCTCTTCCAATGTTTTGTGACAAAATGTTAAAAAAGTGTTAAAAGAAGTTACTAAATCTGTATAAAAACAAAGGTGTTTCGTTTTTTAAATATACGTGGAAGCTACACAAACCCAGAGTTTTTCTTCTGTGCATCAGAGATAATGATGATGCACTGAAACACCATGCAAGTTGTCCTTAGTGCTTAATTACAGTCAGATTTAATCACTTCAGAATATCTAGCACTTGTATTTATAATGCAAATTTAAAAATATCTTACCGTATCTTTTAACTTCAAATTCAGTGGAAACATTAGACATTTCATGTTGATGAAACCAGGCTTTGATTTTCCAAGTTCCAGGCCTAAAGTCCAGATTCAGCAGAAAATAGTTAATCACGATTCCTCAGATATTTTATGATGCCAATGTATAAATTATCACTAAATTACAATATTTTGCTTGCTTTGATGTCATCCCAAACTAATTAGTTAATGGATTTCTCCTTGCTGGGAGGAGCCAGCAATATATTTCCAAATGTTCTAGGAAACACTCAAAATAACTCTATGAGGAAGTGTGAGATAACATATTTGCAAACCACTACCTTTGAAAAGTCCTCAGAAACAGAGAACTCATGAAATATTTCCTATAGCTTATCTTCACTGAGATATCAAAATCAACCTAGCATGCCAGAAAACACTGAATATTAAGTAAGAGCTTGACTGTTTGAAATCAGAGATAATTAATGACTCTTCGCAAACTAGCCCTTTTAGAAATTCTCTCTTGAATGCAGCCATACGTTTGAGCAGATATTTAAGCAGTTTGATAATTGTTCTTTACCAGGATACATGTTGCTAATTGCAGCATATTAACAGTAAATTCTGGGCTCGTCTCTCCAAGATGAGGTGCTTAAAGGTAAAAAGATATTAATCATAGGATCAATATCTGCCCCATGGTGAAGGACAATTTTGAAAGGTAATTCAAGAAATTCAGCAGTTAAAAGTCTTAATCTACAGGTTTTAATGCAGAAGGCACAACAGTTACATACTCAGCAATGTCAGGTATATCAAAGTGATCACCAAACACTGCGTTTATTTTCCGGTCTGACTTTTTGACGACCATTCCTTTGGAATTCTGTTAACACAGAGAAAGCAAACATCAAAATAATGTATCAGGTGTCAAACATTTACACCCAAAAGCTCGAGTTCATACACTAGTCCTATGGAAGAGAAAAACCTTTGCTTACTTTCCTACTTTAATATTCCTACATCAGGTTTTCCTCCATGTTCCTGATACGGGCCAAAAATAACTACAGATATCTCACTATGTGCAAATACAGATTTCTGGAGAGGAGCCATAGCTTTAGTTCTGCTCTTGGATGTTTTGTGCAAGTTTTCCGTGGTTCCTGTGCTGAAGAAGCGCTCATCAGCAGTGTTTTTGCATACTTACCAGCACGGCAACTGTAACCGTGTCATGTGCCGGCCTCATAGCATTGTCCAGAATGAAGATTCTGTATCTGACTGTTTAACAGAAGAATAAACATGTTCACATATTTCTTTCTGGCCTTTCTAGATACTAATCATCGCAATCCGAAAATTGAGTTACTGAATTTAAGATAAAACACTTTCTTTTAGTGAAAATAAGTGTGAGGAATTTGAAAAAATAATTGCATTCTTCCACAGGCTTTGAATGCTACATGACTAGATAACTTTTTGAAGCAAATTCTGAAAACTACTCAGGGAAATTAATTCACTTTTGTATTCCTTCGGCATTTGAGGCCTGAAACCAAACTCAAAAACTCTTTTTACTTCCCTCTTTTGTTAATTAATTGAATTAGTAAGTAACAAAGCAGTAGTGGTCTTAAAGAGCAAAGGTTACGTATTGCTAGTGTTGCAAGTAGAAGCAATAGGGGTTCGGTTTTTGGCAGATTTCTCATTAATTTCTTTTTCCAAAGGAAAGTCATCATTAACTTTTTTAAACAAAAAGGAGCAGATTTTGTCTGTCTCCCTTTAAAGTGACTCTGGCTCTGGAGGCAATTCCACAGGAGTTGCTGCAATGTGCAGAGCAGACCCTGCAGAAGCTCTGGCTGCAGGAATAACTGGGTCATTATTACTTTTTCTAATCCTGCCCTTGTAACATCCATATTCAACACCTGAAGAGCAGCATTTGTATTTTAACCTTGGGAACTTGGTGTGTATATGGGCTTATCTGTCTGGATAAAAATGTAGCCTTTCTTGGAGGACAGGAGGATGCGAATGCTCTTGACAGTTGTATGAAGCTCCTTGCTCTCAGTGACCAGCAGAACGTGTGGCACATTACTCCTCTTGAACAGGTTCTGTTGCAGAGCCTCTGGCTTGACCTGAGAAGAACAAAAGGGAAAACCCCATGGAGTCAGAGATGAGCCTGGTTACTTTGGGACCACATAGCTGAGGCCCCACAATAGCTGAAGCGCTTAAATAAACTTATTAGCACCGTTCAACTGAAGATTCTCAATTATATCTTTCTCACTGGGTGTTATATCTTTCTTGCTAGGTGAGTACTTCTTTTGAAGTAGAAATACTATCTAATCCTCCATTTTCCACCACAGAAATACACTTTCTTCTGTCCAATGTCAATAACTCAAGGCAGGAGACTTCAGTCTACATGCCTGTTGATTTCCATTTACCATGTATGCTGTAATCCCTATTTATGCTAAAATCTTGGTTATGAGATTGCTGCTTTACTTCATGCAGTATATATGCTTCTAAACATATATACAATATGATGCTTCTAAACATCACCCTCAACAGGAACCCAATTTGAAAGCTCAGCTGTTAGCTTTGGGAGTGACCAACCAGAGCTAAACTGAATCTTGCTGCGTGCTTTTTTCCCAACAAAACAGCCCAAACCAGTGCTACTGGGCTAAATCCTGCCAGACTTCAAAGAATTGTACCAGGAGCAAATGATGCAATGCAGGATGTAAAGAATTAATCAATTTAAGAATCTGCAGAAAAAACTCAGGCTTTGGTCTGAGAGACTGCACATATTTAAAGGTTTATCCTGTATTGTAAAATGGCCAGTAGTAAGCCAAAGGCACGAATGCAGTCGTGGTTTAAATGAGGCAGAAAACCCAACAGTGATAAAACTGTTACAGTTTTACATTTAAAACAAATTAAATGTGTTTAAATTAAATTTCCTTTATCACCATATGACAGAATCTTGGGCTTGTTATATGGGCACAAAAGAATATTCACAATCACCACTGAAATTACATTAGACACTGTTTTATTAGCTGGTCGGGTGAATAGGGTGCTGCTGTCACTGGAATTGGTTTTGTCACATGTCTCTTGAGATCAGTGTTGTCTCAGTTCCAGCCTATTCCAAGTTGAGATTATGTGCTTTTTATCACCAAACAAAAAAATTTAAATCACTATGATGGCAGACTCACCATTATTTTTTTCATCTCTTGGTAGCCATTATTTTGATTAAGGTTAAAGTAGATCCTCTCTGACACGAGCTGATTTTTCATCTCATCTTTGACGTATGCAGTAACTTGCACAGGGCTCTGTGCCCCGTGGACTTGAACTGTTATCGTCTCATCTGTGCCCAAATGCACCACATTTGGAGCAGTAATAAGAAACCTAAAACAACAGAGAAATAGATTGTCCAGTATGTTCAATGAATGTCCAAACAATATGAATTTTAAAGGTAAAACAGACTCTCACGGAATAGCTGAGTTTGGCACTTGTGGAGACCACCTAATCCATCACCCTTATTAGTAAGAGTGGAGGCTAAAAGAAAATAATTTTCTTTGACTGATCTCCAAATTCTGAACTGTCCCATTTAAGTCCTACAAAACATCAGTCCCTACACACAGGAGAGCAAATATCCTGTAATATGTTCCAGGGACTACCAATGCAATCTACAACCTGGTTTAACTTAGAGAAAACTCTATAAACTCAATTTTCTGAAACAAAACCAAAGACATTGGAAGACAATGAATACATATTCATAAATATGCTATTAATGCTACAAAGTTATGTGTCTCCATGTATTAGCACCCACATTATGCCAGCTTATGCTTTAGTACGTCAGGGGGTCTCAATTCCCTACGTAACCATATGTATGGGGTTACAAGGAGCTGATCTGCACTGCAATATCACTGTGCAATGCTGGAAATGGGAGATCACAGAAGGTAAGACCACAGCCCCTGGAAGGGCTGAGTTGGAGGCTAAACTGGTTGGGATTTTCTTTTTTTTCCTCTTTATTGCTTTCCTTCATTCAACTCTACGCTGGTGCTTCTTAGTAATTGATTTTATGACCTTTAAAATGTAGATCACTATCCTTGCTCTCATTTTTTTCAAGAATATTTTACACACAAAAATCAGAGAACAGTGTGAAGAGCTAAGTATCACCATGTATGATGTCACATAGACAAAGAACAGTTCTGAGCTCAAGACAAGTGCTTTTGGAAAATGATTATTCTGCAGAAGACTTCTAAAATGAAAGGTAAATGATTTTGCTATTACCAGAATAGGTTGGCTGAACTCTCTTTTTTACTTTTTGGAAAAAAAAAAGTTTCTTCTTTCTTAAATGCATAAAATGAGAGGTGGGGTATAGAAATCAGGGAATAAAGCTGATATTTAATTTCATACACTCAGAGTCTCTTGGTCCTAGCAGAAGGTGACACAAGGCCTGACTTACACGTAAATCTCCACTAAAATAGAGGATAAATACAGAAGAATACTGAAGGTATTTTCTTTTTTACTGAAGGTACTTTGCTTTCTGCAATGTAGAAATCAATTACAGAGGTTTTTTTTCCCCAAGATTTTTCAATCCAGTGAATGTCACAAACAATAGATGAGAAAACAGCAATAACAGAGTGAACAACATACTTTACTAGGACATTTTTAATTATTTGTTCCTAAGAGATTTCTCCCTTAAAAGTACCTTAAAAGGGTAGTTTTAAGCTTTTTACTTCTTACACAAATTAAGGTTACACAAATTTTCAGTGGTCCAAGAAACTGGCTTTGTTGATTCTCTGTCGAGAGAAAGAGAATATTTCCTACCTTCTCTTTCAAGGGATTTGTTAGGATTGAAGAATTTGTAATAAAATATACTTACGATGGTGCTTGTTGTGTATTGGACAGCAGCAAACAAAAGCTCACCAAAAATACCAGCCTTTCCATCGGAAAACTCTACAACATCTGCAGAACAGAAGCACCAAAGAGCCACCATCAATCCAGGTGCTGGCTGTAGGAAATGGGCTGACAGCACATTGCAGCAAATAATGTTGCCTATCCAGGTTATTTATTAATAACTTGCAAAACTGTGCAAGCAACAGTGATGGACATGCTGGTGGTGCACATATAAATACCCTTGTCAAAAAAGACACTGTGGCTAAAAGAGTGCCTGTAGAGTGTTTCTAAATGGGGACAAATGCAGGTGACTGAACCCTTCTCTATGCCTTTATTTAACCCCAAGCATCTCTGCAGTCCAGCCAAGGTGAGAGAAAGTTCCTTCTGGTTTAGACAGCACTGAAGGAACTGCGCTGGAAATCTACCTGTACAGCTCAGTCTCAGTCTGTGGTGCTTGGAGGTATTCATCTGCTTTAACTTCATTGAAAATGAAATTGATGCTTCTGTCTGAGCTACTCAGCCCAGTTTTCCTTTATGCCCAAGACACTGGGCTTTTCCAGAGGGTAATTAGTCTCATCTTGGCAAAAACATGTAAGATGAATCATCTGCTGAAGGCATTCCAGACTGCATGGGACACAATGTCTTAAAAGGTAGGATACTGATAAACAGGGGAAAAAAGCCCATCTGAGGAATAACTGTACAGGAACCAGTTTTGATCAAAGGTAAATGAAAGAACTGAAGCCCTCATCAGGTCTCATTTTTGCAAACTTTTACTGGATTGTTGTCTCTCAAACATAATTTCGCTGACCCATGAAAATGGAAACATGCCCATCTGATTTACAGGCAGGTCAAATCCCAGAAATGATCACATGGCTAATCCCAGGCTCTGGTGATAAACTGCCCTTTAATACACCACGGCTAACTCTGTGTCTTTAATTATTAGCAATGGACGCCTTAAATCAGCACTCCCTCATTTGCAAGGTGAATTCATACTCACAGCAAGGGCTCATTGCCCACAGTCATGGGACCTTCCCCTCACCCCACCACTTGCTTAGGCACATGGTGACATCTCTTGCCTTGCTTTTCAAGGCAAGGAGGTAGGGAAAGAGAAGAAGCTGACTACAGACCAGTTCACTGTTTTACACTGAGTATGCTACAAGTGTGGTAGCTGCCTCTGAGACAAGAGGTCTGACAACAGACAGAAAGTACTCTCTGTCCATTGGTAGTCACAGAAAGGGCGGGCAGCAGTAGCTGGCTTCAAACTCCTGTCAGGAAAAGCTGTATTTTGCCTGCCCTAGGCATAGCTGTTTGTGGTTTTTGTTTGTTTGTTTGGGTTTTTTTGTTCCCCAAGAGACAGTCAGTTTCCTTCACCTCTTCCAGTTTTCACTCTCACTTCAACTGTCAGGAGGGAGGAAAAACTTGAGGAAAGGTACCTGTGGATCCTCAGGGTCAAAACCCATGCTCTTTGGGAGATGTTTACAGTAGTCCAGACTTGGGAACCATTAAGAACAAAGTTATTTTCTCTCTGCCCTCCCTCCCCACCCGCTAATTCCCTCTGCAGTTATGCACTCAGAAAACTGATTTATTTCCATGCCAGAATAATTTTCCTCAGGGCTTCTGGCCTCCCAAACCCAAGAGAAGTGGTGAGGAAGAGCAGAGATTTCCACCATAAAGCTGGTCTGTGTTCAGGGCAAAGATGTGGAAGAAAAAGTCCTCTTGGGAACAGGGCTCATGCTCTCCCTAAGGAGCAGAAGAGTCTTGTTAAACCTGCAGCCGGTAAAATAAGGATTCTCACTCTCGCAGAGATAATGGGGAGAGTTAATTAAGAGCAGCAGTGGCTATGGAGCATGCTAAGGCTCCTTCCCTCTTCAGAGACAGTTCTGCTGCTCCATCTTGCACTGCTGCCATCCAGGGTCGGAGCTGATTCAATCACTGAGCAATCCTAGTCACTAAAACAGGACAAGAAACAACTGTGAGTGTGTCCTTTGCTTTTCTCCAGACAAATATAGAATAGGAAAAGAAATAGCATCTGCAAGGTCAGTGTCTATTCTTTGAGAAAGACATAAGGGAGCTCTCCCAGCTGAAAAGCCAACAATTTCCAGAAGACCACAACACAACCAGCAGGGATTTCCTACTCCTGAAGTCACAGGAAAGGCACCTCTGCAGTGTGAAGTCACACCAAAATCTTGCTCTGTGCCCATCTTTATCATAGGGAAGGAGATGGGATTTCCATTGTCCAGGCTGGCTTGTTTGTCAGGGACCGAGGTCTGTTTGCACAGCTATACAAATATCCGTGTATGAACTCACAGCTAGACATTTTCACAGATCACTTTCCAAAGGGGACCTTGGAAAAGCTGTTACTTTGCTTTCACTTGTTTTTAATTGGATTTGTACACTTTTGCTTCCTTAACTGAAGTAAGAATAAATATATGTGAATGTATAACAGCTAGCCATAGCAATATGCTGCACAACTATTTTATACTTGAATTTAAGGAGGTGCTCTGGCTCTTATAAAGGTACTTTTTTCACCAAAATATAAATCAGTGACTTCAATTGAATAGAATTTTTTCTCACTGTCTCTTGCAAACAAAAAAGAGCAAGTTAACACATAACCACTTGTATAATGAGAATTAAAATCCCTTATGCTTAATTGTTCTGTCTCTGGGCTGGTATAAAATAACCATTGCACCAGTTTTCTAGTATCACAAATTCTTCACACTGCGATTTGTAGTATAACGTAGAACATTCCAGCCCAAAGCCACACTAAAATACAACGACATGAAATGAAATAAAATGAAACAATCTTGGTTGAAGGTCTCCAGCACATGCGTGAGAGAGAGAACACAGAAAATTCCCTCTAAAATAACTGATATGCCTGTTCTTTTCCTAAAGGCAAAGTCCTTTCCTATTTACTCATCAGGCACTTTTCACCTATTGATCCTTCAGCTGGCCCACAGCCCCCCCGTGGAAAGCACAGCCCAGGACTGATGTGTGCGTGAACACCGAACTTGGGGAGACAGAATTGCTTTATTTCGAGTATATGCTGTCTCTCCTTTCAGTACCTCCGTTTGAACTTTGTGGGATTTCACAGTGTTTTGAGCACCAGCAGCAGTTTTTGTTCTTTGGCTTGAAGAGCTTCCCAAAGCCTTTTCTCCCTAATCAGCCTAAATACTAACGAGCCCAAACTCTTCTTTCACTTTCGTCCTGCGCTCTTTCACCTCTGCCTGGCAGAAGGGTACAAAGGACAGCTTCACAAAGCCCATTTCACAAATAAGCACTGCAGTGACATCCTCTTTGCCAAGTTACAGGGAGTTGTGACAAACACAAAAGGCAATATTTCACTTCTGACATTTCAGAAAATTGGGTTTTGAAATCCTTTTTTCAACAGCAGGCCATGAAGTGTGGGTCTAATTTAAAAGTTCCTCTTAACAGCAGGATAGCTTCTCTTTAGTGTCAATATAAATTGGAATTGTAAATTAAAACGATACTTTTTTTCTTACCATGATCGAGGTAATGAAATGAAAATGCTGTAGCTGCTTTTGCCATAAAAAAAATTTCTTTAAATGTTCTGCATTTAGTGCTTCTAAATGTATCTACTGAAAAAAAAAAATCATATATTTAAAGGAGGAAAACCAATTTAAAGGAGGAAACCCAGACATTTTCTGCTCTCACTGAGGAGTCTGGATTTCAGTGGGATTAAACAACCAGCCTTAGATTTTTCTCATGGGTTTCTCCCTTCTTTCTCCCTCATTCGCTAAATTCTGTGATTTTCTGAATTTCATGTTAAAAAAAGAAAAATAAAAATTAAAAAAAAAAAAGGATTTGTGAAAAAACACACAAAGTTAGCACTGCTTCTGTAAAATTAACATGTTGTAAAAGTGATCTATGTAAGATGGAAGGATTCTTTTAGGTCAATAATTGCATAACACTACTGACATAATATTCACCATATTGTAATCATGCATCTTGTTTTTTTTGTAAACTCTGTTTTTCAGAATCTCAGTGCTTTTGGCACCTTTAAGAAGTCATTGAACTGGTCATGGCCAGGAGGAGAGGAGATATTTGAGCATGCGACTCTCTCACCCCAGGTGAAAGCACAGAGCTGCTGGAAATGAGGAATAAAAAACTTGGCCTAAATAATATAGGATATTTGGAGTACTGCCCTTGTACTCAAACATCCTGATATTAATTTAGAGGCTTGTTCTCAAATCCTTTGTGGTTTTCTTTTTTTTTCCTTTCAATTTCATGACAAATCCCAAAGAAACCCCAATTCTTCCTTGTTACCAACTGTAACAAATACAAGTTACCTACAAAAATTAATGTATTTCAAATATTTGATCTTTCCCAACTTCTTCATTCTTCTGGACTGTAATGAGCACAACTGTCTCCTTAGGGAATTCTTTTCTTTCTCCTTTTCTTGGGAGAAAAAGAATAAGTTTAAAAAAACAAAAGGCATCTTGAACTTATCAGTGGCAAAGGCTAAAATTTTAAGCAGCTGAGAAGAGTAAGAACAAAGGTGACATATCCAGTTCTGTGGATTTGGAGGCATATTGTGAAATCAAATAAAACCAGTCTTTTGCAGGAAAATTTTAGAGAAGTAATTTATAACTATTACTGACCCTCATTCCTAGGATTTCCTGACTTGCTGCATGGGGACACTCTAAGGTTTCAGATGATTGTACAAATGTACTAGAAAAATGTTTTACATGCAGAGCAAAGGAGAAAAGAAATCTCACACCATGTACAACCACAGCTAGCCTTGTGCCTACCTGCCACTGGCAGCCTGCCCTGTTCTGGTCTGCAAATTAAATCTAAAACATCCACTTCACCCACTAACTCAGAGGAACATGGGACACCAGAAAGCATCTCCTCTCCCAAGCTGGGAAAAGGCTCAGCTCCCACATCCATCACACTCAAGCAAGTTTAGGTCAGCTCCATTGACAGATCAGAAGCTGTCCTACTTTTTTGATCCTTTGGTTTTAATGTTCAAGGAAGAACTACAAAGAGAAAAGAGGAAAGGAGACAGGATATAAGGCTCAGGAGAATTTTATTTTATTGTAAAGGAGAAGCTGCTCAGTGACAACAGTTTCAGTGTCAAGAAGTGCAGCACCTCCCCATGTGGCAGGCAGGGCATCTGCTATCCTGGTAAAGAGGGAAAAGTCTGGATGGCTTTTGTAGCAGCTCAGTGGGACAGTTGTTCAGGTAATGTATGCTGATCTCTCCTTTGTGCAGAAATTTAGCCATGAAGCTCTGGCTCTTTGTGACACTCAGCTTTTTAGGGAGCTCTTTGGATGAACAATGTGCCTCTTTGTCCTGTGAGGCACAGGTACTGTACCCTGCCAGGACATGGCAATCACAGGAGGAATCTTCCCTCGCTAACCCAGTCTTACAGAAAACCACCTCCATCAAAATAATGCAAAAGAAGTCAGCTCAGCTGCCCTCTCAGCGGCTTCGATGCAGAGGGGAATACTGATGCCTTCAAAAGGGAACTGACTGGATGTCCCCAAAGCCCTGCTGATGGTGCTTGGCTCAGACACACCCTGCCCAGATTATACAGCTAGCATTACATTGCACCTACAGAAAAAAAGGTGAAGCTATAAAAGATGTGAACAAAAAAGATATTTTCATGTATTCAGTCAACACATCTTGGAAGGCACATGGATCTGCCTTTTCTAATATGTGACTACGTCTCTCTACTTTGTGCTGGTTTTGGCTGGGGTAATTTTTTCAGAGTAGCTGGTATGGGGCTGTGTTTTGGACTTGAGCTGAACACAGGGTTGATAACATGGGTGTTTTCATTACTGCTGAGCAGTGCTGACACAGAGCCAAGGCCTTTTCTGGTTCTCACGCACCGTGGGCTGTGGGTGCACAAGCAGCTGGGAGGGGACACAGCCAGGAGAGCTGACTCCAAGTGAGCAGAGGGATATTCCAGACCATACCTATGGTGTCATGCCTAGCATATAAAATGAGGGAAGAAAGAAGGAAGTGGGGGACATTTGGAATGATGGCCTTTGTCTTCCCACTGTCCCATTTTTACTCTTCCAATTCTTTCCCCATCCTGATGCAAGCGGAATGAGTGAGCAGTTGTCTGGTGCTTGGTTGTTACCTGGGGTTAAAACACACATATATATTTTTTATGACCTGGGACATATTTCCAGACCATTCATCCTTGATTTTGACCTGACTTCTGAATGCGGAAGACGAATTTTCAGCCACATCAGGACGTGGTCTAAAAGCACATCTGCACTGTTCTGGTTCAGCTTGTGGTCCCAGCAAGATCCCACTGCTGCTGCCTCTGACAGCAGGGCAGCCTGCAGCCCTGCGGTGAAAGCAAGGCTGGGGCTGTACCTCTGCTCTCCCCTCTTCAGCGTGGGGGGACAGAGAGGTTTGGCAGCTGTTGCCATCCACATCTGGGCATCTCTCCTAGCTTTCCTTCTTCTCCCTGCACTGGGTGTGACTGTGGGGTCTGTGTTTGGATCAGTGGGGTAGAAGAAATAAAGGGCAGGTTTGAGAGAGCCTGTGCCTGTGGCGCTCTAAGACTCAGACAGAAGCCCAGATCTGTGATCTAATTCCCTGGCTGCTTATGCTGCTTCTGGGCTTGGACACCATCTAGCCCTGCACCTGGAGCCCACTGCCCTCTGTCATCTAAATGGTGAAGCAGGTTCCCTCCTCAAGGTTACACACAGCCTGCCAAGGGCTGCCAAGGCTGGCCCTTACCAGGCACCTCCGCCTCTGGCTGCAATGTCCTGCCTTGCAGGCTTTTCTCACTCCTTGCTGCCACCAGTGATGCCTTTTTCATCCATTCCCCTTTCTGGTTCAGCTCTTTTCTGGAGCCCCGCCTTGGTACTAGCTGTACTTTGTTGATGAAAATGTGTCTCGAAGAGCTGTTTTTCGGCCTTGGTTCCCAGGGAGAACCAAGATAGGATGGGGCCCTTGGAATGTGTTTTGTCTTTCTGCCTAGGGAAAGGGCATGGAAAACTACTGGGAAAACCAGTCACTAATACGGTAGGCTACAAATATATATGTAAAGAATACAGAGAATACACAAAATAAAAAGGCAAAAATCAGCACAGCATCACCAGCAGCAGCTTCTTTATATCTGGGGCTAGCTCCTATTTCATGGGCTTTTACACTTCTGCCTGAGCAGTGATAAATAAATAAAGACACAGTCATCAGAGATCATTAAGAATTATAACATAATATAATGGATCACTAAATTTCCAAACAGCTCCCCTTTCTTTGATGACTTCTCTAAAGCTTCTTGGCTTCAGTGAGTACACTGCAGATGTACATTTAGGCAGCAAGCCCAGCTGCAGTAGCTGTGGAGAAGAGTATTAACTTGTACATTATTCTATAAATATCTGCCATAAGTTTGCTGCATGCATTTGCCACTGAAGGATCAAAAAGTGTTGACTCACTGTGGCAGCATTAATGCCTCTGACCTGGGTCACATGTGGGATGTTAATATACTTTAGGACATGGAATCTTGCAGCCACAATCTGCACAGCCTTCGGCATTTATACACTGCTGTTACTGTAGCCTGAAGCATCAAGAAGGAAGATTTGTAACAACATAGTTAAAAAAAAATGATGCTTTTCCCTCTATCCTCTGGTTAGAGAAGGTGTATTCCACACCTGTTATTATTCTCCATGTGATTATTTGGAAATAGCAGCTTGTATGGATTGGAACGTAAAGCACTCTGCAGAACATTCCTACCTCAGTAACGCACCACAAAAGATCATTTGCCCCTTTAAAAATATTAGCCACGACAGCATCCTGCACAGCTTTCACATCCGTAATTTCCCCCGATCATTTTTCTTCCAGAGTCTTGCTATGCCTGTTTGCTAAGCATCACTTATCCCAGTGACGGATGGGATGGCTCAGAGAGGCTGGAGGGGAGCATGCACGCACGAACGGAGCCCTGGTGCCATCCAGTGGGCAGCTGTGCTCTGCACCGTGTAGCAGCTTTCGTGAAGGACTGTGCAATTGCCAGCCCTGCTTTCTGAGACCCCAGGCTTCCACCTCCCCGACTGGTACGTGGAGCAACAGGGAGTCAGCTCCGGATTCCCACGCCTTCAGGTGGTTCTCCAAAGCGCAGGATGCTTTTACATAACCTGTGGGGCCGAGCTCTGTGACAGTCAATACAGATAAGCGGGTTTTAAAAAGCAATTTGGGTTACTGAAAGGAGGCCCTCCATCCTGGTTTGTTCCAAGGAGTGCTTAAAAACCTGCATGTAACAAAAAAGAAAAAAGATATAAATAGAATAATACTCCTCAAAAAAGTCCGAGGGAACCCACTGGCAGTTCAGAATCCAATGTCATCTTTTGAGACACCTCTGGTGGGATTCACTTTGGAATACGGAGAGCTGCCCACCTCTTGGCATAACAGCCTTTACTCACTTGTCTCCAAAACCAGGTTGTCTAGATACAAGCCCAGGATTTTATCCAGCTTGCCTAATTTATCATTTTTCAAGAAAGTGAACCAGCAAAAGCAGTGCTGTTCAAACCAAATTTTCAGGGTAATTTTTTTATAAAATCAGTGCTCTGAGTTGGCAGCACAATTCAGGGCCAGCCATGAACACCTTCCTCTGCCCAGGTGCATCAGCCTCATGGCATTAGACCCTGCAAGGAAAGATGAAAAGGTTTGTGCTGACCACCACACCTTACTGCTAAGTACAAGGCTTATCTCATTTGAGTCCTTTCTGGGGTTATTATTGCACTCAGAAGTTTGACCCCACTGCACACCTCATGGACTTTCCGATTTACTGCAACACACTCTTCCCACTCCCCGAGAGTCAAGAGCTTATCTGGGAAAACAGATGCCTTGAAAATGTGGGGCCCCTATTCTCTGTTCCAGCTAAATTCCACTTATAACTGGAAGGGAGGGTAAAAGATTACTTTAAACCATCTTTAAGCTCCCCCTATTTCACAGTAGGCGGAGGACTAACTTTACTTCTAATAAGAATTAAAGTGCCTTAAGGTAAAAGGCCAGCTGTTTAGGAATGCTATCACCTTTCTGGCAAAGAGGAATAGGCAGAGAGGGTCTTTGGCTTCTCTGGCATAACATGTATCTCTGAGGTTAAGAAAACAGAGAAAAAATATACTTTCTGAGGATATTTATTTTACTACTTATTCCTCTTTACAGTCTGCAGATAGCCCTTCTGATGTGGGAGTTACAGCAGAAATAAAGATATCGTTAATTATATTTACCATGCTCTTAAAGAATAAATAAACCTATCTGTAACTGAGATATCTGAAAGTGCCCTCTCTAAGGAGTCAGACAGGCAGGATCCACTACACAGAGCAGTGCAACACCATATAAAAGCAAGATAATTATGTATAAGGTAGGTACAGAAGAATGCAGCTATGCACTTAGGAAAACACTCCTCATGCAAATTTAGATAAAGCAAAAGACATTCCTCCCTTTTCTGCTGCTTTGAAAGAGGTACTCTGACTCCCCATCTGCCTGCAAAGGTGACCCACAAACACCATTTATGTGGTGGTGTACATCCCCCTGCCCTCACCCAGGGAGGCTACTCTTCACCTCTGTCACCTAACACAGAACTATCTCCTGCTTTGCAAAGTCCTCAGTGAAGAGAATCTGGGACCTCAGGACACAGCCCCAGCTGCTTAGAAAGAGGCACACTCCTTGTCAGTGGTTAGAGAAAAGAAAATAAAGCATTTCTCATACCTTGGAGTTTGGAGAGCCAGCTTGGCCTTGCCTAAGTCCAAGTTTATCTTTAGTTATGGAGATTCCTTAAATGGCAATAAAGAAAACATGGGTAGAAAAATCTATGCAGAGGAATCTGCTCATACCCATAATGCTGAGCTGTATTTGGAATAACAGAAGACTAAGATACTGGGATAAACTTGTGGGAGGGTTGTGGCATAAGAAATTCCCTTGTGGTGTTTTTCATTGGGGGTTTTCTTGAGGGTGTTTTTTTTTATTTTTTTGAAAAGGAATAATCAGCCATACAAAAATTAGTGTTAAAAGTCAAGAAGAATAAAAGCAAAACTGTGGAGCTGGAGCTGTGTTTCCATCTCCCCACACCACTGTTTTCTGTTGTGGTGTGCAAGTGAGGACACCCAGGATCTGCCCTAGCAGAAGCTCTTCAGCATTCCTGTATCAGCGAAATGAGAGGAAGGAGATTTTCCCAGAGCAGCTCTGAGGGGAAATGTATACATGTGGGTGTATACCTGGAGGTAAAGGAGATAAAATTAAGAATTTAAAAGAGCCCGCACAGATCTTCATTCAGTGCAGTCATTAAAGAGAGACTGGATGAAGTATTACCTTCCTCATTCCCCTTTACTTTCCAGTGACAGTGGTCAGAACTGGCCTAATCTCTGGTTTCCTTGAAAACCCTTTAGTGAGCACGTTTATTCTAACAGCTGGAGTGCAAACCTTGTAACTAAAGAAAAGCCTGTGAGCGAAGAGATTTAGCTAGTTTGGAGGGATTTAGGAGGTGTGTGCATATGTAGGTTTACACGCGTGTGCATGTGCCTGCCTGTATCTGTACACAGACACGCACACATTTTACATGTTTCCAGAGGATATACATTTTCTTTGGGCTGTGCAGTAGCTGAAAAGAACAGAAGGTGGCATGTTTTCAACATTTTCATCCAGTAAGGAAGTGCAGTAAAGGAAACCAAATAAGGAGTTACAGTAAAGGGAAAAAGGATACAGAAGGAGAAAGACAGCTAAGCCCAGACCACATCCACTTTGATAAATCTCTGCTGGTAATTATTGCATTGATTCTGAAGGCTGTTTATTTTCCTCATTTTTGCAGTGTAAATCACTGATGCCATAAGGGCTGATTTTACTAGACTTTGGAAAATACTGTAATTTTCTTATAAAAATTGTAAAATGCATGTGTGATTTTTTTTTTCTGGGGTGTTCTTGTATTTGTTTGGTTTTTTGTTTGGCTTGGGTTTTTTTTAATGATAAAATTCACACAGTATGACCAGTTAATCAAGAATCGTATAAGGAAGATAAAAGTAGCCCTGACAGTTTCCCTTTAAAGTGCAGATACATGGGAGATAGCACCAGGCAAAAAGGAGAATTAATTTACATTTACCAAAAAAGTTATGAAGCAAAAACCCAAAAGAAATAAACTAGAAATTACAGAACCGTGTGTTCTCAAGTCATTAACTTAAGACCTTTCCGAACATTTAATCAGGCTTTGTGCAACTGTTACCACAAGCAGGTGCCTTTTCGTGCTCAGGGGCACCCTCTTGGCCTGCCTGCTTTCTTTAAGGCACACATTTAACTCTCTTTTCCGACCACCAATCTGTGATAAACAACAGGTTCCCACTCACACCCTGAGTGACAGCAGCAGGAAAAGCCCCGTTTACAGCCAGTGTTGGTGACTCACCAGGTAGGAAGCTCCTTCTTGAGCTTTGCTTTTCACTTTCTTCTAGGACTTACTGCCACAGCTCGTTTAAGGAGGAGCAGACTGCTCCAGAGGGATGGTGAGGGCTGGTCTGAGCAGGACGAAAGCGACCTCTCCTGCCCCAGCCGGGGGTGCCAGGAGCCACCAAGGAGCTGAGGTTCACATCCTGTGGGAATAAAGCGGCACTTTTGTTGCCCCTTTCAGAAATCTTGGACAGCGTCTGACAGCAGACAGCCCTTCTTTGTTTAGCAGCCAAATGCCCTCATTCCCTGGGCAGTTGATTAGCTTTTAACTCCATACCTTCACCAGATAGAAAAGACTCCCTCAGAGTGTCTGGGGACCAGGGAGAGACATCTCAGGTGGCCCAGAGGCTGGCAGCCTCCCCTGCCAAGGGCCCCTGGAGACACATGCTCACTGAGGGAGCCTGCTGCCTTCCCCTTCTTGGGACCACTTCCAGGCCACTCTGCTAATGAGGGACCAAAACCAGCTCACAGCAGTCGCAGAAGAGGAGCCAAGAGCCCACAGTTCAGGAGACGGGCACAAGGAGAAGCAGCTGCCATGGCTTATAGATTTCCAGCCCCAGGCTGCAGGTTCTTGGGATGGAGAAATCTTGATGTTGCAGCATCTTGACATACAGTAAATAGAGGAAGCATGGACTTCAGAAAACTTCTGTCATTTAACTTCTCTTTTTCTCAATGCATTTACTTGCTGATCTCCAAACACGAGGTATTTTGAAGAAATGGTTGTGCTTCTTCTTGGCATCCTGCAGCAGACCAAAAGAAGCGGCTCAGAGCTGGAGGTACTGATTGCAGCTGCTGGTCCCAGGAGCTACAGCTGCTGGTCCCCATCTGGGACACAGTCCTGAATGCCATCTGTTTGCTTATTTTGGACTCCAGCAGATTGTATCAAATCAGTCTCCTTGACCCCAAAGCTCTGGGTGTTGCATTCTCAGGTTTTGACTGTGAGTCTGGGTGCTGTCATTCCTTCCAGGCAAATATACCCTGAATTCTGCTTCCCATCTTGTAACACTTCATCCTTGTGATCTTAGCTGAGGAATTATATATAAATAAAACTCTGTGTATTGTATAATACAAAAATATAGACATACACATAAAATTTACACCTATCAGTATCTATTACATACTATATAAAATGCACAGATACAGCGCTGTTATACATGATTAAAATATATGATAAAATCGATATAAAATTTATATCTTAATAAAAACATATTGTGTGTGTTTGTGTGCATATGTACAGTTGTTACAACCACGCTTTGAAAACAAATATTTTGCTAGAGAGTAGAACTCCCCGGCACTTCTTGAGAAGACTGGGAAAATGTATACTACCACAGCTGACAGTCCCAGATGGGAACTACAGGCAATGCCAAATGCTGCAAGAATTTTTTGGAGTTGTTGGCTTCACATTTACCATTCAGAGTGATGTTACAGATGTCAAATGCAGTTCCTGAGGAAACTGAAGTTTCCTGGGGGAGAAATATTTCCCTGGCACCTTCACTTTGAGAGCCAAATTGGAAAGGAAAATCCAAGCAGCAGTTTACCAAGTCAAATAGCTTGGACAGAAGCTCTTACGGGTGGTCCTGTTCTGAGGGTAGTGTTGCAGGGTAGAGAAATCACCACAGCTGAGGAAAGAGTAATAAATGAGTGACCCGACAGTTGCAGGAGGTGTGCACACAAACCTTTCCAGTCTAATGTCTGACAACAGAATGTGAACTTCTCAGAAAAGCTGTCCAACTGCACAACTAGTTCAAGAAAAAACCCTCAGCAAGAGAAAGCAGGTATTGAACTGCTCCCATGTAGCCTGGCTACACAAATCAAGTAGTGGGTGCCTCTGAGACTCATGAGGTGCCAGCCTGGTTAAAAACAATTAAGTTAGCAACAAACAGCTTCAGGCACGCACCCCTCTGGGGTACTTCCTGCAGCTGAGTTAGGTCTTAGCCTGCTGTGTTGAGAATCACTGCTGACAAACCAAGCTTTTCCTATTACCAAGCACAGCATGTGGACCTTTAATCAGCAGCAAGAATTGCATTTCTCTGTTGCACTTGTGTTCAGCAAATCTTAGGTGTCTGTGACCAACATGATACTGTCCATAAAGGGGCTTTTTTGGGACCTTGCTACTGAAGTTCACCTGAGTTAGGATCTGAGAGGAGTTTAGGTGAAGTGAACATACTCTGCTAAGCCTTTTGCTGCTGGTGTCCTGGAAGATGTGAGATACAGGAGCACATCTCCTGTGCAGCATGGCAATTCTGTGTTTGACATTACAACCTGTGATGGAAGAAGTCTCCTGGGGTGCAAAGGAGCCCTGAGAGTCCCTGTGCTGTACTGCACACCCTGGTGCATTAGAGTTGCCTGGGATATTAAGGGCAACATGTGGCACCTCTGCTAAATCCTGGGCAAATGAAAGTTGCTGAATGTGTGATGCATGGGCAGCTGCTGATGTCCATAAAGCCATTGCAAGTCTCTCCAGCTGATGCTCTCTGAGGGTGGATCCAAATCTTTCCTCTCCTCCTGCTGGGAGAGAGTGTTTCAAAATCCTGACAACAGGAGGCCAGGAATGCTGTCTCCAGAAGACTGCAGAAGGCACACCACTGATGAGGTGGTCTGTGGCACAGCAGTGTCATGAGATGTGGGCAGAGGAGCACACCTAGGAAGCCAACCTCCTGGCATGGTAACATCATTTTGTCCACAGAGGCTTTTGTCATTCTGAACAATTAGCCAGACTGTGCTCCTGCCTTGGTTTCACAGAGCTGGCAATACCAGGGACCAGACTCTGTGGGGCATAGTGCAGCTTGCTGCACCGAAATCCAGGTGTCTTGCCAAGAAACGGAAGAGGAGCCCAGCCATATTCCCATGAGCTATTACTTTTAAAGAATTTGGTATTTATGCTTCTGTCTTGACACAATCATTTTGGTGCCGTTAGAAACATAAGAAAAAAATACATCAGTGAAAGAGACACTTGAGAGCCCAAGAAATATTATTTTAACCTTTTGGTACAAACAGCAGAGAATAAATGGAGCATGTTTATAAGGTAAATAAAATCCTCAACAGTATCTTTTACCTCGGCCCCCAAGCTCCTTGCTCCAGATGCTTTACCTCATTCTGCTCAGATCATATGCCTTCACAGGATATGCACCAGGAAAAGGCTATTGGATCTTGCTACCATTTCAAGCAGTCCTCAGCAGGAGGTTTAGGCAGATGTAAGGTGCAGGTAAACCAGCTGTTAGAGGCCTACGGAGCTGAAAAATGAAAACTTTCATTCCTCTTTTACTCCAAGAAAAACAAAATCCAGTAAGGCACATTATGGTATTTGTACTTTAAATTACCAGTTCCAAGTCTGGGGCTGGTGGCTCTTTGTACAACTCTTAGGGCCTAAGAGTGGCTCTTCTGGGTCGTTCATCTGCCTCTGACAGTGCCCAGGAGTGGAGCTGTAGGGAACAGAAAGGAAAGAGAAGATGAATAGCTTGATCCTTCTCCTGATTCCTACTGGCTTTTCCTAGTCCAGGCTTTCTGAACTAGCTGTTGATACAAAGAGCTGATTGCAGTTGACTTTTCTTCCATGAATTTCCCTTCTTTTTTTTTTTTTTTTTTTGGTTTGGCATGCACCTCATCCTTCAGAAATGACATTTGCAAGTTCAATTTTAGGTTGTATGGTTAGGTATTGACTACTTTGTTTCATTCTTGTAGCCAGCAAATTTTATTGTGTGGAACATCTCTAAAATATTACAAGAAACAGTGATCATTGTTCCCTACTCACTGTCTCTGTAACATTCAGGATTTAATGTACCTCCATCATACTCTCCCTTGGGTAATTCTCTCCAAGGCTGAAGAGTGGAAGAGAGTTTTATCTATTTAATCTCTCCTCATGGTGAAGACATTCCTTACCCTTTATCATCCTGTTTGTCATTTGCTGTGTCATTTAGATCCATTGTATGGTTTCATGGGCGGCAAAGGGAATGCAAATGGGAGAAAAGCAGAAAGTTAATATATTATCAAAGGGGGGGTACCACACACACTTACCCAGACTGTCTCCTCTTGCCTTCCATCCTGAGTCTGAACTTTTGCTACAAAAATGGTCAAAGAGACACTCGAGGTGACAATTGTTACATATGATCTCCTAGTTGTACTGGTTTAATCAGAGCACTCTAACTTGGACAGCTACAGATTTATGCTCTACATGTAAACCTACACTCAGGAAAACTTGTATCGTGAAACTGCAGGTAACAGGCGATAGGAGGAATCCAGCACATGCTGGAGTATTGGCCAGGAAATGAAACAAGATGTATAATTTAAGAATCTTCCAGTTTTTTGCTTCATTTTTCATGGAAGTCACTTACCAAAACAAAGTAGTGCAAGGTAAATTCTGAATGAATTACCTCTTGAGGTAAATAATAAACCCCCCCAAACTCAAACAGCCAACCTCTTGAGAGTAACTTACTGAACAGCATTCAAAGCTAAAGCACTCAATGGGATGAGCTGAATTCCTTCAGGGTAGGAGTTGAGTCATTCTTTCAAAAGACAGTGAGGATGCTCTAAAAACCCCTGACTCACAGAGATGCTGAAATGGGACTGCACTTGGGCTTTGAAATGGAAGTCATCCAGGACCTGTTGAGACACCTTAGGAGTACCAAAATTCCACTAAGTGCCAAAATGAGTGTGGACATGAATGTGTGTGGACATGATTGCTGTGGATGACCTTGGAGTGGGAAATTAATGCCCTTTGATTTATGGATAATGCCATACTTCTGGGATCAGACTCATTATTCATTTACATCATATATAGCTATTTATATTGGAGCAGGACAGAAACTCTTTCAGTCTGACTTGCCCTGGCAGAAATCACAACACAGAGCTCACAGGTATGACATGGGGCTTCTCAGCTCAGACTAAGTAACTGCTGAGCATGATCCACATGAGCAAGTTTAGGTAGCAGGAGGGAACAGACATAGCAAATCAGGAATCACTGCCTGCTAGCTTCTCCTTCCTCATTGCAAGGTAAGTTGGTAAGTACGCTGTGTCACTCATGTAACTAGCCATGAAATATGGCCTTTCTCACAGTGAAGGAGGTAAATGATTGCTTAAATTCACACAGAAGTCAGAGGTCGGCGCTGGCCAGTTTACAAAGGGTGGGGTGAGAAGGGAAAAGTTCAGAGCGGCTTTTTCTTTCTGCATCATAGTTCCTTATAAATGTCTACATCTATCAGCAATACATTTGCCACTAGGAAAAACAAAAAGCTGATGACCTGGCATAAGAAGCAACATCAGCCCTGCAGGAACAAGGGAACTGCTCCCTGCAGAGTGACTTTCACTTGTCAGTGAGACGAGTAAAACAAAGCCTGCCAGCAGCACACAGGAACACAGCAATCCAGCTTACAAAGGACTTGCAGGTATCTAGAGATTTCTGATGTTCTGGAATTGAAAGAGAAATCCCTCTCTGAGCCATGAGTGCAATCACAAAGATTAAAAAACAACCCCTGTGCTGAACCCTTCATAACCAATCATGAAAACAATCAATTCAGGAACAAAGCAGTGAGATTTGTTGCAAACACAGGAACTTTGTGTTCTTCCATTGATGTGACGAATTAAGTTTTACTTAACACTGCATTACTGACCTCTCTCCAGAATATGATAATCATACACAAACTTTAGATCAGTAACCAAACAGAAGTAGTTTTATTTTATCCTGATACAAATGCCAAATATCACAGCCATAAGCAAAAAATTGTTCCAAATAAATATGACAGCTTGATAAGAAATTAAAACACAGTAATTATTGTATAAATGGTTTAACAAATGGTATTATTGCTAGCAGAATAAGCATCTCCAGGGAAAAGAGGATTGAATACATAATCTGGAAATAGATTAAATATATATATAAAATATACTCAGTTTATTGCTTGGATAGATAAATATTAAAATATTTGTGCACATCACTGGGAACGAGGCACTTATTCAGGTTAGTATAAACAAGGCCACTTGTTAAGTAAAAGGAAAAATGTTAATAAGCCTCCAAAACATCTTGCTGAAATCTGAAACCTTGAAGCCATAATAAAAAAAAAAAAAAAGGCATGCTGTTACAGATGTATTTATAGTTCACTGAATTGTAAAAAATCCAATTTCTTAAGAATGGGACAAATCCAGCATGCCTTACTGAAAACATTGGGATTTTTTTCCCAGGAAGAGGACTTTGGTATCTGACTCATGAATCTTACTCATGCTTGTCCAATTTTTCAGTGTTTGCTTTGTCCTTTTCTTGTTATCACCAGTTTGCACTATTATTCTATATGTTCTTAGAAAAACATTAGTCTGATTATCCCCATCAACCTAAATATTTTACAAAGTTGTAATCAGACGCTATTCAAAGCAGTGATCAGGTTGTTTAGCGGGCTAAATATTTGGCTTGTAGAACACATGGGTTTTGATGTGATTTTATAAAAACAAATATTAATTATAAAATGATTTTGCCTGCAAGCACCTTTAATAATATTTTGGCCTGGTAAAATTCAAAAGCAGAAAAATAGCTCTACTGATAAACACCTAATTTCTGTATTTTATATATATTTTTTAAAAAAGTTCTTCTCTGCTTATACAAAACAGGCATTTCATAAATATTAAAATGTTCTATTATTTACATGTGTCCCATTCTACTGTAGAATCATTGGCTGTTATGATCCAAACATGCAGGTTCTAGGAGAGAAATCCTGCTTTTCTCATAGTGATGTCACACATAGGCACAAAGGCAAATTTGATCTTAGGGTATATTTGCAACTTAGTGGTGAACTTACTAAATATAAAAAGTACCTGTGGGTTAAGTCTTTGATCAATCTTGCACACATAATACATGGATCATAAAACCAGGAACTTCATTACAAGAGCAAATTGATGTCAGGTGACTGGGGGAAAGGTCTAAAGCACTGGGCATGGCTTATGGATAATTGTTTCAGGCTAGAACTCGGATTAATTAAAATAAAAGATGACTGCAAGAGTTTAGTAATGGAGTTTGACCCTTTGAGTGCTGCAAACATCCTTCAATTAAGGTGTCTAATCACCGTCTTCAGAAAACCTAGAAAATGTAGCACAGATTCTGACCTGATTCATTTTGTGAAAAGGTGATGAAATCCTATTAAATAAATGAAGTCATAACAACACAAATCCGGAGCAAGAGATACTAGCTTGAGTCTCTCTGTGGACATATTCACACTCGACCATGAATCATAGCACAGATATTTCTAGCCTAGTAGAACTCCATGCTCCTGAGTCTTTATGGCTCAGAGGACAACTGTGCAGAATTACTAAGTCAGGTCTGTGTTGACTGACCCCCACAGCCAGGCCAGGAAGCTTTCTGGATGATTTTTTTTTTTTCCTTTAGCTCAGAGGCAGCATTGTGTGCTTACAGGCTGCTTTCAAATAGAATCCTGCTCAGCTAACTCAGATCTCTGCAGCACGATTCCCAGAACACCAAATGCTAAGTGTATTGGGCACTGCCTGTACACACAAGATGGTGGAAGAGGCATTTTAGCAAAGTCTCAACATCCTAATTCAGATTTTATATAGTTTATATAGTTCAACCCTATTGAGAACTCCACTGACTCCAGTGCTGTTTGACAATCTCATGGACAGTGGGATCAAGTGCACCTTCAGCAAGTTTGCAGATGACACCCAGCTGTGGCGTGGTGTGTTTGACATGCTGGAGGGAAGGGAAGCCATCCAGAGGGACCTGGGCAGGCTTGAGAGGTGGGCCCGTGCAGACCTCATGAAGTTCAACGAGGCCACGTGCAAGGTCCTGCACCTGGGTGAGGGTAATTCCAAGCACAAATATGGGCTGGGTGGAGAATGGATTAGGAGCAGCCCTGAGGAGAAGGACTTGGAAGTGCTGGTGGATGAGAGGCTGGACATGACATGGCAACGTGCACTCCCAGGCCCAAAAGCCAAATATATCCTGGGCTGCATCCAAAGCAGTGGGGCCAGCAGGGTGAGGGAGATGGTCCTGCCCCTCTACTCTGCTCTTGTGAGACCCCACCTGAACTGCTGCATACAGCTCTGGGGCCTCCAACATAGGAAGGATGTCAGCCTGATGGGGCAAGTTCCAAGGAGTGCCACAAAGATGGTCAGAAGACTGCGGCACCTCCCCTATGAAGTCAGGCTGAGAGAGTTGGGATTGTTTAGTCTGGGCAAGAGAAGGCTCTGGGGAGAGCTTAGGGCACCTTCCAGTACCTGAAGGGGGCCTACGAGAGAGCTGAGGAGGGACTTTTCACAAGGGGATGTAGCAATAGGACAAGAAGTAATGACTTCACGCTGAAAGAGGGCAGGTTTACATATTAGGAGGAAATTTATTATGAGGGTGGTGAGACACTGGCACAGGTTGCACTGGGAAGTTCTGGATGCCTCATCCCTGGAAATGTTCAAGGTCAGGTTGGATGGGGCTTTGAGTAACCTGGTGTGGTGGAAGGTGTCCCTGCCCATGGCTGTGGGGTTGAACCATGATGATCTTGAAGATCCTTCCGACCCAGGCTATTCTTGGATTCTATAACTTAAAGGACTTACACAAAATGCTAGTGTGACAAAAGGGACATTTCCTGAAGGTTACATAGCTTTCATAGCCAAGGATTTGACAGGGGCGGAACAGGTCCTGTCTGGATAAAAACATCTTTGGGACAGAACAGGTCATGTCTGGATAAAAACCAACATAGGACACTGCTGATCCAAACTTGTCATGTTACCTAAATCAAGAATGCTGAGAGAAAATTAGAATTACTCTTGCAGAAGTAGTCACTTGTTAAAAAATGCCCAACAATGACCCAGCATGTTTGTCAAAATATGCTATGATTATACAGCAAAAAATACTACTTGATTCAATAAAATGTTAATTTTTTCTTCGCTTTTTGCTATTTAGTATGGCAACTAACTATGCTGGATTCAATATCATGATTCCTAGGCTCAGTTCAGCAGAACCTTGTCCTCCGCATTTTGAATCTAACTATAATTTTCTCTAGGTACCGAAACACTAATGCTTGCATTTCTCAGCAGTGGACATGCACTAAGAAACAAAATTTACCTTACAACACTTCCATGATCCATTATAAACTTAAGAGGACATAAGCATCCAGTTTCAGTGAAAACCAAAATTTTTTTCTGGATTTGTTGCATTCTTTGGCTCTATATAAACATAAATAAGAAAAAGCATTTCTCAGATTAAATAGATGAATAGGAATTTGCAGGAAAGAGTATGTATTGGATCCTGTGACATGCAACTGTTTATAATGCTGTGCTGTGTAATCTAGCTGTCTTTTGAAAAAGTTCCGTTACATATAAGTAAAAAAAAAAAAAAAAAAAACCACTGGTACAGATTAAGTGAAGTAAAAAACTTATAGGATGGAGGATCCATGCCTAAGGCATTCCATCACCTTTCAAACTATTTGTAGACATTGAGTTTCTTGTGAGAAACCGTACAAAATTTAACAGAAGAGTGTAAGGATTCCTCCTCTCAAGTATTATGTGTTTCTGAAGAAACAGATGTCCTCTCTTATTGCAGACAGGATATATAGCACCTTCGTATTAGCTTCTTTTATTCTTTTGAAATGTCAGAAAATACAAAACCACAACAATAAACTCTCCCTTACAATGCAGTCCCTTGCTTTGCTGCTGAAGATCAGTGCATGGTATAGGGCATCAGCATTTCCTTTCGTGCAAAGTGGGAGGTTCAGTTCAGCTTCTTCTGTTGTTGATAACGGCAGTAAGAGCTCAGGATTACAAATTTCAAGTGCACCTAGAAATACATGAACTCCTCATGAGTCACCATTATCTGCTGCTAGAAATGTGCAGTTCAAGGGTTTTTTTGAGGCACTCTGGAGGCTCTGGCTTGAATCCTGTGGTCTTGGAATCAAACCTCTGAGCTGTCGTTGCTGTAATTATGTGGTAGCATCATTGGTTCGTTGCTGCCCGACTCGTTTGTGCTTTCCTTCTTGTCAGAATTTTGTTTCCATTTTAGCAGCAAAACAATAATTGCAATTAAGCAGATGGCAAGGAAAACAGCAGCAGCTCCACCAATGATTGTGACTATGCTGATTCCTGCACTTTGGCTATTCAGTTCCCTGGGGAGAATACCATTGACCGCAACCTCCCTTTGAGGCACCTGTTTCCTGCTGGTGCGATCCAGGGCTATGTGCTGTATGTTCGTCCCTCGGTTGTTCTCTACTCCAATGTCTCTTGCAAGTTCTGGTGCCTGCTCAGCTCCCCTCTTCTGCCGTCTCTGTGCGGAGCCTCCTGGGCTCCCACCACTGAGGAGCGAGTGGTACTGGTGCTCCACGCTTCTTTTGCCGATTCCGCGGTTAGAGTTCTCCTTGGAACGCACAGTGTAGATTGTATGGACGTACCACTCCCTACCCAAAGACACCTGGAAAGAAACATGTTATTTAAACACACACATAGACAATCTGGGCAGTGCTAAATGCAGAGGAAATCATTCTCTTTTCTCGACAAGTACTTTCAAAATCATGCACAGATAACCCCTGACTATGTGCCGACGTTCACCAGAGGAATTGTGTTTTCTGCCAAAATTTTCAGAGGGTTTAGTCTCCTTTCCTCTCCATGGTCAGACTCTGTGGCTACCAGGTGCAGATGAAGAAGGCTGTAGCCTTAGCATGGTTTTGGTACTATTAGTACCAAAGGCCATACAAAGTTGTGGACACTGAAAAGCTTTAGCAGAGAGATTTTCCGGCTTTCTGCAGCATTTTGTGAGATTTCTGTCTTTCCCATGCAAGTAAGACAAAACAATGTTACCGTTTTGTAAACTTCTTGCAGGTGCGGATTGTTTTGGCAGAATTGTTATGGTTCTAACTAGAAAAACACTCAGAGATGTGTGTCTTAGAACTTGACCAATCCCCTTAGGGGTGGATGGCAAAAACCAATTACCTCATGCCACTTTACACACTTTGCGAACTAACATACAAAAGTCTTCTGAGAATTCATTAAATCTCTTCCATTGATCCCTGAGCCTGGACTTCCTGTCGTTTCTCTACTCGTCCGTGGGGAAAACAGCGACACAAAGTATCTTTAGCTGTGGATGGGCCACAGAAAAGGACCTTCCAGGCCCAACCTACCAAGTGATTAGGCCATGGCCCTAATTCTGTCTAAACATAAGAAAGCAATTTTTTATTGCAAGGATGGTTGAACATTGGAACAGGGAGCTTGCAGAGTCTCCTTCCTCAGAGATGTTCAAAAGACAACTGGTCATGGTCCAGGGCAACCTGCTCTAGGTGACCCTGCTTTGAGCCGGGTGTTGGAACAGTCACTTTCCACAGGTCCCTGAAAACTTCATCCACTCAGTGGTTGCATGGGTCCCTTCAGTTTGATGATACCACCTTCCTTGAATTTCTCTCATCTTTCCTGGATACATACCAGACTTGGCCTCCACAAGGTCCAGTAGGCTTGTCTGAATACTGTCTTAAAGCTACTGCCTGATAATTTGAATGGCTGCAGCCCAGTGTTGTTATTTTGAGAAATAACACATGTTCTATTTTACTCATGTTTTTCCAAGTATTTTTCAGGATATACTTTTGTTTCTACATGTTCTCATTTTTTTGACAGAAAGAAGACCAAAAATTGTGGCCTTGGAATCCATGGGAATGGATTCTTCATATAAAAAATGAGATTTCATTTTCCTAGGTGCAGATTTTGAACCTCTTTTTATAGTTTTAAGTTACATTATAGTTTTAAGTTTTGTTAAAGCCTCTACTGCTTACAATGGGATCTTAATATTGACATGGCCAGAAGTAGGATCAAAGTCTCCTCCATATTTTCCTACTAATTTATACACCTGAGTTGTGCATGCAGTTTTGCAAATACTAGAGACAAATAGTGAAGAGGCAACTCTTGGCTGGGTTATATAGATCAAAGGGCTGAATGCACACAGCTGAAGGATTATATATAATTAATTAGTAGTTGCACCTTTTAGTTGTCAATTTTCAGGCTTTCCAGTGCTTCACACTGTGCAAGTTTGCAAGGAAAGAATTGTACAGAAAATGCTGAGTATCAACTTGATGTTGATGAAGTACACTATAAATGCTTATGATTTTTAATTTTTTGACTTTGAGAAGTGAGATGGGAAGCAATAAAACAATGCTGTGTAACAAGAATCTTATTAACTTTTTAAGAGAAATGTATAAGAACAATTTGCATCATTTCTGATTAACCTGTGGAATTATACAAGAGAAAAGCAAGAGTATCCCTACAGAAACATTTTAATAAGTGTTCCAGATTTTATATCTAGAAGTTTATAAACATTTATAATTGTGTTTGACTGTCACTGGAATCAGAATAAATCTTTCTATTGGCTTTAATTTGACTTAGCTAACAACAGTACTTGTACAAGTGTTTCTTTCTTGGTTTAGTACTCTTGCTAATAAGCTACAGAAATCATACCTGAAATAGAGGAGTTGAGTCTACTTTAAATCCATCAGAGCCTGGCTGTTTAACTAATGGAATTGCTTCAGGATCATCCATTGCAAGTTTTGCATTAAAAAGTACATTTCCAAAGCTTGTGGCTTGTGTCTCTGGCTGAGCTTTGTCCTGCGTGGAGGGGAAAAAAAGTTTGTAAAATATTTATTTATTTCTTCTAGGAAAAACAGTTTTAGTATTTACTTGCAATGTATAAATTGTGTAGTTTACACATGCTATTTTATGCTATCTTGGGAAATACTACTACAACAGAAAAGACATGAGAAGCAGTTGTGGTCCCATCTGACTTGTATTAACTTCTATTTAATCTCTTGCTTTTCTGGAATAAAAGGGAGAAACACTAGAGAACAACCACATCTATACTTCTTAAATAAGAAAGATGCATAAATGTGGTCTGAAATTAAAGTAAGAAGTCTATTTCCCAGTCTAAAGAAGCTACATTTCATTTCATTAATAGACAATCACATAAATTTGGTTAGGGTTAGGGTTTAGCTAATGATATAATCATCTTACTTAAAGTTAACTCTAAAAGTTGGGCATCAGGTCTGTAGTTACCTGGGGTTATTCTATATTTATTTTCAGAAAGGAAATTAGATAATCTAAGCCAACTTTGGAGGTATCTCTCTTTCCCTATGGACTACAGAGGCAATCTGGATGACTAACTTCACACTATACACTAAATTTTGGATGGCTAAATATGAAACAAATTCCAATCCTTCACTTGCATGTCACCTAAGACTCTCTCTATGGTCCGTGGATAGAGACAATGCAGAGAAAAAGCCCATCTTGGGATTCTAACTTAGGTCAAACTCTTAGTGAAGGCAGTTCCCAGAAAGATAAGGAATAGAACCAGGAGGGAAAAAGGAAAGATGCTCCCTCCATCAGTTCATGTTAGCCCGGAGCTTGAGTCAAAAATTTGGTGCCGTTGAGAACATTTTAAAGAACAGTTGGGTTTTGGATAAAAGACAAGTTGGAGAAAAAATTAAAATATATTTATGCATCCTCCCAGAATTTGAACACTTACCACAATCTTAAACCTGTACAGAAGGGATGGAGAATCAGCAAGGCACCCATATTCAGTGTTGGATGGATTATATTTGGGTACATATCCATCAGCTCCTGTGCACAGGAAAACCTTCTCAATGCTACAGTAGAAGGAATCACCCAAATTCTGCACTGGATCCACCATCACCCGACCATATATGACATCACCTGTGAACAGTGCACACACATCACATCCTGTTAGACTGGAACATTTAGCACAGCTCTGAGGCTAAGCTACTAAAGCCTTGTCAAGAAGCACAAACACTTAATGTAACAAGCACAAACACTTATGCCTATCTTGTTTCGACAGCAAGAGGATCCCGATGGTGTGGAACACAAATTGAATGTGCATGATCCATGCACAATCATACCTTCTGAGAAAGCAACATCACTTTCTTGCCCAAAGCCCATCGAGCCATCAGACAGCCACAGTGTCTTTTTGGAGAGGAGGAACATCTGGGTGTTCAAGCTGAACTCAGCAGCCACTGGGTCACTGACCTAAAACCACAAAAGCATAAGGCTCTTCAACAAGTATTTTTTAATGAAAAAAACCACAGCATGATCTTAAACTCTTAAACTCTTAAAACATAGCAAGATCTTCTCCCAATGTACATTACTGATCAGCTCTGCACATCCACATGCAATAATACAGTTTAACAAAAAGATTTCTTGGTACTAGACATATATTCCTATGTATTTTATATGCAAACAACCTTTGGAATATCTGCATCTGTGATATTTGATAGTATTCTAGGTTAGTTTCTTCCCACCACATTTTTCCAAATCCTAGCTAAGGAGGTGTCAAGGGCAACTTATGTGTGGGGGTAACATGAGGAAAATGTTTCCCTCAAAAACTTGTCTCTGACTCATCACAGCCTGTTTTCTTGATCCTGTTTTCATTCTTACACACAAGTCCCACCTCTGCTTCTGATCCTCGGTCAATATTTGAAAGCACACATTGCTGAGGATCTATTTGCAAGTATCAGTTCTTCTAATGTGCTGCAGGATATATCACATCATGCATGTGACAATGCGCCAAACCATTTGAACATCTTTTTATGCTAGTATTTATATATTTGACACAGCTATCTATGATTCTTCCTTGATTACACGAAAAGTATAAAATAAATCAATACTATCAGCAGTGGTTTCTCATGGCACCATAAAACATAAGATAGAAGGCAAACTATAAAGGGACACGGCATAATAAAAGGGAAATAATACAGTGAATAGAAGAACTGGGGGGGAGCCTAAAGTTCAAAAGGATGCAAGTACCTGAGGAAACAATGTGGAAGACACACATATCTCAAAAAACCCCCCCAAAAAATGAAAGAATAACAAGAGGCCACTAAACAAATAAAAAAATGCTAACATATATATGTATATTTATGTATATATATGTATAAGTGTGTGGACAGGAAGGAAAGAAAACAACAAAGAAAACATTCTTGCTGGCTCATGGACAAGGGTCGATTTCACAATAGAGTCCCAAAACTATCAAAGCAACAGGATCTGGCATGAAGAATGTACAGCTCAAACCTTTTCATAAATGGAGTGCTACTCTTCAGAAAAAGGAATCCTACCACCATAGCCTGTGCACAGAAAAAATGAGAAAAAAAATAATTCCTTTCTCTTGGAATGCTTCTTTCTAAATGCCTGGAAAACAGGCTATTGGGCTGTAGTTCCACAAATACTTGATTAGCACAACTGGTTTCCAGCTATGTTATTTATGACAGTAGTTTAAATGCAATTATTTTCATGGGCACTTGAGCCATTTTATATAAGAGTTCATAAAAAAACTAATCTGTGAGGATCTGCTGGGTGAGAAGAGTAACAGTCAATTTATTCTGCCTATCTGTCATGTCCATCAAACTGTGCATATGGATGATGTGGGAACAATGCAGATCACCCAGGGGATCAAAGCCCATGTGATACTTGGTACCTAAAGGAACAGAGCTGTCCTGAGATTGGTCCATCCCAGGGCAACAAGAATCCTGACTATGGAAGGGATTCTGTCAGGAAATAGTCATACACATTGAAAGAAAGGAGATGCTGAAAGGATTGGAATAAAGCAAAGCTTGGAGATTGAATGCTGTTCATCTTCAGGGAATTCCATAGTGAGACAGTGGTAATACAATCCTCAATATTTTTCCAGGCTACCAGCTTCAGTCAGGTGCCATGGAGAGAGGAAAAAGGAGATATGCAGATGATACATGTTAAGAAAGGAAATGTTGAACCAAAATCTCCAGTATGGAAATACAAAATACACTTTCTTCTTGATTCTTAAAATGGTTCCTCACTTGTGACCAGTGAAAACAATTGTGAAGGAAATTAGAAAAAAAAGTTTCCAAGGAAATGAAAAGCCTCATACTAAAAAGCCCAAGAAGGTAATTCAGTACAGGAGCTGGAGCATTAGACTAAGAACTGGGGGAAACAGCTCTTGTCCTGCCTCATCATTTTATCACCAGACTTTGCAGTCAAAAGTAATTTTGGTCCAGTTGTGACACCTACACTCACTGATTTCAGAGAGTCACAGAGTAGTTTGGGTTGGAGAGCACATTTAAAGATCATCTCACCCAACCTCTCTGCCATGGACATGGACATCTTCATTAGACCAGGTTTCTCAGAGCCCCATCCAACCTGGCCTTGAACATTCTCATGGACGGGGAATCCACAGCTTCTCTGCGTTACCTGTGACAGTGCCTCACCACCCTCATTGTAAAAACTGTCTTCTTCATCCAATCTAAACACACCCTCTTTCAGTTGCCCCTTATCCTGTCACTGCAGCCCTTGGTAAAAAGTCTGTCTTTCTTGTAAGCCCTATTTATATGTTGGAAGGCCACAATAAGGTCTCCTTAGCTCATTCTCTTCTTCAGGCTGAACAACCCCAAATCTCTCAGCCTTTCTTCACAGGGGAGGTGTTGCAGCCCTTTGACCATTTTTTCTTGTCCTCCTCTGATCCCCTCTAACAGGACCATGTCTTTCTAGCATTGGGCACCAGAGGACTGGATGCAGTGGGCCTGTGCAAGGTAGCAGGTGTTCCCTAGTCAAAGGACAGCATCCATCAGTCTGATCCTTCAGTCTTCTGTTTCTTATTTGTAAAAGAGTGGATACCAATGCGTATTCAGTTTTGCAGAATGACTAAAAAATCTTGGAGGTAAAGTGCTAGATACTGCCTACTGAATTTGTGCTATTGTACTGCTGCTTTTTTTGGGACCTGCTTAAAGTCCACATAGTGTTTCAATCTGTGATCAGATGGAAAAATTATCATGGGCCACAGAACTTCCCAAGTCCCTTTCCCAAGTCCCTTCTTGAGATACTATGAGTATCTCAAGAAAAAAACTGCTGGTCTTGGTTTGAAAATTGTTGGTGATGGGAGCTTAGCTGGCCACAGTCTATGACACTTATGCAATTTTGCACCTTATGCCTATTTTGAACTGATGTACCTGAAACTTCCATATATTATATTATTGAAGCCTTATCTGATATAATAACCCCTACAGTATCCATTTATTTATTTATAATTCTTAGCCGTATCTTTTACTTGTAGGCTGCTTCTAGATAGGAGTTAGGTTTCTTCCTAGGCTACTTTGCCCATTTTGCAATGATTTTTGCAGGTTTTTTGACCTTTCTTTGAAATATCAACATCTTATTTTTCATACTAGTATCAGGAACAAGTGGTTTAGCATTGCTATGAATTGCTTTAGAGTCCCTAGAAGTAGATTAGAAATGCCAGACAAAGGCTGAAGTGCTGAACTAGTATAAATTCCCCTCACCCATTCCATTCAAACTTCTTCAAAATGTTGAAATGTGGTTAACTCCGAGAAGGCAGGTTTCACATCTGATCATGTATCATCTCTCTTCCTTGCCAGGACTTAATGCCCTGTCAGGAATCATCTGTTCTCTCACAGGTGGCATAATGCCAAATGAAAGCATAAAGACTGCATACATTCCCTTGTGTACTCTGGCTAAGTCAACAGAAAAGTGATTGTGTGCCCCTGACTGATATGGATTTATTCTGTAAGATGATTTAATAGCATAATCTATGATATTAATGAGCATGAAACCACAGCCACACTGTTCCAATATCAGCTGTATTGGCTCCAAATAACAGAAATGATATAACTTCCTCCTTACACATGCCAAAGTCACACTAGCCCTTTTGATAACCTGGAACACTGGCAGTCTAAGTTCTCTTAGCCATCCAACGTGAACCCCAGTTTTTTTTTAAACCAATGTTTTCTACAGCAGAATTCATTTCTCCATAGTTTGTTCCCAGCTACAGAGCTTCACAGCTGGGCTTTGTGAAAGGTATGCTGTTTGCCTGCTCCCATATGTTCCCAAATGATCCATATTGCTATGGATTGGATTTGTTTCAGTCACTTTTGTGAGTTTTAAAGCTAAGCATTTTACCAGTGTTGCCTATCTACACTTCCCTCCACAGTCAGTGAAGGAAGTTCCACTTTAGGACTGAATGAATTTTCCTCTGGAGGTTCTCCTCTTAATACCAGAGACCTAACTCTGATTTTGTGTCAGATGAAAACCTTCTGGTAATAGTTTTATATTTTCCTAACTACCTGATAAAACTATTTACTACCAAAGCTAAAAGACAAAAAAAGAATTCCCAAATGTTACTATCACATCACAGTAACTCTCCCCTAAACCAATGTCAATGAGCTTCCTCTTGGCTATCAAAGACTGGACATGAATTGAGGACAAAAAACCATTTGTGCTTCTACTTTAGCCTTTCCTAGTTGGGTAAAACTGGTTATTTAGCAGGAGAGGAGTATGTGTTGTCCCATCAATTTAGGACTGCTTTGTTTATAAGCAAGTAAATTCCATTTCTAGTACTATTATTACAAGACCAACAAATGGGAATCAAATTAGAAAGGAAACATGACGAAGAAGTCATTGGAATGGTACCTGCTGGAATCGGATGTCCAGATCAAAAGTGATGGGCTCTCTAGGATTGCAGACCACTGGCAGGCTGTACTCCTGATGTGGGGCAGTGGTACAGGCTATCAGCTTCACCGTGTACGTTCCAGAATAGTCTCGAACCTGGACACACAGAGAGAGGGAGCTGTACCACCAACATCCCAACTAACAAGCCGGGACAGAAGAAGACTTAGTGACGGCTGAGGTTTTACCGCAAAGTCTGAAACAAAGCTCCACTGCTGGACTGGCTGGTTGTAGGTTGGCTCACTTCGGATGAGGCTGAGGCTGAATGTGAGGCCCGGGTGATCAGCTGACATAACCATGGAAGTTAGAGATGAAGCTAGAAACATGCCAAAGAGAGAGATTTCTCACCTTCAGTGTTTCGTTACAAACTCTCAGAGCCTGAAAAGCATTCCCAATAATTCATAAACCATAATGCCATAGCTGACGTTAATACCTTCACAGGCACTGGGTTTTATTAACTGAAACTAAAATCAATTAGAGTCAACTCAGCTGGGCCTCCCTGATTCTCGTTCAGGTGCCTATTCAGCAGCTCCTTTTGGGCTACACAATGAGAACTGCATAAAGAATAAATTTAACAGACAGTCAAAACAGTGAGAGTGGAATGGCAGAGATCTATAATCCCTCCTGTTTTGAACTCAGAATGTCAACCCAGGGAAACACAACATAATTTCTCTTAGCAATTTAACACTTTTTTCTCCGCCTGATAGTCAAAACCAAACACACTAGAGGACAGCTGAGAAAAAGTAGAAGCACCATGAAGGAGTTTTATTGGTTAAAAACACCTGAGTTAAACTAAGATTTCCTATTTTTTTTTCTCTTCTCACTGTTGTTCAGCAGATTTAATTTAGTTAGATAATCTTTTCCATAGCTGGCATTCATGCCCAGATTTATGTCTGTAGACAGAGTGTTACACCCGTAATTATTCTGAATAAAGGCAGTGGGGTTTAAACAGATTAAATTGCAGGAACAGGTCCTTGAATGTCAGTGAGAGTGTTATATTAACGGAGTGATACAATGCCCATACAAGACTTTTTCTTGCTCTCTGAAAAAGGTCTAAATATCCTAGAAAAGCTTCAAGTTAGAAAAGAAATTTTAATGCTATCCAAGTTCTTAGGACAATACAAGTAAATAGTAATTATAACTATGAGGTTAAAAACATGTATCTACAGATCCCTAATGCACACAATGGCCTAGATCTTCATCCTTCATAAATCAGGCTCTTGATCAAGTGGAACTATTTGCCTTCCATGAGGTTCATGCATATTTCAACAAATTTGACAACCTGAATACAGTCATCAATGACAAGTAAGGGATCTCAAGAAGAGGAAAAAACTGTATCTGAAGAGCAGAGTACATTAAAAAAAAATCAGCTATCAGAACCAGAAGTAGACAAAAAATGAATAGTAACAAATTTGGGAAGGGTGTCTATTTCTGTAGTACTGCTAAAGGGTAGGTTACACTTACCAGGATGGGACATAACAAACAGACCATGAAACCGGGCTTCGGTCTTGAAGTTGACAACCAAGCGCCCCTCTTCACTGATGCGCATGCTGGTTGGGAAGAGGGAACCTGCCACAAAAACCAATTAACGAGAGCGTTCCACTTGCAGCTGACAGAGAAATCACTCTCCTGTGAAACACCAGAGCCACTCTTTCATCGGCCCTTGCCATGTCACATGTTTGGGGGGGCCCGCTGGTACTTTTTGGGTTGACTCCGGATTCTCCTCAAACAAGAATTTACACAGCGAGGCCTTGAGTTTTCACGACATGACACAGCTTCCAAAGCATATAGGGAACTTCCCTGCAAAGTCATGCTCTTACATGTTACCATGGACCCCCACAGCTGATCTAGTAGGCTGAGGAAAATCCACACAGCACAGTCTATGCTTGGGCTCAGGAAACAGCATGGTCAGCTGCCAGGGGGGTCTGCAGAAGGAAGACTTTTGTTTTCACCAAGTATTCAAGCTGACTTCTACCAATGAAAGCTGCTTCAGAGATACCCTTTATCAGTGCCTCCCTGCCTACTGTGCCAAGGCAGCAACCACCAGCATTAGTTGCAGCAGCTAGTTGTGACTTCCACAGTGATCTACTCTAGGGTGCTGCAATCTGTGGAACTCCTTCTGACTGGCTTTGCATTGCTGGCAATTTTTGGCATGAATTTGGCACAAAATACAGGCCTTAGGTATTCTAATTCCAGATTACAAGATCTCCTTTACACGTCAGAAGTGGTTTATTGCTTTAGCTTGAAGACAAGACCCTTTTTCTCTGGAGTTCTGCAAAGCTTTAGAGCTCACGTATTTCCTTCAACGCTCCCTTACAAACAGCAGTGATGTACCACCATTCTGCTTGCCAGGAAAAAGAAGGAAAGAGGAATGTTCCCCCATGAATGCTGGAAACCTAACACACCAGTGTGAATGTATACAACCTGTACAACATCATCTGTACCAATTATATTTCTTGGTACAATAGGAATATCTATATATCCATGCTTGAATTAGGGCTTTAGAAGACCTTGACTGCTTTACATGTTACTTAGAATTTATCTAGGACTACTACATGAATGGAAGTTATGGACAGTTATGGAAAGAAAATGGAAATTAGTTAACCCCTCCCTGCCCAGAAAAACAACTGCTCAAAAAATACTACCCAAATGAGACTGGGATATGTTGGGGGTTGTTTTGTGCTGTTTTCAGAGGGAACTGACAATGTTCAGCACCTCCAAAGATGCGGCCATCAGCTTCTTAAACAGAGAAATAAAAAAATCAAAGCATCAAAGACGGGAAATGCATACATGCACCATGTAACTGCTGAGACAGAGGATTAGATCTGGCTGTTATTTGGTGACTAGCACACCACATGATTTGTGGCATGTGGCTTATTCTCTAGGCATGGCATGACGTGCTTCATTCTTCACGCACTGTAGATTCCCCTCGCTGCTCCTCATTTCCTGCTCTTAACATAAGGACAGAAATGGCATAGCAATGATTTCTGTAGTTCATATACAGAAAGCAGAAGCAAAAAGTGATTTTAGGTTCCCAGGAGAACTGACATTGTGTAAGTCTATGTACCTAATTACAGCTGGTGCCTGTATTCTACCTTAGGCTGAGAGAGATAGGAAACACCTGAAGCTTAATGCTGGGAAATATTAAGTAAATTTGCATAAAAAGAATAATGCAGCACACAGGTGTAACTATATAGTTTAATCCTGCACATTCATCTGTATGTCAATATTTTTAAAAAACAAATTAACTTTTTTAAAAGATAAATTCTGCAACAATAGACTTGTTGGACTTGTTGACTAGTTATACTCATGAACATTTACTGACAGTATCTAACACATTTACAGAATGTCTCACAGTTTACTACTCTCACAAAGAGGACAGGCCCCTATTATACAGTTCTGTTTCTTTTGAATGTTTCATAACATTTTTAAAATATCAAAAGTTTCTGAAACTGGCCATTCAAAGTGAGAAAAAAATGGTATAACAGAAAAACTTCAAGTATTTTCATTAAAGAGCAAACATCTTGTGTGCTAACAGAATTTGGTTACATAATGTACCCTGAAGTTCTGAGTAGATACAAATATTTTAATTTTTGCACGCGTGCTTCAAATATAACGATACAATTGTCTTTCTTTGCAGTAAAAGAACTGATGTCAACCTTACATGATTTTCACAAACACTCCAGCAGAGACCTGTGAGTGCTAGGAAATGACAGATTGCAACAGTTAATAAATAATAATTTTAATTTTTTTTTAGCATTGGAATGACTGAAAAACCATCCTACTGTGTGCAAATTATACTCTTAGTAACACAGCTTGAGTTCTGTGCCAAGAAACCCAACACCCACCTTGGAGCTCTGCTTCAGGCGGGCTGCCGATCCCATCCTTCCACAGGATGGCAGTGTCATACACAAAAGTCAGCCGGAGCTCTGACTGCAGGTCGAAATGCTGCCAGCCTCCGACGCCCACAGGAGAGTGGAAAACGTAAGAGACGTACAAAGGGACTCTCAGCGTGACATAGGACTGCACTAGGTTGAGAACCTACAAAAACCAGAGTTGTATATTAGGGTTAGCGATCGTGAATGGCAGCATTGCACAGGTAAGCTGAATGCAAGAGAAAGTGAAGACAACTTGAAATAAATAATGTTACTGAATCGAATACACTCTTTTTGCAATTACAGATGAAGTGCAAAACCATGTTTCAGTGGTTTTCAGCTGAGCTTACATCCCTTCAAGCTTCATCTTTGTGCTTCAAACTCAAAAAACATAATTCCCTCAATTTTGACTCATCATTTTTGCTCAGGTTTTTTTAGTAAATATACAACATAGCTACTAATGAAGGCGTTAGAAATTTTTCAAATATCCTTTTTCATTTGCTCTATGGTTATGCCTTAACCAACTCTTTTTCTTACACTCTCGTTACTATCAACTAAGAAACTCTTCTGGAAGATGCTGAAATTGCTCAGATGTCATTGCAAGACAGAGTCCTTGGACTCTATTTAGTCACCTCTGGAACTCTTTGTTCCTTTGTGCATGGCTAACACACTGCATGCAAACACACAAATCATACAGTTCCTCACTGTCTGGAAGAACTAAAAATAATAAGCAAGTTGATATGGATTTAAAAATAGAGCCTTTCTGCGTATATTATACCAAACGATTGTGCTGGAATTATCAAAGAATTACATATTCTTCATGTATACTTTTACAAAAAAAAGGCAAGAAGAATAGTCTCTGTAAGCTGTCACCTCTTAAGATAGGTCTTACATGGCTACATGGATCTAAACTTCTCTGAAGAGACTTCGCATTTATGTTTGGTTACAAACACTTTGCCACTCACGTATCTCTGAGTCAAAATGTGCTATCCAGATCCTTTTAGACCATTCTGGATTTTCTTAGAAAAACACATGAGGAAGGATACACATTGAGATCATCTCCCAGTGGGAAACTTTTCAAAGTCATAAAAGTTGTTGAATTTTCATTTAGTTCCAATAGAAATTCCATACATAAATTTGCACATCTGAACATTTCCCTGATTACTTTACAGGCTTCGAAAGAGTGTTTTGCAGTACCAAAAATCCCCAGCATTCAAAGAAGTTTACAAGCTGTGTAAAAATCAAACTGTTTCTGGGTTCAACCAGCAACATGTCAAGGGGCTGAATGCCCATCACCTTACAGCTGCTTTACAATTTGAACTGCCTGACAGAACTTTTTCTAATATAATGTAACCACAAATTTACTGCTTGCACTGACTAAAAACTCTGACCTAATTAAGGACTTCATTATGGCAAATGTTCATAGTTGCCACAACTCACTTTCACGTGTGACACTCCTTGATCTAAACACGATGCTACCAAACCACTTTCAACTTGTATTGTTTGACTCATTCCATAATATGTGCTCGCATTTAGACAGTAGTCATTTGGAAACACACAGTATCACAGAATCAAAGAATTGTTAGGGGTAGAAGGAACCTCTGGAGATCATCCAGTCCAACCCCCCTGCCAAGGCAGAGTCACCTAGAGCAGGTTACACAGGAACATGTCCAGGTGGGTTTTGAATGTCTCCAGAAAAGGAGACTCCATGATCTCACTGGGCAGCCTGTTCCAGTGCTCTGCCACCCTCTGTGTTCTTTCTCATGTTGTGGTGGAACTTTCCGTATTTTAGTTTATGGCCATTGCTCCTCACCCTGTCACCGGGAACCACTGAAAACAGTCTGGCACCACTGAAAAGTAAAACACTAACACAGACTGGTAGATGAGATGCTACAGTTGTAGATTATATTAATGCTTCTTTGTTGGTTTTACATAAACACAATCAAGAGCTTCTATTTGGAACAGAAAAAGAGTTTTCTTCTCTCTATATATTGGATGACCAATTGAAGTTAGACAAAAATATTATTATTTAGTACCATTTAATTTGCAAGTTTATCTTTGGGGTACCTGCATGAGTATCTGAGCAATTATTCTGGACACAGATTTACTAAATTGTTCCAAATAACAACATGATATTCTCAGTTCTATAAAAAAATATATAGCAATGATGCAGCTCTTGAGTGTTTTATGATTTACCTTCGATTCAAGGGTAATCTCCAAAATTTGTCATTTCCTGGAGCAGTATCAAGAACTGAATGAATACATTCGATTGTATAAAAAATGCATTACTATTGTAAGGTCATATCAGACAAACTGTGTTGGCTTTTCTCTCTGCCTTTTTGTTCTACATCTGCATGCTGTACAGTAAGAATTAGACATTGAAGTCAGAGATCTGAAATTTAGTTTGCTTATAAGGAAGAGACAAAAGTATGTGGAAGAGGATTTAATATATAACCATTATTTTCTTAAATAGAAGCATACATAATGCTTAATGATAAAGTAGAGACTGGAATATCAAAGTGAGAATTTAATGACCTTGAAGATTAGAATAATAATAGTGAGATGAAATCTTATAGCTTAAAGTATAAGGTAATAGAAACCAGCCACAGAGATTTCTGGTAGAAATGAAAGACATTCATTAGACACAATTGAGGGGAAAAAAATTTTGTTATGTGAGTTGATCACATCATAACCATGACCTTCCTACCCTCTCCATGTGCTATGATCCTAAGATAAACAGAGGAATGGGGTGGAAATTAGAAGCATGCATGCCATTATACAGAGCACTAGTGAGAGCTTATCTGGAACAGCTTTGATCATCCATGCTTGAAAAAGTCTAATTTGCATCGTAGACTGCAGAAAAAGAAATCAACATAATCAGAGGAATGGCAAAACTATCTGATGAGAAGAGTCTAAAATAGCCGTGTTGTTGAGCCCAGTACAACAAAGGCTGAGAGGGACTAAGAATGCTGTCTATAAACATCAGAAGACTAAGTGCAGAGAAGGGCCACTGATGATGAAAGATAGTGCTGACACGGGAACAAATGGGCATAAGATGGCCATGACAAACACAGCCTAGAAATCTGAAGAGCTTCCAGCCCTCTCTGTGGTGGCATTTGACAAGAATAGCGAGGCCATGAAATCCTCTTAAGTTTTAGATTAAGTTTACTAGTGTTGGAATGATACCATATAGGCTTAAGGCAGTGGCCTGGATAGGGTGATGCACAAAACTCCTTCTAGCTCAGTACCTTATGACACATCAAGCTAAAAGCCCTCCTTCCAAGGGTTTTCTTGACTTTCAACGTATCATTGGCTCTTCAGGTGTACTGTATACAAAGCAATCCATTAATGAGGTTTGTAAGCCACATTTTAGTGTTTTCTTGCCTCCATTCAATGGGATCATAGTGTTAGAGAGCTCAGCTTCTTTGTACTGGTGGAAATCTAGTAGCAAGATCCCTTCTGGGGCAAGTCTGCCAGAAACACTGCTCCTTTGACATCACCACTGCTCTGTGGGGAAATCTGAAACTCTCCATTTCTAGGACTGTAGAATTTAAAAGGTTCTTCCCTTTTAGTAAAATCTGCAAGAGGTGTCTGGGCAGCAGGGCTGCTTGCCTCAGCCTGGGAATTTAGTTGTGTACTCATGTGCTTCCATCAGTATTGCTGCCCTTACTTGTGATTCATGGCATGGAGGGGGAGGCAGGAGTTCTTTCTAAAAGCTCACTGAGTTTTTATGCACACAAACCCTTCTCCAGGCACTCATGGATTTGCAGGTGTGGAGGTAAACCTACAACACTGATAGTCAGAGAATTACTGAATAAATATTTCTCTCTAACAGTAAATGAAAACTTTTAAGAGCCTCTCATTCCTACAAGGGGGAATCTACCCTTCTGCAGGCAGAAGAGAAAAATCTGAAGACATGCTATATGAAAGGATCTTTTTGATATAGTGAAAATAAAATAAAGAGGAAGTCAACTGCGGAGGAAAGCAAAGTGAGCAGACACCTCCCCACCCCTCAAATGAATTGATGGAATGTGTTACACAGATGGAGGAGTCTGACTTCTCCAGCCCTCCTAATAATGCTGTTTAGACAAACATGAGAAAACATTCTTTCCATTGAGTTATCTTTCCTTTCCAGCACTGCATGCAAAGCCTATTGAGAGCAGCCAGCTGTTCATTTTATATCTCTATGTGACACTGATGAAACCAAAAGGGTAACTTAGAGCTGTGAAAGTGTAGGATCAGCTTAACTGCTGTGGAGAGACAGGACAGGTGCATTATGTATCCATGCATCCTATGCACAGGAGATTTTACCAGTTGCACTGACAAAATTACATTCGGTGACACTGATTTTAAACAATAATAAGTCGGTGTGAATTTCAGTCTTCTGACACCAGGAGAGAAATACAGACTACAGCTACACCCCAGACGAACTGGAGAAATTGTGTCTAATACTCTGTGACAATGCCAAGTCTGGAGGACCTGAGAAGACAGAAGACAGAAATTATTCCAAGCAGGGAACAGACTCTTACAGATAACATCTGGAAAAATTTAGAAAAAAAATCATCAAACAGTGTACCTCAAAATTCATGTGTGTGAGAGAACATGATTTGTACTGGACATTGATCTAAGAAGTGAAGCGTCACACTTTTTTTTTTTTTTTGGTAAGATAAATTATCACAGAGCATGAGGTCTGTTTTAGAATACTGACAATTCCCATTTAAGACTTAGAAAGCATTAAAGGGACTTTCTATAAGTGTTTTTCTTTTCTTCCCCTTTCAGATGCAATCTGTCAAACTTCATTAAGTAACAAACACAATTATTTTGAGAATCTGTCATGTAACAATTCAGAATATTTACAATAAAAAATATTTTCAGTAAAGGGTTTGGGGCATGGACTCTGTTCTACATTTATAGTGTGCTTTATTTAGCTGGCTTACATTTCCAGAGGGCAGAACTAGTCAGTGTGTGTGTACAGTGATAGTACTGATAAAATCAGAATTAGACATTAGAAATAACACATGTTCATGTTTTATTTTGTGTATCTCAATGAAACAGACTTTATGTGAAAATTGTATTTTTATTCTCCAAATTACCCTAAGTTTCATTTTCTATTGCATTTACTTGCTATGTCTGTGAATTTGAGTCACACAAGCTGAACAATGTTATCAATTAACTACTTACACCATGTCAGTATGGCAAAACTAAGATTTGGCCCCAAGAAGACACCCAGACAGGTAGGTCACAGGTGAAATGGAAAGCAGGTTTGTTTAAAGAAGTCTGAATGGGAAAGAGAATGCAATACAGCCTTGAAACGCCAGTCCCTTGAAAAAATTTAACCTCTGACCTTATTATACAGCTGGTGCATTCATTTTTAGTATTTTTTTTTCTTCACAGCTTACTAAATGCACATGTTTGCAGGTAGAGAAAAAATGTTTGTCTTTTAGTGAGGTTCCATGTCAAGGGAACATGAGTTGCAGAGTTTTCTTAAACTTGACTGGGGTGGCTAAAGTGAATACAAAAATCTGAAAACAGACATTTCTGTCTGTTTTCATTTTACAACATCTAGTGAGATTTTCAGAATAGGTGAGTTTTCATCTTAAAGTACGATTTTGGTAAAACTAGATCCAGTAAAGCTGGAAATACAGTGTTTCTGTGTAATAAAAACCTTCTGCAAGCTGCCTTGTATAAGGTGCAGCAGTACATTAGTGATTCTAAAATCTGTTTGCAGATGGGAGTTTGAAACGCTCAGTGCCATACCATGTGTAGCATAAATGTGAACTGAACGTTTTGGAAGAAAGACATTTTCAGTTTGGGCCAAAAATAACTGGTTTTTGAAGAGAAAAAAGTGAACTGCTCAGTTATACTCAATTACCGTAGTTTCAAGGTATAAATCTACACATTCAAGTATTTTAATATATGTTCTTCACCTTCTTGTTCCTGTAAAAGACTTGATTAACAAGCTGTTGTTAATAAAATTAGTGTGGATGGTAATTTCCTTGCTTCCCTATTCAAGGTCTGGAAATGGACTGGAACTACGAAAAGCAACATCCATATATAAATACTTGGCCAGAACCACAGAGAAGCCTTCGTATGCCAAACTGCCTGGCTATAGCAAACTGTTATAACAGTAGGAAATGGGATGAAATGATACTTCACACTCTATGAAATAAGTGTAGGCCAACACTTCAATATACACTTTATTAAAGTATGGTCACTTGCTTGCTTTTCACTCATTTTTTGCACTTCCTTTCAAGAATATCTGTCACCATTTTAGAACCTGTGTTTTGAGAATGTGAGACGTCTGTAGTACTTGACTCTCACAATGTCCCCATGAAGTAAAGTCCAGCCGTCGTTAGCTACTTGAAAATACAGGAAGACTGCCCTCAAGTAGGTGAGTTCCCCCTTTTTAAGGCCTATACATATCCAAATGCAGACACTGAATTTTAGACTGTGACTGCAGGTTGACCTAAAGAAAACTGCTAATCATCAAAGCTGACCTTAACAAGGACAGAACTCTAATCCAAATTAATTAGCTCAATTTAGAGAGGAGCAGGTCTTTATTTTTATTTTTAAACAGAAGTTCTTTAAATTGCACATCTGAGTCCATGTTTAGATACATAAATGCCTGGTTTTTCAGTTGTGGGCAGACCCCAGGAACAAACCGTCAAGCTCTACACTGAAAGGAGTGCTGCATCTAGCTCACACAGGGTTTGCTCATGCACAGAATAATTGAGAAAGAGAGTGGGTCACAATCAAAAGGCCTCAAAGGGAAAAAAAAAAAAAAAGAAAACTAAGACCTTCTCTGTATGTATTATGACAGTTCATGAGTTCATGGGAACTGGCTAAACAGCTGCAGCCTTCAGCAAACACTAGGAGCTGTGCCAGAACTACACCAGCTGGAGGTCTCCCACCTCACTTCTTGCTTACTAAAGTTCACCTACTTCCCCTACCATAGCAGGAGCTCCCATAAAGTGAAGGTCCACATCATTTAAGACATTGCCAGTTCTTTTTGTAAAATCTCTCTGTCTGAATCAACATGGCTGTCGTTGTTTGACCATACAGGTACTGGAGAACTAGAATCAAGAAACAAAAGTTTGAGCCTAAAGATCTAGCCAAAGTATTGGGTAAATTCAAGATATTAAATTTGCAGTGGCAGCAGGATGTGGTAAGAGTGTTTTTGTTATTTATCTGTTCTGTCTGTATAATAGAATTTAAGCTTCTTTTGTCTGCTAAAAAAAATGGTGAAAACCATAGCTGCCAGCTTTCCTCTCACAGAAGAGGATTATTAATTGTTCACTGAAGGAGAAAAAAACAACAATGGTGACAACCACAGAGATAGGGCACTGACTGCCTCCCCTCTCAGCTGGAGGGGGTCATGTGAAGATAAAGACCAAACCTGGAGAAGAATTAAATGGAGGTGGGGAAAACAGGGAGGGCAGTGAAGCGCGTACCGGCTGCGGAGAAATGCTTCACCGCTAGAAGTAATTCAGCTTGATATTTCACTTAACACACTGTAACCTTTTATCCATAACCCAGAAGGCACTAAAGGATGACTTCAGCTGCAGTTTCATGGCTCTCACAGTTCATGTTCATCTCTCTATCCTTCTAAACGAGAGCTTACATAAAGTACGTAATACTTCTGAAGCCTAAGGAAAGTACAGCTCTCTTCTCTGGCCACATTGCCACTTATGCATGTCCTCCAAAACTGAATATACAGGTTCTTCCAATTTACTAAAATATTGGAATGGTACTTATTTCCTCCTCTGTTTATATGCACATAGGCATTAATAGGTTTTATTTAGATACACGTTTGTCTAGTGCAGCTATTCAGCCTTTTCTCTAAAGGACACAGACGTATTTCAAATGAAAAGGATGCATACCAGGTTTTCCTTCCTTTTCACCGAGGGAGAAGTGGCTTGCATAGTTACAGACGTTTCAAGCTGTGTGTGCTTATGGGCTTATGGTTGTGTTGCATGGGAAATAAGAATACATGCAATAAGCATATTGCCTGGGCATAAGGAGATAGTCGAAGGAATGATGAGTCGAAGAAATGAAGAAATTAAATCATTCTAAGAACAGTGAAGACTGCTGTCATTTTTATCTTGTGGGAATGTGTAAGGTTTACATCCCACACTTGGATGCCGGCCCTCTCCCTCTGACAGGTTCATAGATCTAGTGGAATGCACCTGTAGGAGGATCTGCTTTCAGAAGAGGCCAAGCCCAAGCAGAGCCTGGACAGGGAGCTTCCAACATCAAGGCAGAGAGCTTGAACTGGTCTCTGGAACAGACAAGGAACCAGAACTGATGACAAAGCACTGAGATGACATATCCATCAAGGCCTCTGTATCTGAGAAGGGCAGAAGCTTCATTTTGTTCTCATCTTCTGATTTAGAGTATGTGATCTCTAGTTAAGAGGGGCAGAATGTTGGGAAGTTAGCCAAGTGTTAAAGAGCTCCTGGTGCAATTTCTTGCCCAGCAAACTGACTGTGTGATTACCTGTGAACACTCACAGAGTAAGGTGGACTTTAGGCACGTAATTATAACAAAATCAAAACAAACAAAAAAAATCAGTTTATCTGATTAGATATATATGTGTCTATTGGTGACTACACTTTCAGTAGTAAATTAGCTCTTTCGTTGCACACGCTTATATGTTTCTGTGGGCAACAACACACCTTCCACATCTGCTTTATGCCATTTGGGACTAACAAAATAAGAATTTGTGCAAATAAGTCTACTGAGGTCTCACAAAAGATAGCTCCCTGGCAAAATGTCAAAAGAGCAGAGAAAATAAGGCCATTTCACAAAGCAGGCTCATTCTTTTCACAGTGGTTCAACAAGGAATGCTAGTGTACTAGCAAAGTGAGTTAGCTGTGGATAGACTTCTCTGATATGAATCCTTCTTCTAGCCTGTAGCATTATTCCCCAAATATATTTCTATGTACATAAACTTCATAGTTACAGCCACTGTACTCCAGACCCTGAGTGGGATCAGACAGGCTTATATAGTAATTATACAGAGAAGACACAGGGATTAATTTCACTGTCACTGCTCCAGAAGAAATCCTGTACCCTTTTCCTTCCACATTACTATGGCTTTCTAGAAATCATTTTCCGAAGTACACCTGAAGTTCTCTCCAATGTCTTGCTTTTAACTCCCCAACCAGTTTCACAGCTCTGTTCTTCAGCCATTCCATATTGGCAGCTTCTTTTGCTTTCTGAACAGGTAATTTTCTGCTGGGTAATGCAAGACCACTGTGCTGTCTGCACTGATGGGTCATGTTACCCAGTGAACAAGAGATCAGCAAAGCCAAGCTGCTGGTAGGAGACTGCAGTCCATTGTTATCAGCAAGAAGTCTCTCCACAATGTTTTAAAACTGCTTTTTAAGATATACCACAACTAATATTAAAGAGCCCAGGGCTACCTATGTGCTAAAAGCAATTCTTCAGAAGGCTTTCATTTTAAGAAAAGACTAAGTTGGCTCACTATACAGTAAAAGTGGGATTGGTTTGTCCCAAAAGACCCCAGAACTGTAGTGGGAGAAAATCATAGCAAATTTAACTCAAACCAAATTATTCACTTATTTCTACTACCACAGATGAATTATAAGGGAAATTTTATAAGAACACACTACAAAACCAAGAACCAGTTCCATACCTGTCCATCTGTCCCAATGGTGCCTCCACAATCTGTGAGGAGCTCGGACATGTCATAGTAGCTAATAAACTCCCACAAACAGGCTTCCAGATTCAGGTTGCGGTAGAAGCGCAAGGTATTGAAGCCTCTAATTGTTGGGCTGTACTGATAGGGAATGGTCTCTCCAATCACATCTGGATTCTTGGTAGCATCAGTTAAAAAACCATGGTGGGTCTTCACTTCTGTATAATCCAACAGGTTGGAGCATTTATGGTTTCCAACTCTAGTTCCGTCAGGGCTAAGTGTCAGCTCAAAGTTGGAGAGCTCTCTTGTAGAAATAACAGGCAGCATGCCTAAAAACATTAATTTATAGCACTAAATGTCAGTTGTCAGTACTGCTTAATTTAGCCAAACTTTGTCAAACATTAAGCATGCTATACAGTGCTTTTGTATTTTGTACTTACACCAGTTACTGTACCTTAGAATTCAAAGAAAGTTGATATGTTAAGTATGTATGAGAATTTTACCCACAATAATTGTCTGTATACTATGAAAAGACAAATAAATATTTCTAAACATATTAATATACAACATATTAATATTGCAAAATACTGTTAAATGAAAAAACTGTGTGATTTTTTCACGAGCACCTAGTAATTAAATAGTATATTTCTAAGCACTTCAAAGGAGTTTTACAAAGCTTAGGTCTAGCCCAACTTACGTAAATTATGCAATTAATCTGAAAGAGCTATTCTTCACATCAGAGACTCTATCAATAGAGTAACTTATGCACCTTGCTGCAAACTGCATTTGTTCATTCATAACATTTTTCTTTGGACCCACCGTTAAAAGATTGTATTATTATTTTGTCTATTTAAAATAATATGACCAATAAAGTAGCTCAAATAACAGCATACTGTATAAGTTCTCTTAACTCCACAGCTGATTTTCTCATACCATCAATATGTGGCATTGTGACTGTCAGTTTGATGAGGTTGGCGTAGCCAGGATCTTCTGGGCCAGTGTAGCGCAGTTTGGCAGAGAATGGTTCTGCTCCAACTACTCCTGATATACGAGGCTGACAAAGACCTAATGGAAAAAAGAGAAAGCAACTTTACTTTAAGTCCATAGGAAACAATCTATACTTTTTCCCTTGCACTATTTTAGGTGTACTTGTCTTCCACTGTACAGGTATCCAAAACAATGAGAATTTTCTTGAATGAATAGTAAACACTTTGAGAAGCATTTTCCAGAGGTTTCGACAGGAATTTATGCAAAAGAGGATTCAAACAAAAATCATTACTCGATCAACAGGATCACATTTTCAGAACACTGTGCCTTTTCAGTTGTGTGTGTCAACCTTACTTGCAAAGTCAGTGACAAGTGCCATACTTTCTTACAGAGGTCTTCAGAGGCATATGTTTTAATTCCTCCCACCATCCTAAGTTTTATGGAAGATACCTAACCAGTGTTCAGTTGGTTTTGGCACTGGATTGGCATTCTGTGATATGGCCTCACAGAACTTTATGAGCCTCCCGATCCATTAGTAACAAAAGTGTAGTTAGAAAAATTTTGTCAAAGGATATCTAGAAATACTCTGCTTAGAATAGAGCCAGCTTCAAAGCTGGATCAAGTTGCTTAAGGCCTTGTTAATTTGAATTTTGATTTTCTCCAAGAAAGGAGAATGTGTAACTTATTTTGGTAATCCTTTCCAGTGTTAGTTCAATGTGTTCCAGTATTAGTCCCAGTTTGCAGGACCAGAAAATTAGGTTTGTAATCATATGATCAACTTCTAGTTGTGTAGTTCAATGCAGAAGTGTGTGTATTCTGGCCACTTTGTCATGTGATGGCCAAAGAATCACAAGGTACTCTAAGTAAGAAATAAGCAGATATGGAAAATCAAAACCGTTCTCTTTGCCCATTTCTGAGAGATTTCAAGAAAACAGGAGGCAGGGCCCTCCTCTTGGAGAGCTTATTGGTTTTTGTGGACCTCATCTTGCTCAATATCTCCAAGTGGGAAACCTCTGTCAAGAGGAAACAAAACGTCTTTTCTGCACATGATAGCTTTTTTTTTGGTTGGTTGGTTGGTTTGGTTGGTGGTTTCAGGTTTTTTTTCCTCAAATGCAAATAACATTGCTAAAGAGACTAAATGCAATTTTTTGCAGAATCTGGCTTCCTTTGGAGAATTTGGTCTATGCACTGGAGGTCAGGCATCCTCAAAGTGGAAAATAGTCAGGATTTTGGCAGGTTGCTTTGATCACAGCACTTCTTTCCTTCCACATCACAAGTTAGCTCAGGTACTGGAAGTAATTTATGCATGACAACTCAGTCCCGAGCCTGGGCTAATTAGCTCTGCTAATTTGTCAAGTGTAATCCAAATAAAGCATTATAACACTAACAAAGCCAGTCTGTTTCATATAACAAAACCAGCTCACACAGCACAAGTTTGTCTGTCTTTAACGAGAACTACAGAGCACCTCGTAGACAACACCCTTAGGCAGAGTCCTCTTTAGGGTGTAGGATTCCTGATTAGTGCAAAGATGACTTGAGTCTACAGTCAAAATGTGGAATAAAGGACAGGAGTAAAGAGAAATTCCATTCCTCAAAGTTCTTAAAGCCCTAAATTAGTAGAAAATATAATGTTTTAACTAAAATATTTACTTGAAAAGGCCTATAAAATGAAAATAATATTGCAAATGAACAATCATGGCATTTATCTCACACAAACTTCAAGAGTTAATGCAGCTACAAAAGCAGAAAAATGACACAAAGAGCCAAAAGGCTGCAGAAGGGTAATAAAATACAGTGTTTTGCAATTGACCTTGTTTGCTGATAATTACACATTCTCCATATTATACAATAAACAAAAGTATCTGTGATTTCTGTAACAAAATAGCCTGTGCTATCAGACTGTACTCGTGTGCATGTCAGTGCTTCACCTCTGCCTCATAATGATATTCAGTGTAAGTTTCATGAGTTGGCTGGGCAAAGGAGGTAGACTACATTAACTCTGCTGGCTGAGAGAATGCAGCATCAGTTCAGCATTGGTTTGGTGTCAAAGAATCAGAGAGAGACAAAGGAAGTATCAGACACAGAAGAAGGATGAATAATTATAAATGCTTTGACCAAGGAAAAATTTTGTCCATGCCCTATTATTGGACACCAGTTGCTTTAGTCTTTAGTCAAGGAAGACACCGATTCTCAGGCGTTCAGTGGGGCCTGAATGCCAAATGAGGTTTTTCCTCTGGCTAGGCTTTCACATGCCACTCCCATGTGGATTCTCCAATGTCTAGTAGGAGCTGAGACTGTACTGCATCATTACTACAGCTGAATTCAAAAGCCAAGAGAAATCCAGGCTCCACTAATTACATTGCACATTATGTATTGTTCTCACGAACATACAATTTTGCTATGTGGGTTATTATTTAAAGATGTGGAGAGAGGAAAAACTTTTTCCTTATACAATGCTTTGCTGTGTTAAGAGAGTTTTTGCACCACCTCTATGAACAACAGAAAGAAGCTGAGGCTGTAATGTTAAAATGCCTGATCACGTAACCAGCTTTTGTTAGGACTGAATTTGGGATCCAAAAGAGACCTGTGAATTTTGCAATAGGTGATGATGTCTTACCTTCTGACGTGCTTATAGTGACAATAGGGCTCATAAGCTCAAGACCCTCATTCCCATCTGAATTCACAGCGCGAGCTGCACACTGGACACGAGAACCAGCTTGAAAGTAAATGGAGTCGAGTGTAATCATCTTAGAGGAAGTGAAGAAGGTGTCAAAGTCAACCTCCTTCATGGGGCTGGTCACACCATCGGGGCCAGTGGGGGCACTCACAAGCCACCTGTACTGTGTCAGAGTATTATTGATGTTCTCACTGGCGCATATAGAGCCAGTCTTGTCAAAGTCTTCATACTTAGGATTACAAGCCTGCAGAACAAGGCAGATGTGTTAAGAATTTATTTGCTTCACAGCAAGGGAATTTTAAGTCATCAAGAGTCACAAAACTCAACAATGAAACTGAAAATCCCAGTAAATCTCATAAGAAATCACCTTATTTTGACAGTGATGTGTTTAGCACTGTTAGGGTGGCTTACAAGGTGTAGCTAATTATGCTTATTGAAATAAAAAATATTATTTTGAATTGATTTATAGGTGAAAGCGTGGCATAGTTATGAAGACACAAATGACACTCCCATGTACTACTTTAATTTGAACTTCTCCCTTTGATCTAATTCTGCAAATATACTTTGCATTTCAAGATTTATTTTCTTTGATTTTTTTATATTTAGAAGACCCATTCAACTTGTGACATTCCTGTGCAAAAAGAATGTGTGAAAAACAAACTGAAGATGGACACAAACATTCTTCAAGGTATATGAATATTTATGTAAACTTCTCAGTTGCAAAACTACTAGTGAAAAAAAAGAAAGAAGCCTGTGTTCCTTCAGCACTCATTTTTCAGTCTGTGGCACTTGTTGAAAACAATGGCTCATCTGTTATCTCCAGTGATTTAAACTCTGCAAATTAAGGCAGGATAACACAGGAAATAGTAAGGTCGGTCATGTAATCACAAACAGAGTGTGAGTATCAATATCAAACTGTTCTTAGTGAGGAACAAGTGAAACATCTTTCTGTGCTTTTTGTCCTCCTGAAAATGGACTCATTATCCAGACAAATTAGATTAGCTCTAAGGATAATTCTAGCTTGAACTAGTATGTGTGACCAATATGTGTGACTAATATGTGTGACTCACCACCATATGGATTGATACTGGGTGCCTAAAATCCACTGAACAAAACCCACATACTGATTTTGTTCCGTTTTTCCACAGAGATACTCACTGTGATACAGATGACAGGATAGCCAGCAATGGGACTGGTTCTGTCTTTGGCTTTAGAAGTATCATCATATATCAACAGAGATGCAACTTGAGGGACAGAGGGAAAGGTGACATCTGCCATGCTGTTCATTTCTTCGATGTAAACAATGGCCTTGGCTGCCTGACAATGAAAAGGACAGAAACAGTTCTCTGTGAAAATTTAAATAAACAAGGGGATTCAGGCTGCACCTCGATCAGAATATGTCTAGCCTCTGAAACATTGTTCCAAAAGAAGTTCTAAAACCTCAACTGGATGAGCTATTGAGAAATGGTTGAGGTGCTGAAAGTACACTGCAGAGTGCAAAAGGAAGAGCTAAAATGAAATTTTTCTTTTCAGAACAGTGAAGATCCCAGACCTTTAACCTTGTCTTCCAGCTTTTTTGTTATCACTTCAGTACTCTGGTAGAACCCTCTAAGTGCACTGTATGCTTTAATGCCTGGTGGAAATGGGGTGTTTGTCATCAGCAAAGGCTATGTCTCTTCTGTCTCTTCTCTCTGTCTTGAGACTATATATGGTGTGACACTGCTGATGCACACAGGGAGTTTCAAGAACATTTTATGCCAAATCAGAGGAATATACTGTTTAAATTAAAAGTATGTAAGATATGATGCTAAATAACAAGAATGTGTGGCTATTTCATCTTACACAGTAAGAGTAATATTAACATGGTTTTGACAGCATAAGTCATATCTCACCTGAAATTACTCTATTTACAGCATAGAGGTTATACTGTACTGCCAGAGAGTGTTTCCAAGAGGACATCAGTTTCTAAGACTGATTATATGAGGAGAATATGTCTAGAACAATATCCTGAAGACTTCAGTCTTTCATTGACTCTGTGGCCCCATCAACATCATTGCCTTGACAACAAACTGCTTTGTGTAGGTGCTACTGTGACAGCTGGGATGACCCTTTTTGTCTTTTAATATACAAGCCAAGATAGTGTGAATAAATCTTAAAAGAAGGGTAAAACAAACCAGAAAGTAAGTAAGAGGTCTGCTAACCAGATTTTGTTGTTCAGGACTTTGCATGAGCTTGTTACCTGTATTTCTGCAACCATGTTCTCATCGGGCTTCAGGTGAACAGTGAAGGCTTCTCTCATCTCCCTTACTCCATCGAAGAGAACTTCGATCTCCACAAAGTGCTGTGTTTCCCCCTCCTTAAACTCAATTTCTGAAAAATAATGAGACAGTTAAATCTGTTGTTCATAACAAGCTGTGATTCTAGGCCCAGACATGAGAGATGGCAGTTAATACTCACTTTTCTAATTACAGACGCTTGGAAATTTAGTTTAACCTATTTGATGCTACAAATAATAATAACGAATAGCAGTGGACACATGTGGAAATCACTGAAAATAAGACATTAACATAAAGAGATTTGCAAAGATCAAGATTTAATCGAATGGAACTTAATGTTTTGAAAATTATCTGTTACTAATTACGTAAATGTTGGTAACATATGTGAACGATCAAAAGACTGAAGAATTCTAAATAAATAGTATTGTCAGGTGTTTTTCCAACAAAATGTAATAAATACAATGGTATATACAAAAAATAAGGAACAAAGCTGTAGCAACACAAGAGTACTGTATTTTGAAAATCATTGTGAAAAAACCTCATAGGTCATGGTGATAAAAAGTTCAATCTTAACTGACTCTATTTGGTCTGCGTGGCAAGGCTTTGGTAGTGGGGGGCTCCAGGGGTGGATTCTGTGAGCAGCTGCCAGAAGCCTCCCCCATATCTGACAGAGACAATGCCAGCTGGCTCCAAGATGGACCCACTGCTGGTTAAGGCCGAGTCCAGCAGTGACAGTGATGGTGCCTCTGGGATAACAGATTAAAGAAAGGAAAAAACTGCTGCACCACAGCAGCTGGGAAAGAGGAGTGAGAACATGTGAGAAATCACTCTGCAGACACCAAGGTCAGTGCAGAAGGAGGGGCAGGAGGTGCTCCAGGAGCCAGAGCAGAGATTCCTCTGCAGCCCTGGTGCAGACCCTGGTGATGCAGGATGTGCCCCTGCAGCCCATGGAGGTCCATGGTGGAGCAGAGACCCACCTGCAGCCCGGGGAGGACCCATGGTGAAGCAAGTGGATGTCCAAAGGAGGCTGTGACCATGGGGGAAGCCTGCACTGGAGCAGGCTCCTGGCAGGACCTGTGGCCCCATGGAGAGAGGAGGCCACAGTGGAGCAGGTTTGCTGGCAGGACTTGTGACCCCATGAGGGAGCCACACAGGAGCAGTTAATGAAGAACCCATAGTGAAGGACTGTTTCCTGTGGGTGGGACCTCATGCTGGAGCAGGGAAGAGTGTGAGGAGGAAGAAGCCTCAGAAATAACATGTGATAAACAGATTGCAACCCCCATTCCCTTGAGCCAGTCAGTGGTAAGGAATTTGGGAGTGAAGCTAACCCCAGGAAGAAGGGAGGGGTGGGAGGAATGTGTTCTAAGATCTAGTCTTATTTCCCATCACTGTGCTCTGGTCTGATTGTTAATAAATGAAACTAATTTCCCCAAGTCGAGTCTGTTTTCCCTGTGCTGATAATTGGTGAGTGATCTCTCCCTGTTCTTATCTCAACCCATGAGCCTTTCGTCTTATTTTCTCTCTCCTCTGTAGCTTAGGAGGGGGAGTCATAGAGCAGCTTTGGTGGGCACTTGCTGTCCAGCCAAGACCAACCCACCACACTGACTGAGTAAGAGAGTACTACAATTCTTGATTGTATTAACTACTAAAGAAATAAAAAGTAGAGAAACAATTTAACCTTTGTGTCTGGAAAGGGTGAGAGTGATAATAACTAAAATAATAGGTGCATTTCTAATATTTTTATTTTTAAAGAACATCAAATTCACTTTGAAGATGGTACAGAAATAACCAACAGAAACTTAAAACCAGAAGACGTTGCAGAGAGTGATGTTCTCACTGGTATATTGAAACACCACCATAATCAAAATATACCAGGTGATAAAGAGCTCTGCACTCTAAAGGGACAGGCACAAAAAGCAGTAGTGCATTAAAGCTGAAGTGTAGATGGGAAACAAGGCACAGTTAGGTGATAGAGACTGATCAGCGAAGCAAAATGCTAAGAAACACTCTTTGTCTCCAATGCCTTCAAACCAGGACTGGATGTCCTTTCTAAAGATATATTTTCTCTAACTAAACCTTTTTGGATCAATACAGAAGTAATTTGGGAAAACTGGGAGAATCTTGCAATCCACAGTGAGTCTGATTAAGTGATCTAATGATCCTTCCAATCCTAAGAGTTATTAAGCCAGGGAAATACTCTTTGTGGTAATAAACATACAAACTCTTAGCTGTGTGATAGCTAAGAATTTTCCTGATTTTCAGTTTGTCACACTTCCTTCAGAAAACCCAATCAAGGATGCGGGTTTTGTACCCATGGCTGAATAGGCAGGTTCCCTAAACCCACAGGTATTCTGAAACCTGTGGGGAAATCCTGCACATCACAGACCTTTCTCAAAGGCTTCTGGGCAGAAGCTGAGAGCCTCTTGTTCTGTAGTAGAAAGTTTCCCTTGAGAACTTTGCTTCCATGAGCTGTTGGTGCACAGCAGGGAGAATGTAAGCGTGACAATGCCTACAGGTAATGTGCATAGGCTAAGTACCAGCTGACACTTAAAATTTCTGTGGGGAGAGAGCAAAACTCTAAAATGCAGGAGCAAAGTGACTGGAATTAGCAAACTCTGGGTTGATGATTTTCTTGTGGCTAACAAATTGCCTCAGATATCACTAGTGGCAAATGCCACTCCTATGGAATTTGAAGATAACCCAATGTTGTTGCTGGATGTTCAAAGGTAAGTCATATCTTCCAGCTGGACTGGATGCCAAAATAGTTTATCTAAAACTGTGAAAACACTCCAGCAATGAATGATTAATCTTAAAACACAGAGTAGCATCATGTATTATCATAAACTTTAAGAGAAAAGAAAATCATAATGCTACAAACTCCATTAGTCATTGCCTAAGCCATGTAGGTGGGCTATTAATGGAAAGAAGCTTATCAGCTAAGAAATTTCTCATTCTCATTCTCTGTTGCACAACTTCTCATTCATTAGTAGTGTGGAGCAGCAGGCAGTGAATTCAGAAACACAGAAGGAAAGCTTTATTATTATGAACATAGAAAAATAAAAAGAAATATACATTAATTCTTACATCGAGCAAAAGCCATTATCTTAATGAACTGCTCAAGAAACAACCACATAATCATATCCTGTAAGTAGATGTTTCTTCAGAGTAATATTATTACACTCTGCAAATAGAACTAAGGTTTAACTCACACATCTTCCACAATTACTTGAGCTACAGATGTTTTCAAAGGAGTCACAATTCTTTTGTAAATATCTTCACTGATAACTAGTATTCCAAGAGCAATTGGCTGTTGTATACCACAGGGAATCTGTCCACACTGAATTTGAATTACAGAATGCATTTCGGGATGTGGTTGCAAAATATTCTAATCACAAAGTTATTTCATTTTTCAAATATTATGTTACAGTCATGAATGAAAATAAATAGCAAGATGTGGTAAGTATGATCCTACCTTCTGATATAGGGTGATAGTCCTCTCCAGAAGTAGCAGATCCATCCTTTGTATGAACTCTCACAACAGAAACTTTGGAAGTGTCTCCCAGACGAAGCACTGGGATTTTTACAACTGCTACTTGCCTTGTGTCCTTCGGTTCACTCACACTAAATTTGGTCTCACCAAACTTAATAATAGCCTCTGTAATTAGAAGGAAAAAAAAAAAAAAAGGTTTTAGAGCATGCAAATGGGCTTCCAAAAGCCAGTAGCAACAAAATACTCTCTTACTGTCTGCGTCATCCCGAATCTTTATCAGCGTCTCGTTTTGCTCGCCAATAGAGGCACCAAAGGAAGAATCACTTCTTGGAGTGCCAAGAACCAGGCGCAGCTCTTCCTCCTCCTCATGGAAAGTATCATCCATAAGCACCAGTGTGCAAGGCTTCTCAGTTTCACCTGCAATCATTCTGAAGGTAGTATCAGGCAGAACTTAGGTGTTCTTTGCTCCAGTACAGCACTTCTCTCCAAGCCCAAGGCACCACAGGCGGCTCCTGCTGGCCAAGGCACCCACCTTGACACTACACAAGTTAATCCGCAACGACAGTAGTGAAAGCAGAATTAGCAATCATTACCTTTCTATGGAAACTCGTTAAAGTGGAATCCCCAATTTTGGGACTTCTGTAAGACAAGTTTCTATTTGGTATATCCACTTTACATGTATTATTCCTTTTGTTTCACCTAAGAAGAAAATGCTCCTTCTCAGTGACCTCTTCTACAGAGTGCACTTAAAAAATAAATACTTGCACAAGGAAGCAGAGCAATAAAACCTTTCACTAATACTAATGGTAATTTTGTCCTGAAGTTCTACATTTCAAGTCTCTTTTGATTGGACACTCTCCAACTGTGTGGACCTTCACTTACATTATTCCATTTGACTTCAAAGTCTTTTGAACTCCCACAGATTCCAGGTGACAATGAATATTGCCTTAAAAATGCTTTGGAGTACCAAACCTCACTCAATTTTTGCACTCACAAATGAATGTGCCCTGACTTACTAGAAGTTCAGAAATGTGAACACCTTGTCTTAGGCCTTCTACACAAGCAGCAAGACCTATGAGTTGTGTGCAGTGTCTGGCACCCAGCATGACTTTCATCATGAGACTGACTCCTACACCCCAGACAAAAGGAACAGCACAGCAGGAGAGAGATGAGGTCAATTTACTGTATTATTTCATCATTACACAAGCAAATACGATCAAGGCTCTTCAAGATGAAGAACCAGACCAGGATGCTGTGTTCATTTTCTGAGGTTGTCTTTTCCCCCCGCTATAGAAAATAAATTATCTCTTAGAATAAGGGATAATTTAGGAGAAAAAAATGCAAAATACTCATCCTGCTTATTGTTACATGGGAAATGTGAAAACTGAAATGAAACCGCTGCATATTAAACATGCCTAAGAAGCTTATGGAGACAAAATATAATTCTAGCAGACTTCTTTGCTACTTGTCTTTGCAGAGAAATGGTAGGGCAACACTCAAAAAAAGACAAAAGTCACTTCCTAAGTGGCCCAGATCTTACTAGTTGGACTCTTTCCTGATTGCACAGAAGCAACAGCAAAGGTGTAGAGTACATGACAGTACTAAAAGCTGAGGCCAGCCCTAAATAAAGAAAGACTGAACAACTCACTTTTTCTAGAGAACGATGACACATGTCTACAGAAATACGAAGATTGTAATTTCTGTGATATGGGCATACCAAGGATTTCATGCTGATGCCAGAACTTGTTTAAGGCTTGTAAAAAATATCACATGTGTAAACTTCAAAGGCTAGAAGACCAAACTGCTTTCTGCACAAGTAGAAAGAATTAGGCAATATTCTTTCAACATAGTAACATCTGATTTATTTGCATTTCATCTCTGATGTGAGATATTAAGCACCTGATATTGGTGGGCGGTCTTCGGAAAGCCTTGGTGGGAGAAAAAACTCAAACAGGAATTAGAGAGCTATATACCTGTTGAAAGACCTATTACTCATTTCAGTGCAAGCCAAATGTATTTACCAGAAATCTGCTTAACAAAGAGCAGAACTTCTGAAGTTTCCTTTCTGACAGGAGATCCGTGCTTCTACTGCGTTATGCTGAACTCGTTTTTGCTATCAAAAAGATCCTGGCGCTCAGGCTGAACCTAAATGAAGATATACTCCTTTGGTTCTTATTGATTGTCCCTCTAAGTCGGAAGCAAAGAAAACAGAGGCAACATCATCCCCCTGTGTATGAAAAAAACAAAAGCTTTGTTTCCCAGAGGGATCTTTTTGGCATGACTTTATGAGAAGACAATTAAAACACAACAAAACAAAACAAACAAAGCAAAGGAAAGCAAAGCAAAGCAAAAGAAAACATGGTATAGTAAAGGCTTCTAAAATAAGATCGAGAACTTACCAGGAAGGAATGTGATGATGGAACTGTCAGTATTTGGACGTTCTTCGAAGTCCATCATTACCTGAGCTGAACCTTGCCTTGTGTAGCATCTCACAGTGGACGTGTATCGGATATCCCCACTCCTATATATCATGGCAGAAATCTGCCCATCATTTTCATTGGCTACATACACAGGCTCTTTAAACTGCATCTTTGGCACTGGGCAGAAAAACATAGAAAGAACAAGTAAAGTATAACTGCAGAAGTTATCATATCTTCCCTCCACTATTTCACATTTATTTATTCTACATTGCATCGGATATAGAACATAAGCAGCCAGACAGCAAATGACTTAACACATCATCTCCAAAATATGAAAAAGTTAAAAAAAAAAAAATTACTCACAATCAGACACTGAGTCATTAATGAAGATGGTGGTCTTGCTGGGTTCTCCAAGGGCAGCATTCATGGGCATCCTTAGCACAAGCTCAAACTTCTCAGTTCCTTCTAACACTGGCTGTCCAAGATCATCCAGAATTACCACTCGAAATGTCTGCATATTGACTCCAGGGGAAAAATCCAAATTACGACTGATGCCTACATAATCTACTCCAGCTACCAATGGAAAAGAGAGAAAAATACCATTATATGTAATTAAAAATAAAAATATCTACCATTAGGCAGTTAATGGGAGGTACATATTTTTCCTTTATAACTTTATTATTTGCCAAATTCTGGCATTCATGGAAAGCAAAACTATCTTTTGGTCATTTAAGTTGGACTATACAATAAAATAAGTCAATATTAATTAATTTTTTATTTAATGATGATTTGAGTCACAAAATGAGGCTGATTCTGTTCTGTTGTAAACTAACAGATGTTCCAGAAAAACTAATGAAATTTGCTTGAAGTGAGAAATGAAAGTAATCAAAAAGCTTTGAGGGAGACTCTAGAGACAAAGCAAAGTCTTTTGGAAACAAATTTCATATTATTCTGTAACAAAGATGGAAGTTTTGAGATTAATGTAAAAAGGAAAGGAGACAAGGCCAATGAGCTGATTATAAGGGAGAACTGCTGTTCAGAGAGGCTGATAGACAGAACAAATGGAAAACACACAAAATTCTGCTCAGACCATATCAGGTGAGGTCTGGCACCTTACTCTTAAAGGAAGATTATCTGGTTTTGTTTTCTTTTAAGCAAAGCAAACCAATCCATAACATGCCAATGAGAAGAATGCAAACAAAACAAGAAACTGACTAAAACATGACACTGTCTTGGAACCAAGCCATTAAAGGTATCTAGGACTTTAGGGAAGGACTCAGTTTTAACATTAATTTTTGGGCAGAATAAACAGCAAAGCTGTTGAAACAAAGTTTTGGAGGAAACACTGCAATTGAAATTGAAATCAGGTTTGGAATTCTGTGAATTTGACAAAATTTGGTCAGATTAAAGGCCATCATCAGATGGGCACTTGCCTAAAGGCCCTACTTCTGTACTCCCCTAGAGCTAAGCCTCTAAGGCAGGATTCTGGGACTGACAGCCCAGAGCATTGCTGCACTGTGCAAGGCCAAAAACCAGGTTTATGGTTTTACAGGCAGCCAGCCATGTCAGAGCTTTCAAGCTGTGACCAACAGACTAGAGAGCCCAAGAGCTGAGCCATTCCCTGTTTTTAATCCTAGAGGTCCTGGCACAATGAATGAAGATTGTTACTGTAAGGAAAGACTTTTTACCAGAAATAAAATCACTTAAATATCCAGATTATAAAAGCAAGTTCAGGAATGGAGCAATTATGTATTTTTTCAGACTTAAAAATTTTCTTTTTCATGAGGAAAAATACATATATGTTATTTATATTATGTTATGTATCTATGATATATACATATTATGTTGAGATATTCCTGAAATAACAGTAACAGTACACTCAGGATAAGCATCTAAAGAAGATAATTTTTATGCTGCCTCTATATGAACATCTTAGTTTAAACATTATGATATGTTTTGTGAAAAACAATAGAGTATGCTAACACTTGATACTGCAGACAAAGGTTCTGTCAAAGCATCTAAGAACCACACAGCTGAAGCAATCCCGTTCCTGAATAGGATACTAGATAATAATTTCTCACTGCCTACAGTAAAAATCAGAGAAGCAAACCCAGCACACTGCCAGTGATCATAACTGTGCTCAGAGTGTGCTCTTGAGGCAGCAATCAACTGCCTTTGCAGCAGTCTTTTTACGAGGATTTGAAGGCATTTCTCTTAGTGCTGTACTTCATAGCTGCTCCTACTCCTGTTTCTTTGAAATTCTGTAACCACCTGATTTTTCTCTCAGAAGAAAAGATCTGCTAAGAGCAAGAGACATACAATTTTCATCTTATGTGGTTGAAACTGTACCAAGGCCCACTGAACTAGCACTTGTGAAATGTAGCAGCACGTGCCAGCAATGTGCACCAGCATGTGCAGTGTAGTAGCAGTCTGAAACTAGAGCAGAAAACAGCAACTCACCCTCTGCAGTTACTGGTTCACATTTGCGAGACCTCACTGTAACAGAGGCAGCTTTGGACAGATCGGTTCCAGTCCTCCAGACACGGACCTCAATGTAGCCAGCACTCTCATCAACATAGTACTCATCATTCCCAAAGTAGAATGCTGGTTCTGGTGAAAGAGGAATAATGTCCATAAATGCTTCTTTACCTTACACTGAAGTTAACAAGAGACCATAAAATCCCCATTAAGCAATGGGCAGCACTTCGCTCATCTCAGTAAGTGAAATAAAGCTTTTTTTTTTAAGGTTTAGAATTCTTCTAGCTATGTTTGGCTTCTTTTCAAGTATCGGTTTGTATGGTTTTAGATAGCAATTGTTGTATCAGCACTGTGCTCTTTTTCTTGCCTCCTACATTTTCAACTTTTTGTGTCAGCATGTATGAATCTGTGTGCAAGACTAAATGTGTTATCTCATTAAACTTGTTTCAGCTGAGTCCTGTGCACAAGCCAGAAAATTCTTTGCATTTTTCACTTTGGTGCAAACATACAAAGGTGAATACAGATAATGAAACTTTAACTTGAATGTTCTCACAGATTCCTGTTGCTAAAACCAGACTAGAACATGACATATAACTGGAGCTACTCTTGGTAATGTTTTCCAGCTAACTAAAGGGGCAAATACTTAATTTTAGTTCCCCCACATCTAGCATTTAAAACAAAATCAATCTTATTTCATCTAAACTGAAATGTGAACAGTCTTTATCTTAATACTGAAGTTCCACAGTTCATAAGAAAGAAGAGCAAAAAGCAAAGGAGGTTAAGAGCTATTCCACTTAACAGACACATTGTTTACCTTCATTTTTTTCCTCCCTTTTCCAGTTTTCCTACCCACAGTAATTTCACAAAGTAATTTCACAAACAGCCTTAAAAACATATCCCAGCTTCATCCTGGATGTATATCATCTCCCCTTTTCTATCCTTTCCATTCCTGTTTCAAACATGCAAGATTAATCATGCACAGCCAGTGCCTCAGATTTCCCAGTGCACAGCACAAATCACAGCTACCTCCCACAAGTGTAAAAAGACCTACACAAGTTCTCCTTGTGCTTCATCACAATTTTCTTATGCTGTCTCATGAGAATTTATTATAATCATGAGGCTACAGTATCGCAAATGTGTTTGAAATACCATGCAGCATACGGCCAACTTGAACTCAGTTGAAAAAGATCACGGCAATTGCTCAGAGCTCTGAGTAGCACTATGGGTACTTCCCCTTCACCAACCATAGAAAAAAAAAGCAAAAAAATTCAAAGAAAATGACTGGAAAAGTTTATGGCTCTACAGAGCTATGCCTTGCATACAGAAAAGATACAACTTACCCAAAGGAGGAGACATAAATCCTTTTTAATGGTAAATGGAATTTGGGACCATCATTTCCATAAGTCAGAGTTTTATAAGATTATATGTCTGATACAAAAGCTATGACTTCTATTACAATGGAATAAATGTTTTGGAATTGAAGAACCACCACAGTATATGGCAACAATCTCCTCTGGTAGATTGCTGAACAACGTAAAATAGCAACATAATTAAAACTAACCAGAAATAATATAAATTTTTTATTTAGTTATTACTAAGTAAATATTCTAAATTACTTAATAATTACTAAGATGAAGTATTAAAAAACTTCACCTCAGAAAGCAGCAGTTAACAAGCATTTTGGAACTGTATTCAAGACTGAAATTGCAAGTTTTGGAGAAAAGAATTTTCTCTTCTGCATTCAAGATTTTTCTGTATTTCACAACTAATAAAATAAAAAACCCAAATGTACTCCTTTATATTCCTCATCAATGAAACAACTGCAGCTGCCTCTCTACTTTTCTGCTAAAACTGAAGTCATGCAACAAATTGATGGAACTGAAAAATAGTGCAGATTGATAGACCTGTTTGAGCATTATCAAAGCCATCAACCTTTGCAGGATGAAAGACAAACTCGGAAGAAGTCTAACTTTGGTAGATGAAAATGTTATTATTATTTTTTTTTAAATTCAAGAGTATGTGTATTTAAACATGTGCATTTCTGTGCACAGACAGACACACATCGATCTTACTTTATTTGCCCACAAAGGCTGGCTTGTCAGTAGTTGTTTTTATACTTGGACTGCAAAGCTCTTATCTGAAACATTTTTAATAGGTGAGCAGGATACACCCTCTGTACCTTTTGTGTAACTACTATTAACTTTGATGAGAGTTCTACTTAGAGGGATATGGAAGCATTGGATATTAGATCCGCAAAGCAATGTGCCATTTCAGACATACAATGTTCTTCTAAATTCTTAAGATGGACAAAGTCTTTCCCAGCCTCTAGACAATAAAAATACAGAATACCTACTAAGACCGAATGGTTATTAATGTGCCAATAGTTAGATAAAGGCAGTTAAAAAAATCATCAGTTCTAATACATGTCATTTCTTAAACAAGTATGCTTAGAGTTCAGCACACTTTCCCAAGTCTAATCTTGTTCTTTGGTCCCAGTGGTTCCAGAACTTGATCTGGACTTGGCTGCACCTCATTTTAAGCACTTAAGTGAGAGATACTCACATGGAGCCTGCTTGCTCTCAGTTTGCAAGGACAAAGAGAGGCCATTCCAGGTTTCCCAGCACAATGAGCATACAGGACGACAGCTGGAATGGCTCACTCAATACAATCAGAAAAATCTGAGGAGGTGTGGAAGCATTCCCTTCTACTTACTGGCTACACAGGGAACTTAGATGATCTGTCTTAAACTAGATGGAAGGCATAAAATAAAATACTGTTTATTTCTTATAGCATTATCCTAATGCTTGCTTTACTGCTGCTGAAGAAGAATCCTCACAGTGTTCATTCCTGTTGTCACAGCCAAACAAAAAAATATCTAAACCCTCAGCTAGCTTGCCTTGTTCTTCAGAGTGAGTTTTTCACACTTTTTGAGGTATGTATATTCAATGAAAGACACATTCTGCATGGTTACCCATCCTAGGAAACAAATCCTTACAAATGTTTTCTAAATTCATTTCCTGTAAGCTGTGTTAGTAGCTCCCCAGGGGCAGCAGCAAAGCCAAGCTCCTAACAGGGGAAGCATTGTCTGTTTCAGGTCATGTCTGGAAAACACTGCCCAATGACTGCAGGCTCACTTACAGCAGACCTTTAATCTAGTAATCACTCTGAAGAGAGACTACTGCAAATTTAATGGTTCCTCTTAGAGAAATAAGAGGAAGTTTTCTAAGGGGTTTTTTGTTCAGACCCACAGATTTCACTGGCATGAAGTTACAATAATCAGAGGAGAAAGGTTAGGAGCTTTAGTCCCAGGTTTCTTGGCACAGAAATGAAAACTTTGCCTTGTCCTTGTCCTTACAGAGTCAGAGGCGTATCTCAACTACAGCACTAGTCAGTCATCAAGCAGGAAAACAAACACACTTCTCATGTTTTTAGGAACAAGTCTAACTTTGAAGGTACATCGTCAAATCAGTGTGATAGCACAAAAAGGTTTATTCCCAAAGAAGTTTTACATTTTAAAATTATATCCTTATAAACTGCTTTAGGGAGACATTGAGAAAGAGTAGGTTGTTTATAAAAAATTCTGTTGGCAGGATATTTAGGACAAACACAAAAGAAAAGACTCTTTCAAGGTGCTGACACCTTGATAAGGCTTAAAACTAAAGTGAATTTCAGTGATACATGCTGCCAGTGATGCACACACACATAAACACACACACACACACACACATACACACATATATTCTCAGGAGGAAACAAATAATAGAAGAAAACAGACATGCCAGTCTGACATATTCAGATACTGGAACCAGGAGAAGCAGTCTTTACAAACGAACTTATGGCTCACCTTTTCTAGTGTTAAACTGTCTATTCCTATAAGCTTTTGCCTTCCTTCTTTCCATGAACGGCACAAAAAAGGCTATGATGTGAACATTATGAGTTGCCAGAGCTACTGCTACTGCTGCCAGTAGCAGAAGTTTGTTGTGGTAATGCAGAAGGTGCAAACCAGTTCTTTGCAAGCCTACAAACCAGTTCTGGTACAGTCTGGACATGCTAGGGCCATGCTGAGTCCGGAGTAATGAGCCCTGATGGCTGGCACAGCTAATTACCTTGGACATAAAACCAGACAAACACGGCCAGATTTTGCTGGACCTGATCTGGCTCATACTCAGGCAACATATACAGCCCTACACAACGCCTACTTGCATTTCAGGATCACAGCTGCCATTAAAGGACTGATCTGCTGAGTCTGTAACATAACAGATTCCAGTGTTACAAACATGAAGTGTGTGAGTTGTAGGTAGACCAGTTAAGAATGAGAGTTCCATTAAATGTAAGAAGGCATGAGCATTTACTGTTTAACAGCAGTAAAGGTGAACTTCTGAAATCTCTCTCTCATATATGCGTGTTAATAGCGGCAAAAGAAAAGCTCAGAGAAATCGTCCATTACAAAAACCTTATATTAAGACAATATCAAAGAGGACTTTAAAATCTGAAACTAGATAGCACCATTCTGCAGCTATTTACACACACTTGAAACTTTGCAAGCAACTTAGCTTGCATTTAGCACGATGAATTTAATTTGCCAAGTAATTTATTTTCACTGAATGCTGTAGAAGCAGGGGTCAAGATTACAGTCAAAGCTCAGTTCTGTAGCAGGTACCTATTGTGCAAATGCCAATAGCTTTTTATTTGATGTGGTCAAAATAGATTACTTTTCAAATTCATATGTTGCAATCTTAACAGCTTTCATCTTCTTAGCACTGTTGTCATAACTTTCGCAATCAAAAAGTAAATTCCCCTCAGAATCAAAATTGCTAGTTTCAGACAAATTGCCACAGACATTATCTTAAGCAAATAATGTCTGCTTTTCCATTTGTCTCAACAGCCCATTTCTGTCTATTGACTTAAAGAGGTTTTTTTAAACAATACTGCAAACACTATAACAGGTAATAGGACAGATTCAAATTAATGCAATCTTTACCAAACACAGTTTGATTTTGTAAGGAAATCGCCGTTTCTTTTTAAACCCACAATGGCAGTGCCATACGTTGATTAGACTGGCTCATCACTTAATTACTCTCATTTTATGCAACTTAACCCAGTAATTTCAGTAGAGTAACATGGTGTGAAGCAGCAACTGCTATGAACAACATTATATATGATTGACGTTTAATTAATTTATGATACACACTAATTTAGCATAACACTTTACATTTTAACCCACCCTTTATGTTAAAGTGCATGCATGCTTCAATTTCTCTAAACACAGTACCATCACAAGCAGCACCTGCCTGGCAGGCTTGGAGTCCACATTTACACTCTCTGCTACATCAATAAGCAAAACTCAAATGTGAGCAAAGTAGCACACTAAAGGAAGCAGACTACAGCTCTAGCTGCAAGACTGAGGATGGCAGTGAGATGGCTACAGTGATACCCCATCTCTGGTCACCTGCTCTTTCCTTTTTGACAGCCTGCAGTTTTCTTTGTAGCCTGGAGAACAGAGCTAATTCTGATTTTGCGTAATGTCAGGCTGCCAATCATAAATGGTCCCGTAACAGCTCAATGAGCTACAGAGTATTCCTGAACAATGGAGAATAAAGAGATCTGAGTGTATGAGGCCAAGCTGTAGCTCAGCACATTGAAGATGTGTGCCTTTAAAGTGAAAATTAATTTTTCAACATTTAGTTAATCATTATGTATAAGATAGTAATGAGCAGTCTTAAATTGTTTCCCAGCTACAAATGGCATGTTAGCAGAAATCTGTGAGTTTGACTCTAGTAAGTGACACTCCCTTGAAGAAATTAATTTACCTTTGTTGGTTTGCTAGGAAATATGGCTACCTTTCCAAAACACCAAATTCATATATTGGTGAACTAACATATACATGAAAATACTTATTAGTAGAGTAGTATTGTTATGATTCTTCCACACACCCTCAGGATATAACCTACAGACCTTGATATCACTGGAACTATTACAGGTGTTGGAGGAGTTTTTCCTGTGTTAAGTCTGAGGACAGGGCCAAAAGATTTTTCTTGCAATAAGTACATCAAGCTCCAATCATTTGCCTAAACCATTCCATAATCAGATAATTGCCTCATTTACCAATGGAAATAAAAATATGAAGACTAACAGATGAAGAAACCAACACTGGAATCTGGGGACACGCCCAAACATCATCGTATTGCCTGCAGCAACCATCTGAATTTCACATACCTTTTTCCTACTGGCTATACCTCCCACAGAGCATGAAACCAATTCAGAATCTTGTACATGCTCTATTTTTAAAATGAATTAGATTATATTTATATAACAGGCCTGGGAAATGGGATCGGTAGCAAATTCTCAACAAACTGACAAAACAGAGGCAGACAGATAAATGGGAAGGCTTGGCAGTAGCATTTAAATATACCACACACAAGGTTTTTCACAAGGAGACCAAGCTTGACAGAGCTTACAGTCAGTGATTTGCACATCAGATAAAAAATGAGGGCTACAAACAGAAATGGTATGAGAAGTTCAGCAACATTTTAGAAATCAGGCTAGGTAAAGATATAGTATGGAGCCATTTCTGGCTGATCCTACTTTTGATTTTTGCACTTTTACTATTCACTGACAATGCTAGTTACGTTGAGTGTCCTTAACCAACGGAAACAATTTCTTACAGGCTTTTCTGCCCACATACAATCAGAACATATTTAGCTCGCCGAGGCCGTAGGAAAAAAGTATGCAAGAGATCCCTTTACCAGAGCTATGCTGAGGACGGGAGTTGGCAGAGAAGACAGAGCAGAAGTGAAAATAGAGCAACAGCCAAACTGGTCAGACCACAAAAGCAGAGCGCTAACAAAAGAAAATATGCTCTGCTGTATGTTAAAACTTATTGAATTCTGTCTCTTGGACTTTTGATCCCATTTATGTGAGAGAGAAAAGAGTGTCCTGACAGCGAAGTGAGATAGTAACTGAGTTAATCTTTTGAGCATTTACATGTTCAAAAGGAGAATCAATGGTATTAAACCCCAATGGGCTACAGTGGTTATAGCGTTCAGTATCTTTTGGGTCTCTAAAGACTATGAGCAAAATGTAAAGTCTCAGTATGAGGAGGTTCAGAGGAAGGAAGATGACTGAAGAAGTCTTAGGAAAACTGAATGCACCAAGACATCCTACTCAACTTGATCATCCAAATCTTAAAGCATACAAAGCACTCAATACATCACTAAATTCACTCCCTCCAACCATATTCAACAACGAACGAATGATTAGTTTAGAATGGTTTGCTAGGCATTCATTACATTTCTAAGCAGTGTGTAACAAATGCAAGATCTACAGTACAAAGACCAATGCCATAAAAAATACAATATGTTATAGCAAGACAGGAGAGAGAAAGCAGTTCAAGGTACTCTTTAGTGAACCATCATAAACCAATAATGCATTAGCCTCTGGGATGCAATACCAGTTCACATAAGAACACCACTTCATTAAACTCGTTCTAAATTTAACAGAAGGTATAATTTTTTCTACAGTTCATGTAATCTCGTGCCTTCTGCATATCGGCTATTTTGTGTGCTTTGAGTATAAAACTGAAAGTTTTCTCTATTTCAACACTCTCCTCGAAATATTACTGCAATTCACATAGAAGTGTAATAATGCATGTGTAAGCAACCGATTTAAAAACACGTAGCAGTGAAGGCTGAAGAGCTTTGTGCTCCACCAGCTGCATCCCCTACTGTAAAAGAGCCATCTGAAATAGATGTGACAAAGTACTGTCTGGAGGTCATGTTCTGTCCTCCTCACCTATCAAAGGAGCCTCGATCATAAGGTCGGACTACACATCTAGTTATTAAATAAAGATGAGATTAATCCAACATCTGTAGTCCACACACACACATATATACACACACACGGTTATAAAACGGGACACGCATACATAATAAACTGCAAGCAACAAATAACGCTCAGAGAGCAAATCATAAACATGCCTGATTACTCTATAGAATGTCCTACTGCAAGGTATGACATTAATTTATTTCTGTGATAGGCAGCAAACAGGCACTTTCCCGTATCTTTAAGGCTATCATCATAAACTGAACATTTTTCACTCTGTTGAACTGGTGATAATAAGAAGCTATTAGTAAAGAAAACTGGGAGTATAATATGTGTCATAAGCTGGCTGTCATCCACTTTTTCCCTTGATTAGTTGCCAGCCTGGCCACCTGCCACAGACTGGGGAAAGGGGAGGGGTCATATAGAGAGATTTTACTTAATGAGAGGACAAAAGAAGTTAAAAGCTACACAGAAGTGCCAGAGGCATTAGACTCACAAGTTTTATGTAAAAAGGGAGAAAGTAATCAGAGATGGATGTACAGAGGCAAAAAGAACTAGTTCGCTATTTTAGCCATCTCCAGAATGGTGATGGATAGTTGGCCAAACCATGACTCCAGTCCATAATATAACAGTGGGCATGCTCTGCCTGTAGTGTTCAGATTGTAATTAAAATTGGATAAATAGACTAGCAGATGTTGACAACCAAGATTAATCAACCACCCGTTCAGTTTAAGGTCTGGCATACCTACTGGCAAAGAGAGAAAGACACATTTGACTGCCTGCCTTGGAGACCAATGGAAATAAGGAGATTCCAACTAGCCTTGTGAGATAAGGATGTTCCTCTGATAAACTGTGTTACTAATAAAACACTTATTTATCATAAGCTGTAAATTTGGCTCAGTACACACACTGAGAGCTAGTTCATACTGTCTGCCTGCTAGGAGCCAATGCAAAGCATATATATTTATAATGTAACATGGCAGCACTGACTTTTCAGGCTATTGATAGTAAACATTAACACGTACTTTACTACTCCAAGGAAGCTGGACAAGTGTTAGTGGCTACCGACTTCCAGAACATGGTCTAAGGATTTTCAAAATTAAATTAAGTGTAAGAAAAGTGACAGCAAGTGTTTTAAAGAAATCTCCAGAAGACTAAATAATTAATCTGTTTTGTTTGACCTCTAACATTGCCTTTCTGCATTAGGCTACCATCATCCAGTTTACTTGTCTGTAAAATATTCCCAGATAGGGCTATCCTCTATCACGTGACTGGTATGAGGGATTCTGTTGAGCAGGTGTAAAGATAATGGTCAGCAAACCTCCAAGACAAACCTGAGTCCTTTGCTTTCCCAGCCTTGATGTAAAAATGTCAAGAAGAAGTTTGAGCAGCTTCTTGCCCATCTAATGTGAACAGAAGTGGAACAAAATGTATTTAATGTACTTCCTGCTGTGAACAGCATGAGGCTTCAACAATTCCACTAAGGCAGGATGACTGTTTGTCAGCCTGGCTGTAAGGCTGCGTGCTCTCATGGCAACACAAAATACAGTAGCATGGAATTAAAATCACATGGGGAGACAGCCACTTGCAAAAAAGTTGCAGCAAACAAAATAATTGCAAGTATTTTCCCCTTAGGTGCAAACTTCCAGCTCTGCATTCACCACGCCTCTTCTCTTCAGGTTTCCAAATGTGATTACAAACCACGAGTTTTAAATTTGCCCACAAAAAAACCCAAACAACAAGTAACTGAAAAAAAATAAACTAGGACAGCAGTCAAAATATTGGAACTATGAAAAAGCAGAGCTTTGACTCAAACCTTGCTAAAGCATTTTGTATCGGACTTGTTGCACACAGCACAGCAACATTGTTAGTGATGGAACCAAATTACAGGCTCTTCATTCCCAGATGAATAGTAACAAAAGACTTAGATCTCATTTTTTCTCTCTCTCTACGAAATGATCAGAGTCACCGCTTCAGTTGGAAAAACAGAGAGCACTTCCAGGCTGATCTAGCTTAGTTGCTAAGTGCCTGAGGATTAAGGCATTCCCATGGAAGACTAGGGTCTGAGTGTTTTCGTGAGTCTTAGACTAAATTCCAGGATTCCTCTCTCCAAGGGGAATGAAAAGTGCACATTAACCTCATCTTCCTTTTCCTAGGTGAATAATATTTATCTATTACGTAGAGTGCCTCCTTCAAATGAGATGAGCTTTATGCTGAACTCTGTGCTCCCCATGCAGGATAGATATGTCCGGAACCAACCAACTGACCTCAAATTCTTCAGGCCTTTCTTTTCATCCCCCAAATCCCTGAGATGCATGAAGTAGTTCAGGCCATCTGTTCCGGCTAGATTTTTTAACTTAAGTTCACAACAGTATGGAAAATGCTTGAGTTTCTAAATACCTATTGAAACACTCTTCAGCATTTTTTTTTAGATTTCAAACAGACTATTTTAGATTTTTCTGCAGAAACCATAATTATTTAATGAAGCAGGATAGCTATATATCCATTTGTTGTTTTATGGCATTTCATAGTAGATATGGTTTCAAAACAAAATTGGAAAAAAATCCTTCCTTCATGCCCAGTAGTGCTTACAACTTTGTATTGACTGGCAAATTAAATTTCTGAGGTAGGGTTTACATCTACTTTCATAAATCAATGTATTCAGATGCACCTGGTGATTGACCTCAACAGTTTAGATACTTGTCCTAGGATGGGATGTTTCCTGGGAGTACACCACTCTTTTCATTAACCAGAGAAGAATCCTGGTGTAGCCTATTTGAATTGGATGTCTGAAGTTATAGAGGCTAATACCAAGTGAGATTAGAGCCACCCCAGAATTGGATGATTTGCATAGATCTTTCCCCAGCACGCTTTTCTTCCATGGTTCACGGTTAGTAACTATCACATCTGACTCAAACAAACCATGTTTTTACTTTTTAGTGTCTTAACTGTAGTGGCATGTGTAACTTTGAATCCAAGATTTCCATGAGAAGCTTATTCTGCTGCTTACTTCATTAACCCAATCCTTTTCTTCTTTTCTAACTTCAGTACCTATCTGGAAAAGTCCCTTTCAAACTAGGAAATGTCCCAATAGCAGCACCAATTTGAAAATCACCATTCACAATATATATAAATATACCAGTGCATGCTCTGCACACTACAATTTTTTTCCCCAGATTTTGCTTTGGCAGCACAGCACGAGTGTATAATCCCCAATTAAACTTTTCAGTTGCCTGGAATTTAGTGAATACACTGTAGGTCACTAGAAAGTTAAGCATGCCTCTTACTCTTTTTTATTGCCATGATTATACAGCAACTATGACGTTTTAGTTAGACCCTAAGGGCATTCCCTGGAAATAAAAGACTTGGATGGTAGGTACTGAAGGTGAGTGTTTCCTAATTAACTTGCATTGAATGCCAGAGGAGATAAGGCAATGTTGCTAGTGCTGACTTGAGTTCCATAGGAAAGGTCTCATGTAGTATTATTAAACTTCGACCTTTGCCACTTCTATTGTTTGACCTGAAGAAGTCAAAGCATAATGTTAATCCAGTCACAGTACTTGGAGACATCACTTAATGACACACTGTGACATTTGTCCAAAGAAACTCTGTTAAGTAGAAGATGAATTTAAACAAACAATGAGAAAAATAAATCAGTAGATGCGAAGTAGAGAATAAAGTGGACCAGAGAATTTAGCACTATAGCATTACTACAGCTGATAGGCTATTATTTATCTGTGCTAAAGCCTCTACCAACCTCTTATCTTAGACATTTTATTAATTAAATTTTACTGTTAAAAGCCAAAGAAAATTCTTTTTCTTTCACATACCACACTGTTTTAACTTACTAAAATTAATTTTGTGCACTGCAAACAGTAATAACCAATGCTGCTTAAAATCCTCTGCTTATTTATGCAGCATTTCAATCATGACTGCCAGGGTGCTAAATTGCTCACACGTTACATAAACGTGCATATATACATATTCGTATGTGTGTGTGAATGCATAAACAAATATGCAAGGTGCAACTTACAATTTATCTACTCTGTAGTCTGTACTCTGCTTTTTATAGAACAGGCAGTGCAACAGATCTCAAATGAAACAAAACACATAAGACTTCTCTGTTGCCATGCTTTATATTTTTACACAGACTAAAAAGAACGTGGTAGGAAAGTTTACTGGTAAGTGAATTGTCGGTAAGTTTTTGCATGTTCTGGAATTCTTCGTGGGAGTTCTTTCACTGATACAGAAAGCTAAAAAGGAGTTCTGTTGCATCATTTCAAATATCACATATGCAACATTGTGGGTGTATAAAGACAAGTGAATGTTTGAAAAACTGTTCCAAATCTATCCTTCAAAGACTCCTTATCTTTCAATATCCCAAATATTGTTTACTCCTACTAACAAACATAGATTCTTTCAGTTGCTATATAATGAAAATATTCTATTCTAATTTCCCAAACACTTCCCCAGCTTTTTTAATAAATCCCATAAGATTATTCTTTGTTAAAATAACTTGTGTATAAAAGTTCATAGCACTGAGGCAGTTTGTGCTCATAAACGCAGAAACTTAAAACTGAACAGTGGTACACAAACAAAATTACTTCTCCTGCTTTCTAACGGCAGTGTTAAAGGAGATTTCTCACTAACTTCCCTAATATTGGTGTGAGTTTCATAAAATATTAAGTTTTATACTGTGCTGTAACTGGGAGTCACTGAGATTCCCACTGAAGTTAGATGGTCTAATTTCAGCTCATCTCTGATATTAACTAATGTCTTGGAGAATCATTCTCTGCATCCCAAACTCTTCATATATATTTTAAGCAGTCAGAACACCTTCAACATTTGGGTAATCAGCTTCTTCATGAATATATATTTTTAATAGCTACTCTCCAAATATTCTATACTCTGCTATGTACAAACTGTAAAGTTCATGAATTCACCAAAATGATTCATACAAATCAAACTGTTTTACAAGCCCCTAAATGAATAAATTTGTATTTGCTATAATAGCAAAGTCAGACAAAGATTTCTATTTTGGCTTGCATTCAATATATGCTGTCTTACTTTACAAGACATGTTTTTTCAACCTTCTGTTGTCATTAACACTATATGATTACCCAAATGCTCCACAGAGAAAACAAAGTCACCTCTGTCACAGGATTACAGGTGAGAAATTTCAGGCAGACTGAGTATTTATGAGGCAATTAGATGGGTGTGGACTTCCTGCCTTTAAGAGCTGCCTTTTGTATCCTTAACCTAGAGAGAAATCACTGTGCTGATAATAATGGTCTGTTTTGGCACCAGACTTTCAAAGAATACTGTACCATGTAATTCCTCCCATTAGTCTTTAGGAAATATGACAGTGTCACAATAGATAGTTTATGCCCTCCCAGAGAAGACTAAAATAGCTTATCAGTAGTCCTATCACAGAATTTACAGCTGAGACGTCAGTCTCCTAACTGCATGCATAAATGAGGGCAATTGTACCAGGAAGCTTTTATGCTACTCCTAGAAAAAGAGCTGTCACACCAGTGCTGAAGCATTAAAGGAGAGGCTTGAGGCCGCAATAATACATGTATTTTTGAACGCAAAGTGGTGATACACTGTGCTGGTTCTACTCTGCCTTAGTAACACATTTTTTTCTAATCACCACCAGATGTGTCCCTTTCCGAACAGTATCTCAAAGCTATTAATCAGTTGAACAAATGACATAATTCTGTCAGTGTTTCCTTACCGAGGCTATTTCAAAACCAACATTACAGTCATTTGAATATTTCCTTTATTAAAAAGACAAAGGAAGCACACATAGGCACATCTAGGCAGAAATTTAAATGCAGCATCAAATCAAGAGCTTGCCTCTTAGGAGCTGCTAGATGGCTTCCAATGGGGCCCTCTGCAGCACGACTGAATGGGCCCAAAGGCTTTGTGGACACAGCCTCAGAATCACAGAAACAAGGCTGCCCATGCAAGGTGACATCTTGGATTATGTCGACTAATGTGACAGAAGGGAAAGTTGCAGCTCCTTGCCCTGAATCACTGCTCATGTGATTTCCTCAAACAACAAAACAGCAACACTAAACACCTTCAAAAACCTGCATAGCCTTCCAATAGTATTTTCTGATCTCAAGATGAAAGCAGCATGTGTTTTAACCAGCAGGAAGAAAAACAAACCCCATTTTCTACATGCTGATTTGAATGTGATGTTATTTGTAGTTTCTGTCCTGAATTGGGAATATCACTTCAATTATATGATACCTTACCATCATCCTTGTCAGGCACAATGGTAATGCGAGTGCTTGGGAATTCTGCACCAATTCTTCCACCCATGGGCATGCTCAGCAAAACATCAAAGGTCTCAGCCTCTTCATACAAGGAATCATCTATGATGACGATCCGACACATTTTTTCTCGTTCATCTTTGTCAAAACGTAGAACGCTGTTGTGATCCTCTGGCCTGGATATGTAGTCAGAGTAGGAAAGTACAGAGGTAGGGGCAGTGCCAGATGCTGTTCCTGTGCCACAAAGGGAAAACAGTCACTATACATATCATGGTTATAATGATCTCCTCGCAGAGGGGGAATTTTATTTTCACTGTCTTTTGAATTCTGTTTACTTTTTGGTGATAAGACGGGCTGTGGACAAGGTCAGAGGTCCATGGACCTGCTTCTGAGATCCATGGACAAGCTACTTTTGTATAAGATACAATGGAAGAGTGTGGTTCTTCAAGTCATTTGCACCTTTTCAGTCAGAAGAAATATTGTCTATCACAAGAGACAGACTGACAAAATAGCTCCCGTGAGGATTACCAGTTAACTCCCTTAGTATATTTTACCCATATTGAAGATACCAGTGGACTAGAACAGACAATTTCATGAGAACAAACTATTTGGATTCCAGATCACTTTACATAAAATATTGCTTCAGCCCTCCAGATGAAATATAACAATAAAACCACAGGTGTAGAAACCCCATGCCCTGCACACATATAATTAGTAAGAGACTGAAAGGCAGAGGAAGGAGAAGTATGGCAATTAAGCAATATTATTTCGTATAATTTTTTTCAAGATACAAACAAGTGAAGGATAGCCTAGGCAATCACTGCAGTGCTTTCAGTTTTCATCACTGTTAGATATATGGGGCTGCATATAAAGAACACAGATCCTCTTCACCTCTCCATGATGATTTTTAAACTGTGTTCAGTAATACTCTTAGAAAGATTGCAGAGATTAATAAATTTCCAGTTGAGACTCAAGATATTTAGATGAAAAGGTAATTAACAGAGTTATAAACAATTTTATTATAAAATAGATGGAATAAGCATTTTAAAATTTTTGTCTCTTTTCCACTCTTGCCATTTTTTATTCTATAGTAGATTCTACTACCTTGTTGTGTGTAGCAGATGACCATCAGTTCCTGACTCACATCTCCACTTCTTCTGACTGGAATAAATAACTCACCAACATCTTCTTCAATACTATAGGTGGACTGAGGAATGAAGACTGTTGATTCTGCAAAGAAAAGAAGCTCATAAAGTCACCTGTACATTAGCTAAGAGCATTTTTGAATATTCTAAAGTGCAACAAGTAATTTGCATTTATCGACAACGCCACTAAATTGTAAGTAAAACCTGGAGGGTGAGAGAAGCAGAGTTTCTTAGTATTTCAGAAACGGAAAAGAAAATCAGAGCATTAGGTCTGAATTCACAAGTCCTTATTAAGTGGTCTCTAATGTGACTGATTTGTCTATCTAGGGTTAATGGTGCAAGACAGTGTTTGGAGAATTTGTTCACAAAGTCTATCTTTTTATTATTTCCATGGTATTTAATTATTAACTACAGAAGTATTAATAGCATAGCTCACACACAGGCTGTGGTTCACCAAGCCCATTCTTTACTGCATCAAGATAACCAAGAAAATCATTTGGCATTGAGGAGCAAGGCTGAGCTCTTGACATCTTACTCTGACTTGAACATTGGATTTGAGTTGGTTACACTCTTGTTTTACTCAAAGGAGACCCAGCCAATACAGCCAGTGAAGTCTGAGGAGCAATCTCACCCTAAAATGTATCATAACAAGGAATATCAGATCGTTTTTCAGGGAAAAAAACTGACCAAGATGCATTCTGAACTCCTTCATTATTTTATACTCATATAATCAGATTGCTGGGTTTTATGCTGTTACTGGGTTTCAGGATCAATTTTGTTCTTGTTCTCGCAAAAATTCAAGAACAAAAGGTGGCCATGCACATAATTATAAAGCACCTTTACAGTTTCATTAGTGTGACTGCAACCCAAACAGAATATAATTCTGTATGATATCAAATTAAGTGGTATCAGATGACTGCACAAAGCAAATTTTTCATCATTTCACAGTACTTTGGCAAACAGTGTTCTGAAAACTGTCAGGTGATTTCTTTGAAAACACGTTCCAGGTTTTATTTCTCCAACTACTACTAGCATGACTTAAGGTCAAAAGCTTGCCTTAAAAATGCTGTAATTCAGGTTTGATAAGATCTAGACTAGTCACTATTCTGGCAAGACAAAAATTCAATGTGGAAAATATCAAATCCCTACTTTTTTGTTTTAAAGTAAAGCAAAAGGCAGTGCTAAAAAAACCCCCATTTCTTTCCTTCTATTTCTCCCTTTAGAATTTAGTTGGCAAAATGAAAAACTCTAACCCTCCAAAACATGCTGATCTCATTTATTCAGTTTCCTTTCTCTCTTTCTCTCTCTCTCATAATTATTCAACTAGGAGTAAAATGGCACTATAAAAGTTTAACAGACCTTATGAACAACATAAAAGCTTGGAGAATGAGCTACACCATCGCAGCTAGTATAAAAAACCACATCCCTATGCAATTTATATTTGGAATAAAACATTAACTAATGTCCCAGACACCAAGAGGCTGGTACAGCTTTCTGAACAAGCTCACTATTTTGATCCTAAAACTAGATCATTCAAATCAATGAATTTTTCACTGGAAGCCGAATAAAACTTTTGATGGTCCCGATTCAGTGAGCTTGGTAAACCCTTAGCTTCAAAACAGTGTTAGGAAACACAGTCCTCCCCCTCAAAGTTCTCTCTCTAATTTTCCTGTAGATATTCCTTGATTTGCAGCTGTGCATTTGATTTTCTCTTATGCAATGTCACTTTATGTATAATTAATATAAATTCTCTGGGACTGTAAAAATTTTATCTTAATGTAAGAAATATAAAACACTTTTGTTGGCATAAAGAAGACTCAGCCAATTACCTTGAATTCTGCTATCTTACTGATCATAGAAAAGATAAAGAAATTGAACACATTTTCAAGTTACTTCTGTGTCTCATACATGCTGCTTTTCAAGTTAAGCACTATTTTTCTCAGTGACTAAATATGCATGCGAGACAAGCTCTGGTTTAACTTGCATTTGTAACTAGGAACTAAGACACCTCTGATAATTTCCACACCCAACACTCTTCAAAAGTTAATTAGGAAAGACTTTATAATTCAAGCTGTTACAGTCATCCAGGACTCAAAAGATTTCTTAAGTTCTGTGTGACCACAGCCCACGGGTTCAAGTGTCTGGATGCAGCTGAAAAGATGCAAAGCAACCAGAGCATGCTCTACTTCTTTATTTAAATCTTTTTAAAATCAGTTTATTTATTCATTTATATTCAACCATAATTTTATTTGTTCTTGACACAGTGTGTGCTACACTTGGTCTAATGAGCATTACACTTACGGAGTTTCTCAGCTTGATATTAAGGCCTAACTGATGCAAATAGCTTGCTCCAAGACCCAAACTTGTTAGGACCAAGCAGCCTAGATTTTCCTGTACCATCCTCTCCCACATGAATTGTCATGGAAGATCAAGTCAGCCTCCAGCCAACTCTGCAGCTACGCCTTGTTTGCAAACACATTTAATGGAAATCCTGTTATGTCTAAAATGAAAATAAACAAACCCCCTAGAAATAACATATCACAAAAAAATGCAGGTATTTCATAAAAACATGCTACCTGAGTTAGCTATTCATCAAGCACTTAAAGTGATAGAGCAAAAATGGCTACCTGATGCCAAATCCGTCTTCAGAAATGTTCTGAGGACAGGTAACCTTTAGTATCCACTGCTACTCATAGTGTTTGCCCTCCAGTTTATCTTTTGGTACAGCATATGCTGGCAGTACAGTTCTGGAAAGGTTCTCACCATCTCCTGGGTCAATAATTTCCACTGTGGACGCAGCAGGAAATTCCAGAATTGCCATGACGGGCTCAGAAAGAACAATTTGAAAGGACTCAGAATGTTCATGTTCACCATCACTCAAAATCCGTACTCGCCACGTGGCTAAGGTTTGACCAGGATTAAACTGCACTTGCTTCTGGGCTTTTCCTCTGAAGTCTTTATCTTTCTTGGCAGTACCATCTTTGGTGCTAATACCTGTTAAAATCAGAAATTCAGGTCATTAAAAACATCACTGGTAATTTTTCTCCTACTGTGTCATCTTTAAAAAAAACATGTAGAAAAATATACTTTTCACAGCCTGGGAACATTCGAGCTAAATCCATTACTCTTGATCAGTTTTATATTGGGTCTCACACATAGAGGTGGAAAACCACTACATTCTCTTAAGTTACAGTCAAGTTTCCATTTCCCCATAATTAAATTATGGATGTCCAAAAGGGACAACAGACTTTTCTCTCTCCTTTTAGCCCTCTGGGTTCTCTTCTTTTCCAGGACATCTAAATAACATCCCTCCCAAAACCCTAGAAAATATTTATTTTTCTTAGAAAAAATAAAAACACCACTGGAAAGTTCAGTCTTTAAAAGGAAAGCTAAGGAAAACACCAAGACACAAAGGAAAATATACTGAATAAAAATGAAAGAAGATGCAAAGCCTGAACCATTGCTCTCATTGCCATTGCTATAAGCATTTTAAAAAACTATTATCCTCTTAATTCAGTGTTTGCATAATGACAATCATTAAGTTCAGGTGAAGTTGAAGCTGCAAGTCCATGGGGTAAAATTCAAGCTCAATCCACAGAGGTGGCACAGGCCTTCCAGCCTCAGATTCAGACTTCTCTAAAACAGGTTTTCACAGGCATTTCACTCACAGTTTAAGGCTGTCTGACAGACCCTCACATAAAAGGGTATTACGTAGACACTATTTCAGAAATGTCCCCAACTCATGCATTGGGCCTTGTTTAAATCCCACAGTACCACTGAAGTCTTAAAGGCTTTTCTCAGGTTTTCAGAAAAAAAACTTAAAACTTCTCCCTTCTCCGCTTGTTTCTTCCAGCTGCATTATTTAATGTATTGAAACACATCACCTTTCACTACAAAGCTTGCTTTTCTGTCTTTCTGCCTTGTCCTAAGTCAAAGCCAATATTTTACATAACCTATAAACCTTCAGCCACTTTGGCACTGCATATGGACCAGAAAGGCCAGTAACCATCTTGACCAGTATCTTTTATGTTCTTTCCAATTCTGTAATTCCATTTGCAGGATTAAAGTAGTCAGAGGCAAGTTATTCTGGTTTTGCTGAATTTTCAGTCAGCTCATTTCTGAAACTGACCTTGAATCCATAGATAGAAAATTTTGTGAACACTCTATCTGAAGGATCAGAAGCCACATCAGTATCTGTTATTCAGTATAGTAATTAATTTAAACCATACACCCTTAACTATGCATTTAATTTATCTCTTCCATTCATTTTCTTTCTTTAAAAGAAATATATTATCAAAGTTAGTTCACTGTTCAAAATAGTCTTTTAAGTTAGATCTTGTAAGTTAAGGTCTATATCCCCTAAATCTCATGCCAAAATAGGTGTCCCAACTGCATCTCACTACCTGAAACTCTGATTTTTGATCAGAAAAACCCCTAACCAGAAACTTGCCAGGCAAATGATTACACATCTCCAGAGAAACAGCTTTAAATTGGGTGTTTTCTCTAAGCAGTGTCAGCTCCCCATAGGTTTCAATGTGAAATTGCACAAGGATAATGATCCCTGGTGCAAATGCATCAGAGGATGGGAATAGATCCAGAAGGCAGAAACAGGTGTGAGGTTGCAGAATGTGATAACACAACCTTTTTTTCACCTTTTCACTCCCCAGACACTGCAAACAGTTTTCAGCACCTCCTGTATCAGCCTCAGTTGACTGCCAACATTGAGTGAAGAAAACGAGCCTAATGCTTGTAGCTGCTGGTCAGACCAGCTCACAATAGCCTTCCTGGAAAATGATACATGTTTATTGTTGTCTTTCTGGTTGCTACAACTGCATTTTTTCATTTCAGGGGAAAGAAGATCTGGGCAGGAACTGTATTCTGTGAAACAAATAAACAGTGGTATCAATCAAATCAAAGAAAGGAGGACTGTGTCTTGGGTTGTTTATTCAAAAATTAATTGCAGAGGAAAAAAAAAACCACAAAAGGGAAAATTTCACTATATAACTAAAGAAATCATACGCATAGCATAATAAAAGATACACTCTTTAATAAATGAACATATTCCTTTGAATATAGTTTGCTTAGCATGAAACAACTGCAATACGATACAGTTGTATTGATACATTATATCAACTGATGGGGCAGTGATTTATAGAAGATACTGATAAGGTTAGAAGTGAACTTACTTATAAAAGAGGTTTCTCCCAGGTAACCTCTCCGTTTAAGAACAACATCGAGATACTTGGAGTCTTCATTTACTAAGTAATACTCCTTTTCTAAGGAGATCCATGCCCAGTTTAGGCGAAAATGTTGATTCTTCAGCTTATTGCCTCCTGCAAAACAAAATTATAAAGATATAATTATAACCTTTCTCTTTTGTTAAAGATTACTTTTTCTTTTGAGGTTAATGCAACCTTGTATCCTGGGTAAGATGTGTATCTATCTGGACATCACAATCCAAAGGTTTTTAAGATTTAAAACTAAGAAATAACAAGTAAAGAACTTAACCATGATACATTTGCTACCCATAGGAGTAAATTTTATCTTAGATGCATACAAACATAGTACCCTAATTTTCTTATTTCTCAAGAGAAGAAGATCAAGAATTAATAAAAATGTATTTGGGATGCCTTCCATGTATCATCCTAATGGATGTGGTTTTTTATTACTCTAGAATCCTCTAAGTTCTACAGCAACAATAAAATAAGCTGTTCAGCTCACTGATGGCAGATGCTCACTCAGCAGCTGTCTTCTGGGAACACTGGCCTGTGTGGGAGACTGTAGTCTGATTTCCTTCCCACAAGGTGCTGCTACAGAACAAGGTTTGCTCAGGTAACAGATATCTTAAATGTGCAAAAAATCTCCTTTAGAAATTAACACTTCTGCACAGAAGCCAGTGAATAAAGTAATTCCTCTGAACAGCAGAGAGACATATCTAAGTATTTAAATTAATTCATGGCTTAATTACTGGAGGAAGAGACAAATGAAGGTTGGTTTATCCCTTCCAGTTTCTTCCACTCTTGAAAAATGAGGCAGCCACTCCATAAGCTTTCACTGTGCTTCAGAGATAAGCCTCTGTGTTTCTTTATTGACCTGCCTACTAGAAAAATCCAGGAACTGCACTTGTGCAATCTCACATGGAGGCAAAGGTACTGTGTAAACAAAAGGAGGGAAATGGTTACTGGAGTATCTCCCTGCACTCCTCACCCTGCTCCTTTCTGCTCCTTTGATCTCTATTGTTAGTGACAAAGGGGAAGGCTACAAAAAACATATCAAAAACTAATGAGCACCGCAGAGAGCCAGCAGCTATAGTGTTACAGCAGTAACTACAACAGCACTCACATTAGGTTAGCCATATGTTATGTCTTCCCACTAGTTTCTGGGGACAAACATAGCAGAATACATCTTGTTCTCTAATCCAGTGAGAAAAACCATTTGTGTGCTATTTTGAACACACTGCCCAATTTGACCATAATTTAACAGAAGGATAAAAGTTTCTGAGATATAAAAAGAATGGAAATTTACTGTCTATTAGAGGAGAGAGAACCTATTAGTACCACTAGTGAGAAGAAATACTGCTGCATGAGCTTACTAGAAATGACAATGTCAGATATTTGAAACTGCCCAGGTAAAGGAAAATTTTCTAGCAGAGTTTGCACCCTTTTAGAAAAAAGATATTCCAACTAGAGGATAGAAAGCAAAAGAAAATCTGGCATAATTTGTTCTCTTATCCAAAGAACTCAAGGTTAAAAGTGCTGTGGACAAAGGCACACAGTCTACATCTTACATACAGGTCTCTTATGAATGAAATTTAGGAAGGAAAAAAACCACAAGAAAGCCAATACAAAAGATTTAGTATTGTCTTCATTTCACCTGTTTTTCTTGCTTTCAGCTGTTTCTTTCTATTTTTTTTCTTAGAATAAAAAAAACCCCAACAACCAAACAAAAAGTATTACAGGGCAGTTACAGCAAGCCTCCATTTTTACAGACTTACTTCTGTCCCTGAAATATATAATGTTCACCTTTTAGAATGTGCAATACCAAACCCATCTGATTCAAAATTTTAAGAAAAGAATATAGGTATTTTAGACCTTTCTGTCTTCACTTTGTGATTTTTTTTCATGTTCAGAAGACATGTTTTCTAATTTATACAAGCCATTTCACAGTACACTGTCCCAAAGAATAAAACTGCTGTTCTTATTAGCTACTACTACTACTACTACTACTACTACTACTACTATTATTATTATTATTATTATTATTATTATTATTATTGTAGACCTCTGAGAAAACAGAGCAGGAGGCATATGATACACCTTGCCTAATTTCAGGTGTTTATTTTGGGGCTAGAAATCCTAAACTTTCTTTATAGCCAAACCCAGGAAAAGAGGCATTTTGTAAGGCTATGACTTAATTCAGGCATCTATTTTTGAATGAGATTAGCTTTGCCTCAAAATATGCAAAAATATGTGCATTTTTCCTCAGCATCTTTTATAAACTCCTGTTGTGATGCTTTACATTGTATACACTTTTATTGCAGACATCTAATGCTGGGTAAGATGAATTCCCCCATGCCTTATCTGGGTGAAACTGCTACAACATAGAGCCAAGCACCACACAAACATAACGTCCATAAAGAATATTAAAAGTGTAGCTTTAAGAAATTATAAAATCTCAGAAATAAAATTGCACACGCCACTTTAATTTGGTTCACTATTAAAATAAATATCTGCCCTACAATAATATTTCTATCAGCAGATGGATTGTGCACTGTTCCCAAGCACTGCCCTCAGGCCCAGTCAGACATTTAGCTGCTGGGCAAATCATTAAGCTACTATACCCCAACAACAGTTTTGCTTTTATTCCTCTCCCAGACAAGTGCTGGCAATACAAATACATCAGAAGTCTGGAGAGGGAAGCCATTACTTTTAAAACTACACAAAAGGAAGGAGGGCAGTGTTAGAACAACGTAGATCTGAAGTAACTTTGCGTCAATGAGACGTGGCTGGCAAGATGCTGCTAAAGTGAGGCATGAAAACTTGTTTCCTGAATCTTGCCAGAGATATGAGTGCAGCAGTGCTGAATCAGAAGATGCTAGGAAGGATGTGATGCAGTGAGATATTCACGAGAAATGAGATGGCAAGAGTTGTGAGACACATTTAAAAACTCTGTAAGGAGCTGAAGGTAAGGATCTAGAGTAAGGTGAATCAAAAAGGGACTTCATGACTGACTGAGGCTTTTGAGGACAAAACCCTCTGAAAAGGTTTGCCTGCATATGACAAGTCAAAGATAGATGTAACCTGGAACTGGTCTTTACAGAAGCCCTGTCAGGAAACTGTTTGCCTGTTAGAAAACAGTGATATATTGTTTTTGCATAGGTCATCAAACAAGAAACTCCTAAAAAGATCAAGTCATCTGGAAAAACCAGTTTCAGTTACACAACATGAATAAAAGAGGAGGGGGAAGAGGACTTGGTCAGGCAACTGCTTGACCATCAGAAAGCAAATATCCTGTAAAACTGCCTTAACTTCAAACGAAAATAGCAGAAGTGAACTGCCTAAGTAAACCCAGCACAAAACATATGCCACTAGAAAGTTTTGAATTGACTTTAACAATGCATAAGGTAACCTAATGATTTTACCCGATTAGAAAATCTTTAAAATGTTTCACCTTTATAAGTGTCTTTCAAGTATACTAAAATAGACCCAATCACTAAAACAACTTGCTGAACTCTGCACCCTCCTGCACTCTATCTGCCACTGTAACTCAATATATTTGCAGAACAGCCAAAAAGAACCCCCTAAACTAGTCCCTAGCGATTAGGGACTAAAACAATGCTTTCTCTGACTTCTCATGAGAAAACACACACTTCCCAGCATTGTGGACTTAGCTTGCCTGGAGTTTAATTGCTGGTATCCAATGAACTGCAGACAGTTTCCATCTTTCAGTAGTTTCTGTAACTCTTTTTTTTCTTCTGTTTTACATCTACCCCCAAGAAACAAGTTGGAAGAGCCACATTTGCCAGGGCTCAGAATAAGCAAATGCCTGAAGTCACGTAGCAGAAGAAATATCTGAGGAATACCATGTAGCTGCTTTGTTACAAAAAGGAAGGGGAAGTGAGAGACAAGACATGAATGTCAAAGTTAGCTAGTGCATATTAAATTTGGATTGTGATAAAATTCAACTAAGCGTCCCTAAGAATGTCTCCAAGTGCAGTCTGCAGATTCACGCTGGGTTAATTTAAGGAATTCCCAATTCAAGTCCACATCCAGTTCTCCCGCAGGAGATTAACCGGATTCTGATTAAGAGATTAATCTGATTTTCATTAACAAAAACTGTGGAAGCAAATATGCACTGGCTCTTCAGCCACTTCATTTCATAGCTTTAAATTAATTTCAGTAGAAATCAGCTCTGTACAAATTAGTTCACCAAGAGCCAGGATACTGTCACTCTATTGGCTGCACCAAGAGACTATGAGTTTTCAAAGGAAAGAGCAAAGTGGATGAAGAGCAACCCAATCTGAATCATCAAAAAAGATGCTGGAGCACTGTGTATGTCTGAAAGCCTTTATGGATATTAAGTACTTAGTTTGTAACTGACTTCTAGGGAATCCAAAAGATCCACTTGCTGGTTTTGGATACTGTGCTGTAAGCAAGGGACTGTCTCTGCAGGATGACCACTGCTTCTGAGCAGAAAAGAACTCAGAGTAGACAAGCTCAATATTTCCCGTGAATAATCACTCCTGGCAAAACACAGTATGTGTTTGCTTGGGTCCCAGAGCACGGGAACATAACCAACTGGCTCCTGTTCCACAAAAGGTGAAGACGAGATTTGCCTTAGAGGTCCTCCAAGAGATCCTCCTTTACAGGTAGGATTCATATAATCTAATGTTATCCTATAAAAGCGTATGTTTCATTTAAGCTAGCTGTCTAGGCACAATGAATGGAAAGAACTACACCTTCAGGAACTGCAGGTACATCTGATATGAACAGCTGGATCACCCTCTGGAAATATCTGACCCCCTCCACTGAATGTAACGGGAGTGTGTTCGACCCACTAGTCTATACGGCTAACTAAAACCCAGTTAAGTTGTCTTGTTGATATAGGAGGGTCCTGAGAAAACTCAAAGACACAACTGGTCCTGAACTGTAATTTGGTAAACTTGTAAATTTAATCACTTAAAAAGTAATCTTTGAAATATTTAAACACAGCAACAAAAGAAATCTATTCAGTTTAGAAGAACTATTCTGTTACTATAAAGTTATTTCCATGCTGTCATTAAACTAATTAGCACTTCGTGTAGTCACTAACTAACTTTGCATGAGAAAAGTAATTTAAATTGCCTTGGGAGTATTAACAAATAAAAAACCCAAACATACCACTCAAGCTGTCACATCTATCATTAAACCATGCCCATATTACCTAAAGCACAATACCTTTTTCCTAAAGATCCACACCCTGCACCTCCCTCTGAAGGAAAAAACCACCACCTGGATTAGTTAAGGCTTCATACATGCATGGCCTGCAGCAACAAGTAAATTTATTAGATCTCTGACAACACATTCTTAAAATAAACTTAATAGTTTTCAGGTCTCTGCTCACTAATTTGTTTTGTGGCGCCAGACAACTTCTCCCAAGAGGCTCCGGCTGGACTGAAGCAAGGTTCATTTCCTTGGCTCACAGAATAACGGGTTTAGCTCAACCAGCTTAGCTACTGTCACACAGGGGTCTTTTCTTCTGGTTTATACCTTTACAGTAGTGCTGTATCAGCCCATGATACACATGTATTAGCCCATTGGAAAACTACTTTTGTTTAAAGCCTGCTCAGACAAAGTGTTAAATTTGAGGGTCATGGCACATCCTAAGCTCTGGTCAACTTATGAGTAGTAACAGAAAAGTGTACTGCAACCTCACAAATGAAAGACATTACAATAGAACAGGAGCCAGGAGAAATATAATTACAACCAAAATATTATCCCACTTCATATTGTACTATTTTAAGAAGTTCCTCTATTCCAGGAAAATAATAGCCCAATTTCCCTTTCGTTAAATTACCTTTTCTTTTAGAGCCCCCTACTGCAAACTCCTACATACGAGCCTAATATTTCAGTGCTTGCAAAATCATTCTCATGCTTAAAACCAGGGTGCATGAGTGGGTATCATCTGAAACTGAGGCCTCTAATATTTCACAATGAATTTTAAATTGTTTTTTTGTTCCAAATTGGCAAATCTCCCTTGAAGAAGTAATTGAACTTTTCAACTCTAGCTGTTGAACACCGTCTTTGCAGAAAATTCCTCTCCATTTCAGATCACAATCCAAACTCATAAATCTTAAATTTTACAGACTCAAGAGGAAAATGTATGCAAGACGGACTAAAGAGGTTGTTGTTATTTGCAAAACCAACTCTAAACAAGTTGGAATAGTGTTTCCATTTTATCATTTTATCAACTGGACTTGCTATAGCTCACTGAGCACTGATTAAAAAAAGCATTGTTTTAACTCTGTGTTAAAGTGATTGAACTGTTTTTTGTTATTAAGAATTTACTTCCAGAGACCTGAATTTTGGTTCCTTTTCTGTTCTGGCAATACAACAAATAAAATGCCCGATTGACTGGAGCAGAACCAATGTCAGGCAGGTTAATACAACATTTATTTTTAATTCACTTCAGAGTAATTCTCTGAAGTACCAGGTAATCTCAAATACTTAACTTTTAATATTATTTGACCAGAGAAACTCCTCTGTGGTGCCTTTCATCATTTTTAAGCTATGTCAAACCTATAACCTTTTGCAGTCCTGCTCAGCAAGAGCAGATTAAAAACAAGAAAACATACAAAATTGTTGATATAAACAAGAATAAAAAGGGTTTCCTTTTGAAGTCACTAACTTTACTTAAGACAAGCCTTGCAAAGTAGTCAAAGATATTAGTTCTGCTGAGGAAAGAAATATTTTTGCATTAATAATTAATTTTTTTATATCATGATCAATTTTTTAGTGTTAGTTGAGGTCTATCCTAAGGGGCAGAACTGTAAATTCGTAAGGCAGCAATTATAATACATTCCTGTATTATTTTATCTGAAATTCCCATGTTGCAGTCACAACGTATATTGCAAGAGGGAAAAAAAATAAAACTAGAAGAAACCAAAGATTCCTTAAAAGATTCAAGCCAAGATGTCAGAAAACTGTTTAAATATTAAAAATAAGTGCACAAAAGTACTTCAGAAATGAAGAGTAGAGTTGAGAGTCTAGAACAATATGAACATCGTGAGTTTTCCAAGAGAGAAGCTCAACAGACATAAAGCACAGGGACAGGGGACAGAAGTGACTGTGAAATTATGACAACTCGATCTTGATAGTATGTTGCCTCCAACACATCATTTCTTTCTCGCTCCTGCTCTCTGTATAAAATCTTCCCTTATGCTTTGAGATAAGTAGCAATTAAATTAAAATCAGCAGTAGAAAAACTGCATCTTTAAAATCAAATTTGTTTTTATAACAACAGATTTTAACAACTTATTTATGTACGGTTCACATTTTACTTAGCTTGAAAAGAGATTACTGTTTTAACTATTTAAGTTTATATGGTATTGCTCAAGCTTCTGAAATATCCTTGATGAAGATTCCCACCACCCCTCTCCCACATGTACTGAGAAATTAAAATCATTCAGCTTTTTCCCAAGGGCCAGGGAGGCAATGTTTTTCTTAAGTCAAGTCCATTTCCCACCAAATCTGCTGGCTATCACATACAGGCAGGTGAAGGCCTGGGTATCTCTGGTCTCAAGTTTACATTTTTTGCCTTAGTGTTCACACAGAAATGTGCAGAGGTGCGACCACAGCAGTTTGAACTTGCCAGCCAGCACAAATGTTTATCAGGTTTTAAAGAAAGCTGTCTCCCAGCCTTTCTTGAAAGGGAGCTGCATAGCGCTCACCTGTTGGGACATGACCTCAGCCTCCCACATGTCACCTGCTGTAGCTGCTGAAGTTGCTGAGACAAAAACCAGGGCAGTTCCCTGGGCTGCAGCGCCATGGGGGGGCACTTGGGAAACCGCTGGGAAAACTCCTGCCTGCAGCAATGTGAATGATGTTGATGACACAGTGCTGAGCTGTCATCACCTACCTCCTCCTTTTGGCTGGGGGTGTTAAACTTGTTATTTTAAACTGATTTCATGGCTGTTCAAAATACTTATTTTCATTTCCCCACTAAATCTGACAGTGTCCTTGCTACTCGTTAGGATTTCTGCTTCTTGTAAGATGCAACAACATGCTGGAGACTGAGGCCCATGGGCTCAGGAAGCCCATTCCAGGAAAGCCACAGAAGCCTCATGGACCGTAGGGCCATGAAGAGTAGAGGATACAACAGAGGTGAGAGCACAGGGCAGAGGTGAGAGGTGAGCTCCCTGGCTGCTCAGCGAGATTAACAGGACATCTCAGATGGAATCACCCTCGGCAGCCCTCCGGCTGTGTGTGTATAGATTGTTACAGAAACCTTTCTAGTTCCTGATTGCCATAGAGCTACCTGTGAAAGCCTCTGCCCTGGATGTCTTTTAAGGATACTTCTTTCTCTTCTTACCCTAGTTCTAGAAGAAAATCAATGTCTTAATTAGCAGAATCGATTAATGAGAGGTGCATAAGAGATGCATAAATTACACTCAGGATTTCTTTCTCTGTTCTGCAGGATCAAACAGGTGTGGATATGAATGGAGTTAACATCAGAAAATGGGATGGCAAAGGTATTAATCTTCATATAGACAACTGCACAATATATAAAATGTCACTGATTGCTGGGCCTCTGTTTGACACCTCTGGAAAGATGTACATTTCTATGCCACACATTCTAAAGAAAAATATGGCAGTGACTCCTTATTTAGAGATAGATCTGAAAAGTTATGTGATACATAATAAAGTTTCAATCATTCTAACACTTGCACATGTAACTTTACCCATACAGATGGCCATGCTCTTGATAAATTAGATCCTTGACTTCCCACTTGCTATAGGTTTCTCTGTGCTAGAGAAACTTTCCTGCTTTAACTTTACTGGTCAGTCCTATCTTGCCACTCGGAAGGGTGGGTTCTAGACTTAAGCTTTCCAAAGAAGCGACTACTACACAGACTATTTAAAAAAAATCACTTGTCTGTGTAGGACACTGCCTCCTGACTTTTCAAAGAGGGAAAATATTACTAATGTTATTTGTAAGGTTGCATTGGGTGTGGCTGAGATGGAGCTCATTTTCCCTACAGCAGCCCTCACAGTGCTGTGCTTTGCACTGCTGTTGATAACCAGTGTTTTGGCTCCTGCTGAGCAGCTCTGTCACAGCACCAGCATTGTCTCTCCAATGTTCTGCTGTCCTACAGTAGGCTGTGGGTGGCAAGATCTTGGCAGGGGAAACAAATAGGATAGCTAATCCAAACTGACCAAAGGGATATTCTCACTAATCTCCACCTACAAAAGCAGAGGCTTCTTGCCCTTGTCTCCACCTCCTACAGTGGAACACTCCAAAAACTGTTGAACAGATGAAACCAGATGGTTTTTGACTAAGTGGAACAAAATGTTTGAAACTAGATGAACGTTAAGGTCCTTTCAAACCCAAAACCATTCTATGATTCTAAAACTGGATGCTGTAGTCCAAAGGAAGTCTCACAATAAATTGGTTTTTTACACACTTTATCTCAAATATCTCAAGAGAACGTATCGTGACCTTGAAATGTCTTTGTCCAAACATACTTCTAACCCTTTGGACATGCTTCTTACCTCATGTTAATAAATTAATATATCTTTTAGATTTCTTAGCTGCTGAGATATAAGCAATACCTCTGTTCTTCACCTCTTCACATATCGACTGAGAAGTTCTTGGGAGGATAATGAGGCTCATACAGTCTAACATAACCATGGGAAAGCACTTTCTTTTCACTTTCTAGTTAATGAGCAACTTTCAGGATAAGTTTGATAAAGGTCCTTATTTTAAAGAACATTGGAGGGAAAAGTGAAATGAAATGTGTGTGTACTGTCTCAAAAACTACCTGTTCAATGCAGACACATTTGCTCCAGTATGTGCTTACATTAAGAGGCCTAGGTTGTAGTTTTTTTATTGAACAGGTATTTCAATCTACAATCACCAAGAGATCTTAACGTGCTTTTGCACACGAACATGGGGGCAAGACACAGTATGTGCATCCTGTTAGAGCCACACAAACAAGCTCCAGTTGAGCAGGTACCTCTTCATGGCACAAAAGATAATGCCACATGACTCAGCCCTGCCAGAGGCAAAGCTTTACCAGTTTGATGCTCTGCTGAGCCTCCTCAACCCTGCTGATTTCTGAGATAGTTCATTAAGCTCTGTCTTGAGTAGCTCAGTAAGGGACTATGTTAGTCCATAGACAGAAAAGGTTTAGTTTTGGCTAGAGGGAAATAAATGAGGGTAGATTTGATCTCGGATTCTCTGTGTTTTTTGACAGTGCACTCTACAGGTTGTTGGACACACTTGTGTCTCTCCTTCCTACTCATGTGTGGCCACAGAAACCATTTTCTCCCCAGTCTGTCATCACATGCCCTTCTTGGGGTAAGTACAGTAGCTGCTTACACAGACATATAATAAAGCCAAAGTCTTCCAACCTTTTTTTTAAGGTTTCCTTTAACATTATTGAACAACTAGAGATGTGCCAGCCACATGTGTCAGACAAATTTCACAGCCAGTTTTCACACCAGTGTCCTCAAAGGGCACTGCTTTCTCTGAGTCACATTTTGATAAGCAGAAGAGTTATTTAAATCTACTGGAGAACAGGCTGGCAAAACTCATGGCATGAAAGTGGGCCTGGACTTTCATTCTGACTGGTTAAACTTTTTTCTTCCTTAAAGACATTGAGAATGAGATTTGGACAGTACACTCTATGGGAAAGCTACAAACTTTTAGGTTAACTCCTTGCTCCTTTACCAAGTATGCAACAAGATCTGAATAAAGGAAATGTTATGCAGAAGCACATATAAGTTCGACATAAAAGCATATTGATTTGTACTACACGTAAGTATACTTACATATATATGTAATGATGAAAATATTCCAGATTAACAGCTGAAATTTGAGCATATCCCATTATGGCTATATTATATTTCAACTTTAAAGTAAACATGCGGTCTCTTCTTATACCGTACAGTGCTGAGTGAAGCTGGCTTTATAACATCTAAATTTCTGCTTACACCAAATCAAATTTGATGATAAAATATGCCCTTGTCACTTACTGTTCTTGCACACCCACTGGTTGCAAAATAAAAAAAACAAAAATCCTCACAAATTCATATTAATTCAAATAGTGCAAAACTTACTGCAGATTATTCCTGTGAATTCCTGAATGCTCTCTGCAATCTATTTAATATTTTGTACGAATTCCTGAATGCTCTCTGCAATCTACTATTTAATATTTTGTACAATTTTTTTGTCTATGGTTGACAAACGAGTGAACCCCTATAAATATATATAAAGTCAGCAGTAACCAAGTATTCTGTAGAATTTTGTAAAATGTTTCAAAGAATCATAATGTAGCATGATGGAAAGAGAACTAAGTCTGATACGATGCAGCAGATTGCTGCAGATCTTCTTGAGGCAGGAAGGCTTTGCAGAGGGATTTGGACAGGCTGAACCAATGGGCTGAGGCCAACTGTGTGAGGTCAAGTTCCAGGTCTTCCACTCGGGTCACAACAACCCCATGTAGCACTACAGGCTGGGGGCAGAGTGGCTGGAAAGTGATCCAGGGGAAAAGGACCTGGGGTTGATAGTGGCTGGACATGATCCAGAGTGTGCCCGGGAGGCCAAGAAGGCCAATGGCATCCTGGCCTATATCAGCAATAGTGTGGCCAGCAGGACCAGGGACAGATTGTCCACCTGTACTCAGCACCGGTGAGGCCACACCTCGAATCCTGTGTCCAGTTCTGGGCCCCTCACTACAGGAAGGATATTGAGGTGCTGGAGCGTGTCCAGAGAAGGGCAACAGAGTTGGTGAAGGGTCTGGAGAGTAAATCATATAAGGAGTGGTTGAGAGAGCTGAGGGTGTTTAGTCCGAAGAGGAAGAGGCTCAGGGGTGACCTTATCACTCTCTACAACTACCTGAAAGGAGGTTGTAGCAAGGCGGGGGTCGGCCTCTTCTTTCAAGCAGTAGTGACAGGACAAGGGGAAATCACCTCAAACTGCACCAAGGGAGGTTCAGGCATGACACCAGCAAAAAATTTTTTTCAGTGAACGGGTATCAGGTATGGGTTGCCTGTGGTGATGGCGGAGTCACCATCCCTGGAAGTGTTCAAGAAATGACTGGACATGGCACTTAGTTGCCATGGTGATGTTCAGTCGAAAGTTGGATTCTATAATCTTGGAGGTCTTTTCCAACCTTAACGATTCTATGATTGTACAATTCTATATTTGAGTCAATACATAAAATGTTCTGACACTTAATAGTCAAGAAATCTGCATTATTTGGGTCACTAATAGAACAGTGAAAACTTTCATTATTTTCCTATGAACACTAAAAAGTGTGTCAAGCAAACAGCTTAGAGTGCTTAGAGTTCTTTCAGAGACATACTCAACAAGGTATAAATCTCTTGACTGTAGTATAATATTTATACGTTCTAACCTATGCCAGAACATTATTATTAATACAGGAGAAGAAAAATGATAAACATGCATGTTTTAGAGAATATTATTTCTACAATTCCCTCCATTCCTAGCATTTCAGCACTATACTGCAAACACCAGCAGGGAAGTCGAGGCCAGCATTCATTTCTATGGTTTGAATCTGCCCAATAGCCAGTGTGAAGTGCAATCATCAGCAAAGATTTTGAACGATCATCAAAAAAAAAAATGCAGTATGAATATTAATTTTTAGTTAACATGAGTTAACAGTACGAGCTAACACCAATGTATTACGGGTAATTGGTGTGGAATATGGAGAATACAATTAATGCTAAAGAATTTTACACCTGATAGGCTCAAATGATTGACACCACATTTTTTGACCATGGAGATTTACATTTTTCATATAAGTTTTGGGAAGAATCTCAGTTTCTTCCCGGCAGCTATATATCCTATACTTTTCAGAAGCCATGTGCATTTCACCTGATGAACTTAAGCCAGCTTTCTTTGTACAGAGTTAGATTAATAAAGACAATTGAGACACACTACTTTCACGGAATACTCTTTAATACGTTCCTACACTGCAAGACTCCTTCCCTCTCTTTCTCTCTGTACGTATCTCAAGCAAAACAATTATAGATGTATACATAAGTCCCTATAGGTACATATATGGAGACTTATGTAAGAATGCACACAGCCTGAACACTCAGTTGAACTTCATCAAGTACAGTGCCTTCACTCTGTATGCAAAATCAGTCTCATTCTGCAGCTCAGCTGAAGCAAATGAAGCAACAACTGCTCATTAAGATAAAGACCCGTGCTTCTTTTGTGCTTCTCTGACATCACAGAATCTGTAGCAGCTGCTTACCAGTGATATTCACTTCATATCACCAACATAAATGGGAATAAATGTGCTCACAGCACCATACCCACACAAATTTACCTTTTTTTTAATGTTGAATTTATGCGTTGGGATTTATTTTTCATCTTACAGAGAATTCAATCTTCATTCAGGGCTGGAAGAACCTACGTAACAGGCTGAGAATTAATTCTCTTTGGCTGTTTAAAATAAATCAGTAACATGGATAATAATATTACAATTATGGATAGTAATAGTATTTTGCTGGATGAAGCAAAGTGAAATATACTGCAGATCTCCAGAGTATTTTTTATGTATTAATGGTTCCATTCTACCTGACTCACACTCCAATCCCTGTAAGAAGCAATTTCAAGAGCAATTCTTCATGAACCTTGTGCAGGACTGCAGCAGGCTCCCACAGCACACACAAGAGAAATCAGTTCATACATTTTCCCAAGACACATAATTAAAACTTCACATTCTATCAGTAAACCAAGACTAAGCAGCCTGTTCTGGAGTGAAAAATACGTTCTGTGAAAACAACACAGTAATGTCAGGCATTCTCTCCTACCTTCAATACTGCACTGTAAGTTGGTATAACTCACTGACCTTTCTTCTCCCATTAGCCAGACTTTTATCTGCAGTCCATCGAGCCTTTGGCCTGGACACTACACTGACTGTGGACACTGCTGGTTCAACACAGCCTGACTCACTAGAAATATCCCAGTAACTAAAGAGACTGTGGAGAGCAATGTTCTGGCAAAAAAAAAAAAAAGTGATGGCTATCCTGAGCAGAAAACTTTTTGATGTCTGTGGAATTCCTTTATCTATTCTCTCCACTGAACTTCTACACTCATGCTACCCTTTACTGGAATAACAACACTTATACCTCCCTGTGTAAGTAGGATTATAACTCTGAGCTATATGTAGCTCATAGTTACAATCACAACCCAAATCCTTGCCCTTTTAGGAGTGATCCAGGCTGTAGACCTGCTGGTTCTAGTAACTTCAGTTCCTTCACTGTTCTTGCCAGCAGCAGCTGGAAGCCTTTGTCCACTTTCTCTCCAGAACTCTCTATGCAGGGAGACATTACTGCATTAAATTACGCTCAAGCTATATTAGACAGGTTTTTTTGAAAAGCATTTATTGAGATTTGTTTCACCTAACTTTGGATGAGGTAGATGTCTGCATCCTAAGATAGTTATCCTAAGCGTCCATTATATCCAGGGAGGACTAGTCAGTGGATTTGTATCCTAATGTCTAAAGATAGGTATTCAGGGTCATTTGAGATCCTTTAAGGTATCTGAGACATCTGCAGACAGCTGGCAAGCATAACACATGATTAACAGGAAAGCCATGCCCTTCGGCAGGGTTGGACAGAGGTCAGGCAGGTTGGCTGGAGCCCTCACAGTACACTTGGTCCTATGCTGAGGGAACTGAAACTTGCCCAACAATGTCTGAAGAGCTATTCAGCTCATCATAAAGAAGTTACTTGCACTGGCTGAATAGTTTTGTAATTCCAAACTGTACCATCTAGTTTTTCATGGACCACAATGGGACCTTTGACAACTAGACACATTCAGAAACCTGCATTTAGTCATCTAACTTAATCTGTCTTCAATCTAGCACAAACTACATGTAAAACTTTCCTCAGAGAAGGGAGTATGCAGATTGGAAAACAAACATGTTACATGGCATCTGACTCTATTGCTAAAAGGGAAATTTGCAAGCCCTACCTCTTGGCACCATGTCTTTGAGATGAATGTGTGGATGTTTGCCTGCATCAAACAGGCAGCCTGAAGCAATAGGCAAACAGGGTGGGACAGGAACACATCTCAGAGCAGGACATGTTCTGAAGGAGGCAGTATCCACTTAAGTGCTGGTCTCAGATTGGATTAAACTGACTGAAAACGCATCCCTGAGCCACAGCTTCCTGTATGCATCCAGCACATCCAGACTAAGTGCTGCCAAAGAAATCAAGGACTCCCCCCACAGGCTCTCAGTCCCAGCTCCTGCTCTGTCCCCTCCCTGGAGCTGGCACAAGTGGTTGTATGGCCATTTAAGGAACTGCTCTAGGGAAATGATCTCTTGTAGAATCTAAATGCGGAGAGAAACAGTTTAATTTTAATCTGGGTGTTTTCCCTGACCCAGAGTTCATGGCACAGCAGTAACAGTGCTTGTGCCAGTGTAAGGGAGGCATCAGCACAGTGATAAATACCAGGGGTGGAGAGAAAGTGGGACTGCTGTGCTTGGCAGCAATGCTGTCTCTTGATGCTTAAAGCAAGCCCTCATGCTGACATTCCTTGCTGGTATAAATCAGTGTGTTAGAATGTAAATCGGGCCCTCAACCTGAAAAGTTAGTTTTCCATGTTATTTCCACTAAGAAACAACTTCATTCCTATGTCTGATACCTAATGTAGAGTGAAACCAAGGAACACATACTTTTATGGTGACACAAATCACATCACTTTTAACAACAATGAAAGTGATTCCTGATACAAGCCAGGAGTTGTTGTGGCAACCATTTAAAGAGGTCATAAAGGTTCCTGCCTTACAATGCTTCCCAAGGTTATTCCTATAGATAACCAGGCTTTCTGTTAAGGCCCGTTTCCATCAGACCCACAGGCCAGGACACTAATGTGACTGAAGGACAGAGCTTTCTGAAACACTGCAACTTGGTCCTTTTGATAATTTCTGAGGCACAACCTTGCATCTAACTGCCCACCAGCCACCCCCTTTAAAGGTAAGCAGTCACTCCACAAAATGAAGATTTGATGTCCTAACAGGAAAAGCACACGTAAAAAATCTAACCCTCTACAAAAATTAATTCTCTTAAACTCGTGCTTTATTTACACACTGACAGATACCTACCTAAAAATACACAAACAAGTAGCTTATAAAGCACCCAAGGGAATGAATTCTATAGTGAATGGATAATTTTAAAAAAGAAACTAAATGGACAGAAGCCTAGTTTCCTTGATTTCACTTGTACCAATATGTTAAATATGAAAATCTAGATAAGTATTAGGAAATTAAAAACATACTTTGTTTTCACAGACTTCCTTGTCTTGAGAAATGTGTTAAGGGAGTCACTTCTGAATGTATCCATAATTGTATCCTATTTACTAAACCATTTAACATCTTGAGCTCACAAAAGAATAAAGGACAAGGAATACAGGTCTCATCTGAAAATCAAGATCTGTGTATTATTTCTCCTTTCTGCAATGCTTCGGTTCAGTGCCCCGTCCATACGTACTACACATACATGAAAACTGGAGAGGGAGTTTTTACAAGGACATGTTGCGATAGACAAGGGGGAATGGCTTTACAATGTAAAACAGCAGGCTTAGATTTGACATCAGGAAGAAATTCTCTACTGTGAGGGTGGTGAGACAGGCACGGGTTGCCCAGAGAAGTTGTGGATGCTCCATCCCTGGAAGTGTTCAAGGCCAGGCTGGATGGAGCTCTAAACAACCTGGTCTAGTGGAAGGTGTCCCTGCCCATGGCAGGGGGGGTTGGAATTAGGTGATCTTTAAGGTCCCTTCCAACACAAACCATTCTACAATTCTGTGATTCTATGACACTAGCCCTGCAAACACACAAGTGACCTTTTTCAGTATAGTACTCCTATGCATATTAAAGTATTCATATAGACAAGTTATATGAATGACTAACCCAAAACCAGATATTTGCTGGAAAATCCTTTTTCCATTATTTACTTTTATATTAGAAAATAAACAGATCTGCCTGTGAGAGACACCAGGGCAAACACAGGGAAGAAAACGCACTGAGAGTAAGATGAATCTGAACATGTTCTTTAGTTTTCTTTGTTCTTCTTGATCATGTTACAGTAAATGTAACTAAGACAAGCACACACAAAATAAATTTCACATTAACCTCTGGCACCAATTAAACTCTCTCATAATTTTATGTTTGTTCAAGTTAGTTTTAAATGCAGAGATGTTTTAACAGTACCTGACAGTGCATGCAAGAGAATCACCATATTCTCTAGCACAATGATCATGGAGAGCATGGAAAGAATTTCATATCTCATTCAAAGCCATGATCAATGAGTAGAAGGAAAACTCATGTCTTCTTTTTCGACATCAGTCAAGCCTGAAAATTTGGCCCTTTGCAATAATAAATGAAAGTTGTTATTATAACTGTGAAACCATAAATAGGAATCTCCTCACCTAATTCAGAGTTAAAAAATCTCTACACCAACCAACTTCCCTTTGGAGACAGGTATATCTAGTATATGATACAACATACCAGTCTTAAACCTTCCTCTTAAATGGGTGGTAGTTTATTATGCTGAAGGAATGGAAGAGAGCAAACTTAAAAGCAAACAGATGGAAGGAGGCACTGTTTGTAGATATCATTGCATGAGAGGTGGCATCTCTAAAGAAAGTGTGAGGAAGCACATATTGGTTTGAACATTTGAGAGCAAGTGTTTTTACCATAGAGCTGTATTGTGCCTGAAAGCTTTAAATCACGTTTTGTGGTAGGCCAGGACTGAAAATAAATTTAATCGTGTCCAAGACACTAACTTTGAAAAATTAATGTGTATTTGGCCTATTAATGATTTTGATGATGGTAACTTAGGCTTAATTTTGTTTGTAATAATGTATCAAGAATAGGTTTCTTCAGAAACTACTCGGATTATGTTTGAAGGCAAAAAGAAGGATTATGTCACATGGCAAGGCTTTGCTTTTATCATTAATTACAGAAAAAAAGGGCTATACTTGTTTTAATCACTCTTCTCATGGTCACAGTGATGTGATATATCTTTAACATGTGTCCTTCAGTCAACAGAGAATGCTAAATGATAACCAAACACTCCCATTCATCTGACCAACACAAACTTTAAAAGGTGTGTCCAGTCTTCTTGTTAAACAGTTTTTGATGATTTCACAGTGAACTTTGACTTATGTATAAACCAAAAAAACATTCTTTCAAGGGGTTCATTATTCTGGGCTGAGCATATTTAAAACACTGCTTAAAGCTCCAGTTCAACTGGCTAGGCAATACTCCTCAGGCATAATACATTTTTTTTTTTTTTTCTCCTGAAGGTAAAGCCTGTCTGTGCAGGAAATGCAGCTTGCTTGGGAGCTGGTCTGAGTTCGTGAAATGAACTCCCCCAGGAATAAAGAACCATCACAAATCTCCTAATTTGAGTCAGAGTATACACCTTTGATTTCTCTTTAACAAACATATAATAATGTAACAAATAAATTAAAAAAAAAAAAAAGTGCTAGGTTACACTGCACACACAATTCTGCCTCAAGGAAAGGATGAAAGAAAGAACATTGTGTGACAGATGCTAATCATGTTTGCTCATGTACTACTGAAAGGTGTTTGGGTACTATAGGAAGGGGGTTGGGGGGAGTGCAGTAAGAACCAACACAGAAGAGAATAGCCAAACCATCGGTCATGTCCCGACACGTTCTGCAGGGCTGCTTCCCTGCCCCAGTGCCGTGCTCTGTGCTTTATCAGGAACACATTCTCCTTGCCATCTCCACAGGCTCACATCTTAAATGAAACTGACAGTTTATCCATCAAGCCAGGTTACTAAACCTAAAAACATTACAATGAATCCTGTAAATGTTAACTATGATTATCAACAAACAAAAAACTGGAATGTAAAGTAATACTGACAGTACAGAGAGCTATCAATAAACTCAGTCACTAACAGGAAGTTCCACAAATTTCTGCATATGCTATTAAGCAAATATGGTTTTCAAGCTCTATTTCCCAGTTCCCAAAGCATTTCTGAAGTTTTTTAGTTTATCTATTCTTATTTCAAGACAGCTGAATATCATATTGAACATCTGTTCACATGCAAATCCTTTTAATGCCCTTTTGATGGGTTTTCAAAACCATGTAATTTGTAAAACTTTCAGATACCCATTTCTGTTTAATAGTAGACTATTAATCCTCTGCCAGAAAACTTCTGCTAAAATGCAGAATCCATTCTCCACTCCAGCTTGCCTTGTGCTGACAGTTGCATGATTTTACCACAAGCAACATCTGTGTACTCCTTATCCAACTGCAGGCATAACACAGGGGAAGGAAAGAGACCAGTTGACTTTATTTGATTGATAAGTGAAACTAAAGACAGCATGCAAATACAGTGTATCTTGCAAAATGGTCATGAAACAGCTTTACAAATTAAACAAACCAACAATAAAACTTTGTGCTGGATGCTTTATTGTGTCACACATGTTTTCATTTAACAAAGCCTCTGTCATGATTGACCTTGCAATCTTATCATAGTTCTCAAAGTGACAGTTTCAATAGCAATAACCTGCATTTTAAAGAGATTTGTGGGTGTCATTCGTACATTTAGGACTAAAGTCTTTACCAAGTAGTCAATTCAGGCACCGAAACAAATGTGAAATTTGCAAAACTTAAAAATGTCAAAATTGGTCTCTAGTAATAAAAATGAAGTTCCTGCAAAAAATAACAGAGACACTATAACACAAGATATTTCATCTTATACAAGAATTATCACGAGTAGGTTATTATCAGGCAGCCTAAAAGATTTGGAAGAAGGAGCACCATGAAAGCAGTAAGTTTGTTTCATTGCAGCATTTGTACAAGCAGTACTCTCTACTACTATAATGAGTTCCCCCTTTGGAGCTGATACTTTCCTCCTACCAGGATACTTTGCTTCCTTTTGCTAAGTCCTCCTTAGTGCAACACTACCATTAGCCTGTTCTCAGATTGCCCCAGATAACAAAAGTAGTACACAAGCAGTCATCTCACTACTGTGGATTGGATACCCTTAAAGACCTTGTCCTCTCATGAAGGGAAGGACTGGCACTACGGAATAGAGGAACACAAAATGAAGATGGGGAGAAGGTGCTTCCCACCTGTCCTCCCCAGTACTGGCAAAGCTGGCCAGACAGGCATTCATGCCAGAAAAATCTCAGAGGGGCTTCTCTCTTTCTCTGAGTCAGAATCTCCCTGGCAGCTCTCCATGGGCCCTGCTGCTTTCTATGGGACTTGTCATGGAGAAATTGCGGTAAACAGAATGCTGCACACTCCAAGGAAAACTGAACTTAGATGCTACAGGCAGATCATGAATGACTACAGACAGGTGGAAATTCCACAGCGGATGCAGCTACGCATCCAAAGTCTAAAAGGATTCTTGAGTTCAAGTAAACTCTTGTGAGAATCAATACAAATCCTGCTTTATAAGGCTATGATGCAAAATGCGGGGCATTAAATGTCTTCATTTCTGGTTTCAGGGCACTAAAGTCACACTTCAGTATACATGTATTTATTGGACAGGGGCAGCTGGGAATCCTGAGAGATGAGCAAATGGCAAACCAGAGATTTTGGTGTCCAGTTAGTCTTGGATAGGGGCAATACTGTAAAACACTGCAGTGAGTGAGCATATGAAGAAGATTAGTTATATCACTGCAGCTGTTTAAATTGTTATATTTAGTTTTAGGCTGCAGCCAGACATTCATTAAAGAAATGAATGAGATGGTATTAGAAGCTGATATACCTTGGCTACTTGTTTCTCCTCCTTTGCTAAAGGCTTCCTCTAGCAATATAAATAAACAGATCTTGTGAACCTCTCTCATCTACTCCAGCGCAAATTAACCAGCTTAACTTAAAGCCTCTTCATCAACAAGTTAAGGTAACGCAGGTAGCATTATGCTGAACCACAGAAAGACAGAGTTCTGCTGTCTTCTCTCATCCTGTGTGAGGATGCAGCCTTCAGCAGAGGTTTAGTACTGAACAGCTGAAGGGCAAGGACATCTTAAACCACCACAGCTGCTTCTGTGATGATTGTCTGAGAGGGCCTCAGTGTTAACTTACTGACATGCATGCAGAGGGTAGGTCATATATATGCTAAATGCTACAGCACGCTTACAGTTTTCAGAAGAAAAAGAATACTGTATTGATGTGATTTAGATGCCAAAGTGCTGACAACTAGTGCAATTTAAGATGGTTATGGAAACCAGACTGCAGGCTGGCTTTGGGACCTATGGAAAACCTGGATTGTTGTGAAGGTACATCTAGAGACCCCAAAGCTACCTCTTGGTTCTACTCTACTTGAATTATTGCAAGACATGTATATTTAGGCAATTCATTCTTAAAACAATTTGCTTGATTATAAGGACTGGGAATGCATTTTTAAAATTAAAATTCAGGAAAGGATTTTTTTTTATACCCTTCATTTCTCCCATAAAATCAATGGCAAATTTCCTATTATTATTCAGCAAGGACAGAATAAGATTAAGGTTGGACACTTTTTCAGATCATACCCTTCCATTCTGGAACACAGTATACAGGCGAGATTCTGCAACTGTAGGTGTAAATATGTCTATGGTCTTATCTATAAGACACCAGTGAGCCCTTATGGTAGTGATTTTACTGTCAGTGCTATTTCCTAATTCCCACAGGCATCACTGTTACCTGCCTCTGCTGAAAAAAAGCCTTTTAGGCTTTTCACAAATTACCAGCAGAGCTCAAGGAGAATCAGTTTGTTGGAAAGGTGTCTCAGCAAGTGGCACTTCCTCTGTAGATGACTTATACTTTGAACCACTTTGTTAGCCAATACGTGCTGCCAGCCAGAAAATACGCACTCAAGTGCTGCAATGAGGTTTCTGCCAGTCATGAGCTGGCAAGTGTGTGCAGGATTAGGGAAGGGTGCTGCACAGCTCCCAGACAAAGATGCTCAGTCTTGTGATGACATCTACTGGCTAACCTCAAAGGCACTTACCCACCTGTAGGGAAGCTCACTCCAGCATTTTCCATTCTTGAACATTTTAGATACGTGACCTAACCTCAGAAAGGGCACGTTAAAACTGAAAGGAAAATAAGGGCCCATCGAGAAACTCTGCTGTTGATCCCTATTCTGACTGCATATCTTACCTGCTCCTATTGAAGAGAAACGCAAAATAGACATGTATTTGGAATGTCTTGTAGGTACAAATTTTTCCTTACTGTAGCAGTTTTTCAGCTTTGCTTTTTTTCAGCCCTTCCTTTTTCCCTTCTGTAAGCATGAACTTCCTGAAGTTTCCGTGGTTTGCCCCTTTTTTAGGTGCAAAAAGGATTGTTAAGGTTTAACCTCAGCAGCCAAGCCTCACACAGCTGCTCCCTCACTCCCCCACCAGTGGAATCAGAGAGAAAATCAGGAAGGTAAAAAGTGGAGAACTCATGGGTTGAGATAAAGACTGTTTAATAGGGAAAGCAAAAGCCATGCACACAAGCAAAACTAGGAATTAATGGACTGCTTCTCATGAGCAGGCAGCTGTTCAGCCATCTCCAGGAGAGCAGGGCCCCATCACATGCAACAGTGACTTGGGAAGACAAATACCCCCTTCCTCTTTCTTCCCCCTCTTCATATATTGAGTCATGGTCAGTTCACATGGTCAGTTTGGGTCACCTGTCCTGGCTATGTCTCCTCCCAGCCCTCAATTTCCTTGCCAGCGTGGCAGTCCAAAAGGCAGAAAAGGCTTTGGCTCTGTGTAAACCCTGCTCGACAGTAACAAAAACAACTCTGTATTATCAACCCTGTGTTCAGCACCAACACAAAACATGGTCCCATACCAGCCACTGTGAAGAAAATTACCCCTACTCCAGCCAAAACCAGTACAGCAAGCAAGGTATGCAAAGTGTAAAATGCAAACAAATTACATAAAACAAAAAAACTAGATTTTTCAAATGTTCTCATTTATACTTATCCTAGAGTTTATTAACTTCAGAAGAGCGGATGACAAATGTCAAAGAATCAAACTTCCTTTTTAAAATACACATACTAAACCTTCCAAAAAGCATAATTCCTTACAGTTGTGAGATTATTTTCTCCTTTGACATAGCATTCGCATTACAATTGCATTCACTCTATTCAAGCCAGTTTAGGCTAAGTGAAAACGGGCAAAACTGAAGGCACTCCAGAATGATTCTCCAGGACAAAGGCATTGTGCAAGTATTTGAAGAGATACACTAAAGAGAGTTAGAATGGACTGCCTGGCCATGGCAGCCAGTTCAAGGCAAAAGCATTAACCTGACAGATTGAGCAGATTTTGTACATAGGCATGACACAATCTAAAGACAACTCTAAAATCCTGACTTGTGGAAAAAATAGTTAAGTAATTTAACTAAAGAGCAAAGTTTGCTATTAGCAGTCCGATATACCTGTAGATAATAAAGGACAGAAAACTAAATCTCACACACATTTTCATTTATTGAAAGTCCTGTAACATTTTTGGATCACAACATAAAGATTAAAAATTCAGCCCACCAACTAATCAATATTCCTGATTTTCAAGAATGACCTTTTAAAAGCTTAAGGTAGAAGATACCCCTGGGTAACATGAAAGGTATTTCAAACTATGTCACATGAACAGGAGCATTGCCAGAAGCCAGCTATTACTCTGGAAGCACCCTTCAGTGGTCATTCAGTCGGTTTGTGTAGTTTCTTTTTTCTTTTCTTCCCCCTAGGTAGGACCAGTTATTGGACACAGATCTGAGAGCACACAGGCAGCTCTCTCCGAGGTCAGGAAACAACTACTTAATGTATCCTGCTTTCAACTCTGCTAATGAATGGGTAACTCCTAGGTTAAAAATTATCTTCCAAGGTTTATGTACTTTATGCTAGAAAGGGCAGGGAAAAAAAAAGAAAAGGGTGAATTGAACCCCTGCTTGTTGTATGTTTAACCTATATGTGTGAAATGAAATGGCAGTAATCACAAAATATCTGTCAGTTTTCTAACAAATATTTTTGGTGTGCGTGCTAATGCCACCACCTAGGAAAAAAAGACTATTAATGTTAACATAGCTCCTAAGAGGACTTAAACATAACTTTTTCTAAAAAGGCAAAAGCTTTCATGCAATTTCTGTTCCAATACTTTACAAAATTTATTCCATATTTTTAACTCTGAGAAATAAAAAATGGTGGCAATGCTCAGTTTTTTTTAAAATCAGGTGATTATCTCCTTCATTTTACACAGTTGCCTAAAAATCTGCCCCAAATACACTAAACATCCCATACTTGATTCTGAAGACATCACAGTCTGTCTGGAAGTTCCCTTTTCCAGTGGCCACAGATAAACACACCAAACAAAATAAAATATGGGGAGAGGGAGAGACAATAAAAAAGAGTATTGTTAATGTGCCAGATCTGGGGCAAAACCAATGCAATGTTTCACAACGCAGCCTCACTTCAGGAGGCTGTTAGGTTAATTGTGAGCACAGAACTCACCAAGTGAGCAGGAGATAAAACACAGATACATCCCATTCCACGATGCCCATGGCTGAGCCTGTACCTTGAACACCTGCAGAACCATACACTGGCTCTTTTCCTGCTTCACAACACCCATGTCCCAGAACTTGGCTTATTTTGTCAGAGAAAGAGAGAGGTTGTTATGTTACATAGCCACAAGGATACAATGTACAAGTGATCCACGATCAACAGAGTCCTGATAAAATATATGTTATCCAGCAACAGCTTAGTGTCACAGCCCAGCTTTTACCGCAGGGCTTGGTATGTCCCATCAAGTGACACGGCACAGCCATTTGCAAACAGTGTATTAGGCTGTGAGCAGGCACCTTGAGCACTTCAGATACCCTGGAGCTTTGCAGATACTAACCCTCTGCCAGTTCCCCAAACCACTCCTGGATTCCAAATAAAATGAGAATTCCTTATCAAGGCCTGCCAATAATAAACAGCACAAACGTGTTCATCACAGCTCTTAAGAGTTCCACTAAACACATCAAACGCGTATTTCCGACACATTTCCTTGGGGCAGTCCTGTGCAGGAGTACAAAGGTGAGGTTTCCCTGGCTCCCTATCATGTGTACTCCAGTAAAACCACTGTTCTGCAGATTTCCTGCCCACTGCTCACCCCATTCAGGCCATCTTCTCTGCACCCCTCTGTGTAGCTCGTCTCTTGGCAGTGGCCACTGCTGTTTCTCCTGCTAGCTAACAAATTGAGGCTTTGCAGCCTGCAGCCCATCATAAACAGATCCAATCTGTTTTTATTTCTATAGCCCATATCCGTATTTGCAACTCCATGTTTTTTATGTATACAAATTTTTAACAAAATTCCATGACACTGAAGACATAGTACAACAGTCCAGTCAGTACATACATCACACTTCAGTTCCTTCAAGGTGTGTCTTTTGTCAACAGAGAGAAAAGGAGGGAATCATCTCATCTCAAAACATATATCTAAACCAAACCTAAGTTAGATGAAATAAATCCTCTCCTTGAAAGACAGTTTAAAGATGCTGTAGGCTAAATAAGGACAATGAAAAGGAAATTTCCTACCAGTGGGAATTGCAACAGAGGGACTAAGGGTTCCACGCAACATTACCAGCCAGGTGAAACATGACTGAAAAACTGAACAGAGATTTCAATCTCAGCCTGCTCTGGTGCCTTTCTCCAACCCCCTATTTTCTTCTCAAGCACAATAGATAAAGATCTTCTGAAGCGAAGACAGAGGGAGACGGGAAGGTAGGTGTAGAAAAAAATATTTGTATATGTGTCTCTGTGATCACACAGAAGAGACTCAGTCTGAGTTTTGTTTCAATTATTTAAAGTAGGATAAGTTATCTATTAAAATGAAAAATGCATTTTTAAAAGCCTCCTTAATCAGGTCACTGAAAAAATCCTATCACACAAAGGACACATGTGACTGTATACCCTCTTGTGACAAAAGACTAGTCTGCTTACATTTCTCTCACCACAAGAAAAATCATACGGTGTAAAGTTTTAGGACTTAGAACTGGGTATAACCAACATTCTATTCTTTCTTGTAAATTTTCAAGTACTGTTCCAGTAACACAGAATTACACTTAATTCTGTATTATTCAAGGTTAAGATTAAGGGGCCTGGGAAAACCCAGAAATGTAAAAAATAATAACAAGGGAATTATGAGACATGCTGGGGAGGATGATGTGCAGATAGACAAGCAACTCTGCAGGGCATCAGGTCAAGTTTAGCCCAGGGTGGAAGCAATTAGTTGAGCTCACAAATAACTGTGAGTTTGCTTATATAATTAATCCTGAATTCCTCTCTGAGGTTCTACATTACCAGATAAAATTTTCAAAAACATCTGAGTGACTCAGGAGCCACGAACTTTTGGTGAAACTTCACCATCCAGTAGAAAGAGACTAGTAAAACAGCGCCAAGATCTCCGGTTGTATAGCAAGGTGTCAATTCCACTTCATGAGGCGCAGAGGTGAAAAGCCCAGCATATTTGACTGCTTCAGTTGCAGAATTCAAGTGGCATGAAGACAATAAAATAATTTATCCTTCTAGGATAATGAAGAACTCTAGGTGTCTTGCAAGGGGTTGCACTATTCTCAGGCTTTAGGTCTGCTTTCACTTTTTTTTTTACATTTAACTTTCTCCCTGTTTGATTTAATAATTTCTAATTTTAACACTTTACTTGCTAGCAAAACTTGTTGAGTGACTTTTTTCCTTGAATTGTTCTCCATATGAACACAGGAAAGGAAACAAGAAGACTTCATTCTAAATTTTCATGACTTATCATAATTTTTCTCATAAAACCAAAAACACCTAAATGACCAAGTGTTTAACAGCATCACGAATTTCCATTGCAATGGCTTCCCTTCCTCCTGCCATGCAGGGATGTGAAAGCACAAACCATTCCTTATTTTGGTTGCTTGCTTGGAAGTATGTGATGACAACAGTACTTTCCTAATCCTCTGTAATGGCCACAGAAAACAGTATGAAATTGCCTTGCAATTGCCTAACAAAAGCTCTAGGCCTCACGCTCAGTGCCTGCAGCATATGCCAAAGAACATGGCAGCCAAAAGAGAAAACACCTTCCAAGCCTCCAATTCCACACAGAACATCTCTGTTTTACTTGATGATAACAATCTGATCAGCCTCAGACACAGCTCTTGGCAGCCTAATACAAACTACCATTCATGGCAGATTCTCAAAAAGCTTCAGTGAGCTCTACATCCATATGTACAATTTCTAATTATCACGCTTCATTTGTTCCAGGGAGGCCTAAAACTGTAATCACTTGTTAGAACACAAACAAAAGGACAGTCTGGGGGAACTGCTCTGGTTAAGGAGCCATCCATCTGATTACTTATAAAGTGTAAATCTCTTCAGAAAGAGGCATGTGACTGAACACGAATAGTCACGAACAGATGCAGTGTGAAATTGGTCAGAATACTAATATTGCAATTTGCACTAGAAGCTCAGCTGCCCATGTAGAGAACCTGCAGCCATTGCTTCATCTAGGGTCTGTCTCCACTTTGCCATACCTGCACCAAACTATGTGATCATCTTGCTAAAACTTATTCCACCTTCTGAGGCTCCTGTACCACTGAATTTCTAGGTCTTTCTGGCTAAAGCAGTCATTGGAATGTGCTGGATACTGGTATAGAAGGAATGGACAGACAGAGTAGGGCACTTCTGTGTAAGCCAAGAACACCACTTCCACACCAGTGTGTCTGTGTCCAGAGACTCTCGCAACTTAGGAAAAAAAACCATCCCAGAGCAGCTCAGTTCAGTGAGGCCGTAAGAACCCATTCTTGTGCTTCAGCAAGCTCAGCACTGGAAGTCTTGGCTACATGCTGTGAGTTGACTCCAGCCCCACAACATGAACACTCACAAGCAGAGCTGGATCACTTGCAGACCAAGATCTCCTCTAGGACCCAGGTCATAGTGCAGAGGAACACACCTTCAGGGAGTTCTAATGGCCAGTCTGCACTCAGGTAAATCTTCCAACCCCACCAGTTTCATCTAACAAAGGACTTGATGATTAAACACACACATAATCCTAGATTCTTGTCGTATGTCTTACAAAGTGTGACATATTTCTGATGATGAAAGTAGAAGGCAAAGAATGTTCTCAGTCACTCATTAGATAGATCTGCTTCAAAGACCCCAAAGAAAGACCTTTTTCCTCCTAAAGTAAAACTGTCAAGAACACATGGGAGGGTGAAGAACACATTGCCTGGGATGATAGGTCTCTCATTAAAACACATAAAGGAGAAATAAAAGACATATAAAAAGTAACAAAATCGTAAAGAGTGATATTTAACCTTGATATTCCAAACTAAGTGCCTATTTTTTAAAAAAAGAGAATGCCCAGTTTAGCTTACATTGTAAGTTATGGAAGAGATATGTGTATGCATAGCTTAAAGCTCCAGCTGGCAAAGAATGGGCAGCACAAAAAGAAAAATTACATAGAAATCACATTTTGATTACTTTAATTCTGTAGGCTCCATAAAATCATTACCTTTTTCTCCTGCAGTACCACAGAAAGCACTTCAATTTCATATTACTCAAGGGAAAATTCCTTCTATTACTTAAATTAATTTTGTAACAAATTAAACTTCCATTTTTTTTCTAAGTTCTTTCTGGATGTAAAGCACTTGTTTTCAGACACTCTTTATTTCTCTATTAATATCCTTGTCTTTGTTCTTTCCCTACAGCTTTTCAAATCTTAAAGTCAAGATTTTTCTCATGTAGTTGCATCTACACCAATATATCTGCCCATTTCCTCCAAACCACAGTTTTCTTAGTTTTATTCTTATTTTTCTTATTTTATGCTTCATGTTACTCCCTACTGTACCTGCCCTTCATATTCAACGATTCCACTTGGCAACCACTATGTCCAAACTTCAATTCCCTCTCAACAAAGCATCCTACCATTAAGTACATGTTAGCATATGAGACATAAATACATTTTAATATAGCCTTCATTTGATATGACAGATACAGGTAATACAAATATTTCTGCAGTAAAAAGAATTGCTGGCATTGTAATGCTCACGATATTATCCTATTTCTTTAAATATTAAGCACTATTTATAAGCACTATTTGTAAGCACTATTTCTTTAAAGTGCGAAAGTCTGACCTGACTGCATCTAGGTCAAGCCCAGAGACCAAAGAAGGCTGACTTGAAAACTATCCCTTCATAGATGAACCTGAGTTTATTTTACATTGTTAAAACTACATATTATTAAATCAAATTTAAAAATTGAAGTTGTCTGTCTATGATCATTAAAAAACAGCATTGCTTTTCATAACATGTTTTTTATGTCCTGTATCGTACCAACACGCAAATGTCCATAACTGCAATGAAAAATACAGAACAGTATAATTAAGAGGGTGGTGGATTCAGCGATAACTCGACTGTGGTGTTTTAAATCTGTGCCCAGTCAGGATAGGTTTCTCGGCAGCTTTTACTAACTTGGCCAGGCCAGACAAACCAACATATACTTCAAATGAGTGGTAAATAAAAGCTAGTAATGAACTGCATGATACTGTACGTTCTGATGCAAATCTTCATCTCGTGACCATATCGGACAGGAAAGCTCTGGCAAATTCTGCCACAGCATCTCTAAGACATTACCCTCCACAGCTGTTCACCCCCTCCTATATTACTGGCAGATGTCTAGTAGCATTAGTGAAGCACAGTGTGTATCCCTGCCCCAAAACACTCATAGTTCAGCAGCTTAATCTTGCACTGCTACAGAGCTGGACTAACTCTGGAGTTACTAACGTATGCATACCACTCTGCTGACTCTGTAAAAAGGCAGCTACCTCTGGCAAAAGGGGATTTAGTAACATATTAAACCACCACACCTGTTTCTCCAGTAAATGACAGTCAGAACTTGTTTTTCTCAAATGTGGTCATTACTACATTACTACTATCTTCAAGAAGAGCTTAGGGACAAAATGTGTCACAAGCAGAGTCAGCAAGCTTAGATACGTTTGTTTAAAGAAAAGAAAGTCATGCTTTTTCACCAGAAAAGACGGTATGTTCAGATCCTTGCCCTCACCCAGGCTCCTTTGCCTTGCCAATGTCCCAGTCAGTACACTGGAGCAGAATGCTCCCATGCAGTGGAGGAACAGCAGTTTCTACATCATATCCTACCCTCAGCACAGAGAAAGTGAGGGGAGCTCTAACCATCAACAGTTCCCAACTTTTGGTACCACACATTGGCACTGCGCACCCAAATAATCAATTGCGGCACATACAGATACAAGGCACCTTGCTTTAAACTAGTTAGTTAAAAAAACTTATCTGGCAGTGGCAATACAGAACTCAGTACGAACATCTGCAGAGTGTTTTTGCAGATCAAGCTGGATCCCAAAATGTTGTGGCTACAGTGTTATTGGTACCTCATCCAGAGGGTAAAGTCAGCTCAGGTACCTCTCGACAGTCATTATTCTGTCTTAGAATTAGTCTGCTGTGATCGACACACAGCATCCATCAAGAATAGAGGATTTTGGTGTGCTTTGATGCAGACCAGAATCATTATGAATATTCAAAATAGTTTTAGAAGTCAGCTTACCAGATCACCTTCTCTAGAAGTACAAAAAGATCACATTTTATTTTCATGCAAAACCAGCCTGGTTATCTGCAACACTGACTGAATATTTTCAGATACTCTGTTCAACAAAATAATCTCTATTAAGCCGTAAAATAGCTTATTATTACACGACATGGAAAATTTGAAACACCTCATCACAGTTGCATATGAAAATATAAAGTACAGTGATTTTGTGTTCAGGATGACATTATGTTAGATTAAAAAAAATGCAACACCAAGCACAAACACAAAAAGGAAATTTGGCATGCACATGCATGCACTCTAAACAGAGATGTCTTCAGAAAGAGATCTCCGGAGGCAACACTGCCTTTGTTACTCAAAGGGGATAGCTGGCATCTCTACAGACACCGCATGTCTGAACAAACACGCTGCAATTTCTTGTTTTATTACAGCAGTATCTCTGGCTATTGTCTGGACCTGCCTCCCTAACTCCCCTTGAAATCCTTGCAAGGAGAGAAAGGCCTCTTCAGTGCAAACTCAAGGCAGAAGCTGAGTAGTCTCAGCTGATTTCTGAAGAAGCCCTTCTCTCTTGGGTATAGGCCTGCAAGCACAGGCTCCTGCCTTCATCCCCAGCACCCAAAAGCCACTGACTCAGTACAAAGTGGGAGATTACCTTGTCTTGACGTGCAAACCACCAAGAACTACTTACACAAAGCAATAAAGAACATGCATGAATTCTGGAAATCACATGGCCTTTTCCCCTAAAATTAAAATTCGTTTTTTAAAAAGAAACAAAACCAAGCTACTTTTGAAAAATCCTGTGATGCTGTGGTTCTCCATTAGACTTTACTCAATTCTGGGTTATAGGTTTTAGTGGTTTAGGGGTTCCAGTGGCACTGCTGGGTTGATGGATGTACTTAATGATCTTAAAATTCTCTTCCAACCTTGATGGTTCTGTGATTCTATGAAACACTAAAGCACTTGCCTAATGACTTTGTTCACCATTCCTTGCATGCTTTGCCATCTCAAAAGAAGATTGTTTTGATGATGTACTCATCGCATGAATGCCACACTTAACTTGTTAATCAAATATTTGATGGAAAGGATGCCATTCATTATGGTAGAAAATGAAATGTAGCCAGCTGGATTTTTCTACTGCACAAGTTTTACAGGATTTTAATCCCAGTGCATATAGGTGCACAACCCATGATTTCAATGATCTACCTGCGCATCTCCTACAACACGCAAACAACCATCTTGTGTAATGTACTTAAAATGTTTAACTCACTTTTGATCTAGTGATAATCAACTTGCAGCACAATGTGCCTTCCAGAAGAGCAATTAAGATATGTTTTCATTACTTGTTACCTCAATTCCAAGCTAAATCTATCACCAACATTGGTGCAACATTCTAAATTAAATAGGAGAGCTTCCCTTATTGAACAATTAAAATTATTTAAACACTTAACAAAAATTATTAGAAAACTGTTAATTAGAAGACATAAAACTATCTCTATTTTATAATGTGTGTAATGCTATACCTATGGTTTTTTCTCATGTACAGATTTAGACTTTTTCTCGTAAATAGCACAGATATGTATATGGTTTTTCACCTTATTTTTTTTCTTTATTTTCTTCTTTTTAAAGTTTAGATTATTATTTCAAAATATACAGTCTCTTTCAGCATATTCAGACCTCCAAGAAAAATTTGCCTAAATTCCTAATGGAGATGTCATGCTGGTATGTCATTGTACAAATTAAGTGGACTCCTTTTATAAACTGTCTTTTCTCTGTTGTTACGCCACTAGTCAGCAAAATATGTGTTAACATTTTTAAAACAGTAGCTAGAGAGCTGTTTGTTCATTCATTGATTAAATCTTCTTAGCCTGAGGAGCCCAAGAAGGTGATTTTAAAATGATTTTAGGGTGATTAATTATGGGATGCTGTAGATAGGGGGAATCCATGCTTTTGCATGTGGCTGCACCATCACTTCTGCTCGCACAGAGAGAACAGGTACAGCCAGATGAAACGAGGAGGTGGGACTTCCCCTGTGGTAGGCAGCACAGTTTCCTGTTGCCTCAAGCAGCCTGAGAAGCCCCATCTGAACTGACTGGGAGGCAGCATAGCTGGACAACTGAGCTGAACCAATACAGCACCTCAAGCCCTCAACTGGGGAGACTCCATTTCTCCCTTGCCTCCTCTGGTCCCCACATTCCTAGATGTGTGGTCTCCCTGCTGCTCATCCCTGCCTGCCTGGTAAACCAATTCGGCACCCTACCACTCACTTAGCCTAAAACCCCACTGGCTTCCCGCCAGAACAGTTAGGTGAATCAACCTAGCATGCTATAAACTGGTGTAAGATGAGATAGAAAAGGATGAGGGAGGGAGAGGGGGATCTTGCTGCTTGGCAGCAGCAAGTCATCAAGTCAAATTTGACTGTATCATTGAACCACATTTTAAGGGAGGAACCCAACCACTGTAAACTCTGTAAACAGATGAAGTAGAGAATTAAGCAACTCCAGAGGGCGACTTGGCCTGCATAAGACCTAAAATGTCCTCTAGAGGCACCTACATTTCCTCAATAAAGCTCTGGAGGCATCACGTTTATTGTTAAGAACCAGGTGGCAAGGATTTTGGATTCCCTCTCCCTCCTACTCCTCTCACCCAAACAGCATCTCATTCATTAATCTAAATTAAAAATTAGGGATGGAATTAATTCCAGCTATAAAGCAGTACACTTTTATCATAGTTCGGGCACTTTCAGAATATCCTTTCATACCTCCTTCTTACATGATTTTTTTAAAGTCCCCCAATTTTAGATAGTTAAATTGAAAGAAAAATTAACACTTTTGAGTTTGTTTCCCAACTCTGACTCTTCTAATTTTACCAGCCATTGTGGATATGAATGTCTATATTCCAGCCTATAACACTCATGCAGAGAATGAAGGGAGAAAACAACAGCTTGCAGCTGTTTTGCCAAGAGCCAAGGTAATAAATGGTAATCGATCTTGTGAGCTGCTGAGACAGCCTTTTATGTGATTTCTCCAGAATCCTACTATGAGATGGACTTACAGTTCTACTTATAGCTGGTTGTTTCTAATCATGCTCCATTTTCACGTGGAACATGGCAAATGGCCTCTAGCCCTATCTCAGCTATCAGTGATTCACACTAATTTGGAAATGCTCCTTGCATATAAAACTTGTAAGCCACTCACATTTGTGGTAGTTTGTACACTTGAATACTAGAGTTTTGCTTCCCCACAGATGAATGAAGTAACAGGGAATAGATTTTAGCTTACTGCCACAATACAAGCCCTGGACTTATCTAGTTTGATACATGATAGTATGAACATAATCAGCATTCTGGGCTGCATTAGGGTGACTTGCCAGCAGGTTGAAGTATGTGATCCTTCCTTTCTACTCATGAAGAGACACACATGCCTTGTTTGGTCCGGTACTGAGACCAATACACGAGAGACTTGGACATACTGGAGCAAGAAAGGCCACAAGGGTGATTAAGGACCTGGAGCACCTAACTTGCAAGGAGAGACTGAGAGAATTGTTATTGTTCAGCCTGGGGAAGAGAAGGCTCAGGTGGGAAAAACTTAACAATGCATGTAAGTACCTGATGGGAAGGTGTAATGAGAGGGAGTCAGGCTCTTCTTGGAGGTGCCCAGAGACAGGACAAGAAACAATGGGGACAAATTGAATTACAAGATGCATTCAAACATGACAATAACACTTCTTTATTGTAAGGGTGCCCAAGCTTTGTATCACGTGGTTCAGAGAGGGTGTGGAAGTCTCCAGCCCTGGAGATACTTACAACCTGACTGGACTCATTCCTGGATAATCTGCTCTAATTGATTCTGCTCTGCACAGGGGTATCAGACTAAACAATAACCAGAGATGGGTCCAAACCTTTGTTATTCCATGATTCTATGGCTTGCATGAAGTCACATACCAAGTGTGAAAAATTAGGAATAAAATCTATTTTAGCAAATTCATTTCAAAGCCATCCTTTCTCCACTTAGAGACACAAACAGAACTGGAAAGTACCAGATTCTTTTCTATTCATATTATTTATTATGCTCCTAAAAGCTGAAAATATTCAGAATATTCAATATGTCTTTCTTTAACTTCACAGCTTATATATTCATTGCATTTTTGTATGCATATAAACATACATGATCAGGACACTCTATACTCACAAAAGTATTTAGAAAAATGTAGATAAACACTCAGTATTTTGCAGTATTTTGCTTCCAGTTTTGTAGTCCAGTGCTCAATTCATCATTACATGCATTAAAAGATTATATATATAAGATAAAATTTTTCCCTGCACTTCTAAGCATTTTTTTTATCTGAATCACAACTTCTTGGTATTTCATTTCATCAAAAAATATCTCTGTATTTCTTTCCCAACTATTTAGATAAAAGGAATGGCCACTGCAAATGAAAAGGGCTTGCCAAATTTACAGTGAAGAAAAAGATAACACAATCTTACTTTTATTAATTTCCTTAACTCATTAAAACTATTCTCAGTATCTACTGCATATTTTGCAGAAATTAAGTTTATAAAGAAATAAAGTAAAACCATGAACCATCTCCAAGCTCCAGGAAAGGCGAAATAGAGAACTTGAATTTAGATTTTCTGAGCAATACATAGGTAAACATTAAACAAATGCACTGAAATTACTGCATAAACATTTTTTAATATGATTCACAACTACATTTTTCCACAACATTAATTTCAGCAAATAAAACTATATGCGGGAGTTACAGAACTATGTACGTAGATGCAACATTTTTTTCCAACTTCCACTAATAGCCAAGATACACCATGACATAAATGGAGAAACAAGCACCTCAGGAGAGCAATTCAACTAACCTACTAGCTTGTTTCTTAGACTGAGATGAATCACCCTTATTTAACCTCATTTAACCAGATTAACTCCATTAACTATAAAGGGAATCCAACATTACCATTAGATTTGCAACCATACATTTGGACATATTTGTTAAAACATATGACTCTCATCCTTTTTATTTTCCTTCTGAATTTGAAAGAGCAACATTTGTCTGTACATTGAGAATATTTTTTTTTGTTAAAATGTAACAAATGAGCAGATGACAAAAACATATGGCTCTTTAGATCTTGCATTTAAAACTCCAAAAACTAAAAGTGCCCAGGGAAGTATGCTACAAGCTCCCTTCAAATTTGGTTAAACCTTGAGAAAAATTAAGAAACTAGTAAGAGTACAGGACAGTGCACCTGTACTAGTTTGATCTAGCTAGCACCCAAACATTAGCAATGTAGGGATTGAAATGTGGGTTTTAGCAATGCTTGTTATTTATTTAGAATGGATAGCCAGAATGCACAGAAAGTTTGTGCCTGGATGAACATCTGTTAGAATTCATGCCATGGCTTCTGCTACTCTAAGATATGCAGCTAGCTTGAAGTAAAACAAATATGCTAGCACATGCAATTAATCATGCCTTTGTTCCTCCTGTGTATCCTATTCTATGCCATTTAGCACACGACCTTGTATTTTGGAATGAAGCTGAACAACACTGCCCAAAGGGAAATTCTCAGAGGTAATGTATTTATGGAGGGGAAAAGAATTTTTTTTTCCTTATCTTAGCAAGAAATAAGGCAAAGACTACTAAACTGCATTAAGTAAGTGAAGGATTTTAAAAGAAGCCCAGAGAAAGAGATACTTAAAAAAAAAAAAAAAAGTAGGGAAATCTGCATTTACTCATGGATACCACTTTGCACTGAAAGCCCACCTCATATACTTTATTTTACTCTTAATCCTTAAGCTTGTGTTTATCAGCTGCTTGACAATCTCTTATCAGTTCTACACTGGAAAGGTGGGTTGGGCCCGAGAGCTGTAGTTTCAGATACTGTGACCAGTGAGAACTAAACATTGACCTAAAAAGCGTTCTGTAGAAGTGTGAAAATATCTCTTGATCATCTTTCCCCTCCAAATAATTATTTTTCATCACAAATTGGAGTCTTTCTGAATCAGAAGAAATGTGTCTTTTTTATATATTTTAAAACTGACTGCTGCTTGAAACAGTATGTTCTGTCTCCCCTCAGCGTAGCTGACAGCATAACAGTGTCTATAAGCAATGGTCAGGGTAAAGAACTATTTATGCAAAGCTAAGCACTGAAGGAGGAATACCTGCTTTTTTTCACGTGGAAAGCCAGTTCAGGCACGTCAAGAATCCAAAAGTCAAGACTTAACCGTGAGCCGTGCTACTCACCAAAGCAGCCTCAGCGTTAAACGGGAAAAAAAACCAGGAGTGAGGCAAGAAAGAAAGACATCCCATAATCAGAGCAGAAAGTCATCCATATCCCCACATTTGGTACCATGTGACAGCACCTCCACAGAGAAGCCAGCAGTGTGATGAACACGACATCTCTCTCTGATCTGCTGAACTTTTCCAAGCAAGACACTAATCAGGCAGGACACAAGTTGGATAACCTCTGTGGGAATAACTGTGGAGAAGGGGGTAGAAATCTGGCTAGTCTGGTTCTACTTTCATTTGCATAAGGATGGAGTTATTTCACTTAATTATGTCAGAATAAGTCTGATCTAGCTAAGAACAACAGGATAAACAATGGAATTCTATAAAAATATTGTCACCTACATTTATATGAAATATTAAAGAGTATCTGGTGCATTATGGGGTTTTGAACATAAAAAATAAATAAAATTTGGCAAATTAAGGTTTTTTTAACTGTTAAATAGAAAAGGTTTTAAAAATCAATTTGGTCAAATTTGTTAGGTTTCCGTGTTCTTTTTGGTTGTTTTTTTCCAAGTGCTGCTTACTTATAGAATTCTTTGTAAAAAGTTCCCTGAGGTGAAAAATGTTAAGATAACATTAAGATTAGAAAGATATACTTTACAAGAATGTGTGTAGGTGGGAGGGGGATAAGATTGCATGTTGAAATACTAAACAAATAATAACTAGTGACTATATGAAAAGCTATAACAATCCCCAGGTTTTGAGTTCTGTACCATTCAGGTTTCATTTTATCTTCTTTGAATTCTTGGCTTCTCAGCTATGTGATTTAAAGGTCCTTCTACGACTTTCACAATAGCACTTCTTAATTTCCTTAAGGATCATGGAGGAGGGTCAGGGAGGAGTAAGGATTGTTTCTTAAATATACAATTTGGAAGAACAGCACTGATAAGAATTTTCTGCAAATGATATATTCTCTTTTCCGTTTTCTTCTCACTAAGTTTCCAGGAGAGCTTTGCTGCTGTCTCTAGTTGCATGCAAAATAAGTAATAGTTAAGAGTTTCTACAAATTCCAGCTCCATAGATTTCAAGGCCAAAAGAGGCATTTGTAATGATTTAGCTTGATCTTCTCTATTAAAAGAACATAGGATTCCATTCAGTAACTTTGTGTTGGGTGTAGTTTCACCGGGGGAGGGGGTGGGTTAGTAAAATATCTGTTCTTGAAGACATCAGAATTCACCACTTGCCACGAAAATCTGTTACCAGTTAAGACCATCCGCTCTTAAAAACTACAGTCCCATCTCCAAGCTGAATTGTTCTGCATTCAAATTCCAACCACTGATCCTTGTTGTACCGCTTCCTAACATGGCTGAAACATAGAAACTATGCATCCAAAATTGCCAGCAGATCAGAAGCATCTTAGACTCTTTGTTTAGCAAAATCACCATTACTGTTAAGTTTCATGAAACAAGGCCTCTCAGGAAATTACACTTCCCAGCTTTTGCAAAACTTGACAAGTTCCACAATCCTTCAAACAAAACATTATAAACTGTCCAAACTGTCAATTTTATGAAACTCAGAGTTTGCTAAATGTTTAAGATAATTTTGTAATGCATTGCTATGTCAAATGTTGTGGAAAAAGAGACTATATTAACTCTTTATAGTTATCTTCATACCTAACACTCAATCCTACCATATCTATACTCTTTCTGGAGTCATCAAACAGGACAAAAAAAAAAAAAAGGAGAAGCGGAATTAAACTGGAAGGATTTGCAACTTATATCACTGAATGAATCTGATGAACTAAGCCACATAGACAATATCATGTAAAATCCTCACAAGTCAAAATTAAGACTTTGAAGGAAAAACTACCCTAAAATTATTCTGTTTCAAAAGTACTCAAAAGGTATGAAAACATGAGATTTAAACAAACCATATATAGATGTTTTACAACATATTTTTGTACCAATCTGCATATATTCCATGCAAAGAACAAAACTGAAGAACTGCGGGAAAAAACAGTATAGACGCTATTTTTTTACCTAAATAATACATTGCCTATTGATGGGTGGCTAATCAAGTAAAGCCATGAGTGGTCAAATCAGGGTACATCTGCATTTGTAAAAGTATGTCCTGGCTAGGAAAAGCAGCTCCATCCCAAAGACTTTGCAGACAGTCTTACTGAAAATGTAAGTCAACTCCACAGAAGATCTAGATTTATTCTCTTTCAGTTGTGGAAGCCAAGGGAAGGCTGTTCAACAGCGAGCAAACTCATCACATATAAGAGCAATCTCTGAGGGGCCCCAGTTGAGTGAAATTTCCCTAGAAGCAGACAGCTTCAGAAGGTAAAGCAGTCATTCGACATCTCAATAATTCAGTAACCAGATATTGATCCAGGGCTGGCTCCTCCTCACAGGTTTAGATTAATCTGGGACGTCAAAACAATGAATAAGGCCTGGCTTACATATGTAATTAAGGGAAGTGTAAAGAACCAAGAAAAATTAAAAGTTGGAATCCCTCAGCGTTACTTGCTTTAAGAGGTGGTAACAGTAGCAATCAAGGGAAGGAAATAATTTTGTCACATGACTTCAACCAGGGTTCCTATGACTGACGATTATCAAACTACTTTAAATAATAGCAATAACTACATAGAAACTAATAGTCTAAAACTACATTTGCTTATTACTCAATATGTCGAAGTTACTACAACTTTAAGACCAACATTTCAATCAATGGGTTTGTATTTCTCAACTGTAGATTCTTTTGAGGCTTCTTTCAATTTTCAAGTACACGAAGAGTAGCAAAGAGCATTTTCTCAGAAACAGCTCTCTTGGATGACAGAAAAAGGGAATTAGTTAAATACAGGCTATTTTGGGGGTTGTAGTGAGGAGACTCAAAGAGAAAAAAGACTGACCTCTTAAAATATTTCTCTTTCCTTTCTCATCCTCTTTCCTAAAGCTTTAGTAAACATTTGCAGGTCATTAAGTGGAACATGGTGCAAACATATTTTCATGAGCTGATCAAAATAAATCATATCATCTCGAATTTACTTGTGCTATGAACCTAACAATTCAGAAAAGGACTTCAAATAGCAGCATGATTCAGGGTGGTGGAGACATGACACAGGAGTCACTGCAAGCTCACTGCCTTGGTGTAGAGATGTGGGTTGGTGAGTGTGTGCTGCATGGGGAACAGGTACACACAAAATAAGATACTTTACATGTTGGAAGTGCATTAGTACTTTTCTTTTTTTTTTGAGTTATTTTCCCTTAAACAAACAAATGACCGAATAAAACATTTTTCTGTTGTGATCCGTTCCTGCATTCTTCATAATCTGAAACCCAAGAATTACGCATTATAGGATTCAGGGCAGAACAACGCTGGTGAAAATTGTCCTGCTTATTTGAATCTACCTCAGTTGTGATCCTTCAGCAGGTATATGAAGTAGTACATTTAAAAATAAGAACCAAGCATATAGTAACTGTGCAGCTTAAAACGACACACAGGACTCTGCTATGCTATTGCTATCATACCTGCAGGACATACTACTAAATGACCTTCTGCCTATCTTTAAGTGGGGGGTGGGAAATGAGAGCTATATGAAAATATTTGAGCTCATGGAGTGGATGATGAATCCCAATGCAATCCCTCATTTTTAGGCTCCTTCAACCACTGCAGTCATAAAACTTCAGTTTAATGCATAAAGTCTGCCTATTCCAGCTACTCTTTCCTCTTCTTGCCTGTGTTTTTTTCAGTGGTGGCAGAAGAGTAACAAAAGCAATGTTTTGCTTTGTCTCATTCCCACTTGCCACTGGTGTACAAACAACAGGATTCTGCAGGAGCACAGGCTAACTCGCATTTCCTACAGCCTAAAGGTAACAGCAGTTTTGTAGGAAATACCTTTTTAAGATTCCTCAGGCAGCACAGAAAATTGAGCACAGGTCTCAAATATCTGCAACAAATCCAATATGCAATGATTTAATAAGCAAAAGCAAGCCACTGGCAATCTCATGTCCTTTCCTACATATCGTGTAATGCCCCAATCAGCCAACAAGCTTGAAAATGTCCGCTTCACAACTAAAATATACACCTTGCCAGTGCAGAACACTGCTCTGTTTAATACTTACACGATTTATGTAATTCTAAGTACACATGAAAAGGAAACTATGGGCAAAATTGGATTAGAATTCAGAGCAATTCTTAGTATGCCACATCTAAATCTGCTCATCCTCAAGGTTATGAACAAAACCTAAATTTATTATGGCTATTAATCCAGCACTTTAATCCTCCACTTGATTAGGATGAATCCAGGACAAAATCCCACCCAAAATGCCCACTAGAGAAGTTCTGTCATTTGGATCTTCAATGTACAACACTGCATCATCTATTCCTAAAGAAAAAGCTAAGTGTGATGCACTTTGCATTTGTCAGAAAAAAAAAAAGGTATTGACTAGTTCCCTTTTCACTAAGATCTTATATCTCTGTGCAAAACGCTCTCAGTTCAATTCTCTCAGGAGGAATGTATTTAAGCACACACTACTACAAATCCTCTAAGGTCATGATGAGCCAGTTTGAAGGGCATTACTGAGATTAAACAGCATAGACATTGACCGAATTCAGCACAAAGCCCAGGAAAGTCTTGAAATATTATACAGAGTACTTCAGTGGGTTTTATTAACTGGCTACAGTGTCTCATGCTCTTGAGCTCACAAGTTCTGCCTAAAAAAGCAGACATCAGAATAAGAAATCAAATATTTCAAAGGCCCTAAAATAAAAACTTCTAGGGCAAAATAGTTTTAGGGACACTGAATAACAGCATGCTTTTAGTTATGAGACTCTTATCCTGCACAACCTGCTCTTGAACACCACAGTAGTGAGTGAAAAAAATATTCTCACAGATTTCAGTAGTGGAGGACTAAACCACAAACCTCAAGGCACAAAGAGCCTCACTGGAGGCACTGGGCTTTGAGTTAGGCTTCAAATGTTTCTTTAAAGGTGTCCTTACAACTCCCCCTCTCATTATTATGTTACTCCCTAACTACAAAGCTTTAGAGAGGCAGCAAGGTGTGCGGTAACAGCATTCCTACAGTCTTGAAGAAAATGTGCATTATACAGCAGTGACAGAAGTGCTATGCTGGCACTTAAGTTAAGAGTTACTGAGATTGGAATCCTGGCAAACATTCAGAGCAATGGTGTATCAAGCTGACTGAATTAATGTTTTACTAATGACTTGAACTTAAACAAGCCAAAATCCTTCTTCAGGGAGGGGAAATTTTTTTTTTGTCTTTTCAAAGAGCTTCCTAAAGGCCTACTGCTAAATTAAATCCTTTCTAGTAATAAAACCAAAATCTATTTAGTTAAATCTGTTAAAAGAAAAATTAACTGAAGGGAACCCTAGAGAGAACAAGCCACACTATACCAATCTAAGATATTCTGATGTAGACCAAACCCAAACAATAATCAACACTTGTCAAATTAATTAATTTATTCTAACAGGATTTTCACTCTGCTTGTATCACTCCTGGCTTTTAATTTCATAGAATCATATAATCATCTAGGTTGGAAAAGACCTTTAAGATCATTGAGTCCAACCACTAACCCAGCACTGCCAAATCACCACTATATCATGACATCCACATGTCTTTTAATTAAGTACCTCCAGGGATGGGGATTCAACCGCTTTCCTAGGCAGCCTGTTCCAATGCCTGATGAGACTTTCCATGAAGAAACTTTTTCTAATATCCAATCTAAACCTTCCCTAGTGCAACTTGAATCCATTTCCCCTTGTCCTGTCACCTGGGAGAAGAGGTCGACCCCCCACCTCACTACACGCTCCTTTTAGGCAGCTGTAGGGAGCAGTGGAGCCTCCCCTGAGCCTCCTTTTCTCCAGGGTAAAAACCCCCAACTACCTCAGCTTCTCCTCACAGGACTTGTGCTCCAGACCCTTCCCAGCTCCGTTGCCCTTCCCTGGACACTTCAGCATCTCAATGTCTTTCTTGTAGTGAGGGGCCCAGAACTGAACACAGGATTCGAGGCGTGGCCTCACCAGTGCTGAGTACAGGTGGACAGTCACTGACCTGGCCCTGCTGGCCACACTATTGCTGATCCAGGCCAGGATGCCGTTGGCCTTCTTGGCCACCTGGGCACACTGCTGGCTTATGTCCAGCTCCTGTCAACCCCCAGGTCCCTTTCTGTAAGCGTGTAGTGCTGCATGGGATTGTTCTGACCCAAGAATGGGAGCCAGCAATTTGCCTTGTTCAACTTCTTCCAGTTGGCCTTGGCCTATCAATCCAGCCTGTCCAGATCCCTCCACAGAGTCTTCCTGCACTCAGGAAGATCAATACTCCCACCCAACTTGGTGTCATCAGCAAATTTACTGAGGGTGAACTTGCTCCCTCATCCTTTGTCATTATTTTTCTCCCCACATCCAGTGCAGGATAGAGATTCTCCTTAGTCCTTTTTTTCTTGCTAACGTATTTATAGAAGCTTTTTTTATTGTCTTTCATGGCAGTAGTTAGATTAAGCTCGACTTGGGCTCTGGCCCTTCTAATTTTCTTCCTGCATAACTTCATGTTATGCTTGTAGCCCTTCTGAGTTGCCTACCCCTTCTTCCAAAGGTGATAAGCTCTTTTGCTCCCCAAGTTCCAGCCAAAGCTCCCTGTTCAACCAGGCTGGTCTTCTTCCCCACCAGCTCATCTTTTGGCACATGGGGACAACCTGATTCTGCACTTTTAAGATTTCCTTCTTGAAGAATGTGAGGCTTTCCTGGCCTCCTCTGCCTCTCTGGACTGTCTCCCAAGAGACTCTGTCAACCAGGCTCCTAAAGAGGCCAAGGTCGGCCCTTCAGAAGTCCAAGGTGGCAGTTCTGCTGATCCTGTTTCTTGTCCCTCCGAGAACCTAAAACTCATTAATTTTGTGATAGCTGTGCCCAAAACAGCCTCCAACCACCACATCTCCCATCAGTTCTTCCCTGTTCACAAACAGCAGGTCCAGCTGGGCACCTCCCCTGGCTGACTCACCGACCAGCTGTGTCAGGAAGTTGTCTTCCATACCTCTCAGGGACCTCCTTCGACTGCCTCCTCTACGCTGTACTAGATCTACAGCAGACATGCTGCAAGCTGAAGTCCCCCAGGAGAACAAGGGCTGGTGAGTGTGAAACTTCTCACAGCTGCTTATAGAATATTTCATCTGCCTTTTCATCCTGGTTGGGTGCTCTGTAACAGACTCTCACCAGGATATCTACCTTGTTTTTTTATCTACCAAATATTGTTGGCATTTGTTGTTGGCCTTGATTCCCACCCCTAAACACTCTACCTTACTGCCACCATCGTTAAGCTCTAGTCAACCAAAACATTCCCTAACATACTTCAATGCCAATTATAAGGAACAGGTAATATAATTTCAGGGAAAATTTGAACCGTATCCAAGCAAAATTTGGGCTTATGAAACAAAAATAATTGTCTTCCTTTTTCCAGAAAAAACACAGAGGTTGACGAGGCAAGAATTGTCCCTATAATATCTAACAAGGCAAACACAGACTTGCAGCAGTGAGAATGTTGTAAATTAATGCACAAATTGCAAAACTTTGCTAACAACGTATGCCATCATTATATTTTCTCAATTTTTAATTTAACTTGATTCTTAGCATATTTCCATAGATTAATACTAACTTTTCTTGTTGGAATACTGTTTTTCATGCATCTGTTGTCTGTTTCAGAGATACTTATCACTCTTTGTATAAATATCAACCCAATTTTTAAAGAAATCCAGAAACTTCCTGCATACATTTTTCTACTACTCAAATGAACCTTTACGGGAACTCTAGGGGACTCTACACAGTTAACTGGCCAGTGAAGTGATAAAAGCTAAACTTATCCTGAGGGCTGTTTAGAATCCCTTGATTAAAACAAGTTGGGAAATTAAACAAGCTGTGCTGCTGTGAGCAGGGTTTCTTGACAGCAGCCAGTGTCCCTTCTCTAGAGCTCTTCAGAATATCCAAATCAAAAATATTTCCAACTGACTACCAAGATAATTTTACAAGCTTATTATAGTTCACTTTAGGAATTAGCATCTTTCTGCAGGTTCTCATGTCACTGGCAATTAGTGTTACTGCTGAGAGTTCTCAATTCTTCTACTTAAGCCTAGTGTGTCTTCTTAATCCCTTTAATTCTTGCATTTTGACCTAATTTTACTGCTCATTGTCATGCTTCTTTTGCTGCTATCTAGGCCTTATTCTATATCACAAAAATATAAAAGCTAAGTTGTGGATTATTTTTAAGGAAAAAGCCTGTTAAGTACTTATAGGGCTACCTTATACCTTCCTTGTCTCTCATCTGACCAGGTCAAATGAAATCAATGGCACTATTCAGCTCAGCAAAACAAGCGTGATTGAGCTCCAAGTGCTAAACTGGTAAACTTTGTCGCAACTATATCTGTTCTTTGAAAGTGTGGTTACTCAGCAAGTGATCTCAGCCGGAAACTAGAAAAATACTATCAACAGGTATTGGTGTTTGAGACATTTCCTTTCTATTCAACGAGCCCAGAAGTCCAGGTGCTCATTCTATATGGAAGACAAGACCATTGGCCCTGATTCAAGGAGAACTGGAATGGAATCAGTATCTGCCTGCTCTAAACCCTGATCTAAACAACCAGACTTAGGGTTATTCTGGGAGGCACTGCTCCTAACTGGCCTGTTTAAGCCATTTTATTCTGTGGAACATAGCAGGTATTAGCAGCAAAGGAGAAACACAGGGGGGAAAGAGAGGAAGAACAAACACAAAAAAATGAGACAGAATTTGTTGGCCTCATAGTAGCAATACTTAGCTGAAAGTGGAACATCCAAGTGCAGGCAATGTTCCAAAGAGTAATTCAGAAATCATATACTTGGGCAGCAAACAGAAAATTAATACAAAACAGCTCAGAATGTAAGTGAAGGCACATTAGTGGAAGTATGGGTTAAAAAGCCTCTCAAATGAAGGAAGGAATTGCATCCGAGACTTCCATGTTTGGACAAAGTGCCCTAAGTTCTGTATAAAAGACAATTAAACTACAATTGACTCTCCTTTACTAATCCAAGGCAATACCTAAACCCACCCCTTCAATTACACTGCTTTGCTTTTTTAAAAGAATGATTAAAAATCCAGGATGGGGAGCAGAGGGAAAACTTTTTGGATAAAATCACCAGTGAACCCAAATAATTGAAAACAAACAAAAATTCTCTTGCCAAATCACAGAGCTATGTTTATTCCTCTCAAAAAAAAATCTTGTTTCAACTAGACAAAGCCAAGCTTTTCTATGTATATATTTGGAGGATAAGGTGATATTCAAGTTAGAAATGGAAAATTTAATAATTTCCATGATTCAGTCTAAAATGCCAGGACAAGGAGACCAATATAACAACTAGCATAGAACACAATGAAAGTCTTTCCAATGAGATTAGTAAGGCTTGTGCCAGTCTTTCTATGTGCCCCATATAAGCATCTCTTACTCCTGTATATTTTCACAGATACTTAATTTTGCTGAGACGTTGCAGCCACATTCACAATAACGACCCCATGTACTCATTTTTTATTTACAGTAAAGTTTATTTTGATCATATTTTTTTTAATATAAACTGTAGTGTCAAACTACCTATCTAAATCCTCTGGCAATACTTACAGTAAGAAGTGTGACGTGTGGAAAATTGTTTGGGCACCATCCTAGAGTATATTAAAACAGCAGCAACAAACCTGGCAATAAACCAGAATCCAATACCATACTTGGCAAATGACGGCAAACAAACCACCAACATGTGATGCCCTCATTTTTAAGCCAAAGATAAACATAGTTGATGTGTCTTGCCAAGACTGGTGTGCCCAAATGTTACATGTGAAGTTAAGCAAGGATGCTGCAAATAATTCCCAATCATATTTTACCAGTTTGCTACTTCAAGAACTATCAGATAGTCAATCCAAAAGGTCTGATCCAACATTATTATTACAGCTCACCCAGTAAAACACATCAGCATTTTGGCTTTGAAAAACAGCACTGACAACTGATAGTTTAATAATTAAAGCCAAGGGTGTAATATTATTCTCTCACAAATTAATAAAGCACACCAGAATGGTGAAGTTCCTAAAAAAATACTGTTTGTTTAGCAAAACAAAGGATTACAGACAAAATAATTGTATTTCACAAACTTAATGGAGAGATTTCTCTAGGCAGTGGAACAGTGATTCTTCAGCAGAATTTCTTGCATAAAAATATTTGGGAAAAGTCTATGAAGTTTTCCCATAAACTGGGCTTAAAGGCTAACTTCAGGGAACTGTTTTTGAAAGATTCTTGCTTCAGTGGGGATTTAGCCAAATGTTAGTACAGCAAAATGCAGTGCTGTGTCAAGGCATTTAGGGACCTGCAATGAAAAGTTTAAGTAAGATTCAGCTAATGATGTAAATCACCAGTTTTAGTGAGCCTTGGCTTTTCGATGCTTTGGCTTTAAGTCAGAAAAGCTGCCCAAAGAGCCTGAAATAAAACAATTCTTGTTTCCCTAGTGATCTTCACATTCCCAAAACAGCTATGAGAATCTGTCATTACTTTCCCTTTGAAACCATTCTACCCTTGAGGCAAGATGTTGCAAGATATCACAGCAGTCATATAGAAGCACTTTGGAGGACTCCACTTAAGCACTGAGCAGAGAAAGAAGTTAGATAAGGGACAAGCAGATTATGGTTGAGATTAAAGCTCAATAGGAAATGGGTTTTCCCTCACACAATCTGGGGTTCTTCTTCAGAATGCTCCAGACCTAAAAGGCCCACATCAGGGTTATCTCATTTTGTTACTCAAAACAGGAAAATGTAACGGGACTGACTGTAATGCAAAATATTATTAGTGTGGCACTAGCCTCTTGCAAGAAAAAATACTAAGGCTCGACACAGGAATTTCTTCCATGGGTGCTGCAATCCTGGTTGACAGTTTCCCAAGCTTCAGAAGACAGACAGAGGAGGAGGGAGAACAAACATGGCAAACTACTGTGATGAGAGCACTAGTCAAGTAACAAGCAGGCCAAGAACAAGGTCTTCTTTTAAAAATATCTGGGAGCAGACTACTGTTTAAAGAGATGAACATTCCTTCACTGACTTTACATGACCTGATCTTGAACATTTCGGATTTATCTACAAAACCTAAAGAGAATAAAGAATTTTTGTTATGTGAATCAAAAAAGAATACAATAGCTGCTCTCTAACAGGCATTCTGCATGCTGCCACAGTAGTACTGCTACCCCAGACACCCACTGCTGGGCAGGGGAATGTATTTCACTTTGATACTGCCTCTGGAGGCATGGAGGTTGTGCTGGGGTTTGAGTTTAGAGCCAGTTTGGGGGTATGTTTGTTTTACTCTACCCAATCAGAAGAATCTGGCAAAAAAATTGCCTTAAACCAGTTCAACCAGTTTCACATTATTTGAAACAGCACATTTCATGAGAAAATATCTTCTATTCTACAGAATGGATAGGTGGGCATTAAATCCATATTCTTAGTCAATTATTATGACTTACTGCAGAGACATTAAGGACTCTCAGACAAGCAAAGAATAAAGAGAAGATAAACAACAGACTTCAGTTTTAACTGCATTTTCTGTGCCCAGTTCATGTAAGGAGCAAAAATGCCTCAGACAACTCATAAGGGATGCAGCATAAAATTGTAGTGTGCAGTTTTCTGGAACAGGCACAAGAGCTCAACACACTGGAGCTAATTTCTGTGTCAACTTTCATTCCATGCAGATTAGTGCCATTTTGCACAGCTGAAGCACCAACTCTATGCAGTGCCATACATACATAATTTTCTCAAGCTTGCAGTAATACGAACTTGCTGCAGAAACTGCAGCTTCTCATTAAAATTATCAGATATAAGTTAGCCTGCGAGTGTGTTTTTCACTTATTAAAAGGCTCAAGCATTTTCAACTGGATCTCTTTTTTTCAGTCTAGTGAGTCTTTTAATAGTGTTCAAACTTACATACTAGAAATACATGCAGGAGTTCAACTATCAGTCTAGATTTGCATTTTACCTCCCCATAAGAAAAAAAACCCTGCTTTCCCTGCCTTCTGGTAGCATTCATTCCTTTATTAATCATTGAATTAAGAACTTAATAATGTAAACATCAGGATTCACCACTGTCACATGCTTGCACTTGCTAAGAAGTGTTTTTTCTCCACCTTCTTAATGGAATGTAGAGGCCACTCTAGAGGAATGTGATTCAACTGAGGCTATTTTGCAACCTTTATGAAAAAGAAAATTCCACACTTTCTTCAAGGTTTTGCGAAAATGGACTCATAACACTTTTTCAGTTTCAAAAGACCTCCACATGATTATTTTAAGATTAGAATTCAAAACAAAATGGAAAGTAAATTCTTAATATGAACCACAGTAGTTTCTTTCAAAATGTCACACAGCTAACTCAGCAGCATCTGATACACTACAGAGTGTTCTTATTCTAAGTACAACAGAAATGCATGGGCTCACCCACTTCGTAGCAGCTCATCTTGAGGCTAAATCCCTATATAGGAAGAATAAAACCACTTTCTACCTTTAAAAAACATTAGTGGGGATAAATAGGTGAATTGTGTTCAATATATTTTACTTTTTAATTACTGTTATTAAAAATGCCATTTAAAGCCAGAAAATCTCTACGGCCATACATTTGTAGGTAATTGATGCTGACAATAAGACTCTTTCAGAGCTTTAAACCTGAACCAGTTCTTCCTGATGTAACCTCTAATTTTGGTTTGAATACAGCAGGCCTATGCTCTTGCTTGTTAATTATAGTCCTAAGGGTTTTCTTTCCTTTTAAATGGCCTTCCTTTCTCTTCATATTGAGCTCATTTCTGTTCTCTTCAGTTATAATAGCGAAGTTTATTATGAGATAGCCATAATCCACAAGCTACTCTTCGTTTCTCTAGACTCCAGTTTTCTCCCCTGGCCACTAAGCAAACAACCTTGTTCCAGTACCCTGTTTCATGCTTTCAGATCCCAGGTCATGATTTGGTATGCAGCATGGCACTCACCTTACTCCCACTGTGAGAAACAGAGCAGGCAAGGGGCCAAGAACTGGCAGAGGGCTGACTTGGCTCTCTTCCCCTCACCTACCCATCTAGTTTGCTGTTGCCCTAACTTGCTTACCATAAATACTACTACATGTGAGAAGATAAACAAAATTCAAAATCCACAACAAAGTTCACACCAGAGCAGTTTGATGACTCCTTGTACTTGGTCTCCAGGCAATTGCATGAAATAACCGCCTCAGGCCCCAGTCAGACTACTGTCATTTAAGAGGCCGACAAAAGAGCTTCTGCATTTGTTCTCATAAGACATGATATAATGAACATGGCAGATCAGCCACCAAAAGACAGACCCAGAGGAAGTCATGCTCTTCTCCTATTTGCAGTTCAGAGACTATGAACAAATATCACAGGACATGTAGAAAAGTATTTTACAGGCAATAGTACAGGTCTGGGACAAAAATAACTTTCTAATCCACATAACGTGAAAAGAGCAGGAACTGCTGTTGCATGTTCCCGTTGCTGAGGCAGGAAAGCCTAGAAGATATAAAATACTTGGGTTGCAAGATGTGACTTATTTTAGGGTTTTTAAGTTATTTGCAATAACATTAGCTGAATTATACGAACACATATTCATTCATTGAATCATGTTTTGAAACGCTTCTTGATTTGAACCAGATCACTTATGGACTATCACACAATTCAGTTTAAGTGAAGTCCCGCTTATTTAATTTATAGCATTAGGCACTGTAGGGTAGCACAAACCTGCAACTACTGCAAAAACCCTGATACAGGAGATGGAAGTCTGAAGTGTGCCTTTCTACAAAGGACGTTGATCACGTGTGCTCCATCTTTCACTCAGCTCTTGTGTGGAGTCTCTTAATATGATTTGGCTTAAAATCAAAAAAAACTAAACAATAGCCTTGGTACTACTGAAAGTCCGCCAAAATACATCTGAGTTGCAAAACACTGGCTTTGAAGTCTTTCTGAGGAGGGTGGAAATAGAAGTAGGTTAAATTGCTGGATTTTTCATCCGTTACAGATTCTAAAGACATTGCTTACAAATTTGAGATATTTCAGACAGACAACTACTAATGTTCTGAACACAACTTCATCAATTTTAAATGCAGCTTTGCCACCTTCAAAATCAGAAATACACAGAAATGCAACACAGCTCATTTTTCTGTCAACAAATAGCCTTAGGAAAGCAAAGACCATCTTACCATCTAGCTAAGTAGTCTCTAAGACAATAATGTCACAACTTCCAAAGGCTCTAAAAAATCAGCAAGCACCTTGTTATCATAATGATTCTTTGTATTATGAAAATTGCATGCTGTTACAATTGACAGGCTGTTACAACTCTGCCAAATAGAAGCAGTCATAGCAGGTAAGCTTTCCAATGAAAAAAAAATTCTTGGTAGTTTGGAATAGATTAGGTGCAATTTGCTTTAACTACATATTTGCCACTATGAAGCGTTAAATAGCATGGAGACAATTCCCATAAATGTTGGGCTCTCAAGGGGCAACTCATTTTTAAGAACTGATGTTAAACAGCTCACTGAGAGGAAACTTTCATCAGCTTTAATTACTCTCATCACACAAAACCTTGAAACGATCTCAAGACTGAGTATTTGTTCACCTACTAAAAGAATAACTCGAAAATCATAACAATGTCACCTTATGGTGACACCTGTCATAAAAAAGTATTACTATGAAAAGACAGCATCCCATGTTCCATTTTAGATACCTTTAAGCTTCTCTAACCTATAGCTCAATGAAAACATTTATGGAAAGTAAGTCAAGTGTTGGCAAACTCTTATCTCTCTACATGGATTCTAATGTCACAAAGATTTGCAAAGACATTTCCAAAAGTCTAGAATGGGAGGGTTTCTTCTGTGCTTGTCCAGCACAATAAACAGTAAAGCATGCTTTAATATTCTACTCCAGCAATGGTAGATGATGACAAAACTGTCCAGTCTGTGACAGACAGGACAAATCCATGTCCACTGATCTTAATACCCTTAATTGGCTATGCTTCTTGTAATACAAGCTGAGTACATGAGCTGACCATCAGCTAACTTGAAGCATTCTTTCTAGGAAGTATATTATTAAATCAACTAATAAAATTCATTGCCAATTACTCATAGAACTATGTATCACACATTTAAAAAGGCATTAAAGTAACATAATCTAGCCACCTGTTACCACACAGAGGAATATCTACATTTAGGAATATCCATATCAAGTCAGACTTTGGATGGAAAAAAAAAGCCCGTTAAAGCATTTTGTTTACCCTTTAAACTGTTCTTTCTTTGTGCTTTTAAACAAACAGAAAACCCCTACACATTTTTTCCTCAAATGAGTACATGCCATATATTCTCAATTTGTTTTTATAATTTTCTTTTGCAGCCACCACAATCCGAGAAAACAATGTTAGCCAGGAGAATTCACACCAGTCACCTGACAAAGATCTTTGACAAGACATTGAGGATTCTGTTAAGCAGGCAGAATCAAAACTTAAACTCTACATAACAGGCACATCAGAGATACTGTTTTGATATGAACAGAGATACTGTTTTGATATAACCAGTCTTAGAACTGGAACCTTTAAAAAGGTAGACAACAATAACCACAAATGAAAATTTTCTCAAGATAAAGACTTAAGAGAATTTATGTGTAAAGAGCCTGGACAGGGAATACAAAGGTAAAACTACAGAAAGTCCAGGTACCTGGACAGAATTACAGAAATTACAGAATTTCACTTTCTTGCTAGATTAGGTTGAGGTTTTTTCATTAGGTGCAATTACCATTTCATCAACACCTCTCTTCGTAATCATCAGAAATAGCTCACAATATAGGAACGCCATAAAAAAATCACATTCCAGGAGATAACACAAACTTCCCTCAACTAAATTCAATGTTCTTCAACTCCCAAAGCATACTTAAATTCTTTTTCTTTAAATAACAAGAAAAACTGAGATTTTAGGAGTACTCACCACCGTCTTCAACCAAGAAATGAAAAATGTCACTGGTGGCATTGTCACCCCCTCGTAAAACATAGCATATCTTCATATCATCAATATCAGCTGGAAAGAGTCAGGAAAAATAGATTTTATTTTGAATGATGAAGGTACGAAACTGTTTTTACAGAAAAAATTGACATGTATTAAATAGTTTAGCTTCAACATGAGAGAGGTCAAGGTTCTACAGCAGAACTGAGGAATTTCAGTATTAACAGTATTGAAGTTTTACAGATATCATTCATTCTCCATCCCTTTACTTCCCCCCACCGCCTGAGCTCTTTTTCTTTTAAGCTGTATTTATAAAAAGAACTGAAACGAAATTTAAAAACATGGGCTTGACAGTCAGAACGGTTTCATATTTTCAGTGGTCCATTTTCTTAAACAGAGGTGTATCTCCACTAGGATATTGATATTGATTCTGTCATTCTTCAACCTGCAAAGTACTGTAGAGGACAGTTACAGTAATTGACTGTTTTAAAAACCCAAATAGATGCAATCAAAGTAAACAGACAAGACTTCAGTAAAAAAAAAAAAAACCTGATGTAAAATTTTGAACCATCAGTTGCCATAAAGTATGTAAAAGATAAAAAAAATGTTAATATTGTTTTATTCTGGTTTCCTTGAGTAGTGATGAGAAACATGTAATATCTAAAAACCAATTTTTGTCACTTTCTTTGAAGGACTGCTGTTGGTAAAAACTCGGGCCTGTTAACTTTTTCAAAAAAAGTGTTAGAAATTAATAGCATTAAAGTGGAGCTCAAGAATCACCCAGGTTCTCCTCTGATGTTAGGGTGGATGTATGAGAAAAAGAAGTCAAAAGCACTTTTGTTAGAGCTTCACAAAATCTTCAGTTCCAAAAGTAACCAGACATCTTTGAGCGCAAACAAGATAAGAGCATTATTAGCAAACATATGTAACTGCAGAATCACTTCCATAAATGTTTGAAAGCTAAAGATCAAAAATTCATGGGGCTGTAAAGAGGATGCAAAGATATACTTTTTCATGCCAGTGGAACAAATAAATCTCTCATCCTGCAAACACACAAGTACTCAGCTCTTCTCATGTGGGTAGCCTTATCAAAATCCATGGTTCCAGCATACACAGAGATAAGCACTTGAACAAGTGTTTGCAGGACCAGGACCACCTCATAAGAAAAAAGAAGTAGATTCTGCAGTTACATATGCAGAAGAAAAAGAAGAAAAAAGGCCACTTGTCATCCCAAGACCTTAATTTTGTCAAAATAACTGCAAAGAATGATCTCTTTTCTGTTCCTTAAGAACATGTTCAGAGTCACTCGAGCAAGTCTATGCTTTCCTTACACAGCTGATTAGGTTGTGCTAGTTATATCAAAACTTGCCTAGTTGTAAGCACAATTCATAACCATGTAACTACAGTGCCTGCTAAAATTAATTTTATATTGGAATTCTCCAACATAACTTCGAAATACATCCAATATAATTTTCTATTTTAAAAAAATATAATTATCTCCACTAGCATAAGGCAGAAAGCTGTGTTCTAAACAATTGCTCTGCCCTCTCTTTCAGTTACAGGCAACCTGAAAAACCAGACTGCTCACACTGCCTGCACACAATAAATCTTGTTACCCTACTCAAAGGGGTCCAGCTGCCTGTTCATGCAACCACAGGCACAAATCCAAGAAATGGGAGTTTGAGGATGGACTTCACTAAATAGAAAGCAGCTTTCAAAAATTTTTTGCATGCCACCCTGAAGAGTCTCATTTGACTTCAAAGACATCCCAGTTGAGCAGGGATAGGACCAAATGACCTTGAGGGGTCCCTTCCAACATAAACTGGAAGACTCTAACCAAATTTTACAAGCCGCAGAAGAATCCACACATGTTGATACAACTGGAACTACTCAGCATTTTGAAAGAGGTGGCACATGGCAGGATAAGAGACCTAAAAAGAGGGGAAGATCAAAACATAAAAAAAAAAGTGTGCAACAGCAGGTCCAATAGTCAATACAGAGGCTTCCCAAAGTCCATTGCAAAATCTGCACTTACACTGGGGTCATAATGAGTATGACAAAAAAGGGTCTTGTTTATTTCTGCCCTGAATATTAGAAAATTATTTGTCTCAGTATAGCATAAGCATGACCTTCTCAAAGGCTAATATTATTGAAGAAATGTGTATTTCTTAAAAACACTCTTCAATCCAACACAAATTAAGAGTGCTTGTGCTAGTACTGTCAGGGAACTCGTGAAGTTACACCACTTTCTGGGGATCCTCACTAGCTTTAAAACCAATCTTTCCTAAGGGTTGCATGCTTCTTACCCAGATTGGGCAACCCCAGGATATTAACATAGCCTTCATGCCTCATGGTTGGACTGCCAATTCAAAGCTAACTAACAACTTCATTTTGGTCATCAAACAAATGCACGCCTGGCCACACGGCACAAGAGAGAATGGAATACATACCTCTTCCAAGTACTCTCCATCCTCAAAACAAATGAGTATCACTGTGCTATGCAGTGGTCTGCTTTCAAGGAACACTTGTTCAATAATTCCACATTCTTCAATATAAAAGAAAACCCACTAAAACAAGTGATAATCTGTTTATTTGCTCACTCCCTTTTTCTTTTGTTCCTTACTTATTCTGACAACACTCTCAATATTGATCACAGGTCACTACTGAAGCCTTTCATTTAGGGAGCTGTGGCGGTTCCCAAAGCTTGGACACAGTTTGGTCTCTTCTCATCCTCTTTTTTGCACTAGCACTGCAAAACTTAAGACACTCCAGCCACTGGAAAGTTCATCAGGCCTGTTTGAAAGAGTTGGTATATCTGACAAGAACATTGCTACAGCCAAGATTGTAACATGGGTATGTACCAGTGTGGGCTTTGTGAAATAAACAGCCAACTGCAAGTCTTCACCTCAAGCCTTTCCACCTACACAGCCCAGCCTGGCTGGGCCCCTTTAACTTTGAGTGACCATATTGCTGGTGCTGTCTGCTCATCCCACAGCTGCAGAAGGCTGCAAAAAACCCCCTGATTTCATTGTTAATTAACTAGCCATTAAGTCATTGCAAAGTAACATAGAAAATTCTCCAGATAGCTAATGCTCCCATTTCGATTGAAGTTACTTCACAGCCTTGGGTTGAGGGTTTATTTCAGAATACATGACACGTGTGGTTTTTGCCCTATTTATACTACCAAATATTTTAGTTCCACTGACATAATTTTAAAATGTTTATATTACCTTTTAATTTACCGCAAACACTTTGTGGTAAAGATTTGTGTAATTAAGGCAACAAATGTACTCATAATATATTATCTCCCACTGGTGGGGAAATGATTTTGCTTTTACAGTTAGGTGTGCTCAGACTGTACAGCAACTGATACCCTAGCCATGGTATGACCATTAGTTAATAATAGTTTGACCACTCCCATAGCATTTTCTAAATAAAACTGGTTAAAGAAAGCACTGTTTCTTAAAATGTACAGCCCGATTCTGTTATCCAAACTTTTATCACTATGACTGATAGGAAGCGCAGATCACATCACTTTTTTGGACTAAGCCCTCCAAAGAAAAAAGCTCCTTTATTCGGTGTTTATCCAGCAGACCACATTTCCTGTTTAAAGCTGCCATGGATGTAATAAAAAATAAACAGATGTAAAAAATTATGAAGCCATTATAAATAAGCTCATAGTCTGAAAGTTTCTCCCATTAATTATTACAGAGTTAAGCATGAAAAATAATGTTTCCAGTGATCTAAAGAAAGCATATGAAGTATTGTAGTACCTTGGGTGAACTGGCTGATGCTATGGTTGCCTTTCCCCAGGTGAATCAGGAAGCCATGGCGTGGACCCTCTGTGATTCTGATCTTAAGAGTAACATGTAAACTGTCCCTGTCTTCCACTTTGAGCACTTTGTTGGTAATCAGAAACCCGATGTGACCTGTGGCCAGAACACGGAGAGTCTGAGCACCCTTATTTATTACCACTTGAGGTACACTGTTGTCCACAGCCATTATTCGAATCTTCATAGTCTGAGGTTTCCTTGTTTCAAACACAGTGTTGGGGAAGACATAGAAATCAGTATGAGTGCCATCTGTAACAGTGAAAGAGAAACTATCCTCAACTGATTCTGTGCCATCATGTTTGTAGCTGATTAGATTTTCATTCAGATCTTGTTTAGTGAAGGTGGTGACTGGTTTGGAGTTATTGAACATGATCTGGCCATGAACTGGTATTTGAGTGATGATAAATTTTAGCAGTGCATCAGGTGTATCTCTGTCTTCTGCAGTCAGTTCAAATGGGGTTATCAGTTTGTATTCATTTTCACTCACCACCAGGTTATGGATTGTGACAACAGGTTTCTTATTGTCCACATCACTGATAGAAATTCTGAAAGTACGAAACACAGGGTTATAGCCATCAGTCACCTCAAACTCAAAGCTGTCCATTTTCACCTCGTCTTCTGAAGTATGAATGTAATAGACTTTATTGCCTGCTAACAGGAGTTGAGTGAAAGTAGAGATGGGCACCCCAGGCTGATCTGTGCATTCAAGATGACCACGAACAGGTGGTCTGGTAATAGTGAAAACTAAGTTCTCATCTGGACTATTCAGGTCACTGGTACTAAGCAAATCAGTAGTAAGGGTTACCTTCCCTCCTTCCTTCAGAGAAACTCCTTTGCTGATGACATCTGGGAAGACAATATCAATGCTGCCTATTGTCACATAAAAGTAGCGGTCAATGAGAGCATTTATTCCATCTGTCACATCAAACTTGATAAGATCACGAACTCCTTGTTGGCCAAAATGCACATATCGAATCAAATTTCTGTCCACTTCATCTTGGGTGAAGTTCATTCCCAGGGTGATATTTTCAACTCCTCCTGAAGGCTTTATTCTCTGCAAGAGGCCTTGTCCTGGCCCGTAACTTATAATGTAAGTCAAGGTTTTGTCTTCAGAGTCTAGATCAGTAGCCTTCAATATCCTGTTATTAATAGTTCTAGTTTCCCCTATTTCAATCTCCAAACCATCATTGATGGCCATTCTGGGTGTCTCATCATCTACAGGAATAACCATGATGGGTACCATTTTCCTAATGGTGTGTTTACCATCTGTGAGTTGCACCTCAAAACTGTCCGCCCTTGTCTCAGAGTCATCATGTTCGTAGAGAATGTTGGAGCTCTCTGTTATCTGATCCAAGGTGAAGCTCTCCACCAGGACAGTTCCATTGACCAGCTGGTTTACAATGTGGCCGTGCCTGGGAAGCCTGGTGATTGTGAACGTTAACTCATCAGCAGGGACATCCGCATCAACTGCACTGAGGATAGGGGTATCAATAACCAGGCTCATGCCTTCCATCACAACAAACTCCCGCATGAAGATTTCAGGCTCTTCGTCATTCATCGGCACAATAACAATGGGGAAGAAGTGCCTCTGGGAAAAGTTAATGCCATCAGAACAGCGCAAAGCAAATCTGTCTTCAACAGGCTCTACACCCTTATGTATACTTTGGACATAAAAAATATTCCCTTGACGGAGGTCCTTCAAGGTAAAAGCACTTATAGCTATACCTGCCCTTGATTTTTCAGATCCTGGGGCAGGAGAGATGTTCTCTACATACCCAGATGTGGGCTGAGCAACAATTGTGCATAGTATATCATCACTAGGAGTATCCACATCTTCAGCCCTGAGGTGAGCAAGAGTAATGACCCGTTTGTCACCTTCTGTCACCATGAACTGCTCGCCCACAAAAATCTCTGGAGCTTGACTGTCAACAGGAAGAATGGTAACCAAAACTGAAACTCCCTGAATAACATTGCCCCTGACATGCCACTTCTCAGAGAGGTCAGACAAGGTAAGGTTGAAGGCATCCTCCTTGGGCAGAAGGCCTATTTCGCCACCAGTGTGAGCATATACCACAGCACCATCCAGCAGATCTCTCTGGGAAAATCTCTCTGCAGGCACCCCTTGAACCAGGATGTTCCCATACTGAGGAGGATCCTCTACAATAAAGGTCAACATTAAGTCATCTGTATCCTCATCTGTGCCCTGAATGACATTAGCAGTGATTTCAGCAGCACCATTCTCCAGCACATCTAGGTAGGAACCAAGAGTGCCTGGGGGCAATCGTAGTGTAGGAACCTCATCATCAACTGGGTGCACACTCATTTTCAGCGTGATGGGCACAAAATGAACCCCATCACTCACATCAAGCCTGCAGGTATCACTGCTGGTCTCAGCTCCACTGTGCACATACACCACCCTCCCTTGCCTGATATCCTCCAGGCCAAAGATACCTCCTGGAACCAGACTGTACCCAGAAAGCTGCAACTGGCCATACCGAGGAGCCTGGGTCAAGATAAATCTGAGACGGGCAAGTTCAGTGTCCGTGTCACTGGCATCCAGCTCAGTTGGACTAAGGACATGGCTGCCTCCCTCAGGCAAAGTGAAGCCAGTATTAGTGATTTCGGGAGGCTGGTTATCCACAGGCTGCAGGTAGATGGTGAAAGTCCCTTCGGCTGCATTGCCAGCTGCATCTTGCACTTGATACTGAAACTGAATCAAATGAGGGGCCACCCCCAGCTCTTCCTGTGGGGGGCGGTACGAGATCTTGTGATGGTTGATCTGGGCTTGGGTGAAGTGCGTAACTTCCACAGAGTGATCCTCAGTCAGCACGAGGGATCCAAGGCGCGCGCCATATGCCTCGGAAGCGTGGTTGGAGTCAGTGTCAGTGGGGGGCTGGATTACTGTGTAGCGAAGTTCACGGTCTCCTGAGTCCTGATCTGTGTAACACAAGTGCTTCCTCCGCAGCGGGGTCACCTGCTGCTCTGCAACTATTAAGTGGAGGCTGCTGCTACTATGGAGCTCTGGGGCTAATCTGTCTACAGGATGTACCCTGATCACAAAAGTCTGTGGTCCAGAGCGGTTGGGTGGGTCATTGTCATCCTGGACTCTAAAGATGAACTGGTCCAACACAACCCCAGGGCCAGGGCTATGAGCCCCAAAGTGGTGGTAAAAGAGACGCCCTTCCACAATGTCCTGTTGCAGCCACTCTCTCACTGGCTTTTCATAGATGATGGAGCTCCCTGCTACACCTGGCACCCTCCTCCAAGAAAAGCCCTCCTCTTCTTCCTCCTCTTCCCAGCCAGGAGGTGGTTGTGCTTGACGGAGCAGGAGCTGCCCAGCTGTGGGGCCAGACTCCACTGTGAAGAGTAGGATGGCATCCTGCGAGTCAATGTCAGTGGCACTAAGAGCACGGGTGGTGATGGGCACTGTTTCACCCTCAGCCATGGCAAGCCCTGTGTTAGCATTAAGTAGGGGTGGCTGGTCATCAGTGGGCACCAGGGTAATGGGGAAAAGGAACTCAACACGGTGGCGAGAGCCACCATCTTCCAGCCGCAGCACCAGGTTGTCACTGAGCGGAGACTCGCTGCCATCGTGCTGGTAAATGACCCGGCCTGCTGCCAGCTCAGCCACTGTGAAGTGTTTACGAGGGGCACCAGGTCCTGGGGTGTCCTCCAGGAGAGTGAGGTGGCCATGCCTCAGCCCTGCCACCACACTCACCCGCACCTGCTCAAGGTCATCCTCATCACTGATTACCAGGGTGGGGCTGGGACCTGGGCCCGAAAGAGGCCTTGACTGCCCCTCATAGAGCACGAGACCAGTGTTGCGGGTCACCACAGGTGCCAGGGTGTTCATGGGCTTCACCACAATCACGAAGGCGAAGGGCTCCGAGGCAGCACCTTCTGGGTCCAACACCTCCAGTTCAAGCTCAAAGAGCCGCTCCCGATCAGAGTCCTCCATGGGTGGCTGATAGGCAATGCGCAGCTCCCGCACATCCCGCTGGCTGAAAGAGGTGACAGGCAAGCTCCGGTCGTCTGTGCTGACCATGTGGCCTTGGCCAGGGCCAAAGGGAGAGGTGATGTTGAAGAGCAGCAGATCGGGTGGTGACTCCGCATCCTCAGCTGACAGCATGTCAGGCGTGAGAGCGGTGAGCACAAACTGGTCCACCTCCATCATCAGCATGGCCAAGAAGCTGGGTTTGGGGGCCACGTTCTCAGCCCCGGCGCGGATCCGCACCAGCACCTGGAAGTACTCGCGCTTCAGCAGTGCCCCGCCGCCCGCCGCCTCCCGCAGCTCGGCCACCAGCGGCACCAGGTCGCGGTTCGGGGAGCCGCCGGCGGCCGTGTGCCGGTAGCGCAGCCCCAGGCGCAGGAACTCCTCGCAGTCCCACATCGAGGAAGGCATCGGGCCGCCCCCCGCCGCTTCCCCGCCCCCGCCCGCCGCCGCCGGCGGGTAGTTGAGGATCTCTCCGTAGCGGGGCAGCCCGGCCAGCAGCGGCAGCAGCCCCACCCGGCAGCGCTGCCGGCCCGGCTCGAAGGCGAACTCCAGGCTGCGAGCGTCCAGCGGGTTGCTGGTGCCCCGCAAGCGCTCCACGGTGAGGGGCAAGTTGCGGGTGACGATCTCCAGCTGGGTGAAGAGCACCTCCACCTCCAGCACCAGGGGCAGCACCAGGGCACGGTTCGGCGAGTCGTAGCGCAGCTGCAGGCGGACGCGGTCCCGGGCGGGGCTGCGGCCGCCCAGGTGCGAGTACTGCACCTCGCGGGCTCCGAAGTCGCAGGGGAAGCGCCGGGGGCTCAGGCGGCCGGGGCGCTGCCACAGCGGGTCCTCATCCAGCACGGTGAGGTGGCACCGGTCACCCGGCTGCACCTGCAGCACCAGGTCCCGCGCGGGGTCCAGCCAAGCGGAGCGGCCCAGGGGCACCCGCAGCCCGCGGTTGGCCACCACCACGGGGGCCGCCTCCGGCGACCACGGCGAGGAAACCGTGGCGCTGCTGCCTGGCGGTGGCTCTGCCGCCCCAACCCAGGCGCAGCCGGCCAGCAGCAGCAAGCCGACCAACAGCCGCCGCGGTCTGGCGGGAAGAGGCTGCATCGTCCTTGCTGGCGGAGCAAAGCGTTGGGAGCCTCCAGCAGCGGCAGAATCGCGGCCCCACTTGTGCCGCCGACGCGGCGCCGCTCACCCCGCGCACACGCTGCGCTCTGAGCGCGCCGCGCTCCGCTCCGGAGGGGAGCCCCGCAGCCCGGCAAGCCCCGCCCCGCGCCTCCGAGCGGCCAATGGGCACCCGCGGGGATAGAAGCCGCCACATGCGATTGGACAGAACTGCATGCCAATCATGCAAGTTACGGGGAGGGGCGGAGCCCCCTCCCTCCCTCCGTCCGTCCCTCGTTCCCGCGGCCGCCCAACAGGTTGCGGCGGATAAGGCGGCGGGAGAGCGGCGGGATGAGCCTTAGCGGTGCGGGACCGGGCCGGGGCGGTGGGCACGGATCGCTCTGCTGGCGCCAGCCGCCGCGGGAAGGGAGCCCTCGTATCGGGGAGGGGGCGGCGCTGCTTTCCCGCAGCGCAGGAGCGCACCTCTGCCAGCCCCGGCAGCAACGGGAGCGCACCTCCGCCCCCTGCACTGAGCTTCCCCGCTCCCGCCTGGCTCCCGGGAGCAGCACTAAAGCTGGGCTGTTCCCGGCTCGCCGCCAGGCAGTGCTCGGGGTTTTCGTCCCTCTCGGGGTGCGGAGCGCCCGGTGAGCGCGGGGCGGCGGCAGGAGCGGAGCTGTCCGAGAGCCGAGTCCCGATGGCGGGGAACGGGGGAGCGACAAAAGTGCCCAAGGCAGAACGGGATGGGTCACACGAGGGGAAGCGGCCCGGGGCTGCGGCGGAGCTGCCTGCCGGCACCGCGGTTCTGTGCGCCGCAAGGAATATTGTATAAATGTCCCCGGCGCAAAACACAGCGGTTGGTACCAGTCAGTGTCCGCTGTCGCTCCTCGGAGGCGGCAAGTCACAGCAGCGGGTGAATGAAAGCCCCACGGCGTTTCTGCCACCTTGTGCCTGCACTTAAAAGCACATTAATGAGAGCCCGAACTTGGGGTTCCTTGCCTTTTAAAGTTCCTGATAGCAGGCTCTTGAGTTTTGAGTCGGCGTGTCTCACAGTTGCTAACATCCTTTCTTGTTTATGAAATGCGATTCACACTCTGGTTTAAGAAAAGTTTCTGACAAAGCGAAAAATACGACAAAGCGACAGACTCAAAGACAGCGCAAGGCTGTTTTGACATTTGTGTAGTTTTTTTATTCCTTCTTTTAAAATGATCTTTTACCCTAACCTTCCGTGGTGGAGCAGCGTTATGGCACGTGATCTTGTTTTCTGTATGGCAAAACTCGAGTTTGGAATTCGAATTTTGCAAGTATGGGCACAGTCAGCTACATTCACATTTAAGTATTCTTTCTAATAAATAATTCAGCTTGATTTGGGGTGGGGGGACATCAGTGGACATCTACATCCAGTTCTACAACGCTGGATTATTGTAATTTGTGAGATATTTTTATATTCTGTTACTGACATACCTGTGGAATACTGCTGAAAGCTATTTAATTAGATAAGCCTATGCAATAGACTTATGGACTTGGATGCTGCTGCGGGGGTAGTAATTCTAGTAGTTAGATATCTAGCAAGTTAAGCAACTCTAATACCATTTGTTTACCCTTATGAGACCTTCACCCTGGATTTCAGCAGTGAATGTCTTATTTGTAAGTTTCAAAGGAAGATACTTCAGTTGAGTCCCAGGCATCAATGACCAAGGCATTCCAACTATTAATCTTTTTGAGATATTTCACTGCTTTGGAAAAAAAAAAAAAAGAAATCAAAAAATAGTAAAGGAATAGAGTTGCCCTATGTCTCATACAGAAATTTCTTATTTTTGGTGGATACAGGGTCTGGTTCTTTGACCTCTGTTATCTCCATCACCAAGTAGTAAACCTCCATGTACAAACAGCAGTAGTCCTCTTTATTTTTAAGAGTTGCTGTCTTGTCAAACAAGTCAGTGAGCTCTTGTGCCACAGTCCAAGTACAAAGTGCATGACTTGCTTTATTTATTCTTCTTTTCACAGGACATCATAAACAAAAATGCTCCAGATTATAGAATTGATGAGAATTTTGAAAGTATTCTCTTTGGCTTGTGCCAACACTTGTATTAAAATTGTACTTGAAGAAAATTCATTTTGGCTAAGTTCTGATCTAATGACACAGATGTAAATCCAAACTGTTTTTCTACCAATTGTCCCTGAAGTTAGTGTGACAAATCAGAACTAGGCCAAATAACAAGTCCATTGATCTTTTAAAATAAATTTTTTAGTGAATAAAGGAACTAGTATTTGATGAGGGAAAAAAAAATATACATATCTTTGCATGAAAGCTTGCGGTTTTGCTATACTACTAAACTTTATTTCCGAGTCTAAATAGAAACAGAAAGATTTAGGACACAGAAGACCTCCTCTTTTAACAGAACATTAATAAATAAATGTGCTCTGGAAATCTAATGATGAATATTTCCTCTGAAATAAATTACCTGTGAGGTTCAGCAGGGTAAATCTATATTTTAAGACATTTGTTTACTTAAAAAAAGAGTGCAAATATATTCTTATTTTAAATGCAGCTCTTCCTGGGGGCATCTGGCTTCTGCTTTTGATGATGAATCACAGATGTGTTTTCCGTATTGAAACCTACACAACTCACAGTCCTGTGTAAAACAAACAGAAGTTTGCTGCTCTCCAAGTCTTCTTTCAAATGTATAGTTATCAAAGACTGCCCTCTGTTGATATGGTATAATCTTATCTTCTAAACAGTAGCAATACCTGATTTTTGCTATTACATTTTGTAGCTGTTTTGTACTAAACGATGCAAATAATTCCAGATATGCTCTTCAAATAAGTTAGTAAAACTGAAATAATTTTGGTTGTTAAAAGCTGGTAAAGGAGGCTAAATATGACATACAAATGTCAAGGGTTTTTAACCTTTTCCAACAGTGTGAGTATTTAATAATTTACAAGGGCAAGAAGATTTGCCATCTCTTGCCAATGTGTATTTACTGTCTTCCCAAGGAAATTAGGAGAGCAGGGGAAGAGGATGGGAATGGCAAGCGGGATTCATGGGAGTATTTGGATACTTAATTGGTTGTGTAAGTAATTTTGCTATTACAATTCAACTCTGAAGGCCATGTAAAAGCAAGGTGTACAGTATCTACTGTGCCTCAGAGTGAATGTCTATCATTCACAGTGTGTCAAGTAATTTGGTGTTCAAAACCAATCCTATATAAATAGTCTGCTGAAACAAAGTAAGAATTTGAAAATTTTAAGTCCGCCAGCTGAGAATGTTTCAGTTGCCTGTGTGCTGCTGTACTTAACCAGCAAGCTTTCTGTTGCTTCCATACTCTTTTTCTTCATTATTTCATTAATAAATTATTACACAAGTGACTATTTATAAATTATCATAGGTTTATTAACATAGGCATAGGTTTTTGACTGGGTATATGCAAGAGTATTGCTAAGCTGTAACTTTCAGTCATCCTTTTCCTGCCAGGTATCTCTAGAGGCAGATAGCTGCCTCAAGAGTTGTCCCTGAAACGTCTTCTTTACCATCACACTCTGTAAATGGGTCACTGTCTTGAACCTGTCCTCCATTTCTTTCAAGACTTCTGTTTCAGTCCAAATATCTGTTGCAATGCAGGCAGAGATGCTTATGAAAAGTCCAACACCATTAAATCTGGCATCCATAGTTTATTTCCCATTGCCTCGTAGTGTGAAGAAATGTAACTGGTTTCTGTCAGAATTAAGTTGCATTCCTTGATTAGTGAAACTTACACAGTCTGTTCTCAAAATTGTTTTGGGTTGATGCTGGTTTGTACATTTCATGTACCTACAGTAAATGTGACCACATGACCTAACCAACATTCACTCCAAAACCCAATCCAAAATCACCCTCCATCTTTCTAAAGTTCTTCTGAGATTTTTATCATATTAGCTTATGAGGTTTATTCTGCTGCTGTCCCAGTAATTCACCTGTCTGGTACTGGTGCTCTGCCCACCCTCCATGTTCCTATTTTTACTTCAACCTTACCTCTTTGAAAACCTCCTTTTCAAGTCAGCTTTCTTCAAGCTCTTTCCCACTTTACATCTCATCAGAAGCAATGTGATTTCCTTTATGGTTTTTTTTCCTCTGCCATTTGATCACTCTCACTCTTTTTGTTTCAAAGCCAAAATACAACTTCTTGATCTATTAACACAGGGAAAAGACTTGGTAATTTACTAGACTAAATAAGTTGTTCCATCAAGCTTCTTTACCTATGGTTTATGTCTTCTATTTGGACTCTGAAGTTTTTTTACTGTGATTATGGAATTTATAACATTATTTTTAAATTTATACTGACACACAAATGCATTTTCTTTGATGTGTAATGAAGGCAACAAAAAAGACACTATAAGCAGCATAGCTGTTTCCAAAAAATATTTAAAGACTGTAAGACCTAGAGCCTCTCTCAAGTTGCTCTTGGATAAAATTGGTGAGGGGTTGGAAATTTTGTTGGCAGGAAGTGGCCAAGTACTGTCACGAGTGACAATGACAATTTAGTCCCAATGTACAATCCAGAATAGATACTTTTTTGTGGTTATGTATGGTGTTAGATATATTTATATAAATTATAATTATAACTGAAATTGTCTATCAACAAGGAATTATTGGTAAAACATTTCATTCTAGCACAGATGTTAAAGGAAGTTGAGGTGAAACTTTTTAGAGTACAAACTGACTACAGTTTAGTATCTCTGTTGTGGTAATATCTCTCTAATGGCAATATTCAGTTTAATGTTCAGTTTATGATTTAAGGGTTACCCCCTTATAATAAGCGAGGGAAGACTTGTACATAAAAGTAATACCTTTTAATAGATTTAATAGATTTAATAGTTGCTATGCAAAAAATAGAAAAGCCTTTGTCCACACAAGCCTGTCTTATCTTCTGGCCTGTCTTAGAAACAGAGCCTTAAGAATATTTGCCCCAAATTAACTTTCTTGTGATAAGTCTATGAAGTAGCTTGAGTGAGAATTTTGGCAGCTCCTGTAGAATGAAGCTGTGCATGCTGAAATTTAACTCAGGAGGTGATCTTCCTCCATCATGGGTTACTACAATTAATAATTTTGTTTATGTTTCGTGTTTAGCTGAAAGATCAGTGGTGAGGAGAGACTGTATTGTACCAAGTACTCACATCATGTTAAGGTGGTTCATTCAAAGAGTCAATCCATTTTTCTTTAGAGGAGCGATCTCAGTGGATGTGAGGCTTTTATAACATACGCATGGTGTGTTATCAAAACAATTGCAGCAATATCTAGATGAATGTTACTATCTTTCACATATATTTTGGATGTCTGCTGTTTTTATGGAGGGAAGTGTATTTGTCTGTGAGCGAGTTAATTGATGAAAATAGTGCAGCAATTCTGCAGTTGACAGAGGATTGTATTTAGTAAAAATATTTAGAATTATTTGAATTTATCTAAGCCAAGATGTTGATTTTTGCTTATTAATAGAACTCTTTTCAATCAACTAAATATTTTTTATGCACGCCTATACTATAAACATGACATACTGCACATTTTATATAGTATGCAGCCATGTTCCATGACAAAGATTGTTAAACTAGGTCCAGAACTTCAGTCAAACAAACCATCAGGTATCCCCAAACTGAATGCTTTTAATAATTCAGGATGCTGTGGTATTTGTTATAAAATGTAACAAAACTCTCTTTTGAAGAATGATCCTGCCATCTCTGCATTGACCTTGGATAACTATTAAAATTGCATATCAAAGGCTGAAGAAATTGCAGTTTAATCACTTAAGATTCCCTTCACTGTAATTTTTTCTGTCCCGCTTTGTAACAGAAATTTTACCTAATCTTTGTAGCTTTGGTTGTCATAACAAAACCGCCCCACACAGGCAGTTTCGTCATATTAAAATTCAAACAGTATCACTGCCATATATACATTTTCCTGTGGCTGTAAACTACTGCCCTTGATGTTAGACAGCCACAGGCTGGAAAGTAAGTGAGAACTAAGCCTTAAGATTGTGAAGAGGACAAGAACCAGCATCGCCCCCTCCCTCTTAATGTCCAGGTAGTGATGTCAACCACTTACTATGTTTCCTTTCTCCATAGAGATTTCCCTAAGTTAGCCAGTGTTAACTTTACTCCCATTTTACACACAACTGGAATAAACACAAAGACATCTTAACCTTTTGGGTCTGATACTGTGACTTCCATTCAAATAAACCTCGTATTGTCTTCAGTGAATTTTTCCAAGGTAAGAATCACAGTCAGTTTAAAATATGATGGATGAGAATTTTATTAATATGCGAGTCATATGGATGTAGGTGTCTGTTCACCTGGATACCTATTAAAATTAGGCATTTTTGTAATGTTGCGAGCCGATTTCCAGACTTTTCTGTAAAATGGTTTTGAACCAGTTCTTCAGAACTTTCAAATGAAGCATCAAGTAGTGTCAATCTATACTATGAAATAGGAACTCTTCTGGTGCAACAGCTATTGAACCACTAGATCAAACTGATTTTGCCTTGCTGGGATTGCAGGTGTTCATCACAGGCAAAACACAGTGGTTAGCAAGTGAGAATCCCAATTTCAGGTTACATTGCATTTTAGATGAAAGATTTTTGGAGGCATGGATAAGTACTTAGTGCCTAACTTCATCTTTCAAGCAACATAGACATTAACTGGAAGCCGAAGAACAGCTGGGATTTGTGTTTGGAGAAAGATATTTGCAGCACCACCGAGGTACAGATCTCTCAGAGAAAGTGCTCACCACGGAGCTGGGAACATGCAGCTGGCTGCCCTTAAACAGAACCCTAAAAACCCAAAAACTTGGGCATGGCAGTTTCAGATTTTCCATCTCAATTATGTATGTGTTGAGTGTGAGAGGCAGAATATGGCTGCCTAAGCTGAACGATCCTTTGGTACATTCCCCTTTTTAAACTTAAGTTTTATAGTTAAATGAGTTTATAGCATTTTAGTAAGATGGTCTTTCAAATATACATTCAATAAGCGTATATGAGATGTGCCATTCCTCACCCCTTTGGACATAGAAAGACTCCATTCAGGCCATTTTTGGTGTCTGACTTGGACCTTGCACCTTACTTCCTCCATTGATAGTGTGTTAAATCAGGGTCTGCCAGCCCTGATAGGAAGAGATTTGAATCACTTATTGCTGCCTTGATATTAGAAATGAAGAAATTTTGACAGCTGTCAGACAGACACCGCTCTTCCTATGATAAGTGAAGGGAGGTGGGGGTTAGAGACATCTCATCCTGTGAAAGACATTTGAAAAGCGCTCATATCTTTCTATCCCTGCTATGGAAAAGCTTACATTTCTGGCTTAGACTAGGTGATTAAATCCTAAACTTGCAAAATTAAATGTGATAAATGCCACTCCACATTATGAGAGATTCAAAAGCTCTAAGCCTGTTGCCTCCAGGACTTCTGTTTTTAAATTATTGAAAAAAAAATTTGGATGCACTTCCAGAAGTTCTGCCACTTCATGTGTACACAGATTCCTGGAGAAGCCAAATCTAAAGTATCCTCAGGCTTGCCTCTGATGCAGCTCTCTTTAGTGCTCTGATATGGAACAGAATCCAAAGCCCAGGTGTTTTAGCATGTTCAAAGGCTGGTGCTGTGACCTTTGAGATTTCTTAGTGGTTTGTTTACAAGAAAGCAAAAATAGTTAACAGTTTCAAAACATTGCGCACCATTCTGATGTCTCTGTATAACACAACTTGGTAAACCAAATTAATCCCTGACAAGTTCAGTGGGAACATATTTAGCCAAATGGCACAAAATAGAGAGAACAAGTAGTATTTTGCACTAAGAGTTTCTGGGCATGCTTAATGACTGAACACAAAACACGTGCAGCTACCGTCACTAGTTTTAAAAGTAGTTAGCTATAAAACTTATTTTCTTTTAAAAAAGCTCAATTAGCAAACATACACTCACCAAATAATGAGGGTCAGAGGCCACCAGTACCTGACCCACCATAAACTTTACTCTTGCTGTAGCATGTAAACCTGCAGCTAAGCGAGATCTGCATCAGGGGCTACGCAACAGCATTGCCAATTGCCTTAGATAGCTAAATAAGTATTTGCAGTCAGATAACCTTAGTATTTGCAGTGTTTGGGCTATTTCCAACTATTTTCAGGGAAGTAAAATTGGCAGCTTTATTTGAAAAAATCTCAGCCAGAAGGTGAGATGTATGTGGTTGGTGTGCATTCTAGATCCAGTGTTCACAGAATTTTTTGAGCTGCATCAGCATCAGGCCTTCTGTGCTCACTGTATCTCTATAAACAGTGCCGGGACTTTATGGGAGATTTGTGCTTGATATACAGCCTGTGATTGTCCTGCACCCAAACAAGCACCTTTGTATCTTTGCACCATTTCCAGACATGGCAGTTTTCCCCATTACTGTTTAAGGCCTGGGTCTTTAGTGTTGTGCACGTAGGCTTTAAGAAACTACTTTTTATTTTTCCATCTGTTCTGTGCCCATTGTGGATTAAATCTCACACTGAAGGTCCAAATCAGCGCTAAACACGTCATATATATCCATAGGAGAATTCTCCCTCTCCAGGGTTTCTCATCTGTGAAAGCATTTGAATTAACCAAAATTCTCAAAGAGCAAGTCCCCATTTCTCTGTGCAGTATTCCAGTCTATTCATTTATGTAAAAAACTTTATAACTGTAATGTGACACCTTTCATACTATGTCTAGATTCAATTTGCTTTTCTGCCCCTTACTGTGGACTGGTAAGAGATCAGTAATGAATACAACACAGTGTTGCCCTGAGCAGTCATTCCTAGTTCAGAGCCCATTTAAATGCCCCAGAAAGTTTACATAGTTTCGTTTAATAAAATAATTTGGACTTGTGGAAGTTAAATTTCTTCTGTCACTTTCACTTAAGTTTCTCAAGTCTGTAACTGAGAATTTTCTTATATATCTGTTTTTCTGTAACTACACCAGAACTTCTCAGTGATGAAGTTTTCAGAAACTTTGCTGAGAAGCAAATGTTCTTTCTTTGATCTCAAACCAGGCAACCGAGAATATTGTAAAGCAATAACTCTAATAAATGGTCTGAAAGCAAATAAAGAAGAAGCATATGTGTATGATATCTACTAAAAAAAAATAATCCAAAACATATACACAAACAACTGAATCCCTACAGATCTCTCTACAAAATAAAGTGGTAGTGATCATAGGTCATCCACTATGATTTCATTGTTGTTAACTGGGTTTATGTAAAATGTCTGAATAAGATAGTGAGTGATTTGCCATGAAGATTTTGAGTCTTTATGGTCTGTTTGTTTTAAGGAAGAGGTAAACCAGTTGGTATGTACAAATAAACTAGTGATTAGAGCACCTTCTCAGGAAGTACTGGAGGCCAATTTTAGACTTTTGACTATCAAAGAGGACTTAAAATGTTCCTCCCGCTTACCTGAACTGCCAGCTACAGAACAGTTTTGAGATGCCTTCTGTCCTTCCCAGTAAAGCTAGACTAGCAGAGAAAAGAAAGGAAGGGCTGGTTACGGTCCAGTCTAATGACTGAAGACTCCACTCCCTTCACCTCAGCCCTGAAAATTAGACAAGACACATGAAAGAAAGAAGAAATATTCTTTGGAGCTTTTCTTGCTGTGTACTTCACAAAAACCATCAATCCCCTTCAAGTGAGTGCACTCCCCCAGGATAGCTGGGAATTCGGATGAATGGAAACATCTCATTATACCTGACTGCAGATGCCTACAGTGAAGGTACTTCTGTGCTCATCACTCCAGGCTCCCTTTGTTATCAGTGGAAAGAAAAGCTGCTTTAATTTGCAATTCATCTCACCTACCTTGGGTATCTACTTTAGAATAAGATGAATAATGCTCTGAAAGCATCTCTGTCTCCATTTGCTACAAGAAAAGCCTGGGTGAGTAGGTCAGGTGCAATGCAGGGATGAAAATAGACAGACACTTCTAAAAGAGCATCCTTTTATCCTGAAAATGGGAACATTGAAGACATGAGACTGAATTGCTCTTTATCAGTACTGAGCAATAATACAACAGGGAACCTGAAAACATCGCTTATATCAGAGGCTTAATGTTTACATGTCTGTTGTTATTAATATTTTCTCCTATATGCTACGAAGTGGCAATAATAGCACTTAATATTTGAAGAGGACAATATGTTAGAAATTCTGAAATGCCCTGAAATTGCAGTAGTCATAGTGCATATTTCTAAAGAGAAGCTTTTTTTTTTCAGTAACTGATGAAATACAGTGAAAATGGATTTCATGTTGCTGTTCCTAATTTTGGGGTTTTTTGCAGCACTCATGATTTAATGCTCCACCATATCTGAATTTTTGCCCATTACGCACCACAACAGCACAGCCACCTATAAACTATGTTTGATATGGAATGGGGTAGTCTACTGCACCAACAGGTCTTGTAATAAATACTTTTCCAAGACATTTATACATATGGATATTGTGTGTATATACACTTTGAATTAAGTGGAAGCCTTGTTATATTTTGCATGAATATTTCACAGGATAAAATGCTCAAAGTTGCCAACATTAGACAGCCATGGACAGTTAAAGTGTTTCATTTATTTGCAAATATGCAATAAAATTGCACTGTACCTTTTCTGAATACTTGAAATACAGTTTCTAACTTAGAGAATTTCAATAGTTTAAGTATTATGTAGAACATTTACATGAATCTCTCTGAAGGGTCAGATCTTTGTAGTAAAAAAAAATCCTTTTTTTTTTTAATATTATAGCTTCTTTGGTCAGGATTTTATTTACAAAGCATTGAAGCTTAGAACCTATGCCGTAGGTCTCTTCCCATGCCAGGTGACTGTGGATGTGAGGTGACCTTGGGAACACCCAGTTCAAAGTCTGGCATCAGTCCAAAGTGTGCTTAATTCATTGTTATAATGGTGTTCAGTCTGACATCAGTCCTTCAGGAAAATTTCCCTATTTATTAATCAACAGCTAAGGAAACCCAGTGGGTTGTAAATCCTTTGATAGTATTCTGTAGGAATATCATCATACAGTGAGCTTGCTGTCAGACATAAGTCTGCTGGGTGGATTATCATGTACACCTGAAAATGAAGCTGTAATATTCAGAGGTCAAAGCCTGCAGGTTCTGTTCAGGAAAGCTTGTCCATCTCTGCACAAATTATGGTCCAGCCTTACCTCAGATAATTGAGTTTTCTGCATCCATTTGCAAGTTATGACGTCTCTTTTTTTATATATCATTAATTTTTTATTCAGGATGCAGTGATAGTTTTGGGCTTGGTCTGTGATCTACAGCAGTCTTTAGGATCTCAGTTTCCATAGAAATAAATGAAGTTTAAGCTTGTATATACATTCGTGGATTAAGCCTTTTGTCCCCATATTTTTCCAGTGCCTAACCTTGTGAAGAGCCCAGCAGCCTACTTATCAGGAAAGAATCAGAAAACTGTAGGAAAAAATAGGACTAAAAAGGATGTCAGGTGGTCAAGTAGTCCACCTTCCTGCCCTAGGGTGGGATTAACTCAACCTAGACCAAATACCTATTTGTCTAATCCAACAAAGCAGATTGCCCAGGGAGGCCATGCAATCTCTGCTAGTCAATCATAAATAGAGACAGTGCAGATCAAAACCTCTTGCTCTGCCTTGGAGCAACCACGCACACATGGTGCACTCAAGGAAGGACAAGCTAAATCCCAGAAGGTCTTTAATGATACAGTCTAAAGGCTGAGATGTCAGTTAAGCTCTTTGATGGGAACAGATCCACCTGCCATGGCATAGGAGAGACTGCAGCAATTCAGGAGGTTGCCTGTGCCAAAACATGTATTAATAGTTAATATGTGTCCTAAAGAACATTTCTTTACATAAAAGAAACAAAACAAAGACCAAAAATAACGTGCTTTTCCATCACTCACTGTTAAAATAGTCAATCCGTCTGAAAATAAGAGTGTTAATGGAACATGGGCTGCTTTGGGAGTGACTTCTTCTGTAATGTTCTGGCTTTGTATACATCCATGAGGGATCAATGTTGCTCTCTAACACTCTGTGTTAGTAGCTCTGTTATGACTTGTTTAAAGAGAATGCAATTTTATCATTGTATTTTGCAGAAATAACGACGCTCTGCTCGAAGGTGTCTTACTTTGCCTCTCTTTTAAATATTTTGGCATCAGTGCTCAAGGGGCTCTAATTGGAATAATGAGAATACCTCTGTGTCACCACTAGCTGAATTTTTTTGCTGTCTTTATTTAATTGCTGTTTCTAGTTATTGGTACATTTTCCAGTTGCTACATTTCGTATCTACTCCCACTGCTTTCCAAGCAGGACTAACAGGAATCTGTGTTTCTGTTCAGAAGTGTACTCCTTGTGTGGTTCTAAGCAGGTCTTTTGTATTAAAAAAGGGCTTTTCCACAGGAAAAAAAAACAAAACCAGTGGTAAAATATAGAATCTAAAATGAAAAAGGAACAGAATGCGCAAGAATCGAAGCCTGTTTTAGATGAAACATTACTTTTATGAGCAGTAGAGATACAGGACCCACTACACACATGGAGTTAGATTCATTGGCAAGCAGAGTTTTTGTATTTTTTCCTTCAAATTTTAAATAAATTTATCTGCATCGGTGTCTCCCACTAAAAAAAACCAACCCTAGAGATGGAAGAGTAAACAAAGGTTTCCTAATCTTGCTAAGATTCAGTGCAAGTATGTGGTTCAAGCTGTATTCCAGAAGTGCTGTCTGAGGCTCTTAGATGCATATCTTAGCGGTCATGCTAAACTACAGGCCACCTAAACAATGTCATTCTGTTTTCTGGCTGGAGGAGTCATAGACTTGTCCTGTAGTCCTTCCAGGGCTGTGCTGCTTGAGTTTCCTTTAAAGCATCTGAAATGTGCCCAATATGTGTCCAAAATGCCATATATGTTCCTAGAAGATTCTTATAAGCCGGAGCCAGCATGATCAGTAGACTACAGGGCTCAGGAGAGAATGGATTAAACTCCCTTCCACCTAAAACACACACACACAGAAACATCCCCCACTCCACCAATTTGATCTACTTTTATTTAAAGCAATTAATTCTGCCCTAACAAGCAGTCAGAGAAAATTGGTGATACCTAGGGCTGATTAGACCACCCTCAGAAATCTCTCAGGGAGTGGTCTATCTGTTAGATGTTCACAGTACTTGTGTAGCCATGCCAATAGTATATGATCTCTCTGTAAATGTTGATATAAAATCTAGTTTACTTAAAAAGAAAAAAGTAAATAAAATAAAGTAATAATGCTGGGAAATTTGACTTCTTGGGTCTTCATGTCTTCACTCCATGTCCACTCTCCCCCCGATTTTTTGGTTAGATACCTTGAGAGGTATTCAAATACATAAGCATAGGTGTCTAGTGCTCTCCTAGGTGCCACATGGGACCTGAGACATCAAACTGGGCTAGTAAATATGTTACAGGACCTATGGAAGAGCAGCTACAGTCTTATGAAGCACAGAGGCAAGAAAAACACCACAAAGGCATCTAAAAAAAATGCTACTGGGTGTGATTAGAGACCTGAATCCCACCCTTCATATGTCTCAGATCCTCATTTGCTGTGTCAAGTTATCTGTTAGCAGCTCCCTCCTAAACACACAGAATTCTCAGGTGGTGAACAGTCATTAGCAAAGCTCAGGCCAGGGACTCAACTCTGCTTCTTCACTACTGTCAGATTCAGGAGTCAGCAACATCACCTGCTATTTACCTGATCCCTCCTGCCTCAGTTTGTTAAAAAACACCCAAGAAGCACTCTGTGGATTCCCCTCTTTGCTGCTAAAGCAAAAACGCAGCTCAGTTGCCACCTCACCCTGCAGCTCCTTCTCCTTTCCCTGACTCGCAACAAATACTTGCTGCTCTCACAGTCTTAACCCGTCTGTCCTTCACTCTAACACCATGAAGGGCTGAAGTTACTCTGCTGTGCCTCTAGCACAGCAAAATAAGAGCTGCAGACTTTGTCAACTGAGAAAAGCAGAGAAGGGAGCAGCACAGGCATTCCCACCCTTGGTCCAACTGAGTGTATTCCTTGGGATTAGACACCTGAGCTCATACCAGGACACAAAGGAGCCCTTCTCACATGGAAAGCAGTCCTGAGGATATCATGTGGAGTTCATTCTGCATTTTCAGGCCAAGACTGCTTGTGCCTGATGAAAATCAGAGAAATAGTAGAGAAGTATTGTAGGTAATTTCAGTAGAATCTATGATTTGGTAATACCAGGAAAGACTAAATATGCCTGACACTTTATTAGAAACAGCTGGAGAGAGTTGAAATAACTCATTTAGATTTGACTGGATCATGATCTCTTGGTAAATCACACAGCTGCATGATCAGTGGAGATGTATGGGGATTATGTAGGCTGCCAAACAAGGACTGTAAAACATGGATCTGAGCACTGTCTGAACAAAGTAATCTCTTCAGAGCTGCAACAAGGCAAGTGTGAGGTGAGGAGAAGCTATGCAGTAGGGATGAGCATGTTCTACCTCCTGCTGCTGCTCTCAAGGAACAAGGGCCTCAGGTCTGCATGAGCAGAGCCGACTGAAGGAGGGAGAGGGATAAACAACAGGACAGGTGGATGAAGGAAAGTCAGGGTTGGGCACTGCAGATGTTAACAACTCACAGTACTCTTATTCTTGTTTGTGAAATATTGGAAGTTCTTTGAATTAGGTGGGAAAAGAGAGAGAGGTGGGGAAAAAAAAACCCCAGTGGCGAAGAATGGGCAAGGAAACTTATAGAAGATAAGGTAGTATGAGATAACAATTTGAATCATTAGTGACCATATTGATATATAGTGACTATATTAATCATATAGTTTGTATACTCTTGTTGTTTCTACCACACTTTCTTGTGTTAAATTAAAAATGTCTATTTTGCTAGCAGAGGTCTCAAAAGTAGCAGCTGCAATGAAAAATTACATTGTGCCTGTTTTGAGTGGGATTTTTTGTTTGTGGTTTTAAATGCAAGGACGACTACAGCTATTATAGTTTGTCATTAAAGCTGAAAGCTTGTGCTTGCTTTTATTATGTGCAGGCCAAGCAAAGATAACAGAGCTTAACTTTGACAGGCAATTTGACAGAGTGAGCATTAGTAGCGTGGTTTAGTGCTTTATACCAATTCAGCAAAAGGGTTTGGCTGTTCCTGCCCACAGCTATTCCTGACTTTTCTTCTCAGAAATTCTTAAATTGTCAGGAATGTACAGTAACTAAAATTTATGGTCTATTTATAGGTACAAGAACAAGTGGAAGGCCTGATAACCTTAGCAGTGCCTTTACAGTAGAGTGGAGCTCTGTTCTTTCTCATATGCACACACCCAGCAGCCAGCCCTAAATATATTGATGTTTTCACATGCATGCACATAAGTATCCAGTGACAGTAGCAGCAGTGAACCAAGATAGACTTTCAGAGTTTTTCCATTTGGAGAGGGGATGACCTTCAGAAGGCCACCTAATCGTGATCCTGGTAGACATTACAAGCCTTTTTATAAACTCTAAAATACTTCAGTCATTAATCTCAGGAAATATAGCTTCAGTGCTTGAGAAGCTTGTTGTTTTAGATGAATATATTCATGTTTTGTAACTTCCACATCTTTTCACGTTGGTAATGTGTTTGTAACTTCTTTCCATGTTAGTTATAAGACTCAGAAGTATTAACCCTGGAGCAATGTGATTTACACGCATTTCATTTAACATGAGACATACTTGTGATGGGTCCCTTCAGGAGACAGGCACAAGGTACATCCATGAGAGAAGGCATGAGACAGGCACACCAACAACACAGCAGCAGGTTCAGGGATGCAGGTCCCACATGAGGCTGGACAGAGAGTCAGACCTTTTGGTGCCCTCAAGCCCCTGACAGAAGATGAGAGAGAACTCTTCTGAAGTTTGCCTGAAGAAGCATTGAACTTGCATTGTCCAGTGTGAGGCATGATGGTAAGAGGTGGAGGAATTTGTCTGGAAGGCCATCAGCTGAGCCAGGCTTGCTCTACAAATCATCATCTGGCTGCTAATGGCCCCTGTGGCACCAGACACATGAAGAGATTGTTTCTGTTTTGTTCTTAGCTGAGAAGGAAGCATTAAAGTGACTAAAGCAGAGAGCAGCAGGGACTGAGAGGTGAGCGAGTATTGCCTGAAGGTGATAAAATAAAATGGTAATGTGGAAAAAGAAGAGATTTCCTCCTGTTTGAACAAGGGAGGAAATGGAGCAAAATTTGGATGTGGTCAGAAGCATCTCTAGCAAATGGAGCCTGGAAGTGATTCAGGATTCCTGAGCCTCCTCCATTGTCAGCTTTAAACGCTGCTGGCAAAATGTGTCTCTTCTCCTTGATTTATGCAGAAGTTGACAAATGTGCAACTCTTAGCTAAAAAGGATCCAAAGAGAAAAATTCTGATGAAGAACCTCATGGGTCACTGTAATGGTGCATAATAGATTTTCTGAGGGGGTCAGTTTCTTTTTGTAAAAAACCCAAGATTTTCCATTAACATTCCGTCTCTCCTCCCTTTACTCCTTCTCCTGCTAGATTAATAGATGAATAAATCTGCAAAGTCAAACATTCACAAATATGTAAATGCCAAGATGAATGTTACTTTTTCAGGAGAAGAAACCTCTGTTGGTGTTGCCACCTGCCCATGTACTCAAAGGCAGATAGCTTATTTTTTCCTCTAATCGTTGCAAAAGATTTGTGGCCAGCCCTGTGTGATCCTTATTGAACAGCTGCCCTTACTCCCAGAGAACATCCTCGTGTGCAGGTCATCCACTAATTCATTCAAGAAAACAAGGGCAAATAAATACTTACAGCTCAAGTGATCTCTCAGCTTCAGCTCTTTTTCTTCTTTCCTTCCATTTACCTCAGAATTATCCGTGGATGAATCCAGTAACTCCAAAGGGTACTGCTGTGCTCTTTGATAGATGTGTTTCAATACTTAAAATATACTGGTCAAACCCTCCCAAGTCACTTTCTGAAAGTGATGGCAAACAAAACCCCTTCTCTTTTAATTTCTTTATATCTGATTTCTAGTAGATTATGTTAAGCATGTTTTGGCATCAGATTATGTATTTCTGAAAAGAGCAGAGTTAAAATGCATCATAAGATGGATGACATCCATAGCTGTGTGTGAGGGGGAGCATTTTTGTACCTTTGTGAATATACCAACTGGCTTTATAAGTGTATGCTACAAATCTTGTCAAGCAGGACTGCAGGCTCAAATAAACTTTCAGGTCTCTGATCTCAAATGGAATGTTTTAGTGTAGCACTACGTGTTGTTAATTCATGACTAAATATTTAACAAAGACATAAATTGTGGGGCCCTATTACCTGGGCAGAAGGACATTGCTCCTATCTAAAGTTTCCAAATCATTGAAGCAAATTCGATTTAGCAGTTTGGTATAACTGCTCTGTGGGCAGCTTGATGCTTTCAGTCTAGACTACAAGCATTTAAGTTAAATGTCTTCTGGGAAAGATTCAGCATGTGCAATCCTCACTGAAGAGAGTGGGAAGTGATGAGCCCCTTAGAAGTGGGAATTAACATTTTGAGGGATTGTATCTTTATTATTCAAGAATGATATAAATTATTTTTACTGACTACTTTTGTGGATTTCCTTATTTAAATCCCAAAATGAAACCATCTGCTCCCAGATGTTTTTTCCCTGTTCTCACCAACAAATTATTAAATTACCTGGAAATCTGAAAAAAAGCTAATCAGTAGTTAGAAATGATGTGTTTTTATGATATTGCAAATGCTGTTCTCAGTTGTATACATTCTTATAAGTAGCAAAAGAGAATGCATTAACACATGAAGGGTTTGATTTGTCCTGTTCGAATGTGGATTTCTGCAACTCAAATAGGCACATCCAAACCAGTTATTCAAGTTCCTTTGGTGACCAGACATTAAGCCAGTCTGTGAAGCTGAGCATGAGGTTCATCTCGTCTTACAGCAGAAGCTTACCTTTGGTGAAATGAACCTCATTTCAATGGTTAGACCTCCGCTGATTGTGATAGGAACTTAAAACATACAGATATCAATAATCGATTAAATGGGTCCCATTCATGCTGCATTTAAATCACTGTCCTGCAAAAGCAGTGGGATCCCAGGGCTTTCTCTTCTTATTTTTGTATAATAGAATGAATAAAGTAGTTCTGCAGTAAGAGTGTAGAGAACAAGGATTTTCCTTCAATTTTTGTGATGTAAACTTATATCATTACATTACTGCTTTTATTTCCTCCCTTCTAAATGCTCAGTTATTAGTCTTCAAAGCTAGAAAGGTCTTTTCAATTGACTGTACAAATCAAGAAAAATGACACTGCTTTATATAAGTTTTAGAATGAAATGGAAAATTCTAATTTTGGTTAAGAAATAAAAGAAACCTTACCGCATTTTAAACCTTTATTTTGTTTAAACTATTTTTGTGTTAACTGTAGACCTCCATTTTATTTGGGAATAATGTTGACATCCTTGAATAGTTTGAAAATGCAAATGTAGCTAAGCTGTCTTGTCTTGTAGAATAATTTATCTGTCCTAAACACCACTTTTCAGATTTAAAAATTCATACACTAATGCAATTCATGCTATCTAGATAATTTAGAGTCTATCAGTATTTACTCTTTCATCTCAGGGCCAAGGAAAGCTCTAAGAAATCCTGTCCAGGAATACATCTATTTAGATGACATAAATCATACATTCTGAGCACAACTGCTGTGTCTCTCTTACTGATAAATTCACCCTTTTCAATGCAGGAAGCTCACCTCCCTACTACTGGGGTTCCTTTTATTCTAGAAAAAATTAGAAACAATTCAAAGCCTTCTTTTTGTTCGTAAGTACACTGACTAGCTCTCTATACTCACCTGTTTATGCTTCTATTGGCACGGTCCCACAATGACTAGATTCTAATTTATGGTCACGCCTATCAACTTTCTTTCCCCCTCCTTTTGTATTTACATTTTGTTTTTTTAACTGTGTTCCATTTTCTCCTTGAGGATGGCAGTTGTGCGGGGGGCTGTTTGTTGTGGGAGGGCTTTTTTATCTTATTTTTAAGAATAGGACTGTGTTTTTCTTGTTTTCCCAAATCTTATTTTAAGAATATCAAATAAATAGTAATAGGTAAGCCTTATTTTCCAAGCAGTATTTTTTCCCATGCCTGCACTCCTCATTCATTCACTTCACAATCATTCTTAGCTGTGTGAGTAGTTATTAATCATTGTGACTTTCTTGTTTTCAGAGCTGAAAATAACCCAGCACTGCTCACTCTCGCTGTCTGACTGTTAACTCAGTGACCTCTTATCATTTGTGAAGAGCTCTCATTCAGTGTTTGCCCTTCTCAGGTATAGGACTTTAGAATTAGGAGAGTGTTGTCTCAACAGTTTGAAAATTCCAAGGCTGATTTAATATTAGCAGCATAAGGACCTTCAAACATTTCCTTTCAGTTTGAGGTCCCTCACAGTGCCATGATAGATAGATGCTAAAAACCCTGAACTAAATAAGCAAACGAAAAACCCCAGCACACAAGAAACAAACAACAAAAAAACTTGGTTGGATTGTTCTGTCTGACTTGCATGCACATGATGGGACTACAGACATTTGCACATTTGTTAGAACTGTGGTCTGTAAAGACGTGGTGTATCTTTGTTCTCAGTTATCTTTACCTCAGGAAAGGTGGTTCTACTTTCTTCATGATGTGCTACTTCTGTTCCCACATTTTACTCACTGGATCTTTTCCTAAACAGGTCTTGGACACTGAATATAACCTTCTATTTAACAGAAAGGCTCATCATGTTCTAGTATTACTAAAAAGACTATTTTTTTTTTAAACTTGGCTTCTTCAATTCTAACTATCAATATATCTTCTGAGGAAAAAAAAAATAGTTGCCTTTTGAATCTTGGCAAGGTTCTGTGGTCTCTGCTGTCACAACAGCACAATGACATCTGCCTATACCCCCCCTTCACCAGTGAGACCTGTCAGGACGCTTAATCATCTTTTTGCTTGTATACCTTTAGTGAAGCAATGGGGTTCTCTGTGTAAGTACAGCACTTTGTAGCATCTGAATATAGTTAGTTTCTAGGCATTTGCTTGCTTAGGGCAAGAATAGTTAGGCCTAAATTTAAATTCTCCCTCTGCATGCCAGCTCTTACCTTGGGTATGTTTTCGTGTTATGCCCCCACTGAACTCTGCAGAAGAGTGAAGATGCTGTCTGGGAAAGGAATAGGGAGCCAGCTGCCCAAATGGTCTCAGCTAAATAGAGAAGCTGATGAGTGGTTTTTGTCATATGCCATTTTGAGAATTACAATTTAGAGTAAATGAAAAGATAAATACAAGAAGCGTGACAGTGCTGCCAGGAATGTCAGTCCTGACGAGATGTGTCCCTAAGGTCTGTTAGTATTGTTATCAATCTCTGTGAAGCTCGGTAGCAGTAAAACTATAATTTACCATTTTCAAAAGAAATTGCTATCAGCTGGGAAAAAAACCCATTCAGATGTTTGCCAGTTGCTAACATTAGTTTTGTTTTAGTGATGGAGATGTTAAGATCCTTCAGCCAAAACTTACGCAAAGCTTAACCTGTGAGGATGAACGCTTCAAGAACGGTCAGTTGAAGTTTTTGATTTTCCCTGATTAGGAACAGTATGGCTCTCTGCAAAGCACACAGGATCTCAAAGGGAAGGGAAGGGAAGGGAAGGGAAGGGAAGGGAAGGGAAGGGAAGGGAAGGGAAGGGAAGGGAAGGGAAGGGAAGGGAAGGGAAGGGAAGGGAAGGGAAGGGAAGGGAAGGGAAGGGAAGGGAAGGGAAGGGAAGGGAAGGGAAGGGAAGGGAAGGGAAGGGAAGGGAAGGGAAGGGAAGGGAAGGGAAGGGAAGCCAAGGGAAGCCAAGGGAAGCCAAGGGTTATGCTGCTCCTCCTGCCATTCTGATGCTGAGAGTGTGAGCACTTAATGTGCAGACTGTACAGGTGCTCTGCCAAAGAAAGGCTCAGCAGGTAAACATTTAGACATAATTTAAACAAGTGTGCTGGGCAGAAGACATGGAAAATAAATTTCACAGTCAAAAATGTCTTTTTCTCTCACCGGAAACTGTTGCTCTAGAATTTGGTGTGCTTTAACACCTTCATAATGCTCCTAGGAGGAGCAGAATTTAATTGCAGCGTGTTTTATGTATAGATTGTCCACAGTAACAGAAAACAATCCAGTTATCATCCCTTTCAATTCTCCATATTGATTTCCTTAACCATGAATATGTAAGAAACTCACCTCTTCCCCAAGCCGGCTGTAGCATTAATGATACACTCAGTTGAACTGTGCTTTGAAAGTGCAAAATAGCTTTTTTTTAAGGAAGAAAAATAAAAAGGAGAAATAAGGAAAGGCAACTAGCTTTCAACAACTCATGAGCAGCAGAGGAAAATGTCATCTGGCTCAGTGTTTTCATGGGGTGCCTGTGACCCACAGAGGATGTCTGTAGCTATTCCATGAGCCATAGCACACTTTAATTAGGAGATTGATGATAAGCATATGCTACACTCTCTGAAATCTTCTGAAGGTTGTCAGTGTCTGAGATTCACAATTCCCTAGAACTAGAATATTTCTGGAGACAGGAGAACACAGAGGTCATGCCTACATTTGTGCTGTGTAGCTTTGGAATTTGCCTAGTATTTGACTGTCTGTTGGTATCACATGGATGATGACACACACTCCATTTCTGAAGTGGAAATTAAGGAAAAAAAATTACAGAACTATAAGGAATGTCTTAAGCACTGGGATCTAGGGATGAAAAGAGATGTATGTGTAGGAACTGCTTGTGGAAGTGAGTCATCCTCTGAGTCCCACATCTTAGCAAGACTTTTGGGGCATTTGATTGTCACTCCAAGAAATCATACACATGCTTTTTTTTGTCCAAGATTTCTTTACAGATTTTGGAAAGCTTACAAAAGGAGATGTAGTTTTCTAAAGAAATAGCTGCACATTATATGAGAAACCACATGGATTCCCTAAAATGCAAACAAACTGAATAACACATTTGAAATAATCTGTGCACTGTAGTCAGAGAAAAAAACCCCAAATCCTGACTGAGACCAACTATTAACTTTCTGTGCTTCCTGTTTGAGATATTGGTGAGACAGAATTAACCAGTGGAGTACTTTGAAGCTGTTAAAACACTTCATTTTTAACCTTCATCAATGTGGCTATCTCAAGCAATGCCTTTGATATATCCTATGTTTTGAGAAAAGTCCTTCTTTAGCATAAATTCACACACAAAAATTATAGATTAACTGAATGTTCACACCTAATTTTGCAGGCACCAAAAAGTCTGATAATGAAAAAAAATAACATCTTTAATTAAAGGAAGACCACATGTTCTATGATATGTAATCTGTGCCTCATTCTCAAAGGAAAATATTCAAACTTATTTAAACATATCTAGCACACAACCACACAGAAGATAAAACTTTCTAAGAGGCCTTCTTCTTTTTCTACCCTCCTTTTCCAGTCCCTTCTTCTTCTCTCCTCTCTACCTGTAAAATTTAGATTCAGCCAAACCAGGTCTATCTCAGATCTTTGTTTCCAGAATGTAATTTGAGAATAATTTCTCATGATCTGTCTTGAAAGTGAAACATGACCCAATGCATCCAATCCCTGTTCACAGGAGTGACCTGCGTGGGTTCATCCCTCATGGAAGAAAGACCCTGATTCTAACTCTGTCTGGTCCATCAGCATGGGTTATTATTCAAATAGTCACTGTCTGTATGTTTTTTCCCCATTAATGCACCTTGTCATAGAGTGTGCAAACTAATAAAATTTCTACAAGGGATTCTGCATTCCTGCACCCCTCAGAACGCCCAGGCTCCTAATGAAAATAGTGGGAGAAAGCCATATGGCTCCTCCACGAGCTAATCATCTGTCCAGGCATTCTCTTAAGGCTGCCTATAGGTTTTAGCAGACATTCAGCACTTAGGAAGAGGAGCATGCTTCCCACAGATGATGGGGCCTTCACATTAAATTAAGGTCTAACCCAAGCTCTGCTCCACTAAGATCCTACAAATTTGTCCTTCCACACTGCCAGGATAGACAGAAACGAAGATGACTTAGAGAAGTTTTTTTAGTCTGTGAAGAGAAGATTATAGGAACCATTTTCAAATATATAACAGATTATCACCAAAAATAAAGGAGTAAATCATTTTCCCTATCCAATGGGAAGATAACAGCTATTGGGCCTATATTGCAGCTGTGGAGAAATAGATATAAAGGAGAAAAAAATCTAATTGCTAGCACGTGGAAGCACAAAAATAGATTACTAAAGGAGAAAGGAGTTCCTATCATGGTTTTAAAAGTACAGTAGATAAATTTATGTCAGAAATGACACAGGCATGTTCCTTGGGGCTGGGACTGCAACGCCTTTCAGCATGTCTTCCAGATCAGCTGTCTACAAGGCTACAAATAACTAAAAATAAGCAATAAATAGTCTGGAAAATAAGTTCCCTTACCACGTTTCACACCTGAATCACACAAAGACAACAGAACATATTTAAAGACAGTTAATTTTTTTTTTGTAGCGAGGTGTGCGTAGAGAGTTCCCACAGCACCTAATTCAGTCTTTCTTATGTCCAATGTGTGAACAATGTTACTGTGAATTTAAAATTAGAAAGTAAACTTTTGGACCAAATTCTCTGCTTGTACAAATTGGCCTGGCTCCAGTTACACTCATGGACTCATGCTGGGTTTTATTTACCGTACCAGGGTCTGGCCGTTTGACTTAGAGTCTCCCCTTGACTCCCCTGGCCTTCGCATCCAGTCCTTGAGCAAGACTGACTCTTAACTCATAACATGCCGGATCCACACAGACGAGTCAAAGCGCTTCAAGATGGCTTGAACTGTGGGAGCATTCATGGCTGTGTCTAATTAAGCAAATACAGGGAGCCAGAAAAAAATGGGCAAGAGCAGTTAAATCCAGGAAGAGGTCAACCCCATTGGTAATTAGCAGGACAATGGATCAAAGAACTCTACTTAGCACAGGAAATATTGAGCACCTCGTCTTTATAGCTGAATCTGATAAAACTCGGGTTATACATTTTCTACTAAATGAACCGGAGGCAGCTACAAACAGGAGGCTATTGTTTAACCTCTGTGGGAATTTCAGTTGGGTTATTGCATGCTTGATGGGCTACAGAAGAGCAGCCCTTATGCCACATACTGATGTAGGTCTAATGATCTCTTATCTTCACATCCATGGTGGTTACTCCAAAAGCAAAGAAAATGAAAGCCTTTCAAATAGCTTTCCCTCTAAAAACTTCTGCCCCTGTTTTTTTTTGTGTGCTTAGTGGATTTTTTGTGTTGTCTTTCTCTTCATCTTACAAATAAATATATCCAGTGCTTTATTTTAACAGGTTTCTGGTTCCAAAGGAGTAATTCACTGGTTTTATATTACATCCTTCAAAAACTTAATCAGAAAACTCTGTTAGACAGAAAAGGTCAGAAGTAAAAGTGAAAAGAGGAAAGATCTTCAGAACCATTGTTACATTAATCCCTAAAAATTACCTCTTAGCAAATACTGCACTGCTCCAGGCTTGTCCCTACTGACACTGCAATTACAGTTCTTTCCAACAGCTTAATTAAAGGAATAGCACACACACTGTACCTGCTGGAGTCAGTCTGAGCTATGTTACCCTTTGAATTTATGCACTGAAGTAATAAAGAGAGAACAAAATGACAACCAAACATCCAGTGCTCAAAAAAGAAAAAATCCTTTTCTTTGCAGATAGCTACAACATTATGTATTCCTCACTGCTGACTGCAGATGAAAAAAATCTGCTTTTTGATTTTTCTCTGGAGATGCTGCTAGGTTAATCTTTACTGGTGGCTGGAACACAAACTCTCTGCAGTCGTTTCAGAGTCAAAGGACAGGGACAGTTCTTTCCTGGGTAAGTGCAAATACCTAGCATTATGCTCCTCCTCTGACCTTTTCTGAGATGAGACTATCTCTGTCCCTAGAATATAAATGATAACATTTTCTTTTTTTTTACAGACATAAACAGCCTTTCATTATTGTCTCCAATGCGTTTCTGGGATCAGAAGCCATCTGAAGGGGGTCACGTTCCAGTCACATTCAGAACAGAAATTGCCTCCATCAGTATCAAATTCACTATAGAAGATCTGATTTTCTCTTGCTGCTCCCACCTTGTTATAGGACATGTGCCACCACTGAAAGCTGCCTTCCTGGGTTTATGGTATACTGTGTTCTGGACACTTAAAAAGGGTATAGAGAGCCAATCTCATTCTCGGATAACTCCATGGAGTGTTTCCATTGCCTCAAAAGAAGTTGGACCTGCCTTAGCAGAGTCAGAGCAAAGGTAGTGCTGCAGCAGTGCTCGGACCATAGGTGACATATTCACAAGCCCTTGGACTGCCCTTAAGTTCTGATTTTTCACTGTGAAATAACAACTTCCTTTATTTCATGGGCATTAAAGTGGAGTGGTGCACAGTTTCTAATCAACAACTACAAAAAAGGGAAGGGAGAAAAGAAAGGATCACAAAAGTCAATTACCAGCAAAAGCCTCCATGGCAACTAAACTTACTACTTCTTTTCTTTTTAAGCCTCCTTGTACATGCCATAAGCACAAAGCATCCAGGCCTCCCTACAGTTCATTGGTGCCAAGTGGATTAGGCTGGCAGAGGCTGTGCTGGTTTAATCCCCTTTAATGCCTTGCACCTTCAGTCTGATGAGCAGCCAGACCCTTTTGCTCCAGCTCCACACTGAGCTCATCAGCAATAATGGCTTATCATTACCATCAGCAATAGGAAACTGCTTTTCCCTGTGCTCCAGGACTTCATGCCCCTTAAAACAGCTGAAGAAAAATACAAGCTTTTGCTGAATTTTTCTTCCTTCTTACAGCTTCAAGTTGCCTGGTGAAGGGTAGTAGCATTTATGCACATTGCCTCTGAAAAGTGTAAATGAAAACTTGGCAGTAAAGGGCCAATTCCTGGCAAGCCCGTGAAGAATACTTTTCACACCACAGAGAGATGGCATTCATTAACATCTGAAGTGTATCCGACCGGAACACAACACCAAGTAGTATTTCACAGGCCTTTCTATACTCAGGGTAGAATGGGGTGGATCATACTTGTGTTCTTGGAAGTACCAGCAGAGAAAGGGTATATTCAGGCTAGGGATGGAGGGGGCCCTTGGGCTCACCCACAGAGCATGACCTGGCCATACATTGCAAAAGACACTTTAATGGGACTTTTTATTCCTGAGACAGAAGCAGAAATGGAAAATCATAGGAAGGGCAGAAGAAGTACTGGTAAATCTGGACACCCATCCTCCGCCCAGAGAGGCAGAGAGAGAAGAAGTGTGACACTAAGCCTGTTCTGGGGAAAGGGACAAAGTCAGTTTACTAGACAGCTGGACTCCTGCAAACCACCATTTCTAAAGCAGTTCAGTGTATAATTTGTCTGTTCTTCTGTGTGCCTTGGCATGTACTGGTGTGTTGGAGGGCAACACTCATTGCAACGTGTGGTAACCATCCTCACTCCTGCTAGCTGCTCAGTCTTCCATGGTCAGCTAATGCTGTGTTTTGGTGTAAGGACTGATGCCCCAAGAGAACATTTCATGCTCCATAGATGGCAGCAACTACAAAATAATTTCCACATACAAAGCAGCAGGACCCCCTTGTGCCAAGCTCTGTCTCATAGCACTTCTCTGAGGGAGCCCAGCCTATGGTTGCTCTCCTGCTATTATTATCAGCTGTGGAGGGAAAGGCATGAAAGCAAAAGTACAAAACAGACAGAGTGAACAGTATCCAAGTGAAACCTAGCTGTATAGAATAGGAATGTGATGATTTTGGCTTTTTGGTTTAAGTTGTCCTGTTATTAATACTTAGTGAAGCTGTCTCTAACAAGATCCATACAAAAGAATTATGGATAACTTAAAAAAACCCCCTATGAATGGCTCAGAAGACAAACATAAATATTTGTACATTCCATGAAAAGGACTGACTTAAACAGATGAACCCTTCCTCAAGTAATTTTAAGACATTTGAATGTCTTAATTCCTTTGCCCTTATTTTTCATTGTCACTTGTGTAATGTCAGCCTTTTCACAGGCAGCTATGTAAAGGAAGTTTACTAAGGCCCCATTTTGCTATGAAAATATCTTCCTTTGAGGTTTTTTGTCAGAAATCATTTGATATTAGTTATAAAAGGAAATCAATAGATTTTTTTATTAACATAAGAGAGACTGAGAACCTCTCTAATACGCGTAAAATTTAGCAATCCAAAGTCCTGTTTGCTTTTGCAACATTAGCTTCACCACTCTGATGGAGAGAGTTTGAGCACCATGTTTTTAGCAGCGTTGGCATGAGAGGGATATCGAGCAGATGAATATAAAGACTGGCTTTTGTACTTGCTTTAAAAGTCACTTGCTGTTATTAAAAACCCTCGAAACGACCTTGAGAGCAAGCATAACACTCATGCCTAACATTCACCTGCTGGATATTTCTGTACTGCTGGCAGTGAGTTTCATCCCAGGCAATTCTTTGCTATCAGAAATATTACCATGTGTTTTATATATCCCATAACTCTTTGTTACATTATTTATTGATGAAGTCAAATATAACCCAAAAGATATTTCTTGCCTTTATTTCTTGTAGATCACAGCTCCAAAACTGGTATGAAGTGGCAGAAATATCACAGCATAACAATGTAATGAATCAGGTGTATTATTTTACAGTATGCAGCAGAGGAGAAGAAAGCTTCACTATTATAGTTCATGGATTTTTTTCTTTCTGTTTTACCTGATAAAGAGTCCAGATAAATACCAGAGATAAATCAGTAACAAAAAATGTGTGCCAGTAACTGGGTTTCTGGATGTCCAAGGGCTGCCAGCTTTTCCTGGGTGATCCCTGCTCGTGCGTGCTGTACTTGGCTGACAGCACTAATCTCAGCTGCTGCTGAAAGCTGTGTGGAAGAAGAAGCCTGGCACAGTACAAGAGGGAGGCAATGGAGACCAGGCTCTTTCAAAGTGAGAAAATATTAGAAGTGCCATGCTGGGCTTTGGGTGGGTCAATTCAGCAGCTGTCCTGCATAACAGCTGGGTTCATGCCAGAGCATTTTGTATGGCCCTGTGCCTTCAGTGACTGTAGGAGACAGAGCCATAGTAAACTTGGCTTCACATGAGCTGACAAGGTGACAGCTGACAGTGGAAATTGTGCTGGTAACAGAACAGCCCCATTGAGTTACTGGGCTGTCGCCGTTAGGACATAATTTTCTTAGATCTACATGCTTCCCAGCATCTAGTTTCAGTAGTTCCACAAATATTTGGGGGTAGGAGTCAGTTCAACCAATTGTTGCTTTCAAGAAATCAGTTGTCTAGGCTAAAGCATGCTTATGTTTCCTTTTAAACCACTAGTTATTCTGATTATAAAGTACAGTGTATAGAGTACACCTGTTTGGTTTGGTTTAGTTTGGTTTTTAAGTGACCTGCTTTTAAGAAGAAAAAGAATTAATCTCAAGAGGAACTTCTCTGTTTACTTGATGAAAAGCCAAGGAGAACATATAAATTCACACTGGAGTAGTGACTGCTCAGCTGAATCTCTGTCCAGGCTGCACTGATGATAATGACTATGTCTTCTGTACCTGTAAGGGGAGTGTGGAAACATTAACCTCTGCAGACACTTAACATATCCCATTCCAGATTCCTATTCCATATCCTATGACAGAGGCTGTCACTTTCAGATGGCCAAAGTCATGTATGTGAATCCCATCTCAGACACTTGTATTGCACTAATAAAAACATATGAAGAAAGATACCAAGTTTCTGTCTCCTCATGCGAGTTCATTGACTTGAGTGGGGTTACTCTGATTCACTCGAGTGGAATCCATGAATTATTAAGTTGTGCTGTCACAAAATGTTTGGGAGTGAGGGACGCTTGTCTGGTCACCGGATGGTGTCCTTGCTTCTCAGAATGAGAAATGGCAAGGCCAGTCAAGTTCCCCCAGCCTCTAATAAATTTCCCTCATGGCGACTCAGTGTCTTCTATAACATGGCCTAAGTAAACATCCAGCAGAAAAGAAATCCTATTAACTTCAAACAACTGTGGATGAGATTCCCAGTTTGTGTGTGACCTGTGGCAAACCAAACTGTTTGTTGCCTCAGCAACTCAGATAAGTTTCTGTGAGAGGACCGAAGGAGTGTGTCTGTCTGAAGGACAAATTATCGTGCATCAGCTTTACTTTTCCAGATGAAAATTTCTTCACCCACAGGACCTTTGGCCATAAAACAACAAGAAGGACATTAAACATGAAATGGATTTCTTTCTGTCTTTATTGAAACGTGATGGCTTTGTTAATAAATCTCTCCTTTGAATGGGAGCTAAGACAAGATGTGTGGTCTGTAATTATCATGATTAGCCAGTTTCCAATCTTCCACAAAGCTCAGGGTTTATCTGTGGGGGCATTTTTACTGACATTTCTGTGAACAGTTTGAAGGAAAAACTCAGCAGTGTAGGGTATGGCTGTAACTACATTATTTTCAGCTCTGTCTTTGGGCATTTGACTCTCAGCCTATGTAGCATAATTCCCAACACTTTCCTCAGCTCAGAGTGGAAATAAAATTGTGTTATGTCGTCTTTGCAAATCACACACTTCTCTGCTTCATGGTTTGCTTCCCAAGAAAAACTCTACTATCGTAGGAGAAGATATGTTCTTACTGGAAAAAAAGTTATCATTTCAAGTCAATGTAAACTCCCTAAAATTGCTAAGAGCTAAAATAAATGTGTATTTTATGTCTCTAAACTGGTTTAGGGTGTTTGGCAAAACTGGATTTTCTTTAGCATTGTATGGATTGTGTTAATGTGTTTTCATACATTTATGGGTTCCCAAAGATCTGAGCAGCCAGATCATGTAAATGAGACACGGAGCTCCTTCTTCCCAAGGAGTAGGGAAGCACGGTTGTGGGTCAGAAAACACAGGGCACTTTTCTTCATTTGAATAGATACAGCAGCAAATAAAGATAAAATAAGTCAGTTAGGAGTTGCTGTGAAACAAGATGTGACCAGAGGAAGGCACAGATCTCTCACAAAGCCCTTCCAGTCAGATTCATTCTGCACACGTGGTCGCCCTTGGGGGCTGTGGCTGGGCATTGTTTTTGAGGAGCAGGAGGCCCTTAACTGATGGGATCCTTTGGACACGGGGCTAAGCAATGCCTCAGAGCTGCTGGCTCCAGGACAGCACGGAACAGCCGTTCCCCTTCTCCATACTCACCCTGTCAGGCAGGGCTGTGGGTGAGCCAGGTGACCTGCCACAGAGCCGCTGCTGCAGCCTGGGGCACCAGGCAGTGTAGGGGCTTTCAGCTAATGCACAAACAGAAGGGATGGCCAGGCTGTGGGGGAGGTGGAAACGGGAATTAATTGTGAATCTTGAGCTCAGTGTGCATGCATGAATGCTCAGACCTGAATGACTTGCACAACTGCACTTCAGAACTTGTCAAGTGAGAAAGAGAAGACTTTTCCTCCCCATTTTTCAATGTACTTTAATGTTTTTATTATCATCTGACAACTCAGTTACAGTTTGCCATTGAAAAGCTTTGCATTGCATTCATTACAGAGAGCTGGCACCTAAATGTAATAATTATCCTTATTCAGTAAAATACCTACATTCCACAGAATCACAGACAAGTCACAAACAAAACCTATCAGTAGTTTTAATCACATAATTCATATATCTGGGCTTTACAGATAAATCTCCTGAAAAATTCTTCTGCAAGGAAAGAGCACGTTTAAAGTGGAGAGAATAAATGAGAAGACATGTGTTGAAGCAGGCTCTCTCATTAATTTCTTTATTGCCACATTTTTGCATGATTTTTCCTCAAATAAAATATTTCAGAAAGTGTTTCATAAAAGGAAGTGTTTCAGGGAAAAAAGGACAGTTAAGAAATGTTACTTTTCCAGCACCCACAGAGAAAGCAAGAAAAATCTCCCTGGCTCCAGAAATCCATTTGCAAAATTTTTCCTTTGTCCATCCAAGTGCTACTTTTGGTAAAATTTTGTATTTGTTTATGACTTCACACAGAAGCAGAGGTGAGGAACGTGGCAAGCACTCTTAATTAGGTCTATTTCAGACACTTCATGTAAAGATTAAATTTTAGAGAAATGGGTTTTCTGCTCCCCAAACTGCTATTTATTAGGATATGTTTTGAACAGAGCTCTCTGGACTGTGTTAAATACTTACTATTTGGAAAAATAAAAGCAAAGAAGCTCCTAACTACATAAGCTGTGCGCTGAGCTATGCGATTTGGGATGGCATATGGGACCATGCTTGTAGGGACAGCAGTAAGGAACTGCATATATAAGGTGCTAAGTATGTGTCTTACATACTGGCTGGTCATTACTGGTGGAACTTGAGGAAACTAAATGTAATACTTTCACATAAAAGGTAAAAACTCTCAGAAAACCACTGTATTTTCACACAGGTCCTGCCCACATCCTCTTCTACCTCCCTCAAGCAGACACAGTAGAAAACAGAAATTGAGACCGAGAGAAAAATACAGATTCCTGGGAATTTATGGAAAACCTGTTGGCTTAAGGCAATTGTAGGTTTATGGACCTTGACTTAAAGCCTCATTGATGATGTGGTGTGAAGAGAGAGAGAACGTTTCGTTTGTATGCCAGACTTCCCTGGGCAGGGTTTGAGGGTAGGACAAAGGCACTGCTTTCTCTCAAATCTGACAATTAGGTCAGTGTGGCTGTATTCTTTAGCTATTCAACATTTGCTCTCCCTTCCCTTTTCTTCCCTTTCACGTTTCCATTCTAGACGTGACCAAGAGTGTCCATGCTTTAAGTCTAAAAATATTATCAGTTTCCATATCCTGATACTCCCCAAGGTCTGTTCCCTAATGCCATGGTTTTCAGCAGAGTATAGAACCCAGGGCCCAGCCTCCTGCATACATGGAAGTTCTAGAAACCAAAGCAAAACAATGCCTTAGGTTGCCTAAATTTTCTATGAATCAGACACAGAGAGACAAATTCGTAAGGTTGATGATAGTGGAACTTGTGCCAATCTAGACACTTTTGCAATACCAAATTAGATTCTGACCTCAGCCATTTTGTAGTGGCTGTGCAATTAATTAGCAGGCTCAGAGTAATCCTACCCTGTATTGGCAGCTCTGAGCAGTAAAAAAGGCTTCAAGGAGACCCTCAAATGAAAAATACATGTAATACTCAACAGCTTTTTATTAAAACATTTAAAATTTGTATTATCTTTTTACTGTTTATGAGGCCTTTAGGGTATTCTCTCTCACACTGTTGAAATTTATCACCTTTTTTTTAACTTGGTCATTGGATTGTAAAATGAAAGGTTCTGAAACAATAAAATCATTGGCTTGTGTTCTATAGTTAGAGAAATTCAGAGAAGCAGGAACCAATCTGTATGAATGCATGCATAATATTCCTAATTGACACATAAGCCTTGCCTCCATTCATCAGCTAATTCAGCTTTCCTTATTCTGTTCTAGTTAATTTAAACCTGTCACAGTTTTAGAGCACAGAGAGCAAAGGGAAGGAAAACTGGTGGCACGTTTGTCAGATCTGGTATACATGCCAGAAGAGGACGTTCCCTGTGACATGAAAGGTTCTACCACCTTTGGCTTAAAGGCTCATCCAAGCCTCCTGGTGCCACTCAGTGGCAACTACCACCTTGTGATAGTGGAAGCTAGTGCAAAAAATAATGGAATGTGAAGGTACAACAGGATTATTCTTTCAAACTAAGAACCACGTTCTGAGCTAATTACAGTTAACACACAGTGGGAAGGAGAAAACCAGAATTATACAGAATTTCCTTCCTGATCTACTCCTGATCTACTACCCTCAATCTGCAGTTTTTAGTTCTGGTAGAGCAACAGAATAAGGTAACAGAATAAAATTCACAAGGTCTCTTTCATCAGGTACCAAAAGTTCAGTCTTCTAAGAAAGCATAGGCCCAAGTGTGTCCATATTGCCCTTCTCTTGTGCCATGCACGCAGATAGGAAGGAATAGTGTCTCCTCTGTCCCAGTGTCTCAAACATCCAAGCACTAGAGAATTCCATTACCCTGTGGAAAAGCCTGTGGCCACTAAAAAGATGGCTGACAGACGAGCTTTGTAGCCAGAGATTTTTATGCTGTAGCAGAACAAAGAATACACGTAAAACACAGCATCAGCTAGCATTTGCTGGGATGTCTGAAAAAGGAAGCTGCTGAGAAGGAATTAAAATTATTAGTGTGCAACAAAATGTGCATTTATTACACCAATGTACCTGTTCAAAACTTGACATAATTGATTTAATTTCCACTTAAAGATTGTTCAATTTACACTTTAATAATAATTTCTGGAATGTAATATTATCATAATTTTGTATTTTTTTATACCTGGGCAACTTTTTAGGGGAAACTAGATTTAAATCTTGGTAGTTTAGGATTTTTCCAGCTTGTTTACAATTTTTCTTCATTTTACAAACACTACAGAAGAAATTATTTTTAAATACTAGAATTGACTATATAAATTCTTTAAGGCTTTTGTTTTTATTTATTTATTTGATCGTGTAACTTAATTGCATCTGAATAGCATCCAGATATGAGTAAATCTATGCATAAACACAAAACCCAGAAGAAATCCTTACAAAACTGGGCACATGGCAATGTGTTTTGTCCAGGTCTCTGATCTAGACCAGGACTGTGGTAATGCATGGCTGGACTCCGTTCAGCTCACACACAAATGAAGACATCACGAAGGGTTGCAATGCTTCTTTCAAATGCCAAAACACCCCTGGCATGCAATCAGGAAAAAGGATGCCGTAGCTTCTAAAGGAGCATTTTCTTCAACCTTGTATATGAAAAAATAGGAGACTTATGTAGCCTCTGATATGGCTGTAAAATCTTTTACAAACACTTAGAAATGTTTGTTGGTTTTTTGCTTGCTTAACTCAAAAACATGATGGTGTTTCAATCACAAAGTTAATCTCTGGAACTGAGAGATGTCAAATGGGATACCTCCTTTCTTTTGGTCAGGGGAAAATATCCCATGGAACCTGCTTACATTTTGACCTTACCTGAACTCCAGATAAGCAATCTCAGAGTGTGCAAGTATGTGCAGTTTCCTGTAACGTGAACTTAAAGGAGTTACTGAACGTTTGCTAACCAAAGTATGCAGTCACTAAGGTGATGCGTGAATGACATTATTTAAGCAAAAGAATGTTTGTCGTGGTAGATTGCCAGAGGGGAAAAAATGATACCAGCTTAAATCTTTCTAACAACTATAAAGTCCTGTTTAAAAGCATCTTTCCTAAAATTGTCAGTGCTATAATTTGTATGGGCTCTGTACTTCAGTAGTGATGTCCTGCGTGTTTGCAAAGTGACTGGCACATGGATGACTCTGATCAAACCTGCTTTCATGAAAGGCAGATGAAGGCAGAATTGTTATATTTGTTGCAGGATTAAATTGTTCAGGATAATGGGCATAATCACAGCAAATTCCAGTGAATTTGTCAACCCAGTGCAGAGGTTAATTGGATGTTACCATAGATTTTGGGACTTTATTTTAAGGTCTTTCCAAAAATAAGGGATTATTTCGTACATCTCAGCAGGGAAAGCTGCTGACATAACAGCCCTAAAACTGCCAGATGGTATCAGCCATTCATCACTGCTCAGTCAGACAGAATTAGACCCCAGCATTTATATACAACCCAGGAAAATACCAACATGCTTTGCAGATGCAAAAAAGGTTCTTCTCAGCATCTCTGAGATCACTGAAAACATAAGAATGTTCTTTTCCCTCAGACTGCTCAAATTTGAGGGAGAGGAATTACAAGGCCTGGGGTAAAAAAGCAAGTGAATGTATGTTAATAGCTTTGTTATAATCAATTATTTGCACATCAAGCAAATCAGATTCTTTCACGCCTAGTAATTAATGTGCTGTATGATCCATGTTTCAAACTTTCTCATCTGTCCATGGCTCTTGTCTCAGTTCTTGTAATAGGGTGCCATCTCTTTACTTTGCAGAGGTAATGATCACATCAACAAGCAACAGACAGAAATGAACCACCTAACAAAAGGTTCCTGTATTGTCTGAAGGGGTTGTTTCAAAGCATAACCACTGAAAAAAAAAAGGTGGGCATATTTCTGCATCTGATATACAGTGGTTAATAACATGTCATGCTCAGAAGGCAACATTCATATTTTAGTCATCTTCTTATCTTTCTTTCTTTCTTGCCCTGATGATTTTCCCTCCCTTTCCGTATTTCCTGTATCTCTCTGTTTGTTTGCATTGATCTCAGATTTTTGTTGCACAGATCCCAGCAATACAAATTGCTAGCACACAACCATACTTCCTACTTGTTTCAATAATACTAATTAAGTTGATCTACTTAAATGGGTTAATCAAGCCCAAAAAGGTAATTCTACCTTTCTGAAAAATTATGTAAGTGGTGATATTACTCCCTTGTCAACAATTTGAAGGCCGCTGTCTTTGTTCTCTTTCTGTTCTTTATGCTAGAAATAAGGACATTTCCTACCTGTATTCCATTAAAAATAAAAATATTCAAATATGTCCAGGTGGTATTCAAATGACTTAAGTTTGTTTGTCTAGAGGTCAAGTTCTTAGTCTAAACCGATTGTCCAAAAGTCAACAGAGAGAAAGACCAGCTGCAAAATCTTGTCCTACTGATCTACGATGTTTACCTTGAGAGAGGATAAATGGCTCTACAGATATTTAAGTCTCTGCTAACTGCAGAGGTTAACTCACCAAGCAGTTTAGACTAGATGCCTATTTCAGTTGATGAAGTTCAGAGAAATAACAGAATATCTACCTGTGTGTCTCTTTGTCTCCTGCCTCTTGCACTCTTGACCGCATTACTAAAATCCATCATGGCATTTTCAGAGAAAAAAGTTCCAGAAACTGTATTGGGTTTACATGGCAAGGTTTTGGCAGTGGGAAGGGGGGCTAAAGGCATGGCTGCAGTAAGAAGACACCAGCAGCTCCCCCGTGTCAGACAGAGCCAGCTCCAACCAGCTCCAGGACAGACCCACCGCTGGCCAAGGCCCAGCACACCAGCGACAGGAGTAGTGCTTCCGTGAAGGGAAAAGAACTGCTGCAAAACAGCAGCTGTAGAGAGGAGTGAGAAAATGGGAGAGAAACAGCCCTGCAGACACCAAGGTCAGTGCAGAAAGAGGAGAAGGAGGTGCTCCTGGTGCTGGAGCAGCTCCTGGTGCAGACCATGGGGAGGCAGCTGTGCCCCTGCAGCCCATGGGGGTCCATGGTGGAGCAGAGATCCACCTGCAGCCCTTGGAGGACCCCGCTCCAAGCAGGTGGATGCCCCAAAGGTGGCTGTGACCCACTGGGAAGGCTGTGCTGGAGCAGAACCTGTGGCCCTGTGGAGAGTGGAACCTATGCTGGAGCACGTTTGCTGGCAGGACTTGTGACCCTGTGGAGAACCCATGCTGGAGCAGCCTGTTCCTGAAGGACTCTTCCACTCCGTGGAAGGGACCCATGCTGGAACAGCTTGGGAAGAACTGTAGCCCATGGGAGGGACCCACACTGGAGTTCATGAAGGACTATTTCCAGTCTGTGGGACCCCCTGCTGGAGCAAGGAAGAGTGTGAAGAGGAAGGAGCACCAAAAATGAGTGATGAACTGACTGCAGCCCCCATTCCCTGTCGCTCTGTGCTGCTGGGGTGGAGAGGAAGACAAGTTGGGAGTAAAGTTGAGCCTGGAAGAAGGGAGGGGTGGGGAAAGGTGTTTTTTAGGTTTGTTCATATTTCTCACTATCAACTTGTCATTAATTGTCATTAAACTGAGTTATTTTCCCTGAATTGAGTCTGTTTTGCCTGTGACAGTAATTGCTCTCTAATCTTCCTGTCCTTATCTCAACCTACAAGTTTTTAATCTTATTTTCTACCCCATTCTATTGATGGAGAGGAACTGTTAGAGAAGCTTGGCGGCACCTGGCAGCTAGCCAAGTTCAACACTCCACATTAACTTAGTTGATATTTTTCCTCTGATAGTGGCCATCATAAATGAACCAGCATTTAAGCCAGCATTAATCTCTGGTGGTCACACACACTGGTATCTGCTCTCACAGATGTATGCAGAGAATAAATATTCTTTCAGATATTCTAGTTTAGTTCTGCAGATGAGGAAAATATTTTTCCTTTGCTGATGCTACTCCTATGCTTTTAGTGGGCCATCTCTTACTTCTTAGTGAAATCTAAGGAGAATTCAAAAAGTGTCCAGTAAGGTCAGTGGGTTGCATTTTGGTTAACAAGTCATTTCAGAAAACTACAGTACAGTTGGAGAAAGTTGTTAATCCAAAGAAGATCTGTTATAAGAGCTGAACTGGATGAACTGAATGTTTTTTTAGATCGTGTCACCAAACTCAGACTTTTAGGACTAAAATTGACAATACCACTCCTTCACTTTTTCTTGAAAAGTTTCCAAATAATTACTTCATAACCAATATTATGTTTCACTACCTCATCATTTCATGCTTGTTCTGAAATAATTGCAAAAAGCACAGTTTACAATATATATTATCTGATGATACCCTTAATAACTGACATGCAAGTGTGGTGCCTAATGCAGGGTAAGCAGGTACTTGCCCAAACGAGATTTCTCCGTGTGCTTGCTGAACAATGGAATGTAGGTGGTTCTTTGCTTCCTCCTCCACAGTCTGCAGCTCTCTAATCCTTACATTTCAGCTCTTTACATGGATGCACACAAGACAGAGCAGGCAAAGTACACTGCCCTAAGTAACTGTGCCGTTAATACCACAAAATCCTAGAATTGGGAGGCTCAGTTTCTAAACACCACATTGCTAGAAAGATATTGAGCAGCGGAAGATGGGTCAGAAGAGTAATATAAGAATTATGAAAAAAGAGGATCAGTTTATGGTGGAACACCAGGAGAATTTTGAATAGTTTGGCTAAGGAATGACTAAGAGTAAGACATGCTAAGTGAAGTGACTCAAAATATCTAAATGTTGCTAGTATTATAGGTAGAAGGATTAGTATAGTGTTATAGAGGATAACTGAAAGAAAAAGGATGAGTTTAGATAAAGAAGCATGTGGGCAGCCAGCTTCAGAACTCTTGTCAATAAGTTTTGATCAGGCTTTCCTCAGTCTTCAAAAGCCACAAAAATAGAGGGAAAAGCACAGTCTAGAAATTTTATTTAGTTTATAAATTCTTTAGTTAGTAAAATTTCCTAAAAAGAATGAATGAATTTGGAAATTGTAAAAAAAAAAGTGTCATACACCTTGTACCCCACACAGCTTTCTATCTAAGTTTATGAAGTGTTGTAAGTAATATTTGAAAAATTAGAGATAGCAAATGAGGCAGCAGATGAACATAGCATGGAGATATGAGATTGAACTCAGGGCAGAATCAAAGATTTGATTTTCAGAGAAGGTATAATGTGATGAATTGTGCTTCAGGATGATCGTAGATGAATTAGGTTATCAACCCATTTGGTTTACTTCTAGCGCAACCTGTCATGATCAAGCTTAGTTTGACTAGGTACTACTACAGAGAAGGCACTTTGCCCTTCTGTTCTGTCCAGGAGTCAGATAGAGAAGAAAGTCCAGGTGAGGAGGGATAAAACCTAGATTAGGTGACTGATAGCCAAGATGGACAGCACCAGTTAAACCATGTGCATAAATAATGCATATGCTGTTATATTTGTCAAGATGACTAACTAAACTCTTATGGATAACAAATACATTTATTGATATTAGGACAGTATTATATATTTGCTAATCCCAGACAAATTGATTGGTTCATAATGATTCTTAAAAAATAATTTATCTGATCTGAAGGAGGCATAATACTTTAGATCCTATCTCTGGAGATTACCAGAAATCTGCCGAGCCAAATTTCCTAAGACTAATAAAGGGAAAGTGACTCCCCATGCTTACATTATTTTAATAACTGTTAGCAAAAATAAAGATTTTCTAACGTGTGTTTTCAGACCTTTGTTGCCACCTTCTGGTTTTAGTAAATGTGCGTATCTCCACAACGGCTGAGCCGTCTACTGTAGCTGTCAGGTTGACACCTTACCAAATCTTATCAAATCTCCACATTTGTCGTACGTACAATGCAGCAATAGGTTTTGCTTTAATCATCCCTTGTCCCCAGGATAGAAAGTGTCCTTTTCATAAAGCAAACAGAGACAACCAGAGAGAAAAAATCCATTACTTAAAATCTTACCAGTCAACTCAAAACAGAATATATGAAAAGTTTAAACTTTACTAACTAAGCTCTGAAATGCATTTGTGTGACAAAAATCTGTGGTTGCTCTTCCAGACAAGCATTTACATGTACTAGAAGCAAATAATTATGCTATTTTTACGCATCTGTATGTAAACAAAATTTTCTTAATATGGAGTTTATTTTGAAGATAATATTTAAGGAGATATGCTAGAAATATTGTATTTAATCAAATGTAACTGCCAGCAGCAATCACCTCTATGTGTTGTATGAAGGTTCTGATCTGAGCAGCAGTACATACCCAAAGCACTTGAAGCCTGGACTCCTGATCCTGATGCTCTACCTTATGCTGTGCATCTGGAGGGCTGGAAGCAGAGTGCCGCTTCCTGCCCTGTTCCATGTGGATGTGGAGTTATGCCAAATCTATCAGTTGCTAACCTGTTTTTCTACTGGAGATAAAACTTAGTACAGTGGTGATTCAGCTCCTCAGACAGCCCAAGCTTGATTCACCGAATGGTGCATTGCTGTTGATTATTACTCTTCTGCCAGCTACTCACTAGAGTGCTTACACAGTTCGGACAAGAGTTACTATAAAATTCACCAGACAGGCAACAAAGTTGCTCCTCTTGTCCACCTGGGCCTTCTCCAAAAAATACAGCTAGTATTTTCAATTTTTAGAAGTGATGTGGAGTCTTCAGTGCTATAATGCTGCAGTATATTATGTTAAAAATGGTTTTATTTTTTTCTGGTTTTAGGGGATTACCTCTTATGCACAGCAAATTAATTCTCCATGTCTCAGTAAGTATGAATGAAAAGAAATGATTTCTTAAAGATAAGAGTGTGGGATTCAAGGAACACAGTACAAAGCACAGAACTATAAACAAAGGTAGATAAGAGTTTAAAAATTCTTGTACTTTGTTAGAGTTTGTGTACACTTAGAGAGGAGTTTCTCTCATCTAACCTCAAACATCTTAAATTTAGGTATCTGGTCAAAGTTGAATACTTCTTTTTTAGTTCTTTGTGGCTGAACTAAAGATCTCCAGAGGGCAGTTTACTTCGTCCTAAAATACATGTGTAGAGAACAACGTATCCCACATGTTTATGTAAACAATATAGTGCAAAAGCAAACCTTCAATAGGCACCTAGATTTCATATGGATAGAGGAAGAGGATATGGGACTTATACTGACAATTATTGAATTTTTCATTTAAGGACTGCTGTTACTTTAAAAATAAAGATTGCTTTCTGGGCCCTTAAACTATACAAAGACTTGGGTTTTTTTTAATGGAGAATACGTGTCACATTCTATGTTAGGGTTATATGTAATATTGTGGCTACACGTTAGTGTAATTTTTTGCACTTTAAGTTTCCTTATATGTGGTAGGAGAATGTATGTGTGTAGATTCAGAATAAAGCCATAGTCCTAAGACCCACCAGATGTTTGTCTTCCTCTGCTTTGGCCTTGGTGCTTTCACTGAGCTGTGCCTTAGTCTTTTTGTATAGAGACTTCCATGCAAAGGTAGACAGCTTTCTTCTTAATACCATGAGAATTAGGTAAGACATTTTATACTGTTCTGTTTCCATACAGAAATTTGCATTCATAGTTGTAGGAAATGAAAATTAAGGATATTAATTTCCTCTACTACTTTAATTTTAGAAGCTGTGCTCAGATACAGCTCATCAGTCACAAGTATGGAGAGAGGCAGCCACAGAAAAGGTAAGAACAAGTCCACAGCTTCACTGCCAAGAAGTATTACTATAAAGTAGTATGGGGAGCTCTGCTTTTTTACTCCAAGTCTGTAGGAGGATTTTTTTCCCTTCCTTCGTTACTGGTATTCCCACATTTCTACCCAACATCCCCCATCTCCCAAATGTCACTGTGCTCTCCTATGGCCTGTACAAGGAGCACCTGCAATGTTGGTGTTCTTGGGATGTGTTAGGTTACATTTGCCAGGCTATTGGTTGAAGGATCTTCATAACACCCTGGTGTTTATCTCAGCTGATTCTCACTGTGGGCAGAGCATTCCTGTGTTGCTTCCAGAAAGTTTAGCTCCCACTGCACAAGCCCGATGGAGCTAACATGAGTGTGAATGGCAGATGTGTCCAGAACCTCAAGCTGACTGACTGAGCAGTCTGACCTGAAATGACAGGATGGATAAGGAAATGTCCTGAATACTGTCTAAATAGGGGAGAAAAAGTGTCACTGGAGAAGCCACATGCTGACTCCTAAAAATACCACTTGGTTTGTAGTACTCATTAGAATGCAGGACTAGATAGAAGAATGAAAAAGTTATAAAATACTACTGCTGCAGATGATGGGAAAGTTGCTTTTATCCTATGGCTTTCTAAAACTTAAATGTTGGCAAGCTGTAGTTAATTTGATCCACTCTCTGCAGCTAAGGAGATATTTCTGTTTCAGCAAAAAAAAAAAGCACTTTGTAACTTTCCAAAACTATCAGGGAAATATGTAAAGCAAATGTTTTTAAATTGCCCATCCTTATGTTGAGTCATGTCACATTAAGAGTACCTCTTATGTTACAAAGAAGCTTTGGGTAACATAGGCCTCCTTGTGTTTGTTTCTGCATACTTCTTCCAGAACTGTCAAACTGAGTTTCCCTTTTTTTGTACACCACAGCCTAACCCTTGAGAGGAGAGGGCTTTGAGAGCTGTCTAGGGCTTATGCTGACCTTTCTCTATTACAGCCTGCTTTTTTTCCTAAAAACATGGGTCAAAAAACAACCCCACAGAGCCATCTTGCAGTATAATACATTATATATGTGCTATTGTTAGATGACTGAGGTTACGAACGATGATGCCGATACCCTCATGAGAAACAAGAGATGAAAATCCAGACAGCAGCGTCTCAGGAAATTCTTGTCTGGGGACTTAATGTCTGAACACACTGAGCTGGAAGGAATTCGTTGTGAGTGGCCATGAATGCCCATATGAGCCTCTCTACCTACAGGGAGAGTGTATAAAAAACTTACTAGTTCTGGGGTCAAGACACGAATGAGGAAAGAAAATCAGGTCAGGAATAGGCTTGGTAGGTAGGAGGAAGATGGCTCATTATTTCACTAGCCATACCCACTATTCAATCATATTCTTGGGACACAAGTGAAACACACCAAGAGTAGATTCCAGCTGGAGGATTTCCACAGCTGGAGCGGTTTCATTAATAAAGACAGAGGCTGAAAATCTGGTTTGGTTGCAGAACATTGTCTCTACTACAGAATTTTTAGCTTCTCCTTTGGGGGCCAGATAAGCCTCCATGTCAGTCTTTTGGATGGAGGAAGGTAAGCGAACATGCTTATGGTTGAAGGAACGGAAGGGTGCATTGAGCTTTTGCAATCTTGCCACACCAGGAGTGGAATGTGGCCTAAAAACATTGAAATTATTTGCTAATATTAATATTTTTGTTTGCAAGGCATGAATATAACCATTATTTGAGGATTATAAAGTTGAAGTGAAAGCTATAAAAACATTTCTCTATTTGAAAAGAAAACTTTTAACCATAATTTTGGCTCCTACTTTATAATCAAGTAATTACCCCAATTTAAACTAATTGCTTATCCATCCCTCCATGATATCCCATAATGGATCAGTTTCTAACTTGTTCAAAAGGAACAAAGCAATGCCGCATGCTTTTTGGAAAATATATATCCTTAAGGGTATAATTCTAGTGGGTTTTTCACCTTGTGAAGCCATCCCTGCACAGTGAGTATAAAAGGCTGCTCAAATGCAAATAGTCTTTTAGAAAATAAGTAGAAGAACCAGGTGACCAGAGAAGTGACTTCTGGAAAGATTTTCCTAAAAAGCAGACACACAAAGTGTACTTCTGACATCTAACTAATGAAATGTGCGAAGCATTTACTGTTATACGGAAGTGTGCAGACTAATGTGAAATGTCTTTTTCCTGTGAGGCTTTTTCTGCTTTTGAATCCTGTGACATTGCACAAAGGTGCATGCCTGAGAATATATTTTCTGGCATTCCTGAGCATCTGACACAGAAGTGGAACGAATTGTAAGAAAAATAAACTGTTGGTCCAAAGTCCTTCTTCAGAAACCCCTGCTTAATAACAAAATATGAAAGAAACTGTGGTGTTATGAGAGTCACCAGTTACACATGAAATTGCCAAATGTTTCACTTAGTGGCTCTCAGTCCCTTTGATTTCCCCAGGCATGCTGTGGGAGTACTCCCAGGAGGCTGAATTCTTGGCTGAATGTGGCTGAAGAGAGATCAGACCAGGATAACAGAAATGTAATTTGTTAGTTTGAGTTTTTCATTGCTTTTCACCAACGAAGTTTTAGGGATTTAAAATCTAGAGATAAAAGATAGTATACTTTTATTCAGCCAAATGAATTGGAGATCAAAAAATCTAACAGTTAACAGAGGGAGTTAACGTATTACTTCAAAAAAACATTAACTCATGTAAAAAAAGTTATTATACTTTATCTAACTGCAATGTCATTAGCTGAAATTTATTGCTTATATTTTTTTACTGATTTTTAAAATCAGGATTACCATGGAATGTATACCTTCCTTCAGTGAAACTGCTGCAAAAGGTGTCTGTCTTTAAACTGATTTCTTTCATATCTCTTTACTTTAAAAACACCTGCACTACCTATACCAACTTAGTTTAGAATTTAGTGGGAGCGATGACACTGTGACAAAAATCTATGAGCCAAAATTTGAACACGACTTTCATGACTTAATTTCTGTGTTGTTGAAGGGTCAGAAATAACCCTGGAGCTAACAGAGTTGGGCCAACTTGGACCAGCAATAACTGGGTACCTTTCCTCTAGTCAGGTAGGGCAATATGTTAGGTTTGTTAAAGGAGCAGCGATGCCAAAAGAGGGAGTATGCTGCTGCCAGCATTGATTTATTTGTCTGCTATAGCTACTGCTGCTCTGCTGCAGAATCATGTCTCTGCACAAGGCTTCTACCAGATTATGGCAAAAACACAGCTTGAGCATGGTCTAATTGCTCTCCTGTCACTGTAGCACATAAAATGCAGTTTGCCTTGCATTTTTGAAATATCTTTGTAAGATGAAACTCCTACACTTTACTACTTGTGCTGCTGTGTTACAACTCTCAGATCTGACCGCTCTCAGTCTGTTCAGTTTCTCTGTTGAGTTTGAATGCTGTGGTGTGGGCAGACATGAGCTCTACTACCTGTCCTCTATGCTGGAAGGATGAGTTTTGATACTGATATCCACAATAACACGCAGAAATATCCAGGCAAAGCATGGTAAGGAAACCATTTGAGACGATGGATTGTTTTGGGTAATGTTTTTGCCATCTTTACAGAACTAATCTGAATTCTCAGAGCCCAGGGGATTGGGGCTGGATGGTGCTTAGATTGTGGCTATAGCATGTCTCACAGGTGACTTGGTACATGTGCCACAGATACTGTTCAGTGAGGAATGGTATCTCTCAGCTACTGCTGTTACCGTATTCTTTACTCTTCCAGGAAGGAGAAAACTCAACTTTCTCCAGACTATCTTGCATCCTCCTGCAAAGCCTCTTTCCTCTTTCCCATAATTCTTCCTTTCCACTGATGTCCCCAGCCTTTTAAACTTGAGGAAGGAAAATTCGATTTTCACACCCCTACTGGAAGCTTTGAGATGGCCGCAGCTGTGCTCAGCCAGTGAACCTCACAGAGTTGCTGAGATTACTAGTGCAGGCTCAGTGATGAATGAACATGATGTACAGCTTTCAGGAACTGGATTTTATTCAGTCAGCTGAGAGTGTGGGCAGAACAGGCTTCTGTCTCTGCTCAGCTTTGTAGACAACCCCAAATTCTACCTCTCTGATGGAAAGAGATACTCAAATGAAGGGTAAGGTGGAGGCAGAAGAGAAGAAAGAAAGGTGAAGGCGTGCGATGAGGCCAGATGAGGAATTATTTTGGTAGAGATAAAAGAAGAAGTAAGACATAGGAGAAATCAGGAGATATCTTTTCAGAGATTTAAGGACAAAATCGAATCTCAAAGATAATAGACATTTGAAATTTGAGTTGCATCTGAAGCAGGCACTGCTGAAGAAGGAACAAGGGAATAGAAGAAAGAGGACATATAAGAAGTCTGTGACAAAAATCTCTTGTGGGAAGAGAATTGGGAGAGTGTTGCTTCTCATATAGCCTAGAAAAAGGCTCATATTTCAGTGTACCATGATCAATTTAGAATTTTTTTAACCTAATTATCTAATATATTTAGGCTTTATACACCTGAATTCCCATGAGTTCAATGTAAATTTAGGTACCTAAATATCTCTGCCTCTGGTCTTATGTGCTTAATGTGCTATTTTGCTATAATCCAAGGTTTGCAAGCTGATTTAACACATCTCTAGACATTACGACTTTACAAATGGATGAAAACATGCCTTGAAACCCATGAAAAAATACAGATTATACTTATGGACTAGTGAGGAAATAACACCTAAGGGTGGATATTGGTAGCATAGGGTAGGGCAGCATCTCAAGAGCAATTGTTAGTTATACAAGTCAGATGGAACAGGTCACTTCCATCACAAAAGCCTAAACCCAGCCTCAGATCCCAATCTAAAGTGCTCTCACATTTCCAAAACATAAAACATCAAGTGGAAAGTAACAGCAAATGAAACAAGTCTGGATTACAGAGGAACAAACCTTTCAAAACCGGGTTTAACCAGAGATCAAACAGGCTTTACATCGCACTCGAATATGGCATTAGGAGAGAAACAACGAGTCATGCCAAGGCCTGTTTCAGTCTGCAAATCCCATGGTCATAAAGGAAATAAGCCTTTCCCAATTCCTCTGCATCCAATAAATCTGAGGAATGCAGGATGATGTCGCAGAAACTATAGTCTTCTTTTGAAGGAAGCAATAACTTTTTAAAAAAATGGTATATGCTTTGACAGGAAAAGGAATTTAAACATATGGAAAATTGATTATAAAAACTGGGAAAGCTTGCAACTAGTGTCCTGCTCTCCTAGCAGTTTTTGACCAAAAATAGAATGGATTACATGATGGATTGCCCAAAAATAGAACGGGTTACATGAAAGGTTATGGCAGTGCTTGACAACTAGAGCAGTGATATAGGATCTCACCTATTTTCTGTCAAATAATGAACATTCTTGTCAATTTAATGTGATGACTGAGTAATTCCACTAGAAACATCAATAATCAAAGAGTAACTCATTTTGACAATACCTCTAAAACAATAAATAGCTTGGACACTACTGTGTATGTAAAGTATGAATAATTACTACAAAGTCACATATCTAGTGTAATACAACATATATCTTGAAATAAATGTAGGATGAAACCAAAATACAAACTTGGCACCTTGGCAAGACATTAATATAAGTGACACATAAAGTTCCGTAAAGCATTTATTTTACAGTTTAGTTCCTTTTACAATGAAATCTTTGCCATGCCTATATTTATAAAATTCTACCTTAAAAGGAAAAAAAAAAGTGAATTTAGATGAAAGGAAAAACATTAAATTCTGAAAGTGGCTTTTAGTAGCAATTCAAAACATGTTATTATGCTGAACAGATTCAAGGCTAACTGCACCTTACAGTGGTACAAATGGGTCTCACCTCAACACTTTCAGAGAAGTTGGTACTGCCATCCTTATTTAAACAAGGTGCTTTTGAAAAAGATCATGGGTTGCTACAAGTCCTGAAGGCAAATGAGTGTCGGGAACCCACCCATGATTAAGGAGCGTTGTTGCACCCAGGTATTCAGCAATAACTTGATAACTTGGTGATAAAATTGTGACCTTACTTCTAACTCCATGTCACATTTGGACTTACTGGGTGTCTTAGTGTTTGCTTTCCTCTCCAGGTCTTTTTTAACCAGATCAGTGATCTGGTCCATTTCACTGCATGGCAGCAGCATTGTTATTTTTAACAGAAAGGAGTCAACAGGGTTGGGTGGTCTAGGGCAGGACACCTTCTTGCAGCAACAACATGGTTTCCACCTTCAGACATAAAAAGGAACTAATGCAGTCTGACATTTTCAGACTTAGAAGGGCTTTATTCTTAAGTTCTAGGATTAGAAAAGAACTGGAGAAACGGGTAGCAATGAATATGCATGTACAAAAGAGAGGAGTGTTACATGTCAGAGAAGTGGCATGAACTCCAATTTAGTATGAACTTCCTCCACACTGCTGGCTGTCAATGCCTGTCACTGACACAAGTATTCCAGGGTAACTGAGACAGAAAAATACTTTATCTGCGTCCAATGGCCTAGCCAAACCACATGATCTCATCTCCAGTATGCTGTTTGCAAAGGTAGAAGTAAATAGAGGTCTGCAAAACCCTTTGTCCCCTTCTGATACAAGTGTAGATGAAAGGAAGTTACATGGAGACACCTTATAACAAAAGCAAAGCACTGAGTTTATCTTTTGTTTCACAGATGGGCAATTATTCATAGCACAGATACACACAGTTGAAAATTTCTGCATTACTGAATGAAAGTCTAGAAACATTTCAAGGCTTATGTACCTGGACTTATTCCCAGACCCTGGAAGAGCTCTGAAATATGGCTTCTCGTACTCTCCTGTTAAACTTTTTCTGCCCAGAATGTGTGAGATGCAGAAAACACCAAGCCATCCCTCCTTGCAGCAGTGTCTAACTACTGCAGTAGGGAGTGTGACACACTGCTTTCCCCTGGTGATACTGGTGTCATATTCAGTTTCCAGGACCTGATTAGGCTGCTCTCTTCCTTTGCTGTGGCAATCTGTGTCCTGGGTAACGCAGTGCCTAGGTCTGCAGTGCAACTAAGCCTCCTCTTTCTTCCTGCACACAAATGACTCACTTCTCCCCCAGAAGAGCAGCTTCACTACTTCCAATTCAAACTGAAATGCAACTTTGGGACAATATGCTTCTCCAAACTAGCTCACTAAAACACAAGTATGAATCTCAGGAACAGTAAAAGCACTTAAAATAGAGAGGAACAATCTTTTGGGGATATATTTAATCATAGAGTTTGTGAGCAAGGAAATTTTTAAAGAAGAATTCAAGAGAAAATAATACAGTGTTTGATACTGTGTCTTCAGAATCAATAATCTTTTTCCAAGAAAAAATTTGCTTCAGGTGAAAGCTGTTTCTTTTGTGTTCTGATAAGGGCACTTGTGTGAAGTTAGGCTTCCTGGTGGTCACACACACCAGCTGCATTCTGTCACAGGGCTTCTCAAGAAGAAAATTTCTGACATTTCACCACTGTAGCAGCCAGTTGCAGACTTATGGCTTCATGTTTGGCATGGACTGAAAAAACCCTGAAAACTATGATCCACACTCTGTATTTTGCTTTACTGAAAATACTCCAGAAAAGAGAGAATATGTTGAATAGAGTCTCAAATATGAATGGAAGATTTGCATCTGCCATTAGAGCTTTTTTTTGTTACTGATACTGGAGAAATCTGCTCTATATTGCTATATGAATTTGGTAGGAAAAAATAATCAAACCACCCAGAGGTGATGGCTCTCTCTTCCTAGGAGGGAGATTTCTTAAGGGCAAGAACACCTACAGGGTGTTCCAAGTCTCTGGTAAGATGATTACAATCATTGTCTGTGACAAAGGTTATGCTGTGCAGGAACACAGCAGGGAGAGATCATTTTGTGCAATGTTCTGGTTTGCACTGGCAGTAAAATTTTGGATCATGACTGTACAGAGGCAAATAAGTATCAGTGGCCCTTGCTCCAAATTATTCCTATTAAATGGTCTGTGCTTTCCTGTGGTATCCTGAATTATGACTATTTAATGCATTCCTCTTACGCAGATACACACACTAATTTTGCCAGATCCTGTAGGTCTGGTCTGTTTATGCCACCTTAGGTGTAGCTTTGTGAAAAGGCTTTGTTTAAATCACAAGCAGAAGAGCTGAGTTACTTGAAGGTAGATACTCTGATTTCTGTCTGAAAGACAAATAGGACCATTTTAGAAGCTCTTCTCTATTCATCTCCTATCTTTGGATCTCATCTTCTCTATGGTCCTTTTCCCTGAGACATGACCTCCTTTGAGACCTAGTAAAAGTCTCCATAAATAGAGATGCAACAAAACATTTGAAATTTCTGGAATCCAGTTCTTCAGATGGAAAAGCACACATTCAAACAAAAGAAATGGAACAGTGAGATCTAGCTGTTGATAAACCATCAAAACCCAGTTTTCAGATATAGTCTGTGTAAATACCCTTCATCCACAGAACAAAGACAGTGTTAGTGATAGCAATACGTGCCTGAAATCCAACACTGTCAAGGTTTTTTCCTCCTTGGTTCTCCCCCAGCACTGATAAGTTGGTGTGCATTCCTGTACAATCTACTTGGAAGATTCAAATTACACAGTGTTTGCTAAACCTGACACTTGGCCAAAGAAGTACTTAACAGAACTAATACAGGGACCAGTGATCAAATGACAGAGTCTTGAAAAAGTGTCATTATCTATTTGATGAGTGACAATTTAAGCCTCAGTTTGCTGCTGGTCTCTTTTGAAGAACTGAGGCTCCAAAAACATAGTTCATAACTTGACCATATCCTAAGAACTGTTAATTAATTGTTCATATAGGCATGGGATTTTAAAATATCACCCCTCCCCCTTCAAGTTAAGTGCAAAAAAAGTCTCCATTCCTTTGATGCAAGGAAGTGTGTGACTAATAGAGAAAGATAGTGTTGCTATTACATGGTGATAAGAAAAGGTCACCAGTGCAGAATTCATATAATGTGTAGGAATTTTTACGAGAAATAAACATTTTGATCTTGAATAAAAGGTAGACTATGGGTAGCAAATGTGGCAGTATAACATTGCCCTTTGTTTTTTCCCAGAAAGACCAGAAAAAGGGTTCATTTATGATCAGTCAAACTGCAGGAAGAATCTGTAATTCTCTGCCATTCACTCACAGTGATTAGGAACTGCTTTGGGCAGCTGATTTCCAATCATAGGATATTGCTCTATGTGTGGAAACAAGGAGTATTCCTCTGTAAACTCCAGCCATTCAACTTTTTTTCTAGTCTAAAATCACATGCAACGCTGGAACTAAGCCAGAGAAAGCACAATTCAACCTACACAGCAGGTTTCCTGCTAAGCTGCAGCTGGAACAAATCTTGACTGTCCGATAAGCAGTACTTTCCCTTCTGAGTTCCTATTAAATCTAAACCAGGAGAATTTTTTCATGGATTTTTTGGTGTGTTTGGTGTTGGGGTCGTTTTTTTGGGGGGTCGGAGCTAGGAGAAGAGGTAGAGAAAAGCATCAATTGAAATCAACATACCTATTTCTTAAGGCCCTGCAAATGCTGGCATGACAAACTTGCAGTGTGATGTGCTCCTTGTATCTGCAGTACTACTTCAGTGCCCTCCTTTATCTCAGTTGCTGAAATTTGTCGTTGCTCTGATCCTCCTGGAAATGTGGAGAGCAGGCTGAGGGATTGCCTCCCTCACCTCCTGTCATCAGCACTGATTTGTAGACCCCCATCTGCCTATCAAGGAGCTGTCTCCCTCTTATACCCAAGGCAGAAAGCTGTCTTGGGCAACAAGCCAGATGCATTTTTGTTTTGTTTCTCATCCTCTCATGCAGCTCTTTAGGTTAGCTGCTTAAAACATGGTGTAACCATCAGATTTATTATTTGACTTTATAATCTTAAAACATGATGTACCTATCAGATTTATTATTCAATTTATAATCTTTTTTCCCCCTCTAGAAAGTATTTTCATTGTGCCATTTTGTGCCATTTTGAATATGGCACATGTGAACCTCAAATAACATAGCCTGTTATGTCCTGTCTCCACAGTGCCCCATTGCAGAGCATGGGGAAACACTATGGAAGCTCTTTCAGCTTGTTTTCTTATAATAATTTCACTTCAGTGGTGCAATACCTATTTTCATCAGCTCAAGGACTACCTCTGCTCTGGATGTCAGCTCAGGGGGGTCAGCTCAGGCTGCCCCTACTCAGTCAGAGGCTGGGAGTTCAAAACACAGAGAGATACTTCCCTCTGCTGGGCATGTTTATACACTGGTGCAGAATAAATGTTAAAAATGTTAAAAATGTTTGTTTGACCCCGCAAGGTCCAGGTAAATAATCACAGCATTTAGCTTTGTGCACATTCTTCTGGAGGCACCTGCCTTTCTCCATTGGCTGGATAAGGAATCAAGCTCACTAACATAATCTATTTTAGTTGGATGCCTCTTGCAAGTAGCAAGCACCATCCTATTGCTCCCAAATACTTCATCTGGAGGTCAGCATCATCAGAAATTCCAAGCTTATATAAAAATCACTGAAAAATTTTACTGGTTTACATAACTATTTGCAAACCTAGGGATGGACACTGACTTTGTCTCAGAAACATAAAGTTCTGTACTCAACTATATTGAGGGGAATACTGGAAAGCTGGGCCACGATTTCTAGGACATGCCACAGGCTGTGAGGAAGAAGTGTTACAAGGCTGAATTTTGGACTATTTACAAATCACTGTTGGGAAACTCTAGCAAACTGTTCTCTCTGGACCTCCAGTTTATTTAGTAAGCAATTGATTCATATGTACATTAGGACGGGGTAGTTCAGCATTTTAGTCAGATGTTAGGTGTGGATATTTTCTTGAATGGCAGTTATTCTTGTGCTGAAGAAAAACAGTTAAGGGAGTCAAAAAGTGTTTGCAAGCAAACAACTGGTTAAAGACTGAAAGGGTTTTCAGACCACTGTATAATTTTGGCATGCTTTTTCAGTAGAATAGTTCAAGTTGCTGTTCATGTAAGAAGAGTTTAGATGATGGAGCTGTTAAGCAGCTGGGATTCACTGCATTTCTCCATACTCAATGAATTTTTTTTTTCATGTTGTCAGTTTATTCCATAAAGGTCGTATTTTCCAGACTGACTAGGGATTTTGATATAGTAAAAGGATTTACATTTTTTATGAGTGCTCAAGAACTTTTATTGCTGAACATTTTGTAGAGAAGTTGAGTATGCTTCAGCAATTTATATTATGGTCCACAGATGGAAGAAATATGCAGGCAATAGAAATGAATCAGACTCTCCATTTTATGTTGATTATTCAGCTAGTCCTATGTCCCAACAACATTCTGCAATCCAGATTGATACATTTATGATCATTGCTTCACAAATTAAAGCACTACCCTAAAATAGCATAAATTTTTACCACCTCTGTTCATTTTGCCTTTATTGCCATATCCTCTGTCAAGGAAAAAAAGTTCTGTTTTATTGAGTTGCACCTGCAGTTCAGGCTTTGTTTCATTATGCTATACCCAGAAAAAACACTATCCCCACTGTTTTCAGGAAGCTATTTGACATTTCAGTATCACCCACAGTTCTCACTTTCCTAAAAACGTTGAACTGCAGTTCTGCTGGATTGTTGTTGGTTTCCTTCCCCACAGATTGCTTCAGTTCACGAGCCACAATTATTTAACAGAATCACATCAAAAATGAGGTTCCCTCTTCATCTTAGACACTAATACATGGATCTGGTCCTATTGTGTCTGCTTATTGACAGCTGTAGAGTTTCCCATCTTTGAATTTCTATAATCACAGTCAAATTGAGACAAATTTATAAATGTATCCCAATTTACAGACAATTAGGAATTTTTATTTATTCATGTACTTGTTGTATGATACCATCAGATAGCAACAAGATGGCAGGAAACGCCACTCAAGCAGAGTGAGTAACGATGTACACAGTCAGGTTGGCTTGCCCAGTAGCCCTTATACGGTCTTGACATAAGCTCTGTGAATATCAGAAGAGTTAGGATATATGTCACCTTAACTATTGGAGAAAAGGGTATCTGCTGAGCACGTGATTGTATAGAACAGGAGACTGGTTCTCACAAAATATTTTCACAACAAGTGAAAGAGCCCATGGGGTAATTTTAGCTTTAGAAGAAAAACTGCTGCAGATAAGGAATTTTAAGTACAAGTTGCTATTAATTCTCTCTCACTTTGTAACCAACCAAACTCTTAGGAATCCCCGTGCCTCCAGCTAAGTGTTTTATTCCTGTCATCTCTGTCACAGGCTACCTGGCTGCAAGACTACAGCACTATATGCAACTGAATACCAGAATAAAATAAACTCCACCTGCTAATGCTTGACTTGTTATTTTCAATACTCTAACACATCCTTTGACTTTTATTAGCAAGAAACATTGGATTTTGCATTAATTATAAACAGTTTGCCTTGTGTTTTTAAGGTACTTTCACTCAGTTGCAGTCTTCCACTTTTCAGGTTTCACTGTTTTCAAGTGAGTCACAGTGGGGGCATTTAATTCTGAATAGACTCTTCTCAGCATTCTGGAAACACACGCAGGAAAGCATCCCTTTTAAATCCTCCTCTTCTTCCCAATATCCTTGAACTTAATAGAATCTCTTCATAAACTTTTTAAAGATATTCTCTCTTAGTGTGCTGTATTGAGAGTGAGCAGCCTGTAAAAGATAAAAAAACAAAGCATGAAGCATTACTGAAAGGTACCTCAAAGTATTGTACCTTTCATTTCAGCAGTAGTTCTGAACTGCAGCAAATACAGATCAGAAATTACCTACCATCATACGTTGCAAAAGAGGCAGATTCCCTCTCTTGCCAAATAGCAATAATCTCTCTCTGCTCTGACAAGTTTAGCAAATTAGATTAGTTAAACTCCTTACTTTCAATTTCTAAACTATCCAAAAACCACAATTATTTAGGTAAAGTACAACTTAAGTACCCAGGAATAAATACAAAGTAGTGAAAAGAATTACCTGAATTAGTCCTGAGAGTTCAGGTATATTCTATGTCATTCTATAGAGAACATATCAAGACCTTAATAGAGAAAAGATAAGTTGAAAATGTTTTACACAAATAATGAATTAAATCAATGCTTTAGAACTCTGTGAAAAAAATTCCAAGGCTTGTAGAAAGTTCATATCTGTGAAGTTTTTCAAATTAATATATTAGTAGCATGATAAAATTCCTGTGTTTTATTTCACTGATTAACTCCTTCTGAGTCTGGCAGATCTTTCCTAGGAAGGCAAAGTTTTGGTTGCATTCCTTATAATTGTAATTACACAAGATTAGATTTGAATTTAGATGCCAGCACCCTACCTTGCAACGCGGAGAGCTGCATTAAGCAGATTTCAGTTCCTTCACAGGGTTGTCTTGTGTGTCTCATGCCAACATACAATGCACATGCTGGTCCTCTCCAAAGGTACAAACCAGTTTCACAGTGGTAAACATGTTGAACAGGAGCACAGACTTTTTAAAAATCACATCATAAATTCCATCTGAATTAAATAGCCAGAAAGGCACTGAAACAGTACTTGAAATAATATATTTAATATGAGGCGTGTATGCAGTTAAAATTGGATGGTTGCAATGCAGATAGGGAGGCTTGTTCAGATTTGTTGCTTGTTCAGCAACATTAGCTCATCTCAGCCAGACTAATGTTTACTGTCTAATGAATAACAGCACTAGAATATTTATACAAACCTGTCAGTATTCAAGAAAAGGAAACTTATTTTTAATATAAATAAAGATATAAATGAGAGATTTCCAGGTAATGGATCCCAGATGGGAAAAAGTAGGAAAGATTTTTGGTTTCAACACCTTAATACCTAATGAAGTTTTGTTTCCTGACACAAAGCCCTGGTTCTGAACTTGAATATTGTTGACCCAGTCTACATAGGCTCAGGATAGCACCAAAGAGCTGACCTAACCCACTGTACGCAGCCAAACCCTGCCTAGCACACCTTGATGGGATTAGACCATTTTGCAAACATGACAGCTGGGGAACTTTCCACACCTTCCTGTTCAGCCTCCTGTTACTGTTGACAGCAGCCTGCAGGATTTGGGAGAGACTTCAGATCCCCTGCAAATCACAAATGCATCCACACAGACACATACTCTTCCTCGTGCAAGGGGTACTGAAGATGGACAATCAGGTGTCATCATCACTTTAATGCTGAGCTGTCTGCTTTGTGGTGTGCTCTGGAGGTACTTTTAAGCCTCAAAATACTTTAGAGCTCTTTTAAAAGGCTGAGATTTATGCAGCTGTGTGATACAGAGCCATCTTCTTGACTGATGTAGAAAACCAAGAATATAAACCTAAAGAAAGTCCTGTGGTGTGTCACAACAGAAATTATTGCAACTCTGCCAGTATTAACCGTGGAGATTTGGACATTTACCAATGTAGTTGCCAGATTCAGCAAGCTGATGGCTAAATGATCTTGATTCTTTCCTATTACTACTGAGTCAATCATTCTGAGATATTGTGTTGTGCTGAAGAAACCTCCAACTCTGATACACAAAAAGAAAAATATCTTTTCGTTTGCCTGAAAACAAATATAATACTCCAGCAGACAGATATCTATTGATTGCTTTCACACACTGAATAATAAATTGTTTAATTTTTAAAAATAAGACTTGATTCCACCTGAGAAGACTGATTTGATCTCAGTAGAAGTGTTTGTCAGCAGAATGCATATGGAAGTAATTCACTACCTGTTATTAAAGGTTATGTCAATTCCTAACACACAGAATAAAATTTTAGTGTTGAGGTTTACGTTCCTGCTTTACATGTTCTTTGTAATCTTTTGGGTAAGGGTCCAAGTCTTAAATTTGCTAGAATGTAGCTTTACTTGTATTTCTTTAAAATACACAACATGGAAATTTGTACATTAATATTTTTAAATAATATACTAAAATTTAAGTTTCAGGATCTTTTTTGGTTAATGAAAACAAAAAGGCATCACAGAACAAGTCAAGGCAGTATTCAAATAAAGATTGCACATGACAAGAACAACTCTGGAAACTGAATTTGCAAGGTAATTAGCACATTCTATGACACTTCACTAAAGCATATCAAGACGACTCTCTGCCTGTGCTCTTTTTATGTCTTGGGAAGAATATAAAAAGAAAGTGGAGATCAGATTTAATTATCACCTCTGCATGTTAGAACTGATTAGCATTTGCACATTTCCACATGGATTCTCTTTTGTAACAGAAACATTTGAGCTATGATAATATCATAGAGGTCAAAGTGCTTTTTAACTAGTCCGAATAAAAACCAAATATTATTTGTCTTTCTTCTGGTTTAAGCTGTTGACAGTAATTGAATTTGTATTGAATATTCAAATTATTAAAGTGTGTCTATATTGTTTTTAATTTGAAATTTAACTCTTCTAAAATACTACTGAGTAATGTTTGTGGGTGGATGATGACAGCTTTTAAACAATTTTATTTCTCCTATGATCAGTTCTCCTGAGAAAAGAATAAAATATGGAATATAAGGGCAATAAATTTGCCTGTGGTGGCTGAATTGTATGTGACTTGGCACCAGTGCAGGCAGAAGATGTGCAGCATCAGAGGCTGGGGGAGAAGTTTCTGCATTCATCTGTAATTGCTCTATCAGAAGTAGGTGTTGCAATGCTGGATTTGTGGGTTCACCTTCCAGTGTATGAGTTCATAGAAAATTAGTATAATAGTATTTGGAGGGTAATCTCTGTCTTCCACTGATTTAACATCACTTGATTTCAGGAAATATCTTCCTGTTGAGTATCAACATAATTTTTCAAACATTAATAAAGGCAAGCATGAATCCCTAAATCTTTGTTATCTACAGGCAGTATCTTTCAGAAGTGAAATATTTGATCTTCTGAGGCTTCATTCTGTTTGCAGACCCTGCTAATTGTATCTGGGAATAGATGTTCCCCATGAGGGGCAATTTCACAGCTTTACTGGTTGAGCACATGTGCTCCCATGGCCTGTAAATGTGCAATAATGCTTCGGGCAATGATAGCAGCCATGTTTTCATGCCAGTAGCATCTTTTCTCATATTAAAATTTGTGCTTGAGGTTCAATTTTGTGTTATTTGCAGAGGCAGAATCCTAATCTGTGGATATAGGCTGAGTGATGACATTTTGCCATAGTAAGGTATGGGAACAGTTTCATTAAGGAAATAATTATAAGGGCCAAGATTTTTGTGCATGAACCATAGTTTTATGGTCTACTTTTTAGATGCTTTATAGAAGGTTTGTACAAAGGGCCTTGATTTTCAAAGGGGAACAAGGAAGACTGACTAAGTCCTCTTGAAAGAAGTCCCTGAAGACAGACTTGTAAACATGACAAGTAAAAGGAAAGATGTTAAATCTTCACACAGAAGTCTATCAGCAGTCAATACCTTCACTCATCCTTACAACTGCTTCTCCTGGCATAGTGAATTTAGAACAGAATTACACGAAAATGAGTCTAAATATTAACAGAATAATGTATTTACTATTCGATGAATAGTGCTGTATGCACATGTTTTAAAACAGCTTTCTACAAATAAAAATAAAATATTTCATTTTCACTTAAACACAGTTTGAGAAATCCTGAAAGGTAACAGCATGAAAAGGGACCATCAACAAACCTGTGAACCTTCCAGATTAACAATATGCCTTTAAACACTAGTCCCACAGAGGTCAGGATTTTCAGCATTATTGACCGATGCACATATTTTCTTACATTATCTTTTGTGGATCCCAGCTGTTCTTTCTATTTGTATCAGTTTCATTAATACTCAGGCATACTCAGCCTCCTCTGCAACCCAGTTTTACTCTGACTTTTAAAATGCCTCCCAGAATTATCCTATTTATTCTTCTACTCAAGACCTATATTACTGTTTGGTCTCTGCATATATCCCTACAGGCCCTTCCCCTACAAGGCTTAAATCTTCTCTTCCACAAAATACCGAAACTCTGGATTGCGCTACAGTTGAATATTAGACTTTTTTTAGCACACTGCTGTAAGTTATGTCACCTTTCAACCATCTCTTTCTGTATCAAGTCTTCTTTGTTTGATGGTCTTTTACCATCTTGTTCCAGATCACCAGAACAAGTTGATGTCTTAGATTAATTTTATTTTACTTCGGCATTACATAATTTTTACAAAGCTTAAAGTGAGAATCCTGCCACTGAAGAGAAATTAAAGCCTTTTAAACTCTTTAAGGCTCTCTAATTGTTTTACCAATTTGATGTCTTTTCATGGAGATATATAACAGTGTAAGCCAATATGCAAATAAGAAATCACTATGTATACATGAAGCTGTATAATTTCTGAAAAATGCAAGTTTAGTAGGCTTTCTTATTGTGTTTCAATAAAAACACATCTTGAAAGATTGAATGAATGAATGCAGAAAACTCAAAAAATGCTTATAAATGAGATGTAGTTATGAGCTGCTAATTTCACGTCTTAGTTTCAAAGTGCCCAGGTAGAAGGCTGGTTTGGATCAGGCTATAGTTTTTTAAGCTACTCTTATTGACTAATGACTAATGAGATGAGGAAGGGGAACATTTATCAGTTTTGGATTTAATGATCAGACACACTTTGGAACAGATGAAAATAAGGTTTGTTTCACCTGTGGTGGATAAAACAGAGCCGTGACCTTCAGGTGCTGTAAGAAAGGCTCAGGTTATGCCATCAAAAAGAACACCACAGTGAAGCACTATGTGAACTTCCTGGTGAGATGAGAGAACATCAGTCACCACAGGTATGCAGAGCAGGCTGCGTTTTCTCCCCAGAACTGCTTATTTTCAGGAAAAACTACTGGATTTATAGATTAAGGAATGTAGACTTGTCTGTGGCAGGAGACAGAGATCAGCATACGCCATCTTTTTGAATTTGACTCAACATCACAGGGAGTTAGACTCCACAAACATTTAAAAATGGAGGGAGCCTATAACAAAACTTGACCAGCCTGTCTGTATAACAAGAGTCTCAATCTCAGAAAAAGCAGGGAGAATTGAATGCAAGACTAATTTCCCACTTGCAAAAATCCCTGTTTGTAGAAATGGGATAGTTAGTCTCTGTCAAGGCACAGTTATAGTTCACAGAGACAGCTTTAGACTGTCTATCTGAGGGAGAGGATTGTAAAAGAGTTGGGGCTTCATCTGTGACAGAGGATAAGCTAGTTTTAAATTACATTTTGTACAGTGTCAAACATGTAAGAAGCCTTATGCTCTTAAGTGTGCTGTGGTGACCATAGTAATGATCCCATTAAACATCTTACAGAAAAGGAATAAGAACCTCTAGACTAAACCAAAATAAACATTACTGAGCACTGGTTCCTCTGGTTTATCTTCAATTGTTTTCCAGCCTAGAAGTGCATAACACTCTAATCAGTCATCATATTGCACTGTGTTTGCCTCACCTTTTTATGTTTCCTGTTTTAAACTGTTTTGAAGCTACAAGCTGTCTTCTGCAAAGGCAGTTGTGCCTAAACCTTGGGGAGAAAAGGGAGAGTTCCCCTGCTATGTGCCACCTCTGCTGAGGAGCGTGTTGACCTCAATACCTATGGCATTAAAAGATAAAAATGCCCTTTCGAGTTTGGTTTCTGTACTTCCCCTCAGGAGTCTGAGCTGAGGTTTTTGCCTTTCCTGGCAAACAAAGAGGTTTGGATGCCTGAAGGGGGCCTGGCTCCTCCCTAGCGCCCTGACTTGAGCACAGGCATGCACTCGCCTGAAATGCCGGGTCTCACGCCATCCCTCATTATGGGTCAAATCTCACAGCGCGCTTTGTCTTTGTGCACTCCATTAACTGTTTATCCTCTGAAGGCTCAACAAGGTCAGGGTCCTTGAAGCTGGTGAAACCCTTCCTTTATGATAAGGAGTAGACCAGCCAGCTGCATGAAATAAAATATTATTTAAGAGTTCAAATTGAACAGGAGAGAATAAACAAAGTTTAAAATGAATTGCCAGTAAACATTTATTCTTTCCAGAATGTAAAGGATCAGGGAGTAGCTGGGTGATACTCAGGTCCTGTCTGGCCCACACAGACTGGATATGATTCTCTCACTCCAGGTCCACAAAAATATATAAGATAAGCACTAATACAGAGAACATTTATGAATTATCACAGCAGAAATCCAAATGAGCATAGCTGTATCTCAACAAGGCTGTGCTGAGTTACATTGGTTAAAGTCCTGGCTGTGACAGTAGTGTATCATATGCAATACAGCATTCAAATTTGAGGGGATAAATTGGATTTTACTTTAAATCAATTAAGTAGTCCTAATTTAAATATCTGATGAGAAAAAAAAAATTAAAACTATGGGTCTCTCACTTTTTTCCGACTTCTTTACTGAGGCTAAAGTACTTAAGAAAAAATGCATGTTAGTAATCTTTCCTAAACTGGGTTACACTTGATTCAAGTAATCATAGTGATCATCAAAGACACTGCAATTAGAGTGTGCAAAGCACATTCAAACTACATGTATTGGAATAACAATGTCTAATTGAGCACAATTCTGTCGTCCCGCTGTCTCAAGGCCCCGTAAGCATGTAAGCTCATGACAAACATTAACCTTATCATTACTCAGCAAAACACTTGCATGTGCAGTGTTCTCTAACTGAGAGGGGCAGTTCTCTGATGCCTGAATGGCTCCCCAGAAGTAATTCTGAAATTCATTCAAAGGAATGGACCCACTAGGTCTAGTGAGTGACATCCCTGCCCATGGCATGGGGTTTGGAACCAGATGGTCTTTAAAGCTCCTTCCGACTCAAGCCTTTTTATGATTCTATGAATCATGTAAAACCTGACAGCTGGGCATGATCTCACTGGGACCACTTATAAATTTAGCAGGATGATTTCATAATCTGCCTTTTTGTATCTGAATATTCCGTTTCCAATTCCCTCTATTGGGGGAGATACAGAAGGTACTAGGATGAATTAGAGCCGTTTAGAACATCTATTTTTGAAAACCTTTGTCATTATATAGAAACTAATAGAGAATATGAAATGAAACAACTCATCCATGCTCCATTTTTGTTTCTGGGTTTTTTTTTTTAACTTATGACAGTATGACTTTGGGCTAGAGTTGAAAATGTTCCTTTCTTATTTATTTGCTGCAAATAATCAACATATAATCTCTGCATTTAATATACTAGGGATTTAGATTCAGAAACTTATAGTTGGAATATATTTGAGTATTAGACTGGTATGAAGAAGACTATGTTATTCTTTTTGTGAACAGAAGTTTCAGGTCTTTCAAACAAAATGACCATTTCCTCTTCACAGTCATTATCAGAACAATCCAACAGAGTGTGCTCATGTACTGTGAGAGCTGAAGCTTCTTATAGTTAAAATATGGTTTTCCTATCTCTTGTTCTTCCTCTTTAAAAATAATTAACTGTAAAAGCTGCATTCCCTGTCAAGTTTTTTAATGACATATAACATCTCCAGAAGAAACAAGCATCGTCTTACATAATTAAATGGAGGAAGAGAGGGAATTCTAGATGAGAACAGGGGGAGTAAAACTTTTTTACAGAAAGTCCGTATTTAACAGCAATAGCACAGGGATCCACCAAGCTTTTTGTGTTACTGAAAGCGTTGAGCTGTGCCTTGGTAGTTAACCCCATGGCCAGCTTGTGCACAGCACCGCACTTTTGGAGAGGCGATCTGCCGTGAGGCTGGAGGAACTGAGAGTGGAGTCTTGGGGAATGGCAGAGCTGAAATGGATTCTTCTGCTGGCGGATGCTTGCAAAAGGTTCTGCTGGATAAATGTTGTGATGTTAAGATATGCAGAAGTTGTTGCAGCTCAGATCAATTTTGCCAATAAAAACTGTATTTGTGTGGAATGGATCCCCAAAGACCACAGCTAATATTCACCATTGGAGACGGCACAAGAACTAGCTGCAAATGCATAACCTTCCTCATAATGAATCTCCTGACAAAGCTGGCGTGGTTTCCCAATCTGTTTATAGAAACACTTCAAATGCTTGATGCTGAAATCTGTTCTCTGCATAAAAAAAAAAAAAATAAAGATCTGCTCAATATGGGCAGGAATAGGGTGTGTTTGATGAGATCCAGGGCACATCTGGATCCACGAGGGCTGAGTATTTTGGAAAAGGCAGACACGGGCATTTGAAAGGCAGTGCTACACAGCAGGGAAGAGGATGCTGTACTGTTAAAGTCACAAAATTTGGACTTTGTTCGCTACGTCAATTGTCGATTATCAGCTGTGAAATAGCTCAGACCAACCAACAGGTTACCACTGGATGGGAAGTTAATGTACATTTTCATAGTCTGATGCCTTAGCCCACAGCAAATTCAAGAGGCTTAGAGAAATCTGAAGTGCATGAAACAGCTGAGAGAGCTGATTTTGTGAAGGGCTGCTGCACAGTTACTCCCTCAGGGAAGTAATTTATTCTGTGCCTCAAAACCCAGACTCAAATAAAAATATTGTTGTTGCTCTGAAGGTTGTCAAAAGATAGAGTTCATTACTGATTAAAATTAGCAGTCATTTCATTGCCGTCATTAATATTGTAATGGTACCTAGTTATGCAGATTATTGCTATCTCCTTCATAGTGCCACAGCACTACTGTTTAATAAAATCACATTTTAGAGAAAGTAGATAGCTTGATCTGAAAAAGTAATCCTGAAATCTCCACAGCTGCAGCTGCATGATTCCACACAACACGTAGACAGACACACTCTGTTTCACTTGAAGAATTCCCAAAGACCTAAAGGTATGTGTTCTTGCAAAAGCATTCTGTGTGCCAAGCCCCCACTGATGTTCCCTTGCAACATAATTACGCTGAGATACCTCCCTACAGGTGAGGTCTTTCTCTTTGGAAAAATGCTTGCAGCATTCTGGCACCTCTCTCGTCTACATACCATGTAAAACTCAGCTCTGCGGATTAGCCTGCCTTGCCTTTCTCTTCTTTTCCACAGTCAGTCTTTCTTCCTTGCTCTAGGCTTTAGGCCACTTTGCTGCGTTTCATTGTGGTAAAACTGAGAGCTTATAACAACTGAATGTGATACTCAAGAGTTTAGAAAGGCCTTCTAGTGCAAGAACTAGAGATTTGGTAAGATCTTACTACCTGACGTGGTTAATTTTTGAATCCATCAGCATTAAGAGCATATTCCTGCTAAAAATGTTGCCACTATGCATCAATTATAATCATATACCTTTAGACATTCCTTGCTGTAAATCAGAGAAGACATGTCTGGTACAGTACTAGCATAAGTATATTTGAAAAAAGCTAACTCTGAAGTCTGTGAACACTGGAAAGATTTCATCAAGCTTTATTTTAAAATTCCCCATCATTCCCATTAGTATGATTATAAGAATGTAGTGGATAAGATACATTCCTGAGTTTATTAGTCTTCAATTCTTTTTCAGCACAGCTTCCAATTCAGCTTATATTCTTAAAAAGAACAGTGATTTTATATATCTTGGTTTTTGCCTAGTTTAAGATGCTTCCAAAAAGCAGGCTACTTAGAACCTATTGCCTCCCTTAGGAAAAACATCTCAAAAAATGAAAATGCATTGCAAGAGGCCCATGATGTGTGAGGATGTAGTTTTTTCAGTGCTGAATTTCATTTGAGTCTCGTTCTCTGTGATAAGGAAATTCACATTTTGAACTAAGGTTTCAAAAGTGTATGGGAGCTGGTTTTTATACCAGAATTACCAGTCTCCTGTACCTATGCACATATTTAGGGATGAAACAAAAAGAAGCAAATCCCAAGAAGCACAAATTTCTCAGGTTCACACAATTAGCCTATATTGCTGTCTGGCTTCCCTGAAAACAGGAGCTCAGCAAATGTCACATTCATGCAGCCTGGTGTTTCATTTCCCCAGTTGTCCTTTTTCTCCTTTATGATTTCTGCATTTAAGCTTGTGCAGATTCAACAAACAGGAAAAAGACTGTGTTACAGTAACATTCAGTGAGTCATGATCTCTTTGTACGGGGAAGCATCTTTACCTCTATAACCAGACAGGGAGAGAGTTGATGTGTTAGCATTGTTGTCTCTGGTACCAAATAGTAGCTGAACAGTTTCTGCTGCAACAGATTATGTCTTAAGGACCAATTTGTAATGCAGACTGCAAACCTGTCTGATTTATGAAGCAGCTGCTATCTTCAGGAGCAGATCCTGTCAGACACATTAGTCTGGCCACACTGTGAGAAAAAAGGAGATTATGCCCTTTAGACCCACAATGAATCATGAAACTCTCCAGCTTCTCATCAGAAATGATAATAATGTGAGGAAAGGAGAGATAATTTGCTTTCATTGGTCTCACAAATGACAGCTCATATTTAGACATCTGGGACAATTGTTTCCAAAATTAAGAGACTCAAAATAGCACTTTTTTGTCTAAAATCAGCTCATTCTTCAATATTTAATTCAATACTGGCAGTATTTCTCATATTCTTAGTTTAAATGGTGAGAAAATTCAGTTTCATTAAAATGTTCCAAATTATTACTGCCAAAAAAGATTTTAGAATTCATTTTCAGGCAGACGTAAAGAAATATATGACATGAAGCTGAAAATTATTACAAGACATTGGAGCTAAAAGGAATGGGTCTTTCAAAGACACAAGATATAGAAAAATGCCAGAGGGACTTATTTTCTCACTGAACATCAAATAAAACTGAACAGAACTAAGAGAAATGAGGTCTGCAGAGAGATTGGCAAACACTCAGGAAGTAACTTTGTGCCTGTAATATGATGCATAATATATCACAGGGCAACAGTGACTCCCTGAGAGAGATGGACAGTCTGAACTGGTTGTAATTATTGATTAAGAATCTCAGTCTTACTAATCAGTAAGACTTTGGAAAACATAAAACAATATCTTCTTTTATCTAATTATACTAAAAATTATTAGATCCCATTGTGTGAGCACCGTGGAAGTGCTCTCAATTGGCACAAGTTGCACAGACAATTTCTACTTAAAATGGCATAAACTGAAAAGGTTTTTAATTTCAATTTCCTCTTGCAAAGGCTGGTTGCCAAAAAACTCTTCTCACTATTGCTCGGTCGTTGGTGGGCAATTTGTTCCAGACTCTTTCGCCTTCTATGGAAAGGATCTTTGTGCCAGCTGTTTCCTCATCTAGTTTTAAATCTTTCCTATTTCTGTAGGGGAGCAAAAAAAAGTTAATTCTCTAAGGTGCAGAAGATCCCACGTGTTCAGAGTGGGTAAACACCTTAGAGGAGCATATGTATGACAGTCTTTCCCAGTGTGGTTGCTCATATTTTCCCCACGACTGAATTATGCACATGTGGGTCCATATAAATAGAAGAGAGACGAAGTGGAAAAATAGCCTCTTATTTCACACTTTTTCAATATCTAGGGCTCAGAATTCATAAATACCACGAGCTACTGCTGCTGTCCTCATTAATATCTCTGACTGCAAAGTTAAGTATTTGAGGAGGTAGCTAAGAACCAGTCTTGCCAGAGTCCTGGACCAAACTTTCTGTCAGAGTTGGGAGATCCAGCAGGGTTACTCAGACACGTATTTGTGATGATACCTACAGAAATGTACACCAGTTTCACGGCATACTGAAAAATTGCCCACACCAGATATGGATTGTTTCTTCATGGCCAGACCTTGAAAAAAATTAACATTAGAGTCTTGGATAGATGCCAGCCTTTCCTCTCAGTCACAGTCATATGGCTCTGCTGTACCTTGAGTTAGACCTTGACTCCCACCCTTGGCTGGCAAGGGCCTCTGAATGCTCATGGAAAGTACAAAACCCCACTGACACCTATAAGCCTGTCAGTACAGCCAGCAGGTCTCTCTGAAGACCATAAGCAAAACCAGCCAGGCCAACAGCATAGCAACAATCTCAACAGTATAAACATATTTTAGCAGCAAGAAAACAACCAAGAAGTCCTGTGAGATAACACAACCTAGATACCCCCGCATCCTGAGTGCCCTGCCCCAGTATGATATATATTCCATGGTCCCGTTGGCCATGATGGCTGGTTTGGTCCAGAGTAAGAGGTGACTGAGCCTCTTTGCCTCCCAGACACACGTGGATATGCGATGTCAGACACACTGAGATGCTTGTCCCCGGCCCCTGTAAGTATTTGACAGGAGGAAGTAAAATTGCAGGTGCTCTTTCCTCTCCAGGGCCTGCAAGGACCTTGCTCCCTGCAGCAGGAGGGAACATGTGAGATGGATATACAAGGTCCAAGCTGCACTATGCCAGACAAAGAAAAATAGCACAATTCAGATTTACGTATTTCTTAGGAGCTCTGCTCTGCATTTGGTAGACAGGGACAATTCTTCAGCTGGTCACTAATGAGCTCTGCCTGAGCAGTGCACAAGCAGTGGTCCAAAACAGCTGTGCTGCTTTGCTCTGCCTTTATCTGATTCTGCAGCCCCGGTCTTGTATCTATTTTTTATCCTCCCAGGTGCTAATGGTTTCTGACCTCTGAACCAGTGTTTGCTAGGGCAGAGCAAATGCCTCTGGTTTTGTGTGCAGGCTCAATGCCAGCCACAAGCCTCTAATCACATTAAATCCTGCTGCTCTCTGCAAAGAAACTCTGGACATCAACTTGCATTCAAGGCTCTCCTTTTGTTTAGCAGCACTGCTCTGCCCACAGTCTCGTCAATAACAACATTAAAGACCATTTATATGCACAGCTGGACACTCTGGAAAACTGATGGGTCTAACAGACAGCAGTTGAGCACTCCAATCATTTAACACTATTAGATAATAGAGCCCACTGGTTTTTTCAATCCATAAAAAGGCCTTTCCTGTGCTCAAACCTTATGTCATTAAAGAATATACATTTTACACTAGCAGTATTCTTTCGTGAGAAAAAAAGAGAGCCTTTTTTTCCTTAAGTAGGCAGAGAGTCTTGTTTCCTGAGATTGTGAATCATTACTGACACAGGGGACAGATGAAGTATAGGTGGTCAAGAACAAGGTTGGTTCATGTTGTAAAGCATTTAGAATAACATAACACAAGACCAGAGAAACCAATTAACTTATGGGAGGAACATGTTCTTATGTGCATGGTATATTGGGTGAGTATTTTGGTGGTGAATATCAAAATAAATGGGGTAATATAAGTCTAATTTAAAAGCAGCTATTTCAGAGAAATGAGGGGAAAAAAGTAATTGTATTAAAAATTCAATAAGGAACTAACCAAACAACCAACCAATGACATTAAAAAAATAGTAAAACTGCACTTTGTGAAACATTGTCTTGGTGTTATTCTGACTTCTGAAGTTCTCACTCAGAATCAGGCTCTTTGCCATCCTACAGAAGGATGCGCAATGTGGGAGTCTTAAATTCAGTGCTTTTTGAGGAATTAGAATACTCCTCAAGGGTCCATATTGGGACCAGTATTGTTTAATGTCTTAGACAATGACATAGTGGAATCAAGTGCACCCTCAGCACATTTGCAGGTGACACCAAGCTGAGTTGTGCAGCTGACACTCCTGAAGGACGGGATGCCATCCAGAGGGATCTGGACAAGCTCAAGAAGTGGCCCCATGGGAACCTCATGAGGTTCAACAAGGCCAAGTGCAAGGTGTTGCACCTGGGTTGGGGCAATGTCCAGCATCTACACAGGCTGAGGGATGAATGGACTGAGAGCAGCCTTGCTGAGATGGACTTGGGGGTACTGGTGGATGAAAAGCTCGGTGTGAGCCAGCAGTGTTCTCTCACAGGCCAGAAAGCCAATCGTGTCCTGGGCTGCATCAAAAGTTTGGCCAGCAGGTCAAGGGAGGTGATTCTGCTCTGGTGGGACCGCATGTGGAATACTGCTCTGGAGTCCTCAGCATGGGAAAAACATGGACCTGTTGAAGTGGGTCCAGAGGAGGGCCATGAAAATGATCAGAGGGATGGAACACCTCTCCTATGATGAAAAACTGAGAGAGCCGGGGCTGTGCTGCCCGGACAAGAGAAGGGTCTGGGGAGAGGTTATTGTGGCCTTTCAATACTTAATGGGGACTTCTAAGAAACATAGAGAAAAAATTTTTAGTAGTGTCTCTTGCAAACTAACAGAGGTTTGATTTAGACTAGATTTAATGAAGACATATTTCACAACAAGGGTGGTGAAACATGGACAGATTGCCCAGAGAGGTGGCAGATGCCCCATCCCTGGAAACATTCCAGGTCAGGCTGGATGGGGCTCTGAGCAACATGATCTAGTTGAAGATGTTCCTGCTTATTGCAGGGGTGGTTGTAGTAGGTGACCTTTCCTGCTCAAGCTCTTCTGTGATGCAGGGATTCTATGGTTACACGGCAGTCTGCTAGGACTACATTCTCTGCAGACGAAAATGTCCAAGAACATTTACGTTTAACTAACAGGAATTGTAATGAAGGACCAGAATGGGTTGCACTGGGGTGTTACCAGACAGGAAAAAGACTCAGAAATGAATTTCTGACATGTTTTGGAAACCTTAGAGTTTTCACTGTAATGTTTGTAGGAAGAATATATAAATATTTTATATATTGAAGTGACAGTTACGTATCTTTGCCATGAACAAATTCTTAGTAGTTAGACAGATACAAGGATAGATAGATAACTTGGAGTGAGGCAAGCGTGAACTGTAGTCAGCAACTGATTTTCAGGAATAATCTGTTACCATCCATTCAGAACATGAATACTGTAAAGACATTTTTCTGAATGCTTCCAGCCATGGTTACATAAAAAATGCAGTAAAGAAAAAGCATTTTCAGGCACCCAGGAAATGTAATGCTGAACCAGCCTGTTTAAAGATTCCTGATGGCATTAGGAAACAATACCTGCTAGAAGGCAGCTGTTCATAGGTATGCCAGCTTCATCACTGTCTAGTAACACAGGCTCTTACCTACGTGTAAACCAATGTGAGGAACTGGAAATAACGGTCTCAATTTTAATATTTTACAGCCACTTCAAACACATATAAATGAGTATTCAAGCTGCAAGGTAAAAAAGAAACAGGCCAAAATTCTGTTTTATAAATAAAATATCTCAAGTGTCAGATTGACTTTTACATTCCTGTAACTTCACTGTAGCCATGGGGCCTTTTTTTATCTTTTAAAGTAGAAATTGTCTCCATATGTGTGATAGATGGTACATCTATAAGAAGGTATCTGGCAGAAACAATGTATTTACTTTTGGTATCATCATAACAGCTTGCAATATTATCACTTGCTGTATACAATAATTTAACAGACTACATATACTGAATGTATAAATATTAGATTGTATTTCATATCTTTAGATGTTACAGATTTTCAGCATGTTGCCAGAAAAGGAGTCTAGCAATTTAAAGAGGATAATAAAAATTTAATCCACATATGGAACTTTTATAAAATATGCTCCAGTAGTTTTTACACATTAGAAGTACTTTTCTTTGCTTCAATTTGGTTCAATTTTCTTTCTCTTGTCTTCCCAATACCACATTTCTTCTTTCTCTCATGAAGTTCCATAGAGTTATAACAGAGATTAAATTTACCATTTATTTTAAAGTCAGATTTGACCTTTATATTCCAACATAATTAAAGAGAATTTTACAGTGCTTAAATTTAGTAAAACATTGTTAAATTTTGATGCCTAAGCCCCTTCCCCTCCAGCCTCTCACAGACTTAAATAATGAAACGTTCCCATGGTGATTTTCACTGGAATCACATGTAATGTCTAATTTCAATCAGAAGACATTAAATATTTGCCAAGAGAGACTGGGTAACTGATTTTCTAAATGTGCAGTGTTTTGTAAATAAAATAGTGCAATCCTACTGTAGTTGCTATTCAATAGTATAATCCTACAGTTTTAAATTAAACAAGACATCATTTTATTAAAACAAAAAACACAAAACATATTGTAATTATCTGCAATTAGAAAAAGGATCAGGAGGCCCAGCAGATCAGGCATGACTTAACACGTAATATAATCACAAATGATAGATATTTCCAAATATTTTGTCAGTTAACATTTTGAATTTCTGTATAAGGTTTCACTTTGAAAAATTCCCTATTCCTCAATGTAATTTTAAGTGAAAATTGGAAGATTTTGCCCCTAATTTATCACATCCTTATTAGGATATGATTTTGATCGTTGGTGAAAACTGAGGCCTTATGATTCACCAGCATAAAAAAGCAGTTTCCCTGCAATCAAGGTTAATTAATGTCAGCTGATGTTCTGCACAGCTTTTTCATTCTTAGCATTGACAAGGTACTGGGATTTCAGACAGTGAAGGGGAAAATGAAGTACCAGGTACAGGTAGCTAGGATAAACAGTAACTGCAGAATAAATATTTGAAGTTCAGTCACGAAAAGGAAAGGAAGTATCTTCTTTGCACAGTGCCGGAACAAAGAGCAAAAAGAAAAATTCAGAAAATACAGTTTAAAAAAAGTAGGGAAAATAACCTGTCAGATCTTGAAGAATATGAAAAACGGTCAATAGCTATCTTTTCACCTCATGGTTTTGAATGTAATTTGATAGTGATATTAGAAAGTGTACTTTTAAGAAAGTATTGGGGCTATACGGCACATTTTTTGACTTTAGAGATTCTTTGTCGTTCCTGAGTGTGTGAAGGATGTTCCACCTCCTTTGAAGTCAAAAGCAAACCACCTCCCAAGGACAAGAATGTACCCCATATCCGTAGTGTTTAAAACACTCATCTGCAGAGCTGTTAGAAAGAAAACTTGCTTCTGAAACCTTTTAGCATTATATAGACAAATATCTAAATCCCTTTTTATTTATGAAAACTGTCCTGATTTAAACCTCATATTTTATTTTAATGTCCTTTTACATGTAAACACATACACATGCTTATAACACCTTTTTTTACAAAAGCTTCATTAATGTTATTTAGAAGATGTATTTCTAGGTGATTCAGCCTATATGGGCCAATATTTAAGACTTATCTTAAAACAGATTTCAATAAAATGTGATTGGCTCTATCAAATGCATATAGATATATATTCCATATAGGTTTTTTTTTTGGTTCTCCACATATTTGGAGGAGAAACTGAAAAAAGAGCACTAGCTTTATGGATAGTACTGGCACAACATTGTGATAAAGCCCAGACTGTTTCTTGAATTCCAGAGTATTTTGCTTTTGTGTCAGCTGTCTCAGTGTCAGGCAGCCACCTGATGATGGGATCGTGGTTGGGATGGTGTGTTGGGATGCAACCACCTCAGCACTGTTAAACAGTGGGAGAAAGGTCAGCATGGCTTCCCCAAGGTATGGGTGACAGAAGATGGATAGACACTCACCTCGTACCTTTCTTGCATGTTAGGGAAGTTTCTGAGAATAGGCATCTTTTCCCAGCGTTATCCTGGAGCGTATGGGCTCTTATCTTCTCCTCAAAAGGATAAAGTTCCAAATTTTAGCTTCTTCTTTCATGGACTCTATGCCACAGTAAATTTTGCTGGTTTTCCTCAGAATATGGAGCAGGTTAGGGTAGGTTTATTTGCTGTAGTCCTCCCAGCTAAACAGAGCAGCAGAGAACACACTGAATATTTATGTTGCTCATGGAGACCAGGAGTCTGTGAAGCACACCCTAATGTAGTCCTTTGTTTGATTTGTCCTGATATGAAGGAAGGAAGGAAGGAAGGAAGGAAGGAAGGAAGGAAGGAAGGAAGGAAGGAAGGAAGGAGGGAAGGGCCAAGATACAGACAAATTTGCTTAATAGGATGGAAGGATAGTGTAATACTTTTGTTTCCGAGATGAAAAAGCAAGCATCAGACCTGACACTGACTGCATAACATGAGGCGATGGCAGGTAAGGCTTTGCCTTTCTTGACTTTATCTGGCCATGGTCCTTTAGCTGACAAAGCACTTCTCTGATTACTACCCAGCCAGTCTCCAATCTGGCACCAGAAGAGTACAGCTGCAAAATCTGTGAAGAGCTCATTCACAGCAAATACCACCCAGATAGGCCAAAACCAATTATGGCTAGCAGTTATTAAAGCACTTTAGCATGAAAGAAATTTCATCGGTGTAAGATTATATAATGCATAATATATGCCCAAACTTATGTCCACAGACCAGTCATGATGTGTTTCAGTTTGGGCAAAAGCGTATAGTTGTTTGACTTAAGTAATAAAAGGGTTTTCAAACCTTCTTGGAAACTGCAGAGAATGCCAAACAGATGGAACTGAAAGTCCTTCTTTGTTCACAGCCCATTCAGGATAAATTCTATCTGTATTGCAGCATTCCCCCACCTTTTTACTGTTATCTGAGGTCATACTGCTGACCTGAGTATCTCATCCATTTTCTGCTCTCTGGCGTAAGAACTGTGCCTCACGTGCTTTCCAAGAGCACTGCTATACCACCCGTACAAGGTATCAGCCTATTAATAAAAGAAGTACTACTAATAAATGTAAAAAAAAAAAAAAAAGAAGTTGTTAAGATGAAGGCAATTGCAACCTAGGATTAGTAAATCACTCCCAGTAGAATTTAGTAAGAGCAACAGAAAACATCTGATTACTGGAAGTTCAGCTAACTCAGAAAGGTATTAAAATCTGTTACTAGGATTGTAGATGCTGCAATGTAAAAATGCTATTCAGTACAAATGTAACAACTAGCCTACTTTTCAGAAAATAAAGTTTCTTCTTATGGTTATAGTGTGTCCCACTATTCTCCTGAAGGGCCAAAGAGTAGTCTTCTTAGTAGTATAGGCAAAAACTAAAAATAAGGACCTTGTGTGCAACTAAAACCTGAACTATGGTATCACAGAACTTTTGAGGTGGCCTTTGCAGTTATGCTGTGCTGATGAAAGAACACAGGCAAACACAGTTTTGCACAAGTGACAGATAAGACACTCAAAATAGAGAGAAAGGGAGCAATAATACCCCTTACCTCAGCTTTGTGAAAAATATAAGGGGTCCTATATTATTTAATAGCATTTTATTGGCTGCAGGACAGAAGGGAAAAAAAATCAGATTTGAAGAAAAATAATTAATTTGTAATTATGTAATATTCCCTCATTGGAAGAAATTTATAAATACGAATTATTTAAAACTTGATGGCATAATGAAGAGTGAGGGAATCCTCTGTGGTTTCCATAGGAATGTTACCTGACTCGCCAGGGAAATCGGCACTCCGTTGTCCAGTCCTCTAGAAACACAAGCAGTGGTATACAGGGGAGTACCTTGGGGTCGTATCACTTCCAACAATAGTGGCTAAGGGCTTACCTACAGCCAGTTTGATCAGTGGGAGTACTACTGGGTCAAAGCCCAAAAAGGAACATAGCCCTGGTTCTCTCTTGGGGCACAGAAACACGGGATGGCAAAGGTTCACCTCATCTTGGAGAAGGCCAGGCACAGGTGCCTTCCTCAACAAGGATGACATGTGGGGGAGTCTGCTGCCACGGTGCACTGCTCTCCTACTTAATCAGCAGAAAACTGCAGTTGTTCCTTCTCCTTTCTCTGGCAGTCTAGTTCAGAACTCATCTAACATTTTCCATCCTCCCTCTTTTAATTGGGAAAGGTTAGACCGGTTTTCACAGACTTTTTTTATCCGATTAATGCTTATGTCGCCTGAATGATGGCAAATGGGAACCTTAGTCCAGTGATGCCATGGTACAAAGCTACACAGATCTCTCTGTGCTTTGGAGACAGTTATGATGTTCACTAAAGGGGCATTTGTGTTGGAGACAACAGTGAATGCTGTTTGATAGTTGGTTTTCCACCCCAAAGATAAGTTAGGAAGTGCTAGTGTGGTCACTGAAACCCTGGCCTGTATTACAGGAATAGTCTCAAATGTCACCCTTTCAACAAGGTTCAAAAGTATGTTCCACTTCACTTGTGATGAGCCTTTGCTGCTGGTTCTGGGCTGAGTTTTATATTCCTACAGTAATTTAAACAGTAACAAGGTACAGAGCAGCAGAAATGTCTGTCTTCTGAGCTCTACTCCTGTGATCTGACAGATCTTTCAATTTGTTGATTTCATAGCCCTAAGGATTGTTTCAGTGCCAATATCATATTATCTCCTTCCAAAAGTCTCTACAGATCTTCCCCAGAATAAATGTGACCACCTAAATGAATGGAACCAAAAAGATTTTATAAAATCTATTTTACATTTTAGAAGTATATAAACCTTATTAAAAGATACTATACTACTACAAGAGGGTGATGTGTCCTCTTTAAATACAAGACTTTAAACTGAGAGAAGAGAGAATAATGATGCTGTTCTTGAGGTGTAACACAAAAAGCGTCTTTGAATTTTAAGCCAGCTCCTCTGCTAATACAAAGCAGAGTTATTCCAGTGAAGGCAGTGGAATTCTGCAGATTTATGTTGCTAGGGATCTGTCTGACAATGGCAAGTGACAGAAGAGACAGCCATCTCTCAGGAAAAAGAAAACGCGAGGATCAAAAAACCTCTAAAATGTATTCAGCAGTGATTGCTCCTGAGAGAAAGGGCAATAATAAATGCCCTATAGTGGAAAGAGGAAAGAATGATGCAAGCATGACAGAGGAAGAAGAAAAAAATTGCAGTCAATCAGAAGCTGCAGAGAAAAGATGATAAGGGCAGCAAAATATCAATTTGGGCTGAAGCCAGATGAGCAGTGGAACAAGAATAAGAATGTAACCTGCTTACAAAGCAGGTGAAAATTACAATACTGAGAATAAAGTAATTTATTGAAGCTTGTTGTGTGAGGCTCCGAACACTTTATGTGCAAATTTGAGCCTCGTTTCATCCTCAGCCAAAGTTGCTTTGAAGGACTCTTCTGTCAGAGACAATTTTTTTATTCCATTTGATTGACATCTGTAGTTAGTCAGAAGTACTGAACTTGATATAAATGTACAAATTTTCCTTCTTTTTGTAATGTTTGTAATGTTTACTCTGTATAGTTTTTAAATTTAAGAACATTGAAAAAATACTTTATGGAGTTAATAGTTTTCTGAGTTTTTTTCAGTGAGAACTCTGAAATATTCTACATTTCATATCATGCCTAATCCAATAGGTACCTATATCTATAAAATCCAAGTGAAGAGAGAAAAAAAAAAAGATTTTATATTATCCAAGAAATGAGAAAAGACACATTGTTTTTTCAGAATCATCCCTTAACTGGGAGTACAGAGCTCAGGACAAGTAGATATTAGAACTATTATATGTATTGTAGAAATTATTCTTGTGATCGACTAGTTTTGTTTAAATCACTAGCAGTAATCGTATGGGCAGAAAAAGTGAATTACTCAGATGAGCTCACAACCTGAGCTGTATGTAAATACCAGATATAGGACTGGACCTAAAATGTCTCAGCATAAATAGAATAGATATCCATATAGAAGTCTTGAGCCAAAGTGACATAATTTCTCTCACCTTTGAAAATGAGCCTGTAAAGTTCCCTATGTCAGGCCTTTGCTGACATCACACAAAATGCAAGACTTTGCAAAAGTAACACTTGCATCTATTACTGTTTTCTCAAGGATGAGAGGGTTTACACTATGGCCTGTGTATTGCAGACCAGATGTAGTTTGTGAGTGCTGAGATACAGTGACTTCTAACGTGGCCCTCCTTTTCCCCTCCCAGGTTTATAAAGGGATTTATTTTCTTTTTCCAGCTCAGAATTTGTCTTTCATATTTTGAAAAGTAGAGTGAAATTTCCCTTTGATTCCTGTTTTTCCCTTCTTTGAAACACTGGTTACAAACTCGGCCTTAATGTGACTCCTTGGCACAGCATGGCCCACATGTTAGAAAACAGTGCTCTAACCAGCAGCACATCAAAAGTATTTTCTGTCTCTATTTGAAGTGCAAGCAAATTCCAAAACTGTCTGAGGTGACGTCTGGAGGAAGATGAGAGGACTGAACTCCATTCAATTCTGGGTTCATTTTAATTGACAGTGAAATACAGATCTGACACATCTAACTCTAGACAGTCCATGGCATCAATCTCTGAAGAACCAAAGCCTCCTCATCTCCGACAGGCTTTTTCATAAGCTCTCTACTGTGTATTATTTAAAAGGGTGTCTGGACAGTTATTCACTTTTGCTAACCCAAAACATAGTGCTGCTATTAATCACACACACACAAAGGCAAAAATAAAAGGTTATTATAAGTCCAGAAGCCAAGAAAATTCAGAATTTTTTCATGCTTCCAACCTGAAAGTTGAATGGGTCCTGGTCCTAATTAATCTATTCAGACAAGAATTGGTAAAATTAAGGAACCAAAGGCTTTAAATATGGGAAAACAAATTCTCACATGATGTAAAAGGACAATGTCTGGTCATATTTATTTTACATTTAATCTAGGTAGATCTTTCCCCACAACAATAGCAATTAAATAGTGTGTCAGGAGCAACACTCACAAAGTTCAAGGTGGGAAGGTGAGACCATATGAGAATCATTTGTTTGCCTCTCCTCTGATGCTAAATCTCTGTTTTCTTTTCGTAGCTCTCCATTTTACAAATGTATGTAAGAACTTTTAGTTCAAAGAACCTGGAAATCATTGCGAGGTGTAAATGCCCCTTGCCCAGGTAATTTTAAAGATTTTGATTGGGTAGGTCAGAACTCTGCTATCAGTATAAGAAGAATATATAATAATATTTACAACAACATAGCATAAATGGAAAACTCTATGAGACCTTATCAAGTTTACTTTTACTCAGTGTCTAAGAGTATATTGGTCATTAAAAGTTTGGCCTGCTGATCCAGGGGTCATACCAAACTAATCTGCATTTAAAAACCCCTATTTTTTTAGTACTGCTTGCGATGCCTGAAGTGGCCACCTAAAAACAGAGACCAGACAAGAATAAGGGACTAAAGGTAGGTATTTATTTGAAAGGCCTTCAAAGGTACACCTTGGGGAGCCAGAGGCTGCTCTCAAAATGGACCCCAGGATGGACGACAGGTCACGAGTTCTTCACACTTTTATAGGTTTGGTTCATTTGCATCTCAGGGTTAATTCTCCGATTAAAGCTTCGGTTAATGATGTAGTTTCCCCAAGCTTGCCCCCCCTTTAGAGGCTTTTGGTTTACACATTTTGGGCCTAGGATGGTCTGGGTGCCCTTGGAGAGCAGGCCTGGAGAGGCTTTGTTATGTTTGCCTTGCATGAGAGAGCAGAAGTTAACAGGCTACAAGAAACTTCAGAGCTACACGTTAGGCAGTACAGGATTTGAAAAATATGAAAGTTAAAACCTAAGGCATCACTTGGAGGAAGGGAAGAATTACACTGTATTTACGAATAAGGTGTGTTTTTTTTCTCTCCAGTGGAAAAGTCACATTTAGCAGGAAAAGAGATAACACTTCATATATAAATAAAGAAAACTCTGCTTTTTAGTAGTAGAGACAAATTCCCATTCAGCTTAATTATGTTTATGATGTAATTCCTCCAGGGAAAGTATCGGAAAGTGGCACAGAACCTTGCTTCCCTTTAGTCTAGCTGAAGAGTTGGCTGATTTCACTTCCTGCACAATGCTCTACCGGTCTTCGGAAGAAATGAAATGCTGCTGGCATTGAGAAGACTCATAGGAACATTCAGTAATCACTGTGAATAATCACACTGTTCATGCAGCCTTGAGCATTTGAAGTCTCTTGCTCACCGATATTTTATTTTCTCCTTCAGTGTATCATTAATCATAATTTCCTGCCCTTCAGAAGAGGTTTTTTTGTTACTCCTTAGTGCGGTATATTATTTTCTGTGGATTTTATGTTCTTGCCTCACTGTCACCACACTACCCTGCTTTATTTATTAAATTTAGCTTTTCTGTTATTGTACTTATAAGTAATCTTGGGCTATTTTTGTGTGTTTGTTACTTTCCATCTCATGTTTGTTTAATTATCATAACAGCAAGGGTATCTTTTAAATATTTTTAGTAGACACATAGCACACTTGGCTTAAATTGGATGGTTGTTTATAAGTTATTATGGGAACGGCGCCTTGAGAAGCATTCTCCTCATAGCACATTTATTTGTTTTTGTTTGCAGTTTAGAGTAAAAGGAAATTTTTTAGGTTGGGTATTGCTTGCCCATCTTTGCACAGAATTTCGCTGAAATGAAGGGGGGCCAGTGGCAGGTCTGGGACCCACTGATGCTGGTGGAAAATGCCTGAAGTGGAACATGGTTACTACATGGATCTGTGCATATTTCTCCCCAAGAGATAAGCCAAGATTTGCCTTTTAGCAGCAACTGTGGAATCCTTACCCAGACAAACCAGGAACTGAAAAGTGAACAGAGCTCAAAGGTCTCTTTGGCACTGTCTTTCAGCCAAAATAGGGTTTTATTTATTATTTTTCTACTCTAAAGTAGAAGTGTCTTTGTTTGCCTTAACCACCATGGACCACTATGGACATGTACACCTCTAGCAAGAAGGAAATCTGTGCACAAATGAGACATGAGTGAGTAAAACAATAAAGCAAAGAAACCTTGGAGAACAATTTTAAGTCACTGTGCTTCACTCTAGCTGCAGCTTTGCTTTCTATAATGCCTTCCAGTGAATGCAAGGATCTCATTCTTTCTAGTTTCATTATGATTTTGAAATAATTCCCTGCTTTTGAAGTAAAATGCCCATTTTCTTTGCAGGTAGCTGTTGCAATATGTTGAGTGTCTGGGCAAGCCACTTGTTATTAATTCCTGCATTGTACAGAGGCTTTTGTTCCATAGAGTTGGTCAGCTCTAAATGAACTTTGTAGGCCTTTATCAGATAATACAGATATCTAGACATCTAGACAGGTCTTCATAGTCCTTTTCAGCATGTCTGTGCTCCTTAGTAGAACTGTCGGTGCTCATGTGAACTAACACTGGCCTCTGAGTTTGTCTGATCTTGATCTTATATTCCTCCATTACCTATTAAGATCTGAATTGTGAATTTAATATTCATATTATCGTGCACTTCATTTTTTGCCCAAGAAGGATGCTCAGGCTGTCCTTAATGGCCTGAAATGGAGGCCACAGGGAAGATTAGGGTCTGCCCATTTACCCTGCCCTGTGAGCAGGCTGAACTTATTGCAAGTCTAAACCCCATGAACTGTGACATCAATTAAGAGTGAGGAGCTGTTAAGCAGCACTCTGCCCCCATAATCATGGCTGTTAACTGTCCAGGACACTTTGTTAGCCCAGAGGGGCTAGACAGAGGCTCCTTGCCCAGCAGCAGGGTGTAACATGTAGCCCATGGTGGTGGGATGTCCCTTTCCTTGTGTATTGTGGCACAATCAGCATTGGAGGTTTCCTTGCAGTTTCCCCAGGGTCAGCCCTAAGGCTGTTCCTTACAGCCAGAAATAAGACAGAAAATTCATCCCTGGTCCCTGGACAGGCCCACTCCATAATAGCATTGTAGGCAAAATCAGTGAATCTGGTTTTGCAACCCCTGGGATGCAGCAGCTGTCTGAAACAATCCTTCCACGGCCTGACCCTTTCTTACTGGGCACCTACAAAATGCATGGTCTGTTTGTAATGAGATGCTATTATTGTCACTCTAATTCTGCACTGAATTTCAGTTTGCATTCTGTGAAACAGACCCACTACTTCTGTTCAAAACCAGTTCTAACCTTTGTGACTCCAAATGAAGTCTTGTTTAAAAGAACAATAGGTGAACTGTAGCCACAGGCCACCAGTTGTGCATTTTTAAAAAGTCAGAGAAGAAGCTTAAAAAATTCAACCTTGGATTGAGTTGTTAATTCTGAATGCAGGAGGTTGTTTTAGAAAGAAGAGGTTTCCTAATGCAAACAGCATGAAAGACCAGCATGAACACCATGTGAGCAGCAGCAAACTCAAAGTAATTGAAAGCAATATTCAGGGTTGGTGCAGTTATTTATATATTGGAGATCCATTTAGATTCAATGAGAGATGCAGATTTAGAGAGGCAGAGAATTCCAAAGTTGTCATTTACAACTGAGATTAAATGACAGAGAAATTGTATGTGCGTGACAAAGCTGCATGTGGGCTTAATTTGTGCCAATGTGGATGCACATCAGTAATTGTTTGCATGCGGCCAGGAACATCTAAGCTGTTATGGCAGTGCTAAGTATTGCTATTTTGAAAATGTATGAGGATCTGGACAATAAACTGAAATAGAATTCTGAAAAGCAAATGGGAAAATTTACCATTCTCAAAAGATTTAGAAACACATACATTACAGGGTTTTTTTCTATGAATTTCGTTAAAACAGATGTTTGGCAACAAGTTGTAGAAGCTTGCTATATAGACCCATCATTCCAACTCAATCTCACAGGCTAATAATGACCTTTTCCTTTTTGTCAATATCCATCTCCTCAGGTCAATACAGGGTAAAGCACAGTGTAAAATGCAGAACTTGCCTTATATGCCCATGAAGGCTGGGAAGCACAGTTTACTGTTAAATATGTTCTACCTTCAAATTTGCCAGTCAAACACATATTCCCTGTTTAGGGACTGGAATTAGACAGATTGTATCTGTGCTATTTTAACAAACACATTCCCTTCCACTCCTAAACCCCTTTTCTTCTTTACTGCTGAAACTTTTTTTACTGCTCGCTAAATTGAGCCTAGAAATCCTGTAGCTTAGGACAGGTTCTGCCTTTGTTGTCACTAAATGCTGCTACAGCAACCGAAGTCAAGATCTTGCTTCTGCAGAATATTTAAGTGTTTGGTTAGCAATTAGAATACCATTAAATTTTACTGGAACAAGAGGACTTGGGACATGTCAGTAAGTGGAGTGATTTAGGTTTACGAAAAGTCACAAACAAAACCATAGACATAGTGTTCCTCTTAGCCTTTCCAGTCGTGGGTCTGTAGTATAGTCACACTTTGTGTGATGAGGAGCCATGAACTTCCCAAAGCTCAGCTGGATTACGGGCCAGTAACATCCCCAGAAAAAATGCCAGAATGAAGGCCCGAGGTTCTCAGATGTCTCCTATTTAGCAGCTTGATACAAATCCCTATTGACTAAGCATTTTAACAAGTATGATACATATTAATAAAAAAGAATGCAAATGAGGCCTAAACCAGGTTGTAAAAAATCTCCATTTCATCTGCTTCTGCATTCACATCTTTTCCATAACAAGCTGGAGAAACACAGACTTTGGGGAACATAGTAAAGGAAGGGCCTGCATGCCCGAGAGCTTGTCTTTTCTTCCTCTTGTGTTAAGTTTTAAAAAGGGATTGCAGCTCCTGCTACACCTTACCCAGGGCAGATATGAGCAAAGGCTCTCTAGCAAGATGGGTAAGAGCAAGGAATGGGAGAGGAAAGGATGGTGCAACAATGCTTTGCAAGGATGCTTACGGAGATTACAGATGTTCATTTCTTACATGTGTACTCAATGTCCTTGCTTCTGCTAGTATTTTTCTGAATATGTTTTACTCAAAACAGGATATTTTTCTTATTCAGAAGAGGATACACCATACCTTCAAGTAGAAACTACAAGTGCATTTTGTCTCTGCTTTTCTTCTCTCTCTGGACTGCTGCATAGCCTGTGGCACAGCAGGCAATGTCCTGACAAACCCTGATATGCAGGACTATCTCCCACTTTCTTTTAGCTCTGATTCTTCTACACAGCCCTAGGATATCTCAGTGGCTGTGATATTTAGAAGAGTAGTGGAGTTCTAATTTCTTCGGTATATAATGAGGAGTGTAATCTGGGGAATGATCAAGTGATTTTTTCTTTTTAAGCACTCTGTTCCCATGACTTCTTTAGCCTGTAGTCCACAACGCTGAGAGGAAGACGATGTTTTGTTGAACGTGTGCTGAGTGTTTTTACTAGAACTGCTGGATGGAGTGCAAGTGTCTGAAATTCCAAGGTGGGGATTAAAGCAGCCTCCTTGAAAAATGTCAGGGAGGTTTCAACCCTGAGTTTTCATTTCCCTGAAGCCATTGGTGTTGTAAATATGTAATTTAGGACAGGAGCTGGCAGAAGAGCATAAGAACATTAAGCGTCTTAAAGATAGCTGGCAGAGTGCCCATAAACAACGCTTCAGCTCTGGTGCAGTGCACAGCAGCACAGCGTAAATTTCCAAAGTTAATGAAGAAATCACTTTTTTATTCAGGAAACCTAAACCCTACAGAAGCAAACCTGTCAGGGCTTGTAAAATGCACAGAGAGTATTTCCGTGGCACGTTTTAAAAGAATGCCTCTATAATGATTTATTTATTAAGCAGTAAATTCTAATGTGACTTAAAATGAAAGGCTTTTTTGCTACCTACTTGCAAATTAGGTTGTGTCAATATGTAGAAGTACAGTTGTTATCTGTTAAAGAACATTTGAGGCCAGTGATGCCTGGAGATCCCAGTGATGCCAGATGATGCCCTAAGTGTGCCCAGTGGGATCCTCGTGAGGTCTCCATGCATGTGGGAACCCATGTATATGTTGCCAAGTATAAGGTCCTGCACGTGGGTTGGAGCAAGCCCTAGTATCAGTACAGAGTGGGGAATAACAGGATTGAGAGCAGCCCTGCCAAGAAGGACTTGGGGTTGCTGATGGATGAAGAGCTCAACATGACTCTGCAATGTGTGCTCACAGCCCAGAAAGCCAAACATATCGTGGGCTGCATCCAAAGCAGCGTGGGCAGTGGGGCGAGGGATGGGATTCTGCTCCTCTTCTCCGCTCTGAGACCCCACCTGCAGTGCTGCATCCAGCTCTGGAGGCCCCAGCATAAGAAAGAGAAAGACCTGATAAAGCAAGTTCAGAGGAGGAACACAAAGGTGGTCAGAGGGCTGGAGAACCTCTCCCGTGAAGACAGGCTGAGAGACTTGGGGTTGTGCAGCATGGAGAAGAGAAGGTTCCAAGGAGATCTCATTGTGACCTTCAAATACCTTAAGGGGTATCAAAATAAAAACTTCCAATTGATTTGTCGGCCACAGCCAAGTACTGATCTCTTTAATCATTGTAGGGTATTGATTACCTGGTCCATGAATTTTAGGGGTCATTAGATCTTGCCCTAAAGTTGTGTGAAAGTTACTGAATCTAAATGAAAACAAATGGCGAGGCTCTGACACCATGCTGAGCAATGGTTACACGTGGGAAGCATTTGCATTTGTTATTTATTCTTTTCTTTAAATACTGCAGCGTGCTGGGTGATTTCACAATTTCCTCCATCAGTTGCATTTATGATTCTGTTGTTTCTGTGAGCCAAAATAAGCAGCTAAGAGTATTCTTGTTACTATTATTGTAACAACAATACAAAAATTAGGGCATCTTTCAAAACAAAGTCCATTGGAAATAATCCATTTTTGCAAGCAGAAAAAGATAGCAGGATCAGGCTGGCTGCAACCATGAAGACAACTCACAGTCCTTAGAATGCTCCAAGAGTATGCAGCAGTTATCAATTGATCTTTCATAGAAGTCAGTCTTCTTTTAGGGTATGGCTAATAAACACAGTGGACTGATTAAAAAAAACCTTAACAACTAGAACTCTTGGTATACTCACCATTGCCAGTAAACAGATGAATGTCACCCAGGAAAATGCTGCGTTTAGCAAATTGCACAGTATTTTGTCTTGGTTGAAACACAATTTTATGAAAATTGAATGAAAATTTCTGACTAAGAGGCCACCTACAGACACAGGCATCCACCAAATCTTACAAAACCATTCAGATACTTGTGCACATATTTTGAATATTTTGCCCCAAGGTTTGGGGTTTTTTGAGAATTTTTTTTTGACATGGAAATTCTTAGCTACAGAAGCAGTCTGTAATGAGATAAATCAGAATCATTTTCCCCAGACCTTTTTTGTACTTTATTAAGAACTGGCTTATCATTATGTTGTTTACGAGAGCTTTTAACAAAGAAAGGCAAAGGGAAAAAAAGGAGGAGCTTGAATGTGCATTTAAAGAGACTCCAGAAGCTAATCTATCTATAATTCCTCAAAATTGAAGAAACAGAGAAGAGGGAAAGAGGCTTGCCAGAACACAGTTCAGAAATTGAGTTGAAATTTAGTTTTTAAGATTTACCCTCTGGAGTAAGAACACCTTACTGCAGTAATCATAGGAGGAATATTGGGAAATCAGCTCAGGTCTCTGAATCACTTACACACAAATTTAAACCCCAAAGATGGAAGACACAAGCTTAAACACATTTTTGCTTAGGTTGGGCAATTCAGACCAATATCACTTCACAGCAAAAAATCATATGAACACCTCTGAACTTTGTCACCTGACAGACACTGACACGGTGCTCAGTACTTGTGAGCAACCTTGTGCCTGTCCTACATCCATTGAACTGTGGGTAGAATTAGTCATGCTGGTTGACAGAGTTAATTGACATTCAGTCTTTTTCTCTTTCAGTGAGTTACTGATTGACTTTGCTTTGACAAGTCTAAATTATTCATGACAGAACGTATGAAAAAGAACTCCAGCCTCTTGGTTATTTACGAAATGTCCACTATGACAGGGTGCAGCTTGTGATTAATTGCTGGAATACCTTTTGTTACTTCTTGAATGACCACTGAGGACTTTTCAAGCAGGGGGGTAATGCTAAATAACCTGCATTTCAGACTGCATTTTCGAACTTCAATTTAGTCTGTGGGAGGGAAGAAGTAATTTGATTTTCACTGACACGATGCCTTACATCTGTACGTACACCAAAAAATCCCCGCATTTCCCATGGAGATGCATGTACACAGCTTTGAGCTTATTGACCAGATCTTGCGTGAGACCTTTTGAAAATTTGATTCACTGTGGACTGAGAAGCCAGAAGAATTTATAAAGTGATATGAAAATAATGGAGGATGAGTATGCTTAACACAGAAAGCAGGACAAAAGTATTCATCTCTAATTAAGAACCAATTTTAAACTCAGATCAGTTGCTGATTAAAAAAAGAAAAGGAAAATAATTTTTGAGTTCAGACAAGTGGGCTGTTATCACATGGCCCAAGTTCAGGCTGTGACAAAATCTTACCTTAATCCAAGCAGTCTGTCTTCTTCATTTTAAAAGAAATAGTCACAGGCTTGACAAGCATTTCTGGACGAGAATTGAAGCCAGTTTAAAAATTTATTAACCAATGCATACCAGATATTTTTTTCTTGAACATGTGAGACCTTATTAAATTTAGGCTGCTTTAGGAGAGGCAGCCTGACAGAGGGTAAAAGAATTGATGCTGACATGCAGCCCTTGAGCTGTGCATATACATAAACTAATTTAAACCCGAAGCATGCTTGCATCCTCTCATTTGAGACAGTTGAGTCTTACCCTCCAGTGGCACCACGCACTTACCAATACAGGCAAATGCAGTGTTCATAGTTTCCCCTGTACTGGGTCTACAGATTTTCTGCTGTGATATTGTAGGGCATAAACTGCTGAAAAGTACCCAGGATGGACCAAGAATTTGCAGATATCCTAGCAAGGATTAATTGCCAAATACTTTGTAGCCTCAGCTGTTTTTCAGCAGATGGCACTGTAAGAGCATTTCAGCTGAATTCCCAACTATATTTCATGTACTGTAGACATAAATTCATCCTTAACATTTAAATTTGACATTTCAAGATAAATATCTCTTTTTGAATGATTTTTTGAATTAGTGGGGGAGAAGATAGCAACTAAGAAATAAAGTAATATATCACTGATTTGGGATACTTCCTTTTTGAGTATTCCATACATATCCAATAAAAACATGGTCATTTTAAATTAAACTGCAATGCAATCCAGCCTTCTTTCATGTATCTATACCTTCTATATTTTAGAGTATTTTGTCCTGGTGCTTAAGTGTATGTTATGTATGTCATGGGAACAGATAATGTCAAAATAGGTATTACATTTTCTCTCTGGATACATGATCAGTCTTGTGCAAAAGTAAGAATAGAATTGAGCCAGCCTATATAGTGTTCTCTATTAAGAATTTCTTGGAAGCCTGCTGATATAGTGTCTAAAGCCTTGCACATTGATAAGTGGATATGGACATTTGACTTTGGACCAATATTTGGATTTGCAGCTGAATAAAAGGTGTGTGACTCCAACCTCTAAACCCCAGCTCGGCTGCCAGCTCAACCGCTTCGTATCCTTCCTTGTTTTATCCCCTTTCCAAATTATTCCTTAGAGCTCTTACTCCTTTCTCAACATCAGTTCTCCAATTGTCTTAAATTAGGTGCTTCTTCTGCTGTTAATTCTCATCGAGCCCCTAATTTACACTTCCGTCACGTGTTCCTTTGCTGTTTGCTCTGTACAAGGTCCAGGGGAGCTACAGCCCTGGGCATGGTCATGGGCCCCACCAACCCTCCTCAAGAAACCAAAGATGCAGAGTGAAAAGCAGACATGTCAGAGCTAAAGGTGAACTGAAAGAAGCATCATGGGCAATATTACAGTCACAGAACAACGGAGATGGGTTGTTTGAAGGAAATAAAAGTTCTGAGAAAGGCTGAGAAGATATACTGTTTTTTTAAATCTTTAGCTGATGGAATTGTTATGATTTATTAGTATGTAGAGGACTAGTGAATTTTCTGTTCTAGGTAAAAAGTCTTTTTGACAAATCAAATTTCAAACCCCTTATTTTCCAGAGGAAAAATATCAAATGTTCAGAATAATTTAATTTTTTCAAACCTCAGAAGTACTCTTAGTCTCTCAAAGTCATGTCTCTCTCCATACCATTCTTCTTTCCAGGAAAAGAGCAAGAGAAACTTGAAATAGCTCAGAAACCAATACCAGGATTAAGGTTACAGTTTCATATAGCATATTGGAAACAGCTAATGAGAAAGAGGGCAGGTTGTGGCTACTGCTTTGAGTTAGGTTTTCCTGGTACTTTCCCTAGCTCCAGCTGATAGAATAGTGAACTTTAAATAGGACAGCAGGCAAACAGCGAGAAGAAAGAGTGGACTGACAAAGACGTACATCCCTTGAGCAATATGTGAATTAAATACTTTGTTATAAAGCATTTAAGTTTTCATTTAGTTGACTCACAATCTGTGGCTCTGATTCAGCACTGCACTTGGCTACTGTGTGCTTTCACTGAGACCAAAAAAGCAACAAACGTGCTTGATGATCGTGAATGCCCTCAGCAATGCTGAATTGCCTTTTGTTCTGCAGATGCCCACCACACTTCAGAATTCGGTGTCTGAATGATGGAGCCTGGGTCTGAATCTGATGAAGTATGAGTCTCTGACCTAGACATGTGTGACAAAAGAAGAAAGACAGGTGAACATCTTCAAAGCTGAGGGACAAATGATGCAATCAGATGGATGGAGCATACTTTGGGGGATGAAGATGGGAGAGCTTATAGAGGACTCTGTGTAGTGTCCAAAGAGTTAGGGCTGGTAACACTTATAGAAACCTAGTTTCCTGGTAGGTAGATGATATGACAGGGACAGACCAGTCAATTGTACAGCATAGGCCATAGCTGAGTACGGAATGTTGAATGGGGGGTATGTGAAAATGCCTAAGAGCTGTATGAATAACAACAAACAAACAAACGAACAAAAACAGGGAACATGGGCTCCTTACAGAGAAGCCATATTTTGAGGATCAATTGCAAAAAATCATCTTTATAATACAAAGGAACAAACTACCTTTAAGCTCAGATTTGTGAAGCTTCCATGATTTTTCTATGCAATGCCAGGAACATGATGCCATACTTTTCCCTTTAAGAGAAAATTATTATTATTAAGAAAAAAGTACTGTTATTACTTATTTCATACACATGCATTCAGCTTCATGTTAGGAACACCAGAAGTACAGTAACAGATGAGTCCATAATTCCATCTCAGGTCAGGTATCCGTATCTACTTCTGAGAAAAAGTCCCCTTAAATGTAAGGAAATCAGATACGATTTTGTTTTGGGGTGAAACAGGACGGATCATATAGGAACTATAAAGGCCATATTTCATTTCTTTTCCAGAAGTGATCAAAAAGTATAAAAGAATAACTGTGCTGCAGCTCTTATGAAAAGATCTCTGTTCCAGAGCAGGGCTGCAGTGGGATTATGCGGCAGAAGGAATCTCTAGAGACAGTGACTGACTCACACCAGCAGTGGCGGAAGAGACTGCGTATTTCCCTCTAAACATAAGAATTTAATTCAGATTAAAAAGATAAGCAAATGCTTTCTTTTTTTTCCTTGAGAAAACTTCTATGCAAGCAGAGATACTGCCTCAACACAGCTGTCAAATTTTTGAATTTTATTATCTGTGCAGCATTTTACTGACAACGGAAATCTCCCCAAACCAGTTCTTTTCCTCTCTGTTACTCCTGCATCCAGAATATACTATGAAGGTGCTGCCCATTCTTCTTCCTCTGCCTTTGATGTTGTGTCCTTATGTGGGAACACAAACCTTCTTCAGATTATTTAAATTGCTTGTCCTGAAAATAGAATCACCCCCAAAACCACTGCACTAACTAGTAGCTGTAACTCCAGTAGCAGCAACCTAAGTAATTTTATTATTTTCCAATGCATTTTAGACACCTTTCGGTCAGTTCTGACATATAGCTTGCTTTGCAGATATTCCTGCATTCAATAGGGGCATTTACAAAGTGCATCATGATCCTGAAAATGTATTAAATGATTCCAACCTTTATGTGAGGAGAGTTGTCCATTTTCTAGAGTAGATATTTTTGGATGTTTTAAAATATTATCATAAAGGAAAGTAATTTCAGTTCTATGTTCTTGCCTGTTTTTTTCAGCCATTCATCTGTTCCTCTAGAAGTGAAATCAAATAACTGAGCTTTAAAAAAAGGAAACAAATGGAAAAAACACACAGATATTGGAACATGTCAGAGTAGAGGCCTTGGATTATGAGCCACATTTCAACTTGCAGCAAAGTGCCACTGTGGAGGGGGGGGGGTCAATGTAGCTTCTAAGTCACATCCTATTAAACCTCAGCTGCTAAATGACCCAAGGCAGTCTTTGACCCTCAATCCTGCTTCTTCCTCATTCTGTTTAGCAAGTGGTAGTGTCCTGTATAGATCCATCCACACCAATTCTATATAAATCAATTAAGCTTCACATTTTTCTACTAACATCCAGACATTTTTACTCTGAATAAGTCCCCTTCCAAGTGCAGGAAGATTTTTTGGTATTAACAGTTCTCTGCCCTCTTCTCTCTGCCAGCAGATCTCTTCTGCAGAAGCGGAGGGTTTAAATACGAAGAAATAAACATTGTGAGGAAACAAAGAGGGATTAACTTTGTACAAATACATATCACACACTGTAAGAACACAAAATCACAGAAAGGGAAAAAACCCAGACAGTAAATAGCCTGTAATGTTCTGGCTGAGCAGTGATTCACCACTGTGAAGCTGTGCTATTTGCTGGAATTCTCATCCAGCACAAGCAGTGAGAGACCAGCATAGCAGGAAGCTCAGGAGGACCTGGGCAGAGGAGTGCAACTGGTAGGCACTGTCTGCTTGGCTTTGTCTGAAGCTCTGCACTGAGAAATGTGGGATAAAGGGAGTGGGAAAATCAGCTCCAGTCCTGACCACTGGTGAACAGCCAGGCTGAGAGCAACACTGCATGGAGCTAATTCTACTGCTGCAGTGATTGCTGCCTAGAGGCTGGAAATCGAACATTGCAATTGATTTATACGCCAGCTAGAGACCTTTGTCTGTGAGGATATGACATTTTAAGGAATAATGTGAAGTCTGACAGATGGTCAGACAACCTGTATTTATGTAATCTAGAATGATAGCAGTTTCCTTCATGCATGGCCTGGGATTTTCTCTCCAGAATTCCTCTCTTCCTCATCCAGTCTATGTCTCCAGGACAAGCTGTAAACCACATATGTTTATGAGAGGTTTGAAGAGCTCTCTTACAGGTGTCTCCTATAATGTCTATCAATCCTTGTCCCCAGCTAAATAGATACCACAAAGAGATACCACTTCTTTAATCCTTTTATACACAAAAGTGAAAGGATCGACTTTACCCTACTTAAAATAGGGAATAGAGACCTCATCCAAGATACACAAAGCTCTGCAGTTTCTATGCACAGGATAGATTTAGAAGAAATCTTCCTTATATTTCCAACTGTATGGATATGTATACAGAAATCTTACAACCTTCAAAATTTCAAAGTAAAACAGCATCATGTGCAACTCTTTCAAACCCATTTAAAGCCCCTGTTTAAATCTCCACCTCATACTTCTTTAAAAAGAGAGTATTCTGAAAAAATAAACAAGATTTTGACATAACAAAGACTTTATATATGTGCTTAACTATGCACACAGCATTTAATCTCAGTTTCAGTGGAATGCACAGTCGTGGTGTAAAGATACACATAACTCTGCATTCTTGAGGCTTGTTTAAATTTCAGCTTTGTGAGAAGAGTGTAAAATAGATAAATGCTATGAGTTACTAACTTTTCAAAGCTCTTTTTAGAAGAAGGGATAGTTTTGTGTGACTATATGGAGGAGAAGCTGTAAAGGACAGATAGAAGCATTACTACCACTACGGCTGTAGAGTCAGGTTCAATTATCTTTGGGATATACAGGGGTTTTATTTCCCTTATCTCTGCTAACACCACTTACTGCAGGGTCTGGTCATGTAACAGAAGAGCAGCTGGATTGTTATAGATCTGCCATATGCTTTTCATAGCTTGCTGACTTGGTAAACCAGTGTGGGTTATTGCAAATAATTTGTTTCTTGACCCAGAACGATATGGAAGTACAGCTTCTCATATGGTGTTCATTTGAGAGAAATGACCAAAAGCTATTTTTATCAGTTGAAGACAAATTTGATCTGAATGTGAGTTGGAATGTCAACTGTGTACCCCTTTCGATTTTTGTGAGGATCCGGATTTGATGCCATTTGGGTCATTGACATGAGACAAATTTGTCAAAGGATTTTAAGGTGGTAAGCTTAAAAATACTTAAAATAGTGTTTTTAAAATTAAACAGGGACTATTCAGCAAGTTCATCCTATCTTTAATAAAAGCAGGATACTGCTTTCTTAGGGGCAACCTCTCTCAGCATACAATCAGTAATAGCTTGCTTCAAAACTCCCTTTTTTCACTCCCTCTCTGTTTCCTGGGCTATTCCCAAATGCCTGGACCTCTACCTTTCAGGCTCCACTATCAAATATCTCAGATTACTGCCAGAAGCTTGTGGCTCACTTGTATTTTAACAAAGTAATTTTATTTTGCAGTCACTCATGGGGGTTTTTTTGACCTTTTGTTCTTTCCTCAGTATGGATTAACATGTTGCTATTCAAAAAGAGGAGTAAATGGAAGATGGATACAAGTAACTGCGAAGTGCAAAATGCGTCACACGATTTGTTCAGCATGGTACATTTTCAAAATCAATTATACCTAACAAAAAACTAAGACTGATGGGGTTCATGTGTGGGAATGCAGCTAATAGATATAAAAGCAATGGTTTCTCAATGACCTGAAATTTTAGTACAATGACTTATCTAAGAGTAAAATCTAAAGCTCCCTACAAGCAACAAAGTTGAATGCCACTAATTTGAAAAATTATGCCTTTGGCTGTTTTTTTCTGGAACATGTTATCAGAGTGCGATTATATCACTATTTTCTGTCAGAAATGGGCCTGGAAATATAGGATTTTTATTTCCTATTTGTGTGGGTTTTATATGGAAGGATTCAATATGAACTGTGATTGGCATAATTAAGCCCCTTTTGTATCTAGGATACCAGTACATCCTGAGTTGTACTTCAGAATACTTTCTGATTGAAAGTACTCACTCTCCTGAACAAAATTCAGTTAATAATTTGTGTGGGTATACACACTGATTCCCGGTAGCTACACTGGATTCTTCTAAAGCCAGCCTACAAGTGTGGTGTTTTACATGACATGTATGAACAATGGGCCAAAACCATCACTATCACATGCAAAATAATGTGTTTGTTCAGAGCTCTGAGCAGTTCTAACAGAGCCAGTGAAATGTAAAGATGTACCTATCTTGCTAATGTGTGTTGCTTGCTAAAGATCCCTGTAAAGCAGCGAAGAGAAATACTTTTTAAAGCAGGGAGCCTAAACTACTACACTGCTGGACTTAGACAGCTGTACCTTCCTTTGTAAACTATAGTGACTTAGACTAGATGAGAGCAACCAACAAGAATTACGTTAACACGAAGTTAGTGGAGGCAACAGAGTCAGCAGAGTTGCTTGAAGATCTCACGCTTTGTCTCCAGCCGACTTGACCTACAGCTGGCAAGCCTGGGAAATTTTACCCACCTGCAACACTGCAAATTCTTGGTACAGAATAGAGGAAAATAAACGAAAAACAGATGGACAGAGAACACTTGGAGATGAATTTAAATACTCAGGCCCAATTAATACCTTATCTATATCTTGAATGTGTGCCACAGTTGAACGCTAGAGGCATCCATGCTCTGCTTCAATGTGCCTGTGAGGCTGCAAGTCTGTTCTGAACAGTCATCTTAGCAACTCCGCCCTAGCTCACTTTCAAAGCAAATTGTCTTTGGTTTTGTAATGTCTCATCCACCAGATGCCTTCCAAAGACATTTTTGCATGAATGGGCAGAATCAAGGTCTGCAGAGAAAATGACAATGGACTCTCATTTCTGTTAAGACTGAGGGAAGATAGAAACCTCATCATTTACATGACAGCCCTCACCCAAGCACTGAGAGACATGAGCTGAAATCATAATTTGGTTAATTAATTCAAAACTGTCCTTTTGAACTTCAAAATAAATGAAAGGTAGCTTGAGTTGCATCCTAATGGTTTGAGCATTCACCTGGGAGAGAAAAGCACTGAAATTTATTTTAATAATCAGATTATACATTACAAATTATAGCACAACCACATTATTAAAACAGAGAATGAGTCATAAATTCCATGCTCACAAGTTTGTACGTGTGCTTGAACTAAGAGAAGAAAGAAAATAAAAACCAATCAAACAAACAAAACCAATACAACCAGCAGGGTTCTTGAACTTCCATCAGGTGAGGCCTGTGAGATCCAAACCAAATTCCCCAAGGAACTACTCACTTATTTGGACAATTAAGAGGAGGTGATCCAGTCCACATGGGTGCTAAAGTAAGGACCCCTTCTTCTCTCTTTGTCTCTTACTAAAACTGTGTCCTAAGAGGACATAAAATTCCAGCATGTCATCACAGGAAATCAGAGGCTTCATACTAAGTAGAGCCTATTGTCTTAGCAGCTGAAACTGCAGAACAAAAAAACCCCCAACCCCCACTTCAAAAGAACAAGATTAGAATCACAAAGCCGAGTATTCAAAAGCAGGGAAGTAGCAGAATGAAGACAGCCAGAATTGTCTTTTTAGCAATTTTGTCTGTAAGTGTATGACTGCATATAATTGAAAGGTCACCATCTTTTGTTTCTTGTACAACAGTGAATAGTTACTATTTTCAAAATGATGAGTAGTTACACTTATTTTCTTCTTATTGTTGTATAGATAGCTCCATGCCCTAATACAATACATTTTGAAACTTCAGAGCAGTAGGAGGTGATATTAACCTCAGTTTTATGGTTCTGGAACTAAAATGAGATGCAGTGTTTTCACTAATTTTGAATGATAATTGGGAAATAGTTAGAAGCTCATTTTTTCAGAGCTCATGAGCTTGTGCAACACATTTTATATGTGACATGACTTCATTTGCAATTGTCATTGGCTTAACCTATCTGAGAATCAGATCTTAGTGTGTCACATTAGAATAAAGAGAAAATGAGAAACACACAGTTTTTAGTTCTCCATGAAAAGTCTAGTGAAATGATTTGCCCAGAACTTCTCATGCACATTGTGGAAAAGCCAAGGATGGTACCACATTTCAAGGGTAACACCAGGAATGTCTCGTTAATGCTGGGAGTGATTAGACTAGAGGATGGATACCTTGGAGATTTAACTACTAAAATCAGTTTATCTTGGTCACATGTGAACAGCAATTTTCATAATATAACCTAAAGCATATCCTTACCATAAAAATCCCCCAGAACATCCCATCTGCCATTGCTGCAGAGCTTGTGGTGGCTGGAGAAGTTCTGACCATATTGTTAATGGGCATCCTTCAGCTTTGTCCCTCAACATTGCTGAAAGACCTTGTTTTAAATACATAGTCAGCTTGAGTCAAACAGTGAGCCAGGAAACTAAAAATTTTTATGGACGATATATATTGAAGTTTCTGGTAACTTTTTCATTTCTTAGGCTTAGTGTGTGAATTTCTACTAATTATACAAAGATAAATCTGCATCCAACAGAAAAGATTGTCTGAATCTTTTTTTTCTTAAAAAAGAGGTGACTCTTGTCCCATTAAATTTCTAATATTAAAAGTAACCTTTAAAATAATGCTGTCTGTTACACAAAGCAAAAATAGGTTGAGGGTTTTTTTTCAAGTAACGAATGACTATGTTGCATTTACTAATTTCTTCATGGCAGAGAACACATAAGAGAGATATAGAAAGCAAGCTCGTATTGAGCTGGACACTTCTGGCCTCTTTATGTTGTTCCCATTTTACACTGTTGCACCTATTTCATGTTGACATATATGAAATTAAAAGGAGAACTGGGATCCTCCTCCATGGTTTTGTTCTGTGTTGCCAGAAAATAATGGATGCCAACATCAGAAGCACATTAACTGTAAAAGTCATTTTACTGAAAAATATTCAATAATTTAAAAATCATGAGGTTTTTTGTCACAACAAAACAGCTATTAGTGCAGTCAGATCACTCATGCAGGCCTGAGAGAGTGCATGTGCTGTCTGGTAATGGTAAGCACATTATTAATGTACACAACTTGCCTGAGTACACAATAGCTGTTACCCTATATCTAATATGTGTCATTGGTAGACAAAAACACACACTGCTTTTGAAATAGCTAATTTGGGTCAGCCATCATGATGGAAAGCTGTACTCGAGGCAAAAGAAAATCTAATTTACCTCCATGTCAATAAATATAGTAAAGCTCAGCCTCTTCCCAGCCATGTTCCCACAGCTCCTTCACCAGCCAGTGACGCAGAACTACCCAGTGTGCAAGTTTCATCTACAGACTGATGGTAATTCCAGAGCACCTGCTGTATATCACAGCTAATAGAAGAAATGACCTTTTGGATTGACAGGAAAGCACCTTGGTCCTGAAACAACAACAGGAAATTGTGTGTAGGTTGACTGAATTGTTGACAGACCACATTTTCTTCCAACTTGATGAGACTTCCTTAAACACACCTCATCCTAGTCCTGGTGAGAGCATGCTGTTCTGGCAACAAAGATCTTAGGTGTTTCTCATGTAGAAGGCCCTGTCTGAACTAGTCACTACAAAATCCTTCAATAATTAAGGAAAATAAAAATGCACTGCTGTAAGTGTGGATCTTTTCTCCAAAGAAAAGCTGAACTAAGGAAAATAATTCAGATGTTATATGTTGTAGATGCCTAAAGTTAGGGAAGAGGAATCCTGCCCTCAGTGATGAGACACTGTAAATAAGTCACTCATATATGACAAAATATTTTTATTCCAATTACCTAAAACACGCAGGAAATAACTTACTCAGTCAGTAAGGTTATCCAAGGTGAGAAAAAGCACCATTAAAAGGCAGCTGTAGATTTAAAGTGTACACCTTTCTGTTATTTTGCCTACACACATATATAGAAAATAAAATGGTGGAATTTATTGAGTATTTCAATCATGAACTTATGAAATTTGCTTTTAGAGAAAAAATAGTAATTTGACTTGCTTTATCATAAATAAAAGAGAGAACAGCATTTCATTATGCTGATACCTCCTACAGTTACATAATCTTGCAAATGGAATCTACCTGGACAGTATTTTGACACAAATACAGTCTTGAAATCAGTGATATCTGTCTTCGTTTTCTTAAAATATCTCTGATTGCTGGTCATTAGGGTTTGAATATAGTGAATATTGACAGAATTTTTCTAAAAATAAGATCTATATTTGTATAGCCCTGAGCTCTGACTGCAGATACGCTGGCTTTTCATGTATCACCTTCCTTTAGTACCTGTTTCTGGTGCATAGGAGTAACTAAAGGTGCATACTCACAGAGCAAGAATCGTACGTATGAGCACATATTATCATCAGGGGAGAGCTGGGGCAGAATTTAATTGCTTAAGCATAGGTATCTGGCATCATTTGTGGTGTTATGAGGTGAGGTACACCATCCTTCACTGGTATGAGTCACTGTTGTAGGCACTTAGCTGTAAATCCTCATTCTAGGCTCTGCAAAGCTAAATTCCAGGCTCTCATATTTGCAAATTTTCATCGGTATCTAAGTGAACTCAGCACATGATACACTTAGGGCTGGTTGTAGTGTGCAGGGTAATGGCTTGTGATTTCAGTCAGGACAGATGAATGAGAGAAAGCACCTGATGCCTCTGGCAGCCATATACTAGCTATCTGTACCATTCCTGCTGTCAGAGTCAGGATCTTTGAGCAGTGGAAAGGTTATCAGCTTGCAGATCCCTCAGAAAAACCCACACTCCTCTGCTTATCAAGAAATTCATTAAACAAATGATAAGATGAAGCAGGCTAAAGTATTGATAGAAATATTCTATTAGCTACAAGGAAAAAATCCTGTAAGATAACTACATTTGATATATTAAGATGAATGTATGAAGACAAAAGCTTTACTAATTTCTGTGCATTTTTGAACCAATAGATATGAAGATTTCAGTTTTTTTCCTAGTAACTGCTTTTTTATTGCATAATATAAATAAAAGAAAATTAGTTTTAAAATTCCATTCTTCGTGTGTTGGCATAGAACAAAAAGTAGGTGGTAGAAGGTGGGTGTGGAAATGCTTTGGAGAATGAGACAAAATGATAAAAAATGAAATTAGTTTGATATCAATTCTTGCATTATGCAATAAAATCATTCTCTAGTTAGGAGAGATCCAACCGTCCATGTCTGAGATCTGAACTTTATAGATCAGTGTCACAAGAAAAAAAAAAGAAAAAGAAAAAATAATTGAAGAAAAAGTGGTGACGACAATGTCTCTTACAGAACTTATTGTTCTTCCTGTCTCATATAGAGATATAGTGGTGTCATGGCAGTAACCAAGATCACCGTTATTACAGGCTTTTTGGTCTACAATACAGGAGTCTTTCAATCTAATTTCTGATATTCTGACAAATACAAGACCTCTGCAAGCACTTACTCAACTTAGTACCTCCTAGCCCCAGAGTGGCCAGAAGAGACAGAAATGGATTTGGCACAAAATCAGGACACATTGTTCCTTCTTCTTAGCCTTAATATGAAAATGCTTCTCAGCTGCTCGATTTCAGACAAGCTTTGAAAAAAACCACGTCTGAGCCCAGGTGAGCAGGTCTGTATCCATCGCTCACCATGAGCCACAAGTCTCTATCCCATGTGCAGTGTTCTGTGCTCCACATGATTGTATGGCACTCTTATCACACTCCAGACATGTCACTGGCGGGCCAGCTAGAACCAGATTTCTTCTGTGTTTATCATATTCATGGTGTTTCCTACTGAACTGGAAGTATAAAACGAGGAGTCCCAAACTACGTAAATTAATGAAGAAGCCAAGTAATTCTGAATCGCTAGAAGTGACTGCTGAAGAGAAGTCGAGATAGTATTTCTTTATAAAAGTTTATATGCCTATGGAAATCTCCTGAAATAGACGATTTAAGTCCTCTCTCTTGGGATATCTAATATCAAGTTAGGTGAAGACACAAAGTCCTGTAAAACCCATCCAACTCTTGCAGAGGAATGAAACTGGTAACTTGTCAAGTCTATACAAGACAACTCTCCTGAACAAGCAAAGGTGATCCTAGGTCTGACCCATCAGTGTTGAGCACTTCTTTTAGTATTTGGATTTAATTCTGTTCACTTATATATTACTTTTGTAATATGTATATGGATGATTGTTTTAAAGCAGCCTGTGTTGATCACCATTCACTCTTTTCCTCCAGTATCTAAAGCATTTTGCAGTTCTCATTTGTGAGGGGCTTGAACCTCAGTCTTCATTTGGCATAGTAAGTGGTGAGTGGTGTCATAAACAGACTATGATTTTTTATTTTCAGGTTCATGACAATTAATATTACAGGGAACTAAACTCTGACTATTTTATCCTCTCAGGAGGAAGTAATGCAAGAACAATTATTGGTAACATGACAGCAGCTCTGACAGCTTGCTCCAAAAGGAGTGTTTTATGGCTGAATATAAGACAGTGGTTATGCACCCAGTTATCACCTATTGATCTCAAAGCACTTTTCCTACTATGTTTTAAAGCACCCACTTATTTTTCTCTTGCACTTAACATATTTTTTTCTTCTTTAAACAATTATTTTTCCATTTCTGACCTCCAGATTTCCTCTGATTCATAGTTAAGGAACATTTATTTTTTTATGGGCACAGATATTTTTTGCCTTCCAGACATTTTTGAAATACTCGTATTAACATACATCACTGCAAAAGTGCTCCAAGGAGGCCATTGCAGAGGATGCAGCGATTTCTCCAGATGTCTCCAGAACATCACTTTTCCTGTCCTCAGCGCATTTACATCACAGAACCCACCCAGCTAGCAACACATTATGGGTTCTCTTTTATGGTTCAATTCACAGGATATGATCCAGAGCTACTCCACATTCCCTGAAGACACGGGAAAACACCCTCAGCCTCAGACTCCTCCAACTGCAGCTCTCTCAGTTTTTCCATCCCTCTACCTGGCACAGCAAGGGGGGGCAGGATGGCCAGGGTATGTTAGGGAGGGCATGGGATGCAGGATCAGGACCAACAGAAAAAGGAGGAGGAAGAAGAGCTGGTGACAGAGCAGCTATGAACAGCTGTGAATGATTCTACAGGATCAGCCAACCAAGCAACTAACTCCCCTCGTCATCTGTTTTTCAATAACTACAATATGAATTATTCTCTTCAAGGAATTTTTTCTTATCCTTTTGGCCTCTTTCTGGGAGATTCAGCTGATCTATCTTGTTTTTAATTCCTGCAGTAAAGCCCAGCAGTGACTTTTTTATCATTTTAGTGATTTTCTAATATTATATGTGAATATAAACTGCCTGTGTGTCAATCCTCCCTATAGCTCTTTTTCAATAACACAGAATTCATATTTTTTTGAGCATATTCTTTCAAAAATAGTGCAAAATGGTTCTCTTTCATTCATTCACCTCTCACTTCTCTCTCAATATATATGAAAAAATAAATCCCCCCCAAATATAAATAGAATCCCTCACAATCAGAATCTGGGAAGACCATAAAATTTCTCATAGCCTTTAAATCCTGTACACAAGCACTTCTCAGAAGTGTCTTCAAACAGCTGGTTTGCACTTTCCAAGTGTTTTACTAAAAATGTGAGCTGGTAAAAGAGAACAGGTTTTAGCAACTTGGAGTGGATCCCTAAGGATCTGCAGCTCTTGGCCAACGCACACAAAGTGGGGACATCCCCAAAGAGGCTGAAGCATGTGGAGGAACCCATGCCAGAGACGAGGTAAATAAATAAGAAGCAAGCAGCAGGATGTGGTTATAAACATGGTCCCAACACCCTGAGGTTCCTCTCACCTCGCAAAAGGGACTGAGTGAGTCTGGGTGAAGCCTGTGTCAAAAATAAGGACAGTGACTAGAAAGAGAAGGGAGAAGAAGAGTTGAAAACAATTCTTGCCAGCAAGAAGAGAACAGGTAGCGACAGTAAGGAAAGCAGAGAAAAAAAGTGTCACAGAACAGTTGTGATAAACTCTTGATCTTCTTTTAAAAACCTGTGTTTTTTCTTTATTTTCTGGGGCAGCTGAGAATGGCACTGTCCAAAGCGCAACAAGGACTAACAAAGACTAGACAGAATTTTTGACTCCAGCATAAACAATTTCTTACCTGAACAGCTTTCATGTGTGTCATTACGCAGATTGATAAACTCCAAACATAGAGTACTCGATATCATAGCACCATAGGATCAGCACTGGCATTCGGTATATTGGATGGAAAATCATAAATATGATTTCTCCCTTTTGAGATCACCTGCAAGGAGGGAAGAAATAGTAACCATATATAAGAAGATGTGATGATATTCCTGTTCACAAATACTTCATTAATTCTAGGAACAAAATTCATAACAAGAAGAGAAAAGAAAATGGGCACCACTGATATGAGTCATTTGAGGGACTTACACCAAATAAAAGTGTTTAGGTAAAATTTTAGGTAAATATTTTAATATTGTGCTTGTCTTCATTGTTACATTGAAGATTGTTCAGCTCAGGCACAGCATTGGATAAAAACAGTGTGTGGAGACACATCTGTAGCCCAAAAGAATAAAAACTTATATGAGTGACATAGAAATAAAACCATGCCATTTCCCAAGACCTCAGACTGTATCAGAGGGCAAGAAACTGCTTGGGGAGCATATGGCTGGGAATTGCAGTTGTTGGTTTGAAGCTTTAGAGCTACTAAAAGAAAGCAGAGAAAATTTCCCTGAATATGTTTTGACCTCTGACTGGCATTTCCCTCTAATGAGATTTGCATTCCCTTTTCTTTCTTGAGTGTAGAAATACATCAGGTGGTCAGAGTGCTGCTGCTACGAATATCACAGTACAAAAAAGAAATGTAGATATGTGGCTGAATTGTGTTGTGGGTAAACACACTTTCTTTCCAAAGAAAATTAAACCAGTATGATGCTATTTTTCTAGTTTATTGCCAAGTGGCCTGTGTGCAGTACAAAACCCAATTGTGTGATGAATCAGTTCTAACTATGATGATCAAGATCCATCCTCCATCTTAGAAGCAGTGCATCAAAAACAGACTGCAGAAAGTGGGAGGCTCTGCTCCCTCTTGTGTGACTACTACACATGAACAAACTAGTAATGATTTCCTTGCTCCAGGCCATAACATGAAGAACAGAAAAACCAAAACATGAGAATGATTCTTTATTTTCCTCCTAATCATGCCATGAGGTCACTAGAGGAAATACAGTGTTGTGCATGATCAGCTCTATGTTCTAGATATTACAGCCCTTGTGTCAGCCATGTGTTAAAGTAGAGTAGCTGGTTTGGAACTGGTCTGCTGGTGTTCTGGAGTGTGGGTGAAACCATCTGTACTCTTTCTTTCCAAAAACCCTTTGCACTGCTCATTGTTGAACTTCGTGAGGTTCCTATCAACCCATTTCTCCTGCGGGCTGAGGATTTCGTGGGTGGCAGCACGACCTTCTGGGCGGGGGCGGCCACTCCTCCCTGTTTTGTGTTGTCTGCATCACAGCTGAGGGTCATCCTGTCATACAGATCGTCAATGAAGATGATTAACAGGACTGGGCCCAGCACTGGTCCCTGGGGCACACCATTAGTCACTGGTCTCCACGCCCTGGAGCTGGCCATTCTGCCAGCTTTCAACCCACGGGCTTGTCCAGCCCATACATCACCAGCTCCTCTATTAGGATCTCACACACAACAATTCAGAAAGCCTTGCTGAAATCAAGTTAGGCAACATCCACCAGTCTTTCCTCATCTACCAAGCCAGTCACTGCCTTGTGGAATGTTATCAGGACTTCACAGACCCTAAAATTAAATGGAATTAAATTTTTCTTTGTCCCCCCTTACTCTTTTGGACACATTTAAAAAACATTAGAGACACTGAAAAACTAAAAATAGCTAAAAGGAACACATGTCAAAAGCTGGATCATTTTGAAAGAAAGATATGTAAATGATTTAAACACTAATTAAAAAACTAGGCCCAACATAAAAAATTTACTTGAATGTGAATTCATAATTAATTGTGGTACTTTCTGCACAGACTAAAAATCCATCATGAAATTAATTGAACTAATATTTAAAAAGAAACAAAAGCTGTGTAACATTTGGAATTACTTTAGTGCTACAGTAGAAATTAGAAAGGTGTATTAATTTAAATCCCTTACTGCTAATAGGTTAAATTATAAATCTGCAGCCAGACCTAAGAATAATGTCAAGTCAATAGAAATCTTTACCAGTGTAAGCTAATTTAAATATGATTTTTTTTCCCATAATATCTTACAGAAGGGTGAGTCTGTGGAGCAGACTCAATCCTGTGCAGATTTTGTCAGAGAGCAGTGATGGTCATGACTGAGCAAGGCTGTGGGGAGCTGGAGACCAGCCTTGCTGCAGCATCACAGGGCAGGGACTGATGGCCCCAGGGGCTGACAGGGGGTCCTGGGCTGTGGTCAGAGCTGGCAGTGCCTCAGGGACCCAATAAATCTTATGATGCATGCAACCCTAAGTCACAAACGAAATTCCATTTTGTGAAGGGATTGATCGTCTGAGTAAAGTGTGAAGGGATTGACTGTCTGAGTAAAGCATAAAAGTTTACGGGGTAGGAACTGGACTTCAAAAGCAATGGTCCAGAAATACCAGCTCCCCAAGAACAGACAAGGTACATCCTTCCACGTGTGCCACAGGAGCAGAACAACTCCTTCTTTAATGATGGACAAGAGCAGGCGTGCATCAGACTGGTCAGAAACACAGGACAGACAAAACTGTGCCTCAAGCAAACAGGAAACTTTAAGGACCACAAGAAGGTTTTAAGGTTTCATCTCCAAGAGTTTATTTTCTAAAAAATTATTTTCTGTCTGGAAGATTGAAGCTGCATTCACACAGGACATTTCATCTGCAGGAAGCTAGTCCAAATATATATATAGGTATATATATAATTGAGATTAACATAGCAAAGTCAAAGTAGGGAATGCCAGAACTAGGACTGCTTATGTAACCCATTTCTGCTTGCAGGAGATAGTCTTGAAGATAGAAATTGTCTCACTCACATATGTCTATTTCATTTGCTGCATGGGGAAGGCATTCGGATTACCAAGTTGTCTTTAAATTGAGTGGGAATTCAGACAGAAACAAACTCACTCTGTCCCCGTTACAGGAAAACATTTAATTAACCAGACAAACATTTACAGAGGTTGCATAAAAGGGTCAGGTCTGAGAACAGGTGTCAAATTGTGTTGGTTTGAGCACCTATTCAGGAATGTGGGAAAGAATCAGCTTCCCTTCCTGCTGCCACATTCTGAACTGCAGTGGACAGAGACCTCCAGCACCAGCATGCCCACTATTACAGACAACCATCTTTAAATTTTCCACACCATAAATAATCTGACTCTAAACTACAAAGGTCCTTTGTTGTCACTTCTTTCAGTGGCATAGTTGATGATATCCTTCACAATACGTCTTTCCAGACGAATATTTTGTTCCTTTAAACACTGTCTGGAAAACCATAACCTAGGAGAGGAAGCTTGCACCTTCCCAGGAGACCTACTGCTTGGGTCAAAGGAGGTGCTCCAGGGTGGGAGAAGCAAGAGCTGGGAAACTGCAGCAAGGAAGATGCCTGCTCCAGAAAGAGGTAAAAAAGCTTCCCTGAGACCAGAGGGTTGGACCAGAGAATTCTCCAACTCAGAATACCATTGAGCTGTCTGGAAAGACCTGCTCTACTAGGTACAGCAGATGAGCAAGACAATAGTGGAAAAGGCCTGTTTTCTTTTTCATCAGTTTACTTAGTGTCTTTGTGTTTTCAATATTTAAAAAAAAAAAAAAAAAATCAGTCAAAAAGGGTGTGTTTCACATTCCCCCAAATCTCACAAAGCAGACAGACAAGATGAGGCCTTGGTCAAACAATGATGCCACCTTGTTGCCAAGGGTGCTGTCAGAGTTCCCTCCACAGTTTTAAGAAAATTCTTTTCAATGTTTAATGTTCCTGCTAGCAAGAGTCAGCAGTGGACCCTGCACTTTTAACAACTCCAGGTACTAATTTTTGTAAACAGGAATTCATTCTGGATTTTTAGATAGAAATCAAATTTCCCAGCAGCTCTAACTAATAATACTGTATCAGAAAGTTTTTCCTGGTACTTTAAATAGACACATTTTGTCTTCTTGCTATGGCTGTCTTGCTTAGAACTGTTATTTTACATAGTGCCAAAACGTACAATTTATGATTTTAAGAGATGAAGCAGATGTGTTCTGAGTTTGTAGCCATTTAAGGCATTTTCCTTCACAGAAAGCTACATCATGAAGCATTCATTTAAACTCTCACCTGCCCTCTGCTACATGAAAAACCGGGCTCAGAAAGCAGCCTTAATAAAGCAATAAAGTTTGATTAATTAAATTCTTCTGCCTTGCTTTCTCTTAAGAACACAGCAAATGCACTTTAATCCCCTTCTGGAGTCACAGATCTCTCTATATAAATCCTAATATTTTCAGAGGAATAAAATAAGTTCTTCCTCAACTACTTTCCATCTTGCAATGACACATCATGCCTTCCACACACAGGAGTGCCGACACACCAGTTTTTGTCACTTGAGGCTTTTCATTCTGTGGGGTGATTCTATCTCCTCCCACACACACCTGAGATTTTAAGAAAAAAGTTTTTCCATTCCATCAACTTTGTTTTTCCTGATGAAAAGAGCTCTGTGATCAAAACCAAGACTGCTCACAAATCTTACCCTAAAAATGTATGAGCCAACAGGAAGTGCTCACTGAGGAATTACAAACTGAAAATTCCTGTTGTCTTGTTGAGTGATGTACATCGTGCACCAGAAAAGCAATTTATATTGGGTTCATACATACACTGTTCTGCTTGGTTTCTCACCTGTAGATAACCTGCATCGATGGTTCCAGCATTGCTGGCTCTCCTGCTTGATATTATTACCTGCTCTCTGGAACTCTTATCTCCTGAGACAAAACTTCCTGGGGCTTCCACTACTGGCAATAGACATTTTTCCAAGATAATCTAGCTTTCATTTCTAGAACAAAAGTGTCTGTCTGTAGCTCAGTTCAGCCCTTGAAGGAAACAGGTCAAGAAAGAAAAGCAAAGCTCTTCCAGTGTAACATCTGGAGTCAGGGAGCCCTTATATTACATTCACCCCCTTTTCTGGGGAAACATATGTTCTCTTATGGGTGGGGAGGAAGTTTTGCAGTTTACAGTCCTTTGGCTGTGACGTGCAGAAGGGATCTTCATTGGGAATATTAAGAGAAGAATGGAACAGAGTTGGCAAAGGACTTGGTCTAATGTCTTCCTTCTCCCTCATATCCCATGCTGGTTTATGCATGAGACAAGGGCAGGTATTCCAAGTGCAGCAGATGGAAAGCAGCCATAACTAAAGAGAAGGCTTGTGTATCAATTATCTTGCCTGTAAATTGGATTAAAATGTTAAGTTAGCATTTTTTAGTAGCAGACAGCTTAATTGCTATAGAGCCTTCTGCAACAAATGCTAACTCTCAGTTTGAGCTACTCAGCCACAAAGCTGAAAGTTAATACAGGTTGCCTTTCACAACCCACTAATAACAGGAACACTGCTATTCAACAAACCACAGAGCTCTGCAAAGTGTTTTGTTTAACAATAGCCTAAGTGTGCTGCTAAGTGGCAAGATCAAACACAGTAAGAATCCACTAATTTGTGCACCCCTGCAAGGCACACACTGGATAAACTGCATGGGCTGTACCCTCCAACAACACAAACCCTGCATTAGCTCCCACATTTCTGAAGGGAAGGCAGATTTGCACTGTATTTGGGGTGGCATGGTGCCAATCTGTCAGATTCTGCTCCCCTTGTTCAAGATAAGCTGACCTTTGCTCAGCAATGAGTTGTTGGAGATGCTATTTAGCAGGAGAAAAGGCAGTGCACGGAGGTGGGGGCACAGTACCAAAAATGTCAGGAGTTCATGCACACATGTTTAGAGATTTCAGTATCCTATTTCAAGATACGCAGACACGTGGATGATGAGCTCCCTCTGTACCTCCACCTCCTTTTTTTTTTCCTAGATCAGGTCATTTCAGCCAGCCCATCTCCCACTTATAATCAAAAACCTTCATGAGAGGTTCCCTCCCTCCTCAGAACAGACCAGTTCTGTGCATCTGCCCAAGAAAAGCCCCTCAGTGCTTGAGAAGGGTCTTTTTTCATAGCCTCCATTAACACAAAAATCCTACGTTCCTTAATTGAGTAAACCACAATTTTTATAGTCTCTTGCTGCAGGTACGATTATTTTAAAATGCCTAAAAGAGTTTCTTATGCTCTGTTTATTGTCTTTCTCACCACTCTGCATGAGAGCTGGCTGTACTGATTATCAGCTGCTGTAGTTAGCAAGGAAATAATGTATGGTGGATTTGTAGGATAATGGGATTAAAGTATGCTTTAAGAACTATTCCAGAAGAAAAAGAACAGAAAAAAAGGGAAAGAAAAAAAAAGGAAACAAAAGGGAAAAAAAAAAAAGAAATGAGAAGATAAACAAACCAAAAAGTTAAAAACAAAGAGAAAACTAGAGAAAAATAAGGCACAACAGCTTTGGGTTTCCCAGCTAACACAACGGCCTTGCAGATCTCAATCTTTTGAGTAACACAGACTTAGTTCTACTGAAGCAATGTGGAGAATCTGAAAAAGCAGACAAAACTAATTTCATGTTTGAGTTGTCCAGACTGATATAATGTGTTTCCAGAATACTGGAGCCTGTGTTCTGCATGACAGATTTTTTTTTCTTTTTTGGTGAACCTGTATTTGGTGTAGAGGAGATTTTTTCAGCTACCTATATTAATATATCTAGCACGTCCTCACACACCAAATTAGCCCTGGGGCCAGGAAGAGCAAAGAAAAATAGTCAGGGTATCAGCTAGACTAGGGATTAAGAAAGCAAAACTGGCAGGAGGGTTGTTGAGCAATTCATAACAAGCTAGCCCCACAGACTTCTTTAACTGTGCTTCATTAAGTAACAGAAATCAGGACTGTGGAAAGGTCTCAGGAAAAGAAGGGAAAGTGGAATTCAAAGAGCTGTGATGGAACAAGGCTCAAGATAATGACAGACAATCTGAATTGGATTAAAACAAAGGAAGAAAAAAATTATTAAAAAGTAGATGGGAAGAGAATTCTAAGAAAAAAAACACTGGGCACTCAAACAGGCTCCCCAAGGCCTGACAGCACCAAGCCTGACAGAGTTCAAGAAGTGTTTGGACAATGCTCTCAGGCACATGGTGTGTGACTCTTGCGGTTGCCCTGTGCAGGGCCAAGAATTGGACTTGATGATCCTTGTGGCTCCCTTCCAACTCAGCCGATTCTGTGATAAAGTGTGAAAATGGCAGCATAACCTAAGTGAAAAAAAATCACCTTGGAGAAGAAAAATTAACATCTTTAAACGTATGACACAAGAAATTAATTGAATTGACAGAGTTATTTATAAGATTTTAAATTCATTTATTGCCTGAATACCTCTGACAGGAGTTTAATTAAAGCACAGAGTTTTTCTAGCTTGGTTTCAAACAGATTCCTAAGTTGCCTATGTTTATGACCAGCAGTACTGTGGGTAGCTAGGAAGCTCATAAAACCAATGATCTGCAGGGAACAGGATGCATCATCTTCCCCATCTGTGCTGGTTCACGCTTGTTTTCTGTATAAGCCTGCCTGACTGGAATCCATCTTAGCTGAGCTAACAGCTCATTTAGGGTAAGCTTACTGACCAGGCTTCTCCTATGGTCTGTAGAAACAGGCACCTGCAGGCACTGGTCCCATCAGTTGTCCTAGATATAGGCTTAATTTTCGCAAATTAAAAAGGAGCTTGTTTAAAACTTTCTGAATATAAGGGTAGGAGAACACTGGTCTACAAAACTTCCAGAGACTTGCAGTGTATTTTAAAGAAACACCTTTGCAGAAACACTTTCTAGTACAGTTAGACTTATTCTTGCCTTATTCTTTAAATACTGCAGGATCAATAGTTAAACCAGATCAATTTTATTCAGCCTTTTTCAACTTTGGATACCTAACAAATTTCCAGAACAGTTTTAGATCCCTTTGGAAATTCTACATATGTAGAATATATTTATAATTCATGCAGATCAACAACAAAAATACTTGAAGAATTACTGTATTAAAGAAATTAAAATTCTTTGTACATAGTGTTCTGCATTAAATCAAATGGAATAGTGCTGACACTTCTGGCAAACCAAAATGAAGCACAGTGCATTTCGGTTGCAGATCTTTCCCATCCATAAGACTCTTTCATTTTTTAATACTAAAATGTTCAAATGAACTCAAGTAGATGATCATACATATTATTGATACCATAACTGTTTATTTGCTGCCTCACAGTTCAGGGTACTTTCTTTTTGGACAGAATTGGTATTTCAGTCCACCATCACTAAATGATGGAAGTAATTATTTGTCTTCATTTAGCTTCACACTGGAACATGAATTGCAGTCAGTGCACAAGATTTGGGGTGCAGTGACATGCCTCACTCATACCAGGGAAGCCTTACTAAAAATAATACTTGAGCACTAATAAGCAGGAATTTGATTTGCATTAAGTATCATCAACTGTCAAATGTTCAGAAAAAAAAAGCTGTCAAGGATTTCATTAAAATAATTTCCACTTACCAGCCAAACCCTGAGTTAAAACATCTTTATGAATATCTTAATTTTGTGATAAACACTAGAGGCTGTTACAGCCTTTCCTTGCCATTCTAATTTGAGGTCATCAACCAATGCAAGCATATCACAGCAGCAATTTAATAGGCTTCATTTTCCAGGTGATCTCACTGTTCAAACTAAAAGCAAAATTCGCTTTCAAGGCACAAAACGAAGAAGAATGCATACTTTACTTCAATAGCTGCCACTTCCAGGATAAAGTGGTAAAGTTACAGGCTTTCTTTCAATTTCATTTTAGAGAACTAAAAATACCTGATAAATAACTATTTTTGGAATAGGGGGCAATTTATGTATTTGCTATGCTTCCTTAGGTGCAAGGACTTTCCCAAGGTAAACTGCATTACTTTAATCATTTAGACATAAAATAGTCTGCAGTACTGCAATGACAAAAAACATGATGTCTCCAAGTGAAGTATAATTGATATCAGACAGATGATTGTCCTGAACGATAAAAATTGAAAGGAGGATGTTTCTTTAGAGATGCTCAGAGACAAGTCATCTCTTCAGTTCATAACGGGAAGTGTCTGGAATCAGGGTAATGGAATAATGACAGGGCACTGGTCACCAATGAAAATTTTGAGAACCACAAAACTAAAACGGGATGTCAGCTTTTATCAGGCCCTGTAGCACCCACATGCTCTCATTTTTAGATCCTCTTCAGTTTTTTTCTTACTCTTCCTTAACATTTTTCATGGCTGAAAAATTTTCTGACATTATTAAGTTCTTCTGGCATGTCAGTAGGACAGAAGATATTTAAGTCTAATTTACAAAAGCATATGGCTAAAATTGCTTTCCTGTTATTTAGACATTTAGACATGGCACTTAAAACTTCAGCAATCCCTGACCCTAAGGGCTGTCAATCAGTGGAAGCTCTCCACCTTAAATTTCCATGGCCACAGGATGACAAATAAAAACGAAATGCATAAACTTCAGACCAGCTTTTAAATGACAGATTCCTGGACGTGAGGCCCCATGGAACTGACTGTCCTGCAACGCCACTTCGGAACAGACGTCTCTTGGAGGGAGTTGGAGCTGTCCAAAACAGAGTCATGAAACAAGAATGATAAGTACTTGAGCTCACTGTGCACACTCTTTGTGCTACACACACATACTCATCTGGAAAAGCATTTAGTCAAGAAATGGGAATTAAATGAACCTGACATAAATAATAGGACCATTTGATTATCATCGTCACCTACAATGGATCACATCAACTGCGGAACAGCTGGCAAGATGTACTGTGCCCTTGTTCAAGCACTAATAAGCAGCTCTGCATGGGTGGTGCTGTACTGACATTGAGTGCTTGTACAAACCTTCACCGTTCGTGCTGCTGGTAAGGATGCCTGGCTGCTCTCATTGTTAGCCAGTATTATTTGTACACTATTCAAGAGCCCACAGCAATAGAACAGAACCCTGTCACAAATTAATGGGTCTCTACTAACTGGAAATGTCAATGCAAAAATGAATTTAAAGATGTTAATTTTTCAAGCAACATGAATCGCCTGACAGCACTTTATTACAGCAATGCTATTTACTCCCTCCCCCGCCCATGGTTTAAAAAGCTACTGCAATAAACATCAGCCGATTAGCTACACCCAGCATCGCCTCTTTGTTTTCAATTTAAACATAAAAAATTTAATTTACAAAATGGCTGAGAGCTGCCTGGCCTAATGGAAAGGACCTGTGCCCATGGCAGGGGGGTTGAAACTAAATGATCTCTAAGGTCCCTTCCTCACGGGAGGAGTTACAAGCCCTCCTTAGGTCAGTCACACATGGATATATAGTCAAGGTCTGCATAAACCCAGCTTGGGGCAGAAGCAGCATTTCTATTTCTAAACTCTACAAAAACCATAGCACGAAGTATGGCCCATAGTAAAAATTAACAGCACTTTGGCAAAGCAAGCATGCTATCAAAAGTATTACAAACTACTTTGCAAAAAACAGATGTGAAAAGCAGTTCAAACTAATGCCTGATGCTTTTAAGCATTAGAAGCATGCATCAGTATTAATACCAAGCTATTTATGATCAGCCCTAGCAAGTGTTCCCTAGATGTGGATATGCTTCATATGTCTATTTATTTCACATTTACTGTCTTACAAATAGCCCACAGCTCTGAAGTTGAATTTCTAAGATGTTTGATAGCAAACATTTACTAAAATCTTATGGCTTCTCCTATGAGAAGTCATACAGTGTGAGCTTGGAACTGCAAAATGACCTCATGACTCAATAGGTAATGCAAAGAATATTCCCCACCTCCTTTTCTTTTAATTTTACACATTTCATCAGACAGCAATGGATTTTTATCACAGCCAAGTCTTCTGAAGATAAAGGTGCTGCACTTCTCAGTTCACACCTCACCTTTGAGACAGAATTCCACAGGGAGAAGTCCAGTTATTTAATGGCCAGACTGTTCCAGACTTACTTCCTGTCAAATATCATGAGCAGTGAAAGGGATTCTGGACAGTGATCTCACTCCCACCAGATGAAGACTACTTTCAAGGTCTGTAAACAAATTTATCTATTGTTCAAAATCAAAGAGCGATTCTCTCCATTAAAATGATCAAAAGCCTCTAGGGTTGGTATAGTTCTTACACACCACATCTGGTATTCCTCAGTAGTGAGAGTCACTGGTCCCACTCATAGCGTCAAGATTTTCTTCATAGTAGTAAACAGGAGCACCTGCACCTGGTCCTTTCATTAGTGGCTATTTGGGTGCATTCAAAACCCTTCAAAATCTGCTTGCCAGGAACATTTAATCACTTCAGAGAGACAAAGGAGACCAAATCCGTACTCCAAAAAGATTCAGTAGTAGAATCTTTTGTTTTCCTCTTCAGTACACACATTTTCTTCTTTATTTGTAAACAGAACTATTTTTAACCTGGCAAAGCTTTCTCTAAAAAATGACAAGCCTTCCTCACACGACTACCAAAGGTCCTGAACCTGTTGTAAAAGGAAAAAAAAATTGCATTCAACTAATTATATTACATCAAAAAGCATTTTGATTTCATGCAGAAAAGTTCTTGTTATTTTGAACAAGTCCCTGGGAACTTTGTATCATGTGTTAATCAAGATCAAACAAGACTGAGTGGACAAGTATAACATACAGTATTGAAGGGAGGGGGAAGTACAAGTTGGGGAAGGCATTCATAAGGGTTAACATTAGCCCCTGCAGGTTAATGCCTCAATTGCTTTCTCTAGCCAGTGAAGAGATAAAGGCTTCTCAGAGCCATTCAGAACAGCCATTCCTTTAGCTACTCTGAATCTCTCTGGAGGACTTTAACTTGTTAACTTCAGAAGCAGCCTGCAGAGACTAGCCTCAAAAAGATCACATTTGCTGTTGTGAACACTCCCCAGTATTTACCTTCCATCAGTGGCTGAAATTCACTCCTGAGATGTGCTGTTGGGTATGCTGTATTCAACTCGGAACACTGTGCATTGCACACGGACTGAAGTTCACCCAGCTGGAGCTTAGCACTCCTGCTAGAACCACTGAAAGAGCATCCACAGCACTGCTAGGATGACTGCAGCATTGAGCTTTTCCCAGGGCCCCATTAATGTGCTCTGTTTGAAGGCCACCTGCATGCTGCCATACAAAGGACTGCCGTGCCCCAGCACCTTCAGAATCCACTCATTGTGCAGTCCTGCTGACACAGCTCCTTCTCTCACTCCGACTGCTCCCCATATCACTGGAGCAAGCAGTGGGAGCTGGGCTTTTATGATCAAGCTAAACACAAAGAATAAGAATTCTCAACTTTTGAGACCTACTGTCAACAATTTTTATGATTTTTACTTAGTAACAACAGGAAAGGAAAATAGCCTTTTCATCTCAAACACAGAATAAAGCTGGATTTTGTGACAAGAACACAGGAAGAAAACCATCCTGCTGACAGAATTTATTATCAGGGCCATTTTCTAACTTCTCTCATTCTACTGTACTTCATCAGATCACTGTGCTTTCCTCCCTGAAAAATGTCCATGATATCTTCAAAAATTCTACCAAAATAATACTTCTGTGATCTTGTATAAACCAAAACAACAATTAGAGACATCTGAAAGTTCTGGTGGGACTTTTCACAATTTATGCTTCTGCCAATTTATTTTTTCACAGAGTATCTTTGTACCATAAATCAGCCATCCTTTTATAAAAGTAAAATACAGAAAAAAGACCCTTCAAATTGACTTCAGCAAAGGTGTGACAAAGCGAATCACAAACAACACAAATCTTTTGTTTAACACCATTCAGGTTATAACCAGAGCTGAAGACAACACAACTGCCAGGTAGAATTGATTTCCAAAGTACACCATAAAGTATGGATACACAGACCAGTACAAATCTGGGAGCACAGCATTTCCACAATCTTCTAACAAATCCCAAGCCCTAGAAACTTAAAGTTTCCTGTACAACCATGTCAAACATGACTTAACAAAATGAACTTGCAAAGGTCAAGTCAACTTGCAAAAGATTGCTAAATATATTTTAGCACTGAAATCAAGTCTCTTTACCAAACAGAAAAGCCACGTTCATATTTTAGAGGCCATACTGAGACAAAGGTGTAATGAACAGAGTACTAAAAATATCAGTTATTTTTCCAAATGAACAAATTCTTAGCATGTTACATAAACTACCTGCAATGCAGTACGTCAAACAAATACTTTATGCTGTGTTATAACCTAAGTAACAGTGTTAGAAATGTTAGCCACCACATGAAATCATTTTTACATAACCCTCAATTATATAAACATCGGAGCATCCTAGTTTCAAAATGCATTTAACCGTGACGGCCCTTCAAAAACATTGCACCTTTAGATAGGAAAAAAAAGATTCCTGTTTGTTATATTCCAATACCAGGTGCTTTTTCAAGCATTCAGCCAAGAGATTTGCAGCTAAAAATTACAAGCAATTAATTTCGCTCATCCTAATTATATTGTGGCATTAGATTAACAAAAACTATGCACTTTGCCCTTTGGGGCAGTGTTCTCTAGAATTTTGCATAATAAGAATCTTTTGGCTTAAAATGAATCTCAAAGCATGCTGAATAAAAGCTTAATGGGAAGAGTTTTTAATTATCGTCAAACTTCAAGAATATGAGAGGAATAATGTCTGCACTTTTTCATATAATTGTTTATTAAAGTAAAGAAAAATACAGAATTTTACAATTTATCTTAAATTTGAAAGCTGTTTATAGTCAAATATTGATTTCTGAAGAGTTTTTCTCTATTCACTCGGAAGGGCATTTTGTACTTCTGCATTATCTGACACATTATCTGAACATCTTTCTAAAGCATGATGATTGCACAGGACAGTTGTATTTGTGACAATACTCATTTAACCAAGCACTACAATACCCATTGTTCTTTCTGTTCAACTCAGCAGAACAGAAAAAAATGCAATATGGTAAGATTTTGCCAAATACATTAAATTACAACGTAGATAACCAAAAAAAGCAGCAATTTCTCTACTTAAAATACACAACTGATAGTGTACACCTGGCAATTTATAATCTGAACACAAATATTTCAGTGAATTCTATGCTGTTTTCTATGTAACAGGCAGTAACAAAACCAAGACTTCTGGAAAGAACCAGTATTAGTTTACTGAAAAAGGAATGACATATTTGACCAGTACCTACACATTCCCAAATTACATTGCAATCCTTCTCAGCTGATGGCACATCACGTGAGGAGACTCAGTCTCATAAATTCTTGTAAATTGAGTTTAATTTAACTTCACAGTATGTCCGAATGAAGTCTTAAAACACAGAAACCTCTGTTTTCTCCTTTATCTCAAATACTTGCAGCAATTAAATCTTAGAATTACTTTGGAACATTTGGCAACTGTTTACTTATTTGAGTAATGAACTCCTGAAATTTCCCTTCTACTTGAGCTTAATACTTGAGCCAGGTGAAAGCTGTTCCTCTAAACATGGGAATAACTCTAGAAAAAAAAAATACCCGGAAAACCCCTAACTTTTAGGACACAGTAGGAATAATTTCTTTGTAGCAAAATCATAACCCAATTCCCCCTTTCACGAAGTAGGCTCAACAATATCCAGTATTTTAAATATCTCGTGATGGTGGCTGTGTTTACCCTTGTGGTGTCAATAACACCTATAGAGAAGTCTGTCCTTCTTACAGCAACATAACATGCAATTAGCCTGTTCGTCTACTAGTCAGGGAAGAATCAGTGAATGAGTTAATATATTTTAACAGGAAAATGAATCTTTATCTCAGTTTCAAAAAAAAAAATCAAATCCTGGGAAGTCACTTTTCCTTGCTTTAAAGAAGTCCAATCAACTAGCTGCATTTTGGAGTTCCAAAATAAATAGACCTCTGCTGCACAGCAATGTCACTTATTCCCCAGCTTTCAGGAGATGTTATGAGCTCCCAACTCGATCTCTGGGAATGAGCCGTAGATCTGAACCATGCTTTAGAAACACATTTCCTAAACAAAGAAAGAAAACAAGATGCATTACTAACCAAGAAAACACAATGTTACCTCAATAAACACATTTAAAGGATAACAATGTTAAGTCAGTGTTTAACAGCTTTATAGTAATTCCTCTGACATACCAGAAATAAATTTTTCACCTTTCCATAGAATTTTATCATGCTCCTCCTTTTCCAAAAAGCTCTTTATTTTAAATAAAAATGCTAGACCTTGCAAAGTGTAGCCTTTCAAACTTTGCAGTTCCACACTTGAATGCCTGATTTCACTTATAAGCCATAATAATTTGAAGAACAGAAAACGAAGCTTTACTTTTCCGTAATTATTTTGTTATCTTGAGGTCATTCATGCATTCATTCATTTTTAGTTCTCTCCTTGGTTCAGTACTTATCGACTTCTAACTTCAGAACCTCAATTATAGTCTCCTTTTAGGAAGGTTCTCCAAATAGTCAAGCATAAGTTAGTCTCATTTTAGCAGAAAAATCCCTTTCAACTTCGTATTTATTACTGTATTTTCTTAATCATTGTAATCTTTACAAGAAGACATAATAAAAATTAGTAGTTTGTAATACTTAGATGCTTTGCATATTTTTTTAAAATATTCAGGATTGTCATTCAGGCTGCTATTTTCTTCTATTAAATGTAACATTTGAAAATGAAACCACATCTCTAAGCGATGTATTATTTAAGTAATATATAGAACAGTTACTTTTTCACTTCATACTACTACTGCACAAAATACTGTATGGGATTCCTTATTCAACCTTGCATTAACTTTTAAAACAGAGTAATTGTATTTCTCTCCTGAGCATCCCATTCCAGGGATGTAGAGTGCCCTCACAAATAAGATTAAGATACTTGACATCCGTTTAAGTTGTTTGCATATTAGAACAGAGCTACCCTTTTTTTGAACTCCACCTCTCCTGCATGTGGATCAGGATCAAAACCATCGTACACAGTCAACATAATGACCCTTAGAAAATCAATTCAAAAGAACATGTTATCAGGAGACATTCTGATTTTACAGATCTGCCAAGACCATGTACTGAAGAGATCTATAAAACCCACTGAATGCAAACCTGTCTCACCAACAAACTGGAGAACTGCTTACTAACCTTACTATCCTAGATGGAAACGTCCTATTGTAATGGCCATCATAAAATTCATAACATTTTGAAACAGGCCACAGCTGCATCTCATGGAGACAGTAGCTCACCTCACCTCAGTCTGTTTCCACCATTAATATCACACTGGTTTTATTAAAATTATGGCATATGATTCCCTGAACTATCAAGGATTTAAAATTGAAATCAATACAGGGACTAAGTGCTAAGCCCAGCTCTTTCAGCTTTCATTTCCCCTGCTCCATGAAATCATGTAAGGAAAATGAAAGTCATACTTGAGTGCTTTTTTTTTCAGAAAGGAGGGGAAATCGTAGAACAGTACAAAACCTCTGAAATCCCCAAGGATTACTAAGATTTTATTCCTGTATATCTTATTTTGGAAGTTTTTGAAGACTAAAGTAACTGTTCAATCTGCAGGAACTCTGATATATGAAAAAAAAAAGAAGGGAAAAAAGTAGATTGTATTTTGAGATACCAATTAATGAGGCTGAACAGAAGATTATACCTAAATTATAGATGTTTACTTGTAAACTGAGGAGGGATTTTGGTCTGAGCACCGGGTTTGGTGTGGGTTGTATTTGCTTGTTTTGTTTGGGTTTATTTTGGAGGTTTGTTTTGTTGTGGACTGGTTTGTTTTGGTTTTTTTCCCAGTTAAGAGCAACATCACACAGCATTGCCAGAACACCTATGTTAAAAAAACCCCATAATCCATGTGCCTAATATTATATCTGGAGAATAAGGCAGTGATGACAACATTTTGCATCTAGATGCTTTTGATTTACCTGTTTCTTGATTATGAGATGCTGTCTTATACTACTGAATAATACTTCAATATTTATAAGAGCATAGGAGAGGTAAAGCAAATCAACTGGAGATGTGAATTCAGTATGCATAGCTGCAAGTATAATGAACTACTTTATAGATGCTTTCACTCAGCAGTCAAGTAGTTCTAAATACATTTACTTTAAAGGATTAAGCTACAACTAATTTGAGCTACATAATAAAAAAGGAAAGCATACTGCTGAGGAAGAGAAACAGCCTAAGTATACCTTAACCAACTTTACCATTTTGCCTAAGTATTCTTCAGTGGTCATGTGAAAATGTGGCTTTATATGTGGGTGATGATCTAGTAACTAAACTAAATTATTAGATTTATTATCTGTTTTTAATACACTTGGTCATGGGATCACGAGGAGGACAGCATCAGCTGAGGAGTCTGCCTGAGGCACTGCACCTGCGAAACCATAATCCAGGTGGCCAAAGGCAGAACAGAAGTCTCCAGTGCAGCAGAAAGCCAAAGGCTTATTTGATCCTCATTTTCAAATCTTGTTGATGCAATCACAGACCTCAGAAACACATCTCTACACTTAAATGGTTTTTTTTACAACTTCAAGAAATTCCCCAAACTAATGTCAAGCAACTGCTCTTCTAACCATCAGATACTGTTCTGTGTTCTGCAAGGATTTACTTTATACTTAAGTGTGCTGATAATACCTTGTTTTTTGTGGGTTTTTTTTTCCTGTGGTACCTTCAATAATGACTGGCAGTCAAAGGGCATAAATGAGAGAGATGGATGGATACACGGATTTCATGCAAAAACCAGAATAGCAGCAAGTCTCCATCAAACATTCATCATGTTTGCAAGCACGGGTAAAATTATTCAGTTTTCACTGGATGACTGGATTCCACAAGCACCAAAGCCATTTTTATTAGTACCTAGTAGGTGAGAAATGTTCGTAACTTTCTATCAAGATACTCTGTTCCACTCTCTTCTCAAACGGTTTAAGATTAGACTGCTGTAATTATTTCCCGATTAGTTTCAAAGTACAGCTTTTCAAGAACAAGTCCACACAATCTACTTCCAGACAGCAAACCAGGATTAGTACAATTCAACACATAGTACAATTCTGTACTATGTTTCCGTGTACTTCAGGAGGTGATGGAGAAGAGCCTTACACTCTTCTGTGACAGAGATAAATTCTTCTCTCATAGCCAGCCTCCACATTTGAAATCAGGGATTTCTGACATGCAATCCCTTGGCGAGAACAAGAGAGCTACCATCAAGAACCAAAGAATGACTTGATTTGGAAGAGACCTTTAGGATCACCTAGCTCCAACACAACTCTTCTGAAAACACACTTTCCACAGCCCCTGGAGTTCCTGCTCTAAAACTCTTATTTTTTTTAACATATCTCATGAGAAGTGCTGCTAGAACAGCAAGTACTGCTGAATTAGATATAGCAGGGGGGGAATATAGCTATTACTTGTTACTGCAGTAGCATGTAGTACAGTATTGCTTTCAAACTGCACATTGAATGCAAAGCTCTGAAGATCAGAAGTGCCTCACTTTTTCACAGAACTAAATAAACAAACACTGAACAAAAAACTCAAACACTGTCCTTTGGATTTAACCTTTTACACCCTACAATGACTAGTTTTTAACTACTGGGTAATGCTCCTCCCATTTAAGAAGTCAAAACCTAAAATGTAATACAACCCCAAGTGCTATACATTAGACTGAAAGAAAAATAACAAGTTTTAAGTACTGGGATTCATATACAGTAACTTACCTGCTGTCTGTGCAGGGTTTATTCCTATACCATCTACAAAGAAGGAAAAAAAGAGAAAAAAGAAGATGAAACAGACATATTACAACTTATTAAACTTGCAGCTCAAAAAACATACCAATGAGATACAACTATTACATCAGGTCATCATGCAGCTATTTCCTACAGCCAAAAACAGTCTTAGCATGGGAACTGACAAGAAACCTTCTGTATTTGGACAAAACTGAATTAGTGGTTTAGTATCTTCTCCCCATGCATAAGAAATTTAAATAATGCTGCAATATTATTAAATTCAATTTACAGTATGTAGAGTTTGTGAAATATGAGACAGTATTGATTTTGTCAATAATCTTCACTGAAACTTCAATACAAAAACTATTAAAAAATAAATATAAACTATATTCTTACCATTTGTTATAATGGCACTTGTTGCTGCAGGAACTTTGAACTAAAGGAAGGAAGAGTAGGACAAAATAGCATAAGAGACATAGTTAAAGCAGAAAATATATGGGTAATATTAAATTATAATTTTAGCTTGTTCGGGTACAAAAGAAATGAGAAAAGAGTTCCTTCAGATATATAGATATAACTAACTTTAATGGAAATGGATGAGTATTTTAGTAGCAATTCCACAAATGTAATGGAGATTTTTTTTTAACTATTGTGCAAATGTACACCTGAGACATGTACCAGGTAGCTCTAAAAGATGAAGGAAAAAAACCCAGTAGATACCACACACTGTAAAATGAGTTTTTTTCTAAGCAGGGCAAGTCTGGTTATGATTTCGCAAATTTTAAGTCTCTGGGAGGGGCTAAGGCTAAATAGCCAGAACTTAAATCCTTCTCTGCCCCAACAGCTTTAATCACTGAGAGGATAATCCACTTCCTCTGGAGAACAAACAATAACTTTGCCCAAATTTTCCACATGTTTCATTCAGGTACTGTGAAACTGGTTCTTAAATCACAACACACTGCATAAGGCAATTTTAAGCTATGCAGTTCAAGGAACAAAAAAAAAATCACGTAACATGAAAATTATCTCTTATTCTTTTCAAAGCCAGTTTACAAAGGGGCTTCATTCCTGGGGAAGAGTTTAACAATATTTTTTTGCTCTTTGTTTACAAAGCACTTCATTCTGACTGGTCTCAAAGAGATGAAAAAAGCTCCAGCGCTGATCCAGAGTAGTCTGAGGTCAAACAGCAAAACTCCCATAAATACTCAAAATACACCAATTAAAATAATAGTTTGCTAAATGTGAATATTTAAGTCACTAATCATTCTCTAAATCCATTTCTCAGATGACCCTATCACTAACTAATATTGTGGTTCCATAAGTAGGTGAAATTAACAAGTTCAGGGGCAACCCCCATCAGAAGTGGCCCCTCCCTTTCAACATCTCCAACTACTCAGTAACACACTGGTTTCTGGTGTCTCATACTTGTTTATTAGACTTTTCAGTCTAGGTCTACATGTATGGGTTGTGTGGGCACAGCCATTTAAGTTCAGAATAAAAAATAACTGGGGAAAAGAAAACACAATAAAAACCCCCAAATCATCAAGTATCTTTAACAGCATGCAATATTCTGCATAATGTTCTCTTCAAGTAAATTTACAACAAAACCAATCCACAACCTCCCCCCACAAGCTTTGTTTCCTCTAAGAACTTCTGTCACATCTGTGGTGTAACAGTAACAACATAAGGAGACTCAAGACCAGGAGTCCATAAACCTTCCTAACTATTTTATTACAGTGCTTGAACAAAAGGAATTTTCAATAACCCAGAATTTCCCAAGCTCTCCTAAAAAGACAGAGGGGGAACTGCAAGAACAGTCTCTCAGCTGAATTTTTTGTCAATTAGATGAAGAGAGCCATCGTGCTTCTGTGCACTCGATTTTACTGTTTACACCCAGTGAATGTCTCTTAACCTTTGCGTGCTTAATCTGAAACAAAACGATACAACTCTTCAAATACATTGTGTGGGCAAGGCAGACACGGAATGGTATAGGACTCCATGTGAAAGACCAACACATAGAAGCCAAAGAACACAGTTTTTTGAACCTATCCCATATGGCTGATCTCAATACCTTCCACAATCAAAAACCATGTGTCTTCCAAAGTCAGAGATTTTAATATTAAGTATCCAATAGCAGTATCTTTAAATTCTCTCCACTGTCACAAATTTTGACATCACTGATATAAAACAGTTTAATTACAAAGAAGAACAGAAAGCACCTCAATGGCAGCTGCTGATGCATACTTTGTGCAAGGATCACTAAGTTTAGGATTCTCCAAGTTCTGCCAGGCCCCCGCTGAGACCAGTAAAGCTTGTCACCATCTGTAACTAACAGCAGTTCCTCGTGTTGAATTAACCACTGCATTTTTACCATTAAAAAGGCTTTTGCTTTCAAGAATATGCAAAATGTTTAAAAACCAGCATCATCACTCTCTACTTACTTCTTCTGCAGCAAACTTGAGGACAGCTGTGAAAGGTGTGCTCTCAGGCACGCTTAACCTGAAATCACAACACAAGTAAATACGTGGCCGCCAAAACAAACTGAAAAGTAACTTTATCTGCTATTAAACTACTAATTGAAACTTCACTTTTACCAATGGCAGCACTTTTGCCAAAGCTGTGCAACCAGTATTCAAGGGAAAAATAGGTCCCTGGTGGGTGTCAGATGCTTCAAGAGAAGCATTTTTAGCAGAAAATAAGAATATCTCTAAGTTTCAGCAGATGTAGCAAATCTCAAGAGGTGTGGGATTAAGCTCCACAGCAACGTCCTCTCCAGGAGAGGACCTGGCCTCAAGCTGTGGCAGGGGTGGTTCAGGATGAACATCAGGAGGAATTTTCACTGAAAGGGTTGTCACACATTGGAACAGGCTGCACACGGAGGTGGTGGAGTCACCATCCCCGGAGGTGTTCAAGAAAAGCCTGAACGTGGCCCTTAGTGCCATGGTCTGGTTGACAAGGCAGTGATCGGGCAAAGGTTGCACTCAATGCTCTCGGAAGTCTTTTCCAACCTGAATGATTCTGTGACTCTGTGGAAGACGCGCACGGCAGTGGGGCAAAGCGGAAAAGCCCCAGGAGCAGGGCTAACTCCGGACACCGCCTGTCATTCCGTACGGAGGGAGACAAACGCCGTTCCCGCTGGCGGAACGCCCCGCCGGGATGGCCATGAGAAGCCACTCGCGATGCGCCCCGTTTTCCCCTCCCCGCCGGCCCGGCACTCACACTTTGTAAGGCAACCGGGGGTCCGAGGTGAGCGTCACTTTAAAGGTGACCTTCGACCTGTGGAGAGAGCAGGGGGTTAGGGCTGGGTGAGGGAGCGCGGGGGGCCGCGGGACCCCCGCTCGGTCCCTCCCTCCCTCACTCACATGGCGCTGCCGGGGCCGCCGCCGCTCCCACCGACACGTCAGCACCGCCCGCCGCACAGGGGCCTTCGCCGGCCCTGAGCTGCCCGAGGCGCGCCTGACCACAAAGGGAAGATAACATGCCCCGCCGACCCGCTATGAGGCAGGCAGCGGCCGTGTTCTTCCTCAGCACCTCATTGGAGCTGGGAAAGAGAGAGGCTGAGGAGTGGGCGAGACTCAGCGGAGAGTGTCGGGGAGGGTTTCTAATGAGGCAGTGGCACAGGCTGTTCCGCGGCTGAGGTAGGACCCCGGGGCGCCGGGACCCGGCGCTTCCGCAGGCGCTGGAGGGAGGCGCGGGCGGGACGGGGAGGGAGCGTCCCCGCGGGACGGCGGGGCTGCGGTCACGCAGGGAGTGTGCGGGAGTGCGGGGTTTGGTAACCGGAGGCCACGTCTGCAGTGCTGTGTCCGGTTCTGGGCTCCCCACTACAAGAGGCAAGGAGGTCCTGCACAGGGTCCAGCGCAGAACTGCAAAGATGATGAGGGGTCTGGAGCATCTTAGGAGAGAGAGAGAGAGGAGAGCTGGGCCTGTTCAGTCTGGAGAAGGAAAAGACTGAGAGGGGATCTCATTAATGCATATAAATACCGCAAAGACTAGTGCCAAGAGAATGGTGCCAGACTTTTCAGTGGTGCCCAGCGACAGAGTGAGGAGCAATGGCCAGGAATTAAAACACAAGAAGTTCCATCTCGACATGAGGAACAGCTTCTTTACATTGAGGGTGGCAGAGCACTGGAACAGGCTGCCCATGGAGGTCGTGGAGTCTCCTATGGAGACATTCCAAACCCACCTGGACACGTTCCTGTGTAACCTGCTCTAGGTGATCTTGCCTTAGCAGGGGTTTGGAGAAGATGATCTCCACAGGTTCTTTCCAACCCTAATAATTTTGTCTATTTGTTTTGCTTTCAAACCAAGATGTTCTGCAGATGCTTGTGGAACTTACGCAGGCAAAGGTGGATGCAAACACTTATTCCCACCCCCTTAATATTTAAAACTTTCACATCTTCCTTGCAATGCGAGAGCTAGAAGTGGAATTTTGTTTGGATAGTGATGGGTACTTTTATAGCAGAAAAACAGCAGGTTTTGGTTTTGTTTGTCTGACTTGGGACGAACAATTTCTCTTTAATAAGGTGGCATGGAGCTGAAAAGTAATTTTTGTATTTAATGCTCATTTATCTGCTAATACAGATGATGTCTGACTTTCCAACTCTCATATGTCACTATTATGCATATACAAGATATTTTGCCAGATTCCCCGTGTATTTTCTCCAGTCTGTTGTCTGCAGGAAGGACAGCTTTCACTGCAGATGAAGTGCTTGTTGTCACACCCTGCTTGCCAGACTAGTTGTGGCAAAGCAGTTTGTTGTGTTCACCTTAGCTGGGGTCTCATTAGGGTTAATGTAGAAGAGATGCTGTACAAAAGGCAATTGATACATTGGAGTTGTTCATTTTTTTCCTAAGGACTGGCTTGCAGCGCAGGCATGAAATTCAGCTTTTCACCCTTGTGCTGTTCTTATATGAACATAGACCAAACTGAAAAAAAAATTAAAAAATGAGAAGTTCACTATCAACTTGAATGGCATTCATTTTTTGCAGTATCTCCTGCATCTGTGTTACTGTGTCTCTTTTCATAGGTGTATTGAATTTGTGGGTCGTGCACATTTTGTAATCCTTGAGTGATCTCATGGCTTTTTCATCTCTCTGCTTTTAAGAGATCACACCTGAAATTAGAATTGATTAATAGTCATCTTTTAGTATTAACCCTTGCATTTGGGTTAGCTAAATATCATCTCATATTTATTCTTGCTCTTTTCAAAATCAGTTGGTTTTTTATGTGTGTATGATGTTGTGGCTTTGGTTTATGTCATTCTGTCATCTGCAGCTTTCCTTAATGCATTGCTGTTTCCTGTTTCAAGTTCATGAATGCAGTTGTGAAATAAAAGACTGATTCTTTCAGCACGTCGTTTCTGGCCTCTCTCTATAAGTACTTCCCCTCTGAGGAACTAAGCAGGTCCAAATCTTCATGTTGTTGGAGCTGGACTGCATTTAGTACCCAGATTTACTTGGTTAAATCCAGTGTGAGCATATGTGTGCTGTAGTGCTGAGAACAGTGTAAGTCCAGGCCTGGCTTGTCCTGTGTTCTGGCCATGTGGTCTTGTCCTCAGTCAAGCAAAGGAACCAACACTTGTGACCAGGTGGAGGATCTGTTCAGGAAACTGATTTGGCAAAAAACCCCAAATTTTCCTTTTAGATGGTTTAATGTGGTTATCTTCACAGACCACCAACAAAGAAGGGCATGAGGAAGCACAGCTAGTTGGCAGTGACACTGTACTGCACCTTAGGTCAGCTTAAGGTGCTGTGGTGCTCTATTCTGAGCAGGCATCAGGAGTTTCATGGTAATGCCAGGGTGTGGTGGGCTGACCCTGGCTGGATGCCAGCTGCCCAGGGAAGCTGCTCTGTTACTCCCCTCCTCATGTGGGCAGGGAAGTGAAAACATAATGAAAGGCTCATTGATTGAGATAAGGGCAGGGAGAGTTCAGTCACCAATTACTGCCATAGGCAAAACAGACTCAACTTGGGGAAATTATTTATCAAACCAGAGTAGGGTAATGAGAAATAAAACGAAATCTTAAAAACATCCCCTCCACCCCTCCCTTCTGGACTGAACTTCAGAGTTCTCTACCTCTTCCCCCCTGTAAGGTCCCTTTCACAAACTGCTCCAGTGTGGGTCCCTCCCGGGGGATCACAAGTCCTGCTGGCAAACCTACTGTGGCACCTGGAGCACCTCCTCCCCCTCCTCCACTGACCTTGGTGTTTGCAGAGTGGTTTCTTTTGCATATTCTCAGTCCTCTCTCTGCTGTTCTGTAGGTTTGGGGTTTTTTTTCTCCTTCTTAAGTCTGTTGTCCTAGAGATGCTGCCACCATTGCTGATGGGCTCAGCTTTTGCCAGCAGCAGGTTCATCTTGGAGCCATCTGGTGTTGGCTCTGTCAGACATGGGGAAGCTTCTGGCAGCATCTCACAGGCACCCTTGTAGCCCCTGCCACTACCAAAACCTTGCCATGCAAACCCAACACAGGGTCAGGATCTTCGGATGTAGATTCGGGAATCCAAGTGATTTCATAAAAGGACCACCTCTCCATTGCTGCAAATTCAGAGGTTTCCTATGCTCTCTCAACCTGTTTAAAAAGCTGGCAGGGTTGATTTCTTTTCTTTATGAGAATTTACAATGAATAGAGGAACGGAAATGTGCATGATTTTTCTCTTTTAGTTGTGAGAGTTAATGGGACTTGTCCTGTCTACAAACAAGCCAGGGATGGTTTAGAGGACTGCATTTCACTAATGGGTTTATATACAACAGCATTCTCTTCAACTCCAGAAAAACTGGTTCATTTCCAAAAGAAGTTTGCCCTCCTTTCCCTGTGAGTGAAGCCAGGGAAAAAAATGAAATTCCTTATAAAGTTTGTTTTTGCTACAGCTCTTAATTACCCAGACTCAAATATGTTGTGTGATAGCAATGAGACCTAACTTTGACTTTTCTAGCTGTGTAATTGACAAAAGGAATGGCAATTTCAGCAATTAATTAAAACAGTTGGGATCTCTGGAAATATGCAAACACAGTTTTCAGTGGAAAGCTTTTAGGTCAAGAAAATGAAAAAAAAAAAGGACAAACCAGAAAATAACAATATAGTCCCCTGGATGCTGTCGATGTTACTGAGATGAACTAGAATATCTCTGACAACGCTTTGGGCAAGACCTTCTCGTTATTAATAGCATTGCAAGAGAGAAAATAACTGCAGTAAATAGAAGCTGTTCATCCCACGTGCCTCTATTCCACCTGGCTGGACCTAGTGTAATTGAGCTGAGAAGGAAAATAAACAGAACAATAGCCTCAACATGGAGTCGAAAGTGCTGGAGAACTGTGTTTAAAGTAACGTTATTTAGCCTGCTTTTATTCTTTCCTGCTTTGCTTCCTGTTCTCCCTTACTGTAGTTTCTGTTAGCTGCAATATATTGCTGAGCATTCAGTTAGAGCTGCCCCATGATACAGAACTGGGGCTCACAATTTCCTGCTCATTCAACAGCAAGTCAACACGACCAGTTTGGAGTCTGGCTGTAAAATTAAGCTTAATTGTTTGTATTTTTGAAAGATTTCTCCTTTGCTTCTGAAGCACACACTGTGGCTTAAATCTTCTAACCTTCGTTGCATTTCTATGTTCATGAGTGCATGTGCCATTTCAAGAATGCCAATTATTGTGCTACCAAAGAAGTATGGAGGAAGAGCTTGTTACGTAAGCATCTATGCTAAGAACTCTGTGGAAGTATCAAATCTGATATTTTAAGAAACGCAATAAAATGTCTTCCACCTGCAAAATGTGCTTTATCTTGTCAGTTTTGGACTGAATAATGAATGTTTGACTTCCAGGAATCTTTGGTGAAAAAGTACTGAATTAAGCCTTTTAGCAGGTACCCAGGAAGTTAAGTCTTGGCAGCAGCATACTTTTCTTCTATGCTCACAATGAATTAAATAATGAGCATTGCCAAGCAATGTGTTACAGGAGGGAGAGGCAGAAGAAACACAGAGCTTCTCCAACCAACCACTTCCATACAGAGCACATGGATAACAGTCTGATCCCTTCAGCTCTTGGTGAGGCTGTGATTTCACCACGTGGATTGAGTAGTGCTAACTCCCTTGAAAAAGGAGAAGTCCTGTTTTTTACCCCCACTTTTGCCTCACAATCTGTTCCTGGCCTCCTGGCTACTTCTTGATCTGTCTTTGTACTTGGGGGACCCAGCAGTGGGTCAGTTCAAATCAGCAGAAGGCATGGATGTTTCCTTGCTGGCTCAGAGCATTAAATCAGCTCAGGGAAATGTTGGAGCTGACACAGCAGAGGAGGCAAGGAGATCTTCCCCTTCTGACAGTAAGGAATCACAGAATCATAGAATTCTTTAGGTTGGAAAAGACCTTTAAGATCACTGAGTCAAGTGTTACGATGTTTGGACTTGATGGTCTTAAGGGTCTTGGGGATAAGGTTTCCTCTTGATACCATTTCCTATAGTCAGTACATCCCCTTGGCTTGTACATCCCCTTAACTCTCCTTTGACTCAGCGTGTTGGCATCTCTTGGCACTCCCGTGATTTTCCCAAGCTCATCAATGGTAACTCTGTGACTCATCCTAGTGCATGGAGGCACCTGCTTGGCTGCAGAATCCTCCTACGTCAGCAGGAGTCAGCTGCCTTTCTCAAGCAGAGTCTGGCAGGACCCTTCTGCAGGAATTTCAGCCCTCCAGAAAGGAAGCAGTAGCCCTGCATGATCTCTTAAGTTGTTTTTGTTGCAGTTCATTGCTCCCCGATTATTACAGATTCTATGTTTTCTCCTTTTTTTTCCCCAACAGAATTAGTGGTGTAACATCCCACATACATTTAGCCTGTTTAAACTAGCCTATTGTTACACCCCAGTGAGAAAACTTTAACCTCCTTTAAACAGGGAGTTTCTGCTTTCATGAGCCTGCAGCCCACATGACTTCTATTCCTTGTTGTGTCACTGCGTTTCTCTGTAAAATATAAGCATATGTAGGGTTTTTAAAAAGCGTTGTTAAGCCGAAGATAGAGGAAGATTATAACACTTTAGAAATGCCATGCAAAGTTAATCATCAGACAATTTGACGCATCTTCATAATCTTCCTTTAACAAAACAGTAATTAAAACCTATTACAGTTCTCTTGTGTCACAAACATTTTGCTAAAACAATTCATCAAAACGAGATGATCACATACAAATGTCATATTAGTCATATAGAAATCATAATGCTAGGCCTCTGGACTACAGAAATTTTATTTTATGCATGTGGTTAAATATACAGATAACCACATATCAAACCAAGGATTAATCTTCTAAGTACCAGCACTGTTTTGTTTTCTTTTTTCAATTGCTTTGAAAAAGTAATTATTGAGAAATCTTTATCTTAATCAAAACAATAATCCAACAATCAAGCGATAGGACAATAGGAAATAGCCCCAAGTTGCACCAGGGGAGGTTTAGTTTGGACATTAGGAAAAATTGCTTCACTGGATTTTTTTCACTATTGTCAAACACAGGCTGCTCAGGGAAGTGCTTGAGTCACCATCCCTAGAGGTATTTAAAAGATGTGTAGATTTGGCTGAGGGACATGGCTTAGTGGTGGACTTACTAGGGTTAGGTTAATGGTTGGACTTGATGATCTTAAGGGTCTTTTCCAATGTAAATGATTCCATGATTCTATGATCATAAGCATTCATTAGGGTAAAAGCGCCAGGAAGAACCAAAATTGCGTATTCTTTGTCCTATCTGATGTTGTTTTGTCATAGAATTTGGTTTATATGGTAGGGGCATGACACCATTACATATATGTACTGTGTCCTATTTTCTAGAATTTGTTTGAAATCATTTTAGTTCTGAATAATTTTCCAGATGAATAATTTTTTGGGTATCCCAGTCATCTTAAAAGTATTTTGAGTATCATCTCTCTTTCGTCATGATGGCACTTACGGATTTTTTCTAGTGATGGCAATGCTTTTGTGATACTTTTTTTTTATATGCAGGAAATGTTTTTAAAATGTTTTCCATAAGTGTCATATCCATGTTTTAATTGGACAGTAAGAAATAAAATTCCATCTTTTCATTTGAGACTTTTTAATAAATAGTTATTCGAATCTGGGGGGAGGTCACCCATCCTTCTGGTGAGGAAAGAAAGACATTTTTATGGAAGATATGGATATAAAGAAAGCATGTCCGGATCTAGATATTTAACCTTTTCACTGCAATGGTTAACTTTATCAAAATTCTTTTTGCTTGATTATGCAATGAGGACAATTATCTTTGGGCTTGATAGAATATTTTATTAACTGTGCTTTGGAGATTTGTGAGAAGATTGTATTTTGTTGGCTAGTCACCAGTCTCAGAAAATACATGTACCTTTATTACCTGTCTGCTTCAAGCAGCAAATTCTGTGATCTGAGCATGCTGCTCTGAAATGGCCCAGTATTTATTTCACATAATTATGCAGATTCTTTTCTCCAGTAAACTGCTCTTTGTGTTGATTTTCTTGTGTCCATCATCAGGCTGTGCAGTTCTGTCATTTAGTTTTACTACTATTACATGTTACAGTGGGTTGGCTTGCTACTGGAGATAAAATCACTTTATTTACAGGATGATTCAGAGAATTGGACAATACACACAAATGTATTGCAGACTCTGATAGTGAAACGTAAGAGTGCTGAGGCATAAATGCAGGCTAAGAATGTTTTTATTGTAATATCCCTTTTTTTCCTGTAGAGAATAAATACAAATCCAACCAAGGTGCTTTTGCAATACTACCAGGGTCGTTTTCTTATTGTGCTGTTTCATTTCTTAAGCAGGTTGGGCTTTACACGCAGATTTAAATTGTTACTAGCATCGTGAAAAATTCAGTGAGAGACCAAAATTTCATCCTTTATGTGCAGCTGTGATAAAAAAAAAACACCAGAAAGAGTCCTGATTCAGCTCCTACTGCAATTTAATTATTCATAAAGTGCCTAGGCTATTAGATTTTTTAAATGAAGAATAATTTTTTATAATAAACTTTAAGTAGGTTATTCTAGTGATTTCACAGTTAACATTTAACTAAAAAGAACTACACAGATCCTTGCTGAAGTGAAGCAAGAAATTAGGCCGAATTATGTTTCCTTTTTTGAATGTAAATACTGGTGAAGAGAAGGAGGCTAAAGAAGAAATTAATTTCAGGTCCAGGAAGTTGTGATTACAAAAGGCTTAGTACGAGATTTCAAATGTGATATACCTCACAGTTCTTTAAACAAGGTGACCTTGTATATATTCTCTTTATTCAGTCATTTGTTATGAAAATACCTCTTGTATTTTTCATCTCCATTTTGTTCTCTTTGATGGCAAGCCCAGAAGAGAGTTTATATAATCAGCAAGTATTATTGCAAGAGGACAGTTTTCTCTGTCATGCAGCTGAGGTTACACAGATCACTAGTTTAGTGTTTGAAGGAATTAGAAGAGAGATTTACAGAAGGTGGTGCATCTCTGTGAAAATGAAAGAGAAGTTAAAGCCTATGTTGTGTTTGCAAAGTCTGGACGTTTAAATTGCTAAAGCTTTTTTTGGCAAAAAGATAAACACGACCTTTAATTTTCTTTGTCTAGAACAGGCCTTTCTAACCTGCTGTGGTTCAGGACACCAGCCTTCAAATTGTGGCTCTGTTTATTAGGATTTGCATTCTAATTTCTTTGGGTACAAAGCCAAGTATTTCTCTGCATGTTGCCTTCCTGTGGGCTTCTTAATTGATCGGAGGTTTAGCTGGAGTGTTCTGACCTGGGAAATATGCCTCCTTGAGCGGTGCTTGCTGTAGCACAATGCTGAAGATTTGTCTGAACATTTAAGATGCTCTTGTGTTAGATGTGGTAAGAAACTTCTTTTTTCTGGACCATTACCCATAAAACAAAATCAATTCTGGTAAGTGCAAAATTATATTGGCATAAGGGATTTTTAAGCTTTGAAGCATAACACTGTTTAGAAATAATCAGGAAACATGCAGAGGACAGAAAATGACCCTTAACTAGCAAATGAAGACCAGAGCCGCAACTTCTTGTGCCAAATGAGTTTCTGAGGAATGTATAATTCATTTCAATAACTTTGTGCTTTCCATTGCAGGGTTTTTTTATACAGTGTATTACCTTGTTAAAATATCTTTGTGCCATCTCCTAAATGCTACTGTTTAGCAAGGCTTAGGAAAATACATTAACACCTTTAAATCCTCTGACTGCAATAAATTTTAACTGCAAATCCAACACTACAACAGAATTTGTAAGGTTCAGCTGAACAAATGTTGGTGCCACCTTTGGAAGTATCTATACCTGAGCTAGTTCCCTTGTGTTCCCTTATAATCAAAGTGAAAAGAAGGTACTTCTAGTGCACAGTTTGTATCATTTTGAAGTAGACGTATGACAAGATGAGCTATTTCCTCAAAGAGCCAATTTCTTCCCAGACTGGTAGCAGGGAGAGGCTAGACTGGCTAGCTCTCATATTGACATCTACTCAGTGCAAACAACAGGGTTTGGGGACAAGAATCCCATACCTTGTTCATGCTCCTAGGTTGTTCTGGAGCTTCATTATTCAGGCCCCTGTTCCACTGTTCCTCTTGTATAACTTCAGGCACCCAGTTGAATTCAACTTGATTTTGTATGGTTCTCTTATTAGAATATGGGGAGACAAAGCATAAAAGATAATATCAATCTTTTAAAAAACCCAGCAAAATACCAGTTAACAATCATTCCTGGCCATGAAAGTAAAATCACATTAAGATCTGGAAGAAGAAGAAAGTGCAAATAGGATTTCAATGGATAAATACAGTAATGGATACATTTCTTATGCAAGAGCAAAAGAATAACCACATTTCACATTTCAGGGGCAGCTTCAGTTGAAGCTGATGTGATGCCTTCACAGAAGAGGGCATCTTTCATCTGCAGAATTAAACTCCTAAAGTCTTCCTCCTATGCGAAGAAAAAAACCAGTGTTTTAATGATGATGTAAATGTTCACCTAGAAGTCTTACGTTCATGCCCGCTATCCTGAAGGCTTCCCTTGTACTGGGATCAGTTGTCCCACCACATGGAATCTGTTTGGGCTATTATATTTCTGACTTTGGCAGATAATTCTCTTTTTCCGAAAGCTTCATTGCACCTATTTCCTTCAGCAATTTCTTTGGGAATCCTCACAAAGGTAAATCAGTATTATGGTTGTTAGAAGGGCAGAGTAGTATACAGAGTAGTAAATGGTGGCATAGAACCGAATAAAAAGTTAAATGGAAAAAAATGCGAAAGGTAGATTGAATAAACTCATTGGAAAGAAGATATCACAGAATCTCAGAATGGTTCAGGTGGGAAGGGACCTCTGGAGGTCATTTGGTCCAATCACTGCTCAAGCAGGGCCCCCTCAATCAGGTGGCAGAGGACCATGTGTACTTGTCTTCTGAGTGTCTTCAAGGATGAAGATTCCATATCTCCCTGGACAAACTGTGCCAGTGCTTGGTCACCTTCACAGGGAAAAAAGTGTTTCCTGCTGTTCAGAAAGAACCTCTTGTGTTTCAGTTTGTGCCCATTGCCTCTGGTTCAGTACACCAATTCAAAGGAAATGAGCTGTACAAAAAAGTAATGGCAGAAGAAAAAAATACAAATTCGATTGGAAAAGAATGGACAAAATTTGAGGGTATCACCCGTCCACTGCTCAGAAGAGTGGAACCAAAATAGTAAAACCACAGGGATTGTTAATGAAGTAGTAAGATCACTGAAACTACATAAAGTGGGAAAATGAAATAAGCAAGTATGAGATAACATCAAACACATTGTTAACTTGCGAAATCTACCCAAAACTGATAGAGGAAAAAAAAATTTCTGAATTTTACTTTTTTTTTTTTTCCCCATAGTTTCATTATTGATTACATTTGTACTGTCTCTATTTGGACAATTTTTTTATTGTAGTCTGGCAAAAAACTTCTGCCAATATACTATTGTGTATATTTCTTCTTCTATATCAAATTAATTTTTTTATCCTGAATAACACCAGCATTATTTGTATTTTCTCTTTGTTTTCTGCTTTGTTTTGCTGATCCCTACTTTATTTTCACTCTAGGTATATTTTTCCACTTATCTCTGCCTTCCCCATGCTGTACTCTCTGTACTCAGTCATGTTTTGTATTGCACAAATTACCAGTTCTTCACCATTTCTCACCTTCCATCTGTTTTTCCTTGATATGTCAGCCAAGAGATGGCTGCTGCAAGACTGTCATCTAGCCTTAAAGTCATAGTGTTATCTGTTACATTAAAATGTGCTGCCCGATGTGGATAATAAACTCCTGGATCTGGTTTGTTTTCCCATACAGAGTAATCAGTGATGCAGATTCAGACAATGTATTCCAAATGAATCACCTGTATGGAGATGCAAATGTAAATGTTGCCTAAAAAGAGGATTAGTGTCTTTCCTCGGCAATACATCACATCATACCTACTGTAAAAACAGCTGATTTCCAAACACAGAAGACCTATTTTAAAAATTAAAAAAATACCACATGGAAAAGCTATGTATTACTTAATAAAGTGTATCATATCTATCATAAAATGTAAAATGTGTCATATTAACAATTTTCCTTGGTTTTTTATGATTCACAATGAAGCATGTTGTTTTGGCAGGAAGTTCAGAAAGTAAAATGGTAATGTGACATTCATTATGACATAATAATGGGTCTTAATACACAAGTTGTAGCAGGAATCATATTCTTACAGAACTGAGCATTCAGAATTTAGTAGGTTCTGAAATCATAATAAGTAAATTAAGAGCTAAAGGCAAATCCCCTCAGAAATAATCTAAACTCATTTGTTAGACTTACTGCTTCTAGTAGATCTGTACCATAGTTTTTAATCCACATTCTTCCTTCCTACCTATATCACAAATAAACTGATCACCTTCAATAAAGTTACTGTGGAAAAAGTGTTGTTAGTTCAAGGAAAACCTGTCTACTCAAAAGTTCCTCCAAGTTGCCATTTCTAGAGGAAATTATTTAGATGGTTTAGGAAATTTGGAAAGTTTTTATTTTAGTTTAGTTTAGTTTAGTTTGACTTCTAATTAGAAGTGTTTATTTTGAAAGGGAGAATGCCAGAGAAGTATTACTTAGGTTTAGGTTTTTGAGGAGTGTTTGTAGGTAGTAAATGAAGTCCATGGTCTATTCTACAGATTCAGATTGTCCCAAAACCCCAAGATCAGATAAGAGTGCATTTGCTCTGTTTTGCCTGTTGTTTTCTTGCACAGTCTATGCTGAAATAATGCTTGAGGTAGAACATGTCTGTTCCAGATGAAGCTCCTATTGACTCCCTAGGCAGGAAGATGATTGTGGAAACTAATGGTCTTCTGAAGTAAAATGACTATGTTTGTTCAGTGACTTGGTGCCGCTTGTAAAATGGTCCTGCTTGCTATTGCTATTTCGTCAGACTAAACTAGTCTTTTTCACTTCAAAGAGATTCTTCTTAACTCTGTTTCAAAGCTCATGAAGACATGTTTTATCAAAGGCTTTATCAGTATGGTGGAAGCGGATTTTCTAAGAAACCCTGTTGACTTCTCTCATCAATTATTCTGTTAAAGCTGCTTGTATGGTTTTCAGAACATGAACTTTACAGGAAAGAGGTAATGTTGCAATTTTCTGGCATGTTGAAGGTTTTTATGTTGTTACCTACATTATTCTTTTCAGAATTGTGGAGAATTTGAGGCTGTAAGGTGCTTCTGGAGATGATCTATTTCACCTCTCTTCCTCAAGGCAGTATCACCTAAAGCTGGTCACCCAGGTGCTTTTCCAGTTGGGTTTGGAATATCTCCAAGGAGGAAGACTACACAGCCTCTCTGGGCAACCTATGCCAGTGTTTGACTTCCCTCACAGCAAAAGGATCACCTCCTTTGGTGTGCCCTTAATGCAGCACAGGAGGCTGTTGGTCTCCTTTGCCACTGGGCACATTGATGGCTCATGGTCAGCTTGTTGTCCACCAGCTCCCTGAGTCATTTTCTGCAGAGCTGCTTTCAAGCCAGCCAGACCAGGCCTGTGCTGGTGCAGGAATTAGCAGTATCAGTGTTTATGCTCTGGAACAATGTGAAGAAAATCATTTAATCGTGTGACATCTAGAGGAGCAAAGTACTCAGAATATTTTGCTGGCTGAAGACAGCAGTAAACCCACTCCCTTACTTTTCTCTACTTACCCCCAAATAAGCCCATGTTGCCCAACCTTTGTTTGCATGTTGTGTGCCTGAAGTCGACTCATCCAATTTATCAAAATCTTCCTTGTATTAGGGATCCCAAAATTGCACAGAATACTCTGGATGCAGTCTCAGGTGCTGTGTACAGAAGGAGCACTTCCCTTATTTTGTTGACCTCACCTTCTAATGCAGCCCAATAATAATTTCTAATGCATTTGACCTTCATCGCTCACTTTTCTGCACAACTGATCTTCCTCAACCGGTTTTGTTACCTGATGATGTTCCATCCCAGACACAGAACTTGTATTTGCTCTCACTGAACTTTCTGGGTTTCCAGTCAGCCCATTTTTCCTGTCTCTTGGTGGAGAGAGCGGCTCCATGTTCTATTGTTCTCTCCCTGAACAGCAGCCCTGCTCTCGAGCATTCTGGTTTTGCAATTTTCCACTGGCTTCCTCATGGTGTGTTGTGTCTCTTTGTTCAGGTTTTCAATAAAAATATCCTTCACAGCAGTGAGCCCCAAAGAACACTGCTACCAGCTGGACTTCATGCCATTGACCACAATCCTTTAGGTGCAGCAGTCCGGCTAATTTTCCACCAGCATTATAGTCCACCTACTGAAACCATATCACCACTTTGCTTAAAGGATACAATAGGAGACCACCCTGAGAACTGTAGCAAAGACAGGGTAAATGACATCCAGTGCTTTCCCATCAGCTGCATAGCTGATCATCTCATCACAGAAAGCTATTAAGTTGCCCAAGCAGAGCTTGCCCTTTCTAAATCGGTACTGATTAAATTGGTACCCAGTCACCTTGAATCCATCATATGCCCCAGATAAAGAATCCAGGAGTGTTTGCTCCATAAACTCCTCACTGACATTAGAACGTCTGTTTTGTGGTTGTTCAGTTCTTCTTACTCTTCCTGGGTCTGATGTTTGTATTTTACCAGTCACCAGGAACCTCCCATGATTGCCACAACCTTTCTAAGGTCCTGTGGTGTAGCTTTGCAGTGATACTGGTCAGTTCCCTCAGCACTGTCTTGTTTACTGAAAAAACTGCTTCATCTCAGATGCTGTGCTTTAGCATATGTTGTTCTGCTTCTCTCTTCCTCCCTGTACACATACACATCAAGAAAGAGAAAAATGTACGGGTTAATGTAGAGAAATTCCAAGCCAGTGATAGAAAAATACAGATCTTCAAGAAAATTTTAGAAGAGAACACTGCTTAGATTCCTGAACTTTTTGAAGTCAAAGGGAGTTTTGCAGTTTACTTCACTGGATCAAAAATTTCACTCATATGGATTTATGACTGTAAAATTTGGAACTTAAGCTGCCTTTGAACCAAGTGTAGAAATTTCTTTGAATCTTGTTCTAAAGTTTTAGAGAGAAAAATAATTGGAATTGGAAAAAAAATAAAATAACTGAAAAATGGGAGCATTCACAGTTTTTTTTCCCTGTAAACTCTTGTCTAATTCTGTTAAAAAAATGGGGTGTGACCTTCATGAAAATTCATTTCAATTTTTTTTTGGTTGACAGCGGATATTTATAATGGGTTAATTTTAACCCATTCGTGTGACTCTGTTCATACAACTTTGGTTAATACTCAAGCTAGATGCAGCTAAGAACACAAAAATAAAGAAAATGTTTCCTATATATTTCCTCCACTAGTCACATTTACTAAACTGTAAGACATGCATCTACAAACCCTTAGAAAAACGAAGGGATTAGTTTTGATCCACGTGAAGTAGTAAATTCAGCTGAAAAGGCATAGAAATGATTATGCTAGAGCAACTGGGCTCTTAATCCAGTCTGTTTAATAGAAACTGAAAAAGAACACATTCTACTTTTAATATTTGGAAATTGCTTGGTTGGGGAGAGTTATTTTTGCTGTTGGCAACAGTTTAGTTAGGATCTGAGGTTTTTTTAAATTTCAGTTCAACATCACATATTTAGAACCAATGTGTTAACATTTTTTGCTTGTTCAAATAATGCTAATTTTACCTCATATTAAGTCTTGTCTGATCAACTCAGAGAATTTTTTTCACCCTGTACCTCAATATAAAAACTAATAGTGGTGGTGTGACTTTCTCATCAACTTTTCCTTAGGAAGCAATAGGTCTTGTTTTGTTACCTGGCATAGAGGAACTAGGCAAGGAGAGTAAGACAAAGAGCCTTTTATCATGGACTAGTATAGCATGTGCCATGTTCATGCCATGCCTATCACATGGACTTCCTTCTTGTGGATCTTAAGTATGTCCGATCAATCAGTCTGAAACCCATGCTGAAGATCCTGCTTAGAAAGGCAAATTTCTTAGTGATGATGTGTCTTATGGAATTGCCTCCAGACCTTTTCCGGGATCTCAAAGAATTCCTCAGAATGGTCTAGCATACACATTTTTTTCCTACTGTAAAAAAAAGTGTGTGGAAACCACTGAAACATCTAATTTTGCTACACTGTCATCTGTTTGTGTAATTAGATCATTGCAGGGTAGTGGCGTTTGTGTAGGACAGGATTTGCAGAGTAAAGCAGCTTGACCACCTAGATTTTGGTGGTCATAACCTCTAAATGAATCCCACTCTTGTTGCCTTGACTCCCATTAAAGACAGCTCTTCTAAAGTGAGATTCTCCTGCACTATTTGATATGTTTGCCTTCAGATATTTTGCATCCTCAAACTTCCTGTTTCTTGTTAGTCATTATTGAGGGATGCCACATATATGTGTCTGAGTTTTGTGTATTCCACCCCATTTGTGTTTGGTGGCTCAGTGGTGCAGCTTAGCAATGCAGATTGGTTTTGACAGAGAAATTATTGAATCTTGTTGTCAACAAGATGCATGATGCATCAAATTAATTGTCTTCCAAATAATGAGTAAAAGAGAGTCTGTCATAACCTGCCTGCATGTTCTGTAGATTAAAAAGCATTCCAATTTTTTTTTGTGATGGTTTGCTATTATTACTTATTACACCTTAATTATGGCTACTTACATTGCTTTTCCAATTTCTGTCTCTCATATTTAGCATGCATTATTCTTCCCTGGGTGATATTGATATTGTGCAGCATAGTGATTAAGTAAATATGGATGTTTCAGTTAATTAGCCCTTCCCTCTAGCTAAAGAGGACTGGAGAAGAAGTAAAGAATGATAGAAATTGTAAAGTCATTGCTCAAACATCAAACATTAAGAACTTTTTAAATTTCTAGCTCAGGAGAACTGGATGTAATATACCTGCATTCAAAAATTAAACCCATGTAATAATCTAGAGGAGTGTGAGGAGTAAATTTCCCCACTCTTCTTGTTCTTTATAGAATATATGTATATATAAATATGTATCTATGAAATATCTAGATGTAACTGCATGCTCTAGTTTTATTTAGGATTTTTAAGTTTCTTTATGTGAAAATGGTTTCTGAGATATATATGTATAGATAACTGCTGTAGTTTTTCTTCAGTATAGTAATCCTACTCTGATGTAAAAGCTTTTTCTTTCATTAGTAAGGATTTACATTCTCCATGTAGCAAGCCCAAGAAAGATATTATTTTTCATTAGCTTGATTTTATATTAAACCAAGTTATATTAATCACCTTGCGGATATTCTCAGCATGTCTAAAAGTAATTAAAATAAGTATGTACCTTATGATGTGAAGTTTATTCATAGATTTTGATTTAGCAGCTTTGCCAGTAGTCAAAGAATCAGAACATCAGTAGAAAGCTGAAGAAGAAAACACTGTGTGAAGAAACACATCCTACTCCATTAGAAATGGTAAACAAGTAAGAGTGAAGACAGAAAACACAGATTTGTGTTTGGGCCTACTTCATTTCCCTAGCCCATTTCTAAAATCAGTCCTTCTCCACATATCTTGGTGCTAAGGATTGATTAACCAACGCATTTTTAAATACTCAGACTATTTAAATCAGTTAGCATAGGAAGTTTTTTTGCATAATTCTGCTTAAGAACTGCATGTTCTTTTTTTCATTTAAATTTTGAATGCAAAGCACTGCCTTATCTAAATAAAATTAGAAAAAAAACCCAGGTTTATCAGGCATAATACCATAAATCTGCTTTGGAAATGGAAAAGTCTCATGCAGAATTTCATACAGGAGTGGAAAATTACACAGTGCAATTGTTCTTTAAGAAAAATAAGCAAAACCTCACAAGAAGTATTTTAAAAATGTAATCAGGCTTTTTGCTGTAAGGTAGTGGTGAATATGTAACAAAGGAGCTCTGCTGTTACCTTTTTATTCTTTAGATGGTGTTGGAAAAGTCTCTCCCTGTCTGAAGGCCCTGTTTCACAGGCTGCTTTCCAAGGACTCGCTGACCTTGGCAAGAATGAGATGTGGTATTTCTGTAACTGCAAAGGAATGGAACATCAGTTTGCTGGGGCCACACACACGTGGTGTATTTTGCTGTTGATATCTAAAGTAACTAAGACTCTAAAGATCAAACCTAAAATTCTGATTTACAATGAAAGATTGAAAGGCATACATGCAAAATGCTTTGATGTTTTCCGTCTGAAAATCAGCAGCCTTAATTGATTCTGTCAGGAGTGACGAAGTGGTCTTCACAGAGAAACTGGTTGATGTAATGGTAACACAACTGGACGCATCAGAGATGAAAATTCCATTTTGTTGCACTAGCAAGGGCAGGCTGAACACAGATGGGGAAAACATGGTCTCTGGCTGTGACTTTTGCTTGATAATGCTACCTGCAAAGAAACCCAAGTGGATGTTTGGACCACAGATAGTAACAGCCATCACTTCTATGTGTTTTCTCGAATTGCCAGATAACTCTACAGTGTACACACTGTAGATAATAAGCAGCTCTTTTTGTCTGTGTCACAAGTTTTTGGAAATTTGTGTATGGATGACCCAGGTAAGAAGAAAGAAAGAAAGCATCAAATCTTATTTGTTATGGTTGTATGACCAGGCCTCCCTTCTCTTTCACTGCATTTTGTATTGCAAGAGAGAAAAACATTTTGTGTATCCATAGAAGCCCTTAGAAGATAAGAACATTTTCCTCAACCTTGGTTTTTTGCTGCATTTACAAATGTGTCATATCTCTGCCTTGTCTGTCCCATTTTCTCTCACTGTCTCCCCACCATTATGGGCTGCTTCCTTCACGTCCCACACATTGGCCTTTGAGAAATCCAGTAGGAGCTCATGTTCTTTCTTTGCACACAAAAAATTAAATATCTGTGTCTTTTTTTGCATTAACAACTTATTGATCAAGATGATGTCAAAACAGAGAGCAAGAGATGACATTTTAGTACAACAAAATTCAATAATCCTTTTTGTGATATTTCCCTGTGCTGGAGAATACTAATATAGAATAAAGGTGGAGGACAGAAACTGAGATGTGTCAGTGAAGCATAACAAATCCACAGGAAGGTCTTGGTTTTACTGAAATTCATTTACTATTTTGTATCTGCAGTCATTCTAAGCAAAGTTACCTAAGGAATAAAATTGACACAAACACAATAGATGCTCATTATGAATTAGAAAATTATTCTGAGCTGAGACAGATTTGTTTAAAAATTCTGAGACTGGCAATCCTGAAAGTAGCAGTTATGTATGGTCTTTTAAGAAATATTTCTTGTGTAATGGAGACAAAGTTGAAACACCTTTGAATTCAACTTGTTCAGTTTGACAAGGAAAGCATGAGACCAGATATCAGCTACCCTGCCCTTGGCTGGGAATCTGTGATGTGGAGACAAAAGGAGAACTACTAATAAATATTAATGTATTCGAAGAACGAACTTTCCCATCATTTGTCCTGCTGCCTTATCTTAACCTAGATTCTTTAAGCATAGATAGTTTGAAGGAATACTCTGTCTGAGTGGTACATTATTCTCTGCAGAACTTATTTCTTCCTGTGGTAGTGTGTAGGGGAGGTGCCCCAGACTTCTGAGAAGAGCATGGCTACAGGACAGGAAGCAATAGCCACAAGTTGCAACAGGGGAAACTTTGACCAGGTATTAGAAAAAAAAGAATTCTGTGGGGGTGATTGGACATTGGCACAGATAATCCAGAGAGGCTGAGAAATCTTCATTGTTGGAACACAACTGTCAGAACAAAATGAGGCAAGGCCCTGTGCTTGCTGAGCTAATTGACCCTGCTCTGAGCAGGCTTTGTACCAGATGACCTGCAGGATCCTATCCAAATTCGGTTACTCTGTGGCTCTGTGGTTCCAAGGCTAAGCTGAATATATAAGCTTTTACTTACCTGGTTATCTGCCCTATCTTTTCATCTTGTTCTTTTTGCTTTTACTGTTTAGTCAAAATAAGATGCCTAAAATTTATACATAACTCTTGGGCTTTTTTCCAGCCTTAAATTCAAGCTTCTTGTCTCCATTGTTAAACATCTCCAACGTATTATCCTGTTTATATCATCATCTCTGTCATGAATTAATGTGTTCCTGTCCTCTCTGACCTAGTCCACTAGATTTATCCCACATAAAGTGCAGCTGAAGAAATTAAAATCTCTCTGTTCAAAGGAACCAAGAGCTCTTTCTTTTATTTCAGAAAAAGCCTTTGATCTAATGAACTGAACTCTTTGAAAAAGTTTGCATGGGGTCAAAATTTCCAAGCAGGAGTGGAATGGTTTTGTTTCATTGCAAATGAGCCAGTCAACATGAAGAAATAGCAATAGAGACCCACAGAGCCTGTTTTTGCCACTGATAATAACAACACAATAGAATAGGAGTATTTTCTCAATGAATATCACAATATATGTCACTGAGCTGTAGGCAACCTTTTCTAAAAATCAAGTAAATCTAGCAGATCTTATCAAATTCTGAGATTCATTGTGATAAATTCATAATGTCACATATTAAGTCAAAACACCATAGTACGTATTTTGTAGGCTGGAAGTAGCAATGAGAGGCAGAAGGGAATAAAAGATTTGGGAATTAGAGCTAATAAAGAAGAAAATAAAATTGCCTGTGCAGCAAAATTAGTTCTTCAGATTCTGTCTGGCTTCCTGGAAACCAGGAATTCCAGTAAAGAATACAGATTAAGGAAGAGCATCTTGAGTGTGTGTTTCAGGCAGACATATCTTAGCAACCATGATTTTTAAGGAAAAAACATTAAACTGGATCAAAGGTGCAGTGAGTTTTGAGTACTTAAATGACTATTTTTTATGACACTAGTTAAATCGCTTATTTTAAAAAGCCAGACCATAGTGGGAAAGTTTGTGAATGACTGAATCAATAAAAAGAAGAGTGTGTTTTTAAAATGCCATCTTCCTAAATAAGCTGCTGAAAGTAGAATGGGCAAACCTATTAACAACTGAGGGAACACATCCAAAGTCATATTTCGAGGGACAACAAATTTCCTCACTTGCCTGTTAGTCTTGCTGTGTGTTGCTAACACCTGGGAAGGCACTTAGTCACTCTGAATACATTTTGAGGGAATACTGCTTAAGTAACAGACATTAGAGTTGTTTATCCCACTGCAAATGAAAATTTGTGAGGTAGCTCAGTTTATGAATAACAACACCCAGAAGGATTGTTATAAAATTTCTGTTTGTAATGCAATAAAGATTACATATAAATGTAATCATTTTATATGAGGAAAATGGGTTTGTTTTGTTTTCTTGAAGATCATTACTTTAAAAGTATTTTAAGAGAAAGAAAAAGGGCAGGGAAATGATCAGTTGTAATCAGTGAGGGGAAGGTAGACCTAATGTTCAAATGAAAGCCGGAAGTTAAGCAGGCTTCTCTGTAACAGCTTTTCATATTGAAAAGTCCTGCTAGGTTGCCTGTAGTACTACAGATCATAATCAGAAAGATCACGTATTTATATATATCTATCTGTTCACACATACACACACATGCATGTATGTATATAGGTCATCACGGCACGCTAAGCAAAGTTACAGAATTTCTTCAGCGAATACAGAATTCTTCCTGTGGTCAAGCCTTGAAAATAATTTTGCGAATTCATTTCCCCTCCCCCCCCTCATTTTAATTATTATCCATTTTTTACAGTCCTGCATGGAATCAGCAACAGTATCTTTGTGTAAGTGATTTAGTGTCCAGATTTCCTGCTGGTGTTAAACGTAACAGTGAAATTTCAAATAGCAGCATCTAAATCGTGTGCAAGTAGAGTGTGATTTAGTAAGCTATTCTTAGTGGTCAGTTCAATGTCTACCCTATACCCAGATACCCAGGTTCAAACCTTTTCAACCACATTTTATTTCTTTGCAAACGATTGTGGGAGGAGAGGGCAGCTGAATAAGATATCAGCTACCATTTCATATCTGTCCAGGGTTTTCTTTCCTGAAACTCATAAAGATACAGCTGCCAGTCTTTTGAAAATTCCCACCTCCCAGGTTTCAGGATTGTCAGGGAATTTATTGAAACCATTCTGATGTGCTGTTGTTCGCAAACCTTTTGTAATGAAATGTATCTTTTCTATCGTTACAGTGTGGTTCTGCCAACTCTATGATTTTGCAAGGAGAAAAAACTTCAGAGCAAATAAACCGGCAGAGCTCGGAAAGAAGGTCGGTATCTGGTTAGCATTATATTTTAGATGCTTTTCTGTTGAAACTGCTTTGCCCTTTTTCAGATCTGATCACAAGTTCCCAGTGCATAACAGCTCTCTGAAAAAGCCTGCATTTATAAAGAAGTTTGTCCAGGACACGGTCAGGCTGTTTCATCACTGGGGGGTTCTCTGAGAAGGATAAATTACCAAAGAAGGCAATGACTCACCAAGAAGCATTTTAGTGATGATCAGTTGCAACTATGTTTTGGAAGACAAAGACAGTGTTTGTCAATCTATTTGAAGAGCTTCCCAGTGAGAGGTTTAATGCATTTGTGGGAATTGAGTTTCTGTTTTCACAAGTAAACACTGTAAATCATAGACACAAAGCCACAGAAAATGAGAAATAAATAGGTACATTATACTTCAAATTATGGGGTTGAAGTTTCCACATCACCTAGAAAATAATAATTTTATTTAATGGACTTATTACTGAAGATACATAAAGACTGTTTTACCCTAGAGTTCCTGCTTCTGTCATTGGTATGTGTGAACAGTGAGTGTCTGTCAAATGTTAATCTTTCGTCTTTCCTCCAGACAAATCCTGCTGGCCATCTCAAAGTGTAGTAAGGATAAAATCTTGAAAAAGTATTTCCAAATTTCTTTGGCAGCATTTTAAAATTATGTACTCTGTAGTTTATATCTTCAGCTGCCTCCTCAAGGAAGAGCCTTCAGTAGCATTGGGGCTGAACCTACTTAGAACAACTTGCACAATAATGTGTAGCTGCTTTGGAAGAAATTATTTCCCTTTGCAATAGGTCCAGCAGTTGACCTGCGGAGGCTGTATGCTCTGGACTGGTGTGTTAGTCTTCCAGAGACAGATTTCTGTGTCTTTCTCTGTATTTTCCTGGCTTTTAAATACTGTCTATTCCCTTCTAGGTTTCCTCAGAAATCCTCCTGTCTTGTTTGCCTTTTTCCTTCATCTGTACTAAGACATATGAGCAAACTGAAGCAAGGAAGATTTGTTCCTCTGCGTTTTCAGGAGAGGGGAGGCTGTAGATTATGATAAATCCCTCTATCCAGAAAGGCCAATAAAAAAGGGACCCAAACTCTTTTTTTCTTCTGTGTTCAGCCAGCTGGGTGATACAGGCTCTCTGGGAAGGAAAGAGTGGTAGGTGTAGGAGGTGGGAGAGGGGCAAACGTGCTGTTAAGTAGGTTTGGCTGTTTCACAGCTAGAGCCACAGCTTTTTTTCAACAGGAGAGAGCTCTAAATGCATTAGCGAGCCATTTGGTTCAGAGAAAATAAAAGATGTGAAGAAATAAAAGAGAAAATCCACCCCCCCTTCTTTCACGTTTGAACACACTGGATTTTCATTATAATCCATTAACCTACTCATAGCCTTTCATTAGAGCCCTTGGGAGGCTGGAATATTTTTGGCAATGTACTGTTATGAAAAATACAAGTTGAAAACCCACATAACTTCTCCCTTCCCAGAAACTGGAGTGGTCATAGAGAAATTTAAATCTTTTCTCTGAGCATACCAAGAAGAGTGTGAAATTGCATGAACATCAGATATGTTTCATTCCATATTTGCATGGCTTTTGTGAAGAAAAAAAAAATCCCCCATAATTTGCCATAATTTTTCTGCTTAGTTAGTACTCAGTACATAAGGCACACACAATCTTTTAAATATGTGTAATTAGGAAAAAAAAATACTTATAGGCTGAGAGACTTAATGCACTTTTAGTTTGGAAGGTAGTTCAAAAAATAGGCAGGATTAAACACTTTTTGAACTGGTAAATTCTTCTGATTACCACAGAACTATTCCCTTAGTTTCATTGAAGGCATCTGCAGTGTAAAACAAGAACTTTCTGGTCTTTCTAGTTTACATGGTAGCACATTGTTTCCCAGGTTCAGCCTGAGTCGCTGCTGTGACGCTTTACATCATTTACCTTTATGTTTTATAAAGCACCTACAAAATGCCCATTTAATTACCTTAGCTACCATCTTCTTAACTACTGTCAGGGATGTTGTGATTAACTGTATGACAAACAATACCATCCATATTGTGCTCAGCAGTTTTTTAAACAGTTTTTAAAATATGGAGTTCTAAAGTCTCCGATCAAAAGCTCTGAAAAGTGGATAATAATCCTGCCCTGCATTTTTGCTAGACTTCTTCATAGGTCATCATTATCCTATAGACCCTTTAAGAAATTACATTAAGTATCCCTATTCCCATTTCTGTGCATTAATCAAAGCAAGGAAAATTTTTTTTTTTTACAAAATACTCCATTCCAGATACCTGTTTGAAGGCCATACATTTGACTTGGAAAAGGTGCTGCAAATTTGTGGAGGAAGTAAAATTGGAAACACTTTCAATTTTACATGTAATAGATGAGATTTTACCTCTACTGAAATAATTCAAATTTTTCTTGTGGAAACTGGATTTTCTAAATTTAATACTGAGAACTTGCATTGTTTAATATGCGAACTATGGATGTTCAAAGTTTTATCATCAGATTATGTTTGAGCCGTTGCAAAGGCACTGTAAAAATATAGTAAAAGATACCTGAAAGACATCAGAACACTGGTACCACTATGGTTATAAAATACTGTATTCAAAGCTTTGTTTTTGCTTGAAATTGACCTCTTATTAACTAAATTAACACATTTTGCTTTATGGTGGTTGGTTAAAAATGATACCTTTTAACTGTTTCAGCTCTGAGGTGTGTTTTGGCGACATTTAGAGAAACCCATGATGAAAATACGCTGGTAGGAAGCCTCAGACAGAAATATGCCCTATTTTTTCTATTCAGTTATTTGTTGTAGCCGAGAGATGATCTACAAATGAATTATCAGAACATATATCTTGTTGCAGCAATATTCTACCCTTCTTTCTAATAGCTATTTTTATAATTTCCAACAACCCTTTGTGAGTTCAGAATTGTTAGTATCAGCTGCTGGGTAAGAAAATTTCGTTGATTTTCCACAAGGTGGCATGTAAGAATCAGTCTGTATTTTAATTAATATAATTAATTTAATGTACACTTAGTAAATGTCAAATGCATGTGCAAACTCAGTGAAGAACGAATACATTCCTAGAGTACAGAGTGTACTGTAAATGGCTATTTAAATACAGCATAGCAAATGCTGCTCTATCACTTGTTGAATTATGGAGTTGACTCTTATTGTAGAATAACTTATCAAAATAAAATCTAACCTAAGCATGTCACAGTTACTTGTATCATGAAATGAGACTAAAAACTGATTCACATAATGAGATCCCATGGAATTTTCCAGGAATTACCTTAGGAGAAATTATTTATTCATAGTTCAGTATGATTTATTCATACTTATATTTTATGAAAGACAAACATCAGTATCAATATGTTTCCTTAGCATAGATAAATAATTTTTAAACTGAGCATTTAATTATTAAAAACTCTTCATACAGTCATTTAATTTGCGAGTCACAGTGCAGCTTCTGTGCTCGAGAACTTCCTAATCAAACCAAGAAATAGTTCTGGTTCAAGTTGCCATCCAAGCAGAAACTAGTCAAGATATTGCATATCTAACAGTGTTAAGATAATGAGTGGTTTCTTCTGGTGCTGAAGATCTCCAAAAATTCTAAATTTCCTAGTATTACAGTAAAAGAAATAAAATTTGCTGATCTACCACCAAAAAGTTGCCACTATCGTATTTTTCGCATCTCGTTTAGATACTGAGTGGACAATATTGTACAAAACTCTGTGCTTGTAACAGATTTTGAGCAAAAGAGACTTTTGACATCCAAAACCAGGCACTGATCTGTACAGTCAGTAGTAAACTATAGGCCCTGACAAATCCTACCAAAAAGGAAAATGGCATTTTTGCCAGACTGCAAATGCTGTACACAAGGCATCTAATTTTGCAATTACTCTGCAGTGGATCTCTGTCTCTTTCTACAAATGTGAAATACAATCTAGCAGTATATAGCAATGTTCTCAAGTCTGTATCAAAGACATATTATTGCCATCTGCTATGAAATGTTCCCTGATAAATCTCACCTTTTTAATTTTATTACTCAGAAATCTTATTTTCCCATGGGTGGTGGAAGAGCAACATCATTTTAAATGGGTAGGGGACATCTATATAGTATCTATGCCATATATGGCTTAGAGAAATACACACAAAGGATGAGCAGGAAGGAAAAAATCCCCAACATGTCTTTGATGACCAAGTTCTAAATTCAGAGTCATTATCATAAGTAACAGAGCTAAGTAGCATTTTGTCTGAAATGCTTCTCCTGGGTATTCCTAACCCAGGAGAATGTCGATAGTGAATTGTTGAACTTGATCCTTGATCTGAGGTTGTTCATTTCTAGAACTGATTATCACTGAAATTAATCCTTTTTCAACTAAAATTCTCAGAAGGCCACAGAGGTGTCTCTCTGTGCTTGAGGCCTTGAAGGAAAGGATGTTTCAAGTTTGCTGTTGGAATTTCCCCTGTGTTTCTGTTCAGAAGAAAATAACGTTCAAAGTTCCTACATTTTAGGAAACAAAATTCCCCCCCCATTTTAAGAAACAAACTTTCCAGGCAGCGTAGAAGAGAAGGCAGGAGATGGTAGAGGGATAAAGAAGCAATTAAGAACTGTGATGAGCTCAGGCATCGTGCACAGAGTTCTACCTACAGCGACAGCGGATAGCCTTGTGCACAGTGCAGCTGCTGATCCGCTGGCGTTAGAGATCTGGAGGCACTTGCCTCCCTACCCAAGCACATCACGTTGACAGCTGAAGGGCAGCACTGGTGACAGAAGGATTTATAATTTTATGCCTGTGATGACTGATGCTTGCCATTTTTCTCTAGAATTGCTCCCTTAAGCTGTGATACAGAATTCAAGCATCAGCTAATTTTTTTCTTCTGAAAGAACTGCTGCTTCAACCTTTGACATGTGCCCACTTGCACTTCTGGAGGTGAAGAGTTACTGAATTTGTTTCTACTGGTGGAAGACTCCACTTGATTTTTATTTTGAGGCACCAGCTCATTCACTAGTCTGTCTCAAGTTTTCACCTTAAAAAAAGTGAAGTAAGAACTACCAGGGGTTGTGGTTTTAACCCCTTATTTTCTTGCTTTGCCGGTGCACAACAACCTGAAGCTGGGGCAGCAGAGGTTTGAGATACAGCAGAGCATGGACTGGCTGTTTTTAAAGCTCTTCCTCAGCGGTATGCCAGCTGCACGTGCCTCCCTGGAATATTTTCACTGCAATGACTTTATACCTTCCTTGAATCAAAAGAAGAGTCACTTTCCTCTTACTATTGCTAAAACAATTCCAAATTATTGAGCCCCAAAAGGATTGGCTAGTGTGCAAAGCAGCTCGCTAGCTTTCTGAAAAATTGCAATTATCAGTAATTAAGTAAATAAGCCAACCATAAGATATTCTTCAGTTGCTGCATGAAAGGTTTTGTAACTTTATCAGCACTGCTTTACAATTTATATGAAGGATTCTCATTCACTTAATGATTATTCCAAAGTAATTTCAACTAGAATTATGCTACTAAATACAAAAGTATAGAAGTCTAGTTAATGTAATTCCCTGAAAATCTTATAGAATTCTTAAGGTAATATCAAAATATTTGAAACAATATTATCCATTTACATGCTGAAAAAGAAATCCAGCATTGCAGTTTAACTGACTATTTATAAGCAAATAGAAGTAAAGTGTGCTGAATAAAATTTAGGTGACAAACAAGTGACTAAAAGTGGTTTTGAATTTTCTGTCTCTGTGGAAAAAGAAAAATTTTTTATTCTTAATAGTGGTTGTTACTCAGAGGATGTATAATAAGAATGTAAACAAGCTGACTACTTTGCACTTCTTTATTGCTCTGAACATGGCCCCAAAGCAAAACAAATGTTGTTGACATACTCCCCTGAGTTTATTCATTAAACACAGAGGTTTCTTCTGCTTTGATGAGACATATCAGCGGACTGAAATGTCACATCCTCAAACATGGTACATATAGATAATGTCAGTGATGTCAGAGAATTATGTTACTGCTAACCCACCAAAATGTAAGTAGAAAAGTGAGGTTTTAGTAAAATCAATTTCATTTCTCTCGGCCTTTTCAGTAGTGTTAGTCCTATTCGTACCTTTGTAATTGATTTTAAATGTCACTAAGACCATGCCTGTGGACATGCCTCCCAAATCAGATTTATCTTTCTTGATGTGAAAAAGGCAAAGTTAGAGTGTTTTTCTTAATGAGATAGCCTTCTGTTGACATACAGCATAGTTTTAAACAAGCTGTACATTTCTGTCTTCACATTGCTGGTCTGTTTCCTCTGTGGTCCACCTCAAAATATCTTCACCTTTCTTTCGCATTTCATCAGGCTTCAGCAAGGTGCTGGAATAGGAGTTCTGTGACTTTTACTGCGTTTGCTACATATGTATTTGATTTTTATTTGCCTCTGTAATACCAAGATGCTGGAATGGAGGCCACTTTGTGATGTCTATCCATATCTTCTGTGATTCTCACTGTATCACCCTGAAAACATTTGCTGGAACTTAACTAAGTCTGAAACTAAAATAGGATTTTAGAAAAATTTTATTGGGCTAAGCCACATTTTTGTATTTAAGAATTCATGTCCCTGGTCACTCAGACAAGGAAATGATATTAAAATAATATAATGCCTGCCACGGTATCAGGATCTGAAGCTGTTTTTTCTGTCTTTGATATTGATTCAGTATTTTCTAACAGTTCCCAGTCATGCATTTACTGAGTACATACATTGAGTTTTTAATAAAGTTCAGTGTGTTTGTAATGGCAGAGGCTGTAAAACTGGTATATCGAGCCAAACCTTATTTTGGTGGACTGGCTGTGGGGATTACTGGAGATACAGCTTTCTTTTTTTCCAACCAGTACTACTAAATCAACAACATAAAAATTCTCCATTTCAGTAATTGCGTATTTCTGCCTCTTGTTGATATACTCACTTTTATTTTTCTTAGCTTTGCATATGTTCACATGATGGTCAGTGGAAGTAACTAGTCACATCATTTTGTACGTTTTATCTGGAAGAAAATGTGTATATTAGAAAAAGGAGATTCTCAGAATAAAGGGTTCAAATTGTCTCTTCAACATATCTGTATCTGTGCCCTTATAAATCCTCCTTTTAAAAGCTGAGCCCTCTCCTCCTTTGACTTAAGTGGTTTTTCTCACTCAAGATTGGGTTGGCATCCATCTCATCCAATCAAGTCTACAGACTAGAGGCAAACATCTGAGCTACTACCTCAAACTCCAGCGGTTGTCGAAGAAGAATAACAACAATTTTCCAAGCCAAATCTGGCCTGTTTCAGAAGGTCATATTAGAAAGAAATAAGGTGTGCCATTAAAAAGCTTATTTCTCTCCCTTGTCTGTCAGAGGGATTGTTGATGATACCTCAGATGTGGAAGTATGCAGGATAGTCTCATCCTTTGTGTTACTAGCCTACAGCTATGCCTCAACTGTTTAGAGAAAGAGAATTGGACAAAGTCTTCGGGAATTGTAGACCTTTGACTTACCTGACAGTTATACTTGAAGAGTTCATAATTTATTTCTGGGCCAAAGTGAGATGTCAACACTGCACTGCAAAAGCCTGATAGCAGATTCTCCATCAGAAGTGCTGCAGCTTGCCTGCCTAGACTGTCTCCTGGGGAGAGCTCTCCTGCATATCAGTGCTCTGAGGCTGAGCAGCTTCAGTGTGTTTTGTCTTGTCTAAATGTAGATGCTGCATCTGAACCAGGCATTCTTATTGCCAGAGGAGAAAAAACAGGCGTTTTCAGGACATGATTCCTCAGATCTAGTTACATTTTTACCTTAGGATTAGACACATTCCTCAGAGATGCCGGTATCTCTCCACACAGAGATGTAATTCAGCTGTTCCACATAGCTAAGTTAGCTCTCCACACAGCTAAGTAGTTCAACTCTGAAGGAAGACCTGCGTTCCAGATGTCTCTGGGCTGGTGAGATGAATTCTTCGTATGCAATCCATGCAAGACAGTGAGACAGATACCTTTACCTTAGTTTCGTTGAAATTCTGTTTTCTTGAGGGTTTGCCTCATTCTTTTACTACTTTTCTTTGCCTTGTATATACGCTTTGAGTCTTGACTCCCTAACATTGCTTCCTCTAGGAATTCCTAAATTCAGACAAACCATAAAAATGTCCTTACTCCATTAATGAGATGCTGTCTATGACAATGCAAGCTTTGAAAAGACACTATAATCCCCTTCCTGGACAGCACAAGTAAGAATCCTATTCTTCAGCTGAAAGCTTTGAAAATAAATCAGTCATAAAAGCATAGGTATGGTTTATTTCTTGGTGATAATTACTCTAAATATGCCAGATATATAAGATATTTATTTTTAAGCTTACCAATAACCTCAGTTGTGGTAAATATTCATTAACCATCCAAATGTTGTAGTATTTTTTCTTTGATTTAGTGTATTAAAACTAAGCTATTAGTTTTCTGTGCAATCCATTTAGAATGATGATAACTGTCTTTCTATAAAGACAAATAGCCTTGAAAAACCTGTTTTAGAAATTCTGTCATGACAAGAAAGATTTGTATCAGTACAGGGGTAATTACATTTCTTAAAAGCTTTTCCATTCTAGTATCAATTAGGAACTTCGTGGCTTTCTTCCACTCTTTCATAACACTTACCCAGAAGATGGTTTGTCTTTTTAATGCTTTCTGCTGTAGAGTTGTGTTTTTGTGATTACAAACTGGAGTGATTAAATTCTAAGAATTGTCTGGACTCCCTTGACTCCGTGAAAACAAACATGTTAATGTATTGAAGCACAGACACTATGCTCCATTGTAGCTCTCATCTTGACACTTGCAATTTTCAAAGGTTAAATTTGTAATATGTGAACTTTGTGAAATTCATTTTTTCCTAAATAAACAAATGACCACTACGCAGATAGATGCATTTCCAGAATGAGCTTCTATTGTTGTTGAAAGAGGGCACTGAATTGCCTGCCATATAAATAGCCATGGAAAGAAAATCTTTCATAGTGTATGAGACACAAATATGTATGCAAACACCTCTGTGGGTCATAGAACATCACACTTTAAATTAGCAGTGATTTATCAGAGCAGGAATATGGTTTCACATGTGTGTTGTCTTTTTGGAGCCAAATATTATTTCTTGATTAGTTTTCACCCATTATTTAAGTAGGTCACTAGTCATTATCTATTTATGTTACGCCAGTTCAGAATAAATAACTACTACATTTCACTGATAGAACTGTATGCTGCAAACACTCTAGAGTAAGAGACATGAAAGTACTTATTTCTCTGGGAAGTAAATTATCCATGTCTGATTGAAATGCCAAATGTAAAATGGATCACAATTCTGAGTGATCTAATTTCTTTAAATACACTGCTGTTCTTAAAGGTGCAACTCCTATTTTTTTACTGTCTGTGTGTGTACACTCAGCCTTTGCTGGGAGGCAAGTGTAGTGTTTGGTGACTCGATGTTGATTAGAAGCCTAATCAACATTGGAGTCCTGGAGCCCTCATGCACTCGCTACTGACACAGTTCAAAACCCAAACCCAGGGTCAAATACACCCTCAGAGTTTAAAAGTTGTAATTCCCACTGTGAGCTGAGCTTGGCGGCTGAGAGTACCTGGGTTTGACACGTAAAGCAAGCTACAGTGTGGTAACCAGAGGCTACTTTACATCACACACCCCATGTTCTGGGACCCTTGAGGCTGCTTTCACTGTGAATTTTCTCAGCTCTCCTGCTAACAAGTGTAAAAGCAATACCTGCTTCTCAGCCTCCTCGGCACTCACCTACCACCTCAGAAGCTCTCAAATGCTAAAATAGGAATACAAATTTGACATAATTAAGTTCAACATATAGCAATTGTTTTTCTTTATGTTTTGCTTGGACTTTGCTGCTTATGCATGAAGAAAATCCTTGCTTATATGAAAACTAGTCTATCTGCTGATATAACTCAGTGTACTAAAAGACAATATTTTTCCCTTCAACACATACACTGTTTAAGAGCATCTCCACAGAGTTTTATTTAAAGCATTGGCAGGTAGCTGAATCTTAGTGATCACACAGTTACCCATGGCTGTGAAACAGATGATGAAAATTAGTATTTACCTGACTACTCTCAAAGACTCTCTGGGAGGTTTGCTAGCTACCCATACCTTACTTTTACTGCTTTTGGTGGGACTGTCTGCGTGGTGGCCCATCCTCTGGACTGGGAGAGCTGTATACTGGCACAGCACGTAGCTAAAGGGCACCGATGGGCAACACGAATGAACAGCACCTTAACAGCTTTCTTTGAACATATACATTAGCAATATTTAAAACTGAATGAGGTGGATAACACCCAGATGAAGTGTGATTATGTCACCTCTTGACTTTCTTTCATAACAACCTAAAAAGGGACTAAGTGTCCCTGGAAGCAAAGGCTAGTTCATGCGATGTGTTCTCTAGAATTATGGCAATCAACAAGAGACTTAAAGAAGTTCAACTATTAAAAAAAAACAAAAAACACAAGATGAATGTGGTAACCTTCATTTCTCATTCCTTTAAAAGTTTAGTCATGCAGTTATTCAAAAATTCCTGAAGTCATATCTGACCTGAACATATTTATGTTGTGTTAGAAACCTTGTACACTCTGCTGCCAGTTTTGTTGTTCATAATATTGCATCTATAGAGCAGCATCTTGTGTCATTAAGGTTTTAAAAGCAAGCAATTTCAAGATGCATTACCTTAGAGTAAGTGGGAGATCTGGATTTCTTCATAATTTAACACTCTGAGCTCTTTTTATACCCATGTGAAAAAAATGTAATTTCATGGATGTTTTGACAGTGCCCATCAATTTTTTTCAGAAGGCTGAGGAAGCTTTTGATCTTTCCTGAAAATTAATGAACTATTGAACAGAAAAAGAAGCGAGAAAGAAAGAAAAAAATCATCCTCATTTTTCCTCTGCAAATAGAGTAATTTCCCACAAAGAAAATAGGTTTATGTGGTGAATCAATACAGCAGATTTATTTCTCTACCAGAAAATCCAAAGCCAATGAACACAGTGTAAAACACAGAACTACTACACAACAGAGAGCAGGTGAACTCGGAGGAAGGGGGGCTGGGAGCAGCTTTGCTGCTTTGAAGGTGATAATGCAAAGTTACACATTTTCGTAGTAATACTGTAGTCATCTTTTTCATAATCACTGTTTTTACAATGCGACCTAAATAACTCATCTGATCTTCTGGTAGCTACGAGGCTCTGGTAGCTCAGATTTATACTAGACAAGGTCTCTGCCTTACCTTCAAGTGAAAATATGTCAAGGGTGTAACTACTTGCTCTTTTGCTGAATGCATTAGAGAGGATTCCTTCTCTTCCATAAAATTTTGGGTGAAGATGAATATATATATATATATATAAATATATATATATATATAGTGTGTTTCATATTTTCAAAACAAAAAATTACTTACTTGAAAACTTCAGAAAAATGCAGGTTCAGCCCTTGTTTTGTGTTCTAATGAAATATCATATGTTAGCTTATGCAATTGGCTCAGCTAGGACTGGCCAGACTATTTTTTTCACCAAAGTCATACAAAGCAGGACGGGACTATTTTCACACCTGACAGTATTCCTCTCCTCCATTAAAGTGAATCATGTCGGCTGGAAAAGTATTTATTTGGGGCTTAATTGGACTAGTCATGGACTTTAAGTTCTAATGTGAAGCAGCCTGTTGAGCTGGAACCATTTTGTTCCTCGCTGAAGGAAATCAATTTGGTACTTATATAGGCATTGTGCATTCAACTCTAATTTTTACATAGGCTTTACCCGATGCTGTTCTTCCTCTGTCTTTCAGACAGGAGAAAAGCTGACAAGGATTTCAGAAATCCTTAATCCTAGTTGCTAAGGCAAACACTCTTCAAATCAGGCCTCCTTCACGGAGAGGACGCTAGGGAACACACTCAGTCTCTATAGTCTTTTAGTGCCTTTCTCACCCTGCCCTCTGAAGGGGTAAATAATGTTTCTTGTTCTTTCTATAGCTATCTTGAAGAAAGCCTTGACCATCTCAGTTTTTGCCTATTGCTGTTCTACCTGGAGTTTAGAGGTAAGGTGGGAGCCAGGAGGGTCACAGCGATATATCCAGGGGTCTACACTGGGCACTGCAGAGCAGACCAATGTTAACTGGCAGAGAACAGGGCCAGAGGAATGATGTTCAGGTACAATATAACTTCTAGGTCATACTGGAGCTGGAGCAGTTCCACATCAATCCAAGTCTTGGATTTTAACTGAAGTGCTAATATCCTAGGTTTTTTACTCTGGTGGCATAGTCCCAGCAATCAAAGAATATAAGGAAGATCCCACTTTTTGGGTGATGATAATATTAGACTAGAAAATAGTTGAGAAGAGCTCCAAACAGAATGTTTATATTTCTAAACCCTACTTAGTTTCACCAGCCTTTCTCACTGCTATCTCAATATTAAAACATATTCTGTCAGTCTGCAAATTTTAGGCAATATGCATGTTTAATACCTTATTAGCCAAATCAGTGGGACACTGAAAAGAACACAGAAAGGATTTTTTTTTCCTCTTGCAGAACTAATTGCTCTTTAAATCATCTTGGGGTAAATAAAATTACTGACAGTTACAAGATACTTATTGAGTTTATGACATGAGAATCTCCCAACCCAAGTGGAAAAAAAGCAGAAGAAAAGATCAAAAAATAATTGTGTTCAAGGAGAAGTGCTCATAACTTTGGGAAAGGTAGTTCAACCTTAATTTTGCAAGAGATTTTTTCCCCTTTGTATACAGAACAGTTTCTAGAACTTCTCTCCTGTGCATTATTAGTTATCTTTATTTCTGTCCAACAAGAATATTCTGTACAACAAGAGATGCTCAGGTCAAAAAAAGGACAGGCTTAAACATTCACCTCCTGTCAAAACCACTAGTATTTAAGACAAGTATGGGAATTTTGAAAAGAAGTATCTGTATGTAGTACAGCCCTGGGATACAAAGTGCTTAATGCATTGCCTTCATACACTAGCCTTGGTTTTATTGGCTTTCTTTAATTGCACCCTAAGGCTTGCACAGAAAAAAAGCCTTTTAAAATACATTAAAAATGGCACACGTACCATCTGTGAGATACCAGGCATGTTATAGGAAAATGTGGATTTGCTATAAGAAAAGAAGTAAATCTGCTTTGATAATTTTCAGCACCGAATTTTTCAGGGGAACAACACTCAATTGCTAACAGTGATTGTACAAAGTAGGTCAGCTAAGTAGACCCTGGGTCTCACAGCAGCATGAGTTTCTACCCTGAAGTGCTTAAAAGATTTTAAAAGGCACATGGTAGAAGAAACAGGAAGATGGAAAACGAGAAGGTTATAACAGGCAACCCAGAGGCAGTGGGATTAGGCCATGCCACTTGAACGAATTCATTTAATTGGGTGGTTAAATTGCCGAACCAAAAACTGTGGAAGATGTGGTGGAGTTATCCTTTATTCAGGGCAGGTGCTTGTTTTAGTTGGACTTCCTTTCTTTGCTGAAGACATCACCTCTGCAATTCTGTAGTCTGCCCTGGTCTGCATGAGAGTGGAGTTGTAGTCCAGCACTAACACTGGATCCTCACTACCAATCATTTCTTATTTGGGAAATCTATGGCAGCCTTCTTCTAACAAAGTGTTATTTCTTTAGCACATAGAAGGCTGCAATAATGGGGAAGAAAACTTTAACAATAAACAATCTCTTCCAGTCTTTTGACATGTCACCTTGGAAAACAAATACTGAGCAAAGTAGGTCAACCAAATGGGAGAAAGGCAATTACACTGTTCCCAAGGTGTGTGATGTGTGGGCCTTGCACTGGGAAGAGGATGAACAGATGAGGCAGCTGGATATATCTAATGGCAATGTTCAAGTAATATCAGGCACAGCATGAGAGCTCATGAAGGCATGCTATGGTAGGCCTGTTCCTCATATTCCATTGTCAGTTTAATTTTCCCCAGGAAAAATGGTTTTTATGCATTATTGTGTGTAGTGGTGCTATACCTTTGAACATCTTTGAAGCTGTTTTGTAGATCATATTTTGTTTTGCTTGACTTTAAAGCAAAATAATTTCCTATTAAAAAGTGCATACCATTAGGAAAAAGCAAATTCTCTATATTACTACATCTTTCTCCTCAATGTGTTTCCAGTTATGCTGACCCATTTGTTAATCATTGATTTAATGACGGTATCTCAAAGCAGCATTTCAAATCAAGACCTCATCAAAACTTGCAATGAATAAACAAACTAAGAGCTCATCCCTGCTAATCCACATCACTACTGGGATGACTGAATTAGGCCCCAAGGTCACTTTGAGTGGAGACTGCCTGGAAGGCCAAGGATTCACAGAATTCAAATATTTCTTTTCATATGTAATTCTTCATGGAACCATTTTTGCTGGACCTTTCTCTTTTAGAAGTTATTGGATTATCTCTAGCTAGAAGTTTAAGTCTTGTGGGAGATCCGCTGAAATTTATATTCTGTGAGACCGTTTATCTCCTTGATTCTTCAGTCCACCACAGTTTATTTCTGACACACAATCTTCGCATCTCAGAGAGAAGTATGACTTAAAAATATAAACAATTATAAAGACATGGGCTGTTATTTTAGAGCATTATTTTTTATAAAATTCTTCCACTTTTTTTGAGGTCTTTTCAGAACAGATTAGATTAAACCACCCCTGAAGTGACTTAAATCATAATTATACTTTAAGACGTACCCATCATATTCCGGAATTCACTGGAGGAAAGTGCACATCAGAAGTAACCAGTCCAGCTGTGTAGATGATGCATAAAACTGTAGCTCTTTAGTGTATGACACTTTTTGTGAGTCAATTTTCAAAGGACATAAATGAATCACGCCTAGTTTACTTCGAATCACAAAATGATGTTAGCTATTACAATCAAATATTGTTAAAACTCTTACTACAATAAAAATCCAGGCTGGCAGCCATTCAGTCTTCTCACATACTGGCAATGATTCTGAAGGTATCCTGTCTGGATTGTTTTAGACTGCACTCTATGGACCTGGATTTTTTCAGCTTGGGAACAGAATTGGTCATTCAGAAGTGATACTTTACAGCTTACACTTACAACACAGTTAAACTTCTAAGTTCTACAAGAAACAGTCAAATTCATGGACATCAAAGATTTTGGTTTTATTTTATGAAATAAACATATAATTTTTCAATAGTGTATTGTGTAAAGGAGGGACCTCATGTTCATAAAATGTATTTTGAGAGGTAGTTATCTCTTTTTCCAGTAACATCATGGGGAGCAATTCCTCTCTCCCTGGAATTTCCCTGTGCAAGATTTGGAAATAAATAGAGAGATAGTAATAAATAGAGATAAAGAGACATAAATAGAAAGAATGTCTGGGTGGTCTGGTTTCAAACTGAACACAACTTTCTAAGCATAAAGGGAAAAAAAAGGAACCATAAATTGAATACTAAACCTTAGGGAAGTGTTTGGTAAATACATTCACCTTTTAACTCAAAGTAGAAGATGTTGTATTAATAACTTTTTAAAGCAGTATTTCCTCAAGCAGTTTTCCCGGAAGGAATTAATTCAGAAAAGGAAGCAAATGGAGAAAAGGTAAATGGAAAGTACATGAAGAACTTCTGCAACTTTCAGTGTTCTGAAAGAGATGCTTATGCTTAGATTTAAAATCATTTAGATTTCAGTAATATTGAATTGTAAATAGGTGAATGTCAGTGGCAGTTCATAGGTTAAACAAAAGTCTCAAGAGGCCTCAACAGTGCCCACCTGTATTCCAGACAAAGTTTAGAAATTGAACAAAAGCCCTGGCAACAACAGTTCCCTGGCATTAGGGAGGCAAAATTTTCATTCCAAAATGATGATGATGATGATGATGATGATTATAATGATGGTGACAACAACGGTGATGACAATGATGATGACTAGGGTAACACTTGTAAGGTGATATGAAAAAACTAGACCTTCCTCTGTATTTTGAATATTTTGGAATCCTGCTGAAAGAATCTTAGACCTGTGAGTGAAGGAACTACTCTTTCTCACCAAAAAATGTCTGGAAAACACGGCTTCATGCGATATTTATGAGCAAACAGAACAGTGCCAAAGACATACCTAGCCTATCACCAAATATTCCTACAAAACACAAGCTGCAAGACTCAACACTTGAACTATCTTCTAGGTGACAAGGGTGTAATAACAGAAGGAAAAATAAGGAAGAGTTTTGATGTATAATCAACCCACCTAACTCCTAATTTAAATGATTAGAGTAGGAGTAGATTCACACTTGGCTCCAATGTTAGTCAAAAGTGCGATAGTAAAAGTGTGTTCTGGAGGTATCTCCAGAACAAGACTTATATCAGCAATTAGCTTTGTCTGTATAGAGAACCAAGAACAAATGCAGAGATATCCAGAGAAAATTCAATTTGTTCTGGAATACAGAAAAAAATTAGGAAGAATCTAGACTGCATTTTTGAAAGACATAAGTGCCACTCACTTACCAAAGGAAATAAAAGAAAGCGTTGTTTTTTTGTAAAGAGATCAGCTTCTTTGTCTGGAATGACCATTACAAATTGCACAGAACTTCATATTGCAGAGGTATCTTTTCTAAATTTTTTCAAACACTTTTGTCTATGGTTCTGCTGTGCTCTGATAATTCAAGATTTTTTGGGAGAACAGCTAGTCTTGGTCATTTCCCTTAACACATTTTGAGTTCAATTTTAAGTCTTGACCACTTTGATGAATGAAATCAAAAAGAAAAAAAAATATTTTCTAACAATTCTAATAACTTTGATAGGGAAAGAAAGAGTGTAGGGAAGTCAAAATCAGTACTTTTTCTTAGGAGTAATTGTTCGTATAACTCCATTCATCCATAAAAGAAAAGAAAATAACATAAAATTACTTCATAATTTGACATCAATGAGCAATCCCTGTGTATATTGAATTGTGGAGAGTGATTCTGGCTAATGCATTTTGCAAATGTTGGAAAAAAATAATTTTCAAATGTAAGTTTTCAATCACATAATTGCATATTATTCCCATAATTTAGTTTCCCCCTTTTTTTTTGTTCTCTTGTTCAAGAATATTGAAGTGGTATTTCCAGTCCTATTGCTGTCTTAGTGACATCAGTAAGAACAGATTTCAAAGATTTTTCTTTCTCTGTTTCTGAAGTATATTGTCCTCTGCATAAGAAACCAACTGGAGGCAAATAGTCCTGCTAGATACATTTGGTAATGACAAAATTAATTTTTTTAAAAACTCGTCCAAAACCGCAATGTCTGGTTTGAAGATTGTATTTCATCTAATACTGTGGCATTGCTGGAAGTTCTGTGACAGGATATTGAAGTCCTTTGGCCATTTAATGTCCTCTGGATCCTGGCTCTCTTGAGTCCTGTCTCTCAGAATACCTCAATTGCAAAGGGGAAACTTGATGCCAGAGACAGCTGAAGCAGCTGGGCTCATTTGGAAGGAAGACCTCGAAATGAAGCTTTTCAGAAGGGCTTTTAGGGAGAGTGAAATTTTACATCCAAGAAGACAGCTTAAAATCTTTCTTGCTCAAGGAATTTCTTAAATAGAGCACCAGTTCCCAGTCTTGGTTGAAATTTATCAAAACCTCTTCCTCACTTGAGGTTTCTCATTGTAAGGTTACCAACGGGCAGACTTTTCTGTGGCTGGATCTGTATTCTTCTATAGAAGTTTAACTTTCATCTATTATTGTCATAGTTCCTCTGCTCCTAAAATTTACCTCATTCCATGTTTTTCAGTGATACTTCCCATCACATGGTATTCCTTCACCTCTCAATTTCAGAAAGAACCTTTGGTGTCATATATACCAGTTCCTTTAAGATTTGCCAGAGGTAACTGGAACTTGTCTTGGAATAGCTGCACAAGAGTTTCAAAACCGAAAAATGAAGCTTAGCAATTGCTTAGCAAATTGTACTTGTCATCTTCTTAAGGTGGAAGATGCTATAGAAAGTAGTGCTCTTTTCTCCCTAAAGCTTTCTTTTTCCGGGTCAGCTGTAAATATTCTTCAGCATCGATATTGAAAGGTTGTTCTTGTGCTGTGTTTTAAGGGCTTGGTTGTGCTTTGAAATGTGTACCTGCAAAAATGGTGAAGCAGCAGAAAGTATCCATTTTTCTCCCTGCCTAAATATATGCAGCTGAATGGGGACAATTGTTTCCTTACATTTTTACTTTACCAAAAGGGGAAATGCTCCTAGGAACATGATCTGTGGCAGTTTTCCATCCTGTTGCACCAAAGTCTTTCTCCTGTTCATTGCTCTGTACTTTATTTCTGCCATTTTTTCCTGGGTTATTTTCCATTTCTATTTGTGTGTCCCTCACTTCCCTTTGGTATTTCCACAGTGCCATATAAAGATTTAATTTGATGAAAACTGTTTGAAGCAGAGCAACATGGTGTTGGATTAATTAGGCAGTTAAATATAGCTAGAGAGAGTCCCTCTCCTACAAGTCCTCAGAGACACTATTCATTGATTATGTACACACATGGGAATATAAATTAGAAAGATTGATTCACCTGATGCCCAAAACCCAGATGCAAGTTTGAATTATAAAGAGAATTTTGCAATCTAGTATAATTAATAGGATATGTATTTGCACAGATAAAGGTGTTTCAAGAATGAAAAAGAGTTGCATAAGAATAAAAGGAACTGTTAAGTTAGGGGTACATAAATACTTTTGAGCACCTCATTAGCAAAAACTTTGAATATGCCTGAAATGAAGCTAATTTCTTTCACTTGGTACAGAATCTGTTTGGTTTTTAAAAAAAAAAATCATTCATGAAAAATAATTTACAGAAGCCCTGTCTTGCCTTTTAACAGAATCCCTATGCTTGTACCCTGCAGAATTTAGGAGTTCTGCATAAAAGGGTGAGGGAAGATTTGTGTCTGTGTTCTCGTTACAAACTTCAGTAGTGATAATGAGAAGGGGAACTTTAGTGTCTTCTGTACAGAGTCCCTGATGATGCACTTCAGAGCTCAGTGTATGTTGGCCCATCCTTTTATGACCAGGTGACCCCCCTGGAGGACTAAGAAAAGGCTGTGGATGTAGTCTTCCTGGACTTCAACAAAGTCTTTGACACTGTCTCCCACAGTAAACTCCTGGAAAAGCTGTCAGCCCACGGCTTGGACAGGTGCTCTCTTCACTCGTCTCTTCGTGGTGAATGGTGCCGCCTCCAGCTGGTGGCCAGTCACCAGTGGTGTCCCCCAGGGATCTGTGTCGGGCCCTGTCCTGTTTAATATCTTTATTGATGATCTGGATGGGGGGGATTGAGTCCACCATCAGCAAATTTGTAGGTGACACCAAGCTGGAGGGGAGTGTTGATCTGCTGGAGGGTAGGAGGGCTCTGCAGAAGGACCTGGACAGGATGAACAGATGGGCAGAATCCAACAATATGAGGTTTAACAAGACCAAGTGCTGGCTCCTGCACTTTGGCCACAAAAAAAACCTGCAGCACTACAGGGAAAAGAGTGGTTGGATAGACGCCAGACAGAAAGGGACCTGGGAGCGCTGGTCGACAGCAGCTGAACATGAGCCAGCAGTGTGCCCAGGTGGCCAAGAAGGCCAATGGCATCCTGGCCTGTATCAGCAATAATGTGGCCAGCAGGACCAAGGCAGTGATTGTTCCCTTTTACTTGGCACTGGTGAGGCCACACCTCGAGTGCTGTGCCCAGTTTTGGGCCCCTCACTTTGTAGTGCTCTTGTTTTATACTTACCTTTATGCATTTTTTGTCACCCTTGGATCAAGATTATTTAGAAAAGAGGACCAACATGTAACTCAATTTAGTTATTCTTAAATTCTTACAGACTCTAAAAACGACACAGAAGTTTCATTCTTTGTCAGAATCCCATTAATATTATATAAGAAAATAGGACTAGATGGGAAAAGGCAGATTGTACAAACCTACCGCTGCAAAAAACTGTTGTATAGATGTTAGTCTGGCATTATCTACTATGTACTTTCCAAAAAAGCACATCGCAGCATGCAACCAAAAGTTATTATACATTGCAGGAAGAGTGAACAAGCACCACCAGTATCTGAGAATATTGTGTATGTCTAATTAGGTGAATGTGAGAAGTAGATAAAAAACTTGGATATGTTTCTGACTGTTTGAATTTTAGTTAAAAATATTTTTATACAGCTCAGTAAGCAACCCTGAAGTTAGTCTCTTTGCAATTAAGTCTTTAATGCTGCAAACGGTGAATTTGTCACAGCAAATAATTTAATAATAGTCAGGTTGACCTGCTCTGTTTAATCCTTTCTAATTACTGTTCTTTAGATATCTACTATGGCAACTGTGGAATAAATGTAGAAAATGAGATTTTTTTTCTTTTGTTGACGTAAGTAATGCAATGATAAATTTCCCATCCTCATTGCCCTGTTTCTCCTCTGCATTGCAGCAGTGTCAGCTTGATGATACTTTCAAAGGTTACAGTTATGCCTTTGAGTTCTACCCTTATTTATGGGCCATCTTTCCTCAACTGGCTGATCAGTGCTTCGTACCTTACCATTCATATTTTGATGATTGCTATTCCTGTCAGTAATCATCAGAAATAAATAGCTGATAAGAGTCCATGGATTCTGTTTGAACTATTTTTTACATAAGGTCTAAATTGATGTAGTCTCTAAAGTACTTAGTTCCTCTCTTTAAGTTAGCTAAGGTGGATTTCTATATGAATAAGGGTGACATCATCTCTGTGTGGGAAGTACTGAAGAGAGCAGAAAGCATGTGTCTGGAGTGACTTGCTACTTTCGGATATTTTCCACAAAAAGTGTTGCACCTAAATGGATTTGGACATTAAAATGTGGACTACATCTCATAATGTTGGAAGAGTTGCTGTGCATTAAACTGTAGGGCCTTAGGCTCGTAGATGTGTCTAGGAAGTAGAGTGGAACAATAGAACTTGATCTATAAAATAATAGAGTTGCTTCTGAGGGTCTGACGTCCACATTGTATATATTTAGATTTTTCTGTTTTGGTTTGGGTTTTTTCCCTCTGCTATCAAGGGCTGTGTCCATTTGTGCCTGAAATGCATTAGATGTACACCTAGAATTGCTTCCATTTGCTTCCAAGTGCTTCCATCTTCCAGTCTGGTTTCATCCAAAAGGAGTTGCAGCTAGGCACTCCATGACCACCCTGCAATAGAAATTGAATTATAGTCCATGGGGGAAAAACGGGAGATTCAATTTCAGGGAAACCTCCTGATCTGAATTAGCACACTGATGTGGGTGAAAAAAAATAATAAAGAGCAATGAGTAGGTGAGAGGAAGTATGTGCTGCATTTTTAAGTGCAATACTGATATACTGCATTTAGTTCTCTTATACACGTTTACAAGGATATCCATAAAACAGAAGTTAGCCAAGAAAATTAATCAGTGAAAGCAAATAAGCTCTTATCAGAGTTTAATCTGTTTAAGCTATTAAAGAAAACAAACAAAATTAACCTAAATGCAGGTGTAAGTAATTTCACAGAGAAAAACACTAGCTATTGGCTAATGTGTTACTATAGTGAAGAGTAGATAATCATACAGCTAAGGCCTAGACAGAGGTTGAGTGAATGTAAATGAATTTGGATAATAAATAGAGCAATAAATCCATAACTATGCTTATGGATAAAAAAGTCTGCATGGCTGTGATGAACTCTGCATCTTTTAATACTTTCCAAAAACTTCTATTTGGTATTTGTCAGTAAAGATTCTGTAAGACCTTCAACAGACAATTGAAATATTCTTTCTATGATGTCAGGAAAAATTTAGAACAAGTGAATAAAAATGAAACTTAGAAATAAAAAATTAAGACATTAAATAAACTATGCTATTTGGTGCATTACTGCTAATTTTCTCTTTCATAATTCATTAGAAAGTGAATTAAGACATGTTATTTGGTGCTTTAGAAGTTATTTCCTCTTCACAAATATCCTCACAAAATACTTGTGTGGTTGTCTTTTTATCGTTCTAGCCAGACAGATTAAAAAAAAAAAAAAACCCAAGAAATATTAATTTTCCATATTTTGGTAGCCTGATAGCAAATGAATTACAAGGATTTCTTTAGCCTTTAAAAGACAAGAATGAATTCTTGGGGAATTCTATTGTTCCTACAACAGTACAGTTAAAACAACCTTTGTCTCCAGCTGTTTTGTTGGTGTTTTTTTAACATTCATTTGTATTAAACCTTGAACACAGAACTTCTTGGGGCAACCTGTGCCAGGGTCTCACCAGAATTTCTTTCTAATATCTAGTCTAAGTCAATTCTCTTTCAGTTTAAAGCCATTACTCTGTGTCCTATCACTACATGCCTTTGTCAAAAGTCCAGCTCTCTTGTAGCCCTCTTCAGATACTGGAAGGTGCTCTAAGATCTCCTCAGAGCCTTCACTTCTTCAGGATGAGCAACCCCAGCTCTCTCAGCCTGTCTCCATAGGATGCTGCAGCCCTTGGATTGTCATCGTGACCCTCCTCTGGGCACTCACCAATGTGTTCTTATCATCATATTCATCCCATGAGATATCCCATAAACAACCCCTTAGGTAGCATCAGAACCTTTTTTCACCCCCATTTTGATAAGAACCAGAGTGGATGTTGTGTTATCCTATCAATTATAAAAATACAATTAGTCTATTATCTTTAACAAATTAGAGTGAGAGAAGAGGTGCTCAAAAAAAGCCTTTGCAGGAATGAAGTTCTTCCTTTCATGTGAGTTGAACAAAAGGCATTTTGTTACAGTTTCTTTAATTGATACCTTAGACTATATTGGCCCTGATTTCTTAGTTTTTAAAGCTTCTGAGGCTGCTTTTCCTTGCCTAAATCAGCAAGGTTTTAAAACATTACTATAATTAATTATTTTATTCAGAATCTAGCAATTACCTATTTTAAGAGATGACTCCTTCTTCCTGTGCAGTTATCTCTTCTTTGTTTGAAGTGCATTTTTTAGGATATTGAAGTAGAAACCAACTCCAGGAAAACTGTTGGGCCTAATCAATGTATCTGTATTTTCACATGTGCTTAAGTTCCCTCGCTGTATAGGGTGCTAATTTCTTTATTGGGAACAAATTCTATAGCTAGATCCTTCTCAGGGGTTGCCATATTCTACATTTCTCGATAGGTTTCTGTTGATTTTGATTCCCTTATCTTTGAAAAAAGTTATCTGTTTGTTGGGTCTGAATTAATTGATCTGTTTCCATATGAAGATATTCAGATAATGTCCTAGGGAGAACTTAACAGAATAAAAGAAAAGAAATAAATTTTTTTCTACATTAAATTTCCCATGTGCTTTAATGTAATAAATATAGCATAACATTTAAATATTGACCATCGTTACTCACCAGAAAGAACAGTTCACCTACTCAGACAAGAGAAAGAACAGTTTGCTCATGGTTTACACAGAGTGCTTAGCTTTCACTTATTTCTTTGAGGGTATTTCTCTGAAGTTACGAAGTTTATAATTTTATTTCTCTTCAGCTTTTATGTTACATTTTCTCTTTATTAATCTGGACAATCTACGTGCAGTGAACTTTTAGCAGTTCCTCCACCCCGTGTACAATTCCTTCTGAGAAATGATGGATTTTAGGAAGCACCTCTGAGATTCATTCAAGCAAGTAAATTAAATTAAAAAGAGAAGAACTTTTTGTCCTAGTTAAGTATTGCAGCCACAAATGTTGTTACAAAAAGTAGACCCATTAGATATGGTTAAATAGACTTTGGGTCCTAGTTTAACAGGAAATATTTGTTTTCTGGTTCCAGAAATGTATTACTTGAACATGGAAAATCAAACATTTCAGTGCAGTGCAAACCAGACAGCTGCAAACACTGAAGAGAAAAAACAGTGTAAAAATCTTGCCACATTCTCAGATGAAGCAACTAAAATATCTTTGGAAGATCTGATCTTATATATGACTAATTTTTGAGAAATAGGTAGAAATTTTTTTTTAAATGGATCTGAGAATGTGCCTGTTTAATGGAGGAAGAGAATTTTTCGAAGAGCTTGTAAGGATTTCTGTTCAAATCAATTTTTTTATCATAAATCTAGCGGGAAAACTCACCAGGCATTTTATAGAAATTCAGAGAATTTAATTTGGCTCCCAGGGCTTCTAATAATTAAGTAGTAATGTGAAGTAAGCACACTTTTCACAGTCTATTTAGTTTTTGGCAACTGGTTAAACATTAATTTGATTGTGGTCAAGAAGTTCTATGCAGTCAGGCAATCTTTGTGCAATCTCATGTAAGGTCTTTGATATGCAGTGGCTGGAAACATACTGGAAAGTCTAAAAGCAAAATGTTTAAGAAAGTCACAGCTGGCTCTTAGAATAACAGGCCTGGGGCTGAAGTAAATTATCTTTTCTTTATATTATCCAGAGGAATAAACTAGAAGCAAAAAAATTTACTCATATCCAGTCCATTGAGAAACCTTTGAAGACCATCCTTCCTTTTGAGAAGTGGCACTAAGAACACAGTGGGTAGGGGAATATGGGGAGACAGCAAATATCAGACATCTAAGGACAGCCTAAGGCAGCTAAGATCAAGAATCTGCCTGATTTAGACTTTGTCTTATTTAAGCTAGGCATTTTTTTTCCTTAAGTCCACTTGTTCAGTTCAAACAGTTCAAAACAAAAGTGTTATGGTTCCTGCCTTCCTCGGCAGAGTCACAAGGGTACAGTCTGAGATTTATGTAACCTCTCAAATCGTGTCCATATGTGGTCTAGACCAAGAGGTCCTTGCTTGCCCATGGGCACTGTACTGTGAAAGCAACGTGCTATGGGCAGCATCCCTCTTATTGCTTTATAGCAGCAGCCAGCTGCCACTTCCAAAGTTTTTTGCAGGGCTTTGTTGTCTGCAAAATAACTCTTGAGCCATGCACTGAGGATTGGTGTAAATGTCTATGCATGAATGGTCAAGTCAAATGTTGTGATTTGTCCTTTGCCACAAGTCAGGCTGGGTAACCGAAACAGTCCTTTCTGTGTTGGTGTGTATTCAGCCCGCTAGCTGGCTTTAAGAAGAACAAAGTCAGGCATTTATTTTCCATCATATTTCCAAGACAAAAAATAAAGCAGTTTGCTGACATTTCAGAGCACTTGCAAATACGTAATGTGCTATAAAAATTGATGAGGCAAAGAAGGACTTATTCATATTAAAGGATTCAGAGAAATGATCAGGGATTAAAGACTGAAGAAGAGAAGTTGAGTTAAGAAACTCCCTTTAAGAGTAGTAGAACAGTAAAGAATGATGAAGTATTTTGGTCTAATCCTTTAAAAGCATATTGAACTATCTATTAAAACAGCAGCAAAAACAACAAAAGTGAAAGCAATAGGAGAAGCAAAAGCAAACCAAAACCAATGCCGAGTCTCCACAAAATAACTTTAGAACTTTTTCTGTGTTTGTATACAGTACAGCATCCTGCTTTTTCAGATTCACCGAGGAAAATGGGAGAAGGACAGTGGGAAGTTAGGTGCCAGCCTGGCCTTTTCCTCTCATGCTTTAATGCATTTCCTGGGGAGCAGTTTTGGCACCTAACATGTTTCTCCCACATTGCGATTGAGTCCAAAGTAAATTTGTCCAGGATTAGTAGTCTAGATAAAGACAGATAATGTGTAGTAGATCTTAATGGAAGCTGCATTCCCACCTTTTGGGGTTTTGGATATTTTACTTGTCTTTGATGCCTCCTACAACCAGAGATATTTGCCAGACACCTCGGAAATTACCAAGGAAGGGACAATTCTAGCAACTTTTGAGATGGTTGTTCCTCCTATACACATCCTTTTTCCTGATTTAGAATCAGAATATTCTTATGCCAATATATCACCTCATGTCAGTAAAGCAAACAAACAAAAAAGGTTTTGTAGAAAATCAACATCATAACTGCTGGCAAAATTCTCTGTTAGTCTGCTGCTAAGGGGCTCAGACGTAGGCTTGTTCTCTCCAGGAAGAAATAACCTGTGCCTGGAAAGATAACCTGTGGTTATTAGATACTCTAGATTTCAAAATTATTAGAAACTTGGCCTCTTGGAAGTCAGTGCAAATGGCAGTTATTTCAGTGGATCAGGTTTTCATTTCTTCTCCTCCTTCTTTTCATTTAGGTTGACAACTAATATGAAAATAAATCTGTAACCGCAGGTCAGACAAAAAAATGTCAGAGGAAGAAAGCGAGTCTTTGGAAAGTTATCTAATTTTGAAGACTTATATAATCTTTATTCATTGATCACATAGTGACTCCTGAGAAGAAAATCATAATTTCTGTGGTTTTTAAATATACATTTCATATAGTATTAAAATTGTGCTAGAAGGGCATAGACACTTTTTTCTGCAGACCTTCAGCCATTGTTTCCCTTCTACAATCTTTGTTTTGCCAGCAAGGAGTTTTCTTGCATATTTGTTTTTGAGAATCTCTGTAGTAACATAAGAATCTACTGATGGCAATTTGTACGGTAAACTGTAATTGCAGTTCTGGAGCATGTCTACTATAAGACACAGTGATTTATTAGCATAATCACAGACTGTCTACTTAAAGGTCGTTCTTGCTTCCCAGTTTATTTGCAGAAACATAAAATGTAACTTGCCTTCAAGATAAAGCAATATGAAAAGAACCTTACTATATTTTCTTCACTTAAAAAAAATTAAAAGTCGTTTCTATAAAGGTCTGTTTTAATGACAGTGATTGGCTTTGCAACAGCTAGCAGTCAAAAGTACTCTGATATGTGTAAAGCTGAGAATTCCAAAGTTGCAAGCATGTTCAGTAAATAAAACCACATTATTGCTGGAAAATTCAGTTCCTGTTTTGACATTGCCAGAATCAGAGACATGAATTTTTTTCAGATTGCTTTGTCAGAAATTCCAAGGCTACCTTAGGGCTATTAAATGCTCAAGTACTTTTCAAGGGAAAACCAGTGAGAATAAATGTTAAAAACAATAGATTAAAAGCAATGATTACATCAGAGAGTGAGTAAGTAGAAAAATGACCCAGCACTGCTTTTAAAGAGAGTAATTTATGCCTAGTATAGACTAAAAATAACAGGTAGATTAAAAAGAAAGCTCATTTTCAAAGGAGTAGAGTGTAATGCTTGTAGAGATAGAACTGATATGGTCAGTTTATTCAATCTTGTATATGAAACATTTAGATAAAAGGCACTTTGGAATGCTACGGTAGATGTAAAGCATCTTCTTTTCTCTTGCAGAGCTTGGAGGCAAAATCAAAATCCAGCTCCTTCAAGTTTATGAAACTTGATTGAAACCAGCAAATAAACAAACCATTTATTGCCTGACAAGACTCAGCAGCACAACAGAGCTCATGAGAGGCTGGGATCAGTGATTACCATCTCCCAGCTGAATGCCTTGTCCCAGCTCTTCGAGGTAGATTTATCATCACGTATTCAAGCTCCAGTGTAACATTTCCTTCTCTTTGAATGTGTGTGAAAGCGAGGTTGAGAGTGCTCTTCCACAGATGCTTTTTCAAAACAACAACATAATCCTCTTTTGGAAGCCCTCCCCTTAAAAAGAGAAAGTATTCAAGGTATTCATCACAGTCCCACAACCAGGCTCGCTCTCATGTGAGAGCAGTGAGCAGCCCTGTGGCACAGAAGCCAGTGTCTCACCTACAGAAATGTACTTCTTTCATCTCAGCACATGTTACTCCTGTCTAAATTTGATCAAATGTCAACTAAATGCCATGACTTCATCTGGACCATCTGTCCATAACTTCTTGTTAAAAACGCTTAAATAGTATTGGGTCCCTCTCCAGAACAAAGACTCTCCTGACTTGGGACCGCAGGTATGCCAGCTGAGGGCACTTGGACATTATGGGTATCTGAGCATCCTCAGCTAGATTTAGATGGACTTTATGAATTTCCTTTTGCTAAGTCATCGTCAGACTTTTCCTTCCCAACATACAGGCATGATGAGATTTTTTGTTTTCAAATTATAATAAAAAATTATATTATGGCTGGTTAGTGTGCTTAGTTCCATACAGGTGCATGCATTTGTGCTATGAAAGCTGACTGAAAGCAGCAATGCTGAAAAGATAAAGAGAACCTATTTTAACTCTGAATGAACTTGCCATGCGCTGTTATTTGGGGGTTTTTTTCCACCACTGAGGCTGAATTCACATGTATTTTTTTTCTGATACTTCTGCGGTTTTCTCAAATGAACAGTGATCATGAATTGTGAAAAAGCACCCATTTTAGAGAGGCTAGGTTGCTGCTTTGTGGGCCAGAGCCACTCCACATTACCTGATCTGCTCTCCAGAATCATTCCCTGCATGGATGATGGCAGCCATATAGGCACGCTACTCAGTACCAAAGTACAGTGGTACCAAGAATGCGGTTTGTAGCTGCCGTAAGTTTTCTCCTCCTCAGTGTCTGCATTCCTCCCACAACCCAAAATCCACTTGGACCACGCTAGATAAGCATTCCTGTGCCTTAATCCCTTTAATCTCCTGCAGTTTAATCCCTCCCTTGGCATAACTGTTAGGCACCTGATGGCTGCTTCCACTCTGCAAGCAGCGCTGGATGTATGCTCTGCAATATATTAGCCATTGGCAAAAGTCGAGGGGTAATGCAAATGCTGCTCCTGCTTTTGCACCAGCTGAGGCAGTGGGGATGGGAGCAAGAGATTTCTGGTATCATAGTGAGAGCAGATGTGAGCACAGCTCTGCAGGTTGGACAGTGAGGTGCCTGCCTGGGACTTGAGAGGCTCTGGGATGTGGGAGCCATGAAGTGTCTGGAGAGCAGAACCCCCCTTACACAGGTTGCATTTGTACTCATTTGTACAGATGTTGCTGGGCTTTACTGCACCACCTTCTCAGCAGAAGGAACATCTTCCACTTGCATCAAGTAAGGTGGCTTCTCGTGAAAGGTTATGGGTCTTCTGTGATTCACTGTTTGAGCACAGGATGGCCTCATGTTCTCCTGTTTTACAGAAAGTTGCTCTCTGCCAGAAGACAGCCATATCAAGAGAGAAAATTAAAAAATGGGGCAAACGAGTCTGCTTAAAAACTTCCTTATCCACCATAATACTTGGTCCATGCAACACGTTTCTGTGTCATCTCACATTGCACATAACCCATCACCCTCTCTTGGCTACTACATCTGGCACAGGCACAAGCATCACTAGTGGCTGAGCGTTCTATGATTAAAGGATGATTTAGATATTAAATTGAGGTGAGTACCTGTGGCTGTGAAACCAAATCTCTCGTACCTGAGGCTGCAGAAATTCCCTTTGGTCACAAGAAAAGTTGGATTTCATCTGCACTCCTTCTCTTTGGTGTTTACTGATGGCAAGTTTACGTGCTCGGCATGTCACCTGTCATGACTCTCTCCTGGTTAGATAAGCAAATGTTTTCAGGCAAAATGCTGAAAAATGCTGCCATTGTGTGAACTGAGAGTAGGGTCAATTCCTGCACAGCTTCTCCTGAGAAATTTGTGTTGTTTGGGACTACCTCTGTTCCAAGTCTGGCATACAAGTATGTTAAAATCACATTATGGCCAGAACAAACGCATGTTCTGCAGTACTGATTTTACCTTTGCTGAGGTAGCAACATCACAGACTGATGACAGTAATAATTAAGGGTGTTTCAAAATTAATTTCCTCTCCTGTGGCAACAGCTACATTTCTCGTTAAGCACAAAATGCATCTCTCTATGCAGTTTTATCACAAGGAGTCAGTATATGCAGCTGGGATAAATGGATGAGGAGCTTCAACAATAGTCTTGAAAGTGCTCAGGCACACAGCTTTACTGTACTTATTTCTCTCAGTGGAATTCTTTTCCCTTGCAGTCCAATCTTCACTCTTTCCTTAACTTCAAAGTAAATTATCTCAACACTAAAGCCCAGTAACGGATGCTTCACCCCGAAGGTCGTTGGGCACTGGAACAGGGAAGTGGTCAGTTCCTGGCTCTGGACAGCACCAGCCTGACAGAGTTCAAGAAGCATTTGGACAATGCTCTCAGGCACATGGTGTGACTCTTGGAAATGGTGCTGTGCAGAGATGGGAGATGTACTCCATGATCCTTGTAGGTCCCTTCCAACTCGGCATTTTCTGTGATTCTGTGATCAACAAAATGTTATTCTACAAAAAAAAAAAAAAAATCTATTAGCTGAAAATGGAGAATTTATATCCAGACCTGACCTGTAACTGCAGTGTGGCAGTTCACTGAAGCCTGGAGCAGCAGGACAGAAGTCCACAAGAGGCTGCAGAATGCCAAGCCTGACATCCTTTCGTTAAGGAGGTTTAGAAATTTTAACTCACTCTGGTCTCCCATGTTTAGCGAGGATCATCTGCTGCAAATCTTCATCTGTATATCTGTGAGGTTTGAGGGGGCTAAGAACTTTGGTATATGTGGTTACATATGTGTGTATGAGACAGATTTGCAAAATGTGTGTGTGTGTGGGAGACAGACACACACATCTCCAAGGGGACCTTGGGTAGATGTGTTTTTTGCATGCAAGGTCCTGTACCTACCTTGTTCCCAACCAAAATGCGGAAATTCTCTTTCTTTACACCACCCAGGTTGAAAGCTGTGAGCCAAGAGGAGCAAGGGCAGAGGAACAGCTCCAGGGGGCCTTCACCTGTCTGCACTGGGAAACACGAGACCTGTGTGGGAGTGTTGAGCAGGACTGAACGGCCTTAGAGTGGAATGCAGCCTCAGAGCTGCACTTTGTGGCTGCTGTCACGGATGCGGAGCTGTCCCGGGCTTTACTGCAGCCACTTTAGATGGACACTTGGATGGGGGCCAGAGCAGGGTGGAAACTTGGCTTCTACAGTGGTGGGTCACCTCCTGGGGTGGCGCTGGGGACAGCTCCATAACACTAAAGCTGAGCATGGATGTGCTATTCCCTCCACTCTTTGGTCACCTCTGAGCACAGCTGCAGCTGCAAAGGGCACATGGGGCAGCACAGCCTCTCCATGGCCATAGAGCATAAAGAATACTTGCTTCTTTTGTCATTCAAGAAAATCCACCCTTGATTGAATCTCCTGGACTCTATTAGTGATAAGACCAGCTGACAGAATTTTTATATTATAAATGAGTATGGCTAAGAGGACTTTGGCTAAATTACTCTCTAAGTGGGTTTGACTCACAATTAGCAGAGACTGTTTAAAAATGTGGGATGAGGTTACAATGAGCGACATGAGAAGACAAGCAAAAGATATTATCCTGTCCCAGACTGTGCCAGCACTGCTGATAGCCATGACTATCCATGACTGAGGAATACACTACCAGGTGTTGGCCTGAAATACCTGCTGCCTTTTGAGATCTGAAGAAGAAATCTTCATAATAATTACTTCTGTTTTCTTTTTCATTATTAAGGCATATAATTGTTAAAACAGATCGGCTTCAAAGCCATTTTAATGATGTACAAAAAGTGTAATTAGCATGTAAAATAATATCTCACTCTAAATTTTCTGTGTTTGCTCTGGGAAAATGTTTTAGTAATTATGCTGTAGATGCTAAATGCTGTGAAGAAAACTCATTCCTAAGATATTTGGCATATGTCTCATTCTGTCCAATTTAGTTTTCTTCGTGTTGATGAGAAATACCAGCTTTTTCTTTTCCTTTTTTTTTTTTGTGATAGGACTGCTTTTGTTAGCTTTTGTATGCTTTGCTTGCTTCTCTTCATTGTAATTTCTTTCTCAGACAAACAAGATAATAAGACTAATTTGAGACAATAGCCTGCTACTTTATAGATCCTGGAGTGAAATTTTTATTAGGAAAGTGTTATGCTTTAAGGTGCACCTAAATGAAATTGTATTACATTTATAATGAGGCTTGATTCAGTGTGACAATGGAAATGCAATGGAGGGTGGGAAAATTTGCCTCTCAAAGAGATGTGTCATGTAGATGTGTAATTTAGGAAACATTATTTTGAAAGAGAGTTTCATTAAAGAAATAAATTAGAAAAAATTACCTGCACTGTGACTTGAACTGTAGCTCCTAAGGAAACTGTGAGGAAGCAGAACAATAATCAGAAATATTTTTGATATGATTTTCTAAGATTTAGGGATCAAAAAAAAATGTTTCATTTTGGGAGGAAGCTTGACAACTATATGGATGCAGAAACAATCTGCAGTTATGGCAGCAATTGTTGTTTGCTTCTACGGGCTTAATCCTTCAAATATGATGGAGCAGTTTTCTTAGTAACTTGCATTTCTGAAGTAAAGATATTAAAGATACCACATTGAAAATATAATTATCAAAAAAGAAAGGATTGTAAGCTCTATGATGACTATGTTCTCATTTGTAAGTTTATTATTAGCATATTGCTCTTTCTTTATTTTATCTCTTCTTCTCAATAATGGCATATAGTCAGTTTATAGTAGTTCTCTTTCTGACGTGTCTTATCTTTCTAAAAGTAATGCAATGTGATAAAGTTTAAGACATTTACTTCAGGCCATTCATTTAAAGTGAGTTATAAAACTCCAGTTATGATAAAAGGGTTTTTGTTTCTTCCCTGACACTTTCAGCATCCCGATAAATGTATCTGAGCATATTTGAAAATAATCTTAAAAATTAAGCAGAGTGAAGTGAAAATGGATTGTAGTGACAATTATTCTTGCTAAATTTTCCTGGTATGCCCAGTGAACATGGAAGGACAGATGGGATTCATTGGTAATCTCACAAGAGCCCAAAAAGTGTTGTCATTTTATGTATCCTAACAGCCACAAATAGCTCTTTAAACACTTCCTTTATTCTAAGACTTGTCTTGATGCCTGTGAAGGATAAAAAGTCATCTAAAGCCAAGCTGTACAGCAGAGAGGCCTTAGCAATGTTATGCTTTGAAGGAACTTGTTCACACTCAATATGCTGATGTGTGTGGAAATTTCTAGGTCGTACTTCATTGTATTAGTAGTAGTATTAGTAGCATCATAGTGTAATCCAGATCCAGCATTCATAAACTGATACTTCAAATGACAGACACGCGGGAAATATTCAGCAAGAGGAGACCATAGTTTCTCATTGCAGATGAGGATAAGGAAAGATAATTTTTATGCATTTTTGTAAGCAGTTCGTACTGTGTTTGCTTCTGAAGCCCAGTTTGGCAACTTCACCTTTCCCCAAGAGAAAAATTGATTTGGTCAGAATGATGTAAAGTGGTGATGCTTACACATTGGTAGACCAATGTACTCCTTCTAGATTCAGGGTCAGGAACAGAAACAACTGAAACCTGACTTGTAACTGCTCAGTGATACCACTCCCTCTCTAGGGGAACAAGTGGTTTATTCCAGTCGGTATCACACAGTGTTTCTACATTATAGCAATGATTTCACTGACACTATGTGAGTCAGTCTGGTTTCAAAGAATGGCTGTGAAAGTCTTGTGCCCCCAATGATGCTTTGTTTCCAGACAGAAATTTCAGTGATCATTGCCCTCTCCAGCTTACAAGTATAAATTGCATAAATACTCAGGTTAATGCTGTGGACCAGTTTACCCCGTGGGAATGTTCACATATAGAGAAAAGATAATATATATTATATATAAGGCATATTTTAGCCTATATTTTCACTCATTTTGTCCATCTTTTTTTGAGATGAACGCTGAAATGAGCAGATTCTGGACATTTTCAAGTAAATGCCAAAAATGCATACCTTCTTTTCTACCCTGTAAGAAGACTTGCCCTAGTCTTTGGGCTCTCAGGTGTTTCTGTACGGAGTCGTGTGTTCAGCTGTGCCATTCCACACAGACAGATGCTGTTAGGGTGCAGCTCAGTAGCCTCTGGCACACACATCTAAAATCACACGCAGCCAGAATGTGATTGGCTGTCACAGGGAGAGACTAAGGCAAGGCTTCAGTAGGTTCCAGCTCATACAAAGGTTCAAAGTCTCTTCTGGATCACACCTGCTAAGATCTGAATCTGGAGCCAAAAGCTTCAGCTTCTTGCATGATCCAGGTGAGGTGAATTGCCATGACACGTCTCTTTGAGAGGCAAGTTTCCCACCCTCCCTTGCATTTCCATTGTCACCCTGAATCTCAATACATTGTGGGAAAACTCTCCTGAAAAAGGCAGGATCTAACAAGACTTGTTTCAAAGAAAAGAAGTCAGTCAGAAAATTATCAGTATCCTAATGGTGTAACACCAATTCTTTCACTAACAAAAACTGTACTGGGATCAAAATACAGAATGTTCAGATAACCACAGGGTTCCTAATTATAGTTATTAGGATTAGAGCTTGTGCACTAGTTTCTTGTTTATTTCATTCCTGGTAATTTGCCTACAAATATGTTTTACTGTTCTTAGATTCGGCTAAACATTTTCAAGCCCAAATTAATGGAATGACTCAACTTGTAAGCTGATGATTCAGATACCTCAATGATGGGAGTTCAGGAGAGGTTTGCAATAAATAATTTTTAAAAAATCCTTATCATAAAATGCAAAGTGAAAAACCTGGGTTTAAATGCTCATTTTGGTTTATTGCATATTCTGTTTAGGCCTTGGTTTGCTCCTTTCTGAAAGGCATAAATGTGTTGAATTAACTAGGGTTTTTTGTACTGTGCACTTGAGCTTCACTACAGTCATGTCCAGCAATTCTGTAGAGAAGCTACAGGTGTGAGGAATGCTGCTGTTGGACAATTATACTCTAGACTACTATCATGTCACACTTGAACTCAATCCAGAAGAATGAAACTATGTATATTGACTATGGAACAAAGGTATTCCACAATGTAGCAGAACTAATTGGGAAAAAGAGTCTAACTGGGGGAAAAAAGCATGAGACTGAATCTGAATTTTTCCTGGGAAATTCCAGGCATACAGTATTCTAACTGGGGGAAAAAAGCATGAGACTGAATCTGAATTTTTCCTGGGAAATTCCAGGCATACAGTATAGTAACTCCACGACTTTAATGCTCAACTTGATGTAAAATGCTCTCCTTTGTCAAATTTGGTTATAACAATATGAATTTTTAGAAATCACAATAATAATATTTAATCTGGATTAATACCACAATTTGGGCAGTTTGCATGATTTCACTACATTTTATGGTTTTCTAGGAGTAGTAGTGCCTTTAGTCATTATAAAAAAGGGCATTTTATTCCCTTTAAAAGGCAAAACCATTTGGTAGTTGCAGCAAAAGGACACAAACTACACAGATTATCACTTACACTCCATTACACTATCACACAGCTGTATTATTGCCACATTCACCTTTCTTTCCCCATTTCCCTCAAGGTATTTGTCATTTCACGTGTATTCAGAAGAGCTGATTTCTAATTATCATTCTCCCGAGGAAATTCTTTTTTCAGAAATGTATTGGCCCTGTGGTAACTTTTGGGAGCCCTAGGCAGAGGTGAAAGCTATGCTGTGCTGCACGCACTGCATAAAAACATAATGAAATACAGCCTTTTCCAGAATGCTCCCAGTGTAAAAGGAGAAAGGCAAAAGATACATACAAAGCAATTGAGTTCTGTCTCCTCATTTAATAATGCAGAAATCAGGACAAAATCCCTAATCTCAGCTGGGCCCTTCTTATAGCCAAAAGAAGTTGTGGGCCTCTCCAGAACTGCTCAAAGGCAGAAATCCAAGGCAGGTGAACTGCACTTAGAAGTCACTATTTTTTTCCAAGTAACTGGTTTTTTCCAAGGACTTCTAAGGGAGGCTGGAATGACTGGCTCTGGTTAGAGAGCCAGTTGTTAGTGACTAGAATTCAGCATCTTGTTGCTGTAACAACTATCCCTAGTTTCACTATTGCCTTTTTTTGTTTATAAACGGCTTTAATTCCTGCACATTCCCTCACTATGATCTTTCATCCTAATACATTTGAAAAAGAAAAGTCTTTCTCTTCCTTATTAAGTTATTGGCTAGCATTAAGTGACTTTTTTTTTATCTCACTGGTGTATTGTGAGAAATAATTAATGCTTGTGTAGTGCTTTGAAAGTGAGCATCATTGCATCAAATGCTAGTTTGAGGAGAAAGATGCTTTTTGATGTTCTTATCTGTTCTGTTCAGGCTTTAATTGGCACTGCATTCATCTTCCTCCCACTCTTATGGTTGCAAGTTCAACTCTTTTTTAACCTTTGATCTTTGAGTGGTTTCTCTAACAATTAAAAATTGTCACTCAATCTGCTCAATTTATGTCTTTCAGATGTTTCAGAAGCCAGGGAGAAGAAGATGAAAACAATTTTTCAGGTCACAGGGATGGTATGATGGACATGGATGCTGGTTTAGTGGAGTGAGCAGAAGCTTTTTGAAGAGCTTGCAGGGAAGCAAGATTATCACTAAAGAAAGGAGAGAAGTCACCGTTGTTGTCCCTGTATTTTTGTTTCCCACTCTGAGAAGTCCTTCCCTGGGATGGGATTTCTGTCTCATGTGAAGAGCAGGAAGTTCTTTTAGTTTTCTGAAAAAGTTTTTGATTCTGAGTTTGCTTCAGATAGATGAGGAGAAATGCAAGTAGAACGACTGATCAAGTGATGGATTTACAACCCAAAGGAAAAGAAAAATGTAATTACTTTGTTGGAGCTCTCATTGGACTTGGATTCACCTTATTTCTCTGTAGAGGAGAATCTTTGACACTTGAAAATTGTGAAAATAAACTGGACAAACCCACAGAAAAATGTATGGTAATGTAGAAATATTACCAAAAAAATTGTGATTTACAAGATGTCCCAGAACTACTTGTATTTCTAGTTCTAGAACACTGAGATTTTGTGCCTGTACAGTTACCTTTCCTTTTACATCTTTCACAAAAAATGCATGGTAATCTAAACATACAAATATGAAGAATCTACATCTGACAGTGATCTTATTACGTGAATTTGAGAACACTGGCTAGCTATTTTTCAAATGCCTGACACTGTGAAAGCTGGAAAACATGTAAATGTTTTTATTTCTCAGATGACTCACACTAAAACATAATAACATTCTGGAAACTCACACTTACATACACAAAAATCCGAATAAAGTACATAGAAGTGAAAAAAGCAAAGAAGAGATCCAGTCCTTATAAGTCTGGAAAGAGTTTCTCTGAAATACTATAAGAAATACATCTGGATCTGAATACCTTTGGTCTGGACTATGTCTGTTTTTCATACTACTTTTTCTAAAATTTGGCCACTGCTTTAGAATGGATGTTTGTTTGTATACTTGGCAATGTCAAGTGAATATTTGACCATAAGAGCTTCATTTAATCATGAAAATAAAATGTCTCTTTTTAGTACCAAAAAATTCGGTTTGGCTGGAAGCAGCTTTTTATGATTACATTTTTGACTGGAGATCGCTAGCAGGGCCATGAGATTTAGCTGGCCATCTGTACAGCTTGAACACTGAGTAGTGACTCTCTCAAACTTAGCACAGTGCTTATGGTAGGCTGCTTGCAAGGTATTGATAGGGCAGAACTCCATTCTCTGTCTTAATTAATTTTCAGTACTAAGCAAACTGGTAAAACTCACAACCTGTATAAGGACAAATAACACAGCAAAACTAGTGGATTAGATGGTGGATTAGATTTTATGCCCTTTATCTTTTATAATCCAAAATAGCCTGTTCTAAAGCAGTTTTCCCTTTTGATGTAATTCTGGAGTTGCAATCTCCAAAAAAATGGATATAATTAAAACTTCTTTTAGCAGTATTATTTTCAGGCAGTGCTTCTGAATTAGAGAATGAAGCCCAATAGATTAGGTTTTATGTGGAGAAAAGCACAAACATGATTTCTTTTACCTTCTATTAATTACCAAATGGACAAAAAAAATTTAAAAAATTGTTTGCCACTGACTTTGCTGGGTTTACTTTTCCTAACCAGTGGTTTCTTGGACTGAATCACTGATAATGCCATGTTGACAAAGAAAAGGAGTGAAAAGTAGATGGGGACAGTTTCAATTAATTCACACAAAACCTTTCTTGTACTTACCTGTCTGACCTTATGTAGGTGTCTTAGTGCTCCCTGCATCCCAGGCACACAAAAGTTTGTCTTGACCTTTGCACAGTCTCTTGTATAGTTTAGTCTTTGCTTCAGCTGACTTTGCTCCTGTATTTTGTTATTGTTGCTATCCATATGATCAGACTTCACCTTATTACTATGAAAATGCATCAGAAAAACGCACAAAAGGTTGGAGAGTTTTTTCCTTTTCTGAAAATGTACTTCAATGTAATAGGGTAAGATTTAGTGTAACCATTTTATCTTACAACTATTATCAGAGAAAAAGCACAAAGCATCATACTGTCTCTCTGTCTCTGCTCCTTCCTGTCCCTCCAATATTTCCCTTGTTCCACTGGTTCAAGTCAATAATTTTTTTTTTGTTAATTTCCTTTCAAGTTCTGATAGTAACTGTGATCTGGATAAAACCGTTGGAACTATGTCAAGCCACCATAAAGTTTCTTGGATTTATGTGGGAAGTAGAGGTCTTAGTTACTACAGATAGAAACTTCGTGAGCAGAAGGGAAAAGGGCAAAGAACACATCAGGACTGACCTGCTAGTGAATAAATTCCACGGTGCTCACACTAGCATAGAGCTGTTTTGTTTGGGGAGCTACGCAATGGTCTCTAAGTCCACCTGTACTTAAAAGGAAATATTATATTCAGATTAAATATATACATGTACAGTGAATATAATTCGTAGTGTATATCATATTTATTGATGGTAAAGAAATGATGTTTTGTCCCAGGGTGCATCTCGGAGCAGCAGATGTGAGAGGGCTGTGAGAAGCACGTGACTTGATGTCTCCAGGGATGTAGCAGCATTGTCTGGAGGCTCAGCACAGGTTGTCTGTGCTTTGTGTTTGCTCCTACTCGTGGCTGCAGGCCCTGAGATGCAGGTGGAGATGGGATGAGAGTGCCCATGGTGCCTTGGCCATGCAGGATTCCCTGCACATGTGTCAAAACTGGTAGTACGGCACAGTTTGAGAGCTGCCCTGAGTGAGCTGTACCCCAGTCTATCTGGCAGGACCAGGGCACAGTTTAGCATGTGATTTTGTCTGTTTTCTGAAAAGCACTGGCCTTTACTTAAATATTACAGCAAAACCAATGAGTAGCATTAAATCATTTCCTGAGCTAGAAATAATAGCCAAAGCCCTAATCAGGAGGGAGTGCAGCCAAGTATCATCAAGTTGTAATTAGCAGAGGACTACATTTTGAAACCCGCTCTTTATGAAGATTTAAAAATTACTCACCAAATGGAATATGTTCAAAGGGCACTTGGACATGACCCTTCATTATATTTTCAGTATGTTGTGTGACCTACACTCTTAGAGCTGTGTAGAAGCATTTAATCTGCTTTTTTTTCTTTCTCCAAAATCAGCCAGACATTCCTTCTGCAGAGAAAGGACTTAGGATTTTTATAATATTTAAAGTCCTCAAAAAAGATCACCAAACCAAACAGCCTGAGGACACTTTTTCAAAAGATACTGAGCTGCTGTTCAAGGACTTATGTGCATAGTGGATTTAGCGTTTAAAATTACTGTTTCCTTGTAGTTTCTAACCAATTTTACTTTTAAATACGGGCAAGTTCCTCAGTGTCTGTAGATCAGCTATATCTAACTTTGCAAATAACTTAGCATGATGGGAGCATGTTGGTAGAGCAAAGAAAACTTTGAGCAGGTTGCTCAAGGTGTTTACATTTGACCAGATGCAGGTTGATTCCCTGAACCAAGCATCCTCTGACTGCAGGCAGTTTGAAGATACTTCAAGGCACAGTTACTGATTCAGATCCAAATATCCCTTTTGGGGCTGAGGGAATGTGATGGAGAGTTCCTGCTTAGTTGCCTATGAAATGAGTGGCATTCACTCGTGCACAAACCTCTTCCTACAGAGGCCCATGCATGGGGACTGCAGGTTGTTCAGGATTTTGCTGTAAAACAGCTTGATTATTCTATACCAAAACAGTGTCAAGGGCACTAATTTCAACACTGGTTCATTGCAAATATATATTTTTTGCCAGTTGTGTTTATCCCCAAACACTGCAGAAAATCTTGAAGAACAAACCTTACCAGAAATGCATCACATGAGGGTATAGTACCTAGAACAGTTAAGACTCTTATGGGAATAAATATAAGAGTTTGGGAATTTTTTCATAACATCCTTTAGCAATGAAAACCTGCCAGTTCATGTCTAAACATTATTAGTTTGCCTTGCAGAAGGAATGGATTTCAAGAGAGAGAAAATTCTAATTATATTCTAAAACAAGTTATGAGAAAATAAAATTATCATTGGTTTGGCTACTTTGGAGTCAAAATGTGTTCTGGAAGGTTTTAATTTTCCTATGGTAAGCCAAAGGACAGAAGGAACAAATGAGGAAAACATGGTTTTTGAAAGTAGAATTATTTGTATCCATTGTGGGTTTGTTAGCATTTCTGACAAAGTGCTCTGTTTTGTTGGAAACTTGCAATTCTACCAAGACTGATAGGAAATATTGTCTGAACTGCCACTATATTCAGCAGTAAAAAAAGGTAACCATTGTGACTATGAAAATTGGTATTGTACTGGTCTTCTTGTTAATATTAGAAAGTATTAGAGGCTTGAATGAACAGTAGAAAATTACAAAATACAGGGAGAGGAAGGCATCATACAGAATTGTGAGAGGATAGGCAACTGATATAATTAAACTACAAAACAAATATAGTGTCTGAAAGACAAGAAAAGAACATGTTCTCTTGGGTGAACTCAGGTCCCAAAGATTATTAAGACAGAACAGGGCTTTTCATTTGGAAGATTCAATTTAATCAGATTTTTCTGCTAACATTGATATTTAATTTATTTGGTTGTCGTGCTACACCCTTCATTCTGTGAGTGTTAACACATAATTGCATAAATTTTTTTCCCCTTGGTTTTAAAGTCCTTCAATATTTGGAGGGAATTTGAGTCTAGGATTTGAATTCAAACTTATCACAATTCATATAAAGTGTCTGTCATGCTGAGGTACTCATATCACATGAAAGCTTACCCCAAGATTTCCACTGAGGCAGAGAGAAGGAAGTGGGACATCTTGGTTCTGTGTCCTCCTCGGGGTCCTGAGGGGGTTTGACTTCCCTTAGTCCTTGGCCAAGGAACAAATCCAAAGACAAAGCACATGGTTAGGGGCAACTCACCATCCCCACAGCTGGAGTTGTGAGTCTGTGGTCTGTAGAAAAAGCATGTAAATTATAAAGCCAAACAAAGGCTGAAGCAGAAGCAGCCTGGGTGAAGACATTTATCTGGTGGCTCCCTAGGGCCACACACAGAAACAGTGCCTGCAACAGGACAAGAAACAAGGGTTTAGTTTCATGTAGCACTGTTTCTTAATAGCCCTGGCAGGTTTATCAAGAGACAACTTCTTCAAGCCCTTTTATTAAAAATAAAATCACGAAAAAAAAGGAGACATTTTTAATCTCAACCAAGCGTTACATAGATAAAGCATTCTGATGCACTGGTCACACAATGCCGTAGCAGAGAATTCCTTTGGCAGCAAGAGTGTTTTAATCTGGTCTGCAGTGTCTCAACAGGGATTCGTGGAGCCACATTCATCTCATTTGTGATAGCTGAACTTCATTTCTTTTGCTGTTTAATGACTATTATAACCCTGTGCCAATTGTTTTGGTATATGGCTTTGTTAAAAGTCAGATCAGTGTAGTTCTTAAGATGGATTAAATACTTATTAAGTGCATCTTCTTTATTCACCCTGAAAAAACTCAAATTAAAAATTAATCATCTAAATTAGATGTAACAAAATGTAAAAATTAAATTGATCATTAAACAGATATTGAAACTTAACAATATGATAGAACTAATTGCCATTTATGATTCATGATAGAAATATAAGCAAAAAGGCTACAATAAATTCTAGTTCTTCTCTTACCACAAATTCAAAGACAGCAACACTGGTGTCACTTAAACATGTTTCAGTTTATTGTTGAGAAGGCCTGAGCTCTGTCCTGACAGGGGCCAGAAGAAGCACCAGCTGAGTGGACAGTTTTCATGCCATAGATGTTATTCTTTCCATGCCCAATCTCTGCAGTTCTGGCAAGAAAAACAAAATGAAGAAAAACAAGCAAAACTAAGTACGTAGGTAAAGATTTGCATGTCAGTAGGACTTTATGTCCAAGAAAGTTGGCTCGTATGACTACCCTGTCACACTCATACTCATCAGCCATTTTCTTTAGGTTGAAAATGGGATAGTAACATTTTTATGTAACATCAAAGAAAGCAACAAAGTACCACAGTTTACTGGAAATGATGTTTAGCTTTGTTCTGTGATTGGCACTGTCATTGGAATGAATATTTCTGTTCTCACTATGAGTTCAAAAAGTTTTTCTCCTCCTCTTCTCCAGGGATAGGTTCTTTATTTTCTTTAGTTTTCTGTCCATGAAACAATAAAAGGAAATAGTGAGTGATCTTTGGCATTGGAGGGGACAGTTGCATGGATTCCAGATAGCTTTTCTCAAGAACCTTGTTCCCAAAGTAGTGTTACAGGCACTGTTCACTTTATATTTTACTTTGCACATAAAGTATATCAAAATGTTTTGGCCATTCCTATTAGCTCCTGCCAGGTAGATAGATCAGGTATGCCAAGTGAGTTGTCAAATAATTGAGCAACAAGAAAGACATTAATTATTCTTTGTTAATTAGACTATATCAGGATACAAAGCAACTTTTAACATAGCATTCAAACATTTTAAGCATGGTATATGATTTATATGCATGTTGTATGAGTTATATGCATGCCATAAGATTTATGGCTATGACTGTACCCCAAAAACTCAGTGCAACATCTACTTAGGGTTTTAACAATGGCAATTAAATAGAAGTCATATTATTGCAGAAATAAAGTGGACTTGTATGAAAGGAACTACATATTCACTACAGTAAAACAGAGTCTGATGAAATTCTGGTATATTATGTCAATTTTGGAAAAACCACAGGAAAGAAAGATGATCATGATTCCGAATTTTAGGCTAGATGTCAAAACCAGCTCCATGAAACAGACTTATACCTAACAAATTGTTCATCTAAATGTTTAAAGTAATTTGCAAGTACAGGCAATCTGGAGGAACATTTCAGTTTCTTCACACCTAGCTACTATGTATGTAGATGTGTTTATTACAGCATATGTCTTCACTAGTATTCGGTTTAGTATCTGAAAATGCCTCGTTTCCACCATTAAATATTTCAGCCAAGATCCCTAGCCTGTGATCCATATAATAGCTGTATTCAGACTTGTGCTGGTGAGCTAATATTTATTTCATAATTAGGAGGGTGAAAGTTATTAAACCACATAATTTCTAAGAACATTTACCATTGTATAGAAGAGTTTGAAATGAAGAGATTACTTGAACCTTCAAAAATGGGCAATTATGAAAAACAATTTCTGATGGCTCATTAAGGAAGTTACTCAGATTGCACAAATGATAGCTTTTACAAAACCTCAGACAAACTGCCAAAAATATTATCTTCACTAGGAATACGTGTACTGCATGTGTCTTCTTAATATCAGAATTTTAGCTCTGTTGTTCTTGTTGCCAGAGGATTGAAGGCAAAACAATGGTCATTTAACTGTCCCCGTAGTTGAAAAAATATTCAAAAATATTTTTGAATTAGAAATGTCTTTTATTTTTTCATTTATAGTTGAAAAAATAAAGATTTACTAAAAAAATAGGATGGGAAATGGATTCTTCAAATTTCTAAAAAGTTTTACAGAAGGGCTTTCAGCCAAAAAGTTTTCATTATGGTTGTCCTACTGGTGTTTCTTATGTTACAGCAGATAATTTTTGGACTATTTTAAGTAAACATTATAAAAAAGATTTGCCTGTGTTTGAATCTAATCATTAGAACACCATAGTGTTGAAAATTTTACTGTAAAAACATAGAATTCTGAGGCTGTCGAAGTAAGCAATAGAGATTTATGTATGGACAGAAATATCTCATGACAAAATTTCAAAGGTCTTCTGTTCTTCTGTTATCTCCTCATCATGGCATCAATGTAACAGAAACAGTTTATGCTGCTCTGGTTTCTCAGGTGCTACTAAGAGCAGGAAACTACATAGAAATTTATATTTATATAAATAGCTGCTAAATTTCAGATGCTTACGTGTGTATATAAATGCATACAGTTAACATGTATGTAAGTACTTACAGAAATAAAGCAGAAGCGTGTCAAATCATCCAGGTGTTGGTTTTCAAAGAATCAATAGTGAAAAGAGACAAAAGAAAAAGAAACAGTAACTATCTTCTTTTCTTTGGGACTGTAATTCCACAACTGTTCATACAGTTTTGATATAATTCAAACTCTGACAAAGATCAAATTTTGCACAGCCATCAAGAACACTGATTTGACTCTGAATATGCAATAATTCATGTGATCATTTGGAGGGTATCTGATGTTTCTAGGCATTTCCAAATTATTCTGTCTCTCCAAAAGCAGCTAGTTAGTCTACTAGATTCATCTTTCTTATAGTTTTCTATAGGAAACTGATGAATTGCTTGATACTTTCTTTGCTGTTATCAGGGTAAAAGGCTTAAAGAAAAGCAGATATTTTGAAAGGCCAAATTATTTTTCCTTATTGACTTAGTTGCTTTGAGATCTGTGCTTTTGATATCTATTTCTATTGAGGACATTGTTAATTCCAACATATTTTCTAGCTTCTGTCAAGGCCATGATGTTCTGTCTTTATATGCCTACTTTTCTAGACCAAGCAAAAACAAGTTTACTCATGGTAATTGAAATCCTGTCTGCTGGTGAAGCATTTCTTAATGTCCGAGAGGGTAGGCAGGAAAGCCAACAAGACCCAAATGTTTCAGAAGTCGTAAGAACAGTAGGAGTGCCCAGAACAGGAGTGCTGGGAAACTAATTTGGAGTGGAGTTCAGGCTTGGACACCATCCTTTGGTCACTCACAAAGTTCAGTTACCATCATACTCCTTGCTGCAGTTAAACAGTGAATGAGCCCCCTCCCAGGCCAATCCCAGACTTCTCTTACGTGTTTGCCCGCAGTTCTGGAGATGGCATGGACCACAGGCTATTCTTGATAGGCAGGATAGATGTGGGCATCATATTTTGAGGTGGAAAGTGGAGCCATATGGACATGAGCCATGCCAGACCACTTTTCCTGAGGGTAGAGAACGGGCATCAGTCCAAGAGACATTTGTTTAGTGTGTGCACACAGCCTAGCTTTCCAGAACATCAAGTCAGTAAGAAGCTGGATCTCAACTTTAGCAGAAATACTTTGGAAAAAAACAGTCTTCCAAAATAAAATCCCATATGCTTGCAAGAAAGCTGGGTCCAATGCTTTGCCAAGCAAGCTTTGTGGGTCATGGTTATATATAGCTCACACACAGAGTCCATAGGAAGCATGCAGCAAATTTGCTGCAGGGCTAAATCCTGCTTCCTGCACTGAATCATGCAGACGTGGAGCAGCATTTGCAGAGGCTATATTGATTTAACTTGTTGTGTAAGACTACAATAAGGCCCATGCCAAGGTTATCTGCTTTCTTCTCATGCCTTCTTTTCTGAACCATCAGTATTTTTCTGTATGTTCTATTTATCTAATGTTTGGTTTGTTTTCTGTTTCTAAACAGTATTTAGATTAACTTGTAGGGATAATTTGTCTCTAAATGATTTCATCTTCTTATCAAGAATTCCTCAAATGACGAAGGTGAGGTGTTGCTTCTGAGACAAACTGTTATATGTGAATTTGTATGTGGTATATGCAATAACAGCAACAATAATATATATTATATATGTAATTTTGTGGTTTTCCTCAGTTAATTGCATTAATGAAACTCAACTATCTGCATACTTGGTTTCTTTGCTCACTTCTCCTTCTCATGATGCTGTCAAATAACAGACGTACCATGTGTAATTGCTGGAAAAAAGTTAATTTGAAACATTGTTGGGTATCATTATTTGAATTTCAGACTTCACTTTCTTCTCATTTTTACCAGTTTAAATATAAATATCTTTTCAGATGGATAATTTCTGTTTTGGACCAGTGATAGTGCAAGGCAACCAGTCCCATAACTTTTCCTTGCTGACACAACTGTGTTTGTACCAGCAAATTACATGTGCATCCCAAGCACCTCAGCCAGTTGGTAGAGCTTTTGTTGATTTTCCTAGTCTCCAAAACCAGAATGACCACATGCAAAAGACCCTCTGGGAAAGGCCCCTGCAGCACCCTCTAACTGGGTATCATGCCTGGGAATTATTAGGAAGAGTGGTGCATGTGCCAAAATCACATCAGGGGACATTTCAGGCACTTGACAGTATAGATGAACATCTGCCAATGTCTGGGAACATTCCTGGGCACCCTCTAAGATATTAGTACAGACAAAGCCATTACGGTCTGTGGTTCTAATGGAAAATAGGAAATGTGATTGAATGGCTCTACTGAAAAATGTTAAATGGTATTAAAAATTTTGTCTATGTTGTCTCATCTTCCACTTCACGGAAGTTAACTATTGCAGACACTCAACTGTACCAGGCTCACTAACATTTTTCAGTATTTTTTACCTCCTAAGGCAAAACAAAAAGTCTGTCTTAGAGACATTCTTACAGCAAGTCTGCAAATCCCTTTAAAAAACACCCATCTATCAGATGCTGTCACTTTTCTGACTTGAAAAGGAGTAAGAATATTTTTGTAGTGCATGCTAGATGCATTCAAAATAATTTTTGAGACATTTCTTAATGTGGTTGCATTCAGATGTCATCAGCCTTTACAGGACATATCTTTTTGTTAGGTCAGCAATTGAATTTACTGTTGTTGCTGTGAAACTTGGTTACATTATGTTCTCTTCCATTGATGCTGATCTCTGAAAATGCATAGTGATTTATAAAAGATTTCCCAGGTTTCTTCTTGTATTGTGTTGTTTTTTTTTTTTTTTAATTCACTTTCCTATGCTTTTCCAATTCTATTTAATATTGAAAATTCTCTAGATGGCATGAAACATAAAATACAGAAGTTTTGTTATCATATCTTTTTCAAAAGTCCTCGAGAACTTAGGCCAGGATTTCATGGTTCTAACAAACCTTGCTATGTGTGTTGATTAAAAAATTCCCTCTTGCTCTTTCTTACCCTGAATACAGGAGTCACACTTCAGTGTTGTGATTCTAGCATTGTGAATCACACTAAATAAACTCTGCTGTGTGATGGCAAAAAAGGACCTCAAGGACTTATGTCAGACCAGCCACAACTTCCTTACTAATCTCATTTACTGCAGATATTTTTTTCCTTCTCTGGGTACAGCTTATCGTCTGCTTATCTACAGATAAGCAACTACAGCAGCTAAGTCACAAAGTGGCCAGAAACATGAACAGGTTCCCAATACCAGATAACTTGGGACCCTGAGAAATCACTGTAGAATATCCTATTGCCAAAGACCAGGGAAAACACAAATTCCCTGGATTTTCATGAAGGGCACGTATGTAATGCACATCATCATTCATTAGCTGTCTTACACTGAGAGCTGTCTCCCGCTGTCCTATGGGATTCCAGGTTCTTCTTCATTTAACCGTGCAGCACTGATGAGCAAGTAGAAAATCTGGATGGAAAAAGGCTCTGGAAACTAAGCTCACATTGACCATATTAACTTCTTATAGCTTAATTCCAATGAAGCCACCTTTACTGGAAGAGCCACGGGTTAAGAGAGACAAGCCATGTCCTGAGACGTCTTCTGAATTATTGACACCATAATAACAGAATTCACTTGATTTCTATTTAACTCTGGAATACGGCTGATTGCACTTTTTATTTTCAAATGTCACCCAGTGAGCTGATATAGAAATACTACTTAAAATGAAACAATTTCTTAGGGAAAAAAAGAGGATTTAGTATTCCGTTTTTTGAAGAGATTTAAATTCCTTTTTAAATGAATAATTTAAAATAAATTATTTTAAACTTATTTAAAGAATATATATTAAGTACAAATTAATTTATAAGTTATAAAATTTAAATTATGGAATAATTTTCACATTTCCTTTAAAGGAATATAGCTTTTAGGGAAACCACAACAGATGTTAGCCTCCACAAATAAGAAGAAAATTTTCCTTTATATATGTTATAAATAACCTGAAGGATGGTTAATTCCCAGTACTTAGGAAGTGGCATTTAGGAAAAAAATAGGCTACTTCTATATTAAACCTCCTTGAATATATGTAAAAATGGTGGGTAACTTACAACTAGAAGATGAAATTAGCCAGGTTAAGGACAAAGAGAGTCCTTAACCAATGTTATTTGGTTCAGGTTATGTGCTTTGAAGGTAGTTGCCAATCTATTGAATTCAACAGAAACAGTTGGTTTAAATTATGTGGGCAAACTTTTTAAAATTGTCTTTACTACAGCATATTACTACTGGTTTCTCCCAAAAGATGAAAACATTAAATTTTAAAAAATGTATTTCAAGATCAATACTTTGGTTTTGCTGTACCTTGTTTGGATTAAATAGTTATGAGTTCATCTTTACTCTTGGGTAACCTTCTCTGGCTCAGAATTTAAAACTGCACCGATATTTTTTTGGTGAAGGCTGTGCAGGTCTGGGGCTCTCGCCTCTTGTCTGTCCAAACTTTCACTTCTTCAAAGTGACTTCTGGTTCTCTCTTGGGATTCATACCTGTCTTTCACTCACAACAAAGACAGAGAAGAAGGTGCCTGGTGCACAGCTGAGTCTATACCTAGAGGGATGTTAACTATTGCAGGATGAGTATTATGCCAGACAGGAGAAGCTGGAGTGCCTCTCAACAAGGCACTTAAATGTACTCACTTCAATGACAGATGGATATGCATTCAATCTTTTTTAACTGATGGCAACTTGTGTGCCTTCGTCTTTGTAAAGTACCTTTTACTAAGGTACTCTCCTTCTTCAAATAAGAAGTGTATTCATGGGTTGCTGTTTTAAATCTGATGTGCAACCTGTACTTTGAAATGAAAGAGCAGATGCACTTTCCATGAATAGAAGTCAGTGAGTAAAGTCTAAATCTTTAAGTGATGCATATTATTTTGCTTTTTTATTTCTTTACTGAGCTGCATTATCTTTCTAGTTACCGGAGTGCTGGAAAAGCCAAACATTTGGACATATCTGTGAGAACAAAGCAGGACAAAAGTATACACACCAAAAATTTGGACTTTAACACTGTATATAAGTATACAAATACTTATATTCTATTAAATTCCTCCAAACTAAATTCACAGAGTTGCAGATTCACTGAATGGTTTGGGTTGGAAGGGACTTTAAAGATGTCTAATTCCAAACTCCTGCCATGATCAGGGACACCTTCCAATAGACCAGGTTGCTCAAATCGCCATCCAGCCTGGCCTTGAGATCCAGGGCTGGGCCATCCCCAGCTTCTCTGGGCAGCCTGTGCCAGTGCCTCACCACCTCATAGTGAAGAATGTCTAATCTAAACTTGCTCTCTTTTAGTTCAAACCTGCTCCCACTTGTCCTATCACTACATGCCCTTGCCCAAAGTCCCTCTCCAGCTCTCTTGTAGGTCACTTTTCAGTACTGGAAGGCCAATAGAAGGTGTCCACAGAGCCTTCTCTTCTCCAGGCTGAACAACACAAGTCTTTCAGTCTGTCTCCGTAGGAGAGGTGTTCTTCTCTTATCTACCAAAGCCATACTCCAGCTTAGGCAGCCATCAGATTCTTCAAGCACAATTTGCCCTTAGTGAAGCCATGTTAGTGTCACACATCACCTCCTTATTTTCCATGTGCCTTAGCAATTCTACTCCTGTGCATGGCAAGGTCCACAGTCCTGGCAGTTTTCTGCCTTTCCTGATTGAAAAGATTGTGTGATGTCTCTGAACAACTTCAGCCACTGCACAAACACGACACAGGTCCTGTTTGCCTCTCAAACACAAAATCAGGCATTTGAAGAGGATCTGTGTGCTGGTGGGAGTGGTGGCTACTTTGCTTTACCATCAGTTCATCACTGTGATGTTTGGACTTGAGGTGGCATCCACTTTACCATTCCTGAGGTTATTCAGATCCACCCTTCCCAGCCAGATGGCTCAGCTGCCAGCCTTGCCCTCAGCAAGCTGGAGTCACTATCTCTTTTTATGTTTTTCATAACTCAGCATTGCATCTTACAGACATGGTAACTGGCTGCAGTAGATGAAGCCTCCTAAAAATGTTAACATTAAATAAAGGAAATCTCAGTGAGTAATTTTTGTCCTAACACTCCTAATTCATGGAATAAGAAGAGATAATGTTAGACAGGCTGTTTTAAGTGCTTATTAAACTGTTATGGTCATCTAATCAGGCTGGCTCCTTTCTGCATTTTAAAGAAAAAAAAATGGAAATAAAACCACTTCATAATTTCTGGATGAATAAAGGTTTTCAGAGCAGAAGTCTAACTTCAGAGGCTACAACTCAGGCATGTGTAAAGCTCTCTCTCGCTCAGTATAAAGAAATCTTCAGTTAAATAATCTTTGCATAAGTGATATATAAAAAAAATTGAAAGCCTGAAATACTACTTTTAGTAGTAGGAATAGGATACATTACTAGTATATTATAATATATAGTATGTGAAAAAGATTTTAAGAAGGCAGGCTAATATATCATAGAAAGTCATAGTACATTGGTGTTAAAATATGCAAATTGATTATGCCATGTGATTTCTTGCTAGTGGGTCTACTTTAAAATGCAAAAATTTTTCTCAGTACAGAATGTTACAGTGCATCTCAGACACCTGATCCACATGGAGGCTCTACAAAACCCGAGATGAGCTCAGCTGGTCAGAGCATGGTGCTAATAATGCCAAGGTTGGGGGTTCAATCCCCTTGTGAGCCATTGACTCAAGAGTTGGACTCAGTGATCCTTGTGGGTCCCTTCCAACTCAGAATATTCTGTGATCATTAGAAGTTCTGTCCTTTCTTTGTATTTAAGCTCTTGCTTTGGCAGAGAAACTGGGCTGAGTAGAAATGGAAATGCATACTACATAATGAAGTGTATAAAAGATAATGTAGTGAAGTGATACAAAGGTACCAAGCTGGCAAGTTTTGTTTGTTGCTCATGTTTGAACTAGTTCTAACTTTTCTCTCACAACTGTTGGGAGCTATGTTTTTTTTTTCTGTCAATGCTTCACATAAAATCCAGCTCCCCATTCGGAATGCTAAATGAAGGATCGGTCTTTTGAAAAACTTCTCTCTGTAGGTAGTAAAATTTTTCACTATTCCATAATCATGCCCTATTCCTCACAAGTATGCCACTGCAGCAGCCATAGTCAGTATTTTTTGCATTTTCCTCAGAGGGGGAAAAATTGAAGACTTCTGTGGCCCATGGAGTGTCTACCCACAGTCAAAGGGTACTTGCAATCTCGAAATGTAAGGGCTGTACACATATTAAATGATTTATCCTGCATATTCAGTATTTGGAATAAACTCTGAAACATAGAGATTTTTTCAAAATTAGGGCAATTGACCAAAGCAAGTATTAACATATTTTTCTCTAAATATTCAAAATATTGTAAGGGAAATATTTTGGAAAATCAATACGCTTATTTTATGCATGGAGAGAACAATCTTGACATTCATTTATAGTAATGATTCAGAATTTCATCAGACTATCTTTCAGTGACAGTGCTGAAAGTGATTAAAGAAAAGGAAATGTCTTTTGTTGGCATCTGCACTGCTATGAGTTTGCCAAAACCACCAATATAAGCTCTTGAATTTGTTTCCTTTTGACCAAAGAACACAGAAAGATTAAATTCATTAGAAAGAAGAAGTCATTAATCATATTTTGACTTATTACTGTGGCAACCACCAATGTTTTAGCAGGCAAAAACTTGCAATCACAGTTTTGTAGAGTGGATTTTGCTCTATGACTAGGTGAATTAATCATGTAACTTGAAGACATTTGCTTTGAAAAAGAAAGTTTTGTTCAGTTTTTTGGACAAGTTTCAGATGAGGTTCTATACTCAAATTTTATGACTTGAGAATGTCCTCACTGGATAGTTTTCATTAGAATTTGATTAGAATTTGCGATATTTTGATTACTTTCTTACACTGCCACTAAAATTGGTCATCATGATGATTTCAAATATCTTTACCTTTTGTCCAGCAATGTATGGGAGCTGTTGCTGTTTTCAGATCTGTGCTGTAATTCTGTAGCTGTTGCTGAACAGCATTCATTTGTGCAAAAAGACATATTGACTGCATTGTCAATGGTCATTTATAGTCTCTATAAAGTAAATATTTGCAAGTCAAGGTTGTTCAAACAGTCCTTCCAGTTACTGGTGTCTACTGAAGCATTAGAAGAGCAAACCGGGGTGGCTGTAGCATTAATCCTGAGACTGTTTCTGTACAGTGACAGCAAAGGAGGCACAGGCATCATTCACTGCCCCTGGAGCCAGACAGGATGGATTTGCTCCCCTCAGTAAAGCTGGCAGGTGATCTCACCCAAAGCCTTTGGAGATAGGCTGAGGATGCTCCGTGTAAGACGGAGTGAGTGCAAACAAGTACAGCCTTGGGGAAACTGCTTATTAATCGTCTAAACTTAGGAGCAAGTGAACCATCCTCTGAAACAAAGCAAGATCCAGAGCAGCAAGCTAAGAGTTAGAGTGATTGGAGACTTGGGGTTTGAGTCTTTCTCTGCCTCTTTTTGGCTTGCAGAGCAGGTGTACCTTGAGAAGCAGCAAAGCCGTCTGCCTCAGATTACTGTGCTATTGATTCATTTCTAAGAAAGCCAAAGCATTAAAAAGGATGCATAAGCAATCTAAATGAAAAAAAAAAAAAGAAAAATTCATTACAGTCTTCACCATGTTCTGGGAAACTGAGTCACATCATTTAGGAAAAGAAAGAAAGGCATTGCTGCACAGTCCTATGCAAAGATAATATGTTCACTGAACCCTAAAACTGGGTGTAATTATATTAGAATGAAGGAGCATCCTGAAAATAAAGATGTAAAAGAAAACCAAGAAACAAACCTTAGCATATCAATAGTTTTAATTGTGAAGTGATTAGGTCTGTAAGAGGTGAAGACACTTGGCTTTATTGCTGACAGAAGTTTTATATTTCCAATGATAAAATTTGGTCATTATGAAAAGAATTATGAAGACATCTGCCTTTTATTTAGTCCACCGCACAAAATATCTTCGTCTACAAAAGTACCAGCTCATTTAATGAACTTTTTTGTCATTTATTTCTGACTTTTAATGATGAAAACAAGTTCTTCTGCTAATTTGGCAACATTTTGCTGGCCAAGAGATTGTTTCATCACTGTGCATCATGTCTCCATAAACAAAAAGAGGTCTCAATGCCTAACATTTATTTTTGACATTTATACAAAATAATAGTGTAAATCAGTTTAAATGTTCTAAATAAATAATTATTTCAACCAACCATTAAATCCTAAGTTATTAAGTACTAAAATTGCTGAAGTAGTTGTTTGTCTACATATGACAGACTCAGATATTATGCCAGCATCCAAGAATACTAAACAGTACTAGTCATAGAAAGCCTGCTCTTGACCTTTCCAGAGAAGTGAACTGTGCATTGGCTTATAGCTGTGTATTGATTTATAAACTTTCTGGAGTGAATGCGGCCTGACTTAATAGGCTGCAATGGGAAAAACAAGCCTGAAAGCAGTATAGATAAGAAACCACACAGCGAACTTCGGGGAGGCAATTGCAGGGCAATGGCATGTGTCCAAGCCACAGGACTCAGCTGTTCTGCTGGCCGGGAACAAGATGATAAAATGATAACCTGCAGTTTAAAGGCTCTTCCTAGGAGAGGAGTCAGCCAACAAAGGGCCCATGTGCAAGGGAGGGAACAGGACAGCACCCCCAAAACAGAAAGCTCCTCACGTGGACCTGCTTGAAGGTTTTGAATTGCACTTCTTTGCTGAAGTAATTTGTCACTCTGTAAGAAGTGGTTTTTTTCTAAATAGATGGCTCACTTGTGACAGCGGACTATTATCACAGGAGAGGAGAGAGACAGAAAGAGAGGTTGTTCAGCAATGTTCTGGGAATTGTCACCTCCCCTGCAGGAGAAAGCTGGAGTTATGGTCACTTAAGGGGGTGGTGCATCTGTGAAAAAAAGCGTGGGTGGTTCCAGGTTATGTGCGAGGTGTGAAGGGGGTGGAACAGACCAGAGAATGTTGGGAAATTCCTCTTTGACCAGAGGTACTACCTCCTTCTAATAAATATAAGGTAATAAATGGGAATTTATTTATCCAAGCAAATTATAACTTAGCATTAATTACTAACAGCAAAAAATGCTACTTGAAATAGAAACTCTGAAATGAAATACTGGAAACTTCTTGAAGGCCTGAAGAACTGTAAAGATGAAAAGCACAAAATCAATAGATAAAATGCATTCCTCATGACTTGTTTTAAGTAGGGTGAGAATCAGCCTAAATCAAAACATTGGAGCATATGATGCAGAAATCCAAGACACTACCATCTGAAATTGGATGTGTTTGATTTTTTTTAAGTATTCTTTAAAATTATTATTAAACTGTCTTTCAATAGAAATTATGCCCAAAAACCAATTTCAAAAGTAATTTTTACCCTATTGAATTAGAAGAGTGAGCCCTGAACAGGATACAAAAATTTTTCTTTTATCTAATGGGCATTTTTTATTTCTTATTCTGGTCAAAAAAACACAGTAACTCAGGATGAAGAATAAACATAGAAAAATATAAATGTTCAGGAATAACGATGCAATTCTCAAAAATTCAAGAGACCATGCTGCTGCTCTTGCTGCCTTTCACTGGTAGCTGAGTACAGGAGACCCATTGCCAACTTTTTCTGTTCTTGTGAAGGAAGTTTTTTAAAGTATTTCATAATGTCATCTCTCTGTGAGTACAATTCTTTAATGAAAATGTCTAAAAAGATTAAAGCACAGACTATGCACAAAAATGTATTTGATCTTAAGTGCTTTATTTTTGTTTGCTTTGTTTCCACAGAATCACAGAATATTCTGATTTGGAAGGTTTGAGGCTGACTTGAATTTTTTTTTTCCCTCTTCCAACATCTGAAATAAAGATATAGATATATAGATATATAGATATGGATAAATTCCTGCTGAGAACAGTGCTCAGAAAGTTTCTGTTTGGTGGAGTCTTTCCATTGTCACCAACTGCTGTTGGGTGACAGCAGCTTCTCTTTTGGTTTAAGGACTTAAGGTATTGAAAAGGCTATCTATAGCTAACAGAATTTTTTTTCTTTATTATTCCTAATATTTCACTGGGAACTGCAGAGGTTGGTAAGAACAATTTCACAAGGGAATTGCGCTGATACCTCAACAAGTTATGTGGAAAATTTGTGATTTGATAATTTTATAGGAACTTACTAAACATGTTGGAATGTGCATGTACCATCTGGCACAACATATCAAGTCTGAGAGAGCAGGGTGTGTGATCCTGCTACTGCACTGCTAGTACTCCATGCATATAGAGACAAAGCTTATATTAATTATAGAAATTAATTATATATTCATAATAGAATTAATTATGTATTAATTATAATATATAATATATAGCTATAATATATTATATTATATATAATAGATATTAATTATATAAATATTAATTATATAAATTAATGCATTTCCTGACCAAACTATATGGCTCAATGATTCTTCTCTGTAGAGGTGTCGTCACTGAATATTGCATGTTTTGGAGAGATATCACTGACCGATTGCTTGCTGGTTCGTTTGCAGTGTTAATTACATGAACAGCATAGCTCTCTCCATGATGGATAGGAAGTTGTTGACAGCAAGCCCTTTTCCAGAGATGGAACACCAGTTCCCCACAGAACTGATATTTCCTTCTGCAGTGCATTCACTAAAGCGAACCCATCTAATGGTTTTTGATAATTACACTAAAAAGGTTTCAAAACAAAATGAAAAAAAAAGGCAAAAATCTAACAGGACTTATGTGCTCTTTGTGATTGGTTTTTAGTTTTATGGTTTGTCTTGGAATCATAAAATTAACTTTGACATAAAAGCTTAGTGCAGACAACAACAGCAACAACAAAAGAAACAAAATGCTCTCAGGATAACAAAACAACTTATTTTTCTCACCAGGATCAGGTTTAAGTTAATGACAATACAACAAACCAAAGAATTTATCAGTGTGATCAACCACCTTTGAACAGACGTCCAAAATGTTTTAGTTGCAGTTAACTGGGTTGTAATAAAGAGCTGGTCTAGGCAAGACCTCTGACATCCTAGTCAGGCCTCATTTTCTATGATCTGTAGAAACTGAAAACAAGCAACTGAAAACAAAGTTCTGCACGTTCTGCGCCAAAATAATTTCCTTTTAGTATGTTTTTTAGAAGTTCAGATACTGTGTGGTGAGGAAAAATACACTGTGACATCTGCACCATCCCACATTTTTGTCTTGAACAGAACAATCTCAGGAGTAGAGCCCAAAATCTGTTTCTCACCCACCTGAGGCTTACTTCAGTTTCTTTCTTTCCTGTTCACTTTTTAGGCAGGTGTTTCTGGCACTGATAAGGGATCAAAAGTACTTCCATTTTCAATGTCCATCAGCTGAGAGGAGACATAGAGCAGGGCTCACCTTGGCTAAGTACAAACTCTGCCTCAGAACTTTTAGCAAAGGGAACAGTCACTATAACCCACAACTGTTTGATTCTGGGGGTGGATGGGCAGGGAGATGTTTTACAAAAGGTTAGATAGATGGCATGCTTTATTCTAGTCATGACCTTGGCATCATTGCTCACTCAAATTAGGAAAGGATCAATCCTTGCCTTCGATGTTTCACGTAAGCAATGATCAAAAGTTGCAATTTGTGCAGCAAAAAAACCCAGTAAAGACACATTATTAAAGCTGGGATACAATAAATGATAAGCAGTGGAGATCAAAGCACATGGATGAGCATTTTGTAGGCAACTTGGCAAAGAGGATTTTTATCAGAATATTAGGAGAACAGCTTTGTCCCTTCCAAATATCACCAGGTAATAAGCCAAAACTTTTCAAATTTTAAATTAAAAAGGACTGTGTTTCACTTCAGCCAAGCTATTCCAATGAGCTCTTTCCACATAATCAGTTCTACAGCTGTGATGTCAGAGGACCCTTGCAAGTGTAAATTTGCAAGAGAAGGGTTTTCCTGTGGTCAAATAGATTTCGAACTTTGGTGAAACTGAACAGAGCAAAAGTTTTCTTGTAGTGTCACCTGGCAGTTCTTAGCTTGCATGGGCTGGATGCCTGCTAGAACATAATCCTTGTCTTTTCATGGAATGCTGTAGGGTACACTTACATGACTTTTCAAAAATCAGTGGTTAGAAATATGTGTTTTTCACATATTAGTATTACAGAAGTGACTGTCATGTATGTGCCTGCATAAAACATGTTTAGAATGAATGTTTTAAATGAATGGAGTAAACAACATGATATTTATTCAACTACCCTGTATGAAAGGTTAATTCTACAATAAAGACATGTTGAGAGTGGGCCTCCAATATTGTCAAAGACAGATATAATTGTGAGTAAACTCATTTTGTAAAGCAAGCTACATCAAATACACAAAGTCACTGCCTCTGGTACAAACAGTAGTTTCACAGTGTTGCAGTAGTGTGCTTTCGTTCAGTTAAGACAAAAATATACCTTTCCCCCCCTCACTTCATCTAGGACCTTTGGCAGCCTTTGCAACCCCAAAGTTAAGTGTGTCACCTTCACCTATGCCTGTGTACATACTCTTGCACACAATCACATACATACACATTACGTGTGCATAGTAGATTTGTGCTCTGGAGCTGGTGAAAGGCAGAAGTTCCAATCCCATGTGCTTTTTCACTTCTCAGTGCTACTCTTTTTCATCACCTAAGAGTTCCTCTTGCTTATTCTAATGCACATTTTCCCAGAGATTCAGTGCCAGTTTGCTTCAAATACAGGAGCTTCATTTCTCCTGTGGGTACTTAACAGCTATTTGAGAGCATTTCTGTCTGGTGGTATTGTGACATTACCAGCAAACTTATTGATACAGTTGATTTATTAACTTTGTGCACTCTCTTTCCACTTAAAACTGCTCCAGTTTCCAATCTATTCACAATCCAAATGGGATGTTTATCACAGTTTTTCAAATGAACATCAGGGAAATGTTGCTTTTAGTCCTCAAAATGAGAATAAATTAGTAAAAAATGCCCAAACAAACAACTATTTCCACTGTATAGTACAGATCCAAAGCTGCAAACTGAAACAGGAGCCATCTCCTTACAGAAAATGATAGAACGGAAGAATTTTTTTGTTCTTTCAGTTCATCTGATATGGAAGAATTTCAGCAGAAACTGGTTTTATTGGTGAACAGTCTGTTACCACACACTGGTTAAAGAAACAGAATGTACAGACAATCTTTTTAACCTAAAAAATCAGTGGATTGTGGCTAATTATACTATGATTTTTAGATGTCCCACATCTGAATGAACTTTTGATTATCTGTTTTGTCTCTGAAATCAGTACAAATGCCTTAGTAGTGGATAATATATTCCTTTATTTATCTCAGCAGCAGCTCCTCCATGTTTCCTGAAATAATACCTCCTGACTCCTTGGTGAGGTGCAGCAGGTATTTTTCCAGGCCTTTTAGAAAATTAGAGAGATCATGAGATCTTTCTACCAAGGAAATAACAGTGCAACACCACTAACAGAACGGCTGATAATGTCTAAATAATAGTAAAATTTGATTATAGTGCTCAAAATGCAGAGATAGTAGATATGTCCCTAGAACCTCTAAACTGGATACATATTGCCATGCTTTTCTCAAGCCTGGAATATTTTTTTAAAGATACTTTTAAATGCCTAAATTCTACTCTCAGAAAAACAGTTACCCAACACTTATTCAACTTGTAGCAATTCTGATTTCTATGTAAGTTTCTGTTTGTTTCCTCCCAGGCATTGAATCGATATGGTTTCTTAGAGAAAGACAGACATTAAAAATGTTGATAAAAGTCTTACAATGTTCTTACCCTGCCTTAAGTTGAATCTTGTTCCTGCTTTGCCAATAATTTTACTAATCTCTTTGCTTTACTGAAAGAACAAAATAGCCTTCCTGAAAAATCTAAGACTAAAATGTATGGTAATAAAGTGATAATTTTTTTAAGTCGTTGAGGAACTAAGATGTTTCCAACCTTTTTTTTTTCTTCTTCTTTTTTAGCATCAGGTTGTTTGGCTGCTGTATTTGTACTGTCTTCTTCATTCTCCTTGGTCCAAGGATGTATTTCAGAAGGCTCTAAGAGGAATGGAGACCACAGCTTCGCTACTTACAAAACCTGGGGCACAAAAGGGAAGGTCTTGTCTGCCTAGGGAGCCCCGAGAATCAGGCTGAGCATATCTGATTACTCCAGAATAGCAATTTGTGTTTAGGGCATTGATAATCCCATTTAGCCTTTCTCTAAGTTTGTTTCCTTTTTTTTTGTTGTCCTTTTTTAATTGTTATTTTTTTGGCAGTAGAAAAAGCGAGCATGCTCATGCTGCACAGTAAATGTAGCAATCTGTCTACAGAAGTTCTGTCAGTCCATGCTGGACTGAGAAAAAGTGAGGTATGGTGTGCACTTAATTAGGGTGAAAAATAAGTTAACAGCTTGCTCAGAGTCCCAAGTGCTGAGAATTTTTCATTTGGAGAACAGAATACAGTGTGCCACTTTTAAAGGCAAGTAATTTGTGTACTAACTTTGTCCTTTAAAATTTGGATGCACACCAGGCATTTTAGACACCTTTAAAATAGGTATTCATCTGAGTTACTTCTGACTGGATGTTCAGCCACATCACCAGTTACGTGCACAGTGCAATTCAACCACAGGCAGCACTTCCCAGGCACTCAGCCTTCTTTTCTTTGCTACTCTATTTCTGGCTGAGAGGAAAAAGGGTTTTGAATGAGACTGGATTGCCACTCTTGCTCTGAATTATGTTTAGTTATTTCTCTCAGTGCCCGGCTTTGTTGTGAACAATTCTGTATTGAAGGCTTTTAAGTCATAGATAGTGGTCTGAATGCAACTGAAATTCACCAGTGACTGGGGAACACAATGGCTTTTCCCACAAACTGACTTGTACAATACTGATTTAATTAGAAATAGGTATAGTGGCATTTTAGGCATAGACTTCATTTGTGCTATGTAGGCCAGCTCTAGTGTTGTGACCAAAGAGCTGGAAAATACTGGATTGCCCTGCAGCAGAAAAAGTTGATTTCAGACAAATATTTGAAATTATACACATTAATAATCCATCCATTTTTGGGACCACAATATAACAAAGACCCAGACTCAAGGGAGCTCAACAAGGGACCACAAAGATGGTTGAGGGCTGGAGCATTTTTTTCTGTGAGGAGAGGATGAAGGAGCTAGGTTCATTCATCCTCAAGAGAAGTGATTTGGGGGAACTTAGGAGCCCTCCAGTACTGAGAGGATGAATGAGCCAGAATATTGATGTTCAGAATACACTAAATTAAGCTGAGAAACTTTTTCTGCCTCACAGAGATGGTCAACCATAGAGATTGTGCAATCTCCAGAGATGCCCAAGACTCAGTTACATAAAAGCACTGAGCAACTTGGTCTGATCATAGCTGAAGGTTGTATTAGAGACCTCCTGAGGTCCCTTCCAGCCTGAGTTATCTCAGGATTTTATAATCCTACAGTCAGTGAATAGGCACCTTTATTAAGCAAACACATTTCATGTGCACTGAAAAACCTGCCACATGTTCAGGTATGTAAGTACACTTTTTAAAAAGGTCTGTAATGGTAGGTCCTTCTGAAAACTTCCTATGTGCATTTCTAGGTGCCTTAATATACTAAAAAAAAAAAAAAACCAGAAATTAGACCTCAGAGTCTAGAAGTCACATATTGCTTAGGAAGTTAACTGCCATGTGATTTGATATTTCTATTTTTCACTGAACTCTGGAGCGCTAGCTAATAGAACAGACTGGTCTGAATGTGATAAGGGACTGATGTCATTGCTATACCAGAGTTCTTTGGAAATCTTTTGAGATGTGTGGCTTTTTTCTTCACCTCAGCTCTTTACCAGGCCGGTGCAGTGACACTCCAGAAGTGACTTGCCCTGAAGTCTCTCGATGATGGCACTCCCTGCCCAGGTGACACCACTGGCACATGTCTACACTGTAAATGCCTAAGAAAACAATTCTTCTGGTTCAAGCACACCCCACACATTCCTGTAGTGACAACAGAGGTTCAGAGAAAACTACCTGAGCACTTCCTGAGGGCAGTCCTGTGCATTTAAATGCAGCTAAAGATGCTCTTGTGAAGACCTCTTAAAGCACTACTTCTTCACTGGCTTCACTAAACTGCCTTCACAAATATTGTTTTACTAAGGAACTAATTTTTAGGTGTTGAGTGGATGCCTACATGAGGCAGAGTATATTTGAGCTATGGCTCTCATTATATTCAGATGCCAGCTAACAAAAACTGATATTCAGTAGTAGAGACCTTTTCTCTTATTTTCGTTAGTAGAGTTAGTAACTGTTTTAACCAGGAGTTTTCTCCTCTTGTATTTTCATCAAATCTAACCTGCAATTTAGAGAAATCCTGGCAGGCAATTGTTAAGGCTCTGATCATCAGCTTTTTGCAAGAGGGACACTGAGAAAAGAGTCTGTGCTGACCAGCCCTTAGTGGGCAAATGACAGAAGCCAATAAAATTATTTCTCTGCACGGGGAGGGTAGCATAATCCAAAAATGGGATTTGATTCTTAGAGAAAATCTGTCATTTTACTTTAGGTAGAGTTTTATTCTTCTATTTTACTTAAAGATGTCTGTAAAAGGACACCTCACCTTTTAATTACTTACTTTAAGGTCTTCTTGATTCACATTTAATGGAAACACATAGCTCTTAAAAAATAAATGAACTCTTTTTCACAGATTGTAATGAGGCCATCTCCATGGTAATTAATTTCAGAGAATGGCATTCACCTGGCATATACTATAATTACACTTTAATATTGAGGCTGATCTGAGCAACTAACTGAAATGAATTAACAAAATATGTTTTATTAAAGCTAATCAGGCTGTGATTGTTATAGTAATTATAATGATGATGATTATTATTACATGGATCTCAAATTCTTTTAAAACAGCATCTTTTTCTGCAAGCAAATACTCAGTTCATTTTCATTATATATTCTTAAGTCCATACTGATATCAGAGTGGTTTGCCAGTGTTTTTCAGATTAGAAAATCAATCAAAGAAGGTCATCTCTAGTTGACTACTATGCGTATTTTTATAAGCTGCTGATGTATTAATACATATTAGCAATATATAAAGCAGAAACCATAATTATGCCAGTTTTTCAGAGAGCAGATTTACGATATCTCCACATTGATAGAATAGGCCTAAGACGCTTTTCTTTGCTGTTTCATTTTCTAAAACCAAAGCTAAGCATCCCTTCAGACAAAAATATCCTTTGTTCCATTGATCTCATTTTTTTCCAAAACCGGTGTAATGGACTTTATCTGTTCATCAGGATCTTACCCTGCATTGGTTGCATGCAGTTTGTGTTGATTCGTTTGAATTCACAAAGCTGATCATAGGCCTAATTTCTGTCTCCAAATTCTTTATCCTTTCAGCAATTCTGAATACTGTTCCTTATTCTTACTCGCTGAAAAACAAACTGGCCAGCCTCATAGTTCTTGCCTTGCTCTCAGTCTAAGTCACTGTTTCCCAACACACACACATACACACAGTTAATTATATAATTATACTTTCTATATGCACAAATATAAGCCCATTTAAATCATACTGGTGTATATAATTGCATTTGGACAATTATTTAGAAGTATGTGTGCATATACACAGAATAAGCTGGGCCTGATGGGTAATATTTGGCAATGCTAACACAATTGTTTATTAAATGTAAACTAAAGATATAAATTTATAAAAAGCAAATTTCTTTGCAATTAAAATGAAAATCAGGAAATATAGTGATTTAGACAACTTGGCAAATTAGAACAGTGTTTCAAGCATGTTTACTCAGGCTTTTCTTCAGATACCTCTTTCTCAAAACATGACTGCACACACGGACAGAAAAGTTGATGTCAATGGAAAGCTGTGCAAGTGATGTTTTGAATCATATTTCAGGACTTATAATGTGTGTTTACTCTCTGTTCTTCCAGAGAAACAGAAAAGTGAAATTATTACTGGTATGGTTCTTCATTTCCAAACAAGAGATACACAAAGACGTGTTTAAACAAACCAAGGCCTGGGATATGACTTCATTGTGACAAATATGATTTCCCCAAATCAACTATAAAGTCCATTACAGTAATTTTTTAGACTTTTGTTTATAACACGTCTCTGGATCTTTTCAGAAGAAAACTAAACTAACCATATTTTTTTGTGTTTAGGCAAACAGGGTCCATTTTTGCCCCAATGTTGCATTTACTTTATACTGATTTTGCACAGTGAGGCAGAAGAATGGTGTTAGCCAGAAAGAAACCATATTAGCTGTAACGTAATTTCCATTCTCTCTGGAGAGACGTATATGCTTTGGAAAAACTAGTTTTTGAAATTCTTGGTACTCTCACAGCCCATAAAGCAAACAAGAACAAAATGAGACTGGAACTGATTATATTCCAAACACTTGATAAAAAAATGGAAATTGTAGATCATTCCTGTACAGCTACAATATGGGTAATTTTGATAACCTTTTCGTTTTTTTCTACAGCAGTGCTGCTTTTCCCGTCATGTAGTAGTAACTGGAAAACACGCTTACTCCTTCTGTAATTGCTTTCATACATTTTCATTGCTTTTATTACAGAAACTGCACTTCTGTAATAAAGTAAAACCAACTGTGAGCTGCTACATATTGTAAATATTCTACTCTTATCTTGCTATACTATTTATGATACCTTATTCCTTCCTAGTTGTTGTCTAGATCTGCATGATGAAATCTCTAATAAAGCAAAACGGGTGATTGCCTGAAAAGCACACAAGAAACAGGACATTTTGCACCATACTAAAAGACTATTTACCAGCTGTTCACTGTCAGAGAAAAAGGACATATCCAGTAAGTGCCAGGGAGGTCTGTCTTGGTGTGGTATTATTGAATAGTTTTGTTAACGACTGTGACCTCTCATTAGGACTGATTTGTAAAATTTATGGATGTCTTCCTGCCTCACAAGTACTGAACGACAGGAAGAAAATCCAAAATGTCTGTGCTAAATTAGCCAGATGGTTTGATGTCAACAAGAATAAAGTAGTGCAGACGATGGCAAAGCGCTTCATGTTAGAACAGAGAAATGGAATGCAGAAAGGCAAAACTGGGACTCGTCGTGTCGGCAGCATTACTGCAGTAAAGGGTCTGGGAATAATAAGTGCCACAAACTGAGTAAGAGAAATATAATGCTGCTGTAAAAAGCGAAAACAAAGGCCTCCAAAAAAAGTCATATGTCAGTCCAGGATATATTAACAGCAACATAAAGTGCATGAAGGGATCGTTTCCATTCACGTGTACCTGGCAGCAGAGAGGCTTTGTGTAGAGTACTGCGTCCACTTCCGGCCACTCCGCTTTGCAGACAGGTTCACATGTTGGACAAGGGCAACAAGCGGGAAATCAGGTTAGACAGCCATCCAAAGAGTGGAACCTAGGAAAGAAAAAAAAAAAAAAAAAGAAAAACAGTTTAGTTTGGAAAAGATAGAGATAATGGAGGATAAAAAGGAGACGGTGTTGCATTGTCCTCAACGTACAGCTAATGAGAAGCAACAAATAGTTGTTTTAATTTACCTAGGTGAATGTGCTGATTAGATATGGGGAAAATCTTGACTGGGAGATGAGTGAGACATTACAGCAGGCAAGCAAGAGATACAAGAATGAGGAATATTTTTAAAATCATATATTTTTGTTGTATGATGTAGGCTCAGGCAACGCCTTCAGCCTCAAAGTAAATGATTTCCTGAGGTCACCTCTGGCTGTGCCTTCCCTCTCTGAAGGAAATTCAGTGCTCCCAGAAGAAGAAAGCAATTTTGACCTCACTGTATTCCTGGAAAAAACCCCAAAAAGCACCTAAACAAACAATTTGGCCTTTGGGTCTCTTGAATGTTTAGATAAGGAGATTGCTAGTAGGAATCCAATAAGAATAGAGTTGCCCCTTTTTACAAGTGTGGTGAGTCCTCATTTAAATGCAATAATGAGATAACCCAATAAGATGGGTATATATTTCCTGTACCAACTAAATTAGAAATTCCAATGAAAATTCAAATAAATAGTTCCTGGATTGGTGAGAGAGAAGTTGCATTTAAGTAGTTCAACTGTTTGTCTCATTAAAAAGGAAACTTAAAGACAGCCTGATTACACAGTACACATACCTCCATGGAAAAACAGATGAGTGTGAAATTTGCACAGGTTAATTCTCAGCCCCGGGCGTTGCTTCTAAAAGCTTTTTACTCCCATCTGTGTAGGATGCTTATGGGGACAATCAGAGCAGAAGGCAAACTTCTGGTGCTCTGAATTACCCCCACGAGGGTCCTCTCTCTGGAGACAGAGCCCAGAGAGAGACTACTTCCCTGGGGTACACTAACTACCATCCTGACTGCCTCCATAATTTAGCAGCTGACAGCTGAAAGCAAGAGACAGGATTTTGAACAATGACAGTGATTAAGCTTGGGGAGTTTCTGTAAGGGAAGTGGCATATCTCCTGCTATTTTTAAATCAAAGCTAGATGTCTCTCCAAAAGGTTTGCATTAGTCAAATACAAGGCATGATTCAATTAAAGGAAAGTTACTGGTCTCAGTAAAGGAATGAGTGTCTGAAATGGAAGGGATTATGATTTAAGAGGGTGATCTAATAGCTTAAATAGAAGCAAGGCATTGTTTTATATGAGCAGTAAGAAACATGTAATTGTGTGTCTAATACTCAAAAATAAGGTCATTTCAGACTACTCTTTCATTCATCTTTTGTTTCTTTCTGGGTCTAAAGTAGAAAAAAATATAACTTTGTTGACGAGGTATATTATTTGTAGTTTTAAATAGAACTATGCTGCTATCAAAAGCACTGATGGGATCTGATGAGAACAGTCCATGACATTTTGCCTCCTCGGCCTCTCTTTGTCTTCCTTTATTGAATTGTCTTGATTTGCATTTTCCTTATTTCTATTCTTACACCTACTAAAGAATTAAAACTTTGCAAGAGATTCAGTATTGTAACAGTATGTTCCTGACAGACCAAAATTAGGCATTTTAAACTCTTAATGGGAAAAAAAAGGAGAGCACAGTAATCTGTTAGTTATACCCTAACTCCCTTTCCCCCTTTTCTGTTAAAAATTTTATTCCCTGCCTTTGGGGTTGGAAGGATAACACTGCAGAAAGGGCTTCTCAACATGGACATTTTTTAGAAGATGTTGTTTTTCTGTCTATTCTTCCTTATTAAGTAAACTTTCACACAAAATCCCGTAAACACACAGTGCACAGGCAGATATCTTGGATCATAGTATTAAAGTGTATTAAGATACTGGATGCAGTCGTGCACCTAAATGCTCTCTTCTACAAGATAAAACAGCTGCAATCAGAGGGTGAGTTTGGATTATATATTAAGAAGAACTTTTTTACTGTGAGAGTGGTAAGGCACCGGAACAGGTTGCTCAGAGAAGTTGTGCATGCTCCAAGGCCAGGCTGGATGGGGCTTTGAGCAACCTGGCCTAGTGGAAGGTGTCCCTGCCCATGGCAGAGGCCTGGAACCAGATGATCTTTAAGGTCCTTTCCAAGCCAAACCATTCTGTGAGTTTATGAATCCCCCACAGTGTATTTTGTGGTGTAAAAGATCTTGGTATAATTCTGGGCAATGGAGTCGAAGAGAGCCTTCTTTTCTTAAATCAAACTGACAGTACTTGTGAGAGAAATGTGTTGAAGAGAGTGCTAGAAATATTCATGATGTCAAAAGATAAGGAAGTTGGAAGAAACTGAGTAGTCAGCAAAACTTATGTTCTCTGAAAGAAAATTCATTGTCCAGAATTTCTTCCTTGGTTGGAACTTCATGTAAGGGGAAAAAGAATATAAATACACAGAGCTGTAATGGAAATATAGCCAAAATCTAATTGCTCTGGGTTTTTGTGAAAATATTCAGAACGTGCTTTTAGTTTTGAATGATAAGAGACATGCTTTCTTTAGTGGTACTGCAGCAAGGAATCAAGGTCCACCTGTGATACGGCAGAACTGCAAAAGTTTGAGCCCTATGGCTCAGAACGGGCAGTGACGGTCTCTGGGAAGAAGAAAGGTAAAGTGATAGACAGTATCATTTAGATGAAGCTCACAGAATTGAGCTGGAAGGGACCCAACAGGATCGAGTCCATCTCCTGGCCCTGCACAAGACTTTCCCCAAGAGTCACACCATGTGCCTGAGAGCAGTGTCCAAACGCTTCCTGAACTCCGTCAGGCTTGGTGCTGTGACCACTTCCCTGGGGAGCCTGTTCCAGTGCCCAACCACTCTCTGGGTGAAGAGCAATCCTTAAATGGAAAGAAAAAATGAAAAGGCAAAAAACGGGAGGGAGGGGAACCCCAAGTTCTGTTCCAATGACAGAGAATTAAAAGGAAGCAGTTTTTTAGGGGTCAGAGTTTGTGTATTCTGAAAGAATATCATGGCATTTGCAGTTTTAAAAGATTTTACCATCATTCATTCAAGTTAGAAGAGCTTTGGGTTTAGTTCATGCCACCATAAATTGAGAACAATGCCATCAAAGTTACTGAAAATGCACATGTATAAAACATCCTGTGTTTGAGACATTTCAGTCAAAATCCAAATATCAAATCATCTGTATTTCAACAGAGATAAGATTAGAGAAGAAAAGTATCAAATTATATCATCAGTGCTTTCTTCTGCAGCAGCCAAAATCTGTGATTAAACAAACACAGATGAAAAGAAATTTTATACTCTGGAATTATTACTTTTCCCTGCCAAAGGTATTTTATTAATAGATTTTGTATTCTTTTCTGTCAAATATAGTCATTGTCATAAACGATCATCGTGAGAATTATAAATTCATTGCAGTCTTATTTTCTAATATTAAGCTTAAAGTAGACTTTATGTCTTACTGAAGAATATTCCATCAAGAATGTGTATCCACTTGTTGTTTTCTTCATCTGAGAAACCAGAAGATCTTTTTATTTTCTCTGGTGAAAGGTCAGGGTATGTGTGCCTAGTGTGGAGGTGGAAGAATAATTCCCAGTTTCCTCTGTCGATTCATCTGCTCTTCGTGGGTGCTGAATGAATTGAAGGATAATGACAAAAGAAAGGAGAGTGACCAGCTGTGGACTGGCTCTCAATGTAGCTAACTTCCAATTCTAGAAATCTGCTGGAGAATGGCTGTTACATATTGGGCCAGATGTTTATGCTTCTGACACAGTTCTGAGAGCATAAAATAGCTGAAAAATGAGTGTACCTGTGACAACTTTTAGTGCCCTTTCAATTCAACACAATTGACGTACTTTAGGCAGGTGACAGCCAGTCCTTTAGAAAGTCCATCTGCCTTTAGTATTCATAGGAAACCAGGTTTATGAGATTTTGTAATCTCATAACTTTGATGTTTTTATCTCATTCTAGTGAGTTATAGAAGTTATAGAAGTAGTTTTGCTAGTAGATTATTAAATAAGTAAATATAATCCTGAGAGTTTCACATGCTAAGGTAATAAGTATTATGTGCCAGTCATACACAAAAATCTATGTTGGAGGAAGGAACACAAATTGAGTTTTCCAGAGTAAGTATGAGTTTGTAATGGATAAAATCCAAACAGAATTTCAATGGTTGTTATTTGAAAATAGGAAAAAAGCTCTGGCTGAGGAGCTGTGTCCTTCATATGCATTTAATTCTAATGAATTAACTGTGTACATCTATTAAACTTTCACTATGTACCAAAGTCGCCCACTTGAATATTTAGCTTCCATTTTATACCAAAGCTGAAGCCAATTTAAAGGCTAACGCTGACAAGACTTCAGACAGGATAATGAGTACTTCAAAATGTCACCACAAACTAATTTAATGTAAAGATTATCAAGAAATGTCATGTCTTCAAAATGAACAGAACCAAAAAGGCTTTGATGCAGTGCATACAGGATAAGAGAATTTTTCTTTTAAAGGAGTAAGTATTTCTGCTGAATGAATAAAGGTCTACTGAAATTTTTTTAAGTGGCTATGCAAGATAAATAAACAGGACTGAATGAGAAAAACAATAGGCTGTTTATAAAGAAAGAAAAAAAATCCCCATAAGAAACATAGGACAATGCAAAGAGAAACTGAGCTGACAAAAAGTTTGAATCCCCCCTTTCTTTTTTTTAATTTATCGGGAGACCTTGTTAAACAATTCTTTGGATAATTTTTAAACAGTCTGATATGAAAAAGGAAGATGGCTCTAAAATGTAAAAATCACATATATATTATAATTGGCATAATGTCAAAACAAAGGAGGCAGGAGACAATTTCTGGTTAAATTATTCTCAGGATGGCAATAATATTGTGTTTCAGGTCTGTGTTTCTAGGAGTTTCTATATTTACATATTTAAATAGTTAGAATGGGAAAATTGTAAGCTGCATTTTAGGATTTGCAGTGCCTAATAAAGCAGCTGGTTCCTCAGATAAGTGTTAGCAGAAGATTACATTTTATATTAGCTCCGCTACAACAAAAATGAAAAATACTTCCAATGCCAGAACTCTATATTGAAGTATTTAAACTGTTTCAAAACTGAGCAGTGTTGAAGAAGAAGAAAGACAAAAGAAATAGTAAGAATTGTGCATTGGTGTATAAACAGTCTGAAAAATTAGATTAATATGATAACATTGGTAGGGGAATTCTATCAGACAATAACCCACATTGATGTTTTGAATAAATTTAAGGAAGATGTCTTTGGTGATGTTTGCTAAGAAGTTCTCAACTGCAAAACTTTTAGGAAAAATGTACTGAAAGATCAGTCTTGGTCTTGAAAATCACAACAAAATCTAGACCCAATGGCTGAAAATAGAACTGCGGTGGGTTCAAACTGGAAGTAACATCTGCATGAGAAATTAGATACTGGAAGCATTTATTGAGAGTTGCAGTACATTAGCACAAGAAATCATTAGATTAGCATGGCCTAGGCTTTTAAAAGTATTAATTTTCATTCAATCAAAGCTCCCCATATTCACTGGGAGAAAAGTTTGTATTTTATGATTTTACGACAGAAAATCAGTTTAAACTATTATATTGGGCCTTCTGGCTGTACAATCTATGATCCAGATAAAAATCAGTCACAGAAAGCCACTTCATATGAAATCAGTGGATTTTAAAATAATTCATAATTTGGACCAGATATCTTAAGGCAGATATTTTCATGCATTTTTATCCACAGAGAATACTTAAGCATTTGATAAATTTTACCTTTTTATTATAAGAAGTTGGAAACAACAAGGAAACCACCAGCATTTGATCAGCTCACCCCACACCGCTGACTTTTGGATATCACCATGTCAGATTACAGAATAAATAAATTTTCTTGAAATTAAGTAGACCACGTATTTCTCATACTGTAAGAAATCCTATGTGACAAGTGTTACCCATAAGCAAGCAATGAATCAAGAAATTTTTGCCTTCTTGGTAATTGTTTCCAAATTACTCTGTGCTAAAATTAACACCAGTATTTTTGAAAACTTATGTCAGGTCTTCTGAGAAATTAACTTTCATAAATGAGTGTTCATGCAGGTTTTCTCAATTATTTTTATCTCTAATGAATAATGGGCATACAAATTTTATATCAATTTTGTTCAGGTAGTTATTTTGTAAAGAGATACATTTAAAATGGCACAGTCCTGGACACTGAACATGCCTCATGTATATAAATAGAGTTTAGAGCTGCATTGCTGGTTGACTTCATTGTTGCTTGTCTTAGCTAGCTCAGGGGATCCCTCCACTGATGCCTGTTCCAGGCTTTGAGGATGGGATCCACAAAAACCCTGTTCAACATACTGGGGATCACCACCCTCAGTAAGATGTGTCATTGTGATGGATTATCTTAAAAACTGACATTTTCAAGGCTATGAGTCCCTGACTGTGAACTACGGGGAGTCACTTTATTGGAGTGAAAAATCCATGGTTTTTTCTGCTGGAAATTTAGAATCATAGAATAGTTTGGGTTGAAAGGGACCTTAAAGATCATCTAGTTCCAACCTCCCTGCCATGGGCAGGGACATCTTTCACTAGACCAGGTTACTCAAAGCCCCATCCAGCCTGGCCTTGGAACACTTCCATGGATAGGGCATCCACAGCTCCTCTGGGCAACTTGTGCCAGTGTCTCACCACCCTCACAGTAAAGAATTCCTTTCTAATATCTAATCTAAACCTGCTCTCTGTTTGTTTAAAGCCATTACTCCTTGTCCCATCACTAGATGCCCTTGTAAAAGCCCCTCTCTATGTCTCTTGTAGGCTCCCTTTACACAGTGGAGAGATCCTAATAGGTCTCACTGGAGCCTTTTCTTTTCCAGGATGAACCATCTCGCTTCTCTCAGTCTGTTTTATTAGGAGACAGGTTCCAGCCCTCTGATCATATTTGTGACCCTCCTCTGAACCTGCTCCAATGGGTCCATGTCGTTCTTATGTTGTGTCCAGAGCTGGACACAGTACTTTAAATTGGAGTAAAGGTGAAGAATCACCTCCTTTGTACTGCTGGTCCTGCTTTTTTTTTTTTTTTTTTTGATGCAGCAAAGGCTCTTTATTTTAAATTACAAGTGGAAAAGGAGAAAAGGGTGTTCAGTATCTGCTCACTAGAGTGATGGTCTTCTCCTAAAAGGTGGGCTCAAACCTTTCCCAAGAGAGGATCAGACTGATTCTTGGCCCACCACATCCCAGGCACTACTCTGTTGGATATCACTCTGCTGAGCTGAGAAAAAACATCATTATTTGGATGGTGGGAACAGTAATCACATGACAATTATGTCAAAATATATAGTGCAGGGAAACTTGGGCACAGTTTATTATGGGTTTGTGGCATTTCTGACTCTCGTTATTTGTCCATATATAGAGATGGAAAAAGACTGTGTGAACTGAATTTATCAACAACTGACTTGGAAAAAAAGATTGTAAATATTTCACACTTTTAATTCCAGTGAGGTGTAAAGATGTTTTACTTTCCTTTTTGCTACATTTCACTACAAGTCTCATCTATATAACTTGCCAGTACCCTAGTGATCTAACCTGCATTTTCGTTAAAATGATCATTTACCCAGAAATAAGCTGGTCATGTATACAAGTAGGTAACATGTGAGTTCCTCTGTATTTGTAAAAATATTCCCATTGTAACTTATGCTTTTGGACTTCTCTTCTTTGGTGGAGTCCTGCAATTGATTGAATTATATCATTTGCAGCTGTAACTATTGAAAAATAGAGTAATTGCTTTTCTTGTGGAGAAGAAAGAACTGGAAATGTTGTGAGAAAGATGATCTTTAATATAAGTATTAAATTATATTTTTGTTTCCAAGGTAGAAAAACATGCAAGTACTTAATCAAGCCCCAATACTGAGCATATGATTTGCATGTTAAACAGATTAAACTCTCTAAAGTCTCAACATTATATATTTTGATAATGAGTTTAAGTGGTGATTTATTTCAAAGTTAAAATTAATTATGGACAAAGTTTTCCTTAGAAAGTGCAAATTTCTATACCTGTTTGTATGTTCGCCTGTCTTTTGCAGTGTGTGCACTTGGTTTTAATTGATTTTCATTACAGAACACTGGATTTTCATTATATGTTATTAACTTTCCTTGATTTGATAGGCAAGGTGATAGATCATGCCTGCTTACTTCAGCACGTCCTTTTTGTTTCTGTTTTTGGGTATTACAGCATGAGATGTCTGCATGTCTACAAGACATACTGCAAGTAACACCAAATTTTGTGGCCTGTTCTTCAGGAGACTAGAAAATCCTAGCTATGTTATACACCTATATTTAATGTAAGGTAAGAGATGCGAGATAAATAGAAGGATGAAATACTCAGCTCAGGGTGGAAGTCCTTTACAAGGAAAACAAGCTGGATATAACCTCAGAAATTATAATTTCACTGAATGTGATGTCTGAAGTGGCCGCCTAAAAACAGAGACCAGACAAGAATAAGGGAATAAAGGTAAGTATTTATTTGAAGGGCCTTCAAAGGTACACCCTGGGGAGCCAGAGGCTGCTCTCAAAATGGACCCCAAGATGGACAACAGGTCACGAGTTCTTCACACTTTTATAGGTTTGGTTCATTTGCATATCAGGGTCAATTCTCCGATTAAAGCTTCAGTTAATGATGTAATTTCCCCAAGCTTGCCCCCCCTTTAGAGGTTTTTGGTTTATACTTTTTGGGCCTAGGACGGTCTGGGTGTCCTTGGAGAGCAGGTCTGGAGAGGCTTTGTTATGTCTACCTAGCACGAGAGAGCAGAAGTTAACAGGCCACAAGAAACCTCAGAGTTACACACTAGGCAGGACAGGATTTGAAAAATATAAAAGTTAAAACCCATGGCATCAAATGTTTCTCATGGAATAATGCTCCCAAACCACCTGATGTCAGCAAAGTTATTGTTTGTTTCAGACCTGAGTATGTTCAGAAGACAGTCCAGGACTTCACTGAGCATGGATGTTCATGGTGAAGGCAGTTAATGGGAACATGCTAATTATTGGCAAAGGGAAGCATCTATTATATTAGTAGCTTACTGCTAGTACCAAATTTTCTTCTCCTAGGAAATCCAATGAAAGAATGGTTTGCAGTTGTAGATACACCTCACAGTTCAGAGATTTCACTGAAATTGACAAAATTCAATGAAATCTGAAGATTTAAGAACAAATTGAAGTATCCAAATCTTCTTACATTCTGTAACTGGTACATTCTTAACTGGTTTGAATCTGGACAATCAGTTTTGTGACTGAGATCATCCCAGAGGCATCTCTGACACTGGAATTTTTTTTTGGGAAGGGCTGAAGTGACAGTGCTGAGCTGAAAAACTTTAAAAACATTAATGAATAATACAGAAGACGGCTGTACACAAAGTGCAAGTCTCAGCATTTATCATCCCTCAGCGAAGACAAATAATTTGGTTACATTTTTTATCCTGAGGACCATGATTGTGATGAACATAGAAACATGTTTTCTATCATTCAAGCCCTGCTCTTTTTCTTCAAATGCATTGTGCTTAGATAAACTGAGTAACCTACTAGAAATATTACTTATAGGAACTGGACATCTGTGAAGAGAGAAAAAGTGCAAGTCTTTTCAACAATTGCTCTATTTTGCAGGTAGGAAAGAAACTGGTGTTTCCAAAACTGGCTCTCACAAATGCACAGTCCTGTGTGTCTCTGTCACACATCTTTCTGTATCCCCACTAGGACAGGGCTTTTTGAGAAAATTAACAATTTTTTAGGCATGTGAAGTCAGTCCTGATTTGCTTGTGCAGTACATAGAGCATGCCTGCATTTGTGCCTAATAAATCAGACCTGCAGCTCACACCTACCCCTGTCTGCCTTATCTCTGTTGGCAGCTCTTTCCTGTATGCATAATTGCCTCTCCATGTTAGTGGCTTGAGGAAAGCTGCTGCTCCTTGAATCATAGGAACTCCTAAAACTGCAAGATTTTGAGCATTTTGGCACGGGCTGCTTTCTGAGTATGAATTGCATGCCAAGCAGAAAGCATGGAGAGGAAAAGAAAGAAACTATATATATTCATCAGTCCTAGGTCTCAGCAGTGCTTGGTAGGAGAGGGAAGAGGCTTGTTAATTAATGTAGCAATTAGGCAAGACAAACCCCACAGTAAACAGTCGCTCTCTAAGCTGTATGAAGATGCAGCCCTCTGCCCAAACTCACCAGTTCTGGCAAAGAGCAGACTTTTCATCAGGGATAGACAGTGTTTAGATGACTTCTGCAACTGTAAAATGCCTATAAAAGGAAAAACATTTTAAATTTCTCTGCGTCTTTGTGTGCAGAATAGCTTTCTGTCTGTGGTAAAGCAAACAGTCACAGCATTCTGGAGGGGATGAAAAGGGGAGGGGAAGTGGGTTGTTTTCTTACTGCTGTCGTCTGAAGTAAGATATTTTGCTCATAGGAACTCATGCTCAATATAAGAGTTATGATGATTCATTTCATTTTGCAGGCCCTCCTCCATCCAGGCTGCCAGAGACCACAGCAGCATACAGAGAAACTGCTTGTTTCAGAAAAGGACTGTTCGGTTTTTTTTATTCATCTGATGTTTGTGATGTATACTTATATCTATATCTGTATTCTAAACAGAGTGGAGAACTCTTCTAGGAGCTATGTCATGAAATGCCATAGCGTAAGTTCAGGATGCACACGTTTAGATTAGTCATCCTTGCACTTCTTTTTCTTAATGCCTAGTGAGGGATGCTGACAGAAACAAAAATTATTGCCCCCAAAGAGCCATTGGAGTCAAATAACAGACAGCCCTATCTTACAGAGCACTAAGGGATGACATTTCATAGAAAGAAAGCAAAGTGAGAAGGAAAAGAATCATATTGCATGTATGTTCCCAAAAAAGGTGGTTTTCTATGCATCTCCTGTCATGTCCTGTCTGGATTTTAGCTTCACTGATTGCTTTGAGATATGCAGTTTGAAGGGAAAAGCCTACTAGAAATGCGTGGTGATTCCAGAGCAGATTTCTCAGACACCTATCTTGCCTTCCGAGATGCTCAACTGGCAGCAGCTTGGCTCGTCAGAGTGGGAGCAGCTTGATGTGACTGCCTGCTGGCTGCCAGAGGAGGCTCTTCCCTTCCAGGAGAACAGGAGTGGCTGCGGAATGCTTAACTGAGCATCAGTTGCTCTGGGAAGGAATCTATATGGCTGCACTAAGCAGGGCAGCAATCTTCAAAACCACGCTTCCACAAAGAAAAATGGCCAGCAGAACGGCTGTCTCCAGTGCATAGAAATTTTTTCCTAAATCATTCCTTTCTAAGGATAATGATGTTTATTTGTGAAGATCTCTCTACTGTTGCCCAGAAATAGCCCATATATGTGGAACTCCAGAACTTGCTATGAGAAAACAACCCACTTTTGGTAAGGCTTACAAGGAAAATTGAGGGCATATGTTTTTCCTCAGTCTAAAAGTCATCGCTATACATTCCTGCTTCTGCAGAAATTAGCTGAACTAAGTCATACATTTTGTGTAATGCTCTGGGATTATGGAGTTATTAATCTGTTTGCTGGCAGAATTCTCAAGGCCTGGTGTATACATTTTAGAAAATAAAATCCAACTAAATGACGAGTGATTGCTGGAGTCGTTTTTTTGTAGCTGCAGTTATAATGCACATTATGAATCACAGAGTGCTGGGTGAATATTGAGAGGATAAGTAACTTGCTCAAAGTCACACAAGATGAAAAGAAGCCAGGCAACCTGGTCACTGTGTCCTATCCTAATCTAGTCTCATTTTTATTCCTATTAAGAAGATCAGATTGCAAATTAAAGCTTTGATTGCAGCAGGAAATAGACTGCCTTTTCCCTCAGCACCCTGATGACCTTGATAGTGTTAATGTTAAAAAGAAGCAACCTGTGCAGCCTCTAAGAGTGACAGGAACCAATTCTCTATAAAGCTGTATTCCTTTCTTCTCATTCTGTGTATTCTCCAATGAGAAAGGAGGAGAATTTTGCGACGGCTATTCTCCTATGCAGCTCTTCGCAAAGGAGGAAAATGTGAAGCCAAAATTTCCACATAATGAAAACTCAACTGTTTCCCCAGCCTAGCAGAGAAGGAATATGCTCAGTCTTTTTGACTGTGCAATGGTTCTGAGACCAGGTATTCTTCTTAGGCTTTAGTCTGGAGATAACAAGTACTATCCTGAGTGCTGTCTCTCACTGAGGTAATGATGCCTTCCATTCAAAGATATTTCAGGGCAGAGAAGCAGAGTATAGCAGGCCTGTATATTCAGAGTTTTTTGCCACCATATTTTAACATGTATAACTGCTGTAAGCTGACCTTTAAGACTAATGAGAACACCTATGTAAGTATAATTATTTGGGGAGGAGCATTATCTTCCATTAGTGTTCCAGATCATTCTTCCTGTACAGGACACCGCTGAGATTTGAAATTAAATGTTAAAGCAAAGCTGGTCATTAGGAGAACACAGAAAGGAAGATGAATGTTTTATCCATGAAGCCTAAAGATAAAAATATAGAGAGTTGACTCAATTCTTTGCCTCATATAAAGCAAGAAAAAAATTGAGGAAACACAGTCTTAATGGTGGTATTTTTTGTGTTTAAATGTTAAATTGTATTCAGTGAATTCAATAGTTTCAATTTTTTATTAATCATGAACGATATTGATGTCCACGCTACTTTGTCTGACCAGAAGCAAAAGAAGGGAAAATAAGAGTGTCAGAGAAATTTCTACATTTCTTTTTCTCTTTCTTTTTCTCTTTCTTTCTTTCTTTCTTTCTTTCTTGTCCGGGGAGTAATTGTTTTTAGTCTAGGATGAATTTAAATAGAAACCATTTTCTTCTTCTCATTGGTTTTTAGGATTACAGTGATCGGTAATCCTGGGATTTTGCATGTAACTTTTCCTAAATCCTCCATCCAGTAGAGCTCATAAAGAGGTCTTGTCTATTTCAGACAAGGAAAGGGTAAAGGGTGATCAGGCTTTGGAACAAGCTCCCCAGGGAAGTAGTGGAATCACCTGAACATGTTCAAAAAATGTGTAGATGTGGCACTTGGGTACATTGTTTAGTGGTGAACATGGCAGTGCTTCATTAACGAGTTGACTCAATGATTTTTGAGGTCTTTTCTAACCTATACAATTCTGTGATTCTATGTTTGGTTTTTTTTTTTTTTATTGCAGGGAAGGTAGGACAAAGTTTATTTTCCCCTTTAATCTCTATTAAATGATTTCTTACACCCCTGGTGTAGCCAGAAGGAAAATTATATTGCACATGGTGAAATTCCAGTCGTAGCTTGGCAAATGACAGGACTTCTGTTTATTTTAACAAGGACTTTTAAACACTGCCAGGATTTGAATCAATTTCTTTTTAATTTAAAAACTCATCTCAATCCCTTCTCTGCAGAAGGATACATAGCTGAGGATGTCCTGCAATATCTGTTATGTTTCCTCCTACCAAGAGTGAAAGCAGATGCTATGGTTTTTATGCAAATTCACATACATATTTCCTCTCAGAATATGGAAGAGTTAAGGACAAGTGCAGAAGAAAAAAGCTGCATTTTTTATAGTGTTGTGATGATCTTTGTCTCTACCTCCCACCATCTCTCCCCAGTGAGAGCAGCAAGAACACATATTGCTGTTACAGACAGATGTTTGCCCTGTTAGCCAGCCAAAAAAAGAAAGTGGATTTATGTCCTCAGGCAGTCGTTGTCAGGACACAGAGTGCATCCTTCTCCTGGGAGTATCTCTGGCAGCATTAGGGAGTTGAGCACAGGATCAGCTCCTCCCAGACGTGAACAATTGTGGGGCAGGCGTGATGCTCCTCTCCCTGGGGAGCTGCTTTTAAGCTGAAGGGATGCAGCATGAGCAGGGACCAGCTGTGCAGCAGCTGTGCCTGCACCCAGCCTCCTGCACCCTTGATGCTGACCTTGACCTTCTGGCTTGGTTCACAAGGCCTCCCTCAACACTGCAGGCTTGATGGGACAGCACCGGTCAGCACGTAACCTCAATTGCTGTCTCTGGGCTTGATCTTGACCCAGACTGTCTCCTTCCCATCCAGTTTATTGTTTTTGACATTGACTGAGTGCCAGCAAAACTGTCTCAGCTGTGCTATGTGGTTGCAGACCCCCAAAAAAGCCTAAGAAAATAAGAGCCAGGGTCCTAGGAAAGAATCACTGCAGTCTGTACAGGGAGGGATGCCATCAAGTGCCAGCTCAAGAGTTGGAATAATGCTGCTTCTGCTGCTGTTTGTCAGGAAGGCGCCACCAGAGTGGTAAACAAACCCAAACCCAGACCCTCCTGTCTTTCCTGCAGTGTCAGGGGCCAGCTGGGTGGCACAGATCCCAGTAAACAGCCAGCAATACTGCAGCATCTTCTTTAAGGTCCAGCAGCTTTGGTTGGTCTCCAGGAGCATGCAGTGGCATTTGTACTCCTGGCATGCTGCAAGGAGTAGGAAAGAAATATCACAGTCCTTAGGAGAAAGGCTGTCAGGTGTTATTGTAATGCAGCATCTCTCACGGGACTGTTTTCCTTCTGTCTTCCTTCCTCCTACCCATGTCCTCTCAGCATGTCTAACATTTGCAAGTTTGAGCTGAGCTGCTGGCTAATGGCTTACAGAGCCTCCCTCAGAGGTGGAATATAAAGAGATGGAAAAATGAGGACTACAGAACTGTGTAGGTGGCCATAGCAGGGGAATGCTACAGAGACACATACCAGGGGCAGAAATACCTCTGGGATTCAATAAAACAAGAGTCTGACATTTAGTTCTTGGTTCTTGATTTTAAAAAAAATATTTTTTCTCTGAGTTCTAAACAAGTCTGTTCATCTGTTTATTTCTATTGTAAGGTAGGCCAGGATTTCTTCACAAAGGTTATGATTGTTGCTGAATGCAGGTGCTGCAAGGACATTATTCTTGCCAGTTGTATACAGACCCTAAGGAGTATGAATTATTTTAATCTTTCACTTGGTGAGATCACAAGAGCTGCTGTTTCTGTGTTCACAGGTGAGGGCGACTGGCACAGCTTTGTGTTCAGATATCCTACTGCTTTTCTTACAGGGCTTGATAAACCTGTTCTGAAGCAAGAGCTGACCTACCACAGTTTTCAATGTGGTGCATTAAATGGTCACCAATTGCAGCTTTCTTTGATAGTAATTCTGTAAATGAGCTGCTGATGAACTGAACATCAGCAGATGACTCAGGGTACAATCCATTACAGCAGCTTGAAGACGAACTATCCTTGTTCATGGCTCAGAAACTGGGTCTGGGGATCTGTCTTCAGAGCTCCATATATGGCCTCAAAACTGGTTGTGTCAGAATTATTCCAGTTGGGGGGAAAGGCTAGGGGGGGGCGAATTTTAATGATGTACAATGTGGCAGCAGGATTTTTAGATTTTTTTGTATAACCTGTGCTATTTGCTTACATTCTAGAGTTACCCTGTTAAAACAAGATCTTGCCATTTTTCTTTTCTGTTCATGGTTGGCAGCTATTGTATCAAATATGCTAAAGTTAGACAGTACTAGGCAGAATTATGGCTGGCTGTTGCCTCAGTCCACATGAAATAATCCTCTTCCCTTAATTTTGATTTCCTGGCATAATAAGACCTATTGTGTTAATTCTCATTCTGCTATCAAGTATTCAGTTGAAGAACTTACAGTTTTGAAAGAGTTAGGTCAGCTGTCCATTTTTCACAACTAGTTGCCTCTCTTTATAAGCAAATATTTTTTTTTCCTTTCCAGTGTATCATTATTTTCATTATGCCTACTTTTTGCCTTTACAATGCTCATTTTCATCCTGTTTCCAAACTCTTACACACAATTTAGAAAAACAACCTGATCATTTAGACTGTAAAGTTTTCATGACTTATGTTCTAGCGTCTGCTATGGGAAACAGTGATCAAAATACTGCTATCAGAAAAGCTTAGGCCTGTTTAGCATTCAAACAAGTTGGTACTTTTTTGAATAGAAGTGCATGAGTTTTCATCTGACACTTGCTCAGAATTCAAATTGATCCACAAAAGAACAGGATATGCCTGAAAAACATTGACCATATTTTTTTGCCTTATCAAAATAACTTGACAGAGAAGTTCATGGTAAATTAATAAAGCTTGAAAAAAAAAAGACCACACATACAATAGCATGATTGATGTAGTGGAGTTCAGGTACTCTTGAGTTGTGAAGGATCTGTGCGTTAGCAAAAGGGTTTTATATAGCAAATAATATTTGGTGTATAGCAAACTTGTTAAAACAAAGATAGCTGCATTGTTGAAACCACACCCCAAAAGAACAGTCAAGTAAGACTACACTTAAATCTTGTAGAACAACCTTTCAAGAATACAGTGTGAGATACAGGCCTTGTGATGGTCATATGGACTAATTTTCTAACAGGTTTCTTGCAGTTTAAGACCAGCTTATGTTACATGGCAGTAGAGAGATTTCAACATCCTTGACCACTGTCTTATCACTTGCCAGGTAGGTAAATGTGGCCTTCATGGAAGAGCTTCTCGTTAAAATTCACTCACCTGAACTTCTGCTCCAATTAGGAGGGAAAAAACCGGATAGTGCAATCCATATCCTGTCCTACCTAATGTACATCCACTAACCAACAGACATCTGAATTGATGAGCACTATACTTGGCCCTATATCTCTGTTCCTTTTCCTGTCTATACTTAATTCCTTTCCTTAACAGACATTTTACTGGTATCACTTGTTTTAGTGCCCGTACAGTCAATCACAATAACCTAATCACATCACAGTTCTGACCTCCAAAATGCCCTCATCTCTTTCCCATATTCTTCCTTTAAACTCATTTCTTTCCAGAATTAGCCTCAGCAATAGCTTACACACAGCATATCCTAGCTGGATGTTCCATTTTTTTTGCTGGGTTGTAAGTACGCATCTATGATAGGTCATAGTACTTTGGAAAGGACTGTGTGGTCTTATAACACTGCATGAATGTTAGTGGGAACATGAAATCCCAGCTTGCTATGTAAGAAGTACTGGCTGTGTGATTCATTTTTTCTCTTTCTCACACAGGCTGCCTACAGCCTGACACCTTCCACAGGGTTCTTAATTCTTCCAGTACCACATCCAGAAATGACAGACCAGAGGAAAATCCCTGGCAAAAGTCGTTGTTACTTTAGCCTGTGCATAACTTAATTCTCTTTGTTCTGTCTTCATTACTACTACATAAAACACATCCATTCTGTCTCTGACCTTATGTCCTAATTAACTATTGCATGATAGTGTAAGTGCCATCAGCCACTGCTGCCTTGACTTGTTCTGCTTCCCCATGACAGAACTCCATTGATATTCTGTGAAATGGCAGTTCTTGTTCATGTTCTGCACACACCTCCAACATTTCATATTTCCTCAAAGGTTTCCAGAGGGCACCAGGGGACCCTCTGTTGTTAACTTTAATCTGTCTATTCTCTCATTGTCACCCTTCTCCTACCAAATATTTGAATCTTCTCTTGCAATTCTCTACCCATACATGCCACAGAAACAATGGAAGTTTTATCATTCCAAGGGAGCTTCTCAATTTTGACAGCACAGTGAGCACAGTTTTTGATTTGGTTTAAAGGGAATAATTCAGATTCAGGCACTTATGTGTAAGTGTCTATGGTGAAAACGACCACATGTAATGGAAGCGCCTCAGGTCCCACAGTAGATGGTGGACATTTGGTAACTGGTCCACAGACTTGAGAAGATTTTTCATCTGGTCATGTGTACGATTTCCTAGGCTTGGTTGACTTTATTGATGGAGCAGAAATAGGAATGAAGAGTCTTGCAATCTCAATAGGCAACTAAATGGGTTTCAACAGGAGTGGAAAAAAATAACTTACTGTATGCAGATTTGAGTAGTCCACCAGCAAGATGGATGCTTATTTTATATCATCTACTGATGTTCTAGATTAATTGTGGATTAGCTGACAGTGTTGCAGCTGCTGTTGTGATATTCTGAACTAGACCAACTGCTCTGAGCTCCAACATTTTATGTAGCAACACTGATTTGATTTGCGGGGCCTTAAGTTCTGGAACATGCATTAAAGGAGGTGATTTGGGCTTTGCTAAGGAGCTGAACTGCACCTTGAATTATTCATAGTTCTCTGACAGCTCGGGGGTCTCTAATGATTTTCGCCATCTGAGAAACTTGCATTACACTCCTCAAAAAGACTGTCTTTCCAAACAGACAGCCCTGACAGACATTGTTGATGTAGGGTTACAATTGTCTGTCTGACTCATAGCTAAAAGATCTGCCAAACAGCATATTTTTGGTGCAAAATACTTATATCTGCTAATGTAGAAATAGATTGTATTGTCATCCAAGTTATTAGTATCCGCAGAGAAACCCAAACACTGGGAGAAATCTACCTCTATACTACTTGCTTCAGTTTGGCTGAAAATGATGAATTTTAGAACTGTTATAAAACTGAAGGCTTTGTATTGGACACTCTGTAGGATAGGATAGAATAGAATATATTTAGGTGTTTTCTGGACTAGGAAAATAAAACATACTTCAAAAGTATTAGCTAATGTTTGTTATTGCTCTTCTGTCCTTAAATTTTGTCAGACACAATGTTAGCCAAGGACTATATTCATAACATTTAGGTAGTATTCAATTTCCTCAGTTTGGACAGGGCTTTAGAAAAACAAGAATATTAACAAGGCTTTAAATGAGTGGTAGAGTATCAGAGGTTTGTTTGTTACATATTTATGTGCAGCAGTTGGCTTTGTGGTTGTCTCATACTATCACCACTCAAAAATGACCTGTTTGGAGGGCTTGGGACCCTTGTGATCAGTGTAAGACAAGGAGAGACCTCCTACAGCTGGACCTTTCCCTCTGCCAAGACACACATAGTACTTTTCTGTGCAGTTGTCTGTACTCATGAAACTTGCAGGAACTGGGAGACCTTTCCCACAATGTCAGAATTGGCTGAAGGTGGCAGAAGTAGACAGTGTAGGCACACAGGCACACACATATATCAAAGAAAGGATGATGGCCTAAACCTTGTTTCTTCTGTAAAGCAGTCTAAAATGAATCATAGAATTGTGTAGGTTGGAAAAGACCTTTAAGGTCACAGAGTCCAACTATAAACCCAGCACTGCCTTGTCCAATGCTAAACCACATCCCTCAGTGCCACATATTATCTGAAAACCACCTCTCCCATAAGCAGCAGGCACCCCAAAAATTTCTTTTGTAATGAAGGGTTCAACACACACACACAAACTTACTGCTCAGAAGTGGCTGACAGGATCTGCTCCTTACGACTCAGTGTTTTATGTTCTTCAGTTGTGTATTGTTATAAGAAAGGGGATGTAATACACAGAACCATCCTCTGGTCACTTTCAGTCATACTTCAGCCCATGAATCAGGGGAGCATAAAGAAGAAAAATGAGGCCATTCACATGTCCAGAAGGATGGGCAAGTGAGCAGGCAGCAGCAAACAGAGCATAAAAAACAGAGATAAATTGTATGGTCCAAACATTTGCTGTATTTGTTGCAGATATGGATCTTCATGTGCTTTTTTGATGAGGTGTTCCAGACTCCGTACAGATTTCCATCTGCTTTGCCCCCAAGGGACAAAAAGAGTTCTCAAGTCAAACAAAGTAACAAGTGGTTGGCACAACTATTCTTTTTCAAAATGAGCAAAAATGTCTCTCAAGAAATAACTCTGCTCTGGTTCTATACAGAATGAGTGGAACTGCAGGATATGAAAGGCTTTGAAGCTCATGAGAAGAAATGCTATTCATTTTACAATTGCGTGAAAGCAGTAGTCTCCCTTGTCACTAGGAAAAGATCTATGAATCTTATCCTGGTTTAATAAATATGAAGTACACAAAAATAATCAACGAGGGGATGACAGGGACGACACTAATATTGACCCTCTCTGGTGCAATTGTGTCCTGCTCACCTTGCTAGAAAGCCAAAGTCCTTCACTCAACAAATCTTTGCTTCTGCTACTCACGGAGTAGGATGTTCAGTGGTAAAGGGAAAGAAGCCTCCACATTAGAATACAGACACCTCTCTGGTACTTTCAATTTCCAGGAAGTGGGAAAGCTCAGCAATGAATTCCAAAGAAGAGCAATGAAGCTGGTGAAAGGTCTGGAACACAAGACCAATGAGGAGCAGCTGAGGGAGATGGGGTTGTTTAGCCTGGAGAGGAGGAGACTCAGGGGTGACCTTATCACTCTCTACAACTGCCTAAAAGGAGCGTGTAGCGAGAGGGTTCAGTCTCTTCTCCCAAGTCAGAAGCAATGGGACAAGAGGAAATGGCCTCAAGTTGTTCCAGGGAAGGTTTAAATCGGATATTAGGAGCAATTGCTTCACCAAAAGGGTGGTTAGGCAGTGGGATTGGCTGCCCAAGGAAGTGGTAGAGTCACCATTCCTGGAGGTATTTAAATGATGTGTAGAAGCGGCACTGAGGGACATGGTATAGCGGTGAACTTGGTAGTGTTGGGTTCATGGCTGGACTTGACGAACTAAATGTTTTTTCCCAATCTAAATAATTCTATGGTTCTGTGAACTGTAACTGATGCTCCCACAAGCAGAGAAGGTTATTAAATCTGAACTTTCTGTGTCTGGAAAGAGTTACTCTAATGACTGGGAAATTGTGCAGAAGCAGCACAAGAGTGTTGGTATACTTAAACCATGTGCTTTCGCAAATTAGGTGTTTGTAATAAGGTGGGGGTAAATTCTATTTTTGCTTAATGGTTTGAACCTTTCAGGGGTCATAAATTAAAGAGGTCCTAAATAGCACACCCAGGGAGGGCTTGAGCATGAGCAGCTGCTGAACTGCCTGGGAGAGGTTTTAGGGAAGAACTTTAGTGAATTTTACTGGGTTAAAAGTAGCATCTGTGGTGTTAGAGAACACTTCTTAATTTCAGTTCAGCCTCAGTTAAGGCAGCATTTTGAATCAAAAAACTTACATTTTTTTTTTTAATCCAAAATAGTCCTATATGCAGCTACCTCAGAAATGTCTCCTAAACTTGGGAATTCAAGCCATGTTGCTAACAAGAAGAAAATGTGATTTGTAATAACTTGTATATTGTATCATCAGCACAATGACACTCTAAAAAGATAACAGAAATCAGTTATTTTATGAAGACAAGGCTTTGCTTTGCAGAATCCACACCTTCTTGTAGCCAATTAAAGTCCTGCAAAAATTGTAAAATAATAAATGTTGCACCTTACCTTCAGTTCTGGCTGAATGCTTTAGGCTGGAGTTCAAAGCAGCCACTGTACAGTTTTCCAAAAGTTGCTTTATAGACTTGTTAATTCTTAACTCAGTATCCATAATATTCTATGGTGAGCATATGTTTCTTTTGAGATAAGAAGCACTATTTCACATTGATGCTTCATGACTTTGTTTCCAGAGACAAAGGAGTTTGCTTAAGTTTATTGAATTCATTTAGGTTCATAACCCAGACAGAACCAGCTCTGGCAAAACTTCCTCTGCTTTATGTTCCTTATTTAGTAAATAGAACCTGCACAGTGCATTGCCATCTTCTCTGAAATCTTTGGCTTTGTCGGACTAAGCTGGAAATGAGATATGTAGATCAGATGAACTCGGAATAAAAAAAAGAGCAAGACAGTTGCTGCTTTTGGAAAACAGCAAAAAGTGTTTTCCAAGCCAAGGAACACTGCCTGTTAATAGCAGCATTAAATTTCTGTTGAAGCTTTGTGGAAAGCTTTGCAAGCTATTTTTTTGTTTGTTTGATAGTTTGGGGTTTTTTTAATTCTAAGCTTACATTATTTGTCTTCCTAGAAAAAATAAGACTGAACAAACAGAAATACAACGCTGTATACATGTAGGAAATGTTGCTGTTAACTGAGGTGTCTTTTACATCAGGCAGGTGGTACAGATTTAAGTTGTGTCTGTAGTGCATAACACAGTGCAACACAATTCATGAATAAGAGCTCTTCCATCTGTAAAACCCTGCATAGGGTAAATTCGCTGCCAGATAAGTATTTCTTCCTGTACAGAGGCACATGGCTTAGATACACAGTCCTTGCATCTGTCCTTTCCTGCATCTAGCCACTGGTGCTTGGTGGTGTCCTCAGTCACCACTCATTTACATACCATTAAAACTAGTAATATGTATCTCTGTGTATATTCACAGCTTGTGGACTTAGAAATTTTGATTGGGTTTTAGCTGATTTAAATTTATAGACCCCACTTTCCTCCTCCATCCTGTTGAGGTAAATATACTGATGCTGAGCCTGCCTTTAAGTGACCTTTTAGAAATAATCTGCAACATCCAAGGATCCCTGAATGCTGCTTGGCAGTGTAAAGTATAGAGAAAATAAGCCCTATTTCCATACTAATAACCCTGGGAATAAAATACACCACAGCAATGTCAGAAAGACTTTTTCTAAATTCAAAAGGACAAAAAAGCAATGGTAGGAGAAGCCATAAGTGTAGAATGTCTTTCAAATCACACATCTGCATATACAACCCACAGAACATCTGCAAGTGCCCAGTACAAACCTAGAAGGAATATTTCATTTAACTAAGGCTTGTATATTACTGTGCATAGCTATTCTAAAAATACATGTCTGCAGGCAGTTCCATCCTGCATGGGAAATTTTTCCTGAAAGTTGAAGAAAAATGGATTTGAGAAGATCATGTAACTTTACATATGATCATAGTGAGAGCAAGCACATGCTAAAAGAGTAGCTCAATGCTACAGGCTTCTGATGGCAATAAATTCACAAAAGTCCTGGAACATGAGGTGCAGTATTAGTCCCTTAGTAATGTTCTGGTTTTGTTTCTTAGCAGTTACTTAGGTCTGTGATGATCTGCTCTTAAAAAGCAGTTTTAAAATCATACAAAACAGAACCAAGCAGGTGGTGATTCAAAGGTGTTTTGAGTAATTTATAGATTAGATGTGCCAGCAGTTACAGCCACTTGGCACAACCCTTTCTAGTCATTTAGCAAGGCTTTTATGCATAAAATCACAGAATCATATAATGGGTTTAGCTGGAAGAGATCTTAAAGGTCATCTAGTTCCAACCCCCTGTCACAGGCAGGGATGCCTTCCACCAGACCAGGTTGCCCAAGGATCCATCCATCCAGCCTGGAACATTTCCAGGGATGGGGCATCCACAAGTTCTCTGGGCAACCTGTGCCAGCACCCCACCATCCTCACAGCAAAGAATTTCTTCCTAATATCTAACCTAAATCTACCCTCTTCCAGCTTAAAGCCATTGTCCCTTGTCCTATCACTACATGCCCTTTCAAAAAGTCCCACTCCAGCCTTCCTGTAGGCCCCTTTTTCATACTTAAATCAACCTTTTAAAACTAGAAGGCAAAAAGACACATAGATCAACTCTAGGAAACTGAAGTCCTGAGTCTCTGCTTATGAATCAGCTTAGTACCAAAGACTTTTTAATGGGGAATGACTCATGAGAAATCTCTAAGGGCTGACTTCACTGACTTAGAAATATAGGTATAAGTGAGAGCCAGGAAGCCCACGGACTGTCTGCGTGCTTTGAAAATTGAGTCAGCAGTCTCCGATAAGATGACTGTGTGTCATGAAATTTCAGGCTTTGATCTGTAGCCTTGTGAATGGATTTCCTTCTCTCCACTTCCTGAATATTAACTCCAAGATGCAAGCTATATATCTGTAGCATGAACCAGTGCAAAGTTCAGTGAAGGGCAGAAGGAAAGGAGGACTCAGATGCCTTAAGTTTTAGGGTTTCTAATGCAGCTCTTGGTTTGACTAATCTTACCGCAACTCATTTGTCTTTTTAAGAAATCAGATTCCTGGAGGTGTTGTCTTCCTTCCTCAGCTGACTTTTCTCCCATTGGTAGAAAATCACATTAAAAGAAAAAGTTCTGCCTTTGAATTAGACTCTTTCTAAGTATTGTGAAATTCTGGCAGCAGCATCTTGTACTTAAGAGCTACTTTGGAAGAGTAAATATTTTTCTTTTGTAAAGTACAGGATCGCACCAGTCTTAGAGGTATGAAGGCTTTCAGGGAGCTGGTCCTTACTGAAGTAGAATCAGCAAGATCTGCAGTCTTGCTTCCCTTTCAGGCAGTTGAACCCTTATAGTGCATGTATTTAGTTTTAAATATTCCAAATGTAGTGAAATGAGATATGAGAACAAGAGGCCAACAGAGTTTTTACAGTCCTGAATCCTTTGAGATTTTCCATAAGGGTGTATTTTAGACACTGAAAGTCATGGTAGCAATGCTAAGAGTAAAGTGCTCTGTTAAATCTGTGCCTATATATATTTTGTGTTGGCGGAAAAAAAGCATTTAATTTATATGAAGAGATACACTTAGAGATACTCAAGTCTTTCACTTTCCTGAAACTGAAACTCCAAAATATGAGTACCTCTGCTTGACTGATTGGAGTAGGCTTCAGTTCAGGCTTTGTGCAAAGTCAATTTTTCTAGGAAATGCCTGTTAAAGAAACAGCGGTAGAATGTTGACTGGATACGTCTTCTGCTGCTCTGTGCTATGGTACTGATTTAAGTTCCTTTGAAAATGCCATGCTAGGTAACTTAGGGTACCAGCTTCCAATATTGGTGAGGCAGGATGAGACATGCCTTGCCATAACACTGCCATAAAAACTAGGAATCTACAAGGAGCCTCGAAGCTCCTTTGGAAGTATCAGCCTCCATCATTCAAGTCACTAGATTTTCGCTTGTGTTTTTAATAAAACAATAAACATGCTGTGCATCCCATCTGCCTTGATCCTGTATGTCTGTCCTAGCACTTATAACACACGTGCTTTTCTACATTTGACAATTTTCTTTACCTTTGTTGATCAATTAAATGGATCTATAGGTAAAAGGTGTCAAATATGATCCCCTGGATGGGATTCCTCTTGTTTGGCTGCACACACAGAGAGCTGAGAATTTAACATCTGCATTTGGCCATCTTGCTTAGACTGCCTTTACTGTCTATGGGAAGAAGAAGTATATTATTCTGCCTACTTTCACTGTACATTTTAGGAAGAAATGATTCACTCCTTTTAAGGGCATCTCTCTCTGTTGTAGATAACTACACTGCCAGCTTAATTTTATCATCTATCCTAAGTAGTATATGCATGTTTGTTCTTCCCTGCCTCTGGATACGTGTCCCTTTTTCCTTTTAATGATGGATTTTCTTCCTCTTGTCTCTGGCAACAGTCTTTTATTTCTGTTTACAGAGCTTGCCAAACATATTTTAGTGTAATCTATCTTGTAAAATGGGGTCTTGTCAACATGAAAGTGTTTTCCCTGGGACAGACTGTTGTAAACTGAGCAAAAACGTGAGGTTTTTTCCAGCTGCCAACCACTTGAAATTTCAGGTTCAAAAGAAACACTTCGTTTTCAAGAAGGGCAAGAAGGAGTACCCGAGAAACTACAGAACTGTCCGTCTCACTTCAGTGCCTGGTAAAATAATGGAAAAGATTATTCTGGGAAGTATTGAAAAACACCTGGAGGAAAAGGCAGTCATCATTCACAGCCAGCACGGCTTCATGAGGGGAAAGTACTGCACGGTGAACCTGATTTATTTCTGCGACAGGGTAACCCACCTACTTCATATTGCAAAGCCAGTTGATGTAATCTGTTTGGACTCCAGCAAAGCTTTTGATACTTTCTCTCACAGTATCCTTCTGGATAAAATGTCCAGCCCACAGCTGGATAAACACATCATTGGATGGGTGAGCAACTGGCTCACGGGTTGGGCACAAAGGGTTATTGTGAAAGGGGTGACATCAGGCTGATGACCTGTCACTAGTGGGGTTCCACAGGGCTTCATCCTAGGCTCTGTGCTCTCCAGTGTTTTCATTTATGATTGTTGATAATTGCTGTTCTATCTGATGGTTTCTTTGTCATATGCGGAGACTGTATTCTGAGATTGTGTTAATCATTAAAATACATTAAAAATCAATGACCTGACCCTAGATCCTAGGACTTGTTACATACATATTCTGCCTCTTACGGCCTTGTTTAAATAATCTCCAAGAGACTATTCTTGATCATCATTTCAAGGTATCTGTGTTCACAATTCTGCACCCCTTGTAGGAAATAAAGCAGTTCTGCACCTTGACCTGTCTGAAGTCTGATTCCAAGAACAGTTCTTCACGGACAGTAGGCAGCTACATTAGCAATGAACCAGTCATGACTTAACAGTGCCCTTAGGCTTCCTGAGGGTTCCTCTTGAACCAAATAATGGGCTAATAGGTTATAATTCAAAGAAATATAGATAGAAATAGAGAGGCTCTATGTTTAGTAATTACTGTATGGAGGAGGGCGTCAGGATAGAACAAGGAGAAAAATGAGAGGAATACTGTGAATCACTCCTTTGTGCTGCTTTAGACCTATTTAGTAAATAATATGATTAATTTTTCTATGGAGAAAGAATAATTAGTCTTGCTGACAGTAGTTGAAAGCACAGAAAAGTGTGATGGCAGGAAGATTGCTGTGATCATGAGGGAACTGTCATTTTTTAGAATCTATAAGTTTGTTCATAAGCTGACTTAGCTTGTCATTTCAGTCTCACTGCAGCTCTGTCCTCGAGTGACTGTATGATACTGTATTCCCTATCATCTGCCCTATGCCAGACATGAGTTCTGTGCCTTCCTGTGTCTTTAAGCTGTTTCTCAGGAGAGAGGGGAGAAAAGGCAGGTGAATTTTTTTTTCAGAGCAGTGTGTGCTCAAGGACACACCCTCCCCTGCGTTCCAGCGGCAGAGCGGAGGAAGCACCTTCCTACTTCTCCTCAGCTTTCGGCTCCTTTTCTCAGGAGAGAGACAAAGAGTTAAAACTCTTTGTTTTTTAGCTAGCTTCTTGTTTGTAGCTGGAGCTAGGAGTTTCCTGGGACTTTAGCTTCTTCTTCTTCTTCTTCTCTTCTGGACTGCTCAACAACACCAGAACATCACCAGGAGGCCCCACACTGCAGCCGGAGGGGCCCAAACCGCACTCCCCAGCTCCAGAGAGGAGAGAGCCACACCCACAAAGGACTTCAAAAATCTTCCCAGGTCTTCTCCACAGCGAAAGGTTTTATTATCTGACACTATTCAATCTTTTCTTCTGTGCCTGTGTGCACTTTGCTTGTTAAATAAATAGCTCTTTTTCACTTTCCTCAGAGGAATTTCTTTCCAAACCTGGTGGGGGAGGGGCCGCTGAAATCTGCCTTCTAACAGAGGGACGTTCATTTCAGATGTTTCCCTCCAAATATGCCTCAAACCAAGATAAGCTGTAATAATTAATTTATAGCCATGGAGTGTATTTGTAGACAGGACTAAGTGGACTGTGGAGAAACTGACACGCAGTGCCATGAAGCAGGTCCTTGAGTGGATTTTATTTTACCCGGGACCCTTTCCGTTCCTCACTTATAACAGAATGTGTAAAAGTGCTGGGAAGATAGTTACAAATAGCTCCTATTATCAAAGGTTCCAAAAAACCTTTCGGTCTTTTCCAGTGACTGCTTCTCTTTTGTGTACGGTCCTGATTCCTCTCCTACTTCTAGATCTGGAAAATTACTTTCAGAAACAGGTCTTGCCATTGCCTTTTGAGAAGCACTTATTTGATTAGAGTAATATCATAAATATCATAAAAGATAATAACGAAAATCCTACTGAGAGCCTTTCCAGATTATCCACTGGGTCCAAAAGCTTAAACTACTCCTGACCGATGAATGTTCACAGAATCACAGAATCACCAGGTTGGAAGAGACCTTCAAGATCATCGAGTCCAACCCATGCCCTAACCTCAACTAAACCATGGCACCGAGTGCCACATCCAATCTCTTTTTAAACACATCCAGGGATGGTGACTCTACCACCTCCCCGGGTAAACCATTCCAGTACTTTATCACTCTTTCTGTAAAAAACTTCTTCCTAATATCCAATCTATATTTCCCCTGGCATAGCTTCAGGCTGTGTCCTCTTGTTCTGTCAGTTGCTGCCTGGAGAAAGAGACTAACCCCCACCTGGCTACAACCACCTTTCAGGAAGTTGTAGAGAGTCATAAGGAAAACTGGTACAAAATGTAGCTGAGCCTTTGAACCATACAAATCCTCGAACACAGAGGACTGGAAACTAGGACAAGCTTACCAGTGCAGAACTAGGAAGGAAAGTGGAAGAGAACTTACCTGTTGTACCAGCAGAGAGCACAAGCTCAAATTCAAGACAGGGTGAGAGTCACAGGAGAGTGCTTTGCTTTGATAACCTCCTACCCACTGCAGGTGCAAACACCCAAATTCAGACTACTAAGAGTTCATCCCAGAAAGAAAGAAACAAAAACCCTTAATTTGCTGCTGACTCTGCATCCTCCTCTGCTAAGGCACACGTACCAAAGAGAGAGAAAGACAAAACATTGCCCAGAATTCTGTGTAAGCCAGAAGTTGGTAGCAATAGAAGCACAGCTGCAAAGGAGCCACAGCCCGAGCGGAAAGTGGCAACTGCAGGGCTTTCATTAGATCCCTTCCACAAGACGACAGCAAACAAAGAAAATTAGTTACGACGGGACACTGATGAAAAGCAGAAGAACCAGGACACTGCCAAGCTCTCAAATGGCCAACGAAGCACTGCCTTGTGGAATGAGAAGACAGTTCCTTTGGTACAAGAGCTGAAGAAGAAGCGGGGGTCGCTGTCGAATGGGGCTGGCAATGGCCAATCGTCGGTGTCCGTTTCTTTATCCTCGAAGGAGACAAAGCGAGAACCTGCTAAAGCTTCCAGCCAAGGCCTTGGCCTGTCCAGCCCATTCAGTAAACAGTGTGTGGAGATGCTGCAAGACATTCAGTGGCAAAGCCCCACTGGAAAGACAGTTGTTCAATTCATATTCAAATTTTCACTTGAATACATAAAAAAGTGAAAGAAATGAGTAATTATACTCTCATCAAAAGACTACTTCCATGCACATTCACATAGAATATACATAAAATATCAGAATAGCAACATATGAGATTCCTAATAACCTTAAATTATAGAATTATTTATGCATAGTATTTTCCTATGTGAAGATGAATTTAAATTAATGTTATATTTAATTTAAACAAAGGACTTCTTTAACATGTTCTTTTGTCTCTAATTTTCATGAATAAGCATTTTTGGTGGCGCAGACTTTTGCAAATAATAAGTAGCAGCTAATTTATTTAGTTAAAAGCTGTGACTAATTAATTTTCAGCACTGGAAATTAGTATTACAAACTAAAGCACAACATTCAGGGAATATATCAAAAGATAGTATATATGTGTGTTATTTTAATTTTGTTACAGTTGAGGATAGAGAGTCTTTTGAAGTCTGCTTCTCACAAATATACCCCTATATATAAACATAATGTACATAAAAAACTTTACAAGTCCCATTTTTATGTTAGTGATGCATCTTTCATGTATAGATATACATTTAGGTTTTTTGATTAAACATTCCATGGACATGTGAATTGGTTCCTAAAATATGCATTCTTTCCAAATTAGGTTTGCAAAACGCTGTTAACTCAATAGTTTGTGCAACGCATGAGATTTTTAATCTTGCCTTTAAGAAGTTGGTTTGGTGTTTTAGTGTTAAAATTTAGTGAACAAAAAAGCACCCTCCAATCTTGCGATACTGGTGAGCTGATGGTTTCCAGAGCAGGGTGTGAAGGCACCAGAAGGCACCAGAACTATTTCACTCTTTCCAGAATCAGGATTATTTTGAATCCCATCACCAAGCAGCACAGAAGATGCAGAAGAGACTCTCTGAAGACCATGGTCAAACACCATGTGGGGATGAGTTTCAGAATAGGCTTTTGAAACAAAACAATTATTTTAGGGAAGAAAAAGATACTGCATTTACTGAATGTTGAAAAGATTGAAGGATGTTCAGGTAAGAAATTTTCTGAACATTTTGAAAAGAACCTACTCCTTCTTTAGTAAAATATTTACCCGGGTTTAGGAGTTGGGTGTTTTAAATTTAAATTGCATCTCTGCGGTATGTTTAGTAACTATAACAAAGTGATTTCTTGGCACTAGTTTGGCCTTCAGTCTGATGGCTTGGCTAAGTGTATGCGAATAAAAGTATTTATTCTCTGGTACAGATGAAATTTTAGAAAGATATTTTTAGACTAGGTGAAGACATGCTAACTACACAATTACACATGCAGCTGTTTGCGGTCTTAAATGTCAGTAAATCTTTCATCTCACCTTTTTCCCCATCTCAATTTGCAGACAATTTTTCAAGGAGGGGTGGTCTGTCATGTTGATCTGTAGTGGAATCTGAAACACAGTGAGTCAATGCTGTTACACACAGAAGACCTAAATACAAGTGAGACATATAGGGAAACCAACGCCCGGAAATCAGAGACATGATTATTACTTTGCAGGTTAACTTAGAGAGAAGAAAGGGATGAAACCAAACAGACGAACACATCAGACTTATATATTTTACTTATTCTCTTAAGAGTCTAAAAGAAGAAACAGACTTAAACAGCAGTCAACTGCAACGTTATCACCCCGCTCAGCTAAACAGGACTCTCAGATGTTGAACAATGAACCCTACAGAGAGCTTTATGTGTGCTTGAGTTCACAGTAAGTGTTCTCGAGAGGGGCTAAGTGTTTCAGAGACAGAATTTAATTGCTTAAGTTGAGGAGGATGGTCACTGAAGACCCTTGCTGAGTTCCTCGGTTGTGCTACAGTCTACACCTGTAGGGCCAGCACTTTGTTAGCTGGGTCTCTAGATGCTGCCTCTGTCTGCAGTGAAAGGTTCCTTGCCTCTTCCTCTCCTGAGGGAAAGCCAGCATGGGTAGGGATGGAGATGTTTAGACTTTTCATATCGAACCTTAGTGGTTAGAATTAGTAACGGAGATTTTAATAACCACTCTTCTGTGGAATTTATTTGGTTTGGTTTCCATTTCTTTTAACAGGTATGACATTTTAAGCATTTTTTCCCCCAATGCACTGCTTTTCCAGTCAGCGTAGGTGTGAAACCTGGAACAGAAAAACAAAGGGGCTGCAACATTATGAACAAGTAAGAAAGAAATATATGCTCTGTGTCATTCACTGTTTCAATGTCAAATCAAACTCTCTCTAGACTATTCTTTCACATCAAACCAGAGGATGACTGGAGAGATGCAAAACAAACTCAGTTCTCTTTGGCAGCCCTGGTGAGAAGACACAGCTTTATTCACATGTTTTGGCTAATACTTTGATCTTCTTCTGCTGATGTAACCAAATTTCAAAGAATAAAATCCTAAGCAAAGTCATTGCATCAGAGTAAAAGTAGAATGTGTGCTCACTTTTTATCTCCTAACAAAGCAAATACTCTCTGGTAAGACCAATAAGACTGGTAATGACATTTTTACACACCATCCAGGCTTTAATCTGCAAAGGCGGCTGTGTAAGTAACACAGCTTCAAATACTGAGAAAGAATAAAGATTTTTCCTTGCTCTCCGTATATCCTCCTCTTCCTCCTACAAAGTTACCAGGAGAGTAGCTGCTAACAAGCAAACAGTCTTTGCAGTGCCAGGCAGCACAGAGATCTCCAGGTTACAGACCGTGCTTTTCTGCTTTGAAGTGAGCATAAGTGCTGCAATTCATGCTGGCTGAAGGGCTGCGTTTCAACCAGGTCGGGTAGCTCAGGAATGTACATCACAACAAATCTCAAGTGGAATTTTGCTTCTTCCAGAGTTAAATGTGAGATGAAACCATGCTTATATACCTGGTTTGGGGAATCTTCTACATTTGAAGTAGATGGAGAATGGGAAGCAGAAGCAGAGCTTCAGAAAGCAAAATTAGGTGTCCAGTGAGCTGCCTGAGAAATTGAAGGATAGTTAAATTAATCTTAGCTCTGCTTCATACTATATACAAACAATTTGGATAATGCAAATATGTACGAATGACTGTTCCATTGCCTGCTGTATTGAGATACTGCTTCTCCAACTTTTCCTTCTTTGCATTTTGCTTAGTATGCTGTCACTTGCATTAACAATAATATCGCATCAGGAGATTTTTTACCCCATAATGAGTACTTGCATAAAAATGTTTTAAAAAATGTCTGAAGAGTTCACAATGACCAAATGTCTCTGGTAATAGCATGACATAAATTTGAAGGAAATCTTTCTAAAGTACAGTTGAAATGAAACAGATTATATCACACTGTAGTGTGATACATGTTTGCATTGTGAATGGTTTGGCTTGAAAGGGACCTTAAAGATCATTTAGTTCCAACCCCCCTGCCAGGGGCAGGGACACCTTCCACTAGACCAGGCAGGTCAAGGACCTATGTAACCTGACCTTGAACACTATCAGGGATGGGGCATCCACAGCTTCTCTGAGCAACCTGTTCAGGTGTTTCACCACCCTCACAGTAAAGAATTTCTTCCTAATATCTGATCTAAACCTGACCTCTTTCAGTTTAAATCCATTACTCCTTGTCCTATCACTCTATGCCCTTGTAAAAAGTCCTTGTGCAGCTCTCTTAGGTACTAGAAAATGATATCAGGTCTCCTCAGAGCCTTTTCTTCTCCTGGTTTAAAATCCCCAACTTTCCCAGCTATCTACGCTGGAGAGGTGCTCCAGCCCTCTAATCACCTTAACAGTCCTAATCTGGACTCCCCCCAACAATTCCATTCCAAATTGTTTTCATTCTTAAATGAATTACCTCAAAATAAGGATTATATTACACAACAACCAAATTCATGTATCTTTTTCCCGAGGTTCCATTTATGCATTAAAAGTATGCCTCTGTACACACACAGAGAGACACATGCTTTCCTATTAACAGCTTTGAGGTAAATGGGCCTCTATTTAATGTACTGTTGAATGTGATTTAATGAATCGTGACTGAAAAGTAGACTTCCGGGGATATGTCACTGTCAACACATTCTGCCTCTCTGACATGTTGTCATTGGTTGATCATGCTTACCCTGGATGAATGGTCTTATGCTCCTTTCTAACACATAATTACTGATCTGACATGCAAAGTTAACAGAAAAAAATCAATACATAACAAGTAAAAAATGATGGGACTTGTGCTAGTTCCTGCCATGCCGTGCCGTGCACTCCAGTTCCTTTTCCTGACTACTCAGTTGTCAGCACTGCTGATTTCTTCTAAATTAAATTATGAGGTATTTGACATGTGAAACATGAGCTTACTGTCTGGAATTAACTGAAGTCCTTTATAAATTATAGATCTGATCTGAAGTAGGAAGACATCAAATAGTTGAGGATAGTAATGTATTTCTGTGGTTTATTAGATTGCTGGGTGCGTATCCACATGGGAATTGTTAGAGCTAGAAAGCATCTGTTGAAGTCAAAGGCAAATATCCTTTTTCTTTCCAAGTGAAATAAACTTTATGCCTACTACGGAAATGGTTTCATATTCTAAGATACACTGTGCTATCCTTTCACTAGGGAACAAAGCCACTGACCACATTAGCTGGAATATAGTCAGATTGCAGTCTGAAGGGAAAAAAACCTGCACAGTTTCAGTGAAAATATTTGATCATAAAAATTTCAGATTTCCATGTTTTCTTTTCTCGTTTATTTACTTGTGCATCTTTAGGAGAAAAACCAGCAGTTCTGCAATGATGTCCCCAACTCCAACAGGCCTAGAGCCCATAAGAATGACACCCAAAATTGCTTAAAAATTATGAAATCCTTGCTGTAGAACTCCATTTCTCAAAATGTAAAAATTATTTCAGAAAAAAATTCCCAACTCGGTAAATATGCCAGAGTGTAGTCATTCTGACTAACAGTTAGTCTTTCCTTAGGACAATCATATCTTTGGCAAAAAAAAGTAAAATAAAAGTATGAAATTATTTTTAAATTGCCAAAGCCATTTAACTCTAAAGAAAGTGAATCTATAAAACTTGCTTTTCCAGTCCTGTCAAAATCAGTTGTTCAAGTCCAGGGTTTTGATTAATCATCATTCCAGACAAGGATTTTGAATCCTTCAAGGCAAAATTTGCCTTTTTAAGTCAATATTTAAGTTACTAGTTGATTATGAATTCTAGTAATAGGAACTGAACTTTCACAAATCATGTCAGATTAGTTAGATTTTCAGTATCTGAGAAATTATTTGATTTCTCTGAAAAAATTATTTGCAAAGAAATTGTGGTGCGTTGGTTTTTTTTTCAGTACTTGTTTACACATGTTTTACGAGCCCAGGAGATAATATGGAAGAGAACAAACTGATCTCATGCAGATTTCCGTGAAACTGCTCCATCACCTGCAGTGAAATGTCCCTGATATGTGCCAAAGCAAGACACGAACCAGGCTGGATTTTCAAAGTCCTTCACTGCTCATCATTGGCCTCTCAGTGCTTCTGTTCCTTCTTGTCTAGTCAAGCACCTGCTACCAGCATAAGCTTGAAATCATTAATGAATCATGCATTTTTTGCATTATATCCAAGGTTTTCACCCACAAGTTTTTGACTTGATCATCTCTGTATGCTTGCTTTTATTTCACCTTATTGTTTAACACACTCTTGCTGCTTTTGTCTGATGAAGGTTGTAAGACACTCAGTCAAAATGATGAAAAAATTAGAAATAAGAAATCCTGGCATGTAAAGATAATGGATCTATGAAAATTCAGAACCGCTTTTATAAAGAAAAAAAAAAAAAAAAAGGGGGGAGAAAAGGAAAAAAAACCAGTACCAAAAAAATGTACAAAATCCTCTCTGTTTTGCTTTATTATAGACTTGAGTCTAATCCAACCATCTGGTCTTTCAGTGCATATCTGTGCACCCAGGAGCAGAGACAATGTAGCCATCAAATGAATGCTGCTACCTTTTCTATTTGATTTCTGGTGTGATGCTCTCGAAGTCAAATGACAGTGGTGGGCAGGTTTCATTCTGTGTGACCCTGGTTGCACACATGGCTGTCTGGGCATGGCCTGGGGATTTAAGATCTAATGCATACTGAGGCCCTTCATCTCAGTGAAGAACATTAAATGTCTTTGGAGAAAAAATGGAAATAATGCCAGAATATCTTGTTCCAACTTTTTGCAATTCTTGATTTAACTCCTTTTTTTTTTTTTTTAAATAGCACTTTTTTTGAAGATTGACCCTTTATGTTTTGCTGTATTTTTAAAGACGTAGGAGTATAAAATATTTAGTAGTTGGTGTAAATATTAAGCATAGCTCTAATATAACCCCAAATATCTGGATTTCTTAATTTTTTTTTCCAGTTTGGTTATGAATATAAAAGAAAACTCTGTGATTTAGATAGGGGTAGATTCTGTTTACAGACGGAGCATGGGAGGAAATGTTCTGCACAACTATGCAAGAAATAGGAATCACAGAATAAAGGTTTGTGTTTTAAATTATGTGGAATGTGTCCTGGAATTTCTTTTTCATCAGCTGACCATCTGACCAAGAAGAAGGTAAGTGAAGTGGTTTTTCAAATTGATACCCTTCTTATCCCGTATTTTGACTCACCAAGTGAAGAATGGTTTCTTTTTTCAAAATACTGAATTATTAACATAGCAGTAAATGTTGTGACCAAAATCTGATTAATGTTATTAAATATATATTGAATGTATAGGAAGCCAGAAAATATACCTCTTGGCAAATCTGGTTTAAATCACAGTTCTGAATTTAGACACCCCAGAAACCACAGAAATTAACTGCCATGAGTATGTTAAGTATGGTCTTTTGATTCTTGAACTTATGTCCCTTATAAATAGCAAAGTGCTTGGGCTTCCTTAATCTGACAGAAATAGAAATGAGTGTAACATGCAGTAATACATGTGCTGCATAGTAACATCTGAATATTTCTTTGACACTAACTTTGATTTAAAACATCTTAGTGAGAAATGGGTGTTTAAGCAAACACACCCCAGCATGAGGAAAAGAATCTGTAAATAGCCTGTAGAAATAAAATCAATGTATATAAATAGAAGTACTATGTAATAGTTTAAACAAATATTTCTTTGAAATATAATTGTACTGACTGGCTCATGAACATTTGTAGTTCATGATTTACTGATTGTCTGTTGTTAAACTCTGTACTTTTGGTTTCGGTGGACTTTTCATCCCCTTTATCTCATATCTTGAAGGTACAATCCATTGTTTATTCTGGATATACTATATGATAAAATATTTTTGACATGTAGTCCAAACATCCCATGAAAGATAATCTTTTTAGATTGTGGTAGGTCTTTTTGCTGCTATGTGTTGTGATTCAGACTTATAAATGAAGGATGTGAAACAGCATGTGGGGATGCACTGAGACTACAAAGAAGTATCTTTGTAATAATGTACCTCATGGAAGGTTCCATGGAGCTTCAGAAATTTTCTGGATCCAGTTGTCTTCATGATTTTGGGGTTAGAGGTGTGAGATTTGAAGGACCATGTAGGAGAAATACATTTTTAGAAATAAAATTTCTCTATTTTCTCTAATATGTGTATTTTCAGGACTGTGTATTAAAAAAAACCCAAAACCCGAAGTTAACATTTTCACAAGTGGCTTTTTTGGACGAATATTGTTCCCTCTGTATTCTAAAATAAGCATTTTAGCAGTGATCTCAAAGAGTGCTTAATCAAATAATATATGTATGCTTTTGAATATTCGTTTTTAGATAATTCAAGAAATGAACATTACTCAGTTGTTATGTGCTAGAAGTAACTTGGAGGACAGAAAGCTCCTGTAAAATAGTGTGGTCCATCTAGGAAAGGCATAGGCCAGTGAAATCAAGAGAAACAGACCATCTTGGGGTGTTGGTAGATGGGAAGCTTAATGTGACCCGGCTAGGTCAAGGGAGAATGGCTTTAAACTGACAGAGGATAGGTTTAGATATAAAGAAGGAGTTGTTTACTGTGAGGGTGGTGAGATTCTGCCACAGGTTGCCCAGAGAAGTTGTGGATGCTCCATCCCTGGCAGTGTTCAAGGTCAGGTTAGATAGTGCTTAGAGCAACCTGGTCCAGTGGAAGGTGTCCCTGCCCATGGCAGGGGGGGTGGAACTAGGTGATCTTTAAGGTCCCTTTCAACCCAAATCATTCTATGATTCTCTGATGATCTATATATATGGGTATTTTATTTCTGAAGTGTAAAACTAAAGATGCCGTTAACTACTGCAGTGATATTTTCAGATGAATATATGAGAAGTCCGAGGAAATTGAAGCTGTATTGCAATTACAAGATCTATATTTCATCTGTGAAAAGAGCTGCTGAGAGTGGGCTGCTGTGCAGTTAGTTACCAGGGAAGGGTGGGTGGAAAACCAGCACAGAACAGAATGTCTATGAGGTTGGAAAAAAGCTATCATGCCTTAAGAATGATCACTGGAAGAAACGACTATGAACTGTAACGAAGCTGAAAGAGATCACTGTGTAATTGTGAGGCTCAAACAAACAACACATAAGGCAGAAAATTAGATGGCAAATATCTGATATTTATTCAAGCACATGGTGATATTTTCAGTAGTTTCTTTTGCACAAATAATTTATCTGAGCCTTCCATACATTCCATTGTTTAATCTGAATATTTATTTCAAAGCAGTATTAACTTCTTTATGTAGCTTAATGGCATTCCCACTTTGTAGTGACATTATCCTGATCACCTCTCAGTCTGTGATCACTCCAGAGTGTGTTTTGTTTGAATGTTCTGGAAAATGAGAGGTTGTGGGTCAAGACTATGCAAGAGAAAGAACATATCCCATATATGGAGGCAGTCTTAAAAATGATGTGGCAATTATTTTAAAATAAGCATCTCCTGAAGAAAAATGTGAAATGACTATGCTATTTTGAATCTTGATTTCCAATCCACAGTATAAATCTGAGGTTAAAGATTTGTTGACTTACCGGATGCACTCCACCAAGGTTTTGGGGGAAGTGAGAAAGAGATTTTTGTTATGGATGAGATCACTCTTGTCTCACAAAAAATCTAGTAGGCATAATATTTATCTGGATTTATTCTAAGGAAGAAAAGTGTACTAAAGCTGAAAATACATAACCCATATAATCATAATTAGTTATAATATCTATACATTTGCATTTTTTTAAAGTATTGGTTCCGAAAATAAATTAGTCCCTTTCAATTATGAACATTATCTCTGCCATGAGCCATTATATTATTGCACCTTTCTCGATACAAATAGCGCAAGGGGTATTTGAAGCAGCAAAATAAAACACTTAATTATAATAAAGGGTAAAAAAGCAACAGTAACCTATTGTTCCACATTACAGACCAGAATATATAACTGTGACTATTTTTAAGCTCACTATTCTTCAAATTTTTATAAAACTAATTTGTTTAACATTCAAAACTTAATTCATAGGGAGAATTTCCAAGAAACAGGCAATAGGTTAATTCTCTTAAATTAGACTCTTGAAGTGTATGGAAGGAACAAACCACCAGGAGTTTTGCCTGCGCAACACATAAATGTTACTTTGTCTGCAACTTTTATAAACTTCTAGTACACTTTGTGTCACTCTGTCCTCCCAAAGTCAAAGTGGGAAAATATGTAGTGTATGTCCATCTGAGCAAATTGATGTTTATGCACTATGTCATATGCCATAATAGGTGGCTATAAATGGATTTTGGAAGAAATCTGGATGAAGCTAAGGGCCAGATCCAAAAAAGGACTTATGTGCCTTAAGAAAGACTTGGAAGAATTTAGTGCCCTAGTGATACTGAGAACTGCTAAGCTGCATCTGTTTAACTCCAGAGATGGTTAAAAAACTATATTATTGTCTATTTTTGAACACTGCATGTGGCCAGACACCACGGCCCGGTTCTACATGTGCCCAGATCTGCCCCAATTTGACCTAGTGGTTGTGCCATTGAATGCTTAACTCATGCTTAGTAATGGTGTCTGATCATAAAATGTCTTTGAACCCTTCAAGATAGGAAAAGAACTGTGACTGTCTCTCATGGGAAGGAGGTGAATCAGAGGGCAATGTTCCCTCATAGGATTATAAAATCATAGAATCCTGGAATGGTTTTTCTTGACAGGGACCTTAAAGCTCATCTAGTTCCAATCTCCCTTGGTGTCCCAGGGACACCTTTCACTAGACAAGGCTGCTCGAATCCCCATCCAGCCTGGCCTTGAACACTTCCATGGATAGGACAACCACAGCTTCTCTGGGCAACCTCTGCCAGTGTCTGCCCAACCTCATAGTAAAAAATTTCTTCCTAATATTTAATCTAAACCCATCCTCTGTTCATTTAAAACCATTACTCTTTGTCCTATCACTACATGGCCTTGTAAAAAGTTTCTGTGCAGCTCTCTTGCAGGCCCCCTCTAGGTACTCAAAGGACTCTATAAGGTTTTCTCGGAGCCTTCTCCAGGCGGAACAACCCCAATTCTCTCTGCCTGTCTATGTAGGAGAGATGTTACATCCCTCTGATCATCTCTGTGGCCCTCCTTGAGCCTCACTCCAGAAGGGCAATGTCCTTCTTATATCATGATCTCTTCTCTGTCCATAGTAATATTTACAAGGAGTGTCTCAGTTTCAGAGGAAAGTAAGGAAAACTCTCCTGGGCTAGGTAGCCTGGTGAGGAGATCAGCCAACAAGGAGGAAACAAAAGTGACCTAAAAATATCTCAGAGGGCAGAGGGAATCAGTGCTGCTCGACCCATCTTCTTTAAGTGCTGTAACACCTGAGCTGCTGTGGAAAAAGCAGCTGCGACATTTCAGATCAGGTTTTAAAGAAGCAACCTTTGATTAACTTGCAAATGAAAGGAATGCACTTTAAGCTCAACAAGAAATGTCCATGGGCATTTGAATACCTGGGCAAATAAAATGTTTCCTCACAGTCCTGACTATCACGTATTGGGCAGGAAAATTGGTGTCCCACCCACCAATTCCAAGGCAGTCAGATCTGATTAATTGTAGGGAGGAAACTATTGCCCATGTGGGTGCAAGATCCTACTTGATTGCTTGGAAACCTTCATTTTTTTGGTCATTCAAAAGATCTGCATTTCAGTTTTTATTCTCTGTTCATCCAGCATCTACTGGCCATTGCTGATTTGGAGTTTTGTCTTGGCTCACCTCGGGTCTGTCCTTTAACGGAACCTGTAAAAGCATGGTGCTGTTTCATGATAACCTTTTTCTCAGTGGCATTTTTTCTCCCTTAGTCACCTCAAAGAACATTCTGTTTCTGTTGGATTTTAATCACAACATAAGAGCAAGAAATTTGATGTGCTGTTTTTTGAGGACTTTTATTCAGGCTGCCGATTCTTCCAGTGCCTAACAATCTTCAGGGATATCAGTGAATGTGTACAAGATGGCTGAACTATTTCCTGAGGAAATACACACAGGCAGAAGTATGCAGAAATTGGCCTTTTTATTATACTTTTATTGAAGTTTTGTTCTTTAGTCCTTGGCAATCAAAACTGCATGCCAGACAACTTCAAAATGATCTCTTGTCACAACAAAAGATATATCAGGAACAAATCAGCCTGATTTCAAAGTATTTTTACCTACTCCTCTGTATCCCTGCATTCATGGAGCTCTCTCCAGCTTGTACAACTCACCTACATTTGGAAAAAAATCACTTACAGCATAGTACCCAATTTCATCAACATAATGCTTTTGATGCAGAAACAGTCTCATGAAGACTCATTTTAAACTCTTACTTTGAAATGAAATTACTGTATCTTCTGTTGCTATACAGGGAATTCAGGAAATTTAGAAAGATTAGCCAAGATTTCAATATTTTAATCACAGATATTTTAAAAAAACAGTTTTGCAGTCATACAAGAGAGATGCTGTGCCGGTTTGGCCAAAATCTAGTAATATATCCCCAAGCTCAGTTTAAAGGCACAGAAAAGGCACAAAATTACTTTTTGGGCATAGAGCATGATAAGGGATACACATGATAGAGTCACCCCAAGACAGATGCCCAAATCCCAACCTGGGCATGGCACACCCATGAACACTGGACTTCTTGTCATGCCAGAAAAGTATAAAATGTCTGAAAGACCAAAGCTTGATTTAGTCAGAAGTGTGTCTCTGTGTAAATCCAGTTTAAGAGCCTTTTTTGAACTTTGTGGAAGCAACAATTAGCTGGAGAAAATAAGAGCCTTCACCTCTGAAAAGCATATAATTAATCACTTCATTTCCTTTCTTCCTCCCCTCTGTTGCCACTTTATGTGACTATTGCAATAACTCAATTACATAAGTATTTTTAATGCAGTTCATAAAGCATTCAGTTTAGCAACTATCTGGAATGGCAAAGGGCATTTCACAAAGCACTACAGATGCAGAGGTGAAAATAGATGATGACAGATAAGTACGAAGAATGAGATTCTATTACTTGAATTACCTCTAAAGTGCAGCTCTCTTTTCCTGATGGTGGACTGGTATGCAGGGAAGTCAATGAGATGAATGTATTTCTGAGTACTAAGGAAGTTTTGCTGAAAATCTAAGCAATATTAAATAAAATCTTTACGGAATGTCTCATAATACAAAACATAAATGTTGTATATGAGCATGCCATGAAAATACATGCAAAAAAAAGGCAAAAATGATAGCGCATTTTCTCTAAAGCAATTATTTCTTTTTCATACAGAAAAAATTGATTAATTCGGAGTAGTAGTTCACAAATAGAGAATGAAGATCCCTTTACAGATAAAATGAAAATACTTTCAAGTAAAAGAAAAAGAGTTTATTAGGCAGTTTCCCATTACTTTTTCTCATGCCTGGAGGAAAAGAGGGGAGACTCTATCGCTCTCTATAACTACCTAAAAGGAGGGTGTAGTGAGGCAGGGGTCTGTCTCTTCTCCCAGGTAACAAGTAATAGGATGAGAAGAAATGGCCTCAAGTTTAGATTGGATATTGTGAAAATTCTTTCCATGGGAAGTGTTGTAAAGCATTGGAACAGGCTGTCCAGTGAAGTGGTGGAGTCACCATTCCTGGACGTGTTCAAAATGTGTGGGTATGGCACTTGAGGACATGGTTTAATGGGGAACATGGTGGTGGCGCTAGGTTGATGGTAGGACTCGATGATCTTAAAGGCCGTTTCCAAACCCAGCAATTCTTAGTGATTCTGTGATTCTAAATCCCAGTTTGCCACACATGGGAATGTCTGAGCCAAGCATTATAATTAAATGTTAAGTTTTCCTGGGCTCAGACTTTTGAAGATAAGATGGCCTTATAGTTCTCTGGTCAAATATGCCCAGCTCTCTTCAGTTCATTGAGTTAGAACATTGAAAGTCTTCATTCTGTCTCTAGTTCATGGAGATTAAACATGAATATGCATGTATGTATACATGTGTGTCTGTCTGTGTGTACCAGCTGAGGAATTTGAATATTCTGTGATAGGAATTATTAGAAGACAGACCAAAGTAGATTTGAACTCTGAAATAAACGTTTGCAAGACTGTAATTCCTTAACAACTCACCCTATGGTAATGGTTCTAATTCATTTTTCACTCATTATTGCCACGAAATCAAAGCAGTCAGCCCTTACCAATCAAATCCTGAAATGCCTTGGGGCTAATCCCATACTCTTAGTACTGATGCTATAGCCCTTTGTTCCTGAGGTCAAGGTGATCAGGTTCACAAGCATATCAATAAGAGAAGACAGAATTGAAGTCATTAAATGTGTATGTGGTTGCTCAGTTCCACTCACCCTCTTAAATTTGGGTTCTTGTTCCTTTGTACAATATTTGACTCTCTGGAGTGTTCCCAGCCTTTGGCCTCCACCCAAGAATATGTGAGGCACAATACCTAGGGCAGGAGGAGAGGGAATAATTGTCACAGGTCACAATCAATGCCTTATTCTGATGTGGACTGGTTTATTTACAATTTGAATTATACTACTTTATATACAATAATATATAATACATAATACAATATAATACATAACAGCATACCGTTATATTTAAATCGTATAAGGATATGGCATATTAATTATATATTATAGATTCCAATTCCATCTTAATTAAATAATATAATAATATACAAAATATATTTTATTTCATTACTTTTATTTATTTCATCATCCTTAATGATTTTTCACATCTATTATTTCCATTGCTTCGTTATTGCTGTGCTTTTTCATTGTTTGATAGATAATCATCTGTAAGCTGTAATTCCCAGGTGTGTTCTTGCAGGCCTCTTTTGTACCTGCATAATTACTGTAAAGGGAGTTTCCATATCCTTACCGAGACTTGCGCTCTGCTGGGCTCAGTTTCGCTCACTTTTTACCTCTTTGTTACATAACAAGGGTAAGAGATAAAATGACTAAAAGAGTTGTCAATACCTAGGCACGTCTTCCTCTGGAGTGTGTTCCACAGAGGCTTGATTTTTGGAATTCCCTGACTGCAGTAATGCAGTGATTTTCTGGGGAGAAGGAAAGAATTCTTTTCCTTTGATACCACATTTCCTGAGGATCATAATGTTCTACTGGAACAGGTTGACCAGAGAAGGTACGGATGTCATCCCTGGAACTGTTCAAGGCCAGGTTGGATGGGGTTCTTGAGAAACCTGGGCTAGTGGAAGGTGTCCCAGCCCATGGCAGGTGGGTTGGAACAAGATGATCTTTAAGGCCCCTTCAAACTCAAACCATTCCATGCTTCTGCAATATTATATAGTTGTGAAAAAGATGAGATAGAAGTGGGATTTCCACAAATAGGACTGCTGTGTATCCAAGTATCCATGCATCGAGTTTTATGGTTTTTTTCGTTGTAAAGTTGGTTGGGACATAATGTAAGGACTTTGTATATTTTAAGGGGTTTGGAGCTTTCATTAATCTAGCCAGATCTGAGGTGTACATGGGCAAATAAGCTCTGTGGCCCAAAGAGAAAACTCTGCCAATGAGATAAAGCAGTAAAATGTTTCTAAGCTGGCAAGTTGGTTCAGTTGTCTAAGAAAAAGGCTGCTGAATTATCTCCTACTCTCTGCTAGGCAATCTGTTCTGTTGCTGTTGTCTGGAAATGTATTATCTTTATGTTACAAACAGATTTTTTTGAGAATGTGCTCAGGTGGGTTGAATAGGTCTTCAAGGTGTACTGGAAGAAACATGGACAATACAGAGATGATGGGTATATCTTAATGGTAGGCATTAATCATTAAGCTCTCCCGCTGCAATGTTCTCTAGCACCTCTTTTTTCATGTAAGGCAGTATCTTTGCTCACTTCTGTGATATATCACAGGGTAACTGTCTCAGCAGGTTGTTAATACGAAAACTATCCTAATGGAGTTTAATTAAAAAACCATATTCTGCATCTTTAGTTAAAAGCAAACAAAATGGTGGTTCCAAACTTGGCTAGCCCACTAAGGTATACAAATAATATATTAAGTTCTTTTTAATCAACTATGACAGTTTAGTTTGAGGTGTAATTTATTCACATGGTTTAGACAATACTTGCTACACTATAACCAGGATTCAGTGAGATAGCCCAAAATTAAAATTAAATACGAAACAAAACCCACAAGAAAAAGTCTTTTTTCTTATCCCCAAACTGGGTGGAGAAAACATAATTAATCTGAAAAAAAGAGTGAAGGGTTACTTTTTTATTAATATAAATAAATCACTTCTTCCTTAAAATCACTTTTAATCACCTAAATGGAATACTGCATAAGAAACACTTGTCAAATAAGAAAGTACAAAAGAAAATTTCTAAAGGTTTTACATATATTCATGCATACGTAAAAATAGACTGAAATACATAATACTGAGGAAAATACAGTGCAGTCAACACAATAAATGCTTTGATATAAACTCTACACCATTACACTGTAAAGCACAAAATACTAAATAATTAATTTGACAGTAAATCACAAACCTAAACTGTATCTAGGTGAATGTACTAAAAAGAATTCTGAGCATAAATGTAATAAATAAATGAATGAAGAATAAGATCTGCTTTAAAAAATTCAATCAGTAAAGAATAAAGCAAAATCTGTTCCAAGACAGAGATAATATATATATATCTTTTACTATTCATAGAAACCAAGTTGGGTGTGGCTTTATATAGTGGGGGATTTTTCCTTTTAGTTTTTGATCAAATTTCCATTCCAGATGCATAGTAGTTCCTATCATTCTCACAACATCAGGCTGGAAGAGATGTCTAATTAGTACACTTAAGCATTTGATAAATGCATTTTTCTGAACATACATATGTTTAAAATTCTTAAAAATTGCATTGTGAGAAATTCAGGCAATAAACCATGATACTTTTTTCAAAATTGAACTACATATTGTCATTTAAAAGAATGAATTCGTCTTTTATGTTTCCTTGACAAAGGTTTTCTCTCCTACCCCAGTTTCCAGGATTCATAGAATCATAGAATATCCTGAAAGGACCCACAAGGATAATTGACTTCCCACAGGGCAACTTGAAAAATTGCGTACATTCTAATATTTTTATATCCATCCTATATTTTGGAAATCAAAATGCACACAGTACTCGAGGTGAGGCTGCAACAATGCTGATTTCACACTTCTTCCAGCTGTACTGGGCCTATGCTCCTCAGGATACAGTTGGCCCTTTTGGCCATCAGGGCACATTGTTGACTCATACTGAGCTTGACATCAACCAGAACATCTCTTTTTGCTGGGTTGCACTCCAGTCTTTTGCCCACAGTGTATACCTTCCTCCACCACCCCACATGCAGGATCTGACACTTGCCCTTGTTAAAATTCATGTGGTTGGTGACTGCCCAGCCCTTTAATCCATTAAGGTCTCTGTGTAAGAGCCTCTCTGTCCTCGAAGAAGTCAAGTCTTCCTAATTTAGCTTAGCTGACACGCTTAGTGTGCATTAAATTCCAGCATCCAGGTCTGATAAAAACGTTGATGAGAACTTGCCATAAAATTGAGCCCTGGAGAACACCACTAGTGACCGGCCACCAACCAAAAGTTGCCCCATTTACTGCAACTCTGTGTGTGAGTCAACACAGGCAGGCAGTTGGGACAACCACAGACTTGTGGCTAGAATGGAAAGAGTAAATTTATTTTCATTATCTTGTTAACTAGGTAAAGCAACACCTGGGCAGAGTCTCACAAGCAAAGACACAGGCATTGTTAAGCATGGTCCATGCTAGAGAATTCCTGGCCTGCTGTTCTCACAGGCCAATCAAGAGTTATTCTCAATTGCAAGGTCACTTGAGCAATTGCCAATCTCCTCACCAACCTCTGGTTTTTAACCCGTGCCTCCCAACACATTTCAGGTCCAACTCTTCAGCCAATTGGTTACACATTGTACTGTATACATGACTGGATGTGTGCTGGACAAGTTGAATAGACGGATACTGTAAGAGAGAGTATTAAAAGCCTTTCTAAAATAAATAAAAACCCCACGTCTGGTGCCTTCTCTTTATCCATTAGTCAGGTAACCCTCTCATAAAACAAAATTAAGTTAGTGAGGCACGATTTTGCCTTTATGAACCTATGCCAACTTTGAGTGATGACTGCATTGTCTTCCAAGTGTTTTCCAATAACTGCCCCAATAATCTTCTCCATAATTTTACTAGGCACTAAAGTGAGACTGGCAGGCTTATAATTATCATGCTTCTCTTTCTTGCCCTCTTGAAGATTCAAATAACATCTGCTAGCTTCCAGTCATCTGGAACCTCTGCATATTCCCAAGACCCTTGATAAATAACTGAGAGAGCTCTCTCAATAACATCAGACAGACCTTTCAGTACACTAAGATGAAATGTCATTATTTCCAAATTAAACCATTAAATATTAGAAAACTATTCTAGTTGTGGTACTTAATTTGATTTTGCTGAGGAAACTGGACAATTTTCCTCTTATCCCAATCCCAAATATTTATTCTCCTATCTGTAGAATTATAAAGCTGCTGGAAATACAAGTACTACAGGTAATCCCATCCAACCCATCAGGATACACCTAAACCATTTCTGACAGAAATCCATCTAAAACAAAATTATCTAGACTCCTCAAGCTCATCAGACAATCTATACTTGTTCTATGATATCTTTAGAACATCTTTTCCTTTGTATCACCCACATATTTCTGCTGAAAGTAAAAAACCTAACTATAAGTAATGGCTCACAGTCCTCCAACATTTGTTTGAGTAGGCAGCTATCATTAATGCAGTTCTTGTAGGCACCAAAGAACGTCAGATGCTGAGCATCTCTTAAAATAAATCCATCCCATGTTCAAAATTGACACAAATTTCACTACCTATCTCTAATAACCAAATAAGTAGTTTGGATTTCATTTAATTAGTAGTAACAATTCACTCCACATTTCTAAAAGTAAGTCACCTCTAGTGAGGTAGTTGAATATTGAAAGAGAGCCGTAATTGTACAGATGCAGTTTTGGAAGCATTGACTAAGTACATATCTTATCAATGCTTCCTTTTTTCTCCCCAGATGTTACTGGATAGTGAAAAAGTTGGTGATAACTAGGGCTTCTGATATGGGCATTGCTCAACCCCTTTTGTGGAAATGCTGAGTATTTAAAACCTAAGTTAACAGAGTTTGAATAATTTAAATATGCTCCAGTGCCAAGTAACTCTCATTATTGTGACACCAACTTTTTGGCATGTACGCTGACAGAAAAGTTTTTTTTGACTGAGAAGAGCTTGTGATACTCTGTCTCAATTTATTCTGTGTTTCCATTCAGATTGCTTGGTGGATCTTATTGATAACTAGGTCATCTAACTTGTAGGTAGAATGACCTTTCAAAACATTAGGCCATGTATAAATTTCAGAAAGTCTTTCATCATACATATGGAAACAAAACTAAGACATTCTATCCCAAGCATGTGGAAAATGTTTCTATCATTCCTTTTCTATTCTGGCTTCTGCATTACAGCACACTGTTAGAAACAAGGATTTAAGTGGATTTTTTCCCCCAACCTTCAGAGCTGTAAAGTTAATTGAAAGTCTTCCCTACCCTAGGAGTTGCACAGGATGCTCAGTGAAGGAGTTGCTCACTCCCTTTCAGTGAGGTATTGGTAATTCATATAAATGTTAGCTGCAATGACTGCTTAGGTCTGTGATTGTGTGAGTCCTGAAATTACTTTTGAGTAGCGTAAATTGAAAAAAAACCAGCATTTTTCTCTAAATTAAGTGTTAGTTTAAAACCCAAATATCCTCTCAAGCTTTGGTCTAAAATTGAAATAATTATTCTATGTCTATTTTTTAATGCATGGGCAAGTTATTATAACAAATATTGTTTCCTATTAGTCAGATCATTAGTAGATATCTTAAAAGTTTTATGCTTTAAAATCCTCTTAGAAATGTGGTAATCTGTCTTTTCTTTCTCCTCCTTCTAGCCCAAAAGATATAAGAATATTGCATTTATACAAAAAATTGTGTACAAGGTCTATTAATGATTCCTTTGGTAAAGAAATTTAATGTTTCTCTCTCACTACACTGTTCCAATTATCCCAATAACTGGTGCCTACTAAATAGGGCATTTTGCTCTACAAATAAGAATAATCTTTCTTTCTAAGAGATAGCATGTCTGTTTCACCACAATTTCTATACTGTTTTACACCAGGACTAATGTCTGTGTTTTAAAGCAATATGGACACAATATAGTGAAAATTGATTTTCAGTAAAATGTGTTAATAATTTTCTGACTCTAGGGCATCCCTAGACAATCTTCTGAGCTCCAGCCTCTTCAAAAGTATCTTTTGAAATTATCAACATTACATATAAGTGATGGTGCATTTCCAGTGAGAAAGAAGCCGCCCTAAATCACTTTTTTGTTTTCAGTATGAATAGTTACAACTACACTTCTGTGATTTAAATTAAAAAAAAAAAAAGAAAATTTCTTTCAAGTGAATGAAGTGATTTTTTTTCCTTTCTTTCCCAAAAGGAAGATTTTAAAATGAAAACAAGTCATCATTTTGGTGTGCTTCAGTGTCAAACAGCTTGTCCTGTCAATGATAATAATCATGTTGAGATACTCATTTGATGGGTGTTTTTTTCTTAATCCCTTCTCAGTACTTTTCAAATGAAAACACATGTATGAGAAAGTTGTATTTTTAAGGTCATGATTGCAAACTACCTCAGGAGTGCCCTCATCATTTTGTTCCCCTGCATGATTGAAAACCATTCACTATATATAAATATATATATATACATGCATTTTAAAAAATGTGTGAAGTTACCCGGCAGACCTAGGGAGGGAAAACAAACTCTTGGCTTCAGTGCCATTTCAGTGTTCCCTTTCCTGTTTTGAGCATGCCTGGTGCACATTAGAAACCACTTCCATGCAGCCCTTGAGATCAGAAAAGCGACAGAACAGGATATCTCCAAAAGATGACAAATAAGGAGCAGCTGGAACAGGCCAAAATCACACTGCTCGATCCAGAAGACAGCATCTGTCCATGCTATTTTGAGCCCTCCAATCCACGATTTTCCTGGAGAAATTATGACTAAATATTTGCTGGATCCAGCTTCTAATTAACTTCCCAGCAATGTTGGCTTAGCACAGCCATCACCTGTGGGATGTTCTGAATTGAGTAGCCTGGATTTCATTTATGTCAGCATTTGGCCTGACTCATTGTATCTGAAGAACTGAAGGAAGAGAATAAATGGATACATTTTCAAATGCAAATTTACTCAGCACTCAGCTGCCGTCATGCTTTTAAAACACTTCGTCTAGAAATTCATTTAGTCATGGCATAAAAGCCCTTGCCCTGTTTATGCTTTCCTTACTTTGAAAACTGCCCTGTTGACACCTGTTGAGAAGTATGTAGCATGAAATCTTTTATTACAATATGTCCTTAGCTGTTCCAGGAACTGGAAGGCATGAACAACAGAATATGATTTTCATTAATGCAATAGTTCAAAACAAGAGAAATATACCTAAAATGTCTATTCCTCAGATTCAGATAAATGGACTTTATTTTATAGCGAAAACTTCCAATGGCACACTAAAAAAGATACAATCCAATCTCCTAGTCTGTTTTTTTTTTGCTTCTTTTCTAAAATTATGTTTTCAAGAGACCTCTCCTCCTCTCTTTCATTACAAAATTAAATATATGTTTTTTCTTCATTTGCTCCCTACCAGCATTGTCCAACATTTACAGTGTTAAAAGTTCTGAGTTGATGTTGGGGTGCCTCGGACCACTTGGGGTCCGCCTGCTGTCCATCATGCCCTGCCTGCCCAATGGGCTGACGACTCGGAGAGCGAGGACCAGTCCGTGGGCGAGACCCGGTTCTGAGCCCACACCACTTCTCCAGAAAGTTCTGTTAAGTTTGGTTGTTAATAGGTTTGTTCTGTAAATTCCCTCCTCTGTAACCTGGCCATTGGTTCTGCATCCCCGGGATCCTCCTCCGGGCTTACCTTCTATTGGTTGTTTGTTCTGTACCACCCCTGTAGAAAACCTCGGTAACCCTGGCCTCCTCGGCCATTTCCATCCCTCTTTTTCGGGGGAATAAACCCTTGGAAGATTTCACGGATTGGTCCTCTCCCTTGCCTCTTTTGCCCCCGGGATTCCTGAGAGACTGAGACCTTCGGGTCCCCTCGCTTTTGGGTGCCCTGCTGATACAGAGCCAGTGCAGCCCATTCCAAGCGGCTGCCGGGACGTGACACTTTTCAGTGCCTGCCTGCGGGAAGGTCACTGTAGCCTCCTAGGCGGGACGAGTACCCCCCGAGGCCGACCCATCTCCCAGGGCAGTGACAAGTTGATGCATTTAATTCTGCACATAGAAGGTAACAAGTTTATTGGTCATAACAACCCCATGCAATGCTACAGGTTGGCTGAAGAGGCACTGGAAAGCTGCCCAGCAGAAAAGGACTCAGAGCTGTGGGTCAACATCCAACTGAACATGAGCCAGACTGTGCCCAGGTGGCCAAGAAGGCCAGTGGCATCCTGGCCTGTATCAGCAATAGTGTGGCCAGCAGGACCAGGGCGGTGATTGTGCCCCTGTACTCAGCCCTGGTGAAGCCACACCTCGACTCCTGTGTTCAGTTCTGGGCCCCTCACTACAAGAAGGACACTGAGGTGCTGGAGTAAGTCCAGAGAAGGGCAGTGGAGCTGGTGAAGGCTCTGGAGCACAAATCTTATGAGGAGTGGCTGAGTGAGCTGGGAGCATTTAGTCTGGAGAAAAGGAATTGCAGAGGAGACCTTATTGCTTTCTACAATTAATTGAAAGGAGGTTGTAGCAAAGTGGGTGTTTGTCTCTTCTCCCAAGTATCAAGTGATAGGACATGCAGAAATGGCCTCAAAGTTTCAACAGGGATGGCTTAGACTTTATCAGGAAAAGTTTCTTCATGGAGAGGGTTGTCAAGCTTTGGAACAGGCTGCCCAGGGAAGTGGTAGAGTCACCATCCCTGGAGGTATTTAAAAGACATGTAGATGTGGCACTGAGGGACATGGTTTAGTGGTGGACTTGGCAGTGCTGGGTTAACAGTTGCATTTGATGATCTAGAAGGTCTTTTGCAACCTAAACATTTTTATGATTCTAAGTATATGGGAATCCTTGCCTAACTTTTTTGAGCACTATGGAACGTTTTAAGGATATTTTTTTATCCTGTCTTATGGAAATGGGGAGATCTGAGAGTCTGTGCAACACAGGATTTTGTAATCTAGGGTAAACAGCTAAATTAAAATTCTCCTATCATACATATTTCTACATACCTAGTCTGCAAATTCCTTGAAGTGAATAGGATAATCCTGTTGTAAAAAGAGGAAAAGAGTGCTTCTTAACTCTTGTAAATTGTAGTTTTAGAAAATAGTTTTAAAGTGTAGAGCTAATTGAGCTTTGAATGCTCAGATATTTTCATTACGGAACAAAGAGAGTATTTGAAAAAGGCTTTTAAACTTTTTCTCTGTAATATTCAAAATGACGCTGTGGGAACTAGCTCTTTAAAACCCCCAAAATAAAACAAAGGAAACTGAACTCTCCTTCTCCCCCAGAACCTTAGGGGTTCAAATTAAGTCAATCAAAATCAAGACCTTTTGTGGGCTGAGAGTAAATGCTGTTTTCCTCTGCAATCTGTGACCTCAAATAGGCCCTTTTCTTTCTAATCACATGCTTTACATGCTGTGAAGAATAAAATACATTTAATTCTTTGACTCAGCCTTCCTTTATGCCTATGTGAAAGAGCTGCTGAAAACTGCAGGTGAAGTTATGTAGAAAAGAATAAAGCAAAAAGTGGTTTCATGCACATTCCTCTATTCCTAGGGTCCTTGTAAGTGTACACACAGCATGTGAGACTACCCACACAGCCATAAAATTGAAGGGTTTGAAAGAAATTAAGTTCTGGAATGATAAGGAGGGAAAATAACCACATTTTATTTGCTCTGGGTGGATGAAAATCTTTGCATGACTGTAGGGCTGCCTCTTCACTGCCCATTGCAATAGAATGGTTCACTTGGAAGGGACCTACAGCAATCCTCTAGTCCAACTGCCTAAACAGCAGCACAGCCTTTACACCAGAGCAGTTGCATCCTTTCCCTCTGACATTTGGGAAACTGGAATTTTTTTTCGCCGTTTGGCAAAGAAGATTGCTGTGCGTATGCCATGGCTATTTGGGTTTTTCTCAGGGAACTTCTCTCCTGGACCCTTTCCTATGTGTCTGCCTGTGGCTAACTCAAAATGTTTCAGGGTTTTGGAAGAAAAACAATGACTTTTAGCCACTACTACTCTTCAGAACAAGATGGATTGGTTATATCTATACTGGTAAAAGAAATGTGCTCAGGACCACAGCCTGGAACAAAGCACTTCATACAAACTTGAAATATTTTTATCTCCAAAACAGGTTGTGTGCAAGAGGACAGCCTACTGGGAACCATGCTTGAGGTATGGTAACCTACTTGACTTGGAAATTAATGAAAGTCATTTCAAGGATCATTCAAATCATTCTAAAGTATACAGTAGCATTGCTAGCACCCCGGAAAGTTTCTAGATACTCTTTAATTTACTACTAGACCACAGAAGACCTGTGGATAGTCTAGCTGTGACAACCACCCATTTCCAACCTGTATTTTCCTCTTTTATCATCAACTTTTCTATACAAACATCAATCTACTTCTTCCTGTTCTTCCACAAATGCTCAATGCCTTCACTCCTCTATTCCCTAATACTAATCTTTTTTTTCCCCCCTGGAGTGCTCTTAGTATAATTCTGTTTCTTCACTTTCTTGTCAGTCCACTCATCTCAGCCGTATGCAACGGTTGCTGTACTCCCACATATTTATGATCCTTTTCTTCACTTCTATCATATTTTCCCTCAGCCTACAAAAAAGAGGTTGTTCTCCCATGTTCATCCTTTCAATACTTGTCTTTGACGTTGCTGGCCATTTCTTTATCTCAGCATCTGAGATGCATAATTGAGAAAATGAATATATGTGTTATAGAATTACTCTAGTTGTCTGCATCATAAAGGATAAAGGCTTCACAAGGAATGGAGAAAAATCTAATGAAATAAGTCTCTTATGGGATATTATCACCTTTATTCACTAAGGTAATGCCAAACATTCCACAGCTGTGTAGAGTTCTGCCCACCACTCCAGGTAACATTGTTGTGGCTCTTTTCACAATGACAAAATTATCTCCCCAGTCCATTTTTCCTTCATTTTCACATTAAGATATCCACAGAACCGTGAAATTATTTGGGTTGTAAGGGACCTTTAAGGATCCTGCCATGGATACAGACATCTTTCACTAGACCGGGTTGCACCAAAGCCCCATCCAACCTCACTTTTAACACTTTCAGGCACAGGCCATCCACAGCTTCTCCAGACAACCTGCTTCTGTGTCGCACTATCCTCACTGTAAAAATTTCTTCCTTATGTCCAGTCTAAAACTGCCCTCTTCCAGTTTAAAACCATTGCTCTTTGCCCTGTCAGTTGCAGGCCTGCTAAAGAGTTTGTTCCTGTCTTTCTTACAGGCCCCCTTCAGGCACTGGAAGGCTGCAATATGGTACTCCAGAGCCTTCACTTGTGCAAGTCGAACAACCCCAACTCTCCCAACTTTTCCCCACAGGAGAGGTGTCTCAGCCTTCTGAATACTTTTGTGTCCCTCCTCTGGGCTCACTCCAACAGGTCCATGTCCTTCGTGTACTGGGAAACCCATATGTGGGCACAGCACTGCAGGTGTGGTGCCACCAGAGCAGAGCAGAGGGGCAGAATCCCCTTCCCTGGCCCTGCTGCCCACGCTGCTTTGGATGCAGCCCAGGATGCGTTTGGCCTCCTGGGCTGGGAGCACACATGGACACCTTTGTCTTCAGGTGGAACCCAAGGGGCCAGAACTGAACTTTGCACACGGAGCCATGCAAAAAGCAGAGAATGGGAGACACAGAACATCAGAAAGAGGAAATTTTCTATTGCCAACACCAATCAAAATTTCATTTGAGAGGGAATATTTTATGATAATTCATGAATAAAAAAAGGTAGATTACAAGATGGCTTTTTAAACTAAAAATGAATGTGTGACTTTTTTTCACTCCACTCTACATGTTAAAAATGTTTCAATCATCTCTGATTTATTGATTTACTTATTTTTCAGTATAGCTAGTCCTCCTGTCAAGAAAAATAATGTAACATAAACTAAAATTTAAATAAAATTTAAAAGAAGATTTATTGTAATTGTTGTTTGAAGAATGAATTGAGGGATTAATAAAACTCAGTGACTGTATATTTTTGTTCTGTACCTTCTGTACCTTCAAAGCTTTCATTGTTCTTGCTGGTTTTTTTTAGCACAGGATGAACCTGGACTTCTTCTAACTAAGAGCCATGACAAATTTATAAGGTATGGAATATTTTAAACAGTAGGAAAAATGAAAGCAAATCAGATAGATGTTCATGATTTCATGATCCTTAAGACACCCAAATAACTATCACATATGTATTTGAAATCTGTGCTGCCTTTCTTTGATCTTTGCAGAGTCATTTTGAATATTTATAATATAAGAGGAATTAGTGGCCTTCCTACTGCCAATGCACCCTAATCTGCTCTTATGTGATTGTCTTCTAGAATGAAATATATATCACTTAGGACATGTGTCAAGGCATGTGATAAGGAGTGTGTGAACAGTTGACAAATGACTTGGAAATATTTGTCATTTAGAAAAATAAACCTTTTTGTGAATATTTTTTAGTACAAGCAATATATAATATTTTAATGATAAGCAACCCAGTAACCAAACATAATTATTTCTCTTTATGACACACTCAGCCACCAAGACCTAAAGAGCAAGCCCGTTCCAACCTCTGGATATTGTTACAAGTTCAGACTGCCAAGCCACAGTGACAGCTTTCATTCAAAACTCATTTCACTTAGTTTTGGGCATCACAGCAGAGAGAAAATGAGAAAACCCTGGGCATATCCAGCAAGGGATTCTCGACTCTTTCATAGACATCTTGAGCTGCGATCTTACTCCATTGTCAGGAAATCTCAGATGATCTTTGGATAGATGCTTAACCAAACTACCCAAAACTAAATCCCACATAAAGCTTAGTGAGCAAATAAGAACAGTGACACTACATAAGAAGATTCTTACTTATATGTATGTAATTTAAAGTATATATTTTCGATCAGCAGAAATGGAGGCTTTCAAAACAGAGCCCTGACAATATCCTGAACTTTTATTTTACTAATTGTCTTTATTTCTTTTATGTTTATCCATTCATCCATTCATTTATTTTAACTTACAAAAACCTAGAGAAATCTGCATGTTGATTCTCTTCTTGTTTATTAGTGATGACTTCCATTATTGATGTGATTGCATGAACACTTAAAAGAACACCAAAAAAAGAGTGTAAAACATCTTTTTAGAGATTTTTACACTTAAAGGAGTGTAAAAAATCTCTAAAAAGAGACTGCAAAATCCAAATGGCTCTTTATATGAGCTATTAACTAGAAATCGACACAAAACTCCATCTGATCATTACCAATTATCAGGTAGTCCTAGGATAATGACAATAAAGGAAATTGTTCCATATTGTTTTCAAATTATTCCCCAAGTTATACTCATTTCTACTAACAGCCAGCATGTTTTATTTTAGGAGAAATAATATACTCTGAAGCACAGAGAAACTTGGGGTCATCTGAGGTGCAGAATGTAGTAAGCTAGACAAAACCTCCTACCAGGCTGATTCCAGTCCCATATTGACAGCAGATGTCAGTATTTCTTAAGGACTATGTGTATTAGAAAGGAAAAAGTGTCTTGAGGCTTTCAACGGGATTCTGGGTACTTGTGAACACTCCAAGTGATCTAAATTTGTTAGCAACAGATTTTGTTGCTTTCATCACCTTATATTTAAAATGTCTTGAAGAAGGTGTTTGCCACTGAACCAAAAGATTTAGTGATTTAACTTGTGTGTGTTCTCAATTCTGAGCAGTGCTGAGTAGCCTAAACTCAAACCTCTAGCTGGGGCTGGAAGAAGAAGCTCCCATCACAGAACAGTCAGTGGGGACATGATCTTGCGATACGGAGGAAATATGTAGGTCATGATTTAAAAGGCAACCTGCTAATCTCAGAGTGAAATGAAAAATACTTTGTAAGCTTTCAGAGCCGAATTTTGAAATAGAGAGTAAAAGTTGAATAGAAACTTTTCGGAGAATATATTACAACTTTCAAATGTACGCATGTAAGAAGAGATATTTTCATCCAGATTACTTAATCTTTACACCATTTACTCAAACATATACATCTGTTGAACTATTTGGGACTACTCACAAGAGTAGTTGCATATAAATCACTAAAATTCAGCATAAGGATTATAGAATCTTTCCTCATATCATATAGCCTTGAGTGACAAGTTGGAAAAATGTTCTTCCTGTACAAACCAAGGAGCTCGCACAATCCTCGAGCTTATCAAAGGAAGACAAATTTATATTAGATCAGCTTTGAAGGTGCCTAGCAGCTGTTAATGCTTTCTAACAGTAGGGAGTCAAGAATGACAAAACCTCATGTGATGCATTCAAAGAACAGTTACAGAATGAATGCCAGAAACACTGTGCACTTTTCCAAAATGTTGTTTAATTAGGAGGGTAGCTGTACTCAAAAGCAACGAGGACATGGGTACCACCTTGGAGGTCCATGGTGGAGCAGATACCTACCTGCAGCTGGTGGCAGGGACCCCACACTGGAGTGTGTGGATGCCTGAAGGAGGCTGTGACCCCATGGGAAACTCATGCTGGAGCAGTTTTGCTGGCAGGACTTGTGACTCCATGGGGAATCCAAGCTGGAGCAGCTCACGACAAACTGAAGCCCATGGGAAGGACTCATATTGGAGGAGTTCCTGGAGGACTGTTTCCCATGGGAGGGACGAAACCCTAGAGCAGGGGAAGAGTGTGGGGAGTCTTGCCCTGAGGAGGAAGGAGCTGCAAAGACACTGTATGAAGAACTGGCTGCAGTCCCCATTCCCTGTTCTCCTGAGTCACTGGTGGGGAGGAGGTAGAGAATCCAGGAGCAAAGCTGAGCCCAGGAAGAAGGGACGGGTGGTGGGCAGGCTTGCTTTTTTTAAATTTTATGTTATTTCTTGTTACCTTACTCTAGTCTGATTGGCAATAAATTAATTTCCCCAAGTAAATTTTGTTTTTCCCGTGAAAGTAATCTATGAGTGATCTCTCCCTCCCCTTATCTTGACCCATGAGCCTTTTCTTATAATTTCTCTGTTCTGTACATCTGAGGAGAAGTGGTTCAGTGACTTTGCTGGGCACCTGCCATCCAGTCAGAGTCAACCCACCACACCAGATAAAAAAGCATCCTAAAATCTTCTCTCCAAAATAATTACTTTGAAAGATTAAATGCAATATACTGGAGTAGTACGCAACTGAAGAGGGCAAATGAGTCTCATTTTACTGTGTTTCAAAGCTGTCTAAACATCTATTGGCTGAAATTTTATCTTGAGCTATTGTGTGTAAATGTGCAAAAGAATTCAAAAAATCCAAACAAACAAACAAAAAATGAGCAGAAACAGAAGAAGAGTAATAGGAAGGCACTGTTCAGTAAGCTCTGAAATGAATGCTATCAAGGGCACTCAACTGTGACACCTTAGCTTAGTGGCTGTATCCTACTCTTAGTACATAAACATGGTAAAAAAAATGTATTTAGTAACCCTAAAATAAAATCAGTCTCTAAGCTTAGTCCTGATGAAACCCCACTGGCTGGTTCTCCTTATCAGTTCACCATGTGAGTTCAGATGATAGCAATACTAAGGACTTACACATTTAGATTTATTTTTAAAATGCAGCCAAATATTTCCCCACAGTTAGCACACCTCCATGAGCTACACTCAGTTCTGCTAAGATCCTGCTTCTTTTGTCTGGGAGTAGGATTAAGTCTCATGATATGTAAGGGCAGTCCTCTAGGCACTTCTAAAGCAAGTGGTAGATAGGGGAATGGTTTTATAAACAATCCTGTTAGATGTTAACAGGATCAGAATGATTACTTCTACTATCATACTGAAAATGTGCCCTCAGAGAGATTTTTCTTCATTCTATTTATACTTATGTAAGCCCTCTGCGGGAGTTTCAAACCAACCACAACTTTAAAGTAGTATGAGTCTGCACAGGGCAAAGAGATGTTATAGCACATACAATCTGCAGTGAAAGAATAAGCTTTTATATAATCTCTCTGCAATTTGGTATAGGTTATGCACCATTCCACAAACCCCAGTTCCTGTTTGTATGGAGTGAAAAGAAACAATTTTCAGAGAGCAGAGGGTTGAATAATTTGGGGTAGTAGAGCAATGTTGATCAAGCAGCTCAGCTCTAGATGTTAAACATAAATAGATGTCATGCAGTATAGAATATTGTCTTGCTGTTGAGCTATTCTCATTACATTTCATGAAAAAAAATAAAATCACAGGAAGTCTAGGGGACTTATCCTAACTCTATAAGACTTCAGGTTCCATGACAGCAACATTAAGGGATATGCATAACAGTCAGATGCTTAAACCACTTTAATGCAGGTTTTCAGGTCAGCAGCTCTCAATACTTGAGTACTACATTAGAGGGAATGAGAAACTTGTGCAAACTCTGGAATTCAGCAAGAACAAAGAACTGCCAATATCTGTCAGTTATTTCACCTGTTTTTGCTTCTAATTTAGCCTTGTTAATACATTGATATTTACTTCCTTTCAGGTAAAGAGCAATAAGGTCCCTCCTGAACCTTCTTTTCTCCAGGTAAAATTCTCTGAGCTCCTTCAGCTGCTCCTCGCAGAACTTGTGCTTCAGACCCTTCACCAGTTCTGTTTCCCTTCTCTGGACACACTCCAGCCAGCACCTCAATGTCCTTCTTGCAGTGAAGGGCACAAGACTGAACACAGGATTTGAGGTGTGGGCTCACAGTGCCAAGTGTGGGGGGCAATCACTGCCCTGGTCCTGCTGGCCACACTGTTCCTGATACAGGCCAGGGTGCCACTGGCCTTCTCGGCCACCTGGGCACACTCTGGCTCATGTTCAGCTGCTGTCAACCAGCACCCCCAGGTCCTTTTCCGCTGAGAGGCTTTCCAGCCACTCCTCCTCCAGCCTGTAGCAGTGCATGGGGTTGTTGTGACACAAGGGCAGGGCCTGGAACTTGGCCTTGTTGAACCTCATACAATTGGCCTCAGTTGAGTGATGCAGTTTGTCAAGATCTCTTGGTAGAGCCTGCCTTCCAGCAGGTGAACGCTCACAACCAACTTGGTGTCCTCTACAAAATGACTGAGGGTGAATTCGAACCACTCATCCAAATCACCCATAAAGTTGTTAAACTGCACTGGCCCCAGTACTGAGCTCTGGGGTCACAAGCTGCAAACTGGATGCAGCTCCACTCACCACCATTCTCTGGGCCTGGCCATCCAGACTGGTTTTTACCCAGTGAAGAGTGCACCTATCTAAGCTGTCTCACAATGCTGTGTGAGACAACGCCAAAAGCTTTACTGAAGTCTAGGTAGACAACATCCACAGCCTGTCCCTCATTCACTAAGTGGATCATCCTGTCGTAGAAGGAGATCAGGTTGGTCAAGCAAGACTTGCCTTTCACTCCTGTGCTGACTGGGCCTGATCCCCTGGTTGTCCTGCATATGCCATGTGATGACACTTAGGACGATGTGGTCCATGACCTCTCCCTGGCACTGAGGTCAGGCTGACAGGCTTGTATTTTCCACAATCATCTTTCTGAACCTTCTTGTAGATGGTCATTACATTTGCTAATTTCCAGTTAACTGGAGACATCCAATCAAAGCTAGATCAAAACATCTTTGTTAATTGCCATTAAGTGATTATGATGATAATGTTGATTTAATGATGATGATATACCTGGAGAAAAAAGGGTGCTTGGGACATTCAAACACTGTTTGAAAGGAAAGGACATAGATACAATGCAAGCTTTACATAAGGACATTACAGGTACACACATTTAATGCAATGTTTCAACTGTGTACATCCAAAAATTATACACAAGTTCTTAGTTTCTTTTTTTAACCATTTTGACTTAGTTTTCGTATTCATAGCAAACTGAAATCATGGCATAAACAGGGTATAGTTGAAAATATTGTAAGAAATATCTGTAGAGTATTGGCTTCTGTAACTTCATAGCTAGGTTCCTTTAATTAATTCCAGGTATGAAAGGCTTTTCAACATTACAGTTTCACAGAATTGCAAGCTGCTTCTTGAGCATTCAGAGAGGATAAATTTAATTTCACAGAATTTGTTAAGCTGAACATTTCTTTGTTTGTACACCTGACAAAAATATAACGCATCTTACAGATGGATGTTCCAGGTTTGCATCTGCTGGAATTTGTTCTTCTGAAAGATAGTGTCTGGAGGAGAAACTGAAATTTCTCTGAATGTGTAAGTGTTGTGCCAATACTTCAAAACATAGAAGTGAAAGTGGTTTAGAAATACTTGTCTTCACAATATTTTCATTTATGCCTTTGTAAAAATAGATGAAAAGAAAGCACACACCACTGTCTATATTAAATACTCATGAAAATGCATAAAAGCAGCTACCATTACAGCTAAGACCAATGCCTGCCTACTGACTAGTTTACTTTTCTCTCTGTTCTGCCACCACTTTCAATTTTTTTGTGAGTGATTATTACTATTTGCTACAGCACTGGAAAATTTTATCACACAAAGGGCTGAGAACCAGACTGTCTAAGACACTAAGTACTTAACTCATGCTGAGCTCTGACAGATCTAAGTGCTACCAAGGATTCAGGCCTGAGAAATTTTTCAGCATCTCTGAAAAATTTCCTTGTACTGCACGTAGTTTCTTAATGGGTCTGTTGAAGCATAAAAAAGGAAAATCTAGATGGAAACTATCAAGGTGAATAAAACTTCTCTTTATTTTAGCATATAGAACCAGAACAAAAGGAAACACAAAATGTATGTGTATGAACTATCTCAGTATCTGTAAACAGCACTGTATCAAGCCTGCTGATTAAACAAATAAGGTGACCCATTTTCCTAGGATATTGTCATTATTAATAGTGAATATATGCTTTAGCAGAGGCAAATCAATCCTTTGTCAGTGGGTCTGTCTAATCTAAACATTCAGGAAAAGGTATTGATGATATGTTATAAAAATACTGACTGTTCTCCGAAGAGAAGCATTCTGCTGGGGAGGTAATGCATACTTCGTTGGTCAGATTCCGTCCATTAAAGTTTTCCATGTAGAATTTTACACACCATTTTTCTTCTTAGAGCTAACCTTATATCAGCAAGAAAAGATTCCCAGACATCTAAGGTGGAATGCAAAAACATTTCATTTTTAAGCCTGATCACACTACAGGAGAAATTATGTAAGAATGTATTCATTTTGAACCAATGTCAGCTAATTAGCCACACAGAAATCTAATATATCAGAATTAATGAGTCTTTATATCATACCTGTCTTCCCTGATGTCACTAATTTTTGAAACAAGCTAAGTATTTCCCAGTACTTTTTTTTCCCATACTCTGGGTTTCTTTGGTTATACCACATAATGACTTTCAAGAAGTACAGAAAGACCCAACACTATAAATCTGAGCACATCTTTATGAAGAAAGCTGATTTCGAGCAGTATGGAGACAATCATAACAACTGTAACCAGCATTTGCACTGGCTGTTTTCCCCAATTCTTCCTTCAAAGCTCTGCCTCACATGCCTCAATCCTTCCTTCCACACACTCGCAAGTCACCACTGACCATGAGACAATGCAGTGAAAGGCTCATTGTGAGAGAGATCCTGATTTAACTAACCAGAAACCTTTTTCTTAAGGTTTCTATGAAAAATCTTCTCTTTTGAAAATTCTCATACCTCTGAGTTCCATATTACTTGTACAAGTAAGCTGTTACTGCATGAGGATTCTTACCAAAATCAACAGATGGAGAATCTGAAAGGAGCAAACACCCCTCAATAACAAAGCTAAACCCATAAAAAAGTAACAAAATTATTTAGAAAGATATTTTGTAAATGTCTGTTATCAGCTAGCATTTTTTGGTGGCCCCTGGGCGTACCATAACCCCCAAAGAATCTATTTCTGTAAGATAAATTCTACGATAATGCTCAAGAAACTTTAGACAAAGACCCCTTCTCTGTAATGCCTACTCTATCACATAACAATTGTGAGCACACTCAATTAGCAAAATTAATAGGGAGTGCTCAGCAGTCTGAGGTGGCTTCATTAAGCAGTTACTTTACCTTAAAATGAATTTTGCATTTAAAATAAAGCAGGAAGTTTGAGTAATTTTTTCTCTTTTGATGAGATCCCATCTCCAGTATACCTTGAAGATGGTGATCATATTTTAAAGCTGCCCTTCAATAAATTGCTCTTTTCTTAAATCTCCAGCAGTTCTTGCCCACCCCAGTTCCTGTTTTAAGTCACCATTTCATAGACTTATGAAAATGAAAAAAATCTCCTTCTCTGCCCACCTGCTTCTACCAGGAGCTGTGAATGCCTCCTACATTCCTTATTTCACGCTATAATTAGAACAAATATTTTAAATACAAATATTCTCTAGTTCTCCTCCTGAAGTCTTTGTTGCTCTCCTGTCACTCTCCTGTCATCCTCCTGCATCACCTAGAAAGACTTTGAGTACTGAAAACCGAGTTTTCTGGGTTTTTTTTATCTAGGGCTTTGATTTAGTCGGCACAAGAAATATTAAACTTCTTTGTTACACATTCTTTCTTGTGGGTCTCTGCAGGGCCTGTATTAAATTAATGCAAAGCTTCTAGAAGATCCTTTAGCTCATTCTGCTTCACCTTCTCTCACTATATTTGCGCCTGTGTGAGCCCTGAAAAGCAGATATCCATATACTAATTATTCCCTTTGAAGCAGATAGACACTGGGATGCATTTCAGTCTTACTAAAACATCCCTTCTTTATTGCCCTAGAAAGATCCCCATACTGGAGCTGGGCTACGGCATGTCCATCACATTTTTGTTGCTTTTAGATCATACAGCATTGCTCTGGACATGGCAGAGGCTATCACTGAGGGCTGTTCCCTGTAGAGCCCTCCTCTGCTGCCAGACCCATGGCAGGGGTTTATGGGGCATTATTAGCCAAGGGTCAGAGCTACAGCCTCTCACAGGCACATTCTTTGTTCTGCCCACCTTGTGCAGCAGAACCCAGTACTTCACCATGGGGACAGACTAAAGATGGCAGCAGCCTCTCTGGAGACAACCTGAAGTAAGCTAAAATGCAGCAACAGAGCTACCAGAAAAGAGCAGAGGGATAAGTTCATATTTTTCCTGTCAGTCATCTGTTTGCTTGAAAACAAATAGCAATCCAACAGCAACATACCATGCATCCACTAAAATGCTTTCTATGTCTTCCCACCCCCATCATGATGACTTCTCTACAGACTACTCAAGTCCCACAAATCTGCCAGACTGTGAGCTAGCAGTAAGATATTTTAGGACAGCTGGAACTGTTATTGTTAGGTGTGGTTTAGGCAATAAAGGCTGCTTTATATTCCCATTATGCCTATAAATCTTTTGTTACAATCTTTTGTTTAATGCTTCTGAGACTTTGACACACTTGAAGTAGAATTAGTGAATATTCTGAGTTGGAAGGGACCCACAAGGATCGTTAAAGTCCAGCCCCTGGCCCTGCACAGGACAACCCCAAAAATCACACCATGAGCCTGTGAGCATTCTCTAATAATGTCTAGAACTCTATCAGGCTTGGTGAGGTGTCTGCTTCCCTGGGTAGCCTGTTCCAGTGCCCAAACACCCTTGTTATGACCCATCCTGGCTAGCTTGCTTAAAGCTATCTTTGCTGTCTCACTGACAGCCTTCAGCAGCAGCATCTATTAAGGGAAGAAGCATGTATTCATCAGTCATAAAATACAGAAGACAAGTAGAAATGTCTGTGTCGCTGCAGAATGAGAAAAAACCTATTGCCATAATAGTGAAGACCAAGCAATTGAGCTGATAGAAAAGGGAAGCAGCAATTTTGAGAGTGGCTGGTTGCTGCCAGGGAGATGCATCCTGATCTGCATAGAAGGGCAGAGGCCAATGGCTGGTCCCTGCCTGATTAAGGATGTGCCTGCCCAGCTTGAATTTGATGAAGCATTTCAGGAGGCTGGTAAGTGTGCCACAGCATGTGCCTTATTTATATGTATAAGGACTGCATTCAGTGTTGAGAATTGCAGAGTAGCCAATGTTAAGAACATATAAACAGATAAAAAACCCCTGAATGTCTGTGTGTAGCAAAGGTATTCAGAGATACCTGACCCATAGTAAATCAGATAGATTTTCCACTGCTGCAGCAGACAGATGCAGAAAGAGAAAATATGCACTAGGTTTTCTGATGCCTTGTATATCGCTCTCAGTGATCAGTTCATAGAGAAAACCTTGTCTCTAAAAATCTGTCCTGCTAGTGGAGTGTTCTTCACACAAGAAAACCTCAAGATGACTGCTCAGAAGCACAGTGCTCAGTGCAGTATTATGATGCCATTTGTGTAGCAGTGTACTGGCCAAAATTCCCAAGCAGGGCATTTGAGTAGGACTACAGGAATAGTGATCAATCTTAAATTGAAGTGCCATACATTATTACCTCAGTTCTTCAGTAAATCCCTGTTTATTTTACTGTTACTGCCTGGAATAAAACCATATTGCAAAGCTGCTAACCAGCATGTAACACTGTAATACAGGGAGCAGAAAATTTCAACAAAGTCATCATCAAATTTTGAGGTTTCCTGGGAAAACCTTACCACAACAGGAAAGGAAGATTGTTCAACAAGCTTCAGCTGCTAGATAAGGAAACACCACAATCATGAATTTAACATCCTGGAAAGATGAAATGGTCAGTGATCAAAATCAGCTCTGTAGCACTTGGATTCCAAAGGAGTGTGACTGGTCATGTCTCCCAGTTGTTCCTTGTGGTGGTACTCTCGGTTTCACCCCAAACCCTGTGAATTTAAACAAACAAATAACAAAGTACAGCACTACAATAAATTTTTTATATTCAAAATATGGTTAGATTTTGACTGCTGACTGCATGTGTCTGAATGCTTATTTTAACAATAGGCTATGTCTAAAGGATTTTGTTCTTTATTCTTACTTATCTCCATAATGCCATTTTCACACTTTGGAACATTAACATATATTAAAAAATTGCACTCTGTGGACTTAGGCATTATCACATACTTCTTCAAAATTGGTCCAAGGCTGTACAAATAGTTTTTGCTGTACTGTAAAATAGCCCAAAAGAGGTAAATTGCTGACTCTATATGGTAATCAAGGATGTTCTGGGCTAAAGGGATGTTTTCAGAGATCATGACTCTACCGCAATTAGAAGTACGACAAGTCTTGCCCTTTAGTTCCTCTTTACCATTCTTACGTGCCACAGAAATTATGTCACTAATTTCCAATTTTAAAGTTTAGGCTGAGTGACAGGACATTCAAAGACCTACTCATTAGTTCTCCTGGTGATTTAAATAATCCTTACACATCAGGGTGCATATAAAATATGTTCTTGGGATCATAGAATCCTGAAGACAAATAGCTATATGACGCCCTTATGCTGCCTTCATATTAGTTTTCAAAAAGACAAAACACTAAAATAAATAACTCCAGAGACATCTAAGTAGGAGACATTTATTACAGGAGGTAAATGCATTTACTTTTCTCCTTAGTACATTTTTATGAGAGACTGTGAAAGGATTTTAAAAGCTTTGCTCTGAATAGGTGTCCCAATACAGCTGTTTGATAAAACTGGGACTTTGACAGGACCCCAAAATGCATCAATCCCCACAGATGCATACAGAAGCCATTATTAATATTGTTCAACCATTCAGATCAACAAAAATTGAGACAAAAATGTGTATTTCAAGAGACAGTAGGTACACTTACAAGAAATTTTTAAAGAGCAGATTATTCAGTGGTTCTAATGAAGACCATGAGGTTTTTTGGGACTATGGTACCCATCTTGTTCCGGCAGCTGTACTGATTGACTGAACTAGGGCCTCAGTTGTAGCAGATATGTGCCCTCATCTCTGGTTAGCAATGTGACTCAGCAGCTGCTTGGTTCAGGCACCTGTTCAAACACTGGAAGTATTCCTGGAGGTTTGAGCAAGCTTTAGTGATTAGGAAGAGGGTAGCAATAGTGTGGGACAGAAATTCATTGTTAAGGGGCAAATGCAAAATCTGGAATGGCTATCAAAGAAGTCTTTGTGAAACTCTGAAGAAGTTGATTATGTCATCTATGTCCAGTGAATTCAGTGGGAGCAACCCAAGTTCATTAAAAAAAATTGGTAAGACCTCCTACTAAACTTATGTGGTTTCTAAAAAAAAGGGTAAGAATGATCTCATCTTTTTTGAAATATATGAACTGGTTTACATAGTTTTCTGCTCTTGCTTTGTTTTCAGGTAAATATTCTATTTCTAATATAAATAATTGATAATTTGAGCATTTTGTGTTTTTATCTATATATAAATATATACATTATATATCTAATCCATTTTCTTTCATTTATAAAAATGAAAATCTGCCCCTTAAACCATTGAGCTTCTGTACAAATCTAAGACACTGCTTCCAGAGAACTCCTTTGTATCCTTAGTCATCAAGCTTTCTTCCATTATTCTTTCTTCTAGGGTGTCTCATTACTTGACAATTCAGACAGTATTGCTGCCCTAAGTCAAATACAAACACACAAATAATAAAAGGATACATTTTCTATTTTGCGTTTTACTTGAGAAATAAATTATAGAATCTCATTATCTGATAGCTAGGTAAAGCAATGTGTGTATTTTAGATTTTAATTAAATTCAAACACCTCTGAAACAGTTTACAGTTCAGATGGAGTCTTCTGGAGAAATATCCAAATGTTTTAGGCTAGTTGGCTTGGTGCATTTGTTCCTGATTCTCCATATCATACAACAGTGCCTTGTCAAGGAGCTGGATGTACCTTTTTATTTACATGGTGGATGGATACACCCTAGCAACTTGCACTGTGGGTAAGGTTATAGCCAGTAACAGCAACAGCAGCCCTGTACTGTTTCCTCCCTAATCTTACAAGCATTGGTGAGCACAGGCTGGTTTGTGACGAAATGGTTCATGACTTTGGTAGTGAAGGTCAGCCTCTGCTCCTCAGAGAAACTTGACTGATTTAAGCACTACCCTTCACAAATTGCTGGACTCCTCCTGAGCTCACTGGCAGTGCACAACTCCTCAGTCCTCGTGCAAGCTGCTTCCCCAGGGCCACCGTATGCACTGGACCTGCAGGGGAAGATGCTGCGTTTGCAGGTATGCAAATCTCTTGGGACCACGCTGTGGTGCACAGACAGCTGTGACAGTGTGGCACTCCTCGGGGCCAGGCACACATCGCCATCCCTGCACCTTCTCTGTCAGTCTTAGCAGAGAAAAGCTTAGGTCCATACAGATGTTTAGAAAAAAAATTATTTCAGTAAGCACGAGCTTTCTTTTTGCAGCCTGGGCTGCACAGCCAAACTACTGAAATTCACTCCTGTATTGGAATTGGTCTGCCTCTTTTTTTTCTTTTCTAAGCATTATCCTTGCTGCCAAGGAAACCTGGTGCAGGAAGAGCGGTTTGGATAGCCTACACATGGCTCCTGTTGCTAAGGAAACGCCTGATGATGCCTGTAGACCTCTGTGCAGAGTTCCTAGTGCAGGTGTGCACTTAGAGGGCTGAGATCCACATGGCTGAAATGACTATGGAGAAATCAGAATTGCTGTTTTTCATTTAGTTTGATATCATGAAAGTCCTAAGCATTTAGTGTCTGAGATTGATTTTCCAAAATCATGGCATTGAGAGCAATCTCCTGTACTCCATTAGCACTGCCTGTGCCCGTAATCATTTGAGCACAAAGCAAATAACCAAGTAACTCCTGTAGCTGCCATATCCAATTCCCTCACTCTCATGCTCAGGTATTCTGAAGAGGTAGATAGGAAGGTGACATAGAGAGAGATGATCTGCTTGGAAATGCAAATAATGACTCTTCAAAAGGTTTTAGCACATCTGCCTAGCTAGTATACAAAAGCTTCCTAAGAACAGTGAAAATTATATGTATTGTTAAAAACCACATGCTGGAAGGATATTAGAATAATTCTCAAGAGTCCCAGTGATATTTCAAATGTGTCTATTTTGAGCTGAGCTTATATATGCAAAATCACATAACTAATCTGATGACATTTCCAGTGTCCCACAAGGACTGACACTTATCTGTTCATTATCTGACCTTCATGGGCTTCTCATCAGCTATGCATGGGTGCATTTTTAAGGCCCCAGAAAACTCGCTCAGTGTGACTCTTAAAAAGGGCTTCAGGTTGTTCATGTACTCTGAGTGAGATGCAAGGGAGAAATACCCACAAGATATTCTCAAAAGGTCAAAACAACGAAAAAACTTTACTGGCAACTTCAGAAAATTAGAGGACTTTGGCAAAAGTTTAAAACACATAAAACACTTCTCAAAGCATCAGCTTTGCCCATTCAAACTAGTAGGCTCCAAGCCCATCCAATTTTTAGCTACTCAGAACTCTGAGAAGAGGGAATTAGAAGAAGAAAGAGAATGAGAGAAAGACAGAAAAGACAAAGAGAAGAACTGGTTCCAGCAGTGTTCAGCTGATAGAAATTCCAAGAGGAGGTAGGGTCAAGACATGTGCTCTCCTCATGTCCTGGGTTAAATACCTTTTGGCTTTCCTGGGCCCCTCCCAGGTGGGTCTCCCAGCCATCTGGCCATTCTGGGGCTAGAATGAGGTTCCAGGGGTAGGCGTAGAGAATTGCCTCTGGTGTGCCAGGGACTGGTGGCCACGGCAGGGCTGGGATATACCTAAGGCAAGGCCTGACCTGCCCCTTTTCCCCACACACACCCCCGAAATATTTTGCGACAGCCAGCCTTCCAGTCCCTCACAGCATGCAGATATTTTACTATACTGGCACTTCTCTTACTCATTTCAGCTTACATTGCATACAAACTGTTCACCTTGTAACTTAGTCATTGTTCCCATACCAAGGGTGTAAAGATTCAAAACTAGTTGCTCGAATGAATTATTTATCAGAAATAAATCGAACATGGAAGGCAAGCAAAAATTTCCTGTGTGACATAGACAAAATTTTATATGTCAATCCAGTGTGTTCAGTACACATATTGAGTGTAATAGGAACACAGATTCTTAAGCCATTCCTGTATATTATTTGCAATATATGAACTCTGGGTGTGTACACTGTTGTAGCCCCGTCTCTGCCTCAGTCTTTGAGGCCCTCAGTAAACATCTTGTAGGTCTGGCCAAATGAAAAGGAGATGCATAAATTAATGACTCATATGGAGAGTTTTATGAGCTTAGGGATTATATTGGCAGCAACATAGGAAGCAGCAGCTGGAAATGAACTGAAAGGCCAACTTTTACCTTTCCTATTAAAAATGTAGTTAAGGTTTCAGTAGTAGAATGTTGTTATTCTTTAGTACATTTCCAGATACCAAAATACTGACCACATCATGATGAAAATAATTAAGTTCATCCACATGTTCAGCATCTCTCTGCCTGCCCAGCAGAAGTCTTGCTGTTTCACAGCCTGCACACACGAGCTAATCACAGGGCAGGATCTGACTCCCTTTTCTGTTATAGCACCCTAAAGTTCTCATTGTAAGATATCAGGAAGAACTGTAACAATCCAGTAAAAACCTGTCACAGAAAGGAATCCAAAATTTCCAAGAAGAAAGGAATCCAAAATTTCCAAGAAGAAAGGAAAAAAAAAGGCTTGTCAAAAGCAAAGCCCAGCTTCTCTGGACATGTGTAAGTAGAGAATCCTGACTCACACTGCACTGCAGTGAGATATTAGCTTTAGGAGAGAAAGGGTTAGATGCAGTTCAAACAAGAGCTGAGATACCTGTGTTTTCCCCTGTATTTCCATTCCTACTTCCCTTTAAATCAAATGTAACTATCAGTCCATAGAGTTAGATGTGCAATACTAAATAATGAATCATGTGACTAACACAATAGAAAGACAGGGAATGCTCAGATTTGGGATGGCAGCAGGAACATTATTATGCTTCTGGTAGTGTTCCCTGTCTGACAATATGATGGATACAGAGACCAAGTAAGACTCATCAGAGTGACCAAACGTTAAATACCAGAATAAAGCAAAGTGAAATGAAAATGATACACAGCTCTGCTTAAACATTTTTTGTTGCTGTTTTCCTCTATTTCAAACCTCCCCCACTGACATCAGTGTTAAATCCCATGCTGTCTGCAAAAATAAACCTCTTGTCCTGCTGAAGGATGCTTTCCAGAAAAAGATATCACATATGACCAGTGTACTGAGAGCAAGCCTGTGGAGAAGTGGCAGCATAGCAAGCACTGGTCAGCCAGGTTTAGGGGCCATACACCTACCATAAAGACCAGGAAGACTCCTGGGAAAGCTGTTGTCATCTCTGCCTTCAAAAATCACTCAGCCAACTACGCTGACTCAGTCTAAGGCTGATGGGGGAAACTTTTATTCAGTTAGTCATTGATTTCTAATTAGTCAGCACTGTGAAATCACAACAATGCCACTCTTTCTAACCCCTGGTGACCTGAGAGGTCACAAAAATGCAGTTTCCCACAGTTGTGAAATCAGAGGCTTGGAATCTGGTTGAAATTTATAAACAATGAAAATTAAATGCTCTTTTTGCAATGGTACAACGATTTCTAATGCATGGATAAATTTCCCTGTGTTTCTTCAGTGGTTTATCCTAAAATTTCTTGTTTTCATGAATTAACAGAAATGGTCGTTCTACTCATCTACAAAAACTGATTTTTAGTTTTTATGCACACATCCAAAAAAACTTCATTACCACTATAAAACTGGGATGTGTTGTTTCAAAATTATAACTCAGGAACATTAAAACACGTGCTTCAGAACTCCCATGGTTAGAGGTAAATGATAGTTATCTAAAATTATGATCAGTTATGCACAGTTTATGTTACACCATGATTAGCAAGCAGTGAAAACAGATCCTGTAATGTCAAGGAGGAAGTGTTTTTCTCTAACAAAGCCAATCTACAGTTCTGACTGGGAAAGAAAGAGAGGTTACTGCGGTTGAAATGGAAACAAAAATGAGAAAAATGTTTTACCAGCTCATGATGGTTTCCTTCACATGATTTTCAATTCATTTAAGATTTGAATTTTCTGGGACCTAAAGAGTATTTGCATTGAAACACTGGTAAATGTGAAGCTGTTTTTATACAAAAATCAATTTATTCATCTTGAAAAATGTCCTGAAAGTGTAGATGAAACACACATTAGCAGAGTGAAAGCTACAGAGAGAAGCACAAGGATCAAGGATCCCTCTCTTAAAAAAGAATAATCTTGCCACACAAATATGAGGTTACTTACATTTTTTTCAGTAATCACATACCACTGATACAGAAATAGACCCTATCCAGCAGATGGAATCTCTCAAGCTCTGAGCAGTTCACAGAATCTCAGAATGGATGAGGTTGGAAGGGGCCTCTGGAGGTCATCTGGTCCAACCCACCTGCTCAAACAGGGCCACTTGGGCCAGGACCGTGTCTAGATGGTTTCTAAATATCTCTGAAGAGGGAGAATCGAAAACATCTCAGGGCAACCTGTGCCAGAGTTTGATCAACCTCATAATAAAAAAGTAACAGATAGAGCTTTGTTACTTAAGTACCTTTTATAATAACTGCATGCAACAAAGCAGACTGGGGTCCATCTCATGAGAACCAACTTTGCAGAGAAAGACCTGGAGATACTTGCAGAAACTTGAATAAAAATAATTATGTCCTTCCGCCTGCAAGGACTCATTTTCACTGCAAACCAACAGAAATAAAAACCTAAGTGAGGCATATTTCAGTCAGATATTTTTCATTCTCAAACACTTTTGCATTTGGAAACACTTTAATGTGTACAAAATCTGTGGAAATGTTAGTTTAAAAGTTTGATTCATTTTTATTTAGTTTTTATGGGCTGTTGACAGGCTTTTGTCCACCCTTATGAAGCAGAGGGAAGTATGACTCTTCTTGTGCTAAAACTGTAAGGATTGCAGCAGTCAGAGCAGGCAGGAGACAAAACCAACTGGGAATTAGGTGATAAGAAGGAAAAAGCTAAGAATACCAGCAGCTTTGGTTATGTTTAGAAAAGTGCAGACATGTCTTCCTGTCAAGATTCCTGAAATTGAATCAGTGTTTGCACATGTAAGATGTAAGGTTTCTCACATCTCTTCAGGGACCATAATGATAAGAGCTATAGAATAAAAGATAATTTGTTGTCTTGATTTTTATCTCCACTTATATCTATTTCTTTAATTTTTTTTTGCTTTGAGATTACATCCACCATGAGTGAGAGTTAGTCCTACAGTTAGTTCTACTTGTGAAATTTGCCTTATGTCAGCACTTCTGTTTGAGAACACATTTCAAGACTGCACCCAGCTGGTTTTACTTGGAGGATTTGATTTGCCTCCCACTGGCATATAACCACCAATTCAGATGTAATGACTATACAGCTATGCTATTTTCCGTACCACTATAAGTTGTCCTTAAGTAGTAACCCAAGTGTCCTTGACAGAGGTCACAGTTAAGACACCTGTTTTCAAGGGATCACAGTGTTGGGAAACTTTCTCTCTTTCTGGAAAGGCTCAGCATTTCCTAAATATGCTGCACTCTGTCCTTGTAGATGTACAGGTCTGAACAGTGAGATGACAACAACCAAATTATGGGAATGTTTCCTGAGGAGGAGGAGGAAGTGATCAAAACTTATTTATTTCACTAACTCGTGATTGTCTCTGTGTACTGGACTTGGCCTTGACTTGCTGCCAGACACCCATCCAGTTACTATATCCTTCTCCCTGCTCAACAGGATAGAGACGAGAAAATAAGATAAAAAAATCTCGTGGGTTGAGATAAAGACAGAGATCATTTAATATTACCATCATGGGTGAAACAAACTCCACTTGGGGGAAGATTAATTTAATTTATTGCCAATTAAAAACAGTGTAGGATAGTGAAAAGCAAATACAAAACTCAAAAATCTTCCCCCTAACTCCCATTTTTTCCTGGGCTCAACTTCACTCCGTTATTCCTTAACTCTTCCACACACTGTGCAGAGTGGCACAGTGGGGTGAGGAAAGGGGGTTGTAGTCCCAGCATCTCCTCTCTGTGGTTTTTTTCTTCTCATACTTTTCCTCTGCTCCAGTGTGAGGTCCTTCCCACTGGAGACAGTCCTTCACATATTGCTCTAGTGTGGGTTCCCCACGGGCCACCAATTATGACAGAAAACCTGTTTCTTTGTGGGCTCCTCTCCATGTTCCTGCATGCTTTCTTCATGAGATGCACCATTTTTCAGGGCATATCCACTTGCTGCAGCATGTGGATCTCCATGGACTGGAGTGTGGACGTCTCCTCCGACATTGTCCTTCAAAGGCGGTGGGGTAATCTCTGCTCTGGTGCCTGGAACACCTCCTCCCCTTCCTTCTCTGACCTTAGCATCTGCAGGGTTCTTTCTCTCATATTTTTCTCACTCCTCTCTCACAGCTGCTGTGCAGGGTTTTTACCCTTTCTTAAATATGTTCTTGCGGCAGTGCCACCAGCCTCACTGACCAGCTCAGCCGTGTCCTGCGGTGGGTCAGATGGAGCCACTGGCTGTGACTGACAGGGGCCCTGGTCTGTTCTCACAGGGGCCACCTCTGCAATCCCCCAGCTACCAAAACCTGCCACATGAGCCAAGTGCTCTGTGACAGTCTCTCTGCTGTTACAGACATGTTCACTCTTCATGTCACCTGACTTAAGCCCTCCCTTCTCACCTCATTTTCACAAGCATGGGAATGCACACAGAGTCATAAACATCCTACTGGAAGCTTCTGCACTACAGTGAAGCATATCTAGCACACATAATATTTTTATTGATACCTGTATTAAATTCTTCTAGATTTTTACCTACAATTTCAGGAGCATGTCCAGCAGCTTTTCATGAACTTCTTGCATCATCCATCTTTTTGAAGTGTTCTCAATTTCAGCAATGAAAAATGTTACACTTGATATGAGAAGCTTGGCTGACAGAGGAGAATCAAAATCCATTCCTGTCACAATGTGAGAATTCTGCCTGTTTATCATCCACAGTTTGGATAAGAAGGCAGGTGATGGAAGATTGGCAAGTGACACAAAGTTACAAAATAAATCAAAAAAACTTAAATTTGGAAGACTCAGAACCAGAAGGAAGGGTTTATTTTTTCCCTTCCATATATTATCTGTGGGACTGTAAGAGCAGCAGGGTGAAAAACTCAAAGTTAATCTCAAAACCGAAAAGTCATGATGACTCCAGATGCAGGAAAGTCTTTGATCTAGTTCACACTTTAGCAGATATGAGGTATTTGAACTTGAAGTTACAAACCCGCCAGAGTCTCAGCTCTTTTAGGTCCAGTGGCTAAATACCTAGCTGTTTTTCCTCTGTGATGCTGGTTCTGTGATTCTAAGTTTCTCATCTTCTTTATTCCAGAAACCAGATCCTTTATAATCAAAGGCTATTTAAATTTAAATTAATGAGAAATATGTTTCAACTAAGTACAACAGAAAATGTTCTCAAGAATATGTCTTGTGGGAGCAGACTGGGAGAAAAAAGGGAGTTTCTGCTGGTCTCCCATTGTGGAAGAGTTGTGCAAGCCTGGCATCAGGGGTCACACAGGCAGAAAAGCTCATCTCTGCATAACAATTTGGATTCATAGGCTTCTTTGGATCTGAGTCTCACAGCACCACTTGCAAATGTGATACAAATGAAACCCATGAAATGTATGGTGTTCTGTGGATGAAACACTGCTGCTGTGCCCACTTGATGACGTAGGGAGAGACACACACACACTCTGCAGCGTAGGATACCACTGAACTGCGCTGGAACAGAGAGCACAGACCCCAGTGACGTCATATACGCCAAGAGCTGTAGACAGAGGCCAAAGGGAACAAGCTTTCACTTTCCACACCTCAGTTTACCTCAAAGCCTTTTCCATCTCTGGGACAGTGGTAGCCTCTGTAACAATGGTGTGTTTTAGTCTGGCCTTTCTGCACACCCATGAATACAGCATTCTGCCAGGCCCAATTTTAAATGAGGAACTGCTACTGTCTCTGAAAGAAGGGAGGAATGCAAGGAAGACATCTCTGTATCTAGTTCATACTACTACTTCCCAAAGCACTCCCAGGATATAATGTAATGCTTTTTTTTCTTTTTTGATATGTTTTATAGTCTTTTAAAAAGTTTTGCATTGCAATATCAGCATCAGTAATCTGTTAGGTAGGACAATCTATGAGATAAAAGGAAACAGACGCATTGTTTCAAAAAAAGTGCTGTCTGGCATTTCGCTCTTTCTAAAGTACGGCTTTCCAGAAACACCACTAGCCTGGCTGACAGGTTCAGCTGTGTCCTGAAGTGGGTTTTTTTAGGAGACATCTGCACTCAGCCATATCCATCAAGTGGCAGTCCCTGGCCACTCCTTGCACGTGCATTTTCCCCATCTGCTACCAAAGCCTTGTCACCAACATCTTACAAGAATGGAAATAGAAGACGGGCATGTGTTATACGGACAAACCAGAAGTATTGTAGTGAGAGAGAATCTCAGGATTTTCCTCCATCCTCCCATGAAGAACTCTGAACCTCTTTCTCCCTCTTCTCCTAAACTCATGGATCATGTCCTGCTCTCTACTCTCCCCTCAAACCAGACACCTTACACGCCACCTACCTTTTCTTCTCATTTGATCTACCTCAGTTAAGAACATGCAATCAAAATTTCTTGTCACCGTGCTTATCATTTAGCAACTTTAAAATTTTGGAACCAAATTCTTTTTTAAAAAGGCAAGAATGGTGAAAAATAATTGCATACACTTACTGAAAAAAAGAAACACAAGTTAAGCAATAGGGTCAAGCTTCATTTCTTTTTTAGCTTTTCTTCTTTTTAAAAGCTTCCTGAATGCATTTGTGCATTCAAGATTGTGAAAACCAAAAATGAATTAGTTGCTTTAGGTACTTAAAAAATCCATCATGTAGAACCTCAGTACTTTTTAAAGTCAAAGGATAAAAGTAAGATGATAAAATCCTAATTTTTTTTTACTTATTATGAATAAAACAAGATTTCACAAAATGACCTCAATGAAAATGCAAGATTTAGTTGAGTAGTTTTATTTTGAATTCTTTGTTTAAAATAATTTCTGAAACTTGCTTTTCTTCTTTTAGCATCAGTTCGTCTTTACACAAAACTTAGGAAGAAACTTTCCATGAAGAATAAACTAGTCAGAGAAATGACAGACACCTGCTTTTACAGTCTGTCAGCATTTATGTTGGAAATGAATACAAAGAAGCAGATAATCTCACCTGTAAAATCATAGTTACAGAACTAAATACTTTTCCTAATTGGTGCAACTAGATGCTGAAAATACGTTTTTACAGATTTTCCTTTCTATTTCTAATGCAGGATATCCACTAAAATATGCTATGCTGTAAAATCAGTGCCCTTAGTTTTCAGCTGAAAATTCCAGTAATAGCAAGGCTAATATTACCACTGAAATAAAAGTTGATATAAAACATTTTTATTTATCTTTTTTTAGATTTTCAACATCACAATGTCATTTCTCTAGATATATTAAGAAGGAAAGCATTTCTGCACTCACAGTGACTACAACACTTTTGCAAATACAGCACAGTCAGTTATGGCACTGCTTTTCCTTTGGGGCTCTTCTGACATTCCTGTTTACCTCATTTAACATATAAGGCATAACCTCATAAAGATTTTTACAGCTTCCCGATGCACTTTTTCATCATCTAAGAGAGTCTTTATAGGCCGGTTGGAACAGTCCATATTTTTCTTTCTGGTGAAGTTACCACATCATGTTACAGGGAAATCAAGGCAGAGAATGGCTGTTGGGAGGTCCTCTTCCCAGCAGAACTGGAAAAGGGATCAGGAACAAGTGATGGCAGGAGCTGATGAAATGGTAGCTGATGACATTAGGAGACACACTGAGTAGAAAGGAGGGATGGTGGACATGACCTGGAGCATGGATAGATATGCAGATTTTACTTCAGGTACTGCAATGTGAAAGGTTTGCTTCACGTTACTGGGTTCACACCTTTGTGAGAAAAATGCAAAGGAAGGTTTTCTGTATTGTAGCTGCTGCTTATGCAGCAGGAAGACATCACTTCCTTTTTGCTTATCTTAGTACCTAAGGAGCTTGCTGGGCCCGAAACACTGAGCTATTTCTGTCCTGTCTTTCTCGAGTGCTGTGATGTGGATGTTTCTGTAAGATAAGTCACCTGCAGCTATCAGTGGTAATACACTGCAGAGAGCAAGCAGCCAAGACAAGACAGCAGCACCCAGTTAGCACAAATCCCACCCACACCCTTGCTCAGTGCTAATGCAAGCACAACATTTGTGACACATCATCTTGAAGTCCCTGGAATACTACTGATTCCAAGGCAGCATTTAACTTTCAGGTAATTCACAAGCAGAGACCATGCCATGAGATATTAAGGATATGTGTACACAAAAAATTAAACATAGTCAAAATAGATTCCAGTACTAAAAAAAAAAAAGTTAACTGCCTCTTAGAAACTGTTCCTCATCTGCTCTGACTCCTGGCTATCCCCAGGTATTGTCTGAGAGAGCTGAAAGGGCTTCATAAGAATGGGTCTTTGCTTCGGTGCAGGACTCCAGTAATTCAGCTGGAATTCTGCATGACAATAAAGTACTAGCACTGCAGGTGCAGTGGAAGTGTTGGTGAAAACTGTTGTTAAAAGCTAAGAGTAAAACCAAAATTCAATGAGACATGAAAACTAAAATTACAGACAGCTATTGCCAATGAGGAAAATAAAAAAAAAAAGGCCCCACTAAAGGCACATGTGAAAAAATGGTTCCAGCAGGACTTCTGGTGTGGCCAAAATTCCAATAAACAACTGTAACTTTGGTAATTTTTTTTTTTTTATTAGCAAGTCCAAAATCACATACAGGCTTTTAATTTGATCATGGGAAAATACTTTTTGGGCTTTTAAAGTCTTTTATTGTTCTGCAGTATGTATGCACTGTTGCAGGGAACTTGTCTTGAACTTTAATATATCTGGACCCAGAGGTTAAATTTTCTTAATGTACTCTGTTTTCCAGTCATCTCTTCAATTAAACACTAATTTATGGGATGAAAAAAGATGTGCTGGAGAAATAACAAATCTACTTTCAAGTGTAGTTAGGAGTGCAAACTTTCAGCTTTTGCTGAAGAAAAAATACTTACAATGTTAAACAAACTGTGGTGCTGATAAATCTATAGTCATTCACGATAGAGATCAAAAAAACCCCAGGATGCAGGTGTACCTTAGGAAAGAAAGGGATTTTTCAAAGAAGAGGACACTACATTTTAAATTACATTTTGAACCTACATTTTGAAGTGATCATTAATTACAGCTGATCAGAAGCTGATGGAATTAACTTCTGATATTTAAATAAATTAGATATAGTAAAAAAAAATCTCTTTCCACAGTCAAGACCCCAAAACTGGCTCAAGAAAAGGAAACATACATTTTCAATAATAAAAATCAACCCTATGGTTACCTGTGGATTGAGAAATTATTTTTTTAAGGTATAAAATCAAATTCTTATTTATAACAAAGAGATAACTTGCATATGACAATATAGCTTCTATAATGCTTCTTCAAGTTGAAAGTGACTCCTGAGAACTTAAAGGAAAAACGCATATATATATTGCAGAGCAGATCCTGTAGAAGGCAGTATCTCAAAAAGAGCCATAAAGGTAAATAAAAGCCTAAAAGGATTGGAACAAAAGGCCTGCAAAAAAAATTACACTAGGCTAGGTGCCTAAAAAAGGCCTAAAACAGGAGGGCACTTTGGAAGTGCTTAACTTTCTTCATGGACTGGCAAAGGTATTTCAGCACCTGTTGCCTACTGGCTGTCTACTGCTAACAATTAATTAAATTTAGATGCAATCATACATTCTTTAAAGACCTCAGTTTCTTACAGACACAACAAAAAAAATTTAAAGCATCATTTCAACACTTACAAATACAGACAATTTACACACACTCCACCCCTAATCTGTTTGCCACAGCTGCGAATAAAATTTCCTACAATGATTTTGCCCTCTAGTATTGTTCAGTCCATGTTTTGTCTGTTACCTTTCCCAATTACTATTCTTATATTCAATTCCAAAGCGTTCCCTATTGTGCAACACAAAGAACTGTGGTGGGTTGACCTTGGCAACAGCTCATCAAGCTGCTCTGTCACTCCCCTTCCATCAACAGGATGGGGGAGAAAATAAGGCCCAAAAACTCATGGGTCACAATAGCGACAGGGAGGTCACTTAGCAATTACCATCATGGGCAAAACAGACTCAACTTGGAGAAATTAGTTTAGTTGATTGCCAGTCAAACAGAGCAGGAAAATGAGAAACAAGAATAATTGTAAAATATCTTCCCTCTTTCGCTCGCTTTGTCCCATGTTCAACCTCATTCCCAATTCTTCTACCCTCTCCGTGTGAGAAGTGCAGGAGGACAGGGAATGGGGATTGTGGCCAGTTCGTAATACTTTGTGTCTGTTGCTTCTTCCTCCAACCACTCTTCCCCTGATTTCATGGGACACAATCCTACGAACGACTCCAGTGTTAGTCCTTCCCATGGGATGCAGTTCTTCATGAACTGCTCCAGCATGGGTCCTTTCTGCAGGGTGCAGTGCTTCAGGAACAGCTGCTCCAGCATGGACTCCCCTCTCCATTGGTCAACAGGTCCTGCCAGGAGCCTTCTCTAGCGCAGGCTCTCACCAGCTGCAGTTTACTTTAGGACAGATCCACCTGCACTGGTAAGAGATTTTCCATGGCCTGCAGGGGCACAGCTGCCTCACCTTGGTCTCCACCACGGTCTGCAGGAGAGTCTCTGCTCTGGCGCCTGATGGACGTCCTCCTTCTCCTTCTGTGGCGTTGGTTTTTCTCACATTTTCTAACTCCTCTCTTCCAGAATTTTTCATCCTTTCTTAAATACATTACCACATGCAAGCTTCTGCCAACATCACTGACAGACTTGGCCCTGGCCAGCAGTGGGTCCGTCTTGGAGCCTCTGGTGTCTTCTCACAGTAGCCACCCCTGCAGCACCACCCACCAAAACCTCGCCACGTAAGTGCAATTCAGTCACATCAGTGCTTGCTGCACATCCAGGGGCAAGGTAAACCAAGGTAAGGAATAGCTTTAAAATATGCAACGTGTCTGGGGACCATTGGTAAGTTTACACATGAATTTAGAAAAAGGAGACTTTTAGTTGTCCAAAAGTGAGGCTCTAAACCTTCTTTTCCTCAAGTGTAATGCAAAGCACTTAATGCAGCTTGTTTTAAACAGAATATCATACATTTATAGTAGTTTGTTCAGTTTGTCTATGACACAGGGTTGAACTTGGTGACTCAGAAGTTGCTGTGAAATTTCTGCCGATGGCAATAGGCTAATGAAAAAATCTGAGTTAAAAGCATTATCAGCAGTATGCTTTCACTAGAAAACAAAAGGAGAGGATTTCATTCATATTCATCTTTCTAAAGAAGACAGCTCTACTTTGCACAGCTAAACCAACATTTTAAAAATAAATTAAATATCTACCCACTGAAGACAAGATATTTCTAGAGATATCTTCTTAATAGGCATTTTAATTAAATTTCAGCACCCACATGATATCAGGGCTTACAATGGAGCCTGATGTACAAAACAGAGAGGTTGCTGTCCATCATCCAGTCGTCTCCACTGTTTAAATACGTTTGGAAACTTAAATGGTTCTCACACAAAGAATATGAAATTTCCAAATATACATTTGCATGTAGTACTGGAGAGGAAGAAATTTCTTCCATTATGTATTTGAGGTGACAGGATGCTGTTTATTCATTTTTCACTAATCCATCATATTAAGAAAGATGATGCTGAAATTTATTTATAAGTTTTTCTTTTGGCTCATGAGCCATGTTCACTTCTATCATTCTGTAATTTTCTAAGGATGATCACATTCATCAGAAGAGTATAAGTTAATGGTATAGCTCTCTCCCATGACTCTGGCCTCTCCTACTATTATTTTCAACACAAAAAAGTAATGCTTTTTCCTCATTAAAAAAATATATTGCATACTCAAGTAATTTGGATACTAAGAAAAATACCAGGGTCCAAAGGACCTTCTCTGATAAGCTGTTTAATCTTTCTACTTTTGATAGAAACTAATTTTGCTGAAACTGTGAGTGAGAATAATTAGAAGACTGTGGAATACATAAGGTTTCAAACAGAAATGCTCATTAGAAAAAAAAAAAAGAAAAGCAATGAAAAGGAAGATGATGTGCTGAACATTATATATCATAGCATCATAGAATCCTTTACGTTTGAAAAAACCTTTAAGACCATCAAGTCCAACTGTTAACCTAGCATTTTCAAGTGACTGTTCATTGAATGAAACATTTGATTTTGTTCTTCTGTCTTCTTGTAGTTCTAAAAAAGATAATCACTGTTTTACTTTCTTCATCAAATCCATATTTAGAAAGTTTCAATGTGATGAAGTCAGCTTTAAGTATCAAACCCCTGAGTTATAGCTTTTCATAGCAAAGAACTTACAATTCTTGGGGCAGTTGAGAGAAAGAGGGAATTCTGTTTTATTGTAATTCCCATTTACGCTGTCTTGAGTATATCCTTAAAAAAAAAAAATCTGGATTAGAAAAACAGTCTAGATAATGATGGAGTTAATTATATGGTTATATACTTAGCTAAGGTAAAATAATGTAGCCTTCAGTTCATAGCATATGAGAATGTGACAAATTGTCCACAAAAAAAAATGTCCTCAGGCTATTTATTCATTGGTCAGAAAAATCTGTAAATAAAATGATGCTTAATGCAACAAATGTGCACCTTGTGCTATCCTGTCTTTCAGGTATAGTTTATGTAGGCTGAATTGAAAAATTACAATTATAGCTTTTATCTGTCTTGCAGAACATGTATTCCCACTTTGTAGACTCACTTTTTTTGCACAAAACCTCACAAGGCTCATAAATTAGACCCTTTGAAATTGAGAATATGGAGTTAAGAAACGTTCAAGTTTAGAGTGTATTTAAGAGAGCCTGTAGCAACAAAGAGACAAAAGATTGCAAAATAGGCACAAGGCAGTCACTAGGCCCACATGCAATCTGGGGATTGGGACTATTTTCAGGTGCTCAGATTCTTGATCTTCTTTGCCAGCACAGCCACGGCGCAAAGCCCCAAGCCCAGGACCAGTTTGGAGACAAAGGGTACCCCAGGCTTGTACAACACTTATGGACACTACAGTTCCAGATAAGGAATAATCTGAAGTAGGAGTCTGATATGATGATGATGTTTACCATGCAGGGGTCTGTCTCTGCAGTAACACAGTCATGTTGGCAGTAGAGAGCAGTAAGTCCTAGGAGGGCATTATTAACCTCTTCCTAAAGCAGACATTTGAAATAGGCCAGGTGAATCACTTCTAGGAAGTGCCTATTTTTCTCAAGTATGGGATATTGATGAGAGGATTGGCCCATGTGTAGATCTCTGCAAATAAAGTAGGAAAAATAGATCATGGTTTTCACACACTATTGTATATCATAGTCACAGTATGATACAGGAATTATAGGTGTTTCTCTGAAGCCTAACAGTCCCAATTGGCATGTTACATATAATATGGCTATAAGTACTATCTGAAGACATCTCTATATCATCAGCACATCAGATACACAGAAGACTCTACCTCCCTAGTTTAGCTTATCGAAAAATAAATCTAGGGGATTCTCTAGTTATCCAAAATTAAAGAGAAGCAAAGAACTTAGGTTATCTAATCAAAGAAGTAGGTCAAAATTTTCCCTAACTTAAAAGGAGAAAATAAACCATTATAAGACCATCCAACTAGAATAAACCTGATTTTCCTTACAGTTCTGTAAATTATGGAAATTAAGGAAAGACCAGAGAATCATTGAAAAATTACAGCTCTTTCCAAGACGTATCAATCATTGTCATTTCTTGCATACAAGCATCACACTGCCTCCCTTTTGGACTGCAAATTAAGAAAATGAATATAGAAACATGAATTTTGAATAAATTAAACCAGGGTGGTGAATAACCCTATTTCTCCAGCTAAGAAAAGGAAAGTCTTCACAAAATGCTCTTCATTGCTATTATCAGTCCAACTCTTCTTGCCTTTTTGGTGGCAACAGAAGGTCAGTTTCACAGCTTTTAAAGATTCACCAATAATGACCCAGAACCAAAATAAGCATCACACCATTAGCAGTCACTCAGCAGACAGTGAGCAGGTGGAAGATGATTTAATGGTTCAGACTCAGATCCTATAAAATGATCCTTAATTTCCCCTGCACTGCCTGAAAACTGCCTGTAGAAGTGTTTGGAAAGAGATTAGGAAGGACAGATACTTGCAGGATACCACCTTATACATCCGTGAAGGGACTTTCATAAAGGCATTCCAAGAGTTGGAGAAGGTGGACAGCCAAGGAGTTTAGACCTAGAGTCAAAACATAGACTCAGCAATATGATGTACAGTTCCAGAATAAGACCTAACATCTACAGAAAACTCTTATTCATCTAACTCTACTGTCCATCTGTGACTGAATCAACTTTAATAATTACTGGTTTGCATTGAAATATTCTCGAGCATATTTAATTTACTCCTGTGGACATAACCTGTGACTGTATCAGGGTGAATCCCTTCATTCTCTGTACTTCATTTTTTGTATGTCAATGCCTTGCTCAGAAACTGCAGAGATGTTGCTCCATACATATACCTTTACATAAAGGCAAACCTGGACATATACTTTGGATAAATCTTGTGATCACTGAAATAAATTTGTAAATTATTTCATAACCTATACATTATTATGTGACTAACTTAAAAAAAAAAAAGGTAGAAGTGGCCAATTCAGAACAATGTTGTTCTAACTGGTAAATGTAAAATGTAAAACATCATACTGCATGTTTTCTTTGTAAAGGAATTTTTAGGGAAAAAGGACTAAAAAAATTTTTTTGTATACTCTGCACCCACTGCTTAAAAAAAAGAAAGAGTAAAAATTCTGTTCTGAGGGGTAAAAGAGAGGAGTTGTATTTTTCATACTCTTAGTCATTTGATTCACATGAGCAATGACCTCTCTACATGATTTTCTGTGCTATATGACTCAGCTGTAGAAAAGCATCAGTTCCAGCAGGAGATTTCCAAGCCAACTATCTGTATTGACTCCCTGGCTTACTTCAGTGCTAATGATGGGTTCTTAGGTATCTACTTTGTCACAGTAATTATATTTTCCTGTTTTAAATCAGTATATAATCCTTAAAAGATTTTAAAAAATAACTTTTCAGAAGATTTTGCAGAAGGTAAAGTGTGACTAACAACTTGCGATAGTCATAATTAAAAGGGGCCAGCAGGTAAAAGTAGCTGCTGTGTTCTGCAGTTTGCATGGTGTCATTTCAGAAGAAAAACCTGAGGTGTAAGATTTCTACTGTATGCAATGCATTTTATGGGAAAATGTATTGCAAATTTATACATGGGAGAAAGCAGCTGTTGCGTGGCTGTGATTGACCAGCACACCTCCACAGTGGAAGAATGTTCAGAGACGAGGCAAAAACTCCAATGAGCTCAGGAAAAAAATGTATCACAAAGAAAGCTAAGCTTATCTCAACACCAGGGAGAATGAAGGGTAATGTTTTTAGATAAGACAGCTGCACTGTTGGATCATCAGGTTCCCTGAGATAATTAACACAAAATTATGTCTTCCTGAGCTACCCAGACCAGTGTGCCAGGGCCGAGAGTACATGTACATGCTTCAGCCCAACATAAAGTAGAAAATCTGATCAACTATTAGAACAAAATTGGAAGACAGCTTGATCTGGCTTTAATCCAGGCATGCTTTCCTAGGGACTGGAGATGCTCAGCACCCCGACAGTGAGCACACAGAGCCTGGTAATGAGAAACATGTTTGTTCTGTGATTCAACCAGTATGGAAGTGCTATATTATTTTTCTATTATGATTTCAGTACATTGCTGCAGCATTCTGTTAAATCAAAATCACAAATACACCAAATTAGTAGACTTGATAATAAACACTGACCCCTGCTCCTGGTCAGAGAGTATTGAATTCTGACAGGGACAAATGAGGAAATGCTTTTCTCAAGATATGATCAAGACAAAAGTTAGATCTACTGTTGAAGTGGGTCAGATGAAATTACAAATAATATGGCCAGAATTGAGAACTTACAGAAAGCAAGGCATAAGAAACATACAGTACATGCCTGGTTCTCATCCCAAATTTTAAGCCACAAAATGGATAAAGCCTGTCCCTAAACTTCAGGAACATTCCCATGCTCTACTCTTTCATTGCTTAGCTGTAGACTGGCAGGGATGATCTCAAACAGATAGTCACTCCTAGAAATGTAGACTAATAATATGATCCCATAAAAAATCCCATGGCAAGTTTGTCAACAATGCCATCATAGAAGAAAAAAAAAATTATAAAAAGAAAAGAAAAATAGAAAAAAGGGTTGCAGACAGGGACACAATGCATACTCGCCTCTGCAATTCAAAGCGATAACATGGACCACAATATAAAAATAGCTTGTTTTCAAAGCATAAAGAATGTGCTTACAAGGATACTTTAGAGTGACTTGTTGGAGAAAATCAGTCACTGGGCAGTTAGTTTCTGGGTTTCTTTAGTTAAGTGAATATATTTTCTATATAGATTAAGTGTTTTGTTTTTTTTTTCCTCTTAGGGGTGCCAAGTCTGGTTTTACAGTGGTTTTTAATTACGAACTTGTTAGTCACTTCCCATTGTCAGTCATTTGCCTCTGTAAAAGTGCAAAGCGAAAGCAAAAAATAAACTTGAGTTTCTCTCATTCACAGTCTTGGACATCAAAGCTGGTGTATGAAGCCAGCTGAATTTATTTCATGTAGCACATCTCTTCCCACACTTCAGTGAGTGAGCAAGCCACAGTGGAAACAGGGTGACTCATTATTGAAAGCAGCACACTGAAGCACACTTTGACCAGATGAAATTAATGAGAGAGAAACCCATCTCAGTAATAAAGTAAAACTGATAAGAACTGAAGAACAGATAAAACCCTAGATTTTCTGATTTTTGTTCATCATGGCATATATCACAATGTGAAAACATAAAGCAGAGTGTAACAGTTTACATTCCACACTACAGTATGTGGGGTGGGATTCAGCCACACAAACACATGTGTCTACTGTCATTTGGGCACTGTGGGGGGAGCCTGACATCTTCCACCTGAAGCTGGAGAAAGCTGTAAGCTGCCTGTAAATACCTGTCATCTTCAAGGTATCTTAAATCAAAGAGGACATCCAAAGCAGCACCAAAAGCCTACAGGACAAGTCAGGCTAGTCCTTACCTTCTTTGCCGAAGTAGCTGTGTTTGTGTGTTTCTCTGTGCATACGTGCACACAAATATGCACATGTGCATGTCTGTCACCCACAGCCAAAGGAGATAAGCATCTGTCTGTGCAGGAGTAGCTGTATGTGTGTGCAGCTTCCTTTACACAAACACATCAATCCTCTGCATCCAGCAAAGTGCCAGCTGAGTCCAGAACAAGGCTCTCTCCAGACCGCTGCACCACTTACACCTTCTGTGGGCTGGAGTCTTCCCATGGCAGTTAATGCACAAATGCTTCTTTAAAGTTACACAGTAAGCATTTTAGGACAAGAATATTCTCTTTTTATAATTCAGTCTAGATGACCTGGTGTTCTAAAGGGGTTGACAGGTTCTTCCAGAGAAGTGTCAAGCACCATCTGTTTCCACAGACAAGTTCCCAGTCACCATTTCGCCGTTGTTGAAATATTGTCAATCATTTGCTAAGGTCTAAGATTTTTAATAGCACTGGAGTATTTAAAGATCTGCAATTTCTTCTCTGCCAGAAAGCTTTTTTTTTTTTCTTTTTTTTTTTTAAACAGATAACATTTGGCTAAGGAAAAATCCACTCTTCATTACTGGACATGTCTCATTACTGAACATAACCCCTTACTCATTCTGAATGTGTGAATGCAATGAGTGTGTGCATCAGGTGAGAAGCATAACGGGCTGCTGGGCTCCTTGCCACAGGTGCTGTATTGTGTTGATAGCAGCAGGGAGATGGCAATGTTTAATCAAGTATGTCAGTTCCCTTCTCCTCTTTACAGGGAGTGAGCTGGGCTCAGTCTTGCTGTTTTCTCCTGTCTCAGAGTGCTAGACAGTGTTCTTGGTTTGATGAGAGACAGGAATTTAAAAAGGAAGGGAACTTGCTATTTTTTGGGAAGCAGGACTGCACTTTCATAGAATAAGGAGAAACAGAGTCAAGACTCTGCTTTTGAAGGATGGAGGCCTTTTTCCTGAGGGACAATCTCTGACTAAACACATACAGACTTAAATGTAAACTAATATGTTCAGTTAATAATTTCAAATGAATACTACCTTCCTTTTAAGAAAAACCCTGACACACAGTCATACAATCAAATAGCCATACAATAATTATAAATATATCCCCATTTGATTTGGGAGGGATGACTTGTTCTTATTAGAGAGAAGCACTGTACAATAATTGGCATTTCTCTAAGGGTTGTTTTCTATGAAAAGCCAATTAAAAAAACCTAAATGTGGAATGCAGGTTACATTTAAACTGACACTTTTATTCTACTTCAGTAAACTCTGATCTTAATTGAAAAAAATTGGGTAATTATTATATTTTTCTACAGGATGTGAGGAATGTTAAAAATTTATTTTGTACTGCAGATTTCCTTGGATCAGCCATGTTGGATGGAGTTTATTTCAACTGTCTTTAGCCAGATAAGTGTTAGTCATCTAGTTTAACCTGATTTCCTTGGATTGCTCGGAGACAGATGGGCACCCACAAAAGACAGCTGAGCCAGCCTCAACCCTTCAGCACCTGTGGGATGAATTGTACTCTAACCACGTCTTGTGAGTAATTATAAACAAGCCAAAAATGGCTATTTTAGAAGATATGTTCAAATTTTACATAACTGAAGTTATGCTATGAGAACCCCAGTCTGTGTCTCAGTGTGGCTCAGTTCTTTGTAGTACTGCAATTTCATAATTGCATTCATGTTTGTGTTGGGTTTGCCTGACAAGATTTTGGTAGTGTGGGGTGTCACACCGGTGGCTTCTGAGAGAAGCTGCCAGAAGCTTCCTTCGTGCCCACAGAGCAAGTGACAGAGGTGTCCAAGACAGATCTGATGCTGGCCAATCAGTCCATCAGAGACAATGGCGTTCACTTATTTAAGTGGAGAGGGGAGAAATACCCTAAACCTCAGCTGGAGAGGAGAGTGAGAAGATTTGCTGGACAAGGTTTGCTGACAGGACTTCTGACCCACACTGCAGCAGTCTGTTCCCCATGGAACAGACCCACACTGGAGCAGTTTGTGAAGAACTGCAGCCTATGGGAAGGACTCACAACGGAGAAATTCATGGAAGACTCTCTTCTGTGGAAGGAACCTTACACTGGAGCAAGGGAAGAGTGAAAGGAGGCTTCCTACTGAGGATGAAGCAGTGGCAGAGACAAACTGTAATGAACATTCCCCATCTCCCAGCACTGCTTGGTCTTTCCTTCAGCTGATAAAGGAGGACTAACTTCTCCAGTAATCTTCTCTGAAAAAAAATAAATTCTATATTTCTAGAAATTTTCTAAAAATACCAACTGTACCTCAATACAGTTGTAATGGATGTAAGACAGCAACTAGTAAAAATATTTTAAATGTCCACCTGTAAATTTTTAAAGAGTTGACTAATGAGTTCTCTAGTTAATGAATACTACTTTTTAATAATTCTTGCAATATCAGAAAGGGGACTAAAGACTGAAAAGGGGTAATGATGCTCTCACAGTGTTGCTCTAACAAAGTAATTAAAAATAGACCAATTTGACCAGCATCAGTAAATACAGGAATGGCTGACACTCTGTTAATGAACAATTAAGAAAGTGATTAATGCTTCAGGAAAACCCGTTGGATCTTTTCCAAGTAGTTTGTTCTGTTAATGATCCCAGTTTCATTAATAAAGGTAATGGATGGTGGTGTAACGAACCATCGCTCCTCTAATGATCATGACTCAATATTGCTTGACATTTTGATAAGGAACTAAAGTGATATGATATTAATATGATGCACCAAGATTGTATTAAAAATAGTGATGGCATATCTCAAAACTAACAAGAATCAGCCGGTGCATTTCCAAGGGACCACAAGGATCCACAGGAGTTGATTCTTAGCTTTATGAAACATGCAGTTCTTTTCAACAACTTAGAATAAAGCCAAACAAAGCAAACCGATCAAGTTTGCTGATGGCAGATATTTTTGAAAAATAATAAGTACAAAGGAGAGGATAAGTTTCCAATAAAAAAAATTCATTGCTTCATTTGCTGAGTGGAAGCAGACAGCAAGCTTTTTTATTCCATCAGTGGAAGTTAAATATCTGGAAAATAGATATTATTGAGAGAACAGGAGAACTTCTGCTGGTTGGCAGTGCAGAGGAAAACAGTCCATTGAGAGGACTCTGGAGAGATGGAGGAGCAACAGCTGAATCTCTTACAGGATGTCTGTAAGACCAATATACAACTCCAAGTGGGCTTTGTGTGACTACATTTCCTTTGTACTGACAGAGCTGTGACTGTCACCATATCCACATAAGCTGGTCGCAATTTATGAGGGCTGTTTGACAATCTGGAAACTGAGAAATCAAAAGTCATGCCTTGTAATGGCATCCTGGAAGCTGAAGCTGTTTAGAATATCAAAAACTCTAGAGTGATAAAGATTTCCCTTAAGTACCTATATTGCGAGTAAAACATGGATAATGGGTACTTCAATCCACTTGCCAAAGTTTTAACTACATCCAACCCATACTGAAAACTGGGTTAGACAAATGATGGGTGAAATAAAGGTTTAGCTTTACAGCTTTCAGCCTAGTTACTCATTGAGGAGAATTTACAATATCTTCACTGAATGCTTAAAACTAGAACTTAATACTCATTTTCAAAAGCAAAAATCAACTAAAAATCTTGTGAAATGTCCTGGATTGTGTTATACACACCCAGTGTTTAATTCTAGGAATTCTTAGTTGAGTTTTTTAAGCAGCAGTTAATCAATGAGGTTGGCCAACAGATGCAGATACATTTATTCTTGAAAATGTTTCAAAATCTTCTTAGCATCCAATGCTCAGTCACTTACCCAAGGCCATAGAGAAGGTGTGAAGCAGAATCAGACTAACTTGTGATCTGCAGTGCTCTCAATATACTATTCTTTCTCATTGTTTGGGGATCATTCTAAGTCAACACTGTCCCCATTCCAAAAATGATGGGTTTTGAAAACAAGCAACAGAAATACAAAAGCTTTTCTTTCTGATTCATTTTCAAATCACTTTTAAGCTGACAAAACTGACTTCAATCCACATTGGGTGCTATGCATGATATGGTTAACTCAACTGAGTTGTGAAAGTTATTACTTGAAAATTCATTCATTACATAACTTCAAAACCTTTAGTTTGCATGCTTTATAGCTCTAGTTTTTGTTATAAACTTATAGACTTGTTAAGACACCTCGCCATGCAGGCTGTCCTATTTTGTGCAGTACAGAGTCTACCTAAATCTTCTTGTGCAAAAATTTCCCTGCTATAGCAGCAGCCAACACCTCAGTCTCCAAAGTGGCCCATGAAACCTCACAGAGAAGCACTCTTTATCTTTTATATATACTTTTTTTTTTAGCTGTGTTTTTGGCACTATCTCTTTATTTTAAATATAAGGGATTGTCATTCCTTGAAGGACAGCATGCCTTCATGTTTTATATTTGACTTGAACTCACACCCAGGCCTATGACAAATATAAAATAAAAGAGAATTGCATGTAGAACCCAGAGTTTGAGATTTGGACTAAACAGGACGGTACCCAAGATCCTTGTGGCATACCATGACATGCCCTATCAAATACATGGGCTTGGACAGATGGCTGGCACCACAGGAAACTGAGACAAGTGTGCAAAGACAATAAAATAAATGTAAAATTGAGCTTTAACGCTTTGTTTCCTCAAGTCCACCTACACTTCAGATGCTCAAAAAATAAGGTCTCATACACCCTAATTATCTGTCTGCCCGGATACAATCATGCATTTCTCAGGTATTTTTGGCACATTTTTTTTACCTCAGCTTTACTCTTTTCATTTCTTTAAAAATGAGCCATTTTTCCTAATGTAACCTGAATGAAAACTTGAAAGAAAACTTAGGCCATCTATTCTAGGTGTTGAGGGTTTTTTCCTAACTTCCTAACAAGTCATAGTTAAGAAAGAAAAGACAGTGGTAAAAGAGAAGAGTGGGACAGCAACATGTTTTTCAGGCATATTAAAAATTCTCATCTGGTGCACTGGTAAAGGTGTAGGTGGCTGAAATCTGTTAGGTATGCAGTAACCTAGCAAGAAAGGGTTACTCAGTGTCTTTCTTCATGTGGTGCCAACATAATTGCTCAGCACTTTAAAACATTACCTCAAAACATCCCAGATATTTGTTAGTGTGGGTGTTTCCTTCCCCATGCAAGTGGGTTCAAATCAGAACCATTCATCCACAGGCTTCCTGACAAGGAAGCTGGAGACATGAGAATTCATGTGTTAGCCAGACTGCAAAACAAATCTGGCTCCTTAGGATGGGTAATATGCAAAAGAAAGGTCCTTATTTTTCTCTATCCCAGACCCAATCCACTGAGCAATTTTTTATTGTGGTCAGGAGGGCTTTCATAATTTAGGGCTTGTTTTTTGGTATGTCAATCTTGCACAGCATAATCAAAACCTACTGGCTTCATTTATTTTATCTTCAATCTAAGCTATTACATTGCAAAAGCATTACAGAGATATAAAACTCTTTGGGCTCTGGGAGCATTATTTGCAGTGCAGGAGACAGATTGTGAACATCTCATAGCAGAGTTCATATCAGTCCATTTTGCTTGTCAGGGATGTTTCTTCTTAAGTGTATTAGTCAAAAGAATGCTTTCAAATGTTCCAAAAATACTCAGTTCAACCAGGGGCAGAGACTTTGCATCCAGAAACATCACCTTTAACATTCTGTGAGTTGTGTTATCAGAACAGTGTGTCAGCCCCTCTTTTGTCCAGGAAGACCTCTTTATAACCACATTTTAGGAAGCACAGCATGCTATGTGAAATAGTAGCTATTCTGTCCTTTCACAGACATTTTTATCCTGACAAGGCGCACTGGGTAAGGAGATTGAGTATTGCTATCATGGAAGATGTTTTGGGGGGTTTATTTGGTGTTGTCTCATTTCACCAGGTAAGAAATAGAATAACACAAGTACTGTACAGTGTGTGTGCCTTTGCATCCACTCCTAACACACAGATACTCGCAGGGCCCACATCCACTGAGCACCTTTAACAGCTGAGAATAGCAGCATGAAAGAAAAAAAAAAATAAAGTGTTATTTTCTTTAGGAAACCAAGTTTGAAGCTGTTCCAGGATGCCTTGCACTTGAAGCCTCTGATGTTAGGTGGGGCTGGTGCTTAGCCCCTCACCTAGACGTGTTTTTCTCCATGCCTCAGTATTTTAAAGCTGCCAGTCCTGGAATAACCTGTAGCTATCGCAGTGTCAAAACCCTGTCATTCTGTCAGACTATTATAGGTTTAGGAACATACTGATTCCACAATTTTAAAGCAATTAATTTTCATTTCCAAAGCAAATGTGCCAAATTGCTTAACACAGATCTAGAAACACTGAAAACACAAACTTTTTTTTTAGGGCAGTTCATTAAGGATCCAGATAAAAATACTTCCAACCTGACATGCTAGAAAGTAAACATTTCAGGCGCAAAGGACTAGAATTTTCTGTCAAAACATATTTAGTTTATTTTTTTTCCTACTGTCTCTAACTTTTTAAGTCATAAACATTGAATAAATTCACAACACTGTCAGCTAGGAGCATTTCTGCAGGGCAATCAATTTCTTGGAATATCTGTTTCAGTGGACAATACATAACTTGTAAGTAGATATTTGGAATAAGATTTGAATAGCTGAGAAAATAAATCTCTTGCAGTTTTTAAAATTTTTGTATTTTGGTCGATTGCATCTGTTTACCTTGAAATGTTGTGGGGTTTTTTTGTTTTGTTTTTGTCTTTTTCTGCTGTGTCTCAGAAGTCTGGGACATGCAACTGACAGTATTTGTGGTTTAAATATCTTCCTTATGGTAACACATTATCCAAACAGGAATAATGTGCATCTCTATTCCAGAGAAAGGATCACTAATAAGTATTCAACACCTGAACAACAGAGTTTATGCAAGATTTGTTACAGAACCAGACTTCAAAGCAGCCTCCCTGCGTGCCAAATCTCCTAATGAAGACAATTTTTCATGTTACTGTGTATTGTACATGATCTAAAGCCCTGAACGTACTTCCAGAAGATTAGAAGAGAGTCAGCCATATCATGCGCCGTGTATAAAAATAGCAGTGCAAAGTGACGAGTCCCTAACTCATAAGATACATATGAATAGTTCTGACACAGCAGCAAGGACGACTTACTCTGGGTTTGTAACCTGACCTTTCTGCCACCCCAGTGAAGACAGATGAATTGTCACTGAAACTGTTCCTCTGACGTGGAATTTTACAGTACATTTTTAAGGCTAAACAGCATGAATTTTGAAACTACACGCTCCACACTGTGGCATTTAAAGAGACATTTCACAAGAGTCAATACTCATAGTTAAGGCAGCAAGGGGACCTGAGAAGAAAGATGTTCAGCTACCCCACTGTCAGTAACCACCATTCCTCTAAAGCTAGACCTGGAGTGGTCTTAGAAAGACCACTGCACTTCTGTACTGGCTTATCTAGATTCCATACTCTCATTGGATCTTTTCCCTATCTTTATATTGTTCCAGACCAGGATTTTATTCCCAGATTATCTTAACAACTACAGTACTCAGAGCAGATTTTTATTCCCAGGTTATTTCAACAGTACTCTGAAAGTGCCATTTGCCTCAGTACAATCACCCATTGCAAAGTAGTGCAATCAGGACTTGGCTCTTCTTTTTATTTTAAGCTGAAAAAGGCTGTGCCTGGCAATGGTCTCCTTTCCACTGACTTACATCCTCCTATGTCTCAGTGATCATTTTTATGTCAGCATTTGAGATTTTTTATTTGGTCTGGAAATGGTGTAGCCAGCAGAGATTTATTAGTTATAACTTTTAACTGGTCCACCTTACATTGCCTAAATGGTTAACTCAATTCCTGGTGAAAATACAAGTTTAAGAAATGAACTCAGAAAAGTGGAATCTCTAGAATTTTTAGAAGACAAAAGTTTATACATTCATGTTTCAGAACAGGCTCAAATTATCAAAATAACCTTAAGATGTTTTATTATTGAATATTGTTCTCACGTACAAAATAAGTCACTTCTTGGAAAAAAAAAAATTTGGAAAGTTTTTGTACCTGAGAGTATAAAAGAAGTTTCTTGTGTGTACAAGGTGACAAACGGTGTTACAAATTTGAACACTAGGACAAGAAAAGTCTAGCAGGTAATGCGTAGGATGGTGACCTCTTCCCTAAAACCTAGGCTCAATGTCTGCAAGTTTTTCTTTTCCTAGTTACTTTTTACATGCATTAGTACACTGGTCTTATTACTAGCTTTCACAACAACAGGTTGTGGTGACTGGAATACCAGGAAAAATGAAGATAAGTAACATAGAAAATACATTGTTCTAATGTTTGCATCCCCAGATTGGTACTCCCTCAGGACTTCAATTTTTTTAAATTATTGCTACACAGAAAGTGCAATTTTCTGGGTCTTGATATTGTATGTCCATTGAGAAACATTGATTTATAATTAAAATATCACTTGACAAAGAGTTTATAAGTTCTGACTGTTTAAAATTGAGTCTAGGAGGACTTTTAAGTTTGAACTCTGCTGTTCCTGTTGCACTGGATGGCAGCTGAACTCTGCTAACAAATCTAAAATTAAACACAAATGGAAACAAACATTTCAAAGAAAGCTTCCCTTTCTGACATGCCATGCCAAGGACTGCTACAGAGGTATTTTCCAGTACAAACGGACGTAAACTTTCTTAATGTGCTTTTTTTTGATGTGATTTTTTTCCTCCAGAAAATGCTGGCTTATTTGGCTGCCCATGTGGTTGCAGCAGGCAGCTGAGCAACCAACCTGGGCAGAGCCTGTGCTCCAGACACCAGGCTGGTTCTAGGTCTTCACAGCAATTTGTCTCTGGGACATCGCTCTTCCATGTGACAGCTATTCTGCCATGGAGGGCCATGCCAATGCTGTGCCACCACTGCCTGGCTGCTCACCACCCCATAAAGCAGAAATTCGCTTTCCAACATTTGTCTAGCCAATGAAGAGTGACCCTCTGGACAGGGTAATGTGCACAGAGTGATGATCAAATTTGGAGGCAGGTTTTCAAGACTTTTCTTTGTACTGGAACAGCTGTAGATGCTGCCCAAGGAGGCAAACCTTAGGTACTCTTTCCACCAGCAGAGTGTAACGCACAGACACACACCAACTGGCCATAACTTCTGTATCCCTCATCAAAATAATGCTTTTTCCAGTAAAAAAATAACAAACCCCAAACTTACACATCCAAGTGTGGTTTAGGATATTTTCCACTGCATTTTCTAGCTGTGTGTAAGTAATTTTCTAAAATAATGTCCCATTTTGAAACATGAATTTGAAACTCTTTGACTATAAAACTTAAAAATTTATTTTTGCTAAAAAACCCCTAAAAAGTAAAATTTATTTATAGTTTAAATGCCATTCAAATTTGAAATTTATTGATAGATAATGTTGAAACCCTCTCCCCAAAGTTTGTGTTGTTTTAGTAAAGAGCATTCGTCCGGATTACAATGAAAAATATACTGTCATTAGAATATCTCCACTACGAGACAACTTAAATAGCGAGAGAAGGAGAGGATTTTGAATTTCTGAAAACAAAACACATATCTTGTGCAAAGTTCTTCTGTACTCTTTAGAAACAGCCTGAGTTGTAACTTCTAAGATATCAGTTTTAAATTAAAGAGTGTGAATTTTGGAAAGCAACAAGTTTGAGAATGTTTAGGAATCATGGAAGCATTTATAATGGAATTTCAAATAAAATTTTTTTTAATGGCATTCCTGTGGAGTCAAAAATCCCTTTAGGCTGCAATACAATCTCTTTGGCTTTCCTCTGATGGTTCTAGAAATTTAATTAACTAAAAAAAACCTCTCAGAAATACAACACAATACAAATAAGAAAACTAGAAGGAGTGAGAATGTCAGAAAGAGAATAACTACCATATTTCTAGGTGTCTTGAAAAATAAAAAGACCTCTTGAATGAAAAATGCTACTTCTTTCAAGGTGATGATTTGCTGGTTTTTAGACCAGTATAATTTGAACCTGTGGAAGAAATGGGAGAGAACTGTATTTCTGGATCATTGGAAATTATCAGTTGGCTTTATTTTTTACCTTCTTTACACTAGAACAAGACCAAACCATCATGCCTTATGAAACAAAATTCTGATGGAAAAAATGAAAGTCCCCACTTTGGGCTGATAGCACCTTCCGCCCCTCCCTCCTTTAAACTTTCTCACTCCAAATTAATTTTTTAAAAAACACTCTTCCAGTCTGAATCTTTCATAATGCTCAGGTCCCTCCATCCAGTGACTCAAGGTGAATGTTGCCTTCTTCATATTGATGCCAGAGAAGAAAGATACTTTGGTAACATGGATAGAAAGAAGACAGAGAAAAGAAGATCAAAAGGGAAGGATGGACAATAAATAGAAATTTCCAACAACTCTTTCCAGAAGATTACACAGTCTTTATTTTTGCTGCCATACCTGGTGGAACAAACCAAATTTTTTCACCCTTCTCAAAGATGCTTTCTACAGAATGATCTGAAATGAAGAAAAAGGTGTTTTCAAATTCTCAATTTATATTAACCTGCCAAACACCTTCAAAATGAATCTGGTGCTTTTCCTAGTAATCTATCACCCCTACATAACTGCCTGTAATAAATACTAGCAAAATGTTTCTTCACTGAAATACTCTGGATATTTGTGTGCTTGCTGTGCTCTAACTTTCATTCTTTGAAATACAAGTGCTTTGTGACAAAAATCAGGCTCACAAGCTTGTCAGTAGCTCACAGCGTATTGTGTCCTCTGTACACAACAACTGGCTCTGTAAAATCTTCCAGAAAAAGAGGTTTTTTGCTTTTTCATTTTTCAGCACTCCATGATCTTTATCTCTTCTGTCCTCTCCAACGTATAAAGGCATGCAAAACTGAGAGCCTTTAGGATGTCTGCCTATTCTTTAATCTCTAAGGAGTAACTTCCCCTGAATTGCACAGTGTGGAAACAGCAAAATTTCAGTCCAAGGCATCCCGCTGTTTCTGTGCCATCTTCTTCCCATATGATCTACCCCGGTCCTCAGCTCCACACTCTGCCAACATCACCTGACTTGTGGCATCAGTCAAGGAGAAGGCAGGGGTTGCTGCCTGTAATCTCATTTCTGAAGACAGTCCCCCTCCTCCCCATCCCTTTCCTTTAACAGAAGAAACATCTGGGGATATAAAAGTCGTGGGGACCTGCTGCTACTGCCTCTCATCACCACAGGCCAGCACTGCCTCAGAGTTGTTCCTAGGTGGGTATTTCACTGTGAAGTTGCAACCCGGCTGTGCTTCAGTAGGGATCAATAGCTGGGGTTTTCCCAGGAATTTTATTGTGCAGTGTGGAGAAATACAGGCCTAAAGCCACAGCAGAGGCCTTGAGAAGTGCAGATGCAGGATGTGTGAGGGAGGTATGGGAATGGGGTGGTAAGAGCTGGGGCCATGGCTGGCACTGAAGACCTTATGGCCATAAACACCCCACCAGTGGTCACTTACGAAAACATAGGACTGGATTTCAAGTAAAGGGTGTTACACAGAGAACAAAGAGGTAGTAGCTAATAAATTCAGGTGAGACAGAGAGCTGCGAATCAGGCAAGAAAGATCATCACCAAACATACGAAAATGACCCTGTATGGATCCTAGAGTGAGGAAGAAGAAACCGTCAGCCTGGGCATCCTCTTCTTCCCATCAAGGACTCTAGATGCTGACAACTTCCTGTCACATTCACTGCCAAGACCAGGGTGAGACCAGTGAGTTTATGACCCTGAGGAGCAGAGGAAGAGTGATCAGAAAATCAGGAAAAGGCATAGAAACTAAGAAGTGTTTTCACAATGAGTTTAACTGAATTATTATAATTACTGGAACTCTTTCTGCATAGGTGTAATTTTTTTCTTTCTGCAACAACCACTCCTGGATTAGCAATGATTCTTGAATTAGACTGTAATAAAATGTAATAATTTTAAATATACTAAAAATTAACTTTTGACTTTGTATATAAGGTGTATTTCCTCTTTTCCCAAACAACAAAAAAAAATGTAATTCTGGGTCCATATCCCAATAAAGTGACAAAAGCAGAATCATAGAATCACAGAATATGCTGACTTGGAAGGCACCCACAAAGATCATTGAGTCCAACTCCTGACCCTGCACAGCACACCCCAAGAGTCACACCATGTGCCGGAGATCAGTGTCCAACGCCCCTTGAACTCTGTCAGGCCTGGTGCTGTGACCACTTCCCTGGGGAGCCTGTTTGAGTGCCCAAACATCCTCTGGGTGAAGAACCTTTTTCTAGTATTCAACCCAAACCTCCCCTGACCCAGCTTCATGCCATTAACCTACTAATTATAAGTACTTAGTAAGGTTTTTGCTAATGATACCAGTAATAATTACATTGTTACAACAAAAAGACATGGTGGTTGTCAGAATAACAAACACTGTTTGTAATATTCATACAGGAGCAGGCCACTTACACAAATTCCTAAACACTTTCCTTTGACCTTGTTCCTGAGTATTACCTGCTGAAAAATGATAGAACTAGAAATAATGAGCAAAACATATGGGTATATAGAGCTGTGTATGAAGTTGTCTGCTGTTTTGCCTTCTGCTGAAACAGTCTCAGGTGACATTAAAAATCAAAGAATCTCTCTTAGATTAAAGAACTGCAAGACATGAGCAGTGGATTGAGCTCATTCCTGGATTTCCATGCCTACTTGGATGGAGTGGTTTTTATTTTCATAGAGAAGACTTTCAGAACCTATATTTTGAGTTTTGTTAATCTTAAAATATTCAGGCTTTAAAGTTAACAGAAAGGCTGTAATTTAAAATGCTAGTGTTTCTTGAATATATGTAGACAAACAAAATGGTTAAATATATCAAAAGAATTAGGTTTACAGGCTATAATCCATTACCTCTTTGAGTCATCACCTACCATAGCCAAAGGCAATTTGTTAATGTCAGAAAAAAGCTGGTATTTCTTGTGTAAAAGTGATCATACTGCTCAAACAATAGTAAACAAAGGAAAAAAGACAATGCTTCTTTCCTTGGTCACTATCAAAGGAGAAACAAAAAGGCTACATAAGGTTAGTGTGGGTCTGCAAGGGAGACAGCACACCAGTGGATGCCAAAGTGGCATTCAGCATTTATTCTATAGGTCTATGAGACAAGACACCACCAGAAATTAAGGAAAACTGGTCCAGTTGCAAATGAGTTACATTTGCTGATTCTCTGAGCCTTTGTGTTTTCAGTCTGGATTGCTGCAGGACCATTACTTTAGATGCCATTATGACACTGAAAATTCATGCTGCAGAAGTGATCAAGTGTTCTTCACTGCGCTCCATCTTTTAAGACGGTCTTTACAAGGCTAATTTTCTTACCTCCATTCCTTTTTGGATATTCTGCCTCTGATTAAACCTAAATCTTACAGGTGTAAAGGACATTTTACATTTCCAAAGAGAAAAAAACAAACCCAGTCTCAGAAGATATGATTTTCACACCAGACTCAAATCAGTACTCATAAGTTTTATAAGTTCCTGTGAGCAATTGCAAATCTATTCTCACAGAAAGGTACAAGCTAAATCAAGTCTTAGATTTCGAAGTAGATCTTACTTCAATAAATGTAGGGGGAAGTTAAGGCGTTTTGGTGACCTATTTGTCAGAATACATACGAGGACACGTAAGCAAAGGCAATTACTTGTTCTGTTTCCTATGTCATTCCTTGAGCTGGGGGAGGAAACACCTTCAGAAAGAAAGCATGAGGGGCTGTCCACTCGAAGATTGGTGCTGGAAGGAAACCACCACCTTTTTTTTGCACTGAAGAGAATGCTACAACTGGTATTTCTCATAATAAACCTCAACCTCTGGGCCTTTAAAATAAAATTTAAAAGAAGCTCATTCTGTTTTGCTTAAATAGGTAAACTGCATTTTGAGCATCTACCACTGTTCCCACATTGTTTTGCTCATAGGCTCACTGCTTGGCTAAGCTGATGAATGGCCATTAGCACACCTGACTGTTTCAAGGCCTATTATGGCTCTAACTTGGCGTATTTTATAGGAGATGGTCATCGTCCTTTCATTGCCCCATACCTCATCTTCACTAGGCCTCTCCAGGAGCCAAATAAATTCACCATAATGTGAGAAAGGATTTATTTTTAGTCTGAAAAGGATTTCTTTTCCTCAATATAATGGATTAGCTTTGTTCTAAATCTATACTGTCATCTAGCTGAATTTGTTGGAAGGAGAAGAAAATCAAAGATTAAATGCATTTGAGCTGCTGTAGAGCCATCAGGAAAGATGTTTTTTATGGTCAAAGTGAATAACCTCTGCTTTTCCCCTTTTCTTTTTCAGGAATAATACTATACAGCAAAGGGACACTGTGAGGTGAAGGAGAGCAGTATCATATTGGTAGAAATGTTTTTGCTTTTGACAAATATGGTAGGAAATCATGTAACATTATGAACATTACCCTGTGAATAAAGCTCACAGAACACCTTGCCTAGCTTCAAAGACTTTGTACACTGTAGAAAGCTGCGACAGACATGAAGACTTTCTGATTGCAGCACATCTGTTCTAAAGAAGAGACAATATTTCATTGATTTAAGGAGTTTGGGGTGGTTTTATTTGTTTGGTACTTTTTTGGCTTGGTTTCCTGTTTTTCGTTGTTGTTGTTGTTGTTTGTGTGTTTTAGTTTGGTTTGGTTTGGTTTTTTTTCATTTCGAACTCTAAGATGGGACTTTGTGACAAAAAATCTTGTTTGTTTTTCTGACTGCATCGGTTAGTCTAATGAAAAAATCTGTGAAAGTTTTGGTGGATATAAATACTGAAGGTTACTGATACATGCATCAAAACTACATTCATGCAACTCAATAATCAATACATTGAGCTAAGCTGATATAGTACTATTTCCCATTTTTTACCTCTAATTTTAAATATTCAGTGCTACAATGCATTCAAAAATGCTGATTAGTAACTACATCTGATATGAATTATCATTTTACAGAAAATAATTTTTCCCATATTACTCATTTTCAGACACAATCTGCCATATGTCTAAACTACAATCTTTGATTTTACGCTGTTTAAGACTAAACTGTATTCTGAATCAGACTTTTTTAATCCTTCATGTATAATTGAAGATCAAAAAATCTGATAAATAATCTTCTGATGTTAAATTTATTCACAATGATAAATAACTGTTCTGCTTCTTCGTCTGTTCTGCCAGGAAGTGAGAAAATAAATCTGATCTAACCATGAACAATTTGAATTATTTGCATATTTATAAAACTATTAAACTTAGAGAAATTGATTTATTTGCACAGTGAAAAGGAAATATTTATATTCCTTTTAGAAGCATGGATCATTTTTATTCCAGAACATGAGTTTGCATTGAAATCAACAGTAAAAAGTTATTGAAAAGACTCATTTTGAGAGAAAAAATATTTCTAATGTTACCGTATTGTAAAATGTAAGAAGCCATCATGTTTTAACTAAAATTAAATGTAACCGTGGTACAAAACCAGGTCAACCTCTGAAATCAGATTGCATGATATTATGGATGCATGAAAATGAGTTTGAGGGGTTAATAATTACATTTGGAAACAAAATAGTTACATGCTGTAATTACAGTGTTAAAATACTGACCTCTTTCAAATGTCCATAAAGGAGAAGAAAGCGCTTGTTTTCAGAAGGTTTTTAATCATTGTTATGTCTAATGTTGTCTAATTTGATTAAGGCCTCCATTCTGCTAACCTTCCTCATGTTAATCTATTTACTGTAATGGACCCTTCCAAGACTGAGCATTTCAGCCTGGCTGAAAGCATTAGTTTACATTTTGCAGAGCATTATTATCTATGTATTTGTCTGTCTATATTGCTGTTTAATAAAAAAACAATGCATTTTTCCATGCATATATTTGTTTTTGACATTTTTTACCCTATATTATATTTTTAGTCATCATTTCGATGCCTTGTATTAACATTTGAAATGAGAGTATTATAGCTTTCTGAAAAATAAATTAAGTGCAAACGGAAACACAGATAAATCCAGCTAGAAGCTATGTTCAAGCTATGCAAGAGATTGCAAATACTGGGGGTTTTTAAATCATGGCTGTGTAATAGAAGTGAGAGCCTTTCCTAGGTTCGATGTGCATGCTCTGTCAACATCCCACATCTCAGCCTCGGAGGAGGAGCCATCCCATTATTTACTGTAGTCACAGACCACGACTCCAGGGTATGTTGCCATATGCATCAGACAGTAAGTACAAGAGCAATCTATGTGACTAGCAGGAGATTCTCAATTTCCTTGTGGCAGAACTTAATGTTCTAACATAGAACCAGCTTACAAGACAAATTCAGCGTTGAATCTGGATGACACCAACTTCCCACAGATAGGAAAGCATATGAGTCAGTGAAATTCAGAATTAAGACTACTGAATACACTGAATTCAGAGCAATCATGCTATACATTGTAGATCATAGTATAGAACAGTATCATAGTAATCATATATTGCACTGTGATAACACAGCACACAGTTTGGAGAATGGATCTAAACAAGGCTATAAATTTCTTTAAAGCTCTGAAAAAAAAATCTCTGAAGAATGAAGAAAAGACTAGAAGTGTTTTGCCCACATCACAGTCTGTCTCTTACAAGCACCATTCCAGCCTACACACCAGCTGTTGAGCTTTTGCCCTTCTGATATCTAAGTAAAACATTTCTCATCATTTGTAGGAGAGTGACTCCCCTTCCTTACAGGTGGTGGCAGAAATAAGAAGTGGGGATGTGCAGAGGCAGAGAGAGGAAGGCCCAAATTCAACCCATTCCTGGTAACTACTATCGGTACTTATACCTGGTACTGCACCCATTTCATCCTCCAAGTACTTCTTTCAACAGATTTTCTTCATTAAGTCAGCTTTCTTAGGAAGTTTTCTAACCAGAGGCTGAAATGAGACATCACTTTACTACTACACTCTCAGCCCCCTCCTCTGAGAGGAATTTCTCTCAATGGCTTCTCCTTGAAACAGGTGGGTACCAATATATATGTGCTGGGTAAGTGCATCACTAAATCTTCCTTCCCCATCTGTTAACAGATAGGCAGGCAACCAAGAAACTGAACTAAACTTAATGGGACATGCTGGTTACCTTTTTAACTGGATTGACACTGAAAAAGATGAGACTGTATGTTTTGAAAAAATTATGACAAGCTGTGTGACCTAACTTCACCTCTGTTGATGTTCAAGTGCATCCATGTGGAGCAGCTGTCCTGCTTTTACATGACATTTCCTTACAACATTTCCCTCCAACCTGTTTTGCTAGGGCTTTCAGCTTTACTGATTGGCTAGGTTCTATGTGAACCCTGTCAGCAGGAGACTGCCCTGACTAAATCTTTGTTGTCCAGGGTTGTCAGGAAAAATTAAATGAGACTGAGATAGTGCCAACTGGTACAGGATGCTGTCCAAGCAGGGAGCAGGCTGACTCCTGCCCCAGCAGGGTGACCTGAGACAATGTGCAAACACACACTCCAGCCCTGCTTCCTTTACCATGTACATACACTCAGGAATTTCTTTCAGTGTTTTCTGTTCTAAGATTTCTGGTGATAAAACAGTGATTGAACAAAAGCTGTATCCATCAGGTTTGGGGTGACTGTTTAAAGCTGTAGGGGAGGAAGAGATGGAAGGAAGGAAGGAAGGAAGGAAGGAAGGAAGGAAGGAAGGAAGGAAGGAAGGAAGGAAGGAAGGAAGGAAGGAAGGAAGGAAAATCAAGCCCTGAACACCAACAAATCTAATGGTAAAGGCAATTATGTGAGATGCAGAATTCCACAACCACAGAGGTTTGACCACTCAAGACTCAGTTTGTACCTACTTCTTTCTGGAAAATTTGCAGATAAAAATCCATTTTTTTAATTTTTTTTTTTTTTATTCTGTATGAGAATTGGGAATGTTTTTGAAGTCTTGAAAGTTTTAATGGGCTGAGAAATACAACTGTCTGTGTTCAATAATTTGCCCAGCACAGGGCCATTGACATATGAGTGTTGTCTTAGAAAATATCTTCCTGAAACCTTTTAAGGCCATTCCTTTAATTTTAAAGTTGCAAACCCCCTTGGTTTTATCTCCCAACTTAGATGTAAACAGTGCTTTTAAAGTCAGAATCAGGCCAGTTTGAAACATTTTGTTCTCATAGTCAGGAGGGACTAAATTTAAAAGTGCTAGTAAGCCAACACCTGCTACAAATAAAAGAGAGGCTCAACTTCATGCTCAAATTTATTTTTCACTGCATATGGGAGATGTGATAAATCTCCAATAGGCTGCTCAACAGTTTCAAGAGGAAAACACAGATGAGCAACAATATTAGGAGAACACAGTATCATGATATGGAAAGAGTAATTCTTTCAATGGATTATTGCTGAAGGTCAGTCTAAATTTGTAAGCATTTTGAGAAGGAATTTCTTTCTGCACAGCCTGATTAAATTGTAGAAATGAAGAGCATAAATCTGCTTCAGAAGAAACTGATTGTAGAGAAAGAAAAATCAAGAGGCTATAGCAAAATGTTTGATCCAGAGACACAGCTGATGAGATCAGACTTTTATTTGTACTTCTCAGAAACGGCAAGAGATAATGAATCATTACATTTGTCTTCTGCCAATGAAATGTACATTTACTTCTATTGTATACCCAGAATAAGAATTGTGTACGTTTTCCTGTTTTTCTCCTTGCAAGAGTGAATGTCTCATCAAGAGGACTGACTCCTTGTGTCAATAATAGGCAGAAAAACGTATTTTGCTTTAGATATAATTTGAAACATCACTGTTAAAAAAAAAGATTTTTCCATAGTCAATTATTTAAGCTTTTCTGTAGTTTATTTTTCTTTACATATTGTTGTATACAGGGCTCTACAGAGTGCCACGGTCCAAAAAAAGAAAGTCTGAATAACAAATCCAGCTGCATGGAATCACACTGCGTTATTATCCTTCCTAGATCCCTCCCCAAAATACTCTCTGCCAATATGTCTGCCAAAATGAGAAAATCTAGTTAACAGGTTTTCTGTAATCACTTTCATCATACTGATGAGTTAATATTTATTCATTCTTGTATTCTCCATATTAATTTGATTCATCTACCTGTGTTCAGGAAGCCATACTCCAGTTAACTTTAATACAGGCATGATGGCACAGACATCAGTGAAATCTCTAGGAGCATAGCAAGGACCCTAGATACATGCCTACACTGTTAGTGTATGCTGAAATCAATAATGAACATCATTATTGCTACTGTTTTGAGTGCTAGTTGTATTTAGGTGGACATTGTTATGACAAAATGAAACATAATTATAGGTTTTGCTTTGAATAAAATCTCTGAGTCAGTCTTCAAGACAGAAGTAATCAATTCCTTAGACATCAGTAGAGAATCTAGTTTTGACTCCCAGGAATCACAATACTACTACTACTGGCGTCACTGCTACTACTAAGAAGCACATGAAGATGTTTAAAATCTCAAACCCACAATCTAACAAGGAATCAAGAAAGGTAAAAATGTAAATCCACTCCAAGGGCACCAGGGTAGTGCTATCAGACTGGAGGGAAATGATCAGTACAGCTTTTCATTTTATTATAGTCTCCTGACAGTAGTTTCAGAAACCCCTGGAGTTGTCTCTGACAGGGAAGTTTCTGGACGGCATTTGTTTAAGCAGCATTGGAAATAAAATACATTATTTGTTTTACTGCTATTCTGACAATGGCCTTGATAACATGCAAATTACACAGTTTGCAGACATGAAAAAGCAAAGCACATATAGACACATCTGTCCTTTTTCTGCTTCCTTGCTACTTATACTTTGCAGACATGTAGTTAATGATCCTGTGGCACGAATTTTAAATTATAAGGCTCTTTCTTTGCTGGGAGCTGTTCTTCATCATTATTATTCTCTTTTGTGGAGGTTGCCAAATAAAACAGATATTTGGTTTATAACTGAAGTGCTGAAGTGATACTTAATGTACTAGAAACTTAGAGTATTCCCCATCAAATTAAGGAAAGCCAGACCATGACACTCCTATTTCACATACTAAGTCCAAGAGGGACTTTTTATCTTTGCTATCCTTTTCCACCAATAATTTTGCTATGGCCTGTTTTTTATAAGCTTTCTAAAATCAGGCTTAGACACAGATCCTCAGTTAGAGTATATTCACAGACCCCCTCTAATGGAATTTTACCATATTTTCAACCCAATTTAATCAGACACATTTTAGGTGCATATTTCACAGTGTTATTATAAATAGGCAAACATACTGACTTCACAGGGTCATTCAGAAGCTCTTGGCATTGGCTCTGGCTGTAATTTTGGTTTATGGGAGCTGTTGCACAGTTTGGAAAGTTAAACATTATACTTCTCCTCCTGACTTCTAAATCTCATGGCTATCAATATGGTGGAGTAATTCAAATGGAAAAATCACCTCTCAGCTACCTGCAGAAATATCAGCTTCCACATTCTTCTTTGTAATGCCTGGATTTCAACTTGGATGACAATGACATGCTATCTAAAAATTATTCCCATGCCTTCTAAAATGTATCATTAGAGCTGGCTTACAAAATCTGCTATATATTTGGGTTTCATTCATTCCTGTATGGATAAAACATTCAAATGCAGATATTTTGTTTCATCAGATATTGATGACAGGTTTTGTTCCCCCTCATAATAACTGTTTACGTTTAATTGGGGAACCAAGTGATGAAAATACTTTAAAATTTGAAAACAGACTTTTTTATACAGAAAGACTGTGACAGCTTTTACCCCAGACTGATAGTAAAAGCAGTTCACATGCTTTCTGTTATTGCCATCCTCCGTATGACAGATTCTCTGGCTAGAATACATTTTTCTGCAATGCACTATTGCCTCCTGCTCCTGGGACTTCTATCTTTAGTGAATCACAAGAAGGCTGAGTCTGACTGGGGAATGCAACCAGAAGGAGAAAGTAGTGATAGCAGGAAATCACGCTAAAACTTCTGTGAAGCATTTCTAAATGGAAAGACATGTTTTCAGTGAGTTTACACGAGATTCCTATATGTAGATGTCCAGTTTTTCAATTAAAACTTTTCACGGAACCGTGTCTGGTTTTAGGAAAAATGCACTTAATCAAAACTCAGTTTCCACTAGGAAGATGTAAACTTTGGTTGTTCTGGTTTGTTTTTCAACTACAAAATGTAGATGTAGAATTCAAGGAGAAAACAGGGCAGATTGCTTTGAAATCTGCTGAACTCTACAGAGTACTTTTGCAGAGGCAGAACAAGCATAAATGATTCTTTTTCACACTTACCTGAACCCCTTTCCATGGCAACTTATTACATTCTACATTCTCAGCTGTGTTCCCACAAATCCTACAGGGCATGAAATCCCTTCTTTAGCTTCTTCACTATTCTAAGAGAGATAGGATCTTGCAGGTTTTTATAGTCATAACTTTCAAGTAATCACAATTCATAAAAGCCCCAAGACTTATTTTAAAAGACCTGCAAGAGAAATATCAATGCTTTCTACTTCCACAAAAAATATATATATATATAAAAAGACATTTTTAAAATGAACTTTGAAACAATTTAATTTAAGGAAGGTATATTTAGACTCAAACTATATGATCTTCATTGTTCTATTGATTTAAGGAAACAATTAAGAACACATTTTCACACTGTTTTGTCATTAATTTGAAAATATCAGATTGCTAATTGTAAGCCAATATTATAGAATTCACACTTATTCAAGTGTTGAGTACACAGAAAGTATTATTCCCCTGCTTTTCTAACTGCAACTCTAACCACTGTTGCTTATTCCTCTGAGTGTTAGAACACCGAATTCTCTATTAGCTAATGCAATATAAGCATTTTTACAGAGTAGTGCAAAAGCTAGTCAGTAATGTAATCCTGGATCTACTTCAAGAACATTTCTGTCAGTAAAAATGTCTGTTAATCTCTGTGGTCTTTGTGTCAGATGACACAGAAAGTATGGTATTGTAGATTTTCCTAACACAAAAGTAATAGGGAAAAAAAGCTTAGTTTAATAAAATTCTTGTACTCAAAATCTTTGTAAATACATTCTTTTTATTTCAGGATAGGATGGTAGTTGATTGTACCTGAAAGAGAGGGGGCTAAAATACTCAGGACCATCAACACTTGCAACAGAATGAGCTAAAACCTTCTCAAAAAGGTTGGACAAAATACTTCATACGGAAGGTGGAAAAATGAATCAGGCTTTTGCTGATTTGAGGAAGTGATTAAGAATATGAAGATGGAAAGCAATTCGTATGAAAAGAAGTTCCAACAGAATTGTTTGTGATTGTAAACGAGGAGAAAGAAACCCCCAAGCAGCAATTTTCCAAAAGCTCAAGAAAATGGTGAGAGCTCCGGAGATGGTGTTCCAAAGGACAACATGGTTCAGGTGAGCAAGGAGATTTTGAAGGGAAGTGCCATGTGAAAATGGAGAGTTTCCTTGAACTCTTTATATTTGGTATTTGATCAATCTATCAGTGCTCCCAGGGAGATCAAGACCCTTACACCCAACCAGTGCCCTGTTATGGGGGCCCCACTGAACAGCCCAGTGTATCAGAGGGTGGTTTGACTAAACCTCTTCAGGGTCACCCACCAACAGCATCCCCACTCTTTGTTGGTGTATTGCCAGTCTTGTCAATTTTGGTGTCAGTCTATTAAAAGAGTCCAAAGGTTGCACAGAAAAGCCTGTTGTGAGAAAATCAAGAAAAAATGAAGTACATAATGAAATATATAAAAAATCACATAAAATTAGAAGGTGCACAAAAATACATTAGGAAAGGCATAGGTCTCTTGGTAAGGAAGACGAACAAGAGACAGAAAAAGAAAAGTGTAATAGATAAGAAAGCAAGATATCTGAGCAAAGCATGGATGGGTTGTAATTTTGTGTGACTTGGAAAAACAACCAGAAGACATGAACACGTCTTTGAAGAGAAAATGCTGATGGGTTATTCCATCTGTTGTGTTCCTTATGGTCAGGATGAGCTGTACCAACTTACTTCACAGAAAATCTGATTCAGAAGAAATATTATTAAAATTAGTAAAAAATCTTTCTGACTTGAGGCTAGCTAAAGCACTTAAACAAACTGCATCACCAGGTCAACAAATTCAAATAAAACCGGATTTTCAAGAACTAATTAAGCAATTATTTTGAAGGACATCATGTGTAGTATATAACTTAACTCTCTCTTACAATATAGGATGAATTGCAGCACCTCTTGCAGATCTCCCTAGTCCTCCATTTTTATTGCTATATATGTATTGAGCTATATATGTATTGAGCTTCAACGTCAAACTGTTTTTCCCAGCTACAAAATAATGACCTAAATGTCAAATTACTTACGTTGATTCATGCTAATGTAATCAGCTAGGTAACTGGTGTTGCTTCTGATAAGACATAACACGAGTAGGAAAAAGAACATAATTTTGATGTGGGTTTGATATTAATTAAATGCAAAATATATACACTTCTCACTATTATGATTATTTATTCTGTCTGTCTCCTAGTAGGTGAACATTCATCTTTGAGATCTGAGGAACATTTGTATTCCATATTCACAGTACTCAGAATGAAATGAGGACCACGCTTAATTTCATAATAAGAAATAAAATAACCATTGCAGAGATTTAGGATTTGTTCTTTCATTAGTCTTTTCCTCCCCTGCTCTTTTGTCAACAGCAGAGGGCAACACTGGAGCAGGGAAGAATTTGACACTTCAGCCTTTCACAGACCAAACAAAACAAGACTGAATGACAGAGAAGTCCAGAGTGATTTTTTGGGGTTTTTTGGTTTTTTTATGGCTGTTAGGAAAGAGTTAGATTTCTAAGTCACTACCTGTGATACAGTGATACACTTTCATCACAAATTCAAATATGTGCTCCTGTTATATGACAGCAAATTTAGGAGTAGAATATTTAATGTTATCCACCACAGTCAGGAAGATGAAGTCATAATAATTATTACCAGCATAGTAAGAACTTCTCTGTTAGTAAGTGACAGGATATAACAAGGTGTGCTTTGTTGATCTCTATTAAAGTGCATTGACTTGCCAACAGTTACTGAGAGACTTCAGGAATTGTTTTGCTTGTTTTTTTCTTTTCTGTGGTTAATTGACATAGCAGTTTTGATAAGTTATTGAAACCCTTTTGTTGCTTTTCTCTGTACTCATGCTGGCTCCTAACTATAACCTTCCAATGTGATTTAAATAGTCCACAAAACGTGACACCTGCTGATAACAGAGGAGGATATGCCGGAAAGGCATTGCAGTTTCCACTGGAAACCTTACAAAGCTCTGTAGTTTTACAGGGGAACATAAAATATTACCCTATGTTTTCCTTTGAGTGTGAAGAGTTTTATGAAGCCAAAACTCTCAGAGTGAGTCTGAGGAACAAAAGAAAAATTTGAAAATGAAATTTAGGAAGCCACTTACATGAAATTTAGAAAGCCATTTGATTATTGTCACACAACTCTGTTAATGACTACTGAAGTTTTCAAAACTTTGGATGGGAACCAGCTTCTGCCAGTTCACAGGTAGTTTCCATTGGTTTCATTAGTGCTGGAAAGAGGAGCATGGAATTCCAGTTAGTCCAGTATTTTGAGGCTGCACGTGTGATCTGTCTTTTTTCCCTTGGATATGGTCCTACTTTTCCTTCAGAAACTCCGATGAGCAAATTTGGAGATGGTTTTTGTTGCAAGGGAATCTTAATCCATTGGCTTCTGTGTCTTCTGTCACTAGCAAAGAACCTATTTTGTGAAAATTTAAATACCCTAATTTCTGACCACCATATGAATTCTCTTTATCTTTGGGACTGTGTAACACTACTGCAATTCAGGAAAACTTTCCAGTGGGATGAATAAAGCAGCCTTTCCCTTCACCATTCTCTGGGATGAGGAGCACCATCAGTGATTCCTGGATCATTGCAATTTTTTTCTGGATGACTCATAATTACCTTCACAAGAAGAGATTTAGGTTTTTCTGCCATGGCCGTGCAACTTATTTCATCTTGCAACAGGCCCCTCCACAGCTCACTGAATGCTTTGGAGTATCAGAGACAGGAAAAGGATGCTCATTTCATGCAAATGTGAAGGTCGATTCCTGCTGGTTTATGGAGAGAAAGCACCATTGTTCGAAAAACAACTAGATGCAGGATGCACTGTGGTAAAAACTCCCATCAGTGGAATTCTTCACAGCAGTGGGATGATAGACCTGATTCTTGGTGGGAAATTGTGTTGGAAAATTGCATTTTGAATACCACAAATATCTTTGAGGTTCAGTTGAGTGTGAGATTCTTCTTGCCTTACTCGGTTGTATATTACTCTTATGTGCTGCTTAATGACTGCTTCTAGGTCCTGTTTTTAATACAGACATCTCTATTTTATTGGTAGAAATGTTTTTTTCTCAGTGAATTCTTGTCCAGAAGCATGAATTTCATTAACATGTGAAAGCAATAAATTTTTTATGAAAGATAAAACAGAGTATTGCGGTGCTTTGTTTTGCCCCCCCCCCCCCCCGCCCCATTTATAAATGAAGGACTTCTTGTTCCTCAACTAACATTGTTATATTTTGTTCTGAAGTTTTTCACCAAATATAAAATAAAAATAATAAAAAACCTCCAGTGTTCAGTAATGTCTCTACTTTAAATAAACAGAGTGGTGATAAGCAAATGCTTTCAAAAGTAAAGCTGCAAATCATGCTTAAGAAGTGAATGCATTTTCCTTAATTCATTATTTCCATATTTCTTTTAGACTAAAGGGGCAGAAGGCCAAAAAAACAGCTACAGTCATAGATGTGTTAAGAAGACCTTTTATTTTTTTTTTCTTCAAAGGGGTACTGAACCAGAAATTAGTTTCTGCAGAGATCCTTGCCCTTGGCAATAGCAAAACATGTAGCCCCAATATTTTGAAAGATACAATGCATTTCCAGAAATCTGTAGTAAAATGGCCACGGGACTATTTAAATATGATCTTCACCAGCAGTCTTCAGGGTTATAGTTCACTGCAGCACCCTGCCTGTACCAGAACGAAAAGCACTGTGTTTCACCAGTCAGCAGCCTAGAAACAGAGTTAACATACTGGTGTAACTCATGCTTGGGTCAACTGCAAAAATACATTCATTAGGAAACAACCTGATCCATAAAGGGCAGGCCAGTCTCATGAGGGCAGGCCAGTCCCACGTGTCTAGTATAGCACAAGGGACTGTCAGAGAACACGAAACTCTGGGCATATGTTACCTAGAGAGAAACCATGCTCACTGTGATGTCCCTTTCAGGTTTGGTTGATTGCCTTCAAAAATATCATTCTAAATATGTATAGAGTAAGTCATGATGCTGTCTCACAACTGCACACAGGCTTACATCACAGCTCATGGGTGATGACCATTTGTATGTAAAAATCTTTGAACAAGAGGATTCCTTTCTGTGAATGAGTTTCTTAAAAACAGCACCCAGATCTTTTCTCAGCCCCTGTAGTTAACAATCTTTCACACACGGAGGCAAGGCCTCTCTTATTACGGCTACCAGTTCTCCAAATTTTCATCTCTACGAAGTTTTGAAAAGATGAGTGTTAGAAGGAAATAGAACTCAACTCTACCATTCTAAAAACCACAAATTATTTCACTTCAAAAAATTGACTAGAAAACAAATTTTATTCCTGAGAGCATCTCAGCTATAATATTTAGAGTCTTCCTCACAGTACTGATTACATTTCATCCTCAAACAAGCTGCCTACCTGTCCATCGGAGACAGAACTTATTTCTATTTCATTAGAAATCTTCATCTTTTAAGAAATACCTTTAAAAAGTTTCATTGTTTTGTTATGTAGTCCTGTTTAATCAAACATTGACCAGAAACTGTAAAAGTTTTTATTCATTCTTGGTTTTGTATGGTATCACTGATTTTTTCTTTTCTTTTTCTCTTTCTCAATATGTTACTTGCTGTAGTTTTCACTGTTTCCCTGAAACAGCCTTGGGGCTGATATTGTCTGCCAGACAGCCCTGTTGTGTTCCATACAATTTGCCTGGGGCTAGATGATGATCACTTACTCTTTCCAAGCTTCTGTCATAATGTTTGTTCTCTGATTGTGCTGAGCTAAATAAATTATTAAGAGCTATTGGATTATGTTCTCTACCACATTTGAGTGAAAGGCCTCACTTACCTCTATGTAGAGCAAATAATAGTATTTGTAGTTAGGAGATATTCCGTCAACCTTCTCACTGTCCTCAGTAAGGCTCTTATTTCACCCAGTTGCTGACAAGCTGAGTGCTGCACAGTCTTCCCAGTTTATTTTATCCTCCTGTCTTTCATTGGTATTTTTAAACTGGCATTAACCCCCAAATTCACAGATGATGAGACCAAAGGGTCTGCAGGAGTGCACAGGGCTTCTGTGGTGGCCCTAGGCCTCTCTTACAAAGCTATAATGAATATGCTAGCTAGATTTACAAATAATTAATAATTTAACACAATTCTGTGTAAATACTTACAATCACCACTTAAAAATCTATGAACATGACACATAAAGCCTGATCTGAATTACGTTAATCTTAAAATAATTAAAAAATAAATCAAAGATTTTAAATGTATAAAATTTGAACATTAAGCTACACAAAGTAGGATATGAAAGAACAGTTAATCATAGACTAAAATGTGTTTTAAAATGTTTGTAATTACTTTCATGCAGATAAAGATTACTTATGCAAAAATAGATCTATACAAATAGCTTGCAGTGGATATTGTTGACTCCAACATGAAATAAATAAAGTTTACTGTTGGCTCTCTAAAGTATTATAACATCTATTTTCAGGAAAATGAGGCATTTCCATGACTTTATGTTTGAGCATATTTGTCAAGTGACTAGTAGAATTATCCCCCCGGAAATAAAAAGAAAAATCTGTTAAGAAATAAACAACCAATATAGTTGTTCTGAATTTCAATGAATGAGCACAATAGACAACTAAAATATACTCTGAATCAAGAAATTTCAGCAATAATCAAGTCCAAAAAAGAACAAGAGCAAATGATTGTGAGGAAATGAATATCAGTAAATATACACTGTAGAGCACAGAAACATTGTTATTATAGCCAAACTATGCTCATTCACACTGAGCAAATTCATTTATTCCTCTCATATTGATGTAATAGATCAACATATATATAGCCTTCTTACAATAGGCACTGCCCTGTGAAGAATACAAAATTAAATGTGCAAGTGAGAGGGTCAGTAAACACTCAGTGGCATTTGGTGTTTTTTGTTTCACATCTAACTAGAGATGTCTGGAAAAAGAGCCCTAAACTGTGCGAACAGTTAGTGTTCAGTATTCAAGCTCATTCCTTGACTTTCTTAATTTAGTATATTTTTCACCATGGTTATATGGTTTTAAAAACAATAGAAGGAAAAGACATAGCAGTTTTTACATAGCAGCTGTGAAGCTCTGGCTATTTTTGCACAGTCAAAAATTTCAGCTCTTCATTGCACTCCTGCATCTTTCCCCACATATTTTACATGCAGCATTAATGTTATTTTATGTTGGAGATCCTTTTCTGCATGTTCCTCCCACAACAAAACTCAGCATGGCAGGGAAGGTGTAGTGACACCTGTCCTGGCTCCCTTGCTCCCTCACCGACACTGTCCCAGCAAGGTCTGGGAGATTGGTCTCCAAGAACCCACCCACGACTTCATGTCACACCCCTGGGTATTCATCTTACAACCCTGTTTCTTTCAAATAGTACTGTGGCACAGTTCTCAGAATATTTTGGATGCTTTGTATGGAAGATGGAAGGGGAGGATGACAAATAAGAAAAAGAAATATCCAAAACCTCAGAACAAAACCGAATCCCAAACAAGCAAAAAAGCTATCCCCGTAGTTCACGTTTGCCAGTATTTGCACAGATTCTGTGATTGCGTCCTCTATTTAAAAATGCAGATGCACTCTGTGTATCCTTAATGACTCAAGAGGAAACTTTACCAAACTCCATTGTGAAGATAAGGCTATTTGTGAGCAAGACCATTATAAATAGTTTGATGTCTTCAAGCAGATTGGGTATGAGTCTGGGAAACACATTTGTTACTGTCTGGGTCTTTCTGAATCATGGATTGGAGGTTCCCTAATGAAGATTAACGAGGAAAAGATAGAAAGTAGAAAAACAAGCATATTCATTTATAGCTTTTAACTGGAATATTTCATATGAGGCACCAAGACATTAGGGAAAATGCTACAATTGAAACACTGTCTCATTATTATGTTGAGTCATTAGTCACAGGAAGGAAGACTATTTTTTCTTCAGCTTCTGTCATTTTCTGAGATGGATTTATATTTTATTAGCCACATGATTTTACTGGCAATAGACAGAAAATTGCCAATTATGTCCTTCTATACAGAAGACTTATTTCTCAGACGAAACTGGCAAGGTGAAGCAGATGGCAGCTGAGACCATTTTGTGCCAAGAAATAAAAAAATTTAAAAATCCATGCACAGTATAGGGTTAACTTTCTATGGGAGGCAATTCTGTATTACTCTGACTTCCTCCAAACCTTCATGTGAGCTTCAGCAGCTTTGAAATACATTTCTGAAAATACAACTGAAAAAATACTTCAAAGCAACATGTCAAACAAAGCAAAATTAAAGAGCGTTTTTGGAGCATACCTAGGAAGGTCAGCTGAGTTTGACTTTCAGAATTACTGGTTCTGCTTCTGCTGAAAAATTTCCTCATCTAAACAGCTTTTAAACTTTTAATACAAGCCAGATAAATTGTGAGAGAGGATATGACTGCAAAGAAAAAATGAATAATTCCTTAAAATTTAGTTCTCCATATAATGTTTGAATCCAGAATTAAAAATCCAGAGAAGTTCAGGCATGTCACATGATTTAGTGCTCCTAACAGGGTTATTAATAAACTATTTTGGGCTTCTAAATTATTTTCTTTCTATCTTCTTTTGGTAGGAAAACAACTACAGTACGGCATACACTGCTCACAGTGTATGAGGTTTTTTTAGAAATAGAAGAGAGAAAAAGAGGGAAATTTGGACCATTTCTATACATAGAAGATATTTTCTCCGCTATAGTTGGCAGGAGGATGTAGCTTGGGTGGTGGTCTGTGTGGGAGCCCCACGCTGAGCAGGCAGCTGAGAGCTGTCTGGGAATGCTGGAAAGGGAGGGAGCAAGCCAAGCAGCAGGTCCCTGTGCCCATGTCTGCCCTCTGGGCCTCCGAAGTGCCAGGCACCTGCTGCCAGCTAGGCTGGGGTGTGTGGATGGAGAAGCCTACCCTGCTGAGCTGGGGTGGTCTCTGTGGATATGTGCTGCCATACAGGAATCCTAAGGGGTCTGGAAAATATTTCAGACCCATTCAGCTGTTTGACTGTCACTTCCTGGTGCTTGGATGATAGCTGGCAATGTTTTAGCATGCTTCAGGGGAGCAGAGCTACAGCTATCTCTGCCATTAAGCTGATGTAAAGTCTGTCTGAACATGAGATAAAAAGGAGACAAAGGAGAATTCTCTTGAACATCTCAAACTGCCTGGATATCAATGCAAGAGACATTGTTACCCAAAAAACCCCCACCCTTACGAAGATACAGGTCAATACTTTAACTGGCATATAGTAATGGAAGTGCATAACTTGGTCAGATAAAAATGAAGAATATTTATTTGTATAGAAGTGGTCAGTAATACGGATAAATGACTCACAGTATTTGTCCTGGGCATTTTAGAGAAAATGAAAGTGAGAAGAAATATGAAAGCAGTCTTTAGGCACATGAAGGCAGCAAAAACGAATTGAATAAGGTCCTTCTGCTGGATATGGATGATGTGGTTTATTTATTGAACAGATATAATCTATATGTTCCTTTTGGGATTAAGTGAGGCATTCCATCCACCTAAGTAAGGCTAGTAAATGGTTGGGTTTGGGTAAGGAGACACATTATGGTACTGAGCGCCTTTTAGCCCTTCCCTACTCTCACTCCTAACCTCCCCTCAGGTTTTTGTCACCCATATGAGCTCTCCTTCCTCTCTTTCTCCTTAGAGTCATGACTCCCCCAAAAATCATTTTGTTTACAGGTGAATTAAATTTATACAGTAGTTTGTGGGATTACAAGAGGACAAATTAGTCTAGACTTGAGGAGAAGCTTTCTACCAGCACTGGGACTTGAGCACTAAACTGATAGAGGTGGCATGACACTGATACTTCCAACTCAAAACCAGTGTAGAGCTGCACAAGTGTTGGTTCAGTGGTAGCCAGTTCTGCTTTAGGGTGCATAAGGTTCCCCAATACAGCTCTTCTCTCAGCTCCAGAAATCTCCTCTCCAGTGAAGCACTGCAGTCACCAGCCCTGACATGTGCTTCAGGACTTCCAGAGGTCCTAACACAGAGTCCAAGACTAAGTATCCTGCCACTTTTACAGTCTATTAGCATAATTTTCCAGTAGCTGTGTTTTTCTTTTTAAGACCCTGCCTGGTGAAGCTGGAACCAAATCTGGGTGCATTGCTCAGCTCCTCCAGCATCGCTGTGCTGCTCGGGGCTGTCGCACACCTCCTGGCTCCAGCAGCTCTTGCTCATGGCTGAAAAACAATGAAGCCAGTGATGGCTGCCACATCACGAAAATAATTACGGACACTTTTTCATCATCAGTGCGGTCTTGTTTCCTGTCTAATACCACAGATCAAAATCAACTCAACGCTATTTGGCACCAGCGCTGTCTTCTCATGGGGCAGAGATAGCGGGAATTGTAAGTAGGAGAAGTAAGGCTGTGCTCCATGAAGAGAATTTCTACACCATTCCTCTCCTGTAGGATTTCTCCAAAAGCCAAGAATAATCTAACCATATATTCCTCACTAAATCTATTTTTCTATTTAAAGATAATGGTGTTATGTCTTCCCTTTTACTCTACACGGGTTATTTCTTTTCACTAACAGTAATTTATTAAGACAAATCATGCAGAAGGCTACTTTTTAAAGACTTACTTCCTCAAAATTAAATATATTAATTTCATGAGCCATCAGACCTCGGCAGTTTTCCCAGATAGAAACAAGATGTTAAAGCATCATTATAATTATTTTTTAAAAATTACTTTCAAATTTAACATTTTAGATTTTTGATATTGACTGATTTGGCAACCATTGTTTAGGAGACATGGCATGAAAAATGTTCTTTATTCATGTGTGCAGTAAGAAAGCACAGGAGTGAGATGAAATGGTCCTTAAATTATAAAGCGATTTAGCATTAAAATTAAATGATGACAAATACAAATATTTTAGCAGAGAGAAAGGTCTCTATAGATATAAAATTATTACAGAAGTCACTTCATGGAAGAAAATGATCTAACAGTCACAGGATCTCAGTGATTAGAAAATCTGATTTTTTCAAGCAATCTTGTTCGTTTTGAAGAACTATTCATAAATTTTTACATGTATAATAAACCTAAAAATTCTGGAAAATCTTGGCAGTCACTTGCACAAATAATACAATTACACAGAGAACTATTTCCACCCACAAAATTATCCAAAAGAGTGGGGGGAAAAAAAGATTTCTAGCAAGTCATTAAGTATTACATTTTGTATTTAGGCAAAGTCATTGGGTAGCAGTGGTGAAAAGTGTATAACCTAAGTGAAAATAGCAGCATTATATTGTATTTTAAAATTAATATGTTGTCAACCAAACTCCAGAAGGCAATTATTGATAAAGCTTTTGGATTTTCATATTCATATTTTCCCATGCCTGTAAGTTCTTTTCCATGAAGTCCTACTGGACAAAACTGGTGTTAGCTTTTAAAAGTCATTATTGTCAACAGTGTTTACACAAACACACACTATTCTGCTGAACTAAATATCCCAATATCTTCAGTAGCATTGATAATAATCTTCAAGCTCTACCTTATATTATTTGACCAGCTGTTCCAAATATTCTCTCCTCTAGAGAAACATCATGAGTAAAATTGAATGACTATTAGAAATACATCCTCATTATGTCTCTTCTAATAATGAAAATGCATTCTCCTGTTGTGTGTTTATCTGCATGATCATTCCACTTATTGTATTCATAGTCATAAATTTTCAGAGATTTAGTGAATTTAAGAGAATGCAAGAGTATTTGCAAAATCTAAATACTCAAGAGTGATCTGGAATGAACTGGAGTTATTGTAGAGAAACATTAAGGAACTTATCTTGAACAAACAATTAATTTCAAATAAATGAAATAGCTATTTCAATATTTTTGTCAGCTCTGCCTCTGATATCTGAGCAATAGTGATTGTGACACCTAGAAAATGAAAGAAATCAGCTTATCGAGCAAACTTGAATTGAAGGATGCAGCTGAGATGATATAACTCAGTTTGTTTCACACACTTATGGACATAGTGCTTGTAAATTCCTGCTTCCAACTTGCAATACTACTTAGATGTCCTTTCCCTGAAGGCCATGGCCAATTGCGTCTCTGTGGGCTATGAGGATGAGATTCTCTGCAGATGTTTACAGAAGGCAAAGTGCCGTGTGTGGTCTTGGGAGTGACTGAGGAGAAAATGGCATTCCTACGGCGAGATGCAGCCCATCTGTGAACACATTTTGCCTAAGCATTTAGTCTACCTCAATTGCAGTGTGGCAATATGTAAGAAAGTGTCTCATGCAGGCACTTGTACTGTAGTGTTTGACACCTGCTGACATGGATTTCACTGGAGTTCTTAGGACCTGCTTACAAGGCACCCATGGAAGCAGGATCTGAGCACCAAGTGCTGAATTACCCTGAGCTACAGAGGCTTTGGGGCCTGACTACAATAGCTCTCTACTTTCTTGATCCCCCGTAGTGGTCCCACCATAGCACTGATGGAAAGGAAACTCTTTTTGTGTAGATCAATCACCCTGCCCACAAAAAGGGCAGCAGAGACCAGAGGCAGGGCACAGACAAAGCAAAGCTCTTTCCCCTCACTCCCATGGAGTCAGTCATCAAGTGATAAGAGGCTAAAGCTCTCTGCACAAATACATACCTGCATAAAATGCCCAGAGAGATTACATGCTCTACTAAACTTCCAGCAAATAAATCAAACAGCTTTATGGCTACATTATTGTGAGTGCAGTGACAGAAAGAGATACTGAACCGACATAAAGTCTTGACCAGCTTCCTTCAATAAAAAGTTCATACACAAAAATGAGGACGCATGTTTCGTAAAAGGTTGCAGCTTATTTTTATTTGTTGACGTAGAACTTACCATGGAATTCTATGAAGCGTGTGAGAAAAGAAATAAAAGAAAGGGAAGGAAAGGGTAAATTTAATTATTTGTGTGAGCCTCTCTCACGTCTCACGCAGAAGCCCGCGAGGCTGCGCACCTTGCAGGTCTGTGCCATGACTGCAAATTGTCTCCACAGCACCATCCAGTGGCCTTTTCCTGGCTGGAAAACACCGCAGAAAACCCACGCCCCAAAACTCCACACTTCAGGGCTGCAGTGTACAGCAACATAGCCATATCCTCGGTGTGCTTGCTCTTCCCTCTGCCCTGCCCAGCTTCTGCCACTTCTCTTCAGCCAATAACTATGGGCACAGCACACTGGAATAACGGGGGAATATAATGGTATCTATTTATTTTAGGATAAATAGAAGCTCTGTGTCTCAGAATTAATCATTAAGCAATGTTCTGGAAATCTACACAACAAATTATCTTGCGTTTCTATTACACATAATCAAACGTGAAGTAAGTTTCTGAAAGAGTTTAACATCACTTAGAGAATGTAATAACAAAAATGTAGCTAAAGACTGCATTAAGTACTTTGAAATCCAGGAAGCTAATTTCATACTGTGCTGTCACACAGACAAAAGAAAAAAAAAAATCAGAAAGCTACCAGAGCACTCTAAAATGATAACAATAAAACCATGAGTCAATTCTCTTTATTTTTGCCCAACTATATAAAAACATAAAAGATATGGCAAAAGAAAATGTTTTCAACCTTTAAAGGAAAGCAACTTCAGTCTTGAAAGATCCTTTGACATCTTCTTGAAACCCTTTGCCTCTCTCAATGTCATCAGTGTGACCTGCCATAACAAATATACATGACCATGATCTTATTAGTGAGTCTCAATATGCACAGCAAGTGTTACTGCAAGTAATCTTTTATATCTAGAAATAATCCACTTCCAGCACGTTACATTCATGAAAACAATTTAAAAATGAGATTAACTATTTTAATCCAAAATGCAGAATCAGTGCAGCATCCATTCTAGGCAAACTTCTTATGGTAACTGTTGTTCCTACTTACAGGGTCTTTAATGGTTTTACAGGTATTTATGATTTGTTCCTGGATACTGAGCGCACAGTCATAATGGAGTGATAAAGAAGGAGGGTTGCCATATCAAAAGTAAGAAAACTGAGTCTCAGGAACAGCACAAAAGAAGTATTTACAAGGCAGGAAGAGAAGTGATGACTCAAGCCTGAATATCTGCCATCCCCTACTTGTTCCAGTGTCTGTCTGCAAAATGAGTGAATTTTATACGCTCTCAGGTTCGACACACTTTCAACACAACCCACCACCAAGCTGAACTGTTGTCATTCTGCCGTTTTATGAGCCAGATCACTAATACACCATAAAAGCCACACAATTTAAAAACTTGTCCCTTTCTCAGATGTTAAAAACATTACTGATGTATTTGTCTGGTGGAGAGAGAAGAATAATTATGTTTTTCTAAAAGCTTGGGTAATTAGTCTGTGATTTGAATTTCAAACAGAGTTCCAAATAGAGGTTAAGGAAAAAAAAAGTCTTTATCACAGTGCTAGCTGAAAAAAAATATGGAAGCGATAAAACTACCAAAAAGCACCCTCAGGACAGGAGTTAGTTGCCTGGTGCCATTTTAGGCTCTGTGGACCTCCTGGACAGTGGAATATCCTTCCTGCTCTTTGGGTAGGTGTGGAACTGCTGTTAGGCTGGGATTACACCTACATGGACCTTTGGGGTAGCCCAAGGAATTTAAAAGGGTTAGGCAGTTTATGGTTAGGCAGTTGAAATCTTCATTTAATGTCCATTGTTTTAAACCACAACGGACACAAGCCAAATTCCTGCACTTGAATGCAGTGGTACCCTCCTGGCTTTTATAGGACTCTGTCCAAAGGGAAGAATTCACCCTTTTCAGATATAAAGGCCAGGACAGAAACTGTATTTGGTCTCTTTAGCTACATTTTCTTCCAAAGTTGAATCACGCTGCTCAAATGGCATCTGAGAGTGCAAACAGATTGGCTGCATGTCTTTCTTAACAGCATGAAAACTTGGTTTCCCAAAATACCATAGATAAAAAGGGGTACACTAAGTTTTGGAAAAAAAAATCTCATTAGAGACACTTAGAGAATCCTCAAGTAGGAAAAAACCCTACTCTTAGAAAAAAGGTTCATATGTTTCAAAGATATCGATTCCACAACTTTCTCATGTGAAATCTTCCAGTATTTAACTCTTTTTATAGTTAGGAACATTCCACTTATGTATAGTTTAGGTCTTCCTTGTTAAGACAAAAAATTGATTACTACTTCTGATAAATATGTTAGCTGCCTCTTTATTACTTTCTTTTTCACAACTATAAACTATATGACATAACTTAAAGGTATCTTTTCTTAGGTGGAACAAGCCCAGCTGAAATATTCCTGAAAGATCACATTACCTCATTATCCATGATGCTGATCTACAGGCTCCCTACAGGGGATTCTTTTTACACCACTGTCAAACATGAGGTTTGAAGTAGCCATAAACTTCTGCTCACCTAGAGCAAAACAACAGTTTCTCACATGTTACACTCCTGGTAATACATCCTGAATGTCTACTAGCTTTCTTGCCAATAATGCTTCTTCCTTTTTTTTTTTTTTTTTTATAACAGCTTCTCATGGCTGACTCTCAGCGTCTATTCCATTAAAATCTTCAGACTTTTCCTACCAGTAATCTAAGTGTGTCACCACTTTCTTTTTTTGAAGTGCTGTTCTCTGTCTGCTGTTCTCACCCCTATTATTTCAAGTTCACTTTTACCAGATCTTAGAGGCCTCCATCTTTACATTTCTCAGCTGTTTCACACCATTAAGAGAGAATAAAATCTAGGTATACACTCTACCACTTAAGGATGTAAATCAACAGCTCCACAACTCCAAGAAAAATCTCCTTTTTGTGTGTGTTTAAGATGTTCAATCACCTCTTCTCCCACACTGACTTGAGGTAGACCAATCTTTTGAAACCTTTTTTTATTTTCCTTAGAGACTTTTGATGTATCTGCCTTCTCTTTTAGCAAATCATAAACACATTCTTGGTAACGCAATGTTGCCTTCTCCTTTTCCCAGACTTTCTTTCCTGAACAGCCTGTACCATTCTCTATCAAGACTCCAATCCTTTGATTTATCCTACAAACTCTCTGTCTTTCTGATTAAGTTATAGCTTTGTTTGTGTAGCAAGACAATTAGTTCTTTCTGTTTATTCCACATACTTAAAGATACCTAAAACGTCTGGCTAGTTGCCCTGGAATCCTGCCTCTTGTTTTCTTTTATCTCCTGATTGAAATACGCCACTGGTTTCCAAGATTTCAGGTCGTTTACCAGGATACCACCCTTATAAACACAGGTAAAGGTTTCAGCTCTTTCAAAAAAATGAGAAAGGGATCATTCCTTAGGTTTACTTTCTACTCTTCTTCAACAAACTTTGCTGTCTTAAGGCTTTAGCCGTGTTATTCTAAGGATGAAGATTCAAACATCTGATTCTGTGTGTCTATCGTGCTGGTGTTTACATGAGAGATTTGATCTCCAGTTAGAGCAAAAAGGGATGTAGTGTGGATTCAGGTGGATGTGTACGGGTGTCCAAAGCCTATAAAATTTCGCAGAATATTTGGTCTAACATACAGAAATGTACAGGTCACCTATAAGGCAATTTCCTTGGCAAGGCAATGCAAGGCTGGTCGAAAACCACCTGTTCCATCTTTTGCAGGCATCTTGGATAGTCTTAGGAACCTCAAACAGCATAAGGCACCCAGAAGTCAAAATGTACATTCAAAGCTGAACTTTTCTCTAAGATCCCATCAATGTATTGAATAAATTTCCATTGGCTCTACAGGGAGCTTAGGACACTTAGGAGTTCAAATGTGTACACCTAAATTTAGGTGTCTCTACTCTGGAGCCACATCCCACTCCAGCACAGGGTTTGATTCACCAGACCTTGCCTTCCTAAAACCCCTACACTGAAATACTGTGCCAGAAAAACCTCAAAATGTAACAGCTAAGTATTCTGACAGAAAGTAAGTGCTTAATGGGAAGCACAGACATATGAAAATAATCATGGAGAACAAAAATTAAATTACTTTGAAAAACACCAAAAACTTTATTCTACTATTCATTTAAAATTGCAAAAGAAAGCAGTGAACCTTACTGCACCAAGTTCCACCCTCTGATGTAAGAAAAACAAGCTTAAATCATTCAAAAACTCTGGTTAGGAGATGAAGGGAGAAAGAGCTTGTAGCATGTCAGTAAAAATAACACATGTGAATTCTGTGGAACTGACAAATGTAGGCAGATAAAAGTAGATTAATTCCTTGCTGTCCACCAAAAATATGAATTGTTGAGATTCAAGTAGTAATAAAATGGGAACCTACATAGAATTCTGCATACTTCTAATGTAAACTGAAATAATAAAATTAAATAGCAATTTAACTGTCAATGAAGCTAAGCGACTTTCTTCCCTCTACTAAAATACAAACCACAAATATCTTCTTACCTGAATAACTTGGAAGTCTTGAGAAAAAGTCAGACAAGAACTTGCTTGTCATGACCTGAAATTAAGGTTAAGCAAATACCAAATATTGGTATTGTAAATTTTTTCTAGTAGCTCACTTGTGTTTGACCTGTTGTATTTTTTTATTTTTACCTCTTAATGGAAAAAAAAAAAAAGGAATAACCAAAAACAAAACCCAAAAGAAATATAGTTCAAGATTCTAGTCTGGCATAGAAAAACAACCTGAGTGGAAGAGTCCTACAGCTGAGGTCAGTACTTACTTGTTTTAAAGAAAGTGTTACTATTTATTCACATCCCTGGGTCAATGTTTTCCTCTACTTCTCCTTTCCCTCCCGTGTTCCTGTCTCTCTCTTCACTCACAATCGTTTTGCCCCACTAAACCTTCACGAGAGTGGTATCTTTGCCAACAAATGTTGCATAGAAAATAAAAGATTTCTGCTGGGGTTGCTCACCTTCTTTCACAGAATCCACATTCTTCAATCAGTCAATAAAAGGAATCTTTTCTTCTCAAGTCTCAGAAACTTGAGTTTTGTCTAATGGTATTTAAGTACATAAATGGCAATACACTGAGTTATGTGGAAGGAAAGAATATTATGGAATGCTTGGTGTGGGCTGGCAAGAACCATTTGCTTTTTGCAGAGTTCTGTCTGGGAGAACTGCACAGTCTGTAACAATAGAATTAATGAAATTAACTTGTTACAGACTTCATGAATTAGATTAATAGAGAAAAAAAAATTATGAGCCTTATTCCGTGTACAACTGCAGTCTCCAAAACAAACATAGAAAAAAATCTAAACTGCAACAAGAGACACTATTGTACTGTGTGATTTTACATCATTGCTAATGGGCAATAGATTAATAGAAGCATATTTAAAATTACATTTCTACAATAAGAAATCTGAGAAAATCTTCCTCCATTATCCCAAACCAATAAAAACTAATACAAATAATGTTTTAATAAATTGAATAAAAATATTTTAAATAATTAGTATAAGTTTCTTTCTTATGCCTATAAATCTCCATCTTGGAGAAAATTTCATAATCTCTTATACATTCATGCTAGTAAGAAAAGCTGTCATTAACACATAAAGAGAAGGAGCTGAGACATAAAAATATTACGGCACCTTTTACCTGGTACTAACTGAGCAAATATGGTTAAAATTTCTGCATTGCTTTTTCCTTTCTTCGTTAATGAGGCAAGTCAGCTTACCTGATTTGGGTAAAGTTATACCGAATCACAGATGCTGCAGCTGTTCTTACCTATGCCCACTAATATTAGAAGGTGAATTCAATTAGTATTTCCTAAATGCTCCAACTCTATCTTGTTTTTCAAGCTGTCTTTAATCTTGTGGTTTTCTGTTCATGAAATAAAACCAGGACATATATCCTAGTGATATTTGCACAAACTGCAGGCAGAGGGGAAAATCCCTCTTGGTCTGCTTGGTTTTTTGGATATATAAGATTCGGCTGAATTGAAAATGGTCAGCACCTGGGCATGTGTCAGTAGGTGTTCTGAGGAGGAGGATGTAATATGGGAGGTAGAAACGGAGAAGGTCCTAAGGGGAACTTATTTTGGTGGGACACTATGAGCAGATTAAAGAAAGGCCCAGTCATGCTGTTTATCACCCCTAAAACCTCAACATGTGATACAGGTTTCACAGAATGTTTAATTTTTCCCCTTTACCTCTCTCTCCTGGCCACAGTACTCACTGCTGAGAAACATTTGGCAGCTAGGTACATGTTAGGAATAAAACATACACTCAAAATGTTGCAAGGATCCCGACTGCACTGTCCTGAACCAGAGGTAAAATTCTGTTTACTTAATTCTCATCTGAGTAATACCACAGAGATTTTATCTGAACATTAGTTTAATAAGGAATTATAAGCGTTGGGAAGACCCACGGGAGACTGCTAATGGGTTATCATACGTAAAATGCCAGAAAACGTAAAACACATTGATAGTGCCATGTTGTGTTCACCCCTGCAGAGTAGAAATGTCACAATATGCATAAAAAGACATAGGAAATACTGTTAATTATAGAGGTATTTGCTGGTGCAAAATTAAATATTACACTCAAGTCAGAAGTTGGCTTCTCATGATCTAATAAGGAAATATATGGGGAAAAAAAAGCACTCGGCTCTGGGAAGTGCCTCTGAAAGTAAGCTGTGATTACATTTCCAATCTGTAGCAACACACAGCAATACCAGTGCTGTTGGTAGCGTGCACAAGAGGTACAAATGCTCCAATAATAGTTTGATGTGCTCACATTGCCAATTCCAATACAATCTGATGGAGCAGCCATAGCCTTCACTGCAGGCACTCTGGCCCTCTAGCGTGCCTCTACTTACCCAACTCTCTCTCCTTACCTTTGTGTGGATATGTATGGGTGGGTCTATGTGTTTATACACAAACATTTGCATACATGTATATGTGCTTACTAGAATGGCTGCCTCAGCTTTCCAAGCAGCTGCTTTTGGCATTTCATCTGTATTTGAACTGACATGAGTTGATCTCATGTGTTCAATTGTCATCTTTTAGGAAGAGATACGCAGAGACCTGTTACAGACTGCCTGCACTGCACACTGCTCCATGGCGTGAGGCTGCTTTCTGAGCAGGTCCCCAAGGGCAGTATGCATCCGCTGAAATCTCAGCAGTGCCTAATTTGGGGCACATCTTAAATACGTATGCCAGTGGTTCACACAGCAGTCTGATGTAGAGATTTGATGCTGCAACCGTGGAAGTCTCAGAGCAGAATCCATCCGGCATTTTCACTGCACAGCTTCATGCAGATTAATTGCACCATCTCTGCTGCCCGTGGAGGTCTGGTGGTCTGGTGCCTGTTCTCACAGTTGCCTTCGAGTGTGCTGTGGCTGGCGGTTTCTTCACATTTGCAGTAGTGACATTTTCAGGCTCGCCCGCTTTGGCAAGCTCTTCACTCCTCGGTGCTCCAGGGAGGCAGGTGAAACCCAACTCGATGGACACTCCCGCCCCGGCGGTGCAGGAAGCAAAGGGGCTGTTGGCGGCTGGGCTGCCTGTGTGACACTGCACGCCCCGCTGAGACTCGGCCCTTCCCGGGGCTGCCCTGGGCTTATTTCACCCCTTTCTCTCCCGGAGCCCACAGGTGGAAGCTATTCACTCAAAGAGACGGGCAAAGTGCGAAAGCGGTGGCATGCTGCCTGGCACTGCCAGGCGGGGGCCAGCTTCCCAGCGGGGAGGAGAGACAGAAGTGGGCCGGAGTTGAGGGATGCTCGCCCGGGCACGGCAAGCTCTGCACATGGTGGCAGGCGGCCCCCTGCCCGCATCGTGTCCAGACCCCAACGAGGGGCTGAATCCAAACAGACCTCAAATTATTATTATTATTATTATTATTGTTACCCCCCAACCAACCAAAACTCTAGCAAAGACCTGGGATGTTCTGTTATGCATCTCTGTCTCTGCACGTTGCATCTTTTTCCTACCATTTCTTAGCTCGTGTATTTAAGTTCTGTCATAATTTTTTTACGGAAAGGAGAAGTAAAGTGAGGAATTGGGTGTCTAGCAGCCTCATTCCCTCTGCTCCTCTATTACTCATCTTGGCTGCGGCTTTGTCCCGTTAACGTCCAGGCCGGGCTGACCCAGGGGCACCGGGCGAGGCTGGGGCGGCGCAGGGGGCAGGGACCACCCGGCTGGAGGCTGCGCCGAGTGGCGTACCCAGGTGAGAGCCTTTGCTGTGCCTCGGGAAGGAGCGTCGGGCGAGCTACCTGGAGCAAACCTCGGCTGCGGGCTCGAAGCGCGCCGGGCGAGGCCCCCGCGGAGGCGGACTCACAGAGCCCCACCGCGGCTGCATGGAGCGGGTTAGGGCTTTCCCAGATGCGGAGGGATGTAACAGCCAACTTTCTCCGAAGTCGAGGCTGCTCCTTGGTGCGTGTGCCTCCGAGCGGTCCCGAGCGGTGCGCGTTCTCGGCTCGCCGACGAGCCCCGCTCCAGCGCTCGGCGGGCGCCTCCTCGCTCCTCCCCGTCGCCGGCGCGGCGGGCGCTGAGCACCGCGGAGCGCCCCGGGGCGGCCTCTGCGCGGAGCCCTGCGCGGTGCGCGGCGCGGCCGCGGGGGGGCGCAGGCGGGCGGCGGCGGGCGCGGGGAGCGGCGCGGGCGCGGGGGCAGCGCGGCGGGGGCGGCGGCCGGGCGGGCGGGCGAGCGGAGGGCGGGGGGACAGCGCCCGCCGAGGCAGAGCCCGCGGCCGGCCCAGGAGAGAGCGCAGCGGCGAGGACGGAGAAGCCCGGCGTGTGCCCCTCCGCGCTCCTTCTGCCGCTATTGGGGTGTCTTTCCCCCCCTCCCCGCGCCGCGCAGCCCGCGCTCCGGAGGGGACCGCCGCGTCGGGAGGAGCTGGTACTTTTTGCAGCCGGCATGAGGCTTCCCGAGGGAACAAGGAGACGCCGCACTAAGCAACCGGGGAAGAACCTGCCTCTCATCTGTTGCAGCGGAGTCCGGCGACAGGTGCGGTCCCCCCGGCCGGAGGTGATGGGCACCCGCTGACTCGTGGGCGTGCGTCCGAGAGTGCCTGCATGTGTAGCAAACATGGAGAAAATAAAGTAAAAAATGTGGATAGTGCCTGAGACGGACGGCAGCCAGTGAAATAAAACAAACACCTTCTAAAAGGATTTAATTTACAAACGGGATTGAAAAGGGTACAACTTCCATGGGAAAATGTGACCTGTTCAAACTGCTGTCGGAAGATGCCGGCTGTCATTGCAAGCACCTAAACCAAGTAAGTTTTCATCAACTTTGATCTATTCTCTATCTGAGCCTTTGATTACCTTTTTGACCCTCTGAAAAAAAAAAATTAAAAGAAGTCCCTAGGACTGTCCAAGGTAACTTTTTGCGCCGACGCAAGCAGCATAAAGCGACATCGTGCACGCCCTTGGCCCTTGGTGATAGTCCAGAGGAGTATTAGGGTCTCTTCCTTTCTCTTGTAGGTAATAAACGTATTTTTCCCTGGCAGCCGCTGCCGTGGGAAGCGGCATCCTTCGGTCGCAGGGTGACACCTGCAGCCCAGCGGAGCGCCCAGGGGGCCGGGGGGAGCGGGCGGGGGCCGCTCCGCGGGGCAGGAGGAGGCTCCGCATCTGCCACCCGCGCGGGTGGGGGCCCCGCCGGCCCGCCCTCGTCCCCGCGGCTCCTGCCGGCGCTCAGAGCACCGCGGCCCCCGGCTCCCAGAGCGGGAGTTCGCGTGTCGCGCACACGGGTGGGTGCGGGAGCCGCGCCGCGGGCGGTAGTGACGGCCGCAGCTGCGGTGTCCCCGCAGGCGTCTCTCCCCGAGGGGACCTCGCTCCCCGCCGGCGCCGTCCGCAGGGACCCTCCAGGGAAGGCGGGCATCCCGTCAGGATGCCCCCAGGAGGGACCTGGAGGGCAGCGAGATGCAGATGGCAGAAGCAGAGCAGGGTGAAGTGGTTGCTGGAGAATAGGAAGGGGCTGGTGGGTTCATCCCCGCGTGGGGTTTACTCGGGCGAGGCCCTGACTCCTGAGGGGATGGGAGAGAGGCTATGGTCCTATTGAGAAGAAGCAGCTGATGCTCTGGAGGTTTAAATGCCGACAGAAATTCAGCACTCTACCGAGGGACACAACTGTAGTTGTGGCTACAGTCGTCAAAATATACAGACTTGTTAATCTATTATTTCCCTGCTTTTACCGGAAAATGTCATTTATGCACTTTTGTTTCACTGGACTTAGTTGAGTGACTTCCTGTTAGCATGGCAACCGAATTTTAGATTTCTCTACGCATGACTTGTGAGATGGCTCTTCCAACATTACAACACCTTTCAGGTGGAAGTAAATAAAAACACCTTCTAGTGTTTGTTTTTGTTACAGAGAATGGATGCTCCACAAACAAAAAAAATAAAAAATAGGTAACAGAGATTGCATGTTGGTTTCATCTGAGAAATAAATATTCCTAAGAAACAGTACACAAAGAGATTTTCTATAGAATGCATAATAGACAGAATGGGAAATAGTTTAAGTTCTACACACTGTAAATACCAACATTACAGCACCAGTTTGCTTGAATTTTCAAATTTAATTGTACTGCAGTGACATGGAACGTTTCTGTGTTTATGTTACTTGCCACAAAGCACACACCTGGATAGCTTAGCAAGGTTTTCTGTACAAGCATACTGAATTTTCCATAAATTAACCTCATTCATTTAAGCAATATTTTTGTGTGCAGTTTAGAGAGGCCAGGCACCAGTGAGAGTGCTTTAGACCTGTTTTAGAAAAGCAGAAATTCTGGAAGACCTGAATTTATGCCCATTTTTTAGGCAAGACTCAGAAATAAGCTTTGTCCTTCAGTATCAAAATAACTGAAACCAAACACAGTTTGGTTTTCCTTTGGTGTTGCCTTCTACACTGAAAGGCCTTGGTTTTGTTTGCAGAAGGATGGCATTCTTTACTATGTTTTTTTCTCTTTTTTCTTCTGTTGTTCAGACTTAGGAACAGATGAGACTCTATTTGGAAACAGGAAAACAAAAATATGTCTGTCCTTTAAATTTAACTTCAGCCACTTACTCTGACTCTATGTATAGTAGTCATTGCCCTTAAAATAGCTCCAGAAAAAAATTCCATTTCTTCTTATCTCATGCTATTTAGAGCCAAATACTGCTAGCTGAAATTTAAGTGAAATTGAGGTCACTACAGATCTGGTATGATTTTGATTATCTTTTTGAGATATCTTTGCTTATCTACTGAAAATGTTGGGTCCTGACCAATGTGGCTCTGCTCTTGGTGACAGTGGGCTTGCATTTCTTCATTGTGGAGAGACCACCAAGTATATATTGAAGGACACACATATAGAAAACGGTTAAGGGATTAGCTTTCACCTCTGTGTGTGTGTGTTTATTGCCTGACTTAAATGACAAGGAAATATGTGCATTACCGCTCCTTCCAGGACCTGAGACCTGTCTCCATACCAGTACACTGTTTAATCTGTCAGCTTTTTATGGGATTTGATTCACTGATGTGAGGTGGCAAAATCAGCAGGGAAAATCCTGTGTGGCGTCTCTGCTTGCCTCTGGTGGTGCTGGTAGTCAGTGTTAAAAGGGACTGAATTAATTCTGAAAATGATGACTAAGTCACCATAACTTATGGAAAGGCAGCATAGAAGCAGGAAGAAAAGACTCTGTTAGAACCTGTTTAAAGAAATAGCAGATAAAAATAGATGAGGAATTGTTCTATTCAGACACTTAATGATTTTATGAGTGTCAGATTTATCATTACTTTTTCTGTTCAGTTTTAAGCTGTGTTGGATTATATTCTCGTTACTTTCTCAAATACAATATTCTTAATTACTGAAAGAAGGTTGAAGGTAAAACGTTGTGTGTAAATCAATCCTCCATCACCATGTTTTGTGTCAAAACAAAATTCCAGAAACCATCTGTTTTACAAGTCCTGAATCATGGAGAAAGACAAGCCAAACTTGCCCATGCTTTGTTACACTGACACTGCTTTAAGCAGTGTACATAGTGTTAGTGTAACACCAGCAGCAATGGTGCCAGGATCCTCATGTCCACTGCGATTTGTGGCTGAAAAAAGAAACTCTCCTGACTAAATACATATTAATTAATATAGTTTTATGTAGCGAATACAGAGGAAGGCTGAGCAAATTAAATCTTTCCGTAACAGATATGCATGCAGAAGTCCTTCAAAGGGCCATTACCTTTCAGTCAAATAGAATCTGAGACTGGCAAAAGAGGAACAACTGAAAATAAGACAATTTCTTTGCACAGTGAAGTTTTCAAAGGAATTAAAAGGCTTTTAGTGTGCCACAAAGACTAAAGTAACAAATAAATGACTTTGCTATTATATCATGTTCTTGGAGTTGTGGGCTGTTTCGGTTTCATTTGAGGTTTTTCTTCTCCGTTCAAACTTCTGTTTTGGTTTAAATTCTCAAAGTACTTCTTCCACTCTTTTACAACCATATTTCTAGTTTAGATATTGACTGATGTGAGACAAAAACCGAAAAGAACCTTGGATGAAAATTAATTTTTTTTTTTTTTACAACTAAGTTATTTTTCAGCAAATGTGGGCTGAAGTGGGACAGGAAAACTTCCTTAAATTTGAGTGAATTTTATGTTTGCCTAAGATTATGAACCAGTCAAACCTAATCTCTGAAGTCTGTGACAGTTTCTGCAATTTCTTGATCACTGAGTCTGTGCTCACTACATTCATCTCAAAAGCTTCTGACATACTTGTGCATGTCAGATGAACCATTGGAATGTTATAATAATATTATCTGGTATATTATGCAGTGGGTAGAAAGGGGAACAGTAAATGGAGAAAGATTTTTCACTGGGCTTTTTGGAGAAAAAGATTCTTCTGGAGATGCTTTCTACATATCATTGAAAACTTCTGAGGAGCAAGCAGCCTTTCCCCAGGAGGCAAAGGCCTCCATCCCACCACTGGTGCATGGACAGCCCCGGAGCAGCCAAGCCATGGAGTGGTGCCCTTAAGCTCTTCCAGTCCTAGCTCAGCACATGCTGGTTTTCCAGGATACACGAGGTCTTTTTGTTTGGTTTGGTTTGGTTTTGGTTCTTTAGAGCGATTCTGATACCCGTGTTAAGGACCACAAGTACATCCTTCCTTGGCTCGGAGAATCAGAAAGCTTATGCTACCTGCATTCACACCTAAGACCCTACTGGCAAAAGAGGTCCTGGGCTCCTCATGTCCTTGTGCCAACTAGTCAGGCAAAGCACGGATCAGTTCATTTAGAGCTGGCACCTAGGAGGACACTAGCCTCCTGTAGATCTTGTAGCATGCAGGCTAACCTTTTGTGGCTACGTTTGATAACCCTGAACTCACATGAAATACCTATTTGCCAGCTATCAAGGTGAACCCGCAAGGTTTCTCTTCCTTTCCTGGAAAGAGAAGGGCTGAAGCAGAGAGTAAACCATTCTCTCTATTGTGTCATCTCCTTTATAACAGAACAAGCATCCTCCACAGGTGACTGTCTCTCCTTGTTAACCATGCAGCAAAAGCCAAGACAAGGAACCTCCCTTCTGAAGATATATTTGCTGAATCCCAGCTGTGCCGAGCAGGCTGTGATAGTACTTCATAAAGGTTGAATAAGCACAGAGGTCAGTAGATACAGGATAAATGGTTGCTATTATCAGCGTCAAATGTACATTTAAAAAACCCCAAAACATGCATACACATGCACATGCTCCAGTTAGCTGCTGTGCTAACTTTTAAAAAATCTGTAGATAGCATGAACTCAGAACTGCCTGCTGGATGTACACTCCTGGGAGTTTGCCAGCTGCCACCTCTGCAATCCAGTTTCATTTCACAGAATTCTTCAAAAAACAGATTCTTATGCAAACTATCAATAACTACTTAAAAGTTTTGTCACTTTTCAGCTCAGGTGTCTGCTTCTCATGTCTGTCAGAGAGAGGCAGCTGCTGCCAAAGAACACAGCATTTTTCTCAGTGATGTCTGAGTAGTGGGGGTGATTATTAACCCCGGTCATAAAGCATGAGAGGAGCATTATTGCAGCTCTGTATCCAGCCCAAAATGTATGCTGAGAAGTTGGCCTGGCCTGACAGCCTCACTTCTCCTTACATCTCACATCTCCCAGAGAGATGTAGGCATTCTGCCAGTAAAGACCTTCCTGCAGTAGACTCTCTGTGAGATTCACTGCGAATTCAAATTTCACCCTCTAACTATCATTTAATTAAAGTACCCACTCACATCAGGGTACTAGGTTAGCAGTTCTAGTAGAATCAGTGCTGTCCTGTGTTTTTTAAATTAATGGATAAACTTTTAGCTGTGTTCCTTCTGTAGTGCCCTAAATCAGGGGAAGAATATCAAAGATTTGAAGATGAAATCTGTACTACTCCCTAGCATACAGATGTTTTTAACAGATTAACAGTTTGATGTCAGGCCAGAAAGTACTGGACTAAGAAGACAGAGCACCAAATTTACATCCAGTGAAAATTATATTTTCTTCTATATTTTTTCTTCTAAAAATTGATATACTTTAAATTTATTTTATCTTTGCCAAAAATATTGTATTCTGTGCATTGATTTGTTACTGTCATTTCCATTATAAAAAGTAAACCAGAACCTTTTCTTCATTTGAATAAAGGAATGAAAAATAGGACTATAGCAGGAGATGAAGGGTCATATTGTGTCTGATTTAAGATTGCTCCTAGTTCATTTCTATATACTAATTTCAATTAAAAAAAAACTAATGAAAAATTTTGAAAAGCTCTAAAAAGGGATTTTTGCAGTGAAGGCCTGTGGTTTTTTTCACCGAGGACCCACAAATTTGATTGTAGTTGTAAACACCAACCACCTACATTCCTTTTATAGTCACCGGAGAGAGACAGAAACCTCCAGTGAACCAACTAATCCAGCCAATTTATACCTGACATAGAGTGGAAAGAATCAGATATTTATTGTTACTGATTGTTGTTTGATTTCACACAGCTGAAGTAAGGAAAAATGAACCTTACCCTAGTGGTGTCAAAAAAAATATCCCCAAACAACCAAAATAAACATTTTCAGAGGAGACAATATATAGACGTTGGTTTTCTTCTAAGGTGTCTGAAGGTTCTGTTGACTTTCCTGATACTGATGCAGACATGATAACAATGTCTGCAACGTAATTTAAATATCCTGTTGTCTGTTCTCAGAATTTTTAGGAGTTTGTGAATGGATTGGGTAGCTGAAATACAGCTTCTAGTTGTGCCAGGGGAAATGGGAGTGTCAGCTGGACTCTTGCAAAAGAAGAACACACAGTTCTTGGGTGCTCACATCCTGCCTCCTCCAAGGGCAAGGTGTCTCTTTGCCAGAGAGAACACATTGTATCTGTGGAGCAAGGAAAGCAAGCACAGATTCTCTCTTCAAATGTTCTCAGCATTGCCAGTGCCACAGTGTACCTTAGTCCACTGAATACAGGAATTATCTCTCAGTGATGAAATAGTTTTGACTGATGTTCATGTGGAAATGCTCACTATTATTAAACACTTCAAAAGGAATCCTTCTGCTGCACTTCAGCACTGACTGCTGAACGGATCCTGCCTGTCTTCCACTGAAAAATAGCTAAAATATCCCATTTGTGTTTTGGTTATACTGACAACATTTTTATTCTTTTAGACTGGGAGAGACACTGGCCATTCATTTCTGATGGTAATGATTTAAAGTTATGAGAGCTGCAGTCAATCTCTTTTACTTGTTTATGCTGGCATAGTGAGTTTGTTTTTCAAATTTGGTGTGTTCCATAGTACATTTATACCTGCAACACCACATGTGCTTTCCCGATAGTGGCTTTTCCCTAGCTAGCAGACACCCTACAGCAGGAATTTTGGCCATTAATAAAACGAAATCCAAGTAGCCTACAGAACAGTTGTCTAATTTGCCTTAAGCCTCTTAGCTACAAAACTGTCATTCCAAAGGCCGTAGCTGTTTGTCTCTGAATTCATCTAGACACCATAGCATCAGACCTCTGAGTCTGTATAGCCTTTAGAAAGAATTTGGTAACTTCAGAATAGGGTGATTCATATGACATATCTCGAAGGAAATTAATTGCCCTCTGCAGGGAGTGCATTTCTTCCCAGTTGTAATGAAGGAAAATTGGGATGAGAAACCAGCCTTGGATGTCAGTGTTTTGGATTCCTGGCTTAGTGAATACATGTCTCGCCTTTATTTTTCACGTTTTAAATTGAAGTACTTTACTGTGTCATGTAATGATTAATAAGGTTTCCTAAGTCTAATATGAAGAATGTGCTGTACTAATTTTTTTAAACTGTTAAGGAACCTGGTACCTACAGCACAGAGATCACGTATTTCAAGTTGATGACATAGGCAAGTATTTACACTAACAACTAGTCCGTAACTACTCTTGTATTTTCTCATAAAAGGCATCATGCTTCATACAGAGCAATTGCAAAATAATATTTTGGTCTTTCCACTTACATAAAAATATTTTATTCATGATTGTTTAACTTAGTGATATTAACTTTGAGCATAATTTATGCACTGAGGCCAGTTGTACCAAATACTGATGTGATTTGAGATGATAACATCTATTTTGCTGCAGTGTCTTTATATAGAACTAAACTTCCACATAACTCTTTTTGCTTTTCTTTTTTTTTTTATTTAAAATTTGCTTTTTTCACAATACTTAAACCAAGCAGACTGAGCAGGGGTTTGAAAGTCCCTTCTTTTCAGTGTGACTTGCCCACAGAGGAGAGAAGCAAGGGATGCTCAGTGAGCTGGGTTGCATTTCAGTTTTTGGGCACTAGTCCTTCTCAGAGCTGCACTGATTGACTGAACTAGCTTGACTGCACAAGCTGGATTTTATAAGGATGGGTTAGGATCAAAGAAGGCTTCCTCATTCATCCTCACCGTGCTTCCTGTGCACTGACTTCCTAGACACCAGCCTCCTTTTGCTACTGCTTCTGCTGGCTTTAAGCTGAGCTGTAACTTTCTTCCATATGAAGAATTCATTTGGATTAACTGCAGACAGGATCTAGCTTTGTAATAGGTTTTTATAATTAAAAAGATTCTCCAGTGTGTAGGATTTGGATTTTGTGTGTCTTCAATCTGTTCTGTCATTTGATTTTGTTAAAGAAATGTTACTTTCATAGCAGGGTATTTCCTTGCTTAGCAACCTTAGTGAAGGGTTTTACCAACGTCTCCTTGACTGATGTGCTCCTGTGCATTCACCCATGTCCCTTACTAACTTCGGATTTCCCACCCACTTGCTCAGTACATTAAATCCAGAAGTTGTAGGTGAGCTCTTAGTGAGACTGAAGAGGATTTCATTTGGCTTTAGTGGCACCAAGTTCTGTGGGAAAGAAACAACCAGCTATCCCTGAGGAGAGGTCTGGGCCAGCAGTACCTGTGTGTGGGTCTGTAGGTCTGTGTGATATGTTCAAGGAACTCATCATCTGGTTAATCTTCAAAGCCTTTGAAATTCTTCAGGACATTGTTAACACCCAAGAAACAAGTTATTTAGGACACTGTATCATGCAATACCCAAACCCCACATGTCAGGGTCTTTATTTTCAGAAAGAATTGTTGCTGATTAGTGATTCTTCTCAGTGGTACTCTACAATCAGCCTTCTCTTAAAACCAAGATTTGCTGAATTTAGGCAAGATAGCAAGGGCATGAGTGGGACTTTGAGGAGGATAGAAATAAGCTGACATTTCAAAACAAAAGTGGACAAAACAGTAAGCATTGTCATTTCAGAGCAATCAAGGACAATGAAGACCGTGACTCTTGAGAGACATTAGCACACTCAAGTAGGTCAGCTCATGCTCGTCTTCCTCATGATACTCCCAGTGACAGTTAGATAATAGACATCTTTAAGGGCTTGATTTCCTTCTGGAAACATAATGGGTTGGCTGATGTGTACTGGGGCAATGTGGCACTTCGGTCATCGTACTCTATTAATGTTTTCTTGATGAATTTCCTACTTACTGTTATTTTAACTCTCTTTCCTTAAACCCACTGCTGAAAAACAAAGCCTACAATAAAAATTACCTAAACCAATCCACCACTTATGATAGCAAAGCTTTATGGCCAGCACGATGGAATTCATTTTAAGAAATAAGATGCTTCCTTCTAATTTAACCTTAATTCAAGAAAGTATTCAAGCATAAAGAAGTTTGGTGTTCTACTGAAAGTAGCTTCAGAAGGTATTTCCTGTTAAGCATTGGCTTCATTCCTCTACTCAGTATGAGACATTTCCACATTTTCCTTAATCCACGTTTAAGGAGTATAATTTGAAAGTTCAGGTGAACAGTTTATGTATGACAACAAAGAAAAATATCAATAATGCACAATCTAACATCTCTTTAGCAATTTCTCAGGTGTTAGAAATATATTTAAGATGTTTATGCTATGCATGTTTGCATTCTCCCTTGGAAGTATGACTTTGGTTCAGATATTCAACTCATTGTTCAAAATTTCTCCCATTCCTTTACTATAACTGCCTGAGGAAACTCCTTTTATTACGTGCTTTTGTTATATAAGTAGCTGTCATTTAAGAAGGCCATTTTGTAGCCAAAGATGCCATGTTCAAGAACTCTTTCAGCTGCTTTTGCATATCATAAAGGTTCCTAAAATCAAAAGCCTTCCACTTTTTTGTTTATTTATGTATTTATTTGTCATACATTGCAACTATGTGTGCTCTTTGGTCTTAAAGATGTATTAAAATTACAAGTGAATTTTAAATTATAATGGTCAAAGTAATTTGAAATTACACCACCCTTATGTGAAATTTTACAAAATACAAAATAAAACAATTGTGCCTTCTCATCAATCATACATACGTAGAGATGATGTAACTTTAGAAAATTTGTCCCCTTAGTTTCAAGAGAATTATAGGACTCTAGCAGCTTCTTGTTTGTTCTCAATAATTTAGCAGTTTATAAAAAATATATTGTGTTTACTTTTCCACTCTGATGCAGTCAATGCAATTACAAGTTGTAGAGAATCTAATCCAAAATCTTTTCGCTGTTGAGTATTTTAGAAAAATATGTAATCCTGAAACATTCATCTGTTTGCAATTATTGCCATGATTGCAGCCACATCTGTCCTCTGTAATACAAAGTTTTCTTCATTCTCTTTCTAAATACCTTTTTCTTTCAGTTTTCATATATATTGAATCTTCATGGAGGGAAGCAGTGAACCTTTGTTTTAAATATACTGCTATAGCTGACAAAGTCTAAAATCTCACTGTGTCTCATTATAAGAATTCCTGCTTCTTTCCGTTGCTGGGAAGTTGACTTTAAGAATGAAAATCAAGTAGGGAATGACACATACAGTTTTTAAACCAAACCTCTTTTTTAATAGTTTGTAAAACATTCAGGGACCGTTCTGAACAGGATTTTATAGAATTGCCAAAAAACTGATTTCCATTTCAAGGTTATAGCACATCAAATGAAAAAAAGTCAGTCTTGGGAGTCTCTACCATAAGCAGAACTCTAGTGTACTATTACATATTGAGTGTGTTCAAGCTGTTATTAATACTTCCAGTAAATCCCATAAACTTCACTGAACATAAGGTAACATGGGTTTAACATTTTATCTACTGAAGTCAACTGTGAAACCAGGTGTTGTATTATGATAGAACGATTTCGCAGTTTATGGATGCCCCAATTGTATTCTGTGCCAAAATACTTGTATTTATAGATCCTTACAGTTTTGTGTGTATATACATATAGAGCTTTATACACACAAATAAGAGAAGAGCACATGTATATTTACATGTAGAGAGAAATATTTATGTGCACTCTGTAACTGGCACATGTGAAAGGTTAATATTTGCTCTGGTGAGTGAAAGAGAAGAGCTACCCAAAGTTCAGGAATACAGCCTATTAAAGTGTCTATCTGGTGTGAGCACACACTGAGTTATATCAGTATCCTGTTGCCTGGGAATAGTTATCTCTCTGTACTTGTTTATAAGATTTAAAAACTAAGTGACTGAGTCCAGCTCTTGGCCAAGCATGGCTTCTTTGCCACCCCAAACAGAGCAGAGCTGCGAACTTAATGGCAACCTACCAGGACATGGAAAGTTTAGAGGCAGTTACTTTTCCTGTGAATTTAGAGACTCCCAGGAGGCGGAGGCTTCTTAAAAGCCAGCAATTTCTGTCCATGGAGCTGACAGCCTTGACACTGTGCAAACTTAGCTCCTACAAAGGTATTTTTTTCTTCAAGTCTAGTAGAAAATACAGCTTGACTAGGACTAATCTATTGTCTTTCACTTTGTTTATTATCCAAAAGGAAATTTTTTGGTAGACTTTAATGTAGAAGTTATAACTCATGCTATTAAAAGCACAGCAGTCTATTAGATTCTTGTAAGTCTAACATTAACATTTTTAACTGTTTGATCCTCGGGTGAACTGCACATGGCAGCTGTCAGGGAAAGCATCTGAAAGGAGGCAGGATACTCTTGTGCTAGGTGGTTTCAGAACCTCCTCAGAAACCTGCTTTTGAGTGTAAAGACCAAAGTGTACATAACATAAAATGAAAATGTATTCCAGAGAAGCTGTGCATGCCCCATCCCTGGAAGTGTTCGGGTTAGATGGGGTTTTGAGCAACCTGATCTAATGAGTGTCATCCTCCCTCCATGACAGAGGAGGTGGAACTAGATAATCTCTGATGTCCCTTCCAACCCAAATCTTTCTATGGTTCTACGATATGATCCCTCAGGATCCTGCTGGATGTTTCACAAGGCATCATTGCAGCAGCAGAAGCCTGGGAGCTGATTTATCCAGTTCCTTTCAGTGCTAGCTGGTAACTTTTGCAGTGGAAGTGGTAAATTCCTCGATCAAACAAGGAAGTGCTACCACAAATAAGTGCTAAGTGCTACCAAGACAAAATTAAAGAAATGCAAGAATTTGACTTGGGCTGCCAGGTCAGAAATGAAGATGGCCAAAAGCTGCACACAAAGTAGATTTGCCAGCTTAAGTAAAGCCAGTAGCAGCTGTTCTGGAGAACAGATAAAGTCCAGACTCATGTTTGCTGAGGTCCATAAAGCGGGGTCTTTTCATCATTTATTGTGTGATCAGTTTTCACAGACGTGTTCACAGTTCGTTCCTTTAATAGACTAGTGCTTATCTGCTTGTTGTTTTACAATCATATATTCCATTTTTAATACTCATAATTATTTTACTGTGTCGTACAAAACGCCCCAAACTATACAAGATCTGTCCTTGTGCTGGATGATAGACAAACCTGAGGGTATTGGGGTTCCTTCTCCAGATGTCTAAGCCTTGAATGCCAATACAGACAAGCTGAATAGTCCTCTTCAGGTAAATAACTTTATTCAAGTATACAAGAGGCTGTAACAACCTCTGAAAGTCCTTTATTAAGCGAAAGATCCTAGGTCATCATACCTTCTTATCTCTGGACTGCTGAATCTGTTCCTAATCAGAGGGCTGAAGTTTCAAAAAGTGTAACAACTGAAACACTTATCTCTCCCATTTTCCTCTGTTGCCTTGAGGTTTCAGTAGTGGTCAGAAACATGACTGCAAGTTTCCTATAATGCTAAAACCAAGAAGAGAACATATCCAAAATGTCTATTTTGAGTTTTACTAAAAAAAAAAAATTAAAAAAGGAAAGAAGTTGCTATAGGATTAAAGGTATAAACTGGAGAGATGAGATCAGAAAGCAATAGTAATTAACACCTGTTTAAAAGAAGGTTTAACAGCTGTTTAATTCCAGAAGATTAAGAAACTGTTCAAGTAAAACACACAGACTAGGAGGAAGTACACTGGGGAATAGACAAATACTGAACAGATTTCTAAGAGATTTTGAGAGTAGATAAAACCATGGTTTGCTGAAGGGGAAAGAGATCACTCCAAGTAGAAGATTTAAGATTGAATGGCACAGTAAAGCTATATCACAGTGAGTCAGAAAGGTACAAAAATCACTTTCTCTGTCATTTCCTAGTGCCAGTGAGTGGAAGAGGTACTAGTAATTTGAGAACCAGTAGTTTTTAGGCTATACAATAAGTAGAGCTATTGAGCTGCACTGGTAGTGTAGCAGTACTGTTGTACTTATACACATGTTAACTCTTCATTGCTTTCTGACCTATAGTATCTGGCAGATTTAGACAGAAATCATATAGTAATTAATTTATTTATCATTTCATTAACCCCAGCCTACCTAGCTAGGTCAAAGTTTGCTTTGCCACTGACTTCAGCTGTGATATTACTTAAACTACTGAGTAGTTGTAATGCCTTTGATATTTTAGCAGCAGTCACGATTGAGAGACACTATGAGTGGTGTGACAAACTGGCTTACTGGAGTGTTGGCAGTAGAAGATGGAACATTTTACCATATACCATTTTGGAGACTTCACATGAAAAAAATCAAAGGGGACATGAGAATGTCTTAAAATTTTCTGGGAAAGCACTGAGAAAACAAGATATGATAATACCACTGGAGCCTTAAATAACACTATCTGAGTGACACCAAAAGTCAGCTATGTAGTATTGTGGATGTAATTGCTGAACTGTAGCAGTCCTGGCAGCTTTTGAGAATCAAATGAATCATGTATTTGGGTGGTATAAGATTCTTAAGAGTATTTAATTTTCTCTAGCTGTTGAATAAGAAGCAACACAGACCAAGAGCTACACGGTGTCTTGGCAGTCAAGTAGGAGAGACTCCAAACAAAGAAAGAGTTGGAACAGATCCCTGAAAATGAATATACTGTACTGGAACAGATAGATGAAGCTAGGCAATGAAAACAATCCTTTTTTTTTTTTTCCAAATAAAATCAATTGAAAGTGAAAGACTACCATTTGAAGTGTCAAGTGATCTTGATAATTTGTGTCTTTTTCTGTAAAAATTGTGTTGGTACTTTCTCTAGAAAAAAGTATTGATTTCCTGAGTATCAGATATGTAAATCTTATTACTTGTGCGAAGTAACACAATGAATTTGCAAACTGTAGTGGATTACAATCAGGAGGATAGTAACTTGAATGAAGAAAATAAACAGTGTTGATGTTATTGGAAATTTTTCAACTGATTTGAATACAGTCACAGTCTTAGTGCCTTCATCTAGATTTTTTTAAGCCTAGTAGCTTGTGTTTAACAGTGGCAAAAAACGTGTATCTATAGACAGTGGTATAGTAACAGAGAACCTTCACTTGCTGTAGTGCTCAGCAGGGTCTGTCTTTGCCAGATAACAATTTCTCTGTGTTTTGTAGTCCTCTGTGAGTTTCTATTTCATGCAGTCATCCAGTCTTCTATGAAGCCCACAGAAATTTTAGCATCCTCACAATCATTCAGCAATGAATTCCTCAAGTAATTGCTTGAACTCTCATCAGCTCTTTCTTTTTCTTGAACCTGACTCTTACTGCCTGTGTGATTGCCTCTGGATCTCATAGCTGAAAAGCCAGTGAACAATTAATCCATGTCTGTCCTTTTCTTGACACCCATAATTACACAGACCTGCATTACACCTGCCATCTGTCCTTCTTTCACAGAGTGAAGATTTGTACCTTATTTAGTCATTCTACTTCTGGAAGGTCTTCTGGACATTTAATCATTCTCCTGCCCTTGCCTGAAGGTTTTCTGGTGCTACTGGCTCCATTTTTTGAGATAAGGAGCCTAGAAATGCATGTTCAATCCTGCATGCCGCTCTGAAACTACAGACACATACACGTTTGCATTAGTGTGAGTGAAGCAAATTCTTTTTGACAGGAAATGGGCATAGTAATTACAGAAAATTTATCTGAGCTTTTGGGAACCACAACTCCAAATTTTTTGCCTTGTCCCTTTTTATAGAAGAAGAGTTACAGAGTACTTCTTTTCCTGAAGCCAGCTTGGCAGAGGTAGCTGAGGCATGTAACTGGTCATAACTCATTTACGCATAGACAAGAAAGGAAGATTTATAAGGTATCTTGTGCTTAGTTTATGTCAGTCTATTTCAATGCTGGGAGCATAACTTTTATTCTACTAATTGAAATAAAGATCAAACAGTGCTGCAAAACCTGAATCATTATCTTGTAGAAATGCTTGCTAATGCTAGTGATCAGTCCTTTTAGTTCCTGTACATGTGTTGAAATTCTGCTTATTACTCATTGTAGCATATGGATGTAATGGAAATTGTAGAAGAAGTTTTGTTATTCACTTGAATTTTCAGTCTCTGCCCAGCTGAACTTGTCATTCTGAGTTTGTTAAAAATGTATCTCAGGCTGTGGAACTGTAGAATTTAAGAGAATAGGAATTTAATGAGTCATATAATACTGGAAATAAGAGTTGGGAGACTACTCACTGAGCCATGCAGAATCCACTGTTCTTTTGTCTTTCACACTCTAAATACACATATCACAAAGTTAAAATCCCTCTTTTTCTTCAGACTTGAAGTTTATCATTTAAGTGTATGTGTTTCTCTTCAAGACATCCAAACAAAACAAATCAGAGATCCTTTAACAAAAAGTTAACAGGTCAGTTGTTTTTCCACTTTGTCTGTTGGGAACAGGAGTCATCATTCAACCTCATTTCTCTCACATCTACCTGAAAAATTTACAATTAATATTATAGGACTGTTGAGATGCATTTATAATCAAGTTCCCCTCAGTTGGCAGTGACAGAAACATAACCCAGCCATGGACTAGAGCAATTCCGATTTTCACCAGAGTAATGTTTGACAGCTCCACCCTTGCCAAAGAGTGATGTCAATTCCTTAGCACTGAAAGGTGTTATCTTTGTTATTGTATATGAACAGCCAAAGTAGAGGGAAGCCTGAGTAGGCAGAAAGCCCATGGTTGATACATTTCCAAACTTTGAGGAACTATGAAACTTGAACATGTTTCACTGTATTATAATGGATTTTTAATTACAAGCAATACAAAAATAATTTGATTCTGTCATGCTTCTCTGTGACAGAGCATTAGAGATGATAATCTGGTAGTCCAGACATGCCGCAAAGTCTATAACTCATGTCACTATTTAATCTGAATACAACACCGCTTTTTGTTTTTCATTGTGTTGTGTTGCTGAGTTCTTTGCTCAGCAACTGCACTGCAAAGCTTATTCTGCTCTTGATATGTTTTGATGTGGGATTGAAATATTCACTTGATTCCAGCAGTGCTCAGCATCTTGATCTTACTGACATAGATCACAGCCTTTGACAACTATGCAAACCCTTGGGATGTCACATATGTGCATTAATCTTTCAGAAAGAAAAAGACTCAGCCTGCATGAGTTCATTTCGGTCCTTACCACAGGCTGCAGTCCTTCTTGTACTACTCCAGCATGGGTCCCTCCCATGGGATGCAGTCCTACAGGAAAAGGCTGCTCCAGTGTGGCTCCCTCACGGGGTCACAAGTCCTGCCAGCAAACGTGCTCCAATGTAGTCTCCTCTTTTCATGGGACCGCAGGTCCTTCCAGGAGCCTGCTCCAGTGTAGGCTTCCCCCAGGGTCACAGCCTCCTTTGGGCACATCCACCTGCCCCAGCGTGGGTCTCCTCCACAGACCAAGGTGGGTCTCTTGCACCCTCATGGACCTCCCAGGGCTGTGGAGCACAGCTGCTTCACCAGGGTCTGCACCACAGGCTGCAGGGGAATCTCTGATCCAGCACCTGGAGCACCTCCTCCCCCTCCTCTCCACTGACCTTGGTGTCTACAGGGTTGTGCCTCTCACTCCTCTCTCCCGCTGCTGTGGTGCAGCAATTCCTCCTCTTCCTAAATATGTTCTCACAGAGATGTTACCACTGTCACTGATGGGCTGGGCCTTGGCCAGCAGTGGGTCCGTCTTGGGACTGGCTGGCACTGGCTCTGTTGGGCATGATAGAAGCATCTGGCAGCTTCTCACAGAAGCCAACCCTGCAGTTTCCCCCCCCCGCCATGAAAATCTTGTCATGCAAACCCACTGCAGCCCAAGCTTAGCTCCCCTAAACTCATTATACTGGTTCAAAACCAGCACTTCTTACATAGCATCTTAATGTCTCTCCAATTAAAAGGTCTCACTTCTGATTCACCAGTTTCTTCCTTTTCTTCTTGATGTCATTATACTTGCCTGCAATGGTCCAAAGCAGATGTTGTTTACCCTGAAGAATCACTTTTTCTAATGGCATAGTTTTATTAATAAAAGCACATTATAATGAGGGATCAGTCTGTGATTAGTTACATCTTATCTAGTTTTATGAACATGAATAAAGAAATAGACATCCAAAATTTTAGTTATTTATTGGTGTAAAATTAAAAGTAAGCATTTTTTCATTTTAAGGCTGCTTGGGATGAAAAAGCATTTACACATACATTTTGGATTATCAATAGAAATTATTACCTTGTGCATGAGAAGCAAGAGTGAGTCATAAAAAACAGGGGAAGAGAGAATTCCTGTCAGCCAGACAAGATAGACCTCTCGGCTCCATGACCACTGCTAGAAGCGTATCTAATGAAGGAACGAACCACAAAGGCAGACATTGGAAATATATTCCCAAGCAAGGCATCTAGATCTTGCAATTGCCAAGTATGGTCTGTTTATACTCATCATAAATGTTAATGCTGTGACTAAAAGAGAAAAGGGAAGAAGAGGGCAGGAAAACCAGCAGGAGTCATAACAGTGGCAGAACATGGAGAAAGTCATTCTTCCTGAAATGGACAGCTTATTTTACTGGAGATGAGCCTGTATCTCATTCTCATCATTAGACTATGCATTTGAAAGGTGTAAATAATAACTATGGTCTTGGAAAAAATTATCATACTTTATAAAAGCACATAAAAACTGCAGATGGGTATGGCTGGGCTGCACATTTCATGTAGCTAGCTGTAACAAGAAAAAATACCAAAAGGAAGAGTCATAACCCATGCTGAGTTAATGGTGGGACTCAGTGATCTCATCTTCCATGAGTCTGTAATTTGGATTTTTTGTAGTACTTTTGGTATGTGGTCAGAAAAGTTAAGAACTGAAAGACAATATATATAAAAAGTACTGCCAGGAGTTACTTCCAAAACAGAGGCTGCAGCAGACTTACATTAGTGAACTGTATAAGAAAGCACTGTAGTATGTGGGTGGTGCTACTTCTGCCATTTATAGGCAATAAATACTACTCACTTTTGCTTAAGAAAGAATACTTAAAATTGCAAAATAGTTGTCGTAGTGTAACCAAGAAGCCAAGTTTTAGAAATGGTACTACATTGCTTGTTGTTTATAGCTAAAAAATCTAACATTAAACAATTACTTTTTATGGACAAAATTTCTAGATCTTTTAGCCCAAGGCATATTTAAATATGCAGAAAAAAGATTGCTTGCAATGAGAAAAAGTTTAAAATTTCATAAAGCTTTATTTGAAAATAATCACATCTGTGCTGTTCACACAGGTGATACTAAGTACCAGAACACACCTCCTAATTTTTCCTAAAAAAAAAAAAAGAAAAAAAAAAAAAAAGAATTTTTTTAATTGAAATTTCTTTCCTAAGGGAAGTGCTCATGAAATTGATACCATCCAAATAGTCTGGGAGAAGAGATTAATTTTGTGTAGAGCTTCCTTTTATTAACAATTGTTACAGAAGTCCAGCATTTTTCTTGCGTAGAGTTACCTCTCAATAACTCTATTTATCTCTGAATGTTTTAGCTTAATATGCAAAATTGTTTCAAATATTTCTTAAGAGCATCAGTTCTGCAATTCTGGAAATCTCTATGTGTTTTTTGTTTAATTCATAAAACGATAGAATCATAGAATGGTTTGGGTTGGAAGAGACCTTGAAATGACCTAGTTCCACCCCCCGTGCCATGGACAGAAAACCTTCCACTAGATCAAGTTGCTTAAAGCCTGGCCTTGAACATGTCCAGGGGTGGGGCATCCACAGCTTCTCTGAGCAACCTGTTCCAGTGCCTCACAACCTCATAGTGAATAATTGCTTCCTAATATCTGATCTAAACCTACCCTCCTGCAGTTTGAAGTCATTACTTCTTGTCCTGTGGCTATCTGCCCATGTAAAAAATCTCTCCAGCTTTTTTAAAAGCTCTCTTTAAGTACTGAAAGGCTGCAAAGAGGTCTGCCCTAAGCCTCCTCTTCTCCAGGCTGAACAACCTCAACTGTCCCAGCCTGTCTTCATAGAAGAGACCTCCACCCTCTGATCATGTTAGTAGCCCATCTCCAGACCTGCTCTAGCAGATCCATGCTTTTCCTGTGCTGGGGACCCCAGAGTTAGATGCAGCAGTCAAGATGGGGTTTCAGGAGAGGGTAATAAAGGGGCAGAACCACCACCCTCATCGTGCTGGTCATGCCTCTCTTGGTAAAGTCCAGGATTACCCCAAAATAATGAGGCATATGTAAGTACCAGACAATGTATGTAATGTTTCAAAGGAAAACACTGCCTTATAAAGTGGCCACAGCAGGTGGTCTCATTTGAGCACAAACATTCATAGTTGAACAGAAGCTTCAAACTTCGATAACTAACAGTAGCTATGGTTTATACAGCTCTTAACTCTTTTTTTTTTAATAGGTAACACATGTATTTTTGATCCAGACCAATATGTCTGTGTGCATTTTGGATGTATGTATGAATAGGTCCAATGGCTTCATCCTAAAAGCTTTCTAATTTGTAAATGTTGACTGCTATTTGAGTTTTGAATCAGTTCAGTGTGCAGCTTCTTCATAAAGTTCAGCAAGAGCAGTATTGGCCTTTTTTCCCCCAGCTGGAAAGAGAGTAACATCTCTTCTGTATGCAGCTCTTGTCCCAGGTGAAATCAGTTTCACAGTCCTAATTCTGTGAGTCACTGGGCAGCGTGACTCACCCAGTATCACCCAATGGTATCTTGAGTTCCAGCCCGATGCTTGGCTCACCCGGTGACTGAAGAGAAGTACAGCTATTCTGAAATCTTTTGTTCCTCGTCCTGAGAGTCTCTCCTAAGCATGTTATATAAGCATGTTCTCACCAGCACAAGAACAACTGTGACTATATATGAGTGTATATATAGTTTTGCGATGTGGAGCTGCTTGCCAGAGTTCTCTTAGTCAGTTTTGCAATATCTATTGTTTTTTGGCCCTTTGGAGGTGAAGGGGCTACAAGCCATTCTTCTGGAAATAAAACATATTTGTCTTTCCTAAACAGATGCTTGGGAGTTAGCTTAGGTACACAGTGATCTCAGAGGCTCCTTCATGTTCAGTAGTTCAAGATGAATGTCTTAAGGAGGAGGAAAAAAAATTAGATGTAATTTGATCTGTAAGTTCAACAATTCCACAGAAGTTTTTTAGAGAGGCCCAAGTTAGATTCACTGACTACACATTTATTTCCTTCTAATTGTCCTCACTGCTTGCATTTCAGATGAAATTAACTTTTTATTTATACTAGAAGTTGTTTTTATATGGTGGCTTACAAAAATAAGAAATCTCCACATGTGCAGGAAGAAATTCTCCTCTGAATACTTTATATCACTTAGCATGCAAGGATCTGAAAATGTGGCACATTTCTTGATATCTTATACATAATTTTGTAGCTAAATTCTGGAATGTATTATTCAGTCTAACTGAGATCTTCATGTAGTTTCCTTTCTGTCTTGGATTTTTGCTTTTCAGGATGTGGTGGGCAGGGAGTGACGTAGAAGTGAAACAGGAAGTTTGTAAGTAAATGTAGCCAACAAAATGACCTGAAATAATGATCTCCTTAGAGGTTTGCTTCATGTAAAATAGTACAACTCCAGGAAAGATGATAAGCCTTTCATAAGCCAGATGCATTCAATCTTTTATATGCCGTGTGCATTCACAACATCACTTAGAATACTGTGTACAGCAAAGCCTTCAGAGTACTATTAAACCCCACTGAGATTTAAGTAAGTGCTAAAGTGCTTGCTGAATCAAGGGTACTCTTCTAGCTCTGTCTGTAGGACTGTTTTTGTGAAAATACATTTACTATTTATAGTCATACTGATGACCCTCCTCTAAATTTAATTCATCCCAGGTGCCATTTTAGACAAAAAAAATCACTGGCCCTACTCATAGCAGCCATGTGCAAGGAAATGAAGAGATGGCAGAGAAGAACAAAGTAAGAGTGTATGTTTTCTGCAGTGTCCCCAGCAATGCTTCTTCCACTCTCCCTTGGCACTTCTCCCCAAAGTCTCATACACTGCCCCACAAGATTGCACTGAGACAACTTGCTCAGGCCAAAAATCTCCTGCTTGTGTGTGAATCTCAGAAAGGCAACTGGCATGTGTGTGCCATCCTTACCTCAAGGATACAGGCTGTAGAAGGCTCTGGCTGTTCGTGCCATACTCATGTTCAAAACCTGTCCTTCACTTTGACAGACGCAGTTTAGATAAAATAGGAAACACGGAAACCCTCAGGCAAACATTAGGCTTGAAAAAGGACCTAGGTTTTTTTTCCTTTTTGGTAGAAGTTGAGGAAGGAATGTTTCCCTGCTGGGAGGGGATTTCCTTTTGTTTCTTTCTCCAGTCAGTGTTCTTGGCAGCTGAGGAAGCCATGCTTGGTAGGACAATCTCCCAGGGTGCCATTTGGCTTTTATGGATGTAATTCTAGTTAGAGTAGGATCAAATTCTGTTGGCATAGCAGCACAATTACTTTTGAGGAGTCCTAGGGGAGTCCATGGTTGGAGAGCTTTCCATGACTTGTTCAGTCTTTCACTGGTTCCCTGCATTGGGATCCAGCCACCTGAAACCCAGCTCCTTCACTGCAGATCATTGGCAGAATTTGTCTCTGGACAGTGCTGTGGCTGTTTGCTGAATTGTCATGGGCACTGTGGTCATGGAAACTTGAAGAGATGCGAGCCTGACTGAGTATGAGTAAAAGCTTTACCATCTGAGTTGGTTGTCTTCCATGTTCCTTTATCAGGAAAAAAAATACATGCTGGTCCATCATGCTTAGTGTCCCACACTGACATTGTCTCCCAAGCACATCTGCTCCTCTGCAGCACACACAGCCATGAGGACCGTTTTCCCCATCCATCACAGTTAGTGTGTCCCCTCCAAGCCAGCCTGGGATGGTTCCCAAGTTCATTCTGACACGTCAGCACAGACATAATGAAAATTCATAAAATCATGTTCCATCTAAAATACCAGAGAGGTGGATATTTATTCTAAGCACAGGTCTTAAATATGCAAATTTAAATTCTTCCTTAACTGGTAAGTTTAGAGAATTCTGCTTTTATGTTCTCTTTCTGAAGCTGCATTAGCTCTGTCTGGACTACAAAAACTTGTTTAGTGATTGCTGTAGAATTGCTACCTCTTGTAAGATGATGATGTGTTTGGCAAATTTCATCTAGTGTAGCTGGTGCAGTCTTGTAATAAAATACAATTTGGTCTTCTTTACAATTGGAGAAACAGATCTTCCCAGGTAACAGTTACTTTCCTTTGCTGTTGCTGCTACTACTAAATTGTTTTTCCTGTCAATGTATGCCCAAGGGTGCCTATAGATCTTAAGTGCAACCAAATACAGCAGAACAGCCTCATCAATATCTTGTAGGCTTCAAGGGTGAAGGGAGCCAAAAGGGCTGTGATTCCTCGTGGAGATGTGGTTTGTGGGATTCCATGTGGGTGAGGGAGGAAGAGAAGAGAAGAGAAGGACATGGCCCCCTTCATGGTATAACAAGAAGCATGGGGTCTCGGAGGGTGCTGTTGATGGGCAGCTCCATGACTCTGACAGCTTTCCTTGTCCTTCCCTTCTCCACGCAGCAAATCCATGAGTGACTCTTCATCTGAATGGCAGCCAACACTTTCAGTCAAATAAAAGCTGATCTTCCCTTTCACATTTGCACTAAGGCAGCAGAGATAAGACTTCAGTCCTGCTCCCTGAACCATTAGCTGCCTTGGTGCCACTGTGCAAGTCAATACAAATTCAGCCTCAGACTTCATCTGTCAAAGAGAGATAATCTCTCATTCAGGGAACAATTTCAGGTGAGGTTTGCTGTCAGCACTTATGCCTCTCTGGGGAGGGTGTGATGTCCCATTGGCACTGCTGTAGCAGAGACACAGTGCCATACACTTGAAGACAGACCTGAAAATAAGCGCGTTTGTTGTTTCTATTTACAGCTGTTTTTTAAGACTTCTCACAGTGAAGTCCAGAATTGTACCTGCTAGAAAACAAAGTACTATAATTCTTTCATTATTTATCATGTTTTCATGAGTAGTAACAGCAGACTGTAGAACCTCCCTGAATGTATATTTTGCAATGACTGTACTTTGAAGTCATCACTGTCACATTACTTCAGTGTGCCTATGAGTGTCACTGCCATATAACACAAACAGAAAAGTAATCTGTCAATCAAAAGAATAGGAATGAAATTAAAATGAATACTACAGGTTTTCCCTTTCAAGCTTGTGCCTCTTCCGATGTCGTCTATTAGAGCAAAGTGTTCCAATAAGTGTATCAGGAGGTTAAAAATATTAGAATCTTACCTTTATTTGAGCTGCAATATTGGAGTAAATTAAGGAAAATGTAGCAAGTTTTATTCAGTATTTCTTGATTCGCTCTTCTCGCTCTTCTCTGTGATTAATCCTCAATATGTAATATAAAACTGTGTCATTCCTAATTAACTTTTACAGTTAAATAATGTTTAACTGTTACATCCTTCACAATAACCGTGAGAGAAAACTTCTGTCTTTGCTGACATGTTCTCTGTGAAAAGACTTTTGAATTTACTGAGACTGTTTATTATTCCTGCTTTCATTTAACTGATTTGCAATTCGCATCATCCTGCAGCCTCATCTACCCTTCGGGCAATGAAAACCAAAGTACAACTGAGGTAAATTTTTACCAAGCAAATCAAAACCACACAACTAAACAAAAAGTAATTTTCACACCTAGCTGTCAGCAAAAACTGTGTGAAAACACTGTTCTCAGTTCAATATGCTTGGCAATTTGTGGTGTGCCTTCCCGCTGGTGGGGAATGTTTAGAGGCATTTGCACAATGCCCTTAATAACATAGTTTAAGTTTTGGTCAGCCCTTGAGTGTATAGATAGTTCGACTAGATGAGTGTTGTAGGTCCCTTTCAGGTGAAATACTCCTGTTCTGTTCTATTCTATTCTAGTCTAGTCTAGTCTAGTCTAGTCTATTCTAGACCTGTCCCAGTGCGTCTCTTTGCCCAATAGGGAAAATAATATATAAATCTTACGGCTGTCTTACCTCAGTACAACGTTGAATACAGCTGAAGCATATTTTTTTACCGACCTCTGTAGATAAGAAACAAGACACCAAGGAAGATCAAAGCCTCATTTGTATTGTAGAGGTCAAGATACCCAGGGAGGACAAGTCATACAAGTCCTCTGTATGGAACTACAGGGCAAGCAGAAATGCAGTTGGATACAAACCATGTCTGGCTAAAGGTGGGCAGTATGGTCCCCAGTTCTGTCTTTGTTTCTGTGCCCAGAGCCCAGGACTCAGGAGGAGGTTGCAAATGGTTTCATTCCAGCCTCTCAGCATGTGTGAGTGGGATGGTCCAGCCCTGGCTAAATTCTCTCGAAGCATGAGGGCATCCTCTGGCCTCAATGGATTGGAGGCTCTCGCTTCCCATAAGAGGATGCAGCATCACCTGTTGTTGGAGAAGATGAAACAGGAAAGACTTATAAATATGATTGCCTGGCAAAAGATGCTGAGAATATGGAAACTATAAGCGAGATTGAAATGAAAGCAAGCTTTGAGATACCAAGCCTTAGTTACTGAACAACTGGAAAACAATGGTATGGCTGACTGAAGGTAATCCCCTTTTGATTGGACAATACCCTCTGCTTGCAGACAGGTCCAAGGGTCAGAGCAGACCCTGCTATCTTGGCAGAAGGGGTCCAAAGAGTAGTTTTAGAGTTTAAAATGTAACGCAGTATGGTAATGCAATGATTCTTATAGGCTGTATGTAAATGCTATAGGATTTGTGGCTTGTACTAGATTGGTTAATGAAAATTAGAATATTCAGCACAGAAGATGATTTATTGTATTGTAAACGAGAACCACTCACTTCTACTGCTTCTTCTTCTACTGCCTCTCTTGCTCTCTCTCTCTCTCTTGCTTCTCTTGCTCTCTTTTGCTTTTCTGGCCTGCTTCGAGCTGCGGCTGGCAGCTCCAAGCAAGGCCCCTGCGTCCACGCCCTTCGCAATAAACCTCATGCTCTAAGACCTGACTTCAGAGATCTCTCGTCACTATCCGCCCGCACGGGAGATCTTACAACCTGTGAAAGCATTTTGCAGTGAGCAACACGGGATAGTTGGCAGATGTTCACAGGCAGCAAGGATGGTGACAGACCTGCACAGTTAGGACATAGTAAGAATCAGTAAACTCCTAAATAAGGCCTGAACCAACATTTCTTGTGCTATGAAGATTATTTAGTGATGCTGCTGTGGTGCCTTTTGCACTGCATCTTGCTAATTCTGTCTTCTGTGTGAGGGGTCTTTACATGAATAAAAGAGCTACTGAGGAAATGAATCAGTGTTGCGTGGTTTGGCTCTTGGTTTACTTCAGGCAGTTAAACATGGGCACATGGGACTTTTTTTTTTAATTTCTGGTTCCATTAGGTGTAATGAACCTTGCCTGAGGGTGCTTTATACAGATCACCTGAATCTTTTATAGCTGCTATTTGCATATTTCATATAAAGAACCCTGAATCTCTATGTGGCATTTCTCTGACTTCATCAAGCAAATATGAAATTCGTCCTTGCAAGAGCTAGTGGGAAAATACATGAGGGACATTTTATTTCTTAATAAAGAAATAAATATTTCTTTTAATATAATTTGGTATCTATGGGACTTAATGACTATTTGAGTGCTTTTAATGAAATCAAGTACACTGTATTTGTAACCTTGCATTCTGATCCAAAAATCTGTTTAGTGTCTCCATTCCAACCTTTTATAGCATAATTAAAATTGTTTATTTGTCTTTAAATATGTAATCCATAACAGAAATGTCATCACTTTGCATAATATATATAAAATATATTTATAAGTATTCAAATATAAATATAAAAATATATAAACACTCCAGTAGGAATGCAGACCTGTTATATAGTAGGAGCATCTTCAGTAATCACATTCTTTCAGGTAGTTTATATTAAAGTTTGTTCTGTGTCTACAGATTTGGTACTGTGTGCTTAGAAATGAAGAGTTAAAAAGGTTTACCTCACTGCATCTGAAATCTGAAGTAAAAAATAATGAACATAATTCATTCTGCTAATGAGATTCATGAGTTGTCATTCAGTGTAAATCAAAGTCAGTAAAACCAAGAGATAGTAAAAATAAGACAAATTAAAATTGCATCCAGCATTTAGCATAAAAATTGATATCAGAATTTTATTTTGGATGACATCTATGGGGGAGATTATTATTTCAGAATGTTGAAATATCAGTTTAGATAGATTTGGAACAATGTCTCAGAAAGTTTTAGTTGTTTGATTTTTTGTTTCATTTTAAAATTATTTAAATGCACTATTAATGTCAAAATTGTAACTCTTTTTAAAATTTTTGATTCATCAATGCATTCTCTTCCCACACTTCCATCTCTCAGCACTTCATCTTCTTGAGTAATATTGAAATAGTCTCATTTGGAACACAGTTCAATTTTGAAACTTTGAAATCCATTGTAAAATGTCATTTTGATAATTTGCAAAGCCTGAGTCTGTCACTAAATAATGACCCCAAACTAAAAGACTTCATTAGTATTTCAGCATGCAGATTTCATCCTTTTTTTTTTGGCAGCACATTGTTTATAGTCTTGATCTAGTGAGAGATGATTAGCACATTCATTAGCTGTTTGAACTGTTCATATGATGACAAATTTTTAATGTAATTTGAGTTATGAATTATTGACATAAAACATGTTAAGTATGGAAGTCTGCAAAGAAGAGATGAGCCAAGTAATACACTCAGACTAACTAGCTACTACAAGTATTGTGTATTTCAGGCTGGCTTTCTGGGCAGCTGGAGCAAAGTTGCCACCTCTGGCACAGTCTTTCCATGTTATTAAATTTTCCTGCAAAATTACTTTGTGATAAGTAATAGAAAAGATAACAGAATAGTGAGAGTCAAACTGAATGCAAATTGCTCTAAATTTGCATGAGTTTTCAAAGAAATGGAATACCCAGGGCTCTCTGCCTCTGAGTTGAAGGTTTTCTGTACCGAGAGGAGGAGAGAAAGTAAGTACCCAGGCAGCAGTCTGTTCACATTAGCTTTATTTTCCTGAACATTTCCTTGGGTTGTTTCTGTGCTGGGTAAGATAGCAGAGAATAGCTAGTACAATTTAGCTGTTACATGCTCTCTCTTCTCTGAGAGAGGTTAAATTAAATCGTTCCTGGAGCTCTGTCTGCAACAATATTCCTTGTCTGGAGCTACACCAAGGTGGAACAAGTAGCCACGTTGGGAAATGTAAGAACAAATTATCTAATGAAAATTTAACTTTGAAATAATATGAACAGTCACAGAATCACAGAATATTCTGAGTTGGAAGGGTCCCACTAGGATCATCAAAGTCCAGATTCTGGCCCTGCATAGGACCATCCCCAAAAGTCCTGTGCCCTCGTATGCCCAAGAGCACTGTCCAAATGCTTCTTAACTCTGTCAGGGTTGGTGCTGTGACCACTTCCTTGGGAGCCTGTTCCAGTGCCCAACCACCCTCTGGGTAAAAAATCTTTTTCTAATATCCAACCTAAACCTCTCCTGACACAATTTCAGGCCGTTCCCTTGAGTTCTGTCACCACAGAGAAGAGATCAGTGCCTGCCCCTCCTCTTGCCCTCATGAGGAAATTGTAACTGCAGTGTGGTCTCCCCTCAGTCTCCTCCAGGCTGAACAGACCAAGTGACCTCAGCCACTCCTCATTCAGCTTCCCCTCAAGGCCCTTCACCATCTTCAAACCCAAGAAGGAAAAAGAAAAAAAATACCAAGAAAGAAGTTGATTTTTATTGGCAGGTTTGACAACACCATGTCTCAGCTATGGGCTCCACAAGCTGGAATTGTGTTGATAACCAGCCTTTATTTCCACCATCTCTGTTTGAGCTCATCTGGTTCCTGCACCACACCACGAGGTGCTGCATATTCACATCGCAAGCTGGAGGTCACGTTTGATTCAATGACAGCAAATAAATCCAGCAGCAAACGTAAGTCTGACCAAAATACAGAGGGGAGAAGAAGATGTGTGTCTGCACACTGTTCACGTGACATCTACGTACACTACATAGGCACTGGTAGGATCCCTGGGAAAGAGCTGTACAGCCATGTACTGGCATTCCCACCACCCAACACAGGGGCAGTGTGTGCTTCCTGACATTAATGAAGAACTGAATCCACTCTTAGCCTACCAGCACAGCTTCAGTGTTTTCATTCAGAAAGGCTACAGGGAGTGGTATTTATTTTAGATTATAATTGCTGGGTTTCTCTTCTTTCATACAAAGAAAATCAGCAAAGCAGAGATTATTGCTCCGACTTTAATTAGGTATTTCCACACCGTCTACCATTCAGGTTATTATTTTCCCAATAACTTTACCAACCTCTGCTGCTCTTCTGTTGAAGTAGAGGTGGTATATAAAAAACGGAGTATTTGGAGATGGCGTACAATGTGCAGTCAGTGAGTAAATGTCAATGATTCATTAAAAAAGCCCCACAACAATCTCAAATAAAGATTAGAAATAATAATTTTGACATGATCCAGAGCGGGAGGAAAACCTTTAAATCATTAGAAGCCTTCAGTCATTCTGCACACTTCTTGCTTAGCTTTGGAGAGATGTCTTTCAAATATTTTCCTCACATACTTACGTCATTTAGCTGGATGAAAAAGACCATAATGTCCAGAAAACACAGTATACTTTAAAAAATGCTATGGCAACAGACAAGTGCTTTTGTTGGCATAGATTACATCATGGGGGGGGGGGGAGGGGTGTCCTGGAATTATTTTGGAGGAATAGTCCCCTGATACAAGAGACTTATCCCACATCCCATTCTTTACGAAGCATATTTTGTCCAGAGTGCAGTCTTCTGAAGGGGATTGGGTGATGGCTCTGGTGCTCTCCTCCTAAACCATTGTCTTCTTCCTTCCTGGTAGTGAAGGTTTTCTTTCTCCGCACTTTGTCCAGTCTGCAGTGGATTGCACCCTCTTTCTGCCAGCTTTCTGCAGTTGGTTTTCCTGGGTGCTGGCATCTGAACTTCCCAAGCCATTGTCGTGCATCACATGATTCCCCTCTCTAAAGGTCTCCTGGGTCACTCTCTGACGCCTTGCAGTCCTGAATTTGTGGCAGCTTCCCGCATGAGCACATTGCCTTTGTCCCAGTCTGGACTCATCCTTATTGTTGATCAATGATCCCAATCCATTACTGACTACCTTGTAATATAAACTAGCTGTTCAGTAGAATTTCGTCATAAAATCGGTGGTGGTGTTGCCTCCTGCTTTAATAGAGGTAGATGCTTCTCACAATGAATTGACTGTCTGTGGAAGAGCTTTCTATGCTTAAAGCCAAACAGGAAATACACAGTGCATTAACTACTAAGCAACTGTTTTCACAGTTTATTGTCAGGGTGCACATGTCACGTGGTTGACCATGATCTTTTTTTGGATTCACAAGGAAGAAACTGTGATATATTAGAGGTGCTGAGATTCTGTTACATGGCAGCTGCTCTTTGTGTACATGCTGCAAGGTTAGCTGTTTCTAAACATTTATTTTTGTGATTTTCTATGTGTTCCTACTGTCTCTTTAAGGCGGTTGTGTGGGAATGAAATGTTTAGTGCTGAAGGATCAGATCCAAAAATAGAAAAGAAATAGTTCTGAACATAAGCAACAATCTGAAGTACAAAGCCTAATGATAAATATAATTGTTAAAAATAGGGAATGGTGCTAGAAGTACTACTGAAGTATTTGTTTCTAGTAACAGCTTATTTCTTCTGTCTCCAGTAAGATAAGTGTCCTGGAGAAACTGTATGAAATAATGTGAAATTAAGGGTTGTAAATTAAAGTTTCCCTCTACCAGGTTTTAAAAGCTGTAGTGCACACTCCACTGCAGCAGAAAGTCTGGAGAATCCTGCTTTCTGGCTGCTCTCATGGCCAAATTATTTGCAAAAATAAAAGCTAAATTTGCAGAACCTGACATCTGGAATTTGCTCCAAGCTATACCAGCTGAAAACCCTATTAATAAAAGAGCGGGGTTTTAAAATCTAATGAATTATTTACAAGTCCTGTGGTGGTTGAAGGTGGCTCTTCCTAAATAACGTGTAAGAATACTTGTGATGATGTTTCATCGCATGTGCCCTCTTTCTGGAGGGGTGGCGTGTGGGGCAGATGTTGAGTTTACAAGGCAAAGGGTCGTGGAATGTTTTGAGTCTTGATTTAGGCCCAGGAACAAACCCTGCTGCTGCTTGGGAAGAATATTCTAAGCTGAGAAGCAAAACATTCCACGGTCCTTAACCGACTCAAAACATCAACATCTGACCTTCACAGTGGCATGAATGAAAGATTTAAAGAATTGTACCGTTTTAGAACTGAGTTCTCCAATGCGTCTGGCATTGTCGTATGGTGATGCTGTAATTTTAAGTTACATGTTGTACCAGGGACACTATGTTCACCTAGTGAGAAAGAGAAAAATAAGTTTTCCAGAGTCATAATTCCTTTTGTATAAAGAGTATGTAAATGGCTACAGGGTTTTCAGTCAAAGTTGTTAATATAAATTAATTTTATTTACAGATGAAAATAAAAAGAAAGTTTCCTTGAAGAAACTGTATTACAGTCTCACAAAACTGATAAAATGTCAAGCTTCAAAGTAACTACTTTAAAAGGTGAATTAAACTAAGACCTAGTTTAATTAAGTTACAAATAATTTATGAAGTGTAAAAACTGGGCATGTCACACTTTTTATTTTACAAATATATTTGTTGAATTTGTTATAAAGGTTAATATTAATTCCACTGTGCAAAACAACTCTAAATATGTAAATATATGTACTACAAATCTAAATTACCATCTATCCAAACACAGTTTAAGACATGATTAAACTGTCTCCTGCTATCTTTCAAAACTGATGTGTCCCACATGGAAAGAATTTGTAGGCTAAATCCATTTTCTGGATAACATACTAAAAGTCTTTCTACTTCATTTAGGCATGTCTAAATCCAAACAAGTCAGCATCAACCCCCCTTGTAGCCCACAAGTTCTCCAGGAGGAATTAATCTGATCCTAAAGAAAGTATCTAAGATATATATATGAGAAATCTGTAGCAGCCTGTTTCACTACACTGACTGTAAAGGAGAACTCCCCTTAGTTAATCAACTAAATTTAACTAAGACTACTGTGGGCAACTAAATTTAGACAACTAAACTTGGGTGGGAGGAATTCCTCCACAACAGTTTACATGCCAGTTAGAAATGATCTCACTGTCGTGGGCAAAGATGAAACTGACTATTTGTCTTGGTGCGAGTGAAGACATAGTATCAGGACATGGGAAGCTTTCACAAATGTCCCATTTTGTGTCTGTCTTGAGAAGCTACTGTCATTAGTCACTCCATTATGTTCCTCATGCATTTCACTTTCAAACTTACTGATACTCATTGCACTGTCATCTTTTCATGATTAGATTTTTTTCTTTGCCTGTGTCCTCTCCCTCGGGTTGAAATAAGTTAACCAATAAGTTGGTTATGCTCTTAAACTGAGCAGCCCTGGGTACACTTGGAGTGTGAATTAATGGCCAGAGAGTAGGAAAAGTACAGAAAAAAGTCTCAGCTTTTTTCCAAGTATGTTTCTGGCATAGCATGTGGTACAGGGCACTTGTAGTTCTGTTTCCTTTTCCACACATCTTCTACTGCATTGCAAAGTAACTTGTACAATAGCCACCATGGTTGCTTTGTGTTTCAGGTGTTATCTTCTAGGTATTCCAACAAAATCAATTATATAAGTAAGGAGATACATTTTATTTGTTGGCTAGACCATGGTGGAAGTTGTAATTCAGAACATCTTATTTTAGCTACATTTTTTCTTGATTTATAAGCTTGGGGTGGAGGAGTTAGAACTATTTACCAGTTGGCTGACAAAAGCTTAAAACTTTGCATTTGGCAACTGATTTGTTTGAGATAGAGAGTGATAGTGTTATAGGAGTGGTAATTATTTGTAGTGCATTAAGTTGATGCAACTTGACAGCCTTTTTCCTTTAACTCTGTATTGCAAGTGTGATGAAATAGTCCTTGAAGTTTGATTATTCTGCAAAAGTCCAACTATTTAAAAAAGTCATAACTGGATTCACTTTGAAGGTTGTTTAAGCAGCAGGAAGTATCTCAGATCCCCTTTTCCTGACATCTTTGTCTCTATCCTCCAAAATACGCAAGTAGAAGATTGAAGTCATATGAACGTATTTTCAGAGGAAACATCCGTGATGAAGATCTATGTGGTCCAAATGATCCCCCTGCAATTTAGAATATTGCCATGTCTCCTGAAGCAAAGATACGAGGAGAACAAAGCTCTCTCTATGTGAGGAGCTTTTTTTAGATTTCTTTTAGTAATCATCAGAAATAGTATCAAAATATAATGTAGCTCTATTTAGGCATTTGTGGGTGGTGTGCGGAGAACATTGTCTTAAGAAAAAGAATATACAAAGCATCTTTATTCACACTCAGCATAGTGGTAACAGTTAAGCAGATTTGCTTCTAAAAAGCCTGCATGGTAGTTAATTCAGGAACTCTTGCAATTTCCTAGATGACAGAGGTGTTTCTGACTTGCAAATGAACATAAGCAATTGGAAATCCCTCAATTATTGTTCCTAGGATTCTTCTCCAGATATATTTGTAAGTATAAAATTGTTTTGTTTTGTCCTATCATCTGAAGCAATATTTCACTACCAAGGCTGACTTTCAGAATTTCTGAAGAATAGTTAAAAAGCCCACAGTGTTCTACGCTTGTTGGTCCATTATATATAACTATTACAAAATTAGAAAAACAGCCGCAGAGGTTTGTTTTCAATCAAGAAGGAAAAAAAGAGAAGTAGCTGGAGACAAATCATTCTTGACTTGTTGAGGTCAGTGCAAATCATGGATGGAGTTTAAGACCTATAATTTCTAAAGTCCGTAGTGGCATCCAAAATAGAATGACTTTTCTTTTTTTAATTATTATATTCTGCTTACTTGATCTGTACTATAGAATGCATAGAAAGCATAAGTCCAAATTCTTTTCAATGCATGTTCAAAATTAACATTACGCACTGGCAGAACAACATTTTGCTATGGCAAATGGTAATCAAAATTTTATAGGGTAAAAATTACATTATAATTTTCAGTTCATATTCTCAATTTGTAGACCATGTAATAAATTTGAGCGTACTCTGATTATAGTCCTGTTGTGATTCTGTGTTTGTGTTTGGTAAAAGACCTACTGGAAGGTTTCTGTTTTATCTCCTGAGCTTTTATTTCTAGCCAGTCCTGAACGCAGAACTGAGCACAGGCTCTTTCAGGCAAGTGCTCTAAGCTCTGTCTTTGGCATCATGCTCTTGTCCCTTCTCCCTGTTGTAGTCAATTTTGAATTCCTTTTTCAGTGGCAAAATTCAGAAGGAATACTGAAAAATACTATGCTTCAGAACAACACTGTGATTAGAATATATGTGTGTAAACCACCTCAGAATGCTTCCTTGACCAAGTGCTCTGAGCACTGAACCGTTTTGTGAACATCAAGAATAACATGCCTTTCTGGTTGGAAAGCAGTGATCCAAGATAATTTTCCTGAAAAATGGATCATAATATTTTTACGTTCAAGAGAAATACAGTCTATCTTACTTGAAGGGGAACAATTTCCTCTAGATCTGTGAAGAAGGAGGAGTGTTGGGTTGGGGGCAACAGTCTTTTCACAAAGAAGTGGAGTTTAAATCATAGATCATAGAACAGTTTGGGTTGAGAGGGACTCAACACAGAGAGTAAGAACTTATGCACTAAAGATCACACTGTCATATAAGTAACTGAACCCTTCCTTTGATTAAGTTAGGTGCTTCTTAAAAAAAATTAACTTCATGTGCCAGCCACCAGAACCCATGGAAATAACTGCAATTTTCTCAAATACCAATGGACCAGGGGGAGCTTTCTTAAGTATTTAATGATAAGAGCAATTTATGTCAGCACTAGAGTTTCTAAACTGAAAACAAGAGATTGAATTATTGCAGATGCATCTACATTAGTCTAGTATCATAACATAGTACCCTCTTAAGTGATTTTCCCTTCTGCTTTTCCCCCTCCTGCCACGCTTTATTTGGTGCTGCAGAGAAGCCTGGAGCCTGTGGACTAGATTCCTCTAGGAATCTAAGGCACATCACAGGCTGTGTTCCTGCCACACTCCAGTTGCTAGAGCTCAGCTTGCAGGACCAGGATAGAGCTCATCTGAGGCAAATCACCTGAAATACAGGGCTGTCAGCAAGGAGGTCTGCTCCTACTGCACTGTGATATTTGCTGAGGCAGATACAGTCTTAGGGTATCTATTCCTCTAGGAATGACAGCATGAAAAAAATAATGCTCAAGCTCCAGTGCACCGTGATGACCCACTCAAGTTTTGCATGTGCTTTTGAGGAGCACAGAGCAAGTCTCACTAAGCAGACTGGTGCCTTCCTTACGCCTTGGTTCTGTCACACGCAGATCTGTGTGGTAGCAGGTGGTTTTCTGAAAATAGCTGAGACAGCAGGGCTCATGTCGCGCAGGCATAGGTACACCTGCTCCTGCTTCCTCTTTGGTGGTTGCTCTTGATCAGCCTTGCTTCGCACAGTTAAAAGCAATGTGGCAGAGATTAGCTATTTTAGCAGTCACTCATCTGCTGTCATCAAATCAGACTGGACTTGTAGAAGCAGAGCTGGTCACCAACCAGTTCAATTCTTCGCTTCTACCTTCTCACCTGACACAAACTGAAGTTTTGCAGATAGGCTGCTAACAGTGTTCTCGAGAAAACTGGCTTAATTTCCTTTATACTTCCTTTTTTTGGTTTAGTCTAATTTGGGTTTGGTTGGGCATTTTTTATGGGGGGAAATGGGGGTTTGGTTTTTGGGGTTGTTTTGGAGGAGAGGTGTGGATAAACAAGTTGATTGTAGAATGTGAAGGAAAAGGTAGGGATAAAGACTTGCCTCAGGAGTGACGCATGATACTGAAGACATCTTTTGCTGTCATCCCTGAAAATGTGACAGCAAGAAGTTGTGACTGCAGTAGAAAGTTTTGCCCGTTGTCCCCTAGGAAAAGGCAAACATGTAGCCAGTTCACCCCAATCTTTCTAGTTGATGGATGTAATAGATTAAAACAACTTGGATGAATGGTTGTCAATAAGCAGGCTGTTAGCAGAATTTGCTTAAATAGGTCAGGGTTGAGTATAATTAGAAGTAATAGGGTGTGAGATAGCAAAGTGAAATAGCAGCAAAATATCTGGAAAGCATTTTGAATAGTGAAGTGTGTTGAACTGTGAAACATTCTCTCCTAGTGTTGAAATACATGCATATGTGTTCATCATTTATATTCTGTGCTGTTTTGCCTTTTTAATGTGATATGATAATCATGTATCTATGAAAATTATTGGGAAATCTTGGCACCTCTGATTTAATTCTAGCAGTATATATCTCTAGTGGGGCAAGTAGTGAGCCACATATCATAGATCATAAATAACCAGATGGCAGCCCAGAAGGGCTCTGACGTTTGCTCAAATGTGGAGTAACAGGGTATCAGGCTGTGGGATGATAACACCTGGTTGCCTGTTAGCACTTTGTGTCAAGGCAAAACTTTGATTGTCCCAAAAGTGGAGCAGTGCCTGCAACAGCCTCATCTGTGCCAAATGATGGCTGCTAATGTATTGTATCTTCATTTTCTCATCAGATAGTGATTTAATGGGAGACATTCTTGATTTTACTATTAGTAGCAACAAGTGCATGGCAAAATCCACCCCTGCAGTGAGGTGAAGCTGCACAGGCATCTCCCATCCATTGCAGTATGTTGCCAGCAGCCTTGAAGTCTCAGTTTTTGCTGACCCTCTGACACTACGAGGAGAAGAGATGTGCTCTTTTCCATATGTATGCCCCGTGCATGGCTGTTCTATAGACTGCACAGCCAGGGAGCAGTTTGAGAGTCACCCCCTTGGTGTTGCAGCTGCCTTTCTTCGTTCCCCGGCAGACATCTAAATTCAGTGTGCTCCTGGGCCCTTCCTAGTGCTTAACTTGGCAGATGATACCTGCCCTAGAGGCAGCCCATTCGCTGCCTGTCATGACTTCCACCTGACCCAGTTCATACCTGAAACCTCAATGAATCATCTTGTGGCCCTACAGACCAATATTCAGGCAACTGAATTCTGCTCACCATGTGGGATTTGCATCCAGGCCCACTCAGGGTGTTCATGCAGGTGTCCATAAGTGTGCTAGGTGCGAACACAGTCTGTTACCTGTTGGAGCTGACTGGCTTGTCGATCCCTAAGGCAAGATGAATCACTTTGCAAGTGCTGCTAAAGCTGTGATAAAGTTGGCTAGAAGGTGTGTGTCTAGCGGTGTCTGAAATGGCGTCCTTCTTGGAGTCTACCTGTGGACAAAGAAGGGTATATTCTCTTTGCCCAGTTCACAAGGATGTCTCAGGCATGTAGGATATCTTAAAGGTCATTCTCTGTTTAGAAAATCTAATCCCATCCTAGTTATCCACTAACAACAGAGGGAGTTTGGGGACTTATCTCAAATGTCGATGTCTACATTTAGACGTTTAACGTAGGTGTCTTAACCCTGAACTGAATCCCACCCACAGTTTTATTTTCCCAAAAGAAGTAGTCTAAGGACATGAGATTGCCTGAAGCAAAATGCCAAGAGCTTGCCAGTAAATGATTGTCAAATATATGCACTATTTTGACACAGCTCTCATCCAAACAGTTGGTTGCTTTTCAGAAGTAAATGAGAGTATACTTTTAGGGTCCATTGCCACTGGATGTAAGTCTCAATTCTGTGTTATTTACCATATTCCAATGGACACATGCCGTTGCATGATCCACTGCCCGTTTCTTGTTGTTCTTATGTTGTTACAATTTCTTTTCTGGCCTGGTCCCATTAGTTGCTAAGCCACTGCTAAAAATGGAGGACATTTTTTACTGGTATCTGTAAAATGCAGGATCAAGATACTCTTTTTCAGTGAAACTGAGTAATTGTTTCTGAGAAGAAGAGTTTTATTAATAGCTGATATTTCTACCTTGAGGCTGACCTTATGTTTTGAGACAATTAGCTTGATTAAGTTCTCACTGACATGCCACTGTGCAATGAGCTTTGGAACTACTCTGTAAAGGCAATGTCTAAATTATACTACCCTTGAATTAGTCCCATTTGTCTTACTATTTAAGCAAATGAGTGTCATTAGTCTAGAAACAGTTCTACCTCTGGAAAACAAATTGCTCATTTTACCATGAGAATTGTTACTGTGAACAATATTAAAACCTCAGTCAGCATCTCCTTACACAGCCAGCGGTAAGTGAGCACTCAAGCACAGTATGTACCAATGGCAATTTAATTTTCCCCCTTGTTCCAAGCAGTGAGTGTAGAGAACTGAGGGACCCATGTTTCAATAACATCCCATCCCTGATATCTGACAGTCTGAAGTTTTTGCTGCTGTAAAAAAAAAATCACTTTGAATATTTTGATTCTTAATCGTTCCTAAAAGGAGTCTTCTTTCTATTCACAAACATTAATTTTAAATGGGATTATTTTAATTTGTTTGTCTGATTTTTCTCCTTAGAGCACCGGTGAAATAGTATCAACTCTTTCTATGATGGATGGTATTATGTTAACAGTTAGTGATTATTTGTTAAGGGTTATTGCATGTCTGAAGCTGTAGCTCTCAATGGAAGGAATGCCATAATTTTAGATTTCCTTGAATAGAAACCACTGGTGTTTGTAGTGCCCAGAACATCAGGGCACTAACCCACTTCAGTGTGAGCCAGCACAGCTGGCTGTGGATGGCCTGCAGGTAATGTGAGCCCTGGGAGGCAGCACGGCCCACAGGGACCAGTGGAGGTCCCTGCCGAGGACACCAGTGGCAGGGAGGCAGTGGCTGGAGGGCATGTTGCTGTAAGGATGTGTGCTAGGCTGTGTCTTCAGGGAAGATGTTACCATCAGGCCAGAATAACCTGTTGCTTATTTTCAAGAGAGAGCACGAACATTAGTTAGTAGAAGTACATAGCCTTGTTACTAACAGCTGGTTTTACCTTCGGGTTATGCTCAGCTTTGTATATACTCTCATCTTCAGAAGAAAAGCCAAAATTGCAAATGGAAGCTCCATCACTAGCAGCTGAGTTTGAAAGAAATTCCTACACTCAGTATGCAACTGCAACGTCAGCATGGAGGGGACTGCAGAGAGTATAGGATACCCCTGCACAATGAGGAATAATGTTAACAGCTTCCACATAGCTGTTTGAAGGTCAATTTCTTTATGTGGCTTAGGGTCAGTTTCATCTCGTAGAAAACCAGTTTTAAGGAAAAGTAGGTATTACTTCCCTTGCCAGTTATAGTGAATTGTACATATATACCCCTTGAATATCGGTGATCTTTAATATCTCAGGACATTTCATGAGATTTTAGTGGCCAGCAATGGTTTGTTATGTTGGTTTAGCACAGCATCTGAAAGGGAACATGTGCCACAACTCATGGTGCAGTCCCTTATGTGCTGGTATATGTATTTCTTAGAAGGAAATTAGAGTAAGAAATAAATTTCCTCCAAGGGGAAATCTTTCCAAAATAAATTTGGCTCATAACCTGCCTTGCTGCATGCATAACCAGCATTATTGCTGTATCTGGTTTATAATAGTGACAGGCACCTGCATATCAGGACATATTCCTGATATTTCTAATCAAGTAGGGTATGTCTTCCTTTGTACATTTGTATTCATTAAGTTTTGACAAAATGCAGTTTCTTATGTGCAGGTTTTTTCTTTTCAAAATGAAATTCCTGAACATCTTCAGTTTAGAGAATTCTTCAAATGCAGATACTCAGGCCTAGATTCATTCCCACCTGTGCCAGTCAAAAGAAAGAAATGGAGATTTGACTGAATTGCTTGAAGCAGGATTTTCCTTCTCTTTTTAGCCAGTTGATAATTGCCTTTGTTTTATCATATTGGCAAATATGATCCATAAAATAAAATGAAAAAGAAAGAAAGAAAAAGAAAGAGAAAGAAAGAAAGAAAGAAAGAAAGAAAGAAAGAAAGAAAGAAAGAAAGAAAGAAAGAAAGAAAGAAAGAAAGAAAGAAAGAAAGAAAAAGAAAGAAAGAAAGAAAGAAAGAAAGAAAGAAAGATGGAAGAAAATCTCATATTTATGTTCCACCTATCTTACTCAATAAAATAAAATGGTGGTGGGTATATTTAGAACAAAGTCTTCAACTATAAAGTTCATGGTGTTCACAGGGAACATGTGACATTCTTAACTACAAGAGGTCACGGAGTCAAAGACTTACTGACTACTAACAAACAGAGGCAGAGACCTGTGTGATGCATCTAAGTAAAGAGAAAACTGACTAAAACTCAAGCTCTGGGGAGGAAGATGATTACTGGAAGAAAATAAGTTCTTATATGTATGCATCATTGCAGAATTAGGTACACGCATTATGAGGTTTCTTTTGCTTTGCCCTTGAGACCTGTTATTCCACTATTGTGGGAAGCAGAGTAAAAAAGGTTAGTCTATCTATCTAAAAGTGCAAATTACATGAGCATTTGCAGAATAATTTAAAAAAAAAGATTTTTTTTCCTTTTACCAGAAGTTTATTGACTGAAAACAGCTGAGGAGGAAAAGAACAAGGGTTATCAGCAGATTAAAAGTTGATGATTATGATGTAGTCTTGAACTAGGTGATTGTAGGTCTAGAACTCAATCAAGTAAAATACCCAAGTATGAGATAGAGAATTATTGAACTCATACAAGGCAGGAAAGTGTTTCTTGGAGTAACATCTACAGTCTGGTCACTCAGAAAAAGGTGGTGTGGCAAAGGAATAGCGCAAACACCAAAGGAGTCTGGAGGTTCAATTCAGCTGCCTACTTGTAGACATCTATTGCTAGTTGAATGCCTGAGTGTAGCAGGGGTTTGGGGTGTGAAATAAGAGCTAGAGGGGACCTGTGCCTTTTCAGAAGAGCAACTGGGGACAGGTAGGGCATCCTGGAGTGTTTCAGGTGGCACCAATGTGAAGGAATAGGCTGGAGCTGTAAAGGAGACATTTGTGCAGCCTGCCAAAATGAAGTCTAAAGCGGGAATAGCTTTTTGTCCAACTATACTGGAAGAAGGATAATCCTGTCAGTAGTTCGCAACAGCTGAACATAATTTAGGCCTGAGGAAATTGTCGTGCCGGAGGAATGACACCACCACTCACAGAAGCAGTGGATCAGGGGAATCCCAGCTACTTCTGAGAGGGAGTCTGGTCTTTACAGAGTCAGATTGCTGGAGGAAGCTGCCTATGTGAGAGGCCAGATTTGGTGGCTCAGGAAGCCTTTTCCAGTTCAGGTTTTTCAGGACCAGGAAGCCATGTCGATTTTCCCTCAATCTGCCTTTTGTCAGAGTTCAGATGAGGTACTTATAGTAATCCTTAAGTTTGTGAATCTCTCATAACATCTGAGCTTCTTGATAATTAAAATGTTGTTTCAAAGAGTTTCTGATAATCAGCTGTTGTTTTCCTGAAATGTTAATGTTACTTGCTGTTCTCTTCAGCTTTTATTTGCTTGTCTTGCCAAGGAGGTATTCCTACACTGAGATTCTGAGTTAGGCTGGCTTGTGTTTAGATGAACTTGTACCCTTTGGCTTAAGATGAAGAAAGCATAACACAGGTGCTTCAAAATGATGTTGTTTACTTGCTATTTCCAGACATAAATCTGGATGATTACTTTTTAAACTAGATGAGTAAAAACCTGGGCTAAAAGAGTGCAGAATTAATCTTCTTCCAGTTGGAAATATTGACAAGATGCATTTTTCACAGTGAAAGTTTTCTGTATCAATTATTTCCTATTTTCTTATCTTTCAAATATATTTATTCTGTGAATAACATGCTGAAATAATTACATGTTTGGGAGAGGAATCATTATTTAGGAGAAGAGACTTTATATATACTTCAGAAAGCAGTTGATAAGGAAGTGTTGAGGAGATAGATTAGTTGTTCAGATTTTCAGGTGATCTATTTTTAAAGTTTTTGTGTCATGATATACTTTCTTCTGGCATTCTCCCACACAAGAAAATACAAACTTCCTGAAGGGTGCTTGAAGTATTTTGAGCTATTACCAATCTCACATAATTGCTGCTGGGTCACAGATCTATAGAGCACTATAATAGACATGCCTTTGTCAGACAGGGAATCCACATGACAGGTTTCTGGTGCCATCACTCCCTAGCAATGAGAATTTTCTTATTGTTACCATTTCTATTTTTCACTCCTGTTGTAATTTAGCAGGAGACTTTTAATCCTGAATTGTTATTTAGGCATAAGTATAAATGAAAATTTGGCCATGCAGGCGAATTTCTGGAAAGAGCTGTTCCCCTGGATTTAAGAAGCCTTATATAATACCTCGTCAAGCTGTTCATCAGGGCATGTTCTGTGCTATACATTTAAAGGTCCTGAGTGACATGAAACTGTCATTTTATGACTTCTGGCAAATAGAGCTTGTCAAACTTGTGGTTTTCTGTTCTATTCTTTGAAGTCTTTATTGCTACAAGGGCAGGAAGGGGTTAATCGTCACGTAAGTGTACAATTTCCTGAGGAAAAAAACACCATTATTTTTGTCAGGCTCTGGTCCAGATAGTAAATAGTTTTCACTGTTAAACAATTTAACCAACCAAATTATACATTTGACTGATTCCGATAAATTTCTGTTGTTGGAGTTTATCACCAAAGGGTGATCGTGTTCTTACAGACTTGTATAACTATATTTTGTGTTATCTAACTAATTAAAATATGGAACATTCTTTGCTGTTGAGTTTAAATGGTTTGCTTTGATATCAATTTGATTTTGATTTGGTTGATCATTATAATCCTTTTTACTTGAGTTCGTGGATTATTATTGGTAGGTGAGTTTAGGTAATAAATTTTCCTGATTTTATTTTTATGAAGTCTTTTAGTAAAATATAATAGAATGCACCAACTCATGTGTCTCTAAGTAGTGTGAGGGCAGAGCCACTATGGATGTGGGTGGAAACAGGCCAATAAATTCCAAAACTTGAAAGTTTTCCCTAACTAGCCTTTATTTATTGGCAGCTTTTGGGTTTTAAGTTTATCCTCTTTCGAGGCTCCCCAAAAAATACCCATACCATTCTGAGGGCAGCAGCCAGTACTACAATGCTTATGTGAGGATATATGTGTGTACACAAATCTCTTCACAGCTGGCTCTCTATTGGCCCAAAATACTTGAAAAGTGTTCTAAGTTATCCTTGGGCTGGCTTAGCTTGTACATCTGAAAATGGACCCACAGTGGAGTGTTTTTATTAGCAAGTCTTTACTAAAAGTATTTGGGCAGTCTGCCCAAATGCTCCCTTTTCTGGCCAAACTGCATGCTGCCTTGTACTTCATCATAGGAAGCATGGGAAGACGTGGTTCTGTGTGAAAACATAACCTTGAAACTTAGAAAAGTCACTGCTCCTTGTAGCAGAATTCCCACAAGTAATGCTCCTGTCCCATGTTTCCCAGCCTAATCTGCATCCTCTCTCCTTTCCTCCTCGACGGAACTTGCACAGTCAGACCCTTTCTGCCGAACCCTGTTCTCAACAGAAATTGTGTACAGGTTTCTTCTCCCATCCTTTTCTCCTTTGGAGAAAGACCACCCACCCTCTCCATGAGCAGGGACAGCCCACTCCCTGCATCCCCTGAGAAACGTTGCCGTGCTGTGTGGCTGCTGCAGGATCACATCCACAGAGCATTAGGTCAGTGCTACTGCTGGAAATGCTGGAAGACAGCCTTCTGTGTAGCCAGATGACACTGAAGTACTTTTATCTTGAGAACTATTTTGGAGAGCTCCTTGAATTTACCCAGGAGAATAACACCAGCCAAGGAGACAGGAAGGTCGACTCAACTGGATGTTGCAGTCACTCATTAAGATCATTATCTGTGTTATTGCCTTCCCTGTCCTTCCCACCCTAAACTGGCTGCCTACTGCGTGTAGTCTGGACTCAGATCATTCATGCTCCATCATTTCGAAGAACAAGCTCATGCCAGTCAGTGGAAAGCAGTCTTTCTCTCCTTTGCTCTGGTAGCTGGTCTAAACATGTCACTATTTTCCTCTGAGCAAGAACAAATAGCTCAGGTTTCAAGGTCATTCCCACAGACTCCCCAGGACATTTGCATACTGCTACCTATCAGCAAGAGGTAACCAGGCATCTTGTATTTTTCTGAAGAGTGCCTCTAATAAAACTGGGAAGATGAACTGATTTAATATTGTCATCTAATGATACTTCTGTGACCTAGTGATGCTCTTTTTTTTTTCTCATGGGTGAGCTATTGAATTTTTTGCCCGTAAGGTAAAAATGAAATTAGGATCAGTTTTAGGTGTATTTGAAGAAGCAAGTTATCTCTTATTTTAAAAAATATGCACATTTGCAATACTGCATGCTTTACCCCAAATCATCCTACTCCCCTAAGATCTGTTAATAATTTCTAATGTCTCTCAACACTTTTTATTTCTATTTTGATATTTCTCAAACCTCAGGCTGGTAGTAGTCCTGACTTTAAAGGTCACTGTTGTAAGAACCTGTCATTGTCAACTAAGATTTGGTGTAACATCAGCCCTAGAAGGCAAAAGTTTCCTCCCATTTGGCATTAAGTAAACTTACAGACCATCTTTATGCTATACATGAAGCACCATGCTTTAACCCCCCCAAAAATGCTATGAAATTGCATCCTGTCTTTTACAAAAAAAACATCAAAGCAAGTAATCTGTGTCACCTCATCAAAGGTTTACCACATTCAGTGTCCCAGACTCAGACTCTCACAGGTCTTGGTCTCTTAAGAAGCTGATATTAAATGTGATGGAGTTTAATCTACCAAAAAACCATTGTACCTTGGACCCTGAAAGTTGTTCTTTCTAGCTGATGTCCTGTCTTGCTGACTGGGAAGCCAGAAAAAGTGTAAACAGGCAACATGACAGCATGCTTGCCATCATCCACTACAGCTGTATACTAGGTCAAGTTTTTTGCTTTGCTGAAACTTTGGTTGTAGGGCATTTTAAACCAGAGCAAAGCCAAGAGGTTTAGCTCTTTTTCAAATTAACAGCCTTATAGGGAACATACACCATACTGAGTTACTCAGTTTATCTCCTGTGTGCATGACTCAGTGTTAAAGTCCAAATTGCTTTTGCTGTTGTTAGCTTCCAAATCTGAAACTGATTTTGGTTTTAACAATGAAAAATTACCTTCAGATGAGGACCCCACATACTGTATTGCCAGCTATAACAATTGTAAAATAAACAAGAAGGCAGGCATGGTCAGTGAAACTTCATCACCTGCGGCCAAAGTTGTTCAAGCAGTCCCTGGAATTAACCCAGTTACTGGCTCAATACAATTAACATCTTCCTATGCACTTTCCAGGCACAGTGTAGGAGTGAGCATGGACCCCAAATTATTCCCAGAAGACAGTTCTCATTCAGCTGTCCTGTTTTTGGGCAAAGTATAGGCAGCATGGGCACAGCCTATCCAGTTGACCCTGGTGCTAGAGTGTGTTAAAATTCCTTTCTAGACGTTTGGTTATAAGGCAATATCTGGACTGATGCTGGGTTCAGAAATCAAAGGCTTATCTGCATATCTTTTGTTCTTGTTGAATTGAAACAGTCTGTTCTGGTGACTGACAGTGAAGGAACTTCATGCTTCGTTTGGACTGGGATTTATCAGAGCTAGTCTTGCTTTCCAAAATTCTCCTTGAACATCATTTTTGCTGTGTATCAAATAGGGTTCTGTGTCAGATTAAAGCTGGTATGTCACAGATCTATTTTAGAAAGAAAATTTCATACTTTCATGAACCTAACAAATGTCAGAAACTTTTCTTTGCCATGAAAAGTGCATATAAATTTTTTTTTCAGAAGATCACAGAGAAATCAGCACGTTATTCACTTGTCATAAATGTTCTGTTTCCTGAGCAGAGTGATGCCATAGTTACTTTTGAAGCTTCACTTTTTTTTTCCATGCAAATAGTCTGAAAAGCAAACTCATGAGCAAAATCAGAAGTGTGCTTTTGATGATACCATAGAAGAAGCTATATAGTATAATGCTATGGTTATCTATCTATATATAGTATAATCCTATAGTAAGTCTAGCAGTGGTCAGTGTTGGAAATAAAATATCTTTAGAAGGGTGTTGTCAGTGAGGATTTCAGAAGTGGCATATGTGGATACTATGGAGCACGTCCCTATCACTCCTGCTGCCATCTGCTGAAGGAGATGTGTTGTCACTGGGGTCTCGTTCTGTCTCTGAAACATTTGCAGTACGTCTGTGAGCAGTAATACCAGTGGCTCATCACAGAGGCTCTTGGTGCCTGCTGGTGCCTCATCCCAATTCTCCTCTCGCACCTGGCTATGACTGTTTTGGGGTAGGATGACAGCATGCAAGGGAAATGCAAGTCAGGGTCCCCTGGAAAAATAGGGAGGATGTGATCATATATGTAGAGGAAGAAAATATGGTTGAATAAATGCCAAGGAAATCTGATTGTAGTTTTTCTTGAGCTTTGGTGGGGAAACGTGTGTACCTGGGATTATAATATGCATATATATATACATATACACAATGATACAGCAGCAGAAGAAAATTTCCAATTACTTATTTAGCACTAGTAAAATAAAGAACATTAGCTTTTCTTAAGAAATATCAAATTATTAAATAATGATAGAGTGGAAATGGTAAAGGTTTGCAAAGAAGGTGGAATGTTACCATTCCTCTGTGAAAAACAACATATGAAAGAAACAGTCCCATATAATTTGAAATAGTGGTCTGTAGCAGGTGTGAACAAAACTGCTTGTTAAGAAAAAAATATTTTCTCATAAGAATCACTTTTTTGTCAAAGTATTATGATTTCCTTTTTTTATCTATTTCTCCTGCTCAGGTGCTGTTGATATTTCCATGACACGGCAGGAACCACTATATAGAGTTATTTTGTCTTTATTTCTTCTCTGAAATATTTTTATTATATGTCAGGCATATGGACTCTGTAGAAATTATAATTACACTTTTTATAAGTTTGCACTGTAATTTTTTTTTCTTTCGTTCCCCTCCCACTGGTCCAGTGTATTTGACCTCTTGTTTCTTTAGACTTCTTCCGGCACAGACACTCAAAGCAATTGGAGGCTTTTGTACTGCTGCTGGCTGTTTCTAGCTCTTACAGCTCCCTGAAAATCTCATATGCATACATTTACATGTGGCAGCACAGTAACAGTTGTTATGCAACACTATCTACCTGTAGATAAAATAAAAATAAATGTTTTATTTTTGTAAACACCCATGGAACCATATCTTGATGTTTATATCACCTTCTAGGAGTGTACTGTATCAGCAATCAATCTCTAGTTTCTAATTGCACGTAAACATAGACTTTTAGTTATGACAAAACTTTATTTATGGATAATTATTTTCAGGAATTAGTGGAGGCAAGAAATTGAGATTAGCAGAGGACAGCTGTTTAGAAGAATGAAAACGTGTGTTTAATATGTTTCTTCTAAAAGAGACAAACTAAACTTCTACTTTTCAAGAATCATGAAAAGGTAAACAAAAAAGGTTCCAACAAGTATTTTCCTTATGGCTTACAGTGAAGCAATAAAAGGTCTTCATCAGACTTAACATAAAAACTAAGAAACAGGAAACCCCCAAATCATTGTCATGAAATCATGATAGATCCCATCTGTAGGTCACCGTACTCTTCTTCTGCCATAAACATCTCTGATGCCCAATTTCATTGGTACAGGTTCATTCCTGGTTTGTCTCACACTAAATGGGGAGACAATGATCTGTTTATTCCTGTGCTTTCAAGAGAGAGGAGTTTTTAGCATTAACCTCCCAGTTGCAGTCCCTCAGTTTTCTCCAGGGGTCTTGGGGAACTCTGTAGACAGTAAGAAAATGAACAGTGTGTGTAAATTGTTAAGGGTTAACTTGACATCTGCCTGACAGATATGAAATAGAGCCTGTGGTGAGACCTAAATCATTGTCAGGTGGCAGCTGGAGTCAGGCAGGACACCCTTCCACATCCAGCACCCAATCTACTTGAGTTTGGGAACAGGGGCATGAAACTCCTAAGTGTCCGCAGCTGTGCATGGAATATGGTAGTCCACCTTTCTTGTGGATACCTCCTTGTGAACTTCTACATTTATGTCTGTTAATTTGAATGTGAACATAAAACTTTTTTCCTTCTTGAATTTTAATTGTGGTTTTGAAACAAAAGAATGAAAAGCAAGCTGATAAAATACAGTGCATTAAGAATGTGATATCTGTTCTGAGGTATAAAGCTATGCAATGGATATGAACTTTATTTTACTTAGAGTGAGATTAACAGAACACAATCCACAGACTGTGCAACCTCTACTGGCCCAGACTGTAGACTGATACCATCTTGTAGGGTGAACTGGGAAACATCTTGCAAAGGATTGTGATTCATCAGCTCCTGTATATAGATCTGGAGGAGAGTTCTTTCTCGTGTGTCGTCTTCGCTTTTTCCTGCCTGCCTCAAGCCCTTTTGATCTGCTCTGGAAAACAAAGACAACAACTCAGTAACAGCCTTTTTTACATATCTCTCATTGCACTGCTTAAGAAAAGTGGAGCAGATTAATTACTATGTTCCTCACAGTGTTTAGTGACTTTTTTTTTTGGATGAATCAAAACCTCACAATAATAAAAATATATATTATAGCTTGTATAGAATCTCACCAGAGATTTTGTTTTAATGACTGAAGAAAGTGGAGGAAAAGGCAGTGGGTTAATGCAACTTGCATTATCAGCTGAGAAAATTACAAGAAGCTACAGTTCTTTCTCTAATAAGGTGTTCAACCCCTAACTGAACAGCAGAGGGAAATATTTTTTTGTGTACCTTGTTCTTTGAGGTCAATTTTTTCTCTTCCCTCTTTCCCTTTTTTTTTTTCCCCAGGTAGAAGACCGATTTTCTCATGGTTCTTTCTGTTAGAAGGAATTTTTTTTGCAAAGTCCTTGAATACAGTATATGGAATAAAAGCACAGACATTATGTGCTTTGCTATATGAAACACTTTGGAGTTGTTTTGTAGCTGCTATGTTTCAGTATTAATTCTAATTTAGAACTGAGTAGTTCAGAATCAAAACTGTGACTGTTATCTACCAGTCCTTGGGAATTTATCTCCTACGGATTTTGTTTTTGCTTTTAGGTTCTGAATTTTAATTTACAAGTTAGTAAGTTCTGATTGGAAGAACATTTTATGTAAATGTTTTTCTAATAGCATATGAGATTGAATCAGAATCTTAGTAGGGAAGCTCACCACTGACCTGTGAAATCTGTGCCTGCCACAGATAAGTCAGGATATTTGAGCAGCACTAGGAAGACGTAAAAGTTGTATTTAGTTGTCCACACACAATCCACAAGCAATACATGGGTTGTTGTACGATGTCAGAGACGATGTCTCCATTGGAATTACCTTTTACCCAGTCGGAGCTGATTTCAGTAGAGTTTTTGAATTGCCTTTCCTTGTGGCCCATAAATTCTACATTCTTCGTGTATGTTATCAGCAATCCATTCTTCTCCCCAGGCTTTGTTAACCTCCCCCTCGGTGTGAGACAACACTTGGACAATAGTACCACCTTTAACTTACCTCAGGTCCCTGCTGTAGTGGTTTAACAGTCCAAGTTCAAGATAGTCACAGAGGTATATTTGGGAGGTAGAGGGAGGCTTTGGTGGTCATTGGTGGTCACAGATGCCATCTTTCCCATAACTTGAGGTGATCTTTGACCAATGATATGTGTATGAGCAGTTGCTTCTCTACACAGTTTGCTGTAGTGGGAATTTGTGGTCCTGGTGCACTGACCAGGATGTGCTAACCAGATCTCGCCTCTGTCAGGCATGGGGTTGTTGCCATCCTGTCACTCCCTTCTGTGCTTTTTCCCATGGCAAAGTCTTTCTGTGGACTTTACAGTGTTTGAGGCAGGCAAGTCTACTCTTTAAGTTCCATGCAGAACTGAATGAAGAAATTAAGGATGAAGCAGAGCTACACTTTTGGTGCAAACTATGTTGTATCGTATCATTTCATGTTTACCAAAGACTTAAAAAATGCATACAAGCAAGTGGTATTCTGACACATATGCTTTGACTTGGTAAGTTATAAACAAGCACTGTTTTGGCTTCCACTCACACTTACAAGTTCTGTTGGTAAACAACATTTTGTACATGTTTCAACATCACATTTTAGTATGAGTTTTAAGTACTTATATATTGCAAATACTAATTTGGTGCGCCGTACCCCCAAAACCGGTTACTGATTTGATCTTTATTTTCATGTTGCAGAGACAAAGTATTAGAATGGCATAAAATATGGCCCAGTTCTACTACAAAAGAAGCGTCAATGCTCCCTACAGAGATCGTATCCCTCTTCGCATTGTACGGGCAGAATCCGAACTCTCTCATTCAGAGAAAGCCTATCTGAACGCCGTGGAGAAAGGAGATTATGCCAGTGTAAAGAAAGCTTTGGAGGAAGCAGAAATTTATTTCAAGATCAATATCAACTGCATTGATCCCCTGGGAAGAACTGCGCTCCTTATTGCAATTGAAAATGAGAACCTTGAGCTCATTGAGCTGCTCTTAAGTTTTAACGTGTATGTGGGAGATGCTCTGTTGCATGCCATACGGAAGGAGGTGGTTGGGGCCGTGGAGCTGCTGTTAAATCACAAGAAGCCCAGTGGAGAGAAGCAGGTACGTGCAGGATTTTCTGAGTTTGTAGTCTGGTCTAATGTCAAGAGAAGAACTGTGCAAAGGGAATAAGAAAAAGAAAAACAAAACCAACCATCATCCTTGCACACAGTACTAAAAATCAGAAAATCAATTACTTCGATGCTGTATGCATTGTATTCATCTGTGTTTAGATATCATAGAATCAAAAATTGTTTTGAGTCAGAAGGACCTTTAATTATCATCTAGTTCCAACATCCTGCCATAGGCAGAGATATCTCTCCTTAAACAAGGTTGCTCAAAGCCCTGTCCAACCTGACCTTGAACGCTTCCAGGGTAGGACACCCAGAAGTTCTCTGGGCAACTTGATCTTGTGTCTCACCACCCTAATTGTAAAAAATGTCTTCTTCTGTCCATTCTAAACCTACCCTCTTTCAGTGTAAAACTGTTGCCTCTTTTCCTGTCACTTGGTTAAAAGTCTCTCTTTGTCTTTCCCATAAGCCCCCTCTGTATAATGATACCATTATTCCTGCAGATATTACTGGGAAATCTTTAATCATTCAAAGAAGCAAGTAATTCAAAAGAAGATGGTAGTGTTAATATGTAGTGCATTTGAATTAATTATGAAGCTCCCATAAAAGGCAGTGAATGTTTTAACCTGTCCATGTGGAGGCCATCATATCCCAACTCAGCAAGGCAAAACTTGCAGACATGACCCAGTTGGTCAGAACTTCCGTCCTGTCTCAAGTAGTCATCCATCTTATCAAGTACAACTAAAAAGGTGCAAACTCTTCTCCCTTTCTCCCTGGCTTCTCTCAAAGGGAAAAATCGTTACATACAGTCTCATTCATGCTCTCATACCTACTTTGCTTTCCCTTGAACTGCCTTGAGACATCTCTAGGAAGTGTCTAGCCTCTTGCAAATCTTTCTCATCTTAAGAAAATGTGACAACATAGCCCATAAATTCTGATATTCCTAGGAGTCTCCTAGGAAGAAAAACCTTAAAAGTAGTTATACTATTGTGTTCTATTTTCATCAATTTCAAATGTTATGTGTTATAGGTACTCTATTAATGTATTTCAATGAATAGTATGTTGAAATGATTACAGCCGTTTTACAGATAAAGCATACAATATACTTTAATTACAGTATAATGTACTTGCCATGGATAGAATTGCAGATAATAGGTAAAAAGAATAATTTTTGCTGATAAAATAACATGAATTCTATGCTTCTTTGTTGTGGAAAAAAAGAATTATACTAGGTCTTTCTGTAAATGTGTGTGCATGCCTTCTCTTCTAGAGAGTAAAAGAAGAGCTCCTGTAAAATGAGAACAGATTTATATCAGAGAAAGAGAAGACTAGGCTCACGTTTGTCTCATTTCATTATTCCTCAACTGTTAGTGCAGATAAGAATACAATGTATAGGATGCATAGTATAGTATAGTATATCAATGCAGTGTACCAGGACCCTGAAGGATCCAGTGCACAGCCACATCCCAAACCAGTTAAATCACCTGTGTGTCCATTTTCCAGCCTCTGTAGTGGAAGTTGCCATTTGCAGGGCAGAGTTCATGCCACTTGATGGGAGCCATCCAAAGGTGTGTCTCGTCTCTGGTCTGGGCTCCCCTTAGCAATGGAGAAAAATGGAGATCCCTGAGAGCACCTCCTGCTGTCTTCCTCAATTGCTTGTTTTAAGACAGCATAAACCACTTTTTGGCCTTAAGGATCAACAAATTCACCTTAAAATAGCTGCCTAAATTTCACACTGTGCTTCAGACCTTCAGGATTACTTTTTTGTATATGCCACAGCTGCTGTAATGAAAACACTTGAATACAAACAGTAAAACTTGTATTAGGTGAGCTTCATGCTATAGCAGACAAAAGATAGGCTTACTTTTTGTGTGAATACTACCATGTTAAATTATCCACAAACTGCTTTGCTCCAATCTGGAGGTTAGTTGTCTGTGCCGAAGCTTAAGCATGTTGTTTCAGTGCCAGACTCCACTGCTGGCTGGTGTGAAGTGTGCTGCTCCTCCTGCTCTTTCCTGGTTTTCCTGGTTGCGCTTGCTGGGGGTCTTACTGTAAAGTGTGAAGAATAATCATGAATCATTTGAACAGAGACATCTCCTTTTGTTTCTGTACAAGGCTAGGTTTGCCCATTTCCACTGCAGGCACTGCTTGCAAGCCAGTGCTTACAAAAATGGCTTTTTAACCAGCAGGTTGCTTGCATGTGTTCTCTGTTGTAGGCACTGGGGATCCCAACAACAATTAAGCTTCTATGGGTGTCATGTGTGTAATAATACACTGATAATCTCACTGGTTCATTTTTAGGAACATGGCATGCTGAAGAGAATGTAAATGCCAATGACATTTTTGCAGTAATGCCACAATGAATTTAATATAATAAAAAAGTACTTTCTGGCTGAAAAATCATTCCAGTGGGCTAAAGATATAAAATCTGGATACTCAGAATTATATACTTTTTATATACTTTTATTACATACTTTTTTGCCTCCTCCAAGTTTTTTTTTCCCATTCAAGTTTCTTTTGAAACTATTTCAAACTACAACTTTACTTTTTTGATTATTGGTATTTGTAAATATTTGACATATTGTTTAGACAATGGTTCATTTTCAGACTCTGTGCTTTTAATAACATGGTATCTTTCGCTGTTTGGTTTTCCTTCTTTGTATAAATCTGATCATGTGTGGTAAAATCCTGGCCCCTTGAAGTTAGTGGGAGTTTTACCATCGACTCAGGGAGGTCAAGATTTCACCCTTTTTGCTGGGGGTTTTTTTTTGGTCCCTGCTGAAAAGTTTTATTTCTACAGGAGACAGATAATAATAAAAGGAAAACACCTTGGTAAATACTTTGAACCACAAGAAACAGTTTCCCAAATATTTCATTAGTGATGAAAGTTATGAACATTCAAATTCTGGGAAAAAACTGATATGATTCACAAGTAAGTGAATTGGCTCTCACTATTTTTTTATATTCATGAGATAATATCCTGTGTATGATGCATAGCTAATTTCAGCTTCACCTAATACAATAATGTAGCTATATTTGTAAAACGAAATAATTTTTAAGCATAGAATTTCTTACATAAGTTAAGCGCTCATTGTCAATGTCAGAAAGCTAGAAGAAGATGTCCTCTTGTATCAGAAAGCTACAATTCTTCAGGACTGCTGAAATATATCTTTTGAAAGAACTGGTTGTCCTCCAAAATTTAATTCTTTAAAAATTTAAGTGTTGCAAAAGAAAATGGGGAAAATGTAGCAATATGTTAATTCTGACCAAGAGTCAGTGCATATAGTTAAAATAATACGTTTTTGCATTTTTGGAAACGTTTTGTAACCAACATCTCCAAATTAGGAGATGCCACTGAATCTCAATTTACACTTTCTCCTAAAACAAACAAAAACAGAAAAACCAAACAAAAACCCCCGACCAAAACAAAACAAAAAAAACCCAACCAAAAAAACCCCCCAATAACAAAAAACCCCAACAAAACCCCAATAAAACAAACAGCCCCCCCCCCACCCCCAAACTGCAAACTATAAAACAATATTCAGATCTCGTTAAAGTTAAATCTAAACTCTCTAGTCTACTGGTCATTCAGCTGCAGGGCTCTACCTGATAGCCATATGTGATGTGCTCAGCATTTCTAAGACCCCATAGGTTACAGTGGTGTTAACCTAATTATCAGGATATGGATACATCTGGTGCCACCTGGTGACTACAGATGTATGTTTAACAGTTTTGAATTGTCTTGGAACTCCTTCTCTTACTCCATTTTTGAGTGAAGTTTTTGCACTATACATTAATCCAATTCTGGAAAAACGGTTGGGTTTTTTTGCCACTCACATTATATTCATTATATTTTCTATACTTTTTTAGCTGTACCAGCTGCTAGAGCACAAGTAAAAGAGAATAGCACAAATTAATGTGAATGAGTTGAGGAAACTTGTCCAAGTACTTTTAAATTACCATTCTTCAGAGCCATATGTCCTGAATTATCTGCCAAGTCACTTGTTGCTTACCCTGATGGATAGCTGAATGCCAAATTAAGAGGGGGAAAAAAAGTTGTTCTTTTAAATTTAGTATCTGCAGAAAACATTTTTGTCTTGTTAAATTGCATGCAGCGTCCACAGATGGGCTGGGGGTTAGGTAGCATAAAAAAATTAACACCTTTATCTAAATTATAGTGTGCTCTACTGCTTAAGGAACCGAGTCATTGATCATTACTTGGGTGATTGACCATCTAGATATTCATGTATATTTGGGAAAGACTGAAGCAGAGGTGTAGCTGCCTTCTAAGGCTGCAAATCACATAAGTGAAGCTGAAATCTCAGTTACTAGACTTGAATCCATGTAGCATTGTATTAGCTGACAGACTTGCTTTAGGGCTTGGAAACCTGACTGCAGTGTTTACAGCATTGCCTGAATAGCAAAAAAAAAGCACATGGCAGTGCTTTTATGCCTTCTGTTCCCTATTACATGTCAGTCTTGAGATACTTGAGGGTATTTTTAATGGGTGGACGCTCTAGGGATAGATTTCTGCAGATATGTGAAAAAAAGACTGAGCTAATGCCGGACTGGCATTTGCAAACACAAGGGAATTGCTAGAGGAAGGAGAACTTTGGGACAGGGAGGGATCACTGTGATATGTAGCTCGCTCACATGCAGAGAAAAGTAGATATCACTGGCATAGTGCTGGAAGTAGGAAGCTGAAAATAAACTATATCCACATGCTGCAACACTCAGAGCCCTTTTGCTCTCCCAGGACAAGCAGTAAAGTCACATCATAAACTACCATATGCAAAAGCCCTGCCTCTACTTATTCTGCCAAAGTCAAGCCAGGAAGTCAGGCATCAGCTTGTCAACATGTTGGCCTCTAAAGATGCAAGTCCATGGCATATACAACTTTTTTTAGTTGGGTTTCATGGATTTCCCTGGCAATTTCTCAAAGGCCCAAGAAAGGGTGAGTTCATTATGTTGTCTACATATTTGGGAAAAAATATTTATTTGAAGAGACAAAAACCCAAACCTCTGAAACTTTAGAGACATCTCTGAAGAACTGAGATTCAGCATTTAGGTTACCATTTTCTCTTCAGACAGACTGTGAGAAACCCTTCCTCATCAATATGTAGGGGCATCTTTAGTATTCTCTCTGGTCAAGGTAGACTTTAGGTACGGTTTGTTCTAGCCTTTATCTATAAGGAAAGAACTGAAAGAATGGAGAGGAAAGTTTTGTGGGGGGTAACCACAGCAAGCTGTGGTTTTGTGCTGTTATAAGGAATGGCATCTGGAAGAGATGGGGGAGGTGAGAAGTCGTGTAAGATGACGTCTCTGACATCTTACAAACCACATGTGAATTCAGGAATGCTCTGGTGTTTATGTGCTATTCAGTGTGCTAGCAGCCATTGTGAACTCTTGGAAAGGAAGTTATGAGGTGATTGGTAGGACAGCTTGCTATTGTGGGACTTTTTGGGAGGTAGGGAGAGAAAGGGCATTGTTTTACTGTCAAAGGCTCAAGTTATATTTTATAAATCTCGACCCATGTATCTGACTGATAATTATTTGGAGTGTGGGAAGGTAGAAAAGGACAACAATACAAGTTGTCTTTCACTTGAATCTCCTGATGCAATTCTCATCAGAAAAAACAGTGACTGATTATATGCCAAAACATGTCTCAACATTGATATTTTTTTTATCGGTGTTGCTATGTAGTTTTGGAGAGAATGAGAGATTGTAAGAGAACAGCCAGGATGAGGGAATGGTCCTGTGTGAGGAAGTGTCAAGGATGTTGTGCAGTATAGTTTCTAGGCCAGTGGAACAGACTGCTGTGTGGATGTTCAGGCACTCACCTAAGCTATCTGGGAAGGGATACAGACAACAAGGCTGGACAGCTTTTCAGGGAAAGTGCCTTCAGTCTGGCAGCATTCCCAGAAATAGATAAAAATCCTAAAAGTGAAAAGTCAGGAAACAGCATGAAAGTAGCACAGAGCCTGAAGAGTCATTTTCCATTTGTGAAATACTGGCAGCATAGATGCTGCTCTTCTGACAGAGCTCCTATCAGGCCTGACAGAGCTCCTATCTCCTAGGAAATTCCCTCCGTGCAGCCACATCACCCACTCTGTTCTTTTCATGTCTCTTAGTATCTTTGGACTTCTTGAAATTGCCCTTTGAGGAGTCCCAGGGTCCTGAGATGAAGCCAGTGCTCTTCTTTGGAGCTGCACTCATAATCCAACTTCAGTCTCAGTCTCCCTGAATGCGTGCAGAGCATTTAGGCAGCTTTGGCCCATCGTTTTCTTTCCAAGCCTCACGGAATATCATTTTCCCAGTCCTACATTGCCACACAGCCCAATGGTGTATGTGGGAAAGCTCCTGTGTCAGGGCTGTACTTCCTCCTGCTAGCAGTGGGCCATCATAGAGAAGACCAGGGAATGTGTACAGGTTGTAGGCCCAGCATGCCTGCAACAGATTTTACATAAATGTTAAACCTGATATTTTTGATGCTTTTTTCAAATTTTCCCCTAGTTACTGAACTGGGAGTTAAATTGATCAAGGGGGCAGAAGGAAAGATTTTATGAGCACTGCATGATGCCTGGTAGTTTTCTTATCTAAACCTCTTTCTCCAGTAACTTTGCAAAATACCAGTCACAATCTCTTGTGGGATATTCTTTGTCTGTTGAGATCAATTCAAGCATCATTTTTGTTTTGAAAATGACTGCCACAGAAGTTTATGAACTAAATGTCTTTTTTTGAATATTCTGATTAATGACAGTCTAGCTACTAATGAGTATGGAGGAGGCATTGCAGAGATACTTTGTCGGGCTTGAAGTACACATTCTTGAACTGGAACGTGAGGGCAAAAAGTTGTTTCTTCCCACTGCTAGCTGCCTGAGTGGGTAGCTGAGTATTTTTTTCCCAGTGGCAACTGATTAGTTAGAATTTTCTGACATATTGATAGACAGATGAATGGGAGAGGCTGTGTCAGGGGTATTTCATTTTATGGATGAAATAGATATAGTAGCTTATCCACATATTCAGTCTTTCATATAACCATTTGGGCACATGAGAACAACATGTAGCACAGGTGCACTATAAAGGTGGAGCTGACTAATTGCATATGAGATGAAGATAAGAATTTACACAAGTATTGTTCTTGGATTTTTAGAGGGTGCTGGCTGTTTTCAAGTTCAAATAAAGCTGCACGTAAATGTCATTATGTCTTGGCAATAAACCCAAACTGTCTGTGTTTATATGCATCAGAGCTAAGGTGGGTGGATGAGTAGAAAAACCTGTGACAATTACTGAAGAAATCCTCCAGAAGCTGGTATGCCTGTGCCATCAAACAGAGCTGCTAGCAATTTCAATATTGAGGTAGGCAATGTGTTCTACAATATGCACCCATCACCTTGTAACAAATGCTAAATCATAATATTCCAAGGTTGAAGCAGTAGCAAAAGACAAATGCCAAAATATGGGGAAACATGGCGGTTTCTTGACCTGTACAAAATGATGAGCCATTTTTTATTGGCAATATAAAAAAAATTCTGACTAGCAGGATCTTTACAGATGGATTCCTGGAAGGTAGTGTTATTGAAGATGACTTTCCCCAGCTATGAATCTAATCCTCTGGTTTAGCAGTTTGCAGAAATCCAGAAAATTTTGGTGATGACAAGTACAGATTGATTTTAAAGAAGACTGGTTAATCAAACTTCTACCTAAACTCGAAGGGTTACAGATTCAGAAAAGTTAATACTTTTCTGTCATTATTTGCTGGCCTTTTCATATTTCTTGTTTTAAGCTCATGCTAGAAATGAAAGTACTTTCCTCCCATGGGGACACGAGTGCAGATTAGCAAATATAATTGAAAATCTAGAATAAATCAAACCCTTTAGAAAAAAAACACACCTCAAAATCTTTAGAAAGTTAATTTAAAAATAAGGTCTATGGAAAAGTTAGATTTCTCCTCAAGAAGTCACATTTTCTGCACTGGTTTCTTTTCCCATCTTTTTATGATTTTTGAGGCCCACTTTACAGCACTCACCCAAATTTACAATCAGAATAGGGACAGCATACAAATTCAAAAATAAAATGTCCAAAATCCCTGCCTTCTACAGTCAGTAGTCCTGTACAGTCATCTTCACAAGCCTCCATGCCTGGCATCCTTTTTGCCAAACCTACCTGCTTTCACCTCCTTACAACTCATCAACTGCAAAGATAGTTTCATCTAAAGATTTTAGTAGTCTTTCAGTGCCTGAAAACAAGTTAAGAATCAGCTCTGAGGCCAGTAGTATAAATCTGTTAAGACCAAGAGGTTCAACAAACAGAACCTTTTTAAATTGAGGTAGTCTTGTCTTCTAAGGTCTAGAAATCCCCATTGCCAATTATTTGTACATTTGGCGATGCAATTTAACTTGGGAAATTAACAAATTCAAAACATTAAAGGAGCAGTATAAACAACCCAGTATCTCTTTTGCCTAGAGCAGCCTCTGAGGGAACAATTAATGTTTTTGCCCTTGATACAGCAGCTTGAGATCTGTGCTCTGTATAAATATGTGCTAGATATAAATGTATGTGTACAGATACATGTATGTAAGGGGGTGGAAATCAGCCCCCCCTTTCAGATGCCTGAAGCTGAAGGCGAGGTAGCAGTGGAGCTCAGAGTCTGGGCAGAGATGTGTCCTCCCTGTCCCCTGCCTGCGCTGCAAAGCACAGACCCTCCAGTAGGTCTCGTATTATATCTGTGTAGATCTCTCTCATTCTCTGGAGTGTCTTAAATGGTAAAGTGCTGTTTGAATCAGTCCATTTACTGCTCACATGTAAGCCGGATAGCTGAGGTCCCAGTAAGGTCAGTGACGAGCAAGAGGGTTTGCTGACCAAATACAAGTGTCTGCTGTAAGCTAAGAAAAAGACTTCCCTGGACTCCACTCACTACATCAACCAGGGGCCCAGCTCAGTAGCTCACATGTAGTGGGTAAGTGAAATGTGAAGCGTCTTAGAATATCTGTGAGACGTGTTGTGGCCTTGGAGTTATGTCGCAGAACCTGTGGGCAACTAAGATGAGCCCTAGATCTTCCTGGGTATAACAGGAGCTTAAAAACATGATTCACATATAGAGCTATAACTAGGTGTTTAAATCTGAAGATAAATACCATCCTGTAGGTTCTTCTGCAACATATCCTTTCTGATCTTGCGCAGTGTGCAGGAAAGATTTTAGGAACAGGACCGCCTACTATTGAAAGAAACTCAAGGCACAGCAGTTTCTGATGGACACAAACCTCCAGGCAATCCGATGCTGAACAGTAGTCCGCTGAAATATATTTTCAAAGAGCCACTATTCTGGAGTTCTTCTTTGTCTGTGAGGAGCCACTGTGCCCAAATGCAGTCACCTTGAACTTGCCTGTGGAGATACTTCTTAAATAAGTTGTATGGAAGAGTAGAATTTGAAAGACTTTTTCATTAGTCTTTGAGAGTCAAACATGCAATCATACATAATAATCTATAAAACAAATGGCTTTCCAAACCTTCAGCCATGGGAAAACCCTAGGAAAATTTACAAAACAGAAACACGCCACTGTCGAGAAGCTTGTTCATATATGGCCTTCCACACACCACCATTATCTTCGCTTGTGTCGCAGGGCATCCCTTGTCAAATTGCTCTGTTAGCAGTGAAATTTATGAAATCTGATTTCCACATAGCCATATGCATCATGATTGAATTTCCTCTTTTTGATGTTATGAACATTCATCAAAGCTTTTGAAGAGGCTGATGCACTCATAGTGTCCTGTTTTTGTATGAATTCTCTGGTGTCTGGTAACATAGCTGCTCTCACACTCCAGAATTTTCTTCAGATCTCAAACATCCATCTCTTTTGGGAAACTTGCAGGAATTTAGTATTTCTAATGCTCCTTCATGTTAACATCCAGCTGGAGCAATCTAACAAATTCAAAAGTCACTATGGGCTGACTGACAAAGCTTATTAATGTGATAACAGGGGTTTACTTGTCTTGGGAGACTACCAATTTAGCTTGTCAATTTACCAACTGTTTTCTGGATAGAGGATCTGTATGTCACATACTGTGCTGACAGAAGTGTTTTAATTGTACTTTATACCCGTGCCAGGATCCGTATCTTCCATATCTTCACCCCAGATTGCCAGGAGGCAAAATTAGTTCCCCTTTCAACTCAGCTACTAAAACACTACTGAGGGTTGGTAATAAAATATTATCTAAGTTTGCAGGCTTGTCACAGTGTGTGAGGCCTCCTGGCAGGAAAAAAAAAAAAAAAGAGAAACCTGAAATATCTACCCCCAAAGCCTAACATTTTGTATTATGTACTGCTGAGATACAGCTGAATATTTGCAGAAAATGGCAAAAGTTTGCCACCATTTTATTTGCGACCAACTTGTTTTATGACATTTGCTGTAAGTACGAGCAATCTGGCTGATAAGATTAAATTTCTCTTCCCTGCTCCTTGCTCATTTAGACCTTTGCTTATTAAGTCTCTGCTTAGTACCATGCCCTGAATTTAGTAAAAATATACTTACGTACGCTCAAAGAAAAAAAACATTTCCGTATCCTAAAGCACATTAGGAATACCTCTTTATGCATGGATGCACCACGTGTAAGATCTGTACAGGTCAAGATCCAATCAGCTGGTAAACTCAAGAGGAATACAATACTAAGATAAGCCTAACTTGAAACAAGGAGTACTAAGGGGTTTGAACCAATCCATTCCCCCTGGCATCAGTTTCAAAGCCTCCTTTCTAGCAATGTGCCCTTAAATACCTCTAGCTATTCTGCCCCTGGTCTCTCGCTGTGGAGGGCAGGTTATAATAATGCATGTTTCTCCTTTGATCTCTTTGCAGTGGGAATTCAAAGGGAATATTTTTATTTCCAGCAATCTTCTCTTGTTTACTTACATGTTTCCAAAACCTCATAAGCAGCAGGATTGTTCAATTGATTCTTGTATGCAAGGGGGATCTTACAGTGTCTATTGTTAAGGAGTTGAACCCAGCTGAGAATATCATCAACCTGTAATAAAATTCAGTTTTCAATACTTTACTTCTCAAATGCATATTTCATTCCCAGCATATGCTGGCATAGATGTGTGAGCCTTGGTCTCCTCTGTATACTTCAGAAAAAACGTCCTGTTTTTCATCTGTGAAGTATGGGAAACTTACAGTACGTTTTAAAATGTAGAGCTGCTGCTAAACAACAAACCACTGAACAACATACTGAGAATTATGTACTTATGAAACAGCTTACTATGAAATTCCTCTGCATCCTCTGACGAAACAGGTTTCTTTGTCCCTGCCATAATCTTTTGTATTCCTTTCTCTTCATATTTTTAAAATAGAGAAAATATTTTTCTGTGTTATGCAAATTTGCCTGTTCCCAACTTTGTTCTTTGTGACTATAACCTTTTTAATTTTCTCAAACATGAAATTTATTTCCCAGCCATGAAGATATCACAAATTACTTTGCAATGTTAAATAATCATAATCAGCTGCAAAGAAGCTTAGCTAATTCCCACCCTCTGAGACACTTGTATCTCCTAAACAGTTTGTTGATACCAAGGGAGGCCATCGGTCTGTTACTGTCTTTTCTGCAAAAGCTCCTTTTCAAAAACCATCTTTATAATTGCATAGCCAGTGGGACACCTTTTCTTGTTTCTAGATCTAGGAAGCTCAGGGATAAACAAAGGATCCTGCTTAGATTCTAAGAACTCCTTTTTTCTGACATTTCTCGGAAGACCTCATTGTTGAAGCAAGCCAATTTCTTTCCACCTCTCTAGCTGACTATTGGGGCCATTTTGGGACAAGAAAAACAAACAGGGGAGAGCAAGAGCTTTTCCACATTTTACTGATCAGACCAGAGACATGGTTTCTCAGGAAATGGAATATCAGACCTAAGATTCATTGAAATGATTTTGTCTTTATGAACCATTCTGTGTTTGAGAAAAGTATCTATGTATCCATTTTAAAATTCAGATGGGAAGGACCCCACTAGATCTACTTTGGACATTCAGGACATTTCAGTATTGACTTTACTCATCATGCAAACTCTGAGAGAAGTATATAGGAGCTTTATTATGATGGGAAAATACTTCAAGTTCCCCTTTAATCCTTCCCATAATAAGATCTTTCCTCTTTCTTAGTGCTCATGTTTTTCCAAACCATTTTGCTTTTCTTCTTTCACTGTCCCTTGAGTGAAAACAACATTTTCTTGTCACTGCTCATTATGATCAGTCAAGCAATGCCCAGAACTCTTACTAGAAACACTCCTTTACCTGTTTAAAAATGATATGTGGTGAGAGAGTAAGTGTAAGTTCCATAGCTGAAAACCAATTCTAAATATCCTATCAGTGTTCTATTGAGTGTCTACTTTTAAGCAGTTTCCCCACCCTTGCTCAAGCTCCTGGCATTGACTGATGAAACAGCACATCCATTCACTAATAATGCTCGCAGGAAAACATTAATTGGAAAGGAGCAGTTTTGTGTACAGGCAGTATTTTGGATCAGAGTTCTTTCAGAGATACAGGGAGGAGAAATTAAAAAAAAAAAAAAAAAAGAGAGAGAGAAATAAAGTCCTTTGACATCAGTCCCACCCAACAAATTTATGCCCTAAATCTATCAAATCAAATATCTTTTCCTCTGCTTCTGTCTGGAAGCTGTTATCAATTCATTTTACAGCATTTTCTTTCCATTCTCTATTCTCCTCTTTCAAATAAAAGAAATCTATAGTTCTTTACAGCAGGGACTATCCTGAAGAAAATAGTCAAACATTCTGCTTGTAAGCACCTAGAAGAAAATATAGACATGAATAGCAGTCTACCAAGATTTTTCAGGAACAAATCTTGTCATAACAATATAATTATAGTTCATCACCAGGTAGCAGGCTCTGTATGTTGGGGAAAAGCAGTACATATCGTATAGCTCAAGATTTGTAAGATTTCATAAACTGTCGCTCAAAATACAGTCTAAGAAAGCCACACTCACAGTAGTTGCCAACAGTACTTGGTGAAACAGGATGTAGGAATTCAATAGAGGGATGAAATAAGCAGGCCTGCAGGGGTCTATCCCTATCAGTGCAATTATTCATGACATTTTAGATGAAATAGAGGGCGTGTTAATTCTGTCGACAACAGACAATGTGGGGGGATCTCAAGGCTGTTGCAGGACACAATTAGAATTCAGGTTTTGGCAAGCAATAAATTATTTCTATAAAAAATAAAACAGTTCATTAAGAAAAAATGTAAGGTTCTACGTAGAGCAGAAATAATCAACCAAGTATGTATTGGAATTGAAAATAACTAAGATAACAGTTCTACAGGGAATATTGAAATAAGACTCGCGTAAAAAGACTGGACAATACCATATTACTGTTCAAAAGTCAGTATCGCATCTGATCACATCAGAATGAGCACAGATCATAGAATTGTAGAATTACAGAATGGCGTGGGCTGGAAGGGACCTTAAAGACTATCTTGTTCCAGCCCCCATAAGGAAAGTCTGAATGAAAAATTAGAAAACAGAAACTAAGCAAAGAAATAAAATATTCTCTATATCCATATTTCACAGAACAAGAATTTATGGGCTTAAACTGCACAAAGGTAAAACATATGAAGTATGAGAAACATCGTGAGGAAATGGTGTGACATATCCACCCACCACTGCAGAGCTTTAGGAACAGATTGGTCAAATTCTTTTCCTTAATGTGTTACATTAATGCTTTTTGTGCAATGTGGCTGTCATGGAGACTGGAAGTGATCAGTCCATGCTGTGACTTTTGTGACACACAAATTGGTTCAGTGGTAATAAGATGAGCATGAACAAGCATTAAAAAGCTCACGTCTTAGGGTAGGTTAAGTGTAACTGATAAAAAAAAAAACCACATCCTCAGTTTATGCTTGGAAAAAAATGGATGAAAATAACTCAAACTTGTAAAATTGACTTTTCAAAATTCACAGACTCGTAAAAAGGCAAGCACTGAAGCCTCCTTAAATGTGACAGGGGTTTGTATTACGACAAACATCCCTGTTCCAGTCACGTCCCAGCAAAGAAAGTAAATTTTCAACGAAATAAATGGACATGATATTACATTAAACACTATTCTCAGTGGGGGGAAGATATCCTTTGCTAACAGTAATTCATATTAGCACCAAATGAGGACATTTAGGCCTGAGCCTTGGAAATACATTGTGATGTGATATACATTGAGAAGGTTTTACACAGAGGCAAAAATGTCACCTTTCCCCCCTTACCGGTAGGAGACAGACTAAAAGCAAGCCCCTAAGGTTACACATTCAGCATTAACTCTTCGTACCCTCTTTTCACACATCCTGGAGAGCTGGCCAAAATGATGAATGCAGTACTTTTGAAAAATACCTGTCTGGTATCCCAGCAGTGCAGGTTAGGAGACATGAGCCATGGTTATCTGTGGGTCAGTATCAGCATGGGATAGCACAATAATCAAGTTTTGAGCTAGCTAGCACATGGCTTGTGTCTGAAGAACAAAATTTGTTGAGCTCTGTGCTAATGGGAGTGTTTACCTTACTCCAGCTAAAATTAGATATATATCTTGGGTTGCTTATCAGAGCTCCTTTCTGCTAGACATCTTTCTTGGATGACATTAAATACGATCGTTTCATAAGAAAATATTAGGGACATTTTGTAAGATTAATAGTTAGAATTGACATAATTATATAGTATAATCACAATAATTTAATCTGGAAAAAATATGGAATTGGCCCCTCTTATTGTTAGATTATAAGAAAATATTGGAATAAAGGAACATTTCAAGGTACATAAAAATATAATCTGGAATGTTTTTTTTTTTAAATGTCCACATGAAAATATCTGATTTTTAATTATTATTTTTTGCTGTACCTACCTGGCTTTAATTCATAACTGGAATTACATTAGACTCCAGAGAAAAGAAATCTGGAAGACAAGCATTAAACACCTTGCCAGTACTGAGGTAAAATTTGGATATGAAAATGTTTAAGGACACAATTTGTAATTAAATCTTATGAAAGGATGCATTCTTAAGAAGATACAATATTACTAAAATATTTACATTTACTCCTCAGACGGTTGTTAGTCAATTTACAGTGCCTAAGACTCCTGTCTGTTTCCTACATTGGTTTTGTGAATGCATCTGTTTCCTACAGAAAGAAAACAAAAATAGACATGGAGGTAGAATATTACCAAATTAAGTATTTCAGTAGCAGGTTAAGAGTGTGGTACTTGCCTTCAGGAAATATTATGAGTTCAAGGACAATAAAGAAGTTGAATCCTTCCCAGGGGGGCCATGGAAGTTGCCTCTGGAAAGCAGACAATGACAGTGCACCAGATGGATGTTGCATGGCTTGTGTCACACACACTGCTCGGAAATGATGCTGTCCCTGAGCTCAGCTTGGCCACTTCCATCCACTTGCCTGCCTTACATGCTTGATGGCCACAGAGCCTGCCAGCTGTACAACGCACAGTGAGCACCCTGGGATGGGGAACAGCACTTTCAGACAATCAGGAGCCACCACTGCAGTCCTTGTGTGGTCTTGTGAGGATAGTTACAGCATGACTCTCAGGACCCCTCCAGTGCTGTGATAACTGATTTCAAGTTATCTTGACGTGATATCTCAAAGTTATTCAATATATCTGGATGTTTATCAGTGACTTAGTCCATGTTAAGGGAGTTGCAGTAGGAGGAATTTTTGAACTCTTCCCAGGGGAACTACTTCCATTGCCTTAATCAGGATGTATTTCAGGTGATCCAATAATGATACAATAATAGCAAACCAAAGAAGAGAAGAACTCAACAAGCCAGAATGTAAGGCATGGAACTGTGTATGCATAGGGATAACTCATGTGCTGTGGGCTGTACAGGAGTGTAGACTTAAGCATTTTCAAGGTGTCTGCCTGATGACAGCTATAGAGAAATAGTGCTAAAGCAGCTGAGACTTTGATGACACACTTTTATAATATTAATTTTCTTATATAACCTGGTACTGCATGACATATGTATTCATGTTATCTGTCATATATTCTCTTTTTTCCTTTGCTTTAGGTTTTTCCTCCAATCATGCTATCATGATGGACATGACTTGAAATTTATTCTCCTAACTACCTGAAACCATGAAGGATTTGCTTTCCTTTGCAAACAAAAGATAAAATAATTGCAAATAAATAAACAAAGACAAGAGCCAGGGAAGCTATCTGTTTGCCCAAGGAAATAGATTTCCATAGATTCTGAGCTCTTGCACTTAAACAGTAGGTAAATGGATACTGCAGTTTTCAGTCTCTCTGTTGAGATATTGCAGTAACAAGAGCTATCATGAGAAATCTAGATGGAGAAGAAGACACACATGGGGTTTACTTTCTTCCTTTTCCAAACCGTCTGTTGTATTTTTCTGTTTCCTGGGTGTCTAAGGGATCATCAGCAATCAGTCTCTCATTTGATGCCATGACATCTCAGACCGAACTGGCATTAACTTAACCTAGATTTCTCTTCCTGTCATAGCAAAGGAGCTTCTCTTCACACAGACCATACAGGGAATATAAACACATTGAAGAGGACCATTCCACTTGGTATCCAAAAGAATTGTTAGAAATCCCAGCCAGACTGACTCATTCCCACTTACAGTGAGTGCAGGGAAAGGAAATGCGACAAAAAAATCTTGTGCCCTTGAGCACCGAAGTGTGCAGACTTTGAGCTATCCTTTATTTTCTGTTTTGTTTTCTTTTTGTCTACTAATCACATAGACATTCATAGCAAATATACACAGTCACCAAACCTCTTTGTTCAGCCCTGTAAATAGTGTTGAAATGGAAAATCTTCAACAAAGTGTAAGAAGGCAAAAATTGCTTGACCTTGCCAAGTTTAAGCAGCTTCAAACTTAGCACACAAACTTCAAAATGCATGATATAGTTACACTGCTGCTGAGCCTTGGGAAGTCAGTCACAGACAGTGCCTGTAAGACCTAGTAGCTTTCCATCCTCCAAGATTTAAGGAAGACTTGTATGTTTTCTGAGAGTGTTCTGTCAAAGCTTCAGAATATGTGACTAATATCAGTGTGTGCTGGTTATTTGGTTTGGTTCTCTTTAAGAGAATTATTTTTCACTACTTTGAAAGTAAAATTCATTGTAAGTCTGATGATTTAAGAGCAAGTACTCTGAGTCAACGGTTAAATGTTGAAATTTTCTAAATGCCATGAGAGCCCTCACTATTCAAAGATAAGTACTTCATTTTGCTTCAGATGAGGGAATAATTTGACCTTATTACTTTGATAGTTTCTCTTTGGTTTAAATTAGTACAAAATCTTAAAATAGGAGGTAAAGGATCAGGGGTTAAACTCATGATGTAATTAAAGTCGAAGTCTTAGGGTTTGCCCTTTAAGTTTAAATGTTTCTGTAAGTTAAGGCTGAAAAGATTTAATAAACACTTCTAAATTTGGGTAAATTCTGATGCTATGAATTCCAAAATGTGTGCATTAGCCTTGTATCTGAGTTAGCTTAAGATGAAAGGTTTTGATAAGCTATGAGGAAAAGCAAGCAGCTTTTAAGGAAATGGATCCCATGTTCAAGTCAGTAACTGTAATGCCATGTTGTTTGAAGCTGTGTCTTAATTTTTCAGCGCTTGCAGCTGATGATATGTTTAAGATAGCCTTCAGTTCTGGCAGGGCTTGAAGCAAATGTTACTTCAGTACTGTCAGAAAGAACAAAGCTAGCGACATGTGAAGTGACAGAATTATACTCTGAGCAGTCAGTGAGTTTGAAATTACAGCTTTCTGTCCTTGAGTTTTCTGCCCTTGCAGCTCTCTCCTTTGCTCCCTGGTACCCTGAACCTGAGGCCAAGGGGGAGTCTCACTGCTTATAGCAGACACTGTCAGAACACAACACATGCCTCTCTGAAAACCTTTTTCAGTTCTATGATAGCCAAAAATCTCATTTCTACTAATGCAAAGTTTGAATCTCTACTGCCATTTTTATGTCTTTCTAGTCTCAAAAGTACTGGCCACAGTTGCAATTTAGAGAGCAGGAAAAGTGTGTGTATGCACGCAGTGTTCTCTTTTTTCCGATATAATATGTAAGTAGAAGAGAAGATAAATCTAAGACTGCAATAACCTGTAAGAATTGGGGTTGGAAACAGGTCTCACTTTCCGCACTGACACCAAAGACAGGTGAGAAAAGAGACATGGATTTCAAGCCCCAGTTCACACTGGACTGGAATAATGATGTGATCTGGGCCCCTGGGCATCCCCAGGTGGGCTCTGTGCAGCATCCAGCCAGGAGGCGACAGATGTCCCAGAGGTACCGTGGAGGAAACCTGACAGAGAACTGTGGACAGAGCCAGAGAGTCCTCTGGGAAGACATATGTCCAGGTTGTGGGTTTTGTCCTGAGAGCAGGCACAGCACACAGACCTCCTGTTCGTTCTTGTACCCAAGTGTTCCCTCCACCCATATGTACCTTCAGTATATTCTCAGCTGGGTTCCTTACCTCATGAGTAATATTTAACCCCTGTTTCTCTGTATGTCTGCACACTCTACACCATTTTGTTTGTCCCTCAGAATAAAGAAAGCAGAAGTGAAGTTGCACAGGAGCTGCTTGGCTTGCTGGTTGTGAACATCTACCTGTGAGGGTAGCTGCTCCCTCTGCATGGCATCATGAGGGTGGGTGTGCCAGCTCAGTCCTGTGCTAAAACAAACTCAGTGCCAGCCTGACTCAGTGTCAAGCCAAGCATGCATGTCTGAGTGCATGGGAAGAGAGAAAAGGGATTTCTGCCTGTTGACTCCACATACCTTCTCAGAATCTGGCACAGCTACTAAAGGTCAGCAATATATTATGGCCAGGCAGGTTTTGCTTCCTAGGGATGTGTGATTACCATCCGGAATGCCAGGTCTCCAGTCTTGTCTTTCCACCCCATTTTACCACTCCCATTCCACTTGTGTTTTTTCCACCTGGCAATGAGGACATAGTGCTGTCATGAGACTTGCATCAAACATTTTTTCCTCCCTGAAGTGGCCATCTATTTCCCTGGCCTTCAGATAACTTTGAGTCAGATGTTTTCCTTTTTCTTCCTCCTGAAAGAGCATCTCTCAGAGCACCTCTCAGTGGTGCTCTGTGGATTGAATTTTGTACTTGGTTATTGAGCTGTGGACCAAAGGCAGTCTGTAAGTGATGATACCAATACCATTTTTTGATGGACCATGCCTAATTGCACTTACATTCATAATCATACTAATAGAATGAATTGTCTTGACCTTGACCTTAGAGCCTGGTAGTTTAAAATAAAGAAACAAGCTTAAAATGAAAAACCTTACAGTTTTCTGATAAAGAAGACTGACAATACAGAAATGCACATCAGAACAGTCTTTAAAAATTATGTCTGAGGACCTTTTTTCTATGAATTTCCCTGTTTTCCTATAAACAGAATATGTTTCTTTGTGCAGGTGAATGTAGAACGGAGCCTTAAGACATTAAGCTCTTTGCAGCAAGTATCTTTGTTTCTCTACACAGTCTTATTTTCAACATTCTCTTTAGGAAAACACATGTTTTTTTCTCATTTACTTGCCCATTTTATTTTATAAATCTAACTTTCCTGTGTCCTGGTCATTGCTTGCTTCAGAGATTCACAGTTATGTCCCCATGATTGATTGCTTCTTCCCTATAAAACTGAGATAAACCAGTGAGAGAGAGCATTTCCATCTTGCTCACTTCAAGAGACCAGGGAGGAGCATTTGTGTCTAACTCGTCCTTGTTCCACTAATAATTTGCTCTAATGAATCATTGCCCATGGGTTGTTTACATATAAACAGGTTCTATGAAAAATCACACCCTGTTTATAGCAATTTATTACCTGGAAAGACTTAGCTAAGTGAATTGTTATGTTTAAAGTGTTTCCTTCAACTCTGGCCAGAAATAAAGGTCCATCAGTAAGTGTATTTGTGGTACAAGTGGTAAACCACTTGTAACTTAATTTTCTATAACTCCTGTTCAATGAGAAGGCCTGTAAGGGTTTTTGTCCTCTTTCACAGGTTCCACCAGTGCTTCTGGACAAGCAGTTTTCAGAATTTACGCCAGATATCACACCTATTATTCTGGCTGCCCACACCAACAATTACGAAATCATAAAGCTCCTTGTGCAGAAAGGGGTGTCTGTGCCCAGGCCACACGAGGTGCGCTGTAACTGCGTCGAATGTGTCTCAAGCTCAGATGTGGACAGCCTCCGCCACTCTCGGTCCAGACTCAATATCTACAAGGCTCTGGCCAGCCCATCATTGATTGCTTTGTCCAGTGAGGATCCTTTCCTTACCGCTTTTCAACTGAGCTGGGAGCTGCAGGAACTGAGTAAAGTCGAAAATGAGTTTAAGTCGGAGTATGAGGAACTGTCACGGCAATGCAAGCAGTTTGCAAAAGATCTCCTGGATCAGACACGGAGTTCCAGGGAATTGGAAATTATTCTTAATTACAGAGATGATAATAGCTTGATAGAAGAACAAAGTGGTAATGATCTTGCAAGATTGAAATTGGCAATTAAGTACCGTCAAAAAGAGGTGAGTGTGCTGGAGAATATTTAAGTGTATTCAGTAGTAGTAATGTGATAGATAAGAGCCTGAAATACAACCTTTTAACTGAGACAAATTTCTGCTTATCTTTTTTTGTTCTACTGGGTTTCTGCTCTTTTTATAGTTTCAATTAGATGAATTTGAATAGTTGTTACAGTTTGATAGTATCTGAATTTAAAATGTTCTCTTCTAGCACAGATTCTGTGAAACTTTTTCTTCTCGTACACCTGAATAGATGTAGTCTTCAGTAGTTGTGCTCTTAAGTGCTCTTCAGTAATAGGATGAGAAATATATAAGGCATACTTTAAATTAACTTTAACCATGTCTGACAGAAAAAGGCAGCTACATGTTTAAACACATACTACAGGTATCTCTATAGAGAGGTTTCTTCAAAAAGTAGGTATCATAGATACTGAAACAGAAGTTTAATAGCAGTGCATGACTCCCCGAAATGCTGGCATTCAGATTCTCTTTCATAAAGAATTCGAAATGGAAATACCTGAGTGTTGGTGTCCATGTGATGCCTTTTCCTGGTCTTAAAATCAAGAGTCAAACACGGTTAGAAGGGAAAAAGAGATTTTACCTTTGTATTTATTTTAAAGATCCTTAGGTGCACCACGTCCAGGTCGAATGTACTGCAATGCCCACCGCAGTGCACCTACCCAAAAGATCTGGTCTAACATTATAGGCCTTACTAATTAGCATATCTATCATAAACTCCCCAATGAGAGGCTCGAGTGAGCCCCTCTCGCCAAGGAACTTTCCCCTGGATGGTTCTGTCTCAGTTTACAAAATGTGTTCTGGAGAGGACCTTGGTGTCTCAGCACACTGCTGCCTAGCTACGAAGCTTCTAAAATGTTTAGTTTCTTAGCTTGACAAACAAGTCCAAGAATGTAGGCTAAAGCACTAAGAATACAGAAGCTGTAAAAAGGTATAACAGGGGTATAAAAGAAAAGACAAAAATCATTATGGCATCACATGACAGTTAAAAATTCATACATTTTACATTTGCTTCACCAATATGTACATTCAGTTGGAATCAGAGCATGTCTGCATATCTTCTTAAAAGTACTCTGGTTCTTGTGTGCATGCAGAAGCAAAAGAAGCAAGACACAAAAATGAATTAGGAAGACAGTTCCCATGATATTTCCAAACCTTCACTTAATCCTTGCACATCATCATGTCAGAATATGCTGTATCATTTCATTAGGAACCTGCACATGCCAATTCAGCTGAGCTATGGAAGTCTATAGGCAAGACAAATGTAACTGTATAGTACTTGTTCATATTAATTACAGCAAATGCTTAAGAAACTTCTGTGCTAAATTTAGCTGGTCTGTCTATCACTGCTGAATCTCTCTTCTCCAAAATATAATAGTAAGTGTGTTAAGTTATTAAGTAATTTAGAAAGGTTTGAAGAAATAATAACCAAACATGTAATGATTCTTTTATTCATTTGAAATACAATTTAGTAATCCTAAGAAGCTACCATGGAAGTAGGGAACTGCAGAAGTACTGATGGAAAAATACCTCAATTGGTCTCTGACTTCATAAGTCTTCTAATAAGCATTTTTTCCTTCGGGAAATGCATTGGATAATTTTATATTTTATAGTATAATGTTTCAGGCAACATATTCACTGCCTTCATAAATTATTTTCAGATCATACTTTGCCAGACTTAACAACCACTATTTCTATTTCTTGAAATGCCAATCCTGTCTTACAGTCATTGAAGAAACTGCTGTTTTTGCAAGGATTCATGCATGGAAATAAAATTCTGGCGTGATTCTCATGATGTGTTTTTGTTTTTTTTAAACCTCAACACAAAGCTTGAATTTTCTTAATTTGAGATAGTGATAGGCCTGTGTAGGGTAAAATGTTTTTTATAGTTGCATCTGATTGCTGTGCCTAATTAAGTTGCAGTAATACAGCTGATTACATCATTGATTCCTCACAATAGAAAACATTAGGCCATACTGATTTAGTGAAACAATACCAAATCAGGGGATATTTTATGTTTTATACACATTTTTCATTTCTATAAATATTTCCCACTATCCCTACCATTTGATTCTCACTGGAGTGAAATCAAGTTTTACTAGATTCTTTAGCTGTGTTCCAAATTGTGTTCCATACAGGTTGCTGAAGCAAACAGTAGCCTCTGTAACTGTTCAGTCACCTTAATTCTGATTATTACTACAGTATTCTGGTAGGTGCAGCTCTAAGATCAAGAAACTTACCTCCGCCATAACAATTGCTAGGATTCTGGCTGTCCTGGTCCATATAGATCATGATAAAAATACATCAGCTGGGTCTTTCTATTTCTTGTGTTAAGGATGTTACAGAGGACACTGAATACAGAAGCATCCAGGGTCAGGGGGTTCTTTCATCTCAGGCACTGGAACCCAGCCAGGAGCTCTTGATAGTATAGTATTTTAGGCAAAATATTCACTGGTTTTGTGAACTATTTTCAGATGGTGCTGCTCCAGGCTTAACAACTACTATTTCTATTCCTTTAAATGCCCCCCCACCTCCTCCCCCCCCCAACAAAACAGATAAGAATTCATTGTCTTCCCCTCTAATCTTACAACCCATCCGTAACATCTCAACCTTTATTCATGCTATTACCAAAGGACATTGTAACACCATTGGGGCTGAGGTCAGAGCTCCACAAGTAAGCAATCAGGTCTGGTTGTCCAGAATGTCCAGTCTAAGTCCAAAAATTGCAGCTAGAAGTGACAAAATAATGACGAATGAGGACAAGTAAAATTAGAACATGTGTCCTTTTACATTGTTTTTTATGGTTAAGTGCCCAGGAGTTAAGTATTACTTCTTTCCTTTCAAGTTGAAAATAATACCAAAAATTATTAGCAGTAATTCCTTTCGGCATTTTAAGCAAGCAAACATGAAACATATTAGAACTAAGGCTTGTAAAGGGGTGGAATAGGCTTTAGATAATATAAGTTGGTTTAATCTCAAGACACAGTATGGAGCAGAACAGCAGATTGAGGGTACTTGTAGAAGCAAACAAGTGGATTGTGTTCATTGTGTAAAGACATGAAAATGGACAAATGTGTAAAGGAAATTACCAAGGTCTGAGTTTTTGAGGACCTTCCAAAATGACATGATGTTTGGAATGTGGATCTAGAAATGCGTTGTAATGAACAGAGAAAGTCTCTTGAAATTAAAGTGATTAAGCAGTGCTTTTTGTAGTGGTCTGCGAGCCCCTGGTATCACCCCGTGTTTATGGAAATTGGGAAAGTACGTTTATTCTCAGAACTGTCCATGTTCACCACTTTGCCACTGAAGTGGGCCTTCCACAAGCCAAAAACTTTATGCCAATTGGGTTTGAGGTTCTCCGCAGTGAATCTCTGCATTTCCATTCCTTTCACATTTGCCGTAATACTGTGATTCTCATTCATGTGCTGTCAAAAGGCGTCTCAGTGGTATCGATTCTCAGTCCGTGGAGTCAGGTCGGAGGTGTGTTATCAACAAAGAAACTTCCCTGATAAAATCATCTTTCTTCTTTATTAATAACTAATGAGGTTTAAAGATTCATACTCTCAAGTTTACCCTGCAGGATAATGTCTGGCAAGAATATCTGTTCAGAGTTATGGGACAGAACTAAAGAGTATCTGCCAGAATATTTGTTTTCTGAGCTTATCCACAATTTTTTTTTCAGCATAGCGCATGGGCCAGAACATACAAGGTGCCAAATTTTTGTGTTCATTTTGCACCACTGGTGCTGTTTGGCTGTAAGCAAAGACACATTGCTGAAGCTTATGGTGCTTGTTTCTGACACCTACTGTTGCCTGGGCTGCAGCCAGCAGCAAACAAGGAAGCTTTCCTGAAGTCACACAGCCAACCTGCACTGGGCGCAGACATTTTGTTGTCCAATTACATGCTATTTAATATTATCTCAAGTAAGGGAGAGTTTGGTTTTGTGAAGGCTGCCACAATTTCATTGTGGTAGATTCTAATGACACAATGAGCAGTGAGAAATAAGTTTCCCTTGTTTCTGAACCAAATAAAAATGCTATCTGATTTAATTGCAGCTCCATGTAAGGATGTAGAAGGGGAATCCCAAATGTGATTCACAAGTAAATCTGTGTTCAAGTTAATTGCAAACCTCTGGTGCAACAATGCAGTTAAGTACAAGAGAATAGTAGCTGTCTTTATTGATTAGTAGATAGTTCTCTTTTCCACTCATTGCAAAATGCATGTTTTCTTGTCATTAATATTTAGAGTTTTTAATAGAGATACCACAGCAAAAACCCAGTGTCTGTCACTGTTCAGTTAACTTTGTTTTAGCTTTGGTTCTGTTTAGGTATTAAGCATTTAACTACAAGAATGTGAAAAAGTGCTTACTACAATGCTTGCTAATTTTCACTTATATGTGAAATAAAGAAGAGGGAGATTAATAGGCTGAATCAATATCATCTGGTTTCACAGTAAGTTTATTTAGTGCAATTTTATTACTTCTACCATAATTTGTATCTCTGTTTCATTTTGCCTCATGCTAAATGTCCCATTTCATTTAAGCTATAGCTGTATAAGCTCAAATATAATAATGGAATGAGGTTGTAATTATTGCTAGTACTTTCTCATTTTGCTCTGTTATTAAATATTCTCATATCAACACAGAAGAAATAGGAATTTTTAAGTGTGTAACTGTTGGCCTTTTCTCTCTCACCTTTCAAATGAATAAACACTGGCTGGTTTGGTTTGGGTTTGGTTTAGTTTTTTGGTTTTTTTATCTTTTTCATTCTTAGTTTATGCTGATCATCTTTCTCTTCCTTGACAAATACACAATCACTGGTAAATTTGGAATACCTTATATTGTGAATAGGATGTAAATAGGTTACATTCTGCACATTTCAAATTAGCAGTCTGGAAAGATTTTAACAAGCTTTTTCCTGCTTTCCTCTTTAAAAACCTGAAGTAAATGTGTAGTTTACATACCCTATATCCAGTGTTATCTATAATGTTGAGACCTATCTAAAGAAGCCAGAACTAAGTTTTCTGAAGTTTTCCTGATCCTGAATTAACTTTTTTTAAAGGTTTGATTAAAAAATTTCTAAATTTTAATTTCTCTCCATATTTACCAGACATGCAGCTGCTTAACTACTAAAACTCTCCCAAATACCTCTTATTGGTCTTCTAGATGCTCCCTTTTCCCAGGGGCAGGACCTGTTTCTGAGTTGTGAGCAGCTGCAGAACCTCTACTGGCAAAGGGGCAGAGTGAAAAAGGAAGTGGGTTTAACAATTTGATATATTGTAGACATATAAAATTAACAAGAGTACAGGCTTTATTAGAAAGAATTTCAGGGGAAATATTTCAGGGAAATCAGCTTCAGACTGAATTAAATATTAAATGTGTTAATATGATATTCAGATTTCATAGATCAATTCATGTTTTCTAGGAAAGTGATGCTGCAGGATAAAAAAAAGTTGTTTGGCTTTGATAATAAAAACCATCTGTTTACTTCTGCTCAAAAGAGGACTTTTTAAAAAGGAATCATAAGTTCTTCCTAGTTTTCTATGCAAAATACAGCCTTAGTGAAATGGAAATGTTTCACAATAATGTCAGAATTTCAGTGACATTTTCAATGAAAACATGCCAAATCATTTCAAATCTGTCATTTCATGCCAGTGTCTAAACACTTCATTTCAAGGAAGTAAAGGATTTTGTTTGTCTGCAGTTACTTCTTGATCCACTTGGACTTTAACATTTTTGCCAATGAAATTCTTATAGCTAATATCATCCCATATCATATTATTATAGAGACCAGTATAGGCATGATAGAAAGCAAGAATTACTGATTTTCAAACTTATCTTAGCAATTCCTAGAGAAAATAATTTTAAACGACTGAAATGAAAAGTTGCTGTATTCTTAGTAATGTTTTTAATGTTTAATTGTAATGAATTTTCATTAAAAGTCTTTCGGATGCAAAAACCCGGGATTACTGACTCTGTAAGCAGGAATTGCTTTGGAAAAACAACATCTTAAGAATTGTTCTGTGCTTAAAATTAACCCACACCTGAAACATAAGCAGAAACACAGCAGCCATGTGTACCAAGTCACCGTGTATATGAATATTTGTCAAAAGACTGCAAAGGTGCACTCAGAAGTCTCCATGTAAAAAATAACAAAACCTCACAAAAACCAGACTCTGATAATATTTGGACATTTTTGACACCAAACAAAGATATGTTTAGTCTATGAATTGCATAACTGAGAGGAGTGTTATATACACGTTTGGGTCCATGTCTCCATTTCTGCAGACTCTCAGCTATAGTACTCAAAAAGTTTGATAAACATTTTTCCATGCAAGAGTCAGGTACTCTAAACCAGGTCATATGTTTGCTTTGTAAATCATGTAAAAGTCTCCATGTTTATAGATAAGAAGTCCACAGATTGTTAAATAGTATAAATTAGGTGATAGATTATCTGCTATGCATACAAAGTCTTCTTCTAATTGGTTATAGAATCCTTTCACTTGGGAAAAAACTTTAATTCCAACTGTTAACCCAGCACTGCTGAGTCCACCACTAAACCATGTCCCTCAGTGCCACATCTAGCTGTCTTTTACATACTTCCAGGGATGGTGACTCAGCCATTTCTCTGGGCATCCTGTTCCAGATCTTGACTGCCCTTTGGTGAAGAAATTTTTCCCGACATCCAATCTAAACCTCCCCAATGCACCCTGAGGTGGTTTCCTCTCATTCTATCACTCATTACTTTGAAGAAGAGACTGACCGCCACCTCACCACAACCTCCTACTCTCCAGGCTGAACAACCCCAGTTCCCTCAGCCATTCCTCATCAGACTTGTGCTCCAGAGCCTTCCCCAGCTCCGTTGCCCTTCTCTGGACATGCTCCAGCACCTCAGTGTCCTTCTTTTAATGAGGGGCCCAAAACTGAACACAGGATTCAAGGCCTCATCAGTGCTGAGCACCCTCAAGTCCTTTTCCGCTGGGCAGCTTCCCAGCCCCTCTGCCCCCAGCCTGTAGTGCCGTCCAGTAGCCTGTAGTGCTACCTGGGGTTGTTGTGACACAAGTGCAGGACCTGGCACTTGGCCTGGTTGAACCTCATGCCGTTGGCTTCGGCCCACCAATCCAGCCCTTACAGATCCCTCTACAGAACTTTCCTGTTCTCTAGCAGACCAACACTCTTACCCAGCTTGGTGTCCTCTGCAAATTGACTGAGGGTGCAGTTAATACCCTCATCCAGATCGTTGATAAGCATATTAAACAGGACTGGCCCCAACACTGAGCACTGGGGTCACCACTAGTGACCAGCTGCCAACTGGATGTAACTCCATTCACTGCCATTCTTTGGGCCTGGACATCGGAACAGTTTCTTAAGCCATGAAGTGTACTCCTATCCAGACCATGACCTTCCAGTTTCTCCTACAGAATGCTGTGGGAAATGGCATCAAAGGCTTTACTAAAGTCCAGGTGACCAATATCCACAGCCTTCCCTCATCCAGGTCACCTTATTATAGAAGGAAATAAGTTAGTCAAGCAGGACTAAATGAGGTGTAGGTGTCCATGTGGAAGCTGTACTTATTGCTGCTAGGAAAAAATGTTCTCAAATCACAGGGCACATCTGCTTAATACAGCATTTTGTTGTGGTGAAGCAATTTTCCTAGAATATGTGAGCAAATTCCTTATACAGTCAAAAGACAGAAGTATGCACAGAGGGAGATCCTGTCTGTTCAAGATAAGACATCTAAGTTAATTCTGGAGACATCTCTCTCTGCTCCTGTGGCTGGGTAAGGAAACAGTATGCTTCAATTAGAAGAATTACTTCACTAGGCATTGAAAATGTAGAAGCAGGTTAGAGGATTTACTGCATCAACTGCAATTTCTACCCTGTGGTAGCAGAGACTTCGAATTCTGGAGGCTCAGAGCCCACATAAGGGGAAATGAATTTCCACAATAAGTAATTAATGATGTCTCAGAAGGCTTCAATAACCTTTAAATGCTATATGCTACACGCAAGTTGCAACCCTCTCATCACGGTTCCAGTTAAATTATTCATGAGATAACATCAGCGTCTTTTTATTTTGAACACTTGATAGAAGTAATTAACTCAAAGAGGAGACTTGCTGTTAATGAAGTGCAGTGGAAATCTATCATTTCAGTTCATTTTCTTCAGCTTCCTTATAAGAAACATCGGTGGGATATCTTCCTCAAACAGGAAAAACCAGTAGTGCAAACCCCTAACCAGCAGTACACAACCCTTTGGTTAAGATGGGACTGGCAGCAGCAGAAGCTGTTTTGAAGGAGTCCCTACTAATGCACCTACAAGCTTCCCTACAAACCTCAGGTAGATTTAGCACCATGTCATGAAGCGTTCCGTCCAAAAACTAGCCAATCCATGCCTGTGCCAGGTGTAACTGGCTTGAAATAAGAGTGACTTCTTAACTGAGGCACATTTGAACATGCTGACTGAAGATTCTGTGTGCTGTTGCAGTGCAAATTTTTCCACCGCCTGACTCTCTCCATTGACTGTTTATTGAACAATAAAACACAACAGCCAAAGCAAACTTGTTTTAGGCCTGTCTGCTCATTCTTTTAATCTGTCTTCTCTTTGTTCCACCAGAGGTCCACAGAGAATTCTTCTCTTCCTTCCTTACCTCTTCCTTGATTTAGTGTAAGCCTTAGCTATCAGAATCAAAATAGCAAAGGGTGTCTTTATCCATTGCCTCCATCAATATGTGCACCCATTATCAAACAAAAGATTTATGAGAAAAACAAATGCTTGTTAGATGAACTCACTCATGTGCCTCCAAAGAGATCAGATTTATATTCAGTTGAGCAGAGAATATTACTTTCTAAACTTCCCAGCTCCAGGAATTAAAGTACAAAAATTAGGAGAGATGTTGAATATGGCAGTGGTTTGACAAAGAGGAACTTGCGTTTTCAAAGTCATATAGGGTTCAATTTTGAGTGCTGGCATTTGAACTTCTAGGGTATTTTTCAAAGAGAAAGGAAAGTGTTTACACAAAACTATCAACAAGTCCTCCTTGCAGAGACACATGGCTTTCTTCTGTAAATAATAGGATGATATTCTTCAGTGTTGAAATATGTTGATTCTTGAGATATTTTACAAAAATAAGACATTTTGAGAAAAGATTTCAAGAAATTGAAAACGTTTTTGTTATGGAGAAAATAGTCTCACTTGCCGGTGAGTACTTGCAAACTAGCAAGGACTTGATAAGGAAAATTTTGCAAAATGTTTTGGAGAACCAAAATGTTTTGGGGAACAGCCAAAGGTGAATACATACGAATAGGAGAAGAAAGAAATCCAGAGATGAACATCCTCTGCCATGTTCTTTTTTACATCAAATCATGGCTTTTACTCTTTGAATGTGTTTCATTCCTGAGTAGTATTGGATAAATGTTAGCGTTTTTAACATTTGTGGGAGAGAAAGACCAATGCAGATCTTCAGAAAGTAGAAATTGCTGAAGGTTTACAAAGTGCAACTTGCCTGTGCTGTCAAGTACAAGGTCTGGCTCATTAGGTTTTTTAGGTGGATGGGGAGGAAAAGGAAATATTTTACTCTTCCTGATGTGCATGAAAGGTAATAATGTTTAATTATCAGGGTAATGCCGTTGTTTAAATTAGAGGTTGTTCTAAATAGCTGACCTTAAGGGCTTTATTAGCAGCCCTGTTACGGTTCACAGAAAGACATGACTCGGTTACACGGCATTTGACATCAAGGCAAGCTGAAAGTGTAACATCACGTAAAAAAGGTTTGACACATTATTAATAAAATTAGTTTTGAGTATTTATTTTTGCCTTCTTAATAGCACACAGAAAGAAACTAGAAATAGCCATTCCTGTAGTGTGCTTGTGCTGTGAGTCCCTGACTCATTCCACATAACCTCAGGTGTATAACTGAGGTACCTATGTCAGCAGCCCAGCCTTGGGTTCCTTCATCATTGATGGGAAGAGACAGACATTTCCAGACAACTCAGGCCATCCAAGAACAAAATCATTTTTGTCACTACCTATGTTGCTTACAATTATTGCAAAGGTGACAAGGGACAACTAGATGTGTTATACAGGCTAAAAAGAATAGCATATAATTTTGGGAAGGTAACTAACGGTGGGAAAAAGCTATTTTTTTAAGTCTTGATATTCTGTTTCTCAGACCCAGAAAAGGCCCTTAAGCTAAAATGATGAACCTGTTTACAGGAATCCCTTCTAATGCATTGTGTGATCTAAGGGTCTGCCTGGAGAAGTAAGCATGATGCAAAGCTGCATTTCAGAGTTTTGATCTGAGGGAAAAATCCTCAATTTTACATAAAGATTCTGAAGATCAGATGGAAAGTTTTGCAAGAGAGAACTGTTACAGCTGTCACAGCCTGCAATATTCCACTTGTGTTGAGACATTTCTTCATCATTATTTCCAAAGCTGAAACTGCTAGTGAATTTGTCCAAAACTAGTAAAAATCCTGAAATAAAGGATAAAGCTTTTATATGCACTGAAAAATTATTTTCTTTCACCGCATGTGACCCTATTCTCACTAAAAATGTGTTAGTCAAACCACATTAAAGGTAAGTAGCATAATAACACTTAAATGAAGAGAAATAATAATTTTCATAGTAAATTAAGGTTATGTCTTCCTAACCTGGCTATGAAAAAACCCTTTGTTCTGTACTAAACCTTGGCAAAAGTAGCCTGGCAAGAGGAGCACTTTTTCTTTTCTTTTCAGACTGATCTTTCCAGGTATGGTCTGCAAATTACAGTGCATGAGTGATGGATAAACGAGATTTGCCAATACTTAAGACTGTATTAGTTTGAGGTTGTCTTGCTTTTCTGTTGCAGCTTTCAGCTGGAGTAAACATACCTGTAGTGGTTTCACCCCATCTGACAACTAAGCACCACACAACTGCTTGCTCACTCTCCCCCACTGGCATGGGGGAAAGAATCAGAAGAGTAAAATTGAGAAAACTCATGGGTAAAGATAAAGACAGTTTAATAAGTAAAGCAGAAGCCACCCATGCAAGCAAAGCAAAAAAAGGAACTCATTCCCCCCTGAGGTCCCTTCTAGGCTGGGTTTTCTGTGATCTGGTGACCGGAAATGAGGAGACATAAGCTCTGTAGCCAGTGTGCTTGGAAGTCTCTGTCATCAAGTGTACAGAGGATGACACATACTTGCCTCTCTTCTCCTGTGGTATTAAGGAATCTGGCCACCTTACTCTTTCTCATATGAGTTTGCCAGTATATAACCTGGAATGTCCACTGAAAACATAGAGAAAGACCCTAAACCGATTTTAAGGGTACAGAAAGAGTACTTCTGTTCTTATTAATATTGCAGCAGTACTCCAGGGATATTTAACTTCCCAAATAGCTCAATGAGTTTGAAATAACCAAGCAATATGAATTTTCAAGTGATTGAGGAAGGAAAAGGGTGGATCGCTATAAAGTTATTTATTATATCAGAAGATAGAATGTCAAAGTGTTATACAGAACAAGTTATATACAGAACAAAACACAAATTCTTATATCAGAAAAAAAAGGTAGTAAAACCAACAACATAATTAAACAAATAACTATTTAGCAAATTTATATTATTCTTCCTATACCAACTTTTCAACAGATACGATGATTCACTTCAAAACATTTAGGTGAAAATTATTATCCTGTAATTTTCAAAAAGAAAATGAAGGAAAAGAAGTTCCCTTCCTTACTGCTTTCCTTCCTTCACAAATGCAGTTAATGTAAATTGACCCATCATAACACTGCCAATATAAATACTCTGCCAATACAAACATAAATATTATTCTCTCAGCCTTGGGTCCTTTGGCTTCTACCCTCCTTCAATTTCCATGGAAAAGCTGGGTTTTGTAGAAAGTTTACCAAGTTCAGTACTTCAGAGAAAAAAAAACATTTTCCCAAAGCAGTCGTGATAATACAGCTGCCATCAAGTCTTCTTTTCCAAAGAGGAGGTGAATTTTTATCTTTGTGAGCTGTCAAGGTTAGAGAATTAAGGGGTTTGCGTGTCAGATCCCTTGTCGGAGTTTCTAAAATTCCCCATGAAAAGACTGATATTGGATTATCTTGGAAGTTCTAGTATGAAGCACTAAAGGAGCTTGCAGTTAAAACTTAGAGAGTGCTGCTGCTGTTTCCCTGCACAATTACAGTGTTATTTAGTTGAGTCTATAGTTTGTTGTGAAGTATGCAGTTTTTTGGCTGCCATTCCTCTCAGCCTCCCACTGAAGCATTTGGATGCTGAAAAAATCACCATTTTGTTGTGTTGGTAGAGGCTGGATTTGGGAGAGCTGTGGATTCTGTCAGGGTTGGTACTGACTGGCACAAGAGTGGGCAGCAGTAAGCAATAAAGAGAAACTGGGGTCTCACCATCACGACCTCAGAAAGTAGGTATTTTGGGTGTAAATTTAAAAGGGTTGTGGGGTAAAGAAGAGTTCTTGCTTCCTGACTACAGTATTTGATGGTATTAGTATGAGACTTTTACAGATACAGGCTGGATTTTGTGGAGAAAAAGATGGCTGAAGGTGACTTTAGCTCAGGAGGCATCACCAGGTTGGATTCTGTGGTCCATGGCAGAAATCTTTGACCCAGCTGATTTTGTTAAAGCCTGTACATTATATATAGGTGCAGGGGATGGTAAAAGTACACGTGATCTAAAATTAAATTGCATGTCACATAGGAGCTTCAGGGTGTTTTGTATGTTTACTTGGGATTTTTTTCCTCTCTGTACTCACTTATGTCTTACTATACAATAAGTTTCTTTATTCTTAATTGTAATGTATCACTGATTCTCAAATAAATTTCAGTTTAAAGAATCATGATTTCATGTGTATGATCAGGAAACATCACAGAAGAGGGGGGAAAAAAAAACTAAAAGAAAATATTTCTTCAGAGTACTAGTATCTTTCACAAGGATTAAAGAGCAGCTCTTTCTTAGAAATGTACCCTTTCTGACTTGCTGGAGCAGAGGCCAGGGCATGTATGTCATACAGGCAGAGACAACAGCCTATGAAGTATATTTCTCTGACGGTGAACAAATTGCCTTTGATTTGTCGAGGAAGAATGTAGCCTCAAACCTTCAGGGACTGAAACAACCTTTGTTTATATCCTTCCACATATGCTTCTTCCACCTTTAGCTTTTAACAAATGGTCATTTTCTTCCAAACTTTAAAATAAAATATATTCCTTTACCTGGTAGTACAAGCCAATGTATTGTGCTCTGTCTCCATAAGAGAACGCTATGGAATTTGGCCAAACAAAAACATCCCCTGAGTTACTAGAAGCATGCAGTAAATTTTAGAAACACCAGTCTAACACAGAAAGGTATAATGTAAATCAAAAAAATATTGAGTGAGGAACTGGTCTTTGAAAGGTTGTCTGTGCTGCTGAATGAAAGCAGACCATAGCCTGACCCAACGACTCAGTGATGCTAAGGGATTTGTATGCAGACCGCAGAAAGTCGCAGATTTGCTTTGCACAGACATGCCTGGAGAAATAAAAAATGGAACCAGGCAAGAAACAATAGGTAGTGGGGATGGATGACTGGGGTCGAATGCTCAGACTCAGTCACTGATTTCTTCAGTGTAGATGAGGCCTGAACATCCCTAAAAGTAATGCTTATGTAATTCTCAAGTAAAATGGGCTCTTTATTGATTCCTTCATCACTCTGGTTCTTCACCATGAAAGAAAGCAGCAGTGTTCAGACATCTTTACAACAACAGTGAGAGTAACTCCAGGTTTTTATTTGAGATACCAAACACTAATGTTTTGCCACAAATTGCAGAGCTTCGTAAGGGGAAAGAACTATCCAAGGACTGTAATTATTCATCCAGGCCAGCAGATGCTGGGTACACAGAATTTCATTAATATCTGTAGTGAGTATCTTCCCATTACATGCAAGCGCAGTATTTCTTAGGTCTGTTACACAAGAGAAGGTAATTTTCTTCAACCACAACCTATTCTTAGGTGTAAAAGAGCTTTTGGAGAGCAAGGCTTTGGAGCAAGCAATTACACTACCTCGAAATACTTTCCAAGATTAATATTTTGTGTTTGAGCTGCAGAAGCTGCACATGGCTGCACTTGACTGATAAAACTGATGCATCTGTTAGAGACTCACATGTGTTTCTCCTGCAAATGGTCTCAGAATGATGCTCACTGAGCATCCTTGCCAAAGACTTATCATTTCAGTTTAATCTTTGTGCAGAACAGGGTGATTAATATGATTTCTCATCCCTCAACATTCTGAGATAAAAACACAGCCAATTTAAACAAGAGGAACCTAAAGATAAAAAGCATTAAAGTATTTGAAGAGAAAGAAAAGCAGATTAAGTGACTATATACATTCTGTTCCTAAGTATTTATGGAACTACAAAGCCAGATCTACACATTAATAGAGAACTTTCAACAGAAAAATATGCTGTTTATAGCTTTATTTAGTTTGAATGCCTTTGAAATCAGTCTGTGTTTTTATTTTTCCCTTATCCCTCTAATTTTGTATTCAGTCAGCCTTCAAGTGAGTGTTATGCTTTCCAGGAACTGGAATCCCACTAATTTGGGGGAATTTTGGCCTCTTCAGTTCCACACAAGCTTCATATCATAAACAGTCTAAAGAAACTGGGAAACCATCAGGTCAACACTCTTATCTCTTGGCCAGAACAGTATAAGCATGGAGTCAAGACCAGTTGTGCTTAATATCCATTTTTCACATAAGGATGCAGGATGGCACCTTATAAAACTAAGATAACAGAGTGAAATCTAAATTTGCCTGGTGCTAATGGGAGGTGATTACCATTGTTTTTACAGAAAAGATTAAATAATGCAACAGAATGTCACTGGTCCAAGGTTTCTCTTCACAGAAACAGTTAAAGAGCCTGAAAATTAAGAAAAGAAGGAATTAAAATTTTTGTGGACAGGTTACTTACAAATACCTCAATACCCTGCTCAAATCTGAAAGGACTGTCAAAAAAGGGAAATGGGACTAAGAATGTCTCTCTGCCTTGTTTTGGCCTCTGCAGCAAGCTGAACAAATGAGGAACAGAGTGGTATCCAGTGATGCCAATAGAAATTCTCACATGAGCAGGCAATGCCCAGAGGAAGAATCTAGCTGTTCTGGTTGCTTTCCTACCCATCCTTCACTCAAAGATTTTCTTAGCTAAGTTTTCTCCAATTAAACTCACACTGTGTTCTGTCCTTTAGTTGCTTTCAACATATTTGCAGCTCCCTCATGAAAGGTTGGTTTATTAATTTGTAGCTTTTCCTTCTGGCGACATGGCAACTACAGAAGTAGACAAAGTGGTAGAATGTTCTGGATGTGAGGGAACTCACTGGTTCTGTCATGCAGGGGAACTGTAACTATCTTAGATCCTAACCCCTTCTGGCTGACCAGCTAATGCCTAGAGGCCTTACAGCACACAAAAACAACTTGAATGTAAGAGAAGCAGAGTCATAGAATGATCTGGGCTAGAAAGGATCTTTAATTGCTAATTGCTCGCGGGTCCAGAGGTATGGTTTTTTTTCTTTTTACACTTCCCTGTGTTGATATATGAAGTTGTTTGGAATACATATTGATTTTGGTCTCCTAAAATGAACTTGAACTTCTGAGATTATAAACAAAACATGTTTATAGTCTCAATTTATTCAATGTTATAATGAGTACTAAGAGAATGATCAGCCACCACTTCTATTCTCTTGTGAGGTAGTGTATTTTGTAGAAACTATTGGTACAGACAGGAAACATGGTGTCAGATGTATTTGAAGAGTGCCTTGGCAATAATAGGATTGAAATGACAGAGATTTAAGCAAATATGTGCCCAGTCATATTTATCTTCCTGCTTACTGGTGTCCCCAGGTGTTTTCTGCAAAGTTGCTCCCTAGACCATGAATTCCAGCCTGTACTGTTGCACAGGGTTATTCTGTCCCAAATGCAGGACTTTACGTAGAAATATTGGGTTTAGTTTTTGCTTGCTGTGCATGGAAATACACCAGCTAGGAGTGCAAAAACAGGGATCCAGTATAACAGAAGTAAGTTCGTATTTTATTTTCTCTGCAGATACTTAACAGGGATTCTGTAATTGTTTTTCCCTACAAAAATGTTTTGAATTATGGTGGTTCTAACATGTGCCCAGAATGGGAGCTAGAAGTATTATACCACCATCACAATTCTGAAGTTTTGAGCTATTTTACACAGTCATCCCAAAGCCCAATAACTGATTCATTTTCCTTTACCACTGGGAAGTCTAACAAAGCTATTCATGCGCAGCTGGTTCCTAACAACTGCATTCTAGTTTCAGTTGCCATTGCCTTTTCTAAGCAATTAATCAGAATCACTGAATTTATAGATAATTCTTTACTTATTTAATAGATATTTAATAGGGGTTTTTTTCTGTGCTGATTCATTTTGCTGGGAAGGCGTAACGAATCAAAGTAAGAGCTTCTGCTTGTGTTGATGTAGCAAATGAGAAGTTTAAAATGCTCAAAGCTGCAATGTCATTAATCCTTTTAACAAAGCATTTCAGTTTTTACTTTCCTATTTTCCTTTTCTTTTGTTTCCTTCCTCCTCATATTTGAAGTTACACAATAGAATAATTAAAATAAAAACTCCTAGAATTGTATTCTATTCTTGGTTAGAGGAATGCAAATGCTGGATTTTATGATGAAGGCGTCTGTGCTGTGAATTTGTTCTGCTGTAGGGATCTGATGTGACTCAGGTTGCCCTGTTCATATACAAGGTGGTGTGGTCTGGTGCTCTGATCCTAAGTGTCCTGTTTTTGGCTGGGGTACAGTTAATGTTCTTCTTAGTAGCTGGTACAGTGCTGAGTTTTGGGTTTAGTATGAGAATAATGTTGGTCACACACTGATGTTTTGGTTGTTGCTGAGCAGTGCTCACCCTAAGCCAAGGACATCTCCGTCTCATGCTCTGCCATGGGCAGGTGCACAAGAAGCTGGAGGGATCATGGCCAGGACAGGTGACCCAAACTCGCCAAAGGGATATTCCATACCATAAAATGTCATGCCCAGTATATAACCTGGGGGAAGCTGGTTAGGTAGGGCCAGTCTCTGCTTGGGGATGGGCTGGGCATCACTCAGCTGTGGGTGGGCAACCGCATGGTGCATCACCTGTTTCTCTTGGGTTTTATTCCTCTCTCTCTTTATCATTATTATTGTTGTTGTTGTTGTTTTATATTACTTTAACTCAATTGTTCGATTGTTCTTATTTCAGCTCACGTTTTTTACCTTTTTTCAATTCTCCTCCCCACCATCCCACTGAGAGGAATGGGGTGGTGAGTGAGCAGCTCTGTGGTATTCTGATGCCAGCTGGGGGTTAAACCATGACACCAAGTGAGCTCACTGGTCCCCTTAAGGACACAGCTGCAGATAGAGCTAAAAGTTGTGTAAAAGTTGACCAGTGGTTTGCATCCAGCAAGAATTGTGATTATTGTGATGGTCTGCTCCAGTTGGCACATGATTTAGAATGGATGGACCTGAGAAGATTCATAGTATTTGGCACAGGAATCAGGGTTTCTGGCCTGAGGCAGAAAACAGGCAGTATAACTGTACCCAAAGGTGTCCAGAACACAGTCCCTAGCTTTTGGAAAGGAAAATGTAGAGCTGATCTACTCAATAACATTAAAGCATTTAAATTGCAACTAAATGGTATTTGTCTTAATGAAGCAGTCCTCACAGAGTAAGTGCTGAAATTCTCAAATACAGCCTTTGGGAGAAGATATAGAACATGCAGTGACATCTCTAAAGGGAGAAACAATCTACCAAATTTAGGAGTCTTTTTAGTGAGACTGGGACTTGAATCTGTCATTAGTGCCAATGCTTTTCACAATCAATAGATAGAAAATACTGACATGTGAATTTGAAGTTAAACTAAATAGAAGAGCTTGGGTTTTCATTAAATATCTGTGAAAATTTGTAAAATATTAAATGTAAAGTATTCGAGAGAAAGAAAAATGAATTAAGCTTAATTCTTGTCAAATGGGACCACAATCATTGGGAATTGTGTGTGACAAAGCAGCAGACCTCAGAGCAAGCCTTTCCTACCAGTGTGGCCATAATGGCAGTACAGCACAAAACAACAGAGAATCTGGCCGTGACTTCAAAAAAGTATTAATAAGTAAGTTTATGAAAAATGTTTTGATCTGTTTCCTTCTCAAAAAAAAGTCTTTAATGTTCATCTGTTAGAGAATGCTGTCAGAGGTAGTTCTTTGTGCCACAGCGTAACTCACTTGTGTATAACTCAGAAAAAAAGTAAATTTTCTTTGACAGCTTTCATTTCTAGATGAAAAATTGCATCCTTTTTTCGTATAACATTCTCAAGCCTCTATTGATGTCAGAATGAGAATTTAATTTGGACCTCAGATTTTGTTAGACTGCTTTTATAAATGTAAAAATGAGCACCTGGTTACAAGTGGAGGTTTTTTATATCTTTGTATTATTATTTCATAATATAGTGAAATAAATACTTGAAGGTAACACTGGTATGGTGAAGAGCTGAAAACTTACTCTGATAATATATTATTTATGAAAGTATTATTTCTATAAAGACCATATATAGTTAATAGTATCAGTTGTGTTATTTCTTCATTTCATTGACTGAGAGATATGTATTATAGCAAAGCCAAAGATCAGATTTAATCACAAGTGAAAATTAAATTCTGTGCTATGTATATGCTTGGATAGCACTAGAATCAGGCTATGTTATTATTTATACCAGATTCTTTTTGCTGGCACCGTGAATAATTTCTGTTTTTCAACGGTCTCAGGGAAGAGCCAATTCCCAGCATGACAACTAAGAGAATGAATACCAGAACATTTTCAGACGGGTAGACTCTATGAAGGAGCTAAAGATGTGAAATCAGGAAAAATCATATAGAAAAATCCCTTGTGTAATTACAAACTGCTGGAAGCTACTGGAAGCCATCACAATGTGAAAATATAAACTTGCTAATTGCTAATTATGTGGACACAATGTCAAAGTCAAATAACATAATACTGACAGTGCAAAAGATACTCAAGAATAGTAAAAGAATACCTCCAATCTCTCCAATTAAGGAAGAAAAAATTTACTACAGTGAAAATATTTTGGCGTAGGCAATGCAGAACTGGCAAATTAATGTCACAGAGTATTTCTGTTTCTGCTAGTCACAAAATAGTTGTGTAAAATAGTTTTAAATTTTTTTTAATCTCCAAGTTCATCAGGGGACTTGCATGTCTACTTAGCTTTAATATGTGATCATCTTAGATGTAATGCCATCCATTTATACAGGAATTGTCCTATGCTGGAGCATGTCTTTCTTCCATCCAGTTTTACTCTTCCTTTCTAATAGAAAGGTTTCTAATAGTTATAGCATAATTGTGAATTCACCAGAGAATATTGTCATGAAGATTTTTTTCCTTATTTTTTCTGTTGAGAAGGGCTTTTCAGTGGATGAATTAAAAGTTCAAGTGTAATAAGAATTTGGAATCAGTAATAAAATGTATTAATGACAGATTAACTTACCTTATCTATTTAACTGTTTCTTACTGGTGAGCAATGTCTCCGAGACAGGCTACATGGGCAGCATTTACACTGTGAGTCCCAGGAAGGTTTCCCTGCCCCAGTTCCTACATGCTCTCAAATATTTACTTATGAAGCATGTAAACAACATCTTCCCCTCATTTCCTCTGGAGGAAACAGGTCCACAAGGACCAGAAGGGACAAGCTCACCTTTTCTGTGCAGCTGAAGAACAAGACTGTAGGGTTCACCACTGTGCGCACTTTTCTTCCATCAGGGTATAACTGTTCCCTGTTCAAAACCTTCCTTCATTATTCAGCTAATGTAATAAATGTAGTTATAACTACTGACCATATTTCACAGCATATGATGACAGTCTCTTGACCACAAAAATGAAGGAAGTACCCAAATCTGTGAGAATTAATTTGGACATTTTAATAACATCATACAGTTCATTGATAAATTAAACTTTAAAAGAAGTTTCAGCAAGAGATTGAGGATAATTTTCCAGTTGTCCAAAGAATACTTTGGATTGGTTCACAGTTAATTTTATATGAAAAATTAATCTCAAAACCATAAAGAAAGGTCTTCAGTGAAGAGCCAGATATTTTTGTTGTTTCAGGACATTGTTAACCAACCTTGCCAGTGTGCTGTTACATAAAAAGCCAACAGCATGAAACTGGATATTTGGACCTCTCAGAAATGCATTATATCATCTGTAGATAAACACACTGTGTTGTGTTTTCTTATGTAGACCTTTGCCTGCAGCACTGGTCTATAGCGCAGAACTGCTTCCCTGTGCATACAGCTCTTAAAATGCAGACGTAGTATTTTATATGCTGGCTCCGTACCATACCATTAGTTGTTTCTTGTGTATTTTATGGCAAGCAAGTAATTTAAAGCACATTACCAAGGCTGCTCCCTCTGTCTCCAGCCATATCAAATGTATAGTTTATGTAAGTTTTCTCCTGTAATCAGGATCCATCCAGTGCTAGAACTCTCTTGTCACTATTGTATTTTGAAGAAAAGTGAAAGCTAATTTCTTATGAAATTATTACTTTAAAAATTGGCTCTTCAGTGTCTGGAATTTGAAAATTTTCCACACTTACTGAAAAACGTCCTGTGCTTTAGAACATCATCCTTAACACATTGTACCTTAGCCACATAGTCCCAACACCACAAAACCTAATATGGGTATTAGGAGACAAGAAGCGTTTTTTAAGCCTGTTCTGAAATGCATTCTCTATTAACACTGACAGTTTTGCATATTAATCTGTTTAAAGATTAGAACTAAGCAATGCAGTGCCCACCCCATCATGGAGCATCCTCCAGATGGTGCATTCAGCAAGGATCTCCTCATGGCATGAGGTACCTCTGCATCAATTCTGGTCTGCCCAGTCCCAGGGCAGCCCAGTATTTGGACATCAAAAAACCCCTCCTTTTACTTAATTTTCTCTGCATTACAGACAGGGAAATTAATTCCCTTTTAGCCGTGCTTGGCAAGGAGTAAGTCCCCTACGTCTGTCACCAGCTTTTGCTAGCCACTGAAGCTGTTCCTTCACGTAGGTCCCCAACACTGTGGGGGTGGCCAAGGGTGTTTAGAAAGGGAGCACAGGCAAGACTTAGGAACTTGATTACTTTGGGTGAGAGGATACGTAATGGGAAGATATTATAAAGAGGAGGAAGCAAACATGGACCTGGTACTCTCTGGGGCAAAAAGAGAAAAATATTTTATTGAGGAATTATTCTACGAGTCACACTTTTTCACCAGTGTGAAATCTGTACCGACTCAAGCTAATTAAGTTGAAAAAATTTTTAGAGAAAATAAACTTGGCAAAAACATAACTTTGAAACCATCTGCTCTGACCACATGCACTATTATTCCAGACATTTGTACCTTGAAAGAAATAACCTGGAACCTGAAGAATTCATTTTTCCTCATGGAGGAGTACACTCTGTTGCTCTTCTTTAAGGCTATTTTCAAGATCCTTACAGCAGGAGTAAATTTTCTTATCTTTCACAACAGTCAGAGGCAGCTTCACTGCTGGTGTCTGGTAGGCAAATTTGTCTCTACTAAAGACTCTGGCATTTCATTAACGTACACCAGATTTGGATTTGGCTCAGGTAATCAATTCTGACAAGATCCAGACATATATAGAAAGATGCATGCTGACTCTCATTTCATTCCAATCTAAAGAGCATTTTTTACCACTAGTAATCCCAGTGATTTTAGAAACAGTTTGAGAAGTTACCTATTATTCATCCCCAAAGGAACTTGGCTCCTGTGGTTATAAGTATTATCAAAATGATGTAAGATCCCAAACTAGGTGCATTTGATTAGAGTTCAAATATGAAATTATTTAGTGAAAATAAACAATTTTGTAATAAGAGGAAAAAAAGTTACTGCATAGTTTTACTAAGTGTTCAGCTAATGATTTAATCCAATGTATGTATGTAATACACTTAGTGTAAGCGTATTGGGTTTGCGTGGCAAGATTTTGGTATCAGGGTGGTTTCAGTGAGAAGCTGCCAGGAGATTCCCCCTTTCGCCCATGTTCAATGCCAGATGAATCCAAGATGGATGTGCTTCTGGCCAAAGGTGAGCCCATCACTGGTGATGGTAGTGCCTCTGGGATAGCAGATTTAAGAAGGGGGAAAGAAGTTACTGCACAGGAACAATTTCAGACAGGGTACAGGGGAGTGAAAATATGTGAGCAACACAACTCTGCAGCCAGATCAGTGGAGAAGGAGGGGAGGAGGAGACTCCTCTGCAGCTGGTGAGGAAGACCATGGTATGGCAGACTGTCCCCCTGCAGCCCATGGAGGTCCATGGTGGAGCAGAGATCCACCTGCACCCCTCAGTAACTCCACACTGGAACAGACGGATGCATGAAGGAGGCTGTGACCCACTGGGAATCCTGCGCTGGACCAGGCTCCTGGCAAGACCTGTGGTCCTGTGAAGAGAGGAGTCCAAGCTGGAGCAGGTTTGCTGGCAGGACTTATGACTCCATGGAGGACCCATGCTGGAGCAGTCTATTCCTGAGGAACTGCACCCCATGGAAGGGACCCACGCTGGAGCAGCCCATGAAGAACTGCAAGACTCCAGTGGGAAGGAGTCATGTTGTAGAGAGTCATGTTGGAGAACTGTCTCCCATGGGAAGAACTCCACAGTGGAACAGCGGAAGAGTGTGAGGAGTCCTCCCTCTGAGGAGAAAGCAGTGGCAGAGACAACGTGTGAGGAACTGACTGCAGCCCCCATTCCCCATTCCCCTGCGCCATGTGGGGGTAGAGAGGGAGTGAAGTTGAGCCTGGGAAAAAGGGAAAGGTGGGAGGAAGCTGTTTTTAAGATTTGATTTTATTTCTGATTATTCTGCCCTGGTTTGATGGATAATAAACGAACTGCCCCGAGTTGAGTCTATTTTGCCTATGATAGTAGCTGGTGAGTGATCTCTCCCTGTCCTTATCTTGACCCATGAGCCTTTCCTTATATCTTCTCTCTCTCCTCTCCCCAGCTGAAGAGTGGAGTGATAGAGCAGCTTTGGCAGCTTTGTTGGCATCCAGCCAGGTTTAGCGCACCAGAGTACCAGAAGGAAAATGCTTACTTTCTTTCCTTTTCTTTTCTTTTTTTTCAATGCAACTCTGGCTCTCTTTGATACATATGTTGCTTCTATTCTGTGCCTTTTGTGTCAACTCTTGCGTGCTGCTACTCTATGTCACCTTATAAAAGAAAACAATGGGGAAATATGAACTAGTGATCAAAGAAAAGTGTGACATAAAACCTTGATATATACTTCTTTGAAAAGCTATCTGAAAAATATTAAATATTTACTTGGTTTTGGGGGGTTTTGGTGAAATTTAGTTTTAAAGATCATATTCTAAGAAATGAAATCCCATCATGGAAACAGATAGACCATAAAGTATCACACAGGATAGGTGTGTATCCTGACAAGGATTAGTGAAATACTGGGGAATACTAGTGCTTGTGTAAGCATTTTATAATGCATCTGTAAGAGTTTTGTCAGTATGAAAGCATGTAAACCTGCTTTTTAGAGAATTAGCAGGGAACATACTGAGAACAGTTTGTTCATGGCTGTGGAATTCAGTTTTGTTGTTTGCAGATCTCTGTTGTGCTCTTTGATTTCATATCAGCTTCTACTTCGTGTTCTGTGAATTCTTCACAAACGTTGCTGATTAAATAATAGAAGTATTTGTGAACTTGCTTTTCAGTTTCAAGTCAGGTTTTGAGGTCCTTGTGTTTCACGCACACCAGGCTTGTTGACTCCTTGTGTATTCAACCAATGGGGAAGTGAAGCTTTATTGTGAAAAGTAAATGTTTCTGTCTCTGCACTATACTTTTGGCATTGAAGGAAAGGCGGGCTGACCCAGCCCTGTCTTACTGGTATTATCAGCATGAGTGGGCTTGCACAGGCTGTGGATTTTTTTAAATTTTTTTTAAATCTCTATCTACTAAACATACACAGAATGAAAAAACTTTGCAGAGGTAACAAGAAACTAACTCTCTTCCTTTCTTCTCTCTGTAGTTTGTTGCTCAGCCCAACTGCCAGCAGCTGCTCGCATCCCGCTGGTACGACGAGTTCCCCGGATGGCGGAGGCGACACTGGGCAGTGAAGATGTTGACATGTGTTGTGATAGGACTCCTTTTCCCAGTCTTCTCTGTGTGCTACCTGATAGCTCCCAAAAGCCCATTGGGGCTGTTCATCAGAAAGCCGTTTATCAAATTTATCTGCCATACTGCATCGTACTTGACTTTTCTGTTCCTGCTGTTGCTTGCCTCTCAGCACATCGACAGGTCAGACCTCAGCATGCAGGGACCCCCACCAACCATCGTCGAGTGGATGATATTACCGTGGGTCCTGGGTAAATGTATTACTAAAGAAAATACAGTGAAAAGTATTTTTGACCCCTGTGGTTTTGCCAAGCATTCCTGAGGCAGGATGCAGCAGAGTTCTGTCATAAATTATTGACCTACTGAAGCAGGCAAATGGTCCGTCTCCTCCTGTGCTTAGCAAGAGTCGTTGACAACATAGACAAACAGTAGAGTTTGAAAATCCAGTGTCACCATCTGATAGATTACAGTGAGGAAAAACAAAAGATATCAAGGGTTCCTTCCTGTGATTATGCAGTGCCCTGAAACATATATATTGTTTTTCTTTTTAATATCTATTTTCTCCAGACCAGAAATTGTTCTGGTTCTTTTAAGTGTCCATTTTTTTAATTTGCTAGTCTACTTTAAAAAAGGATCCCTTTGCCACAATAATTGTTTTTCATGTACAGAAATGAGGCGTAATGTAATTTCTGTAGTGTTATTACTAACCTTAGTTGCCTACAGTATGCTTCTTTCTAAATGACAGACCCACCGATTGCAAATCAGCATTTTCAAGTGAGTATTTTCATTAAAATATGCACACAGAGTATTTTTTCGGTGCAAGACCAGTGATGAGAACTTGTCACTCAATTCAAACCAAATATCCTGTATCAGAAAGAATAAGAAAAGACCCTAGCATTTTTGAAATGGAAAAAAAAATTACCACTCTGTCCTCATAGTTTAAAATAAAAAATTCAGTCTGGAATTATTACAAGTCTACTTTATGTGGGCCATGTCATCCTGAAACAGGATTCTTCCATCCTGTGATCCTAGGATTATCCTAGGTGCCCCCTAACTTTGCCTGTCTACTCTGACAGAGGGTAATTTCTCTCAGTGTGCTGTGGTCTCTCTCCTTTTTCTTATTTTAAGAATCAACACAAGTTGGACCAGGTCAGGGCAAATATATTTGTCTAAAATAAAAGTATAGAAGGAGAGACTTAGTAGTCTTACCTCAAAAATTTACGTTTGATTTATTCATTAAAATTGTCATCACATAGACAGGTTCCTGCACAAAATTTCTGAAATTTTGGTGGGATTTTGATACCATTACTTCTCCCAGAGCTTCCCATTAAGATACTGTGTATCTTCCCTTTTTCCCAAACTTGTGGGTTTCTTTAGATCAATGAAACTGTCAAGGCTTTTGGCCCCATTGACCTCATATAATTTACAACACAGTGTTGAATTTATAATACACTAGTTGGCTGTGCCTGATATTCAGGAGAACAATAATTCCATGGCTTTTCCTCTAGATGTACCTTGGAAGAGCACCTTGGGAAGCAGGAGGCAGGTGTACATATGTTTTTCACTTAGAAAAACAAGTATACATGACTGAAAACCCTGTGTACACTTACTTGTCAGGCACCAGTCAGAAGGACCTGCCTTCCACAGGTCAACTGCGTTTTGAGATTTCCCCCATGGTAGCACAGCAGTCCTCACCACCAGCCTTCACTGTGAGGTGTGTTGTCCTTGGCTGGGTAAATATTTCTACTACATTAAAAAAGACAATATCCAAGATGATTGCAAAGAAATTATTCAGTCTGGGAGCTTGTCTAGACTGATATTTCTTACAGACAAGTAAGTAACTTCAGTAAGCAAGTTTCACATTTAAATATTAAAAGAAAAATTTCCTCCAGTTAATTTTCCCAGTTTTGTACCTTCAAGAAATGAGAAACCAATATAACAGTTATTAGCTTAATATATTACTTCCTTAGAAATAAATGCTATAATATTGAGGAGGAGTATGAGGCTCTTCTGTGCTGTGCCGTGCCCAGAGGAGATGTTGGTATCTTCTCTGCCTGGCCTTCGAAAATAGCAGGTGGCCAGTATCTATTCTGCTTTCACAGTATCCTGAGGCTCAAGGATAATAAGAACAAATGCATAGCTGACACGTAGACCTTGACATGCCAAAGTGGATTTTATCATTAACCTATCTTTTAATAGAGCTGAGAGAAAGAGGCACAATTTGAGAAGGGCAAGAGCTAGTTTCTGGTAAAGGCAATTCAAAAATTTTAGTGACTAGCTCCTCTCCAGAAAACACTCAGTGGGAAGAACTGCTATTGCCCTCAACCCCTGAAATAGTTGTTTACTTAGGAAGATGTTTAAGTAACTCAGCATCCCAAAGCACTTGTTTGAAGAAGCTGTTAACCCTGAGAATTATGGCGATCAAGATGGCTATCATTTCTAAAAGCAACATTAGTATTTTCAGTATAGACTCATATGACCAGATTATGCCTGTGCTGAGCAAACCCTTCATCTGCAAGCAGTACAGGTCAAGTCAAGGGAGCCACTTCCATAAACAAAAATTTATGAGCGTGGATGAAGATCTATATTCTGATACAATGTGGTTAAATGGCTTGTAATTTAACTAGACTGTGGTGTTTGGAAAAAACATGCCTTCCAAAATCTCTTGCATCCAAAATGATGCATTTTACACACTGATCTGTAGTGCTTCCTAACTAGCAGTTTCCTGCTCCAGTTTCACATTTTCTGTGTTCAGCCTTCAGGTTTTGGTTGCTGTAGTGCCTTAGCCCACCCAAATAATGAGGCCTCAGATTCACCCATCGTAATCTCAGGCAATTCATTAGGTACCTAATTTCCCCCTGCCACTGAAGGAGACACACATCTCCACAGGACATTTCAGCTCACAGCATGTGATGAACGTGTCTATTTCAGCTTTTTTGTGTGTATATTTAGGTCTTTTTCATGTTGTTTTATTTTGTTCTGTTGGGTTTTTTGTTGAGGGGGTTGTTTTTGTTCATTTTGTCTTGGTGGATTTTTGGTTGGTTGGTTGGTTTTTTCAGTGTTTTTTGGTGGTGGTGGTTTTTTTTTCTAAAGGAATGAATCTCAGCCAAACCCTGCTCTTTTCCTGTTCACTTACATACAAACTGTAGTCTAGTCATCTTTTAATAAACTTAATATTTTTCCAAAGTCCTTATCAATAAGCTAAGGTTTGTTTCCAGGCTGCAATTTAGTTTGTTCTCTCATCTCTTCAAACCATAAAATTATGCAGTATCCTTAAAAAGAGTAGATGAAGCACTCTTCAAGGGAGACTATATCTGAGGTACATAGAGATATTTTTGCGTTTTCTGGATGTAAACAAAAAATTTTGTCATTTGAGTCAAAACTAGTGTGGCTCTAGGGTTATAGTTCTTCTCTGGAACCTGAAACATGACCAAGTAAATATTTAATTGGGAAAGGACATCCTAGAGCAGCAACCACAACTCAAAACTATTCATATTTTAAACAATATATTTTTTTTGTTTTCTTTTAATTCAAATAGCTCTGAATGTAGTTTCCATTTTAATACTATCTCTCTTAAAATTAAGAGAGGAAGAAAAGCTCACTGTTTCAGGTTTCTCGTTGACATGAACTTCAGGACATATTTCATGCAATTTAAGAAGTTTCAAGGCTGTCCATAATGGCCTCAACTCTCCGGTGTGCAAATAGTAATCAGCATTTGCCAACTACTATGTAACAGAAGGCTGAATGTGCATAATTAGCACGTATTAAAAGTGTCACTAGAGTAGGAGGCTCAGAGGAAAAACTTGTATTGGGCTACATTTCCATGGAGACTATCGGCTTTACATTTTAAAACTCTCTTGAGGAAACTTCTGCATTAATTTTGTCTTTTACATGGTTAGATGATTACACAAGTGGTGCTCCAGTCTGTGGTGATTGTCCTTGGAACAGTAAGTCAGTTCTACAGGTCTGTCATAACCTTAAGAAGTAGTTGTGGAAAAAATTCTCGGTAAGAAGAGAATCTCCTCTTCTTGCACTTAAACAAGTAAGAAACAAGCTTTGGCTCATAAGGAAAATTAATTGTCTTATTATTAGTTGTTGCTTCACACTACAGAAACATAGGCCTGTTTACTATACTTGCGCATCCATCACCATTGTAAAATGAACAGGAAAATCAAGAATATCATCTTGGGGAAAAAAAAACAAGGAAGAACAGCTTTTTCCATCATCATGTTCCCCATCCAGTTGCTGAGTGTCGTCTGAGCACAACAGCAGTGATTCAGAGGGGAAATCAAATAAGGCCCAACTTCACCCTCTGTGTGCCTTGACTGCAGCTCATGTAAGGGTCATGTTGATCCCTGTACACTTGTCCTAGCTGTTCTTCTGCCCTAAACCATGCCTCAAGCCTAGCAGTGACAATACTACGTGTCCTCACAGTGGGCATTTGCTTCACCAGCAAATGGTAAGAAATTCAGAGGAGAAAGGCATCAACCAGAAAAATGTAGTGTTTGGTAGCTGAGGTTAAAAAGCTCTCTGCCAGATGTTCAGAGTGGCTGCAGCAAAGGACATTTTTTCAACAGTTTCTTTTGATGATTTTTTGCTCTTTTATGGTCATATTTAAATGTTCATTTTAATTGCATTGTTCAGAAGACTGCCTGGAGCAGGAATGCAGCCTTACTGGATCTCTTGAACAATGTGTTCCCCATGCTTTCTGTCAGAACGGTTTATGCTATTGGAGTACATGAATCTATAGAGAATGTGGGTGTTTGGGAACTGTGCAAAATTGCAAACATTTGTGGTTAGCAAACTGCTGGTGGGATGTATGAGAATGTACAGTCTTGTCAGTCCTTAGCACAATGCACATCCAAACTGATGGCACAGCAAGACACTTCAGAATAGCTGTTCTTAGAGGTAACTAGTACAGTGTGCATCATCTTTTAAATTAGGTCAAGAAAGTGTTGTGTAAAAAATTAAACACTTAGTATGAACCAACATGTTTCAGGGAGCAGATATAGAGGGCAACATGGCCAGCAAGATGAAACAGTACATAACCAGTAGTGACACATATAGCACAGAAGAGGAAAACAACGCCAGAGAAGGCAGGAACATAACTTTGTTTAAGGAAGGATAATGCACATAATGACCACACAAGGCCATTTAGTCCAAACTACTGCTCAACACAGGCTAACTGCAAAGATAGATCACATTGTTCAGGTTCTTGTGTGGTCAGATCTTTAATTTCCCCAGGGACATATATTTCACAGCCTCTCTCTCGCACTGCCTGTGTCTAGCAACTGATAAACTTTTTTCCTGATACTAGTTGCTATCTCCCATGCCACAACATGCAACCATTATCTCTTGTCCTTCCAAGAACAGGTCTGGCTCCCACTTTTCAGAACTAGCAATTTCATTAGTGGATGACAACAGCAATACAGAATCACAGAATATTCTGAGTTGGAAGGGACCCATAAGGACCATCTCTTAAGTGAATGGCCCACTCAGGGATCAAACTTACAACCTTGGCAGTATTAGTACCATGCTCTAACCAACTGAGCTTTGAGACTATTAACCTCCCATTAGTGTTCTCTTCTCTAGCCTGAACAAAATCAGCTCCCTCAAACTCTTCTTGTACATCATGTCATCCAGCCCCCATTCAGCTTGATGGCCTTCCACTAGGTTCACTGCAGCCAGTTAATATCTCTTTTTTTCTCAGTATTCTAAAACTGGACTCATTAATGAAATTATTTATTTAAACATCAGGAGAGCTACTTCTTCTCCAGACTGCCTATATCTTGCCTTAATAGGACCTTTTACTCAATTACTCTTACTCAAGTTGTAAGTATTTAAGATAAATATTTTCTATATGGATTATTTTATTTTATTCTTTGGCTGTTGGTGATCTTGGCTGATATGTGCCTTTTTGTACTTTAAGATTTTATCTAGAATGGTCTTGTTATTTCCAAAGTGGAGGCCAAAGAAAAATGTTCTGTTTTGATTATAATAAAAAAAGCCAGGTGACTTTTTCCTTCGTTAGTACTTTTAATGACCTGACACAGGACCCAGACACTGCACAGTTGTTCCCCTCACAAACAGCCAGTTACCCACGGGAAAGCCGGAGGTGTGTGTTTGATTTTGTGCGTGTTCTCTTGAAATAGTTGTACTCTGTTTATAAAATACACCCCAGAGAGTGGAAGCCCCTCAATTATGCCAGGATGTCTCTTGTTACCTTCATATACCTTCAGCAGAGATGAGTTCATCAGTCCGGGTGTAAAACAGAAGAGCTTTTTTAAGCCTCATCAATACTCACTGAATTCCCTGGAATGACTTTCCTTTGATTCACTGAGCTTTACATTATTATCAGCTTGTCTCACTTCTTGTATCTGTGAAAAACTCTACATCACATAGCAGAGCAAAGTTGAGTTTGTCAGTTAAATGGTTTCACAGCCCAGCAAAAATATGTTCTCCAAGAAACATACTAAAAGGTTGTTGATCTTGGCATGCAGAGATTGACCTCAAGGAACCTCTTGCTTCCCATCACTTAATGGTAAGGAACAAAAATAGCGCAGAGCAACCAACCTTTTGTGGGAAAGGTAAGGCCAAAATTAGCCAGGAATCCACAAAACTTTTTGAGGCCAAACATAGTTCAGGATATTGCCTTTCATATCTCTCTCTGAAAAACTTTGGTGTTACTGTTCACAGTGAGACTTTAACCATAATTATAATTATAAACAGTAAAAGGCAGTGTTCTAGGCATGGCATAAATCTTTGTGAATTTCCACAGTTGCTGGAAAATTGTTTTTGCTGTTGCTCAAGTTTCAGTACAGCATAGGAATTTAGACAGGCTGTGTCTAAGTTTTTTCAGTCTCATGCAAAAGAAACAAACAACAAAGAAATAACTTCACGCTGAAATCCATTCAAAGGTGTTTTAGGTTCTAAGAAATGTGTTCTTTAAGAGTAAAATTACAGCTCTAGGTATCTATAAAGGATCAAATGGGATAGATCCAAATGTTTTCTAACTGAAAGTTATCTACCGGCACTAAAAGATACTGTGTTTAACCCAAGCTTTATTCAAAGGAACAGAGAATGTTTGTAAGAGTATTGAACTGCTGCCCTGCTCAAAGTTGCAAGGTTTGCCATCAGAGTCTTAATTTATGAAAAGAAAAGCAGGTCCACATTTTTGAAAAGACATTTGAGTATCTGATATCCAAAGATATCAAGACTGGAAATACAGCTTCAAAATCAAAATCTGTAGATAAATATCTAAAATAAAGGCTAATCTTATCAGTGTATATTTACTGATGCATCTACACATTGATCATATGCAGTATGTGATGTCTGTTACTAAATTCTTAAGGATTTTTTAGAAGTGTTATGAGAATTTTAATGAAAGATGTTATTTTTCTAAGAACGTTCTTATTTCAGTGCTTTTTGTTCTTCAGTAAGATGTATTTTCATTTTGTTGCTTCAAATAAAATTTAATTTTGCAATATGTAGGGTTTATTTTATAAGAAACAACTTTTTTTCATTAATGTTCAGAAAATTTTCCTGCAAAAAAAATATTTAGCTCACAAATTCTTTTTTTTTTCTCCAAATTCATTTTATCTGATGAATTTTAGTTCCTTTCTTGCTTCAGGCAAACTGGACTTCAATCAAATGATTGCAGTTCATCAGCTTGCATGTATAATAATTTACAATGTTTTACAAAACCTCTCCATGGTGTCTGTCATTCCCAGGGCCCCATGTGGTCTGTGGGATTCCTGCCCTGAATTTATCTCTATTTCATCCCATTAAAACCATGGGCATTTAATGAAATTTGTCGTCTCAGTCTGTTTCAAAATATCCATGCTGTTATTTCTCTTTTACTGCTCCAATATGTGAGTATAAACAATGCAGCAAGTATTTGAAAGTCTCATCCTCAACTTTTCAATTTAAGTCCTTGATTAATGAGGTGGAAGAGCTGCATAATGTTGATAACTTCCTTGTGAGTGGCAATAAATGATAACAGCATGGAATGGATAGGTGAGGGTCTAAGAGGCAGGTGTTAAATCTGGCTGGCGTGAAGAGACAGCAAAGACACAGTTGGAGCAAAGAGACAAACAGAAATAGCAAAGAATATCCAGCTAAAGTAGTGAAATCTGCTCTGAGTGGAATTATTTCAGCTAAATACAGGCATCTGGAAGTTAGACATCTGTTTTAATTAAGCCTAATCCTCCATGACTCCCTTTTCAGCCAGTGGGAAGATTGACCCACCTGCAGGTGACAGGATTGTTGCCTTGGAGATTCTTGTTTCCTCCCAGGGAGGTAAAGAGGGCTTTGGGCAAGCAACTTGTCCCCAGCCCGTCTAAAAGGCTCTTGCTCTTAGATCTACTCCCTGTCTTTCACTGGTTTCTCTTAGCAGTTTTCCCCCAATACCTGTGTGAAGGCTGACAGTGTCCCCTCTGTTTTGTTGAGATGTCACCTTTCTTGCTTCTGAATATGTAGCTCTGACATGAGCTCTCAGTTTGCAGTAATGTTGCTGCTTTGGCACATTAATAATCAGGCAGTGCCTGGACTCTGGATCTCTTTCTTACCTGTAGCAGTGCCTCTATTAGACAGTCTTGTTGCTGCATGTCTTCTCTTCTGTCATGCAGGTCGTGTTTGGAAATGCCCTAATGGCCTCCTTGCATAATCAAATCAGGTAGTATCCAGCTATCCATAAATCTTCCAAGTAGAAAAGTGTACAAGGTCACAGAGATAATGGTGCTCTGATCTCTGGATGTATTTTTCTTCAAAAAACAAACAAAGCAAAATAAAACAAAACAAAAAACCACAAACAACAACAGCAACCAAAAAACCAAAATGAAACAAAACAGAAACAGCCAAAAGCCACACAGATTTTCCAAGCCTTTTCCTGATTCTCCCAGTGAACGTAACAGAACAAAATTGGCATGTTGTGTCAGAGCCTGTGGAGGTAAGAGTGGTCTGACTTCTTTCCCCCCCAGACATCTCCTTCTTGTAAAAAGATACAGTTCTGATCTACAGCAAGATTTCAAGGCCTCTGGCTGCGTGAGTGTAAATTAAACCTAAACAGCACAGCTGGGAATCCCTGAGGTTTGTTGTTGAGAATACCTTCATTGCATAAGCTCACCAGGCCTTAGAGACACCTTCAGCCTTGCATAAAGGCTCTGGGATTTCAGAGTACACTTTTCTAGGACAGCCCTTCAGGCGCACTTGGGAGGATTTACAGAACTCCAGAGAGTCCAGTTCTTCCAGCATTCATTGCCCCAGCTGAGCCCCTTTAAGGATCCTTAGCCATGGAGACCTGGTAGCTGCAAAGACTCTGATCACAGCTATCATAGTGAGATTGCCCTGGAGTTGTGAATTTGGGCAATCAATCTTAGGACTTGGTACCAAGATTTGCTTTCAAAAATACATGTATGGGAAGCTCTCCTGTGCATGCATGGACTGTGTGTCTTTTCATAAACGTAGTATCCATCCATCCATCAGCATAGCTTCAAGTTCTCTGGAGTCACGTAGGATCTCAGAAACTGTATTTATATATTGAGTTTGCACTTAGATGCTTTGGCTGGTGAGAAGAGTAAACTATCACATTTCCATTATAGCCAGCAAAAAAAATGGGATTTCCACTTTTCCATTACAGTTTGGTTGAAAAAAACATGCATCAAGATGTACATAAAAGTTGTCTTGAACGCAGAAAATAATTAGAACCACCACCTTTATGATGTAAAAGTATACTCAGAATGTTCAGCTGCCAAATGACTTCCAAATTGCTGGTAGCTTGGATTAATTGTGTTTCTAATTCAAAATGATTGAATTTACAACAGCCATATACTCTCTTCCACGATTCTATAATAGGTCAGTATTTCTCTGTTAATGTCAACTTTAAAATTACATTTCATTTTCTGAAGCCCAGGAAGTGCTTGGGGAAACAGTCTGGCTTTTCACTCACAAAACAGATCAAATGTAGCAGCATTAGTCAGCATTTCTTCTTCAATCTGTACATAATCCTATTATATTTTAGGCAGTGCTGTCAAAGCATATGATGCTGAGCAACAGTCTTACAGAGAACAGCCCCGTTGCAGTCTATGTCAGTTCACATCTTTGGCTGGTTATGAACCATAGAAGATCTTGGCAGAAGGCTTTAATTAACTTAAAGCCTCTTGTTTGGGCATTCTTCTTATTTTTCATCCTAACCTATCACTGTTCTCTTTTCAAAGCGTATTTTAAAGAGAACCCTTAACTCTGACAAGTTACAAAAAAAGTTGATTTAATTCTATGAATGTGTGTATTGATTTCTGCAAAGCCTTTTTATTTGGAGGTCTTCCATCAATGCAACTGTTTGCTTTCTGTGCCGTAGCAGTCTTGCCAATGTCAAGATCCTGCGACTTTTAAGTGAAAATTTATTAAGTGAAAAAGAGCGAGGCACTGGTCTGTGACACTGAGGCTTAGGAGCCATATCTGTATTACACAGACTTCGGCTCTGAGCCTGGAGCCAGGTCCTCTCCTGCAGCACAGTGGTGATTTTTATCTGCTATAATGCAGGTGGAGCCAGGGTGATTCAGAGCAGTGTCTGAAATGTGAAGGGGATATAGCAGCACATGAAACATCTGCTTTTATTACCTAATGATGGTTAGGTCTTAACAGGTTATGCCTGAAAGGTAGTGGAAGAGCAAGCAGGGACACTTGCAAGTTCATGGACTGTGTGATGAAGGATGGAGAGGACTGTGGCGAGAAGGGGGAGGCAGATCTGCTGTCACCATGTTCATACTGCGTGTCACAAGTTACCAGGTCTTTGAAGACTGAGTGGTTAGGTCATTGCACAGGCTGAAATGGGCAGGTGTGTAGGAGCCTGCCCTAGTAGCCTTGTGAAGGTGTGTTGCCTTTGTGATGGCGCTTGGGCAGCTAACATGGCTGAAAATTAATCCTGTGAAAATCCTGCTGGATCAATCAGATCATTCCTGAGGCTTATGATTATAGGTGATGACACACAGAAACAAGCTAGGACCATGTGTCTGAGGTTTGAGGGTGAAGTTAGTGAGGAAGGCAACTTTTCCTTTTGAAAGCAACCAGGAGACAGAAAGACCAAGCCAGTACACTACGAAATTAAATTGTAATAACTCAAAAACCTACCTGCCACAAGCAAGAGTAGACCAGAAATTACTTCTTAGGGATCATGTTTGAGAAAAATCACAAGTTTTCCATCCAGTCAGCCAGAAGACCATTGAGACAAAATGTTAAGGTTTAAGGAAAATTAAGCTCATACTAAGGAAATGCAGAACTCTCTAGGGCCCTGCAGAAAATCTGTTTGTCGTTCTAAAAGAGCAGGTGAAGAAAAGCCGTGTTGAATTAACTGTATCTCAACACCAATATGTGAGAGATTGGTCTTATTTTTGGAATTTTGCCCCTCTAATGAGCAGAAAGTAAGAAATTCCTATAATAAAATAATTAACTGTGAAAAATTAAAAGCTGTAATGGTATTGTTATTAAAAAATCACTGTAGATAATAATGTGAAATGTGCATCTAAATATTCCGTGTTGTCTTATTAACATATTATACAGTAATGTGGAGTATCTTCTTCAGAGTGGTTTTAATTTTTATAGCATTAAAGAGTCTCCCCACAGTTGTCTCTGAAGCTGTTAAACCAAGTTCATGTCAGACAACTTGCAAGATTTCCCACTTGGATTGAATATGTCTGTTTCGCTGTGTCTAGCACAGTGTGTGCTCTGCACACCTGAAAACAGTTTCAGTTCCTTCATGTCCCAAAGGAAGGTATCAACAAAAAACTCTTCTGGAGACACTACTCTTTCATATGGAAAAGGGAGACTGTAGTTCAGCATTGACAATAACAATAGAAATTCTCTTCCTTATTGTGTGGGTTCCAGTCAAAATAAATTGTGTTGTATTGACTTCTGCAGTCATAAATTTTCCAGTTTGAAATATATTGCATCAGTTGCCAAGGACTGAGTTGGCATTGGTAACTTATTTTAAGACCCTTTTTATACTTTTTAGGATACAATGAGAAAGAGATTGAAGAAAACCAAAGAAATTGTCCTTGTACAAGCAGATTTCTTTTTTTTTTAGTGGGTTTTGTGTGACAAATTAATTCCGGAAACATTAGCGTAAAGATGAAATTTCACCTAACTAGATGTGTAATTTAGAGCACTTATCCACCTTCCCTTTGCACTTGATTTGAGGAGAATCAAGCTATCATGAGATAAGTGTCTAGAATAGTCACAGCCTTTCTTACTTAATACTCATACCTAATGAATTATGTTCTATTTACAGGTTTTATCTGGGGTGAAATTAAACAGATGTGGGATGGTGGACTGCAGGACTACATTCACGACTGGTGGAACCTCATGGATTTTGTAATGAACTCCTTGTACTTGGCAACAATCTCTTTGAAAATTGTTGCATTTTCAAAGGTAAACTTAAAAAAAAAATCAGCAAAATTTTTAAGATAAATTAAATCAGGCTTCTTCAATCTTTCTTCTGTGTTTGGAGGTCCTGAGGCTTAGCAATGCAAGAGATGTATGATGTGCTCTGTGAATCTTCTGCAGCAATGACAGGAAGCTAGACAAGCATAAGAGCAAACAAAACATTGTGTTTTATGCTTTTTTCTTCTTGGCCCATGCAATCTTTTCTTATTTTTTCCTGAACTGTCATACTGTTAATTTCTTGAAAAACTAAAATTACCTGTAATATTTTATAATGTTTGCACAAAATTATGTTTTATGCTAATCTTTGACTTTTTTTCAGTGACAAATTATTGCCCCTAAGACAATTTTGCACAACTTTCAGACGGGTCTACTGGCAAAATAGTTAGTTAAAATTGGTGGGGGGAACTAAAGAGCAAGATTTTAATTTCTTTTGAAAATTTATGGTAAGTGCAACATGAAAAACTAAAACTGAAGGGGATAAATGGTCACTTGAGGCTGGATATGTTCATTTTTTCATTCTTCTCATGGACTTGTTGTGAATAGTCTTGTATTTCTACTGCTTTAAGTATCTTCCAGCAGAACAGCCCTTCTTTCCAAAGGCATGGAACATGTTGTGTGAACATTTTGTGTTCAACATGAATACGTAATATGATAGAAATTCCTCATAAAATGAGATATTTTTAGCAAAAAATGGTCTCATATATGAAAGGAAGTTAAAGCAATTTTTAGCATTTGTCATAGAGTTCTTATCACATCCAAGTAAAGATAAGCCCATTTTTACTGGCCACTGGAATCAGCATTGTACTTCAGCTTTTTCAAGTTCCCTGCCACCAGCAATAATTTCTAGTTGCAATAATACTACCCTGTATTCGTGGAAGAAGAGTCTCTCCTCTGCCAAGATGCTTTTGACTGGGACAAGGAGAGAGCTGTCAAGTAGCCAGTTATGGCTTTCCCTCCTCAAGCAGTAGCTGCTCTCGTTGCAGTCCTGCCGCAGGCGTAGAGGAACTTAGGGACTCTATATCGCCTTGTGTCTGCTCACAAAGGTCCATGTGTCAGCTGGTCAGGAGCAGGGATGAACAAAGACCTGGGATGTGTCGACACACCTGCCATCTCCTTTGACAAAAGGTTTCTGACGTGCTGGGCCTCTGGCTGCAAACCTCTGGAAGTCTTCTCACTCAAAGAAATTTGGAGCCCAAAAGAGGAAGGTGCTCCGAAGTGTGGTGAACTGTCATTTGAAAGCTAATGAAATGCCTTCTTACACACAAAGATGCCTTATCATAAAGTGACTGGAAAATTAATAGTCATTTCACTGTCCCTTGTTACAAAGCAAACAGTTCATTGAAAATGGATGTTTCCAAAGTATTGGAGATGGCCAATTATTCACTTCAGAATAATGTTAATTAGAAGACATTATAATCCTTTCATCTCCCAAACAGCTTCTGCTTACAGTAATCGGATTCCAAGGTGACAGTATCTGGGATAATGGGCATCCATTACTCTCCAAATTAGTGCTTACACTTTAATCATAATGAATACAGTGCTTAAAAAAGCTGTGCTAGTCAACTGAAACACATGATGAAAGTAATGAACAGAGTAATACAAGTGTGATTTAATACCCGGCCACATTCCTTCAAATGCCTACAACACAGTTCCTTGCCACTATGCCAGATGAGATTGAGAGGATGCCAAATGTAGCCAGTATGTTTTGATATAAAGCTTTCATTCTCTTTTCCTGAGCATTGCAAGACAGGTTTTTCTAAGTTACAGCTGTTCTGTGTTTATTGAACCAAAGATCAGTTCTTAGATTTTTTTCTATCTTCTATGGATCAGTTCAAGCCACCTAAGAAAACATTTTGACCAACTCCCTTGAATAAAATTATGATTGCCCCCATGCTACTCTCCTGTGTGATAAATATTCCCAGAGTAAAATATAGTGTTTATTGCCCGTTTTAGGCTGTCTGATTGATGCAGTAGTTAAGTAGATGGATAGTAGTTAGAGTAACGGATGGGGTAGTGTAAAATGCACCAAAGCATATAATTTCAGGACAAGAGAACTGCTAAGACAACTCAAAGTTATTGGTTTCATTGCCAGTATTCAAATAAAATAAGGACATCTTATAATTTTCAAGGGGCTATGTTTTTTTGTCTCTGTATCAACATGCTAGGTCTTCCTAAATTATCCAGTGTATCTACTGAAAATTCTCTCTCCTCTGTAAAAATATTATAATAAACAGTGCATTGTCACAATTTTTTTAAAGTACAAGATGACAGATTATAAGCAACACATATGTTTTGATGGAGAGTTTTAGGTAGAAATCATTATGCATTAAGAAAGAATGGTTCCTTTTATGTTTTTTTAACATAATTTATTTTGTACTGATGTGTAAAGTTAAGTGCAGTGCCAAGTTGTGTGCAGAATCTGCTTGCTTTATCTTAAATACTTGTTAAACCTGAGCATTGGACCTAGTGCTGCTTGTTTCCAATTCTGCTAGAAATCACATGCAATTTCATATTGCTGATAATGTGCCTCAGCCGCTGACATGAAGATCTAATAGGGAAATTCCTATTCAGGGCAAGAACTCTGAAAAGTAACTAAAGTACATTATTTGTCTCAACATTTACTAACTTAATGATCACTGTGTCAGGTCTACTTTGTTCAGCAGTAAATAAGATTATATATCTCTCCTGCCACCGGTTCTGCAGAAGTTAACATCTTCTTGCATGTTTGCATTGTAAAATGGTTTTGATTGCTATTTTACCAGATTCACAGACTAAATGTCCATTTACATAGGAGGATTAACACCTCTCCACCTCTGAGAAATTATGGACTTGATTCCTCAGTGTAATTACCATTTTAAAGCTCTCTGCCAGGCAATCCTTCTGCCCCCTTCCTACTGCTGCTCTGAAATTCCACATAATGAATGCAAAGTTTGATACATACATTTTAAAATAGGAAGAGTTCACATTTACATATGACCTTTCAGGAAAGGATTTAAAGTACTTTTCCTGAAATGAATGTTACTTGACTTGTCTCTTTGTGACCAGAAACAAGGGGGTCATCTTAGACCAAGGTCCAACAGCCCATTAAACATTCAGGTTGTCTGATCTACATGTCTGTTTGGTCTTGGTGCTTCCAGGAGATCTAGAGTTCATGTCTTTTGTTTTAATGGAAAAACAGCAATCACTCACCTTTTTTTCTCACAAATGGTTCAGATATTGAATTTGCATTTGAATTCCTTTAAGTAAGGATCAAGAATTATTATCTTATATTCCCTGGCTGACATCTCAAAATCATCATATATTTGCCTTGAAACTCTACTGTTCATATGCTGCTCAATTTGTTTTCTGCTCTTCTTAATTTTCCATTGATGTGCCATGTAAATTTCCTTCAACCGCTCAGCCAATAATAGGTGTTATTTAATCAATTTAAGTCATGGTTTGCTTTGTTACATGTCAAAAGGTTGTGTTTGCATTTTGAGTGGGGACAGAAATTCATCAGGGTCACCAAACAGAGGACTGCAGAGTATCAACATCATGATTTACAGCAAATTCAGTGTTGCTCTGTTTTCTCTTACCATTTTCAGTTCCCTAGAACAATAATCATTTATTTAACCTGTGTAAAACAGAAGGACTTCAACAAACATGAGTGAGAGAACAAATACTTCAATTCTCCATGGTTTGGCTTGTTTGGGTCTGAGATACAGTTTTTATTCCTTTTTCTTTTTTTTTTTCCATTGTTCCTGGTTATACCTAGTCTTTTTTGGTACTCTTCTGTATTTTCCTTTTCACATAAAAGCTGCTTTGTTCTCTAGGGTTTTTCTTTAATATTTCTAGATTCCTTTTCAACATCCTCTGCTCTAGTTAGTGGAATCAATAGGGCTTGTTGTTAGAGACCTCTTATACTCATTATTTTCTTTATACTATTTGCTATCTTCTTACAGTTAGTATATTTCACAGATAATTTCCAAACTTATCTGTCAGGCCTTCATCTTTCTCACTTTTTTTCTGCCAAGTATTTCCTGTCTCTTAAATTATGTTTCTTCAACACTAAAATAACAGCCATCCCTCTCTGTTTACAGCCACGACACCTCTTGAATTCTATCCAAATACACAGGAAGCACTTGGGCCCAAAAAAGGAAGAGTCAGTTATGCTGAAATATCACAGTTGTGCCTTTGATTTCCCTTTTACAAATAAAAGGTCATTGATCTTTTCTGAACGTTTAAGTAAATGAGTTTTGTGTCTTGACCCAGGACATCATAGACAAAGTCCTTTTTCCTCATCTTTCTGCTTAACATCGTTTCTTGTAGAAAATGTGACATTGGATACATCTTGCCAGGCTACAGCTGGAAGACAGTGTATCCCCTTCCCCAACAGTCAGTGGGGAGAAAATGAGAAAGTTAATGAGCAACTCACCTATGTGGGATATTTGCTTTCCCACTACTCTAGAAATTCTCATTTCTCTTTGCTGACTGTAAAAGTAGGTGACAGAGTGCAGATATGGCTGTCCACACCTGATTTGTTAAACTTGATCCTTGCTCTCTTGGTATATCATGTGCTATACTTATTCAGTGTCCTGTAGTTCCATGTATTTCTCAGAAGGGTATTTCCTTAGATTTCCCTCATTTCTCCCACATATGTATCTTCCCTGGAATCTGCAACTACTTGCCCTCAACTAAAATATGTCTGCAGTTTGATGCTTCTGATTTTCTATCAAAAACTCAATATCCTCCTAGTTTTATATATGTTCTTTACATTTCTCCATGACTATATTTTACTATTGCCCCAACACACCTTGTTTACTTTTCCCTAATCTGAGTATCTACTGCACTGTTCAGTACCAATCTTTGCTTGTACTGACAAATATTCCTAGTTATTTAATAGGTGCAAGTTTTCAGCTGTGGGAGTTGTAAAGTGCCATGAGAATTTGCAATAATGTGCTTTTATATCTTAGGTGTTGTCTCCGGTAACTAAATTCTGTTTTCTACTGCCTGTTTTTCATCACTGATCTTGAATCAATCAGAACTGGATTAAAGAGCAGTAGTGGATGGGGCAGATGAGCATAATCATTAAGGAGAGGATAGTTTAATGAAGAGAGTACTGATCTATGATTCCAGCAGGTTTAGATTTAATTCACTGCTCTGTCGAGAACAAATATCACAGGTGAATGAAATGTAAGGCTGAGTAATTTGTAATTCTTCAATGGGCTATTCTTCAGTTTTGCAGTTCTCATCGCCAAATCCACAAACCTGTCAGCTGCTATGGCTGCTTGTGTATGAGTGAATGACATTGTGCCAGGGATTGCTGGCAGGCACTGGGACAGTTTCACGTGCACTACCAGTCGGTTGGAGAAACCCTGGTGCGGGGCCTGTGCCAACTATTAGTGTCCGAAACAATGCCCAGTTCCCTTTCACAGTTTGGGTCGTAGAGTCACAGAATCATAGGATGGTATGGGTTGGAAAGGACCTCTAAAGGTCATGCAGTCCAGTGCCTCTGCAATAAGCACGGACATCTTCAACTAAATCAGGCTGCTCAGAGCCCCATCCAGCCTGACCTTGAATGTCTCCAGGAATGGGGCATCTGCCACCTCTCTGGGCAACCTGTTCCAGCATTTCACCACCCTCATCATAAAAAAATTCTTCCTTGTATCTAGTCCGAATCTACCCTTTTTCAGTTTAAAACCATTAGTTCTTTGCTATTGATGCAGGCCCTAGTAAAAAGTCTATCTCCATCTTTGCTATGAGGCCCCTTGAGGTACTGGAAGGCCACGAGATCTCCCCAAAGTCACCTTTTCTACACACTGAACTCTCTCAGCCTTTCCTCAGAAGAAAGGTGCTCCAGCCTTGTGACTATTTTCATCGTACGCCTCTGGGCCCGCTCCAACAGTCCGTGTCTCTCCTGTACTGAGGATGACAGAGCTGGATGCAGCACACCAAGTGGAGTCTCACCAGAGTGGAGTAGAGGAACAGGAAACCCCTCCCTTGGCCTGCTGGCCACACGTCTTGTATAGCCCAGGATATGATTGGCTTTCTGGGCTGTGAGCACACATCTACCAGTACCTCAACTCCATCTCCTCACAATCCCTTCATTCCCCTGACTGTCTTGGTACTGAGGGCTGCCCTGACCCAGGTGCACCTGGGTCTTGTTAAACCCCATGCAGTTCCCATGGGACCACTTATTGAGCTTGTCCCAGTCCCTCTGGATGGCATCCTGTCCCTCAGGCATGCCAGCCACACCACTCAGCTAGGTGACATCTGTAAACTTGATAGGTGTGCACTCAATCCCTCTGTCTATGTCATTAATGAAGATATTAAACAGTCCCGGTCCCAGTACAGATCCCTGAGGGGGTGCTACTTGTCACTGATGTCCATTTGGACATCAAGCTGTTGATCACCTGTCTATGGATGCGCTGATCCAGCCAGTTCTTTATCCACTGAACAATCCACCCGTCAAATCCATCTCTCACCAGTTTAGAGAGAAGGATGTTGCAAGAGACGGTGTCAAAAGCCTTACACAAGTCCAGACAGGTGACACCTGCAGCCCTTCCCTCGTCCACTGATGTAGTCACTCCATCATAAAAGGCCATTGGGTTGGTCAGGAAGGACTTTCCGTTGGTGGAATCATGCTGGTGCTTCAAATCACCTCCCTCTCCTCCGTGTGCCTTAGCACAGCTTCTAGGAGGATATTTTCCATGGCCGTCCCAGGCACAGAGGGAAGGCTGACAAGTTGGTTGTTCCCACGGTTTTCATTTCTCCACTTTTTAAAAATGGGTGCAGTGTTTCACTCTTTCCAGTAACCGGGGACGTCACCTGACTGATAGGACTTTTCAAATGTGATGGAGAGTGACTTGGAAACTAGGTTAGCCAGTTTCTTTAGGATTCTGGGATGCATCTCATCAGGTTCCACAGACTTACATATGTTCAAGTTCCTCAGGTGTTCCTGAACCACTCTGAGAGAGATGACCTTCTTTGGAGGGCGAGTGTGGTGAAATGCTGTGATGCCTGTTTATGTTGTGTCATCTGGCCCTAGTGACACACAGAGTCCCTTTCCTTACTGCTGAGGGCATGCCCAGCAGCTCTGAAGGTTCATCTGTGTGGCCTAGAGTGGCTAAATACAGATAACATCATAGGCCCTCTTTGAAATCTGCTTTATATTATATTACCCCCTTTCTAGAGGGCTTCCTAGCATAGATTCTCTCCTCTGATGTGTTCTATAAAACAGATTAATGAGACCAAATAAATAGTAATGAGTCTGCCACAGTAGTTAAGCCTCAGTTCAAATATCTTTCATCTTCAAGAAATTTTGTTTTGGTAGAGCTGGAACAGAAGTCACAGTTTCAGGGGTGAGACTCTTTGGTAATGAGACACATAAGCAGTTTGCCATGGTTCATTAATAAACATCTTTTTCATCATTGGTCCAGTATTAGTGATTAAGTGATATACTTAGTGATTGAGTGTTTTCTTCCTACTTGCCAGAGTTCTTGTGGATTTCTATCCATCACTGTCAGCCCTGCACTGTTCTCCAAAGAAATAATTTACCTGCTTGTACAGCTGGAAATTTCTATAATTCTAAAAGGCAAGGTGCTCAAGACTGTTCCTTTTGCAGTGTCAGAATTTTTAAACTTGCTTTTGCTACTGTGAAAATTTATTGTGATATCTGCAAATTAATTGAGCAGCTTATGAAGAAACTGACATGCTTGTTTATGCATAAAAATAGAGGAGTAATTTCTTCCCTTCTGCTTGTTTTCAGTATAGTGGGTTAGTTCCACGGGAGAGCTGGGACATGTGGCATCCAACCCTGGTGGCTGAGGCCCTGTTTGCAATTGCAAACATCTTTAGCTCCCTGCGCTTGATCTCATTATTCACTGCAAATTCTCACCTGGGACCTCTGCAGATATCTCTAGGAAGAATGTTGCTGGACATTTTGAAGTTTCTCTTCATATACTGCCTTGTGCTGCTCGCTTTTGCAAATGGATTGAACCAGCTGTACTTCTACTATGAGACAAATGAACCTGGCAACTGCAAAGGAATACGATGTGAAAAGCAGAATAATGCATTTTCAACGTAAGTAGCTATTTATTTCTATCCTCCCCCTCTCCCCAAACATTTTAATCACTTAGATGCTGTTTCCAGAGAAGAACCTCCATTTTCTATTGGTATTACAGTGGTGTCCTGACAAACATATCTATTATTACACTAATAAAAAAAAATTAACATTTCATCACTCTAATAATGTTGACGTCATATGACAGTGAAGTCTGTACAATTCAAGATATCTCAAAAGATAAAAATTAAAATAGAGATAAGAGGAAGATAAATGAGTTTAGAAGGTACATAAGGTCACCAGCTCGGACCTTGCTCATCCGGGCAGCTGTCACTCTGCATTTCTTCCATGTCTACCTGTGGGCATTAAATAAGTCTGGTGTTCTAAAACATGAAGATTCCTTGCAAATGTGATAGACTGTAAAAAAACATGCAGTTCAAGATTCTACTGACCCTACTCCACACAATCAAATTTCTAATTTCTGTTATAAACTATTTCTTTCACTTTAAAATCAATCTTACTTCATTCTGGTTTTTAGTTCATCTCTAGTACAAAAACACAGCCAAGTGAACACTAATTGTCTTGTCTTTCACCTTCCAACCTGAATTAAACTCCTGCTACAAATGTTTGTTCCCTATTAACTTCTGTGTATCTCGGCTGTTTTTAAAATGTATTTATTAGCAATGGCTTCCTTCTTAGAGGAAATAATTTTATAAAAATAGCAGCCTTTATATCATCTTAATCAAGTAACTTTTCTCAGGCACAGCGTATTTTTGTTGTATATTAATAACACCTATGCAGGTCTAAACTCTATGCGATCTGAATGGAAAAGCATACTGAAATTTTTCAGAGCTCAGCATTGAGGGAAACAATATTCATCTGGGAAATAGTGGGGGCTAGTGGTACTAGTGTCAGAAGGTGGTGTCATGGCAAACTGTGATGCTTTATGTGCTCCAAACTTTTAAGGAGCAGAGTCTCACCAGGACCATTCTTTTGACATGATAATGTAGCTGAACACAGAACAAAGGTGGAAGTTTTTCAAGCTATCTAGCTGCAGAGGATTATTTTTTAAAGTTCATCATTGTTACTAGCTTCCTAGCTGTTCTACAAACTTCTCTAAGGGAATATCATATGCTTTAGGTATAAAAACACAAGTTTCTTTTGAGAGCAGTGTGCTTGTCTTTTTCATGTCTCCCTTCTTTATAAAACTAAACATATGCTAATGATAATTTCTTTCTAATTATTCAACTCCTTTTATCTCAGCGGCTCTCAACAAACCAGAATTGCGTAATATGAGGATACCATACTGCTTTTCAACATCCTGGTGAAACACAATCATTGAGTTACTTTTGGATTCTTGTTCTACCCCCTATAGTTAAAGCAAAGGGTCAAAATACTTCAAAAGAAGGTGTCCAACATAAGATCTCTGAAACTATATTTATCTCTCTGAAGTTTGAACAAAATCAGCCTTTTTCTTGCAGGCTTATTTATAGATTCTGTATTGTATATCTAGAGGCTCAGATTTGAAATATTAGGCCATTGTTTCACTGGAAAGGTATTCCCTCTATGTTGGCTGTATTGTGAAAAGTGTCATTCATCTCAGTCAAGTCAAGAACTTTTGTCTGTTTTGGGAGAAACGGAACAATCTGAAAACTAAATGTGTTGTTATTGTACAGCTATTCCTTCTGGGTTTTGTTTTTCAGGTTATTTGAAACGCTGCAGTCATTATTCTGGTCTATATTTGGACTCATCAATCTCTATGTGACCAATGTGAAAGCAAGGCATGAATTCACTGAATTTGTTGGGGCCACCATGTTTGGTACCTATAATGTAATATCTCTGGTTGTTCTACTCAACATGCTAATAGCCATGATGAATAACTCTTACCAACTCATTGCTGTAAGTTGTTCCTTATTTTTAGAACATTTATAATATATACCCTCTCCCTGTTCCTACATTCAATTTTTCTGGCAGTAAAACATTTCACAGACAGGACATTGGGAAAAATATTGTGCTTTACTCTAATTCTTTTGCACTGTTCGGGAAGGACAAAGAAGCCAGACCCGTGCTGGACTGGGTAGAGGGAAATTTCCTCACAACACCGAATGGGGAAGAGGTGACCCTAATGAAGAAGCCAACTTGTGGGTTGACAAGGGTGTCCTGATGCTTCTGGCAAGTGGCATGGACTCCAGCCCTGCCCAAGCTGCACTGTGCAGGACTTCTTCTTAGAAAAAGAGCACCCAGGATTGTTCTGTCTCTGCTTCTTTCTTTTTTTTTTTTTTTTTTAATCTGGCATGGATATACAGTTAACAGAAATTGGGTACCCATGTTCCGAGGACAGTTTTGGACCCATTAGCTATTCAAACAAAAGGTCATGTCTCCTCATTCAACAGTGTCCTGTTTCTTCCTTTAATGAAAACTGTCTTTATCCTTACCAGAGCTATTGGCGTAGTTTCATTTCTCAACTTTCTATTAGGGAGACTAAGGAAAATAAACACTGATTCATCACATGATAATTCAAATATGATCATGCAGAAAGCAAATAAAAGAAAGCTTCATAGTCTTAAGATTTTAAAATGCGCCTTTTTTTTTCCAATCTGGAAATTACAAGTGTTTCCACTAAAGAAAAACTGACCACCTCTGTTTGTGTAACTCTAGTTGTCAAAGTCTGGTGAGCAATATCACAACATAGTACCACTCACCAAAACTTGGGCTGTAGGTAGTATACTTTTCCTGCTACAACTTCTAAATTGGTGCTTTTGTTACTGTATGGCCAGGGCTAGACCTGTAGCTGAAGTTCTTGGCTATCCAAATTAGTGATTTAAACTTCTTGTTAATCTGCCAGGATTTAGAAATCTTTCCATGGACTTTAGCTTTTATTTTCCCAAAATTTTCAGAATTATACAATACTATATAGGTTCCAAAAGAAATAAAATTTAAAATAAAAATAAAAAACCCACACCATAACCTATGCCAAATATAGAATTTTGAAGTAGTAGGAAAAAAAAAAAGATACTTGAGTCAACAGTTTTAGTAGCCTCATGATTTGTTGGATAGCCTATTTGTGAATTTTGGGGACTGGTAATTTCTAAGAAAATGCATGAGCCTTACTGCCTTGTTAAAGCTGCTGCAGAGCAGCATAATTAGACTAATCTATGCGCAATAATGGTGAGCTGCCATTATAACAAAATGTTTCTTCCAGAAATGTACTATTTCGCGGCTTGAAATTACCCTTTCTGTTTTTTGAGAGACTTTCAATAATTTAACAGCTTGTAACAGTGAAAGAAGTGCTTATAAGCAGATATATACTTTACATATCGAACATCTCTTTACTGATGTAAAGCAGCTTAGCTTTGCTTTGTGTTAAAGGCCTTCTGTCAAAAGAAGATGATGCTATTTTAACAAGACAATTCATTAGTATTTCAAGGTTGTTCTAGTTTTAGTTTTTTTCAGATTTTTGTACGGGTTTATTTTGCCTCCTTAATTACAGCAACATCTGTGCTGATGATGTGTTTCTTGTGTGCAGGATCATGCAGACATTGAGTGGAAGTTTGCTCGAACAAAACTCTGGATGAGTTACTTTGAAGAAGGAGGAACTCTGCCCACTCCTTTTAATGTCATACCAAGCCCAAAGTCTTTGTGGTATCTGATCAAATGGTTATGGAGACACCTTTGCAAGAAAAAAATTAGAAGAAAGCCTGAAAGTTTTGGAACAATAGGGGTAAGTTGTGTGGTTTACTCTGCCTGTAGTCCTCTTCTTTGCTATATAGATGAGTTTTTATCAGCCTTGTAGAGCATCTGAACTGTCAAATAATGTGCGTATGAGTTAGAGAATAATTCTAGCAGTGAATGTTTGCTTTTTACATTCATGTCAATGTATTTGAAGAGAAAGCATGATTGTATCCCTGTACAGTGACAGTATGAACCATGACTGTGCTTCATCTACAGATAGTGCAAGAAAGATTAGGAGCAATACAAAATACAAGATATCAAATGTGTATACTTGTCTGCCAGTGTCAGAATTGGTTGCTAATCCCTAGCTCAAGCGTCACAGTTCAGGTATAATTGAATACCATGAACCACAGGCTCATGTATGAAGTATTCATCATGGGATATTTTCTGTGTCTCTGTCTCTCAACATGTAGTGAAATGGGTTTACCATAAAAGCATTCTTACCAAAAGCTGTTCTCATTAAAAAAAGCATTTTGAAAGGTAACAGCATTTACTTAGACTTGTTTTCTTGAATTTACAAGTAGAGTTATTTTAGAATCACATTCTGAAATCATACCATATTTTGATACTGCTGATTAGCAGTGACATTTCTAGGTAAAAAAAGAGGGGAAAAGACACACAAGGCAACCAAGAATAGTCCTGCCCCTGGACTCAGCAGATGCCTGTGTAATATCTCAGCCACTTACTTTCTCTGGTAGCTGCAGTGGATAAGGGAGATTTGAATTTTTCCCTCCTAACGTCATCTGCTTGAGATACCTCAGTCAGCAGCTTAGATTTTCTATACTGTCAGTGCAAATATTCAGGCAACATCCTAACCCACCAACAACTAATTCTCTCTAGTTATGTTTTCTTCATTTCCCATGAGCAAGTCAGTACCTCAGTAACTAGACTGAATTTAGCCAGTTCCAGTGTGAAGAAGACTATTTGGGGTAAGATGTGGATAGTGGAATTTTCTCTATACCATAAGGATTTGTTGAATACAAATGTTTCAAGTCTGTTAGGAACTCAGATAGCCAGGCATTAAGTGAGAGTATGAGAGTCAAATGTGGATAAGGGGGAAAAGAAAGGGGTATAGTCCTTGTGCTACTGATTCTTGTAAAAAAAACTTCCATCCGTTTCAAAGAAGTTGGGGACATGATACAATTCTTTGATGGACCATTACTGTATCAACCGTTTCTTTGTATTTCTTCCCCATTTCTTGATAAGTGAGTAATAAGTTTTTCCTACCTATTCTGCTGTCGTATCCTGGAATGCAGCATAATCTCTAGATGTACTTGGAGGAACAAGTTCACATGCATGTACAGATCTATGGTAAAGAGGAAAACTGACATATAAAACTGATTCACAATTACTGTACTTATAAATAGATTTTCTCCTCTTTGTAGAAAGCTTCAAATCAGGCTTATTGCAATATATTGATATTGTTGGCCAGTATCTAAATTGCGAAAGCAAAATTGTTTCACTTAGCTGTCATATTTGTACATGTAGGAAAGAAACAGTCAGGAAAAGAAGCTAATAAGCATGAGGGTGACATTGAAACAAACCAGTAATGGACTACAAGAAACGTACACTGGAAAAAATACACTAAGTGAAGAAAGACTAACAGTGATTCATATAGAAATTTTAAAAAGAACATGAACTAGCAAGAATGGTGAATAATTTTAAGACTAAAACATCTCTGTGTAATATAGGAAGTGAAAAAAGTAAATGCAGAGACCAACAGAAGGAAAAACGGTGAGATGTTGTTAGAAAGAAAAAGTCAAGAGAGACAGTGATGTACTTGTGCGTGTGGGAGAGTGGGCAATGCTTCTAGGCATTTGTTAAACATTTGGTAGGGATGATTAGCTAGTGTAAACTGAGAGAATGATATTGAAATTAATGGTATGATGTCAGTGTATACAGCTGAGGGCTGATGAACACAATCTCCCTTTTTGACTGAGGCAGACACAGAATACCCTTATACATCCCAGCTAAACCTTCAGGACAATATTTCTTGTCAGACCTTCCATCTGGGATAAGGAAATATTTTTTTTCTTTTTCTTACCTTCTGAAACTGCAGATCTGGGAGTAAACTCATTTCTGGATCTGTGGAATAGTAAAGAAAGATACAGGGTGCTCCCAGCCCTATGCAGAATGGTATGGTGAGGAAGGGGATTCAGAAAGACCATCTCTACTTCCTGCCCCTACCTCTTGCTAGGGTACATAAATACCACCTTCGAGAAACCCACAGCTTAGATTTGGGAAAACTGGTGCAGCAAAGGGTCAAAGGGTAGGGAGTCTACGCACCAAGCTGCTTGAAAATTTTTCCAAATAGAATTTTCTTTGTTTTTTTTTTTTTTTTTTTTTTAAGTTAAAACCCCCCAAAATCTGTAAACCCCAAACTTTTCAATTAGTATATTTCAGTTTCAAATAAGCTTTTGTTGGGAAAGACTTTTCAGCTTCAGGATGAAATTTCTTTTTGAAGAAAGGAATAGGTGCCTTGTAAAGCAAATATCTTGGGCTGAGGAGACGCTGGTTTACTTCTATTCTCCAGTGGATATTTAATTATTTACCCCAAGCATAAAAGCTATGACAACAGAAATTTCCTTCTCAAGATCTTTAAGATACTTCAGGGGCTCAGATTCTCTCTTGGGACAAGAGAAGAGAGGGAGCTGAACCTAGCTTCCTTATGATTTGAATGTGAACCACTAATTATTCAACTGTTTGGGAGTGGAGGGCATCAGTGAGGGAGAGATGTGGGACATTTTTAGTTGATTTCTGCAATTTTTTTTTACATTATTTGAAAGTGGAACCCTCAAAGCGTGTGGGGCAGTAGGCCCATATCCATCACTGGTTTCCCCTGCAGAACAGATTCTTAGTTAGAATTAGAGCTGAAACCCCTCTGAAGCAGAGAACTCACCAGCAGAGCCATCATGGCAACCACACTTCCAGCTGCCTGAAAAAAGTGAGTGGCTGTGGCTGACCAGGCAGATTCAGTCCACCATATGGGCATCTCATAAAACTAGAAAATTCTTCAGTTAATTCCTCAGCATAACGCAAGCCCCATTAGGGTTATGTGAATCTGGAACACTTTGCAATTTCCAGGCCCAGTTACTCACCCAAGCTCCAAAATGGAGTAAGATGTGTGTATGCACTCTGTGCTCTGATTTCCACATCGGATAGATGCAAAACACCAGATACGCGCTGTTAACTGGATATTCCCCGAGAGGTTAAATCATCAGTCAACAAATGGGCACACCACGGTGATCTCATAGTTTGTCCTGGGGGAGCGCGCTTCTTTCTAGGTTTGACAAACTTCCCATCACCCACAGCTCAGCCTTGATTTCCTAGAACTTTTTTCAATTGTCCCAACAAGCTACATCACAAATTAAATTTAGAACCTCTATGCCCTTTCAACCAAAAGTAAATGAAGAGTTTTCTCTGCCTTTTGTTCAAGGATCTCAGATGACTCTAGCTCACTTGTATCTTCCCTGTAATAACTTTGGCCTCTGAGCTACAAGATCAGCTTTGTTGGGATCTACTCCTTTTCATTGAGTCCTGCATTATAAACTCTGTCTCCTTCCCTACAACCAGTACCGGGAGAGGAAAAAAATACTATAAACTGATTTTCTTATATTGGCTGTATGTATGGATGGATGCCACATTGTCTGTAAGACAGAACTCAGATTTCAAAACATTTTGTTCTGAAATGTCCAAATGTTAACTTCCCTATTAGGCAGCCCTAATCAACAGTGACGTACTATGGTGTTTTCCAGTAGAAAAAGCAATATTGTGCATCCAAAGAGTGAGTCAGTGCTAGACGATACAAAATAGATGATAGAAGAATGGAGCTGGCAAGAATTATGCATGATCTCTGCAAAAAATCCTCAGTACCAAAAAGCCAGGAATTATGAACTAGGACTGAATCAAGGATATGTGTCAACAATCAATCATATGTGTCAACAATCCACTCTAAAATTTATATATGTGTACACTTGAGAGTTCAGTATATGCAGGCAGACTGTGTAAAGAAAGGGGTCAAGGTCAGGATAGTTTACAGCACACATTCTAGTGAAACGATTTATCTGGCCCATAGGAAGAAGAGAAATGCCAGTAAAAATAAGTTTTACATGGTTGCTTGGGAGGATCATCTACACTGCTGTTTGTAACAAAATCATCGTGGGCAAGAACATGGTCTGTAGCTATGTGAGGTGCCTCTGAAAAAAGCCAATTAATTTCCTTCTCCTTGGATGTCAGTTCTGTGGTTCTTCTGTTCTTTATTGTAGTGGGACAGCTGAAGCAGTGGGTGGTGAAGTCAAGGGGAGGTTTTTCAAGGGAGAGGCTTTTTCTCCAAAGCAACACGGTGCTCAGCCATGCTGATGGCAGCTTCTCTAGCCACAGCTTCAGCTGAGGGAAGGACAGGATGGTACATGTGATTTACTAATATTTCAGCTCTGCTACGAATCAGACAGAGCTCTTCTACCATTTGGAGTTCAGCACATTTTTATATTCTGTCATTTTGACATATCCCAGGTATGCAGCATTTTCTTCAGCTATTATCAGTTATCTCCTGCACTTAAAACTTTGAAATAAGTGTGTGCTACTCTTTACATATCTATATCTATATCTATATCTATATCTATATCTATATCTATATCATCTATATCTATATCAGTTCCATTAATTTTGTTAGCTCACCTTTGCAAAAGCCAGATTAGTAACATAATTCTATTGATTAAGTTGAGGTTTTCCTAACTGCACAAGGCTTATGGGTGTGTCAAGGCTAATCCTGTTGTCCATCTGAAATCCATTGCTATTTCAGAAAAAAAAGATATATGGGAAAAGAAATCCTAGTCACATCGGAACAAATTGTACTGTTTTCCTCAAATTACATTCTACTTTGCATCTGGCCAGTCACCAAAAAATGTTTTACTTATAATTTTAAGTATTTCAGAAGAGAAAATGGAAAGGATTGCCAGGGATAGCTTCAGTAATTTTTTTTTTTTTTTGTGCATCTGATGTTTAGATAAACAGTTGCCTCTTTTCTAGCTATCCAGATTTTTATGCCATTTTCCGAGCAACCTAGATGGTTTTATTATCATTTGTCACAGAAAATCTCATTTTCCCTTGTATTCTTTTTTCACCCAGTGGAAATTGATGCAATTTCTAAGTCAGTATAAGCATTTTGTATTTTCTCTGTAATGTATATTGTTGAAAGTTGAGCGAAGAAATAACACCTTCCATCTGGAGTGGAAATCAATAATCTGGAGTGTTTCTTGTATAGCCAAGAACCATTTCATGGAGAAGCCTCTCTGTCGGCACAAATAAGTTCTAACCCTTTAAAGGTGATGCTTCTATTCAAGATGAGGAATATATGACACAACTTCAGACAATAGTTCCATTTTCTGGACCTTTATGACTGAGCAGTTTAAGGTCAAATGCAGACATTAGATTTGTATTCTTGCATTATAAAAGATATAATTTTAATAAAACACATCAAAATAAGTAATACAATTTTATTACATTTTTGACTGCTAAAGAAATCTTTTTTCCAAACAGTGCAAAATACTAGGAATGGCATAAACAGGAAGAGCAAAATAATTATCAGTACTAGTGGAGCTACTATTAAAGTTTTCTTAGTGCCCCCTTTTGGAAAGTGACAACAGCATCCCCTTCAATTTCATTATTGCATTCAACATCGTCCTCATAAGAGTGTTTCCCCCCCCGTTGCTATTTTTATTCAAATTTAACTTTTATCTCTTTGCCAGCCATAATTTTTAACTTCTTCATGCACATAGCACAATGGTTACTTGAAACAAATTTTGAACCATAAATTAGACTATAACCGAGTAGAAAAAAGCAGGCCAGCTGAGAACTAAATAAGGACAATATGAATGTTAATGGCATTTTATTTCTAGTGACTAGCATGATTTTCAGATGTGTTTAGGCAAAGATTCATTCTGCTTTCAAAAGGAAGCAAAAAATTACTAGGAACTGGAGACGGAACCTAAACATTTAAACGGGAGATAGAGAACTCTTTGGGGATAATAAATTTGATAGGTTACATGTGTGTGTAATTCCCTGTGGAGTATGTGGCTGTGCATGAAAACATACAGTTAATTTAATTTTCTTTCAGCTTCTTGGTGGTATGGATTGAAAACAATTAAGTGCAGTAGAACTGTTCTGACACATTATTACAAATAAATCTTTTGACATAGTTATCCCGAATTGTGCTTCTTGGCATTGCATTGAGTGGAAAAGCCACAGCCTCTGTAACTGTGAGTTTCCAAATTGGTTGCAAAAAAAAAGATAAACGTTATCTAGATAGTTCTTGTTACAGGTACAGAATTAAAACTGTATTTATTTAACGGAATTAAAAATGTATTTATTTCACATTTCACTGTAAAATAAAGCAGAGCAGACAGCAGCTGCAGGAAGTATTGTGCAAGTCAAAAATCAGCATATTTTTTACTTATAGGAGTTATTCACTTTTTCTGAAGTGTGCTTCAAGTACACCCTAAAGTGTTTTTCCCTTCACCTGTGAGTCAGATCTGTTGTTGAGAGCTCTCTTCGCCACGGACTACCTTAGTGCTCTCTCAGCAGAATGAAACATCTCCACCGTGTGGTCAAATGCAAGAAATCGAATTTTTTTTTTTTTCTAAAAACCGGCTAAGTTGGGGTGTTGTGAGGGTATGAGCCTTCCCACGGCTGCATTGTCCTCTCCGGCCCTAATGGGCAGGCTCACCCATTCCTCCATCCTTAAACACAAGAAATACCCATTTTCTCTTTGACGAGGTGTAGATGGAGAAACACAGTCTGGGAAAATACTGAAGAAAATATTCTCATGTACAAAACTCTACCCCGCAGTGGCTGTTCAGACTGATTAGGAAATAATGATTTTCCCCATTTCCATTATTTTTTGCCAAGCGCAGACCCAAAGCCGCTGCATCCCTCAAATTAACTGCAAACAAAAAATCAACCCTGAAGTGTAAACTGACTCCGAGCACGGGGAAATGGTTCATCACTTCTTTCAAGTAAAAAAAGAAAAAAAAAGACAAAATAACTAGCCGTGCCTGCCTTACTATGCAACTGAGGTCAATTTTAACAAGTCCCTTGGATGTCCTTTCATCCTGTTTTAAGCTGCTGTTAAGTGTTCTGTTTTATAGAAATACAATCAGTGGTCAGACACATTCTTTTCTTGCCAGCAGCAGATATAAGAGTCCAAGCTAAAACTATATTTCTTTCTCCAGTTAGGGATAACTAAGGTAGAGGATGGATATATGTTACTCATTGTGCAATTGAGGACAAAAGGAATTAAAGGGAAAAAATAATTCAGGCTTTTTTTTCCTCATCTTCTTCTGGGCAGCCCTTAGATATGGCAGTGTAATCTAGTACAACACCTGCTTGAAACCGGGGCTATTCTTTCATCATACCACACTTCTTTTTGCTGCTCCTTTTCAGAGTTACTGTCCCTTTTACCTTCCCTCCTTATTGACACCAAACTGCGTTGAAAGCTGTTTCTTTCTTCCATTCACCTCTCTATGACTAAGTGTTTTTAACAGAGAACTAAGTGGGAACTTTCTCATTAATACAGTTTTATAGTGCAGGTTTTGGTTAGCTTTATCTTAAATGAGACATTAGGAGCCATAGCAAGTGTCTTGCTAGCACTGTGGCTTTACAAACCCCTCTGTGTTGATGATTTTCCAGACAGAATTTCCCTTCCTGTAACTCATGTCCATTGACTCCAGTTCTTTCACTGTGTACCTCCAAGAAAAATCTAACTTGACACGAGTCAAGCTTTTTTCAATTCAGTAAAATATGCTTCAGTCTGTGCAAGTGAGTGACATGATCCATTGTTCTGCTTCTATCTCAGATCGTTGACCTTGGGGCTCTGCAACCTGTGACCTGGCTGTGCCGCCACATCCATGCGATGCAGGAATAAAAGCATTTTGACGAGAATGTAGAAAATACATTTTGCCTTTCCCACAGCAGCCTTCTCATTTCTGTGAAGCAAATGATAGGCTTTTTTCCAACACTGTCATTTTTCAACAGATTTTGAACCTTTTCTCTCAACTTGCTAGATACCATATAATGCACAGGCCGGCTGTTTTCTATGGTTATGTATTTTGTTTCTAGACAGGGATTAATTTTTTTCTTTTTGTTCTTTTCTGTTTTTCAGAGACGTGCAGCGGACAATTTGAGGAGACATCATCAATACCAGGTACAGGCCTATGTTTATTCTTTGGGCAATTGTTTTTCTATGCCTCCAGAATGTCTTCATGAGGAAAATAAAAAAAAAAAAAAAAAAAGGAAGAATTTAATGAGAAAGCAGAAAAGTAAAATAAAAGGAAAAAACATACAATCTGTAGTTATTTCATCTTCAGCAAACAAGCTTAATATTTTTGATGTTCAAACAGAAACATTTGAGAAGTATAATTGTCTTCTTTTTGTATCAAAAGGATATTTTCTAGAGCAATAACATGCTATCCAGTATTTTGCCCATTGTAACATGGATTGTCTTTAAAAAAGGGAAATACCCACCTCTCTGCCAGGAATCATCAGGACCATATGTGCAGCTCACTGACATGCTCCATCAGAACCTGCTCTTTATCCCTCCAGCTTTAGTCCCCCCATAGACAACTTACTTAATAACCCCTCTGCCTAGATCCCCTGTAAGCAATTCTTTTTCATCCTTCCTTATTCAGCATCTGGTTTTTTAGGTTATTATTGCACAATTAATCATTTTCAGCTTTGAGTTTTTGTCGTGTTAAAAGGGCTGCAAGTTAAACAAGGTGTGAGCTGTAGGCTTGGTAGCTAATGAATCCCATAAAGAAAATAACTAGGTAAGCTGGGATTTTTCCAACCTGAAGAAGAGGCAGCTGTGGGGAGTGCAATAGGGATCTATAAAACCGTGGGGAAGGTGAACACTGAGCAGCTGCTTGCCATTTATCTGCAAACTGAATACCACACTTACTACGCTGCATTAGTGAGGCTGTAGGCAGCCTTCTGAGGGAAGTGATTATTCTCCTCCAGCCATCATTTGTGAGACTCTATCTGGAGCAGTATGTCAAGTCTGGGCCCCACACTTCAAGAGAGATGTTAAGAAACTGGAAGAGATCCAGCAAGGGGCCACCAAGATGGTTAGAGGACTCTCATAAAATAAGCTCAGATTTCAGCTTGGAGTAGGTTAGGGGGAATATAACTGCTGTCTTAGATAACAAAGTGGGTGGTTAGAGAGAAGGAGCCAGATTTTTCTTCGAGGTACAATGCAAAAGCCAAAATGGACACAAGTTGCAGGAAGGAAAATTCTGTAAGGTAAGGAGAATTATCTCCACAGTGAGGGTAGTAAAGAGCTGGAAAATGTTGCTCAGAGAGGCTGCAGCATCTTCACCTGTGGAGATATTTAGCACTTGACTGGTCATGGCCCTGAAATGACTTAGACAGCCTCCAGGCATCTCTTTCAACTTAAATAATTTCTAGGATTCTTAGAAGACAACAATGGAAACTACCAGACCGAAGGTTAAAAATAAAACCCCAAATGGAATCTTACTCCATACTATGGAATTAATTGGCAGAGGACTTCTGAATGCTGAAAGTTTGCATTAGTTCAAAACTCATAAAAAACCCTGTCACAGCCAATTAAACCTAGAACCATCATTTTTGTTCAGAAAGTCACTGCATCTCACAGCACGGGAGGCTTGAGAGAGAATAGCTGGAAATAAAGTTGTACAACCACACCAGATTTGCTCTCCTTAGGGGGCATCAGCAACTGCTCACTGCCAGGCTGCAAATTACTGGCAGGAGACATACCTTGGGTCAAATCCAACACAGTCCTTACCAGGGTAATAAGCATTAGTAGCTTCCATCAAAAAGCAAAACAAATTTTCAAACAGACCTGAGGTTTGTATAGTTTTTGTCATGTTCCTAAAGCATGAAAAAGCCCAAGCAGAGCCTGTGAGTGTGGGTTTAGTAACTAATACCAAGAAAGCTAACACAAGACTTTATATTTTTAGGAAGTTATGAGAAATCTGGTTAAGAGATATGTTGCAGCAATGATAAGAGATGCCAAAACTGAGGAAGGATTGACAGAAGAAAATTTTAAGGTATGTGTTTATTTTTATGTTTGTAGGTGTATTAGTAATTTAGTAAGATATTTTAAGACTGTGAAGCATATTTCTCACACTCAGTTATTCAGGTAGCATATAAATTGCTTCCTAGAGCAAGATCTTCAGCCTTGAAGATGCCAGGTATGCCAACATCCAGACAGTAAAGTTTATTACTGATCCCCAGCATAAGCCCTTTTTCTCTTCTTTTCTTTTTTTTTTCTTTTCTTTTCTTTTCTTTTCTTTTCTTTTCTTTTCTTTTCTTTTCTTTTCTTTTCTTTTCTTTTCTTTTCTTTTCTTTTCTTTTCTTTTCTTTTCTTTTCTTTTCTTTTTTTTCTTTTCTTTTCTTTTCTTTTCTTTTCTTTTCTTTTCTTTTCTTTTCTTTTCTTTTCTTTTCTTTTCTCTTCTTTTCTTTTCTTTTCTTTTCTTTTCTTTTCTTTTCTTTTCTTTTCTTTTCTTTTCTTTTCTTTTCTTTTCTTTTCTTTTCTTTTCTTTTCTTTTCCAAATTAGCTTTGATATCCTGACATTTCATCTTTCTTCCTAATTTTTAGGAGCTAAAACAAGATATTTCCAGCTTTCGCTTTGAAGTCCTGGGTTTGTTAAAAGGAAGCAAGCTTTCTAATTTGCAGACTGCAAAGATGAGCAAAGACACTGCTTCTCTGTCAGAAAATGAAGAAAATAGTGAGAGTGAAGGAAACAAAAAAGGAAAGAAGAAACCCTTCAGCCTTTTCGACATAACAACGATGATTCACCCACGATCAGCAAATATTGCCTCTGAAGGTCATAATGTAAGCAATGGCTCAGCAATGATGGTGTCAGAGTCCACTCAGGAGAAACAAAAGCATGTGAATTTTGTAACAGATATAAAAAATTTTGGGTTGTTTCACAGACGATCAAAAACAAACTCTGTGGAGCAGAGTACAAATAAAATATACACCGTTTCTGAAGAAGTTTCCCGTCAACAGGCAGAAGAACAATGTGAGAAAACTGATGAACTGGAAGAGGGAGAATTGACCATGAACTGTGAATTAAACATCCAAAGTCCTGTCAAAAAATGCGTGTTAGTTGAGTCGCAAAATAACAGCGAGTCTTTGGATTCACAGGAAGAGGGAAGTATTTGTGTTTCAGAAACAGAGAAAATGGAGTTACAGAACTCAGAACCTGCCACTCCGCAGGATCAGCTGGACAAGGCATTGGACATTAGCATTGACTCTGATGGGAAACAGGAAACAATTGTTCAGGGTGACTATGTGATAACAAGGTTGTGATGCTTACAGGAGGAAGCATTTACAAATATATATATTTTGCATAGTGCTTTTTTGGGGGGGGGGTGTTTTAAGAATTATATTAGCTAATGCAAAATTACACTTTATAGTACTCAACTGTGGCACATGATCTTGTAACATAGTAGTCAAGAGAAAGAAAATATGAGGACCTTCTGTTTTGTAGCCTGCTTTAGCTTTCACGATTTGTTTTACATTTTTTAATAAATGGAAGCATCTTGTATTCTTGTACTGTTGCAATAACTCACAGAAACTTTTTAGCTATCTTTTTCAATTACAACAAATGGAATTTCTCTCATATGATAGTTGACTCCTATGACAAATATTTTTCTATGCAAATAAAAAGTAGCTTAAGAGACTTGTAAGCTTTTATTTAACTTTGTAGGTTCTTGAAAGATTCTGGGCACCATAATAATCGTATGTGGCTCCTGCCAGCATAATTCATGTCAAGCTATTAGAATCATTTATTTAAATAGCTAGAAACTTACTTGTGTCAAAATCTATACAGAATCAGAAGATAAATTGTATTCTTTTATTTATTGAAGGAATATGAATACCTGTAAATTATGAAAAATCAGTCTATTTGATTATTTAATTACAGCTTTTCCATCACAGCAAGAGAAGTATGATTGTCATGATACCATTGTTAGAAATGCATTTGCAAGTTTTGAAGACTGTAAGAATGTTTCTTATAGGAAAAGAAATATCTGCAGCTTACTAATAACTGATGATGGATTACTCCCCAATAATCCTTAATCACCACAGCTACTACTTCTTCAACCATTTATTTTTCCTAATGTGGACAACCTATGCACTTTAATATTCAGCTGCTTATTAGCTTTTGCCTTCACAGTACACCTGCATTTGCTAAGGGAAAGGTACGTTAGGAATAAATAAGCATACAATGATCCCCTGAGTACTTGAATAAATATGGCAATTTGTTGAGAAGTTTTAAAAAGCACGCCTTAAGAGAGTTTCTTTGACAGTTTCACAGTTTGGGGAACCTGATTGGATGTTTTATAATAGATACCTAAATGTATAAAGAAAATCTAATAGTATTTTTCATAACTGATGAGTGACTTACTGTCTTAGTTAAAACGAGTATTTTTAAAATTAAACAGTCTGGGGTTTTTTAATCATTGGCTGGTGTCCTACATTATTAAAAATGTCATTTTACATCTGGCATAAGAATGACCACCCCCAACTTTCAACACCATTCTTTCCCCCCTTGAATCTACCATAAAAGTGTGGTTATTGCATTCTTAACTTCCCCAGCCCTCCCATGATAGATTTTGTAGTTCATATTAGCATGTATTAAGGAACTTCCAGATGCATAGAGTACATTTACATTTCAGATGGAATCTATCCCGTCTAAACCTATAGGACCTGACCTAAAGCCATATCATTCTGGATCTAAACTGTCCTGGTACTTAACTGTGTTTTGGAAATCCAGGCAAACCCCTCTCGTCTCTATACTTTTAGATGAGTTTTCCAGCTCTACTTTACACATGTGCTGCTCTCTCTGATCTCACATATTGAAAGCTTCCTTCCTCCACACCTGTTTGTGTCATGGCAGCTACAGTTAAACCAAAATGGAAAATATGAGTCATAATTGGAAAATAGTGTGTATAGCTTTGCAACAATGTGTTCAAATCATATTTGATTGGTTGGTTTCCATCTTGGCTTCTTGACTGCTCTGTAGACCCTCTCTCCTTCACGTCTCTCTCCTTCTCCACCTTTAGATTGTAAGCTCCTTGGGGCAGGGCCTGCAGCTTTTCTGTTTGGAAAGCACCTGAATTATTACAAGTATAAAAAGAAATAAATAATAATAATGGTGGAATACCCTCATATCATTTGTATTAGGTCAAATCTTTTAGAGAGTTCTTTTTTATACTGTAACATTTTTGCTAAAAATGCCATAAAGCAAATGTGTCACAGGTTGTCACAAAGTTTTCTATATCCCGGTTAACAGTCCTTCTCCACTACTGCTTTCAGTTTCTCATTCTTCATCATGGTTTGTAATGCCTTCGGGTCCTAAGCTTACTCCCTTTACATTAGCCAAATTCAAAACAGACAGTGCTTGCTCGAAAGAGCTTTCAACCCATTCCAGCCATATGGTTTCACTCAAGACAGAAAGTGCCTGAGCAGGGTATTTGTATTGCAAACATCACCATTATCAGAACAAGTTAACTGCCACAAGTCTAAGAGTTCTGCATATTATTCTGGCATCATAGGAGCCTGTTTCTCCTGTGCGTGAAGTTCCCAACACCGTACAGTTAATGTGAAATATCAGCCACGCCATCACATCCTGTCCCCACTGTGCTGGGCATCAGCGTAAGTCGTGGATACAAGTGGATACAAGACAGACCAGCAAAGACAGTGTAGGTGGGCAGGATAATTAATCAAAGGGACAAAATGCATTGCATAGCAACAGGTGGTCGGCCTTTTGCTGCTTTTTTTTTTTTTACATCCAAATACTGAAACATAGATCTATTAAATAAGGCATACTTAAAATCAACATTTGCTCTATTTTTATGTTATTCTTAGGCATTAAAGCTTGACACCAATAAGGACCTGATGCCCTTCCATTTAAAAGTAATGCCAAATAAGTACCTCATTCTGCGAAAACAGATGAGCCCAAAATGTATCCAAGATTGAAATGGTGATGGACTTTTATTGCTTTGCAGGCAGCCTCTTTCTCACTGGATGCCTCTAAGAGCCAAGAAAGATCTAGATATGCACAAAGTTTGTAATGCCACAGCAGAGGCATTATTAAGCTTTGCAAAGCTGATCATACTTTCTCCTCAAAAGAAATTAAAAAGTTCAAACTTACCTGTCCCTTCCTGAGTTTCCATTAGCATCAGTATAGGAGGAATACAAAAGAACCAGGATATGAACCCCTATAAAAGACAGTCTTTTGAAGCAGAGCTTATAATCATAAAATGTTTCATGGAGCTAGAAAATTGACTAAGTACAAAGGGGTTTAACACCAATATTAGGTTGCTTAGAATGTCGAGAAAACATTTCTTTCTTAATTTATATCTTTTTATTTTTGTAAAGACAAAACCTCACTGCCCTTTGTATTTTCTTCAGCTCCTGGAGAAATAGCATGCAGACGGCCCAGCAGGACTTTGCTACCTTGGCATAGCTGGACAGGAGGCAGCTTGAATTCGTTCAAGAGAGTGCTTCACATTGATCCACAGTCAGAGGTCAGGGATGCAAGTACTGCATGCTTACCTTCAAGACAAAATTGCAAAAGCTCCTTCTGACTCTGCACGCTTCAGTGGCCCTCAAGGGCACTGCAGAGGTGAGAACATCAGGGGATTCAGACTGTGGGGTCCTGTGAACCAGCTATAGGCCATGGCTATATTTGTATGTGGTACAATATCACCAGAGAGCAAGCCAGGTAGATGCCTCTTCAGAGGGGATCCACAGCTCTGCAGCTGGTTTAAATCTTGTTTTCCCAGTACATGGATTGAAACCATTACATTGACTGGTATGAGCTCAGCACCTCACACAGCACTTTCTTTTTGATAGATCAGGATTTAATGAGAAATTCTGTGAGTTTCCCAATATCAGAGTTTTTTTGTGAGTAAGTAGTGCCTAGTTCCAGGAGAATGCATATCTTCTGTAAAAGGTGCAATTTCTGGTATTCAGGCACTCAAAATTCTTCAACAGAATATTTGATACAAGATGTCTTCCTTAACGGCATCCTTTGACTGATCTTTGAGGAGGAAAATTTTTGCTTATCTTCCTCACAGGAATAAAGCATAGAAAAAAGACACAAAGAAATGTAATATGTTCTTCCTAAATTCTATATGTATATTGCAGGTTATAACACTCCATTTACTCTTAAAACCTCAGATGAATATTTGAACAGATGCTGAGGAGCAGCATGAAGGGGAAAAGAAGCAAATCATGCTTAAAAGAGGCAATGAACTTTTGAATACAGTTCAAAACATTTGGTATCAAGTATTCTTCTGGGAATATAGAGGTACAAGTTGGACAACAATATAATCCGTCTTCGTTTTAAAGTCTCTTAAGAGATACCAAGAGCTTTACTGAGTAGAGTAACCTCACAAAAATAATAGTACTGGTAAATAGTAATAGTACATAATAGTGTTGATAATGACAGTGATAGTGATTGCAGTAGTACTAGTAAGTGTAAGTGTAACAATAGCAATACTATGTATTTACCCCTGGGAAAGGGGAACTCCCCGGTTCTAATCCATGCTCAAAGTTTGCCTGTTTTCCATGTCAAATGACCATTTGATAACACCAGTAAACTGTGCTTGGGCATACCTGTCTTCCAACATAAGCACTCGAATCTCTGTTGAGAAAATCTTTCTTCTCTGTGTTTAAAGTTTTTCACTAGCTGAAGTTTTAATTATGGACCCTACATTCACTGCAGCATGAGCAGATTAGAGGTCCTATGAGACAGTTTATGGGTAAGTAGTTGGACATAACTCCAAAATAAATTGCTGCAGTTGAGGATGAATTTCAATCCTCCAGATATGAAAAGGAGTGGAACTCATTGAACTACATCAAATCAAGTTCAGTAGCCACAGCTTTAGTACTTGAGAAGTTGCCTTATTTGTATAAGTGTAAAGAAGGAAGCAGAGGTCATTTCTCATTAATATTAAAACAACAAAAAAAAGTTGCAGCCTTCAACTGTCACGAATTTAGAACTGTAAGAAAACTTAGCCGTACAATTTTATCACAGGTCCCTCCAACACGTAATTCTCTTCCTGAATTAATCAAATCCTCTGCTGTTGCCAAATACAGCTATGAAATGTTTATACACATGAATCATTTCAACTGTTTATATTTGTACTTTTGGGCAGCCACTATCTTTTTACTATATAATTTTTTTCTGGCTACTGTTTGTTTTGACTGTAGTCATCCCCCTTCAGCCTTGGGTATCTTTGGGTGTAGTCTAAACCAGTTGTGCTATTTTCATTTCAATTAAGCTTTCTGCTCCCTTTAGTTGTCCATCACAGTCACAGCCAAGTGCTGTGCAACAGTAGGTGTGGCACTGCTCATTACTGCTGTGGCCTTTTCATTCTGGCCTTTCGTCCTTTGTAACCTGGTACCTTTCTACCGTGGTACCACGTTGGTACACTCAAGGGCCAATGCAGCTTTCAATTGTAGACACTCAACATTGGAATAATTGTCTTTGATAGAGATCCTTGCCTGTTTTGTACATTTAAGAGGGAGTTTAGTTTGTTATCTATGACTAGAAACCTGTTTCCAATAGCTGATAGTTGAAATGAATACCAGTTTCACATGGTGCTTCTTCAGTACCTTTTCTCTCACTTTTCCTCTTTGACAATGCAGTTGATGATGTCCTTGTTAAAGAAGTCTCTTTATGGAAACATACTCACTGTTGCACTTTAAGAGTGTGGAAGCCATTCTTGCAGTGGAAACAGAGGAAATGTTCAAGATGTAAAACAGAATTTTTCAGAAAGGCTGGTTCTAGTCTGAAAATTACTAAGAGAACCTCACACATGCAGAACTCAAGGGAAACTCTTCCACTGCATGGAATCAAGAGTTAATTCATGAGAGCTGGCATACTTTATTCAATGGAACTGAAAAAGCGGGAATAGCCCCATCTATATTTGCTTTGTATGCTCAGCTTTTAAATTCACAATAAAATTATTCCATAAATGTCTAAACAGGCAATAAAAGTCCATGGTTAGTGACCAAGATAAAATAATGTTCTAGGAATCCATGTGTTTCAGTTTAACAAGGTAGTAAAAAGACTGTTTTCTCCTGTAATAGCAAATCCTTGAGGATTGAAATACTGTATTCCTGAACTCCAGTCCCCATTTTAAAAAGAAAAAACAAAACAAAACCCTACAACCCCAAACAAAAAAACCAGAGATTTTTCATTTTTTAGAAATTCATGAGGTTTTTGTAGTATAATTAGTACCCTGATAACATCTGAAAGCATTGAGCTAACCTTTCATAAATTCAATGGACAGCGTAGACTGCTCCTTAAATGTGGCCAAATGAGAAAGTCAGCTGCAAAATAACTCCTTCTGATTTATGCTTTTAGCATACAAAATTGAGTTTACAAGATGGATGATGCATACATCATCATTTTCTGAAAGTGTCAACTTGTCTCAAATACAGTAAGCATTCAAACACATTCAGAGAAACTCAGAAAGTCCTACACAGATGCTCATTTGTGCAATAAATTTTATTCCTTTTTCGTCTTCTTATCTTCCCTACGTGATGATTTGTTTTTATAGAGGATGTGTAACTCCGCTAAAAAATATCTTATATTTTTCTGCTACCTGTCTCTAAAAGTAGACAGAAAGACCAAATAATGCAGGATTTTATGTTGCATCATCTGCAGTATAACCTTTGATCTTGTGTCCATAGGATGACAAGATAGTTTACTAAGGAATACTAGAAATAGTTTTATTTGGGTGAATTACATGTGGTACTCAGATATATTGTTCAGCCATATCCGAAACATGAATGCACCTAGAAAAGCATGGAAATAATCCTTCTCTATGACTAATTTAACAGAATCCAGTTCTACATCAAGAAAACAAAGCAGAGAAAAGAAAATTGAAAGAGATCTATTTTTGTGAAATTAGAGTTAGAGTAGTGAATTTCAGCATTCTTAGTTCCCTTCACTTTTATTAAATAAAATTAGAGGGACCTTTTTTTCAACTTTTATTTTTTTAAATGATACAGTTGCTCCTGTGACTTGCTTTGCAAGACACCCAGAAGTTTATTTAATAATTAATAAGAATTCCATTAACTGAGGGATTGTACATCAGGAGAGATCATGAGAGACCTCATGTGAAGACTGGTTCTACTGATTTTATTTTTACAGGATTGCAACTTCCCAAGATCTAAAACTCCCTGACCATTTCCCAAAGTGAATTTATTGTCTTTGAATTATGTGGCTCTGATCTGAAATCAGATCCACATGGAGGAAGCCTCAGGATTTCAGCCACAGAGAAATGTGCTCTGCTCATTTTAAGAGTCTGTAATAATGATGTTTACCAAATCATAGGGTGTGATTTAGAGCCCTTGAAAGTCATGTCTAAACAACAGTAACAATAACACAAAAAATATAAAAGCACAATATAAGTGAGAAAGTATTTCAGTATTTAAGCCTGTCTAAAACAGGCCAACCCAAAATATCAGTCTGAACACCCAGAGTTTTAGGAAGTCAAACTCTAACCCAAATCTGGCTTATATTTCCCCAGAGAAATGAATACTGAGAAAGTTTATTCATTAAGGACCATGTATGGTGGGGAAAGAGCACTTCATTTTGGAAGCTACTTCTTTCTTTGCTTGTTTGTTTGTTTTCTATTACTGCAGAACATGAATAACCTCTGAAACCTTAAATATTCCCACACACACACACTGGAGCTGATGAAGAGAGAACCAGATGTATGACACTGAGCCAAGATTTACCCAGCATGGTCAAGAGAAGTAAGTGATGAAAGACCAAATAAAAGCAACTGTAAACCTGAAACAAGCTGCTGGTACTACAAAAGACAAAAGTCTTTACAATGAACTGGAAAAAAAAATTTCCATGGGAAATCTATTTCCCACATAAAGACAGTATGAAAATATCCTTTAAAGTATTTTCATTAGTCAGCTTCTGCAATCTCATCTGGGATTTTCTTATTGATCTTCTGTGACATTGTCACCAGTGCCAAGAGAGCATAACAATATTGACTTCTCTGCTGATTCTGTGAGAGCAATTCTTAAAACTTAGAGAAACATTTCAAGCTTTACTTTGTCTTCTTTTTTTTCCTTTTTTTTCTTCTCTGGCCTGTTTCATTCTCAGTTTATAAGACAGAGAACGGATACAATCTGAAGAAAGACTTTATTTATTTCACAATCTTATAATTCAGACAACATAAACTGTCCATTTTGTTCTCTGATTTCAAGATTTTATTTCCTTTCATGAAAAAAATTCTTGATTTCATGAAAGGAAATGAAATCTTGTGATTTCAATGAGGATCAATTCAGCAAGGTTTGGTCCATTTCTCTGCACTTCATGTTATCCCATTCCCTTTTATTGTTTTCACTTTGGTGCAGAATTGGTTTTTTTTAAGCATTTCATTTTATCAATTTCGTCTCCTGTCTTTTTGCTTGACTTTGTTCCCTGAATTCATGATTTCAATGAGTATAATTTTGGCAAGTTTCAGTCCTTTTCACTGCGCGTAATTTCATCGCAATCCATTTGGTTGAAGTCAGTCCGTTACCAAATTTTCTGGTTTTTTCAATTTCATTTTATTTTATCATATCTCCTTTCCAGAGTGTTTGTTACAATTTGTTCTCTGATTTCAAGAACACCCCACTGCCCCACTTTCCAAAGACTGCTCTCTTCATACCTTTCTTCTTGGCACCACCCATGTGCTGGGCGCCTCAGTAAAAGGCTGCATTTCCTGCTCCGCGTGGGGTTAGGCATACGCTTTGGGTTAGGCTTGAAATGACCGCAAAACTTAGAGTTACAGGGACACTGCAGCTACAAAAAGCATGCCCAGGGGAGCACGGCACTGCCCCAACATTGCTCCCTCCCCAGCTTTCTGATTGGCACCATTCATGCGCTTGGCACCTCAGCAAAAGGCGGCTTTTACTGCTGCGCATAGGGTTAGTCTTACGCTCAAGGGTAGGTTTGAGAAAACCACAAAGCCTAGACATCCAGGGTAACTACAAAAGGCAAGCAAAGGGGAGCACTTCATGTCATCTCATTACATTTGATTGCAATCGTTTAATTTCAGAATTTTTCTTTATTTCTTTCCATTGAATTTCATTTCATTAGAAGTCCACCCCAGTCAGTTTGTTTCACCTTCTTCTCTGACTTTGAGATTTCATTTCCTTTCATTAAGGGAAAATCTTCATTTCATGAAAGGAATTGAAATCTTGCGATTTCAACTAGGATCAATTTGGCAAGGTTTGGTCCATTTCCGTGCACTTCATGTCATCCCATGCCATTTTATGGCTTTCTCTTTGGTGCAGCATTTTTTTTCTCTCTCTTTAAGCATTTCGTTTCATCAATTTCTTCTCCTGTCTTTTCATTGGACTTAGTTCCCTGATTTTGGGATTTTGTTAAATTTAATTTTGGTAAGTTTCGGTCATTTTCAATGTTCCTCATTTCATCGCAATCCTTTTGGTTGTAGTCACTCCATTCCCAAATTTTCTTTTTTTTTAATTGCATTTTACTTATCATATCTATTTTCTAGTATGTTTGTTACACATTCTTCTCTGGTTTCAAGATTTCATTGAGGATCAGTTTGGCAAGGTTTCATCCATTTCTGTGCACTTCGCATCATCCCATTCCCTTTTATTGTTTTCACTTCGGTTCATCTTTGTTTTTTCTTTAAGCATTTCATTTCATCAATTTCTTGTCCTGTCTTTTCTTTTGACTTCATTCTTTGATTTTGAGATTTCTGTAAGTATGATTTTGGCTTGTTTTTTCCAGTTCACTTCAAAAAAACAGAACCCCACTTCTCAAAGACTGTTCTCTTCATAACTTTCTTCTCGGAACCACCCATGTGCTGGACACCTCAGTAAAAGGCTGTTTTTACTGCTCCGCTTAGGGTTAGGGTTACTCTTAGGTTTAGGGTTGAGAAAACCACAAAGGCACGCCAAGGGAAGCATGGCACTGCCCAGGTATTGCTCCCTTAACACCTTTCTCCTATCCCATTAAGCAGAGATAATTACTCATCCCAGACATACGTACATTGCAGAAGAAATCTGAAATCTTCTATAGCTATGTCATTTCTAAATAATTTTTTGATGGATAGTTTAGAAGCAAATTACAACAATATGCATTATTTCTGCATTTACAAGCCAAGAGCAGTGAATCTTGGAAATATTTATACCTGCAGCTGCTGCAGTTTTACTGAGCTGTGTGGTATGAACAGGAGGGTTATGCTTCAGTTCCCATGAGATTCCATCACTGTGGAATATCCGTAATGAATTGAATTTATGAGGAAAAAACCAGCGTGCTAAGTCATGTACACAGGACCTGCATCAGGAATCACGCAAAATCATTCAGTCGATGGTTCTTCGAAATCTACTCCATCAGTAAATTACATATATAAACAATAAACAGACTTCTATGTTCACTTTGTTTTTTTTATTTCAAGCTTCTACTTCTGCTATTCCAAGTTCTCTCCCCTTCTGTTTCTATATGTATTTACTATTGACTCTACATCCTTCAAAATTTGGTCCTCCAGTACAGTTTAGTTACTACATTTAGTCTAATACGCCTACTCACAAAATAGGGAATATCTGATTTTTAATGATGGTAAGCAATGAGGATTTAGGATTCTCTTTCATCATTCTAAATTCCAGCTCAGAGCCTATTTTGTGCTTTATGCCTTTGTATCTGAGGTTCATACTGATTTTTTCAGACTTCACCATTACAGTAAATGGAAAGAGGGAGTGCACATGAAGAAGACTGAAGAATTATGACAATTTGAAGGAAAATTTACTAACTGGTCTTTGCTTCTTTTTAAACCTTTTTAGATAAAAATTAATTTTCAAAAATTATTTGAAATCCTTTTCTTCCTTTTAGTTTCTTAATTTGTACATTGGGTATGAAACAACGCTTAACTTTTCAGCTCTTTCTCAGAAATATTCTAGCCTTCCTACTCCCTGAGAATAACTTGTGTTTTAGTAGCATATTTTCCTTTCTTAATCATGTTTTGTTTGCTAATCGTGACCTCGTGGTCTTTGTATTTTTCCACTAAATGACTTGGACACATTTAGGTTGTTCTTTTGATTTGACATCGAAGAAGTGAGCAAGCATATATTTTTAGTATCCAAGCATGCTTCCTGATGCTTAGACCATGTCTTTTCACAGAGGTTCTTGAAACAATCACAACAGAGGAGAAGTTAACATTTACTTTATTGCATAATGTCCTTGTTAACAAAATATTGAAAGTTAAATACTTCGGCTCTATACCTGGAAGCAGACTTAGGCATTTCTATTAAAAAAAAAAAATAGATACTTTGCTATCTCTTTGTTTAGCACCCAACCTTTCTTCACGATTTTTGAGGATTAGAATGAAAACCTCCAAGTATCGAATAATATCTGTGGAAAACTGAAGAGGCAAAGGGCAAGGAAGTGTTTTCCTGTGACTTAGACTCCTATGTGAGAAGAGGAATGACCCTTTTTCCAAAATATTTCTAGACCTATTTTAAAGCACACTCAGCTTAGAAGACCAGATTGCGATTCTCACTCTCTCTGAGGTGCACATCTGAAAAAAACCTGTCCATATCTCAAGGATTTTAGGTAGCCTGGAGGAAGTTCCCCCCTCTTAGGTGAAATAGATACAGTAAAAGAAACCTAGATATCTCAAACCTCAGCTACCCAACCTGAACAGTTTCTCCATTTCTTCTCATCAAAAAACAGTATTTATAGAGTGGAAAAATGAGGGGAACCTAGGAAAGATGCTTATTAATATAAAATACTCTGGAGATTTTTGCATTTGTCCCAGCTACAGCACACTGTGTCTGATGGAATTTGATCATTGTATCAGCAAGTAGCTAAGTCTCCCCTAGGTTACTGTGTTTTCTCAGCATTATCCTACTTCAGCATGAAAGGCTAAGCTTAACCTAGACCTAGCTGGAAAAATGCTTGGCTTGGCAACAGCTTGTGTCTCGCTGGCACGATGAACTGCTGCACCTTAAGCCGCTCCTTAGCGCAGGCTACAGGGGGTTCTTCATTTGCAAAAAAAGACAGCTCCTGAGTACTGCTCTAACTTCATCAGCAGCACCTCCACAATGAACTTGAGCTCATAAGAATTTCTGGAAGCACCCCAGCCCCACCCACTAAATCCCTGGGAACACAAATGTATCAGTTGCTGAGCATTTGTTTGAATTTCATCGCAAAAAGGCTAAGAGATGGCTTACAATTATTTTTCCCTTATTCTTGTTTCTGCCTTGAAGAAATTCAGGAGATTGATGTATAATATTCTGTGAAATAGAATGAGCAAAACAAGGAATTAAATCTCCATTTCCCACCTGCAGACCGCTGTTCTGCCATCTCCAGGAAAGCAGGGCTCCGTCGTGTGTAATGGTCACTTGTGAAGACAAACACCATCACACCAAACGTGACCCCTTCCTCTTTCTTCCCTCAGCTTTATATGCTGGCATGACACCATATAATATGGAATATCCCTTTGTTCAGCCAGGTTCAGCTGTCCCAACTGTGTCCCCTCTCAACTCCTTGTGCACCCCCAGCCCTCTCAGTGGATGGGTGAGGGAAGAAGCAGAAAAGGCCTTGGCACTGTGCAAACACTGTTCAGCCATAGCAGAAACACCTCTATACGGTCAATTCTGTTTTCAATACAAACCCCAAACATAGCCCCACACTTGCCACTGTGGAGGAAATTAACTCCACCCCAGGCAAAAGCAGCACAAATGTTCAGATAATTCTAGTACTTATTTATTGGAATGTATTTTGGCTTAGCTTAAGATCCATGCCTGCTCTTTGGGTTTAGAAAACAATTACATGGAAGTAGCAGGGAAATAAGCCACAGCAAATTAAACTTGCTTAAAGCTCACTTTTTCTTTTTATCGACTCTATAATCGAGACGCTGAAATCTGCAATAATGAAAGACTAATTTAAAACAATTGAAATCGAACCATTATAGGAGCAATTTTCCTAGCTGAAGGATTATGGGTTTATGTTCAGAGTTCACAGGGAGTGTAATGTGAAGTACCCTGTGCTATATCTGTAAGGGGGAATAAATGGTCCATTACAGACCTTACAGAAATATGGCATTGGGTTTAAAGATGCCAAGCATCAAGAATAATGGATAAAAACTTTCATGCAGATAAGTTTTAATGTTCAAATCTTTTATTTCTGTCGCCGTTTGTTTAATAATAAATGATCACTCAACTTTTAGATTCTTCGTTCATCAATTTACAGAAACACAAAAAGTCACATTCTGTTCTACACAAGAGTAAACAGAGTCTCTAGATGTTTTTGGAAAGAACTTAGATAACTGTTTTCAAAGAGCCATTTATCTAATGGGAGGGTGTAAAGACAGCAGATACCCAGTTGTGTCTAGTGAATGGAAAAAAAAGAAATAAACAAAAACTGAAATACAGGAAATTCCACTTAAACATAAGAAAAAAACATTTTATTTTGAGGGTGATCAAACACTTGAACAGAGAGGCTGTGGGATCTTCTTCATCCCTGCAGATATTCCAAGCCTGAGTGGACACAGTGCTGCGCAACCTACTCTGACTCTCCTCTCGAAGGGGCCTGGACAAGGCAATCCCTAGAGCTGACTTCTTTCCTCATTCTTTTCTAGCTCTATTCTTTTAAACTGAAGAGCTTGAAATTTCAAAATTCGGCTGGAAGAACTGCCATGTGTACATATCCCCTCCACCGAAATTTGTGTACTGTTTTTTTAGGTTTGCAATGCAGCGTGTTTCTGAAAGTGTCCAAGAAGGAAAACTTTAAAAATTGTAGCGTTTGCTTGTAGACAGCTCAGGAGTTAAGTTCTCCTAGTTCATTTGTCCACCTACAATGAAAACTGTTTGGAGCCTGGTGATGCAGGCTTCTTTGTGGTGAACCATACCAGGGGATAATGCCTGCAGTGTATCTGTAATGCTTTAGGTATTAGGCAGAGTACACAGATGGTGCCTCTGACCTCAGGGAAGCCACATGACCAGTCCTAAGCTTTTCCACATGCAGAAACCCATCCATCCCTGAGAAGCCGGTATTCAACATGCTCAACCCTCATCTCTTGAGAACAAGCCCTCAAAACAGGAGATGGAAGGGGTAGTAGAAAAACACTTGATCCCTTTGATTCTTCTGGTCCTCTTTTATGTTGGCATGTGCTTTTCCTTTTAAGGAGGATGGCCACAGGAAGAGTTTCGTGCATTTGAGGAGGTTAAGATGCATACAAATGCTTAAAAGTCCGTGGCATTTCTTCTGCAGCAGGCAATATTTTCCAGATGATTTGTAATCATTGTCATGGATAATTCTACTTCATTTTTTCAAGCAACTGTTATTTACTTTATAATCTGCAGTGACTCATTTAAAACTCTTGCTATTTATTATGTCAGACTATATTTACTCACTTCCTAGAGGACCCCGCCACAATTAAGTGCATCTTTTCTTTGAGTCATTACTCTCATTGCAGCATCTGCAGTCCTAAGATGAACTTTTACTTCACCAATCAGTGACTTGATAAGGCTATAATGTATAAAACAAATGAATGAAAACTCTGTTCTGGAACATAACATTATTGAGTAGAGTGGGTGCCTTTCAAATTCTTTTTTAATGTTTATGTGCGGTCACTTATTTTTAATCTAAGCCAACCATGACTCAGCCATAAAGCTGAAGAGCAAAATAAGTTAGTTTACTAAAGAAAAAAAAATCAGCTAAATTTAGGGGTGTTTCTCTGAAAATAATTCTAAAATACTCAAGTACAAAATATTTAACCATAAGGCTTCCTCTTTTTTCACATTCAACTCTTATTGAAGTGCTGCTGGACTTAATTTTTTGGTGATGACAAAAAGAACTCTTCTCACTTCTGTTTGGTTTATGCATTAGATTTATCTTCAGATTTGTGTCCTTTCCATGACACTTACGAACACTTACAGACCACAGCAGTTAGATAAAAGGTAAATTCAAGACGTGATTAAAATGAACTGTTGTGTTCAGTTTCCATTTATAATTTCCTGATCCCAAGCCATAGCACTGGCTCAGACTCAGGGAAGGAGAGATTGATCAGTTCTCAGTAGTCCCAAAGGACTAAGCAACACAGTCTGAATACACCCTTCCATAGACACAGCTCCTCAAACACAGCTTTTACTCTGAGAGCATTAAGAATAATGCCAGCAGATCTGTCTGGTTGCTGTTCTTTGCAGTAACTTGATGCTTCCTGGGCTGGGAATGATTTTCCTTCCCTGGAAGAGCTAACGTGAAGCTCAGACACTGAGCTCCCTTTAGCACCTCTCATAACGTGTCTAGTGTAAGACGAAAATATTTTAGTCACACAAGAAGATGAACGTGTTGTTGCAATCACATTAACACTTCTTATCAAATACAACTCATTAGCTTTATTTCATGTTTTCTTTTAATTCTGCCTTGATTGTGGTTACTCTTGAATAATAAGAATACCGCAAATAATCTTACCTCTTTTATTTACTTTATTTTGCTATCAAACATCTTTGTATTTTAGTGGTCATTCTCTTAGGATAGGGGTTACTTTTTTAGCCAATAGGCTTTCTAATGGGCTAGTCCTTTTCCAATAGGATTTATGCAGCCTCCTAAGGATTTTAAAGCTTGATATATTTTTTGGCATTGGAATACAGATTCCTGAGCAAGCTTTTCTGTAGCTTGCAACCCAACACAAGCACATACAACAGGCACTATTCCGTGCATCCTGCCTCAGCAATTGGTGCCAACAGTGTGATGACAACTGAGGAGTGCAAAGTTCCTTGGCTCAGCTGTGTTTATGAATGAATATCACCAAATTTAATTTTCGTAATCATTCTCTGAAACGCACAAATAAATATTTGCTGTTTCCAGAAGCTATATCTGCAAAGGAACCTTGCCTGAAGAAATAATCACTGGTGCAACACAAATATGATATCTTCAGCTATTCAAGACGCATAAAGATTGGCAACTGTTTGCCCTCAGTTTAATAGGAAAACAAATAAAACAATGTTTGGAAACTAAATATGCACCAAAACTTGATTGATTTATTTACTGAAATGCATGAGCATGTTTAATTTTTCATTTCATAAACCATACAGCTCCAAGGCAGCTGCCAAAAAGTTACCTTATGAGAACCTCTGTGCTGAGAAAGTCAAATTAATCAAAGTCTTATGGAGAAGAAAAACCCTTAACACATCCTCCAATTTGTCCAAACAAAACCACTCTTGCCTTCAAACACAAATAATTAAAAGAAAGACTAAAACTTTTATCACGAGAATCAGATTTTTCTTATGGTGCTAAACATAATTTTTTAGACAAGTAATACTGTACAAAATTTGACAGTTCACCACGAATGTTCAAGAAGACAAAAGGATGCACAACATATCCCAACCTTGCTGAACATGTATTAAAGACCTGGGGTTTTTCTGCTGCCGAGCTGTTTGGAGCCAGCTGTAAATGGCTGTGATTGCCAGAGGGCAGCCCTTGGCTGCTCTGGCACTGCCCAGCCTGCAGCTCCACAGTCAGATGTCCACTGTTATTTAATGACTCCTGCTCAAGGATGTTCCTTCCAGACATGGAGGGCAGCAATGTGCTGTATAGGAGCTTAGTTCTCCAACACACAGTTCCCTCAAACCTTGGTTTGAGCTATTAGCTGTGGGTGGGGAGTTCTGCAGACAGAAATTAGACATAGGAAGGATCATTCTGTGTGAATTTCAGAGAACCAGACCAAAATCAGGAGCTATTGCTGATGGACCTTCAGCAATGAGGAGTTTCTTAAACTCAGTGCGCATGTGGCTCCCCAGTACACGGGGTTTCAGACACTGGGTTGTGCCCTCTGTCATATATCTTATGTCTATATCCACTTCAAGACTTCTAGGGTTTTTTTTTCTCCAGATTTGATGTTACCAGCCAGAACTTTAAGGTAAGTCTGGGTAAGGCATCAACATGGATGTAAAGTTGCTCTGCAATGGCAAAAAACCCCACATGTAGTCACAGCTCTCACTAAATGTTAGCAGCATGTTTAAAAGTCTGCTATCAACTTTAAATACAGCATGGACTGATCATAATTTATTTTGACAGCCTCATTCTCAATTGTATATCTTCCTTTTTACTTTACTCTGGAGTTCCTATGGGCTTCCTTAAAGTGCATGTAAGTTTATTTCCATGCACTTCAGCCACCCTTATTCTGCCAGAGGGAGCTATGTGAAGCAGAAGGAGGTCTTAAGTGTCTTTAAGCAATGGTGTGACAAAGGGCAAAGCATTTGGAAGTACTGCTAAAAATGACAGAGTAAAGTATTGTTTTTCAGTATTAAACTCTATGCCTATACCATCTGTTAGAAACAAAGATCAGTCTTAGTATCCCCAGGGCTGCTGTTCTCCCATTTTTTGCTCGTTATGCTCTTTAACTCCAGGGTTTAATTACAGATGGGAGAATTATCACATCCAAATTAAGGCCTGTGTGAGTAGAACATAGGAAGAAACTCTGAATTAGTTTAGACACAACATTGTATTAAAACAGAAACCTTGGAACTGATGATTACTCATGCTTGAATTGTCTAGTATTACTCAAGCTGGAACTAGGAATTATTATTCACTTTGAAGTAACATAAGACATAATATTGGCCAAGTATTGCTCCATATATCTTTGGTGACAGGTGCACATCAAAGAATGATTCTCTCAAATATAGAAGTCTGAAAAAAAGCAACAAGCCTCATTCCCAGGGGCAGGGGGGCACATGATACCTATCACATCTTCTCTTGGACCAAAGTAATCCTTACATTTCTCAGGTTTTGTCAAGATTGTATAGCTCAGTAGAGAATTTTCCCCTAAAATGAAAAAAAAAAAAGCAAAAAACCCCAGAAATTCAGTCTAACATAACCTCTCCCTAAATTAGACATTTTTTCTGTGCTGTATACTTGGCTACTATTATACCACTGGGACAAAGGTTTGACCCCATACTGGGACATCCTATATTCCACAAGCTCTCTTCCAGTGTCTCAAAGTGAAACTGTGGCCACGCATACTGTCAGGTGCCCTAGTCCTTACTTTGAAATAGGTCACCTTTTCAGAGGAGTTCTGCGGACAGGCTTTCAAAATAATTTAAAGATGTGCAGAATTGCAGGTAAAATTCTCCCCATGGGTGAGAATACTTCCCCTAATTTGTTAAAGAGCTTTATCAAATCTGTCACTCTGTGACTTACAAATGGGGTATCCATTGAAAGTTAGTAGAATATGTTCATTTTTATTTTGTCCCTTATCAGTTATAACTAGATTCATAAACTTACTTCTCTTTGTATTAGTAGAGTCTAAGAACTTAATCTTTTCCACATCATAAACACTAAGCAATGTTAACAGTCGGAGTTTTAAAAGAACTGTAGACACTAGTTATTTGCTTGGATAGCCTTAGGATCAGTCAGATACATAATATTCAAATTTCTTGATATTGACACTCTGCAGCACTCAGTAGCATTGAAGTGAGAAAAATCTCAGTATAGGTATTTAAGGAGGTGGCTGCCATGTGCCTAATAGTTTATTAGATATAATTTCATTAAAAATCAGCATATTCAGTGAAGTTAAAATTTACTTAATGATCTGACAGATTGGTACCATCTGTAGCATGTAATTTATCTGTATAGTCTGTACTGCAAAATATATAGATTTAACCAATCACTCAAACAATCTGGTATAAATTTTTGAGTACAATTGAAAAGGAAAATCAATTCCTCAAAAAATTGTGTCTCCTTTTGCAATAATTATCTTCAGGGAAGATATGGCATCCAAGATTTATGGTACAATATTTGGGCTTATACTTTACTATCTTAGGAGATACGAGAAATCATAAAACTTACCTTTTTTCAGATACAGAATAATCAAACAGTAATTCTGTTCATCAGCATAACAAATCCAGTCATTTTATACACAGATCTTTCCATGAGCTTTTAATTAACCTGATTTTTATTTTGTTGCATCTCTGATCTTCTGTGGACATGGATGCTTGTTTTATTGCATGGTTTTCACTTCTAAAAGCCAGCATTACAGTCCAGTTCCTATAAAATCATCTTTAATGCAGCAAGAGCTTATCTGATAGTGAAATCCTTGCTTGTAATAAATGCTGCCTGCTAAACAAGTAAGCCGTGTTATTGAAAGATGTATCAGGCAAGCTCTGAATTTACCTATTGCACTTTTATATCACTGGTTTGACACCAGTGTCGATGCCAGCCCATACCGATGAGCTGTGTCATCTAATTATAATTTCTAGTGTTCTACAAACACCACAAAATAGGTAAGACTCACTCAAAGTCATGGTCCTAGCGACATGAAAAGTGACCACTCAAGTGATTTACTCTTGGCTCTTCACAACGCATTCACACTTTCATTAAGTATAGACATGAGACTGATTTCAAAAGATGGATCTGTAAGCAATAAGCTTATTTTGTGAAGCTATGGGCTGTTCTCTGTAATTGTGGTAAAAAAATATTCTCTCATATTGATTCAGCTTGATTCTGAATAAAATAACCCCTCCCCTCAGTGGCTAAGATAAATAAGGTGTTTCAAAAGCCACTGGATTTTACTGCTGTGGTAACTCACTGAATCAGTGAAATTATAATTGTGTGCCTGACATTACACATAAAGGTTTAATTTTCCCTCCAAAATACAATACTGATATCCTTAATCTTTTTCTCAAACCTCTACCCATGTCAAGGAGAAAATCAATTTTCTCTAACCTTGCAGCATTAAATCTACTGATTTGTCAAGGTAGATTATATTCTGCATGATTTTGTTTGTGTAATTTTGCATTGCAAGTCATGATATTTAAACTGATCAAAGGTTCAGTTTAATAATAAAAGCTACAGTAGATGTCACTTCTTATGAAAAGTCGCATATTCTAGAAAGGACCGAAAATAAAACTGATGTGCAAATGTTCAAAAACTACATCCAGTTACACATAGTACAGGTCAAATCTGACTGTGCATGCTTTGAAAATCCTAAAATGCAATAAATGTACTCACATGACTTGATGAATTGAAATCTAAATCTGAAAGTCATATCCATCTACTAGGGCAACACTCATTTTCTGCAAGTGTGAATCTGTATGAAATTCAGTTAAAAATGGGTTTGATTTTCTTCAAGCTGGTTTGTATGATCTGCTTTAGAAAGGTCACTTTACCTATGTTTTCATGCCATCTTAGCTCTTCAGAAGACAACCTGTGTATTTTGAAATATTCATGGTGAAGACAGTCACATTTTTTTTGTCATAAAAACATTTACCTTTTGACCTTATCACATTGTATATGAAAACTAAAGTCTGGCCTAAATTTGAGGTCTTATTCATTGTCCTTTGTTTTATATACAGTGCAGGGTTTCACTGGCATAAGACAATGCCTCAGCACCGATTTCTATTAGCAGAGCTAATTATGGGACTTATTAAGTGAACTCATAATTTTTTAAAAGTTAAAACCCAAAATACTTCAATTCCTGGAGGAAGTACTTCGTTTCCTAGAAAATTTAACATGTCTTAAGCTTCTCCAAATCAAAGTAACGACTTTTCGTAGTGAATATTTATATGGAGAATCCCTGATTTAGAACCCATACTGTTTTTTTTTCTTCCATATTTACAATACTGTAGCCTAATCACATACTAAGAAGGTTCTAAAATTTGTGCCATGTACTATAGCTGTTTGTAGGGAAGAGACACCAGACAATTGCCCTGTCTCCAGACAGGACACATAGGAATGCAAATGGCAAGAAGGAAGGCAATACGTCTTGTCATGTCTGGAATTGGTTCCTTGACTTTCACTTCAGCTCTGGGCAGTAAACACGAACTTGAATGTCAGACAAACAGAGAGCCTGATATTTTACACCGTGTGAGAATTCAGGGTCAAATCGCTCCGTGCTCAGTTTGAGGGGAAGCTGTGGCTGTCCAGTAGCTCTTGAAACTCAAGATTTTAATCTGTGTTTTATAGTCACCCCTGTAAATACAATTATATTAATTTTTGAAATATATTTTTCAATTATTAATATTTTTATCTATTTTAATATTTATCGCTATTTTATCAGTGATCAGTCTTGCATTCAGTTCCACATTGCTTCCACTTAAAAAATTATCTGAACAAGAAGTAATGTTAGATTTTACTAACAATATTAATGATTCTGTTTCCTGAAATCTCTGAGAATCTGACAGATGACTCTCAAGAAACTTCATGTAGTTGCCTAGACCACTACTCTTTCCCCACATTCAGCTGACACCACTACATTCTTTACTTAACAAAAGCTCTATTTTGGTATAGCATGTGCGCTTGAAACTTGAAAAAATAATCAATCACGAGCAATAATTTTAATGTCAAATCAATTTCCCTTCCATACATACATACACAAGTTCAACCTGAGCAATTTAATCTTTAAAGTTTCACTACACCTCAATTTTCGTAATTCTTATTTTCATGTCTTCCAGAATGCCATCTTTCTTGTGTTTAACCTTATAAAACCTGAAGGTATTTTTTTCTCTTGGAGCCACTCCTAAGTGATTCTGTATTGTACTTAGCGCAAAGCAAAAGCAGCTCTTTTATTATTATAGTCTTATTTATAAAAGGCCTAACTTATCTCTTTCATCATAAATAATGATTATTCCCATGTTTTCCACACAACACACCCACCACACCACCTCAACCATAAATTCCAGCATCTTATAGTTTTGATTCATGCCCTTGTATGTTCTAGGTTTTGAAGTCTGGCTGTTACGGGAAAGACTCATGACATTCAGGATTATACAGTCTGTAAATAGCAAGAAGCTCAAAATTTTGCCTTAAGTTGACAGTAGCCATCACACAATTCAAACCAGACAAAACAGCTACCATTTGTGCAGTATGCATATCCTGGGGACTACTCCTTAATGTTCATGACAGTACAGACACTGCAATAAATTACCTTCTGATTAACTAAAAGTAGGGTAAATTTTACCTGCACTAGAGTAGTTTAAATGACCTTTGAAATCTCTAAAAGCTTTCCAGCAAAGTAAATAAGCATTTAATTGGGCCATTTAGGATGCATATTACTGACAATTTGCTGTCATTTCAACCTCAACCAAAAAAATACTGTTTGTGAGGCATGCTCACTAACTAAATAAACTGGGTGGCACTGGCAGACTCACAGGATTTTTGTTTGCTTGCTTGTCTGCGCTTTTTCCTTTAAGCAGTAGAGAACAGAGGGTGTAGACACACGGTGTAGCTCATTATCATACCCTCTAATTCCAGGGCAAACCTGAAAAATTAGTGGTGCCCAACACAAACACCCTTGTAGCTTCTACCATGTCTTTGGGGCTCTGTACTGCATTCTCCTGCTGCCTGAATTGCTTCTTAACTCCTATTGATTGGTTCCCTCGGCTCTTATCTCGGTGTTGCACTGACACTTGCCATGTGCTTTACAAGAACAAGAAGCCGAGGATGAGTTGGATTTTGTCGCAGGCTGCCTTGTCAGAAGAGGTGCTCATTCTTTAAGGAAGAAAACAACTGTTTGCCTATGGCAACAGCATCACCTGCTGCTGGATGAGAAATCAACAGTCCCTTTTCCTGAGGGGTTAGGCTAATCCTTATTTAATTTTTCAGGGTAACTGAGCTGAATATGCAGATCAGGATTGAGGAATCAGACCATATAATTCATGCTTTACGGCAATATCTTATAAAATTTTGCCACGTGCACATTGCAATTCATATGTTGGGATTTCTAGTGTCACTTTGACACAGAGAAAGCAGAATATTTTGATGTTTGGGGCTGTAGATTTTTCCCAAAACACGTAAGAAGGATCAGTCTATACAATGAAAAACTTTTGAGAGATTTATATAGAAGCAATCCTTCCCGGGTTTGTAAATCACCATTAAATATGGTTTCCTAAATAAAAACAAAGCCACAAATAGGCATACAAGATACTTTAAGTCCTAGTTTAGAATAACATCTAGGAACATTACACTTTAAGTTTAATCATTATGCATAAAAATGATAGAATAATTTCTAATAAACAAAAACTGGAGTAGGTACTAGATATTTTTAAATTTAGGAACATTTCTTCTTCCATCAGAATTTGACTATAAAATAGCACTTTCTAAGAGATCAGGTTGATTTTACAGCTCCTGTTGACTTGCTTAAAACCAGATACCTACAGCTTCCAAGAATATCCAAAGATGAATGTTTCCTTACAATATAGAAGGAACCAAAGTACTGGTTAGTATCTACAGCTCTGAATCACCAGAATGACAAATTTGAGTCTTCCTTTCTTCCTTTTTCCATTTCTTCTCTTCTAAATTCAAATGGCTGTGAGCTATCTTTGTATTTCTCCATCTGACAATGCTTTCTGTGATTTAATTCCCATTTATGTATATATACACATGCTATGTCATGCAGTCACTGGGTGATGTCATGGGGAAAATCATATGAAATTATTTTGATACACCCCTTAGAGTTGCCAAAACTTGGAAAGACAGAGTAATGTGTAGAATAAATTTAGTTATTGAAAAAAGGTGGAAATATGAGGAGAAAAAATATTTGACAATGTATGCCAAATGAAATTTAAACTGTAAAACAAAATTAATTTCTATTCAGGAGCAGAATCCTTTTTCTTAAGTCCTGCAGTAAATGACCAGACAGAATTAAATCCAGAATTAGTACTGGCTTCTTTTAAACGATATTGATATTGTGTTGAGATTTCATTTTTATGGATTGGCCACAAATTACTAATAGACAGATGCTTCTGTTACTTCAATTTGATGTAAAAGCAGTTATTCACCACCCCAAATATTTGAATACAAGGAATTTGTATCATATAGTTAAACTAAGCCTCTTTAGGAATAATAAAATGAATTGCTTATCATACAATAAATTCTTAGTGTAAACACTTAACACAGGTTTCAGAAAATTACTTTACAGATTTCTCTCCACTAGAGGTCTCTAGAGAAATGCAATAAACTGTTCAGAATAGCAGATACCTTAGACTTTGCTTCTTGACATTATTTACATTTCCTGGAAGATGAAAATCAACAATTGTTCTATTCTTATTCCAGGTATTTCTTTGGATATGCTCCTTCTGTTTTGGATAATAAAGATTCCTATAACAACAATAATAATTCAAATCCATTAGGTGTTTTAATCTATTTTATAATTAGATATTTAACATTTATAATGTTCATTATTTATAATGAGAACTTTAGTATCACCTCACTTAGGAAATAAAATAGCACAAAGCATTTAGCTTTAGGAAGGAAAACACTAAGGTGGCAGCTTGGTGGGGTAGCCGATCTGTTAAATAAACAACAAATTAAAATAAATGAAGTAAGAATGGGCACAAGTGACCGAAGTGTTCGTTAACCAGAGCAGTACTTTAGTAGGCAAATTATAAAATAGTTACTCTGGTGTGCAGCTCGGCGTGCCATTATATCACAGGCAAAACAGAGCTTGGCTCCAATATTGTTTTTTGTATCTAGTTTAACATAAACAAAAATGAAGAATAAGATTCATGTAGTTGGATTGTTTTGTCTTCTGTATGCTTTTCATTTTGTTTCGTTATTGCTAAAAGTTTTTAAATTAAAAGTGTACCATTTTCCTTGGCTTGATATTTTCAAATAACTAATTTCCACTAAAAGATAAGCTTTATCCATTTCAAGATCTGTGCACTTATACACCACTCACCAGAGCACCTCATTCAGGAATTTAGTTATTTTTTCAGAAAATGAATGTTATGTTCATTATTTTATTTCCTTATGCTACTTTATTTCAGTGAACTTTATCTCTCATTTACTATTTTTTGCTAAATCTTGCCTCATTAACTATAATATAATGATGCCACCAGGCTTGTTATTAAGTGTTGAATTATAGCCTACTGTACTCAATGCAGAGAACAAACGGGATTCTCTGCCACTTGAGGCAGGGTAGCTAATCAGAAAGCTTGAAAAATATGGAAAGAAAAATAGTTGCCCTGCTCAGATTGTTCCATCTTTAACTGTGGTGGATACCTCTATAAACAAGAGCTCAATGGTTGCAGCAGCATTAATTGCTACTTATTTTTTGATGCTACAGGGTAAGTGTGGAAGAGAAGAACCTGAGTTATGCTGAGAGGCCAGAGATGAGGGAGGGACTCCTGAGAAGACAGGTTGCTGGGACAGTTCTGGGACTCTGAAGTTTTTCAAAATAATTTTACAGTGTATCTTCTGATTTTTTCAACTTTAAATTGAGAACTGCAAAGACTACTCAACTAAGGCCAATTAGCAGCTTGAATTCTCACAGCTAGGCACTTAAGATGTGATATTTCTCAGAGTATTTCTTGCGGCAAAGACCAGAAAGAGAGAAAAAGCTCTGAAAGGAATAAGAGCACGGCACTGATATTCTCCTAAAGCTGGTAATATGAAATCACAGAGCTGACCTATCGCCTCCATCAGTGGATTTGTCAGTGAGGTTTCAGCCACGGAGTTCACACATCAAGAGGTGCTGACACTTCCATGAGCTATCTTGAGTTTTTTGCAAGTTTGATATATAGAGGTCATGATAGAAGAGAAGCCCACATACTGTTTAACCAAATGTCCCTGCTCTTAGTCTTAGAAACCATGAAGGGTTATGGATACATAAGGCAAGACCTTACCCTTAAAATATCCAGTCATCTGTGCCTCGTTATACCCACCTTTACCTACAATAATGTATAGGGAATAGTCCCTGTCTGTGTCTGCTGCTCTTTGCCCCGTTTGTGTCTGTTCTATAGCAGTAGGTTGGTCCCACTGGTGTGTCAGTCCAACCCTTCATCCATTCCTAGCTATTCACCTCACAACTCGCTCTGGCTTGAGGAAGAAACTCAGTGAAGTACTGCCGTGAGAACTCACCTTATTTTAATAAAGATCTGAAATAGTTTATGGATTTTCCCTTGAAATTGTATTCATATGCAAACAGATCTATATAAATGGCAGAATATTTTCCTTGACGTGAAAATTTCAAACTCCTGTATTGCAGTCCAAACACCAACTGCCCCTGGAGCCTTAAGACTATCAATTCATAGGAGGCTTGAGCCTGCACTTTTGCCTCAGTTTCCCCAGTTACAGCTCAGAATTACATTTTCCTTTTACTGTACAAGAGGCTTTGAAGGACTGACTAATAATTACAGAGAGGTACACGTTTGAATTTTCAGATACTCCGTGATTTTGATATGATATGTAATCCTATATTACATAAAGCTCTGAATAAAAGCGTTATATAATAGTACTTGTTATCATTAGAATTAAAATGAATATTTAAACTAATACTGCGTTTGACTGAGCAACTACTTCATAATCAGAATGTGTGTTAATACAGCTTTTTTTTCTCAAGACAAAAATGCTATTCCAGGTTATTGGCAACTGTATTTGAAACTTTCATCAACTTTAGTGGTTAAACAGCTCCTAGCTGATGACTGTGAGGACATGGAAAACAAAGGAAAGCAATGCAGTTCTTATGGGAACAGACATCTTCCTTTGGGTTTGAATAAAACCACACGCAATGATCATGACCTCTGGATGCCTCAGTTCTATAAATAATAAACCATAAGTCAAAGTCTAAACTTCTTAAACTCTCTCTGTTGTCGTGTCAGCAGAATAAAATGTTAAGCCTTCTGTAATAAGGAAGAAATTAATCAGTTGGGGATTAAAAGATATTATTTATATGGCTAATGTACGGTACTGATTTAGGTTACTGAAGCTGGCAGCAAAAGCTGCTGTTCTAAGGGGGGTGGTACGAAGTTTCAGGTTGATCTGGTGGTTCCCTCCCACCACCTTCTAACATGTATATAAACTGTCAGCTCTCCAGACCCTTTGCCAGTTCTTCTTTTAGACTTGCCAGAAGCAACAGAGGACTAAAGATGAAGATCTTTTTCTTATTCACCTTTTTGACTTTTTTGTTGTCTGCTTTTGAACAAGCAGCTGCTTATGCTCACTATGACAAGATTTTAACTCATAGTCGAATAAGGGCACGCGACCAGGGGTAAGTAACTGGCTTTTATTTCTAATTTAAAAGGAAGCTTGTTAAACTTTATTCTCCCCTTTCTTCTAGCATTATATTACATGTAATTTTTCACTATGAAATTTTACTATCAGTCAAGTGGAGCTTTCTTTTTAAATTCGTTTTACAATAATTGTTCCTGAATAGAAAGCTTTTATGGGAGTTTTAAAAAGAGACAGAATACTGTTAAACTTCATAAAATTGAAAAAATCTAAAATAACCACTTCTCAATGGATAAAATGTGATTCGGAATCACCAAAATTAATTTCAGTTCATAAGTACTGTAATGGGATGTCAGAAAAGTTTATTGTGTGTTTTCAATCTTTTAGAGAGTTGAGAGCTATCCCGCAGTATTTGCTCTCTTTATTCCATCCTGATGAAAATCATGAACTCTATTTAAATGTTTTCTAACGTGGGAATATATACTGGGAGCCCTTTGTAAAACAACTGTTCCCACTAGAGCAATGCAGCAAGCTGCTCAGCAGGGCTTCCAAAAGACAATTCTTACAAGCCAGGCTGCTTGGAGACATGGAAATAATTTGAACAGCTGGTGTCAGGGAAACACATGTGCCTAAAAATATTTTCTTCTAGCTTAAGCAAAAAACATTCTGTCAATAAGAATTGTTTACTATCCCATCTTCCCAATGCCTGCTACACACACACGCTTTTCAAATTCTTTTAGCTTTTCAAATAAAAAAGCTCACTCGCCCAGTAATGTAAAGTATATATTCTAACTCCTGAAGTGATTAATTTTTTAATTGCAGAAGTATAAAAATTAGGGATGAAATGCCCTTGCCCCGTGGAATTTAACCATAAGAAATTCCTCTTCTGTACACCACCATGCTAAGGAACACGTATTCCTCATCTGAAGTCTGTGACTCCTTTTATTTACATGCCAATTTACCCTTTGGTCCCCAGTAATTCCCAGAATGTTTATTTAGGTGCCTGCGGTACTCCAAATGGTTGGTAATCAAAATAGCTGATTGATTTGCAGGAGACAGGGCTTCCTTCTACATGAAGAACAAGGCACTTTTTCTTCCCCATCTCCCCATGACCTTCAGCTGCACAGATGTGTAAAAGACAAAATCTTTAATGAAAAGGGCCTGATGGTATTCACTGGTCCCTGGTGGCTGGTAATTTGCTTTGCAGGGAGAAGGGAGAAATGGATATCGAGACTTGACTAGGCACAGCTGGTGATCACTGCCCATCAGAGACACAGGGTCAAACCAGCATGAAGAGGAAGCTTCTGTCACTGCAGGGAGGGTGGGCTTGCCGAGGAATCCAGCTGGGTAGTCCCAAGAGCTTGCACTGTGGCTATTTCAAAGCACACCTGTCCCAGGAACTGAAGCCAGATGTTAATTTCTTACTCAACAGGAAGAGTATTTGCTGCTGTTTCATGTAGAATTTTTCAAAAGATATGCAATAACACCTTTTTAAAATGTTTCTCATTGCACCCATAGCCCAAATGTCTGTGCTCTTCAGCAAGTTATGGGAACAAAAAAGAAATACTTCAGCACTTGCAGAAATTGGTACCAGCAAGCCATCTGTGGAAAGAAAGCGTAAGTATGCTGTGCTCTCCATTGATTGGGATAATAAAATGTACAATTAGAAAATTCCATTTCTCACAGACAAGCTATCTTGTTATAGTTTATACTAGAAACTTTACTTCTCCTCCAGGTGGCATTGCTATGCTGACTTCCCCTTTCCTTCTCTGGGCACGCTGCAAGTCATCCAAAATACTTCACCTCTCAGTAAAGCCTGCCATACCGCTGACAACTTTGGCACTAAATTTTATTCTACCGCAGACACATTGGGAAGAAGGGTATTTCCTGAAAATGCTTAGACTGGAACTTGGATATTCTCACAGGCAGTTTTGGAAAACAACCTACTCCTGTGGTTTTATTCCTAGATAGATGTCATGTCTTCCTATGAGAGAAAGTCTGCTCTCAGAATGAATCTGAGGGAATTCATTACTTTGCCAAGCTCCAGAAGCAAAATGTGTTAAGCAATGATAGATACCTTCATGTGTTAGGAAAAATAGTTTGAAGCAATAGGTAGTTCAGATTCATCAAACTGAAGTCGCGTGAAGATTTTGTTCTCTTCATGACTAGAATTCAAAGGAATGTAAGTTGCAAAACATTTTACAAATCCTGTGCAAGGCCCCAGGAAGTCTAATACAGACAATCAGAGGAAGACACTGAGCAGTGGGGCTGAGTGGATTTGGTCATGGGGGTCTACACAAAATTATCACCTGCCCTTTCCCTTCCATTTTAACCCCCCTACCATTGTACAAGCATTGTACAAGCATTCACAGAGCAAGGCTAGAGGAGGAAAAGAATGTGGATGAGAATAAGCTGAGTCACAGAACTTCGAGGGTTGTTTAAGGGGTTTTTGTGGTTATAATAGAACTTCTGGTATAACTTAGTTTTAGCCGTTAATGAGTTTTATACTCTGCATACTAAAAACAAAAATACAGACAAGGCTAAAGAGGTTACTCCAATAAGAATGCTAATCCAAAGGACAACAGCTCTTCTCATGTCAGTATCTCCATGTTAACAAGTCATCCCTCACTTATATCTATAAAATGTTGAATGTTTTAATTATGGACAATTCCTGTCCACTGGTATAAGTTTACAATGGGAATGTAACTTACAAATTTCCTAAAATCAGCATTTGTTGGACCGAAAGTCTTTCCACTGTTTCTCAGCAGTATTTTATCTCCACGCCAGCAAGAAGTAGAAACAGATGAGTCACAGAGCCGATTTGAATAAACTGAAAACTGTCTCTCTTAGCCAAGAATAACAAGGATTAAGGTAGTGTTGTTCTGCCTTTTTCCTTTGGAATATACTCCTTTGGATGAGATCAGGACAACTTTGTACTAAAAAAAAAAGACAATAACAACAAAAAAACAATCCCAAGACAAACAAAGATATAAACCCCACCAAAACCACAAGAATACAACATTGTTTCTTATTTGAATAACTGCTTTCTTTCTTCTTTGGCCACAGGCTTATATTGAACTAGTAGGTATATATATGAGGATAATTTCTGGTCTGGTCTGAGGTGGTACCTCCCCTGTGTGCTGTGCCCAAGCACAGGTGGCACTGAGGAACTGCATCTTGCACTGATTTTTATCTGGTTCTAACCTTATTGTGGGATTCTGCTCTATACAAACCTCTTTTCTCCCATCCCATCTTTCTTACATTTTGAGCACAGCAAACTAACTAACTGCAGAAAACTGTAAGGGAATATAAATACTTTAAGCAGGAACTTGATAATTGTAAAGAAGCCTGGGCTGTGTATAACGAGATATGTGGTAAAAAAGGCACTGATCTTGTAATGCTTGGCTGAAGAAGCATTTTCTTCTTAACTATGTTCTTCAGCCAATTTTCTGTCTTTCGTTAATTGTATCGTGTTTGGATATGGTATGAGGATTAAACTTGCCATGTCTTACTCTATGCTTATAACTCAACTGCCTCTTTGTTTTTTCCAAAATCTAATTAAACTGCAATCTTTCATAGCTTCCCATGGGATGAGGGAGAAAGATTTTCTATTCCAGGAAAGGAAAAAATATTTTCTCATGACAAAGCAGTTCACACAATTGGGAGAACACTTTGATTCCTATTCTGCTACGCATTTTTTTTTAATCAGATAATCAGATTATTATGTTTGTATTATTAGCTTCTGGCAAGGATGCAAGAAGAACTTGGTTTATTATTAGGTAAAAGGTTTATTATTAGCTTACAAATCTGTAGCCTAAATTTTATGCTATTCATGCATTCCCAAGAAATAGCCATTCAGTGAATTGCTTTAAAGAAAGAGACGTACTAAAAAGAACTATACAAATACTTTCAATATACGGCTTCTCAGCTGAAAATATGCAAATGGCAGAAGGGTGAATATGTCATGTATGTATATGCATATGAGGAAATGGAGAAAAAATATTTTCATAGCACAGAGAAATAAAAGACTGTGTTTAAAAAGAAATCTTTAATCTTCCCCACCTCAAAAAGAGATTGCTCTCTTTTATGGAATGATAATCCTCACTTTTTAAATCATGCTGTTTATTATTATTTTTCTTCCAGTCTACTTTGTTTTAAAATCTCTTGAAGTAGTTTGGATGTTGAAGATATGAAGTCAAATTTTTCATTTGAATAAGCTGTTCATTTTAATGTGGTTGTGGTTAACTTTTTGTCAGCTTTGGATTATGAAAAATCAGAGAAGTGTACTCAGCTGCCACCAAAGATTCTGCAAATTATAAGCTGGACTGTAGTGGCTAAAGACCCAGTAAAAACCATCAAGGAAGTAGTGTTCAGAACTTTTGAACTGCCAACATCAGCAACACCTACAAAAATAAATCTATCACACAAAACAATGATGTCATTATAGTGTACCATATACTGTACAGTGTACCATAATTTAAAAAATAATATCTGAAGTTTAATGTATTAAATTTCTCCCAAGAAGCCAAAATACTTCTTTGATAACTTTAGTGAATTTGCATTTTCCTGTAAGAGAGGAGAATTTTTCAAACAGGTCTATGGTAGAACTTCTATTTCTGTCTGTTAATTAAGAAGACATTATATCTTACAAGAAACACAATGTTAAAATGATCATTACATTATAGAATTATCATTCAGCCCTGGTTTGCTGTTACGTGTAGTTTACATGTATTTGAGAATGAGAGTATTTTACTGGCATAATTATATAACATTTCCTGGCCCCTGGCAATGCTAAAGGCTCTGTATGCTGGGATGACATGCTTTTTTAACTCTGGTTTTGATTTCTTGTATTCTGGTTTTCATCCTTATTACACTTGGCAATGAACTTACCTTTGTGTCCATCCATCCAGTCTTTAGTGACTTCATTCTCTATAACTGGTTTCATGTCTGTTCTTAATTAGTTCTCTCCCTCCTTCCTGAGCTTCTTCACATTCTTCCTTGAAAAACACAGGCTCTCTTATCCAACTTTTTATCACCATACAATGCACAGGACCTCTCCTAAATACTTGTTAATTCCTATAGCCAGTATGTAGGTGACCTCATGTAGTTCTGTTGCTTTAACTTCAATTCTATTCATTTAAATTTGTCTTTTTCATTTACAACTCTTCTGGTAGGATTTTATTTTAATGTTCTCATAGTTTTTTCCCTCTGTCTTCAATGTCATATAATCTGTTCAACACAGAATAGAGAAATTAATGTTCTTCAGCTGCTGTTCTAGTCACATCATCTTTTAGTAACTCTATATGAGTACCATATGCCCATCCATGTTCCCTCCCAACGCTTAAATTTAATGATGGCAGTCATTCTTTAAATTCAAAAGCTTTACATTCAGTAAAATATAACCAATTTGTAATCAACACAAAAAAGGCTGAATGACAAAAAAGGATGAATATCTGGAGAGTGTGGACTTAGCAATGAAAAAATTATAATGAAAATTAAATTAGACTTAGCTAAAATTAGTATATTTCTCTGGTATATTATTTAATCATGGTTTTGTCTATATCCCACAGAACTGTCTTATATGAGTGCTGTCCTGGCTATATGAAGATGGAGGGTATGAGAGGGTGTCCTGCAGGTGCGAGCCTTATTTTCTTATGGATAAGTAGGCATATGGAAAGAAGTACTATTACAGCAGAGTTTCAAAGGTGGTCATGATGAGAAACAATTGCCTCTTTTTAAGAAGTACTGCCTAAGGGTGCACAGCTTCATTTGCATACAGCAAACACAGTTAAAAATCAGCCAGCACTGAATTTGATCATAGACCAGGTTGAATGTCCCAGCTCCTTCCAGATTCTGGATTGATGAGAATTGATGGTGTCTTCAGTTCCCAAAGCTGCCAAAGAAGAACTTTAATTCCTATTCCCATCAAATCTGAGACTAAAGTCTAAAGCATACCAGTGTGGTCAGAAAGCCAGGACACAAAGTGGAGCATATCTTAATTTTGTATTTTTCTTTTTCTGAAAAAACTTGAATCTAATTTACTTAAAGAGTCTCATAGACTTTATCAAAGAAGGAGTGAAAGTGAAGACAGAAATTCTTCATCTCTCTTATTTATGCTATTCTGCTTTGTATAAATAATACTAATTGCTGCAGGAAAAAGTAATATGAGAAGGAATACATTTCATAGTTTTTGATCCCTATATCTGAAATAATCCTTTTATGTTCAATAATGCAGAGTTCAGTTTGTTTAGATGAATTAATCTCCCTTCAGATGTTTACATTAGGGTGAGATCAGTCACACTATAGAATCGTCTGTTCTTCTCCATAACCATAAAAAGAGCGAAGAACCATTAGATTGCATGCAAATGTCTCACGTCTAGGTGCCTAAAATTAGGAGAGGTGAATGCTGTTCTCATGTAGCCATGTTTTAACTGTGAGACTATGGCCATTCTTACTCTCTGAATGAATCAGTATATGCATAAACCAGACTCTGGAAGAAGAGCAAGAGGCCTCATGAAAAGAATTCTGGTCCATTGTGACCAAATGAGACCCACTCCACTGAAATTTTTGTGATTAAACATGGATAGCCTCCCATTTCATGTTGGGTTGGTACAAAATACAACAGGTCTTCTAAAGGAAACTTTACAATATTCAGTATTGTTTGATCTAATTTTTCATTAGGAAAGACACAAAAATCAATAGCAAGCCAATATGCTTAGATGATTTTTGAGTATATTGACAATGGAATTTTTAATCCAAACATGTTATTAAACACTGACTTAAACAGTTTCAGAACTATTATGCATCCAAAAGACAGAAAGCAAATTTGATTGTGATAAACTGGGGGGCTGAGGAATTTACAGTATTCTTGCCTCATGTTTATTTTAGTTGCTCCTATTGATCATGTATATGGTACACTTGGTATTGTGGGAGCTACCTCCACACAGCGGTACTCTGACATATCAAAGCTGAGAGAAGAGATTGAGGGACGAGGATCATTCACTTTCTTTGCACCAAGCAATGAAGCCTGGGACCAGTTAGATTCAGTAAGTGTGTGTGTGTGTGTGTGTGTGTATGTGTGTGCACGTGCATGAGTTAAACATTTTAGCTGAAGCAGCTAGTGTGGGATAAATTAGATTAGAAACAATGTGGAGATTTTAGACATAAAAGGACATAACACAAGTTATAACGAAATAATCTGCATGTTTAACATACATTTCTGAAGCTAGAGAGGCTGGGTTTACTTTCAGGAGTACTAAGCAACTGTAATTGTTTCTTATTTAAGCACTTGCATGACACATATGAATATTGTTAATTTTAGCTACACAGTTTCGGGGAAACTTCTAGGATTTCCAGCAGCTGCGTGATGCATGGCTGCACATTGTCAGTAATTCAGATGTCCTTCTTTTAGTAATGATTTTAGTTAAAGAAACATTGAATTAAAGCTCCTCCAATGACTTGTCCGGGATGAAGCCTTATCTTCCATTTGTGAGCAAATCAGACTTGAGGATCATTTAACTAGAGCCAGATTTATAGGCATCAAAGTCTTCTTCACTAACAGATGTTGATATGTTGAAAGCATATACTAAGGTAAAGCAATACCTACATCTTTCTGAGTGGAAGAACGTTTTGAACCTTCTAATAATTTAAATTCCTCTCTTCTTCAGGAAATTCACAGGAATTTGGTTGACAATGTAAATATTGAACTGTATAATGTTCTCCACCACCACATGTTAAACAAGCGCATGTTGACAAAAGATCTTAAGAATGGGATGACCCTGGTGTCTATGTATGATGGCCAGAAATTGCTTATTAACCATTATCCTAATGGGGTAAGTCTATTCTCTTTTTTCACCCCTAATATATTTATTTAGTTGTAGCCTTTACTTCCTTTATTTCCTTATATAAGTAAGAAAACATATTATCAAAAGTTTAACATCTACCAAGTCAGTTGCCACTGACAAAAATAAATATTTTCTTGAAGAACTTCTGACTGCTGTGCAGACTAATCACTAAGAAAGAATGAGTAAACATTGTGCTGTTTGCTCTTTAGAAATCAAAGTTCAAATGAAAATGAACTTTCTTCATAAAAGACAAAGACTTTTGTGGTCAAAATACATGATCATAATAAATTTGACAGCAAAATCTACTATTATTTTCATAGTTTCACTAAATAATATTAAAGCAGGTCTTTTATTTGAATTTGAGTGCATGGTAGGAGCACTGAAGATTGTAGGAAACACACGTCCATTATTTGGCTAGAAAAAAAATTATTTTTATAAATGCTAGAAACCTCCTAGTTAAGTCACTCATATTCGTTTTCTTAAATGTATCAAAATGTTTATGTTTGTCTACAGGTTGCATCACTAAAAAACAATACAATCACCATATTAGCCAGATAAAAACCAAATCAGAATAATTGCAGTAAGAAATTAAACATGAGTATGAAATCAATGTAACCTGAATAAATCTGCTGCTATCTTTCCAGAAGTTTAGTCAAACTTTCAAATCTTACAAGGCTTTACTTCAAATTTTAAAAAACCAACTGAAATAACAACAGTGAATGCACAATGTACAGTACCTACCTTACCAGTCTGTGAAAGTGATGTTCCAAGCTTAGGATCAAATTAATGTTAAATCTTCTACTAATTGATTCTTCAAATATAGGTTGTCACTGTTAACTGTGCCAGGATCATCCATGGCAACCAGATTGCTACCAATGGTGTGGTCCATGTGGTTGATCGTGTCTTGACTTCTGTTGGAAACACCATTCAAGATTTCATTGAAGTTGATGATGATCTTTCATCATTTAGAGTAAGTGGACAAAAATAAAAACTCTTCACTGCTTATTTAAGGAGGGTTTTTTTATTCCTTTTCTATTTGTTCATGATACCTGGAAGTAAGAAGGGTTAGCTCAGTAAGAGACAGAAATAAATTAAATTAAGAGAGCCAGATAACAGTGCAAACCTAGCTATATAAAAAGGCAACATCAGTAGAACAGTATGTGTCCCTGTGCATGGAAAGTGTCTTCTCTTCAAATACTGAGCCAATGAAACATGACCATGAAGTTACAGTGTCTGGTGCTAGATAAATAAGAGCAATTTCAAAATGGATGATAGAAAATGGTAAAGACACCAAATTTCGGAACCTGACTCATAGCAAGTTTTCGAGCACCAGTAGATGCACATAAGAAACATTTTTCTTGCACAGAGGAAGTATGATTAGAAACTGTTCAAGTTTCTAATTTTTCCATCTTCTGAAAAATGTGTCTGCACAGCGTAATGGGATTTCATGCTGCAAATTTTAAAAAATACACCGTTGGTTTGCAAACAACTGTTGTCCTTTTCCATCTTCCATCTCCTCAATAAATGCAAAAAGGTATTTTAAATGCAGAGGCATAAAGGTGGAAAAGATCCTCTGAATCCCTCAAATTCAGTTAATGACAGTTACAGGCAACCACAACATCTAAGCTTTTTAAAAAAAACATAATACAAAAACCAATCCTTTCTAGTCTTCAGTTGGAAAAGAAAATTCCTCTGTCAATTAATTTTTTCATCTTTCTATAACATTCATGATCTTTCTTTTTACAACACTATGATCTTAGTCTAGCATTCCAATATCTGTGGGCATGAGGTGACACTAGACAGATAACATATTTTAGTAATATTTCAAATAATCAGGATTAAAAGAAACAATTATTTTTTAGGCTCCTGCCATTACATCAGGTGTCATGGATATTCTTGGAAGACCTGGTCATTACACACTCTTTGCTCCTACTAATGAAGCTTTTGAGAGACTTCCAAGGGGAGTTTTAGAAAGAATCATGGGTGACAAGGTGGCTTCTGAAGGTATTTAAACTTTTTTGCAAATGAGAAATATGTATGAGTGGATCAGGAGGCAGAAACTACATTAGCCTTATTGCTCTGGAGTTAAGCACCTCTACTTTCTTGTGTTTAGGAGGAGTTATTTCTTCTGTGTCTAGTTTTTCCACTTGCCTAAGGATAGATAGTCATTGAAAACTTAGTCTCCAAAACAGTTTACAGGGAACTGTGAAAATATAGGCACATTGTCTTTCTAATAGTTCAGCTGCATAGATCTGATACACATTCCTGTCTCTAGAAATTCAGGGCTATCTGAATATGAGATTCTCTCGTCCCTTTGCATAGCCTATGGAATTTTGTACTCATAGGTCCTTTTGGAGCATATCATATGCAGTCACCAGCAGATTGTAGCATAACCAATATAGCTTTCATAATATAAGAGATGCCAAATAGTTTTGACCGTAAGTGTTAGTTAGAGGCCTACAGTATTGTTAAATTTAAATAAAGCATCTGGGAGTGAAAATATGCTAGCTAAGCTAGAATAATATTAAAAACAGAGTAGCTATAATAATTTATTCCACACCTATGTGTGAATTATAAGTATATGAATATGTGTCCTAACACCTACATCTATTAAATTCCTGCTCTTTTCTCTGCAGCTCTGGTGAAGTTCCATATATTAAATACTCTCCAGTGCTCCGAAGCCATCACAGGTGGAGCTGTCTATGAAACCTTGGAAGGAAACACTGTTGAAGTTGGTTGTGACGGTGAAAGTCTGACTGTGAATGGAGTGAAAATGGTGAAACGCAAAGATATTGTGACAAGCAATGGCGTTATCCACCTCATTGATCAAGTGCTAATTCCTGATTCTGGTCAGTGATATGTATTAAAAACTTGTTACCCTGAAGACACTTTCAAGAACCTTACCCATATTCCCTCAGATATATAGTTCTGGATCAGCATGGAGAATCCAAATCAGGAATAGGAAACTACTGTGTGTTAAAATACCTTTTTTTATTTCTTTATTTGCAGCCAAACAAGTCATTGAGCTTGGGGGTGCCCAGCAGACTACTTTTACAGACCTGGTGGCACAGCTAGGTCTGGCCTCTTCTCTAAGGCCAGAAGGCCAATACACTCTCCTGGCACCTCTGAATGGTGCTTTCTCAGGTTAGTAGCCCTAAAAGACTGTCAAAATAAACAAGAATGTATGATAACCTGACAGTTTTCCAAATAACCCCCAGTACTTGTTCTAAGTCTCACTGCAAGAGCACCATAGACAAATAGAATGGCTTCGTCCTTTCAAATTACATACCTCATAGAAAGATAAAACAAGCCTAACCACCAGACTGCACAGGTTTTTTCAGTCATATCATTTGCTAATGGAAAGAGTAGCACTAAAATAAGACACAAAATATGCACAGATAGATTGTGGGAATGTAAAGATATTCATGAACTGCCAGTTTCCTTAATCTTTACATTACTTCCATTAGATTTAAAAGTTATTTATTCTCAGAAGTCGTATGCAATGCTTTCATTCCAGCCAACACCTAAGTACCAAATATCCACTTGATCACCCGCCTCTTTCCCCCACTCTGGGATGGGGAGGAGAATCAGGGGAAAAAAAAAAGTAAAAAAACCTCATAGGTTTAGATAAGAACAATTTGATAAGTGTAACAAAGTAAAATAATAATATTAATAATACTAATATTACTAATAGCAATAACAACAATAATAATAATAGTAATAATAAAGGGCAATTAAAACCTAAGAGAAACAGGTGATGCACAATACAATTGCCCACCACCAATTGACCAATGCCCAGCCAGTGACTGGCACCTCCTGGCCAGCTCTCCCCAGTTTATATACTGGGCATGACATTTTATGGTATGGAACATCTCTTTGGAGAGTTTGGGTCATCTGTCCTGGCCATGATCCCTCCAGCTTCTTGTGCACCTGCCCCTGGCAGAGCATGAGACACTGAGATGTCCTTGGCTTAGGGTGAGCACTGCTCAGCAACAGCCAAAACATCAGTGTGTGACCAACATTATTGTCGTAGTAAACCCAAAACATACCCCTGTAGGACCTACTAGGAGGAAAATTGACTCTATCCCAGCCAAACCCAGGAAATACAAGAAAGTTAGTATTTCCCAGTACATTAAAGCAGAGAGAAACTGATACAAATATACCATAAAACAGCTGTTTGTATATTTGCAGAGGTGACCTCATGGACATCTTGCCTTTCCCCAAAGAATTAGAGTGTTGTCTCATCACCACAGGAGAAAATTTGGATAGATTTTAAGGTGTGCATGCAGAAAGGGCTAGTTCTAATACGATCTATAGCAGTAATTCAGAAGATGGAGCAGGCCCACATGTCAATCATCAGACATATTAGTTATAGTAATTAATCATGGCTATGTCAAAAGTTCTTGACTGAATTGGAGGAATGGTCACATGCAGGAGCTACAAAACAATTCGCCTTTGGTGTACACAGACCTGTCCATGCTTTAACTCAAGCATTTCAAAAAAAGATTCAATATTTCCAGAGTCTTTTGACTATATTTGAACAAAAATTCACTATATAGATTACTATATATTAATATCTAAATGGCTTTGTAGATGACACCTTAAGGCTGGATCAACGTCTTCTCAAAACAATCCTGCAGAATCACATTATAAAAGTGAAAGTTGGGCTCAATGAACTGTACAATGGACAAGAGCTGGAAACAATTGGAGGAAAACTACTTAGAGTCTTCGTGTATCGCACAGTAAGTGAATGAGTCTTTCTAAAAATATGCATCCAACTATGAAAATGGAGAGTCAATAAAAGGCAAAGCTGAATGAAACCCACAATATTTACCATTATGACAATCTAGCAAAAAATCCTTAAACTTTTAAGACAGCAAAAAATGAAAATCTGATCATTACTAATCTGAGCTTTGTTTGCATGGAAACCTCTTCAGGAAAATGCAACAGGATTTCAAATTGGGCACTCAGTCGATTACAAATTTTTAAAGCTCATTTTTAGAACATTTTTAAAACATTAGAAATGTTTTTGAGAACATTCTCAAGGGAAACACCAAACAAATCAAGTTTGGAAATATTTGCACCATGCTGTTTTATTCTAGATTTTGCTACTTTTGCTTTCTCAAGCAATGCCAAATTTCCTGGCAAGAACACATGATTAGACTGTAGGAAATACATATGGTTGTTATTTTTAACATTGTGTAAACAGCTACATTCATTTCTCTTTCGATAAGGCTGTATGTATTGAAAACTCATGCATGGTCAGAGGAAGCAAAGAAGGAAGAAATGGTTTTATTCACATCTTCAGACAGATCATCAATCCAGCAGAAAAGACATTGCATGAAATGCTGAGAAATGATAAGCGTTTTAGGTGAGTAGCAGTTTTCACAGAGCTGAGGTTTTCCTGCAGAGGGTAACTGTATATACAGCACAGCTGGTCTGAGAAAAAGTTTTGGACTTTGAGAATGTGAGTTGTTGGGGTTTGGAGAGCAGGGAGGGCAGAGAAGGGTTTATTGCCTACACAAATAACAAAAGGAAAAAAAATGTGGGGGAAGAAAAAGTGTCCTCAGCTGTATGTTGAAAAGGCTTCCACACTCTATACTAGGATGGGTTTTTATGGCACAAAGGGTTGTAAGACATAAGAATGAGAGGAGTAAGAGGACATAAGGAATTGAATGATACATCGAGAGCTATAAATGCAGTAGATGCAGGATTACATACCTTTCCAGAACTTATTTCTGCCCCTTTCCAGCAAGTATCTCAACACTCCTAGAGCAAGAACTATCCCTTGCATCCTCCTTTCATCTGTGTGATCTGCAGGCGTTTTTATTTGATGAATCCTGTTCTGATCGAGGCTGCCAATGTATTTTTTTCAAATAATTTTTCCTCTTTGTGCTACTTTTAAGACTGCCTTTTCCTATTCTTTTTTTTTCTCATTTTCCTCTTCCACTATCTTTATTTCTGGGAAACAGTGAAAGTGTTTGAAAATTGAGACACTATCAGAAAAAAATCCAGAGGAACTAAGTACCTGGACCCAAATATAGTTGCCACATATAAACAAAGTGTGTTTGTGGTTTGTCTCTTTGTTGTGAACAGCGTTTTCCTCAGTCTGGTGAAAGCTGCAGATTTGGATGATGTTCTGTCACGGCCTGGACAGTGGACTCTGTTTGTTCCAACTAATGATGCCTTTAAGGGTTTGACTGATGATGACAAGGACATACTGATAAGTAAGTAACAAAAGAAAACTGGAATTAAAAGCAAAGTAAAACTGATTGGAAAGGAGACTAATGCGCCTTTCACAAAAAAGCTGTCTGCTGAAGCAGTTTACCTTTTGCATAGATCAGGTCATAGGAATTCCGTAAATTGCCTATATGCCCTTCTTGGGCATAGAGAAAATATCCTTTTGGAAAGAAGAATCTAAACTGATTTTTAAATTTAAATTTTACTCCTCAGCATCTTATTCAATGGTGTTACTTCCTTCTATTATTTTTGTCTTCAATTCAGAACTTGAAGTTTCCAGGGCCAATGCCATATTGGATTCATTCTGTCTTTAAAAAGACAATTTTATTTGCCCTTCTGCTTTTCAAGGGGCTTTATGCCCCTTTTCTATCACTGTGACTCAGTTACTTAATATTTTCATTGGCCCTCATAATTTTTTTGCAGCAGAATGTCTATTTCTTTTGTGCCAGATTACTTTCTAGAATTCTGTCTTGGTTTTCTAAGTTATTATGTTGCTTTCTCCATAAAGATTAAACCTTAAAGTATATAACTTTTTTAAAAAATATAAAGAAATACTTTGTTTATCTGTAAGAAAGATACAAACCAAAGATTATTTTAACCAGTAACTATTGTGGCGTAGTTACAAAGGTAATCTGATAGTTTGTGAAAAAATCTTTGGAGAGACCATGTCTAGGCTTCGTATGTAACTTAATGCTATCTATGAATGGCCCAGTCACGAAATATCAGCGCTAATTTTACCAGGGAGAAAAAGATCATTTAATTGCACTTCAGTAGTGAAGTAAATTGCAGAAGTATCAGTGATCAGAGCAAAATACAGGGGAAAAAAGGGAGAATGTTCACTGGAAGAGACATCAGGAAAAGAACATGACCAAACAGGATCTCCATTGCAGTTTCATCAAGGCTAGAACTCCTAATAACAACCAATATCAGCGTGTAATTCTAGTGTTAAACTTAGAATGGTCAATATTCTATGTAATGGCAAACAGACGTTATAAAGCTGCTCTGCTTGGCACCCTTTCTCCTGAGATATTATGGGTTTTTCTGCAGCCCACCCTATGGCTGTCAGCCTCCATAGACCCAGAGAGACCTACCAGGATATTAACTTGGGCTAGAGCATACATGTTTTAAGACAGTCTTGAAAACATTGGATTTTTTTCGTTTCATCCCAAATAGGAATGTCAAACTTTGAAATATGGAAATTGTCCCTAAAATAAGGGGGTTTCCCCTTTTCCCAACTTCTCCAAGCTGCTTCTGTCCTCGGCAAGAATAGAAAAGTCAGCATTTCTAAGTGCTCCATTGACCCCTTTTAGGTTCTTTTGTGTAAGATTTTTCATAGGATCTTTGTGATTATATTCTGAACTTTTTGTCATCATTTTAACAAATACAAATTGTATGTGTTCATGGTATTTTCATACATATTATGTTTCATTCTAGCTCAAGTCTATGTGAATCCTTACAGTTCCCAAAAAGAACTGTCCCCTACCATCTAATTTTTATTCCTACTTTTTTTTTTTTACATAGGAGACAAAAATGCTCTCAGGAATATTCTTCTTTACCACTTGACACAAGGAGTTTTCATTGGAAGTGGCTTTGAGCCTGGTGTAACAAATATTCTTAAAACCATCCAAGGAGGCAAACTCTACTTGAAAACAGTTAAGTATAGAAAACGTCTCCCTTGTAACAGACATTTGGTATTCCGTGCCTATCCACATTATAGAATGGCATGCATTTCTCCAAATGTTTTAAAAGGGTTTGGGGTTATTTTCTAATGTTCCTGATAACTTGGGTTCTCTTTTGATCCTTTACCAGGTGAATGATACCCTTCTGGTTAATGAACTGAAATCAAGAGAATCTGATCTCCTGGCAACAAATGGTGTCATTCATGTCATTGACAAACTCCTATATCCAGCAGGTGAGTATTATTCCATGAAATTTATACCCACTCTCTTAAAACTGTTTACATGCTGTGTAACTGCAATAACTTTAAAAAGTTAATTGATTTAAAGATACAATTCTTATGTGGAATTTGAAACAGAAAATTTATCTCACTGCTCATTTTGTGGAAGAACCTTGCTTGAAACCTTGCCAAGATTTTGAAATTTTATGAACGTAAAGTATGTGAAAAACAAGACTAGCCATAGCCTACCTTTTCTGCTGATATGGAATAATATATATCGAGTACATGCTTGCGTGAGTGCTTGAGAATGATTGCATCTCCTGATCACTGTAAAGGAAAGTAAAATGCACACAGTTGTATATTTCCTCTTACATGCCTGCTTCTTTTGTCAGAACTGCCTGTTGGAAATGATCAGCTCCTCACAATACTGAAGAAGTTGATTAAGTACATTCAAATTAAGGTACTCTTTCAGTAATTATCCCTCTGTCTTTCTGGCAGGGTCTGTGAAACTGAGCATATTATAAGTCATAAGTTGTTCTCTGGTCCTTTCTTTCTTCAGCAGACAACACACTCAATAGCTCCCAGTTACCCAAATATAATCATGAATGATACCCTGCACTCAACATTTAGAATTTAGGTTTTTCAGTGCCAAATAATTGTAGAATATTTGCATTTGGATAACTTCAGTGTGAACTGACCCAAATCTGCTCTTTGGTTCACTTTATCACTCTTGGAAAACAAATCACTTATTTGTTAAAAAAAACACTGAGTGACTAAATTCTTATGTCATTAAAGCCAGCAGCATCAATAGCCTGTGAAGAAAAGCAGGAATTCTTATCTATCTCAGTTATCCTCTTGAGATTACATTTTCCCTCAACAATGAATGAGAGAACCTAGACAAATAGCATCACCTAACTTTTAGGTCAATGAAGCAGTGAATCCTACCCCACTCACTATGAAACTATAAGGCAAGTGGTACTTCTTTTAAATTTTAAATAAATTGCTTTTCTGTTTTTATAGTTTGTTCGTGACAGTACCTTCAAAGAGATTCCACTGACATTTTACAGTAAGTTCATTGTAAATACTTCCAGATGGGTTTGATATTGCTTTTTAGTGTTGCCGAGTCCAACTTGGAATAGTACATCTCTTTTTCAATAAAGAAGAAAGCAATTTCTGGGAAAGTAAGATGTACCAATGAAGAAAAGGAAGAGAAAGTCTCAAAGTAGAATGTCTCTGGCTGCTGTGCTACTGTATTTTTCCCGTTCCAGATGTATGACTGGAAAGTAACCCTGAAGTAAGCTGTTCAAACTCTTGCGGTAGGCAAGATACATATGGAAAAGATTGTTTTTCCGTTCTTAGCCAAGCTTCAGTGCTTGATGCAGAGCAGATTGGATTGGTGCAGAGCACATTGTATTGTCTGTCTTTCTAAGATGTAGCATTGTACTGTTCTCACTCTCCAAGATGCAGCATTGACTGGGCATTGAGATACTTCCTTTTTCATGAATATTTCCAGAGGGACAGAATATACCTCTTCTGCCTGTTTCCCATATGGGCAAAAATGAGGCGTTTATGAGACACAGTTGTTCAGAATACTTTCTCTTTAGGGAGTAAATGTAAAAAAAGACCCCTTTAGCTCCCTTGCAGCCTTTCTCAGGATTTGCATTTAGTTTCTGAATACAGAGTCTGTGTAGAAACAATCTATTAGAAAACAAAGATCCTGCTGTAACTTTGTGAGGCAAAATGAATTTAGACAAATTATTTAATTCCTATGAAGTTCTACCCACAATTCACAGTAGAAATAGAAACCATCACATCAGACTTTTGAAAATTGGGAATAGACATACTGAAGTTAAAAAACCCTTGGAACAAAAAACTGAATAATTCACCTTGATGACAAGTCGAACATGAGTCAACAGTGCCCCAGCAGCCAAAAGAGCCAACCCTGTCAGGGGGGCATCAGGCACAGCATCGCCAGCCGGGCAAGGGAGGGGATCGTCCCGCTCTGCTCTGCACTGGGGCGGCCTCACCTCGAGTGCTGGGGGCAGTTTTGGGAGTCAGTTTTGGGCCCAGTGTCCAAATGAGGGTGACCAACATGGTGAAAGGTGTTGAGGTTAAGACTTACGAGGAGCTGATGAGGTCACTTGGCTTGTTCATTTTGGATAAGAGAAGGCTGAGGGGTGACCTCCTTGCTGAGCAGTGACCCCATTGTCGCCTATGCCTTCCCCAAGACGGGCAGTGGAGGAGGATGTGCTGGTCTCCTTTATGGTGACCAATGACAAGACATGAGGAAATGAAATGAAGCTGTTTTGGGAAGTGTTCAGACTGGACATTAGAAAAAGGTTCTTCACCTAGAGGGTGGTCGGTCACTGGAACAAACTCCTCAGGAAAGTGGTCACAGAATCAAGCCTGACAGAGTTCAAGGAGCTTCTGGACAACACACTTGGTCATATGGCTTAATGCTAGGTAGTCCTTTGAGGAGAAAGAAGGTGGACTTGATGATCCCTATGCATCTCTTCCAACTTGAGATATTCTATGATTCTACTTCCCATGGCCAGTGAGAGTAGCACAAGAAGCAATGTCTATAAAAATGAAGCAAGAGAGGTCAATGTGGACATCAAGAAAGCTATACCCAAAGATTTGGTTAAGTGCAGGACTAGGAAGGCTGGAACTTTTGCCAGTGAGGGCTTCTCTACCAGTAAATGGACATGAGTCAAATAACTCTAAGAGGTGTTCAATGGATACTTGAGTCTGTCCTGGATGTAGAGGGCCAGCTTGACCTCCCAAGGTCATACTTTCTGTGATGTTCTACCTATAGTTCTGAATGCTGGAAGGTTTCCTGTGTTTGCCAGATCAGCTCCCTAATGAAAAGGGCAATGCTCAGCTATGAGGTGTGTCAGGGAGTTGTGCAAACCTTTGTGTGGGTAATTGTACAAGCCCTCACTGTTATGTACCATACATCATGGTGGGTCCCGGGACTCATGGGTTTTGTAAGGCTCAAAGGGAAATAGCGTATCAGCAGATTCTGTCTGCAGGTGACATGAGTGTGTCACCATTCTGTAACCAGAACCAAGATTCATACTCTAGATCCTTTTGAGCTGCTTTTCCACCCATTAATATCTATGATATTATCCACATCCTTATGAGCAGACCAAATCTAACTGATCATTGCCACAAAGAAACTGTAAGAATGGAATGTACTGCATATTCCATTTTCTATATTTTCAGAAATTAACATAATAGAAAGCAACGTCCAGCCTATCATCACAAAGGAAGGTAAACGAGGCCTGTGGTGTATATATATTTCTGCATATGTTCATATACATATTCAGAATATATATTGAATATATTTCTTTAATGGGATGCACTTTGTACCTAGCAACTCCAGGGTGCTAAGACTTTGCTGGAAAAGCAAAGATACAAATATTGCAATTAGAACTGACTGAAACATTTCATATGAAATGATTACCCACAGTTGTTCTCCCCAAATGAGTTTTCTTCTTTTTCTACAGGCCTTTAAAAATTTTTTAAATACTTTTTTTTCAAACCATTTATTTTATTACCTTTTTTTTCAATTAAGACATTTCCTTTTTTTTTAAATTAAAACACATATTTCAAAAACCGAAGTACATATGTTTTTTATACTTTGAAGAAAAAAATTGGTTCATTTTTCTATAATTTTCAATCAGTTCTAACTATCAATATCTGTTGGATGCCTGAAAAGGATATCTAGCCGAACTTTGTTTTTTAATTTCTTGAGACAGAAGCATGACTTAAAGATTAGCGCTGGAGCTGAAGAGAACAAAACATGGAGATGGGACTGCTAAAATCACTTGTGATTCATAACTTAACTAAAGCTGATGAGATCCAGCTTCCCATTGAAATAAAAATGCTGAAAGGGAACTTGAGCTCAACTGAGAAAGGCAGTTAAAAGTGTCATGCAAGGAATTTTATCCAGACTGTTTAATCAGTGTTTCTGGGACAACTTCCTTCCAGAAGAAGTGACAAATGCTTATTTTGTCAGGAGCTTGACTGTGCTTCATCCCATTTAAGATTAGATGCCATTTAACATATATGTTGATCTTTGTTGCCTAGTCTCCATCATTAAATCAGATCCACAGTGCAATATAAATGGATAGATTTTTTCATATGGTAATTCATCCAAGATATTTTAGAAATCTTCCTATGGTGAGGGTGAATCACTCTCTGAAAGTACTCGTCCTCTGTTAGACCCAGAGAGAGAGTATATAGGTTAGGTGATGTACAGGATGTCTAGAAGTCGAAAATTAACTGAAACAAAATTGTCTTTTAAACAAAAAATGAAATGTCTGAGTACATGTGTAGTCAAATGTAGAACTATATTTTATTCACCAGATAGACGAAAAATAAATTTAGAAGTTAGTGAGTATTGAAGGGCTACTCCTTTCCATTTCCAGTACAGTATTTCTGCTTTGGGACACATTCCAGGGAGTGATCTCTGGCCATTGAAACCTTTCTGCTGATGATTGATTCAGATACAGGTCCAATAAAGCCAATTCTGGCCCTTCTGACCTTTCTCAGTAACAGCAGCAAGTGGCAGATCCCATCAGAACCATATAAACACACAACTGTCTGTAGAAAAATGCTGGCAAAGTTACATGTTAATTTTTTTGTCAGGAAGTTCTACCAGATCATGATGGGAAGGAGATTTCCATAAAAAAAAAAATTACACCTTTCCCCATCAGGTTTAGAGGGGGATGTGTGCCTTTTCCTTTCTCATTGTTTTCTACTTGTGTTGTGTTTCCATTGCTCCTACATAGGCATGTGTGGCATCTAAAAGATTAAATAGATGTAAAGGGTTAAATCTGTCTGAAACCAAATCTTAACAGAACAAATATTCAAAGAATTGATCCTAGACTAGGCAATATAGCTGGCTATGCCTTCACTTTTTGGTTTGAATACATCTGCTGTATCAATCACATGAAAAGGTACAGTTATTGAGAAATGTAAAAATAAAGTATTTATAAACATTCATAAATACACCTTTTACATCAATTCATTTATATTCGTCACTTGTACCAATGTAAATTGGTATTTAATGGATTGTCAACATGCAAAAAATTCCTCTAAGTTTAAAACAGAAGCAAGGGAATGAGTCTTCTGAGACGGCTTCTTTAAAATATTTATAAATGTGTTTCATCCAGACCTGTTAGAAAATAAAAGAAGTGATGGCTTGTTCAGCTGTTTAGAACTCATAGTAGATGAATAGAGGTCTATAATAACAGGGAATCCTTGTGATCCCATCAAATCATCTCATCTGCAGCAAATAAATGAATTATTTACCTCTAAATTCTAATTTATGCAATCATTTGCTATTAGAAAAGAAAAAAAAGTGCATTTTTGTTTTTTACTGTTGAACTTAGCCTAAACTGACTGCTTTCAACAATTAACATGAGGCACACATATTTAAAAGCTGTTGTTAAACTCAGATCAGTAATTATGGAAAAAAAACTCCAATACACAATCAACTTCTACAAAAATTCATACAAAGATATTTAAGGGATCTTTAAGGAAAGTAAAAAAGATGGATTATGCTAAGTCTCTGTCTCTGAATAAGGAACAAAGGAAGTTTGTTTTACAGCAGCTTCTTAAGTAGAAGAAGTCCCATAGCACTCATTAGAGAAGAGCCATATTATTACTGCTAATTGATGGTATGTTCCTAATTTATGCAGTATCTCCCGCTTTAGCGTGTCAGACAGAGATACATTTGGATCAGTGTAATCAACATGACTTCACTCATGATAATGATAGCCAGTAATGCTGATAAATATCCTTACAGCCATTCCAGCTGATCTCAGAAGTTTGCTTTTTGTTTTTTTTTTTAAGCTGCTTAACCACTGGCCAAGTCTTAAATACAAAGGAAAAAAAAGGAAAAAACCCCCACAAAAAAAACCTCAAAGCAAAAAATAAAAGAAACTCCAAAGCAACAAATAAAATAACCTCCAAAACAATAAAAAATAAAAATAATTTAAAAAATAAAAGGTCTCACTATGTAGATTGCATCCTGATCACCAGTAGAGCAATAGCTATAAGATACTTGCAAAGATGCAGAGTAGCCTTCTTACCAATATATATAGAAAAATACTCTCTTTCTGCTGCTGAGGATCTGGTTTATTGCCTGAAACTTGTCAAAAAATGTTAAAAATATCATATACACAAAATTAAAAAAAAAAAAACTATAAAGAGTAACTGTACAATAGGATCTATATTTAAGATTATGTATGAGGAAACAAAGGATTGTACAATGTTGCCACAAATAACCTCTCAGATTTAAACAGCCCTCTATTACAATTGTATGCTTTATCTAGAGCAGGGGGAGAAAATGCAAGCTTCATCTCACCCTCATGGAATACTATAAGTGTTTTACGACTGTTTGTAACATGTTGTTTTTTTCCTACGTCACAGACCCATCTATCACACAGCTCACTAAATTAATTGAAGGGGAACCTGAGTTCAAAATAGTCAGGGAAGGGGAGACAATAACTAAAGTGATTCATGGAGGTTGGTATGCTTTCAGCAACTCAATTTGTATTAGCTTAAATTTGAAGTGTTCACTATTCCCCATCAGTTTCTACTTTATCTAGGTGATTCATGTTAGACAGCTGTTCTGTTTTTAACAAAATCTTTGTGAAGTGCTGTAATTTTATTGCATCCTTTATTTTTTAATTCTCATGCATTTCAAAATATGCTTTTTTTTTCCTTTGTTGTGTTCCATAGCTATAGACAAAACAGTTTTAGAAATACTCTGCATGCTGACATATGTCTCAGTTAGAAATTATTTGCTCATAGTTGTCCTGCTATCAAATATGTAGTCTATGATTCTGTGATTGAAAGGCTATTTTGTCAGAAAGAGAGGTAAACCTTGCCTTCTCTTTGCTCAGGGCATTGAGATGTTCACATCTAGGATGGTTTTAGAGGAAAAATTGCATGTGATCATCCTAAATTTTGAGTTTAGTTCCTGAATTAGTTCCTGAAGAATTAGTTCCTGGTCTCTGAACATTTTTATTTTCATAAGATATTCTATGGTATTTCCTTGTGTGCTTCAGTCAGTTTCCACATCTCAAAAAGAACACTCAAAAGTTCATTACTTGATTAATGTCTTCAATTTAAAAATCCTCGTAGAACCAATTATTAAAACATACACCAAAATCATTGATGGACGACCTGTGGAAGTGACAGAGAAAAAAGTAACAGAAGAAAGAATTATTCAAGGTAAATTCAGTTGAGATATTCATTCTTCATAAGGTCCACCTTTAAATACAAATGTAACACATCTCAAGTTCTGTCCTAGTGCCTAAACTGCATTTCCTTGACAGATGAATTTTCCCTAATGCTTCCCACTGTCTCTGTAAGGCTGAAAAACTGGCCCTGTGTCCTACACACATATACAGAAATGGCAACAATGTTTTAGCAACATGCAAAACTATGAAAATGTGTCTTCTTTTTTTGGTTTTTATTTTCATATATTAGCTAAGTGTCGGCTTTCGCAAACTTCTTGCTACCATTTCACAGTGAGACTGATTTTATTGCTTTTTTGTCCCCTGTCTTGCTTTAGAAGGAAAACTTTTTTCATGAACTTCTGGATGATGTACCTCCAGGAAGGTTTCATTTTATCAAACACAGATATTTAATGTGTAGATGCCTACTTTTGCATGTCATCCCAGGCTCTCTTGACAGCCATTTCAGAAAAAGATCTCTATTTCTCTGTAAGGTGGGGACTTGATCTGACATCCACAGGTTAGACACTTGGGTACAGCTAATGTGAGCTAAAATTAATGGGCATCTGCATCCCTTGATTTACTGACACAAAAGCTCCCAAATTCCTTGGCCAATTTCAGTTATATGACCTATTTCAGAGATATTTCTTTAAGCATCCTAGAAATTAATGAGTGGAGTGACGTGTATTTAAGCATATATGCTATATGGAGTTCTTTATTGACACTTTTTGATCACCTTGCTTAAATATCAGTTTGAATGCTGCCATTAAAATTCTGTCTGCCAGAGAGCTTGCAAGGAAAAGACACTGTTATAACAACGTATTGAATTAGCTATAAGTCTTAATAGTCAGTTTAGTTAGAAAATGTTGAAATTTAACTGAAATTATTTGAGCAAGACAGAAATAAAGAACCATGCTTAAGTTATTATCATACAACTTTTTGCTACAATGAAAATAACTGAATGAAAGACCTTAGTGGTTTCTGAATAAACATGGGACTATTTTCTGGAAAAAATTTTGGGGGCGATGAATAAAATATAATTTTCTCGATTCTTGGATTCAACTTGCACTAATATCCCACATGAAATAGTAAATATAATGTAAAATGCCAGAATTTCAGAGCTGATATCTCCTTATTTTTAACCTGGAGAAACTGATAAGGAAACTCAAATGTTAGGCTTTCAAATGAATCATAGCAGTTATAAAAGCAAAAATGTCTATTTGCAACAGTCAATTAAGACTAATCATGGGACTTCAGAAATATCTGATCTATAACCTAATACAGCAGTGTTTAAAATTGTGTCTTAGTCTAAGATGTAAGCATGTAATTAGTTATGATAAATGTGCCTAATTACTTTCACAAATAGTTTTGACTAGTGTTTTTAATGCTCTTTCAGTTTAATTTGGGAAATTGTAAAAAATAAAGTTATCATATAAGCAGATTTCAGCATGTTAACCATGGAATCACCACATGTATTAAATAGGAAAAAATAATTTAAAGGGAAAACCTGGTATATCTGATAAAAGCCACTATCTTCTAAATTTTTTCCCAGGTCCTGAAATAAAATATACCAGAATTACTGCAGGGGATCCAGACAATGAAGAGAAGTTAAAGAAAATCCTCGAAGAAGGTTAGTATGTTTGTTTCATTTAATTTCTTTAATGCATATATATCGCTGTCTATATAACTTAAGTAATTAATGGATATTCCATGTTTTAAAAAATGATGCCCATACTTCTAGATCTTACACGGAGATTAAACCTCAGAACCGTCCAAATGTAATGTTCTGGTTTGAGTCCTTGATCTTCACATTTCAGTCAGCTCTAGAGTTGAGCCTGCCTGGGTCTATTATATAGTATGCAATGTTTGTCTTAAAATATGCTGTTTCCAGTGTTTATGTGGAATTTGATATCATAACAGATGAATTTTTAAATTCAGAACAATGATATGACAGGATTAATTCAGTAATATGCTCTTGTGGGATTTCCAAATGTTTTCTGTAAATCAATTTTTTTGCCATAACCTGTATCCTATCAGAGGTTACCAAGGTGACCAAATTTATTGAAGGTGATGGTCATTTACTGGAAGATGAAGAAATCAAAAGACTTCTGCAGGGAGGTAATTCAGTGTATTATAACTAACATTTTTGCAACAGGTTATGATTACTGAAACTCCTCTCAGATATGTTGAACTCAACATTTTAAAGACTGACATAGTAAAAGTGGAACTTTAATGGAAAAAAAATAGAATACTGTATTCTAGTGCCACATATCTATGAAATGGAAATATGTACCAAAGTTTTGATTAATCAATTCTTTTAATGACATTGATCACAGAAAAAAAAATTATTTGTGCTTTTTCAGTCTTTAAAAAGTTACTTAATTAAAACTCAGGGGAGCAATGAAGATTTATTCCACTTTTTTTTTTTTCAGTACATTTAAATCTGTGAAAAACACTTAAGAAATGGAACGTATTGTAACAGACCAAATTCATTTTACTTATCAGTTCTTCAGAAATGAATTTTCATTGCCCTCAAGTTAATAATTAAAGGCATGTTTAACATCCTTCTTTAAGTGCTTACAGGTGATGGATATCAAGAAATTAACTTTAAATCTCTTCAAATACAGCATTCCAAGGAATGGTTTTCTTTCCTTCTTGCTCTCTTAATTCTAACAGTTTTCGCAGTATATAACCAGTAGCTGTAGAAAACTAGTAAAAGAACTTCTGCTTATGAAATTAATCTTTATCTATGAATTTGGAATGTTCTCTGCTTAATGTAGATTAGAAAAACTATCTATAATAGCAATGGGGAATATAAAAGGAATTTAAGTGACATGGTTTTTGTAAAAGTTAGTTTAAACCTGAGTCAGAAGCTCAAAAATATGGATGGATGCTTCTCTTGACATAAATTAAATTAATCCATTTCATTTTATGTTCACTTTTTAGTAAGTTACAAAATTGTATACCAGTAAAGCAACTTACAGCCACATTTAGTTCAATCACTTAAATCGTGTAGTTTTCAAAAACACTATTCTGTGGATGTGACTTAAACTTCAGTCGAGTAAAAAATTTCCTGATGGCTGAACAGGTGAACAGCTGTCCGCCAAACTTAAACATGCTAGTTGGTAACACAGCTAGTCTTAGAGAAAAGCCAAGATATGGCTATGACTCCTGTTCACTGTAATTCTTTTTTCTGTTTTAAACATCTAAATCTTAGTTTTACACACCTAAGCCAGAATTTGCCTATAATATTGGAGAGAAACCTAAACTTCCAGAGGATTTTTCATTTGATCCTAAGTATCCCAGCTACATGAAAAGATTTGCTCTCTGGAGATGCCTATTTCTGGATTGAATATTTAAAAGAAAAGCTGGAAATTAAAAAAATTGCAGCAAGAAAATTCCTCCATATACTGCACTATGTTCTACTGGTTTAAACCAAGAAACAATAAGCAGGATCAAGCTTTATCAGTAGAACTGTTCAAAACTGACAGGTCTGATGCCAGAATCTAACAATTATAACCGTACTTGTAATTGCCTTCAGATACAGAGGTATACAATTAAATAGGCATAATCTGTAGAGATACCTCTTAGAGCATATAGGTGTATGGGAAAGAGATAAATAGTTTCTCTGTAGGAAATTTGATGAAGACAATATAATCTCTTGAATTCTCGGTATTTTCCTTGCTATTATATGTTAGTTTGCATAAGCATCCTGCTTTACAGAATGGACCGAATAGACAGATTTGTCTTTTGCTTTAATTTGATTTTTCTCTATCTTTTCCACGATTTATCCAGTCAGCTGCCCTTGGCTGCCATGATAACACCTTCCTAGACATTTAGCCAATAAAAGCAGATACACATGCTGATTTAGGGTTGTTGGTGATTATGGTGATAATGCTTTATGGCCCCCTTGTCTACACAAAATTATTTTTTACTGAGAATTTCCTAATCATTTAAATTTGAGTACAGTCACAAACAAATGTATTATCCCTGTCTAAATAAAGGAATGATTTCATATGGGCTTTAATTCTGCTCATAAAATAGCCAGCACTGCTTAAAACAATTAGCACTCTTTGCTGAAATAAAACTTTAAACCAAGATTGCAATGAATGACTCATCCCTATAAGTAACATGCCTTATGGCATGAATAGCATGGTATCCTGCAACACCTACACCCAACAATGACATTGTTTCCACTGAAGGCTCCTTGCATATGGAAAAATGCTATGCCAGATTTGACTCATTTGTTTTTGATGCTTACCGTAGCTGGAACTGAGTACACCAAGGTTACTAAAGTAATTGAGGGAGAGCCACAGATTATCGAGAGAGAAATCAAGAAAGTTCATCTGGAAGGTTAGTTTGTCAAAAATTCAGTATCACTAAGACCTGCTTTGTCTAAAGTGATCATTCCAGGTGAGGTTTTATAGTATCTATTCATAAAAATTACTAGGTCTGAAGCCAGCATTTTAGCAAGAAGAGTTTTGTAATTGTTTTGGAAAATAATTCTTTCACTGACGTTGCAGAGAAAAATGTTGAGGCTCATCTTGTGGCTAAAAGTAACTAAAAGATTTGGCAAGCATAGTAGACAGGAGGAAATGCCCAACCACAAAGCTTAGGTAAAACATTTGAAGGAAAACGCACCATAAAGAATTGACTTTTCTTTAAGCAGCACATAAAGAAGAAGACCACGTGAGTTGCTTTTAACTTGAGTTATTTCTTGTCGGAGTAAATGTGATTTGTTGCTGTGAGGGTTTCTCAGCACTGTGAAGGAGTGGGTGGGGTGCAGGGAATATAACCTCTGGGGCTGAGTAAATATCTCACAGGCTCTTGGTATTTCTCTACCTTTGTCCTGTTAAATGAGGGAAGAACTCAGATTTGAAAAAACAGAATGGAATAAAAGTACAAAAGGAGCAAAATAGAATTCAATCTGCCTTTATACCAGCAATTTGTACTTCAAGTTTAACAATCATTATTTAAGGATCTTCATTCAAAGTTAAGAAGTAATTTGCTTATGGTTTCTTTTGTATTTACCTCTTTTTCTAATTCTAATTCTAATAATGCAGAACAGGTTATTCTGTCAGCCTTTGAACTAAATGCGTAGGAAAAAATATTATGGCTTTTGGAGAATGAAATTAAATAAATGTGTTTCTACCTTTTTAACTTTGAAGTCTGTGCCAAACAGTGAAGGTTGATACATAGTGTTTGTACAGCTTTGGTGCTGAATAGTACAAGGCATGCTGGGGAGTCTCCTATTGCCTGAAAATGACAGATGGGTGTGATCTTCAAACATGAGGCTTATCTGAAAGCATAATTGTACAGACAGCACCTAAGTATGGAAAGCATGGTTTGGATGGACCATATTCTGTCCTTGTCAGGGAAGTGCAGAGCTTGAAATTTTCTGCCATGGTGGTGCAGATACCCAGTGTTTAGCCTCAGCTAGAATGAGGTCAAGCCTGCATCTCAGGGCTATGCATTGATATACCCTGTACCTTAGGATGAAAAGAGAGTCGGCTGCAGCTTGTTAAGTGAATACACAAGTACTTCATGGTTGTAAAGAAGGAAAAATCACTGCAGTAACTTTTCTGTGACGGTAACAGAATTATTTCTTATGCTTTTGACATGTTTTTCCTCCCAATGAGGAGACATCTGGTTAAAAATGTCTCAAGGTTCAATGAGAAAAAGGAAAACATGTCCATAGCTTCACTGAATAAGTGAAAAAAAATGATATATCTAATGGGGGTGGTGCCTATTCAATAGCCCTTGCTCTGCTCCACCTTTTAAAGCAGAAACCTGAGAAAATTAACTGAACTCTAAATGCGGAATCGCACAGTGGGCTCACAACACAGTTACAAATCAAGCCCCAAACACAGCTGGAAATGTGGCAAACATCTCGTAATGCTTTCAAGCATTTAGTTTATGAATAATTCCTGAAGTAATGGCAATGCAGCAGACCTGGATATCCTCTGCCAAAAGCGGAGACTGAGTCCTGTCCCTTAACCTGAGCTTTTACCTCACTGACAGCGTTTGATGAATGAAGAGCATAGACAAAATGTCCTGACACCTGCCTGCATCATGTAACCATCTGTAGAAGATCAGTGCGGATAATGGATTAATTCATATTTTTAAAATGCAAAAATACTTTTGAAATGTTACTAAGCTTTAATGGATGACTGCACATGAAAGAAATGTGGGAATTGTATTATAAGCATTCATGTTTCAGGTGATCAAGCCAACATGCTACTGGAACAAAATTCTTAATTTACTGAAAAATTTAAAGAACAAACTCAAAAGTCAGCAATGAGTTTCCAATATTTCTAATGAGTTTTAATTCAAAGGCTTCCGCAAATAACTTCTGACTGCAAAATTTCTGTTTTCTAGAAGCAGCTGTACGGAGACCACAACCAACCAGGAGGACACAAGGTACAAGCAAAACACACGTTTAAATATATAGCACATATCAATTATTCTCAGTTATCTTAAGAGTCAGGAGAGGAGAAAAGCTCTTGAAAATACAGACTTCAAAAGGAAAAAGTTGCATTTCTGCTTTTAAAAAAAATGAAAAAAGTTTGGAATTGCTAATTATTTTTTCTGATATCCAAAAACAACCTAGATGATGTGCTTCAGTCAAAGAGTGTTTCAGATGAAAATAAAGCCATCAAAGTAAAATCTGACTTTGGAGTCTTAACAATCGGAAAATGGCACTCTGGCATTCTCCACCGTAGGACTTATAACTCTCAGAATCTATGTTATTTTGATTAATGAAGAAGCTGGAAGATTGGTTTAATTTCACAGCTGCCAGCACAAGAGAGAAATGTTCACCGCCAGGCTTCATCTTTCCTTTTCACGTCTGTTTCACAAGTAAATACAGTATGCAGCGTTGCTATGTTATATATAATTATAGGTAATAATTAAAGTTCTTTTTCCATGTTTCGCAGGGGGAGCAGCAAGAAGGAGGACAAGACTAGATCGTTCCTAAATGCTTGCCAAGACAGAATTCACAGAATTGCAAATTAACAACATGGTCTTTGAGAGGAACTGTTTGGGTTTTTTTTGAATGAGAACATTAGAAAATGATGCTGTTTTGATGACTTAACGTAAACTGAACCATGAATCCACAAAAAGATGTGAAGCTGCAGATACTCACTGCCAGCACAGTGCTCACAAGGAGTAGTCCATTGGAGGTGCTTTTACTGCTCTTTATAGTAAGCACTATGCAAAGTGGGATCCTGGAAGCCCAAATACTTGGTAGAACCAGGGTCCCTTCTTATGCTGGCTAGTAAGTGTTTGCAGGATTGGATTAAAAATGAGCAGGGAACAATACAGAGTGTATTTTTTTATTATTATTATTTCCACAAAATAAGAAATATAAGTGAAATTAGATAATTTTTAGGAAAAAAAAGAATCACCTCAGGTGACTTTTATAGTAATCTAAGGAAATAAGAGATGTTAACATAGCACTTTTGGTTCAGTAGTATTGTATGCTTTTTATAAGTCAAAATTCATCATGTGTTTAAATTTGTAATGATACCAGTAATGTTACCTTTTCTAAGCAAACGAATATGCTTTATATTAAATGTATCCTTTTTTTTGTCCTACATTGCATATCCAAATACCTCCTGCTAACTTGGCTAATGGAAGCTCTTGAAAAAAAGAAAAAACCAAACATTATGAGCTTCTTGCAATGTATTTGAGATCATGTTGACTTCTTTATCTTCAAGAAAAATCATTCCCATTAAAGGAATCTTATAGCAATACATGTACTGAGATTCCGAAGTGTTTTCCCACTTTTCCTTAAATGTGTCTTTTGATTGTTAAAGTGCGTTATAAAAGGGATAAATAAAATGCATGCAAACAGTTAACTCAGCATGGAAAAAGGTCTTACAAAAATGAGGCCAGGTCTGAAAGCTTTTGTATCAAAACATGCTTTGCTAATGGCTGGTACTAATGTGGAGTTTTCTGTAAATTATGTCAATTTTATAACTCTAGTTTTGTACTCATAGAAGTTGTCTGCCTTTATCAACAAAAGGTGAAAGGCAATTATTAATGGAGTAGAAAAAACATATTCAGGTTCCTTAATTTTGCAGACCAAAGTTTCAGAGCCATTGTCTAACATGCTTTTCTACTTCTGTTTTGAAACAAATACTCAATAAAGAATTTGGCTGAACTGTGCTTGCTTTCATTTGTAAATATTTTTTAACAGTAAAGCAAATTCTAAACATTCTTATGATTTTTTAGTCTAACTGGTAACTGCAAAATATGCTTTCACAGAAGCAAACTGATGCTTCCCTTTCTTACTTAGCATGTGCTAATGGACTTAAACTGCGTCAGTCTCCTTAAACAATTAAAAACTTTCCCTAATTCCGTAATGACATACCCTAAACACTGTTCCTAGAACAGTACAGCTGAGAATGGGATTGATAAGTTGTGCAGCCTTACTGGGCCATCAGACCTCACTAAGGTAACCGCAGTATCTACTATGATCGTGCTTTAGTGGAAGGACAGCTTTTAACCCTGGCAAGGCCTAGATGACTTTTAGGTCAGCATCAGAGCTCTTAGGACTATCTAGAAGGTGAACTGAAGCTGTCAGTTTGGGACATTTTATAGTCATTAAATCATTGGCTTTAAACTTCTTCCTTCATTGCTGTGCTACCATGACCTATCAGTCAAGTAAGATTTTAAATGACAGGAATTATTTTAGTTGAAGAATGTGTCTATGTTCTCTCCTCAAAAAGGCTTAGGAGATAAGGGAGAAAATAGAACGGTAATGACAGATAAAGAATGGACAGAAAATGGGAAGAAAGTAGAAGGTAGCAAAAAAATTGATTAAAACCTGTCCTGTGGTAGGACAGTTTTACCTTTTCAATTAGGAATAAATTGGTGACATACCGTTACTTTGGTATGTTTTCTGCTTTGACAACATTTTAAAGCATCTGGTATGCACTAAAATACATTTCTGTACTTCATCCTTCAATAGAATCTATTAATAATATGTAATGTATAATATAATAATAATAATATATAATACAAGTTAAATACAACAGTATATAAAGGGCACTTCTCCATGAAAATATGTTTCCCTGATACATGGTCCCTCTCAGTCCTTCATAGACCACAGTAGATATCTGCCCAGCTACAATGAACAGTGATGTTTCTTTTGGTGGAGTGGCTTTTTCTAGCTATCTGAACAAGAATCTTTCCACAACCCAATGCAGAAAGAAAATCAAGATGTTCTTTTATTTGCTTTTTATATGCTTAGCCATTTCTGTTTCAACAGTCTTTTACCAAAGAGCAAATTTGGAAAACTTACAACTTCTCCTGCCCTGCTATTTATTTCCCCTCACCTCAGAGCAATTTAAATTAATGTAATGTGATTAAACAGGGGGTTAGCACATTACCAAGTCTCATTAGTAATAGAGCATCCACTTATTTATTTTGTGTTTCCTTGTAGTCTCTCAGGTACTTATAAGTAGGAATTTCCAGTTGAGTTGGTGGTGGAATTCTCAAAGCATTTCTTCTGCTTCCTTTGATATCCTGCGTGAAAACTAATGCAGAAGAATTTTTAACTGTCAGTGTTCCCAAATCTGTCAGTTTTGCCAGCAGTAAGCGCACATAAATAATCTACAAGATCACTAAATATGGGGATTGTGCTATATGATCTAAGTAAAACAAAATGAGTATTTTGATTCCTTCACAAAGACAATTGTGTGAAAGCTGAAAAAAAAATGTCAGGAAGGATTTTTTTTTACCATTTCCATTTTGACAATTGAAAGTGTGCTAAGCAAGTGACCCTCTCAATGTAAACCTAGTATGGCTTTTCATGTTGTTCATCTCTCAAAAGACCAGAATAGCAATACCAAACTAAAGAATTCCACTTTTCGTCCACAAAATACTCTAATAAAATAGTGGGTGGAGGCAGTAGTCCTGACAGATCCATTGTACTGTGATTAATATTTTACTGTCTAAAGCTCAGAACTGATAAACACCAATCCCAGATGGAGGCTCTGAGTAGAGATACCAAAGCCTAAGCACAACTCAAATGAAAGAAGAACTGATTTCCTTGAGTACTGAGCTGCAGAATTCCCAGTGATAGCATAAGATGTGTAATGGGATCATGTGGGATTTTCTAAGATTTAGAGTGGCACAGAGCTTCATCTTCAATTATTAAAGCAAGATTTGCCTCCACTTCTCTTCTGCATAAACCCCAAGTGTGAAGATTTCAAAGGTTCACTTTCTCCTTTGCATCCCCTTCCTCCAAAGGTATGGTTTTTATAGCATCTCAAGAAAATGCAAGCCTATCAATATTCTCAAGGGCTGTTTTTCAGTATAGCATTAATCTTTTTATAACATATGGAAAAAAATTTGATTGAGTATATTATTTTTTTTTTTACCAAGATTAATTAAAACATTCAGTGGTCTATGGGGTTTATCTTTAACAGCTGGCACCAAAGAGGAAAATTAGCTAATAATTCTACATGGGGAGGAGAAAAATTCTGTGTGGTACAAGTAATTAGGATCAGGATGACAATATATCATTAGCAGCCAAGCATGTTATTGACTGAAAATAGAAGCACTTTCTATTGAGGAGACTTTTCAGTCTCCTTTACAGCCATACTAATTTATTCCCAACACCTTACTAGATTAAAATGCTTCTTTTCTTGCTGTTTTAACTAGCGTCTTTTAAATACCACAGCGATCAAGCTTTCTTTTATGGATTTCTTTCTTGCTAAACAAAAGTAACCTCTATGATAGAATGTGCAGGTCAGAGGAATGGCATCAGCACTTACACTTTGGATCACAATGTTCGTCAATCCTCATGTGTTAGGTTGCATTCTGATCTGATGCACCTCCTGCCTCCTCTGATTTCTTGACTTTTGTTTTTATTTCTCATACTACTAAGTGAAATCATAACTAGACACTTTGCTTGTGTATTTAGATCCAGCGGCACAGGCAGCCTTCATCCACACTACCAGTACTTTGTCCTCAGCTTCTTTTACCACCTAGTGCCCGATGCAGGTACAGCCCTTGTACTTAGACTTGTTAAACCTCATGAGGTTCTCATGGGCCCACTTCTCAAGTTTTCCAAGTTGCCCTGGATGGCATTCCACCTTTCTATTGTGTCAACTGCACTGCTCAGCTTTGTGTCATCTACAAACTTGCTGAGGGATATGCCACCAAGAAATGGAAGATGCTGCTTGTCATGGTGTGCAGGGTGTTTAAGATAGGAGGAGCACTGCTTTCTGCATGCCTGCTTTATATTAATTCATTCCAGGACAACTCCTGCTGGTACATTTGAGAGCTGTTTTAATCATGTCTGGGTTGGTTCACAGGCATTTATACCTCTAATTGCTAGTCCCGTTTTATTTTAATATTTTTCTTTGTGAAATACTTAACAGCTTTTCCAACAGCTGTATTTCTCATATGGAACAGCTGTATTTCTCACCAACTCAACATGTGGCCTGAGTCAGGAGCACTTTGAAGACATGTGATGTGATTGTAATGCTAAACAGAATTAAAACAGCACCTTTGTTAATTGAGAAAAATGCATCAGCGCAAAAATCACTGGCAAGAGACAGGGGTGTTTTCAGGGGCATAGACAGGAGTGATTTGGGGTATGATTTGCAGAAATTTACCCCAATGTCTTTGGCTTGTTGACTAGAGAAAAAGACCTCTTAAGGTCATCAATGCTCATGCAATCCCCCAAAGCTCATGTGCCTGCCTGTCACTGTCACCATGGTCCACAGTAAATCCAGATCTCACATCCATCTTTCTACAGACACCTAGGTCCATTTGTCTGGAGGACCTAGTAGGACTTGTTTCTGTCTGCTGTGAAGACCACGACTACAAGGTGCCCGGATGGCATTTGAAGGTATAGATGTAGTGGTGAGGAGAGTGCTGAGCCCTCTTGTCTCATCTCTAGAAAAAAAGCAGTTGAGACATAACTGGGAAAGTCTGTTCTTTCCAGGGAGGGCAGAAGGAAAACTCATTTCTGGATCCCAGCTGGACAGAGACAGGAAATACAGTAAGTACAATTTTTAAAGAGGAGTCCTGGCAGAGAGCTTTTTTAAAATAAGAAGTATATTGCTGTTGTTATGGGGGTTTTATTTTGAATTTTCATATGAAATTGGATATGGATGAGGTTGTCTTTGGAAAGGCTTATCCCATAGTGCCAAGATCTCAGTAATGCTGCATGCAACCACTGCAAGACCCTCGCCTCCTGTACAAGCCTGAAGAAGCCCCAGGAGCATTGCCAAGGTAATGGATCTTCATGCGTATAAAAATACACCCCAGCTCTTTTGGGACAATACCTGAATGTGTACTCTCCTCCACCTCCAGTCCCCAGAAAGGACTCTAAAAGCATGAGCCAGGGATATGTCATGCCACAATCCAAACAGAAGCGAGTCTGGAACAAAACAGCTGCATATCAAGGGTGTATTTATAATTTCTCCAGCTAGACATCAGAGACATTACAGATGGAAAAGTCTCATTAGATTATGTTATCAGTCTACTTGCCAAGCCTGGATTGTTCCCCACTATCACTTTCCATAATGCTTTACCCGTATGAGTGGTACCTTCCCACAGTCATTCTCTCGTACTCTCATCAGGGCCACTTTCCTATATTTTGTTCCCCTTTCTGTCTTACCTGCCATCAAATAAGGCAGATGTATTCCACCAAGTAGTCCTTCAGCAGAAGTGACAACTGCTTTAGCTATACCAAGGGTGAACATCCCTGTTAATGTGACAATCATCAACTCACTCATATTTTCCTGAAACATCTGTACATTGAATAACTATTTTGGTTTTGAACAAACTACTGACTTTGATTTAGTTCGTGGATGGTCTCATAGGTCTGCCACTTTTTTCTTTTTTTGCCATCATATGATGCCATATAAATTCAAGATGTGTATTTCATGAGATCACAGAACCACAGAACATTTAATGTTGGAAGGGACCTCTGGACATCATCTGGCCCAAACTCACTACTCCAGTAAGGCCAACTAGATCTCTGAAAATTATTTAGAGACTGTTGCATTTGTGAATAATTTCTTATGAACTGGAAATACCTCTAGGTATTTTCCTCCTTGTGCCAAAATCAAATTATTTTTTCAACACCGTGCAGTGAAAATCTATTTTGTGTAATTGTTGAAACTTCTCATGAATCAAGTAAGGTTATGTCTGTAGGAGTGTGGCAGCAGATGCTTATAAAATTCAGCATGCTTTTCAGTTTCATCACTGAAAATCTTACTGGTCTGAAAGTCTTCATCCATTGGCAGCCATGATGCCAGGGCTGTGCCCATGAATCAGGAAACCATTTCAATTCATTTAGCTCTTGGCATCTAGACTCTGAGTTTCAAAGTTCAGAAAGGCCGTAGGCTTATGGTTTCACAGACAGAATTACCTGTGACTAGGAGCACTGATAACTGAAATAACAAGAGAAAATCAGGCTGTATTAGCTGATCACAGACAGAAAATAAGCTATATGTGCATCTTCACTTTGTTCAGTGGGTATCTTCAGAATGTGCCTGCCTCATCTGTCCATATAAGCCATGTACACAGCCACCGTGATTTTACCACGTGTAGAGTTGTGCACATTTTTAACTGGGTACTCAACTGGAAACGTCAAAATTTGAAGCCCGGTTATATAATACAATTCAAATTATCTTAGTACATCAACCAGCCACTCTGAACTGCTATGTGAAAAAAAAAGCTCCTCTAAATTTTATATAAGCAACCAGAGTCACATGTTACCCATGAGCCTGTGGCTTAGAAATGCTAAAGTTCCCAACCATGCCATTAATCATGGACTGTCCTCCTTCTGCTCAAAGGGTAGTCCAATGGTAAATTCTGTTCTAATCATTAAATCATTTCGATCGTTAAAATTCCCTACACTGATACCTTCAACACTAAGATCCTAGACCAAGTGCTAAACAGCTCTTTTGGATAAGTTGTTTTCTCCTTGTCCAAAATTCCACACTGCCATATAATTAAATTGTGAGGTTATGATCTAACTCTTTGTGGTTTCCGTGTGAATGCTATTAAAAATATTTTTGCAGTGAAAAATTACCACATAAGTAGTAATGAATGTTGAAGATACAAACCAGACTTTTTGTATGTCCATTCCTGGACTCTCTTTTATTCATTCATGGGTGATGAGGCACTATTAGAAGCCAGTCTGGCTTCACTCTCTGCTCTGGTCACCATGTCTTCCCCTCAGGGAAACCACAGTGTGGAGAGGAAATCCTTGCATGACCCAGGCTCACCTGGACATGAGGGTAATGGCAGGTCATGCACAAGCCCTGCACTTCAGAAGCACTCTCGGGTCACACAAGAACATTATGATAAAGTTAACCAACCTCTTCCCTGGTTAGATATATCCCTATGTTCATTTCTCTGCACTATTTAATGTGGTAAACTTTTACTTGTGCAATTTATTTAGTTTTCCTTCACTGATACCACCATTTCTTTTTATTCTCCTAGTCATTTCAACAATCTTCGGAAAATAAGAGATTTTTGGGGGGCAATGGCTATACCTGCAACAATCTTTCAGCTACACAAGCCTTTCATTGGGGCTGAAATTGAATATTCATTAACTGATCCAGTATCAGATGTAATGGTCACTTTTTAAGATTAATTTGAAATATGCAAAATGTATCTCTGGGACACAGATTTTAACAGCTGTTTCATCACAGACATTAGGTGGATATAATCTGGGAAGAGATGCCCTTCCCCTGCAGACACCAGTGGGAGTTTTGTCAATTTTTGTGGAGGCGGGATTACATCATAATATTTTTTCTTTCTTTTGTTACTCTTTCTCCACCCATAATTTATTAAATTACCTAACAAGGAGGAGTTGTGACTCTGAGTCTGAATAAAACTTTTAAACACATGGTGTCAGTGGATTGGTACACGAGACGGTCTTGCTTCCAGCATTTGCTAACAGCAAAGGGAGCTGTGAGATGAAGGTCCTGAAGTGTGGGTGATTTGGATCTACATCACTCTCCTCTTGGACTTTGAAACTAAGGTAGGTACCCAAGTCTGTCATCTGCTCAACAGTAAATAGACAGATTATGGTTCTTGGTATCTCAGTATCCAGGGAAAGGAAAGTCTGCAGTTACATCTATCACCTAGATGAAGCTGCAGAAGTTACTGGCCTCCAAATACCAGTGTGCAAAATGGAACACCTGGGCTATGGTCTAGGATGTTGTTAGTTAAAACACAACTTGGTGTAAATTACTCATGGTCAGGGTTTTTTTTCAAGGGAATGACTGACTGAAACAGAAGTGTAATTGGGGAATCTGGTTTACTAATGTTGCATCTAAGAAAGACGGAGTCTGTTTTGAATAATGGCATTCCAGAGCTCCCTGAAGCAGGCTCAGCTAATTCACTCATAGAATTATTTTTCCACCTAACCCCATCATCTTTTTTGTCACATCAGATATCTGTAGCAGCTTGGCAGTACATAATTTCAAATTTTAAAGAATATTTTTAAGAAGTTAAAGTGTACACACAATATTTAGATTAGAGGACACACATGGAAATTTACCAATTTATAAATATTGGATGCAACCTTTCTATGGGAATTTCATGACATATTGTTCTGCCAGGTTGCATCACAGGTTTCACATTATTTCTGACACTCTGGACAGGCACAGACCAAAGAATTGCAGGGCTGAGAGAAGGCTTGGATTCATGCACTGTGTGGATGAGCCAATCCACTTGTACAGGAACCGCATGCAGCCACTGTCGTCATATGGCATGATGTCCCTGAAGCAGATTCACTCACTTACACATAGATACCAGCTATCAGCAGAGTCAGAAAGCTGCAGACTGAGAAAACACAGGTACTCACCCTTGATAAAAGAGCAGCCACAAGGCTGATCAAGCAATCACACAAGGCAAAAAAAGACCTCCCTGTGGAGACCTGCCTGGTTAAACATTCTTCTCTATTACAGCTTTCAACACAATAGATGTTTGTCCAGCTATTTTTTAGCACTTTTCACTTATACTAGACTTTATTTCTGCTGATAAAATTAAGAAATGCTTTGCTTTGGAGAACACGATATATGTGCCTGAACTGCCTTGGAGAGCATTCTCTATATATGCCTTGGAGAGCATTCTCTTTCCAGAACTGGGGGCAGATTAGTGACAGTTATGGAAACCATCATCTTACCAGCTCGGGTTTTCCAATAGAACACCCAAGCACATGTGCACAAGAGCAGTATGTGCTGAATTCAGTAAGCCAGTGTAGACAAGCAAGGAAACAAGTCTTTAAGACCATAGGTTCCACCCACACACTTAAAATTCATCTCTACCCACAAAATCAGGAAAGGAAGGGTCTCAGGGGCAAAACACAGCTGAAGAAGTTAGGTAACCAGAGCCTGATCTAAAGTTAGGCGAATCCTATGAGTCCTCAGCAGAAGAGATGACGACTTGATGTTCACTTGATTACAGGGTTACTTTCAGGCACACCATAATGTAGTCAGCCAGACTCTTAGTAAAGAGACCAAACAGACCACTACAGTCTTCATATGCAGGCAATATTCCAAAATAATAACAGAAAACTCTGGCATAATATTTTACCCTAATTTACTTTCTTGTTTTTTGGTGTGGTTTAGTTTGCGTTGGATTAGGGGTTTTTTGCCAGGATAGATTTTGAATACTGCAACAAAAGCAAAGGAAGTAGAAACTATGGCTTTGACCCTGTACTTCATAGCAGGTTATATTGTGGGATATAAGTCCCATTGCTAAAGCTGCACCTCCTTCCCCAAGCTTCAGCTGGGAAAGATTTCTGTTCCCTCTACCCAGCTCAATCTCCATATTTTTAGAATGCTCTTATCGTTATGTTTTTTGTTAGTAGTTAGTTGAGACTCAGGGCACAAGCTGTCTCAGCTGACAATGCACTGATGTGGTGCTGGCCGAAATACCAGTTCTGAGTGGTTTGCAGACCAGTTCACATAGCGATTCCCCAAAATGTTCGGTTTCCACAAGCTGGTGGAAGTGCAGCTGCTGGTGCAATCAGCCCATGTGTTCTCTGCCTGCAGAGACACACCCCCTGGACCACAGAAAAATCTCTGGCACTTTAACTTGTGGCAATAAGGCTTTCTGCCATATGTAAATCTATGCAAGAGTGAAGCTCTCTATAGTGAATACAATCTCCTTTTCAGTAAGTACAAAAACACTTGAGTTATCCAGGGGATATTTCATGTTTCTAAATTGGGAATTTGCTTTGTTTCACTCGGCCTGAGTGTTCTTCACCCAAAAAAGGAAGAGTCATTGCAATGAACGTAAGCCTGATGCATAGCGTGCACAGTCTTTGGCTATCTTCATTAAAGTCCTTTAAGGTATTCGGTGCTAGAATTAATCTTTGCTATTTAGACTTCATTGTCAAAACATTTAGGCGGTTGCAGTTTTTAACTAGCTGTAAAAATATAAAAATATTTGTGAGAGTGCTTATAACTTCAAATTATAAGAAGAAAGATAGCCAAGACATAATAAAGCCTATACACACAATTAAATAATAATAAAGAAGCATTTTTTCTGTTGTTTCTGGTAAAGAGTATAATCCTGAGTGTAATAATAATAATAATAATTTTTTTAAGCCAAAAAAATGCTTTGAGGTCACTGATACAAGTGCAACTTTAAATACATATTATATGTGGAAAAACTATGACTGTGTCTGGTTTGTGCATTCTCCTATCTCATTAAAAAGTGTAAAAGACACTGCTTGCCTTCTTATTTAAAGGAAATGGTGAACCATTCAAAATATGCGACATCTTCATACTAAGAGAGCATATGCCATGTATAGAGGAAAAAGACCTGTGTTTGCTCTCATCCAAGAAAGTTTTAATCAGGTTTATTAAAAAACCCAAGCTGTTTTTCCTGTTTTGTCAGATCATGTCTTTTAAGTAAGTGGGGGTTTTTTATGATGATAATCAGTTCTTTTGTATTACATTTTTCGTTTGCATAAACTGTAAATATTTGGCAACAAAATTAATATTTCTTTAAAAAATCACAAGATTAATAGTATCAATAATACAACTGTTACTACTAATAAAAAAACCCTAAGTTTTAGAAAACGTGGACTGGTAGCTGGGATCCCTGGAGCTTCATGTGGCCATTGAATAGCTTGAAGTGTCTGATTTCCATACTTTCCCACAACTGTCCATTACCTTGTCCCTAAGATGTGCAGAAAATAGCATCTCTCAGGGCTCTTTTCCTTTGTCAGTGCAGAAGACAGAAAACTCTACAGCAGGCAGAATCATTCATTATAAATGACTACACACATTGTCTCCATAGCAGTGAACTGTACAATAAAGGAGTCACCAAGAAGGAGTCAAAAGCTGATGACGGAAATGGATCTTGTTCCAATGCTTTGTGGGTTGTATGAGTCTATTTTCCTGACCTTGGCTCAGGAGGACAGTCGTGTGAGGTACCTGTGCTCACTTTCCAGGAGAGATTTCCATGGGAGTTTTTCAGTCAATGTATTTTGGGCTTGTGCAGAATTAATATTTTTTTTCCCCCTCAAGGAAATTGAAACTTTCTATGAGAAAATTTATTTGTCCAGCTTTTTTTTTGCCCTGCACTTCATACAACTCAGTTTTCACCACGTGTGGCACAATTTTATACTTTGATAGAACTGTTCTCTTTAATGAATCCTTTTCCATCTTTAGACACCTTTGGGAAACTGGTAACAATGCTGTTTTCTGATCTTACGTGCCACAAAAGTAATTTAAAAGCAATGACTACATTTCAAATGATTATGGTTGAACACTTTAGAATTATGCCTTATAAAATACTGCATTGAACTGCATTGAAGTGTTCTCTGGAATTATTTATACATTGTCAGAGAACATAACAGGACTAAAACGTTTCTGTAAGTATATATCTGCTTAAAAGTTAGGAATTTTGGAGCTGTTATGAGCTGTTTATTTGTTCCACTGGGGTTTTTGTTTAATTGTTTTAATTATTAGCATGAATTTTCGTGCATTTCAGTGCCTGAAATTCAATTATGCAGTTCCAGGAAACAGACAAAAATAAGTCAGTGGCCTAAAGATTCTTAGTGCTTCAAACTTTTCCTTCATTATTTCTGATTTAGGACTTTTACTTAAATCAATCATTAAGTCTTCCTGTCACTGGAGATCAAAGAGACAGAACACATCTTAACTATTTTAACAATAAAGGTGTTTGAACAAAAGCACAGTTTGCTTCTCCAGGCAGGCCTAAACCAGTGTGATTCTTCTGTTATGAATTCAAACATTTCATTCTCAAAGAGAGTAGGTTTAGATTAGGGATCAGGAGCTGGATGGAACTCTGAGTTCTGTCTCTGGCCATGGCAGAGGGGTTGTAACTAGATGACTTTTAAGGTCCCTTCAAACCCAGGCCATTCTATGATTCTATGATTCTATGATTCTATGATTCTATGATTATTCAGAGAAAAAAATATGGGAGAAGGCCACAGACACCAGGACTCATAAGTCATACATTCACAGTACATTTTCCTTGCCTCTACATTTCTAACTTCTAGGATAAGTGACATAAAACATCTGCTCACATCTTTGTCAGAAGTCCTTGCTTCTGTTATGCAATGTGATGGGTACTTTCAGCTGTTCATGAAACACCATCTGGGTCTTTTAAAAAGCTCTCATTACTTCACATCATTTCATCATCATCTTTCAGCTTCTTGAAAAGCCAAAGCTGGCAGTTTTCAGCAGTTTTTGGTTTCCTCTGCGTGTGTGTATTTGCTGGCTTAAAGACACAGGGAACATATACTATGATAGAAAATAACAGTGCAATTTAATGCTTTGTTGCATTTGTTCTGCCTTTTTTTGGGTTTCATGGCTCCCTAAGTCATAAAAATTGCTTACTGAGACATGTTATTTTGGGGTTTTGTCCAATATTTTAATGTAAAAGCATTTTCCCTGTTTGTTACCATGTGTTATTTCATGCCAATAAATCCTTCATTGTTACAGAGTTTCATTTTAACTGTAAAAATGCTTATCAATAATTTTGTTTACCCCTTGGGTTTCTATTATTTTCTCAATGTAAGCAATGACAATACCCACTTACTGTGGTCAAAAAACCACAATAGAACACATGGGCTGAAGCTGAAGGTCTGAAGATCTGAAGGTCTAAGTTTAATAACTGCAGAGCAATGTCCTTGCTCCCATCATTTGGATAGTGACAAGTTGCAGTATAGTTAAATGCAATATAAAAATGTGAAACATTACCTAAAAGAGCTGGGACTTCCATAGCAGGAAATAATGAGATCAACACAAGTACAAATTATGCCTAATCTTGAAAAAGTAGGAAATGCAGTAAGTAAGCGATTTGACTTGCATATAAACGCTTCATTCCCCTTCGGCACAAAAAGCAAAGACACAGAGAGCAGAAACAAGATGGAAGTGCTAGCAAGAAATAAAAACCAAGCCAGCCATGCAGAGTGGGTATCAGAAAACTCAAGGCTAAAACCTAAATGCGACTAACACCATGAGAGTACCGGGATGTAACTGCTGAGTTCTTAAGCAGCAAAAAGAGCATTGGAAGTGTTGTTCAGCAGGAACACTGAAAGGGAAAACTACCAACCAACTTGATGCTTTCTGTAATCCCTTGCAATAGTGCTCCCCAGGTCAGTCAGACCATTGGTATCAAAATTAACTCCAGTGACAAGGAACAAAGGTCTTTCTCTAGAGTCGAATGAAAAAAATGCTTGAAGAATTGAATGGCTTTTAATTGATCGGATCTAATCAATTCCATTCTAGGTGATATTCTAGGAGGTAATAGAAACTGACCTAATCTCAGAAGAGAAAGAAATTACCTTGAAGAATTTTTGGAGAAAGGAAGTACAGGAACATTTAAAGAAGTGTTTCTAGAAAGGGAGGAAACAGAAAACATGAGTTTTCAATCCTATTGTTTGGGTAGAGTTCAGTATGATCCTAGAAAAGGACTGCAATCCTGGAAAAGTTCTGGATGAAGCAATCTTTCAGCACATGTAAATAACGAAGAAAACCATAACTGAGAGAATGGTCAATTAGAACTCAGGTTAAAAACATGTGGTTTTCTTCTAGGTAATAGACTTTCTGGATACAAGGAAAGGAAAACATTTAAAAAAAACCCCCAATGTCGCAAGTCTCTTCTAAGTTGCCTAAATGTTCCTAGAACAATCGGCCTGTGTTACATGTATAGGGTACAAAAAACCCTAGGACGGTATGTTACGTAGGAAAAGTTTTTATTGACATGCCTTTGAAATAATCTGCACTGATTCAGTCTCAGACTTAGCGTTTTGCTTTTGCAATTAAGGTATTATATGGGCAGCTTGTCGACAACGTGAAAATATGCTGATTGTGTCAAAGGCTAGTCTTAGCATGCACCCATTAGATCTTATACATCCCTTGTACAGGCCAAACACTTTGTCCTAAAACTAAAGCTCTTCCAAATGTTGTATTTATCCAAATGTCTACTAGCTTACGGAAGTAGGTTGTAAATTTCACAAAGTATAATATTTCTTACACATTTTCTGGCAGTTTTATTCTCAGTTGTGAAAAAGCTAAATAGAGCACCTTACATCAAATATTTCCTCTTTTGGCACCAATCCAAAATTCAGAAGTGAGGAAATAAAACTCAAATCTTAAAAGTGCTGAAGAATTTTCAGTTTAATTTTGCTACTGGAGAAAGAGAATGAGCTCTTTATGTTTCTCTGGCATTCTGGTCCAGACACTGACGGTGACGGATATATTCCATCCTGTGAAGAGAATTGCTCTTCTATAGAGAAAGGTCAGCTGGACATTGCTGGTGGACATTTCTGCCAGCTAAACCTCAGGGGGTTTATTTTAGTTTTTTCAAAGAATGTCACTTCATTTGAGGTTAACTGAAGCTCTCGTGGATTTGTTTATACTTATTCTGGTAATTCCCTGGGAACCAGGGGAAGCTGGGGCAGTTCCCTTTGGAACTTCCCTTTGGGAGGCTGGTGTTGTTTCAGTCATGTTCTCTGTACAGCCATTACTCAGTCCTTCAGCAATTCGGCATCGACACAGATGTGGTCAAGCAAAGCTGATGCAAATTGTTATACAAACAGTATCGTTGTTGCATTTAGCTGTAGCAGAAGATTTATAGCTTCTCATAATCCCATAAATCACACAAAGAGCCTGGAGTTTCTCAAATTCAAGGAAGAGGTTTCAGCTGCAGCGCTTGCAGAGCCAGAGGACCTGATGAGTTAAACAGCAGGTGTGAACTTCAGCAGATCCCTCTCTCCTGCCTCTGATGGGCAGCTGCCTTCTCCCATGGGGCCATATAACTGTGGAGGTACCACCGCCAGGATTAGAAGCGCCTTACAGAGTGAGGAGCTTGCTCACCCAGCACACGTGTCCAGTTTAAAACAAAGGTTGTATGTTATGACTCTCAATGGAGTAAACAAAAACCAGCCTGAGAGCTACTGGTCCGGACAGGTCCCTTCTCTCCCTGTAGAGTCCAATGTCATAACTTCTCATCCCAGAGCCAGGAACCTGACTTCTAGGCATTGCAGCACTGAGTACCACAGAAATTTGGCCAGTTTTGGGTACCTATGTATTTTTCAAATCACTTGACAATTTGTCAGCTAAAGACCAGGGAAATGTTTTAAAAGCCGATGTCCACCTTATAAAATAAAATTTAAGCCATATGCTCCCAGCTCAGGCTGTTGAAGAAAATGAAAGAAGGAAAAGAGATCGATATGTAACCTGAATTTCTTCACTACTGATTTAGATTCTAGTTCATGTGAGTCCCATGAAGCTAAATTTCCTTAACTGAAACTGTAGTGATTATAAATACAGCACAGAATGTAATACAGATTCAAAAACTATTTTGACAAAAATTCGTTGCCTTCTAGAAAAAAGAACCAGAAATCTCAGGTGATCCATTGTAATGCTCAGACAAACAGTTCTGTCTCATTAGTTCCATACAAGCATGTGTTGAGATATAGAAAGCATCATGAGTCATATGTCCTACTGCTGTTTAGGATTCTTCACGAACATTGTGATCTCTTATCTCCATGTGTTCGTAGTTAGAGCCGCTAGTCTGTGCACTACTGATCTGATCTTAAGACTTCAAAGGACTAAAATTAATGAAGACAAAATGATGTTTAATGGAAGAGGGGAAATGTATTCAGAAGAATAACAAATATACCAAAACTTGTTATTTTATTTTGATTAATCATGTATGTTAATCCATATAAAGGTCACAAAATAATTTTGATTAAAAATGGAAGAAACAATTATCCCAGCATTTTTGTATCTTTCAGTTGGTGTTTTAAAATGAAATTTCAGAACAAAATTGATGAAATGGGTTGAAATGTGATTAAATTACGTCTAAAAATAGTGAAATGTTTTCTTATCAGATATTTTTTGAAAAACCTTAACTTGATCTTTCTAACTTTTCATTTGACAAAAAACCAAGAAGATATGTGTTTTATATGGATTCATTCCTTAAAAAAATTTCAACACAGCTTGTTAGACAGACATCAATCATCAGGAGGGCTGTAACTGCATTTTCGTAATACCATGTGAGAAGACACTCAATTACACAAACTGATAGAAGATCTGACTGCTATAAAATTATATTAAAATGATTATTTATTCAATAGTTATTGGGCAAAAAATCAAGTTATGTTACCCTATGAAAGCAAGTGCAGTTTTATGTACTTTAGTCACTCAGTAACTCACTCAAGAATTCGTTGGTGGTCCCATCATAGTGATGCCCGAGATGGCCACCTAAAAACAGAGACTAGACAAGAATGAGGGAATAAAGGTAGGTATTTATTTGAAAGGCCTTCGAAGATACACCCTGGGCAAGCCAAAGGCTACACCTCGGGTCACGAGGTCTTCACACTTTTATAAGTTTTGTTCATTTGCATATCAGGGTTAATTGTCCAATTATAACTTTAGTTCATGATGTAATTTCCCCAAGTTTTCTCCCCTCTCAGAGGCTTTTAGTTTACACATTTTGGAGCCTGGTGTCCTTGAGGTGGAAATCTGGAGAGGTTTGTTATGTCTAACCAGCATGAGAGAACAGCAGCTAACAGGCCACAAGAAACTTCAGAGTTACACACTAGGCAGTACAGGATTTGAAAAATACAAAAGCTAAAACTTAAGGCGTCAATAGTCTAATTGACACTTCACCTACAGAATGAGCAAATTTCTGGACACAAAGCTGTGTAAATACACTTTAGGAACATTGCCCTCAGCTCAACATCGCAGGTTTCAGAGATTCTTTACAGAGTTGGCAAAGACAACACTTATGTCTAGATTGAAAAAATCAAAGGTACAAACTTTAAAAATATTCTAACCTTTCATAAGGTAATGATTTTACAAATATTATCACATTTCCTATGTACTAGTAGTAAGGAAATCCATTCCTTTCCCATTTAAAGAGTGATAAAAACAGCATTTACCCTTTTCCAAACACCAGCAAAAAAGAATGAACTAATGATACTGTAATGAACAACATTGGCATTACTGGCATTGCCTGCCAGCCTTTTCTGAAACATTAGCAATATAACTCAGAAATCTCTACCCTGGCTCACACTTTACCTGTGTCACTGAACTCCTGATCAACAACCAGCTTTTACTTAAGTGTTCGCATGTGGAAAATGGTGCTGGAACAGAAACTGGGCCGCTTTATCCAGAGTTATCATTCCTACCTCCACTTTAAGTTCCTGCTAAGTATTGGAGGCTGCTAAATCGCACAGTAATATTTTGCCTTACAGATTGACTATTCCCCCAGCATGTGAAATTCTGAGTTGATCGAAAGATGCCTCAGTCCTGGCAAGATAATTGTCCCACAGCTGACTCTGCTGTGATACAGGGATGACATGTTCCTTCTAAACACCCAAAAGACCCAATACATGAGTCAATGTGACACATCACACTGAATTCCTTCCAAAATACCCTGGCAACTGCAGCTTTTACTTAACAATTGGCATTGCCAGCAGGTCAAGGGAGGTGAACCTTTTCTCGTTGGAACAAGTGAGACAAGTCTGAAAAACTGGGTTCAGTGCTGGGCTCCTCAGTATAAAGAGACATGGATATGCTGGAGACAGTCCAGAGAAGAGCTGTGAAGATGATGAAGAGACTGAAACATCTCTCCTCTGAAGAAAGGCTGAGAGAGCTGGGACTGTTCAGCCTGGAGAAGCGAAAGTTTCCTACTGTGAAGGAAAGTTGCTCCTGTTTAATCTGGGTGTCTTACATTGACAATTTCAGAAAATAAAAACGTACATTTGGAGAGAGCTCAGGTGTCTCGAGGTGTCACACATATGTGATCTTACCAGGATTGCTAGTCCACTGCAAACTGCTGCACAACTTTATAGATTATAAAAGCATTCATTTAGTATTTTTGTCAGACAAAGGCACTGCTAAACTTCAGCAGGTCTAGCAAAGCAGCAGGCTAGTGAAACAAGTTTTTTACACTTTTCCTGCCTTTTATCACTCTCAGTCATATTTAACAAGTTCACCAATTGGGAATCTCCCACTTCATCTTTGGTCTCTTTCACCTACACTATGGTAAGCTTCAGATGTTCTAATTGTAACTCCATTTAAGAATGAGGTGAGAAGTTTTTCTGCTAACATTCTTCTCAGAAGAACATTTAGACAGGCCACTGCATAGAGGAGAGATCTGTGCTTTCTCAGGAATCGAATAACTTCCATGCCGTTTCTTTACACAGCTGTGCTCAGGGCTCCCGTTCCTTGGAGTGCATCACGGAAAGCAAACTCCGAGAGGTAACAGTTTGTACCCGGCACATCGCTGACATACACACTCACCAAAGCCATGCAAACAGAGCATGGTGGGACTGGCTTTGGGTATTAGCGAGCTACCTCTTCTCTCCCCATCATAACTTTCTCACAGTCTCAAACTATGACCTATTAACATTTTCGTTAAGCATGAATATACATCTTAAGCACACAGTAATTAGCTCTCCTCTTACCATTTATCAAAGAAATGCTATGAATTAGCCTACAAAAGGAAATTAACTCCCGGAGGAAAGTTCCAAGTTGCACCAATGTAAATGTTACAGGGCTTCAGGAGGTTAAGAAAATTTTTCTGTGAAACTGAGAGAACTTGGCTTACTTATTCTGCTTTACAGCATGCTGATAACTTTCACACACTAACATACCCATTAAACCACTAGGCCAAATAGCTTCCTAGCCTGGAGGCTGGCTAAAATCCAGGAAGAGACTTATGCATTTAATATGACAATTAAATGGAATTTAGCTTCATAAATCATAAGACGTGATGGCGAAAACACCATTTCAATGGTCAGACCACCTAAAGCGAAAAATATGCAGGTTCCGTGGGTAATTTATTCCTTTGTTTTGAAGATCACTAGATATCTGTGTTCGTAGTCCCAGAAACACTTGAGAGCTCAGTAACTGACATCTATCCTGTCACTCATTTGAAATCCACATGTTCATCTGCCTAAGCTGACTGACAGATCTGATCTGTTAGGTCTGATAATTATGAATGTGTTTTGGCTAAAGCATGTTAAGGTGGAATAGTGACATTTCTTTTTTAAAAACTGTAGAAAGAGGCAAGGAAGACTATGATGACGGCAGCCATCTCTTACCTAGCAACTGTCTTCATTGAGGAAAAAAAAGACCTGGATTTCACCTCAGTCTGCAGAGGTTTATATCAGCAACTATTATGAGACTTTCTCTGCTACAGTGAGGTACTCTGCACCTGTGCTTTTGAAGCTTTACCACATTAGAGTAAAGTACACAGGGTGCTGGAAAGAGAGCAGGCAAAAGAAAATACTTTGAGCCAGTCAGTGGATGTAACTCTCCACTGTTCTAGGTCCTGCATACAGGTCAGTGCTGTCAAGGTCACTTTCTACATATTTGACATATATTCAGCATCGCCTGGACAAAATAAAGGCTTGATTGTAGAAAGTCTTCCCTTCCCAGCTGAATGCGGTGCTGATCTACACAGCTCCTCCTGATACTCATTGAGCACAGCAGCTCCTCAAGCCTTTGCTGCAAAATACTGAGTTTTCAACAAAAAGAAGGAGGCGGGAATAAATCATGAGTCATTACACAAAATACTCTGTACCTTTGTGCTTAAGACCTCTGTTTAGAAAAGTAAGCATGGGTTTGTGTATTTGTGTGATCTGCCCTGCAGCAGTGACCCCTGGAAGCATTGCAGTGCAAGGCCGGGGTTGCGCCTGCCAGAAAGCTGATGAGTGTTCTCTTAAGGCGCTGGGCTTCAACTCAGAGAGAGCACTTGGACTCAGTCCAGTGTGCTAATTTATTAACTGAAAAGGGTCTAGGAATCCGCTCCATAAATCCCAAGCTAGTAGTAGAATATTCACATGAACAAGCTACACACATAACAAACTTCTAAAATTAAGTGTATTTGACCCAGATTCTTTCATATACAAAGTTCAGATATCATGCTAGCTTCATTAATCCCACGTGGTTTTCTCACACCCAGTCACAGGGATTTCTCTTTCACTGGTGTTGAATTCAGTGGTAGGAGTGTGCCCTTGCTGCTTTCTCGTTCTTTGGCAGCCTACCTGACTCCACTGCAACAGAAGTGCTTAGATAGCCAAGAAGCCAAGCAGCTCCTCTTCCGTGTACATTAAAACACAGAGGTATCTTCCACCCCCCATACCATGCCCTCAAAAGCAGTTGTTGTACTCATTGTAGGTAATTTTCCTGAGCTTTATGACCAATGTTGTAATTGAATTTTGTAAGGCAGAGATGCCAGGGCCAAGCATCCTCTGTTTACCTGCCAACATTTTGTCACCTTGCTTATTTCACTACCTTATGCAGCCTCTTTGAGGTGTCAGGTCACCTCACAACACCCCAGAATGTTATTAATTTTACAAATTTATGGAAGCTTTGATGATTTCCAGAAAATAAAATTTCCAGGAAACACATTCCACTTCCTTATATGTATGTCACAATTTGTAGGCTAATGTGATCTCTGAATTTTAACAGTATTTAATAAATAATAAAATGAGATCATTACATGTCACAAACAGCTGCCATTGCTCAACTGCAGCAACACTACAGCAGAATGGGAGATAAGCAGAAACCTGATACAAAATTCAAATGATGTCAAACGTTTGTAGAGTGACTATTTCCTCCTGGACAGTACCTGGACATTTAGAGGTTTGAAATTATTACTTGCATAAGTGCATCCAAAAAAGGTCTATCTTTGCATACAGATAGTTTTAGAATCAGAAAGATCAACATTAGAGGCCTCACGGAGCAGAAAGATGACTGCATCCGAAACGGTATCTAGTAAAAACAAGAGCAACAACAAGTAGTGACCCGGCGACTGCATAGGATATAAGGAAAAGTAGGATATAGAAACAATATGGAGCATTTCTAGTGGGTCTTGTAGAAGTTGATTCCAAATTCAAAAACAGTTGCAGAAAGAAACAAAGAAGCTCTGGAGATTTAATGGTGTCTTCCTTGATAGTTATCGTCTGTAAAAAAAAAATATATGAAACATCAGTCTAAAATGTGGTTACAGTTAAAGGCAAATAAACTACCAGAATATATAAAGGACAGAAAAATTAAATGAAACACAATATTTGCTGTGCAAAGCAAAACCAGATTGCAGGCTGTACTTGGGTTAGGTTGTGATTTATTCATTTTCTGTTGGAAGACTTGCATTGCTTTGGGGACAACATACCAGTGGGAAATCAGAAGGAATCTGGAATTTAAACTTATGCCTTATACAGGAAGGCTAAGAAAAGTTCAACTTCATTTTCACTAGAAATATGTTCCTAGTAGTCTTATAGCAGTAATATTTTTTAAATTTAAAAAAAAAAACCTTATGAAAGATAGAATTATTGAAGACTTACACTGTGCATGTTTGAGGAACTACATTCCAGAAGAATATTCTGAACAAGATTATTAAGAGTAAATGAAGAATGATTTCACTTTGTCTACAGAGAATGGAACCCTCAGACAGACAGCTTGTATTAAGCAGAAACATGGAATAGCTCATGGCCTCGGACACTGAATCATGTTCAAATGTTATGATTTGATCAGTCTTACGTGTAACAGCAGTGTGTTTGCTTACCAAATCCTATTTATAGAGGTATTTCAAACTATGTCTAGTGGGATCAAAAAATGGCCTGTTGGTTCCACAAATTTGGATATTTGGATACAGGCCAGATTCGATGTGGATTAAGCTGATCTGTGCCAGTGTCTCACTGCAACCCAGCTGGTCTGTCAGAATGAGGCACCCCTCTGGTCTGAGGTAGGTTGTGTTTGCCCAGACACAGCCTTGCACACCATGCAGCCATGTCCAAAGCACCCAGAGATGCAGCCAAGCATGTGCAGGGATTTGGAGTGTGCCAAGATACCCTGCTGTTGGTGGACAGAGGTTAGGTGAAAAGCACTCTGGAAAATGACGCAACATGATAGCTACAAGTTCTAGTGTCTAAAAATCCTAGCAATCTTCAGAGTCTTTGGAGTGTATTCAGAAGGGTTGGCTTGCTTGCCCTTCAGAAAATGATGAAGAGGCTGTCACTTCAACACATACCCCTGGGGAGTTGCCTCCCTGCTCTCAGGCAAAGGATGCAGAAGTAGAAGAGAATTAAAAACCTGATTTCCATTTCATGCTCCATTCCAAACTGCTGTAAAACATGATGTCACTTTCCATAATTATAATGATACCTGACATTGTATTTGTATTGTCTTTGGAGTCATAGCCACTAAACAGCATCATTTTCTGCAATTATTATGATTTATAGGGTAAAAATTTCTCCAAATATTCATCTTGTCATACACCACTGTCTATGAGTGTAATTCTGGAAGAAGTAGCAGATGTTCACATATTAGGGTGATCCTATTTAGCTTAATTTTAAAATATTTTAAGGTTTATGACCTCCTTTTTGCTGTTTTTGGGCTTGTAACCTGTCTTGCCTTTTCTCTTTCTTGAAGGGAATAATAGAGATGTTGTAACATTTTGGAGACTGATGAGGAAGCAGGAAAGCACATAGTAAAATGAAAAATGTTTCGCTCATGAACACTGCAACAACAGAAATTTGAACAGAACAATTATTTCAGTGAAGATTTTATATAAGATAATAAAAATTGCTGTCCCAAAATCCCAGTTTTGGTGTGCAGCACTTTCAGCAAATCCTGATTGCTTCCAAGAGAGGGTTATGCAGACACTGAGAAAACAGAAGATTATCTATGATAATGACAGAGTTTTTTTAATTAACTTCTAGTTTAAAATTTATTGCAGCTTCAAAAGCTTCGGAGGCTCACTTTTTGTTAGCTGCAACTGTGAAACAGTGCTGCCTTCCCATCCTCTAGTACAACCCTCAGTCATTACTACTTTTTTCTTACAGTAATCTGCATGGTCAATTTTTGCTTAGTTCTGCACTCATGGCATGGAAACTCTTTTATGATTTCATTTGCAGAAGGTTTGTTGGACAAAATTGCATAACAGCATAGGCAGCCCCGCATTCATGACAAGGTTTACCTGGCTAAAGGCTTCTCCTGCAGCCTAGGCAATAGCATTAAGCTAGTCCTTATTAGGAATATATGTCCTCCAGTTGATATTGCTGGTTTACCATAGTTAAATAAAGCCATATGTCTAAGAAATGTGGACAGTAGCCATCCCCAGACCTCTAATGACAGGGCAAAACACTACATGAAGAGTGACATATACATTATTACATTGTGCTCCCATATTTGCCATTATGCTTTTCAGCCACTGAAATAATTCTCCTCTCTCTCATGGTGGATGGCAAAGGAAAGCCAACACATGGTATTGTTTGGCTTTAAGTCTCTATTATCTTTTGACATTGTTGCGTTGAAATTTCCATATGCAAGCCAAGGAAATGTGGAATAGAGGATATCATCACAAGGCGTACAAGTTTGAGAAGTGATTCTCAAAGCCATTAGCCATGATTTTTCCTGAAGTGCTTGATACATTATTAATTAATTGGTTTTTAAAAAGCAAACAAAGTATGAGAAAACTGAGAAGGAGCTAGGTTTGTTTTTTGTGGAGAGAAGGACAAACTAGGGGGCAGCTGGAAAAGAAGGGAGAAAAGGAAGACACGGCACTGTAAGAATGACAACCAGTTCTACCGGCAATCCACAGGATTGAATTTAGGAAATGACTTCATAATTCTCAGGGGAGCAAAGCCCTGTAGGAGGCTATCTGCAGAGATCACGGAATCCATTTCATGGAAGTAGCAAAGACCTGCCTGCTCCTTCTTTAGCAGAAGAGGTAGACCAAAAAAGATTAGTCTTCGTCTTTTATTTTCTGAACCTTGTGCCCTAAAAGCAAAAGTTGAGAGATAAATACAGGAATAAAAGAGTTAAAAAAAACTTATGCCTGGATGAGCCAAGAGGTTTCTTTAATGTATTTGAATTTTCCATTGTTCTAAACCCCCTGGAACTTGTATGGGTATTGTAACAGACTTTCTGTCCATGCCTACCTTTAAAAGCCCGGGGACTGTGCTACTGTTCCAGCCGTACCAGCAGCACCCAAGCTGCTGCTTCTCATATTCTTCCTCTTCGACACCCTTTCAGTTGGTACATCCTTGAGTGCAAGGCTTGCTGATGACAAAAGCATCAGAGACATGAGAAAACAGCCAAGGGCTAGAGTTAAGCCACAGGGACCACAATAGCCTGTAGTACAAGATGAAGTCAGTGCCAGGGAATGCACTTTAAGCTGGGTTGTGAAACCACCTTCTGACTTCCTGTTCCTTTTGAGTGCAATCACAGAGCAGATCACTCAGCTCTGGGACTCCATTTATACAGAAGTGATACTGCAATTCTACACCAGCCTTTTTCACATCCCTGTGCCATCTGTGGCTGCTAACGGCCTTTGTTAGGATGCCAATGTTCTAGTTTGTCTCATCTCGTTTATTTGTCCTCAGTGGCTTTTCGTCTTGTTTGAATATCTAAAAAAGCCAACAGAAAATCTTTGTTAATGTCAGTGTTGACAACTGCCTGTGTTGAAACTTTGTGAGGATTTCCTAATTGTAGTATTTGTCTATTTATATTTGTATTTCTCTATTTCTATTTTACTAGTGAATTAGTAATCCCAGTAAGTAAACTTGTATTGTGAAAGTAATGAATATGGAATGAATTAGATAGATGTATTCTAAATGCATGACCCTGGTTCTTTTTGCTTAGCAGCCTTATAAAAAAATTAATAAAGCACTGTTTTAATTGAATATTAAATGCATAAGTTATTTCTTTTCTACCCCTACTGCCATAGTACAGCCAACCTCAGAAGATCTAAATCTCTTTTTTCTAAGATGATAATTAAATACTTCATTTCATCCAGGATTAGAAATTAGCAGGATTTAGTACTGTAATTAGATAAATGTGCAAAGATACTAAACTCTGGAGAGCAACCACTGGAAAGAATACTCAGTCCCCATATTTCAGAGGAAGACTAGTTCTTTTTCATTATAAGACCAATCAAATACTTATTTTTCTTTCTCTCAAATGAATTTTGTTGGTGGTTTTTTTCTGCTAACTCTCAGTTCAGTCACACAAATTGTCGATTCAATATTCAGCCCAAGGGACATAAACATCTGGAGAGGGGAGTGGAAATGAATTGCCAAAAAGGAAAAGAGATTTTGTTCTCCTGCTGAAGAGAATTCCCTTTTTAGAAATGCCTGAAGGAGGTTTACATTTGCATCCATTCCTGCCTACCCTCTCTCAGGCCATGACTGTAAATGAACTGTTTATGTCTCGGTCTTCTAAGTGTTGGGGCAGAAACCTTCGCCTGAGGTGTGTGAAGAAGGTTCAGATGGCTGGAAGCTCCAAAGAAGAAAGGAAATCAGCAAAGTAACCCTCAAAAATGGCAATTAGCAGATACAGTGCTTATCAATGATAACTGATAAACAAATTTTTATACACCAACTTGTATTTATCTGTTAATTTAAGTGGGCTATCACAAAGTTGAAACAAAGAGATTTGTAGAATTGTTTTCCTTTTTCTTTAACCTGTGCTTCAGTCACCGGGCTCATCCAGTACTGTGAGAAGCTTCTATAGAAATGAAGTGGCAGAAATGTTTCATGTATGCAAATATCATCATCCAACCACAAGCAGTATTTCTCTAAATTTATAAAAACAGTACTACTCTAAGGTTAAGGATGTCCCTGCAAGAAAATGATGATATGGCATTCTGCCTATGAAACCAGTAAAAATGTTGCATCTCACTCCTACATGGAACGGAACATTCGAGATGCGTAGATACCCATGGTCAAAAAAAAAAAAGGCAAAATCCAAAAGAGTTCCAAAAGTGTTCCGAAAAACCAATTTCACTACGTTTTATTAACAAGCTACACACTTGGCATAGAAATTGGTATATGTTTTGCCCTAATCTTCTAATACTAAGAGAAATAAAATAATAAAAGGATAGAGGCAAGAAGCAGAGTGTGAAAGAGAGATCAGATAAGAGAAGAAAGAAGATCACCGGCCCTGGGTCCAGTATCAATCCTGTTGACAAGGTGTCCAGGGTCCTGGGGACAAGTTTTCCTTGTCCTGGGATTAGATTTCTTGCTCTTCATGTAAATGAGTTAGCATGAACAGTCTGCTCTTCTGGGCCGTTCTGTACGTGGAGTGTGGGGCTTTGAGGGTCTTTTGGCGCTGCCGATCCCCCTGTACTGGATTGACTTTCACCGTACGGTTCATGCCCACTTCTTCACCCCACTTCTGTGCTTGCACTGTCCTTTATGTTTTGCAGTCACCATGAACTGGAACAGGGAAGCTGGCCCCAAAAAGGTGCTGCCATACCTCTGTACAGTCCCCCTTTCCACCCACATCGTGTTCTAACTCGCCCACTTGATTGGCCACTGGTATTTGAGGCACAGCAATGCATTAACTCCCTACTGCCCAGGTTCCTACAAGCACGCGTGAATATAGCCTGTTGCCAATGATTTTTGCAGTCAGTCCAAGTCCATTGGGATGTTAGTCTATGCTGACACCTGAACTGTTATATTTTTTCCTGGGGTTATTTGATTAAAGCTAGCACAAATTGCAACTGCATCTTCATTTGCATCTTCGTTTTCAGAGTAGATTGATTTGGTCTAATTGCAGTCCTCTAATAAATACAAACCTACTGCAAAAAAAATTATACGTGTAGAGTTAACTTTGCAGGTGATAAAACCTACTGAAGATTAGCAAAGGCAGAATCTGTCTTTGGAGAAGTGCAGGGTCCAGATGGCTGGGAGGCAGCTCTGAAAAAAGAGAGGGGAAGAGTAATAATGCTCTTCTTAAGAGAAAGAAATTATGTGAACCTTCAGAGAAGGTAGGCTAATCTCTAATTTCAAAATACACACTTTGTAGGGGTTTTTGAACTGCTGATTTCAGAAGACAACTGAATCATCTGCAATGCTGACTTGCTCAAAGGAATATTACAACTTAAAATTAATTTGTGCAGTAATATTTTTACTGTACCATCTCACAGCAAAGTAACCATATATAATCAGTTATATCATTACACTTGTGCTGCCTCAGTTACTTGACATTCTCTTCAATAAAGCGTTACTCACTGTGTGAACAGTCCTCAGTAGTTCACAAGTGGGGCACTGCAGTTTTTGATTATTTTTCTTTAGTGACTCATGCTATAAAAAATCTATGTTAATATATGGTGCACCATAAAAATTATCCGTGGTTTTGAAAAATATTTTAAATTTTCTCCATCGAAAGAGGTTGAAAACGATATCTGAATATTCCATTTTTTACTAAGGCACATGATCTGTTTTGAACATTTTATAAGGACTTGGCATGGCTGAAAATGAGTGAATGTAAATAAAATATACATTGCTCTAAAAGAAAAGTAAATTAATTCAATAATGCCATGAATGTTTCTATGTCTTTGCTTTCTCTTGATACAGCTTCAAGGTAGTCAATTGAAAGTTTAAGACAACATAATCAAGAAAGAAGAAGGAGGGATAAATGAAAAATTTTACTAACTTGTCCTTACATAAGGGTGCCATAAATTAGAAGAGAAAGCCAGAGAATTTGAGACTAAATATACAGAGATATTACCTCCCCACCCTCTGGAACTGTGTTGTGCTTTAGATTGCGGAAATAGAAAAGAGAGGAAGGTACATTGCTCTCTCAACCCAACCACAGACACGTCTCAGCTCAATAGGATTAAAGGTTATTTCCTGACTGTCTCTTGGGGAATTTGGAGGTGTTTTATGGCTAAATACCTGACTTAGGGCTGTGCCTAACAGATACGTGTTTGCCTTGAACTAATAAAGAGGAATGTTTTCCATTTAGTAGCTCCAGACTGTTGCTCTGGCCATCTGGCAACTATTCCTGTACATATTTAACATTCTGTTTTCTTGATTTTATGAAAGGAACTATTTGCATAGTAGATTTCAAAGTACAAATATTTTAACGTGCAAATGGTATTTCAAAAAGTATTTGAAAAGCTCATGAGTAGAGAAAAACGCCGCTGAAGTGTCCAAGCAGCGAGGTTTCACAGGCAGATTTTTTTTAAAACTCTCATATTTATTTCCACAGACAACAGCTCTTTAATATGATGAAGACCTCATGGATTTCAGATACACAGTATGCCAGCAATAAGGCAGGACACAAATTTTAATGCACAAATAGTCTTTCGAAAGCTCATGGGTGGATTAAAAACTGCTAGAGAACCGTTCAATACGGTAGAATTTACAAAAAGATTTTTTAAATATTGTATTTATTCTTACGGAGTACAGCAACATCAAGATCTCCAAAATTATTAAGTCCAATTATTATGGCAGGTACAGAAGAAGATGTTTAGATACTGTCAGAGAAATCAGGCAATCAGAAATAAAGTAACATAGTGCAGGACCATAAAAATGTTGCCCGGAAGAGATCGGTAGATATGACACAATCCAATCTTCTGCTTAAAGTGGAATTACAGCTAACACAATATCAGTCTGGGTTTTGTACAAATTCTTGAAAATCTCCAACAACAGAGATGCTACATCCCTCCTGAAATGAACATTTTTCTTTATGTTTAATCTGAATTTCGCGTGTTGCAACTGTCACCATTGTACCTTACTCAAAATAATAAACGGAGTAATTGACTCTACCACAAATTAAGCTTCACAGCCTCCTCTCTGCACATGGAGCAAAATTCCTTCACTGAGTGCTGATTGCAATTTGGCAAAGCATCATATTTTCTTGAAACTGGATTTCTGCTGGAAGTCTTACTGGAGAATATCAAAATTTCTAAAGATGAGAACTGAAGTTGAAAAATGAAATAATGGACTCAACAATCCTTACAGGTCTCTTCAATTTTGAGATATTCTCTATAAAGATGTCTCTGCCTGTGAATGCCCATCTCCTTTATGTTAGATGCTTTGAGCTTTTGCTTTTTTGATCTTTTTTTGCATCAGAGCACTTTTCCAGCACCCACACAATGCATCAAGAAATTGGGGCCAGGATTAGAAAATTTATATATCCAGTAAGCCTTCTTTACTGTTCTACAAATCACTGTCATACCATATTTACAGGTATACAGCTCCAGCCCACTAATACTAGCCCAAAAGAAGGGCCACAAGTCTAAGGGGAGGTTTCACCTTTAGATTCAGGTTATAGATGCCAGGGTGGCTTTCTAAACACTAGGTATGAAATTCAGGCTCCTCTTAAACTTCATTGCAGTTGTTTTGAAGAGGGTGTCCATCACTGAGGAGATAGGCGAGCTCTCAGTGCGGTCAATGGAGACTACTGACTGAATCGTGGAAACACAGGTTCCCAGGCCATGTCAGGTGGCAGTGTATCCTGCCAGGCCCTTTCAGGTAGACATTCCTTTCCCTTCCTAAGAGCCAGAGCCTGAGTAACATCTCCACTAAACAGCAGTACCTGCTTTATTGCTCCCAGGTTCCTCCTCCCTCTTCCCCGTCCCTCACTCATGTCTGCCCTGCAGCTGCTTCTGTATTGCTGCAATGGCCTATGCAGCTGCTCGGTGACTCAGTCTGGGAAAATGATCCAGGTTAAAAACAAAAATCTGGGAGATTTTTTGTCAGATTATTCTTAATCCAGTCCCTGGATTATATGGACAGAGAGAACTGAACTCCAGTAGTACACCATGGACACAACCCCTGGTAGGTTTCATTTTATACAGTGTTGCTCCCTGACGAAACTGCCATCAGCAGATGCCATCTTGAAAGGATTTATTCCCTTTCTTCTCACAGAGAGAATCATGACTGTCAACAATTTTTTTATCACTTGAATCTCTTGGCTGACTTCTTACAAACATCCATTAGTCTGAGCTGTAACTCCCTCATAAAACCTCAAAGCATCTGAGACAATTCCCTGAAAGAAGGAGCAGAAAGTGAGCACAACTCAGTACCCAACTTTGAGAATTCATTGGACTGAAAAGCACACAGTAAATTTTTACCCAATTTAGTATTAAAAATGGGGAAAAAATGAAAATAAAGATCTTTGAGTTTTTTCATTGCATGTTAAAGAATTGAAATTGTTTAAATTAAGCTTTCTACCAGCTTGCTAGCCATATTAGGACTTCAGGTCTGCCCAGTTCTGTGAACTGTAAGGCAAAAGTTGATTCTAAGTCCATTGAAGCAACTGGCAAAGCACCAGATGACAGAAATTTTAACACAGAGACCATGGAAAAGAGTTGAGATTAGTTTTTCATAGCTCCCAAATAGATTTTCGCACTTGAAAATGTCTCAAAATCTTCTTTTTGAATGTTGCTTAAAGAAGCAATAAAACTCCCATGCAAAGAGAGGGAAATTCCTAAATAACTTATTTCTCCTTTATGTGTGAAACACAGGATAAACAAATGTTGAGTGTTTACCAGTTTGTAGCTTTAGACCCTAAGAGACATTGGTTCCCGTGCCACATCTGAGCTATCAGAACAAAGTTTCCAGCAAAACCGAATACTTCAGGTATTGCAGTCTTGATATGAGTCCAAAAGCTCCTAAAAGACAAAACTGATTCATTTTAGTCCATACCTGCTAGGGTACTCACACTGAAATGAATCCAGAAAGTATACATAAAAAGAAACTAAGTAAAACTAGAAAAGGGTAACTTTCAGTGAATATTATTTAAAACCAGCAATTGATCACATCAGCTTTGCAGAGACGTAATGCATCCTACAGGCACCCATCAGTCAACTACTTGTATCTATGTCTCATTCACTGCCAAACAAAAGACAACTAAACAAAATAAGTCTTTCTCAAACTTAGAATTAAATATTTACTACCCACATTAAGTTTATAAAGGTGTATGTATGACATACTCTGAGTTATCCAGATCCTGGGATAATATTAGTTGGGATACTTTCATTGCAGCTAGCAGGACAGTGCAATTTACAGTGACTTAGTGAACATCCTCTAATTCGCAGCACCTTTGTGCAGTTGAGATGTCTGAGATTCTAACTGTGTACTTGGGTGCCAATTTAAATAATTTATTTTATTCTTTCCTTTCTCAGAATTCAGAGGAAAAATACTCTGCCTGCTTACAGAAAGCAGGAGTTGGAACTTTATTCCATTGCAAGTGTAAAGGCCTTTCAGCTGACAGAGCAATAAAAAAATAAAATTGCTACTTCCAGAGCAGTAAATGGAGCATAATCAACAATCCCTGTCATTGATACGACTCCAGTGGTATGGAATCACAACTGAACGGATTGCTAAGGTTGCCCCAAACAGCAAAAGTCACTAGACCCATGCTGTTTCTCAAACCACAAGTTTTGGATTAGCTGGGCAACTTGGGCTAACCTAAGCCAAAAGCCCTACAGGAAGCATTGTAATAGCAGAGTGTGACAATCACGTGTGTCCCACATCTCAGTAGTGTTTATTTGCCAGATTACAGATCTCCAATGCTTATTCAACAAATTTTGATAAATTCTGTGGGTCTTTAAAAAAAAACGGAGGTTTTTGTGTTTTAATGAGTACTGTTGAAATGTCAAAAACATTTTTCCACAGACTGAAGTCAAAATTCCTTCACTTCCATTATGTTCCTTTTAGCACTGAAGAAAACAATATTCATAGCACCTCATAGACTGAAAGTTCAGAGACATATTTTGCACAGTTCATGCCCATACTGGGTCTGCAAAGTCTTGGATCTGCAAATGTTGGGGGAAAGATATAAAAATTTACAATTTTGTTCCAATGAGGAAGAAGAAAATAATTTTGAAAATAGAAAGTGAACATCAATTGGCATCAGTATCTGCAGGATTGTCTGGGTTAGTTAAATGTGAGATTTCAAAAGCAGTATTATGTTTCTATCTTTCCCACAAAGAATTAAAATAGATCCATGCCTTATATTGTTACTTCAAAGACTATTCAAACACTGTTTTACAAAGAAAATACTGAAGCAGCTCCAGTGTATTCTAATAACGGTGATTATTTTTAGCCCCCTTTTCTGTTCAGAAGCTGAGTCTTCTAAGTATTTTAAAAAAAACACATCTTCCTCACATTTCTTTTTTTTTATTCAAAATTCAAAAAACGTGTCTTCCCAAACCCAATATTAACTTACAAATATTTTCATAGTTTTGTGTAAGCTTGCAGCTCCTCAGATAACACTCTGCTAATTCCCTAATTATTGTCAGGCCTGTTCCAGTACTGGCTTTTTTAAGATCCTTAGGAAAAAAATATGAAAACAATTATTCAGGAAAAGATTTAGCAAAAGGCTGGAAAGGATTATAGAAATTCCATTTTCTCACTAGTGGATGACTTCAGTTTATGGAAACGGTTTTTAAACTTTGATGCCTCAGATTAACATAAATCTGCACCAAAATCTGAGGAAGTTTCGGGGTCAGAAGGCGTGGGGAAATGCTCTAATCCGAGGCTGAATTCAGCCTCATGGAGCAACACACACTGGTGCTTCTCAGGACCTTTCAGGAATCTGTGAAGTGTCTCCTTGCAACAAGACAGTTGTTGCCCCCTTTTATTTGTGTTAGAAGGCTGCCACAGAACCTCCTCCTTCTGGAGGCAAAATCTCTTCTGTTACCCAGCTTGTCTTAATTCATAGCCAGATGATCCTCACTCACACTGACCTGGTTCATTCAACTCGCGTAGTTCTACCCCACCTTAGTTTGTACAAAGAACAATCCTTTCCCATTCCTGCCTTCATTCTCCCATGTAAGCAAAGTTTCTTTTGTCTGCTCCCTGCACAGGCAGTCCATGCCTCCAGTAACACAAGTGGGCCTTTGCTAAACCGTTATAATTTGACCTCATTTACTTTAAGAGACATTAACCAGACCTGAGCACAGGATATGAAATGTGACCTTCTTAGTGCTTCACGGTTCATGACACTGATACTCTGCTTCATGTATCTTATGTGACACACGGCTAAGTCAGAAGCTGCGTGTTGCTGGTGGATCATTGCACATTTTAACCCGTTATTGTACTTTGATAAGTGTCAAACTCCCACACAGGAAATTCTTGTTACTGGTTTCTGTGCATGTGAACTTTCATTTTAGCCACTGTTTCTTTCCAGATGTTGCAGTTTCAACATCCTCCCAACGAATTCTTTTACAAGGAGTATGTCTCCTGCATGTAAGTGTTCTAACATTTGTTTGCCAATGGAAACACTGAAATGTGAGCCATAAGAAAGTGGCTTTGAAATCTCAAAATGTTATGTGGTTATCTTCTCTTCAGCCAACTCATCACCTACCTCAAAATTCCTGTGCTTATCCGCATCATTTCCACCTAACCAGTAATTTTTCAAGAAACACCCTACCTAATTTGTTGAAGAAATCCAGACAGATAAAATCTATTACATTTTCTTGCCTAGAAAATAAACTCTCATATCAGAGAAAGTTATCAGATTAGTCTGGCACATACAACTCTGGCAAATCTGCATTGCTCTTTACAACACTCCCCTTTAACATTCATGTATTAGTTACTCTCCGTTTCAAGATGTTTCCTAAATCTTTTCATGCTGCTCAGAAAGAAATGACCCGTGAGAGCAAATGCAACTGCCTGGGTCACTTCCTTACCTTTTCCATTTATAAGCATTACTACTGCTTTTAAATCTAACATGGTGCTCTCTCTCCCTATATCTGCTATATGTACTTGCAGCCAGACTGAAATTTGATACGAACCTCCACTGCGATTCCTGGAGCTGACATTCCCTGGGGAGATGAATGTGGTGGGTTTCAGTACTGCCCTTTTTCCCATCATTTACCATGTCTGTCACGCTTTCTTTCCTCTCTCCCCAATGTTATCCTCCCAGTCAATACTATACTTCCTCTCAAAAACTGAGTCAAATTTTCAGCTAATCTGAGGGTTGCTACTAAGTTACTTTACCACCTATCACCTTCACTGTGTCAGGGGAAGTGATCAATCATTTTTATGGTAAGGTGACCTCCAGACCTGTATTTTAAGAGTTTTGTGAAGTTTAATTGACAATTATCTTTTTGTACTTCTCAAATTATGCTATGACATCCTGACTTCAAAGACTCATACCCTCATTTCTTGTAAATCCTCTCCGTTTTCCTGATACACTTCTCGGCAAGGTTAGCTGTCCAGTTAGATTTTCTTGCCAGATTGCCTCCTTGCTCAGTGCTCCTCTAAAATTAAGGACATCAGCTTTATCAGTTCAGGTGGAACCATTCTTCTGGGTCTGCTACTTTAAAATCCAGAGGCGTAGCATGTATTGAGCTAATTCTTCACTGAATTAAACCTTATGCTCAACTGAAGTTGGATAAACTCACAACTGCCTGATACAACTACTTTTTTCTTTGAGCAATCTTGTGCAATTACCAAAACCAAATCAAAACTGTACTGTTGTTACATACCTTATATAAGGTTCAGTACTAACGTGGGTGGTTTGCCAAGGAATGGTGGCATTAGGAAGCTAAAGCTAATGACAAATAAGTTCATGCTTTAAAATCTAGAGCTTTCCAAATTCAGCCATCTGCCATTTGATAAATCTTAAATCACTGGGGATTTCCTTTCTCCAGTTTTTGCCTGAATCCTTGTTGTCAGAAGGTGTGGATAACTATCCATTGATGAGGTTAGATTCCTAACTTTCAGCTGTGACCTGCTTGCTACTCTACGTTTGTCATAAGTCACCAGCATACAATTTAAGTAGTCACAGGGTGCAGCTGAACTGACAATGCTTACTCCTGACTGATAGCAAATATTCTGGCTGCAGCTTCAGGGTAAAGTTTAAATAGTAGAGGAAAAATTATTTCCTGCATTCACTTATAAGCTAGATTTCAAGTTAAATGCAGTATTAGTGAAATGTGTCTTCAATTAATGGATTTCCTTTTCTTTATTTAAGAAATATGGGTACGTAGCTGCTTAAGATACAAAGCTTTTTCAGACACATAAGCAAATTTAAAGCCCATTACAGACATGAAACAGACCTTTCTTTCTTTCTACTTTAGACAAATAATAACGTTGTGGTAAAAATTGGCTTCAATTGAGAGAACTGAAAAACAGAAAAATGTAACCAGTGACTTTTTATTTTAAGACAATGACTTATGTTTCATCAACATCATTTCATTCTTATAGGATGCCCATTACCATCTATGCCTGTATTTCCTTTAAGGGGAATTTTGAGGTTTAAAAAATGACAGGAGACGTGTCTACCCTAATTTTTCCCCACATTATGGCTTTCTGCACTGTTGCTTGACCAACACAGCTGAGAAAATGTTTTACTGCTGAAATGAACAACAGTACTGTGCATCCGTGTTCAAGTGAAAGATTCGTAAAATGTTAAAAGTCATAGTTGTTTCATTGTAATGAATTTAGCAGACAGCAAAGCTTTTCTAACAGTGCCACTTTTAAAAAACTTACCACAGACAATGGTTAGTGTTATTTGTCTGACTAAGGCAACGTTTTAATTGTGTTTTCTCATTAACTTCTACTTAATTTTTCCTCACTTTTCCAAAAAGGAAGGAACGTTTCCTGTCATTTCTCTTTCTCTAAGCAAAGTGATGTTTGACTTCTTATGTGCAAGTGTTTTGCAGTTGGATTAAAAGAAAATGTATAAGAATGGTCTGAAAAAAGTAAAGGTTTGGTTTTTTTCACTCAGCTTTCTTCTCTAAAATCAGTTTGGGAAACAGACAACTCTTTTTTTCATTTATTTAATAACACAAAAGTAATATGTTTAAAATAATTTCAATTAATTTCATGGATTTATAAGAGTAAGACTTGGGACCAAAAATCTGCAGGAATATGGATCAGACTTTCCGAAACCTGAGCAGAGCGAGGCCTGTCTGTGCTTGCACGGTGATGGTAAGAAGCTGTAACGCACATCTTGTAGTACAATACAGCTGAGAAAGAGTGAGACAGGGCCCCACTTCCTGCAATAGCCTGAATTTTAGCTGGAGAAAGGTCCCTGTAACGGGAAGGTGGTGACAGTTTGAAATCCCATCGGAAATCACATATGGTTCTTTGCTACTTCTGAAAATATGAGTGGAGTAAAGAAAGGGAGACAAGAGGGAGAACAGAGCCTTGACCTGAGAATCAGATTCACCATCTTCTGGGGAAGGCATGGAGTACCCAGGCATGTCTAGGCACCCATTTTTGTAGCATCTTAGGACCATCTCTAACTCAGGCAGGAACACAACTTCTCCTGTTCAAGTTGCCAGTCTTTACAATTTACATTCATCCTTACCCTTGTGGAAAGTTTCTCCTGAGACCATGAGAATACTTTTTTTTTACTTGCTGCCGTGCTGGCAAAACCTTGACACATGCTTTCTGTCACTGCCCTGACTGATTAAGAGCTTTGGGTATACATTTGGATGGAGATTAACATCCTATCATGTGTTAAACAAAGTTGAACTGTCATGAGGTATATGAGAAGATCATATTCCTACAGATCAGATTCTCGAAAGTAAACCCAACTTAAAACCACATTATTCCAAAGAATAATTTACTGGAATAGACTTTGTATTATGCAGTCTTTAGAAGCAGGAGCATTTTCAGTTTGGCTCTATATATCTACCCACACATCAGAGCTTGGAAAGTTCAAACAGTGATAAAGTGTCTTTGATGTGCAGATGGTATTTTAATCGCCAAAACAAACAAATAAAATGCATGGCTTAAAGCCACTCCTACTGTATGTGGGAGATCACTGCTGACAAGTCACTGGACGTGCCATGGACCAGAAGATAAATGTGTTGTCCCACCAGGCCTCAGAGAGCATTTTTCTAAGTCAGTATTAAGATACTACATGAGAAGTATGTGCTTATGTTTTCCATTTATGTATCAGTCCTCATGAAAATACAAGTCTCCAGACTAATTAATCTTTTTTTATAAGTGGAATAACACTGTCTAAGCAGCGAATCATTAAACGCAGACCACCATTCTGTCTTCTTATGGAGCTATTAATATTTTTTTGTTATTTCCAGAGATTGTAAAACAGGGAAAGTGTTTGCTGAATTTGGGAACGTGAAACTAGCTAAACATAGGCAATCCAGAAATCCAGAGAACAGAGACAGAATTTGAAATGTTGTTCACAAATTGGTGACATGCTTAGAAAATTTAAACTGAAATTCAAGAAATGAATGCAATTTGGGTAAATGCACTTTGGGAAAGAAGACTCAGACACATGAAATATATACCGGGAAAAAAACATGGCCATATGAGTTCTTAAAAAAAGAATAGAGATATGATTCATCTACCAAAGCTGAGCACATGTTGTTACAAGAAAACATCATGTGTATGTAAACAGAGGTACAGTCTGAAAAAGACGTGTTGAAGAATCTTTCTATTCAAGGCAGAAAGGATGTTAGACTGGAGATAAAACACAATTGGGAGTAGAAGATTAGATAAAACATGAAATTAGTTGCAGAAGGCTAGTACAGATAGTTTAGAAGAGAGCAGAGAAACTGATCTGAAAAAAATGGCCTGCACGGAAATACCGAAGAACTACAATTGTGAGAGAAGTCAGAAAAGAGCTGCTGAAATACATACATGGTTTATTTGAAGAGAGAAAGAATAAAATATTTTAACACTACTGTAACAAATACAACATTTAATGGCTTTAAATCATGAGACAGGCTAAACATTTGGAAATACTAGAAGTGCAGGCAATTGATTTTCCTTAAAAAAGAAACCACACATGCTGCCCTTTTTTTCTTTTTCTTTTTTTTTTTAATATCAAGAAAATTATCCATGTCCATGAGGAGGGTTATTATTGGTTCTTCACCATCGATGTCTTGTTTCTGACATCATAACACACAGTAACTACTTGGTTTCTTGGCTAAAGAACACGTGCAAGTCCAGTCAGATTTTTTTTTCAGTATTTCTGCATTTCTGTGTGGAAGAAGCCACAGAAAATATTTATATATATCTGTCATCTCTAATATCCTCTTATTTTTGCCTGAAACCAAGATTACTTCATTTGTCAAATAAGGCGAAGTTTCTAGTCCGTAGGGACTTTCAGGATACATTAAGAATAATTTAGGACAGGTTAAAAACTGCATAAATCCTGCAACTTGGGGATTAATATTTTATAGTCTTATTCAGACAAGAATGAGAGAGAGAAAGTGATAGATGTATAAGTTTTGAGTATCAAAACCCACAGATGTCGAAGTCTAACACTAAATCTTAAATGTCATCTGTCCTACAACGAAACTACACTGTCACATCCTTTACAACTCAGCAAAGCTGAATCAGGAACAGTCCATTACTTTTTCAGCTGGCTTCCAGCTTCTTGAGCTCTCTTGTCACCCAATCTGCCTAACTTCAGTGCCAGCGCACTGGAGGAGTACGGAATAAATGGCTTTGGGCAAGGCAAAAGGGGTGAAACCACCTTGGGGCTATGGTATGCATTTATAGCCTTAGACAGCTTGAGCTGGTTTTGCCTGCGTAGCACGCTTCTTTGCACGTCACTCAGGGCTATATAAGCACACCTGGCAAATGAACTGTAATTTGAACTGGAATGAAGAATGTATTTAGCTAGGAAGAAAAATTGTTTTGTCTTCAGCTGGATCATCTCAATCCACTTTAGAAAACGGCCCTACAAACGCTTTATTCTGAGGTTGTGCAAGGCAAGGCAGAGGGATGTAAGATAATGCTTAACTAGGCATGGGCATCAAAAAAGTACATATAGAAACACAGACTCTGTAAAGACAATTTAAAAAAATACCCAAACCCCAACAACCACCACTGCACCCAGCACATAGCACAAACAGTACACAAAGCTTTGCAAATAACTTATGAAACACCATGAGCAACTTCTAAGCAAGTCCTCCCACTGTGTGAATCTGCTGGCAACCCTCACTGCTGCCTATTTTTGCTCCTGTTATTGTACATATTTTGCTAATAAATCAGAACAAAAGGGTTATTCTTTTACACTTTTATATATACAGATCTAATGTTCACTCTCAGCACAGATTCTTAGATAACCAGCAGCAGCCAGGATACACAGGCTATACAGGTGCATATCCAGGCTCTTTAGAGCACACAGATATGGGGCAGGGTTTCAGGGCTTTTTTAAGTACTTCAAAACCATTAATCAAGGGAGTAAGCAGAGGAGTGAGGCTCCACAGTCTCAGTCCATCATTTAATAATTTACTGTTTTCCTCCTACCGTTGAAACACAAATCTCTTCTCTATGACCAGAAGAGTACAAAAAATCTGTTTGGCTTGTCTTGGTCTGCTTCATCTCTGTGTTTGCTACATTAGTGGTGTCTCCCCTTCTTTCTCCTTCTTGCTCCTCTTCTATGATCAGCCCTTGAGACTGTGACCACTGCAATCTGCAAAATAACTTCCACAGTATGAGGGAATTGCTGAATATGACTAATGTCAACCACATCCTGCTTTTGGGTATTTCTTTCCCTTCTGTTTCAGTTGCCCTACCTTGCCTGTGAGCACATAACATAAGAAAGGTTACAGATAATGTCTCTGTTTCCTTCATGCTGTTCCTTGGGACAAGCATCAAAATGCTTCATCCTCAAGTGTGTGGGTAAACCTGCATTAGTCTTATTGTCTAAGGCAAAAGTGTAAGGTAAGCAGAGGGCCTGTTTATTTAGGAAATATGTCCCCTACTATGTATTTCTATTGCATCTGGTTTTACAATTTATGTTAAGTACAACCTGCAGCACATGCAATTAAGTCCCTTTATGAGTCCACTGAGGCCTTAAAGGAGACAGGTGTGGAGGTGAGCGCAGGACATGCCTTACAAAAGCCAAAGATTTTCTGTCCTGTGAATGACTGACAAATCTCTGTGAGCTTGCAGAAACAAAAGTAAAGTTTGAATATGTTGGGAAGCAGCGAGGACAAAATATAAGCTGAGCTGCTCCATAAATCCTATTCCAGCATGCCATATTGCTCCATGAGGTACTATGACTATGTCCATGCAAGGATGGATACTGAGGCCTTGAAAGCAACGCACAGCCCCGCTCCAGAACGAGCTGTGCCACTAAAGGCAGAGCACAAACACCTCTCAAGGATACATGAAGTACTGCCTCCATTGTAGTTTTGGTTATGTACTTGTTGCCTGTAAAAGTCCTGAACTCTTTTCCGTATGTACATGTGCAGCCTTTTAAGGAAAACAAAATCTGTTTTTCATGAACAGTGGAAAACTAGCTGTTGCACTTTTCTGCCAGCATTAAGTTTGCTTTCAGACTAAGGTTGAAACTGAAATCTAAATCAAAGTTTCTACAGGCATGTTTTGAGGAGTGCTGTAAAGTAGAGGGGTTTTTGGACACTTTTGTAAAACTCTAAGATAAATAGCAGTACCCTCAGGAAAGCTGGACACAGACTTCTGCTTCCTGGCTGACCCAGAGGAGAGGTAATGAATTTTCTTTTTTTTTTAAGATAACTCAAAGCATGCAGATTTCAGTGAAAAAGTGAGGTAACATGCAACAGCTTGTCAAAAGAAACTAGAAAGTTGCTGTGATTTCTGTTGTTTTAAGCATATTTCATGTCATAACATTAGTGATACTCCAAGTAAATAGACAAAGCAACTGAAGAGACACAAACAAGTCATGCCTTCTCTGCATAAACATGCTTCATGGCATGATTGATAATGATATACTAGTGAAACCGCAATCTGTACCTAACTTGGGGTGAATTCGGAATTTCCTTTTTATTATTTAAACTCCAGGGGCTTTTACAAGCTTGGAGAAATTCCCGTTTAGGTCATTCATCTTTCCAGATATAGTTATATCTTTTCTAATATGTAGCACAATTTACTAATTAATACACTGTGTGGTAAAATGAAATACATCTCTATACAATATATATATACACAGACATACATATTCATTCTATACTACCTCATGCCCTACCAATTATCGATGAGCGGAAAAATGTTTCATATGCACACTGCTCCTTGGTTGTATGTGAAGCGCAGATTCTTTTCTAGCATAACAGGCTAGTTGACTGATTTTTTTTCTGGCAAAAGCAGCTTTGGATAAAATGTTCACCACAGCTGACATTCAGGGTGGAGCAGCTTTTCCTCAACCCAGCACACACCACCTCTCCAGGCGCACAAACCCTCTGTCAATCTATGCACTTTCTTCAAAGACCTCATTTTGCATGAAGTGGCCCTCCTGAGCTGTGGGTGTTCTCTTGCAATGCTGCTGTGAATGAAATCATTGACATTACACTGGGAACTATTTTTATAACTTTTGGCAACAAAGTTGGAGTTTCAAAATGTAAACTGGCCTAACAAAGTATTTTATAAACTCATAGAACTATATCACCAGCCCTAAGGGGATAAAAAAATTCTTCCAGTTTCCAGGAATTTTCAGGGACATATTTAACATTTGTTTTCACTTAGGTAATCATAAAAACTAGTTTTGCTGAACAATTATCAAGGATAGATACAGATAGAAATATCTATCTATAGATAGATAGATAGATATGTAACGTTTTAGGAATTCTAATGATGGTAATTGATAAGTCAAATTATTTGTTTTCTAGAATTGTCTGTATTTTTCCATATATTATTAGAGCTAATTGGAATAGAGAAAAAAATTGTGGGGAAAAAGTAGTGAAAGGTGCCATTTTGAAAATATGACATTAATAAAAAATGTGTCCAACTGGCATACATAAATTACCCTTCTAATGGAATGACAATGACATTGAGAGGACATGAAAATCCAGAAATGCTTTTTCATTAAACTTCATGATGACAGCACTTCAGTTTTGTTCAAGTCAGTATGAACACTTGCTTTATGGCAAGGAAGTACAAAATGAAAGAAAATTGTGATATCTCTCATGAAACATGGAATTACCTCTCACCCTCTGACAAATACACAGAGGGCCCAAACAGCAAGACAGCGCTAGAGAGCTAATGTTCAGGTTGATAGAGGCAGGTGAATTGAAGTTTAAAGGCTTCCTTACCTCACTTCAGTAATATGGACCTTATATCTCCAACTTCTGCAAAAATTTGACAAAGGAAATTCTTCATAATGAGACACCACATCAGTCCAGGCATTATTTGACTTCACATTTGTCCAAATCCAACTTACTAAAAATATAAGGCTGTATTCTGCTGCTCTGTATCTGTTAACCTCTACCCAGAAAACCACAATATTATTTAGCTAAAGGATTGATCATGTTGATAGTTCCCATTGGCATTGGAGAGTTATTTACACTGTTGATTTCTGTTTACATAGTCGTGATTTTCCATGGGTTTTGTTTAGAGAGAAGTTAGACTCTAGCCAGGGGTCTTGTGGTATCAGATGAAGAGTGTTCCTCAGTTCCAGGTCAGCACAGATCAGGTGCAGGTAGAAAAGGAGGTGTATGGACAAGTGGGACACTAAGACAGGCAAGAGTAATCCTGAGGATCTTTCTGAGGAAGGGTGATTTCACTGGAAGGGAAGAAAAGTAGGAGTCATGAAAACTGTCCTGGTTCAAAAACTGTGTAAAAAACTAAGTGACCTTTACCAATTAAGGTGGACCAAGATGTTTAAAACTGATGATAGAAAAATAGAATCTTGTGGGTGACAATCCAGAGAGATGGGTCAGGAAAGGCATATTTCAACCTGTATTCAGTAATGGTTGGCATCAAAAGACACAAAGAACATTTCTTGATGGCATAGTGTACCAGTGAACAGGTTTTAAAATCAGGAAAGATAAAGATCCCTCCAGTTTTCTGAGCTTGATATATTTCACAGATTTTCTTTGCAAGAATACAGCTTAATCTACCTGCTTGCAAAATACTGAGTCTGACTTTAATTTTTCCATTGAGAAAAGAATCAGACATGTTTTAGTCAGTCATGACAGGTATATAATGTTATTTCCAAAATGCAGTATGTATTATCCTCAGTAGAAGGTAATACAAAGGATAGAGTGTGTCTCTAAGAACGTGTACTTGTACCTGAATTCCTCAAATAATGTTCTAGAAAAATAATTAAATCAGCTGTGGTACATTTTTGCAGCAGTTAATGACTGCAATATGTGAGAATCATGAATGTCAATAACAAATTTGGAGATGTGTGTACACATAGAACTTCTATAATGGAAAAAGAATGGGAAAAGTTGATTTAAGTCATCTTCTGGGCCAAAAAGAGAACAAACAAATATGTTGATTCTTCTGCACTAATTTGTATTTTATTTCTTTCTTGTTATTTTGCATGAAGATATCAAAGTTCTTTGCATGTTGAAAATAAGTTGAATGTACAGATTTTTTTCTTGCATAAAAATATGTCAAATGCCATAGGAGAACGTGTCAGTTCTTCCCCTTGTAAATCCAATAACTTTCACAACACCCTTAAAAGAGCAGCTCACACAAAGGCTTTTATATATATATATAGTAAGCAGTCATACCCAGAATGCATGTTCAAAAATGGTTGAAGGATATCAACTTACTTGGAAAGGTTATGTTGCTCTGATGGAAAGGGCATATTTGTACAACACGTCTTTTGCAGCATATCAGGTATTGTGCATACAGGAAGCAGGATAGAAGATGAACAAGTACTGAAGAAAATATCATTTGAATTAAATCAGCCTATGATTTGGAGCTTTTCTCAAGAAATAATCCTGTGCTAACTACAGAAGAATGCTTTATTTGGTGCGGCTTTGGACTCCGGCTACAGGGAATGGAGGCACTGTTCTAGACTTGTGGTCCTGCAGATGTGTTTCTCACCAGGAACCCAGATGTGAGGTGGTAGAGAAAGAGCGCAGAGGCCTTTGGGTGGTCATCCTTCTCTGACCACCATCACAGGTACTCGTGACGCTGCCAGAGTGAGTTTGACCATACCAAGAGTGGCTACAGAGCTCCAGGGGCTGGAGAGGAGGGGATGGGAACTGAGGTGAAGTTCTTCTTTCTCCTGGCAGCTGCTTGTCAAAGACCTTCAGAGCCACAGGATTCTAAGCATGGATGATCTGTGGCAGACCCTTTCAACCTAAATTATTTTACATTTCTACACCTGACACCAAGCAGGATTTGGCTTCTGGACAGATCATGCCTTTCCCCCTCATCCAAGTATATCAAGAGTATGTAATGCAGAAGTAACCTCTCCCTACCTGATTTCTCAATGATTTATGTAGTAAAGGGATTTATTTCCTGTCAATATCTTAAAGAAACTGATTGTTAAAAATCATGACTGAAGCACAAAGGCATCATTACTAGATGAAGTATACAGTTGCCAGTTGATAGAGGTTTTCTCTTCAGCAATTTTCCATCTTTGTTTTCAGGCCTGATACTTCCCTGCCTTGCTATCAGCTTTGTGTCTTTAGGCAAATAAATGCTACTACCTCTAAATTCCTTTGACATCATCACTTTTATCAGCTGCTGATGTAGACAAGGATAATCTTCACCTTAAAATAATAGAAAAAACTATGAGATAAATGAATGGAATAAACATTAACCTGAGTTAAAGATGGGTCATAACCATGCTTTAATTTTCATTAAGAGGCTTGGGGTTTTATTTATTTTCAGTGGAAGGTGTACCTCATATATTTGAGCAGGTCAGAAAAACCCATCCTCTAGTCAATATGAAACATCATATTTTTACATACTTCAAGTTTGGATGGAAAATTGCATTAACCAGAGACAAATCAGCTATGTATCCTTTTCAGAAAAGATCAGGTTTGCCATGTACTACTGTAGTTTATGTCCAAGGGTGCATTCCAGTAAACCAGAAAATGAACCAGGGTCCAAGAGACTGGGAAGGAATAAAAATAACATCCTTCTTAAACAATGGCCATGTCAAAGCTAATAAAATGGACTTTGTATTTTTCTAAAGAAATATGCTAATATTATTTATCCACTTCAAACATATGTTGAGGCTTTGTGTCATGGAGGAATGGAAAAATTCATTAAAGGTCTGTGCAAGCCCGGATAAGAAGATATACAGAAAAACATAAACAAGAAAGACAGTCAGTCACATGAGAACCATATTTAGAGTTATAATGCTTACAGAATGTTGGAAGGAAAAATGTGAAAGTTTCTGAAAGATTAGGAAAGCAAAACTGTGGTTAGCTGTATCTCCTGTCAACAATAGTGCCCATGACCCAAATGGACCTTTGCTGTGGTTTAACCCCAGCCAGCAACTAAGCCATTCACTCCCACCCACAGCAGAATAGGGGAGAAAAACAGAAGGGTAAAAGCTGGATAACTCGTGGGTTGAGATAAAGACAGTTTAATAGGCAAAGCAAAAGCCATGCACACAAGCAAAACAAACCAAGGAATTAATTCATCACTTGCCTGGGTGTTCAGCCATTTCCAGGAAAGGGGGGTTCCATCATATGTAATAGGCATGTGAGAAGAAAAATTCCATCACTCCAAACATTCCCTTCCTCTTCCCAAAGCTTTATACACTGAGCATGATGCCATAAGATATGATATATCTTTGGTCAGTGAGGATCAGGTGTCCAATCTGTGTCCCATCCCATCTTCTGGCATACCCCAGCCCACTCACTGATGGGGTGTGGTGAGAGGCAGAAAAGGCCTTGACATGGTGTAAGCCTTGCTCATTAATAGCTAAAACATCCTCATGTTATCAACACTATTTTCAGAATAAATCCAAAGAACAGCACCATCCCAGCTACTGTGAAGAAAATTAGCTCTATCCCAGACAAAACCAGCAAAACCTTCAAAACATGAATCTGAGATGACTGAAGTAACCATATTTTTTACACTTGGCCTAAAATATAGCAGCTAGTGGAATGGCACTTCAAGTATGTCCATGCCATCAAAGCACAGACAGCTAAATTAGTATCCTTTATAAGGAACTTTTAATACCGCTATAGTGAAGCATTTTCTCACAGTCCTTTTGCTTCAATCCTTATAACAGTCACCTGGTTTACAGGATTCTTTTGGGCTCTCTTTGATAGACATGTTTTCCTACTCTGAAGTATATTGCGGCATCAGATTGAAAAGCAGATGTGGAAAAGGTGGAAACAGATGATTTCTACATACTGTCACATCCTGTTATTCAAACATGGGGAAGGGATAGAAGAGGACTGATATATCTTTCAGGGTAGTGGATTTCCCTTTTGTTTTCAGATGTAATTTCCCCACGGAACTGACCCTAACACAGGAGATTACAACATTTTATTCTTAACTATTTGTTATTTTATATCTTTAGTTATAAAAAAAAAAAAGCAGCTGCCATAGCCAGCCACTGACACCAAGTTCTGAACTCTTGCACTTTAAGACTGAAAACATCTGGTTTACAAAACAAATGGGACATTTCTGGAATTAAAAAACAAAAAATGTGATCCTTTCTTGTTCAATTTGAATGAGTTTTTATTTATTGTGTTTTGCATGCATAAAAATGGAATTCAGAGAAGGTTGAACTTTTGTACTGTATCACCAATAGCTATAGACAAACATTACTGATCTATTTGTACAGAAAAAATTGCCTAATATCCTCAGCATTGTAACTCTGCTTAATGGCTTATGCACAAAGAAAATGTATAATCCCAGTGGTTTCATAGCAACTCTCCATCAACATTCTAAGATTAACAGAAGGTGTGCTGAGTTTTACCTTTAAGAGGGTCTGGATGAGATGTTTAATTAATCATTAATATCAAAGACTGCCAATTAATCACACTTGAAAAGAAATCTCAGTTCTGTAGAAGAAGTGACTAAGAAGCAGGTCCACCCCTAACAAAGGGGGGTTTATTTCAGTGAGTTCCAAACCAAAATCAGCTATTTTTCCAGTAGAGTAATTTTGCAAAATAAAATCGCCCATTGTATTCTATACAAAAATCTCAAACTTTTTTATTAACTTCACAGAAGAAGTTCTTTGAAGCCTGCTTTAAAGTTGGAGAATATTGGAATTAGGCCCACACAATTCACACTCCATAATGGTCAATAATCAGAGATTTTTAAGCAAATTCCCTTCAATTAACATAGCACTTCCTTTAGTGGTTGTCGCCTCGTGTCAGCTATCACCAAACCCATTTCCAGCATCCATACGGAAAAGGCTTTATTATTCAGCTGAGTCTTAGGCAAACGTTTTTTAAAAAATTATTTTATGGTCCTAGTGAAATTATAATTTTTACCCTTGTGATTTATCTTGTTCCCTTCCTCGGCCAAACCTGCAACTATAAAGCATGGAGTAACTGCCTTCTGGTGTACAATACTCATATGTCAGACTTCCAGTACCTTAAGAGGGCCTAACAAAGAGCTGGAGAGGGTCTTCTGACAAGAGCATGTAGTGATAGGAAAAGGTTTAATGGTTTTAAACTGAAAGAGGATCGATTTAGGTTAGATATAAGAACTAAGTTTTTTTACTACGAAGGTGGTAAAACACTGGAAGAGGATGCCCAGAGGAGTAGTAGATGGTCCATCCCTGGAAATAGGCAAGGTCAGGTTGGATGGAATTCTGAGCAACCTTTGATGTCCCTGCTTATTGCGGTTGAAGATGTCTCTGCTTATTGTAGGGGGCTTAGACAAGACGAACTTTGAAGGTCCCTTCCAACTCAAACTATTCTATGATACCTTCTGCTCCTAAAGAGCATTTTCCTTCCCTTTTCCAGTCAGGTTCTTCTCAAGATTGTCTAATCAAGAACAGAAAAATCTCAACTGCTTTTCCTCAACATGTGCTAAAGCCTTGTTTGTGATAAAGTATTGTGTAATCCCTCTCTCTTACGATGCTGGACCAGTGGACGTGTGAGTACAATGGAAATAATTAGCAATCCTTACTGAGTAAAGACCAAGTGATCACAGGCAAATACAGCTAGGTTTTCATCAGGAATTAAATTTAATCTTTAAAGTACATGTTGTTCAGTCTACTACATCTACATACAAAGAGTCACATATTTTGTGCAATAAGAAAGGCTATTTCCAGGCTCTCCATTCACTGCAGAGGAAATTGTGAATAAAGTTTATGGCAAAATCCTATTGAACTGCCAAAAATCCAGAGTAGTTTGCTTTACAACCTTTCCTAAGAGGTAAAAAAGACCACTGTATTGCTTTTCCATGGGCATAGCCACTTACTCAAATTATTCCACTCTGCTTACCACAGTGCATTTCCACAGCTGAATACTAGGTCACTGAATGATTCATTCTGTTCCTAGCTCACCATCCTGTTTTAACACTCCTTTCTTGTTTCCCTGTTGTATAGGAGTGATAGAGAAAAGTTGAAGTATGTGGCAAGGAGAGGAAGGGCCTGAAGCAGAAGTGAGCATGTACTAAATAATGTGGTGGGGAAGTCAACCAGCAAAACCTACTGAAATCAATGACATTATTTCCACTTCTTTCCATAGGCAATGGGCAAATCCCTTGACAGCTGTCTGGGCCAGTCTGGCAGGAGATATGCATCAAGGACTTTTAACAATGCTATTAAATGGTATCTTCAACTACAATGTTCTTCCCAAAATAAAGCATTTCAGCTCAAGTTTTCCACCTAACCAGGGGGTGATAACCAAAATACATTTCTACAGCTGTAAGAACGCGAGAGCAAATCCCTTACGAATGATCAATGCAATTTTTCAGACACATTCAAATTATCAAGGTCCCAAACTTATTTCAGACCATCTTTCTGTTACCTTAAACTGGAAGTAAATATGGAAATAAAGAGCAGCAGTCTGTTGAATATGGACTTTATTTCAAAGTATATAAGTACTCTGGCATTTGGCATTACCTCAACATGGCTTTTGGGCAAGCAGCCACTCTGCAAACTTAAAGACATTCTGTGAATTTAAGCTATAATTTTGGAAAGAGCTTGCTGCTTATCCATTGAGAAAGTGAAATACTGTTTTTTTCCAATGTGCTGTTCATTTACTGGAAAACTCTGCTCTCTCTCATAAAGCCAGAAATGCTCGGTATTCTTATTTCCCAAAAGCAGAATGGTACATTGAAAAGAAAAATAGGCAACATCTGCAATTCACAGATGGAAGAAAAGAGAACATTGTCTGTAGTATCCAATACAAATATCTTCAATAAACACCCCACGAAGGGCTTAACTGGAGAATAACATGAGCATTCCAGCACAATACTTTGACTTTAGGTATTCTGTGGTCCAAGTGAAAAGGACCCCACTTCATTGCAGTGCATCTCGGTTTTCAGCGGACTGATCATAATACAAAGCTAACACTTAGCCTGAAAAACCAGCCTCAGAGCTCTATTTTTCCAGTAATTCAAGATTATCCAAGGTTTGTGTTTAAAAATTTGTGTTTGTAAATTACTCCAAGCTGCATAAAGACTCGGACTTTGTTTCCAGAGTGTTTAAAAACATGATTTTTTTTGATGCCTTCCATTATTATCACTAAGCAATGAGTGACTTCTACTCCACCGTGTTTTCCAGATAGTACAATACAAATGACAGCGCCATCATCTTCTCAACTTTCAAAAATTGGTTTCAAAACTAGGCAAGAGGGTTTTCATTCCTTTCCAGACAACTGATTTTTCAGTATTTCATATTATATCTTTTGATAGCCTTGTACTCCTATTATTGCGATCACGTAACTGGTATAACTGGGCTTCAAAGAGGTTAAGAAACACTAATTGCTTTATGGATTCCCGTTAGACTTAGAAGTTCAGAAAACTTTGACCTGCATGAGTTCACTTGTCCCCAGTGTACAGAGCCCTTTGCTTTTGGGCCTGTACATTTCAGTTGTTTTATCAAAGGAAATATAACCCATAATTTTTCTCTTTGACCATCAGGAAAGACATACTAGCTAAAAATTATAGCATAAGCTCCTTTTCCTTCTAGTCTAACACGGTCATTTAATTTTTTGGTTTTGACATTGACAAATATGAAGAATTTGCTGTTGCCATTGTTTTCTAACACACACTTAGACACACTTCTCCCACATGGCCAGTGTGAGTTACCTGACAAAAAGCTTCTAGTAAATTAACAAATAGTTTAAGTTAGTATTTCAGGCTTCCTCTATCTGTGCTGGAAGTAACTCACAAGGCATTCATCTTCTCATGTAAAATGGACGGTTCTTATTTATATCCCTTGACTGGAGAGGAAGCTAAGGGAACAGTAACACCAACTACCCATAAGCCCATGGTTAGAAACTCTTCTATGATGACTAAAGCAGCTCATAATTCAAAATCTTTGTTTTTCAAGAAAAAAAAAATGACCTTTTTTTCTGGAACAGAAACAAGGTTTGAAAAAAAATATAGATCATATTTAAACTTTGAAAGTTAAGAAAATAATATATCGTATCTTGAAAAATGATAATTGAATTCTAATGTTTTTTAAAGTAATTTCTCAAAATATGCTTTCTCTTTCAATATTGTGTTTCAAAGGTTTTCTGGAAGAAGAATTGGGGTGGTTTTTTAAAACAGTTCAAGCTCACCAGAAATAGGTTTTCTCAAAATGTTGCTTCAAATCTCTACAAAAGAGAAATGAATTGGTTATAAGAACTTTTCTTATTAATATTGTTAGTGAATTCATACAAGCTTTAGCACTTAATAAGCAGAATGAAAAATCCATTTTTTTTCTTTAAGAGTTGCTTATTTCTCCAGGCTGTAACATATGCAGAAATAGAGGAGTAAATTAAATTACAAATATTCTCCTGCCTTAGGGTAATGCCCTCTCTTGGTGCTTTGGTTTCCATGAAGCATTTTTGTGAAGGGTAGGGTATCATTTTTAGGATGTTTTTACTATATTGTTATACAAACTGCGGTGCTTCTTCAAGCTTTTCATGCCTGAGGATCATTTCACAACTTCTCCAGAAATGAGAATATAAATATTATTTTCAAACACTTCTGAAAATTAACAGGAATGGTTACTTGGAGTTCTGTTCCCTTTTTAAAATTATTCCTTCCAACACCATATTGAGGTGGTTAAATTTTGTATTGTGAGACATATGGCTTCAATATCCTCAGTGAAATGTAATTAAAGGTAAACATGAAAGTAAACATTTGCAGTTTTGATGTTTAAGCAACTTTATAAAAAAAATTCAGAAGATGATTCATTGGTTTCTTACCTCTTTCTTTTTCCTTTGGATCTCAGGGGAATCGTCCACATGAAGACATCCACATGAAACTGATATAACTTTATGAAATATTTATTTCTTCCCCAAAGCACCTTATTCTACTAAAACTAAAGAGCATTAAAGATGACCTATCTGAATCCATCTCTGCTCTCTTCAACTTATCAGCCAGGTTCTTTGCACCCATTTATGTATATTCTTACAATTTCAGATGGTGAAATATATATATTACTTGGCATTTTAATCCAAAGGTATTGATTCTCTCATTTTTATCAAGAGATGCATTGACCACATTTTTTCAGTTTAGAGGCATTAGTGTGTTGAAGCTTTACACTGAAATCCATTTAAAGCATACTCCTGTTGTTTTCTTAGCAGTCCAAATAAATCCTATAGTTTTCATGTGCAATTTTCTTCTCTTTGTACTTTTCTTTGTATTATGCACTTTTGATCTAATAGATCTGTACAGTCTTTCCTAGAGAATTTTTTTTATCTTTTCTGTTTTTTAGATCTCTGAGTTTGCAAGATCCGTGACTGCTCAGTTTAATAACAGCATTTCTTTAATTTTGCTAGTCTAAGGCATTCCTTCATATTTAACACGTACTTGTGTCATGTGACAATACTGAATCACTCTCTAAGTCTCTTCAGCACCATCAAAGCCATGGTAAGCTAAAGAAAATTAGACACTTAAAAATAACCATCTTTGACATGGCCTGGGAGATGCTAAATGCAGCCTATAAAGCCATAAGAAATTAATACACCTGAAATGCAGCACAAAAATGTCACTCATATATCCGTGTCTTTACGGAAGAACAAATTGTTACTTTTTTCTTCGAACATCATAACCTAAGTCTTTGACTGCTAAGTCTGCAGATGTCTGAGGCTCATAACCTGTAAATGTGGCTGGTAGTGTAAAAACAGATGAAGGTTTACCTGAAAATTAGATGATAATGTAATTTTTCTTTCATTTGAGATTTCAATAAAAAGCGTAAATTCTAATGACTCTAAAAATAAATAGAAAAAGTAACACCAAAAGCAAATTAGAATAATGGGGGGGGGTGGGGGGGGGGCAATTAATAGCTCAGTTTTTATCCTATGAAATGCATTTTCTTCAGTAATTGAACAAAAGTGCTAGCCTACATTATAATTCTTATTTGTTCTTTCCATGCTTTTAAAAGCCTGGATCTAATTAGAATAACTAGTTGAAAATTAGCTATTGTTTGTGCTGGTGATTTATCAAATTAAATGATTATTTCATCCGTACTTTACCTTTTAAACAATTTACTGCCCTGTAAAACTGCTTTTTAAATGTCATTGAATCACTTAGGGATTTAGCAAAGAATGTTTCTAATTTTGCTGATGGGAAGAGAGTGGATTTAAATTTTGTGCTTTGCAAACCATTTCTATTTTAACAGGCAAATCCCCAAGCAGGAAAATATATGATCCATCCAGTCCACAGACAAAATATTTTTATGACAGTTCATACCTGTCACAAATGTCCCTAACATTCAATGATTCTGTACATCACAAGAGAAATTCCATCCCTCTGACAAGCCATATCACAGATCCAAGGATAAGCCTTCAACTTGTGCTTCAAACGACAATTTCAACAGGTTCAAATTAAGCAAACTGTAGCCTCTGCCATGAAGTAAGGAAAAACCAAGGAAAAAAACCTGCCCAATTCTATAGGTGTCTGAAGTACACCTAGAATTTCTTACAAACAATAGTTTTCTTGCTGAAAGCTGAATCCAGAGGCTTGGCTATGTTACATGGAGTAATCACAGGAATCTATCTCCTGGCCTCATTTATGACACAGAAATAAGACAGCCACATTTACACCCACATTTCTTAAAAGTCCTTCTGAAATCACACTAGAGACATGTATTACATCAGGAACACACGACACAACAGAGGTCATTAATTTAGTCCTGCTTCCATCGTCATCCACATTTCATAACTATCCATTCCCTTCAGAAGCCATTTCTGAATATAAGAAGAACAAGAAGGTAGTAGTCAGCATGGATCAGTGAAGTCCATTTAAACAAAAGAAAAAGTGTTTCAGTGTGAGGATGGTCAAACACTGGAGAAGCTTGCCCACAGATATTGTGGAGTCTCCATACAGAGAGATATTCAGAACCCAGCTGGAAAAAGCCATGAACAACCTGCTGTAGCCCACCCTACTCTGAGTAGAGGGATTAGACTCAGTAATCTCCAAAGGTGTCTTCCAGCCTCAATCGTTCCATTACTCTGTCATTCTGTAAGTTTTGGGCTGTTGCAGGTGGCAATGTTCTACTGATTAATCCCATTTTTATAGCAATGAATCATCACTGCTGCCTGTTTCAGACAGTCACCAAAGGATTTATCCCATGTGCACCAACAACTTCCAGACACGTGGGTAGACTACAAAAGCCTGACTCACTGCGGGGATGTGGTTAGCTATGGCTTGTTTTGACTCAAGGAACCAGTCTTTAAATTAAATTGCAGAATACTCCTTTCTCTGGGACAAAATCAAAGCCCATTAATCTCTTGCATCAAATTCAGCTTTTGCTGAATCTGGAACTTTCTTTTATATAATTAATTTTTATTAATTTTTATCAAGTCAAAACCAAAACTGAGCAATCTCTGATTTTAAAGAAAATGTCGAACTGCCCAGCTAGGGGCTTTACCAATGCATTTGTTTCCCTTATGGAATTGTTCTGTGACATCTATTCATATACTGTCATGAAGATTTTTGCATCATTCAGGAATTTTGATATTCTTACAATTATGGGCTGCTTATTGGCAGATATAATTAGAGGTGTGTGCTTTGGGAGTGGGGGAGAAATAAATTTTAAAACCAGAAAACTTTACCACATATTTCACCGCAATTGAAAGCTGTAATTATGGGTTGTGTGATATAGACAAACTGGTATAGAACATAACAAATGAATCTCAGGCTACTGATTAGAATGGTAAGAAAAAGAGTATTAAGTGTAATTAAGGTTGGCTTATTTATTTTTCAACCATGCATTTGCATGACATAAACTTTGTTAGTACCCACTGTAGCAAAAGTTATAATTTGGAAAGAAAAATATGATTATAAGGAGCTATTATCAAAATTTTAGTTACGTTCTGCCATATTTTCAGGAGTAATGAAGTGAAGAACATTTTAATCACTCTTTCTTAATACATCAAGTTTTTGTCCTTGCATTAAATTATATGCTAGTTGTCTGAATTGTCTTTGAATTTGACTTGAGTGATTCTTCTGTTATTATAGAAGGGTTTTTCTTCTCTCTCTGCATGTAGGAATCCAAGTGATATATCTATAAACCATGGTTTTGTTTTGTTTTTTTCATACAAAAAGGAATCCAGAATGAGGGAAACTGTTGAAAAACTGTTCACATGTCATTGCAATAGAAAAAAGGAGCAAAAGGTATAATTCAACATAAAACAGAATTTTATTTAATCAGCAGGCTTCCTAGAATTGATTTTCCCCCAAGATTCTGTTTTGTAACAATGTGCTTGTAGCTTTCCTCTCTATATTGGCATATTTTATCAGAACTTGGTAGAAGTACTCACTGGCAAAAAAATTCCATAGATTTATAACACTCACATTATTTTTTTTATTAGTAATTATAACTGGTAAAGGGAAACTTGCAATCTGATCATTAGACATATTTTCTACTTCATAGGGATGTGCACAGGAAAAATTTCAACAAATTTTTATGACACAATTCATTTTACTGCTGAAAGCTACTTTCACATTTGTATTACAGTTAGAACCACAGATAGTAGAATTCAAGCGGAGAAGTGAGGGAGAATGTAAGATAAACTTTATACCCAGACATGGAAAGAAATAACATAATTGAAATTTTAGGCACAAGAAAATTCTGAAGAATAAGAAATCTTTTTTAGAAAGAATAAATCTGACTTGTTTTTTGTTTTTCAGCCTGACAGTGTGACTTTTGAGACTGGACACACTATCTGCGTGCTTAGATTTGGCACAGCAGCAGTTGGAAATAATGCATTCCTAGTAGTCTTTCATTTTTCTTAACTTCTCATTTTACAGGGCTAAACTGTGGATTTTGCAGTTAAATTTTATACTTAAGTTCAATTAATTTCATAATTTTGCCCTGTGTTATTTAATTCATGTTCCTATGGAATTTTTGAAAGAGTTGCAAAAGAGCACCACTTTCCCATGTTTTTTGATAGTGGTTGGTTTACATGAAACTTGGTGGTTTTTTACAAAGCATCTTTTTGTCACAATGTCTCAGGTAGCAGCCACGTCAAGTACTGTGAGGTCAACCCCTTGCCACAGTATGGAACCAGGTGGTTGGCATACTAAATGGCAGGCAGATTATTCCATACAACAGGGTTATTACTGAGGACTGGAGCTCTTCAAACTATTTTTTGTCAGCATCTTCATGCCTGCTTGAGTTTAAACATATTCAAGTCCTTACCTCATTGAGGCAATGAGGGGATTGAATAGCAGCGCTCCTTTAGCCAACAGACATATAATACACTTACAACAAACAAGTTTCTGCAGCAGAAGTGTCACTGGAGGGGACTTAATTAGCTCAGGATTAAAACAATCCTCTCAATCACCATTTAACATGTGTTAGGCTCAATATAATGCTTGAGGAAAAAGCACAACGGAGCAGTATGAGAAGCTGATTCATGAGCAGACGGCTTAGGGCTGGACCTCCAATTCCAGCACTACCTTCAGACAAAGGAATTTTCTTCTGGCAGAGCAACAGGTCTCATCACACAGCACACAGACAGTGTAGGCAAACACTGAGAGGAAACAGCTCTGAAACATATGACCTCTCCTGTGCACTGTACCCATAAGGTCACAGGCAATTGATTTTTTTGCTATTTTTCACAGAGTTGTATCTTTAGAACTTCCCCACAGAACAGCCAGTATAGAAGTTATGAATCATGGCATTAAGAACTTAATCCAAACAGTTTGTTCTAGCTAGACTTGGGAAGTGGCATATCATTTCAACATCCTTTTCAGGTTTCCTTCAGAAACATGAAAAACAGAACTGAGTACAAGGCTTCGTTCTTGCTAACTGGTATTATCACAACGTAATAACTGACTGATCAAAAATAAAATCTTTCAAGGATTGAAGAAAATATCTGGTTTGGCCCTATTTTTCAAGTAAGTTTATGAACTATCAGGCATGCAATTGTTTCAGCTACGTTTTAAATAGAATATAATAGCAGATCAACATCGCTTTGGGAGCAAACTTGTGCCAAAATATCTCAAGAGTGTGCACTCTGAACAGCAAAGAGAGAAATGTAAAACCTTGGAAATGGCTTCAGTATAACCATCCAGCCATAAGCACAAGAAAACACCAATTCCAAAGAAAGGCATGTGTGAGTGATGGGACAGTGTGGCTGAAGGACCATCCCATTTCCATCAGCCTTTGAGTCAAGTGGTGAGTTGGTCTTGTGTTACCTCTGCCTATACGAGCACAGAAGAAGATCAAAGATCTCTTTGCTCTTCTTCCCGTAAACCTACCCCTCAACATGTGTAGCTCTTTGGCAAGAAAATTATCCTGGGGAAATCACAGAGACCAAAAAGCAAAGAGATCTGTGGGGAGATAAAGAACAGTGTCTTATTTCTTAACTCTGTGGACTGGCATGTCATCTTGATCTGCCTTCCGTTTTTCAGGGTCCGATGAAAAGTCTTTCCAAATGTTTGACTTTGTAAGACAAACAGAGGTGTGACTTTTTTCTACAGACCCTGTATTTGCTTAAACCTAGGGTCCTCAAACCTGAATAAAAAAAAAAGAAATTGCACAGAAAACAGATTAAAATATTCGCTCACGATTTCAGTAACTGATACACTAAAGTAAAAATAAAACTTAATGATGTAAGAAAAAGCCCGTGGCACCAACAAATAACTCACTACCACACATAACCTCAGTGTCACATCTACGCAAACACCTGTGCATTGTCCTTAACCATAAACACACAAGGAGGTTAGTGAAGGAAAAAAACCCTTCTGCTCCAAGAGGAAAAATGTGTGGAAGAACCATCACCTCCTGAAACTACCATTTCAGTAAGTGCAAATATAGAAATTTTAATTCTCGCTACACTCCCAAGGATGGGGTTGGAGGCTTTTTTTTCTGGAGCAAGTTACTGTGGAGTAACACTGTGTTTGGTACACCCAGTTTTTGCTTTGTACATGGACACCTCCATCCTGTGTTCAAGGCTTTAGAAATACTAGACTAATAAAAGGTATTGGCTTTCCTCTCTAAAGCAGAATTCAAACTGATTTATTTAACAAAGTTAAGATGTCTTTCCCAGCCTTGTTTTTCAGGCTTTCTCAGTAGTCAGTGGAATGATTCACCTGCTCTCATCTGTCTGAAATACTTTGCCCTGGAGGAAGTGTGTCCTTCTACATTCATCAATAGACAAAAGAATTAGTTTAGAGTAGCCTCTTTTAACAGTTGTAAAAATGAAGGAAGATTACACAAATTACCTGGAGCGTTTCCCTGAACACAGGTAGCTGTAGTAATAGAGGATGTAAACAGACCTTTCTCATTTAATTTTTATCAGTCTGGTCTGCACTGTCATAGGTGATGAATAGTAAAGGTAACTATAAGCCTATAACTGCTTGTTACTTCTGAAAAAAGACTGAAAAGATTAGCTAAGCCATAAACCTTAAAATGTATCAGCCTGAGTGTAACTTTATAATACATTTGAAACCTATATAAAAACTTGTGGCAAAGCCTCTCTTGTTTCCGTAAATTACTGATGAAACAATATCTTGATTGTGAAAACGTTAGCTATGCTAATAAATATGTGCAGTGCTGGAAAAATCACAGCCTAATCTGATTGCCATTAAAAATTCTCTCTTAAGAAAATGAATCATCAGCTTTTCTGTGTCATGGTGGGATTAATGCTTAAACTGGTGAAGTGCTATACATTCATCATTGGTTTTATAAATATTTGATTAAAAAAGCATCAAAGTACACCTACAAAATAAATCAGAAGACATGTACCATTGAAACCAAGCTCCATTTTCCTTGCAAATATGTGCATATGCTAATATCCACAGTCAATCACATATATCAGGGTATACCTAAATATTACATATTTTCCACATGGCATAGGTTCAGTGAAGGGTTTTTTTACATTAAATATAAAGCACAATAACTTGGACCAAGCTCAATATTTACATGCCTGTGAGATCACCACTGGGGTGACCTCCATGGGAAGGGGGGTGTTCAGATCTTCTAGTGATCTGGTACTTCCATTCTAGTGCTAGATCTTGGTTCTAGTCACATGGGGACAAGTGAGGAACACTTGCACCAAAGTAAGAAAATGCCTTGTTTTTGTCAGGCTAGGTAGGAATGTTTTCAATTTAATTGCATAGTTTCATTCTGTATCATAGAACAACAAAAACCCTTGAAATGTACTGATCATACATGTAGAGCACAACATAAAACCTGGCAGGATCTCAGTGATCAGGCCAGTCACCAGATATTTGGGAAGACTGATTCAAAGTTAGAACATCTCTAAATAATTCCTCTAATCCAAAGAATATTCACGATTTGAGTAATATAGACTAACTCCTACAGGGAAGTACCCTCCTGTAGAGTGTGCAGTTTGTTATTTAAAGATGAGGAGGTATTTAACATGAGAATATTGACTTCACCACTAGTATGCTTTGTTTCTCCTTATTGTCTCTATATTGTAGCTGAGAAAGCTTTCCTCTTTCTTTCATGGAAACCCGCCCATGGGCAACTCAAACCTTATAATATAAAAGAAATTAATCAGGTAAACTAACCAGAAGATGGACTTTGTTGTAGATGATAAGAATAAGATAAGATAATAAGAATAAGAATAAGAATAAGAATAAGAATAAGAATAAGAATAATGTCATCATCATCATTGCCACCATCCACCCAACAGTGGTGACATCCTTGTCCATTCAGCAGTTGAGCTCAGGTTCAAGTGAGCAGGGAAGGGTTGCACCACTACAATCCATTACGTGACTAAAGTCAGCTTCTCTGGGCCCCTATGGAGTGCCATTCACATTGAGCGTGCGGATCTGACACGGGAGCAGCCAAAGCGAGCATGTCACCTTCCCGAAATTTAGAAAATACTGCGAATATACAAAAAATATTGTTCTTGCCAGCATGCTCTGGAGCCAGGCCAGCAGCCAGAGGAGTATCAATGAGTACAGGAGGCATGGCCTCCAAGATCATGTTTCCCTCCCGAGTGTAGGACTAGCCTGTTTCCTAGGGTTTCCAGACACACCAAAGCAGTACTCAACCTCCGGAAGGAAGCAGAATGGAACCCCTTCTCACAATGCATTTGGAGACAGTAAATCCATTCTCACTGTGTTTTATGCTGTACTTTAAGGGTAAAACAAGACGGGAAAGCATTTAACTGCCACGTAGCTTATCCAAGTAGTGGATAGTTTCTTTTTCCTCACAATTTTACACCTCCATGAAGCACAATCCAAGTGTATCCCCAGAAATGTCTGCAAGTGTGTGGGCAGGTATTTACGAAACTAGGAGCTTTCCCAGGTGAGCCATTGAGTTTGCATTGTTAGATAACCTAATTGGAGAGACCCAAGGTTATCCTTGATATAAGCTGCAATCAGCATTGCTTATGCAAGAGACCAACTTATGAGTCAGATTTTGCTTTCCTAGTAATAACTGTCTTTCTGAAAACACAGTTAATGTATCATTTCAGGTTTGGAAAACATGATGTTGATCAAGCCAAGTCTGATTTTTTTTGTCCCACCAGACCCATAATCTGGTAAGTCTCCTCTGTTTTCTTCTTTCCTGAAAGCAGTAACACCAAAGACATAAAAACATTCCTTTTCAAAGTAAGCTAAGACATGAATATATTTCCTCCAAACTGTTTTTGACTAGGTGTCGATATTGCAACTCTATTTTTCATTATCAAAAGTTATCCCCTCTTTTCTGGAAGAGTGTGTTTGTGTCTGATATATTTCTTAATTTCATTTTTTTTTTCATAATTTAATACCTCATAAAATCCTAACTTGCAGACGGCTGTGAAAATGGGAGATCAGTAGGAGGGTGTGTGTCTGTTCACGTTGGAATAAAGTTAAGAGGTTTTTTCCTAACATTTTTCTTTTGAATTGTCACTCAGATCAGAAGCTCACAGTTCCAAACTCATCTCATGACCTCTTGGAAAGTACAGAGGGATAAAAGATATTATTACATTGTGAATCTTCTCTCTTTCTCCTCCAAGGAGAGATACAAGTGGTACAAAACAATCCTAAGTTTCCCGTACAAATGACTCCATATGCTGACCATATGGTGACTTGTAGATGTGGCAGAAATGAAGCATTTAGCCCAGTCTAACAGGCACATACAAATGGACAAAAAAATCTGATCCTGCCAAGCTGGCAATTACTGACAGCCTAGCACACTCTGGGTTTCCAGACCTCTCCAGGGACATAAATGCTAATTTAGAGAGAGGTGCTGTGAGTGAAGTCCTCTCTTCCCTGTGTCTCTTAAAGATGAACCAGCCTACAGAAAGACACATAAGACTCAGCAACAAGAGTGGAATAAGCAACTCAATGTCTAGTTTTGCAGTCTGAGCATAGGAATATAATAAAAAATGTTCTTGAGGTTTTTCTGTAGTATGATATTTGAAAGTTGTCTAGAGAGCTCAGTGGTGTCGGACTGGACATGTCTTTTTCTTGCTCTACTTATTCATAGTGATGAAGTCCACCTTTTCTTAGTCTTTGATGTAGTAAGAATGAAGACACGAATTAGAAACTTCTTATGCCCTTTCCTTGAAACTGACATATATTTTGGAAAGCTCTCTGTGCTACAGCATTAGGTAAAGAAGAACATAGAAGATTAGGTCAAGTGAGCCGGTGAAACTTTTTATTTAAATATTTATTAAATAGAGAAATATCTGTCTGAAACCTCCCTCCTAGTTCACCCATGCAGGTGTCTTGGTATCTTTGCCTGGCTTACAGGTTTTGAAGCCTGGCTGGAGAAGTTGTGGGTGCCCCATCCCTGGAACAGTCCAAGTTTCAGTGGAGATTAGAGCAACCAGAGCTAGTGAAAGGTGTCCCTGCCCAGGGCAGAGGGTTTGGACTAGATGATCTTTAAATTTCCCTTTCAAACTACCAAAATCATTTGATGATTCTATATCTATATAGTTTGTTATAGTCTACCTAACGCTTAATTCAGCCTTGAGACAGAAGTCTGAGCTAGTGTGAGAAGAAGCAATTCTCTCCATATTGTCCTTTTCAATTTCAGGACAAGACCTACCAGGATATATCTGGTTACTTGAGAAACTTCCTGTTGCTGCCACTACACTGTTTGGCTGAAAGGTCAAATTAACTGTGAATTTAAAATCTATATGTATACCTAACCTGCTTTTCTCATTTCTGAAACACATATATAGTTTTTTTAGCATATATTCACTCTTGGGAATTGAGCCAAAGCACATCTTCAAGCAATAGAATTTCCTAAGGAATACAGGCAGAAAACAGGAAAGAATATACTAACAAGTCAGAGATCTATTCTTGTGTTTGGCTCTAACTAGGGACTCTGATGAAAGTGAGCAAGAAAAAGATTTTAATTTTCTTTTCACTATAAAATATGGAAAGAAGACTGTTTCTTTTGTTGTAATATATTGTTCAATAACGTTATATTTCCTTCATTTAGATGGTTTTTTCTTTTAATTTTTTCAGTATTTCCATACAATATAAAATACCTGGCTGGATTTACCACCTCAGCAATACTATAGCTTTTTAATAGCCCTGTGAATACCTCCTAACAAGCTTTCCTTGTTTGCCCTGTAATCTGCTGCTTTATTAAGTCCTTCTAGTTTTAACAGACTCAGAATTTCAGTGCTAATCCAATTGCTAGATTAGAATAATTAACTAAGGATTATCTCACTTAATATTAATTTCACCTAACTCTAGCTATCTTAAAGTAAGTATGTGGACATACTAATAATTTAGGATCACTCCATAAGAAACTGAGATAAATTTTCCAGATTATGACTTGTGTCACTCTGAAGCAAGTGTGCACGGCATATGGAAAGAAAAACATCCTGGATCTACGTTTTTTCTACTGACTAATGTAAGAGCATAAATATTTACCTTAGACTGGAATTTAATGTCTAGAGCAGACTTTAGGACACGCCGAATAAGGTTATCTCTACTCTGACTTGAGATAGTAAAAATGTTTTCCCTTAATTGCACAGTAAAAACACCCAGCACTTGAAACACCTTGTCTTGGCCACTCCCTGGAGCAAGTTGGAAGAGTAGTTGAACAGTTAGTCTGACCAACTTTAATAATGTTTACGTACTTACTACCAAGACAACCATATAGTATGATTTTTCTGTCATTTCCTGTAGAATTAAGCAACTGTTGCTTGGCGTATGTGGCAATATAATGTCTTAAATGCCTAAGGAATCCACAGGGGCTAAGAGCATCCACCACTGGTTGGGTTGAAGCTTAGGTCCATTTTCCCTCCAGCCACAGTAAGTGGGGAAATGAGACGGACACGCTGATCGCCCGATAAAGTGCAGATGGTGTTTGCCTTACGTAGAGATTCTCTGGACAGAGCACCAGCCAGCCAAACCCCACAGCTGGAAGAAAAATGTGCACTTGAAAGTGTGGTTATGCCTGCAAGCACAGCAGCTGCCTCCTTTCTACTAATATTCTCCTCAGTATCAAGGAAAGCCATTAAGTTATTAAGATTTTGGAAGATTAAAATAAGAGAGTAATAGTTTATTTCCATGGATGAAATGGGTGAAACTTCTCATTCATTGCCCAGAAGGCAAACCATTTGGCATAATTAAGCATGGAGCAAAAATATTACCCTGTAGTATGGTCCTGAATTTACATATTCAAAAAGAACAGTCCCCTCCAAGATAGAATCATATTTATCCCTTCTGGAGAATTTTTCAGGTTCATATGTTAGAAAATTAATGACAAGCAACACATCAGAAAAGACAATAAGGCCAGACTGGGAAATATGCCTTGTCAGTAATAAAAAAACCGCTATAATTACATATTGATTGAAAATTATTAAATAAATAATAAAATGAAAGTTATCCTTGTTAGATAGAACAAACCAGAAAGCTTCCTCCCAGCTATAAAAGTTTAAATGATCAGAGTGGCACCTCTTCAGTATTCTGTTCTTAAGTGTAGACCTCAGTACCCCATCAAACCTCTGTTTGAAAAGAAAAATTTAGAAATAGATGCAAATGAAAGAGATGCTGCTGACAACAAGAAGTTTTTACACATAAAGCATACGATATTCACACTGAGAAGGAAAAGCTATTCTGAACTTTGAAGGAGCACATAGATGTGGTTTTGATCTGATATTTGAAGGGTTTTTTTAGATATCAATATATGACATTAGGACCTAAAAGGTGCAAAATCTATGAACCAGAGCTCTTTCTGATAAGCAGTTGGAGTTTTACTTCAATAGGCACAATTATGTGACCCGTAGCCATAAGATGAACATTAGAATTTTGTGCTCTGAGCTTTGTCTTTTTGTACTTGAGCATTCAGCTGCGTTTCTCAACACCTCCTCACAGAGCTGTAAGCAATCTCTCACCTGTCTCACTTAAGATGAAGTGAACAAGCCCTCACAACTGCTTTATTTCATCAAAGAAGCCTCTAGAGAAATTTCATCTATCAGTAAATAATTTAAGAAGTTTTATGCATGACTGTTTTAATTGTTGCTATTTTTTACTTCCTGGAAAATTTCCAGAACATCTTTCAATCAGGCTAACGTTTCAATTGTTCCCTGCTAATTTTCTCCCAAACCTTAGAAATGCTGCCAACTTTCTCACAGGGGACTTGCAGTATTCAATAAAAGTACCTAGTTTACACATCTGGAGTTTGTCAGCTTTATTTTTTCAGGCTTAAGAAATTACTGATTCTGTACTATTGCTATTTGTTTGAGCTGTACACAGCAATAACAAACTTTAAGCCTCTTCCAGTTCCTCCAGCAGATCACACAAAAGACGGTGTTGTCTGTAAGTTTCTGTGCTTCACAGATTGTTTTTTAAGCTTATGGTGACACAGAGAGACCTTGCAAACTTCCTGGGAATATCTGTATCACATAACATTTTAAAAAGTTTCATTGTTATAGAAGGCTTAAAAAGATCAGTTGTTGGAAAGCACCTTATACATCTACAGTAATTGTTACACTTAGATCAACAACATCTATTCTTATTTCTCTTTCTTTATAAGCACAGTGAGTGCAGAGGAATTTCAAGTAATTCAATAAAGCAAGTGTGAAAATTTATAAAGAAACCAGTATTTTCTTTTTTTAATAAGCAAAAGACTTTCTTTTAAGCCTATATGTTTACAGACTATGCAAATTTACAGGAGAAGAGAAAAAGAAAAGGAAAAGGAAAAAGGAAAATGAAAAAGGATAAAAGGTTAAAGGGTGAAAAAAAAAAACCCACAAGAAAGGAAAGACTTAAATGGAAACAGATTGATTATTAACAGTAGGAAGATTTACATTTACTTGTACAGTTAAATTTAAAGAAGTGGCACTTCCACCAGTGATGGAAACAGATGCCTAATAAGTAGTAATGAGCAGAAGAAAGGAGAAATGTGCTACAAGGTAAGCAGTCAGTAGATTTCACAGTGTGTCACAGCACAGTTATGAGCTAGCTAAAACAAACTATTTGATTAGTATAAATTATTTGCTATATTCTTTTGCCACTGGAGGCAATTTGCATTAATTTGGCACGGAACAGAAGAGCAGATTTTTTTTGTTGACATCTTCCAGAAAAACTCGAAACAAATACCCTGTAACAAAACTTTCATGTTTCCTATTGAGCCTAAAGGAGAAGAAGCATTTATTTTTCGCTGTACCTAAAGTAATTAATGAGTGATTGTTAATAACCTTTACTTTAATGTTAAGGTTTAAATCCTGTACCTTAACCACAGAAGCTGTGATAAGGAAAGCATAAGAGAAGCTATGAGGATATAGAGTGTATAAATGCTTATAAGAGGGCAAATGTAAAAAAAAAAGCTCCTTAACACCCATGAGAGTCATAAAGTGTTTCTAGTTTACTCTTCAGCATATGAAACTTCTCATTATTGCTTCATTATAATGCAAAGTATTGTTATGTGTTGAAATATTAATGTTGTCTTTATTTCCAGACACGGCTACAAACAGCAGACAGTGAAGGGATTGCTACAGATTAGCCTCTCTCAAAATGATGTGAAATGTAAATTGCAACGCAACCATGAGTCTGCAGACCTTCCTGTTGTGCACACTTCACCTTCACATCCCTGTTGTTTGTTTCTTTCTTCAGCTCATGTGGTCATTATTTTGTGCTCAAGCTCTTTTGTGCTCAAGCTCTTAATGCATCCATAAATTATTAAATAATTTTTAAGGATGCTGCAATATTTTTTATTTAATTTTCAAAAGTCTCATTAGAAATAAATTTCAGATGATTGATGAAAGTATGATTAGAACTGTCTTAGCTAGAAAATGCCAGACTTCTGTTCCTTAGAGACTTTAATACTCTGTATTTGAGTCTGCCCTGAATGACATCAGTATAATAATGTGAACTGACATACAGTATTCTAAGAAATTCCATGTTTCTAAATTCCCATCTGCATTCAAGTTAATTTAGATATGAGACATATGTCTAATAGACACAGCTTGTTAGGACACCAGGAATTTAACTAAACAGTAACCTTACTGCATGTCTTAATTAAGAAGCAATTTTGGAGTAAGGCACTGTATTATGTACTTTTATTGCACTTGCAAAATGATGCTGGGCCATCTGTCATTTTTGCAGTGTATTATGTAAGTTTTTGGCTCTGTACTAAAGAGAACAATTCAAAAAATTAACATTTTGAAGAGACTGCAAGTCTGCCGCCACTTGCCTCAGTGAAAAAACAGTTATTTACATTCTTTTGCACTATGCTGAGGACAAGTCAGTCAGAGGACATAGTTTACTACTGCCTTACCACGGTTACAGCTCCTGTATTCATGAACAGAAGCGTGAACTTTGACAAATCTGTCAGGTTCTCAGTGGGCAAGAGGGAAATATGCCTGCCTGATGGCACATGCAGTCAAGATCAAAGCCTATACCAGTATCCTTCTCACTCTAAACTGATCCCAAAATATACTTAGTTAGCAATGAATCCACTGCTCCTTACAAGCTTCATATCTCTTATCATTAGACGTACTATTTCTACTGAAAATTGTTTTCAGGCCAGAGCAGCTAAGTCTGTGTGGGTGCTAAGTGGCTGTCATACACCCAAAATCGTAATTCACAGCAATTTGAAAGAAAATTGAGAGAGCCTAGGTGTCTTGTTTTGCTGGATATGGAATCTCATCTCTTCCTGGATAGATTGTCAGAATGTGACACAAAACAACAGCTTTTCAAATGCATTGCACAGCATGCATAAACCAAATTATGAAGAAACTGGAGACAGGATAATCTTATTTCATTAGCCTTATATAAGGAAGCATACACAAAATATGCAGATCTCCGGCATCACCATCACCCTCATCCAGGTGTGCACTTATACACAGCCCTCACAGTGATTAAAAAGATGCCACTGGTACCCAGCAGAAAAGAACGCACCACAGGTTCATGCACAAAATACAGTTCACCAGCTAAAAAAGAAAGATCATTTCCATTTGTGGAAGGCATTTTTCTGTATTTTATATGGAGATTTCACAAAGGTGCTTCAAGCTGTTGGGTCATATTTCTGTATTTCTCATGATAAGCTGTGGACAGTAGGGAGTCCAGCTCCAGGCTAATATGTATTTGGCAGCTCACAAAGGTGTGTCTCATTCCTCTTGGCCAGAAGGACCACAAGGGCCACAAGGATGCAGGGGAGAAAACAGAGAAGACAATTCCTCTGGGGTTCCAAAGAAGTCTTCTCTCCTCAAACATAAATAAATCAAATAAACATGTGGCTTTGGCATCTGTGCGATGCTTTCCTGAAGTCTAAATTGCAGGTCCAGCTGATGACTCTATGTTGAAATGAGTCACCAATGTTCTCTCCAACACCGTCCAAAGCACTTGGAATATGACTAGAAGCAAGGACCAGTACTTTTGGATGATGTTACTTATGACAAGAATTTGGGAACAGTCTGCATCCAGATAGAATTTGAATCAAACAGTACATTATTTATTTTTACTGCTGCCTGACACTGTCTGTTTCTCAAAAATCAACTTTATTAAAATCAGCCTCAGTCAGAAAAATTCTGCTGAACAAAACTACTTCATAGCATAAAAATGTTTGTATTAGCAAGAGTTTTCTTTAGCTGTTAATAATATGACCTGCAAAATATCTTTAGATATAAGACACAAAGGAGAAAATACCTACTTATTCTTCACTATTACTAAAAACTTTTTCATTCTAGACATTTTGACTGAAAGGTGATTAATGTAGCAGTTCGTATTTCTAAAAGAAGTAATTTGCCATTTTAGTCAGAGACATTGGTCACAGCAATTAACAAAACCACTACTCAACAAAATTGATATGGAATTTTGTGTAGTTGTGACAAGATAATCATATATTCAAGACATGGTCTGTAGGAGAGATTTGTAAAACCTGTTTTCATTAACCCAACTCATGTGTTATGGTTTTCAAATTCATTAGTTCTTCATGTAAAGACCCCAGATGGCAGCTTGCACTAGATAATAACTAGTAATAACATGCAATAAAATTCACAACTGACTCATATTGAGCCTGCTATCCACCAGCACCTCCAGATCCCTGTCTGCAGGGCTGATCTCCAGCTATTCGTCTTCCAATTTATACTTTTGCCTGGCATCTCTCCATCCCAGGTGCAGAGTACAGCATTTGTTCTTGTTAAATTTCATCCCATTAATGGTTTCCCAATGCTCCCAAATATCTTGATCCCTCTGCAAAGTCTCTTGTCTCTCTAGAGTCAATAGCACCTCCCATTTTGGTATCACCAGCAAACTTGTTAATGATGCATTCTACTCCTGCATCCAGACTGTTGCTAAAAATACCGAACAAATTTGACCCTAGAATTGACACCTGAAGAAATGCTGCTGTTGACCCATCACCAGACAGGTGTAGCCCCATTCACTACAGCCCTCTGAGCCCTGCCTGCCCTTCATCCTGTTCTTCACCCAGCACACCATGAACAGATCATAAAGCTAGAGACAGGCTTTTCCAAGGACATGCAGTGACAGAACAAGGGGGAATGGCTTTAACCTGACAGAACGTAGGTTTGGATGAGATATTAGAAGGAAATTCTTCACTGTGAAGGTGATGAGGCACTGGAACAGGTTGCCCAGAGAAGTTGTGGATGCCTCATCCCTGGAAGTGTTCAAGGCCAGGTTGGATGGGGCTTTAAGCAACCTGGTATAGTAGAAGATGTCCCTGCTTGTGGCAGTGTGTTTGGAACTAGGTGATCTTTAATGTGCCTTCCAACCCAAGCCATTCTATGATTTTATGTTAAACCTTTAGCTGCATGCATCTTAAAACAGTATATTTCATGGTAAATGTGTTACATAGCTTGATAAATAAAATATTTTATCTGGAACATGGTGGAGTTTATGTAAAAAAACCCCTGGTTTTGGATATAGATGCCTTTTCAGATAATTTCATTAATACCTTAAGCTTCTAAGTTGTATGGATATCAGAAATGTGCCCCAGCGTTCCTCCTGGGTCATTCTTTCACTTCATTTATCTTGTTTTTAAAAGTCTTTTTTGGCACTCCTTGTAGTTTATCCTTAGAATATTTTGTGAATAAAATTGTACATTGAAGGGCTGGCTCATTATAGTGCTTTGCTTGAACAATCAAGTAGCTTGAGACAACAGCAATAGGATAATTCATACCAGCTTTCACCTGGAAATATGATTAAATTCATTAATAGCTCCATTCATTTTGCTGGGCTTAGTTGCATTCTTAACATTAAGCACATTGCTGGATTAAGGTCAAACAGTTCAGGAAGTTTTTGCTGGGTATACTACAGCAATATAGTTCCACTAATGAAAGGAAAACTTGGAGAACAGACACTGCTGGAATATGAGACAGGGAGAGAGAAAACAAAACGCCAGACTGCATTGAATTATCAAATCTGTTCCCCATAAAGGGAAAGAAGGGTTTCTAGGAAAGCTAACCAGTTCTGAGAGTCTGGAAATTAGAAAATTATCAAAATAAAGAAACAAAGAAGTCTTCAGTTTTTACTCCCTTTTTTTTTCATAACATCGTCATGAACTTGCAGTATAATGGAGAGGTAACAAATATATATGTGGTAAAAGAGACTTCTGCATGTGATGGGGGAATGAGGTGGGAGAGAGAGATGGTGTAGGATCCTTTCTGGATCTCAGCAAGAAAGGCCCAACAACAAATGGCTTAATGAAATGGCAGTTTTCATAAGATGAGTAACAAGAGTACTATAGATAGTGAATAAATCTTCCATCCGTCCACATGCTGGGAACTCCCCATTCGTGCAGCATCACACAGACTCCAGGGAGGTTTTTCCAACTGCGTGCTGCACAGATTCCCTCCACTGAGTTCCTCTTCCCTCCCATGCCACAGTGCTCTTATTGCATAACAAGCGGAATCAGGTATCTTCCCCTGACAGACCAGACTGTTTCCCCTGTCACAATACCCAGGGTCCACGGTGCACACCTGCGGTCTCACATGCAGTGGCTGTCCCAGCTCTGAGCCCAATGCCCAAACCAGCAAGCAGAAAAGTCCTGCTCAAGATCACCAGCTCCCCGAATACAAAGTCACCTCTGAGGCTGCCAATATAAACAATTGAATCAGAAGTGCTGGTATGAAACTACGACAAATATTTATATTCACTGCAGTACCAGGAACAACTTCCTTGAAAGGAGATTCGAGGATAATTCGAGGAGATTCCAAAAGAAAAGTGACAAAGAGTCCATATTTCGGCATGTTTGTTTGGACATGAAAATTCTGCAGAACACACCTATATTGACAAGAAGATATGCTAGAATAAAGAGTTAAAGGCTTTCCTCCATGTGTTCCATAATTTTGCTAAGCCTGTATTTAGCACTGGCTGTTATCTGCATTTTGTAAATAAACAAGGAGCTATGATGCTGTCAGCCTACATAAGACTCTTGGGGAGGTGAAAAAGGATTGAAGACCTTACTTAAGCATGTGAAGAAGGGTTACTGTAGTGTTTCAAAATGTGCTGGCCATTGTCACAGTAAGCTCACTGTGGTGTACGCATACCCTGCAGCCACCTGGATCAAGGATTTTCATCTAAACTGTGGATAAATCAGTGCACAAGCCTTCACAATTCAGAAGTGTGGTGGCACAGTGTTTTATACTTAAGACTGGGCATTCTGGTTCCTGAAATAACTGTAAACTTCCCAAAATTTGGTTTTACCTGTGGCTCACATGTAAACACCTTGCAATCAATCTTCTGATGCACCTTGTGATAAAGACACAAGCTCAACCAATCTGACACGGTATTATCTAGAAAGAGCGGAGGGGGCAGTGACAAGGCAAAATACTTGGGACTGTAGAAGAAAGGGAGCCCTTTTCATTAGCTGGCCTTCATTTGGATCCAGTGAATAGGTCTGCAGTTAAAATCTTTGCATATCTTCCTTTTTTGTCTTATTGGCTTTAAGGGACTAGCAGTAAAGGTAGGTGCCTCTCTAGTAGGACTCAGGCAGCTTTTAGAAAGATGGCCCCACAGTGTCTTCAACAATCAGAAGAGAAAAATAATGTCCCTAATAGGGCCCCAAGGCTGAAAATGTCATAGGCGGTGAAAATGAAAGTGATCTGAGAAATTGTTTTTTCCTTGTGTGAGGCAGAACTAATAAAAGCTCTTTAGGAAGAGAAATTAGTTTCTGTATTCTGAAAGAAAAGGAAAGTTGCAGCTGCTGGATTTTGGAGTCATGGCACTTCAAAGTGTCTTACATCATTGTAAGTGGCAGCACCCAAGGAAAGGACATGGAATGTCTCCCAAAGCCTACCATGGAGAAAACAATCCACAGCACAAAACAGCTTTCCAGTCTGTTTCATCTAAACAAAAGCAGAGCACAAAGAAGCAAAGGGTGAAGTTAAAAATCTGTTAGTTTATTTCATGGTTCCCACATACATTTGTGTTCCCATGCTGTGAATGGAAAAGCATCCAAAGTAAGAGTAGCCTTGCTGCCCCAGACCTCTCACTCGCAGCTTATTCTCCTTCTGGACACAGTGAGGTTTTTTGTTGATTTTAAAATGCACACAATTTGGAGGAAAGGAAAACAGGAAAGAAACCAAAAAAACTCATAATGACATGTGGTTGCAATGTTTTGAATTTCTTTAATCTGTCATAAACATCTCCGAGATGACCTGTATGCATCTATGGGTGCCTCTTATAAACTGCAAGAAGAAAGAAACGCAAACTTTGCTAGAAGCCTCTCAAAATCTTACTTTCATCATGTTGAAAATGCTTAGAAAATAACTTCTTCAACCTGTTTTCCTAAGTAAAAAAATGTAGGATTACATATTCTCTTTCTGTATCTATGAACTCCACAAATAATTTTGGAATAGATTGGTCCAGTTCAACCAGATTTGACAGAGATAAAGACCACAAAAGTATAAAATTTATGAGTAGACAGTCTGGTATACCTTAAGGAGAATATAAACACCGTTACTGAAGTAAAGACTGCAGCATGAACTCACCATTTATTGGACAACAAAGAGATGGTATGAATGCTTTAACTGCAGGAAAAGCTTTACTGGACACAAAAAAATAAAAAGGCCAAACACATCATAAAAAAAAAATCTACAAGCAAACAGATTTAAATAGATTCATTGTGAAAAGGTGCACCAGTGAGACTTAGCAGAAATCCATGACCTACATCTGAAAGCATCCCACCAGTCAAACACCAAAGCTCCTGTACTGCATCTGTGAGCTAAATTCTGTCCTGCAAGGGACACCAAAATTGAGATGCCAAGCAACCAATTTCACAAGCATTGCCAACAGAAAGCTGTGCTTTAGTGAGTGTAAGCAGAAATCTATTTCCCACCTTTTTGTGGTTTCAGCACATATCCCGCAGACCAACCGTGTGAAACTTGCCCTGTCTCCAAGACGAGCATTTCTGCCATGGATAATACACAGGCAAGGTGCAGGAGCACCAACTCCCTTCACAGGGAAGTCCATCATCACAGGTCATCTGCTTCATCTCCTTCATCAGCAATGCAGGTCCTGTCTCACCGGCCACGTATCTTACACACCTGTCAAGAACTATTTACAGCACCCTTCCATCTGAGCGCTATATAGTGTGGTACAGATATAGACTCCTGGAAAACTATTTTAAAATGTTATATGTGATGTGAAATAGTATAAAATACCTTTATGGTGAATGAACATCATATTCTGGGGCAAAATAAATCATTGATGTATTTTTATAATGTCCATAACCATTACCCTGTTAAACCTGGACTTGGTGTTACTGTCTTTATTCCATCCTACTCTTTTCCCATTCTTATTTTCATATTACAGAGTCTAAGGAAAAAGTTACCTAATATTAGGTTATTTTATGAGTCACAGTAAATATTGAAACCAGACAGAACATCTTTTCTTTTTTTGATGAAATTAAATAAGGAAAAAATTAGTACCTTGAACTATGATAAAACTAATGCATGTTGTCTTTTCTTACTTCCTACCATTTTGCTGACATACATTCAAAATTTAATTGAGGCAAGATTGCTTTATTATTATTATTATTATTATTATTATTGTGCCAAAACTTTACTCCTTTATTAAGTAAACAGGTTTTTCATATTTGTGGAAGATTCTACTGTAGTTAATGTCTTTAAAAAGACAGTCTGATTAGAATCAAAAGAAAGAATTCACCTTTAGCGCATGCCTCCTTCAGAAAAACACTCAGTAAAATTACAAAGAAAACTGGGAATATTCTCCCTACATTTGTTTTGCAATGTATTACAATGTGTAAGTTAAACATGAGAAGAAAATTACCTGTAAACCTAGAATAATATATTTTAAAAGCACAGGACTTTTTTCACACTTCCACATCATGAGGAAAGGCATACGTTGTTCTCAAAACATGTTTGATGAAACAAATAGCATCACTAGAGATAGACTGAAAATATTCAAAAGTGGTTAGTAATTGTCCTTCTCTGAGCTCCTGCTCTGTTCTCATTTTCAGTAAACATGCATGAAATGAAGTCTGTCATAATATCATTTAATTAAAACTCTCACCAGTCCAAATTTCACTCTCACCATTTCCAAATTTTGTGTGTCAAAGTGCCATTTAAAGTCTGTAAAGTAAATGTTACACCACTGAAGATGTTGCTGTTATTAATCAAATTCCATACATTTAGGATTAGTGCAGGTCCTAGATCACACTGAGTGAAGAAGCTACACACATTTGGAAAAATGAGAGCACCTATTACTAGACAGCAGTTCAGGAGTCTTTCTGTGTCCAGAAGAGACAGCCTTTTCTAAGTAAAATTTCCAAGACAAACTTATGATAAATTTAAGCTGTCTGATTTCAATTCCCTACTGCCTTTCTGGATCTGACCCAAAGCTCATTTAATTCGGCTGGAGCCTGTCCACTGACTCCAGCAGGCTCAAGTTCAACTCCCCTATAGTCCACATAGCAATGAGATATTACTCAAATTCGATACAGCTGAAAATTCTTTCAGCTTTCCCACCATTTTTAAAGACATATGTTAATATGGGGTAATAAAACATCCTTACTCCAGGAAATACTGAATTTCTGTTCTGCTAAGATCAGTGAAGGTGGAGGGGCAGAGAGCCCAACACAAACCTTAGCAGACAAATTTTAGAAACTATCCAGCACCTTAATTGCCATTGTCTTTCCTGGGAAATAAACACATGTAATAACCCTTTTCATTCAGTCCTGCAGATTTTAATATTTAATCTTTAATATTTTGCTATATATAATATATATAGAGTATAGCGACATATGCATTTTAATATATAATCTTTATTATTTTGCTCAGACAGACCTTAACTTCACCTTTAACTCCTGTTGACTTCAGTGGGTGGCTGAGACTTCAAGAGCAGATGGAATTTTAGCTTTGTGTGTATTTAAAGCTAAAAGCAGTTAAATGACATCCATCAGTGATAGAGTTCCCTCATTTTTCACATCACAAACAAATATGTCCACATTTAAAAATACTATTACACATCTGCTCTGAATGCTACACTTACATTTCAGTGCTTTCAGAGAACAGTCTTTTCAAAATACTCCGAAGTGTTTGTAAAAGTGAAAGCCAGGTTTAATGGTTAAATTCACTCTATTCAAGTGATGGATCCAGTATGGAGAAGGGAAAAATTACTTGTAGTATCTGCTTCTAATCCTCCTGCAAACCCTTTTGTTGCTCTTGCATCTTAGTCTCCTTCCAGAATTTTTACTTACTATCTTAATTTCACAGATGTTCTCAACAAGTGGTGGGTTGCAATTTTGCTTAGATTAGCATTTTCCGATTCTGTGGGAAAGATATCAGATACTGCAGCTATTGGAACCAATGGGAATATATCTCTGTGTACACATCATGGTGAAACGAACAGGCTTTTCCTTCCTTTTGGGGAGGTCCAAAAGGGAAGGAGTGCAGCTGTGTCTTTCTGACTCTACAACAATGGGAACTTTATAAAATACGTGGTTACTATCTGCTTCCAGGCGTAAAGACCATTTCATGTTGTAGCACAGGCTTCACTATCATGCAGAATTTTCCCTGGAGCATGCATCCAGCACAAAATGGTTCCTATGTTCCACCTCAGCTTTCAACTATATCGTAATGGGAGAAAATATCGGACATACTTGACCACAGAGAGATGTTTATCCAGCCTAAGAACCTCCCAGTAGATGTCCCTTAAACTGCCTTCTTCCCACCTCAGAGGATTTCAAATTCCCAAGCCCTTTAACCCTTCCCCTTTTCCTTCTAGCCTCTCATCTTCCTCCCCATCACCGCACCGACTCAGCTCATCCACGAGCACCTGCATCTTCCCTTTCCAGAGAGGCAGCAGGAGCAACAGCCACCCATAAAGGTTTGGGTTTATCTTTTAATTACAGATGTTTTCTCTACCCATCCTCTGCATACTGTTATTCCCTGCAAAGGATGAAAATAATTCCAAGAAACATTTTTTTTCTGCATGAAAATCTGAATGTCTGTGGACACCTTGTTCCTGGTGCATTTTCTGAAGAGAAATTCCTCCATGTTCTATTCTGGCACCAGATTATAGGAATGGACACATATTATGGGACAGCTTAGTGCCACCATCCTCCTGATCGTTGTGCTGTGTCTGGGAGGGATCTGAATGAAGACACAAAGACGAAGGCAATTTAAGCATCTCAGAACTGAAAAAAAAGGGAATTTCACCCTCAAAGGATTGGCTAGTTCTTGTTGCTCTAACTAAGGCAAAGGCATCCTGTGAGAAGCAGAAGAGATACAGTTGATAATGAAACTATTTGTCTATTCCCATGGAATCCTTCCAGTCCTTCAGCAACTGCAGCACAGAGCAAAACTTCCCAGGCTCTGTAGGGTGGACAGAATAACTGGATTTTTTGTTTTCATTGACGATTTACTGTCAGCAGCCAACTGTTTGCCTTGTCCATGCCTACCCCTATCTGCAAGAAAAGGGGTTTCATGTTGTGCTTTTTTAATGCTTTGTTCTCAGTTACGAAGATGGTGAAACAAAAAGGAATAGTCATTAGCTGGGGTAATTTTTATGGCTTTTTTATTTTATTAGAAAAATAGTTTTCTCTAAAAGCATGTACACTTCTCTGAAAAATATCTCATTTTTATTGAGAAATCTTTGGTTTTAAGTTGTTTTTTAAATTTAAACAATATTCACTTTAATAACGCAAATTTTAGAGACTTGTATCTCCCCTTAGTGGATGGATCTTTCCTTGCTTTGAGAAGCGACACAAACAGAGGGGCTTTGGTTTTCCCACGTGAGCATTGCATAATTGCAAAGAGGTTTTTTTTTCCTGTTTGGCCCTTCTGGAAAGGAACTTCTATTATCAGCCATCCTACATGAACAATGATATAAGCAAATCCTGAGGAAGTCCTGGTTCAACTCATCCTGTCTCAGTGGGATAAGAAAAATTACATTCACACTTCTCAGCCAAGACACACAAATACAGAAGGCAGTGTACTCCATTCTGTTCCAAAGTGAAAAAAATCCTGAAATATGGGCAGGCAGATGTAAAGAATGTAAAAAAATTAAGATTCATTCTAAAAATCTTTAAAAAAGAGACACAAGACATATCCATGTATCTAAATTTCATTGTCTTGTTTTATAAGTAGAGAGTGATTTTCAATTATCATAATCAAGAATTGGTATTGTCCATAGACTGTTTTGTTAAAACCCAATGCACCAAGTTTCTCTCCTTTTAGAGAATTATGATCTATAAGTTCAGATACAAAATTTAACCTATTTCCTAGCTTTACATCCTCAGATTTTGTTTGGATAAATCTACAGGACAAAATCTCCAGTGTATCCTGGGATCTTTGTGAAATTAGCAGACCTAACTCTAAACAGTTTGTTGAACTATGCTGGCTGCCCCCGTTGTACTCAGAGCACTGAGTCACATACTATTGTGGGTCCTGGAGAAAAGAATAAGACCACTTGAACCCATGACCACAGGAGCTGGTGCAGCACCTCAGAGAGGGGGCATTCTCCCCTATCCCGGCATCTTACCTCAACAAGTCAGAGTTAACAGAGCAGATACCAGATTTCCAGCTTTTGCCCCTGTTTTTCCACACAACTTAACATTTTTTCCTCCCTGATTCTGATTTTTACTGAACAGTTAAATATGTGATATTTTCACAGAATCTCTAAAATTTTCACTACATCTTTAAAAACACTTCATCTGTATAAAATACGCAGCTACTGAGTTACCCATCCAGCATTTGAATTTCAGTATTTGTTGAGCTAGAAGACCTCATGTTGGATGGATAAGCAATGGTTCCCTGTTCTTGTCTATCTTAGCTCCCTCCCACACCTTCTTATATCAATGAGTGGTGCAGGACAGCTGCTGTGATTCATGTCTTGCCACTATTCACATACACAACAGCCCCAAGCCAGCTGGAGTTAGGAAACATCACAGACTCAAAATGCAGACTTCTTTGCTTCTCATCACTCTGAAACACATGGTAAAAACATTGGAAAAAAATAAATAAGGGGAATTTCAAGCCGAAGAGAACATCTCTCTTCACGTCTAAGTAATGTTTCTGCTCACCCACAGATGGGTGCTGGCAGCATTCAGGAGCTGCTTTGCATCCACAGCAGCTCATTGTCCCTGGCAGCTACAACCAGAGAGCCACTACACAGATTTTCTGCGGCATTTTTGTAGATCATACTGCTTTAGCCCCAAGGCTAAAGAAGAAAACCTCTGCTCTTTGTCTTAGGAAATATTTACTCATTTTATTTGCTCATGCCTCCTTTTCCTATCTCCATTAGTCATGTAGACCTAGTTGCAGGTTGAGTGGGGAAGGGGAAGCTGATAAATACAGCACAAAGAAATGAGGCACCTCACACGGCTTTCAGCAATAATCCCTCTTCTAATAGATGCTGACACCTACTACAATGATCTGACCTCTTCTTACCCTCAGTCATCTCAACAGCTCAAAGTAAACCAACCTCACCTCACTCTCCTCACTTTGTGCTCCGCTAACCTCTGCATTAGGATGTGAGGCAGAATAAGGGTCACAAGTTTTGTTTTGGTAAGTGAACCTTAATGTCAGGGTGCCTTTATTCAGCTTAGTAAAATACAGCTTATTCTCAATATCAGGAGCAGCATTCATGGTGTAAGAGCAATGCATGAAACACACCTGGATAAAATACAGACAGCTAAATTAGTATGTATGTAACCTCTACTCCCACTGGCAAAAGAGGCAGTCGATAGGGCAAGGGATCTTTCAGTATGAAGTTTTAGTTTGATCCAGTTTCACATAAGCATTAAATCTCTAAGATGGAGACAGCACAAAGGATACTCAAATGCAATATAGGTACTGACCGTCACCAGAACAAAAAAGTCAATGAGCACAGCTTGGACCCAAGTATCAGAAACTTTATTCCCTGGATATTCTTATAAAGGATAAAAAACAGTGTATTTGATCTCTTTGTCTATGTGTATAGAAACAATCCATCTCCAGAACTATCTTCATTTTGTAACGTGGGCTCTTGTACAGAAAATCAATAAAATTGTCGGTCTTGCTTTAAAGTTCTTAATATATAAAGTATTGTGTACATTTATTTGAGTTCACAGTCTTCATTGTTTAAAAATAAATAAACATGAATATTTAAATTTTCTAAAATGGGTGTCGCACATTGGAAACTAAGCAGGAAATTAAATGGATGAAAAGAGAAAGCCAAAAATTAACAGGAGACCCCTTCAAAGTTTGCAAGTGTTCCTTAGAGTTTTTTTTAAAATGATTTAATAAAATTTCTCCAACTCCACTTTTCCCATGCAAATCAAGGCCTCCTGGAGCACTGAATATACTCAAAAGGTGGAATAAGCTGCCAAGCTTGTCAAGAAAGTATTAAATGTGATTACCAAGTTCATAGGTCTGGTGACAATTCCCGAAAGGAAGAGTTCTTTCAGTGTTTCAATCACAGATAAATTACCTGCAGATATAACAAATCTGTGGAGCGGATATCAAGATGAAATTAAGAAAGAGAAGTTGCTTTGGTTCTCAGTTTGAAAAGGTTGCTCTTTCAAGTTAAAAAAAAAAATGAAAGAAATTGAGCACTTTTTTTTAACAAGAAGCACATTCCTCCAGTTTTCATCCACTTTTTGTTCATGTTTTCATTCATTCTGAAATTCATACCCCTTGCACAGAGTCAGCACAAGAACCAGGGACATTCAGTGCTACAATCACATAGATGCTTGGGGTCTGGTTGGGTACAGTATTTGTCATAGGCCTTCAAGCAAGCACCTCAGTCTTTTGCTAGATCAGAACTCCAGGGTGGATTACATCACAGCTAAGTGCTAGAAATAGAGCTCCTAAACCTCATACTGGAAGAGAGTCCCTCTAATTCTGTGATGGCCGCTTCTATATTGCTTGACTCTGACTCCAGTTTGAACTCCTGATGTAAACAAATGCAAATTAGAGTATTATATTTTTTTTCTGCTTATTGTCATTGTTAAAGTAATACAATGGGCCAAAACCCTTGCCCTTGATTGTGCAAACATCCTGCCAAAGAGCAGTTTAACTTCTGATGTAGTGAAAGCATAGCATATGAATCTGGAAGCCAGAAGGCCTATTGAATAATGACTGCTGGATAGGATTTTTCACTGCATTTTTTTTCTTCTCTTGTTGTCCTTGAGAAGCTGGAACATACATAGATGTTTGGTCCTCTATGGCAGGGGATTCAGGCTTCAACTTTTGTTAACGAAAATGGGCCAATTGAATAGCAGAAATCAAGTTAGCTAGTAACCAAAAGCACATGGCTCATTCACATGCCTGTGACTTAGTGGACCCTCTACCCCACGTGAATATTACTTGTATTTGTCAAACTGCTGAGTTTGGAGCACAGGGAAGCGTGACAGAAGCCTACCTCTGATGGCCAACATATTTAGTCTCTTGAAGTTCTGTATCATCTTAAAAGTGTTGTCAGGCGCTCACCAGAAGTTTCTAACAAGGCCAAGTTTTGTTTCAATATCTCTGAGCCTAGTCATGAGCTACTGACAGCCCTTTCCCATTTGTACTGCTGGCCAGGTTACCAATCCATCTTTTCTCACTTGCTGTTCCTTCTAGACCACACTAACAAATTTAGATGATTCCCCTTAGCACTTCAGGCACAGGCAGAAGTTTTATGGGAACAAAAACAGAGAAAGAACATTAGGGTCATTTTCTGCAACCGGAATGGAAGCAGACTGCTGGACTTCACTCAATATTTTCAGCAGTGGAGTGTGCGAGGACTCAGCACCAGGCTCTCGTTGTTTATATAACAAAACAGGAACGCCTAAAAAGTCACTGAGTCCATGGGAGTTTTCCCCTGGCTTTGAGTCAGACAGCTTGAGATCACAAGTTTTGCTGCTGATGCAAAGTAGTCTGTTCTCTGTTTGTCACTTCAGTTAAACCTGGTAATTACTAGGTCTTAGGCATAACCCACCAGAGTCACCAGATCCACTAAGTCCCCAGGCTCCTATTGGCTTCCTCTGTATTACACCACGGTCAAGTCCATGCCTTTAAACCTGTCAGCACATTTTGATTTATTTTAGTGCGCTGAGGACCCCATCCGCCATTATAAATATTCTGATACCTGCTGTTGTTTCTTTTACTCCATAGTTTCCTCACAAGCACAGCCATAAAACTACATTTAGTTCAGCCTTCACAGCATTCATTTCCCGCTTCACACAAATGTCAAAAGGTATGGAACTGAACTTGCCAGTGATTTATAAGCATGAAATTCAAGGTGTTTCTTTGGTTGCAACCCTGGTGTGGCTGAGCATTAGGATTGTATCTGTGTGTATATCCAGTGCACTGAAACCAGTAACTCCTTGGGTGGTCCAGAAACTCCCCAGCTAGTTATCTGTCTAGAAGAGATAAGGGCCTGGTCTCAGCCTAAACGTAGGTGACTGATTGAAGCCTGCACCACGTTCAGAAATGTTTGACTGACCGATACAGAAGTCCTCCAGGTAGAAATGTTGGGCAAATCAAGACATTACCCAGTAGGTCCTGCTGTGTTATTCCAAGTCTTATGCTTTAATGTACTGATAAACATCTTGGTTGTAGTGTCACAAAGATTCCCAGACATTTCCTGCTACATAATTGATCAAACAGTGCATAGATAGTTAATTATAAACAGTCAATAGAAGCATGACTGTTTCTTGGGTAGTTAGGATATTTAGGAGATATTTTTAGGTAGTTTAGATAATCTACAGGAAGTAATTATGTATGACCTGGACTGGTAAAGTCGGGCCATGACCAGCTGGTTTATGACAAATGAACAGAAAAGTGATTTGTTGAAACTCACCTCATCAAGCTGAAGACATCATTGCAAGGATGCTTGCAACTGAGACTTCTTTTGATACCAAAAAATGATGAATGATTTTGTCTGAGAGATCTAATTCCCTGTGCAAGCATTATTTTTTGATAGGAACTTTTCTGTACCAGGATCAGAGTCTTCAGGTGTCTGCAAGTGCGTGTAAACTGGTCTGGTTTTGCCACCTTTGTCAGAAAAAATTCCAATATTATGCTTAATAAGTTAAATTTCCTGGTTTAGGATTTAAAAAATTACTTTTTGGTTATTCAGTTTCAGCATAGCAGCCCATCAGAGGCAATTGGGATTCTTAATCATATAGAAACATTGCTTTAAATCGCCAGAGACCAAGTCTTGTGGCAAAAATTGATTTGTCCAATCCTTTGAGTTCAGTTCCACTTGCTAATACGCCCTATCAGCTTCCATTAAAAATTGTTGCTCCTTTCATCACTTCTTTCATTTTTGCGGCAAGAATATTTTAAAGTGACTTCATCTGGTTTCCTAAAGTCTACAACTAATCAAGTAATCCATTGCTGCCATCTCTTTGCTTGAGCAATATTACACAGGTCAAAGAGCAGACTGTAGTCTCCAACATGTCTTCCTGATACATTTAATGGCCCCTGTGGGAAACGTATAACCGTGACATTAATAATGCTCAACAAACAGATTTTCCCAAAAAAATGCAGCATTTCAGCAGAATCATGAAATAAATTCACAGTGAAACAGAGCAACATTCAGGAAGCAGAATCTGGGAAAAGATAAGAAATGGTCATATATCCTGCTGCATAATTTCAGAGCACAAAGGCATCTTTGGAAACTAGTGCACACTACAGGACATTGTTACACATCCTTCAGTACTGTGTAGAAAAATGAAAATGCAAAATCTGGAAAACTACATACACCCTGTTCTGTTCTCTGGCCTGCCCACACAAATTTGTTCTCCATAGTTTGCACGATCTTACTTCCATAATCAATACATGGCTTTTTATAACCTTAAACATTTATAGCACAGTAGAACATATTCCTAGGAAAATTCTTTAAAAGTGTATTGAGAAGAACTACATGAACTAGACAAGCCAACAAGTAATGTACCTGCATTTTCTTTAGATTTTGGAAAGTTGGCAGTGTTCAGCACCCCAATTCAGTTCCAGTTACAGAAAAGACCTCCGTTTTAGTCTAAAAATAAGAATTTTTGTTGAAGTGGAAGTTTTCTAAAAAGTGCTATAAAATAAGTTGAAAGGCCTCAGAATTAATCCAAAGAAAGAAATCTGCTTCTCATCTTTCTGTTATTCCTACACACACCACAGAGTAAAGAATGCTTCACACAAACAAGAGTCCAGAGACAAAAAACAATGCAAATGACACTTTATAAGGAGTAAAGGAAAGGGAAACAGATTTTAAGTGATGCAGACTCTTTGTGTTGTTTCTGGAAGTAAAGAGAAGTTACAAACCTCCAGAACTGTGACATGGAAAAATTATGTCTGTAGTAACCTTTGGAGAGCTTTGATTTCAACAAAGCATTTCCATTATTTAATGAGTTCACCACAAGATAGGTCTAATCCAGTCCTGATGTAATTCAGTTGAAGTTCACAGAATAATTCATTTGTATGTTTCTCTCCTCTGTTCCTTTCTCACTTTGTCCACATTTCCCTTTCTCCCTCCACCCAGCCTCAGTTCTCTCTCTACGTACAGCTCTACACAGCACTCACAGTGCTTCAAGAGCTATGCTTTGTCACCCTCTCCCATGTGTGATTCTCCTTCCCCTTTCAGATCCAGCTCTGTCTCTTAGCGTGAATTATTTCTAGATCAGAATTTCATAACATCTCACTGTTAAACATGTTGACAGGTCCAAGAAAGGCGAATGTTTTGGAAAGGCAAGACGTTTCAAGGTATGAGATAAACCTCCTTAACTAGCAGCCAAGAAAGTGATTCTGCTACCAGCTGCAGTCATTTTCATGCTTATGTTTAGCAGTGTTATCACTAAGGCTGGAGCTGCAGAAAAGGAGGCTGGTGTTCAAAGCAGCCTGTGTCTGAATAGTTTGTGATCAAGTAGCTGGCAAAACACAAAACAAACTCCTAAGCTCTCTGAATGAGTGACAGGATAGAATTAATGAGATTTAAATACTCCTGTAACTAAATGAACATGAGCTCCTGCTAGCTCAGACTAAAGTGCAATAGTTTACCAATGGTATAAGTTTCTAAAAACTACAGATTTTAATCTCCTGAAAATCTGTTATCATGCTTGTCCTCCTAGTCTTCTGTCTGCTGCAGAAGACATCAAATTCCTTTAATGTTTCCTCATGTTATAATGACTTTTGCCCTCTGATTGATGCATCCACCCATCACTACCCTTTCTTGCCATACTGCTGAATGTGTGCACACAGTGCCAAATTCATTTCCCTCAACTAATGATGCTCCACACTTGCATCTGAGTGTGAATGAGGGGGGATGACAACTTGATGAGACTAAAAATCTTTTTGGGCATACAACATTAAGAATAAAGGCTCAGGTGTGACCAAATGGATTTGTGATTTCAATGGCTGAAGCTTAAAAGCCTCACTAGCTCACAGAGTATGAACTGATAATAATTTCAAACTTTTACTGCTTAACTACGTAGCAAACATGTTACTGAGTTGCTAAACAAAAAGAGAAATACAGTAAAAGAAACATAACAGCATATGATAACTACAGAATTTTTTTCCTTATTCAAGCTTTATAGAATGGAAACTAACAGCATAAAAACTATTTAATGAAAATTAATTAAAAAATCTTCTTCAGATGTCAATGATTTTGTGGGAAAAAATTTTATCTAGGGGAAAATAATTTTGTAGGAATCAAAACTCATTAGTCGAAAGACTTAGCAAATACTTTGTACTTTAAAAAAGGACTTCCTAAAGACTGCAAATCGACACCTTTGAAAGGGGATTTAGGAAATCAAAAACTATTAAATTAGACTGTCACATGGAGTATGTGTGTGTGTGCAATTAAATATTTACTTAACATTTAACAGATTCACATAATCCTCTCTACTTGAATTGAGATGCTTGGCAAATAATATCAAACCAAACAAACAAATCAACAAAATCCTCCCCTGTTTAATCAGTTTCATTTTATGCCAAATCTATTTCCCAACTTTTCAGGAATATGTCTTACCATACAAGACACCAGTAATCTCTAACAAGCTCTACAGTAATTTTTGCTGATCAAAGATATGCATAATTTATAGTCTGAAAGTGCTCTGAGTAAGGTTTGTTACTATAACACAGATACTCTCTCCAAGATGGTGAATTTGAAACATCAGTGTAATCTCCTTGTGGTATGTAGAAATTCATCCTCACTCAGATAACTTATCTCAAGGTAAGAAGGATAGGGGAAATGGTGAAAGTTCTAACAGGATGGGTGTCTGGTGCCACAAAATATTGGTGCAATATAATAACTTGGTCAGAAAGGTAAGTCAAGATGTGGGATGTGATCAACAAAGGACACAAAAGGTAATAATACCCTCTGCAGTAAAAAAGCTGAAAATATAAAAGAGTTAGTCTGCTACTCAGTATGAATACCAGGTGATACTGAGACTGGTCAAGTGTTTTATGCCTTCACCTGTCAGTCCTCACTATGTCATTGTGTAGGGATCTGTCAGGCAGCAAACACCTTTAGAAGTACTGGCAAACAGGTAACTAAACCTGGGAGAAAAAATATCAAGGCATATTTAAGAAAGTTAGGAGTTGGCTGGGCCCACTGCAGTTCATAAAAGCAGACTTTAAAAAATGCCTCACATAAACCCCAAGTTGCTAGCATTTATCTTTGAGCCCAAAGAGGATGACAACACCTTTCATTAAAAAGTGAGAAATGAAGGAATAAAGGCCTAACAGGCCAAATGCTTTAACACCAAATTTCGGAGAAACAGCGAAAGAGAACAAGGAATTATATAGTCACCAAGATGAAATTGCCAAGAATAACTTAATTTATTCTTACAAAAATTTAACAAATTCTGTGGGCAGGTGATATGAAAAAGGGGACAACTGTCTTAGCTGACATCCCCAAAAGTGGGTAAGGGAAGAATATGTCTCTTCCAAACTTTGGTAGTATTAATATTTTCATTAATGATGCTGGCATATACACAGCACATTTGTGGATTATCATAGGATGGTCAGGGTTGGAAGAGACATTACAGATCACTCAATTTCAAACGCCCTGACATGGGCAGAGGCACCTTTCACTAGACCAGGTTGCTTGGAGCCCCATCCAACCTGGCCTTGGACGCTTCCAGGGATGAGGTATCCACAACTTCTCTGGGCAACCTGTGCCAGTGCCTCACTACTCTCACAGTTAAGAATGTCTTCCTAATATCTAATCCAATTCTACCCTATTACAGTGGGAGCCCCTTCGCCCTTGTCCCTTCACTACACGCCTTTGCAAAAATTCTCTGTCCCTCTTTCCTGTAGACTCCCTTCAGGTATTGGAAAGCTGCAATTAGGTCACACCAAAGTCTTCATACACATTGGAATCACATCTTCACATATTTAAGCACACTGAGAGACAGAATTCAAAATTACCTTGTCAAGTGAAATATGTGTTGTGAAAAAGCTAATATGTAACTCCAAACAACCAAAAGCAAAGTCCTGCAATGGATAGGATAATAAGTTGCATAATTATAGACAGCTCCTCCTGAGTCTGTGAACAGGCAAGTGCTTCACATGTTTAAAATATGAAGTCTTTCCAAGTGAGTCAGTGATGTTAAGGTCGCAAATGATGTACATTTCCTTGCTTGGGGCACAAAAACTCTTAAAAGAACTGACACAAATCATCAGCAATCTAGAAAACACAGACTTTGAGATAAGATCTAAAAAAGCAGTGAGGATAAATTCAATTAAAAAAATCAGAGGGGAGACAGAAATGAGGCTTAAAATAAAGAAATATATCTAAAAGTACAAAAGGTCAGAAAAAATGAAGCAAAGGAATTTGGAATGAACATTAGTAGTAGTGATCTAGCAATTAGAGAATGAATGAATGAATGAATGAATGAATGAATGAATGAATGAATGAGTGAATGAATGAATGAATGAACTAGAGCAGATTATTCAAGTGAGACTGTGGCATTTTCCAGATGTCTGTCAGAAATAACAGAAGAGCCAATCTGGCCCCCTGGATATGTGTGGCATAGGGGGGAATAGATGACAGAACAATGTAAATCTCCTTCCAACCCTTACTTTCTACAAGTAGCTGAATCTATTGCTCAAAACCTTAAATCTTGGTCTTCAAAAAGTGAGATGTAGAATAGCCTCAATTAGGTGTTTTTTTCTTGAAGTGAACAACTCCAGCAGAATAATCCAAAATCTAGAGACTGGAAGTATCTGTCTGGGAACCTCACAGCACTTATCATCACTGTTTGACTACTCAGCATCTCTGTTGCTGCCTGCAAGGAGAAAAGGGGATGAAACATGGGAACAACAATTATAGGGTCTGAAATTTTGCTTCTCCCCTTTTCTCTAAAGGCAGAAGCTATTAATTCAAGAGAGCTAAGCTGTAGCAATAGCTGTTCACAGGATATAAGAAATAAACACACTTTTCACCAAATCATGTAAGCCAAATTAATTAGCTTTCTTTATATCATTTTAATAATGAAAAGGAGTGTCGAGACCCCAATGCTGAATTTTACTACTCATTTACTATCCAGATTAATGAAGTCTGCCAACTTTAAACATGTTTATTTACAGAAGGAGGGTAAAGTAAGTAACTGACCTGCAGTCCTTCAACATGGTGAGCACCTGTTGAATGCTTTTGATTGCAGCTTGAGGTTGGCAAAGTGACACTGTTCACATTTTTAAGTTCTGGAGACTTCAAAGGAAACAAGTTTGCTGTTGTTGGCCTTTATGACTCTTCTGCATGTCATAATATTCTCCTACCATATTTTCCATCACTTTTGATCAGCCACAGACAAAGCACCAAGGGATTATGCATAGGAAAGCAACAAACAACACATGCTATTGGCTTCTCCACAGTCTACATCTGTTAACCATTTCTCTAAGAGTATTAAAACCCAAGGAAAGAGAAGAGAAGAAAATAAATGAAAAATATAGGCTGTGAGAAACGTAGTGGGTGAAACCATGATCCTGGTTGCCTGCATTTAAAAACTCAATATTCTGGAGTGCCAGCTGTTAAATTTTTGTTTGGAGTATAAACAGTATATTTGTTAGTAAATATTGTCATTCTGGTTAAGGCACTATTTTGTTGATTCAGCTAATAGAGCTCAAGGGTGTGTTAAGAATTAATGCAATTAATATAATTTCAAGAAGAAATAAATAAGTGAATATTTGCTTCTGTCCATTACTTATCTTTATTGTCCGCAATATTTTGCACTAATAAAATGATTCCTCTGCTTGTCATTGTGCCTAGGAATTGTTAGAACTTCTAAGTATAGGTTACAGTTTTTAAGCATACAGATGATCATGGTTTCACTGAAGACCAAATAATCACTAAGTATGTTTTTTAAATGGCAGTTGTGTGTAAAACAATTCTTCCTCACATGCCTTTGAATTCCAATTTTTTGTGACACCAGGATGTCTGCTATCTAGGTGGAGGCTATTTGGCACATCCAAGTGAAAGTGAATCAAGTAAAATAAATAGTTCAGTAGATGAACAACTCTGACTTGATCAGACATGAAAGTTGGAAAATATCTTCTGTGTCTGGGCATGTGAGGTCTATCAACAGACTTCAAAGAACAACTGAATGTTACGCTGGGGATAATTTCACCTCTCAATCACACTTCAAGTATTTGTAGAAGTCACCGGTTTTTCTGAGCAACTTTGGAGATGGAATGAAAAATATATTGCCAAATCTAGGTTTTGGTTATTGTTTCAGGTCTGGATCATGAAAATGTCACCAGTTTATATATGCTGGGAGGACATCCCAGCTCCTTCAGTTACAGCCTTTTTCTGTCAGTCATTTGTGTGCGGCTCTAGGAATACTTAAGCAGATGAAGCTATGATAGCATTGAACCTCCACATTTCCATTGATATAACACATAACAATTTTCCCACTAAAATTTTTGCTATATTAGTTGGTTTTTGGGCAGGTGGAAGAAGAGGAAGGAAAAAAAATACTATGAACTTGAAAAATGTCTGATTTCCCTCCAAATTTCACCATCTCCTTTTTCTCGCATAGTTGTCTATCCATTCAAGTTTTTCACACTTGATCTTTAGTATTGGAAGTTCAAGACTGGATCTTCACTCAGAAGTTAAAATTTTAGATGCCAGTGGTGTGAATACCTTTCACAGCTGCTCCAGTTTGAAAAAACCTTATATTCATTTTCTTCCTTCCATGAAAGAGAGAAGACCAGAACAACATAGTGCAAAGAGATATTTTTAAGCTGCATAGAAAGAAACCACATGCAATTTTAAATTATGTAGAAGGGATGCATGTATTTGTGAGGATAATGACCCACTTCAAAACAAAGCAGTTAGAACGGTGATATGTGCTAATTGTGTGCACAATTATTTTTCTTCTCTATATTTTTAACCCAAATCTAAAAGAGACATGCTATTTACAGACCTATGGTTATTGTGCAAACATAATTTACATGTTTTCACCAAGAATCCTTTTTCTATAAAGAAATGTCTGTCAAACTGTGTTTGATTGAAACTCCCTTGCTAGAGCTAGCAGGAATACAGAAACCTTACTAGTGTGTGGTTACATGTATAAATGACCTATCCCAAGGCTTGTACAGGGCATTGCAATAAATCCGAGTGGCTTTGGGACGTCCCTATGTAAACTGATTTTAACAGTCATTACTGTGCTCTCCCTTGATGAACATATCTTCTTTCACAAATTCTAAAGAAAATTACTTCATCTCTTTAGAGTAATGCCTGATAAGAAAGAGAAATTCAGAATCTGATTCACCATGAATGAGACTTCTTGGGAAAAAGCTTGATCATGCCAGTTGATTGGTAAGGAATTCAGCAGAATTTTGTACTTAGGTACTATTGTACTTAGGTTTAACAATAGCTTGTTGTTTTCAGTTTTAGATTTTGTGAATGTCATTGTCATTTTTCAGAATATTTTTATGTGAACATAGCTTTCAAAACATGTGTGTCTACCTAACTAGAAACTCGGGCTATGTAAACAGTCTTGGTTTTGAAGTCTCAAAAGTATTTCTAATTCTTCCAAAAATACAGGAATAAAATGTAAAATGCGTCTGTCCAATATTTTATTTTGCCAAAGTTAAACAGATGCTGAGTCTCAACAGTCCAATTTCTGTTTAAATTTAGCACTTATGTTTTTCACAAATCCTATGTTTGGCAATGAAGATTTTTTCCTGATGTTTACTGTTTGAAAAAATTAAATTCCCCATCAATAGAATGGAAAGACTACTTTAATTTGCATTGTGGACTCATCTCCCTCTTAATGTCAGAATAACTTGATTTAATCTGGTGATTTTTTTCCCCGATATTCTTTGAATCTGACTAGGATCTGCATGAGATTCTGCGCCTCTAATGGAGGAAGGAAACTCCCTTGCTGCTTTGAACAGTACACCAACCTGCACTTTCAGACCAGCCATCAGACTCTTTTCAGGCAGAATTCATTCAAATCAGAAGAGAAGGGGAGAAGTACTTTGTGATGATCACTCATACCTTGTTTATTTCCTGGTTTATGTAAGGAGGGTAAATGAACTTGGCCTGCTTTGCTTAGATAAATGAGAAAAGATAATAGGTTCTTCCTGCAGACTCACTGGGGAGTAAACACCAAAATGGACAGGCAGAGTTGGAGCTGCTGGGCAATGTTAACACACCATCACATGGGTATGAACTGGCCACCTTTTTTGGCTGGAGATTAGGAACTTGCAAGTTTCATTTAAATACCCCTACTTCTCTCATGGAAGAACTGAGTAAAAGGTTTCCTAATGAACAGATACAGCAACATCTTTCTAGACAAGATATCTAAATAGTTTCAATATAAAACTAAATACATATGTGAAGGGATATTTTTTTCTCTGTCTGCGGTTACAGGAGTAACTAGATTTGATAATTTTTCTCAGTCCTTTCCAGTCTGATTTTCTACTTTATTTCTATGGTAGCAAAAATAAAACCGTCAAAGAAAATCAGCAGCTTAATCAGACACACTTCTTCCTTGGGAAAAATTAATGACATTCAGCTCACTTTGACGTTAATTATTCAAAATCTTGCATTACAGAGAAATTAAACTTTATTTGTTCAGCTCCTTCTTTTTGTCCCCTTTTTAAACAATTTATCAGTGTCTCTTTGAAGCGATATGGCACTTAGTAGTTTTATTTGAGCCATTGATACTATTCTACAATTTTCTGGACCCATATTCTATGATGGAAGCCACAAAGTGTTGCCTTCTCCTTGTGTTGTAATTTCTACTTCAGCAGATTCCTTTCAGTTTTAAGGATGATGATCCACACGGGCATAACTACTTGGCTATGACATTGTACGCATTTTCAGGTTTCAGCCAATAAGAGGTCAAAGTTGACGTGAACTTTTTAATTAATTTTGGGGGAACAGAGTTGTCTTACTTTTAATTGGAGACGTTTGGAAAGAAGTCTTCTTTCTTTAAATGCTGTCTCTAAAATACAGCATAAATGAATATAAAACAAAACTTACAGATTGATAGGAGAGTTTAATCAGAAATGAAATTTGACACTGTAAGTAATAGAATAGGTCCATCAAAGCACAATTCAAAGTTTTCTGGGGAGTATATAAACCTCATGTACTGCTTATGGCAGTGAAAAAAAAAAAAAGGATGTAAAGTAAATTATATACTGCTCATCCTTCTCTTACCAAAGTCTTGATGTTTTCATCAAAAAGCATATTTTAAGATATAATAAAATGCCAGAGCCACAATATATGTGGTAAAATGACTAGAAGGAGACATTAATCTGCACTGTCAATTTAATTTACCGAGCTCACATATCAGCACCATTTTATTGTAATTAAAAAAAAAAAAGACTAGATCAAATAAGATAAACAGTTGTTTTTATATGTGAACTTGTTTATTTTCTATGCTACACAAAATACTGGAAATTTCTGTGGCATGATTTGCCAAAGGGATGATACTACTGTTTGTCAGTAGAAGATAGGAATTTTATTTTTTGAATTTCCAAGAAAAAACTGGTTAGCTTTGGGCTGATGGAAAACTGAACTTCTATCTATGCATAAAATGGCTGTTGTGGTGGGGTTTTTTTAACTGGAATAAAAGTGAAATTAAACAAACTACACTACCCTATTAAATACTTTGTAACACATGGACACTGTTCAAGAGACACAGAAAAACTGCTGGTGTATTTTCCAAGCTCTGACTCATACAAATTTGGACATAGGCAGATTTATTTTTGGCAGGAATAAAATGCTTTACACAAGGGGAAAAAGAGAAAGGCAGAATTTGGAGAAGAGGGAGATTTAAGGAGATTATCTCTTATAAGCAAAACAACCACCAATCTCTGTGGATGTGTATATGTGTATGTTTCTGCTTAACTAAGCAAGATTCCACTTTCATTATGACTAGAATTATACAGAAATGTGCCTATGAAACTTGAAAATGGAACAACTTGTCTTTTAATTGTCTTTTAATGTTAGAACTTGGGTGAAGAATATACCAGGTACATACTTCCTCCCATTTATGTTTGTTCTTTTCAGATGCATATTTGTTGATTGATCCTGTTTCTTCTTGAGAAAGCGAAGAAAAGACGTTCTCATGGGGAGAAGATAATAGTCGAGTTTCATTTGCTGTATGACTGTACCAGTTTTTAACCTGTGGCAAACAGGTTAAAACAGTGCAAACAGACCACTTCCTGGATTGGGTTACTTTTGCGGAAGAAAAATCCATAACACAAAAGGGAAATAATTTCAGGAAGAAGAAGAAGAAAATATTGCAAGAAAAGCACTTGATGACAGGGAAATATTGTCCATGCTGTCCCAGAACAATGAAGAACACAACAAAGAAACCATTTAAAAGATCAATGACTTTTCAACAGCATCCTTGTGTTCCAGTGTGTCAGCAAACAAACAAACACAGTAACTCGGCGATTCTTTTAGGATTTGGAGCTAATTTGTTAGGACAAGCTCAGGGAATGTTGCATCATGTCCATCTGTTTCCAATCCTGTCCCTCATTGTCATCGAAGGCTCTCAAGCAGAGAGGACTATTTTCTTCCCTCCATGATAATGTTTTACTCACTTTCTTAAGAAGGAACAGGGTCACTCCACAACAAATCAGCAGGTTTATCCTGCTTCTTCTCCAAAGAGATCTTGTTAAGTGTTTGTACAGAAACACACCACTTAGCTTAGGTGATTCAGAGTTTCAGGCATGAGTAAGAGTGGTTTTCTCCCCCCTGCCACAATCTACCTGTGTGACTTGCAGGGCCAGAGCCAAAAGACATCTCTTGTCTCTGTGTCTTGAAATGGTAACAATGCAGACAAAACCAGAATGAAATTCCTGAAGTGCAGTTTAGGCAGAGACTGGTCACATGAACTCAGGAAGCCAGTCCAAAAGTCCCTGACCAGCTGGCAGGAACATGGGATTCTTCTGGCCCTGGTGCCTGAAGTAACTTCACGTCCAGAAGTAAGGTCAGCTGGAGTGACCAAGGAAATTTACCTATGATTAAGTTTTCCAGTAGCCATTGACTTTTATAGAAACCAAACTTATAAGTTCACACATGCCATTTCTGTACGCTTCTCAGAAGCTGGTGTTTGCTCTGTGGCTAACCAGAACCGACCTTTTCTCAGACCCAAGTTTTGCACAGTACAAGAGGAGAGTTAGGTATTGAAGAACAGGATCCATGAAATCATCATGGTGAGAAGGAACTAGATAATTTGGTTTGGCTTTTTCTTCCCCATCGGACATGCTGACTATTATATTCCATTTGTTGGCTAAGAATCTTCAGAAATCTAGAAATTACAAGAATCATAGAATCATAGAATATCCCGATTTGGAAGGGACCCATAGGAATCCTCAAGTCCAACCCCCTGTCACTCACAGGACTACCTAGAACTATACCATGTGACTAAGAGCATCATCCAGATACACCCTGAACTCTGACAAGATTGGTACCATGGCCACTTCCCTGGGGAGGCAGTTGCAGCGACTGACCACCCTCTCAGTGAAGAACCTTTTCCTTATATTTAATCTGAACTTCCCCCAATGCAGTTTCATTCCATTTTCTTGTGTCCTATTCCTGGTCACCAGAGAGATATCAACACCTCCCCACAGGTTTTCTTGTGGTTCTAAAAAGAAGACAGAACAGTAGATTGAGTGACTTTATGAGTTTATTTCTCACTGTGGTGATTAGCTGTGGAACAATCACTCCTCATCTTACAAAGGTGGCTAGACAACCTGAATGATGGCTTCAAGCTTCAACAACATAATGTCCCCAAATACAACAGAGCAAGTGTAACTAGAGAGAGTACAGAGTGGTTTGTGCATAGGTCTAAATTTTGAGGCTGAGTCTGAGAGCAAAGACAGGATGTGTGTTTACTATGAAACTCATAACTACAATTGAGCAGCAGTCTTATATAGAAAAGAAACTTCCTCTTTTTAGGCCATTTCATTTTCTATTAATTTAGAGGTTTTTTAAAGATAAATCAAAGGATAATTTGAAATGTAGAGGAAAACTCATATTGTCATCTGTGGGTTTTTTCCATTTAATCTGAGCCTCTCCCAAACTGAGGTCAATGAAGCAGGGAGATGTGGTTCGCTGTGGTCCTTCTTGTTATACAAACAACACAGAGTAGAAAAAGAAAAGCCTGAGTGAAGGACAGAATAGCATATTTAGGTGGGAAGACAGTTAATGACACATATTGTCTGGAGGGATATGCATTGAAAATTGCTGAGTGTGTCCAGATGATTCGTGTCCAGCAGGGAGTCTGTTGCAACCTCTGAGAAGCACATGTGGACACCTGGGGTGTCTGTCAGAGGAGATACATGCCCAGGCAGACAAGGGAGCATTTAGGGAACAGGGACAACAAAGGTCCAGCAAAACTCTGCTCAGCTTCTTGATGAGCACTGCTGGTCTGATCTAGACATTTTTTTCTATATAATGTTCTCAAGATGGAGTTCCATTGAAAAATGTGTGCTATGATAAATCCCTTAGGTATTGCACGCAGACGGACGGCTGCATTTGTTTATTTTGCTAGCAAAAGAAATTCAAATAAAATTATTTCTAAAATATGTTCAGAATTAAATATATCCTTCGGCTATTCAGCTTGTCGCAAGTGGAGATCCAAACTTTCATCTGAGAGAATAAGATCTTGAATTAATTTTCCAATTTTACCTCAGATGTTATTCATATGAAACCTTACCTCTCAGATTTTCCTGAAACTGAAAATTTAGTCATGATCAAGGATGCTTACAATAAAGCAAAAGACACCAGCATTAAAATTAGATGTTGAGACACCAAAAGTTCACACAGAAACTGGCCATTTTTGTAGACTGTAAAACAAAAAGCTTGACTGAGAATCTTTTAAACTTACTTTCTGCAGAGGCTTCGCAATCAGGCCTGTATTATTTTGTGGAGCTAAAGCAGGGAATAAAATAAGTTTGTGCAAGGCAGAAGTACGAACACTATATAAGGGACAATGTTGCTCTGGGGAAAAGTTGATGTCCATTGCCTTCTCTGTTATGGCATTACAGAAGAGGAGCAACAACCACCTGAGAAAAGCAGATCCAAAGGCAAATGCTTCCCCCTGTATATACATGGTGAAATAATATCACATTATGCAATTACGCCCTAAAATAAAGAGGGGGGGGAAGTGACAGTCAGGCCCATTGTATTAGAGGTGCTTGGCACTTTGGGTTAACATGCATCTCTTCATGGAAGCTATAAAAAGTCGCCTTTGTAATTTTGCTGTCTTCAGTATTTTTTTCTGTGGTAAGCACTGTTCCTGCTTAGAGAAAGACTTTGATCCTTCATAGGAGCTGCAGCAGTTCAACAATTCAAATTCTGATTATTAAACCTCCTGTTTGTGTCCTAAAGTATGGCTTGTCCAGCCTTTCAGATGAAGATATAATTCCTAGAAAGATTCCTTCTTGTGTCACCTCCACTATTTCATCTCTTTTTATAGCTGTCATTGCCAGCTGTGACTTCGTGTTTCAATTTTTTTTTCAGCATTTCACTTCCCTATTTTTTTCTTCTTGCAAAGTTCTTTAGTGTTTTGGTCTCTTACAAAGTGCTGTACACTTAGTTTTACAGCACCTCTGAGGGGCATCTTTGTCTTTGTTATAAGAGACTTTTCTAAAGTATTTTCCTCCTGAATGACAGTATAATGACATTATTTTCTTTCATGTGTTATTTAGTTTGGAATGCTCTGTTTTGCTTTCTGTTTCTATAACAGAACTTGTGCTAAAAATCTGATACCTTTAGTAGGAGCAGGACTACATTGTCCCTAACTATTGCTTCTTTTCCTGTTCCTCATTTGTAATAGTACCTGCTTTTAATAAGTTGTTTTGCTCTACTCTTGGCATTACCTCTTAATTTCACTCTTCTTATTTATAGATTTATCCTGGTTAGGAAAAATATATTAATAGCCTCTTAGATGGAGTCCGATCAACATGCTTTATCCCTACCATAGTGTCTGCCCCGCTATGATCTCTTGGCCTGTTCCAAAAACAAACTAACAGGATTGGGCTAATCCTCTTTCATCAGCAGTTAGATTTCTCTGAACACATTTGCTTGAGACTGTGAGCACTCTTAGGTAGTTCTTAGGTCTTTAAAAGGTGCTGAGGACTTGGCAACCAGCAGAACCCACACCGTACAGACCTTTTTTTCTGACAACAATTTGTAAGCTTTTAGTAAATAAGTGGCATCTCTACACTTGATCTGAATAGAGCTGAGACAAGTAGATGAATAGTCATCATTGTCTGAAAATGTTTTCTCTTCTGATGACACATAAAGCTTATGACACATAAAGCATTCATAAGATCATAAAGTTGTTTTACAGTCCTGCAATTTATGGTGAGTTGCTCAATTTAAAGTAAAGAAATATTATCCCATGAATACTGCATTTAATCAACTGCTTGACTGAATTATTCTGCCAGAAATGTGCTTGTTAATGATGGTATTTTCTACTGATTCTAAGACTGCTGGATTCATTTTAACAGCATGTAGAATCTGTGTCCTGTTAAAATACTTTCCTGCAGTTAAAATGTTTGTGTGACACAATTGTCTGTGTTTGTATTTTAACTTTCCACAATTACACGGTTTCCATGCACACAAATGAAATACTAATGATCCTATATTAACCGTAGATGAACTACCCACAATGCACTCTGTGAATTAAACCCCCTCTTTCTAACAAAACAAAGCAGTTTGTAACAAGACAATGGGTGAAGTTTAAAAAAAAATCAGAAATGGAAGATAATAGCAAAAGCAAAGCTATTCCTTCAATAAGTGTTTTTGCAACACCTCTTAAAAATCTGTATAAATATGTCTATATAAAAATAGACAAAGATCATAATTAAAGATATCTGCTAATGATGGGCTAACATTCTAAACTTTATTGCTGAACTTACCTTTGCAGATAGGAAATTGCCCCTCCTATCTGTAACCCTAACACCAGCACCCTGTTATCCCTTAGTAAACCAGTTCAGATCCCAATCGGACAGTCTTGGCTTTCCCTGGAGATTATTACCTGGTTTGCACATGAGTAGTGTTGTTAGGATCCATTCCACCTGATCCATTGCAGAGGTAATCCTAAACTCACATCTCTGCAATGTGAACCACACAGTAACGGAAGAGTAGAGAGCATAAAAATTTGAAAGTGTATATGTGCTTTTGTGGAATAAAGACCAATTGATTGTTCATCAGCTTCAAATTATACAGGGATAATTCAAGCGATGTCCCTATGGAGACGCATTTCTGTACAGCCTGGTTATTTGCATCTCTGCCCAGTCTGAATTCCCATGGACAAGTCAGTCAGTCACTCCACTGAAGTACACAAGCCTCATTTAGGTTTCTATTCCTCTGTTTCCCACTGACCCTAACAAAATGTCTATAGTTGGTGGTAACAAATAATGAGTAAAAAAAAAAATCTGTCTTCATTACTGATTTTACCATAAATTTTGCAAAACTATACCCAAACTATTATTTTTTTAATATATTAGCTTGTCTTCCAGATTGAATTGAATACAGACTCTGGGGTCCCAGAATCTTGGTTGATGGACGTATTTTAAAGTTGTGAAGGTTGTAACCAAGCACCCTGAGGGTGCTTGTTCATTCAATCAGAGACATGAAAAAGAAACACGAGGATTCATCCCAGTTCTTTATAGAATTGAAAGCCTCATTAGAAACTGAGATAAGACTTTGTTTAGCTGCAGACTTTTACTAAGAGATTATAAATCTCCTTCAGCCACCTTCTGGCCAGTGGTGATTTACATGGGCTGAAGTAGAGACACTCCTTCTTTCTCATAGCATTCCACATGTAGCTTACACTTCTGCTAGTTGTCCAGATGGAAAGGGTGAGGTTAGAATTTCTCTCAGGAAGAAAACAAATATTTGGTACTGAAAATAGAATAATGCAAGAAATTGACATTAAAGTGTAGACTGGATTTCAGTGAGCGTAGAAATCAAATAGGTTGTTAAAACTTCATTCTCAGATAAACAAAACCTAGACATTTTTACAGTTTGACACAACAGCAGCAATTTATTTTATTTCAAAAAACAACTTATCATTAACAAATCATTTGTCCTTGACAGAAAACTGGCAAATTATATATTACAAAACGTACTTAACAAATCTGTGTACAAGGTTCCAGAGAGTAAAAACAATATTGCCTATAAAACCATGTATGAAAAAAAATCATATCTGCTATTAATTGTAAATGTCAGTGAGGGATGATTGAAAACAAATTGGTTTGGAGGAGCAGTTCTTTAAATGGAGACATCAAGTCTGTGTTTGAATTCTGCAAAGTTTACTCCAAATGTCAGAAATTCACTACATCTTTAAGATGAGGTTGCGTTGTTACTGAGTTTGATTTGTATTGAATATTTAGTCTAAAATGTTTATCTAACCATTAAATATGAAAAGTAATGCAAAAGGTACAGTAGCTTTATCTCATATCTCTTCCCAATGCCCAAGTTTGTGACTATACCCTGGGTCACTATGGCACACTGTTTTTCAGGTTTCGTATTGAATGCTATCTTTATAGGAAAATATATACATATATCTGTATTTTACATATACCTGTATTTCATTTTCCTCTGTGCAAATTAACGAATACATACTGTGGGATACTTTGAGAGTTGCAGAGACCATGCTGGTTTCTGGGACATCTCAGAGGACAAAACCTTCATTGATATGCTGTGGAAAACAACAGAACTGCCTCCACTTCCACAGGACAGGCTGATGACCAGACTGTCCTGAGAGACACAAGATGCTGACGATGCTTGATCCTTTTCCAGCACCACACCTGGGCATGAAGGTGTTAAAATGGTGCATGTTCCTCATGCTGTGACTAAAACCCTCTCCGTCAGAATATTCCTTCCATACTTTCACATGAAAAAGCTTGATTGCTTCTATAGATATCTGGGTGTCTAGAAGGCATCTTGCAGCTTGTGTACTGGGGCCAGTGCTGAGGCTTTGGTGGAGGAGGGCCTGCAGGGTTACCTTTGTGAAGAGGCCGGGGGATGCCCCATGCTGGACATAGGCAGCTCTAAGAGACCCACCACAGGACAAAACAGAGCCCATCAGACAAGATTGTTGTGCCCCAGGGAAAACACATGTAAGAAAGAGCAAAATATGAGAAAGACAGGAGGAGGGGAGATGAAGAGAAGAAGTAAACAGGGAGAGGAGAACAGAATCAGAGTGATACAACACAGCCAGCAGGAGGATGAAATGTTCCATGGCAGAGTGGATGTCCCTGAAGGATGGCAGCCCATAAGAGCCCCAGAGGAAATGAGACAGAAGGAAGGATTGTTGAAGAGAAACCTTCACATCCAGACTGCAACTTGCATCCCGCAGTGCTTTTTGTCTGGCTGAAGGCACTATTGAACGCAACCTGTGGTGATAGCAAGGCAGGGAGGAGTGGTGTCTGAAGGGAACCTGAGCCTGGGAAAGGAGTGTGTTTTGCCTAAAGTTTGTGTCCTTTTTTATTTGTTTTCCATACCCAAATCAGCAACTAAATATTTATATTAATTGGCAATAAATTAAGTTCATTTCTCCAAGCTGAATCTCTCTTGCCCATGACAGTAATTGGTAATTTATTTTCCTGTCTTCATCTCAATTCACATGCTTTATAGATCCTGTCCTTCCAATCCCCTCCCCTATCCAAACACAAGAGCAAACTACTGGCTGGGTGCTGGGCTGGCAGCTGGTTGCAAGCCACCACAGCTATTTAACTAGCCCGAGGTTAGCTAAAGGCCAAGTAGGACAACGAAAAATGCCAGCTCAGAGGACTGGAAGGGATTTATGGGATTGCCACCTAGCACTAGCAGACCTACAGCCCTGTTGTTAATGGCTGCACAATACAGAGGGAGTGAATTGAGAGAGCAATTTGGCTGCACATGTTCCCAGGACTTGAAAAGGTCACATGAGCTGGAAGTATTCAGGTTCATAGATTCACAGGTTTAAAACTGGAGTGTGAGAATACACGGGAGAGATGGTAAAACTCCATGGGTAGTTCGTGGAGTAAAAATCCCAAGATATGTGTGGGAAACAGACTAGTAATCCTCCTTCCTGTAATCAGATAGCCACAAAATGGATAAAAAGAGCATGAAACTTTTCCTAAGAGCTAAGCTAGGGGCTAAGAGCTGGAACAAAATGAACTATTAGGTTCTTTTCATTTCCTAACAGAGCCAGGAAAGCCAGCCAGCTGTGCAAAAAACATCACACCGCCTAATAAGGTAAGACTGCGACTACTTTCTCTCCATAAAGAATCACAGAATAAGCTGAGTTGGAAGGGACCCACAAGGATCACCAAGTCCAGTTCCTGGCCCTGTACAGAACCATCCCCAAGAGTCACACCATGTGCCTGACAGTGTTGTCCAAATGTTTCTTGACCTCTGCCAGGCTGGTGCTGTGAAGTCAGTCCTAAGGCAGTTATGTTTGTAAAAGGTAGATAGTACCAGGCACAGACAAGAGAGTTACCTTCAAATGATCTATTTTTTCACACAAAGAGAGAATGGATGTGTAATTTGGGACTAGAAAAACTCTGTATTCTCTGCTTATTATGTTATTTAATTCAGCAGCCAAAAGTCCAAGTCAGTCAATGAATATCCTAAAACAGTGTCTACAACTCACAGGCTGTGTTTTCCACACATGTAGGATGCATTTGGCCTACTTTCCATATTTCTACAGGCTGTGCTCATAACCTGTACACTCGCAGTGAGGCCCTAGATTAATTTTGCATGCTGCGAATTCATTTTATGGTATGCATATGTGGTGTGATGCCTTGAACTCATTGTTCCTTCTTTGAAGCTGATTTATCCTCACATTGCACGTCTATCTTGCTCAGGACAAGTCAGAACTAAATAAACTAGCACAAATCATCAGCGTGCAGAAGGAAATAGAGATCTAGATGTCTCAGCCACTTGGCACGTGCTGCATGGCATACACATACATATTTCAGCCAAAATAGGTCAGACAGGGAAACTTAGATATCTAAGGAGTAGATCAAATTATCAACTCTGCTGCTTCTGGGATAAACACTTTTTTCTATCTAGGACTGCATTGTGCCCTATAAGCACACAGATCACACAACATTGCATCATGTAACAAACGCTGTGAGATAATAACTTTGTAAGTTATAAAACACAGAGGCCTGTGTTTGAATTGTGGAATCTGTCTTCTTTATGCTCCAAGCTCCTCAGAACTCCTACTTGCAACAGCATTTTATGTAGCACTCAGTGTCCCATTCTTGGTCTTATTAGGAAAATAAGAGGTGTCTGCTTTTGGACAATAGAGGTCTGAGTAATAGATGAGTGCTATGGGTACATTTGGGGCCTCCTTTTATCACTTGATTGCAGTAATACGTTTTCCTTTACTAATATTTTTTCATCCAAACATATTTGTAATACAAGAGCTTCAAGTATCACAAAAAATCATAGGGCATTAGGTCTCAGTCTCCAGAGGAAATATGTTAGAACTGTAAAGCCATTATATAAACAGTACATTTCTATTGTAGCTTGTGATGATCTGAAAGCTAAAATAGAAAAAAACTGTGCAGAAGAGGCTGTTCAACAATTGAATTTTTTGTGAGCACAGCAAAAGAATCAAAAGCTGCATTTGGTGATGGAGACAGCCTATTGCTTATTAATCTATTCTCATGTACATAATTATCAAAGATGCTGGTCAGAAACAAACCTACTGTACTTATAACACTGAAATAAGTGACTTTATCTTATGAATATTCATATTCTCTTTCTAATATGAGACATTGCAGCCAGTATCCTGTGCTTTAATAAGCAGGTGCCAACTTTTTTTAGACCCTAATTTAACCTTTAACATGGACGAACACGTGCCTTCAGTGCATCTTGAGGTTAGCAGCATTCCTTCTCACGGATGCTTCTCACCTGCCTCACCTCCTCACCTCATTTAATTTGAGCGTATTTCTAGTGGGGAATGCCAAAAAGCCAGCCAATGTTAGAGCTGTGTTTTGTCTGAGATTACTTCCTGTGCTAAATCCAGGAGCACCCTCTGACTGGCTGACTAGCTAACTGAAATAGACAGGTGTCTATTAATTCCATTTAAAAGATTAGACATTTCAGACTTACAGCTCTCTCTATTTTGCCAAAACAAATGCCATCCTCTGTTAAGCTCTTCCTCAGAAAAGAAAATCTGGCCACTTAGAGTTAGTATGAGTAAAGCAATCAGCATGCCAGGTCTGCAGCTGAAAATCTGGAATTATCTTATAACAGCAGCAGGAATATTTAGGGATGAGCAATTGTAAGAACCGACTCATGGGACTGGCAGTGTTCAGCAGGCCTTTGGCCAAGCTAAACACCAAGTAGAAAATGCTCTTCGGTCATTGCAGCATATTCCCAGACCCACTCCTGTCTACACATATCTAACAAACTTAGTTTAAGACCTAAGGAAATAAATGTCCAGACAAAACAGATCTTCGCATCCAATTCACAGAGATTTTTTTTCTTCCAGGTGGAGTGCAAAAAGAGTAACAAGGAGAAGCTTCGTGAATGGCTCCAAGAAATGAGATGCTGATCATCAGCAGCTTGAGAAAGGGACTGGAGACAACTCCAGTGAGATCTCTGCCTGTGGGTCATTAAGTGACCTTGCAAGCTAAGATAGCGTTTCTAAAACAGCAGCTTTCAATCTGTGGTCAATAAAGCACCACAAGTCTGTGGACTTTTTATGGAAAGGCAAAGTTAGCAAGGCAATCCTCAAGCAGGAGAAATTTGATATGCTACTATCTACAGCTTCACTGGAAAAAGATTTAAGCTCTGCTGACAAACAAAAAACCCCTGATGAAAACAGCTGCTCTACAGTATCTGATCTAGCCGTCTTCTGTAGACGCAAGAATGTTAGAAAGAGGAAAGAGTAAACATAAAACTTAGCTAGCTGTTACTCAGCCCGGAAAAGTAAATTAGTGCAATTTGCTAAGAAAAGTAGCTAATAAAGATAAGCAAAACTGGTTGGTCACTTTAGAGGGAAGCATGGAAACAGGTCTTTGAGGTTGTGCTGTACCCACAGATGGTATTTGGAAAGGAAAATACAGCCATGGCCTTATCTGTTTGGGTTTTTTCCACGTTTTCACACATCCTAAAGATTAAGCTAATTTTCTTTAATGAGCAGAATTTACAATTTCTGCCATTCATGCCATGGTGAACTCTCACTTAGACTACTAGGACAGCAATTCTGACAGAGCTAAATTGTAGGCATATCTGAGTGCTAGTGCAGAATTCAGGAGGTCATCTACTACATGGCAACTCTTTCAAATAGTGCACAGAATAAGCAGCCTTGGACCTGCATTCGTTCTCTCAAGGTCAAAAGGTACTACTTTAGGCATCAGCTTTGCCTGTCCAGAACTGCTGAAAAACTTATTCTCCCCATTGCCATACTTGTACAGGTATGATGAGAGGCTGTGTCTTTTGTGGTGATAGATTCATGAGCAAAGGAAGGATGTGGCAGAGTGCTTTGCATAAGGCCACCTGACATTTAGAGAGATGTTATTTTTCCTTCAGACTTAAATTATGCTCATTTTCTCACTGTTTACCTGTGCTGAAAAATATTCAGTAAATCACTGCTTTAATTTAGCTAATAACAGATGGAGAATTCATTATTACTCTTTGGGAAGTCCTTTATTGAAACAACTGATATTTGAGGTTTTGTGGAAATCAATAGTCATCAGCATCTGCATTATTAGGACAGAAGCTGTGGATGCTGAGTACTGTATCAAAAACAAAATAATTTTTATGACAGGAAACTGTGAGGAAACATATTTGCTGCTTTGCTTAGCACAAGGTTTACAAATTAATGTTTGTATTATTTTGAATCCAACCAACTCACCCTCTTCTTCACACTCTCTTCTTCATGTGTAGTACTCAGCAAGCATTAAATATTTTAAGTCCTTAGCTACCATAAGGTAGAATTGTATAGACTGTGACAGTAATCAATTTCTCAACACCATGAAGAAGACTTATTGAATCAGTTAGAGTTATCACCTTTTCCTAGGCCATTTTCCTGGATCATGACAGATAAATAAGAGAAGAAATTCTTAAACCAAAAAACAGATCCACAAGAGCACCTAACTTTTACATATATTTCAGTCTAAATGTTTCTTCAGCACTGACCAAGGACCCTTCATCCTGAGGCTGAGAACTTAAAATGGTGAAAAATTTGAGGTGGCCATTAGTAAGTAGTATGGGACCTCATGCTTACTATCGAAAGAAAACTAAGGGTGGGACAGTCAAGCAAGTTACCACAACTTCACTTGAGCAGTTATGCTGTACCAGGCAGTCTCTGTGCAAACATGAGATGAAACACTTAAATTTCAACAAAAAAAAGAGATGTTTTTCTCACTTTGCCTCACAGATGTGAGATGAAAGAAATGACTCATCAAAGCCCATCCAGCACGCCACTGCTCATCAAGCCATAAGCACTCACCAGTGCATGTCAGCCCTTCGACCAATGTTACAGTCAAAGATTTAGATATAAGCCCCAGTTTCAAACAAGTGGTGGCAGCCACTAAAGCCCCTGCACAGCCTGCAGCTTGGTGGTCAGGAAAGACACCAGGGATTTGGAAACCATGGATTAAATCCTTCTTTCAGACAAACAAAACTCATTCTCTTAAGGGTACTGAAGACCAACAGCTGTGAGGCAGAAGGGAGAGAAGTCGCATTGAATGCAGGCCACTTTGTGTGTTTAGTTAAAAGTCTTCTGGACCTGAGGGATGGAGAAAATGAGATGAAATAAAATGACCCTACAAGCTGATTGATAAGAGATGGACCTACATTTCTGGCCCATGAATGTTTCATATGAAACATTCCAATAACACTTTAAAAGCAGTTATCAATCACTCAAATCAAAGTAGGCCTACCCTTAAATGAAATTATTTTAAAAGTGGAACCTACAAAGAAAATACTGAGTAAAACATTTCAAGCAAATTAAATGTATTTATTTCTATTATTTTTTACTCTGGGAGTGATTCAAGGTATTAGTTATTGTGACCTTTTTTTCATTGTGTAAGATGAACGCATGGTGTGTGGGATGTTTTTCATCTCCTGCGGACCCACGCAATGGACTTTGTGAGTCACCACACGGTCACCCTGTGTGAGGTGTAGCAGGGCACAATTTCTCTCAATGTCAGATAATTTTTTTGAACAGAGGATGACTGGACACCTTTCTTCGTATGGTGCTTTTCTGTGCAGTCAAATAGCAGCTTCAGGCCTCCCTCCTTTGCTTGCTGCCTTTGGCTGATAATGCATAGCTAGTGAAGAACCAGATGATTCCTGAGTTTGATGCTTTCATGTTCCCCAGCCTCATGGCAGGTTCAGTCAGCTTCTGACACCCTGGAGTTTCAAAAGGGGGCCAAGCTGAACACACATATCATTTAATTGCTGCGAGTTCCCATTAGCCATATGCATCTGGAGTTTAAACCTTTGGGAGTGAAGGGTGAAGTTTAGGATGGGTGCCCTTAGGCCAGTTTGTGTTCTAGAGATGAGATATCTGCACACATTGAAGATCTATTTCTGTAGCTAACACTCCCAACACTGTTCACAGAGGGGAGCAGCTGTTTGGAGAGCTCCCAGGCCTCAGCATATTTATTCTCCAAAGACAGGCAGAGACACTTTCTTAAGGGCTTCCTGGCCTCCTTGGGCTGATTTTAGCTAATGGCAGGGTTTGGTCCCTTGGATCATACTTCTGTGCAGATTTGTGTGGTGATGTGCATGTGTTTCTTGATAAAAAAATTCCAAAAAACACGACAAAAAACAACCCAAAGCAACAAAGAAACCTCCCTGGGCAAAACAGTTTATCCTATAAATTCCTGTCATCCAAGCTAAATGCTAATATGTTTACAAATTGCAAGTACCTCTGAGAGCCCTGGGAGCAGTCCTGGTTTCCTAGGAAGCCATGTTTTGTAAACGAATGTACATTTCCAGGTGTCTAGTACACATGAAGCTCACTTCTGCCATTGGGGTGATTAGTAAGGGCTCTCTTGGCAGAATTTAATGTCTCTGATAGGTCTACTTCTTTGGCCATGAGCTCAAAAGCTGTTAGATAAGGACAGGAAAAGAAACAGAGAAAGAGGAGTCCTGTTTCCCTAAGAAAGAGGAGGTTTCTATGCTATGTCTCATATAGATAGATTGACCAAGTCCAGATTGAGATGAAATTTCTTTTTCTGTCTTCAAAGACATTTTTGCTCCCAAAAGTTCCATTCCTAGGGAGTATCATATGAAGCAGAAAATCTAACGGACAGCTGAAGAACCCTTCTGTTGACAGTCTCCCCAAATCTGGTATATTCATAAAACATATTTTGGTTCTAAGTGATTTTTATTAAAAAGCTGAATGATTGCAGAAGTCCCAAGGAGCTGTAGTTCAGGAATGATTATACTTGGATTTTGAAAAGAAATTATTAGAAAAGGGTAGAACTAGATCTGTTTTAGCAATCTATATGCACTAGTTTTGAGCATATATATAAACATACAAGTTATTTACTAATAGTCAGTTGTGCATATTTAGCTGCAATCAGTGCTGGTTAAAAAAAAATGATAACACTTTACACAGACCAATAAATTTTATCCCCTCACATAGGGATTTTTAAAAAAAAAAATCTTGGGGAGCAATCTTTGCAAATGTAAACAGCAGTATATATTTCTTTCAATGGCCCAGTGCATGTATTCTGTTCCTCCAATAATTTCCCCCTCACCAGTATTCACTCATTTTCTTTCCATATCATGCATGTAATGGGCCTTCTTCAGGTGGGATGTAATCCCACACTTGAAAACAGCATTAAGGGATGTATCTGCTGCAATACACATACAAAAACTAGACAACTCTCTTAATTTCACAATTCAGGTTGCTACTCAGAACTCTCAGGTTTTGCACAGAATTTTCATGAGTAAAACTATTCAACCAGACTGATTAGAAAACCAAATTATTTTCCACCCACATGATGTGGGGGAAAAAATATATAAAATATATAAAGTTTTAGGAGTAGTATTGACTCAAATCTATTTTTTTATTTTTAATTCCCTTTTTCTTTTTCTTTTTTTTTTCTTTTTTTTTTCTTCTACTTTTGGAACAATGTAACATTTATTTATGCCAGATATAAATTTTAAGAAGGTATTGGTGGATCATATCTTTTCCACCCCAAGGCAAGAGTCATATATTCATAATACATCTTTCATGACTTACTGTAATCCTCCTGAAAAACAGACAGAAAAAAACCCCATGACTGCAGCATATTATGAAAATGTTTTCTATCCAAGGAGCTTGTCAAAGAGAACTCTAGAAAGACAAGACACATAAATTTTAAGTCTCCTAAGACAACATGCTAATTCAAGCAGATAACATTCAGTGTTAAGATAATCTCCAATAATATGCAGCAATCTAGAAAATTGTTTCAAGAAAAACTGCAAGTAAAGTGTCAGAAGGCTTTTGAAAAATTCATGTTTCATAAATCATTTTGATAGATGCTGTCTTGTTTTCCTTAGTTGTCTGTAAATACTTACACTGAAATATCACAATTTCTCAAGGGTGGAAAATTCCAGGTTCCAATCATTTGTTGAAACTACATAAAATTACTGTTGATGTCCCATTTCCTTCCCAAAACTGTTGATTCCTGATCTCACCTCTCACAAGTACCTGTGTCGTCAAGCACACAGAGTTGGATCTGATAACATGCAGATAACTCCTAGTCTGCTGAAAACTCAGTAAGGGAAATCAAACATTTAAAACTATATGTGCATGACTAATTGCTTTATAGATCTGATCTGTTAGCATGAAGAGAGCTGAACCACTTGTAAACTTCCTAGGGCAAGGACTTCTCTTTGTATAGCAAAGCACTGCACCCTTTAGGGCAACACTAGAAGTGACAGTTTTGTACACACTTCCCAAAAAAAAGTAGTTTTCAACTTTGTATCTAATACAGAAAATTAGAAAGGACAGATAAGAGTTGTCTTAACTTAATGGTTTTGTGAGAGATGAAGAGAATTGACCTTTAAACCCTGTGGAAGGTAGCTTTGTAAATCAAAGATTTTTGTGGTGAGTTTTCTGCTTTGTTTCTTTGTATTTTTTACATACGTTTTTGATATAAATATGTAATGGCTAACTAAACTAACTATGGACGTGTTTAAATTCTGCTAAATCTTTTAACAAACTTAGCTTTAGAACCGTGAGGTATTAAAAGTAAAACCTGATGGTGGTTTTTTGCAATTGTTTTGCTATGCCTTTATTATTCACTTGATATAATTCTTACTGAGTGTAGTAAGATCATGACTGAGACCTAAGATGGTGTTTTGAAAATATAATGAAGCAGTTTATGCACACACACACAAACACATATGTGTAATAGAAATATATACGTATGTATGTATGCATGTATGCAAGTATAGAGCCCAGCAAATTCTCACAAGTATTACAAATTTCTTCTTTACAGATGCACCATGTCCACATGAAATATTTACAAAATTATAATTTTGAACACAATTTGCAATGTGTGATGAGTGTATCGTAGCCATACATAATATCCACCCAAGTATTTGCAGATGTTACTCAACTTTGCCAAGGAGTTTCAACACTCTGGATGAGGTCTTGAACTCAGATTTGGCTGATGCAATGTAACCTACAATGTTTCTTCCCCAGTGTAGGAAGGGAAACTAAATGAGCTATGGTTTCTCTGCTCAGTTGATTCCCTCATATCCATTTCTTGCCTTTTGGAATTTCCCATGACCAAAGATTATCCTCTGAGCACGAAAGAAGGTTCAAAAGAAGATTTCAAAAGCCACTGTAAGTAAACAGAGCTAAGTAGCAACACATAATACCACCTTATTCTCACACAGGATAAATACAACAAAAGGATCCATGTAAACAGGAATAAACCATAATATTTTATTTATTCATGTTATTAAAATCTATTCCCTGGTAAGAATCTCATTCAGTGCCTTCCAAACGCAAACATCTAAAGAAACATTACTAGTCCTTTGAGTAATAGCACTTCTTATTTACTTTCTGTTTTTCTTATTATGCTTTGCAACCTGACATAATTAAGGAAAATTTGAGGGAATATAAATAGTTAAGTAAAAACATAGTCAAGTCAAAGAACACTAAACAAGAAAAGACCATTTCATAAGTGTTTCTCAGTGTTGATTTTTAGACCATTGAAAAGATAAGTCAGCATTAGTCCACTGCTAGTAATGGACATTTTCATTCCCCAGAGTTGTTTCTCACCTGCACTGTTCCCATTTCAGAAAAAAAAACACCCAACCAAACAAAAAAAAAACCCCATGGTGTGGTACTAGTAATGTTTTCTCCCTTTTACATAGTTTGAAATAGTAAATTCTATAAGGCAAAAAATTCCTCTTGAGGCACTAAGCAGCCAGAGAACGCAGTTTTACGACCATCAATTTCCACTCACCTACTTTCATATTTGCTTTGGTATAGAGTGAGTCCTTGGGGGGGGATCTTGTGACTTCTCTGAAAAGTCCACATCAGTTATCACCTTTTACAAGTAATCCTTCCAAGCTTTGACAAGATGAGGATATGGGAACAGTCAGGTGGTTATAATCATACACCTGTAAAATAAATGCAAGTCTTTTGAGTTACATTTGTGAATCTATACCATATATATATATGCGAAGGGAATCCCACATACAAGTGTGCACCACTGATGGGAGTTTCATTTTCTAATGAGATTTATTTTCATCTCCTACTTCCTAATATATGACAACTTTAAGACATTCAGTGCTCTGACTTCAAGAAGTGAATTGGTTCCTAAGATTTTAATCGAATTATTTGGCACTCGTACTCCAAATGTTGTGAGTTACTGTATTATTGAAAAGCAGAAAATGCCATTTATGCTTCAAAATTATATTTAAGGGAGAGCAAAATGTGACAATTCAATAGACAATTGGATGTTAGATCCCCTCAGAGATCAGTTATTTCAAGAGTAGCAGCAATATGTCTTTTCTAAGGAATTTCTGCATGACTTCCATTGACCAATTTTCCAGTTTCATGTTAGGCAGCTGCAATTGCTAAACCATCAGAGCAAATAGTAAAAAATTGAATGAAGCCAAAAAAGAGACACTAGGGAGGACAGTTTACTTTTACACAGATTCTACTGAATTGTCTTGTTGAACTTTCTATCCATCAAAAACATCAGGGATTTAAAAACTTTCATAGTAGTTGCAGTTAAAAATTCTAGTGATTACTGTAAATCACCACTTCATTTCTTGTGCTAATTGTTGAACGTGAACCAGCAAAGAAGGCAAACGCTGTCCTGGGCTGCGTTAGGCACAGCACTGCCAGCAGGTGGAGAGAGGAGATCCTGGCCCTCTGTTCGACATCGGTGAGGCCTCGCTGCTGTGTCCAGGGCTGGGATTCTCAGTACAAGAGATATGGACATAGCAGAGAGAGCCCAATGAAGGGCCATGAAGATGATGCAGAGACTGGAGCACGTCTCCAGTGAGGAAAGACTGAGAGAGATAGGACTGTTCAGGATTCTGAAAAGAAGGCTGAGTGGGGATCATGCACATGTATCAATGTACTTCAACGTACACACCACTTTTTCAGAGTTAAATTCAATAATAGCTTCATGCTGCTTATGCATGTTAAAGGGCCCAGAGTTTGTATGTTCCGCCTAACCTCAGTTTTGTGGTACACGAGAAAAAAACAACCTGCAGAATTGTGATTCAACATGACGTGTTTTAAAGAATTGGAAGAGTTGGGGGGTGTATAGGGAGGGAGGATCAGAGTGTTTCTGAAGAGGATGGTCTGAGCAAACCACACATATAACGATCCTCTACTCTTCTATGGTGAGACCCCACCTGTAATGTGTCCAGATCAGGATTCCTCAGTACAGGAAAGACAGGAGCCTGGTCCAGAGGAGGATCACAAAAATGATCAGAGGCAGGGAACACGTCTCCTACAAAGACAGGCTGAGAGAGTTGGGATTGCTTAGCTTGGAGAAGAAAAGGCTGCAGGGAGACCTTATTGAGACACCTTACTGTATTTCAGTACTTATAGGGGGCTCATGAGAAAGATGGGGACAAAATTTCTTTTGCAACAGGACAAGAATAAGTGGTTATAAACCAAAATAAGGTATATTCAGACTGGATGTAAGGAATTTTTTTTTTACAATGAGGGTGGTGAACCACCCAAAAAGTTGTCCAGAGAGGTGGTAGATTCCCCATCCCTGGAAACATGCAGGGTCAGGCTGGACAAGGCCCTGAACAATCTCATCTAGTTGAAGATGTCCCTGCTCATTGCAGGGAGCGGCAAAGCAGATGACCTTTAAAGATCCCTTCCAACCCAAACTATTCTATGATTCTATGATAAATTACTACAACAGAATTCAGAGATAAGCAGAGAAGTTCTCTGGAGATGGTGATAAACTTTGGGCAGAAAGTGACAAAAATCAGCCTCTCTTGCCCAGGGGAGACAGAAGAGTGCATTCGTGTGTGCTGGTTTTTGTTCAACAATAGCAATCCAAAGGAATTGCTGGCAGTAGCCAGCTCAGGGTTGCTAATAACATCTGTTGTCGCTAATAAAGCAAGTATGCCTGTCTGTCCCTGTGCTACTCATTTCCCCATCACAGTTTCTTCCATAGTTTTCCTTTCCTGACTTCCTCTGAGACACCAAGTCTTCATCCCTCTATAAAAGAAGCAAAAGAGTGATTTAATTTTTGCACTTTGCAGGCTCTCCACTGCAATTAAAACGCTTCTGCAAACAGACTCCTATGGAGGAAAAGATAAATGTGAATTCTCTGGCTAAAAGGGGTTCCAGGGAATGCAAGTCTAATAAATAACATCTGAAAATCATTTTGCAGTACCTAAGCCGGAATTTTTGGATGGATTTTTTAAGATATACATACATGCATGTGGATGTGTGTATATGTGTACATACATGTGTATGCATATATGCATATTTACTTTCATAACAGAAGAGGACGAACAGAAACTGCCTTTTAATTAAGACAGTCTAATTTTTTTGGTCAGTTTTCTATAGAAGCAGGAGCTTGCTGAATTTGACAGGCTACTTAATGAGAAATATGGTCCATCTTTTAATGCCAATATTCAATGTTGTTATTTCAAATGCCTTTTCCAAATTATCATTTGCTTTTCTTATAAAATCTCCATAAATACCCTATTTATAGTCAATAGAACAAGAGTTTAAACAACTTTGAGTAAATCAAATTGTACATACTCGAAGGACACTGATACTGGAGACAAGTTTTTAGCAGCTCAAGCACAACTTTGAAGAAAAAGCTTATAACTAGTGATGATGCCTATTCCAGAGCAGCTACTAAACCCCATAGCTCTTCTGTTCCATGAGTTTACATATTTTGTTTCAGTGGCAAGACCGCTTTCAAGTAAACTAGGTAAGGAAAAGACTCACATAGCATCTTAAATTTATGATATAGTGCTTAGAAGATATAGTGTTCACTGCAGGAGTTTCTAAAAAAAAAGAGTATTCCCATGAGTGGTCAAAGAGATTAGCCAGCCTTGAATCATGTACTGTCCCACTTTCAGACATAAAAATAATAATAAATAAATGCAACTACAAGTCAGTGCTGTTTCATGCAGCGACTCCAGACCTTCCTGTGTCCCAGGCTGATATTAGTATGTGGTGTGAACAGGTTGAGAGAGCTCTACCACTCTTCAAAGGACACTAATGATGATCATGAGACCACGCTGTTAATGGCCATGAAGCCAAAGCTCTGTGCAAATTCATAGACTTTACATCAGGAAAAAAAAAAAAAAAAAGAAGAAATCAGTGTAAAAGATGAAACACATCAGAGGAAGGCTGGCTTAGCTTCACTCCACGGTGTCAGCAGTGCAGGTAACCACGGAGCATGTTGCACCCCAAACACTCTCTGCTCCTTGAAGAGCTCGTTCAGTTTGGTTCTCCTTCACTGGCAGCTGAAGAATCTGCTCCATTAAGCTACCAAGGACAGAGAAAGAAAAGGAAGTGCCAGGCACCCTTATGTGTCCCAACAACAGCGTATGCTCGTCTGAACAAATGTCTTCAGAGTGTAAAAAATACACGGTGTGGATATTAACACTGCCTCTGCAGAAGACAGCAGTCAGAAATGGTGTTGACCACATGTTGAAAAGACACCACAAACCCTCCTGTGCTGGTGTCTCCAGGTCAACAGCTACTGTGTCAATAGAGGACTCTGGGCCGCAGGTCTGCCAAGTTTCATATCGCTGGAGCAGCCACTCCTCTGTTTGTTTTATTGATAATGCCATTCTTGTGATAAAAATTGCCAGTCCTTTTTTTCAGAAGAAAACCCAAATCAGACCACATTAAAGCAGCTGGCATTGGTCAAACAAATTTTTTAATCCAAACAATTTTTATTTTCTTTTATCATAAAAAGGGGGGACTTTTTATATGCTTTTCTGTGTGTTAAGGTAAGGGGGGGTTACATTTCCAATTGATCTGAAACAAATTCCAACTTGTCCTCCAATTTTTTTGTTCAGCCAGCAAATTTGGATCCTTTAGGGAACAAAAAAATTATTCCTGTTGGTTTCTAGAAGCACAAATCAAATTCTCTTAAATAATTTTTGAGTGCTGCAAGTGTGAAAAGTTGTAGCAAAAGCAAATATAGTAAAAAAATTGGCATTTTTATTGAGAAATAAATCTGTTATTTGGGCTAAGTGGAACAGTCAAAGTGGCTTATCTATAAACCTTGGTTATGACAGTCTTGAATAAAGGAACTTACAGGTTACAGGGAAACATTTTTTTACTTTTTCAGACTCACATGTGTGAACACAAGAGCAGAAAGAGGCTCTAGTTCTGTCAAGTCTCATTTCTCAGGCAAAGAGCAGATTAAATCTGCTCTATTTTTGTGGACTGTCCCATCACACCAATCACCCCAATTTCCTGTCATTTGTACCATGACTACTTTGACTCACACTGGTTATATATTCTTGCAACGCCCATCCCCAGAGACATCTTTTGTGGCATTTTTCATATCAGCATTTTGGCTGTTTCTTGGAAGCCTGTGTGGCTTCCTTGGTATTCCTGCAATTGGTCTGAGGGTTGTTTCTGTTTCTTCTGTAATTACACATACCTTTGTGTGTTTGTGTTAAAGAAGTTCAGGTCCAAGCAGGTCTTGACAGGTTCAAAAGCTTTATTCTTCCTGAAGAAGTTCATCTCACCATCTCTGCTAGGGGAAATAAGAAGGACAGAATTTTTACAAATACCCTTTGCATTATAGCAACAGATACTTCTAGGAAATTTTTTCTGCAAAGCATAACTCTCAGCAGCAAATGCTATGGCAAATGCTATTTTCCCAGACACACTCTCAGAGAAAAGATAAAGCCTAGTAGGATTTATACAAAGGGCATTTACAATTGATTATAAACATGTCTGGGTGTTTTATGATCAGGAATGTTGCCTCCTCTGACATTTCTGACTGGTCTTTGGACGACAAAGAGCATAATTTCTTCGGCAATTTCCTGAATATCTTGCTGAATAAAGCAAGTAATTAAAATAATAAGAAAGTATAGTTAACTCCTTCCAAGAACAGATTATTTTCTTATTCTAGTTAGCTGCTGGAAGTTTCCTTCTCATTGTGCTGAGCAAGGTGCATAGTAGTTCTGTGCAGGAGAGTAGTTCTAACCCAGAAATCTGTGCTGCACTCACTAAAGCTACAAAATAAACAGCTGTGATGTTTAGCACCGCGGTAGCTACAGTATTTGGGATTCACCTCAGCCCTCAAGGGAGAAGTGAGACACTTGAGCCTTTTCTCTGTCCGGACTTCTCACCTTATAAGCTTTCCTTTGTAGGAACTACTTCTCACTTTGTATATGGCAAACTACAGATTCAGTCCTAATGGAAACCCACATGGCTCACACTGTGGTTCATCGGATGCTCCCCTTGGCAGCTCTTCTGATGTAAACTCTCCCTTGTCCAGAGACATTCCTGCTCACTTCCATGCCACCCCCGTCAGTTTCACTGTACAGCTGCTTGAGATGAAGCAAACCAAGGAACTGATCAGATGACTCCAGGGCAAAAATAGCCTTGGGGAGGGGAGTTTAAGATAGTTTTGCTCAGAATGAGTTGACCGATACATGTGCGATCAGTTAGCAAATCCCGTTTGCGACGTGAGACCATAAACATCTCTGGTGGCGCAAATGAGGAGATGATATAGAGACAGGAGTGAGCTTGGGGAAAGGGGAGGTAGATAGGAACAGCTTAGACCAGCTTTGCTGCCAGGAGGAGAGCCTGTGGAACCAGGGCCTTACTGCTAGTGTAAAAAAAAATCCTGAAAAACCCACAAATATAAAAATTTTCAAGGCTTGCTTTTTAACACCCTTCATTTTGTGACTGCAAGAGTAAAGACCTCTGGTTAAAACACTACTTACAGAGTGAGTGTTTAATACATCAGCAGCTTGGCAGGGTTCTTTGTGGTTCTCTTTCTTTGAGGGACCATCTGGCTCCATCAACTGCTACCCAGTGTAATGAAATATTAGACTCATCCAAATCATGTGAGCTTCAGATATGTGTCATGAAAAGAGTCCAACACTTGGGGCTATTTGGTTGGATTATTTTCTCTCTTTTTCCCTCTGTGCATATTTATTTCATTAGATTTATGTTCTATTTTCTTTCTCTTCATGACCACAGGTTTTTTTACGTTCCAGATGAAGTGTCATGAGATAATATTTAGAAAAGAGCCTTTTGATTTCTTAGCATTTGTGCTATATATAACTTGCTGTATACGTGGAATTGAAGTAGACACTAGCAAGAGCTCTAGCAGGCAAACAAGTATTGCCAAGGAAATAGATACAGCATGACTGAATCCTCAGTCTTCTGAATCTCTCATTTCTATTACTTTTTCATCTGAGCTGACAATTTTTGGAAGAAGCATCTGAAACAGACATATTTTACCTGGTGGTTCCATTTCTGTACACTTATAGTATGCTGATCAGTGCCAGCCATCTTAACATCAGCAAATGCTGTCCATAAAACACTGATCTATTGTTGGCAAATTACTTCTATTTTTAAAATAGTTGAAAGTCAGTTCACAGTCTGCCCTACACTGATCTTTGTGATTCAGATTTATTTCTAGACAAAAGATAATGCATTAACCATAGAGCATTGTTTGCTCTACATCTTATACATTAAACCAGGATTTTTAAAATTGCTATTTCGCTACAGTTTTCTGAAACCCATCTTGCTTTTGTATTTGCGTGGCTTGAACGTATCCCAAGTTTCTCAACTTTGTCATTTAAAATAAGGTTTCTTCCTCTAAAAACTGTGTTTGCATAACCCACAGTGTTAAAAAACTAATGTAATCAAAGGTGAGCCAGACCAGTTGATACATGTCTCACTTCAAGAAAGAGAAGACAGCTACAAGTTGAGCGCACATCTCAAAGTGGAGAAACTTGAGCAAGTATGGCAGAAGTCCAGAGTGGATGAATGGGCAATTCCTGATGGAGCTCATACACAAAAGGAAAGACCTAGGCGAAATGTAGAGGCATTTCCCAAGTGTGCAAGAAGGGAATTAGGGAAGTCAAAATTCAGTTGGAGTTAAAGCTAGGCAGGGAGGTGAAGGGCAAGGAAGATCTTCTGTAGGTACACTAGCAGTAGAAAGAAGGTTAGGGAAAATCTGGTCATTGGGACACAGGACCTAGTGACAAAAGGCATTGAAAAAGCCTGTTTTCACTGGTTGACTTGCCCTCTGGCATCCCAGTTCTCCAAGGCTACTAGCAGAATCTGTTAGAGAGAAGTAGTACCCACAGAAGAGGAAGACACGCTCAAGGATGCTGCAGTGGCTGGGTAATGTCACTACAAAGATTCACTCTTATCATTTCTGAAAGGTCATGGTGATCAGGGGAGTTTTCACATTACCAGAAAAAGGAAAGTGTGACACTACTATTGAGGAAGGGGAGGAGAATCTGGGAAATTACAGGCTTCGCTGTCTCAGGGTCCTGGGAAAATTATGTGGCAAATCCTCCTCAAAGTCATTTTCAGATACATGATTAAGAAGAAAGTGACTGGGAACAGGCTGCAAGTCATACTTGACCGACCTAATTGCTTTCTGTGATTCAATGGCTAGCTCCACAGACAATGGGGACAGCAGTGGACGCTGTATATCTTGATTTTACCACCTTCAATGACGTCCATGGTAATTTTATAGGCAAACTGATGTGACACAAACTGAATAAGTGGATAATAAGGACAGCTGTCATTAAATCATACTATGGAATGAACTGGAAACTCATCTTTAGTAGGTAAGAGATTATTTTTTAATTGTTAATATAGAAATAATGAAAAGAGTCAATATACAATAAGAATTAAAGTACAAAGAAAACTGTGTTTCCAAATGAATATACAGATCCTCCCAAAGAAGATTAAGCATTCCTTTATGTTTAGATAAATCCTCTATAAATTAGTAGAGGCAGCCAAGCTTCCAAACATAAAAAAATTCAAGGAAGAGTTTGAAAGAAAAATATTCCCAAGAGAAGAGGGGAGGATCAGAAGAAATGTAGGCTGCCCATTTTGCAAGCAGAGAAATCTGTGTTCCAAATTACTTAGGTAAAACCAGTTTTCCATGGTATGTCTTCACATCCTGGACCCTTTATTCAGCCCTTATTCTCATTGAATCAATTACTTCAACATTATTAGCGTCAGCAGAACGTTTGTTGGGGCAGAGCTAAGACCTTTGTAGAATTGCATGTCACTCTTGTCATAAAGTGCAGTTTTCCCTGCATCCACTTCTCAAGGCAGTTAAGTTTCTGTAAGTAATTGTATTATAACACCACAAATGGAAGTCATTACAGCGTTTTAATTCATTTATTTAAGCCTCTCTATAACTTCATGACTCCGACTTCACTCCTTCAAGAGTGAACACTTCCAGGGTTAACACTTTCTTTTATTTGAGTCACTGTAAGTGACTAAAGAAACTACAAATAGATGAATCAAAATGAAGTATTTTATATTACATTGAATTAACATTGCACTCTACCACTGATGTTTTTCATTAAATAAGTATAATGCAAGTCAACATCTCATTGACTCTGGTTTCAGCAAAAAGAAATTTAAAGAAATATAAATCCAGCTTAAAAAAAAATAAAAATCACTATTTCAGTTAGACTTCTACTTGGATGACTCTCTTGCCTCTCACTTCATTTCTTTGAGGGTTTTTTTCTTTTACGGTTGACTGAGAAAAAGAAGAGGTGAGCAAGTGAAAGAGGTCTAAACTGGAGGAGGTGAGCAAGTTAAAGGGGTCTACATTAAAGAGCAGCACTTCTTTGAACCGCTGATCTGGTTTAGATTCACTTTTTTCAGCCCAGAGCAGAAAGGCTACACTGAAAGGTGGCAGAATGCAGAACAACATTCATTTCACAGCATTAACAAATACTGCTGAAGTAAACAGTTCACATTTTTTATTTAAGACACACAATACTTTTCAATATATATTAATAAACATTTATCTCTTCCAGCTACCATGGAAATAAGGTCCAAAATAGAATAATCCAAAATTTCCAGAAGGATCAGCAGTCTGAATAGCTTAAAAGCATCCAACTTTAGTTTACAGTCTGATATATATGGCTACGGTCCTGGGTTACCTTTCAAAAGAGGATACCAGCAGGAAATCCTGAAAATCTATTCCAAATCCTAGAAATCATAGGAGGAAACCATTCCCCTTTGGCAAAGAAAGGGACTAGATGACCTAAAGGTGTTTTCCATTTCTGTTTAAGACTTTAAAAAGTACATATATTCCTATAACTTCTACAAATGTCCCAAAGTATACCAGCACATCATTTACATTTAACCAAAAGGATCAGCTGTGCCTCACCTTGAAATACTTTACATCAGAAGTTGTTCCTTATATTAACAGAGCCTTGAACTGATGAACTGTATTCATAACTCCTGAATAAGGTCCAGGGGAGACACTATGAGAGACCAGCCGACATCTCATGTTCCCTCTTATCCCCATGGCAGACGTGGAACAAGCAGAAGAGAATGAATCGTGCTGACACATGAGGACCCTGGTGCACAATCAAGTCAAAAAGGCTAAGGAAAGGATTCACAAACTAAGGGATAGTCCTTCTATTCAGCCCCAGATTTCTTCCACTAACTGATACCCTTACCACAGAGGAGTGCTTCTGACGCTAACAGGTGGTACAATAACAGAGAGCCATAAAACTTCCCCAGGGTGACCTAATTAGAGAAAAGGGTATTAGGGTTTGATTTGTTCTGTATTAATTCAACTTTTCTCCTGGTTTCTGAGTAGGTGACTACCTTTTCACATTGAGATGAAACATTTTGGTAAAGGAAGTTTTGAATGAAGCTTCATAGCAAGTTGGAACTGAATGAAAACCTACTTTTTTCCTCCTGTTACAAAATCACTGATACAGGGTTTTTATCTTTTCACAGAAAAAAACACTTCAGAAAATAATAAAACTTTCATTTGACAAATTAAATGAACTCTAATCCCATTCTAGAGACTGCACATTGGAGTCCTAGAAGGCAATATTTTTTCACTAGTCACTTCACAGAATTGGGTGTATCCCACACTGCTGAGTCATACCTCCTTTTATTTTATTTTTTCGCTTGGTCTGTTTTCTGTAGATTGTCATATTTGTCTTGTGACTAAACCCCAGCAGCTCCAGTAGCCCAGTGGGGGATATGACCACAACTCCCAGTTGTGGTTATTTATGTCCTAGCCTCCTCCCAGCTGAGCTTTGAAATTTTTTATTCATTTGAGAAGGATTTGTGCATCTGCATTAGCATCATGTGTCAATACTAATTAGAGTGCCAGTATCACATCTTGGTGCTGTCTCTTTCCAAAGAAAATTATCCTTGACCACATCTGGTTTTAGCAATAGGATGTTTAGTCAGATTCAAGCCATCGGTATCTGCTTTAGGGCAGATCATATCCTGCTCTCAGTCCCTTTTAATTCTCCACAGATGAAGATTTTGTCAAAGATGGTATCAACATCAGGGATGATATTTGCCTCTCACTACTGGACCAAGGGGGTTCTTTCCATATAGGCTTCTGCAGTACACACCCTCCCTTACCCCCTAGTGATTATCTCTGCCTAGTGATGGCCGCAATTGTAAAGACTGGTTTGCAGACAGTTTGCAGCCAGGGTAGCAAAACTCAGCATGTTCACTGGGGCATAGAAGGAAAACTGGGAATTACAACGTTATAGCAATATCTATCAATGCTAAGTGATGATACAAGCCCAGGGTTAATCAGCATGGACATACATACAGGTTTGCAGTTTCTGTAAGTGGGCGTTTCAGTCACATAGCTTAACTCCCAGGACTCCCAGAGGTTTTCCAACTTCAGCACAGAGTGTCCTTTGAAACAGCTTGTACTTCCTGACCTGATAACTTAGGTGTGTTTCTACAAATTGCAGTTGGCAGCACCTGCAATTGAATTATTGCTGAAAAGCGCTTCTAATTTGTACAACAGGATGCCTAGGCACTCCTAAAGGATTTGCCTGAAATGTCTTTTCCAAACTCACTAAACTTTCTAAGCTTCAATAAATGTTCCTAGAAAAACTAACAGTTCTTTAAGATTTTCACCAGCAGAAAAAACCCCAAGCAAACAGAAAAGAAAGCAAGAAACTGTCAAGAGGTTGAACTCAGGGTCTAGCAGGTGAGGCCATTGCATTATTTGTGAGACATCTTTGTCCTGTTCCCAAGCCCCATGCAAATTTATTTCTATAAAGCAGAGTAATTCTATGAACTGAAACTTGGAGAGAGAATAAGCAGGATTGACTGTGTTGTGGAAGACAGAAGTTAAGGTGTTGGTATAAGTCCAACAGAGATAAAATCCAAAAAGATAAACTGAAAGAAGAGAAACAATTACTTAATAATTAAATAGCCATTTATAAAGGTCATATTTGGGATAATGAAGGACTTGCATGTCTTCTGATTTCTAGAAACAATTCCACCCAAATTTCACTATACAAGATAGGCTTAGCTGAATTTTGCCCTCTTTAGTGCTTGAATGGACAATGACACACAATTCCTCCCCTCCAAGAGACCAAACTGTAGCTAGGGATAATGGCAGGACAAAGCACCTAATCTAAAATGCTATTAAATAATTGGTAAGTTGGTTCCAGTATTTCAACTACAAGCTTTGTAACTTTTCTCAGATCTTATAGCCCAAAGCATACTGTGTGCATTTCATTTCACTCTTAATGCAGAAGTTGGAAACAGAATAAAGCTATGGATGCCTGGAAATAAGCATAAATATTTGCTTCAGGCTTTTTCACTTATAATGGCATTTTTCACCTTTCCACGTTGCACAGGCTTTTACTTGTCTGCAGTGTTCTTTCTGGCAATTTCATTTGGATTTTTTGAGTCATGCAGAGTAACGTATTTATGGAAAAGGTTCGGAATACTGAAGGTATATACCTTTATGTGGTTGTTTGAATATAAATAAAATGGTATTTTCATATCTTTTACAGATATCAGCCCCTAATTCATGTGAGTCATACAGAAGTCTTCATCTCTACAGTTCAAAACATTTTGTCTAAAATTATTTCCAGGTACTGTGTAACTATATCACTGATGCACCTGCTTTTTAGATGTGCCAGAAGCACTACAAGCATTTCACAGCTATAAAAGAAATTTAATATCATACACTTGCTAACATGCCATACTATATCACACCGTGTATCATCTATAGGACTTAGTTATTGAAGGCCAGAGCAAGGGCAAGGATAGGACAGGACAATAGAGGATAGGAACCTATTTTGTATTTCTTATCTCTTTAACTCTTGATGCAGCAAAAAAAAAATCAAAAGCCTTTGTTTTAATTTTAAAACCCAAGGAAATTGCTAGGAATTTAAAAACCCAAGGAAATTTAAAACCCAATGATGTTCTGGTATAATTCCATTTCTCTGAAAATCTGTGTGTAATTGATTCATTAAATTAAAGCCGTGCCAAGGTTTCCAGAAAACACTCAGACTTCATGGGTGAACTATCACCATGTAATCCTTCAAAGTCACCTGAATTTTCAGTCTGGCTGCATAGAAAAACAGTATTTTCTTACTAAACCATATGATCATAATACTACCTTAAGGCATACTTAATACAAATCCTTGTGAGAGAGAAGAAAGCACCATTCTTTTTGGATAGCAAATAAATTTGCAGTTTAAAGAAGTGAGGGAAAGATCTGCTTGTGAAGCAACTCTGAGATATCAAATTACAAGGGCGGTTTTGGTCTGCATGTTCAGTGTTGTTTATGGACCATTTGTGTCAGTTTTTCAGAGAGCAGATGAGGATTTGTGAGTGCATGAACAAACAACCCCATAACAAAAAGGAAAGATCAAGCAGGAAGAAATATAAACTACATAACTGTCAAATAATAGCAGATTAAATAAAGTTCTTTAACAATGGGAGCCAATAATAATTATAGAAAAAGCACAAAGAGTGCAACTGAATTGTGAAAGAAGTAAAAGAAATAGGGTTCTGTGTTCACAGTAAACATGGGATAAACCAAAAGAGCATGGTTAAATTAATGTGAACCTCTGATTTCATCCAAAGTTTAAGTATTCTCCAAGTTCAAGTCAGGCTGGTAATAACATGAGGTTTTTTGAAAGCTGCATCACACAAGGGAAAAACTCTGAACAAAGCTATGGAAACTGTGAAGCCACTGCACTGCTAAACAATGACTAGAATTAATGAAGTAAGCAAGTTGCATTCTAGGGTTAAGGATGTAGGTACAGCAAGAAGAGCTAAATGCTTCGGTAGAAATACTCTTCCACAGACACCGCAAAGCTGTATATGGCCATAAAAGACTTTTTCCTTGTCCTCAGTGGTCTTGTTCACCCAAGTAATCTATAAACAGCCTCAAAAGGGTTCCCTAGTGTAAGGGTGTAAAATGTGGATGTGTGGTGAAACCATAATGAAACATTCAAAGCTGAGTAAATCATCCAGCCAAACAAAAACCATCTGGGTGCAGTCAATCCAACATTCTTTCTCTTCAGTATCTCTTGTTTCTTTTCATTGTGTGCTTTTGTCTATGCATCTATCTCCTGTCATCACCACATTGTTTTCTGACCTTCCTCTTTACCAAAATATTTGCCAAGAACTCCAGCTTTCCCACTCTGCACCAAGAATCCCCTTTCTTTGTTCTTGATTCCCCTTTCAAGATCCAGGATGGAACCCGCCTCCCTGGCTTTAATGTGACTTGTGGACTTAGTGAATTTTATCATGGAAACATAACCTTTAGCACATTTTTTGAACACATATCGATTCAGCACACATTCTGCGTTCTTGATCCTGTATTCATGGTACATGAAAGATCCAGGAGCAGGCACTAGAGCAGTGGTCTGACATCTGTGAACTGTTCATTTGATGCTGGAAAAAAGTACTCATCTTAATACCCAGGTTCTACTGCTGTAGAGAGAAAAAACATGGTAGCATGCTTTTGATGTCAGAAGGATTTTTCTCTGTTCTCTTCATGTTTATATTTCCCCCTAATTGCTGAACAATTTCCTCGCATGAGAATCCCATCAGGGACAGATGTTGTCTTTGTTTTGCTGAGCATATGAAACACTCTCACATAATGGGTTTGAGACTAGAAATAAGTCATGTGGGTTATTAATCAACCAGTTTATAAATTAATCACAATAAAAAGCATTCCTTGTTTCCTCAGCAGAGTATATATTTTGATTCTACTCAGCTGAAGAGGCAACATATTCTGGGGATTTGTGCTACAGAATATTACTGCTGCTTAAAACAATATTATTTGAAACAGGCAATTGCAAGCTAGCCCAGATTAGGAACCTTATGATGTTTGTCCCATCTGCTCTGCCTGTGTTTCACTAAGATCTCCAACAAGCTTTTCAGGTACCGATCTATATGCCACTCACAGTGCAGTCTGTAAGCTGCCTTTTAGCTCTTACAGTGACTGTTTATTGCCAAATTATCAAGAAGGCCACCAAAATAGATTGGTGAGTTTTAACCATGAAAATGTGTGGAAAATCAATGTTGTAGTCTCAAGATTAATGAGAAATAATGCTCCAAAGACCAAGGAAGTAAACATACTCTGAAAACATTGTTTTCTTTTCTATAGATCTCCTGACTCAGATGTAGAAAAAAAATTTCAAATATAGCAATACAGTATTGCTTCATCAACTACACAACTTCATCATTTGAAAATGGATTAAATTCACTTCACAGCCCTAAAAATACAAGAACTATTTTTCATGCATTAGAGAGGTTAAATTCTGGCAATTTGAGGCAAACTGCTGTCTCCCCTGTCTTTTGCATTATTTAACAACAAAAACATGCCTTTCTATCTAGAGAAACTCATTAAAGAAATTTATACTTTTCTTACAGTTAGAATTTTTTCTATAGTTCTTAGATGATATCCCAAAAGTGGTGGCAGCAGGAATGGAGGTAGGATAGGGTTGAAGTGGAGGGAAGCACACACTTACCCCCAGTGTGACCTGACAAGCACACACTACAGCCACATTATCCTTTCCGCTCCGTTTTTTCCTTCCCACAGTCATTTCCACTCGGTGAATTAGGAGGCAGGAGTGGAGGACCTGTGGCTGAATCACTTCCTGCTTCCTGTGGACTACAGTTCTCCACCAGCAGGCTGAAGACTAGTTTAGGCTACTTGACCAACCTGTAGATGACATTTGTTAGGTGACTTGCCCATTCATAAGAAGAAAGATTTCTTTTTGTTTCCATTTTTCTTCAGTAGAAAAATGATGGGGTGCTGAAGACTTCTTTTATAGAGGAAAGAATTCACAACCATAGCTCAAAGCTGAATGCTGAGGCCACACTACTGAGAATTCAACACAGATTTGCAGTATTGACGACAATCAATCGTCTCAACAGATTAGCAAAGAAAATAACAGATTCCCCATCTCTTCTGTCTTCAAACCAAGATTAGATGTGTTTTTGAAAGATGAGCTTCAGACAAACATATTAGGAGAGTAGAAGAGAAATGAATGCAGTTTGATCTATTTCACACAGAAAATGAAACTAGATGATCTAACATTTCCTTCTTGTTTCAATGTATCATTTGATTAAATTATTTATTTATTTATATATACTTATGTTTGTCAAAGAATCTTAGATAAATATATTCTCAAAGAGAAGGAAGCTGATGGTTAGTTTAACCAGTGATTCCAATTATCTGGGAGTTGAGGATTTTATTTGATATGACAGTTCTCTGGGTGATTTAATCAAAGTCAGACGGTGGATGGAACATTCGTTTTTGTTGATCCTTTCAAGATACTGTTGACTTCTCTCTGTTAGTTCTTTTCAAATAAAATTATAATTTCTTAAAGGACTAACTGAACCCTAAATTAAAAAAATATGTATTATTAACTTTGTGCTTTATTTGGTGGCTAGAAGTATTATAACCTAAATATTTAAGCATAGAAGGGTGGGTTAAATAATTATCTTCTATTTCTGACACATTCCTGGCTAGAGCGAGGCTGCCTCTTGCCACAAAATTTGGTGAGTGGAGAACTGGAGTTAAAGCTCCGAGGTTTTTAAAGGAAAAATTTGGGAAGAAATCACTGTGAGTGGCTATTATGGGGATCAGTTTTTCCTTTTCTGCACCTTCTAACCACTCTACCTTTCCACTTAAGAAAAGAGATATTTCTAGTATTTATCAATTCTTCCCTATCCATAACAACTGGGGCACATAAAACTGATAAAGGAAGAACAGAGAAGAAGCTATTTAGGAAAAGTACTCCAAATGCCAGACCAGACACCGGCATTGCTGGAGTATCATTTCTGGGGAGTCAGAAGCAACCAGGAGGCTATGTGCTTGACAGGGCTTCACAGCAAACACTCCTTTGAATTTATGATAGATAAAATATTGTGACATGTTGAAAACATTGTGATGGATAGAGAGACCACTGAAACTCATAGAAGTGTATTTTCTAAGGAGTATCTGGCACCATGAGCTTAGAGAAGCTTTTGGGAAGCAGAAGTGTCATCACTGCTGGATTGGGATTTTTCTGTGTCAGGGAGCAAAGGAGAGTGAGTGTTAATACAGAAGTGTCTGCATAAAATCAGAAACTGTTGCTCTTGGATGCTTTGATAAGGTTAATCTTGCTTTGCTTCACCACTCCATATTGCAACTACATTCCAGATGGTAAATTAATAGGAAATAATATAGTGGAGCAGTGCTGGACATTGTCTCCCAGGTGAAAAATGGAAGTGCAGTTCGTATGTGTCCCAGGCTATTTGGACCAAGCCTGGCCTTCAGGAAATGAAAAAGTTTCCATTTAATTACAGCAGTGTTTTGCTTCCTGGCAGCACGTATTTATACGTATTTATCATGTGTACATACGTCTGGGTGTTTGACTATTTTTTTTTTAATGTACAGGTACATGCACATCATACTTATGCACACTTAGACACAGTTCTTCTTTTAAAGACAAACCTATAATGTTCCAGAAACCCAAGCTAGCAAATGACAGAAAGTCCTGATGCCATTTTTGGTAGATGGGAGTCCATCTGTTTTGAACTTTAGAAGACTTTCTATGCATATACTTCTGAAATCAGAACTTGGGCATCTTCCAGATGCTTGAAATGGTCTTAACAAAGAATCCCTCAAGATTTGCCCTCAAATAAATCAGCTGTGAAAGCATTATTTCCAGAAGTGAATCGCTTTCTGTTCTCCATGTGATCCAGTTCCAGGGCTTCTCATATGTTTCTCAAAACTCCAGTTTTGCTTCCAGATGTGAATTAAATGTAATAGTTACACATTTGTATTGTTACTTGTTCCTTTATTGAAGGTATTTTTCTGGTACTTTCCCTGGAGTTCCAGAATGCTGGAGTGATGGTAGAATGTCATTTGTGGATGACAATTTCAGATAAAAATAAAAGCTATCAATGAGATACAGAATGAAGAAAATATACTGGAAAGGGAAACGTTTGCTAGAGATGATACATATTTATATAGAGAGAGATATAGATATATAGGAGAATATATCACAAAACATTTGAGTATAAAATGTTTGGGAGAGGTCTTTTCAGATTACATACTTTTATTACATGTAAATATCTGAGAAGTTCACTTTTTCCCAGTACACATGAAAGTTAGATTCCTCTTCCTGCAATGGGTGGCCAAGGAGAGTTGCTCCACGGACTGCTCCAGTGTTGGGAACAGCAACTGCAGAGCTGTGATCACCACACTCTCCCTTGGAACAAATAGTCACCAACACTGCAACCATTATTTAGAGAAAGATAAAAATGGCAGGTGAAGACAAATGTCAATTTTCAATTTAATTTATAAAGCAGCTTTTTTTCCTGTAACACCCTATGGATGCTGAAAAAGCTCCAGCAGAGAATTTCTTCAGCTCTCTGCAGCATTTTTGTGAGAGTTCTGTCTTTCCCATGTAAGTAACTCAAAACAATGTTACAGTTTTGTAAACTTCTTGCAGCTGCAGGTTGTTTTGCAGGATTGTTATGGTTCTAACTAGAAAAACATTCAGAGATGGGTGTCTTAGAACTTGACCAATCCCCTTAAGGAGTGGATGGCAAAAAACCAATTACCTTATGCCACTTAACACACTTTGCGAACTAACATATAAAAGCCTTCTGAGAATTCATTAAAGGGCTTCCATCTATCCCTGAGCCTGGACTTCATTTCTTTTCTCTACTCGTCCGTGGGGAAAACAGTGACAACACCCAGCAATCACGAAGCAATCAGACTCTGCTCTGAAAGGAACTGGCTAACCTTGCAGTAGAATTGGAGGCTATTTAACAATGCAGAAGTCAAATAGGCAAGGTCAGCCAAAATGTGCACAGATTTTAATAACCCAAACCCAAAAGGTTGGAATTTCATATTTATCCACCAAAAGAGTATGACACTATCTATGAGTTATAACTGGAGAATCCAAGCAGAACTGTAGATAATTTAATAGCATTGCATGCACAAGAATTACTTGAAAACCCATCAGTGCGAAAATAAGCAGCAAAAGAGATTTGTGAACATGCAAGTGGTATTGTTAGTCTTTTAAATACTTGCTGTTGTAGAACTGACAAGTGTAATTAACAAATTATCTGATACACAACTCCATGCTACTGTGCTTTTTCCCTCCCAGAAGCGTTCTTACAAACAGATGTTAAAAACTCTTATTGTCAGAGTAGATTTGAGCGAAAAAAAATTATTTTGGCTAATTCTTTGTTCACATTGTCTACTTGTAATACAAATTAGAGGCACAGATGACTGAGCTGGTAGATTTGGCTCAATGTTCTGTTATCTGGCACAGCTCTCAGTACAAAAACTGATATTAAGTGTTATTACAGTATTTGTGATCAACAGTGTCTTCGGAAACAGGAAAAGTATTGAAATTTTGAAATTTTGACATTTTGAAATTTTGTGACAAATATGACTATTTAAAGAGATTAGACTAACAGAAACTAGGACTATCTGGAGATTAAGTAAATTGGTGACACATGAACACAGGTTGAAGACAGGCTGAAAAACATTCTGTACAGCTTTTAAAAAGTGCTTTAGTCCACCCAGAAATTTAGACCAAAACTAGAAAGGAGACTTGTTTGCTGTTTTATGATCAACATTCCAATAGTTCAGTTTTGATCTTTGGGTTCAAATGAATCTGAAAACCTACAGAGACAGTGAAGACCAAGTTCCTAGGTCTCCTAGCTGATTCTGAGCCCTGTACTGCTGCGAATATACACTGACTGCTGTGGATTTCTTTGGGTTTTTTCCATATAATTGAGTGAGAAAATAGCTGCTGCACTATTTTTTCAGTTTTAAAAACTTTATGTGTACGAGTCCTGCACATATTTTAGCCACTCTGAATAAACAGCTCATTTCTTACAAACGTCTGTGCTTATAGTGATAAAGATTTGGCTTTATTGTAATTATTCATTGATCTCTGACCAATTAGCAAAAATATTTTGAGAAAAAAAAAAAAGCGGGGTGGGGGGAACCAGAGTTACATGTCTTTATTCATACATCAACCAAGTTTAACTGGATGAGGCACAAACATTCACAGGAATGTCATATTCTAGCAGCGAAATGCAACTAGACCTCTCTGGGGAATTACGTCAATTCTATAGGACTTAAAGGCAAAGAACTTGGAGAAAATACAGATAGATGCCTGGCTACAGTGAAGACTTAGCAGAGTAATCTAACTTTTATATACACAGAAGTTATATTTGTCTCCACTGATTTTTTTTTACTTTTTTTTCTTAAACAAGGGGAGCCTAATGTTATTTTCTGTTGCTGGGATTGTGGTACCTTACTCAACACTATGCACTTTGCTCCCAGAGATGGGCATGTAAGATTTAAGCCTGTGGGGATCACAGGTGCCATTAGTTTTGAAACAAGCTTTCATTGGAAAATGTTAGTTACATATAAAACAGAGTTTTCTGCTGGTCTGGCAGTTTCACATGTAATTAAAAAATTCAAATTTGTCATGATAAGAACAGCAATGCTATAACAGAAATCCTGAAAGTTTCATTTAAATATTTTTTCCATCATGGTTGTATTTTTTACACACTGAAATAAATTAAATTAGTAGACAAATTTCAAAAATTTTTTTCTAGTAACCGAGAGGATTTTATTAGAATTTTCTTTTGCAGGCAAAACCAAATTGAGAATTTTCTTAGAACTCAAACTTATGTTTTGAAATATTGGCATTTCCCATGGAGTTCCCATTTTAACTTGCCCACTCATCTGATAGACATCACTGAGCTGGTATGTAACACTACTTTCTCAGACATAGAAAATAAAAACATTTTCCCATAAATTGGCTTCTTTTGCTCTGATGCTGGAGTATGAAACACCTTCCTGGTGTTCTCCTACATAGAAAGGCGATAGTGCAGCATGGGATGTTAATGCCATGCCCACAATGGATACAAAGAGGGATGCTGAGCTGAATAAGGATGGGGAACAGGAGACACAGACTGCACAGCTGCCACCACGTGTCTCAGATTCTTGTGCCACTTCAGCTCATGAGGATGGTAAGAAACAAAATCCTCCTGGCTCTTCTTCTTTCCCATCAAATTCGCATCACACCGCGTCCATTCCCAGTGGCTTATTTGGATTGGTAGCTATATATTATTTTCCCACTCAGGGATGAAAGTCAGGGTGCACTGAGGTAGCAGGTGGGTCAGAGGACACAGCAGCACGGCAGCTTAAGGGTCTTTACTGGGCTCAGCTACAGTAAAGAATGATACAGTATTAGGCAATAATGTAAAGAGTTCCCCAAAGCAGCAGGTACAGTTTGAGATCATGGGACCCTTGGGATGGTAAATCTGTTACACACCGTTCTTGTCGTCCCTTTCCAGAGGCTGTAACACAGTCTGACAGGACTGCAAGAGACATTTCAAGTGAAAACCAGTGTCTCTGCATTTCTCATTTTTTGGTTTTTTAATTGTATTCTACAGTTTCTTCTGGCTTGTCTGCAGGAAAGTTTGTTTCAGGAAAGTCTGATTCAGGAAGGCGAATAGGTGAATCTGTCCTTCCAGACATACTGTATGGCAGAAGTGTCTAGAAGAATATTTTTAGAGCTACTCCTGAGGTAAAAATACATGAAAACGAAAAAGGTGAAGCCAGCTGAAACACATTTTGTAGGAAATTAGAAGCATTAAGCTAACCAAAGTGAATCAGAAGGATCACATAAATTTTACTATTACAAATCCCTCATCCATTGTAAAGTCACATTTCACATATATATACATAAGTGAATATATATTGAGTATATTTTTGAATGGTCCAAGAAGAAAAAAAAGCCTATGTTCTCAGTGAAAGCCTCAAATAAAATGTTTACCAGTTCCTAAACAATTTAACTTTTTTGGTTTCACTGAAAAATGTGACCATTTTTGCTAATGTATATAAGCCCTAATGAAATTAGAGGTGATGAGGCCTTACAAGGGGAGATGTCAGTGAAACAATCCCTGTCTGTTTTCTTTGTTCCACTGTCTTCCTCTGGTCAAATGTGTGTTCACGTAATCCAACCTTTTGAAAGCAGACTTTACACGTCTCCCGGTTATTGGAATAAGTGCTGAGAACAAACTCAAAGCCTCCATGTGAAACCCCAGCTCCAGGGTTCAGCAGCAGTGGAACCAGAACAAAGACTTTGATGATTTCTTGATTTGTCTAGAAAAAAACAGAGACACAGGAGGGGACAGCAAGAGCCAAATGAAATCACAGTTCTTTACACTTGGCTCCTGACTGTCCAGAAGTGATTATTCCAATTGTCTTTGCGGTTTTCCTTGGTGTGCTTCACCAAGTGATATAACAGTATGGTATGATAAGTTCACATATATATATATATATATATATATATATATATAAAGAATCTGTTTAAGCAGAGCTAATTAAAGCTCTAGTTCTTATTCCCATAACGAGACTCATTTTATTTATCTCAATTTAATAATCCTGGATATAAAGACTGCTATAGAAAGCAAACAAATGCCCTCCAAATACTCATTCTGTTTGTCATTACCAGAAAATTATCTCAAATTACATCCGTTAACATTTTTTATCAAATTGTAATCTGCAAGGAAATTTTCAACAACAGTTTAATTAGCCTGTTTACACCGCGAGTTCCTCAGAGATCCTGACCATTTGGATTTGATATGCTTAAAAGAAAACATTTTGTAAAAAGATTAGATACACACAGTGAAGCCACATCACCCTGGAACACAGCGCATTTTTCCTTTTAAAACCCAAATGGGGGTTTACAGAGATAGGAATCTGCTGCCTACTGTGTGAGCAGTGTGCCTGCACGTGTTCCTCCAGGCAGGGCAGCCTCCAGATGACCCCGGAGGCTGTGTATCACCCTGGGACTGCCGGCAGACCCAGCACACGCAGATCCCAAGGCTCAAGGCAGCAGTAAGTGCAGATGGACAGTCCTCTGCAGCTGTCTCTCCTCCACGGCATGAGGAGAGACTACACCTGGACAGACAATGGTCAGATATCTACCTGGAGGTCCCAACTTCGTGGCAATCAATCTCCTGCAACCTCTTCCCAGTTCACTCAATTTGAAATCATCTTTTGTCAGCATGGATGGCAGCCATAATCAACACCAAAATGAGGGTCATGCCTCTGCCTTGACACTTATAGTTCTTTCACCCTATAGGAACACAAACATCAAATTTCCAGGAATCACCAGTGTCTGTCACACAATGACAAGGTTCATCTCATCCTCCCTTTTCACAATTTCACACTTTTTACCCATGCATTCTGACCTTCAGGACAAACTTTTCTTTGGTCATTTAGGATTTCCACTCCTACTATACTTTAGTTCTGCTATTGATATACTTCTCTGTGGTTGATCATCACCCAGTGAAGTTAGAACATCTTTTTCACAACTTCTTTTCGTTCACATGAATATAAATTCCAGACAGTTCTTACACCTATTTCTTAAAGAGATTTCAAGTTTTTCATTCTCAGAGTTCCAAATATGACATCATTATCCTGCACCTTTAGTTTATCAGTATTTTCCCATTGAAGTCACAAATACGAGTTATAAATATACTTACGTGTATTTTCCTGTTCACTACTTTAAAGTTCTACTGTCTCCAAGTGATTTTGGTAAGAAAAGTTTATTTTCATTTTACCTATCTTATTACTTACGTCTTCATAATCTGTAACCTATATAACTGACTTAGGCTCACTTGTACCTCAGTCTCAGTTTTAACCTTGCTGATCTCTGTTGAGGAGTACATTTGGCGCAGGTATCTCGGTGTGAAGCTGCAGGCTGAGCTCTGGGTGGGGGGAGCGCCAGAAAAGAGGCTGCGAAGTGCCGACTCTTTGCATAACAAAGGGCTGGGGGCCCTGCGGCCAGCCAGGTGAGGGGCACTCAGAGGCACAGGTAACACCAGCATCCCCGCCCCTCTAACACATCCGAGAAACTGCCCCGACACTGTCTGGCATCACAGGCAAGTAACCACAGCAAGACCGACTCCAGAGACTTCTGGATCAATACACAAAACGTCAGAACGCTGGAGGATGATAACAGTGCAGAAATGCAGCTGCTTTGCAGAGGTTCACTATGATCAGCAAACAATAGTGTGTGTGACTAGTCAAATCAAGTTGTGTCTGAACTAAATATTAGCATAAATATTTTCTTAAAAGGTAAAAACAGGGAGGGTTTATTTGCTTCAATGTGAGTATTCTCCTTAGTTTCATACTCTAACCAGTAATTTTAACTTAAAATACTTATGCACTTGAAGGCAATTTGTAAAAGAACTTGCTGGAAGATGCAGGGAAGTTTAAATCTCCAGATAGTTCCATTAACTGTGCTGTTCCTCAGTGAAGAATAGCGAGGTTAGAAGCTTTAGATATTAAAAATTAGCTTCTGGTTACTATAGCTGTTAGATTTTATTTCAAATACAAGCATAGATCCAGTTTTTTTTCAACCTAGCAGCAGATAATTTAAGAAACTTGGATCAGATATCAACTGCATACATTGATCTTAATGCTGAGAATTTTTCCTCGATGAAACTGTTGCACGCTTTGATTATTAGAGCACTTCCAGTGTGCTCCCTACTACATCATCTGAAATTAAACTTTGCCTAAGGCAGTTTTTAAAATGTCAGCTGTTTCAAGTATTTTGGCAGATCTTTAATTCTTTCCCTGTCATTACTTCATCTCCCAGTCTCTCCAAAATGTTGAAACTAAGCTGGAGCTGTTTTGCCCAGCACCAGAGCGTGTGTAATTGTCAGCTATGATTCCAGACATCAAGAACAGGTGACTGGATGTGGCTGCTCTTGTTGCATTTTGGAGGCAAAAATAAAGAAAACAGCTGCCCAAGAACTGCTGAAAGTAAAAAATTTTAGAAATTTTAGCACCTTCAGAACTGACCTCAGGTTATACTGTAAGAAGTTATAAGAAATCTGCTGGGGAGCCTTAAAAATCCTGTTACACTGTGGGGAATGATGTTCTACAGGTAGCAAGTCCTGCTGTTGGTATTATCTGCCACCACTGAATCACCATGGGCCTGCCACGTGGACCATCTGTTGTGTTTAGGAATAAACACATTTCTGTGCCAATGGGGATAAGGCTGTTTTGTTATATATGTGTAACAATGAAAGTGCAATTGCTTTGATTTTCTTACTTCTGTAATCTCTATAATTGAACAATTAGTTTGAAATAAATTGTATTTATAAATGGCTAAAATTACTGACTGACACCTTGCCATGGGACTTATGGCCCTGGGAGCAGAACAACAGTATTCAGGCAGTTTTCCATGCACACTAGGAGTGAATCTGCTTCCTCATAAACCTTGCTGTTATAAGCACTTACATAAATTACAAAACATAGTGGGATACAGCTTGTGTGTTAAAAAGAACCAGTAAAACTTACAATTCTGCATCCTTTGTTTTCCCCAATGCTTTGCTTTCTGACTATGAAAAAAATGAATGATACAGTTACTGTGGATTTATAAACAGCTTTTCAGGACAGTAAAGACTTTTTCTACCTAAGACCAATTTCTTCAGTAGATTATACTATTTTTTTCATGTCAGCTAATAAAAATAGAAACAGGCTACACCTCCCACCAGTTTATGATCCTATATTGTTGCTCCAGAAGTGAGTCAGCAGAGGTGTCAGAAATAAGGCTAATTTGTCTTCAAACACATATTTTTCATGAAAAAAAGATACAAATTCAGCAGCTTGAAAACTTCTTGTGCATTTGTTTTGCTATTAAAAAACTAAATTTTCTTAAGTACATATTGTTTAACAATTTCAAAATAAAACATTTCAATTTTTCCATTCAAGATTTCTCTTAATTTTTAAAAATCTTTTCAGTTTTGTTTTTAACTAAGTCGTAGAACTTATTTCCAAAAATATAATAAGTGTGGGAAAATTTCTTCTTTTAGCTGATGAGGAGTTTAGGAAAAATATTGAGAAATTACCAGAAAACATGCTTTCATTTATATGATTATGTTTAAGAAAAAAATATTATTCAAGTGAACTCCCTGTTAGGAAGACCACATTTTTTTAAACATTTTTCTCATTATTTGCCTTTATGCCTTCCTGATCTTCCTGTACTTAGAGGGGGGTTATAAAAAAAAGAGGGAGAGTGACTTTTTACACAGGCAGGTAGTGATAGGACAAGGGAGAAAGGTTTAAACTAAAGGAGGAGAGATTTAGATTAGATGTTAGGAAGTATTTTTCTCAGGGGTTGGTGAAGCACTGGCAGAGGTTGCCCAGAAAAGTGGATGTCCCAACACATGGAAGTGTTCAAGGCAGCCCAGAAGTGCAGCCCCGCCGTCCTCTGCTGTGTCTGCTGAGCTGCAGCACAAAAGAGCTGCAGCGTGGGGGCTTTTAAGACCAGACCACCTGGATGTTACACAGAAGGAGTATCTTAGGGGGTTTTACCAATTACAGTAGGGAGATATCCATCATTACATCTATTATTATGTGGAAATTGAGAGATTTGGGGTCATAATGCTTTTCAAGTAAGGCCAAGAATCACACATCTAGTCTGAGATACTGAAAAAGCAGCCTGATTTTTAAAATAAAGTAGTCATGTATTTCTTACTGCCATAAAAACATCAGGTACTTAGAGATACTTCTTTCAGCCTCACAATTTAAACTTTATACAACTAGTCCAGAAGTTACTTTAAATTCCATTTCTAAACCTATATGTTAATAAAGAATTTTTCAAAGAGGCAAACTAACTTAATTCATTTACCAAATAAATTCAGAAGTAGGTGAACAAGAGTCTATGTAAAAATCAGAAGAGAGAAGAACCCCCTTCCTAAATTTCTAAAACCTTTGCAGACAACATGTGTGACACAATGTTTCTATCTGTCTTTGTTGTGTTCTCCTGCCATGACTCCAAGTCAACACAATAGCGTCTTGTTCCTGGCAGCAATCAGCCAATAAAGAGACTCTCCAGCAGTCAAATCAGATCTCAGATTCTTCTCAGATCTCTTGCTAATTTCTGGAAAAAAACCCCAACTTTTCAGTTAAAAAAATCTTTTATTAGTTTCCAAATTCTAGATGAAATAATACCTGAGGAATGTTATAAAATACACTTTAAGCCAAATTCTGTCTGTATTCCTTTTGAAAAGCAAACTTTTAACCTTGTTAAAAAAAAAAAATGAAAATATTCAAATTAATTTCAGGTTCCATAATAATTTCATGAAAAATATACCTGAGGTGAAAAATAACCTCTTCCAAAAATTGCTTAATTTCTACGGTCTGAGGCCCAGAATACCAAAAGGTTTCTCCTTGATACATAACAGAAATGTTTTTACTGAAGTAAACACTGAGACCAAATTTCTTTACTCTGATTTTGCCAAACCTCAGCAGAGACCCAGGTGAAGTAGGGCGGGTGATTAATCACATATGTAATTAACACTTGCTGTTTAAGGATTTTTTTCTGCCAGTGTGAAGACAGTTTTATCTCACCAAGGGCTGTTGATGGAAAGACTCCTGACTCCCACTTCAGAGTGATCAAGACTTTTCTGACTAACTGCCCTTTGTCTTTTGGGCCTCCCAAAAGCCTTCATTCGACCTCATGTCATTACTGTAGAGTGAATGTAAGAGATATGCAGAAGGTATGCAAATGAACAGAGGGGGAAAATACCAAGGAATATTTTAAGAACATGTTTTTGAGGGGAATTATATTTTAATTGTTAAAGAGAAATTCTCTCCTCACAGAAGTCAACAGGATTTCCTGCCAGCTTCAGAGGGGCAAGGATTTAATCTTCCCCTAACAGCTTTTCCTATTGCTTCTTTTCTGGATTTCTTCAGCACCATGATTCTGTGAGACGTTTTGGGGTAAGTTATCAGATATCTTTTACTTGAATCCAGAATTTTTTTCACAAGAAAGAAAGCCCACGAAGTATTTAGTTGTTCATGGGGAATCAAAAATAAAGGCAAGTTGAACAGAGATGTACAACAGCCAAAGTCCAGCATTTACATTTCACCATCACAATGCAAGCATTCATCTTAAAACAATTACACTATTTTAGCCCCAAAATAGTACCTTCAATATAATTTGATCTAATTTCTTGTTTTTTAATTATTCTTTTATAATTTTCTCTTTCACAATGAGAAGTTGTCACTATGACAGCATAGTCCACTCCTCTTTGTTTCCCTCTCAGGCTCACTCTTTTTGCTTATATAGTTTATCATTAAATTCTACTTTCTGGGTTTCAAATGAGTGGATAAAATAATTTTAGGGCTACCAATGGGAGACCCAAAGAATTGCAGCTGAAGTTGTCATATCATGTGTAACACTAAGACCCTTAAACACACGGAGTAGAAAGTATCCAACAATGTGTCATCTCTTTCCAGGGGCCAAGTTCTTGCGCCATTTTGGCAGTGTAAAGCAGCAGATCTGGGGGTGAGTGCAGATAAACAGAACCTGCTCTCTGGCAGCCCCCGCTCTGGCAAAGGAAAGCTTGCTCAAGTCTCACTGCCTAAGTACCACTCCTGTACTCAACACTGAAGTAAAGATTTGCCTTCAGTACGTGGCTTGTGACAGCACTGCTGTTCCCAGCTGGATCTACTGACCCCTACAATGGCATGAGCCACCACGTTCAGAGATGGCTTTCCTCAGAGCCCTGAGCTGGGTAGTGCAAACATACTGCAAAGAATTCAGCTGAATCCAGCTTCCAAGTTTTATCAGTTTTGTTTTGCTTCCATATCCCTTCAGTTATCACCTTTTCTAGAAGCAGGCAAAGGCACACACACCAAATTGTGTTATGTGGTAAGCCAAGCTTCAAGGTCTCTCAAGTACTTTTCACTAAGAAAAACTGAAAATTGAGTCTAGGGTCTTTGTTACAGAGTTATTTCTCTGCAATACAATTAAAGCAAAGTGAAGCCCTAATTACTCCCATCCTGCAGGGATATAAAGTACGTATTTTTCACAGCTTCAAACATCTTTCACCTGACATTTGAACCTTGAAATCCCCTTACCAAGCTTTTATAAGTGTCACTCATGTGTCGTCGTTATTTGCTCCCTGTTTCTCACTTTGTCCCTTATGCTCTGCCTCAGAAATTAAGTCAGCAGACATTTCTCCGCTCATAAGTAGGTTACACAAGTACTTTGCTGGTACCTAAAGCAGTTCCACAGCGTTTTTACATCTGACAAAAACAACAACGATCTCATAGTAACAGCTGCTCCTGATGCCCATTTACCACCCCCATGCAACCTACAGGTCTGATTCCATTGAGGAAAAAGCTCCACCCCAACAGTGAAAAAAGAAAATAAATTGTGTGTGAGAAAAAGGTGAAATGAGATAAAGTAGAAGAATACATGGTATAAGATCATGTATTTAGAAAAATTTGAAATTATTACTAGCCGCTAAAACATGTAGAATTTTTACGAACAGCACATAAAGAGAAAGGCTACAGGATTGACAAGATAAGGGAGAGCCTACCTCATACCAGGTAATGCACTTTTAACATCCAGGGAAAAGGCAGGAAGAATTATCTGTTATTATTTGTGAAGTTTTACTGTGAGGGTTAGCATGGCGCAGAAGGGGCATATTTAGGCTGGGAGATAATATTGACATAAGAAAAAATGGATATGAGAAGGCCAGTGATAAATTTAGCTTGAAAAATAAAAGGCTTTTACTCATTACAGCAGGTTTAGAAACAGCCATTCATAATGAGAAGCCTTGGGGGAAAAAAGTGAATTGGTTTTACATTGGAGCTTATAATTTAATTACATTATATAAAGTGGTGTAGCATTTTGCAGTAACTAGAACATGGACTTCATGACTCAGAAAGTCTTTGCCAGCACTACAGTCTGGTGTGAATCTCAGATCCATGCATTCTTAGCTATTCTCGTCATGTTTTTCCTTTGCAGTAACTTTGGATAAATGATAGCTTTCTATCACATGGTAGTGCCATTTAAACAATCTCAAGAGCTTTTCTTTCCATGCCAAGTTTATATTCACTGGGGACACGAGTAATACCTTGTGTTCCTGAGCAAATCTGCTCACTGGGGAAGATTCCGTTTCTTTTGTTCTGTTGGAAAATTTCACTCTTTCAGAATGTTTCCACAGATAATGCTCTCAGCTATGTGGGTGAAAAAATAATTACCAAAACTTTGGCCTTCAGTTTTTCCTCACTGGCTTTTATGACTAATTAGGTTTTCATCCAAGTATCCAAAAGTAATCACCTCCTATTTCAAGCATTTAGATCACCCCAGAATAAGACAAATCTAAGTTTATCCTCAGCAAAACTCCTTCCTTCTTCTAAGGTGTGAAATCAGATTTAATGTGCTCCTGTTATAATGTCTCTTTATGGCCATACATCAAAAAATCTCAAGGGTCCAGAATCTAGGACTTTGAGGCCAAATCGTCCAGCTCTGAAAATCTTTACAAGAAATCATTATGGATCACGGCCTGAGAGCCAGGCACAAGTAGTGCCCACATGCAGTTTACATTTCCACTGTTTGCTCCTGCCAGCTTCTGGTGGCAAAACCAGTCAAAGGTATTTGTAGTAGGCTGGCCTTTGATAAATGATTGGTACAAACCAGAGAGCTCAAGCCCTGGAACGTACTGAAATAAAGGTTTCCACAGGAGACACAGAAGAGACACAGAAGCCAGTAAATGTCAGGATCCCCGAGCTTTCACAGGTCTGCAGTTCTCTGTATTTATTGTTTTATCCCAAACCTTTGGATAACCCATTTTGATGAAATATAACATAGAAACAATTCATTGGAGCTTCTGCTGTCACCTCGGATATTTGATTTCTCATATCTCATATATCAGATTCAAATAAGATCCAAATTGACCAAAATCTCTTTGGACTTCTGAATTTCATAGGGCACCTTCTGGTTTTTGTCAGTCACGATGCTGCTCTCCCCATCAGTTTGGCTTTTGTGTCAGTGAGATTTTTCCAGAGACGGGCTTCCCAACTTGCTTGTGCCTTTCATTGACATTGTTTCAAGAAAAGCTTCACTTTCACACCAGTTCTCAGTTAACTCTCTTTTTACAGAAACACTTAGATGTGAAGCAGTTATTTTTCATTCAATCCAGATTTTCATGCTCATGTGTGTAAAAGCAAAATTCTGGTTTTATGTATATAGTTCAGCTGTACTTTATTACTACATTTTTCTAATAATACATTTAAACTGATTTCTCTGTCTCTCATTTTCTTATTCCTTTTGCTTTCCTTTCCTCTAGTTTTTATATAACACAACCAAGTACTAGAAGGGCACTGCTTTTATCCACTTGTTGTTTTAAGAGCTGTATCACTGAAAAAACCAGTGAGCAGTGGGAGAATCCTCCCATCACCCAAACATGTGAAACCTGGTAATAGTGTATCTATCTAAGACAATGTAATTTCCACAGGAAACAGCTGTGAAAGAAAAGCATCTCTCATACAGCAAATTACACCTAGATACCTTAAATCTTCTTTGGTGACTTTACATGCAACTTCTCTGGACATCTAAACATTAAAGGAATTCTGTATATCTTTCTAAGGATGATCGCAGGAACTATTAATTTATGAAGCTGAATAAGTCTTGGGGTTTTTTACCTCCCTTTGAGCTTTCAGGCTTTTTTATTTATTATATTGCATTGCATATAAAGCCAGCTGGATCTAAGCCATATAATTTTAGGCTTTATTTGGGATGCATACAAGTTTTACGTATTCTAAATGGACTCGGAATTTCTATTGACGTGAGGCAGTCAACCAGAAATTGTGTTAGAATATTTTAAGCTCCACAAGTATTAAAAATCTTGCTAAATCGATTTTACTTTATCTTGGATTATGTGGATTCAATAGAAAACACAAATCAAGCTGAAAAATTTCCTGTTTGATTTGCAAGCTTCAAATAACCTCGGTTACTAGAATCCATGGCTTACCCATAAAGTACATGAGAATTGCTTTATCCATGTACAAACATACAAGATGTTCCAACTGTGAAACTCTGAGCTGAGATGGAAAGAGGTCAGGGGGAGAAGAATATGATTAGAATTAAATCAATATCTGGAAGACATCAGTGATAATCAAAGAGTCCAAGCTGAACATAAATTAATATGTATTAACATGTTAGTAAGGAGGAAAATAACTTTAATGGGTATTAAAGCAGAAGAGTTTAGATCTCTTGGAATTTAGAACTGATGAAAATAAGCTGCTTATAAGCTGGGGGCCTTTGCCCTGTGTTGACAGTCTTTCAGAATGTGCTCATACCCAACACAGTATGAAACACATCTGGAAACACAGCTCATATCAAACCTCTCTGACAGCTTCCTGGCTTGCAAATCTAACTGTATAGGCATGATGGAGCAGTCTTCCAAGTATGATCCTAAATACTTTACTTGGTGGAGATGCAGGTGCTGTTGAAGAGCTCCAGAGAAAACTGGCATTGGCTTAAGCATATCGAGTGCAGGAGGTCCTGCCTCTGGAAGCTTCAAAGATCATAACTTTGCTTCACTGCAAACATACAAACTAAAGCATTTGCTTTAAGTGCAATGCTTCAAACATCACTTAAAAGTTCAAACTGCCTCGATTTCCTCAGTTACTGTCTCAGGTCTCTTCACCAAAACCCTAATCACTCTAAGGCATTCATAATAATGATATAAGCAATCTGTAGTGCTGGTTAAGTAGCCACAGTCACAAGACCACTACACAAACAAGACAAAACACAAAAAGTACACCTGTTGGTTCAGCAACAAGCTATAGCTCCTTGTCACACAGTTCCACAAAGCAAAACAATCCTTCTGCAGCTTTTCTAAATTCCTGATTTCTCAGTGATTTTTTAATTTATCTCTCTGGGGAGATATGTGACCTTCACCCCAAAAAGGAGTGTTAGCTATGTATTGCAGCTTGGAAAGAAAGCCACCAGCATAACAGCAATGCCCAGAAGTAAAACATGTGTATCTCTGGACAGTATGGTGGAGGAAGGAATCACAGCACAGACAGGTGAGGACACCCAAGGAAAAGGCTGCATGGGCTAGGGGGAAGATGGTCACAGGTAGAATCAGCTAATACAGAAGTGTGTCAGGAGGACACAAAAAAAAGACACAAAAGGACACAAGAGAATGGGTGAAGAGAATAAAATTAACAGCATTTTTATCTTACAGTGAAACAATGAACAACACAATGCTGATTTACAGCTGCATCTAAAAATTGTGTGAGCTGTACTTGTCATCAGTGGCATTATGTTCGGAAACCGAGTTTCTCCAAGAGACAATGTACCTGTCAAAACGCAGTGTGCCTAATGAAAATGGATGAAACTCCCAGCCTAGAGATGAGACAGTGTCTCATAAATTCTTTCTGCAAATTCAATGCAAATTGTCATAGGAAGCAGGATAATCTGGAGAGCTGTTAATCTGTTAAACAAGGTAATCAAAAACATATAGAAAGTTTCCATTCAACAGTCCTAGATGATTTTTTTGATTTCTGGCCTGTGTAGTTACAGAGACAAAATAACTTCACGTTTTGTTTCTCTAAGTCTGTTTCCTGCTATATCTGCCCAATGCCTTTGTGCTACATGTGAAGGAGTACCTAAAAAAATCATCTGAACACATAGAGCTAAGTATCAGTCTATGTTTTCCAGTGCCAGAAACAAATGAGTTCCTTTCCTCTTTCACCTTCTTTCCACTTTTTATCCACAGTCTTAGAAAAAAAATTAAATGTTTATTTAAAACCTGAGAGCTGAGCCACCTGACACGGCTCACTTATCTGCAGAGATAAGAGCCTGTTGGAGAAGGTGGTGCTGCAGAGCTCAAGCCAGGCTGTAAACAGTGGAAGAGGCCATTTGATCTGAAAGGCTTTTCATTTGGGCCAGCCTCACATCCTTACATGGGCACTCATCAGATGAGCTTAGTTCCTTTTCTGAAAACAATACTTCTAAATGATTGTGGAATGAGATGACTAATTACTGTATTGCTTGGATAAATATTTCCAAAATAAAACTAAAGTTTCATAAATAAATGCAGAGGGGGAGGGGGGGAGGAGGAAACGTGTTGAAATTGTGGTTGTTTATTGCCAGAAGTAAAAACACCAAATAGTAATTTCTGTAAATTTTATGCTGACTACTGGAATAAACAAAAAAATGCTTATCCACAGGGGACTAAGTAAAGAAATAGATGAAGGTGCTTATAAATAACTTGTGGTGATGAGGGAAAGCTGTATATATTCTTGTTCTCCACATGGAATATGACAAAAGGAGAGCATGCCAAAAAGAATTATGTCAATATTTTTTAAAACCACGTACAATTTTGGCTCCTATATGTACAGATGTCCTATGAGAGCTGGATTTATAGGTAAAAAATTTGTGAATCTGGAAGATACTTAATGGTTTACAAAAACTATTCAACACTCATTTCTGGAAAAGCAGACACCAGACATGGCCTGCAGTATCCGAACAAGCCCATGAAGGTAAAATCTAATGCCATGGGTGACAATCAGCATTTCGTGTTTAATCAGAGTGGGACCAATATATCACACCTTTGAATGAGCCTCTTGTTACAACCCAGGAAAGAGAGAGGGGGCTGGATTGTGCTGTGAGAAGGACATGCAAGATTTCACTTACTCTGCAGTATGTATTGTGTATTGTGTGACAGCATGGATGACTGTGCAGCACCAATCCTTTGAGCACACAAAGAAGTATTAAAGTCAATGTAACTCCACAGGCCTCTGATGCTAATCTTCTTTTGCTCATTTTAATAATGTGATGCTTTATACAAAGTACATATACTATAGGAAACCTTCCAGGACTTGTTCAAAAAATATATTAAAATATTCAGCTGATATATTTTGACAAATAATCTTGGTAACAGGGCTTCAAATGTTCCTGTTTTGTGGACATTTTTGATATCTATCACATAGTAAGGCATCCAACATGCCATCAGAAAGGAGTGGAAGGCACTCTATAAGCCTTGCACTGCAGAGAAGTGTTTAATCTCCCAGACAGTGTTATAGCAGGATATAGCCAAACTGAAAAAGGGGAAGAAAATGAGTTGTCTACCCAAGGAGAAGGATCAGAAATTAATTCCTCTCTGCAACAGAACTAAACTGTGCATTCTAGGAGAGGAAAGAGCTGAGCTCAGCCTGACAGGATGTTTGGAAAAGAAGCAAGCACAGAACAGGCTCTGAGATATCAGATTCTGCATTTTAAGGACTCTCTACCCAAGGAAAAATGTAATTTCTTTCGACTCGACAATTTGTGTGCTAAAGACAACTGGCTGGAAATGGCTGCTGACACATTCTATAAACTGAAAATTGTCCTAGAAAGCAGAAAAGAAAGGTGTTGGTCAAGGATGATAGGCCTGGAATGATCCTTTGAATCCCCTAAAATGCCAAGCAAGCAGGACATCTGATCAAAGAGGTACAGGGCACATCTGCCCTAGACACATGTAGGATCCCAAAATTGTCTCCGACACCACGTAAGAAGTTTAATGTTGATATTAAATGTCTGAAGAAGGTAGGGGAGGGGAAAAGGCGAGCAGACCTCTGCATGGCACCCAGCATAACCATGAGGTCTAGGTAAGCCAGGTAAGCAAGTATCTGTGTGGTACTTTGTTGCCAGCTGCAGTTAAATCACAACAGGAAGGCAAGTAGGTTACACATTTCAACTTGAATGTATGTATTTCTTCATTATTAGTGATTCTATTCCACATTTTAGAGTATTTTTAAGCCTTGTGCAAAGCCATTCTACAGTATGAATTTATCACAAGTCTGAAGGTTACACTGAGTCCCCAGAGGACCCACGTGGAGAAGTGGACACAGATGAACCATCAAGACTTCTGTGTTGGTCCAGGGGGCTGCAGAAACTCACAAAAGTAAGAAACGTGTAAAGTGTGTCCAGAAAATACATTGATGGAAGCAGGAAAGGAAAGAGCCTGCTGATCCAGAGAGGACTGCAAACAGAGAAAGGCTGACTGAATCTGGAACAGGTGGTAATCTTGCAATTTTATTCCCAAGGCAAATTTATTAATTTGAATTCTGCATGACATTTTACAATTTTCATCGCATTAAAAAATGAAGAATTGTTTATTTCACAGACATGTCATTAGCTATTTTAAAATGGAGTGTGAATTACCTCTGTAATTACCTCTGATTTTCACTGCATTTAAATATTGCCTCAGGAAAGTTATGACCACATAAACAGCCCATTAACACCGTATTTTGTTCTTGAATAAACTAGACCTGAGAGCTAAGTAATTATGACATTCCTTCTCATTAAAGTGTACTCTTCCTTTCTTAGGTAGGATAACAATGACAAACCAGAGACCTCTGTTAAATCTGGGCCTTTTGCTCCACAGATAAAATCATAGGAATTACAGCATTTTGTCCTAGAACTGATAGTGGGAATAAATACACAGAAATAAGAGTAGCAGTTTCTTCACAAACTAAGTTTCCTTCACCTAAGCTGGTAAAGCAATACAGAAAACAACCTGGGCCTAACATGTTATGATAACATAGTGCGAGATCTAACTTAAGCCTTCTATTACAGTAGCATCAAAAATATCCTAGATGCCACTGAGAGAAACAATTAAAACCACTTATTTGGTGTCAGCAGACAGATTATCTGGTTTGCAGTGAAGACATATCACAGAGGCAGAGTTTTTGGTGATGTCTCAGCACGTAATATTTTGGGATGACATACTTAAGTCCTGCCTTATTAGGCTTCAGGCTGTGCAAATAGCTGCAGTCCTCCCAAGGTCACCATATCTGCTTTTTGCCACCATTGGTTGACTTCAAAGTGCCCAATGGCTACCTCTGCTCTGATGTGGCAGGCTGCTGTTTTTTAGAACTGCAATGATCTAGTCAAAAGAGAGAAAATGTAAGTGAAGCACAGGACAAAAGTTTATGTAGGCAAGAATGTATGTACCTTAAATGATTAGGAGAATTTCCCCTGAATACCTTTAAGGAATAAATGTTTTGTTCTTCATGAGTGAAGGCAGTTGAAGAGAGCCAGGGGAAGAATCTGGAGGGCTGAGGACAAAAGTTACAGCCTGAGAGTGCAGCCAAGCTAGTGAGGGGACTGAGGAGCAGGGAAACACCAGGGCAATTCCTGACTGAACCAAGCCTTAAAAATAGTGTCATAATGCTCTAAAAGGCTGTGCTAGGAACACAGGGAGGGAAGGTCAACATTGGCAGCAGCTGGGACACAGGCCTTGCACCACATGCTTTGTCAACAGTGTTATGCCCCCAAGATGAAAGCTGTTCATGAGGCAAGGGCACTTCTCCAAGATGCTGAGTGACATTTTCCTCCAGGCTGCCACTGCTGGCAGCTCTGTGCGGATGTGCTCTGAGAGACACACCTCAACTCCCATCCCCACCCCACAGATGCCTGGGCAGGGCTCACAGCCAGAAGGTGTTCCTGGGCTGGGGAGGAGGTTCAAGCTTGATGGTGGTGTTGGCAAGCTCCCCCATGCACTGACAAGAGCTGCTCAGAGCATCTGCAGTGACCTTCTCCATCCCAGAGTTCCTTACAGGACTGGAGGCTCTCCCAGTTGGTGACTGTGAGTGAAACATGAAGAGAAATATATTAGATTTATATATGGATTTATATATTAGAATTATATTTCCATCAGTGCGGCTCTTGAGTAGCAACACAGAAATCTCCACTCTGCAATATGCACAAGTCTTATTCCAAAGCTGTGGTGGCATTGACCTGGGGTGAGGTGTGTGGGGTGAGTGAGACACATTCCTGCACAGGGCACAGCAAGGAGGGAACAGCGTGGCTGTCCACATAAACTCACCTTCTGTCCACCATGGCTCATTTTTCGTGTTTTTGCCTCTAGACCAATCTTTTCTCATGTCTTGTACAAAGATTGTGAGCTCTTCAGGGAAGCATATCTTCACCCGCTGCTTATTGCTTGCAGGTTTGTCCACTGATTTTCTCCAATGCACTTCTGTCTGCACCAGAACCTACACAGGACTAGCAGTTTCTCTTCAAAACATGCTAAATCTATACTAAATCCCAAAATCAGGCCTGTAAATCCACCAGTATAGGGCAGGAGGCCCATGGCACCATAGAGAGAAAGACAGACAGCAACCTTGCTCTGGTCTTTCCATCTTTCTCCACAGGACTACAGTGTTTGCGCTGAACCAGGACAGCCCTCCTCAGTCACAGATGTGACTCCATTTTATATTATTTTTTTATTGCAGATGACTTCTTTATTCCAAGGAGCAAAGCCTACGGGTCACAGAGGATCTGGTAAAGCCATTTCTGTTCTGCTGGCCGGAGCCCAGTGGCTTGGTCAGGCACCTCATCCTAACCAGATTCTTCTAAGAAGAGCAAAGGTGAGTGACCAAACCCAGTGACAGTTTCATGACAGATGAACATGGGAATGGCAGCAGTCAGAGCAACCCACACTTCTGGTCTGGCATCACTTCCACAGGGCTGCTCCATCACTGTACCTTGTCCCCTCAGGCTACCTCTAAAACACACAGATCAAACCACCTAGCAACCAAACTCAGGGCTCAAACACTTGTAACACATTCAGGCAGGAACTGCAGAAGGAGAGAGGCTATTGACTTGGGTCCAAATAATATAAAGCTAATATAATCCTTGTTACTGGGATAATGGAGAATTTTAAAATAGCTATGAATAATTATAAATAAATTAAAATAATAAAAATAACTATCATAAATATAGTCACCATGAATCACAATAATGTACTTTGCATATACTTCTGATTCAATATTTTTGACATATCAAAACCCAACTGATTTTCTTTGTCATTTCAGGTCCCTAAGTTGAGAAATTCTTTTGGAAAGGAAAAAGATGATGAAAAATCTTGTGTTTGTTGGCTCAAAGTTCCAAGCAATCCAGTTTTTAAGTTTTATGTTCCTTTTTTTGTTTACATAATACTTGGGGGATGAACCTGCAGACAGAGAAGGAAAAATAGGGCACAATTATTAAAAACAGGGGGGTGATGTTCTTCATCACTTCAGCTTAGAGCAAAACCAGCACTTCCTCTGTTACTCAAGTCAAGAGATGTTCTTAAGAAAAAAAGATAAGTTACAAAATTGGTGCAGATGATGAATATCCATGGTGTGCTGAGAAGCAACCAAGTTACTCAGCTTTTTCATGTATTCTGAAAGTACACTTACAAAATGCACAGAAAGAAGTGAGGGAAGAATTCAAGGTTAGATAAATGTTGCTTTTGTTTTTAAGAGAAAAATAAATAAAGTCTTCTGCAATTTTGTTTCTTTCTTGAACAAATATTTTTAATTTTCTTTGGTTAAAAAAAAGTCCATTACAATTACAGTAATTCCAAAGCTGCAGAACCGCGCAGCTCCTGCTTCCATGTCCTTTGGAATTTCAGCATTTGGACACAATAACTTATTTTGCCTAAATTGATGTGAATCTGTCAGTTTCTGGAATGGGAGTGAACACCTGTATCTATATGAAATCCAGGGCAAGACAAAAAGCTTCAGTTTGACCCAGCATGTCTAGCGTCAGTGAAAAGATTCCAGAGCTTAAAATGTTGCTACATTGAGACCCTTTGAGCTATCCTCAGATAAATCGTATGTTATGCAAAGCATAACACAAACCACAGATAATCGAGTGAGAATGCTCATTTCTCTTCCATATTTCTGATTCTTATCACAGTTGTATGCTTTCTACCCATTGCAATCAATTTTTCCACATTTTTTTAAATCCTGTTGTAAAAAGAAATTAGTATCTTTTTTTTTTTTCCTGATTACAAAACACCTGACAGATTTTTCTGGGACATCTCTTCCTGAAAGCTATCTGACTCATCTAATGCAGGACCTTGCAAGAAGCTCAGGGAATGTCCCTCTACTAAGAACACCAACATAGAGTACAGATGACAATGTCTTGCTGTAACTTGTTGTGGGATTGCATCTTGCCTAGGGATCAGGCTGGATTAGGACATGCTTGCAGGTCTTCTTGAGTTGTCTGCCACTCAATACTGTCTCATCTGTCAGAGGCCACCAGGCCCAAAAGGCACCCATCCCCAACTGCCCTGAAGCGAAACTCTCCCTAAGGTGGAACTAACATTCAAGAGATGCTTTTCTTTTTCTTTTGGGTCAATGTTGTGCTGAGCAGACCAGTGCAGATACAGCTGTGTCAAGTCAGTAAATTTATTTTCTCAAGGGACATATTTATGTATCTCAAATGATGGTATCAAAAATCATTTAGATACACCTGCGTGAATTGGGGGCATTAGCACGGAAGAGTGTCTGATTCCCTTTCCTCAGAACTGTGATTTACTCCACACAAAATAAATAATCAGTTGTGCAATATGTGAACATAACATGGTGGACTGGAGTGACCAGGTGCTCACTAATTCAAACTAGACTCCACAAGCTGCTGAATTGCTCCTTACAACTGCTTCTCCTTAGTTCTCTGCTATGGAAGTGACAAATATTTAACATTAGAGTTTGTTTTTCATTTTGTTTTTCTCCTGGCTGTCAACATGGCATTCATATTGCTACTCTTACATTTGCAAACAACCATTATTTTCATCATCTCTTCTCTCACATTTAATTTTTTAAAAAAACATTTCACTTCTGAGTGGATATTTTCCATGTTCTCAGAGACCAGTGCTTTGGATTTTATACTCCTTTTTATTATTAAGCTAAAGAGAAGAAAGAAGCAAGAGGGACTGGAAGTTACATTCCTCCAAAATCACATCCTCTTGCATACAGAATGGAAACAAGGCCAGACACAGAAGGGCTGGAGAGACTGCCTAGGATAGATGGTGTTACCATTACTGAACATGTCCTGTTTCCATTAAGGTAGGTTCAAAGTCCAAACTCACTGTCATGATTTATCACGGGCTACTATTTCCATCACTGTGACAAACCAGGCTGTCAGTAAATAAGACATGAAGGCCACATCCTGAGACTTTGAGGCCATGGTTTCAAGATACAAAAATGAAGCTGACCAGCAGGTTTACCTCATCTTTAATCCCCAAGCTGAGCTGTGTCCACCGTGACACCCCAGGGCCTGTGCACTTTTGAACTGTGACACCGCAGGGCCTGTGCACTTTTGAACCCTGAGTCCATATTTTCTGTGAGGAACCACAGTGAAATCAGTGAGCACAACAGCTCTCTCCAGTTACCATGAGTGAACAGCAGGACACTGTGTTACCACATTCCTGCTCGTAGTTTCATGTCCTAATGACAGCTTTGCTTTCAAATTAGTTATGCTTTTTAACACAGCTTTAAGGGGTTCCAGAAGTAGAAAACATGGAGTGCCAGAAGGCCCCATGCATTTCAGATGGCTACTACAGAGGCCATTAACTCCAACTTCATGAACCCTGATGGCCCAGGAAAACACAGTGCGTGCCTGGAAGGAACTCAAACAGCAACTTGAACATTAAATGAAATCCAGACAGACAAACTACAGATCCAAGATCTTTCACCCCCTGTCAGCAGTGGCAGGCAGAGAAACTCACAGTGCTCAGTGCACCACATGAGGATAGAGGCGCAAAAAAAGAGGGAAGATTTAAGGAATTGATGAAAAACTTTAAAGATAATATCTAGACATCTCACTGTGTTTTTTTAATAGCTACTTGGGGTAACAGTAAAGGAAAAGGGATAAATAAGACAGAAGTTTTTCAGAGTTCTGCATCTACAAAGTAAATTCTGTGAATATGAGATATGAAAAGGCACTTTAGATGACAGATTGTGTGAATCAACATATACAGGTAACCAGGGTGACCACCAATCCACAGCTGAAATGCAAAGAGTAGCTTTATTTCATTACCTTGCTAACAACGCCGGGCAGCAGAGACACACAGGGGACAGGCTCCCTTAGGCTTAGCTCATCCTAGCAAAAAGGGGGAGCCTGTTGCCTGCCCCAGTGTATCAAAAGGCTTCATGCCTGCACAGTTTATTGCAAAGCTGTGCTTTTATTATCTCTTTGTCTTCCAGCAGAAAGCTCAAGCGTGTCTGTGAGAGTGTATTATCCCTGTACAGGTGTACTATTAAAAACAGGCAGAGGATGAGCAGTAGGCATAATAAAAGGAGTTGTCCCAAACTGATATTCTTAGCATTCCCAGCTGAAAGGTCAGTTTGAGTGAAACTATTCCTCCCTCATCAAATCTTCTGGTTTTAACCCTCTCCCAGCTCAGATTAACCTGGCTTTTAGTAAAATTATTCTTGTACAATTACTGAGGAAGGTCATTCAATACTAAAAAATGTCCAATTACAAGAACATGCATAGTAGACTCAAAGCCACATCAGATAAAACATCTAGTCTGTCTATGTTCTCTTTTGGTCGAAGGTGTTGTGCACATAGTGAAAAATTCTTTCAGAGCAAGCAACGTAGTAAGAAAACTCTAAAAAGCCAAAATAGTACTGCTGACTCTTGTCACTAGATCATTTAGTGAAGTCTTTTGTAATGCAAAGATGCACAAATGCCTGAATACAAGAAGCAGGACCCACAATAAAGGATGTCTTAAAAGATGGTATTGCAATAAAATCACCAGAAATCCAAATTTTTACGGGAAAGAAATAAGGTGCCTTTCACCACTATATGCCAAAAACTGACGGGGAATTTGGGTGATTGGCATTGGTCAGTCAGAACTTTCTTGAGTTAAAAATTATCCAGTTGCTTATGCCTGGGGATCCCAAAAGAAAGTGGAATCCTAGGAATAAACATTGAACACCAGCTCAAGACACCTAGAAATTTAGCAGGCAGAAGCTGAAAATTATTCACAAAGCTGCTCCTGCTCAGTGAATAAAACCCACCTGTTTGTGAACAGTAACAATTTTTCCTAACAATGTTTTTTATTATAGGACAATTGCTGATGCAGCAAAGATACAGCTGAAGAGACAGGCAGACACAAACTGTGTTTGAGCAGCATAAAGGGTTTTTCTATTGCATTTGTTATAATTTCTCAGTTTAATCTAGTCACGCACCAGTTCTTTCAAAAGCAGGGTCACGTAGCTTTCTCCATGTTTCCAGTAACAGGCTGGTGCTAAACAAAAACACGTGGAGCAATGTAACCATGTGCAGGTTACAGCCTCTCAACAGTAAGAAGTCCTTGTTACCTTATTTCAGCGTATAATTTCATTTCTTCTGGATTGAGACCAACATTAGCTAGCAACATTGTTCTCCTTCATTTCCTAAGAACTTTGTAGTATCTGGTCTTGCTGTGCCACTGTCCTAAAGCTGTGGGAGCCTGCCTCCACCACTGCAACCAGAGACAGAGAACATACCTCTATCAGACAGAGCACGTGTGTGGGCACGCATCTCGGTGTGAAGCATCCCCTAGTGATACTAGAAATCACATTTGTCACCGTTAAGGTTTCCTGCTGATGCCGGGATGAGCAACGGGAAAAAGAGGTGATGGACATAATGGCTGGTTTCTGGTGGGAGCTGGAGGAGAGACATACGTGGAAAAAGAAGATGGAAAATCCTCAAGACAGCATGGAGGATTGGGATGGGGTAGAGATGAAGAAGGAAAACAGAGGTAATGCAGAGATGCTCACTAAGTGCTAATGGAAGGGAAACACTATTGCATCTCCCACATAATACATAATTAAGAAGAGATATTTGTAAATCTCTAGCAAGGGAGTCACAATACACAGCCATCTTCATACCACCTATGAACACAAATGACCTCACCTTTAGTGATTTGACTATGGCTAATATTTTTTTTTACTTAAAAACATGAAGAAAATGAGCTCTGGCCACTCCCAGAGCAAAGAAAGAGAGTATCACACAGAAAACTGAAACATTATGAGTAATAAATACTCTATTAACCCCATAGACTTTGCATTATATCTTGTTGGACAGGCCAGTCCTTCTCTGGAAAAAAACAAAGAGTGAGATAGATGCTTCTTCCCTTATAATATGACCATGCAAACTCTAGCCAACAGAATTCTTCAGGGTATGAATCTTGCACATGTTACGTTCACCAGGTTGCAATGAAAAGACAAATGAAGCATTTTGCAGGGACAGATCCAGGCACACGCTACCAGTGCTTTGGGATAGCAGCTGTCTCTCAGTAACACCAGCAAGGGCTCACCTCAGGCAGGATTAAGGCGGTTCCTGTTCCCTCTGCACCACCTGCACTGCCTGCTCACGTGCAGGACTGAGAGCTGACCTCCCTCCCTCCCTCGCTCCAGGACCTGCTCACGCAGCACATGCCAGGTCAGCCATGTTCGTACAGTTCCTAGCACGATGACTCATGGCTGCGAGACAGCTCCAAATCATTCATCAGAGAGGAATCGGGGCTCGTGCCAGCACCCTCTTACAGATTAACTGCCAGCAGTGGTTGTGTTCTCAGATTATGGTACTATGACCTTAACTGCTTGTAGCGTTATAAGTTTCCCCTTTGCTTTGCAAGACTCAGCATAAGCTTCTAAAGCTTTCCTTTCCATTTTCAGTAAGGATTGTGATTATTAGAAAATTCTGCAATACACGTGTATACACTTTATTCTTGCTTTTTCAATGTTCTAGATGCTACAATAAGATTTGAGGTCTTCAGACCCATTTACTATTAGGCTCTTATTATGGGAATTTTCTGACTTTTTGCAGATTTGCAGATTTACAGATTTCTTCTCTGAGGTGTTCCTTTCCGGTTCTAACTCTCCACAAGCCCTGGATTATTCCGAAATAAAGACAGGATGGAGGCTGCAGGAGATGTGTTATTTAACTAGTTTAGGTGGCTTTAAATACTTAACTCAAGTGCAAATGGAGGATAAAAGTTAAGATTTGATGTTCTCAGGAGCATCCAGAAGAGAAGATTCTGGCAGTGCAAAGGGAATAAGGAGCTCATTGAAAGATCTTTAATCTAGGTTTGACGGGACGAAAGTATAAAACCAGCCTTGCTAGAGATAAGCCTGTGGGCAGCCTGTGGGCAGCACATCAATATTTGAGGGATGGTGTGTAGCCAGGTCCTTCGATCTGTGAAGGTAGGGGATGAAGATCCTTGTGGCAGCAAAGACACAAGGGCTATCAATGTGATAGAAACCACAGAAGTGCCTGAGAATGGTCACGTAGGAATTTGGGCTTCCCTGTCCAAAAATGTGGTAGGGTCAATAACCGAACTGAAGTACATCTACCCCAATGCACACAGCATGGGCAACAAACAAGAGAAGCTGGGAGCCACTGTGCAGCAGGAAAACTATGACATAGTTGCCATCCTGGGATGACTTGAACAGCTGGAGCACTGCTGTGGATGGCAATAAATTCTTCAGAAGGAACAGGCAAGGAAAGAGGGGTGGTGGGGTAGTCCTGTGGCTTAGGGAATGTCTCGATTGTCTGGAGCCCAATGATTGTGACAATAGGGTGGAATGTTTATGAGTAAGATTCCAGGGAAGGACAATGAGGCAAATATCCTGGTGGGTGTCTGTTATAGATGCCCCAACCAGGATGAAGAGGCAGAAGGAATATTCTGTAAGCAGCTGAGAAAAGTCTCACAATCACTAGCCCTTGTTCTAGGGGGACTTCTGCTAACCAGAGGTCTGCTGGAAATACAGCAGAGCAGAGAGGGAACAGACCAGGAGGTTCCTGAAGAGAGTGTTAAGACAACTTCCTGACACAGCTGGTCAGTGAGCCAACCAGGGTAGGTGCCCCACAGGACATGTTTGTAGTGAACAGAGAAGAACAAGTGGAGATGTGATGGTTAAAGGTTGTCTCGGAAACAGTAATTGTGAAATGATAGAATTTTCACTTCTTGGAGAAGTCAGGAGGGACACTGGCAGAACTGACAACTTGGACTTCCACAGGTCAGATTTTGGCCTGTTTAGGAGCCTGGTTGTCAGCATCCTGAAGGGCAAAAATGTCCAGGAAGGCTGGATATTCTTCAAGAAGTAAATCTTAAAGATTCAAGAGCAGGTTGGACAGACCAATCAGGAGGACTACAAAAATTTTGTGATGTTATGCAGAGAGAAAATTAGATGGCCAAAGACCAACTAGAACTTAATCTGGCTACTGCAGTAAAAGACAACAAAAAATGTTTCTATAAATACAATAAAATTAGCAACAAAAGTAGAACTAAGGAGGATCTCCATCATTTATTGGATACAAGAGGAAACATAGTGACAAATGATGATTAAAACACTGAGGCTATTTGCATGTCTTTAAGAGTAAGACCAGTTGTTCATGGGGTACCCAGCCCCCTGAGCTGGAGGACAGGGACACAGAGAAGAATGAAGTCCCCAGAATCCAAGGAGAAATGGTTATTGATCTGCTACACCACCTAGACACACACAAGTCTATGGGGATGGGTGGGATCCACAAAAGAGTACTGAGGGAGCTGATGAAAGTGCTCACAGAGCTACTTTCAATTATTTGCCAGCAGTCCTGGCTAACTGGGCAGATCCCAGTTGACTGGAATTCAGCAAATTTCCTCCTCAGCAAGTTCACTGAGGATACAAAACTGGGAGGAGAGGTTGATACCTCAAAGGGCTCTTCAGAAGGATCTTGACATGTTGGAGAGACAGGCAGAGAAGAACCTTCCAAAATTCAGCAAGGGTCGATGCAGGGTCCTGCACTCGGGGAGGAATAACCTCAAGCACTGTTACAGGTTGGGGGCCAACCTGCTGGAAAGCTGCTCTGTGGAGAAGAACCTGGGGTCTGGAGCACAAGCTCTGTGAGGAGTGTCTGAGGGAATTGGGGTTGTTTAGCCTGGGGAAAAGGAGGCTCAGAGGGGACTTTATCACTCTCTGCAACTGCCGGAAAGGAGGCTGTAGTGAGGTGGGTTTGGTCTCTTCTCCCAGGTAACAAGGGATAGAACGAGAGGAAATGGCTTCAAGTTGTGCTGGAGAGGTTTAGATCAGATACTAGGAAACATTTTCTTTACTGAAAGGGTGGTCAGACATTGGACCGGGCTGCCCAGAGAAGTGGTTGAGTTTGAAAAATGTGTGGATGTGTTACCTGGGGACATGGTTTAGTGGTAAACGTGTAACAGTGCTGGGTTAACGATTGGAATGAAGATGGTCTTAGAGGTCTTTTCCAACCTAAATGATTGTAAGATTCAATGATCTGAGATACCTACACCAACCAAAAGATCTCCCTTTTCCATGCATTTCTTTAACCATATTTCAGTCCTAGCTTTTCTTTGATGGTGCCTGTCTTGCATTTACTGATAGATAGATAGATAGATAGATAGATAGATAGATAGATAGATAGATAGATAGATTTTTCATGCATACTCATTGATATCTGTCACATGCAGTCACCTGTTTTTTATAAGTTATTTTGCTATACCTGTCACCAGTAGTGCAACAAGAAGTATTTCTCTCTCAAGGAAGCACTGGCATTCTCTAGCTTGTTTAATATCCAAAAGACAGCATAGCATAACTACACTTTATCAAAGAGATGCTCTAAAGATTGATCATGACTAATGCTCATGGAATCTTAACTCACAACCTCTACCAGTGAGTTCCCCTAAAGGCCCTGACTGATTTAATTAGCAGCAAGCAGATATATTCTTCAGGTAAATGAGAGGATTACATGAATACATGCACCCATTTACACGTTTTGGCAAAAGGAAACATCTTATGAGAACTGGGGCCTTTTACAATCATATACTCTTGCTTTGCAAAGCATTTTCCATAGCCTGCATCTCATAAATATCCTTTAACAGCTTCATGTTTTCTGTGCTTCAGCAAACTGAACTTGTTGATGACTGAGTGGGATCTGGATATTTTTGATGTAGTGTCACTAATGGGTGTTTCCCCTTGGGAGATTTCCAAGAGAACATTTTTTTAGCGGAGTTTGCTTGTTTATCACGATTTGATGGAAACAGTCCCATTTCAACAAGACCTCTCAGGTATGTATTGCTTGATTTTCCCTGGCAGATTGCTGCACTCCTGCACAGGCAGTCCCTGGGCAGGCAGCAGCCAAATATCCCACTGTACATCAGTAATTTTCCCTGAAGGATTTTGAAAATGGGAAACCCCATTATGGGATTTCTGGAATTCAAGCAAAAAAAATTTAAAAATTTGAAGGTACACTTCACCAAGCCCAGGACAATTTCCACACTGGGTCCACATTCTCAATCAGATAATGAAAACAGAAGTTATATTTTTGGATATTAGATTCAAATGTAGCAAATCTCTTTGTTCATTCTTTCCAACAATAAAGCGGTAAAGACAGACAGATATACCTGTAAAGATAGCCCAAACACCATGCAGGCTTTTTAAAGCTCTGTATTTTCCCAGTTCTGCCTCATTCTGCTTCTTCTCACTGACATCTCATCCACTAGCTAACACATTTCCTCCTTGTTCTTAACTTTCATTTCACTTCAGACTTTTTAGTGCAACTCTTTTTGATGATGTTTCAGGTTGCAATTTTCAAAGCCATTTACATGGCAATTCAGCATCTGTACTGCAGCTCCTGATGGCCTCGCTGTCTCTGCTCTACCTTTCCCACATGCTATCTGTGGAAGTTAGAGGCTGCTCAGACAGAGGCGCCAGCAGGAGGCACTGAGATACCTGCCCTGCTAAATGAGAAGAGCCTGGGAAGCCAGCTCAGCCACTCCACACGGTCCGTCCACTCTGCTGTCATTTTAGCTTGCTCTATGGTTCTGTCTTGGTGTGCTCCACCTAGCTGTCTTCCAGACAACATCTGAGTATGGCTCTGGGGTGCTTTACTCCAGTGACCCCTCCAAAAGTCAATGAAAACTTTGTACCTGTCCTTCAATGCTCTCAGATTTTGCACTCTGAAACATACCCCACAAAATTCCCAGCTCCCCCTCCCCAGAACTTTCAACACATAATCTAATTTTCAGGTTATGAAAACACAATTTTGCAAGCTGCAACACAACCCCTGCACTGTTTTAGATACCATGAATGGAAGCTTGGCACATGGTCTTTAAATCTCAGGCTCACCAGACAGGGCCTGGGGAAACCCAGGATAAAGAATTACATATAGTGTGGCTGCCATGTTGACACTGTCTCTCCAGGAGTGTTGGTCACAATGCAGGGAGATTGCAGACGTCAGAGACAAATTTCCACCCGTATTTTTTCTAATCTTCACCTGATATCCCTTGATGTTCCCTTCCTCAGAGACAGGGCACTTGTTCACAGCCCATCCTTTGGCTTTGCTCGTGTCTGCATTTACCCCCACAAATGAACCAAGCTATTGAACAGTTACAGCTGTAGTTCCAGCAGCCTGGTCACCCCTCCTAACAGTTCATGTGCAAACCTCATCTCCAGCAGCGTTAGAGCATGCCAGACATGAGGTGTCTCATTATTTCTTGTTCCCAGCTTCCAGCAGCAGCTGGCGTACCCCGCTGCAGTTTAAGCCTCAGATGTCATTGTGCAAAGCTTCCAGAAACAACCCTCTGGTCTCCTCCAGTGCCTCTGCTCCTTGTCAGACCTGTACTCCACAGTTTCCATTCTTCACTTGGCAAGCACTCTGAGACACTGATTCCATTTCATTTTCCAGTGAAATCTCGGTTCAGTAATACTTAATTGGCCTGATTTCCTAAGTATATATTTCCGAAGTATTTTTAAAAACAAAGATTTAAAAAAACCCCAATCTCTGGATATCTCTCCGAGGTACCTCTTCTCAGCTTGATTGATGAAAGGGTTTTTCTTCCACTTCACCACTCATCGTAGATGTCTGCTCATTGATACATTCTCTGACCGAACTGTCTGCTTGCAGACTTTCTTCACCTTGAGCTCACTGAGTTTTTCCATATGTGGCTAAGTTTCACCTGGGAGACATGGTTTATAATTCTCTTGCCTTTTTTAGCGAAGATTATAAGCTTTTGCTATGATGATGACTATACATTTTACCTTGAGCAGTGGCTCTTCGGCCAACTTTTATCCTTCTAGCAATTGACTATGGCCTACTTCATGCCTCATCTGATAGATTGGTATCAACACCTGCTGGGCTATTTTCACTCATCAGAGAGAGTTTGAAAAAATAACTTCACATCTGGTGATCCAATATATTAGCACCTGCTCATGCTTTAAAGTAATCAGATTTGTACCTTTATAAGACATTTGTATCATTATAAGGGATTTGTATCTTTATATATTGTCATATATTTCTGTATATCTATTTTTTTCAATATCACAAGAAAAAAAAACAATGTACGGTTATCAGCATGCCTTGCAAGCTTTTAGACTTGGGAATTATTTACTAGTCAATGTGCTTCAGTCACAACGTAACCTAAAGAAATCCCTTTTTGATTACAGCCACCAGTTTCCTTATCCCTCATTCATTCCGGGCTGAAGTGTAGTTGCAATGCCACCCAGGTTTAGCATTCGATCTGAAAAAGTAGCATCAGCCCTTTAAAGTGACTAGAAATTCAGTCGTGCCAGGCACAGAAAGTGTTCAAGGCCAGGTTGGATGGGAGTCTGAGCAACATGATTTAGTCGAAGATGTCCCGGCTCATTGCAGGTGGCTTGGACTAGATGACTTTTAAAGGTCCCTTCAAACTGCTTTATAATTCTCATCCAAAAGCAAAGCTAAATTCCCATTCAGTTATTCAACTTTCAGCATATGCAGGATGTATTTTGCATTGAAAGACAAGGAAGAAAAAAATTACTGGTATGCTGACTCTTTGAGACAGGGAAGACATTGTCATTCTTTCCTTGTCCTCTCAGATTGAAGCTGGACAGAACCAGAATAACTCGAAAAGGGGTTAATAAATCCTTGAGGTTTATTTAAGTGATCAGTTGAGACTGAGTTGTAGGCAACCAGGATTAATCAATCTAAAGCATTTTCAACTTATTTCTCCATTCTTAACCTCAGTTTTCCTTTTAATCCCCTTATCCTCATTACTTAGCTTGGCTTCTATGCACTGCTACTCACAGTGAAAAAAATTAATGTGGTGATGATGAGATGGAAATATCAGTCCCTGCAACTGAACTCTGCCAGCTGAACCCCTGACTTCAGCATGATGTAGCTGCAGAGCAGAGTGCTGCTGGACTGCTCAGAAACACTGCATTTTTTTTTTTTTAAATTAATGTAGGTCAATTATGAGTGAGTTTACTTCAGCCAGTGTGAGTATAACCCCAGAAAACAATTTCATGCAGTGTACAAATGACACAAAAATGCATCTTTCACATGCAGATTTTAAAAAATAAATTGGTGGGTTTGGATTGTGAAAAACAAGTGTGTTTTTCATAAAAGCAAAATATTTTGCCTTGCATTTAGCTGTTCCTCCCTTTGGTCCCACAAAGACCATCTCCCAAAAATTTTTGACTTCTTTCATCAGATTTTATTCTGAGGGGATTCCTAAAATTCTTTTTCCAAAACAAAGGATTTCAAGAAATAAATCATAAAAGCATGGAAGAAGTCACTGCTGCAGTAAAGCAGATGAAAACTCAGCACATATCTCCCCATGAAGCTGACAAGTTGATGCCCACTTCAGCAGCAATTGAATAGCAAATGTACCATAAAATGTTCTTTCTTTCCTTGATTTTCTCTTTATTTCACTTAGGGAGGTAGCAACTGCCTTTCCACTGTTACACACTTTTCTAATGCTTCACAGAAATCACTGTTGAATGCGTGACTATAAAATCTACCTTTATATTGAGGCACTGAAAGCTGTAACAAAGGGAAAACACCTCCCCTGAAAAAAAAAGTGATAGTCTGATTTCTATCTACTAAGTCCCATCGAAAAAATACTAAATAAAATGGATTCTTATACCAAGGAGAACAAGAACCATCAGTGAAATCAATAGTTTCTAAGGTAGCTCTAGGATTGTCATAGAATTTCTGCATGCCTCAGTGGAGTAGTGGTCCTGGAGTCTAAAAAAAACCCTGATGGATGGTTCAAATGGTCAGTGACTGCACTGCTAATGCTTCGAGGATAAACTTTCATCTCCTCAGACTTGGGACTCCATTTCTCATACTGATATTTGCTTCTCAAATGTGCAGTGAAGTCCTTAGAGATACAAAGTCAGAGATAGAATTTATAAATGTTTTGAAATTATTTGCAAGTATGAAAAATATCTCAAAAATAAAATAATTTAGAAATCTGCTACTCCCAGAGTTGATTCTTCTCTGTTAATCCTATTGTACATCCTTTGGCAGCAGGTGTTAACTTCATGACCTCTGTTAGCCAGGAAAGCTCTCCTTGAACTTCAAAATGGTGGAGAATACTTGATGGATAGCAAGGACCACTGAACTACTTGTACCTGTTGATCTTAGTAACTACAAGAAGTATAAATTATCTGTTTGAAAATCAAGCTCTGATTGGCTTGCCTAATGTCAGAGTGAGAAAAAAAAGCCCTCCAAGTGCACAGCTCTCTTTCCTTGGGCTAATATGTCTTACACATGGAGAAGGATGTAAAACACATTCCCTTTTGTATGTGGTAAGGATAACAGAAATACTTTCAGCAATGGAAAGTACAGACTGGGATTTTTTTCATGTTATGCAAAACTGTATGCGTACACTAGGAAAGCTCTGCTTGTTCATAAGAACAGGGGATGCCAGGGGAAAAGAAATAAAAATTCTACACTCTTTCATTGCAGTCTGGGACCGCAGCAAAATGCCTGTAGCTCAGGAATATCTAACATTGCTTGAAGAAGTACTGATCTCAGAGCAGGTTCCTTTCCCGTTTTCTCAAGTGGATCTTTCATCCCATCTGGAGCTCTGTGTTTTCTTGGCTACCCAGCTGGCCACATTACAGACAGTGAATTAAAAGCTGCTCAGCGGCTGTAACCACAATGGAAATCTACTCCAGAGCTGTGACTTTCAAATGAAATTTAAAAAACTCAAACACATCACTTCATGGTTTTGAGACACATTAATGTAAAAGCAACATATTCAGTAAATTCATAACTTCATTTACATCAAACTCTGTAGCTCTTCATGTTCAAGAAAGGCACACCCATTTGTCTCAGCCAGAAATCCAGCCCAAGAAACTTTCTGTGACTGAAAGTGCAAGTCTGGATCTATCACTGAAACCCAGAGAGTTATTCCAAGTTCACATCAGCAGAACAAAGATCTGACCCAAATATTAACTGATTTTTGGAGTCTCTGTGTCTGGCCATCAAGAAACGCCTGCTGGATGCAAACTCTGCAGTCTTCAGGCAGAACACAAGGAGACTAATGAGGAAACAGACATGGATGGTATTTTCTAACACAGAATTGTTGAGCAAAGTGTGCCAAGAGCTGTACATGTTAGGTACGGAAGAATGGAACATTGCAAAATTAAATCACTCCCTATACCAGAGACTACATCTCAACATAGGAATGGTTTGTGATAATTAGCTTGCTGTTGTATTTTAATCTAGATGTTCTTTTCCCTTTAATGGATCAGCCTGTGGTATTACCCAGGCAGGTAGCAGTAGGGAGTCACCTCTCTTGCCTTGCTGCCCAACTCCACTAAACAGACCCGTGGTATCTGTACGCTCTTCGGAGCATCTCTTGTCTCAGTAGGTGTCTTCATACCGCACAAGAAGCATGCTGATGCTGAAACTAGCACTGAAAGAGTAGAAATCTCCATGAAACACTGCTAGGACATAATGGAGATAATCTCCCAGATCCCAGAGCAGCACAGCAGCACTGACACAGGAGCTAATGAGGGCTTTCACAAACACTTTTCATCTTAGCTGCAACATTGCGCTGGCCCAGCGGACCTGCCACTAGACAGGGAGAAAGCCTCAGCAATGTGAACTTAGCAACTCTGTACCTTTCTCTACTGCATGCTGTACCGTACCTGAAATATCACAGGGGCTGAGTTCTTGTCTCACCATGAGGAATTCTACTACAGATGAATGTTGGCAAGGGAAACATTGTTAATAGACCCAGGAAAAGCTGCTTCCTATAAGAAGCCAGCAAGGCAATGCAGTTCAACTATTTGGGCTATTTTCTCTGCCACAAAGCAGCTAAGAGCTAAATTTTGTCTAGTTATCCATAATATTTCTCAGCACTCCTAAATATTGGTTATTTTTCATGTACAAAGTGGGTAAACAATACCAGAAATACAACATACAACTTCCTTCGAAACTCATTTGGAGTAACACTGACAGGTGATCTGGGAAATTTTACAGAGAAAATACTTTATTTTTTGTAAAGTTATAGGAATAAAAAATTATTATGAAGCCTATCATTTCATAGATCATAGAGATGGAGCAAAACTTTGTTTTCTGCCAAGAGAGTCCTGAGCTGTGCTCCCTTCCTCCCTGCCTCTAAAGTGCATTTCACAGGAAGCAATTAAAAGATAAAACGTGGGGCTTAGATGCACAAAAGTTAATCTCCTTCTGAGTTCAGTGCTCCAACCAAGATGCCACAAATCTGTGCACTTCTGTTTACTTCTACTCACCAAGGAGTGCCCAGAGCTTTCTGGTTTTGGTACAGCTATGGGAGGTGGAAAACACAAGTCTGAAGCCCATGAAGATGAGACCAGGTGAGGATGCACTTTGTGAGATGCTGACCTGGCAATGCTCAGGCACTGGGAAGAGCACAGAGACATGAACATGTGACATGGCCCTGCCGGGCACGAGCATGTCAGACATATCAGGCAATGCCATGAGCATAACACCTTGCTCAGACCAAGGCATGTGCAGGCCATGTCTAATGCGTCGGGTTTGTTGCTGGGCCTCAGCAGAGAAAGGCCCAAGGCAGGGCTGGGCTTGAATTAGAAGCCAAACTGGAGAGACAGGCATGGACACTGATCCCAAAGCCACAGGGACCAGATAAACAGATCTCCAATGAACATCAAGGTTATCAGAAATCTTAAACATTCTCTCTGTTGGCTGGTACTCAGCAGAGGAATAGTACATGCATTATTTTGTCTAAACCTTTTGGTAAATTGTTGCATCTACTCTGCGGACTGTGAAGGAGACCCTTGCATTTATTCTCTGACAGTATTCAGCCTCAGTACAGTGGAGAGCAAAAGAAGAGTATTGGACACTTGGACAATACTCTAAAAACAAATTGATGGTTTCTTTCCAGGTTTTACCTTTGCTCACAGTGACAAGTTGCATGTCTTCATCCCAGTTGCCTCTGTGTTATCACATCTGCCAGCAAAGCTGGCGACAGTTCCTGCCAGCCACATACACAGCTATATGAGCTTTTCGACCATGCAGGCCTCTTCACAGGCCTCCCATATACTTGATTTCCAAGCTGCTCTACTCAATGCCAGCCTAAGTATTCAGCCAGTAGACCCAGTCAATTCATTTCAGAGAGAAAATACTCAATAATACTAAGAAATTCCAGACTTCCAGAGCCAAAAGATCAGTAGTGAAAGATTTGGTAGAAAGATAAAAAGTGAGCTTGTTTTCCCAGGCAATGAAGATCTAAATCTTTCTAAAGCTGTTGTAAAGAAAAAAAACCAAATAGTGGAAATAAGGGTGTTCAGTAAGATGGTAGGATAGATACTGACTTCATCCACTCAGTCATGTGGCTAGTGGTAGTGTTGGGCCAGAGGACCACATGACTTACTTACAGCATAAAAATGAATGTGACAAGAAAGCTGATGTGATTCAGCCTTTGGCACCAGGGTCTAGTAATTCTTGGAAGAAGCACCATGTACTTTTTTGATCTCTCTGGAATAGCCATGATCCATCCTCCATAGATTTGTAAAACAAGGTAAAAAAGTCATGTTGAAAACATCCCATTCTCTTTTCTATACCTTATAGAAAGTGGTTAGAGATGCTTCTTCCAGCACTCATGGGTTATCACTTATCCCTCACGTTCTCTACTCCAAACTTAAAAACATCTGTGTCCAATCTCCTCCTTGTTCTATACTTCTTCATCACAAAACTATGCCTGCAGCATCACCTCAGTACAGTGAGAGGGACTCAGAGGTGTCTGGGATCCAAACTGAGGAAAAGGTCAGCAGGTGTGGCACAAGGGAACCACTCACACAATGACACACATCCAACCTCCCCAGCTCCAGCAACACAAAGAACTGATACCTCTGGGAAAAGGAAGCCCTCACAGAAATAAGAGTAATCTCACCGTCAGAACAAATAATTAGCACTTCTTATTCTTATTATTGTATGAATGTGACACACCTCAGATTTTAAGATCCCACTCCCACGAGAAAAATAATTTTAAAGGGTGGTATTTGTTGCATGCCAGTCATTAGACAGCTACAGTACAGGGCCACACCTGAGGTATCCAAGATCTTTTTAAAATTTAAGGTTTCCAGTAATAGACAGTTTATGCTTTGTTGGGAAAGACCTGACCCACTCCATACCGCAACCGTGAATCAGCCTTTCGTGAAGCAACTGTTTGTAAGCCAAAAGATACTACTTACGCTTTCTCGTGATTTATGGCCTTGAACCCCTGTAGGCACAAAAACCCCTGAAAACAACAAAATTAATACAGTTCAAGCCAACAGGAGAAATAAAACCATGAAAACATCAAGCAACACACTTGAGATTGGGTTTTTTCCCATATTTTCTTATTTTGTTTCTTGGTAGAGATGTGGGGAATAAATTTACATTCCATTCACAACCTCCAAAATATAACCATTAGGAAGTGGAAAAATACTAATCCTATAAAGAAATAGAAATCCTTCCCAAAGGAAAAAAATCACTTGTTTGTCTTACACTGTCCCTGACACCACTTGACAATAGAGAGCTATCAAAACCCACAATAAGAAAGAATCCTTGTCATCCTCAGAAATATCACCAGGAGACCATCCCCATGAAATAATTTCAAATCAACAACTGCCATGAGGAATTGCCTCCATCAATGAAGCAATGCTTTTATGTTACTATTATTACATATAACATAGTATAATATAATCATACATAATAAATATTAAAATATTGTAGTGTATTATTATTAATATCCCTTTCCCCAGGGATCTTCACATAGGACAGGAAGTGGGATGCCAGTACCTTGGCCATACTCATGCTGTGTCTCCAGGGCATCCAGCAGTAGGTGATCTAAAGGAAAGTAGGTTATACCTCCCATGTGCAGGTGAGTTGCAGGGTGCACATAGCGTAGGGGCAGACTTATGGGAGTACTGGTGGCATTGTCTTCCCTTCTACAGAAGGCAGCTCTGCAGCCTGAAATTTGTGCACATTCTTAAACAGTGGAAACTGTAGTCAGGTTATCCTTTATTTCCTCCATGCACACAACCTCAGCTAACCTTTGTATGGATTTGTCTGTAGCTGTGATTCAACAGAGCCATACACTGAAGGTGTAGTTCCTCACCAGTGTTCCTGAACACTGTTTCACACCAGCACCCAGAAGCCTGCCTTGTCACTGCCATGACCTTGCAGCTAGTGGTACCTCATCTTATCTTCCCTCCTCAGCCCAGAACAGAGTCCAGGAACAGAAAGCATTCTACTCTGACAGGTCTTTCCTGGCTGACCCCTGGCACTGTGAACCTTCAGTTCAGCATCCTGTGGTTGCACAACTTGACCTTGAAATATCTGCTGGGCTTAGTCAGGAGGATAACCCTGCCCCACACACCTCCAGCCTCCTTTCCCACAGTATTCTGAGACATCACCTGCTTTCTCCATTTCATAGCTGGAAACAAGAAGGCATAAGCACCATTCTCAGAAATCCCTACTTATAATAGCCAGCCCTCTTGTGAGATGCTATGGGGCAAAACAAAGAGCAGGCTATGAAAAAGTTGGTTCACATGCCTCAAGATAGGCAAGAGATATCTCACAATTGATCTTCTCTACCATTGCTGACATTCCTAAATATTAAAATACATTCTGTCACAACTGCTGCCTTTACTCACTGTGCATGGCAAGGGCTTTCTCTTTGCTTGTGGGTTTAGACACACTACCACTAAATAAGGAGCAGTAAGCAGATGTCTGCTGCTCAGTGCTCTCTGTCATAAAACTTTCCAAGTTAACAGACACAAAATGCTTTTTCCACAGAGCTAATTATAATAGGTCAAAAGAAAACATCCTCTGAGCAACTTTAACATCTAAGGAATCTTTCTTACTCCGGGAAAGTGGAGCTTATTCATAGCATGACAAATCTGGAAGAATTATTAAAGGTTTCACTCCCACTCATCACCAATATGTTAAAACTGACTTCCAGCTTCCAAAAATATGAATAATTTACCTAACATCTCCTTGGAAGTATGTTTCCAAAAATGAGAAACTTATTTCCATCCTTTAGGGGATAGTAGATATTAAGAATTCAGCACAATTTTTCATTAGTACTCATTTGCCCTAATATCAAAGAAATTGTACTATTGCTACATGGACCTAATAAAGCACTTACACACACAGACAGCATCGATGGGAATAGTCATGTGCTTAAGACAAACATACCCCTAAGTACTATTTACAGATAAGAGCACCTTTTTCCAGGCCCATTTCCCTAGCTTGTTGAAATACAACATAACACAGCCATAAAGAGCAGCAATACACTGATTGCAGATACTTTAAAAGAGAAAAAACACCCCACCTATTACATAGGATCAGATTTATAAAGAAAAATATCCAGTAGCTGCCCACAGAGGAATAGTCCTGACAAAGAGGAAATATGAGAAATAAAATAAGCAGAATAAAACTGAGACTTTCAAAAGAGTTATACAACTTGCATAACACAAGCCGAAATCTCATACTGTTGGGAAAATTCACCAAGTGTTTCCCTCCATAGGTGTACAAATGGGAGAGGGATACAGCTGACCTCTGCCTAAAAAACCAACGAAACTAATGAGGTGATAGAAAGGAGACAGAATACGAGAAAAGTTCTGGTCTGCGGCAGCTCCATTCATTGGGTATGAATGTCTTTGAGGTTTTGAATCACAGCTGTGGAAACAAGCTACTGAATTTCCTCCCCTAACTCCCCCAGTAATTTTGTTATTTAAGTATAAGTGCTCAGGAAGTCAGCATTAACAGCAAACTGCTGAGTGCCCTTTGTGAGCAGAGGATGCCAGTGGGAGAGAAACTGCCACTTACAGCTGTGTTGTCGTGCAACTAAGGAGGCACAGAAATGACGCAGGCAAACAACACTCAGACTGTTTTTTTCTAGGTCAGGAGCTGATCTACCTTATCTGAACTTTATAGCAAAAGTGAGTCCATTGATCAAACATTTTTAACCTTGCTGATTATAATAGATTAAGGACTCTGTGTTGCAGTGCTTTGTCTGAATCAGAACAAAATATTTTCTATTAAAGGGAAGGCGAAATTTGGATTTATCTTTATTTCTCAGACACATTTTTTTAAGCACTTGTCATTTTTTTGTTCCTAAGGGGCACTGTTCTTACACCAGAGGTACTGGTCCACTCTTATTCTGTAAGAAAGTCACCCAGACTCTATAAAGTCTCATTTTAAAGATTTTTTTTTTTTAATTAGAGCTAACTATAAAGAAAGGAAGTATTCTACGGATAATCTCATGTTCCTTTAGACACTGGGAACCTAGAGTTGTGCAGGATGAAACAGGTTCCAATCTGCATGCAGCATGCCATTCAGACCCTGTCTGGGGAGAATTTGCTCCACTTGGGTCACTCAAGCTATTGTAAGGTTTCCTTATAAGAATACCACTGTACTCATCATTTCTGCTGTCAAATGGAGACGTCTGCAGAGAAGTTGTTGAGGCACTTTTAGATAAAGGCAATGACATGTTGGTGCTGAGTGGAGCTGCCTTGCAAGTTCTACCATCACCATCACCATCACCAGGCTGAGTTTACCCAGTGCCAAGGAGGATGCACAGCATGGCACAGGCCTGAAGACAGCTGTGCACGTGCAGCACAGCACAGTCCTGCGCCTACACAGGTACCCACTGTTCCACGGAACTCTGACTCCTTGATGTGCAATGCTCTTCCCATCAGCATCATCAGAGACATCCTGTGCTCACCTATGTTGTAGAAGACAAATAGGGCAAAGCATTACAGAGTCCTTAGGGTACACAGGATAGATAGATAGATAGATAGATAGATAGATAGATAGATAGATAATAGATAGATAGATAGATAGATAGATAGATAGATAGATAGATAGATGTTCTTACAGGCTTTCAGGGACACATCATGTTAGGCAGCTGTGTTAGAGAGAAGAGATCTTCTTCTGGATGTTTTCAACATTATCTACCTCTCTACAGCAATAAATCCTCAATGTAGGGGCTTCTGACTGCTTTGCTATGTGCTCAAATGTGAGCACAAACTTGTAACTCAAGTTAGGCAGAATGTATCGTGCGATCTTTTCTTACCTCCCACACATTCACATTCTCTTGGACCGCCTTGACTTTTCCCATGGCCACATCTTGAAAGACTCTTATCTTCAATACTTCAGGAAGAAGACTTTTTTCTAGCCCATTTCTCCTCATCCGTGTATGGAAAACTCTCACATCATTTCAGCATCACTACAGGCTCTGTCCCACTGTCCTGTGGGAAAAGAGGAGCAGGGAGAATTAGGGCTGCAGTTCAGATGTAACTACCTCATGAACTATGAATGCAGAGAAGAGAGAGGACCCTAAGAACTCAAGAAGCTCAGAGGAACAGGTTTAGGTTGTGGCAGCTCAAGAAAATGCTGCCTCTTTCCGCCCACCTCAGCATTATGCCAAAAGCTTTACCAGGTGCAGATGGAAATAATCGCTGAATTCAGTTTTTCATTCAAAAATCTGGGTTTTAGCTGAAACCATAAGACTTGACTGGCTCTGACATACTTTCAAGTGCTACTGCAGGTTGTACAGAGCTCTCCAAAACATCAGAAAGTCCTCCCGGGAATAAGGTAGGACAATTTTTTAAAATTTTTTCACTAATTTCTTCCTGGTTTTATAGCCACCCATCCCAGCAGATGTTAAGTGTCTCTAGTTGAATGGTTAGGAAGATGATTACAAAACATGCAAGGCTTTCTTTGGAGTCCCTGTCTCCTTCCCCTTTTGATGATGAGCACATAACGCAAAGAAACACTTTTTTTCTCTCTCCGTTCTTGGTAATACTTCATTTCCATCAGCTGAGAGAAAGCTCTGAGGACGTCCTAGTCATACTTTGTAGCCAAAAGGATATAATCAAAATTTTATTTCTGGGTAGAACTATTTCAGAGCATTAATCTCCTGAAACCTGTAAGAGGTGTGTAACAGACAGGTTACACACATCAAGACATAACAGTACAGGGCAGATTTATTCTAGCTTTCTAAGAAAGAGGCTTATTTCTCTATAATTTTTCATAATCTGTTGCCTGAATGCTGGCAAGAAATGAGGCAAGCTCTGACATATGACAGTCTTCTATGACATTATATTTGAACAAAAATAAAGAAATTAAAAGGAGGGCAAGAAGGAAACTCCTAAAAGGTGGTGTGTTTGGTTCTCCTTTTGAAAACATCCTCTGGCAGCCACACAAGAAAAGGCTGTGCCTGGATCACCACTTTCAGACCTTCACTCATTCATCATAGCTGAAAAAGTCAAAAGGAGGTCAGGAGGAAGGAAGAGTCAAGCTTCATCAGAATCCCTTCCAGAAAGACTTCACATATCCACCCTATTGCTAGCAAATACCTGAAACAGTCAAAAAAGCCTAAATTGGACTATGGAAAAAATCTGTAAACAGTCTTACAACCAGAAACATGTTGTGTTTGCTGTTTTCCTGGTGTATCCAGGGAAATTGTACCTGTAAGGTGGTTCTGCTAAAGCCAGCTGACCTGCACTGCTGTGGCACTTGGATGTTGCTGTGTCACAGGGTCAGAAAGACTGTCAAAAGGCAGACCTGACTTTATCCTGTCTCTGCCAGGCTCCCTGGGATGTGGAAATGGCCTATGGCTCTAGAGGTAAAACTAAAAAAATTAATTCTCTCACTAAAAATGAATACTTAACACGTCTCACTGCCCAGTCTGGACACTTGCCATCCATGCAAATAATAACTGGGAAAAGAAAGCCTCTACCTGACAATTAGGCAGCAAATTAGAGATGCTAACCTAAGGGAGACACAGAATCATAGAATCACAGAATCACAGAATGGGTAAGGTTGGGGGGACCACAGTGGGGCATCTGGTCCAACCTCCCTGCTCAGGCAGGGCCACCCCAGAACACATTGTACAGAATGGCATCTAGACAGTTCTTGAATAACTTCAGTGATGGAGACTCCACGGCCTCTCTGGGCAGTCTGTCCCAGTGCTTGCTCACCCACACACTAAAGAAGTTCTTCCTTATGTTCTGGTGGAGCTTCCTGGTTTCTGCCCCTTGCCTCTTGTCCCATTGCTTGGCACCACTGAGAAGAGCCTGGCTCCATCCTCTTGATACCCTCCGTTCAGGTACTTATAGAAATTGATGAGGTCCCCCTCTCAATCTGCTCTATTGCTAATGAAAGGCATTTTATGGTGGACTAGTTTATGGGTATGTGACAAATAATCCAGCATGCTGAAAGAGACTTGAGACAGAAAAATACACAGAGCTCAGAATGAGAGCCCAGAAAAAAATGAGAGTCAAAAAAACCACATGCTGTGACAAATAGCAGAAACCAGACCCTGTGAAAACAGAAGGAATAATAACAACTGATTACACTGTTTGCAAGAACTTGACAACGTCATCATGATGAGTAACATGGACAAAGATGACAGTGGAAATACATGAAAAAATTGGAAAATCTTTCTTTCCTAGTACCAAAAAAAAAAAGTCACAGCTGATAGAGATATAGATGCAGATATAGATATATAGATAGAGATATAGATAGATATAGATGTAGATATAGATATAGATGATATAGATATAGATATAGATATAGATATAGATAGATATAGATATAGATATAGATATAGATATAGATATAGATATAGATATAGATATAGATATAGATAGATATAGATAGATATAGCTGCCAGGACAAAAGCAGTAGAAGGCAGAGAAGTAAAACTTGGGACTCAAAATATCCATCTTGCCTTGCTAAAGAAATATGGGAGCTATGTGAGGGAGCAAATAGCAAACTAGAATAAATAAAGTGTCTAACATTATCACTCAACTGCTAAAAATATATTTGGCTTCTGTTGTTGTCTAAAGGCAGTGCTATGTCTGGAGCCAACATATTTAAGCAAGAGCTTGTCACGTCTTCAGAGTTTGGAAGCTCTCAACATACAGCACAGAATAGTCCAGTAGCCCCAGATAATGACAAGAGGAAAAGCAAACACTAAAAGAAGAGTAAAATAAGATAATTTCTCCAGAAATCACAGCCAAGCAAATGACACCACATGGTTTGTATTCACCCATGATCACTGTAGGAAATAAATTTATAAAATCTATCAGACAATATAGACCATAAACTTTATAATATATATATATAGATATATAAAGAAATTTTTTTCAAAGTGTTTTCAACTGAAGCAATAAATATTTTAATATTTGAATTTTTATATTTTATTTATAGGAAATGTTTTCATGCTTGATTAATCAAAGAGGTGATAGGAGGTACCCATAAAAATACAGTGGTCTTTTTGCGCAGAATACCCTTTAAGGTATATTCTTTCTTTAGACTCTATCTGAGCAGTTTAAAAGTTTCCCTGGAAAATATAATCAATATTCCAGAGTAGATAGGAAAGTACGTGTAAACTATGAGAGGTATATGAAGGTATGACTAAGAGTCTCTGTGCAGATTTCAGAGGACACGTGCCACTCTGATCTCATGTCATGTTAAAGAAATAAAAATCTATAGGAATAAATGTGCCATGAGTAATGATGGGCTCATTGCCCACATTCTCCGGATAGGAAACCACTACTTGAGAGCAGCATTGCTCAGATGAGGATCTGAAATGGTGTGTAAGATATGAGAGTGATGTGACTGGTCTGTGAAATAAATGCATCAAAAATATACATATTCTCACTGTACAAAAATGTAAAGTGGAAACTGATACATCTAACAAATTATCATTAGAAATACATTCTATTTTTCAGCTGATTGTGACTTAAAGCCAGTATATTGTACAAGACAGTTGGCATAATTCTTTTAAGAAAAGTTAGGCTGTTTCTCATCAGAAAAAATTTCAATTAACACATCTCTATAGTATTTGAATGCAGTGAAGTAGAGAAAAATAGGGCCGTGTGAGGAACACTTAAGATTTAAAATAAAATGTGTGCTGTCTTGCGATTCTTGTAAAGAAATAGGAACAGTGTCATTCTGCCTGAGTCCTTGACTGAAAACAGAACAACTTGAGAGGACCCTAAAACTTGTAAGGAAAACAAATTTGAATGCAACAGCTGTTGAAATCTCAGATTAAGGACCCAAGATAGGACATGCCCTATGCCACAGAGCTGCACACTTTACTGACTTGTGAGGGGTTAAAATAGATCTCCTCAGTGTTCTGTGATCTAAAATTGTTATAAAATGGAAGGCTAAATTAACCACTATGCATGGTGATATTTGCACTTTCCACTTTCTGGAATTCAAGTAAACAGCAAAGATAGAGCTATTACTTCCCCAGGTGAGGAGGCCTATGCTAACAGGCTCTTGGATGTGATCAGTAAATGATGGCATGATCAGTAAATGATGGGAAATAATAAATGTTCATCCCAAATATTACTAGGGCAATATTAAAACTAGCAGTCAGTCTCATCACAGACTAATTGGGATAACAAGGTGACTCTTTTGTCTAGGTACTTCTTTCCCCTCTTTCCATTTCCCAGATTATTACAGAGCATTTATTCAAACCTGTGTTCTTCCATAAGCAGCAAAGGATGGGACATGCACGGGCCATTAGCTGTAAGACTTGGAAAAGAAACATTTGGAAGTGCTAGTAAGCTCTCAAGCTCTCTAGCTATGCCTAACCCTGGAGCCAGTGCTCTAACAGGAGAGAAACAGATGCTTCTCTTCCTGCTCTCCCTCCAGCTCTCCATGTGGTGATAACAAACCTGGATACATTCCCTCAGTAAGAGCTGCAAGGTCGTCCAAGAGATGAGTGTGGGTGTGAACTATGCTCTGTTCGCCTCTGCTCAGTGTCCAGCAATGACGTGTGCTGTTTGTGCTCTAACTGGAAGGATGCTACAGAGAAGTTGTATCCAGCTCTAGGTCTGATTTCAGCCAAAGGAAGCTGCAGAGACCACACTTTAATTACAGGTCTGACGTGGTTCAAAGGACAGCAGGATTAGTCTTCAACATAACAGATGTGACTATACATGACAGAGAAAGAAACTAAACCAAACAAACCAAACAAAAAAACCCCGAACCCTTGAAGTGAAGACTAGATAGACCTTTCACACTACCAAATGTTTTATAGTCTGTGCATTCATCATGCTTTCATTTAATAAAATCTGCAATGCAAAAAGGAAAAGTCAATTAAAAGCAAAATAAAGTCACCTCAAAAATGACCAAAATTCACCTACAGCTATATCCTCATCTATTCTCACCAAATTTCAGAGCAACTAATGAAAAATGACTACGCGTGGTAGAAAGTCTGAGCAGTGAATGTATCTCACAGTCTGGCAGCTCCTCAGCAATCTGGAGGCATGATGTACCTAGTTAATGCAATGTACTGTTCATTGAAAACAGTGAAAAACACTGCAAAAATTGGAACCAGCTGTCATAACAGTACAGGATAGACCCTGTACTGCTCTGAAAGTATGTAAACACCTACGAGCCCATATTGTGTTCTCAGCAGAACTTTCAGTGACAGCAGCATTTGCAGTATCAGTGTCCATAATGCATCCATAATCATAGGCAGAGTCAACAACAAGGCAGGATTATCTTTCAACTAGTCTGCAGTAGAGCATGAAACGAAACTTTGATTCCTTGGAAATCACTTCTTTAAACAGGAATAGGATTAAACACTAAAACCTTCCTTTTTCGCCTTCCTACACTGTAATTCATCTGGAGTGAAACAGAATGAAGCAGCAAACCTCAAAGGACATTGTAATTATTTCCTTTAGAATACAATGGATCCCAGAGATAGTTTCAAAACATTGCTCTCTGAACTTTTAAGAAAGGTTTCTTAAGCCAGTTCTTGGAAACTGATAAACCAGAGAACCCCAGAGCCTACATCTGCTGTCCGTACAAATTAGGAATTACTCAATCACTGAAACTGAGATCATCAGAGCAGCAGAGGTGAAAGAGGGCCTGTGTTATCCCTTCTCCCTCTCTTCTTTCCCAACATCAAACCTATATTGAGCACAAGAACACTCATATAAAGCAAAACATACTTGTACATAATGGCTTTTCAAGGAAAAATTATGAGTTTCCAATGAAATACGTTTTCACTTGTTTCTTTTCTCGCTCTATGCGCATGATTATTTTGCTCACTTTCTGGTATGGCTTACTCATAATTCTGTATTTGCCTAATAGTATGCAAGTTTGATAAACAGCATGCTAAAACACAGCCAGATGTTTTCAGAGGCTGTGTGTTTTTAAATAATTCCAGGGGATAAAGGTGGCGGAACCTCATTTCTTCCTGTGGTGGGAGAAAAGAGATGGCAGTAGTTTTGACAAGAGCCAAAACCTATAAGAGGGAGAGACATTCCAGGAAATATCAGGGAAAGATGATAATTATGAGAGCCCTCTATTACTGATGGATTTTGAAACACCAAAAAAAAAAGATGTGAGACTAGGAAAAATACAGGAGGCCTTTCCCCGGCATTTTCATGGCTGATCAGGTGATCTGCACCAGGAGGACTGGCACAACCAGTTTCAACTTACCAACTCTTCCTGAAATCCCTCCATGTACACATAATCACGTAGCGTGTAATCACAGTTGTGTGTGTGGCCAGACTTACAGAGCTCCCCTTCCTGCTGTTGGTCAGGCCAATCCACACATTAATTTTGCATTAGGCTTATCAAGTTATTATAGTGGCTATTTCAGATTTTCTCTTCTCTTTTACTTTTCTTTTTCTCCAAGATCTCCAGGACTTACAATAAATCCTGCATTTCTGTTTTGCTACATTAACTAATGTTCCATGGCTTCATGCCACTATCCACTGCCTTCAGTCCTACAGAATTTAGGCTAAGCTGTCCATAGAAAGCAGCCAGAAGAATAAATCATAAACCACATTACATTTCATATAGTGGAGTTAAATTATTTCACTGCTACCAGGAGTATTATTATTATTTTAAACAAGAAAAGAAGCAAGGATTTACAAGTAAAGCCATTTAGTTTCTCTTAATAGTTTTGATATTTATATTAAACTCATTATTGGGCAACTCACTCATTCACACCTTAAATTCAGTTGTCTATAAATTCTTTCCTTTTTAAATGCCTTTGACTGTTGTGTCCTTGAGACCCATTCAAGCTATTTTTATGACTTCTTTGTTTTTATATTGCAGTCTCGAGTCTGTCATGGCACACTAAAAAATGGGGGCTTTGTGTGATGCACAGAAAGGATGTTCCTTGGCTCTGTCTGAGTCAACAGACTATTGCAATCCTATATTCAGCTTATAGCACAAACCCATCCCTTTCCTAGCAACTCCTTCTTCTATCCACCCAGTATGGCAGCTTGCTGAATAGCTGAGGTGCACTAATGGCATTCAGCAGTGAAGATCATACTATGAAGGGAATGAATTTGGGAGCGTAATGTGATGGGAACGAATTTGGGAGGATATTGTGGTCGGAATCAATGCTCGCTGGAGGAGATGAAAATGTACAAAAAGAAAATTGCAGAGTTAGGGCTCCTGAGGCATGGAAAGAGGAGGCTTTTGGAGGATAGAAAATAAATGGGCCCCTACGTGCAAGAGCCTGTCTGTATTTTCATAGTATTGGAGCAAGTATTAATACTCCTATATAGTGTAATAGTGAGAGAAGTCATAATAGATGATATACTTCGTGATGACAAAATTCAAGACTTAGAGTGATTTGAAATCGTATGGCTTCAATTATTGTTCCGTATGAATTCATAATGGTTTCCATTAGTAAAGCGTGAGGTGGAAATGCACCATAATGCCAATCTGCCCTTCAAACCCTGTCAGCAGAAAACCCACCCAGCCTGTAGTTTAAACTCAATGAACTAAATTCACCCTCGTTCAACTGCTAGAGAAACTTTCTGAGTTTTGACAGTATTGGTGTGCCTTTTTTTTCCTCATTTCACAGTGTTCCAGCATGATCATATCCTTCAGTCAACTGCACTTGTACTGACAGAAAACAGTTCAAAATGATTCAAAGGCACTGTAAGCAGAAAAGCCTGCAGGTCGCTTTTAAGTTCAACAGAAACCCTTCACATTGTTTGTGGGTTTGTATGTGGTAAATGTCATGCATTAAACACACCGTTATTAAATACACATTAAATACATATGTGCCATGGATGAAGGTAACTTGCTTACTTCCTTCAGGCACAGACATTTGCTCACACTTGCAACAAGAATAACTTGAGAACTTTTGCCAGATTCCCTCACATGCATTCCTGCTCTTCCCCAACGGCATATGGTGGACCCCATCTCCAGCTGGTCTACATCAGATGAGTTTCACTGAAGTATATTAATTCCATAACAAATTAACTACAGAAGTTCAAAATAGCACATAAAATTCTGGAAGCACTTTCCCAATTTTCCATAGTATTTAATCTGCTAGGAACTGTATCTGTCAATAAAACCTTTTACTTCAATCTACTCTGTTAGGCTTGTGAGCCCTTTTGTGACCTTGCCTCAGGGACATTTTCACTGATACACCCTGCTGCCCACTAAATTAGTCTTAATATAACATTTTAACAAACTCTTGAAAAACTTATTAATGAATTTTCTTCCATTCTGAAAAGTCCTTCGGACAAGACAAATCATGTCCAGAATCTGCCATTGTCAATGAAGAAACTTTTTGTTGAGTTCAGGAAACTTGAGTAGGCTTCTATGTGTGCACCAGCCTCTTTACCAACCAACAAAGCTGAAGCTCTTGTGAAGATGACTGCTACCATGTAGAAACAGAGTAATTTGAAAGCATTCTCAAAGAATGAGAGAAATACTTTGTATGAAAAAAAAAACAGAGAAAAGCCACTCCTCTGAAGAAAAACAGAAAACACTGTCTTGCTAAACTGTTCTTGTGAGTTTTCCTGGTTAACACACTTTTCTTGTGACAGTTCTTGTGAGTTTTGTTGGTTAACACACTAACATACACACCAGCATGGAGCCCAAGAGGACAGAGGCAAGAACAATAGCATGGAATACCTGAGCACATGAGCAATGCTCAATAATCACTGAAAAGGAGGGTCAGCTTCCCAACTACTTTCAAAAACTCTGGCAGGCTCAAAGCCTGTTACAGCTTTGTCTATATTAAAAATTTAAAAAATTTTCTCTTAGCCTAAATTGTTCCAGTAAGCAAAAACAAACTCAGTGAAAATGAAAAAAATCAGTGTCCCAAATCAACAGAATATGCATCAGTTAAAGGGACTTGTTGCAACTCCCTGTACCTTTTTTCTTCTTCCTGTAGCTGTAACAGAAATCCATAATGCACATTTTTGTAGACCATGTGCCATTTCTCATGTAATGTTAGTGCTTCTAAACTGCATGGTTGTAGAATGAGAATCTGGACCTTTGTGTGAAACTGGTGTCTTTCTGAGAGATAAGTTTTGGAAGAAGTCTCATGCAAACAAGTCTTCCATGAACATAAGAAGAAAATCCACAAGTAGTGAAACTGAAAAGAAATAGGTTTTACAGAGGTGCCTTTTACACGACATAGCATTACACCATGTGAGTCATTGCTTTGCCATGCATTCAAGCATTGGCCAGCAGTAAAAGTAGAATTAGACATTCAAACAGATAATAAGAACATCCAAAGCTCTTTTTGAAAAGGTTAAAGATATATATTATTCTTACCTTAGCTCACAAACTAATGAAACAGCCAGGAGGAGGAAGAACCTTCTGAAAGGGAGGTTAGCTATCTGTCTGACCTGGCATATATCTTTCTCAGATGTCGGCTCTGCTAGGACTGGATACTGAACTGAATGAGCAATTCTTTCCAGCTCAGAGATAAATACAGAGTTCCTGCTGTTATCTCTGGTGTTCTCAGGTATTTTCCAGAGGCCCCTTGCACATGCATTACATACCGTTGTTCATTGCACCGCACCCATCTCCGTGGCTCCTAAAGACCTCGTGCTTCCAAGGGTTTCTCTTGCTGTCAGCTGACCCTGGAGACTCCAGTGAGGGGTCCACAGCATAGAGCTGCACCAGTTGTTATGAGTTCAGACTGCAAGAGCTCAGCCCATTTCTCCCCCGAGATCTTGGAGGGGAGCACTCAGCAGAGCAGTGTCTGCAGCCCTGCTCAGACAGAACTGAGCCGTGCAGCCACCCAGAAGAGCTTCCCAAGATCCAGTGGACACCAAAGCACACTGCAGAGCAGCACTGTGCCAGAATACACAATCATATGCAAAGGGCCATGTCCATCTTGGGGAAATGGGCCCAAACCAAAGCCCATTTGCGAACCATACGCGCAAATGACCCATCCCTTTACCCTAGACTGAACTCAAGACTCAGCCGTAAGGCCACAAGCACCTCTAATAGTGGAATTTGTTTGAAATGGGATCTGAATCAAAGATTATGGCCATGATTTATGTTTAATATTTGGTCATATTTTGCTCACTGTAACACAGTGTGGAGGCCAATGCTACTCTTCTTTCTAATTGCTTGGCATCATGCTGTTGGATGGAAAACAATGTTCCTATATAGTCAAGATCTCTGGTTTCCAAAATATATACTTTCTTTTCTTTTTTTTTAATATCAGAACAACTGAGCTATAGGTAAGAGAATGCTTTCATTAAACAAACAATCAAAATGTCAAATTCTTACATCCTAGTGGAATAAGAGGCTGGAAGCCTGAAAGATGCAGTCACTTGTAACTTAAGCTACTAACACTCCAGAGAGTACTGACAGTTTTCCAGCAAGGGAAGCACTAGGCCCCTCTGTACATGAATAGGCTGTATCCTCCAGAGGAGCTCAAGCTGCAAATGCCAACATGAGTTTCCCAGAAACAAACTGTGCTTCATAGCAGCATTCATTCCAGACCGCAGGAGGGACAACACCAGAAGGCCAAAGGAAAATTAGCATAATGACCAAGTGATTTATAGCACTCATCGAAGGCAGTGTTATTACAAAATGAGGAAAATGTCTCCTCTTTCAGCACTTTAATCACTTGGGGCAATGTAAATGCCAAAGGCTCACACCTTTGTATGCAGCCCTATAATTACAAGACATAAAGCAGAGGAAAGAGACTAACAACTCAGCTGTGCTGAATGAGAATAGTTACAACATCAAGCAAAATCTCTCACTAGTCATTTTGAAGAACCAGGTTTGGAAACAAAGTAAACACATTCTCAATTTATACAGAGCACTTTTGAATCTTTTCACCCTGCTGTGGTGTTCAGCAATACAAATTTCTCTCTCCCACTGGCACAAGCAAGTAGCAGTGCAATAGTATTGACAGGAGCAATGAGATCAGCAAATACTTTGATTTCTACTTCACTATCTGCTTTTTCTCTGTTGAGCTTCTCCTGATAGCTGGAGAATCATTATCTATAAAGCTGTTAGTTTTCTGGTGTTTTGATGTGGTTTGTCTTTCTAGTTGCTTTCAGTGCCAATTCAGTAACTGCAAAGACGTTTTAGGAAATAGCTCCCAGAAACATGCCCTCTAACCAAGGAATTGGGCTGGTCCCTCACGTGCTCCCTCTTGCCTTCCTGAATGGAAATGTACCTACTTTATACACCAAGTTAATTATTTGGTGCTGAACGGACTCAAAGTAGATCTCCTTGCCTACCTGAGATTTAGGTGAACAAGAAAACAATTTACTGCTAATGGCCAAAACGGGTGATAAATAATCTGAGGTTTATATATCTCGTTTTATTTTACTGAGGATGGAGGACAAATAGAAAGTCTCCAGTCCAGGATTTGCAAAGCTACAGAATACACAGACTCAAATCTGAAAAACTGGACAGATCATGAGAAAAAGGAAGATTATTGGTATATGAATTCATGGTCTTCCCAAAAAAACCCCAAAAAACCCCCAAAAAAACCAAACAACAAAACAAAAAAACAACAACAAAAACCAAAACCCCACTTTATTTTCTAATTACTTCCTTTGGTAATGAAAAGATCACTCTCAGCTTCCATGTGTGCTGCCATTCAGACTCCTGGCTGAAACTAAAAACACAGATGAGGAGTATCAGAGCTCTCACCCTTGGAAATGCCACTTTGTGTTTCCAGGTCTGTTTTGCACTTGATGCTTAAAACATACAAAGCAGGGACTGCCATATCAGAGAAGACTTCTGATCCATCTATCCAGTAAAAACTTGTGGGATAACCTATCTGAAGAAGGAATGTCTTGCTTCAGACAAGTTCCTCCAGACAGTTGCTGAACTATATTCTGAAGTCCAGGTACTTATCCAAAACTAATTCAATGTTCCCACTATATAAACATGTCTAATCTCTTGATGCCTGCCAAATTTTGTTCCAACAGCTCATACCACAATCACCTAAAGAACTTCACCATAAATTTGGATGTTTCAGATCCTGTGCGTTGTCCAGACTCATCTTCTGATGAAAATGCCATGATTTAGAATACTAACATACAACAGCGTTGGCAAGCCTGGTACAGAGTCAATAGATAAAGCTTTAATTCTCAATCAAATGAATGTCTCTTAATGAAATTGAGTGTCAATGGCATGCAGGAAGAACAAGTCTTGATTTGTACTTTGCTTCCAACAGAAAATGTGTTACTACAGTTACAAATATGTTTTAGAGATCTGGTGTCACTGGAGGAAAATTAGGTTATAAGAACTAGGGACCTACTCAGCCTGGATTTCAAACCTCAATTCTGACAATATTACTATATTAGTATATATTAACTAATATATGTCCATATAAAAGAGAATGGAGCCAACCTCCTCTGACTCATTAGTTCAACTCCTGTCCAAACAAATTAAGAGAGAAAGTTAGCTATTCATTATAGGGAAGGGAAGGGAAGGGAAGGGAAGGGAAGGGAAGGGAAGGGAAGGGAAGGGAAGGGAAGGGAAGGGAAGGGAAGGGAAGGGAAGGGAAGGGAGGGAAGGGAAGGGAAGGGAAGGGAAGGGAAGGGAAGGGAAGGGAAGGGAAGGGAAGGGAAGGGAAGGGAAGGGAAGGGAAGGGAAGGGAAGGGAAGGGAAGGGAAGGGAAGGGAAGGGAAGGGAAGGGAAGGGAAGGGAAGGGAAGGGAAGGGAAGGGAAGGGAAGGGAAGGGAAGGAAGGGAAGGGAAGGGGAAGGGAAGGGAAGGGAAGGGAAGGGAAGGGAAGGGAAGGGAAGGGAAGGGAAGGGAAGGGAAGGGAAGGGAAGGGAAGGGAAGGGAAGGGAAGGGAAGGGAAGGGAAGGGAAGGGAAGGGAAGGGAAGGGAAGGGAAGGGAAGGGAAGGGAAGGGAAGGGAAGGGAAGGGAAGGGAAGGGAAGGGAAGGGAAGGGAAGGGAAGGGAAGGGAAGGGAAGGGAAGGGAAGGGAAGGGAAGGGAAGGGAAGGGAAGGAAGGGAAGGGAAAATTTCAGTTGGGAAGGACCTACAACAATTATCCTCTCCAGCTGTCTGACCACAAGTTAAAGCACGTTGTTAAGGGCATTGTCCAAATTCCTCTTAAACACTGACAGGCTTGGGACATCGACTACCTCTCTAGGAAGCCTGTTCCAGCATCTGACCACTCTCCCTGTAAAATGATGCTTCCTAATGTCCAGTCTTATCCTAATGTCAAGTCAATGTGATATGTCATACATGATCAGACACATCAGATAACCCCACGAAAGGCAGGTTTTCACACCACATTGAAGTTGGTGCTCTATGTCAGCTCTGTGATAAGCAGGAGGGCCCTTCAAATCACGTACATAGCAAAAGTGAAGAGATGCCAGTATAGAATAATAACTGCTCCCCTAGTTTCCTTAGGAAGCTCTCTCTGACAATGGGATTTAAATGATGGGAAAGAAAAAGGACCCCTCTCAAACTTTTGTTGTTTTGCAAAAGAAATAATGCTCCACGCTTTCCTAGAGACCTTTTCTATCTATAAAACATATTTTAAAGGGCAAGAGACATGAAAGAAAGTCTCTGACGTGCAGATACAATGTCAAAGTGCTGCCAAATATCTGTGGAGTCGAGATTCTTCAAGAAACACAGTGTCAGCAAGTACAGTACTCTGGCTAGCTGACTCCAGCTGATCTGCTTTGTGTATACTAGCAAAAACGCAATCTGGTTTTTGGGGTTTTTTTAGAGAGACTAGTCTGCCTTCCCCTAAAATACAGAGTTTTTTAAAGACATCCATCCTTTTCAGTTTGCATCTCAGGAGCATTTTCTCAGAAGAGGCGATTTGGTGCCAAGAAAACAAAATATCTAGTTAGTGCTTCTGCTTGCAGGCAAAGCAAAGAGGTCAGCAGCCCATCAAACACTGCATCCCTCTCCGCTTCTGGCAGAGCAGCAGCACATAGAACAGAGCAGCTCTTGGGTAAAGGGGCACACACTCTCCCTGGAGCTGCCAATCCTGAATCTGCTCAGGCATTCAAGTTTTCTCCACCTATTTTATATTTTCAACCTCTCTTTAGCAATTTGTCCAAATGAAATACAGAACCCTGTAACTTAAGCCCACAGCACACATGCTGTACAGATTTTCTCAGAAACTACTCACAAAACCCAAAGAGCTGTGGAACAGAGGTGAAAAATGCCACCATCCACTTAAAAATATGTAGATAATGGCTACACTTTCCTGTAAGGAAAGCTTAAAATGAAATTACTGCATTCATCCAAAGACTGAGGGCCCACACCTCTCAGAGGACACATCCTTGAGAGCCAAAGTGGGCAGGCTTTACTGGGAAAATTCTCCCAGTCATGACAGACAGAAGTAAATAAATTAACAAATAAAAAAAGAAAAATCTTTTATCAGGCAGTTAAAAAAAGATCCTTTGACTGCCTTTTCCCAAAGCTCGCTTCAGGGCTGTACATTAGAAAATGATTAATGGAGTGCTATTTAGCACCACCTTGTGCTGACTTGTCCTTTTCAAGTGAATGCAATCAAGGGAGAGAAACAGATTCAGTCTTGACAACCCAATGCATAAGGCACTGGGTAAAACACTTGGGTGATTGGATTGGATTTGTTAGATTGGGGTTTTTTTTATCACAACAGCAATTTCAGAATGTAATTAGCAAGGGCAAAACTTGCCATATTATACCATTTAAAAATTAAACCAACCAACCAAAACCCCCAAACCTGTATAGGCAAGAGTGCATTTGATAAAAAATAAGAGGAATTTCTTAAGTTTGTACTTAACTGTACATATTACAAAGCAAGAAGATTATTATATTTACTATACTACAGATAGTCTTTACCACACATAACTAGTGAAATTAGATATCAGTGTAAAAAATATAAGTTAACTTAAACCAACTACTTTTGGAAAAACGTGAGAGGGAAAAATCTGATTTTGAAGTCTGTGTGACACAAATTTAACACATCAGGGCTGATCTTCCTGTGTCCATGGATGGGGTTATGGAGTCCTGGTTCCTCTACCTCAGCCTTTCAGTGTTGATAGTGATGCTCACAGCCCTGTTCACAGACAGACCTGTACATGTGTTCATCCTCAGAGCACCTCTTTGGAGTCGGAAAGTGCTATTATCCCTCCCTGCTGTGAAGGGGGCCCTTTGCTTTACCCCCTACCCACAGTTGTGTAGCACAGGGTTTTTGGACCCAGAACTGGGGTTAGATTTTATTTCTGTGACCCCTTCTGCATGTGCTGCCAGTACCAAACCCAGTTATTGATGTTGTGTACAGACACCCCCAGCTCTGGGTAAAGGGCCCAGTCTGAAGCCTGACAAAAGTGCAGTGGCATTTTCCAATTGCTTTCTGTGGTTCTTGGATTAGATGCTGTGAGAACAGGTGATGTTTAATAAAGAAAAACTTCAGTCTGCCAGAAACTCTTCTCTCCCTGACAAGAAAAACCCCAAAAACCAAAAAACCAGAAATAAAGTATTTCAGTGATTTCTAAGAATCCATTGATACCTCAGAGTTTGGATTTTCTAATTTTTTGATGTGCAACCTTTCCAAAGTCTGTGAGTAGTTGTGAAACACAGCAAAAAAGCAGCCTTTTCCCGCATTTTTCTGCAGAAAGTCTGCACAAGGCAAGCCACACCTCTGCAGGGAGCTCCCACCCTGCATCAGCCCTGACACTGAACTCCCTGCTTCCAGTCCCAGCTGGGAAGGTCAAAGGACTGCTTTCCTGGATAAACTGTCCATAACAAGTGTGTAAATAACATGTAGGTTAAACAAATGCTAATTATGGGCTGACAGCTGAGGCCCTTGGCAGGTTCTCTACTTGCTGCCTGGACAAGGTGGTCAGGGATTTTGCATCACAGTCTGCCTCAGAGAGAAAATTCACTCTTGGAACTGGCAAAGGTTTATAAAGAAGGGAAAGTGTAATTAAAAACTCCCCTGAGAGAAGCTGCATTAGGCCAGGTTGGATGGAGCTCTGACCAAATTCCAAACCCCCTACCATGGGCAGGGACACCTTCCACTAGGCCAGATTGCTCAAAGCCTATCCAACCTGCCCTTGAACACTTCCAGAGATAGGGTATCCAGAATTTATTTGGGCAGCCTGTGTCTCATCACCCCCATAGCAGACATTTTTTTCCTAATATCTAATCTAAGCCTACCCTCTTTCAGTTTAAACTCATTACCTGTTCTTCTATCATCATGAGTGAAAACATATACACATGAAGCTGCAAAAATACTTCTAGAGTATTGTTCAGGATGCTTTTTAAAGGGAAAAATGAATACTCAGCTTCATTATACTGAACAGTCCAGAGTGGACTGGAAAGATGAAGAGGTTCACTGTCAATTCATTAAAAAATGAGAATTAACAAATGACTTGAATCACAAGTCATTGATAAAGACAGTACCGCAGATCTATCACTCATTATCACACCTTTGGTGTCTTCAGTCAAACAGCTGACATTATCTACAGGGTTTGAACTTGATAAATTTCAAAGGGAAATAGTGCTACAGCAAATGGTCTCTCTGACAATAAACCTAATGAAGTCTAGACCACAGCAAAGGAAATGGTTTTATGATCAAAAATCATTAAAGAAAATATTTCCTTTGGTTCCACTACCAACTAAATCCAGTCTTGCAAAATCTAGCATGATCTAAAAACAGCCTAAACAAAATGATAGCCAAATAAAATAAAAGGAAACAGAAAAAAAAGAAAGATAGATTAGCCTAATCTCTCTGGATTAGGTATCAGGCTGTAAAATGGGTTCAATGTGCCATTGCAAGTGCAGAGACAAGTGGAGTTGAAATATGAGGAGTTTCTCAGCTCAAATAGAACAGGGAAAATTGTGCAAATTTATTAATTCTGGCCCGCATGTATCCCATTAAAGACAACTATTTGGAAATAGTTTCTTTTAAAGGCCTATATTAATCTTAGGTTCACAATAATTCACAATGCACATCTTCATTGCCCATCTTGTGCACTCAGCTTGCTTATGTTCAGTGATTGCCTTGAGGATATGAGTTAGACCTCCTAAAATTAGCACCCAGTTATGCTGGAACATCAGGGAGAGAAGCAACAGCGTGTGAAAACCTCTGAAGGGAGATCCTGTTTCCCCGCTCTATGGTCAGAGAAACTGATATCTAGATCCATTTTGGTTCATCTACCTCTCTTTCCCCTGAAGGACTTGGGACTTCCTGGCCACATCTCCCACCTTCCACAAAGCCGCAAGAGCACTTTCAATGAACTGGCTTCCTTCAGTCAGAAGAGGTTCAAACCCACATCTTCCACAAGACAGCCCTGGGATTCAGGACAGCAGGTCACTCAGGACAGGTGATCTATGTGCTGTGTGATCAGGCATGCAAGAGTCAGACTAAACGGAGAGCTGCTGCAAGGAACCGTGATTAGAGGCTAGCAATAAGGACACTCAGCTGGGACACAAGAAGCATGGAAAACCTGCCTGAAAGCCAGCAACAGAACTCTGGATCAGGTTCCCCCCCTCTTCTTTATCTTTCAAATCACAGGTTCCTGTCCATACATTGGTGAACAAATCTCATGGCAACATCTTTTTCTTGGAAGCCATCAACTACCTTGTTGATACAGAGTTATAAAACTCTTCCTATCAACAAAAGATGTTCTGCTTCAATGTTTGATTGAAGATACACGAACTTTCAGAGAAGTGATTCCCAGCAGACTTAACATACGCTGATTTTCCCACAGCACATCCAGACCTATTTACCAATTCTCCTCACTGAAGAGCCACCGAGGACGTCATTGAGTACAATACTTAATGACAAAGATAAGATTTCCTAACATTTAAGGACATACACAACAATCTTCTGGTATTCCACTAAACTGAAACTTCCTCTGGTTTTCTGAAGAATAGTTACGTCATAGTGATACATTCTTCAACAGTCCTGTGTTTATATCTGTACAACTGAATGAAGAGCCTGACAATCTGTCTGTAGGAGTCCCAGGGTCTAAAAAAGATTTGCTTAATTGAAAAAGAAATCTCTTTTTCAGCCCAACTTCTGTTCACAAAGAAGTTGAGTTACATCATCTGAAACTTGAACATAAACAGGAATTGGTGGGTTGGGAAGTCTGAGGAGGAACAATTTATTTTTATTTTGAAAAATGTGTTTCTGAATAGAAACATTCTTATATAAGCATGAACATGTTCTTTTGCTAAGTGTACAAATTTTTTTTCTACAATATTTTTAGAGCTATAGTTTTCTTACCAAGTTCAGCAATTATATATTATATGACAAATAATAAGAGTTCATTTCATGTCCACAAATCCAGTTCAAAGCTACCTACCTCTAGTAGTGGTAAGACTGCCAGATCACCAGCAGAGCTGTGAAAACTACCATACTTGAGAATTTTCCATTATTAATTTGTCCTAAAGCAGCTGGATGAGGAATTCAGCAACCCTCCTGCTCAACCTGGGAACTTTTCAAGCTTCCCATAGCCAAAAATCTAGTACTTTCTGTTAGATCATGTCTAGACACAGTCTAGACCATATCCAGTCCCCCCAGACAGGTACACATCCCCGTTCTCAGGCCCAGATGTCCATATCCCAGCTTCTCATCCTAGTGGGTGTGTTCCCTGCCTACACACCTCATCCTCCCACATGCCCTGTTTTCTCTTGCAAAGGAAACCCACACGCCTACCCTGGACAGGCTCCACGCAGCCTCCACCAGCTGCTGAAGATGCAGGACTGAGAGGCCAGGACTTCGAGGACGGCTGATGTGGCCAGGGTCCAAGTTAAAAAATCCCATTTCTGAGATGCAGGGAAAAAGGAAGCCAAGTTGATTCAGTAGTCTGGATACTGGTATCTAGAGTCATTTTTCAATTACTTACAGTATTGAAGACACAGAGCTGGCAGGTGTGACAAGAAGCTGTGGATGACACATGTACCTAAAGAAAGGCAGCTGCAGCCCAGAGACCCTACATTAAGACCTCCAACACGTTTCCAGAAATGTTGAAACTAAGTTCCTCAGAGTTAATAAATGGAAGATGTGAAAAGCCATCTTTGGTTTTTTTAAAGGCTAGCTAAAATATTTGCAAAATAGACAGTGAGTGCAGAAGTAGTTTATCGCCTCTAGCTTGATTGTCTTCCATAGCTTATTCTTGATTGCACAAACAACCATACTCAAACTCATCAGTAATAATTTTTTCCTGCACTTTTCCATAACTAATGTGCATGCAATGTGTAATACATACACTTTTTTTGCTTTCATTCAGTAATTCTGTAAATATCTGTTAATATCTCAGTGTCTCTGTAAAACAGCAAAGTTGAGGCACACCAGTTCTTCATATTCAGCTCCACATGCAGCAATAGCAAAGCATCCAGCATCGCATTTACTCATGCCCGGTCAACGTGACTGAGCATCATTGCCCAGCTTAAACTTGGTGAGAGACGAGTAAAGCACAGCATCTACAATGAGTAAAATTCCAGTTTTGCAGCAAGACAGCCTTACCATTTTTCAGAGTTGTGTGCATTGACAGAGCTAACTTCAGAAATCAACCCCAGGTTCATTCTGCTACTCCTCTGACATAAAGAGGTCAAAAATTGTCTTAGCTGCCAACTACCTGCACTAGATCAATCAAATGTTACTAACCAGGCCATGCTGGGGTCTGGCACAATGCGTGCGGTGAGGTTACAGACAGTTTCTCCTGCCTCATCCAGGCATCTAATCTTCTTTTATACTGTCAGAGTATGAGGTCTTCAGTCAGTCCTTTCTGCTGATCATTTATGCCTTGGGAGTATGTAATGCCTTAGCAAAGTTACTATACCTTTTAACCAAAATGTTAAAAGCCTGCATCTCCAGCTGAGGTTACACTTCAGATACTTAGAGCAGGGTGTTGTTTATTTTAAGTGTAATTAATTATGTCTCAGATTTTTTCAGCACAAAACAGGATTTCAAAAGCTTATAAAATACATAGTTTCCTTTTTCTTATTAACAAGTTTTTATTAGAAGTTCTTTCTACCTGAAATACCTACAGAGAAGTAAACAGCAGACTTCTCCAGGCAAAACCAACATTTCAAAAGTATATCTCATTGACACCCAACAATAAAATTTTTATTGACTACTTAAAGATGAGAAAATTAAAGCCAAGGAGTAAAGAGTATCAGTGGAATGTGACCTAAGTATCAACATAAAGCATAGGGTTAAACCCCAATCCAAATACCTCATGGAGAAATGGTAGAGACACTGCCATAGTACTCCTCAGCATGAACTCTTTCCGTTGCAAACTATCCACGAGGTAGGAGAAGATAAGGTGGTAAATGAGCTCCAGCTGGCAATTTACTGTGCCTCCTGTGAGACAGTTATTGTAAAATAGCATCACATGGTTCATGATTATTGGGCCAAGCACAGTGAGTGCATACTGAATGTTTGTTAGTATTTTTTTTCCTAGCACAAATGCAAACAACTGTGCCTGGCTGCATTAATTCGGGTTCATGTAGCATGGCTAGAAATTATGAGGGTAGGTGGAACTTGAGAATTCTGTAGCTAATTCAGGAGTTTCTTCAGGATCCAGCTCTCCTTCCAAGAGATGTCAGGTGTTTAGTGCTAGAAGGAGTCAAATCTAAGGAAAATGTACCCTCAGAAGAAGCTGAAATTACATGGATTGCTGCCTTTCTTTCCATATACCAGCAGTGGACTATATATTTATATCCTCGGAGTAGGGTCATTCGACATCATGTCAAGTCATTTTACTTTACTGTCTGGACTGATAATATTAAGACCACTATTTCTACAAAGAGGATTGGAAGAGTAAAATCAGGGGGTCCTGCATAAGTTTTCCAGTACAAAATCTTGAGATCTATACTCAAGAAAAACATAATAAGAATGTAAAGACAGCTTATAAGTTACCATAAATAAAAGTTAAATGGCATAAGGAAATACTCCATTTGCATTTTGGGTCTAAAGTGGACTTCCAAATCTCTCTGCATATTCTTGCGTGGAAGGAAAGGAAAAAAAGCTATTAGTTTGTTTCACTGATTGAACATGGTGTAATATGACTAGTTTGGGCATAAACTGGGACATCTGTCCTGTTTTATATTTATTCTTCTCGCTGACTATTGCAATACAATCAGAGCTACTTTCATTTGGAAAAAAGGGAACAGAAGACTATGCAACATTGTGTATTTTTCCCATCAGTTCCCCAGGAGCAGAAGAGAGTAAAAGAGACAGAAATAGGACAGCTTTGTTCTGCTGCAATTCAGGTTTTATTCGGTTTCAGGTTTGGGTTTTCTGAAGGAGTTGTTTATTTCCACATTGTATTAAAATTCAGAGTCGCATATGATTTTTCTTAGAAAAAGCCAGATTAAAAGAAAAAAAAATGCTAGCACTTGTAAAGATTCTTAGTTCCCCAGTGACTTCTTTTCAATTTGTCAGTCTTTACAAGGAAAACTTCATGAGTATTGCATCGTACAGAGATGAAAATCATCAACCAAGAGATTTAGGACAGATTTTAGATATCCTTGGCCTGAGACACTGAGTATTTTGATGAGCTCTTGAAACTAATTAAAACAGCCACAGGAAGCCAGAGTTTGTCTGAAGGACAAATTTGATGTTAGCACCTGTAAAACTGAGAACATATGCAGTAGTAAACTTCATTATTTCAAATATCCTGAGAGTTAGAGGACTCATGTCCAGCTAAGTTACATTATCATAGTGAATGCAAATATTATGAAGGCATGATTAACTATCTCAGCATAATTACTTTATGTAACAAATATGTCTGATGCAGAGATATTTTTTTCCTTGGCACATCTTCCCAACGGCTGTCAGCCAGTGGTTTAGAGTGTCCCTGAACCAAAAGTCACATCCAGATTATGAAGTTTACTTGTCACCTGGGGATCTATATTCCACAAAGAAGATGAAGTATTTTTGCCTACTTCTGAATTAGACTTCTGCTGCCACAAGTGTTTCATGATATAGCAAATCATTATGTAGAAGATAATTCCTTTCATTTATTTTATCTTCTGTTTATCAGCAACTATCTCTTTCAAAGAAAAAAAAAAAGAGCTCATTATTTAAATTAATTGTTCCAAGTTTTTAAGAATCATTCTTTGTTCACCTTCTCTTTAACAGTCTTTTGCAGATTGTTATCAAATTCCCCTAGTTAGACTCATTTGTCCTCAGCTCCAACCTGCTGAGTGAATCAGCAGGTTCTGCAGCCTCTTCCCAGTGCCAACACTTTGGCTTTGGGAGCTCATGACCAGTTCTGGCACAGTGTGGCTGAACCTTGGGTGCAGCTGCTGGGACAGAGCTGTGTGAGAAAGGTCTAGGAGATGCCTCGCTGGGGACCTCTTCCCAGCTTGGGATCTGCTTTTGGCCAGAGTCCTGGCCCACAGTCCTTGTCGGAGCAGCACTCAGGGATGCAGGTGCCTGGCCTCGTGCTGCGCCCACCTGCCGCCTTGCCTTCCCAGCGTGGCTTCAGACCAAGTCTGTCACCACGATCTGGTCTAGAAATGAGGTTCTAGAAATGACTGCCCTGATAACCCCCCAGACCTGCTCTGCTCCTCTTGTTCGGGTACCATGGGACAGGGCTCCTGCCCAAGGGTCTCTACCCTTCGATACAGGAACTATTTTCTTTCCAGAGCAGCCCAGCAACCACGACACCCTGACAGGCCTGAAAATGTCGAAAGATGCTATGTTGGAGATACAAGCCTCTTTCACTACTCAGAAGATACATTCCTCAGGGAATTCTTTTAGTAAGCTAACCTGGATATTACTTCTCGTTGAGGCAAGATATCATCAGTACTGCTGAAAGCTTCTAAGAGACCTGACAGATAAGCATGGGTAATTATACATTGCTCGTTGTTAGGAAAATTTATCCTAATTTTAGTGACAATAAGATGGAATCAATTCTGTGAGTCAAATGGGTGATGGGGTAAAATATAAGCAAATATTACATGGACATGTAAATGGCATTTAGGCAGATACTCTATAAATCTACTGAAGAACAGAAGATGTTATAAAGGTTGTCAGATGGCTAGAACTTATATAACTTAAATATGTTTCCATAGTGTTTTTAAGACAAATCCCAGTCTTGTCACTTTTTAATCTTTCAGTAGGGGAACCTTACTAATTGAAGAGCTTTTAAAGGAGTTTTTATACAAAGTTAAAGGAAAACCACTTGCCAGAGTAGATAAATCACCATGAATTCAAGAACCTTCTTCCTGATATAGAACCTTGTCTAAGTGAGTAGCTCTACACTAGTGTAAAAATCAAGTGTATGACCAGGAGAATTGTGTTTCTTATCTGATAACCCATCTATAATCCAGGTGTACTATAGCAGATGCAAAACAAGACCTAAATATTCTAAGCCCCTCAAGGATCAGTCTAGATGTAAACAGTTTATCACCTATTCTAAGTAAGGAAGAAATTACCACATTCAAATTGAAACACATCATTTCAAGGCCCAAAGCTCCACACTCCACATTACATCATAAAAAGGTAAGGGGGTGTGTGGGGGAGTGTGTGTCTGCCTGCCTATCTTTTTCAACAGAAAGTTTCTATTATTAGTCTTAGCAGCACAGAAACAGAAAAAGAGCACTGTTGTGGGGGGAAAAACACCAGAGGGAAAAACCACGTGAAAGTATTCCCATTCACATTAGCTTGGATGTCTAGACATAAAACGTGATAAGTTATCAGTAGCACATTAACTTAACACATGGCCTTTAAAGATGCATGTGCAAGCAATGAACTTGTTTTATATTTGTCCCTGGCACAACTCATGATCATTCTAAGCCAATAGCTTTAGACACGTCAGGTTTGCAAATATCTTTAACATTTTTATTTTACTTTTATTGCTTGTCTTCTTTTTACCCTGCTTCTCCCTTTACAAATTATGTACGCTTGTGGAAACTGAAATCTTCCTCCATGAATTCTTGCCTTAATTCTGAACCAGGTATAATTTAAGAAGCTACAGACCATAATTTTCAGGTTAGACTTAGTGGATATTTGAAATAACAAAAAGATTGCTTAAATTTCAGGATGGAGATTTTCTGTTGGAAAACCGGTCAACAGAATTTAAATTGTAATTTTCATAAGTGTAGAGTAGATAAATTAGGAAAAAAGTACGCAGGAGCAATTTTACACGCAAATGAGATAGAATATGCTGAGCTGGAAGTAGCTGTCATAGTGATATAAGGTGAATACAGCAATACAGGCTTTATTCATCACATGAACACCCATATACGGAATGCACATGGATATGCAAAAAAATAGGGAAGTAAGTTCTTTATAATAAATCTAAAACTTTACATAGAACTACACAGAATATAGTAGAGATAAAAGAGACTAATTACTTGCTACAAATTTGCTTAAATTTATATGAAACTATTATTTTCTTCTCTGTTGAGAAAGTAAACATAAATCCTTCAAACAGAAGCACATACTGGTAGACTGTCAGAAAAAGCAGATCACAGCATATTTACAGCCTTTGCTCACACAAACTGGAAAGCAAACTGGAAAAGGAAGCACATAAATCAAAGCTCATAGCGATGCCTATGCCTGAAGTGTGGGACAGGACACCAAAGCTTCTGCTTCTGACTATTTTTGACCTCAAGACAAGATACTTAAACCCATTCACTGAGACTCACATACATGCCTTCATTTCCAAGGAAGGTGAAATGTGGCCACCCATTTGAGACTTACTCAAATTCTAGCACAAAACAGGTTCTTTGATTCCCCTTATTTCATTTGTTCACACAATAAAATATTGTTAAAAAGTTACCTAAATGAGTTAGTATAGGATTTTAAAGGAAAATGAAACTTTACTGTTACAGATTATCTCTGTATATTTTCTAAGATTTTCTAATAGACTATCTTAATGGTGTTTTCAATGTCTTAAGCAGTGGTAGTTCAGATGCCGTAGTAAAAGGTTAACTGCTTTTGGATTCACTGCCACTGTCTGGGTAGGCCCCAAAGAAGTTTCTGTAACACCAAAGGAGACACACAATAACTTCACAATTAAGAATTAAACTTCTTAGTCAGAGGTTCATGTTTTACTGGAAGATGTGGGCTTCTGTTCATAAGAATTGGAATCTGGATTGATTCTGACATCTAATAAACAATGACCAATTCTCATGTAAGTAGTTCACTCCCACCTTCCTTCCCCATAGGACCTTCTTTACTGTCTGAATTAGTCATGTAGTCAGACTGGTGTCTTACCACCACAAATAAGCAAAGTTTTTTAGCTGTAAAAAAAAAAACAATTGAAATGAAAAGTGTTGGTTATGTTTCCTCATGCAAGAAAATAAATACACGGCAAGGATGACTCACATTAATTTGGAAACGTCTAGGAATTCATCAAACCTCACTGCTCCTCACAGATAAATATTTTGTAGCATACTCCACTTGTCTGTCATAATAAAGTCCAAGTATCCCTGTGAGCCACAAGTATTTTTTAGTTACAACATATTTAACCTGGAAATACTCAGAATTTGAGACAAATTAGCTGCTACAAATGCCTGTTAAATTTATACAAAACTAATATTTTCTTCTCTGCTGAGAAAATAAACATAAACACTTCAAGCAGAAGCACATACTGCTAAACTGTCAGAAAAAAGCAGATCACAGCATGTACACAACCTTTGCTCTCACGACGAAAGCAAGCTGGAAAATGAAGTGTGTAAATCAAAGCACCAGTTCATCTCAATGCCTACACCTGGTATGTAGCTCCCACTGCTCAATACAAATACATGCAGCTGTATTCTCTGCCTCTTTAGCACTGCTTTTCCCACAAAAGTAGATCAGCACCTCCCAGTGGGTCTTCTGGGAATGGCCAAAACCAGGTGATATTGTCTACAACGGGCCATATCCAAAACCACATCGTTCCACCTCATCCACAAGTGGAAGTCGAGCATTTGGAAGACATCCTACCATTGGGGCATAAACCCAGCTCAAATTTTGGCAGTGAAAGTACTCAAATATGACTCAGCTTCACAGAGCAGGGACACTCCCAAGCCCTGAACTTCTGCATGTTCTGAAAATAGGTTAATGAAATCTCTTAAGAGCTACCTGGCTACATATTGCCTTTTCATAATCTCTTTCAGATGTTCACTAGTTTGTTATGATTTGTGTTCTCATAGTGACTGGAAGTCTCAGGTGACATGGCGGGACTCTTATGGTAAATGACACACTAAAATGTACTGAGTCAAAACCCTTGCTCTGGAGAGCTGATTTAGGGTTTAAGTGCTCTGATTCCTGAATGGAGACACAGCAAAATAGGGCTATTGATGAAACTTCCACCCCAGATGTCTACCTTGTCTCCAGTGGAAGGAAACAAAATGCACTAAACCACCCACAAATCACCCTCTGAACTGCTCCAGTAAAGACTGTGGAACGTAAGGAGACGAAAGCTAATGACACTTTACTTTAAATCATGACACTGCAATTTGCCATTTCATTAGTTGATAAATAGCAAGTCCAGCTGCCCTCACATGAGAGGTGTGAGAGGAGAGGGAAGGCATTAACCTCACTTTCTGTTCTTTTTCACATGAATTGAGGCTTAAGGCAGAATACACTGATGAGAATGCGAGGGCAAGTAGTTTTCCTGCAGATCCACAATGGCTGGAAACAATATTCTGAACGCAGATTTTTAGAGTGACATCTCAGGGTTGACCACAAAATACTTTAACTACACTCTTCAACTCAATGCTTTATTGCCTTTTCCCCAAAACACTGTATAAAAAATCCACAGACAAACTAAACAAAACTAGTAGGAGAAAATCTGACTGGATAAAGAAAGCCCTGCATCTCAAGAAGGAATATCCCTGTGGTTACAACAGTTTAAGAGACTTTTTTTTTCTAAATCATTTTAATAATTTCTTTGTTCAACAAGATGAAGTGCAAAGTCCTACATGTGGGGATGAGCAGCATTAGGCAGAGGTATTTGTGAGAAGCACACATGTATACCAGGTGAAAAGCAGCTTGACAGAAAATGACCTGGGGTTTCTGGTGAACACCAAGTTGAACACGAGCCAGCAATGTGCCCTTGTTGCAAAGAAGCCAAGGTTAACCTGGGCTGCATTAGGCACAGCATTGCCAGCAGGCCAAGAGAGGTGATCCTGCCCCTCTGACAGCGGTGAGGCTACTCCTGGAGAGTTGTGGCCATGCTGGGCTCATGTGTGCAACAGAGACATGGACATACTGTAGAGAGTGCAACAAATGGCCACAAAGATGATACAGGAGCTGGAGCATCTGCCCTATGAAGAGAGGTTGAGAGAGCTGGAACTGTTCAGACTTCAGAAAAGAAGGCTCAGGTGAATCTCATCCATGTATACAAACACCTGAAGGGAGTGTTTAAAGAGGACAGAGCTGGGCTCTTCAGTGGTGCCCAGTGAAAGGGCATCAGAAAATGGGCAAAAACTCACATGAGGTGTCATCTGAACATCAGCAAACATCTTTCCTTGCTGTGAGGGTGACCAACCACTGGCACATCTGGCCCAGGGAGCTTGTGAAGTCCCCATTCTTGGAAATACTCAAAACACAACTGGGCACAGACCTGAGCAACTGGCTTTAGGTGGCCCTGCTTAAGCAGGAACATTGGCCCAGACAATTCCAGAGGTCACTTCCAATCAATTACTCTGTGTTTCTGTGAAAATAAGCAGTTATATCAATATTTACAAGTGCATGCTCATCTTTAACTTATTTCATCTTTCTTTTCTTATTTCACATTTTATAAAGTCGTTGTAAAGAATGAAATGCAGAAAAGACTTATCACACCACACCCTCACACAGCCTGTCATGTAAACACTTCATTTTCTGTTGACTGTAAATGTTTAGTAGACTAAGACCAGGATTTATCTTCCTTAACTCTGTTTACCTAAGTAACTAAGTAACTCATTTGTCTGGGCTCCTGCTGCAAGCAGTACAGTTCATTACAGGCATTGTTAACTGTGGTTAAATGGGCATTTTTATGCAGCAGAAACCTGAACCAAAAGGGAGGTTTCCACATTCCCCAACCTCCTGCATCCCTCCAGGGAAAGAGACAGTACACTGGAACCTGATCCTGCTCATTTCAGCAGCTGCTAAAAGAGACACAGAAGGAGCAATGAGATGAATGGAGCCAGAGGCATGCTGACTTAGAGTGGGCCTCTGGCCATGACCTCAGTCTACTTTTCTCCACTGGCTTAGAGGAGGTTTAAAAAAATAGCTCATACTAGCCTGTCTGCTAGAAAGAAATTAATCTCTTCTGCTGTAATTAAAGGCATTTCATATTAAATCTGATCAGTTCAGCTGTGTCCCAGCAAAACCCTACAATCTTCAGTGTAAGACAAAATCAAGTCTTTTGTGTCTGCATGCAGTTCCCAGAGATGAAAATATATGCAAGAAAATAAAGGTAGAATTTTGGTTTTGTTACTTTGATCAGACACCTTTACATCAATTGTTAGAATTTTAAACTTATTGAGAGTAGGAATCAAGACTCTTGTTACTACCTAGTGCTATGTCCAGATAAAAGTGAATGTGAATGACAAATATCCAGAAAGTACCTACTGAGAAGTTCCACTTAGGCACGGCAAAACATATTCAAACATAGCATGATAATAGCAAAGAATGTGCCAGTTATCCAGAATAACACTAAAACAGAAACATGCTGTATTTGTGATAATAATGTGATCCACAAAAACCCTCCCAGAAGGAATGAGATCAGATTCCAGTCATTTTTCATCTGTTCATTAATCTAATTCATCATTTACATTCAAGATTTGCATCTTTAACTCACTGGACATCTGCCTATTGCTTTCAGTCTAGCTTGTCTGACACAATCCTATAAATGCTCCCATATGTCAATTACTTCATTCTAGTAAACACAGAAAAGGGATCAGGGTGCCAATGAATCTTGCTAAGCTTCTCCCAAAACTGAATCACTGTGGCACAAAAAATAAAATACTATAAAAGAAGTACGAGGAATCAGTCACGAGGAACAGCTGCCTAGATTCACAGCCTGGATTAAAGCAACATAACTGATGTTGGAACCTCTGGGGCTATGACTCAAAGGAGAAACAGACTGTTTGTGGCTATTCGGGCGACTTCTCAGGCTTTGCCTGAAGTGTTACACAGCAATACCCTGCCATCCTACTGCTCCAAGCAATCACCTAATGACTGTTGCATGCCCAGAAGCCCTTGAGAAGTGCCAGAGGCACATGTGCAAATCTGTTGCACATACACAGTCTAATCCAGGGGACATGGAAAACTAAGCATCTCCAGGTTTCGAAAACTTTCTATCCAAAATTCATTCTTGTTCAAAGAGCAGGCAAAAAGTGAGCTTAAAACAATCCTACCAGAAACGTTAACACTCTGCCAGAAATATAAACATTTGCATTCACATAAGTGAAGAAAGCTGCAGAAGCTATACAGTAATTTTTTGAATACTGAAATCACCAATTCATTACAATATTTGGTTGTGTTCTCAACCTTTCTAACCAGCTGCGGACTTTGGTGTCTCCAGCTTACTTAATGACAAAACAAACATTGCTACCCCACCTCCATGCAGTCAGCTTCCCTACCTCTCTCTTTTCTTCTGCCTCAAAGCCGAAGTAGTAATGCTAATTTAAAGCCCTTAAAGTGCTGGCACCTGAGAGACTCGCACAGTTCAGAGCTACCCAGATAAGCTGAAGTAGTGCATACAGAAAAAGACCAGCAGGACAGAAGATCTTCAGCAACAGGCTACTGCATATTAAGCCACAATTTTCAAATGCTTTACTAAGAATACAAAACCTTTTCATTTGCTAAAACTTTCCCTTGAATGAAAAAGAAACTGAAAAAAAGAGTAGAAGAACCCAGGTAATGAAGTGGAAAGCCTGGAAGAGAAAGGAAGAGGGAATGATGCGTAGTTCTGTAAGTCCATAATATTTCTCTTGCCACAGAAGACCAGAAGAAAATTAGACCCCAGTTTCAAACCTATTTAATTTTATTAATTATTAGCCTCTAACTATTACTCTAGAGGTGCAAATATATGCTGTCATCCACATGAACATTAAGATGTTCTTAAAAGTTTATAACTTTTATAAGTTACTTATAAGTTTAAAACTGTTCTTATAATTTTATCAGGACTGATTTCATTTCCCCACTTAATTTAGGTGAGTTATGCCAGCAGATTATTTTAGATGTGAAGAACTGTGAACAAGGCAGAAGCAGAGAAAAACTACAAAGAGAAACATTTTTTTCTAAGTATAATCCATAGTTTTCATATAAAGTTCTTCATCTCAATTACACCTGCATCACTCTCCAGGTTTTCAGATTTCTTGCAGGTAGTCTTGGTGATGTGGGTGCAGTAGAATTACACGTACAGAACTAACAGCTCAGTTTCTTCTCTGTAAATCAGTGTGGTGAGCATGGAGATCCCCTCTGTCCAAACGAAAATTTGCAGACTGACTTCCCTGGTTGCTTGCTTCCAGCTGCTACAACAAGATGTGGCTAGTCAGTGGAAAGAAGACTAGTTTACAGTTTTCTCTTCATTTTTAAATTAATGACCTGTTTCATTCAAAAAATACTTTATTGTGATCAACCCATGGCTGTTTTTCCCAGCTTTTCACATCAAGTTTCTTCGTCACATGTAGTATATAGAAATAGAGAAAAGCATGGCCTTCAGCCAAAATAATTTCCCACTCAAAAATGAGAACACTAAAAGTCAGTGAGAAAGTCATACAGTGACTCAGCAGGAAACATGTAGGACATAGACAGAATCTGAGTCAGAGACACAGAGTTTATTGACTGCTGTGCATCTCCCCAGGAGAGAAATGTCAAACGATGGGCTCTGAAACATCTGACTCTCAAAACAGAAAATCTAAAATGAAGAACAACCCTTAATTCTTATGGCAATCTGTGTGGATTTGAAAAGTGTGTTAACACATAAAATACCCAAAACGTAAGGACAATGCTGGAACTTAAGAACATAAGAACTGCCTTTCCAACTACAAAAAGAGGTTCATTTGATTGAACAGTGCCCTCCAACAGTTGATTTAAGGAAGGAGAATAAAAATGTAAGTATGGAGAGATCTTCTTTTAATATTTTCTTCATTTCCCACAAATTTCCAGTCCAGAGACATGCTGAGCGAGATTTTGTATCTAGACCACCATTACTGAATTATGCAGAACATCTTTCACCCCTTTGACTAACCAAAAATACCCTTTTTTCTCTATTTGTATAATGAGAGATGGTATGAAGTCTTTCACTTACTCAACCTCTCTACCAAAAGGTATTCAGAAAGTACAAAAATTAATGACTGGAAATGCCTTTTCCTCTTTATATCACTGAATACAAATGTGTAAGTAAAGTTGAGAAGCTTCCCCCATATGTGGACATAGTTTTCTTCCTTTTCTTTTTTGCCATGTTACCATTTTTTCCAATAAAGAGGCTATAAACTTACAGAGAAGAGGGGAAAAAATAAAGAACATAGCACAAATCTTAAATGTTATTCTATTTCAGTCTAAGAGGAAAAGGAACAAGGAAAGAGTAGTTGTGAAAAAAAACACCTCAAACCATTTAGTCCAAATCTTGCTGGGTTTGCAAGAAAACTCCAGCTGGAACCCTTAGCTAGACTATACTCCAAGCTATGTGGTTTTAACATTTATCTGTCCAAAGAATATCTACTATATCTGCTACAAAAGCCACGTGTTATTTGCACTGTGCTGGGGGCGTGAGGTGGCTGCAGAAAAGGAAAATCTATCAGTGACAAATCAGACACATAATGACGGGATGACATAATCCATTTTTTACTGAAACTTCTCACACCCTTTCATGCAATCTTGAGCTTTCCACTTGAGTGCTTGGGTAACTTTCTCCACGTTTACAGAGGTTGCTCTTTTTCTCAAAGTGGGACTGATTGAAAAGAGTGGGATTTTTTCTAAAATCACAACAGGAAATACGAAGCAAATATCTTACTGGGTACATTTTCAACTGCTTTTTCTTTGGATAATTAAAACAACTCTGAAGCAATGAAATTAAGAGGCGAAGCTTACTGGGCAATGAAATTATGTATTTTATGTGCTATCAATTTGTTGCAGCAATCATATTTCTTTTACCTCGTATTTCAGTGAATTCATTTCAGTACTGCTCAGCTGTAAAAATAGAATACTTTTGGCTAATGAAAACAGCCCCTCTCTATGCAACACGTTTGTCACACAGGACTAGCTATGTCAGAACTAGGTGGACAATGTATGAGAGGAACGATGTGTGGTACTGGTCACAGGCAGAAGGAAAAATTAGGCTGAAAAGCCCCAAACTGTGAGAGAAGTATTAATGTTAGCTAAAATTTCTCTCGTATAGTCACACGGGCAATTTTTCCTGACTGTAATAATTAATAATGATAAAACTGATAGAGTACCAAATTAATGAAAATATGAGGAAATCTGGAAATAAAATTTGATATACCAAAAAATAAAAATACTTTTTAAATATCTGTGGAAGATCATCTGAGTGAAAAAAATGCCTTGGTTACACAAGAGAAACCTGATGCCTAAGTGATGCTGGCTTGCTGATATCTGGAGAGCAGACTTCTGTCTTCTGTGAGAAGACAACAGAAGCTGCCCCCACATTGGACTGGGCCAGTTCCACCCAGCTTCATGATGAATGCACCACTGGCCAAAGCTGAGCCCATCAGAGAGACACGGGTAATGTCTCTGTGAAAAATGCTGCACAGCAGCATCTGGGAGAGAGCAGTGAGAAAATGTGAGAGAAACAGGTCTGCAGCCACCAAGAACACTGGAGAAGCAGAGGGAGGAGGTGCTCCAGGTACCAGAGCAGAGATTCCCCTGCAGCCCGTGATGCAGACCATGGTGAGCCAGGTTGTTTCCCTGAAGCCCCAAGGATCACAGAGGATCAGATATCCACCTGCAGCCCGTGGTGGGCCCGCACTGGAGCTGTGCCCTGAACAAAGCTGCAGCCCACAGACATCCCACACAGGTGCAGGCTCCTGGCAGGAGCTGCCATCTGTGGAGAAAAGCCCACAGGGATGCAAGTTTTCTGGCAGGATTTGGGAGCCCATGAGGGACCACACTAAAGCAGTCCATTGCTGAAGGACTCTTCCACCCTGTGGAAGTTTGTGAAGCTTGTGAAGAATTGCAGCCCGTGGGAAGGACTTGCGTTGGAGAAGGTCATGAAGGACTGTAGCCTATGGGTAAGGATCCCACATTGGAACATGGGAAGAAAACAGTGAGGAAGGAGTGGCAGAGACAACATGTGATGAACTGATCACAACCCCCACTTCCTGTCCCCTTGTTCTGATGAGGGTAGGAGGAGATGGAGAAGTTGGTAGTGAAGCTGAGCCCAGGAAGAAGTGAGGGGCGTGGGAAGGTATTTTAAGATTAGTTCTTATTTCTCATTATTGGAAAATAATAAATTAAATTAATTTTGCCAAGTTGAGTCTGTTTTGCCCATGACGGCAATTGAAAAGTGATCTTTCTGTCCTTAGCCTACCTACAAGCTTTGCATTGCATTTTCTTCCTCTGTCCTTTTGATGGAGAGAGAGTGACAGAGCAGCTTTCTGGGCACCTCATGGCCCAGCAGGACAGGAAAGCACTGGAAGACGAGGGGTATACAGCCTGTAAACTCTTACAGATAGTGAATAAACCTTTACTTCTTGTGACCACAAGAGCTGTCTCCTCAGTTTTCCTGCTGTGCCAGGAGTCTTCCTACAACATCTTAGACTGTGACAGCATTTGAGTGTTATCTAAGTTAATCAGTACTGAACTAAATCTTCAGCAAAATGTTAAAATAAAATCTGAATCTAAAGTTGTCTCTTCTTTACAGAGAAACACAAACACAAGCCACACATCCTCTGACCATTCTTTGTAAGCCTCTGAAGTTCAGGAAGGCGACCCTACTAGCTGGAAAAACTCCATTTGAGCCATTTCTATTTATTCCTTACTATGAATTCTTACTCATTTATTGTCATGAAATGTTATCTACATTTTGACATATGGTAGGGTAAATGCTGCATTTGAAAGAGGTAGCTGTCTGAAATGATATACAAGGTAGTTATTGTAGAAGGCATTAGTTTCAGACAGAAATAGCAAAAGGGAATGCCAGAGACTTCTCCAGCTTACAGCTGGATCAACTTCAAAATCTCATTTTTTTGTCTAGCCATTCAGAATAGAAGAGTAAGGTTTTTAAATTAAGCCTGTTCATAGCATCTGCAGAACTGGAGAGTTGCTGTCTACATCAGAATAATGCCTGAGCTGCTTAAAAGACAAGGTTATGAAGTCAAGAGAAGGAACATCCAGTATTTATAACCCACATCATTAAATTTGTAGTAAAACTCTTAAAGCAAATAACAATTACACCAATTACATTAATTCCAAAGGATCCCAAAATTGCAATTAAGAATTACTTCACAAATAACTGAAATACAGCAATACTTGAAAAATTACTATTTATTATAGTGTAATATTAATATTATTCAGAAGGCCTTTTGTAAAGACAACATACAGTTATACAATTTCTGATCCAAATTTCTAATTAAAAATTGTATCAGGATGTTTTAACTGTCTGAGTAGCACTGTGAACTTAAAACCAGGATTGGATTACTTATATGACATAAAGTTTAAAACATAAATGCAGGACCACTGACCAACACTTGGGGCATGAGACAAAAATCTAAGGTAGATTAACAGAGACATGATTAGCAGAACAGTAAAGGACAAAGTCTTGAATCAGTGTCAGACTTTGAAGACGACATTTTGATGTCATCAGACCTAGAACGGAATTCAGTGACCTTAGAGACTTCCAGTGTCATGGACAATCCAGAACACCTGCACAGAGCTGACAGCTATGTCACAGGACTCACAGGGAAAAACGTGGAGCAGCTGAAATCCAGGAACGTACCCCTACCACCAAAAAGGGCATTGAACTCACATGCATAGGAAAAAAAAATCTTCTTCCCATCTATATAATCAACTGATCCAGTTTATCCTAAAAGACACACCTACAGGTGATCTGCTGAATAATCTTTGAAGAGTATTGAGTTGAATTAATGCAACTGAATCCCACTCTGTTCCCTGTACTGATCTCTTTACTATATCAGCATCTGAGGCACCTCACGTGAATGTGGAAACTTCTTTTGAGACGCAGAAGCTTAGGTGACTGTAGTCTGGGCATGATTCCCACCTTGGGTTCTCAAAGATACACATACTTGAATGATACCTGCAAATATAAATAGGAATTTAAACCAGAAATAGCATAGCCTGTCTAGAGGTCTTTAGAGACTACCAATGTATAGGAACAAACAGAAACAAATGGGATGTCCTCAAGTATCAAGTCTATTTTTCCACAGCTGTAGAATGACAAGTCCAAAGTAAGAAATGTCCTTTCCTTGCCTTCACACACACCAGGAGCCATGACACACTTTATTTCCCATACCAAATGCAGTATTACTAATAGAAAAAAGCAGTAGCACCAAAAAACAGCCCTTGACACACCAAGAGTTTAGACAATAACTAAAAGCACCACTGACTTGAGAATAGGCAAACATATGTGACCTGCAAAGTCAAAAAATATGTTATTTCCGAGGCAGCAGTTTGTCCTGGGCATAGTATTAACACTTTTAGCAAAACAAAACAAAGACAAAACAACAACAAAACGAAGGAGACCTCAGATTGAGGAGGGACCCAGGTTAGTGAAAGGTGCACTATGCTTCTTTTAAAGCCACAGGTTTTGGGCTGGCCAGTCTCTTCAGTAAGCCTAACTTCCTACACCTTCTTCCAGGACTGAAATGAAATTCATAGGCAAAAAGTCCTTAAAATCATGAGGAGTAGATGTTAGTTTTGATAAGACATTTATTTTAACACATAAACAGAATTTAAAAGCCAACTTTTCAGTAACATATGGAATAAATTGGCTGCGTTCATGTAAGAAAAGCCCAAATACTTTAGATTTCACTATCAGTTCAAAGTTTTGGATTTATTTATCATTTATAGCATATGTAAACAAGTAATAATACATGAAAGAAAGAAAACAAAAACCCAAAACAAAAAGCAAGCAAATTCTCATAGGAGAGCTTTCTGGATTCGCTAAACGAAAAGGAGATACAGTGATTCTATCTGGAAAGCAACAAAAAGAAAATGGCTTTGAGTCAATGTTCTTCTTAACAGACACACTTGAGGCTCATAAAGCTGAAAAGCAGAGGCTGCCAACAGCTGGAAAAAAACATACGTTCTCAAACAAAATTATGACCTGATATATAAGACAAAGTTACATCATAAGGATACTTGGCCTGCTAACCATGTGATTTTTTCCATGCTCTGTCAGTTTAGCAATATTTAATCTGACTTCTTTTCAGTACTACTTATTCATACAAAGTACTATTATTTATACTGAACACCGTTTTAAATTGACCTAAAACAGATGCATATTGAAAAATTTTAAATTTTGAGGCACAAAAATATAATTATAACGCAATGACATTCTTTCTGGGCTTGAGAGAAAAAAAATAAAGGGCCCTGCTTTCAGCTATTTCATTCATCATTTATTAATTTTACTACAGTTAAAACTAGTATTAAATAACTTAATCCAGACTTCTTTTAAGATTCTCACTGCAGAGGAGTCCCAAGAGCCATTTCAGGCGTGTTAACTGGAAGCGTAGCTCAGCAAAAACACCGTTTGGTACCTGTTCGATCTGTACAGAAACTCTGCAGCTGGCTACGTTTCTGATAGCAGAACTCACCTGGTGCCCAGAATGCTGCACCTGGGGCTCGTCAGAAGAAATGTGCTCCTGATAGCTCTGAAAACTCAGTACCTATTTCATGCATAATAAACCGGGTAAAGTGTTCCTCCAGGCCCAGGCCTATTACCTTCAGAGCTCAATCCTTGAGGCATGTTCAGAGGACATGCAGTGCATCCATCCCTCCATAAGGGAGATTGAAGTGTCTGTCTGTCCATCATTGCACAATGATTAGTGTGATTAGCAAAGATTTGTATGATGGCTATTTAAGTCCACTCCTTTCTTGGGTGATTAAGGATACTGCTCCTGCTGTCCCAGGGAATCCCCTCCCCACAGCTCTAGGATGTTCAGAAAAACGTATGTTCCTAGCATAAGACAGTGTGAGGGAAGAATGGAGAAAATGGGAGTTATTTTTGTTAGCTCCATTCAAATTGGGCCATTTTTCATTATTAAGAAAAGGTTCTTCAAACTAGACAGGGAGAAAGAACATGGAAGACAGGAAAAAGAGTCAGACAGGAAAAGTCCTTTCAGAGAAAGGACTGATAAATATGGATCTAATCTTTGATCATCTTTTGAGAGCAAGGACTGATGTTGCCTTAGTTTTGTTACTATGGCTTTACCTTCAAAGGAATTCCTGTGCAATGATCCTGCTGCAGAGAAAGCTGGGAAATGTTATGATTAACAACACTGCTGTTTACAACAATTTCAACAGTGCAGTGCACATGATTTCCCAATCAGCATGTTCACACTCATGAAACATCCACAGGTGCCTAACATAATTACAGTATGCTTCCACCAGAAAAATGAGCATGCCAAAGCACTTGCTCTGCCCCTTCAGCAACCTGACATAGCATGGTGTGCATGCAGGCTGGTAAACTCACCGCTTTCCAAAACAGAGTGACCTTGGGCCAGATGCCAGTTAGATGGCAGAGACTTGTGCACGGGATCCATCTCCCAGAGCTTTGAAGTGGCCCACACACCTCTCTGCATGTCCGATAGGCCACACACAGTGAACAACTTCAGACCCACAGATGCTCTCACATGGGCACTTGCTGAACACACTGTGTCTTAACATGCTGCCTCTGGATGCTCATATTCCCAAAGCTCCAACTGCTTTGATTTTTTATTACTTATATCCATGTCAGAAAGCCTTCCGTGCTTTCTCAGGCTTGCCTTCTTGGTTGGAGACAACAAAATTGTCAGTCAGCAAAGGATCCACAACACACATAACCCACGCCTTGTCTTGGGACTCAGCAATGCCACAAAGAAAAGTGCCATTGAGGGCACAAGAGGGCCAACTGCAATGAGGTTCCAAGTCTGATATGCATTACCTCTTAAGAGAGGAAAGGTCTAAGGCCTGAAAGACTAATACCCATTGGCAAGACTACACTGTGCTACAAGTGGGATGACCAACAATGGATGAAGAATTTCCCCATACAGACAGCCAACTTTGGAGTTCTCTGTGGAGAACTGGCCCTGGATATCCACCCTGAGACCATCACAAGCCACCAGCCCATCACGATGGAGAAAAAGACTGTCATCCTTTAATCTTCAATTCATTACCCCAACTTTTGCCAAATACTGGGTAACCAAATTAGTTTCAGAAAGCTTCTGACATGCAGGAAGGTGTATGAGATTGCTGAGGCTACCAACTACACCATCTACACATTACTACTACATAGCAGCAACGCTTGATTATTATTTTTGGCATCAGTAGTAGGACAGACGTGCACTGAACAAGTTACTCTTCTTAAATTGAGTGTCGTGAAAGACAGTGTCATGGGAAAAGTAAAATGTGAGAGTCAAAAGGCTTAAACAACTGAGGCTTCAAAACCACGGTTTGTTCATACTGCGGCGTGGGGTGGATCAGCCAGGTCTGGCAAAAAAACCAAATTAAATTATCCTGGACTGTCAATGTGCTACAACAAAGTTCAATCAAGTCTACAGTAATAAATAATCACAACATGTATCAGCCTTCCTGCTGACAGAGACAGGCAAATTTGTTTTGCACCATCTTACAATATTGTGAAAAATTTAGAAGAGTTCACATTGCTTTTCCTAATTTTGGTTCACTAAGACAAGTTGAAAACAAATCCCAGCACATAGCCAAAAGGATTTCCTTTGCTAGGGAGTATTAAAAATGTACAGACCCATCACACTGCATTCTCCTGCAAATACTGGTATCAGACCTGCTCAGAAACATAACAACTTCCATTGTTCAAATTCAATCAAATTCTGTCAGTGTGAGATTTTAAAAGAATAATTAAGCCAATTATCATGGAAAGAATCTTAGTTATTCTGGACCAAAACACAACTGCATATGTGAAATTTTAAATTATTGACTTTTTCAAAAATTTAGGAAAGGAGGGAGGTCTCACCCTCTGAAAAATGATAAAAATAAACACTATCAGATCTTTCAAACATCTTGCTCTCAGTTTAATGTTCAATCTTCTGGCTCTCCCAATGTCCCTTCAATTTGTGGTTTTGCAGCTTCACTACTCCAGAGCCACACATGACAGATGTCACATGTCAACCTGATCTGGGATTTGCCGACTACTGGTCAGGCAACATGGCTACTGGGCTGGTAGAATGCCAGCAAAGCCAGGAGCACAATCCCTCTGCATGTGCCTCTACAGCAGCCACAGCCCTTCCCTGCGGCACCCCCAGCACTCACTTGGAGCGCACCTACTCCACAGGCAGGCGTGCATCCCTCCTGCAATGCCACGGGCACAGCAAGAAGCTGGTGCTGCTGTTCTCACCCCCACTTGCAGGCACACACCCATAAAACACATAGACATCAAAACAACAAATGAATGCCGTGTTTTTAAAGTCTGGCAACTTGAGAGAGATGTCTCAGATATTTTAGACACTGATCTCATAACAAACAGTGGCAAAGAAACGAGCATCACTGCCAGTCTGGATGAACACTCATTTCTCATCCCTTCACATTGCCTGTTCTTGTCACAAGGTGGAGCTGGCCATCTCAGGCTTACAGTCAATACAGGAGAAAAAATAATGTTCCCTTTCTGACACCAGAAGCAATTTGAAGCTCCTCATCTGCCGTCCCTTGGCCTTGACATATACTGATGTAGTCAGAGTGTTAAGCCTTTGTATAGGTTTGTCATGAGCCTTGTGGCTCTCTTTGCTTTAGCATGCATGGATTTTACAAAAGGGCCACTACTAAAGAGCAGAATAAAATATGAACAAAGTAGTGATCATGTGCTGTATTTTAGTTATTCGTAACAAGATTAAATCAGTTCCTATTACCAGCAAGTAAAGCATAGAAGTCCCAGGACTGTGTGTGAAATGCTGTGTCAATGACCTTGCCCATGCTTTGGATTACAAACCATTAGTATTGTAACCCCTTCCTTTAAAATGTTGCTGAGAAGGTTAAGGGACTTGAATTAACCCTTGTTCTACAGAACTAAGAAAAATTCCTTATACCTGTCTCTGATCTTCTTCAAGTAGACACTTTGATAATCAGTGTATGAAACGCAATCACAAAGCTGGAACTAAAACTGCAATAGCAATTTAATAGAAATTTAGAGATATGTGAATTAAAAAACAGATTAGATATTTTTTGTCACTGCTCTATAATTTCATAAAAACCATGGACCTGCCAAACTGACCTACTTCAGCAGTAGTAAATACAATGGATCATTTAATATTAGCTGAATTATGTAACATATTCTAAATTTCCATAATTTTCCACAATTTCCCAAAAAATTCTCGCTTCTGGCAACCTCCTAAGAGATTTCTCTCTAGCTGATTTTTAACCATTTACCTTAGCAGTACAGCCCTGACCTCTAGTGGGTTCAGTGCACAATACTGCAGGCAGGATAACATGCTAACTTGGTTTCATAAACAGTATCATTTAAACCTGGAAAATGTAGAATTTCCATCAAAGCCATGCAATCAGCCAAGGAATAGCTGTTTTATTAAACAGATGAAAATTAATTGCAGGCTAACAGCAGTACTGTTTTTGCCTCATGCCAACATCCATCTGATTGAAGAGGTGTTTTGATTCTCAGCAGTTGACTGCTCATTCCCATTGGGAACTCTGTATTAGGTAAACCCCATTATCAGTCTCTTAGTTATCCACACAGTTTGTTTATCTTTTTTTTGCTAACTTACCTTCAGACCAAGAAATACCTATTATTGGATTCAGAAAAACAAGTAAGACAGGTTAAGGATAAGTACATTCCAATTTTTCTATCATCTAAGAATTAGATTAAGACCTAATTGCTGCAAAGGCTTATGAACCTCTATTACATTCAGTAAAAACTTAACACTTGCATGATATGCTCCAGTTACTCAAAGACTGAGGATCTTAGGTTTCATGTTATTTTTGTCCCACAGTGAAAATTAAACCCAGAGCTCTGAAAAGATTATTGCAATGATTTTCCAATTAAGTATGGGAGGCTTCCGCATAAAGATTGCAGAAAATATGCAAGAGACAACATTAAATTAGCTGCCTTCATCTAGAAGGTCAAAGAAAGGTACAAAGTAATGGAGATGTGGTCTGCCTCTTTAAAATTCCTGACACAGGGTAAATGATGCATAGACAGCCTTAACAGAATAGCCACAGATACTCTGCCATGCTCCTTCCCACGTCCTACAGTCTCCAGCACAGAAGTCCTCATGAAAACACTCATACAGTTGATTCTCTTAGTCACATTATGTACCTACATTCATGTATATAACGTTGTTCTGATTTGCTATGAAGTAAGCAAATGGGAATCAGACCAAACTAGACAGACAGAACATTGGAATTATTTTTTTTTATTACTATTTTTTAAAATTAAACAAAGATACCTCTTTCAAAGAGCGACAAACGTGCTGCACTTCCACATCACCTGTAAAAGTTAAAAATGCAAATATGCAGATATGTTTTCCAGATTCTGAGTTCTGCAAGAGAAGGCCAACAAATCTGTTACTTGTGAAGTCTGGAATACTCAGTCAGAGCAGCCCATCCAAAAATTAATTATGTAGAAATAGTACATTTCTTTGCTTATTCATTACAGAAGCAGCTCAATAAAGATGTGCTTTTTAATCTTTCAAGGAGAAGAAAATATCCTATTTCTATCCTTACTACAGATTAATTCAATATCTACATTAATTTTGTTCATAACCAAAACACATATGTTATATTTTGCCAAATAAGAATAATGTGACAAAAATTTCTAGGGATCCTAAGGCTGCCCTTAACTTCGTTACACTGAGATTCTTGCATTCAGACATCATTGTCTTAATTAGAGGGCCTCGTTTTATTGTTCCACTATGGTTTGCCATGGCAACCTCACTGTTTAGTTGACTGCTTTGATTCGTCGTGTTGGATCAACTGGTACTGGACAAAATTCTCTTCCCTGAAATACTCTAAATATAACAGCTTCATTGTAAGCCTTCCTTTATATGCTAGCAACCTAGGTAAGTTTGGCATCATAGATTCATACTTAAATTTTCTGGCAGTATCTGTACTGCCCTAAGTTCTCCGTAACGTGCCTTCAGTGCCAAACTCCTCCAACCACAGGTTCCCTGGCTCTTGGAAAGAATATGACACTTATTTCAAATCCAAACGCAAACAACAGACCAGCCTAGCACCACGAGACATTAATTATTATAGGCATGCTTTGGCATTCTCATAATGGTTTCTGTGTAAGCCCACAGCAAGAAAAGGACCAGCCAGAGCAGCCTTCCTACATAAAGTACAACCTGGATTGCATAACCTCCTCAGGCCCAAGCTAACACTGCCTTGCCTGCCTCCAGATCATCAGGGAGCCAATCTACTCTGACCACTGTCCACCTTCTCAGTTCTCACTTCCTTTTCTCTGCCTTTGTCAAGAAAACAGAAAAACTGCATCCAAAAATCAGTCCTAGGAACCTCATCCTCTGGCTTACTCTCTGTGGCTCACAACATTTCAGATTTATCATCTCTGTTAAATCTCCTAACTTTATTTGCTATCCTGAAAAGGATTGCTAGCTCCTAATTTCACTCCCTGATATCCACATTTCTGTGTACAGAAATCCAAGCAAGTCTTTACCCACCTTATCTCCTACTGAACAGCTTTTGCTGTGTCCAATAGGAGCCATCAAGTTCAAACAAGTGGGGAACAATGGAAGAAGGAATGGGAATTAAATATTCTGGGCCAGGCTGCCCATCCTGTTCCTCTTTCATGTCTCCTACATGCTGGTAGGAGTGAGACAGTATTTTATGTAGGACTGGGAAGTAAAGCATTAGAGGTGCAAATAAGTTCAGGGTAGAGAAAAATGGAGATGTTGAAGAAGTCACGGAATAGAGGTTGTCTCCATGTGTTCCATATATCTGTAGTGTGAATTCCCTGATCATCCTCCTAAGGTTTCACAATGTCCTGCAATGTCTATAGGATAGTCCAGCTTCAGGACCTTCACTGCAACTTCCATCAGAAGAAAAATTTTAAAATAATACATGATTGGAACAGAGTAGCTTCAAGTGTTATATTTGCCTCATAGAAATCGTAGATAATTTGCAACCATAAATCAATTTCTCTAGTAATTAGTCCAGACAACCAAAAAAGATGCCTAAGCCACTAAGTGTAAGTCAGAAAATTCTGAAAATCAAGCCTGTTTTAAGGTGTCTCTACTAAGCATCTCAAAACTGAGGCATGAACAACTCTTGCAGAAAGGCCCGGTTTGAGATGGAGACAGATAATTCTGGGTGTCTCCAGGTGCTAATGCTCCCATAGTCAGAGGAACCCTTTAAGGAAGCCAAGAAGTCCCAAGGGAGTGACTTGGTTGACCAGCAGGAAGCTGACTAAGGCAGGGGTAATGTCTCCAGCTGAAGAACACAGATCTCCCTCAAGTTCTGTGCTACATTTGCCAGTCCTCTAAAATTATATTTAAACAGTCAAATAAGAAATACCTGCCTACAAAAGAATGGATGGTTATACCTGACAAGGTGTATCTGACCTTAAAAGTAAATGGAAGCTGTGGGGCTTCTGCATGTCTGCAAACCATTTAAGTCCTAAATATAGATGTACATAACCAGGGTAGGAAATGATACCACAGGGATTTATAACTGCCCACACAGAAAGTCAATGACATAACTGAGTCAAAATTCAGGAGTTCTCAGCTGTTTGCCCTAAGTATCATTCACATGCCCACAGTCTGTCTCACTTGAATGAAGCACTTTCTACTCACAGCATGCTGTCATTTCTTTTTAATGTTTGTATTCAAATGAGAGGGACCATACTTGAACCACTGTCTCAGCCTCAGAATATAAATCTGACTCAGAATCATAGGCCTGCAAGCCATTTAATTTTGAAACAGCACAGGGAAATGAAAAACAGCTTTGCAATTTTGTACTGGGACAAGTGTACCTATATGGCTACAGAACTCTGGTACTACCAGTCACACAACACAGACCTTTAGAAAAATTTAGGTTAAAGGATGCCACAACTGCATCCTCAAAGGAGCTTCAAAGCTGGATCAAATGCAGCTGCTGAACTGTTGGACCATGTATCTATTTAGTGCCTAGATGAGTCAAGGAAGAACTGCCACCTGCTCCTGGACCAAGACAGGATCCTGGTCATCTTTTCTCTGGTGTTCAGGAACAACATGGGCTCCTAAAAAATCAATAAAGTAGCCTTCCAGTTGCTGAAATTAGGTGTCTGACTTATTTATGCCCAGAGCTGAAGAACACTGATTTCATCAGATGTTTTATTCTATGCACTGAGAACCTCCAAGAGACTCTAGGCACCACCAGTAATTGATTGCCAACATTTTGGTTATCCTGTGAGACACAGAAGGGCTACTAAGAATCCAGTGCAGAAACCAAAGCATGTCAGCACCAAGACAGAGTACCTGGGTAGTTCTACAAGAAGCATTTCACTCTATCCAGAGCTACCTGGAGCTCCCAGTGTCTGAATTTTCTTGAGTTTTCAGGTCACCCCTTGCTAGGACACGTCTGCATCACAAGGTTAACAAAGGCACTGAAGGGTGGTGTTAGGTGTGGTTTTTCCTATAGGACTGGCTGCTGGGCCAGAGTAGCACATTTGTGCATTGCTGTGAACAAATAAATTATGACCAAGCCAGAAGTGCTAGAAACGACCAGGAAAAACATGCTACAAGTCATAAAAGTGCTGTGCCCATGGACACATGTACAAGGTATGACATAGATGTGCCTGGCAGAGCTCGGAAATACTTAGAGAGTATGGATGCCCATAGACTCCATATGCCCATGGGCTCTCCAGGCAAGTGACCACAGCACCAGCCTGACAGACGTCAAGAAGTGTTTGGACAATGCTCTCACGCGCATCGTGTGACTCCTGGGGACGGCCCTGTGCAGGGCCAGCAGATGGACATACTAAAACCCTTCAAATATCCTCACAGCACCCGACACACCCAGAAGCCTATCCTGACCTTCACACGGGCATCAGGCCTTTGGCTTGCAGCGCTCTTCACTACCACTAAACCCTCCGAACTCCTCGGCCCCTGCGGGCACCCACCCTGCCGCCTCCACAGCGGCCGCTCCCCGCCCCTCCCGGTCTCCACGGCGACCTGCCCGCCCCTTCCGGGCGCGGCTCGGAAGCGGCGGGGCGGAAGCGGCCGGGGCGCCGCGGCGGGGGCGGATGCGCGGGCGGGCGGCGGGGCCGCTGTGCCGGGGGCTCCGCGGGAGAGGCCGCCAGGTACCGGCGCTCGGCGGGCACGGGGGGCCCCGCACCGGCCGGGGAGGGGGCGGAGGGACGGGGCCGGGGCCGGGGCTGGGGCTGGGCCGGGCGGGACGCAGGGGCCCGGCCTGCGCCCTTGGCTTGGGCCGGCCCGGCCTTTCCCGGCCGGCCGCTGCCGTCGGTGGCTGCGCCGCTCGCTCTCCGCCCCGGCGGCTCCGCGGAGGCGGCGGCAGCAGCAGCAGCAGCAGCAGCAAATTATTTTCATTTCCTGATTGACAGCTTGCTGTGAGTCAGTATTAAACCAAACAATGCTAGAACACACCGCTAGTGGAGGTGTTGGCTATGGACTAACACCTGCTCAAAAGCAAAACAAAAGAGCTGATGCGGTGTGCTGAACACTCTGCTTGTCATTAAACGCTTTAGCCTCCTGTGCGTCTGAGGATGTGACATTTGGGATAGTCTAGGTAGACTGCTGCAGTAGAGAAAAGTATATGTACACTTATATGCTTTTTGCTTTACTATTGAATAAAACCAATGTAAGGTGATTGTGAAAAGTAGTAGTAGTAGTCATTGGAGTGAGAACCTCTGCACTAGCAGCGAATGTATCTCTTGTTCCTACTTTTGGAGGAAAGGAAACTATGCAAATGAGATTTAAGTACAATTGACCACTAAAAATGTTGTGTTCAAATAAAATGCCTATTAGTTTCTCAGTGATATTTTTTTTTTCTCCTTGATTTTTTTCTTTTCAGTACCCCAAGTCTGACCATCAAATATGATTCTTTGCCTGCTGCACGAAACTCCTTAAGTACTTCTTTTGCCATTTGGCCACATGGCTTCAACTACAATGGTAAGTTAGGATTCAGATGATATATTTTCAGATCTTTTTGCTCTAGTCTGTTAGCTGTCTGTCTGATGAGGAGGATGCCATTAATATTTGACATTTTCTTCAAAAAAACCCCTGTTTTGCTTGTCACTGCTTAATTCTGATATTTCCTTTTTCAGGGGTGTCTTCCTTCATAGCTTGTGAATACTACTGAACACTCACTGGCCAGTGCAGCATAGGAATTGCCATATCAAGCTAGTGGTGTGTTTTCAGTCAGGAGTGGTGGCAGGAATTTGGGTGCATATAAATCCTGCTTCTATGTAGTAGTCTTGTATTCACAGATGCTAATATTGCCACGGATTTTTACGTAATGTTAAGCAGTCAGTGAATTGAATATCTGAAATTGTGCTGTAACCCACTAGACCTAGGCATTGTAGATGTATCTACTAGATATATCCACTTATATAGAAAGCATCAGTATTGGACATTTTCTTAAAAACACCTAGACATTTGAAAATTTAAATGTTCTGTTGTGGCAGGTTCTACCACGCAATAGCACGGTAAGTAGGTGGGGGGATTTTCATGAACAGGTAAGAAATTTTGGTTTAGGTACGTTATATGAGTGTTTTTGTTGTATATTTCTTTGTTGTTCTTTTGTTGTTGTATAGTATGGTTTTCTTTACTGCATCCTATTCTAATGTTATCTATGTATTAACTGCTGCTATCTTGGATTGGACATGGCTCATGTGTCTTCTGTTCCTTGAGGCTCGAGTAGAGGTGTTTGCTTTTAGGAGCGGCTGGTAGGGATGGTTTAAACTGAGGAAACAGGACAAACACATATTTGGGGATAGGTACCTATTACAAGTGTTCCTAAGCTTTACTGAATATTAGAGCTTGTCACGTGTACATTCCTAAGGACTTTACCCACCTGCCACTGAAGCGAATGCATTGCTTATCTGGACTTACCAGTACATGAATCAAGACCGTGTCATTCTCCTACAACACTTTGGTTCTTAATATTGTCCTCTCTTTCCTCCTTGCCCCAAATCAGTTTCATTCTCTGGTTCATTTAGCAGCTGCACGTTATTCCCGCACAAAGGAGGTGTCAGAGCTTAAGTGAATGCCAGAGGAGGAACATTAGGAGCCAAGGAAGACTTTCTTGGTTTTTTTGACACTGGTGTCTAAAAACTTGTTTATTCTGGTTTGAAATACTTGTCATATTTTAGTACAAGAACTCATAATTCTGATCTGTGAAGCTGTTTGCTCTTTTTGAAATAAAGGTATATCAGCTGCAGGTGAACTGAAGTAACAGACATTCCAAAGGAGCTAAATTCATTAAAATACATGGTATTGAGTTACTATTCTATGGGATATTGAGAAGCTTTTGCAGATTTTGCTGTGTTTCATAGAGTTGGGCAGACTTTTAGCATGCCTTGGACGAAGCCTGTAGTGGAAGCTGGTTTTGTTTCCTAGCCACCTAACAGTATGTTCATAAGGAACACTTCTCAAATTGTATTACGTGGAGAAGTAATGTTCTGAGCACATGATCTTTATTTCCATTCTGTGAAAAATAACTATGCCAATACTTGGGCACCAGTATCTAAAAGTTAGATGTTTTCTTCCTGGACATCTCTTCAGGGATATTTTGGCCTATTCTTTCAGTTGAGTTAGTGACCAGCTTAACAAAGGAGATCAGGTTTGCTACTTGTCATCACTAATTTGGTTAGTATTTGTTACTGCTTTTATTAGGTGTAATTTCCGTTCCTACTTTTAATTCTAATTGCCTTTCATTGTTCTAAGGCTTCATAATTTAGCCAAGCCTTGCGATGCAGTTACATGAGTTTTTAGCTGCTAAGTTTAGTATGTGCTAAAGAATTTTTGAGCCCATCTTCTCATTATAAATTCCTATCAGGAGTAGTGGTGTTTTTAATGTATGAGGATGTTTAAACTAGTCATATAATTTCTAAAAAACCCTTTGTGATTCTTGCAGCAACAAGCTTTAGAACTGGCATTGGATCGTGCTGAGGTAAGAAGCAGCTAAATTGCTTATTTGCACATAATATATGGCTCTCACAGTTATAAAAATACAACAGCTGTTTTTTATTTCTTTTGAAAAGCCATGGAAAACCACGTTATATAAATATATATGTATGTAATCACCTGTACATGTAACACTGAGTTTGCAAAATTCTCTCTGAAATTGCTGTCATGTATTTGTCTCTTACTTATTGTACTGAGAACATCAAGTGCAATGGTGATAGACTGTGCAAATGATAGACTTGAGCTTTCCCCTTTTAAACCAGCAAATCTGTGTGTTGTGATATAAGCAGGGCTCTACAGAGACACTTGGCAGAAATATATGGTAAAATCCTGTTTGCGTTTTTAGGAATAGCCCAGTGAGAATGAAGAGGCAAGTGCCTTCACATTCATGTTCTTTCATGCTGACATCTGATATAACAGTTACCTTGAACCCTGTTATGGGAAATTCATGTTCCTGTGGGAGAACCTCTCTTCACATAAATTCTGAACTAAGCTGTTAATCAAAATACTTCAAACAATAGAGATTTGGAAAAACCTTATTAGAATATAAATCGCATTTACTGGAGGATTATATTTCTCTTGTTCTTTTTTAATTCAAATGTTTAATGTACTTGAATTGTATTTATAATGTACAGCTCTATAGAGAAAAATAATGTAAATGCAAAAGACAAAGTGAGAACTTCCTGAAATTATCATGTTGAAGAGTACTTGATTTGTAAATGTTGTCAAGCCAGTATGCATAAACTTGGTTGTACCTTAGCGTGTTAACCACATTAATTTCAGTAGTGCTAACTAAGTACAGTAGTGTTGTAGTGTTAGTTACTACTGTAATTACAAGATGTGAGTGTAGAATAAAGACTTTGCATGGAACTGATGCCATAACCATGAAATGCTGTGTTTGACAGCTAAATTGAGCTGTGTTCTTATTGATGACTGTAACGTAAACCAGATTGTGTTTAGTGCACTTTTGGAAGAGTCACGTACCATAACTTTTAGTTGCTTTCTGTATACATGGAACGCTGTCTGGTAGTGATCTCAAGTTGTGTGGTAACTAGAATTAAGTTTATTTGTAATATGTGCTGCTTTTTTTGTTTACTTTTCTCTTTTAGTATATCATTGAAAGTGCCCGTCAGAGACCTCCCAAAAGAAAATATTTATCCAGTGGAAGGTACTAAGAGTTTCAGTATTTAGTTTTTTAATAGCATTTCTTTGATTTAATTTTGGTTACATGTTGAGTTTTTTTAATTTCAGAAAATCTGTATTTCAAAAACTTTATGATTTATATATTGAAGAATGTGAAAAAGAGCCTGAGATAAAGGTAAGTGGAAATTGCTGAGAAGCTTTTCATTTCTGTCTAAACAGGCAAGTTGAGAAAATACTTTGTTTTTAATTTCACTTAATTTCTTTGTTAAAAGAAGTATAAATTCTTCTCACTGTAGTAGTTACCTAAAGATAAGACTACATAATATGAATAATAAGGCCTAGACTGGCTTGAGTGACCTGTTCATTCTGTCTTAATCCTGTGTCACCAAAGGCACTTATGTTCAAGTTCAGGGCCCGTGTCAATGCTGTGTACATTGTTGCCATTATCACTGTTTCACAATCAACTGCTTTGCATGACTGCCATGGGAAAAATGTAAATCATTTTTTAGACCCTGTAATTTTGTCGTAAATTCAGATTTATTTCTCCAACTGCTGGTAAACTAAGAAGTTTTGTGAAAATTTTTCATAATATTAGCAAAGAAGCTCAAACAGGCTTATCAATGCTAAATCTAAGGTGTAAAAGGCACAAATTACTTTGCTAAACTCTGGATGTCAAATGGAACAAGAAGAACAAGCTGTGGAATCTGCTGTATTGCTGCTTTCAAGGAAGTAAAAATGAATGAGAAGACAAATGAGCACTCAGGTTAACTCCTAATTAATGGTTGTACTCAGAGCTGGTATTCAGAGATGAAATGTGGCCTCCAACCAGAAGCTGTAAAATTTTCTGAGGTATAAAATTCACTGTTTTAAGTTCTAAGGGGATTTCAAATGTTTCTGTTTGTAGGATGTGTATGTGGTCTCTGGAACACACTAAGTGAATTATAAAAATCTGCTATACAAAGGTAGTTTTACAGTTAAATAAGGGAATAGTGTCTGCAGCTGCTGGATCAGATTTCAGCAAATACAGACAAGAAAATGCAGTTCAGAAAGCTTCCAAATGCTCCAATTCATTATTTTAATCCTGGAGAGAAATATCTTCTCCTGTTAGGAATATCTGAAAGTACTAAATATTTTGTTGTTGTTACCAAACGAGTTGTACTGGATTGATGAAGTTCATAGAAGTGATACAAATAATGGTGCACGCTAGATTTACAACATTGTAGCATAGGGTTTTTCTTATTAACTCTGTTGTCTGTAGACTTTCAGTTCTAGGGTTTGTAATTTAAAAGTGGGATTTTTTTACAAAAATCTGTGTGTGTAAGGATGTGTGATAATGTATAATATGTTCACTGCTGAACACAGTACGATTTGATTTAACTGGACTTGTTGTGATGTATAATTTGTCATTAATCTAAATCATGTTCTAGCAATTGTTTTTATTTCTGCTAATTATTTCATAGTATTATGTTCATGAGCAATGTTTACTTTTAAAGCAGAAGCTGAGGCGAAATGTGAATTTACTTGAGAAGCTGGTTATGCAGGAGACGTTGTCATGTCTGGTGGTGAACCTCTATCCAGGAAACGAGGGTTATTCACTGATGCTCAGGGGAAAAAATGGTTCAGGTAATATTCTTCTCATGAATTTTTAAAAGTACTCAGAATGCTATATAAATTGTTAGAATGTGTTGTTGCTTACATTTAATTGTTTCACTTCCAACATAGTTCTGGGGGTGGGTGGGGGGAAGGAGAACAACCAACTGTACTTGAACTAAAAATTTACATAAAGCTCTGAGCTGTTTATCTACAGCGTAAATCTGCAGATAGGAGTCTTTTTGATAGCCTTCCATTCTCTTATTTCCCCTTAGTTTCTGGAGCTGCATGTCCAAGTTTATATCACTTCAGGTTCCTTCTGTCAGATTGTTTCTTTCACTGCTTCCCATGTCTAGGTCTGTCTAAAGGCATTTGTGTTCCAGTTTTGTGACATGTTCATGCCATTTGTACTGTCATGCAATAAAAGTGTACGTTATGTCGCTTGGGAGTAAAAACCAGCACAGTAAGAGCAAAATAAAGCTCTGGGAACAGAAATGGATGTAAAAATTAATACTATGCAAAAAAATAGTCTGTGTGGATGGGTTTCTGTCGACCCTGCTTTTTCCTGTGGCAAGTTTGTTTTAGATTTCTCATTGGTAATGTTTGAACTTGAAACACAAAGGTAATGTGTTCTGTTTAAATTCAGATTCTGAGACCATTCGTCTGCCTTATGAGGAAGGAGAACTGCTTGAATATTTGGATGCAGAGGAACTACCACCTATTTTGGTTGATCTTTTGGAAAAATCTCAGGTTTGAAAGTTTTGTTTTCAAAAAGAACTTGCATATGGTACCCAGATAGACCTTGATTTTTTTGAGTGCTTCACATAGGTGATTGTAAGCACAAGATGTGAAACACTTGTGCGTATGAAACTATAGTATTTAATGCCCCAAATAAATATTTTATCGATGTATAGGAAAAAAAAGTAGTAAACACTGAGGAGAAGGAGATAAAAGAGAGATTGCTGTGATTTAGGCTGTGAAACATCTTCAACTCTGCTCTAGCACAATTTCCTTTGTTCTTTGTTATTATGGAGTGTTTGGCATGGGAATTTCTTATAACTGCATTGCTGGCATATGAAAACACTGCATTTAAAGCTTGTATTTTTGGTATGTCTAGGTACACAGGAAAGACTGCTGGTCTGAAAAACTTAGTCGGTAGTTTTATTCATAGTTGCACTGACTTTTATATGTTATGTAACAAACTTCTTTGTAGAGGCAGGGGCAGATTCGTAAATATTTGTTTATTCAAAAGTTGGTGTTTTTCTTTTGACCAGGTTAATATTTTCCATTGTGGATGTGTCATAGCAGAAATACGTGACTATAGGCAGTCTGGTAACATGAAATCTCCAACATACCAAAGCAAGCACATTCTTTTGCGACCTACAATGCAGGTAAAGAAGAGCCTTGAGTAATTTCTCAGTGTTACTGTAGTGCCTAGACTGGGTATGCATTGTTACTGAACATATATTAAGAAATCCTTTTATTCAGTTGAAAGCTAATTACCATTATGTCTTTTTCCACAGACTTTAATTTGTGATGTGCATTCTATAACAAGTGACAACCACAAATGGACACAGGTAGGTTAGAGGTTATTTAAAAACTTTACAGCGGTGTTATAAATACACAACAAAATAAAAATTTATTAAAATTTTTTATTTGTTTAACAATTTTTTTCTGTTTTTTCTAAGATGATATTCAGATGCATAGGTATATAGGAACTTAACTAGTGTAAAAGTTGTCATATTTTTAGATTTATATTTTTATATTATATTTATATTTTTATATTAATAGCTGTGTATATTACAGGAGGACAAACTCCTACTTGAGAGCCAACTTATTTTGGCTACAGCAGAGCCTTTGTGTCTTGATCCTTCAATAGCAGTGACCTGTACTACAAACAGGCTCCTGTACAACAAGCAGAAGATGAACACTCGCCCCATGAAACGGTAATTTTCAGTATGAAACGTTTTCAAAGAAAAATATAAGTAATGCTTTACGTGAAAATTTAGCTCCTCGTATGTAATACCTGCTTAAATAGGAATGTGTGAGAAACAGTCAAGAAATTATATAATATTTTTAAGTGCTCAATATTATATTTCAGTTACTAGTAGATACTTCAGTATGCTAATTTTTTTTTCAAAGGAAAGTGTGTATATATATATTCTTAACATAATCTGTTATATTGCAGTTTGGATTTGGGGTTTTTTTGCATAGGTTTTGTGTAAGCAGAGTCAGATGGCAGCTCAGTAATGTAAAATATATAAATGAATATGCTGCATACTGGTCTCTAATTTGCTAAAAGTTATGTATAAGTTTAATCCTGAATGAAAAAATGAAAGGAATTATTTCTGTTTGATGTTCGGGCTAAACAGAAGTGTAAGCATATAAAAATCTTGGTAAAATTTAAAATAATGTGGTATGCACTATGTACAAAATGTTGAAGTTGTTTCACTTTTGTGCATGGTTGGGCCCTTTTTTATTTCCACAGAAGCCTGAAACATTTGTTCAACATGTTTGTTCTGCCGCAAGAGTTGCATTCAGTCTGTAAAAAGGCAACATATTAATGGTCTGTCACAATTACTGAAATACTTAAAACTGGATTTGCATTGAAATACTATGCTAGTGCCAAACCAGTGACAATTTCTAAAAAAATTTAAGTAATGAAATTGATCAAACTGTCCTTGAAATTAAAACTTGGTGGTCAACAAATATTCCACTAAAAAAATAGGAAAAGTGGTTAAATGAATGTACAGAATGGCATTACTGTACCTATGAGTTTGTCATGAAACAAAGACTAGAGGATAGTTACTGTCTTTATAGTTACATAAGTAGTACAAAGATCTTTTGATGGAACTGAAATCTGTGACAATACACAAATATTTTAAGATTGGTACCTTCTTAATTACTCATTTTGATGATGCACTTAAATTATGCATTTAAAAAATAACCCCATTCTTAGTGCTGAAACAGATGAACAGAATACAAGTATATTTTATCAATATAATCAAGATTTGGAGTTGTGCAGTGTAATCCAGAAAAGCAATTTCAAACTAGTATTTAAAAACTTACTAGTCTCAATGTAAGTAGCAGTGCCCTGCATATTTCTGTGTTTGTACACAGGCAGTGAAGAATTTAATGTTTATGGTTTCACAACGTTACGTGTCATTTCACCATAGGTGCTTCAAAAGGTACTCAAGGTCCTCTCTGAACAGACAGCAAGAAGTAGCTCACTATTCAACTCCACCTCAGCTCAGACTACTTGACTACTTGCAGAAAAGGAAGGAGAGGAAAGCAGCCCAGCAGTATGACCTCAAAATTTCAAAAGCTGGAAATGTACGTGTTCTGAAAAGTAATGTAATACACTTCTAACTATTTAATTAAAGTATTTAATACATTAATCCTGCTTTTTCATTTTCCAGTGCGTAGATATGTGGAAACAGAACCCTTGCTACTTGACTGCTCCTTCTGAAGTAGATGTAAGACCACCAATTGTTATGTATAATTAGCAATTAGAAATTGTATTATATGAAGAAGTAACCAGTATCAAAGAATGACTTTTAAAAAAGGGGAGTGACTTTAACATTTACAATTACTTTTCTGTACCATAAGGTATAAACACAAGTTATGCCACACTGTAATGTATTGCAATTGTAACAGAATAGTTTGGATGAAGTAATCAGTACAAACAAATTGTTAGTATTGTTCTTCTGTGGGCTCAATGAGCACATGTCTATTTGAAGTTGTCTGATAGTACAAAAGCCAGAAAAACAAATGAGGTTCGTAGGTTATTTAAAAATTAGTCACTTTTCATCCTGGTAGAAATTCATCTCTTTTGATATGTTATACTATGGAACATTAATATTTTGAAAAGTTTTAAATTTTATACAGAGAATTCTAGTTGAGAGTTCTTTTGTTCACTCTGTGTGCATTTTTCTCTCAGGGACATTCATATTCTTAGTTGCTGGCACTGCTAAAGCACATACTTACTAGTGTACAGAAGTGACTGACAGAATATTCTGAGTTGGAAGGGACCTACAAGGATCATCAAGTCCAACTCCTAGTTCTGCAGGACAGGACAACCCCCAAAATCATACCATGTGTTTTGTCCAAACGCTTCTTGCACTCAGGCTTGATACTGTGGCCTGCTTGATGCTGGGGAGCCTGTTCCAGTGCCCAGCCACCCTCTGGGTGAAGAACCTTGTCTTGATATCCAGCCTAAACTTCCCCTGACTCAGCTTCAGGCCATTCCCTTGGGTCCTGTCACTGGTCACCACAGGGAAGAGATCAGTGCCTGCCCCTCCTCTTCCCCTCACGAGGAAGTTGTAACTGCAATGAGGTCTCCCCTCAGTCTCCTTCAGGCTGAACAGACCAAGTGACTTCCTCATATGATTTCCCCTCCAGAACCTTCACCATCCTCGTGGCCCTCCTTTGAGCACTCTAATAACTTTATGTCCTTCTTATGTTGTGGCACCCAAAACTGCCCCCAGCACTCGAGGTGAGGCTGCCCCAGTGCAGAGCAGAGCAGGACAATCCCCTCCCTTGTCCAGCTGGCGATGCTGTGCCTGATGCCCCCCAGGACATGCCTGGCCCTCCTGGCTGCCAGGGCACTGCTGACTCAGATTTGACTTGCCACTAACCAGGACCCCCAGGTCCCTTTCCACAAGTCTTCTCTAGTACACTGAGATTTTTTTAAAAGACTGTAGACTAGACAAGACTGTAGCTTTGGACATCATAGGGCTGGCAAGAATGCCAATTACACATGAAATGACAGTGTAAGTTTTACAAAACAAACCTCTCTTTTCACTTCAACTGTGTTGTACCTGACTTAATCAGAGGCTTTAGGAATTACTGTTACTGTGAAATTACTTAACCATTCCACATTGCAGGCAATGATTTCAATCTGTAGTCTGAAACCATGTTTCACTCTTTTGTTAAGTTTAACGTAGCAAATATGATGTAACGCTATAAATGTAAAGTTCCGAAGGTTCTTCAATTAAGTTTCTCTGAATTCGTAACATAGGGAATTCTTTCTTTTTTGATCTCTCTATTTTCTTTAAGGTGGAAAAATATGCCAAAGTGGAAAAGTCTATCAAGTCTGATGACTCACAACCAACCGTCTGGCCAGCACACGTGAGTAGTTTAGACCTTTGGCCAAACTTCAGTGTCTCTAGTTAAAATGTCTCTTATTTCAACAAAATCAATTTAATGTGGAATAATCTTCCCTCCCCCAATTTAATTAATCTTCCATGTGTTACAGAGACATGGGAAGGTTACCAGATATACTTGTATAATCAGTCTGATTTCCTCAGATTTTCCAGGAATACAAGGATAAGCAGCTTGTACTACAGAAAGGATAGTAATTTACATGGAGCAGTACTTTGCACAACAAATTGCTTTCTTTACTCAGACACTCAAAAGCTGATGAAAAAGAGCTTTATTGAAATAAAAATATTAAATTTTAGAAGAGCTTAATAATAAATGCCTCTTACAAAAAACTCTTTCTGCAATGTTTAAGTTGAACTTTAAGATTTTTGGCACAAACTATGTGATTTCATCAGAAGTAGTAATTTAATATAATCAGACATAAATAATTGATTAATTTTTTGTAATTTCAGAGGCAAGGTACTATCTTTATTAACAGCATGTGTCGTGATATTTTTGTAGTTGCATATTGGAAAAAAGTAATACTTTCCCATAGAACTTAATGTTCAGCTCCAACATTTTACTCTGAATGTTTTTCGCATTGTCCTAATTCATATAAAACTGTTTCTATATATGTTTACCCAGTCTGCTTTTCCATGTCTAACATGATTGTTTGGGGTTTGCAATATCTTTGTATTTTTAAGAGACAATAAACTCTTTGTCCTCTTATCCTGTTCATATAACTTCTGGAATCAGTTTCATTTTAGATAATGCACCCCTTCCTATAGAGTGTTACTTACTTTCAGAGTTACTTATAGAATGTTTCTTACTCGATGTTTTATATAGGGCTGGTCTGTTTTACTTGGTGTTTCAGCTAACACTTGTTCAAGGCTTACTAGGTCATTCTGTCTTTTTAGGAAATGAAGGATGATTATGTGTTTGAATGTGAAGTTGGTAATCAGCTTCAAAAAACAAAACTGACCATTTTTCAGTCTCTTGGCAATCCCTTGTACTATGGTAAAATTCAGACACTCAAAGGTGATGAGGAAAATGACAACCTATTAACTCCATCACAGTAAGTTACATGTTCTTTTTTAAGCTGTGCTGTGATCCAACAGGTGAAGGAAAACAAACATTACTTATCATTTTCAGTCATAAAAATACTCTAGAGCTAGACGTCTGATTTAAGATTTTTTTAAAAACCCAAACCAAAACAAAATGTGTACAAGCAACCATCATATTTCAAATGTGCTTTCATGTTAAATTAGTGCATCCTTTTACATTAAAGATACACTGAGGGGAAAATAAGACCACCAGCAAATCCAGTCATGCAAATTGTGGAGACATTGTTGCTGCACTCTTTTTTGGTGTTACTCAGAGTTTTAATTGTTCTCAAAATTTGCTTGATGCTATGAAAGCATAAGACTTGACTATATTCTGTTTACTCTTAGATCCAGTTAAACTAAATAAATTAAGAAAAACATGCGCTTCTAAGAAGCTTCATAATTTTGAATTGTTTGGAATATGCTGGTTTTAGCTGTGATTCTACAAAGATTCTCTGTTCTTGGCTCTTTTTGTTGTATGTACCAGATTATTTGTGTGGAGGAACCTGTGCAGCAGAGTAGAGCCTATAAATTTCAGTAAGGCAAGGAGCAGTGAGACTGAGCAAACTTTTTAGTTCTGCTAATGAAAGTTATTTTTATCAGCTAGTATGTAATCATTCTCTTATTTTTATGAAAATCTTTAAAGTTTTAAGAATATTTTATCCCTAGACTTGAGCTATTTACTGTTTGTTTCCATACTGTTGTGGTTTAACCCCAGCTGGCAACTAAGCACCATGCAAGCACTCACTCCCTCCTCCCCTGGCCTCCCTGGTGGGATGGGGGAAAGAATAGCAAGGGTAAAAGTGAGGAACCATGTGGGCTGAGATAAATACAGTTAGTAGGTAAAGGAAAACCCACACATGCAAGCAAAGCAATACAAGGAGTTTATTCACCACTTCCCATGGGCAGAGGTGTTTTCCTGTCTCCAGGAGGGCAGGGCCCCATCACACCTGATGGTTACTTGGAAAGGCAGATACCTTCTCTCTAAGTGCTCCCCCCACCCCTCTCTTCCTTTTTGCCCTGGCTTTATATGCAGAGCATGGAGCCATATGGTATGGAATATCCCCTCCTTTAGTCATTAAGGGTCAGCTGTCCTTGCAGTATCACTTCCCAAGTTCTTGTGCACCCGAGCCTTTTTGCTCATAAGAGACAGAAAAGGCCTGTGTAGGTACTGCTTAGGAATAGCTAAAACAGCCATGTATTACCAACACTGTTTTCAGCACAAATCCAAAACAGCCCTGTATCAGCTACCATGGAGAAAATTGACTCTACCCCAGCCAAAACCAGCACACATACTTAGTACTGATCTTCCCTGAACAACAGTGCTAGCTTCGAGTTCTGTAATAAGGCTGGGAATTAAATCAGTTTAGAGGTTTTAGATGCCTGGAGGGTTTTGGAAATAATTGGTAAGACATTGACAATTAAAGTTTATCAAAACTTGGATAACTCCTCATTAGCAAACTGCCATATGAAATGAAAGGTGAAGTAAACATTTTTGTTGTTCAATAAAATAAAATGTTTTTTTTATAGTTTTTTCTTTTTGGAGCTGGAGAAGGAGAAAGTTCTGTAAAGTTAAAAAGCATAGTAATAAGTTTGCAAGCCATAACCGTTATGCAAAAGAGAGATACTCACTTAGGAGGTCTGGAAGATCACGGGGAATTGGAATTGGCATAAGTAAAATCAAACAATGGAAACTGAATGTTTGTTAAAATAATATGCATAAGGCTGTTTTTGACATCCCCTCAGGACACTTGTTTTTCAGTCTGTGTAGTGGTATGTTGTTAATTTATACATAACTTTTCCTTTGTACTTTTTACACTAATCATTCTGTAGCAGTTACTCACTCCCATTTTTTTAAAATATAAAATCCAAAACTTCTATATTCTGCCTTTTGTTTTGTAGGTAATTTACTGTTAAAGGAGACCATATTAGATCATGTGTGTATATATTGTATATATAGATAGGAAGTCAAGTGTATATTTCAAGTACTGAATGATACCCAGTCCATTGAATGGATATATTATCGTTTGTATTTTGAGCAGGTATGAAAAAAACACAGCACTGTCATTTGTTTGAAGCCTTGTGATAATTAAAATGTTCTTTTAGTCCAAGTCATGACTGAAAATGTACTTTACATTTTAGGTTCCTTATTGGTTCGAAGACTGATGCTGAAAGGTAAATTAATATAGTTTGTGCAGCTATTTGGATTGATGACAAATAATAAGTTTTGTTCCTTTTTGGCAGTTATGACTGCCAGTGTTATGGTTTGTGGAAACAAATGCAGAACAAATGAGGAAAAATAAGAGGAATTAGTCATCATAACAAGAAGTAGGATAGTGTGTAGTTTCTGTATTTAACAAGCAAGGAAGAATACATGAGTACAGCTTGTCGTGCTACCTGAACTCTTAGAGCACTTAGCAGTAATTTCATCCTGCCATTTGGTATGGTAAATTAACAATTATGGAAATGGTTCATTTGAACTTGTCATTTGAAGTGTAATCTAGGATTTAAGATTTTTATGTCTTAGTTTTGTGCATTGTGCATGTCTTGATACAGCCTTCCTAGAGAAGCAAGTAATAAAACAGTTTTTCAGCATATTTTAGTTCTAGAATGAGTAGGAGTAGCAATTCAGAGATAACTGAGGCAGCAAAATAAGTGGTTTTTAAGTGTTTGTCAGCATGCATCACCCTAGATTGCCTGTGCATATGAGCACAGAACCATTAAAAATCAACCTCTGTCAGAGCCAGTTGTGTTTTTGTGCCTCTGTAGGATACCGCCAGCTGATGTACATGCCATAGCTCTTATCCCCCTGCACCCCTTATGTGCCTGGCAGGGAAATGAGTCTTTGATTTGATCAAAAACCAGTAATAATGTTCTTTTTTTAAATAGGTAATTTTGATTAAGAAACTCTTTGCTTATATTCTCTCCTGCCTCCTTTGTGCTGATACTTTTGCTGCTTGTTCTGTAAGCTGAACTGGGGGGGATTGGTTGACTGAAAAGTAAAACAATGTTACAAGAGCCTAGTTTTAACTGGGATTGATTTCCTGATCGTGTTTATCACTGGGTTGCACAAGTCCTTTTGTCAGAATAAGCCACAGGGTTTCAGGGACAAGGACAAGAAGAAACAGTAGAGGAGGGCAGGATGACCTTTTCAAGTACATGGCATTTTACTACCCTGATTCCACTGTAATTTTGAGTCAGTCTAAAATCTAATTGCTAAAAATGGTACACTGTCCCCTTACCTCTGTTGTGTGTGTTGGGACCTTTGCTTAAGTCTGCATTAGTCAGGTAACAGCATATGACAGAAGCAGGGCTATATCAAAATAAAGTGTATTTTATCACATTTAGGTGTGAGGTAATGGAAATATTCCAGCAGGTTTTCACTGAGGTCTAGTCTGCCAGAGTGTAAGTGACCACAGCACTTCAGCTTAATATTTCAAGGTCACTTTATATATTCTGTTCATTTTTGTGAAACAGTATTCCCTCAACTTGGTTGTTTTAGATTAGTAGAGATGTAGTATTTGATTCGTTTTGATAGAACAGTATTTTAAACTTGTTTGCCTGATGCTTTATCAGATGTTTGTCATAACGTTCACAGAGGAGTGATTGTTCAGCCCTTGCATTTAGACTCCTCACCTGACATAAAGCTCAAGCTAAAGGAGGGTCGACTGTTCCACAGGCAGCATAAGCAGAAAAGACACTTCTATGAAAAGATTCTGGACCTCTGTAATAAAGGGGGAATGGGATCCCCATTGACTGACATCCCAAAGATCTGCAGTTGCTTTTGGGAATGGAACTGTTCTGTCTATTGTTTTCCATATTCCTCTAATAGAGTGTTTCTCACACTGCATTTTGCATTAGGAAAAAACGAGATTAAAAGTTAAAATAGAATAAATCTAAGAGCCCAGGAATATAATGTAGAAAGATACAAAGAGGTATAAATATGTTATTTATATGTGCATCTCTATGTTATGTAGATATATGCTTACATAATATATAAAATATATGACTATAACATACACAATTATGTGTTTATCTGTACTATCTACTTTAGAAGGTCAAAGTTTTTAATCTTTTTATGTGCTCGTTGTTTGTTTTAGGGTGGTGAACCAGTACCAGGAGTTAGTGCAAAATGAAGCTAAATGTACTGTGAAAATGTTTCATAATTCAAGTGGATCAGTCAGTCATCTTTCTCCAGGGAAGGAAATGGAAGTGAGTTTATCGAGTTACACATTTCTTTTATTTGCCCTTAATTATTGAATTATTAGAATAATTTTTGCTATACACATTTAACAGTAAAATAACCTAAAAATGTCATCCTGAATGAATTTTTAAATGCGTTATGGTCATGATCATTCAGTGTGAGTATATTGGAAAAGTTAGTGGAAAGCATTTATGTTTTCAATGTTCAAATGTTGTCTTTTAGCTGTTTTGAGGGGTGGGGGGTTTGCTGTGTATCATGTAGTTAGCTCCAAAGTTTTGTTTTAGCATTTTCCCCTGTTCAGATGAAACTTTCATAGAGCAGTATAGTAAAATGCAGCTGTGTGTCTTGTTTTGCAGGTCAGTAAACACAGAAGCAGATGGAGTAGCTGAACTTCTTTTACCTTTTAGAAATTCAAATTATTTTCTCTTCAATTTGAAGAGGAAAACTTAAAAAAAAAAAGAAAACAACAAAACAAACAAAAAAGGGCAAAAAACCCCTCAAACAAAAAAAACCCCAAACAGACAAAAAAAACCACCAAAAAAACCTCCAAAACACAAGCCCCAATAACTTTAAAGTGTGTATGTTTACATGCACACACATTTCTACGTTTCCAGTATCAATTCTTGCATTCCCAAATTTTTCTGCCTGTTGGCATTGCCTTGTGTTTTACTTGCTGCTTCTGGCCTTTTTTGGTCAGAGTCAGTACTTTAGCAGTGAGCTGTATGTTATGCTCCAGCTAGTAAACGAGACTTGTATCCACTGGGTTATTTCCTTTGTGACCCTAAATACCTACCTATGAATTAAATTTCCCCTAAATACCTACTTATGAACTCCAACAATGTTTCTCTGAAAGAGGTAGTTCCTGGTGTCAGCCAGACCAGCAGCGTTCCAAGGCCAGCAGTTGCAGAAAGGGATATAAATGTTTCTCTGTATGAGTGCACACATACAGGCGTGTACATGCACGTGTGTGGGTGTACATTAAAATCATATAGTGATTGGGGTGGAAGGGTCCTTGTGGAAGTCAACTTGTCTGCCTTTCCAAGCCCCCACCAAAAGCTGGACCAGAGTTACTCAGGTTACTTATTTAATTATTATTGGAATGGGGCGGTGGTCTTTATTTTCAAAATCAAGAAAGCAAGAAGCAGATTTTAATAGAAGAAGAGAAAGGTAGTCCTCAGAATTTTCCTCAAAAGATTCTTTTTTTTAAGCAAGCAATTAGAAAATTAGAGGGACTGTCTCTGACCACTGAGAATCAGTGGAAGCTAAGCTCACCAAAATGGGTGATTCTCATTTCCTAGTTTCAGCAGTTTGTGAACTGTATGTTTGTGTAGACATTACTTTCATTTGTGGATACCTGCTTTATAGGTAAAAACACAGACTGTAACTGTGAATGTGTTCTACTGCTGAGTCTTTTGACAGTGTCAGCTATTGGAATAATGGATTTAGGGTCTGTTGTGAGTGACTGAGAACTACAGACTTGAGTAGCTGAAGTAGATTTATGTTCAGGCAACCTGATAATTAGGTTATAAGAACAAACAAAAAGGCTGCATCTTCTTTCTAAAAATATGAAGTTCTGGTCCCACTGAAGCCAGTGGGGAAACGTGTCTTGATTTCTATGCATTCAGGATTTTCCTGAACTTATTTGAAATCCTCCTCCCAGAATGAAGAATTCTGATCCTGTTCTTTAAGTCTGTCTTGGTTGAAAATGGCAGGTATATACAGAATGAATGAATGAAATGATGTAATTTTTCAAGTAAAACCTAAATGTTCTATTACTTCAAATGTATTTGTCACTTTTGCATTTGTGAAAATTACTACAAAGAATTTCAGAATTATGGAGAAAAGTGAAACTCTTTAATTGTTTTATTTATTTCTTTGCTCAGTGTAAATTTTTACCAGCACTTTTGTGCTGCTTCTTGATGGTAAACACTTTATCTAAAGAGAGTTCATCAGAAATGTCTGAAAGGAATTTTGTCGTAGTTCTGAGAAGCCTTAATACAAATCAATCGAATTGTCTTTTCTGTCAACTATGTGGAAGCTCTCATCATTGCTGTGGTAGTGTTAATTTCTCTTTCCTCCCAGCAGCCAGAAAGTGTATCAGGCTCTGTTCAGTCTTCAGTACTGGGGAAAGGTGTAAAACACCGACCTCCTCCTATCAAATTACCTTCAAGTTCAGGAAGTAGCTCTTCAGGTAATTATTTTTTGACTCAAGCATCTCATTTTAACATTGTCTGCCTGTTGTAAAATGACAGGATATCCCTTTAGTAAAGATTTAATAAAAAAATTCCAGCATCTTATCTGTGAGAAGAGCATGGTTTTTCGTGTTGTTGGTTTTTTTTTAATTTCTGATTATATTGTTCACAAAATTGTACCCTAATATTCAAGTTAACATGTACTCACAGAATAGTAATGTATTTTAATTATGCTTTATCAGGTAATATTTTTAGTTCACAACAGTCAAGTGGCCATCTAAAATCCCCAACTCCACCTCCTCCTTCTAAGCCTCCTGGTCTTTCTCGGAAACAATCTATGGATCTTAATCAAGTTAGCATGCTCTCTCCAGCTGCCATGTCTCCTGCGAGCTCTTCACAAAGTGAGTCACGACCTAAATTCTCCATTAAATCTTAGGCTTTTGCATAAATGCTTCCTGAGATAAACTTCTTAACCTGTGGAATGATGAAATTTAAGTGTACAGTGTACCCTAAATTGTATAAGTTGTGCAGCTTTAGGCAGGTCTCTTGTTCACTGTATGTATTTTATGTTTATTGTAACTGTGTTCGTTTTCTGTATATATATGTATGCACCCTCTGTGTATACGTTTTAATACATTTTATGCAATTAGCATGATCTCCTCATATATGAAAGGTTGGTAGATGATGTGATGAGATAAAATTCCAAAGTGTAGATTTTTTTTCCTCCAGTGTAAAAACAGTATGTTAGATCAATTTGCCTTTACATAATTTAAGCATCTGGTTTTTTAAATGTTATAGGAGCTGGTGCAGTTGTGTATCTATGTATGTATATAATCTGATCAGTCCCGAGGTGATGATACAATAAACGATAAGATGATTTTTTAAAAACACTCCTACACTGTTTTACAAATCATTGCTGATTGCAAGTGTGGTGGTGATGCTGCTGATGATAGCACCATATTCTCAGGTGTTAAAATGCAAATTTCAATCAGAAGTGACATCCTAGTTAAAGTATTTTCGTTAACACTGACAGAATCATTGTAATCATAGCTGTAGATCATAAACATTTTCTAAAACATGTATGCGTCTTGAGCCATTTCGTGAACAGATCTGTACAAAGAGGAAACCATAGCTGCAGCTTCTCAGTTTTTTTATGAATAATTGTATACTGCACATTCCAGTATCCTGCATGGTATTATAATATGCTTTTTGCATTAAATAATTTAAAATCTGGGTAGCTCAAAAGGTGTAACTTCTCTGCCTTCTTGTTTTGCACAAGATAAAAAAGAAAACTTATGAAAGTTTTCTTCCAAAATATTGAGTCTGATTTTATGTTAGTATTATGAATTGTGTAAATCTGCTGCACACAGTTGTTACTTTAAGGCTCTGGTCACCATTCATATTTATTTCCTTTCTTTCTGCAGGACATGAAAGCTAAAAAAAAAAAAAGAAAACCAAAAAAACAGCTCAAGTTTTTTGGGGGTTTTGTTTTGTTTTGTTTTTCTCTTGATAGACTTTGCCTACTGCATCCACAACAAATACAGCTGTATGTGCTACATTTAAGCAGAAGGAATTACACAGTAGCTTTTAAAGATGCAGTATTATCCTCTGGTTCTTAAATATTAATTAATTGCTTTTTATTTAGTTGATATTTGGCAAATGGCAGTTTGACTATCTGATGAAATTTAGATCAGCCCCAGGATTATTGAAATAGTACATGTTCCTGCTGACTCTCTTGTTTTCCATGTGTTTTTAACACAATGCTATTGTGCAGGCAGTACATGGATTCTATTTGTTTAACAGTTCAGGACAAACATTAATTAGGTTAAAATGGTCACTAAGAAATTATTTTAAGTATTCCTGAATGGAATTACATCTTAATGTACAATAAATTATGGAAGCCTTAAAGGAAAATAGAAATTGGTGTATGCCACAAGGAATGAAGCATGGAGAATGGGTTTTCTTTGTGATTATACTGCATCCTTAACAATGAGTGTGTGCTGCAACACTTGTGTCGTGTAGAAATTAACACTTGCAGTCTAAAAAACGGAAGAAATTGTCAGTGCTAAGTAAGATTCCATTAACCTTATTATACAAAAAGGACTGGCCTTTTATAACAAACTAGTACTTTTTATTTTTCTCAATGAGCAGGGTCTGGAACTCCTAAACCATCTACTCCTACTCCAACCAACACCCCTTCATCGACCCCACACCCTCCTGATGCTCAGAGCTCAACTCCTATTACCCCTTCTGCCACCCCTACTCCCCAAGATTCAGGCTTCACCCCTCAGCCCACTTTGTTAACCCCGTTTGCTCAGCAGCAAATGTCTCTGAGCCAGGCACTGCCTGTAATGACCATTCCTCTTTCCACCATGGTAACATCCATTACTACAGGAACAACCTCCACCCAGGTCATGGCAAACCCTGCAGGACTTAACTTCATCAATGTAGTGGGCTCAGTGTGGTAAGTCTTTTGTTATGATGGTTTCTAAATTTACCATGGGGGTTGGTTGGTTAGTGGGAGGGCGTGTGGTCCAGGACTGTCCACCATCCATTAGGGTAAATATTTTTCAGGATCTGCGATACAAAACAGATCATTCACCCTGGAATTACAAAGTGAGGAGCCACTAGAAACTATTTGCATTTCCCAAATAGAAGTCACCTACTATCAGAATACTGAAAAGATCTATTAAGAAAGGCCTTTATTGCTTTCATCTTTTTGGAGTCATATAGGTTCATGTCTTCAGGCTTTATCTCAATTTAAGTGATTTCTGAAGTTTTGCTCTATAAGTTTGAGAACTTTTTTTTATTAACCAGAGAGGAGATAGACTATCATATGCAGACCAGTCTAAATGAAAAATGGGAACAGATTTGTTTCTATCAACTTAAAAAAGCATTGAGGTTAAACAGTCTTTGATCCTTAAAACTCATTCTGTGGTTTGAAGAAAATAATAAATGCTGTCAAGAATAGATTGTATGGTATAACATGAACTGCTTTTTAGACTAAGGAAAATTCTACAATTACGATGGTCAGTGTAAGACACATAGTGTGCTTCAATGCTGGTATCAGACATTTAAATTATCCAACCAAGGTGTTCAGCAGTTGGTCACTGTTGATAAATTAGGGCAAAAAGAGAATGCAAACCTGTTCCTTTTATGACAGTACAACCATTTGGAAAATCTTTTAATATTTCTGGAATAAAAGGACCACTTGTGGTTTATCTTCCTCAGTTGATAGCAAAGAAAAAACCTTTATATGCCAATAATATGGAATGTATTTGTTATGCTCTGGGCAAAACAATTTTTTTAAGCTGCAGTGCTGCTTTATCCATAATCACATAATTTACAGCAAGCAACTGATTTACTTGCCATAAGACAAAGGGCAAAAATTTAGTTATTCAGGTTTACTTGTGCCGCTTGGGTTTGATGTGTTGTCTTTCCTCTTCTACAGTGGAGCACAGTCACTGATGAGTGGTTCAAACCCTATGTTGGGGTGCAACACTGGTGCCATAGCCCCTGCAGGTATAAATCTGAGTGGCATTTTACCCCCAGGAGGTCTGGTACCAAGTGCGCTGCCCGCTGCAATGCAGTCTGCCTCTCAAGCAGGTCAGTGTGACTGAGTGGAAAAGCCACCCTTCAGACAGGGACAGTGTGAAAACATTTTGTGAGAAAAATGGACTGAAGTGGCCATTGTGTGAAAAGGTTGTGTATTTGATGGCTGGAGCTCAGGAACAACAAACATGCTTTTGCATTCAAGGTGTAGGCTGTGTTGGAGATTGTTTGAAGATGGTTTTTGGTGAGCTAGGCTGGGGATACGTAGTCAAAACCTGGATTGTTTGGTGTGCTCAGTAAGAAGTTTGAGAGAAACTCCAAATTCAAATGCATTTTTCAAATTGCATTTACCAAAAAAATGGAATTGAATTTTTTGCCAAAAAAAAAAAGGCATGATTGAACTTAGAGGCCTCACTTTTTAAATGTATGGGGCATTTTATTCTGGCCCTGGTACTACTTTATTCTTGTACAACAGTTAAGTAGTTCCTTATTGCCTTCAAATGCAACTATATAAATCTTAAAAGCACAGTTGAAAGTATCAGTTTATTTTTTCTGAACATATAATAAAGAAAAAAATCTAATGTATGGTTATAGAATGAGAAGGGTAAAAGACTTCAAGAAATCCGTCCCTTTGCTAAGACAATCAAATCTGTCTAAGCCATACTGAACCAATGTTTATCTAAACTGTCTTTAAATATCTTCACTAAAGAAGATTCCAATCTTCCTCAGTAGCTCTTTGGAGTGGTTCATTATCCATGCAAAATGTTTCCCTCTAATTACAGCATCTCCTGAATTGCAATTTTTTTTTCTCCTATACCTTTCAGACGTGAAAAATAGTTGTTCACTCTTTCTCTTTACCTTCTAAGTATCAAACATGCTGTCATGTCCCACATTTGTCTTCTCTTTGTGATAGGTCGTATTTTTCAAACCTTTCATAATCCTGTCACTCTTTTCTAGACTGTCCAATTTGCTTACATCCTTCTTAAAATGTGATAACCAAAACTGGACACAAGCCTGAGCTTGGCTGATTTACCACTGTGGAGCACAGCAGAATAAATGCATCTCATCTCTTTCACAACATTCCTGTTAACATTTCCCCAAATGAGGTCTGCCTATTTTTTATCTGTATTTTTTGCAACAGCATTACCTTAACATAAGAATGGCTTTACTGGTTTAGGCCAAAAATCCATCCAGTCTATATTCTGTCTCTGACAGTTGCCATTAGAGGATACTGAGGAGAGAGTGTAAGATGAGGCAAAAGTGTGAAGTGAAACATCCCTTGTCTACAACTGTACCTCTTCTGGCAATCTACAGCTTTGAGACTTTCTCAGCTGAAGAATATCCACATGGATCTTTGTGCTTAATATCCTGTGCTAGATTTCTAGTCTGTGGATTTATCTAATTGGTTTTTGAATCCATTAAATTTTTGGAATCTCTACAGCATCTTCTGACAGTGAATTTTATAAATGTAAACTGTGTGAAGAGGTTCTTTTGTGTGCTCTGTAGTTTGTGATATGGATGATTTGGGTATGTTTGTGACTTACTGTAACTTCTCATGTCCTTTCTTGCTGTATAGACACAAAGCCAGTTACAATTTTGTACTTGGTCGTTTGTCTTTTTTTAATTCAATGTTACTGAATTTTGGACCATTTCTTCAATTCACCAAGATTGCTTTTAGTCTAGTTCTGTCCTTTCAAATCTGTGACACCTACCAGTTTGGTGTCACAGATTTTTACATGCTGTGCTGTCACCCACACAACAGATGGCGAGTAGTGAGCTGAGCTGGGTCTGTGCAAGACCTCCAGGGCTTCCATTTGATAGCTGCTGTCTTAAGGGGGCATTGCTCAGATTTGGGGTGGGATTGTTTTCTGTTAAAGGTTGATAAGAGTGTATTGCTTCATTGAGCCCTTGGATTTTTTTGGATTTACTGTACAAACAGTAAAACTTTTTAAAGACAGAAGAGGATCACTGAAAAATAACTGCTGTGGTGTTCTCCACAATCACCTTAATGTAAATGCATTAACAGGTTATAGGTCACCGGGTACAGTGGTTAGTAGTGATACAGATTTCTTTTCATTTAGTCAGGTCTTTTGTGCTTTGAGCCTGAATAACTATGAACTGCATCAGGGAAAATGCAGCATTGTATTAAGTATGAAATTTACACTTGCCAGTTTTCCAACTTCCAAATGTTTAGAAATAGTCCCAGTGGAAAGGTGTACTGCAAAGCACAAATACAACTGAGTAAAGACTCACTACTAATAAAAAGATGTTTTCTTTAACAGGCAGCCCATTTGGTTTGAAAAATACATCAAATCTTCGGCCCTTAAATCTTCTACAGGTAATTGATATACTTGGACACAATAATAATGATAATATCATACCTTTCTGTAGAGACCTGCTTAGTGCTGCTTACTGTGCCGCCCCACACAGATCTTTGGAGCCAGTTGGTCAGACCATTTACTGCAAATCTTAATTGCTTATTTAAAAGGCTTAGAATAAGAGAAAAGACTACTTCCGTAGAGATACCAGGTGGAAGTTATCTTCCTAGTTCAGAACAAAGCAGATTAATTCTCAGTAGCAATCTAAAGATGCTGACATTTGGATTCAAAAGATTAATGTTAAAATCCAATCTTTCAAGATTTGCCTAAGCTTTCATTTCAGATCATTCTTTATACTGAAGTTACAATTATACTGTACAAAATAGTGTAGTAGAATCACTCAGAGGTTGCACATAGAATGCCTGAAAGCCAAGCTCAGCATGCACAGGTAGCTGCAGTAACAGGTTTAAAGAGCTTCTGGTCATGGAAGTTCACGTAAGATAGGGAGTTTAGAAGGTCTGTAAATGCTTTCTTTGCACTAAGCATACATACAAACGTGCAGAGGTTGTTTGTTGTGTCAGAGTTGCATTTAAAAGCGGAACAGGGACTGTTTGTGGAACTGGGTGGAGTTCCCAGACCTTGAAGTTGGCTGCCAGATGCAGGTGCACAGTCGCACCTTCAGTGTTCCACATATGTTGCACCATGCTTCAAAAAATTATTACCAGCTTTGCTACTTCCTCTTCCCACTCCTGTACACACTCCAGAAACATGGAAAAGGGCAGGCACAGGAGGCAATTACGTCAGACTAGAGCTCTTCTGTAGAATTAAATGCTTGTATTCAAGTAATTGCACGTTGAAGGACATCCTTTCAAGCTAGCTCTGCCATTCATATAAACCAAGAACAATTTGGCTGAAATAAGTGCAACTGAAGCTGCGGTAAGGGAGAGGAATCAAGGCCATTTCACTATCTATTAAATTTCAGTGGAATATTTTGAAAGTGGAAATTGTATACACTGCTTTTGAAGACTGGCATTTACCTTTCAAGTATCAGTATAGTATCTGCCATTTTAATTAAAATAATTAAAATGTATTTTTCTATGGAAGTATCTTGCTATAAGTTCATACAAGTTTGTTTTCAGAGCATGAAGCTTTTTCACAAACAGCAACAATTGTAAACTGATTGATTTTAAAGGAACTATAAAACAAAAACCAAGCCTCTAGGAAGTACATCACTATCGAGACTATGCTCATCCTAGAACAGTGGGAAACTCAGCAGTTTGATTGAATTATGCCTTTTGTTTTTAATCTTCAACAGCTTCCAGGTGGTTCACTTATTTTTAACCCACTCCAGCAGCAGCTGTCACAGTTTTCTCCACAGCAACAATCTCAGCAGCCTACAACCTGTAGCCCTCAGCAACAGGGAGAACAGGTGTGTGCTAACAGCCCTTAGTCTGGGGTGCATGGATGAAACAGTTTCTCCTATTCTCCCCACCTCCACAAGTAAATGAGCCATTACCCAATAGATCTGAAGCAGAGGGGGAGGAAAGCCTTCCTCCTAAAGCCTTCTCAAACAGCAAAGACTGCAGTGGCTCTGTTGCTATGGCTGGAGCTGGGTTATACTCCTTTATTTATATCCCATATAGAAAAGCTGTAACAAAACAACTGGCTGAACATTGTCTGACTGTCATGAAGAGAGCCAGCCCCACTGTATGAGTAGTGTAAAATCAGCTTAGTGCTACGTTTATCATAACTAACAGATACATCAGATGAACAGAGAAAAAATGCAGTCAGGGTTATTACAGAGTAACTAAAACTTGTTACTGACACTACTGTGAGTTGGCTTACGACTCTCACTGCTGTAGTTCAACAGAATTTTCTTTGCACTAAAGGAAATACCAGTTGTCTTTAAAGCTGTAATCTTAAGACATTAGCTCTACTGCCAGTAATTAGTGTTAAAGGCTTTAATCACTGAGGAAGTCTAAAGTCTTGATAGAGATCAATCTGTCCTCAAAATGACAAATTTTGAGTGGTCAGTTGCACTTTAAAAATCCTAAGGTGCAGGTACCAGGTCAGTACTTAAAAATCCTTACCAGCATTGATGCAGCAGTTTGGGAAAACTAGGTGCTCTGTTTTTGTGTTCTTCCCAGACATAATACTCTTTACTGGATACTCAAGTTTGTCATAATTTCACTTGTGCTACTGTAGACTGTTCATAAATAAGAAGCCTCTTTCAAATGTTTTATGGTATATAACCTCCTGTGCCACAGGCCTTGTTCTGGATTGTGGGACGGTTTAGTGGGAAAGTTTCAGATTTGTTCTCAGCATCCAGATCTCTGAATGCCATTTAATAGTTGAGTTACTAAAAAAAATCATGTGACCTTGTACTGTTGGGTTTTATTTTCTGGACATTGAACATCAAGGGCATTTACAAAAAGGATGATGTAAGCATAGTCCTTGTGGCAGAAAGTTCTTCTGGAGAAAATCAATCTCTGCATTGGTTAAATTGTCCTAAGGAACTTCTGTCATACCTTGCATTACAGAGTAGGAGGTCATTGACTAAAATGAGCTATTATGAGCACTAGATGCCTTAGCTTTTATAAGGACAAGAACATATGTGCTCACAGTGCTTAGTGGAAAAAACCTAGGCCCAAAAAGAACAACAATTTTCTGTGCTACCAACATAATATAAATATGCATTCTCATCTCATACTTAGGGGTTTTCCCCACACGGTGGTTCTGTGACTCTTAGTCATCATGGAGGTGATGATGTCTCAATGAGCTCTCTTTTGGTCTGGTTTTCCTAGATCTTAGTGGCATTATAATGTAATGGTAAAGAAGCATTGCAACTCCTGGACTGCACTAGCTTTTTTGTGACTGATAAGCCAAGTTTTCTTGGTTTGTGCATACAATGCTTTATTTCCCTGTGTTATAAATCAGTGCATAATTTAAGTACTAGAAGAGGTCATAATTTAGCACCCTTTGACTTCAGGAGACATTAGGTCAGACTACAGTAATTCCTTTTAAGTGATTACTGTGAAAACTGCTCTGTTCTGAAAATGTAATTTTAAAAGCAGGTTTTTTATTTTTATGAAATTAAGGAGTGTGTGGCACAGTATGAACATGGGAGTGTGTCAGGCTTTGCACAGTTTGATTGATTAGGACCTTTGCACATGGATGATTTCAGGGTCCCTTGAAGACTTTGGGGCTGGGAGTGGGACAGGAAATTGTTTTAAGATTACAACCAAAAAGTGTAGTCTCTGCTAGACTGCACAGAAGTTGACAACTACGTGGGACTTCTGCTGGGTAACAGGAGCAATACCATTTCTGCCAAAACAAAGCTGTTTTGGGGTGTTCAATATCTGTTTGTTCTACTGTTAGTCACTACATTATAGCCTGTATCTACACGCACTGGATGACATAGCATTAAATGTTTTTAAATGGCACTTCAGAAGTTTGCCTTCACACTGGCTTTATTTGCTTATTCGTTGATATGGAAGTTTGGTAATAAGGATCAAGCTTTTCATTTTTGCTAGGGCTCTGACCAAGGTCCATCCAATCAAGATCAGGCATTATCTGCCCAACAAGCCGCTGTAATTAACCTGACTGGAGTAGGGAATTTTATGCAACCTCAAGCCACAGGTATGTGCTTGCTGAGCCTCCTTTTGTAGCTAAGTGTTTATGTTGATAAATTCACACTGAAATGAAGTTTGGTCTTAAGGAAGTCTTATGTTAGATCAGAATGATTTACTGTTTATTATCAGCACATGAATTATATGAGAAATACTCGACTTCTAAAGCATGCACTTCTCTGTTTGGCAGTTAAGTGCTGTCAATTGGTAGTATCACATGAAAGTAAGTTACACTTAAAACAAAATGAAAATGCAGGGAACTTCATGCCAGACTTCATTAAGGAATGTTTCCTTAACTGTGTGCTTAACATCCAGTGTGAGAAACCTTTGTGTCTCCACAAGCACTTCATAATCTAATTATGTTCTAACTAACAGAGTATGTATATCATGTATACTTTATTCTGCAGTGTTTCCAATGTGACTCTGAAACTAATTCTATTGATCCCCCTTTCCTGTTACACTGTATTCCTACGTCTTCCTCCCCTGACCAACTCAACCTGACTTCTTTGACCTGCCTGCTTTCCCCTTCTCCTTTCTCAGTGTTGTCTCAGCTTGGCTCTGCCGTGAACAGACCTGGGCAAAGCCTTCCTCAGCAGAGACTCCAGCTCTCCTCTGCCTTGCAACAGCAACAACAACAAGCCTTGCAGCAGCAGCAGCAACAGATACAAGTAATCCAGCAACTTCACTCTGACTGTGTTTAAAAAAACAAAATTAAAAATACAATTCTTGGCTCCAAAATCAAAAATACTGCCCTTTTGGCTCTCTTTTTAACTAATGCGGTTATGGTCTCACAAATTGAAGAAAAAAAAAAACAAAACCAACATGTATTTGGCAAACTGTCATGCAAGACATGAAGTCTGTGGTTCTCTCAGCTTGGAGCACTGAATTTATTTTTATTCGTTTAAGCCCTCCACCTTCCTGATTTGCAAACATTCAAGGGGTGCTTGTGGCACATATCTAAATACTATGCCAGGTGCCAATAGATTTCAAAATGGCATGGATGTAAGCACCTGGAAATTCAAATGTAGCATTGCTACAGTCAGTACATGGAAGCAAGAGCTCTGCAAAGCATTCCTTTAGCATTCAGATGCTTCATGAATATATTTTAGTATTTTTTTAGCATACAATCTCCTCTTTGTAACACATTCAGAAAATTCAAACGATGCATACACTGAGAAGGTATCACGTTAAAAACGTACTGTGTAACCCAAACACTCAGTGAAGTTGCTGAGTTACTGCAGTTACTGCAATGAAGAGAAAGGGCACAGAAACAAAGCTGTGCACATACACATGTAAAATGTTAGCTTGTGCCCTCAGCAGGCTTCTGTGCCACTGGTGCTGCTTGACTGTACCCATTGCCCCAGTACATGGTGTGTTCCTTCTGTCAACCTGGTGCTTCCTCATTTTTTCTTTCTTCCTCCCCCCCACTTCATTCTTCCTGATGTGAAAGCTTTACAGTCAACACTAACAAGCTTTTTCTCCCTTCTCCTTCATGGCAGCAGTTGCGATTCTTGCAGCATCAAATGGCTATGGCAGCGGCAGCAGCACAAGCAGCTCACCTGCATCATCAACAGCATTCAGGCAGCCACTCAAAAAGTAAAAGGAAAAGAGGCACACCGGCCCCTCCAAAATCATGAGATTTGCCTCCCCCCCAAAAAATTGATTCAAAGGGGGTTTTTTTCAGATTATTAAGGAGAAGTCTTAAAATCAAATTAGTGTTTTATATTACTGGTGGGAAAATGAACTTTTGACATTACACTAAAAGAAATGAAATTATTTTGGAAGCCAACCTTACAGAACTTAAAAATTTCATCTGTAAAGCGGCTAGAGTCTGGTTTCCTCAAGTCACCTAATTTTTTAACAGAATGTTTTATCTTGTATTTTTTACCACTCAACAGCATTGTACATAGAATAAGGGTGAAAAACATTTTAGAAAAAATGAACTTTGTAAATGTAGTATTGGTATTTGTTTATTTAGTATAAAAGGTTTGTGAACACTGTAACAAATACAATTTTTACAAATCCATTTTTGAAAAGAGCTCTCTTTTTGTTCACTTGGGTGTTATACTTTTTATTACTTTGTCTATCAGCTTCTTTACTTCTTTGTGTCTTGTAATTGCTCTGGTGATACAATCCTGAAGCTTGGCTCCTGTAAGAGGACTTCCACCTAAACATTGAAGGGAACAATATGATTTTCTACTTATACTTCAGTTCCATGTATCTAACTGTGATTTCCAAATATGATTATTAATAATACAGTAATTGTCATGATCAGCACCTTTCACCTGGGGAGCATACAGCTTTCCCAGCCCTAGCTTCAGGCAAAGATAATGGAAACAAACTAGAGCTGTAACAGGAGACATGCCCAAAATTTGTCCTCTGCTGTATGTAGGTCAAGCCGTGACTGCTTTTTGAACTTTAGTCATGCCACCATCTTGAAACGCCTTTCAAGAGCAAGTAATTTAATGACTATTCAAGCAGACACTCTGTATCCATAAAGCACCTGCATCTCACAAAGCAAGGCAGGTACATAACCTTTTCTTGACCTAACATTAGGTTTCCTTGTAGTGAATTTAGAAGTACCTGGTTTATGGACAGAACACAGTCTGCCTTCTTCATCAGTTACAATGGTTACTGTTCCAGTTGCTAAATCTTCTTCTTCAGCAGTTGGATCAACAATGAGTAACGTGCTTGTGAAAGAAAAATGCATGCAGATATGTTGGTATACATTGCTCCATTAATGTTATTGCAAAATACAGTTTTTACTGTGGTCTTACAAAATACTTGTAGATGGATTTACTGCTCAAGCTTATTTGTTTTCCTACCAAAATGCACCAATTTAAAAAAAAAAGGAAAAAAGCCAAAAACTGTGGGAGATTCCATGTAATCAAGTGTTTATGACTGTGGAAAACAGGCATAAAAGCTGTACGTTTCATAAATTTGTGACACAATGAATTGCAGGAAAATGCCACTCACTTGCCACTTGCAGTATGCAATATGAAATATTGCAGTCATTATTTTGTATTTCCACAAAAGACTGGCATTGGTTTTAGGTGTAGGCTGCACTAATTTCTACCAGCACCTTAAAGCAAAACTCATTTCCAAGGGTAAGTTCACCAAAGTAGTTCTCAGTTTTCTTGTCAGTGAACTCTAACATCACTCAAGACTGGGAATAGTTCAAAAACAGATTCACTGGGTTGCTTAAGACAGCTTATTTTGGCTGTCATACCTCACATGAGCAGCTCAGTGCATGGCTGTTGTTGATGTACAGATCACCGCCACAGTAGCAGCTCTGCACCAGCACTCCTCAGCCATGGCCACGCTAACCAGCAATCTACCACTTTCATTTATTCAAGGAGGCCTTTTATGCAGAAGAAAAGTGCCTCTGGAAGCCAGAGTATGTAAAGCATTTTTTTTAAAGGGCTGTGTCAACAGCTCTAGAAAAACTAATAAACCAGAACTAGAAAAAAAAACCAACTCCAACCACACATCACAGGCACACGCCCCCTCAACCGTAGTTTTAGGAGCTAAAGGGAGACTTAAATAATTTGTTTGATGCAACAAGGAAGGAAACTTTGCTTCAGGGAAGGAAACAAAGCCCAACAGACACTCGTGGAAAGTCGCCTTCCACATGCACCTTTTTGGTCTATGTGTAAGTATGTGTGATTTGTGTGTAAATAATACCCGACTGACAGCTTTCTGTCTGGTATGTTACCCAAATGCTCAGTGTACATCAAACTTCAGATCCACCAGAAATGGTATTAAAGCACTTACCAGGGCACTCTAAAGTACCAATAATGTCCTGCTCTGATGCATTTTGGTAATCACTTGGTCAACATTTGAGATTATTGCTCTCCCCACCCCATTTGTTACTTGGATGAAAGGCCCTACTAATGATTTCTGTGAATACAGATTAATGTGCCATAACCCTGCAACGTCTCCGAAGAGATCTAAATCTTGAATAGCACAGTGAGCACTATCTTGTCGCTTTCTACTTTGCAAATGGATCTCACCAGACTGCATTTCATATAAATAGCAGCAGAACACATTCTTAACATTCTTGACCTAATGAAGAGCCAGTAAACAATTTCAGGTGAGGAGTCAAGTTATCAGATGTGATTACTTTGAATTCTCATAATCAGATGCTTTTCCTACATGAGCAATGACTGAAGCGTGCTGGTTACACTTCACCTTGGGTAATTACGTTTTCAGTTATCCATGGGTTCTGTTGTTCTAACTGGACTGTTACTTCTTACTTCCTTTGTTGACTACATCCTTGGAATAAGCTGTTCAAAAACTACCATCTTCTATATCAGTTACTTACACAGGCTTCTAAAACATTAATTGCATTGGTAACGTTTTCATCTCAAAAGATACCTCAAAAACCTAAAACAGTACCTATCCCTGTACTTGTAAGCTTATCCTTTAGGCTGGGAACCACTTCTGCTTTAAGCCACAGGAAGAAGCTGTACAGACTGCACTTTGCTCTGCACGCTCATTACATCACAGAACTACAGGCCCGTTCAATGACAGAGGCTCCACACTGGTCACTGGCAGAAGTGCAGAAACATCACTGGTGGCATCCTCTGTCTTTGATTTGTTTTACAGACACTTGTTTCCACAAAGTACAAAACAGTTTGGAACTTACTCATCAAATACAGCAAATGATGTGGCAACCGGATGCTTTCTGATAACCAAAGGATTCTTCTGTTTTAAATTAACTTCTGATAGACCAGTTTCTTCATTTATCGTAACTGACGGCAATTGTACTGAAGAGATGAAAAAATTACAATGGTCTAAAATTAAACATTGCTGGGTTTAGCAGGCCTAGAGATGTTGACAACTACTGAAATATTGAAGCTGTTCTTCTAACCCACTGAAAATCAAACAGAATGGAGTTTTGCCTACATTAATGGTACTCTCTACAAAAAAAATTCAAGAAACTATTAGCTTAGAACTACCCATTCAAGGAAGTTATTTGATTTTTGTACTCAAGGTAACAGAAGCTTTTCTCCTTACACAGAAATATTTTCTACTTCCAAAATGCCACACAATTAAAATACTTTGGAGTCATATTTAACAAGAAGTATTTTTTACCCAGTAAGTCTACTGGACATAGAAAAACTAGGAATATAGTCTCATGTAATGAGTTTTATATATCTGTAGAAACAGTACAATCTGACCTTCAGCTAACTCTTGCTGTGACAACCCATACATTGTTGGTGACAAGGAGGAAAAGAGCAAAGTAGCTAGGGGAATTCCAAGGCTGGCAATTCACAGTGAGAAAGGGAGGCCTTGCCATAAGCTTCCCTTTAAACTGCTGCCTTCATGCCTTTACAAGCCACATGCCTGTGAACAGTCAGTCCATACAGTTTTTTACAAACTATAATCCATTAAGCTAGGAAAGGAATATTCTGTTGTGACAAAGTATTTGTGTAAGCAAAGCCTCCAACAGCTCATTCTGCCTACACAAAATACATGATCAAAGTAATACCCGGATTTAGATGTTAAACTTGTTCATGGCCACTGCTGAAAGACTCAGGTATCCAACACCAAAGACCACGTGGCACAATAGCTGTTAGTCTTTTAAGAAAGCAATAATAAGCATACAAAAAGATCCTGTTTTCCAGGTGTTACACACCTATGGCACCCCACCATCGTTTTCACCTTGTATTTGCATTCAAATGACAGGAAACAAACAGTCCCATGAACCAATTACCTACTTATCAGGGTTCAAAACTAATGGACTTCTCCAAGCAACACTAATTGGAATGTCTCTTGCTCTAAGGAAGACTTACCATTTTTTAATGCTGCCAACAAAGCAAAGACACTGGCATCCAGAAGGTTTCCATCATAGTCCAGACATATGATATCACAGTATAACACCCAAGCAAGCTATCAAAAAAGGTTTGCACATGTGAGATAAGATATGACATCAGCTAATCAAATGGTGCAATATATAAGCAAATTCTGGTCACATTAAATACAGATACTTATTTCTATCATTTGATTTTTGCACTTAACATGTAAACCAAGCTATGAAGACTGAAAAGCAAAAACAACAATAAAACCCCCTATAACCCCAAATACTTTTGTATTTGTACTTGTGTACAAGTACTGTGATTTTGTTACTATCTCCTTCTTCATTCTGAGATACAACTTACCTTGCCACTGGCAATACACAGATCTTCTTTCACTATCATCTGTGAACTAAAATAAAATGAGAGTAAGCAAGGAAATAGAAAACTGTCCAGCAGAGTTGCTTGTATTTTAAAAGCACTTAGATGGTTCTTACTTTTCAATCACATCTGCGATGAACTGGCTCGCTGCTTGAGCCTCTTCACCAGGTGGTCCAGAGCGAAACCTCTCTGCACAGAGGGACGGCAGCTCTACATTTGGAACTAGGTAGCAAGAATCATTAGTCATAAACTAAAGAAAGCAGGCAATGGGTAATCAAAAATAGATAAATAAACAACAGATGCTCTTAATACCATTTTATATGCTTCAGATGAAAGGCAAGACCAAGAATTTCTCAGTCGAGCCTTCCTACTTCTCCCCTCAAAAAAAAAGTTATGCATGAGTTTGTATTAAAGAACTTGTAGTACTCTCTGTACTCAGAAACTATATATTCCATGGAAAAGCACATACTCCTAGCTACCACTTTCTGTTTATAATCCTTCTCTGACTATCATGACCTCACACAAACTCTTCTTTATGTGTTAAGCACTCTTCAGCAGATCAAGAAACAGCAGCATTTCCATCCCACTGCCTGACTTTACTGGTATGCTGTCTGCTTTTCATCACCCATTAAAAGCTGAGGCTTTAGACTTGAAGCAAAAACATGCATAAACATTTGCGAAAAAAACCCTAAGCGTAGTCAAGCTCACTGAAAACAAACTTGGGAGATGCCTTAGAAAAAGGGGATTTTGTCTAAGCTCTCAGTTCCATAGAATCATTTTATTTCCAAAGAAACTCCAAACAGGAGTGAGGAGGTACCACCAGGACCTACAGTTCTCTGAGAAATAAACAGTTTTTATTTCACTGTTTTTAAGAGTTACATTTTTTGCCTGCTGGGACTTTGAAACAGAAGTTAACATGCCTTTGCACAATCTTGCATGCCACTATCTTTTACAGATTACCTTCTCCCTCTTAATATACACACTGCTGCAGGTTTCTTTCCATGCCCAGCCTGGAATCAGCAATAAAAAGGTAGCTGTATAAGGAAAACTCACAAGCAGAGCAAAGGGAATTCTAGATGCCTAGATGTCAAATTTGGAATTAATTTCAAGGGATGTAATACAATTTGGTCCAAATTCATTCTTTTAAGAAATCTTCACAACACAATCTTACAACCTTTCAGCTGAAGCAATACAAAACCTGAGTAAGATCCATACTGAAACACTTACCAATATATCCCTTATCAGCAGAATCGGCTGCTGGTGCAGCAAGTTCCTGGAGAAACAGAAAAGAGAAAAATGAAGACCAGAATTTTGTACAAAATATTTCCCAGCTGTTCTATATACAAATGGTTGGTTTTTTCCTAGTTATCATTACAATGAGATTTACAAAAGCCGTTTTTAATCAGTCCTTGTCTGTAAATTTCCTATGGAAAAACTCAGTATAGGGATGAGCAGTCATTTGTCTTATAAGTCATGGCAGGCCAGCAGTACAGTTGAGGCTACAAGGCATTTAATAGTCCAGCCAGCTCATTCCCAGTGCACTTGCTGATTGATATTCAGTAACTTTTCAATTACAGAGCTTTTATCTAGAAATTAAAAGGACTTCAGTTTTGTACACATCTTTCCCCATACATGATGGGCATCACAAAAATACATGTTCTCAGACTATACAGGTAGGATTACACAATTACATTATATATTAACTTTCAGGTTTGGAAGTAACTCAGGTGAAAGACTGTAATTGCATCTGACTGGCACATTATTGTAACTCTGAGGGTGATAAATTCTAAACACAAATGCACAAAGTCAGCTAACAAATAAATAAAGATAAAAACCAACCATACCGCTTTTACTCCACAAATCACCGTGGTATTTCCTAACTTCACCAGGGCAGAACCATCTGCAGTTGTAATTGAACCTGAAGAGAAAAAGTACTGTTCAATAAAATCTATTTTCCATTCAAAGGGCGGTAAATAACATCCAACCTTCATGAAGTGTTTACTTTCCATCATTTTATACTAAACACAGGCTAAGCAAAGTCTCAAATCCAGAGTGGGACAGAATCTCTGTATTAAACAGTCAATCACACAGAATGGTTGAGGTTCTCCAGCCTGCTGAGGCCCCTCTGCATGGCAGCACAACCCTCTGGCGTATCAGCCACTCCTCCCAGTTCGGTGTCATCTGCAAACTTGTGAGGGCACCTAAACTGTGCTGCGCATACAGGAGCAGAACTGACTAATTACACTGTGCACATTAGCCCAGGAACATGACTGAAAACAATGCTCAGGGATATTTTTGTACCACAGATTCTCTTTCATGCGTGTTGAAACTGTAAAGAAAAATCCTTCCTCTTCCTGGTTTCCAAATGCAAGAACCAAGAAAACCAATTAGCAAGTCATTAAGGTCACTACTATGACCCGATATTAATAATAGCTCCCCCATTATTATTATTCCACATAAGCACTTGCCTATGTTGACAGTGGTTGTCCGAAATTCACCCAACTCTCTTCCATCAGGCCGACAATTCTCTTTCTAAAGAAAAATTACAAAGTTCAAATTAGAAAACATATTTTATCAAATAACACAATAAAATTTATGCTACGGAAGTTCACAAAAAATAATATTCTCTTCTTTTTAGCAGAAATATACAGCCTCAAAAATGCTAGGGAAAACTCTGTCACACTCTAGCTGGCTTTTCATCAACTGATACATAGTTTGTGGTTGTAGACTTGCAAAAGAAAACCCCTGATTTTTAAAATCCATTTCAATTTATTTTGACAATACAACAATGGACTGATTGTCTCAAAGGTAGGTACTACAGGAGGCTACATTCAGAATATCATCTAAGAATGAACACTCACTGGTAACTTAAAATGAGAGTTTCTATCTGTCTGCATTGTTTAGTGGAGCTCTTAAAATTAGAGTGAACTAAAGGAAAACAAAAGAAAAACCCTGCACCCAAAGAAAACCCAACATTCAAATACCATCAGTCAGAAGCTGTACAATACATAACCCTTATGTTAGAAACTGAAACAATATTCCATCATAGATCTGAATTTTTACTCACCACAATTTCAAACTTTTCAAAAGCAAAGACTTTTGATTGAATTATGAGAACCAAAACTGACTGCAGTAATACTGGACCCATTTCTAAGTCAATACAACTTCAGTAATAGATAAACTAATTTAAGGTGACAAAAGTCAGTGTGTTTCCTCCACAGTTACAGTGTGCATGGCTAGCAATAATAGTCTCTATTATTAATTTTCATAGCATCTAAAAGCCTGGTTTGACATAATTTTTTACTAGACAAAAACCTGCATCACCATCTTGGTCAAATTTAACCTGAACTCCTTTCAAGACCAACGGAAGCATTTACCCATCAAGATGAACAGCACCAACACCACAGATGGAAAGAAGAACATGTTCTGAGGAGCACAACCGTTTTTCCCCTGCTCAGAGAGTTTCTTGGGGTTTTTTTCAGTTTCCATTTCCATAGTTTCAGATTTCCATACAGACAAGTTAGAAGAGCAGAAGCAAGCAAGAAAAAATTCACTACAAGGAATTTATACAGGTATCTCATGTTTCACTCACCAAAAACCTCCTGTAATATTCCAATGGTTCCACAGTTCTAGAACAAATGAAAAGAGAAGTTCAAATGCAAGTTCCTGAGTAGGCAAGAGACATCAAAAAAAAAAAAAGATCAGCAAGCACAAACCCACAACAATAATCTTGGAATCAAGATGCCTGACAAAGCTGCTTAGCAATATAGTTACAGAACAATGAGGAAACTCTAAACTAATCTAAAAAAAAGCTGTTTTCCTACATTCAGTTCCAAAATGCTTCTTCCGTACAAGGAACCTGCCTGCACTTACACTTAACAAAAACTGCTAGCTTTCACTTCAGTAATCCTATTAGCTTTAAACCAAAAGAAGTGTTCAGTGACAGAAAGGTGCAGAATGTCTTTCAAGGAATGCAGAAAGGAAAATCTTACTACAGTGTGTGAAATATCTGTTACTTCAAGGACTGCATTCAGATGTAGAAAATGGTATAAAAATTTTAAATTATTCAGTTTTTCTTAGAACATTTGAGAAAATATAAAACTACAAAATATGCTTCGTGCAGTGCTTCAGATGAGAAATAATTAATGCTTATTAATTATACACTACTTACAGTATTTGTGTATTAGCATTTTAAGCAGGGATCAATAAAGTAAAAAAAAGCTTTTATAAAAAGTCTTACTAATATTTAAACAAAGCATTCACAGTTTTGTTATAATAGTGCTTCGCGGGGACGGGAGGTGGAAAAAAGATAAATGGAATAGGCAAGTTTTCCAAATGCAAACTAGCATACAGAGGCATCACAAACATAATGGCAAGCATGAACTGGCTCCTGTTGGCTCCACATATGTTCGTCCTGTACTACTGCACTGTAAGCCCAACGCAAGGTCTGTTGTCTTCCAATTCATGTAACAGCACTTGCTAAACCTTGTCTGCCGCATTCAAGACATAAATACAGAAGAATCAAGGATGCTGGGACGGACTACCCAGAGAAGTTGTGGATGGCCCGTGCCTGGAAGTGTTCAAGGCCAGGCTGGATGGGCCTCTGAGCAACCTGGTCTAGTGAAAGGTGTCCCTGCCCACGGCAGAGGGATCGGAACCGGATGATGTTTGAAGATCCCCTCTGACCCAAACCATTTTACTATTCTAAAACGAGTAGTTATAAATGGGCAGCCATTGAATCCCCACAGTTTTAACTTCTTTATAATGCTATCGGCTGTGTCAGGGGAAGCTTAGGTTGGATAGTAGGAAAAGGTTTGTCACCTAGAGGGTGATTGGGCACTGAAACTGGAACTTCCCCAGGGCACAGGTCACAGCACCAAAACTGCCGGAGTCCAAGAAGTGCCTGAACAACGCACTAAGGCACATGGTGTGACTCTTAGGGCTGCCCTGCACAGGGCCAGGGGCTGGACTCGGTGATCTCTAAGGATCCAACTCGGGATACGCTGCGATTCTGATACCAGGTAGCTCCGGGCTTCGCTGAGCCCCGCTTTTTGCCGAGCCTTTTCCCGGCTGGCCAAACCCCGCTCGCTCAGCCTTTCCCGCGCACGTCGGGGCTCCACAGCCCCCCCAGCACCGACCCCATCCCGACAAGACGCGCCGAGCCCGCTCCCCTCGCGCGCCGCCGCGGCGGTAACAGGATAAAGCCCTCGAGGGTCCCTGCGGGGCCGGGGCGGCGCTGCGCGGGCCTCAGGCCCGGGCAGGGGCGGTGGGGGCGCGGGCGGGACCCGCGGCGCGGCTGCGGCGGTTCCGCGGCCGCCGGGCCCAGCACTTACTTGAAAGCCGCGGCCATGGCGGTGCCGTCTCCGCCCCGGGTGTGGCGCCCCCTGGCGGCCGGCCGGCTCGGCGGGCGGACCGGCGGCGGCGGCGATCGGGGCGCGGTGGGGGCGGCGGCGCTGCCGGGCCCTGGCCGCCGGGGGGCGCCCGCGGCTCCCAGCGGCACCCGGCGGGCGGCGCGGCCGCTTCCGCGTCGCTGTCGCGGCGCGCTGGGGCCCCGCGGCTGCCGCGGGCCATGGCGCTGCCGCCGCTCCCGTCCCTGCCCCTGTCCCTGCCCGCAGCCGCGCTGGCGCTGGCGGCCTTCGCCGCCTTCCTCTTCGTCCTGGTGAGAGCCGCGCACGGCGGGCCCGGGGGGCTCCGTGGCGGGGGCGGTGCGCGGGGCCGCCCTGTGCCCGCCCCCCGGCGCGGGGCAGAGGCGCTGCCCGAGATCCCGGCCCTGCCCGGCGGTCCCGCGGTGCCGCCGCGCCCCGCAGGCGGCAGGGCTGGCCCGGGCTGGGCGGCGGCAGCCGGCGAGGCTGCGCTCGTGCGGGGGGTTGTGCGGGGGACGTGTTTCGGCAAGGCGTGGGGTGCCGTGCCCGGCCAAGGGGACCGAGACGGAGCATTTCAGCCTTGCAGTACGTCTTGGGAAATGTCCTGGGAACGCCTTCGCGTTAACCATTTGGGAAGCTGCTGTGTTTCTGTGTATCTAAGATGCCCTGCGAGACTGAGAAGTTCGACCCCCGAGAAAGCGAAATTCTGCTGCCTGTCCACGGTGCCACGTATGCTTCCTGCCCAGGGAGGTGGTGGAGCCGCCCCCCCTGGAGGTGTTTAAGGAAAGACTGGACGTGTGCACTCGGTGCAGTGGTCTAGTTAACGTGGTGGTGGGGCATGGATTGGTCTTGGTGATACCAAAGGTTTTTTCCAACCTAATTGATTCAGTGATTCTGTGTAAGGTGCCACCAAGTAAAAGTGCTCCAGAACCCGAGTTCTACCACTTTATTTTAGCCATGCATAAAGCAATCAGAGCCTCCGTTGTGCAAGCACATATGGCTGGCTGGTCATGAGCCGTGCCATTGATTTCAGTGGCTTGGTGGGGGATCAGAGGCGGCACCTGCTTGTGTGCTCCGGGTTACTTGGGGAAGGGGCTTGGACCACGACTTTGGAGGCATCTGCATGCTTTGCAGTCAAAAACAGCAGCAAGCCGATGATGCTGGCAGTGATCAGAGTGCGAGTAGCCATGCCATTCATGAGAGGTTTTTGGACCTGTGTGATTTAGTGGATGGAATTCCACACCGTTGACCCACCTCATTACTGAAATATACTTGGTTGCCCCTGGTAGCACATTTAACAGCTAGGTAAACTTCTAATAAAATGCTCAACAGTTTTTCTCATTTCTTTTTCATCACAGATTTGTGCAATTGCTCACGTAACTGCCAAAACAATGCCACACGAAGACGCTGGATGCAGGAAAGGTTCTGCACCAAATATACGTGATCCTGCTACAAGAGAACTCTCTGTCGTTGTGCCTTCATACAATGAGGAAGACCGGTGTAAGATTTTTCTTGTTTTGAGGAAGAAAAGAAAATCTATCTGTTTTTACTGCTATAATGCAGAGGTCAGTTGTGTTAGCAGTAGATTCTAGCAGGCCAGATTATGTATCAGATTTTGAACACAGTTTCCAGAAAACAGTCCAAGTACATTGAGTTTCAAAACTAAGGAATTGTGTAACTTGATTTCTACTGCTAAAAATAGCACTTTAAGAATCCTCTTTATTTTAATGATCCCCAGAAGAATGGCTGTTCATTGCCCCTGTAAATGCTGCAAGTCAAGAAGCAGAAAAATACTTTTAAAATTGATTTGTGAGCTTCCCCCTCTTTAAACAACAGCAGCAGCTTCAGACAAGCAGAAAAAGGGATGATCTCACGGGTTTGTGTTTGAGTTGGCCGTACACAGGAGTACCTGATACTGAATGAAGGCTTTTAGATGTGATAGAAATAATCGAGCTCTTAAGATGATGTGGCAGTATACATGCTGACAGATTGCTTAAATAGATAAAGTCAGTGCTGGTTTGCAGGGTCAGTCATGTAGACAGATTTTTTTTTTTCCCTTTAATGTTGTGTAGAGAATTACGTACTTCAAAATGAAAAGTTGGTTCCTCAGAAAAAATGTTTTTATCCTGTCTTTTTATCGCGTGTGTGATTTTCTTCAGTGTTCTTTCTGCATTCAGAAAGGACAGCACTTAGAGTTGCAGCTACTAAGCTTTTTACAGAAGGCAGTGTTGTATGAAAGAGTTGATTTGCTCAGCTTTGCCTTGTGGTTGTTTTCAACTTGCTTGTGCAGGTGCTTGTGGTGCTCTTCCTGTTATAATCTACTAACCTGACCTCCTCCACCTTTTCTCTAGTACCTCTTATGATGGATGAAGCTTTGGATTATCTAGAAAAAAGACAGGTATTTTCTTTTTGCATTCAAAATTCTTTTTTTTTCCTGTGTATTGTGTATAACAAGTCAGTGATCAAGTCACTTTATTATGTTAGTGTACATTAAAACAGTAATACTTGGCCACTTATAAGTAATGTTTCTTCTCAGTTACTTTTAGATCAAGTGCCAGAAAGAATTTTTAAATTAAGTAAAAATATAATACACTACTATAGGATGAAAAAATCTTCACGTGCATGAAATCTGTCCAAGACAGAGCTAAGGATTAACCATGCATTTAACTTTCTAAAAATCCTGGTTTGTTTCAACGAGTTTCTTAAGCATCTGTTCTGCATTAGGATTTGTTTTCTGCATAAGAAGCTCATTGCGAAAGTTTGCGGATTTTGTTTTGGTGTGCTTTTCTTAACAGTGATGTTTTTTCTGAGCTTTCATCTTCTACAATAAATTGATTTCTCAGTTCTAGATGGTAGCATGACAAACCAATGTAATTGTACATGCATCAAATATGAGAAAATTCTTTAATTATCCCATCTTAACAAATTTTCTGCATCATATTAGTGTCTGTTGGCAACCATGAATGACTGCTAGGGAGAAAAGGATAATGATGTTTGAAAGACCTACTGCCTACTTAAGAAATTGGATGAAATGCATTTTTTCTGCTTTTATTTTCAAGAAACGAGATCCTTCATTCACTTATGAAGTGATAGTGGTTAATGATGGTAGTAAAGATCAAACTGCAAAGGTAAGAAAAAAAGGTGTATTCCCAAGCAATCAGAGGCATGGATTTTTGTTTGGATTTTTGTGTATTTGTGGGATATAACAATGTTTCGCGCTTATATTTTGGTACTTGAGGCAGTTGACAATTGAAGTTCACATTTCTGATTACTTTGTCGTTGTCCTGTATGCGTTGTGGATGTCACATATGCACATGAATACACATATAATTCTTTTGCAAACTCAGGTTTTTTGATTGGCAACTGTGACAGCCATTTTCCTGCAGCTGAGATTCTAAGAATTCTGATCCTAACTTCAAGAAATTTCGCATTAAATACTCCACATGTACATAGCGATGATGTGAATGTGAATTTGAGGAAGCTAAAAAGTCCTTTAAAATATCCCATTCATACTGTGATTGACAGAACAGCTGACACAGTTCTTTTCCACACCCTTAATGGGATTGTTCGTTTAAAAATCGACGTGCCAGTAGCAGTATTTTCAAAATAGTTCTGTATTCTTCTGCTTCAACTTTGGTGTATGTCACTGGCAAAGAAGGCCAGCCAACTTGTGGTGTTTTTTTCCTACTGCTTGGAAGGTGTTTGAGGTAGCTACTAAAATGCATATTGCTTTTTGATTTTCTGTCCTTAAGTTTGTCCATTAAGGATTTCTCTTATGTATTTGTGACTGCTGTGCATTCTTTCTGCCATCTCTTTCAACTGGGCATACAATGGCTGCAGGCCTCTGGACTTAAAAGGACTCAAGACAACCTTTAGAAAAAATTAAGAGAAAACTCAAGCTTTCTTTTCCCACAACATGTACCAAAATGTGCAGATCCTTACCGTGTGAATGGGATTTTAGATCAACGTGAATTTTTCTTCAAAACCACAAATAGCAGCAAGACAAGTGAGAAATAGGTAGCTGTCATAGAAAATTCTATTTCTTTTATTAACTATTGGTGTTAATAGAAAAGGTCTGTAATAGTATGATATAAATTAAATTAGGATTGAGTTTTTTAGAGGTGGGGGGATGGGGATTGAAATTGCTTAGGGAAATATCCTGTTCTTATTGAACATTACTTAATTTCTTCAGTCTTCTTGTTTTGACTGTGAACTGTTTTTTATTTTCCCAAACAGACTCCAGCGAACACTGGCAATGTATTTGTGCTGACTGAAGTGGTTATGGCTCTGTGCTATTAATTTATTTTCTTTTGAAGGGTGAGCAAATGTAAACTTCTCCCTTGGTTCCTGGTTTTGTTTTATGCTGGTTTTTTGTGTATCTGTCAGGTTGCAAAGGAGTACTGCAAGAAGTATGGAAGTGACAAAGTGCGAGTGATATCTTTGGAAAAAAATCGAGGGAAAGGGGGAGCAGTCAGGACGGTAATTAATACTTTCATCTCCTTCTCTGTTTGAACTACCTGTGCCCAAATATACAGACGATAGAGCTGTGCTGACGTTTTGAATTTAATGCATTAACAAAATGATTATGAGAAAACTGAGTACAGATTCTATAAATTAAAGCAAAAACTATTTTCAAAATAAGTTTATTTTAGATCTTGGTAGTAGTGTTGTCTTTCCAGAAAGATCAATAACAAAGACTTCTTTTTAATATGAAAATTCAAAGTGGAAAAAATGCTTGAATTTCATATTCGTGTTAGTTCTACTTAGAAATAGGCTTGCATTTATAAAGGCCAACAAAAAAAAAAAAAAACTAACCCAAAACTGTTATGGATTAAATTTCAGGTTTTGTAGACAAAATAGAGCCAAAGTTGCAAACTTTGCTCTCCAGGTCATAGCTATGGTTTTTAAGATGGCTGATAAACAAGCACTCATCCAGCAAAGTTTATGTTTACTGAAGCCCACTGCTGTCACCCACACTTGATAGTCAAAACAGCACAATTTATGCTTTCACAGAGACATTATCATAAAATGAACATGTTTTAAAAATAAAATAGCCATTACACATTTAGAAGGGACGTTTTATTCCTGTGATGGATGACACTTTGCTTTTCTGAAAAAGGGTGGTATCATCTGTGGCTTGTCAGTGATGTGTCTTTATCTGTATTTTCAGCTCTATCTTTAATATGTCAGTTTATTTTTTAAGAAAAATGTGTAACTGTAGGAAATGGAGAGAACATATGGAACTGTTGTAAGAGATACAATTTTGAAGTTAATCCAAGAGAAGGAGAACAATTTTCTGTGTGATACACTTTTGCAATGCATAGTGTGGAGTGGATGTGTGTACAGCTACTTCCTTGACAGGCTTTTCCAAATGCACACATGCTTGGTTGTGACAGTACTTTTGTCAAACCCACTGCTAATTGTTTTTCAGTGATACTGTGACTTGAGACTTAAATTAGTTTTGAGAAATAGCTCTTGAATTTTCTTGAAATGGTGTTAGGAAAAACTCGCACTGCATCCTCCTTTCCATAGCTCACATGACAAAGAAAAGCCATCCAGTGCAGTGGCAGCTGCTAATGACTGCTTCTTAGTGCTCCCCTCTAGAGCTGACTGTAGCAACTTACTGACTTTTAGATTTAGGTTTGTAAAGCTTTTAGTTTGCAAGCTTTTCCTGAGAGGGATTGTTAGCCTTTCATGTTCATGCATTGTCTGTCACTGTGGACACTCAGAGTGTGAAGTCTCTAGATGTTATTACAGCATAAATAGGTAATTTATTGTTAGTAGCAAAATATTAATATACCTCTTGTGTAGAATCTGTGAGATACCACTGTCTTGTTACTACATTAGGTTTTTGGAGTGTCTTGCACCTAGCTTTCAACAAATAATTGATTTCAAATGTGTTGATTTTTTTATTGACTGTTTTCATTGCAGGGTGTCTTTAGTTCTCGGGGGAAAAAGATTCTTATGGCTGATGCAGATGGAGCTACAAAATTTGCAGATATTGAAAAAGTAGAAGAAGGTCTAAACAGTCTCCGGCCGTGGCCTGTGAGTATAAATTCTCATGCTTTTACTTTAATACATATGCATACTTTAATACACAAGATTGGCTTTTGTAATTCTCTTCAACTTTTTTTGAGATCCAGGTGAAGATGTAGTTATAAGTGTGAACACCTAAGTTTAAGTTTAGAAGCCTCAAGAATGGGCTGTCAGAAGGAGCTTCCGTGGAGTTCTGACCTCCTTTGCATCCATTGTATCTACTTCAAGGCAGTACAGAATGTTCTATTTGCTGTTTATGCTTCCTTCAAATTGTTTGAAGTTGTCCTGTTCTGTATAAATACCATGTGGTGCCTACTTAGTTTTCTTTGTTAACTGTTTTGTTTTTTCATTTTATCTGATGTCATCCTATATACCTTTAAGGGTGCATCTTAATTCCACCCTCTTTTATACAGGTTTTCTTTTCTCAGGGTCCTTAGTTTAATGACAGTATTTGGAAGGACTTTTATTGTAAACAAAAATTCAAAAACCTGTGGAACAAGAACACCTCCCTGCACAGTCATTCTCTTTTGTGAGCTTGACTTGAAAGAGCTGAGGTTTATTTTCTGCTTAAAGGCGGATGAATGAGGTACTTGTAGCAGGTTTCCCAGAGTGGCAGAAGGGATGTGCAGCTGTCCAGCCAGAGCTGCAGGGGATGTAGCTGTGGAAGGGGTCGCAGTCTGCAAGTGCAGGAGCACGAGTGAGGGACCCGATGCACAGCGTGTGACCCTGATGCTCTTCCCTGCCAGGGTGGCAGCAGCTGCTGGTTCTCCAGCGTTGGCCCCACGTTCTCAAATAGAGTAGATTTGAGAGATTTCATGTAGGAAATAGTAGTGCGAGAATAATGTTAAACCTTTTGTTCCGATCATGTTGATTTAATTTGAGATTATATTTTTGGCTGATACCATGGCACTTTATTCATTTGAAGATACATCAGTGGAACAAGTACTTTATTCTGTTATCCTTTCCGTTATGCAATATTTAAGGAAAATGTACATTATAACAGAATTTAGTTCCTAGGAGTTCTGCGTGCTTATCTGTGCTATTGAACACATTTGCTATATGCATACAGTAAACAACATGAGCTGAACCAGACCTGAATAAATTGAAGCAATTTGTATGCACCATATGCAAACTGTAATAAACTTCAGATTGTCTCTTTATTGTAGAAGACTGATTTAGGCTCAAAACCTAGCAGTAGAAGAAATGCAGCTACAGGAAGCAGAAAAGTATACTGCTTTGGAGTTTTTTATTTTACAGTTCTCAACACAAGATCCCACTGATTCAAAAAATATGTTTAAGTAATAACTCTTTAATTTATATTCCTGTACAGAAGGAGATGGCGATTTCCTGTGGTTCTAGAGCTCATCTGGAGAAGGACTCAATAGCAAAGGTTTGTTTCCATTTCCTGCTGTGTACCAATACCCAAATATTTCCATTATTTGTTTCTGCTCTACAGATTTCTCAATCAGATAATCAATATTTGTAAAAGAATGGAAGCTAAAAATAAGAAAAAGCTTGTCATAAGTGCAGGATGTGCTCCATCATATACAAAGGATGTGTTCTAGATTTCAGGCACTTTGAACTCATTTCAGTTAGTGTTCCAATTTATGGATTTAATTTTTATAGTTAAGAACATCTCACAAGCAGATCTTCTAAACCTTGACGTAGTTGCTGGCTAGTAACCAGTACTGGAGCTGGAGTGGAAGGCATATGATGAGTTCATTATTATTGATTTCCTTCCAGTGCAAGAACTTGGCCTGCAGATCTTGAAACCTGTGTAACATGAGTTAAGGATAATTAGCAGCCAGCTGTTTGAAGAGTACCTCTATTATGGGAAAGTGGTTTAAGTTTTCTGTATTACTCATAGTAAAATTTTTGAGTTTTGAACACAGAGACAGTACTGTTCTATGTGTGACTCTCATGTAATAAACAGTGATGCACAGGCACATGGCCTTATCTTGCATCTGATTTTCTGATGTCTTGGCAGACAGTAATTGACAAAGCACAGGCATGGAACTTGTGTTGCAGCAGACACATTGCTGGGCTCATTTTTTCAGTGTCCTTGGATGTGCTCATCATGGTGAATGTTCTCAAGAGTAAGCTTTGTTTGTACTGATGTTTAGTACTTGGAATTATTCAAAAATATATTCACAACTACTAAAATAGTTACAGAAGTTCAAAAGAAGTTATATTGGTAATGTTCAGCCTCTGGGAGATCTGTAGTTTTTTCTCCTGGTTTATCAGATAGTATTGGCGTGGTTCACTGGAAAGAGATTTTGCAAATACTACTGCATGTATATTAGCATCCAAACAAAAAAAAGAAACAAAAAAAACCCAAAAAAAAGACAGAAAACCTTCATCATTATCAGAAACTAAGAACTACTACAGGAAGATTATGTAGCTGATAAAGTGGAGCCCAGAAAAAGTATTTCATTGCATGGTCAAGTACTGAATGTGGACAGACTTTTTTTTAGTGCATTCATATTTCTTTTCATCTTTGAAGGTCTTGCTACATTAAGGAGAGGAATTGAAACAGGACTTTCATCCTTTAATACAAAAATACAATTTTTAGGACATGTCCATCCTTTGCTTCCTGTTTTTCTCCGTATATCTGATTTTTTAATAGAGTAATCACAAACTGGTTAGGTAGTACTAATTTGCTTGAACTGTGTAGCCCATTTCGTTTCATCATCCAGCTGTCCCTAGACTGGAATAGAAAGACTACGTGTACTATAGTGGCAAAAGACTGTTGTGTAGTGCAGTAGGTATAAAAAAATTGCAGAGCAATCTTTTAGATGTTGGGGTTTCTCTCTGGACTTACTGGCATCTAAAACAGTAGAATGAAGCTGTGATAAGCAGCTGTATTGAATTTATTAACACCTGAATTTCACCCTTGTGTTCAGTCTCAATACATCAAGAATTCTGATCTGCCTCCAGAATTGTTAATGTCCTTTAATGAATCTATACTATGACTTGCATAAATGGTCTTAGGAGTGATAAGCATAACCCAGGAACTCCTCTTTGTGAAGTAAGTGCACAGTTTCACTGTCTGACTGTCATGCAGCCTCCTAGCGCTTCCCTTTTGGCACTAGTGGGAGCGTTATGTTCTTGGTCACAGAGCCAAAAGAGCCAAAGAAGCTACACCAGATCCACCATTAACCTGGGGCAGGAGCATTTTTCAGAAGGCAGAAGCGATTAATTTGGTTTTCCTTAAGCCAAAGGCTATTATGTAATGAGCCAAGCATTTTCTCATTTTTCAAGTGAGACTCTAAGTTGTTGGCTTTAAGGTCATCTCTTATCACCCAAAGATACTTAACAGTTGAATTGTTGGCTCCTAAAGATTTTACATGATATGTGGCTTGCAGTCATAGATACAATCACTTAAATTGAGCTTGAGAACAGCAGTGAGCTCAGAAGCAATTTGTGGATCAGAGTTCTAGTTGTTTAGGAACTGTCTTGAATAAAAGTCTAAGAGGTACCTCTGCAAATCCAGACTCCAGCCTCTGGAGTCTGTGGACAAACTTATCTGTATGATTATTGTGCCAAGAACACAAGTGTAACCAAAGAGTAGGCTGGGAACATTTATCAGGAATATAAAATATATCTGTGAAAGCAAAAAAACAAAAGAGATGACTGTAAAATTGCTGGAAATATAAAATGAAATATTATCTTGCACAGCAGCCTTTACTTTAGACCCGGTTTTCACTTAGTCCATCATATACTTCCAAAGAATCATGCAGAAGATACTATGGCTATTCCACTAGTTATTTGAAATCCAGGTGCAGGTTCCTGCTCTACTTAATAAGGCATAATCCAGAGTGAAAAACTGCTCTGAACTGGGGAGAGCAGAAAAAGGAACTTGGACTCCTCCTATCCTAGACCATACACATGCCTGGCAAGTCTTCCCCTAGATCAAAATCTTTCAGCTAAAATTTTGCTTGACTATAACAACTGTTAAGTTCTGTTTTCATTCCAGTGCAAAATACAACCAGTTTACAAACTTTGAAAGCTGTCACAAAACAGGGTTACTGTCCTGTAAGACAGCTCTCTTCAAGCACTTCACTCATCACTCAAATGAAACCATCTAATTTCTTGCCTTTTGTCCACAGCGCTCTTACTTTCGAACTCTCCTCATGTATGGGTTCCACTTCCTGGTGTGGTTTCTCTGTGTCAAAGAGATCCGGGACACACAGTGCGGATTTAAACTTCTAACCAGAGAAGCTGCCTTCCAGACTTTCTCAAACCTTCACATAGAACGCTGGTAAATTGTTCCCTTTTTTGTTGCTGGGTTTTTTTTATAATTGAACACGGGTTTGAAAAAGTAATTTCAGTATTGCAGCTACAATGAAGCATGTGATGTCTGGGTATAAATCCGAGCTGCTGAGTTTAGCCAATTATAGTACTGCCTGCATGGCAGCTTCGATTTCTTGTTACGTTAAAGTATCCTGGTAATCACTAGAAATTCTGTATTCCTATTAAGATACATTTTAGGAAAATAGTTGGGTATTTAATTTTATTCTTTATTTAATTTTATTCTCTTTTCTCAAAAGAGTTATGTAATCCTAGGTAGGATATTTTGGGTTTGTGTTGTCAGAGGAAGTGGTAATTGATTAGGAATGAGGAGAGAAAAAAAAAAGAGGGAAAAAGGCCTCAAACAACAGAAAATCCTAATAATTCTTCTTTATTCACCTACAGAAAAAATTTCAAATGAACAATTTTTCATTGTGCTGTACTCCACTCCCTCTTTCTGAGAGTCCTCTCTCCTTTTGCAGAAATGAGCCATGCAAGCAGTGTAAGAAATGGGAGAGAAGCTATTATTGTGATAAGGAAAGTTAGGAGTTATTAATCCTATTCAAAACTTTTATCTGTCTTATTTTTTATGCATTACAATTCAGTACTTCTTAACCAAAATATTTTAAGTAAAATCAATATCTGATAAATGTTTAGAATTGCTGAGGACTCTAAAGTGAAAGCAAATGCCTATTCTTTACTTATTTTCTTGCTAAAGTATTTTATGAGAGGACTAGTGATAGATTAATTTAAGACAATAAAAGATTGTGCATAGTCTTTTAATTACTTTAGAGCTCCTTTAGTTGTAATTTAGCTGGAACAGTTCCCATATATGAGTGATACAGCCATGACTACTGTTATAGGACTGAAACACTGTTTTTACACAAATACCGTAATTTCTGTAAATTTTCTATACCACAATTGTTGCTAAAAGGAATAGTTTAATAAGGTATAATCAAACCTTTTCAAACTATTGTCTTCATTCAAAAAAATCGCTCATGGGCTACCGCTTCCTTGACAGGGAACAGAACTCTTGAACAATGTTCCCATACACAAAGGTGTGCAGTCCTACAGTCCTAATCAGTTCCAATGTGTACAGTTTTAGGTTGACCTTTGACAGCCATACTGCCCCTCCTGACTGCAGTTGGCAAAGGTCATGTTTGGGCACACCAATCTGGTGTGGAATGTAGAGCTACTGTTGCATTGAATCTGTATCTGAGGAGAAACAGTCAGAAAATCGCTTTCCCACCCAAGTGGTTTGCTTATTGCTCTAAAGGAAACTGCAGCTGAGCCAGAAATATAATTTGAACTGCTACCTCCAAACCCAGTCTTGATCTATAAAATTCTGTAAATATCAGGGATTTTCTAAAAATGTGGTTAAAAGTATATGTGAGGCCCAGAAGTGCACGTCTCAAAATTGCCTTATTTAACTTCACTTTATAAATTAAGCACCTAAAGAAGAAAACTGAAAGAAATAAATGAGGATAATCCATTTCAGCTGCAAAAATGCAATCTTAAATTTTATTCTTTTTTGTAATTGCACTTATTGGTTATATAAAGTGTTTTCTAGATAAAATCTTAGCAAGCTTTCCTCTGCCACTTCAATTATCTAGCACTAAAGGAATGAAAGACTAGAAATAATTGTGCTGTACCCCATTACCCAGGAATAGAAGCAATGAAAAAGGGATATTGCTAACATTTTACAGTAATTATATTGTTGGTGTGGAACATACCAGGTCTTCATGTCTTAGTTCATTGTGCCTTGTATGTGCCTCTGGAAAATGAGCCTTCTATTCTTGCTCTTTTATTTACAATAACCCATAAACTAATCCCCTGCCCGTTTTCTTATTTATCTGAAATGTGCTGGTTAGTGATGAAGAATTCTTGTTTTGTGTCAAGAAAAGAACAACTCAAATTCTTCCAAGAAAGAAGTTCTTCAGATAATTCCGAGTCACAAATTTGCCTAAAAACAGCTATAGGATTTTGGGGTTTTAAAATTTGGTTTAATTCTGCTCAAACTGGCAATGTATTTTCTGGTTTTATGCTCATCTGTCAATCAACAGTCTCTTCATTTCCATATTTATTGGCTAATTTAAACCAAATCTGAGAGAACAGTAGAGATTTCAAAATCAAAAGCTTTGACACAGTTTGAGGGAGAGAAATTCCGATTATTGTCACTACTGAATAAAAAACCTCTATAATAAGGTCTAGAAAGTTACTTACCAGCTCCACAGCTAGTCATTGAGCATGTGTAACTAGAAGATAGCATGTCAGTGCACAAAACAAAGTACTGTCTCTTTCCCAGTTAATATTTATAAGATCTGGAAATAAACTGGGAGATGGGGAGGTATGAGTATGTGGGGAGAGCGCATATATTCAAGGAAATTATAGTCCTGAGTGAAATGTCAGTGTTGTACAAACAGCTGGGATAATTGCAGTCAGAAATTATATAGGGACATCAAACATTCATCTCATAGACCTCCCATTAGATTTCTTTGTATATAATTTTGTAAGAATCTGAAACAGCTCAATACTGGAAACTTCTTATTTTAAACAAATCTGGCCCCTGCTATCTTTCTATTGCATAACATATGTGTAAAAAAGAAAATAAAAACTAGTTAGACATTGTGTCGTGGAGGTTCTGTACATATCGTGAGTATGGAGACAGAAGAGTAAAAAATAGTAGTATTGTATTTCTGCTGACCTGGAACAATGTGGAGTCCCCAGCTGGGTCACAGCAACTTGTTCATACTGAGACCATCAGCAAGGGGTAGCAGAGACACCACTATCTTGGTACTGGATTAGAGGCTCTGAAATCTGGGTTTATTTCTGCTTCTGCATTGCTGCACTGGGGCTACTTGACATCCAAGGAAATTACTTGATTCTCTTTGAATCCTAAAATCCCACAAGTGGGATGCAGCTCTGTTAGGTACTGGAGTGTTCAGTTCAGTGTGGTCCATGCTCAGATGTTCTGGGAATAATGGAGGAGAGTGCTGGAGAATATTCAAGGAACAAGCAGCATTTAATGGGATAAAAACCATCTGAGCTAAGCACCCTGGTCCTTGAGTTTGCCAGGGGCTCCCCAGCTGCTGCACTGGAGCATGTGGTGAGCTGCTGAAGGGAATGAACACCAGGCTTCTGCAAAAACCAAATCATCTGTCCTGTCTGCTCAAGCTTAGTCAGGCTTGGATTTGTGGGGGTGCTACAATGCTAGGTGAATTCCTATGGAGCACATGACAAATATTTAGGTTAAAATTGATGCATGACATGTTTACTCATGAAGTCAATATAAAATTACTATAAAATCAACTATCTAATAATTCCCGCCTGCTTAGACCCTCACTTCTTTATGCTTTCTCCATGTTTTTTCCATTCCAGTGGACACTGATGTGAATATCACCTTTTTAATATTAAAAATACTAGAAAACAGACCAGATTTTTCTTTTTACTGTGCTGAATTTGATTTATAGAGGCTTATATTTAGGAAATCTTGAAACTGAAGCATACAAGGAAAAATACAGTTTTATCATTATGGCAATAAGGATCACGTAACACTTTTTAAAGAGAGACCAAGGTATTTCCTAGAATATTTTTTTAATCTAACCCTAAATTTTAGAAAGCATTTGAAAATTAATAGATTCTGCGGACTGTTTATGTATTTGATACTAAGAAATAATGCTTACATCCTAAACTAGCTTTTTTTTGTGAGTGTTCTCATTGTCTTTTTTGTTTAACTATCCTTTGGCTGTGTATATATGAATATAAACGAAACATTCTTGAAATTTACTTTCTAAATAGCAGAGTTTTGACATTAGTTTGAAATTGAGAGCAACCTTTTGAACAGAGAGCATATGCTTTGTGTTTTAGATTCTGAATCTGATTACACAACTAATCTGTTTTGCAGAAATGGATGGAGCACATTTTTTAATTTAAAACTTAAAAGAAAATTAAAAGAGATATTATAAAAACATAACAGAGACAGTTGGAATTACTTCAGGCTACAAAAGAAGGTCTAGTTCTGCATCTATGGTCTTGACCTGAGAAGTGTAACTGTTCTTGTTAAGTTTTGATGCATAGAAGAAATACTGGAAAATTAAATGGTCTCACTGGCTGAGTTTTCCTATCCTAAATTTGGTCATTGATTTCTTCTGACAACAAAAAAAATGATGTATTTTCTTCCAGACAGAAAATGTCTATCCTTAGGAGAGCTAGACATAGCAATTATTGTCCTTAATGGTAAAAGGAGGGGAAATTCAAAATGTAGTTCTAGTCCTGGTTTGATTGACATATTTTTTGTGAAGTGGCAATTTATAATGGCGTTGTACGAGCCAGCAGATCACTAAAGAGACCAAATTGTAGCTATTACTTATATCTATAAAAATTGCCTTGTGCACTGAACAAGCCATGCTGTTTCACATTTAAAACTGGAAAGAGCAATATAAAAAAAAGTTTGTTTCTCCAGTTTGTCACTGATCTCTAAATATGAGTTTCTGTATAAAAATTCAGAAAAATAAGCATTCGTATTGCTACAGGAATTTTTTTCCCGCTTCTGTGCCATTGTAGACCAACACAAGCAGTGGAATGAATTGGTTTTTTCTTGGTTTTGTTCATAGCAAGTAGAATTGTTTATGAGTGTCTAGTCAATGCAAAAATATTTTTGCTGTTTTAACTGTGTCTGTTTTGTCTTGTTAAAAGTCCTGCTCTTGGCTGACATGTGGACTTTCAAAAGCCCCAGTTTAGCTAGGGCAGTGCTGGCAGTCTAGCCCACTTGGCATTGTTTCATTGTTAGTCCTCTTTGACCATTGGCAGTTTTCTTTGCCTGTAGGAGTTTACTGGAAAAACATATCTTGGGTGTACAAAACTCGTAAATTCCAGTTAAAATGTTATAACTGAAGGCCTGATTTTGGTTTTTGAAACACATAATACTGGACCAGAAAAAAAAAGAGTCCTAGTGCAATTTTAAAATACAGAATAATTTTTCAGGACAGATATTTTATAAGCTCAAGCATCTTAAGGATTCAGTTTAAAAGGACTGAATTCAATTAAACAACTACAACTTGGTGTTCAAATGAATTTTAGCCAGCATTGTTTTAAATTGTAACTTAACCAAAACACAACCACGTGGAGAATTTTTTCTTTACTTTGCATTACAGTGTTTGTGGTAATTAACACATCATGGAGTCACTATTAGAAACAGATAGGGAAATCATTCACACCATATATTTTTGGGTATCTAACTCTGTGTACTTAGATTGGAGCCTGAACTCTTACAGGCTGGAGCCAAACTTGGGTATTCTGAGCTGCATGTCCACCTCCCAAGAGGCAGCAGAATTAAGTACATAGTGTGAATAATACCTTGCTGTTTCTAGGAGTGGTTCTGTCACATGTTAACTGCACACAAATGGCTTTGTGGCAAATCGAATGAATTGCACTAACCAGCTCATCCACTGGTGTGGCTTTGATCTCCTCTAGGGTAGGCTCCATCTAACATACCCACGCTTAATCCTGGCTGTGGAAGCTTCTGTATGGTTGTCCTGTACCATCTGGATCTGGTGGTCTGCAGTATGGGTGTAGTGTAATGCTGTCAGTGTATTGAACATACTGGGGTCTGTATTGCCTAACTGTTCTGGTATACTGAAAGGTGGCGGGGAAAAGGGAAGAAAAATGATAACCCAGTGGTATTCTACTGAAGTCATTCTCCTTTCGGCTTTAAATGGTTGTTTTTTTTTTTTTTAATTTCAGGATATGTTCACTGTTACCCAAATGGTAACCACATGTAACAATATTAGTGTTCAACCTGATTAATTCCTGTGCTTTTAATCTTTTACTTTGAGCCCTGTAGTTCACAGAACTATTTAATGTTGTTGTTCTGTGATGTATGTGCTGACATTCCAGTAATCAGTTGTCTACAGGAATTACTGCTAATAACTATTAGTTCACTAGGCTAATAGTTTATGTAATACTTTTAGAGCAGCTCATATAGTCTAATTCATCAGACAATTATTCTGCGTCTCTTAAGATTTTTAGTCATTTAAATAGTAAGTATTACAAAATTAGATTTAGTCTTAATATACATGATTCATAAACAATCAAAGGTGAATACACTGGGATTTTGGCTTACAAATGTAAAATGTCAGCAAAAAAATTAAATAATATCTCTTCAGTAGAAGAGACCATGGAGTGATTAATAAAATAATATTCAACCGTCGTGTAAAGAAAGCAGTGAAATGACAAAGCTGCTTGGAGCAGATTTAGTTCACTGAGGTAAAAAATAATTTTTTCTTCTAACTTTTTTGGTGGCAGTGAGAAGGCCTGTGTCCTAATCAAAATCAGGTTTACGAAGTAGCTCTAAATTCCCTATACACAATAGCTGTAGTCTCTGCAGATAACATCTGTCTGTGCTGCCTTTGCTTATTTTAATGCTGTCCCGTGTGGAATCAGTGGCTCTCCTCTCACAAACACGGAGGGCACGAGTTCAGGTTGGTGCGAGTGTCTGTGATTCCACCAGCAAGCCAGTGTGCTGTGGTCTGTACTTCAGAGGGAACCTACCTGTGTCTGTCAGACCTACGTGCACATTTCAAAGTGGACTGCTGTTGTTGTTGCATTCATTAATAGTTTTATAGAAATGCACTGCTTAAAAGGAGAGGGTGGCTTGAAGTAGAAGGAAATAGCATCTGAACTGGGCAAGCAACCTGCTGAAGTGTGTATTCTGCCTGCTCTTGATCACCTTGTCTGTTCCTTTCCATCTTTTCTCTGGTGTTAAATGGAATTACCAAAGATATGAATTCAAGCAACCCTTTAAGCATGAATGAATTTTTATTTTTTTTTATTGCTTACATTTCCTCCAGTGGCAAAAGATTTTCTTTCATTTCAAAAGAAAACTGTCTTGGACTTAGCAATGACAATTTAAGGCAAATCACCAGAATCTTCATAATTGTGATTTGTGTTCAACCCTGTCAATAGTAGCTACTGGCAGCTTCATATGCTGATTTCTAAACAACCATTAAAAGCTGCCGAACCACTGGTCGAATATCAAAAGTCTGGTGTTTCGCAGCCAGGAGACCCACTTGAGAATGCATTTGCAGGAATGAAATACACAGTTCTCTGTGCAGAAAACTGAGAGGATTAAGGTGTATTCTGGACAAACTGAGTAGGAAGGAGCACCTGACAGAGTAGGATCACCGCCCCAATTCATTTTGCCGTACAACCTGCAAAAAATTGAGCCAACAAAAAAGACAAGTCTCTCAAGAGAGTTTTTGTGTTTTGCATTAAGGGGTCACTAAAGTACAACTATTGTTTGGGTTCTGTTGTGAACAGTAACATAAATAATTTCTCCCTTCTATGCTGCTGCTTTGAGTTCCTTGAGTGAGAAAGTAAAAGGAGAACTCATTAGATCAGCATAAAGCCACAGCAAGCAGATGTCCCCTTTGATGAAACTACTAGAGATGTGGAATGACATTTGACTGCTTGGTGTTTACGGTCTTCAAAAATGTTTAAATTGTGTTTGTGGCAGAATGAAAAGCAAGCAGTGGGCTGAACACAGAGTGATCTATACCTTCAAAAACAGGACACAGTGGAGTATTGTTATTGTTGTCTGTATGTGGGCAGTGTTCTGAGACGTTTAGTCAGGAAAATTAATTCCCTTCCATGAGTACTTGACCCACAGAGCAATGGTATCAACTGCATAACTGAACAATCATTTAATTAACTTTTCCACTGTCTTTCTTCTGGGAGTATGTGTGACTATATTTGGTATTTCCTGTTCTTCTTCAGGGCGTTTGATGTGGAACTTCTTTATATAGCCCAGCGCTTGAAAATACCTATAGCAGAAGTTGCTGTCAACTGGACTGAAATAGAAGGTAGGGAAATTGTTCATGTTCTTGTAAGATTCCTTATATGTCAATCCAGAATAACAGATCCAAGGTTATTGCCATACTTACCCAGCTTTGATAGCATACAGCCTTCTTTCCATAAAAATCTTGAATTTCATGTCCTTGCCGGTCTTCTGCAATGGCTTGGTACAGAAAGACTAGGTGAAGGGGTAGCACAGGAGAGAAACTCTGCACTCCCACTGGAGAGAAAAGTAGGGAATTACACTGCTAGGACAAAACACTACTTTGGTATGTCCTCTTGCTGTAATGTGTTAATAAATCAGTGCAATTGTAAAACACTGTGCAGGGAGTCTAACCATCATCACTTATTGATTCAGTTCCATTTCACCATGTCTTGTCTTCCAAAATTAAGGCTTCCTCTACAGCACCATCTCTTCTTGAGATGAGATACTCTTTCATACCTGTAGGGAGGTCTCTGCCACTGAGTTACTGGGAAGTAGAGCTCCATGCATGTTTCTTCAGTGCAGAGCCAGCTTAAGAGTTACTGGTTACTGCCTGCTTCAGCTCACCCCCCATCAAATGCAGTTCCTCTATTTTTTTCCCGTTTCATGTTTTTATCTTTTTTGTAATCTGAATCTCTCCTCCTCAGCACAACCCCCAAACAACAGAAATTATAATGAACTACAGTGATGATGAAAGGTGCAAGCAGAGAATGTCCTGAGCCAACTTCTCTAGCAGTGTTTCCTTTCAGTGCAGTTGCACGTGTACTTTGCACCTAACCCAAACGTTAGCAGAGATTATAGAAGGCTTGGTTTTGTAGTGTGGGTTCCTTGCCTTGCCTGAAGATTGGCACCTTCATATTATTGTTGTAAGACAAGGTGGTGGTCCTTTTCTCCAAAGTTGCTAGATAAATTATTTGCTTAATTATTGGTGTTCAGTTTCCTATTTACTCAAACAAAGTCTTGTCACAGAGAACACTGTGCATTTTGTCACATACATGGAATTACTGTGTTGCTTGCAAACTATAGTCTCCCACCTATGCCATAATGTAATTACTATAAAGCAATAGCTTTCAAAATATAAATTTTTTATTAATGTTAAGATCTAGGTTGTGGGGCTGAGTGTGCTGAGAATGCAGAGGTTCATGACTGCTTAAATGTTTGTCTTGCCAGTGCTCATTTTTTTCTAACAATGTCGTTCTGATTTTCTTCTTCATTAATCACAGGTTCTAAGTTAGTTCCCTTTTGGAGCTGGCTGCAGATGGGCAGGGATCTTCTTTTTATACGACTGCGATATATGACTGGTGCCTGGAAGCTTGAAGCAAAAAAATGTAATTAGGTTATTTACATTTTCCAAATATATTATTATGCTTAATGGAACACGAGAACAGTTTCAATCAAGTGAAGTGGTGGTGAAAGCTGAGGTAATTCTTCATTGGTCCTCTTGTAGGTTTCATTTTTGCAGCATGTATGTGTTTTATAAGATTGTCAGCAGAGAATTCGTACAATTTGAAAAAAGAAAGCATTTCCAAAAAGATTTTCTTACGTGGTAATCGGGTTTTTATTTTATTAAATAGTAGCTTTAACATGTCTTATAAATTCATTCAAATAAATATATCTGCTTTTGTCTTATCATACATCTGGAATATCCTTATGCATATTAAAAAGAGGCACTCTGTTCTACATTGTGCGATGTTTTGTTGTGAATGACCACAACCATTTGTTTCTGTTATATCTGGAAATTTTAGGCCGTATTGCAGCTTGGAGTTACCATTCATGGTTTACACTGCTGCATGTTTAGATTCAATGTTATGGGAAACATTAATGGATTTTACTGAGTTATAACAGTAATGTTCATAAAGTTGTTCTCAGGACTTTCAGTAGTCCCTTGACATTCCAAACGTTTTTGTCTGAAGCTGAAATAGTTTTCCTGATATAAAACTGCAGATCTTTTCCAGACTGTAGAAGGTCCAAGAAGAAAGCACATATAATTTTAAAATGTCTTTTATAAATGTGTTTTGCTCATACATACTTATTACTGTGTGCTCAAGGCTATGAGTCCTTGACATCTACAGATCTGTAGTGAAAAGGGTATGGAAAGCTCAGAGCATGCAAAAGTGAGACCCAGTGTACACTGGGGACCTGTGCATTAGTAATGCCAGTCTGGTGTTGTCACACTTCAAATGAGATCAGAGATGGAGGGAGGGGTCTTAAGTCTTTCATACTAACATCACTCTGTGGTACAGTACAGTAACAGTTTCATTTGTGCTTTCAAAGTAGCTGTGAATTGCCAACAAACTAAGCCAATCTGTCTCTCTGAAACTTGTACAAATTTGAAGAGCTTTAAAGAATGAACGGTGTATGGTTGTACTTTCACATGTGAATTCACTGGTGATTTTTCTTACTTTTCTGTAATACTGACTTGAGTTTTGCTTCTGTTAGGGTTACCTCAGTTTTCTATAAAGTGCTGGAATAAATTCTCAAAAAATATATTCAGTTTGACTTCACAGGCTTTATTCTCTTACTTTGTCCGGATATATCTCTGTCACTTCTGCAGAATCAATCACAACTCCTCATTGTCATTTCTAGAATCAAATATCAGCTTCTCAGGACACCTCCTACAGTGTGGGTTCACAGAATCACAGAATATTCTGAGTTGGAAGGGACCTACAAGGGTTGCTTCTGTAGGTGTAGCTTAACACATTGCAGTGAGGATAAAAGCTGAACTGGAATAAAAAAAGGAGCCAGCTGGGATGGAAGGAGAATGGGGAGAAATAGAAAAGGAGAATGATCTGGAGCTGAGGTTGAAAGCCAGAGAGAAACCAGAGATTTACTTTAGCTGAGAAGGACAGTTGACTTTGCCTTCTGTCACTCACGTAGCAATCACAAGTCTTCTGGGTAGCATATTCAGCTCCTATGCAGTTATTTGCAGATTATAAAATACAAGACACACAGGCTGTAACAGCAGACCAGGACTCACCACACATAGGTTCCAACAGAAGCATGTTTTAGACTCACACTTGGGTTTAGATTTTTGCTCTGCTCTCCTCTGTGTTCCTTCAGGCCCAGCACACCTCAATTGTTGCACAGCGATCCCAGAATCAGGGAAAGATTCTCCTGGGTACCATTCAGAAGTAGATGTACTGGTTTAATTGCACAGAGCCATAAAGAAGAGTATTCCTGCTCCCTCTACACCTTTTCTGCAGCTGCTTAGAGTCTCCCTCAAGCCAGTTCAGCTCACTAGAATGGCAAGATGCCATCTTCTACGTGTTTGCTTTTTTTCCCCCTATCTTCTGAGATAGTTTTGTACCATTTCAGTCATCCAGAATGACTCCCTGAGTGGTCCAGCAGGCACAGAGTGCAACAGCGAAAGGAGGACTTCCCTTTTTGGCAGCTGTGAACTCACCACAGGTTTGTAGGCTGACTTGTCACCTGGAGGCTAGTACACTTCCCAAGGGCAGGAAATGTAAATTCCTCCTTTTTTAAGCCTACACAAGACCTGAGGTTTTGGTGCCCTCTCAAAATGAGACCTTTAATTACTGAGCTCCATCAAGAAAGATCTGACTCTGGCTCTTGATATGTTCCAGAGACCCCGCTTGATTTTACGAAGTGATACAGCATGAAATGGGAGGTTTGAGTGGAATGTTTCTGTCATTCCTGCTAGGAAAAAAGCTGGTTGATTCCCATTTGATGCAGGCCTGCTTAATTGCAGAGATTGTGTAGAGAACCAAGTGCCTTGGATATAAACAAAGAACCTCCCTCATCACCAAGGCTATCACTCAAACCAGTGCTCTGCCTAACTTGTCCTCATGCTTCTCTTTGTAAAATTGCAGAAATACATTTATTTGTATTTCAGTGGACTCTTGACTTTTACTATTTCTTCATAGCCTTGCATTTGCAGGGGTGACCTGCAGGAGGTGAAAGTCTTCTGTGTTACTCACTGTCCTGCATGACCCAGCTCTCCAAAGACTCAGAACAAAGAATTCTCACAGACTGTGAAAAGGAAATAAAAACAAATAGAGAAAATCTACATGGTAATTCTGTAACATTAATGTTTTTGATGATTACTGACATCAGTGTCTGCATAGGTAGTGCTTTCATAAATATAGATTTCAGGGGGTTTTTTAAAATATTTTTATATCTCTGCATAAAAATCTTACTTTTCTGCACTACTTTACTAATACTTCACAAGAGAGTTTTTCAAAAGGTGACTTAATATCAAAGAGTCCTCTCTAAAAACACATGCCAAAAGATCAAGTTAGTAGAATATGTTCAGTTTACACAAGTTTTCTTTACTGTTACTATTTTTTATTACAACCCAAAGCAATAGCAAAGCAACGTCCCTTGATACACACTTAGCTTTTATCCTTACAAGCTATATTTTTAACTTGTGTTTTAAATATCAATAGGAAAAACAGTAAAAATCTCTCTTTTTACTCTCAGGCATGTCTGTGGATGTGCAGTATGTTTCCTGTGACAGCTCTAGCAGCTAGTTTTCTCTAAGGTTTCAGCAACACTGCAGCATTATCACACAGCAGGGTTAACCCTTAAATGAGTAATCACACAAGTTTAATCAGTCTTAATCTATGTAAAGTACTCAGAGTTCACTGCTGTGAAGTATAAGCAGACAAACATAGAAGATGGCTCCAGTTCGTTCTGCAGAATTGTGTTCAGTAATACATTAATTTGCAATTCTCAAAGCTTCTGTGCCGACCCTTCAACCACCACCAATGTCCAGGTTAGTTTTTCACCATGGGAAATAAAATTATTGCAGTATGTATAAGTACAGCTTGTATTTCCAAGCCATGGAATAGTCCCAGCCAGTATTTAACTTGAATTCTCTGCTAATGTTTAAGGCTCTGGAGACCTATCCATAATTATTTATGTACCTATTGTCCAAGTGTTCCTTGAGTTCACAGTCATAATGCTGACTGCATACTAAAAATAGTCAAAATGAAGAGACAGACAAAGACAGAAGGCTGCAATGAAATTTCTGTATCTTAGTGTTTATTACTTAAAATAACATCTATGCTTATTTATGATCTGTGTGTGTTTCTTAGGGATGCAGTGGCATGTCTGTAATAGCTCAAGGGGCATGAATTAAAGTAGTGTTCCAGCACTGTTGGAGTGCTGCACCCTGCCAGCTGGACCATAAGTTATCTACCTCTTTGGGATAGGGATTCAGAGGTTAAGAATGGGATGCTACCATGTCGTGCCTATTGCGTTATCCAACAGCACATAAGGGAGTCTTGAGCACACAAGCCCAAGGGGTCATCGAGGCTCAGGGGAGAAGGTACAGACAAACCTTTGTTTCTTACTGGGAAAAGAAATTATATTTTCATATGACCAAGCTTAAGTAATAGTTGTGAGATCATAGCTGAGAGGAGTGTGCTAGAATATGATTTCATTTAATAGATCCATCAGAAAAGAAAGGGCTAACTAGCCTCCATTTCCCTCGATGTTTTTTAATCTACTTAACTTTTCGTTCATGGATCTGTTCAACTGCCCTGGCTGCATAATTAGATATTTCCCTGGTGTCAAAAAAAAAAAACAAACAAAACTTTTCCAGTCCCGCTTGCTGGGCTTAGTCTTCCAGGTACCAGAACACTCTTCAGTATTGAAGAAACAGCTGCAGACCAAACAAACATCCTTCCAAAAATGGCTTAGCCACAGGTGATCCTTCTTACCTTCATGACCTTAACTCCCCCTCAGGTCCATCCCTTTGCATCAGTCAGGCTCTGCCTTCCTTGCTTCTTTGTGTTCTGCTGTCAAGACCACTTTCTTCCATTGGCTTTTCATCAATTTGTTGTTTCAGCAGAATGAACTTCAATATCTAGACTGAATCCAAGCCTTTGTTGCTGGCACATTCTATGCAATATTCTTGAAGAATGAGGTGACATGAACTCTGGCATTCCCATCTGGTTTTTGCCATGTTTTGATGTTTCATCTGGGGTTATTCTGGAGCTGTATAAAGATCCCGTTACAAAACAAAAGGAAATATTGAGTGTCAGCTTTTGGAACGGAGATGAGAAGAGGTACTTGAACCACAGGATGATGAAGAATCATGGAGTTCTGCAAACAGTTTTGGCAAATTCACTTTGCCTAGTCTCTGGAAAGCAGCCTTCCACATGTGAGACTAATCCTTATCTTCCTATCTTTGTAGAGTAGAGAAAGGTTTAGCTAATTATGTCAAGGACAGGCTTCATCCTGTAGCCGCACTACAACCTCAGTTGCACAGGCTGTCATAAACTACACACTGCATACTCTCAATCATCTGCTGTCAAACTAGGAAAAAGGTCAAAACCACAAGGGATTTCTAACTTTTTGGCTGACTAGGTCTGCCATTTAAGGTCTCAACAACAGAACTGCTGATAGCTTCCATATCTGGCTGCCAAAAAAACAAAACCATATTCATGGCCATCTTCCAGTTTTTAAGCCAAGTCATACGTTTTGGAAATTGTAATCAACCGTGTCAGCTCTCCCTTTGGTTATTTTACAAGTCTGGCTAGGTTCTGCCCTGGTAGAAGGTTTTGTGATAATGAAAGATGAAACACAGATGAGGTTAGAACTGGTTTTCAATCAAACAGTAAAATTGTAGTCTCACAAAAATGTTTTCTGATGTTATGTCTAATTTTACTATTCTTGACAATTTATTTTCTCAATAAAATGCTTCATAAGAACAGGAACAGAATAAAAAATAAGCAGTTTTCTGCAGGAGTACTGCAAGGGGACTACAAAAAGGACAAATACAAAAATTATTCTCATAACAGAGACAGCAAGTAATTTCATTCCACTATTTGCTAGAAAGCTAGAAAAAAGAATGGTTGACTGCACAAGAATATATTAGATTTAAGCAACTTCTGCATGCACTACTCATGTTTTCATGTATTTCCTCAACTTCCATGACACCTCTGAAATTCTTGCACCCCCACTCATATCCGCATATAATGATCCCATGGCAGAAGAAATCTGGACCTTTTCAGTTCACTTATCAAACTAATTAATTACTGAAAAAGTCTGTTTACCAAAATGAATAAATAGAGCTAGAGAACTTAATAGAGCCATTCATCTTCAAGTATTAAATGAAGAATAAGGAATGCTGTGATTTGTCAGATCCTACAGAAATACTGCAGAAGGGGGATGTTACTCACCATTTTGTCTACATGTGTGATGTTTTTCTTTCACATACTTGCCAGTGCCTTCCTAAGCCTCATAAGAACCAAGGAAGAACTAACATCATATCCTGGACATACCCTTTTCCAGAAAGTAGAAGAGGATCATGGTAAAGTCCTAAATGCAGGGTCACTACTCGTGTACCCCTGAACAATTATTCAGAGCTGAGAGAATGGGGTTTTGTCTTATATTGAGAAGACTGAAGGAAGGAAAATTCAGTGTAAGGCCCACTCCATTCCCTGAAACCATGGATGCTCTGCCTCCAATACTGAAAGGTTTTGGAGAAAGTAGTGAGGAAAGACTGATCTTGCGGTGTGCACCCTCGCCCATTACAAAGGAATTTCAGGAGTGCCTTGAACAGACCTGCATGGTTTAGAGGAATCTAATTTCACATGTAATGATTTCTCAGGGTTGTAAAATAATGAAGCATTCTTTCTATTCCTGGCTACTCCTGATTTACTCACGATTATACAGTAAATCAGTCTAGCCCTAATCTGGAAGATGGGCATGATAATTTAATTACCCTCAAAAAACCCCTACTGAATTTTCCAGTGGTAGGACAAAAGATTTTAATATGTTGGAATAGAAGCTCCTCGCTGTGAACAGCAAACATTCACAAGGGATATGAAGTCATTTTGTTGATTACCTGGGACCCCAATTACCCTGCCTGCAGGCTGCACTAAAAATCCTGGGGTTTTAGCTCCTCTGCTCCTGAGATGTTCTCTGTTAATGCAAGCATTAGGCTTATAGTTCTGTAGGTGTGCAGTCAACACCAGGCAATTACATTCCCCGCTTTAAAGAAGCTTTATTATGCACTGTGATTACTTTGGGGAGAATACTGTCTTTGCTACTAAGTGCAAATCTAATGCATAATATCACTGCACAAGTTCGAGCAGTGTGCAAGAGGTTTATTTTTCCATCAAGCAAGATGTTTGGGGAAAGCATTTGCAGAATGGACATTCATAAAGCCACTGCTGCACTCAGTCAGATATTTAAGTTAGGAAAATTCAGTAGGAATGTAGACTGCTGCTCTCAGCTGTGCCTAGATAATAATTTATGAGGACCCTGAAAGTTTCTTAGGAAATTCCTAGGTTTACAAAAGGTTTGTTCTTTCCATGTTGCTGCTGCCTACTTGTCAAAATTTTCCCCCCAATTTAATCTGCATTTATATTCACTCAGGGTTGAATCCCATAGTAGATGGGACTGTGTCCTGTAGAGATTAATTTTTCATTCTCAAAGAAGAGGACAGACAAAAGTACTCATTGCTCCTAAGATGGCTGTTGCCTTTGTAGTCAGTGTCACCATAAAGAACTTCAAAATAAATTGACTCAGGTTTCCCAGGTCTTTGCTTAACACAGTAAAAAGCTGACAGGAAACATTCACTGGATGTAAAGTCAGTGGCAAACATTATTTTTCATATCTGCGAGATAATGTCATAAAAAAGAAAAAAAAAAAAGATGTGGTTGTCGTTTTGCTGGGATGCAAACCTGACATCAGAATGTTACGTAGCCAACACACCATTTGGTGTTGGATAAGCACCGCCAAATCTGAGGGAACAGACCTCCCAGAAGGAGAAAGGTTTGCAGCATAGAAGTAGTTTCACACAAGAAACTCAGCAGATGCCGGTGCGGAGCCACAACATGGCAGTGCTACCCGTATTTGCTTTCCATTGTGAGGCATTATACGTGCGCACAGTGTTTCAAATATAGCTGTCATTTCGTAGATTGATTACATTAGCGCAAGGCTTCTCAAGTTTTATGGTGCCATGGCTTTCTCAGCAGCAGGGAACAGTCACTCTTACAGATCTACTACATTTTTGCCAGAAAATAAAAGGCTAATGACTTGAAATATGAATGCCACAGTAAGGCCCATGATTAATAGCCACTGAGTAATAAAATCATTGCTGACAAAATATGTCGAATGACAAGTTTAAATCTTTTCCAATGAAAAGTTTAAATATCCCCTTGGGAAAGGAGTCTTCTGTCTTGTTTCCAGTGCCGCAGAGGAATTTATTCAATTGCTTCTCAGGCAAGTGTTGTAAAGCAGTTTCCAGCACATGGGCAGGAACCAAGACTTCCTATTCTCAGACACATTTTTTCTGTTAAAAGGGAGGGTGTGTACCTCTGCACTTTGTCTGTGTCCTCAAGAGTCTTGCACTCCTTGCTGAACAGTGGCCCAACAGAGTTCAGTGGCCTCATGCTGGACCTTTCCATAGCTCAATGACTTTCAGAAAGGAGGTACCACAGATTAAAGTCCTTTAAGCTAAGCAGGATCCAAAACCTCTCTGCTCCATTTTGCTGTAACTATTAGTTTGCTGTGGTGACACAGCCCCTACTGCCTACCTTTCTCAGATGATGATCTGATGCTCACTCTCCTACGAGTACCAAGCACCACCTTTTACGCCCAACAGCTTTCAACTGAGGGGCTAAGACAGGCAGGGAGAACTGCTCTAACTCATCAAAGCTGTAGCAAAAAGGGATTATACACCTGTCTTGTGGAAATGAGATCTATTCCCCAACTCTTCACTAAGAGGGAAAATTAATTGGGAAACCGATGTTTTTTTGCATGAGACTAAATGCCACAGAATGATTGGTTACTTCTGCTAGGGAAAACTAGATTGAGAATATCATGGGAAAATACTGAGCAAGGAAATTTTTCTAAAATATGCTCAGTCCAAGGTCTCATTTCTTCATCCCCTGAACTATGTGGAAGTTGTTTATAGTGGTCAGTCCTAAGTCTTGTTTTCACGAGATACACAGTGCAATACCCCAGTAAATAGTGCCAACCCACTGGAAATACCAAATTACATTAAAGAAACCTGAAGGGAGATGCTGCTTCAGCCAAGAAGAATGTGGGCCAGGTGACAGGCTCCAGCTTTTGGAGTGGCTGCCCCCACCAGAAGAGTCCTGACACTGGCCATCACAGTCAGCCAGAATACAGCCCTCTAAGCCAAGGAAAAGGTCTGAGCTGACATCCAGAGACGGGGGGTAACACCATCACACCCTGACCCCTACCCTCACTCTCTTCACGTTATCTTCCTTGACCTGAAACCATCCCAGCTGTAGGCCCAGCTGGGCTATAAAGGGAAAATAGCAACCACCTTTTCTTCTAAAACTTCTGGTCATTCACCTTGCTCACATAACTTGTCTCCAGGGCATGATACAAGAGGCTACAACAAGCACTAAGTGCCTGCCCCTCATCTTCCCTGTCAATGTCTCTTCCCAGCAAAGCCCCACAAGGCTGCACTCACAGTGCACAGTTAGTCTCAGTGCAAGCAGCCCAGAGAAGCATTACTGCTGGCTTCTCCTTGCTTTCAAGGGAGCTCTGCAGTGACTGTCACTTTTATTACTGGCCCAAAGCCCACAGCTGCTGCTCTTTCCACATGGGGATTGCTGAGTGAAAAACAGGGAGGGAAATAAATAATAGGTGAGGGAAATAAAAAAATTATTTCCCTAAACTGCTGCCTCTCCACCTGCATTCTCCACCACCTGGAGGCTGCCAGGCAAGAGAGCAAATACTTCGCATGTGCTGATGAAGAAAGTCTCCATCAATGCTATCTAAAGCCACAGAGGAAAAGAGCAGCCCTATCCAAATGCCAGCAGTGACAGAGCAGGCCCTTGCCCATTCACACGTGCCACTCTTCTAGGCGGACCTCTTGTTTCCCAGGACTTCCCCACATAACCTTCAAAAAGCAAGTAAACCAAAACCCTTTAAGAATATTCCAACTAGGATATAAATTCCCACCGATTCCTTAAGACCTGCAACCTAGTTTTCCTGCAGTGCTGAGCTACTGGTGGACCCAAATGCAGGCTTTTGGCAATACAGGCTGATGTACAAACTGAATTAGACACACAGCCCTTAATACTGCAAAGGGTAACAGAGCAGCGGTGGTGCTGCAGTATGTATTGAAAATAAGGCATCTTTGCCTGGGACCTGGTATTTTACACAGTGTTGTGATTTGTTATGCACACCAAAGCAGAGATGCCCGGACCACATCATATTTTCTCTCTCATAAGAGCTTAAGAACTCTGGCTTCCCTAAATGTAAATGGAGAGTTTGAGGAAACACAAGCCTTTGATGTGTGTGGGGAGATGTAATGCATTTAGGCAGAATATTTTAATTATGTGAATTACAACAGGACAGCCTGCTCTTTTTCTTTTTAGCATGCTGAGTCATTTCCACTTGGACTCTGCAAACATGGACCCTTGCACTGAGTGTTTAAGTATTTGGAATAAACAATTAATATTGTGCTCCAGCTTTCGCAAGACTTAAGCAGAATAAAGAAATCACTCCTTTTCTTCTCTCTTTCCTTGTGCTTGTTAGTGCCTCCTTTGGAAGAGACTGGAGCTGGTTGGTCACCCCCATTTGAGATACACAGTGCCAACAGCCAGTTTGCTGAAACTATCTCACCCAGCTCCCAGGGACTGACTTCTGAGCCTTCTCTGAGGCTTTCAGTTGCCATCGTCTCATTTGTGTACAAAATATGGAGAGATGAGTCAGAGTAATTTCTCGCCCTTTATGAAGAAAACCTGATACCTTGTGCATAGTTGTGGTATTTCTATACAGAGTTTACATACTAGCCGCCAACCTAGTTTTATTTTTCTTTTGAATCTTTTGATTTTTTTTCATACACTAATTGTTCTGCTGAAATCTGTAGCTAAATGAGGTGTTTATTCAGCATCTGTGCCTTCTAAATATTTACTAATGAAGATCTTTTTAAAAACTTTTTCCCTCAGCCTGTTGACTAGGCAGCGTAACTTTTTCCATTTCTTTGATCCTGAAGCCCCCTTTATTTTTAATTATCCTCCCTTTGGCAGCCACAGGAGAATATGGCAATATATACTGAGCCGTTCCCCACCCCTCCAGTTAACAGAGATACCGGTTGTAGATCAAAGAATCCATCAGAACAAACTGCTTCCTATGCAATAAGCCCTCTGTCTCTGGAATAAGCAAGTTTATCTTCATTGTGCATTCCGATAAGATGTTATTATAGCAGTGACTTTAATTACATTTCTCATTATTACATTACTGTGCAGTAACATAGAGTTTCACTGAATCTAAATGTGTTAGATTGTAAAATATGGTGCCTTTAAGTCTTGTGATGGAAGCCACAAAACAACAACAAAAAAAAGGGTCCATTTTACAGCTGGACAGAGGTTTCTGTCAAAGGAATGATGAAATTTTTCTGGAATATGGTTTGGAGCGTGGAAAAAGATGAAGAGACATCATGAAAAGGCAAAAGTATCTTCATCATGTACTGTACATCATCTCCGTAATTCAAATGTGGCAAGACTCTAGAAAATAAGTAGCTGCTTTATGACTTAAGGAATAAATACTTTTCTTTCCTATGTTCATACAATAATATACCTATGGGTATGCTTTAGTGGCAAATCTTTAAATGTGGATCTACTTTCATCCATAAGAAATAGCTTCTTCTCCCCCTGTTTCTCTTTTGGTTTGTTTGGGATTTTTTTACTGTAAGACTAGAAAATGCTAGGCTAATAAACTATCTCAAAGTATGTCATCCAAGGCATTGAGTGGGTTAAAAATGTTTGTAGGTATAAAATATTCTTTAGGATTTGTGCATTCCAGATGTCTAATAGTCACTGAACAGATGCTGAGTAAAAGAGATCTTTATGTATCTCAGCTTCTCTGATAACTTGATTAAATATGAGGCCTGGTATTTGGTGCCAGGTGATTCCCAGGGGAGTGAATTTATCACATGCTTAGTCTTGCAATCCTTATTTAATAACTACTTGATCTATAACGTAATGAAAATGGTGGTGGTAGTTCCTATGAACTGCAGTCAACTTTAAATCAGGGCATAAATTACCAAATGCATCTCCCTTTGAAACGCACAAGCCTCCAAGCAGACTGTTGGTACTTGTCCTATGGAGTGGCAATAACTTCATGATCTCCAAGACAACTGCAGTAAACGTATTTGCAGGGAGTAGACTGGAGTGCAATGGTCTCCTTCTTGGAACTCCTAAGCAAAATATTCAGTCAGTACCCAACTTGTTTTAAAGCAAACGCAGGATAAAACGATGCACTGCTTGACCCCTGTTGCTTGAAGCAACTATAAGTTTGTGAGGTTCTTTTTACTTCTGCCAAATAATAAAAAATACAGATAAATCTGATCCATATAAATCAAGTTTTTAATTAAAAATACATTGAGTTTTCTAATACAGATGGCAGTTTCCCTTCTACTTACTGCATCCTGCTTTAATGCCAACACTGAACAAATAAGATATCTTTATCAGTACAATGTTCTTGTCCGTCGGATATCACTGAGGGTTTTTTCCTCTTTTTATATTTTGAGTTTTAAATAGTCTAGTTCATAAAGATGTCTTTTTTCCTCCCCTGGCAGGCACATATACTGTCTTTCTTTAAACCGTGGGAGTGTTTTAAAATAAACTATTATTAAGGAGATGTTTGCCATCAACATTAATTTTGAACATCTTTTCATGTTTTCATCTGGAGAGGGAAGGCCAAGGACACCATTTAGTGATAAGAGTTTCAAATGACCTTCCAAGATGGGCTTTCTCAGAAAGTGAAACACATCTTTGCAGTCTCTGTTTTGAGAAATTTGTTAATGAGCTTTTAAGTCCATAAAAAACAAAAGAAGGGGGGGGGGGTGGAATTACTGGCCTGTTGTTGTTGTTGTGACCATTCTTTTCCCTTCCTAGAGCAAGAATATGAAGAAACCATAAAAGCATGTGAAAATCCAAATAATCATACCTTCTAAGTAAACACAACACACAAAGGCATTTTAGGGATAACTGCTGCACTGTGACAGATAAAGACAAAATATAGTTTCCAATTAGATTGGAAAAGACTTCCAAGATCACCAAATCCAGTCTTCAACTGAATACCACTGTGCCCACTAGACCATATCACAATGTGCTAGGTTTTCTCAGGTTTTGACCACTTCCCGGTATGGTGACTCCACCATTTCCTGGGGAACCTGTTCCAATGCCTAACCACTCTATCACTAGTTTTGCCTGGGAGAAGAGGCCAACCCCCACCTTGCTACAACCTCCTTTCAGGTACTTGTGGACAGCAATGGAACTATTCAAGCTGAGTTTCAAACAGAAGGAGGCACATCAGAACTGAAATTAACACGTCAAGATGATCCCACTCAATATTTCCAAAATCTTCTTCATGCCTCTTCTTCATTGACAATGTGGCCAAGTGAAAAAAATATCTCTATGGACTCACTTTAAATCTGCTTCCAGAAAGGGTCAGGAATGATACCCTGTCAGGTCAATAGTTTCTTCTGAAAAGTTCTGCTCACTAAGGATGGCTTCCCTGGCCTCAAAAATTTAGCATCTAACATGGAAGGCATATGTGTTAGACTAAGTCTTGACTGGTAGAGAAGCTTGTCACTAAAATACAGAGATTGCTTTACAGAGATTGCTTAAGAGCAAGGTATCATGGCTTAATTGCATTTGTGATGTGGGATCAGAAGACAGTTCAGACAGCTATATAAGGTCGTGGAAATAAAAAAAAAAACTTCCAGAAATCCAGTCTCACAAAGCTGAAAGCAGTTTGAAGCTAAATCAGCTGAAAAGAAAGAAAATAAATAGAAAGGGAATAATGATTAGGAATTGCTTAAAACATTCTAGGAGATGCTTTCAAAACCACAGTCCAACTGAGAACGGAGGCTATTCTGGTTAAGAGAGAACAGATGGACCCAGAACTAGTATGAATGCAAATATATTCTATAAAATACAGGAGACAAAAAAGAAATAGAGATTTTAGAAAAAAAATCATAATGGAAGAAAAAGGAGGATAAATCCATGGATAGAAAAAGTAACAGTAAGAAAGGAGTTAAGCATTCAAGAAGTTAAAGGAGTTCGAACAATTATTTGTTCAGTACTAGGTAGAAATGATAGAACTGGGAATAATAAGTAAAAGATTTCAAAAACTATTTGGAAAACAAAGACTTAAATTACTTATATTGCAAGGTAATAACATATTTTCTATTTGAACAATAACTGAAGGTGATGTTAAAAAGCAAATCCTAACTTAAGACACTTTGAAATCATCAGGTCAATAGTTTCTTGAGAAAAGTTCTGCTTACTGGCTGCCGTGGTCTTAAAGACTCAGCATCTAACAGCTTCTTCTCGAGGATTTTAAGTGTGGGCACTACCAAGCTCTATGACCAACACATGCTACTTCAACAGATTTTGAATGGTTAGGAACATTAAAGCAGAAGACAGCTAATATTATGTCAGCATTTTGAGAAATATGGAATAGGTGGGGTGATTTTCAGAGCTAAAAACAGTTCCAGGTATTACAATGGAACAGTTAACTCAGGTCATGGTCAGTAAAGGATTAAGGGAGGACAACATATGTACCACCACTCAATAAATATATCTGGTGAAATTAAAACTGAATTAAAAGATTAGCTGGTAAAGGAAGTGAGTTTGATCTTACAGACTTTTCAGAGGTATTCAGCTTCACACTACCTGACATTTTAATTAGGAAATTGATGTAAGCTGTATTGAATTTGTATTCTTCTAAATTGATTAAAAACTGACTAGTTCCTAGGTCTGAAAACGTCACCATAAACGGGGAAAATTTTATCAGCTTGATGGATTTTTAATGGGGGCTCAAATAGATAATTTCTTGACCTAACAGTATTTAACTATGTTTTTAATAATGATACAGAACAATCTATGAAGTTGTTACTGAGAACTTTGCCAATGACACAAATTATGGCATTGTTGGAAAAGGAAGATAAAAAAAATTGAAGAGAATATGTAGTTAGATTGTCAGTACGGCAGGTGAGGACATCAAAGTCATTCCATCACTCTCCATTTCCAAAAAAGAACCAGCTGTTCTGACAGATTTTTGCCTAATCTGTTCTTCAGAGGTAGAGTTTTTCCCTCACAAATGGGGAAGTTATTCCAGTACTTTCTCGTAAGCTTGGCTCAAGAAAACAGCACATGTTTCTACACACTGTTCCTGTCTGTAAGGTGAAATGCTGGAGTGAAGGATGTTTTCAGGTCGAGGTATGAGAGGATGGGGAGTCTAACCTGGAATCTAAATAAATCTTGGGCTTCATCTCAGCAAGACCCAAAATTATTAAATACCGGTGTGATCTCTATGGGTTGACATAGAGACATACAAGGTTAACTGTTCTCTGTGTATGCCCCCTGATGTCTAAAAGAGCTGGAGAAGCCTGGGTTCTTGATGTGCACCATTCAAAAAGATGATGAGACTTTGGAAAGGGCTCAAAGGAGGGCCCAGCAACTCTTTAGATTATTTAATCATCTGATATTTAAGGGCCATTGCCAAGTGTATGAAGGAAAAGGTAGCATAAGTATGGCCTGTAAAGGAACAGACACACAGAAATAATGAACTTTTAGTCCCATGTGTAAAGACAAGATCAAACTACTAGTAGCTGAAGCTAGAAAAATTCAGAGTAGAGAAAACCATTTTTCTTTACAGCCAAGGACAAGCCTGAGCACAGAACAACTTAGCAAGACTTGTAATAGATTTTCCATCACTAAAGATTTCAAAATCTCTTTTTCCAGAAGATTTGCTCTAGCTCAACCATAGCTGCTGGCTCTGATGCCAAATTTCAGGGAAATCCTGGGACCTCTGTATATATGTGAAGTCAAAGGACAGTGCTTCATTCTTACCGCCAATGAATCTTTGCATATTGTTTCTTTTCCATACTCCTTCTTTTCATCCAAGCAAGTCCTCAGCAACAAGAAAACTGCTCAGGTTAGTAAGATAAAGAATGGTCTTAGATAAAATGGCTTAGAGTTCATCTGATTCTTCCCAACATTAGGTGTGAAGTTCAGAAGGTGAAGTGAAGGCAGGGGATTACAGCGGTTGTTGAACCAATGCCAGCTGAGCCAGAAGCACATAAATATTTCATCCAGGTCAAGCAAACATCAGGGAAGTGATTTATCACACGTTTCAGCCAGTGCTAGCTAAAGAGGGTGGAAACAGAATCCTTCCAGAGTTTGCCTTCTAAGGTTTACTAAGTCATCAACGTTGCTATGCTAAAGGAACAAGAAATGCAAGTAGGTTGTCTCTGTCCTCTTCCTCCACATGGTCTCACAGCATCGAGGAGAAAGTAACAGACCCTGTGAACTGGAAGATCTTGTTCTTCCAACTCATCTCGGCTAGTCAATCCACATCTCTTGGAATAAAAAGACATCTCAACAATCATATTGTTCTGAGCATCTCAAGTCTTATTGTCTGCAGCAGAGAACAAACTCAGCACAAATAACAGGACAGGTAGCTGGATCTCAGTGCATTAAAAACTTTGGTGAATTAAAGCCAAGCCATTGTATGTGGATTAAAGAAAAGGAAAAAATCAAAGGACCCTGTGGAGCTTTGGTATGGTAAGATGATGACGAATTTCACTGGAATCCCTTAAAATTTATGGGGTTTTAGCTCAGAGCAGAATTTGCCCCAAAAATCTTTAATCACAAATAATATGATTTCATTCTTGTGCAGTTGTTTTAGCCAGTAGTTACATACACACACTAACAAAAATCTTGTTATGGTACTGGATAGGAAATCATCTTTTCCACTTCTGAAAACTGTGGTGACCTGGCCAGTCCAAATATTTTGCAGAGTCTTTTTCATCTGGTAATTGATAGGTACCGAGAATAAGTTCATTTGTCCATACCACAGTATGCCCATTCACTTCCTGACACCGCTTTCAACTCTGGATGAAAAGTGCCATGAAGCTAAATGACAAATTTCAGATCTTAGTAGTCATCTGACCCAAAAGGGACAGAATTCCCATCCTGGTGGCAGTACATGAAGCCACTCAGCCTGCTCACCTCTGTGCCTCCCAGTATTTCTGAACTATTGTTTTTCAGTCTTCTCAGGTGGTCCTTGTTCCTCCATCCACTCTACTGCCTATTCCCTTTTTTCCTTCTCTCCCTTTAGGCACACACCTCCAAACCTGCCTGCCTACCTCCTTCTTCTGCCTCTCTGGATTTATAGCTTCACTTGCAGAGTCTGAATCAAAGAGCAGTGAGATGAGCAATTGCAATGCCTTTTCCGTGACGAAACAGAGAACCCAGCTGCCCAGCACAGTCTCTGCAATGCCACATTCACCAACATGTTGCACAATATTGCAGCTGCTTTTTCCACCTGTTTTTCTTCTGAGAATTAGCATCTTAAATCATAAACATGCAGGAAATTGATGTGAATAGCATGAAACATGTTTGTAAAAGCGAATGTTTCATCCTGCTTTTGCTGGAAAAGATGTGTGAAGGAAGACTCCCTAGTGGTTCAAGTGTTTATTTTTAAACCTGATACAGATGTGTCCAAACTGTGGGGACCTTAGTTAGCATACTGAGATATCCAAACTGCCTGTGAATAAGAAGCAGGGTTAGTGCCAAGCTTCTAGACAGCACAAGAAATACCAAACAGTCGAACACGAGGGTAAGGAGTTGGGGCTAGTCCAGCCCTATCCTGGGAAGGGGAGTAAAAGGTGTGGAGCTAGGCATTCTGGCAGAGTGTGGGCTCATTGTTTAGGCACCCACCGAGGGAGTGAGATGGTGACTGCTGCTGCTTGAATAGTCAGCTTCTTCTTGGCAATGCTGTCCCACATGTCTGACTCCACCCTGCAATACAGGAACAGCCCTCAGTTTCCAGGGCTCTGGCACAGGCAAAGTGGGCAACAGAACCACAACTATGCTGCTGTTCCCAAAAATCTGCTGCCAGAGGCAAGTGCCTGCTGTGTCTTTGCCTGGAGAAAGCCCTTGAGGAAAATGTAACTCACAGAGTAAATCCAAGATACTGTGGCTAGGAGTCTTCTAGTGCCCGCAGCAGCACGCTTGGAGCTGTTTGAGGTATCTCCATTGCACGGCACTCGACACTGCTGTTGTAACAGCTGTTCCGTGTTTGGTGGTGGACAGTGCCACTACTTCACTGGAGCCCTGGAGCAGTACCTACAGAGTCAGTACATTTACAGTTCTCAGGAACTTGCAGTTCCCTCCAAGTGGAAAATTCATGTTATTCTATGTTTTACACAGTATCAGTGCTAAAAGACATTAGTACCCTTCCATCCCTTTTACAGCTACATCCAGTCTTTACTATTTTCTATATAATCTTATACTGATGATTTTCTTTACAGAGTTATCTTGTACAAAAAGACAAAATACAGACCAAAATAGGAAGAATACTCTGATCAGGTTTTGGTTTATGAGTAAAGAAGGTTGGTCCATGTTTTAAAGGAGGGGATTTGAGAAGGAAAGTTACATCATGTGCAGGCTAAGGAAGGGCTTTTGCAAAGGGCAGGATGGGAAATGAGGCACTCGAGAGAGATAATGGCAAATGAGAAATGGAATTAGCAGAGCCCAGGCTGTGCAGAGGAGTGACAGGTGATGAGTCACCCTGGCAGGAGGAGCAGAGCCTTACAAAGAGGACACCAGCTCTGAAAGCCATGCAGAAGAAGATTTGGGCTCAGGGATTTGGGCTCTGAAGGTGTCTGTGGAGAGAGTGGAAAGGACAGGCGGGATATATGAGCACTGCTCCTGAGGAGACCGATCATTCCAAAGGTTTAGCAGATCACAGATAATAACAGCAGCATATATTCAGCTCTTGTAATAAAACATGTATGCATGCATGCCACATGATCTGAAATACAACTGCATGCAAAAAAATTGTTGCCTGCTGTATAATAAAGTGTATCAAACTCTAGTAATATGTATATGTACATACCCATGTGACCTCTGTTAGCTACACTTTTTTTCAATATGACACAGTTAAAACTGCCACCACACAAATAGGAATGCAATTAAGTCATTTCACAAATAGTTTATACCTGTTTAACTGGATGCTGCAATCAAAGTAAAGTTTTAGGTACTGACTGCTCAATCTAGGCAGCAGCTCTGCTGCTATCCCCCCTCCCCGCTGGTTGGGATCACTCTAGTAGCAGTACTGGCATTTTAATGTACCCTGACAATGAAGATGGACTGGAGATAGCACAGCAGGCTGTGTGCAGAGTGGCAACAGTAAAGACCCACCTTGTCCTGCCACCCCTTTTTTGGTAGCAGAAACTGTGATCAGAGGCATGAGCAACCAGAGGTTTCAACACCTGAAAGAGATGCAGTGAAACCCAGCAGAATTTGGTTGTGCCTCAGTAAGTTACACACCACACCTCTGCCCACCCACCCCCCCCCACACACAACTGCCCATGTGTACATTTGCAGTGTGATGTCTCCAGTTAAAAATAAACAGCATTATGGACATAAAATCTGAAAGCATGCCAAGTTAGAACCTGTGATTGGAAGTTTATTCATGTTTACAGTGATTTGTAAAAAACAGCATCTCTTCTGCCACTCATCTGTCGAGAAGTCTCCTGTAGAAGCCAGACAAGCAGTGGGGAAGCCACTGGTATTTTAAAACGATTTTATCCAAAGTGGGAAGCAGAGATATTTTGGGGCATTACATTGTATCTCCTTATTGCACCACAGCCCTCACGCACGCACGCTTCGATAAAACTGCGCTGAGGAGCTGTAATTGCATTGTGGCTTTTTGATGTCTACTCAAACAACATTAGCTTTGCTGTCATGTTTTACAATGTAAAAAATTTTGGTGAAAATGTCAGCAGGATGGTATCTTTAATCATATTTATTGATTGACCTCAAAAGGCACAGTGCAATTTAACTGGAACCCCTCAATGCAGCCAGGGTCAGGTTCAGACAGTGCCTGTTCCTAGCACTGCCTGGAGCCCCAGTTTCATGAGTAGCTTTTATGTCTAGTGTCCTTGAAGCCGCTTGACTTCCCCTCTTTCAGCCCTTCCTTATTACAGCTAACGCCACATGCTGCATAGCTAGAGATGGTTATTTCTAGGGAATATGAGGGTTTAATAGGTAATCTCTGGAGCACGAAACGCATCGGCTCATCAGTGCCAGCTACAGTTTGTTGTTCTCTGACCAGTCCGAGGAATGATGGGACCCCCGCACAGCCCGGCGTGGGAAGGCGCAGGTTGATCCCCAAAACCGGTTGCAGCTGTGCTGTCCAGCCGTCCCAGAGGGACGACGTCGATTCCAAGTCTCTGCCCGCAGCCAGAGTTTGTCCCCTGTGCCCAAAAGCCGGGTCAGCAGCACCCGTAGCAGCGCAGGACGGGGTTGAAGTGGCCCCACGCCCCGCTTGGCCACTGTGTCCATCCTCGGGAGGTCGGAGGCTGGCGAGAAGGACCCCGGGGAAGGGCCGGCTGCAGGGGCACCGGTCAGAGGACTTGTCCCGGCGCGGCCCGGCGGCCCCCGAGGAGGCTGCGCTCCCGCGGGGCCCGGGGCTGGGGGCGAGCGGCAGCGGGGGGGGTGTGAAGGGCGGGTTCCGCGGGGGTGGTTTGTGTGCCTGTGCCTGGGGGTGAGCTCTGTCACGGGGAGCCCGTGTGCCGGAGGGCCAGAACTCGGTGCGTGCGGAGGGGTGAGCCCGGCGAGGGGCGGCGTGCGGTGGGTGCGGGTGCGGAGAAGTGCACGGGGTGTGCGTGAGTGTGTGTGTGTGTGTGTCTATATGTGTGTGTGTGTGTCTTTGTGTGTGTGCAACTCACCGTGGGCGTGTGTTTGTGAGTGCAAAAGTGCGTGCAAGTGTCTGAGCGTGTGAGTGTGTCTGTATCTGTGTGGATGTGTGTGAGCGGTGCAAGTGTGCGAGCCTGTGCGGGCGTCAGCGTGTGCGCTTGTGTGTGCGCGATCCTGTGTGTGTGAGCGTGTGTGTGAGCATGTGTGCATGATCCTGTGTCTGTGAGCGTGTGTGTGAGTGTGTGCGCGATCCTGTGTCTGTGAGCGTGTGCGCGATCCTATGTGTGAGCGTGTGTGTGCGAGCGTGTGTGTGAGCGTGTGTGCGCGATCCTGTGTGTGTGAGCGTGTGTGTGAGCGTGTGTGAGCGCGGCGGGGGCGGCGCGGCCGGGGGGCCGCGGGGGCCGGGGGGGCGAGGGGCGGGCCAGCGGCCGCGGCGCTGCTGGCCGCGGTCCAGCCCGGCGCACTAATACAGCCTGGCGGCTCCCGCCTGACTGACGCCGGTCGGGGCTGCTGCTGCCGCTGCCGCTGCCGCTGCGCCCTGGCCCCGCCGCCGCGCAGCTGCAGCCCCGCTCCCGCCCGCGGCGCGCCGAGACCCCAGCCCGCGGCCGTGGCAGGTAAGAGCCGGGGCTCCCGGCCGCGTCCCGGGAAGGGCCGAAGGGGGAAGGAAAGGGGACGCGGGACAGTGCCGCTGCCATCGCCCCAAACTTCGCGCCGGGGCTGTCCCGCATCCTTCCCGCAGCGGTACCGAGTGGTGCCGGGTGGCGGGGCGGCGGCGGCGGCCGCAGCATCCCCCCGTGTGCCCGGCGGGGCAGCCGCGGCGGCGCCCCGGGCCGGTGTCCCCCCGGCTGGTGGCCCCGGCCCCGCTGGGCTGGGGCGGTGTGCGGGCGGGGGCTGGGGCCGCGGAGCAGCGAGATGAGACAGACCGACGCCAGGACGGCGAGCGAAAGGAGGAGCGCGGGGAAAAACATTTTTATGGATGGCTAAACGCTGACAAGTCTTCCCGCTGTCAGGATTTCTTTCCTTCTCGTTTAAGTAGGAGAGGGAAGGAAAAAAAAAATAAAAGAAACAACAGAGCCCCACATGACACGTTTGGAAATACTTTTCCTTTCAGAGGTTATTTTCTGTTCAAGAAATCCCCCTCCTGGACACGCTCCCGGGCAAAACGGAGCAGAATTGCTGGGATTCGAGGTTTTTATTCCAGCTACGAACGGTGACTCTGATTGGCTTTTTGTCTTTTGGCTCCGAAGTTAGAACGTTACATGTTAGCAAGTAACCAACATTTCCAAAAACAATAGCCCTCGATATGGCAAATTATAAATCACTGTAATTTTATCTCCGTACCCAGGCAGCTCTAAGTGGGGGGAATTCGGAGCTCAGCTCATTGGTAACAATTCGGATATTGTTTGGTAACTTTGTGTTTTCCTACTTTGATTTTATGGGTAAATTTATTCGATGCTAGCCAGGTCTGCTTTAAAAGAGGCATTAGAGAGAATAAAAATAAATGACACACACATGGACACGTGCGCATGCACAGACATGCACACGCAGTCTTAATTACTTGCATTTTATAAACTAGTGAAAAGAATATTTCAGCCCAGAATGGTCAACTATTTAGTGAAGGAGCTCTCCCTTGGCAGAAGTGGGAAATGGTGTGAACGGCTTGGGAACGTATTCAAGTTTGCAGTGGTTCGGGAAGGACACTGCAGATCATGCAAGTTTCAGTACTCTTCAGCATCTCCGATGTGTGGAAATGTGCCTCTCTATATGTGCAAGTATTTGTGTGGTAGGACTAATCTTCCCATCTTCAGGAGTATAAGATGCAGAAAGTGCTGTAAAATTCTTCCCTTCAGCAATGGTAGGACAAGTGTCATCACTCAAACAAACCTCATCCATTTTAATCCAGCCAGACAACTCCCTTCTTTCAGATTTGATAAGTACCAGTGTCTGGCTGGTTCATCTTTGCTTCCTGTTACATTTTAAAGCAGAGGCTGGGGATGTTTGTGGTTTGTTTGTTGGTTTTTAAAATATTGAGTTAATTTGACTTAGTAGCTAAAATAAACGTGCCCAAAAATACATTTAAAGTCAGTTGCATCAAGAAGGATATCTTGTATTTACTGGGTTTGGCAGTAGTTCTCATTCCTGTCTGTCCTTTGTGATGGAATTAGAAACATTTTCTTCTTCACTTTATTAACTTGCACATAAGCTGATAAAGAGTAATTCCCCAAAAATGGCTGGAATAAGGGTCAAGTGTATTTTATCACAAATCTTTATCATATCCATATGGTACATGCAGATTGGGACATCTCCCGATGTGTGCTTCGAATCCATGTCAGTATTTGTAAACTGATACGAGGTGGAGATAGCTTTTAGTTACCTGCAGCAACAGAAACAAATATGCACAAAGCTGTCACCTGCACAACTTTGTGAAGAAGTTGAGAATTAGTATTTCACTAAGTCATGCACCCACGTGCCAAGTATCTGCAGAAGGTGGGGACATGGTGTAGAGGAACTAGGTGGCACCTCGGGTTTGAAAGCTGCTCTCATGGAAACTGGCAGTAGTGCCCCATCTTGCCTTCAGTGGGTAAAAGATGAGGCCCAGCTCACTAAAAGAGGAGCGTAGAAGTGTCAATATAACGTATCACATAACATCTGGGCAGTTAATCCTCCTTTCTCTCCTTTTATTCTTTTACAGGCTTTCTGCATCTCGCATTTGAATCCTTAGCTATCTGCTGTTATCAGCCAGGGAGATAGTGTGTCATGCAGTCCTCTCTCCTGAATGCTAAAGTGCTGTAATTTTGATGGCCAGGCTAATCTGTCGCTATAAAGTTTTATTTTTCTGTTGTTAAACTCAAAGGACAATGACTACTAATTACAAGTGACCTCTAACCAAAACACTAGCTGGAGTTTATCACCATTGCTGATACTGACTAACAGTAATTACAGCATCAGCAATACTGGGCACCCTGTTTCAAAGAAACTTAAAAGAATAAGGGCAGACAGAATATATATATATACATATATTATATATATATAATATATATTATGTATATATTATATATATATAGGTAATTTTTCTGCTGCAAAAAATAGTGATAGTGTAGAGAGATTCCATTTTCTGTGTAATATATACCCTTTACAAATAATAATTACAGGGTTGGGGAAGAAAAAAACTCCAAACAACGCATCATAACTATTTTAACTGGAAACAACACAGCAAAAACACACATAGGAAAGGTTGTTCTGTTAAACTGCCTGGTTTCCTGATACAGGCAGGTATAAGAAATCATTAGTGTTACTGTACATGAACAGCAAAGAATAGTAATAGCAACGACAATTTGAGATAATCATTGCAGTCCTATTACTGTCTTTGAGAACAGTTGTAAGGAAGCATTAGACTTTGAATACAGTACAACAAAATTAATTTTTCAAAAATATCCCAAATTATTTCCCATCTTATATTTTGTCTACAATGTTTGAATGGTTAATACTGTGGGAATTTTACATGTGGAAAGGTGACTTAAAGAGACTTGGGCCCTGTGTATTTACTATAGCAGCTAAAAATCCAGCTATGCTTTTGTAGATGAGTGGATCAAATAGATTGCAGGATCAGAGCCCAGACAGAGATCCTGACTAATACATGTCTGCATTTTAATTAAAGCAGGTGAAACATTAGCTGCCCAAATTTTGTGCAGATACCTGTGATTTTCACACAGATTGTTCTACAGGACCACTTCCAGGTTTCTGCACCTTAGACAGATGTAAGGTTGAGCAGTTCTCTTTGAGGTTCCGTTCCTCTGGACAAGGTCACAGGAAGGACATGGTGGAGGTGGACATGGAGTGAGGGAGACTTCCCAATTTATGCAGCCACCCCTAATTAAAAAAAACAAGAAAAGACAGAAGAAAAAATCTGATAATTGATCTCTGTTTTTCTGAGACAGCATTAAGGTCGAGGTGTGTTTCTGATTTGGAGAAGCAAAGCCTTATCCTTTCCCGCATCTTTCCCACTCTTTTTTCCCTGTCAGTAGCATCACCATCCTCCCTCTGCCAAACTTAGCATCATCTTTGCCTCTTCTGTTTCCTCACAGGTCTTGATACTTCCAGATATCTCTTGACACTTTTTCTTCGTGTTACTTCTTACATTCCTCCTTCCTTTTGTTTGCAGCTGCCAAAGCATTAGTCCACAATGTGGCAAGCTTCCAGCTTGATACTGCAATCTCCCATTTCCCAACAAGCTCTCTTCTCGCACCTACGTTCTGCTCCCAGTCAGCATGGCCCCTGCCAAAATCCTGTGTCTTTTGCTTTTGTTTCTGAAACATCTCCCATTCTGGAGTCTCTCTATATGCCTGGCCTTTGTGTAGGCTTTGAAAATAGTCCCTACATCCTGAGCTCCCCACAACTGTTGGCCTCAAACTCACCATCCGTTAAAAGGGAGAAATGAGGAGGAAACAAAATTAACAGACCCGTGGGTCATTAGAGTTTGTTCTGCTTCAGGCTTCCCTTCACCCTCATTACCTGGCTACAATGGGAGCCAGATTGGCCATTTTTTGATAACGGTGGTTCTGTGTTTGCTCGGCCTGGTGGTGTGCTGGGTCATGCAGCCATGCTGTGCAGAACAGCAGGCAGGAGCTGGTGATGGAGGTGCCCTTTCCAGAAGGCCTTGTCTGCAAGCAGCAAAGCTCCACCTAATGAAGAATCCTTTATAATGTGAATAACCCTGCAGCCAAGGTCAATACATTTCAACAATACTTAATCTTTTTTTATGTGTGTTTTCTTGCTGTGCCTTCCCTTAACCAAAAAAAAATAAAAACAAAAAAGCCCTTTTTTTTTACCTTTTAAGCATTCCTTTGCAGCATTCCTCATCAGAAGAGTTGATCATGCTTCACAAAGCCATCAGTGTCAGGGTACCTGTGTGACAGATGCAGAAATCGAGGCACCTGAGGGAAAGCCATTTACCCTGAGGCCTTGTGGCAGGAAGTGATCCCACACGCTGCTCAATAGGCACAAGACTGACCCGAGGCACAAGCACTTCATGTGGCTTCTTGAGACTCTCTTATGGTTACTTGCTGGTCTTGCCTATCCAAACCTACTTGTCCCTGTCACATTACTCTGGCCCAGCTGCCAACGTGCAGTTTCTTACCCTGCAGCGTATATGAGGTAGCTGATTTATCTCTCTCTCATCAACAGATCTGGAATTACTTCACACAGGGCATGAGGCCTTCACAGAGACACCTAGAATGGAGAAACCAAAATCCATTCCTGTGGGAGGCTGCAGCCTGCAGCTCCCGTTCCTTGTCCTGCTGCATGGTCCTACGGGACCACCTCAGGCTTCTTGTTAGTAGCCTCCTTGAGAGCCTTGGGTTGTAGGGGCTGCATGGATCAGAGCTAAGCATTAGAAGAGGGGAGGAAGGGCAGAAACAGCCCTGAAGAGATGGGGTATTCCTTGGAATCCTGAGATGGATTTGCAGAAGAGTGAAATATTTCTTTTAAAGACTCAGGGCCTGATTTGTGCCTTCTGCTTGGTGTTTTCTGAAGCTGGTAGATAACATGATGTCAGTTTACATGCTAAAGAGAATCCAGCCCTTGTTTTTCACTCCCAGGCTCAAATGTAGGCATATGAAGCCTTTTTAATCTCATAAGCAAGTGTTCTGGTTTACAGAGAATCTGAGCACCCACATCTTCAGCTGAAGTCACTGGGAACAGCCAGCCATCTCCTTCTTTCCCCCACAGGAGGGAACTAGACAGGCAAGTTCTTGCTGCTTTTGTTCTTAGCCCTGTTGTTGGGAAATAACTTCCACAGACAGTCCAAGCATATCCAGGTATTTTTCATGGAAAAATATCCTGGTCCCTTGACCAAGGCAATCCCTGCCTCTGAATCAGATCTTTACGTGGATAAAGCACACTAATACTAGTGCTTACCTGTCCTCCACATGGTTATTTGCTGCAGTTCTCCAAGATGTAGGCCCTGTGGATGCTCCACCCTCCCTCCCCCCTGCAGCATTTCACAAGCCACCGAGGGCTCAATTAGCACCGATTGCTGCGGATGTTCGTGCAGGAGAACCTATATGTCAATCTTATTGCATTAGCAACTTCCCACAGTGATGCACAATGGAAACCTTTTAGGAAAAACCGATTTGAATGTGATATGGTTTGAACACAAGGAAATGCTAATGCAATTCCACGGAAAACTGCTGGCATGATGTATACAGAAAGGGTTTTGTGTGTGAAACCTATCCCCCATATGCAGTTGGCCAGGCTGCCTCACCTGGAGAGAAGGAGAGATGGCCAGCTGTACTGTTGCTTCCTCTCCAGGCCTGCTGCCAGTCAGGGGGGAAGCACTACTGGAAGTTCTTCCTTTGAGTATTTTATTGATGATCCATATGATCGATTGATCTGTATTTCACTTTCCAAGTTGTGAGATGCTAAATTATCTCCAAAAGATGTCTGCTGTGTTAACACCAGAGCTGAGTAACGCTTCAGGCAGACTTCCCTGAGGTGGGATGTGCTACCATACAATATGAGGAGAACATTTGCTTTATCCTTTTTCCCTGTGTGCGCTGTAAAGGCACAACCAGGTCTCCAAAAGTATATTCTCTTCTAACAGCTTAAGACACTAAACTTCCAGAATAGGTTCCCATCAGACTAGAGTGCCACATTATTGGTGAGGTAATTGTTCTTTAGATGTATCCTTATTCACAACATTCTTAACATCTAAATCTAAGCAAATCCTTTTCCTAAAATGAGTATTTGGGAATGACTCCAAGAATGCCAGTGATAGATAATGAGGATTGCCGGATCTGATTAGTGTGGATATAAACTTTAGACCAGCATTGAAGCTGAAATTCTTTTCAAGTCTCCTTCTTCCTCTGTGAAGTGTTTGTTCTGGAGGCACTTGGCTGCATGCTTTGTATTAGAGACGAGTCAGCTTTTATTTTAAAAGCAGGAATTCTATTTTTTGCGTATTTCTAGCCGTTCCATTTTTAGAAACACCAATGGGCTTTGCTACAGTTTCTCTGGGAATGGTGGGTATGTGAGGAATGCAGGACCGACTGGCTGTAAAATGGGGATAGCCAGAGCCATGAGAAGACACGTTGGCTTCCTAGGGCAGGTTGATGCACCTCCTCATCACCCCACTGCCTCCTGCCTTCTCCCACAGATACATCCTCAGAGCTCCTCCACGGCATGAGTGCTCCTTAGCCTTCAGCTCTGCTGGAGGAAAGCAGCTGAGAGAGGGGCTCTTCCTTGCAGGTGCCAGTCTGAGTCTGAGCAAGGCAGCCACAGGAAGGGGTAAGGCAGGGACTGGGTGAATGGGTTTTCTTCCTGCCTGCAGGGAGCAGGGTGTGAGGCAGAGGAGAGGATGTGTCCCTGTGGGATTGCATCTTAGAAACTTCGGTGTGGCCCAGACAGGGAACAGTGCAGTTCACTCCTTATAAACATCACAGTCACTGGTTTCCTTTAAAAATTAATACCGAGGAAGGAAGTACAGTCAGAGAGAGATCATAGTGATAAATTGGTCCAGTTTAATATTTTTACATAGACTTTGGTTGTGGTAATTTTGTGGGGTGCCTTCAGATATTGTGGGAGATTTTCAAAGGCAAAAATTGGTGGGAACATCCAGCCCTCTGGTTTAGGTTGCTGTCCTCAGCAGCTGGATGCAAGTAGCCCAGGGGCCAAAGCCAGTATAGCCATGCTAGCCCAGTGCTGCACCTGAAGAGAGGGGCTCTTTTGCTTGGTTGTAGCAGGGGATGTAGGGTCCTAAGGGCTCATCTCAAGGGGTTTTCCAGTCCCTTCTTCCTCCCCAAGGCCAGCACAGTTATTCTTGAAGCAAGCTGTGTAAAATGCACTCACAGACTTCCAGCAGCAACTATCCCAACATGTATCTATCCTACTCATATGCTCTCCCTGATTTCTGAAGTGGACATGAAAGATGGATTGCCCCTATCCTGTTTGCAACAGCCTTTGCACGTGGGGGTACTGTTACCATGTCCATGCCCCTCTGTTCTCCCCATCTGATGTCACACTAACAAAGCGTTGTTGAAGCATCTGTCAGCGTGCTCATCCAGAGCAGTCCCACAGCAGGAATTGGTACATCCCTTCCTAATCAGGCATCATGGGCATACCAAACATGACCTGGGTACTTAATTTTCTTTTGTGGCAGAATTTATGCCTCTGAAACCCTTCCACAAGTGTTTGGCTTGTGGAAGTGCATGTAGTTATGTTAAGGTGTACAGCATATATATTTGAATCTTTCCTTCTTTATATCAAATAAGAATGTGTTATTCCTGACAAGAGAAGCTAAAAGATGCTGAATAGATGAGGTAATACTTGAGTGGTTACACAAGCTCAGAAAAACTATTTGGATGTCACAAATTTTTAGGCACTGGCATCAAATTTTATTCTTACTTTATTTGGGAAGCAATGAGTTCAGGTGAAGGCTCCACAGGGTGAACAGGCAGCTGGGAAAGCATGAGGTGCTGTTCGATTTGCTCTTTGATTTTGATGCCTTCACATAAAGTTCATTGTAGTAGGGTTTTCAGAACAAACTTGAAAAAGACTCAAGAAAATGATTTTCAGAAGCTTGCATTAGTCATTTAAGCTTATAGGAATAAACAACAAGATGTTGCCAGGGCTGTGTGAAATATGGATAAATTTGAGCCTCAAGCACTCTACCTCCTATCATTGCATCTGTTTTTAGTTGGAGCAGTCCAGGGTCAAACTGGGAAGAAATTTTATTTCTTAATTAAAAAAAAAAAAAACAAAAACCAAAACAACCTTCTTCATATTTTTTTAAATTAAAACCCTAGGTGTTCGGTTCCATGGTTGTGGGAAAAGTTGGTAACATTGTAATGAATAATTCATCCACTGTATTTTCTTGGGTGTGAAACACAGTGGTTTCAGATAAATTAATAACAGCACCCTTGTCTGGTGGGTCCCAGGTGCAACAAGAAGCCTCGGGGGACCCCAAATGATGTTGAGGGTGCCATGAGTGGAACAAGTGATTTACATGCTTCAAAAATAACATGTGGCCCCTGTTCCTGAGCCATGAGCTGATTACTGGACTGTGCAGCTCAGGTGTGTGCTTTCACACTGCTCTTCTGGAATGAGTGTACCTCTGAAACCTCTCCTGCCCAGCTCCAAGCTGCTGTGCAGGCAAAAAAACCAAAAAGGGTTGCTGCATGAGGCCCAAGGCGAGGTTGGTGAGGTTCGTCATTCATTTGAGGCCCAAGTATTTGTACACACTTTTGTTTGTTTGTTTGTTTGCTTTAAAACCCTTTTCTCTGCTGATGTGTGGAAGATCCTCATAGCAAGTGGCAGTGATGATGTGACCCAGGAGGTTCCTTGCCAGCCCTGGGTGTGTGCTGCCAGCTGGACACATTTGAAAACACACCAAGAATCAGTTAATTTAAGAAAACTCACATGCTTCTCTCTTTCTTAGTAGGTAGAAGTAACTGAATCAGAGCTAGGTAAAAATAACTAACCAAGAGCATGTTCACAGCATTCCTCTTCACATTGATCGACTGAAACAGTTTTCTCCCTTCCAGTACTGTTGTGATTTAGCTGCCGAGTGTCAGACTTCCAGCTATAATTGCCTCACTGCTCTGTTTTCCAGCCACATGCATCTCCAAGAACTGCACAGCTTATGTCTAGACGACCCTCTGAGAAATCTCCCTCTGTGGCCTTACTTAGCTGTTGCAGTGACACCGAGACTGATGATGTCAGGCATTCTCAAGACAGATAGCCATGCTGCTCACGGTGCAGTTTGCCCAGGCAAGTGCTCGAGTGGAGGCAGCACCTTGAAGATTTATTCCAAGACCAGGAGCACACACACATTTGCACACACCTGTGCTTACACACACATACATAGATATGCTTCTGAGGGAGGCTGGAAGCTTTGCTTTTACATGGTGGTGTTTTAAGTATGTTTTCGTTAGCATCCATGCAGTTTTCCTTTTTGGCTTCTGCAGAAAACTTAGAGTGAAATTTAACAAGGGCTGGTACAATTTCCCTGCTGTGCCTATGGGAGAGAAATTCCCCCAGCCTGAGGGAATGGTATGAAGCTGTGTCAGGGGAGGTTTAGGCTGGATACTAGAAAAAGGTTCTTCACCCAAGAAGGTGGCTGGGCAGTGGAACAGGCTCCCCAGGGAAGTGGTCACAGCACCAGCCCGACAGAGTTCAGGAAGTGTTTGGACAATGCTCTCAGGCACATGGTGTGACTCTTGAGGTGTCCTGTGCAGGGCCAGGAGCTGGACTTTGATGACCCTGGTGGGTCCCTTTCAACTCAGGATATTCTATGATTTTGTGATTCTATGGCAACTGAATTAGAGGGAACTTCACCAGCATGTTAGACTGCACAGGCATCCTGCTGCGGTGTGACGCGAGTCTTCCCTGACACCGTGGATCCTTTTTACATTAGGTGAAACCTAAACTTCACAAAATCTTCCCATAGTGGAGATGTCAGCATGTTGGCACATGAGACACAGAGGAGGGCATGTTTAATTTCCATGAGCTTTGGAACCCCTGTTACTGACTTCAGCAGGACCTGGCTCCGGTTAGGAAATGGTAAGCCCACAATTACGATGGGCTTTCCTCTGCTCTTGGTGTGTCAGGCTCTTTAGTAGCACTGTAGAAATTACTGAAGTGAAGCTCCTGGAGCAACACATTTCTCCTGTTGACCTGAGGACCTACAGGCTATTTCTACACTGGAAGGTGAAAAGTGGGCATAGGAGTAGGAGGTAATACCCTAGTCCCTTCCACTTAATGTCCATGTTGCTGTCTCTTAGCTTTACAGTCATTCAGACTTGAGGTGCCTCATCTCACACAGCATTAACTGTATGCAGTGCCTAATTTTGCTATTTTTTTTCCTAGATGTTTTCCTTCAGATGGAGTGGTCCATGCCATGTACACATATACTTTTCTCAAATACGTATTTAGGAACTTGAGGATGAGTGGGTCGGATATGGGTGTCAAAAATTTGGATGTGTTTCTGTGGCCAAGTAAATTCTTCTAAAAGACTGCTTCTATACTAGTAAATTCAACATGCCTTATACTGTTCTTGGCCTTGAGGCTTACTTCTGTGCAATGGCTGTCTCACCCTCCAAAATGTGGTGGATCTTTGCTGAGTAATTATTAGGAGTGACCCGTGTTCCCTCCTAACTCTTGAACTACGCGCAAGAGTGGTTTGGGGGAGTGCTGCTGGCACAGATCAAAGCCATTCCAGATGCTGATGTAATAACATGCTGTAGGTAATCAAGTTCTTGTGCCCAAAGATGTTTCCCACCACTGTTGTGCCACAGCAACAGTTGTAGTAGACAACCCTATGTTTAGGGAGAATGGAGCCAGGGAACTGGACTGAAATGTTTCCAGTCCCACCTTCTCCTGCAGGCCACAGAAACAAAAGGGTGGGTCCATGCTCACATCCCATACATCTTCTGCCTCTTCCCTAAATCAAGCATCAGACCTTAAGCTAAACTCAGTAATGGAATAAAGATTTACAGCATGGAAAACTGACTGTGTTTAGTATTGACCAGTCACGTATCTGACAGATAGACAAAGCCTTCCTTGTAGTCCCAGAGGAGGGAATCGTGTTAGGAATGTATCCTGAATGATGCCTGACTCATCCTCACAATAGCACATCATATTGTCACTGAGGGAGACAGAGGTGAACAGACCAGAACTTCCATCATCGTATGATGGACATGTGTTGGGAATATGGATCAAAACTGTAACACTTCCCTCCCCACTGCCACTCTAAACTGCATTGGGCATCAAGAAACACAATGGATCATCAGCACAGAAAATACATCAAGTGTGGTTTTGAAACATTTCAGCATTGGAAGTTCCCAGTCGGGTAGGCAAGTTGCCTGTTACCAAAGGCATACGGCTTAAGCAACCGCTGTCCTGAAAGACTGTTAAAATGAGACTGTGAATTGACATCTCTGTCGTTGCAGCCCTGGAGCAGAGTGGCTGCCTCTCTATTTCACAATGGAGAATCTAAGCGTAGCAACACGGGGCTTAGTCTGCTGAACAGTGTGCAGTATTATGTAATTTAATAACATTAAACTAGGATGTTCTGATAATATTATTTGAAAGCTGTTTATTTAATACCATTTATATTTTATTTGTCAGTTGAATTTGGGAGAAAAAAGATTTTAGAAGAAACTGGGGAGAGCAGGGTAGGAAATTGTGCAATGTACTTATCTGAGACTACATCACATGGTCTGCAAAGCACGGCTTTTGCTTTTATACACATAGTCTTGGCGACTCTCCCACTAGCAACAATAGTGCTCAGACTCATACTGATGTCACTGTTGAGTTATTTAATTTGACTGAACGAGATTAATGTGTTTATTTAAAACCTTGGTCAAAATGGAAAAGAAAATCTCGGGACAATACTTTTATGTGAACATGTATGTTTTCACATCTGGTGGTTGTAATGTTGCATTAACTTATCAGGAGCAGTTGTTTACGCATGCCACTGCCCAGGAGACCCCTTCAGATAAGAAGAGTGAGCCATTTTCCCTCTCAGCACAGAGCAGAGACTTCTACATTGCTACTGGTCCAGTGGGCTTTCATCCCAGGCTTTCCTTGCTTCCTGTTGCTGCTTTCAGGGTTGATCCACAGTGATCCCAGCGTTGTTTTATTTTCTCATGTGAGGATGGGATTTGGTGCTGCCAGGCAATGACAGCAGTGTGGTGGTGGATCCTCCACAGGTTCTCACCAGGGCAGCGAGGGACAGACATCTCCACTGTGCAGGATGTCTGGATGGGGCTGGTGCTGGCCTCTGTAGGCTGAGCCTGCTCCTGCAAAGGCTGGAGCCTGCCCGCCTAAATTTTATCCACATTATGGTTTACAACAGATTGAGGGTTTTTTTTTCTGCGATAAATCACTCTGATTTTACTTCATTCCCATGTGTACCCTCTAAGTATTTGGAACAGACTTTGGTTTTGTCTAGAGGAATTAGTAACTATCCAGTTAAATACTCCAGGTCACTGGACTTCTACTAATACAGAGCAGGGAAAAAATCTGGAATCTGAAGTTTCTCTTCACATGGTGGGACAGGTTTGGGCAGTTCCGTGGAATCAATCTTTGACTGATGAAGGGCAAGAGCAAGGGGGTTTCTGCCGTGCTCTGTCAAGAGCCTCTCTTGACAGTCAAGGGCCTCTCTTGACAGTCAAGGGCAAATGGACACACACATAGATTGATAATGTAGAAATTGCATAAGCCAGAGCTCAGTTCTGTGGTGGGTGCCTGAAGCATGGTGTGCCTGTTCTGCCATCCAGTTTTGTAGTCCCTCTGTGCATGTTTTCATGGTGCTTGGAATATGAAAGTCTTGGGGAATAGCAGCTGCTGCTGCCAAAGACTTGCTTTTATGCTTTCTCTTCTGTGGGGCCAAGTGCTTCCATCTTCCTAGTGCAGTGGAAGGCTTTTGGGACTTTGAGCCCCTTCCCCTATCATTGCTGCTGTTGTGGAGGAAGGGAAAAAGCTTGTTACGTTTCCATGTATCTGCATTTCTCAGGGTGATGGGCATCTCAAAGGGTGATGCAGTGGGATATAGGGATGGGCATGAGAACAAAACAGAAGAGCTGGGAGAAAAACATCTCTAGGCAGTCCTTGGTCCTCAGTAAACATTGCAGCCTGTCCAAGAGGCTGTGCTGCCTGGGCCGTTTGTGCTCACTCTGCAGCACATTCCACAGCTGCGTGGTGCTGAGGGTATCCGAGTATGCCAAGGAACCAGTCTTTGGGATTGGCCTCCTGTCTCACTGTGTTGTGCCTGCGCCTGCACGCGGTGTCCCCAGGTGCCCTTTGAACTCCTACAAGATCGGTACGTTTAAGGAAATTGCACAAAAATACAGTTTGTGAAGCTCTGCCACTCCCAGTGCTGGGCAACATCTGTCTCCTCAGTGGCTGCATGTAAGTGGTGCTGAGGACTGTGAGCAGGCCTTCATTGGAGGGGGAAGGAAGGTCCACAAGGGTGGACTAGGGCAGTCATGGAGCTGCTTTTCTAGAGGCATCCATTTGGAAGCTGCCCCCATCTCCTGTTTTAAGTACCCTCTGTGCAGTTCAGACCTTTGGACTTGCCATGCACAGGGGGTCCATGAAATATATTTAAAGCAGTAAATAGCTTGACGTACGAGAACATTTTTCCTCAGAGTTCCAGTCAGTGGAAATATGTAATTTTCAGCTAAAATTAGACTGGCTCCAGTTATATGAAGAAAAAAAAAGGAAAAGTCCTCAAGAACCAAACTCTTTCTGTTGGACTTTGTCAGATGTAGCAACTCCTAGCAGAAATAACTCAGGATCCACTCAGCACAAACTGTGTCCAAAAGTTTGTGATTTGGATCCAGAAAGCTATGAACTGTTGAAGAGAGAGAAACAGACTGTGTAGGCAAACAAGGTTTTTCTCTTCCGTGTGAGAAAATATAAATAAGTTCAGAGAATATTAGTAGATCTTTCAAAGGCCTTAAATGAAATCTGCAAGTAGTTTAATTTTAAATTAATTTTGCAGTTAATACTGTACAACTCTTGACAGTACAGTGAGATTGGAGTGGCAGAGAGGAAGTTGAAATCAGAACAGTATTCTACTCATTGCTTCCATAAAATTTGATATTACAGATTTATTTTCATAGAAGATGCTTGAGCTGAACCTACAGCTACCAGCATATATAAAAGAGGGTAAATTTTCTTTTGTACTAAAAATAATGTTAGTTCTGCAACCATTTGCCTGGTGCATTAAACTCTAAACACAAGTTGAAGTGACTGGATACTTAACAATTTCTGTGGTCCAACTCTAAAATGAGTGGGGAGGGTAGTGGGGAGGAGAGGCTTGGGCCCAAAATAAACATCAAAAACCAAACAGAAAACCACTGAAAATTAACTACACATTTTGAATAATTCCTCTTTCAAAATATTTTATTGAGGGAACAATGGAAATAGTGTGTGAAGCCTAACTATGTATTGTGTTGCTGTTCCAGGCCTCATCAGCAGTTTCTCAATGTTTGGAAAGTTCTGAGACCTACCCTGTTGGACTACTTGTAAGCAGTGCCTAAGACTACAAAAACGTATGTGTGAAAGAACCTTTCCTTGAAGCAAGTGTCCATCACAATAGTGTGGAAACTCCGTGCAGGCCTTGCAAGGCAGGAGAGCAGTTTGTGCTTCCGTTGACGCTCGTGCATAATCTCTGCTTCTTATGCACTCCAGCACCCCTATCAGTTCCCTGTTCTCCTTCACCAGCCCTGCAGTGAAAAGGCTGCTGGGCTGGAAACAAGGAGATGAAGAAGAAAAGTGGGCAGAAAAAGCTGTTGATTCCTTGGTGAAGAAGTTAAAGAAGAAGAAAGGAGCCATGGAAGAACTGGAGAGGGCTCTGAGCTGCCCGGGTCAGCCCAGCAAATGCGTCACGATCCCACGTTCCTTGGATGGGCGGCTGCAGGTGTCTCACCGCAAGGGGCTTCCCCACGTCATATATTGCAGAGTGTGGCGCTGGCCTGATTTACAGTCTCACCATGAGCTGAAACCACTGGAATGTTGTGAGTTCCCTTTTGGCTCAAAACAGAAAGAAGTGTGCATCAACCCCTACCATTACCGGCGGGTGGAAACCCCAGGTAATTATGTCATCTGTAAATGATTCGCATCTCTGTGTCAGCTCTTGCTCTGGCAGGTCTAGTCTTGGTGCATGCTACAGTTGTGCTCTGAAACATGAAAAGGCAGGCTCCATCTGATGGGAGGGTCTTGGGTCTTACCCTGCCTGGTGGTATCATAGGTCTGGCAGCCAGGACTAAGGAGCGAGTGAGGAGCCCCTCTCCCGGTGGGGTCTGCATCCCATTGGACCCCTGAGGGCACCCGGATCTTGTCCAAGGTGCTGAAAGCAGCTTCCCCTCCATGGACCTGGGTGCTGAATACTCCCCGTGTGAGCTGGTGGCCATTTGCATGAAGTCTGGGCACCAGCCTGGCCTTACCACCGTGGTGAGATTTACATCTCATTGAAAACCAACAACGGACTCATTAGCCCCCAGGAAACACTAGCTCTCTCTTTAAAGATAAGAGTTGCATTAAGATGGCATATTTTGCAGTGAATATGAAACCAGGTCAGTTGATTCTCCCTAAAATGCCTGGTGGCCTTCCTTAAGTGGGATTTACTTACCTAAATGGAGAGTTTATGTGAAATAAATCCACCAGGCTCCCATAAAACTTTGAAGTTTTCCACTGTTAATCCTCTTTGGACTGCACTGAAAAGTTATGACCTCACTGAAAGGTCATTTAATTGGGCTTTATGTCAATGAAACAGCTGTTAAAAGATTGTAGTGTTTGGTGTTGACTTCTACAGGGATCTTAGAAAGCAGGGCTGGCAAAGGTCTTGAGCAGTCATCCTGTTTTCCTTTGCGCAGACTCCCAAACCAAACCAAATTACCAGGTACATTCCTGATAGATCTTTTCCTAATGAGGTCTAAAAATCCCATGTGATAAAGGCTCTACAACCTCCCCAGGCAAGTGAATCTATTGCTTTGCTATTCTTACAGTTCAAAATGATTTCTAGTGTCTAACCTAGCTCTCCCTTGCTGCCAAAAATCACAGTAATTTAATTTACTAATGGATACAGTTGGTAAGTGTATACTTATTATTCTGAGATTACTCTTTGTCTGGCATGAATTTTACTCTGAGGTGACATTAGGATCAGATAAGTGAACTGTTGGATGTTTCTTTTCACACAGATGAAATAAGGGAAAGACATTTGTTAACATTTGTTAAACAGCAGGGGCTGCTTCCTCTTCTGATAATCCTTCCAGTGCAGCAGAGCTGTCACCGTCAAGTTGCAGCTGAACTGCTGTAAACATTGTCAGAACTTTTAAATTTTACAGCTACACTGAGTGATGCTTGTTGTCAACAGTTTTCAGTGGAAAGAGCTGATCTCGCACCTTGCTAAAGTAAACTCTTCAATAATTTAAGAAAAGATGCTCATAAAATATCCCATTTTGTTTTTATTACACTTCTTTATTTGCAGGCTGCAGTCTTTAGTGTCGTCTCATTTCTTCTGGTGTAAATTTGAAGTAGTTAATGGAGTCTCCTCAGTGCAGTAGCTGACAGCATTGCACAGTGCTGATTTCAGCCCTGGTTTTCTCATCTGTTCAGTGCCAGCTAACAAACACTACTAATGGAATAGTCCAGCAGCTGCTAAATGGCTGCCAAAGCTTGTTGTTCTGATCCTGAAACTCAGAAGCTTTCAGCTGTGAACAATGTCTCTATTGTTTGTCTGTGCAGCAGACTGGCAGTATCTCTGCTAGTAAAGTAGAAGGGGACAAGGTGCAGGTCTGGGTACGGCTGAATTGGTAGCATGATCCCAGGAACAGCTTTGACCCATGTGGACTTGTGGACTAGCAGCTCTCTGAGTGCAGAGTTAGCCCACAGGAGGGACTTTGGGCACTTTGGACTTGGCCACCTTGTTTTGGAGGTGAAAGTGAGTGCAGCTGAGAGGATGCAAACTGTGCTGTGCCAGTTCTCCACAGGACCCAGGAATTGTTCTCAGCCTGTTGTATTCACCCCTACAACTCTTCTTACAGGGAGACTTAGAAGCTGAAGCTCTCAGCTACAGTATATACTGGTATAGTATAGCAAAGAGTGCAACCTGCTCTGGTGCGCTGGGGCAGCAGCAGGAGAGAGAACTTGCACCACTGCAAGCGATGCAATGCAGCTCCAGTTAGAAAGCAGTGCTGCAAGGAGGTGTTGGCAAGGCAAGAGAGCAAATGAGCCTCATTGGAAAGTGGTAGCAGTGAGATCACCACAGAAAAGGCTGGGAGTGGTTGATTTAGGTGCCTGTCTGCTTCTTTTAACCGCAGGAAATCATCTGCGTCTTGGCTGATGGTGATCTTAGGCTTATATGAGATTCATTGAGTCTCATCCTATGGAGCTAAAGAATCCACCCATGAAATAAGCCTGCACTGCATTTTTTATAATCTATATACCAGTATTATTTTCATTAAAATATCCATCTTTTTGGGGATCATTTTCCATCACTGCAGTCTTTCTTGCTGAGTCAACTACTCTATGACCAGATCCACTAACTCTGATCCAGAATGAATGAGTTGTGCCAAAGATGCGAGGGCCTCATCCTTTCTTTGATGGCCTGGCAAATCCCTAGACCTCTGTTACTAGAGTGCAGCTTTGAACTCTGGTCAGAGATTCAGGGATTTCCTTACCTCTGCTGTGTCCTCAGGCTGCCCAGTCCCATTTTAGGCTCTGCTACTGATACTGCACTGATTACACATGGCTTTTATTGCTGCTACAAGTATCCCCAGGAGATTTCTTCTCAGGTCTGCTGAGTAGCAGGTGCCATTTAGAAAAAAAGCAGAAAATATTTCCTCTATGTGTGCAACATCCCACGGCAGAGAGGAGTTAGGCCACTTAGCCTGAAGGAGATAGGTATGTTGGTTATTCTCTGCTTCCCCCTTCATTGTTGCCTTCAAAAAGGTTCTCGGAAGTCTGAATAGTTTGTTGTCAGAAGAAGCTGCCTAAACATGTACTCTATTATTTTTAAATGAGATCATTCATATGTTGGTATTGCAAATCTGAGGGTGCATCACTGCTGTAGACAAGAGGATTTTTGACTTAGACTAACTGCTTTCATCAAGCCTGAGTGGGACTAAGACATGATAGCCTCCCAGGTGGAAGACCACCTGATGGCCTCACTGTTGGCCATGTGTTTGGGAGTGGTCATGGGCACAGAAAACAGATGGATCTCACCAGATAGTAGGTCTCCAAAAGTAGTAAACTATGCAGAAGTGGACTGATGTGTGAGAAATTGCAGAGTGGATGTTGTACCTGAAATTAAACTGAGGCAGATAAGTTTGCTTGCCAGCATCTGAAGTCACAGGCTCTGGGCACAGCCAGGTTCCCAGCAAGAACTGTTGAAGCTAAAGGGAATGGGAGAAAGGCATGAAAGGCAGGACTTGGGACATGACCATTTTTGTCTTCAGTTGAACAAAGATCATCAACACTTGAGCATGCATAGATGGAAGGACCCACCTCTGGCTCTTGGTGGACAATGGCAGGTAGAAGAAAAGAACCCCAATGAGTGAAGAAAATGTGGGTAATTTATGAGGACAGACAGGTCCCAACACACTCAGTTACTCAGTTTTATGCCTCTGGTCACACTTCCTTCAGAGTCATTGAGCCCTGGAGAGTGACATGTTACCAAAAGAACAAGGAGAACGAGGCCCTCGGGGGTACTCTTAGCCACAAACAAGAAAATCTCTGAATGCCTCACCACCACAGAGGCTTTAGCCCTCTAGGCAGTCACAGAACAGTCAGTGGAAAGAGTGAGTAAAGCGGCAAAAACGGTACAGCAGAGCAGAAATTAAGAGTGCCATGGTCAGAGCTGGGAAGGAGTTCAAGGCCTGAAAATTCTTCTTGCTGACTCACTCAAGGCAAATCAAAGGCTTTCCCTGGCAAGCACTGTTCACACATCCAGATTCTCCGCTTTCATTTAGAGGAGTCGAGTTCTCACAGGGCTGAAGGAAGCAGCTCCCTTAGCTGTGGTACCCACAGCGAGGTGTCAGCTTCTCAACACTGCCTGACATTGCTGCACACAGCTGTCCCTCGCTCAGCACCTCTGCTGGCTGCAAAGGGATCACCAGCTCCTCATTTTTGAAAGCAGCTGGTCAGAGCTGGCTCATCAGCAGCCGACCTGACAAGCATCATACCAGTTTCATGGAGCAGCTGAGGAAAACTCCAGAAGCAGCAAAGGAAAAAACCAGAAGCAGCAGCAGCTCACAGCCTGGAGCTGTTCACAGGAGCATGGGATGGGAGGAATACAGCTCGCCAAAACCACATCTGCAGTGATGGTACTGGTCTTGTCCCCAGCTATAGCAGTTTAAAGTAATAATTATTATTTTAAGCAGAATTAAATAGTTTATTTCTCTGCAAGGGCTATGAAGAGATCCACAGGGGACTGGGCAGTGCATGTCAGGTGTGAATGCTTGCATTGCCTATATGAGCCCTACCTGGAAGTCTAAAGCTAAGAAAACAGTAAAGAAGCATACCTTTCTCTACCAAAGGACTTCAGAAAGTGGCAGCAGAATCTTCGTGCCACAAATAGGGGCATATGAGAGGCAGAAGGAAAGAAAGTAGTCTCCAGCGCACCATCCTTGTCCTGGCCAGAGGCTAATTAGTAATGCATTGGGCCAGAGAAGCATGTATGTGTAGTGTCTTAACAGGTATCCCAGTGCCTGTGTTTCCAGGCAGGTAAGGAATTAACTTCTGCAGTGAACTCCGTGCCGTCAGTCCAATCCTTTGCACAGTTTTAGGGCTCAGTTCTTCAGGTCATGGGTGACTAGCAAATTCCCAAATGGTATATTCCAGTGGGTGGGCAGACATGTGGTCTGACCCTGCTCCAACTGCAGTGTGGTGCTACATCGAGCAAGAATCTGTAAACCCATTGTTGGCACCAGGCACTGTAAATGCCCCAGCTCTCTGAGTGACTGATGTGCATTACAAGGAGAGTTCCTGCAGCCTCTTCTCATGCACATGTTTTGCATTATCTATACATTATTTGCTTTATGGCAATTATTCCACTCTTTCATTAAGCTGCATAAATGAGTTTGCTTTAATTAAAAGTTGTTCGCTAACCTACCTAAAAAGAATTTGCCTTACCTAGACAAAGCTTTTGGGCCCAAGCCATATGTTAAAACACGTTCAAACTGTGTATTCCCATCAACATTTAAAACCAAGAATACACATTGCTATTTGTTTCCATAAACTAGTAAGGATAGACTGGAAGATGACGTGCTGCTGCGTTTTAGGCCAGAGGAATTCTGGACACTGGGTCAGTCAATACAAGTCTGCTGATGATGCCTGAAATGGCCACCTAAAAAACAGAGACTAGACAGCAATAAGGGAATAAAGGTAGGTATTTATTTGAAGGGCCCTCAAATGTACACCCTGGGGAGTCCAGAGGTTACTCCCAAGATGGATGCCAAGTCACGAGTTCTTCACACTTTTATAAGTTTGGTCCATTTGCATATCAGGATTAATTCTCCATTTACAACCCCAGTTAATGATGTAAATACCCCAGGTTTGCCCTCTTCTTCAGAGGCCTTAGTTTACATATTTTGGGGCCGGGGACAATCTAGGTGTTCTTGGAGAGCAAACCTAGAATGGCTTGTTATGTCTAACCAGCATGAGAGAGCAGCAGCTAACAGGCCACAAGGAACCCCAGAGCTACACACCAAGCAGTACAGGATTTGAAAAATATAAAAAGTTAAAGTCTAAGGCATCACTGCATTGCCCCCAATGCTGGGACAATTCATCCTTCTCACAATAACTCAAATTGCCTCCTTATCTTCTCTGGGGACTCTTAGATCTGCACAGTACCAACTGGGAATTCATTCTCCCTACCTGTGCTGAAAGCCTTTACTAAGATAATTAGGCACTATGTGAGCTAGTAACTAATAGAGAGATCTTGGGGTACAGGAGTCCCCCACTGTAGGTGCTGTTCTCCCCACCAAGGACTATGGAGGACACAGTTAAAGCCTCAGGATGAACTCTCATACGCAAAATTATTCAGCAAGCCCCTTTGTGTTCCAGCCTAGAGACTGCAGCTTCATAGGTATCTCACTAGCCAGGATTTTTAAAGTATTTTGACTCTTAATTCTACTCTTGCTCCTCATATGTCAGAATCCAAATCATTTGGATTAACTTTGGGTTTCTCAGAGGGGCAATGCTGTTAACAGCACTGACAGAGTGAGATGAAAGTGAAGAGAGTTTGTGGAGAGGTAGTATCTTCCACTAGACTAATTTTTACATGGGTTAATTTGGATTTCAGTTTTCTGACCTGTGTTTTTCATGTCTTAAATACCAACCACTGACATATGCTTTCTTACGCTAGATCTTTTCTAACTATATTGCAAGAGCTAAATTGATATTGCTGCAATGTTCGAATTGCTATTTACATTTCCTTTTAAATCCCACTGTCTGTCTGGCAGCATTTTCAAGTACCTGATAACATTTTAAATCTGGTGTCTGGCTTCCGGTCTGTACTTCCTTTTGCCCATCTGTAACACGCTGGTAGTAAACTATGCAGTGTATTGCAGAGCACTATTAATTGTTATTAAACTTGGCTGTGCATTTGGCACATCCTGATGATATTTAGAAAACTCCTGACATGTTCAGTCTTTGAAGAAGGAAGGAATAGGTAATTTTGAAAGGGAGAGATGTACCACCTGAATTTCTGCATGCTGTACCTGTGAATTTTATGGTACCTTGCGCAAGTCAAGATTCCATATTTTGTGTGTGGAACTGCTGTAACTGGCTGCAGATCTGGAGAAAAATGTCCAGGAATTCAGCTTTTGATTCTTGGGTATGGACAGGTTTGTTGCTCTTCAATGACTTGTATGCAGACAGCAATATTTGAGCAGCATGGAATATGCCTCTTTTTAACTTACAATGAGATATACTTTCAAGAATACAGTTTTAACCATCTTTTCTGCTGTTGTTTTTGTTTTCAGTCCTACCTCCTGTACTCGTTCCAAGACACAGCGAGTTTAACCCTCACCTCAGCCTCCTCGCCAAGTTTCGAAACACTTCTCTGCACAGTGAGCCACTGATGCCACACAATGCCACCTATCCCGATTCTTTCCAGCATCCTCCATGCACCCCTTTCCCATCATCCCCCAGCCACATGTTCTCCCAGTCACCTAACAGCATCAGCTACCCCAACTCACCAGAAAGCTCTTCTGGACCGGGAAGTCCTTATCAGCTCACAGGTAAGAATGACATTTTAGACACCCTGACTGAGGCATTTGAGGGTCTTGCCAGGGCCTGGGGTCAGGTGACAGTTCTGTGCTCCCCCCAGACTGTAACTACAGATTGAACTGTTGGACAGAATGGGCTTGGAATATGATTTCTTCTGACTGTCTCTTGTGTATTGTCTCTCAGTCCTTCTGACAGATGCTCAAGAGATTAAGAACTGTAGTCATCCCACTCCTGGAAGTGCCTGAGTGAGATTTCGTGATTACCGCAGGGGAAAAGTTGAGGAGAGAAGCAGGTGTGCCAGGCCACCTTCTGTCCAAAGCTGCCCATCCAAGCTTCTGGTACAATTCATGGAAAAAAGTACTTGCAAGACCTAAGTTAGGGACCTAAGATGGTCAGCATAGGAACCTTTAGAAACTCCATCAAGAGACAGGATAAAATGGGGAAATTGGTGTGCAGAAATTTTTTTAAGCGTATGATGATCCCACTGACTATATAAATTTCAGAAAATTAAGGTGTTTAACAATCTGGCCCAACACTTGGAGAAGTCACCAGGCAAGTTCCTATGACTTTGGAACATGTTCCACAGTTCCGAGATGAGCAGGCTTATATCACTCAGATTGTCTGTGTTGTGAACTCCTGACTCAGTACAGCTCTAATTACCTGAAAATTTAACTGTGCTTTTGCTGTTAATGCAACATGGCTGAGACCTAGTTTTAATATCAAAACATGGTTCAGATTCACTTCAGCACTTTAACTTTCAAATAGTTTCAGTTATGTCAGCTTTTTCACAAAGATGAATTCAGGTCAGAATCTTACCATTTCAGATTTTAGTGTCTCAACTACGAAGCATTTAAATTCAGGTCCTTAATGATATGCCTATTTCATTTTGAGTGCAAGAAAGATGTTTATTTTACAAGGTGTTTGTAGCATTTGCACTCCCTTTTAAGCTGAATACTTTCAACACTGTGTGATGTTTTTCCTTCTCTCTTCATTCACTGAATGTGCCTTCATTCATTTCTTCTCTAGATCTGTATTTCTGATTAAATCTTATTTAGCAACACTGAAACATTTCATCAAGTAGAAAGACTTGTTTGTCTTCTCCAATATTTTTTCTTACTCCTCTGTGTAACCAAGCTGGATTCAGTGGAGCTGGTCCTGACAGGTAAATCAGGCCCATTCCAGCTGTGTAATGACTCTGACTCGCACATTTAACTGAACTTGGGACCTTGCAAAGCTACTTAATAATGGAAGTGGCTCAACCTGAGCTTCGGTATATCACAGCACATGGCATACTGATAAGCATAATTTGCCTGTGTAACAATCAGGGATGGACGGCTATCTAAAGCAAACTGGAGTTACATCAAGAACCTTCAGAGGGATTGCTGTGGCCAGATAGAGATGTCAACAATGCAAATTTCTGCATCTCATGGAATTGTCTGTACTCTCCCTGTAGTCAGTGGAGGAAAACAGGCACTCCTAGAACAAGATTCATTGCATCTTCTTGTATATGTGTCCACAGGTTCCTATTTTTCCTTAGTGGGTATAAGGAGACCTAAATGTGACTAGCTGAGGCATAGATGTCAAAAATATCCATATAACCACGTGATTCTGTGATTATATTCCTTTCCATAACTTGTTTTCTCTTACACCATTTCTTGATTTTGTTTTACTATTTTTTGTTGGAGAGTTATGTCATCTAAATGTTAGAAATATCATACAGTGTATGAAATTCCTAGGTCCTGAGCAGTGCTTAAATAAAATAGAATAACATTCCTTACTTGGAAGATTCAGTGGTCATCTCAGGAGACAGTTCACAGTTATCCACTCCAGGTCAAGTTGCTCCATTTTGAGGGCCAGCCAACACACCCCAAACACAAGAGGGAATTTCAGCCTGGAACCAAGTTAAACCCTTCTTAAAGAGGCCCTTGGTCCTGCAAGATTGGATATGGCTATAATTTGCACATAAGCCCATTGAGTTTCTATTCAAATGAACAAAACCGCACACTTCTAGTGCTTATGCAGTGAATGTCAACATTTTATAATATGAAAGTGAAGTCCTTTTTAATTTGGCTTTCTAGAGCCTCCAGCCTTTCTGGAGAATCCCCACTACAGAGTCATCCTCTGTTTTCTAGCTCATGTTGCTGTAAATGAAACAAATCAGGAGCTGGGCAATTGTGAGTTTATACTTTCCCTCCCAATGTTTTCATTATATCCACTGCTCTTTGATGGGAGACTGAACAAACCAGGAGAGGGACAGACTTCCCTTGTAGGACAGAGTAAAAAAGAACAAGTCTAGAGGGAGTTTTGCCAAGTCTGATTTCTATAGCTTTCCATAGGCTTTTTTTACAGATTTTGAAGAACGAGAGCTTTCTCCCAGAGGATCAAATAAAGTTAGCTTCTGCTTTTAAATCATCCCCCTCAAGTTTTAAATTAAAGATAGAAATCTGGAACTAAAGGATGAAACTGCATTACTTTCTTAGGGTAATAACTGGTGTTAACAGAGGACTTGATTTCACACAGATCTAGGCCTGAGGCATTGTTGTGACCATCCCTCTCTCTTCCAAGAGCTGCATGTCCAACAGGACAGTGTTTTCTTCCCGTCTTTCCTGAACATGCAATCTAGAGACTGAAGGGAGGTCAGATTCACATTTGTGCTGTTTCCAGTCTTCTCTAGCCAAAAAATGCTGAAGTAGTAAAATATTCACCAGGAAAAAACAGGAGGAATTTACCAACATACTGACTTAGGTGTCTTTCTCCCTTTCCTCCTTTCTTTCTTCCTTTCTTTTTTCTTTCTTTCTATAGTGGAAACTCCACCTCCGCCCTACCATGCAAGAGAACCTCCAGGAATCCACAATGGACGGTCAATGGATGCAATAGCTGAAAGTCAACTAGTGCTGTCTTTGCCCAATGGAGGTAAATCTGCCGATGGAGAAGCTGAAAGTAAATAACCATTTGTACTATTCTTTAAATAAAAACTGTTAAGGAAAAAAATGTTATTTGCACAAGAAGGTTTAGTGATCTGTAATAATAAGTTTCAGGCAGTTTTGCAGTAAGGCTGTGTGCTAGACCCATCCATCAGCTAGCAGCATAAGTTGATGTAAGATTTCCATGAATTATGTGCAAAGTTACAGAGTTTAGACCTTGTTTGCATCCATGGACTATTACAATTAAAGAGCTGTTAATGAAAGCAAACGCTGTTATCTACATTGTAACGATAAACATATCAAATCAAGGCTGGTGGGGCAATATAACACACAAAAGCATTATCAACATCAGAACTCATTTCTTTATCACCTTCAGCTCTGGGTTTCAAGTACTTTAAAGCCTCATGGTAGGGACCTTTTTACTGCCATCTTTGTATTAATGTTAAGTTACTGGCTGGCTAGAAAAGGAAAGGACATGTTCTAGTGGAGTACAAGGAGATTTTGACAGAAGACGAAACTCTTTGTCGTCTTATAAGAATTCTTTAGTGGGAGAGGCATGAATGGTCAAAGAAGGGTCGGGGATCTTCCTTGCACCCCTCAAAGCAACTTGATGACCTCTCCAGCACAGCCTCTGCTACCTTTGGGCCAGTATTGGCAGGTGATGCCTCCACCATGCACAGGCAGTCGCTGCAGGGTAGGAAGGGGAAATGGAGTTCCTCTGCTGGCTTTTGCTTTGGATTCCTGCTACTGCAAAAGAAAGATCACCATTGTTCTTTTAGTCCATCATATCGTGTTCCTAAAGAGATGCTGTTTCCAGAATGAGGACTGAACACTGCACACGCATGCACATTAAAAAATATTGCCAGCCTTCTGAAACAGCGAGGAGTGTGTATGTAGCATGGAACTGGAGCAGAAGGAATGTGAGGGGATAGTGCTAATTACAGATGGGGACACAGAATGGCCAGATAATAACAAGTTATCAGACACCAATACTTTTAATAAATTGTCAAGCTAGTTTAATCTCTTTATCATAGCTTACCATCCCTGATCACTATCCTAGTGAATATTAGTTGGAGGTTTATTAGAGGTTATGCACAGAGGTACTCTGGGGGCAGGCGGGCTCACATGCCTGTGGTGAGCAGGCAGGATAAAGTTTCCTACTAATTCCTATAGGACAGATGAGGCTCAGAGATTCTGTTACATTTTTGAGTCTTTCTCCATCTCTGACTTAGAAAACCTGGGCAGGGATAGATCCAAAAGAAATGACCTTGCTGACATTTCTGCTTACAGTCCCACATGGAAGCAGAAAGCCTGAAAGCATGCAAAAATTGGAGTGATTTATTACTTCTGAACCACAGAGTCTGGTATTAGGCTGAAGGCCTAATACCAAAAACTTGGCTCAGTTTTGACTTGCTTTGAGCCCATCTGTCATCCCTATCTCCTGCTGCTGTGCAGAGCAGATGTATCCCTTACTATTTTCAGTGTATAGTTTGGGCCCCAGTTCAGCAAGGAATGTCAGCGTGCTTGATTTAATGCAGTGGACTTTCCACTTTTAAGAAGAAGTGGGGCTCCTCAGAGGCTTAGAGTTAAGCTGGTGCACCAACCTTTTGCATGTTTGGGACTTCAGTCATAAAATCAAGAAGCAATGGAAGCTGCTGTTGGGATAAAGCATGACATAAGTGACTGTTTAGATGAAGAGATGAGGAGCTGAGAGTGGGAGGGAATGAAAGAAAACAGAGAAAGATTGTTTAAAAAATATTGCTGAAACCTGAGCAGCTGCTTAACTTTATTTCCTACAGACTTTCGGCCTGTTTGTTATGAGGAACCCCAACACTGGTGCTCAGTTGCCTACTATGAACTCAACAACCGGGTAGGGGAGACTTTCCAGGCTTCCTCACGAAGTATCCTTATAGATGGATTTACAGATCCTTCAAATAACAAAAACAGGTTCTGCCTGGGGCTTCTCTCAAATGTAAACCGCAATTCTACTATAGAAAACACCAGGAGACACATAGGAAAAGGTAAGAGGAAATCCCCTCTCCTCAGGAATAATATTCAGAGCTCAAAAGATCCATGCATGGCATTAACAAACCTAGCCGATTCATCAGATGCGCTTGCCTTAAAACGAAGGGTCTGACATTACTTCTGAAATAGAAGAAAAGCAGAGGATTCTTTTCTGACTGGATAACAATCAGCAGAGTAACTCCTTACAAAGGCTATTTACTTGGCCAGCAAAGAGAAAAATGTTGTTTATAGTTGTGTGTTCTAATTTAGCAGTATGTATTTTCATTTTATTTATTAGAGCTTCTGGCAACTGGGAATATTGCCATTGAAATGCCACTAAAAGGATAATTGCTGGTGCCTCAGGGCTGCTTCTCCTCCCACCAAATAACAAAGGGAGATGGATGAAACACTTAGTAGTTGAGTTACTTAGCTGAAGAACTATGGTAGAGTTGTGTTTGTAGCTTTTCCCCCCTCCTGCCAGTCCAATTCCCTGCTTTGTCAGCTTTTCACCAGTAAAACTAAGGTTTGGATTCTCCCACCAGTGGTTGCTGGTGCAGCTCTGTATGCTCCCCTCTGGTGTACATATGCCCTCAGCACGCAGGGTCACATGCTGCTGGTGCCGAGTATGAGGAGACCACACCTGGACACGCATGGCCACACGCACTCTGTCCCAGCTCCCTAGGGCTCTGTAGGGCCTGATATTCTCCCAGAACTTACTGCTGTTTGTGGTGGTGAGTCAGAAGCCCTGTGCCAGCCACTTCTCCATGCAGATGAAGCTTTGCCTGTTCTGGTATATCCAGTCTAGACTCATCTTGCCAACCCAGCCTCTCACCAGTAGCTGCCTGGGAATGCATTTCCCACTGGGCTAATTAACTCTAATTGTTCCACTCCTATTATCTTGTCAACCTCACCTCATTTCCCAGGCCTAGAGCAATATTTTAATTGGCTCTTGATAGTCTAGTGTTGAATGACTGAATACGAGGAAGTTCTGAGACAAATGTGAGACAGTTTTTGCAAACAGCAGTGAACCTGAAGGCTGGTGCAGGGAATGTAGTGCTAAGCTCTTGCACTTTTCCCCAAAATGGAAAACATTTATGTTGCAGATGCTATAAGTGTCTGCCATAGTGGTTCATTGTGAGGAGTGCAAATGTGTTGTACATCTAGTTCTAATTTACTTAGAAAATAAAGCAAAGCTTTACACCCTATCTGTGTAAGCTGTCAGAGAGATGTAGATAAAAGCTGAGCCTGGCCCTAAAAGAAGAATGACAAAAGATCCCAGCTGTCATTTGGGGATGTTACAGCCTGTGACTTTCTGCCCCAAAAGAGGAAGAGACAGAGCAGAAATAAAGTTAGGTAAATGCTAATGGTCTTCATCCATTTAAATGTGAAGATCTGTCTTAATTGATTAAAAGTCCTTTAAAGTCCTACACTAGGAATGTGCCCAAGGGAAGGAGCAGGTTGCCCAGAGAGGAGCCTAATATATCAGAGATCTTTAATTTTACTGCTCTTCCCTGTTTATGCAAATCCTAAAAAACCATATACAAGTGGAGTACAAGCGGCACCAGTGCAAGCCTGCAGAAGAGCTCAGAGCAGCTCCAGAAGCGTGTAGTTCAAAGGCATGGTGGACAGATGAAAGTTGCTGAAATGGATACAATTGTCACATGTTAACACGGGAGAAAAAAGAGTGAGTAAACAAGATTAGCTCAGTAGGATAAGGATATGTGATTGAATTGTCATCTAGTGTATCAGCGTGAAACCGTTTCCTGGAAATACCACATCAAAGCTGAAAACAATCCAGAACACAATGCAACATCTACAAGCAATTGGACCTGTTTCAGCAGTCAGACTTCAAGGACAAAAAAGGAACTTTCGATCAGTGTCAAAAAGAAGTGGATGCTTGGAGACTGCTGAATTTTCAGTTTCTGCAGGGAGCAATGAAATACCACTAAAACATATGGACCTCTGATTTGGTCTTCTACAAATATGTATTTAGCTGCTTGGTTTCCTTGAGGGTGCTTTTCTCTGGTGAATGAATACTAGAATAATAGTATTCATTCACCAGAGTGAATTCATTCTAGATTCACTAGAATCACACACTGATTAGTGCTGTATTTATTGCTTTAAAAAAGTTCACAAGGAAAAAACTATTTGTAACCTCTGCTTTCAGAAGTGACATTGATGTTTTTGTTTTATAGAACAATGTTTGGACAATGCCTTTGAAAGCATTTTCTTTTTTTTCAGAAAATGGGTGACTTAATACACTTTGAAAACCCATTCTTTAAAATTTTTCACCTTAGTATTTATCCCCTGTGGTGACCCTAAATCAGTAGCTACACCTGACGATTTGAAATATGGGGCACATTTATGTCATTCTTCTCTGCCTGCCCTCTGTTCTCACTTCATCTGATTATTTCAGAAAGTTATATGGACTCCTTTAAGTCCTTTCAGTCCTTCCCTTTTATCCATTTCCATGGGAAGGACGGTCAAGTAGCAACAGTCACAACGTGCAGCACCCCACAGTTCCTGGTGCAGTTGGAGCTGATGCTTTCCTGTCGCAGTGCAGTACCAGAGTGTGCTCCGAGCCACACCCCTGCCACTTGCAGCTCATTTCAGATCTTGTGGGTGCACAGAAGTCAAGTGATGGCTTGAAGACAGGCTTAAAGGTTCCCATCTGAGTCACCGTGGAAGACTATAGGAGACAGTATTTTTCCCAGATTCTTTTCCCACTAAGCTTTCCCCCGTGCCTTTCCCACTTCTGTTTAGAGGCTGGTTTTGTCCTAAGGATGTGCTGCTGCCCCTTGTTGTTATGACTGCAGAATGATGAACAGAGTGGGAATATGTAACCAGTCTGTTTGTATGAAAGACATCAGGAATAAAACTAATTACAGCTGCATTATTAAAGCACAGTTACCACTAGCTTTGCAGGCAGTCTACTGAGGCTCTGTGAACATCTGTGTGTGTTTGAACGGCATACCTGGCATTAGAGAGGAGGATTTTATTTTTATTTAGTGGTGGTTTTCACAAGAACAAAGAACTGAGTTCTTCCACCTCTCTTGGCCATGGGAAAAGTTGATTTCCCCTAATCTAGCCATGGGAAGGGTGACTGTCTGGGCATTTTCACAGGATGACTTGGCTACTTTCAGGTTTATCTTCATGCTCACGTTCCAGCAGTCAGGGTCTCCATTGCCACACTTGCGCTGATGAAGATCTCATGAGATCTGACTGAAAATACATTTCGGGTTGTTTGTTTTTAAGTTTATTAGCTGGTTCAGTTCCTCAGCCTGGACAGCTGCCCAATCCTCAGCTGCTGCTGCCAGCATGAAAGCAGGTGTGCCAGCAGGGGCAGGGAATGGGAGAGCCTTTTCAGCACCTGCACAGACTTCCATGGGTTTACGCTGGCTCTGAGCCTGCAGTCTGTAGCAGATGGAGTGAATCATCTGGTCACAGTGCCTCTCTCCATCTATCAGCTAGAGAAGGCATCTACACAGTTATCATCTTACATAACTTCGAGGTTGCTGAGTTAGGCTAAGATAAATTCTCCCACCAATTAAGGTATGTTTTCATGCAAGCAGATATGCTTGGTGGATCAGAGTCTTTGAAGGGATAGAAGTGCTTCCACCTTAATTTCCCTAAGTCACAGTCAAAATTTGAATTAGTATTGGTAAGTCACTTGGGCACTGAAAAGTTCAGAAGAAAGTCAGTCATTTTCTTGCTAAAGGTCACTTGGAACAGGATCTGATGAGTAAGCCACATCATGTAAATGCAAATACATGGTTCTGATGTGGTGGACAAAGCAAAATATAGAAAAGCTATTTTAAGTACACACCATGCTGTGTTTTAACTGTATGACAGTAGGACCCTGTAGTAAAACAACAGCGTGCAGTGAAGTGGGTCTTGGCCAGTGTGCATTTGCTTAACAGCGAAAATACATTTAGCTGTGTAATGCAATAGTGATTTTTCAGTTCTTGGATAGTTTTGATTAATGTTTAGTATATGGCTGACATGTTTTTGATATTTATGTGTGTGTATCTTGTCATAAAGTACTATGCTGTTGGGTAAAAGAAGTAACGCAACCTGCACTGAGAAACAAAGAGCCTGGAAGGATCCTGGGCTTGTATGCCCAAACCAGTAAAATAATGAATTAGTGACATAAAGTGTGTTGTGAACAATGGAGAAATAATACATGCTTATTCTCTTTTTCAAGGTGTTCATCTGTACTATGTCGGTGGGGAGGTTTATGCCGAATGTGTCAGTGACAGCAGTATTTTTGTGCAAAGCCGCAACTGTAACTACCAGCATGGTTTTCACCCAGCCACGGTCTGCAAGATCCCCAGTGGCTGCAGCCTGAAGATCTTCAACAACCAGCTCTTCGCCCAGCTGCTTGCCCAATCAGTCAATCACGGTTTTGAAGTGGTGTATGAGCTGACCAAGATGTGTACTATTCGAATGAGCTTTGTTAAAGTAAGGATTCTTTGCTTTCTCTTGCATCCTTGCTAGCTTTGGTGCAGAACTAGATCCCATAAAATCCATTCCAAGTGGGGATTTAGATACCCAACTTTCGAATGGCAATTCAGACTGCCTGTTTCCCAGTATTGCCTTAAACTTACAGGTGCTAAAAATCATTAGCTTTTGTAATCAACCTGAAAATGTCTTAGATTACAAAATTTAGGTGTTCCATAGGCTCTCTGTGGAAAATAGGCAGAGAATGCATGGTGGTGTTCCCCCACTGATTGTTCAAAAAGTTCAACTCAGAAGGGCTTAGCAACATATAAATGTTGTAGCACATATTTTAGGCAGTTGTGATCTCTCCTATTGTTACTGGTGTGCAATAGAGCTTCATAGAGCCATAGATCTGAAAAGAATGTCCTTATGTCTCTAGGCTGATTTAAGTCTCACCAGTACCACAGACTGGTATATATGGTCTCAATGAAGAAACACTGGGTCCTTTTCATCCCTCACTGAGCTTGCAGAGAATTGTTGTTGTTTGCCATCTGCCTGATCCCTGGCAAAAGATTGTCTTACTTTCTGATGACATTCACTCTGGCCAGCCACACAACCAGAAGGGCTTCTTGCAAGCAGAATAAAAAACCCAAAAGAACATCTGAACTTCCTCCTGTTATTTGGAAGAGACAGGAGGCCACCAAAGCCATTACTGTTCTGATGTTCTTCATATCTGAATTTCACAGTCTGACTGCTCTGTGTGAAATCTATCAGTCTTTGTGGGACTTTCTCAAATCTTCTGAATGGCCTTCTCACCAGAATGAGACCTCTCGACTCATTTTGGCACTTAGGATTTACTTACGTGCCTGTTGCAGCACCTAACCCCCAAAGAACGGCGAGTATTTCTAGACAGTTTCCAGATGATGCTAGACCGACTTGCTATAGTACTGCTGGGGAGAACTGGCAGCAATGCTCAGCCTGCAGACTAGAGCAGTTGCACCATTAGAAGCCAGTGGTCCTGCTAGGTGCCATAAAAATGGCTTGAGTATGTTCCTTTGTTTCTATAAAATTACTGAATTGAGATGATTGAATTCACATCTAAGATACCAAAAAATTGCTTGAGGCTTGAGCCCAGTTTCCTTATGTTCTGCAGAGCCAATGAGTTGAGTCCCACACATCTTTCTGGTCTGACTTTTTCTAGCCATACTTGGGGACCCTCTTCTTAAGTCTCCAAGAGCATTAAGAGTGCTATGTAACTTCTCCTGAGAGTCCAAGCCAAAATATCCATGCCCGTGTCCATGTTGTTGCTTTGTTCTTGGGAAGGAACTGACATCTTGCTCACACGCAAGCATTAGGGAAAAAAAAAGAAAGCAAGAAACCCAACAAACAGAATTTTCTTTAATGGAAGACATGAATGGGCACGCTGTTTGTAAAGGCAGTGTAGCCAGTTACGCAATATTTTCATTATCTCAGCAACTTGGGGGCAGGTTCTTTGATGTGTTATCTGCCTCCGTGCCCAGCATGGCAACAGAAATGGTACTGTTGATGCACTATATAATGCTGCTGCTATATTATCACCTTGCTTTGTTGAAATAATTGCAGCTATTATAGTGCCTCAGGCACCGGAGGACCAGTGCAAGGAGTTATTTTAAACTCTTTCCCATGACGTCTGGAAAATTGCTACGCAAATCTCATCTAGGCTCTTTCTTCCTGACCTGCAAATACCCTTTCTTGTACTCAGTCTTCCCAAAATATTTCCCTCCAAATGTGTGAACCCTCCTGTGTTCAGTCTGGGGTCAGGAGTGACCCTGGGTGTTGGGGACACAGTGCCCAGAGGGGCGTCTTGTCCGTCAGAGCCACAGTCCAAGAGAGCCCTCGGGCGCAGGGCAGTGCTGTGGCTTCTCCGCTGACTTGTGTCCAGATACTGCTGGTCACCTACAGCCCACAGGGCGAGGGTAGCCAAAGGGCTGGAGACCCTGCCTCTGACCCCACCAATGCTTGAGCTACCAGCTGGGAGGCAGGGATGGGTAAGGGACCAAGACATGACAAACTTGCCAGGACTGTGCCATCTTCTGGATGCAGGGCATGGGACAGAGGGAAGTGAAGGTCTTGTCCCCTCTGATGCCCTTTTTGTGCCCAGTACACGAGCAGCTGGGAGGAGCTCAAATGTGGGTGTATCATCAGTGAGAGCAGCTTCCATCCACTGAGCACTGCTGATAAACAAAGCAGGATGGCTCTTGTCGCCTCTCCACAGCTGAGGCAGCTGAAGAACAAAGGGAAGAGATGGAGAGTTCCTCCAAGCCAAGTTCTGAACCCGGCACAATCCCTCCCACATTTCCCCAGGTCTTGAGGCTAAGGGGAATACCCAGCAGACTTGAAAGTCCAGCACTCTGGGACATGGAGCCTAGGCTGGAGAGAGCTGTTGCCCACAGGAGGTGGGAAGTGTTGGCAGGAGCAGCAGGACCCATGGGGGTACCACTACCCTCTTCCCACCATCTGTGCAAAACACCACTGCAGCTTTGCGAGTTGTACTCACTTTATTCCCTTGTTAAGAGAACTCCAGCTCCGAGCTCCTTTCAGCCCCGGGGTGGAGGCTACCTGTAACCCGAGTGATATACAGGGAGTACCAGAGTCCTTGCCCTCCTGGCATTTCCCCTGGGGGTGCTCCAGCCAGAGACAGCATCACTGGGAGTGTTTGGGAGTTGCCAGCAGAGGGAGATGGCCAGCCGCCTGCCAGGCTCCCCCAAATCTGGCACGTTGTGCTTGAATCCTGTAATTGTTGTTCCTCTGGATTTTCTGTCCTGCCTGTCAGGGAGGTGCGCCAGCTCCTCTGACATTTGCTCTCCTGGCTCTGTATCTTCACTGCAGTTGATTACTTGTGATTTCACCATCTCAGAAGTCTGACTGTGCTGGCATTTTATGCAAACATTTACAGAACATCAATCTGAGGTTCTGTGAACACAGGCCCTTTCTAGTCTGATAAATGCTAAGTTTTCTGATAAGTTCAGAAAAATGCTGTCTGTTTAGAAGTACTCTGGTCTTTGGTGGGTCCATATCTTACTCTTCTGCTTTCTTTCCCCTTTTCTTCATTAATTAGAATGGATTTTATCCAGACCACTTACGGTGATGTCTTGTTTTAATGTTGATCCTAGTTTTCCAGCTATCGTCTAAAGAAGTGGGCTCTAGCAGCCTCAGTTGTCTGAACTGCTCAGCACTCTAAAATTTTGGTGACTTTGGCAGCCATCAGTCTTAATATACTTTCATGTCCTTTTTTCATGGCAAGAATACCAACCTGCCTGCCTATCATAATGACAGGTATGACTCAGTGTCTGATCAGCGTCCCACAAATGAAGATCCTCATTCTATAGTGGGACTGTGTTTTGCACATTGCCCTATGGAAATCTGAGTTCAGTTCTACCAGTGAGACAGCTGCTGAGCTGCAAGGCTGCGAGCTGTGACTTGCATGCCTTGTGTTGCTGTGATGTCAGACTGCCTGCTTAGCACTGCTTAGACACTGTGCCTGGTCAATCATAGAATAAGCTGAGTTGGAAGGGATTCATCAGGATCATCCACTCCAGCTCCTGGCCCTGCACAGCACCATCCCCAAGAGTCGCACCGTGTGCCCACAAGCATTGTCTGAACGCTTCTTGAACTCTGTCAGTTTTGGTGCTGTGACCACTTCCTTGGGGAGCCTGTTCCAGTGCCCAACCATCCTCTGGGAGAAAAGCTTTTTCCTAACTTAAACCTGCCCCTTGAGGCATGGGTACTTCAGGTTTTCTTTTCTCCCTGCCAGCACCCCATCCCCATCTTCTCTCAGATGCTTCATATCCCTTATCTTCCCCAAAAGAGCTGGAGAAATTACTGCAGGACTTCCCACAGCAGACAGCCGGGAACTCCTGTTGGGAAAGAGGACATGATCAAGGATAGAAAACCTATGGAAAATATTTATACATAGGCTAAGTATGGTACATAGGAACTGCTGGAAGTTTCCAGAGGTTTAGATAAATACCTAGAAATTCTAAGGTCTCAGACTCACAGGATGAATCTCTACCAGTACATGAAGCAGTGCCCAGGAACATTCCCAGTTCCTGTTAATGAAAGAGGCTGGCCTGCTTTTTGTCTGTGCCAGACAGCAGCCTGCCAGACTTCTCTGGGCATGTCTCTGGGGTGCAAACAACAGGGACCATTCCCCATGGGCTGTTTGCAAGCAGCCAAGCTTGGAAACAGGCCTTTCCATGCCAGTTGTTCTCAGCACCTGGAAGTGTGACTGAGATTTTTAATTTAATAGCATAGAGTCTCTGGTAATTATGATAACAATGACCTTAAAAAGGAGCAAAGTTTCTAGAGAAAATTATCCTTAGGATAAAGCATTAAATCTTGGGAACTCGGGTGGTGGACTATCTGTAGTTGTGTTAGACTATCAGCACTGGAGCTGTGATTTAATGTTTAGGGTGCTTTTAAAAAAAAACCCACCTCACTTTTTGGTCCTTTTATAGGGCTGGGGAGCAGAGTATCATCGCCAAGATGTTACAAGCACGCCCTGCTGGATTGAGATCCACCTGCATGGACCATTGCAATGGCTGGATAAGGTGCTGACACAGATGGGCTCACCTCACAACCCCATCTCCTCAGTCTCTTAAGAATCATCTCTAGAATTCCCTTAGGATGGATGCTATTGCAGGCAGTGGCTTATAGAATTCCCATGAACAGAAGCTTCTATATGTAGATGTATGTAGATGTAAATATATCTATACATAGTCTACTCTCTTTTTTTTTTTTCCGTTTTGTGGTTTCTAGTTACTCTGATGCCAGTACAATAAGTTTAGAAATTCAGGTATAGTATATCTGTTCTCTAGTACAAAATAAGCCAAATTCCTGCAAAAGTGTCAAACATTTCCTGTAAGCATCTTCATTCCCCAGCCAAGCCAGTAAATGGTGCGAATTCCCAGCACTTTCACGTGGGTTCAGAAACCTGGCTGTAGCTGTTCCTAGTAGGTGAAATTCACCCCTCTGCAGGCAACCAAAGTCAGATCTCTGTGCCATTTATATTCATCTTACATCCTGATTTCAAGTCCAGAAGAGGACCTTAGGTGGTGCACGGGACTTATGCACAGAGATGACTTTTCTCTAGTGAACTGAAGGACTAAACCACAATTCCAGTCTGTTTCCCTACTGCAAAGCACGATGGGACAACAAATCCTCTGAGGAGCTGAGGCACACCCATCTCTCCTGGGATTTGGCAGGAGGAGAGAGCCCTCGGGACGTGTTCAGCACAGGAGCCTTATCAGAGCATTCTGGACAATCTGAGTAGTCTGAAACTGTTCACACAGTAGGGTACGGTACTGCTGCACTGAAAAGCAACAAACTCCTAAGAAAAAAAAATAATTGAAATATATGCCTATGAGTTAAAAAAACTAATTAACTTCCAGTACTTTTTTGCAAAGTACATACATACTTGCATATGTATCTGGCATGTAAACTGAGTCCTTTCCATTCTACAGTATTGACGTAGTTTGTTTTAAAGTTAGGACTGTCTGTATTTAGACTGCTGTGCTGATATCAAGGGTACACCAAAAAGGGACTTGAACTGTGATTCAGAAAAGGGAAATTAGGTGTGCATTGAAGAAGCAAATGATTACTTTATCATTCATCTTGGGAACAGAAAGCCCCACGCTCAAAGGATGCAATGAGAAGGAGATGGGAGTCAGCCATGCCCATCCCCTGTACTGGGCCAGTCCTTGGGATCTGACTGCATTGCTTGGGTCTGACTGAGGGGGCTTCCCTGCCAGTCACTCCATACATCCCTGTGGATGGTTTCTCATCTTAGATACAGGCTTCATCATTTGCTGAGCTTTTGCCTTGCCTGCAGAGGATGGTGAGGCACTGCAAGCCACGAACAAGTGAAAAGTGAATCTATGTGCAGAACCTTGTTCTTCAAGGTTACAGTTCCTTCTGTAAGCAGGGAAACCTATTGTCCATACCCTAATCCCATCCTTGCAAAATGCTGTTCACTTGGAAACCTTTTCTGAGGAGACAGGTGAAACTCTTACTACATTTTGATGGTCTTTCCTTTTGCTGAAAGAGTCAAGTATTATTTCTTTCCAGGTATAACGGTCCACTGAAAATTGTTTTTATTTAAGAGTTAGAAAGAGTGATAACTTCTCCAATCTCATTCCTCCATAGAACGCAGCAGAAGTATCATGAGGAAAAAAAAATGTTTTTCAGAATATTTATTTTCTTCTCACACAATACCTGGTGCTACACATTTTGCTGCATAATTAGAAGAGGACACCTGAAATCTCCAGCTGTGTCACATATGCAAAAGGAACTAACATTCACTGGAAAGACAGTGAGTAAACTAACAGTGTTACTTAATTTGAATGCATCTTCAGCCACCTACAGAATTAGCAGGGCACAGAAGGATAAATTATTGTTACTTTTGAGCAGTAATAGCAAGTTGCATAGGAAATTTGTAAGTGCGACGAACCCTATTCTGTCACCATTTGACATCAGCAGTGTCACTGTGAGATAGGAAAAACTTTACAGTCTCTTGGAGCAATGAAATCCAATAATAATAATAACATACAGAAATTCCAGTTGTGCCATTTACTATTTAGCAGACTTCAGAGACATCAGTTTGGAAAAATGCATTTTCCTCAGCTCTCTCTGTCATCAGTGATCAGGTACTGGTAATATATTTTTTAGCATGTTTATTGCCTCTCTTCTCCAGTTGCACCTTTGCTCCAGGATGAGCACCTTTTGATTTTGCTCATTCATTTTTTTTCTTAGCAGCTAACGACAGAAGAAATCACCTCTTCTGTCCAGGATCTAGCTCTGTCCCTTATCCTAGATTCTTCCTTGCCTTTTAGGCTGAAACCTCCTTCCCTTCTAAAACAGAGAGAAGCCTAGGAGTTCCTTTTAGACATTCCCAGCATTGTCATCTTCCTCACAGAGAGCAAAAGGAGATGTTCTGAGGTGCATCAGCTCTTGGGCAGCTCTAGAACTCAGTTTTCTGTCCATGCAGCAGAGGAAAATTGGATGGCCAGTGAAGAGAATCAGCTTCTTCTGGGGCATTATTTGTTTCATCACAAGGTATTTCAAGTAGGTGAAATACGCGGCGCTCTGAGCATGCTTGTGTCTTCCCACTGAGTGTAAGGGGAACTTGGGGTCAAATGCAGACTGCTACACTGGATGTATCCAAAAATAGATGAGGGGAACCCTAATGAAGATGTGGTGACTTTCCCAGCCTAGTAATGATTCTTTCTCAGTGTGTGTTTGTTTTGTTTAAAAGGAAAGTGGTCATTTCAGAGCAGTTTTTCCTTTCCTTTATGTCTACCTTTATAGTAATCACTTTATAAATAGGATTTGGCTTTCATGCAGTCCATACATGTATCGCATTTAAGGTAGTCACCTTAATACTGTCTTTACTAGTAGGAAGAGGCATTTCTACACCATGATTCCTCTGACACATTTAAAACATCTGTATTAGGATGAGATGAATTGCAGCAAATTTAACTGTTTGCTGAAAATTGGATCAAAGCACTCAATTCTGGGCAATTCTGGCAACAGCCATCTCAGTTTTTAGCCTTTGGGAAGGCTGACACCACTGTGTCAGTTGTTTCCTATTTTGGTGGTTTCTGGGGGCTTAGCCCACTGTGTAAGATGCTGTGCAAGCACACAGAAGCTGACAGCTCCTCCCCAAAGCCCACAGTACATGGGAGAAGTGGTAACAGTGGATAAGGCAAACAAGTAAATAAGATGACCCCTGCCCAGATGCAGAGATGAAAAGCAAGGCTAATAAACCATTTACATCCCTTTCTTTTTGAACGAAGTTTCTTTTACAGGCTTCTCTAGTATACATGAATTGAAATCAGGTAAAAATTCAGGTTTCTTACAATTTACAGCAATATAACTTTGTATCTCTAATGTCTCCCCACTTTGGAAGGAGATAATTTCTGCTGAAAGGTCTTCATGAACCTTTAAAAGCAGTAACAAATTTAAGGTCTTTAAATGTACTATTCATTAATACTCAAGCTTTGGAGATAGTCTTCCAGAGAGATTTAAAACCACTTACAGGGAGACTACTTAGTTGAAGGCAGATTTTTAAAATGTTTTTTTTGAGTCATCAACAGTTCATAGCCTCTTAAAAGTTTCTGTGGAGGAGTACCATGCATCAGCAGGCAGCGGTGGGAGTCTAATGAGGCAGAGGCATAAAGCACATTCAGCATGGTACGTAGACCACTTGTTTTCCTATTAAACAGTCAAGAGAAGATGACTTTAGTTGCTGCCAGCTCTTCAGCAGCACCAGTATTAATGTGCTGTTTGCACCCAGAGGTGACAGGAGCAAATCTCGCACCCTGACTGCCTGGAGCCATTCCGTGGCACTGCTGCTTGGGTGGCTCAGTCCCATCCCCTTGCCCTGGAAAAGCTGCCCAGGTACGGCACAGCAGTGGCTGTAGCATTCCGAGGTGCAGCACGTGCTTTCCCTCCCCGTCAGCAGCTACGCCACCAATGTCTTTGCTCCTCATCAGAACGCTTTGCTGAGCTCAGTCTGACAGATAATGTATCAGAAACATAAAGGGGAACTGTGGCCTGAAGTAACACCAGCTGGAGCTGAGGAAATCCCTTCCATGTCTCCAGCAGGTACTGTGTTAAGACTTTCACTGCCCTGAGCAGCCTTCTCCAAGCAGTCCCTGTCTTGAGCAGGGTGTCAGACTTGATTCCATGCTGAGATCCCTTCCAGTATACATTATCCTCTGGGTCTCTGTGGAGATTCAGTGATAACTGGTTGCCACAGGAAGAAGCTCTCTGTTAGCAGCAGTTTCAGGATGAAACACGTTTCTCTTTAGCTATTCCGCACTAATGTTCCCTCAGCATAAAATCAACACTCCAAACATCTCTCGCTGTAAACATCATCTTCACCACACCCCTCTTAAAATGCAGAAAACATGGCATTTGTGACTGTAACCTTATCTAATCTGCCCTTGTTCTTCTGGCTTACAACACCCACCTTTGTCTATCAGCTCTACAAATCAATCTCACCAGTGACTAAGGAGTTGCACAAACAGCTGGATTTACAGAGGCAGCTCAGGCAGAGACTGTTTGCTTCTTGACTGGATGGAAACAGTTTATAAAGAAGCCTGATCAAATTTAGGAACTTTGAAGGGGTCTCAAGTACCAGACTAATTTTCTTGGATCAAGACTGCTCTGGTGCAACTGTAACTTTTAGGAATACTTTAGCACTACATGGCGCTCAGCAATGGAAATAAACATTACATCCTCTGCACTATTCACCTCTTCCCCCGGCTCCCCATAACCTAACTTGGTACAGCCAAAATCAAACACAACAAAAAAAGATTGAGTCATAAGGTAGAGTAATTAAATACCATTTTTCAAAGCTGAGAAGTGCTGCCCAAAATGTAGATTAGTATCACCGGAAGGCCATGTAGTTATAGGACAAGGGGGTAATGGCTTTAACTGAAAGAGGGTAGTTTTAGTTAAGATATTCAGCAGAAGTTCTTTACTGTGAGGGTGGGGAGACAGTGGCACAGGAAAAGCTGTCCCAGAGAAGTTGTGGATGCCCCATCCCCAGAAGTGTTCAAGGTTGGATGGGTCTTTGAGTAACCTGGTCTAGAGGACAGTGTCCCTGCCCATGGCAGGGGGTTGGGACTTGATGATCTTTAAAGGTCACTTCCAACCCAAAGTATTTGATGATGATGACGTCCCAGGTGCTTGCCAAGCCAAAGGCAAGACTTCCTTGCTCCGGAGAAACCTGGAGAACAGGCTGTTACTTGAACATCTGAACCCAAGCCCTTCTGAGTGAGTGGAGACCCCACTGAAGGGGCTGATAAAATTTTTATAGAGGATTTACAGCTCATGAGTGTTCCAGTAGCCAGAAATGCACTGAGATGATGAAGAGACTGAGGAGGATGGAGCCTACAACCAGATAAGCTCAATGGTCATCGCTGGAGGTATCGAGGCAGTAATGCTCAGGCAGCCACTGTGTTCACTAGAGCTTTTTACATTCACATCTGAACTAATCATTAAGACCTGTTTTAGGAGCAGCTTGAAGTACCACAATCCTTGCTCTGGTTCTTCCTATACACCCAGCCTGGGAGAGTGTGCCAGCTTCCTGATTAGGCCATTTGATATATTGGGGCAAATAGTGTCCCATGTGATCCAGAGAGTAAGCTCTGGTTGGATCTGGAAAAGACACTTGGAAGATTACCCTCTGCCTTCTTGCAAGACTAATGAGGAGCTCAGCTTTGGGGCAACTGTTCAAGGACACTATAAGCACATCCAGTGTGTGCTCCTCAAAGAAACATGCAATCTGAACAGAAACTGCACAATTGAAAGACATGGACTGCATACAGAGAGAGCATCTACCTGGGAATTGTGATAAACCAGCTCATTTCAAGATAAGGTGGGAAACTGCAGTACCCAAAGGAAAACAGAGTCAGCAGGAACCTTCCTGAGGACTCCTGACTATGAAGTCACATTTTTAACAGTACATAAGGATGGACAAGTGTGCTTCACAAAGACCAACTAAGAGGTCAAGTTACCATGAAAAAAGAGCTTGAGAGAGTTGGTCCCATCTTGCAGCAGGGAGAGAGATTCTATGAGATTTCAGATCTGTGAATAAAAAACTTCTCAACCTGGAAGCTTCATTGCAGCCACTGAAACAGGGCTTGTTCCTCATGGCAGCTCCAGGAGTATCTTTCTGCAAGATACAGAAAGCCTGAGTCAGTATTTAGTCTTTGTTCAGCTGAGAGAAACCACTTTGTGTCTCTAGTGCAGATAGATGCTTCTGCATGTTGGGGACCAGCACAGAACACAGCCTTTGGTTTGCACCCATCATCTACCCATAGGAAGCTCCAGAACAGCCAGGAACAGCCAGAACCCTGTTACGTGTTCACCCCAGGGCTTTCCAGACACCTTGCCCAGGCGTGCCTTACATTACATTGCCATACTGATGCCGCACTTCCCTGCCAGGGAGGTGAGGCACATGAGAATCCTAGCAAGAGGACACCTCCACTTGCACCTGGGCCATGCTTGCAAACTTGGTGCCTGTACAGATAACAAATCTAATTTGCAGGCCACGTCTCTTACGCAAGGTAGGCATAACCACTATGTCCTCCAGAGTCAGCTACTCTTCCATTACAGTCAATGTGAACATTTGCAGCTAATTGTGAACACATTTTAGATCTCCAGTCATAGTGTTTTTATTATCCATGGATGCTGCTATTTTATATTCTGTGTTAGTATTCAAATAATATTGCATATGAATAGCATAGGGTGAAACAGACCAACCAGTTAATAATTTTAAATACAGACCTCATCAGCAAAGAAAAGCTAGAAAAAACTTGGTAAAATCTGATCCCTTGCACTTTCACAGTAGTGAGCGAGCACATCATATTTCAAGGTGGTTTATTTGATGCTAAAGTGTGTGTTGTCTTATTAATTCACAGTTACGTTCATGAGAAGCTTTGCAAACAAGAGAGCAAGGGAACAAACATAATGATGAGCAGAGATAATGCACATTCAGATAAAATTTCTTCACTTACTCAAGCAATTGGAGTTTTTAATTATTTATAATACTTTTAAAGTACAAGTTAAATGTACCACAGCCTGCTTTCTGCAGATAAGTCCGTGTTAGCAATTTAAACCTTCATTTCATATCACCTCTGTGATATAAATGGGGTTGAGAAGTGGGAAAAGAAAGTGAAGAAACAGGCGTTTTTGTGTGGATCAATGAAGCCATGAAGTTGCAAAGCTCTATGCAAGGGGCTAAAATGGTGGATTTGAGCAAGGTGTGTTAACTATGGGGTTGTGTTAACTATGAGCTATCAGTCTGGTGAGAAAAGCACTGTGAGTCATCCATAGATTTAACAGAGTCACTTATGTCTATGAATAATTCTGCCCTCTGTTTTCCATCAGAAGCAAAGCAAAACATCTGCACTATCCAAGTATTAGTCAAGGTTTGTGATATTCTGTAAACCAGCGTAGGTCGCTGTATAAAGAACAATACTTGGGCTCTTGCCTCTCAAGAATGAAAAATCTCAAACGCAGCTTCAGGAGTGCGAGAGATCTGGGCAACTCTGAGTCCTCCAACCAGCCTCAGAGTACTCTATCCCATGCCGTGTCATACCAAGAAGGATGTAACAACTGCTAACCAAGGGGGCATTTTCACAAGCATTCCTCCTGCTGCATTTGATTTGAGGCATTCTGAAGACAACATATTTAGTCTGAACAATACACTTTTTAACGCACTCCACTTCCTTTGGCCGGAATTATTCTATTGTAAAAGGGATTATTCACGTCTTGTGTTTCATTGTTAATAAAGATATTTCTGTTTTAAGAGCTCCTTCCCTTGTTGTCTCCCATTCTTCTCTTTGAAAGAGATTGGTCCTGGAAAGCTGTAGATCCCAGTCCGACCACAAGTGACTTTGGGAACTGGAGCATTTAGAAAGCCTTAATTCATACAAATCGGGCTTAGGCAAGAGGAATCAGTAATTGCACTAAGTGAGTAATGGGATGCTCGACACAAGAAAATGTATTGGAAATTAATACAGCATAAAATCTCGATGTACAGTATATGAATCCCTCACTGTCCTGTGGTAGATTTGATGATTTAAGAGGATGGTTCAGTTTTCTTTTGACGGGGACAGGTCTGATCTGACAGGCAGTAAATGAGCAGTGATGCTGCCCTGTGACAGAAGCCTTCCCTCTAGACCAGGCTGACATTAGTGGAAAGACTTGCAGCTGCTTGGTTCTTAAACTGCTCAAGGACCATGAGAGATATAGTAAGAATGTACTCTTAGAGAAGTGTAATGTTTTCATCTTTCTAAAATTCAGATTTTGTTCTGCAATAACAGAAGGGAGTAGACAACATAATGGGCGTCGGAGCCACACAGACACTGCTGGCTTGGCAATCCCATCCGATCTTCTGCCCGAATAGGAGAGCACTGCTACCAGCACATCTCCCAGTGTCTGCACCAGCCTGACGGTGCTGCTGTCACAGACCCCCAAAAATACAGGATAGGTGAGCTGCACTCTACTGAACATCTCTGTGCACAGCTTCAGCAACTTCCATTTGTTTTGACATAAACAACTTGTTCAGCACTGTCTTAACAGACACTCCCTGTGCCAATTTTCTACTCTAACAGTTTGGGTTTTTTAAAAGGTTAATCAGATCTGTCCACCCAAATGAGCTGTTCACTTTTCATAAACTGACCATTTAAAGCAAAATCAAATACATTATTCTACAATTTTTGCCAATTATGTTTTCACATGTATTCTTACACACTGAAAAGTAACCTGATTTTACTTAAAGCTAAAATAACTTTTTATAACCAGACCTTAGAACACAAAATGCTATCTAGTCAGAACTGGTTGATTTAGCACAGGAAGAAAACCCCATACAAATTTAACAAAACAAAAAAGAACAGACTTTTTTTTAAAGTAAAACCTAAGATTTTACTCACGTATTGGTCCAGAACTGTTTATACAAAGCTTTTCAAGTTCTTTTTTAAAGAACAACTTGCCCAACTCTAAATACAATAAATCCCTACATAACAAGTTTTGTACATTCAGCTTGTAAAAATTTGTAAGACAAGCAAACACTCCTGAAGAGATATTATTTAGCGGATCAAACTGCTGCAATATAAAAGTAGCACTTGATAATAAGCACCTAACCCATTTGGATAACCTCTATTCAGAAATGTGGCTTAACACAAAACTTTTATTATAAACAAAACATGGAATGTAACACTTACATAATATAGTGTCTGGATTCCTATCACAATCAATTGAAGTTCATTTTAATTGGCTGAAAACTTGTAAAGTCTAGCACTGCAGCTATTAGAGATCTGTTGTCTTAAAAGGACTTTAACTATGCCTTTTTGAGAAGAAAAATACTAGTTTTTGAATTATTTACTATTATGAGTTAAAAGCTTTAAAATTTAATTTAGTCACTTAAAAATTAGTGGTATTCTAATCTGTAATTAAGTTATATGTCCCATATAAGAAGTTAGTAATTTCAAATAACTCCATATAACAAGGTCCAACTTCCAGTTTCATACTTTTCACCTAATAGTTTTTAAAGCTTTTTGCCATTTATCACTTTAGAACTTTTAAATGCAAATTCTTTTACATGCCATGCACAATGAAGCGTTTCAAACCTACTCAACTCGCAGGTAATGAACAGATCACCTGCTTCTACTTTTCTGAACCACTGGATTGACTTCTTGATGGCATGTTGTCTTTGCCTTTAGTGCAAGATTCTACTGGACATAAATTTCTCATATCCCTGAGCAATTGCTATTAGGTAATGCCACTGGACTGGCTCAACTTCAGAGCTTTGTTTCACAATGTCCACAGAAAGTAACTGATTTCCATCAATGATTGTCACCAAAGACTGACTTAACTGTTAATGTTTATGTAGAAAAATGTTAATTTAATGACGACTTTGGTAGGAAAAGGGTGTACAGCTAAACACTGCTACCATAAACAAATTTTTATTAACAAATTAAATATTAAAATGAAAGTTTAAGAAAAATTGGAAAACACTTCTCCAGATTTGCATACACCACCAAGCTGAGTAGTGCAGTTGACACACCTGAAGGACAGGATGGCATGCAGAGGGCCTCACTGTGTGGGACAATAAAGCAGAAGATGTGACTGAGAAGGGAAAAAGAACATTCATTTAGATTCTTCTGAAAGCTGGGTTTGCCATAAAGAAAAGCAAGGTCAAGGGACCTGCAGAGGAGATTCAGTTCTTGAGGGTAAAACAGCAGGAGGGACACCATCATGGGTGTGGCTGACAAAATAGCAACTAGGTTTCCACCAGCTCATAGGCAAACACAAGCTTTCCTAGGCCTTATGGGGTTCTGGAGAATGCATATTCCAGGTTACTGTGAGCATGTGAGCCCCACCCTCTACTGAGTGACCCAGAAGAAGAAATATTTTGAGTGGGGCCTTGAGAAACAGGCTGTTGAGCCAACCAAAGAGAAAGGAGCTCCTGCAGTAGCTCTTGGACCTGTTTGGACAGGACCAGCAGTGCAAAATATACTCCACACTGCAGCTGGGAAGCGTGGTGACACCTGGAGCCTCTGGCAAAGAACATCAGGAGAAACCTGAGGTTGGTCATTAGGGTTTTGGTGCTGGGATTATCAAGGATCAGAGACCCACTACACTCCAGATGAAAAAGAGGTATCAGCAGTGATAGGAGAAAGGGGTGTGTATGTCTTCACAAACAACTAGATACCCTGAAAGAACCAGTCAGATTCTAGAAGAATGGGTGTGGGGGTATATGTTGGAGGGGATAGATGTAGTAGGCACACTGGGAAGGCTGTACCTTCCTAGTACTTCAGCCAATGGGGAAAGGGGGAGGGCAACATGTGGTTGGGAGTTAAGGATAAAAGGAGGCTGCATTCTCCAAAAACTCAAGAGACCCCACCCCCCAGGGGTATGCCCCAATGAACTCTCCCTTTATTCCAATAAAGTTGATTTCTGTAGGACTCCTCTGTCTCCTTTGTGGACACTGGCCTTTGGCAGCATGGTTTTCTGCACAGCAGCCAATGAAGGGGTTCAGGCTGCCTCAGAAGTTGTTGGGACAGAAGCACGTCTCCTCTTAGCTCCACGACTGCCTGTGCTACCCTGGATGTTCAAAGGAAACATCCCCTCGACAGATCACGCAGCCAGCGCTACATGGAGTAAGAGGGTAGCATTGATTACATGAGCTCTGTTGGGAATTCTGGAAGAGATCACGGACTGGCCAGAAGGCAGAGACTTTGGAGCATTGCCAGAGGAGATTTGTGCACAAGAAGCACTCCCACACAATGAGTTAGCAGAAGGCGTAAGAGGCTATGCCCTATTTACTGATGGATCCTGCTGTGCGGGAGGAAACCATCACAGGTGGACGAGTCACTGAGGCTGCTGAAGGAGAAGGCGAGTCAAGCCAATTTGCAGAAGTGAAAGCCATCCAACTAGCCCTAGGGACTGCTGAACAAGAAAAGTGGCCTGTACTCTATACTGACTCCTGGATGGTGGCTAACGCCCTATGGAGGTGGCAGCAGCAATGGAAGGAGACCAATTGGCAATGCAGGGATAAACCCCATCTGGGCTGGACTGCACCTGCACTGGGGCAGAACATCAGTGCACAGGTCAAAAACATGATTGGAAAGGTTCATCAGGTAGATGTTCTCATGCCCAAAAACTGTGCCACTGAAGAACATCGAAACAATGAACAGGTAGATAAGGGTGCCAAAACTGAATTAACTCAGGTAGACTTGGATTGAAAGGGTGAGCTACTAACCCAATGGGGCCATGAAACATCAGTTGCAACAGATGATGCCTATAGATTTTTGCATTTTTTCTTTTATCTATTCTCTGTATTCTTCACACATATATATTTGTAGCTTTGTAGCTTTTTATTGTAGCTTAGCTTCAGCATTTTCCTAGGCAGGAAGATAAAACAAATTTCAGGACCCCTATCCTATTTTGGTTCTCCCTGGCCATCAAGGTTGAAAACAGCTCTTTGAGACACATCTTCATAAACAAAGTACCGCTAGTACCAAGGGGGGGGCTCCAGAAGGGGGAATTACCTCATCACCTTTGCTTCTAACTGAGAATTCTTGTCAAATATGCTGATTTGCTAAACTTATAAAAACTGTTTTCACCCCGTGTGGGCAGGCTTTTGTGGACATTTTCCGTATCTGCCCCTGGAGGCCTCCAATAAAGACCAGCTTTTATATTACGTCCCATACTAATATTATCTTGAGAGTGTGTTGCTTCATTTCTAGGTTGAGAAACATCACAGATAGATGGGCTCATCATCAAGGGGTAGACCTGACCATGGAGGCCATTGCACAGATCATTCATGAATGAGAAGCATGTGCTGCAATCAACCAAGCCACAGCAGTAAACTTTCCCTGGAATAAAGGGCTGTGGCTGGATTTTCGATATCGTGAGGCCTGGCAGATAGACTATATTGGACTGCTGCCATGAACACACCAAGGCAAACATTACATACCATGATATGTTGGCAACAACTGGCTGGCTGGCAACATACTCTGTAAACCATGCCACTGCTTGAGACACCATCTCAGGCCTTGAGAGACACATTTTGTGGCAACAGGGTACCCCAGAGCTGAATCAGACAATGGGACTCATTTTCAAAACAACCTCATAAACCCTTGGGCAAAGAAACGTGGCATTGAGTGGATAAATCACATCCCTTATCACCCATAAGCCTCTGGAAAGACTGAGAGGTATAACAGACTGCTGAAGACTATGTTAAGTGTTTGGTAATGGGGCATGGAAGGATTGGGATGTAAATTGAGCAGAAGCCACTTGGCTGGTTAACACTAAGGGATCTTCGAACTGCCCTGGTCCTGCCCCAACAAAACCCCTACACACAGGGGGAGGAGATAAGGTCCCTGTACTACACAGGGGAAGTGGTTGGGAAAATCAGGGTGGATTTCTCTCCCTATAGGAAAAGGCAAACCCGTTCATGGGATTGTCTTTGCTCAAGTACCTGGGTGTATTTGGTGGGTAATGCAGAAGGATGGGGATGTGTGCTCCAAGGAGATTTAACCTTGGGGGGGAAATAATTGTGGTGTAAGTTGTATGTTGAAAAGTAAAGCAGCAAAAATGACATGAACTGATGAAGTGTGACTTTTGTGAGGAACAAGGAGAGTGGGACGCACAGGGCCCAATAATGAAGTGTGTTGGTGCCCAATAATCAAGTGTGCTCCTTCTGTCCTGAGCACCCGTCCTGACGGAATTGAGCCCAAGTCATGGCCTGGTTTTAGACATCTGGAGGGGTGGACGACACTCCTGAAATGGGAAAATAATACCTATCTTTGAAAGGACAGGGGATAGCAGTTAATGAAAATTTACAAATCTGTATGTCCAGCCAAGGTCAACCCATCACAGCCCCTCTGCTCTGCTCCAGTGAGACCCCATCTGGAGGACTGCATCCAGCTCTGGAACTCGTGACATAAAAAGGACATCTACCTGTTGCAGCAAATCCAGAAAAGGCTCACAAGTTGATTAGAAGGATGGAAGACCTCTCCTACGAGGGAAGGCTGAGAGAATTGGGATTGTTCAGCCTGGAAAAGAGGCAGCTTCGTGGTAACCTAATTGCAGCCTTCCAGTACCTGAAAAGAGCCTACACGAAAGATGGGAGAGGGACTTTTTACAAGGGCATGTAGTGACAGGATAAGGGGGAATGGGTTCACACTGAAAGAGAGTAGGTTTAGATTAGATATGAGGAAGAAATCCTTTACTTTGAGGGTAGTGAGGCACTGGAACAGGTTGCTCAGAAAAGCTGGATATGTATGCCCCCTCCCTCGGAAGTGTTCAAGGCCAGGGTGGATGGAGCTCTGAGCAACCTGGTCTTATAAAAAGCATCCCTGTTCACAGCAGGGGAGTTGGAACTTGATGATCTTTCCAGGTCCCTTCCAGCTGTTGAGGAATACAGCTGGTGCAGGTAGCTGATTTGTAAACTGCAGTTAAGAGATGCAGATTGAGCTCTGGGTGGGAGCCCAGACAGACAGGAGGCAGTGAACTGCCACCTCTTTGCATAACAAAAGGCATGAAGACGAGTGGCTAGCCAGGTGAATGGACACAGCAACACAGCAGGAATGGAAGACTGAGAAGGGAAGACTCAAGAGGAAGAGCGAGACTTGCCTTAGACTGTGATGTATAAAAGCCCAGGAGTTCCTTTGTTTGAGATCCCTCGTCGGAGGCACCAGCCCAGGCTGTTTCTGTGTTACTACACTTAATAAATTGCTTTATGGAACAAGGTATCTGAGACCTGGGGTCGAACCAGTAAGGAAACCTGGTCTGACTGTGAGCCGGGTGTGCAGGGAGTCAAGCGAGGCACCTGTCAGATCACTGGAGCTACCCGCAGTGAAGGAGCTTTGGTCCCAGAAATTAGTCTCTGGCACTGGGAGAGTGACTGTCGGAGAGTCTCACGAATGGTCACACTGGGAATTTTCTGTAACACTACCCAGGCCATTCTATGACTTGCAGACACCCAAGCAGCTCAAAACCTCAAAAGTGCAAACAAGAAACAAATACATAACAACAGCAACTTCCATTTTTGTTTAAACATTGCGATTCTTTGTATTTATACAAAATACAGATCCTATCCCTCCTTCAGGACCAGACTCATCTGCAGATCATTGATCTTTCCTCATTACCCAGGTGCTCCTTGAAACTGTTGCTGCCTTTGTTCCAAAGCTTGTTGACTTAACAGTTGCTGTTGTTTCTGCAGAAACTGCACTACTTCTGGGCTTCTGAGTAGGGACTGAAAGAGAGAGAAAGTGAACTTTACTTTACAAAATTCACGTATGTTAAATAGTTCCCACAGTAATATTTTTCCATTACACGAATTTGCACGTTACCCACTGCTGTTGTTTAATTAACCCCAGCACAGAAGTAAGCATCAGCCTCTTCCTCCCTCCCTCCTTACCGTGGGATGAAGCACTGCCCAGCAATAACTAAAACAGCACTGCTTTATCAACACTTTTTATCACAAACCCAAAGCACAGCCCCATACTAGCTAGTGTGAAGAAAATTAACTGTATCCCAGCCAAAACCAGTACAGCCATACAAATGAGAGCTCAATTAAATGCTGTGGAATTACAACACACACTCACAAAAGACATCTAGGAATTGTTTCAGGACATCAGCAGGTAACCAGAAACAGCATTAATACACATCCTAGAAAGCACATCCAGAATGTAAAGCATATACAGAATTGCAAAAACCCCATAAGTATCACAAACAGTAGTAATCTATTGACATACTAGAACCAAAACATCTTTCAATTGTGCTTCAGTTCTACTATTGTGTTTCAATTGAGCTAATTTCTACATTTCCCACTGCAGATACCTCACAAATACTTTAATAAATGAATAAAATATTGTAATTCTGCAGCAAAGCTCATGTGCCTGTCAGAGTTCAAGCATCAGGACTACGCCTGTAGCACGTATTTTAGTTTTAGGCAGTCCTGTGAGGAGCAGGGAGTTGGACTCAATGATCCTTATGGGTCCCTTCCAAGTCAAGATATTCTTTGATTTTCACTGAGTGCCCAGAATCTCCCAACATTTCAAAACAGCAGTCCATCCACACAGAATAAGTTAAAAAACTCCTCTGCCTTCACTCAAAAGACAAAAGTATCTAAAAGTATTTGCATCTGGCTCCTGGCCTGAATAGCTGCAGTCTGTAATTCAACTCTGGTTGTTCACTCTCATTCCTGCACAGTGGCAGCACAAGTGATTCTAAGGTCAAATGGCAAATCAGGTTGGGAATTGATCCTTCCAAAAACTAATACAGGAAAAGGGTTATTTTTCAGCTGAATGAATTCCCTAGATGCTTGCTCATTATCCATGGTTACTTCAGTGATATAACCAAAGAGGTACTGCAACTGCAAGTCAGAGGAGGAAGAGAGAAGCATGAACCAGATCAAGAAGAATCTGAATTTCAAGAATACTGAAAGGAAGCCTGAGTTCTCAAAGAGCCTCGACATAATTTGTGCAAAAGCTCCCAACATCTATTAAAAGATATTCTAGTTGCTGTACTTCTATAAAAAATAATGTTTCATTAATAAGATACCTTTCAAATTTAACTAAAAGCCACATCAACAGAAACAGCCAGGAAAGGGGACAGCAAGCCAGTAAGTGGGGCATGAAGAACGAGATAATATGAAAACTTCTCCGTAGTTCATTACTTGTTTTCCTTATAAAAGCTGAAAAGCTATGAATACTCCTCTGAGTTTTAGTCATAACCATTAAAAAAGTGCTATCATTGATAAAGAATTATCAAGAAATACATCTAGGTAGTTGTATACTTAAGACTGATGTGATGTTTCTTTCAAGGCTTTCCAAATTTCTGAACAAGCACTACAGCACTTTAACAAGGATTGTTAAATTCCTTTGCACACATAACAGAGAGAAGACAAACAGTCCCAATAACTTTTGAAGAACAGGGATTGCAATAACATGCAACAAAAAAGTTGTAATGAAGAAGCTGAACAAACTGTAGGTACTGACTAATTTCCCCACACCAGGCTTAACTTGTTAAAGGAGAAACCAGTGTTTAAAATGCTTATGACACACGCCATTCATGCAGTCTGCAAATATTATAAATCACATTGTTCACTTAGTTTGCTTTATCAACACACATACACACAACTTTAAGTGTGATATGATACATCTACAACTTCTAAAACATACCACAGTAAAGCTTACATCAGACCTAAAGTCCATTCACTATTCTACCTAAAGCTTTGGTTTAACGAGCTAAAACCATGTCAGTTATACTATAGGCATTATTTATCCTAAAGAAACCACCACATCTGTTACTACCAAAACTTCAGTTAATGTGGCAGTGATCATTACATTTAGTCATCTTAGTATTCTTCACAGAGAGGCTGAAGTACACATCTCTGAAGCATGTTTCAAATTTGAAAATATGCACATGCAGTGTATGCTTATTAAACTTTCTTTTTTCACAATGGTGACAGGTAAACATTGTTACACTGCCTTTATTTATTTGAGTTCAAAACCTCTCGAAAACAAGACTTACCAGCCTCTTTTTATTCAATACTTGTTCTAGAAGAGTAGGTCTTGCTGGGCGATCTCCAACGGATCCTGTTCTCTGCTTTGTAACAGACACTGAACCTTCAACACTGTCCTGCACATGACAGAAAACAAAAAAAACCCAGGAAGTCAGACTATAAACTCTGATACAGTGATACACAGAAAATCCCAAGAGTAAAGAACATTTGCCTCCTTAATCTGCAAAGGAAAGTAACAGCACAGGAATGGAAATCTATCCAAGATTTGGCCTCTTCTTTCCACCACTTTTCACCATTTCAACAGTAAGAGTGAAGCAGTGCAGCTGAGTTAGTCTACACTGCAAAACTAAACAGGTTACTAGGGCTAGTTAATGGCTTCAATTTATTTTATTGCATTTCTTAAAAATGAAGTGATCCACAACAGGTCAGTCTCCAGCTCATCAAAATGAATGACATTTACCATTTGTAACTGGGCAGGAATGACAATAATCCTTGTAGTACCAAAACAAAACATACTTTAGAACATTATTATGAACTTGCCAAAGCCACAGGTTTGGGGTTTTTGTGGGGGGTTTTTTTTGCAAGTTTATCCTGTTCCTTTTACAATCACCAGTCATCTGAATTAAGGCATATGAATACAACATGGCTCTACAATCTGCTCTAAAAAACATAGGAATGGTTTGGAAAATTTCAACCAGTGTTGAATCCTATGTGTATTACATTCAAAACCTACTGACACTTCCATTTACCTGAAAGGTTTCAACAGCAAGAACAACAAAGAAGTATCCCAGGATCTTTCACTTCTATCCTGTCCATAAAAGTGAAAAATGAAACTTCTTCTAGGAACTTCTACTGAAAATGGCCTTAATAGAGACCACTGCAAAAAACCATAGTAAGTTTAGCACTAACTATCCTGCTTTCTTCTGCAAGTTCAGGCCTTAATTTCCTTACATTCAAAGCAACCTGCACTTGCAGAAACTGGGAAAAGAAAACCCACCCTCTTCCAACATGCAATAATCACTATTTCACGTTACAGATCAAGAAGTTTTAACCCATCACTACATGAAATGCAGCATTTTTACCCTTCTCCCCTTTTCTGAACTAGCACAAGTATTGTGTAGATACATCATGAATCGAGTACGATGAACTATCAGGGAAGGAAGAGAGAAGAGGGAAAGTCATGCTGGTATATAAATCTAGAATTCACTCTCATCTTGAATAATGTGTGCAGCTTCTCTTCCCTCATTGAAAAGAGAAATAGCTACTAGAGTTAGAAAAGGCTCACAAAACAGCAAGGATGATAAAAGTGCATAACTTTTTCCTCGGAAGCATGCTGTGCCTTTTCAATGCAAGAAGGAAAAAACTTACAGGCAAGCCTTCCAAGTAAGTTTCACAAACTGAAGAGGAATTGTTCTGATGTAAACACTACCTGACAAATTAGGTTGACACCAACAAGATTCAAATACCAGGAGAGTATTCACACCAGGTAGCAGACCCGACGAAAAACTACCATACTGTAGCAGATGCTCAGAGCTTACAAGGGTTCAACAAAAATCGAAAATACTGTATGGAACACATATCACTTATAGTTAGTTACAGAATACATCAGAAAACCTTGGCAAGTCCTTTGAACTGAAATAGGAGAGAATATTCCCTAGCAGCATCACGTACACTTCTCTTTTTTCAAAGCACCTGCCTCACGGCTTTTACAGACACACAATAAAAGATTCTTTTGTGTGACATCCAGTATAGTTACTACTATATTTACACGAAGAAAAACAGAAACAGGAAAAGATTTTTGATGGTCAGTTTGCAGTTAGTTCAGTTCCCAGTCACACGACTCCAGAGACAGATATGCTGATATAAAAGGGTTGCTTTTAGCAGGAGTGCCAAATAAGATTTTTTCTTTTCTTCTGGCAGCCACAATTTTATACCTGCTCCTTTGAGCACAAACTAGTCAGCATCTTCAAGTGTAAAACTATTTTCCTTTTTCTATCTCATCTAAATACAAGATCTGAAACACTAACTCTGTACAAGTGACCATCAGAGAAGCGTGTGGTCCTAGCTGAGTCACAAACTGTAAGAAAAAAAAATATTTAAAAAGTTGAACGCTACCATCAGTTTTCCCACTGACAGTATTTCCCCATCTAAACAATACACATAAGATTATGCAAGTTAAGTATGAACTAGCAGTGGTCTAAACATTTACCTGCCATTTAATATAAAAGTAATAACCAGAAAGCATCCTAAAGAACCTACACAACTGATTTTTATATACCTGATACCCAACAGCCTTTGTGACTTTAAAACCCCACACTTCAGCATCAGCTGAGTAACAAGTCTGACATCTCTCTTAGATCTATACTTTTCTACCGCGGAAAAAAAAGCCACGCTGCATCTTCTAGCGATATTTCTTCTCCTGGAATCTTCTGCTATAGCTGTAAGCTTCTACTATTCATGTCAGAGCTCAAAACAAACGGGGTTTGCTCTGGCAAACAGGAGGAAGAGCGAGCTGTAGGGAGGCCCTAGACTTCTCCCTTTCCTCTGGAAAGGTCCCATTCCGTCTGACAGAACCCGGCTTTCCAGGGAAGCCCCTGCTCCCACGGCCCACGCGGCACCCAGGCTGCCCCCCGAGGACGGCCCGGCCGAGGCCCCGCCGCCCCCGCCTCACCTCGGCCCGCGGGCCGCCCCCCGCGGCCGCCGCCCCGCCGCCCCCCAGGGCCTGGTCGCTCTTCTTGCGCTTGTACTTGTCCTTGTAGATCTTGTTGCGGTGCCGCTTGCACATCCAGGGCTTGCGCTGCTTCACCACCTGCGTGGTGGTCTCGCTGCAGCCCTGGTACGTGCAGCTCTTGCACTCGCCGCCCGCCGCCGCTTCGCCGCTCGCAGCGCCCGCCGCCGCCGCCTCCTCCTCCTCCAGCTCCTCCAGGCTGGCCGTACTCTCGCCGCCCGCCGCCTCGGCCTCCTCCTCCGCCACCTCGACCTCGCCGGCGGCCCCCAGCTCGTAGAACACCATGAGGCCGCCGCTAGCGGAGGGCGGCAGCTGCGGGTCGGCGCTCGGCTGCAGCACCACCCCCCCCGCCCCGGCCACCTCCTCCTCGCCGCCGCCCGGCTGCATCACAAGCAGCGTCAGCTGCTGCTGCTGCGGCGGCGACGAGGAGGAGGAGGAAGAAGCGGAGGAGGCGGGAGCGGCGGCGGGGCTGCCCCGCAGGGCGGCGGTGCCCGGCCCGGCCGGTCCCCGAGCGCGCCGGTCCCGCGCCGGTCCCGCGCCTCCGCCGCGCCGCCCGCGCGCAGGCGCCGCGCGCACCGCGCATGCGCCCCGGCCGCGCTCGGGGGAGGGGCCCGGTAATGGCGGCACCGCCCCGTGTGGGAGCGTTTGCGGCGGGGCTGCACCGGCACTGCTGGGGTGATGCTGTTGTGGCCGTGTTAGAGCCGCCGGTGTTTGGCCCCGTGTGGTGTCCCACCCGCAAGGGGAGGGCAGCGCCCACGATTGGTAGATGCTCGTGCTCGAAAGGAGCGACAGAAGTCGTAGGGTCTGAAAGCAATCTTAAAGTTTTATTAGTCTGTTGCGCGCTTGGCGTGGAAATAAGTCTGTTAGTCCCTGACCTACTGTGTAAGCACACGGCAGTGGGTTTTGAATAAAGGGGTAGGGTGAAAGAGGGAAAAGATAAAGAGAGGGAGAGGGGGCGGAGAGAGGAAAAAGGAAAAAAGGAGAAGAGAAAGGAGAAGAGAAAAAAAGAGTTGCTGCTCAGGCTCAGAGGGGGGTATCTTGTCATGGACAGGTTTCTCGCTTTCTATGCAAGTAAATTATCACAGAATCACAGAATCACCAGGTTGGAAGAGACCCTCAAGATCATCGAGTCCAACCCATGCCCCAACACCTCAACTAAACTAAACCATGGCACTGAGCACCACATCCAATCTCTTTTTAAACACATCCAGGGATGGTGATTCCACCACCTCCCTGAGTAGACCATTCCAATATTTTATCACTCTTTCTGTAAAAAACTTTTTCCTAACATCCAACCTAAATTTCCCTTGGCGCAGCTTAAGACTGTGTCCTCTTGTTCTGTCAGTTGTTGCCTGGAAAAAGAGACCAACCCCCACCTGGCTACAACCACCTCCTTTCGGGAAGTTGTAGAGAGTGATAAGGTCACCTCTGAGTCTCCTTTTCTCCAGGCTAAACAACCCCAGTTCTCTCAGATGTTCCTCACAGGGCTTGTGTTCCAAGCCCCTCACCAGCCTTGTTGCCCTCCTCTGCGCAGTCTGTTCTTTCAGATCTTTTTGGAAATAGGTCAGAGGGCTTCAAGGGACTTGAGTGGTCTTGATCTCCTCCCATAGTCCATGCCTACATCTTGCCCTCATTCCTGTGCTGTGTGATACTGTGTTGTGCTTATCTCCAGGAGCTACAACAAGGGTGTTTGTCCTGGAAATGTGCTGCCCGCCCTCCACATGGTCCTTGTCTCCAGCCACATCTTGTTCTTTCTCACCAACAATCCTTGTCTGTTAGTGCAAACAATCTTTGGTTGGCTCCATGGCTATCCAGCTGTCATTTTTTGAGACATACACTTCCCATTATCTTCTGGGATTCCACACCCTGTGAGCCTGCTCAGCCTCCTGTCCTGCTGTGCTCATGTGATGGCTGTCCAGACCTAAACTTTCCTGCCACTGCCTTTCACAAGTGCTGTCTCTAGGCTGTACTTGTGTCCTTGCTCTTCATCCACTGTCACTTGAGAGTGCAGATACAGGGATGCAGTTTGGCTTCTCCCACTTAGCCTTTTTGTTGCCTCTAGCTTGCTGTTGCCCTTGTAGCTGTCAGCATGCTGCTTCTTCCCCTTTCTTCCTTTGGGTGTCAATTCTCTCCTTGGGTTACTGCTTCAGGGCTGCAGAGAAGTCCCACTGACTTCCATCTCCTTGATCACCTGCTATTGGCCCCCGTTTATTTGTCTTACCTCCTTACTCTCCATGGGATCTTGCCTTTCTCATTGCACACAGCGGTTTATCTCATATTAAAACCACTGCAGACTCCATTTATTCCCTGGCAAGTACCACAGCTCCCTTTTCCTGTCAATAAGATAAATGATTATGCTGTTTGCAGTTGTAGCCATTCTGCTTCACCCTCGATCTTGTCATAATACACTTCTCTCTCATTTGTCAAAATAGTTGATGATGGGTATAGTCCTAGAAAAATTGCAGTGAACTGAATAACTCTGTCCTCATTGCCTTTGACCAAACAGTCATCTTTAACATGGGCAAGATGACCTCCAGCTCCACGGTTTAAACTGGAATTACAGACTATTTTTGTCAGTGAACACTTACTTTCCCCACATCTGCTTCAGTGTCTTTCATCTCTGTTACTGCCATGCTGGGACAACTTGCCAGAAGCTTTCTTTAGGACTCAGCCTTGCGTCTGTGTCAGTAGTAAAACACATAAAAATTACACATAACCTTGTTTTCCTCCTGCTTCTTGACTATTTTGATGTTGTTAAAAAATGTTTTTTTCACATTATAGGTCCATTGAAATAATTTTCATTTATTTCTTTTGCTTTAAATGAATCTTGAAAGAATGTCTTCCTAAAATTCAAAGTGCTTCTGATGTTAATTAAAATAAAAATCCAAAGTAATAATGAATCAAATCAATCACATTTTTCTCCAGCCAAACTCCCTGCACATATGCACACAATAACTAATTAAAAGAAACAGGAAACTGATAACCTTTAAATCCCAGGAGTTTTTTGGGCCCTTCATCACCACTTCTGCAAAGCCCCACTGAGACAGCAGGGTTTGGCATGGGCCAGTCTGACCAGCAGACTGAAGCAGTTAAGGGCTACATGAGAAAATTATTCATGGAGTTAAGGTTTCCAACCAAATGCTTTGCTGAAAACTCCCTCTCTTTTAGAATAAGTTGAATTCTACCTTAGACACTCTGGTAACACCTGGGGATTTAGTTGGAGACTGTGCCTGGAAGCATGCTTCAACTCCATGGTTCTCATTTTCCTCTTCTGAAGAGCAAAGAACAGCAAAAAGCCACGGAAAATTAACAGTACATTACAAAGATTTTGAAGGGGTTAATTAATTAGCAAATAAATTTCTTATTTAATGAGTCTATTACTGTACTGGAATGTGTAGTATTATCCAATTTTTTTAGCCCAGAACATTGTAATCTGCTTGCTTGAAGGCATAGAAACATACACAGGAAGTAAATTAGTGACAGCTAACAAATCAAATCCTTCTTAAAAAGCTGCCACTGGTGTTCTTTTTTTCTGCCTGGTTTGCTCAGAAAAGAGAAACACTCTGATGGAAAAGAAATTAAAAAAAATTAGTTGTTTCCTTGGGCTGCACTTCTGTAAATCTGGCTGTTGGAGAAGGAAGGTCATGTTTGGAAAACTTTATCACCAGTCTGTCCATCACTGCTATCCAGACAGGTGCAGTCGCATCATGTTTTGTATTCCCAGTACAATTAAAAAGAGATGACAAATACAATTACTGAAATGTAATAAGTTCATTTGTTCTTAGGCTGACATCTCTAAATAGATACTTAAATAGATTCTCTAATTTTCTGCTGTCTCTTTCATTTGTGTTTGTGAAATAGTTCATTTTAATGTTCTAGATTTCTGTGCTAGTTCTTAATATCCAATTCTTAATTGTCTCAGAAACAACATGTTGTAAAAAACAGATACAGGTTAAGATTCAGAAAGGTAGTCATCATTGAAGAAGCTGATTTGTCCTGCTTACAAATCAAGATAGTGCTAATGAGTATAGCTGAATTAATATTTTCAAATATTACTTTCAAGTTGCTTTAGCACTTTTCTATGAGGAATGATATGAATTTTGTTCATTTAATATCTATCTGTGTGTCTGTCTATCTTGTACGTGCATTTGCCTTTATCATGCTGTAAGAGCACAGGCCATACTAAGAACTTCTGTGAGACATGGGACTCTGAAATTCGTACATCTAGTGTTGTGATATCCCTACAAAGAAAGCATAATCTAAATGCAAAGTACCTTGTAACCTTATTGCTATTGGTTATTTGTTATAAAATTAACAGGTTGAGTCAAGGAGAGCATTTGGGTTTTTAAAACAGAAATGAGTGGTACTTGAAAGATACACAGGAATGAATGAAGACTGCTGGAGGGAACTGAGAACTTACAGTTTTTAAAGCACATTCTTTAGGAGCACATCATTTGATGAGGGAATCCAAATGCAAGTATATAGTCAAGAGAGATTTTTCTGCTTTGTTGTACCTTGTACTGCTTAGCAAACTCCTCATTTATTTTTCCTACTTGCTCTCGATGTTCAAGCCAAATTGCACAGTGATACAGTCATGGAAGGATTCAAAAGCTTGGCAGCCTTGAAACAAATCTGCCCTCAAAGGAAGGCAAAGTGCAGGGTAATCAATGTGCTCACTGATAGAAATGCCCAGGTGCCAATGAGTGCTGTAGTGTCACCATGAATAGCAAAGCAGAGGAGTTTAAGCTACTGTAATCAGTCTGTTAAAGCTTGCTTTTCAGATAAGTATACAAAAATTTGATGCCAATTTAATCAAATCTTGTAAACATCCCTCTTAGCACTGTTCAAGTATATGAAATGAGTATGTTCAGAAACTCATTAAGCTTTATGAATTACAGACAAATTTAATTTTGCAAATCATAGAAATCAAAAACTAACTACACGGAAGTTTGGTTTGCATTGTGATATGTATTCTGGTTTGAGTATATGTGTGACAAAAATGGCCATTAGAAATAGGTTCCTTTCCCGAGGCCCGTCTCATTTTACGTGGTTACCTTTGTTCCATGACAACAGATAAATTAAATAGGTATGCTGAAAGTAAATCTCCCCTTTCATATATTTACGCTTAATTAGACACAAATAAATCAGCTTTTTAATGAAATTAACATTCACAGTATAGTAAAACCAGTCAAATATAGACATGAATGAAAGTGTGCAGGACAGGAGTTAGAATATGCCCTGAACCTCAGACTGGACAATTATTAGCCCCTGTTCTCTCCACAGCTTTAGTTACTGGAACACTAGTAAATTTCAAAACAGTGTTTCTTTGATGTTCTTTTAAATTTCGGAGGTAAAACTTAGCTGCAGCCCATCTTGTTAGTCTAGGTGATTTCCATTCACAGTGAATGGATAGTGTTTATTGCTTTTTAGCATCTAAAAACTTTAAAGTAGGATCAGTGTCTTTCTGGACGTTGTCACCCCATGCAGAGCCAACATGCTTGGATGTGTCCTGAGCTGTCTCCTAGTCTATGTGAGTTATTATATATGCCTTTGTGGTATGGAACAGTGAGCACCTTGGCAGAGGTCAGTATTGCTAATTCTAGTTATTACTGTTTCACGGGTTGATTCCCTCGCAGTCTAAATGATTGAATTCAGGCCTACTTTAAAATAATATCTCTCTCCTTATAGCCAAGAAACCATGAATAACAGAAAATTCCTTACTGTAGAAAAAGTGGGTATAGTCACTATGCTTAATGAAGCAGTAAATATCAAAAATGGGATAAATTTGCAAAAATGACAAAAAAAGCAGTGAGCTCAGTTTTAGACTATGAAACATTCTCTTTCAGTAGAAGTAGGGAGAGCCTTGCTTATTAAGAAAGTTAAAACTAGGTGGAAGCAAAGCTCTAGATGAGGGAAGCAATCCTCTCCTGGCAGGGAAATATGTCAGATCAGCTGCTCTGTCCATTGCCAACAGCTGTGGCTGCCAAATACAAGCAACTCGTACCTGTGTCTGAACGTCAGCATCTTTTCCATCCTACCTTATAACAACTGATAACGTTGATCCTGTGTTCTGGCCTTTGTGCTGACGTTCATAGAATCATAGAACAGTTTGTGTTGGAAGGGACCTTACAGATCATCTAGTTCTAACTTCCCTGCCATGGACAGCAACACCTTCCACTAGACCAGGTTGCTCAAAACCCTATCCAGTCTTGGCCTTGAACACTTCCAGGGATGGGGCATCCACAAGTTCTCTGGGCAACCCGTGCCAGTATCTCACCACCTTTATGTTGGGAACCCCAGAGCTGGATGCAGCACTCCAGGTGGGGTCCCATGAGAGTGGAGCAGAGAGGCAGAATCCCCTCCCTTGACCTGCTGGCCACCCCCGTTTTGGTGTGGCCCAGGATATGGTTGACTTTCTGGGCTGCAAGCAAACAATGACAGGTCCTGTTGACCTTACCAGGGACTCCGTTTCATGATCTAAGGGAGTCACACCTTGGGGTCACTCACCAACTTACTGACATGTTGCATTCTGAGTAATACTTTATCACTTTAATCAAGCAGTGAAGTATCTTCTGTATAGTGGTCATGTATGTATGTATGTTTTGCATGTAATTTCAAGCAAATGTTGGAAGATTTACTTCTGGCATAGTTATCTGGACAGCAAAATTTATATTTTCTATTTCTGGCTTAATGCCACACTTTTCTCACATGTAGGTGTTATCAAAGGTGTCTAGATTTTCTGAAAAATGTATTTCACACTTGAGAATCTCCTTAGTGGAAAGGGTGGCTTTAACCTATTAACAGGAATTTCTTTCTTGAACTGGAGCTATTTCTGCACACTTTTCTAGCATTTTGTTGAAGCTGTGAAATAGCAACTTTGTCACTTCTTCTACCCAGTCACGGAGGCTTTTCTGGTTTTTGTTTTTCAATATCAAATGTGTGTGTGTGGCAGTGTTGTTTTGAGTTGTTCTTTTTAAGCCACCATTCTTTAAAGAGTAAGAGAAGCACAATTGCTTTTTCTTCTTTGTACTGCAGCAATGTAGAGGGCACCCACAAAGGGAAGGGCAGAGGCATAGTGTGTTCCTGACACAGGAAAGTCAAAATGCCCTGGTTTATGAAATTGCATGTTAAGAACTGCCAGTAAATAAGATTTGTTGGCTCCTCGTTTATATGCTTTCCTAGCCCACTCTTCCTTTACAGAAAGTCAGGGAGAAAGGAGTCCAATTCATGTCATGTCAAATCTTTTGTTATATTCTGCTCAGTAATTTAATCATGTTCTCTTTGAAATGCTTGGCAAATACAGGTGCAAATGGAGTACGGACTTTATTATGATCAGATTCAGACTATCAGAGGTTGAAAGGAATTCAGTTTTTGCAGGATAGAGGAGAAGGAGTTATCACTGTGCAGGACTGAAGCATGGCTTGATCCTCAGTAAATCGTGTGTCTGTGCCTAAGAAGCTATTTATTCTCTCCTTTCTCAGACTGGCATTGCAAGAATTTGTTTAGATACAGGTATAACATTTTCTAGACAAAATAGAAAATAGCTGTCTTTGTACTGTGTGCATACAGCTATTCTGCCTTTCATCTTGGCAACCAAGAACTTGTCTAATTTGGACCTGAATGCTGGCCCTGAAGCATCCATGATTAACAGCCTGTTGGAATGTCCTTGGGGACCCAGCTGTTTTCAAAGCCATTCTATTAAAGCTGGATGTTTAAGCAGTTTAATTTTGGAGGAGTCAGGACCCAGACTTCCAACTACCTCAAGCTGGTTCCAAGTACAGGAACCTGAAACCAGCTTTCAGGGAGCTCAGAAGGGATTCATTAATGGGCCATTAGCACACGGCTTAGTCATTAGCTTATATCTTCTAAATACAATTGCCTTTATCCTTCTTCTCTTTCAGGGATCTGGGGACAGTTCCTTGGTTACTTATCAGATGCTCTGGGACTGCTACTTCACATGAAACATTTTTCTCAAACGTTGAATTTCTTGGTCCTGTCATGAAACATCACCTCAAGCATTCATATTGATTTACAGTCATTTTACCATTCTGGCATTGCCGCTACATATACCTGATGCACGCATTTCTGGGGGCATGTCACACAGTTGTATTTGAGCATCAAAATTTCTAGGCAAAAGAACTCTTCCATGTATTTTTACAGAAGGTTTTTGTGAACCCAGAAGTCCCTGGTGTCACCATTTGGCTGGGGCACATCTGTTGCTTCATAATTCTTTATCCATTCCGGCCAGAAGAGTGAATGTTGTAATCCACAGGCTGAACTTCTCCCAGTTGGGATCAATGGCTTGTATTATTCAGGAGACACTCAGACCTTGTCCAGATCCTGTTTGTTGTTTTAGAAGTAGATATTGGCATACAGAAAAATAGAAGTTCATTTGGTCACTTCAGACTTAATAGTTATGCTGAGAAATGCTACTGGTTGCATATTCTGGTACAGGAATATTAGTGAAGATTGTGTCCCTTTGTACATTGGAGATGGTCAGCTTCAGATACAGAATTTTTTCAGGAAGAGGCAGATGCTCATGGAGCTTTGTGAAGGAGTTACTGTGGTATAGCACTCAGAGAAGACAATCTCCTTAAAGAAGCAGGGCATAATTTTCCCCTTTGAACTGTGCCACCCCAGCTGCTCCAGATTTTCTCTAACTCTGTTTAGTATAGGAAAATCAAAGTGTTTGGACTGCAGTGATGGAGTGCTGTGTAATATTTTTTATGAGTTGACAATAGGTAATAAACATTATGAATGGTACAGAGTAACCTGTGGAAAAGTAGGATTCCTCACTGCCCAAGGGCCACAAGTAATGTCCTGGAGGAGAAAATGAGTTGTTGAGTCTACAGGTCTATCTTAGAATGTAGAGTGATTCATGGATAACTGTATGGGAAACATGGGAAAAGTGCTGAGGGTTCTTGGCATATTAAATGTTGAGAAAAGTAAGGACAAGTCCTCCATGAGGACTTTGTCTGTGTAATTATGAAGTTAGTTTTGTCTTCCAAATAGATAGCAATTTGTAGGCTTACTGAATTGTTAGCATTCAACATCCTTTTTTGTGTTTTGTGAACAGTCTCATAGTGGTCTGTGCCACACAATCTGTTGGATAGTGTTTGGAAGGGAAAAATGTGCAACCTAGACATTTCTGTCCTGCGCTCTCTGTTTCCTAGACTTGTGCATCCCATATAGAGCTGGGCATTTAAATTATTGAAAGCAGAGTAGGAAGCATAAAATGCAATTTGAATTTCCTCAAACCACTGAGGCATTTTGTTTAGCTCCCCATATAATGATATATATAATTATGACTTATCCTCTTTTCAACAGAATATTTTACATAAAAAATTCTCACCACTTCTAAATGTTCCTCTTTATATTGCAACTCTTGTACGATTCTTTGTAGTAAAGAAAATGGTTCCCATGGTACTATTTTCTTATTATAAATGATTCTTCACACAACAGCTTTAGTGAAGACAGTCTTATTCCAAGTAATTTGTAAAAGTTGACTAAGGTCCAGGTAATTCTTGCTCAGCTGCTTTTTCTCAATAAAGAATTATAAGGAATGTTTAGGAACATGTAAAAGTCTGAAAACTGTAAATTCGTTCATCTGCTTCTCTGTGGCACTGTCACTAGACCAAGAGTTATCTCTTTTTTTTTTATACTGAAATGAGGAGGACCAGTAGCTTTGGACCAATGCTTTGACGATGAAACTAATTGTCATTCTGCAGTGTAAGGAGTACACAGATGCAGATTTTGAATTTGATTAGTGGTGATGAAAAATGCAAATGCTGTGTTTTATATAACAAACACAAGTTGGAAGTTTAAATCATTGTGCTCCCCTGAAACTGTCTGTATTACAAAAGATTTTTAGATGCAGAGAATCTAGATGTTACAGTCTGCCCTTTTTTCTATTTTAAATAGGCACTACTGATTTGGTTGTTTTCAAAACAATATGAATAAATGAATAAAATGAGTATAAGTCTACATATACTTGTTCACTGTCTAGTGTGAGGAATGGCTAATTGCAAAATCCAGTTCTGATTTAAAGCCTTAACAGCCACACTGAAATCAGTAAGAACAAAGTCAACCCTGCCAATTTCCACACAGTTGCACAAATACCACTTAAAGCTGAATTTGGACCTACAAACCCTTTATTTGTTGACAGTCTCTTCTACGACTCAAGCCTTACTGTCAAGGAAATCACAATGCCTTTACCTACTCAGTCCATGTCTGGAAGATCTGTCTTTCTTGTGGAAGAAAAAGAAAAAGAAATAGTAATACAAAAGTAAGTCACCACTCCTGACTGCAGTGGGATCCCCGAAGGCTAATAATTTATTTCACTGTGTTTGGTCCTCCTAGTTTCCCCATGACCTGGATCTCTTGTTACAAGGGTAACAGATGTTTGCAATGACATGACCAATTGCAGCTGTGTTTGGCCTATTTCCACTGGTATCAGACTTGAGCTTGTATATAGTATCTTTAATTTCTTGGTAGCTTGCTGACAGGCAAGGCAGCCAGCACTAATTTGTGTATTAATGTAATCCACGAGAATTGCTCTTTAACCCATGTCTAGCCTTGTTGGTCCTATCTGCTTCTTTACTCCCACATAATAAAGTGATTGTACTTAAAGTAATGGTCTTCCAGGCATGTCCTAGTCAAGCAAATCAACAAAACATTTGATCTTTTAACAGTTTATAACAAATACATCATCCTATTACATTAAAAGCATAGAATACCAAGGGAGGGTTTAGACTGCCAATGCTAAGACATTATTAAACTTTCTAAGGATTTGAGATAGTAATTTACTTACATAAGGGATGCTGCCCTATTAAGTGCCAGACTATGATAAAGAAGAATTAATCACAGAGTAGAACCTCAGGGTTCTAAGTAACCAAGACTAATTGCAGTCACTGTGGAAAAAAAAAATTACCCTAAACTGTAATTATAAAACTATATGCTACACATAAGGATGCACGTCATGTGTATAGAAGTTAACTTTAAAACAGGAAATAAATGTGAGCAAAATAGTTTAGGGGAAAAAAATAGTTGATTTAAAAGAAGGTTTTGTTAGATGGTTAAAAAAGACTGTTCCAATCTATCAGAAGAGACAGCTTTGGCTTAGAGCCAGTCTTGGCCCAGTGATTAAGCCAGGGCAGACCTTGTGAATATTAAATTATATGTAATGAAAAGTAGGTAAGGAGGCATATATGATCATGAAATGTAGAAAAATGTTAGCATCACATAGAAAAAAAAGAGAAGCTGAAGATTTTTAGAAAATATATTCTTCCTAGGTCTGCTATTAAATGGAGATGACAAAGTTATGAAGGAAAAAAAATAGAGGCTTAATAAATATTTCTGTTAATTCATTGAAAAATATACCATTTTTTTTCAATCATAAGAGGAAATTAAAAGTATTTTCCAGTTCTCTAGCAACTCAGGGGGATATTGAACATCTGCAAAAGAAAAATTTTGTTAAGTCTACAGTCCTCTATAATTTGTACCCAGAGATCTGAGGAGCTGGTTGAAATTCCCTTTTAATAAATCTTAGATCGCCATAGCTGTTCCAAGAGGCAGGAAGACTGTCAATGCTGCAGCAGTATTCCAAAGACAGGGACGATGGCTCAAAGCCATATATGCTGGTTATCCTGGTGTAAGTTACACATATATAAATCTTCAGTTTTGAAGACATGAGTTATAACTATTAAAGGGTTGGATATCAGATACAGAATAAGTGCCAATGAAGTTTCTTTTTCATAGGAAATACAACTTTTAATGTTGAGTCTGGTTTTGTTTCTAATTGTATTTTTAAGATAGTTATGACCATGTGTGGACAATTCATGACTAGCGTCTTTTTAAAAAATCACTTCCCACACTGTTTTCTTACTGTTCCTTTACTGTTTGTGTACAATACTGGTATTAATCAGAATGCACTGATATAATGCCAAATTACTTGACAAAGCCTAAATAGATTACATTTTGTACTTTTCTCAAACATACACTGAGTATGAATGTCTGTAGCAGGATTTTACACAGAGTTGTAGTAATCCTGATATTTTTCAACATTTGAATTAATGATGTGAAAGTAAATACAAAGAGCTGATGCAATTTTCAGACTGTATGAAGATACATCGTATGGTAAATTACAGTGAAGCTGTGGCCATGTCCCTGCCAACCTCAAAAAATGTACCACAGTAAAAACTAAGAACACGAAATTCAGGCCAAGCTTACAGAATGGTGAACTTTCACTGCAAGAACATTGTTCTGAAAATTATTTAAAGGTCACAATATGCAAACATCTCACCAAAAACTCTTACTGTGATGTTCAGGTAAAAATGTGTCTTTCAATACTCACACTTAGGGAGACAAGTTCATTTTCTTTTAGAACAGTGGTGAACTTTCATTATGAAGTAAGACTAACAAGTCACATGAGCTTTTCTGTTTTAAAACTAATTTATAGAAATTGGCTATATGCAAAAAACCAATCAAACAAATAAAACCCCAAAAACCCCCCACACCTTTACAGCAGAGATTTAAGTGCAGGATTGACTTCAGAGTGAGATATGAGTTCACTCAAAAAAAAAAAAAAAAAAAGAAGACCTGACCTGACACATGATACGACATCAATATAAGTAGGTTTTTGAAGATAAAATAATGATAAGTGAGTTAAATTAAGTTGAATTAAATAGGGAAAACTTCAGGAGAAAGAAAAAACAAAACCAAAAACCAGCCAACCAAAAGACCCTAACCATTTTCTGGAAACTGAAGTCTTACAGATTCAAATGGGACATTGGGCACAAATTTTTAACAGTGAAGCTGATTAACATCTGGATTAAGCTAATAAAACAGTGGTGGATTCTCCAGCTTTCTGGTTTTTGGATTCAAGCGTAACTAAATTGCTGGAAAATGTGTTTAGCCAAACACAAGATAGCACAATAAAAGGGGAGCTGTGTGATGCATCTGTGAAATGGTCTGTGAAATACTGGAGATTCAAATCAGATTATCTAATACCCACTTCTCATGGTAAACTCTGTAAACCTCCTTCAGTCAACTATCGGTACCATAAAATTTACTTTTGATAGTACTCAGGTTATTAATATCAAAAGACCACAGAGCTCAGTCATAGTAGTTAGAACAGGTTGTAAAACTGCTGTTTAAATATTCTGGGCAAACCAAATCTAGTGGAAAGATGTTCTGCAGAGATTTCTTTTCCTTTCGCTCCATTCTTGGAAAGAAACATTCCTCTCTTATGGAGGTTATGTTTTCCTCACTGTAGCAAAGGAGTAACATGTCTTCTTTTCCACCTCTTCTATATTACCTCTGAGTTGTTCCCTGTACTGACTCACAGGAATTCCCTTTAGCAGGACAATGGTCAGCACTGCTACCTGTGCTGTCCTATTTTCTAGAGCATTGAGAGAAGCACAGATGGGATGTTGACATCTGGGTATTTCCTTAGTTGTGGAGACAGGCTTAATGGTTTTGTAGCAGTAATGCTCTTCTATGCAACTACTGAGGCTTTCCACAAGGTTTTTAAATTTCTTCACATTGGACAGCAGTTTGGGAATTTGTATCTGCTCTTGTCTGAATTAGATGCAGCAAAGCACAGCTCACGCAGAACTGCAATTCAGATAATGGTGCTACTTCATGTTTCAAAAGAGGCCCAGCAAAGAAAGACCTGGTAGCTTTGTATACAACCAATTATGTATTTGAAACAGTCCAACCTGAATGATCTTGCGAAGAGGAACATTTTCTTACAGAGAAGTTGCCACTGCAGTGACTGTCCAGCAGGCTGAGACCACAGCAGTATGGTCAGGGTGAGGGACAAGTTTTGCAGATTATGTGGGAACAATAGAAGAAACAGGCAACTTTTTCTGTCTCTGTCTTTCCTAAGAGCCAAGCAACCCCATGATGCTGCTAGTTCTGGCAGCCCTCACCATGAAAGGACAAAGCAATCTCACTGCAAAGGTCACTTTCTGAAGCTTTTTATACTTTAAGTTCCATTCTCTCCTAAAATAGCATTTCATCTTGCTCTTTCCGTGTGTATGGCAATAGAAAGGCTTCCTGGCAGAAAGGCTTGGCTGAGGGGTTTATAGCTGGCAGAAACCAGGAAGTGTAATGTACATTGACACAATTCTCTGTACCATGCAGAGTGTCATTTCTACTTTTTGGAGCCATTCTGTGACTTCTGGCCCAGGGGAAAGAAATTGGACAAAATTCTAATTCTAAATATTCTTGGCCTGGGTTTTTCCATTAAAGGTTTTGTATGAAAGCTAATTATTTTCTAGTCCCACTATCTGATAACAGTCCATACCGATATGCATCTAAAGAAATTAATATGTTCCAAAATTAAAGATTAAAAACTTCTAGCTTGAGGAAAACTGGTTTTGCAGCTCTAGCTGTGAATGTTTGAGGTTATTTGCAGAAAAGACACCTGTACTTCACAGATAAGAGAGAGGGAGGAGAGGAGAGGGATGAGGTATGATCCATCAAGAAAAATTTCTTGAAAAGAAAATGTGTTAGGTTCCTATTCTCATGTGGGTGATGTATGTTTTACTTATTGAATCGTGTTCTGTCTGGTACTTACCCAGAAATTCTTGTGGCACGGAGACTGTCTCTGCCATTTGCCATGCTGCACCTACCTAAAGTCCCAGAATCATCAACTGACATTGCCAAGAATCATCATAAGAAAATGGCATAAGCTAAAATTATCTAAATAAGCTAAAAGATGTTAAACAGGCTAAATAATTTAAGCCAAAGACATACAGCTGATAACCTCTTTGTTAAATGCCTGAATGAAAAAGAAAGTCTAAGAAATCAACCTTTCTCACTGCTCTCAAAACACGATAATAAGAGAATCAATTAGATAAATTAAAATGTGATGAGAGGGGACCATTGCTCTCCTGCTAAATAGAGTGTGCGGGGTCAGGAAGTAAACTACAGTGCAGTAAGGATAGAGGGCCATTCACACCCCCTATATGGCCAGAAACTCCACCAATGATAATTTCATCCAGTAAAATTAGTTTCCTTTCTTTTCCCCCTCATTCTTGCAAAGTCCAGAGAGCTGTTACTGAAATAACAAACTCTTGTGTTGATTTGAAATTAACTTATCTTCTTGATTCACAGATAAGGGATTTAGATTTGTCTTCAGACAACTTCATGGGACTCTCCAGTGAATTAAAATGTTCCACATTTCCTCGGAGAAGGATGCCTGACATTGTGAGTGTCACATGATTCTGAAGCTGTGATAGGTTAGTTTGTTGAGTCTAAATGTAGAATGATATGTGAACAAGTGAACGCACTTTTAAAACTACTAATTTTTTTCCATTTTCTCCACAACAGATCTGTTCCATAGATAAGGCCCAAGAACTGGAAGTGTCCCTTCAGCATCAGCATCTCTGAATGGCTTCAGTAAATCAAGCTGAACCTGGTACTGAAAATGTTATGGATCACCTACACCTAGTTTTTGATTAGTCCTCTCTCCTTCAGCGTCTTTTTTCTTTTTTGGTCATTCTCAAAAGACACATTTTTTTCAAATATGTCTTTCCCCAGTTTTCTTACGTGTGCCATAAAAGTCTCTCTAAATCTCTGATAGCACGACCATGACACTTCTGGTTTTGCTATCATTCCGTTGATGCTAATCTGTCTCTGTTATTTACATATTCATTTTCTTGTTTTCCTGATTAAAATTCTGCCTGTCATGACTCAAATTTCAAACCCTAATTACTTGTCAAGCCATGAAAATTCTGAGAAGAAGCCTCCTCAAAGTGCAGTTCTCCAAATAGTGCCTTGTGTTTGTGTTGACTCCAACCAAATCTGTACGGAAAACACTGAACTAAAAGAATTTCTTTAGTATTCAAAACCTTTTGTTGAATCAAAATTAAATCGTTCTTGATCATTGTAATTACAAATTTGGAAGCATTTCCTCCCAAATAAAAAATTTGGAATTGCTGGAGGGACCTCCTTCTGGGATGGTAGCTAACAGTGTCAGGGAGCAGTAGCCTCAGAGGCCAGGTAATTAAAACTCCTTAGGAGACTGTCCTCTCTGAGAACAGGAGAGTCTTAATCTAAATCTCCTTCTGGTCCAGTGAGCCTTGAAATGCTGCTCAAATGCTGGCCTCTTGGAAATGTCATAGCCCTTCCAGAGAGCAATAAATGCTCAAGAAAACCATGAGGTTACTCAAAAGATTATTTTTAATAAAAATTCTCATTTAAGACAGTTCCTCAGGGGTCAGTAGGAGGCATGGGCATATGTATAACTTCTTCACACCTCTAGCATCTTTGCTGCTCTTGCATTTGGTACGCCAGCACCAGTTCATACCCCATTGGTGCTAAGGAATAATCTAGGCTATTTTCTTTTTTTTTTCTAGTATTTTTCAATTAATTTTTCTGTTTGCAAGCAAAAAGCAGCTAGTGCATTAAAAATTATTAGGAAAGCAATGGCAAACAAAACAGAAAATAATATGTACAGTGTGCCTCTTGGAGGTGCTCAGTACAGTTCTGGTTCTATCTCAAGGGTGATAACAAAACTGGAAGAGACACAGAGATGAGGGATAAGGACAATCAAAGGTATGGAACTGCTAAATAATAAATAGACGAATATACTGGCAGAGAGATAACTGAGAGGGTAGAAAGATCTGTGAAAACGAGTGGCTAGAAAAGACAATTACAAATTTTTATTATAAACTGTTTCATCCAGTGCAAAGCAAGAGACCTTCAAATGAAACAAGCAGATGACTAGATAAAAGCAGACAAAAGAGGTGAATTTTCATACAATATTCAATCAAGCTGTGAAAAGTTTCCCTGCAGAAAGGTATGGTTGCTGAAAGGATACATAATTCAAAGAGTGACTGGACAAATTCATGAAAGAGAACTTCAGCCACAGTAAAATATGAATGTATTGTGTTGTGTGGTACTATACATAACAGTGTACAACATATGTTTAAAATATCCATTGTGTACACCACAATTCTATTAAACAATTGCATAATACACTTCTAATATGCATAGTGACAATATCTCTGGCTCAGGAAGTCCTCAAATGATTATTTGCTGGATGATTGCCATGAGAACATTTGGAGGAAGCACTACTGTGAGTGTACCGTTCTTATTGCCCTCATCAAGTATGCTAACCGCTGTTCTCCTGGGGATTGTTGTTGTTTTCTTCCTTTTTGTCCTTTTTTTTTCCTCTCAAGAGAAAACTAGCCTTACTGAATTCAGTGCCACAATCTGCTCTATAAAGTGTTTCGCCAAACATCCCTTAACTAGGGGATATTACCATCTGTTCCTGGCACCTTTGAAGTTTGGCTGCTGTCATGGGCACAGAATTGACTAAAACGTTGCTCCACTCCACTGGATGGTGCTTTTGTCAGTGAATGAGAGAAAAGGGAATAAAAAAGGGAGGTGCTGGGGTTTCCTACGGCCTTGTCTATCACTGCCCTTATATTCAGATTCTGTGATTTCCAGAAGACCCAGTCCTATTACCAGTTGTTGGATACTGGCAATTACTTATGCTCCATGCTTCTGGGAAAAGGACAGTCATTGCCAAGAGGAACATAGCTACACTGGGGCCGAATGTGCCACATATCAAGTGCTACCTGTGACAAACAGTACAGTAACACCTTAGGAAGGCTGAATCCTGGGCTAGTTGGATCCTTCTGACTCTTCTGACCAATTTTATTTTCTTAAAAAACATGAGGAAAATATTTTTCCTGATCATACCTCCGTTTCTTCTTAAGCTGACTCTTTCATAGTAACGTTTGTGGGAGATTTTGTTCAGACTAATGGCTAAATATCCTAGTGAAAATGACATTTATGAGACAAGTATCTTGAAAAGACCATTGTGTTGGTTTGGAAAGGGCATTGTGGTTATTGTAGACAGCAGCTTGCAGCCTTTCTGGCCATGATTCCATATCCATTTACAGCTGGATCAACAAAGAATAAGCTTCAGACTTGTGTCTGTAAACTAGGCTTGAGTCCACAGCTCCAGATCCACAGCAGGAGACTTGATTGAATCCCAGGGGTCCTCTGTTAGCCACAATCAGAATAATCAGTGGAGTTCACTGTAATTAAAAAAAAAATAACAGAATGTCAGAATATATACCTCTTTTTTCAGAAACTGGAGAGGAGTAAGAACAACAAAACAGCTAATGCACGTGCTGTTATGGAAGTGGTACTGGGAAATTGTGCTAAAATGGGCACTTCTGGCTTCCTAATACCTTGATGTAATATATAAAATCATAGGAGGGAAAAATTTCCTTACAATATTTTGCAATTTTTTGAAGCATACAACTAGAACAAAATTGTCACTATAATTTCTTCCATCTGCTCCCTTTGGCTACAGGTACAAGACTGTCAATTCATCATACACAAAAAGAAACCTGGGGCCAAATTCTCTGTTGGCATGACTCCACATAAGTCTTGGACTTGATCTTCCCATGAAGAATTGATTAAGAAAAATTCAGTGGAAAAACAGGAGAAAAATGGAAATAGCAGTACATGACCATCTTTTCTCATAGTTCATATAATCATATAAAAGACCCCAGGGTAGTGTTTGCAACAGATGTCTGAGGCAAATACCTTCAAGAAACAAACACCAACAAAGTACTGAAGCAGTAGGCCATGCTTATTTCTATGTGCAATAAGGAATGCATGGCATCCTATCTGTAGCAGATGCTGGATGCATTGCCATAGAATTCTAATACTTGGCCATCTCTTTTTGCAGATTGCTGTCTTTGCCATCAGAAACACATTTGATCTCTATCTATCAGTCTGTGAAATGTTTTGGAATAAAAGATGGACAAGTGGACCTGATGGGGTTCCTATTTTTGATGCCATACCTAATATAAAAAGATTTTAGAAGAGGAAAATGGGCCTTCTGTTGTCTTTTGGTCTTGAAGTCTATTGTGTTTGTCAACTGTAGTATAAGAAGATTTTCTTCTACTAAAACAATTTGAAGAAGAGGTTACCACTGTTACAGGACAGTCTACAGAGAGCTTCAAAGCAAAGACATAAGCAGAACTTGAAATGAGACACCCTCCCTCCCCAAATGTCAAATGCCACATGGGGTACCGTAAGACCTGAGGGTCTTGAGTGAAGTCAGGTCCAACTGTGTCCACAGCAGGCAAAAGATTTTCAATTATGGTCAGCGCTGTCTCACCTGAAAAACTTACAACAGGCTGAGAGAGTTGTGCCTGGTTAGCCTGAAAAAGGCTCTGGGGAGAGCTTATCACAGCCTTCAGTACCCAGTGGGGGCTTACAGAGAAGAGAAAAAGTGACTTTTTACACAGGCAGACTGATAGGACAAGGGGGAACATTTTTAAAGTAAAAGAGGAGACATTTACATTGACATTTACATTAGATGTTAGGAAGAAATTCAGTACTGTGAGGATGGTGAGGCACTGGAACAGATTGCTCAGAAGGCTGTGGATGGCCCAACCCTGGAAGTGTTCATGATCAGGCTGGATCGGGTTTTGAGCAACCTGATCTAGTCAGTAGCATCCCTGCCCATGGGGAGAGGGTTGGAACTAGGTGGTGTTTAAAGTCCCTTCCAACACAAGCCATTCTATGTTTCTCTAAAACTACATGGCAAATAATACTGGCATCCAAATGAGCATTTCTATATAAACACTGTCCTATATCATTGACCTGTTATTCTCAGTTGCAGTAAATATTAACAGTGTCTAAAGCATAGGTCAGCCTTGAGTCTCTAAGAGACATTTGTAAGAAAGAGCAGAACATGCAAAAACTCCAGTATAACCATTCTGTGTTCAGCGACTGGTATTGGAATTATAAGTGTGTACTACAAACTGCAGATTCTTGTTTGGCTTGTAGCATCTGATTTTCCTGCATGAGAATGTACATGTGTACATATTTGTGAATGGCCCATGCTGGTGAGACTGTGCCATCAAGTGAAAGGATGAGAGAAAATGGCCTTAAGTGGTACCAGAGGAGGTTCATGTTAGATATTAGAAATTTTTTTCCCACTGAAAGAGTGGTTAGGTGTCGGAATAACTTGCCCAGGGAGGTGGTGGAGTTACCATCTCTGGAAGTATTGCAAACATGTCTGGATGGGGCACTTGGGGGTCTGGTTTAGGGGTGATTATGGTAATGTTAGGTTCTCTGTGGGACTCAGATGATCTTGAAGGTCTCTTCCAATCTCGACAATTCTGTGATTCGGTGATTTCATAATCTGACTGCGTCAATTCAGAAAACATGAGATATATCCCAGGAATTGTAATTACTCATAAGTCACTGCAACCCTAACAGGATCAGCATCTCTAAAACTGTAAGTTGGCAATTAATTGTGCACAGCATTTGGTTTTTCATGACTCATGATTGACTCATAACTCTCTTGCAGATGCAGCTGGCACCAACCCCAGGAGAGGTGACTGAGGGTGAGAAAGTAAAAATCTCATAATGGGATCATAGTGTTGGTAATGTATTTAAAAGCTGGGGAAGAGGGATTTTGAATGACCCTGAGATACAGGTCCCAGTAGCAGTTATGTATCTGCCTCATATTTACATTTCTGGAAATAAGGAATCAAACTACTGCAGGGAGTTTGGACTGAAGTTGATTAGTGCTGTGACTGAAGATGATGAGACTTTTGAGTTTAAGTTAATCTGAGAAAGATACACAAGACCTGCTGATGTGCCTCCCACGTAGGTATTACAATAAGAAGTAGGCCTCTAGCCTTAGCAAAGGAGTCAGAGCATGTAAATTAGGAGCTGAGGCAGACAGTGTGAAGAGTTAAGACAAGGAGTACATGAAGCAATGCAGGAGCCTGCTAACACCATTGTTAGCGTGAGATGGTGGAACCCAGAGCATCCGGCACTTCATTCCGTTTTCTGCATAAAGCATAGGCATGTTCTGGGTTGCTTCCAAAGAGCAATCTACAAAACACAGGAGTTAGTGTATGGGGAAAGAGTGGTTGAACTCCAATCCTTCTCCACCATTAGAGATAGGAACCCACATTAAGTGCCTCCATCGACTTGAGTGCTACATACAAGTACTTGGCAGAGCAGAACTCACCTCTTCTATGAGTCTAAATCATCCAGAAAGTCTGCAAATTAGGTTGAACACCTTCCTCAGTCTCAGAGGAGGCAAGTCATCTACCCTTCCTTCCAACAGTATGTCCTTGGGTAAAACCAGAAGTTACCCTTTGAACAGGAACCCTAACCCTCCGTTCCCCGCACCCCACAGCATACTTTGTCTATCATGTAAAATGATTTTCGTAAGTCGATGCCAAATTCTGGTATGGCAGCTTTCACTGTCTGGGGATTCATATAAAAAGCTAGGCCTTCGTGTCCCTGGAGGAGGGCACACAGCAGAAAACCAAACACATTCAAGTGCAGGGTGGTCTCAAATTGTTGAGATAACAAGCTGTAGGGAACTCTAGATGAGGTTGCTGTTGGAGTTGGGGCTTTGGGATGGCCCTTATATAGGACAAGAGGGAATGACTTTAAAATAAAAGAGGAGAGATTTAGATTAGATATTAGGAAGAAAATCTGTCCGTGAGGGTGGCAAGGCACTGGAACAAGTTGCCCAGAGAAGCTGTGGATGCCCCATTCCTGGAAGTGGTAAGGCCAAGTTCGACTTTGAGCAACCTGATCTAATGGAAGGTGTCCCTTCCCAAGGCAGGGGGCTTGGAACTGGATGATCTTAAAGACCACTTCCAACCCAAACCATTCTATGATTCTATGATAAGTTGAAAGTCATTCACCTTTAGATTCAAAAGCAAGCAACCACATGGTCCAAGATATTTTTAAAAGTGATGCAATGGAGAATTTGAAGGGTTTTTAGTGGTCTGTGTGGAGATGGAATTGCCTCAACCCTAGACCTCTTGTCTGGCTGTGTGTACTAGCTATTTGAACAAAGAAAATAATGGATTTATTAGGAGTCTTTCATTCTCTCTTACAAACATGGATAGTTCTTCCAAATTAGGAAGGAAGTAGCTCAAAAAAGAAGTCTGAATAGACTTGCAATCATTTTGTTGTATCATTAATGCCCGATAACCTGGCTATTTACGTAAGACCACGCTTTCTTATAGAGTCAGAATGATGGCTCAGGGAGATGGCCAAGATCATGGTAAGGATTAAATAGCAGCAAGGTAACAACAGCAGTCCATTTCAGAGGCAAATGAAGATAAGGAGAAAGCAACAGTTTTCAGACTTGCTGTTCTACAATAAATGTTTGGATGCAGACACTTTGCGCTCTCTATTCTGTTTTTCTGCCATTGCCACAACACCACGTGCTGTCACAGGGTCACCCAGTGCTGTTCAATGAATGGAGTCACCAGGTTTGCTCCTGTAACAGAGCTGCTGACGTGTTCCCTGGCAGGTGACACACTCATGGAGCAGCACAAATCTGGCCCGCATCCAGACCTGAATCGTGACAATGATGTCAGGCAACAGCGAGGAGAGAGAAAAAATTTCATAAAGTTCCTCATCATCTGAATGCAACTGTCAAAGCTTTAATTCATGCCAAGGGTTCTGCATGTACAGCAGTTTTCTGTGCTGCTTGATAATGCATGTTGGAGGCATTTTATTGGAACCCTCTTTTAGGACATGCCAGCTGTGTGATCACGTACTCTGAAAAGTTCAGTGATTACACTGCTGCAGGCTTTCAAGGAACCAAGCCATCAGGAACAATTTATGGCCCAGCTCTCTCTCTGCTGCTGTGTTTTGCTCCTGATGAGATGCAGAATCCCTGAGGGCCTGGTCTTATATCATGTTAGTGAGTAAGGCTTTGAAAAATTGATGTTTTATAAAATCCATTTAACTGATAACACTACCCAGTCACCTTCCAAGCTTCCTTGACTGTCCCGCATCTCTCATTCTGATTTAAAAAGGATTTTGTTCTTCAGAAGTACACAGTAATTCCCAGTGGTGATTGTTACTGATAGCTTATACTAGAGCTCAGCTGTGCTACTCCTGAATTTCTAATCGACTTAGCAATGACAGAACTCCTGTCAGAGAATTGCACTAAGCCTATTTTATATTCAAAATTAGACAAGCAAAAAAAACCCCATAAAAATATTTTACTATACTTTATCACGAAAAATGGGATAAAATATAAAAGAAGTGGACACTTTTCACCCATGGGGCATGTCTTCTGCTAATCCCTGGAAGTTGGCAGAAGGAATGACTGGCTGCATGAACAAGTTACTGCAGGGCAACTTTATACCACAGCTGCTATTCTGCTGTGAGAGCCTGTCAGAATGTTTTCAACCCACAGAAAATGTGAGGTAGCTTAGCCTGTACTCACCAAGGTACAAACCACTTGACACTTAACCACAATTTAAAGAACAGTCACTGCAGTTGCAAAGTCACAGCTTGTGTCACCTGTTAGTTGTTTGTGTTGCTGCATTCAAAGTATCAGAGAGGTTATCATCTAAGTGGTCTCCTCGGGATGCCTAAATGCTGTAAACAGAAGTCAGTGTTTCATTGTATTTTCAGATGCATATTTATCGTATTCCAAGTTTCTTTTCTGCACAGACTGGTCAAAGACTTCCTGGTGACCTTTAACAAACCGCTTTGGCTCCAATCCTCAGAAATAATTAGTCCCACACTTCCACTGAATTAATGATTAATCAACTTTGGTGGTCTAGGATTAATCCTTCATTTCCTCAATTGAGGAATAATAGCAGGAGACAATAACATCCTTGTGACCCTTTTTGTCTATACGGCCTGTAGTGTTTTTGGGAACAAACTACAATTACTGCAGTGACCACGATGTAGTGTAGATCTGCCTAGATTTGAAATGGACGTTTTTGTGGTTTGGGTTTTGTTTTTTTTTTTTCCTCAGAGTAATAGCTCCATGTTGGGAGACCATGCTATGAGGTTTTATAGAGATAAAAAGCATTTCTCTCCTCTGATGGCTGTCACTTTGAAACCAAACCATCTCATTTAAAATTCGTAAAAATTGCCAGCTACTGATTGTCACATTCAACTGTTTATTCATCTGTTTGCCCAAGAAGGGATATATGCCACATTTGCTTAACAGTTAGTGAGGAATGAAGCTCTTCATTGCACTTATTTTGGATTTTGATGACTAAACAAACTTACATCTTGTGAACTGGATGCAAACTGACTCTGAAAGAATCTAACCTTATTTTCATTCTAGGCACATTCACACTGTGGATACCTCAGACCATTTAACATTAAATCAGTGAGAAGATTCATTTAAAACCTGAAATACGGACTTTTTGTCCGTAATCTCTGTAATGAGCAAAAACTACATTTCAACAGGACAAATTGGTTTAATTCTCAATAATCATGTATATAAGGACAGAGACATCCTTCAGCTTGGTTTCATCTTTCTTTGAAAAGCATCAACCTATCGTGAAAGAAAAGTGAATACTATGCAGAAGACCCTGCACAAGAGGGGACAAGTTCCTTTTCGGTCCTCTGCTCTCAGTGAACACCTTTCTCTTTTTTGGTTTTCTTCTTAGCATTTGTTGCAGTGAGCAGTGTTGTATATTCAGACTAGAGTATTTGAAGGGTATTTGTGAAAATGCAAGAGATTATGTTTGGGATATTTGTACCTGCCACTTTAGGCTTCCCTTTCTGTCAGTGAAGTGAATAAATGTATTAACTGTAAAATAGATAGCTTAGAACATCTGGCCGTCACGCATGCCCTCCCAGTGCCTGTGTTTCACCCCTGACAGTAAAAGCAGCCTTGGCTTCTCTGAAGCAGGACCTACTGTTTAAGGACCTACAAGACCAACTCCACAACTTTGGGTTACAGAGACTAGTACTTTTTTGTGTCTTCCAACAGTGGTTTTGTTGTCTCTAAAACCTCTCACAGTTTCTGTTGCTACAGCTTCACTAGGCATCTAGTTCTTGTTTTCCCATATTAGCTTTTATGCTACTCTCAACATCACTGTGTGCTGGGCAGGCTTCAGTTAGTGCTCTAGCTGATGAAGGGACAAATATAAGCAACTGCTGCTTTTTTGAGCCCCTTTGGTGTGGAGAGAGAACCACGCTTCTCTAGATTACCCTTTTTTTACTTTCAAAGCTGACACAGCAATACAAGCAACCACAGCAGAGAAAATGGAAAATGTTTTTTTCTGCTTGTAACTGAAGAGAAAGCAGAAGCAAGGTTCTTGCTGCAGATGCATTAATTTCTCTGTGCTGGTGTCCTGACATAATACAGGATTTACCTTCCTGTAGTTTCAGAAATAATTGTCCCTTAAGAAAACCCCCAGGGACTTAAAAGGCAAAATTTAGGTGTTCCTGCATTTAGAAAGAAATTTATTGATTCAGGAAGATGAAATGAACATCGTGTCTTGAATTGAAGACATGCAACAAAATGGAATGTGCAATTTGGTTTATTCCCACACTTAAAACAACTAACGTGAGCAAGACATGCTTCTTCAGCAGACAACTCATTCTTGGGTTAAAAAACCAGCTAGAATAAATGTTCTTAAGGCTCTGTGAAGGAGCTAAAATGACTGTACATCCTTTGTGACTACCATCACATGGAACACAATAGCTGGCATTTAAAGAAACTGTTCACAGTAAACAAATCAGTTTAGCAGGTGTACACATATTGATTCTTTAAACAGAATAATTTGTCTCTTTCTATAAAAGATTTGCCATCTTGTATTACAAAGGAACTCTAGTAGTTAATTTTATTCTATTTTTTTAATTTATGATTCATTAGGTCCCAAATATTTTTTTTCCAAAGCCCTTGAGAGTGTATCTGTACTAGCAGGAGAATGGAAAAATTCCTTAATTCTATAATTCTATCATTCTTAATTCTTAATCTTAATTCTGTAACTAACTAATCACTGAGGATTTAAACAGCAAATGCCATTGCTCTAGCTGCCATTGCTATGGCTTCATTAATTTTACAGAATATATCAGAGTGCATTAGTCTGATGTATTGTCAAAAATAATTATTGTGTAGTCATACTCCGGAAAACAGATATGTAAAAATGCCATCTTCTTACACACAGATCATTCCCCTGTGCGTACACACAGTCAGATCTGCCTATTTTGTGACAGAAATACTCTTTTATGTGTTTCCATTCTGCAAGCACCTTGTTTACATAATATCAATAAAACTGAACGCATTGAATCCCTCAAAGGCATTCTCATCACAGTGATCACCAAACCTGGGGTCGTGGAGTTGCACACAAATTTTAGAAAAGCACAGCTGGAAGATCGTAGAGCTGATGAATCTTGAGTGAATTCACAGCTTGATTTTCTATAGGCATCGAAGCAGACATAATGAGAAAAGAATCTGGTCTGAGTTTTAGAAGACAAGCAGAATTTCCAGGGCTAGCAGAGCACATCACTTACTGATAGAGGCAATGTGTTTGATCTGAAAGTAATTAAGTTGTAACAAATGTGGAACCCTAGAATGCCATTTTACATTGCTTCCATTTTTAAATATCTCTGTAAAATTAATCTCTAATTGTCCAGTGTAACATTTTATTGTGCAAGAACCTTGTTTCAGTAAGGCTACACTCTTAATCATGTTGCTTCATTTCTTTATTAATTCACATAACATAACATTGTAGGATGTCCATCTTTGTTCATTGTTGACTTTGTCCTTACAACCCAAAGTAACTTAGTTTCGTCAGAAATATCACACCAGCCTGTTACCCACGTCCTCTTCCAGCTCTTTCCCTTTTTATGTCAAATACCAAAATGATCCCCCACAGCTCTCTCCAGTCTGAAAAGCAAACAATTGCTCCTGTTTCATTTTATCTTTGCCATTTACTCATCCATAAAAGCACTGTCGTCCTTGCTCCATGGTTGCTTAGTTCCCTAAATGATCTTTGGTAATGGGCTTAGTCAAAAGTCTTCTGGAAATCCAAGTAGTTAGAATGACCTTGGTCATCTGCATCCTTATTCTTGTTCAATCACTCAAAGACCTTGTTCATAAGGCAGTATTTGTCCTCATAAAAACCTTGATTATTCTGCTCAGATCATTTTTATTCAAGTGTCCACTAATTCTAATCTTCATTATACTTTCACTTTATTTCCCCGGTAGAAGCATCAGAATTAAAGACTTAGAGTTCCTCAAATCTCCTCCAGAGTAATTTTCAAAATCGGCATCACACCAGTTTGCCACCCTCCAGTTTTTTGGTATCAAGACAATCCAGCACAACTGTTTCCCATGCTGTGATTTATTTATTCATAGAAGTGTAACAAGCAGAGAGAACAAGATTGAAGCAAGCAGAGCCTTTATCCTTTTCCTTCCTTGCCAACTCAGTTATTTTATTTTAAAATTTAGGTTCCTTAAGACTTACTCAAGCAAGTCATCACATAACTTATTTTGTCAGTGTCTCTGCCAGTCTTCCTGCAAGCAGTTGTTGGTGAGTCACCTCTTGATTTCTTCAGGAAACTCTATATAACTCTTTAGTACCCTTGGAGAGCAAGCTTTCAGTCTTGGTTACACCACAGTTTAACTTGGTTTGGAGCTTTGATATTTACGTTTTGCAGACAATAGCTAATTGTTTTATCTCAGTTTCTTTTTTTTTTCCCTCCCTCTTGGACTGTTTCTCATCCAAACTGCTGCCCTTCCTACCTGCAACAGCCTGTTACCAAAGCAAGCCAGTATTTGCTCCACTGTGCCGTAACTATACTTTGTAAGTACCTAGGAAAATATTCATAATATTGCCTGTACACTCTCCTTGGGCTTAGACCCATCCCAAAATAGAGCTCTGCAAATGAACTTCAGGTGGCTTGTGTAGTTTGTGCTGTTTTCCCAGCGTGGGTGATGAAGCCAACAGCACAGGACCAAGAGACAAAATCTGCACAGCTGGCATGGTTCAGAAGCCAGCCAGCATAAAGTAAAACATCCATGAAATTCTCTTAGTTCATGTAGTGGTAGAAAGGAGCTCAAAGCCCATCTTAGGGGGGCAGAGGATCACGAGGTAGCAGAGTATAACAATCCCATGACATGGGCTAGTTCTGGAGTCCTAGGTTTTTAATAGGAAGCGTAAGACACAGGTTTATTAAGGCCAGGTGCAGCTGCCATTTCCCTGAAGTTGGAACACATCCCTCCACTGCTGTAGATGACTGTTCAAGTTGCTGAAGAGGTTTCAGTAGACTTTGACAGCCTGCACTGGCTCTGTGCTTGGTGCCATGGTACATCAAAAGCAAGGGCAAGTGTGGAAGCAAAGGATTCCTCAGCTTCCCACTCTTTATGCAGCCCACTAGGATGCAGCCAAGCTGATGGATGGTAATAGGCATCTGTGCTTTATGTCTTACCAACAGTTTAGCAACTCAGTGTGCTGGGCTTGGCCACAGGTGTTTATCTTTGTATAATTAGCAGAAGTGACAATAGCAACCTTTAATTCAGTGGCTGCCATTAATTTTACTTAAATGAGAAACAAATATGCAGGTGAGTGCAGAGTTTCAAGCATCTCCCAAGATACCAAACTACATTAAACAATAAAAAATTACCGTGGAAGAGATTAATATTCACAGCACTTTTCGAACTAACTGTGTAGGGGCTTGCACAGCCCACGCTTTGCAAATGGCCTGAAAACAACACCTGGTAACACCACAGTGTGAGGTAAAGTGTGTGTGTGTGTGTTGAATACACAAAATTGGCTGGAGGACATTTGTCCATGTTAACTGATCATGTTAAAGATGAAGGTGACCATCAGCCCCAACCTGATGGTGTTAAAGAGGAAGAGAGACCATCAATGGATTAAACAATAGCCAGGGAACTTCGAAGAGAGCTTTGAAACAAAGGAGGAGTCAGCCTGAAAAGAAGTATAAAAGAAACTGAAAATTGGTATGGGGTTGGGGGAGATACCTTGAAGGATAACCAGCAGTAGTCAAATCTGATTTGACACTGCCAGAAGCTGCCTATCAGCATTGCTACCACCACCTACATCAAACAGATCATCATCACTATGGAATTCCTCATGGAGCCGGTGCTCAACAGGTGGCATGACTGGATGAAGCACAAGTCGGGACCCACACTCAAGGTGCACATAAGGGGGCTTGTGGAGGGACCTTTCTTAGCCTATAGGACACATGGTTTATGTCTTGTATTGCTGGTATTGATCCCAAATGTACTGCAGGTGAATTATATGTCATTAATCAATCAATATACTGCTTTAATCCTTATTTGGCTTAGATTATGAAATCTGAACAGTTTCCCCTGCTTCATTATTTGGACAGTGGATGATAACACTAGAGAAATCTTTCCATTTCTTCTTTGCTGAAGAAGCTTTTAAACTATCTAGTGGCTAACTTTGTATAAAGTGAGTGGAACTTGCTTCATCACACACTGATGAAGAAGCTGCACAGTGAGTTAAAAAAAACCCAAAAGAGTGTGTTTAAACTGAGTGTTTCAAAAAAAACTTCATTTTTTTCTACACTCTGTCCACCTCATAGGGCATGACACCTTGTGGTAATGTGGTAAGACAAATGCCTCTCAGATGACAAAATACCTTGAAGTATTTATGGTCACTGCTGACTTAGGTAAGACAGAATTTAATGTAGCAAATTATTCTAACACCTTGGAAGGGCTGAGATTAGTTGAGTTTGTGATTCTGCAGAAAACTAAGCCTGTCTGTGATTTTCACATTTTTTTCAGCTGCTTAATAGCAATTTCAGCAAGCATTCTCTCTGAATAAAAGTGGAGGTATGTGCTTAAGAGGTTGCATGCCACTAGCTGGGAAGCCAAGTGCCTTCAGTGGCCAGGAGTGATGTTTTCTCTTAGCGTGGTTAAGCAACCCCTACCAGAAGGCGCTCATGGTTTTGTCACATGTTTAATTTTGTGATTTAGGCTGAGATCTCAGAAATGTTTTCTGTTTTGCTTCTTCCCCATCATCTTCGTCTTCAGATCTAGACTAATGAGCTAAACAAAAGAACTGAGATTAAAGAAAACCTACAACAATAGAACAAAATAAAAAGAAAGAATTGGCTAAGGCTTTTAAGGAAGAAGGTAAAAGTAAAAAAAAACAGTAGAAATGTAGTTGGAAATGGTCAAAGGACAAATGAAAAATACAACACATTTTAATGAAGGCCACTTCCTGCCTGAAAAAAAGGCTGCCAGAAAGGAAAACATCCAGGAATTGGTGAGGGGACTAAATTCGCACAAGAAGAGTTTTATCTCTAAAAAGGTTATGTCATAATGACAAAGGAAAATAGGAGCATTTAGGAAGTAAAGGAGATCTAATAAAAGACCTGTTAATTGCCAAACCAGACGTGGACTCCCGGAAAATATAAACATGAAAAAGACAGTCAGTTCAGGTCATATGGGGACTGTGGTATTTATGCAGCAAATGTAAGGTTTAATTGGGAGCAGCCACATTGCCAGTTCCTGCAGAGCCTGAGCCAGCTGAGATGGTGTCTGGGAGAAGCCATCAATCCCGAGTAGCTTCAATGACACTCCCAGACTCAAATGTGCTTCAGACAAAGACTGCTGAGACACAGCAGAAAAGGAACAGTTTGCAAGAGCCTTCCAACAGTGGTTTAAGGGTTGGACCAGAAGAAGTGGATGAAGAAGTGAATGAAGAGCCTGTTAGTTGGTGGTGTCGACCTCAGGGTGCAGGAAACTCCTCTGTTAGGCAATTCATGCTCTAAGTTGTGTGTGAACAAGAGGAGAAAATCAGATGTAGTTTGGTTTCTCTGGAAGGGAGGAACAATCCTGGGAGTTACATTTGGATGAGGATAAGCTCCCATCTCACTTTATGCAATGGAGGGAATTCTGAGGAAAGAAAACCCCAGACATCTGTGAAAGGAAAGCAGGAGCCACTGAGGAGAGTACTGTAGACATTTCCTGTCCAGTGCAGCAGCCTGTAACTCTCCCAGCTGTTTCTGCTCCACAGTATCTCATGGCTCCATACATGTGCTGTCCAAGCATCCTTCTCGCTCCTAGGCCCTGGCTCTGCCTCAAACAAGAAAATTAGGGAGAAGAAAAGCTGAGGAAGTGACAGCAGCAGGTCTTCTATGAATGTAACGTGCCTAATTCTGTTGATAGCTCTGACAATTTACACCAATATAATTACATTTCAGTAATGCACTATATAGAGTCATATATGAAATACTACTCAGGTAATTGTCTTGATAGTTACTTTGACTGGGATAAAAACTCCCTGAATTGTAAACAAAGGGCGATGATAAACATTAATGCGTCAAGTTGGAGCTTGGTAGCTTACTGCTGAGGCTGGTATTACATGCAGGCTTCTTAAATGATCTGAATGAAGGTGTTAACAGAGTATTAAAAGAAATCCCAAGGGTGAACTGAACTGGAACAAGGTGAGCACACTGGAGGCAAAGCACTGATGAAAGAATCTTCAAAGAAAAAATTGTATGGGATTAATGGAGTGGACCAGGGTCCAGTTTTCTGACTGTACCGTGCACAACATTCTTCTTCCCAGGCTTTCAATGGTGCTGGTTGATTCCAGACTCACAGATCATTTGGAGCTGGAAAATGATTAAATGTGAGGTTGCTACAATATATGGCCAATCTGGGTCTCTTTATGCAGAAACATCCCCTGGTGAAGTAGGAATCCTGCAAATGCTCTCCATGCCTCTGGGGTGGCAGGAGCTGCAACACTGAGTGGGATGCTGAGCATCTTCCTAGAAGCGATTGGAGAATTCAGAGAAGAATGACAGAAGTGACTGGGAGGATTGAGGAGTTTGGTGGCATACACACAAGCACACAAAAATAAACGTGTATTTGAGAGTGAGAGAAAGTAAAATGAACTAATTTCACATTGTCAACGAACATTTGCAGGATGTCAGACAAATTTGTGCTTCATCCGTATGTACTGAAAACCATCACTGGGAAACTTGTTTTGGTCCATAGCTTTGTGAAGTCATAGCCTTGGCAAATCCAAAAATCTGCACTGAAAGTGTTTCTTTAATGTTTTTAATCCAGACTTTACTACTGGATTTTGCAGGGGAGCAAAATAATCCCTAAATTATCAGGATGACTTCTTAATTAAAATTCTGTAATTCAACCCTGTAGACCCAAAAATCTTTGTGGACTTCCAGAAAACCAGGATGCAGTGGTGAAGGTGTCTAACAATCTGGCTGGGGTGGAGGGGGAGGGAGGGGGCACAAAAAAAAAGTGTCTGAAATGACTTAGAAAATAACGTTTTCAGAATGCATATTTTAGGGTAACACAAGCAACAAAGAGAAAGAAAGAATTCTTTCAAAGGTGATCCCATCCCATAAAGCCTGGTTTCTAGATGTTCACTTAACAATTCCTTCACTGTATATACGCAGCAATGAGTAGTTTTATTTGCAGCACCCACCCTGGGATGTCTATCTATATTTCTATCTATATTTCTATATATCTATCATCTTTAATATGAATTAATATAGAACTGAAGAAATGAAGTAGTCCCAGTGAATGGCAATAGAGTATTTAGTAGTGGTAAGGGCATCTTCAAAAAAGGTCTCAGAATTGTGGCAGCACCACCTTTAAGCGTTGTAACTAACTGATCTTTATCTAACCTAGCAAACATGCTGCCCAAAATGGTATTTACAGCATTTCCCTATTTAACTGTAGAGACTTTTCCCATTGTGTGCTCATCAGGACTCGGGAGATGCTTGGAGAATCATTACTGATAGAAATTCAAAACCCAAATGAGCTGGTGTATATTGATATCCAGATGAGAAGTATGAAGCTAAAAATAGCCCTTGTCAACTGTGATTTTTGTTATGCGCCAGCTCCACTTAAAATTTGCTACAGACAACCAAGATGAGCAGAGTCTGCTTGCAAGGAATATTTTTCTCTACCCCTTTGATCTAAAGCAGATGTTACTGATTATCAGCAGGCGGCCTGTCTTGCATGCTAAGAAAGTCAGTACTGCTCAGTAAAAGGTATTGGTACAGGTAGCGTGAGAGGGGATAAGCCATGGATTACTGCTGTCAAATTACCCAACTGTTCACTGCAGTTTTTATTGCAGAGGTTTTCTAGGCTCAGTAAATCAGTGGGAGGTCAAGTCACACCAAGTTACTGCACCAGAGGGTTTCAGATTGCTTAGCATAAAGTGACACGTACATAGGACAGGCAGTAATTTCAGGGAAAACAAAGAAACTAGGAAAACTCAAAGAAAATAGGAAAGTGGGGGGGTTCCTGAAGTACCTCCTTACAAGGGGAGCCAGCTGAAGTCACTGCCATGTTTCATCTGAATAAAACCCAACATACTTTATTTGTGTGATTGCTGATGTTTTTGAGTCTCTTCTTTCCCCCCACGAAGGCTGAATTAATGGATAATAGAGTTAGATCCGTCCTGTGGACAACTCACAAATCACTATCCATAATGGAAATTATCTACTCTTCCTCTCTACGTCTTTACAAAGGTCTCTGAATGGCAATGCACACGGTTCAGCTATTGACACTCAGTTTCTCAAAGCAGATGTTTTACACATTTTCAGGGATGTGGTTTTCTGAATACAAATTAGTAGAAGTGGCAACGGAAATGGCAATCGGTGGTATTTGTAACTCAAATGAAAACATTCACATTTACCAATTGCTCTGTTTCTGGAGCTCTAATATAACGTTAACTATTTTTCTTGTCTGATTACATTCTTATTCCAGCATATATTTCTTTTTCCCATTAAAAGTCAGTAACTTGGTCTCTAAACAGCGGAAAAATTAAACACCAATTAGAGCAATTAGAAAATCACTAATTTTGTCTGCGGAGTCTGGTTCTGCATTCCCTTTAGATGCGTAACTTCCATGGAGGTCAACAGGAGGTCTGTGTGCAAACATGCATTAGGATCAAGTCATAAAGGAAAATTAGATTAAGGTTTTATAAATAACTGACCCTTTTTTCCTTAATTAATTAAATAATTGAAAAAATTCATCACAGCTCTGAAGTAAATTTTCTTCACTAAAAATTATTCTGTTTTTGAAAAAAAAATTTAAAATCCACTTTTTAAACAGGATTGTTTAAAAAGGTTAAACAAGATTGTTTCATTTAATCTGTATAGACATACTTTGAATACTTCATTTTAAAATAAATATATCTGAATCACTTTTAAATATAGTGCAAAAAAAAATCTGAGAACAGTGCTTGTTTCCAAAATACTGTAATAAAACATTTCAGCTAATAATGTTGTTTATTGAATTCAAATGATTTTTAGAGAAATGCATCAAGCTCATGACAGTAAACTGTGACCTATGTTTTCCAGTGAACAGAGAAGACAGGAAATATCTGCATAGGACTCTGCTGCAGGTCTGGCTGCTTGGAGGCTAGTTCCTGTAGGAACACTGCCCAATGACTGCACATTATTTGCTTCAGAAACAGGACAGGTATCTAATCTTTTTTTTCTGCTGAAAACCGTGCCTCCTACTCTGCCTTCCAAGCTGCTGGATTGTGTTAAGCATAGAAATTTTAAGTTATCTTTAGATTTAATGGAGTAGTAGAAGGACTGGGGGGAACAACTGGGTTGCTTCACTGTCAATCCTGTGATCCTTGAGGATGGTGTACAGCGAAGTCAGTCCCTCACTTCTGTACTCTGCCTTGCTCTCATTCTCCTTTTATTTCTTTATTCTCTTTGCCACAGTCCTCATAGTAGCAGATATTTCCAGTCTAACACAAGTCATCCTCTTCAGATACAAGTGAGTGATATAAACCTCTTTTTTTTTTTCCCAGACAAGAGAGAGGCTAGATAACTACTTCAGGTGACCACAAAGGTGTCCTAAGGCATTTATAGCTGGTCACTATGCAGATGTTCACAGGAGTCACCCTGTCTCCCAGCAGCTCCTGGAGATCCTGGGGAGAGGGAAGGCAGTGGACGGTACCCACATGCCCTGGGCACCTGAGGATGCCAGGACAGTCCCTGAGGCTGTCTGGGGGGGATGGATGTGGAAACAGATAAGGAGCAGATCCTGCTTTCTCAAATCCCCCTCAGAGCTCATGGATCCCAGTGTTACTGAAGGCAGAGCCCACCTGCCCATTATTCCTTGTCTGCAGAGACAGCTCTGTTTCTCCGTCCTCTCTGGTGCATTTCCTGCAGCAGCTGAACACACATGGGCAGAGAAGATACCATGCTCCCCAAACATTTAATCATATCCGTTTTCCTAATTACCCTTCCACTTATCTATTTTGCATGGCGGGTTTCTAGTTGTAAATAGGAAGCAATTGGTGGGCGGTTTGCCTCAAAGCATAAGGATTTTTTTTTTCTCTTGTTTTTCTGCAAGCATTTTTTTTTAAGATAGTGACACAGAAGAGGTGAAAATTCAGTTCAGTTCTATCTACACATAATTTTCAACTCCTTTTGCTTGTTCTCTATTTATTTATTTGAATACCTATTTATTTATATATCCAATTCTATTCTCATTAAAACTTCCTTGTTTTTTTGCCTCTCACTTTTCCCTCTGCTGGGATCCATCTTTGGGCAAGAAAACCAGAGACCATCCCAGAAGACCATCCCATCAGGATTACTTTAAGAGGACAGCTACTCAGATGGACTAGGGCACAGGAGAGAGCAACAGCAGAGTTCTGCCTTTTTGATAACCACTTTGAACAAATTCGGATGACAAAGGATAGGAGCACCCAAGCTGAGCAAAGGTCAGTCTGTCTGTCTTGCTGATTTTTCTACTTTCTTTTTCCCTCTGCAACAACCTTTTTATTGCAACATTATAACAATGTTCTGTAATGCAAAATCATGCAAAGTCGTTTTTTTTTCCTGCCTTCTCTTCCACTTCAGCTGAAGCACTCTGATTCTAGTACCCACCTAATTGCTTTTGATCTTGACAAAGTTCAAGTTACAGTATCTGATAGTTTTCTTCATCACAGCAGCCTCTGTTTCCACTTAATGAATACTGATGAGTTAGACACTAGAAAGTGCCTTTGGTCAAACAACTTGCCTTGTTCTGAATTCTCAGTAGATCTAAGCAATTACAAATCTGTCAGTACAATCTTCTTTACCTTCAAAATGAACTACAATGTTTTGTAATACATTTCTAAAACTTTTACCAAGAGTTTTTTTCCTGTAAGTTTTTTTTTGTGTAGCATAGGGCTGCAGGGTCCCTTTTCAATGCACATATTTATCTGGGCATGATCCTCCCAGGTCCTCCCTGGGCCACCAGCCTGTGCAGGAGCAGATGATGAGGGACAATGTGACAGCGTGGGAGGGAACCTGTGTGCTGGATACCCTTTCTGGGGCAGGATGGGACCACAGGATCTCACTTCACCCACTGTGATGCACAGACTTGCCCCTCGCTTGACATCAGAAGGATTGATAGCATCTTACAATAAACACCATGAAATCTGGACCACTTGGGTCTAACAAAATTGTCTGCCAAATCTAGCCCAGCCTTTAACTCACTGTTAGGAGCAGATATTAGGGTTACCCTTTTTCCCCACTTTTTCATAGTGAGGGCTGAAATGGCAAATTTAGACATTTCTTCAGGAATATAACATAGGACTCTAATCTGAAATAATGTATTTGCAAGGTTCTCAGATATAGAAAAGTTAGTGAAGGAAAATTATTCCTGCAGAGATACAATGTCATGTTCACTCAGGAGTTAATTTCTGAATAAAACCAACCTCAAAGCATGAATGGAAACTGAAAACCATGAAGCAGCTTCTGTTTTAAAGGAACTACTGAAAATGTGCATTACTCGTTCTTCAGACTTCTTACTATGGAAATTAGGCACACTCCTGGGTTTTCCAGCAATGTTACAATACCATGCCAAATTACTGTGAGAATAGAGGAATTTCTCATTGAAAAGCCCTCTCTGGACATGTAAAGAACAGTTTTTGAAGAGCAGTTAGTTCCACATGTGCTGAAGTGTGCTATTTAGCAGGAGAGCTGGGGCACTGACAGGTGGCAGGACAGGAAACACCAGCTCAGTGTCTCCAGATGAGGAGGTACCTGTCCAGCTCCTGCCCAGCAGCCCAAGCTGTGCAGAGAGGCATCATGACAGCCTGGGAGAGCCTTGTGTGATACCCCAGATGAAGTACAGTTTATTTGGGTATCCTTTGGAGCCTTCGGATGCAAAGAGAGAGCAAAAAAAGTGGCTACGGCCAGGGGGAAACTTCCCATGTGTGGGCCAGTGAAGTTACTTGCCCAGTTATGAACCTTGTTTTCCCCCTGACCAGTAGCTGTCCCTGTGTGGTGGTCCCTGACACTGGCACCAAGGACAGGAGAAAAAGGGACTGTGTGTCTTGGAGGGATGGTAGCCTTATTTACCTTTTGGCTGCAATGTTGCCTATTTGTGCCTAATTCATCACCCCCTCTCATGAGAAGATGCTCTTCTGTCACTGCTGCTCCTTGCTTCTCCAGCCAGCAGTAGTGCTTTCTCAGCCTACTCCTGCCCCAGACACATCCATTTGCATGTTTTTCAGGCTGCATCTCCTTTTGCTCCCTGCCACACTTCTGTTCTTGCTGGGTGCCTTTGTATCATCATTCCTTTTTCCTGGCAGGTGTTTCAACTTGTCCTAGTTTAATAAGTTTCACCTTCTGCATCCTGATGAAGCTGTTTGGAAAAAGGGAGGGTACCTTGGCAGAAATCCCCCGGCACGTAGTTCCCAGCTCAGTAGCAGCATCCTGGGAGCTGGAGCAGGATTTGCCCTGAATAAACTACACAGGGAATTGCCATCATAAATATGTCCTTTACACTCATTTCTTACTTGTCAGCAACTGCTGAGCCCAAGCTCAAGAAAAAGCCATGCAAATGATTTATGGGTTGTAACTAATATTTTAAAACAAAAACCAAACTGATCCCTGTGCTGAAGGAGCAATGAGGACACAATTCATTAACTAACAGCTTGGTCTCCGTCTTACATTTAACCAATAATACTCTATGACAAACAAACAAAAAAAAGAGATGTAACTGTACTCTGGGACCTGGTCTGTATGACCAGATCAGCATTCAGTGTTAGAAGTGCAGCTTCATAAGTAAATATGTGTGGCAAAAATGCTCTGACAGACACCTACACTCGTTTATTAAGGAGATGAGTAGAGTAATTTTTTGTCCCCTTAAACAGTAGAATGTTTTACCTAGAAAAATCTGTCGGCAAAAATAATTATGCCAGCACAGCTAACATAAAATGCTCCATTTTTAACAATTCAATCAAATAGCTTTTCTCTTTAGAAATAGATATTTTGGCAAAAATATAATTTCACAAAGGAAAGATTCTAAGTTTGTTTGTAAAAAGCTATACATTAGATTGTATTTTTTAAAAGGTTTACTTTTCTGCTTCTGATTTTTTAACTGAAGCTGCTCAAAGACATTTATTATATTAAAACTGCATCTTTTAGCGCTGAAACAAATGCAGCCCCTGTGCTGCTGCCTATACGGGACAGAAGACGAAGTGAAACTATGCAAAGGAGAACAGTCCAATTTCCAGAAGGCACCTGGAGATTCTATATGTTGATAGCCTATGAGCTACCAGCCATCTTCAGACTTACACTGGGTGATCAGCTCCCACTGATCGAAAACAAAGAAAACAGAAGTGAAAAACAGCTCATCTCACCTGGTCCTCGCTGTCACCTGTATGCTGATTACCATGATTACACCAATGTGCTTACCTGGCCTTGGAAGTGGGTACACAGGAGGTTTATGCTGCTTTTATCTCCAAAGCACAGTGCTGAGAAGAGCAGGGAAAACACCTTCATCTGGCATCAGCCAAGTGACCTTGGCCAAGCCTGCAGCAGCATCCTGGCCAGTTTGGGCTGCCCATTTGGGCAGTACGAGCGAGCCAGGAGCTTTGTGGAGCTGTGGTGTGAGCGCGGGGCTGTGGCTGCAGGCGGCTCCCGCGGGCACATCAAGCTGCCGGGCATCACTTAGGTGTAAAGCAGCTTGAGGGCTGCTCTAGGCAACAGCAAGCCCACTTTTCTTGGAGAGAAAAAAAAGGGCTCCTTCAGGCTACTTTTGCGCCCTGCATTCGGGGCATATAATCCTCCGCCGCAGCCACAGAGTGGGGCCCTTGTCTTTGGGAGCCTGCGGAGGGCAGCAGATGCGAAAAGGTCACTCAGCCGGGGAGCAGCTGGGCTGTAATTCACAGTCTCCTTGGGCAGCCGTAGCGGATGCAGCGAAAACAAGCCTATCAAGAAGAATGGGAGGTACATGGACCTCTTAAATAACCTTCCCACGCAGATGCCTTTGCCAGGGCTCTCACCAAAAAAAAAGTAAAAAGCACTGAAGGAAAAAGCTCAAGTACGGTGAGCGTGATGCTCCTTGGCAGTTCAGTCCTGCCAGAGTACCATGGGGTTAGACAGTGAGGGGAGGGCAAACAAGCTGCACAGAAGAGGAGTAAGACTTGCTCCTGGGTTAAAAGGCGTTTGTAAGAAATCCAGACAAGACTTTCAGTTTACGGAGACAAACCCTTCAGGTGAGCTGGCAGACAGAGAGGGGCTGAAAGCAGATAATTTCAGTGGAATAAACTCTCCACAGAGCTGAAGAGTTGCTAAGTGAAAAGCATGACACTATTTTGTGTTGGGAAAAACATGGTAATGTTCAGGGCAGATAAATATAATGGGTTAACTTGACAGTAGGACCAAGGTGACCAGCAGTGCAAGAGTCTTAGATATAGAGGCTGCTACAGCCTTCAGCAGGTACTCTTTGATTAAATATGCTTGAATGGACCATATTTGTTGAACTAAAGCAAAATAATTTTTCTGTGTATTCCAGAAACTCCTTCTCTTCTTTCCTCATGCATGTTTTAGTCATATTTTTTTCCATAGATTTCCATGTATTCTTTGCAACTACCTGATGCCATGCAGCCTTGGAGTCATATCTTACCACAGTTAACAGCAGTGTTTGAGTTAGAGGGCTTAGTAGCAACCAAAAATTGCTCAGAGCAAAAGCTGACTGTGAAATGTGAACCCAAACCACAAAAAGGCAGTGGAAAAGCTGGAAAAGTATGTGGCTGCAGGCAGGAGGGGGAGCAGAGCAGCTCTTTAGCAACAAATTATTGAACTAATTACCTTCTAGTAAAGATACTGCTTACTCAGCTCCAGGGATGAGAAAACACATCAGGAGGAGGCAGTGAGCCAGAAGCCTCTGAGTTTTTGCACTGACATGAAGGGGGCCGTCTGACCATCGTCTGATCCAGTCCTCTTGCTCAAAGCATGGCCATCTGCAGACAGGTCAGCACATGGAAACGCTGCAGCCTCTCTGGGCAACCTGTGCCAGTGTTTGACTACCCTCTCTGTAGTGTATTTTCTTGTGGAATTTCATGTGTTTCAGTTTGGCCTCTTGTCCTGTTGTGGGCACCACTGGGAAGGCCCTGGCTCCTCTTCTTCCTCCTTCCCATGAGGTATTTACATACATTGATGAGATCCTTCTGAGTCTTCTATAGACTAAACACTCCCTACTCTCTCAGCCTCTCCTCGAATGAGAGATGCTCCAATCCCTTAATCATCTTAGCAGCCCTGAGTTGGGCTCAGTGTGGTACCTCCACATCTCTCTCTCTTCTGCTGGGGAACCCGGGACCGGAAGCAGCAAAAAATATCCCTGCAACTCTAGTTGGAATAGAATAGTAGAATATTTGCAGCTGGAAGGGACCTACAGTGATCATTTAGTCCAATTGTCTGACCACTTCAGGGCTGACCAAAAGTTAAGCATGTTGATAAGGGCATTGTCCAAGTGCCTTTCAAACACTGACAAGCTTGAGGCATCCACCACCTCTCTAGGAAGCCTGTTCCAGTGTTCTCAGGTTATCTCAGGCTCAGATTCTCAGGTGGATTTCTTTTCTTCTTCCTCTTTTTTTTTTTTTTTCTTGAAGAACTGGTACTTAGCAATCCTCAAGAATGCCATTGTGGTTTTTGCCTGTGGTTTCTCCTGATGCTATTTTGTTGGAACCTACTTGTTTCTATTCAAATCTGTCCTGAAGAGAACAGATGCAACTCAGCTGAAATTGTGATGACTGTACAATCCCGTATGTCACTGCAGAGTGGGAAAAAATTAATAGCATCTAGTAAACAACAAAGCAAAATCAAATGTGAGGTTTCAGTTATCTTTGCTATTTTCTGCAGTCTGAAAAATCCTTCTTGTTCTTGTTTGACAACAGCTCACTGAACACAGCCAATGGGTTTTCAACAGTTTGTATTTTAATGTTAAATGTCTCTATATCTGCAAGTATAAACACATTGCTGGGAACAAATACCCATCTCAACCTATGGTCTCATCTCTGGTTTTGATTAAATTCCTCCATTTGCAGCAAAGGAAGCAATAAATTTACAACTTTGTCAGTAAGGGAAGATAGTTGAGCAGTTGCTCTGTCTTGATTTACAGATCATATATTTTTATCTACCAGTCAACATACAAATGCATTCTGCTACAGGTTTGGGATTTCAAAGAGCTTTCAGAAGGGAAATAATGTTTCCTAATCCCTTTTAAATAGCTACCTCTTCTTTCAAGGCCAATTGTCAATTACAGTGAAAATGACATACAAGAAACTTTTGTCTAGATGAATAAAATATTCAAGCAGTAAATATATTCATCAAACCAGTTTGGCTCAGGGAGTCTGCAGGCTTCCATTCTTTATTGGTCAGCAAGTTCTTTGACCTCTGTAAGGAGCTAATCACCACCATAAGTCATTACCAATTACCATACTGCATGTCCACTTTTAAAAATTGAAAACAACAACTCCAGCATCTTCTGTATTGTTTGGCAATAGCAGCTGCATTTCTAATGACTATATTTACACCAGGCTTTCCAAATTTGTATTTTAAAGCCTGTGTAGTTAATGGCAGAGTCTGTCTTGTTTATGAATGCATTGACAGCTCAGCAAGAAGGATAAATGTGTTTGGGAAGTGTTCCCTAATCCCTTGGCCTGCTGGGCAGTAGTGCCAGGCGAGTGGAGGGCAGCTGCTCCTGCTGAGACCGTCCCATCTCCCAGAGTTACACCTGTGTTATGGCAGTAACAGAAATGGCAGTGACAGTGCCATACCTCTCCTCAGGTCTCTCCAGTGACTTGGATCCAGCCATGAGAGCAAAATTTGCATGGGCTTGAGTGGCAGGATGGAGCTGTGCTCACACAGTGCAGTAAGGACAAAAAGGCATTGCACCACAGTCGGGCTGCAGTTCTAGCAGGTCACACTTGGCACTTCAAACTACGACTTTGAATGTTTGGCTTGATTTAAAGCCCAGCTAACCAGAGGATCCAGTTCACAACATTGCTCATTATTTTACTGCAGAAATTGAGTGACATGTTACATTTTGAGCAGGGGAAATGATAACCCAGAAAATGGCATGGTAAAGAGAAAAGAGATTGTGAAACATCATCCATTTCTCTTCCTCTCTCTCTGGCCTTTCCTTATGCTGATAGGGAAAAGTGGCTGAGCCACTGCCATTTTTGCCTGCCCATCCCTTCCTACCCTCTGCAGGTATACCTTGCACTTCGTGCAGGTCAGAGCACAGGTCTGCTGGGCCATTATGCAGATCCTGTCCCCCTCCACCCCACTGTGCATTTCTGAAATTACAGGACAAAGCCTGGCCCAGAAAGTCCTCACCAGTAAAGCAATTTCTGTCCCTGATGGCCCTGCTCACATGAGTACAAACACCATGTGCCTAAAGGACAGTTTAGGAACTCTTCACTTGCTACCTGTATTTGTTGAATGCAGGTCTTTTACAAGAAACCACTGGTTTGTCCTGGTATCCAGTAAGAATAAGCTGCAGTATTAGTGAAGAATGAAAAGGAGTTGTGTGGTATTTGTGATTCAGCAGGAAAAGCTGCCCCCTGGAGGAACAGGTCATTAGGCAAATGAGATAATGAGACGCAATGGGGTCCAAAAACACCTCCACACATTCAACAGTGAGCATTGTTATTGTAGTCGCTTTACTAAGTTAACCAAAGAGACTCAAAAACTGAAATACAGACTTCATACAGAATGAGTTGGGAGTACAAATAAACAATATCAACATTCTTCAAGAATTAGTTGTGTTTATAAACATCAATAAATACTGAAAAAGATGTGAAAATTGAAAAAAAGGAAACAATATCAACAACTTATCCCAATATTTATAACTTAAGCAGATTTTTTTGTACTTTAGCAATAGGGATTTCATCCAGAAGTCCTTATATAATTAAAAAAGGAAAAGAAAAGTAGTCAGCATATTGCTGACACAAAAGCAGGGGAGGGGCCACAACTAGAGCAGAAAAATGACACATCCCGTTAGAACTGTGTTACAATTTGGCAGGAATACTCTTAATGAACACCGTATATGTGTGAGAAAGAGACAGCATCACTATTACAGGCAAGAAATGATGGTCAGGTGTCATTATCCATTGTCCAAAATGAAAATTAGTTAAAGGGGAAATGAAGACTAGAAAAGTAAACGGGAAAAAAAATAAGGAAACTTTTAAAAACATCTCTTGATAATAGTCTCCTAAGGCAAATGTTACATGCACTACCTTCCCAAGAAACTAGACAAAGCTCTCCCATTCCCCGTATGTTTCCTTTCATTTATTTTCATGAAGAAAGGTTTGAGAGAGCAGAGCGCTGGGAAGAAATACTGCAAACCTCTAAGTTAGTGAAAGAACTTCCAGCATCACTATTGTATTCAGGGTACGAGGAACTGGAAGAAATTATGTTTTTCAGCCTCTGAAGTGCAATGATCAATAGCAAAAGGAGAAAAGCTAAGAGACTAAGGAATATAGAAACATAGACATAGACGTTGGATAAACGGCCAGGTGATGAATCCACTGAAGTTGAAAGGGATGTGGGATACAGCTCCAGAAAAGTCCCATTTTCCATGTTTCCCACAAATCCAGATGAAGGGTCAGGTTCTGACATTATTGGGTTTGTGTTTTAAAAATCACAACAGATCTTGTATTTCAAAGGCAGTCTTAGTAGCATGAAAAGGGTTTCTTTTAAGCGAACATTTTTCCATCACAATGGAGAGATGACAAGTCAGCCAGTGAATGAATTTATCCTTTACTTCTCAAGACCAGGACAATTTAAGATTATATCCTTCAGAACTGCAAGGGAAAAAAAAAGAAAAAAAAAGCAAGATTAATTTACCAGCAGGTTATGTGCACCTGACAGAATTTAGCTCTTAGGAGTTACATTTCTTAGCTCGAAGATGGAATTCCTAGACAATTAGCTAGCAATTATCTTTATATCTCAATTTTCCAAAATACAGGGATTAGGAGAAATCCTACTGAATCCTAAGGAATTAAAATTGACCCTTCCCAACCATGAGTTGTTTAATTGCAGAACAGCACAATCAAAAATGTACTCTTTATGGGACAGAGATATTGGAATCCAAATTTATCCTGTGAAAAAAATCTAGTCAAGGAATGAAACCCCCTCTCAAGACTTCAGCTCCTCAACCTAGAAGAGCAAAGCCACTCAACATCACAGTTTCTGATGAATCCATTAGCCACTGACTCCACAGTGTCTTGCCAGACCTACCCAGAATTAGAAAATCTGCCAGACCTGCTTTCTTACTGTATATTTAGAAAATGTTTTGAATGGTTTCAGATATCAAAATGCACCTTGCTGTAATTCTGTCATGGGGATCTCAATGACAGGCATGTTTCAGTGAAGTGATGCAGCTTCTGACACCTACAAGCAAAATCCCAAGGAATGGGCAGCCCTGCCAGCCCAGCAAGCATGAGAGGACTATCTAAGGGCTATGGACAAGAGGTTACATTCCAGATGTTGTTTTATTGTTTATTTATTGTGTTTGTTGTTTTATAGTGGAGCTTTTGGTGGTCTTAATCAAGCATCCCAATAGCCTACAAGATATGCAGGAATACAGAACAGCATCTGCAAATACCAGATAAAAATATTCCTACCCTTGTGGTATATAACTCAGAGTGATGCATAAAACATACTAAACTAAAACCATTTTATAACTCTAATAGTATTTAGCCCCACAGGAAACAGTATTTGTTGTACCTCGTGAAATAAGTCACAACAGACTGAACAAAGAGAGCCTTATGAGATTATACTCCTTTTGAACTGTCTTTAATTTAGTGATACAAAATTAACTAATGGAACAATATGTGTTCATTTCATGTTCTGGAAGTAGTTAAGTGTGTTATAGCTAATTTGTCCTTTTTAAAAGATAGGCTTTGATATAGAAGATGTTTATTCTTAATTACTTGTCATAATGAAAATCAGATCCATTATTAATTGAATTGCTCTATAATAACTTAAGGAATTAATTCACATGAATTCTTTAACATGGCAGAAGTTGAAAGCCTTTAAATTTTTCGCAAATTTGAAATATACTACTTTCTACTTTTACTATTAGCACTTGGCCATGGTACAAGGAACAACTTTGGCACTTTTTGAGACTTTTTTTGAGGTTAGTGGAAAATTTATAGTATTAAGTAGGACTAATCAGAACCTCTGTTAAGCAGAGATGTGAGTGTTTTGCTAAATCAGAGCATTTATGGGTCGTACAACATCACCCAGGCTATTTTTAAATGAGTATTTTGTAGTGAGATCAGAGACACTGTAAACTCTGATTCCAAATGAAGCCACAAGTAGTATGTTCAGTGCACCACAGCTACCACTTCAGCACAGGTTCCTGCTTCTGCTGGGGGAAGAAGGTAAGTGCCATGACCTGTTTGTCTCTCTTACCCTGATCCTCTTGAAGGAATAACCCCCAGAGAGTCAGATGTCAGCTTCACTGTCTTGTTAGGTAATTGGGTTTTCTCTGCATTCCTGAAAACTAAATACAACAACATCATAACATTTAGCCAAAACCTAGTTCCAAAAAATGATTGGGAATTTTGTCACTGACTTCAAAGTATAATGGCAAAGCTGGCTAACTGCAATAACCTCATTGTCTTTCTAAGAGCTGTAAACTGACCCAGGAAATGAACTAAGGAGGCAAAGTTTTCACATTCTGTAGTGGTCCCTGCCTTTCCCTCATCTGTTTTTGGAAAGCTGAGTTGGTGTAAGGCAAAGAATGAATTGCAAGTGTTGCTCCTGAATGACTGCAGATGGAGAGGAACTCTGACTGTCTGACAGGAGAAGGCTTTCCAACTAACCACTCTTGAAAGCTCCTGGGACAGGAGAACTGGCACCTGTCTGCTGGGGGACTCAGATTTTGTGGTGTAGCTGGATCTGGATTACTTTGTCAAAGGCACCTCTGCAATGCCAGGACAGAGCTGTGTGACTTGAGGAGGCTTCCTGAGTATGGAGTGCAGCCTCACTGCTGAAAGCCCCAGATCATACTCTGCCTTTCTGACAATGGCTGAGTTTTCCCGCTGCTATTGCTCCATTGTTACACAACCTGCTACTCTGATGGACAATCTGCCTAGAAGATGCACAAAAATTTCAGTAAAACAACCCAAAAATTTCAGTAAAACAATTCACTGTTCCAAGAAGGCACAGACTTTACCTCCACACTCTGCTGGTTTTAGATGTACAAGAGAGCAAAACATTGTTCTGCTACTCTGGTACTCAAATATGAGGGCTGGCACAAAAGGAAAGGCTCTCCTAGACACTTGGTGTCGTTTGTACATCCTGGCTTTTCAATCAGACCCACTATTTAGGTATATTCTTCCAGCTGTGCATTTTTTCTCCGTCCATGTCTTTGGTATAAATCACCTTTCACAGGTGAAGACAACCACTCTTATTCCAGGGGTAAGCCAACTTGGCAGATACTGTAGGCAGGCTCAGTTGGAGTTTTTCATATTCCCTCTTACCCTGTGGTAAGTGGGAGATAGGCAAGGTGGCATTCACCAGAAGAAGGGCAAACTGGGCAGGTGAGGGATCAGGCAAGGCATCACTGTGTAAGAGGCCAGCCCCGGGTACCAGGCAGTACCACGCCTGGGCAGCCATGCCAAAGCTATCCACTACTTGCATATCTGATGGTATCTGCCACAAAATCCATTTTGTGAGAAAATGCAAATGTGGTCAGGAGCAGAGGCCTCACAATTCGCATATGCCCCGAGTGCCAAATTATATGTAACATATGTAATTTAATCTTTAGCATTGCTAAGACAGTAACCATCTCCCAGTTTAGACTAAAGTGAATATTAAATGAGACTGCAACACTCTCCAGAATGGCATGAACAGATCTTTTTCATAGTCCCAGTGTTGTAAATTCTTTATCATCTGTATTGTATTTCTTCACATATCTTGATGCAACAACTCTACTTCTCCAGGCTCAGCCAGGTATAATTTAATGGTGTGTACTCACACTACTGAAACCCTAAAACTTGAGGAACAGGCAGCAAAGATAAGTCTGGTAGACTCAAATTCTTGTGAGTTTATCAGCCACAGAAAGGCACTTTGTTTTCTTGGTTCTTCCTGGATTTTTGTGACTACAAGCTGAGAAATACTTTGGCTGTTTCAGAGTCTCCAAAATGTTAATCAGAGAGACAAATTGACATCAAAGAAAATCAGCATTTTTATATTACATAAAGTAACATTTTTTCACAATCTCCTATGAACTGTTTCTTTACAGGTAGAAGGTGTCCTAGAAAGCCCTTATTGTAAACATCTCCTAACAGATGAGATCTTAATTTGCCTTTAGCAGAGTTAAAACAGAGAGGTCCCTCATCTGGCCAAATTTCAATATGCTGTTAACAGGGCAGGAAGAGCAGGAGGAAGATTGTGCAGGTTCCCAGGTGATATGGTGATGCCAGTTCTAAGATAAGACCTACTCATCCCTAAAGATGTGTTACCCCTCCCCAGGTTCTGCTGACATAGTGACTGGTTCCAAAAGCTGGCAGCAAGTTTTCACTAGACTGATATACGTATGAAGGCCAGGGAGCTGCTGGTTTAATTCTTTCATCTTCCCCCTCACCACCTTTGTTTTCTACATTTATTTCCTTCCTATATTACCAATATTGCCCTTCCAGCAAACGTGTAACACAAAGCATTTAATGCCAATAAAAGTATGTTTGCATGCTCATAATAAAGGGCTGAGTGAATTTTACGTACCAGGAACACTTCAGCCTTGAAAGGCAATATGCTATAGACTGGAAAAATGTAGCAGTTTAACATCATGCAACTAAATAAGACAGTAGCTCTAGACAGAAAAAAAGAAAAAAGCAACATTTTGTTCCATTGAAAATATAGGTAGGAAAGGCAAAGAAGGACTTCTAGCTTGCAGTTTACCAAGAATATGATTCTTAATACTTCTTGGATACATGCCTTTGGCAACTAAAAGACCACAAGTAAGTAGGATGCTTCTTTTTCCCATTACAGACGGACCTTTCAGGAGCAGAGAATCCCTTTTCCACTCTGCCTGGAAAACAGGATCAATAGCCAACTGACTCAATAAAATAGAGCACAGAAGGAAAAGAAAAACTATTTCCTGCCACAAGCAAAGTTTTCCTTTTAATTTATGATCTAATTTCATTTTTTTACTATGATTTAATATGATTTAAATTTATGTCTTTGAAAATCTAAGAAGACAAGTGTCCAGATGGCTTGGTTGCAGGTTAAAATCAAGTTATATTTTGTTTGGGGGTTTGTGTGGGGCTGGAAAAAGGAAATTCTCAGAGCCATAAGGATACTTAGATTGATTCAGATAAGCTCCAATGATTCTCTAATTTACATTTCCCATGGATCTGTGGATTATAGAGTCATTTATATCAATGTAAATCAAACATGTCGTGACCTGGGATCAGACCTAGAACCTGTGAGTTAAATCTGGTCTTTAAAAGTAAAAGAAAAATGAGCAAGGAGAAAGAATAAAATACTTACAAGCAGGAAGAAGACATGGAAATAGAAGCCGAATGTACAATGCGGAGGATGTGGTTGGTGATCACGCCCAAATCTAAAGGGACTGCATGCTGAGAAAAGCCCCTATAAAAAAAGCAAATAAAAGTGGAAGAATTTAGTAATAACTACAATAATAATAAAATAAAGGAAGGACAAGTGCTGAATTTTGACTGCTCTTACTGCCAGAAATTTCAGAAAAAAACAAACCAACTGGAATCCTGGCTTGTGTTTTATTCCTGCTAACAACATCCTTCTGCTGCCCGGTTACAGCACGGCATGTACAGCATCAAAACCATGATCCTGAACTCTGCTTTACAGACAGGCTTTGATAACACCTTTCTTTTCTTCTGCAATGTGCTCCAGGACCAAGACAGACATCTGTCCCCTGGCACCTTTTTAAGCACTAGAGCACAGTATCTGCTCTCCAATTCATTTCACATTATACCCTGAAGACTCCTGCCAGGAATCAGGTCTTTTGGATTTCACTTTATTCCTTCTCTTTATTTCTGACTATCTGCAGTTTAAGTTTTTGCATACCTGAAATATCCAAACTGAATATGTTATATGCACAAGAATAGCTAGAAGAATTTTGTGTGCTACGTGCATTCAATACCTAAAATTAAAATGCAGCCCCTGAACTGTTTTTAGTAAAGTAAATTAAATTTCTTGTGTATGAAGAAACAATCCCAGATGATGCAGATTAAAGCAAAAGAGGGGCCAGTTTCAAAAGGATTTTCCCCACTGGGAGAGAAAAGACACTTTCACAATCATTGTACATCTTAGAGCTCTGCCCCTTCAGCACATTTGGTTTGACTGCGTTAGAGAAGAAGATCTCTGGGGATGGATGTTAATGCATTGTTGTGCTGCTTTCATCCCTTCAGTCACTGAATCACTTACAGTTTAAGCCTCTCCAAATTCAATAAAGAAAATTATCTAGTGCAGCTGTTAAAAGACAGTATTGTTGAAATCCAAATGTTTTGATAACATTGACTATACTAATGTTCCACCCAAAGGGAGTCAGACAGCTTCTTGACCACCTCTTTGTGCAGGACAGGTAGGAAGCTGCAGGTGCAAGTCAGCTGCCCCAGAGATGGACCCAGCATATGCTCTAGATATGAGGGTGTGCACCCTTGTCACCTTGCCCAGAACTGCTTCTGAGGCTGAGGCAGGTGTAGTACAGGATGCAGAGGGGATACAACAGCCCCTGTATACCTTTTCTCTGGCAAATATGCCTCACATAGCCAAGAGCTCTAAACTATGCCCCTCAGTTTTGTCTGCTCGTAGCAGAGACCCTTTCCCTCCCCTTTATTTCTTTTCTGGGGGAAAGAGGCATAGATCTCTGCAAGAGGGCTGTATCTTCAACCAAGGCAAATAAAAATGATTTTGCTCTTTTGTCTGGGCAGAATCTTTGTTAGTCCATCTCCCGCCAGATACACAGAGCGCTGGTCTTGCCCGTTTAGTCCTTCATTCAATACAACAGTGCCACAATCTCCAGCAAGGCAAGGGGAACAGAGCCAACCAAATCCTGAGCTGATTAAACATGAAGTGAAAAACACAAGACACCCTCGAGGCTTCCTAAGTGCAGGCATTCATATTCAAATGGCAAGTGTACACAGTGAGACCAGGAGGGGTGAGCTTTTAATTATCTTTGAAGAACAGAGAAATACTTGGACCAGAACATCAACAAGCTTATCTTGAGAAGACCCCTTGGCATCACAGTTGTATCCCACAGTCCTTCATCCTCTTGCACCACTCTAATGCCCTTCACAGCTATTTTTGCCGTTTCAGCAGCAGTAGCCCACAGAAGGATTTGGCCCAAAGAGCGTATTCATTCGCTGTGCCAGTAAGATGTGCGAGGAGCAGGGGCCTGTCTGTTCCCTGTATCTCTCAGGATGTGGAAAGGGGTAAGGAATCTCACTGCTGTACATCTGGCACCTCAGGTGGGAAAATGGGGCCCTCCTGGTCCTGCCTCCCATGAGACCATCAATTTGAATCTCACCCAAAGGACACACAATCACCAAGGAAATCAGTCTCCTTCATGTGCTGGTTTGTTAAAAATACTTTTTTCCCTTTTTTTTTTACATTTCCTGTGAAAAATCACAGGTTGCTGAAAAAAACCCACTCAAAACTCAACAGCCTACTCTCTGCTGACCATAGTGATGGGTCATATTTGATTTCTTGGTGTCCAGTCCCAAATTTATTCCCCTTATTGCCACTCTGAATAACTTTTTTTGCCACTCTCAGCCAAATTCAACCCAGGCAGAAACCTAAAACTGATTTGAGCTCCTAAAGTTTAATTGCAGTGGGTGATCAGGCAGAGAAAACGTGAAGGTTCACACAGCCATTTGGTTGCCCATAACAGCTGTAAATCCTGGTAATTGACTTCTGCAGTCAAAAACAGCCACTAAGGTGTCACTGTCAAAGTAACAGACCCTGGGTGCCCAACTGGAAAGGAGGTCTAGGGCAAGGTTAGCCAGGGAAGAGGAGAAACCAGCAGGTGTCAGGAATCCTTAACTTCTGCATTTTGTGTAACGACTTCTTGTTTGATGTCTTGCAACCTCAGATTTGGAAGTTTTGTTTGAACAGAAAATTTAGTGTAGTGTAGAATGGCTACCTAATGAGAAATGAAAATTCTATTAAAACCCATTTTCCTCAGTAGAACAAGTATACGAAAGTATTTCAACTGCTTCTGCCTTGTTGCCTCCTTTCATGGTTGAGTCATCCGATTCCTGCTACCCCTTCTTTTGGAGACTGCAAATGGCTCTGTGGAGCATCCCACTGACACTACTGATAAGCCTCTCAGGAGACGCCATCCAGCATGTGTGTGTGTGGCCTAGTGGTGATGTAATTAATCTCAGAACAAACAAAAGTTAATTAAGCTTTGCTACCTCACACCTGACTCTGCACATGGGCTCCTGATAACTACCTCTTGTATTTGACACAAGCAGACCAGCACTGGACTCCACAGCTGGGGCCAAATGGCCAGTGCCGTGGAGGGCTGTACACTTTCGTTGCCCTTCATGAAGCCACCACACTTCTCATGGGGCAGTGCTTCAGCTCCTGCACATCGTTTACTCAGATCAAAACCTACCAGATAAAATATCAAGACCCAGGGCAAGCAGTCCTTGTTATCAGAGCTTGCTTTCATTTTCCATCACATTCATGTGTGAAACTAAAAACTTGCAGTGCTTAGACCCTCATGTTCAGCTCCAGGTAAAGGGGGATATCAAACATATCCCCTTCATCTACAAGGAATAGAGTTTTAGGACAACGTGTGGCTAAATCTGGAACTGAATGGGCCTAAGGTCTCTATTGTCTCTCCCAGTGCTGCAGCACAGCATCCTGCCCGATGCTGCTGCCGTGGCTGCACACACGAGCGGACCTGAGAGCCTCCGTCACCCACACTCCATGCGGGCACATCCACTCCTGCCTCGGGAGACCTCTGGGCAGCCTTCAGCAAGGAGCTCTGCTGAACAGTAAGCGCCCTTTAACTTTGCTAGTCAGTGGGGTTATTGGTCCTTAACTAACGAAGCTGTGACCCAGGAAGTAGAGTCTTGAACAATAAGAAAACATTTTTCTATTGCAAAACTCAGCTGACATACTGATTTCAATATATTTTATAAAAACAACGTGTATAAATCACACATTTTATAAATCGCAAATTTTATAAATCCATATCGCACCCAAAAATGTCAAGCAGATTTCATTTCAACCTTCTTAGGAATCTTGTCACAATATAAAGCTAGGACACAATTTTTTACACTTGGTTCAACAGAAATTTCTGTTAATGCATCATTTTCAGATTTTTTTTTCTCTCAAAAAAACACAGATGCAGCACCAGCTACATACTGTACACTTAAATGTCAAGGGAGTTTTAGGCACAGATGTGCTATCACAGTAACTCCGCTCACTGTAACTCTGCTTCCCAACTTGGATACCTCAGCATGCTTTACCAAGAAAAGTAAGAAAACAGCCTTTGCCTTTGATTCTCTGTTTCCCCTCACTGCTGTAACAGAGAAGATCCCTATCCTCACGCCATTCCTTATTTTACCGACACAGGCTGCAGGCATGCCCTCCCTTGACAAAGAAATCATGGCATATTTGTGTGCCTAATATTCACATACAGTCCCTGTTTGCAAAACAGCCTGCAACAACTTAGGCAAAGAGACAACACGATTGCAAAGGGAGTTGCAGCAAGCCATGCTGTGCCGTGCAAGCATAAGGGGGCAGGGTTGCACCTGAAATGCCAAAAAAGAGCAAGTGAGGATAATGTAGGCTATGGAAGAAGAGTTTTTGCTGGTGCTAGGTAGAGTGATCTGTTCAACAACTGCCTCTCAGATGTCCTAGCTTTAGAGGACACTGTTGTGCTCAAATCCAGAGCAAGAGAAATTCCAGTGGTGAGGATGGTGGCAGCACGGGTGCAGGCTTGTCTTAGCATCTCACCAGAGGGCTGCTGAAGGCATCAAACCAAAGCGAGTGTGCTGGGACATTCCAAGGAAATTAAAGGACTGATGGACAAAGTGCCTATACGAAGCTACAAGTAAGCACAAGGTGGAGCTCAGAGAAATACAAAGATGATGGCTTGAGGGAGAAAGATGCTGAGAGCACAGGCTGATCAAAGCCTAGGGGTATGTCTTGGGAAAGCAGGAGAGTTGGTACATCATGTACGGGGAGACTGTCAAGGACAGTGAAAGCCTGTGACTGACATGTTCGATGCAGGGGGAAAGATGGAGCAGCAGAAGGACTGACAAAGAGGGGAGATGCAGATGAAGTGGCAGGCTAAGAGGTGGGTTTTGCAGCAGTGCCATGGACCGACTATGTCGTAACAGGATTTCCTCTGCGCAAGCCAGGAAAAGGAGGCAACCACAGTCATGAAGACACAGGGGGAAGAGTGCTTGCAAAAGAGTGCAGGAGGTAGAGGTGAAAATATACCGACTTTTTAGTATTTAGATTCCAGCAGTATTTAGACCTATCAGAAACATCAGATTTTTCAGTAACTTCTGAATGTACTCTGTTGTTGAGATAATTCCTCTTCTGTTTCTGAGTAGATGGGATGCAAGGAGGAAAGGCTCCGTTGCGTCCTGCCTCTGATGGGGAATTTACAGAATACAACTTATAATTTGCACTGCACCAGTAAGACCCAGTTATGAACAAAGACACTTGGCAGAGGTGAGCTATCCCAGTTCAGCCTTTTACATCTGAAAAGGTTAACAAAGTGTCCATGGCAATAACTTCCTAAGCCAAACACATTCAAACACATACGTGGTGATAGTACTAGATTAGACCTGGATGCTGAAATAGCCCAAGACCCCTTCCCCAGCAGTTCCGGGTCCTGCAGCATGTATCCCGTTGACAGCAAAGCACACGTACTGGATACAGCAAGTAGCAGTCTGCAGGCAGGCCAGCCTGTGTGCCAGAGCACAGGAAAGCTGGGGGAACATGAGGGAGGCAGGGGTGCCTCTCCTTCCCCTGCCTTGGGTGACAGGGATGACCCAGTCCGAGGAAGAGGTGGGAAAGGAAGGCAGCCAGTACACAGCTACAATCAGCAACCATCCCTAAGGGGAACAAGCTCTTCTAGGCATAACAGCAGAGAGAAGGCAGCTGGTTGGTTTCACATTGCCTTTTGTATCTGTCTGTTCAGGCACAGGAAAGTTAGAGTGGATTCAAAATTACTGTAAAAAGCAAAATCACAAGGAAACAGACATAGACACTCCAGCTGGATCCCTTATCATGATAAAACTGACAGCACTATATGCATCTTATATGGTCCAGATTTTACACATTTCTCCATCTTTCTCCCATTCTGCTATAATTAGCTAAGAATTAAATTTAATAATAGCTAGCATGCATTCCTAATTGTCTTTGCTTATATAAATGTTAATCAGCATGGCAAATTCTCAGCCCTTTACCACTATTTTCACAATTTTCCTCTAACTGTTTAGCATTTGCAAGGGTAGCAAGAGTTTGCTTCACTTGATTTCTGTTCCAAACTTTATTACATCTAGCAAGATGATGTTGAAACAGCCTGCAGCTTTTGGGCAGACATAAAGTGTTTGCAAAGGGCACATTTTTGTGCATCCATCCTGGGTTTTTTTCCACGCTGTGCTGTCTAAGCTCAGCTCTTCTCCAGCTACATTGGATAGACATGCTACAATTTATTTGCAGAGGGAGCAATTCTCTCCTCGTCATCTTTCCGCAAACAATGTGAAAGAGCACACGGGTGGCAGTCTGTGCTTATGCCCGCTGAGCCAAGAATCTGCTTGCACAGTGATGACCCAATGGTCTGCGCTATCATACCCCTGGGCTGCAGCATCTTTCAGCAAAAGAAACCAGCCCGTGCCTCCCTTCTCTCCGCATCCCTCCTTCCAGAAGCTGTGCGGCCCCGTGCTGTCCCCACGCTCTCCCAGAGCGTTCCCCTTTTTGCCTCCGCCGAAAGCAATTTCTCCAAAACCAAGAAGCGTTCGTTCAATTCAAGCACTCTGACAACCCGCGAAGTGAGTTAGACTAAAAACAGGTTCTTTCCAAAATACGTTTGTGAACGATCAAGCACAGGCCAAAAACCACGTACCTCGGTTAAACGCTTGTGAAAATCAAATGCCCTTGGTTACAGCATAGGACAGGGAAACCGCTGAAGATGCCCCCTCGGAGCAGCAGCACGGGCGAGGCACGGCGGGAGCTGTTCCAGGGCGCACAGCAGCTTCCCAAACCCGACCCGCCTCAGCCGGCGCGGCACCGCTCGGCGCCGGACAGCGGGAGCGAGCGGCCCCGGCGCTGCGGGAACGTGCGAGCAACAGCGCTCGGCCGCCGGGCAGCCGTGCCCGCCGAGGCTCCGCTCGCACCGAGGGCACGAACAACGCGCACCGGGTGACGGGCAGGGGGAGAAAAAAACACCCCACACCCGGAGTTTCGACCTCCCTCGAAAAGGCAGACGGCTGACGCCGCCGGGGTGCTCCGGCTCGGGATGCTCCGGCTCAGGCGCAAGCGGCAGCGCGGCACCTTCCTGCCCGCAGCCGCCCCGCTGGGGCAGCTCGGCTCCCCGCTCCCGCTCCCCGCTCCCCCTGCGCGGCTCCGGCCCCGGCTCCCGCTGCTGTCCCGCGCGGCCGCGGAGGCAGCACCGCCCCCGGCCCGCCCCTCGCCCGTCCCCGCCGCCCCCCGCCCCGGTGCCGGGCAGGGCTGTGCCGGGGCAGGGACTGGGGCCGGCCGAGCGCACCCTCTGTGTGAGAGCCCGGGCGAGGCTCTGCGCTCACCTGGAAGTGGGGCGAACGCCCCCACCTCACTGGCGTTAGGGGATGGAAGTCACCGAGTATCGTACAAACCCGCATCAGCACCTGGCTCTTACCGTCCCACGGCTGTCGCGCAGCCTACACCCCCGAAACGAGTCGCCGAGGCTGGTCCTTTCCAAAAAAACCCCCATGTTAAGTCTGTATCCTACTGGGCAGAGCAGCCCATGGGAAATGCGGGGTCCTTCGGAGCAGGGCATCTGCACAGGGGTCAGATCGTGGCACCTTAACAGGAACTGGACATAGCGAGGGAGTGGGTTAGAAAAGCGGTTTCCTGGAAAGTGGAAACTTGCAGGTGTCTATCTAAAACTCTGCCAAGTTTTCAGCTGGCTGCTGAGACCCTCAGGGATACTCTGACATCATGTACACTGGAGGGAATTGATAGTTGTGCTAAGACCAACTGAGATAATAAGGTAGTGTAAATGAGAACAAAACCTGGCTTCCTAGTTCGTTTAAAGAGTGACTTACCTACAGATATCACATGCTCTGAAATGAAACATTGAGAAAATGTTGGCTGGATCAGGCAGATTTCTTTCCATGGACACTGAGGAAGGAAGGGTTCAGCTGGCTTCTGGTACGCTTGTCTCATCCACTATGGCTTTTTTTGGCCAAATGACTTTACTGTGGGTTAGACATCAGCGATGAGCACTGTGAAGAGCAGATGGGGAGTTTATTGCACCCTCTGCAGCTCAGTCTTGTGTCTGGCTAATGTCCATGTGCAGTTCTGAAAGGATGTTGGAAAAGGTTGTTCTTCATTTTAAATTGCTCCTAGGGAGCTGTGCAGTCCATAATGGGCTGTGGAGGCACTTCTGTGAGATGTGCTTTCTTTGATATGGCCTACACAGTTTCAGTAGAAGAGTAACTTGGAATGTCATGAAACAGTCAGTCTTGGAGGAGCAAGACATATGAATAAGTAGGTAAAAGACAAAGCTTAAAGGAAAAATCATTCCCAAGAATGAACCTTATTTTTGCTTGATGATAACCAGTGAGTTCAGTGACATACAAGAGATGGGTTTGACTTTCAAGTGGCAAAAATGCTCCATATTTCACCTATGAAAAAGGAAATCAACGTTTTTGTGGGTTTGGGGTATTTTTTTTGTTTAGGTTTGGCTTTTCAGAGTGGAAAGTCACATGCATGGCATATGAACAAAAAAAGAATAGAGTATCAGTTAGTGGTATGATATTCCTAACCCGGAAGCAGACCACTGGCTCACTTCAGCTTGCAGCCACTGCAGAAAAGGGCACATTTGACAGTGAACTTGCTGATAACATTAACTTCTGTGGAAATAGCACACAAAACCTTTTGAAACCGTGGGGAAAGAAATATTGTAGACACCTACTACACTACTGGCAATGGTTAGATCAGAGGTGAATAATCCTGCTAGAACCATTTAAAAAAAAATACTGAGAATTTGCTGTATCCTTTCTTATTTGTATACTCAGACTAGAGGTAGAGAGTTTCCGGTACAAGCTCTGTGTCTGGGATGTCATTGGATATAAACAGAGACAGATGGTGCATTGAAGTATTGAAGTTCTCAATGTTGATTTTGCATATAGGTAAGGTCTCAGGTACAAAACTCTAAGGAGATAAGAGAACCAAAAGTGGTAAAGAAAAATGTTTGAATCTTGAAAAAAAGAAAGAAGTCAATGGAAAGGTTTCTGTTACAGTTCAATTATTCCAGCAGTGGAATTGCAACCTGGAACAGACAGCAAGAATTTTCCCAAGGTCAAGCAGGGAGAAAGACAGAAGGAAAGGCAAATGCAACAGAGCTGAAATGGCTGCTAAGCCAGGCATGCTGTTGCTAGCACTGGCCAGAAAAAAATCAGTGTTTTCTAAAGGAAATAAACTATGATTTCTTGGACTTTTACTACTTTTGTGGATTTTAGCTCAAAGCCTAGTCCACTGAGTAATGAGGAAATTCCTAAGTGCTTCCTACTGACAAATGTACTTACCCCACAGCATCAGGCATAGTCACTAGTAATCTTTGGCTCTGGAAGAAACGGAGAAGTCAGATCCAGATCTATCCAGTATGTCTCACAATCTCAACATATGCAATGTAGGTTAGGTTATACCATCCTAGCTTGTTCAGGCACAAAAAATTACATGTACTTGGGCAGCAAGTGAGAATTTGTTTTTGCAGCTGTGCTCTGATTTTTCATTTTTTTCCTGGATAAAGCACCTCTCAAGGGCAGGTGAACAGCACTGCTAGAAGATGTTATGATTTGTTCAGCAGAGGAGAGAGAATAGGGCAGAAAGGAGAACAGGGCAGAAAGGAGAACAGGGCAGAAAGACTTTTTTTCTTCTTGGAGGTCACTGCTGTTTCTGTAAGTTTTTTAGCCTGGGCTACATCACTGATGTCCTGCCGCTCTTTGTGGCTTGTTCATTTTCTGTGAGCTGCTCAGAGGCACTGGGTAAAGCTGCACCAGAGGAGTTGTCAGCAAGATCAGGCCTCTCTCACCAACTCTCGTGGCTGTGTCAGGACCTCATGCAGAGGCCGTGGCAGCGGGAAGCACCGCAGCTCCGAAGTAATTAAGTCGCTCTTTTATTGCTCTTCCTCTTTCATGCTCTCTATGCAAACAGCACAGTGTGAGTTGGCCCTTCCTCAGGACAGTGTCTTTCATGCAAAATGTGTTTCGAAATGTTTTGCAATGATAAAATATACCAAGAGCATTAGACAGAGAAAGGGGAAGATGGGTCTTTTCAGAGGAGGTTTGAAAGAAAGATGACAGTACCACAAAGCAGAAAAAAATGCATGGAGTTGTCAGATGGTGAGAATAAAAAAGAAGTAACAAATAGAGCCTTTTGGGGTTGTTGTGGTTTTTTTGTTTTTATTTTTTTAATGCAGTTGCAGTCAGATAAGTACTGACTTTTCCTTGGAGTCAGAGCAATAGGTTGAGGGTCTGGATGGGTCTGGTTGCCTCTGCGGTTGTGGCCAGGAAAGAGTACATCAAGGAGATGCAGCTTGACTGATGCTCAGTGTGATTGGGCCTCCAGAGCTCAGTGTCATTCCTGCTGCTACTAGGCTGTCTATGAGACAGCATGGCTGCAGTGGATAGCTTTTAATAGCTTTTCTTAGAATACAGAAAAATATGGAAAATTACATGTTATTATTGTTGCTATTATTATTGCTTTGATGGTTCTTGATATGATTACCTGTACCTGCTCAGACTCATTATGTGGTGGAATAAGCAAACAGTTTTTTGATTCCACCACTCTGCTGGAATGTCTGCCAACAGAGTTCTTATATCCATGCTGTCTGCTTGGCTTCAGTATGTCTTCTGTGCTTTAGTATTCCTAAGTGCTACATCGCAGCTTGGGGAACTTTGAAGAAGTCGATAGGATTCCAGCCTTCTAGGTTACTACAATGTGAAATGCAGAACATTTTGTGTTGTCATGAAATGTGTCACCAAATAAATGTTTTATCTGAATTTCTCCCTTTATCTTTGTGGCTAGAATCTGTACCTTGCTCTTTTTGTCCTCATCAAGACATAGTAATTAATTTATTAAAGTACGTGGTTGGATGCAGATCAGCAAAATTACGCATCTAACAGAGCCATTTTTAAGACTCTGAAGATGAGTCTGAAATGCCTAAATTCACTTTGTTGTCAGTGGAAAGTATTAGGTGACTGTGAAAACTTCCAGAGGGAGCTCTTACTCATCCAAGTTTGAGTACAGGAGTCAGGTATATATGACCTTCTCTGGTGGCCTTAAAGCTATTTATCTTCCTTGTTTTGACTCTCTAAGGAACTTAGGGACTTCCTCAGAAAGATCTGCTTCATTACACTCCCAAGATATAGGAACATAGCAGTTAAATGGATTAAATCTCACCCAAGAAAATCAGATCCTCATCTGTCCAGCTGAGCTCTCCACTTTCAGTATTTACATATAGAGAATTCAGTTCTACTGAGAGCCAGGATAAAAATAAAACCCTCTGCTATTTGGACAACCAGTCCTTTCCCCAGAATACTGTCTCTCCCCTCATTCTTCACCAAGCTCCCAAGAGAAGGCAGCGAGTAGTAATGCCTTCCTGAACCTGACCATGTCCTCTTAGAGCCTGGATTTGTACTCAGCTTGTAGCACTGCCTTCAGCACCCATTTTGTCTTGTACTTTTTCATGAACATGGTGGCTGAAAGTTAATGAGTTTTCAGGGTAACATTTTCCAATACTGAAAAGGCTTCAGCAGTATAATTTGCATAAACATTACTATTTAATAATGGCCAACACAGCAAATAGGAAAAGTCTTTGAAGACTTATTCAGACAATATTTAACTTCTAATTCCTCCATCACATAAAAGCTACTTGTTAATGCAAAGACCAGCTAAATGAATTCTAAAGCTCAATTAACTCCATCGTTAAATGTTTTTAAAATACTGTCAGACCACTATTAGACCTAGAATTCCCCAGATACCTCTGGTCTTTTTAATTACCTGGAGTCATTCTAAGGAGCAGTCACTGAAGTTCATTCATTCTCTCCATGCTTCCTACTAATCCACTTACAAACTTTGCCATCGAGCAACCTCAGGAGAAGCTATCTTTAATCAGAGCCCTATGGAATAATGGGCTATTCATTTCTCTAAATGTCACTTGTATCATATTAATAGATTCACATACTAATAAGAGGACAAGTGCCTCATACACTGCTTATCCGTGATATAAAACCTTGGCATGGATCAGCTCTGTCTGTTAGTAGTCAACATTTTTCATAGAATCTTTTTAATGTTTATAAGTTGGCCCTTTGTTTAGGGCAGATCTGCAGTGAGGTACATTAAGTACATGGATAATGTCCAAGGTCAAATGGTGGTGTCTTCTCATGTCCAGGGACTGCTGCTGCTTCTGGGAATCAGGGTTCATTAATAGCCAACAGCAAATCCTGTACAGAGCCAGATGAGAAAGTTGCACATGATTTTAAAGGCAATCAAATTCACACATAACTTATGATGAATAAATAGTTCTTCAAGTACTGAAATTGCAAAAATTTGTTTTCTTGGAGATTTGTGTCTTGTGGCTAATTACCTCTTGTCTTCACCAAGACACAAGCTCCACTTGAAGTTTTGCTAGGCAGAGCAGTTATAAGGTGGCATGTGTGTATGTGTGGTTTTCTGATGCCTAATAGCATTTTTCTCTCTGTGAGAAGGACCGAGATGTTTCTTGCCCCAGGTTCATAAGGTCTAATTACCCTATTTCAATGAAGTGGATTCTGGTTTACTTAAGTATTGGTAACATCAGATTAAACCTATTAAACCGGGGCATCTTGCCTACAGATACCATGCATGATATTTTAGATGTCATAGCATCCTTGAGACATTGTGGAGTGCTGGTAGAAATGAACAGGGCCTATAGGAAGCATTCAGATTTCCTACTTGGTAACTAGGATGCAGGCAGGATGCCTAAGGGTATCTCAAATGGCACTGAGCTGAGCCCTAGTTCTCTGCCATCTGTATTGGGATCTTGGGCACTCATCTCCAAATATACACATACAATTAAGTATTTTAAGGAAAATCCAACTAGCCAACTCCCACCCTTTTTTATTTTATATATATATATATACACATATATATATACACTTTATTTTATTACTTAAGTTGGGGCAGTGACAGCCCTCTGGAAAGGGTTTTCTGTTCACATAGATCTCACTGTGGAGCCAGAAAAGCTGTAAGTGCCAAGCCAGGATTTCCAAATTCTAGTGTTGTTCTGTACCTTTGCCTTCACAAGCTCTACCAAAAGCACATCACTGCATCAGTCAGTACAACCACTGTTTTCACTGATATCCCTGCCCTTTGCTGACATAACCAATTTGTTGTTTCCCTCAGATTATGTGTATGTGCATTTTTCTATGCAGCCAGCATGAGCATGGCTTCCAAGCTGTAGTCTGGTCTCAGCTATATAGTGCATTTCTTCACTTTCATTGTTATATTCATGTAATTCATAGTTACTGATAAGTTCCCAAATCAGAGTTTCTCTCATTGTAATACACATTCCGCATGCCATTTGAGGCATAATTTTGTATTTAGTCTGTTCACAGACACACTCTTGGCTGCTATTGCACATGTATCAGGTGATCCACTTAGGAATACTGGATATATCCAAGGCAGAGCTACCCTGGTATCCTTACCTGCAACACCTTAATGTTCACATCAGTTTCAAAAGATAGGTACATAGCTGTTAGTTAATCAAACCATTACAAATCTGATGCCTGTGTACTCTACAATCATCTAATACCATTCTGTCAGAGCAGAAGTGCTTTAAAGGGGGTACAAATGTGATCTGAGATGATTCTAAAGACCCATTACACTGCCAGAGTGCTCCAAAATGGCCTAAGCATAATTGAAAATCAGGACCTCCATCACAAAGATAAATGAAATAGGGACCTCCATCACAAAGATGATCCTGCCAAAAAACCAATTTCATCTCCACAAAATAGCAGAAGCAACCGCAGTAGAGATGAATCTCTACAGTGGCCTCCTGTTTGAAGCCTTCAGAGCTGGCTGCAGAGCCCACAGCAAGAAGGGAAAACAAACCCAAAGCTCAAGACAGATCTCACGTGGGGCTACCTTTTACCCAGGGGATGAAGCACAGCTACTGCAGCCCATCTACTTATGTTGGATGAAATATTCCCAAATGAATCCTCTCTCTCTTTAGAAGACACATTTTTTTTAATTACATTAATAAATTCTGAGATGAGAAAAACCTAAAGCAATATAAGGAAAGGAAGTTCATTATAATTCTGAGAAATGGGAGTTTTTTTGATAAATTTAGCATCTCGAAGGTCAGTGGCTGCTGCTTCTTTTTTGTCCCTGAGGTAATATTGCCTTTTTCTGTAGTGTCTCTGTTTCATCAAAGTCAGAGAAAATCTGTGAACTGTGTGATAACCTTAGGTAATTATTCAGAGTGGTAGCATAAAGTGCTGTGACATCAGCACTGAGATAGAATAATTTTGATAACGTATCAGCTCCTGAGTGCATCTGCACAAACCAACCTAGGAACATATACTCTGAGAAGATCAGCTTTTCATCTCAACCCTATAATAAAATACAAGTTCTGTCACCAACCAAGAGTGAAGAAATAGCAGCTGCTCCTGCCTCTTTCTGTGATCTATTCACATTTGAAGCCCTAGCGAAAAAAGAAGTGGATTCCCTGCTGGTTTAGAGTCTGATAATATCAAAGGCAAATAATCATAGGTTATCTGTGGACAGAAACACCAAAGACACACAAAGGGGACTTCAGTTCTTTTTCTTCTCAAAATTCATCTATGTTAATGGAAAATGCAATTTTCATGGGCTTTTTAATTGAGACAGTGTTTCAATGAGTTGGATCTGATTCTGAAGAGTACTAAACATGTGCTTAGCAATATATGAGGAGAGTCCTTTTTTGGCACTGACATCAACTCCTTTGCCTTTGGAATCTCTTGAATGCAGTAAAGGATGCTAAAGCATAACACTGATAGACAGAGAGGCAAATAAATCTTCTCTGGACATGCTTATCTCCTTGTTGAAAATGGAGCTTTGCAGTTTTCTATGCTCTTACCCTAAAGCAAGCTTATAATATATCCTATGTTATGCAGCTTATAAACTACACTTCTTTTAGAACCACTTATAAACTACATTTCTTTTATTCCTGCCTCCTTAGGTTTTCTCTTTTATAGTTTCTCCTCAAATTTTAAACAGAAAACTCAGGACTGGAATAGTTACACTATGTCATCCAATTTCACGTGCACCTATCAAAATGCAACTATTCTTTGCTATTCGTTTCTAACTGTGTTTCAGATCAGAGGGAACCTAACAGACGAGCTCTTCCTGTGCTGCGCCTCTGAGGCTTGGAAGCTCAAAGCTCTGCTGAAGTGTAAACCAGAGCAGTAAGGGGAGATGCCTGACCCAGCCATTTGGAGGGATGGGTTTGTTTGTGAAAGGCAGATAAATAAGGTCAGGTTAGATTTTTGCCTTGTGCTGTCCAGCCAAGGTTCATGCCGACTGCAAACAAGACTATTACCCAGGACCAGCCAACACAGAGAGGGTAATGCAACACTTAGACAAATGTAGGTTGTGTCATGAACACAATGTCCTGTATTTTTTCAGTCTGGTTAATTCTAATATTAATTTTTCCCTTTCCTGATTTTCAGTTTTTGCTAGCTTGAAAAACCTTACTCTTGTTTTAAAAAACCACCCAAGGTATATGGAGTGCCAGCTCTGTGGTGGGAGAGACAGGAGGCAAGTGAAGAACAGGACCTGACTTGGTGTCTCTGATGAGAGTTCTTCACGGCATTTCGCAATGTCCTTTCTTCTGTGGTAGGCTATGTGAGAGGTCTTTCAATGAAAGATGCTATAAAAAGATTTTATTTCCTAATGATTTGTTATTACCCAATGAAATGGGGCAAGGCTAAACACATCACTGTTGCGAAGGCTCAAGGGATGACTGAGAAAGATGGTTTAGCAGTCTCAGGATGGTGGGCTAATAGCTGCATGCTGGGGATGATTCACTTCTCATATAATTTTATGCATGTGCAGTTCCATGGGCACCAGTGATTCACATGAGTGGCAGAAGAAGGCCCTATAAGGAGAAGTGTGCCACAAACTGATTGATTTATTCCCATTGCTCAGTCTGGGAGATAGCTTTATTGAGCCAGGTTTCTAATATTGAAGTCCCTGAAAGTATTCTGTTTCGCAGATATTTCTGATTGTTAGCAGAAGAGCTATGGAAAATGAGTTTTTGATTTGGTTTATTTATAATCTCTGTTTCAAGTTGTCCTTCATAATTAAAGGAGATCTGTTGGTGCCAGTTTTTCACCCTCCACCATTACAATAAATTCATCACTTCTTAAAATCTGATTTTTCATGAAATGAAATGAGAAATTCCACCACCAGCTTTTTAAGATATGACCCGTTGTTGCTTTCTTATAATTTACACGTAGATATGTGCATGCATTTTTAGTAAATTGCTGGGTTTCTTCGTCTGTAATCCTTATTGTCAGAAAAAGGTAAACTCATCCCAGGTTATGGTCACATGAACTGTGAAATACTTGACATTTGGAAGCACAAAAACACCAAAGAATGCTATTTAGTCAACCTTTTAAGTTTTGGACAAGCTGTAGTGTAATGGATGCAAAGTCCTCAGCAAGTAACAACACAGATGAAGGAAGGACTTGATTTACTGTTTCTGTTGCTCTTAAACTGAAGTAATTGTTTTTAATATGTATAAAATAGTTAACAATAATAAATGAGTTATTACTATGCAGCAGTAATAAATTCCCAGAAAATAAGTTGAATATAGGAGTTTGATTATTACCTTTTTTTCACCTAGTAAATAGAAAAGTATCAGAATTAGTTTTAAAAATTAACCAGTTTTCAGTGTGAGGCATATATTCGAGACTTTCTCCCAGGGTAATTTATCTCCAGTAAGGCCCAGGTCAGTAATGACCAAAGTCTTCAGTTTTACCCCTTTTTAGTTATTTGTTGGTCTCTCTGAAAGAAGATTGGTTGTTTCAAACCATCACCCATGCCAAGCTGAATGGATTAACACAGCTCTTTTCATGTCAAATCCCTTCACAAAGGGAACAGTACTGAATGTGTATTTTAACTCTAAACTGTACCAGTGTACTCTCAGCAGTCTTTATCAACAGCCCCACGGAGACTTGGACCCCATGATCTTGTTTTATTGCTTTGACATATTCTTTGTATGAGTACCAGAGACACAAAAATTCAAAGTTATCACTTGAATTAAAACAAAGGCTTCACACCTTTCCCCAAAATAAATTCTTATCAAACTGTTGTTCATGTTTTCTATCATGCAACTTGTGACATTATGTCTCCTGGCTTCCTATTAATTGAAGTGTACTAAATTATAAGCTGACACAGGATAATAGTTTTTTTGTTTACTTTAATAATGTTCTCACTAATTCTGTATGTTGATATGTCTCTGAAATGACACCTTTGTGCTTGCTGAAAGGACAGAGGTCTAAAACCAGGACAAGGAATATACGGTCCAGGTACAAAAAATTAGCTGTGCTAGTGAAACACACATTTCGAATCAATTCTATCACTGCCTTATGGAAGAGTCTTATTTTCCACTATTTCTTACCCTTCTGTGGGCTGCAGAGATACAGGTGGACATATAGTGACTGCAGCAGAGAAAGCCTGCACATTGCCAGGGGTCTCAAGAGGCATTAAAATTGCTTCCTTTCTCTGAATTTTTTTTTCCACACTGTATCTCATGGCAGGATTATAAGGCCAGAATTTATCCCTTAAATCTTACCAGGGTTTATGAGTTTCTGTAGTATATCACTATTCTGAATTTGGGAAATAATTATAATAGTTAAAATTGCCATCTTCATCTAAGACAGTCATCAGCCTGGAGTTCACATGTGTTTGCTTCTATAGGATGTCAACTATCATGTGTGAATATGCCTCACCTCTTCATTTAACCATTGTAGCTGTGCTATTTTATATGTTAAAAATATTCCTTCATTCATTTAATCTTATTCTGGAAGACACTGAAGCATTTCTAAGAGGGCACTTAATTTCATTAGCTTTTCTGAAAACAAAAGCACAGCATGAACACCTAAGTAGAGAAATTAAATTACTAGATGCGAGTCAGAGGAGGGAGATGCCCTGATACCTGCTTTAAAGACCACAGACTATTTCTAAACTCATCACTGTAGTAACTAAAATTATAGCCACAGTCTTGGAGATCAAAACTGGGTGCAAGGAGGAACAAGATGGGGTGACTTAGTGCTGTGGTGCTCTGTATGTGTCAGGATGACAAGGCTATGTCCAAAATTGAAAGAGCTACCAAAGCAGACTCATATGATCCTTTTGTATTAATCAGATAGTTTCACTATAATATTGAACATTGTTCCAATCTGAGCTACATTTTGTCTCCTTTTAGTTACAGTAGTCTCTGAAAGCTATACAGAGAATAGTAACTAATAGCATTGTTAATCCCAGGTGTCACTCTGTGGGCAGAAAGGGACATGGGATGCAAGAAAGTAATAAACCTCATATTGGCTGTAGCTTTTGTCAGTGTTTCCAAGTTTGGAGACAATAAGAAGCCTGATTGTAGGGTTACTCAGTGTTATTTTACTTAAAAGTTAAGCAGAATGGTAGCTGATGGTAAAATTGCTGGTTGTATGGCAGTCACTCAGCCATGTATTTAAAGGGAGTTGAATGGATAAATCCCCTCCCATTCAAAGCAAATCAAAGGAAGGATACTCAATTCTACTCAAATGGTCCAGGTTCCATATTTCAGTGAAAAATTTCATGCAAAAGCATACTGGATTTTTCTGGCCTTCTTCAGGGTTTTTAGGCCAGAGTTATTGTCACTTTTGATCCTCAAAAATGCCAATAACGGAAGAGTCATCAGCAATGACAACGGGAACAGCAGTGGTTAAACATGAACTGGTGACAGAATTTCATCTCTTGTAATACGAAGTCTAATTAGGATTAATATATTCTACAAGCTAAATTGCACCCAGTGTTTTGCATACATAAGTACAGGAAAATATAATTTATTAGCTTGGTAGATCAAAGTGCTCCGTGTAAGACCCGGGTATCTGCTACACACAGAAGCAGCAGCACCGGTTGGGATTTGCAGCCCCTCTTCTGAGTCAACACCATGATGGCATGCAGGACGGGGGACTGGGAGGATGGCAGTGGAATCTAAGCATGTGGAAGTGAACCCTAGATGCCTTATGGATCTGCACTTTTTAAAGAGCAGAAATGTCTGAGCCCAGATGCCGTGACACAAATTAATTCTACCTTTGAGAGAAACAGGTGAGCAAAAAAGGCTGCGGTTGAGATTGGCTTTAGAGAGACTTTGTTCAGGATGTACAATAAAAATAAAAGAGATGCTGTGACAGTCTTAGAACCATAGAGTCACAGAATGGTTTAGATTGGAAGAGACCTTAGAAATCACCCAGTTCCACCACTCCTGCCATGGGCAGGGACACCTTCCACTAGACCAGGTTGCTCAAAGCCCCATCCAACCTGTCCTGGAACTCTTCCAGGGATGGGGCATCCACAGCTTCTCCAAGCAACCTTTTCCAGTGCCTCACAACTGTCAGTGTAAAGAATTTCTTCCTAATTATCTAATCTAAACCCAACCTCTTCCAGTTTAAAGCCATTCCCCCTTGTCCTGTCCCCCTCTCCATCTTTCTTGAAAGCCCCCTTCAGGTACTGGAAGGTGCTATAAGGTCTTCCTGGAGCCTTCTCTTCTCCAGGCTGAACAGCCCCAACTCTCTCAGCCTGTCTTCACAGAAGAGGTGCTCCAGCCCTCTCATCATCATTGTGGCCTTCCTTGAAGCCACTCCTTTGTGGATCCCCATCTTCATATTATCCCTATTCTATAAGTCATATTCTAGCTGAAAGAAAACAATAGTTTTATCTGTTTCTTGCAAAGAGTTTAATGTATACCATCTAATTATTATAATATAATGCTTACAAAGTATTTTGAAAACAGAATATGGAAGTACTAAGGGTTGTTAGTGTAATGGATGCCTTAATTTTTTCATAAAAGACATGTAGCAGACAGTTTTAAAGCAGTATCATGAAAGACTCGGAACACTTCTTATTTTGATGGTATGAAATAAATAATGGATATCCATTCCTGGGAGCTTTTGCTTCTTCGAGTAGTGCTACTTGTTCCTTAATTTATTACTTCTTTATCCCAAGACATATGTGGCTCTTTGTAGACCTGAGTGAGACAGATTAGAGCAGGGGGAAGGGAGAGGGGGAAGAGCTGGAAAAAGAGGCTGAAGAGCAACACCACTACTATGAATACTTGAGTAATCAAAGATGAAGGTGTCAACTTTTTACATTCATTTTTAGGGTTTTCCCTGTGCAGTTTGGTCTATGTACTGGGGAAGGAAACACAAAGTGTTGCTGCAGCAGGATACCCCATTGGTGGAGTTGTTTCAGGAGGAGAGAAAGAGTGGGCGAGGTGCCAGGTGTGGGCAGGTGGAGTTTTCCATAAATCCTTTCTGGATGCATTGGTAGAAAGAGGTGGGGCTGACACGATATAGGAGTCCGAGGTTCCTATTTAGAGTACAGTCAAACCTGAGTGGAAACCATAATTTTTCTGCAGAGTTCTTCAGGCATTTATTTTGACAAAGGAACCAAGCCTTCCCCATTAGATCAGCTGCACAGGTATATTTGGCATCCACGAAAAAACACATGCTGGCCATGAGGAGGGGAGTAGCTTTCACCCCTGGAGCAGAGAGTTATATATATATAGAGAGAGAGAGAGAGCATTATATTATACTAATTAGATGGTATACATTAAACTCCTTCCAACAAACAGATAAAACTATTGTTTTCTTTCAGCTAGAATATGGCATATAGAATGGCACTGCCAGAGGGTTGCCATTCTGGGTAAATCGTTCTTGGAGTGGTGTCAAGACCCAAGGAAATGCCCACAGAAACCTGAGGGCATCTCTCAGGCTATTAACATTGTGCTTCTTGTTTGGGGGTCAGTCAGAATTGCTGGCAACCTCAGGTTGCAGGCAACTAAAAGTCAAGCTAAAATCTATTGAGGAGAAACATGAAAATGTTTCTTCCAATTGTTTGGGACCTGACATGGGTGAACTGAATTTTAAATCCTTCTAGAGAGTGTTCCTTCTATTCCAAAATGAACCTTTGCCTTTCTACCCAGTGGTGTTCTTTTTTCTGCTGTGAAAACCAAAGTATTTTCATTTGAAGGTGTGTGGGGACCGTTAGAGTAACCCAGTTGAATCAGATATTAATTCTTATAATTTTGAAATTTTCGTGCTTTTAAAAGTGGTTAATTATTACTTATCTGATAGAAGGAAATCTGTTGTTAAATAATCCTCAGGCACAAGTTTATAATGCTTTTAAATTCGAAGAGAAACTATTTGTTCTGTCATTTCCCAGGGCTTACAACCAGTGTTCCACTAATTAACACACTGAGATATACATTAGCTCCTATTCTTGCTGCTATATAGCACACTGACTCATCCACTCTTCAGCTTTTCCCCTTTCAGCATTCAGCCCTGGGAATCGGGCTGAGGTTTTCACGTGGTACCATGGGGTACCACTGGGGTGAGAGACCCTCTGTTTTCACTGTTTCCAGCTTCATTTGAACAACTGTGGCAAAATCAATAGTTTTGTGCATGGGCTGTTTTTCCCCCCTCTGTTTTGTGGGGCTTTTTTTTGTTTTCTCTTAGGCTAAAAACCAGTCTGTTAGTAGTAGCGTTCTAGCATGGTTTGTGCCATTCTCTGGATGTAGTTAAGAAAAACTTCAAGTCAGAGTCAAAAAGAGTCTGAAAAATCTGATAAACACAGATCTGAAAGGAATTAGCAAACGGGAAGAGGCGTGTCTATGTCTGTCCTGTAAGGATGCAGATGCCAGCTAACCCAGTATCAACTGTTTCCAGTCTTAATGGTCTCATCACCTTTGTGTGGGCACCACATATTCCACATCTCTTGCAGGTAACATTGTCTACCCCCATCAGCACCCTCCAGAAATAAAACCAAGGCAGCAGCAGATTTTGTGTCAAAGGTGTGTGGTAACTATTAGCCCTGCAAAGGTGTCAGAAATGTGACAAATATTAACCAGGCTTTCAGAAGAACTTAAAGCTGTTTCATCTTTCTTCTGCTGGTTTACAGCGTGGCTTGTGTTTGGACCATGAGCATGTTTCCTCTTCACCAAAAAAAAAAAAAATCCATGTTAGTATAGTAACATCTGATTTATGAATGCTTGCATTTCTGGGTTCCAGTGTACAAACATCACAGGTACGTTCATGTTTGCACAGGTGTAGTGCTTAAAGAGCATTATATAGAGAATTATGAATATCATATGCATATGTGAATATACCCTTCCAGCCTGTACTAACATATTGTAGTGATTTTAAATTTTTTTTTCATCCAGACATTTATTATGTGGAGTCAGAAAAAGAGGTTGCATACTGAGACCTTTTTGCATGGCTACATTTGTACTTACATGCATACACAAAGGAAGTAAAGATTTGTGAAGTGCTAAAGTATTCTTAATATCGGAATATGTGAAACAGATTCATTTTTACCTTTATTCATTTGTAAAAGTTTGTATTCTTTCATATTTTCTGCTGACTATCGGGGTTTTTAGTTGCTTTTTAAGCTAAAGATAGACCCTCTGCTTGTGTTTTCATTCAACTGAATATGGAAAAGTGACATTACATTTGCTGAAATCCACAACAATTTCATAATGTATCTTGTACATCTTCTTAATGGTGACAGAGGAAAATGTGCCAAAAATTTCAACTAGTGTAAGATTTTCTCCAGACTTCCAGCAAATTTTGTTCTCTGAATTCCCTGTAGCCCCAGTGCAGAGTAGCAGACAAGTGTTCCACTTGCTTTTTTGTACATGCTCTGAAAAATCTTCCAATCTGAAGCTCTCTTCTAAGCAGAGCCTTTCTATAATGTTGTCTCGAATATAAAAATTTCAGATTATTTTATCTTCAGACACTTTTTGTTCCCTCTTCTAATCTTACCAACAGCATGGCTTGGATTCTTTAGTTTTACAGATCATTGATGACAAAAAGACTAGACTCGACATGGGTAAGTGCAAGATCCCGGTATGTATTTGTTACAGAGGTGTAGCTTACATGGAACGTGTGAGAACAGCATAGTAGTTGTTTGCCAGTCTGGGGTCTAAAGTGTCAGCAATTTTGTGCCCCAACAGGACAGATACTGGATCAGTGGCTGCCTCTTTCCTAAAGCTTTAGTTCAGGTTTGAATGAGAAAACTGAACAGTCACCTTCACCTCCATGGCTTCTTGCCCTGTGGATTCTCCAGTGTTTGATAATGTGACTGGGTTCACTGAGGAGGCTTTCCCTCCATCCATTAACTGATTCAAATCTGTTCCCTCCCCCACATTGCCAATTTTCATTAAATTAGTGGGATTTGGTAACTGAGATTTTTTCACTGAAATTGGCCAACACTGAAAAGATATAAAGAGGCAGGAAATTATACACAGATGAGACAGACGAGATTGTGTCAGCTCTACTTCCATAGGAAATCAGGTATGTAATCTGTAAAATTTGCCTTCTTGTAATATAAGAAACAGTGCTGCTATAACTCCCAATGTAAGTATTAAAGAAACATTTTTTGGCTAGAACAGGACTATATTCCTGTCAAAAAATGGGGCAGACTTCTAGTAGGATTATAACTACATACAGGTAAGAATTGTCTCATGCAAATAACTTCTAGTTCAGCAGCAAAAAGGGTTTGATAATTCAGAAAACTGATGTCACTGTCATTTAATGGTTTTCAGTAGTGGCAAAATAGTCCGTATATTACCAACAGGAGAGGTAATTTATACATTGTTATGAATTAATTCACTTCATAAACTGTCAGTTTTATTTGTTTTCATCAGATATTTCTTCACAGTCTCACAAATCTCACCCACCTTTTTGTCATCTTTATTTGTTCCTAACACCTCAGATTTTAGCAAACTTTCAAAGGCCCTTGTACTAACCCTATCTCCCAAGGCTTCACAGGAAGCTGCATCTTGTGTCTGCTGGACCTCTATGTGCAAAGAACTGAGATCACAAAATTAAACTATTAATTGCTTTGAGTACTGTAATGCTTAGCATAAAAGACAGGAATCAATGAAGTAGCTGTGGTTTTGTACCATAGTTTATGTAGAATCTTACCTGGGATTTAATTGCAAAAATACAAGTAAATACATGTTAGAAGTGGAATGTCATTATTTAAGGACAAAATACAACTTCTCATTGTTTTTATTAATTAGAAATAAAAAAATCTGCCGTTCTCCTGCTCCTTCTGTTGGTGTTACTACAATAAACTGTGCATATCATAATTTGAATTTACTGTTCTTTTTAAATTTACTCTAGTACCTAAGGACTTCAAATTGAAACCCTCAGTTGTAAATCTGGATAACACAATCTTGCCCTAACTCCATGGTGCAGAAATACAGACTTTCACTAGTCCAAGAGGTGCTGCAGCTTCAGTGTTTTGGTGTGCAGAGTACTATGGTGTGTGAAGAACACTGCAGTTAATTTTTGTGCAAATGTTAGAGACATATTTCTAAATCAACATCACATATAACGTAATTTTGAGGGTTTTTTTCTCCTTTGTGCATTTCTTATTTTACCATCATTTTAATCAAATAATACTATAAGTTTTAAGACTAGGAGGTTCATATGTTATATCAAAAGCTTACTTATTTATATGCCATGTCAACTTCTTTCTCACTGTGGGGTTCTCTTTGGATAATGGGTGCATTTCAGAGATTGGAAAAGGCATAATTATAGTTCATCCCACACTGTCTCATATATAGAGAGTGAAAATGAAATCTGGAGTAAGGCTATTATAACAAAGAAGACCCATATCTTCTAGAGTAACAGCTATTAAGCGGTATTATTCTTCCCTTTAGTAAAACACTAAAACCTGCAGGGTTGAAGAATAAATTCTAGATAATTAGAGTCCCCTGTTAATTATGTGGTCGTTTTGTCAATCCCACAGTTTTCTTTTTCTCTCTAACACCAAGCAGATTTTTGTATTGCAATTCTCTATGTCATTTAGAGCTAGTTTAATCAATTTTATAGACGCATATCCCGATATCTACTCCTGCTTAGTGAAACTTGCATCCACCTTTCCATTATCAAAAATCCTGTTCCCAAATAACTAATTGCAGGAAGTGCTGTATGAAGAGGATATCCTGATCAGGTATTTGCTGATGGTTCCATTTGGCATCAAACAGCCCGTGGCTTCAGTCACAGAATCACAGAATGGCTTAGTTGGAACGGACTGTAAAGATCATCTAGTTCCAACTCCCCTGCCATGGGCAGGGACACCTTCCACTAGACCAGGTTGCTCAAAGCCCCATCCAACCTGGCCTGGAACATTTCCAGAGACGTGGCATCCACAACTTCTCTGAGAAATCTGTTCCAGTCTCACATTACAGAAATACTTCTCCATTTCTTTAAATGTTACTATTACTTTTGAGTCCCTCATTTATAAAAAAAAAAAAAGAGTGAGATTTGTTTAAAATAGAAAATGGGATTCAGCCTTTCTATTACAGAAATTATCTTTGCAATGCAGAGCACCAGTGAAGAGCTGATCTCCTATTTCAAATTATTCTGCACAAAACGTAAACACTTGCCTTTTTTTGTATTAAAACCTCCACATATGACTCTTTAGCATGTGGTTTCCTCCCCCCAGGTGATGGAGAATTTTTGTTTCTTCACCCTCTTATCACTTTGATGGAAGTGTTATTTGTCACAGTCACTGGCTCTGATTCTCAGAAGGCTTCAGAGACTTGTGCATTTCCAGTCCTTCACATTCATAATCAGAAATCTTTTCAACAAAAACCTGATGGTGCAGATAGGACTTTCTGCTTGCTGTGATGATTGAGGACAGAAAAAGATAAGAAACATGTTCTATTTCATGGGTTAACTGTTTTCAGTTTTCCTGTAAAATGTGTTCTCTGGTTCAATTTCACTTCGACAGATCAACTCCCCTGGACCTTTTTTACCAATACATGAAAAATGTGAGGCAACTTATTTTCATACGGAAAAGGGAGTCTACTTCAACCAACACTTACAACACTGGCTTAGATTCCTGGGAAAAAGCAAGCCTGTCTGCAGAAGGTAAGGTTTCCTCTGTCCAGACTTTTCCCACATGTCAGCAAGGAAGGTATCACGTGTAGCATATTTTAGCTTATTATCACCCAAGTTAGCTCTGTTAGTCCCAGTGGTTAACCATGAGGTGCAGATGAATCCTATAAGGCTGATAAAATTTATACTAAAACCTAGTGTTTTGGATTATAAGTGTTTTGAAATTCTGTGCATTTGCCTAAATTAAATACTGCTCAATTTATCCAAATAATTATGAGTGTGCTTTCTCATATGAGGGATTTTCTTTAACCAGAACCAAGCTTGGTTGCAAGTGATTTGAGGTCCTCTTAAGCCAACTGGCAGAGCAGACTGTGTTCTGTTGTTTGATGAAGTGCAAAAAAGAGCACTACCTACCTGCTTGTAGGACTAATTAGTATATATATTCCATTATTTTCACAGTTTTTTTCTCATCCAAATTTGAATAAAAGCCTTCTATTTGCAAGAATCTCTCTTGCCCTGTCCTGTTTTGATTAGCCTGAGAGAGTATTCACACTGCACGCTCAGTTTTAACTACACATGGACGTAAGTAAGGTGGTCCTTGTTTGCCTTGTCCTGCTTTTGTGGCTTTTGCATTCATCCTAGTTCATATAACCTGAAAAAATTCCTCTTCCTTTCTTCTTTCATTTTCCCAATGTTTGTGCAAAGATTTGTATTGACCTGAGCTACTTACTGCTCATTGCTTTTATTCATTGTTTGCCTATTCTCTTCGTTTAAACTTCCATGCCACTTCCATGTCCTGTTCTTTATTTGTGTTCTTTGGATACCAAGAGTCACAAAAGACATACCTGAGCCAGCCACCACCTTCTCTTCTGTTTCTGATTTCACCATGCTTAGTGAAGTGTTTGGGAAGACCAAATGGGTTTCAAAGGCTTATTTTTGCCAACTGTGCCCAGTTCTGACTGCTGGTGACCTGAGGCCACATTAGATAATGAGGAGCCAGCACATATCCTTCCTCTGTCTTCTTGTAGCTTGGCCCTTGGTGTGTTGGGTGGCATTTTACAGATACATTAGCACAGAACTATATTAAGTCTGTGTCAATTAGTTCTTAAAACATTTTGTTCTAGCTAATATTTTTTCCTTAGCTATTCAATGTCCATGGCAGCAAGATTATGTTAGGTATGTGATATAGGTCGGCTTGCAGCAGGAATCCTCTCGCTACTTTTTAGGATTAGGCTGCAATCCCTGTTATGCAGTTTGGTAGACAGGAGCGAGTGACAGCTCTCAAAGGTGATAATCATATTAGCTGGTTTACCAACTCCTGTAGCTCAAAAATGAGTGGGTTTATCTCTTGAATAACTAAGTCAAATCAATTATTATTCATTAATATTCAACGTCAACATTAAATCTCCATACATTACCTAAAGGTAATTGCGCTTGCAGCACTCACGTCCTCACTTTTTCCAAAAGAATTGGTCCTATTTATATGCCATTTGTTTATGGCACTTGAAACATTTAATTTCACTGCTGCAGATCTCTCCCACGCCTGCCTTGACTTGAAGTTTTTAAGTCAGTTGCTGACAAGCTTTCAAAGACCATCGTACTGACTGTACCTTGCATAGGTGCAGTTCTGCTGTGCTTCATCAGCCACAGCAGAACATGTGTCTCGTAGCTGATCACATGCAAACCCAGAAATCACAGTAGTCAGCTGCTAGCTGCTTTCCCCACCACAGCCTAGTGTGAATACAAATGATTCTGAGAGGAGGTTCATGGTTAGGTAACTTACCCCGTGTACTGTACAGTCTGTACATGTTTTGTACGAGATGACTGAAAAATGAAATTGGGCCCATGCTTGGAATCATTTAGGTTGGAAAAGACCTGTAAGATCATCCAGGCCAATATTAAAACCTATCCCTAAAGTCAGATGGACTCCACCTAGTAATATTTAAACAAATCTTGCTCTTGGCATCCTTTCCATGGCCTAGGAATGGATGAAAATCTTTCTTATTTGACACACTTTAAAGAAATTTGAACAAACATTTCTCTAGTATGGTCCAAGGATGCCTGATTCTCAGTATAGTGGGATGACAGCCCTTCTGCTTGACATTTTTATAATTCTACTAAAGTCCTAAGTCCTGAAATAGACATCAAAACCTGCATTTAAATGAATCTGTCATCACTTGCTCCCCAAAAGCAATGTTTCTGTGTATTATTGCCATTTTTAACAAGAGGAGACAAACATATAAGCTGAATGAATTGACTTGTCTTTCCCTGTTCATTAAGATACAGGATCTATTTCCTCTCCATTTAGATTCCAGTGATTTTAGTACTGAAAGTTAATAGGGACTTAATTTCTGAAATGGGATTTTGATAGTTCTAATAGAAGAGTTTTAAACATGAATAATTTTACCTTCAGGATAAAAACAAAAGGAGCTTCTTTCTGTTCATTAGATAATAGAATAAGAAAACCCTCTGTTATGCTGATGTGTTAAAGCCAGAGCATGTTCAGACTAAGGTGCTGAAAAAACTTAATTGGTGACAACTGATAAGATAGCTAGAAGAGTTCAGTTGTTTCTCCTGACATTCACTGAAAGGTGAGCAGAGGTGACATTATGGCCCATAACAACCATGTGATGTCAATGTAAACCAAACATTAGCTAACAGAATAGGTTATCCTGACGTGTGTTACAGGAGTCACATGAGGCGTTAACTGCTACACTAATTAAATAACTCATGGATTGCTCTGTGATACATTGCAGCCAGGAAGATTGTGCTATATATTATTTGGTTTCTGATTCAGCGATAAAAGTTATTGTGCTAACAAAGAAGCAGCTCCTTCCTCAAGATTTAAGTATAAAATCACAACTACTTTATGCCTGCTTTAAATTTTTATCCATTGAGGCGTAGTCTTTTTATTTGAGTTGTACTGGAAAAAGAAATTGTCACCAAAGATTGTTTTTCCAGGTGTCAAATTTCACCTACCACCTAATAATCAGGAACAATCTTCTATTTTTTTTTCCCCAAACGAGGTTTCTAGCCAAGAAGGTGTGCTCAAATACCAAGATATAATACAAACTTTTGTGTAGGTTAGGAGGGTATTTTTTTGAAATTGGTTTATAAACAGGCCATGACAGACCAGTTACCCTGACAAAGGCAGGTGTTTTTCTGAAAGGATGAACATGGTCCTCAATTTACCTGTAGCATTTTTATGTCAATCAATGTAAAGAAATTAAAGCACCTCATGAAAAGCAGTGTAGAAGCTTATATTTCTTCACAGTATGGTTATTAGAAGATGAAGAGATCAACTGGTGAATGAGAATTCAGAACAAATTCACTGGATGTCAAGCTTTATGTAGACACATAGCTCACTGGCAGGTAGTAGCCAAATTATGCTGAACCATGAAAACTATGTGTTCAAGGCCAGGTTGGAAGGGGCTTTGAGCAACCTGGTCTAGTGGGTGTCATCCCTGCCCATGGCAGGGGGGTTGGAACCTTAAGGTCCCTTCCAACCCAAACTATTCTATGTGTCTATGACAAAAATTAGGCTAAATGATTTTAAGTAATTTCCTGAACTGTGGCTCAGGTGATGCTGTTCAGCCAGTGAACAATTCTTGCATCCCAACACAAAGTCCACAAGACCATGGTGAAGACAAGTAAATTGTCATTCTCCTTTCTATTACTAGGGTATACATATGCATCCAGACCTATGTTTGGTGTTGACACATGGGATTAAAGGATAGGCAACAAGGCTGTTTAGGTTCAACCCTACGTTGTGCATAGAATATATATAAAAGATACTCAGGGAAAATGTAATTGGAAGAGCTCACCACATAAAGAGGTAACTTCATGGCCAGTGCACTGGGTTAAACTTGTTTCTCTTTTAACTATCCATATCTACTGTCAAATATGTCTTTTATCAAAGCTAGTGATAGATCACAGACGCTCAGGTATTTCTAGAATGTCAGGAGCCAACAGCTGTCACTGAAGAGCAAAGAAGAAATTAGCCCTGAGTAGTAATATGTCTAAAAGCAAAGAGATTCAGCTCTGGCCCTCCTGGCCCAGGGCAGCTGGTTGGTAGCTGTAAAAGTGTGTGAAGAAAGGGCCCAGAGGCCTGACACTGGGTGGGTTAGGAATACACTGGATAACAGAAGTGGGAGAAAGGCTTTTTTAACAGAGAAGAATTCTGTTCCCTTTGCTTGTGTTGTCTCTGCTAATCAGGTGAGAGAGTGATAAAATCATCACTGTTAGGACAGGATGTGCTTAGCCTGAACGATGTGGTCTGATAAGCAATTTGGGAGCTGGGGTGGTGCATTACATACTTGTGAGTTCACCAGGACCCCAATAATTTTTTACAGTAGAAATGTGCCAAAATATAAATAAATCTATGTTTAATCAGAGAAATGAGGTTCCCCAAATGCACTGTGGAATATATGACAGCAGAGAAATATATATTTAAGTTACATCATCTGTGTTGTAAAAGAGTAAGTGCCTGGAGTGATTCTTTGGCATTTTCCCAAAGATGATACCTTTAAAATGTGACAGATATATTGCCCTGCTAGGTCAAGAAAGTTGCAGGTGGGGAAGGGATGATGAGCTATTGCCTAAGGTTTGCTTTATGAAAGTATTGTTTCAAAGGTTGGTGATCAAGAGTGCTACTTTTACCTTCTGGGCTTTTGTGGTAAGTTCAGAGTTAATGGCCAAAGCTTGAAGCCTTGCAAAACAAAAGTGATAACTGGCTTCCAGAATCTCAGTCGAGTCTGAGGGAGACAGGCAAAGTGGTCTGGGCTTTAGTTAAAATTCTAACATGTTTTTTTTACTACCTATTTCATCCGGTTTTTTTCTTAGATAAAATACCTGTAAAAGTCCCTGAGTATGAATAGAGATCATGGTTATTTTTGTAGGAATCACACAGTTCTTAATGTCTAGCACAAGACAAAGGATGCTGTGCAGGAAGAGCGTGGTATAAGAAATGCACTTAATCAGCTGCCAATTATCTAATTAGCAAATGTAAAAATAGGTGGAGAGATTTAGAGAAAGTAGGGGTGGTTGCCATTCACTTACCACCATTTATTTGTAGAAGAAAGTCAAGATGCTCCCGTTTCTTTCCACAATAAATGTCCTTTTTCACTCTGAGTTTAATTATTCATTTCAGAGAAGAACAGGGCAGAGGAGTCCACCAGAAAGGAGCTGGTGCAGTGCTGTAAGCGAGGATCTCTCTTACCTTTAGTCATCCAAAGACCGTGGAGCTGCCTCAGTGGTACCGCTGGAGAAAGGCACTTCAGTTCCTCCCACCCTCAGCTAAACAGACAAACCAGGTTTTGGAGGCACTGGAGTGTCTCCTCTAACTTGAGAAAACCCAGGCAGTTTTCTTTGACTGGAAACAATCTTCTAGAAAGCTCACTTAAATGAGAAAGAAGCCTGCTGATACCCTTTGACAACTCAAGGTGGCTGAGAGAAATCCCATTTTATAGAAGTCGATAACTTTCTTTCTTTTCTTTAGGGTTGTGTAACTATTTGCTACTTTCCTTATCTTTACCTATATATATCTGACATATGCTGAAAACTAGAATTTTGCTCCTGCATGTACATAGCTAGAAAGCCATTAAGCATTACTCAGTCAATATTGAGCCTGCTGACAGCTGAATTAGCACAGCCAAAAAGCCTTAGAGCTTCCTTGCTAGTGTGGATGAACTCCAATGTCCTTACCATAACTGGGAAGAGAAACAGGAAAAAAAAATGAAAACCTTAAATAAACACCTATCTAGATTTTTTCTTACATGGAAAGGTCTCAGTGAAACAGACGAGGTAAAAATTTTGACACATTTTAGAAAGACTGTGGAAACCATCCTAATAGCCTGGAGAAGTCAGTAGATATCGACTTAGGTTATTATAAGGTTAGATTATTATAATGTTAAATCAATATTTAATATCCATGCATTGATGTTTTTTAAGTAACATGCACAGGGGATTTATCTTCTTTCCTGAGTATTCATTTCATGCTCTAGCAGAACTTATAGGCTTGAACAGGACAGAACTCATACAGGTATTTATAAGCTACTTAAAAATGTGTAGAAGGACTGTAATTTTCCAATACATTTTCTCAGACGTTTTTCTGTGTGTGTTTTATCCTGAAAGCATTTTGCCTCTTGTTAGCAGAAAGTCTCTGGAAACACTTTTATAAAAAAATTTCTCCAGTTCAATTGTCAAATCCCTTGAAATAGCTTCCTTTGTTTTCCCATCCTGCTCTCCTGGTTTCCAGAAACAGAGGACTACTGTTCTATGGCATAAAGAAAGTCATGATTTGTAGAGACTTTCAGAAAAAATGTTAGTGACCCCAAACAATTTGAGTCAACAGTTTATGTGCTTAAGTGCTTAGGTGTTGCCTTGTTTGTTTGTTTGTTTGTTTTCCCTAAATAAGTGAAATTCCAGAATGACTAGGTAAGCGTTTCAAAGTTCCCACATCAAAGCTTTTAGTGTCCCTTTTTTACACCACGTTTTCGTATCGGGAGGGAGACATGGTAACATGTGTTCGTGTTTCTGCATTTTGTATTTCAATATTTGCTTCTAGGACTGTTTGGAGACACGAGTTTTTTCCTATGATTTTGCAATAGAGCAGGTATTTACAGCTCCTTACATGTTTAAAACTGGCAGTGTAGTTATAAAACCAGATAGGAGACTTCCTACAAAATGAAGCAAAATAAGGAAACTACGAACCACTCCCTGAGAAAAGGAATAATAGGAGCTGAAGAAGCCAGAGTAGGTAAATAATTGGGGTGCTCAGTACTGCCAGTGGGAAGGTACTTGCTGTGGGAAGGTACTGATTCATTATGAACAGACCCAGGAATGAGTCTTTGACTGCGCAGTGCACAGCGGTGAGGCTGCTGCCCTCCTTTTACTTGAGAAGTGAATAATTTGTGTGCCTGCCTTCCCTGAGAATGTTTGTCTTTTTGAAAGTGTCTCTTCTGGGGCTGGGCTGGAGTCAGGAGATGTTTGTGCTTGAAAATCCTGGAGTGTGTTTTTTCACTAAGTTTTCTCTTAGCAAGTGATTTTTATCACTTCTCCCTTTTGGTTCCTCCTCAGTTGAACACTGAACTAGTTTGCCATTTGCCAGCTGTGCTGACCTGCAGGTGCTTTTTTCCCAGCTCTAAGAGAATCAAAACTGCTTGGTTTCTGCAGCACATGGTGTTGGAGGCTATGCAATTTTTATTTGTGTTTCCTGGCACGATTTGCCCTAGGAGCCTTATTATGGTGGCTGGGGCTCTTCATTATCCTTCCCGGTCCAAGCATGCGCCTAGCCTCATGCAGCTCTTCATCCACATGCACTGCCCACAGAGGAGCATGAACACAGAGAAGCAAAAAGATATTTCATAGACACAAATTATACTCGCAGATGATTCTTTCCTGAATTTTATCCTCTGCCCGCTGTTAAAATCAGCAATCTCTTTATTATTATTTCAAAACAGTGACTACCCCAGGAGGGAGTATGCTAAAACTTTCACACTCCTAATTCTGATTAAAAGCAAGATCCCATTTCTCCGCAAGCAAAACGGGAAAGAAATACAGAAAAAAGAATGAAAATACTATAATCTCTTCTTCTGGTTCCTCAAGTCAAGTTTTTGTTACCATCTGAGCTCTTGACTTTTTCTGGTTTTCAGAAGCAAAAATGCAACATTTCAGTCACTTCTTATATCCCTGAAAAGAAGAACTGTCATGTTCCATGGCAGTGACTGGAGCTGCCAAGAGGGGTCTGGCTACCCCAGCCAGGAAGAACCACGTTGCAGCTGCTGGGAGGTGACAGGTTTTTTCCTGCTGAAATTCACCCTCATCAGAAGGCTGTCACATCCCCAGCTTTTAAGCTTTATGCAGACCGTATTTCTTTGGACAGGGTTTCCTAATATAACCTTGATGGCTGGCTGACCATCTCCTGTGCCTTCAGAAAATCTTATGCAACACAGATACTGTGCCTTGAAGGAGAAAACTCTTTTTCTTTGGTCATTAAATGTAAAAACACTGCTCGGATGTGATGGTGATAAAAGCTTTTAGAAAAAAACAACAATCTCCCTGGTGATATTTTGGGGTGATTTTTCTGTTATTTATACTGCTCTAATCCCTATCCAAATCATTCTATCTGGTTTCTTACAAGATATTTCATCAGAAATAAGCATAAAAAAATTATGACAAATGCTGCAGTCAGTTGTTATGGGGAACAGCAATTTTGTAAATTTTAAGAAAAATTGAGTGTTTTGCATGCTAAAGAAGAGTGACATTCAACTCTTTGTCCTTTGAACAAATATGAGGACACCACGAAGAAGATATTAATACCACCACAAGTAAAAATACGTACATTAATTTTACATAAAGAAAAGAAGTTCTTGAGTGTAAGCCAAATATAAAAAACCACACGTCATGCTGAGGTCAAATGAGATCGTGGATACAAGGAAGAAAGCAGCAGTTGTGAAAACACATATTTCCCTTTTGTGTCATGTGTGGGAGGTGAAATTGTACCACCTTTCCATGGCAATTGCATCTGCTACTGAACATCTCCTTCCATCCACAGGGTTAGTCTCTGAATCTCACCAGTGCCTTTCCTTCTCTTTTATATAAAAGAGGGAAGACTTATGCAGGAATGTTTGCATTTCTCTTTGGAGACTCTCCACTCTCTGGGGTGTTGGGGCTGTGCTCCCACCACATCGAGATCCTTGGACACCCTTGCAGTAGCAATCACCCCATGCTGCTTTCTCCCAGACTGATGCTAGCAGTTTTGGATACTGTTTTTCCTATTTGAAATGTTGTCTATATGTGTGGACAGAGCAGTAGGATCAGCACAGACAATCTGGACTGGATGAGGGCTGAAATGGAGCCAGACACTGATGCTTTCCCCCTGCAGGGCTACACTTGACCCTGAACCTTGCAGGGGCCAGAGCCACTGCCATCAAGACTCACAGAAAGGAAGATGAGTGTGTGAAGCTGTAGGGCCACACCTGAGAAAAAGTGTGTCCTGGAGATATCCAACTGGAAGAAAGTAGATGGAGACAGAGGACAGAGACAAGGAAAAAACATGAGTGCATTTTAAACAATGTGGGAAACAGTTTAGATGTGCAGCAACACGTTAATACCACTTGGGCCCCACAGCTGCTCTCTTTTTCCAGTACTTCCTTACTCGTAGCCTGAGTTTTGCTTATTTCCTTCCCCATTGTTTTGCATTTCCCATAAGCCTGCATGAATTAAAGCCTGTGTATCAGGTTGGAGACAGGAGGAAAGAAATCACTCCTTCTTTCAGACAGGTCTTTTCCACAATGGGAGCAATTCTCCCATTCTTTCACCAGATATCTGCTTGGGACATACCTCTCTGACATGTGCAGACCCCCAGGTCCCCGACTGGTGCCCTGCTGCAGTGGCTCCCTGGGACTGTGCCTTAAAGCCACCCTGAGTACTTGGCATCCTGCAGGATTACTCATTCTCAATTCACATTTCTTTTGGGAAGTTCAGCCTCTCATTTTTCCTTCCACTAATTAACGTCAGAAATATTTTATTGTCATGCTCTCTTTATCCCAGTGTTCCTCTAATTAGCTCTCTGAGTTATTCAGTGTGCATTTGAGGCTGTTCAGTGTTAATGAGCCTGTCAGTCACAGTCTTCAAAGACTCATAGCTTCAGAAAAGCCAGAGATGGAAAGGACTTATTAAAGATGGTTAGTCCCTGTCTCTGAAAGCAAGAGTCATCCAGGCTTAGTTTAACCACTTGTAAAATTTGCAATGTTTCTTCTGGGCTTTGAGGGTGGCATATGTGTTTTATTCAACTCAGAAGTTTGACCAAGGCAAACTTTGCATACTGGAATGGAAAGGTACTGCCACGTGTCAAAGGCACATGGAAAGATGATGCCTGATTTGGAATTATCCTGCTCTGCATTCTGGTCTTATCTTCACAGCACACCTATGCTGAAAGTGTATTTTATGTTAGTGAAATCCTTTCAGAGCTTGCTAAAGTAGGGACAGTATAGAAGCCAGTGAATCCTCTAAAATGCACATGGGATTTTTGGAAACCAGCCACACTGGAGCCAGGATGGTACACTCGGCCTTTTACCAGGACCTGAGCTATCTTTTCAATTTAGATCTATTTCATACCTATCTCCTGAGCTGGATTCATCCCATGTGGCTGCTGCTCCAGGCTTTCATCGAGCCACAGCTCCTCAGAGCTCCCTTTGGCTGGCCCAACAAACCTTTCCCATTTTATTTATCTCAACATTTCAGGGGCTTTAGCCACTTGAATGACAGCTGGATGTCAGTTTCTGTGCACTGATGTCTCTGCTGCAGAAGGGGCCTCACTCTGTGGCTGCTCCATCCATCTGCAGTGCAGAGATCCAGCCTTTCACGCAGAGAACTAATCTTGCTGTCTGCTAAATATGTGGCTTCACTGGCTGAGATGATTTGACAAGGTTGAAATTCGATAATCAGAGCTAAAATCTGGCACTAGCACATCATGACAAGGGCCTATTTCCATGGGGACTCTTATGTAGCAGTTGATTCAGCTGCATAGATATTTCTGACAAATTGCAAATGTCCATTTGCTTTTCCCATCTCCTGTCTCGGCATCAGCACCATACTCATGACAAATGAGAAAAGCAGGGGCAAGGTCTTTAGAGAGATTTAGGCAAGTGTGGTTTTTATTTGGGGGCTGCTCAGAGTCACTGCTGCGATTGGGACAAAAGCTGCAAAGCTCTGGGGAGCTTGGTAACATCTCAGCTCCAACCCCCTCTGCCAGGCAGAGGAGCTGTGGGGAGCGGGGCCCTTGGCTAGAGATGGAGGGCTGGTTGCTTGTGTTGCATTGCCTCAACGACATTGGTGTCTGCTAATGTTTCCAAGGAGCTGCACCAAAAACCCTGCAAGACTTTTCAGCTTGTCACTGAAGTTATTAAACACAGCTCATCCTCAAGTGGTTGCAATGCAATCAGGGAGCCCTGCACGTGAAGCGTTTTTTTTCTCATCCAGCCCACCCAAACCCACCCGTACTGTTTCCATGTTTGGCTGCGAGGTCTTTGGGACTGCAGTTCTTGCAGAGAATTGAAGGACACCGAGCTGAAAGACGGACAGGACAGTGGGCAGGAGCCTTCCAGCCTGTAAGGGTCCTGACAGTTCTCAGCTTCCCAGCAGCAGTGCAAGCCCACGACTTCCCACCAGCTCACACCAGGCAGAGATCAGATTCTTTTCCTTTTGTCAGTCACCTCTCTTCGGTCTCATACCTACACACCAGCCTCCTCTCTGCAGGCTAAACAACCCCAATTCATTTGATCTTTCCTCATAAGCCACATCTTCCCCCCTTCTCCAATCATTTTTATTTTGGTCTTTTCAGCACCAAAAATTGGTCACAGAAATTGAGAACTGATCATCCCATAGCTGAGAGAAGCAGACAACTCCTTTCTTTGTTGTTAGGCTATTTGCCTGCTGAGGGCTAGTGTTTGTCCGCTTTACTTTTCAAAACCATGCAATTCCTGCCTCATATTCAGGGGTAATTGTAACTCAACCTGTCTTCTACCAAACTGTCTTGGGACATTTATTCCCAAGTAATCTCAGTAAGCTCATGAGAGTTGATACATCTGTCTTTCTTCTAAGTGCTTCCAGAAAGCTTTTTTGTTGCCGGATCTTTCTGAGACCCAAAGGCTGGGATTTTCCTGGCTCTTCCCTGACATCTCACACAGGCTCAGCAGTGTTCCTGCCTTTCCCAGCCTCCCAGGAGCTAATCTATTTCACGGCTTCACGGAGCTCTGCCCTTGCTGCAGCTGCGATACACCCTGAAGTTCATCTTGTCCCTTTGTCATGGGTATGAAATGATTAGTCAATTGATTGCAGTTAACCTTTTTACTAAGGGAAGCAAAAAAAAATCATTTAACAGATGCAAGCAAAAGGCGTTAAACACAGTCTTTTAATAGCTTTCCTCCTCTATTGATACGAGATTACACATTTTCTGTTTGTCTCCTTATTATTGGTGTTCCTACAGAAGCAAACAAGAAATCATGCTATGACCAGAGGCAGAGGTATCTCATATCATGTCTTTCTCTTCCTGATTTCCCTGTTTCAGAGTTGCACTCAGCAATTTTTTCTCTCTTGTCTGTGTGCCCCTTGATCTTGGGTCAATGAAGAACTCAGTAATCAGACACACCTCTTTCTAAAATTCCCATACCTCCTACTCTCTGTGAATGTTGGCAGTTTTGTTTTTAAGAGCATTTCCTTAAAGAAACAGCCGTCTACTCCATTTTCAGTTTAATTGCCTCCCGTGAGATCTTACTACCAGTTGCCGGAGTCTATCAAAACCTGCTTCCTCAAAGGCCATCTTATCTTGCTGCTCTCCCTCATGAAGTGAAGCAGTTCCATTCTGCCATGGTCCCTTGCATCCTGTCCTTTCCTTGGCTGAAAACAAAAATGTAAAGAATCTCCCCTCTCACAACTAGATTTTATATTAAAACTAAGTCCTGCATGTTCTACTTCTTTTGGGGAGACAGTCTGTTCTTTACTCAGTCTCTTTGGGATTGGTTACATTCTATTTTTTCTTAGCTCACAGCTCATGGCTTTTTGTCCTTGTGTACTGGTTTCAGCTGGGATAGAGTTATTTTTATTCGTAGATACTATGTTTTGAACTTGTGATAAGAACAGGGTTGATGCCGTAGCGATGCTTTAGTTATTGCTGAGCAGTGCTTACATGGTGTAAAGGTCTTTTCTGCTTCCCCCACTGCCCTGCCAGTGAGTGGGCTGGGGATGCACAAGAGGTTGACAGGAGAATCAGCTGGAACAGCTGACCCCAGCTGACCAAAGGGATATTCCAAACCATGTGGTGTCATGCTCAGCAGTAAAACAGGGCACAGGGGACGGACTAGCAGGGAGGTTGTTCAGAGCTGCTATTTCTCCATTTCTTGGGATCTAGCTGAGCAGAACTTGGTTGGTGGTGAGCAAGTGGGCTTTGCATCATTTTACTTTCTTAGTTTAGTTTTGTTTTCTCCACCTTTTTTTTTTGTTGGGTTGTTGGGGTTTATTTTCGAGGGGGATGTTTTAGTTTTTTTGTGGTTTTGGTTAGTTGGTTGGTTTGCTGGTTTGTTAGGTTTTTAACTATTAAACCACCTTTATCTCGAACTGAGATTTTTCACTCTTACCCTTTTAATTCACTCCCCCATCCCAGTGGAGGTGGGAGTGAGTGAGTGGCTGTGTGATATTTACCTGCCTGCCAGGGTTATGCCATGACACCTTGCAACCAAATTCTCATTCATCTCATGCCTTGCTGCTGAACCTTTCCTTTGCTCACGTGGCTAAGTCATGCATGATTAGATGTAATTAGTCCTGAAAAATTTATGCTCAAGCAATGAATTGAATTGGAAGCAGCAGAATGACTGTGATGGAAGTACTTGTTTAATGGATCAAGAGCAAGGTCACAGACAGTCCTAGCTTGTCTGCATAGATAGATACAGACAGGGCCTCTTCTTTGCAGGTCATGTGGCCGGGTTATTGAATCCCTCGAGCTGGCTCATAACTTGGAGATGTGTGTGGGAAGGGTGTGCACAAGTCCTTCTGTACCTTTCAATATGCCCTTGTAGAGGAGTGTGCTTCTCTGGCTGTTGACTCTGAGGTGCAGGGTGCAGCTCTCAAGGAAGAAGAGGAGAACAAGGTCCTGTTTTCAGGTCTGCTGAAAGTGTCCAGGTACAACTGCAGTCCCCACAATCCATCCTGGCAGATACCAGGGACAAGCTGTTTCAGAGACACAGAAGAAGAACATGGACCTTAGGTGATGCCTTTGGCATGGCAGCAGCCAGACTGACCCTCTTGTAGCAGAACAGCTCAGCCTTGCAGGTCCTAAAAAAAAGCAAAGCCAACTTCAGGCTTCCTCCACTGAGGAAGCAGGTGTTAGTTGGCCAGGTGTTATCAACTATCTGTTCAATGGCTCACAGGAGAGTCTGGTGTGGTATCTCCAGATCAGGTGTTAAAATCCGTGTCTGAGGTTCTTCAGTAACTTTAAGAGGATCAGAGATTTCAGAAACAGATTCTTCGTCTTCTTGGTTACCATAAGGTAGTGAGAAGCCTCTTTGCAGAGGGTGCTTTTCAGCTGAGGCTTCATTGCTCTGAGCATTAAAATCTCTTGAGAACTTTCCTCTGCCAGCAGAGGTCATGCCACTGTTTTCTAGCATGTTGAAATCTTTGCTGTTCATTTTCTGATCCTCTGGCACCAGAGCATGTGTAGTGCTGGTATCCATCTCCAAACAACTGTTATGGTTTGAGTTAATGGATTCTGTTTAGACAGATGAGCTTCTGTGATGGGCCAGCTGTACACATTGGAAAGGCTTCTGGAGGAAAGGGAATGCAAGAGGGGTTTCAGTAGATCTCACCTATTTTCACCTCTTTCCTGAAGGGCTTAACTTGTGCAGCCTGACACACATCCAATAAAAGCGGATATAAATTAAAAGGTGATTGCATGTTTGTAAATGCACAGACTGATTTTATTCATTAACTCAAAATAAATTAATAAACAGAAATATATTTGTCATCTAAGTATTAACTAAAGCTCATCTAGCCAGTAGAATCTTTCTGCAACAGTAATTTGTTGTGAGATACTTCCAATCTTGACTTAAACTGGCAGTGAGTTTCTGTTTGCTTCTGTGGAAATGTATCCAATAGTGCAAGCTGCTGGTGGACAGCTTATTTTGCTTAGCTGTAGCATTCCCTCATGTAAGAGGATACAATATTAGACACAACACCCTTAAAATCAATGCACAGTTTTAATAAAAATGGTCTTAACAAAAGACCCTTGCAATCAGTTTTGTACTTTGCTTGCAGAATGCTTTGACTTCAGCAATTAATCCTAGCCTACACCACTCTCCACTCTAGTAGAATACGACCCAATAGCTTTGCCACGGCTGTTAATAAAGATGTAGAAAAGAAAAAAAATCAAGTTCAGATGCTTATCTGAGATATGTTAAAACCTTCAAAGCACCATTGAGATTGTAAAATGCTAAACAATCACAAGAACACAGCTGAATTTACAGTAGAAGGAAGCGTGAAGTTTAAATTTGTATCATGAGAGGAATTAACAAGTTAACTTTGAATTAATTGTTGCTTCTCCAATGGTTGTAGTCTCCTAGGAATAACCTGCTTAGCACTACAGACTTGATTTTGTTGAAGAAATACATACACATTCACTTGCATGTCAGTCACACAACTCTAAGGTTTTTTTAGCCTTCCTAAATATTAAAAAAGCACAGCGAGTTTTGCCTCCATAACTAAAGAGGTTCTACTACTCAACTTACCAAAAGAAATGTAATAAAGATGAGTTCAGTGATCCTCTGTTTAGCATTGTGAAAATTAAACTTTCTGAGTCCTTTTAGTTAGTAAAAATGAATAAACTGAAAAATAAAATTACATTTCCTCCTTCTCTAGGCTGTACCTCCTACATTGATGATGCATATATTCAGATGTAATCACATAACTCCAGGACTCTAATCAAGAATATGTAGAAATAATTATATCAATTGTCAACAAGTTATTTGAATAACTGATTTCATGTATAGGAGGAGTGAGGCCTTCTGTAGAACCAGATTGTAAATCAAATTTTTTCCTTTGCTTTATCTGATGAGTGGGGTTTTTTTGTTGGGTTTTTTTTTTCACTTCTGGTTTTAGGGATTTTTAGTAGATCCAGAATTGTGATAACAAAAGATTCAGCGGTATAAAAATGTGTGGGGAAAAAAGAAACATAAGAGTAGGAGAAAAAAAATCTGTTTCTTAATATTTCTCTGAACAAGTTTATCAAATCCCTTTTTTGCTAAAATTAGCTGAAGAAAATTACAAGAAATTTCAGTAGCAAAATCCCTGGTTTCACTATGTGAAATCCTGCACACCAGAAATGAAAGCAGTGGTATCAATGCTCCAGGAGCAGAATTTTGTAAAATGAATCACCATATTAAGAGCTTCCAAGTTTGGTTCTCAAAAAGACGGAACACTTGCAAGCTTGGTCTCAAGGACCCAGAAATTCTGGAAGAGAGCTAGATTCTGGGCTGAGACCTCCTGTGTGCCCATCCCTCTCTTCAGCTTTCAAACCCAGCCCTCAGGAGGTTCATCACTCTCATCTGGCTTCTCCAGCCTTTCCTTTACAAGCGTGGATCTGTGTGTCTGAATTGGTGCACCTGAACCAAAAGCCAAACTAGGATTAGCATTTGGATTCCAGCCTGTCTCACACAGCTTGTAGGATTCTGCTTTGCAGTTTGGATTCAAACCCATATGCAATGGGAGCTATATTTTTGTTGCAGTGGCTTTGTTTGGGTTGTGTTTTTTATTGGGTTTTTTTGTAATTTTTGGTTTGGTTTTTTTGTTTGGTTTTTTTTTTTTTTTTTCACTTCCAACAGATCGTTTGCAAGGCATGACCTTTCCCATTGGAATGCATTTCTCGGAGTGTGCCTGAAGAGCTGAGTAAAGGCCTTCGAAGAACTTTTTCCAAGAAAATGCAACATAATTTTTTTGTATTTCCAGCTTTAGGACACATGTTAACATGTGGACTTCATTGAAACAGAAGATAAGAGAGGCCAAGGTCTCATCCATGTGGACTGTAAGAACATCTGTAGTTATAAATAAACAGTCCTCCCCAAAATGATCCTCAATTATATTTTCTATAATTTAGTTACTGATTGACAGATACTGGGGAGAAGTTTCCATGGGGAAGAAGAAATCCCAGCTGTGGCAACAATCTCTGAAGCACCCGGTACACAGCTCTGTGAGAGAGGAGCTACTGGGTTAAATGGACCACTTGGGCAAATATTAAGTTTACAAGACTATGTCCAGCTGAAATCCCCTTGCAAGTGCACGTGAGATACCTGCAGCTTCTCCTTACAACTGCAGCTGTTAGCAAAGATGAGGGTTAGGCAGATTTGTCCCACAGAGATGTGAAAGGAGACTATTCTGCTTCTTCTCCCTTCCCCTGCAGACAAACCCAGAGATTTAAGGAGTTGTTCTTCCAGTATTGTGATATTTTCACATTCGCCCTCTGTGCCTTCCCTATAAGAGAGGCAACTTTGCAAAGCATTCATTGTATAAGCCAATGGTCTTAAAAAATGGATGTCAGAAGCTAGATCCCTGAACAGGCAGCCTGCATTGCAAGCATCTGACCTCCTACTGTTTCTCCTGCCTTCAGGAGCACTCAGATCCTTTCGAACTTGAATTATTCAGTGAGATGTTTACTATTGACCTGGTAAGGTTACAATAGGTACTTTAGTTTAGAAACCCGGGTTGTTTTCCAACTGATATTCACCAAATTACCACTAACAAAATTAATTTACATTTTCAGCAATAAGATAGCACTTTCATTTTTAAGTATAGCATTTTATAATAGCATTACATTTACCAAAGTAGAATTGCACCCAGTACATTAAGATTGCACACAAGGTACACAAAATTCTTCCTTATTCCAGTAGCTCCTCTATTAATGCTGGCTTGTATCCCAGCTGAGAATTGATGGAATAACAGACTCAGTCTTTGTTTTCCCAACCTACTGTGAGAGACTGAAATGTTATGGTTAATGGCTTAAACATTGTTATGAAGGACTTTTTGCCCATAATGGCAAAACTGTATAAAGAATTTGCTACCACCTAAGCGCCCCCCCCCCCCCCCGAATATGCCTCCTGACTGGAACTTTGGAATGAGTTAAGCTGCCTAAGGGAACTTAAGATAAAATAAATGTGACACTATTGTCCAGTTATCTCAGGCATAGGAAGAAGTAAACAAGGCTGAGGGAGAACACGAGAAAGGCAAACTCAGCAGCTGTCCTGAAAATTAGTTCTGGCTGGATGTGGGCTGGGGGAGGCCATAGCCCACAGGCCCACCTGCTGAGGCCAGGTTTGCACACACTCCCCCCCCAAACCAAGGTGGGAGGAGGAGAGTTTTGGATGGGTGGTGTAATCTCTGGTCAGAGGCACTGAGCACCCATCCTCCCTTGCACAAACCAGCTCAGCTCTAAAACCTCCCACCCTGGGAAGGCCACATCCATGGGACATTCACATGAGGGGCAGCTGAGGGGGTGTCATAATCCATCAAAGACCCCTGAAGTGCCCCCCAGACTGATTCCTGAGGCCTTGCAGCAGAGGACTGCACATGATCCAAGTGATGCCACAGATCCAGAGTCTGCTGCAAGAGACAAACTTGCCCCGTCCTGGGAAGGTACCTGGGCTTTCCCACCTGGCCTGAATATATATTAATCCATTTGATTCTATGTTTTGGGGGCCCTCACCACCAAGAAGATAAGAAGAGGATCAATGGGACACCATCAGGATCCAGAGTGATGATATTTCCTACTTAATCTGTCTCTCTGACACTTACTTTCTCTCCCCTGCTCTTTTTCTACTTCTTTTTCTTTCTCTCTTCCCTCCCTCACATTTACTGTTCAATAAAATCCATACATTTGACTTTGACATATGCTCTTGTTTGCACCTTAATTTGGGCAGAGACACGTCTCTAACAATTTTAATAACTGGATTATAACACCTACTCTGAAAGAGTTTACTAGACCTGATCTTTTGCTGTTGGAGTTTTACCTGCAAAATGTAGACTAGTCATGAAGCTGTCTATTGGCTGTTACAGTCTGAGTCACGATACTTACAAAAATAATCCTTCTGCAAAAAACCCCAATGCAGTAAATTGATGAATAATAAAACTTGTGAAGCTCAGATTTAAAGTAAATGTAAGGATAATGATTCATCTCAAGAAATATGACTTGAAAGAAGCTCTTCAAGATATTTAGTTGCAACTCTTTTTGCCTTCCCTTAATTGAATTCTGTTACAAGTTCTCTTATCATACTCATCAGCAACAATTCAAGAAGATGTATTTTCATCGGAATTCTATTCCACTTTAAATCCATTGTTTAGAAGTGGTGTTTGCACGCTCGCTGAATTCCTGCTGAGGGGAAGTAACCCAGAATCAATACTTGTACTACAATGGCTTTCACCCTGGAGAGTTGAGGTCTTCAGGTTCTCATTTTCCAGTTCTACCACTAAGCTGTGGTGACCATTGCTGCAATGGTCTGAATGCAAAATACCAAATATTTCTGAAGATTAAAACTGACATTCTCATCTCACAGTTTGTTCCCTTGAAGTGAACTTTCTCTTCCTTGAGAGGTGATAAGAAAAAAGGCTTTTCTAAAAGTACGTGCCATAGCAACTACTTGAACCTTACTCTGGGAACACAGTAGAAAGTGAATGCCAGTACAAATAATAGAGAACTAAGACCAAAAGCTTGGTCAGAAACTGTGGCAAGAGCTGTGATAAATAGACTGGATTTGTTCTTCAAAGTTTGTGCCTGCAGGGAGTCTTTTGATTAAAATGCCTCCAAATTTCATCCCAGTTCTGCTACATTTACTCATAATGGCAGCACTTATTGGAAGACTGACAACCTCACCCAGCACAAGCAGAGTTGAAATTTTGGTCATATTTCCTGCTTATCTCTCCTTCACTATTTTAAAATAGAATGTGAAGGTTAAATAAGAAAATAAGTTTAAGTTCATTAATTGGACTAAGGTGCTAAAAGAAAAGTCATTATCTGAGTGCTTTTAAATGCTTTTGGCTGTGCAGTGCTCACTGAAAGTAGGAGTCTGCCATGATGGAAAAGGAGTCAGGTATCTCCTCTAACAGAAGAAAAATATCCGACATCTTAAAGCATCTATAGCTCAAGAAAGTTGCATTTATTATTTGATTGTTGTGGATTGTAAGATGCAAGCACCTGAAAAGTGGTTCTAGAGAAGTCTTGAAGGCCTTTCAATGTAGGTGTTTAGGAAGCCAATAGTGAACACAGCATCTCTCAGGCACTTTTCATTGGGATTCTGAATCCCAATTCAGCATTACTGAGCATTACTGCAAAATGAAATGCAGAAGGAAGTTTAACACTGCAGCTTGATTTTCCAAACACTGCAAGCCTCGAAGAAGAGTTTGGTTACTGCATTAGCATGGCCTTATTTTCAGGACTGCTGCTGAAATACAGCCTCTTCTGATTCCCGTGCCCTGAACATCTGCAAATCTGGAACCCTTTATTTTGAAGTCTCAGAATGGGTTTAGCAATCTGCTTTAGGCTTAAAGCTTCAATTCTCCTAAAGGAAAATAGGGCAGAACTAGAACAAATGCTGACTTCCTTTTCTCATCAAATGTATGGAGGCTGATCCTCCCCATGATGGGCTGGACCACTGGAGGGTTGTCACTAGAAGGGGAAGAAGCTGTTGTGTTGTGAGACATCACTTACCACATTCTTAAATACCAAAAAAAAAAACCACTCGAGGGCCAAAAGGCTCCTGCATGGTCACTGGGTCTTGCATCTCCTGATGTAAATCTCACTGAAGGAAGAGGGCAAAAGGAAATCTCCTGCTGTGTTCCCTGTGTGATGGTAGTTGCCTCCTTGCAGGACGAGTGACAGATAATTCCATAAACTCTGTGGATCACCAGGAGCTCACAGGAGACCTGAAAATCTAGAGAGACAATAATTACATTAACACTGCTAATGAGAACAAACCAGGAACAAAGCTTGAACAGCACACCTTGGCTGGCCACAGTGTTTAAGTAATAGTTCATTTCCTGCTGGGCTTTGGGTCACTTCACCCAGTTTTCTCCTGGGCAAAATAGAGGTATACTTTACTCCAGCAAGAGCCCAGAAACATTATGGATGAGACTCCAGCAGCTATCCCAGCTGCCTGTACTCACTCAAGCACTCTTGTTTATCCTTCTGCCCCAGGCAAAGCTATGCAACACACGTCCTCAGTTTCAGGCTATAGAAACAGTATTCTGGTGACCTACAACACCAATATAAGGTTCTTTGAAATGAAAAAAAATGTATGAAAGAGTGTAGTCAGATTATTAAAGCCACGAGGCATTGCATAGGACCTAGGAATCACTTTGAGCCAAATACTTGTAGATATAGCCAGCTCTGCTCTGCTCTGCTCTGCACTGTGGTGAGCCCCAAGCCATGTAGGCAAGAGCCAGCTGATGCTCCTTGGCCCCAAGACCATATGTTTTCTCCCTGGCTGTCTTCCACTTGGTAGTGTAGACACAGATCGTGAAACCTAGAACCCCCACAAAGGAGTCATGCTGCCAGCTCCACCCACTGGTCATGGTTTCCACAAGACTCTGCACTTCAAAACAGCAGGGATTGTCCTACTTTCCTATTTGTGGGTCTACCTGGAGCTAATACAAGCTTTCCCTAGTTAAATTCACGAGCTGGAAGAGGTAGCAAATGACACCAGCCATTTTCGTCCCATGTGAAACCGAGAAGCTTTGTAAGCCAGAGTCCAGACTTCCAGACTCTCTTTCCTATGACAACAAAATGGCATCCTGTAGTAAATGGCAGCGCAGAATTCTGTTGTACAAGAAGTTCTTAGATATCCATAACAAAATTAAAATGGGTAAAACCTCACCGACATTATGTCAGCAGGGTTAGAATCCAGTGGGGTTACAGGCAGAAATTGTGGAGCAAATATTACACTGAGGTTCACTACTTCTTTTTAAAGATTCAATTATGGTGATGGTGAGGAACAGTGTTCCTATGGAGAAGACACCACTTTCCTTACAACCCCTCCATTTGCAGTCTCTCTCTTCCAGGAGATCACTGAATCTCATTCCCAGAAAGCAGTCTATGTCATTTTTATCCATACTTCTCTAGAAAAGTAAAGCAAAAAATGGAAGGTAGAATTTATTCTTTTTTTCTCAAGAATTTTGATTTTTGCTTTTCAGCTCTTTATGGTGTTTGTAAACATGTTTTACCAGCTTCATGGGAAAGACACCCACTGCATGGGGGACAGGCACAATGTGAAGAGCTGCAATGCAGACCTGCCTCACTATTCAAACAGCTTTGACTGCTGGAATCACCTCTGGGCACATGTGCAAGCTCCCTGTGCAAACTCCAGCTGAGCACTCACCTCTGTTCTTCCAGCCACACACATGGGCATCACACTGAAATACTCCTATGCTGAGCAGCTGCCTCCCTTGAAGGTAGCTCGGGTGCTGGGAAGAGTCTTGCTGTGCCAGCAAGCCCTGGGAAGAACCCAGCCCCATGCCCAACATTTGCTGATGCTCAAACAATTTCATTTCAGACTGAAGCAGGTACCACAAGACTCTGCATATATTGCACAGAGCAGACATATGATAGAGAACTGGAGACAAAGGCTCTACACTGAGAACACTGCACATCTCACCTCAGCTGCTGAAACAGACAGAAGCAATTTTCAGCAAATACCAACCTGGACAGGGATTTAACCTTCATTATGATAAGCCCCGTATCTTTTCAGCGAGCCTCTGAATAATTTAGTGCCCTGGTTCTTTCTGTCATTTCACATAAGATATTCAGCTTTTATGGAATACAGATACGAGAAACTAAGTTTTCAGTTCAAAGCTGTTGTATTTTTTTCTGAAATGAAAGTGAATGAGAAACCAAGAAAGTATAACTGAAGAATCTGTTTCGAGTGAGGTATTTTATGTTGTCTTTTTAGGCCTCCCACAGGCAGCTGCACATGACACAGAAAGATGCCCAGATGTTCACTTCATGGACAAAGTAAAGGATAAAACAAAGATCTTGAGTGGCATATTTTCTTTTGCAAGCACGAGGTCTTTTGCTTCTTGGTAGCAAGTATTCATTCATTTGAGGTTTAGTGTCCCCCAGATGCCAAAGAAAAAAGAAAAACAGTTCCCAGTGAGTGACTGGTTCTCTGTGAAGTACTCAGGGCTGTATATCAGAATGTTCAGAGGATTATTGATACAGAAAATTAGAAAGCAGAGTTTCAGGAGAAGTGCAGAACAATGTTTCAATAGGGCCAGTGAACGAAACCAGCAGTGCACTCAGCAGTAATTTTCTCTTTATCAAAGCATTCAATATCAACACCAATCTGTTTTTCAGAAGAAATTAACAGTATCCAAAATGTCTCTTATTAGAAAAACAAATTTTGGTTTCTGAGCAGCAAGAATCACCTGGATTTTGTCAACTCTAATGTTTATGACTGTTTTCTGATTGTTAGCTCACAGAACCAAGGGAAGTGGAGAGAAGGAAGGTGAATTTTTAGCAACTAGAGACGAAGGACTGTGAGTCTGTAACTGCTAAAGAGAGGAGAAAAAAAAAGATACAGAAACTCTTCAGAGCACAGTGAGAAATCCATCAGACACAGATTTTGCTTAGGTCGTGTACTAGTTTGGCAAGTGTTCCAACAGACAATAGCTTAAGGCCACGGCTATTCTGTATTCTGTTTGATTGGAAGTGCTGAAACAGATAACTGAACTGGATTATACCCAGAATTCCTGAGAATAACTGGAGATGTGGACAGAACTCAAAACCACACATATATATGTGCATAAATATACACAGAAATTATATTTCTCTGGTTGATTTTAAAAGCTTTTCTTCAGGAGCATGAAGAGTCAGTGAAAGACTCTTAAAACCTTATAAATCTCCTGGACTTGAAAATCTGACTTTTCAGCATCTCAGTGCTTATAATACAATTTTCAATTCTGGGTTTAATGAAAATGTTCCCTCTGGTTCAATATGTTTCCAGAAAACATGAATTTCATTCTGCATCTTAACAGCAGAGAGGAGGAGAAGAAAACAAATGGGCAGAAGAGAGAGTGAAATCTGTGAGATGGTCTGGAGGTGGCAAGTTGAAATTCATCCCAAATAGAAAGGGTTCAGGATTCTTCTATCAGGCATTGACCATGTGATAGTCTGTAAAAAATGCTGATACAGTTCAAGTGGCCATTGATGAGATTCCCAGGGTGCCTAGAAGCCTCCTGGCAGATGTTTGCCTTGGCTTGGGGATGCCTTCATACTTTGTGATTAGAATCCACCAAATTGTTATAGCACAGCTGCACACCTGCAGATAATGCAATGCCCAAGGCAGAGTCTTGTGAACCCTTAAAAAGGTGTTCAGTGTTTCAGCAGTATTAGGTATTTAAATACCTTATAAAAGAACCATGTGTCATTTACCACATTAAGCATGTGACCACCTCTGCTGATTTGCTCTCTGGTTTGCTTTCTTCCCTTGGATCCATGAGAGAGGTGACTACCACAGCCGAGGCTAGTGTAGCCAGAGCCAGTTGTAAAATCATAGAATAGTTTGGGTTGTAAGGGACCTTTAAAGGTCATATAATTCCAAACCCCCTGCAATGAGCAGTGCCATCTTCAACTAGATCAGGTTGCTCAGAGCACCATCCATCCTGGCCTTGAGTGTTTCCAGGGACTTATCATTCCCCAATTTTGTGTGCAACTTGTTCAAGTGTTCCACCACCTTTCTTGTGAAAAATTTAGTCCTTATACCTTGTCTAAATCTAATCTCTTTTAGTTTAAAACCTTTACCCCTTGTCCTGTTACAACAGGCCCTAATAAAATATCCATCCCCATCTTTCTCATAGCCTCTTTAGGTACTGGAAGGCTGCAAAAAACTCAACCCACAGCTGTCTGTTCTCCAGGCTGAGCAGCCCCAACTCTCTCAGCCTGGCTTCATAGATGCGCATTTTTGTATCCCTCCTCTGGATCCCTTCCAACATGTCCATGTCTTTCCTAGAGCTGGATGCAGTACTGTCACTGTTCTCACCACGGACAAGTAGAGAAATGACACAAGAGTCCAGGCTCAGGGATAAATGGAAATTCTCTGCTGAAGCTTTTTCAGCATCCATACAGTACTCCATGTGGGGTCTCACGAGAGCAGAGCAGAGGAGGAGATTCAGTCAAGGGGTTGTATCACCTTCCTTGACTTGCTGGTCATGCCTCTTTCGATGTAGCCCTGGATACAGTTGGCATTCTGGGCTGGGGGTGCACATTTTCAGGTCATGTCTAGTTTTTTATCCACCAGCAGCCCTAGGTCCTTCTTGGCAGGGGTCTTTCTCAAACCCTCATCCCCCAGCCTGTACTGTTCCGGGGGTTTGCCCTGACCCAGGTGCAGCACCTTGCACTCGGCTTTGTCGAACCTCATGAGGTTCCCATGGGGCCACTTCTTGAGCTTGTCCAGGTCCCTCTGGATGGCATCCCGTCCTTCAAATGTACCAGCTGCACCACTTGGCTTGGTGTCATCTGCAAACTTGCTGAGGATGCCCTTGATTTCACTCTCTCTGTCATTTATGAAGGTATTAAGCAGTACTGGTCCCAGTGCTGATGCCCTGAGTGACACCACTCATCACTGACCTCTATCTGGACATCTATAAGACTCTGGACAATGCAGAAAGCTCTGGTTTTGCTTTCAAAATCAGAGCAAATCAGGCAGCTAGTGGTCACCAAGCACCTGGGGTCCCTATCAGTAGACAAGGCATGAAGTCCTTCCTCAGCTCTTTTGCAGTACATCAGGGAAGATTTCAAGATTTTCCCTTTCAGCATTCTGCAAGCCTGGCCATCTGCTGCACATACATAACAGGAAAATAAAGATTTACTGAATAGCTTGTTGAGCTCAGGCAAATCCCACGTGGACACGTGCCTTTGCTGGAGCAATTCACCAGAGTAATGAAACCTCAGACCTCACACTTTACACATGGCGTTCTCCACCCCACTAAACTCATCTGCAAATTTGCATTGCAACAGTCAGAGGACACTGAAGATCAGTTTGTTTTAAAACACAGGGCTCTAGTTTACCAAGCAGTAGATACTTAAACAATACTGTTGGGGGTGGGGAAGTTTCCCTGACATTGTATTTGTTTAGCTCATCTCTGTTTTTCCTGGAAATGTTCTTTGAATGACAACATGAAGGGCTGTATCCAGCCCTCTATTAAAGGTGCTGCTGCCAGAAGTGCAAACAGAAATCTACAAAAAGGCTCACTTGGGGTATCTGACATTGTTGAACAGATTCCTTTTTATGCTGCTTGACTAGCTCTTTGGAGCAGGACTTTGTTGAATTGGATCAGCCAGAAACAGAAGTTCTTAGGGCAGGCAGATGTGTAAGAACAGAGTGGGACAATACAGCATTGATCAGGAGCACACATTTTGCAGGAAGATGGCTAAAGAAAATAACAGAAACTCCTTGTACCCCATTTGATCCCAGAGCCATATACAGGTGCTGGTGGCAAGGCAGACAAGAGTGTGATCTCTGAATCCAATCCTGGAGTTTTCAATGTTAAGTGAAATATAGGTATTCAAGATCCATCTCTGCTTGGTAAAGACCTCAGCTGGAATCCTTCAGCTTCCTCTAAAACTTCCAGACATAAGCTTTTACTGAAATGAGAATTGTATGCTGTAGATATCTGCTACACACGCTCTTCTCTGCTTGTTGTCCTTCCCATAGTTGTCTCTTCACTTTTAAAAGATGATTATCTAAACTTTTTCTCTGTGTTCATTCTTGCAGCAAGTACCCACTGAGCAAGGCTTTATACTGCTGACAAGATTAAAAATAATCAAAGAACCAGAACAAGAAAATAATTGGCAGTTGTGGACTTAAATTCCATTAGCTCTGCCCTGTCAGTGTGGGACAACCCTGACCATAGAAGCACTCAGGAGGCTATTGATGAGCAAAAATGTCAAATTTAGCACATTTACTGCAAATGTGAGGTGGTTTTAAAAGTTTTATTGAAAAAAAATTATAAACTGGGACATGAAAATGAAACAAACAGGGACATGACTCTTTCTCCCACTCCTGACGCATCAAGACCATGACCATGGGACATCTAAACTGCAGCAATCAAGCCTTGTCACAGATCCATGGGTGATGATATGTTTCCCTACTCTTACACTTTCTTTCTTCCTTTCTTTTCCCTTTTACTTGTTCTTAAGTGAGTGATATTTTTATGCTCTCATATTGATATATTAGTATAGATAATAAGAACCAAAATGGCTACATACCTGCTTTCCATTGCAACCAAATTGTTCTAAAACAAACCCTATGTATATATAGATATATAGATATGTTTACAAACACTGATCATTCAGTGTTGTTTCAGTCTAATCCTCCCCAAGGAATCGATTGACCAGAACCTGGGTTACCCTCTCCTTCAGGGGCGGGTTGTAAGGATGGGTCTGTCTGCATTTTGTGTGTGTGCTAAGAGGGAACACGTGCTCAGCCTTGCTGCCAGCTGGACCTGGAGATGTAGTGCTGCAGCAGCCTCACATATTCAACAATGGTTGTCAGATCTTAAAATCAGCATGAAGGATTTCTTGATAGTGTCTTTTTTGGGCTCTAAAAGAAGAATCATGGCTGTGACAAACACTGTCTCAGTCTGCAGGCAGGACTGCAGTAACCTGGCACCCGAGGTTTTGGTGTTCTCTCTTGTCAGCAGTGCAGATGCTGCTCTTCTCCCTGTGTTTCAGTGCAGGTTCTCCAAGAAGGGGGCTCCTGCAATTTAAAAGAGGTCTCAACCTCTTTTGGCTCAACCAGTTTGGCTCCTAAATTGCTCAAAACAGCATGACAGTGAGCAACCACTTGCCAGAGTTTTTGCCTCAGGTGTCAGATTGCAAAACCTTAAGAATTATCTTGCCTTTTGGGAATGGGGAGGAAATTGTCACAATCATCATCCATAATTTATGACTCTTCTGCAACAGCTGTAGGTGTTCAGTCATCCTAATGTGTCTTTATGTTCAGGTGTTGATACCAGTGCCCCCATGTGAGAAGCAGTTCCCATCTCTTCACTGGGACTCGTTCCTCCATGTTACACCACTTCTAACTTGGTCAAATCTCAGCTGAAAAAAGTCAGAGTTAAAGCAGTTTATTTGTCATCTGCCAATAAATTGAGAGAGATTTGCAGTAAGGGTATAAGTAAAAACTTGGAGTTTGGCAAAAGGAACCATTGAGGAAAAAACCCCCAAATCAAGAAAACTAATACAAAACAGCCCCAAAACTCTGTTTTCTGAAAGAATGTAACTAAATTGCTATCTCAGGTGGAAATTAATTAAAATTTCTCTTTTCTTCTGTCCAATTCAAGCAGTTTTGGTCACTGCAATTCTTAAGACTAAAATCAACAGAGGAAGGGCTCTCCCTCCCTTCCCCCAATGTTATCAAGAGCAGACCAAAACAACCTTTCAGAAGATTCCTTTGATTTTTAAAACACTAGTTTGCCTTTTAGCAATCTTTCAGCACACTTACAGTCAGGATGATTAACAGCACAATTTGTTTCAGACCAACTATTTAATTCAAGAACTTAGTCATCAAAATTTTTGGGTTGCACCAGATAATTGATCTAGAGAGTTGCAGTCAATTTGCTTCCATCACTGAACAGTACTAAATCACACACACAAATCCATCCCAATTTAAAAGACCACTTAAGCTGAATGAAAAGTTTGATTCAATTGCTCCTGTCATCAAGGATAGAAACACACAGAATGATCATTCTAACCACCACAGCTCAGAATTCAAATGGGCTCAATGAACCTGCTTAAGAATAAACTAGGCTGCAAATTATTTGCATGAATTATTGAGGAAATAATTATGAATGGCAATTACACTGGGAAGAATTAGGCTTTGTTCACAGAGAACTCCTGAATAGAAAGAATATTCATAAGTTATGTGCTAGAAATTTTTTACCCTACCCCAATATAAACAGGTGAAATTAAATAAAAATAATTACCAAATAAGTAAAATTAAATTATTTTGAAAACATAATCTGAATTTTATTAATCTGAGTCATAATTAGTAAAACCAGAAGCATATTATACACATACACACATATAAACAAGACAGGAGGACAGGACATAAGTATACATTTTGTTTTGCCTTAGTGAATAAATATAATTTGAAAGGCTCTGTTTTTAGAAAACTAAAAGAATAGACACACTCATTTTTTTTGTGAATCTGATCAAAATGACTATCTTTCAAAGATGTCTTGAACAGACTATACTTACTTAATTTGCTTAATCTCTGGGCAATTTATCCTTAGTCATCAGGTAATTTTCTGCACTTAACCCAAGGATTTGTTTATTATTTTTCACAATTCCCTTTGTAAGAATTTGAGAGGTCTTTGTAAAGCAAAAAGTTTTCAGCTGCAGAAGTTATTTTATTGGATTTTTTCTCTCTGAAGTCAGTAGAAGCTGCTTTGAAATCAAAACATTTCTTCAGGGCAATAAAGCTTCATTTATTGTTTGGAGCAGTTCAACTCTGACTAACTTTGATCATCTCATAAACAGATGGGGCAAAAAAATTTTGCAACAAAAGTACAAGGAGAGAAAACCAGAAAGAGTAAATGGAAATAGGTAGCTCACTACAGAGCATCTGGTTTCACACATCAGTAGTCTTGGCAGGGAGGGTGAACCTAAGCAATACCTTTTTCCCATCTCTTCACCCCTATCGCTTCCAGCATAACACAAATCAAGCCTCCTGCATTTGTGTCAATGTAAACTCATGGGACAAATGATTTAGGCTAAAAATAAAACATGTCTTTTGGAGATTAATTAATAAAAAATATTTAATTAGATTAAATTTACAAACTTAAGTTAGAGAAAAAAACTGGCAGAGGCTGAATCCAGGAGAGGTGGGAGGCTGAATCCAGGAGAAGTGGGAGGATGGGAAGTCCTGGTGCTGAGCAGCTGCAAGCACAAAGGTTTGCCAGGAGGAGAGTCACTTGGGTGAAGCAGATGCTCAGTGAGCTCATTCTGCTTTGTACTTGTGGAGGCACTTCAGAAAACCTTGGCAATTCCTCAGGAAAAGAAAATGGCCATGAAAGGATTCCCTGAGAGGCTTCAGTCAGACACAAACTAAGGCTCAGTTGTGGTGCAAAGACTGAAGGGGAGAGTCATCAGAGATTATTAATTCCCTGACCCGCAGAGTAGAAGACATGAATGATTTGATCACAGTATGACCCTCTCATATTCCCTCATTAAGAAATGATACATAGGCTTACACACCACAGGAAGATCAAAAATATTGCTATTCCATAGACAGAAGACCAAATGAAACACTCATTCCTTGACACTTTGGAAGGCTAGTCAGAAGATTTATGACCACTACTAAGTTTAGAACTGCTAAATAGAATGGTTGCATCATTAGTATGCAAAAAAATTTGTGAAGTGTGTTTTCGTTGTGGCGCCAGCAATGAAAAAACTTCTTTTTTTTTCCTAAAACAAATACAGTGCGTCTGAAGTGCTACTATTTATTTTATAGACATGGGGTATGTAAAGATTATCCTAATTCTGGTCTTGTTCTCAGGAGCTGGTTAATAAGATAATATACCATTCCTGGAGCAGAGGAGAATTGATACCTGGCGAAATCTTAGAGGACTATCTCTTTGTGTCAGTTGATAGAGTCCTTTTTCCAGTGCTAATTTTTCTATGTTAGTAGGAATGCTACCATTTTGTGACAATTTTTCATTCTGTTTGTACAATTGTTTTTGCTATTTATTGTTAATTTTGTTTATTTAGATGCTGATGAGAATCTAAGAGAGCAGCAAGGAGCAGTTCATTATAAACAGGCAATTCTCACTTTAAATATAAAAGCCTAAAGAATGACGAGCCAGTGGAAAATTTCCAAAGAAGGAAAGGAAACGTAAGTATTTCACCAGCTTCAGGAGATCCAGTGCCTCACAGCTGTCCCTCCAGGATGTTTGTTAAAGGGATAGTGTTCTGAGAGCTGCCTGGATTTGCCAGCATGTTCCAGTTCTTGGCATTTCCAGAAATTTGAATGAAGCTGATACAGTACTTACTGATCATCAAAATGTCACAACAGCTTTAGAGTGAACTAACTTGTGATCAATACTTTGTCAAGGAAGAACAGAGCAATTACTCTGTCAGAGAAGAAATTTCCAGGAGATGTCTGAGAAGTGTAAAATCATGTACAGCAAAACATATTTTCAGACAAAAATAAAAGGTATCTATAAGGACAAGAAGTGGTGAAGTGATGGATGTGCAGACATAGTATGTACAGCGCTGCAGCAAAGAAGGTAGGCATTAAGAACCTTGTCCTTTTCAGGTGCAAGATGATGAACTAGCTGTGGATGAGTCATGGCTTTCTCCCCAGCCTGCGTTAAAGGTCAGTGTACCAGCTTCTGGTGTGTGCTTCAAGCTAGTAAAAATCACTGTGAGAAAATCAAGCTCCAGCAGTCATCTCAAAGGAAGGCAGATATTATTTGCATGGACTCTGGCACCTGCAGGAATAACCACAATTAGCGGGTACTCCTGGGTTTAGCAGAGGGAACAGGTCCTGCAGTACTGATAAGGTAACGTGGCCGTGGGGGTCGAGACAGGCGGTTGGTACTGATCAACTTCCACTCCTTTTCAAGGTCAGTGCCTTTGCAGGCAAGCAAAAGCTTAGGGAAAGGAAACATTTGTTTCTTTCACAGAACAGAATCTTTGCATACTAGACAACCATAGGAGCTTTTGTGAGATCACTTTCTGAAACTGCTGAAATCCACATGTTCTTTGCAAGTCCCTAAAAGGACATGAAGTGCCATATTTGAAGCATAGTTGTTACAATCTACTTTTTTATGCTAGAAGGTGAAAGATACTCAGGCCAGGTACCATCAAAAATTGTCTCTTCTGACAAGTATTGCATGAAAGCTATCATGCAAAAAGTTGATCTTTGTGATGTGAATGCACTGGGCTGAATCCAAAGAATTCAGACTGCCAACTAAAGCAAAAAGGAATTTATACAGTAGTAAGGCAACTCACTCCCTAGGACCCAAAGCAGTCCTGCAGCTTAGGAAAGCAGCTTTCTTTGCTCCTGCCAAATCACGGGATGCACATTAGTGATACATTCCCGGGCACAGAGATCAACAAGACAGAAATCTTTATGAGCCAGAACTACTGTCATGTAGGGACAAATTGTGTGCAAGCCCTCTTTAGTGAGGATCTGGAGGAAGAGGGAGAGAATTATGTGGTTCAAACTGTGCATATTGTGGAGGAGAAAGAGACCAGAATAGGATTGGTGGGGCTAAACATATATGTGTGAAAATGTGGATCTCTATGTCTGAACTTGTCATCTAGGCACATCCAGAGTGTGATTAATTTGTCCTAAAGGACGTATCTAAACCAGACTATATGACACATGTCCTGTAAGTGCCTTTTTCCCTGCTGCCCCAAGGGTAACCAAAGCTGTCAAATTCAGGTATGGATGACTACACTGTAGACATTTAACCAGCCAGGAAGTGCCTTGTTCCTGTCTTAAGGTAACTTACATCTTCATCAAAGGAAAGTGTATTATTTGTCTAGTATACTTTGAGAGAGCATATGTTTAACTGTTACTAAGAATTTTCTTTTCCAGTATGCAATATTTAAAGTTTTGGTGGTAATATTATAATAATTTCCTTTAATCACCAAAAGTGAGTACTCTGTCATTCTAAGGACAGTTACCAAGCTATAATTTGTTCTCTCTGAGGAAGACTTCAGCTCTAAATGTTTAAAAAAATACACCATTACAGTTCACAAAATTAGATAATCCCAATTCCTGAAACTTTTTTTCTTTTAAAATATTTTTTTCACTGTCTGTTAATAGCATCCACAGACACTCAGAGAGAGACTTTCTTTCCTGTTCAGTCTAGATTTATTGTTAAGGCACCTGTTACCGCTTCTTCCTTCTTTGCCTGGAATGGGCAACAGCAGATCACTACCAAAATGCTAAAAAATACACAGTAAACCACCATTTTCGTATATGTGATTAAAAGCAAAGGACACCCATTACTTATAAAATACAACAGAAAGTTCCTTGCTTTTTGGAACACTTTGTTGGGAGTTTGCAAGAAGCCCAGAGCATTTTTTCTCCCTGTTCACTAACAGGTGTCAAACAAAAAAAAAATCTCTGTTCTCTGTCTCTCACTTTTCAGCATGGATTTATAGAAAATGTCTTGCAACCTCCTTAAAGGCACAAATGGGGATTGACTGAGAAATCAGGCTGATAGAGCTAACTACATATATATACTAAATGTAGGCTTTTTTCCGAGACCTTTGAGGATCGGAGAAAAGGTTTTACAGTGAGAAACTTAACAGGATCAGATTGTCTAGTGTATCACAAGTAGCATGACTGGTGGCTCGTGTACTCCTCATCCCTCTGCCAAAGTACCTTTACAGGTAACAAAATCTGGATACACAAGAAATTTTAAATCTAGTGGAGAAAGGCATATTTGGACGAGTAGATAGGCGTATTTGGTAGCTGAATCTATACACATTTCAATGGGAAATTATATGCATATGTAAGACAATTTCCCATTAAAATGAATAACCAAGATCCTCCACCTCTTGGGGTTTTCAATCTCAGCCTTATTCATTCTTCTGAAAGCTGTGCTTTAGTCAAACAAATAGTCTTCATGCATGGATGACTGCATGAAATGCAATGGCTTGTGAAAATGGTCAGACCTGATAGAGTAAAGCTCCTTGTTCTTACATGTAATGAGTGTAGGAAGTTAGTCACTTGTGCAAAGTTGTAGTATGTTATTACTGCACAGGAAAGTTCACCTTCACCTTGCACAGCCTCTGGGATCCCATTCAGTCTGTGTAAGTTAGAGACAGTGGTTTTTTCCTTTCTGCTCAAGGAAATTGTATTTGTCTAAGATCAAGCTGATTGATAACTTCAGAATTTCTGTTCCCTTACTGCTTATTATTTATTGAAAAGTACTTCACAGAACTTTTTATGAAGATGCTATCTGCTAGCCCTGGAAGAAAGTCAGGTATCATTATCTCACTTTCTGGTCCAACAAATGCAGAGATGAGCAGTCACTTGCAACAGGGTGGGGAATGGATTGGAAATCCCTGATACAGGTGACTTAAATCCTACCTACAAACACAGGTGCTTTTCAGAAGAATTACGCCAGACCCCTGTGCCCAACTTTTCTTTGTGTGATCCTGGCCCTGTGTTCTGCAGTACCCTTCCAGAAAGCCAGAATTTCTTACCTTCGTGGTCTTGCTCTCTACTAACAGCAGTGTAGGTAATATACCTTGTTCGAGGTACTCACCCTTATTATAGGAATTTTCATCTCAAATTAGACATAACTCTCCAATAAGCTTAATGAACAAGGAGAGATAAGAATAACTGTGCCCATGACAGGAAGGACATATCAGAAGTGGGGGGGGGGGGGGGGGAAAGAGAGAGAGAGAAAAAAGGGCAGAAAATGGTCTTTTTGTCTGAAGAGGCCACCTGCATTTTTTCAGTGCTTACAATCTGCCCCAGCAGGAAACACTTCAGCATGAATCACAGCTGTCAGTCTTTTGGTGGATGCTGCTGTATCTGCTCCCCTCCATGAGCTGAGGAGGGATTCAGGGATTTGCAAACTACAGAAGAGGACGTGCTCAGCAACAATGATGCCAAATGGCCTGGTACTGTAAGTGCTTCATTTCCACAGTTCTTGCAGGGTTTGGTAGGAGCAGGGAATTTTCCCTGTGGTATCAGATTTTGGTCTGTGCCTTCAGATGATGGTCAGTAGGTGAAAGCCCATGTGGGGATGCTTGCAGTCAGTCACACCTCCTCCATTCCCTGGGAGCAAAGCCTAAGGAGTGACCTGAAAATGTACCCAAGAATGATCCTGTGAGGAAAAAAAGGATCCCTGTCAATGTCAGACATTTGGTCAATGTAACAATGTACTTATGTTTTTAAATTCCATTGTCCTTCTTATAAAACATAAGAAGTTGACTAAAAGCTTAGGCAGATTTGATTTTTCATGACAGGACTGGAACAAGGAAACTCATAGACATATAAATAAGTAGATGAGTATACTGCCAAAATTTGAAATGTTCTTATCTCTGCAGCATTAACATAAGATTATACAAAGTCTTTGTCTTTCTAAAATAACTGGAGATATTTTAATATTTCTACCTAAATTCAAGTCCTAGGGGCTTTGAGAAGACCAACTGGAATCAGAAGCTTTGGAACATAATGTTAAATAATGTTGACCAAGAAAAAAACACCTCGGTTAGTTGAAAAATTTTGGCATAAATTAATTTCTTCTTATCCTATCTACATTAATTCAGTAGTAAGAGCCAAGTTCTCAAGGAGTTGCAGACTTAATGAGTTACATGGATACCAATCTGAAGCAAAGGGGCACGTCACTAACGTGATGATCTCAGAAGCCCTTGTGAGTTCCTTCAGCTGATGATGAAGGTAGATAAAGTATTTTCCTATATTTAAACACATAACAGGACATGCATCACAAGGGGCTGTTTTACCAATAAACATGTAATGAACGTCGTCAAAGACAGCTGCTGTTTTCCACACAAATTTCCACTGCTTGATGGAGTAGGCACAGCTACAGCTCTGAAACTTGCTGGCTCTCAACTCCCAGCAGAAACAGCAATTCATTTAAAGCTAATGGCACAGAATATAATTAGATATATTTGTGTAAGTCAGAATAAGAACCCTTTCCTTTTTTTTTTCTTTTTGTCTTTTTTTTCCTGTATGCTGTGTTTCAGCTCTGAAAAATATATGAAGACAAGTTATAAGCCATAGCATGGTTAGTGGATAGTAAACCCTCTAGTGGGTATTCAGCTACTGTGATGCAAATGGTGCTGGTCTAGCAAATTTACATGTTACTTACAGCAAACGTCTCTTGTTAAATGTCTCTTCTTACAGGAGAGGAAGAGGGTGCAGGTTTACAACCCTGGCTACCTCCAGACGTGAGGAGAGAAGAAAGGCTGGAGCCTCACGTTGCAGAACCTGAGATAATATTTAGATGTTTCCTTTCACAATTATTAGAGGGACAGTAACTCTATCATTACACTTCTTGTCTGTGTACAAAATCCTCAGCAGACAGAAGTATGTTACAGGCTATCACACAATTCCCTTATTGCAGATACTCACATACAGAGATTGTTGTGTTGGGAAGACTTTTCAACATAGTTAAAGTGATTCACTTGAAAATAGGCACTTGGTTTTTTTCTTGTTTTACATCAATATCTTAAAATCTGTTTTCTCCTATTTTGTCTGTTTCCTTTTCTTACATGGTCCTGTCATCTAACTTGATTTTTCCACAACAGGGTAGAAGCATAGTATCATAGAATCACAGAATAGTTTGGGTTGGAAGGGACCATGTAGTTCCAACATGGAACCTTGCCACGGTTAGGGAATCTTCCTCTAAACCCTGAGCTGCTCAGGGTGCCATCCAGCCTGGCCTTGAACACTTCCAGGGATGGGAAGTACACAACACCTCTGGGCAACCTGTTCCAGTGACTCACCACCCTTATAGTAAAGAATTTCTTCCTAATGTCTAATCTAAAGCCATTTCCATTAAGGCCATCACCTTAAAGCCATTTCTCCTTGTTCAATCACTACATGCCCTCCTGAAAAGTCCCTCTCCAGTCTCACTTTTGCCTCCCTTAGGCACCAGAAAGCTGCTGTAATGTCTCCCTAGAGCAGTTTGGTTGGGATCCTTTGCTACCACTTGCTCAATTCTTTCCCCAAAGGCAAAATGGGGAATGATTCCCAGCAGGAAGTTATTTAAACCTTGGCCTGTGAGCCTCTGGGAGGATGTGGTGAGGCTGTTGACAAGGCATTATTGCTTCCTACAGACAGTGACTTGGAATCACTGGGTAATGTTGTGGTACAGTAACTAAGGATTTGCTTGCCCCATTATTTTTCTTATCTGTATTGTGGTTTTCTCCTTTCACTGAAGCTTTCTCATTCCCTTTTACTGTCTCTACTCTGTGATAATGCCTGCACCCAGGGTGACTGTACAGCAGAAACAAATTATTAGATAATTGCAAAGGCAGATACTTACATTTGAACTACATGCAAAAACACTCTCTTGGGTAACTTAACACAGAGGTCTTCATAACACAAGGTCTCCAAGCTAAAAATGTCTGTTTCACTAATAATTCATTTTCAAAACAGATAATTAAGCAGTGAGATATTCCAAAGCATTTATTACTGTTCAATAATGCATGGCACAGTGCAGACGAATTTTGGTGCTAATTTGTTCCTGGTAACCTTTCTGATTCTGCAGCCTCTGCTGAATCATTTTTTGTCTTTTTTTTTTGTTCAAAATGCCTTTAAAAATGCAGACTTCAGTGCAACATGTGAATCATTTAAGCCCAAGATGACAATTAGGTTGTAAAGCACAGAGTATACACATATGTTTCATGAAAAGTACATGCTTGTGGTTCAGTTTGAAAACCTGAGGCTGGTTGGTTTTCTTTCCCAGAATGAAACCTAACCCAGCAAGGTTTAATTGGATATCTGTGGGAGGCAGTCCCTGTGTCGAACTTCAGTCTCTCCCTGATTTATTTACATGGGTGCATATACGAATAGAGAAAAGCAGATTGTGATTCCAACCCATTAATAGAACTCTTCTGAAAACATAGCAGGGAAGTAAAAACATCAAGGGTTTTGTTCTGATTACTCATGTGTAATTTTCTGAAAGCTGTGAAGGAGAAAAGGCAGTGTTGCTAATTGTTAAACGGGATGTGATCCAAAAGCCAGAGCCAACAGCCATTGGAAAAGGGTATATATTGGAGCTTTGAGGATGTTTTTTATAATCCAGACACAGCTGGGATGCAGGTAAGGCCACTGGTGATGCCATTTCTATATAAAGCTGTCGGTATGGGATGTTTTCCAGTTGTTTCTCTTTGCAAGAATCATGTCATTATGTAGCCATTTCTCATCCCTAGGAGACTTGAGGGCTTCAGATCGATACTTCACGTAGATGATTAGTGGATATCAAGGATTAGGGTTTGCAATCATCTAATTCAAAGGTGAAGAAGCAATTGGAAGCAAGTGGCTGCATGGGCTAAAATAACTGGATCACTTAATTCTTCTAATGTAAAGCACGAATATGCTGAAAGATGGAACAGAAAGAGTTAAGTGCTCATTTCCAGAACTGCAGACAATCAGTTTCATAGGATCAAATGTCACTCTGATTAAAATTATTGTCAAAAGATAGAAGAGGAAAACACTTTTATAAGCCTGCCTGTTAAACATTTTTATTCTGTCACTGTAACTAGCATTTCAATATAGGCATCACAGTAGGTTAAATCCCCTTGCCAGGCCTTGCAGGCTCTTCAGTGTAAACATTACTGGAGATCAGCCACTGCCCTGCCCCACCACGTGAAGATCATCCGATGTTTTTGCCATGGATGAGTGTGCTGTGATTGTGTCAGGTGCACTGATTCTGGCAGCAGGTGCATCTGGAGAAAAAGCAAGAAATGTATTTAAGTTCTCATCTTCTCATCTGATTTTCTATAGGATAAAAAAAGCATTTTGGAAATTGAATAACATCTTTTGCATGAGATGTCATCTTGCAGGTTTCCTGCAACAGGAAAAGTGTGTGGAAAAAAGGACCTAAAATGGTAAGTGTTAATGTCAACAAAAGGCATTTACCCAAACACCTGAAATTACTCCAGAACAGCTATAATCTTTTAGAGGGGGGAAAACATAATTCTCTCAATGAATGTTATTGATTCCTCATTGAAAAAGAGAATCTTGAGCCAAATTTGTAATTGTTAATGTAAAACATAAACGTCAAACTGATAGAAACTCAGACTCATTCCACTGAGACTCCAGAGCACTGTGAACACTCAGCTGGCAGCTGAAGGAGAGACACAGGCTACCAGTGCTGCTACAGAATGTAACTGAGAGCGAGCCTGGCAGGCTCCAGAGCCAAGGGGTGTGATATGCCACTAGGGCTGACACAGCAGCACTCCTGGATAAATATATTCCTGGAGATCTTACAGAAAAACTCTGAGCTGATCCCTTACATTTGCAGTATCCACAAAACCCTCGTATCTCTACCAGGTACGTAACCACAACAGCACTGTGGAACTGTAAAGCAGAAAACATGACAAAAAATTTTCTTTTTTTTTTTTAACAGAGAAATACAATATTGTGAGAAGCTTTTAACTAGTGTCAGGTTGAAAGCATGTCCTGAAGATATGTACTTGCAGCTCTGTGGGCTATGGCAATATAGTGCCATGAAAACGACGCCAGCTGTGCCTCTAGTGCTTCCAGCACTTCAGTTTTAGCATCTGGCCCCAAACATTAAATAAAAAGATGGTACAGTAGATGGGGTTTTTTTTCTTTTACTTCCAGTTTATTTATTTCTGTTTCATTAAATGTTATCATATATTTAATGTTATTATATATTTAATATTCTTTATTAGAAAACACAATAGAATCTCCCTGGTACAACTGGCCATAGCATCAGAGCTCTAAAGATAGATTTAAGGATATTGAAAGGCCACCAGAGAGGAAATAAAAAAATTGATCTCCATAAATCTCAGTGGGATAAAAGGACGTAAATTTTGCATGTAGCTAAGAGGAGTTTTATACTCTCAGCAGAAGTGCCAGTGTTCGTGGATTTATTGTAATCACCCAACATTGTCATCCTCTTGTGAAGTTTCAGCTTCCTTGTCTGTCATCACGACACTGAGTCCTGTGTGACAGAACGTTACATTGAAAAAATTATTTGTGAATGCCAACCGCCCTAGCAAGACTGTGAAATGCCCTTTCTCTAGGGTCTTGGGGCAGTCTTCCATTGTGTAGAGTGCTAATCAATGGGTATGTAGGTTTTACTAAGCTTGTATAATTTTTGTGTGGGTTTAAATTTGCTATTCTTCTCATTCTTCCTCCATATTTCTCATCTGGTTATATATATCTTTTATTTACTGTATTGGCTATAATGAGAGGTCAAGATTGAAAGGATTGTGCTGCACATAAATAAAATGCAATGGATCTGCTGCCACCCTGAACATGCTCTAAAGTTGAAGGCTGAAGCTTTTGCATCTTCCTTGTGATAGTAAGTTAAAAATGGTCATGGCCCAGATTTTTAAATGTCTAACTGTAATGATTTCAGTTTCAGCAAGGAACATAATAGAATCCAACAAATCTGCTGCAGCAGTGATGCCTCTGTCCAGTATGAGAAACCTAAGTTGTTAGTGAATGCTCCTAAGAGGGCCTGTAAAATTAATCTTTATTCATCTTACCTCAGTTTACCATACAAATAATTTTGACAAGTATTTTCCAGGTTTCTGGTGGGCTACTACCATAAAAGGAAATTAATAATATCAATTCCACTATCTCTTGCTGGAGTATAAATCAATCTGTCTCTAACGTGCTTTGTAGAGTTACCTTGGATACAGAATCTGGCCTGTTGTCCCTGGTGGAAAGTAACATCTTAATTGGAAGGGTTTAGTGGGTATAATTACTTCAAGATCTCCACTGACATTTCATAGGGCATTTCAGTTATTTAATAGTAGTAAACTCATAGCTGGGTCTCTGTGCCACCCTCTGTGCAAGTCCATGTTAAAGAAATTCCAGAGCACAAATGCCTTTCATTTAAAAAATACCTTGTCAGCTAGTCTAGCTGTGAGCTTCATTACCAGAAGTAGAGGGGGTGTGGATTTTGCCAGCTTGTGGAGAGGAAATGACAGTAGTTCAAATAAGCAACAAAAACAAACTACTGAGCAGCAACCTGCAAATGAAGGTGAGTCAGTGTTGTTGTGTTGCATTCAGTCACAGCTGCTTATTAGATACTGGGACTTTGTCTTCATGGAAACAAAAGACTTGATTTTAGAGCAGAGGCTGCTGTGCAGCGTGGGAAGGCTGATAAGCGCTGAGGAGGAACTGGTCCTGCCCAGTCCCAGCGATGGGAGGCTTGGAGACTGCAGGGAGGTCTGGTGTCCCTGGTGCTGGGAGCAGAAGGTCTCCGTGCTGCTGGAGCACTGGCCGTGGTCACGGAGGCAGGAGCCTGGCTGCAGAGCTCCCCTGGGCAGCAGCAGCCAGAGAGCAAGGCTGTTTACTTCTCCAACAGATTCCAGTTATCCTTTTTAATTTGCATGCAGAATTAATTACCTGTCCTTCCATACAGATGGCTTCAGAATAAAAACACAGTACTCGGCTCTCATTTAAAACTCCTTTATACCAAAGCAGTGGCTGGCAAGACCCCATATAACAAACATTGACAGTCAAATAATATCAGCTAAGGCTCCAGTTAGAGAAGCTGAATTGGAAAAATTGATCTTGAAACTGTCCTCCAAAAGCTACATCTCAAGGTTACAGCCAGCCTGTGTATATGGAATGGAACAGGGGGCACGAAACCCAGCTCCCCGGGGTATGATCTTCTGTCATGCTCATAAACAGGCAGAGAAACGGATGAATAAGCCACACTGGTTTACATTTAAATATATGAAAAGATCCTTTTTGCTTAAGACATTTCACCTCGTTCTTCATTTCACCAGTTTCTAGTTTCATATTACAGAACAGATCACTGGTTTTTTTTGTTAAAGCATCTGTGATATTTCATTAAAATATTGGCAGTGTGAGGCTCTGACTTTCCTACAAAAATAAATGTATTTTACATAACCTACCAAGTGTACTGACTTTGTTGCTTTTGCCCTTACCACTAACCTTAGCACATACAGGCTGTAAAGTGTTTGAAGTGTACAGCAGACATTCACTAGCTTCAGAGAGGGGCTGCCTTTTCTTGAAGAAATCGCAGGAGAACCATTCAGACATATTGCCCTTCAATATTAATGGCACCTTCCCTCTTTGTACACTGTAAAAAAATCAATTTGGTCACTTGAGGGATGGGAAGTCATTTCTATTCACTCAAGTTATTTGTGGATTTAAATCCCTCATGCCCTAATGGAAGAACATTCTTACCATTATTAGCATTACAGAAACACTGGAAGAGAGTACTAGGCACTGTATTCATATCTTTCTTACAATGAAGGAACATGAGTGAACCCTTGATTTGAGTCTTTGTACCTACAAAGGCAGTCAGCTTTGACAAGTGGAGAAGAGACATCTTTTTAATCTTACAACTGACAGCTCTTTTTTTTTTATGAGAAGAAATTTAATCTGCGCTTTTTGTCCAATTATTAATTTTTGCAATTTACCTCTCCTTGGACAATGTCCAGTCATGACAACTTTTATTACTAGTTAATTTTTAAAGAGTTCTGCAAATATTGTCTTCACTGAAGGAGAAAAGTATTTCTTCTAAAACAAACTCTTTTATGAACCATACAACAAGCACTTGGGAACATTTCAACTAGTCTTACATCTTATTAAAGCAATTGTGAGCCTGTCTCTTTTAACCTATTCTTAGAACCCACCTAACAGAGCCCTGTTCAGTTTTAACATCTTCCAATTCCAGAATATACTGAGGAAGGACAGAAGCCTAAGCTTTAGAATATCAGATTTAGGCTTCAGGCCCAAGATACAAGGTGGACAAACAGTTAAAGCATGAAAATCTACAGTGTCTGGGAGAGATATATGAGCCAAGGGAAAGAGATGAGAGAAGGGATTAATTTTCAAATGGCAAAAGAAGAAAAGAAATTAAACGGGGCAGGAATTTACAAGAAATCTGTTCCAAATGGCAGAAACTGTGAAGAAGAAAGCTTTTGCCTTGACAATCGTGAGCTTATTTGGTGGGACAGAAGACAAGTCAGTGCAAAGTTAAGAATGAACCTAGAGAGAGGAAGAGAGAGAAGACAAAAATAGATGACAGAACTTGACAAGGGAATATTGAAAAATACAATAAACTTCCTGTGACGGCAAAGAATTTTTCACATGAAGCTTTGCAATAACCCTGGGAGTAAGAGATGGAGGGAAGGATAATGATTCAGCATAGAAAGAGTTTAGACGGCTGTGTAAAAGAAAAGTGGCATCACCTACTGCAGGAGAATACGTGACAAAGAGCAGCGTTTTGCCCATCCTGCACACCCACTGAGAAGTTCTAGACACTGAGTATCCCAGATCAGATTCCCATAGGAAACAAGCCATGACTGATGCCTGAATGACTCCATGTGTACCTGACTTGGAGCAACACTGACAGTTTTAGTCCAAGAGCAGTGTCCAGACCTCAGAGTGCCATTGCAACAACCCCATCTCAAGAATTTGTGTTTCTTAGGAAGAATTATCCTCCTCTCTGTAAAGAGGAAAAGCCGTGGCTGAAAACCTTGCAGAGCTCCACAAAGGGGTTCCACATCACAAAGGAACACAAGCCACAGGACTTTTTCCCAGACTTAATGCTTACATGACAAATGTCTGGACTGCATATAACTTCTATCTGCTGCCTCTGATCACGAGACTTGCCTCTTAATTCCTTCTAGCTCCCTTGTGGCTTCAGTTCAAAGCTTTTCCAAGCTTTGCAAAGGCAAAGACAGAGAGAGGAAGCCATTGTGCATACCTCATCAGTACAGACTACTCTCTCTGCTGTCACATATTCACACAGTAAAGTGAAAATTAGTCCAAGAATCAATGTTTGATTAATTCTGCCAAGCAGATTAATTCAGCCTCAAGTAAGTAACTCAACATAATAAGATTTCCTTTTTTCTCCAGAAAATGAGTGACTGCAATAGCTTATTTTCCAGAGTGCTACAGAAGAAAATGTACTTCCACGTTTCAGCTCATTTCACCCATACATCAAAATACAATGATTTTAAAATTACACGAATGCCACCTCGTTTCAGTTGTACAACAGAAAGGGCACAGGTTAAAAAGTACTTTTATACTTCAGATAACTTTAATTTTTCAAACTTTCATTTTTCCTCCTTTGAGGCAAAGGCATCAAACGTAACTCTGAGAACTGGAGAACCTGTGGCATGACATTGATGATATTAAGGATCTTCTCCAGTGTAAATGATTCTGTGATATCTGTCTCATATTCATTAGCTGTGTCTTGACTTCACTGACCTCATCTGAGTTTATGTGATATACCCGTATAAGCAAGATGACAGAACAAAAATTTTTCTACTTCATACAACTATTACTTTCAGCTCTAAAGCCTTTAAAGTGTGCTTCACTTGGCTCAGTAATTAAGAAAATACATTGGTTTTACTTACCCTTGGATCTGTTATTTCTAAAGATCAAAAGATCATGTTGTGCTTCTTTGGTGATAGAAAGTGTTTGACAGCATTTAATACATTTAAGTAGTATGATTCATAAAACACCAAGCAATGTTCTTATATCTTAACTAGCTCAGAGTGGGACTTGTATAATATGCACAGACATATCAAACAGTGTCTCTGGCTCATCACTGAAGCAATTTCACCAGATGGATGATGGCAGCCTTTCTCACAGTCAGGGCAAATACATTTTCTCTCCTCTACCCAGCCAACTATTTTGGCAAGACCTGTTAGAGGGTACTGTATGAGAGAGAGCTGCCTTCAGCCACGTGGGTCAGGCTCAGCCACAGACACAGGCTGCCACTCCACACATAAGCTGTACAAAGCCTCACTGCTCTGGGAAACCAGGCATGACGCTGGCAAGCCTGCAGGGTTCTGAGCAAGTCCAGCCATAGGACAGGCCATTACGGTTTTGCAGATATAGACAAGAGGAAACAGCTTTTACCTGTCAATACCACCAGCCATGGGCAAAAATAGTGGTGTGGTTGTCTGAGGTTTTTTCACATCCATGACTATAAGCAGGACACCTTAGACAAAGTAAATCCCAATGCAGAGCTGATGTGGCAATACTGCTGGAGTGAGGTGAGGACTGGAGCTCTCTATCTGTTCAGAAGAAGGGAAGTTTAATGGGGCAAGTCACCCTCACACAGGTGAAGCTCCCCTCCCTGGTGGGAATGCCAGTTCCTCTAGCTAGCCCTAATATCTCTGTAGCCAGCCAGGCATTTGATTGTCTTCTGAAGCTGCCAGGTCACAGCTGAAGAAAAGGTGATGGCTTGAGATACAAGTTCATTTCAAGTACACAAGGAAACATCGTGAGACAGGAACTACTCATGGTTATTCCCTAGGAGACCTCAACAGGAAGGAGTGACCCAAAGATGAATGGCTCTGCAGGTGATCAGTGTCCCTGCATCTTGTGGTCCGTTTTCTAAAGCTCCCACTTCTTTAACGGTGATTAAAGGTTACTCTTCTCTCAACTTTATGGTTAAATGTTTTACCTAAGAAATTAATATGCAAAATTGGAACTTACTAAAGCTTATTCCTTGGGGGTATATGTAATTATTCAGGTAGGAACACAACATAACTTACATATTTTTCATTTCCACAGCAAAACATGGACTAAGAGCCAAATTTTCATTGTCGTTCTAGTAACTGACTACCTTTAAGAATCTGATCTAAAATACGTACATTTTTCCTCCTAAGCAAAATTTAAAAGTTTCAGTTAAACCAATTTTAATAGAAAATTAAATTATGCTGTTTAAAAGATTAACTGCAGGTAGTTCTGTGCACAATATTTTTTTCTAGTTGTCAATTAACTATTGCAAGAGCACACCCCAAGGAGTGTGTTCATATGAGATAACACTTCTGTCAGGCCACTGACAATTGGTTCACGAACCACCTTTGAGGTCTGGGTTATCTCAGCATAGCATGCAATTTCAAGGAATCTTACTGCTTAATTCTAATTCATTTTTTACCTAGAGATCATTTTCTTGAGCATTAAGGTTTAAATTTGAAAGCCTTACATATTACAAAATACAAAAACAGAGTCAAGGCAATTCCAAGGTCATAGAACCATAGAATAAGCTGAGTTGGAAGGGAAACTCAAGGGCCATAGAATCCAACTCCTGGCCCTGCACAGGACACCCCAAGAGTCACACCATGTGCCCAAAAGCATTGTCCAAACACTTCTTGAGCTCTGTCAGGCTTGGTGCTGTGACCACTGCCCTGGAGACCCTGTTCCAGTGCCCGACCACCCTCTGGGTGAAGAACCTTTTCCTGATATCCAACCCAAACCTCCCGACTCTGCTTCAGGCCATTCCCTTGGGTCCTGTCACTGGGCACTACAGAGATCAGTGCCTGTCCCTCCTCTTCTCCCCACGAGGAAGCTGTAACTGCAATGAGGTGTCCCCTCAGGACGGTCACAGTATTAAAATACCAGTAAGCCTGAGTTTTGTTGTGTCTCCCTCACATACACACCAAAAATTACCTAGAGTCAGAACTAATGTAAAAAATGCAAAAATAGGTTACCTTTATATTAGCAACTGTAGTTATTCTGAGCTTCTGAATTAAGACGAATATTCAAAAAGGTGCAGGGGAAAATCTGCAGAAGAAAAATCCAAACTTAGAGATGTTTATGGGAGAAAATAGCTTCTAAAAAATGCTGCCATTTTGGGGCTCTCAGCATCAGACGCGGCAAAAAATGTCATATAATTAATTTGTTAACATCTTTTAAGTGCTACTTTTGTATCAGTAAATGACATCTTTTGCTCACATTATGGATGTGGGGTGTGGTTTCCATGAACCATCCTGGATTCAGAGACTCAGAGGGAAGAGCAACTCTTATCACTGGCAAAATAATAGTCACCAATTCAAGATCTATGAACAGCATCTTATGAGACTAAGGAGGCACAGAAAGTCAGCTTGCAAAGTCAGGTGAGGAGAGGTCACCCACTGGAACCCACTCTGGCACGCTGGAAAAGACGACACTTCTTTCTTTTCCACATAAATGAGGAAGGCAGAGAAACTGTTTCTGCAGTCTTCCACTGCCTGCCCAGCAGATCTAAGGCACAAAGACTTCAGGTACTAAAGTGTATTAATGATCCTAAAAATATAAAGATTAAAAAAAGCAAAACAACCCCAACCTGTAATTAAACCTTTTCTTGAGATAGCACAGTGTTTCTTTGAAGTGTGAAGAACTGCAAAAATCAGTGTCTCGGGCAGGTAGGAGGAAGAACGCTGGTTCCACCAAGGCCGGCAGCAGCACTGATGAGTGTGGTGGGAGGTGTGGGCACAGCTCCACCACACTCCACAGGAGATGGCTGAAGTACTGCCACAGCCTGTGAACAAAAGTGTTTTCCTCCTTAGAACATCACTGACTCAGGACAACATGCTCGAGTATAATTTTTCTGCTCAAGTATAATTTTCCAAACTAATGAGGATCTGGGGTCTAAAATGCCAAGTCCCCCTGAGCTCTGCTGGGGGTTAGAAATATACTGAGTAATTAAGGGGACGAATATTCTTTTCACTTTCCCTCTCCTCCATCAGAGATACACAACAGGCAGTAAACCACATGCTCTCACCTCTGTGAAATGAACAGAGTAGCCTGGCTCTGTAAAGGCCTATTTTGAGTCAGACTACGTCAGTTCCCCAGGCACATTGCACTGGAGGATCAATTGTAAATGGTTGTATGAAGTTGAGGTACCCTGATGCCTCATAAAACTCTTAGAGCACTCCAGAGGCTTGCTTTCTAGCAGAATAATCAAATTAAATTCTCAGAAACTATGAGCAAGGGTGGACTATGAGAGTAAAGAGAAATGGGTCACTTTTATCAGTAGCAGGTGGCTTTTAATATTTGAAAAGGCACAGTTACAAAAATAAGAGATCAGAGACAGAAACTGGGGAATCCCATCCAGTCTTCAGAGATGACAGCAGGGAGATAAAAGATCATGCTAGAGAAGAGAGAAAAGAGCCATCCAAGTTACCAAAGAGGAAAGATTCTTAGGAATGTAGAGCTTCTCAGTCTTGAGACCAAACCACTATATATCATAAGGATATCAACAGAAGATGTGAGAATAGCTGAAGGATAGAAAGAACCCTAAAATAATGACTAAATGTTGCCATTTATTCTGTGCCTTGCCACCTCATTCAGCAGAAAAAAATTAATGCCTTTTAGGACCACTGTTATTTGTATCCTCTGTTTCACTTTACTATTTTGTTTATTGTCTGTAGAAAAATTGTCACGTTGGTTTTTTCCCCCATGCCCTTTTCTTGTTTTCCTATTCTGCATATTTTTTCTGCAGCAATTACATCATCAATACTACCTATGATGCTAATGAAAGTGAAGTAAAATGTTTCTGGGATCACTGTGGATGTTTAAGATTAGATGTGGAAGTTAAGCTTCCCGTAGCATCAACAGAAAGAAATTGGTGCCTTGAAGGAGTCATTCATCTCCCCTCAAGGTGGGTGTGTGAGGCACAGGGGATAACACCTTTTGAAGGTACCTTTCTCCCCCCATGGACTGTAGGGAGTCCAAGCTCAGGCAGCTGGTTTTGACAAGACATTTGAGTTTTAGATCAAATGAATGAATTCTTCCTTGATACTGCAAAAGCTTTACTGACTAAGGAAAAAAATGTGTAAGAAGTATGTATATTGTGCCTATATACAGATTTATTATGCATTAGAGGCATATTTGTACGGAAGCCTAGATTTTGGAGGATCTTTAGTCCCTATAAAAATCTCAGTAGGGCCAAAGCCCCCTTGACACACCCAGTAGGGAAAAAATATGCAGGGTCCAGGAAGAAAGATCACTGAACATGGCTGAGAAAAACATTTACCAGTTACCCTTGGGAAACTGGCTTGTCAAGGCCTTGCTGAAGGGGTCAGTGATGTGTGGAATATTATCGCAGAGGCATGGTTTGGCTTATCATCCAACGCTGCTTGTATTCACTTCCTCTCAGAGAGACCTGGTTAACCACAGAGGATCTGTTTCTCCAGTGAATTTTCCAAGACCAAAATTCAATGCTGCCTACCACAAGGGCAGGACTGAGCCTGCATGCTTTTGTGGCTACCAGACACTGCAAATAAGCCTCTAGACTCTGAGAGTTGGTCCTCATAAGGACTGCTCGCCCCTGTAGACAAAATTTATAATGTTACTGGCCTAAGAAATGTAAGACAGATGGATAATTGTGTGCTTTTCGTATTAGCAGATAAGAAACACAAAATTTAAACTGGTATTTTGTATGGAAGCTCCAAGTCATTTGATAAAAAAATAAATCAAAGTATGAGTAGTGAGTTTAAATGCAATCAAAAGGCAAGGGAGGGGACTTAGCTACTGCACTCCTCCTGGGAGTACAGATAAGAACATATTTCTTGTCTGTTCAAGTAGGATTAAAATCGAAGAAGATATTTTCTGTAAAATCCCAAAGTCAATAAACTAATCATTGGCCCATGAATATAAGGTGAATTACTTGGACAAATAGACAAAGTGGCCCAAAGCAAGTGAAAAATTACAAAGTTGTCAGAATTTTTGATTATTAAAAAAGACAGCATGTTGGTGCTCTTTTATCTGTGAATAAACTATGCAGTAAATGCAAAATAATCCTGAAGGATCTTGTTATATAAATGGATTGCACACTGACTCTATCCTGACAGATAAAAGTTTTAGCATACAAAGGGTAGACATGGCTTTTGTTTTATTTTTGCTTGAAAACACCATACTTCCCCTCTAACCTCCTTAAAATCCTTACAACTTCAAAATAAATGAAACTAGAATTTCAGACACAAATATATGAATTTAAAATACATTTATCTACTGCAGCAATTTTTACCTAAATAGAAACATCTGTATCATTTGATAAGGAAAATTTCCTCATGTAAAATAGGAATGATGAGAAGGGAAGAATAAAGGACTTTAGAAGGACTGTGAGCCATAAACCTTTAGATTTCAAACACATACATAAGAAATCAGGACTGGATATAAAGATAGCATTAAAATCTTATAGTTAAAACTAACCCAATCTCTTTCTAGATCTCTATTAAACACAAATCACAAGAGAAGCACACTCCCCTTCCAGAAAATCAGATGATTCAACCATTATTTCAATCCCAAAGGTGGCACCCAAAAGATGGCCACTCTCCCCGTGCAACCTATATAAAGCAATATACATATAGAGCAGAATAGTTCATTACTCATAGTTTTCATTAATAAGCTTATTTCCTGACTTTACCTGACATCACTAAAAACATTCTGTTTCAGGTACCTGATGCCTGGGCTAGTTAAACTACGTATATTATTAGTTTGTTTAAAGAAAAGAGGGCAGAAGATAGTTGCCTTTATTTCTGTTTCTGTTTTTCTCAGTCAAAAACTGAGCTTGATGAAATTAGTAAATAGAAAATACTGTGTTTAGTATAGTTTAGAAAAGAAGAAAACCTTGGAAAATATTCTAGAACAAGCTTCAGCCTTTGAAAAAGAGAGCCATAAATGTCACAACCTTATATAAATCTTAGTGGCAAATAAACTGCTCAAAAATGAAATTCAGTAGCACATCTTCCTCAGCTGCACATGCCCATGGTAACAATCGATCCTGAAAGGTAGCAGTGGAACAATGGAAGAACTTCAGACATTCACCGTTTTATGTTTTGAAGCCAGAAGCTCTGAAAAAACTCAGGCCACACTGTTGTTTTAACTCTTAGGCAGACAATAAATGAAGTGTGAGTCTGTGCCCTTCCCAAATGCAGGGGTTAATGGAGTCCTTTCCCCGTGGGAAGGCCTTACAATTGCTCTCCTATCAATGCTAATAGGAAACCCTGAAAGGCTTTCCTTCTCTCTGACCAGAGTGCCTCTGGGCTTCCACACAGGTCCATGAGTGTGATTCATCAACATGTGCTGTGGCTAGCACTAATGAAGAGGGGGGAAAAAAAGAGAAAACTCAAGGATTCGAGATGCTTTCCCATAGCTCCTTGTCCATCAGTTCTCATCTACTATCCATGAGCTGGCCACTAGCCCTCCAGCTCTGTCTTTGCCTGAGCCACAGAGAAATCCAGGGGCTTGTTACACTTTAGAAGAGCTTTCGTGCAAGGGTAGGAAAATCATTGCTCTCTGGAAGTAGAAAGGGTAAAAGAGAAATACAATTTTCTGAAATGGCATAAAATACGAGATATCCATATAATACACTCGTCCTGTTGTTGGACAGGTTGAACTACTAACAAGTAGACCCCAAAAACATAGGTCTTTTCCTGCTGGAAGACAGGTTCAGAATTTCACGTCCACAGTGTCTAGAACCAGTATAAACTTACGAAGTTTCATCTTCTTAGAGAAGCATACTTGAAGAGATTGTTTCCCTCCTAATAATCATACTAGAATAAATATTGTATATGAAGAGTAGAATACCAATCTGGGGTAAACTAGAAAACTTGAGTTTGCTTTCCTTTTGCAATACAGATGCATCAGAAAGGATCAACCATCCTACTAACCCTTTCCTGCTGAGTAGATTTCAATCAAGTAGGTTGTTGAATGTGAGCAACCAGAACGGTACATAGACGAAATCACTGCAGCACTAAGCAGACTGCAGATATCTAGCTGTATGCATATTAAGATTTTAAAATTTTTTGGCTTTTACATTTCAGAATATTTGTCATAAAAGACAAGAAGTGGAAATGGAAACAAAATGGGAGGCATAGGTCTTTTAGAAGTAATGAAGAAATGATAGAATTACTAGGTTTTTGTATTAAAATTTTACATTTTTAAGTATTCTCATTTTTCATAATTCTGCCAACTTTATCTTCCCAGGACACTAAACATGTAAAAAGAAATTTTGCCTTCTCTCCCCATTCTTATACAAGACTGACTGACTCCTTAAAGCTTCATTTAAAAGTAATTTAAACCATCTAAACTCCAAAAACAGAGGTTTTCCAAACAGCAATCATCAAACAGACCACTAGCAAAGCCCAGTGTCATCCTGTGATCATTTCCAGTTGATTATTTGTCATTTTCCTGGCATGGTTAAACAAAAATCCTCATCCTGAAAGACAGAGACTCCTTAGGGTATCACCGAACCATCAGCGTCAGACAAGTGCTGGGGAATGCAGTCTGACAGAGCCTGAGGAGCTACAGAACAGGGAGACTTCAATGTACAGCTAAATGCCACAAAGAAAAAATCCTCTGAACAGCAAAGATATTTTGCACCTCTGTCAGTATTTTTTCATTTCATGTATTTAATAGTGCACTCTCATCTCAGTAACTACAAAAGGAATTATAATTTCTAAGGCTTTTCATGATCAGAGCAACTATTCTTTCCTTAGAAGCGTTAAATTATTACAACTGTCACTCTACTTTCATGTGCATTGAACTCACCTCTGTAACAGGCATTAATTTTACTCAATATTGAATTCACTGTCATTTCCACATCTCAGTCCAAAAGGACGCTGACAAAGTTTTTCAAACTTATTCAAAGTTATCTCAATTACTTGAGATAATAAATCACAGTGTTTAGTCCCAATGCCACTGAACTGGAAACCACAGAGAATGTGTTGCAGAACTGTCAAACAAAGCTCTGTACATAAAAAAACGTGCTCACCATTCTCTAAGCTGTTTCCAACAAACCGTCCTCTGATATTCACAGAACAAAGCCACACAGTTCTTCTGAAACAGAGGGTCTCTTCCAGTGTGTAGGACATCCAGCATGCACTCGAGATGCGAGTTCAAATGGTGCTCTGCTGCTGAGTTCCTGTGCCAATTTTAGTCATTTTCTCCTTGTGGAATTCGGGTCTCTGGAGTGCAAGAGGCTTTGTGTGAGCCAGGGCCACTAGAGCCAGTAGAATCCCAAGAACAAGACAGCTAAGCAGACCGAGGTGTGAGACAAATGACCTCTTCACTCTGATGACAGCTTCCACTTCAGCTCCACTGGATAGAATGGGAGCTTTCACACTTGGAGTGAAAGCACGCACAATGTGGAAACCTAAAGTTATGGGTCGAAATCTGGAGATGAGTTAGACCTTACTGTCAGATCAACAAGACATATAAATAAGATAACAAATTTACTTGGCTGAGATTTGTTGTCTACCTGGGAAAATGTAATTTCCTGACACTCAAAGACAAATATATGAGAGATAAAACTGAAAAAAAAATACTAATACAAGTGAGGGAGAAAAAGGGCTGTGCAGTATCTATGAGGAGCTTATCAAAGAGAACACAGCTGGGTTCTTCACAGTACTGCATACTGGAAGGCTGAGATACAATCATCAGTTGAAAAAAAGGATACTCAAGCTGGCTATATAAACTTTTGCACCGTGAGGATAGTGAACAATGGAAGAGGTTGCCCAGAGTGATTGTGCCATTTCTGCCCTTAATGGCTTTCAAGAACAGGTGGAATAAAATTCTGAGCAGACAGCTGGGCCCTCATGGCTGACCACTGCATGCTACAGGTTGGACTAGACACCTCCTGAGTTACCGTGGCAGGGGAGTCTGTCATCTCCATTCTATTATGGAAATTCAGAATTCATTCTCTGCATTCTTTCTCCACAGGAGAAAGGCTTTAGGTGAACAGTCTTGAAAATCAAAAGTCCTAGAGTTATCTTCTCATTTTCTGCAATTTCCTCTTTCTCAACAACAAAAAAAAGGTAACCAAATTAGAAACATGGAATCATTCAGGTTGGAAAAGACTTTTCACACCACTGAGTTCAACTGTAAGGGGAAAAAAGTGAGTGGGATGTGTAATTTTAAATACTGTGCTCTATTGATGCTTCCAAGAAAGCACACTGTCTTTGGACATTTCATGTGTCAGAAGCCTGGGAGATAGAAGTTATCACTGCTGCCAGCACAGAAAAGCAAGGCACCAGTTAGGTTTATTGAAGGACAGATCACATTCTTCCCTGAAAAAGTACAAAGACAAACCACCTGCCCTTTTAAACAGTGATTTCATATCAGCATTTTAGTTCCCACTTTATACTGATCTCCATAAGCAATAAGGCATAACCTTTGTCAGATGCCCATGTTTACCCACCACAATTTCATTATTAATATAATTTTATTTAATATGGAGCATTTGATGTACGAGTACAACTGGGACAAGTCCCTATGGCTAATATTCATTTTGGCTATATGGCTATTATGTTGCTGAGGGCTATCTGCAGCTGCATCAAAGACAGTATGAATACACAGAACAGTGCTGAGTCCACAGAGCCAGGAGAGCATGAGCTGGCTTTTATTCTCTTCTCTTGCATCAGCAGCATTTCCAAAGCACGTTTTAATGAGCGCCACCACGAGAAAAACAATCGATTGGATAGTCAGCAAGTCCTCCAGCCATATCCTGATTAGGCAGAAGTGGTAGGTAAAGAGCCATATTTTTACTCAAATCCTGGGAAAATGTAAAAAAAACCAGTGTCATATGAGTTCTGCCCTACCAGTTCTACAGTGTTTCATAAAAATCATACTATTGCTTCTTCTCATGCACTTATCTGCCATTCCCATTCCTGAGGCAGCAGCATCCACACCTGTATTGCTCAATAGATACTTACCCATATTTCCTTTACTTAAGTGTCATCATAGACAAAAGCCTTACTAAAAATAATAAAAAAAACCCCATAATAAAATTACATATTAAAACAAAACACCCACACAAACCTAAATTTTCTTTTTACAGTTTTCTTAAACATACTTCCCCTCCAGTTCTGGAAGGGGATTGCTAATGACTCACTCTTTCAACATTATATCTATCATAGCTCTACTTCTCATCCTGTTGTCACTAACAATAGTTAACAGTCCAACTATAACCACCAAAGGGTGAAGATTAAAGTAGAAAAGACATTTAACTCTTCTGCCTTCACAGCCCCAGCAGTGGCTAAGTTGGTTTTTCTTTCTTTTGGGCACCCACAGAAATATTTTCATGTTCATACTCTTACCTAACATACTGTTTTCTTATACCATATACATTTTTACACCTGCTAATTGTTCAGGAAAAAGCCTCAGAATATCTTCAGAAAGCTATGTTGAAATAGATTTACCTTTACAGGTAAAAAAAAAAGGCACAGAAGAGCAGAAGGCAACATCCTCAGCTTCAAGACTTCTATTTATCAACCACCCACACAGAAAGCTTGATTTTCAGAGGAAAAGAGTTGAGCCCCTGGATTCCCATTTGTCACAATTACCACGAAAAACTGAAGAGGCTTAACCTGCCCTAGCAGGAACAGAATTGAATTCAGGAGCTCCTGAGCGTGTAAACCATCAACAGCAGGTGTCTCTGACCCACAGCTTTTATCCAGAGATGCCCCAGGGCAAAACAGTGCTGTACAACAGGCTGGAAACAGTCTTTTCTACCTGTTCTCCTCAGAAGGAGCCTGAATGCTGGTAGGGCTGGCATCAAGCCCGAAAGACTTAGAAGGCTTTACTTTATTTCTGGTTTTGGTTTGCTTTTTGTTTTTTTTTTTTTTTTTCCCTTCTTCTTCTTTCCTCTCCCTCCCCCACCGCTTTATTCTTCTCCTGGTTGTGTAAGCAGTTTTGAATGCTCTAACTCACATGAGTAAAGGCTTCTGGAGAAGGGAAAGATTACACAGATTATTTAATGAGAGTCAGACTCATCTTCCCCGTATTCACTCCTTCTAGCTTCACAATCCTTCACTCTTGACAAGCTTCAAGCAAAAACCTATCCATGCACCTCATCTATTGCATGTACTAGTTGTCTTTGTTCTTGACCAGATCCCTTCTCTGACCAGATGTCACCAGTCCCAGATGCCTGCTCAGTTACTCTGTTCCCTGTTTCTGTTTTTTGCAAAAGAAGGGAGGCAAACTTAGATCATTCAAACAGCAAACCAGAAAAATCTGTATTACAAATACACAAGTTTTCCTGCTATATGACACTTTAACAAGCTTTTTTGTTCCTCTTACTAGACATCAACTGACATGGCTGTGAGGGATTATTATTACCTTCACTTTTGCAGGCAGAGAAACTAAGAAAATGATGCTTCACATCATTCCTTCAAGCAGGCCTAGGAGTTCTGACACTCCCACCTACTTCAATGGGAATATAGATTAGCTCAACACCGAGTGCCTTTGAAAACCCTACCCCACATTTCTGCCTCAAAGCAGCTCAAAACCTAACTCCCAGGCTCCTTTCAGTCAGTAAACACTGCATCTGTTTCTAGGAAGTTATAAACACAGCATTTTGCAAAACAACTGTGCAAAATCTCTGGAAAATAAAAAAGAAACATATAAAAATGCATAAAGCTACTGCACTTAGGTAATACCAATGTGGACTTTAAGCCATTTCCCATAAAATACATGAAAGGGCAAAAGATTATAAACACTGCAGCTGCTGATCTGCTCAACATATCTAATGCAATATTCAGGCTTTTCCAGAAATGGAAATCAATTATGCCTAGAATTATTAATGCAGAGGAAATATGTAAATATGCAGAACTGCCAGCCCTGGAGTGAACAGAATATATGCTTCTCGTTGGCTTACTGCTGAGACATTTTCACAGCAGCGGTTCCTATGGAAGTTTGAGTAAATGTGTTTACACAGTAATTTCAAAATGCAAAAACTATTTTAAGTTGCTTCCATAATCAAGATCAATGGTACAATTTAGCAAGGTGTTAGATGACCAAAAAATTGCAGTATGTGTCCCCCTTATATGTTAGCAGTGGAGCCTGGCACTACTTTGAAAATCCAAAACCTTCACTGAGGTTCCAGACAGCCACATCTCTGCTCTTGATACCTTATAACACTTCAATTCCTGCAATACTTATGAGATTTTCCCTAAATAATGTCAAAGATACACTGCCACGGTTTACAACAATCCATTGCTATATTAGCAGTCCAATCAGTAAAAATAAATTAGAGATGAGTGACTTAGTTAATCATCTTCTTACTGCACTTCAAAATGAGAACAAGCTGCTCAGCAAACCTTGGACAAGCATTACCACTGATTCTGACAGTTTTTAAGTACCTAAATAATTCAGGAGCATAAGTCTTTAAAATTGCAGAAGTCCTAGGCTTCTTGGTCCTTCAGGCACTCCTGAAAACTTTCTCCAGGTCCTGGGTCTGTTGCTGTTCTGCACCACGGATGGGTAGAGAAACGACACAAAGTCCAAGTTTAGGAGCAATAACACTTATTTAATTAATTATAAATTGGTTTATATAACTTGGGTCACCAGCATGGCATGAGGTCATTGGTCACTGATCATCCACCTCCTAGAATGATTGGTGGAGGCTACAAAACATTCATTTGAGAATATTTTCTTCAGTATACCATAACAACCCTGCTGCTGAATAACAGCAGGTGCAAGATAAAGTTAGTTTACAGAACTGTAGCAATGTTTTTCATAGTTTCTGTGAGAAACGCAGAGCTCTCACAAAATGCTACAGAAAGCTGGAAAATTTCTCTGCTGAAGCTTTTCAGCATCCATATGGGTCAGTCAAAAACCTGTCACACCCAACATCAAGTTCAGCTTTAGCCCATAATTGTTTCTAATAAAGTTACAGGATGCCATGGTTTGAGTTGGTTTCATTTAATCTTCTAGGTTACAAAGGTCAAAGCTACCAAATAACTCTTCTGTTCATCGTGGTAGCAGATGGCACAAAGGACCAAATGGGCATGAAAAGAGTTATGAAAACAGCTGTGGCAACATTTTTGTCATCAATTATGGCAGAGATGGCTGTGAAAGAACTGAGGCCACAGGTGACAGATCAAACATTGAAGCTCTGTGAGGCATTTCAAAATTAAGGGAGCCTGTTGGCACACAGATGACCAAGAACAAATTCAAACCAGTAAGAGGCTGTGTGCACAGGTACACACAAAGTGACAAAAAGTACAAAACCCCCTCTACACACCACATCTACACAAATGGTAGAGAATTTTACCATTAAATTTCCTACCTCTCACTTTAAACTTCTGAGGATCAAGCCACCAAATTGGAGAGGGCACCAGATTGCATGTCAAATAAAGTTGATTGAAGATACTACCTTCTGCTTTCGGAAGAGTCTGCTTATCCTTTTTTTTTATTTTAATTATTTATTTTTTTTATTCTCCTGGCTTTGATAGGCAATGATGAAACCAAAATATTATTGGCATATATGATTCACAGTTATGAGAACTACATACTTCTGGCATGTATGGCAGCAAAGCACCATACCTGCGATTCCAAGCTACAGCAACACAACTGCTGTATCAACCTGGGCTCTGCAGGATATCTCCCAAGATGTACTACGCATCCTAAGGTTCAACACTGTGAAGATTGGTTACTGTTGAGGATTAACTTGCCCCTGGACTGCTTCTCAGTGACCACAGCTCCTAATTTTGTCTGGGTGTTAGAAGTAGGTGACCAAAACAGCCAGCATTTTCTCAGCCTTAGAGATCACGTGTTCAGGTCAGGCAGAACTCCTCACCATTTTTCCCCAATGTGTATGTACATATTTATGTATGCATAGATACACATAAAAAAACCCCAAACTCACATAGAACATACTAAAAGGCAGAAGCTCTCTTGCCCAGTAGCTCAGGAGACTACTCCACGCTTTTTACAGAATGTTGCTCTTGTCATCCTTCACTGTCATTTTATGTCATTTAATTAACATTGAGCTGTTCAGCACAGCTGTTGAACACAAGGCAAAACCAGCCCCTCTACACTTAAGTTTGCCTATTCCATCTGTGCATCCTGTGGGATGACAGGAAAATCCAGGTTACACCTCTCCTCTGGAAGCCCCCTAGCCCAGAGCAGAGATAAACTCACAGCCACAGTAGGTGTTCCTGGCTTGTTCCAGTGACTTCTAGACACCTCCAAGGGAGGAGACGCCACCATATCTCTGGGCAATCTGCATCAGTGCTTAAGACCAGTCTCATAATGAAGTGTTTTTCCTCAAGTGCAGACAGAGAGTTTTCCTTGCTGCTGTTGCAGCTGCTGCATCCCAGCCTCAGCTATCTGGTCAGAGAAATCCCATGCTTGCTTTCTAACAACCTTCTTTTAAACAGTTGAAAGCAAATTTCCTTAGCCATCTTTTCCCAGGCTAAACAAACCTTGCTTCCTCAGTTGTGGGCAAAACAGACCTGAGTTGGGGAAAATTAACTTAATTTATTGTCAATTAAAATAAATATTTAACTACCAGTTTAATTAGTGGGAAAGAAAGAGGCAAACTTTGAAACAGCTTTCCTTCCCTTGTTCCCAAGGCCTGGCTTCCCTCCAGACTGCAGGGCACAGGGATGCAGTCAGTCTGTAAATGGCTCGTCTTCGACACTCCATCTCCTCTCACCCTTCCCTCTGCTCTGGTGTGGGACCCTTTCCCAGTGCTGCAGAGGAATCCTTTACCTCCAGCCTCAGTTCTCCCTCAGGTTTCCTCCTGTCAGGTATTTTCCTCCTTTCTTAAATACACTTTCCCTGAGGAACAACATGTTGGCTGCAGGGTTCAGCTATGCCCTGAGGTGGGTGGGTCAGAAGCAACTGGAACCGTCTGTGTCCTGCACGGGGCAGCCCCCCACTGCCAGCAGCTCACCACAGACACCCAGCAGAGCCATGTAATTAGATGATCCCTAACTCAATCCTCTTCCACTGCAGATGGAAAGCATCAGCATGATGCTGCCAGGAAAGATTAAGGGAAAGACACCATTGCATGCCTCAGGCCTTTTTGTGTCCTTCACTGCTAAGTTGCCAGCTCCTTTCAGAGTTTTACCTACATAAACTGTTCATCCTCCTTTACCTTAATTATCTGCTTCCGGTACACTTTGAAAAAAGGAGAGTTAAGAAGTCCAAGCCATGTCCAACCATCCAAGCACCACTGAGGTGAGCATTACTAAAAACAAAATAGAGATCAAAATCAATGCTACTACCTCTGAAATTTAAAGAAATACTGGAAGAGCGTGAAGTCCTTTAGTGATATTGATTTCAGATAAAAACCAGAAGGTGATATTTAATACTAACATAATAATTACAGTTAGTATACATTAGCAGTGCTTCTCCACATAGAAGACATCTGGCCAAATCCTGTCTAACTGATGGCTTGGGTAGCTTGCCAGGAGGCAGAGACTGCCTCTGATTTGTATACACTGGGGAAAAAAAATGGTGAATCAGCTTTCATTACAAGCAGGCTTCAGCTAGAGCCACATCTTCAGCTGCCAGCAGTTACTCTTAGCACTCATTAGGAAATTACTTTCCCAAGGACTATGGACCTTGCAGACCTGCAGCTTACACCTACTGCCTTTATGAGACCATGATGGGAGCTGCATTCCATCCCTCAATGCCTGTGTTCTTAGATGATGTTCAGTAACTGGACAGGACTGCTGCAAACACATGAGAGCTAGAAATAATTTTTTATCATAAATATGATAGAAATATTTTATTATCATAAAAAAGCCCCAAACAAACCCAAGCATAGAAAACTCGGTCCATTTTGTTTACAAAAGGAAAAATCATGGGGTAACTAAATTGCTGTGGTTAAGTTCTCACATCAGAAGAAAATGCAGTTAGTGAAGGGCTCCTTAGCCTACCTGGTGAAAGGAAAACTAAAGGACTTGAAATTAGTCAGATGTATAGAAGCTAAAAATAGAAGAGTTCTAGTATCAAGAGGGATTTAGCAGCACCCAAACATGGTTAAAGGCATTAGAAAGTCTGATAATTCCTTTGACCTTAAAAAAATCAATGCACCCATACAGACAACATCAGCTAAGGCCTCTGTACACTTTGACTCAATATTGAGCAAACAAACCCCATCACTTTTTGTTGCCAAAGCCTGAACTGCAACAAGCCTTCTAATTAACCATCGCCCACAACTATCCTAACACACCACTTATTTCAAATTATACACATAGGTTTCTTCTACGGCTGAAGTACAATTCGAGACTGTTCATACACAGTAACTTAAAAGGTTCACTGGTGAAACAAATGAAAAGCAGTCTGTTCAGCAGGATCCTGCAAAGCATTTATTAAAGACAGAACAAATACAAATGAGACAATGAACTAAGCAAAAGAGCCATCATGTTCTCTGAACAAGAAGCCATGATCCTGTTCAGCCCCTGCACAATGGGATCAGCCCCAATAAGGCTACCCACTCATTTCAGTCCAAGTGTTTACTGATGAGCAATGGAGGCTTCATGTGTTTTCTTGGCTTTCTACAGTGGCATTAGGACTTTTCTTAGAAAAAAAATAGAAGGAGCCACGTTCTTTATCAAAAAATGGAGGGTTCTAGGCAGAAATTGTCATCACCATCCCTGGATGTGGAGTATAGCAAAAATATTTGTAAAGTATCTTCCTGTCCTAAACTCTGATGATTAAATGCAGGCCCCACTTGATAACTGTGTGAGATTCTGTGGAGATTTCACTAGTTGAAAATAGTGGCAGTCAATAAGGTTAGAAAACAAATACCTAGCCTTTAATCCTCTACCCCTTTATAGATCAAGGGCAGATGGATTCATTACATTCAATACTGTAATGAGCTTTTTTCTTTTTTAGCTTTAATGTTACATTGAATTTTATACCATTACACTTAATGTCACTCTTGAGTTTTTCAGAAACTTTAAGACGAGTTACCACACAGAAATTCCCAGAACCTCCTTGAGCATCCTTAGAATGATCACTTCTGTCACACCATACAAGGAAATGTTCTATTATTTTTTCACACACTTACCAACCAACTTTGCGGAGGCTTTTCTCATCCCAAATCACCCATAAGTTTCTCCAGATGAAGAGAAAATTTTGATTAATGTGTTGTGCTAGAGACAACTCAGTGCAGTATTGATACAATATTGACAGCATAGTATTTATGATACTTTGATTAATGAATTTAAGTTTTCTGGGTGTTGGGTTTTCTATACCTTTTTTTTGGTGTTTAGCTTTAAAAAAAATTGCTTCTGTCTTTACAATACAGCTATGAAAGGTTCTGGAGGTTTCATCTGACAATACAATAAAGGATTTTTCCCCAGTTAAGTGCAGTCAGCATTTGCTTTAACACAAGTGGGAGTTACAGAGATCAGCAGTTCCCATATAGCAACCTCTGGCCCAGAGAATGATATTCAACAGCAGAACCCACTCATACCTCACTGACTTACTGCCCAGCTCAGTGATCTGGGACCATGAGCAGAGGTTATGCTATGAGTGACATGGTGGACTAAAGTCCATGCACTAAAACAAGAAACCATTTACAGAAAGAACAGTTTTGTGGGGCAAAATCTGGCAAACTGCAGCAGAGCTTTCTGCACTGATTACTTGCAGAAAAAATAGGGCCGGCAGAGCCTGTTTACTCCCTGTTGGGCTTGTCTTTTCACCAGGTGATATAGGACAAGTAGTTAAAACAGGATGAAGAGCCAACTCATGTTTAAGACTGGATGCAGGGAGATACTTTTAAAACTGGGTGTGCTCTGTTCGACACTAGTGTGTCAGTCCTGCCCCATGGGATATTTATTACTTGCTGGCTCTGCACCAAGAGCCCTGCACAGTGTTATCCCGCTGGCAAAGGAGCCTCTGCAGGGCCACATCATCCTTCCACTTCATTTGAAAGTTGTGAGCAGTCACCAAATGACAAGAAAAGAGAGAGAGGAAGGAGTACAATGTCCAGCTAGCAGATGCACAGGCATATGCAGAAAATTGCATTTGTTCACAGGTTCAAGTGCCTACTGAAGACATGCCTGTATCATGTGAGCACACTCTGCTCTCCCTGGTACCTCTTCTATTCAGAGGCAACTCCACCTCCTGAAAGCTGCTACTGATACCCAGAACAAAACATTTGTTTTCCTTTAGCCAACATCCATGGAGTGCCTCAGGCAGCCCACACCTCTGTGCACGACATATAGTTCAGCAACTGTCTTAAAATAAACCTATGTAAATATCTGCAAAAGCTCAAAAAGCATAAGGAGCACAGGCTCAGTCACAGCTCAGCAACGTAACTGTCCAAGGAGAAAACATTTCCCTTTGACTCAAAAAGCTTCACTGACAAGTTTTTTACTGAACTGTTACACACTGCTGCAGCACTCAGATGACTGCCCTGGATAGAAGTTTTCCACTGACTCTGACAGTGCAGCTTCTGCCTCCTATTTAACAGGTTAAAGATGAGAGCAAATACATTTTAGAAATAGCTGTAGAAAAAGAAAAGTATAAATTTGAGTGGGTGAGCAGCTTATGAAACTAAAATTCAGTTCAAGTTGGGACAGGAAAAGGACAACATGACTATGATAAAAAAATGATACTTAAATACCATGAACTGGGCAACAATCGCCATACATAAACACTCTCCTTATAGCTAGATTATCTTGAAACAAAAATCTGCACTCAAGTTTTCAATGAGCAAGAGAAACACATTCTAAGTTAAAAATTATAACTGATTTTTCCCCTCTTTCCTGCACAAACCATACAAGACCTGTAATATTAGTAGCACTTCATCTGCCCAACCTGCAATATAAGGAGATGCTCCTACATCAGACTTGCTTCAACAGATTACATATGTCATGAATATTAGCAGAGCACTTTCCATCATATTTTTATCCTTTCTGAATCAAGCTTTAAGTCAACATCAGTTAGCCTGATTTTTATAGTCAGGGGAAAAAAAAAATCTTACAGAAAATGTTTGATTAACTAGTGCAAAGAGTCAAGCTTCACAGTACAAGACTAAAAACGTTCTGAAAAGATCATTTATTTTTTTAAAGTATCTTTGGATCACCAGATGTGAGAGCTAGGCAGCACAGCTGACAACCTTACATTGCAACTTGGCTAAATCCTGGTTACATTTCATGAAAAATTACTTGAACTAAACTGTGTTGTTGCAGTGATCGCATATGTTTCTGGTCTACCCAAAAACATGTAAGAAGGAATCCAAGACCAAACACCGTCTTGGGCTCTGACCCTGCTGGGGAACGCTGAGTTTGGTTTCCCCTCATGCCCCGGACCAAGGATGCGGGTGCCCTCTTCTGGTCCTGTCCTTCGGAGACCATCAGGATACAGCGTCTTTCTGGCTTAACAAAACAAAAAGCTCAAGGTCTTTTCCTGCGTGGCTGAATCCAGCTGTGCCTCTTCAGTAAACAGAGGTGACAGTACTTCAGGGCACTGGGACAGGTGTGCTGTTTGAAACCATGTGCTGTGCAAATGTGCTTCAGAGTGAACCTGCTTCTGCCACCTCAATATCTCACTCCACTGTCACATGGAGGAACAGCACCGCTGTTGCTGCTCATCTGCACTCTGTTTTGCCATCCATCTCGTTAATTCTCAGACATTTCTATCCTCTTTAGGAGGGGAAAACACAACCAAATGGATTATTCTGTTTTGAGATACATGTCGCTTCAGCGTCTGCCTGAACAGGGATGGAGTTTACGTTATTCCACTGTAAGCAGCTCGCGTCATCTGTTGAATGCCGTGGGGTCTAGCGCCCTCTCTTACTTCTTCAAGTTATTTACACATCAAAACACAAACAACAGTAAACAAGCAGAAAAGGCAGCTTGGCTGCAGATGGTGGAGGGAGGAGACTATTTCTTGCCAGAACTCAATGCTTCATCATGAGCCTGTTCTTTCAGCACTTGGCTCCAGTAAGGCTCTTCTGTGTTCAAATAAAGAAGATCTGAAAAACAAGGACTGAGGACTCCCCTATGGTTTAACAAGGTATTTACTGGTATTAGTGGCAGGGACACTTGGTCATTCTAGACACACTACTAAGATGAAAGAAGGGCAGACTACAAGCATGAGCTCTGAGCACAGACACCCGCACAGCCTGATAGCTCACACGGAGTATTTTGTCCTGCTCCAAAAGCTCTCTCCAAGACAAATCTACTTAAAAAACTAGCCAGCCCTAAGCATCATGGAAACAAGCCAAATGGAGACAGACATTTGGCCAGGAACCAGTCCTTTCTCAATCCACAATTATTTTTCAGTACCAGCACAGCATAACTAGGCAAGCACTGTACAAAACTCCAAGACAGAGCCATAATTTTGGCATCTTCAGGAGGATTAGGGTCAGGACTGCCTGGTTTTTCTTGTCCCAGACACAAGTTAATTTGATGCAGGTGGGCATGTACTTTAGGATTAACTGTATCATGTGGTCAGTATCCTTCTGTAGGCTGTTCTGTAAGTTTGTCTGTGCTAATTCTCTTCAGTGTTTGCAGGGCTGCCATCTACAGTGACAAACCACAAGGAGTGCACAGAAGAACTGTGACTGGCTATATTAGATACTTATCACACAGGCTGCCTAAGCCACTGCTTCTCTACATCTCTGCAGGAACATCTCTGCAGCACACATCCTCCATAAACTTGTTGTCAGGGATGGTCATTATGGGCATCTCATCATGCAAAGCTTTGTCTTTTTTGCTATTAAGTAGATGCAATATAAACAAGCATCCAAGAGAAAGTCAGAGCTTACCATACAAGAGAACTATGAAACAAATAACAGCTAAAAATAAGTATTCAGTGTGTCTCTTGTCTTGTGCAATGGGAAAATACATCCATCTACTATAAACACTAGAGGACCCAACAAACTTCGTAAGACTTAGCTTGACAGGGCTCTAGAACACCTGAGTAGTAGGGGATGGGTCTGTACTTCCTTCAGTTCACATCTGCCTAGCACAGTCTGCACAGTTCTTCAGTACAGGAAGATGATCTTGCTCTGGGGAAGCAAGTGCTGAGGAAAATTGTAAGATAAAAAGCTTAATCCCAGGAAGCAATCACTGATGTTGCTGGCTTGTTTCTTGTGGTTAAGAGCAACCCCACAAGCTGCTTCAAGGTTGCTGGCTAAAATAAGTACCCACCTCAGTGATCAGAGCCAATTTGAGTCATTTGTAGAACTGACGACAAGCAGGTATGCATGCAGACTAATCACACAGCCAGATTTCCCAGCAAGGCAGACAACCTTCTGTTGCTTAACTGTTCTGAACACAGTTAAAGCATTCTCTCTAACTACCTAATTACCTCTCAGACATCCTTAACTCACCCCAGAGAAAAGGAAAACAAAGTCAGACCATGGCTTTTAAACCAGTACCTTCCCATAAAGTATCAAGTTGTGCTTTACCCTTTTAATCTTAAGGGAACAATGGCTCTACAATAAATCTCCAGCTATAAGAACAGCTTTCTCAGGACACCAGAGACAGCTACAATATTGTTAGAAATTATTGGTTAAAAATCTACAACAAATTGGTTAAAAAAACTACAACACAGAAAAACCAGGATCATGCAGCCAAGTCTCTTGAAAGTCACAGCATGATAATATGGAAATTGCTAGAATAAGATTAGGGATGTTTGTGTTTGTTCTAATACCAATGTTAAAGACTTCTTGAGTTGAACATCATGGGTCAAAGATAAAATCCTCAACACCTTTCAGTTCCAACCTACTCCACCAGGAGTATTGAGTGATCCCTCAAAGCTCTTTGGATGTGCTCAGCCTACTGTTGCACCAGTAAGTTTTGCCCCAGTACATTTTAACTGGGGGAAGATACTGTGACCTGCATAGAAGTCAATATTCAGCCTTTGAAATACACATGCTGACATTCAACAGACTGATCTTCACAGCAGAGCAAACTGAGCATGATCAGCCTTGACATTTCCAGAACTGCCACAGTTGAAATATCTCCTGAACAAAAAAAAAAACCCAAACAAACAAACAAACAAACAAAAAGGGTTTTATTTGTGGCTATGTTCTACGAGCCACTAAGGATGATGGTCAAGAATTGGGACTGTCTCAGTTTAGGCTTTAATGCGGATTACCCTTTATTTATTTCCCAGGATGTGGCTGTCTTCAAAAGGTCTGGTTCTGTTTCAAACATCACACAAGGCTGTGAGCTTTATACCTCTTCGTTTTTCCATATAGCATAGGCACTACATCAATGAAAACTTAACGCTTCCTTTTGGGTTGCTTTCATCTCCCTCTTTACAAATCCATCTTCTTGTAAAGCTGATTTTCAGTACAACTTTTAGTCCTCCTAAGTGTTTTTGCATCTGCATTCAAGCACTTCATCTTACTAAAAAAGCATTATTTCATCTTCATTACTACATCACCTTCACTTATGCCCAACTGCAGCATCTTTTATCCCTTGATCTCAGGTATCATCTGCAGAGAACAGCCCACAAGGGGTAGGTCAGAGTTAAGTGTGGTGATTCACATTGAAGGAGAGAGGAGAAAGCACTCAGTTTTCACCTTGGAAGAGTCAAGGCTCATTCCTGTTAACAGCAATAAGTCTTTTTTCCCTGCTCTGAATAAGACAAAACCAACAAAAGAAGGTGAGAATAGAGCAGGAACATTCAAAATTACATTATTACAGATCTCAGATGAGACCACTTCAAGATGAGTTTCTTGTGTCTCACAAATTAAAATTTAATCCATCTTGCCCAAACTCATTATTAGCATTCACACTGCAGCATTATGTGACTCTTCACCTAAACTACTTAGCTTTCTTTCTTTTACCCTCTTCAGCCTTGGACTAAAACAATATTTAAGTCAAAAGCTGAGTTGAAAATAATTACAAAACAAGAAAGCAGATGAAGCAGTCTTCACATACTATAGCTTAAAAAAAAAAAAAAAAAGCCAAAAAGCCCCAGGTACGTTTGTATACCAAAGAACTGAAGCTCTGAGAATGTGAAGTGAAACTGTTGCGATTGCCATGCGGTTCTAAGCGAAACCTAAGAAAGTAAAACAGAATGAAGTGTGGCTTCTAGAAAGACTCCAGATGTTAAAACACTTAGTAAATTCAGACTTCTAGTTTTTTAGATGCACCAAATCTGTTGGCCCAGGAACACGAGACATGACTGTGGTTATAGACTGTTCATAAGAACAAAACTCATCTCTTTGCCATTACTACTGTAGCATGACCACACAAATGTCTTTAATCTGCCGTAACACAAGGAAAACATTCCTGCACTTGAGACATTCATCACTGCTTTGAAAATACCCAACACTACAGTTAGCTGCAGTTCAGTGGGCACTATTACTTACAAGTAGAGTCTTATTAACATGGGGTTTCAGAATATCTTATGTTCAGCCTGAAACACCAAACAAGCTGGTACTCATAAGCTGGGTAGACTTAGCAACACTTGCTCAGTGCACTCACCATTTCCTTGTGAAACAAGAGATCAAGAAATTCACTGTCTGTCGTAGCCAGGCGCCACTGGCACAGCTTTGTGCTGAGACACTTCCTTTAAAGAAGTTGACTGCAGGCATGAGGGAAATTCATAGCCCATCTTTAAGACATACATCCACAAGCCATGAAATTCACTGCATGGACAAAATCCATGGATCTAGGCCCCCACCACAAAATGAATACCACAGACATGAGCATGGGATATCTGGTCACTTCTATCATTATCAGTTATGACAAATTCACTTAACTGATTAGAAAGTGTTTGAAGCAAGAGACCAAGAACTAGACTGAAACTGCAGAACAAGACTGTGCTAGACTGAAATGGAATACTCCCCTCCCTTTAAGGATGTTTACTTTGAGACAAGTGAAGCAGTCATGACCACTGCCTCCACTTCAGAGAAATACAAGAGCTTGCACTACTAGAAAGATCCAGCAGGCTGCACACAGGGAGGAATTAAGGGAAAGGAAGTCTTACATACACTGAGGGAATGCCCAAAGCTAAGAGCCTTATGACACACATGTTGGCATAATCAAGTTTTAAAATTAAATAAGACGCTTGTTAGTTGGTACTTAATATGTCTGCTGAATTACATGCTGGTGTCAAGTGTTAAACCTATTCTTCCTTGGAAACACATAATGAACTGTACAGATTGCTCTCTTAGGAAGCAGTAAGCCCTGGAAGTTTTAAACTCTTGCAGTAAGAGCACACTTCAGACTTACCTTGCCATTTAGATGAGTGCATGATAGCCTTCTACATGTTGACCAATATGACCAACTGATTTTTAAACTACTTTGGACAGGGGTTGTGTTTGAGAGTACACAAGGTAGTGTCCTATTTGGATGTCTGGGGGTTTTTTTCAAAGCACTACCTAACAACTGACAGTGGGACACAAGACCATGTAGCAGCTCAGGCTAAGATAGCTAGTAGTTCTGTCCCTCCCTTCACACATGCTCACCAGTGCTCTAATGACATGAGAGCTCATCTCAGACAGCTTTGTTATAACACCACTCCACACCACAAGCATGACTCAGGAGCCATCTAGATCAACTCTGCTGTTCCAGTACCTCATAGCTTTTAGCATTGTTCTCTACTACAGTCTGTTCACCAGTGTATGAAAGGGTCCTAAAGCTCTGCCAGCCACAATCTCCCCTTCCTCCAACTCCCTGCAGAGCAATCTCCTATTTTGTCTCCATAAAGGGAAGTCTGACTTTTACCTCAACATTGATGATCTTCTACAAACATGTTCAGAGTTCATAGACCAATTGCACATGGATGTTCTTGGTCTGATATGGTAAACAAGTCACAGAAAATAGCTTCTGTTCATGCCCACATGATCTTGTCTCATTGAAGAAAGACGAAATAGGACTACTGCAAATCACCTGTGCCTATGGGGATGTCAGGTTGCAGTGGTTCAAGCTCTGCTTTATCCACTCCAGCCAGCTTGTAAGTGCTTACAACAATTTAGTAAAAAAAAAACAACAAATCCCACCAAACAAAACAAACAAAAAACCACTCCAAAATTTATTCCACTCACTGTTACTGCAGGTATTAACTGGAGTCAGAAGATTCACAGAAGTAGAGTGTAATAAGACATTTATTAAAAGTGCTGTCAGTTATGTTAAGAGCTATAGTCTAATACCTATCTTAAAAAAGGCATCTCATTAAAAAATATTTGCTTAAAAACCATTCTGATCACTATGGTTACAGACACATGACCTGCAGTGCTCCATGAAATGTTAGACCAGCTTTGTTGATTGGGACAAAGTAATCTTCAAGTCCAGGATCCACAGTCTCTAGTGTAGAGGAAGAACTGCTGGGAGCTCCAGAAGAGACACCTGCAGGTACCTAGAATAGAAATGCAGTGACTACAGATATTGGCTTCAGATTTGTCAGCTAAACTATCACCTGATTGTGCAATACATTGGAGAAGAGAAGCATCATCCTGCAACATTGCAAGCAAAGTTATTATCCAATGCATCTGCACACTTATGCATCAATCACTTTTCTGGTCAGAAAAGTTTTCCCCTCAAGAGGCTGATGGAGGATTCTGTTTCAGAACTAGAAGCTGACAACTATCAGAGAGCTGCTGCAGCCACAGCCCAAGCTGGAAAACCAGAGTCAACCTGTGTTTACAGCCATCCAAGTTACAGAACACTGGCATACTGGTCACTTACTTTGGGTGCTTATACTTCTGCTTAATAGCTTGCAGCTGGCAATGGGGAGCATCAAGGCATGCTTTGTGCAGGTCAGTCAGGCAAGGCGCTATCTCACTTAATGAATATCCAGTAAATGCAGCAAGTGTTTCTGGCTGGTCACATGAGAAAAAAACAGTGTTACTCTATTGTAGTCAGCATCATCTAGAAGATGGGTTTCCTATGGAAGCAGAAACTCTTTTCACTACATCAGAGCTCACTCTAGATTCTTTAAGCATGAAAAAGATTCAATTGTATTGTGCCATCAGTTTCATCCTAGGTCTTCCTTGGTGCCATGAGATACAGCAAGCTCCTTCTGCTCTAAGCACGTGGCACCCATTACATCTCTTCTGGATCTTACTCTGTACTAAAGCTATTCTGCCAACACACAGCTGGAAGGTCTACGAAGGCTTGTGGTAAAGCAGCCACTCAGTGTAACCACTCAAGTAGACACATTCAGTTCTCCCCTTTCTCCCAGAAAGACCTGAATTGTATCTGGGGGTGTAGTTTTGGAGATTTGTGAGGCCTTTGGTACAGCCTTGATGTAAGTGAGCAAGACAGTAAAATCCCTCCTTTTTCAGAGAAGAGGCATGATATTTCAGGTTTACTTTACAACCATTTATCAGGCCATCTCATGAACTCAAGAACAGCTACTCATCCTAGGATTTCAGCCTTTAGAACAAGATACTTTGTAGCTACTCTTCCTTCTTCTCTAACAATAACAAAATGCTTAAGCTATTCATCAACACACAGTTGTTCTTACCCAGAATGATCTGTTCACTGTATAGTTTGCTAAACAGTAGGCTGCTGCAGCAATTTGTGAAGGAAGGTACTTCAGAAGAGGATCAGCTTGAAGGAGACTCAGCTCTGCAAGATACTGAACAAGAAAACCCAAGTTTTTCAAAAACAATGAACCTAGCTGGTACAATCAGTCCAATACACCTAGTATTAAAGTTTGGCAGTGGTCTCAGTATCATGCACAAAAAAAAAAAAAGCACAAACTACGTATCTAGTGAGGAGAAGTAGCATTCTAGTCCTGTTTACCTTACAGAAGATCCTTTATCATGTTTTGGGGGGACAGAAAGACCATATTTTGCCAAAGCCTAAACAATCTACACTGTAATCTGAAGGTCTGGTCCCATCATCAGTTCTGTCATGATTTTACAGATAGAGACTTAGAAAATTCAAGTTTCATAAAAATAACAGACTCTTCCCATCCTCTAAGGCTCCTGTTTACATTGGTGGACCCCCCTTGGAGATCGGGGAAAAATGGACGGCTCTAAGAAGCATAATTTGGGGTCTGTTGGAGTAGTGTCATTGTACAATCCTATACCCTTTGCAGAGAATCAGGTGGTCAGAGGTTTTACTGTAAGTTTGCTGTTTCTAAGCACAGTTGCCCATGTCAGGCAACTCCTATGCAGCTATGCAGGTATATTCTGTGACACTATGGAGCAACATGCAGTACCACCAAATCCAGGACTGACTTGCTACACAGGCACTGTTGAAAAAACCACCAGATTTTTACCACCTAATTGCCTGTTCAGTGAATTACCCCTGACCAGACAAGGTAGACCAAACCCAGGATTTCCATGAGGCATTTATCCAGAAGTCTCGGCACACAAGCCACCAGTTTTAGGCCTGTTGCAGAGATAGCTTCATAAAATGCACGTAGTCCTCCTTTAAGGATCCCTTCTTCCCTCTCAGTCCTAGAAGGCAGATAGCCCATACCCTTGCAAAGTTCTCTGTCCTCATACAGATTCCACGCCTCTGAATATATTGAAGGAGGAACTGGTTGATGGTTGGGGCTGTTAGGTCAAAACCCAGCACTTTGAGAAGCAAGTGCTCCATTCTCAGCAGCTGCTTCTTTGTGTAGGTATCATCTGTTATATAGACAAATTCATCCACATCTGGTGGGTAGATCTCTTCATACTTCCTGAAAAAGGGATATAGAAGCCACATTTGTCAGCTTTGAAGTTATAGTAAAAGAAAGCTTCGTGCTGGACCCATGTCCGGATGAGCATATGACATTACTAAAACTGGTGTAAAGCTCTAACTTTACTTGTTCCTCCAGGCTAGCTAACAATTTAGTTTCAAATTTGGGCAAATATGCTTAGAGGAACTCCAAGTCATCAGTCTAGACAGACATACACTCCCATTGTTAGCTCCTGAGCACCAGCAAGCATTCAGTGGGAAAGTCTCAATAACACAACACACTCCAGACAAACACCCATGCACTCCTAAGCTGTTTTGCTTACCCTGTCTACTTAGAGCAGTTAAAGGCTAACTGTAAATTGCAAGTCAGTCTATTATAGCCTTACAGGCTAGCAGTTTGACACAGTACTGTTTCTGCTCCTGTTTTACAGTTACAAGCTTTCCCCACTACAGTTCTTCACATTCAACATTAGATGTTTAATTTTAATAGTACCAAAGCAGGCCAAGTTGCTAATCTTGAGACATCATGAAGAGCTACCTACTACTGCAACCTTCCTTCCTTAAAATTACACTACAAGACTAAGCCCAAAAATAAGCTTCAGATCACCAAGACTTCAGAAGATGAAACACTTACGCAGCCAGAAGAATTGCCGCTGTCCCTACGAGCTGCAGCTTCCCTCTGAGAACAGACATGCAGGAAAGAAACCTGTCCAGGAAGTTCACTGCCAAGTACAAAGTCTCTGTCCGAAGTTTATACTCTTCCCCTACTTCCACCAGCCAGTCTACCAGGATGGCACGCATTCCTGTTGTGATATCTGGCTGCTTCTTCATGTAGTAGGGCTTGGGCCTAAATCTTACCTGTTTGGAAAGAGTTGAAGAATCAGGATGATCACCCTGAAGAGAACCATGGATAGCTGAGCTGATGAACATTCTTTTTACTTACACTAAAAGGAGCAGAGGTTGTCCCACTGTTAATAACTATAAGTACTAACTACAATTATTGTGCTAGTGGTAATTATTCCCAGCTAGTGGCACCTCTAGAAAGTAGTATTTCTACACTGAAGAGACAGACTGAAGCTATGGTGTTAGCAGGAGAATAGTAAAACACTTCCTGGACTATGGACAGCCTTTGCCATCAAACAATTGAGCCATTCAGAAGGACCTGAAAATGAACAAATCAGATTTTCCCCCTTCTTCCTATCAGGAGACCGCACTTCACTGCTGACACAAGAAGGTGGGAAAAACTACTACTATAGCCAGAGAGCTGTTAGTGAGATCACATCAAACTGCTTTAGCATTTTTCCAGCATTCTACTCCCATTTGCAAGAATTCTTCGTACCAAATAGTCAAGCATACCAAATGCTCCCATCATAGGAAATATTATGGATGCAGTAATCTTGAAAGAACTTATCACTGACTATATGCTGCCTTAAGAGATGACTTTTACTATTTGCTTTCCCTCCTTTGTAGTTCAGTGGCAGCCTTGGATCCCTGCAATATTGCAGTCCACCACAGATACCTATAGCAACTTACTTCAGCCTCTCGGAGGTACTGATGAATGTCTTCTGCATACTCTCCCACAGCCAGAGTTACATCATCTTCCATGTGATCCTCAGGCTGGGATTGGAAGGATGTGTCCACTACCATAGGAGAGCCTAACAAGTAATAGGAAGCAGCAAGACATTAGTGTAATTAATCTCTTGACTTTCTCTTGCTATTTTTAGCTCAGAAGTGTTGCCCCTCATGTAGACACAATCCAAGTTAGCTTGTAGTGTTATTTTTTGTAACATAAGCTACTCACTAGCTTACAATTCACAATTCATAACCACCCTACATGCAGTTGTGCTATGGATACCATCTGAGTAGCAACAGGAGTTACCTGAACTCAGATCCAGCAGTAGGTGAATACTGGATGTCATTGCACTAGTATCCAGTTCACAGTGGCTTAATTCCAGCTCTTCAGACACTTGGCAGCTGTAGTTTTCTTTATCTTCTGGGTCATCTACGTAAATAGCAAAGCCTTGCTTTGATGCAGCACTGACCACGCAGTTGGGCACATCATCTTTTCTAGATGAAGGGACAGTGTTTTCAAAGCCAGAGAAGCGCTTGATAACAGCAGCACCCTAAAGCAGAGCACACAGTAACGCTGTGGGAGGGCAGCTCAGGAGGAAAACAGAAAGTGTCACTTGTTTTCAAAAAGAAAATCACTTTCCTTGCATAACAGACATCAATAACAAAAGTTCACGGGAAAAGCCATCAACTACATTTGGTGCCTCTGAAGTACCATTTGTTGCTGTCTTGCTGTGACAGACTCCTCACAGAAAGAATGAGGCGTAGCAAAAGTCAGGAACCAGGGGAGCAGCATCATATTCAGTGCCTCACACCAAGGAGAATGAAGGTGCTGCTCAGTTCTAATGGGGCTGGGGAGTGCAGTCTGCTCCACATTCAGTTCTGGCAAGGAGCAGTTTCAAGTGAAGCGATTTAACAAAAGTGCTCAAGCACTGCCACAGACTCATGAAGGACTTCACCAGCAAGAAGGCACTTCAAGCAGAGCTAAAAGGTGAAGTTTGAATTTTTGAGCTTAAGCATCACAACCCCTAGCACTATGTGTGACCAGGCTACAATCCTTCACACCATCTACTCCCAGTAAGCCATAAGCTGAGTTAGGGGCTTTACACAACCAAAACCAAGAAGAGTTTGTGTACACATACCAGCTGGTATTTTAGGTCAGCACAATAACATTATCCCTGCCCCACCAGCAGACTGCAGGAGGACCCAAGGGACAGAAAGGCAGAAAAGTGACATGTCATTAACTTGAGCTTCTCGAAGGCTCTAGCACCTTGAACTGAGCATGGCTAGCCACACAGCAATGACAGCTTTGGGTCAGTGAACAGCCTTTCCTTAAACCACCCCCTACACTGTAGGGAGTAAGCACTCGAGCGTCCCTTCCAGGATGAATTACTTACACAGAGTACTTCCACGGGGAAGCACCTGCAGGTTAGGACTGAGCGGTTACCAGCAGGGTTTCTCGGGAAACTCACGCTTATGAACTGGAGCCCGAGTCACCTTCTCACTCCGCCACCCCAGGCCTTTGCCGGCAGCCTCGAGAGCAGGTGCGTGCACGGCTCATGCCGGCGGCTGCCAGCCCAGGGCCGGGCCAGGGAGCTCAGCCCGGGCTCTGCGGGCAGGCTGGCGGCTGTGCCGCCGGCAGCGGGGCTCACCTGGCCGCCGGGCCGCTGCTGCTGCCCGTTCTCCGTCAGCACCCCCAGCACGGCCCGGCCGCCGCTGCTGCGGGGGGCAGCGGGGCAGGACTCCCGCCGCCCCGCACGGCTCTTCTCTCCGGTGCGACGCATCGCCCCGACGTCGGTACCTTTCGGAGGAGAGAAAAAACCCACCGAAATAAAATGAAGTCGTGGGGGAAAAAATAACAACAACAATAAAAAAAAATCCTCCGAACGACCACCAGTACGCCCCGGGCAACCCCTTCCTCCCTCCCGCCCCGCGGGATGACGGGTCGCCCACCGCGCTCGCCAGCGGCCCACGGAGGGGTCCGGCCGCCCTGCACCGCGCAGCGCCGCCCAGGCCGCCCGCCGCCCCTATGTAGGCGCGGCCGCTGGAGGCGGCGGCTGTTGGCCCTGGCCGGTTGGCAGCCCGGCGGCTCAACCCCCGGCGCGCCGCCCCGCCGGCCGCGGGTCGCCATGGTGACCCCGGCGCGGCCGCGGCCCGCCCCGCCCCGCGCAGCGCCCGCGGAGCGCCGGCTGCCCGGCCCGGAGCCGCTGCAGCCGCGCTCCGAACGCTCTCCGAACGCGCGGAGCGCACGGAAGGGATGTGCAAGCGACCGTAGCGGCTTTGTGGGAACAGCTGAGCTCGGACGTCTCTCCTTAAAAAAGGACGAGCGAGAAAAAGGAGCTTTTAGTTCGTTTAAGGGGGGTTTGTCTCCCGTGATAAGTCCAAGCCAAGGGATAGCTAGGTGCCGACCTGGCTGTGCTGTTAAATGGCTAAACAGTTCTCAGCTGCCAACACAGGAAACACAGCGGTTCATTCAGTCAAACCATCAAAGTTTGTCACCGGTGATGTGGATAGTGATACAGGCAGCACGCGTGCTCTGTTTGTGGGAAGGCTGTGGCTATGCTGGGGAACGAGATTAGATTTCAGAAACGATCCTGGCAAACTGGAAAACTGTTTTGGAAAATCAGGATGCTACTGAAGTACAAGTGCAAGGTCAGAGCCAGTGGATGCAGAAATGCGGGATGGGGAACAGCCAGGTAGGTAGCAGCTCCTTGAAGAAGAATCAAGAGGTTACACTGAGCCTCAGCCTGAGCATGATTCACCAGGGTCATGGCTGTCCAAGCATGAACAAACAGGAATATAGCCTGTGTGGCACGTGAGCCTTCCGAACGTCCATAGTGAAGACAAAAGAGCAAGAACTGCAGCAGCTGAAACCTCAGCATGAGGTTTAGGTTAGATATCAGAATTGTGATGCCCCAGAAGAGACAGCATGGGAAATTTTGGAATTTCTCTTGTTGCAGATTTATAAGAGCAAATTAAAGAGAATTCTGTCAAAACTGTCTGTGTCTTGGCAGTGATGATAATTGAGATGCTCTCCAGTGATGAAATGTAGAAGGTATGATCCAAAATTTGGATATATCAATCAGTGTCTTATGCCAGAATTGGTTTTTGCAGTTCTTGTGATCCAGTCTGCATTAAAGGGCTGTATTTTTTCTTCACACTTTTCTTACATTTATTTTTTAACTGACTCTCTCTGAACCTCTAGAGGGAATTTACCATAGGAGGTAAGTGGTATATCTGAAGGTGAAAAATGTTACCTGTGTTTGATCCATTGGTCATGACACACTATTTTTCCTTTTGGATGGGAGGAGCTCCATGTCCTTGCAGCAACAGGGTTGTAAGCAGGTAGTTACTGTAGTGGATCTGTCGCAGCTACAGGTGTGGGCAAAGGCAGGTCAGGGGAACAGAAGATTATGCTGTACATCCGTGTTCTTCTCTTTCTTTAATTTCTAAACTTCAGGTTTGCACAAGGAACACTTCACTTGGGGACAGTTATTTAAACATTTTCATGCTATGTTTTCATGCCAAAAAATTAGTCTAGTTGCCAGCCTTTGAAATCAAATATTAGCCTAAGTGGAACTTTCAACTCTCTTTATCCCATTGTTTAGATGGGATTACTAAATTCATCTTCAGTCAGTGAACATCCTTTATATCCAAATGCCCATCATATCTGTATTCCATTTAGACATAAGAACCTCAGCTACCCAACAGATGACTTATTCATGTTTTTATATATGAGCAGCATATGGCTATCCTCAGTAGTCATATAGTACATTAATGTAACTGAAATGCCTCTCAAATAGCTTTTAATGAGGTTATCTAAGCGCCAGTTTCTCAGGAACTCTTTGAAACAGCCCAGTATGGATTAGTACCTGAGGGAGGCCAGTGAGCTTTTCCAGCCACTACTTAATTGTAGCAGCAGATCAAATAAAGCTTTGGGCCATTAATCATTTACTTCTGAGCTTCCCTGTGCTTGAGAGGAAGCTGAAGCCTTCCTGAGTGGACTCTTAGGACTTCTTGCAATAATCACTGTCGTACGGATGATTTCTAGGAAGACAGAGAGTCAGAGCAATTCCTGACTTGGCGAGGATGCTTCCTTCCTCTGTGACTCTGGAAAAGATAGTGTTAAAGCACCCTGTTTCTTGTCTTGTCAGTCTTTCCTAGCTCCTTAGTTCTTTCTCCTTTTTGCAGTCTTTGCTTCAAATATTGTCCAGCTTTGGTGCCTTTTTCAGCTAAAGGATCTTTCCTTCTTCTGTGCTGTGGGAACAGGCACAAGTTCCTGCTTTTTCTTTGAGAACCACTCTTAATTCCCAGTTTTTACACAGCAACCTCTGTACAGGCTTCAGTTCACAATCTGGGGCATAGCTCCCTCTGCCCACAGATTAAACCACTGTCAGCTCTCCCCTTCTCTCTTCGCCCTTTGAAGTATCTTTGGGTCCCTAGTGTGCTTTAATCCCTAGGCTTTCAGCTTGGCCTAAATAGTTATTTGGCCTGCAGCCTGGAAGTAGCATCTTCACTGACAATAAAACAGCCATAGTCTTAAAAATAAGTGCAAGTGTAAGAAGAGAAGCAGTTCATGGAAGACTACTGCAACTTCCCAGCCTTGCTCCTCTAAGTCTCACACTGAATTACAACATGATACTCACATAGGAAAACCCATTCAGGCAAGTTAGACACAGAGTTAGAATGATCTTGGCCAGGTCATATTCAGGATTTGGCAAGTCTTTCCAGACCAATGTGCTGAGCAATCACACAGCAGGTCCATGTGTGCCACAAACTCTTCTGAGGTCAGCTTTATGGCAGAGCAACAATGGAAATCCCCCTGAATAGCAAATTTGATGCACAGCTGCATAACACCCTGGAAAATGTGCTGTGGGAGCAGTCTCAGAGTTCAGAAAGTTTCTAAAAAGGATTATGAAGTCTCCTTGATATTGAGAGCAGTGCCTGGACTCAGTGACCTGCAAGGTCCCATCAGGACCTTGTTGTATGATCTTAAAGCAGCAAAGCAGCGGAGAGCATGACTTCTTTCACATGGCTGTGATTCCTTGGGTTGTGAATAGTCCCCTGGCTGCAGTATGTTCTAATTATCATACCAGTAAATTAATTTCACATTACTTAAGAATACATAGAGTTTATCTTGAGTTTCAGTGTTTTTCTGAACCACCAAAATCAGAAAAATGGTCGAGAAGTAAGACCTAAGTCCAGGGCTCAGGAGTTGTTGACCAAGGCATACAGACAGGACCAAGACACAGTCTTTGTTGAGCCACCAACTCTCCACATACTGGGTGATGGATCACTTAGCACTGTCTGTACTGGGCACGTAGCATAGGCCCAAGCCAGCAACCAAGTCCAAGCTTACCTCGTATTCTTCTGCACTGAAAGCCCAGAGTCAGCAGTGAGTTTGGACAACTCTATGGCCCAGCATGAAAAAGCTCTGTGCCCCCAACCACCTCACAGACAGGATCACATATCAGTGGTAGTGGGCAGTCACAGACACAGTCTGTGTTGCATGGCTTGTGAGACTGCATTAAAAAGGGCCAGAAAATGTACACTGCCATGCAATTCAGTCATCTGTCCTGTACAGTTGTTGGTACATCTCTGACATGGTCCCTGCTGCAGCAGGCTGTGCTTTTCAACAGTTTGTAAGCATAATCCAAAGGTTAATATGGCCAGTTTTTCTGAGTCTGTATTCTTAAGTGTAGAAGAAATGGTCTGAGAGTAAGAATTGTGTCTGTTCAGTACCTTCCAGAAACTCAAAAAAGGCCATAACTGAAAAAGGTTGTCAGGATTCAATCAAATTAGTAATCTGTCATCTGGTGTCCTCTAATCTTCTCATGTTTCTCCTTTTGCTGTTCTTTAACTTTTCCAAATGCCCTTAGCTTTTGCAAAGTTATACTTGTCCAAATGAAAAAGTAGAAGAAAACAGGAGCTATAATTTATTTTGTTGCCTTCACAGGCAAAATGAGGGCAGAGATAAAAAGGAAGAAATACTGTGTTTAAATCAGAGTTTCAAAACACCAAATTGCTTTTCTTAAATATTTTAGGAAAGTTTTCGAAAAATAACTGAGTCCTAGGAGATAGAAAATACATTGGGATGTTTATAATTTTTTTTTACTAACCCTTAATCTAAACTTAATAGTGCAGGTTGAAGTGATCATCTAGTGTTAATTAGTATAATTTAAATAGGGCTACATGTATGCCTGTCAGCTGAGGCTATGTGTTAAATTTACCTGTCATTTACAAGGTGTAAAAGAAAGTAACTTCTTCTAATTGATGTATTTCTTTAAACTGTTGCTTATGCACAACTGATATACTTTAACATCTACATTTCCCCTCTATGATGCATCTGTGAATGATATCTACAGAACTTTAATTTATAATGCATCAGTATTCCTTATCCTTCTTCAGAAAAATACTTTATATTTGCCTTTCAGAATCATTTAGCGATCAAATTTGCTCTTGTAAATTTACTAGTGTTCTCTATTAAGCAAGTTCCACTAGGCTTCACGCACTAAACCTTTCAGTTATAAAAAAGAAAACAATTAAACCACCATACACAAATAATTTTACATTGGGCAAAGTTATGATTTCTCTGTATGTATTGGGCTGTGCTGTCACACAACTTTTGTGTATTTTTCAATATACTGACTTATAAGATGAATTAACTCCAAGGTTTAGAGTTAAAGCTTTCTTCCTAAACAGTCCTAAATTAATCATTCCTACTCATTATGTGTATGACAGCAGATTATAAATTCTGAGAGCTTAAATTTACGTGGAAAGTGAACTGAGGGATATTCCTGAAGACAAATCATCAATCAGTGGGAAAGGTTCATATTGCTTGGCTTGCAGGATCAGTAAAGCAGCCTATTTTGTTACAGAGTGCTGTGAGACAATCCCTGATTATGGCTATACTGCATACCACTATAACATATATTAAATGTAAAGGGGACATAAGGGAAGACAATAAATGTAGGACCTTGTTAAGTAGAATGTTATTGAAAAGCCATTCTGCAGAAGAGCCCAGAAACAACCATGTGAAGTTGGTTGGAAGAAGAGTTGTGATGACTCCACAGCAGCCCTCAAAAGCAGATTCCTGTTCCCCAGATGTTGAATGTCTTCAGAGTTGCAGCACACAGTCTGTGCCCTTGGCAAATGCAGCGCAAGGTAAGATGAGAGATTTGCTTTATTGTGCGCATACTCATCCTCCATTTGCTATAGAAAACAGAAATAATCTGTTAAAGTTGCAGGGTGTCTGTGTAAGGAAGGGAAGCAGCAACATATACTATGTCCCAGACAGAGCCATAAGCATCTTGTTCCCTCTACATCAGGACACTTGCTTCTGTCTTCTGTGCTTGCAGCTGTGTTGTGCATGGTGTGGTTGATGCTGGGAGAAGCCTGATGCATTCTGCATCTTTATTATCCCTGTAGGTTGCCTAAGCTTGGAGCACAGCCTGCCTGCAAATCCCATTGCCCTCATGCTAGAGGATAATAGAGGGACCCTTCAGAAACAATCCTTTGCCACTCTGTCTCATGTGTGATAATAGGCAGACCTCACCTCAGGGAGCAGTGGAACCTACCAGTGTGTCACAGAGCACCAGCCGATGCCCACAGCAGGGAAGCAAAGCCTAAAGCCTTGAACAGCTGCAAGATTTTCCCCTTTGCGGTTGTAACAATCCTAACCAGGAGACTATTGTGCATCAGGGAGTTAGTGATCCATGAGGAGTGTAAACCTGAGCAGTCTGCTGCACTGTGCTGCATGTACAGCTTGTCCTTCAGGATAAACTCAGCAGGGTGATGGTAACAGAGGAGCCCACAGGCAGCTCCCACTCCATGTTTCCAATTACACCACCTGTGTGGCCTTGGCACTATCTTAAAGAGGAGCAGAAAGTTCTCATGTGAACATACACTTGTTTGACAACAGATATGATGAGTACAATATATTTTGTCTAAGAAAATTCTGTAAGAGGTCTCAAAACCAAAATGTCAGGGAATCTTTCTATGGATGGGACCTGTACCATATGCCCTGAGTAGAGGTCTGTGAGATGCTGCGTGGCTCAGGGCTCCCAGCATCTGAAGGGAGGTAAGGTTACATGTATTCTTTCTGTTTCTTGTGTTAGCTCCAAAAAATGGTGTTTTTAGCAATAGCTTATGGAGCCTGAGTGCCTTTCTTACTGGATCAAAAGGTACACTGAGGTAGCCCCAGTGCCTTGTACTACAGGTTAGCAGCAGAATAGCCTGAAGTTGACCCCAAAGATGTTTCTGAATCAAGTGGTGTAAAAGGTGACAAATAAAGTTCCAAAGAGTTCCAGCTTTGGGGTTGCTTCTCCACAGCAGTCTGCTCCCTGTAGCTTTGTGACTTTGTAACTGTAGAATGCCCAGCACCACTGCGGTTACTCCCGTTTCACCGAGAAGTACAAGAAAATGAGCTTTTTCAGTATCAAAACAATAATAGAACATAAACTATACCATTTAGAGCTGCATGTGAAGAGAAAACATCAAGCTTAAAATGAAACATTTCTGTTAACCATATTTTATTCCCTTAAAAGCTTCTCTGTATCGTAAAGCAGCTGATAGCAAGCTTTAGCCCTGTGCATGTCTTAAATTAATGTCCTTCACAGAACATTAATATCTCAACTCTGCTTTTCATTTCAGAACAACACAGGAAAACACTCATAACTTTGACAGAACCTTGAAATGGTACTGCAAAATTCAGAAACAGCCATTTCTGAATTCTTCAAATCACTCTAATAACCATCTAGCTCAACTGCCAGGTTCTTCTGCCAGGTATTTCTGAAGTGCATGCTGAAATACCCTTGCTGTATAATAGGTCTTTTCTCAGTCAGGCCCCTAATTTATGGTCCCTATACCCATGGCATCTGTTACTCAGCTGTTATTGACAGGTACTGCTCATTTCTACTTAAAAGCTGACAGTTGAAAAATTTCAAAAGAAACTCGTGTTCTGACTTGGTGATCCTGTGGAAGCTGACTCTTGGGCACTGTTTCTCAGGTTACAAATCACAAACAAGTTCTCAGAGTGCAGCATCTGGACAGAGAGCCAACCGTATCCTGGGCTGCATCCAAAGCAGTGTGGCCAGTAGGGTGAGGGAGGAACTCTGCCCCTCTGCTCTGCTCTGCTCTGCTCTGCTCTGCTCCAGTCTGGTGAGATCCCGCCTGGCAGGCTGCATCCAGCTCTGGGGCCCCCAGCACAGGAAGGACATGGATCTGTTGGAGCAAGTCAGAGGAGGCCACCAAGTTGATCAGAGGGATCAAACACCTCTCCTATTAAGAAAGGCTGAGAGAATTGGAATCGTTCAGCCTGGAAAAGAGAAGGCTTTGAGGTGATCTAATTGTGACCTTCCAGTACCTGAAGGGAATTTACAGGAGAGATGGAGAGACATTATTTACAAGAGCATGTAGTGACAGGAGAAAGGGGAGTGGGTTCAAACTGAAAGCGAGTAGGTTTAGATTAGATATTAGAAAAAAATTCTTTACTGTGCGGGTGGTGAGACACTGGCACAAGTTTCCCAGAGAAGTTGTGAATGCCCCATCCCCGAAGGTGTTCAAGGCCAGGCTGGATGGGGTTCTGGGCAGCCTGGTCTGGTGGAAGGTGTCCCTGCCCATGGCAGTGGGGTTGGAACTAGATGATCTTCAAGGTCCCCTTCCAACCCAAACTACTTAAGATTAAAAGAGCAATTAATTTGTTGCTATCAGTTCTACTTGTTTGTGTTAGTAATTCAAATGTAGTGGCACCGTATAAAGCATATGAGTTTTGTGTGCATGACTAGTTGAAGATCAAATATCTGTAACAAAAATTCATAGTAATAAAACAAAATGTATAGTAATAGCAACAGTAATCTTGGAAAATAGTTTTTTATCTTTGTTGTTTGGAAAAGTAGGTGCAGTGCTCAACTTCTGTAGTGTTGTGAAGGCAAAGGCTATTCATAAAGGCTTCAGCTCAGCACAACAAAATCTCTGAACAAAAACAATGCATGCTTTGGTTTTGGAGGAGATGATCAAAATTACAACTATTTATCAGAATGAATCATGACTAGTAACTGTTGCTTTGCATGCAAGATTTGGCATTGCTGGAATCTAGCAGTGTTTTAACTAAACTGGAAGAGTGGTTTTCCTCTGAACTCTCTGCCTTACGTATTAAGGACATGACTACATGCCACCATGCATGGGTGAAAGGAGAGATTAGACAGAGGATGGCTTAACAGAGCCATTGCCTGGTGGATTCATGTCCCTGGCGCTCTTTCCCCTGCTTCCTCTAGAACGCAGTGGTTAGACTCATTGAAACTGTTGGATGAGCTGCTTAGACATCAAGCCATCCATGTGGATTCCATAACCTGTGAAGCAAATAGTCTGTACTGCACTGATCATACCTGGAGCACTGCAGTCTTGCTATTTTCAAACCAAAGAAAAATAACAGTGCATTGTTTGTCACAAACTATATACCAGGATTATAAGCCCTATGGTCAGGACAGTGTGTTGAAGGAGGAAACAGAAGTAGCCAAACTCTTCCATTACTTGGAGAGTTCCCCTGCCTTTTTTCTTTGGTTTAACTGGAATTCCGTGTGGTTTCTCCACAGTGTAGTGCAGAAATTTTAGTTGGCTCTTGATTATCTGAGTAAATTAGTTAATGATGCTTGCTCACTGCAATCACACTTTGCCATTGCAATTATCTGAACTCTGCTGTTTCAAGTCACCAATTATGTGTCCGTGTTCATAATTACAGCGTATTGTCTGTAGTAGATGTATGGCACAGCACTGCTTCTGTACATGCCTAGCAGCTACTATTTAATGCCATTGAGCTCCCACATTCTTATTGCTTGCTGCATGCTTTGCTAGTGATAAATGATAGCCATTTTTCTGTACCACAGCAAGAACAGAGATTAAAACTCTAGATACCAATCTGATCTCACAGGTCACAGCTTGTCTGTGTAACCCCTTTTATGTTATAACTGATAGCAGTAAAAGGTCTTTCATCAGCCTTGTTTATTTATGTCTGTGAGTCTCGGTGATGATGATTTATAGAACACCTGTAATTGAAAGTGTATACCTCTCACAAAAATGCAATGCAGAGCTGCAAAAAATGACCTTGTAAGAGGGAGAGATATTAAAAGTCTAGTGTGAATAAAGAAATCCAAACAATAGGATAATCCAATTACTAAATACAGAGCAAATCTGTATATAAACAGTGGAAATGGGTAATTAGTAGGGGAAAATAGAGGACTGGAAAATTCAGCACATCTATTTTACATTGTTTAAAATTTAAAAAGCCTATTTAGGTAGTCATCTTTGCTCTTTAGCTTGATAACATTAATCATGGCTACATCTTGGAAAACTGAGAAGCTCTGAGATCACAGAGTTTGAATCTCCAAATTCAATCCAGTGGAGAATAACTCCATAATGTAGAAAACAATGATTTCAATAGCGAAGAACCAGTGTCTGCATATTAAAAAGGGGTTAAAATGTAGCAAGGGATGCAGAACAAGAATAAATGCTAGGAAAAAAATGCGGAGGTTTTTGTATAAAAAATTAAAAAGGGCCTTACAGGAAGAGATTTAAATATCTTAACATCTTACTAAGCAGAAGACAGAAAGATGACAGGATTACATTAGGATTCCCCTGGGAAGCAGATACCAAGCCTGCAAAGCCCATTTATTCTAGCAGACACTGAGATAATTAGATTCAGTGACAGGTTCCTGAAAACAGTCAGATTCCAATTAGACATAAAGCAAACGTTTGTAACGTGACCCATTACAGCAAGACCCCAGGGGAAAGCAGGATGTCTTTCAAGGTTTTCAGTATGCCTTTACTTAAGATATACATTATCCAAAAACATACCTGCAACCGGACTGTGTACTGGAGTAACTGAGGAAAAAAAGATTTTGGAATGCTAATAGGAAGCTCAGTGAGATGATCTAACAGACCTTTGGCCTCTAAGATCCAAACAAGTCTTCTCTGAAAATTAATTCCTGTAGAGCTGTGTTTGGGCTATAGCATCACTGACTAAATGACCCCATAAGCTTTCACCTGCATGTTTTTCTTTACCTAATTCCTTACACTGGAAGCAACTCTTTCCTCAGAAAATATAGTAAGAGAACTGCAAACTCTTTCCTCCCTTCTTATTCTGGACAGTTAAGAGATTGGTGTCTGTTCTGTCCTCCTGTTGCTGCCTTCTCCCTGTTTTCATCCTTCCCTACTTTCCACCCCAGAAGCTGACCCATGTCCTGTTCTCAGGTAGTTAATAGGCATCTATTGGTCGTCTCTAAAGCCTGGGAAAACTTTACCTCCTGAAAATAGATAGATATCTGAGAGGTGAGCAAACTATAGCCATTTGAGGAAAGTCCTTGTCTGTCAGACAGCCCAGGACTGTAAGGATTCATTTGTTAGCCAGAAAAAAAAATAATTTTGGTTTATCTCTAGCTCACAGTCTACCATTGGGGTACTGATAAGATAGTGACAAATAAATGCCTTTCTTGAAAAAGAATATATTATCAGAGACAGTACTTACAAAGCTCTCTTTCATTTCCTGAATTTAGGTTTCCTTTTAGTGTCTAGTATTCAGATTGCTTTTTAAAATTTTTTATACTTGCTTAGTGCCAAGAGAGTAGAAACCTTTTATTTTTTTTTACCAACTTTTCAGGGATTCAGATCTTATTTTCTGACAGCAATGCATGGTGGCCCTCTTCCAGCATGTATTTGTGCACTGCAGAGAGCTTTATACCTGATTCTTGCAATGATCTCAGCACCAGGGTGATGGAGACATGGAATCCCACTGTTTTGGGGTGAATAAGGAAGGCTTTGGAGCTAGACACACCAAAACAAGACATAAATGTCACTGTTTTCCTCTTCCCCTGTAGCTAGTGTCTCCTTCTTGTTCGTTTAATCTCAGTATTCCTTTTGGAACACGGTAATTGTGAACGGCCCGGTGTCTGTCATGGCAGGTCAGCCCCAGCAGGCAGGGACAGCTCCTCTGCACAGCGGCCACACTCAAGCACCTCGCAGATGTTCCCCTTCTCCAGGGTCCCTCCCCAGCACACGGTGCCAGTGTGGATATTTGGCAGTCCCTGAATATGTTCTTCCACCAGAGACCATCCAAACACAGTCCTGAATGCCGCTTTTACTCTAGAATCATGAAGATAAGTTACTACTTTGTGGTTGTATAGAATACCTTTTCTAGATTCTCTGTGCACTGAAGTTAATAAACCTGAGATACAATATTAAAAAAAAAACCTATTTCAATCAGTAAAATGCATTAACTCCTTTACTGATTTTAAAAAATTAAGTGTTCCATCTATCTTGCAGCACTACTATTTCTTATCTGTTATGAAACAATTAAAAATAATAAATAAAAATGCATAAAGTGAAATATGAAGGAGTTTCAAAGTTTTCTGAAATGAAAATATTCCAAAATTAAATATATGGAGAACTGTGTATAGAAATTTTCATTGAAATAATATGATTTTTTTGAAGGAAAAAAGACCCAACAAGTGTGTTTGGACTAGTTTTAACTAAGCTTCTGAAAACTTTATATAAAGACAGAGCGAACAGCCATTCAGTTTGCATTTGCAGGCAGCTGTGGTTACAGTAAGCTGTTAGCAATGCCAGGACTTTCAAGGATCATGAATCACAAAGTCACAAAATCACTTAGTTTGGGAGGGAGCTCTTGAGCTTGTCTAGTTCATCCCCCTTGCTCAAGCAGGGTCAGCTACAGTAGGTTGCCTGCATTCTGCCCAGCTGGGTTTGAATTATCTCTGCAGATGGAGACTCCACAGCTTCTCTTAGCAATGTATTGCAATGTTTGACCATTTTCACTGTTAAAAAAAAAGCATCCTTTCTTGTGATCAGGTGGAATTTCATGTGTTTCAGTTTATGCCTGCCGCCTCTAGTCCTGTGACTGTAGCATGGAGAAGAGTCTGGCTCCCTCTTCTTCATTCTCTCCCATCACATTTTTATACTCATAGGTGAGATTCCTCCAAGGTTTCTCTTCCCAGGGCTGGACAGTCATGGCTCTCTCAGCCTTTCTTCATCTGTCAGATGCTCCAGTCCCTTAATAATCTTTGTAGCCCAGTGCTGGACTCACTCCAGAAATCTGTACCTTGTACTGAGGATCCCAGAACTGGTCCAAGTGTGGTGTCACAAATGCTGAGTGAAGAGGACAGATCACCTGCTGGCAATGTTCTGTCTAATGCAGCCCAGGCAGCCACTGGCCACCCTGGCAGCAAGAGCACTTTGCTGACTTGGGGTCACCTTGTTGTCTACGAGGACCCCAAGATTCTTCTGTGTCAGGCTGCTTCCCAGTTAGTCAAATCCCAGCATATGCTTATTTCCCTCCACATGCAGGATTTGGCATTTCCCTGTACTGAACTTTGCGAGGCTTTTGTCAGCCCATTTCTCCATCCTGCTGAGGTCCTTCTGAAGGGCCGCACACCAATTCTCTGTATCAGTCACTCCTCCCTACTTTGTATTTTGCAAACTTGCTAAGGGTGCACTCTTTCCCATCATCCAGGTTATTAATGAGGATGTTAAAACAGGGTTGGCTTCAGTACTGACCTCTGGTAGTGACTTGCCTCCATCTGGGCCTTGTGACGGTGACTACAGTCTTTTCAGCCTGCCATGTCAGCCAGTTTTCAATCCACCTCCTTGTCACTTTATCTAACACATACTTTGCATGTGATAGAATTGCCATTTCTTATATCCCCACAATCAGTCCTGAAGGCTGCCTGTATATGGCATGTGAGAACACCCTCTCCCAGGCTCACATTTTTAAGTACACCTGGGATTTCTGTCCTAAGGCATTGTAATAAACTTACCTGTTTAGTTTTTGGGTACTAAAGTGATTCTCAGAACCAGGTAGATGCCTTCAAATCAAACTATATGAAAATGTTGCAGTACAAAGGGCTAGGGGCTTTGTAAGCATTGAGCAGGGTACTTCATAGTAGGAAATAGTACTATTCTTCAGAGCCAATAAAAATATTTTTCTTTCAGTGTCTGCATAAATACAACTTTTCTTCAGAAAGCCAGGTCAAGGTTTTATAACGTAATATAAAGCTCTTACAAGAATACGAAAATAGATAAGAAGATATTAATAAGTACATGACAGTCTTCCTAGCAGATCAGTGGTTTATCTAGTTGAACAGCCTACCTCAGGCAACGACCAGGACTTCATAAAAATACAAAGTTTCTTTCAAGTGCACATTGTGTGAATACAGAAATTGCTGCATCCTCATTATATTCCAGACTTCTGGTCATGATAGTGATCAGTGGCATATAAATCAGAGAAAATGTTCTGGTAGTCCAGATATGAAATTATGGTACGTCTTACTTGAAAAATTATCTTCTCTTAATGACAAATTTGAAATTTATGTTCTCTTGCAAGGGAAGGGAGCATCTCATTTTAAACTTGGAGCCTAAAGACTGAAAACCTGAGTCACCCTCAGGAGGTGCCTTTCTCCCTCCTTTGGCTGTAGACAGGGACTCTCAACAGGTTACATGAGATGAATACAATCTCTTGTGATTATTTTGTATCTAGAAGCATATGAATGTCTAATTTTTTCAAAATCTAGAACTAAACTCTCAGTCTGTGATATCTGATGGCAATAAGTAATATGTATGCAGTATTTAGAAATTATACTGTTTTTATTTTCCCACGTAGGAATGTTATTTCTGCTTATATTGACATGTCTAGTTTTGTCTTTGGCTTCAGCTGGAGTCCATGCAAGCTTTTCATGCTCTTTATACATCTTAACAGGCCAAAGATGATTGCTGCTTTCTTCCAAAATAGGAAAAGGGCACTAATAGCTTGCCCTGTGTACCCAGAAATTCCAGTGTCCCTGGATTTCAACACTGTGAAAAATTTGACAGCGTTTGGCTAAACTTCTCCCTCTCACATGTTAACAGAGCCAGGTTGCTTGTTACAAATACCACACTGACTTCTTTTAGACATTCACATTTAGCCATCCAAGGCTATTGCAACACTCCAAGTAATGTCAGAGTCATGCTGGGAGTGCAATTAACTATTCTTTATTTTTGTTTATTGCCACTGAAAAATTGTACTCAAGACGTGCTCAGAGAGAGGGGAAAAAAACACCCTCTTAAAGTATTAATTACGGATTTTATTAAAAGCGTACAAAAGACTTAAAGCGTAACCACGCAAACAATCACTGTTCTCTCACCCTAGGAGAAGGGAGAAGAAAGAACTCCAGTGGCACGGAGCTTAGCCGCTTTTGACAAGAAGGGAAACACAGGCCTCCTAATTAACAGTGCAGTTAAAGAAGGGTGAGCAGGTTGTTGCCAAATGTAACCCCAGGGAAAACTGTAACCGCTGTAATCAAGGGAGTTATTTACCCAGTCAATAAAAACAGGCTGAAACAAATGACATGACGCCTGGAATAACTGTGGTCTGAGAACAGGGAGGTACCGAGGAATGTGGCTCCTGCTGCGGGGTTCTCCCTCAGTCCTGAGGAGCTCGGGGTGATGCAGGTGCTGGACTGAGGGTGTGCTGTGTTGCATGGGCAGTGCTGAGCACTGAGCTTGGATCTCATCTCTGTGAAATAAGAGAAGCACCAAACCGAACATGTCTACACACTATGAATATCCAAAGGGAAACGATGGTCTAAAAATTCCTCAGGTATTGGTCCGAGTCAACTCTTAGGCTACCAGGTGTTGAACTGAGCTGCACCATTTTGGATTTTGTAATGAATCTCAGGAGAGCTGTGTCTTCATCTAACCATAACTGGAGACCAAATGAAGTCTTCCAGTTCTTTCTTTTTCTTTCTTTCTTTCTTTCTTTCTTTCTTTCTTTCTTTCTTTCTTTCTTTCTTTCTTTCTTTCTTTCTTTCTTTCTTTCTTTCTTTCTTTCTTTCTTTCTTTCTTTCTTTCTTTTTCTTTCTTTCTTTCTTTCTTTTTTCTTCTTTTCTTTTCTTTTCTTTTCTTTTCTTTTCTTTTCTTTTCTTTTCTTTTCTTTTCTTTTCTTTTCTTTTCTTTTCTTTTCTTTTCTTTTCTTTTCTTTCTTATTTATTTATTGAGTTATTTATTGAGACAGGACTTCATTAAAGAACTAGTGAGCCTTTTTCAGAACATTGTCACCATCTTTCAGAGTGCCCAAAAAAGGAATGAAAATCACTTTCACAAATCTCAACCCAAAAGTGATTGGTCATGCCTCAAAAAGGCAAAACTTTGCTATCTATGCCTTGGCTGATATTTAGAAGGATACCAGGAAATGCCCCAGATTTAGAGCTTGCCTGGCTTACCCTGGGCCACTCAGGGTTAAGTAACGCAGTGTCAATGCTGAGTCCAGTCCTATGTGCACTGTATGGCAAGAGCCATTGATAATGGTCACCTAAATATGGGTTTGCTTTTTTCTTCCCCTGTCCATATTAGATTACCCAGAACATCGGCCATAGTCTCACGTGACCGTCCATAGGCTCAGTCCTACATTCTTGATGTCCTGATGTCTTGATATCACATGGATCAGTGACAAAAGGTAGTTAAAATAAAGCAATGGCTACTGAATACTGTTGGTTGGTTTAATTGGTTAATTGGTTTAATTGGTTAATTTACCAATTAAAATCTTAGTGCATATAAACAATTTTTTTCTTTGCTTCAGAAATGTTATTGTGTTACCTTACAGCCAGCTCCAGGTAATATGTGACCAGATTTCAGATTTTTTGGTACTCCTTCTTCAGATAAAGAGGGCTCTGATAATGAGGAGGTGGTTGTGTGAGTAAGATTACCAGGATCAACAAGGATTTTAAGGACTTGGGGTGACATATCATAGCATTCCTCTAAAACTGCCTTTTTTATTAGCTTTGATGTAGTCTTCTCAATGTCTGCTATCAAGAAATCCAGCCAATACTTTTTGTGTGACGGCAGCCAAAGTAATAAGTAACATAAAGGTGAACGTGGAATTGAAATGATTACCAGCTTTTGGTTGTCTAAGTACCTGTGTCCATGCTGAAGTTTCTTTGTGGACACAAAAGATCAGTTTCCAAGCAGATTCCCCACCATGAGAGACATTTCTGAGCTTACGTGTGCACACCCACCAGGTGTGAGTCATTGTGCTGAGAGCTACTTGTCCCTCTCTTGTTTCTACAGTTTTAGCAACTACCTGGTTACACCAATGCAAATGAGTAGAGGATGATTCCCAGCAGACGTGACTGACCTAATTTTCTCATCCGCGCAAGTGGAATGTAATCAATGGAAACAACTAGATTTATAGTTGTGAAAAAAAAGCATTGAAGGCAAATGAAGATCTAACCTACCTGGAAAATCTGCCTGTAAATCCATCAGTAAACTCTTCACGTTTTTCACTTCCCTAGAAAATAACTAGAGGCAAGGTTCCTCGGTACCAGAGGCAATGATAGAGCAATTAAAATGTCTCTCTGTGCTCCCTGTGCCAGAAATTTTAACACTGCACAGTGCTTGCCATAAGGGCTGTCCCCATGAGGCCCAGCTGCTAATGTGTGTTTGTTCATAGGGCTGGGGGATCCACAGTCACCAGACAGAGTAGTAGCCTTATCATACACCTCTGGCTACGGGCTCATAACATGCTTACCTCCACATGCCACAGGCATTCTGCAGCATGGAGAAGATGTGGAGATCAGAGGGAAATGGGGGAAACATCAGATCGGCATAAAACCATAGGAATGGCTAGCAGGAGATGGTTCCAGCTGAGCTGGGTGTTCAGTTACTGTTATTTAGGCTTTTTGTGAAGCAAATACTGGGTAAGAGACAACTTTTAACATCATTTAATACACACAGCTTTTAACTGGAGCATGATAGCAATGGCACCTGCTCACAGCACACATCAATCTCATCTATAAGTACTTCCATCATTGCAGTACACAGTTACAGCTGTCTCCTAAAAGTATATTATTTTGTTGAATGATGAATGGCATCATGAAATATTACCTATAATCAGCACCCATTATGGCAAAGCTCATTAAATTTCTGACAAATCTAGTGTTGACAGCACTTTAATTTTGTTTTATTGCCTTATTTTATCTACACAATTTCTATCTCTGGTTCACAGTTAATAATGAAAGACAGCAGAACTGCATTGTGCTTGAGAATCAGAAAAATAAGTATTCATCTTTTTAAAAGTCCCTGATTTAGGCCATAGGAACAGCGGGTACTAAACAATGCACTCATTGAAAAGGTGATTAAAGTTTAATAAAACTGTCAAGTGAAATAAACCAATCTCCTTGCAAAACATCCTGTTTGCCAGGTGCTTGGACTTTAGCTGTTAAAAAATTCTCTTTCCACAGTCTGTTTAAATGTGTAATGTTGTGGCTGCCAAGACACAATTCATGTTTTTTGCATGATCTGTTGAGACTTGCTAATAAAGAAGACTGCTAAAACAACATATTCAGAAGCCACTATGACAAGTTCTGTGTAGGATAAATACACTTTTACTTAATTAACTGCTAAAAACATTCCTGTCTCTCACCGTTCAAGTTAGGCTTTGGAGCCTGGTCCTTCACCCCTGGCTTCATAGAAGATGTGATTCTCCATCCATCTGGTCATCTGCAAGTGTCCAAACTGTGTTGCTATCTGTCTGACTTGATGGAGCTTTGCACCATTTTTTTCCATATGCATATTATTATACAAAATCCAAGGTAGTAAGAAATCAAACACATACATATGGATATAAAATCTATAGTCCCTAAAATCTGTAGTCCCTACAACCATCTGAAACAACTTCATATTCCAAAACTCCATTAAACTTTAGAAATTGGTTGTTATTAGTGGATTACTAATTATTAATTGACTTGCTATGCAGTACCTCAGGTAACATTTTACGATTCTTTTTTAAGTTGTATTCTCTGTAGAGCTGTAGGTGAGTTAACACAGAATGATTCATCAATGACATATTCCCGTGATTCTGCCCGACGTGTCAGTGTGTGCACTGTACGTCAGACCTTTCCTCTGCGTTCCCCAGCAGCCTCTCTGAAGAAAACAGGTCAAACAACAAGCTGAGTTTTGTGAAGGTCAGGATGTTCCTGAGGGATTCACAGTCTCTCTAATGAGAACATCACCTTGCCTCTCACAAGGTTTTGCCATGCAAAGCGCATCAGCTCCCTGACTCAGGGGCAACCCTGACCGACAGGAGCAAGAGACCTCAAATAATGAGGAAACACTAACACCCTGGCACTGCCCTGAGTTAAAAAGGCAACCTGGCTCTCAGAAAGACAAGCTTTTTTGGGGGCACTCTGGACATGTCATGTGGCCTTGAGAGGGGAGAAATGTCCTACTGAAAAAATCTGTCTGTGCACCTCCCAGCAGAGCAGGCTTTTCTCTGATATCAGAGGCAGCCAGAAATACCCACCCAGCCAAATGCTCAATACACAGCAAATTAGAAGAAGGACTGACAGCTAAATCTACAATGGCTTCTGTATCTTGGTGCTATCTGAGATACCCTGTCCTCTCCCCACATTCTTCCCAATGATTATTCCTGTTGCTTGCAACTCACTTTAAATTGTATTGCAAGGTTCTTGGGAAGAGGGTGGATGTCTCTGTGTGCCTGTATTAGCTCAGCTTCAGGTGTTAATTTTGTGTTCCACATGCAGGTACTGCTATGGCTAATACATACACATATAAAAGAACTCTCTTTACAGGACAGCATTAACTTCCCCTGCAGAAGTTCAAAACAAAGATAGCGAAACATGCAAAATTAAAAGATTATATGAATGTCTTGCATTTTTAATTTCCCCATACTTTGCCTGTGCTTGTAACAAGATGTGTGACTTTATACAAAGCTTTAATTAGTACTAGGTGGTGAGAACTGGAAAGCTTTATGAAAATACACATTTGCAATTTTATCTGGAGACTCCTAAAGATAATGAGATAAACTTCATATTTTTTCTTCCCTTGTGCTTGGCTTTTCAATAATACTGTCAACATATATTGCACCATGTACAGCATTATTTGTAGAAACCCACCACAAAGTAAGAACATAAGAAAAATAAGATATGCTATATTTAAGGAAAGATCCTTTTGTTTCTTTATGCTTTTGACAACGATTTTGAATAGAGTGTGCATAGCTTCTTAGTAAGGAACATGCATGACTTTTTCAGCACACAGAAATCAGGCTTTGTAGCAAGATCCTCGTTAACCAACGTGCCTGCCATTCCACTGAATGCGCTGCAAAGCATCTCACTGAGGGGAACCCTGCTACCCGGAGCAGGGCCACCAGTGAGATTAATTCCTCCACTCTCACACTGATAAACACTCAAGGTTAGAATCTGCTGCCTGGTAGTTTAGATCAAGATTGTAGAGTTATCCTTTCTTCTTTTCTGGCTTAACCAAAAAAATCAACCAAAAAGCCAATAAGGGATAGTAAGATAAAACAAGTATTTTCAGGGTGTTGCATTTATTTTATTCTGTTGCAAAGGATTTTTTTTTTCTGATGACTTGTTTTAAGACCATTGAGAAGTGTGGGAAACAACAGCTTGGGTTAATAAAATTTTAGTGCTGGTGGTGACAATGCTGAGGTAATAGGCAAGAGAAGGAACTTTAGTCTAATGACCTGGGCCACCAAGGGCTCTACACTCATTTTGATTTCTGTATGTTAAACACCTCCTTCTGAAAAAGCTATATTTAGCAAAAATTGAGATTTTTATACTCAGAGTGCTGTCTAGACCAGGAGTGCTCACCCTTTAATTCTTGATCTGCATTGTCTCAATGGCCTAGAACAGTCCTCAGGCTGCCATAGGGCAGAGAGTGCTAAGGAGATTATTTGAATTCCCCATGGTGGGAAAAAGCAAACCACCATGTCCTGGTAAGACTGCCATCGCCAACTTGCCCAGTGTAATCTTACCCTGCAAAATGAAGTGCTAGAGCACTGGGAGAGCTGTTGCCTACAAACCGGTCCCAAAGCTTACAGGAGATTCTGATATTCAGCTTGCAGGGTCAGGATCTTTTGGCTAGCCATGTTCTTGAACAATTTGTTACTGCTTTTCTTCCCCCTAGGAGATAGATGTTTCGGACAGACATGTACAGGAATTGTTGCAGACAGTATTTTTCTCCTGCAGATCTTTTGCTGCTCGATTGCCAGGAGGATGAAGCAAACCGCCCCGGCCTCATGTTGGCTCAATACACCTCATTAACCCACAACCTCACGCATACAGCATTGTCTCAGAACACCTTTTGCTGATTTGAAGAAAGATGAAGGATGCCATGTTTCCCTCTTATGCTTTTATCACTGTTGGAACAAAGAGGTTTATTCTTGTTATCTCCCTCTGGTGAGCAAAAAAAGATAAACTACAGGACTTAGAAACTCAAAAAGCTGAGAAATGTAACTAAAAAGACAAACAAAGAGCTGGCTGCTGCAAGGCACTGCAGGAAGGCAAAGCTGGTGGGGTGCCCCATGCACAGCACACCCCTCTGGGCCTAATGGGTGAAGCTAATATGAGAGGAAAGTAGCAAAAAGATGATAAGGATTTTTGTCTCCAGTGCTCTTTGGTCTTTGTTTTAGATTTACCAGGCATGTGGTGCTCAGATCTGAATCTAGTTTTTTTTTAAAAATATCTTTGGTTGGGTGTTTTTTGTTCTGTTATTTTGGGGGTTTGGGGGTTTTTTGGGGGGAAAGGGGGGAGTTTTGGTTGGGGTTTTGTGGGGTTTTTTTTGTTATTATTAAAAAAATGATGATTTTACTCAGTCTACTTCAAATAAATTTTTACTGCACCTGAAGCTCTGTGTAGATTTTAGCCCTACTGCTTTAAGATCCAAAATACCTGGTCTTCTAACCTGCAGTGTGTTTTACTAATAGACTGCACCACCTTTGCAATCCAAGACCAGAGTACAGCAGTGACAGCCACACATTTCTTCAGTTCCACAGTGAGCTGTAGCTCTGCTGATGTTAGCTGCTGAGAACGCTTCCAGCTGAAGTGCAATCATGCTAATTAGGAGTACCGTACACATCAACTAGTCTACAACTTGTAGAAACTCATACCAAAACCAAATACATGGGAGGCCACTATCTTCCACTGGTAAGAGCTTCTCTAAGAAGTCTTTCATAAATGACTCTTTAAAAGCCGCCTTCTCTATGCGCCTATTGGCATTTGTGTATTAATCACCGTAGAATATTTATATGCAGCTTCCAACTGATACTAGTCTCAGAAGAGTCAATGAGTGATGCATATTGTTTCTTTACTTGCTGTCTCCAAGACATAAACCAAGTGTTTTTCCAGGTTTAATTAGAAAACAGTAAAATGATAGGATTTGTTTCATTTCTAAGAACACGGGACACTATTTCTTAGAATAAATTTAATTTATTAACACTTAAGTTGTTTGTAAATGTGATGTACACCAGGAGTACTAAGGTATTATGAATGATTTTCTGGCTTAGAATTTGTTTGAAGGACAGACAAGCAAATTCAAGGTGATGGCTAAGAGTAATTTAAGCTGTAATGCAGTCTCCTAATAAGAGTTTATGTCTACTCTGTGCAATGATGACTGCTAAAACACATTATACTGACACATCTAGAAAACTAAAGCAATAGAAAAGATGGTATCACCACACTATTCATTATTTTTATGCCTTTTTCCAAAGGAACCAAACTAGGAAAAAGAATATGGAGATAAGCAGGGTTTCAAAATCATTTTGGCAATGAAAATAACATACTTATTTAGGACACTTCATTCAAAAAAGCTTTGCACCCAGAGATTTTAATTAACTGCACACACCAGACAAAGGAATCACAGAAACTGGGCCATTTCTGAGGAAGAGCTCAAGCGATTCTACAGATAAAGGATGAGCTGTGAAAAACAGCTGCTCCAGCTGATACACAGGACTCGAAGCTTACATCAAAGCTGCAGGATCAGTGTAGGCAGCTGCTCCCCCAGGGCAGTGGGACGTACCATGGGGAGAGGCTGGGAAATGCAAGAGCTTTTTAGGTGGGTCTTTGCAGAGGTGAAGCCAGATGTTTTCAAGCAACGACTGCCGCAGGAGCTCCCACGGCACTCGCCTGCCCCAGATCTCACACACAGCCTCGTGTACCCTTACACACCCAGCTGGGCTGGACCCTACCTGTCCCTGTCCCTCTCTGTCCTTGGCTGCCTGTCTGGGGCTCCCCCATTACCCCTCAATGCCACCCAGCACTCTCACAGCTGCCACCACTGCCTGACACCCCAGCTGCTCCCAGCAGAGCTGGCACCCCACATCACCTGGACTCATTCCTGCAGATTTACAACTGCTACAGCAGACAGACCTTCCCGCAGTTTTCCAAATTAATTGATCCTTACTGTCACTTGTGCAAGAAATGCAGGTACTTTGACAAAGAGAGAGCAGTGCTGGAGTGCCTGCCTGAACTTCCCCACCACTCCTGGACTTTCTCAGGAGTCAGTGTGAGAATACAGCTTGGTGGCCCTGCATACCTTCTTCTTTCTACCTGGAGACTGAAACACTTCTGTTTTCAAGTGTTTCACAGAAAACCTGTGTCACAGGGAGACACTGCCTGGGCTCTATAGAAAGTGAATCACAAGACATGAACGAGGCCTTGGACACACATCCTTTTCTGCTTCCAGCTTCAGAGCTCCCGGCCCTCACCAACTGCAGCCACCACTGCTGCTCCTCAGAAAGGGGCTACTGCACGAAGTGGATGATTTGCTCTGGCTAGCACTGCCAGCAGCAAGCCCTGCACTGTGCTTTGTACTCCAAGAACACACACGGCAACAGCCCTTACAGCAATAAGTGCCTATAAGAGTGGGAAAGTGGCGGGATTATCCTACTGATTCTGAGGACTGTATTCAATTATTTTACTAACAAATATTTTATTAATAATTTATGAATATTCATTTATGTCATTTACTCTATGTTTTCAAAGTAGAATGTTTTTTTCAAGAATGTGTCCACAAAGTAAATCTATCAATTATGGGTTCAGGTTTAAACAGTATATTATAGTAAGGTGATTAGCTAGGTTTTTCTGCAGCTAATGACAGAATTCATCCAAGGAACTTCTGCATCAACTTTGGTTTGATGTATTTTCAGCACAATTGCCAAATCTGGTTTAACTATACCACCCGGCTGCCTGAGGTGCTTTAGATTGACCCAGGTTGACAATGAACACTTGTCAGCCCATTGCTCTTAATCACATCAACTTTTCTATTAACTCACCAAGTTTTTCTGCTTTACAGTCAGAAAGAGTACCTAAGCACTAGGCTGCAGTGGGCTCTTCTCCCCTCCAGAGCCCTTACATTACCACAGGTAGGTGCAATGTCCTGGCTATCACTGAACTGTCAGTGAAACTTCAGTTTTCCATACCTATATGGTATTCAATCATACATTGTCTTTCGTTTCCTCCTTATATGTGATATCAGCCTGCTATCAGGTTCATGTTAACTTCTCTAGGTCCATCAGTCTCTTAAAATTTGGTTCACAACATTTAATGTTAGTGTTGGAGTCTTGTTATGTCTCAATTTGGGTGCATTTTATGTAGACTAACACCCGGGATCATGCACTGATCTTGACATCAGGTGCTACTAAACAGGGTAGCGTAGTCAGTGCTGGCAAACAAGTGAGTAGAATTATTTTCAGTAAGGTAACAGGAGGCAAGTATGTCTTTTAGGAGGGAGCATTCCCTACATGTATTTAGGGAAATGTGGGATCTGCCATATGTCGCCCTGAGATTTGCAGTCTTTTGATGTTTTCATTTCTGTGATGGAGTTCTCACACACTTTCTGTAAACACAGCTATGTTTGGCGAACCGTTTCTTTTTGTTTTCATTCCTTCTCCTGAGGTGGAGAAGTTTGATGGACTTTTCGTCTGACTGGTGTGGTTGGAGAGGTGGTAACCTCATCCTCCAATCCACGGTCATTCCTAGGAACATATATATAGGAAGTAAAATAAACAGCCGGGGGCTTTTCCTGGCTTCTTTTCTGTCCTTGAACTAAGCTGGGTCTGCATGGTTCTTTTCGTGTCCAAGTACGACAGCCATACTTGTTGCTTTACATGAGCTTTCTTTTTTTTTACTACTTATTTTTAATCTCCGAGATCTTTTAGTCTATAATCTTTTCCAGAAGGGAAAATTAATGGCAGGGCAATAGTTGATTTGTTGAAAATGCTGCTTTTACTGTAAGTGCAAAAGCTGAGGCAGAAAGATCTAATACGAGAAAATGAGAGTGCTATGTTTCAGAGGGGCTGTAAGTCTTTCATAAGTATTTCAAACTAGACAAAGAACTCGAAGCTGTCTCACCTCTAATGTGTGTAGTCCTGTTAAGATAAAATTCAGTTCAATAAGGATTAACTCAAATTTAGGTTGCAATTGGCTCCTAAATTTCAGTCCAAAAGTATTTTTAATGTACTGACTTTTTCATGCCTACCAGATAAAAATGTACACAGGAACTACTTGTATTTTTAAAGGCTTCAAACAAAACAAGAAAACTGTATAACAACATAACTACCCATCCTTAAAATCAGAACAATGTTCTGCTCTTGAATATCTACATTTTTACTCAGGCAGCTCTTTAAAAACTTACAAAATATACGCAGTTGACAAGAACAGTGGAACAAGTTCCGCTTGAGTAAATATGTATTGAATTTAAAGCACTTTACAAGTAAAAACAAGTCATAGAGAATGAGTATCTTCAAATACACGTTTTCTTTAACTTAGAACAAAGCGAGCATTTTAACAGTCCAAGAGGAACGTGGCATATTGTGAGGAAAGCTAATTTACCTTTCATCATATGGTACCGTACTGGTACTGTGCAGAAGTGCTCTTTCCCTGGATGATGCAAGCCACCATCCCCAAATGCAGGTGCCTCCTTGTGCACAGAGATGTGCCTTTCTCACAGCCCCTTAGTTTTGCAGAGAGAGCCATGTCCTATTGCTTGTTGGTAGCTTATGCAAACAAAAGAGATGAACTAACTACTGCACACCCCAGAAACAGCCTAGAGAGTGTATTTTAGACCCTTAGGGGTCTAAAAAACACCTAAGGGGTGCTGCATTTTCCCTGGCAGCAGGGCTACTTCAACTAGCTTCTCACCTCCATGCTGCAGTTCATCATCCCGTCAGGTTTGCAGATAAGGGGGACCTACCTTCAATGGCATAAATGGCATTAAAACACCTGTCAAAAGTTCTTCATATGCTGTTGTTGTTTGGTTGGGTTTTAAACCAGGATGATTTGACTGTTAAGGTCATTATGCCCTTGGCCTTTCTGCATTTCACTACTATGCAAACAGCATGAATTCCTGAGTATTCGAAAGGTGAAGTGAATATTAGTTCACTTGGTCTACAAGAGGGAAAGTGAAAGGATGTTTTGGTCCTACAGGTACAGACTTCAAGCCAGGTTAACTCCTTAATAGCGTTTATTGAGATGATGCACATAAAAAAACCCCCTAGCTTTAATTAAGCTGCATATTATATTTTCTTAAATATTTTATTAAATAAATAATATTTGAGGTAATAAAATAATCATTCTGGAATATAATAATGTCTCAGGTACTGAGGGAATAATGAGTATGAAACTCATTAAAATGCAATCATTGAGATATTACCTTGTTACTTGCATTTCAATATCATGCACATGCTTTATCTTGTTGGTTAAAGAGTTCTCAGTGATAGTTATTGGGACTTGTTTGTTTTAAATTAGTCCCAGAAGGGTTTTCCTTGTAATCCCTTTATTAAAAAGGTGGATATTAAATATTTCAATTACAATAATTCTGAAGTTTAATATGAATTCAAGAAAATTAAAAAATACCAATTTCATTTCAGAAAAGTTTCATGTCCACGAAATTTAATACATATTTCTCCTTCATTCAAGAAGATTGAATGAAGAAAACAGTAATTTTACTGTAGCTTATTTATACAGTGGAACAAATCGCCAACACTTGTACTAGGCAGTTTACCAAAGGAAGTACATAAAGACAATAACAAAGAAAGAAGCTTTTGTTTAAAGTTCAACTTTTATATATGCTTCAGGTACTTAAATATTGTAATTTCCAAGCTGGAATAATCATGAGGTATGTCTGGGTAAAGGATACAGCCTCGTAACCTAGGAAAGAGGAATTAGCATAAACAGAGAGGTTAACAGGTCATAATTCTCTAGACACTTGGACAAAATCCTACAGATGTAGGTCCATTTACAGCACGTCTGTCCATTACATTAAAGAAGTACTTAGGTGTCATTGTGGTCTTATTTTTCTCTGTGTTTTGGGAAATTTAAAAATAAATTCAATCATACTGCAAACTAATGTATTACCTAGCATGTTTACCTGTATACTCAAGGTCAAGGCTTCCCACTGAGTTTCCTATCTAAGTATTCATAACAGAGCTGTGAATTTTCAGGTGGCTTTTTTCTTCAACTTTTACAGCTTCTGATGATGAGATTTAATGAACTATTGACCCCTGTTCCATATTATACAGCTTTTTATTATGAGATTTACTGACCTTTACTTGATATTACCCATCTGAAGAAACTTTGGAGCTTTATGTCCGTTTCTGATGGCAGTTTTTATCTATCTTACTGGTAAATATAAAAACTTCCCTATAAAATAAAAAGCACAGGCTTTCCGTATTTACAGAAATCAAGAAAATCCAGGAAGTTTTTAGTCTATGGGTTAGCAAGCAATGCAGTCAAAACAAGGCTGTAAACCCAGAATTACTGAATTGAAACCTAATGGTGCATTTTTGCTAATAAAATCATGCTTACATTTTACATTATAACTTCAAGTAGGTATTCCCACAGTACAACCTTCAGTGTTATGCAGAAATACTGAAAATAGGTGTAAACATCTCTCTACTATCCTGTAGTCTGCAGTACAGACAGACGCTGAGCAAAGCCTGGTTTTCACTGCAGTATTATTTCATTTCAGGCTCACACCTCTGTACATTACATAGCTAGCCTGCTTTCTTTTTTGCAGTTTTTTTTGTCCACAAACGAGAGATAAAAAAGTACAGAGAGCAGCAGAAAAGGTTCTTCCAATCTTCCAATGGCACCTCCAAGGACAGCTAGCTGAAATACATAAATAATTGAACTGCGGTAGCAGAGATAAACTCAGTCCTGTTTCGATTGCTGAAGCCACAGCAACAGATTACCAGAAAAGACAATTCCAGGATCTCCTTTTTCCTCCAGATCAGGTCAGCACAATCCTAAAGGTTCCCTCTTACATGAGGTTGTTGTGATCCAAGTGCAGCACCCAGCACTCTGCTTTGTTGAACCTCACACAATTGACCTCAGCCCTTTGATCCAGCCCGTCCAGATCCCTCTGCTGCCTTCCTCCAGCAGATTAATACTCCCACCTGACTTGGTGTCATCTGAAACTGACTGAGGGGGCACTCGATCCCCTTGTCCAGATCATTGATAAAGTACTGAGCCCTGGGGAACACCATTAGTGACTGGCTGGATGTAGCTCCACTCACCATCACTTTCTGGGCCTGAACAGCCGGCCAGTTTTTTACCCAGTGAAGAGTGCACCTGTCCAAGCCACGAGCAGCCAGTTTCTCCAGGAGAATGCTGTGAGAAACGGTGTCAAAGCCTTTACTTTGATTTACAAAGTACTGTCTGTGCTGCACAGAACCATTGCCCATGCCTACTTGTCTCCTCCTTACCACCCATAATACCCATCTCCCTGCCTCCTCTTTGTTTTTTGTCCACTCAGCCCTTTGCAACTCACTCTGGTCTTTGACTGAGTGCAATCAAAATCTATTTCTCATAGAGCATTGGGCATCCAAAGCTGCATATAATTGCAAAGCAGGCTTTTAGCAAATGAACCTCAGGGCTCAGGTCATCCTGCAGAAAGCTGAAAGGACAAGGTGGAGATAGCCAAAACTTTGCTCACAGTAGAATGTTCAGTGTATGTCTCAGGCTGTGTGAGCCAGCGGGGCCCAAGCTCCCTGTCCTGGGTCTTCCCAGGCTCACCTTCATGTGGGCTGACATGTTAGGGACAGGATGCTTGTGTGTGTAGTACCCTGGACTAGACAAATAAACATCTTCAGCGAGTAGGGACAAAAAAGGGCTAATGTTCTGAAAGGTGTCATTGTCCCCTTACAGGGCAAGGAAAGAGGTGGTGGGGTTATCCTTGAGGAGATTGGTAAGGCTTGGGATAGATGATAGGAGGACCTTCTTGGACATTCAGAAAGACTTTGCTGAATAAGTATTTTGTTCTGTAACAGAAGGGAAGTAATTTTGTGTATCATACAAACAAGCTTGTAGGTTATTTCATGATACAAAATTCTCAAATAAATGGAATCTTGTATAAGACAAAGCAAAGCCTGATTTCAGGCTAAACAGGCTAAACATTATCCTGTTTTAAAAGATGTATGCACGTAATCAGATTTTTATCTTTTTAGATAAACAGGTAAGTATTACATTTCATATTCATTATCTGTAGGGCCAAAGTATAAATCTCCAATTTAGACACCTAAATGAAATGGTCAGATTTTCAGATGCGTTAATTATTCAGACATTCTCAGGCAGCACATTTCAGAATAGGACCATGCCATTTAACTGTAACAGAGGAGCCAAATCGTTCAAATAACTATAGTTTTTCTCAAAGCAATGTGAATGCTGCCATCTAGCTATACAGTATCAGCATATCTTTAGTCCAGTTCTGCTAGACACAACCCTTTTCAGTTTCAGTTTGGAATAGAGCAGAATAGAGATACAAAAATTCCAATTGCACTTCTGTCAATTTAAAAAGCTGACTGCAGCATTCATTCTTAAAAAGAAATTATAGCATTATAAAATACTATTTTGACTGCAAACTGAAAGGATAAGAACAACAAGGTTAAAATTATTGCATGTGATGGTGAACAAGCCTTGTGAATGACATATTTTACAAATGCAGGATTTTATTTTTCAAAGGTATACATGCCTTCAGATAAATGGACTTAATAATAGAGTTAAAACCACACATACGTAAACTGAAGTCTAGATCCACATTCCAGTTCAAGATTTATTTACCAAAGATCAGCATTTCTACAAAACACTTTGTTTAAGAAATAGCCTTATTATTATGTTTGATCCATAAACTCTTTGGAAGTGTTTATGTAGTGTCAGCTGAACCCTCAGTATTCTCATAGTACTGTTTGAGTTCTGCTGTGGGTGTATGGAGGCACTTTGAGATGAACATCATTGCATGCTCAAGATGTTGATCCACCAAGCATCCCACTGAACACCTCTTTGGGTAACCAAAGGACCAAGAGACAAAAGACACATGCACAGGACTCTTTCTGACACTGAGAAGGCCCTGGGTGGTCTCAGCACCTAGACTTGGGAACTAGAAGAACTGATTTTTCCATTTCATCCAGAGCATTATGTACAGAGTTGGGCAGAGCCAGGCTGGTGTTTGAGTTTACTCAGTGGATAACTACAATCACTCTGGTTGAGCTCCTGCTCATCAATTTGAGGAGCCTCTATTTCAAAACAAATAGAGATATATGACTCCTTCAATTCTTTTTCCTAGGTGGGGAAAACGGATGTAATTACAGGACAGATATGTCACCTAGTTAAACACACAGTCTCTAAGTACAAAGCTGTTGCGAAACCTACCCGTTTCCCACCTGAGGAAAAAAAATCTACTTCATCTAGCACACACAGAGTGAGACTCCAAATAGATTGTGAAACCTATCCAAAGACAGACATACCTTAAACATAAAAGGAGAGGAAATCTACATAAGCAGATAATACATAAGTCTTTTATCTAGTATTTTTCTAGTATTTCATACATCCATGCCAAACTGGACACAAAACATGACCTATATCCCTGCACAGGACCAGTTAATAGAATTCTCTAGTCTAAAGACTGGCCAATATGAGATTCATCAAAGAAAGATGCAAGAAAACATGTTGTTATTTACAAAATAACAGCCCTCAGACCCATTCCAATTCAAGCAAAAGGAGATTGGTCTGAATTTCAGATTGTGAAGAGCTGAGACTAGAAGAAGACGAGCCAGAACTTCCATGGACAGGGTCGCAGATTGCCTCATCTACATCATTAGGAAAACAGATGTTCTCCCACATCATCTGTAGCAAAATCTTGATGAAATTTATTCTTACATACAGTATACACAAGGCCCTAATTCTGCCAATATAATTTTGGAATAGCACACTGTTTGTGTTTATGTGCTTTTGTACACACACACAGACACACACATACAGCTAATTAGAATTACAGCTTCTTATTAAAAGACAAAGAGACTACACACAATCAAATTACTAACTCAATTTATCACAAAGGGAAAAGCCACTTGGACACTGAAAAACATGGAAAAAACAACACTTGATTTTACTGGTGCTGTACAATAGTTTTCACTTTGACATATTAGTGCTTGTTGGTGTGAGCCACAGAAACCAGAAGACAGAAAAGAAGTTACCTTTCATGTTCCCAGAGAAAATAACTTATGGTGAAGTGCTGTGAACATGCAGACCTCTGTTTCTCCTAAACATCAAGAGTATAAAAAAATATATTTAATTATGGTTTAAGTATGAGATGCACTGCTTTCTAACTCTGCATTTTCAATCTTGCATTTTTAATGTTCTGTGTAGCCTTCCACCCCCTTCAAAAAACCTGTAAAACAACAACCAAGAAACCCAGGATAAATTTCATAATTCAGTATTATTTATTAGTTGTATAAAATTTCACTCCCGCACTTACGAAGTGCAAAGTGCCCCTCAATAGTCTCTCTTTTTTGACAGCAGCATCTTTTCCAACTCTGGTGCTGAAAGAAATATATATCAACACCTCTGCTGCTTTCTGCAGTCTGACAGTATGTAAAATCCTTCTGGAAAACACGTAGCTGCTAATTAAGTATCCACTATTCCAAGTGCCACAAAGGGGGCACGATGGAATACTCACTCCACCAGCATTTGAATTTATCCTTCCTCTGAACTGAGCATCTCAGTATTGTATCAGCATGTGTGAATAACTTGAGTTTTGTGGTGCCCAGCTTTGCTGCGGAACCTATAAACATCCAACAGAAGAGCTTTGTTACCACTACTCTTTACAGAGCCAGATATCTCCCTGTTATTTCTTCTTCTGACCATTTTTGTCAACTTACTTTATGTACTGCTGAATAAACAAACTGAACTCCCAGTCAACTTTAACTGGTCCATCATCTGTCTTTCTAGTTCTCCCACTGCTATCCCCATTAGCAGACCCTCCAAGAGCAGACCCTCCAAGAGCACTTTGATCCCTTTCCAGAAATATTTTCCTTAGGCTGGACTTGAGGAACATGTTTGTAGTATCTCTGACAGTTGGAACTGTTAAATCTGGGGTCCCATAAAATGGTGTTGGTTTTCTGTGCTTGCTCTGTAGGTTCAACACAAGAATACAGCAGACTGCAAAAATACAGCATTTAGTGATTACACACATGCAAATGATTGCTCACAGCAAAGAGCAGGGAAAAACCTTGCACAAGATGGCAGCAGCCTGGCACACAGCCAAATGCAGTGCACAGATGCTGTATGGACCTGGATCTGTTTCTTTGAATTAGAGCCTCCTCCTTCCCAGGGCTGTACTGGTAACAGCCAGGTTATTCCACCACCCTTTGGGACTGGGCATCCCAGATGGGATCATCTCAGGAAGTAGGTGCCTTTCCAGATGTTTCATACTTGACTGCTCTAAGTGCATTATCTCTGCTAGTAGCTCAAGGCTGTCAACACTGCACAGAGATGCTGAAGATGTGTTCTTGCACTTTTAACAAAGTGCCAGTTCAGTCTGAGGTCAGTGGCTGTCATAATTTTAAAAAGGTGCAATATTACCTTTGTCAGACAGCTGTTATTGCTATTTCCTCGCTTGGCCTCAGGACAATTTATCTGCAAATGATTATGGGGTTTGAAGTCAGGAAAAAGGTAATAATCACAGTGAGATCATCTATTCATCTACCACAAGAGTTTTTGCTATTGTTAGGAACTGTGGAATAATTACATATTCAGTTGTACCCACACAACAGTGATTTATTGTGCTTCCATCAGTGATTCGGGGGCTGCTGACTAAAAGCACTCTGTCTATACAGCCTGATTCCCTTTGGATGTGTAACCAGGTTACAGCCCTACTGGCATTTGGCATGAGTCAATGAAATTTATTTCCATATGAGTAAGTAGTTTGGGAGAATTGTCGCATAGTTTTCACTCACAGCCTCACTCCCCCAGCTTTGTTAGCATTTACAGATCAGTTTGAGATCCCTCAATGATTTTACTGTTTGTGATGTTTAAATAACTTGGAGATATATATACATGCCTATATACCTTAATACAGATATATTCACAGTTATTGCCTAGCTTGTAAAGAACTTTATGTTATTAAAGCATAAAAATGAGATATCTGGGGGAAATTATTTTTATGAACGTGCAGACACAAATTAAGCAAGCCCACAGTGGTTGTTAAGATTGAAATCACTAAAGATATAGCTTACCATAAGCAGAATTAGCATTTACAAATGATGTTGAAGACTTGCAGATTCAGGTGAGGCAAAAGCAGTTTATTTCTATAGCTGTAGGAGGGAACATGCCATGACAGCGATTCAGCCCTCAGTCTAATTCTGACTTAAAGCAAAAGTACTAGGGCTTATATAAATTCACAGCAGATACAAGCTGCCCTGTCAGGCGGGGGGTGACACAGCAGTGCAGCATCTGGTGAAAGGAAAGGTTGTCAGGGCACACGTGCCCATGGGTTCCTATAACAGCTCAGAGCACAGCCAGGCAGCCTTGGTCCTCATCTGTCCAGCTCATCCCTCCCTCGCTTGTGATGCTGCTGTGCCCCTCATCAACTTCTGGACCTCGCAAGGTCTGCTACCACAAAACAATGTTGGCAAAGGTACCCCCTGCACAGTTAAAAAAAATTAAAAAGTCCTTCTATTGTCTTCCAGCCCTGCATCAAAAGAGACGGCCACTTTTTGTCACAAAAATGATTTTTATTTCCTTGTAAGCTTTGCCTATATACACATAATTCAGTGACATCCAGTTACCCGAGTGCAACCTACCACCTGTTTAAACAAATGTTTAGGGCCCTCTCCACCAGTCCAAACCCTCATCTGTCTGCATACTGCTTCATATACAAATATCATCCTCACTGCTGTTTGGAAAGAGGAACCCTCCCTGATTTGTGGACAGCTTGTCTCTCATCATTGCTGCTGTTCAGAAAGAGGAACCCTCCCTGATTTGTGGACAACTTGTCTCTCTTTCAGTTTGCTCTCTGTTTCTTGTCAGCAGGAAAAGGACGAAGAATGGGCACGTGAAAAGTTTGGAACACAGAATTCCTAGATAAATGTTATGCTAGAAACCACAACATGTGACAAATTTCCAGAGATACTTCGGAGCTAAATGAAGGTAAGAGGTAAACCCATCTGCCAAGGGCTGTCATTACCTAAAGTCATTATTTACTGTGAATTTCTTATGGTCTATGGTCCTGAGCGTGTTAAAGGTTGATTCGTGGTCAGTATTCACATACAGTACTTAGGAATGCAAGTTAGTGAGCCTTACCAGGGCTGGAACCCAGAAGGTTCCGGAAGAGCTAGCACAGGTAAAGAGCCATGCACCATGGAATGCACCTTTGCTAGATTTAACCTGGATAGAAATTTTCCATGTGGAAGTCAAGCTGCAGAAGATTCTTAGCATTGATTATCAAAGCTGCACATCAGTAATATACTGCCAGATTATATCCAGAAATTCGAGCAGCTATTCCACTGAGAAGTTGGAAGCTTGACTGAGAACATGAGTGTTGATGTTCTATGGCACGTGCTGGATGTTTAGTGAGATAACTTTTCTTTGTTTTTTTTTTCACAGCACCAGTGCACAAATGCAGCCCCCCCTCCCACAGCCCAGCACTTAGGGCAGCAACCAGCTCCAGCTTGCCCAGGCTGGCAAGTAAGTCTCACCTGGAGTCAGCCACCTTTGGAAACACAACCCTGAACAGTGCAGCCTGCCATTTTGGCACAATTAAAGTGATAGTCAAAATGAAATGTGAAAACATGACATGAAAGGCAAGACTTCAGAATGATAGCTTTTAGCCCTTATTTTTTCCATTTTTGGGGAATTTATGCCAACTCCATAACTAGAATTTGGGTATATGTGCTTTTGTACATACGTATACAGCTAATTAGAGTTACAGCTTCTTATTAAAAGATGAAGTCATACATGGATTTAAATTATTAACTCAATTCCTTACAAATGGCAAAGCCACTCGGCTACTGAAAAACAATAGAAAAAAACCCAACTTGATATCACTGGGGCTACACATTATTTTTCAGTTTGACACATTGGTCCTAGATGGTGGTGTGAGCCACAGAAACCAGAAGACAAAAAAAGAAGTGATCTTCCATGTTCCCAGCGAAATTAATTTATAGTGAAGTGAAATCAACACGCAGACGTCTATTTCTCCCAATCATCAAGAGCCTTTAAAAAAAAAATTAAAAATTAAGTATGGATACGGTATGAGACGCGCTGCTTTCTAACGCTGCATTTTCAATCATAAAAAAAAAAACCAAACAAGCAACCCTCCAAAATAAAAACAGACGAACAAGCGAAAACCCACAAACCCAAGACAGTAACACCAGAACCCAGGATAAATGGTTCAGCGTTATTTTTTACCCGCACAAAGCCCCGCCCCCGGGCTCAGGCACCCCGCGCCGGGTGACGCCGGAGCCGCGACCCTTGGGCCCCGCCCGCTGCCGCCTGAGCCGGGCGGAGGCGGGGGCGGTGCAGGCGGGGCTGGGCTGGGCTCAGCGCGGCGGAGGCGCCCTGCTCGGTGAGGCGGCTGCGGGGTCGGGTCCGGCCGGGCTGTCGGGGGTTCTCTGCGGAGCCGGGGGGCGCTGGCTGGAGCGGGGCGGGCAGGGGGAGGCACCGGAGCGGGCCGAGGCCGGGCGGCGGCCGTGGGACCCCGCGGTGCGGCCGCGCTGCCGCCGGGGAGCCGGGAGCCCCTGCGGGCCGGTGGTGCGAGGGAGCGGCGGGGAGGGCCGTGGTCAGGACAGGTTGAAGTAACCCTGATGGTAAATAATGTGTTGAATGTCGTGAGAGGTTGTTTGTCAGAATACGTCGGAAAACTGCTCCTTTTATTTTGTCTTCTTGTTTTGTTTTTAAAGGATTCGTGTCAGACAGTTTTGAGTTTCTTGAATCTGGAAGAACGTTGGTAGTGATCAGAAACCGGCAGGCACACAGCTAATGAAGTAGTATTAAATAGCAGTCTTACATAACACTAAATTTCCCATGATGATCTTGGAATCCTTTGGAATGCTGGTACAATGTCTTTGTACTTGGGTGCTGCGAAACACGTCAGTGCTGGGCAGCACAGCTGCGAGGTGAAGGGCATTATCTGCCCTGCTGGTTTCCACTTTCCCTTTTAGAGAAGTGACAAGTGGGCACCCGGGGCCTAAAAGCTCTGTGGTGAGAGCATGTGCACACCAAGGAGCCAGGAAGGAAGTTCTTTTATTTGGACAGAAATCATCTTAAAACAGCAGTATTGGAGGAAAACAGACATGCTGGCTGGGTGCTGGGATAGCAGCCCGAGAAGAAGGTGTAGGTTGAAATGTCAGATGATGGGTGTTTACTGAAGTATTTGGTAATTCTGAGAGTGAGAATTACTCTCATATCACCAACTTCCTCTGTTGTCTAGTCTGCGATACTATCTAGCTTTATGAACATTTTTTCTTTGCTTAAAAACTAGGAGTAGGCCATCACTTCATGAAAAATGTAAGGGCTTCTTTAAACAAATTTAAACAAGTTAATTTAAATAAGATAAAAGCATAAAAAGGTAAATTTATCAGCTAGTACCTGTCTTCTATTAGTTTATATTCTAGATAACGTTTAATTCTTTAAGTTCTTGAAAGTTACTAATACTTTCCTAATTGCTCTTTTCATACAGAAATAAGGCTTAAACAGTTGTGTCTGCATGGTACCTCTTAATTGGTGGCTGACAGAAAAACAATTGACAAATAAGAATAACTCTTGGATTAAGAGTGTTTTAGTTTTGGGGGTTTTTTTGTTTATTTGTCTTGCATTTCTCCCCTACTCTCCTTCAAAAATAGTGAGTTGGAAAGTGTATCCTACCTCTGTCTGTCAGGATGTTTAATCCTCTTAATAAGCCTTAGGCTTCATGTTTACAGTCTAGCAGTGAGATCCACCATTGACCTGTATTTTTGTTAATACACGTTGCTTTTTAATGAAGTGGGCTTTGCTGTTTTAGAGGAAGGATGGGTGAGATGTTAGCTTGCAATATCAAATTAAACTCAAGTTTCATTGCTGCACTGTAGCCTCCCTTGGTCAAGTCACTTAAAACCACAGAGTATGTCTGGACTGATAAAAGAAAAAGGGCTCAAGTGCTGGATTGATCTGTGATTATCTACAGTGCGCTTTAGCTCTTTTCTTTCTCAGTTTTGGACTAGTTTTCTCTGAGACAAGTTCCACTAAATCTTAATTAGCACTAAGTGGTACAGATCTAGGCTGATCTGAACTGGCCATAGGACCAAAGGTTGGCTCACAGTGCTCTTAATATTCAGTATGACACATTTTTCCATTCATTACAGCTGTAAAACAGAGGAAATAAGATTCAGCATTGTACAAAAGTGGATTACAGATAAATATTAAAACATGCAGGACATTTAAATACTACATAAAGATCATACACTGAAAATAATAATTAACGAGGATATTCCTTGGATATGATCAGACTGCTACTTAAATGTTTTGTTTCAGGGAATATTTATTCTTGTGTTGTGAGGGTACAAACAGATAAGCTCATTTAATACCATCCATTCTTTCGTATTAGTTTTCATGAATTATTAAGAATGAATGATATTCAGTTCTTTGGGCTGACTTTTCGTTAGCACGTAGTTAGCTTGAAATCTGCTGTGAAGTCCTTCCTCCATTTCCAAGTGCTCTGCCAACCAAATGCGTAATTTGGAGGTAACGATGCTGCACATACACTGCAAACTTGGGATGTTTCAGACAATCAGAGCTGCTGAGCCAGCTTTTGTATCTCCGCTGTGCACTAGTGCTGTGTGGACACTGATGGTGCTGACATCTCCATTCTCTTATAGACCTTTTCTAGTGCCAGTAAAGACTGAGCTTTAGCAAGAACAGTGCTGCTGTCAGAATGACAAGTATACAGTGAATAGTAAATTAATGAAATATTAAGTTGAAATGTAGTTAAGATTTTACTTGATGTCTCTTCTTGTTATATGCTAACAATCACTAGCAAAGGAATTATTGAAATCTATAAAGTATCTTTGCATTAGCCTCACCCAGAAAAAACCCAAAACAATAAACATGGGGCAAAGGGGACTATTGTACTGCAGTTGTGTTCACACAAATAAATGATTTATTTAAAGCCTTAAGAAAGGGCTTTATATGGCATTGGAGATACAGGCACTAAAAATCTCAAACCAGTAAATTTTGCTCATAAAGAAGAAAACGGTGATGATAGATTAAACTTGTCTGTCCTTCTCAGTCTTCTAAATATTTTCTGTGTTTTAAGAACCTACAATTCTCAAATCAGAGGTCTTTACTGTTAAATTGGTTTTCACCTTCATACCCTTCTTAAAAGGAAAAGTGGATTTTTCAATAGTAAATACAAGTGTTGACACACAGTGATGTGGTTTGGCAGTCACCAGGTTTTTTTGCTGTAAGGATCCAGCTATATTCACGACCTTTTAAGGAGTTCTTTCCAGTTGCTTTTACAGTAATTTTTTGCTGTTGTGCTGGTCAGGAGCATACTTTTAACTTCTAAAGGTGATGTCCTTGATGATTAGTAAATATACACTTATGCCAGTGTTGTTCTTTAGCTTAAAGATGCTGAGCTTCATGGCAACAAGTGACTGCAATCAATCAGAAAAATCTCCTCCAGCCCAAAATTTGTTTATCGGCTACATGATGGGCAGTGAACCTGGTGGCTTGAGTTGCTGCTGACCTACTCCACTGGGCTGCCTTCTCAAGCCATCCCTGTCATATTCCGGGCTATGTGTCTGTTATTTGACTAAAACCACACATATTGTCTTTTACATGAAATTGGATTCTGTAGCATCATAAAAACAGATGCCTTCCAGATTACATGGCATCTCTGTTGTGTGACTGCAGATGCATCAGTCACATAAATGCTGTCTGCATCTTCATTATAAAGAACGTGGGAGTAGAGCACAGCATTCCATTTTTGCCTCTTTAAAATCTTTTCATGACCTGCACTTCATAAGTTTCTCTGTTTTTGTTGGTGTAGAGGAAAGATATTTTCCAGATTATTTTTTTAGTTTGTTGATAGACTAAAACAAGAAGAGACATTAAGTAAACATAAATGTAGATACTATTTCAGGATTTTATTACAAGTTTGGATTTCATTCTTTTTTCTTTCTCAATAATTATTTTTTCTTTACTGATTTATTTTCTTCTTTTCATCCATTATATTTGTAGAGACTAATCCAATCTCTTAGCCTTTGTCATATGGCTTTGGTAAGCCAAACCTCTCAAGGCTGCCACAAAAAAAAAAAAACCAAACCCAAATTCATTGGAATTAATGATTTGTGTTTCCTGTGTTTGGCCAAGGCTGACAATCTGCATACAGCTAAAACAATGAGTTTATACATTTTAGAATTCAAACAAACCTACTGGATTCTTTTCTGCTCTTCAGTTGAAATACATGAGGCAGTTTGAGGAATACATTCCAAAACAGACCTAGAACCTGCAATCTTTTGTACATATTGGTACTTCCAGTTTTTGTCACTGGGGAGCAAGGGTTGTAAAACACCAATTGCCTTTTCTCTCTCTATAAACACTGTAAAGGAAATAAGTAATTCCATGTTTTTATTTTGTAAGGCATAGCTTTAACTGGTCAAAGTGTTTCACAGTTCTGTGTTGATGTTAGTTGATCCAGATCTCAAAATCTGTTGAGTGTTTTCTCTTAAATTATTCAAATGGAAATGCACTGTTTGTAAGTTCAGCCTTTATTTAAATAGACAAAATGGTAACTGAATTTTTTAATACCTTAGAGATGTTTTTGGAAAAGTTAGATTTTTAAGTTGTTTATTCTTCATTTGCTACTGATCTTGAAGATGAAAAAATTAGTATCAGGCGTGTCTATGTTCTTCTGATGTTTGATTCCTAAGAAATGAATATCTGTGATGTAACTAGATTTGATGGTTATAGATTCCTTGCTGTCTTGGAATCATGTCAACTGAATCTGAATGTTATTAGGAGATAGCCACAACATGTCAGACACTGTTCCAAGCAACTAGATCGATTTTTGCTAATACATGCAGTAGGGTCATCATTAAGAAGACCTTTTATTCTAAGGTAAACATTGTTTGGCTTTCTCTCTGTATATTCTTATTGATTTTTATTCTAATTTGCAGTAATGGAACAACTGCAGGATCCGGTTATGCAAGAAGATGCAAATATTAAAGCCATTAATGAAGAGTACAGGAAAGCCTTTATTTTTATCAATAAAGGACTGAACACAGATGAACTGGGTCAGAAGGAAGAGGCAAGAAGTTACTATAAGCAAGGGCTTGACCACTTGCTCCGAGGAGTTAGCATTCCATCAGAGGGTCCTGCGTGTGTCGGGTCCCAGTGGGAGTCTGCCAGGCAAATGCAACAGAAGATGAGGGAGACCCTGCAAAATGTTCGTGCTCGACTCGGCAGCCTAGAGCAAAACACCCCGCCGGTACAAGCAGGTCCTGCTACGATGGATACCCCTCCTGGGGTGCCCAAGTTATACCCATCCATTCCTTCCAAAGAAAAGCCAGAAAGACCTCCTGCCCCTAATTCTCTGTTTGTACCAAGTCAGCCACCTGCAGCAGATGGAAGTGTTGGAGCCGTGAGTCAGGGACAAATTCCAGCTATGAGTCCCTCATCTGCAAAACCTCTTTGTCTGCCAAACGAAGCACCTCCTGCCTATACACCTCAAGCTACCAATGGCCACTTCACTGTGTCTTATGGCACAGACTCTGGGGAGTTTTCTTCTGTGGGTGAGGACTACTACAACAAGTGTACTCAGCCACCTCCCCTGGAAAACCTGGGAGTGGATGCAGATGAGCTGATCTTGATTCCCCAAGGAGTACAGATATTTTTTGTGACTCCTGATGGGCAGGTTAGTGCTCCTTCATATCCTGGATATCTGCGCATCGTGAAGTTCTTGGATACAGATAGTGAAGCTGCTCAGAATCGTCCACCGGCATTTCTGCAGGTAACAGGAAAATAATTTTCTCCTTTAATTAAAATTTCAAGAACTGTCATGAAACTCTAACAGGCAATCTTCTTAGGTTCTTGCTCCTCTGTGCCTAAATATCCGTGTGATAATATGAGGGATGTTACAGGTGTTGCAGAAATGGTTTTCTTCAAGTACACAATTTTACGACTTTCTGTGAAAAGTACCTCTGTGTCTTTCCAAGGTTTTCAAGTGCTGACTATTCTGGTGAATTCCAGTATGTAAAGGAGTTGACTTAACATACCTTTCCATTTCATAAAATTGACTTCTTTCCTCATATAGAAAAGACCTGTTGATTCACCTATTTTAACAAATCAGTATAAAATGGAGTTGGGTGCTACCTGCTTCAGTCTCAATTAGTGATAAGGTATTGCTGTTATGACAATTGATAATTTGAAATTTGAGGGTCCGTGTTAATCCACACTTAGAACTACAAATAAAAAAGATGCATTATTTGTACTTTTACAGTCCTTACTTGCTTCATGTGGGCATGTTCTGTAATGAATGTGGCGTTTCTGGTTTGGATTCTGACTTTGGATCTCAGTGTTATTGCTAAGATTGGCTGGTTTGGGGTCTGCTGGTTCCTGGTTTGGGGTCTGCTGGTTCAGCTCCACTCGTATTAGCAGTCTTCAACAGTAGGCCAGTGACAGCCATGCATTTCTGTGTTTCCTGTCATATAAACCTGTCCTGAGATCTCCAGGGTGGTACAGGTGCTGTGAATCCTGACTTGTTTGGCAGTACTTTTCATCTGGGCCTCAAGATGAGACCTCAGTTAAGAAGGTACCAGCCTGAATTATAGTCCTGTAAAAATTAGTATTTTCTCTATATTAGACTGTCAGAACTAATCAAGAGTGATAGTTCCAGAAACACATGGGTTGTGTTTTTTGGGGATTGTTTTTCTTTTTTATTTTGTTCAAGGTGGTATAAGACTTTTTATTTTTCATTGCAGAATCATAAAACAGTTTGGGTTTTATAAACAGAAGGGACCATAAAGATCATTTAATTTCAACCCCGCTGCCATCAGCAGGGAACCTTTCACTAGAAGGTTCCACTAGAAACTTTATGGAAAATCAAGTTTATGGTGCTTATCAGTATGTTCTGCCTATCTTTCTTTTTAAAAGCATCCTTTGATTCTTCTATGTACTTGTCTTTCCTAGGTTTGTGACTGGCTGTATCCTCTAATGAGTAACCAGTCTCCTGTTCTGTGCTGCAATACTGGGGTCTACATGTTCCCTGACACAATGTCCCAGATACCAGGGTCCTACGTGGGAGTCGTGCTGTCTTCAGAACTTCCAGCAGCTGACAGAGAGCTGTTTGAGGATCTCTTGAAACAGATGTCTGACCTACGAATCCAGGTACATTTCTGGCCTGTCTGTTATAAGCCAATAAGGAAAGGTGTAAATCATCAATATATTCTCACATTTACATTTAGTTGTGTAAAATGACAAATTTTTGGCTTGGTTGGTAAGCTCATCAGTGAGAAATAGATAAAGTAGCCAAGATTAAGCCACTTTGTAATGAAACTGTAGGTCCTATGAGAGGAGATAACAGAAATTTTAAAATACTAAATTGTAAGCACACAGTGGAATTTGAGACCATTTTTTATATTTTCTCTATTTTTCTGAAAGAGAGCAGAACCCAAAGTGAAATTATGTGTTCAGGAGAAAGCATGCTTCTTCCTTGTGAGTGCATGCACTCAACTCTCTGTGTAGTTTTGATGATACCGTTCTTGGAATATTGTGCCCAAACGTGTTGAGAGTTCAAAAATGTTAAGCCACCTCAGAGAAGATCTGAGAAAATAGTATGTACCTCAAAAATCTTCCAATGAGATCTCAAAATAGATAAATCTGGTGCCTTACTGCAGTAAGTTGTTGACAGGTAGAGAAAATAGCAAATAACCCCCCATAGTTTAACAAATGCACAATAAAATTCAGTGACTTGAAGCACAGTGGGCAATATTACTGTAAGTGCACTAGAGCATCATTTCAGGAAGGGTGGTAATCAGTAACTACTTAAAAGATCATAGCATGATTAAATCTTTTCATGAAAGTATTTTGTTGAATTGCCAAAATGTGAAAGCAGTGATGATGAAGAACCGGTTTGGAGTATCCTGTGAGGGCAGAGTTCTGCTATGGTATAAATCCCGGTGAGCTCAGCAGGGAATTTCACTAGCACTGGAGGTCACAGACTTTTACTTAAAAGGGGAAAGTACTACAGAATTATGTGATATTGACTCCCTGGATATAATTCTGTCATTTTTCCTGTGTAGAAGTAGTTCAGATTTGGTGTCTCATTGGTTCCTTATTTTTCTAAAACTCGTGTTTTTGTTACTGTTCCCTAATACAATGTCGCAGGTGCCAGGATCCCATGAGAGAGTAGGGTTACCTTCAGAGCTCCCAGCAACTGAGAGAGCACATTTTGGAGATAAATTTAAACAGAGGTCTGGCCACAAAGTCCAGGTAAATGCCAGGACATTCCAAAATTCTATAGTAAAAAAAAAAATTGTCACAGAAATGCATGTTAAAACTGCTGATTTGATTGACAGCAGCTGTGTATGCTCTGTCCTGTGGTTATTTTTTTGTTGGGTGGCTTTTTTGTTTTTTGTTTTGTTGTTGTTGTTGTTTGGTTTCTTGTTAAACACCAGTTACTTCAGCCTGCCACATTTTTCAAATCAGCATATTTCTGAAGTTCTAAAAACTGTGATATAGCACAAGTATTCCAAAGCCTAGTCTGATGGCCATTTTATGTGTCTGTTTTACATAGTACTCATGAGGATCTAATTGACAACTATATTTAATATAATTACAGTACTGAGTCACCTGTCTTATTAGAGAATCCAGTTTTGCTCCTTAGTATAGATCTTAGAAGTCTTGTTGACTGGTTTTCTATATAGCGATCCAACCTGTGGTGTAACTACATCACATCTGGAACATAGTTTCGGTCTTTTAATACTTTGTTTGTTTTTTACTTAGAGTTGTTTTTTGATGTAATTTCTCCTGCCCAGTCCCCAGAGTGTTTTGGTCTCATGCTGAAGACATTTCTTGAACACCAGATTTCACATTGTAAAGCAGTAATTGATGATGTAGTACATGTCAGTGATACATTGTTAACCTTCTGGGTAGCAACCTCCTAAGTTTGAATCTACTCTTTTCTGTTAATGTTGGTTTTACTACAACATTCAGCTATGTGCAATACCCTGCTTCTATATCCAGTAAATATTTCAAGGCAATTTAAGAATTCAATTGTAATAGCAAATACTATTCTATATTGTGTATTCTGTTCTGCCTATGGGTTTAATCTATAAATGCTTTCCTTTAGACTCTTCTAGACTAAACAAAAAGGTTTTTTTCTTTCTATCATTTACTAGCACTGTTTTCAATCTTTTGAAATGTTTGGGGGTTTTATTTACTTTTGCATTGGAAAAGTTCTCTTAACAAAAACTTAAATCTGTTACAATTTTTTCAGCTTTTTGTAATTAAAGTTTAATTATACATTGTCTGTGAACTGCGTGAAGTGATGTTACACCTTTTAGAAGTGCTGAGCAGCCTGTGGTGGTGGTGGTTGCTGTGTTTGAATGATTAACATCTGCTGCAGAAACTGTAGAGTTTGACATGAAGTCACACAGAACCTGTCCACCCAGCTTTAAATAGGGGTCAGTATCGTGCACAGTTTGATGTTTTCCTTGGCTATGCCAGTCTGCAAAAGCAGCAACAGCACACAGCATGAATAATCTCCTTTATTTTTGAATTTGAGAGGAAAGGATGAGGAACAAAACAACCAGAACAGCTGCATTCCTTTAGTGCAGCTGGATTCTCTAACCAAAGACTGCAGTTCTCATGCTGAACAACAACAGAGTTGGCTTCTGTCTGAGAAGATAAAAATGAGAGATGGACAAGTCTCTTATCTGTTTTTCTAGTGAACTTGTAGTGGAAATTTTTCCTGCTTAGCTATTTGGCCATATGGCTGCATTGGCAAGCAAATCTTTTCATTGTAGCTGGATGAGAAAAAAATGCAAAAAAGCTGACCTGTCTGGTAAGGTTTTTTGGATGTGTAGCATTTCTGTGAAAAAGTAATTGAGTGTTAAATTTAACTTGAGTTTCTGTACACTTACCCAAGGCATGCACAACTTTAGTATTATTTGGTAATGGATGTGTATGATCTAAGCCAGAAACCTTGATGATATGCTGCGAAGTAGATGATCAGATGTTTGCTTTCACTTGTTAGCCTTCAGAAGCCTCTAGTGATGCAGTTCACTTGCCTCAGACTGTACATATCCAGCCACAACCTGAAGGAGCAGAAGATCAGAAAGAGTTACCAGAATGGAGTGAGAAAGTTGCCCATGGAATCTTGTCAGGTACGGCTGTAATAAGGGGACTGCGTTGAACAGAAACCAGTGTGAGTGACATTTAAACAGTATTTTCACCTAAATGCATGTGTGCTGATAGAAGCTGAGTGGTCAAAAGTAGTTGTTCACTAGTTCCAGTGTTGATAATCTAAAAGATGCCTTGATGAACTTTATAAAAACCATGCAGAATATAAATCCATGGCCAACAGTTTGTTCATTGCAAATGAGTTTGGCTCCTCATTTGACTCTGTTAGAGTATCACCTGCTGTGACTCAAACCATTGTGACAGAACAATTTTACCCCTGTATGAACACATATTACAGCAGGCATCTGCTGTGATTTCTGCAGATAAACATGTGAGGTTTTTCCTCTGAGAGCCTTTGGAATATACTAATGACCACCAGCTGATTGTAATAAATATGAATCTGCAAGGAGGGCTAGAGGGTTGGGTTGCATGTTTTCATGAGTGTCTATAGCATTGAGATATGCAGTGCTACCACTTCTAATTCAGCTGGTGCTTGCATATCAATTAAAAAACTGAGTATCTGTACTAGGCTGACATTTGGATGTGGGCTGGCTGGATTAAACTTCAATAAAATTAATTTAAAAAGTGGTGGTGTACGTGCAGAAATTACTGCAGGACTTCTATGCTGGCCCATTCAGGGGAGAATATAATTGAAGACTAATCAGGAATGTTTCTAAACATTCCTGTATTGCAGAGGCAGAGGAGGGATAGCTGAAGGAATCACAGTCTGTAAAATTGTACATACTAAAAAAACCAATTTTTGCCTTGAAGGTGCATCTTGGCTAAGCTGGGGTCTAATGAAAGGTGCAGAATACACTGGTAAAGCTATTCACAAAGGAGCTTCTAAACTGCGAGAGCACATTCAACCAGAAGAAAAGCCTGTGGAAGTCAACCCAACTGTAGCAAAGGGACTTCATGTAGCAAAACAGGCTACTGGAGGAGCTGTGAAAGTCAGCCAATTCTTAGGTAAAAATTTCCATCTCATAGAATATAGTATTTTTGCCTTAAATAATAAAAACTTCGTAAAATGCGAGCTGATTTCTCTAGCCGGTAAACTAGAGGAGGTACTGACCTGATAAAATCCAGAGATCAGTAGTTTGTGTGTAGTTACCTCCTGCAAGAGACATGCTTTAGGACTAGTACATATTACTTGGCCTTGAGACATCCTTTTCTTTCCTAAAAGAACAGTCTGTACAGTCTTAAGTTTGACATGCTTTTGAAAGTTTTAGACAGTTATTTCAAAATTGTGTCCTTTTTTTTAAAGTTGATAACCATGTATTTTAAAAGCTCTACTCTCACTGGTTACTAACATACGTTACCACTAGAGAATGCGCATGTCCGTATTTTTAAACACACAAACCTGAAACAAGTCTATTGGACTACGTATAAATATCAAGATTGAAATGGCCTGGTGTTCAGAGGTGCCTGGCAACCCTAACAGCTCTCAGTAACTTCATTTGGTTATTTATTTGCAAGTAATGTTTCTGTTTACTGTCTCGTGACTCATCCAAGTTTAAAAGTAAATTGTGCTGATGTTACAAAACTACTTAGAAGAACTGGAATGCTTGTAAGAAAGACTTCTATGGAGTCAGGAAAGCAGCAGCTTGTTCCGTATCTGCAAGTTGAAGATAATAAAGCAGTGGAAACAGTTTCTTGAAAATCTGAGTGTGAGATGTGTGTGTATCTCTTTTAAGGCACTTTTTAGCCACAAGGCCAACCTTACTTGTTTCTTAGGATTTGGAGCTGTGTGCAACCTGAAAAAAAAGGTTGCTCTGTATCAGTTGGGCACTAATGTGTGCATTAAAGTCTCTCTTACAAATAAGCATGTTTAAAAGAATCACCACCTAAGACTTCAGTGAAGCTTCCTTTTAATGATGAGTAAAGATCTTTAAAGAAGGATGTTCTATGTTCTCACTGAATAATTTGCATACTCTTGTTTTATGGTAGTTGAAGGGGTGTGTTCTATAGCAAGCTGTGTTGGAAAGGAGCTGGCTCCACATGTGAAGAAGCATGGCAGCAAATTAGTTCCAGAATCCCTTAAGAAAGATAAAGATGGAAAATCTACTCTTGATGGTGCTCTGGTTGTAGCAGCAAGTGGCGTTCAAGGTAGTAAAAATTCTTGACACTTTTTAAAATTGCATATTTTTAATGGTATCAACTCAAATAAGCTGATTGTTTCTACAGGGTTTTCAACAGTGTGGCAAGGTTTAGAAAGTGCAGCGAAGTGCATTGCTAAAAGTGTTTCAACTGAGACTGTAAAAACGGTCAAATACAAGTAAGTTATGTTTTTATTGTTTTTATTGTTTTCATCTTCTACAGCACTGTTATTGTGTCTGAATACTGGCAGAAAAAAAGCTTATGAAAGTGCAGGGAAGCTAGCTGAAATACCTGCTTTGCTGTAATTATGTAGCACTTGAGGTGGTAACTGCACAGTAATGAGCATCTCCTGTATGCAAAAATCTGAAACGAGTTAATGACTGTAGGAAGTATTTTTTTAGTTCTTTGTAGAAGTATTGCAGCTTCAGGCTGTGTTACAAGTAATGCTCAGATTTATATCTTTGCTCTGTGATATAATATCATTATGAAAAAAATTACTGGTTTAAGCCTCTCAGCTCTAATCCTGAATTTATGCAAACTTAGCTAAGTTTATCAAAAATGAAAAAACCTCATCTGTCAGCAGGTTTGGCTAAAGTGAGGAGGTACGAAAAAAGAAAATTTTGTAAGGAAATCTAAGGCATTTATAGCAATAATAGAATAGCCTTGACTTGCAAAATACAAATGTTCTTAGAAAAAGATAGTGGGGGAAGAGGACAATAACATTTGGGATTAAGATGATGTTACTAAGATGATGGAAAGATTAAAGCTGTATGCATGTACTGGAAGATGCTATGGAGAATAAAGGAATATATTTAAATAACTGTGAAGCATTAAATGCATCCCTCACAAAAAGGGCAGTAGATTTAATAGAAAGTGAAGAGTAAGCAAAAGCAAGCCGTTTAAATGGAATTGGTGATACGTGTAGCAAAAGAGATACTAAAAGGTTTGTTGAAAGTGCATGCAGGCTACAAGCCTATGGTAACAAGATAAACATCAGCATACAGTATTAAGCAGATTGGCATTCAGGGTTGTGTTGTGATGCATTTCAAACAGGAGGCCAAATAGCGAAGTTCTAGTCAGTTGTGGTTTATTGCTGATGTTTGTTTGCAGTAGGAATGTCAGGAGGAATTGTACTGGTACTCATTTCACATAAATTCACATTAATGTTTTTGTTTTAGACAGAAATATAGGAAATATGGAGATCAGCAGACAACAGACACTGAGTGAAAAACATTAAGTAACTACCTGTTGCAGCTAACTGCAATATGATTGAAAATATTTGATATGTAATCTTTAAAATCTATCCTTATATTAAAATTCTACGTAATCTCCCTTTTGTAAGCTGTTTTTGATTTCAGTGACAAAGATTTCTGCCACTCAAAATACCAATGAATAAGCTAAATTCCACTTAATGGAAACAAAGCTAAAGGAGCACCATCAGTGTCTCTCAATAAAAAAAAAGGCTAAAACTTAGCTGCAGTATGGATGGAATTTTAAAGAGATGCTCCTCATATGCATGTTGATTGGAATTGGGGGAAAATGTAGCTTCAGAAGTAATATTTCTGCCAAAGTCCCATGCTAGTACCTTTTTTAAAAACTATTTAAATAAATGCAGTGTATATATCTGCACAGTATAAAAAAAAGAGTTAAAAATTATGCAGTTCAGACAGGCAAACTAAAAAATTAGTTATCAGACATGAAGAAGTGGTTAGTCTTACTGCATTGGATAAGCTACAGTCTTATTTTAAATGAAGTTACTTATTTTACTGATACCATACTGGCTTATGATGTTCCTGAGGTGAAAATAATCGAATTGACAAACTAATCTGACAAATACTTCTGCTGTGAGATTAATTCTGTGACCTACAAATCTGATGTTGATGATTGAAGGCTGTTGCTCTATCAGAGAATTAAAAGCAAAACAAAAAACCCACAAATTCTTTTTATTCGGTTTCATTGTTAGTTCCAGCCACATGCTCTGGCTGCCATACTGATATATTACAGATTTTTGGATTCTTTGATATTCTTTGCTTCTCTCTAGCCTTATCTTGAGGTCCTCAAAGAATCTCTGGTCGTAACAAGCACAGGGAAAAAGTAACTCTGCTGACTGCACAGCTGCCAGGAATATTTCCCTTTGGCCTGGTTTCTCTGACTGCAATGCTCTCTGGGGAAATGTCTGGCTACCCAGAACAGTTGGAGTTACTGCTTTCACTGTACTCTTGTCCTCCTTCAGTGTGCTCTCTGTGCACAATTGAATCATTAGTATGAGACTGCCAACTTGCCCACTAAAGCATAAAGAAGCTGGACTCACAGCCCATGGGAGAGACCAAAGGTTTTTATCTCTTCATAATTTTCATTGTGTCCTCAAGATAGTTTTGTTTAGCCTTTTGGGGTTTTGTATGATGCAGCACTCCATGTGGGGGTCTCACAAGAGAAGGAAGAGCAGAGGGGCAGAATCCCCTCCTCGCCCCGCTGGCCACGCTGCTTTGGATGCAGCCCAGGATACAGCTGGCTTTCTATACAGAGGGTATAGGAATTTTACCTAAGAAGTTAGGTGAAAAAGAATCTTTAGTTATTGCACAAAACTTCTCTCCCTTCCCTTCTTCTCGTTCTATAGATAAGTTTTTTACTCTTCAAAATTAGAGGGGGAAAAAAGGGAGAAAGACTGGAAGGGGTCTTGAAGAAAAAGAGTAGAGGCATATTGGTATTGTCAAAGAGCAATTGATCTGATAGAGGAGCAGCCTTTACTCAAATGGCTTCATAAATTCTAATTTTATTCTTTAGACATGTGGGCACTGTGCTTATTATTTGTTCTTGGTAATGCCTGAATTTTTGCTTTCAAAAGAATTCCAGTGAAGATTAAAATACTAAGTATACAAATCTACAAAACTGCTCTCTTTCCTTAGGTATGGAGAGGATGCTGGCCATGCTACAGACAACGCTATGAACTCTGCAATCAATGTTGGTGTGACAGCATTTAACATTGAAAATATTGGTATCAAATCTGTTGTAAAGAGAACTGCAAAGGAAACTGGCCATGCTGTGCTAGATGAATATAAAGTATTGGATAATGAGAAGAAGGGTAAAAAATGAAAGCAATTAAATATTTCTCAAAGCCTTACATTAGAGATGAAACTTCCTATTTAGAAGTAACTACATTGCTCATCTGAGATTGAACATAAGTCACACTGTACTTTTCCAGCAACTGTTACTTAATTTGACAGGAAAATGTAAAAGTAGGGAGAGCATTTGTAGGAGGAAAAATGAAAGTTGTCAACTCCTTGCTCTGTACTGAACAAGGGGTTTAAACAACTGGATCAGGGCTTTAGGCAACTGGAAGGATATGAGTTTGCAGTTCATATACTTGCCTCTTTAAGCACTTTTTCAGAATAATATATGGAATAATAGATTAATATAGAAAGACTATTGTGAATATTTTTGTAACACTTTATAAAGAAGGTGGTGATACAGAAAGAGTAGGATTACTAATTCTGGAACAAGTAAAATTACCAGTTTTGGTTTTATAACTATCCTTAAGAGTTAGTTTTACTGACCCAGCCTTGTCTTATTTAATATGCACTACTAAAGTAAGCACTATGTTTCATTGTTTTGTAGAGAATTTCTCTTTTCACCTACGAAACAGCTGATCTTATCTAAAGTTCATGTTAGGAGAAATGAAAGGTGAACCTCAGGTAACTAGGCAGTCATTCCCTTTCAGACTTTTTTTTTCTCATCCAGCATATAAGTAAACCAAAGATACCAAGCATTTCTTCTAATACAGAGTATTTACAGGTCTAGAAAAATGCATTTTCCAGTTGACTCCATAAGGAATATACAAAGATTCTTTGAAATTCAGGTTTTTAAGTAGAGAGGATAAGTATGGTTTTGCCTAAATTATTTTTCTGTGAAAATATTTTATAGAGGGCACTAGGAAATTCTATGCATTCTGTACTTTTCAGCCAATCCAGAAAAATTCAAATTATATATCATGGCCTCCTAATGGAAGACTCCTAATGTTTGAACAAATAGTTCTAATGGTCATCATTTTTATTCCATTAAATTCTTAGTTGCACAAGAGTGTGAAGTCTTTAAAAAGACTATGAAGACAAACCCTTTTAATGCAGAGTTATGTAGAATAGACACTACTGTGTAGATTTGTCATACTGTTTGTAGCACAGTGTAAAATAACTCAGTATGTTGAATCCTTGAGATGCTTTGACACTGCTACTTATTTAACACTTCACTATTCAGTTTTAAAGCTGCTGCACATTCTAATATTATCTGGACCTGCAACAGACAGAATGCCAACAACTTACAGTTTATGTCCATTTCATGTAAATGGAGGAAATAACTATAAATTATTGTTGGCAAGTGATATTTGTCAAAGATTGAAAAAATACAGTAACAAATACAGTCTGTTAGGATGGTAATAGGTGCATATTTTGTGGTAGCTACTGCAGGTGTATGCTTAGGGTGAGAAATGTGAAAGAAAGGATCTAACCACTTGAAGTGTAACTTTGATTTATGGAAATAAAGATAAAATTGGCTAATCTGTGCTTGACCTTTTTATGATATGAAGCTACTATATGGATCCTTAAGTGGAAAAACTAATTCTTCAGAAGTACTAAAGTAGCAGTATTGGGACATACCTATAGTATAAACAAGCTCATCAACTAGAGCTTAAAATATTTAAAATTAAAAAGTTCCATCCAAAGCACACTGCAACAATTTCTGTTACTAAAGACTGCCACTTGCCAGCTTGTGTAACCAGTTAAAGACTGATAAAGACTTCACACCAGCAAAAGCATTTTTGTTGCTATGAAGTGTATTTACAATAGGGATATAGGTATTTGTATCTTCTTTCTCCCTCCCATTTTGAGGTTTTGCATAAAGCTCATACCCTTTAGTTTTGTCTATAAACCATCAAAACAAAAAGTTGTATTAAAACAATAGTTAAAATCAAGGTGTTACAGTCTTCAAGAGACCAAGTTGGAGCACACTGAGGAAAACAAACACTTAAATGCCATCAGTATCAGGCAAGTAGTGGTGTCCTGCTCAACCTGCTGTTGTTCTCTTCAAGTGTGTCCAGTCTTTCAAAATGGATTAAAACTATTTTTTGAATGATGCATACCCCATTTTACAGTTTGTAATGTAATAAATCCATGATCTTCCCTTTTACATTGTTCAAAAGTTTAGTTCATTTTCACAGCTGAGAGTATGATGCTGTTGAACTTACCTTGCTTCACCTGCCACTTCTTGGGCTCAGGGTAGCAGCTCCATAGGCTTCTCCCCCCTTTCCTCTACCATATACAGCAACCTTCTCACATTTACTGCTTTATCTCAGCTCTGCCTTTTATATATTAAGCTCCCCAAACCTCCTGTCTTAGGCTGGCTTTCTATTCACAGCTTGGTTTTGTTTCTTTGAACACTGAACACCTTTTGATATATGGCAGTCCTAGAAGTCTTACTAAGCTGTGTAGTGCATGAACTACTACCTGATTTCCTAAGGCATTCCTATTTCCAGATTTATTCAGTCTTCTCTGCTACAATATTGGTCTCAAATCTTGTCTTGAGAGGATTACTTTTAATGATCTCTAAGTCATTCTAAGCTACTGCCATCTCTGGCATTTTCATCATTGTGTAGATAAAAACCACTGTTCTTATTTCAAGTCTAAACCCCTGTATTTGAACGGATTCCTCTAGATTCCGAGGATGCTTTCATTGGTTTGTTTAATGCTGGTTTAAAACAGACTTGGAATAGTCTAATGTTCCCTCACTAAATCTCTCATCCTTTAAAAAAAACTGGTAAACCTACGTTCCACTACAAAAAACATGCTGACCAGCTTACCACACAATGGCGTGGGTTGGAAGGGACCCCTAGGTGTGTAATCCACCTGCTGCTCAAATCAGGTCCAGCCTGGAGCATAGTACTCTGACCCAATTCTGCTCTCGTGATTATCTCCAACAATTGAGACTTCACAGCCCCTCTGGGCAACCTTTGCCCAGCTCCAGTCTGGTCAATGTTTATATGTGCTCAGCTGCATATAAATGCACCATATCTATGCACTCTATTGCATATCCTTCCATCATGCACACTGGAGGAAACTTTGGCTTCTCCATCATACTTACACTTTCATACTACATAGCTGATAACAGCACTAAGCTCTCCTTATGCCTTCTCCAGCCTGAACAAAGGCAAGTTCCTGACCTAATGCAGCCCTTGGGACTTGTTTGGGAGTGGAAAGCTAAGCACTTCAGCATGTGCTCAACAGAGTGGAAGAACCACCTCCCTCAGGCTCTTGGCCATGCCCTTGCTACGGCAGCCCAGGAGTCCTTCAGCCTTGTTTGCTGCAAGCTGTTGCTGGCTCATGGCAGCTTCTTCACCAGGGAGCCCGTGTCATCTACAACATTGCATTCTAGACACTGCTCCAGCCTGTATTGGTCCATGGGCTTTACCCATGCCAGATACTGGGCTTTGCACTTGTTTTTTGTTGAATTTCACTAGGTTTCTCCAGGCTCTCCACCCAGCTGTGAATGGTTGCCCTTTCCTCCTGCACACAAACTGCTCCTCTCAGCTCATCTTCATCATCAAATTTGCTGAGCGAGTGTTCAGTCTTCCAGGTTATCAGTCAGGAATTAAGGGTATTGGCTCAGGTACTGATCCCACAGTCAATCAGCCATACTGCTGATCACCACACTTCAAGCCAATTTTCCAGCAGCCGTATGACCCAGTTAACCGATCTAGAACTCACCAATTTGGCTACAGAAGTACTGTGGGAGACTGCATCAAAGTCCTTGGTAAAGTCAAAATATACAACATGCACAAGTTTCCCCTTGCCCACACAGCCATTCATCATACCTTAGTTACTGGTGCTACAGAAATAATTTCTTTGTAAAAATTAATTTATGCCTTCAGCATAAGTCTACCTTGCTTTTAAGTAACTCTAGCTGTTTAATGCCTTCACATAATCTCAAGTTACATATTTAAGTATAAAATTTTGTTTTCCAAACACATTGTGTTGTGATCAAGGTTCCTAACTGTTCTTACTAAAATTTTTGATCTCAGAAAAACCCCACTAAAAGCCTTAAAACAATGATAATGCCTTTAGCAGTGTCCATATATCTACTTTTAACCAATTTATTTGGAATAAAGAAATGAAGGAAAATTGTCATGTGTTGCAAGTGTCACTGTGTTACTGCTGTGATTGTTAAAAATATTGATGAAGTTTTACTCACTCACACAAGACCTCAGTCCACAAGATACTTTTGCTTTTCTCCCACTCCAGTTCCCAAACCATCAGGTGAAGCACCCAGTTAGAGCTGCTGTGCTGTGCCCACCCAGCCTGTGTGGTCTGGGCTCATCCTTATGTGCACAGTGACCTGGCTCCTGAGAGCTTACCTGTTTAAGACACCTAGTAATCCCTGGGTGAGGGTGGCACCTGAAAGTATCCTGGAGAGGTCAAATAAAAATCTCCTGGGGCAGAGAGAGTACAGTGTGGGCTGGGATACAGCCCTCAATTCCCGTGTGTCCTCTGTTCTCAGATTTCCTTGTGATTCCAGGGCTCTTGGTGAGCTTTCTGAATGTGCCCACCCATTGAGAACAATTCATCAGGCTGGTTAAATTAGTCTTCAAGCAATTGTTCACAAAAACTGGTAACAAGAAAAATGATTACTGATTAAAACCTTTGCTGTTAATATTCAGTACACTCAGTGAGTTAGGAATGCTAACCTAGGTCCAAGTCATTACTTAAATTATTGGTTTGTTACGAAATGTGTTTCCAATATGAATCTTAAAAAGGTAGCATTCAGTAAAACATGAAGGCAAAATGAGCAGCTAAATTTAGATGCAGCTACAGTGCAGCACTCTTCTAAATTTGTTTCTTGATTAAATTATATCAGAAAATTCTGAATTCAACCCACACCAAAGATGATAATTCACTGATTAGCTGATAGCATCAGTTATAACTTCAGACTCAAAAATCATCTCCTGCTCTACAATATATCAGACAAGTGAAATTAAAATTACTTTTTCTTCTTAGAATCAAGCTTCCCACTCTCCATCCTACTGTTCTACTCCCAGTCATTAGATCCTGCTGGATTAGTGCCCTGCTGTTGCACTATCAGTGAGGCATTAGATTGGGCAATTCCAACATGACACACTACCACTTTAGGATTACAATTCACAACATTTCAGGACTGACTTGTGGATGGCAATACAGGTTTAGGCTATGTTAAAGTAATGATAATACATTACCCATGTTTTAAACTTTTAAAGCAGTGCCTCTGTTACGCACCAAGTGGTAGGGCTATGGCGTTTGGCTGGCTACTCATGGAACAGAATTACTTGAACTGAGAAAACCATACCCTTTTTCATAATATATCTGTAAAGGAAAATTACAGTCCACCTCCTTCCTGAGAAAGTGAACAGATAGTTCCTGTAGTGAGCATTATATCCTGTGAAATGGTGAGCTGATCTAAGAGCACACTAATTACTCCCAGTTTCAGCCTGTCCCTTGCATCATCTGGTGTTTTCCTCTGCAGCTGGTGAGCCACTTCAGATCACCAACCAGCAGAAACTGCGAACATTAAACGTTTTCCCTGACGTAAGTTTTCAGTGTTTCAGGAGCTGTACTGGCTCACTGAAGAGTCACACAAACGTCAAGAGCTGGCACTGAAGCAGCCAGAGAAGGTGACAGGGAGAACCTGACAGGTGATACCACTCTTGCAGCATTAATCTGATTAACTCATCCCATAAAGATTTACCTTGAGGAACCCATGAACTGATCTGAAATTCCTTGTTTGGAAAATGCAACATCAAACATTTTTAGGCATCAATCCAGACCAATGTAAGATAATGAAAATATTTTCTAGTATATGTTGACTAACTAACACCATTGACTTACTCAGTGATGACAATTAAGGCCGATTATTCTAAACTCTTCTGTCTCAAGTTAAGGACATACACACTGATTTGTGCACAGCACAGAGCACAATTATCCAGAGTGCTGAAAGACGGGCTGGGAACCTCGTAAGGCCAGGCTCCACCGCACTGTGCCTGCCTTCACATGCGGGTCACAGCGTTTATTTAAAACCGTGCTACTTCCCATCCAGAAGAAATGTTTAAAAAAATCTGCACACATTTGTATTTCCCTAGATCATGAAAAGCTCAGCACACAGTTCAACCTAAACGGTCAAAACTCTGTAACCGGGCCAAAGCTGTATCCTATTTTCCCCATCCGTTTGTGGTGCTGCCCGAGCCACACGCTGGGCATTTCGCTGGACGGAGGACAGAACAGCCCTTTCAAACGCGGGCCGGCACAGCAGCGGCAGGCGAGCGCTGCTGCAAACGCGGGCGGACGGGACGGGCCGGGCGGCAGCGGATGCCGGTGCCGCCCGGCCCCGTCTCCCCTCTCGGCTTTCCCTGGGCAGCGGGAGAGCCGCGGGTGCTGCGGAGAAAAGGGTGCCCGAGCCGGGGCTGGGGTGGCTCCAGCGCGCCGCTCCCTGGGGCTCCGCCGGCCGCTCGCAGCCGTCACCCCGCGCAACGCCGGCGACGCGGGGGATGCGAGCGGGGCGGGCGCCGGCGGCGGCGGCGATGGGGGAAGGCGGCGGTCGGCGGGCGGCAGAGCCGGAGCGCCTGGCGCTGGAGCTGGGGCGGGAGAGGCGGAAACAGTGAGTCCGGCGGGGGACGCGGCGAGGCCGGGCCCCGCGCAGGCTGCGGGAGCGGTCCCGCAGCACCGCCCGTGCGGGGCTCCCGCCGCCCCCCTGCGGCAAAATGGCGGCTGCCCCCGCGGCGGGCGGGGGGGAGCGGGCTGGGCCCAGGGTCTGCCCGGAGCCCCCTCAGCGCGGCCCGGCTGCGCTGGGAGCGCGGCTGGCTCTGCTGGGCACTGGGAAGGGCTGGCCCAAGGGATGGGAGTGGCACGAGGAGCCCGAAGAAGCAGGATAAATAATGGCAGCCGACAGGGAAGATAGGGCCGGCTGCCGTAGTTAACTGCAGCAGGCAGCTCCACATTACACAGCCGCTCGTTCCCTCCCCTTCCACTGGGATGGGGAAGAGAAGGAAGGAAGGGTGAAATTGAGAAAATTCGCGGGTTGAGACAAAGACACTTTAATAATTAAAAAAAGGAACCAAAAAAAGGAAACAAGCCTAAGAGAAGCAAATGATGCAAAAACTCCCAGATGCTCACCACCAGCAGACCAATGCCTTTACGGAGGCAAGGCAGCCCCAGCAAGCACCATCACCCCAGTTTTTGTTTCTGAATATGACATTATGTGGTATGGGATATCCTTTTGGTCAGTGAGATCAGCTGTCCCGGCCATGTCCCCTCCCAACTCCTTGTGTACCCCCAGCCCTCTTACTCATGGGGTGAGGAGCAGAAAAGGCCTTGACACGGTGTAAACAATGCTCACAGTAACCAAAACATCACTGTCCTATCAACACAGTTTTCATCACAAAGCCAAAACATAGTCCCATACCAGCTACTGTGGGGAGAATGAAATGTGTCCAAGGCAAGCCCACTGGGATGGGAAGACACGCTGGTGGAAAAACAGAGAAGACCTTTACATGGGTGCATGCCTTGCTGGAGGAAGATGAATAAAATAGACAATGAAGCTCTCTTTATGCACGCTTCTTTCCACAATGTGGGGTAAAAGTGGAAAGCTGGATTTCACCCTTCTCTAGTGTCAGTAAATATCTCAGAGACCTCCAGGGAAGGTATGGTATCTCTGCGTTGCAGGTTGCAGGGATGAGGACTTGTTCCTGTTAGCAGTCAGTCCCCTTCCTTAAGCAGGAGTCATTTCAGTGCTGTGATAATTGTTGATGCTCATGCCTAGTGGGATTGTTTTTTTCCCTGGTTTGCTTAGGAAGTTACACATTTTTCTCTGTGTTAAACAACATGATTGCCTTTTGAGTGTTAATAAATGAAAACTGGAAATGTCAGAAGCTCCTGTGCTGCCTTAATTCAGACCCTTAGTATTTACATTTGCATACCATTTTCAAGCTGATTCATACTGATTTTTCACCTGAGCCATGTTTCTTCCAGTGTCTGAGCTGCAGACATCTTCAAACTAGTCCTGCAGTTGTGGACTTTATAAAATGTTCATTCATAAATGGAAAGGGAAAACCCAATATTAACAGAGTCAAAATGGCACCTTGTGTATTCAAAATGGCACAAAAAGGAGCTTGGACATACTTGCACCAACGTGTAAGCATATGAACCTTCAATAAGTCTCCTGACTTAGTAATGTCTCAGGGTAAATAGATCAGTTATCCTCTGCATGCACGAGTTCTTTCACCTGACACACAATCCTGATATTATTGGTGTTCAGGTAAAAAGTTGAGTTGTGGTGACTTATTTATGGATAAAAGCAAAATATATATTTAATAAAAACCTTTCTTATGATGCCGTGACAGTAAAAGACTTTCAGCTCCAGGTGGGTTCTACTGCCATTTCCTTTGTGTGCAAATAGACAATAATATTATTGTCTATTTCCCAGGAGTTACTTAGGCTAATTGCCAATGACCAGGCTTGTTAGACATCTCCATCTAAATCCAGTGGCATGTATAGTCAATGAGTACAGAAAGGCTTTTTGAAGGTGTGATTCATCCGACCTACTTTGCCTGGCTGTTCTAGCATGAGATGACTCACACCTAGGAGGTGCCAGTTTCTCTTCCTTGGGAATAAAGCAAGCTGAGGATGAGTGGCTTGCAGACAGAAGTCTGCATTCCTTCACTGCCATCTCACCCTTGCCGTCTTTTTACTGGCATATCTGATTATTGTGCCAATTAGGCAGTTTGCTAACAGCCCACCTACTACTCTCATTTAGCAGTCATGAAGAAGAGATTTTTACTTCACGGAGTAAATTGAATCATCCATGTCCATAAGGGGTCTGTTCCTAACATACCTACTGATTCTCAATGATTGTAGATGTAGTACTGTGAAATCTTTCAGAATTTTTTCTGACTAATGAAAGTCAGCTTGAATCTGACTCCAAATTGTTGTGATCAAGATTCAGTACACGTTTTGATCGGGAAATGTCATGGTAAATGCTTCTGGGAGAGAGAGAGAGAAGGCATATAATACTGCAGTGTACTTCTTATTAGACAAAGAGGTCTCAAAGACATCTATTTATGCATGTCAGCTACTTAGCAATGTTGGTGGAATTGTATGTTAATTCAGCTCGTGAGATTTCACTTCCTGTGGCTTTCCTTGCCAGGAAACCTGCAGCATTTTCCCAGCACACTGCTGACTGCAAGTGTCAGGAGCCCATGGCTTTCAATAGCGTGTGTGCTCTTCCATGTGGTGCCTCTGCACTGTGCAATATTGTTTCTGCTTTGTTCCTAGATTCTGAAGGCATCTGTGCATTTTGTCTTCTGCAGGACTCAGTAAAGGTCTGCCATATTATAGAGCTGATGTCCGAGAACCGGTGGCTTGCCCTGAGCTTCTCCTGAGTTTTCTCCTGAGTTTCTCTCTCCAGTATAGAAAATCGCTTCAGGCAGCATTTTGCCTGATACATGTTCCGGATATCCAGACCAGGGTAGCAAAATGTGCAGGAAAATAGTTTTCATCCTAAGTAGCTGCCATTGTCAAGTAAAATAACACCTGTAGACAGCCTTAAAAAGAAATCTAGCTTTTTTTTATCTTTTGTAGTTTCAATCAGAGCCTTCTTATCTGAACTGCATGGGGTTTTTTCTTTTTCTTCACAAGAGCTTTTTTATTATGCTTAGTATGCAAGGATGTTGTTAGGTTCTCACGATGACTTAAATGTGAGGTTTCAGGATTTACAGGCTTTCTTCTGTGATGACTGTAAAGTGTCCATTGACATGGAGAAGATTTATAGGCCTTGAATAGTCTAATTATGTTTAACACATGTGAGGTTGCAGGTAAAATGGGCAGTGCAGTCCCTCTAAGCATAGACCAAGTCTCTGGGCAGGCAGGCAGCTATACATAGCTGCATTAAATTCACACTAACAGATACATGGCGTGACCTTCACTTCCTATCACTATTAGAAATAACTCCAGAAATGCAAAATACTCTGATACATTAAACCACAGATATATTTACCAAGCTGCTCAAAGTGATTTATTTCTACATCCTTTCTCTGTCAGGGCAGGGATTACATTTTACTGAATATTCACTGACTAAAATAGAGTGGTTTCACCCTGGATGCGTTCTGGGTACTACTGGAGCATTAAATGTTTAATAACAATTATATTTTTTTTAACAACTGGTTTCTGTTGCCACATGGAAAAAAGACTTTCTGTCAGTGTAGCAATACAGTGTGACACCTGACAGTTTGCCATTTCTGTACATGTATTCATCAGAACAAAATATAATTGGAATTTGGCTTCCAGTTTTGTTGTGCAGAAAGAATAATGAAATCTAATGAAAGAAATTTTGTATATAGTCTTGGAATGGTAACAGAAATAGAAAATTGGAAACGCTGGATTTGAAGAACTCATTCTTCCTGTGTTATCCCTCTGCATCTGAGCACTTAGTTAAGATTTCTTTGAAAAGGAAAACAATTTCATTTTGATACAGCGCAGCCCTGGTTACAACTTTGACTGTTTCTAATTTTTGCTGTTATTTCCTTTCAAAAATCCCGTTTTAGCACTCACTGTCATCATAATTTCCTCTTTTCTAAGCTCTGAGAAGTTGATAGAAATCTGCTTTGCAGAAACCTTATCTATTTGTGTTGAAATGATAGCAGCAACGTAGTAAGATTTTGTCTTTCTTCTTCCTAGCCATCTGCCTCTTTTATTTGGAGTGGGAGAAAACAGGCAGCAGCAGCAATCAGATTTCCTTTGGTTTTCCTACATCTAAGCTTTTTGAGTCATGTTTCAAGGCTATCTTTGGCTGGGTTTCACCTTATCCTTTTTGTCTCTAGCAAGTTACCAGTACTGACATTATTTCTTTGTCAGTGTGCCCCCTCTCTAATTTAATGTTGGTAAAGACAAAAAGAGCAGTGGAGCAGGGAGGGCTTGGAAGCCCCAGCTCTCCCTTGCCATTCAAGAGGTCTGTCCTACTGTTCCTCAGTGTGTCTCTTTCACTGAAAACATACTTGGCTTACCTTAAATTACTCTTCTTTATATTTCTTTGCGATTTCAGCTCTTCAGCCCTCCTTAGTACAAGCTTACCTGTTCAACTCCCTATGATCAGTTGGTTTGCTTCTGCAGCTTGCAGTTGAAATCTGTTGTTTCAAGTTATGAAAAAGAAGTGTCATCAGCTGAATGTGAGCACAAGGAGTACAAGAGGTGATGCAATTTCTCAGTAATCAGTCTCTGTCATCAGAGCTTTGATTTGTCAGAGGTTAGATAACTACTTCTTGAAGAGCATTTCTCCTGCACATGTTCAGAAAATGGATATCCGTGTTGACAGTGGAAGCTCTCCTTTAAAAAAAAACCCACCCCCCCCAAATATTACAGCCTAATAATTTTCTCTCTTGCATGTTTTAATGAACTAGGTTAAGGTTTCAAAGACATCAGTCGTCATATTGGTATTGTAAGGCATTTCCCAAAGGGCCTTCTTTGTAGAGTTTGGCTTCTCAGCTTTTTGGAATGTCTCAATTTGGGCACTGAAAAAATGGAGGTACCCAAGAATCATTGACTCTTTTTTTTTAATTTTTGGCCTTCCAAACTTAACTTTAAAGGAAAAATCCGCAAACTGCTTTTGAATGTTGGTGCATTGTGTTTTGCTTGCACCTATCCTGGTGTGGTCTGACTTCCCAGGATCTCGCAGCCAGGAGCATTTCTCATAGATGTCTCCTCAAAGAACCAGGCTGTTGGCATGAATATGGTCAATAACTTATCAGTAATTTGCTCTTGATGTGATCAAGATCATAGGATTCATTGTAAGACACTCAACTACTGTCTGGCCACTTTGAAGGATGAGAGTCACTCAGCACATGCAGGTGGGTTGTGCTCTCGTCAAAGTCCGCTGCTACATTCTGCTTCTGGTCATACCTTCCAAGGCAGAAAGAGTCTGGTTTTCATGGTACCTTTCAGCTTTCTGGCTGACCAGTATACAGGATTAATCAGAGGGCAAAAATACATTTTCCTACAATATTAAGTTTAAGGTACTGAAAAAAATGGTGGCTTCAGCTCCTGCATTTTTTTTTAACACTCACTTTAATTACTCACTTTCTTTTCTGATATTCATAGAACATGGTTTGTTTTGATTGGTTTTGATACGGGTGCAATTTAGAAAATGACTATTAATCATTGAGCAGTGAGTCAAAATGAAGAATTAATTTAGAATTTCAAATAGCGCATCTCTCAGGCATATTCTTGTTTTAAAAAACGTACTCATTGGGCATCTTCCTTTAGATGAAAAATTAGGGTCAATGTCCCCTCTACATTTTTTTTAATTCTGATGATCTACTAGAAAATTATTCTGTTTTAGGAAATGTCTGTCTTGAGTTTTTATGGAAGTAATTTTATTCGCAAAGTAGAACAGCTTCTTTGTTTTAAAGGTACTGTAGTATCCATAGAGAAAAATACATTTAAGAATGGACAAGATGATGTAGCTATGTATGAATGACCAATAGATAGTTCTTCTGAAAATATATTTGATCTATTTTTTTCTGATTTCAATAATAGGACTAGTACAAGAGCCATTTATTGGCTATTGTAGCAATTTATTGACTTCTTTTAATACCACAGGCAGATGCTTGAAATCTCAATATTTGAACTGAGAAACACTGTAACAGAACTGGAAAAAAGTCTTAACAGTGTTGAAAGGGAAGGTAAGTGAATTACAACAGTCTTGCTAATTGATTAGGAAACACAGAAAAATAATTCTTTTGGGAAGGACTTACAGGGGCTCTAATTTTTATTTAGAAATTTAAGTTTTCACTTTTCAAAATTGATTATTATAGCTGTGGTGCTTCCCATGTGAAATTAAGGAATACTACATGTGGCCATGCTAGCTTTTTTTTTTTTGTTAATTATTAATGAAACTATGAATAATATGAATTTACAGAGTTGGTTAATTTCCTGACCACAATAAGCCTAGTGAAAATTTTTCTCAATTTATATTTTCAAGCTCTTTTATATGCAAAGATTCTTATTATGAGGATTACTAAGTGGAGACTTTCTGAGTCTCTAGTTAGTTAAAAGGAACAGTTTTAAAAGAATGCTTTTGTTTAAAATGACATGAACTAATCTGGGAAATATAATAATTCTGTATTCATTTTTCAGATAATGAATGGAAAACCAGATATGAGACGCAAGTAGAATTGAACAAACAGCTGGAAAGACAAATTAATATTCTTCGAGATAAGGTGGAGCTTATTCGTAGAAATCCAGCAGGTAGAAACGGATATTCATAACTTTTTCAATAGAATTAGTGATGGCATGTTGAAATTATATCAACAGGTCACATTTCTGCTTATTTGTAGATAAACTGTCCCTTGTTCGCACCTTTGATAAAATGCCTGTGGTAAGTACTGTGACATTTAGTTGGCTTAGTAACAAATCACAGTCTGATTGGAAAATTTGTATAGTCTTTGTTTTTTCATGACAAAAAATAGCAGCAGCCTGGTCTAGAAGACAAAGCAATCAGTTCTGCTTATGTTTTTATTGTTTCATATATGCAATTGCTTATAAGATGATGAAACAAAGAGTAAAATCCTTAAGTAGGAAGTACATAAGACCTGAATGTTGGGAAGAGTTCTATCGTGAAATTTTTAACTGAGCGAAGGTTTTATAATTGAATCTGCAGTAAGGCATGTGAGATGGAGTAGTTGGACTAGATTTATGAATAAATGGGAAAACATTAAACCTCATAGAATCATTTAGTCTTTGACCACTCTCACAGTAAAAAGTGTCTTCATTTGTGACCAAATGGAATTCCAGCTTTTTCAGTCGTCTTGTCCTGTCACTGGGCACTGCTGAGAAAAGCCTGGCTCCCTCTTCTTCATTCCTTCCATCACATATTTATACACATTGATAAGAATCCCTGAGCCTTCTCTTCCCCAGGCTGAACAGTTGCAGGTCTCTCAGCCTTTCCTCATCTGTCAGATGCTCCACTCCCTTAATCATCTTCACAGCCCCATGTTGGACTTGCTCCAGGAAGTCTGTATCATTCTTGTACTGAAGAGTCCAGAAATGGACCCAGCACTGCAGATGCATCTCACAAGTGCTAAGGATAAGGATCAGATTACCTCCCTTGACCTGCTGGCAACATCTTCCTAATGCAGCCCAGGCAGCCACTGGCCACCCTTGCAGCAAGAATGAGTTGCTTTCTTGTGGTCGTGTTGCTCACCAGGACCCCAAAGTCATCATCTCCCAGGCTGCTTCCCAGCCAGTCAGCCCTAGCATATACTGGTGCCTAGGATTATTTCTCCCCCAGTGGCAGCACTCTGCATTTCCACTCCACGTGATTCCTCTCTGCTTGTTTCTGCAGCTTCCTGAGGTCCCTCTGCATGGCAACACAATCCTCTGTTGTGTCAGTCAATACTCCCAGTTTTGTGTCAGCTGTGATTACCTAGATCAATAGTTGCAGTAACATTTTGCATTATATAGTCACAGGAAAATGCCTAATTTTACAGTGAATATTTGCATCACTGAAGGAAGTATCTTTTAATTTTTAAAATTTTATTCCTTAATGCACTCATACTTCATGTCCTTTATCTCAACACAGCATAAAATATTTTTTCTGAAATTTCGAGGAGAAAATGGCAAGGAAAAACCCCCAGCAAATATTATGGCCATTTTGTCTTCTAAGGTAGTAGATGAAGTAAAAATCATTTTAGATTCAGAACTGCTTTTTCCTTAGCCTGTCATCTGCTGAAATATTTGACACCTTTTCTGCTTCTTACCCACTTTTAGAAATAGGGAAGGTAGATAAAGATGTGATAATGCCTTGTAACATAAGCAGGGAAAATGAACGGTATGAAGCAGGGTTGTTATGATTTTTATTCCTGTTGCTTATACTTACAAAAGTGTTACCATGTGACTTTTTTTGGTGCTTCAGATTCTGAAGATTAATGGGAGTTCAGTGACCCTAAAGAAGGCTGCATGCTCTGTTAGTGGGAAGGATGATTATCTGCTGCAAGCAGGGTGTTAATAATTAACTGCTTTTTCTGGTCTGATCCGTGGCTTTCAGAGAGTCTACATTTTTGCCAGTGTTAGTGTTGTCCTAGAGACCATGGTGTTTTGTAGGTAGGCAAGATTTTTTCTTTAACAGCTGATTAAAAAGAGAACAGAATCTTCCCCATCTCACTTTCCTGTTTCACTTTCATCTGAAAATACAATTGTAGTTATGTTCAAAGAAAAGTCTTGAAGACAAAACACTTATCTAGAAAATTTACAGCAGTCTGCTTTGGGCAGTGTTATTCCTGTCGGCCTGTCAAGCGCAGACTGGCGTGCATAGTTACAGTATCACAAGTATTTATTTCCATCCAATTGCTAGTACTCTCCTAACCAAGCCTAACCAACCTTGCCAGGCACTCCAGGAGGCATTACCAGTGAGATAATCTCCTTTCTCACCAATCCAGTACATTTCTAATCCCTACTAAGCACTGCATTGCCTCCTCATCAATGAGCTGTGGTTCTGAGAGGTTTGATTACTGTTCCCATAAAGGGAAGAATGCCAGCACAACTGAAAGATTCCTACTGCTGGAAGGAGTCTAGAAGACAGCTTGAAGAGTCCTAGGCTCACTTAGTGAAGCCTGGGAAAGTCTGGAGCCCATTTGCTATGCCATGCAGTTTCAAGTCCTTCCTTCATTCTTCCAGCTTAGAGTTAATAAATCCTCCTGTTTGCTAGACAGAAAGGAAAGAAAAATGCTTTAGGGATTTAGTGAAATGTTTCATTTTTTCCCTGTTAGGTTTTTTGGGAGATGGAAAGAACAGAAGAATATAGAGATATTATGTGGGCTTCGCTGGCTTTTGGTTTTGGTTTGTTTTTGTTTTTTAACTGAAGCCACCAGAAAAGTCAGTATTTATTTACAGATATTCTTGGAGAATGAAGAGCTGCTTTGCTTTATATATATATAATTTTAGAAGATAAAACATTGGTTAAAATACACAGAAAATTTTGTGGTGTTTAAGCATTTAGGTTTGTTAAAATGCTTTTGGGGTTTTTGAGAGTTGTTCAGGGGATTGGGGGAGAATATTTAGCTTCTTCACAGATGAGAATAAAGAGCAGATGTGAGTGGGTAGAAAAACAAAGAGTTTTCAGCCAGTCATCAATATACATTTGTTCAAAGTAAAAATGCCAAGAGTGGGTATATAAAGCATCGCGTGTGTGTCTGTAAAATCAAAAGTACACTCTGATATTCAGCTTTCAACTTGCAGTTGCATATGAATAGGAAATATATTCCTATATGAAAATATACTTCCTAAGTGTATTGCATAGGAAATATGCAATATTTCTTCTCTGAAAGGCTTGTCAAGCACTGGAACAGGCTGCCCAGGGAAGTGGTTGAGTCACCATCCTTGCAGGTATTTAAAAGACCTTTTGGAGGTCTTTGTGGAGCTTGGCAACATGGATTAGTGGTGGACTTGGCACTGCTGGGTTAATGATTGAACTTGATGATCACAAAAAGGTTGATTCTGTGATTGTGTGAAGCTCTGTGGAAAGACTGAAAAGCGGTTCTTTCAGCAAGATGATACAATTTCTAGAATGTGGCAGCAGTAGACAGTAGGTTTTGTTTTGAGCAACTTATTTAGAAAATTAAATATTATTTTCAAGTATTTATAACCTGTGTTCCCAAGAAACTTAGAATTATAATTAGGATTATTAGAAGGACCTCTAATAATTCTTAATTTACTAAACGATTTCAGCTGTATTTAACAGAGGAGTTATCTCAAAGATACTGAAGAGATTTAGCTCATTCAGCTAGTCATTTAAGGTCCTACTATAGTAAGTAGAGGGAGAAAAACATGTCTGTAGAGTAATTCAACCCATTTAGACATAGGTAGCATAAAATATTTTCTTGATATCAAGCACTACAGGGAAAATTAAAAAAAAAGAGATTAGTCATCAGGGACCCTGGCAGTCAGCAAGCTATAAAAACCTGAATGAAAGAGAAGAATACAAATGCAAATTCTGGAGTGATGAACAAGGAATCACAGAGGATTTTCTGTGTTGAAAAATTGCAGTAATTGTTGCAGATGGCTTGCACTATTTTTGCTTTTGTATTAGAATTGTACTGATGAATAATTTCTTTCTATTAAAAAAACCCTACACCCTTTAAATATACAGTTATCGTTCTGAAGTCCTTATACTGATATGAGATAATCTTTTTTTTGATTCAGAAAAATGATGTAGATGTCGCATAGTAATAAATGCAGAACCAATACCTTGAACACAGAAATTCTTACTGCCAGGGTTTAGAAAATATTTTTTGTGTACTGAGGGCAAATAACAGTGACAAGCACAAGGGAGTTCCAACAGTGAAAACTGTTTAGTCAGTAATTTCCTTTATGTCCCAATGAATAATACAAATGTCATACAGTACTTCAGAAATGATTACAGAAGGAATGCATTCTCTCTAAAGTATAACATGATGTGAATTTTACTTGCTTCTTTTAAACACGCTGCTTTCATTTGTTTGCATTTTTTCATAAAATGAGTTTTGGTAAAATACATGTTCTCTGCTAAGCATAATTTCCCATATAAGCAGAAAGAAAACTATTCCTTTCTCTCTCACCACTTCTGCTAGAACGAATCCCTAGATAGCAGCTTTAGTATGCAAATACTGAAAAGCATACTGCAAAATCAGTTCAGAAGAGCACACTCCTGATAGCATTGCCTTAGCAACGCTCTAGTTAAGATTAGCCCAGGAACCAGGGCTTCTGTGATAAATCACCATTTTTTCATAATGTCCAGCACCATAGATGAGAAAATTCTGACATTAAGGGCCAGATACTTGCTTTGCAAAGCCGCCTTTCTGGAAGGACAGTGAGCACAGAACTGATAGCCTCACACAACCCCCTCAGGGTTTTGCTGTCGGTTTTAAGCTATAAGCAGAATGTGTGGCAGTGTCACGGTGGAGAAATACGTGACTGCAATATGACAGGAAGGGAATCTTGGGTTTGTGAAAACATGTAATGAAGACTTTGTATTTCCGTAGGTGCTGATAACCACCTATAGGGAACATCAGCACTTTCAATGGCATAGGAAATGTTGACAATTCTCCTAGCAAGTGACTGTTAAATGAACCTTTTAGCTCTTCCTGGATTAAGTCATCAGTGGCTGTATGGAAAGTAGAAATCTGGTATCCTACCTTTTCATGAAACTTGGAAGTATTTTGGAGAAAGTTCTGTCTCTGGTCTGACTGCCCTAAACTGTTATCCTGCCTCCTCACAGACTTCCCCTTCCTACTCCTTGCATTTGACCTCGAATAAATACTTTGAATGCCTCCAAGAGACCTTTTTGATTTGGAATTTTTTTCTTTTCCTTGTCAAGTTGGCATTAGTTGTTCCTTCTGGTGGCCTTGCTTAAACCAGGAAACTGTTTTACTCAAATCACTTTGTGGTGTGCCCAGAGGCAGAATACACTGTGTGTTTCAAAGAAAATAATCAGAGAAAAATCTTGGAGTCAAGTGATATTCCTATTTTTCTGTTCTCATGAATTCCTTAGCAATTGATGGGGATTCTGGGATATCTTCCAGAGAAAATTTGTAAGGAATCCAGCCTTTTCCAGGCCTACCAGGAGAGATGGTAAGTGAAACATTTCAGAGTCAGCAACACCTTGTTCTGTCAATCTGAATCACAGCGCTGGAGGTCTCCGTTTTAACTTCCCCTGCCCAGGTCAGCGGATAACCCCTGCGAGCGGTGTGTGAGACCACTGAAATAAGGATGTAGGAAGCGGGCATCCCACCCGTGTTACAGTGCACTGAAGCAGCTCCGTTCTGGGTCTGGTTTGGAATCTAAGGATGATGCTGGCCACAAGGGGGCACTTGGCATTTAGGCAAGTACAGGGAGCCTTTCCTCGCCTGCCCTGCCGCTTTTACAGGATCGAGTGCATGTTGCATGAAGAAATATGCTATGCTAAATAATTTTCAGGTATAATTTTTTCTGTAATATATGAGTCGTGAATTTATTGATATCAATCTAAAATCAGTTTCCATTTTAGTAAAACTAAAGATGTATTATTAGTTTTTGCTCCTGAGTTTAAAATTATGTTAAAGGATTCCGTTAAATCAGCTGGTGAATGTCAGCTCCATGTTGAAGGGAAGGGAGCTTATTTTCTTAACAAAACTTCATTTAAATAAAAATGTCAAGTAGAATGGGTTGCAAAAGACTTCTTGTGTTGCTTTTTTTTTTTTTCAACACAGCAGACAGATACAGTGCTGCTGTTCTAACTCATGGAGAAAAATTAAAGAGGAAGCAAATTGCCATAAGGATCAATAGTCTGCACCAGCAGAGCTCTGATGAAAACAAGTTTGAGCTGCTTGATGATGTCATGGATTTGTCACCTTATCTGTTGTGAAATGATTGTTAGAAATTGTCACCCCTGTTGCCACTGAGAGCAGGGCAAGGAAAAATCCAGAATGAGAGCAATTTATGTGGGTGGCCTTAAAATTCACTTGCAGTTTCTTTCCATATAATTTCATTTTTTTGCAATGTTAAGCCAAGTGTGTAACTTCAGTCAAGTGAAAAGGAAATGGTGTGAAAAAAAGAACTGGAGAGTTGGTGCTCCCTTTGTGAAACTCTGAGCTTCGTCATTGCTGGACACAAGATTAGTGTGTCTTTGCTGTGAGAGTGAATCATGCTAAGCTCTGCAAAAATCTGTTATATAAAGGAAGTATTCATTTAAAATCTCGGTGTGTCTTTTAGCTTTTTACCAACTTGCTCAGAGTGGTTTGACATGGATGATGTATTGAAAACTAAGGATCTTAAATTCAGGTTAAATGCCTTAGTCAGCTTATGTCTCCTTTTCAGACGTATGATGTCCAGCTATTCAAGGCTTAGTAGAACCTGTAATGAATCTATCTTAAAAAATAAAATAATTCAGGATTTAGTTAAACTACTTCTAAAAAGCTTTTCCAGAACTTATACTGGTTCATCCTGGAGTTTTGTTGACAATTTCTCATTCTGGGGGAAATCTGCATAGCTGGGAAGCTCCTTCTGGTTCTCTTGAGCTCTCACTGGTCCTTCCTTTGTTTTCAGGCTTTTTTGTGATGTAAGAACTCTGCTACAAGCCAGTGTTACTGTATGCCTAAAGTTGCATTTTCTGTGAACTTTTGTGTTGTTTTACAATATTAAGCACTAAGCTGATTATACAACCATGATGATATATTATTGAATCTGTTTTGGTGAGGTTTCTTTCTGCATGCTTCCCACAGAATTCAGGAAAGTCAAATCCAGCTCTTAACAATTTTGCTGAGTTTATATGCTGTTGTTTCTCACTTCTAGATTTGTATTGATGTACAGCAGCTAAAACTTCAGATATACAAGGACTCTGCTAGTTGTCCAATTACTGCCTTGAAAGAAGGAGTGGGAGATATGTTAAAAGCAGTCCTGGCTAAAGTAGACCTCTAGAACCTCTCTGAAGTATTTGTCCTTTAAAGTTTCTTAATGTCTGGTTTTGACATTGCATTCTATAGTGTTTGGGGACTTGGAGAGGTCTTCTAGTTGAGCAAGAACATCTGTGTCACGAGATTTCCACAAGAACTTCAGTACTGCCATGCTGAGCTCTGTGTCATCACTTAGGTTCATGGATGCAGGAACAGAAGTTCTTAGGCTGACTTAGCTGAGTAAGTTTCCTAGGTATTAGCTGTGAGAAAGGCAGCTAGATTGGGATTCAAACAGATTGTAATTTAGAGATGGAAAACCAATGGGAAGTTGGTAAGAAAAACCCAAGAAGTGTGCCTGAAATCCTACCTCCTTTCCAGAAACAGATATGACCTTTCAGCCTTTCTCACTTTTTCCATCTCCTCCCTGCAAATATTTGCATTTCTGACTCATTGACAGCCTGGCTTCAAAAATTATCTCAGCACTGGTTAAGTATAATGGTGGCAGGGACATTCTCAGGCTATGAGATGTGAGAATGCAAGCTCTTGAGGAAGCAGAGGACTACAATGTAACTCAACTAGTTTATTTCTGAGTTAAATTTTAGGCTGTTAGAAGAAGCTTTCTTCCTCAGGTAATATGTGTAGAGCATCCTTGCCAGGTTGTGCCCTGTTAGAGGGGTGACCACCAGGAAGCTTTGAGTTGAGAGTCTGGGAAGACTTCCAGCAGCAAACCAAGCAGCTCGATTCAGCTTGTGCTTGTGGGCAACCACAGCACCAACAGCTCAGATGCCTCCCTGTTACTTGACAAAAGCAGATGTGAAGAATGTAAGACATTGCATAGACTGCTTTATTAGCACTAGGATGTTAAATTCTGCCTGAAGTGCAGTTTCAGCTCCAGTCCTACTTTAATTTTGGGCTTCACTTCCCAATCTGTAAATTTTGAGTATTTTATAGCTTTTTTATTTTACAAGAGATTTGTAAGCATGGATTTATTACAATTTATGAGGTAGGGATGGTAACTGTATACTTTTAGTCATATTTTCAACCTATTTCCGTCTGCTTGCTCATCAAAAGCAGTGTAGTGCACCGTTTGTTTGGTTGCATTTGGATGGCTTCCTTGCTCCAGAGCTGAGTGAATGCCCAGGCATCTGCAGTGGACCAGCTGCATTGGCAGCAAAAAATAGACAGTGCTTCTAAAAGGACTAATGAAAAAAAGATCTAAAAGTAGTTTACTTTGTAAGTGAAAGAACTCAAAGAAATTAGATGAGTACCATCACTGAGGAGATAAATTGCTCTGTTGTAAGTAACAGCTGCAACACCAAGTCCTGCTGTCTTATATAACACTGATGGACAATCTAGTAAGGAAATAAGTAATATGCTGTGGATTTACATAGAACAAATCTGGAGAGCAGCATGAACTTTTGTATTTACTATATTTGAGCTTGCTGTAGTGATACAAAGTATGTAGTAGGTGGTACAAAAGATGTTGTACAAAATATGCTGTCATGTGGTTATAATCTTTAATGTGCAGTGAGGTCAAAGAAATTTAGTTTCCTAGTTTGACAATGCTGAGGTCTTCTCTGTCTTGTTTAATTCTGTAGACACTGATGTTGAAATGAAATAACACGTGACCTTAGTGGAATTAAGCCAAATCTTCTCTTTAATCTTCAGCTTACTTTTTCTCCTTGAATTGGCCAACACTGCCTGAATTGACTGTAGGAGCCTTCTGTATTTGGTCAAAGATTTCATCTGCATCCAAGGCACTTCTGCTTTAATTAGGAAAAAAAACCCTGCAACAACCCCTCAATTCTTTTAATGTCTCCAGTATGCCTATTGTAACAGATTAAAGTTAATAACCATTCAATCAGGGGCAAAATATTCTTCAAAGATACAGCTCTTCTGTATCTTTTTTTTTTTTCTTTTGAACAGTGGGAGGGGTTATTTGCCCTTGCAACATGTTTTAAAAGTACTGTGCCTTTTGCCATGCTCCTGCAAAATCTTGATTTTAACAGGAATCATTCCTAGGGAAATCTTCATAAAGCCCAGAATTTTTTCAATGAAAAATAAAATGTGGAACCAAATAAGTAACATGTTATGCAGATAATTATGCAAAAGAATAAAAGTTGCAATAATTGGCAGATGCTAGAAAAGACTAGAGACTTAAAACAGGCAGATGTAATTTTTTTACCAGCAGCAAGCATTCATAAACTCTCTGAGAAATAAACCATATATGGCTACTGGCCTTCTGGATCTGAGATTAGCATGATAAATAGGGAAAAATTTTAAAATTCCTATGAAAGAAGAAGAGAAAAATATTTTGAGAATTGTTATCTTCTTTCAGTGTTTACCATGAAAGTCTGGTAAACAAAGGCCTTGTAAAGCATTATGGTCATGAGAAGAAATAACTGATTATTAAGGGAATGGTCAAGTAATCAGTATAGAAAGGAAAGAATTCATCTATTCTGACTAAGGAGGTGCTTGTGTTAAAAATAAAAAGAAACAAAAATTCTGAAACAGTTACTTATTTTACACAGGGGACCTAAGCAAACAAATGGAAGAACCCGACTAACCAGGAATGTAATAGCATTGATAGCAAAAACATGAAGGGATAACAAGTATTAAAAGTACACACTTGCCAGGAAAGAACAAAACAGAGATAGATGTGGTATGTAGCAGATGTGACAGACTTTGACAATAATGTTGTTGATTCTTTCTTCATCAGTTTTTTGGATGAATTCATCTTGAGGATGCATTGAAAAACAAAGTTAAGTCACAATAATATTGGGAAATAATATTGAAATGTACATTGAAACAATATGACTCTCTTAAATATTAGGACACAAATATTTACTTTTCTATATATAGCTGTCTACCTCTTGACTAGGTCTTTTAATTCCTACTGTAGGCAGTTACAGGTCCTATTAATACAGTCACCTAAGTAAAGGAATTTGCATCTAGACTTGTTTGGTTGGCATCTTCAGTGGAATAATTGTGAAAACAAAGAGTTGTGAAGATGTTTCAGTGCACAGTAGCCCAGTACTGCTCCGGAAGCGCGTGTGTCTTGTGTAACCCATGTGTCATATCTGCCACACATGAATGTCTTGGACTCTCTAGAACATCTTAGATGGAACTGAGTTGAGTTCTTTAGTTGCTTAGCTGAGTGAATCACAGCACATCATTGATAGTCTTCACTGTGACTCTTAGTAGGAGTTCAGTTCACATTTGGACACTCAAATATAGATACCCTCACCTCAGACTGAATCCTATCCAGTCAAATATACATATAAATATAGTATTTGGATGGATGAATTTGGATATAATATTATTTGATTGCTCTCAGAAATTGTATGATATGCTATACTTGTAAATAAAGACTAAAAACCAAGTGCTAATAACAATGAGGCACAAAATTCAGTGGATAATTAACACATTTTATCAGAAAATACTAGATAAAAGGGAGACAATGATATTTTATATTTTTAAAATCTACAAGAACATTGCAGGAAAGACAGTCAAAAAACCTGTCAGATCAAGTGATTATGAATTCATTCACTTTAAATTAAACATGTATGTATTGCCTAAGTTTTAAGTAAAGGCAGAAACAATAAAATGCAGGACAAAGAAAAAATAGCTAATGTCAGCAAGTGCTTGGAAGAAGAAATGACAATAACCAAATCCTAAGGAAACTCAAAGAGCTGGATATGTTTAAAATGAAGGAAATGGGTAATCCGTATCTTAAGGTTCTGAAAGGACTGGCATGTCACATCACTGATCTGATAGCAAGTGGTTCTAATAAGCATGTGCACATTGTGTACACTGGAGAAAAGCACCTTTTTTTCAGTTTTAAGATAAACAGAGGAATAGTTGTTGCAAAATGAAATTGAAACACGGATATATTAAAAGGGTAGGCAAACCTTCTGACATTCTGTGATAAAACAATAGATTTGTTGTCACTGGAAATATAGTAATCTTGTTCACTGTGACCTCTGATAAAGATATCATGTCACATGGGAAGTGACTGATTAATTTGGAGAAAATGAAAATGAGTAGATTTGTTAAAGGAGTAAAGAGCTGTCAAATGGAACATGATAGTGGTGATTAGTGAAGGATCTGCTGGGAGAGTACAAGCAGAAGTCTTCCAGGACCAGGTTTAGGATGAATCTTAATATTTAATGCATGACCTTGATACACAAAGTAGAATTAGATTGTGATATCTCTCTCCTGAAACCAATTATATAATATAATTGGGATCTGGATGTGGTTTAGAAAGACAGTGAACACTAGATTATTAAAAATGTGAGTAAAATTTAATAGTGTAGACCAAAGGATTTAGAAAATAGTAAAGAAATTATGTTATGACTTGAGAACTGATACAACTGCAGAGGAGCATCTGGATATTCTAGCTGATGCCTTGTTGACTGTGAGCCGTCACTGTGCAGCTGTGCAAAAGGAAAATGCAATCCTAAAATTTATATAGGTAAAGAAGTATCACTGATATTGTTCAAGGCAGTGAGATGGCTTTTGGAGTACTGCATACTGTAGGCCAGTTCTGTTCTCCAGACGTGAGAAGGTTGAGCTCCAGCCTGATGTACAAAAGCGTTACTAGGATGATTAGATGAAAGGACAGCCTGCTGTGTGAAAGATAATTTTTGCAAGTTCAGCTTAATCATCCTAGTAAAATGAATGTGGAAAAAAGATGCTCATGTCTTCAGTCTGTACATGCTGGGGAAAAACACCAGGGAGGAAGAAGAACAGTTATCTTAAAACACATTTTAGTACAAGAACAAACAGGTATAAACTGACCTTGAATAATCATAGAATCATAAAATGGTTTGGGTTGGAAGGGACCTTAAAGATCATTAATTCCAACTCCCCTGCCATGGGCAAGGGCACCTGACACTAGATTGGCTTTCTTAGAGTTCCACCCAACCTTGAAGACTTCCAGGGATGGGGCATAGACAACTTCTCTGGGCAACCTGTGCCTGTGCCTGTGCCTCACCACCCTCACAGTAAAAAATTTCTTCCTAATATCTTATCTAAACCTGTACTCTTTCAGTTTAAAGCTGTAAGTCCTTGTCCTGTTACTACATACCTTTGTAAAAGTCCCTCTCCAGCTCTCTTGTAGGCCCCCTTCGGGTACTGGAAGGTGCTATAAGGTCTCCCCAGAGCCTTCTCTTGCCCAGGCAGAACAATCCCAACTGTCTCAGCCTGTCTTCAGAAGAGAGGTGCTCCAGCCCTGTGATTTTTGGGGTCCTTCTCTGCTGCAACAGGTCGACATCCTTATCTTGGGAGCTGCAGAGCTGGATGCAGTACTCCAGGTGGGGTCTCTAGAGAGCAGAGCAGAGGAGGGCAGTCACCTCCCTCGATCTGTTGGCCACACTTCTTATGATGCAGCCCAGGACACAGTTGGCTTTCTGGAGTGCAAGACATATTGCCAGATCGTGCCAAGATTTTTGTCTACCAACAAAAGTCCTCCTTCTCAAGACCACTCAGTCTCTGAAAAGGATACATATTCTTCCTAGACGTCCTATTATCACTGTGTCACACCTATAGAAGCTTTTCTTGTTGCCTTTGACATCCCTGGCCATGTTTAGTTCTGTCAGGGCTGTAGCTTTCCTAAGCTGATCCCTTACTGTTCAAACAAGCACTGTATTCCTCCCAGGCTACCAGTCTATGTTTCTACCCTCTCTAGGCTTCCTTTTTCTGTTTGGATTTGTTCAGGAGCTCCTTGTCCATCCACGCAGGCCTCCTGGCATGTTTGCCCGAATTCCTCTTTGTTGTAATGCTGTGTTCCTGAGCTTGGAAGAGGAAACCCTACATTAGAGCCTTCCATAAGAATGTCTCCACTGGGTGGAATGGATCAAATTATGAATGGGATTATGAAAAGCAATTTCCTGTGTTAGAAGTAGAGGAGGACCTGCTTGAATGTGTGTTTTACTTCCATTACACAGCAAGCAAAGATTTACCCAGTGCCAGTAACCAAAAATGGACTCTACTGCTGTTACTCATTCCAGTTGTAGACAAGGTAGATGGCTGCATACCTAAAAACCACCCAAGTCTCCCCACAAAGTACTGCTTTCTAGCCAAGTTGGTATGAGTTACCTTTGATGTCCCATGTGTGACTTCAACCAGCCCAGCAGCTCTCTCAGCAAGTGGCTTGAAAATGGATGTGCTGGTAAGATGTGAAATCTTCCTACTAAAAAGGAGCCATCAGCAGGAATTTTGGTCAGAACCAAGGAGCAATTCTGACTGGTCACCACAAGGTGACTTTGCTAAGCTGACAAGAAGCAGCAGTGTGGAAAACTGTACCTGCACCATTTTAACACAGTGGAAATGTGTAGTGCATAGCTGATAATTGTAGCATATGGTTAATTGCTTTTGTCTCTGCAGTGTGCCAGCCAGAACCATGAAAACAAAAAATGCACAGGAACCAAAGAGAATGACAAACATCATAATGCTTGAAGAATAAGCACTATGGTGCTGACATCTTTCTACAGAATGGAGATAGTTGTAAAATAATGTTTTATGTACCATAACCACAGGGTTCCCTAAAGGAGGTTCTTAATCAGCTAGAAGAAGAGAAGAAAAGTCTCCGTAATCAGCTAAAGGACTATGAACTTAGACTAGAACAAGAAGCAAAGGTTTGTAATCACTCTATCCCTCTAGACTATAAAAGCTGTTATGTTGTGTGACAGACAGTGTGTGTGGGACACACAATAGAATAGTTCCAGAAAGTGTGTCACTGGAAAAAGCCTCTGCTGTATATTTGAATCTTCTGTATGATTCAACTTTTAAAATTTGTGCTTAGTGATAGTCTGTGTCTCGTTTTAACTGTAGGCTTACCACAGAGCTAATGATGAGCGGCGCATGTACTTCTCAGAGATCTTACAGGTAAGAAAAACGTGTGACTCAGTAACTTTTAATCCTTTCTTAATATAACAACAGCATCTGTTAATGCCATTAGATCAGGGTGTTTTATCACTTCATTTGTATACCAAAAACGTTACAAAAGCTGCTTTTTAAAATTTTTAAGAGCCATAAGTTGAAAAGTTGCTACAGTTTGTTTATTTTAAATACTTTTTTTGCTTTTGTATGGATTGGAGTTTCAGTGTTCCCTAGCACAGTCGAAGTGCCCTTAACTGAGAAAGCTGAAGCAATTTTCTGATGCTTGGCCATTCATTAGTCACAAGACTGCTATGCAGTTGAATAGAACAGAAGCAAATTATTAGCAGTAGTGACACCCACCTTAAGTAGTAATTCCTCCTTTTCGTATTTCCCCTTTTTTCTTTTAAAGACAAACTATCCCACCAGTTCAGAATGAAATACAATGCATATTTCTATTAACTTTGTAAAATAGGGATAAGACACCTTGTTTTGGTGAAGTCACAGGTTAAATTTTACTGCTGCAAATTATGTAATACATAAAATTTTATACTACAAACTGGAGGAACTTGTAAAGGAATCTGTAAAGATTTATAGTACTTATTATTCTGGAAAAGCTCTAAATTCCTAAATAATGTAAAAGTAATAGCTTAGTGTGAAATTCAAGAATGACTGTCACTGAATCCCTTTCATAGCTAACTGGGGTAAAAGCCTGTAATTAGCAGTGTTTCCATGTGTTTGCGCAGTGGGTAACTGATTCGCTTGCACGGTTCATTGCTACTTTGGGAAATCTGAAAGAATTGCTTAAATGAACTTTCCAGCATGAAATCAAGAAAAAGCCTGGGAAATGCTCATGATAGCTGTTAATATCTTCACATTAACAGTGAAACTGAGAACTTCTGGAGGAAGAAGGAGGAAATAAAAGTAGATTTTATTACTGAACATGCTAGCAAGAGGAGTGCCTATGTTCAGCTCCCTATAAAAACACTTAAATATGCGTAAAACACCATTTGAAGTGAGGTGTATGCACTGGCATGTTGCATAGTGGGGCACTGGGGTCTAGGATTTTGCCATCAACACTCAAGGTAGTTAGTGCATCATATTTTCAGCAATTAATTATTTACTCACGTGATTTCAGCATCATATAAGAGCACAATAGTCATCTTAAGATTAATATTCCTATCTTTAGTTCTCTAAATGTCGAATGGCCATTCTAAACTAGTAGAGGAATCCTCTGTAATCTATGGAGAAAGAATTATGTCTAAGGCGCAAAGTATCACATCTGTTTAGGTCAAGATGAAATGAATTTCCCGAGGGACTTTTCTGTCCCTCCTCCTGAGCTCTAAGCAGAGGCTAAGTGAGTAGTTTCGATTAAACACCGACCTTGTACATTGCTGGTCTGAGCATGGCTGTCACCCTAACTGCGCTGGGGCAGCCCCCGCACCTGAGCTGCTTTGTGCAGTTTTGGGCACCTCAGCGTAAGAAGGGCATCAAACGACTGGAGTGCGTCCCGGGGAGGGTGAACAACGTGGTGAAAGGCCTCAAAGGCAAGATTTATGAGGAGCAGCTGAGGTCACTGTGTTGGTTCAGCTGGGATGAGAGAAGGCTGAGGATTGACCTCATTGCCGAGCAGTGACCTCACCACACACTACACCTTCCTCCAGGGGGCAGCGGAGGGGAAGGTGCTGATCTCCTCTCCGTGGTGACCCCTGATAGGACATGAGGAAAGGGAATGGAGCTGCATAAGGGAAAGTGCAGAGTGAACATTAGGAAAAGAGTCTTCATTGAAAGGGTGGTCAAACACTGGATCATAATCCCCGGGGAACTGGTCATAGCACCAAGCCTGTCAGACTTCAAGGAGCAACTGGATTACACTTTTTAGTTTTAGGTTGTCCTGCAAGGAGCAGGGAGTTGGACTTGGTGTTCCTTATGGGTCCCGTCCAACTTGAGATATTCTATGATTCTGTGGTTTACTGTTGGTTTCAAAAGAATCAGTGGCTTATCTGTTCCCTTCAGGTCGTCTTCTGCTATGACTTCGACTTGACTTTTATATTATTTTAAAATCTGCATATGTATGCCCTCTCTTTTAATAGTTCATTTTAACAATAGATGTAAACATACATTCAGTCCACACTCTTTCAACTGTGTCAACACATCAGTGTTCTAGAGCCTGCACACTGATATTGGCTGCTGTTGAGTTAGAACGATTTACCCATAGGCCAACATTTTCCATACCTTGCACAATAAATATACCAGAGGGTATTGCTAGCCCGTGACAACAATATATTCTAGTGACACTCTCGTATTTACAGAGACTGGATATAGTGTTATTTTGAGTCTTTGTTTTCCCTCATTATGTTTGTATTTTTTTATAGCTCACAGTAAAAAAAAAAAATTAAAAATTTAAAAAAAATCATAGAACGGAAGTTTTTTTTTTACTGGTAGGTATTAAAAAAATCCCAGGTGTTTTAGGTTTTTCCTGCTTTGTTTTGGATCCCTCCTGAAGCCTGTGGCAGAAGCAGAAGAGAAGGATGCTTCTGAGCAGCCATTTATTTTATTTACCTTTTTATTACTGAGTGCTTTTCTGCTTTTTTTATATTTACAAAATATATTTATCTTCTGAGTTCTTTTGATGTTTATCTTGTCTGGTCCATAAGGATATAGTCCGTTTTAAATGATAGTTTTAAAATAAATTAAAAATTTCATAATCTTGAGAACTCATGCTAGAGGCACCAATGGTTTACGGTGTATTCTTATTTGCTTTTCTTGTTTTGTTTTCAATCTGACAGAGCATTGTTTTGTGATTTGGACTTCACAAATCTTAAAGGCACTCTCTGTGGTATTCAGAAATAGGTTTGAGAGGCAAGCAAAGAAGAACCGTAGCTGTTCTTTAAAAAGGCCATTCTTTCAGACCAGATTTTTTGCCACAAACTGTTGCTTGCATAGTGGAATCTGACTTGTGACTGGGATTTCTTTGCAGAAAAGGCCCGGGGTTATAGATTGCTACATCTGGAAAGCTGTTTGTGCAGCAATGACTGATTTTAGTTGGGATAGGCGTGGAGTAAACTGTACCAGCAAAAACAGTGCTATGGATAATCACAGATACCAGCACTTAAATGTAATTTATTCATATAAATTACAAAAACAGTGAAGGTAATCTTGGCATTGTTCTTGCCTCATGTGTCACACAATCTCATCTGCTCAGATATGACAAGATGATAAATTATACTAGCCATCTTTAATACTGGAATTCCTCGAGTACAAAAATTTCTTGCCTTCAAGAAAGTAAATCTGTGCAAATCCTATTTACTTCTGTAACTGTGATTGTGGTTAGAATATAACTTGTTTTGTAAAAATTTGGCTATTGCAGACCTCAGCTAAACTTAAAATTGTTGAAAGGCAAAAACCAGATGCTCTGACTGGCAAGAGAGAAAAACAGATGCTGAGGTAAATTTCCTTTACATTACCTGTTTCCTGGTTTATTATTTTTTGCTAAGTACTGTGTTTTGAACATTGCAACTTTCTGTTCATGATAAATATCACAGAGCATAACCCTACTGACAAAGTATTGCTCAACATAATTTTTGATACTGCTTTTCAATCAGTTTTATTTAATGCAAATGTTGAACATACATATGTTTACATCATTGTTTAAAGGATTTCTGTTTTGTTGTTTGGGTTAGAAATACAAATTTGAAAACAGTCCACCTGCTTTGAGATATATAGAAATAAAATTAATTTCTGTTTGTAATGCTTGTGGATAAGCTTGAAATTGGAGGAGATTTATTTTTTAGCTGAACTGAATATGTTAAGAATATAAAGTGTGAAGGATATAGGGAGTCATATCAAATTTTTGTTGGACCCAGTAACCTTCTTCCATTGAACAGAAACAGATGCCTGCAAAAGTGTGGAAGCAAGCAGATATAATACCTGATTTTGGAACTCTCCCAAATACTTTACATTTGGAGACTTCCTAGGCTAGTATGGTTTCTATGTATTTAGTGTCTCACAGTAAATACTCTTCTGAAAACCCACTTACCTATATTTTTAAAATGAGCATACACAATATATATTGTGATCATCTAAAAATGTAATGAGTAAATTATAAACATGAAATTGTGTAGACATATTTGCTTACCAGCCTTTTCCTTTCTTTCTGTGTAAGCACAGAATCACAGGATTTCATAAACTGGAACTGTGAATCTTCATGTTCCAGGAGAGGATATTAGTAGAATATGAATTAATGCAGTACAATATGAATTCGGTTCTATGACTGAAGTTTCTCAATACATAAAAAGCACTGTGTGGGTTTGAAGTGCCCCATATGCCACTGTGTCACTTCTAGCCCCGGTGATATTTAACATGGTTCATATGAAGAAGGTCAGAAAGCTAGAACCAGGAGGATTCACTGCCTCTGCAGTGATATTAAATATCATCAGGCACATACTGAGGTCTGCTGAGGGTTAGCACTGATCTGTGATTATGGTGGGTTTTTTTTAAAATCTATTTTAGTAGACCATTACTTACCCTGAAATTATATGACAGTGTGTTTCTGTAATTTTCTTTATATCAAACAAAAGAAAAGTGTAAAAGAAAATAAAGTGTCCTGTAACTGCTGGTCTCAGAAGATGTGTAGTATAACAAAAGATCCCCTTTCAATCCATTTTCCCTAAGAGGATTTTTTTTAACTTTGCAATATACTTTAAACACATTAAGACAATTGTTCGTCCTTTAAATTGTTCTTAGTACAAAAGGACCTTTTCAAAGTTTTCAAAGGACTGACTTTTATAACCAGTGACTTAGAACTTTCAGGACAAACTTAGATCTTTGCTGGCAACATGGATGTAAGAATAGGGATTTGGCATAGTTTGTATTTCAAGAAAATACTGGCATATAAGTATGCACCCCTTGAACTTTGCAAGGTAACTACAGCCATTGTTGTATTATTCCTTTTTAATTATGTTTTGATTTATAGCCTGGGGGTTGTTTGTTCAAACCGATATTAATGAGAAATAATTTCATTAAAATAAGAGAAGACGTGCATGTTCTTGAGAATAATTTGAAATTTTCTGTCTAGAGTTCTTACCTCACCTCTGTTGCCCTTTTACTAAATACCTGCACTGGAATTCAAATCCTACTAAGAAGCTGCTTAATTCTTGTTTTAACTATAGGAACAGGTATGGAAAGCCCAATCTGTGTATTAAAGCAACACTGAAAACATTTTTGGGTAGTAATTGGGAACGCTAATTGTTGATGCTTTCAGTTTCCTGGCCGTCCCAACAAAAAAGCAAATTCAGTAGAGGTCCTTTTTGCAGTTATTCACAGGACAAGAAGAAAGGCTAGCTTAGAGTTGGGAAGAGCATGGATGTCTTGATGGCTCATACCTCTGATGCAATCTGAGCAGCCAATTTATTGTCATTCTGACCCTGACTGTTACACTGAGACTTATGGTGGGGCTTATTGGCTCAGTTTCAACACTGCACTGCTGCAGTTACCCAGTTTCTAAGTCTGTAAGTCCAGCTGGTTTTGAGTGGAAGAGTTTTTGCTGCCTTCAGAATTCCACACAGGCATTTTCTGTCTGCTTCGTCCAGCTGTACAGTGATCTACAGTTTAATCAATTGATTTTGAGTAGTCAACTGATTTGAATTTGTATAATTGATTGCTGAGCACACTGGGGCCTTGGATTGTGATCTTCCAAGTCTGAATATGGGCACAGTTCTCCCGTCAAGATGAAGACTGCTTGTGAGAGCTGGAACAAAGGATGTGTGAATCCCAAGAAGACTAGTGAGCCCTAGGTTTGACTTTGTTGGCTCTTTGCCCATAAATTTGAAACTTGCACAGATACCATCATCATAGCTTCTATCACATATCTGCGTATCACGACAAATGTATTGGTGTGATGTTGGGATATATTTTCCTTCAAAATGCCTTTGCTTGAGAAAGACACTGAAGCTCTGTATATTGTTATTAGAGTTTGTAAAGTGCTGTCTGTCCTCTGCCATAATGAACAGGAAGAGAAACAAAGGGAGGTTGCATAGGAGTAGAGATGCTGGCTTCTTGGTCAGGAGAATGACCTTTCCAGCTTGGGGAAGCACCGTTCTTTCCCTGGAGATTTTTTTACGTTCCCTCTGATTTCTTAGAAGATCAAGATGAAGCTCTAGCTGGTTTCATGTATATGGTGTATATATCCATGATGAGTACCACTTCAAAAGTCTGCTGGCAGCATCTCCTGCAGGCATTTCTGGTGATCATGGGCTCAAGAGCCTGGCTCTCCAGAGTGGAATACCTGCAGAGAACTGTAGCTACATCTACATGAAGTGTTTTTCCATTTTCTGATGGGGATTCTTTAACTGATGAAAATATCTCTGTATCCAGTTATCACTCTCCTAGCACCAATATTTAGTATTCCGCTCATGTACTTCAAATGACATCACTTAGGTAACAAGAATCATGAGATGAAGATTGAGTTTGCAGAATAATTAGATGCTGTGCTAACCTGCGAACCTAGAAATATACTTGTTTTTTCCTTTCTCAGGTTTATTAATTCACAATAGTAATCAGTTATGCAAATATAGAAAGCATGCCCATTTTTAGCAGTTAAAACTTGCAGGGAATGTGACATTTGCTGACTAACTTCACCCATTTTATTTCAGAGGAAGACACAGTGTTCCAGGAAACCCAAAGATGGTTAATCCTCAAAACCGATCAATTAAAAAGACTGTAGGAGTGAATCAGCTTCCACAACTAAAGCGCTGATTTAATATTAATGCCAAGAACTTCAAGTCACTTTTTAAAAAATTTAATTTAACTGAAAGTTTCTAAATTGAAAATGAAAGTATTCGTGTCTTATTGCAATGCCAGACCCAGATTGGAATGTCTTCTTGGCTGCCTTAGTGTAAGTGTTCCTCTGCCTAATGGAATTGCTCTTCTAGTTGCCATCTTTGTACTGGTGAGCTCTGACCCTTTCCATTCTGGTTAACGTCAGTGATTCTGAGTGTGAGGGTGTTGGGAGACTTGGAGAGTATTTAATATCTTTACACACTGTGTAGATCCTTGAACTATCTGACTGCACAGCAGCCATGGAAAACAAACAAGCCTCTAGCATTTTTCACCTCTCAACCAAGAAGAAGAAAAAGGCAGACTGATGTAAGCTGAAGTATTGTCTAAATATAACTTTTTTTAAAAGCTAGCTTTTCACAGATCCTGTGTTGACTACAACTTTCTGTCTGCATGGTTTAGAAGCACAGCACCATTTCCAGCTGCTTTCAGCACTAGTAATGGATAGAAATGACAGAAAAATGGAGCACTTTTTGTTAAGGAATCTTCAGAGTCTATCTTGTGGAGGAAGTTGTTTCTTTTAAACACTATATATATGTTATGTTTTCTGATATTGGTATGTGGCTCTTTGAAATTTGAACTCTCAGATGAACCCTTGTATCCACAGTCTGGGGGTCATAAAAATCTCTGTCTTCTTCAGTGGCATTGATCCTTGTACTTTTAGGGTCCAAAATAGTGCCAGTCCTAAAAGTCATCTCTTCAGTGAAAGTAGAACTACTTTGTCTTTTCATTCTTAAGCATGCAATTACTGTTGCAGTTTTCATTACCTACATTTTAGTCATTAACGTTCGGCAGAATTTTTTCAAGAGGCAACAGCAAAAATGTTTTGGTAATGAAGTTTCAGTCCTCTGGGTTATGCTTTAAAAGCTCTTGGCAGAGCAAATGTGGTTGCTTGACTGCCCTTTATTATTTTAAGAGCATTCTTAACTCTTTGCAAGAACGTTTTTTGCCTCTTTAAGAGCAGTACTAATAGTTCCTTATTACTGGCAGCATTAAAGTGACACAGTAATTAAACTCATAGAAAAAGACAGACCAATGGTGCAGTTCTAAAATGCAGTGAGAAAAGACCTGCAGCATGGTAGAGCATATTCAGTATGGAAATCCAATTTTTTCTCTTACATAGTATGAAATTCATTGCAGATATTTGTCATGTTACCATGATGCATGTGGTATCATTCTTTCATAAGCAGGGTGGTCTGCCTGGCCAGTTTTTTCCTCACAGCATAGCACAGCTGGTTAGGTTAGCACTCTTCTGTTTGTGCTTTTCACATGAAAATTTTCCAAATGTTCATTGTGCTGGCATTTGTCATTGTGGAGAAGGAGAGGGGAAAAATCACCATAATAGTTCTATTGGCATAAAAGACAAGGGACATCTGCAGTAGTAATGAAGATCCAGTTCTTGGATTCATGCAGCAAACATTTCCTACTGCTGTCTCTGAATCAAATGTTAGTGCACTCAAGTCTGGTCCTTGTAGCACCTCAGAATAACTGGAAACATTGCACAAATATGACAGAACATTTTTTCACAACAGGAGACTTGGATGCTTCCCTCAAGGGTAGTCCTCGCTGAGGACTTAAAAAGAGGCTTTTTTAAAGCCTAAAAAGAGACATTTATTGGTACAGGAATGACCCAGGAGAAGAGCAGACTATGTCCTATTTAGTTCCTGTTTCAGCTTGCCAGGAGCAATTTGATTTGATTCACAATTTGAAATGCAGTAGTATGATAATTAATTGCTAAAACATGTGGTGTTTGACCATTCTAATTGTATGTCCAGCTGTAATGTCTGTTGTGCAAAGTGGTTATAGTTCTCTACTTGTACTCTTTGAATTACTTGGCATTTCATTTTCTTCCTGACTTTCTGCAAAATAAGAATGAACCTGATAATTAAGTTTGATGACTCCAATTTCTTTGCAACAGCAAAAAGAGAGTTTTTGGTTTCAAAAGTGTGGTGTCTCTTTAGACCTAAATAAAACTTCTACACTTCTAGCTTTCCCAAAACATGCAGGAATTTTTTGTTTGATTTGGTGGGTTTGGGTGAATGAGTGTTTTGAAATTCCTGGATTTATCTTGTGTGGGCTTTTCTTACTGTTTTGTTGTCCTGTGAAATGCGATTTGTTGACATTTGCAGCAATGAGCAGTTAGATGACTTTATATAATATCTTCTATATGAATATTTCAGCACTTTTAGGATTAATTAATCCTTCAAAGCATAGTATGTGGGATTATTTTAGGCCTAGAAGACAGAATCACAGAGCTAGGTTTATTTAAAGTAGATATGGGAGTGTAGCGATGTCCGGTTTTCCCCTGATTTCACAACAGGGTGATCTTTTGTAATGCTGCCAACCATTTCAGGATAAAGTCTGCCTCCTCTAAAGTCTCTGTGCATGATACGTTACACTGAAGGAATCTGAAACCAAAAATGGGAAACTGAATTGCTGACAGTTGTGGTCAGTGATTGAATGGAGCTAAATATCAGAGGAAGACAGGATCAGAGGTGAAGGTTTGAGTCTGGCCTTCTTCTTTCAGCATAGGATGTATTTGGGATTCCAGATATATTGGTTGTAGTGTGTAAGTGCCTTTAACTGATGGACTGGGAAATTTGATATCCTAACTCAGCACTTGAGAGTATGCTTCCTTTACATGGTTACTCACGTAATTCCACTAATTTCAGATGAGTCATGATTTTGAGGTAACTAAGGCATTTTTAGTATTTATCCATTGTGTTTCTGGAAAATGTAAATTTAAAATCTCAAATGCTGGTAAGCACACATTTCTTATTTCCAAAAAAAAACCCTTTCTTTTTTCTTTTTTAAAGTCCCATGATTAAAGATGGTATTGAGTCATGATATTTGTTTTTAATTAATCAGTTTAGCACCAGTGTACTCTTCTATGATGGAATAAAATTAAAATGTTTATTGGACAGGCATTGACTTTGTGGCTGATTATTATGTAATTATGCAGCATAACCACAGGCTCCAGAGAACTGGGGTGATGAGCTTCCTCATGTTCAGGATATTATTAATAATAAGCAAGGTATTTTGTTGCTTGAATACTTTGTTTAGTGGGTTCTCTGTATTTAAACTGATGAGGTGGTACAGCTCACAGTTTCCCTGATTCATATCGTATTCCATCTCCACTGGTAAAGATGAGGCACATAATTTAGCCTTAATACATTTCCAGTAGAGGAGGATGCTGTGCAGGCCTTTTTACAAATGTGATGCAGACACAGTAGCAAGGAAATAAATAAATTAATAAATAAGCAAGCAAACCTCTGTGTTATTAAGCTTCTGCTGGTTTTGCCAGACTAGTGTCAAACATAAACTGTACTTTGAAGTAACTCTAGTTAGAAGCAGATATAAGGTGCGTGGGCTAAAATCATAGCTAATTGCCACAGTTTTATCTCTTTATACACAGGTGTCACACTAATGGCAGACAGCTCTAGACTGGATAATGAGGCTTTTCAAAGGTGTCAGTACCTTAATTACTTGTCAGATCAGTTTAACCCTCTCTTCCAAAAATACAAACATTGGATTTAATTCCTTATAGGTTACCGCTTAGAATCCAGTTTTCCTGCACTTCACTAATCTGTGCCATAAACTACCAACTAAGAACCACGTAGAGACCAAATGAGGTTCTCATGTCTACAGGAGCAGCAGGCAGGTGGGGCCAGGCTTTCCCTGTGGTTCTGGGAGCAACTCAATGCACCACCCCACTGAAAGGGCTCTCCCAGGCTTCATTTCTAGGCTGGTAAGGTTCCTATGCTCTGGTTCCCATGTAACTTCTCACCCCTCCCTTTGTTGCCTTGGAGAATTCTGCTTCAGGAACCCATCTGTAAATTGGGGAGAACAGTGTGTTTCTGGTGCTGAGAAGTGACATGAAGATAAATACACCAGTGCTGGAGGGAAGCCAGATGGTAAAACCACAATGAATCTAAGTAAGTCTGACCTAAATCAAATGGGTTTTCTTTTGTCTTACAATGGAGTTGGATAATATTGGTGCTCTGTTGGTGCAGAAACAGCTGTAGCTGCTGCATCTCCCTGAAAAGATTTACTAGTAAAGGCTGATGTCAGGGTATTTCCCGATGAATACAACCCAGTGTGACACAGTAGTGACACCAGTTGCTGTGCATGTCTTGTCACAGGGAAAAATGCCAGCCCTGAAAAGAGAAGGACCCCGTGTGAGATTCAGGACACACCTCACTCCCACATCACTGGCTACAACAGTCGCTTCCCCCTGCACCTGTCTGATCCCTCCACACAAAAAACAAGTGTCCTGTGGGGAATCTGCTAAGGAATGATGTGGTGTAACAGAGCAATGCAGACTGGTTACCAGAGAAATTGTGCACAGCTGAAGGGTTATTTTGGGGGAAGAATGAAGCAACAACGCTGTGCACTCTTGACTCATCCTGTGCTGATTAGGAACAGGATACTGAGACATCTTAAAAAAAAAAAGAAAAGAACGAAAATTAGCCTGAGAATCATCTGTCCCAGTTTGCAGCTTAGAAGTCATACATCTAAGTCTGAGCTAATCACTGTATACTCAATGAGTAGTCAATGGGAAAAAAAACCAGACACCTTCAGAGTGAAACTCCTCTCATTCTAAGAGAGATGCTTAAAATGGATCAGATGACACATCAACTGGATTTCTTTACCCTGACTAGAAAGAGAATATAGGATGACAAATTCAGAATAACCTGTCCAGCATGCAGAAAGGTAAGCTGAACCCTGTTCCTGTAAATGTCTTTATTTTTCTTTCTCTGGTTAGGGACAGTGACACCGAAGATCAGTAGAGGGTCTGAGCCAAGAAGTAATGCTGAGCTGCAATTTAATTCTCCTTTGGGTTGATCTTTGGCTCTCACAGCAGCCCAGCACTCAACAGAGGGCCTGTTCTTTAGACATAGAATTTACAAGGCCCATAGATCTGTTCTCATGTTGCATCAGTACTTACAAGGACAAATTACTTTTCTTTTTTTTCTTCCCTTTGCATACATTTGGCAAGCTCCATGTTCTTTTGAAATCAAACCAACAAGCTGCTGAGTTATGCTAAAAAGCCCTCCCTACAGCCTGTGGACCTCCAGTATACAGGTGGGAAAATAAAGCCCATAGGTCAGTTTGCTACAGACCTCAGAACAAAACTGATGCAATTGTGATAGGAATCAACAACCCAGAGATCAATACCTTTTTGTGTGTTCCTGTCTCTTAAAAAGCTGAGCTAGGAATTTACTAATGACAAGTCAAATTATTGCCTGGGCAAATGTGTTCTTGGAGGATTAAAATAGTTTGCAATTCCTGCCAGGCCTGCAATGGCTGACAGCATAATTTCATTAGTATAATATATTCCTAGGGCGAGAATAATTTGTCCAAATACACTCGAAATGTTTGGATGAAATCATCTGCCTTGCCTTAGGTTGCCATCAGAAAGCAGAAATCAGGCCAAACCTTCAGTCTCCTCGACACCTGTGCAGCTAGGATGGACGCTGCTCCTGTGCCACAGCTCAGGGGGGTGTGAGAACCCCATGTCCTTCACTGGCTGGAGAGGAGAGGAATGGAGGACCATACGTCTGTGCTGAGTTTTCCACTCCAGACATCTGGAGCAAAGCACCAATCCTGACAACATACTGTGTCGTGCTGTGCTCATTGCTGCCTTGGCTAGTATCGTATTAATACCTCCAGTAGTTTCTGGGTGTACCCACAGGCAAGTTAAGCTGGACACGTAATGGGAATTCCTCACAATCCAAATCAAAAAAAGGCTTGAAGGAGATAGAAGAAATCTCTCTTTCTAACCTAATCAAAATTAGAAAACAACAAACTTGATATTGTAAAGCCATACTCAGTTCCCTGGCTCAACGTTGATGCTTCAGTCATCCTGGGCTGGGCCTGACCCTGGTTCCTCTCATGGGGCCTGATCCCCAACTCCACTTGCAGGAAGATGTCCTGCCCCAGCCTTGGCTGTCCCTGTCCCCAGGGAGATGCCCCTGGTTCCCCCTCCCTGGTTTGTACTGCTCCTGGCTGGGGCCATGACATGGTCCCTGCCCTGCCCTGCCTGCCTGGGATCCCCTGCAGCTCCCAACCCCCAGTTTCAGGGGTCACTGGCTGCCACCCATCCTGTCAGATTTGCACTCTTTGGTGGTGCTGACATAAATAACAATTCGCTGACTGCAGGAGTGATTTACTTTAAGCACTTTAGCACCTGCTGTTGCTCATTATGGGATTATCATGCCCCAGATTGTTCCTGGCAGCCTGGGGTTTACAGTGTTAGCACATGGCACGTGTGTGAGGGTTACCTTACAGGGGTGGCGGGTTCATGCACTTGCTCTGTCCTCTCCACGACCCTGCTTCATGCTAAGATCTCACATGTAACTGGAAGCCACATGTTTTAGACATGCAACAATCAGAAAAAAACCCCAACTATTATATCAACATGCAGGCTTTTAATGGTATATATCAGCATTTGACAGTATCTCATGGTTCCGAATAGGAGAGCATTCTCCACCGTTGGGTCATTTTGTCACTATATGGATATCATTCCAATTAGCCTTTCTTGAGAAGGCTAAGAAGGATACAAAGATGGAACTTGTGCTAAAGGTTCTGCAGACATCTGGCATTTCACACTGTCCCCTGGGCTGGCATTCAGTGGGGGAAGCTGTAACAGTTTTTAGGGCACATATTCCAAAACCCTTGGCAAAAATAGCTGTCTCACTCCTCCTAGTAATCTCCCCTGCCTACTTAATTGCTTTAATTGCTGGTTCTTCTGTTTTCTGATGTCTGCAGCACATCCTTTCTCACTGTAGCACTTCACAGGGCTGCAAACTTAGTCCTTCAACTTGTTTTATTAAAGTTGGTCACCTGCAGCCATAGAAGAGTTCAATTATTTTCTAGCCTGGTAACCATCTGTTTCCTAGTGCCAGCACCAGCCACAGCGGTGCCTGCTATGACCTTCCTGAACTGTCTGTCCTCTCTCCTCTCACCATCAAAACTTTTGCTGGAAATTACTTGACTTGTACTGCTTAGTAAGGCTCCAGGGAGCACTTTTCTGGTCTCAGGCAACCATCACTTAGGAGCAGTGCCCATGGCATTTCCAAGTAGGAAAGATGGAACAGTCTGTGCCCAAAGATATAGAAAATGGGAAAAAGAACATACCAACACTACAGAGAACAAAGCACCCTGCTGCTTTCTCAGCCAATGCCCTGATGAGGTGCAACAACAAAAGAACCCCACCAGCACCAAAAAATCCCCAACCCAAAATGATCCCCCCTAAAATCTAAATAGCAGGTTTATGCAGTGAAAGACAGAACTGGTCCATACAAGCTTTGAGTTGTTTTGAGGAAAAGTTCAGCATGAATATAAAAGCATTGTAGAATCAAAATTCATATAAACTTCAAATTTAAATAAGCATTGGTACAAAGCAGGGGGAGAGGAGGAAGGCTACTCTATAAAAGCCTTCCAAAGGTTTACTTAAGAAATACCTTTGAGGAATTGTTTTAAATCTAAAATGGTGCTCAGGGACAAGGAAAATACTTCTGCTACAGAACAAAAGAGGTTTGCTGAGGCCATAATTTCTTTACTCATAAAGATAAAGTTTAACAAGTTTAATGGACTGGTAAATTGTTATATAAAGAAAAAAGAGAGAGATATTCTAAAGTAAACCTGCATGCTTTTGTCATTCATTTCAGCTGTGGAGTGTAAGCATAGCTGAGGTACTTGCCCCATGTAACTGTGTGAAGACTGCCTAAAAGTATCTAGTAGATTTCTGGACCCTTTAAAAAATGATCCGGATAACATAGAATGTGTTTTATGTTAAGAGCCAGATTTTCAAAGGACTTAACATAGTAGATTCAATGAGGGACTGAATTATATAGTACTTGCAAGTTATATTCCGGGGGGGAATTTGCTGCTGACACTCTGTGCGTTGCGTGGGAAAAGTTAAAAAGTGTGGGATGAGATTTGCATCACTTGGATGCTGAATGGGGGGAAGCCTAAGCCAGCCAACCAGTGGTCCAGGATGATAACCAGGAATGATGGAGAGCCCCTGTCAACTCTGCTTTCTCTTATCCAACCCAAGTGGGGAGAGCTTCCATTTCAGTTATTGGCCACTTCATGATGAAACGCAGCTTAACCAGAAAATTCTGCACTGTGCTCCATTTCAGAACCCTCTTTGGAACAGTTTAGCCTTTGGAGAGTTTCTTGTTACTGGAGTTTTCTACAGAGCAGAAATAAATGCGTCACTGATGTCATTGCATGTACGTTGCAACACATGTGTTTTTCAGTCATCCAGAATTCTCTGGTGTTTGACAAACAGAAAACACTCTGCTGAAATGGTTAAATAAAATAGGTTGTTAGTTGCTTTTTTAAAAAAATACTATTTTGAAATGTATATGTATAAGAACACCGAGAGTAATCATAATCAAGGGAAAGAAAAAGGTTTCCTTAATAAGGAATGCTGAAGAGATTTTGTGTAACCTTTTCACCCACTCAAATCAACAGGCAAATCAACATTTCCATTACGCACATCTCTGGGAGTGATGCTCTTACCAGCTTAGTTATTTCACTTCGTTGTTGCCCAAGAATCATTATTTTAAATATAACAGGTCAGTCTCCCTCTTCTATTTTTTCACTGACCTTAAACACAACTGATATTTAAGAGTCTGAAGTTGTGATTTTGACAATTTTAACAAAGCAGTGATATCAAAAGTCTTTTGTCTATGAGCTGATTAGTCAGGCTGGTGACTCTTGATTAAGTTCAGGCTTCTTCAGTGTGTGCAGAAATATCAGAAGATTTTCTCTCCAGGTATGACGCTGTTATCAAATAAACCTTTTCTATTTGTATACTTCTTGTCCTGCATTTTTAAACTAAGACTGTGCTGGAAGCAATAAAGTTGCTTATATCTAAGGTTATTTTGCGGCATCTGACTCTTAACTGGGTAGTGGAAACACAAACCTTAGAAATGCAGACAGTTTTCAAGAAAAACTGCTTGATTTTTCTGGTAGAAAAGGTAGGAAATTGAAGTCAGCCTAGACAACACATGCATGCAGCTTTTCTGAAATAAAGACACTATTTGATATCAGGAAAAAAAAAAGAAATTGAAAAAAAATACACTACCAAATGTTGATGCTTATTTTTCTAAAATATGTATTTTATTTTCAATTAAAAAATGGACACATCTGTGGGAAGTACTTCATACCAAAATTTTTTAATGAATTTTAGTGACTTATATTTATGAGTTTGGTTTTGTCTTTGAATTTTCTGGTAGAAGGCACCATTTCAGCTGCTGAAAGCAGTGTTTTTGGCATGGAGGAATCGAGGTATTGCTTTCTGAGATTATCTATTGCCGTCACCATTACCAGAGGCATCGTGCTCGGTAGGGAGTGAATGTGCAGCCCACTTGGAGGAGATGCACATTCCATGGGAAAACTTGACGCTAGTGTCTGACAAACCACAAAAATCTGCAATACCTGAAATTTTGTTCTCAGGTGACAGTTATCTAACTGAAAGAGGATTTTCTTGGGTTCATAATAGGAGGGGTTTCCTTCTTGTTGCTGTATTGTACCTTTAACTACTGGGTACCTTCTTCAGGCCGGTGCGTGGAAATTGCAGGCAAGCCGTACAGCTCCGTGGATGACATCCCATTCGTCTGGGCTGGGCTCTTGGGAAAACATTTTTAAAAGGAGAAGTGGTTGAGCTAAGAATAGATGATTACTTCTAAATTTGCTTTCTAAGGGCCATTAAGTAATCAAACGAGCTCCTTTGATTGGGAGGAAAGCTCAGTAAACCAATGTAGTGCTGGGTCAGCGTGTGTGCTAGTGAGCACACGGGACAGAGGTTTGCATGGCGGGGTGGAAAGTTCCCAGTGATGGCCGTGGCCTGTTCTCTTCAGGATAAAGCATTTCATCAGGTGAATATTGAACAGCCCTTACTTTGGTCTACACCACTTCCTGAGGTCACCCTGCAGGTCATGACCCAGCCTAGGTGTCCATATTTTAAATGTCAGACAGCAAGACAACACAGTATACAAAGGTACTTACCTTTAAGACTTCATTTTATTTAGACAGTTCTGAATATGGAATAGTGTTATAATTAGGACACTCGGCTGGGCTGTAGGAGATGATGATGATATGGTGACTCAATTTCTCACTTGTCTGTGGGATAACAACTGTTTCCTGTGGGCGTTGTAAGCACTATAATTCTGTCATGTTCTAGAGGTGTTTCCAGCTCAACATGACAGGCATTACTGGTTAAATCCTGCAAGAGTCCTCCAACTCAGAATAATTAAACAAGAAAATTGAATGAATGGTGGAAACTGTGCATGCTTATTTTTTTTGTACACCAAAAAATGGGATTATTTGGGTTTATTGGCTGGCCACCCAGAAAGATGTAATACCCAGATTTCTGCAGTGCCTAGTTTCCTGCAGGCTGCTCAGGCCATGGACTGCTTCTGCAGCACAGCAGAGCCCTGATCCTGATTCTTTGTGACAGCCACTTCCACCAGTCTAGACCAAGTAAGTGTGAGAAATCATGGCAAGTTAATCATGTTTTTCATCCTCCCTTCCTGAAGGCTAAATGTCTTCTCTGTAAGGACAAGGATCCTCCAAAGGGTAAACCAGAGCAGTCTACATTTGCAGGCAAAAGGACAGCCACAAGTAGAAATCCATACTCTCTTCTGCAGTGTGCCATGGGCATTACTTTGAATTAATGGTTTCAAAATCTGCCATGTTCTGCTTCAGAAACTGATGGAGGAAAGGGCCCTTTAATCTTCCTTTCTTTACTGGCATGAGAACTGGACAAAATCTGCTATTTTGTCCTAACTGAGATTGGTGCAGAACATCCCTTATGACTGAATCATTGCCAAACACCCTTGGGTTAGAGAGATGAGCCTGAATGAAACTGTCAACTGTACTGGGAATATTTTCAGTTCCCTCCTCATCTCTGGCTCCCCTGCTCTGCCTTTCTCCATAACTTTTGAAGGAAGCACATAGGATACTTGGCTCGGATTTTGGATTTCATCCAAGTAGATGTAGCGATGGAAACCTCTTCTTACTGCCCTAAGTGAGAGAAGCACACAAAAAATGCAGAGAACATTGGTATATTAAAACTGATCGGGAGCAAATGGAAAATGGTAATAATAATAACAATAATATGTAAAGTGACTTTGCCCTTTGTTTCTTCACTTAAATAACTTTTGAAGCATGAGTTTATGTCTTGTAAGTTAGCTGTAGCTGATTTCGTTTTAAATTCTGCAGGCTTCTCAATCTAAGTACAGAGATCCGCCCACAAGAAACAGCTTGCAGACTCAGACCTTTAGCTGGAAGAGTTGGCTGACTTATGTCAATCAGCCTGCCAGTATATATTCTCCCTACTCTCTTCTTAAAATAGCAGTAGCTAGTTGAAAATTTGTTTTCATGGGGGTGGGGAGGTGATAGGAATAATAAAATGAATTCGTAAGCCTGGCTGTGCATCATGAAATATATGTATTGATTCCTGTGTATATTAGCCATTCACATGTGGTGTTTGGCTCCAGAGCTCACAGTAATGCCATTCAAAGGGATTTTGACATTTAAAGGTCAAGTAGCACCGCATTCATTGGGAGAGCATAATCCAAAAATAAGGGGAAAAAGTGAAAGTGAGCCTCTGAAAGAAAAATTAAGAGCAAATGATGGTGTATAGCTTGCCATTTTGTTTGAAAGTTGTTTTCAAGATCAGTCGGTAGTTTTTCTTGCCATTCACTGTGAAATATAGTTCTAAAAGGGGTATATAAAGACAAGCCTCTGGCATAAAAATGGCTACAGTGCCTCTCTGCTAGAGATCAAATAGCCAAGGTGCTTTGAAAAATGGGGGAAATAACAAAAAATTGTATGGCAAAGTTCTCTTTTCTGCCTTCTGCTTCCTTCTTCAAAGAGCTGGCAACTGAACTAGCCTTGCCTATGGTCCATGCTTTCCTCCTTTTCTTTGCTTCAATTTTTTTTTCTTTGAAATTCTTTTTCATCAGACAAAAAATTGGTATGTTTAGGAGAATGTAGTTATTGAGGAAAGAGAGCCAACTGAGTTATAAAGGCCCACTTATTCATCTTAAAAGTCGCTGAGTTGTGCTGGCAGAGGGCACACAGTGCTGCTACTTGCACAACCTAAGGGCAAGAAACATTTTTTTGAGCTCTTGTTGTTACAACACTTTTATAATAGGCACAGTCAGAGCAAAAACCTTCAGGAAAAAATGTAAACATTTTTATAAATTTGTTCTGTTGCATAAGAACTGAAAGGTGAAACCAACTTTTTCCCCATTCCAAAGCAAAAATAGACCCTAAGCACAAAGATCAGATTAAACTCTCAACTTTTCTTGAACTCCCTTTAAGATTAATGTAGAAATGTGGTTTAGCAGCTGGACTCTCTCCATGACTGTAAGTCACTGTTTGCTGTCTACTTTTCCACACCATCCAGCTCACCTGAGAATCTGCCTTCGATGTGTGCTGTAAAATGAGTCTTTAAGCTGGATTTTTAAAAGACTGACACTTAGCTAGATGGGAAATAAAACCAGCATGACTGTAATGATAGCACACACTCGTTCCCCCCAACTTTTGGAAGAATGAAAGCACAGGCCTGTCTTCTTTCAAGACATTTTCAAACTTCCAGTAATGAGTTAGCAGGAATTTATTGTCAGAAACTAAACACCATGACTGCCAGTGCAGAGTTCTCTACAGAACTGCCACGCACATCAGCCTGGCTGGTTTGAAACTACCATGTGTTGGCAGGGAAAAGAGGCAATGCACTTAAATCACTTCCAATATGCAAGATTTCTAGAAAAAAAACCCCAACAACACAGTGAAAGGTCTCCCATTATCAGATTATGATTTGTCACTGCAATATGGAACATGTAAAATGAAGGTTAAAGTATTTGCAAATTCATGATTGATTTGGCTGTTCTTTTTACCAAGTTTCTAAATGCTGGTTTTACAATCTCATAATTTAATAATGAAAAGAGTAAAGAGCAAATACTATGTATGAATGTCTGTGAAAGACATAGAAGACTAAGCAGTATATTTAAGTTGACTTAACTGGAAAAATTTAACAGGATGGTGCTGAGTTGTTGTAATGTACAAATTCCATGAACATTAATTTTCAAGGAGTGCAACAGTTTTGCCTCTGAGCTCCTCCACTGTGGTACAAAACAAAGGCACATGTAGTGAAATGGGATTATTTTCCTTGGGAAGAACTTGAGCTGCTTTCCCCCTACCAGAAGAAGCCAAGATGGTGAGAGTTGTTGTTAATTCATGAAGCAACTACTACAACACAGCTTGCTTTCAAGGAGGCTATAAGCTCTTCTTATTATTTTAACTAGAAAATAAATGAAGTTATTACTATTCCAACTATGATCAAATGAAGTTATTACTATGAAATTATTACTTTGATCTCCTGAAGCTAATAAAGGGGGGAAATGATGTTTTAGTAATTCTTCAAGTACTATCTGGTTATACAAAGTATATCTAAAATAGGATTTTCCGGGCATTCAGAAGTAATTCCAGATATTCTACAGTATTGTACACCCTGCCTAAAAATATGTCTCTGTGCATAACTGATTTTTTCCCCTATCATTACACTGCAAAAACACTTCAAAGCAATGAAAGGATTCATAAGAGGCATCTGATGCCTGGAATTCTGTCACCACCAGCCTGTGTCATGTCACAGAGGTATTCCTGACAGATGTGGGTCCTTTGGTATCTGTATCTCAATCATTCTTCTTCACTGCTGAGTGTCAATACACCAGGTCTATTCATCATACACAAGAAGACAGGCTGAGAGAGTTGGGGTTGTTCAGCCTGGACAAGAGAAGTCTCTGGGGAGACCTTATAGCACCTTCCAGAACATAAAGGGGGCCTGCAAGAGGGTAGGAGACAGACTTTTCACAAAGGCATGTAATGATAGAAGAGAAGAGGTAATGGTTTTAAACTGACAGAGTGTAAATTTAGATTAGGTATTAGAAAAAAATCGTTACTGTGAGGGTGGTGAGGCACTGACACAGGCTGCACAGAGAAGCTGTGAATGCCCCATCCCTGGAGGTCTTCAAGCCCAGACTGGATGGGGCTTTGGTCAATCTGGTCTAGAGAAGCCGTCCCTGCCCATGGCAGGGGTGTTGGAACTAGATGGTCTTTAAGGTTGCTTCCAACCCAAGCCATTCTAGGATTCTATGATTCTATGATCTTGGCAAGTGCACAACCTCTTCCTTGTCAGGAGCAGTTTCTCTTAATCTTATAATAGCCTAGGCCATCTTTCTGAGTGCTGTTTGTGTGGCTGTACGTGTCATCACAATGGCACCAAGTATATGTAGATCTGTCATGGATGCTGCCTGAGACCAAGTCCCTTGGCACCCTGCTGGGAGTTACCTGGAAGCATTCCCACAAGCAGCTCTGACAGTTTTATGTTTATGTTGTGCAGTGCTTTGGTCTCCAGAAGCCAGGGCCAGACTTCTGTCTCAGGATTATGTATCACCTTCTCTAATGAGCTGGAAAACACGCCAGAATACATCACTCAGAAACTTAGTAGAAACGACCATACAACAGCCACTGAGGGAGAATTTTCACTCATCACAGCTGCCAAAGGAGCTCTGTGCCAACAGGAGAGGCAATGCAGGACTGCAGCAAGCCACTAGCAATACTCTTGTCAGAGAAATATTGATAGCTTGCACTGCTACTTCACGAGTCTCAAACCAGATTTGATTTAAATGACCTCTAGGTTTGCATTCACAAACAAAAAGGAATAATCAAATTTAAAGATGCTTTGAGCATGGGTCTGGCTTTCAGTTGTCCTGAGGATCTTGCTGAAGGCCTTGGCTGGGCTGGTTTACAGGCAGTGTGTGACTGTAATTTGTTTTTTTTACACAGGTGCCCATCTTCCCCTTGCCATCAGGTCAGCCAGCCAGTCTGCAGCTGAGCTCCATGGAAATACAGAAAAAGGAGTAAAGCAGTTGTGGTTAAAAAGACCATAAGTTACTCCTTTTTCTGATGGTGGGTGAGTGCAGGTTGCATTAATCCAGTTTTTCATGCCAGAATCCCACTTTATTTAATGACTGTCTTAACTTCAGCCCTCAACCCTGCCTTTCAGGCAGTTTTTAAAGCATGCAGCAGTGCCAAGCAAGTACCTTCTCATTTCTCCATATCTGCAAGTTGAACTTTGCTGAGACAGGTTTCCATGAGTGAAAGCACTTTGTGCATGCAGGAGGATACAGTTGTCAGGGATATGACAAAACCTGATTGGTCAGGACTCTTTTTCTTTTTATTTTTAAATCCTGTTACATGAAATCGTGTTTCAGGTATTATTTCAGTGAACTCCAGAAATCTTAGAACGACTTAGACAACCTGTTGGGGGGTTTTTTGGTGTGGGTTTTTTTTTTCTTTTCCTCATGTTCAGGAAATTATCCATTTATCAGCCTATGGAAGTTATGATCCCTCCTTAAGTTGGGAAAATAGTCTTAAGATCCCCTCTCAAGACCAAGAAAGCAAGAGAGTTGCACCTAGAAAATGGTTCAATTTTTGAGGCAAGTGCATTTCCCTCTCACCTTTGAGAAAACTCAGCTGAGTGCCTAAAATAACAAGTCATCAATGCCTGTTAGGATGTGTGGAATGAAAAATTATATGGAAGGTAAATGACGCAGGGAAAGTAAAGGCTGTGTAGCTAACTGGAATGGAGAGGCAATTGTCCATTAGATTCAGCTTCCATCTAGCAATCACAGCCCAGATGTCTACAGGCAGGACAGCCACAGGAATGGACTCATACAACTCAAGGGTTCTTAGGAGAAGGTGGGGTGATGTTCTGGATAGGTTAAGCCATCTCCACCAGAGTTCCTTCCTTGCTGTGGTGTGCACGGGATGGACCACAGCCATAATTTCTAGCACAGTGTGTATAGTTTGCTCTGGATTATTTAACAACAGGAAATCAGTAAAAATGAAATAACAAACAGAACCTAACAAAAGCATGCAGTCTCTGTGTCCTGAGGTTTGATCTAGGCACAAAAATGTAAGCATTAGTAAAAGGTTACAAGATCACTTATTTCTGCTTGTTGTGGTGCTGCCAACAGCTCTTGTCATATGAAAATGCCTCAGCAGTGTCTTTCAAGGACCTTCCTCATCCCTTTGTTCTCCTCAGGGAATTTATCTATCACTAGCCTTTAAAGAGTCTTATATTTTCCCAGTTGGTGTTTGGAAGCACTGCAGAACAGTTTGAAGTATTCATCTGTACGTAGAGAGAGTTTATTAGGGTAAAGCAAATTTTGCAATTCGTAACATTAAATTCCTAACACATCATATAAATGTGTTATGTTAAATGTCTGGTTATCTGGGCAGGGTAAAACATGATTTTTTTTTTTTGCTCAGTTTATATATGGCATTACCAACATAAATATGGGATGTGAGTGAGATTAAAACATTTATTGAACTTTTATTAAAGCGATGGCTACTATGTACCTAAGTTAACTTTAAGTGTAAATTACTATTCAGGTACCCTTTTTCTCAGTTGAAGTTTATCTAATTTAAGGAGCTCAGGACTTGCCTCTTCACATCTTTTAATATACTGAGTGAGAATCAAGTGTGTGGGTTTCCATCACCTTGATTACCCTTGCCATCAGCAGGAGAAACTGTGCTGCAAGTAATAATAGCAATAATAAGATCATGTCCTTTTTTTTTTTTATTCCAGGCAGAACACTGTCAGTTTGCAGAGAAATATAATTCTTGCCAATAAGAAGATAAAAGGCTGTTTAGACCACCATCATTTGTGGTCCATGGAGAACCTGGAAGCAAAATATTTTACCAGTAATACCTGCATAATTGTGATAAAGATACCATTAACTTGTTTTCCTCAAATGGTTGTACCTGCCCATACCTACAGGCTGTAAATAAAGCTAAGTCTCTCAAAGGAGAGCAGATATCAGGCTCATAAGTAAGAATGTCTGCTTTCAGTATGAAAATGTCTGATCTAAGAAGCTTGAAGCTTGAAAAAATAACAGAAGATTCGTTCAGCCCTCCAGTGCCTCCTAAAATGAAATCTTTACGCTGCTGCTCTGTTAAAGCAAAATGGTGGGTCTGAAGATGAACTAAAGAATTGGGTCTGAGTTACTGACCTTCTGTTTGTTGAAAATAATTCTCTAACCAAGGGTTATTTGTTAGGATCACCAGTTGCGTTCAGACATTACTCAGTGGTCAGCAGAATGCAGCCTTGCTGGTTTGCAATGCTTCCAAGAACTGTAGAATCATAGAATGATGCAACTTTTTAGGCTGGACAAGATCTTTGTTAACACAGCACTGCCAAGTCCACCACTAAACTGTGTCCCTCAGTGCCACATCTACATGTCTTTTAAATACCTGCAGGGATGGTGACTCAACCACTTCCAAGGGCAGCCTGTCCCGATGCTTGACAAGCCTTTCAGTGAGGAAATTTTTTCATCTGAAGGACAATATATTTTGATTGCTTTTATTTTTAGCTTATTTTTCAAATCTATAAAAAATTCAGTTAGTTTAGGGTTGAATATAATTTGACTTACGGATTTATAAGAGCCTCAGAAACCTCAAAATTTAAAAAAAAAAAAACCAACACCACCAAAAAACAAACAATCAAGCAAAAAAAACCGCCCAAAACCCCCCCCAAAAAACCCCACCAAATTCAAACTCGAACCTCTGGAACAGAAAACCTGCAGACACCAACACAGGCTGGGGACCAATAGCTGAAAAACAGCTTTCCAGAGAAGGACGTGGTGGATTTAGTGGACAAGGTGACCGAAAGCCAACAGAACACCCCTGTGTCAAAGAAGGCCAGTTCTAACAGCTGCTCTCCCGTTTATTTGATTAACTTCAGTTCTGGACTTTACTCTTCAACTTCTTTAAGTTGGGATAGTACCATTTGATTACAAACCTGGGTGATTACCGTGAAGGCAGACTATCCAGGCTTTTTTCTTCCCTTTTCCTTTGAATGCTGAAGACTTCCACACACCAGTTACTTGTGCGAAGACTCTGACATTTCCATGAGCTGATCAGAATAGGCATGAGAAGACTCCAAGGATTTTCTTCCCTTTCCAAAAGTTTAAGTGACACAATCACGTTGGGGTGTTTTATTCTAGGGAACAGAAAAGGGTATCTGAAGAAGTAGTTTATTGCCCATACTCTGAATATTGTAATAATTACTTTCTGTTTGAAAATAATCAGATGAATTCTTGCTATTTTTGGGTGAAGCCAGTCATAAATTATCTACATTTTCTCCTTTATTCAGTTAGTCTTTCTACATAATTAAAAATTCTTCCCCATCCAAAGGGAAGTCTGCATTCCAGCTGAGTCTGAGTCTCCTAGAGGGAAAAGTTTTTTTTTCTTATTGCTGGTTTTTAGTCATCCCCTGCTGATATCCTGTCGTCCAGTCAAAACAGAATGAATTAGCAAGAGGCTTTCAGCAGCAAAAAAGTCTCTGAAGCTTTGCTGTAAAATAATACATGCAATGTACTGGAAAACAATTGAGCTCACAGTGCTGGAATATAAAATCCTAGTAAAAAGCACTAATCAGTTTGACACACCAAGCCCAATATTAATTTGAAACAATTTCATGTAGTTCTTAGGCATTGTCAAAATGGGAAGTGGATGTAATAAAGATACTAACACAATTAACTTATAAAAGTGTGCTGAGTGAAGCAAATAATCACATAGAAGTTTTACCTGATTGATAAATATGTGGTCAGATTTCACCTTACAGTGCTGAAAGCCTTGTCTGTTTTGGCTGAGAATATTGTGACATGCCTAAGAGCAATCAGGCATGATGACTAAGAGCATCTAAAATGACTTAGTATCCAAATGAAGAATTTTAAAAAACCCAAAACATTTCCTAACTAATTCAACTCACTAGATCGCCTGTGGACTGTCAGTGCTGATGTGAAGAATTGGCAGATTCATGCACAGTTAGAGACAGATTCTTCTAGAAGCCACCAAAATGGAATCTGAAGATAGTCTACAAATACACACAGTGTTGTCACTATGGAATCCTGTGGGAATCATCATGTACATCAGAAGAGCACAGAAGACAATCTAGATTCTGGCTGGAGCACAGGATGGAAGGCTAATCTGAACATTATCTATGTTTTAAAATCAGTTTAATGAAATCCATGAACCCGGTTGAATGGACACATTTTTCCTTTTTTTTTTTAGTATATAAATAAGGCACTTCTCATACTTTTTTTTTAAGTTTTGTGTGAAGAAAATGAGACATACAATCACTGTTGTGCTGAAATAATTCTTAAAATATTAAGATTTTTGTGATTCATGGCCAATTCAGACAATTAACCTGTTACACTAAACATGAAATTTAAATTGTTTTACACAACCAAAGAATTTGGAATGCTCAAATGCCTGTTACACTGTGAACTTGAATGTGCAGGGCCCAGCGTGTATAGGGTATTAGACAAAAGCAGTGGACCAAATTCAGACCGGTGAAGCTCAGCCAGATTGTTGTGTATGATTCAGTAAACTTTTACTCTCTAATACTTAACATAAATCATGTAACAATGCTATGCTACTCACTGTTTACAGATCTTCCTTTCCAAAGCTGAAATTGTTCTTTTCTCTATGAGGGCCACATTATCACAGTTCGGAGTTACTGAGAACAAAGCTGCTCTCTTGCTAAGCAACACTGCAGCGGAGGAATGCAAGAAATGCAGGAGTTCTGCTAATCTAAAGTACAGTCTTATCTGTTATCCAGGCCTGGTGTTTTATCTGTTGTCCAAGCCACCTGAGAAGCAGTATCTTGAGCCTTCTAATTTACTCTGCTTTTTGCAATTCTGGATTAATCTGGAATACAATAATCTGGTATTTTGCTTGTGTCACACCTGGTCACAAGGCTGGAGGTTGAACACTGCCATATACCATGTAACTCCTTATTACCCTATTTTTTTTCTGACCCATTCTTGGTTTTGGGACTGCAATAGCCCCTGAATATGTTGCATAACCCAGTAAAGAAATTTTTATAGCTTTTTTTTTTTCTATGGTGATCTGACATGAACAACCAACTTTTAAAATTATTTTCTAAGTTATTCAAGAACAGCTTCATTTATCTGAGATTTAATTGATGGAAAGCACAATTTTCAAACAGTGCTTAACAGCATGGATGCTCCCAAGGGGCTGTGTAATATGCAGTGATTTTTGCCATGAAGCTGATTTCTGTTGAAGTTGTTTTCTATAAATATTGCTTGATCTAATGGAACTTATTTTAGAGCTCTACTGAAAGAAATCAATTACCTCTTGAAATTTTTCCCAGTGTCATCTGGCATTCTAACCCCATACATTTTAGTTTCCAAAATAGATAATTTTATGTAGAGCTCTACTAGTTTTTTAAGATTTCTGGAGTAACTATAGTAGAACTTCCCTTTATAAAACAAATGATTTTTTCTCTCTGATGAGGCCTTGTTCTGCTAAAAAAGTCAATTTGATAATAAGACCATCCATTAGGAAATAAATTTTAAGTAACTTTGAAATATGTGAATTAAATTTGCTCTTCATTCAAAAAACCTAATTTGTAAAATATGTACTTTTAATAAGATCACAGTTCTATAGGAAATATGAATATTTAAATGCTCCTGAGCCTGAAGACTTTTTTTTTAATTTCATTTTGTTACATAATGGTGAAATAGACTATCAAAGAATACAGTGTTTCTGCACTGTTATGCAGTTAAAGGCATCTTAATACATTTTATTTTGTAGTGTGCCTGGTAGATTGAAATCTGATGTAGTCTGCTGCAATCGGCTGCTCATTTTCTCACAGATCACAGTGATTTTTTTAGTCAATGTCCTCCTCTCATTGAATATATGGAGAACAGCAAGAAAGTCTTATGCCAGCAGCTCCTCATACAGCCACCTACTGAGGACTGAGGCACCTGAAGTTGCCTAATAGCCTTTCTTTTTGGCATGCAGTGCTTTCTGTGTGTGTCCATAACACCCTGTGGCATTGCATGTCCAGGAACACCACTCTTCATGGGTGTACTACTCAGCATGGCTCACACCTAAAACCTACTGAGATCTACAAACTTGGGACAACATTCATTTCATCCAGTTTTGCAGCCTGTTTTGATATCCCTTGTGCCCCCTGTGTACTTTATGAGAAGCACAGGCACATGTGAAAGGGTTCAGATGCCTAGAGCACAAACAACTTTTTTGAAATTCACCTTCTTATGACTGTTCTTCTTGGGTCTCCTACAGCTTTGAATTAAGTCAAGGGTGGATCTCTTAGTAGCCAGCTCACACCTTTCTGTGCTTCTCATACCTACTTGTATGATTAATTAATTTTTTTTACTTCTCAAAACAAGAGATAAAACACTGCTTTTCATAACTACAGAACTGGTGAAGCTGAAACCTGGAACCCACGTGCCATTTAAGTGGTTGATTCCAGTGACGTGAGTGGTGCTAAAGGAAAGACGCAAACAATTGTAATTAATTTAGAGCAAGGCACTGAGTTAGATTTCATTGAAATTGTATTTCTTGTTAAAAGTCAGCCTGAGCCGTAATAAGAGGAGATGGCAAAATAACTTTTAAATGCATTTATTTTTAATACTAGAGGGAGACCATAAGAGAGAGATTGTCAAACAAAAAGCATTTTTTATGGCAGCAGTTGAATGAGGAAGAGCAATAAGATTCATATTGTCATTTTTCACAGGTGACTTGTTTATATTTTTTCAGAGAGCTATTAGGCTCTCTGAATGGTTAATGGGGAATTGTGTATTCATAACCTTTTCTCAAGGGGTACTTCAGAACTACCAAATATCTTGCTCCTCCGGTTGTCTTCTGGGTCTTGGCTCCCTGATCATCTATACCATATATACTGCTTCAGGGTAAGCACTCCTTTGGACTGAAACATTTATTTCCCCACAAAATAAAGTCTAGGTGCAGTTCTGGGGATAATTCAGTCCAAAAAGTGTTCTCCAAAGATGCTATGACCCTACACAAGCTATTAACTCCTGCGTTACATTCTTGCAACCCACTCTCAGTGGGCTTTACAGCCTCAAGAAGCCCTAAACGTCTCCCCAAAACAGGTAATACACTCTTTCTGTTTCATGGTGTAAAAATACAGACCTTGATAGGCTGAAACAATTTTTTCAGTTTCTACTAGAATATACAAGCTATTAATATACAAGCTATTTCTCAGCAACCAGGGCACCATGTAGGTCCTTGAGGAGGAAGCTCAGGGCTAGATTGGATGCAGCCAGTTTGTTCAGGCAGGGGATGTCCCTGTGCAGACAGGAGCCATCCTGCACCTCATAGTGCAGGGTTGTCCCTGTAGGGAATGCATTTAGCAAGGCAGGTACAGCCAAAGAAACTAAGCTTTACCAGTTATTCAGGCAACTGATGGCAAACAATTGTGTTTTTGGCAACAAACTACCGACAGAAGAACCTGCCCTCCACTGCTCCCCCCTGCTGCAGAAAATACGTGTACATTGGTCCCACAGAGCCTGTTTCATAGGTTTTGTACCTTGCTGAGGTATCCACACACTTTAATGTGTATCATTACACAAAAAGAATGTGTCTTTGACACACACTTCTGCAGTAATATTACTTTACTAATGCCAATGGCTCCATTGGGTCTCGGTGATTAATTGTGTACTTAGGTATTTTTTGCACTCGGTCCCAAGCCGTGTTCAGAGTAAAACTGGTATAGGTTTGTTCCACCATGACCTCTAAATAAAAACATCTGCAGTCCAGGGCCTTCAAAGTCCCTTGGGTTCATAATACTTACCTATAGGAAAATGGATGCTTTTTTGATCTGGGGAAACAGTGTCCAGTTAAACTACATTTTGTTATATCCATCCCCAGCTTTCATTCATATGCCAAAGGTCTACTGCTCCTGCAACCCTTGAAATTTTATTAAGAATTTTGCTACTGTTAGCAATGTGCTGAATCAGAGTGGGATTTTCTTTAATATAAATGAGCAAACCTAAGATGAACAGCTCAACACAGCTTTTCAGCTCTGCAAACTTGGCTATGCTTTAGAGAAGCTGAGTTCATTCATCAGAGCTGTTTTCACAGTTTTGAGCAGCATATATAATCTTTCCTTATATAATTACCCTTTTTTCTTCAATCCCTAGCACTTTCTTAAAGCTACTAGGCATAGACACTATTTTATGTTATTTCTAAACAAAGTAAAATTCTGTGATTCTTACAGTTTAACAAAAGGCAAAGATTTAAGTAAGTAATTAAGGTTTACTGATTTCTAGGGGGCTTAAGTGTATACTTCAATAAGCATATAGGTAAATGTTCTTCTAAGTCATAATTCTGATTTGTTTTTTTAATAATTGCATTATCTGTCCTGGATTAGTCAGGACACTATCATGTCATGCTCATGATCAGGTCTATTTTTGGATGTCTTCTTCATCTTATCCCTCTAATATTTGTTCTCTATTTGTCTTTTTAGTTATTTAGAAACTGCTTCTTTGTTTACTTTTAGAAAACAAACCTTTTGTTTTACTGATTCCCCACCTAAGCAGTCATTCTATTACTTGCTAAAGATCAAACTTCAATATCTGTAATTACTGAGGAAGATGCTTCAAATCTAAGGAGAATAGACTTGGTTTCATTTTACAATTAATGTGATCAGCAGAAGTATTACTTTCCAAACATCTTCAGTCTGATGATGCCTTTTTGCTGCTGCAGTCAAGATAAAATATGAAACATAAACATAAAACGTATCTCCTCACCTCTCTTTCAAATCCAATCTTAGAAACAAAATTTTCAGAAAGATCTTCTAAAAATACTTCATAGAAATCTGTAATGCAATTGCAGACACACATCCAGCCCTTGAAATTTCATAACCAAGTGCTGTAACAGCAACCCTTAGGAGAGGAGTGGAAACCTTCATTTCCTATTTAGTTTTCATTTGTCCCTTTTGGGGAAAGTAAGACAATATTCAGAGATCATCACTGCTCTTCATTTTATTGTATTTTATTGCAAATCTGTGTCTGCAAAGAAGGCAGCAGAGACACTGAGCCTTCCATCAAGGATACGTAGGAATACTTCAAAAATATATTCTACCAGGATAATAGGAGCAAAAGAGACAATTAGACAGTATCTGATGACCACAGAGGCACACCAGGGTGAAGGACAAGCTTTAGGATTAAAGCTTTAGGAGGATCCAGGGTAGAGACTAAGCTGAGAAGATGCTGTCTGTCGTTACTTGAGGCAGACCTGGTATCATCATTCTGTATTGAGTCCTTTAACTCAGAACTGTGCGGCCAGAAGGGTAAAGGGTTTGTCTTCTGCTGGTCATGGTAAGACACAACCATGTTCCCTCTGCTAAAGCCTGGTCATAATGTCACAACAGGCTTTCCAGAGTGCTCAGCAAGGAGAAGCAGAGATGAATGTGCACACACATAGCCCCTTCTCCCATTATCACACAGTACTCATTTCCACAGGCCACTGGTCTGATTAACAACTGATGCCTGTTTCCAATTGCTGGTGTAATAGAACTGTTAATTTTATAAATGCCTTAATACTCGACACATAACCTAATACTTGCAAGAATAAGAACTCCCTGAATACAACATAAACTGGGACTAAGAAGATAAAAGAATATCTCATACCAGTGGCCCATTACAACAGCCCCCCCCCGGCTTTTAGGGGTTATTTATATGCCATTTGTATTACAGTCACATGCAAAGGGCCCCCACTGCAATGTACTGAGTCACAAAATAAATGGCAGTATTTTCTTTAGCACTGTTAAGATAGGAAGCATATGCTTGCGAGTGCTGCACAAATCACACCGTGGCAAACGCTTTCGAATGAAAGCCTGAGAAACCAATGGGCTGTACCTCTCAAACAGCAGGTATGTTATATATATTATACATGTTATAGGTTTGACCCTGGCTCTCTGAGGGGGAGATTTATGGTGGCTTGGGGTAGACTAAATTCCCTTTAAGGCTGCTGTATCGTATTTCATTTTAAAAACAAAACCAAAACAAAAAAACCCAAACAAGGCAATTTGCTTTCCTTTGAATTTTAGCTCATTCTCATATACAAGGGGAAAAAAAAAGATATATAAGAAACTCACGATAAAAGGATGGAGAGGCTAGGATGTACAACATAAGAGGATCTGTACAAATACTAAACAGTTAACCTTCCTTGTCTTATTTTACATTGTGTCTGATGTGTGTACATGGGCATACGTCAATATCCTCTCCTTTTCCTGTTTCTCTCTCATTGTCACTGATCCTTCCCAAAGTATATCTCCTTATATCAGGCTTGTAGGCAATACCTTGCCTTTCATCTTTATATAACGACTCTCCCCCTCAGTTTTCAGAACAGCAGCCTGTTTCTTCCTCTCAGCCCCCACATGGCAATCACCTCCTCTTTGCCATATAGCTATGCAGTCCCTCAATTCTCAGTGCATACACACATGTAAATTTTCATAAATTCAGGAGTATACCTGTTCTGCTTTTGTTCTGCTGGATTCTACTTGTGGGAAAACATGCCAGGACTCCTTATGTACCTAAGGGAGAGTATTTTAATCTATAGTATCTTGTAACAAAACCAATAATATACATGATTTATTTAGAGTATAATCTAATGAACTTGCTTTGCTTAAGTTTGGTAGACACACTGCACCTCTTGGTTTAATGTTGACACACTGTGAAATATCGATGGGGCTGACCCAAAATAGGTGAAAATTAGTGCTCTTTAAAACCTATACTCACAATTTTCATTTTAACTTGTATCTCTGAGAGCATATGGTAATAGATACAAGTAAGACCACACATTCCTACTGATTAGACCAGTGGCATTTTACACGCATATTATTATCAAGCACAGTTACAATACTATAACAAGCAGCGTACATTTTAAAGGCCTATCTTTACTTTGTTTCCTCTTTTTTCTTCACCCAGCTTTGTGCTTGTTTTATCCTTTCTCACCCAGAAGCTTTGTGTCGCCTCTCTAGCTCGAGAATGAAAAAGTATGAACACCAAAAACTCTGCAGGGAGTTCAGGAAAATCGCTATTACAACATTTCTCTCTGCAGTTTTCATGGCTTCTTACACAGACAGAACAGCAGAAAAGGTGCAGAATCTAGGGCAATTCTTCCAGCTTTGCACTATACAGTATGTGGCCGTGGGGAAACTGAAGGGCTCACTGTGTATGCCCAGTAACAACAAAGCAATCCCCATTTAATGAGAAAGGAGGAAAAAGCATTTTTCAAACCAGATATTCAAGGATTCATCTTAATATGGAGTTCAGCCTTAATATGGAGTTCAGCCTTAGTCTGTATAGGGTCACTTCAGCTCCCTTCCAAAATAAAGCTATCAACTTCTAACAATACTATTTTTACTTCATAAGCCTGACCAAAGCACAGCTTTAGCTATAGGTACATTTTTCAAAACTATTCACACAACTCAAAAGTAATAATTATTCTGATTTTTTCTTTCTTGCTAATCCACCTTTGCCCTTTGCTTCTTTTTCCCTCTTGCTCCCTATTTTTGTTTGCCAATGGAAAGGGAGAAAACAGCAAGTAACATAAGTAATCCTGGGTTCAGACACCCACTATCTGCTGGACTATTTCTGTATCCAGCATCATCAGGAATTAGATAAAATATGGGATCCCTGGAAACCACAGCCCAGGAATTACATGTGTGAGTCACTAATAAGTAGGCAGTATGGTTATGCTCCTGCATGCTGTGTGCAAATGTAACATAACTTAAGTGAGCCAGAGGGGAGTGTTGAATATTCTGTAGTCCTACTTTCATTCTGGAATATGAAGTAGCACAGGAAGACAATTTTCTTACTGACATGATGGGTGTTTGGGGAATATGCTGAGCTGCCCAAGGAACCTGCAGGGATTGCATAAATGTATCTGTCTGGCAGACATTTACTGAGACAGAGGTTTTCTGTACTGGTTTAACTAAAGACATGAGACTCATAAAATTCAGTGATGCTCAACTAAAAATTAGTTCATCTAAGGTAAGGAGCAAATACTGTCAAACTGAGTACCTACCTGAGCTTTCAGCATGTCTTTGGCAGTGCTGAGGTGTCCATTCTCCCACAGAGACTCTTCACACTCTCTGGAGGATCACTGCCAGCCTGCTGCCCTTGGCGAGCAAGTCATATCCATCAACGGCCTCCTGATCATCTGCAGCCACTGGAAACTGAAATCAAATTGGAGAAGAGGAGAGAGCTCAACTACTTTGAATTCCTGAAAATGTTATGAAATAAGACACCTGGCTAGAGAGAAAAGGGCGTTTGTGTCTGTGCTGAGGAAAAGATTAAGAAGCTCTCTCACCATTGGACATCCAAGAAGCAATATAGGCAAGATGTGCAACAGGCTAAACTCCATTTGCTCTTCTGCTCTGAGAACAATTATTTCAGCATCTGCCTTAAGAGTGAGGGAACTTCCTGCATCTGATGGTAAATTGTGTTTAATCACTTTTACAATGTTGGTGACTTTCATCTAGCTAAGTGATTATCATACCATTGTGCAATGGATTTATCACTTACGGAGTTATTCCCTTTTGCAGGTTTAATATAGTGTTTTACCAAAAAAGAGAAGTCCAGGTTCTTTACCAAGAGTGCAAATTTAAACAATTTCAGGCTGATACTTTTATTTTGCTTTTAAGTCTTTTTTTTTATCTTTTGTTTCTCAAAACATTTAAATAGCTCAACTAACATGGGAAACATTGAAATTCTTTAATAACATCAATCTACCAACTTTTGTTGTGTATCAGCTTATATAATGCTCAAATCTATGCTGAAACTGTAACTAATCTCATAACATATGTTAAAGTATTTTAAATTATAAAGACCATTATATATATTTAAGTACTTAAGGATAAAGAAAGGTGCATTTTCTGAAAGATTAGCTGTCAAACTTACATTGCTTCAATTTTCAATAAAAGGCTTTAGGCCACTGTCAGACAGCAGGGGAAAGCTATGCTGACATTAAGAAGGCAGCTAGAGCAGGGGAAATATTCACATTGTAACATAAAAGAATCCCTGTTAAACCATCTGAGACTTATACACATACAGGATATTGAGGTTTCATGGTTTTCTCTGCTATATGCAAGAAATAATACTTTACATTAAGTTACTTGCCATCTTAAAATGATTGAGCTTCATGTTTTCTGCATGGTTTAGTACTTTAAAAGTGGGACAAGTAATTATCTCTTACATAATAAACCATCTGCATGGATATAATTAAACATTTGCTCAGTTGTATTTGATATTAAACTAGAAAAAGAATGTGGTTAAGTAGCATTTATCATGCAAAAGATGTCAAAATCAGCTGAAAATCCATCTATAATATCCTGGTTAGTTGCTAAGCTTTTGAAGGGGTCTTGAATAGATCTCAAATGTGATGCTGCATAACTCAGGTTGACATGGTAACATGCATAGTAAGGAAAATCTCAGCTTTATTATCAACTTCATTTTAATTCCCTCCCCTTTTCATATGCTCCCCTCAGTTTCTGGAGTAAATGTATCTTAAGAGTCTCTGATTGCAACTCATAATCATTTGGTGTAATTAAGATGGCGTGCTAGTCTTTTATTTTGTAGGCTGCAGAATAGTAGCAGGTCTATGAGATGAATCCCTAGCAGCATTTTTTTAATGCCCATGTTAAATTTAGTGCTGTTCTGAGAGAGATTATGTGTGTTGCTTGGTTAATGGGATGTTTGCTATATTCAGACTGATCTGGCAGCACTGTGCCTGAGGAAACAGGCAGAGAAGAAATTCTCTCAGTGTAGCCACTCTTAGAGATATATAAGCTGTTAAGGGTCAGTGACCACAGCCATAGGTCCTGGAGACTCTTGCTGAGAAGACAAGGCCAGAAGAGTCATAGCTTGAGAACACAGGCTGAAAGAATGATAGAAGGACAAAAAAGGACCCTGTAAGCCAGAGGCAAAAACAAGTTTGCAAGGTCAAAACTGAGACATAGCCAACATTTCTTTATATATTTGGATAAAACTGAGGCTTCGTAGCTGACTGTCACAAAATTATATGTTTTAATGTAAACATATCTTTAGATTGTTAAAAAAAAAATCATTCTAAGAGCTTTATTTCTTCTGCAAAATAAATCATATTTTGTTTTTGACAAGGATTCAAATCTTTGTACATTCCTTAAGTATTTTCTTCTGTGCATGAGAGAGCACTACAGATTGGGGTATGGTGTGGGATGTGTCTGGCACCTTATAGCATGTGATTGAGCAGAGGGAGGAAGGGAGGGAAGAAAGGAGCTGCAGAGCTAAGATATCCTCTGAGGAACACGATAGTCAGACTTGGAAAGCAAAGTGCTGCACTGCATGGATGCATGAGGCACAGACCGAGGTAAAGAAGAGAGGCAGGACCTGTTTCACTGTGTGACACTTCACAGGTTGCTGACTCAAACTCACCCAACCCTTTCGCGTAAGTCATGGGTCATAGAGAGCTTCAGCTCCAAGACTGCTTGAGGGATAAGAGAACTGTGAGATTCCACAGAGGACAAATAAAGGCAGACTCAGAGTGACCAAAAAAAAAAGCTTAGCTGAATCTTTCTCTGCAACCTTGACACTGGTTACTCTTCAACTCCCAAAATAACTTGCCACTTAGAAAAGTGAGATGTTACCATCACAGCAGACAACGGTGTTAGGGAGTGAGAAGCGAGTGTTTAAGTTGTCTCCTGGCTTTACTGGGAAAACTTGATTTATCATGGAAATTTTGACATCACTGTGAGAGATCTCTTACAAAGGAAATTTAATTAAAGGATTAGAAATACTTGAAAAGGAACCTGGGAAATGGAAAGATCTTCCTCTTCTCTGATAATTGTGAAATTAACAAGATTGAAAAATGGTTGGAACTAGCTTGTGTGACAGCTTCTGGGTCCATGGTAGCTCCACATATCTACATAATGTCTGATTCCTTCCACAATGGCACTCCACAGCATAAAAAAACCCAGTCTTTTTTTTTTTTTAACTTAAAAGTAGGTTTTCTGTTGTTCAGATAATTCTTAATGTAATAACCCTGGTAAAACTAAACTGAGGGAAGAAAACAAGAATAATTGTTTGGAGGCAGTTTCCCCTAGGCCTACACCACCCAAAAAGGAAGAAAGAAAAGACAAGTTTTAGTGTCACTATCTACTGCAATATCATCAATTAATTGTTAACCCTAAAGAAATGCTATTTTTTCACAAAAACTTCCTTTATTGAAGCTTCACAAACTTAAACTAGGCCCAATTTAAGGTTCTTTAAAGCTTTAATGAGGTATAATTCTGTTTATGTAAAACAGCCTTTTTCATGAATTTTCAAGGGGTATTTTACACTAAACTTCTGTATACTAAAACAAAATTAATTAGTTCTTCAAAACAGAGGACTCTGAACTTCACTTTCATGGCAAATTAGATTTTGCTTTGTTACTATCTAAGAGCATGTGGATTAATTTTCTTAATACCACTTTCCTTTCTATCAACAACAGTTTGAATGTAATCTTAAGATTTGTCTTTGACTTCTTTATGGCTATTAATGGTAAAAGCATCTTTTTATCAAAATTCATGTGTACAACTATATGTGAATTTATTTCACATTTACTACACCTAAACTTTCAAAATGTAACCACATACCCATGTATGGTACAAGCAGAAAAAGAGTTATTGGGCAGCTACCCTATTCTCTTCTAGATCTCATTTTTCCCCCCACAAACATGGTTACCCTATAGACTACAATGGCCCTATTAATTACCAAAGGACTGAGCTAACAATCCAGAGAGTGTTAAAATTACAGAAAACATCAATCTACGCCAGCACAGAGCTTTTGCCTTACATTTTTTAACAAGTAATTCTAAAATAGCAACTCTTAAAGATGTTTAATTTTGAATCATCCCAGATCATTGTCTTTTAGACTGGATGAAGACTTTCCAAGGTCAAGTTTTTGACAAATTTTGGGCTAATTCTGGTTTGGTGCAGTAGAACTGGAGGTGCCTGGAACTGTCCAGAAGGGTAGTGTGTGGGGCTGATTCCAGTTTTTTTATTTAGGTTTCTAAAGTCTGAGTCCAGTTTTAGGCATTTAAGTTCTTTCTCTGGGGGAAGATGAGAAGACTGTCAGCTACATTTGCCTTCTCCATTTACTGGCAGTTTAGTTTCTCTCAGAGAGTCCTAACTTTCATTCTTTTTTCCTCTGTGTTTGCTGATTTTGTTGTCTGTGCATCCCTGACACAATCTATGGTGACTGTGGAATATTATACTTTGATCTGATTTTACCTTGAGCCATGTTACCACAAGAGTCACAATTACTCCTTCATTAAAACACTGCTAATTAAACCAGTCTGCTATGTCAGACATAAAACTTTTACTGCCTTCATATTACCTTAGGTTTTTTTAGCAATATTTAGGATTGATACCCGTGGTCATTTTGTTTGTCTTTTACCTGATGAACCTTACAGAAGTACCCAACCTTACGGTAGCTAAGAATAGCCAAATTAGCATCACCAGAGATATTACTAAAGAGGATTTCTCTAGACCTTATATTTTAGATAATTTGGAGATAAAATTGTTTCCTGCTCAGCATCTTAAAATAATACTTACTATGTATGCATGCACTGATGGTATTAGACAGGCTGAAATCTCTGAGATTACCGTGATAGTTTGAGGGTTGAATCTCGTCTAAATTAATCAGAATTTTACTTTCAGCAATAATGTAGATAAATCTTTAATCAAATGCAATGGAATTAATTCTACCTGCTGCAGCTCTTTGTCCTGGGGTGGTTGAGTGGAAGGCCCATCAGTGCAGACCATGTAAGCAGCAGACCAGCATCCCTCCTCAGTATACAACCTGCCTGAGGAGAGAAGTGGTAGCCTAGTTACAGCGACAGCTTTGTCTTACACCTCTAACCTGGGAATGGACTGTGCCAGAGGATGCCATCCAAATCCTCACTCAGAAAAAAGCCCAAAGGATCTGATTCAGGCTGTTAACAGGAGCTGTGGAACTGAGGAGACACTGCTTGACAATCTCATATGGCCAGCGCGTCACAAAAAATAGCATCTAGAAGGTGAAAAAACTACTCCTATGCAGTGAAAATTTGAGACACTTCCTAGGTCACTAAAGTCTTCCCTGTTGGAGAAGATGAAACAGGAAAGACTTATAAATATGATTGCCTGGCAAAAGATGCTGAGAATATGGAAACTATAAGCGAGATTGAAATGAAAGCAAGCTTTGAGATACCAAGCCTTAGTTACTGAACAACTGGAAAACAATGGTATGGCTGACTGAAGGTAATCCTCTTTTGATTGAACAATACCGTCTGCTTGCAGACAGGTCCAAGGGTCAGAGCAGACCCTGCTATCTTGGCAGAAGGGGTCCAAAGAGTAGTTTTAGAGTTTAAAATGTAACGCAGTATGGTAATGCAATGATTCTTATAGGCTGTATGTAAATGCTATAAGATTTGTGGCTTGTACTAGATTGGTTAATGAAAATTAGAATATTCAGCACAGAAGATGATTTATTGTATTGTAAACGAGAACCACTCACTTCTACTGCTTCTTCTTCTACTGCCTCTCTTGCTCTCTCTCTCTCTCTCTCTTGCTTCTCTTGCTCTCTTTTGCTTTTCTGGCCTGCTCCGAGCTGCGGCTGGCAGCTCCAAGCAAGGTCCCTGCGGTCCCTTCACAAAAAACCTCATGCTCTAACACCTGACTTCAGAGATCTCTCGTCACTATCCGCCCACTCAGGAGATCTTACACTTCCCACCTCATTTCTCGTCTCTGAATGACCTGAGATCTTCCCTGGTGTTTCCTGTTTATGGCCCTCAGACATCCCTTGGTGACTTGGGACACACACTGGCTGATTACCTACCTGAGGATGAGCTTACGTCTATCCCTCCCTCTTCTCATAAAATCCCACCTCAGCTACTGTGATGTTCCAGCCCTCTTCTGATTGACAAGACCCACTTGGCAAGAATATATTATTTGGAGATTTACTTCAAAAGTGTCGCTAGTTGATGAAGAATTTCACACTCTAAATTCTTTTGGGAAGCAGCTCCTTTTTAAAAGTAAGGTTTGTAAAATTGTATCCCAACCCTAGCCCCTCTAACTTATTTTTAAAATGCTGGTAAACAAGACTACCACATATGCTGTTCTTAGGTAATTCAAAAAAACACAGTTTGTGCATTTATATTCATAAAACATTCCAGCTGTCTCTCCAAATGAAAAAGACAGTCCTGAAATCTTCAGCCTAGAGCACGTGAATACCACTGAGATTGAGTTGAGGTTATTGTTAACATACATATTCTAAATTATTTAAAATGTTTCTGCTAAAGGTTACCAGTCAGAAAAGAAAATCAGTTCCCTTTAACTAGTTTAAACCAAAGATCAGCAAATCAAATCAGCAAAACAGCTCTTTAAACGTGTCCTTAATCCTCCCTGAAATAATAATATCTGAAAGAAAAATAAGAGACAGAAGTCTGACAAGCCATGCTGAAGGTCTTTTTTTTTGACATAGTTAAAGCATTCATGGAGTATCAGAAAGTGAAATAAGATAACTTTCCAATACTGAATATGTTCGCTTTACAATGGCACCTCTTTTCATTGGACAAAGATGTAGAAATAATTTTAAGAATATTTTATCCAATGACCAGCAGGTAATTACATCTGCTCTATGTAAAGAGAATTAACTACTGGTCTGCAGTTTAAGAAGATGAATTTCCTGAAGAAGTCAGTTTTAAGCAAATAAATGAGAAAAAAGAGTCTGTAACAGTGAATGATTTTACCAGATTCGAAAATCCAGTTGTGCAGTTAGAGAGAATGTTGTCTTTTTGTCAGCCTCAATGAACAGAAATACAGAAGGACAGATAATAAAGCAAAAACTTTTCTTTTGCCCATTATTTTAAGTCTGGACAAGTGAAGTAGCAAAAACAAACATATGAGAAATTATCAGTGAGAAATTGTACAACCAGAAATAGTAAGGAGAAAGAAGAATTAAAAAAAAATTAAATACTTTGAAAAAAATAATCCTAGCAAAATCACAAGACTGTTATTAGAAGGAAACAGGTGAAATTCTCAATAACGATGCAGAACAGACAGGAATATTCAACTAGTATTTCTTCATAGTACAGTCCCACCCCAGTCATGAATGCCATATGTTTTTGCCTAAAACAATATGGAAATAATTTTTAATACATGAGTAGTTTAAAAAGAAACTATTACAGGTCTGCCTGAACAATTAGTGTTGCTATTCAAGAAATTCTAGGATGTTAAGGATGTAATAAAAACATGGATAAAGCCAGGGTTACATTTGGACAACACAAAAAATACGATCTTGATTATATAATTCTATCTATACTGAACCACTTGAAGGTAAAACAAATGGAGTCCTGATAGGTGACATGATCAATACAGAAAATGATTGTGTAATTAGTGACAATGAGCATATCAAATTGGGCAGTTTTCTGGGTGACATTGTCAGATATGATTGATAAAGATGACTGCATTGACAGGCGCTTCTGCGAAGCAACAGACATACAGCAGCATATCAACCTAATTAAGTGATTAGCATTGTACAAAACCAGTGTAACACATAATAATTAATTGTGAAATGGCTAAACGGCAGATCTACAAAAGTAAGTATAAACAGCTAATCACCATCCCTTGGGTAATTCCTGAGGAATTTGTAGAGTTCTGCTGTTTTTCCTACGTGAGTTTTTCCCGAGGTGCGGCGGGTGCCAGCACTCCCGGCCCGGCGCAGCGCAGCCCACGGCTCTGCGGTGCCCAGCTGGCTGGTGCCGCTCCGATTGCTCAGATCCCAGCTGGGAGCTGGCACGGGCTGCTTGCTGCACCGGGCACATGCGGCGGCGGCGGCAGCACCAGTTCCCTTGGCCTGGCGCGGCATCCCCAGAGCTGAGTGCCTCTCCGACGAGAAGTGGAGTGAGCTGTAAACACACCCTCGACAGCGCTGCCTTGGGGGATTGAGCCCCGCGTGTCAGAAAGTGCTGTCCTCCGCTACTGCATAAATTTATGAGTGATCTGAAGAAATGTTTAACAACATTAATGGTAAAATTTTCAAAGGACATAAAATGCATAAAGCACTAAATAATGCAAAGGAAAAACAGTTTTTCTGTAGGGAAATTGACATCCTTTAGTAAGCCAGGATCATTTGAACATGCTTTTTGCGACAGCTGAATGCAAGGTCATTCAGCAGGAACAAAGAATGTAGGTCACGTTTAGAAGACTGGAGACCGTGTCCTGGAAAGCGGTGACTCTGAAAAGGATTTAGGGGTTACAGTGGTTAGCCAACTAAAGAGAAGCTCCCAGAACAATGTTCCAAGGCATGTGGTACAGCCTTCAGATACAGGAGTGTTGGGTGGTGACATAACTGTATCCAATTCTACTTTGACAAAGGTGCTTAAAAATTACAAATGTTCAGAAAAGCTGGAATTGTTGGAAGACTCTTAGATCTGAAAATCTTGATCAACATTAACAGAGATGAGAAGTCAAAGTTACTTATTTTATCCAAAGTGAGATTAAGAAATGACTGTATTGTGGTTTATAAAGATGCATTCACAGGGGTCTTAGAAACAGACAATATTTCAAAGTCTGTCCAACAAGGAAAGACAATTTTCTATTAGGAAAACAGTATGATTTTTTAACAGGATGATTCTATAACTGTTGAAACATCATATTCAGTCTTTGTTTCTATTTTGAATTGCATTGTTTTAATTCATATGGAGAACAAACAAGAAAAAAATGTAAAGAAAAAGCGTATTTTAAAATGTTTTGAAATAAAAGCATGGTAAGCATGCTTGACAAAGGAAAACAGACTACACTATTGTGTTGTGTCTTCATGTTAGACACAAAACTTCAAATGAACAAAACAATGCATTTTAAAAGATACTTTCCTACTGGGTTTATACTTTTGCCTTGATTTATATTGTATTCTTTTTTTTTGACCTTTTTTTATTAATGTAGCCAGAGTGAAGGTCTTTCTTGAACATCTGTGGAATATTTTGCACACTTAGGCTAGACGTAAATAATACATGTCAGAGAGATGTAAACACCAACGGGAGAAATAAATTATGTACGTGAACACAGGGCACTATAGCTAAAGTAATGAGTTGAAACGTAAGAAACTTCCATTAACCTGATCATCAGAAAAAACCAAAAACCAAACCTTATAAATGGAGGAATTCAACATTGAAGAACTGTTTCCTTTGGGGAGCAGAAGTCCCAAGACATTTAAACGAGACATTTAAAATGAACTGGACAAAATAGCACTGAAGAATGTTAAAGAACACTGCTTTGTCAAGACCATAATGGTATTTTCCATCCCTAATCTTCGTGATCTCCTGTTTTTTCTTATCATTTAAGACTGTCATGAATATTTAATTTGATTTTTGACCTACAAAAGAAGTGGTTTAAAGAATAAAGTTTTGTTGCAAGACTACCAGAATTCTTTATTAATATTAGTTTCAATGCTCCCCCCAAGGATACCAAAATTACCAATATCACCGGTATCTCTTTTGTCTAAGCACAGACCAAGACATTTTCAAACCCAACAGACTAAAAAGCTGGTGAAATACTCAATGTGGAGGTGCTCATTTTTTAGGAACTTGCACCTGAAAAACAACAGTTTTTATAGTAAAGTGACTCTGCACCTCATTGTCCATAGGGGAAGAATTAAGTGCCTTAGAACAAGATCCGCAAAAGCTAAGCTAGGTGGTAAGAGTGTGCTGCGGACACAATTGTACATTGAATTCTGACTCTTTTTGATGTTCAGGTATTTTAATACTATTACTCCTTTGAGCAGAAATCTTTCTGAAGGTTTTAGGTGCTCATTTCTCTTTCAAAAACGAAGGGAAAAAGTGTAGCTAGAAGACTCCTGTCTGCTCTATACTGTAGTGAGTAAGAAACTCCTCCAGGATGATGAAGACAGGGCAACAATTCATTTTTCTCCTTTAGGGAATCTCCTGTCTCCTAAGAGCCTACATGTGACTTCTCTAGGGAAAAAGAAAAGAAAGGGAGTGCTCCATCCCCTTCTTCTTTTGAGCCTCTTACATTTTTTGTAGATGGAAGCCTTGGTTTGCCTTCAGACAGATTAAGCAGGAGCCTCTATTCTGATAAAAGGTCTATCAATGGGAGCAGGGCACCCTGGGCTTAAGTCCCTGCTCCACTGATTGTCTTTGGATTTATGGATATAAAACACATAAATTGTCCATAATACAGTCACACAAAGCCATCTTTTGTCCTTCCCAAATGAGTGCCATAACCACGAGGTTACAGACTAATTCCCTCTCTCTGATCTAATGCATTTTTAATTCTTTCAAAGTGGAGCAGCTCCAACAGAAGGGGCAGACTGTGTTTTCTTCCCTTCCATGTCCCCCTGGACCGTAGGCTGTTTACCTGACAAGCAGAAGAGAGTTGAAGTCTTTGTTGCACAAAGAGAGTAAACCAGATCCTTCACCTCAAGAAGGATCTTGCCACTGAAATTTTTACATTAAAGTGAAGAATAGCCAAGCCTATGAGGAGAAAGCATCAAGTATGGCTGAATTTTTGTGTGGAGGTTCACTTAGCAAACACGCTCCAAGACCTTATGGGCTCAGGCGTTGAGTGACTCAGTCAGATGAAGCCCGAGATGCCTTTGGCCAAATACATGTTCTGAGAAATTTCAGCCTAAAACTGTAGCATCAGTGGAAGTTAGTCACCTCCAAGACCAGCTGTAACTAAGCGAGTGGTGTGAATAAGCATGGCTCCACTGCTTTTAATACTTAAATTCCACATCAATCCCACCTTCAGCACCCAAACCGTGTCATGGGGCTTTGGGGACTCGGTGGGATTTCAGTACTTGGCGACCAGGCGAGCCTCCTGGAAGTGCCAACGTACACATTTGCTAAAATTACTTGTCAAGGCGTTTTTTGGACTCGGGCCAGCTGCACCCCTCGCCAGGCACGGCCCTGCCCCGGGCACAGGCAGCTCCCGACCGGGCACGTCTCAGCGGCCGGGGCTGCCCGGGGCGGAGGGAGGCGCCGGGCGGGAGCGACCCGCGGTGCGGCCGGGATGCAGCCCAGGGAGAGCCCGCCGGGATGGTGACCCATGGTCCCGGCAGGGCTCGGCTGGCACCCGGCGCTGCGCGGGCAGGGCGCGCTGCCCGGAGCGGCTCCGGCGGCGGCATTCCCGCAGCGCCGATGGAACAGCGGGCCCGCAACGGGAGGGAGAGAGGGGGAGACGGCGGCGGCGGCGCCGCCCTCTGGAGAGCGCCTGGGAGAGGCTGGTGTGAAGAGCCGCATTTCAATGAGGGCCGGGCTAATGCAAATCACTGCAACCGGCAGCAGCAGAAGAAAGGCGAAGCAGCTGCAGCCCGGGCTCCCCAGCAGCGCGCTACAGCCAGGGGAGGCGTAACAAAGGCAGCAGAGCCGCTTTCTGCGGCAACTACTGCGACTACCGCCGGGTGGTCGCGGGGGGGGAGGGCGGGAGCCGCCGCTCTTTGGTCGCTTCCCATTCCGAGCCGCCGTCTTCCCTCCGCGCCCGGCCGGCAGGTCTGAGTGAGGAGGTGCCCGCCAGGCTGCGGAGAGCAGGTAAGCGCCGGGGCCGGGGCCGTCCCTGCCGTGCCCTGTCCTGCGCGGGGGCTGCGGCGTGCGGGGCCGCCGGGGCGCGGTCGCGGGCGCGGCGCGGAGCGATGCACCTGTGCCCATTGTGCGGGGCGGCGGCTCCGCGGGTGCGGAGCGAGGGCCGGGCTGCGGGAGCGCGGTCCGGCCCCGGCGGGCGGGCGGGCGCTGCCCCGGGCGCCCCGCGGCTCGGGCACCCTGCGGGTCGCGGCTCAGCCCGCGGGGGGCTGGGGTGCCCGGTGCCACCCCCAGCGGAACGGGGCTCTTTCACACGCGTTTTCCCCACCCCAGCAGAATAAACCCCATCTTTTCGTGAGCACGCTGCCGCATGTATCCGTGTTCCCCCACCAAACCCCCCGCCCTCCCCGGTGACTAGTGGTCATCCTGCTGCTTAGTCGCCGTATGATCTGCGCTGGGTCCCAGTCACATCGCGGCGTGATGTGGGTTTTTTTTTGTTTTTTATTTTAGTCAATCAGCATGTGTGGTTTTTTCATGGAAATGCTCACCCACACCTGTATTATAAATAATTCTTTAACAGATGTTAGGGTGTGAAGTGTTGGCATGGTGGTTTTTCAGGGGCGTGTCCGTTCGTTTTTCCGTGTCTGCCTGTATAAGACTATGTATTTATACACACAAGCGGAAACGTCAGATCAAATTGTTTAGGATTTCTTTGTCTGCTCTGACCTTGTGGTTTAAACACGCTTTTCTATACGTACCAGGACTGTGGAGCTAAAGGGGAGCTCCATTTCGGCTTTAAGGACTTAATTGGGAATTACAGACATTATTGATAAAAGCATAAACGTGTGGAAGAAAGGACAGTGACTCGCACTTCTTCCTCCCCTCATCCAAAATTAATAAAGCTGAAAGACTCTTAAAAAAGTATATCTTCGTCTAAACTTTTTTTTTTGGGAGGGGATGTGTGTGTATTTGAGATGGTTTCAGCAAAGAAAACAGCAAACCTAAGAAAAATCCATTTTTCTTGGCACAGGAATTGCTTCAGAGATACCGTTTCTGAATTGTGCATTCTGGGATTGTTTAAATCTGAATAACAGGTTCTCACTGGAATTGGATGTGAATTAAAATAACTGACATCATTTTTTAAACATGGAAGCGGTGGTGGTGTGTTCTCAATCCTAAAATGTGGCCACTAAGCTGTAATTTGCATTTAACCTATAGAGAAGCGTCAGTGAAATGCCACAGCAAATGTTCTTGTTCATTTCACTGAAGCGGGATGTAGTGTGCACGGGAAAAGCAGAGACTAGTATTTTTCTTACATATACAAGAAAACACACACATATATTGCGCTATGTGTAGATACCTTTACAGGATTTGCAAGTATAAATCCTGCATTAATACATAAGCATATGATCCTGTGTCAACGTAACAAAGTCACTTGTGAGCTGTAACCAAAGCAGGGTAAATAATTTGCACTAGGGCCCCACATTTGCCTTAGGTGCTTGTGCTAGCCCAGCACATGAACTGCTCTGAGAAGTTGCTGAGTGCATCACCTACAGCTTTGCAGCATCAGGGTCCACCTGTATAATCATTGGTTTAATACAAACTTCTGCAAGCCAAAGAGCATCTGTAAGTTTTTCTCTATGTTCTTCCACTGTTCTACAGCTGGTCTGAATACATTTTTTTTCCTTAATGGTCGCATCATTATGAGTGGTTGAAACAAAGCTAGTGCTTGCTGGTTTTTGTCTTTTTATTGGAAATCAATGAGAGAGGCCACTTCTAAATTAGGTCTGTGTATCTGTGCTATAAATAAACTTACTGTGCTTTACTATTCTGCAGACAACTGCAAATCTAGGTGACTCCTAAATTAAAATGAATATGTTTTGAACCGAATGATCTTTTTATCATTCTACTTTTTTTGTATTTTTGTGTCTTCTGTTTGTGAAGATTAATGTGCACTTTGTAGTATTTAGTCTTGTGTTGGTTGTAAAAAGGAACAGAAATATTTGTCTCCTTGGTTTTATTTCAGAACATGTGAACTTCTGTTTATGTAAACTGTATTGAACAACTGGGATTGTTTTGGTCAGGGCTGGTGGGTTTTTCTCACTGTCAAGCATGGGAGACACCAATTGCTGATTTGCTCAATGACACTGATTTTATCACTCCTTTGGTGTTGGCAAAAAAAGCTGTTGGCCTTAATCAATTTGAGTATTAGGCTTAGGATATCAATAATACATCTTGCAAGTCTTACAGAGCACCGAAGTAACTTGCTCATTGAAAAACACTGTCTCCCTCTAATATATTTTTTATTTAATTTCATGCCATGTGAGCCTTTTTGTTGGTTGAGAGTATGTAAGGCATTTGCCCAAGGACAACTAAAGTAATTAATTACAAAGCTTAGGCTGTGAGGAAACCAGTAGTTGTAACATGCAGGTAGTTTTTAACATTGGAATTGACCCACTAGGTGTGATAGTCCTGATTCGCATTGCCAACCTGCCAGATCTATTCCTCTGAAAATTTCTTAATTGATTGGTTGTTGGCAACTGGCTGCCCTTCTGAAACAACACTCATTGAGATCACAGCTGGAACCAAGAGTTTGGTGGGGGCAAACAGTCTAGAAGGTAGATGAGACTCAAATAGCACCTGAATATAACATGAGAAAAAGTAGAAAGCTGATGCATTTGTTCCTTTTTTCCAGTAGGTCAACTTCGTCACCTCAGTTTCCAAGTTACTGAATTTGAACAAACACTTCTCAGTGCTTGCATATCGTTAGCATATGGGTTCATGAGTGATGTTGTTGTGATGTCTAACTTAAATGTGGTTCTTAAGGCATGGCAAGAGGCTTATGTGTAAAATGACCATATGAATGTAGCATGGTTTTATTCAAACTTTTTTCTCAACCGAGAAAGTAGTCCTCTGTATGGGCCTTGTATACAACAGGAAGTCTTAAATTGAGCTCCCCTAAAACTTCTAAGTTTCTTAACCTTTTTCTCTCCCCTTGTTCATTCCTTAGGTTGAACTTCAAGATGTCCCTTGGGAGAGATATGGAGCTGGAGCATTTTGATGAGCGTGATAAAGCGCAGCGATATGGCAGAGGGTCCCGGGTGAATGGTCTACCCAGCCCTACTCACAGTGCCCACTGCAGCTTTTACCGAACCCGTACTCTACAGACCCTGAGTTCTGAGAAGAAAGCCAAGAAAGTTCGTTTCTATCGCAACGGAGACCGGTATTTCAAAGGAATTGTTTATGCCATCTCCCCTGACCGGTTTAGGTCCTTTGAAGCTCTCCTGGCTGATCTGACCCGAACTCTGTCCGACAATGTGAACCTGCCCCAGGGAGTGAGAACAATCTACACAATTGATGGCTCCAAGAAGATTTCCTCCTTGGACCAGCTAGTAGAAGGTGAGCAGTTAGATCTGGAGGTGTAAAGTTAAGTTTGAGTCAGCCTTTATCTAATCTGTTAAGCCTTTCAAAAATAGGTAATGGTATTGTTTTTATTGATAAAGAAAGGATTTTTCAATGGTTTGAATAGAACTGTGAATATCTTAAATGATGCCTTGAAATATTGTTGCTTTGCTACTTATTTCCTTCTTGTTGAACGTCTGACCTTTTCCTTTCAACATAGTGTTGATAGTCCTAGATCCTGAAGATTACATCTAATCCTTCTTTTCATAAAGATGCAAGGTCAAGTGCCAATGAGAGTTTAGTCTGTTAAACTTCAAAAGGTCGGTGGTGCTAATGAAACCTGTGTGAAATTCAGTTCAGATGTTTCTGGTTTTGGTTTTTTTAAGTCTGTCTCTAGCTAGTGAAGAGTCTATCACTTCTCTACAGGTAAATATGCCTTAAGTAAACTAGTAGCCTCTCATTGAGAGGCATAAATGTTGGAAACCTGTTAAAAGAGTAATATTGTAGCTATGATTCAGCTGGGGTATATTGTGAACTCTTTTTCCTCTGTAGTATTTTCTGTTTGCCCAGTCATAGAATTGGTGAGGTTGAAAAAGACCTGTAAGATCACTGAGTCCAGCCATTAACCCATCACTGCCAAGTCCATCACTAAATTATGTCCTTAAGTCTCTGCACATCTTTTAAAAACCTACAGGGCTGATGGCTCAACCACTTTTCTGGGCAGCCTGTTCCAATGCTTGACAGCCCTTTCTGTGAAGAAATTTTTCCCAATACTCGATCTAATCCTCCCCTGGCACTACTTGAGGCCATTTCCTCTTGTCTTATTGCTTGTTACTTGTAAGGAGAGGCCCAACACTCACCTTGCTACAACCTCCTTTTCAGGTAGTTGTAGAGATCTTACGTTGTTTGTAAATAAGGCTCACGTACCTGCAGTGTAAACCATCACCAGTAATTTGGTCAGAACTGACAGTTCATGGTCACTGTCAAATGTCAGACATGCCAGTCATTAATTTGCCCATTTCCAATGACTTTATCACTCCTTCAGGGATAGTTCTATTGGCAAAAGAAGCTGTCAGCATTAATCAGTTTGAATATTAACCTTGAAAAATTAATAGTACTTTTCACAAGTTTTACGAATAGATAAAGTAGCTTTTCCAACATGACGTGCTTCTGGACTGCCATGGGTTTCTGGTGTAAAACATCAGAATGTACAAAGTATGAAGGCATTGACTATGACATGGCCATAAATGAGAGTGTTTCTTTACTGTGACATTTAAATGCAAGTGCTTGACTGTGTTCCAAGAAAATAAAGGTGGAACAATTCTTTCGTTTTTGCTTCCATCCCCTGGCCCTAGTGTGCCACGGGCAAGCCAATAAAGGACAGGTACACAGCCACTGGACAGCCAATTGAGAGTTGTAACAGAGATTGTAATTTCTTTGTGATTTTCATTTTTAGCACCAGGTGAGAGAACTTGCAGTATCAGGATGTAATGAGAGGATCAGAAGAAGGCTAATATGGAGAGAGAAGAATAAAAGGATAATGCCAAATGTGGCTCCGGAAGGAGGAGCACAGCTTTGCATAGCAGGTGTTTAGCCACCATTGGGTTGTCTGCTTTTCATATAATGGCAGAGAAAAGCTTTTTAAGTTTTGGGAACCTGATATTCTTGATAATCTTGTGTAAAAAAGAAAGTAGAGGACAACATGAAGATGCTCCAGAGAGAAAATTGAAGGGATGGGATTGTCTGTCTGAGAAACAGGTTTGGGGGTTAGGACCACAGGTGTAGTGAAATAGAAAGGAAGCTGGTCTCAGGAGCAATGTTATCAATTTCAGGACAGAGTTAAAACTGTATTTGTCAGGACAGGATTTAATTGGTAGAGAAAATCAATTTCTGGGAGGAAAGACCAATATTAATCAACATCTGTTTAAAAGCAGTCTTTATGCATTTGCTTATTTGATTGGTATGCTCAACTAGAAGCAAGTTTCATTGATGTTAATGTTGATTTACACAGTCCTTTTGCAGCCAGTCAGAACCAGTTTTGAAAAGAAAGAACTGAATTCAGAAATAAATTCAGCAACCTGCAAGATTGGTTTATTTTGGCATCCTAGAGAAGAATAATACCAGTTATTAATCAGTCAGTCAAAATGAATGACAGTGCAAGAGCCTAGGTTTATTTTAAAGAAGGCATTTGGGATTCCTTTTCGTCCTGCGGGACTTTATTCCTTACCCTTTCAATGAATACATCTTCCCTTCCTGGTATAGTTCAAGGAGGACGGTCTTGTTTTCTTGTGCCATAAGGCCTGTTGGATTTGCAAAAGTCAGTCTTTGTGTGGAAGAAGAGAGCTACATCCTCATTCTATCAGAAAAGGGGCTTCTGTTTATTTGTATAAAACTGCAGGGTGGGTTGTTTCTCTTGTAGAACTTCACAGTGAGCACGGGTCCGTATATTATTAGCTCAATGATGGTTTTTGCGTAAGCCCCTTCCACTCTTTACTATACAAATTTATTAGAGTTTGGCTAGTCTGGTACAGCATTAATTAGCTTGAAGCTGTGCTTTGTGTTTAAATAGCTGGAAAATGACTTGATTTTTGCCTCTTGCCAAATTACATTTGTGCTCCAACTACTGAAATATGAAGCACTGCTTTCTTCATGGTGAGACTATTCCCTTCCTGTGTGAATTCACTAATTAATTTATTGAGACTGTTATGAATTTAAATTATTGGGGGGGGGGGGGGCATTGATTTGGTGATTGCATTGTAAGGCAAATGTATAAAGCCTTGATTTTTAGAGTTGGTTTTTGTCTTTATGCCTGTGAGGAAGTTCCTGTGCTGTTACCTTCTCATGCGATACGTAAAGACAGAGAGGCTCTTGGGGGAAATGAGGCAGCAGCCACTGTCTTTCATCCCAGAGCTAAATACACAGAACTGCATGAAAGATAGTCCCAAAGGAAAAAGATTGTAAAAGAGCTGTTTTGCTTCAGTTATATTTAGTTTCATTCAGCATACAATTCAGAGGTGGCATGGCTGTGTACTAGTGCTGTAGATTATTTTGAGGTGCATGGACACATTTTCTCTTTATTTGAAAGTAATGTCTTCCCTGAGTGTGGGGTTTTTGTGGGGTATGTGGTTTGATTGATTTTTATTTTTTGGTTGGGGCTTTTTTTTGTTTTTGTTTTTCATCTTTTTGTTTGGTTGTTTTTGTTTTTCGTAAGACTTAGGGCATGTGAGATTTGTTGAATTTGATAACAAGGGGTATGTACTGTTATAAAAAGTTTCACACAGTCTGTAACTTCTGTCACCCTACATGAAGGAAATAATGCAATGGATTCAGGTTCCTTCTTTTTGTCAGCCCTGATGTTAGGACCCGCTTACCTTTAAAGAATGGAATGTGACATGACTTTACTCCCTAGGCATGACATGCAATCAACGTGTGTAGAAACAATAAAGATGAAGTTGCTCTTAAAGGCTAAATTTTTTAGCTGTAAAGGAAATATCAAGAAAGGACTTTGCTTCTCCAAAAGTGTATCATCCTTAAAGCTGAAGGCAGAGGTGGACTCATGGGTCTTTTCCCCAAAATTACTAATGAACATTGCAGGATAACTCTGAAACAAAGGATATTTACAGTTTTTACTCCTAGGGTCCTGCTACGTGGAACAGAGACCACAGAATCAATCCATAGCCAGAACTGCATCCCTTTCTCATGAATTTTTATTATAATATTACCTCAGAGTCTTGGATATGAATCAGAATTGATTGGTTTCGGTTTCCACAATACCTACCACAAAGTTGAACCCTGCAGCTGAGAACTGACAGTCAAAGACAAACCGAAAACTCCAGACCACAAGGCTGAGAGCATCCTGGGAAACAATTTTGTCACGTGTCAATATTGGGTGCACTGCCAAACGATTCTAAAGACTTCTATCTGTGCATGCACATTTTATGTAGACATAATGGCAAAAATAGTTTTAAGGAATAATCTGAAAAATAAAAATGAATGTCTCTCAGGGATTACCTCAGAGCAGCAAACCTTGTTGAAGGAGAAGTTTGAAAGGATGCAGATATACCAGCTTTAAAATCCAGTGATAGCTGTAACCAGCTAATAACTCTTGGGAGATGTGAACCTCGCTGCAGGGCAGAGGAGATGATGGGTCACATGAGGACTGCGGGAGGGCTCTCGTGATGCAGGCAGGCAGTTTGTGTTCAGAGCAGCAGAGAAGCTGCCTGCCAACGGAGGGTTCAGGAGGCAGCATCTCCTTGATGGAGTGATGGGCTGCAAGTGTTCCTGGCTTGTTTTGTATATGGGTCTTGCTACTCCTACTGTCACCTCATTTCTCGTATCTCAGCTTCTCCCTCTCCTTCCCAGTATTCCTGCTGCCTTCTTGACTCTGCCAAACACTCTGGTGTTGTTGGTGAGAAGCCCTGCCAGGCCGGACTGTAGGAATTGATTGACGTGGTCTCTGATGCTCTCTGGAGCTAATGACTTCTTTCTTCTAGGTCATGCCTACCTCAGCAGCTGGGAATTGATGGGCTGGAAAGATTCATATGCATGTGTAATGTGCTATCAAAATAATAATAGTAAAGTATCTGTTTAAATGCTTGTAGAGCTGAATCTATGTGGACATTTGTTTGTAGGATTAAATTTACACTGGATATTTACCATGGACTTGATCCAGGGCTATCAAATTTAGGAACTTGGACTGAATCCTGTGGCAGAAATGACTGCAATCCTTATATTGTTTAATAAACAAACAGCTGAATGGTCCTGTTGCATAAAATAGTAGAGGGTTGTTCTGGCACTGTTTATTTGATTATTTTGTTCATCCATTAGCCAATTGATTATATTTGTGTCTTGCTTAACAGCTTCTTGGAAGTCCATGTGGTTTCTTATTCTAGGTGCTTTACATTATTTTTGGTGGGTTTTTTTAAAGTGTATACACTGCCTATCTTACTTGTAACAAGATTGCAGAAATTTGAGGGGGCAGAGGGAGAGGAAGTATTTTTATTTGGCTTTTGATGAGGAAAAAAAAGAACTTTTTAGTCTGAACCGAGAAGAAAGTAAGTTTGGGAAAGAACTCCTTTCAAAGATCAGAGGACATCTGATTTAAAGTTTCTGGTGGATTTGATTGCTAGGTGAACATGTGTAGGTCAGGTTTATTTCCTGTAGATGCTCCGTCTCTTTTGCACTGTTGCATTTTTTTCGACCCTGCCGAAAGACAAGGCAGCAGCAATGTAGTTAAAGTAGGTTATTGTTCTATTAACTGAGACATTTGGGAACTATCAAGTATCAGTAATTTATTTGATTCAGGTCATCTTCCTTTTGCAATCTGCTCTGTGTGGTGAGGCACAGTCAGAATTCTGTGTCCTTTTTCCTGAGAGATTGAGATTCTGCCTTTTGTGTGGATAACCAAAGGGTAGAAGGGAAGAAACGCAGGTATGCCTAGGCATGGAGTACGGGGGGTGCTAGTCCCTTCCCCATTCTCTTATTTCTTGCCCCATCCATTGAGGAAGTGGACCCCAATAAATCACTGCTAATTAATAAATTAACTTTCAATTCCCACTATATACTCTACTCCAAGGAATCAAACCTATTTTCCATAAATTGGCAAGTCCTGACTTCCAGAGAGAGGGTTTGGTGTTTCCTCTCTGCTTGTGTGGTTCAAGCAGGTTCTCTCTTCCTTCTCCAGGGTTTCCACCTAAGATCAACTGGCTTCCACATGAAGCCATTTTAGGCCAAGTCACCTTAAGCACGGAAAAACAACACAAAAAATCTTTTTAAGAAATGATGCCTTGGTTGTTCTTATAGGGAGAGTATCAGCAAGCTGAAGAAAACAAACTAACAGCTAATACCAGTGTGCCAAAGAGGGAGAGACTTGCATCAGGAGAACTCCAGTACTTACGTGCAGTGATTCAGTGTCTGCTTAGCAACCACTTTGTACACAGATATTATTTTTTTAAATCAAATATTTAATAAATGAAGCATGTCTTGAAATTCTGTTGTGACCTATAAGAACTATCCTCCAGTTTGCATGTCTCTGGTGGTTCAGCTGCATTGAGTTTTGACAGATGTGTAACTGCAGGTAGTAAGTTTTTGGTCTTTTTTTAAGCATAAACAATGTTTTGGGATCTGCCCTTCGACATGATTAGCTTTCTGAATAATTTCTCAATGCTAGGATTTGTCTTAGTTGTTCTACATGGTATTTCCCGAAGTGTTGGGCATTTATGCAACTTAAATTGTAGGGTTACTGGTTTGAAACTGACCAACAAGTGCAGTGCATCTTTTGAAGAGTTCAAACGATGTGGGTTTCATTTGCACTGCTGCTGTGAAGAAGGCATCAGGAAAGGGATACTTTCTAAGGTGTAGTAATCACTTTTTTTTTTTTCTCTAGATGCCAAATCTCCTGAAACAGCTGGGTGTTCCCCTTTTCTTTTCCTAATGGCTATTGATACTGTAATCAAGAGTCAGAAGTCCATTAGTGACAGCTGACTGCACTATGAAACACTGGCTCCCCTCTCCTGGGGAGCTGCAATCAAATTGACACTTTCAAATGGGGTGTATTGTCTGTGCCTTTTGCTTAATCCAGTTACTGCAGAGTCCTTCTCAACACTTGTTCTGTTACGAATCTAGTGTCTGGAGATTGTTACTTTCTTCTTCCAGCTGCCAATTAGTCAAAGCTGATGATGAGGAAGCAAAAGCTAAAGGAGGAGATGGATTTATTTGACTTGTATATCATGCCCCTTGTGAAACTTCTTTGCAGTCTTCTCTCCTGAAGGTACTGGTGAAAAAGAAGTGAGAATGAAAATCTAGGTGAAGATCTTTTGTCCTTTTCTTTGAGATTTCCTCTGCATACAAACACCAGAGGTGCTAAAGTCTTTTATTCTTTATTAGACTCTAAGGGCCTGACCCTTAGGACCAACAGGCATGAGAATTGCAGTCCCTGTCTAACATCTAAAATAGTTTTAAATAACAACATTATGGGAGAAGTGTCTGTATTTCTGTTGACCTATATAAAATGGTTTCTACTAAAGATATTTCATCTTAGAAGGCCTTGGATGCTCTACCTTCAAGATGTTCTGTAGCTAAGTATGAGCCTCTTGAAGGGAAAAAGTTATCTTGGTGTAAATATTTTATTGATGTAATATAGTACCGTTGGAAATGAGGAAAGGGTAAAACTGTTGATGTTCAAACAATCCCAAACCTTCAGTGGTTCTATTGGTCCTTTTTTTATGATCATTCATACAAATTTAGTTTTGTAATGAAGGGCTGATATACAGTTAAATGCTACAAGGAATTCAGCTGACCTTTAAATGTAGCTGATCTTAAAAATCATGTGGAACGCTGTCCTTTCAAGAAGGGAAACCAAAGGAGTTCTTCATAAACTAAATGTAAATCTTCAGAGTACACTGTGTATTGCCATTTATTTATGAGCCTACCCTTTGAGAAGTGAGTTTTAATTTGAACACTTGATTTTAAATAAATGTTACTTTGTGCAACTGAAGTGAACAATTTCCCTAGTAGGACTGAGCCTGAAAATCCAGATTTTATATTCCCCCTCAAAGAATAAAACAAGAGTTTGCTGGTGGATTTTACAAACACAAATGAAGACAAGAATAAAATTTGTTTAAAAATTTATAAAACAGACTTCTGCAAATTATTTTATAGGGCAGGTATTTATTGTATTGAGAGCAGTCTTACTCATAGCAGGATTTCTTTTTTTTTCCCTTAAAACTTGCTAATTTTGTGGATGTGATTCTGTGGATACATTCTGACCTGGCAGTAATTGAGTACTAATACTAGAACCATTGGACAGGGACATGGATAAAAGGGAATGTGCACTGTTTGACCACTCATTACTGTAGCTGAGCCTTTCTGTTCTGATGTTTCCATATACATATCTATCTCTGTATCTTGGATATATATACAGTGGCTAAAAGGAAGAGCCTACCTTTATCCAAGCCTCAAGTCCTGGTCTTCCCCGCCTCTATTCCTAAATGTTGTGACTCTGTGTATCTGCCTGCATTCCTTGTGTGCTGTAATATCTGTGGAATTGGGTCAGGTGTCTTGAAACCTTAAAATTCCTGTTCAGAAGTAAATTTTAAATACTTGCTTTTCTTTTAATGATTGAACTGTGAATCCTCTTTCTTCAGGGGTAGGGATCATTAGGAATATCTTTGGTTCTTACATGCTTTTTGGCATAGGGGGTGCATCACTGAGTTTTTTTCTGGTTCTGCTTTATTACCCGGGGCTAAACTACTGATGTGAAGACCTCTGTGCTGTTAGCACACACTGAACTCTTGAACCCAGAAGAACTGAAACATCTCAGATGTCTCTGTGGTGTTTTTCAGGATAGGATTTTGCATTATTTGTGATTTGACTGCACGCTGCCAGAAGGTGTGGTCTTGCTGGATCTGGTATTGGTTTCTTTGACGTTTTTTGTTTGGTTTGTTTGTTTTTTCCCCAGACAGAGGATGAATTGGATCAGCTTGATGTTGCAAAATTAGTAGTGTCTTTGGTATGTTCAGTCAGATCACTGAGCTGATCCAACTCATCCAGTGCTGCTACTGGCACAGACACTCAATCAAGCTCAAGGGAGAGTTTGGGAGCACCCAGGTAGGTGCCCCTTACACAGCAGCCTTCAGCTTCAGGTGCTAATCTACAGAGTGCTGGATTTTCTGGCTGATTTCTAGTTCCCCAGAAATTGTGTGGGTGTGGTATTTGCAAAAATATTTTACTGTAGTTAATGCTCCAAGAGAAAGAGGAACTAATAGACGCTATTTTTCTTTTCAGTATGGTACATTTGTTGTGATGAGAAGTCTGTAATTGCTACTCTTTGTCTTTCTTTCCCCACATATTATATATTGAGTCAGTAAATAATACAGGGGGGTTTCTTGCCTATACATATCCTGGGTTTATGATGCCTAAAGCTTTAAAAAATCAAATGTTAACAAATCTCCTGTGACACTTTCATCCACCTTTTTACAAAAAGTTATTTGTAGCATATATTTTTTGGTAATGTGTTGTATCACTTCCCCTGAAGTATTTGGGGCCTCCTGCTTTGTTAGGAGAGGGCCATTTAAGCATGAAGGCTGGGGGAGTATGGTGATAATATGCTGGGGCTGGGCAGCTGGTGAAATAAGAACACTGTTTACTGTGTTTACTGGCAGCAGTGATCGTCACTGCAAATAGTGTTTTCTGATAAGAAACTGCTGCTTTCAAGGACTTTCGTAACAGCATTTCTTGAATGGTTATCTGAAGAGTGATCTTTAAAAGATCACTCGTTTTATAGTCAGTAGCATCTGAGAAGGGAAGAGAACAATAGTTTATGCACTGTAGATCAAGAATGATAAGAATAATGTTTAATAATTGGAGAAGGATTTGATTTTTTTATTTTCCTGCGTTTTTCTTTTTTTTCCTCTCCAATCTGACTTGATGGACTTTTGCTTTTGTTTCCACAGGGGAAAGTTATGTATGTGGTTCCATAGAACCTTTCAAGAAACTGGAGTACACAAAGAATGTAAACCCAAACTGGTCAGTGAATGTTAAGACAACTTCTACTTCTCGTTCAGTGCCATCTCTTGCCACTGCTAAAGGAGGTACTCCAGATGCAAAAGAGAATAAGGATTTCATTAGGCCTAAACTGGTCACTATCATCAGGAGCGGAGTGAAGCCACGGAAAGCAGTCCGGATTCTGCTGAACAAGAAGACAGCACATTCGTTTGAACAGGTTCTTACTGATATAACTGATGCCATCAAGCTGGATTCAGGGGTGGTTAAACGCTTGTACACACTAGACGGAAAACAGGTAAGAATTTTAGTGGTGACCGTTCTTAGCATGAAGAAAACATAATTTTCCAAAAGGAAAAGAATAGTACATTAGTAGAAAAAAAAAAATCCCATTTGCTGTAGAATGTACAGCCAGGCCTTCTACTGCTTATAGTGTACCCAGGATCTGTGAACAGCTCAGGGACACCATGAAGCCTTACTTGGCCTTGGTGATGGTCTTGCCATTTATGATAAATAATAGCTCTAAATCTGTTCAGTTTAAAGTGTGATGTGGTTTTGGCTCTGCACGCCGGAAACGTAGGATGAAGGGTGCCACTTCAGAGAAGCTCATTCTGTTAACTTGTTTCAGCTTTTTCTTGCAGCAGTTTTATGAGTCACTGTACTTGGCTTTCCGTAAACTGTAAGAACAGTGAGGACGTGTTTCACCATGATAAATGCAGACCTACTGCTGTCCAGAGTGACTAAATGATGAATCTTACTGCACCTAAAGTGGACAATGAAGAAGGTGCAAGCTTAGAAAATGAATGAGCTTTTTTCCCTTTTGCAGGACAACAGGTAGGATTATGTGTGGTGCTCACATTTATTGAGGAGTCTCTTGTAGGTTACATGTTATTACTTCTGTGAAATACCTTCAAGGATTGTCTCTTTTTTGCTGACTTATTAAATCGCAGCAGAGTGAGATTTTTAAGAGGCTTCATATTGAACTTGGGGATAGAGGGATGCGAAAAAAAATATTGCAGAATAATCCTACTTCTTTTTTGTCTTTCACTTTATTTGTAATTTTTCTATGGACTTGTATTAATTATAGCAAAACTGGAGAAGCTCTTAACCTGGTGAAGGGCAAGGCTAATTTCAGCATGACCTGAATTGATTTAGAGCAATGGTGACTCTAGAGAAATAAGGCAGATATTTGCATTTACTGATGTAACTTATTAAACTGAAGAAGTCTCCCTGAGAAGCTAGAAGCTGCTAGAGACTATGATATTTCTGCTGTAATATAGTTGTGTTTTACAGATTCTAGGTTCAATGATTCACAGATATACAGCAAACAGTGTTGCTGTTGGGAGATGCTGCCAAATATGCCTGATACAGGTAAACAAATGCTCAGCAAAATCTGGTGATGTCCTAACACATCTGCAGTTGCTGGGGCTGGTGTGCAGGCGTAGTTCTGGAAACAGCTACAGCAGTACCCTCTGATCTCAGAGAGGGCTGTTTAAAGGACAAGCTGCTTATTCAGAGCACTGGTTCAAATCAGAGCCAAGTCTGGCTTGACCAGAAGTCCTTTCCATCTACTGTTTTGTATCTGTAACCTTTGACACCAGTTACACACAGCAGTACAGTTCTTGGTGACTGTGTACATGCCTGTAATGATCTCCTTGCTGTGACTTTGTTGGGATCCTTGACCTGGAGCAAAATGTGGATGTGAAATTCTTTTTGTCCGCGACAAAGGTGAAGCATGTGTCGGGGGAAACTTTCAACTCCTGTCCTTCCTTACCTTGCCTCATGCTCCAGGGAGCACTAAGGCTAGTAAATTTGAGAAAGGAGTTGAGATTTTAAAGCTGCAGAGGTCAGTGGTGGTCTCTGTTATGACATTGACAGAGCATCTTGAATGATTATTCTGGTTCCTGCAAACCCTCTCAGTAAAGAAGGGATGCATATGCTTTGTATTGTATATGTAAATAAACTGGTGCTTTAGCTCTGAAGAAGTTCAGCCTGGAAGGATGCCAGTGTTGTCTCCTGGATAATGTGCTCGCTTTTATCTTTTTGTATTTGAAACTCCCCTTTAATGATTGTGCTTAAAACAAACCAAAACCGCCCCTTTACACCTGTTTTGAACTCTAATTCCTGAAATTATCTGGTGTTATCCTACTTACTGCTGGGACGAAAGGGAAGACCAGATTTTCTTGGCCCTTACGTTGGCATAGTTCAGTTGAATCCTTTGTTAACTCATGGGCTTTGACTTGAGCGTAAATCAGTGGTGTACCAGGGACATTTGTTACCTACCTTGTAGCCTGAAACCCTTGTGTCCAGAAGCTCTCCCAAGAGACTGCCGTCTCCACTCTCCTTCCCCTTTTGGATATTCGCCTGGAATTGTGTAGCTCGCTGTCTAACCCTCGTGGTAAGGTCAGGGTTTAGGGGAACGGGGGTGTGTGTGTCCTGCAGGTGTAAGGGAGACTTTGCTGTCTGCATGTACAGAGCAGCTTTGCTGGCAGAAAGGGAAATGAATGACTCCGTGCTCAGCAGGAGCAGCCTGTTGCTCAGCCCTGAGTGGGGAAGTCATTGATTTCCTGTGCTGCTAGGCAATTGCTGCTCCATTTTTCTCTGCCAAAAGCCTGATCTCCCAGATGGCATTGGGAGCACAATGATAGATTTCTTTATTGCTTAATTCAAGCTGTGAATTATTACTGGGAGGAAATCCATGGTAAATCCAAAATTTTTTCAGTACTATTTGTAGTTGGGAACTGCTACTGTGACTCCTGCTGGAGCTCTGAAGGTTCTGGAAAAGCCTGTGTTGAGGGTCTAAATCTAACAAATCTGTGATTAAATCTTTCATCGCTAACTTAAAAAGCAATAAAATCTTGAAGTTCTGAGTCAAGAAAAGTAATTTACTGTAAGGATAAGAGAATAAAGCTCTCCTGGGATCATTCTTTGGGAATATAACTTGTAGACAGGCTATTCTGTACTGTCATCTCTTCTAAGTTATTTTATGAGGTCAACACTGGAATTGCCCTTCCATAGCAAAAATTGACATGAGTCTCCTGTGTTGTTAGTGCAAGTGGACAGTGTGGTACGTATATTGTTGTTGGATACTATAATTAGATGCCTAAGGCTAATAAAAAGAAAGTAGCAGGAGTCAGAGTCTTAACTGAGCATCCAAGTTAGGTGGTTGTCCCATACTGACACTACACATGGAAAAACTGAGCTTAAATGCTCTTCCTCCAACAGCCTTGTTAGTTGTGATGTTTTGATTTGTATCTCTAAAAGATGTCAATTTTGCTCAGTTAAGAGGAATTTAAATGATGGCCTATAAAATTTGATGACAATGTAAAGAGCTTGTTTGATGAGAGAGGTAGTACTTAGACAATCAGAATCTGAGGCAAGTTGTAATTGCTAGGAAGAAATCTCTCCTTTGACATCCAGTTGATTCTCCATCCCAAAAATTCCTTTTTGGTTTTGGAAAATTTAGTAATTTTTGGTGCTCATGATGCTTTGTGAGTGTTTCTTAGAACTCCAGGCTTTGATTAAGTAGGTGTGTTGTAGTAGCCATTTCGACTTTTTAATGCTGGAATAGCAGAAGAAAGGACTGTGGGGGAAAACCAAACCAAAAGAAAAGAGCAAACTAAACTCACAAAAAACCACAATAAAGCAATCTTCAAAAAAACCAAACCCCAACAAATTTAACCCATCTTTTCTCATTGGGTTAGTGGCAGTTCAGGGACTAAAAGTTGATGTTTTCCGGTGTTGGGTGGGTATTGACTTTGGATTTCATGCATTACTTTAGTTTTGTTTAAAAAAAAAAGTGTTTCTCCTTACTACAAACAGGGTGACTAGTGGCTTATTCGCATTTCCTTATAGCACATACACAGAATCTATTTTGACTTCAGGGTCTTGGAAGCTTTAGAATATCATTTCATTTGTGCTAAAAAGGGCTCAATATACAACTTCAATCTGATCATAAAGCACATCAGAGGCCTGCATTTAGCATACTTCTGCAGTTTAATTATTAATGACTCCTCAGGGCTGGATAGGTTTCACACTGTGTCTGGAATAGTTTATGTATACTTTTATAGATATACTTAATTTCTACTGGTACAAGGGCCTTTGTACTCTAGAGAAAGAGATAGAGTCACTTCCCTGTACCACACTGATGCATTTGAAGGTGGTGGGACTCTCAGAAGTGTTTAACAGTCTTATGAGCACAGGCCGAAATCAAAAGCTTTCCAGGGGGAGACCTTGAGGCATTTTCCTTGCCAACTTTGCTATGTAAGGAAAATAAAAATAGAATGAGTAGGTGTAATGGCTGCCTGCAGGAATACAGATAATGAGGGCATGCTTTTACTATGAGCACTACTCAGTTTTTTAGATTAACCTAATGTTTAAGTTCATGAAAAGGTATTGTGAGTGTTGGACCTTAATATTATCACATACTTGCACAGAGAAGAAACACTTTCTCATGACTGAAATGTGTCTTCCTTTACTGTAGCTGCACTGTTCCAGTTTGATTCCTAACCTTTCCTTAACAGAAGGTGGCATTTTCAGTTTGATGTGCACTAAAAAATGGCCTTCTAAAAGGCAGTGTGTGGACACAATGCAGACATTGAGGACACAAGCTGCGTGTGGAGATAGAGCTCAGTTGCTTTGTTCCAAGCTATTTGCTGGTTTCTGTTTGCTTGGTGCATTTCTAGAATAATATCAATGACTAAAATGGGAGAAAACTAATCAAGGTCACATTTAACAGCAGTACTGTGAAACAGTGCCATTTTTAGAAGTGTTATGATGTGTATATTTGTGCAGGGTGTTTACAATTTGCATGTTTTGACAAAGGCTAAAGGTTGGACAATGGTGCGTTGCATTGTTACCATGTACATCCTCCATTTGCTTTTGGCAGAACAAACATCTGGTTTATAACAGGACCTGCTTATTTGAACAGGTGGTTTGCTTAGCTTAAAAAGATGCAATCATGCAAATTATTTTTCAGTTTATGCATTATGCTGTTGCTTTGACTCCAGACAGGTAAATGGTCAGCGCCAGAGATACTAGACTGAAAGTCACTATCTGTTTGGTTTTTTTTTCCTAATAAATATTTTATCACAAATCAAATTGCCTTTACAGGTATGAAATACAGCCACAGTTACTTAAAGACGTATACCTTACAGAAGTATGTGTGAGGCATAGGATGTCCCTCAATTACCTTGCTTTGAGCCGTTAAAATAGCTATTAAAGAATTGTGGCTGCAAAGAAAGGGAACATCACAGTGCTGGAAAGCTTAAAGCTTCTTCATTGAGTGTAATATGCTTTCGTGTCTTAGTGGAAACCCACTATAGACTGGCTATGTTGTGGTGCAAACAAACTCCTTCTCCTGTGGACTTCTGTTTTTGAAGACACACGATATCTTAGTTTTTAAAAAGGAATACTACTGTTCTAAGAAAATACTCTCTTAATGAAGCAAAAGCAACTGTTTGCACCTACACCTAAAATGAGCATCTATTTTTTTTATGGTTTTGTTCTTAACAAGTGAAAAACATTAGATAATAACATCTGTATTGTACAGTAAATTCTTGGCCACAGGTACTGTTTTTTAGGATCTATTAAACATCTCAAATGTCTTTCTCTAGACCTGGATTGTCCTTGGTACAGAAACACCTACATAAATGAAGGTAGGTATGATTCACAGAATGACACTCTCACCTCAGAGTTTGGGTAGTGTGTATTGTACAACAATCTAGACAAAAGGAATGTTAACCAAAATAAAACTTATGTGCAGAGACTCGTTTTGTGTGTGCCTGTAATTTTGATTCACATCAGCATTTGTAATCAATTCCACTCTTAACGTAGAAGGTGCATTAATTTTAAGGGTGACTGGTTGTGCATGTTCTTTTTATTTGTGAAGTTGCAGCTACAATCCACTCAAAATAGCACTTATTGTCCACATTTTTAATTTTTCGAAAACGGGAAAAATTTTAAGTTGAGTGCATCTTATCTTCTGTATCTCAGCAGAGCAACTTTATCTTCTGTCTTTTGTTGAAGGCTTTGGAGCTCCCTGCCAGCCACAGGCACAGGGGTGATATTGATTGACCAGAGCACCATGGTGAATTCTCTGTGAGGTGTAGCTGTGCAGATCCTGACTAATTTGTGAGAAAACATTAAGTAAAATGACTTCTGCCGCTCACATAAGCATTTTAACAGGGAAGCAACAGCTCTTGAGGTGGTACTTTAATGCTGGACTACCATTTGAGGTCCTGAAACCCGTTGTACTTAGGCTGCATGAGCTCTTCTTTCCTAAAGGGCTGCTAGTGTGAATGCTGGAAGGCTGTACCCATCAGAAAATACCTGTGCTGCTTATTTTAGACATGAATTTTTGGCCCTGTCTGGGCAATGCTGACAGACCACCATGTTATGTAGCTGTGAGAGACATTAAAAAAACCCCAAAGAGCACCTCTCTAGCTTGTAATGCACCTCACTTTCCCTCCTTCTTGCTTGCAGTATGTTTAATCAAAATCTTTTTTTTTTTCCTCTAGAAGATGTATCATTTCTGGCTCTGGTGTTTTGAAACTGATTTTGGGGAAGGATTAAAAAGATGAAGTGTTTTTTCTCAATACTGAGGAAAAGGCCCCTTCTTGAAGAGATGATAGTCTGAAAAACAAACAAAAAAATCAATGAGTGGAAATTGCCCATCTCAGCAAGTTGCGATGCCTCTGGGTATCTTGGCAGATTCTTACAATTACTGTTGAGAAGAGTGGACATCCACTACAAATTAGGCTGTACTTTGAGAAAAGCATAAAAAACTGGTTTAAAATAATTTCTGCTAGGGTAGAAAATTTGCTGGCAATTGGTATTATCCTGGTGTTAGAGGTGAGGTCCTTGAACTCTTGTGCTTCTGTATAGGCTGTTTCATTGTCATGTTATGACATTGACTAACAATTTTAATTGTTACTCAGATAAAGTTCTCTGTGAAGGAGTGAACAGAAGCCCATTCCAGGCTGAAAGCAGTGTGTCCATTCATTTGTCTAGGGTCGGTTCTCATTAAGCTGAGACTGACAACTGTGTTGCTCTGTCTCCAAAAGCTTCTCACAATAGGAGTTTCCATGGTTGCCAACTGGCATCCCACAGGAACTGCAGACTGACTTTGAAAATTAAGAAGAGAGGACGCCATCTTCTGCATCCTTTGGAGTGGCTTGTGTGCTGTGCAAAACGAGAGCTGTTATTAGTTGAATGAGACTGAAAACTTGCATACCTGCTTCAGAATGGGTTAAATGTCACATAAGTTGATCTTAGTGTCTTTAAAGATATTCAGATACTCTTTACAGAGTTTATGTACTGTCAGAAGCCTTTCTTAAGGGAGAGTAATTTCTAACTCTTCAAGGTGGAGTTTCGTATTGTGTAAGTGTGACGATGTGTTTCTCAGTGGAAAGGAGATGGTGTGGTCATTCAGAACTATCCATTTCTAGAATAAGCATCCTTTTTCTCTGCATCTGGTCTTTGCTTTGTTGTTGAAATGTGCAATGTAACCCAGAATAGCCTATTAGCCAGTTAAGTTCTGATTTGTGTTTTACTGACTATTAGGGAAGGAGAAGAAAAGCAAATGGAAACATCCTCAACTGTATGATCTTGTTGGGGAGAGTTTGTGGGTATTTTGTTTTTTTTTTTCTTAATTGTTTCATGGAAGAGCGTTTGGGGAAGTGCTTGCAGATTTCTCTGATGATGCTGTACGACTGTTTTGTGGAGACAGGCATGGGGTTACTGGTGGTCGTGGAGAAGAGTTTCCAGTGCTCAGTAAACCACAATCCTCAGGACCAAATAAGTTCTTTGTGAACAGCTGAAACCTTTAGCCTTTTTGTGATGCTTTCAAACAGTAGCCATCCTAAACTTTCTCTGTTCTGCTTCCCCTGCCTTATGACTGTCTGAACCAAATGAGCTTGATGGTTTGAAGATTTTTACGGTGTATTGTCAAACTGTTGTGTTCACTGGGATGATTTTATTTGTACTCTCTGCAGCTCTTACTGTTAGTAATGCTTTTCTTTTTTTGTTGGCAAAGTGTGTATTTCCTCTCTCTTAAGTGGTATGATGTAATAGTGCTGTAAAAAAGCATAATGGATGTTGGATTTGCTGGGTTGTTTCTATTCCTTCTAAAACTAGTTGTTACAAGAGGATTAAGAATTTCTAGCCATTTAGGAGAATTTTAAGCATCACCTAAGGAAAAAACCCAACATTCTCCTCTCACAGTTTTTTGTAGCACGTTTCTTTCCCAAGAAATTAAATTATACTATTCATAGGAAAAAACTTTAATACTGCATTGTAGCTTATTAGAACTTAAATATTTCCTTTTTAATGCATTTTTGTATAATTCTGTCTTTGGATTGTTGGGCCTTGAATTCTTACATAAACACTTGGAAAACATTGGCAGTGCCTCTTCTGAAAAAAGTTGAATTAATAAACTAAAGGATAATAACTTAATCAAACTCAGGTTTGAACAGCTACCTGAGATTTAGTGCAAGTATGTCCTTGATTACATGTTTCTTTCCACTTAGTTTTCTATTCAATACCTTTTGCCAAGCTGTTGTGTAGAAAAAAATTCTTATGTGAATGATGCATGCTGAGGGGGCAAACTGCGTAAATATTCTGTCACTAGCTGTGTTCTCTGAAAACTAATCCTTGCATTTATAGGAACCAAGGTCTTTCCAACCCTTCAAAAGGCAATTGATACTGGCAAAATAATTCAAAAATTACTGACAGTGCACGAAACGGTAGTGACAGCCCTATTTTGTACCTTGTTTTTCTAATTAAGTTTTTATGAAACCAGTTTCTTTTCTGAAACTGCAGTAAACTGTGAAACATCTTATGTTCAACACTTTGAAGCTTCTTAAGCCATGCACTTTGGTGTTGCTTGTGAGTGGCAAGAAACACAAGTACTTTTGAATATTCAACCTGTTTAGTCTGGAATTGTCTCTTGTGCTTCTTTTTTTGTAGAAAGCAAGTCTAGGGCAATGACATACTTTTCAGGTGCTCATCAAGTTATTCAAGATGAATTCAGGTCTCTATCTCTAGAAGGATTCTTTCTTAAATGTACCATGCTGTGTATAGGACTTGGAGATGCAGTTCAGTTTCTTAGCTGTGACTTTTGGAAGTGAGACTGAGAAGATCTTCAGGGACAACAGTATTATGTAATATTAAATCAGTGATGTACCATGTATTCTGCCTCTTTCCCCCACCATTTCTCTTTAAGACTGAAACTAATTTGTTCAATCCTGGAGGAAGTATTGATTTAGTCTCTTCTGAATCTATGTCCCCAGTACTGTGTGCCAGTTCATGGGGGCAGACTGTCCAGACTCAATCAGATTTAGAAGCTAATACAATTACCAGTCGGGGAAAATATTTCCATTCTTCTGAATGAAGGCAGCAGTGCTCTGAAAATGGCTTAGATTTTTAGAAATAAATCAAACTCTTCTGAGACTGTTTTCCTGATGTCACTGGTTAACGGTATACAAGGTGTGTATCACATAGCTTGTTCTTAAATTTTAATAAGTACTTTCTCTTACGTTTTACCCCAAAAAACTTCGGAAGTAGGTCACAAGCAGGTGATTTTGCTTGAGAAAGCTGCTGGGGAGGGAATCAAGCTTCTTCCATAGGATTGAATCCTTGAAGTCATAGACTGAAGAGCAAAGAAGTCTTTGGGGACTTGAGGACAGGACATAGTACTTTACACATAGATAAAAATGAGCACAAATGGGTGTGAAATTATCAGAGATAAGTAAGTGTAACTTCAGAAAGCAAGGCAGAAGACTGTAGTACGCTCCCACTGGAAGAAGCAAAGCTTTATATAGGATTTTGAATTCAGCTGGATGATACTGAAAATAAAAGTCATGTTAAGTAGTTAAGGCTGATTGCCTCTCCCAAATCTGTTGTTCTGGTGGATTTGGTTTTCTATTAAATGTTGAATCTCAGAAACTTCTTTTAAATAAAACTGCTCTGAGCTTTAATAGCTTAAAATTGTAAGAGACATTTACTCATCAAGTGAATAGAGTGATATCTCAGTTTCAACTGCTTTTAATTATCTTTTTGGTTTAGTATAAGCAATGATGTTTTCAAAGCTGCCAGGCAATAGAGGGGACAACTGGGGGCATCTTGTGGTATAGCTGGCGTAGAATGCTTTTGATTAAAAGGGAAGCAAGACAGACATCACCTAAAATGGATATGCTGACTTTTTAAGTAGAAGAGTGTTTGCTGTTTAAAATACCTTCACCTGCCTTCCCTTGCAGACAGGTTATATGTCTGTTTTGCATTAATTTGAATTGCAAACTGAAGCTGCTGCTCTATACCATGCATCCAGAAGCTAAACCTTAGCTCTTCCTTTATTCTAGTTGTCCTTGAAATATCCTGCTGTCTCATGTTCCCTTTCTTGATTTCTTACACACTTCTGAACCATTTGTCTGTTTCTGAAGGTTTTCTAAGAGTCTCCTTAATTTTCTTTGATTTTTTAAACTTTTCTTCTTGTGTCTTTCAGTATTATCTCCCTTTTTGATTTCTAGTCACAACTTCTGTTTCTTTAAAATCTAGCAAATTCTGAAAAATGGTGCTTTCTGTGGAGTTTGTTCTGTGTGTGAAATGGTTTCCTGAGCACATCTCAGTTCTGTAGTCCAGCTCTTTTGTTCTGTTAGTATATCTTGTATGCTTATAACCAAGATTTCTTTAACCTTCTGCTGTTTCCCATGTATGAAATCTGTGTTTGCATTTACACCCACACAAAATCTGAGTTAAAGCTAATGCAGTTTATGGAGTGTTTAAGTGGCATACTTGCATGCTCCTTGGTGAGGAAATAACTTTGAGAGGGAGGTGAGTGTATTGTGTGAATGGTCCTGGCACACTGAGCACTGATAATGAGAAACCCTGTGTTCACACGAGAATTAACTTGTGCATGCTACAATCCTTTCTTGCTGATAAAGAATAAAAAGCTTAAGAATCTAAAAATTCACGATTATGAAAAAAGTCCGTATATGGCCTTGTCGATTCTGATACAGAGTAGGGGGTTTTTTTCCATCCACTTTTTACTATAGCTACATAGGCTTGTATAGGGTCAGTGCTGCTATGTGGGTATGATGGTACAAGCAGTTTACACCTATGCAGCTGGGTTTAGGGGAGAGCACCTAGAATAAAAAAGGACATTTCTATTATCTCCTGTCATCTGAGTAGCTCATGTTGTTGTCTGAAATGCTTTTTTACTTCCTTTATTCTTGCTACGTAAAAATACCTCCTGAGCCCCCGCACCTGTGCTGTTCTGTACATTTGTGAAAAAGGCTGCCTATAGGTCTTAGAGGGAAAAAAATGATGTTTGGATGTTTCAGTTTCTAAACCAGAACACACATCTGTTCTGGGGCAGATTGAGGAGCATTGTGAATACTCTGGAGTAATCTGTTTAAATGGAGTGTGATCTTGATGAATTAGGAACACGAACTGCAATCAGTGTAAAATTTAATAAAGCAAATATGAAGCAGTTAATGTAGGAAAGAATAATCAAGTGGCCTGTCAGAACTATAGGAACAGAAGCCAGGTGAGAGAGCAGTAAGCATGGTGTGAAGATTTTTAATGCAAGAACTGTCGAACATTGCATTGCTATGAGATGGTGGGAGAACATGCATGTAGAAGTGTTTAGTGGTCGTGCAGTTGATTAGCATCCTCGTGAATGCAGTTGTTCACATCTACTTTTTTCCATCAGGGATAGGCAAACTAAAATTTCTGTACGTCATGTAAAGATAATTGGACTAATATTAGCACTGATTGGCCATCAGTGCTGTGAGCAAAGGTTGAGAGAGACATGGTATCTTAAGGGATGAAATAAGAAGAGCAGGGCTATTCTAACTGGCTAAGGACCAGGAACGTTAATACTTGAACTTTGGTTTTGGTTGAACTTAGCAGCAAATAAACTTGAGATGAACATTTGATATCTGTAGTTTGGACATGCTAAACAACTAGGTAAAGTTTCTCTGGGGCTCTATTTCTATAACAGAAGACTGAAATGAAATAAAACCTTTTATAATCATGTATAGGTATTCCAGTAATCAGTGTGTGATACTTTGAGTTAAAGTATTTGTCAGAATGAATACATTTACTCAAGAACTTTTGTTCTTGATAAAAAGTGATTCAGTTGAATTTCTTTTTAATCAGACAATTTCATTAAGACATGAGCAAGAAATAATACTATGAAAGCTAAAATCAGTTTTAAAACATTTACTGAATTTTAATTGTGAGACCAAAAGAGCAAATTGGTAAAGCATTACAGGAGTTGTTATAGATTAATGGTATTTGTAGGAATGTCACCTTGCTAAAAAATGCTTTCAAACAAAATTATATTGCAGCTTGATTTAAATCTCATGTAAGCAGCAGTATTTAAATGAGGTGGCCTGGTATAGAGCCTGCTGTGCTTCATCCTTTGGTTGTTTGTGGGGGGAGGGAGGTGATGAGAACGAAAGGATGAGACTTTCCTTTCTCTGGCAAGTCTTCAATGACACTGTAGGAGGAGTGGCTTTTAAATGCGGCATCCCTGTAAAAAAACTAGCCTTTCCATCTGCAGATGGAGGAGGGCTGTCCTAGAAAAGAAAATCAAGCTCTGGTTTCTCTTGTGCTGAGTCCAACTGAATGCCAGTCATTTTTCACAGCATTCAGTAGGAACTGTTCTCTCAAATGTTACAGGAGGAGGAGGACAGGAACAACTGAATGTCACTTTGTACCTCTGTAGGAAGAGGAAAGCTTTAACAGTGCTTTAGGCACTTATAGGCAAATAATCAGAAGGATCACTGAAATTAGAGGCATGTGCTCTAAAAAAATGGCTGATACTTGAGGGTCCTCACCACTGCTCCCGGTTCCTCCCCTGGCTAGGAGAGGCTCTCTCCCTTGGCTTCAGTTTCAAGCTGCAGCATCTTCTCCTGCTGCAGCATTGAAACAGGAACATTATGATTATTATGTACTCCTCAAGCTTACCCTTTTTTTTAATCTCTCCTTTTATAAAATTTTTTTTAAAGCAGTCTGTCATGACTTCTGAAATCCTGAAGTGACAGGCAGCTTTACAGCTCCAAATTTTCTCCCCTAGAATAACCTAGGTGGAGTGTGTGGGAAGGTTTTATATCCCAAATCAATGGTAGTCTGTCTGTACAGTAAGTGTTTCTGTTCTTCGGGAACAAAGCCTCACTAAAAATGTGTACCAACTTTCCTTAGCTTTATTCTGTATTATTTTAGATTACTCCCTGGAAATAAGCCTTTAAACTTAGTACCAAAAAAGCCTCCAAGACAAGGAAAGGTATCAAGTAATTTTCAGCTTGTCAAGTAGAGCTGGAACAGTTTTTCAAGGTGCAGTGGGTGTGTGCTGCATTAGAAAGAACAAATATTCCACTTCTCCACCTTTGCAGTCCTAATCAATGTTAGGCAGAAAATGATGGATAACAGATAAGTGGGATGCTTATGCAAAATAAGACCAAGATATTTTACCTTCAGCAAGGTGTACGTAATTCCTTTCTAAATTAGTATTTAATCTCAACCACTTAGAAATAGGGATGTAGAGAAAGATATGCTGATTACTAAATAGTGGGCATGAAGTTGAGCATGAGACTAGATAATTGCCCTCTGTGAGGGTAGATAATAGACAGAAATTGAGAAGACAATATAAAGTTGTCGTGGATGATGCTAGGAGACTGCAACAGTGAAGGTGAATACAGCACAGAGGAACAGTAAGGAGAGAAAAGACTGTAAAACGCAGCACAGGGCTACTGAAGAGACATGAAAAGATTACTCGCCTTTTACACAGGAATTTCTGTTAAATGTAGGTCAGGAAAAGAAACCAATTTACAATTCTGTGAAACTCAGAGGAGCCCTGGGAGTAGAAGAGTTATTGGTAGTCCCTGCAGGGGGAGAAGCAGCTGGCAAATCCCAAGTAATGCATCCCATAGAAGGAAGAGAGGAAGGACTCTAGACCCTAGAAGGGTAGATGCTCCTTCGTTTCCAAAAACCTAACAAGTAATTTAGAGAATCATCTGCCATCAACATGAGCTGTGATATATCCAAGTATTTATGACATATCACAAGTGACTTTGGCAAAGCTGTTGTTGAAGCTAAGTAAGGGCTTTTCGAATAAAACATTTAGCAGACAAAAGGCTTAGTAGCCCAGCTTTGTTTTGTCTTGTTAGTGGAGCCATAATTTGAGTTCTTCTTCCCTTTAGGCAGCTGTGTTCTGCATGACTTTAAAATATTCTGTAGGCTTCATGTTCTCAGCCTTCCTTTCTCAGAAAAGACATAAGTGCTGTGAATAATTCCATTCTGAGTCAACTGGCTAATGCTAACAAGTGTCAGGTATTGTGACACATCCTGCAACAGAATAGGCGACTAAATTAACCAGGTTTTTTTTTTGGTATTACTCTCATTCATAAAATTTTTGTGAAAACTTTCTTCAGACATCATCCACTCTTCTAAATTGTCATATAGAGGAGAAGCAAGATCTTCATCTCGTTACCAACACTGCAAAACAGCTGAGCAAACTGTACTCTTCCTAGTTTTCTCCCTTCCTATAGGGAAGATGTAATCTTATAGGGAAGGGACAGGGAAGCAAAGACAAAGTTGGCTTGGGTTTCTTTCCTTCCTCCCAATAAATGTAAAATTATTTCCTGAACAAGAATACAATTGATCTACACCAAAAGGAGATTTTAAAATTTTTTCTACAGGCCTTGTGTAGTTCAGGTTTCATTTTTTTGAGATGCCTGCATCAATCTCTGCTAGTCAGTAATTTGCCCATGTGGGAAGGGCAGGTTGGAGCTCTTCTGTGTGCTTATGTACACATACACCCACAATCCCACATGCACATTGGTTCTCTCGAGAACAAATAGGGAGGTAGAGTTTTCTCTGAATTTTTTGGTTTGTTTGTTTCTTCCAGTCATTGTTGTCTGTGAAAAAAACCCTGTGCTATCCCAGTTACTTGTTTCATGTGAATTTTCATCCTCCATCTTCTCCCTATGCCTTGTTATTATGGCTCAGATTTCCCTCAGATTTGTGAAGTTTGGTTCATTTGGGAGCTAGTACTGAGCAAAGCCCATCTGGACTAGTCCTTTCACTGTGACAGATGGCTTTATAAGGAAATAGTTTCATATGTGGCATAGCATGTACAGCTGTCTTTGGAGAGGAAAAGGTTATTGGAAAGTTTGGGTTGGTTCTTCCCTGATCTTGCTCTGTCACTTATAAAAGCAAACAATCTGCCACTTGCTTAAAATATTTGTTAAAACCTTTTTGGGCTGTGGAAAAAATTGTCAACAGCACACTCACTATTTTACCATTGCTGCTGATCTCTAGAGATACAGAAGTGTGTTGCTCTCATATGAAAATCTCAAAGTCCTGATTTTCAGAGAGACTGGGCTAATGTTTGTTACTACTTATAGAACTGTAGAATCATTTAGGTTGGAAAAGCCTTTTAAGATCACTGAGTGCAACAATTAACCCAACACTGCCAGGTCCACCACTTAACCAATGTCCCTGACTGTCTTTTAAACACCTCCAGGGACGGTGATTCCACCAGTTCCCTGGTCAGCCTATTCCAATGCTTGACAACCCTTTCTCTGAAGAAATTTTTCCTAATATGAAGTTGAAACCTCTCCTGATGCAACTTGAAGCCATTTCCTCTAATCCTATCACTTTTTACCTGGGAAAAGAGACTGGGAGAGACTTGTTACCTGGTAGAAAAACCACCACGTGGCTACAACCTTTTTTCAGGTAGTTGTAGAGAGCAATGAGGTCTCCCCCGAACCTCATTTTTTCCAGGCTAAACACTCCCAGCTCCCTCAGCTGCTCCTCGTAAGGCTTGTGCTCCAGACCCTTCACCAGCTCCACTGACCTGCTCCAGCACCTCAATGTCCTTCTTGGAGTGAGGGGCCCAGAAATGAACACAGGATTCGAGGTGTGGCATCACCAGTGCCGAGTACGGGGACAATCACTGCCCTGGTCCTGCTGGCCACACTATTGCTGATACAGGCCAGGATGTCATTGGCCTTGTTGGCCAGCTGGGCACACTTGCAGGATCATGTTCACCTGGATGTTGGCCAAAACGTTGCAGAATTAGAAAGGATCCTTGATCCATTGGATGTCTTAGAACTGGGAATGAAGAAGTTGTCAAAATAAGCAGTAAACTGCATTTGTCACAACAGCTGCCTTCTTCCAATAAGTTAATAATTTGATGAAAAATTGGAGAGGCAACCTTTTCTGTGTGTAAACTGAATTCATGTAGGTGGTAAAAAATGGATTTTTCACTCACTGTTTGGAAAATGTCTTCAAAGTATAATGCTGTCAGATATTTAGGTGCAATTTTGTTGACTGGCTTCTTGAGATGATGGGAAGTTCAAGATGACTTACTACCAGGCAATGGCTTCAGTAGGAGAAAATTAGGACTGTGTAATAGAGAGTGTATCTTTACCTACCTCTTCAAAGAGCAGAGAATGTGCAGTGATGTATTTCAGTGAAAAAAGTTAACAGCCCACAGGCTAATAGAAACTTCTTACGCTTCAGGACACAGGCTGTAAAAAGCGAAGAATGTATGCGACCCACCTGCTTTGGTCCTCTTCTAAAGTGGCAGCGCCTCTGACTGTTCTAAGGCACCAGAATAGACAAGCAGTTGAAGTATAAAGCCACTCCTGAGACGTGTGAGAAACTCATCCAGCTGTCTTACACTTCTGTCAAGAGAATTTGTTCTGTTCAGTGTCCAGTTAACTCAAATTCTTTATGTCTTGTTTGATATTTCTGGGTTTCTCTAAGGATAACTCAAAAGTTATGGTAGCTCTGTTAGAGCACTGTAGCAGAGAGAACTTCACGAGCAATATTTGGTACAGCGACCCTTCAAGCTATAAAAATTAAATTTTATCCTCTACTTACTTCTAACCCTCTGGAGAAGCTGTATGTAGTAGTGTTTTTCAGGTTCTTAGGGTCAGCCTGTCTATGTTGAGAAATAGGCTGTTGGTGTGTAATATCATATGCTAGAGAAATACCTTCCAAGACCTCATAGCTCAAAAATTATTTCACTATTCCATGAAAATTAGTGGAATCTGTGCAGAATTTCTTTGTTTTCATATTAGATAAGGTGTTAAACTAAGGGAACTCAGGGACTTGTGTAGTTGGGATGGCGGGTTTTTTTTCTGTTGATAATTTGCAATAACTGATTGATGTGCAGCATTTCTCCACAGCAGCTGCTTTCTTTTAGCTCCACTGGGTTTTACACACCTGACAATCTTGTTGATAATCACCACTGATAACACTGGCTTTCACAGTTCATTGAATAGCTGAGCATGAGTGCGGTTGTGTGACTGACTTTTGATTTGCAGAAAGCATTAAGACGATGCATTTTCTATTAAACTACTGGTGTTCTGGCCTAGTTTCCCATGGAAGCAGGCTATGGACTACTTATTTTAGTCCCCTCCTATTGTGTTTTGTACCTGTGGGTCTGCTTAAGTCAAACTTGAAAGAGCAATAGAGATTTTCAAGCAGTTCCAATCACTTTGAGGAATTTTATGGCTGAGTAAAATTGACTTGGGTTGATGCCCTCAGTGCTGCAAGTGGACTTTTCCCCTTGAGGAGGTGAGGCAGCCAGGACTCCTGTCACTGGTGCTGTAGTCAGAAGTTTGGCAGTACTCAGACGGTCAGTAAACAAATAGTTGCTACCTCGCCTGAGCTCTGTGGAGATGTCATGGTGAATTGGAGAGGGCTGAGCTTAACATGGCAGGAGGAGCATCCATCCCGTGCCTGTTGGTGGGAACCTGCTGCTAGTGAGTTGCTGTCTCTGAGCAAATGTATGCAGGCTCTCTTCATCTCTTTCTCTGGAATGTATCATTCTGGGGATTAAGTGGCCTGGCTAGGCAGCTGAATGAACTAGTTTTCTCTTTGAAGAGAGAACTTGTCATATTGGTTTCCTTTCCTGGGAAATGCAGCATGTGGTTGGGTTTTCCCGACCTTGTTCACTACTAAAAATGTATGCCTTGAGCATGCTCTCCGCATGTGCACATACACAAAATGTAACTGTAGTTAGAATGCATTCAGGAGAAGGCTATCTTTGGCATCTAGTTACTAAAGAAGAGAAAGTATTCTCTACTAATAAATATTTACAAATGAATAAGAAACTCGAACATATATTTCTTAGCTCAAGTGAGCTATGATGTATGCCATTGTCCTGCCTTTTCACTGAGTTAACACTTGTTTTATCCAGCTTGCAGATATTCTGGGCACACTCCTCAGCAGTTGTTCTGTGCCATTTTCCCTCAGCCTCCCTCTTCCCTGAAAGAGAAAACACTGGCTGAAATGGAAAGCATTCCTCTTCAACGGCAGTATAAATCTTCAGGTGTATTTGCCAGCTTGAACCAAAGGGAGAAAGAGGCTACTGGCTGCTGATGCAGTGAAATATTAGTTCTTTGTAAGTCCAATTTTACACAAATAATGAAAATTGCAACCAGTAATTTAGTGATTTCATTTCTGGGTCTTTTAATGGTGGGAATGCTGTAGGAAGTAGTACGGAATATACCCACCCTATCTAGGGTTGCCTTTATAGTTGCTTTGTTTCAGAGTTTTTATAAATTAGTCTCTCCAGTTTCCGTGGCAACTCAGTTGTCTGCATTGGTTGCCAAGAAACAGCTTCTGCTGCACAAAGGGCAGGGACACTGCTATGGAGTGATTTCATTCTTGGCACTAATAGACAGTGGAAGCGAAAGCTTGATATTCCATGGAGTATGGCCTCCATATTGACTGCTAGAACTTTATTTTTTTAAAAGTGTAATTGAGGTGTTTGGTTCTTTATTGTAATTAAGCCATCACAAACCTCCTGTTATACACAGCTACAGAAATCTCGTGGAAAGACATAATAGTTACATAGACATAAAGCACTGGAAAATGCATGTTTTGAGAACAGTTTAACCAGCCGTACAGTAAATCATGTGATTCTTTGGTTAAAAAATTAATTGTTTTTACAATAAATCCCAGTTATGTGGCTTGTAGTCAGCAATTAAATGTTCTCCTTCTACATATCCCAGCAAAGACAGGATTAAAAGTGAGCACTATTAGAATAACTCTTGGACACCTGGCTCCCTGAGCCCTCTAGAGCTCTAAAGGTTTTTTCCTTATTTGACCTCTGGCAGAACTACAATCTGGATTCCCATCTGATCTTTCTTTTAAGAAGCACAAACTGACACCTGTCATCGGTTCTCTAAAATGAATGCAGACAGAGGCATCATATTGTGAGTCATGATTCTGCATTAGTGTAAAATTTTATTTTTGAGGCTGCCTTCCAGCTGTCAGTTTTATGGCTGTGATTTTCTGAGTACATGGTCTCAAAGTAACTGAAGAATTCATTTAGAGTTTGTTAAAAAATAATACAAATATTTGCAAATGAGAATATTCATTTGCCTTTTAGTTTTCTAAGTGGTAATCAGGATAAAATATTGTACATCACGCATTTACATACTCATAAATCCTGTTCTGTGAAAGAGTGAGAGGATTGGACGCTTCCTTAGAGACCGGTGCAGATGCAGAAATAGGGTCTTTTGATCTTGGTCTAGAATCTACAGCTCAGATCTAGTCTGCCTCCTCTCACTGATTCTCTGATGAAGGGCCATTACTGTGCAGTGTTACATGAGTGCTACTCTTCACTGGTGTTTGAGTCCGTCGCTATTTGGAATAGCTGCAAGGAGACGGAGTTCAGTAGTACGATACAAAGTCGTTTTTGTGTTATGCAGAAATGCAGATACTCTTGTGGAGGAGAAAAGCTGTTGCATAGCGTTGTCTGTCCACAGGTGTTTAAGAAAGGAGGCCAAGCACAGTTGTTTTCCTTTTTAGCTAAAATGCCAGGAGGAATCTGGAATTTCAAGGCAGCTTACAAAGTACAGGGAAAAGCTGAGCAGTTAGGAATTTGATAGCATCTCTGGTTCTATGGCTTAGGCTAAAGGCAACCTTACCTGTAGACACTTTTCTTTCCCAAGTACTGAGCAAAGTACAGCCTCTTAAGGTAAGTGTTGCCAAAAAGCACCATGATTACTTTCTAGTTTTTGGACACTTTAAAAAGTCCTTTGCCACACAATACTAGCCCTCCTTATGTGAACTGGCATGCCTGCTGGCTGGCTCTCAAGAGTTCCTCTGGACTTGATTTAGCTTAGTTTAGAAATGCTTTGGCTTTGAATAACTGGCGTTAAGTCTCTAAAGCCACGTTGGTGCCTCCGCATGGACCTTTCAGCTTGATGCATGACTAAGTAAAGTGCAGTTTTATCTCTGACTTCTGTTATCACCATTATTACCGATTTTTAAATTTTTTTTTAGTTTCTAATATAAGTGCAGAAGTGGTCAAGCTTTTCCTGTGCTGTTGTAAAAAAATAATCTGTTGTTTCATAGTGAGGATGTTTGTCAGGTAAGTTATAGAGCAGTGAGATAAAACTACTGGAAATCAGAGTGAGCAATAACTTGACTTAAATTAATAATCTGTTTGAAAAGCTAGATACTGGATTTCAGGTATGGCATTACACCTTAAGCAAGCCAACTATATTTTGCAAGTTAGGAACAAAGCAATGAGTGTGATGGTGGATTTTCATAAGGCAAAACAGAGCCCTCAGCCACCTTTTGCTCCTAGTTTGCTGTAATCTGAAAGCTTTGAATCTGAAGAAGAATACACTGGAAAATAAAGGAGGAAGTTGCCTATCTTTTAATGAATGCCATAAATAGCAGCCTGTTCTTTGTACTTGCTCTCTCTTTCAGATACTTAATTTCATGATACAAGCCCTACAATGTTCTTTAAAAACCATTTGGGTATTATTAAGTGGGGAGCATTAAATTCTCTTTCTGCATAATGTACTTACAATAATTTGCAGTTGCCCAAATAGCTTTACAAGTCACTTGAGGCATGATTTACCTAAAATTTATATAAATCAATTAGATACTAAAACATACTTAATGTAAAAGTTATAGCATGGACTGATGAAATCCAGGCAGCAGGATTAAGTATTTGACCTGAACTTGTCCTTTTGAACCAGCTGCAGGGCATCACTTGAGCTGTAGACTTAAGGAGATGCTCTGATGTTGTAATCTCCAGACAGACAGGTTGATTGAAGAGTCAGTGATCACTGTTTAAATATTTATTAAATAAGGATGTTTGTTATAAATACGATTTACAAGAGAGCAAATGACATTGCAATACAATTCAGTGCTACTTTCTGAATTATTATTAGATCTTTATGTAAACAAGATCAGTCGTGCAGATTGAACCTGGCTAAACTGTAGATTTTTTTCCTTCCTCCTCTTACATAACAATCTGTAAAATCCTGATTTGATACAACAAATCCACATGAATGTTTTATGTAAAATGCATGTTCTATATTCCATCTCTCTTTATTGCCTACACTGCTGAAACCAAACAAACTACTGAATACACACATGAATATGAATTTCTAAAGAAGTCCTTTTATGTGCTAGCTCTGTAATGGCCCAAATGAATTTATTCCAGAAAAGGGCTTGAATGGGAAAAAAAATGCCCAGGTTGGTGCTGTTTACATGTGTTGGGGTTGCTCTGTAACTTGCTGATGTTGTCTGGTATGCTCACATTGGCAGGATGTGCTTCCCGGCCTGGCTGTGGCTTTGCAGCTCTCAGCACAAAAGGTGCATCAGCCAGCCATATTCCGACTGCTCCTCCCAGCTTTTGGTGCCATCGAAGTGTTCTTGTTTTATCTAGAGTTGGAGAGTGTCTCTGTTCAATAGTCCAGTTTTCTAATAATTCAGTCTCATAGGAAGGTGCTGAATGATGGTTTTGCGGTGTTTGTGCTACCTAATGAAGCTTACAGTCATTCCAGTCTGAGGTAAGAACCAGTCTCTTCTTACACTGCCTCCAAAGTATCTGGAGAGAAAAAGACACACTGAATTTAACCATGACTACTTTCACAACACATCTTATAATTCAAAAAACTGAGGCTTAGCTGCAGTCTGTGCCATGTGTTGGAGCTGAGCTGAGAGAGAATTCTGTAAGCATACTAATATTGCCTTAAGAACGGCATTCATCTGACCAAATAAATAACTTCCTAGAAATCTCTTTGGGTAGATTTCCCTGTAAGGATAACTCAGAAGAATGTTATCACAGAATTGAGACTCTTCTGAAATACCAATAAAAATCAGCAGGTGACTGGAATTTCATTTAGTAAGTTGTCAGTACTTGCTGTCTAGAGATCTAAATAATGTGCCATTAAAAGAAAGTTACTCTCATACAGTATTGCTGTTGATTTAATAGGCATTGACATCAGCTGTGTCATATGGCAGAGTCTATACACTTAACAGGTCGTTGACCCTTTTTAGCCTTGAATGATTAGTTCAATCAAGCCTTGTGTTAGGAGAAATTAGGGATATAATACTGTGTTTACAATATAATACAAAAAAATGGGACCAAAAACTACCTGTTTAGCTCAGCTCCTGAAAATGTACTCATTCTTTCTTTAGTCACTGCCTGGCTCCTCAGATGTTTGGGAAACTGTTTTGCCCACGTTTCTGTATGAGTTGATGAAAATCTCGTGACCCATCCTTAGATTTATATCTTAGAATATTTTTTCTTTGTCTGTTCTGTTCTCTGTGCTACCTTATTCTTTAAGGCTCTGCAAAGGTGTTGTGAACTTCTTTAGTATTCTGTATAAGAGGACCTTCTGTTAGCTCCTTAAACCAAGCCTTTCCGATGAATGCGTATATGTAAGTGCTGGTCTCGCTGTCTTTAACTGCCATGTAGGGATGTTGATCTACCTTTTTACCTACTACTCATTTTCCTACCATTTTAAACAGTAACTTATGTTTGGTTGCATTAAGCTAGACCTCTTATTCTGATTAATGGAGACAATTCATAGTAAATTGGGATGCCCTCAGCAAGATAAGGAGCAGGAAGACATGAATTTATTTCCGTAATATGAACTTGTACAATTTTTGCCTTTGGGGCTGCCTTTTTTTAACATACATTTTGAGACCTTAATGGCTTTGGCTCATTAATCAGAAAAGCTACATCTAATAGTAGTGACACTAAAACACACACAAGGAGGATGTGCTTCCTAGGGTTCAAAAGTATGAAGTCTAGTTTGGTTCAACTTCGAGGGTTTATTGAAGTGCATATATGGGGGAAAGCTCCAGGTCAGGGTATTATACCACTGTGTTTAATCACTTCATGTGAAACTTCTAGATTGCCCACAAAACCTGCTGCTTTGGCTGAGGGATCAACAGATGACATTGGTAGTTTTTGTGCCCTCTTTGAAAGGGAGCAGAGAAGGGTTGCAGTAATCACCAGACTTCAGAGATTCTTGTTTTCTTTTGAACATGCACAGGCTTGGCTATATTTTCACAGCAGTGGCAAGATCCCATCCTGTGATTTGAAAGTGAAGTTGTATTTATTATTCCCAGTTGTTTTCAAGGGGAGTCTTGCAAGGAATGAGTTTTTCAGACAAAATGCTCCCTTTTCTCATTGTCCCTTGTTTCTGAAGTTGGTGGATTTTTTTAATCGTGCTTTTAAATTTGAAGAGAAAGCTAGACTGGTACACAGGCTCAGTTTGCTCAAGTTTATAAGCAGCAGGGTAGTCCCAGGGGCTGCGCTGGGCAGCTGTCGTAGGTGTCTGTCTTAAGCTTCTGCATCTAATAAGCACAGCTGAAAGAGCTGAAGCCAGCTGCAGGCAGTTCTTGGGAGGGATGAGTTTCAGATTCTGTTCACCATCAGCGAATGACAGCTTTGGAAGGCTGGTGTTGGCTCAGGCCAAGAAGCCTAGTGTTGAAGGGCTGTGAATAGCAGGATGTTTTGAGCCAGCTGGATGTCCCTTGACAAGGTGTCTGCCACTGCCTCTAGTGTTTGGGATAGTCATCCTTAGAGGGTATTTTGTGGGTTGAATTACATGAGTTAGGTGTGTATCTTTAGAGTTTGAGTTGGATTTCTTCTAATTAGTTGGTTTACAGTTTCTTGGTTGCTGATGCTAGAAAGGGAAAACATTTTAATCTGTTGCTTTGTGTACTGAAAGTTAGTCATCATGGTTCTACGTTAAATCAATCAGTTGTTTTACCTAGGGAAGAGCTCTTTACAATAACTCAGCCTTGATTTGCCTTTGATCTATGCATCAAACCACAGTGCTTCTCTTGGTTGCTTCCTCGTGATTGCTGTACAACATTTTGAGAATTCTTCTGCTGTGAATCATTATTTGGCAGGTGCATGGAGAACTACAGGATCTAGCTGAAAACTGACGACTTTCCACATCCTGCTGATCTTGGCCATATTGCAGAACAGTGGTGGTCTCTTGTACTTAGGACTTCTGAGTCTTGTGTCATATTTTAGACGAGCTTTTAATCTTGGTTTTGGGCTTATCATCAGAAAAAAAATATTTGTATTGAATAAAGTGTCTGTGCAATATATTAATGTATAATGTCTTTTGTTGTATTGGTCCTCACGTACAACTCCAGGACAAGAAGCTGTTTATTTTAGCATGGCTACTGTCTCAGCATCCAAACTAGTAATGATATCAATCTCTTTTATCTCAGACACTTGAAAATGAAAGACCAAATGATCAAGATCAGCTTACAGAGGGGTATGTTTATTTTAAAAATAAAAAAAAAATATGAAACTCTCACTTCCTTTCCCTGTCATCCCCTTCACCCCCTGCCTTTTTTACCCCACCAGCTGCTCTTCCAGACTTTCAGCTGGGAATAGCTAATAGTTCCCTGGTACTGCATCCTGTATGCTGAAATCTAAATTGAACAAGTATTGCATAATTGCCTGAGACCAGAAGCAGGCGCTTTGGGGAAGTTACCTAATATTGCGTGCTTTCTGATTAAAATTTTGCATTGGGAAGGAGTTAGATTCTCCCAAGTGCAGGCTAGGATTATGGTATGAAAAACAAAACATCTTGCATGTGCAGTGTAAAAATGAAAACCATATGTAATACTACAGTGCCTTGAAACAATTGTAAGTGAGAACATGTGAGCTTGCAGTAGAGTGTAGAATGTGTGTAATAAGCACAGTGTGTTTTCTTCTCTCCTGCTGGTACATTACCCCTTGATGCAATTTCACTTCATAAAGCAATTTGCAGTTTTATGCGGCTTCTTTGTCCGTCATCTCCAAATATTATTAGCTTTTGACTTTATTTCAAAGTTTATCCCCTGTTCCTAGGGCTTCTCTAAAATTTTGCTCTAGAACAAGAAAGTTAGTGTCCAGTCATAAAAAAAATACTGGAGATTACAGAGGTCTTTTAAATGATAACTTTTAGGATGCACCAGAAGTAGACGCTTATCAGGCAACACAGTGTTTGCAAACAGATCTGTTGGCAAATGCAGGAGACATCAAATCTTTTAGTTAGTGGCCCGTAAACTAATGGTTAGGCTTCTCTACTGTGAGGCAGTGTGGAATCTGTGGGACTCCTGTAGCTACTTTTCAGAAACACCTCTACACTCTTGGCAAGATTTTAAAAGATATTCATGTGTACTTAGCTGCCTGCAGCTAGTATTAATCTGAAAGCCTTATTAGATGCTTAACAGCATCATTAGCTGCTTAAATACCTTTTAAACTGTTTGTCTTTGCCAAAAGGATCACAAACTTTGCCGGATAGGTCTTTTAAACTCAGTTCTAGTGCTCAGGTTTCTCAGCCTGTGCTAAGACAGGTAATGTCGGGTAGAAAGTACAGATAAGTAAAACCAGACACAGTTTGAGAACTGTATGATGGGTTTTTTTTCAGGCTGTACTTCACAGGGAAGCTGGGGAAGGTACAGGATCTGCAAGTCTCAAAGTGATTGTCAAATAGTTGTTTCAGTGAGCCATATAAAGACTTCCCTTCAGAGAAGGAAGTAAGGAAAGCCAGTAGGAAAGTGGACTGGCCTTGGAGTCTCTGTTCAGTTCATAGCTGGTTCAAACATTCTGAATGTATGTGCATCACACTTTGTTTTTGTAATAGGGCCAGGGACTCTCTAACCTCCTGCTTAACATTGTCACCATAACAAATGATTCCTAACCTTAGCAGCAATATAATAAAATAGAAATAAGAGATTTAAAAAAAAAACCAAAAAAACAACCATATGGCTGAGCAGGAGAAGCTGCTTAGTACAAAGGGGGAGCTAGGGTAGATTTTTGACTTCATGGTGGCCTCTGTTGGTTTCTACCAAGCAATTCCTGGAATAATCTGAAATCTTCTGTCCTACAGTTCAGCTTCTCTGCTCTGCTGTGCACCTTCCCAACCTTTCTCCAGAGCCTCAAGTCAAGCATGAGTGGGCAGTGCATACTCTCTACTACACAAACTGCCTTAGCATACAACTTAGAAATTATGTGTTGTCTTAGGCAATGAATCACTTTGTAACTCTTTCACTGTGCATTAAGATTCATAATCCATCCCTAACCATGATCATTTAACAAATCAGCACATCATTGGACTGTTTTCAGAGAGGTTTGCTGGAGAAACTTTTTTTAATATATGAAATGGATAATAAGAAAGGATCCTGCAATATGGTGGTTGCAAAAGAAAGTTCATTGGAAAATGAGGTGTTGTTCACAGATGGAGGAAGGCAGCCCAATAACAGGAGGCACATTAAATGTTGAAGTCCTCTTCTACTCTCCCATTAGTCTTTGTAGATAAAGCTTCTTTCCTGGCAAAGTGGTTTGGGAGAGAGAGGAGCATCCAGCAGTTGAAGAGCAAGAGTATAAGGATTACTTCTCTAAATAGCTGGATATACTAAAATTGATGAGCCCACAAGGCTCAAATTCAATGTCAATTTGATTTGTAGATAAATGTGTTTCTGGTATTTGTTATTAAAGTCAAATATGTGTAAAATAGACCTTTTTATTTTAATATGACCTCCTGGCATAGCACTGCCCAAACTGTTTCAAAGAAGTGTCTTGGACTAGCTATTTGTTGGTTGGATTTTTAAATCTGGAGCATAAAATGGTTATTGCATCTCTCTCTTCATGCTATTCTCATGGCCCTTCAGTATATTCTTATTTTTGTGCTTATCTTTAATTAGGTATCTTCCTATTTTTCTCCATCTCTGAGCTGGTGTGGTGGTCATTACAAATATAGTAGATATTTTGCCTGGCTCTGAAACTTAGAATAATTTTTAGGATGATAATATTTAGTGTCATAGGGAGATGGGATTTTGCTATTGCCTGCTCAAGTTCATGTGGTATAATTAACATGTTTCATCCAGATCAAATCTCCAGAGCTTTGCTGTCAACACAGAGCAGCATCCTAGAAAGCAGTTTCCTGTTTGGCTGGGGTTCTGTTAGCAGTGCTGCCAAAAGATGCAGTTGTGTTTCCCTTCGCCTCTTCTGTGCCAGCACCAGGACTCAGAGATAGCTGACTGGGATCCCAACACCAGTAATCCCAGTACAGAATGGGGGATGGTGAGAAAGGGCTCCAGCTGGCCAGAGGTAGAAGGCTAGTATGTGACTAGCCACATGAGAGCAGCACTCATGCGGGCTGACTGCAGTTTGTGAAACCACATCCTAGCAGATATCTGCTGGATATATCTGAGTTGTGTTCATTTTCTCAGATTTAAGAGGCTTTTCACAAGAATTTCTAAAGTCATGAACTTGGCTGTAGATTCCTAACCAAATGGTGAGTCTGTGCTCCAGATTGTGGAATTAAAAGAACTTCTTGTGGGAATGAGCACTGAAGTTTCTTCCTATGAAGAAATCTCTTCATGTCAGAGCTGTGGTTAATGAGGCTTCCCACATCAAGGTGATGTGAGACTGCTACATAGCATGGGGAATTTTACTCCAGATATATAATTCCTTGCCAAGTTTTGGAGAAGAATATTTCCATTTATAGAAGTGAGTTAATACTGTTGTTCTATATGAAAAGGGGAAACAAAGGGCAAAAAGGCAGGGGGAAGGACAGGATTCTGGTCAGAATAGGATGTTAATTGATCTCTTAGTCTTGATGTTGCATTACATACTGCTGTGTAATCACAGTGGTATGTAACAGCTCACCTCTGTGTATGGGGAGTCAGCAGACTGTGCCTGCTGGGAAGGAGATGTGCTTCCAGCTCCATTCCCTTCGACTGCAGCTTCTGAGGAGGGAGTTCCCATGTGACTGGTAATGCTCAGTGTACGGTGAAGTCATGTGGCGTTTGCCTTTTATGTAAAAGCTTCTTGGTTTCCTTTCATCAGCCTTGAAAAATTCTCAGCTTATTTATCTATTTGCCACTGTGTGCCTCGGGGGAGAGGACTTAAATTTAGAGATACTGCTTATATGACCAAACCAAATAAAGGCTGTTCAGCAACCTCTCTTTACTGAGTGACCTTTTCAGCTCTGAAACAAAGATGATGTGCTAGGTAAAACATTGTACTGGAGTGGCAAATAACATTATTCTAAGAAGATGGTGTTTTGGTGGCAGGAAAGTTACGTGAAGATGGGCATAGTTGTGACCTTGTCTCTAGAAAAAGCTGTGTTTAAGTGATAAACAAGGGGGATATGTCTTCTATGACTTCACAGAAATGCCTAGAGGAAGTCCTTAACTTGAGTGCATTTAATGCTGCTTAAAGTTCGGGGAGTTTGCAGCCCACTGGAATAGTTCTTTCTGCTTAGACAGGAAAGCAAGTGCCTGCCTTGGGATCAGTGTGGTGTGCTTCAAGTCACAAGTGCACACTAAAGGCATGCACTGTCAGGGCTCCACATGAACGTTTGATTTCATTATTTACTTTTTATTCCACTTGGTCACCTCTGACTTTTACTGCAACACACTGGGATTTTAAGGCCAGATAAAAATCATCTCTCTGTTGTTAACATAGGAGATTGAAAAATGCATTGTGTGTATGTTGGTGTAATTGAAATTCAAGTTAGCAGGACCAGTAAACACAGAACCAGAGGATGGAATGGCTGGAGCACATCTTGGAGTCTCATCAGCCAAGGATAAGTTACAATACAGATGTCTGCATAGGTCTGTAGGTGCCGTATATGATGGTCAGAAAAAGTTCTTACAAGATAGAAGCTCTTCCTTCCATTTTCCAGTAAACTCCTTTTTCAACACAGTCTTTTTAAGGAAGTCAGAAAAAATATTGTATTAGGGCCCAAAAAGTGATGCTAGGATATGACGTTTCCTAGACAAACATGATTCCCATTTGATTTCAGGTAATGATATTGTTTAGGTAGGGAAATGAATTAGTGAGACTCAGTTACTTAGATGTATATCAGAGTAGAGTAAATTTTCAGGCAGTCTTTATGAACTACTACTTTGTGAATGCTACATGCTGTTCTGCTGTCTTGGAAAACCCACTTTTCCTTTGGAGCAGAAACTCGTGGAGTAAAGGGCATTGGCACAGCTGTGGCAGGCCAGCTCTCAGGGTTTCTGCTCTCCCTCTATACCAGCTGGCAGAAGGCTGGTGCATCTGCTCATCCTGTTAGCAGCTGCCCTTCTGGGTCAGGAGTGTTTTAATACAGAGCTCCACTGGCTGCTGCCTTTGTGAAGAGCTACCTGAGCTAGCAAACCATAGGGATTTCTCCTCCTTGCTGTCTGTGTATGTGATATTGAAACATAAAGAGGGGGAAAATGTTGAAACTAGGTCCCATGCTGATCTTCTAATTCTTAAATAAGACAAGCCATTCCTACTAAGGCAGAGTGATTTTGCTGTTTCCACTTACTGTATTTCTGTAGAGCTGAGGCATAGCCCTTAGCAAATTGTTCAGGCTGTAATATTGTGTCTGTTCTATGATATCACCAGTTTGTACTCTGAAACCTCAGCAGTACCTGTGGTATCTGCAAAAATGTGGGAAGTGTATCTGTGTTGAAGTTGAAAGAAGAGTTCTTTTTACAGCTGTAGAAGCAAAGACGTTGAGGATGTGGTACTGACAAACTTTGGCAGTTAAGTGATGTGCTTTTGGTACAGCCTCACACCTAGCTGTAGGAGGCTAGCTCCTGCAGTCCTGGGCAGGAGGGAAAGGACTCTTCAGACCAGGAATTAACAGAAGTGCTGCCACTCTTTCCGACCTTTGGAATAGAATTCTCAATTCTGTTTTGAATATTGGTGTATTTTAGATCAGAAAGGGGAAAACTAAAGTGGCAATGGGTGGTAATGTTTACTGCATCAGACAGTAGAGAAAAAGGATCCTCTGAATTAGAAGTAGCTGAAAATGCTTGTCTACAAAGCAAGTGCTGCAATGGAAAGCAGTGTTTATGGTTTTGACAAATGAGAGGAAAGGATCAGTTAATGGTGAAACAGCGAAGCTCAGCAATAGTTTCTCTCAACTCCATTGTTCTGCTTTCGCAAAGACTAATACTAGTAAATGAAAGGGAGTTGAGAAGTTACAGCTCTGTATGATGTTTTACTGAGACAAAAAAGTGAAAAGGAGCAAAAGGTGGGAACTGGATAGATCTGGATTTTACTCAATTATGAGTACAGAGCTAGATAAACCTCAGCATCTGTTGGATTACTGAACCTTCGTAAGGAGGAGACAATACGACTCTGTCCCTTTGTTTAGAATAGGATTACTTTCTTGCTGATGCTTGAAAGGATCCAGCTGGTTGGAAGCACCCATGTTCACCCAGGAGAGGAGTATTCCTATTTTTTTTGGAGGTAGTTTTCATATCTTGTTACTGGACTTATCCTTTTCTATTGCAAAAAAGAAAAGTCCCATTCTGTTTGAATTCCCCTTCTTTCTTAACTCCCTGACAAAGTTCTATGTAGTGTCAATTTTTTACTTTGATTGGGTAATTTTTAAAGTACTTCAAAGCATACTATGGTGGCTAGATACTGTTGGCTCAAGAGCAGCAAAACCCCGGGTAAGGTTCTGCATTTTTGCTTCTCTTTGGGACTTGATTCTTTGTGATGGCTAATGACCTGGAATTTTTATGAAGTTATGTATGTATGTACTCATCCAGGAGATCCTTAAAAATTGAAATTCAGCTTTCAGGATATGGAGGCTGAGAACTTACATGTGTTGGAGACCTAAGGAGAATGCAACAAGGAGCTAAGGCAGCCTGGCCCTGAATAGGAAGGGAAGGAGCCTTGCATGGCCATGAGCTTGTGTCTTCAGGTGAGATTCATTTGCCTCACTTCAGGTGTTTGTATCCTCCTCTCTTTAAGAGTGACTAGACTTGTAATAGTGAAAAAACACAGGCATGGCTAAGGCATGACTTGTGATCTTTTATAAGATGAGATGAACTGGACCTGCAAGAGAGGATTGTTCCTTTGTGAAGTGGAGCTTGAGGTTACCAGAGTCCGTGCAAATGTTTGCATCACAGAGGGCCACAGCTAGGGCAGAACATCACCACAGTGCTGGGGGACATGCCTGGCACTGGACACTGCTGGAAGCAAAAGGAAGAGAAAGCGGATGGGAATCTGCTGCTTGGGAATCCATGCCAGGAACAAGGTTGTACTAGAACTCTTGAGAGGAGCGCAGCCTATCTGAGAACTGCTGGTTCCCTGTTTTGTGGTTTTTGTTTTGTGGTTTGGGTTTTTTTTTAATCCCACTTTGGAGTGAGGGAGTTATATAACAACCGTGTCAGCACACCCACACCAGCAGAGGTGACACAGTTACAGGGTAAGAAGAGCAAACCAAGGATGCTGCTTGCACAGGAATTTAAAAAAAAATGGGCTGTTCGGAGGTGTTTAGTTGCAGTGATGGCAGCTCTAATTTTCTGTCTTTAATTTTGTGGTAGTTGCTGTCTGTCTTGAAAATGTGGCTCCAGAACTCTTGCAGCTTTATGTGAGAATTTGTATTGCTTTTTTTTCTTCTAAGCTGCTTGATACTATGCTTTAGAAAAAAAAAATTGGGAAATCTGGTTCACAGCATTTTATCCATATACTCTTTTTAATTAACTGTTGAAGATCTTACTTTTTTTTTTTTTTAACCTTAGGAAGTTTGGGGCCACTTTGCTGGCTATTGTGGCTGTGTGAATTTTGCACACACTGATTTGACAGTCAAATAGGAAGTTCATGGGAACTTCTTGATTTAGGTAACTTAGTCAGAAGTAATCTGAAATTTTTTTTTTCTTATGTGTAGGGAACCTTTTTAGACACGTTTTTGAGTAGACCACTCAAAACTGAGTGTAACAGAAGAGAATGCAGAGAAAGGATGTCTTGTGCTTTTTTTTGTAATTAAAAAAGCTGGAAAAGTTTTATTTTTCAATGGAAAATTCACAGCTAGCAGGGTGGTTTCAGTTTTTATTCGTTCTGACTGTGTGTCTCAAAAGAGTAATTGTCAGCAAAAGAATTAGATTTTCTGGTAGTTTTTCTGGCCTATGAACATCTAATTACATTTGTTAACCTGCAGTAAAAAATAATTGTCAGAGCACAGGACATGTTGATGTAATTATTTTCACTGTTTATCTTGTGATAGGAAAATGCAGACAGACAGATCAATGTAACATTCCTTATGAAATGTGTCTGTTCTGGGGAAGACTTGGGGAATGATGCTAATGCAGGTGCTTCTCTGAAAATGTCTTGCTGATAGTTTCAGAAGTTTCAGTGGTCGTAGTGGAAGAGAGAAAGGTAGGGAGGGGAAATCTGGTAAAAGCAAGATTATGCTCCATTTTTGCATGGTGAGTGTAAGAGAAGGTGCTCTGGTAACCCAGCCTTTCTGGAGGAAGTTTCTGAAAGCTTTCATTTAAGCAGTTCTGAGCGTCCACCAGGCCTTGTTTATCCTGGAGAGTAATTGTCCTTCTTAGTCTTTCTGGAACCCTATTACGTCTTTGTTGAAATTTCTTTCCTAATGACTCCTGACAGTTTATTTCCTGTTTTAACTGCCTGCTGAGCAGGGGACAGATATTTCCATGCCTCTGTCTATCATAACTATCAAGATCTTGCTCCTAACAGGTAATTGTTTACTCAAGCTCACAGTTGTCTTTATGAAGCTAGTATTGTTTTTCCTGTATGCCTGATTTAACTACTCTGAATGTTACCTGCCATTTTATAGTCTATTCACTCGTTTTTCATAAAATCTTTGTTTCCTTGTCCTGGTTTAAGCCCAGCTAGCAACTAAGCACTGCAGAGCAACTCACTCACTCACTCTCCTTCCTCTTGGCTCCCGGTAGGATAGGTGAAGAGAATTGGAAGCGTAAAAGTCTTGTGGGTTGAGATAAGAACAGTTTAATAATTAAAATATAGTAATGGCAATAAATTGTAATGAATGAAAAGGAAAATAAACCCCAAGGAAGGCAAGTGATGCAAATAAAATCACCACCAACTGACTGATACCTAGCCAGTCCCTGAGCAGCAGCCTGCTGTCAACCTTCCCCCAGCTTCCTATGCTGAGCATGACACCATATGGTAGGGAATATCCCTTTAGCCAGTTGGGGTCACCTGTCCCCTTCTAGCTTCCTGTGCACACTCAGCCTGCTCTCTGGTGGGGTGAGAGGAAATAAAGGCCTTGTCTCTGTATAAACACTGCTCAGCAATAGCTGAAATATTCCTGCTTTATCAACACTGTTCCCAGCTCAAATCCAAAACTTAGCCCCATACTAGATACTATGGAGAAAATTAGTTTTAGCGCAGCCAAACCCAGGAAATTTCTATAGTTTGCCTTTTTCATTTATTAACTGGAGACCTTAAAGGTGTTTGTTGAAGTCTGTTGAAGTAGAGGGACTGGGTTAGGCTTCTGCACTGGCATGTGGCTAGAATTCCAGTAGCCGTGTAAGTCAGGATGTTCCGTTACAAAAGCCATGCTGACTCTTCCCAACAAGATTATATTTATCCAGATAGCTCATAATTCCATTCTTCACTGAAGTTTTTATTAGCAGATACATCACAAATCTCAGGCTTAATGTCTTGCCCACAGTCTCTTAAAAGTCTGTCACCTTTTCTACCACACAGTCCTCCACTACCAAGTTTTAATTGAGAGGTGAGACACCATTGTGTTAGTAATTCACCGATTTCATGCTTGAGTTTCTCTAGGATTCCTGGGTTGAGTGCCATCTGGTCCCAGTGAGCTGTTAGTGTTTATTTTGTTGGTTCCTGCTGGTTTTCCTCATAGTCATTGTAATTTCAAACACATCCACGGAGACCCCTGCAAAGAGGGGTCCTGGTAGGGGAATCCTGAGAAATAGTGTTGCAATATCAGAGTGTGTGACAAAACTCAGTAAGATTTTATAGGAGGGAAAAGTGATTTTATTTTAATACAAAACAGGTTTAGTTCCACACTCTCACACCTGTTTTGTACAATCACCAAGATACTTCTGTCCAAATAGTTTAGCATTCAGGCACCAAGATGTGTGTATCCAAGTCATTGGTCCAGGATTCCTTGCAGTGGTAATGGAAGACAAGGGAATTGAGCTGCTGAGTTCTCTTTGCAACTTCTGCATATGGGTAATCCCTTCATCTGTTCTCACCCCTGCATCATTTCAAATTAGTTTCAGTCTCTAATTTTAGACTTCTTTTCCAGATTTGAGTATCCTGAAACACTACATGTAAATGTGCTGCAATTTGTTGACCTACTAATCTAGGTACCATCTACAAATGCCATTATTATATTATTATATTCTCTTTTCTGTTGGCTTTTTTTTCCTGGTGTTTCATGCTCAAACATTAACATTTATCCTCGATTCATACCAATGTTCATATTTCTATTAAGGTTCTTTACAGAGGCTCCCCAGCGTCTCGTACTGTCACCATCTCTGCAGTGAATCTGCCTGATGTATTTTCTGTAATGCCTTTATTTTCCGAGTCTTCTCTTACTACTCTGATGAGGAGTTGCCTCCTGGAGTTTCTGGCAAGTTTCCTGTTCCCGATATGCTTGAAGAAAGATCTGTCATTAGTGTCTGCCAGTTGTTCATCATATCTTTTGTTTGTTTTGCCTGCCTTGGTGTGCTTTTACATTTAATTTGCCATATTTTATGATCTGTTGAGCTGTGTTTTTCTATTTGGATTTGACTTCAGCTTTTTTGAAGGTAACCTCACTCCTACACTGCTGTTTTAATCAGTCTGGTTTCCTTTCTTCCTTTCTTCCTTTCTCGGGTTTTACTTAATAGGAAATATGTACCTGCCTGGTTTTTGTGGTTATCTCTGTTCATAATCTCCACAGTGCCTGCAAAGATTTAAATTTTCTATCTGGCCCTTTCAGATTCTCTTAACAAGCTTCCTTACTTCTCATGTATGCACTCTCTGAAGCTGGATGCAACTGTAGGTTTATTTTTCATCTCCATTGCTCCAACGGGGAAGCTATTGCATGGAAGAGTTTTCAAAATCTTGTAGCTGAAGAGCCGCTCTATATTTAGGACTAAATCAAGGATTGCATTTTCTTTTGTAGGCTTCCTAATCAGCTGCTCCATGAAATAGTCATTGATTTAATGCAAAAAAAGTCACATCCTGATATGATGGGATGTTTGTGAGCTATATTGAAAGGAAGTGAGCTGAAGTCTCCCATTACGATGCTCTGCTTTCATCATATTACATTAAGTGTTGCTATTCTTATTAGGTGGTATTAAGGACCAAATACCTTCCTGTTTCAGCCTGGAATCAAGGACATGAGTATGCTGCTTTAATTGTGAAAATAATAGGTTGATATATTTGAAATAAGAGGAAATGAATATACTTGTAAATCAAAGATGTACTTTATTTAGCATAATCATAGGTTTTTTTTGGTTTGAAAGGGACCGTTAAAGATCATCTAGTCCACCTCCCCTTCCGTGGACAGGGATATCTTTTACTAGACCAGGTTGCTCAGAGCTGCATCCAACCTGACCTTGAACACTTCCAGGGATGATGCATCCTCAGCTTCTCTGGGCAACCTGTGCCAGTGTCTCACCACACACACTGTATGAAAATGTCTTCCTTGTGACCAAGCTAAACTTTACCCTCTTTCGTTTTAAAGCTGTTTGCTGTTTTCTGATCGTTACATTATCCTGATGAAAATTCTCTCTCCTTCTTTATTATTTCTCCCCTTTAAGTAATGAAAAGCCACAATGAGTTCTCCCCAGAGCCTTCTCTTCTCCAGGCTGAACAGCCCTAACCCGTCTCAGCCTTTCTTCGTAGGAGGGGTATCGCTTCCCTCTGATAATCTTGGTGGCCCTTCTCTGGACCTGCTCTAAGAGGTCCATGTCTTTCCTGTGCTGAGAACCCTGGATGCAGTACTCCAGGTGGGGTCTCATGAGAGCAGAGGAGGAGAATCACCAGTCGGCCACTCAAGTCAAGTAAGTGCAGTAATTTTTATGAGAGAAGTGTTGAATAAATACTTTACTAAAGGAAAAACAAGGAGGATTAATTCACTGTGTATTGAAGGTGTCTTTACTAAGTCCACTGGGCAGTGTTGAAAAACCTCTAAAAGTACAATGAAGAAAAAAAAGTGATGCTAATTCTCTTTAGATTCCTCAAGTAGGCTATTTCTTATTTATGTGTGTTCCCAAGTATTCAGGGGGACTTCGGCTGCTCTGGTAACTTCCAGAAAATAGTATTTAAACATGCAAAGACTAGCAGAATTTCAGCACTTCTTTTGATGGGCAATACTGAAAGCAGCTCGTATTGAATGTCTTCTGTATTTGCTTCTGACTAAAAGAAAGGAAGGGATGGAGAAGGGTGGTGAATTGGATGAAAGTAGCTATTTAGCAATGGCCTGGAAAACATACTTAACAAAATCAAAGAATTTGTCAATGTCTGAGGACAGAAGATGTAGTGGTTTCTTAAAGACATTCTATAAAGGCACAAGTACAAGCTGTTTCTTTGGGAAGAATAGATAGCCATAATTGCTACTGCCTAATTACGAGCTATTCAGTAGGCAGAACTGAAGGAGCCAGGCAAAAAAAGGGGTACTAGGTCAGCTTTTGAACATGTCTTAAAAAAGAATAGTACTCGTGTGTAGAGACATTATCAGAAGGGCTTGGTACAAAACAAGAAAGAGCTGGCAAAGCTGCAGCAAGAAAACATTCAGTAAATATATTAGTAGCAAGGGAAATCACTAAAGAAAGACCTTGTCTGTTAGGTAGAAAGACGAGAAAGTTAACAGATGTTGCTAAAGAGGTTGTAAGCATCATTTTTACTTTACTGAGCAGGATTAGTTGTGAGCAGACAAGCACAAGGGCTAAGATGCAGAACAAGCCTAGCATACATCCATGGAGGCTAAAGCTTGGGGTCCTTTCCTAAATACTCTTACAGCGGATAGAAAGTTTACGCAAATCACTAAAATGGGTTGATGCTATTAGGGACCTTAGTTGAGAAGGACCAGAAGATAACTGAAATCCTGAAAAACCAAAGAAAGACTGACTTAGTGCCTGTTTCTAAAGGGATCAGGCTTTGAAAGTATAGAATTACAGGCCAGGCAGATTAGTTCCTGGAAAAATACTGAAAAAAGCAATTGACAAGCATTTGGAAGAAAGTGAGGGGGGGTAAGCAACAATCAATATAGACTTGGCAAAGACAAGTCACTTTGAATCTGTATGTCTTCCTTCTGTGACAGAGCAACATGCCTGCTGGATATGGGAGACATAGATGTGATATGTCTTGACTGTAGGAAAGTTTTGACACTTTTCTAGCACTCCTATGAACAGAGTGTAAAAATACTAACTAGTTGAAGTTTGTACAAGTAGGTACAGAATCAACTTTAGTGTATGGTTAGGCTGGTTTGTTTCCAGCTGCAGAGAATTTTCTGATTTTGCAGTAACCTGCCCAAAGTCTGCTACAAATGCATATTAATGCTGTGAACAGGAAGAATTTTTAATTAAGATCTGTCTGCAAATTTTATCAAAGAGAAAAGCTATGTTAGAGAAGAGATTTAAAATTGAGGGTTTTTTCTTCTAACACTGTAAGAGCTAAGGGTGAAGTTGAGAAAAATAACCAAGTATCACATGGGAGTTGGTTGCTGGATAAGCAGGTTTGAATAAAAAAAATTGAGGTTGTAGTTGATTCCAGCTGAACACTTACTGGGAATGACATCTTGTTGGAAAACGTTGCTACTGGCTTTGTAAGCAGAGTGGTTATTTGCAGTACTTCTTGGTCTCAGAAAACACCAAGTGTGGAGAGAAATTAAATGTGCCCTGCTTGGGGCTTCAGGCTCCAGAAAAGATGTTTGACAGGTTGGAGATAAGCTAAATGCAGGAGCACCAAGAATGAGCAAAGTTCTAGAAAACTTCCATGACATGGCCCATGGCTGTGGCAGTCTGTCTGCAGTTCTTGCTCGCATGGCACTACTGCCTAGGCTACTGTTTACTGTCAGTTTTAGTAAATCTTGAATGTAATCATGGGTTTTATTTGTCCTTTTAATGTAATATTCATGAAACTGCATTAAAAAGGAGGGGAAGGAGGGGCTGAGGGAAGTCCTTATTCAGAAAATGCCCTTACTGAGATTGCAAAATCTAGTACTTAAAAATTGAGAAAGGCCATAAGGGTATTCAGCCTCCATGTGTGAGCATAGGCAGTTAGTTATGCAGTTGAGCATTTTTTTTTTCCTCATACACCCAGCAAAGGGGTGTGTTCATCCTAAACATATCTGCTATTCCCACTGTTTGGTTTAGTGCAGTCCAGTGTTTTTAAGGTTTGGGGTTTTTTTAAAGTCGTGGTTGTAGGATGCACTATGGATCACTTCTGTCAGCTAACTGCAAGGCAGTGAAATGAGTTTGAGTGGTTTAATATTCAATTGTTCACATTCTCCTTGTGTGGTTTTATATGAAAAGATACTTAAGGAACTATTGCCTTAATATAGTCGAGGAGATGGAATTACTTGTACTTTATTGCTTAGTTTTCCAGGATAGCTGGTGATATGTATGGGTTAAACTATCTCAATGGCCATATTAAAAACAGGATGTTCACCACTTTCAGAAGATGAATTTAGCATGGTAGCTTTTTCTTCTTTCCATTCATGCCATAAATAATATTTCATTACTGTGTTATAAGGAAATTAATTTATTTATATGCAATGGTAATAAAAAGATGATTAAAGTGGTATATATGAACTCATAGGTGAGCAAGGTCTTATTCTGATCTCTCTTCAGCTGGTGTAACTTCAGCGTAATTGGAAAGAAATCTGGGTCTGTATTTTTTATATAGAAATGGATAACATTTGTAAGAGACACTTACAGTGTGTCCTGAAAGGCAGCGGCCATATATTTTTGGAATGTGGCTTTCTTGAACTACATGTTTTGAGCTCTCTGTTTTAGTCTGACTTGCTACAGAAGAGAGAATTTTCTGTTATCTTGTAAAAGTGAATAATTTGTACTTGCATTGTGTCATTCAGACCCCCAAAAATCTCAAAGTACCTATAGAAATGCAAAGAGCATTAGATTTGCAAATTAGCATGAAAGCACACTAGTCTGTGCAAAAATTGAAAACAGCCACTCTATAGTACACAGCAATGCTGGATGGCCATATTAAAAAAAAAAAAAACCAACAACCAACCAAAACAAAAAACCCAAGCAGACAAAAACCGCAAACATACCAAAACAAAAACAGAACTGCAAAAAGCAAATCTGTTTCCTCTTTATCCCTTCTTATGCCATCCAAGTTCAAACAGGAGCTGTGCAGTGAGAGGCTGTAATTGCTTGTCAGGAGGGTTGGAGTAGCTTAGGGAATACGTTTCCTGTGAAACCTTTGTTGAGTGGCTTGAAGATTTCTGATTGTCAAACTGAAATCCACAGACTGAAGAGCTCAGGAGGGGTGGTGGTCGCTGCTGTGGATGTGTCCTTTGCAGTCTTTCTCTGTAAGCTTCCAGGGGGCTGTACGGATGAAAGCTCCAGGCGTGTCTGCAATGCAGTCAGGAGTGTGGCTGCAGTTCCCTGTGCATACTGAGCTAGCCTTAAGGCCGGTCGAGGCTCTTTTCTCTAGCTATAACAGCACTTGCAGCAGCCTCTGCATTTCTTTCTTCCCAGTAAACTGCTTTTGGTGCAGGGAACAAGAGGCAGCGAATAGAAGACTGGAACCCCTATCTTAGCAATGGGAGTGGAGTGAGCGTGCAAGGGAGAAATTCACACACAGTCTCTGCTGGCAAAAAGGGCTAGAAATTGTTTTATATTGAACAGTTTCTTCTCATTCATCCTCTTCCACAACTTATCTCTCCACAAACGTATTTAAACTGTCTAATGGTTAAATACGAAGCTTCACTTATTCATACAGATTGTGTATGAAGGCATTTTAACGAGCCTGTCAGCTGAGTGGACTCTGACAAAAGGAGCTGTGGCTGTTCTTGCTGGGCAGCTTCATAGATTGTCTTGCAAAAAACAACAACCCAACAGAAGAGGATAGTGTTCGAGTCAATTATGTTGCTTGATTTTGTCAGCTGGCATATGGTATCTGCAGTCCTTAAATGGGTTTAAAACATAGATCTCCTGCTGTGCTGATAGCTAAATCTGATTATTCAATGATCTGGCTTTTCCTGTAAGATACTAGAATTAAACGAGGCAGCATATTTATTACGACGTGCACCAGAACTGCATCAGTGCATCCTTTAATGAGGAATTTATGAAACCAGCTTTGTGGGATTAGAGTACTGGAGGTGAGATTTGACTGTTCCAATTGCCTGGCATTTATGAAGAGGTAATAAAAGATGTCTTATGTGTTACCCTAGCATTTACTGTAGCTTCACTCTGAAGCAGTAGCAAATATCTCCTTACCGGCTAGTGTAGAGCAACTTAGTGATGGTCACTGCAATATTAAACACAAAGCTATGTGCTGCAATATTTGACTTTCCTGCAGTGTTCATAAAGAAAATTATGAGAAAGTTCAGTTCTGGCCTCAGAAAAATTTGCAGACAGACATGCAAAATATAGAGTATTTGCAATTTAGAACTTGCTTCAGATTTTGTTTTTCTTCCCTATTATTTTGTGTTTTTCAAGTTAAAAATTTATTGAAACTATGTGTTCTATTTTTTTATTATGTGTGGTAGATATTTAGGTAGAATGCATCATTATTTGCACCTTAGAGATGAGAAACATAAAAGAAGTTTAGCTGTGCAGATCAAAACTCTAGAAGGAATGGTCTGGTCTCATGAGTTCCTGGACAGTCTCAACCTTTTCCAGACAAATGTAATAAATATCAAATGTGGGAGGTAAAAGGATTTAACTGAAGAAAATGCTATTTTCCAAGACGACTTTTGATTATGACCACTGAAAATATTTGGTTGGTGGTTAAAATCCTCCAAATGTTTGAGAGCTGGGTGACGTTTCTCCCACTTGGTAAACCCGATCCATATCTGCTGTAGTTTTGGAGACTTTGGGCTTACAGGTCTTGAGAGGCATAGGTATTTATTGCAGCTGTGCAGAGGAATGGTTTGTTCATGCTCATGTGGGATGAGCCGCTCCTTCACAGCCCCGTTGTGCCTGTTGTATGACAGCTTTGGTGTTGCTGTGGGGCATTGCAATTGTAGGTACTCGGTGATGGGATGGGCTCGAGGGACTGCAAGAAGGCTCCAGGTTAAGCTGCTGCAGCAGCTGCCAGGGCAGAGAATCCAGCCTTTGCCCTGAAGACCCTTATACTTGCAAGTTGCCCTGAAGAAGCGAAGCTGCGTGGAGTACAACTAAATGAATTCTCGTGGGGGCCCACGTCCAGTGTCTGTACTGCAGGTTGAACAGTATAAAACTCTATGTGATCCTTCCAGCCTGTTCCTCTATATTATCTAAAGCTTGTAGTGCTCTGAGCAGAAAGGTTTGTAAATACTAGTTGCACAAAAGTACGCAGAAGTTAGAGAAAGCTCATCGTGATGTTGATTTTAATGTAAAACATCTGTGTATTTTCTGTGTGCCTGATAACTTCTGACTGTTTTTGCAGATTCATGAGAATTTTTTTTGGGGTTGTCCTTGGCTGATGCCTGTCAGCACTGGAGCTGTGTATCAGTTATGTGCTCAGGCTGAAATATTATGATATTTGTTCCCTGCAGTGCTTCTGGCTTGTTCAAAAGGTAATCCACCAATTGCTCCTTTTGAAAGTTTGTACTGTTCTTCTGTATGTTAGCACCAAGAAGTTATGACTATCTCTTCTTGTGATCCTATAGTTGGACGGACACAAAATTTTATTTCTTCAGTGTGCACGTAATTGCAAGTTCTTATTTGTATTAAAGACTGAGATCTGTGAAGTGCAGTTGATGTCCATTGTAGCTCTGTTTCTTGTCAGGTACTTCAAAAACTTGATTCTCTCTCCAAAGAAAACGTTTTCCATAGTTATCCATGCCAGTTAGGGGACTTTCCAAGTGCTGAACTCAGTGTCAGAAAGGAAGAGGAGGAAGATACATGTAAGAAATAACTTTTCTCACAAATTTAGTTCCCAAACCCCAGAAAATACTCTGCTTGCCATATGGATGGGGCCTATGCTGTTATAGTTCTAGAGAGGAGAGAGGAAAATCCAGTAATGCAGTGGTTGAGACATTTGCGAGAGGTGCAGATTTTGTGTGGAGTGAAGTCTGTGCCGTGGCTGACTGACACCAGTAATGGCTGTGCTGCTTCACTGTTGGACTTGCCACAGAATACCTGTTTTCTCTGTTTTCTCTGTCGAAAATCTCCTGCTCAGTTGCTCAGATTCCAGCTCTGCATGCCTCGCCTTTTCAAGGAACATGTTCAGTAGACAAGCAAGCCCTTTACCCCGGAGGTGCAGATACATCATGTCCAAGCCCAGTGGGCACCCTGAGTTAATAATCCCTGCTGGATTGCTACGAGCTCAGTCATAAAGGAAGCACAGTGTGCAGAGATAAAAAAATTGAATATTGAGACTGCAAGAATGCATTGGAGGCTCTTGGCAGAGGAGTTTGCAGTCTAATCTGGTATCTGCTAAAGGAAACTGTTTCATTTTAAATGAACGGGAAAAATCAAGGGTCATCAAGGCTCCTTTCTGAGTTCAGAGTTTGTTAGTGCACAATCTGTTACTATAGGGAACCTAAAGAGGATTGGTGAGTACTTCTCCCTTGCATCCATGTGTGATTTCTAGGTGCATATGGAACTGGTCCATGAATGTAACCCCTCACTTCCAAGTGTTTGATTGCAATTAAAGTACTGGGGGCAGGAGAGAGAGGTTAGCAAAGACTCCCTACCTTCAAAACAAGTTGGAATGAAGAGCGGTCAACTAGATCACTTCTAATTTGTTAAGTCTTTAAATCCTTTATAAATATGGTGAAAAACTTGTTTCGTAACATTTTCTGGTTGTTTCTGTGTTTGTCTGTATATTTTTCCTCTGGAAAACATATTGCAGGAAATGGAAATTGTATTGCTGAAACTGCCATTACAGTCTCAGTAAATACAAAAACTTTCTGATAATCACAAATAAAAGCAAAAGGAGACCTTTTTTGACAAAAGGTGACCTGCTTGTAGAAGGAGTAGCATATATTTCTGTACTGGGATTACAAAGAAGAAATGAAATTTGCATTGCTTTAAGTCAGCCTAGGAGTCAAACATCATCCATTTACATTTTTAAATGCTGTGTATCAGATGCAAGCATCCAAATATCTGATGTCCCGTTTCTTTTGTTTGCCATTCTGTAGAAATAGTTTTCAAAGGAAAAATATTTGTTTTCTGAAAATCAGCAAGAAGGTGTTAATTACCCTGACGCATATCCAGGTTATCTGAATCAATGAGCATACTGGTCACTGCAATTGGCAGCACACTCAAGTTATTCATAGTGCAGTGGTGCATTTGCACAAATGCTTTATGTTGAGGGTTTCTGGACTTTAACTGGGACAGCATTCTTGATAGTGTAATGCAGTTGTAGTTCCCAGAGTGCCATGTCATGCTCTAAAAGGTTGGTGTTTGTCATAGAGCGATGACATGGCAAACAATCTACCAAACTAATCAAACAAGCCAAGTTACTTAAGTGTTAGTTTGATCTTATTTCAAAGTTCTTTCTTTGGCTGATATAAAAACATTTACAAACTGAGTTTGTTTCTATATTGGAGTTTATTTTTGATAGCTCAGACATGGATACATTTCTCCTGGGAACAGCCTGTAAGTCAGTGCTTTCTCCTCCTTTCAACTGAAGTGTTTCAGTTAAATTTTTCAAATGGATTTTCTAGTTGTGCTCAGGAGAGCACAATGTATCCAGCCTGTGATTACTATTCCTCCTGGCCCTGATTATTGAGCATATGCCATGACTTGCGGTTTTAAGAGAATGAAGAACCTCAGCAGAATAAGTTCTCTGTGTTGCTTTGGAAACATCAGGGCTGACACCTGCAACAAGATTGCTGTGGTCTGGAGGTGAAAAAAGAGGTTAAGGAGAAAGATATAGAAGAATTTTCAGGATTTGGTATGTAATCCTCTCTCAGAAGAATCCGTGCAGGCTGGGGAGCGTTGGTGGTTTTTGGGGAGGGGTTTATGAAAGTTCACCTTTCTCTGTGGAAAAAAACCCTGGTGGTTGTCCCCTGGTGCTGCAGTGGTGCTGTTTGTTTTTCTTGGGAACCTTTTGACTGCTCTGACTGTTCTGAGGTTTTGCAAGTGCTTACTCTGTGAAGCATCTCAGACCAAACTCACCTTCTCAATGTTGTTTGTTTCACAACCCTTCAAGGCTAAGTTGTGGCCAAAGTTCTGCCAGAGCACCTTGTCCCCTTATGAAATAGGCTGAAGGGAGGTTCTGGGAGGAGCCAGGCCTGCATGATTTATTCTTCCTTTTGCAGACAGACCTACTTCTATTGCTTGTGCCTTTACAGAAACAAAACCTAAGCCTTCATTTACTCTGCAAGACTTCTGCTGTAATTCATGCTTTCTATGCTTATCATCTAAACTCCAGTAAAAGCACACTTGCAGTTTTCCAATTGTTGAGGGGAGCTTTCTGTTTTCATTAGGTAACACTCAGTGGAGTACTTGTTCTTTGTGTTTACTCCTACGGCTGACAATGAACTAATTTTCAGGACAATCTGAGTTGACAGGCTGCCTTTGATTCTCTAGAGCAGTGTGTTACATATTCAGATTTCCTGGTTGCTTTGAATATGTTTGCTTTAGTGGTTATGCAGAATTATTCTAATCTTTCTGGTCTAAGGAAGTAAAATTGCATGAAAGCAAAGCAAGTATGATTGGGTGATACAGCAGAAGACAGACATTTCTGGTGGAAGTTATCTTATTGCAGCCAACACTGACATTAAACTACTGTGTGCCTCCAGTTATGTCGGTTCTGTCAGTTCACGTATTATTAGGCAGGTCCAGTTGCTGGAATATACCGTCATTGAAAGTGAGAGCCCAAAGGCCAAAGCCAGCCTTCAAAAGAGTAAGGATTTAGGATCTGCATCCTATTGTACTCATCATGAATCAGGATATTTTGAAAACTGTATTTCCTCTGCTGTAGGTACGAATTTGCTGCAAATGTTATTAAAAAGAAATGTACATTGATATTGCCTTCTTCAAAGTAACACAGAAGGAAGAAACTATGAAACCATTTACTATATAGACATTTTTGATCCTGCTTTTGATGCCTTCAGGATATGTTAACATGATATGTTTTCTATAGTGTAGTGAATGTTTTGGAGCTGAGTGACTGCCCTGACTTCAGAGGCAGGGCTGAAGCATTTTTGCTGCTTGTCTGCATATCTGCCTTTTGGCCATAACATTTAGTTTAAAATAGCCTGTCACAGGGGTGAAATGAGTTTTCATGTCTGATTGTCTATAAATCCTATCTATCTTCCTCAGTGCCTCTCAAAGAAAAGATGTTCATCTATTAAACCCACCTAATTTTCCCCTTAAACACCATGAACAGAAAGGGTCCCATTCTGTCTCATTTCCATGTGTGTTGACATTCCAGACTTGCTGGCTACTGAGAAGTTGTTCTGCATGACTTTATTGTGATAACTTCAGGTTTTTTTCTGTCTCATGTTCTCAGTGTTTGCTTGCTAAGCCCTGCATTTTAAGCATCAACCCCATGAACACTGAGATGCTTGTGTGTTATAACCCAGGAATCAGGCCTAACAAGCAAGATCTTGCTTGACCAACGTGATCTTCTACGACAAAGTGACCTTGCTCAGAGAATGTTGTCTACCTAGACTTTAGTAAAGGCTTTAACGCTTTTTCCACAACATTCTCCTGTAGAAACTGGTAGCCCATGGATAGACAGGTGCATTCTTTACTAGGTAAAAAACTGGCTGGATGACTGGGCCTAGAGAGTGGTGGAGAATGGAGTTACATCCAGTTGGTGGCTGGTCACTATTGGTGTCTCTAGGGATTGGTACTGGGGCCAGTCCTGACCCCCAGTCCGTTTGCAGATGACACCAAACTGGGCAAAAGTGTTGATCTATTGAAGGGCAAGAAGAGTCTGCAGGGGGATCTGGATAGGCTGGATTGTTGGGCAGAGATCAGTTGCAAGAGTTTTGACAAGGCCAGGTGTCAGATCCTGCAGTTGAACCGCAGCAACCCCAGGCAGCGCTCCAGACTGGGGGAAGGGTGATTGGAAAGCTGCCCAGTGGAAAAAGTGCTGTTTGACAGCTGGCCGAACATAATCCAGACTGTGCCCAGGTGGCCAAGAAGGCCAATGGTATCCTAGCCTGTATCGGCAATAGTGTGCCCAGTTGGACCAGGGCAGTGATTGTCCCCTGTACTCAGCACTGGTGAAGCCACACCTCAAATCCTGTGTCCAATTTTGGGCCCCTCACTACATAAGGTGTTGGAGCAAGTCCAGAGGAGGGCAATGGAGCTGGGGAAGGGTCTGGAGCACAAGTCTGATGAGGAGCAGCTGAGGGAGCTGGGGTTGTTTAGTCTGGGGAAAAGGAGGCTCCAGGAGGACCTTATGGCTCACTACAACTGCCTGAAATGAGACTGTAGCCAGGTAGGGGTCGGACTCTTTTCCCAAGTGACAGGTCAAGAGGAACTGGCTCCAAGTTGCGTTAGGGGAGGTTTTCATTGGATATTGGGAAAACCTTTTTCATGGAAATAGTGTTGAAGCTTTGGAACGGGCTTCCCAGGATAGTGCTTTGAGTAACCAACATTACAAGTATTTGAAAGTCATGTAGATGTACACAGGACAAGGTTTAGTGGTGGACTTGACAGTACTGGGTTAACAGTTGGACTCAATGATCTCAAAGGTCTTTTCCAACCTAAATGATTCTGTGATTCTTAAGTGGTCAATAAAATTCATTGCCTGTATTGAATTACCCATCTGAAAAGATGTAATATTGACTTGCAGACTCTTTGGCTTCATAATCTAAGCAAAAAATGGTCGAACATGATTCAGTCTTTGGTTTCTTCAATATCTGAGTCCGTTCTGAAAATGTGCATTAGAAGACTGTGATTGTATTTTCTCTGGCCTTTATATATCATGGTTAAGTGCAGTGCTACACATAGGATCACAGAATCACAGAATATGCTGAGTTGGGAGGGACCCACAAGGATCACTGAGTTCAGCTCCTGGCCCAGCACAGGATCATCCCCAAGAGTCATACCATGTGCCTGAGAGCACAAACACTTGAACTCAGTCAGGCTGGTGCTGTGACCACTTCCCTGGGGAGCTTGTTCCAGTACCCAGCCACCCTTGGGTGAAGAATCTTTTCCTAATATCCAACCTAAAACTCCCCTGACACAACTTCAGGCCATTCCCACTGGTCACCACAGAGAAGAGATCAGTGTCTGCCCCTCCTCTTCCCTTCACAAGGAAGTTGTAGACTGCAATGAGCAGTATAGTACTGAAAAATAAACATGGTGGTAGATGTGTCATTCTATCAATAAAAGGTTCACATTATATTGTAGTACAACTACTTTGTGATAAATAAAAGTTTTTACTTGCTACATTTATGTAATTTTTTGACAAACTTTACTGATACAGAGGAAACCCACTTGTGGATAACACATCTGTTGCAGGATTCATAAAACTCTCATTGCTGCACCCATTTAATAGATTTGTCTTGAGCATTTTAAGCAGGAAGGGTGAGTTCTGCCCTGATAATATAACAGTATTGAGGGTAGCTTTCAGATTCCGACTTCCTAGGCAAACATGATTAGCTGGAGATACAATTGATTAACAATAACATGCAAATATGTTTTTTCTCTTTTCTCTGAAACAACTTCTCTTGGAGTTATCAGTTTTGCCTTGGAAATCAGTAGCTTTTGTCTAGGAAAAAAGAAGCTTCATCTAATCTCAAGTTAAGTAGTTTTTAAACGTTTGGTTATTCCAAACTGTGAATCTGAAAGTCCTTCCCACGCCCAGATCTGCACACACAGAGATGTGAAAATAAAAGGGCATAATCTGGTAGAAATTCTGCTGTCATTATTGCATATACAAGATGATGACAGTTTTGGCTGAAGTACATTTTTCTTACAGGCAGCATCTGGCCTTTAGTATTAAATGTAAGCCTGTGAATAAAATTCAGACTATTCACAATGTGTTATCGTAAGACTATTTTTCAGCAGCATTTGTCTTTTAGGTACTGGCTGGAGTGATTCATTTCTAATGGTAAACATTCTGCCTCTTTTGCTGAATCCATTGTTTTAATTTAAAAAATGAATCGATGAGCACAGAGCTTTCTATTTACAGCTTGCCCAGCTCAGGTTAATGAGCCAAACCAAAAATATACACAGTGTTTGATGGGAAATAATAGATCTTTATTTTGAACAGAAAACACTTAGAAGCAAAGGATTTTTTAGGTCTAATCAGATGCCTTTTTTTTTTTTTTTTTTTTTTTTAGATACAGAAGCTCTCGTATAATTTTAAGTCCCAGAATGAGGTATATATACTAATTCAGGAATGAGATGAAAATTGGACATAGGAGCTACATGTTTTGGAGGAGCATGTTTGCTCCATATTCTGTCCTCATTTGCCTCATTACAGAAAAACCCCAAAAAATGAATGATAACATAAAATACTGTTGTGCTTTTGCTTCCCAGAGCCTGCTATTTTTAGGAAGGGAGAGCACAACAGTATTTTCTCAGCTTACAATTCTGCTTCTCTTTATTCTGACTTCCAAAACATATTGTGTGATGTTTGTTTTGTGCATGTTTGTGTTGTCTGAAGGTGCAAGATCCTTCACCAGTCAGTTTTGAGGCACTGTGTTTCAGACTACTCACAGCTGGCTTTGGACACCCCATCTCGCATAGAAAGTGTTCAAGGTCAGGTTGGATGGGGATTTGAGCAATCTGATCTAGCGAAAGATGTCCTTGCCCATGGCAGGGGAGTTTTAAGCTCCTGTCCATTAGTGGCAGTTTGTGTGAACTTCCCATCTCAGTTTAACCTTGAGTACTGTTGTAAGGTATTGTCAGTCATGTCAGGTTGACCTTTTTTATAGGACATTCTAGACCATCGCTTGTGTTCGCCATTAGTTTTGCATTTAGGTACAGGTGAAGCATTTTAATGCTAGTGACTGTCTTACAATGGATACTTCTGGTCAAAGGGCTTTATCCGTAACTGTGTGCTCTCAGTAAGGCTGCCCTCTTCATGGGATCAGGCAGTTGAAACTGAAAGAAAGGAAATGCATGTAGAATAATTCTGTTCATGAGAAATAAATACAGTATCAGCAGCTGTATTTAATCTACCTCTTGAAGTAAGTAAGATAGCTTATGCTAAGAAGTCTTGTTCTTCATTTTTGCTCTTACCACAGTGAAGAGCTAGTTTCTGCTGGAGACTGCAATGTGAAATAGGAGAGGGGGAGGAATAGGAAGAGATGTGTATGGGGGAGTACTGTTACATTCCTGGATCACATATGTGTCTGTACCTGAAATATCAGTGATTAGCTTGTATTAAACTTTGGGGTAAAAAGTTATTGTCGTACCTCAAAAAAATGTACTAGAGTCTTGTAGTAATTAGTATTACCTTGCCATTAGTAAGACTGGAGAGAATTATTCACTTTCTCTTCATTCATCTCTTTTAGGTTTCTGCCAGGAGGTGAACTGCTAACAGGATTTTCTCTTTGCCAGCAGTTTTTAAAATAGCTGCCTTTTCCATCCTTATTTGTTTTTAAAAGATACCAGTCTTTGAGATGTCTTTAGATCCCTTTTTTTTTTAATTCAGCATTTTAAATAGTACTCTGGTATGAGTCAATGCTCTTGTATCTGCCTTTTATCAGCTCCTTACCTTGCCTAGCATAAAGTAAAACTGAATTTACTGTATGTTTCAAGGATGCCTAATGTTGCAGACTTGATACAGAGGGCTGAGCACTTCCAGGTGATTTGTTACCAACCTCTTATTATAAGATAAGAGTATTTAACTGAAAGTTAATTTCAAGGACTGCTCAGTAGAGTTACAGGAAAAGGAAGAGATGAAGTTGTCCCATGGGGTCCGTATGAGCAAGCTTGTGGTGGGCATGAGCTGTGTGGTGAATCAGAGGCAGAGGACTTCAAGGACAGGGGGACTTCTGGGGTGAACATACTGTGTAGTTACATAATGCAAACTGTGATGCTGCTGCTTTTCTCTTTGTGGTTTTATAGATGAATCATCAGCTGCAAGTGTGAAAATCAGATACTTGCCTGAAGATCAAGGGACAACTGAAAAAAAAAAAGCACCTGGTCTTCAGTTCTTGAATCTAGTTGTCACCCAGAACAGATGATTTGCCTTTATCTGTATGACCAAGATGCCCCGATCTTACCAAGCTATAAGCCAACAAAAGAATTACATGGTTGTAGTAACTGACATTTAGGTTTGCTTTGCTCTTCATTATGGGGTTAAGTGCTGCTGTCCAGAACAGTTTGAACTGATGGCTAGAGCACTTCCTGGAATGAAGCAAAATATTTCTTTTAACTGTTAGAATATTGCTTGTCTGCTACCTTTAAAGGTTAAAAAGAAGCACTCTTGTTTCTTTTTCCTTATGGGAAGGCTTTGGCTTGTGGATAAATGCTTGGGTTGAAGCATTTAAGATTGGCAGAGGTGATGCTTAAGGTACAGCCTTCCGTCCCTCCAGTGCTTCATGTTTCCTGTTAATTGCTCGGATATTCCATTGAGTGCATTTAGTCATTTCAGACCCTGTTACTGAGGCATCTGTTGTACTACTGTACAGACATCATACAGTCTTTCCACTCTGGAATATAAATGCCTCAGTAGTCTAGTCCAAGGTTTTGCTTTTCTTGAGTACACCTGAGATTACTTCTTTATTCATAATTTTTATCTGCCCACTAAGAGCTTTCTAAAAATTCAGTGAAGTCAAGCATGGCTGGTTTTGAGATATTGGAAGCCCAGCACAGGTCTTGAGAAAACTGTAAAGATGGTAGTTCTGTACATTGTCCATTAAGTGCTTATGCACTTTATGACGATCACTGCGCTGGTCCTGCTGGCCACTCTACTGCTGATACAGGCCAGGGTGCCATTGGCCTCCTTGACCACCTGGGCACAGCGGGCTCATGTTCAGCTGCTGTTGACTGGATCCATCTCCACTGGGCATCTTTCCAGCCACGGTTCAGCTTACACAGGCTCAGTTCAGCCTCAGTTCACTGCTGCCCAGTACTTCTGCTAAATATTTCCCTTTCCTCCTTTCTGTAGCCCAGAAGTTCCTCTTCCCTCTAGAGGAGGGGAGGACTATGCCTACTTGGCAACTTTGATTTCGTGCTGTAGAGAGTCAGGAGTGGGGAAGGTGGTTGGTCAGTTAGTCGGAGGCTGTCGCTGGCAAGAACTTGAATCGTGTATTTGATCTGGAGCTTCTTGCATCACTAAAGAATTAGATCCACGAGGACCTGAAGTAGCAGCAGCCATAAGAGACCACCACGCTGCTTGCACTTGTGTGAATGCTGAAGGTGTTTCCTGGAAACATAGTGCTGGGTTATTCTGCAGTTGTACTGTAAAAGACACACACTTCCATCCAAGACCATGCTATGGGAACAGCAATTCTTGGAATAACAGGTCATTTGAAAAGCTCTACAGGAACAGGATGAGGCTCACTGCTGATTGTCAGCCAGCTGTCAGCTGGCTGAGCATTGAGCGGGGATATGCAAGATTTCCAGGGTGTAAGCGTGCTGCATGCTCATGCTGACCCTGCTCTGGGGCGGCATCAAGTAAGACTTTTGGTGTTATGTCAAATTTTACAGCTCTTCTTCTGGATCTTTCTGCTTTTTACCTGTCCATAACTTTGAGCACTAAAGTAAATAGTGGTGCTACTAGCTTGATGGTTGGATTTGATGATCTTAAAGGTCTTTTCCAATTTTAAAGAGTCTATGATTCTATGAAATACTTGATAAAACTAAGGTATTGTTATCGTAATTTCTGAGACTGGTAATTTTGTATACAGGGTGTACAGCTTAGAATGTTTTCTTCTGCTGTCAGGAGTGTTGCAAAGCTGAAATATTCCCCACAGGGTTGTTATTCTAACTGGAGGACCAGCTACAACCATATCACGACTTGCACACTATTTGTTATAATCAGTATATTGTATGTACACACTCTGCTTAAACATAGGTTGCATGATCTGCAGTCTCCCCAGACAAAATCTCTTGCTGTTGCCTGTGCAAATATGTGTGAGGCTGATGAGGAGATTTTCCCCTGTATTTCTACTTATAAACTGAAGTAGTCTGACAAGCTATTTTCCCTGTCCTGAATTTCTCACCAAGTGAGTATATTTTAAATGCATTCCCAATCCCGTAACCTTCCTTTCTGTGTCATTGGCAGCATTTCCTTTTCCAAAGCCCAGGTCCATTAGTCAGTTTGCCATGCAGGTTGTGAAGAGACATTATTATTTTGAAACATCATTGGCTTTTCACTGAGAAATTGGATGACATTGTCAGTACTGTGCTTTAGTGGGCCCGTGCTTAGACAAGAATGCAAATTCACCACGACATTTAGTGAAAAAGTAATAAGAGATTTCATTGTGGGTAAAAGAAGGAAGTAGAACCTATAGTAACTTGCTTAATGGCATTGTTTCCTCCTAAACTGAAGAGCTGTCGCCTTCTATATGTGATATTTTTTAATATGCAAAATTTAGATGTGGCTATAAGGAGAGTGATAAGACATTTTAAGAGACTTTGATCAAAATCCAGAAGGAAAAGAAGCTAAGGCTACAAAATTTCAAAATTGATTTATGACTTTTAATCTGTATTTACTGGTAGATGCATATGTGTATATTTTTGTGGTTTTGTATGGAAAACAGCAAGACAGATTGAAGTTTTGTTTGTCTCAGCTACCTGCTGTGCCTCATTTGAAAAGGTCTGCTTCATTGGTTGACAGTGTTTGAAGAGTTACTTCCATTTGGAGTCTCTGGTATGGGTTTTTTTTTCCTTTCCTTTGTGATGTTTGGAAGTAAGAACACCTGTAAGTTAATATTCTATGAACATATGAAAAACTCACTTTCTGGGATTTTATGCTTTGGGATTATTGTTTTATCGAAACCAGCTATATCTGTATCCTACTGTTTCCCTATAGGCTAGGGACTCCCAGGTGTTAATAAGTAAGAAACTCGAGATGCTGGATAGTGTACAACAGTGTCAGCTCTACGTGAATTACAATCGGAGACTTATTTCCCTTGTGTTCCCGCAGGCAAAGGGAGATACAGAGGTAGAAGAGAATAAAGGAAGGGGTGATTCATTTCATCTAGCACTAACTGTCTGAAATTCAGTGTCTAGGCTAATTGTTTAGAGATAAGTAGATATTTCCACAGGGCAATTCAGTTCCTCTTAAAATAATCTGATATGACTGATGCAATGAATTACCCTTTCAGGTCTGCTGTCCTCCCTTAACTATGGTCTGTCTTCAAACAAGATGAAACCTTTTTTGCCTTGTGTAATATATTTATTTTTAAAATCATGGGGTAGTCTTTTATCTTCTGATTTTTTCATTCTACAGGAACAACCTGACTGATCCCCTCCCCATCAACCCCCAAAATAATCTGTCCCACCCTCTCCTCTAGGGCCATATAAGCGGAGAAAATATTAAGCAAATCTTAAAATCTATGGTTGTGGTTTTGTGCAAGCTCTATAGGAACTGAATTGGGTTAGGTCCAATTAATTAAGTCCATTAAAATGGAGTATTGGTCCTCTAACAGTGAATAGTGTGAGTCTTATTTCCATCCTTTTGGTGGCAGGCTTTTTGTTTTGTTTAGGGGTAGTAGGAGAGCTGGGGAGGGAGAGAAAAAGGCATCTCTGTAGGCAGAGGTACAAATGCAGTGCTGGCTCACTGTATACTCCTAAGTCACTTTTTAAGTCACATTCTTTAGCTTCATCCAGAAATCTTAGTGTTGCTATTGTTTCTGACATTAAGAGATGAGTTTTCTCTCAACATTACAACCAGCCACAAAACTGGTTCAAAGGCTCAAAGACCCTGAGCAGTTTGCTTTCACTGTCTTCTTGGTGCTACAGAGAGAAATTTCATAATTATGGTCAAACCAAGCTCATGCATTAGTTGTCTACAAAGTAGTATTTGACATGAATAAGAACTTTCAGAGCCCACTGAGCTTGCAGACTACAACCCGATTGTACTATCTCCTTTTCTTTGTAGAGAGCAAGTCTTGGAGATTGTACAGCTCCTATAGCAAACTGCTTGAATAATTAATCACCTGCATGAAGCAGTGTATCACCTGCATGTATCACCTGCATGAAGCAATGCAGTTACCTGCTAGGATGCCATCTTACAGCAACCTCCCCAGCACTGGCACCTTTCTGAAAAGGTTTCACCCATACTGTACACACAGTTAAGATGGCAGGTTGTTGCTTTCCCAAACATATCTCTTGCTGCTGCCTTGTTTGTGACAAAAGACCATTTGGAGGCTAATACAAGGGTACAAGGAAATCACTTCTTATATCTTGTCAGCTCAGTATGAATAATTGCATGGAGAGCTCTGGGCTGAAAAGTCTGGAGGTAAATTTGCACTGATGCTGCTGCATCCCTTGAGGTAAAGTTTGCAGCCATGCTGGAGGCCAGGAGAGATAGAAGGAAGCTCACACTGAATCAGTTATCATGACCCAGCCATCTCATATGCACATGCTTGACTCATCATTCTGGATCTTCGTTACAGATCAGATTCTTGTCACAGACTGACTTTCGGGATCTGAAAGTATTGAAATCAAAAGAGAAAAAATGTGCCGGAGAATTATTAGTTCTGACAATTACACGTATTATTTTGACTGATTATAGGGAGATAAGAGGATTATTTGAAGCATAGGAGGAAATAACTGGTGAATTAAACTACATAAATAATTTCAAGAGAACATTTCTAAGACAGAGCATGTAGTAAAAGGGGAGGAATGAGAGCTGCTTTCAAAGGGCAGTAGTGCGGATTAGGGCAAGGGGCTATGCTGCTTGTCTGGGATATCCAGGGTCATCTAAGCCCTAAGAAAGGCGATGAGCTGGAAGCAAGCTCCAAGCATTATGGACTTAACCTTTTTTCCTCTGCTTTTTGAGTGATCTGGGGGAGAATAAACAACGTTGATTTGGGAGGAAGTTGCCATTTTTGAGCTGTTAATCAGTGACTGATAACAAGTAAGCAAGTCTTACAGTTAGGCTTGTCCTCGATTCCCCCAAAACTGTGGGGGTGCAAAGTGGTACTTAGAAGGACATGAAGGCAGAAGAAATTGGCTTTGAGAAGCACATTGGTCAGACAGTTCTTATTAGAAGCGTGTCCTTAAACTATGGAGTTACACAAAGAATCCCCAGCAGCAGTAAGCAGAACATGGATACATATTTCCATGAACCCTCGTGGCACCTACCTGCTACTGATAGTATCATGGTATATGGATTAATTGCTCCTAAGGTCAAATTTGCTTCTACATGTTCCTCCTTGCCCTGCCTGTGGGTCCGTGGGATGTGTTTGAAAGAACGGCACGAGTGACGCTGCTCCTGAATGTAATGCAAAATCTCCTTACACAGGGACATTTTTAAGAACTCAAAGTTTTCTTTTATTTTCATGAAAAAGATGTCATTTAGCAAAGATGACCTTGAAAGCTTTTGAAAATTCTTCTCTTGCATGCTCATGTGAGATTTTGCATCCCTTATTCAAAACTTAGGGTGTGTTTGATGTATTGCAGATAATTAAAAATACATAATATTGCGAGGATTTTACATCAGTCAGAGGAATGACTTTACATAAGTTAGTTTTTTGTTTCAGTATGTGTATGCATGACATTGTCCCCATGTTGAAATAAACCACAGTGGTATTACAAATATGACTTATTTTCCAGCGTGGTATGTTTTGAACAGTCATCTGAACTCTAATTTTTTATTAGTAAATATTTTACAGTTTCTGTAGCTGAAGGAGCAAGACCATGATTCTGACAAGTAGTCCTTTTAAATTTTTAATTTTTTTTTTTTCTGTATGCACAAATCTGGAAGTTGTTTCCTTCAGCAGCTGTCATTAGGTTACTTATGTGTGTACATCTTGAACTGCAGTAAGCAACCTTGAAATGCTTAAGTGCAGACTGTGGCTTCATCTTGCATGAATGAAGAGTGTTCAAGCCATTACTGCATGGTTTTCCTCTCTTACAGATATGAATGATTAACTATAGCCAGGATTGAGCTGTTTCTCTTCTAAATCTAACCCACTCTACCAAAAAAACCACACCCTGAAACCCTATCAATACACAAATGGTAGAAACTACCTTACTGGAAAGATCTTTCTTGTTTTGCAAAGACAAATTGATGGAATTACTTAGAAGCAGCTCCTGTAATATTGCAGAGATTGACGAGCAGTGTAGTTTAATGATGAGAACAATTTTGAAGCTGTTGGCTGACACATCTTCTGTCCTTATTACATTTTGAGCAGTTTAGTTTCCAAGGCAACTGCTCGTGTCAGCATACAGATGTGCTTAAAGCTACGGGAAGATATTTCCCAACAATACCCTTAATGTGGTGGCAAAACATAAAGCACTAACTTCTATCCTTTCTAACATCTGCAGAGAATTCAGGATTTGCTGTGAGCCAGCAGTGTGTCAGGTTAATGCAGAGATTGACCAAAGGGCAGTGATCAGGATGAGTATCAAAGTGAGACATGGTATTTACTGATGGAAACAATGTACTTCTGATTAGATCTGTTCACTTGGAGGCAAGGAAATGGATAGTGAAGAGGCTGTGGCCATTGTTAAGGCATTGTTGTGGTGAGGTTTTGTCCTGCTATTGTTTTTCTGTTGGAAAGAGAAGACTGGATAATAGAGCAGCATGTTGTGAGCACAGCCCATAGCACTGTGAAAGGTGCAATACTTGCTGATGGTGCTTTTGCTGGACCTATATTTCTGTCAAGTAGGTCGTGTTCTGAACTAACTAGGGCTGCTGTCTTGAGGGAATAGAATAAAGCAAATAAGCATCCTAAAGCTTATGAGCTGGTGAGCAGTTACTGTAATGGCTTTAGTTCAAAACTGCAATGAAGTACAAAAATAAGTACTGTTTTCAGTGCCTTTAGAACCAATAGGAGGACTTTCTCTGTAACAGAGCACAATGATTATCTGTTAAAGAAAAAATGAGAGGAAGTTATCCATGGGTGCAGAGATGAAAAGACCAGAAAGATCTGTTGTGGTCACCTGTCTCAATCTGCTATGTAAAGCAGAACAAAGGGGTTTACTGTTCTCATTTTGGCTCCCAGTGTCACAGCTATATTTGAATAGCATCCACTGTAGCATAAAAACTGATGGTAGAAAGTTTCCCATGATTGAAAAATCCACCATAACCCATGGTAGTTACTACAAGTAGCTTAATATTTTCTTTTGTTGAGAAATATGGTGCACATTTGGATCTGAATTTATCCAGCTCCAACTTGCAGTAATTTGGCTTGATTAGGTCTTTGTCAGCTAAATAGAAATTCCTAATGGTCAGCAGCACACTGAGCACAGAAGAGGAGGGAAAGCCTCCAGCTCTTTCTCCCACTAAGCTATTTGCTGTTCCCCAGCTCTGGATATTGCTCCACAATACTGTTGACAAAGTTTGCTGATCGTACCCATCTCTCTGCTCAAGCCAAAAGGGATGAACAACTGGAGACTATTCAGTTACTGAGCATCATGACCAGTAGTCAGGAGTGCAGAATCTCAGGGGTGGTTCTGATATGTGTGTTGCATTGTACCAAATATGTATTTGAGAAAGGGAAGTTCCTTAAGGAAAACATTTCCCGATTAACTAGAGACATGGATAAACAAAATCATAGATCAGCAATGGTTAGACTGTGTTATCTTTGCTTCTGTCACGTTGTACATAGAAAGGTATTTTTTAAACCTTCCTGTATCAGTTTGTTACCAAATGTTTGCTAGTGGAATACATAAATAGTGTATTTCACAAGGTTCGGGAATGTTAGGAAATGTGTTCCTTGCCGGGTGAAGGGTAAATTAAAACCTAATTCTTAATCTTGGAAGAATTGTACATAGATTAAGTCCTAAAAGAAATCCCAAAGGGTTGCATAATTGAAGAGGTGGTCCTCAGAATATTAAGAGCACGTGGAGTCTGAAAATGAAGAAGGGTAAAGGAACTTCATGCCTCACCTCTCTTCTAATGCTACTGGTACTGAATATTCTGATAGATTCAAGTAAAAACTTGTACAGAAAGGTAGCACAAAAAGACTTCCTAAAGTCAGACATTGAGACTTGAAATGTTTAGAAAATTATAAACTTCAAGAGAATTTCACGGTAATCAAATCCTTCACATGCTTTGCTGTGAAGATCGCATGGCTGTGTACGTTCTTGCACCTGTTCATCCATTCAACTTCTGTAATCTGGTGGTTCATGGTGGTTCCATTGCTTCACTGAACAATCCTGTGTACATATATACAAAACTGAAGAGTCAATACTTTTAAAATATATATGCTTTTGTGGATTTTCGTTCAAGAAATTGTAGTTTTTCTGCAAATGGGTTGTGGAAATTTTTAATTTCAAGGGCAATAAAATTACTGTTGAAGAAGTGGAGAGTTTACATTAAATTATTATCTTTGTGGTGATTTTTTCCAAGACTTTTTCAGTTCATATTTGTGAAGAATTTTTCTGCTATAAAGAAAAATAGCCTTTGAAATGGATTACGACATCTGCTTGCAGACTCAAGCTTCAAGCCTGTAACTGTTCACGGGGAATTTTCATTCTGTGGGAGATTCCGATATGCCAGAGCTTTGTGCTTAATTGGGACAAAATATCAATCTCATTTGTGGATGGAACACTTCAAAAACATTGCCACTGTTTTTGTTTAAAATATTGATGAAATGCCTATGTTCTCACAAAATGTTTTAATTAAACCAAATCCTCATTTCCCAATGAGAAAAATTCCAGTTTTTTTCAGCATGTTTTACACAACAGCACAAAACACTGAGTTAAAATCCACTTGTTACAGTAGGAATTAATTTTTGCATGCATGACAGAATTGGATTTTGATTACTTAATGAGAGTCCCTCTATGATGAAAAAAGAATCATTCTGTTGCGAAGTCGTTGACTTGCAAAACTAATACGACCAGGTGAGCATTTCGCTATCTGTTTTGCATCCCTATTTGCAGTCCTTTACTAAATCGATTAAGATAACTGGGCCCCTTTCGTTAGGAATTGCACTCTGATGTCATGGATTTTCATGAAAGTAAAATACAGCAACATATTTTGTCAAGAATTAAGTAAGTGGTGCTAAGAAAGTGGATCAGCAAAGCCCGATTTGGAGCTGTTGGGAAGCTAGAGCAGTAGGATACTCACCATTAGACTTGGTGAGATTGCAGAGGAATACAGTCACTTGGTGCTCCTCCTGGAATGTGTTCTTGCTGAAGGCACCATTTCAGCAGTCATCCACAGCAGATGTACTCAGAATTGTGCCTGCCATGTTTGCTGACTGAAAATACATTCTTTGTATTCTTTTGGCTCTTAAAGCTCAGAGCTTAGCCCAGCCCCCCCATGGTCTGGGAGGGGCACAGCAAGCATGGCACAGCTGTGCACCTGTGGCTGTGCAGTGCCCTGAAGTTTGGTTGGAATTATGGTTACAGGACAACAGTCAGCAACAGTTTTCTGTCAGGTGAAGGGGAGCTGTTCTGGAAGTTTAAAGCAGCTTTAGACTTGAGCTTTAACTAATCCAATCCAAGTGAAAATTAACAACTAGGATTTTATAAAGTGAATTCAAACCATGCTACCATTCTGTGTTGGCATGTAGCCATTGTCACTAACCCTCTCTAGTCATACTGTCCAGTGTAACAGCATCCACACCAGAACAGCTTCTTCAAAAACTTCTGCCATGGAACAGTTTCAGTGCCAGGATCATACTGTTTCTTCGATCTGAAGAGTCATTCAAGTGACAGGAGCCTCTGCTTCTCTTTGCTGAAGCCTTCTCTGAAAACAAAACCTTTTCTTTTTCCTGTTCTGTCATAGATGTTTTTGCTTGCACATTTTACCACATCTGCTGGGAAACCCTAATATCATGAAGCATTACAACAGCTGCTCCCTGTGCTCTTCTCCAGGCCACAGAAGGAACAGAATTATAGCACGGAAGATGAAAATTTTTCAATGTTTAGGGACAATCTCCAAGAATGGTCTGTCATAAAATGCAGATCAAGTGACTTTATTGTGATTGCAATCTGCTATTGAGGACTTCGGACACTGTTTAAACCACCCTTGCCTGTGTAGTAAGGGAACCATATGGTGACTTGTTTCTGGTGTAGTTACGAAGACTTGATTATTTGTCTTTCAAGCTATCTTAAAACTTTTGTTTTGTAAGCTTAAAAAAGAAAAAAAAAGTCTGGGCCACCCAGTGGGTGAGTTTTAGTTGGACTCAGTTGAACAGATCCACTCCAAAACAAAAATGTAACTTTTGATTACAAGGCAAGGATGTGCTGGTGTACTATTCTGGCTTTGCTTTTTTGGTTTTTTTTTTTTTTTTCTCATTAAAAGATGCTGATTTGCATGCTGATTTTGCGGTGTGATAATACGATCCAGCTCTTCTACCCACATGTATCAGAGGAGTATTCCTACACCACCTTTGCATTGTTTTGCTGAATTCCCCACCGTTGATAGATTTGAAAGGTCTTTGATAGGTTAAGCTTTTGCTGAAATTATTTTTCATATACACATAGTAGTGGTATTTCTTTCTGGACAAGTCTGCTCTTAAATCTTAGAAACTGTGTCAAATTGCAAGGTTTAGATTTTTGGAGCCTTGCAAAGATGACTGTTGGGCAGTTTTTTAAAGGAAGCATGTGGAGCGACGGTGTAAAGTGCTATACAAGAGGGTATTCTTCCAGATTTACATGCCAAGTACCTGCTACCGTTGATTTATTGTTATGTTGCTGTGATTCAGTGCTGTCTTTTGAAAACCATACTGTGGCTTTGGGGGAGCATCTAGAGATCTGCACAGTTTAGCTTGTCAAAGAGTAGGAGGCAGTTTTCCCTCAAACTCTCATAACCAGAACAAGTTGCTACTTTTCTTTGAAGACATGTAGGGTTTGAAGGGACTGGGGTTTTGAGTTTAGACCAAATGCAGAAAGTTTCCTTGACAGGACTTTTGGAGATGTATGGGACTGGGAATGGCACCTAAGTTGAACTGTTCTTAAGAGATACAAGTGGCAGTGTTTTGGACTGAATAGAAAAAAAGGCAGTATTGCTACAGAATAATTATAATTAAAAGCGCTTTGAAGCAGGACTGAAGCTCTGTGTTAACTCTTTGTGCTTCTTAATATTCTTGTAAGCTACAGTGAACACAGCTGCAGATTAGCCCTGCTGCAACTTTCTGCCTGCTTCTCAAGCTGATATTCAGAGTCCTTCCTTGGCAAAAAAATATCATGCATTTATATATATGGTGCTTAGAGAAGATGCTAAAGAGGGTTGCATTTTGTGAAAGTGTTACAGACCTCATATTTCATGGACTAGTTTAAAAAACACCCATCAAGCATAGCTCATCCCCAAGGTTGAGGATTTGGGATTAGTGATGTTACCTAAATTACGCAGTAGTCATTACTCCAGTATATTTTATGTCTAAATTCACTTGAGTTTCATTTTCTGTTTTAAGAAATCCCAAATGCTTGTCACATTTTTGTCATTGTTTTGGATTAAATTTTTTTCTAGGTATTATTTCTGGCATTTCAGATATCTTTTATACTTCAGAACTGCTGCAGTTGCAGCTGCAAAAGTGCTGAGTATGGCTGCACCCTGAGTTACTTAGTGGGTTGCTGTAGTCAATCATAAGCTGCTCCTGGGTATACATTTTAAGACACTAATGTGTTTTAGGGGCTCTGATGTCTCCAAATTAATCTAAAGTCTCTGTGTACAGTGGAAGTGGAAAAGTCCTGGTATTGGATATTAGTTGTTCAAATGTGTGAGAGATGTGGGGTCTGCTAATATACCTTTTTATTTTTACCTTGTTACCCATTTATGTTATTGGTCACTGTTGACTACCCTAGAAAAAAAACATAATTTGAGGCCAACAGAAATAACAGTATCTTTCAAGAATCCATAAGATGTAGCTGACTAGTAGAGTGTTTAGGATTTTTTTTTAAGACTTCTTTCTGGGAGCTAAGCATTTTTAATTGATTTTGAAACATGCTATTAGAGAGCAATTACTAGTGGAAGTTCCAATTAAAATGGATGTTTCCACTGTTCAGACTTCTCGTAGGAGGCAAAGATGTGGAGGAGAGAAGGTTGTACTGGTAATTAGTATTTTTTGGAAGACTATAAAAAGAAATAAAATGCTTTAGAAAGTTAAATACAGCAAGTTTTGTAGCATTTGAAAGAAACATAGACTGTACACAATGATATTTTATTTAAACACAAATTTCAGTGCTGCAGCAATAATTAGAGAGAAATACAAATAGGATATGAAATCAGGATGGTTAATTCTGAAAGGAATCTTGCCTTAAAACTTCCCCAAATTGCTGGAAACCATTGTCTGAGGGGGCGATTTGAATAACATTCACAGGACGAGATAGGTGTAATGAAAGATAAAAGAAACAAGAAAGCTTGGGGCAGAGGCAGAACAGGAAGGATTCTGTGCAGAGCTGCTGACAGGCTTTAAGTGGAAGTGAGCAGGTAACAGGGGAATAAGGGACTTGGAAGAAGGCCTTTAATGTGGATTTCTCTTTGAGATAGCACAGTAATCCAAGCCAAAGACCTTCACCTCTGTGATCTTTGTGTGCAGAGGATTTGTCTCCGAGGTGGCAAGTTCTTAAGGAATTGGACATTGGACTAATGAAGTCTAAAACAGTTTAGTTTGGATTTTGAAGTCAGAAGTTCAGACCGGGCTGAGATTAAATTAAAGCTAAGCCTGGAGTATGATTGGTTTCAAGATTTTAAAGATTTTTAGATTATATGAATTGGGGTCACTAGGAGAAGATTCTATACCAACAGCTATATTGAGAAACTGGATTATTTTCACTACAGTGGTGTTTCACTACCATCACCTTTGAAGCTGCAGTAAAAATTTTAACCAGCAGTGAAAAGAAGGTCTTGCAAAACAAAATTATTGGCTTCTACATTGATTAAAAAAAAAAATTGACCATTCCTGACTCCCATCTGCCTTTATTTTCTTTATCTTCCCTATTTTCCAGGTTGTTTTTTTCAGCAGAAATGTCATCCTCTACATCTTTTTGTAGGTCCTAGTGTTTTTGCAAGATTTTTGAATGTAGAATAAGTTTGCAGGAAGGGATGAGCCAAGCCTTCTTGGTGCTGTTAGCCAAATAAAAATTGTTTATAATAATTTTCTAAAGCATTCCAAAAGTTATGTATCACAGTAGCATGTTTGCATTGGCTGCCTTCTTTATGAGACAAGGCTTATTCTTAATATTCGTCAGTCTATGGAAGAGCTTGAGTTGAGTCTGAGATTGGTGAAAGCTTAGGTGATTTCACCTGTTCTTTGGCACATCTTGATGTTCATTCTAGGGACACAGAAAGTACTTTTACTAAGCTATTGATGAATTCCGTTTACTGCTTCAAACAGTATTTGGGCACGTTCTGTGTAGCATTGATGAGAAGTCAGTCCATGGCAAGGTGAAAATAGCTTCCTGCCTTTAATGAAAAATAGCACTATGAGTCCTGGTCTTATTTTTTTTTTTCAGTTTTTCTCATGCTTTACAAGATCAAGAGACATTTCCTAAAAAAGGTGTCTGCTTTCAGAAAGTAGTACTGTAGGTAAAGCACTGGACTGGGCAAAATATGGGAAACTTCACGGTACATACTTCCTCAGTAAATAAGTTAATCTTTCTGTTTCCTAGGTGAAACATTGTGGATATAAAAGGTAAGCTTTATAGACTGGGCCCTGTTTTATATATTTCTATCAGAATTTAAAATATTGTCATAATATAAAAACAATGGTTGCATGGATATTTCTGGTTCAGTGCAGTGCAAGTTTTGGGGGGTTTTTTTTGCCTCTTCTTCTAGATGTGTTTTTTTTTTCTGTGAACTGATATGTGAAATGGATGTTCTCAAGTCATATTTAGGAATGCTGTTCTCTGACCAGATTCCATTTTTTATAAAGCATGATGGAGGTAGATTATTTAGGACTGCTTTTTATAGTGCTCACCTTAACTCTTTACTGAAGTGCACAACCCCAAGTGCTTTCTCCAGAGCTCTCCAGAGTGGGGCAGAACATATTAGTTCATGGCTGGGTCAGGAACTGCAGTGTTGTCTGTGGAAAACCTTCCATAACAAAAGCCATTGGCTAAAACAAAGTTAAAATAAAAACCTATTGTGAATTGTAATTCTTGTCTAAAACTCCTGCTTTTTTTCCAGTTAGTTAAATAGGTTCTGTTCTGGCATATGGCTTTGAAATGTGTTGGGTATCACAAGGATTTTCCTCATGATTTGAATTGCAGAAAGTTGATTGCACTGTTTCTGCTAAAAGACAATGTCTGCAATTTATAGTTAAGGTTCTGCAAATGTCGTGGTCATTGTTCAAAGTGTCAATTTTGCAGGATTGTGTTCAGGCTATTAAAGCTGCTCTTTTCCATCATCTTAATGAGGTCTACAAACCTAAACTTCGGAAAATTTTAATTTTTCTTCTTTCCGAAACCAAATAAAATCAAAATTAAAAGCAGTTAGTTGATGGTTGCTGTCGACTGTCATAATCTCTGGAATTAAAAAATTCTGTTCAGCTTTCCCTAGTATGTAAGAATCCAGAGTAAAACAGGCACTGGGATGTCACCATGGCAGCTGACACCTCTCATAGTCTCAGGTCACTAGTGCTATCATCAATGCCAGTGTCCATAGGCTTTTCTCTTGTCTGAAGCTCAGATGAGCTCACCTGTCATAGTCAAATACATGGAGTATATAAATCTAAATGTTGATTGAAATGTTGTTTTCTTCATCTGATTTTACTGGGTTGGTCTGAGTTGGCTGACCTTGTTTTGCTTAAAAAAGAAGATCCAAATGAAATATTATTTCTCCTTCCTACATCTTCCCTTCCTCTGGAACTAAATTAAATGCTGCTGCAGGATAATATGTTTCAGTTATATAAACACTGATCTTCATCTGGTCAATTTTACTTCTCTTCCCAACCTTTTACTGATGTCTTCAGTCTCAGTTTCTCCCTGCAGGTAGAAGTATTTGTGACCTCCACTTTTTATCTGTAAGGTTGTTAATTATGGCTTAACATCTAAGAAGCAGGAAAGCAACAAGAATAATTGCTTGTCTGCATTATTGGGGAAAGGTCTTGAGATGTGTGCCAACCCAGTTTAAATGCTTTGCTGTGCACGTTGCTGCAGATACACAATTACTTGATGTACAGCAGCAGGTTAATGATATGATGTTGGGGTGTCTTTGGTTTCTGTGTATTTGGTAGCAGGAGGCTACCAGGAGTGGATTTTGTAAAATGCTGCCAGAAGCTTCCTTCATGTCCTACAAAGCCAATGCCAGTGGGGTCCAAGATGGACTTGCCCCTGGCCAAAGCCATCAGCAATGATGGTAGTGCCTCTGGATAACAGAGTTAAGAAGAGGGAGATGGCGGAAAGGGTACACAACAACTTCATCCAGAGAGAAGAGTGAGAATATGTGAGGGAAACATCAAGGTCAGTGGAGAAGGAGGGGAAGGACGTGCTCCAGGTGATAGAGCAGAGATTCCCCTGCAGCCCATGGAGGTCCACAGGAGAGCAGAGATCCACCTACACCAGTGGAAGATCCCATGGCAGAGCAGGTGGATACCTGAAGGAGGCCCATGGGAAGCCTGCACTGGAGTAAGCTTCTGGCAGGTCCTCTGACCCCATGGAGAGAGGAGCCAACACTGGAGCAGGTTTTCTGGCAGGACTTGTGACGTCATGGGGACCCACACTTCAGCAGTGTGATCCTGAAGGATTGGACCCCATGGAAGGGACCCACAATGGAGCAGTTTGTGAAGAGCTGCAACCTGAGAGAAGGACCCACACTGGAGAAGTTCATGGAGGACTGTCTCCTGTGGGAGGGACCCCATGCTGGAGCAGGGGAAGGGTGTGAGGAGTCCTCTCCCTGAGGAGGAAGACGTGTCAGAGACAGCGTGTGATGGACTGACCAGAACACCCATTCCCCATCTCTCTGTGCTACTGGGGGAGGAGCAGGTAGAGAAAGGGAGGTAAAGTTGAGCCTGGAAAGAAGGGAGGGTTGTTTTAAGATTTTTTTTTTTTTTTTTTATCTCATTATCCTACTCTGATTTGCTTGGTTATAAATGAAACTAATTTCTCCAAGTCAAGCCTGTTTTGCCTGTGATGATAATTGATGAGTGATCTCTCCCTGCCCTTATCTCCTTATATTTTCTCCCCACTGCCCAGCTGAGGAGGGGAGTGATGGAGCAGTTTGGTGGGCACCTGGCATCCAGCCAGGGTCAATCCACCACAGGAAGCTTGGCTTAATTTCAGCTAGTGCTTTTTATTATCCTGGATCATGCTGATATGCCAATTGTCTTGCATTCCAAGTGACAGCAGCTGAATGCTTTTGAAATACAAGGTCAATGCTCTAATGGCAAAAGGATTTTTCTGTTAAATTCTAGCACAAAGATTTTAGTAATTTGTAGAAGTCAATAGGATGATTAGAGCTGTAAATTTATTTTCAAAAAATTTTAAAACCAAGCTAAATCTGCTTTTTCGTGTACGTTTCCTTGGGGTCATACACTGCATTTCAGCAGAGGAACTTTTGGTAACCATCCAGAAATTTAGGATCAGGGTTCAGCATTGCCATTGTTCTTCTCTAAGTTCTCATAGGTTGCAAAATATGTGTGAGCCACCCCACTACTCACAAATATTCCATTTCATACCTGCCTAGGTCTGTTAGCTGGAACGCAAGTGTCAAATGTATTAAAATGCATTTGGGGAAGAATAAACCACCTTCCAAGAAGCAGAGAGATATTTCACTGTATGTTGGCTGTGCAAAGTGTGGTGGCTACTTGCTCCATCTGTGCGCTTCAGAAGGGTCAATCTGATTTTGGCATACCGTGTACTCTGTGACATCTTTCAGGGTGTCACATTGCCTGTGGTGGCTCAAAGAGTAATGCCACTGGTAGGAGAATGGTCTTTATTTTCAGTTTTTAAAAAATTGGTCTTACTGACTCCATTTGCATTTTATTCTTAATTACAGAACTTTACAAATTTGGAGATAAATGAAAGTAATGTGCTGGTTTTTTTTTTTTTATTGATAATGTGCTGCATTTTGAAAAACATCATTGGAATAAACTGGGAGTTTGGAAGAATGATAAACAAAAAAGTAGTGAATAGTAATTTAAAAGTTAAATAAGAAAAGATGGCGTGTTAGTGCATTGGATTAATTCCGTTAATGGCAACAGTTTCAACTAGAATTAGAACAGTAGTAAAAGAATGTAGAAAAAATTTCCCATTAATAAGATTCACGAGACAAAGCTGTTTTGCTGACATACTCAAAATGTACGAGCTTACAAGATGTCATAGGTCTGTTACAGACATAAAGGATATTAAATTAGAGACACTTAAAATGGCCGTAGGAGTAAAAAAAATCAGGAGAATCTGTAGATCCTCTCTCTCTGTTTAGGGATGCCTGTATTTCTGAAAGCACGTCTGCGGTTGTTTTGCTGTGGGGATGTAAGTGCTCTTACAGATTGAGATATGAAAGGAAGTAATTGGGGGTATAGCGTGGAGGACATGGATCCTAAACAAGGGAGACAGAAATTGGCAGCAAATAGAGACTACCCCAACAGTATCATATGGAGTATTACTTGGTCAGCATAGGAATCCTTGTATAGGATGAAGGAAAAATGCTATTGCTTAAGGCAGGAAAAGCTGTACCAGTGAGTTTCTATCCTTGGAGTGTTTCCCCTGTATGAGCATTGATAGGAAAATGTAGTCATTTGATAGTACTTAAGTAAGGAAAAAACAGAGTTTTAGGAGATACAGAAGAAACATTTGCCTGCATTAAAGGAGTGTCCTTTTGGAGTTTTCTTTTTTTTTTTCCCCCACAAGATTTCCATGTTATATTTTAGAGGTGATTGAAGACTTTCCAGTAGGTTACTTCTGATAGGAAGGAGCGGTCCTCCTGGATGTGCAGTCTCCGTCACAGAGATAATTAATAATTCTTCAGAATATGCTTGGCAGAACTTCAGAATCAGTACTGACTTTTAATTTCTTTTCCACTTTTGCATCAGCTCTTGTAATGAGAGGAAAAGGAGCTGATAAAAACCTGTACTTATTTATGCAGCTTGCAGCTTTCAAAACTGTGGCTGTTTTAAAGTTCGTCAGAGCGCTTTCCCGAGCATCTCTGGAAAGGGACTGTATAATGAGGTGTTTCCCATGAGAGACACAGTTCAGCCTGAGGGGCAAAGGTGCATATGCAGGACAGGTTTTTCAGCAAGGGGTGGCCAATAGGGGACACTGCTGCAGAGAGATCAGTTGGCACTGCATTACCCTTCCTCAAGACTGAAAAAAAAAATACTGCCTTGTGCTGTAAGAAATACTTATTAAGGCCATCAAGTATCTGAAACCTTTCTGGGTAGGGCAATGAGTTATCCAGGAGGAAAGCCCTTGAGTATGTTGAACTATGGAGGTAATTGGGCACTACAGGCACAGGCATGGCATAAGTTGGCATTAAGAGCTGGAAGTGGTGGCTGTGGAAAGCCTGGTGGGAGGCTTTCTCGTTGCTCTGATGGTGATGCCTAGGACACTTAATACAACTCCCTTTTCCACTTTTCCTGTTTAAAAAACAATAGATGTTTCTTTCGTGCTGCCACTATTCTGAATGGCTCATGAGCTTCCTCTTCATATCAAGACTGTAGCCTTTCCTTTCCAAACAAAATGAGAGCAATTCAAGTCCTGTTCCCTGAAAAATTGTCTCTACAAAAGTTTGGGTAAATGTGGAACACAAGCTTCCTGTTGGCTGCAGGTGCTTTGTTTCTTGCTGTGGGTCGTTCAGTTTCTTTCCAGCCTCATATGAACGCTTGCTGCTTTCATTTTCACTCATATATATACCCCTGAGTAAGATAAAATGCCATTCCATTATTTCCTGATCTATATACCTGGAATTGTTTAAATAACTCTTATAAAATAAATATTACCGTACTGAGTCCTTTTTTTTTTTTTAATGAATAACTGATGTACTTTTAGGCTTTTCTGTCTATTAAAGAACAAAAAAAAGGTATTGGTGAAATACAAACTCATTTTTATCTCTTCTACAGCCCTTTTAAACAGTGATGTGTAGAGAACTGGTGAAGATGAGGAAGAGAGAGTTTGGCAAGAGTCATTTTAGTGGACTTTGGGAGGCATGACCAAAAGTGGAGTAGGCATGGAGATGGGGATGGGAATTCCAAGACTGAACACAGTCTTGTTTTCTGCCTTTGAATGTGGACAAGGACAGAAAATAAACCAGTAGCTGCAGCTGCAAGAGAAGTCAGGGAGTCTGATTTTACCTATTTTTTCTCCTTTTGGTCTTTCTGGAATGCCCACTTTTGATACTAACACCAAAACCTTCTGTTCATGTGAGGCTAGTGTTTGTCCCTTGCTGTGTCTAAACTCCTGCCTTTGGCAGTACTCCTTATGGAGGCATCTCCATCTCAAAACCACCTGGCCTTGGAGCAGGAAGGCAATGATAGCTGTTGCTCGCCTCCATTTCGCTGTTCCTGCCTTCTCCATTAGACCACCCCTGCCCCTGCCTCCTCTCTCTTTCTTTCTATTAAACAGCTTGCAAACTTCCTCTATTTAACCTCTACCTTGGTTGCTATTTTTCCTCAGAAAGAGAGCAATACATTTGACTTTTGTGTATTGTCCAATTTCATTGTAGCTCTATCCATCCTTTCTGATTGTCTGGATTCACCTTGGTATCCCCTATCAATCTTCTGCCTCTTATCTTGTCACTCAGCTCCTCTCTACCTTGTCATCCTTCAGCTGTTGACTGCTGCTGCTTTTGATTCTCCTGTCATTAGTTATCCTGTAAGGACAATTTTTTTAATCTTTTTCCCATTTAAAGCATCTTGTTCAGTATTAGTTAAAAAGTAATGCAACACTAGAAGTCATTTGGCAGGCTTGGTTTTGGCTATTAAATTAATAGAAAAAAGTTTTCCCTTTTTTTTTTCACATGGGAAGATACAGAAAAAATGATAACTCAAAATGTCATTTTGAAAATTGCATTTATTTTTCTGAATAGTGTATGTACTCTACCAGAATTGAATGTTTCTGTGATAGTGTTTGAAATACAGCATTACTGAGATGCATGCCCTGTTGCCAAGCGTATTACTTGTAAGCAATAAATCAGCTTATCTTCAAACAAATTAAATCTGACAGCTGGCCTTTCATCACTCCCTATCAAATGAACATGTCAGACTGTTCAACTCATTAACTCCTGCTTAAGTCAGGATCCGGTCTGGATTTCATGTGAAGTGAAGTCACGATAGCCTTTTAGCATCTGTTCCTTAAGGAAGTTCCTAAGGTTTCTCCTTCAAAAAGAAAGATTTGAAATCTCCTTTCCACTCAACCCCAATTCTTTAACCCTGGGAAGAAATTTGTGGGGCTGTTGGAATATTTTGCTGGCAGTGACAACAGGGCAGTTCTGGCAAATGGGACAGAAAGGTGTGTATCTTCGTGTTGTCCACACAGATGTTTGTAGCATTGTGAATTATGCTGTTTAAAGAAAACATGAAAATAAACTATTTTGGTAGCCAGCCTCTGACTTTTGAACACAGATCAGCTTGGACTGAGGTGTTTTAAATTGCAATACCTGTTACTTAGACACTGGGTAATACCATATGAATCAATTGCCTCCTTTCTGTCGGCGTGTGTGGGAGGATGTTAAGGTACATGGATATAGCTTCTGCAGATGTCAAGAGAAAGCAGAGAGCCCTAAGCAAAGATTTCCTAAGGAATGATCTGTTTATAAAGAGTTTTTAGCTGAACTGTGTTGTATGTGGGTCAAGCAGTATTAACTTTACTGTGCTAGATTTTGGACAATATATAGCATAGTCTTTTCACAAACCATTTATAGACTGAACTGGAACACAGACTGATGAGATAAAGAAGTGGTGTGTAAACAGGGCTGTCGAGTCTTCTACCTCTTCTAAGTAAGACTTGCAGAACTGACTCCTGTCTCACACGTCCCTGCAATACTCTGCATTTTTTCGTGGTCTTTTTTTGACCTTTTTGCTTTCACTTGACTCAAATTTAATCACAGGCATGCAAGGTAGTGCGTGAGAAGATGCCCAAGAGGTCTTCAGTTAACTCTGGAGAATAGAAATATGTCAAGTTTTAGCAGACTTGAATGCAATGAAAGGCCATGTTTATCCCTGGCAGAAAGCCCCATGTTAGCATGAGTGAATAAAACGTTGTTGACCCAAAAATAGAGGTAAGCATTAATTAAAAACAAACAAACAGCAATTAATTCTTTGACTTTTGCAAAGTTTGGTTCCATATTTTATATTTAAAAAATCTGAAGTTATTTGGAAATTACAGCTCGGAAATAAACACGCTCAGGTTATTTTGTCTATGACTGTGCCATTGCTTGTAAATGAAATACCCAGTATAAATTTTCCATAAGTTTTCTTACCCTCTCCAAGTTCAGGTTTCTTTTTAAGGTTAATTTTTGTGGAGTGCTATATGTAAGTCAAGAAACTATGATCTGAGTTAGATTCAGACGGTTGGAGTAATAATTAGTTGGATAAGTAAGGGAGCATCATGGAAAGAAAATGTCTGCTTGGCCTGTAATGAATGAAAAACTGAGAAACATCATCTGAGAAACAGATGGCAGGGGTAAGATCAGATTCATAATGAAGTCCCAGAGGGTTCTGTGCTAGGACTTCATTATGCTCATAAATATCTGGGAAGAGGGGTCAGTGCTGGGTTGTCATCGTGTTTCCTATTGGGAAAGGCTATCCTAGAACTTGTGGCAAAGACACACACGTGTATTCCATGATATTAAACAACTGGCCAGATAGAAACACAAATATAACTTCTCGTCCACAGATGAAAAGTGATGCACCTACCTAGGCATGTGATCATTTCTAAATCAGCTGCTTCTGTTAAGGAAAAAAAATCTGGAAGTTGAAATGTGTTGTATTTTGAAAGCCTCACCTTCAATACTCAGCAGTGGTCAAGCACAAAAATGGTGTGTTTAAAGTGGTTTGGAGCCAAAACAGCAGATGCTGCTGATGCCCACAGCACTGGAGTGCCATGCACACTCCTCAGGTTGTGTGTGCAGTCCTGCCCAACCATTTTTTTGTTCTGATGTACAGAGAAGAGTAGAGAATGTGGATAAAAACCCTGAAACCTATTCCAAGACTGGAACTTTTTAGCATGGAGGGGAAAGCCAACAAAAGGCAAATGGAGTTGAGGTCCATACTACCATGAATGATGTGGGAATATTAAGTAGGGAATTACTGTTCGCTGTTTTTCATCACATGAGCAATATGTGATAGATCTCAAATAGAAATAGAAAACAGTTTTTACACTTAATTGCCAAATGTAATGTCACTTCTCATAAAAAATATAAACCCTTAAAAATGTTGCTAGGTTGTAAACTCTGCACTGCTAATGCACGAGTTTAACCTACATGACAAGCAGACAGATAACTTTCATTCTGAGCTAGCACAATTGATGATGTTTTTCAGTTCCTTCTTAGTTTTCATCTCAACTTTAAATTAAAATGCTTATGACCATCTAAAGGTCATATGTGATGTGTGTTATTTAAGCTGAAGAAACTTGAAAAGCCCTGAAAGTTACCATTGTATGTATAAGCAAGTGTATGTGTGTGTTAAAAGTCTATTTAAAGAAAAGACCAGAAATTTCATTTGGATATAAAGCTACTTTTTCTCGCATCTGGACTCTTGCCCTAGTTATCAGTTTCAGAGTTAGCAGCATCAAATATGTTTAGACTTTGGTGATGATAATCAGTCTCTCAGAGAGATTATTTCTCTCATTAGTGTCATATCACAGTGGAAATACATTTTTTTAATTGAGGTTGGGTATTGTGAGGGAAAAAGAACAATTCCTGCTCTTCTTAGGTTGTTGCAAGCATGCTGGCTGAGGGGATGCTGCTGCTGTTTATGCACTCTGTGACAGAATGGTCATTGGAAGCCCTTGGCTCTGCTCTTTCCTTTTCTTTTAAAGATAAACTGTAAAAAGGAAATGTGCAGGGATATTTGATATATCGAGAGAAGAGAGACCAAATGTAGAAACAGACTCTGACTTTGTGGAGTATGCCATTTATATTGAGTTTATAATAGTCCTTTTAAGAGATGTAATAAATATTTTCTAAAACTTGTTATTCTAAATCTATGTTTTACTAGAAAAAAATATCTTGAGTACAACAGATAGAACTTGCTGCACCCCAACCTCTTTATATCCAAAACGTTTGTGTTGGCAAGAGAATATGAATGTAAAACCAGTTTTTGACACCGGGCGAAACAAGAAGATTGCCTTTGCTACAGATGGTGTAATCCTTACACCTGAGTTTACCAAAAAGCTCACAATAGACTGATTTGGAGGTAGGCGTTTCTCTGCACAGCAAAATTTGGAGCATCTAGAGATCTTATCTGATGACTCAGAAAACTACTTATGTCTTTACATTTCATCAAGACAAGAGGATACTTGAGCAGAACTCACAAGTTTCTTTTTAGGCTTTTGGAGTCCGTGACTGCAAACATTCTTATCTGTGCTGGTTTAAAGATATGTCATAAATACATTAAGTTTTGGCAGGGTAAGAGGGAGAAGGATATTTGTTCTCCCAGAAGTGGGGAATTATATTCATTTTTCATGTGCATGCTATAGCATTGTGGGAGAAAAATATTTGAAAGGGCTTCAAAGGGATCAGTGGCCTATTGGTACAGACTCCCTTTTCCAGGGCCAGACCAACTCTTGGCATAGGTTTGCCTAAAACTTCAACCTCCAAGAGATTCTGCAACTTCTCTGTTCAGTATTTTCCAGTATTTTACTATTCTTGCAGTCAAAAATTTTTTCCTAAAGTATAACCTAAATCGTCCTTGCTTATTATTAAGTTTCTTCTCGTCCTAGCAGCATATCTTTTTCCCATTCAGCAGTCCTTTCTATATACAGATGTTTATGACCAAGTCATTTTTTTTTCCCCTCTAGACTAAACAACTCTGGCTTGCTGAATTTTATTCCATATGTCATGTTTTATACATTTTTCTTTGTTCTCTGTCTTTCTTGGACTCTACAGCATCTCCTGTCCCTGGAACTCTGTTGTTCATAGCATTAAATTGTTTGAAGTCTCCCTGGAATGCTTTTTGATCTGAGCTATCTAGCCCATTCCTGTTTTAGGGAAATGTTTGATTTACTTGTTTAGATGTCACCTGAGGGTCCAGAATGATTAGAAATCTATAGAACATGATTTGTAAGGTGCTTCTTACTTGTTATGCCTGTCCTTGTCTGTCAAAGATTTTAGAGAGCATGGACTTTATTATATTTGTTTTGGGGTCACTGACTGAAAAAAAATTGCTGTTAAACATTGAGCACAGCTTCCAGTTCCTGTGGATCCCTGATGGAAATGCTGTGTTTTCAAGGTGGTTTCCCAGTTGCAGCTATTGCTTGGGAGCTGTTATTCTGCCATCTTAATCCTGTTATTATGTGCCTTAGTGATGCTGAATACTGCTGATTTTTTAATCAGAATGCCATGCCATAAGAATTCAGATATCTAATCCAAGTTTGTCAGGTGCATCTATGTAGTTACCTTAATCAACCAAATTGTTATTTCATCAGAGAGTAAAACCAGGTTTATTTGACAGAATAAATTTTTTCCACAGAATTGCATCGACCAACCCTCATTATATACAGATCTTCTAATTCTTGATTTCCTCAGTGTATTGCATTTATCAGGAGAAGTGTCAGGCTAACTAAATTTATCTGTCAATGTTATCTGAGATGACATTTTGTTTTCAATTGGTACCCTTACAGGCTTTAAAAGATTCTATAGCAGCCAGACATTTATATTTCAACAAGACAGACTATTTTTCAGTTCCGTCTAGATTTTTGGATGATACTTATCCAGCTCTTCAGATTTTACAAGTGTAGGGTTTCTTTAAGGTTTTTTTTTTGTTTGGTTTATTTGTTGTTGATGCTTTTTTTGGTTGTTTTGTGGGTTTTTTTTGTTTTTGTTTCGGTTTGGTTTGGTTTAGTTTTTTTGAGTTTTGTGGTTTTTGGTTTTGGTTTTGTTTTTTTTTTGGCAGTAGCTACTTCCCAATACTCTCTTCACTTTTCAGAGGACTGGAACACACTCTGTCATGACTTAACGCAGTAACTTCTCTGCCACTTCTGAAATGGAGGATAGACAAACCTTTTCTGCCTCTCTATTAAAAAATTTGCCATCCTTATCCACAGAGAACCCATACTACTGCTTGTGCTCTTTATTTGCTTAATGTTCGGTATCCTGAGTTGTTGGAAGTGGGAATGTTCCTTTATCTTATTTCTTTGCTGTTTTTTTTTTCTTTTACAACTACTATTTATTCATCTCCTTTCCATTTGTGTGATTTGATAAAAGATGCTTTGAATTGCTTTTTTTTTAACCACCTGACCAAGGACAGCTTTTAGCCCATGTTATGTCAATCGTCCAAGTCACAGGTTCTGGACACCAAAACCCCCTGTTTTTATCCAATCGGTTAGGTCCATAGTTATGAAAGAAATATGTAGCCACTGTCCTGTTCTTTATCCAGAAGACAAATTTAGCATTCCATAAGTCATTTTGCCTTTTCTTTTTTTTTTTAACATGATTGCATAGAATGTTTTAAAAACAGAAGCAGTGAAATGCAGGTGTTGGTTTCAACAAAAAGTCAGGCATGCATTTCCTTTCTTGAAGTGTGGAAAAGTGAAAGCTCAGTCACTGTTCAGTGATGGAAAAGAGTATTGTTCATTCTAGTGGAAGGGAAGAAGGAGAAAATGGCAATTGAGAAAAAGTCTGATTCTGTACTGATCTCTGGAGTATAAATGTTTGGGTTGCTGGTGAGGCAGACGGACAAAGGGGCAAATGAGGTTGAGCTGCTCTGAAATGTCAAATATTCCTGGAGAGGTCCTGAATTAGAATGGCACATCTTGGCATTTTAACTGCTCTTCTAGAAGAAATATTACAGACGGGGGAAAAAAAAGAGAGAGAAAATGCTTTGCAATAATGCTTTGTTGCCTGCAATTAGATTTCTTGATACTAATATTTTTTTGTCTTCCTTTCTGTGTGGAAGTAGCATTTAAATATATATTTTCAGTAGGGTTGATCAGAAGCTAGCATTAGGGATGCAAATAGATTACCTAATAAAACTGAACTTAGAGTTTCCCTCTGCAGTTTCTCTCTGCTTGGAAAGGTTTGTTGTGTTGGAAAAGAGCATCGACAAAGAAATGCGCGAAGAAAATCGACTAAACCTGACTTGAGCTATAGATGGTCAAGGCCCTTGCAGCAGACTTCTTAAAATTTCACGGATACACAGAAAGTTCCTGTTGCCAGTGCATAAAAAAGGTGGCTCATATATGAAAGCAATCAGGCCGGTAACACTTACATGATTTTTCCTTGAAATGCTTGTGTGAGATTGTTGCCTTGGAAAGTGGGAATTTTATGGCACTGTTCCGCAGGCCAACCATTTGAAAACTATCAGATGAGCTTCCTAGTCCTCCAAAGCCTATGACGGTGAAGAAGGAAAGAGGAGTCCTTGAGCTGGAAGGGCACAAGACACACTTCTGCTGCCCAGCACCTGTCCCAGAGGGCAGTCCTCGGTGCTGCTCTGTGGCTCTTTCCAGGTGAACTGTAATGTGACATGCTTGTCCTTCACAGGCACCAGCCCAGCACCTTTTAGGAACTTTGGAAGGGCAGAGAATTATCAGTGTTTAAGTCATTTAGCATGCCCTCCTACAGCAACGCAATGTGTATTCTGCTGGAATGGTGGCTCACTGACAGCTGCTGAAAATCCACAGGTGTTCCCTGTGTCTTTCAGATACATAATAGTCATTTGGGGTAAACTAAAGTCAGGAAGTTTAAGTGTTTTGAATTTATCATTTCCCATGTACATACTGATATGTAGGAGAACTCCTCTGGCTTTGTCTTCCATATCCTGCTTTATTAGCAGTTTTGTGGTCATAGAGGGGAAAAAAAAGAACTATGTATGATCAGCAAATTCCATCCAAATCCAACTGCCTCCACCCTCATCCACAGTTCTACTGTTGCATGAAAATTAAAGTTAACAAAAGGATTCCATTTTGCTCCTGTTTCTTCTAAAGAGTATGTTTCGGAAATTATTATTTTGACACGCCTGTGAAAGCCTCAGTTTTTGTCTGTGCTGCTGTCACAAGAGCGCACAGTAGAGATTTCCACAGTAGTTATAAATTTACAGGGTACCATTGGAAGCAGTGTCTGTCTCTGCAGCAGCACAGACTCATCAGGGGTTACTTTGCCTTCCCAGGCAGTCACTCGCTTCCACAGGAGAGGCACGTCCCTGCTTTCCATGGCAGACAGTTGTGATGCTGTGTGCTGCTGGTTCCTAGGAATTCCTGTTCACCTTATTGTGGCATCATACTTGGCAAAATTAAAGAAGTAAGAAAAAGCTTTCCAAGCAAAAGAGTTATCATTCAGGAATTTTAACACCTCTAAGTTCAGAGTGAATCAGTTAGCAATCAAATCTTGTGCTTAATTGTATCAAAAAATGTCACGCTTCTCTACCAATGTATCAAGATGTAGCTGGAAGGCCTTACTTATGTTGAAGAGGAAATGAAAAAGAAATACCTAGCGCATGTGCTCTTTTTTTTTCTAGATTGTCTCTCAGTTATTTTAAACCTCATTATAACTGGAAAATTGCCTTGCATAACACCATGCACTGCACGAACTGAAAGGGTCTGTGAATAGAAAATGGCAGTCAAGTTCCATTGCAATCAGCAATGCTGTTTTTAGGCCTGCTGAGTACTACTTCTCAAAAGTTTTCCATGGTTGAAATGTGATTGCTATAAGTGTGATGGTAGAAGCTCAGAGAAAGAAGTGAAATTTCTTCTGGCATTGCTTGAAACAGGCTTTAAATACTCCTGCTGAACTGTGCTGGGAATTGCAGGATTTTGTGTCAGGTGCTTAAATTCTGTTCAAGTTTAACTTAGTGAAATGATCTCTTTTCTCACCACTTTCATTACCTTTTAAGAGTAGCAAAGTCTTTACAAGAAACAGTACTGTTGTTTCTAATATCCCTCCCTTTGTGAAGTGTTGGAATTTTATAATATCCCTTAAATCACTCTTTTCAAGAAGCTCTCAGAGGTTGGTAATGAACCTAGAGGCGCTATTTTCTGAATACATACCCCTTCTGTAGGAGATGAGCAGTACTCTAGATTCCTCTAGGCCTGAAGATCTTCTGGGGCACCTACACAGTCTGAGAAGTGCAGCCTGTTCTCACAAGGCAGAGGAAGCTGCAGCTTTTGTACTTCTCTCCTGAAGCCTCCAGCTGCCCCACTCAGCCCAGCAGTAACCACATCAGGAAGGGTAGGTCAGGAGGATTGCGTTATAATCCAGCAATAAAAGGAAAATGGAGACACTGTCAGAAGATCAAGACCCCAGAGAGGGCTAAGTGGCATTCACTTAGAGAGCTGGGTATCAATAGAAGATGCTTGGCAATTACTCTGTCTGGTTTCTGATATAGAGGAAGAGCCAAGATTGGAACTGTGTAATAGTAGACTTTTTCCATAGAGCAAAGTGTTCAAGTTTTGAAGCCAGTGAAGATCCCTAGGATGGTTCAGGTCTTTACTTAGGCAAAACAGGGAACTCTTTATATGCTACCTGTAAGTTTTCAGTAAATTGTAAATTAGTAGAAAAGTAAATTCTATTATTATTCTATTATTAGTAATAAATTCTATTAACCTTTTATGAGTAGAATAATCAATTAGTAGATTAATCAAATATCAACATGTGATGCATGTAGTTGTGGTAATATATAGAAAACCTTTAGATGCAGCTGCTGTTCTCTCCCAAACACAGGTGAACACATATTTATATTATTCTTTCATTCTCTTGCCTTTGTCTCTGTAAAGTCACTGTGGCTTATATCAGAAAAACAGTCTGCAAAACTTACTTAAGACTGAACTCTCCTGTTGCTTATAAGAATATTTTGAAACGTTGGTAACATTCATTCAAGATGAAATGACAAACCCTTTCCTTCTTTAGTCAACTGCAAGTCTGCAAGCCAGTCCTGGCAATAAGGTCCAAGTGAGTAATCACTGGGAAAATCTACCAAACCTTGGATTCCTCATCCAGAAAGATTTTGGTCTTTGCATCCTTTTGTGCTTTTGAACAGTGATGTTTCCCCCTTTATCACTCTCTATCTCATTCTTTGACCTTCTTGCTCCTGTCCTTTGCCCCATTCCAGTTCTGCACCCCTCAGCACTGTGCTCCTGGCAGTTGTAAAGACAGAAGCTATCCCTGATGCTTGCTTTGCTTAGTGGTGCCATTTTAGCCACATCCCTTTCTGACCCTATCTGAATACTCTGCAGGGTAAAGCAATGGAGGAAAACTGGCCTGTTTCACAGGCTCTTGTTTTCTCTGACAGAAGGTAAAAAAGGAAAGATGAGAGGAAAGGCATCTGTGTGCCATACATTTAAATGACTCAGGCAAGGCTGAAGCTCTGACAGGGCAGGACAGTTGCTAGAAGGCAGTGGGCAGTAGGACAGAAGCTCTGCTTTGATATTGTTGGACTGACTGTGATTCTAGAAAGGAGCTGAGAATCAGCAGGGAAGGATAAGGACTTATTTTTGATGATAGAAAAATGCTATCTAAAGGAAATGAGATCACAGAAAGGGACTGTAGGTTCTTCATGTTGAGCTTAAATGTTTGAGCCTGATTGCTTGTCAGGACATTGCAGTCTTAAGATTAAAAAAAAAAAAGGAAAAAAACCCCATAATTACTCTTTCTTGTGGTATGATTACCTTCAATTTGGTGATGACTTTGCTTTGAATAAGTTAAGGTACTAATTGTACTTCTGTGCCTCTCCTTCCTTCACCCTGTGGCAGCAGAGATCAGCCTCACAGACTGTTGCTGCTCTCCTGCTGTGTTGCTCTGGTGTGAACAGGTAGTGGCTGCTATACTGGCCGTGGAGGGAGGAAGAGCTGTGGAGCTTTCAGTTCCCACATCTCTGCATGATTCCAGCCCTCTGGTTGACAGTGCACAGTCATGTTTTGATTGTGTGAAATGGGGGGGGAGATAATGCAAAGATTATCAAGCATTCGGTGGGGCTGCAACATGAAGGGGAAAATGACTGCCAATGGCTGAAGGGTTAAGTGTTAAATCTAGGATTTCTGTGTAGTTTGGATACTTGTTTGAACTCTTTACGCTAGGCTTCCTCACCCATTCTTGATCTCTGTCTTTATTCTTGTGATCTGGCCATCCATGAGATACCATGGCCATCCTTCTCCTTATTCCAAACAACCAGTGCTGTGATTGTGGTGTGCTGGCCTTCTTACAGGCATCCTACAGAAACATCTCTCCTTAACCTTGGATTCTGAATTTTTCTTTCAATGGAGCTATAAGGAAGTTGGAGCTTAAGTTGTACTGCTGCATTTTAAATATATATTGCTGTTGGACACAGTTTCTTTTTTGAGGTTTGTACGTATTTAGTATTCTTTTAAATAACAAAAAATTAAATGAATAACTGTGCATTAAATAGCCATTTTTAAATTCTCTATACTGTGTGCAGTGTTGATTCTTACTGCTATTAATGGTTCATGTGTAAATGCATTAATGTGTTAGAACCACTCTAATACTTATAAAGTCATTTCAGAGATGTTAGCAGGAATTATCTCCATTTTAGAGAAGGAACAGAAGCATGGAGAGATGAAATGCAGTATGTTACATATCCTCTGATTCTGGGTAGCCAGAATGGTGTGTCTGTACCCAGGCTCCCAACTATGCAGCCCTTTTCACCAGTCTCTTTAACAGCTCAGCTTCATCGTGTTCAGTCACGACACCCTCCTCTTCCCCCGCCGTCTCATTTTGCTCACTACATACCTGCCAACTTTCTCTGCAAATGAAGAAGGATTCTACAGATAACTAAACTTTCTTCATTATCCTCTTCAAAAGGACAGCAGCTCAGAGCATGAGGTAGTGTACGATCATGTAATTAAAGGCTGTGTGGTGTCCATTCCACAGTAGTGGACTGTGAGGAGCTGCAACCCCCGGCTCCCATTCTAATGCCGCAGTAGCATCTGGTGGCTGGAGCAGCAATTGCACATGGAAAAATGGATTTTCAGTTCCTTGAGTCATAGAGCCAGGAGGGGCACATCCTCCCCAGTATTGCTTTGCACTTTCTGGGGCTGGAAATTGCCCTATGGAGGCAGAGCATTAGAAAAAGAGATTGTTGGATTCTAATACACTTCTACAGGATGCACATTTGAATATTGCACACACCCCATAAAAATCTAAGCAAACTGGAGTTTTCATAGGGAGAGAAAAAAGGCTTTTCTTTGAGCTTGGTGTAGTCCCTGCTCCAAAATATTGAAGGGCTAAATCTTCCTTATAAGGCACTTGAGTTGTTTGGGTTACGTCCTGCCTGGTAACAGAGAAATGGCTGACTAGCTGCTGCTGCTGATTTCCCTGCTGTTTTCTGGACTGACATTGATGTGAAATGATGGCAAATGGTTTAAGAACTCAACATGATCATTAAAGATGATGATCCAAAATGCTATATATACCTACTGCAGCCCGCTCTACACACTGCATAAATTCTTTCTGCAGAGAAGAAACTAGGAAAAGCAGGTTTCATGAGGCAAAATAAGATCTCTTTCAGAAGAGAGCAGTAATTTAAAATCAAAGTGATTCTTCCTTGCAGTGGTACTGTAGTGGTGCTTTGTCCATTCTGGTTACAGTTCATCATCCAATAGGTTGGAAACTATGAAGATTATATGTACATTCTGAAAATGCCCAGCAAGCCTTTTAGCCGTGAAGGTTGACTTCGAAGCTGACGAAACGCAATGGTCAGGAGCTGTGTGCTTGGCCCCACTTTTGCCTGGTGAATATGGACTGCATGAGTGAGGGGTTGTGATTGCACTCACATGAATGTCACACGTTTTGAGCTTCTCTCCCCTGGCTCTCTGTTGGGCTTCTGCCACCATGAGATGACAGGAGGGTTTCAAGCCTGGTCCTTCAAGGGACTTCCGGACAGTAACATAGATAGCCGTGACTTTTCCATCCTATTACAGCTTCTTCCACAGTTTTTTAGTTGAGAAATCCCTGAGTCCGTTACTTGCTGTTGGGTTGTGGGGGGAAGCCGGGAAGGAAAGAAGAAAAGTAGATAAGCTGCACTAGATAGAATATTGGGGAAGAAATGCTACAGTGTCGTTCTGCAGATGAGCAGTTCTTGCTTTTGCTGTTTCTCCTGTTTTTGCAGGTTGGGGAGAAGACATAGTTGAGCCTTTTCTTTTTCTGCCAAGCAGACACTGGTAGAAGGCTTTGGTGGCAATGGCCCATAGTTTTGATCGTGCTGCACACTGAGTTTGGCTTCAGGTGGTGGCAGGATGACTTCGTGATGGTGTCACACATCTGCTCCTGGGGTGTCCTACCTGCCTTGCGGGGCCGTGTTGTGTAAAGATTTTCTGCTTTCAGTTAACTGTGCTTGGCTGAAGTAGGGGAATAAACTCATTTCTCCCTGTGTAATGTGACTTCAACTCAAATCAGAGTTTCTGTGCTTGAAATGCTGATTTTTACCCTGGGATCACAGTATCATGCAACTTCACAGTAAAAAGTCTATTCTGTTGACTTCAGCTATTTCCTGGTAGGAAAAGGGATGTCAGTGCAAACTTCTTCTGAAGATTATGTTTTCTTGCTTTAATATCATGCCATTGAACAAGGCCAAATAATTTTCATTGATAAACATTTCATATCTTTTTCTAGATTTAAAGTAGAAAATTCACATTCTCCTTCAGTTGTCAAGGAAAATTAAATTCCTTGTCTGTATTATGCTTTTTACTCAACACTATCCAAACTCAGAACACTTTGTAAATGTATGAAAATATATCTGTATTATAACACATTGATCAAACTGGAACAAATCACGTGGTGGCTTCTGGAATGTCCGACTGAAACTGAGCTTGGAGCCGAACCTATGGGAGTGTATTCCTAGGCCTAGGAGTTAAATCTATATAGCCCAAATGCTACAAGAGTATGAACCTTTGTTCCCTCTTGGGACTTAGTACATTAATTAGTCTGTTATGGCTGCTAATTAGCCCCTCCTGCATCTCAATTTCCAATTCTGTACTTTTAGGGATGTGATTTTCAAACTTCACTGTCACCTTAGAAATGATCAGTTATATAAGTGTGTGTGTTTTTGTTTTCCAATGGACATTGGCTAAATTTCCAGATTTTTTTAATGCTCTAGGGTATTTTAAACAGTAGTAAATACAGGATTATGTTTGTTAAATGAATTGAAAGCTGCAGATTTCGAAAGGCCAAGTGTATTGAGCATGGCAGCACCTAATTGCAAATAATACCAGAGGAAGCTGTTGGACAGCAAAGCTTCCTTCTGCACCAGGTGAAGTAGGTGTCTGCCATGACTTTTGTGCTGAAAGTCCATGTATGCTCACTTTTTAATGGATTCAGAGTGTCTTGTGCTGGCTACCTGCGGAGTTACGTGTCCATATCCAGTTGGAGGAGGTTAAGGCTGTAGCAGGTGATACACACAGTGACTGGTTTATAGAAATCCATGAGAGAGCAAGCAGAGAGAAGTCATAGGTTAAACGAGTATTTGCAAACATTACACTTAACATCAAACTGTCCTTCAGAAGATCCAGCGTACTCTACAGTGAGTCCACAGTGGTCATTTTGGCTCCAGTAAATATCACCAAAAGTTTAAGTCTTTTGTGTGTGTATCTTAGGAAGGTACAAAAAAAAATACTCCAAGACATTGTATCTGAAACACCTTGTTTCATCCTGGGGTTTCTTGTTTTTCTTCTCAAAGGAAAAGAGCATGTGTTTCACTCTGTTGGTCATCTAGCTTGCTGGAATCCTCACTGTGCTGTGCTGAAAGGTTTCCATGGCTTTGTCTATCTGCCTGTTGCTTTTATTTCCTCTGAAAGTTACAATTTGTGCTTGTGACTGAAAACACGCTGTCATGGTTATTATGAATCTGTGCTCAGAAGCAAATGAAGAGCATGGTGAAGAGAGAGCATTTCCTGCCAAATGAGAAAAGAGTTAGGTCTGAGAAAGAAATCCATTTTCTGACAGCCTGTGTCCCAAATGTCTCACTTCAAGCCTTAGGCAGCTCCAGACATTAACTACTGTGAATTACAATAATGGACAAATTCAATTGCAACTTGTACTTTGAATTCAGAGTAGAAAAACTCTCTAAATTAAATGTGGTGGATCAAATCCTCAAAGATTTGCAAAGGCTGGGTAGTGGTTAACTCTTTCCCCCCATCTCTGCAGCAACAAAAATGACCCTGGCAAGTTCATTTCTGCAGAAAAGGTCATTTAGTAGACGTCCTACTCCACGTGAGACAACCTGTACAGGAAGAGCTCAGCACTTTGCCTAGACTGTCTGCATATTTCTTGACGTGAATAAGACTTGGCCTTTATTGCTTGCTCCATCTCATCCCTATGCTGTGCTTAGGGAGGCTATGGTAAAGCCTCATATGTGAGATACAAAGAGACATTATGGAGATGGCTGCTTGTGCAGTGGAGCGTGTGGTTGTTCCAGCTTCACGGTAATCTGACGAATTAGGTGAGAAAGCAGTAGTATGAAAATGGCATGTCATGTTAGTGGGAAAAAACAAGCTGCTGCTCACTGTCCCCTTCCTACCTATCAAAGTAATCCCAGTTCATCATTTCTTGTTACCCTTCGACCTCTTGTCACACCGGTATTAAGCTTATTACCGGAATGAAATGTGTTCTGTAAACTCAGGTCAGTTCTTAATGGACAATAATTCAAATGAAGAGACACATAATTGGCTATAACTTACTCTAATTGACATGCTTTTCCCAGGACAACTCCAGTGCTCAGACAGCAGGAGCATGGATGTTGTTAACCAGGGCAAGTGTGAAGGACGTCCCACTTTTGTATGTCCTGTTTTTTCTTTGGATCAGATGCACGATAACTTTCCTCCAGGCAAAATGTCCTTCAGGTCATATACATACAGACAGCTCCCACCTCAAAATCAGCCAAAAATTTCCTGCCTATCTCCATTATAGTGAATTTGAATGCTGTTACAAGCAATGACAACAGCAGCCAGTAAGTATTAGGTGACACTGCAGTGCATGTGTGTGCTGTGTCTTTCAAGCATTGGTCACAGACTCCTTCCTTCCAAGTAGGTCAGTCTTAGGCCAGCATTTAAGGAAGAGTATTTAATTTTCTTCAAATTGCCATGAATTTGAAGCCCTTATATGCAGAAGTGCAGAAGACAAAATTTCTTTCAGTGTGTGCTACTTGTAGCAGTAATAGTGCACTGACTTCTTCCCTCCTTCTGGCCCAGGATATGTCTGAAAAAATGTTTTAATAGAGCGCATTGATACTGTATATTATTTTAATTGGCCATCTTATAGCTGTACTGCCTTTAATTTATTAAATATAGAAGAACAACTATTTCTCTTAAGCTGAGCAGACAAAAGTAGACATTCCTGCGGAGTGGAAAGCTTTCATGAGCTTTAAGGTCCTTTTTAAAAATAAGTGCAGCCACTGTGCAGGTTTTTAGCTATGAAAAACTGAAAATATTTTCTTCTTCTCCATCTTAGGCTGCCTCAGACCTGCCAGAGACTCCAGTCTTCTGTCAGCCAGTCATAAAAGAAAGACATTTTCTGAATGGAATGCAGATACTGATTTCCTACACAGGAACAGTCAAAAAGCACATGTTCCTACTAAGCTAATAAGTTTTGATGATATACGTTTTTAAGCCTGTTTCTGAAAAGCATTTAGTGTAATTGTAACAGTTTGAAAAACAGTTGAATATCATCTACTGGGTTTTTTCCTTCCTGAAAGTCCCCTGCCTGCCTTAATGTTTAAAATGTGTCCCAATTCCCATAGTTTATGTAGGCATCCTATTAATTGAGGGGAAATTTTTTCTAGACCTTTAGGACGTCTTCTGGGATCATTATTTTAATCCCAGGGCGTTTTTTTCATTTTATATGGTGACAAATGCACTTTCTTCTAGACTGCATGCACAGATTTTAGTCTGCTGTAGTGCACTGGGTTTCAGCCATTTCCTTACTGCAAATGAATAATGAATAAGCTGTGGTTTGAAAGCTAATGGTTCAAGATGAAATCAGAATCTCATTGCAACATGGATGATATTCATTTGTCATCTCCATGGAAACATCTATTTATCAAGACGCTGCAGCTAAGACTGTAACAAGAAAGTAAGCAATTGTTGGAATGCAGGGCTTTTACTGGGAAGCAGACTTAGCAAACAAAAGATAGAATTACACAGGACTGTGGCATTATTTTTGAAATTGGAAATTTTTTTTTTAAGAATACCTAAATCTTTCACCTTGAAGGATGTGGATTTTGCTGTGTTTTGAAATGTTGAAAAATACCAGTAGAATGAGGAACAAAAAGCATAAATATCTTGGGAAATCTCTCACATCGTCACCTGTTGTGGTCTGTGTGCTCTCAGGAAATTGCAAAGCTACAGAATTGCGCGTCTCCCTGTATTCAAAGCACAGCAACGTATGCCCCCTGCATATAAGATCACAAATATAAACTTAACTGAATTTAACAGCTAGTGCTTTTGCAACAGAAAGAATTTTTTTGTGAGGTACATCAAACTTCCTTAAAACAGAGTCTGGGTTAAATCTGTTAGTGAAAAATAGGGGACTGGTGGAAAAGGCCCAAAGGTATAGTGGGTATCATTCCTCAGGACTGGGCTTGCTCTTTCTTCTCTCAGACAGATTATTCTTTTCTCATTTAAGTAGTCACAATAGTGCAATCCTGAAACACTGTTTAATGTGTCATTTCGTAACAGGCTTGAGTTTTTAGTTTTATGGATGTAAGCAGTGCCTCAATACTTTTTTTTTGGTGCTCTTAAGACAGCCTTCATTGTATGCCAGGAGGTAAGCTTGGAGCTTGTGAGGCAACAGAAAGAGCATGAAAATCTTTTTTTCTAACTTTTGTTTATGGTGTGTTTCAGCTTTTTGAATCAGGGAAGAACTTTCCTGAGCTCCTGGGTGATGCTCTCCCCCAGGAATGCCACATGCCCTCACTGGGGCAAGTGATGCAGAAGGGAAAGCAGCATTTTCTTCCTTCCAGAGTTTGACTGAAATTTCCACAGCTAGATGAAATAGTTACCGCTCTTCCTTGGGAGCATGGTCAGGAATAGTTTGGCCTCTGGGACAGGTAGTCAAGACAGGTGGCTTTGTAATTTGATGTCCAGGTAAAGTAGCTGAGGAAAGGGATTGGTGGGGGTGAGACTTGTTTCTGGTAAATTGTGGACACATAATCTGTTCTGTTATTTACTTCTTCTCCAGTTTTGTTTATGAAAGGGACTTACACTAAGGCTGGTTTTGGTTTTGTTTTCTTTTTAAGGGAATGAGCTATTTTGAAGCACATTCTTAGACTCCTTTTAGAGTTTAGGCTTCTAAACCTGTGTAAGGTCTGTTTATCACCCTGTAGAGTTCGTTTTAAAAATCAGGATTTTAAGGAAAAAAAATTCAGCTTGATTTTTGCAGAATAGTTACCATGTGTATGGCCGTCCCACAAACGAGGCATACATTCACTTCCAGCATGTTAGCAGTCCTTGTGACAGAGGGAAGCATACTTATGTTGATAAAAATGGTGCAATTTACTGGCTACACAAAGTATGTCTGATTGTGTGTACACTTGAATTGATGTCCTCTGGCCATGGTGATGATGTTCTCCTGTAGTGCCTCTTGTCTCATGTTACTATGGAGAAGGAAGGTGCTTCAGTAGGACCTGATTGTTAGCTCTGATTGTCAAACATGTACCCTCTCCAATTAATTCATAAGGGCAGAATATTCTTCCACTATCTGAGAGAAAAAAAAAATAGATCAAGAGTAAGAAGTGAGACAACAAGGTGGGAGTAAGGCAATTGAGGCAGCAGATATTAATGGGAAAAAGAGTAAGAGTGGGAGGGTGATGACAGGAGAAAGTGAACTGCAGGGAAAAAAAAATCACAAAATCACAGAGTTGTTGAGGCTGGAAGAGACTGCTCAAGGCCATCTGGACCAACTCCCCTGCTCAGGCAGGATCACCCAGAGCAGGCTGCCCAGGACATTTTAGTGTCCAGATGGCTTTTTAGTGTCTGAGACTGGAGACTCTATCATCTGCCTGTGCTAGTGCTCAGTCACCCTCACATTAAAATCTTTTTCCTGATGTTCAGAAAAAATATGAGAAAGTGTGAAGAATAAATTCATGCTATGAGTGAAAAAAAAAAAAAGCTTGGGTGATTGCCCACAGGCAAGTGTAGCTTTAAGAAAAGCTAAGTTCATGCACCTGAAGTGTCAGAAAGGGAGAAAAGCTTTCTCTTGGGTTTCTCACCCTTAAAAAACCAGAAGTCACCAGTTTTGAAGTTCAGCAATGAAAGCTTCGTTGAGGATGTGGGAAGAGTTCACTTATGATCCTTATTTCCCCTTTATTTCTCCATTTGTTCGCTGCTTTGCCCCGTGAGCCTGTCTGGATCTCAGGATGCCGGGTGTGGCGCCGTCAGTCTGTCCGCGGGGGAGCCCGAGGCGCGGAAAGCAGCGCGGAAAGCAGCGCGGAAAGCAGCGCGGCGCGGTGCCGGGCGCTGCGGGGGGAGCGGAGCCGCGGCGGGCGCGGGGCCGCAGCTCCCCCATGTGTGCGAGCGGGGCGCGGCAGCTCCGCTCCGCTCCGCTCCGCTCCGCTCCGCTCCGCTCCTGCCGCCGTGCGGGACCCAGCTGCTCTCCCTGGCTACCCGCAGCGGCCCTGCCTTCCCGTCAGCGCTCCGGTGTCACAGCGCTGCCTCCGATCGCCAGCTAAACTAACGCAGCGACACCGTGATCCGAGCAAGTACAGCACACGTCGCTGAGGGTCTGGAGTCTGCTCTGGTTAGTTAAAATTGAATGAAGACCTCTGGAGCTGCTGGAGACGGACCAAGAAGTGTTTAGCCTCATTTGGAGGCAGTATTCTTTTCTCTGAATATTCACGGCTGGTTCGGAGGCAGGGCAAGGCTGCTACCTGCCATTAGTGTGATGAATTCAGCAAGGTAGACAGTAATCTTTGCACAGGGAATATTTTAGAAGATACCCCAGATAGTAACTTGGATCTTTATGTTCTCCTGAGCCTTCAAGTTGGTTGAGTCATTGTGCCATATAAGTGTTGGTGGCTTTTGCCCACATGAATATTTTTCCATTAATTTCTGGGTCTCTTTAAAAGAATTAATACATTACTTGATCAAGTTTCTGTTTGCAGAAACAAGTTCTAGTGTACTCTGGAGGACCTTTGGCTATGTCTTACCAATCTCTCTTCGTGCTCTCTTCCGGTGTTTTGTCTTTATTTTGTCATTCTTCCACCCTGATTCACAGGTTTAGGAAGTCTTAAGACTATTAGGGATGCTGAGTAAATGTATTTGCAAAGGTTAACTAGAGGTTTTTGTTGACACTGTAAGCTATTATTTCTGTCAGCAGTGAGACACCTCTTGAAAATTATTCAAAACACTTAAAGGTGTGCTCTTTCTCGGAGCCGCCTTTTCTGAAATCTGTCTCTCTCCATTCAAGGATGTTCTGTTCATTAATTTAACTTTCGTGAATACATTCCCTCTGTGTGTAATGACAGGTAAAGAGAAATATTATTTATTATATCTTTGTTTAAAAGGAATATGCCCAAATCATGAATTGCCAAGTAAAAAGACCTGTAAAGCATTTTTCTGGATCCTAACACTGGCCTTATACAGATCCATCACTGGTGGTGCTAAAATCTCTGGCTCCTACTGGGAGCGTATTCTGGGTCCTCGTGGGTTATTTCTGTACCAGGTTACTGCTCTGGAGTAGACAGTAGGCATTTTTTTATGCTTCCAGGTTCATTTTTCTTACAAGAAGGCGAAGCATGACAAAGGCCGTTTGGTTTCAGCAAAGAAGGGTGATACTAAAGGCTAGTCATCTTGAACAAAAGGCAGAGGAACTACCTCTAGAAAAAATGCAAAGGGGAGGAAGGAAGTATCTTTGGCAATTGTAGAGTTATGTTTGTTTTAAATGTTTGGGAAAACTCAAATAAGAGTGTATGTTTCAGATATTTTTGGCTAAGTGAATCTGTTGCTTGTTATAAATATTCTAGAAAATTGTAATTATGTAGCTAACATAAACCAAATGCTTGTCAGATACATTGTTGCTTAACTTGCATTGAGGAGAGTAAAGATGCGGAGAGCCTTGAGCAGTTTTGCAGGTGGCAGCACTCTACAAGCGTGGCTGTGAAAGTGATTTTTCTGTGTTCGTATTCCTCTTTTTCAGATTTTCCTGTAAGAAATAAAAAGACTTAAATTTGGATTCCAATATCAAGTTATTAATGCACTATCTTTTAAGAAAGAAAAGCCTCTCTTTTTCTTTTTTTTTTTTTTTGAAGCACTACCTGCACTTGCTGAAAGGAATTAACAACACTTCCAAACTAATGAAACCAGTTGGAGTAATTGGAGCCTTGCCATTAATATGAGAGTGCTTATCCTCTGTCACGTGCCTAATGTTTGTGAATATCATTCAAGGACTCCTTGAACAGTCCCAAGACTAAGACTGGCTCATAATTACTTCCATCCCCATCAGAGTGTGTCACCATCTGTGACTGTGTGGGCTGTGTATTCAGTTCCTTCTTTCTGCTTTTGCCTCACTTGGTAATTATGTTTTTTTTTAATGTTGCACAAATGACACAGCTTCAACAATTAGCATATCCACAGCTCTATCTTTGTTCTCAAGTGGTTAAGATACTTACCTTTTCCTCTGCTTTGCTTTCGAGCTGGCAACCTACTTCTTCCAATTTCTTGGTTAACAAAAAACCCAAAAGCTCCTCAAACCACCACCACCAAAACCATATGCAAGCACAGGAGAGAGATTCAGGCTATGATATTTCACAGATATACCTAAACTTAGAAGAGATAACCTGTTTGGACAAACCTTCATTTTCTTTTTTTTTCTTGTAGGCCAGACATTTTCTGGTTCATTATGTTGGCAGCTACAAATTGATCCTGGAATCTTTAGATCTGTTTATATTGATACACGTGGGATGTGTAGAGACAGATACATGGACAGAACTTCATTTCCTGGGTTGTTCTGAATGCAAACAATGAAGCTGGGTGCCATGTGGAGATTGGCTGTCATGGGGATCTGGCCCTTTGTGCTGCAGAAAAGCATCAGTAAGTGAAAAGGAAATTCAGAAACACAGCAAGGTGTTATCACAGGTGAAATCGCTTTTGGTGCAAATTTCCCTTCCCAACATGGTGCTGTTTTCTGTTATTGTATTTTTCTTTTGAACTTATCTGTGCCTAGCAGCCTTCTGAATTGCGAATGCACTAAATTCTACTACATTTTGTAATGTGACTTCTTTCATGTTGCTTTATCACATCACTCCCTATGAGATGTAGGATCTCACAAGTAAAGGATTTGTAGCTGAAGGCTGTTAAGTTTTAGTTCATAACAGGTAGTAGGATCAGAACACAGGGGATACAATTCAAAAGGTTATGAAGTTTTGTAAGGAACAGCCTAACAGATGAATAACTTGCTGGGCTTCTGCACCTCCAGTTCAACAAGTTATTTGGGGCTGCACTGCCTGAGCATAGATTGCTTCATCTTTTTGATTTCATTTGGGGTTTGAGTCAATTCTTCAAATGTGTGTTAAATAGCATAACGTTTCCAAACGCATTTGGCAGATATTTTTGCTATGGCTTTTGCATGTGAGCAGTGCTGCACTGCCAGCAGAGATGTGCATCTGCATCAGGGTGTCAGTTTGATATATCTTATTGTGTCAAAAATAATCAAAACAAATTCCTTTGGTACTTACTACATCTCCACGTGTTTCCTCTAAGCTGTGCTACAGCTTAAAATAAGTCAACCTAAGGATGCACAGATGCAATTAAGCATGAATGCAATGCTTTTGGCTTGTGCAATTTATAAATACACAGCAGTCAGCTTAGTGATGAATGTGGAAATGTTATATGGCAGCAAAAAAAAAATAATTTACATTTTCTTAGGCAACAAGTAGTTTTGAAGATATGGTACCAGTCTATTGTAATAATTTTAATCTTAAAATTAACATCACTGGATATTGATTCTTCGCAAAAGTATCTCCTTCCACAGTTTATAGCTTAAATACTAAAAAAAAAGTTTTTCTAGCAAAACAGAAGGGATTTTGATGGAATTCTTTACTATGCCCTTAGAGCTTTCAGATGTGCTTGAGGAAGCTCCTCTTCAACTCTCATTGTAACACTATATGTTTTGCTGGTAGGGATTTACCTGAAACTTACACTGATTACATCTTTTTGTGTAGGTACATTTTAGCAGGTTCCTTTTTAAGTCTCAAATCTTTCAGTAGTCAGTTGTGACTCTGTGTATCAGCGTTTTCCAAGTGTTGGTCTGAGGATTTTGCTTGCTTTCTTTGTTGTCAGCTCTAATCCTGATGGTTCACGTCATATTCATGGATTTATAAACTCTTGCTTATTTGTTGCTTGCTAGATTTAGTAATGTCTCAGGATTTGCTGTACTGGAAGACTCATAAGCAACAGGCTATGTTCCAGTAAGAACCTCTTACATGAGAAAGCAATCTCCATGTTCAGCGTGCCTGAGAAATCTCAACAGTTGTAGCCAGTCTGCCTGTGATGTGGAGACAGTGTTCTGACCAAGGTGTCTCTTCACAGAGCTGGGCTTAAAATCCCAGGTTTTTGTGATTATTGCCTGTGTCTGCTCTTTCTTCATCCTTAAGCTTTTGAACTCTTTCACATTGTAAATTTCTGTAGGTTGGATTCTCTCTCTGCATTTCCTACCTTTGCTGCGCTGTCCTAAGGAGCCACAGCCCAGGGAGAAGGGCAGTTACGAGAATCACTCCACCAGAGTGCAGATTGCACATGTAGACCATGTTTACATTGCTTAGTGTTTTTTCAGAACAATACAGTCTTTGTCAATGGAAATACCTTGAATTTGTAATAGTCACTAGCAAGAAAAATTCCCTGATTAATTTCCCAAGAAATGCTCTTCGGGGAATAAATGATTTGAACAGTGGCTTTGCTATATAGACGCTTATGTATTAATATTAATGTTTTTTTAAGATGCTCTCTATCCATCTTGTTAACATCTGTTGTAATAATGGAAACTATTGCCAAATAGTTTCAAGAGTGATGGAAATGAGATAGCGTGCATCTGAATGTCTGTTTGGATTGGATTTTAGATTTATTGTCTGTATTCTGCACTTAGAGGAAAAGGAATCTCTCAATTTTCACTTTTCTTGATCATAAAGAGCTTTAATGGTTGAATCATTTGATCTGGTTATTGAAAGGATTACTATTATTGTTCAGCCCAATTGACCCTCTGGAATTTGAGGAAGGTGATTAGCCATTTGAGCTTTTGCATTTTGTGCTATTTTATTGCCCTTATCGTTACATGAAATGCTACATTATCAGCATACTTGTGTTGGTTTTGTACTGGTTCCAGCTGCAGTGTGCGGTGACTTGTTGAAACCTTGACATCTGTTTTCCCTTTTCCTCCTTTTTTTTCAGACTTCAACCATGTCGCTCTTTTTCAGCATTGCATGCTGAGCCTTAAGTTAGCATGTGTATGCAGCCAAAAGCCATCACACATCTCAGCTACGTCCCAGTTTATGATGGAGTGCTGTCCTGCATGCATTTTATTAATGATTGTGCCTGAAAGAAATGGAATTTATGGCATTATCACCAGAGTCCAGCATTAGCCAGTAAGCTAACACAAGAACATTGTGTCATGGATATTAAGGCGGTGCACTGGGATTTTGGAATTAAAATTCTTTCAAAGAAGGGAAAGTAGCTCTCCTATCTCTAAATGCATTTGGGTAGCTATGTGTTTTTTGCACAGTCCATCTGCTACTTGAAATTGGTGGCTGAAATCTGGTTCTGCTGCAGGCACGAGGTGTGATGGCTTCGGTTCAGATATTAACTCCTACAAATTTCATGCTTCAGCCTGCTTCTGTAGTGCGCGCTGTCTTTCTCACAAGAACAAGAAAGCCTGAAATATTCCCACACTTGACAAAGCTGTACTGAGGCAGGTTGCTCTGAATTGAAAGACAGAAGAAAATCTTGTATTTAGAGGTCTTTCAAGAAACTGCTCCTGGAATGCCGCCTAATGTCGTGGTAGTCTCTAAATTGGATGTTTTTGTAATGGTGTGTAGACTATAACTTTGGGCTTTTCATGTATCAGTCAGTGATGTATATTCTATAATTTCTGTTATAGAGGGATTGCAGTATCTAAAGCAAAATTACCAATCGAATATTTCCATCTGGATTTGGATCCAGACAGCTAGTAAATTTTATTTGGACCAATTCCCAGAGAAGCTGTGTTTTCTGCAGTCTCCAAGGGAAGGCTGTGTGACTTCCCAGTGTCTCAAAAAATGATTGCAGCTTGCTCCCACAATTCCCAGCTGGGAAGGTAGAGAGCAGCATCTGGCCAGCCAAGCAGAGCGGGACCCAGCTTACAACCTCCTGCTGAGCAGAACTTCACAAAAATAAGCAGACCTCTAGAAAAAATACATAGTGGATGGAGGTAAAAATTAATCAAATGCTTCTGTTCTAACAGTTAGTTCAAGGATTCATACTTGCCTAATACCATGAGTTTGATAGATCTCTTACTTGAACATGGAAATAAGAGTGTTGTACACTTTCAGGTAAAATGGTGAGAGTGCCTTTTGTTGGAAAATTGTGTTGATTTCAGGGAGAAATCTCAATCAGAAGGCTTTACTGGTGTGCAGGAATCTTGAAAAAGCAGATTTTGAGAAACATTGATTACGTGCACCGTATTTTTGAGATTTATGAACGAACTGCAGTAAAACTACTTCAGATGTAGCAGACCCCCTAACTCCCCTTTCAGGTAATGGGCCAATATAATGCATTTACTAAACGCAGTGAACATGACTGAGCACAAATATTAATTTCACCTAGCTGTAGAAGCTTACTCTGAAAATTTTTTTTGTCTGTACTTTAGCAAGATATTTCCTTCTTATCTCCAAACCTGTAATTATAATTTTCAGAAATTGGCACATGACTGCATTTTTCTTTTGAATGAATTTATTTCACCTAGCTGGTCTCTGCCTCCTCATTTAGCTGCTCTAAGCAACTAGAAGGATCATCAGTGAAAATTTATCATGAAATGTGAACAATGGAAATTCGTAATTGGTTGTTCTTGCATATTTGAGAAACTTTAGACACAGGCATGAGAAAGTAGTCCAGTGCTCTGCTGTTCACAGAAAACAGAACAAAGCTGTGGATTTTAATTTTTTTATGTATCCAGGATGGTGTTCTAGAAAGGAATGTTATTCCAATGGAGGTAAAAAATACTATTTTCACTTGTAACATGATTGATGATTGAAGTGCAGTTTGGGGTTTTCTACTACATGGCTTTCAAATTGTGGGTTTTTCTTTTATAAGAGGTTCTGCCATACAAAGGCCTCCTTCAGCCCATGATCTTGCAAGTGTCACTTCTTTTTGAAAGACACACTGACCAGAGCTTAAGATAGTTTAAGAGACTGCTCTGAAACCAGCAGCTTTTGTGCAAGTCCAGTTGCAGGAGTACAATTATTTGAATGACAAAGAAGTAAAAGTAAACACTATCTTGACTCAGAGGATATTAGCTGTACTAGGATTCCTTGCTCATTAAATCATAGACAACATATTCTGTGCTTAGTTTTTCTGTTTCTGAGTATTTAACAGTAGAATTCAGGCATAATTAAAAAAAAAAAAACAAATAACTCACAGGAGCATTGTAGCTTTTTCAGCAAAATCCAGCTTTTCTAGCTGCGTAAATTGTTTCCCTTTGCACACATTCTGTAGTTCAGTCTCCAAAACTGGTTTAGTACCTCTAACAGAGCCTTATTCAAGCACCTGAAGTCAAAGAGGTTTTGTTTTGCTTAGTGATCAGAAATTAGAGTAATATTAATTTCCTGTTTCTTAGGGTTATGTGAGTACAGTGTTTGCAAATAGTTGCCACCTGTTCGGACATAAAACCCAGGAGGGCTGCTGGAGTCCGCACTTGGCATGTCTCACCACTAAATGGTAGTGTTGTATTGCAACTGGTAAAGGAAAATACAAGAATACAGCAGAGGAAAAAGAAATAATCCAGATGTAGTTGAACTCTGCTACCAAGTCTTAAATATTTTTCCATTGGCCCATAGATTACATCTTCTGCTGTTAAATCAGCCATCCTATCAATGTTTGTTTGTCCTGAAAAAACATTGTCAGTTTAACACGAATTTATTTTAAATGTGTGAGGAGATTTTTTCTTCTCTGTTCCTGTACAAACTTTGTTCCGATGTTTGAATTGTCCATCACAAACATGCTGATCTATTGTGCAATTGCTGTGGGATTTTATGGTGACTAGCAGGATTCAGTTTCCTCCAGTGCAAAAGCCACATTCTCGTGGCTCTTGTCCTGTCTGCCATGAAGCCTTTTTTGACAGGAGGAGTCTCAAGTGCCCATGTTAGGGGTTCCTGTAGAGAAACCTTTCATGAATCTGAATGCTAGTGCTTCTCAGTATTGCAGTCACACATAAGCCCATGAGGTGTCAGTTGCTTTCCTCAATTTCTGTAAAGAAGCTTGTTTACTGTATTAGTTTTAGTCTAACATGGAAATTATTTAGGTTTCACATATGTTTTGAGCCAAGGTATAGTAGTTACTGTGCACTAGAACTGCAAACTTTCTGCTATCTTTACCTGAATTTTAAAGGATTAAGTGGAAAGCTTTTAAAAAGGGCTTGTCACACGTGTCTCAACAGAAATGTGATGGGACGTTTGAAAAACCTAATTTAAGTTGACTGTTTTTTTAAGTGTGCCATCATTCAGTGCAATGCAGAAAAACAAAACAGCGGATATTACAATTAGTGTATAAAGCATAGTGTGGAAAGGTTTTCTGATCCTTATGAAAAGACTTTACTGACCAAGAGAGAAATGTTTTAACTGAGGAAAGTAGATGATTTTTTTGTGATTTCTTTTGCCTAGTCTTAGCTGGACAAAGACCATACAGGCTGAGCTGTGTGTATCACAGAATGGATGTTGATGAATACACACATTAGAAGTAGGCTGATACTACATCTTCAACAAACAAAAAGGGAGAGAAACCTCTCCCTTTTGTATTGGTGGCAGAGGGAGCAAAATAAAGAGCGGTGAGTCCTGAGCAAGCACTGGCTGACATGCAGTTGTGGGGAGAATATGTGTGGGACAGGTGAAGCAGGACTCCCCAGGGTACGGGGATGCTCGCTTGCTTTCCATCTGCTCCTGTCAGGCAGCAGGAGAACAAGCTATTTCTGCTGCTTTTGAGGATGAAAATTTGTTTTTTTTTAACTATGATGGTGCCTTGTGTTTGTCTGGTTTGGGAGGACACAGATACGATCAGGGGCATTAATCTGCAATGCGGCCACACAAGCCAATTGGCAGAGACTGGCTCCGGCCAGCTCGAACCCCTGTGGTAACGTCTCTTCATTTACAGAAACCCCCACAGTACCATCTCCTCTTCATTTACAGAGGGCACTCTTGTAATGAGAATCTCATGATAAAATGCTCTTCTTCACTGAAAAGCTCTCACAGCTTGATGATGCAGTTGTCACCATGGAGATTTCATTCCAACAGCAAAGATTGAATTTGGTGCCGTTTGACTTCAGGAATGTGTAGCAGATACTTCCCAATGGCTTCAGCTAAGCTACCACCTGAGGAGAAAACTTGGATCAGAAGCTGAGAGAGGAAGTACATATACAGTGATGATAAATTATATTTTTTGTAGGTGACCGGATCTCAAGAAATGCCGTGTGTGTAATGACAGATAAATGTGAAAGGGCATGAATAAAAGCCTCAGAGCCTGAGCCAAAAGGAAAGGAAATAGACTGGCCTTAACCTTGAAGGAAATATTCAAATGTGATGGTCTGTGAATTCCAGCTGAGGTATAATTCCTTTCCCTCAGAAAGAAGGGAGGGGCTGAGGTTCCTTGAGAAAAGGCAAGAAAAAGAAAGGCTTGCTATCAAATACATTTAGAAAGATCAAGTATTTTTTTCCCCTTCTCCAAAGGCCTTACTGATATATTTGGATTTCTCATTTCACAGAAATTACCTATAAAGCAGTATGGAATCATTAATTTCTGATTTTCCTGAAGCCATGGAATCCTTCTGTATGAGTAACAGTTGGTTGTTGTACTGCTCCATCTTCTGAGGGCAGCTCTACACAGTAAGCAGTATGGTACAAAATTGAACAAAGTTTTGGGAAAACGAATATGGGAAGCGGCCTTATACTACTGCATGATGTAGTAATGTAGAGAGTCTCTTCTGTTACTGCATTGCTGCTAGGACTAGGAATGATTCTCCTCCCCGTCCACTCCACTCTCATGAGACCTGCCGGGGTGTGCCACAAAAATGATCAGAGGACTGGAGCACTTATCATATGAAGAAAGACCAAGAGAGCCGGGGTTGTTCAGCCTGGAGAAGGGAAGGCCCTGGAGCAACCTTATTGCAGCCTTTGAGCACATAAAGGGGGCCTGCAAGAAGTCTGGGGACAAACTTTGTAGCAGGGCCTGTTACAATAGCATAAGGGGTTTTAAATGTTTTAAAATATTTTTTAAACTAGAAGAGGGTAGGTTTAGATTAGATATTGGGAAGAAATTCTTTACTGTGAGGCTCTGGAATAGGTTGCCCAGAGAAGCTGTGGATGCCCCATGCCTGGAAATGTTCAAGACCAGTGGCAGGGCTCTGAGCATCCTGGTCTAGTGGAAGATGTCCCAACTCAGGGGGTTGGACTAGAGGAACTTTAAGGTCCTTTGCAACCCAAACCATTTTGTGATTCTATGATTTATAAGCTCCCAGGAATATTCATAGCTGTCATGAGACTTGTTACTGACTGCCAGGGTAGATGGCAGTGAGATAAATTCAGTGTCTGAGATATTTCTTCATGAAGCAATAGATAAAGAATGGAGAAAGGGATAAAAATAAGTAAAAGTACTGCAAAGGTAGTGGTTAATGGAAAATATGGTTTGACTAAGGAGAAAACGGAGAGGAAAATATCAGTTAAGCTCAATTTGAATCTTAAAACAAGGGGGGGCTTCTTTTTTATTTATTTGACAAATCAGCCAGAGGGAAAGTAAAAAAGAAAAATAGTAGGACAGAGGTACAGTGAACTCCTTTGACATCAATAACTGAAGAGACCTGCCTAGGAATTAAACATTGAGGCTGAGCAAGCCAAAAGTAGCAGGAAAATGAAAACAAGCTCTGTAATAAAACTCATAAAACTTGACACAAAATTAATGACTAAGAGCCCTAAAATCATGAGTCATTTAAACACTGAGGTTTTTCCAAGGATGAAACATCGTTTAGTGTCTTTTTCACTATCAGGGAACTGGTAATCAAACTCAACATGAGATTGTTTAAGGTTCAAGAAGGCTACTTTAAAATAGATTTAAAACTTCCCATCTGCTTGACCATGGGGTGAAGTCTGGAAGGCAATTGCCACTGACTCTCTGCCTGCCCCCTCGTTTGGACTGTTCCTTCCCCACCAGCCTCAATTACCTCTCTGTCACCCTCTGTGTGTGCTCCTGGCTGGCAGCCTGTGTCTCTTCCTTCCTTAATGCCTCGTATTTTCCTTTTGCCATGCTTCACTTCTCTTTTGCATTTCATAAAACCCCTATACCCACTTATCATGTGAGTTCTCCTTAGAGCCTTCTGCATCTTTTTTGGTTTAACCACCTCATTTCTTTGTCCTCACTTTTCTTTTCGGCTCTCCAACAGCCGTGGTGCCTGAGGACATGCCAGCTTGGGGTTTTCTCATTGCTCATCCAAAATAGCTTTCAGCTTTGAGTCTAATTAAGTTGTTATTAAAAGAAGACAAACACACAGAACACCCTCTCCTTCTTTTCTGTCCAAGAACCCAGCACTATGAAAATTGTAACAAAGAAGTGAGCTAGTAAACATGGTGATTGTTGTGTAATGTGCTGGTGCTATGAACTGTTCCTCAATGCGGTGGAAAATTTTATTTTCTAAATGTTTTTTATTTAAAAAAAATCAATGTTTCAATATGGATTTGATGTGTGGTCAACTTTAAAAGAATAGAAAAGTATTTGATTTGCTGTGACTGATACATGCAAAGAATTTTGTTCTGGGGTTTTTTTTGTGGATGTGTTGTAAAATGTGAATTTAAAAGGTCCCTGATCCCACTATAGCCAGAAAACAGCAGTTTTAAAAGGGGATTGCGTCTGTAACTTTCATTTCATGCTTTTAGCAAAAGGATTGATTCAGTCATTCTCTCCATCCCTCCCTCCTTGCTTCCCTCCTTCTTTCTCTCCCTTTCTTCCCCTTACCTTTCCCTCTCTTTCCCCTCTGTTCTCCTTTCTCTCTCTCCCTTCCTCTGCACCTCCTTCAAACCACTTCTGGCTGCTCTTTCTTACTTGAGGTGAGAGAATATAACCAGATATTGGCTCTACAAGCTGCTGTTCTTGGGCCATCTGTGCTCCAAAATGTGGGGCACAATTTCTTACATGGTTTGTATCTATAACAAGGAGGGTCTCCATAACGAGGGTACCAGCTCCGAAGAGGTGAACTTAAATGTTTCAGGCCAGTCAAAGGAAAAGCCTCCGTAGCAGTTTGGAGATTTCTCATTGGTTCCAAATGCTTGCCTGTTTAAACAAAGAAGGAAAAGTGAAGACAATTTTTCAAAATGCCTATAGTGTATGTGGTGCAAAGCCAGTCCTGAGGGTGGGCTGGAAGACAAGTTTGCTGCTCTTGCTCCCTGTTCTCCTTCTGGGACAGCTCTGCTGATCTGCTTTGCGCTTCCCCAGCAGCTGTGGGTGCCTCGGCCATCCAGGTCCCCCCCGGCTCCCTTCTGGGGACACAGCTGCTGTGGTGCTTTGAATAGAGGGTCAAAGCACAGCAGCAACTGCTGAGGTACGAAGTAATTTGGGGGTCTTCCTAGGTAGACACCTGTGTTTCCCACTGGAGGGGCATGTGGGTGTCTTGAGTTGTTTACTAGGGCAATGATTTGTATGGAATCCAGGCTTCACCATGTGCAACTTACTCAGGAGACTTTAGGCACGACAAATTCTTCTGCCTCCTCTGTTTTTCATGATTATGGCCAGGTCAGCAAGTCTTAGTTATGTGCCTTGCCTGTAGCCAAAGCCTGTACTAGTGATCAGTTGTTTTTCTCACCACCAATACAAGCACTTCCTGGCCTCTGCTAATGCTACTGTTTTTTATTCATTCCCCTACAAAGCATAATAACCATTAATATTAAATAACATCTCTTTACCAGAAAGGTATTTGTTAGAAAGAGTCACAGAGTATTTAGTACCATGTGTGTGGCAGACAATATTTTTTCGTTTTCTTTTTATTTAAGGTGTGTGTTTGACTGCTCCTGCGTTGGCTTTTTTTTCCCCCCTGTGAGAAATGTCCTGGTGGAATATAAAAGATTAAACCTTATTTGTGAGAGAGAAGATGGATTCTGTGCCTTAAAAACAACAGAAAAGTCCAAGGGAGGCTTTTGTAATTCACTGTTTAAAAAATGGACTCATTTTAAAGCTGATCACGTGCAACAGAGCACACTGACCTCTCAAACACTCATATGGTCCAGCTTAGGTGACAAAAATTCTTGATCTTCTAAACTGTAACTTTTTAGAAGCCGTGTTCTCCAGAAGTGAAAATGGGTAATAGAAAGCAGGTCCTGTTGCTTAGCTGATGACTGAGTGTGAATAGAAAGTGTTTGCAGATTTCTCTCCAAAAAAGCCTGGAAGGGGGTGCTGTGTATTTGTCAGATGCCTTTTAATTTAACTGCTGAAGAGTGTGAACTTGCAGAGAGGGCCAGGGATGCTGAGACAGAAAGGATGGAAAATGCAGACAGTGAAGGACATCTCAAGGCTTCCAATAATAATATTAAAAGGTACTGGAAACCTTAAGATAGGTTATTCTGGAAGAAGATGGATTTGGAAGCAAATTGTGATCTTGCTATAACCTTTCTAAGAGCTGGAATTGTAATTCCAAAATTATTAAAATTTCAGGAGGCAAGAAAAACTGTAATTTTACATACGGAGTATGAAACTGAGGGCAAGGAGAAAAGAGGCAAGCATAAGAACACTTTAAATTATAAGTTTAAAGTTTAATAAAACCCAAAGATATCTAAGCACAATTTGTTTTTTATGTGTTAATCCTGTTTTCTTTCTTATTTGCATATAAATTGCACTGATTGAACCTGAGATGCTTTAAAAATTGGCATAGTTGAGCCTGGTTAGGTGTTGCTACCTGCGTTTTAATGTCTTGTTTAGGCTTGAAAGAAGCCCTCTTAACTGAGCAGAGCGAAGCACTTTTGAGTTTTATTAAATCCATAATTTTTTTTTATCAAACATGAATTTAATTTGTATTCATGTTTGTTGTCAAAATAGCTCAACTTTGTGCCTAGGGTCGCTTATTACTGTTTTGGTTCTAATACTCTGCTTGGTATAAAGAAAAATATTAAAGTTATCACTCCCCAGAATTGTGTCAAACTCGGGAAGCAAAGAGGAAATCACAGGATTTTTAATGTTATTCTGCAAATTAGTAGTTTTGTACATGCAGTGGGAGAGGTGGCAATTTCAGAGGAACTTGACTGAAGGGAAGAGATGTTTGAAGTTTGGTGGGAGTATGGGGTGGGAAGATAGGCAGGATATGTCTCGTGGACAAAAAAGAAAGATGGGAAATAAATGAGTTTATTTAAAGGTTGCTGAGGCTGATACACTAATAGAATATAAACTGAGTAGGAACGTGGTAAAAAGCTCTATCAAATATTTACACTTTTGATGTTGGTGTTCAGGTAGTATGTAATGTTGACAATGGTCATAGAAATAGGGTTGTGGTGGTCCTGAATTTAAAAGTACATGCATTGCTTAAGGATAATTTAGGAAGAACTTTGTCCTTTTTTTGGTATTTATTTCATCTAGCTGTTGTTCTCTCAATTTCCTGTTTTTTTTCATTTGCTAATGTTCTACCTTTAAAATTGTTTTAATTATGAATAGTAGTCTACAAGCAAGTCACGACACGTACTGCTATTTTTCTTCCTTAAGACATTTCTACTGTAGAGACTCATAACAGTTGTGGATGTCAAAGCCTTCAGGCATGTTTCTGGGAAGCATGATATGAATTTTATAACCCCTAGACACCAGTTACTTCAGATTGATGGGGGTACTTTTTATGCCAAAATCTGGCAATATCTCATTAGGTAATTCTTTCACTTGTGTTTTTGTAGACTGAGGGGGCTTGTTTGGATGAGCTGGACTTTCTCAACTGTTTTGTCAATTTTTAGAGGTTGTTTATGTGTTGCTTTACTGGCTGTAGACTTGAAACTCTATTTGTGAAATTAGCCTGTTCAAATATCAGTGCACTATTTAATTACAAAACTTCATATAAAAATATATAAGCAAGCCTACCCTTTTAGAATCTTCTTGTAAATGTGAAGTGAAAACAGATTTTATTTTGTTATTTTTTTTTTTAAAGATAGGTAGATTTCTATTTTGTTTTTAAAATTTGTAAAAGCTGGATCTGTAAGTCCAAAGCCAGTTTTTGGTAAAAAATAGATTCTTTGTTTAATATTATTCCGTATGATTGGAAAGATTAAATTGTTAAGCAGTGCCTTGTAAAATAGCTAAAATCTGTTGTAAGGAAATCGTAGAATAGAATTATTTCGGTTGGAAGGGACTTAAAACTCACCTAGTTCCAACACCCCTGCCATGAGCAGGGATATCTTCAAATAAATCACTTTGCCCAGAGTTGCATCCAGCTTGACTTTGAATGTTTCCAAGGATGGAGCATCTACGACCTCTCTGGGCAACCTGTTCCAGTGTTTCACTACCTTATTGTAAAAAATTTCTTCCTTTTATCTGCCCTCTTTTAGTTTAAAACCATTACCCCTTGTCCTATTGCAACAAGCCCCACTAGAAGTCTGTCCCCATCTTTCTTCCAAGCCCCCTTTAGGGACTGAAAGGCTGCAGTAAAGTCTCTGAAATCTCCTGTAGGGACATAAAAGCACACCGATATAATCCTGACTGTTCATATATGGGAGTAGAAAGAGATTATCCTTTTACTCAGTGCTAGAAGAATTATTCCCAGCTCATCTGACTTGGCTGTTCGGCTTGGTGCCTTCAAAGAGAACTTCATAGAGGGAGAGAGTGTGAAGGAGTCTTAGTTCATCCATATGAGTTCGATTCCCTGTCACAGAGATTTTGCTGAAAGAACTGCATTTCGTTCTGCCTACCAAGCTGTAACCTTATTTCATTGCAGCCAAATGATAGAGATGTGAACTGAAAAGCAAATTAATTACCCACCAGCTCCTGAATGGTACCTTGTGTGCAAACAGAAGGCGTTTACCTCGTACCATAGGTGCATCGTGTAATAAATCTGACAGCTACAGCTTTGTGTCTTGTCTTTCCTGCACTGTCCATAAAACTTTTTCTCACTTATAACAGATGGTCAGAGCACAGCTTTGAAATTTATCTGGAGATGAAGCCCTGTTGATTCCATTAAAAGTGAAGAATTTTCGTGCAGATGGAGACAAAGAGGGATTTATTGTTACAATTCTGATGATGAGGTATTTCATGCGATGTCTTTCCTTCCTTTTTGCTTGCAGGTGATGTGCCTTCAGGATTTCTTTGGCGATGATGACATTTTTATTGCATGTGGACCAGAAAAGTTCCGTTACCAGGATGATTTCTTGCTGGATGAAAGTGGTAAGATGTATTTTTTAAATGTTTACAATGAGAGTAAAGGGCAGATTTCCATGTCATGCTAATTAAGCCAAAACAGTATCACCTGAATTGGTTTCAGAAATAGAGGAAATATTTTAATTCTAAATACTGAAAAGAAGAGAATTGACAGCAACAATAAAGCTGTCTACCTGTTGCAGCCTCAGACTTGATTTCAGCCTGAATTTCACATATCACAGGAAATGTGTTTGGTGGAATTCCTTTCTTGTGAGATTTTTCTTGTTTTGGCTTTGAATTTATTCTGTTTCTTTATTGCAATTTCTCAGGCTCCCAATACTTACCATTTAGATTTAGATAATGATTCACAGGTAATATGATAAAGAAAGATAGATGCAATTCTATGTGGAAGATAAATATAATCAGCAAATGCAGACCAAGTCATCTGAGAAAATTCAGGGAGTTCTCTGTTTTTCAGAGGCTGACTAATACAATAATGAAATCGATGTATGTAATCCTCTAAGGAAAATGCATGTTTTGTTTTCAGATACCTTTATTGTTACAAAGAATATTCCTGACTTAGGAATCACAGTTGTAAAGAAAAAAAGAAGAAAAAACTAACTATAGGCTTTGTGCATTTGATCAAACAAACAAAGAAACAAAGCTGCCAAAAACACTGAATTTATTTTTGTGTAGAACAAGACACAGCAAAAGTTTTATTGCCCCTACACTCTTTCTGAGTCCATGGTATCTTTGTAATCCATTGGTATCAAAGTCCCTCATATTTTTTCAAACTATCAAAGGCCTCAAAGAACACTTGACTGAAAAATCAGTCAGAGAAGATTTTGTTAACAGCAGTAGCCACTTCACAGTCATTATGTGCGTACCTGTTTAGCTTCACCACTTCATCATGGTTTTTGATGCAATTATGCTCTCACAATAAAGGATGGTGCCATTTTGTTTCTCTGACTAACCTGTGAAATCAGAGGGCTTCTTGGTTTACCCAGATCCAGACAAATGCTCCATTAACTCGTGTAAGAGCAGAAGGCAGCAACTTGCGCAGACCTGACTCTGTGAGTTGAAGGATGACTCTGAAAAAGGAGGTGTCTTCTGGGCACAGGAATGACCTTTTATGTCAGGCACGGACAGAAGCAAGAACACATTCTGAATTCCTCTAGAGGACCTTATAATATGGAAATAAAAATCAGAATAGAGCACCAGATCTGCTCTTTGCAGTTATGAAATTACTGTAGTTGCCTCTAAGGCAAAATGTACTAATGGTGAAAAAGTAGCTTTAGTCATCTTTAGGATGTGAGGGGGACATTTGAGCAGCAAAGGTTGCTGGTCCCAGGTGGCTTTGTGCCCAGAATGGAGGTCCTTGCCTTTAAGGAGAGGAGACCCAGGTAGCTGACTGTGTAGTCTGGCTTCACTTGTGTCTCTTATCTGAAAGATGACACTGGTGGCTGCCAGAGTCTCCTCACAGTGAATCCTGTGGCAGTTTTTCCAGCAAAAACGCAAGAAATGCTGACAGCAGATTTATCTAAAACACTTTCGGAAGTATGTAGCTGGTTTTTGGAGATCTAGTGTCAAAGTACAGACATAGCCTGACTCTGCTTAGTCTTCGTTTGTCTGGCATATCAGCAGCTCTTTGAGTAAGCAATAACTTTCTCTGAAACTTCGGTGCTTAAAACCATTTTATACTGATCTCAAAAAAAAGAGAAATCCTTAAAATCTGTGGTGAAAACACAACTTTAGCTATTTGTTGTAGTGTTTGCTTTTCTATCAGGTGAAGATTCAGTGAACATTGAGTGTTTTTACTGAAGGAGTGAAGAAAGGGGAGAAAATCAGATTTCAGACTATGTCTCTAATTCCTTTGAGAAGTGTATATCAACTTTGCTCTCTCTTTTTCAGGAGGTTTGCTATCAGAGAACTTGTTTAGCTTGCTAGCCAATAATAGCTGATGTACCGACTGATATGCATCTAGTCAGCCTTCTCTGAGCAGGAGAAAGAATTGGAGAGAAAATTTAGAAAAAAAAAGAGCTTTTAACTTGTTTTGTTTGGCAAATGAAGTTTGTGTGATCACAGTGTGTGTCTTTGCATTCTTCATAGTTCATCTAAGAACATTACAATTCTTAGGAAGTGCTGTCCAACTGTGCAAGGCTTGTAAAGCCTGTCTCCTCTTCCCTGGAAAGTGTTTTGAAGCAACATTCTGCTGGTTTGTCATTACATCCCTCCAGTATTCTCCAGTTTCAGCCAGATGATGAGAATAAGTTAAGGTGTTGCAGCAGCAGGAGTAAAGAAAAGCAAAATTTGAAGGTGGGAAAGAAAAGTAGAGAGAATTAATATACGATAATCAGGGTTCTGAGCTTTTGGGAATTACTTTTCAGGGAGGAAGAATGCCATTGTTTTGTGGTCTGGGTTCAGAACTCCTGATACTAGATGTGAGCAAGAGGCAAAGTTTAGGGGATTGGGAAGCCAGTCACCTGTACTGGGATTCATTTTAGCTAACACAAGGTAGCAGCATGTAGGTACATACCTGGGACTGAGCCATTCCCAGTAGGTTTCTTTCCCAGTAAATAAAACTTAGACTTATTGACAAAGTAGATGGTAGATGTTTGGATGAGTCAGTTGGAAGTGGATGTTTTGAAGAGTTCATGTGAATTATGCTCCAGAAATGTCTGGTTTGCTTCTGTAGAGGCATCTATATGCCTGATGTAGCTGTTCTTGTCTACATTTTATGTCTTTAAAGTTGCTGGAAAAACTTTTAGGATGAGATTAATTCTACCCTATCAGAAAAAAAAAGTCTAAAATCTCATCAGTTTGCATTATTTCTAGTCATCTTTGTTTCTCCTGCTCCCATGGCTTGCTCTTGCCTTTGGATAGCACATTCTAAAAGCCATAGAATCAGAAATTTAGAAAAACCAGTCTAGAAGTCAGTGAATCGATCTCCCCATCTGAATGTGGGATTAACGTTCCACATTTAATTTCTGGCATACTTGTCTAACAAGCCCCTTTAAAGCCTGTGATGAGGAGGAATCTGTATTCTCCCAAGACATTCTGTGCCAGTGGTAAACTCTTCTTACTCTTTTTTAGCTATCTTCCCCAGATTCCCTTGCTATAAATGAAATCCATTACTACATTTCTTATCTACTTTGACTGTGGGAAACAGATGATTCCTTTTTCTTTGAAAAAATCTGTGGGCTCATCAATTTTCTTTTCTTTAGTCTGAGCAATTAGTTCAGCTTTGCTTTGACTTCAGGCTGAAACCTGCCCTTGAATGAGGGTGTGTGGTCCTTCTTTATATCATCTCCCTTCTCTGTTTTATGTCTTTAAGGAAGAGGCATTGCATATCCCCTTGGCAATCAGTTAAGAAAAATCAGTTAATTAGGGATCCAGCAAAGAGAAAAAACAAGCAGTCCTCACTATACATTGCAGTTTCTTCCCTGCCTTGATGTACAGATGGTTTTCATGCTAAACACACTGTTTATTGCATGAAATGCAGAAACAATAGGCACCATCTCCATCATAATTCCTAGCAATCATCTCCATGATCAATGGATAGAATAGCCACACACACTTTCATCATGAGAGCTGCAGATGACACATAAAGATGCATGTGAGTGACCATAAAATTAAGAAGTAAATACTCCTTGTATGTCAAGCATCAGTGGTGATGCTGTTTTCATGCAAAGTTCTTATGGGATATGTAAGCACAAAAGCATTATATTAATGAAGCACTCATTACAGCAGCTTGTAAGAAGAAAAATTCCTCAGCGTACAGTATGGCAGTGACTGCTTCAGGCATTGTTAGCTTGCAGTTTTGGAAACTCTCCCAGAAATCCCAGGTTTTCTTTAACTGATGGTTATTCAGTTTTCAAAGAAGAGGTCAGAAGATGACTTTCAATAGCCCTTAGCTGTGTGTTGGCAAAGATTCAGGTTTAAGGGCCACTCTCACAAGAATATTTGCAATCAGCTATTATTTAGGCACCTAAAATAGAATTTTGCAGTGTAACTCATGAGATTTTCCCTAATTCATAACATCTCCTTTGCTTATACAGGTATTTCTTTCTCAGCACTGTAAAATAAGAGAGTTTTTGAGGCTGCCAGTATTTGACTTAATTTTTAAAAATTAAATTATTTTATGTTCTGTTAAAGTTTTCAGAGTGCTTTGGAAGCTTGAGAGTTGCCCAAAGAGTATGGCAGACTTCATCACGTACTCAGATGCATCATGTACAAAAGCTGCAATCTCAGCTGGCCAAAGCCAGTGTCTGCCTCGAAGCAGAGTGTAACCAATATAGAATGTCTGGATGTGAAAACAACTGCAGATTGCTTGTCAAAAGCACATATTACTGTTATGGAAACAATGAAGAGAATGACTCTGTGTTAGGGGAAAATTAAGACTGGAATCTTTGAAACCTAATTTCACTTTGGCTTTGCTGGCCTGTGTTAGTCCTCAGCTCAGCATCTCTGTGCCAGCAGTATTACTGCTTCATCTTGCCAGCAGCAGACAACTTGCCAGGAAAATCTGAGTCCCGTGGTGTCCACACACACGTGCGTGTGTGCATGGAGGCATGCACATGCATCTGATCCAGTGACTGTGGTTAAGGTCAGGGGTATCATGTTTATCCCTGTTAATAGCTGTCATGTTTCTGCAACCTTCATTAATCTGTCCTTCCTAAAACACGCAGGAAGGGGAAATTGGTTATAGCCCTCATCTACCCTGATTTATAGGACAGAGACTGATATGTTAAGCAGCTTTTGGCTGGACTTGGGAGTGGAGAGCATGCTGGCTGACTTACTCTGCCCTCATCAAAAACTCGTGCTTTGGCAATTGGAAAGTAATGGTGGGTTCTGGGGACTTTGAGATACAACTTTGCTTTCAGCAGAGGCATAAATATAAAGTGTTCCACTGCAGTGTGATATTTTCAAATGTCAACAACTGCTGGGCCTTGGAAACAGATATTCTGTGTACAAGGAAGAAACAAACTAAGGCAGGAGAGGCCGGGATCTGGATGTACCACTTAGACTAACAGTTCAGAAAGTGAAGAAGGACAGAAGTTGTTTTTCCAATGGATTTGCATCCAATGCCCCCTTTATCTTCCTACTCTAGGACCTCCATTTTTATCTCCGCCCTCTCTTAGTGCTGTAGGCAATTGCCCAGTACCCTCAGCTCCCTCCCGTTTGGCACATCAGTACTTGTCTTCATTCCCTTCCTCACAATAAGTACTTTAAAAGGGTCTCTCTTTTATCCAGTAGTGGGACATTCCCAAAAGTTTCCCCAAAACTCTCTCCCCTCACTGAGACCCCCTGTGTCCAGCTGTGCTGAAAGTACCTCCCTCGCTAGGCCTGTGCACCCAGCTCGGCTCTGGCTGCCGGGAAGTACTCGGCTGCGTGGCAGCGTGGGAGTGACTCACTTGTTTCTCCTGGGTTAAACTCTTAAAAGGAGGATGCTGATCTTCAGTTAAATACTCAGAACAGGCTGTTAGCGTGATCGTCAGGTGGCTGTTAATATAATATCATGTGGCGTTCATTAAATAAAATCTGTAGTAACGCTTGAGTCAAATGAGCTGCTCACATGAAAAATGCATTCACGGAACTTCAGTTTTCTTCTGTGCAGCATTTCTCTTTTAATATATGCCTTTGTTATAGGTATGTTCTTGATTACATAAGCCCACTTCTTTATCTGTTGTCTGCAAGCTGTTTGCTTTCAGTATTCTCCACTGTGTCTCACAGGTCTACTTATTTGCAACATTGCTTCTCACCTTTCTGCCTAAGCATCTCTAGCAAGGAAAACTTGGCCACTTAAATCATAAATCTTTGCTTTCCCCCACAGCTGGCAGATTTATAGATGTGAATAAGGGATGTTAGAGCTTTCAAGAGGATGACATATGTGCTTTCCAGTCCAGATTTACACTGAAATGCATGTCCCTTTCCCCAGCTCCTCACCATGCATGCGTTTAAATTTGCATAGTTTTCACTTTTCATCCGTGTTGCAGTGAAGAAGTTGCCTGTATGTATAGCCAGGAAAAACTGTGGTCACTTACAACCTACAAAACAGCCATTGAAACTGGCCAAACAGTAATACTGCAGTTAACACTAATTCCTCCTGCTCATTGAACCAAATGTTCTTCAATATGTTTTCTGCTGTATTTGCTTTCCCTGATGTCTGTTAAAAATAGCATGAATGAAATGCTATCCAAAAAATTAGAACTGGTGGAAATTCCCATTTCATCTGCATAATGAGGTTTGAGTGTGCATATTCCTTCAACCTTTTTCAGCAGTAAAGCTGATTTTGGATAGAAAAGTGCTAAAAACTTTGCACCCAAAAATATCAAGGATTTCCTCAATAATATTTACATATTAATAAATTGTATTTATGTTGGGAATTTATAAAACTTCAGCTTGTTTTAAAGAAAAGAGGAATTGTTATTAAACATCATCAATATAATTATGTTAATATACAAGGGAATTTAATCATAACTGCTAGTGTTATTAAATAGTAAATAAGCGAGAAGACAGAATATTTATTGGTTTTGTATAGCTTGATATTTTTGCTCTTTCATTTTAATTTTTTCTTGTAACTTCTTGAATATTTAGATTAGTCAGGTGGTCCAGGAGAACAGTTTTCTTACAGAACATTTTGACCTATTTTCCCAGACTGTGAACATCTCAGTTGTATATCCAAATGCAGAAAGTGCAATTCCAATGTTTATTACCAGTTTTCTAAGCAAATTTTCAGTTCTGGGGAATAAACAGAGAAATTTGATACACACAACAGGGTAGATCTTGGGACTCAAGCTCTTACTTTGACTGTCTCATATCTATTTTTTTGCCATGGAAGTTGCTATATTTTGCAGCCTTTGATGATATTCCAGTTTTTATAATATTCCATCCTAGATCATAGGTTGAGTTTTGAGCTTGTGTGTTCAGTCTGATCCTCAGAAGATGATAGCTTCCAAAATAGCAGCTTACTTCAGTTCTTTTTAGGAGAGATTTTTTGTTTCACTTTTCCAGTTCTGGTGATGATGGAAGTAGAAGATAGTAGCTGTCTATTATAATCTCCTCCACCAAGTTTGTTGAGTAGATTGGTGAAGAACACAGAGAAGTTTCACATCAGAAATGTTTAGAAATTGCCTTTCTCTTATCTTTGTGCTTTTCTTGTCTTGTTAATTAGTCAGGTAAAATGGAGCATACAGTGCTGGTAATCTTGGTGAGTACGTTTGTGCTTTTCACAGTTGAAGATCCATTCCAATGCTGGAAACTATTAGAATCTGACCAATTTCTGAAACAGCATTCTGTTGCGGGAGGTCCTTTGGGTGAGCACTACAGTCCCGTTGGAAGTTTGTGTGGCACAGCTTTGAGATGAATAGTTCTTGCAGCATCAGTGCTTCATCATTCCATCTGAGAACCTGAGCAAACTGTGCCAACTGCTACAGGGTATTAGGATGTATGTGCCCCGGAGACCTGCCTGTTTGTTGGGTGGCATGGTTGTACCAGAGATTTTGTATGGAGATTAGACTCTACTTATCGGCAGTAAAATTGGACTGACTTGCTAAATTGACCACTGTGATTTTCTACTTTTCGTTATAGATAGAGGCCCTATACCTGGAGTTTTGTCATGTCCTGAGTAAGTATGTGCACACTTTTTTTAGAGCAAGAGCTGTCCAGATACTTTTATACTGGCAAAATATTTTGAAAAGAGCATAATTATTCAAAATCCAGAGCTCTTTAGCTTGTAGAAAGAAAAAGCGTTCTGAAGGCATATGAGGAAAATATATTCATCCTTAATACTCATTAAAAGCTTTTTTTTAAAGTCTTATCGAACATAAACTTCAGCGTAGCAGCTGAGGGAGAATCAAACACAACCTGGAAAATATTTCAAAGTGATGAAGTCAGAAAGTACACCAGTGATAGATATTCATATTTATATAGTCATACATATTCCGTGAGATACCATGTATACAGATACAAATATATCAAGTATAAAGGCCAGTAGAAGACTTCTGAATAATGTCTGTGTTGGTCTGCACTGCAAAACTGGCAACTCACAATGTATGCTGCAAGAGTGGTTTGGTACTATTATTTTCAAAATGCAACCTACAGAAATTTCCCATTGAAAACCTCAAAAGTCTTACCTGACAGCTCAGGTTGCTTCTGTGAACACTCACCTTTGAATAAACTTTTTCCAGAGCATAGCTCCCTGCAGGAGAACTGGATGCTAATAATATGCATAAAGTAATATAAGGCTGAGTAATCTTTAGGAAGTCTCATGTTGCCATGGAATTGAGCACCCGTAGGTGGTAGGTCATGGAGCTCTGATTTGGCTTCTTTTATTCTTCAGTCAGAGCTTTTTAAAATTTTGTTCTAGAGAAATTGTAACCCTTTTTCTTTTTTCCTTTTGAAAGAAAATCTTCTAGGGACTTAAAATTTAGTAAAGCAATAAGGGGGCTAACATGAGATTTTGCTCTTCTAAATGAAAGATCTGGTCCAAGGAAAGTTTTTGGAAGATTGCTAATTATTCCTAATAGAGTGAAGAGTGGTTAAAAGACAAAGAAATTGAAGTTACTTAGTCTTCCCTCTTACTCTGGAATAGAAAAGAGAAGTTTTTTTCTCAGCTACTTAGAACTGTTAAGATTGTCTAGCGAAAAAAAGAAGGCAACTTACTGGCAAGGCAGTTTCTGATGAGGACACCATGTTCAGGAAGAAAAAAATCCTGGAAGAGAACAAATTTGATGAATCTTTATACAAACTATTTCTGTCCTAAACTGTACATTCTCTTTCTGTTTTGCAAGCACATATTGATGTCTGCAGAATAAGTGACTTCAGAAAATGGAATAGATTTATTTTTGCATGGCAGTTGCTGTGTACTGCAGGGCTGTAAGATAGGCTATATTCTTTTCTGCTTAAAAATATAAATTGGGAAACCATGGGAAACATACAACAAGGACCCTAACTTTGGGATCAAGTAAACTGCTTGAAATTGACTTCAAAAATGGATATTTTAAATTAATACTTAAACATTTAATAATAAGGACAAACCTGCATTAATAAAACAGGATACTTTTTTAAAATCACTTTTGGGAGGATCTCTCTCCTGAGATTCTGGTGGGAGTCTTCTGGGATCATAGCTCAGACTAGATGCAGATAGAAGCTGTGATAGTTCTTAGCAGCCCGAGAAATAATAACATATTATGAGGTGCATTAAACTTCCTAGATGCATATTACAGATAAACTGCTACTAATGCCAACTGGGAACATTTATCTATTTAGATTTTGTGCTGTTAATAATGATGATATTACAAAAAAAGTGGTCTTAGGAAGAGCATTAGATGTTGTAATTATATATTGATTTCATGTATGTTGACCAGAAAACTGAACCAGTCCAATAAATAAAGGTTTTATTATATAAAGAGGGAGCAATTTGAAAATTCAAAAGAATTAGTCAGTGAAGTTCATTAGACTTAAGAGTTTGGGGACTTGAATGTTGGAGGAGGTTTGGAATTTCAACCAAAAAGCAAGCCAAAAGCTGTCTTAGGTTTGCATCTGTCCAAAATATATTGGTAAGGGTCCAAAGTTCAACTGGCAGAAAATAGAAAGCCTAAAAAGAATTGCTTAGTAAAGATGTCTATACCAAAAACTAGCAATGGAAATAGTCATGTAGTCACATTTGCACAAATAATGCTGATTTTGAGTAAAGGTTTTATCCAGATGTGGAGGTTAAAAAAACCACAAAAACACAACAAACAAACCATCACAAACTGAGGTCATGATACAGTGTAGTAATGACAGATCTACTATCTCAATTTTTTGGCTTCTATATTCAGCAAAAAATAAAACACATCATGGGAGAAAAGCCCTCTTTCTAATCAGAATGTTTGGAGAAATGAAAATTACTGTCCCAGAGAAGAATGCAGAAGTTGAGTCATTTGCAAAGTGTTTCATGTACAAGTAAGACCTGTGTCACTGTTCAGGAAAAGATGAGTTTGTATAGGCTGTTAAGACAGTTACAGAATTTACTGCTCTGTGCCTTCCTGTGAAGCAAAACCCCTGATATTAGTAAAACTTGTCTGTCATTTTTTATTGATCTGACTTTCCATATTGAATAAAAATAGTCTCTTTGAGTGTTCAGACAGGACATCAGCCTATGAATAAATTCATTTGTAAACTTCAAAACACTCCTCTGACCAGTCTCTGAAGTATGCTGTGGTACACAGAATGAAAGATGGTTTCATGGGCTATTTCCAACCCAACATGCATTTTCAATCTGCAGTTATTTAAACTTTCTCAGAAGAAAAAACAATCGTCACTGGGACTTTACACACCTCAGTAAGTGTTGTGGTGTTAGCAGATGTTCTTAGTGAAGCCACATTTTCCAGATATCCCACTGTTAGCCTATTGCCAAGATGACTCAGCCTGTTTACTTTAGTTTTATCTAAATAATTACAGTAACATTTAATTGCCTGAACCAGATAGCATTCAAGGAGAACCCATTAATATTAGAGGCAAAAGCTGCCTAGGGATTTTTAAGTTAGAGACAGCTCTGGAGTGCTTGACTTTTTTTAACTTGGGAGACTCTGTTTCTGGGTTTTCTGTTGATAGGTAAAGCAATGTTGCGATAAGTCTGCTTGGTACTGTCGTGGAGGTTGAAGAAGCAAAAATGTGGGTGGTCTGGCAGTTGTATGTGCCTGTAGATGGCAGGTGGGTTTTGTTGCCCACCTTGCAGCAGAGCTCATGGTGTGAGGCATGAGAGTCCAGGTGTGAATATTGGTTTAACATCAACATATAAAAGTGCTTTGTTTTACAGTAAGAGTGCTGTATTTGATTGTTCGGTGCATGGGGATTTGTCTGTAAAAAGTAACTGTTGAGAAGATCCATATTGTAGTAAGTTTGAATCTCCAGTTTTGCCTTTTTTCCTGTATCCATTTGTAGATTCCTTAGACTCTGATTGGTTTGATATTTCTCTGATGTTGCAGCTCAATATTTTTTTCTTATGTGTGTGAAAATTTTATAAAAACATTCAAAACCACTAATATTCGACACTGTAAACATTTTTTGAGGGCCTCCCAAGTATTGTTGTTATTTTAAAAAGCCATTGCTATACCAGGTGGTTTAATTTCTTCAGACAACGTCAGTTTATGGTTTTGTTCTTTAAAAATTTCTGCCTGCTAACTTTTAATACTCTTATTACAGGCAGATTTGAGGCACTAACTAGAAAAAAAATCGGTCTGTAATATTTTCAATTCCTTGAGGTACGTTAAATGACTTTATGTGCTGCAAGAGAACCAGCGTGTGCCTCTTTAACTTTCTTTAAAACCAGACCTACTGCAGCAGACACTTACATAACAGCTTGTGTTTAAATGGAACAAAAATACAGCTTTTATAACTCCTTCTCTATTTTTTTTAATCAATTTTTCAAAAGTTTCATCTCCTTTTCCTACCCCTTACAAGCAATCTACACCTACTTACATGTTCCTGCCAACCCAAACCATATTCATACCAATTACACACGTTAGAATTTGGAATAAGTGCATTCTTAGGAGAAGTGTGTGGTTGGTGGTTGGTGAATTGGTCTAGATTTGGATACAGCTTTTTATAGGAAAGTCAGAGGCATGGTGTAAAAAGAGCCTACAGCTACCTCCACAGCACCCACACCCTCCCCACTGTCCTGGGATATAATACTCTCTTTTAAAAGGATGGATGGATGGATGGATGGATGGATGGATGATGTTTGATAAAGGACAAGATGAGAGGAAAACCTGCAGGAAATGCAAAGCAAACATGACAGTAGTTTCATAATAAGTACTGTAGGTGCATAGCAAGGTAGCAGAGAACAGCCAACATTTTTGACAGGGTTCCAAGATACCTGATATTCTTGTCATGGACAAATCTGTAACTATAGCTTAAAGCCCTACACATGGGTAGAGCTATACGAGGTACCAGAACCAATGATGTCCTGGTAGGCTAAAATAATCTGATTCTTACTGGCACTGGTCCACATTTTCCACCTCCAAAACAAGTGTCCTGGTATTTTGCATGCAGGAGTGCAAGACACATGAAACTGAAGAGGTAGGAAGCAAGAAGGTGCATGTGTCTACAGTCTAGTAAGTAAGGACATGGATCAGGGAGAAAAAGCACTTCCATTCAGCTCTCCTTCCTAGGATAGCTTGCAGTGTCTGTATCCACCACCACTTATAAGCAAAAAATACAGAGGCATTAAGCATTAGTTGTTATCTGTTTCAGTAAGTGTCCTAATTGCCAGGTAATGGAATGAAGCACCTTTGTGGGTATTCTTGCTTGCCTGTGCTGACCCCATTGGCTGGCATGGCCATATCCGCTGTCACTTTGTCACCCAGGTGGACCACAGTCTTTTGCGTCCGTGAAACCACTTTGAGAGTGAAGGAACCTTAAACTTTGAAAATGACAATCCAGCGCCAGGAAAGTTGACCCTTTCTTAAGTCACAGCCATAAACCAAAGTGCCATAGGCACAGCTCCTTAATCACACCAGTACCTTCAGTTTTGTGTTTACAGGTATCTTCATTCTTATTGTCAATGAACTTAGACATTTCACATACATTAAATGATGATCTTCAATTAGTACAGTGCCTGTTTTTTTTATTGAGCGTCTGAGTGAAAAGAGAATTTATGGTTACTTTAACTTTTAAAATCAATTAAACAATATCCTTCATACTGCATGAAATAAATATTTTTCTCTTAAGTTTCTAAGTTTTTTCTGGAGTTTTATTATCTACCCATATATTTCTCATTTCTCTGTGAGCCAGACTGTCATTATCAGTGCTTTGTAAACCTATACCAAATTTAAAGTAATTTTTATTGGAAAAAATAGAATAAAAGTATAGAAAAGTATAATTTGTAAATGACTTAAGAATGACCGTGTTTCACATCTTATAATCACATCTTGTGCAACAAGAATGTCACTACAGCAGTTACTTAACTGTTCTTAAACTCACTGGGACATTAACATTGCAAAGAAGGGTTTCCTTATAAGCTGGTATTCTACAGCTAGTCCAACAAACTGTTGTAGGTAATTTGAGAAACTTGTGCCCAAGCACTGGAAAAAATAAAAGAGTCCAGAGCCAGTACAAATATTGTGCTGTTACTCCTTTTCTGCCTTGTAGTATTTATTATATACTTTACTCTTCACCTCCCCATTTATGCCTAGAGTTTCGAGTCTGGATCAAGTTGAAAAATGTAGTGCACCTTTAAATTTTCAGAGCTTTTTGGGCACTGAAGTAGCACGTGGCCTTATTAAAAGACATAAAATTTTTACTTGTTGCGCTTGTGTCTGGTAACTTGTCTGAAGAGTGAAGTAGCTTTGGAAGGAGCAAAGCCCTTGTCACTTAATGTCAGGGTTGGGAGTTTCATGAAGTGACTCATGAGTTGATGTATCATCAGACTCCTTATACATGAACCATGGTTATTCATGAGCTCTAGTGCTGAAAGTCTTATCGAGTACTTTGTGTCTGGGCTCCAGGAATGTGCTAAAAAGTTTTCAGTCATCTCAAGTGACCCCAGGATTTGTGGAGAACGTGCTTTTTTTGTCATCTCAATCCTTTTCCTGGGTCCTCTCTTAAGCATAGCCTTCTCAGCCCCAAGCTTTGGTTCTAGCTAAAGTCAAAGGGGTTATCTCCCATTGCAGAAGTGCTGATGAAGTTTTCTAGCTAAAATAAGAGTTTCCCCGGTACTGTGTATTTCTGTGCTGCATTAGAAGTAAACCTAATGGATAGATCTTGTTTTTGAGATTTTGCATTCCTTGGGTTTTTTTTGTATTGAACGCTAATAAAACTTGCATTACATTGTGCGTTAACAACTTGCATCTTCAGTGAGGTAGGGTATTGAGTATTTCCTCTTGTTACTTTGAAGATGTCATTATTTCTGACTCTGAATTTGATCCAAGTGCTTACAAGGTATTTGGAACTTGCTATAGGTGGCAGACATTTACTGGTGGAGATACAACTATACATATCAGGAATTGCTTGTAGTACGGAAGTACAATAGACCTTCTTTGAATTGTTTAAAAGTAACTGAAGTTTATGGGTACAGTGCAAAACAGGAATCTTTGCAAGATCAAGTGGAATCTTCATAAATATTTTTTTATGTCTCTTCTTTTTAAAGATAAAGGCAAATGTTTCTATCCTGAGACTGTGCCAGGCTAATTCTCTCAAGATCTAATACATGAAATCATAGGATCTGAAAGACCATAGAGAAACTCTCAATTACTGCTTTTGTTGCAGTCCCTTTTGTACCATTCCTTAAGAATGAATCCTGAATTCCTTCATGATGATGGAAATAGATAGGTCTTGTTGCAACAGGAAACCTGAATAAGGAAGTTCAGTGATTGTTACCAAGAAAAGATAGGCATATATATTGTCAGTAATGGAAACTCTTCAGGGGATGTTTACCAGCAACTCTGTTTATGTTACTTTTTCAAATGATATTGCTGGGGTTGAATGTAAGTGAGGTTTCCTTTTTAAAGTGAGTAGTTTCCATTAAACTACAGTAATGTTGTTGTTGTCCCAGGATTTTGACATACCTGTGGGTTCTTTTGCTTTATCATTGGAAGTTATAAGGAGGACACACCTCCAAGCTCTCAAATGAATGGCAACATACCAGTTTTCTGTGATGTATAGCAATACCTATATCTGTGCTTTCACACTAGCTCTTCATATACTCTTTATGTATTTGAATGGGGCAATGAATATGACTTTGTCATAAAGGTGTTCAAGAAATAATAGAATAGAATAGTTCAGTTGGAAGGCTGTGAACTTCCTGCTTTCCTAAGAGACCAAGCTTCTGAAAAATGGTAAGTTTGGGAAAAAAAAGTCACTTGTAGGCATAATTTGAGAAAGAATGTCCATGATGAATTAGAGCATGGTAGCATATTGGCTATGGCAGAGATTTCAGATGAGCAGTTTCTCTCCTCACCAGGTAATAGAGAAAATTCTTTAGGATACTTTCCTTGTAAGCACATAATGGGTGCTTTCTGAATGAGATTAGAACATAATTCTCCTTTAAGTGGCCCGGATGTCCCTTAAGAGAAACTGCCTTTCATCTGAACAGTTCCTAATGTTACCTGTTCTTCCACGAGTATTCCTAACTTTGGTGGGTAATTTTCACCACATTTTCCAGAACTTTCTTTTCCTGTCCTCCCACACACATATGAAATAGACTTCCTGGACTCGCCCGTAAGACTTAGATCTCACATCTTTCTTCGGTGATATTACTTAACTTCCTTGGGGTAAACCTGATGGTGCAGTTAGGTGGGTGGGCAACAGAGAATAATCGGTGATTAATATGAGGGGAAAGTATCCTTCTCCTCCTTTTTAAATAACCTGCATGAATGTTTCTCAAAACTATTTAAAACTGCTTCCATGTCCTTATCTTCCCTTTGGGAAATAGTTCATGATGCTACACTGAGTTCACAATGTCCTTTTTAATGACAGTGATACTTTAAAATACCTCTACTCACACCCTGTACAAATTCAGGCAAACAGGACTATTTAAATTAGACACTGGCTTTTTGATATCTGTGTTTTTCATGTGTGGCTGACATGAAACTTGGGAATCTTAGCATCATAGAATAGTTTGGGTTGGAAAGAACCTTCAAAGCTCATCTAGTCCAACCCCCTCCCGCTAATGAGCAGGGACATCTTGAACTAGATCAGGTTGCTCAGAGCCCCATCCATCCTGACCATGATGCTTTCCGGGGATGGAGCATCTACCACCTCTCTGGGCAACCTGTTCCAAGGTTTCACCACCCTCATTTTAAAAAATGTCTTCCTTATATCCAGTCTAAATCTGCCTTCTTTTAGTTGAAAGTCCTTACTTCCTGCCCATATTTCTGTCTGGTTCTGTCTGGACATCTTAATACTTCCTTTCTGTCAAATTCTTCATGACAAAGATTGCACATTTTTGTGGGAGTGGTTAGCACCTCATAAATGGGAACAACTTCAGTAAACGAGTAAACACCTGTTTACAGAAGACCAGGAGAAATGAGAGGACAAAAGGTCCTCAGCCCGAAACATGATTTTTAGCAGTTTAAGTGCATTCTTCCTACGGCAACATACACTTGCTGTGCATTTATCATTAGAAGTAGCATTGCTGCCAGGCCTCCTGGTTGGAAAGTGTTTAGATGCCACATTATGTGTATTAGAACTGCCTAACTAGGCAGAATATGATTGCCATCATTGCTAGTCTAGTTGAAGGTGGCCTCATTTTCTTTAAAGTTACTTGTGATCTGCAAACCCAGTAATGAAGAAGGAAAAATGAAATGAAATGGAATGAAATGAAATGAAACATTAATATGTATCTCCTGGGTATTTCAAAGCCAGAGAGCCCTAATTAAAATCTCATACTTAAATATCTGATCCTTAGGGTATGAAACAGTACATAGGGTAGCTAGAAACTGTAACTTCACAGATAAACAGGGGCAAAATAAAAACATAATTGTCCAGGGCCAGTTAAATTGGGTCTTAGAAGGATTTTATTTGAATAGGTGTTGGTTTATACATCTTAATATGTTATCTGTGCTGTTAGATACTTAAGCTGTAAGATGCCAAAAGATTACCAAATGTGGTGCAGCAGTTACTGGTGTGCTTTATGCACAGTGTTGAAGCTGTGTCTTCTAAGAATGTAACTCCTCACCCGACAAAAGTGTCCCATCTTTACTGGCTCATCTCATCACAGGACAGGGGATAATTAAAATTTTTTAGAGATGGCTGGTAAGAAGCCATTGGAGCTTGATGCTCAAGAAATTTTGTGCTTATAATTTTACCCTGTCCTCCTTACCCTCCAAGTTTCTCCGAAGGAATCAATTAGTTCACGTGTTTTCCTTTACCCTCGTGTTGTAAGCAACTGAGTGGTAATGCGTGGTCTGTGATAGAGAAGGGCAGAAATAGAAGTGATGTGTGGAAACAGCTAAAATTGGATTATTATGAGAGTAGATACACTATAAGGAAAGAACTAAAAATACTTTCTGGATAGATGTACGCATGTGTGCCTGCACAAATGGGAACAAAACTTTAATCACCAGTATACAGATTCCATTGCTGGGGGATTTTATTCCTTTAATGATCTATTGATTTTTACTTCCCTTTTCCGAAGGTTTTTTGCAGTTTTGTTTTGTTTTGTTTTTTAAAGCTCAAAAGTAATTTATTTCTTTACTGTTTAGTATTTGGTAAAATTTTACTGTTTTTAAACATCTTTTTTATAGAAGACTATGAAAAAAATTAAAATAAATGTTTCAACTGGAAAAAAAAAAGGAAAAACCTCTCGAAATCTGAAATGCTATGCAATGGTACTGTACTAATGTTAAATAAATCAGACTCACAAATGTAAGGGAATTCAAATTATGTTTTGCTTCATCATTATTTGGCTCCCCCAGTGCTTCAGCGTGGCTGTTTCCTCCTTCCTCTGCTGTCGCTTACAGGACAGTACCAAGAGTACAAAACGGTGAACTCCAGGTCACCTTTCCATGCTGGAACAACCATAGCCCCAGACTATCAGAAAAGGGAAATTGGAAAGAAAGTTCTGCCTCTCACTTGATAGTTTGGAATAAGAGATGCTCGGTGGTGGTTGTACAACGTGGCACACCCAACCACGCAGTCAATGAGCAGAAGCTGTAGAGGAGACGGATCCTCCATGATGCAGGCAGGATCTTCAGAAAATATCTCTAAGATTTGAAGACTTCTGAAGAAGGCTTTTAATCACATGAAAACACTTCTAGAGGTTTATATTTTGACCATACCTTTGCTTTTCTGCATATCTGTATAAATCAAAGAAAAACTGAACTTTATCAATGGGACATTTTAGGGCATCAGTTAGTCTGGGGAAAGCTCCAATTCTGCTTCTTTCTGGTTTCTTTAACCTGACAATGCACTTTCCCCTCAGCAGCTCTATCTTTTGGGCATCAGTTGAGGACTTTTAAGCTGGGTCAGTCAGTCTGAGGACAGACAGTAAACGTGGAAGATTTTGATCCACAGTTAAAGTGCTCATGAAGATTTCTAAGGAACTGGTAAACAACATTTTATAATGGGAGGCATCAAGCAGCTTCAACTGTAACATTGTTGAAAGTTCAGTTGAAGTGAACTGTTATGTTCCACTTAATGTAATCTCAATAATGTGTTTTGCAGTAGAAAGGAGGGCTCATGATGTGGTGTAGGCAACATTATACTCGTGAGTTGTGAAGAAACAAAAGTTCCTGGCACCAAATACCTTATCTTTTAAATGTGGCAATGTGATAAATATGAGTCAGAGAACAGTGTAATTTGGTGTTTCTTTGTACATCTCTTGACATGCACTTCATCAGAAGTACAAAATTTAAAAATTGCTATTTTACTTTTAAAAATTATTTTAAATAGTGCTACTAATTACCAGAGCAAGAAACTAATTGTGTGTTTTACATTGGGATGTCAGTAAAGTATGGTGTCGAGAATGGTGCAAATGTGCCATCTTAGACTTCTCCTGCAATCATTAGCCCGAGAGCCCAAGCCCTCACAAAAGTCAGGTGCTTGGAGATGTCTGAACACATAAATCTTCAAAACAAACAAACAAATAAAAAAACCCAAAAAAACCACCAAACCAACATAATAGAATTTACTGGGCATTTTTTATGCCAAAGAATTCTATGAAAATGTTCAAAAAATTTTAATGTGTCATCAAAATCTAGGAGTATGAGCTGGCTTTGGTACGAATAAAGAAAATAAATACTTGTATTATTAAAATATTTTATCTTTTATGACTTTTTGGAGGGAGGAAAAAATTGTAGCATGATATTTGAACTGTTCAAGAAAAGGTCGTTTTAAAAGCAAGTTACATTGAGCTAAAAACCTTTGAAAGATGTAGAAATGAGAAGATAAGTTAGAGATGTGCAACTCATGTTATTAAATCTGAGGCCCGAAATAGAATGCAACCCTGGCTTTTGGTTTTCAGCCAATAGACATCTTTGGACTGCAGAAGTAAGTCACATCTGTCCCTCTGCTGAAATTGTGTCTTAGTACCCTTTCTCTTCATAATGCCAATGTATATGTTGCAATATGACAGGTTTGGAACAATGAAAATTAGAAATTAGCTCCATGGTGAAAGGAGACTATTTTCCAGCACCATGTGATTGCTAATGGTAACTTCAGCAAATATCTGTGGCAACCCAGAGGATTTAAAGCAACACAAAAAGTAGTCAAAAATGCTATAATAAGAATAACAGTGACAAATAACAGTATAAAATGTGATGCTTGCAGCTTGCTTGGCTTGGAAATTAAAAGACTGGTCTTACACTGTGACTCTTCCTTTGCCAGGACACCACTGTTCCTACAGCTGGCACTAGCAGGTTTCCCCTCACGTAATCTTCTCAAATTCTCTATTTGTGGTCATCTGCTTGTTCTCCAGCTGCAGCCCCAGTGTTGCTTGTGTTTTATCCAGTCTCTCAAATGTGATTTCTCGGGGGTTCTTAATTGTCCATTCCTGGCTGGATCACAAAGTGTCCTCTGCATCCTTCTTCTCTTTCACCCTTTTCAGATAAAGCACGATTGATCACACTTTCTGCAGTAACTTCTTCACAGTTAGCTCCTGTATTTTCCCCTCCCAGTTTCTCTTCCTACTCCTTCATTGCTTCAGCGTTTCATCACAAAAACAGACAAAACCCCCGCCTATTCCTAGGGGAGAGGGGAGAGAGGGGAGAGACAGAATAAGCCTCAAAATGTGGTAAGATGCTGGTAGACAGTGTTTTTGTTTCTGGCTGAGTTAAAGATGCTATTCAAAATTGTTACTGAGTCAAAGCTCCTGTGTCCTGGGATTTTCTCTTGAATGCCGTTTCTTAGACCACTTCATGTTAAGATTTTACTGATATTTGAAAGAAAAATATCCAGTGTTCCTTTCTTTTTACTGACAAAAACTATTGTGTTGCAAATGTGAAAATGGAGTTATAGGGATGTGTATTTACCTTAATGGGAGAAACTATTATATCAAAGTCTTTCAATGTTTTCTTTTTCTCTTCTTGTAACTCAAATCAGATTGGTTCTTTGTTATTTTTTATGCTTTGGCTTTGATGGTCTTACATGTTTGGAGTGACCGCTAGGATTTCCTACTTATGATGGTTGTACTGCTTGTGGTCCAAGCAAACTCACTGTCAAAAAAAGAAAGCTTGATTACAAGTTTGGAATATTTGAAGAGGGTGGTATTTAGGCACTCTTACCCTTAAATAAGACTTATTTCCAAATTTTATTTTTATCTCCTGTTCAGAGTGAAAAAAAAGGAAAGAAAACAAATCAACGTAATTAAAAACAACCCTAAAATATCATTGCAGTAATATCTATAATTTATTTAAGAAAAGATGGAAAAAAATAGGAACTCTTATTAGAAGGTTCGTGTATGGCCAAATATAATCCAAGAGGACCATCATCAGCTACTATATATTGTCATAATTCCTTCATGGTAACTCAATTTAAATCAAGATGTTCAAGCTGAAAATGTGCACTGAAATGTGCATATTAAACATTTGTTGTTTAAAAAAAAGTCCAAAAATATTCAGAGAGGGAAATAAACTGTCAAAAGTCTGCTTTGTGTTGTTTTACCTTTTAAGACATTTAACCCTGTAGATCATATATGCAAAATTCGTAATATTCCAAGGCCATTTAATTATAGAAATCATAAAACCAGGATATGAGATATGGTACTTAAAGAAGGCTATTTGCTAAACCAATTCAGTCAGTTTCTGATGTACAGGTAGAAAGTGACAGAAATTTGATAGAAATGAGGGGAACAGTTTTGTAAAAAAAAAGATGGAAAAAAATGGATAGAACTGGGTTGCTTCTTGGTTTTCTTTTATAGCATGCTTTGAGAATAAATTTTCTTTACTGATGCATATGCTAAAAGAATTTTTTGCTGCAGTCTCTCTGCATTGCTTCCCAGAATTTGAGGACAAAATACATAGCTCTGTTTTTCATACTGGTTTATTTGAACAAGGGTGCCAAATTACTAGCTTTTTGACCAGGTAAATTTGTAGAAAAAATTACCCAGCTTAGAGAAGTTCAAGGTTCCCTAGGATGAGTACAGAGGTTCTCATTACTGTGTGCAATGTGGCTTATCTTCAGGTCATGCAGCTGGACAGTTTTTGAGGTGACTCTTACAGTGTGAATCTAGGTCTTGTATCTGATAACAGCTTAAACCAACTGGTTCAGTATTCCTTCCCTGTAAGCTGAGAAAGGGGAAAACAGATAAGAGTATCCCTTGCCTCCTTTGCTGCTTAGTAGGTTGTAGAATAAGTCCAGATAAGTGAAACATAAGGCTTTTGCTTTATGTAGGTGTTCTCCACTTCTATAGTACCAATACAGTAAAATCACCACATATTTTCCCACCCCCTACGTACATAAAGAAAAAATAGCTTACGCCTGAGATGTAAAATTAATCTTGTGGAGATCAGCAGCACGTTGCTTTCCTCAAATTCTATTGCTTCCATAGAGATTCATTTTCCATTTCAAATTGCTAGGGGAGCCATAGAATATTTAGATAGCTACGTCTGTAGAAGCCTTTTGTTGGATACAATTGAGTCCAGATATAGAAGAACTGCAGTTAACTTTGGGGTCTGGATCTATGCAAACTTTAAAAAAAAAAAAATCAAAACTGTAAACCAATGATAATATCTAAAATTAATGCTGTAGAACTTTCCGTATTATTTAAACTAACTTTCAGATTACACTGAAATTAATTGCCCATTTGCCATAGTAATAAAAAAGCAGTGCATTGTATTAAACTTAGGGTGGATGTAGAGTTCTATTGATAAAAAAAGCTTCCTCACCAAGCTGAACTGGAAAAACAATGCATGTCTCTTGCATAACTTCTCCAGGTGTTATTAGCTGTTTTATTCTCTCTATGGTGTAAATTATCAAAAGAAAATGTAGCATACACCCTCTTGAGATACATAAATGTATCAAAAGTTGTGCAGAGATAGACGAAGATAACAGATCAGACAAAATTCTTTACAGTCTACTTTGAACTAAAGTCCATCCACAAAAGCCTTGCCTTTTCGTTCAAGGAGAGGAGGTGCCAAGGATCCCCATGTTGCCATGACAGCTGTGCTCTGTACTTCACCAGGACTCTGGTATCTGTGGTGGAACTTCACACATCTGAGTGATACATGTACGTTTCTGTCCTGAAGAAGCACAGATCTCCATTTGACTCCTTGACTTCCTCCTGTCCTGGCTCCCATGCAGTAACCTCTCCTGTCTTAAGAGAAGTTTAATGTTTCCTGTGAATTTTCTTCAAACAAAGAGTCCATTATTTAATCCAGTGCACCCAGATGTTCCAGTTGGACTCTGGGAAGGGGTGCGGGGTGAAGAGGAAGTGAGAATCAGAAACAGTAAAACTTTCATAAATGGCTGTTCTTTTGTCATGTCTTTTGAAAATGGAGTAGTGCCCGCTGTGTTCCATAAACACATGCGTTGCATTAGGTACAAGCAAACGCATTTAATTCAAGCACATCTAAATATTAGGGGGAAACCAGCATGAAGTTAAGGTTGCAGGGAAAATTTATGGGGAAGAAGAAAGAGTTCTGCCTAGTTCAGTGAGTAATAACTCGATTGGTAGACATTTATAGGGTAATATTGAAAGAGCAAACAAATGTAAGTCATTTAATTAGGAAATTGAGAGAAAAATAACAAGAAAGGGGGAACTGAAGTAGACGTGTACAGCAACAGCTATAAAAGCGTCTGTTGAATTGCTCTTCATAATGAAGAATGGGGAACACAGTATCTGATTCACACAAGGTTTCTCTCAAGCTGCAGATTGCAATAGTTGTGCCAGTGTAAAACTGGAAATTATGTATCTGTGTGTCTGGTATGCTTTGTGTGGAAGTTCCGAGTGGATGTTTGTAATAGTTTGTCATTAATGGATGCATAACCCTTTCTCATGAAATTACTGTGCTATCCTCACCCGCCATGAACTCAAATAAAATGTATCAGTCAGTGTATGTGTGTATGCTACCACATTAATAACAATTTGCAGGATGATAGGGATTGTTTCAGCTGCCTAATTCAATACGGGAAGTCAGTGAGATCGTAAATCATGGAACAAATTATCTTTTATCTTAAAAGAGAGTGAAAACACTGCTGTTAGATTTATGTGAATGAACACATGCTTTTGCACCTAGCTGTTCTGAAAGCAAATTAGTAAAACAGCTTTCCATACTGATGCATTTGAGTTTTCAGAACGATAGTTAAAATAGTTAAAAGAGTATTTATACTTTTTAGGGGTTCTTCTTCATTTTGTGTCATCATGTGATTAAATAAATAGGTTATGCTATAACCCTTTAAATTCCTTTTTAAAAAGTCTATATTATTTGCTTGGTTGATTTTGAGGTTTGCATATACAAGCAATTTCAGTAGCTTGAAAAGTAATCGCACATCAGCTCAGATGTATAAATTGTGCATGTGCACGTAATTAAATCTTCTATTGTAGGCTCAGCTAAGCCATGTTGCATTAACTCACTTTTACTATGCATATATGCAGAAAATGGCTCTGACTCAGCTGACACTCAGCAACTGGGTAAGCTGCAGTAACCTGATCATCTTCTTGAGCCCCTTTTCTCTTTTTAAATTTCTGTTTTAAAACAGACATAATGAATTTTCTCATTTCTTTTGCTTTTTGAAAATACTATTTCTATTTTGGCTGGGCATGGATCTGTTTTTATTTTTGGTGAGGTTGGATCAGTTAGGTTTTGCACACTAACTTGGGGCCACAAAGTAGGAGGGGTTACTAAGACCTGGGTCCACAGCTGTGGCTCATACTGCTGTGAAAAGAGAAGTCAAAAGTCCTTCTCTGTTAGAGGCACAGGGAGAAAGAGCACTCATCAACGAGCTCAGCACAGACGAGCGCTGTGGAGCCACGAAACGATCTCCTGCCCACATGGGAGTCTGCAGGAAAGGGTGGGAGGTTGATGGCTTTTTGGATCTGGCCCCATTTCATCTTAATCTGCTCTGGCTCCTGATCTTTTCAAAGTCTCCCCATTGTGCGTGTGATTTCTGCTAAACACGCAGAGAAATTTTTAAGATCAAGACCATATGATATAGCAAGATTAATCTACCCTTTGGCCTTCACCTCTCCCTCCCACTGGGGGAAAGGTTTGGTTCTGCTAATTTGTCATGTTACTTTTTTTTCTTCTTCTGCCATCATTTTTTTTTCTCCTCATGGTTCACCTAAATTGGGGATTTTTACCCAAACACTTTCAGCCTATAATGAAGATAAATAGATTTCTTCATGTCCACTACATGAATTTTGAAGACATCTTTGTTTATTTCACCCAGTTTTAATGCAGAGAATTTGTAACTCATTTGTAGAATAGAAGTGTTTTTTCACTTGTATTATATATTGTGGCTGAGTGAATCCCTGTAGGTCTGTGAAGCAGATGTGTTAGTGCAGGCAGTAGAACAGCTTCATTCCTTCCCTCATTTTCTGCAACGCAGTCAAATTCCGAATTGTTATGATATGCATTAATTAAATATTAATAAACAAAATATCACCAGATAATGAAGCTGCAGTCCCCTCTGTCTTATTAAATCATTGATGAGGTGCCTGTGAGTAGGAAATGGGGCTGATGATGTCTTCTGCCTCGAAGTCTCTGATTGGTTTTGGGAGCATTTGTGTAAATTTTTCCATTGTCCTTGCACCAGAAAACAATCTTTTGCCTCAATAAAAAATATATGGATCATGATATCCTCCTGCCTCATCAATCCATTCCTTTCATGCCTTCTGACACCTAAATAATAAATGAAAGTGGATCAATTTTGCAGATAACAATTTTGTGATTCAAAAATTTTGTGATTGTATGTTATCTTGTTACGTATCAGTGTGTAATTTGCAAGCTTGTTAGAATAAAGAGTTAGGTTTTTAGGAATACATGCAGAGTACCTCTATTACCTGTTTCTGTTTAAAGTCATATTTACGCCATAAAAATACTCATTTTGGTGAAGGAGTGGAAGACATAATGAACAAAATAAAAATACTTGTTTGCGCGTGTCTGTTTCAAAGCAGCCCAGATGTTAATCCAGCTATTTTACATTCTACAGATCCTACTCTGCTGGAAATAATGTATAAATTCAGTATTCATGCTCTTCTCAAAATGTCTTCTGTCCCCATAATGACTTTTTACCAATCTGAAATGTTACTTCTGCATCTATATCTATTACTTTTTTATCTATAAATATCTCAGATTTGCAATACTTAATTTCAGAGTCTTCTGTTTTCACCACATTCCTCTCACCCATGAGAGGTACACAGATTATTTAGTTTATAAGTTGTGGGAAAGCAGATACTTGGTTTCATCAGATGTGAGTATTAGGGGAAGGAGCTCCTCTTCGAACAGTAAGGCAATTTTCTCATGAGACTGGCAACTTTAAAAGATGCTGCTTATTTGAAACAGTTCAGGCAACTGGAATCCTATTGCCCTTCTTCAGCTGTTCCAGTTGATCACTTCATTTGTATAGCTCAGTCCATCAAGTGTTTCTTGCTCCTGGCTTTAGTCCATAACTGCAGTGGAAATGCCATTGCCCAGTCACGGTCTACAGAGTGATGAGTTGAGACTGAACAATCAGAGTACTTGGGAGTTTGATTTACTATGTTCTCTTGTGTTTTATCACTGAATTTGCACTGGCTTATAATACTTGTATCCTCTTCCCAATATTTCTTCATTTTTAAGTTTCTTTTCCTTAAAGCAATGTCTCTAGTCCTCTGCTTTTATATGTTTGATGAACTTCATCCTCTGTCAAATAAAGACAGCATGAAATAATAATAATTAGGAAAGAAATTTGCCAGGGGCTGGTTATTTTTCTTCCCTACCATCTCAGAATTCCTATTACTACTACAGATGCCTAAGTGAGATTTAAATAAACCCTCTCACATAGTTGAGCAGCCTGTTGCAGGAGCACAGAAGCTAGGATATGCTAATTTACCCTTCTGAGCTTCAATCACAAAGCTAGGTTGGTGCCATTACTCAAGTTAATTATAAGGTGGTACTTCCAGATCTTTATGCTGCAGTCACAGAATAAACGTGCCTCATTAAAAAATTCCCATTTGTTCATCGCATTCTTTCAGCATAGGAAAACATGCCTGACCTACACAACAGAGTTTTGGCATCCAGAATTACCTTTTATCTCCACAGGTTTGCATGCAGGCACATGTTAATGTGGAGTAAGCAAACAAAGCCCAGCTTGTGGCACCTAAGTAGAACCACATGCCGCAAATCTCAGCCAGGAACGCAGCTGCCAGCAAATCCTCAGTGTGCACACATCCCAGGAGCAATGTCAGCAGCTGCGAGCCCAACAACATTTCTGGCAGTGATATTTTCCAGTTTAGGCCTTGCCACGCTTTATATCTCTTGCCCATCTGTTTGTTTTGCATTGTGTTACATCATCTCGATTGCAATGGTTAAATTATAAAATCATCAGGGGATCATACAGAGAGGGAAGCTGCCTTGTTCAGGTTGCCTCAGAGAGAGCTTTCTATTCATAGAAGTTAGTGTCAGAGAAAGTGTAGAGGCTTTTTTGTGGGAGGAACAGACATATGGGAGGCTGGGACTGACACACAAAACCATGGGGAGGTTAGAAGCAAATTGGAAAGTTAAGGCAAGGATATGTTGTCTTCAGTGTTTCTACATTTCAGTTAGAAAGTGGATTTATGATGTTCTTGAAGAGATTCTTGTGTTTCAGATACTGGAAGAATGGAAGTTAGTAATTCTAGGAACTGTATTTTATCATTGGCATTGTCTATATCAGTATTTTGTGACTTTGAGCAACATTGTTACCTGCATGTTTAAGTTAGTGACAAGAAGTCACATTCTCTCTTAGAATATCTAGAGGGAGGTAGGAGTATGTCCTGTGAGTGAACCTGGTTTTTAAGCTAACTTTTGGGTTCAACTGTGTTAGGAATTTTCAGTATTGGGGGGGGGGGGGGTGTTTTAATGACTTTTCAAAGGCAATTAAGTGGCTTTTTGAGAATATTTGTACATAAGTTAGTAAGCATTGGGTTTGCATTAGGTCTTTAGTGATCTTTGAGTCTTTAAGTCGTTCCTTATCTGTTCAGAAACAGCTTCAGGGTGTTGTGTCCTTTCCAAGACTAGGAATACCCTTAAATATGGAATAGTCTCAAAATTTTAAATGAAGGTTTTAAAGAAGTAAGACTTTAAATAAAAAACATATCTGAGAAAATTGTGGGAGACTCACAAAGAATTACATGGCAGAACTTGTTGAATTCATTATTTGTTAATCTTTCTTACTAACTTCGTGACTTCAAAAGCAGCCCAATATTTTGTCAACTCACATGACAGCCCTCTTCAGACACTTAGTAGGATATCAATTTTGTTTAAAAACTTGGAAATGGATAGGGTTCCAAATTTGAATTTCTTTAAAAGTAATGGTGGAGATAGGGATATTTCTTGGTCACCACCTTGCAGAGCAAAAAATTACATGGGTCAAAGAATTAAAAAAATGAAGTACCCCTATAAAATGTCAACTGCATTTTTAGGGTTAGCATACTTTCTCAATCATAGTAATGGATTTCATTTAATGGAAGAAGGTCAACTCCAACTGGATTTGTCTAATATCAGCTAAGTTTGTGCAACTCGGTAGTAAAAAGAAGTTACAAAAAATAGTTCTGAAAACAATGATCCACTGAAGTGCTAGACAATATCATAAATGACACCTACAAATTTATAGGTAGAGTGTAAAGCATTGCTTTCAACAATAACCTAAGGAATGTATATAAATATAGTCTTTCAATCCATAGTTAGCACTCCTCCCGTCCCCCCTGCCTACACACTGCTTGTTGATTATAATTTAGGCACTAGCTGCATATTAACCTCTGATCCTTGCTTAATCTGTTTGCAGTCAAGTGCTTCAGAAGATGATGTAAGCTAATGTTGTTTTGATTGGTTGGCTTTTGTTTGTTTGTTTGTTTGTTTATGAACAGCTTTTCTTGAACTACGTGGAATGTGTGAGCATTTCTGTTTTCCTCTAGGTTTTTTTATCTAGACATGCCTATGTATGAGCTTAAGAATGAAGGATGTACTTCAAGAGCAGATGGAGTTGTTGAAGATGTAGATAGAGCCATGCCTTTTCATCAACCCTAGCATTACAAAATCAGTTTAGATCTGTCCAGTGAAGGTAAAAAAGCATCTAATCCATGAAGCCAGTAAGAAATGTCTTCTCTCAGTATGAAATTTTGTCATATAGGAGGAAATGTACATATATCATAATTGTGTGAGACAATATTAGCCAACCAGGCTGAATTGTCTGTGAAGGAGAAGGTCTGTTTTTTGGAGATGACCATTCTGCTAATATCCTACTGAGAAAAACTCTAAAAGTTAATCAGTCTGACTTTTGAAGACAAATAAAAGATTTATATCTCAATCGTCTCCCCACTCAGGAAATTATAATGATTTTAATTCACCCATTAAGCAGTCACTTTTCCCTCACTAAAATGTTCTTTGACTTTCATTCAGTTTTACATTAGAGTGCATCTCTTCCTTTTACTTATCTTTCAGCTAAATCCAGGCAGAAGTGCCGACAGTGAAAAAACTTCAGAGTACCTTTTATGAGTCATACTAGGAAGACTTAATCAAAAGAATAATAGAAGGAATCTGAGAGGTCCCACGAGAGGACCTACTCTACCTAAATTGACTTTATAGGTTTCTGGCTAACCTATGTGTGTGCAGTTGTAGTTAGGGAAATTCAACAAGTCCTCCACATGATCTGTTCCAGTACTTATCTTTGCAGTTGAAAACAGGTTTTCTCACGTCTGAATTAATCTACCTTTTGGAAACTTAAGATCACTGCTCTTTGTCATATTTGTGACACAACTAATAGTAGGAAGTTAGTTTTTCTTCGTTTTGGCAGTCTATTAAGTATTGAAGGCTGCTGTTTTGTCTCATCACTTCTTTTCTGAGCTAAAGATCTCATTTATATTAGTTGTCCTTCATTGGTCGTATTTCCCCATGTTGTAATATTCCTTAATATTCTCTTAATCCTCTGAAGGTGAAATCCTTGTGTTTATAAATGGGAAACACAAAAGTGGATTTGTTGTGTTAGCTAACACTGCAGTAGTCCTGGGGAGTAATTCAGATGCCCTCCACAGAGGTGATACCCTCAGCAGGGTGATAATTCCATTTGCTGTAGTCGTTTACTTCAGATTCAGCATGTGACCCACTCAAAATTTATGTCCCACTTTGCAGAACTGCTGTTTGGCATTTATGCAACTGACTCTTGTAGTGATGGCATCATGCTTTATTCTGTTGCTCATTCTTTCCTGGTTCTAGTACCTTGGACTTGTTGAATTTTATCTGTTTTTTTTGATGACTTTTGCCATTTTCAGATTTATATTGTTCCACAATGCCTACAGCATTACCTATGGTAGTGTCATCTCCAGATTTAAAATGCATATTCAGCTTATTAATACAAATAAATATTGATTAGACCAGGATCAGAAACAAAACTCTGGTGAGTTTCTCTATCCATTGTCTCCTAGTTTAACAGTAAACCCGTTAGTAACTACCCTGGTTTGCTTTTCCAATGCCCGTCTTAAAAGCAATTTCTATAGGTGGTATTTTCTTAAATTGCGGCTTGAGATTCAAAGTTCTGAGCAGAAAGCCTTGTAATCTCTACTGTCCCTCCTGTTTCCTTTATAGGAAGACTATTTTGACACAGTTTATTATTGAAAAAATGTTTGACTATTTTATATAATTTTAATAACTTTTAAGCTTCAAATGTTTTGTTTCCATTATTGCTTTGTATTGCCATGGAAACAAAGGTTGAGCTTGGAAGAGACCTCTAGAGGTCATCTGATGCTGTGTGCCCAGGATCATGTCTGGATGGCTTTTGAATATCCCCGAGGCTGGAGAATCCACCGCCTCTCTGGGAAACCTGTGCCAGTGCTCCGTCCCTTCAGAGTGAAAAGGCGTTTTCTGCTGCTCAGAGGGAACCTCCTGTGTTTCGTTTGTGCCCATTGCTTCTTTTCTTGCCACAACCCAAAGGAGAGGAGCTTGACTCTCTCTTTGGATAACTTTTTTCAATAATCTCAAGTAAGGCTGTTTTTTCTGCAACTCCCAGTTTTCTGTTGTGTCCCAGTTTTAAAGATGGGCATTTGCTTTGACTTTTTCTCTTTGATCATGTTCCTCACAATTCTCATAAAGCAGTGTCTGGTAGCTCAGAGTTCATCTTAGATGTGTCTCTAAATATTCTTCATGTCTTGCAATTTGAAAATGTTATCTAAAAACTCTCTCTCTAACTTGTTCTCTTAGTGTGTCTTGTCTTCTAGTCTCACTGTTGCTAAAGTTGTCTGCCTGATTGCAGATAGTGATTTAAATAGCAAAACTCCCCACAATAATTGGCTTTTCGTATTCATCTGTCTTTTAATAAATATTCTATATTTGTATATTCCTTGTTTTGTGCAAAATTCCTTGCTAATCTAACTAATTAGCAGTGTAAGCCATGGGAATTTGATTTAATTGTTATGACTATAATCTTTATCCTGGTATAGTGTAATTTATTTCTTTGAAGAAAAAAAAAAAGGCTTTAAAAACTTAATACTATACAATAAAGTTGTTAGACTAATAAGTGCATTATAAGTAGGCAGATTTAGTTGAAAAAAATCAAAGCAGAAGTAAGTAGGGCAGTTTAAATACATATTTTCTTGCTCACCACAAATCAGTTATACAGAAAAATCTGTAACTTTAGGAGACCTTGCTAAAATCTATTAAAAGTTAACTGTTTTGAATGGATGTTTCTCAGTAATACCTTTAGCTGATACTTTCCATGTGAAGATGATGTTCTGCAAATGAGGATTTATATTTGTAACTGTGGAAAGAGCTTGAGCTTGTAAACTTCCAAAAGGGTAAACAATTGAAAACAAGTTATACTCTTTAGACAGCAAGTAGTAATACCAGAACCCCAGAATTTGTTGGACTGCAACACTGATGCTTCTCTTAGACCCTAATTGAAAAAAATATATGGTGGAATGCCTGTGTACTTGGTGCTTAGGATGATGTTAATATTTGCCATGTGGATTGGATAGGAGGTCTGCTTATTCTCCAAGGAAAGAAAAAAATTATTTTTGATGGGTAATAAGACAAATATTACCTCTTTGTCCTGAGCAGGAAAGCAAGCCTTGATCTTGATGAACAGAATAATTAAGAGCTAATTAATTTGTACCATTGTCTCATTTCATCTCCAGTTGCATGAATAAAACTATGCCAAGAAAAATACCATCTGAACTGTGCAGATAAAGTAAGGCAGTGTTGAATTTTTCCTGTGGCTTCACCAGTGTTTGTTAAGAGATATCAGTTGTTAGACTATATGCCCAGTAAACAAGCTTTTGTCACAGAAAGAAAAGGAAAGCCATAAGCAAAGGCATGTCACATTTCTTTGTTTTGTGAAGAATAATGTTGAGGCCATAGATAAAAATAGTACAGGTGGCTGGAGGTGTGCCATCTTAAATATTTCCAGTTTGAAGTAGCTTTGTGATATTTTGGTCACTGCAGCTGGTGTGGTAAATCTGCAGAGGTACAGGGAAAGGGTGCTGAATATAAGGGCAAACTAATGAACATTAATGTCAGCATTGGAAAATCTTGGCTGAAGTATACTGAGCAAACAGTGATAATTAAAATCTCTGGGAGTGGAACAGAGTATTTGTCAAAATACACAAAACATACATGTCAAAGAGAATGTTTTCTAGAGGTATGTTTTAGCTAATGACAAAATTCTTATTTCACCTTGGTCTTCAGGTAACTTAAAAATAGTTTCTGATAGTACAATTTTAATTTCAGAAATGAATATTTTACCCATGAAAGTTTATTCACATTAATTCAGTCAGAAATATTTCAGATTCAGTTAGACAAGCAGGTTTTGAAGAAGTCTTCTAGTTTTGTCTGCCTGCAGATGCAGAGCTGGGAAATAATTATTGTGCCTTGTCAGAGAAGCTGTTGCAGTGATGAAAAATGTGTTTTCAATCCTTTTTTCCACTGCTGTGGGGTGGAATTTTTCATGATAGCAGATTTTTTTTTCTGATGTAAAGCAAGATTTAACATAATGTTGTTTTTTGTAGACAAAATATTAATGTGGAGGTTTGTGTGAGATGAATCTGACTAAAAGGTTAGCACTTGGAGAAGGTGGGGAGATAAAATCTACTCATACACAGTGAAGTTACAAAATATAGCAAAATCTTGTGTTAATGTTTGTGTTAAGCAAAAAAACCCTAAGATACTGCTTCTAATTAGGGTATTTTCACCAAAACTCAAAATCTATCATTTGTATCTGAATTCATGAGTAAGATTCATCTTTTCTAATGTACAGGTTCCTAAGACAGGTCGCATAAATGAACATGTTCCATTGACTGTAGAAGGACTGGGGGGTGAATAGTTCATAGTTCATCATATTTTTAGCTCTCTAGCACTAGATGAGTTCTATCCTCCCAACAGTGTCTTTAAAACAGGAACATGTTTCAAGAAAAAGTAGTAAATACTTAAAGCAACATGTTGATTTATACATAGAATCTGTTTACCTCTTTGGTGAATTAATAAACATTTGAATTCAGAATTTGAAGATCAGAGCAGATTGAGATATTAGTGATAATATGTGAATTCACAAATACATTCCTTATTTCTACCTTAACAAGGTATTTTTGGAGTAGTACATACATCTGAAAGCATTCTTAGCTTGGGTGAAGTGGTTTTGTGTTCCTAAGACCTTGCAAGAGTCTCTATTTTACTGATGTGTCATAAGGCATAGATGGCTTTAATGGTTTGTATTTTATTGTATATACTTACCTCATTTTCAGAATTGGAGAATGATTTTTCACATGAAAGAAAATCTAACTGTTTCTGTATTTTATACCCCAATCAAAGTATATTTCTTTGCAGAAAAAAAATTGGAGATTTAGGTAATTGCTTCCACAAGTATTTGGCACACAGTTGAAATAGAATTCCTAATCTTTATCATGTGTGGAAGACCAATTACTGGTAAGAAATCAAATCAGAAGATAAGATGTCTCAAAACCCCATGCATTTACAATGACATAGAGCTTAGTGCATGGGATAAAACTTTGGGATTTTGCATTCTACACATACATCACTGTCTATCTGCATCTGCAATGTGTTCAGGAACACATTGAGCAGGAAGACATGCAGGAAGAAATTGAAGTAGGCACAACCATGACGATAGAAGCTTTGAAATTACTTAAACCTCTGTGAAACATTCTATATCCCTTTCATTTTTGGAAACTGCATGATAGTTACCCTTTTGAACATGTTGTAATTGCAAGTCATAGCTGCCAGTGATTGATCAGTTGGGTAGGGTGAATTGCAGTGTGTATCAATGCCGCTAGACAGGAGGCTACCATTTCTCTGGCTGAAGAGAACAAAACTTAGTTCTGCAAACAGAAGATTACTGGTATTAATTGAAGGCATGAATACAGCTGAAAAGTAAAATCTTATTAGCTGCATTAAGAATTAGCAACATGGAACAAATTACCCTTAACATTAAAAACTAAAATTGGTACTGCTTTTGGGGTAATGATCTACTGATTGGCCTGAGGACATTGCTAGTGACGCTAATGTCTTTAAGCAGTGGTAAAAAGCACCCGCCTGAGGCTTACAGTAAAGTGGCTTACCAACAACCACAGATATCCTTGATCCTCCCCCCTTGCTTATCTGCAGGATACAGCTGTTGCTGAAACCAAGTTAAATGTTCTCGTCTTAGAGAAACAGATTGGCAGGGATACTGAAAATACAAAATCTATTCCCTATGCACAGACCTCAAAGAAAAGCAAAACACAGCAGAGAGTGATATTTTTGCCCAGAAAGAACTCATGAAGGCCATACAATCAACTTCTGAGTTGCTGACAAGTAAGCCTTTTTGATCTCCTGGTAATTTAAATAACTTTTCACAGTCTTCTCTAGAAGCACATTAAACTTTTTCATTTTATGACACATTTATTGCAGATTAGTTACTCTCTGCTGCTTTTTTTGCCATTGTAAAATCTAATGAGCGTAGAAGCTAATGTAACATTTTGGAAATGAAACGTCATGGGGCTGGAGACTGCAGGCGGTGTGATTCTGCATGTTAGCATCCTTTATTTACCTCATGCTCACATTTTATCCATTTGGCAGCAGGAAGAATCAAGAGCTCACAAGTACGTGTGTTGGGGTCTCTCCTCGTTCTGACAGTTCCTACCGCTCATTGACACCACTGTACACTCTCAGTAACTCTGTTTTCCTTATCTTGTCCCTACAGTCTCAGTCATGTCAGATGGTAGCCTTGGGGTATTTTCTCTTTTTTCCTCAGCCCTATTGTTAATGTCCAATAAAGGCCTCAGAACTCTGTGGTAATATTCCATACTATAAAGGGACTGCAGTGTTACATTGTTAGCCTTGCTGCTGTTAGTCTGTACTTCTCTCTCCTACTTTATAGCTCTGTATGCAGTTATACAATAGAACGTCTTAGTGCAAGATGTTTTCACTGGAAAAGCATTCTTATTTATATCATATTATGAGTTGGAAGACAATAAAGCCTGTAAAGTTCAAACTGTAAAGCTGACCTTCTTTTGTCTTGCATTACCATGGGTGTCATCATTTTGTTCCTTTAATCTCAGTCAGTCAGTGGTGAGAGGAAGGAATGGGGATTCATGAACCATTTCTTTCCTTACTGAACAAAATACAGAAACACTTGGTGTTTCTTCTTGGCTGGGCATGCCATGCCCACATGAGTGAGAAAGGCAGTATAGCTCTCTTCTGTCAGGAGTTCAGAACTATTTCTGATACAGTTTTGGCATCAAAAGAAAATTGGGGAAAAAATGCTATTCTGTTTCATGGCTTGCAAAGGACCCATTGTATAGTAATCCAAATACTGTTGATGAGAAGGTATGTGTTTATTCGGTCACCAGTTTGCATTCTGTGTAGAAAAGACGGTTTCAATAAAACATCTATTTTTGTTTTGTTTTCTCCATACACACAGAGCTCTCCTACAGCAACAGGCAGATTATGGTAATGTCTTAGAGGAACAAGCAGTGGTTGTGCGGTTACTGAGTGGGATCTTTGCCTGCAGTAAAATTTTACTTTACAAACTAAATGTGACAACAGAATTGCATGGGTAAACTGTTCCTGGGAGCTGAGACCTATTTTACAGCAAGCAGCCTGGTTGCATTCTGCCCATGACTGGAAATCCTTTTAGACACTGGAACTAGTCTTGCCCTAGTCTTTGAAAGCATGAGTGTGTGCAGCACTGAAGGCTTTCCTACATGGCTCTCCATGGGCCTTTCTGTAGCCCATGTCCTTTATGAATAAACTTGTAAACCCACAGGAAACGTGGCACTTGACAAGCTACCTTAAAGAGAATATGCGCTCATTTGAATTGTGTCCTCTTAAAATTTCACAACCTGTGAATTGTTTTTGAGACAAACAAGAAAATTGTGCCAAAGAAGTTGATAATTGAGTTCAAAAGGGTTTTTACAAATAGAAAAATAGGGAAAATGAGAATATTTCTGTGACATGGACTAAAAAGAACTCAGTAGAGACAGGGAACCAACTCTGCTTAGCACATGTGAGGCCACATCTGGAATAATATGTCTAGTTTAAAGCTGCCCAGTTCCAGGAAGGTATCATTAAATTGGAGGCAATTAGAGGAGGACCATCACGATGGGGGGTAGCTGGAGCACTTGTTGTGTGAGGAAAGGCTGATGGAGTTGGGCTTGTTTAGCCTGAGAAAGGAGATTGCTTCAGGGGTACCTGCCAGTAGCCTCCAATGTCCATGGGGCAGCATCTCTTCTCCATCAGGGCGGTGGAGTCAGGCTCCTCACAGTGATGCTTGGTAAAAGGATGAGAAGGCTTGGTAAAAGGTGATAGATATAAATTGAAACAAAAGTTTTAGACTAGATACAAAGAAAAACGTCTGAGATGGCAGTCAGGCACTGGAGTAGGTTTGCCCAGGGAGGAAAACCTTTTCCTGGAAGGCCCAGATAGTGTCCAGACTTGGGAATTTTCTGGCTGGAATAAGCTCTGAGAATCACAGAATCTCAGAATGGAGTGGTTGAGTTTGTAAGGGACCTTTGGATGTTGTTTAGTCTAATTCCTCTGCCCAAGCAGAATCACTTAGAGCTGGTTGCCCAGGACCATGTCTCCAAGGATGTAGATTTCACTGCCTCTCTAGGCAATCAGTTTTAGTGCTCTGACACTCTTCCAGTAAAAAGCTGAGACAGAATCTCCTGCATTTCAGTTTATGCCCATTGCCTCTTGTCCTGTCACTAGATATTGATGAAAAGAGCCCGACTCTATCTTTGCACTCTGCATTGCTTGTATACATTGCTAAGATTCTCCCTGGATTTTCTCTTCTTTAGGCTTAGCGGTCCCTGCTCCCTTACCTTTTCTCATCATATAAGAGTCAGTTAATTATCCTAATGGCCTGTTGCTGGGCTCTCTCCAGTACCTCCAGTACCTACCATTTCTCTTGTGCTGGGAAGCCCAGAACTGGACACAGTACTCCAGGTGTGGTCTCACCAGTGCTGAGTAGAGGGGCAGGATCACCTGCTGACAACACTCCTCCTAGTCCAGGATACTATTTGCTTTATTTGCAGCAACACTGTGTTGCTGGCACATGGTCCTCTTGTGTCCACCAGGACTACCTGACCTTTTTCTGCCAAGTTCCTTCCCAGCTGAGGAACCCTCAGCATGTATTGGTGTCAGGGTTGTTCCTCCTCAGTAGGAGGACTTTGATGTTCTCGTTGTTGAACTTCATGAGCTTCCTGTCCACCCATTTCTCTAGTATGTCGAGGTACCTCTGGATGGCAGCATGACCCGCTGGAGTATCAGCCACTCCTCCCAGTTTTATGTCATCAGCAAACTTGCTGAGGCAGCACTCTGCCTCATCATCCAGATCATTAACTCATGTTGAAACAAACTGAACCCAGTGCTGACCCCTAGTTATTGGCCTCCAGCTGAACTTCTTGCCACTGATCAACACTCTTTGGACTCAGCAGTCCTTGCAGTCTGCTCATCAAGCCTATACATCAGCAGTGTGCCTGTGAGGATTTTATGGGAGACAACACTGAAAGCCTCACTGAAGTCCTGGTAGACAATATCCACTGCTATCCCTGCATCTGCCAAGCTGGTCATTTCTTTGCAGAGTTATCAAATTGGTCAAGCATGACTTCCTGTTGGTGAATCCATGATGATTACTTCTGATGATTTTCTTGTCCTTAATGTGCTTGAAATTCTTTTCATGATTCATTGATCTATTGCTTTCCCAGGGACTGATGGGAGGCTGACTTGTCTGTAGTTCCCTGGCTACTCCTTTATGTCCTTTTTGAATATAGGAGTGAGATTTTCTGGGTCTTCAAATGGCTATCCCAATCATCGCTGTCATTCAAAGGCTGTTGAGTGACGTCACAATGATGTCAGCCAACTCCATCAGCACCTGCAGGGTGCATCTCGTCAGGTCCCATGGACCTACATACATCTGTTTTGCTTATTCTCTAATCTGATCCTCTTCCACCCAGGATAGGTTTTCCTTTCTCCAGGCTTTCACTTTGCTTCTGGGGCCTGGGATTCCTGAAGGTTGGGCTTGCTAGTGAAGACTGAGGCAAAGAAGCCATTCATTACTTTAGGCTTTTCCACGTTCTATGTCATTGGGGCCCTATCTCATGCAGCAGTGGGTGCGCATTTTCCATAGTCTTGCTTTTGATCCCTCTGTATGTAAAGGAGCACTTCTTACTGCCCTTGATGTCTCTCATCAGATTAAATTCTAATTGGGCTTTGGCTTTCCTGGCTGTGTCTGCATGCTTGGACTTAGTCTATATACCTCCCAGGTTACCTGTCCCTGCTTCCACCTTCTTTATGCTTCCTTTTTATGTTTTAATTTGGTCAGCAGCAACGTGTTCATCCATGCAGACCTCCTGGCATTTTTGAACATCTTCCTGCTTGTTGAGATGGACTGTTGTGAAACTTGGAGAAGATCCTTTAATATTCATCAGCTTTCTTGGGTCTCTCTTCTCTGCAGGGCTTTATCCAATGGGACACTTCCAAGCAGATACATGAAGAGCAAGTCTGCTTATCTGTAGTCCAGAATTGTGATCTTGCTTTTTGCCCACCTTCAATCCCTTCACAATACTGAACACTCCTATCATTGTCACTACAGCCAAGGCCACCTTCTGCCTTCACAGTCCCAGAGTCTTCCTTTTTTTTTGTGAGTGTGAGCAGAGATCTCTTCTTACTGTTTTTTCTCTCACTTGGAACAGGAAGTTGTCACTGATGCTCTCCAAGATCCTCCTGCACTGTGTATGCCCTGCTGCATTCCCCAAGTGTGTTGAAGTGTCCCCCAAGTGATGCAGGACTAGGAATGGGAAGCTACTTCAAGCTTTGAGCAAGAAACTGGACTAGGAATTTCTCATGTCCAAACCGGATTATCCTATGATCCTGTGATGCTTGTACATTTCTTGGATTATCATATGATCATTTGTGATTCTCTCCTGTGGGGAGAGATCGTTCAGCTGTGAGAGGTGACTTCCTCTCAGGGCAATATGCCATTAGTGTGGGGTTACTCACAGGTCAGGGTCTGTGTGTAGCCCCTCAGAATGATTTGCCGATGACCTGGGTTTGCATGGCCAAGTTTTGATAGTGGGAGTGGCTACAGGGGTGGCTTCTGTGAGAAGCTGCCAGCAGCTTCCCCCGTGTCCGGCAGAGCCGATGCCAGCCATCTCCAGGACAGACCCAAGGCTGACCCAATTAGAAATGGTGGTCATGCCTCCATAGGTGGTATATATATGGTGATAACATATTTAAGACTCTGGGTGTTTTTAACGTGTTGAGAGAAGCTGAATGAGTATTAATACTTGTAATAAAATAAGAGTTAAGCTTTAGTGCGTAGCATGAAATGCAAGAGAGGGATGTAGATAATTGTTTTCTTTACATGCTGGAAATAGCAAAGCTTTTTACATATTGCATAAAGTACCTGTTTTCTTCATGGACTCTTAAGTTTTTTGACTAAGCAGATGATATATTCTAATAGGTTTAGCTTGATTGGATCGTTCTGCTTTAGTTTTTTGGTTGTTGACCATTAGAATAGGCAGTTCCCCTTCCTGGCTGTTTCCTGTGAATGAGGCCCACACTGGGATTATGTCACAGTTTTAACTGGCTGTTAGGTGTTTGAAAATTTTACGTCTTTGTTTACAGGAAGATACCTGTAAACCTGTTTACATTTGCATCATATATGATTTCTGGAGCAGCTGTTTATGCCAGTTAATCAATGTAAGATTCCTGCTGTAGTTACCCAATGGCACCTAATTGAAAGCTTTCATATGATTCCTTCTGTTTCCAGTAGATTATTTCCTCACAGAGTAAATGTTTTTCTCCATTTCCACTGATTGTTCAGTATTAAACAAGAGTAGTCATCAATGAATCACAAAAAATGTCAACAGAAAGAAATTAGCTGCTTTTGGGCATTAGGAATGTGGAGAGTTTGGGAAGAAAAGCTTCTTTGGGAAGACCAAGGCATTTCTCTGGTCCTCTCAGCTCTCAGCTGCGCTGGATGGTTCGCTCAGTAACGCATCGGTTCTTGCTTCTATTTCCTTGAACAGCTTGATGAAAGACGAACAGTTAGGGCAGCCAAGAGAAATAAATTTCATGACATCATTCTCTGGTGTATATGTTTAAGTTAATTAGTCATGCTCAATTTTATTTCTTTGTTCTCTAATCTGTCTAAACTATGTTACAGGCTCCACTGATCTGTGAAGACTAAATAATGTGCAGGCTTATACACGGTATTTTCTGACTAGGAAGAAAAAGCTCTTGTTTATTTCTCTTAACCTCTGTTGAGGAACCTTAACCATGGGAAGAAAATAGGAAACAGGTCTGATACAGAACTAAATGTTTACTGATGTATTTTTAAACAAGTGAAGTGTACTGACATTGTCAGGTGAAGACAATATAAATATTGCTGCAGACTTTTAATTGTATATTGACTAAGAAGTGGATTTTTTTTTTCCCAGCTGTGTAATATGTCTGGTGATTAATCTAGTATCCATTAGGAGTGCAAGACATCAGTGCTATGCACAATAAGTTCTTTCAACCTCAGTCCAAGAACCATTTTGCAGGCGTAATGCGAGGATGCCTACAGATCTGTGTGGGTGTACATAAACTCTAACCTGAACGTCTTGTAGTGTTCTCGAGTGGGAGGGTAATTTCGCCTCTTCATTGATTTTACTGATGTCTCTTATGAGCAAGTAGTGCCATTTCCCTCAACCTGTGATGAATTGTGTGTGCTATACAATGTGGGCTATTGCTCACCAGAGGATTAAGCAGGAGCAACAAACCTGCTTTATTTTCTTCAAACCTTTCATGAGTGGAAGACACTTGCGTCATCTCGTACAATTGTAACATTTTGATACAGAAAAGAAGACTTCAGGTTTTTCTAGAAGAGACTGCCTAGGCTGACAAAAATGCTTACATTGCATCTGGATTGTTTACAAAAAATTGCTACATTACTTGTACTGAAATCTTCAAAAGCAAAGAGATTTTATGAGTAGTCCTAGCACTGTTAAACTAAGCTGTCCTACGTACCTGCAGTAACCATGGTATTTAAAAGTCTGGATTACTGCAGCAGTTCTTTGTCTGGGATATGGTACATACTGTACTTGGATTTTAATGGAGCCATTTATATAGATTTTATATTTTCTCATAAAACTCCTCAAGGTGAATGAAAATAAGCGTGGGCTAAATGTTTTCACTTCTCACTGCTCTTTCTGTTACAGAATCTTGCTGGCTTTCTTAATTGCTAACTTATGCAGTTTCTTTGTCTTCTAGAATGTCGGGTGGTGAAATCTACTTCCTATACCAAAATAGCTTCGAGTTCACGCAGGAGCACCACCAAGAGCCCAGGCCCATCCCGACGCAGCAAGTCTCCTGCTTCTACTAGCTCAGGTAAAGCAAGCAAGCAATCTTTCTTAACAACAGCAACCGTTCTGTTTCAATAGAGTGGGCAATGCACTTAAAATGACACATTTCTGTGGAAAAATGTTGTATGTATAAAACAGCTGGCAGTAAAAATTCACTTCTTTTCTCAGTGGCATCTGAGATCAAATGTCTTCCCAATACAAAATAAAGCTTCAGCGTCTTATAAATCATACTCTGGCATTACAGTGGTTCTATTAACTTTATTTTTTGTGCATGTTTTTGCTTCCAATACCTAAACACTGAGGAAAAAATTGTAGTCTTTGTGCTAGGAACTGAATGAGAACAATACAGAAAGTAGCCTAAATTATGCAGCATAAGATGTGTTGCTAAAAGGTTAATTTCACAATATTTTTTGTATTTTGTTTCTGAGGGAGTGAGGAGGCAGTATTGAGGAAAGGATTGATTAAAGATCATAAGGATATTGAGAAAAGGAGAGCAGGGCAGAGAAAGAATGCAATTACAAATGTGAATGTGGGGTGCAAAGATAGCTGAGGAAGAAATGTCAGAATTGACCTAACAGGCCAGTGATATGGGTTGGAGAAGACACAGCAAAAAGCTTTAGGAAGTTCTGTCTGAAGGGCCTTGCTTTGGCTGCCTTTGTAGTAGCTCCCATTAGATAGCCGATGACTAATTCACCCCTGCAGCTTTTTCCCAAGCAGAACAAATAAATAAACAAAAAAGTACATTTGATGATTTGCCAGTATTGGTGCCTGAAGGTACAAATAATCCTCAGTGTGAGCCAGTTGAGTAGACCCACTCAAGCATTTGCACCATTGCTTGTGAACATGGATTTTGCAAGAGGCAAACAATAGAGCTGTCTGAAAGCCACCTCCCTCTTTCTGCCTTAGTCTTCTGCCAACAGAAAAGCAAATGGCATACTGAAACCTGCATCCAGCACCATAAGGTGGGGAGGTGGTGATCAGAATGGCCCAGTGCTGGTTTCAAAGAGGGTAGGGATAGACCAGATGGAACCATTTATTTTTTTTTTCTTTAACAAAAAGTCAAAGCTGAGAAAAAAAAGTCTTGCTCTGGGATGGAGGAAAGTGGGAGAGACACGATGAGAGACAGAGGCATAGATGTGGGTAGCAGGGCTGGGAGGCAACTTGCCTCCTACACATCCTAGAGAACAGCTGAGATACAGAAACCTGAGAAGAGGTAATGAGATGAAGTATCAATTGTGAGGAACAAACTCAGAGTAGCTCTGTCATAAACAGGTTAAGTTACTTTCTTTATAGCTAGGTGGAACAGAGTTAAATTAAACTTTGGCAAGGGTGGCCCTATTTAGCGTGTGGATGTTACAAACTCTGGGGTTTTTTTGTAATGAATATTCATTTGTGAGTACAGGTAATGAACACTGAACTGTGTACGCTCATTTCTGTGTGAAATAACTGTCCTACTAGGCATAACAAATCTATGGGTTTTCTATGGGACTAGCAACATTTTTTCTGTGTTGACTGTGTGATACCATGTTAGTTTTGGTCCTGAGAGAAAATAGTCCTGTTTTTACTTAAAGATGCTGGGGAAGTATAGGTGAGTAAATCTTAGCTTCTTGCAGTTTACTTCTATAAAGGTCTGGGCAGAATATATTACATACTTCAAAAGATCGGGAGATTATTTTACAGCCTATGGAAAAAAGGGAATGTTTTTACTATACCACGATAATAATTAATGTATCATTAAATTTATAGCAAGAAATGAAACAGTGTAGTGAAAATATTAAAAATGCAAGCCATTTCGGATGGTGCTATGCTGATGACAGATGAAACCAGCTTAAGCCTTTCTTATATGAAACTTAAGGAAAAGGGCACATGTTGGTTTGTCACCAGCAGCATTTCTTCAGGGCTCAGGTCTAGGGACAGTTTTGTTCCATATTTTTATTGATGATCTGGATAGAGGAAGTGAATGCACCGTTAACAATTTTGATGATGATAACAAACTGGGAGGTGCTGTTGACTCTCTGATGGAACAAGATGCTTTGCAAAGGGATCTAGGTAGATTGGAGTGTTGGGCAATGATTAATGGGATGGAGTTTAAGAAGAACAAATGCCGTATTCTGCACCTCGGGTGAAGTAACGCCAGGCACAAGTATATACTGGGAGAGGAGTGGCTGGAGAGCAGCCCTGCAGACAGGAATCTGGGGGTGCTGGTTGGCAGCAGGCTCATTACAAGTCAGCTGTGTGCCCTGGCATCCAGGAGGGCAAATTGCATCCTGGGGTGTGTCAAACACAACATCACCAGCCAGGCAATAGAGGTGATTGTCACCATGTATTCAGTGTTGGTGTGGCCCCACCTTGAGGACTGGGTGCAATTCTGGGCACCACTGTTCAGGAAGGGTGGGAAGGTACTCAAATGTGTCCAGAGGTGGACAACAAAACTGGTGAAAGGGCTGGAAGGTATTTCCTATAGGAAGAAGCTAAGGACTTTGGGCTTGCCTTGTTGTGAGAAAAGGAGTGGCTGAGGAATGACCTGGTTGCTCTCTATGGCTTCCTGAGGAGGGGATGTGGAGACGGAGGTGCTGAGCTCTTCTCTCTGGTATCCAGTGACAAGGCATGTTGGAACGGTTCAAAGCTGCACCAGGGAAGGTTTAGACTGGGCATTGGGAAGCATTTTTTTCTGAGAGGGTTATCAAGCATTGGAACAGGCTGCCCAGGGAAGTGGTTGAGTCAGCATCCATGGAGGCATTTAAAAGATGTGTAGAGATGGCACTGAGGGACATGGTTTAATGGTAGACTTGGCAGTGTAGGTTTAACAGTTGTGTTTGATGATCCTAAAGGTCTTTTCCGGTCTAAACGACTCAGTGATTCTATAGCTAGGAAGCATTCCTTTACCAAGAAATACTATGTGGTTGGTTGACCCTGGATGGGTGCCAGGTGCTCAGCAAAGCCACTCTATTGCTCCACTTCTCAGCTGATCATGCTGAAGTTTTGGTCAGCCCTGAGTTGATCAGGCAGTTGAACTAGATGGTTGCTGTAGGGCCCTTCCTACTGAACTATTCTATTCTATTCTATTCTATTCTATTCTATTCTATTCTATTCTAATTCTATTCTAATTCTATTCTATTCTAAATTTGTTAAGCTTAAAAAGGATAACCAATTGGAAGTGTTTCTATAGAATTTATTTTTAGTGGGGGGAACAGATGATTTGGCTGTCTGTATCTCTGCTGTTTGCTTTTGCAAGTAAGTCAAAGTGTGTGAATGTTACAGTAAGCCTATTTCTAACCTTACATACATGAATACTTAGATCAATATTACTTTTATATAAGGAAACACTATTGTACTAAACACTTGCTATCAAGAATTGTTTTTAAATCGCATAAAACTAAAACCAGTCAATGATTTTTAAAAAATGCAATTTTATATTAGACATTGCATTTAAAAAAAACAGCAGTAGAAAGAAAAAGAAACATTGACTCTTAGATGGTTTTAGACAAAACCCAAAGATCTCCCATGAAATACAAACAATATATACAGATTTCCCTTTTCTGCCACCCAGCAAGCTAAAAATGCAGCCTATTTCTTGGAATTATGTACCCGTGACAGTAGCAGAATAGAGAAATTGCCATGTAGTGCACATATGAGCAGATAATTTTTTCCATGATATCTGCGTTAAACAGCTGAGTACTAGAAAATCTCCTGAATGTCTTGTGCATAGCTGGAAGTTATACTTTTGTTTTCATGTTGTTACTGCTAAATGTATGTACATGTACTTTTATTCTATGTTTTTAAACTGCTTTCAGTTAACCTTTAAACTACTTTTAGGGATTTTTCTTTCATTGGCAATAAACATGGAAAATACTCAAGAAAAAGAGTAGATTCTTTGCTCAGGTCAAAGGAAATACATACATATTACAAAAATTTAAAGGTGTATCATTTTGTGAAGAGTTTTGTCGTAGAACAAAGTTGAAAGAAGTAGGAACAAAAGGGCAGGCAGAAAGCAGTCTAGATAGTGTACCCTTGGCAAAAAGCTAAGCGAGGTGTACGGAAATAGCGTGTTGCTAATTAGAAAGGATCTGATTCCTTTTGTTTCTTTTTGAATCTTGCTGCGCTTTGAAGAGTCTGCACATTCTAACTGCACAAAAGGATCATATGCCTGCTTCAGACTTGAATTAATGTCCATATCAAGATGATACACATGGATAATTACATGGACCAAAAAAGGAAAGTTCCGCAGACAAAGACCATGTTAAAAAAAAAATATAAATCTCAAAGTTGGGTATTAAAACTGATAAAATTGTAGAATGAAAATATATACTTAAGTGAACTTTTATTCTCTTGTGTATGCATCTGTAGTATGGTATAGTCTTTAATGCAGGTATTCAACAGGATGGCTGATTTGGATTTGTCATTTCTAGAGTTAATGAAGACAAAGTCTTTCGGCCATTTTCCCATTGTTAGAGAAGTAGATGTATAAATGAGGCTAAGACGTGTAGACAATCTATTCTGGTTTAAGCACTTAAATGCCACCCTCAACAACTGTTTCCCTTCTTTGACACAGAATTTCAAGTGGTCAATGAGTTAAGCACAACTTTCACTTGCACTAAATGTTTATAAATTCGGTGAAGTCCTTGAGTTCCCTTCTCTGAGCAGATGGTGGTTCGAGGCGATACTTTCCCAAATCCATCCCAATAGCTTCTGAATTGCTTACAGAGATCGAAGGGGTTATTTTGGGCATTGGTCATTTGTTGTTTTTCTGTCTGTGTCTTGTTTTTGCATCTCTAAGTCTGGAACAATAATACTTTACCAAAACCGGTGCTTTGAAGATAAACTCAGTAATGTTAAATCATTTTTGAGAAAATTCTGCCTGAAGGCCCTTGCTTTCCATTTCAGTCTCACCTTGTTGTGGTGACCCTTGACTGTGTGAGGAGCAGGCAAAAGACCCTGAGTGTCCCCTCTCCCTGGTGAGTCACCAGCTACTGCTCTGGAGAACCGTTTCCCTCTTTGTCTCATCTGCTACGGAGGGAAAAGTACTCTTTATGCCAATTCCAATGCTCTTAGATGACTTTCAGCCTTTGCAGGTGTCTTTTGCCCTCTGTTGCCTCTAAAGGCAGTCTCCTTGGCAAGCCTGTAACTCCTATATAGAACCTACCATAAGAGCACTGTCAGGCGTTGCACATACATGGCAATAACATGGGAATAACATCTTGGGAACAACAGGATAAAAACCACTGTCCCACAGGCTCTAGGACACATTGCTACGGCAGCACAGGGCTAAGTGGGGAGCCTGTGAGTGGAAAGCGGGATGCAGGGTTGCAGGGAAAGACCCTGAGTGGAACCAGAGGCTACAAAAGTGCTCACGGCCACAAAGGTTCAAATCTGTGCTCTGGTTAGCTGAGGGCAATGTAAAATGCCTCCGTCTGTGGGAAACACACACTGACTGTCGTTTCTTGAGCTACACAATCTACAGTGAGCAAAAGGACTGCATCTGCCTTTACACCATTTCTTGGCATATTTCAAAGGAATGTATGCCTTTACATTGGTGGTGTTCACCTTTTTTCCATCCTAGCTTCTTCCCTTCCCTTTTTTTCCATAATAGAGCATATGTTTAATGTACTTATATTTTCCTGATAGCCTCCCTGGCTCCTGAGAACAGATGCATTCTATTTTTATATGAAAACACTGAATAATTTTTTCTTCCAAGAGTACAAGCAAGCTAGGAAGATCTGTGTAAGGGCTGACTTCTCCATTATTATGTTTTCTTCAGTTTGTTATTTACATCTGACAGTGTTTCAAAACAGTACCACCAGACAAATCTTGCTGCAGGAGGATTGCTTTCTGGCTTTTTACAAATCCATTTGAGGTATTGTCTGCTTCAAAAGGCTTTCAGTCTAGATAGAGAAGAGAAGCATGGAACAAGGCAAAGAAGAGAAGCAGAGAAAAGGTAGTGCGACCTCCTGGGCTGGCAGAAGGCTGAAGTTTGATTCCAAGTGCAATAGATAATCCTACCTCTATTTAATTTTTCTGATGTCTTCTTAAAGCCTGTAAACCACTTTGATATGTTTTTGTTGGCATCAAATAGTATTTGGGAAAAGGCGTAATAAAAGAGACATTTAATTTCGGTGACACTGGGTAGCAGCTCATTGCTGGTGACTGAAAATTATGAATGTCTGATGGCTCTTCAGTAGCTGGTGGCTTCTGTCCAGCTGCCATTTAACACCACTGGTGGCAGCTTCAGTGTGGATGAAGAGGTAACAGATTCAAAGAAAGCAGCAGCACTTACGTCTTCATCATTGTTGTTTTTAATCAAATCAAGAGCAGCATGAGATGACGGGGGTTACAGTACCCTTGGTCCATTAAATTAAGGAAAGATACTGCATTTGGGTGAACTCTGTTTTACCTTCTGAAATTCCAACTCTAATTTTCAGGACTTGCACTCAACAAAAGTAGCTACTTTCTTTTTTTTTTTCAGTTTGAGCACCTTCTTCAAAATTGTTCTTCTCACTTTTTCTCCCCTGTGAGCAATCTCCTGTTTCTCTCCAGTTATCACTCAGAATATGTCAGATGCTTGAAATCTTATTTGTAATAGCAATTCGGGTATTAAAATTTGTTGTTAAAAAGAGTTATTTGGGAGTTTGGGTTATTTAGTGTGACAAGTGACTATCTCAAGAATACCTGGGTTGATATGTGCCTATTCCAAATGACAAAGGAACATATGTGAGGAATGGATAGAGTAGGTCATATTACCACGGGCTATGTGAGGGTTTTTTTAAAAACTGTACCTGAGCTGAGACATTGTGAAACTGCATGTCAAACTAAAGCCTGATCAAAACTGTAGATGTGCCCTAAAGAAAAAAAGTGGATATGGAAATACATCTTACTGAAGTCAGGTGCTTTTCTGTGCTAGTTAAAAAAAAAAAAAAAAAAAAAGTAGAGGCGTTCCTCTGCAATAAGGTATGTTTTCATTTAGTCTCACAGTTCATCCTTAGACTGTTATCCAGAAACAACCCTCCTTCAACCACCTGACTCAAGAAGGACTTTTGTATCCCGAAGGAAAAAAGCATGACGTATCACATTGTCTTTGGCGAAGTCACGTCTTTATTCACACTGTTACAGGTACTCAGCTGACAGATTTTGTAATAAATATGCTGAAGCAAAATTTTCCTAAAGCCAAGAGCACACACCCATGGGAGTGATGGAGTCATCCTGTGGACCCAGGGATTTTCAGATGGTTTTTCCTTTGATCTTGGCTTCTTTTTAATTTTTTATTTATGGTGTTTGATACTAATCAATGAAAAATTAAATTTCATAATTTTATACCCTGTAACAAAAACAGGAGTTGGTAAGAGAATGAGACTTGGTTATACTGAGTAGTTTAACCCTCTTAAAGGATGAAAAGTTACATGCTAAGTAAAGAAACGTGCTCAGAAATTGTACTGTGTTCACACAGACTGATTTGAGAATCCTAGTCTTTCTAGTTAGGCAAAACAGTTCAAAAGAGAGATTTTCATTAAATCTTATGTACATGTAGATGCTCTATTGATTAGGTACTACATGAAATTAGCAGACAATTTCATAGATAGGAGCTGAAGTGCAGTGGGAAAAAAAACCCCAAGAGGCACTTACCTTCTGAGACTACAGAAAAAAACAAATACAAGTGGATTCCAGGGAACTGCGTTTTCAAGGCAGTCTCCTTTCTTCTGAGATACAAGATATGTCTGCAGTATATGAGTGTCTGCAGCACTTGTCTGCTTGATAGTGCAGACATGGGTGACTTTGGGTTGAGATGGAAGGCCATGTGACGGGTTTACAGTCCCTGCTGAGCTCTGTGCTGCTTGGGCTACACTGTGTGGCTACCACAGGTACCAGTGACTAACAAGGACTCGCGTATTGGTGGCTGCTGGGATGGGGAATGTAAACCTGACCTGCAGGTGATCCTTTCTGCTGGCATTTCTAATCTGCTGATCTGTTGATCAGGTGAAAGTTCTGGATCTGCCAGGCCTTGTCTTCAGTGGCAGAGGGATGTTCTACTTTTATCTGCTTAACTTCTTGACATTAACTCTAGAAAAGATTGAATATAAAAAGGACAGTTTAGCACCAGTTAAAATGAATGCAGTGTTGGTATCTGAGGTTTTTTTCTCAACCAGTTGCATGCTAAGGTAGAACTTTTAAGCCTTGTCTTTACTGGGGAGTCACACTGAGGGCACTTGCCTAATGTGGTGCTCTGTACACACTGTCTTTTGGTGTGAAGACAAAAATGACGAGATGTACACAAGTGGAATACAAAAGCAGAAGGAACAAAAAGGCAAGATATGGTTTATTTCCTAACTACTTTGTAACTACATGATCTTACTGAGATAAAAATGTTGTTTTGGAAAGGACAGTGAAAAACTACAGAAGTAATTGAGACAAGGTCAAATAGTGATCTCACATCAGCGTTTTCTAGCTAACAGTTGCTGAATATGACCTACACATATCGTGACTTGTGTAAAACATTTTATAGCTTAACTTTCCTATTCATAAGTTGTGGCTGTAAAAAAAAGCCTGCACTATTCCCTTCCTCTAGTCTCCTCTTTCTTCTTCACACGCACTCTTGAGTTTGGCAAACCACTTTTTTAAACACATCGAGTCATCTCTATGTGTTTGATAGAGTACAATATGCTTGCACATCAACAGGCAATTCTATAGGAGACTGATTTTAATACAGTGAAGTGGTATTGGCAGCTTCTCAGACTGGCACTTGATGCTTTAATTCATTTTTTCTTGCTTTTTGTTTCTATTACTTAATAAAAATATGCCCTATCAAAGTTTATTTATTGGAATGCCGTCAAAGTACTTTTTATTTGTAGCATTTTCACTTGTTTATTATCATAATAATATTCATAAATATTATTGTATTTATTATTCACATTATCATATGAAAACCTGTTTTGGTTTTCTCTCAGTAGATGCTGGTATCCAGCTTTAGTGCTCTATTTTATGGGTTTTCCCAAGTTCATGTGTGTGCCAGGTGCTGGAAAAGCCAATAGAAAGACAGGTCGTTGCCCTGTTACACATCCTCAGCAACAGAGGACAGTAAGGAAAGGAGTTCACGGCTAAGCGGTCGCATACATCTGCTCTGAGCAGCCACAGTAATTCTGTTATTGTTGCAGCTTTTTAATACATATTTCACCGGTGAAATTTTGAACTGATAAATCTTTTTCATAAGACGATAGGAGGGCGCTGTGTGTTAAGCTGAAGTCTGTAACCCCTGCCATTTTATGAATAAAAGTGACAAGAAACCTTTTGCCTCACTCAATAAAATGATCAATCACAATGATGATTTACCAATTTCGTATGTCTTTATCTACATCAAGGTTCCCTCTAGGAACATGTGCTGTATCAGTCAGTGAGAAATGCAGTGCAGATACTGGATAGAAATGCAGTTTCCAGCAAAAATGCATTCCACCTAGAAATGGATTTTAGGGCAATTTAGTGATCAGGGATGTAGTATTATTATGAAATATTATAGATTTTATTCACGTATTTGTTGCCATGTTTTCTGGTCATGAGCAGCTTATGTAAGAATGGTGTAAATGATTGTAAATGGAGTAATGATTGTAAATGGAGTTCAGGGAGGGGGTCAGAATCACTGCAGTCTCTTCCTGGTACACAGCACCTAATATCACCTCTATTTGCAAATTCAGCATAATGACTCAGAAGCACTGGAAGCCATGAACAAAAAGGTGAAAAGGGGAGGCCTCGGGAATGTACTGGGAAAATATCAGGAATTACCATTTCTATCCTGTTGTGATGTCTGTCTTAAGGATTATATTGATAATATCAGTATAAGATATTGTAGATATCAGTATAAGGTAAGAATAAAGTAATAACAGCAAGAGCAATCTATATCTCCAGGTATGCAGAGCTTCCAGAAGGATTGATCTTGTGTAGCTTTGGAAGTTTACACTGCAGTGGATGCTCGTAGTGCCTTGTTCATCAGGTCAGGTTTAGATGGTTGCTTTGGGATGACACAACTTGTGTTATGACAGCAACTTGGTTAAAATAAACTCTAGAAAACTAATTCAGATGTAGAAGCGAATATAACAGGTATATGAAGATTGGTAAAAGGAATCTCATCTCCAGGGCTGATGGCCATCTCTAGAGTTTCCTAATCAGCTCTCCATAGGAAGTCCTTGTAAGCTTTCCAAAATCCTGGGTGTTTCATGTATTGGCACCTTTATAATTTGGATATGGGTAAGGAGGTGAGCAAACTTAACTTAAATCTCCTGGGGGTCTCAATTCATTAATCGTGCTCTTGATTTCACATATTGCAGTTGGCCAACATAAGCACAACTATCATAATTTTCCTTTTTAAAAATGCAGTTGAAGAGAGCATTCAAACTTAGCTTAAACACTCTGGATACTCTGGTGAAAAGTAAGTAATTTTTAGGATTTAAAACACTTTGTTTTCTCATCCTAAGTAGATACTCGTCAACATACTATGCATCAATAGGGAAATACATCAATAATTAAATACACCTTTGCGTCTATTTGTCTCGTTCCACTTGGTTGTCTTGTTCCACTTGGTAGCCTCAAGTTTTTGTCTTCAGGACAGAATAATTGCTATAGTAATTCTAAGAAAAACTATTGTTGAAAGTTATGGGGAAGGAGTCAATCTGTAAAGAACAGGAACCAGTGCCTAGTGTTACAAAGTGTATTAAAATGTATCTGTTATCTTAAATTTGCTTATAATAATAAGACCTAAGAGTATCTGCTTGGTTTAAAGAGAGTGCAGAGCACTAGTCCTGTTACCCAGCAGTCTTGAGGACTAGGTCTGTGTGAATAGTAGTAGTTAAATGTTAGTTTCTAAATTATGCCATAGATGTCTAGAAGACACCTTTTATAACTTTACAAGTTTGAGATTCCCAAAAGCTCATTTTTAATGTCCTCATCTTGCTCTTTTCCTAAATTATTTCAGTGATATCGGTAATAAATTTTATTTTAGTCACTGTTGGACAGATCTGTGGGGTGTTTTGCTGAATTCTGTGCGTTCCCGCTGCACTTAGTACAGTATTTGAATGAGTGCTGATATGTGCAAACCATTGTCCTCTGTATAAAGATATTTTGAAGCCTAGCTGAGTGGAATTGTTTTCTATAAATCCAATTAGTGCATCTTTTTGTTTCCATAGTTGTGCAAATATGTTGCACCTTTACTCTAAACAATGCCTTGCACAAAGTGATGTTGAGATTGGATCACTTATAGCACCTAAGCACTGTTAAGTGATTGTCCTTTATCAAGCAGTATAATGTGTTTTATTGATGTGTGTGGTGTGGTAGGTATACATGTTTCTTCATTATAATGTGTGGGCCCAGTATTAGCCAGTAAGAAAAATGTATTATGTAAAAAGTAAGAAGAATTTTTTAAAAATGCCTACTATATTATCCAAAGGAATTAGCATTTGCTAGATTGCCAGTCAGCCAAGGTTTTACAAGAGTTATTGTCATTTTGATTTTTGGATGAGTCATTTGGTACATTGCCCCCAAAGGCACCTCATTATGATTCAGTGCACAGCATATGAAATTGCTTAGGCTTTCGGGGCTCCATGGAAAGCGAGTGGGGGTTGCAGTGGCTCAGCGTTGTGAAGCAGCAGCATTATGCTTAATTGACACCTTTGATGTAGCCCTAAGACAGCACCTGCACCTCCCACTGCTGCTCTGAAGACGTCAGCCTTACGCAGAAAAGGCTTCTGCTTATGAATTCTGCATCGCTTTCAGCTCACTCTGTGAGCAGCCCCAGCTATCCTTAACTAATCCCATTGCTTCTCAGTTTGGCTACAGCTTGGCTTAGTACAGAGCAGGAATTTTGCTGCTTGCTCTTGTCAGGTTAAACAGTCAGATTTTGTCCATGTTAGAACTCATAGAAGGTAAGTCAAATGCCTTGTTGATATCCTTAGTATGAAAATATTCTCCTAAGATTCAGAATCTGGTTGCCTATTCTTTTTATCTTAGCATTTACAAATGCGGACTGTGATAGAGCAGTTGCTTGTTTAAGAATATTTACATGTATTTGTGATACATGCTTCGTAGTGTTTCTGTCAGTGCTTCACTGTATTATTGATAGCCTCTCATGTGATTACTTTGTAGTAGAATTCTGTCCTCTGCTGGCATTGTTTTGTTAATTTATTGGATAATGTCATATGCATGCGAAGATGCTTCTAAAGAGATAGGCACCGACATATATGAAGAAACTTGCTTATTTGAGAAAGTGATGCTTTCCTGTAAGTCAGACTGAAGGAGTTATATCCAATTCATTTGCCTCTAGAAAGCCCTTCTGGATTAAGTCTGAGGTGATGTTTGGGTCAGATAGTATTGCAAAAATCTCTTCAAATGATTGAGTAAGGAAAAGCAAGCAGCTGATTCGTTCTTGCAAGCAATACTGTTTTATTTTTAGAGGGTAGCACTTCAAGCACTAGTTAAATGGAATGAAAAGGTTTATATATTGTGTCTTTTAAGGCTAACAAAGCACCTTGTTCCCCATTACTTTCAAGTACAGGAACAATATAGTTCAAGAAAACATGATCATGTTCTCTGCCATTGACTAAAGTCTTTTCAGGTTGTTTCAGTATTTGCTTCCACTCTGTATAAAAAATTTTCTTCATGAGCCAAAACTCTAAGGAAATAATTCTTTTTTGAATTACCTTATTTAATGCTTAAAACATTAAGCAAAAGCAAATGAATCTGTTTAATGAATTTAAAAAAATGATTTAACTATTTTGTTCTTTTAATAATGTCTTGTATTTATTTTTTTCAATTTCTTGTCCTTTTAGTGAATGGAACCCCTGGTAGCCAGCTTTCTACTCCCCGATCTGGGAAGTCTCCAAGCCCATCTCCCACCAGCCCAGGAAGCCTACGGAAACAGAGGGTAAGGAAATAAGGAAACTGGTTTCTGAGCATGGCTGGGAAGAATCCAGCATAGCCATTATCCAATAGCCTTCTCCCTTCTGATCCCTTGAGTGCGTGTAGAGCCATAGGGTGGAAGAGCCTGGCTACAATCCTTGTGTTTGTAAAACACCCTGAAGTGGAATACAACTGTTCTGTGTCTGTCAAAATGCTAAGTATACTGGGAGCTGTTTTATCCTTGAGGGAAAAAAACCAGGGGTTATCTCTCTCCTTTTTTACAAAACTTTTTGTTTGTTTGTTTTACTTTCTTTTTCCAAATGTTTCACAACTGAAAGAAAATGCTCATGTTGTCAAAGGAATCTCTTTTGTTCCTGACTCACTGTGGGCATATGTCACTTGCACAACCTACAGACTGCTTTGATTTTGAAGCAAGGTGAAAGAATGCACTGTGGAATTTAGCTGTGATATCACAGTCTTGTGCAGTGAAGATACTATCAGCACCAAGGCAACGTGAGACTTGTCAGTCACTTTCCCGGACAAGAGTTGATAGTAGCTGTAGGTTCCCCCTAGTTATCCTGTATGGAATCTACATTCCTTCCTAAGGAGGAATCTATGATATTCCTAAGCATCCAGAACTAAGCCAGTGCCTATGTTACTGCTGTAACCCTCTGATAAAATATTACTCGTTCAACCCAAAAGCTCCACATGCTGATTTAATTAATTGTGTCTGTTTAAAAGCAATAGGACAGATGTCTATGTATTTTCTGCTATTTTCTAAACTGTGGTCAGTTCTCAATGGAAGCATTCCTAAGGCAGTACTCTACATCTCAGACTTGTTTATAAACAGAGTTTGAACACATGCTTTTTCTGCCTTTTCAGTTTTTAAATAAAGACATAATTTTTGTCTCTCAAAGTCAGCGAATTATGTACAAAATTGGCAGTGCTTGACTTTAGGGGCTGGTACAGACCTGATTCACCAGATACCCAGATCAGGAATAGCTGCAGCACGACATGACTCCCTTCTAGCCTATGGACCCTTCTTCATTTCTGATGTATGCCAGGGAACTGTGCATGCCCAAGTCTTGCCTCTGTCTGGGATACAGCTATGGGTTTCTGCCATGGCTTGTTTATAGACACAGGAGCTGACTGTGATCTTGCAGAGTAGGGAGAGCCAGAGAGCAGCAGCTTGGAGCCTCAGGGTAGTGTCATGGTTTTCATCATCCAGTACACAGAGAGTAAAGATGCAAGTTCCAGTGGGTAAGCTGGTGCTAAAATCTTCTTGAATGCAATGTCTTCCCCACCTGTTTGTTCTCTCTCTCTCGGCTTATTAATGAATCATTAATAAGTCACTGAAGAGGGAACAAAGAGTCTTCCAAATGAATTATACATTGATGATGTGAGGGCGTCTGTTTAGATGGATGATACCAGTTTACATTGGATTTGCATTTGCTGTAAGGCTGTCTCTTTTCATTGGTAACTTTCCTAAACTTTCTTTCTCACCACTGATGCTTCGCTCTCCACAGTGAAGAAATGTTTTTCTGCTAGCGTTTGTGGATGGGTGAGTGGGAACCATGTGATCAGCACCATTAGACACAAGGGGTTTCTAGGCACAAGATTTCTGGCTTTCAAATGTGAAGAGGAGAGCAGATGGGCTTCTTTTTATGTGTAAGTGTAATAGGATCACCGAGTGGCAGTGTTATGGATGCAAAGTGCTATGTAGCGGTAACAAAATCAGACTGCTAACTGTCGAGAAAATAAATATTGAAGTAAACTACAGGAGAGATAAGACGTTGTTAAGGAGTTGAATTCTCTTCTCAATATTCGTATTCAGTCCCTGTGACCTCTGCAGGGGACCTTTCATGCTTGTCTGGCTTTATTTTAGAGAGATTTATTTTTTTTACCTGAAGAAACATGGAATATATTCATGTAAAAATAGATTGCAATCATGTAAAATGCATTGCAATAATATTATTTAGGTTACAAAATCAACTTCTCAGAAGTTCAGAGGTGGAAACGTTACACTCAGTCTGAGAATTTATTTCATCTGCTTTCATGTTTAAGTTGTGAAGTGAGTGAGTTAGAAGTTCAGTGTAAAAACATATGATTGTGTCATTAAAGGTTCTAATGTGCATTCCAATGAGTAAATTAGACATTAAGCAGTGCTTGCAAATCATAATTTCATTGTTAGCAGTATAAATGGTGTTCTGTTTAGTTTTAGTACCGTCTTCTGTGTGTCGTTTAAAAATTTAAATTCTACTTAGGCAAGAGGTTATTTTATGTACCATATTGCCATAAACCAAATTGGAGCCCAAAGCATTTTATTTTGTCTTCAGTGGCTTCAGCTACAGGGCTGCCAAGCCAGCTGCAGGACGAGGTTTATTCCCTAGAAGGTTGTTGAAGTGCTGGTATCATGTGATAGACTTACAAGGGAGAAGAGATGGATTTAAGTTCCCATCTTGTCCCCGGTGTTGAGAGGTGAGGTGTTCCTAATGTTGGCTGCTGTAGCCATGATTTGGGGTTGATGGTGATGGTCTGTCTTTCTCTCTTAACCTGTAGTTTGAGGGAGCTACTGCTTTAGAACTGAAATAAGATGCTGGGTCCTGGGAACACCAGCTCAGATGTGTAATGTGGGTTTTCTGTGCCTCTCTCTGTGCAGTTAGAGTTAGAGGAGTTCCTGTTCTCTCATGCCATCAGGTACATGGGATGCCAGTGGTAGGTACTGGGTCTGGAAGGCGATAGGAATATTTCCTCTAGCCTAGCCTGGTTCCCCTTGACTTAACCAATCAATCAGCTCTTCAGCATCCCCATCCAGTGCTATGAGGGAGTTGTAGGCTTGGGACATCAAAATGCTGAGGGGTCTAGGCAGGCTGCCAGTGTTCTTCCTGGGAAGTACAGGTGAGACGAAGTCATGCTTTTGAATCCAGAGGCAACAAAGCAAGGTACCTCCACAAAAGGAGGGATCTCTTCCTGGGAGTAGTAAAGACCTGTGGAGTGCATTAGGCAGCTTAAAATAGGGATTAATCATCTTACTTACTGACATTTCATCACTCATCTTTTTAAAAAATAAATTCTGGCCTTTGAATGAGGGCTTTCCATTGATGTAAATAAAGCCAAAAATGCTGCTGTGGTACATACTCAGGAAAACAGTACTCTTGTAACCCTATAGATAAAATTTTGTACCCTCAAAAGCCAGAATACAAAAAGATAAAGTTTATTCTTTCTCATTTGCATATATATGTGGCTGAGTTGTCTCCAGAAATTCAGAAATCAGTGAAAGTTATATTTTTATAATCTTGTGCGAAACTCAGGCTATATTTGAAGAAAGTAAGATTTGAAAGATTAGTTTCATGGGTGTAATTCACAGAGTTGAAAGTGAACTAGGAACAATTTATCAGCTATCTTAGCTAACTGTCAACCAATTTGCAGCTTCTGAATATTTTAACTAGCAGGCTGTGTGCTATAGTTATGCTTTCTTGCAGTTTAATTATTTCTTTAGTCTTAAATAGGAAATTAAGATTCTAGTTTTTAAATTGTTATGAACGCCATTTTCTTTGCCCCAGAGGATTAATACATCTGAAATTCATGTTTATAGCAGTTTGAAGGAGAGTTAAGCACACAAATGTAGTTCCTACTGCAACAGAGTGCAGTTAACCATGCAGACCCAAAAATGCAACATGGCATTTAAAAAAAAAAATTAAATATTTTTCTATGTCCCTAGAGATTGCAACCTATAGAATAAAAAAAGGTTAGATTTAAGGTACCTCTTGACCGATTAGATGGGTTGAATTCTATGTATATAAGGATTTTTTTGAGTTGTATGTATCCAAGAAGTCTGATTCATTCAGCAATTTTTGTCTTCTTATAAATCTATGCAAGATAATAAATAGCTTCTCCTCATAGTTTCAAGAAACACAGCTCTCTGGCTAATTATAGCCAAGGAAAATTCTTTCAGAAAGAAAAACTTTTTAAGACTCTCAAATATTTAAAAGCAGGTGAAAAAGCAGAGAAAGTGTCACTGAAATCTTGTAAATGATTTTGTCTTGAAGCAATCATAGAGTTATTAAAATAAACACAAAAATATTTTCTAAGTATTAAAAGTCAGAAACGTCTTCTTGGTCAGTTCCAAATGCATATTTTTTACATTCAGAAGCAAGAGCAGTCACCTGGGAGATACTGTTCACAGGTTTGGGGTGCTACCCTCTCTAGCAAATAAAAAGATTTTTTTTTTTCTGTACTATGTATTAGAAATTCCCAAACTGTATATTCTCAAAAGAAATTTTAGTAATTAACTAACTAGTCAGTATTCAGAAAAAGGTGGTCTTATCTGTTTAAAATTCTTCTCTTGTCTAGATTGTATTTAAATAGATTGTAACTAGAAATGTATTTAAAATCTGATTTTCACTCTGCCAGTCTAATGTCTTCTACTGTGTGTATACACGCCCATTGGCAGAATACATGCAGAATAAGCATTCTAGGGAATCAAACCCCCCTTTAAGGTACTTCAATCCCTTTTACATCATGTCTGCAAGTAAAATATAAACCTGCATAGGTTATTGAGATAATTGTAGATTTGAAATTTTTGAAGCATTCATTTTAGCTGGTCCTTTTTTTATAGTATAGCTTTCAGATTTGTTCATTTCTTGTCTCAGTTATCTTACTGTGATTAAAAAACGCAAAACAAATCCATCCAAGGTTAACCCTAAAGCAGGCTCCATCAGCTTTCCCACTCTCATGTTTTCTTGTATTTTGTCTCACAGGGTTTTTTGTTGCAATTTGTTCATATGTTTTATATGGAAAGGACTCCCCAAAACACCTTAAAGATATCAGAGAATGGCTATGAGATGTGCTGGGCACCTGCCCAATCAGAACTCCTCTGAACCATCACTTATTCTTAATCCACCTTAAAAAGGCAGTGCCCTGTGCTCTACCACTTCTCTTTTTTGAACTTTCATTCCGTGCTGCTGTTTGTCTCGATGAGAATTGTAGTGCTGTGTAGGTGGGATAGGGCAGTGTATCATCCCATAACACCTCTGGCACTTGGGGATTATCTGATCCGTCAGAGGATCAGAGTGTGTTGAAAGAGTGGAGTGGGTCTGTGCTCTCAGACTCTCCCTCTGCTGTCATGAGCTGGTTGCTTGGCTACCGACAGAAAGAGACGGTGATGGGGGACAGATGTAAAACACGCTGTCTTTTTATACATGCACACAGACACAGAGGGGCTGTGGAAAAGGGGCACCATCGTCTGTACAACACAGGCAACGGCAATACTGAGTGTGAGCAGTGCAGGGCTCAGATGTTGCTGGATCCATGCTGCATCACCAGTGGGTGGCAAGTTTTTATTACCTTATATAAGGTAAGCGCTTACTCTGCCACTCTGCCACTGCACAACAGAAGGGAAATATATTCCCTTAGAGATTAAATTAATGTTTCCAAGTTTCCAAACCATTAGGAGACTCTTCAGAAGAGATAAATATTGTTTGAATAGTGTTTAATAGGAAAGACTCAAAGAAAAAAATAATTGCCTCTGAGAACATGTTGTACATTGAAACTTCAGCTTTATTTACTAGCCATCTATTTTTTATTTAAAATAATAATATGACATTAAGACAACAATATGAGTATAAAGAATGTGTATTTTGTGTTAAACAATGTCTTCTGGTCCACAGTAACAGAAAGAATATAAGACAGTTGCAGTGCAACAAATCAAACACAATAAACAAATCTATACTGCACTTCATCTTACAGGACCTGTATCGCCCACTCTCTTCGGATGATATGGATTCAGTAGGAGACTCAGTGTAAAAGAGAAAATGGAACAATGTTTATGGTTTGTGATTTGATGAAGGTTTAACATTTTTAAAGAAAATAGCTGCTAATTTACAGTAATAGTGAATCGCACAAAAGAGTTTTGCATATTTAATATTAACAACATGGGACCAAATTAATTCTAGTGTGTGGGGGTATTTTTTGGCTTTATCACTGCATTTTAATGCAAGAATTTGTAATGAATGAGCCATTGAATATGTCCATCAAATCCAGAACAGCATTGTGCATACTTAAAGGCACAAAGATTGGATAAGGTGAATATAACACACAAATCCATAGCGGGCACATTTATGAATAGCACTATTTTTATCATCTAAGGTACTGATTATATGTTCTGTTTTTACCATATGTGTCTTTATTCATTTTGGTATGAACAGTTAATGAGTACTTTGCTTTTACCAACGAATAGGTAAAATGCAGAGAAGAAAAAACCTGCCATATTAAACTGCTTGCACGACGCTGTCTGATCCCAACACGCACACTTGGAACACTCTGAGTTTAGTCTTTTTTGTCTAAATGAAAAGAAAGTGAAGAAATCCTGTGTGGTCACAGGACAAAAGTAAATTCTTTCAAAGCAGTGTTCAAATTCTCTTCACTGCGTTGCCATCTGATGACTGTAAACAAAAGAGTGTTCACAGGCATTATGAATGTTTTACCTGGCAAGAGCTGTTAATGCTGATCATCCATGTGTTGCAAGTAAATATGGACAGATTTCTGACCGAGGGAATACGAGGGCCTGCTGGCTAGCAGCGTCATCTGACATACATATGATGACACCTTTTGGAAAAATATATTTTGCCTGAGAAAGTAATTGATTATTTTCACTTATGTTAAGAACAGGAACATCATTTTTTATTTGCTGTAAGAAGACATTTTGTGCATTTTAAAAAGAAAGCCTACAGAAATGGTGATACTGTAAATCATCCTCCCATTGACCTAATTTTTCTGTTTTCACAGTATCTAGAGGTACTCTTTTTGTACAGCATGAATATGCAAAACTCCTTTAGTGTTGAAGTAGGTCGCGCATTATAACCAGTTGCTTAACAAATATCTACTAATTTTTGTTTGTTTTCTGCTGCTTTATTGTGAGAATTTTAGTCTACTTAATTTACATAATAGCAATATTTCCCATCATATGTTGTATTTAAGCCCATAGTGTAGTGATCCCGCACTTTTGCAGTCTTATACCTTTCCTTTCATTTTCTCAAATACTAATGATTTAAGAATTAGAAATCAGCATGTTTCTGATTCTCAACAAAAATCTATAGAGATTATATTTTTGAGCTACTTAGTGATAATTTAATATATTTTGAAATCAGGAAAATTTACTTAATTGAAAAAAAGGTTTAGCTGCCACATGCCAACTTGTAAATGTAGTGAAATAATTCCTTTAGACTGATTTGTCCATAATAAAATTCAGCGGATGGAAAATGTTGGCATGTGATGTTATGGCTTCACTGTATCAACATAATTTTCTTTACAGAGGATACTTGCAAAAAGAAATAAAAGGGCAGCAGAATACAAAACTTACCTTCTCTGTTTCCAATACTTGGTTCCAGTATCACCTGGAGAGAAAGTCATTGATCCGGCAGGTTTGCTGAAGCAGTCAGGTCATTCCCTTTTGAAATGCATGTTTTGCCATTCCTGCTTCAGGCTTCAATCTAAAACTGTTCCCAGCCATAAGAACAGTCCATCCCTCACCCCATACCTTACTCCTAAGGCTGCCCTGTTCTACTGAAAAAGTTAGCAGCTGTGAAGTTACTTGCATTTTCAGCTGTTATGAGAGAATGTCTTCACAAAATGTATTACTTGATCCTGAGAAATGCATTTTATATAAAGGTGCATTGGGATCAGTTTCCAAAAATTCAGGCAACTCGACCAGATTGAACGAAATATTTACTGACGTTTTGAAAATTGTTTTTTCCTATAAAGAAAAAAAATTCCAGGAATTTTATTTTTCCTCCCTTCTCCCATATAGGCTACTGCTGCTTTAGGCAGTTTATTAAGAATGTTTGTTCTGCACAGGGAGCACGGATTGCCAGCAAACCTGAATGCCATGGCTTTGCTTAGCTGTGGAAAAGAAAAATGGACTTTATATCAGTAATTGTTATCATAGTGAGTTCTCCATCAAGACTGTTTTAAAAAAGAATATGCTAGTCCATAACATTTAATCATTTCAACATATGACTTGTATTAAGGGGCTATTCAGGGGCAAGACGTATCATTAATATTTCATTTAAGGAATGAAAGTCCCTTAGAGATTGAAAAGGTACACTGTTTATAGACTTTGAGACCCTTTTTTGTGTGGAATGTAATTCCCGTTATACATGAGCAGAAATGAAATGTTTCTTTTGAGCAAGACCAGAAGGTTTCAGTTTATGGGTGAAACTGAAATTGTGTTCCTTGATGCTGTAGTTCTGCTTGCAACAGCACAGGTTTTAGTTTGTTCCTAGATTTCATCAACTGCATTAAATAATGGAATAGCTTAAGCAACTTTATAGTGTTTGAACCTCTGATAGTTCTCTGTATGCTGCATTATTTGTGCCTACTCTAAGGTGATTATGATGTAGCTAAAGAGTCTTGTGTAGATTGTGAAAGCTTTGCTTCCCTTTGAGCTTTATGAATACTTGTGATTATTTCCCTAATGCTTTCTGCAACTTTGTTTTGTTTTGGTTTTTTAAAATCTCTTTTCTTCTTTTGTGCAACAAGCAGTTCACGTGTGAAGCACAGAACGTGTATGTTCATATTTACATGCACACACACACACGCACACAGATTAATGGCTTTGGAACCCATGCGCTGTTACGTCACATTTGTGACTTTAAACAAATAAGTGGGGAAAATGTTTTACCAGGAGGATGCTCGTCTGGTGGGATTCACTACAGCTCTGTTAAAGTCGGCGGAGCTGCACCAACCAGTACTTGCTGAGCAGCTACCCCAAGGAATTCTGTACAATTTAAAGAGATCACATCTACCAACAAGGGCTAAGTTCAAACTGGTCAGAAGTTAGTGGCAAAGCCACTGTTGGCTCCGAGGTGGGAAGGATAGAACCTTACGCACAAATACAGACACACAGACAAAACATTAATCCTAAATTGAAATTTGAAATTTGAAAGTTTGAAATGGTATTCTTTTGACATGTTCAGTCTTATTTCTCCTCTTGAACTCTACTGCTCTGCAGTGCATTAAGTCATGCAAAATTAGAAGTTCTTTTGTTGAAATCAGTAAAATCTTTAACATTCATTATGCAATGTGAAAATTGCTTTCCAATTTGTAAAATAATTCAGCAACAGCACATTATATTTAGTTATTTTTCTCTTCACAAATCATTTTCACAGGGCATATTTGGCTGAAAGATGAACTTTCTGGCGTATTAATATTGCGGCTATAAAGGTATATTACAAGAAAGGATATATAATGTTCAACAGCGTAGAAGAACAACTGGATTGAGATTGTGTGGTGAAAATTGAGATAAATAATAGCATTTTCTTCTGCAGTTTCATAATTCACACTACAGTGTGAACTCTATATGGTGCATATGTTACAAAAACTGCACTCTGAATGTAAAATTAATTCGCAGTAATATAGAAAAGAACCTCTGATCAATTCAAGTTTACTGTTTCTGTCAAAAATGTAGAGAAATGAAGAGACAGAAAATCTTTATGGTGCTAAATTACCTCATCACTTGATGAATGCATAGATTAATGTTGTCTGTGCTTTTTCTTGTATCCAATTAATGGTGTGCAACCAAATACAGGATTGGTTTTTATTTAATCTTCACTTTCAGTTCTATCTGCTAGTGACAAGAGCTTGTAACTATGAGTGATGAAAAGTAACTTTAGGAAGCACAGCCAGCAACACCTTTACATGCAGAGCAAAGCGAGCGAGTGGTTGTCACCCCCTTTGGAAATGGGTGTGCTTCCCCCAGGAAAGCCCTTCCATCCAGAAAGCAGGGTCTGCTGAGCAGAGCAGGGCCTACTCTGAGCTGTGCTTGCTGCCATGACGATTTTGGCTGGCTCAGTTTGCCTCTCTCCAGCTGGCGGCTGCTCCCGGGCTGGCCGAGCGCCCCGAGTCCCCGCGGCAGGCAGTGAGTGGGTCTCTGGGTGACACCCGTGTCATGTCGGCGCGCGTGAGCGCAGGGCTGGGCACGCACGCGGTGCGCACGCGCTCCTGTGCGGTTTTGTGTCTGTGATTGCGCACGGTGATTATGCCCCAGTTTGCTTAAGTTAACCCTCAGCAGTGAAGTATGACGAAAGCTGTACTGTATTCAGCGTGTGCTTGTTGTCTGATGTTATATGGGGTAATTAGGTTGTGGTTCGCCCTGCAATACAGTGTTTTGGAATTTGGACTCTAGTGAAAGAGGAGCTAACAATGTTTGCGCTAAGACCTCTTCATTTTCTTAGTTGCACTATGATATTGTAAATATTGGCACATTTACAACATAAGTTTAAGATTTTACAAAGTTATGCATACAATTATTTTTTTTAATGAAAAGTGCTTGGATATTTGCTTTTAAAATTATACCATTTTTGTATTAATGTGATGCAGGAAACCAAAAAGAAAGCTGTTGATTTATCAACAAAAAATGTAAAACTTGCAAAATAAATGCTGATGAATGTTTTATTTCTCATAATCAGCTGAAGAAAATCACGTTCATTTTTGTGCCATTGGTTCATCATACTGTATTGTACTTGTGTTTCATATTTGACCATGTCATCCTGGTTGCAATTTGTTATTTTACTAGATTTAACATTAATGTAGATTATTGTAAGTGATGTAATAAATATATATTAAAAATACACACTGTTCAGAGAATTTATTTTGGAAACATGATTAACAGGCTTTAACAAAATACTTGCATTTGGTATTGCTTGTTCATTTTGTATCAACATTGTACATCTAACCTTAGTAAAAGCATATGGGATTCATGCATCCTAATGGGTTCCCTTAAACAGTAGATGCATTCAGTGTCTTTTTTTAGTAATAAACTCTGGGCTTTAGTGTATAGATACAAAAAATCCTTCACGGAGGAATTTGGTCTTCTGTGGGTGTTGTGAAGACAGTAAATATAACTGCCTTGAATTGCTTGTGGGTAACTTTGTGTGCACATGATGGGATAGATTTGAAGTATGAAGTGGGGAATTAGTAGAATACCCAAAGCAAGGTACCAGCTCCCTACCAACAGCTCAGCCCCAGCAGCACTTCTACTAAGACAAGTATTAGGAAAATATGCTTGTGAAAAGCTAATGGTAATGAAACATACGTGGTGTGTTTTAAAATAAGTACCTAGTTTTCTGATACATCTTTCCATTCTTTAAAAATGCATGTCCATAGCCTAGTTTTATTTCTTGTTTGGCAGGGGTGGGGGAAGAGAGATGTTACAATTCCTGACATGTCATCTGCCAGTCTGATGCTTCAGCTGATATTCATACACTTTCCTGGAGGGAACTGTGGGCCTGATAAAAGTTCTGGTTTTGAAATGCTCTTGGTTGCTGGTAAATAGGTCTGCCTAAAAAAGGTGTACACACATAGAAAGGAAACAATACGATAGAAATTGGGAAGAGTGGAAACAAAATAATTGAGGTTTCTGTCTGTACCAAGAAACAGTTAAAAATACCAGGAGAGCTTTTAAAATGCAACTAAATAGTTTAAAGTAAAGTGGTTATTTTGGTATGCCCTTAATTAGGTGGAAGAAATAAAAACCTCCTTTTGGTTGGTGGCTTTTCAATTTTCATTCTGTAGTTGAGTGGAAAAATTTACCTGTGTATAACTTTAGAAGAGGTAAAAGGAAACCTTCACATGGCATCACTGAACATGTAACTTTTTATGTTAACCACAATAAGGATACAGAAATTACAGTAATAACTTCCAATGCCATGAATCTGATACTTTTTGTTTTAATATCATCAGTCTTTTCTGAATGATGCCAAGGGCTGAGTGAGCCTAGGGTTTGAATTATGGCTCAACTTTGGAAGCAGCTGTTAGGAACTAGTGGAGGTTAGATTTAAATTTATTGTTAAATAGCATGTAGGAAACTATGTTGGTCTTTCCGAATTGTCTTGTTACACGAATCAAAGGAGTGTAAGCCTCCAACACTGCAGCTTAGTAAGGGAATCTTAATAAAACAAAGTGCTTCAAGCTTGAAAATTTAACTTCAGTCTGTCAGCTCCATGTCCTTGCAAACTCTCCCATTTGTCCCTCTATCCCTCAAAGAAGAAAACAAACACAAGACCTGATAATACACCAGATAATTGCTTGTGTCATTTGAACTTATCTCTTCTCCAAGCTGTGTAAATCCTGAATTGCATAAATGAACAACCACAAAAAAAAAAATCACTTGCCTCTGTAGAGCCTCTCTTAATTGTCTAAAAAAACAGGGCAGGATGTAGAATTGTTAATAAGTTTGTAAGCAGGTTTGCATACATTTTTTACTGTTCCTTTCCAGATTAAACAGTTTATAAATAAATTTGAATCTGATGTGCCTGTTTAGTGCAGTATCCAAACTGGAAAAGAAAACAATTGCATCATTTCTCTTTCTATACATTGAACTCCATTAGGTTCCATTCTTTCAGCATGAAGATTGTGGACTTTGTGTTTCTTCATTAAGTAATTTTTTTTGTCAACTCTGTACTGTTTGCATGAAAGCTTTTTCCCCTTTTTTCCCCTGTCTCAGCTGGCTGGGCAAGAAAGTGTAAGGTTAAACAAAAGAAAATCAAAAACATTTTTGACTGGATATAGTTGGGAGAGGGAATTTCAGTGTAACCCTTTGCATCTTTCTAAGTTGAATAATAAATCAGTTTATCTTCTTAAAAGCTAAATCAAAATGTATTACTTTACTGTTCTAACCAGCTGTCCTCTGCTTTTGTTCTCTGGTGATGTACCGTTTTGCTGTTCATTGACTCACTTATTTCTTGCTTAACACTGTTACATATTACAGGAATCTTTTGATCCCTTCAAAGTCTTTCAAAGCGAATACCTGCACTGGGTATCTTTATTTTACCATTGTTCATGATCATCTTTAGGCAAAGGGGCTGAGTCTGTCAGGAAGTCATGACAGCTACCTTGCAAAGGTTTTTTTATAACCAGACTGAACACTAGTATGGGCTCCAAAAGAGGTGAGCGTGGTGGTGTAAGTGCTTGGTTTTGGTTTTAACACTGTTTTTCCTTACTGAGTTGAGCTTCATCTTACACATATTACTGACATGCTTATCTTTTTGTATATGTATTTTTTTTAATTCTGTATAGTTCTTTGGAATGGGGACAATCTTAGGAGGCATAATTTAAAGACATTAATAATTCCCTTCTCCTGAGCCTCCTTCCTGAACTTGCACTTTGTTTACTGATTTTATTCCTCACTTCATTAAGCCGATTTTTAAAAGAGTAGAACTCTGACTGACATCCAAACTTAGCGTTACACCTGTGTGCTTTTCTGTTACTCACATTTCATCCAGATGCTTCCTTCATGCTAGAAAAATACAAAGGAATCTATTGTTGAGAGGCTTTGTAGACTCCACATGCACTAATAATGGTTTTGAGAGGTTTCAAAAATAGAATGTAGTGTTTGGGGTTTAAGATTCAGGAATCTGAATTGCACTAACAAACTTCCTAGTCATACTTGTTTAAGTCTCTTTTCATAACTGCTGACACTGTAGTCCTGCTGTTTAGTGGGATTTTAAGATTAATTTAGGACAAAGGTAAGTATCAGGACAGAGACATTACAGCAATTTTTATTTTGCTGCTTTTTTTTTCATGGATTTAACTCAGTTTCCGCTGAGATACAAACTATTTACCAAACAGTTGCTAGATAAATCTCCCACTGAGACATGGCTGAAACTCTATAGCGCTAATGTTTCCATTCACATCAGTGAGGTGTGTGGTGTGCTGGCCATCTGTTTTATAAACCTGAATAGGATCTGAAATCCTTACACCAAAGACCTGATTTTTTTATGCCATCGCTTTTATGAAAGTGTGCCATAAAACTGGCCATGTGCTGGCAACCTGTGCAACTGGACCCTTTTAAATCTGTGCAAAAGTGATGACATTCCAAGCACCTCAGCATCTCTTAAAATTAAAACAGCTAATTGCATTAAAGTGTGTGTGTTGAAGAGATTATACTCTTGCTTAGGGTTTGTTTTTCCCCCCTCCCCATCTGCAAGATCCCTGATGGGGTCCACATCTGTGAGAGCAACAGCGTGCACGACAGACTGCCTCACGATTGGCAAGCCAACTGGAAGGAACACTGAGACCCACAAGGATTGCTGGACCCGCAGGGCTTTCAGCTTGTGAGAACAGCGAGCTAATTAAAGTCTAAATAAATGAAATGTCCTTCTAGCTGAAGTAAATATAAATAAAGAAATGCTTGCGTGTTGTTGAAGAGGACTGAATAAAGACTAAAATATTTGTGTCATGTTAATCCAGTAACGTCTCTTTAATTGTGGAAAGAGGGCTGCCAGCAGACTTGGTGAATGTATGCAAATGTCCAGTTCCTGATTTATTTTCAGTCTGTTGTTTTAATAGGAGGGGTTCAGCAAAGGTAATGAAAAGTATGTTTTTATATATTTTTCAATAATTATTTAAAGTTTAAAAAGTCTCAGTGTGTATTTTTAGCACATCTTCCTAGCTTCCTTGTCACTGGCAAGTTCAGCCTCTGCCTCCAGGCCAATGCTTCGCAGGCAGATGTCACCAAAGGGGCTGTGTGCTTTGTTTGCAGACCAGTGGTATGGTACATGCTACTAATGCATCATTTCAGTTCTTCTTCAGTTAACAAATATCATCTTAACCTTCCCGTCCTTATATGGTGTCGATAAGAAAAGAAATAGAGCCACTTAAAACATCAGTATGAGATCAATTTTTTCCTTTAAATTTTCTATGGGCCACTCTTTTTTTCAGTCTATTAGACTAAACCTAGGTTAAATACATATTTAAGGAGTTTGCCTAAGACATATTTAGGAGTCAATTTAATTTCAGTCGTGTGTAGACAATTAAGATTATTTGTATTTAAATTGAAGCACTTGCTAAAGTGCTTTGTTGAAATGGACCTTTGAAGATGTCTAATTTTGGAAGGACTGAGCAATTGCATTTCTCAGCTAAACCTTGTTTTAAGGTCCTTAAAAAATTAACTCCTCAAATAGAAATTTGAGTGTCTCTAGGCACCCATTCTGAGAAGACGTGGCTGCTGAGTTAGGTCTTGATTTTCACATCTCCCATTCTCACAGATGAGAGCAATGACTGCAATACTGTAAAGAAACCATCAGGGTTCTAAAGAAAGCTACAGTGCTGTGCAGTCAGCAGCCTCGACCTAACATCTGTTTAAAAGTGTAATCTCACTATTTAAAGTGCAAAAAATGAAAAAAATTAGCTGTTTAATAATCTGTTGAAAATCTGGCACTAGCCTTTTCGTGTTTGTACTCCTTAAATGTTGTAATGATTCATTCCTGATCGTAGAAGTAACAAATATTAAACATATTTAAATTGTAATTCCTTTCAGAAAATACTGTGGAGTGGGAAAATAAGTATGAAATTGGATGCCTGTTCTAGGAAAACAAACAAACACAGCAGAATGAGTAGAGAGAACATGTTTTTCTGCTTATTTTACAAGCAGGACTGTAAAGGAAACAATTCTCTCATTACATGTGTATAAAAATAGGCTTTGAGACTGACTTCTCCAGGCATGAGAACTCCTAGCATTTCCCCGTTACCTTGATCCACATCTGCTCATTTGTTCAAAAATGAACCAGAGGTAAGTTTTTACTGAGATGTCACGCAGAGTTTAGCACAGGAATAGCACATATATAAACACGTCCTGACCGTGAAACAAGGGCAGCAATTTCTTAGCAAACTGCATAAAATCACTCAGTGCTGACTTCTTTTGTCAAGAGGCAACAAAAACGGTCCAAAAACTGATTAATGCATTCTTCAATTCTGGTCAAACCTCAGAAGAAATATTTGCCTGGATGAAAAGAGAGAGCTGGGGTTGATTAAAGGAAACAAGGGCAGAGAATCTCATGGTAGATGGGATGTGCAAGCTCTCAGGATTATTTAGTGAAAAATAGGCCAAGTTCAGACTTTGTCTAAGTCATCTGACCTTAGTCTGTTGTGGGAGAAATTAAAAGTTATTCTGTTCAAATGAACTCAGCATACTGGCCAGCTTTTAAGTCTGCTGACTGCCTTTTCCCTGGCTCGGTACTCAGCAAATATCCGAACTGCTGCAACTTCGGTTACTCTTGCTCCAGTCATCAGCTGTGTTCTGCAGTGTCACGAGAGAGACAATTCCAAAGTATCTGTATTTAATTTGTAAAGTGGATTGGCACCATGATTGTGGGCATCTAAAAACCTTGCAAACACTAATAAGGAAGTGATAGTGTTAGTTACACAAAGTACAGCCTGCAATCTATGTAATATATAGGCTGAAGAAGATAATGAAACACGGCAGCACTTTCAGCATGTGAATGATGTGAACCCAAGAAAGTTTTAGTTTTGAAAATCCTCTGAATATTTTTCACTTAAGTTGCAATACAAGGACCTTAGGAAATGTTCAGTTTGGCTTTTAAGTTTGGGGGGGCCACCATTACATTTGTAGCTTCTTCTGGTTTCCTCTGAAGATAGGAGAATCCTGAAGACATGTTTGTGTAACCATTACGCACCACAGGATAAAAGTTGCTGGTGAAATCCAGTCCATCTCAAAAGTCTGTGTAGTTTCCTCCATCCAGATGCATGATGAAGCAGTTTTCCTGAAGTGCATGCCTGAAGTCCGTAGGTAACTGATAGGCATTGATAGGTGCTTTGGAAGGCTTCCCTGGTGAGATCCTGCCTCCTATACTTCTGGCATCCAAGGTGGGTGGCTACGAGTTTCCTTCTAGGGACCACAGCGACACCGTCCTCCCTCCATCAGCTGTACAGACAAGCTCAGACAATTGCAGGACAAGTACTTGAAACAGAGTACAAGTACAGAGTCGTTGCCTCAAGTGAGCTACCCCCCATCAAATCCCTTTATGAAACAGCAGCCATTATTCACCCTGACAATTTCTTTTGCCCATACATTACCATAATGATTGCTCCCTTCTAGAACTAAACTGGGGAGGATTTCAGCAGAGGGAGGTTCGTAAACGTGAGGAATTCTGCCCATAACGCAGCCAAGTACGATCCTCTAGTGCCTGCTGGGTTAATCGGGTCTCTGAGAACACGGTCTCCTGCCTGCAGAGGGCGCACGGCTCCTCAGTTTTCCCTGCCAAAATGTGTGTGGAATAGGGAGAAACTAACGGAGCACACATCACAGTATTCTTGCATGCACATTGCTGCACTTGATGGATCAAGTAATGTGAGGTTACCAAAAGTGTAATTTCAGTGGAAAAATCTGGGCTCTTCCCAAGCATCCATTTATCCCTCCACCAAAGTAAATTGATACTTTATATAGGGAACACTGAAGCCTCTCTGGGACGTGTGTCCAGCAGGAATGTGCTGTGGGTACTCGTGCTTCTTAAAAATCATCTGTTTTCATTTGTGTCTCCATTTCCAGAGCTCCCAACACAGTGGCTCCTCTACCTCATTAGCATCCACCAAAGTTTGCAGCTCTATGGATGAAAATGATGGCCCTGCAGAAGGTAACATTTGGAGGCTGACATTTCAAAGCAGTCAGTGTAGTGATAACAGCAGCTGTGTAGGAAATGAGTCATTCTTCCTGCCGGAGAAGGTGGGAGCATTGCAGGCTGGATGATTTTCCGTGAGGAAGCTCCTCAGCCTTAGCAAACCAGTTAGGTTCTCTCTGGATCAGATTTGATCTGGACATCACTCTTCAGAGGTTTATTTTTTGCAGAATACTTGAGGTATTATTTCTGCAAGCAACACAGTGCTGACTGGCTTATTTCAGTATCTTTGCCTCATCTGTCATGGTAGTAAAGAACACAGTGCAGTCCTGGGTCTTTAGAAAGTCTTACTCCATGCTAAGGCTTTGAGCAAATTGGCTAAGGGACAGGGTCTGCTAGAACACTGCTGGCTCACATGCACATCTATGTACGTGTGTGTGTGTCCGTGCTCCTGTTGGAGAATAACTCTTCATGTTGTCTGTGAGTTCAGACAAACCTCAGCCTCCTGGTGTCCTAACATTCACTTTTAAAACTCAACTGGAACAAAGGACAGAGAAATACGCAGTTAAATGCACTGTCTTAAAGAGTGCAAACACAAATCACATTTCTGAGAGGCTTTTTTTTTTTTTACATTACAATATTTATATAGCAGTTTGTATCAGCTGCAGTTTACAGGCAGCTTTTAGAGGCATGTTAGGTATTTGTAACACTGTTTCAAATACATTTGAAAATAATGGTACAGGAATGAGCACTAAAACACATTAAACTACAAGCTCTTCGTATGCTTAGACACTGTGTAATGCAATTTTACCTAAACATCTGGTACCCAGGTTGCATGTGAGGTAGTATTATTGAGAACATTTGTTTAAAAACTAAATATTTATTAGTGGGGGATGGGGAGAACTAGCACTTAGCACATGAGGAGTTTTATGGATGTCTCAGTTTACAGGATGTAATAAAATAAGTGCTTGAGTGTTGGACTTCTTTGGTACATATATTTAATCATGCTGTGTCAAGGAGTTCCAGCCCTTTTTGGAGGCTGGTCTGCGCTTGTGCAGATCACAGAGGCCTTTTCATAATTAAAAAAATACAGTTTTGGTTTTGTCTTGGGGGCATATTGCAATGGCAATGGTAAACTATATAGCACTCAAATGGTGGTATGTTTGAGCCCCCAGAAGTCTTATTTTTCATTATTGTATCTGCGTGAAACCTGTTGAGTATATACAATGTCAGCAGCATGGTTTCACTGTACAGTAAGTGAGATACTGACTGAATGGTTTCCAGGCTCCTAAACTGTGGACTTAAAATGCATGTTATGTGCAACATCTGTGTTTCCTTCACTAACAATAAAAATGTACTAATGATTCTTTCAGAAGTGTTGGAGGAAGGTTTCCAGGTTCCAGCATCGATAGCAGAGCGATATAAAGTTGGAAGGACTATAGGAGACGGAAATTTTGCTATTGTGAAGGAGTGTATAGAAAGGTGAGGAGGATAATATGCTTATTACTGTAAAAAATAATCATTAATGTCATGCTTTTTCCAGATCATATCTCTATTCGTAGAATACAAAAATGTAATATGGTAATGTCTCAATGCCAGATGGAAAAACTAATGTCCTTGTCAAACGAAAAAAAGAGTGAGTTCACAAGGCAGTCTATGAATTTAATTCTTTGTGGGGTTTATATGGGTTTTTTTTCTGCTGCACCCTGCATGATTTTGCCGGTTCTTTGTGTTAAATCTTTCTTGTTGCACTGAAATAGCATCTTTTCTTGCAGTATGTTCTTGCAAGTCTCCTTTTACATTAGACCAGTGGAACATTTCACGTGTAGGAGCACTCTCTAAAGATGTCAGGAAATTCTGTGTTTGTGGTGTGGTGGCAATGGTCAGTAAAAAGAGCTAACTTTGGATCCATCTATTCTGCCATCTGACACTGAGGAGTAGTCTCTTCCATGTTTATTTTTAATTAAATGGACATCTAACTCCTGCTTGCCTGCTTTGTACCATTATATTTGCTCCTTCCAACTTTATGAGCCTCACTGCAGATACCAAAATCTAATTTCTTAAGTGACCTTTACTGTTAAGAGGTGAAAACAGTCATTGATTTTAGACATCTACTCCAGAATAGAGAAGTCACGAGTCACCTCAAATGTCAGTGTTGATGAAAATGTCCAGGTTGACTAGTTCATGTCTGTTGCTAAATCTTGAAAGGTTTGAACTGGCTGTACCCAAACTTAAGAGTGTAAAAATTAGGGAACCAAGCAGAAATGCTCTAAGCAGAACTGTGGTTGGCTTTTGGTGGTATTGTTAAAAATAGGAGACTATGGGATATAAAAGACAGAAGGTACCTGTATGTGAAATGATTGTAAGATTCCTCATGTTTGATAGGAGCAGTTCAGACAAAGCAAAAGCCTGCCAGAGCTGGAGATGTCCAAAAGAGAGAGCAATAGAGATGTCAAGGTTTGAGAATGAAATTTTATGAGTTAAGTTTTCTATCCCCTGTTACCATATCCTGGAGAGGAGACTCTTACAGAGGACTATAACCTCACCTTTGAGCTCAAAGGAAAAATTGCTCTTTAGCCTGTAAGAATATAGAATATATAGAATATATAAACCCTGGAGAGTGTGATTAAATCTCATGACAGATAATGATAAATTAGCTTGGCTGATCTTAAACTAGTCTCCTTGGAAAAATGCAGGTCCATCTCTGCATCCAAAAGTGCAACTTGGAGATCAGGAAGACAGCTGTTGGGGGAAAGGGTAAGAGTGGATTTCCTATCAGCTGACACTGTGCTTGTGGGACTTGGCCAAAACTCTAAAGAAGCCTTTAGCACTCTGCCAGAGTGAGTTCATGGTGGAGCTGGTCATCCAGAGGACGATTGCTGTTCAGGTCAAACCTCAGGGTATGAACACTAAACTGTATGGAAACCTAAAGGAAGCAAAGCAAAACAGTGTGAAAGAAAGAAAGTACTGTAAAACCCTATGGAGGGGCATGACTCATTAAAAAGATGGGTGAAAACACATAGCTAAGAAAAGAGAAAAATACAGCTAAAGGTAAAGTGAGTAGTGACTGGGAAAAGCAGATTAGAAGCTAAAATAAAGAAAGGTTGTGGTTTTAATAAACTCATTCAGCTGAAAATGCCATTTGTGCTGAGAGACAATACAAATGTGCTAGTGTGCATGTCACAATTCTTTCCTGAGCTGAGAGAAAATACATGAACAAAATTAAATATAGGTCCCATCACACCTAAAAATAATGCTGATTACAATATCCTTGAGAGCTTGAATGAAAACTGTTTCCTGTCCTCTTGTCTATCCCACTGGTCCCAGAAGTATCCAATAACATGGTGTGTCTAATAAGTATGCACTCAAATAGTGTGATTACCCAGGTATTCCCAGATACTTAGTCTTATGGTCTCTGAGCTATACCATTCCATAGATCCCATTTCTATCAGAGAACTACTACTTTGGGAGATCTTGAAAATTAAAAGTGAAATTATTTCTGTTAGTTTCCGCTTCTAAAGCAGTATACCCTTGCCATCACAATTGCGGAAGGAGAAATCAAAGACTCAGAGGGTAAATTAAACCTGTACATGTGAAACTCCTTCAAAAATATTCTTTGCGGTCTTTTTAAGCCTCTTTAACCACCTCACTTCAAAGTCTGATATGTCCATCATTTGCAGAGCCAGAATTAATGGGGTGATACTTGGGACAGAGGACTTTTCCATTTTCTTCTGAAGTACAATTCCTGTGTGCATTAGACTTCAAAGGAATAGCGCCGTGAGGTGTTAAACAAGTAGGAATGGGTCTTGTTACACAGATTCACTGGTCACATGGACACTTCTTCTCCATAGCTGTGAGATCAGTCTGTGAGCACTGGTTAATACATGTCTGTGAGCACTTCAATACATTCACAGGCATCTTCCTCTGACAATGAACAATCCAAATAGAAGCCAGAAACCATCTCCAAAATTTTCACGTGAGGACTTCTAAATCCCATTTTGAGCATCTGTGAATGCACAGACACACACTTAAATACCTTTAATGCACATACAAATATAACAAAGATAGATTTTTGTCTCCAGTGCAGTGTAAATCCCTGTGAACTTTGCAAAAGTTTTAAAGAGCCAGGGAAGGTGGCACCAAGCCCTGTTATGAGCTAGAGATCTAACTCTGTCATAGTGCAGTGGGTCCAGACTTCTGTCCAGCCATAACATGTTGCCTGCTTTTTGTGGTCCCTTTTTATTGTTTGGAGTGAGCAATAGGTGAGAGGTGAGATGCCTGTTTCACAGTGACTTTCTGACATGGCCGTGCGTATTTTTTGGCGGTGTGTAAGTTGCAGTGCTGCTGACAGCCTGTGGTTCTGCAGCTTTTTAGGGGAAAGGATTTACATTATCTTAGCTTTAATTTTCTTTTTACCAAAACAAAGAGCAGTCAGAGTTGTCATCTGCTTGTTACATATCTGCTCCATCGTATGCACAATTTGTCCTGCGGTGTTTTTATATGTGTTCATTTTTAACTTTCAGATACTTCCAAATTCTGACATTTCCTCACTAGCTCAGATTTCCCAGTGTCTTGGAGTACATGGAGTCTCCCATGGCCAACAAAAACCATCAATTTCCTTTCTCATGACAGAAAGGAAGCATTCCTAGGGCAACCAAGCAGCTTGAGAGAGACTTCTATTGAAAGAGGCTATATTTTGTCTGAGTTTGAACCCCAGATATCTTAATTTCTAGTATTTCTTGTTCAACCTCCTGCTTCTAGTCCCAAAAAATAGTGTCCAAATCCCTTCCTGTCCCCTCAGTGAGCTTGGACTGTAGCCACTGAAGAGCAGCACTGGAAGGGGGCACCCCACATGGAGTGCAGCCCATTTTGGGGAGCTGTGGCATTAAACCCCTGTGTGGGGGAGTACAGATAGGAGAAGTTTTTAATTTTTATTTGTGTAACTCTTAAACAGATATCCTGTACTTTTTTTCCTCAATTCATAAATCTTCCCATCTTGTGTGATTTCTTTTAAGTGATATCCTAATAGATACAGTTTTAGCTCTTTGCCTGGGAACTCAAACAGAATGAATATTTTGGTGTTTTCTTTTTACTGAATTCCCCATTGTCCCTTAAATTAAAAATAAGCGGTACATCATTGCCAGAGGAGTTCTCCATGTTTTAGTATGGCAATGAAAATGCCCAGTTGTTTTCCAGATACAGTGTTTTCAGTGTATTACTCACTTTGCATGTCCTGTTTGACAGACTGAGCACATTTTTAGACACATTAATGACTCTGTTGAACGTACTCTATATCAATTTAATGTATCGGTTTAACTACCGTGTTTTGTGAAATGAAGAATGAAAAAATGGCCCCGTATTCTTGAAAGGTTATTTTTTTTCTTAATTTTTAGCTAAATATGCTTAAGGGCAATGTAATAGACATTAGTAACCTGTTTAGGTTCTTATTATGAAAGGAAAATATTTCAGTAAGATCTTTTTCTTAAATTACCCGTTTTCCATTTAACTTTATGGTGAAACTGGGTCTTGTAAACAGAGCTTCTTGTTTTCATTCTTACAGCCATCTTTTGGTTTTGTACTTAATTAAAAAATGGAAGTTGATACTGTTAACTTGTCTACAAGCTAATTTTTCTATGTTAGCAATCTAGATAATAAATACCAATGTATATGCGGTAGTGATAAATATTATAAGGTTTCAAAACAACACAATAGTTAAAAAGAAATGTGTTCTCATCCTGAACTAATTCCTCTGTAATTCCTTACTGTCTCCAGAACCTTTTACATTCTGCCTAAAAGCCAATGTATTTAACTCTGCTAAATATCCTATACTTACTGAATACATAAAACACTGTTCCAAGGACTGACTTTTTTATCGTAGCAGTTGTGACTGCAGATATGCAAACAAATGACTTTTTATTTTAAGTAAAAAGTAAGTAAGTATTTTCCATGGGTTGTAGTTTTTGTATAATAGAAAACAAAACTTTTTTTTGTTTTGAAAATATTTGAACCTGTGAACACTGTATGGTATTTTTACGTAAAAATGAAAAAGTAATAACAATTCTCATTACAGAATGAAAGAAAAAATTAAGCAATTTCTTGTTTTGAAAACAATGAATTGTTTTCATTGAAAAAAAAAAAGTTTTATGTCTTTTTCTCAGGCATGTGTATTGAATAACTCTGGCTCAAATTCACAATACCAGACAAATCTAGGCTTTGTTTATTGAAAAAAACAAATATTTGACTAGAATTCTTCACTACACTTACTGTACTCAAATGACAAATATAAACTCAACTGAGAAAAATATTCAATGTGATTGAACATATAATTTTTTTTTTCTCTTTCCTCAGATCAACTGGTAGAGAATATGCTCTGAAAATAATCAAGAAAAGTAAATGTAGAGGAAAAGTAAGTACAAAAACCATATGACACCAAAGATGTTTTTTTCCAAGAAATGTTTTGTGAGGGGTTATTTTGGGAAACTGTTGGTATTTGTGTCCTTCTTGACAAGTGTTAGAATCTCTTTGGTTGTAGTCTTTGCCTACCCTCTGGAGACTCTTGGAGTTTCAGGAGAAAAAGCTGTCATGTTCTTTTCTAGATGTATATGTTGATTCTCCAGTTGGTTGGTTGTGTGTGACTCCTTTCTCTTTACCCCTGTGGTTATATCCTCTAATTTTCATAATTCCAGGTGTTACAGAAAGCAGAAAAATAATACAAATAATTATAACAACACTGGTCACTGTGTGTAAGGCACACGTTAATTAAATTTATGTCAATTTTACACCACTTGACTGTTAGCTTTTGAAAACTGTAACAAATGGTTCTCTGAGAAGATACTATCATGTTGTTAAATCTAAAGATTCCACATCAGATAAATTTTAAAAACTTCCGTATTTTATTTTTCTCTGCATCAGACACACGTCTTTTCCTCCATTTCTTTTTCTGTGTTCCACTCTCTCTTCTTTCAGTTACCACATTGATGTTGTTTCTAGATGTGTTCCTTCTATATTGCTGGAGGCAACATCTGTTAGTTTTTTCAAAAACCCCGGAGAATCCATGCAGGTCCCAATTCTCTCTGCTTTTTCCACTGTGAATTTTTTTCCCACTATCCCATATTCATTGAAGATTTTTTTATGTGTCAGGAGCACATGATCCAGAATGAGGTATCTATTTTAAGACGAGTCAAGCATCCCAATATTGTACTTCTGATTGAGGAGATGGACATGCCAACTGAGTTGTACCTTGTCATGGAACTTGTAAAGGTGAGTATTTTGGAGACAAGCTGCTTCTTGTATCAACCATGTTGAAAAATTCCATTCCTACTTAGGCTTACGGGGTCACAGAATAATGTAGAATGGAAGGGGTCTCTGAAAGTAGTCTAGCATCGTACTGAAAGATGTGTAACCCACTGTCAGAGTTTTTTTTGTTAGCTTTCAAATATTTCAAATATTTGTCTGACTTTCTGTAAGCCATGGTTGGAAATGTCCTGTGGACAGTACTTTGGATATCACCAGTTCTGTTTGCTTCCTCAAAGGAAGACTCATTAAAAAGCTATAATCTGCCTTGAGGTGAATTGAAAATATACCCAGTCCAAACAGCCATAAATACCAGCGTTCAAAATGCAAAAAGTTCATTAGGTCATTAGTTTTTATTAATTTATGTTAAATCTAAACAATATTACATGTGTTTTTTCTCTATTGATCTATATTAACAGAGTTTCAAACTTGCCTTCTTGATAGCAAACTAAATTTAAGCTGAAGGAAGGGGAAAGTGAAAAAGAAAAGCCTGCTATTCTATTCTAAAAGCATGATTCTATTCTAAAAAGAAAATTTAAAAAAAAAGCAAATTTGCAGTAATTTCTATTTTGGACCCTGTTTATTTCTTCACAGTGACTTCCAGATCTTGTGCATTTAGCTCACTCTCTGGTGGAATTGTATATTCAAACTGGATTATGAACCTCAGACCAGGTCATCTCTTGCACCCATACTGTCAACAGTGCAGTGCAACAAATATGAATTTGTTTGGTTCTGGTACTAATACACAAGCATGTCACTGTGCATAAAAGATGGTAGAAGTGGATTTGAGTAAATTGTGAAAATTATAACAGAAAACCGCAGAAGGCGTCTTGTCCTCCATAGGTACTTTACCAGGATACAACTGTTTTTCGCATTCGCTGGTAGAATTTGTGATTCTTCTTTCTTCCTCAATTACTCTGGGGAAGGATATCTTTCCAGCAGCCACCTCCTTTTCTGTATCCTGATCAGCACGTTCCCTGGGGGCAGCCATCATGCCTGTGCCTGGGAAATCCAGAGTTTCAAGTGTTTAAGGATAAATGTGTCAATGAACTTGTGCAGCAGCAGTACTTGTGTGGAGGCCTGCTGCATGTACGCGCTCAACACTTCTGAGCAAATCAGGCACTCTGAACCTGGGACCCAAATCACTTCCACTCAAATTAAGAGTGTGGTCCTCTTCAGTGGACATCCTCTGTATCCATTGCTAGAAGCAGGCACCACCGGAGGTCATGACAGAAAGCGAATCTTGGCAAACAGGATTGTTAATCTGCTTTGCTCCGGTTGTAGGTGGAAGTTAGAGGGTGCTCTTAATGTAGGCACCTCATTGAGATGTTAAATAGGGCAATCCCAGGTCCAAGTGTTTCTTAAATACTTTCTCAATCTCTGGTCTGGAATACAAGAGCAAGTAGAATGAGACGGGTTTTTCGTTTGTTCCATTATCCCCCATGCTCTGTGGCAGCACCAGTGACACAAGCCATGTTCCCAGCCCAAAGCTGGAAGGCTATATGTGGCTCATGGGTGGATGCCCACAGATTTTCCTTGTCCTCATGGCAGTCTGGGAAAGTCTTGTTATCTATGAGAAGCTCAGGCTGTGCCCCACAGCTTAGGAGATGGCAACATTGTCCTCTTAGGTTTGCACCTGACAGATGCCCTATTTGACTTGAGTAGTGCTGTGGAGCTTATGGTCCCACTAACACCACTGTTCACCACCTCCAAGCTCTGAGGAAGCACACTGGGAGATGCTGGTGACAAGGAGTTGACATTTTTTTCTCTGATGAGAAAATTAAATCCTAAGACAAAAGAAAAATACTTTCAGAAGTATTTCAGAAAGAAAGACACCCTTTCACACCATGAATCCCTTTGTGTAACTAGAATAATTTCCCCATTCCCTTCACAATCACAGTCCTCTCTTGCTCTCAGGCATGCAATGTGAAATAGCACAGCTTGAGATCAGATACCATTAGCCATCTAACACTATTTTAATCATAATTACTGCTCTATTCTATGATAAGTGAGCTCACTATGAAATCCATGCTACTGTCAGTTTTCCTCACTGTCTGCGAGAGCTTGTTCAAAGGTACCTCAATCCCCTTGCACAGCATTGTAATCACATGTAGCCACAGCTTCAGCCTGCATTGACAAATCCTTCATCTTGGCCCCATGAGGTGTGTTAAGAACTAAAAGCTGCGCCTTGTCTAACCTGCCAAGATGTAAGCACATAGCTGGTTTCATGGGTGCAACCTGCTGTGCTATTCATGATTGAAAAATGTGTAAACTGTAGTGTCCGATGGATTTTTAATTGAAGTCCTACTCTGCTAAATGAGAGAGGAGGGGATGGAAAACTCTTAGAATAACTAGCCTAAAAGATGTATATAAAAAACCACATGCATTATATTCACTTTCTAGAGAAATCTGTTTTCTTGTGCTCTTTGCTCTTCAGGGCTGCTGCACATGTTCTTTTAGCTATGTTATGGAAGGGCTTTATAGGAATCTCTGTACTTCTTATATCCTAGAGAACACTGTTTTAATAGTCTTTACTTTTGTGTAGAATAATAGAAGAAATTTAGAAGAAATATCCTGATTCTGGGAAGTCAGCTTTGTTTCTTTGAAGCAGACATCTATTCCTTAATTTATAATTGGAAGAAAAGCCTTGTTGCACTCTATGGGCACTAGGGAAGGCATTTCTGGAAAGACATAAATTGTTAATTCACCAATTGCTGACTGTTACCATTTCATAGCATGCACTGTTAGAATTGATTAATCATCTGTTATTGACTGACTTTTGAAGACCTGTCTTTAAATCAAACTCACAGACAGGAAAGAGAGGCAAGGAGAAAAGGCTTGATAGTGCAGGGCCCGGTTTCAGTTAGTACCACCCTGCATTAATTGGCAGTAAGATGTTTGACATGAGTGACTGCTGCAAATCCCACCCTCACCTCATGGCAGATAGGCCATTCATTGCTTTGTAAAGTGTAAGAAAAAGCACTTCATAAATACAAATATAAACACATTGCTAGTGGTGCTTGTAAAAGGAAGCAAAGACCTCGTTTCTGGCACATTGCCTTTTTACACAGCGAAACAAAATTGTTATTCAAACTTAACAGGGGTTTGGCCAATTTAAGAAACAAGATTTATTGCTGAGTTTCCTTTAATGCTCCAGGATATGATTTCACTTTTGCAGAAGAAAAAGAGAGATCATATCATTTACATAACAAGGTAATAAATAAATAATTGGTTACTGTAATTCCAAGTACACTTCCTCATGTGCACAGATGATAAAAACTGCATTCAGATGTTTCTGGTCCTGTTTCACTCCAGAACAGGGGATTTGAGACTGAAATGTCATCCTGAACTCACCCCTGGTGCCTGAATAAATGATAGTGACCTGCTGTGTGAATCGGCTTAGCAGAACCTTGCAGGTTAAAGTGCTCTTTGGGGAGAGGAAAGTCTGAAAACAATTCTGCCTGATATAGCTGTCAGCTCTGTTAACTCTTTCCAGGATATCACCTCTCTTTTAACCACAGAGAAACCCTCAGACTAAATATATGCTCTCTTTACTTAGCAGGATACCTGGTAAGAAACTTTACTGACTACAGCAGATGCTTAAATGGAGAAAATTATTCTGCTTCAGATTGGCTTGACTGTCTGTTAAATTGCTCTGCAGCCTCTATCTTTTTCTGAGTTTATGTTTCTCCTGTGCATGAACATTTGTTCCTTTTCTTCTGACTTCAAGCCAAAATTTTTCCTTCTGTTTTTAAGGGTCAGCTTCTTTCATTCTTGCTCTTCATATCTCAGCTCAGACTATTTTCTTTGTTTGGAGGCAGATGCTTTGCTGATGTTATTGACACTTCGTCTGAGCATCTGGAACATATTAGATAAGACCAAAGATCTCTCTAATCCACTGCCTCATGTTAAAAAGCAGCTGGTACAGGGGTTTCACAGGAAGGAGCTTAGGGAAGATAGATTATTTATCTCACATACTTTGCCACATGCTGATATCTAATACTTAGGAATCAGATAATGCCATGAAGTACATGGTATTGTACTTTTGCCAAATATTTGGCCTCTTTCTCTCTAATCCTCTATCTGGTTTAGCTTGGCCTTTTTTTCTTCCTTTTCCTTGACACTATGTATCTTGATGTGTCTTGAACAGTCACCAGCCAGGGCAAGAAATTTGATGTGGTCCAGATTTAACAACGGTTGGCTGTAAGCAATTTCCAAAGAGCTGGGTTTTTGCATCTACAATGGGAATAAACCTGCCCTGGCATACTTCAGCGGCACCTCAACGATGCAAAAATGTTAATAATTTGTTTGGTTTTTTTATGACAAGTAAAGTCTGTTTTATCAGGTTTGAGTCTTTGTGGTTCTCTTTTCCTACCCTTTTCTCTGTAGCCATGATTCCTGGAAAAATTCCTTTTTTTCTTTGCCCCCCTCTTCTCCTTTCTCTGGAAAGTGGAAAAAGTGTTTACTCTGGAGTTGAGACTTAAAAAACCCCAGCAAATATCTTGAAGCTGTTGATAAAATTATAAGAGCTGGTAAAGCTGGGACTCCTCTGTTTCCTTCAGAAAATACCTACTTTTTCTTTTAAATACAGTCCTCTGTGATTTTTTTCTCTTGATGTTTTGACTGCAGCAGGGAATTTTAGCATTGTTTTTGCAGAGTTCTCCTTTGTCTTTTTTGGGGGGTTTTTGGGATTTTTTTGGTTTTTTGGGGTTTTTTTTGGTTTGGTTTGGTTTTTTTTTTGTTCTTGTTGGATTGTGTTTTCTTTATAGTGCTGCTTCGATTTTGGCCAAAGGCTCAACACCTCTGAGTAGTATCTCTCAAAAGATCGTTGGTTTTTCCTGCACTCTGTCAAGCTCCCTTCTTAATCTCATCTTTAAAATTCCTTTTCCATCTCTGTCCAAGCACTTCCAAGTTCCAAGTTCCTTCTCCCCACTTGCCAGCTCACCTCTGGAAATACAGTCATGGCTGCCTCAGATGCTGGTGAAGATCATTTCAACTTTGAGGACTTGTACTTAGTTTTCCTTCTTTTCATCTTTTCATCTTTCCTTCTTTCTCTCCTGTTTTCTTGTTTTTCTTTCACTGACAGCAGCTTTTAGTTGAATTAGGCAGCATGATGAACTGGAAGTGGCACAGGCTGCCACCTGTGTCACCCACTATGCCTGACATACATGCCCTAAAGTTCTTCAGTATTAACTGCAAGAGGCATCACACTACCAAAAACTTCACATCTTGTGTAGAGAAAGTGGTTTCTAAAATCCATGTTTTCAAAGCTTTGTGAGATGGAAACAGACTTTTAAAATACGATAGCCATGAGGACATGTAGCTAGTTTGACTTTTACTCAGAGTTCCTTCATCTTTCTGGGGTTCAGTCAGGCATTGGGCAAAAAATTTATGTCAGTCTGTTTGTGATTATATTAAAGAGTGCCAAGGGCTGGTAAATGGCATCGTGACAGGCAAGTAAGTAGTCTTGCCAGAAATTTGTAGCAGGCTCTGAACACACAGGCTGGCAAGTCCTGGACATGTTACAAAAGCAGCAACAGGTGGGAATGGTTTGCAGTAGAAACTCCAGCCTCTTGGCTGACCAACTCAGCCATGACAAATGGTTTTGAATTATTGATCTGCTCACCTGCCATTACGGGGGATGTCATCACAGTACCCATAGTTTATAACTGCAAGGAAACTGTGCTGCTGCCTTCCCATCCTCCTCCTCCTCCTCCTTTAAAAATGTTCCTTGATCTTCCCTAAATTTTTCAGTCATATCACAAGCAATATTGCTCATATCCCATGGTAATTTTTCTCCAGGGAGGAGATCTTTTTGATGCTATTACTTCCACAAACAAATACACAGAGCGGGATGCCAGTGGGATGCTTTACAATCTGGCCAGTGCCATCAAATACCTTCACAGCCTGAACATTGTCCACAGGGATATCAAGCCGGAGAATCTACTGGTAAGTGAAGATTCATCTTTCAATATTGTTGATAACTTGGGAGTGTGTGAGAAAAGGTCTGCACTTCCTCCTTCCACATGCCTGCCAAGTTTATTTCAGTCTTTTAAGTCACTGATCTTTTAATTTTAACCTTTGCATTGTAAAGCTCTCCTAAGAATAACAGCTGTCACAGGAAGTACAGTAACATAAGGTGGTATGTATAGACTGTTCCATGGGACACAGCAGCTGAGTTATTCCTGGGATCACTAGAAGTGAACTTGTAGTAACCTGCAGGATAATTTCAAGCTTCTCATAAATACAAGCGTTCTGTCCTCAGCAGACTATTCTGTTCTTCTGTCACTGCCTAAATAATTAGCAACCCTTTAGTTTTACAAGTATGGTGCATGTTAATGCTGTGCCCTAATCATGTCATACATCAGAGCAGAGCCAGGAAGGGACTTCATTGTCCTTCTCCTACTGCATTTCCCAAATAATCCTGTAGCACTTTTTATTAAGCCACTTTCCCAAATAGGTAGACTAAATCTTCATTTTTCCGGCTAAATCTGTGTGACCCTTATCCACTGAAGACAATGAAAAACATACCCTGGCAATTAGTCTTTCTTCTGAGAATTTTGCACACTTGAATGAAGCAATTTTATCCTCCACATAGTTTTATTTCTTCTGAGAAATTCTCCTGATTATTTCATTGTTCTGAGTTTTCACAAATTTGCTGACATTTTCCAGTATCAAGATGTCCCAATCCTCCATATATTCTACAACTGTAAAGCAATGTTCATAAAATCACAGAATATCAGTTCTCTCAGCTGTGTGGTCTCGGCCATGACTTAATGCATTTAGTCTTGACATTGAAGAGGTTTTATGGGAAAGTTGACTCCAGCAGATCTTACTAAACTTCCAGGGAGTGGGATTTTTACAGTTGAAGTTCCTCTAGTGGCAGGTTCTGGGTGAGGAAGTAACCTGCCCTCATTTTCCAGAAACTGCTGAAAACACGCTGAGTGGAAGTTTCACTAGACACTAATGACTGATACACCTTTCTTGTCCCTTGTGCTCCGTTTGCATTTCTGGTGCTGGTGTTGATAGGTGGCTGCATGCAGATGTTGTAGCAATCCCATGCCAGGATTCATTAATGCTATTCCGGGAGTGGGCAGGAGGGTCTTGGTGTGGGACAAGCCTTGCCCTTCTGGCTGTCTTGACTTGTCTATAACTTCCTAAAGTTCCTCTGTTGTTTTCAGAGGTAAAACTTTGAGGGGAAAGAGGTGGGCAGGAGGTGTGAGCGGGAGGTGAGGGCAGCAGGGAAAGGATTAGATTTGGCGGCTCAGCTTTTCTGGTAATTACCCACTACCGGGAATGATCACATTGTTCACATTGTAGCTGAATTGTTTCTGAGTGACTTTTCCAGTGTTGTGCATTGATTTTGAGAGGGAGCAGTAAGGATGAAGCATTTAACCTCTTGCAGCATCCTAATTCTCAAAGGCCAGCATTTGATTCACAAATTACATTAATTCTCTAAAGTTTATCAGGTCCTTGAAAGAAAAAAAACACTGCTTCAGAAGAGTGCTTTGGAGCCAGCCTTACCTGAGCTCTGAGCCCAGTTCTGACACTAGCTGCCTGTGGCCTCAGTGTCTCTGAACCTTTCTGCTTTTATCTTAGCTGTCAAGTGGGATGTGTGGTTCCTTATGTCACAAGATTGCAACTAGCGTTATTTTCATGGCATTTATAAAGCACTTGAAAAATGCCACATGGGTCTTAGCATTTCTCTTGCTAAATACCTCCTACTTGCCTTTTGTAGCCTGCCCTTTTCCTTGCAGCTCTTTAACCCTTCACCTAAGTGGTCATGGCGGTATTTTTCCCTTGTTGGTCTTGTGCTGTGGCTTTCCCTCTGTTACTGTCATGGTGTTGCACATGCAAACCCTGCTTTTGTTGTTATAGCAGGTTCTCCTGGCCACTAGTGTGAGAATCAGCCCTTTCTCTCCCACCTTCTTCCTACTCATGGATTGTAACTTTAGGTTTAGAGGAGCATGTCCCAAGGCTAACAACCCCATTAGAGGGAAAAAAACAACAAGGAGGATGAGCAAGGCTGTAGAGTTACTACAGGAAAACATGGGGAGCGAAGGGGAACATGCTGCTCTGGAGACGGAGACGGGAAGAAGATGTTCATCTGGAGTTTCTTTATTTCATCTTTTACCAGCCCGTGGTAGAGCCTTCCCTTTCACCTCCTCCTTTCTCTCTTTTCATTTTTCCTTCATCCCAGAAGTAACTTTCAGGCTTAGAGCTGATGTGTGAGACCAGCTCTAGATCCCGCTAATAAATCTTCTTGTGCGTGAACCTGTCCTGTGTGCAGCACCCATTATTTTTTAGCTGCTTAAATATTCCATATTATCCTAAAGGCATGTAAAGTCTACCTAATGGTAAACTGTCCAAGAGTTTAGGGTATGCCGAATACCTGTGATGTTTTAGCTTTTTTGTTTGTATTTTTTTATTCTCTAGGGAGTCTTCCATCTTTTAATTGGAACATTTTTCATAATTGTTGCTATTTAGAACGTTTATTTTGTCAAGTCATGGGATGTCTTTATAGCCATATAATAAACCCTAGAGAACAACTTCTCTGACTGTTGCCATCTGCACTGATCACAAGAGCAGCTTAGAAAATACTGACAGTCTTTATACTAATAGGATACATATGGTGGCATACAATTATGTGTGGCTGCATTCAATTAGTGTAGTACAATTACACAGTTTTATTGCTTAGTTAAAACAGTGAAAGCACTACATAGTGGGCAATTTGCACTAATCCCCATTTCTTTAATTGCCCTTCAGTATTTAAATGCAGGAACATATATAGCATTTATTCTGAATAACATGAGTGTTAAATTATCTCTCCCATTCCTTGACTGGCGAGTAACATACCACAGCTTCACATTGGGTTCTTTTTATATGGAGTTATAACAGGGTGAGGAAAAGTTACTTTCTTCATTTTTACAAGTCAACTGAAGTAGTTTTCCAAGCAAAGTTATTCCTAGAAAGAGATGAGGCAGAATACTAGAAAATACACTGTACCACACCTTCTGCATTGGTAAATATTGCCAAACAAACCTCTTCTGTAATTAATTTCTAGTATGGATGAGTCACACAAGGTGTGGTCTGTTGAAGGAAGGAACTTATGTTTGCTAGGTTAGCATAGCTCAGAGAGGGCTTTGTATAAGATAACTGCGTGAAACAGAATGTGAAATACTAATTAGGCCAGATTCAGCTCTTGATGTCTAAGTGCACGCTTTACATATTTCAGCAAGTGAATATTTAAAGCCCTAGTCTCTAGACTTTAATTAAAACTGTTGTTGAAATTAGATTTATTACTGCCATTTCAGAGAGCACTTTCTTTAGTTTCAGGAACCAGATGCATTTAACAATCTGTGTTTTTAATAAAACCATAATTGCTTTTTTTTTTTTCCCAGTGCTTTTCTATAAACATAACTTTTTTCTGGCTTAGTAGAAGATAAATTTGAATCCATTTTAAATTGCTGGTCCTCTTAAACATCCAGTTGTATTCATAAAAGTAACATAAGGAGAGCAGAAGAATTTTGTGTATTCTGAATGTCTGCTTGTGGCTGTATCACCTGGTAAGCAGGGATTCAGGGCAGAGAGGGGTTTTCTCTCTGGACGTGACTAACATTAACAAACAAGAAACTGGGGGATGGGGGCTGTATAACATAACTAATTATTATGAGCTGTAGCCAATCCGTAGCAAACAGTAGTGAGAGACTTCAAGAATTTATTTTTGCTCCAAGTGAACTCTTCAAAGGTCCCAGGCAGAACTTATTGTATTTTTATAAGAAAAAATCTAGGATTTTCTTCTTAAAACAGTTGTAGATAAATGTGATTTTGGATGTAAGAGTAGCTGGTGAAGATATATATGAAGGATTATTTTGATTTTGATTGGGAGGTACAATATCTTTAATTTTTGCACAGTTTTGATGGAAATTGTTTACACAATATCACTAAGTGGTGATCCAGACTGCATGGAGCTTTGGTTTGGGTATAAAGTGATGCATATATATTATAAGAAGTCCTCCTGTGGACTGTTTCCATTTTTTAAGGTGCTGTTGCAGAAAACATTCCAAAATGGGAAGCAAGAACTCAAACCAGCAACTTGATTAAAGATAGATTCATAGGCTAGTGTTTAATTTAGATACATTTTTGTATTTTTTATTTTAAACATTTTTTTGGTACATTTTCAGTGTTTGCAGGTTTGGGGCCATTCTTTTGCTCTGAGCCAGCTTTTAGAATTGTGTATTTTTTACTGATGTTTCCAGCTTTTTTTTCATGCGACTGCATCTTAATCTCCCTTTGCACCCATAAAACCCTGTGAAAGATCACGCTGCTGCTGTGAAGACCAGGTTTTAGGACAGGATTTTCATGTATACCCATTAGCAGCCCTAACTGCCTATGTCCTGTTGATCGTGACGGTACCATGCCAGTAAGACACTCGGTGTGTAAGAGTCATCCAAGGACAGGACAGTATTTCTAGGTGAAATAGTCCAGCCAGGTTTGTGTCTTGTGGCTTCAGCACACAGTAGAGCCTGGAACTGCTATCAGTGCAGTCACTTTTGTATTTTCTAAGTAGTTGAAGTTCCTGTGCAAACCTTTAAGCTCTCTGCAAGTAAAATGAATAAACTCAACCCCCCTAGTCTGTGAATTCAGTAGGGAGTTAATGTAGGAAAGCCACTGTTGGAAGGTCACACATTTGCTTCTGGGCTTTAGTGTCTAGCAAGTGGTATGTCTTTTGTTGGACAGGTAAGTGAGACCAGTCTTTTCCAAACATCCTGACTGTGTTCAAGGGAAGTTGTCCAAATTGTCTGTGAATTTTAAACCATGCAGGGAAATACGTTAAAGGTAAGGAGGAGAAAAAAAATCTGTAAATAAGAAGGAACATTTCAGGCAGTTAGCAAGTGATATAGTAGTTACCTTGATAGTATTGTGGTAAAGCTTTGAATTTTCCTCCTTATTTAGGTGTATGAACACCAAGATGGAAGCAAGTCCCTGAAATTGGGAGACTTTGGCCTAGCAACAATTGTGGATGGACCGCTATATACTGTCTGTGGGACACCAACATATGTAGCTCCAGAAATCATTGCTGAAACTGGGTAAATCACTTGTAGTGGTCATACATTGATGTGTACTCAGTGGAGCACATTCTTGCCATTGTGCCCAATTGGAGTTCTTGCAATTAAGGTTTTTATGCTGCCTTTGGTTGGCTATGATGCAGACTCGTGGCTCATAGAACAATTCACTTGGAAGGGACCTCTGGAGCCTATCTTACCCAAACCAGTTCAGAGCAGGCTGGCTTTGGAGTTATATTGGTCAACCTCTGCCAGCTGTTGGCCTCAAACTTTTCAGCTTAACACTGAGGTACTAACTAGCCATTTGCAGATACAGTGGAAGTAATTCTGTTCTCTAGAGACTGCTAAATACCATTCACTTAATTCTATTTCATTATCACACACTGTCCTCTTCTGATTTGTTCCACAGAGTAAATGCCTGCTGGCTTGAGCAGCCTGTGTCACCTTTGCAGACTTCATGTTGACAGGCATCACTAACTCAAGTGAACTCAACTTGAATTAGTTAACTAACTCAAGAATACAGCCCAATGTCTTCTGTGCACTCACACATTCTGATCTAACGTAATTTTAAGATGTAAGTGTAAAAAATATATGATAGCAGAGGATTGGTAGGTAGAGAAAGTTCAGATGAGAATTTGTAAGAAATTATTACTTATTCTGAACGTTTCCTCTGTTCTTGCACTGTAGTCCATAGGAATCGGATGTCTCTAACCATGTCTCTCACACTTCCAGATATGGCTTGAAGGTGGACATCTGGGCAGCGGGTGTGATTACTTACATCCTGCTCTGTGGTTTTCCTCCATTCCGTGGGTATGGACTGATCTATTCAACCATCCTTGTTATGTGAATTGGTCCCTGTGCTCCTTTCACATTAAGCAGAGGTTCCCACTGGTAGAAGTTCGCTGCTCATAGGGTTTGGTGGTTTTTTCTGTGCTCTGCATAGTGTTTTACACAAGCCCCATAAATGTCTGATTTTATGGTAAAATCTCTGTCTCATGTTTGTTTATTGTAGTTTAAACTTCATTGCATTACAAAACAAGAGCCTTCATTACAGGTTCTGCGTGCCATTGCCTGAAGTTTTAAATACACTGTGAAATAACCATCTTCTTTCATGGACAAAATGCAACATATTTTGTGGTTGGTAAAAGGTAATTAAAATGTAAGCAGCTTAATAAGGATGTGTCAGATGTTTTTTCCCCTCAAAGCAATTTCAAAGTTGTGGACAATCCTAAAGAAAAGCAAAAAGAAAGAGTGTACCAAATGCACTGTGTTATGATCTCACCATTCACACCCATGGCTGCATGACTGGGGCAATCAACAGCTTCCAAAAGCACACTAAGGCATCAGCAATTGAAAGCAGTTTTAAGAAGTCTATTGAAACCACATCTGAAAATAATTTCTCTTTGGGTTTTGTTGTTGGTTTTCTTTGGTTTTTATGTTACAGAAGTGGAGATGACCAAGAAGTGCTTTTTGATCAGATTTTGATGGGACAGATGGATTTTCCATCTCCGTATTGGGACAACGTTTCTGACTCTGCAAAGGTGAGTTTCACAGTTGATGGTATTTTCTTCTACAGTGTTATTTCCAGTGGAAGTGCCTAATGCACATTGTTCTTTCACAAAATTTTATTTGACATGTCTCACACATCTCCTGCTACACCTATAAATTCCTCTGGGTCACCAAGTACGTTTTGTTTGGTTACTGTCTCTTAGACTTCAGGTGGTTCTGAAATGGACCCCATTCTGAAATGGACATCATATCTCTATGTGGTTTCTCATACAACAGAGACACCAGCAGCCCTTATTGATTAAGAAAAATTTAAAGTAATTCACTTTGTAGCTCGAAATCTCCCTTGGACTGTGCTTTATGTACTTATGAGGGCGACCAGGTACTAACCTGGAGCCTTTGAACATTATGTGATAATGTTATGGGGAGGCTGATTTCCCTTATTAGCCCCATTAGATGTTATGTCTGTTGTTTCTTCCTGTCAAAGAACCAGGCCTCTCACTGCCTTATTGTTGCAGCGTGGTATGAAATACAGACTTGTTCTGGTCACAGCTCTTGACCTGCAGCCTTCGGTGTGCTAAGGCAGATATAATTATTTACAGATACAGACCTTGACAGAGTTCATTATACTTGCAGAGCAGATCAAGTTTTTCAGCTCTCGCCAGTGCACTAGAGCAACGGTTTAACTCAAAGGTTTTCTAGGGATCTGGCATTCACTATAGTCATATGCATAAATATGTGTGGACAGAGACATAACACATATGTGTATGTAAAAAAAGTTCATATGGTCATTCTGTAGATAGATGAGTGCTTACTTTCAGTCAGTTTACTTCTCTAGTCTGTAAGACAAATCTATGAAAAACTGTCTTCCTGTTTCCTTCAGTGTGACAGTGTTTAGTCAATCACAAGAAAAAAAAAAGTGAAATTTGAAGGTGGATGCAGGTAATGAGAGTAGCTCTGGATCTCCATTCTTTGGAGAGTTACATCCTGCTTTTACAGGTATGTGGAGGGTGATCAGGACTAGCATTTTAGCCTGTTAACTAATGAGGTTAATGAACGAGATAGTGTTGGAAGTCCTCTAAACTAAATCATTGTGTTGTAGAAGGCATTATTTCATAGCATCATTAGTGAGAACCCTGCAAGTCCTTTGCCAGTGGTGTTTTCCTGCGAAACTCCTTCTTCCAAATAGTTCAGTCTAAAATTTCTGTTTTGAAGCCTTAGCCGATGCATTTAACTTATTTTTGTAACTAAGACTTACTAGCTTTGGTCTTTGGTGATACACCTTTATTTGCTGTCATACCGCCCTCCTGTTTTCCATGCACTCCACTCTGTGGTGGAATTAGATGTATGTTTACTTACATGCTAGTTGAAATCTAGGTGATTGCAGAGGAAATCAGAGGATGAAAAATAATGGTTTTAAGTGTTGGGGGCTTTTTGTAATATCTTCTATGTCATTTATACAGGAGTTTAAAGTAAAACTGTATTTGCTGCCTTTTTCTGTTCCTACAGCGGAATTGGCTTCTTCTTAATGGGAAGCTAACCTAATTTCATGGGACCATCTGTTTTGCACATTATATACTAAGTGCTTTTCTCTTAAACAGTGGCTTCAGAACTGTAACTCAGAACTGTCTTCTAGCTTTTCAAGGTACTGTTAGATATTGATTTAAAAGTTCAGCTGAGAGTTCGTCAGTTTATGGTTTTTCTATTTTTTAAATAATCTTAGTATATTTCTGCAGTTGGTAGTTCACTCTCTCTTGAGCACTCTTACAAAATCAGTTGAAGAGTTCTTTAGTGAATGAAATGTTGATTTGTTCTTTAAAAGCATTCTTTAAATTTGACCCGGTATTCAATTTCTCAGGAACTTATCACAATGATGCTTCAAGTAGATGTAGATCTGCGATTCTCAGCCTTGCAAGTCCTTGAGCATCCATGGGTTAATGTAAGTATTTTCAGACTTGTAGATGCTTCTTGCAGTTTGGCACCTTTGGGCTCTTCTGTCAAGCCCTTGCTATGCTCTTTTGGAAGCCAGCACATTCTGAAGATGCCACAGATTTAACTGGAAATAAGCCGGGTTACAGGCTGATTTAGTGTATTGTGTGCCTTGGAGTTTTCACTATTTTGTGTGTGCTCAGCTACATTTTCTCTGAAATGGACTTTCATAAAATCTCAGTCATATTTGATAAATTTATATCTCTAACACTCAGCTTGCAGGTTCAGTGAGACATTTTGTTCTCCTTAGATCAGGTGGACTCAAAAATCTCACAGTCATGATTAAATGTTACTGAAATATAGTCCATACTGTTAAGCCTGCTTGATCCAGAATGGAACAGGGAAACATTTAGAATCATATTTAGCTTCTAATGATATTTAAGATTTGTTAATTATTCCAGACTATTTTAAATATTTGGATGGCAAGGAATAAAAATTTGGGATAATCTACATTCCAATTCAGAAGAGACAAATGAGAAAAGAAATACAATTGGGATGAACAGAGAAAAAAATTAAAGGAAGAAGAAATAATGCTTCATTTTGTTTGTTGCAAGTTTGAGTGTGCAGTCCTCCCTGGAGTATTATTTGGTCTCTCAGCTGAGGGACCAAAATCCCTTTCTCATTAAAAAAAAACTATTCTAAAAATTAAAATATACAGTCACCTCAGATATCAATTTTTTTAATGAAAGTGTTCTCTATACAGTCAGAGTAGTGGTGATCGGTTAAGTATTTACCAAGTATATGCTTTAAACTCGGAGGCTCCCTTATTGCTCAAACCAATTTTATTTGTAAATGCTATTAACATGCAGAGCACTTCTGTGGTTCATGAAGAGTGTGAGGATCCAGGACAATGTCTGATGAAAATATTTTCATTTTTAAGATGATATTCAAGCAGCTGAAATATTAATTTTCCCTGGTGCCAGGGGCTGTCCTTGGACACAGTGTTCTGTCACAGTTTATAATGCCTTGTGGTGATTGAGGTGTCTCTCTGTCTCCATGGGAGGAGGACGTGTGGAGATTTCTGGAGTGCTACAGAGGAAGAGATGGAAGTAACTGATCAGAAGCCTGCACCCTACTGCTGAGATTACTGAAATGTCACTTACTTACACCACTTAAGGAAGTGGTCACTAATCTTCCATTTTTTTCTGAAAAATATATTTGAAATGTTAATGCTACCCCCAGATACTTAAATTTTAATAATCGTTTCACCATTATGTGTTTTAGAAAGCCATTTTAGTGTGATGTATAAAAAAGAAGAGGTGCAGCTCTTTGTCAGTAAGCTGATGGTGGTGGTGTGCAAGTGACATGAGGATCTGCTTCCCTGCCTTCTGTAGTACCTGCTGGTGAGGATGGCAGAGGAGAGGGGCTGGGAGATAAAGACTTTTAACACTCCAGAGCTCTGCTAGAAAAACCTGAGCTCTGGTTACTGAAGCACCTTGGCAAATTCCTGGATTTCTGTGCAATAAGTTAACATGTGGAACCCGTTGCCAGAAGGTGGTGTAGAGAACGGGTATAAATGGATGCAAAAGGGAATTTAATACATTTTTGGAGGATAATCCCATTGGTGCTTGTTAAGTATAGTGGCCTGGATATAACTCTTGGCTCACAAAGTTCTTAAGTACTTGGTTGGCATGAAGTAGAGGATATACCAGGGGAAGTTCAAGATCTGCTTGTCCCTGTTACATATACTACTTCTTGAAGGGTGACTCTGATGCACTGTTAGAAACAACATGCAGTGATCAATTCATCTTTGGTCTAGCTCTGCTGCACTTGTAGTTTTATGCTGGTAATAATCCTCTGCAATCAAAACTTGTAGCAGTTCTGTCTATAAGTAAGTGAAACAAATATTCCATGACAATTCTGTAATTCCTTCTTTTCTGCTGCTTTTAACAGCTGAAACAAATCAGTATTTTTTCTTCATCATTACACTAAAGATAGTTCATGATGCAGATCAAAACTGCTTTTGAATTCTCTTATGTCCTCCATATATTTTTTCTGGAAGGAAAAAGGCTAGCACAGGGACCAGTTCAGGAAAGCACTTGAACACATTCCAAACATTGCTCCTATTTCAAGGCATCACACATGGAAGCACTTAATACTGGGCATAAAATTAACTAGATGGCACTACAATTCTAGTTCACATTGGAAGAAATAAGAACATGGCTGAGTTGAAACAGGTGCTTAAATGCTTCCATGAGAAAGGGAGCTTCCCTGAAGCGTGTCTGGGCAGTATCAGTAGATAAGATAGCAGGGACAGCCTGTTGATGCACAGAAGCAGAATGTATAGTGTCAGATCCAACTACACATCCCTCTGCCATCACTCTCTTGATCAGCTGCAACTCTGTCACACAGCCTCCCTGGACCTCATTTTCCCAGCTTCAGGACAGGGAATTAATACACTCATCCCTGTTTACAAAAGGCTCTACAATCTATGTGTTGTAATTACCTGAGCAGTTATGCATATACTGTCTTTCTGAGATGAAATGGCACATGGAATTTTCACCTACGCTCCATTTTCACAGGTGACCTGCTTCAATACTTTTCCATGGTGTCAAATGCTGGACTTTACTTTTTCTATTGGTTTCAGCTGGGATGGAGTTCACTACAACACTTCCCTTATTTCAGTTTTGAACCTATTCATAGAGTGTTAAATCTGCAGCTAAAATACTAGAAGAACAGCTAGCTTGAAAAGCAGGCATGTATTTTCTTTGACAGTTTTAAGAAACATTTTCTCTCTTTGATCAAACCTTTGATAGAAGTGTTGTAACTGCTTACACTGTATAAAACCATTTTGTAGATTGTAAATAACCATTCTACTTTATAGCTGCTTACTATGTGATTGCTTAGTAAATAGCTGAGATTCCTGGAATGTGCTTTGACAGTTTCAGTAGGAGCAAACCCTCATTTCAGTTTAAATTTTTGCTATAAAAATATCTGGAATCCACTTGGAAACTGCAAAATTTGTCATGGTCAGAGTCAGAGCAGTAAAGCAGTTTCTATGTGAATAGTATCCCAGCTGTTTTCAATTCAAAAAAACAAAACCTGAAAAGATGTTGGCTACATGCCACTGCCACAGATGGAGATCTTGAATTCTAAATGCAGTTCAGCAGCAGTTCTTTTCCCCCTCCATTTAGTTTATTTGGATTCATCTCTCCTATGCAGTACACTTAGACCTGGAAACAAATCCATCAGTTTATACTTCCCCTACTGGGACCCCAGCTCTTTACCTGCTCAAATTGTTTGCAAAGCCAAAGAATTATAAAAGAGGCGGGAAGCTTGAGGTCTGGCATTTTAAACTTTAATGTTATTGATAACTTAAAACAAGTTGCAGGACAAGCTCACTCTTTTTTTGTTGTTGTGTAAGTAGTAAATGTTTCCTAATATATCACTGAGCAGTGAATGCTGAAAGGGGTGGTTTGCATTCTGTAAACCCTTCTCTGTTAAAATAATCAATATAAAATGTGTGTTGTTGTGGGAGGGGAAGATGGCACACACCACCCTGAAAAGAATTAGGGAAACTGGAGCTTTTACATTTTTCCTTCACTATGTCTGCCTTGGAAATTTGTGTGCAAAAGAAATGAATAACCAAGCAATAAGTAGCAATAAGCTAAACATTTGTAAGAAAATTAATTTTAAAAGGCATTCCTTATTTGGCAGCTGCACTACTTTTGGTTACACCCTAGGACACTGCACAAAGAAAAATTTCCTTGTACTCCTTAAAGGAAAGTGTCCAGAAGCTTTTCCAGCACTTCTATTTGCTTTAATTTCCTGCTGTTACTTGTATAATGATCTATTCCTCTGATGCTTTTAGACCTGGAAAGTAAAGCTCTTGTGACCATCTTGTGAAATGGATCTAAGTGCTTTAGGGCAGTAGGAGTCTGGGAATCCTGAACTTCATTACATCTTTTTAACACTTCTTTTTACTTTGAGTGGCAGGGTCTCCTGCCACAGAGAGCAATGCAAATATGAAACCAGTTTTTATCAATTACTGGAATTACTCCAAGACCTTCTGCCTCTTTTTTATTGTTTTTTTATTTTGAATTCTTGCAAATAGACCATGAAAGGTTAAAAAAACCAAAAACATCCCAAACCAAAAAACAAAAGGATTTTACCATTGCAAGCAGTTTATATTGTCCATGTGAAAACTCAAATTCTGGACCAGAGTTTTCAAACTCTTTTGACTGCTCAGCTTCTGAGGTGTGCACAGGAGAGCTCTTCTTTCAGAGTATCATCAGTCAACATTTTCTGAAGCTCATGACTCTTTAAAGTTCCCAGATGGAGCGTCAAAAATCACTGGTCACCTTTAAAAAAATCTTATGATTACTGCTAGTGCTGAGATGAAATTATGTGATCCTAACCCGCTGCAAAAAGCAAAGACTTAATACAGGGGAAAGGAACAGTTAACCACTTCAGGGTTTGACATCCCTCCCATTTCAGCAAGGCAATGAAGTTCTTGTCAGCAGTGTTTACCGTGTTCTCCAATTATACAACTTAACCTGCTGATTCTGATCAATTTGATATTTGATGGGTGGTTTTTTCACTTCTTGCCTTTTAAAACTGCAGAGCAGCTTGTTTTGTATTTAGTTAAACAGCTGTCTTCTCTCACCCTCAATAGCTCTCTATTTTATTGTTGACTGAAGTGATTCCAGGAGCCAGTTTAATATATATTGATTTGTTTATAAAGCATGTTTGAATAAAAGAGAGCTACTAAACATCAGGTGGCACCAACAGTAGTAATAAAAACTTAGTAACAATAGAGGAATTCTGATATATCCCTATGCTGTATCTTAAATTGAGCTGGAAGGTATTTCATCTAAAAGCTGGAGCCCAAACTATGTGTCTGTGGAATGTTGCCACTGGAACCGTGGGTGCAGTGCTTCACCAATAAAATACGACCACAGCCTTGGTAACTATTGTCTTCTCTGTAATTTAGTCTTTTGACAAGATGACATGAACACTTGGCAGGCTTTCATGTCAAGAAAGCCAACAGAATGATTTTATTTTTTTTCCCTCCTCTAGTGAAGAGGAGTTCACTTTACAGACTGGCTTTCTTCTGGGAAAGGCAAGGTCAACGGGAAGCAGGTTATTTTTAGGGGTCATATACAACCGAGCCAGGACTCCCCAGTGCTAGACAATAATCAGCTACTGGGTTGTATTGTTTTGTTTTGTGTTTTGCAGCTGTGTGCACTTGACCATATTTTGCCAGCTGAGACATTTTGTTAAGGGGTAAGGGATCTCTAAACACAAACTCCCCAAGCTAAATAAATAACAAACCCCACCAACCTCCCTGAAATTCCCATATGCTCATTGAGCTCTTGATTTACTGCAGCAGCTCTCTAACTCTTTAAGGGCACTTGTAACATCTGAAAAATCAAAAAAAAAAAAAGTGTCTGTCATCTTTCACTATTCTGATCTTGTCTTGTTTGCCTGTATTCTACTAGGATTTTAGCTAAGTGGAGTTTAAGAATTATTTCAGCTCTTCATACCTATACATACCATGCAGTACCAGTTAGGGATGACTATGGCATGTGGTCAGTGACCTGATACCCTGCATATTTTGCCTGTTCTACATTTCATTCCCTATTCCACCTATTCTGCATATTGTTGCCTGAAATCCTGCATATTCTGCTAGTGGGGAAGTCTCACTGAGCAGTGGCTTTTTGCATGGTTTTCAGGCATAAGGATCTTTTCTACAATTACTAAAAAAACCTCCACTTTTCTTGGGCTTGAATTCTATCTGCAGACTTGTGCAAAACTGCAAACTCCCTTCTTTCTGCTGGGGTTTCTCCTCAGCATGGAGGGTGCCAGCATGCCTAGGTGCAGGTATCCAGGTTTGTTCTGCAAAGTGGGACATCTCAGCTGGAAGGAGGAATGTCCCAGCCCAGCTGCATGGCATCTGGGCTGGAGTGTGTGCACAGCTGACCTGCTTGGTGTGTGCCACAGCAGAATGTGTCTGCCTCTGCTTGGCCATGCACTTGCATGCCTACTTGTACCTCAGGTTAGCTCAAGGTGAGAATATTTTGGCATGGAAGAAGAGGCCACCCATAGCTGGCTCCAGCCCTTCTTTGGTTTCCCAGGCAGTCTGTACCTTTATCTGCATTCACGTACCTTTCCCACAGCATTCCAGGCTTGTGTGCCTTGGGACTGGGGAACGGAATTGCCGTCCCTTGCTATCAGTCAGTTGGAGATTTGATTTGTGAAGGTGTTTTTGATTAAGAATGGCTTTAGTATAGCACAATCGTGGTCTGTGGGGAATGCCACCACAAGCCATGAGCACCTGACCTGGCCTGCAGACATGTGCAATGGTGCATCCTGGTGTTGGTGATGTCTCACACTCACCCATCCCAAGGGTCTCAGCCAGAGCATGTCTCAGCTCCCATCTTACCTGGGTTTCCTCACTGTGGACTCACTGGGCTGTGGCTGCAGCTTTCGCCCGACCCCATATTCCCTGAGTGTGGAGCCTTTACAATGTAGGACCTCATAAGTGTCTCTCAGGATTTTTGGAGATCCTTTTATGCATCCTGACAAAACAGAGCCTCTTGTTTTTGTAATGTCTTGGGTACTTTTTACTTTTGAGGTCATTATTAAATTTATGCAGTGAGTAAACAGAATCTTAAGCACATCTGAGTTTCTCAGGCTTTGAAATATTAATGGACTTAAAAACAACTAGGCAGTGGTAATTAAGATGTGGTAGAAAGAAAAATGAAGTGTTTAACCGTTATTATTAATGAACATTACCTAAAGTTTGAGAAGAAAATATTGGGTAGCGACAAAGAGAGAGACTGCTTAGCGCCAGAATATGTTCATCTTGTAAGTACCTTAAATGTATTGACGGAGAAAATTATTGACCCATTTTAATACAAACTTTTTGTAAACTTTTCTGTATTGATAGGTACTATCAGAATCACCTCAGGATTCCTTCTTTTTTCGTCTTTCCTCTCTGAAGTTTTACTTTGCTTTATTTATCTGCAGGATGATGGCCTTCCAGAGAATGAACATCAGCTCTCAGTAGCTGGGAAGATAAAGAAGCATTTCAACACAGGCCCTAAGCCGAACAGCACAGCAGCTGGAGTTTCTGTCATAGCAGTAAGCATCTGAAATACACAGATGAAAGAGATTTATGTGCCCACCAGACAGTTATGTGTTTAGGACACCAAAAGAAACCAGAGAGGGATAATCTTTAGATAATTGTAGCATTTAATTAATATAAGAGTAGTTAGGCTGGTATCCTGCACAGCTTCTCCTTTGATTCTCCTTGTGAGTCACATTGTTATTGAACGGCCCTAGGAGATATAACTGTACACACAATACACTGTTCCACATTTTACCCGAAGATCAGTGGACCTAACTCCCATGTAAATTCAACAATTTGAACTGTAGGATCATGACATTTTACTTGGCAGCAGACTCATCTTATGGATTGAGGCCACATAGAGATTGTAGCAGAACGACAACACCACTTTAAAATGTAAATTGCTTCAAAATTTAGCTGAAAATCTGTATGGCAGCCTAAGACTCTCCTCTTTGAAGACATGAAAGAGAGCTGTGATGCTTCACTGCTGCCTTCATGGTTTACATGAGTCTAGCCACTTCAGATTTAGCTGAGCAGCAGCATTTTATTGTAGTGCCACACACAACCTGCTTCCCTTTCAGCAGAAGTATTCGATGGGTTAAAGACTTAATGGAACTTCTTGCTGCCTTCTGTCGCATTGCAATTCCACTGGAGCCATTCTAGGTTTGAACGTGTCGGAGTGTCTGAAACAAAGCTTGACCAAAATTTTGACCAAGCTTTACTGAGGTTTCAATGGTGTCCTCAGTGGAGCATACATCACATACAATTGTATTTTTTCCTCACAGATGAACACATGTATTACATATACATGGACACAGGATATACTCAGCATATGATGAGATTATTCATACTAATGCCATTGAATAGTGACATGCACATCCTTCACATTTTTGATACATCTGCTTGTGTTTGTAAGCTTTCCTTTTTTACTCATAGTAACGTGAACACTCCAAAGAGTCACTAAAAATGTGACATGTTAAACGTAACCATTCCCATATCAGATTACTCAGTGTTCATTCCCAGCTTCCATAAATTGCAGGTGGTGTGTGACTGCACATGTACACTTTCTTGTACTGTTTCCACTTTCATGTTTCTCAGCTCAGCCCCTCCAGTGTTGAGTTAAATCAGCATGAAGTAAATTCAGCTCAGCACATGCAATCTGGCTCACAGGTGTGAAGTGCTTTTGCAGCAAAATGGATACTCTCTCAAAGTTACTTGGTATAAGTACTTAAAATTTCAAGCTGTGCCTCTCTCATATTTTTTCTTTACTCTTTCCTACCCTGAATGTCCTCGACATGGAAGCAAGTTGTTCCTCATGCTTTTCCTAGATTTTCTCAGTCATCAGCTAACATAGTCAGCATTTATTTATTTTCATTTTTAAGCAATAATACTGCAGCAACTCTCCCACAACTAAAACATCACATACCCATTGCTCATCTGAACTGCAGGTATGTTCTTTATAGACTAGCTGAAACCGTGTTCCTATTGAATGGACTGCCAGCACGCTTGTCCATGAGAATTACTGCTCAGATCCTCCATGCTAATGACTTCAAAGCTTAAAAGCAAGAACTGATGCCTCTGTCCTCATCCATCCCTTGCCTCCTTTATGTTTTTAATTTCCCTGCCCTCCTCTTTTTTTATTTGCCCCAGTTGCTTTGCCAAGGAATTGTTTGCAGCGGTTTAACACTTGAGTAATGAAAAAGGCACTGTAGTGAATCTGTCCACTGCAAAACATCAGGAAAAAATGTGTATGTTTAATTATATTCTTAATGGCTTTTATTTATTTTTTAGTGTTTGGAAATTTAACAGATTATTTTTAGTGATCATCTCTGTGGGAAAACTTCATATTCTGACATGACTGATACTGCAACTTGGCCTATAAAGTAGAAATGTTAAGAATACTTTTACATAATTCAGAAAGGTTTGATTATAGGAAAAGATGGGGAAGTATAGACCTCTTTAGTGTTTTGATAATGTTTCAGAATGCTAGATAATTTCCATTTTATGAATAAATTAGTTTTGTTTTTCTACAAAAATAATTTAATATGTAAAAGAAAGCCAAAAGCAAGACAACAATGCCTTTAAATGTTGCTTCTGCATTTGGAAGTCTATTTAATATACATTTGGCATGCATGTCACCAGGGTTTTATGTTTGGGAATCTTCCTTTAACTGTGAAATCTCAAATAAGCTAAAATGAAATCCTATTAACAAAGACTGCTCTAGATTTAGAACTTTCAAAGTATGTATAGATGCTGTAGCATATTGTTTGGCACTAAACACATGCACTAATTATATTTTTTATAAAAATACTGGGGGTTTGTGCCTGCCTGTATGTTTACATACTTTTTGAGAGAGTGCTTGTGTATATAATATATAGAGTTGCCTTCTATATATTATATAACACATCTGTGTCTGTGTTTGTGAAAATGTGTTAATATGTGCTTATATTTCTATAGCTTACTTAATAGTATAAGAGATAAATATTATCATTATTTTGACTATTATAACTCTGTTTATGTACAGAGATCGCTAATATGTGGTATTTAGTTCTTAGTTGGTCCTCACATTGGTATGATATAATATTATATGCCTGTTTTCTCCTGTGGTAAGAAGTAACACACCTCAAAGATCTCAAGGAGTATTTACCATATGCACCAATTAAAACTATAATACGAAAATTAAGTTCCTAAAGCTGTGTCTCTGGTCAGCTTGACTGAGAGGAAGTTTGAAGCCACATGTGTTATGCATACATCTACTGTGGCTACTGCTTCCTTCAGCAATGTCCAAATTGCATTGATTCCTTTGGTTCAGACTTATGTCTGCTTTATTGATGTGGTAATCTCAGTAAAAGTTGTCTCTGACTGTCCAAGGCAGAGACATCCTAATTCTCGTGCATGTGTCCAGACTTCAAGTTTGTCCACATTTCAAAGGATTCGTCAGTTTGGACAAACTATTCTAATGAACATGTGCATGCTTAGCAAAGCAGTTCCTTTGCTGATGTAGTAGAATGATTTTTCAAACAAAATTAACTGTACAAGCAAAGAGACTTTTCTGTTGATACAATAATACATCATTAAAAGTTCTGCCAGGGTAACTATGTCAGTTGGGAAAAAATTCCCCTGAACCAACGTAGCTTTGCCAGCAAAATTTTAATTGGAGAGCTAGCTTTTAAAACAGCAAGAGAATTAGCAAGTCCCTAAAAAACGCTACTTGCTGATGAGAGAGTATGTAGGAGAAATATCACTTTACTTGCCCTGTTCTTAAATTCTTGTCACAGGCGTTGACTACCGGTCTCTGTGGGCTAGTGCCCCTTAGTCTGTGTCAGAATGGCCACATTGCTGTTAAGCATGTGCCAAAATATTTGCAGGATCATGTTTCTCATACAGCTTTTCAATAGGAGCAGTATTTTTTAGTTCTGTGATGGTGTTTATAAAAGGTACTGCAGGAAAAACATAAAACCAGTCTTCCACTAACTAGTCTTTTTAAAATTTGGGGGTAGATTTTATTCTTCAATTCTTCAAGGATGTCAATTCTGTTTATTTTGGTTTGGCCACAAAACAACACCCTGTGGCTGTACCCTCTGGGCTTCAGTGACAGTGGCTAGAGCGACTAAGAGTGTGAATCACTTTTTAAGAATGCTTCTGCAGTCCAAAGGTGTGCTGTAATTCCTTGTATGAACCAAGCATCATTTAATATATGTCCTTGTCTGAAGTGTTAAAGCTTAGCCTGTATGTCATCACTTTTGTGCTTGTACTTTTGCCATTGTTAAGACAGAGGAAAAGACTAATGCTGTTTTGCTGTGAAGGTTGTATAAGGTCTCTGTCTTGGCAATGGGAGTAAACTCCAGCTGGAGATGCAGAGGAATCAAGTAGAACAGCAAAGGAGAAAAGCTGCTCAGAAAGTTGGTGCAGCTCTGTTCTGCTTACAGGGTCCTGGGTTGGGGACCCTGCAATGGGCAGGCAGCAGGTGGGCCATTGCCCTGTGTTCTGCCAATTTTAAAATAAAATTGCCAATTCCAAGTGGGATTTTTAGCCATGGGATTTCTCGGGTGGTGTGGAGAAGCCAAGCCTAGTCTGTAAGTTTTGCTTCAGGTCTTAGAGCTGAACCTGTGTCTTGGCTATCCCTTCACATCTATTGTCTGTGTTGTCCTGGGGTCATTGTCCACAGTTGGGTTTCTCATGGCAGGATTTCCACACCACCGAAATTGTTTCAACTCTTGTTAGGGACCGACTCTCCCCATTTTCTCTGAATTAATTTTTGGCTATTCAATTTTAGGGCAATATTTTTGATCTGCTTTTTAGGAAAACATCCCTTTTGTGTGTTTTATGTGCAGCATACAAGGAAGCCAGTAGATGGCAATAGCAGACCAGTGTAGTTAAGCCAACACAAATTTAATTCTAGGTACAATGTTCCCATGGTTTTAAACAGGAAACATGCTTTAAATAATTCTAAATAAGATGACAGAGGCATTGTTTTAACAAAATTGAATAAATTACTAAATTCTACACTTGCAGGGGAGTCATCAAGAAAAATTTAAATTTGCAGTTAGTTCCTAGCTCCTCTTGAAGTGGTTGGTACCTGGAAATGTGTTGAACTGATCTTCTGAATTTAGAATTAGAAACTGGCATCAGTATTGGAAATACATGCCACACTCTTATTGAAGCACAAAATGGCCTTTTCCGTTCATAGGGCAAAAATCTGAAAATCATTGCATCAGTTTTAAAGCAGTCAGAGTGTCTCTGTCAAGATTTTTCCCCCCAAATTTTTATCTAATTCAGCTAAATGATGTCTCCACTGTCTGTTAGTGCAGCACAGAAGGGTTAGGGAAAAGAACACATTTTCTTTGTTCCTATGCACATGATATTACTAATGATAAACTAAACTTGAAAGATCTATATTCCTTAAGTAATATCACCAGCACAATTTCCTGGACACAATATTAAGTTCATTTCCATTTTGACTTTAATTGGTGCAATTTCAAACCAAATAGTTTTGTAGTGTTATCTTTTTGAGCATGAGGTGTAAGCTGAAATGATAAACAATGTTATTCATGGCTCTGAGTAGTCCTACTCTCCAAGGTTAACACATTTTTAGAAATGAATTACCATGATTGATGGGGTATCAAAACCTGATTCTTTTAATCTTTACACATTCCGTGATTATGAAGCAGTCTAATTTAAGCCTTGTGTAGTATGTCTAGCCTGCTCCTTGTGATGGTTGCACTGCATTTAATTTTTTTTAAAATTATTATTATTAAACTTCTCAGTTTAATTGCAAAAGATAATATTCTATTACTGGTATGTGCAACTTAAAAGGGCACTACTGTCTTTGGAGGTAACGAGATATTTCAGACTTTTAAATGGATGCATTATGCATTAAGTAACCTATTCACAAACTCCATTTTAGTTTGATTAAATTGGCTTCTAATTTGGCAATACCAAATCTAGAATTAGTATCTTTTTCTTTTATTTCTTTGCCTTTTTTTTTTCCTACGATACGTAGCTTTAGGATGTTAGATAAGAGCCTTCTGAAAGTGAAAACAGTAAATATGCACTAAATAAGGAACAGCTTGCTCTGGAGTCTGAATTCTCTAGCCTAATGTCGATCCACTGAGTTGCCCCATTTCTCTCTGCTCAGCTGGACCACGGGTTTACCATCAAGAGATCAGGGTCTTTGGACTACTACCAACAACCAGGAATGTATTGGATAAGGTATGAGATGGTGCAGCGCCAACAGTCAGTGTTTCCATGGCAACGTGCTGGCAGTCTCCATTAACCAGTTCCTTCAGTGGATAAACATGCTTTTTGATTTGTTATCTGGTCCATATGCTGCTTTATCAGTTTCGTTTTAATCTTGATTGAGATGCCACACCCCCTCATTCCCTTTCTTCACCCATCCCTCACACCCACATTGCCAGCTTTCTCTTCATCGCACATGCTCAGTATCAATCTCCCCTTACAGTTAAAAGGACAGTGTATATAGAAAATCTACAGATATGCTGAAGTATGCACCCTCCCCCTCCCTACTGCTTGTTAAGGCATCTACTTCCCCTCTGCTCCTGTTTCAAAACACACGGAGCAGCAACAGGCTCTCAGCATACATTTTCCTCTTTTTCCATGCAAGATGTGGAGCTATATACTGTCATTTTAAACCCACTAAACACAATCCTTACCTTAGATTGAACAATGCATTTGCATAACGCGGGCATAGAAACTCTCCCAAGTTCACTGAAATACAATGCATTGTACGTGCTGGTAAGCTTGTGTTTCTAACAATGCATTCCTTCTCTTTTCTTTTTAAAACCCTTCTGATACCTATTTATTTTGATTTGATTTTTTTTTTAAATATTGCATGAGTCTCTTGAATATATTTTTCTTCATTGTGTAACCGTGCCAGGGTTGTTGTTAGCTGACTTAACCTGTATGATAAAATTGGGCTCTGGGTGGGAGGGGCTTATTCTGGAGTGGGGGTAAGGAGAGTTCCAGGTCTGATAGCCCACAAGAGGCCCACACACCTCCTCAATAAATCCAGAGCACTGGAATTTCCATCAAGTGGTTAATTGCTGTCTTTTTCCTTTATTACTCACAAGACGTACATTTTGTTAACTGGAGAAATTTTTGTAAGTTTACTGAGAGACATGTGTTTTCTAACACTGCCTTTAAAGACTTGTCTGTGAGGGATTTGTAAAAACTCAGCAAAGTAACCACCTTAGCAAAACAGCAGAGATGGTCACTGCGAGTGTTTCCAGTAAAGTAAAACTCCCACCCTGGATCATTTCACCAAGTGCATGGATCGGGCTACAGCACGCTTTCCATAAAACCTAACGGTTCCCTGGGCCCACACTGAGGGTTAAGTAGTTTCTGATATGGATGTTCTGGGGAAAGAAAAACAAAACAAATACAAAGCCAAAAATAGGCCTGTTTTTCAGGCAAAAAGTAGAAAAGTCATTCCAATTCATGAGTTGAACGCTGGCTAGCAATGGTTGAGAAACACTCTCACTCCAAGTGCTGGAGTGTGGAGCAGTACCTGTAATTCATCTAATTCCAGCCTATTGCACTTGTGGTGGTGGCTACAAACCCACTGTGACCTGCAAGAGGTGAGCCAAACCTGCTGACCTGTCTTGTCACTTGGCACCCTTCTTTGTGCTCCTTAGTTTTTGACAAGGAGGGAATGGGGCCTGCATGCCCAACTTTGGTTAACTGTGGGTTTGATAGTATTAAAGGAATTTTCTGCTGAAGAAGGAAAGATGGCATTTTCTGTCAAGCAGAACTTTTTGACGAAGGGTTGCAAATTTAATGCCTGCTCTGTAAAATGGCAGGGAAAATCACATCAGCTTTATTTATCTTCCTGGAGTTTAATTGCTATCCATGGTCAGTTTACACTCCTTCTCTGTTTACATTTTTTATTTTACATTAAAAAAAAAAGAAAAAAGAAAAAGAAAAAAGAAAGAAAGTCTTTCCATTTGCTATACACAATGTTTGGATCTTTTAAAACCCCTGCTTCAGGAGGAGCAGATCACCAGAAACAGGAGCCTGTGAGAAAAGTGAACATCTCCTCAGATTGGCCTTGACTCAGTTTAACTGCATAGCCCAGGGTTTGAAACAAACCATATGCATTTTGAAGAGGTGGGGGGGAAAGCTCTAATTCTGCAACTTGGTAAATAAATAAAGCTATTAAAAAAAAAGGTCATTTGACTAAAGCACTAGTAATGGCTGCCATCAGCATACAAAATGACACATCCCTGAATAATGGGCTGGAGCAGATGGGCGATAATCTCTCTTATTCATACATAAACTGCTCTGTTTTCCAGCTGGGGGCAGTAACAACAATGTTTATAATTAGGGTTTTCTAAACTGTGCACCTAGTGTGGAAAGGCAAATTGGGAGAGCAGGGCTCCTAGGCCTGGATGCTTAATTAGGAAATCCTCTTCGAGGGGGTGCCTTGGACCAAGCACTGCTGTGTGTTTGAGCCTCTCTCATTTCCCAGAAACATGCAGCTGTTGTGGTGACCAAGATTTTAGTCTAAATAAAACCATTTTGATGTAGCAAGTGTTTAGTTTTTAGTAGCGCAGATGCAAAGCATATAAAAATGTTCATCAATTCACGTCTATAAAACAAATAATTTATCACAGGTCCATGAAAATTAATCTGAATTCACAAGTACAGTGAAAAATGAAACCATGTCCCAAGGAAAATGTAAAGCTCCCTTAGTTAGTGTTAAACCACTTGTTTTTCTGCATTTCTCTTTTTGTTTTCATCTGTAGTTTCTAGAAGCCTTCTAAAATACTTTTTAAATGGCGCTATTTCCTCCTTCAATAACCAGAAAACCTTATCCTTTCTCTGCCTAAAAGACTTCTGTTTTCAAAGACCTTCAAAATCCTAATTTTTCTGAGCATATTCTGAATCCTCTCCTGTTCCCTTTCAGTGGGATAATACATGCAGAAGTGGCATGATTTTTTAGGTGCAGCAGTGGTTGTTGTAGCTGGCATAAGCTATAATGCCTGGAAAATCTTTCACAGTTCCTTGAATATGAGGATCAGGGAAAACACAGGGACCAAATTAGTACAATCATTTGGACCCCAGACTAATACATGTTTTTAAAGCAACCAACCAAATGTTGTTGGAACATCAGCCCTGCAATCAGAGGTGCAGTAAAGACCAAAGCAGTGTCAGTAGGGGACAAGTCTTGGAGGTCCCAGTTAAAACCCTGAAGTTGGGCTGATTCAGAATATCAAAGGAGAACCAGAGTGGTTGCATCTAACATAAAATACTAGTAGAAAATGTCAGTATGTGTAGTATCACATACATAATATTAGTATAAAATATTAGAGTATGTTATTTTCTATATATCCAAGAGACTTTAGAAAAGCAAAATGGGGTAAATAAAATACAGGAAGTGCATGGAAAAGTCATTGATGATCTATCTATCTAATGACAATAGAAAGGAGATGAGTTACGTTGGATGCTTAACAAAATCATCAATCTGGTCAATATTGAATTCATGAAACACTGGATTTTTAAAATACAGTTCTCTCTGTCGCAGTTAAAAATGTATCTGAATAGCTCATTTGAAAACCCTTAGTTCCATCCTCTGTGTTTGGTTCCTAGTTCACATTACTTTGCATCTGTCGAGTTACTTACACCTGTCCCGAGTGGATGCAATACACTTTCAAGTTAAAAGTTGCAGCCAGACATCTTGATGATGGGACAAGGAGGTTGGGAATCAGGCTTGCTATCTGTAAAGTGCCATTTTTAATAACATAAAATCCTCTGTAAACCGAATATTGGTAAATACAGGCAGATATCTAAAATAGTTTAAAATCTCTTCTCCCGATCTTTGAGTAAAAAACCCACAACTGATTTACAAACTGTAAATAAAATTCACTCATGCAAACAACTTGGCACTAACTCTCTTCCACGTGTAATTGAAACCAGCTGAGGAATTGTGTCTCTAAAGAGGGGGGATGTCAAAGCGTAAACACAAACTTAAATACAGCAATATGAATTTGACAGTCACGTATATAGAATACTTGTCTTTGTGTTCACTCACCAACACAGTACAAAGCATATATCAAATTGATGTGGTTTTCTTTCTTTTTTACTTTCATTTTAGCTAAACTTTATGCTGGAAGTTACATGGTGTGCTAAAGCATTGGCCTTTTGTATTTGGAGGTCTGGGTTCAAATCCACTCGATTAATTTGTCCCCTCGATGTGGTCATTTGCGTGTCTCCAAATCACCGTGTAACTTGACTTGGTTATACCTTGTGCCTGAGGGACTAAAAATGCCATGAGTGTCTCACTCCTGGACTGAGGTGCGTTGCTAAGTTTGAAGTACTCTCAAAAAAGTGTCTTGATTCATGAATCAATCACACACACATATATATATATAAATATATATAGAGTATATATATAAATATATATATATAACCTGAGAAACCCATGGAAAACAAATTTAAAAATAGATGAGACTGAAGGGCTGCCTGGCTTGTGCCACAAGCAATATTTAATGGTAATTTTTACAGCAAGGAAACCTGTCAACATATGAAGGTCACTAGCCAGAATTTTAAGGAAGTAAAATAAACTTATCTAGGTGTGAACATTTAAATTTGTGCATAAAACTGTGGATATAAAAGAATGTACTGGAAGAAAAATACCAGTGTTTCAATGCATATATTCATCTAATTCCACACGCTACACAAAGCTTCATGAAAATTGCTAAGAAATTGCAAGTATGCTCCTGCAGAATAAAAGCGAGCAAAGGGAAGTGTTTCTTAGATTAATGCGTGAACAGCTGCATCCCCAGTTCAGTCTCCTGGCTGGTATGAATAATGTATGGACTAAGAGGCAAAATGCACATTAATGTTCTTTTATTAATGAAACTAATATATATCTATATTTGGTGGCTAGCAGTAAATTAAGACAAGTGAAAAGAATAACAGTCACCGCTCACTTTCATAAAATGCAGTTACTTTAATCCAGTAATTACTGACCTGACAGAAAATATCAGCCCACACCTAAAATAAGGCGCTTCCCATTGCAAATCCAACATATATATCAAAGAAGTTGTAGTTTTTGAAAATCTGTTCATAAACACACAGTGCAGTGTTTTCCAAGATAAAAAATGAATTTGCATGGCTCAGCAGCCCTGTAACTTCAAGTGGTAGAAATCAGGATGAAGACACTCCCTAAGGAAAAATCCTGGAAAAATACCAACTGCACCTTAGTATGTCAATGACAGAAACAATGATTTTAAAATAATGCTCTGTTACTACAAATTACATGCATTTACAAAAATGGCTTGGTAACCATTTGGTATTGGATATCAGAATTACTAAATGTTGATGCAAAATACATTAGTGCTTAATGATGTACTTCAGACCCATCAGCACCAAACTATTAGGGGCAACCTACTTATCTGCTGCTGGATAAGAAGCTCTACATTTTCTCATATGGATTGCAAGAGGACAGCCGCATATCTTAAATAAGAATGCTATCTTTACATTTTAGTTCCCATTACTCTCAGTGCTTGAAGTTCTCAGTCTCTAACCTAGAGCCGAGAAAAATAAAATGTCAAAATGTGATAATGAAAATCTGGGATTTGCAGCCCTGTGAAGCATAAGTGCACTTCAGTTCCTCTTATTATTTATTGAAAGAGTAGCTTGAAGTAGAAATGCCCTGGAAATCCGTAATGGACTGGTTCATGCACTGGCAAACCACCCAGATGAACAGCAGGTGAAAGAATACGTCTGTTAAACCAAGGCAATGTGTATAAGAGGCCTTTGTTACACAAACATCAATAATAATGAAAAAGCTGATTTTTGGAATATGTGCACAAGAAAGTACAGTAGGTGAAAATTACACTTACAAAACACATACAGTCAATGTTCAAATGTATCTATCTTACCATCTTCTCTGCATTCCAAAGGATAGATCTATCATATTTTGAAATTCTTTTGAGGTAAAAAGTAACCGTGACATCATTAAATGAAAAATAACATTTTTGCAGAATGCAGAGCCACTATACCATCAGCAGTGTATTACATACTGAAAGTGTCAAATGTAATTGGAACACTGGGCAAAATAAGCCTGTTCTTGAAAGTTCAGTGGGGCCTGAGCACTCTGTGGCCAGAAGTGCCCCATTTTGTAGTTCCGACATGGCAAACACTAAACATTAGAATATGACCTGTGTATTTTTGCTTTCACTAGGTAAATACTAACTTCTTTTACTCTCTGTGACTTTGTAACTTTTTATTCAATAAGCTCTTTGGGTGAGAAAGGCTCTGGATGTCTCTCAGCCCAGGAGAGTAACCATAATAATGCCCTGGAGTTTAGAAGTATGCCTTTACAAAGACCAATTAAACCAAATCCAGGGCAAACACTGGTTAAAAATGTAAAGAAAAACACAGTCACAAAATATCTCAGGAACATTCTGAAGGGTTAGGAAGCCAGATATATTTGGCCCTACAAACTACAGCAGCATAAGGTGCTAGATTAGGTGAGACAGTCAGGGGGTTTTTGCTTAACATCTTGTATTATTGAGGCAGGGAGTGCTTTTATGTATATTTAAACAAATAGATTTAAAGAAAAGTCTCTAAAGCTTTTCCAACAATCACAGAAAGATAGTATCTTGGAGTTTATTTTTAAAGACGTCTTTAAAAATATGTCCTGGTACCTAGTTATCTCTCTTCTTTATAAAGAGCAATATCCTAGGCAAAATTTCAAAACAATTTTCTTATACATTCTCTTGTGTGTAAGTTATCTAAATTTAAATACCTTCGGATTTTACATATACATTTGCCATTCTCATGTAGCAGGTTTTAAAAATAAATTCTTAATTTAATACAAGTATTTTTATTTATTCAACCAGAAATGTTTAAATTTCTCAGGGGAGAGTGTCTATTACCACAGGATGATGTGATGTGGTTTAAACTTTAAATAAATGCTTATTTCCTGTAAGCATAAAAAAATAGCCTTTAAATGGAAATCTGTATTTTATAGAGTGGTAATATATGCCATTCTTTTCAATTTTCACACAAAATTACATACTGTAAGCAGTATATTCACTGTGTGTAAAAGATCTAGGTATTCTTCTGTTTCACATTAAAAATAATCAAAAACTGAATTGGTTCAAGGCTAAGAAACATAGAAGGCATTGAAAATACTAATTAAAGCTCTTAACCAAAAGATAGCAGTAAACAAAGAAATTTTCAGCAGATTAAAGGTGTTGGATTTTGTAGCAATTATTATTTAAAATATAGGGATGAACTTAGATAAGTGGATCATTTTACCCTTTTAAAGTAGTGCTGTATAGGTTCTAGACAAAAAAATAATAGTGCAGCAATATAGCCTAACTAAATCCATTTGCTGTAGAAGTTCTGTACTCCTGTCCATCTTCCTGTCTCTCATCATTATTGAATGCTGGTTGCATTATTTGAAAGCATGAATTGCTATAATGCTATTCTGCACCAGTATGATGGATTTAGTTTTCATTTTAGTCTCAAAAGTATGTTGGCTATAAATACATCTCTGCTTTCCTGTGAGGCTCACACTGTAACTGGTAAATTTTCTAGAGAAATCAGTCATGCATATCTTAAGAGAACACAATAAATCCTTTGAAGCAGAATAACCTTTTGGCTGCATTCCTTTAAACAGACCTTTTCATAATAGGGACGAATTTTACAAGCCTTATGAGTGAAACCTATTCAGTTCTCAAAGTTATCTTTGCTTCCAGTGCTGGGATCAGATACTTGGTTGCATTTTGTATGTCATCTTACTGGTCACCCACCTTTTCCCATTTTGCTTTTTCCGAAACAGTCATGGGTTGTGATTTAAGGGGGCAGCCCTGCTTCAGAAGCAGCTAAGCATGTGTCAAAGTGCTCTTGCTGAATCAAGGCCATCCTGTTGAACTCTATAATTTTACAGTAATTTCAAGGACTGTAGTCTAAGATCCCATAATCAAGAATACAGGAAAACCTTGTCCTGTGCTTGAAATTGATAGTCAGACTAGGGCTACCCTTTCTTGGGTTGAAGTTTCACCTCGTAAATGTGCCAGAAAAGCAGAAAAAAGAAAGTGGCTCGAAGTTACAGCCACCATTCTTATTAAGAATTGCATTTTCAGTAATGGCAGAATGATCAAAAAATAATGCCCATCAAGTGAATATTGCTCTTTCCCATTCCTAGATACCTTAGCTAGATGTGGATAAAATTAGCAGAGTATTGAATTCAGTAGACCTTGGTTAACAGGAAGAGACAGTGTGGTCAGGCTAAACAGGTCTTGCCGTCAGAGCTCTTCAGCGTTCTCCCTAAGAACATCCATTGAGCGGCATGATGTGTCAAGGAGCTGGGCTAGCTCCCTTTGGTGTTTGTTTTTCTCTCTTTTCTGACAACTTCATCACAATCCATCTTTGTTAGCTGATTGCACTGACTTGAACACGGGTGAGTGTGTATCAGCCTTCATTAGGTCAAATCAAAGACAAGTGTACATCTCTGCCTTGCCTGTAGAAACAGATTTATACTTTGAGAAGGGTGGGGGGAAGGTCACTTGGTATTTGGCTTGAAATTTGAATCTGTTAAAGGATGAAATTAATAACATCCAGAAGTAGAACATATGGCATCCATATATATGGGACTGTATCTGCTTGATGATGTCACGCTACCTCTTAAGATTTGGGAAATGCACTTTTTAAAGCATTTAGCTATGTTGTGGGCTCAGCCTTTCAGACCTGACTGAGACAGAGCAGGTTTAATTTGGTCAGAACATTTATTATCCCTGGTATTTGCAGGCCACATAAAACCTCATGGTTTTCATTATCTTTGTGTTTCACACACAGCCTAATTTCATTTATTCTTATTTTATGCCCCTGCCAGACCACCGCTCTTGATAAGGAGAGGCAGGTTTTCCGACGAAGACGCAACCAGGATGTGAGGGGACGTTACAAGGCTCAGCAAGCTCCACCTGAACTCAACTCCGAATCGGAAGACTATTCACCAAGTTCATCCGAGACTGTTCGCTCACCTAACTCACCCTTTTAATAAAACACTTTTTCTCAAAAGTCTTGGCTTTAACCCTTTGAGACCCTGAAACTGCTTCAGGCCTGTGTGGCGTGATTACAGCTGATCTATCCAGCAGTAAACACTGGGATGGTGGAACACAAAAGGGTGCTCACAGAATCTTTGTAAGAATTATTTCCTAATTGATTGAAATAATTGTTCTCTGTTTAGATTGCAACTTGCTGCTAATATGATCCTCAAAGGGTTAAGGCTGTTTTGCTTTTTTATTTAAAGATAGAAGCAGTGAATGTTTTCATCAGTGGAGCTAGGAACTGCAGTATGTAATTTTAGCACATGTTAACCCTCTGAGTAAATGATCACCTTAAATCTTGACAACCCATATTAGGGTTTTATTCTGGCTTTTTTGCTTTTATACGCACATATCTTTTATAGTATCCTGAAGTTCCTTGCCTGTTTCTGGCCAAAAATATATCAAATGTACTATTGCTTAGGAATTATAAATATAGGCTTAAAAATGAAAATAAAATTAAACGAATGGTATCTTCTACAGCAGCTCATTCCAAACCTGCATCGTACTTCCACATGGAATGACTGTTATTGGACGATATGATGCAGGGCTAAATGGGAAATTTAGTTTAGGGCATCCTCATGTTTTACAGAAGATGACATGATGATGGCCACAAAAGGTTGCTTCCATATAGCTTGCTGCTAATGACAATGTTGAGTCTTGGGAAATTGCTTGAGGGCATATTCTGTCATGTAATAGTATGTAATGATCTAGTTGAGAAGTTCCTGGTTCCTTTGCATCACTTTCAGGAATGTACAGGCATCCTCTTGGCATGACCTGGTTATTCCGGTAGAGCCGTTTAAAAAGATTAACACTGATAAGCATTACCCTTTAAATAGCTAGAGCACTTCTAAATCGGGGAAAATACAAGTCATTTAATATATATGTAAAGCCTAAATTGAATTAGCAAAAGTTTTGTCTTTAGAATGGAGAAACTAAAAATGATTCACCAGTCTTATTTGCAATATTTAATAAAATGGGCATTTACACAGAGTATATATATATTACTGGTTTGTTAAAACCTCAAGACAACATTATGGCTTTTTATTTGACCATTATTATAAAGTTGGCTTCCACAGAAATATTACAGTGTGTAGACTTTTGCTTCAGATGTGATAATTTGAAAAAAAAAAAAGATGGCTCAGAATTTCACTTGAATGAAAGAAGCAACTTTCAAAATCATGTTCTAAAATAAAAAGCATTGTGAAATTTATAGTTTCTCTTATTGCTCATATGAAATGGAAGTTTTCTTCTCTAAAGTTAAAGTTTTCTCACAGTGTTTTTTAAAAGTCACGTGGTTTCCTCTCTCTCTCTCTCTCTCCCTCTCTCTCTCCCTGTCTCTCTCCCTTCCCCCTTGCCCTTTTTCTCTCTTTCTTTATTCCTTCCTTTTTCTTTCCTATCATACAGCCAGAAGTATCAATATACTGCCCAAAATGACATGCAGATTTTTTCATCTTTCTGGGAAGTATAAATAAATTTTTCAGGAACAGGGCAAGTTGCCCACAGTATCGTTCCCGTTCTGAGTTGTGTTTGTTCATGGAACTGTCCATATGAGCAGCTGTGGCAGCCAACGTGTACCTGCAGCTGGTGGGGGCTAATATAAAGCTCTTTTGCGCTTCTATCTGGAAGGATCAGTTGAACTGTTTTTCAAGAAACATTGGAATTCTTCTGTTTCTCCATCCTACAAAGTGCATCTTTCATTTCCTCAGACATGAAAATTTATATATTGAAAGCTCTGAACATTTTAAACGCAGGAATTTAATCTTGTGAATCTTCACACAAGTGGTACAAGTATTTAATATAGAACTTTTTTTAATCCACTCGATATTGATAATCTAGAAGTGAGATATTTAGTAGAAACTAGTTCTCCAGACTTTCTGGGTAATACAGAGAGGTGAGCATTCCAGGTTTGATTCATCTCACCTGTCATGAGCACACAATTTAGGCAGGACTCATGTTTTTATTAATCTATTGGTCTCACTCCATCGACTGTAGAAGAATTGCTGGTGGAAGCTTACATCAGACACCAACTTCGGATTATGAGTTTACTAGAAAGTCATCTAAGCCATCAGGAGACGGATCTCTGAATGTATGTCCATGGGCAGAAGGCGTGTGCATGGCCTCAGTTACTCTGTCTGGAACCTGAGTAACAACATCTTAAAGCAAATAAGTGAAGCAAATAAGTGTCTTGTTGGAGAGCTTCATTGGGGCAGGAGGTGAAGGGACAAAGGAACTGCCTTACAAAAGTTCTCAGATTTTAGGTTTTGGGAAAGGGTTGTATCTGTGTCAGATCCTTGACTATGACCATCCAAACCCAGACTCATTGTGGAGAGAAGATGCTCAGTAGATAGGGTACAACCACTGCCATTGTGATCTTTATGGTTGTACGTTCATAACATTTGGATGGGGCAAGGATTATTTTTCCCCAGGATCGAACCCTCAGTCAAGATAAAGCCTTCCTTGCCACTTACCTACCCTAATTTACAGTAGGTCAGAATCTGGCACACATTTGACCAGCACTGACCTTCCCACATTATATCACAGCCTTCCCTTTAGAAGAGATACAGCTCAGCCATGTAACTGCAAGACATACATGTGGTAATAAAAAAGTGTCCATTAATACCACATGCTCCTTGACCGTTGTGAAAATTTGGCAGTCTTAAAGCAAAGGCCAATGTTCATTCTTCTTAATTAGAGAGGGAAGTCAGGAGAAAAAAAAGTATGTTTCACCTTATGCATGAGAAATATTATTCAAAAACCCATCTGGGATTTTCCTTTTCTTTGCTTTGGAATACAGGGTTATCATTAAAATAAGATGTTTGGCTCCTTCGTCTTATACCATCTTGTATTACTTAAAATGTATGTAAAAATAATCCTAGATCCTGAAAATCCTACTCATCCCCAACATCTTATGTTTCTGATCTTTTGTTCATGTTTTATGAACATAACTATAAAAATATTTCTTTAAGTTATTTTTAGGTTTGTGAGAGACTGGGTTTCAAATTGCTGATATCCTATTTTAGGTTTCAAGGAAAGGTATCTGGATTTTTGAACTGTTTCAAAAGAGTTTGCAACAATGATTTTAAATATATCTATATACCCATAGATATATACTTTAATATATCCATATATATGTACATATATTTATGGTTTCATGGAACTTATAATGGTTTAGGCTTGTTTGGCAGTGACTGCCATTTTTTTTAATCTAACCTCTGAATTCTTGGGGTAAGTGAAGACAGAATATGTGGCCCTACAAATATTTGAAACAGCAATGAAAAAAAGAAATCAAGCATAATAGAATATTTCTAATGTGATCATCTGGGAGAGCACATAGCACACCGTGGTCATTTTAATGTAATACAGACCGGTCCTTCTGACATCTTTCTTCATTTCCCTTTTGAATCACTGCCTTGTATTGCTGCTAAATATGACAACAGTTGTTTCAGTTAGCAGAGACGGATGGCAGTTGTGGTAGGCACCATCTATCACCAAGGAGATGGAGACGAGCACTTCCGAAGGGTGATCCAGGTCATCTAATGTTTGGTCTCTGGAGATACCTGACAGCCTGATCTTAGTATTAGCAGGAAAGTAGAACAGGGTCACTTCCAGCTTAATTCCTCTCAATTAAATATAAGCGGGGATAAACGTGGACTCTAACCTAAGTGCAATATTCTAGTGAGCTTATATGGAGTAAGCAAACTTTGATGTGAAAATGTAGTACTGATAGCACAGGATTAGCTAAAAGGTAGTGAGCTGGGAGTTGTCTCATCTAGATGTATGTGTCTAAGAGTTAAGCATCTAATATAGGGTAATAATCTAAGCCTCCATTATAGGTGCTAGAGACTGGCTTCTCTAACGGATAATTAAAATTCTAGGGTGGATTAATCACTCATGGGATGAGGTGCCTAGCCCAGATATATTTAGAACATGATTTATTAAGTCATGACATATAAATTAGTATTTCTGTAAGTTACAATTTTCATAGCATTAATGTACAAAAAATCCAGAATACTATGGTTCTACTCAGAGGGTTAACAGAAAAGCACCAGGCATGCTGATTACATTGGTGTATCCAAACTGCTTTGCTTTTTTAGCCAGTGTTTGCTGATTTTTTCAGAAAATTCTTGAAAAATTTCAAGTTTGAAATAATTTAAGTGTTGTTGTTTAAGGAATTCCTATAACCAAATTAATCTTATTTTTAGCTCAACTTATCACAGGAATAATATGTATCCTTGATGCAGTGTAAGTCTGTAGTTACCAATTTTATTAATTCCACAAGTGATTCCAGAAATCTCTCTTTTTTTAAGTACTTAATATAGAGCTTACAATGGTGGCATAGGTGACTGAGACTGTCTTTCTTATTGGTAAACAAACAATATTGTAATTTCAAGAAAGTCCTAAGAATCAGCTTTTCAGTTTGGTAGTGTGCTAGTTAGGGGAAAGCTATCTCATTACATGCATTGTGTAAATCATCTTTGTAGATGAAGATTGTTCATATTAATGAACACATTCTTTTTTCCTTGACATTGTAGCAGAAACTGTTTACTTGTTAATGAACAACCAATACATTAATTTGCTTCAGACTGTTAGAGGGGAAAGTGAGATTCCAGTCATTGACAATGTTATTGCTTTACAGTAGCCCTCATCTAATTTAAGTGTGGTGCATACTACGATAAGCAAAGCCAAACCTGTGAATAAACTCCTGAAAAAGCCTGGTGGGTCTTTATTCAGTTGGGTGCTTGCATACAGTAGCATGTGACAGCAGGAAGGCTTTCAAGAATTGTTGAAATGAAAGCGATATATCCACAAATAACAGCTAAATTGCAATCCTTTCCCTATGGGGCATATATGTTTGAAAAGAAAAAATAAAGAAAAGAAAGGAAAAATTGGCTCAGAGGTTTGCAGTGGTACTATATTACCACAGGGCAAGTACATTAAATCATTGTTATTTGCTAGCCTGGGGTATGTGTTGGAAAATGGCATCTTTTTTATTTAGTTTAGATTGTGGGCAGGGAGAGCTTTCCTAATATTACTGCAGTGCCTGCTAGTGCTGCCATGGTTAAGGCTGTGTTAGTATTTCCATTATAAACTCTTAGTCTCAAAGGTTTTTAATTTGATTGTAAAAATTTGCTTCAGGCAGAAACTTGGCATACAATTTTTCAGCTCAGAGCGATTCTTTTCCTAAAGTATGAGAGTAATCAGCTTGACCTCTTCAACATTTATTTTCTAAGTGTACACAAACATTCATAGACACAAAGGCGGTTTTTATGCAGCTCATTTCAGACGTGTCACATTTTCAAGCATATCTCACAGGTCTTAACTACAAAGGCGACAGCTCAGAACTTTTGGGCATTTTGAAAACCGGGAAGAAAACTCAGTGATCAAGAGCAAAAATGTTCCACGTGTGGGAGAATTTTATTTTGACGTGACAAGCATTTAAAGTTTGCTCAGTAACGGGTATGTATATGCCCTTCTGAGTGCTCATGTAATGCCTAAACCCATTAGTTTAAGTCATTCCATGTAGAAAATGCTAAATGTGAATGTGCTGAATTTCCCTGTAAGACTGGGAAAACAAGCAGTTTTGTCTTGTGTTTTATAGTAGCATCATGGACAAAGCTGACAATACACCAAAAAGGGGTCCACAAAGAGAAGAATCAAAAGGATATGTTTTCTCTTAAGGGGAAAAAAATGCGTCTGAATAAGACAGAGTTGAAAGCTCACACTGGATAAGATAGGTATTAAAAGCAATTTAAAAAGCATAAGTATGGAACCATTTGAAAACTATAAAAGTGCAAGGGAGCCATGCAGTGTCGTGAATCCATGCGTGGAAGCAATCACCTACTAATCTGGAGCAAATTTACAGCTACAAACAGGCATAATTAATACACAAATCAAACACACCCAGCAGCAGATGGAATTGAAATCCTAGTCCTTTTAGCAAACATAATGCAGACCTTCTCCTCATATATTCACTAAATAAGACCGTGTGTAGCTGTTTGAAGTAGTGTTGCATGCAGGCTAGTGGGGAAATTAGGTGTTTAAAAAATGGCTGCAAATTAATTGTTTTTAATAGCAATTCTACCTCACTGGGTCCTTTTGGGAAATGACAGCTTTAAAAAGTGATGTCCATGCATTTTATATTTGTGTGCATATATATGTGGATAGCCCATGCCAAATGGCTTCAGTAAGAATTGAGTTGCTATATTGAGGCTTCATGTTGCCTGAAGTTTTCTGCAACAGAGGCCAGAGGAAGGGATAAAGTCTCCATGAAATAAAGAATTTGTGGATTGATCCACTGGTAATGGAGATGTCTTCCTAATCTTTCTCTTAGGGATCCACTTGGGTGATAAACCACAGTGCTCAGTCATGTCCAAAAGTATTCTCCCTACCTAAAGTGGGTGGGAAGGAGACACTGGATAGAGACACTGTGCCATTTTCTTGGCACCCACCTACAGTGCTGCACATTTTGTCAAGCCATGTGTAAATATCAGGTTGGGAAAATAACTGTTTGCACCAAATGGTAGGGCCAGAAAAAGCACATAGGCAGTGATTATCCATGACAAGGGCTGGTTGACATTTGGAATATGTTTTCCGACCAACTGATCAGACAGATTTTTGAGAATTTTTCTGATAGAACCATTGGAACCAAGAAACTCCAACTGATTGTTAGGTGCAACTTGATCTGTTCATGAAAAACTTTCTTCTCGAGGTGTTTCTGATACGTCCTCATGTGTATTTCCTGATGTAGGAAGACTCTGGACTCAGAAAGCCAGAAGACAGCTCTATTTCTATGTGTCTAACAGGTTTTAATGCTAGTGATGGGTTATTCATACACATATAATTTTAGGTGTCTTGAAAAAAATAAAAAAGCAGTGATGAAAAAGAAGCTTAGCTTCCTTGTCTAGAGTTACTCTAGGAAGAGCTGACATTACTACTACAACTGTTACTGCTGCTGCTATTACTATTACTTCTACTACCACCCCCACCACCCCTGCCCTTCAGAGGTAATTACTTTATTTGACCTGTGCATCTCCATTAGATGCCTGGAATGCTTCAAACCTGCTAGGAAGACCAGCAGGGTCTTATATGAATAAGACCATCTCCAAAATTGTTTTCTTTTCAAACAGAATCCCCACAGCTATCGAAGCTGGGGTCCATCATATGGTGAGAGTTTGAGAATTGGAAAGAGAGGTATTGGTAAGTTGAAAGAGAGGATTATTTGTAAAGTGTGAATACAAGGTCCAAGGGAATTCCTGGTGCTGTATCTTGCAAAAGTGAGCGATAGATATTTTTTTTCTTCAGCAAATTCAAGCACACAGGAAAATGAAAATAAGCCCTTGAGATATGAATTTCTGATAATTTGGTGTTTATAGTTAATCTTAACAAGGTGTAGTCTTTGTGACATTGCTTCACGGTGATAGGGAGCTAGAATTCAAGGTGGCTTACATAAGATCTTGGCAACTTTTGCCATTGACAGTTAAGGGGTGGGAGGAATCAAAATTGACTGACTGATGCTAAAACAAGTAGTTCAGAAGAGGCATTTCCAGAGAGAGCTGATGTGAAAGAAAAAGGGAGGAGGAGGACTCTTGTGTATTTCCCAAAGGCCAGTTTATCACTTGCCATTTGTGCTGATCTTTGGTGTCTTATCTAAGGAGAAAAAAAATTGCTCAGACTGGTCCAAGGTTAAAGACATATCCACTATAACTTATTTTTTATTTTATTAAGGAATTAATAATAAGATTTTATATTCTGCCTGAAAGGAAATTGTTAAAGGATTACTGGAGTGTGAAATTAAATGGCACTTTTCTCATGCCTATAAAAAGCCATCTAAGGAAGTGGTGGCCTTCAAACAAGTTTCTAAATTATTTAAATTTAGAAAAATTTTAATTTTTTTTGAAAAGTAAGAAACTCAGAAATTTCTATGTGTTTGATTGGCATAAAGGAATCTTTAATTTTCAAGGTACTAATTGAATAATTTCTATGTGCTACATATTCCTGCAAAAATAAGGAGGGAAGACAAATTTTTCAAAATGAAAGTGAACAGAAATTACATCTGGTATTATCACCTTAACTTATGAGCTAAGTTTTTAAGTTGCTGCTTACTGTTACCTAAAATATTTTCTCTAATTAGGTAATAAAGGAGTAGAAAAGGAAAAATCACATAATACTTCAGCTCTAGCCTCAACTTCTAATGAGTCCATGTTTCTTGAGCAGAGAATCATTACAATATATTTCAATTCAGTCATCACAAGCAAGCCACCAAGGAGTTAGATCCAGCTGCATTCCTGAGAAGCTGTGCACAAACTTTAAAAATTAGTCATGCAGCCACATCCTAGCTTTTCCACATGGACCTCTGTACCTCAAGACAGCGAGTCTTGATGAACATGATTATAAAAAAAGGATGTAACTATTCAGAAAATTCTCACTTCATGTGTTAATATACCCTGGATAGAGGTATGGAAATCAAATATAGCTGTGGACTGACAGGCTTTGTATCTAGTGCCCTTCAACACTATACATACCAACTCTCATGAGAAATGTGAATGCTATTTTACAATGGAAACCTGCTAAATCCCACTAATGATCGGAAGTTTCATTGTAAATAGCTGGATTTTGGAAATTGGGACGTGAATTAAGAAATACAGTAAAGGACCAGAGGATAATGCATTGCACAGTGTACTCTTTCATTTGTTCTGACAATTGATTTAGTTCTAATTTTTTACTTCTTACATTATCAGCAAGTGTGCTGGAGTATAAAAACTACAGCTCTCTGATTATTTTTGATGAAAGGCAGGAAAAGTGCTGTTTTATCTATGTTGATAAAAGCGTGTATTTAATCCTACTTTCATTTACAAGGTAATAGTTGGTTTAACTGGTTCATGGAATGATTTAACCACTGGTTCATGGAATGATTCTTGATGCAGGAGATAGCTGCAGAACTAAAGAGTCTGTTAGATGTCTGTCTGTCTGACTGTCTAGAATATTAATTTATTTTTTTCCACAGGGATTATTAATTGACAACAGGGTTATAGGCATGTGGTACTTTCCCTTTTGGCCCTTGTCATCCCAAAGAGTTTGTCCTCCATCTTAGTGGCAGCACAAGATTTTGGCATGCCAAAATGAAGGCTAATGATTGGTGAACACCATAATCCTTCATGAACCTTCCCTGTCAACCCTTTTCTCCTCTGCTCCCTTCCCCACACCTCCAGCCTCTCCAGGCCACTTGTTTCTTTCTCCTTTCCTACACTCCACTTCTCTTGTGTGGTGCAAATATTGTACGTCTGTGTGTAAAACAGAGCAGGGAAACTGCTCCAGGGGAATAAAAAAGCTTTGCCCTGCATTAGTTACCTGGTTCTGTTCATTGCTCCCGTGCACCAACATGCAAGGAAACAGGGTATAAGAAAACTGACTGCTGCAGTGGGAAGATGGGACTGCTTTCAACAGCAGTGGTGGCTTAAATAGTAAATGACAGTCAGGGGTAAGGTCTGAAAAGTGTGTGTTGCATCTTTTGGGATTAAGTTCTACACTGTTGTTCTTTATATTTGGACTTTAAATAATTTTTGTTTTGAATAAACTGAAAGACTGGGGTGTTGTGAAAAAATACTGCAATTACAAAAGAAGAAAGATGTGGAGGAAGTTGGAGCACAATCATACATGTGTTTAAACATTGCATACACTCAATGAAAAGGGGAATATGTGGAGAGGATGCATCGTGTTATCTTCAAATTATGTCCATGCTTTAGGTTTTTGCAACGCTTTCTAAAGTACAATAATGGAAGACATGCACAGACTCTGTCTTGCAGTCACTTTTCCCCAGGTGATGGATGACATACAGCTTTATTATTTGTTGTCTCTTAAGCTTCAAGATGGGAAAAAGGCAGTTGCTGAAAACCCTAAGCCTAAATGCTGCCCTGGTTGTAGCTTCTTGCTCTGCCCCGAAGCTGCACTTGCTGGGCCATGTTTTCCACTTATGGTGTAGGTAGAAAGCTAAACCCTGGCCTGCTGTGTGCCAGCATTTGCACTGCTGGTCCCTGCCAGAAAACGCCAGCAGTCATGAGGCTCCTCTGCCCTGCACAGTCAGCAGCAGCTTCTGCTGATGCCTGAAATACCATTTACTACCGTTTACCATTTGCTAAATGAAGGCCAGCGAAATCCTCTTTTTGAAAAATACTTGAATCCAAGATAATCTTAAAAGACACGCTCCTGCAAAGGGACTAAAGAGTGCAGCTATTGCTGCTGGTTTGTTGCCTCTGTACTGTCTGTGAGCAGCTGCCAGGCAGCAAATGGGGCAGCAGACATCAGGAAGCAACTGGAAACCCTGTGGGCATCTTGCAAATCAGCAGTACGTAGTCATAACCAAGTCTTCCCTGGAAAGCAGTTGGATTTGGGGTTGGGCTTTTGCTTTAATTTTTCTAAACAGGAAACGTGTTCAAAACTCCATCTTGCCTCCTGTTACTTGTTTCAGTTATGTTCAGGGAAATGGGACTTTGGAAATTGGGGGAGGGAGGAGGGGGGAGATTAGTAGCATTACATCAAAGAACTACCCAAGTCTTATCATGATTCTCCTGTTTGGGCAACAGGTAGATAAGGAAGATAAGCTTTAGATTATGCCCAGCTGATAAGGAAGATAGGCTCTAGATTATGTCCAGCTGCTCATTCTGAACTGCAGACAGATTGCACTCCAGGCAGAGAAATCATCTGAATGGAAATCAGTAATTCATTCTTTATTTCCCTTCATGTAACATGGAGTTTGGTATTGTTATTTTATGTGCAATTACCATGTATACATACCATAATGTTTCAGGATACTCCCCAGATTGTAACCCTTTTATATCAGCTCTCTGTAGGAGAAACAAAATACACAGGTAACAAATTTATAAATTTATAAATGGAATGACAATTACAAAGTTAAACTTCTAGCACTGTGACAGGTGTCTGTTATCTGAGGTTGCATATTTTTCATCAAAACCATGAATTTGCACATATTTGAGCAGATACTGAAGCTTGAAATATAGCAAGTTTAATTTTGCCATATGGTAAAAAAATAACATATCTGGTCCAAGACTTCTCAAATTACCTCCATTGAGGGAAAAAAAAATTATTCTTTTCTGTTAGATACCTGAAAAGATAAATTCACTGACCCTGAAAATAGATGTCTTTTTATTCTTGGCCACATTCATAATCCTCCTTTCTTAATAGTTGAAAGACATAATTAATATGCCACTAGAGAGTTTTCATTATTTCTTCCAGATTACCTCTTAACTTACTACATTAGCCTGATTAAGTAATGAATTTGTCAGTTCCAGTTTTTCCTTAAGAATATGAAATATCACATTCTTGACCAGCCAATTCTAAACTAAATTGCAACTGAGGAAGACAGTTTGGCCTAGATCTCTTTTGCTAAAAGTTCTTTCAAACTCTTTTCTTAATGCACACCTAAATACTGAGGGCTGCAGAGCCCCAAAGGCCCTCTCTATCTGCAGACCTTGCAGCCACAGAGCTGGAAGCAAAGCACATTGGCCTGACAAGCTGTTCCCTTTGCAGTGAGAGTCACAACACAGAGAGGAAGTGTAGACCACAATCACATTGCTGTGCCACAGCAGTTTGGTTCTTTACTGAAATGATGAGTTGAAGTGGCACTAGAGATGTCCCATCACATTCCTGCAGTAGGGGTCCCTTCCATTGACTGATGGAAGAGAAAACCCAGATTTTTTTTCCCAAAATTCCACAATTTTCTATGCATCAGTGAAAAACACTGTCCTTCCCTCACTTGTGTGTGACAGAAAACTTTTGTGGTTTTCTGCATTTATTTTTTGAGAACTGTGGACGGTGTTTTTATTGTTGCTAAGAAAACACCTGTAGTAATTAATTACAGTGTTTTCTTCTCATTTGTCTGTGGGAAATCAGAAAGTATCCTCCCTTTTCCTCAGTCGGGAGAAACTTGTCTTCATCCCCTGCAGTATTTCCCATTTAACCCGAAAGGCTCTGTTAAGCAGCTAACTCACTGACTGAGTGTATCAATGTGCTCAGTAGCCTGATTTGTGTAAAATTTATACAGTGGTTGCCATTAAAGTACCAACCTTTACTCCTTACAGCAGCTATACTTGGAAGGAAAACTTGCTGGTTCTTCCTTGGACTCAAGGTTGATGGTACCATAATTGCCGTTGGTGGAAGTTTTCTGAGGCCTTTGGAAAGGTTAATGACCAGACGGTGTGCCTGTATGGGAACACAGACTGGCAAAAAGTGGCTTGTTCTGCCCTGAGGCCACTGATAAAACCCTGAGAGAGGAACTCAGTCAGCCATTGGAGCTTGAGTGAGATGGAGATTGATGTATATATATATACATATATATATATATGTGTGTGTATGAATGATAGATTGAGAAAGCCAAACCACAAATTATCTCGTAACACTGAAATTCCTAGAGACCAGCAGTTCACAAATCAAGAGAACATACCCAGTGAAGAGTGATGAGCTGAAAAGGAGAGCAAAATTGACGTGCCGTGAACAAAGAAAAAGTTTCCTGACTGCAGGATTTCAGTCACTCATGGTCTAAAAGGCTTGGCATGGCAGGCTCCAGCAAGGGCCAGCCAGCTGCTCTGGCTGCAGAGCATTTCATGCTGCACAAGCATGCAAATGATGCAGGGATGGCGATGTGCAGTACTGCAGGGGGGGAGAAGTCAGCATAGGAGCAGGAGCTGGCTGTCCTAGCTCCCCACTTTGAAGGACTTGACTTTCTGTTTTCTTCCTGATTCCAAAACCTGTGGATTTTTGTTTTAGGCCAAATGAAGCGGTGACAGACATCTGCTTGTGCTTTAACCTCTTGTCTGCAGGTCTGATGTTGTACTGCACTACAGGGTTATACTCAGCTCAGGGGACACTTCACTGCAATGGAAGCTGTGAAACACATCAAGTGAGTGAAGAGTTTTAGAAGTAAAGCTCTGATAACCTCTGGTATTGGTGTCCAGAAACTATTCAACCTGCCCAAGTCAGAGGAGTGGCATATCACCGCTCTCTGACCAGCATCAGATTAGTGGACAATTTTATGTTCTTGAAGCAGTGCAGAGGTACTACAGCTCATCGAAGAAAAAATGGGAAAATGAGCTGTCAGTTTGAATAGCCAAAGTTTGTGAAATGGACCAGATCTGGTTTATTTGTTAGTTTTTACATTGTGTGAGGTGTTCATTAGCAAGGCAGTGATGTGTGGGTAGCAGCCAGTTCCTCCAGGAAGCTGCTTTGCTGAGGTGTAAAACTTACAGAAACAAGGAAACCGCTGACAACAGCAAGGAACGGACACAGCCCAAGCTCAAGAAGAGTTGAAAGGGCATCTGTAGGAAAAAATGGGCTCTGTAGTTTGCTACAACCAAAAGTCTGTGGAGTTGGCTGAAGGAGAGGCTGAGGGAAAGGATCTGCCTGCAAGGATGCAATTGGCAGGAGGAGATATGTTAATAAATCCTTTTTATTTCTGGCATAATCACCCTGAGATTTAAATAAAATAATATGTAATATTATGGGCACTTTATATGCCATATGGGCACTTTATATGCCATATATGGGCACTTTAAGGGCTCCCTCTGGTACCTTCTTCCTGAAAAGAGTAAGTTTTGATGGGCCTAGCTCAACATCGCACCTGATTTGAAACAGTGAGATTCAGGGAGCCTTTAGCCCTTCTAAAAAGTTTGTTCATTTTTTGAGCCCTTGTGCCCTGTCTCCTCTTTGTCACTCCAGTGACTAGGTGCTGCTGCCCACTGCAGAGAGAGGAACAGGAAAGTGTTTCTTTGCTCTCCCATTTCCGAAATGCGAATCGGTCAAAGGCAAAGCTTTCAAGGCCTGGTCAGCCCAAGTGCTTTCAGCTGCAGCAAAGCACAAGAGGCATATGGGTGATACACATGGGCTAACATGTTAAGAGGATAAATTCAATGTATTTCTCCAGAAACTATTACAGGAAAAAGGTAATAGAGGGAGTGAAGTGAAACAAAACGATGTGAATTTGGAGTAAATGGCCATATATTTCAATGTGAGCACACAAAAGGCAGCAAGTTCTCTCATGCAGCTGTTTCCTTGGGACACCACAGCTGCATGCTTACCCCTCCAGTGAGTGTGAAGGAGGTAATGGAGATTTAGGCTCATCTGAAAATTGAACAGGATAGCTAGAAATCAAATATTAAACTCTTTTCTACTTACTTATTTGAAGTCCAAATGTGGAAGAAAAATCTCCCGTAGGACTTTCATTCAGTCTCATGTGTGCTGTCTTTCATGTGTCTTAAATTACACTCCAGTGAGGCTCCTGTGCCCCAGAGCTGTCAACGTACCGCCACTTGCCTGTATCTATGGAAAATAAATCACTACTTTGAGTGCCAGAATACCGTTAGTTTAACTCTTACCTTTTTTCCTCTCTTCATATCCTAGTCATCCTCGCCCACTCCTCCCTTCACAGCTTCTGAGTCTGTTGGCTGATTTCAACCAATCTGGAGGGAAGAGGCAGAATTCTCAAAAATAGTTAAGGACATAGAAACTTTGGGAAAATCAGCAGCTCAGTAGCTGAGAGAAGCCTAAATTAGCTGTTGGCCCTTGTGCCAGAGAGAGGCGGATGGCAGCCTGCAGTGCTCCTGCCCGAAAGAGCAGCTTGGTGGTTGTACGTGGCTGCTGGGCTGTGGTGGCTGAAGAGACGAGTGGAGAGCTGGCTTGATGCTGCTTTGAGCAGCAGGCAGTACAATGGACCTTTTTCAGCTTTGGTGTCACCTTTTCCCACTTGCAGCTGGAGGACTTGATCTCACTGTTCTGCAACATAACTGAATAAAGCCCTGAGAGGAAGCAACAGCTCCCTCATCTTTTCCTTGTCTTTCTCCTACTTCTGCTTCATCCCTGAGTGTGAAGCATTGCTATTATCCTTCCTCTTTTTCAGCAAGAGAGAAGTACCCCTATGCTTTCCTTTTTTCTATCTTGATGCACTGAAATTAGAGGTGAAAATGGCTGCTACTGGGCTTCCTGTCCTAGGTTGAATTGTATAATTTTGATCTTTCCAGGACAGAATGTGCTGTTCTGAATTTTTTTGACCATGCATACAGCTGTCATTGAAAGACCTCTCCAATATTTGAGTCCTGTGAATATTTTTATTATAAAAGCATTCCCTTGTGTAATAATTTTAATTTTCTTCTCAAAAGAAACATTGATTTTCCATCTAGCTTTCCTTAGAAGCTACCACTCAGCCTGAACAAAGAAAAGACCAGGGAGGGGAAACCCAGAAAACTGAACCCCCGAATATTGACACATTTAGATTATTTTAATTTTTATAAAAAATCCACGCAAGCTGACTACACAAGAGGTACTGCCTTGCAAGCCTACATGAACAGCTCCTTGGCTAATGCTCATCAATCTGAGGAAGGAAACCAGGCAACACACTGTGAAATGCTGACCCTGCTGCTTGTCTCCATGCCATATGGCAGCAGAAGCTGGCATTGTTCTTTGGCACTTGGACCTGGAAGCTCTTTTGGCCAAGCCCACTGCTGTTTACCGAAATAGTGCTCCAGCCCTGACCATTGATGGTGTGCATGTGTCAGATGACAATGCTGTAACCTGCAGTAACCCCGTAAACCTGGGCCAGGCACGAACACACTGAGGACAAACACGTTGCAGCATTTAAGTATAAAAGAGATTGTTTGATGTGCTTTGATTTACTGGAAGTGAGTAAAAGGAATTCCACTCCATTTTTTATAAGAGAAAATTGTCTGTAAAGAATCACAGCTCTGTCTAGTCTGGGCCACTGGCTTTATCAGGGTGAATTCATACCATATAGAAATGTTACAAGCCTGTCAAAGCTCTTTGCTTACAGTGTTAAATTCTTTGATAATTGTATCTTTAACTATTTCTCTTGGCAGCCTCTTTAGCCCAATAACTTTTTGAGTCAGATATTTTTTCCTGTAATCCAGTTTAAAGCTCCTCTTCCTTAAATTTAAGTTGGTTTCTGTCTCCGTTGTCCGTTTTTCCTGCTGAGCCCTCAGGTTTACAGGCTGAGTCATTCCTGCTTAAGGTTTCTGTCCGTTCTTTGCTTTGTTTGCTCTGCTAATTTAAGCAGTATGTTTCTCTTTTATTCATGTACAAGAACTTAAAATTTAAGAAACTCTTGTTATCCTCACCACTCCTTTCCCCACTTCATCATCTGTATAACCTGCTATGTAATTCAATCTTTCTCCAGTGGTTTCAGTTGGTTTTATATGGAAAAACTGTGTAGGGGATGTGAGTGATCCAGAGCTTCAAAAGCAAATTCTTGAATATTAATGACTCTGCTTTTTTATCTCCAGGATGATAGACTGCCAATATCCATGTCTTTGAAATCCTTCCTGCCAGTAGGTTGCCATCACTTTGGCTTGGCATTGGTCATGCTAATTTGATGACTTCTAGTTTAAATGTTTTCTTGTTTGTTTGTTTGTTTGCTTAGCGCATCTTTTCCCTCTCTTTCCCTCCTTCTTTTGGTTTTGATTACCCTTTTGATCAGTTGATGGATTAATTAGGCAGGAATTCTTCTGGCTTTAAGCAAACACTCCTTTTTGGAAGTGTGATCTAATAGGTACAGAACACAGACACGGGTGCATTTGACCCTGTTCAGAGTTGTGTAACTCAGCATGTCTTGTACTTTTGTGCCCCATTTTTCTACCTTCTGTAAGGTGGGAGGTGGTCTACAAGCCTAGTCTGAGCAAGTGGACAAAAGTTATTTTGGACCTTCACCCAATCTGAGCAAATGATTGCTGTCCTGCGCTAATGCTCTTTAACAGAAATAGACTCCCAATCCCTGTCTTGTAATCTCCTGGCGTGCAACAGGTCAGAGCACCCACTTCAATCTCATAATTAAATGAGTGTGTCAACAAAATATGCCTTTGTTACAAAGGAAAGAATAATAATTGAACTTAAAGCTTTTGGCTTAAAAGCAAATAGACAACCAATGAAACAAATTCTTCTTTCTTCTAGATCCATGAGGACCTACAAAGCAGAGAACATGAAGATTAATTTTCCCATTCTCATCTTCCTTTTGCAGATCCATGTGCAGATCCATGAGCACGTGCCTCATCTTTCTCTGTGGAGGTTCAGGACCAGCCACCCAAAATGTGTTATTTCTGGCTCACTGATTGATTGCTGTCTCCTCTGGACAAATATTACTAATGAATCATCTGCAGCCAGTGTGATACAAGCACACAGGTTCCTGAGAACAATATGATGGACAATGCAGGGTTCAGTAAAAGATGCATTCCTCACTGAGTCCCACCACGAAGCTGCCAAAGGGAGAGGACACAGGGTTTAGACCTCATTTAACCACAGTCTTGTGTTCACCAGTTATGAGCAGCAGGTAACTCCTAATGGAGCACTCTTCAGAAAATTATTCATAGATAAATGCAATTAATTCTTTTATATTAGCAATGGCTATTAAATTAATTTTTAATAATATTAATTGCATTAAAATTAGTACAATAACTACTAATGAAATATAACTGATCCAAGAAAAAGCAGCATAGTAGATGGTGGTAGCCATAACACTGCTGCAGCTGAGAAGCAGCTTTGTAGCAGCCTTCTGGTACTTAAAGGCAGCCTTATGAGTAAGACAAGGAGGGACATTTGACAAGGTCATGTAGTGACAGAACAAGGGGCAATGGCTTTAAAGTGGTTAGGTTTAGATTAGATACTAGAAAGAAAATATTTACTGTGAGAATGGTGAGCTGGAACAGGTTGTCCAGAGAAGTGGTGGATGCCCCATCCCTGACAGTGTTCAGGGTTAGGTTGGATGGGGCCCTGAGCAACCTGGTCTAGTGGAAGGCTCCCTGCCCATAGCAGGGTGTTTGAAACTAGGTGATCTTCAAGGTCCCTTCCAACCCAAATCATTCTATGAGTCTATGGCTTATTCTGCTCATGAGGGTGAACAGCCTGTCTCCTACTTCAGACAGGAAAAAAAAAAGCATTTAGGACTGAAAGATGAAGCCATTCTTTATCCTTTTGGAGGTTTCAAAGGACCCATTGGCTACAAAAGCTCCTCTATCTGTTCAAAAAGGAAGCATGGGCACAGACAGAAACTGACTGTCATCTCATCAGGAAGTAAACAGCAAATCCACTGAATAATGGAATGAGGGAACTTTCTCATGTTACCTTAGTATAAGCAGATCAAGCATATTTTTGCTTTTATTTTTTCCACCTACATCTTTCATAAACATTTGTGGCTGTGTTGTCTGCTTTGAATATTATGAATAAATGCATGTTTGTGTTTTTGCTTAGCGTGAGCTGAAGGAAGTGCAGACATCCTTCTCCCTGGCCTGTGGCAGGGCCAGGCCCAACCCTCGACAGATGATCTGTCTCTCCTGTGTCTTTCCCACTGCATCCAGCATTGCAACGTTGGAACAGCGGTGTTGGTGCTCCCCATGGCATGCTGTTTGCATCCCTAGTGTCCCTGGAGCTCTAAACGTTGTAGACCCCTGAAACCTAATACTAACACTGATGGCAGCTGGAGACTCTGGACTCAGCAACACAGATGTCCCAAATGGGAAAAATGGTTAGGATGGGTGCCATAGGTGCAATGCCTTGCCCCTTTTGGCATGCCTTTTCTAGCCCCAGTGTCCCTGGAGCTATAGTCTTTGTGGCTTCCTGAACCCTAAGCCTAACCCTAAAGGCAGCTGGAAGCAGAGGATGAGATCTCCAGCAGCACTGCTCGTCCTGTTTGGAAATGTGTGGAGGCAGCGATGTTGGTGCAGTGGAGTGCTCTCTATGCGATGCCTTTTCCAGCCCCAGAGTTCTTGGAGCTGCAGCCTCTGTGGCTTTCTGATCTCTAACCCTAATGACAGCTCAGGGCTGAGGCTGACGTCCCCAGCATCATGGGTGTCCCAGATTAGAAAGGAGTGAACAATGCTAGTGCAGAACCGTGCACCTCTTGGCATGCCCTTCCCAGACCCAGGGTTCTTGGAGCTGTGGGCTTTGTGGCTCTCTGAACCCGAACCCTAATGGCAGCTGGGAGCTGTGGCTGAGCTTCCCAGCTCCATGGGTGGCCCATTTTCCAGGGTTTGTGCTCTATGACTGGTAAGGGATGCTGAGTCAAGCAGTGCACTGAGCCAGTATTGCTCTCTCCACACCTTTCTAACCTTGGCCTCCCATGTTTCTGGGTATCTCAGCCTCAACCCCAAAATTCCATTAATGGTTATGGTTAGGATTTCCAGAAGCCCAGAACCTACAGCTCCATGGACAGTAAGGTTTTTGACATTTAATTCTTAGTAAAGTGCCTTTTTGTGGAGATGGCTCTTAGCTGCTTGACGGAAAATTCTTTTTTGGATACTTTTTGTTTAGCTTCCCATTAAAAACTCCTGGTTGTATACTGCCATATAACAAATTTTAGGGATAATTGAAGGTAACAACTTTAAGGCACTGCCTTATATCTCTTTGTCTTTCCTTTAACCTCTGCTATATTTTATACTACACTGCTATTTCAAAGATTTGAGGCATCCAGGAGTAGTGATTAGCTAACATGTGGAAAGGTTATTTTAGGTGGCGGGGGGGATACATGCTTCATATCTTTGTATATTAACCAAGCCGCTAGTGCTTGTACAGGCATTTTTCAGAAGCAGCCAGATGGGTGAGTACCTCAATGTGCTTTTTTTGCCTCACAAGTTGATGAGAACGGCAAGTTGTGGCCAGTAATCAGTTAGCCAAAGATGCTTTGTAAGAATTTTTATTAGCGAATGCTTCTGAGAGACTGAAAACTCTTGAATGCTGAAGAGCCAGGTTTTGTTCACATCTGGGCCATGGTAATTAACTGCCTTCTTGAGTAATAAAACTCCTAGTGATAGAGGCAGACAAACAGAAATAACAATGATGAGGTAACTCTCCCTTTTCCCCTGAGGTCCTTTCCTCATGGCTCATTTTCACCCATCCTAGGGACTTTCTCTTGCTGCCACCTCTGCCCAGTGACTACTGGTCTCTTGGAGAGCTCCTCATGTCATCCCGGAAGTCTCACTCTGTCGGACCCTTGCAGTATGCAAAACACATTCCATGCTTGAAGGCAAGCAGACTCACCTTCTGAAACTGGCTCCTTTTGTGCCAGATAAAGCATCAGGATGCTGACCTGCTGCAGTGGCAATTTCTGTTTTCCCAGAGATCTCACCTAGTTCAGTGTCCTTACAGAAATATCAAGGATTTGTTGACAAAGGGAAAAATCCCAAAAACTTGTGCTGTCACACAAGTTAACATCACTTTTACGGTGTAACTGTAAATCATTTACAGAAAAGTAAAGAAACCATATTTTGTAGTCAACTTGTTCATGCTTATTTTTGATAATATCTACTGCACATTGAGGAAAGAATCTATAAATTATCTAAATTTAAAAGGATTACAAATAGTTTCAGGGAAAGGGAAGACCTCTGCGCCTAAAGAGTATAAAATTAGCAAGGGAACTTTCATTCCAGCTGATGTATTTTTTCGGTGAGAAGAGTTGTCTCGTGCTGGTCTGAATGCTAAAGCTGAGTTATGAAGATGCTTGCTTCAGTTACTGAAATGTAGTTTTAAGCTTTTCTTGTGTGTACCTCCTCATGACTGAGGTACAAGCTCAAGTACATCTACTCTAACATAAGACTGAGGTTTCCAAAGCCATTTGCTTCCTTTGCCTTTTTTTTCCCTCTCTTTCTCTTTTTCTCTTTCTCTCTTTCTCTTTTGTTAAAGTAATTTTTCAGATCAGATTCCTCCTGTATATCCGAATATGAAGAAGATTGAGCTTTATACTACTTCCTGGATTCTAAGATATTTAGAAATATGTAGGCAAGTGTTTTAGGGATTCTTTTAATCTTAGTTCCATAAAAACTAACTAACTAACTAACTAACTAACTAACTAAAAGATGCCCAAAATCCTAAACAAGTTTCATAAGGAAAATAAAGTTTCAGCAGTTTCTGGTAGACATTGGCTGACTTTTGTGACTCAGCCATGGCTGATTATTTTTCATGTGGAAACTGGGCAAAATTCTGGTTTTCATGTCATGCTTCACACCTAGATTAACCACAATGGTTTTAGCTGAGTTTAATTTAGTTTCTGGTTTGTTCAGTTCTAAAGAGCTATGGAAAAAAGGGGCACAACCCCTGTAGAAATGAAAACACAGCAAGGTCTTGCACTGATAGCTGTAAAACATTACTGCTGACTTCAGTGCTGCTTAAAAAAATTCCCTAAACTTTTCAAGTCCATATTAATTAAAAATATATATAAATATATATATAAATATATAAATAAATATAATTCTTCTATTCATTGCTCTTGCTGCTCCTTTGCAAGTAATATATTTATACTTAACCATGTATGTATATTTATATGCACACATGTGCACATGCACACACATATATTGCAGAATGTATATTTTATATATGTATATATAATGTGCTTGTATTCTTGAATAGATTGGCAAAACTCTTTGGTTAAAACTTGAACATTGGCTTTAGAAGTTCATCCTGGCTACTGATGATCCGGCCTACACAGAACAAATGGCTAGGAATTCTACCTACAGCACAGACTTGGGGATTAGAAAAGAGAACTCTTTGTGTGATTAATACCTGTAAAGTGCCATGACACTTGAAATGAATTCATATTTAGAACAACTGAGCAGTTGCCTCCTTACCTTTTCCAACCATCACTTGAGCTACTTAAGGACCAGTGACATGCACACACATGAAAAACAGTGCTGAGATACGTGCTCCAGCTTCTCAAGTTTTCTGGTGGCTTCCTCTCAACTGCACATTGTTTTGCTATAACTCTGGCTTGATGCTGAATTTTCATGAAAACCAGCTGTCTTGGTTCTAATGGAATTTCTTCTCAGAGGAGTCTTTCAGTGGATATTTACCATCATGTGCAGTTCTACCCAGAATATATTAAAGTATATAAAAAATTATATGCTTAATGATTTGTTCTGCTGATGATACACATGTATACTCCAGTAAGGTTGCAGAACCTACTTGAAAGTAAAATTGAGCTGAGGGGGAGCATCCATATATCATTTAGTAAACTATGATGTTGTCTATGTTGGCTAAAAAATTCTCAGGAATAAATCTGATATGGGAAGCGTTTGCTATTGCCATGAAGCCGTGCACAGGAGCGCCAACTGCAAAGCAGGACATTGTAACAGTAGATGCTACACAAAAAAATAAAAACCTCATCACTGAGTTCTGAAAAAGTCAGAGGTAACAGCAAAATGATGATTTTATTGTGTACGTAAGTAGAAGTCTTGGCAGAAGGAGCTGAGGTTGCATCTTAAAATGTAACCATTTTCTCATTATTTCTTTTTCTCATGTACAACTTTCACTTGTCTTTTCCTGCCCCATCCTCTTGTTACATTTGTCAAGACAAGATTCTATACTTAGAAGATCTGCGCTTGAATCTCTTACTAGTTTTATTTTTGTCCCATTTTGCTGATGCAGTGTTCTTTAAGGGGCAATAAAACCGGTTATTTTTACATTACTCATTGATTTCATATATATGCTTAGAGACAAAGAGATGTTGGAAAGGTGAGAAAAAAACTTCACTCCAAGTCAAAAATTATATTAGTTCCTACCTGCATGCAAAGGAGAGGAAAATCACCAGGCTACTAGAAAAAAAAAAAAAAAAGGTGATTTGTAAGTAAGCACTAGGAAATAATTTGCAAAAGGAGAAATGATCAGTGTGTGCTTGTGTACATGCAAACTTGAATTTGTTCCCAAATTTTCAGAAGACTCTCCTTATATTATAATGGAGACTGCATGATTTATTGTGTTAGGGTGATAACTGTAGAGTAAGAGACAAGTATAAGAGGGATTGAGTGAAGGCTGCCTCAATTCTCCTTATTTTTGCTACTTGATTTTTTAAGCTTATTCAGATTATTTTAATACAGCTTTTTCTTGGTTTTAGCAATGTTTGAATTTTTTTAAAGGCATGAGAAAACCTCAGTATTACAGGGCCCAGCACGTCTCTGTTTTCCATTTCAATAAGTTACACAAAATTTCTGTCTCTTCTAGCTTCTATCAGTGAAGACAGTGATGTTTTAGGAAACTTGGACATCAGATGAAAAATTCTCTCTTACCCAAACATTTGGCTTTGATGGAGTCCCAACAGGCTTATGTAAAGATTTTTCACAGTTGCTTTTAGATCTGATAGGGAGTAAGTTCAGTAACTCTAGAAAAAGTGGCTGTTTGCCATGCAAGAATTTAGCATTTAAACTAAATCTAATAAATGCCCAGAATGTGATTCTTGTTTCCTGATTTCACTACAAAATGTAGATGTAAAGATTTTTATCGAGGATACTGGCCACTAGTCTTCAAGATACTATCAGAAAATCAATTCACCAAGACAAGATTGGTTATGTTCACCCCAGACACGTTCTGCAATATCAGACACTTAATTAATATACCCCAGGTCTCCTGTAGATTTAATCTCCTCTCCGTCTGTGCCTCGTCTCCACTGATGCTGAAGAAATATTTGACAGTGAATTTCTATTTATAACTTTATACTCCTTTTCTGTTCCAGAGCCATGTCTTATTACCTGCAGGGTTTGTAATCTGAGTCTATAAGCAAGAACCAAGCAATTGTATCCAAGACCAGTCTGGCTTTTAATAACCCTATTGTATAATCTCTTCCAATTCTATTGTAAAATTTGCCTCAACACTTAAAACAATTAATATTAGATTGAGGGTTATGGCTTCTTCATTTACTTTTCTTTTTTAACACTAAAAAATTCTATTATCTGTTACTTATTCTATACAATCAAAAGTCTAAGACAGAGGAGGATATACTTTTAAAAACTTAAATTGCCTATAAGGCAGGAGAGGCATGGAGCCTATCCCACAGATATTTTTTCTGTATGTTTAAAAATGTCATAAAGTCATTTATGCACAGCTCTCAAGAGTATCTGGTTCTAAATGAAGTTTTAATTAGTCATACGCCTTGCTGTATCCTCAATTAACTCAGGAAAGACACCTGGGTGCTATTATGGAAATATAATTATGACTTCTAACCAATGTGCAAAACCAGTAAAAAACCCCAAACTCAGCAATATTTTAGGCAAGGGCCAATGAGGATTCGGGAGGTATGATAAAGTCATCTACATGTACCAGTAGTTATTTAAGAACAGAAATAGTACTTACTTCTTAATGTGTTTTGTTCAGGTTACCTCATCTGGAAGTGATGTATTCCTGTCAAGCATTTAGAAAATTAAAATGGTTAATTCATACCCTGACTTGCTTTCTTGAGGCAGAAGAAAGAGAAAAAAGTAATAATAAAAACGTGGTAAGAAATAACTGATAAACACAGGCAAACATGCACTATTTTTACACCTCTTAGTAGAATACAGAAATAAGAGTATGTTCAAAGAAATTGAAAGGTAGCACATACCAACAGACATGAAAAATTATTTCCTTCAGTTGTACGGTCAGCAGCTATTCTGCAAGATGAGAAATACCTGGAAAACCTAGAAAACCTTTTCAAATGGAATTTGCAAATCCTCTAAAAAAGAGTAGAAAACTTTTAAGGTAATAACTGAAATTCTCCAAAGAATAATTCTAGTAAAGGTTTGAAGGCATAATATTTCTGTATGCTTCAAAGCATGATCCAATTTTCAAATGGTGATAGGTAGAAATAAAAGTCACCAGTAAGTCATGACATGACTGGTTCTCAGAAAGTTTCTTCTGTCTTTTGTGGCTGTTGTGGCCATATCATTGACACAATCTGCAGGTTAATTTCCTTATAATCTTTCTAAGCCTCACCTGGCTTGAGCAAACCAATGGAAACTCAGTGAGTCAAGGAATTTGGTAAGATCATAGTCACACAATTCACTAAATTGTTAGAGAATTTTCTGGAATTCTGCAAGAATTGACTATCAAGAGTTTAAATACTATAATTACTGTAGAATAAAGTACTCTATATATCTGAAACTGTATAAAAGGCATCTTATGGGTATTAGATGGTGTTATTAAGAGTGTATTCATTACAAATTATCTTTGCATAATTTCTTTTTTTCAAACCTAACAAAAGTACTCTGTGATTGATTCTTTCCTCACTGTCATTAGATGTTGATGACAGATCAGCATTACCTAGACCCGAATTATTTTGTTCAGAGGATACTCTCTTAGCTTTTGTTTATTTAATCGTGTTTTCATTTACCTAAAAAGGAAAGATTGCAAACTGATTAAGCGACTTGGCACATCATAATTAGAGAACAGGTTTCACTGCTGTTGGATCTGCTGTGCTGAAAAGCAGAAGTGCAGAATACAGCTGCCTATTAATTGGAAGTCCTTGCAGGAAGTCCTCTACACCTGTTCTCTGTAACACTTGCTAGTTTCCAAATTGTTTATAACAGTATTATAAGGAATTGTATTTGATGCTGTAAACCCCTTGGAAACCAACAATTCTGGTTGTTCTGGGGATTGCTTTTTCTACCTGTCTGATTTCAGTATAGTTACAACTCATTTTGCACGAGAAGTGACTGTTGGTGCATAAGAGTTTCTGACGAGGATTCTTTGATCTCAGACTTTTATCCCATCTTTTAATCCCATTGTGTCTTAGAGTGTTTATTTTGTTGGCTTGACAGCAGAATTTGCATGCCTCTCCATAATTTCTTGAGTCGGTGAGATTTCGTGCTATTGGTTCTGTTTGAACAAGCAGCACCCATACAAGACATTCAAACCCAAATTTTTGTCTTAGCCAAAGCCATTCCTTTGTAAGATACTTACTAAAATGGCAGCTCTAGCAATGCATGATTAGTGCACCACCTCATTGGCCTTTGAGAATTGCAGGTTGGAGTAGTAGTACTGAGAACATAAGCAACTGATTATTTGATAACTCATTTTGGAGATTGTGGAAAAAGGAAAAGATTCATCATGTGATTGCAGGAATTAATTGAGATGAGGAATGTAGAAGGCTCAGCTTACTTCTAATCAAGCGAAATTCTTCCAGAGTGACATCGTGTTTTGGGACATAAAGTAAAATGGTTAAAATTAGGGAAATATTTATTAATATTCAAGTTATTCTTTGTCTGAAGTATTCTACCCCAATAAATTTTGGGAATAAACACTATAAAGAAACTTTGAGACCATAAAGTGACTTTGTGACATGTAAGTACAGGAAAGCTTTGTCTAAAATATAAAAATATTTCCAATATCACAAACTCAGTTACCTGTTATTGTTTAGAAAATTGCACCAGTGACTGTGCACATTGGGCCATGTGAAGTCAGCTGGAAAGGAGGCTTAGCTAAGAGTGAATTCAAACAAATTTCCTGCATCTGTGTTTTCTGTGGAAGGTGCTATTCAGAGGGCATTTCCTATGGGAAACCAGACATTGGCCTTAAGAGAGACTGCAGTCTCTCAGGAGGAAGTTATGAAGCAACTTGAGAAAGACAAATGCAGTGAATTACCAGGAGCAGATGGTATTAATCTGAGGAGCCTGAAAGAAATAAACTGTGAAATAGCAGAGATAGTGATGAGGTCTTTCCATGTACGGTGATTGTTACTGGGGGCTTCAAAGTCATTAAATACAATTAATTTGGTTTTTTTGCCTCATCAGAAGAGGCTTTGTTCCAGAATCTACTGCCTGTATGGGGCTCCTTGTGGCTTCTGGACTGGGAAGTTCACTAGGGTGCAGGATGTAAGGAAGGCTAATTCAGTTAGCTTAGACTAGTGTGGCTGTTTCAGAGGGAAACCATCAGAGCTTAAACTTACAAGCAGACAAAGGAAATGGGGAAAAACTGATTCCCAAATTAAGTCATGGGAAAAAATTTTCAGTGAACAACTGTTAGCTAGTGTCAAGATTTTGGTAGTGAATAGGGAGTTGAATAAATCTGTAGAAGATATGCAATTGTGGGAACTAAAAATTGTACAGAAATGGGAAATATTCTAGGCAGATTTGCATACATATATGTGGGCTGAGAAACAAAATGTCAGAGAAGGTAAAATCAAATAAGTAATGGTTAAGGAGATCCAATATAAATAACATATCTCCTTATAGAGCAATAGCTGTTGAATTCATAAAATGTTCCATGCAGGAAAAATGCAAAATGTCAGAGAAGGCTGAGAAATCCATCTGTGGAGAGGAAACTTGCAGCAAGTTCTTGTGAGGAACTCATTAGGTGAACAACCCACTGTGCCATGCAGCAAATGAGAATTGGAAAGACAATGGGTGATTCTGACAGCTGTTCACATAAAGGCTCTCTGTAAGCAGGAAAGTCATAGGAGTGAAAAGTCTCAGAAATCATTTTCACTGAATCATAACAGCAGGAAAATATTGATAAACATTGTGTTTCTCTATGATATCAATGTGGATGTTTTCTCTAACTGTTCAGCTGTGACACTAAAAGGAATGTTCCTTGTGTAACTGTACTTTTGCTGTGCATGACTTTTAATGGTTTGTGGGAGTCTCCTTTCTATTTTAAGAGCATAAATTAAGAAGACAAAGGGGTGTGGCTACTGAGATGATAATCAAATTAATCTGAGGGGGGAAATTGAAAAAAGGAGAATCCACGGGGTCTACGTTCTTCTGAGGTGGGCTCCTAATTCACGTGTCATAGGCAAGAGATGTAACAGATGGAGAATGTGCTAGGACAGTGGATTTTATGGAGTTCAGAAAACAGTCTGCAGACAAGCTGAGACAGCTCCCAAACAAGAAAATGTCAGACAACTACCTAAGGAGCGTTGCATGTGTCAAAACATGATTACAGGAAAAATATAGAGTTTTCCTAGTGATGAAAAACAAAGTTAATGGAGAGTTTTGAGTGAAGAAGAATGAAAGGGACAACCAGAAAGAAGATAGCTGACAAAAAGGGAATCCAGCCACGTCACAGAAAAAAAGTAAAACAGCCTATGTAGTCTGAGATTCAAGTGGAAAGAGCACCACAGAATACTACTCATGTAATTGTGACATCAATAGAGGTGATAAGACAGAATGATCTGAGGACAGGCAAATAAACATTAGAGAAGAACATGAAGTTTTCTCAAACATAAGTAACAGACGTTTTTATGAACCAAATGACAAATTTTTACTGTGCACTAAATAGATGGAGAGAAAAAAGGATGTTTTGGGTACACATGAGGCTGGAAAGGATTCAGAAAGAAAATCTGTGATTTGGCCTTCAAGTAAGGGCAAATTCACACTGAAACAAATAAAAGATAATTACCTGGGCTGGCAAATTTACTCAAAGAACTGAATAGTCCATTGATCCTCTGAAGGAATCTCCTGTTTGATGAAAAAGCAGACCCAAAGTTTGGCAAAGTTATGAAGACGGTATCTGGGTTTGAATGTTTAGAGAAGTTTTGTGATGTTGAGTATTGAGAAGAATTCATAGAGGGAAAATATTTTACATTTCTGTGGACTCCCCTTAAACAACCAGTTTCAGGCTTTTGGAACTCAGATTAGCACAATCTCTGGTAGGGAGACCTCTAGCCTTGGAAACAGAAATGTAAACTCAGCAGACACTTTTATAATCTTCAGGTTTGGATTTAATATATACAAATATGAAAGTACTGTCAATGGAGGAAAAATATAAAGAAGCCCTGGCTTCATAGGTTCAAGCAAATTTCAGAGGGGTAAGAGAAACCTGTCAGAAAAGCTTTATTGCCTAGGTCAACTTCTGGAGTGTATACAGTTCAAAAAGAAGGATTAAAAAATAAAGTTAAATGGGTAGTTTGTAATGGATAATGTGGTAGAAAATGACAAAGTAACAAATGCCAGTATGGACAAAAATTGAATCAAGTTTATGTAAGTCAAGAAGGGGTATTTTTTGGGTGTTATTGGGACTCTATTATGTATACTCTAAGTGGTCCCACAGTCTTCACTGCTTTTGATGAAAGCTGAAAAAAATGGCACAAGTCCTTTCTATTTCACTTGTCTACTTGTGCCACCCCATTCCCATTTATTCCTAGAGCACTTTCCCACTAGCTGTACTGAGAAGTTTCTTGCTAGTTGCTCCTTGGAGACCATTGGGTATCCTGCTGGCCGTAGCAGTCTTGATCTTTGATAGAATCCCTTGGCTCTCTGCTTGCAAGGTCCATTTCTTATGTTCCTCAGTTTGTGAACTTTTCAAAGCAGTCCTTGTTTGCCTGCCACCTGGCACAGCAGGATGCTGCCTGTGGCTTTTAGGTGTAAGGATCTCCGGTTGTTCAGAAATGCTTGTAACCTGTGTATGCTCCTACAGAAAATCCTAAATTGGGAGTTTCTGGTCTCCATTCCCATGTGCAGTCCAACAGTGTACCACAGAACTGAGAGGAAAAAAATAATGTGATGATAGGTACTTCCTTGTGGCTTCAGAGATGACGTGCAACCAACAATGTGAACAGCTTAATTTTGTGAGTTCCTGAAACCTTTATCACAAAGCTAGAGATGGTGAAACATTTGAAATGCTGCATCCTGTTCCTTTTAATAAGATTTTCTAAATCATTTTGGGTCATATCCATGCATAGAGGCTTTCCTGCTTTCCTTCTTGAAATTCTACAACTGTTGGTGTGACTGATTTATCTACTTTGTTCTAGTTTAGCATAATTTTAAAAAAATAAAGCTGCACTTTTGTGATGTCAGCATCTTCTTCAAGAGATTAATAAAATGCATCTGATTGGATTTTGTTATGCAGTTTTGCTTTATTAGTGGATTTAAAACATCCTTTGACCCAACAGCTGTGAGGTTAGGGAAAGGAGGAAATAGAGCCGTGCTTCTCTTGTTCCAATGGGATTGTAGAGATAGCTTGCTGAGTCAACCAGCAGGATGCTCAGGGCTTTAACCAGTCCAACTTGCTTATAGTTGTTATGATCTGATTTATTGAGATACCTCTGCCTGAATTAAGGTGCAAATGAGACCGTATGCCAAAGTCAGTAGTACATATTTCATTTAACAGTAAATGTGAGTTAGAGCGAGAGAAAGGAATGGGAAAATGGGAAGGGAGAGAGAGAGAGGTTAGGCAGAAGATATTCACCACCCATGGATCTCGTGGTGTCCCGTTGGTCCTTCTTCAGCCTGGTCTTCTCAGCGGTGGGGATCCCAAGGCTGTTCAAACTTTTCACTATTTGTACATCTTAGCAAAGGATTTGATGCTCATTGGCTACACAGTTCTCTCATTCTAGTGATTAAACAATCCCCTTGTTTCCAATACTAATTAGTCTGCACGCTCCATCTTTCTCTTCTTTGGGGTTGGTGGGTTTCTTGAGTTGGCGGGTTGTGAGCAATCTCCTGCTGGAATTACCTCCTGAGCAATTCCCTGCTGGAATTGCCTTTTGCCTAGGTGGGGGTGATTTCAGCACAGTTGGCTTTCAGTTCATCTGACTTGGCTTTCCCTGTAGATTCTTTGTATCCATTATCAGTGCTCCCACAGCTTATTTACTTCTCCTTATTCCTGAGATAGCACTTGGTCAATAGTGCCGCCTTTATCTTGTCTCAACTTCCCATCAGGTGACTTAATTTACAATCCAAGTTTCAGGACTCCACAGAGGCATATTCAAGGGGTGGTTTGGGTGGTTGCAGACAAGCAGTTGCTTCTTTACCCAGTTTGCCACAGTGGACAAGAGTCCTTCAGTGGCTGCAGATGCCATCTGTCCCATAACTTGGGGCGATCTTTGTTTGATGCGATTTGCCACACTGGGAAGTTTTGTCCGGATTCATTACCCAGGGTGTGCTAACCAGACCTCACCAGGCCTGGAGTTAGCCATTCTGTGCTTATCTCAGGTCAAAGTCCTTCTGTGATCTTAACAGAGTTTGAGACAGGCAATTGTGTTCTCCTTAGAATAGCCCCACTCTCAAGATGCACCACTTCTCTCCAGACACCTGCTGTATCTGCAGGAAGAGGGAGGTGTAATTATTGCTAGGAGAAATCTCTTCAATAGGGATGTTTGTTTCCCTGTGGAAGCCTAGCTGCTCTTATTTTCTGTGCTTGCACTCTACCTTTGGGGGAGCAGCAACTCAACAGGTCGTGACTTTTCTCTTAGCCCATTGTACAGCAATAAAACTTGGTTAACTGTAAACTACTTCAAGGTTAGTGAAGTAAATTTGGGAACAAATTTTGTGGCAAGTGGCTGGTATTGCTCAGGAATTGTAAAATTTTAATTTGATCTGTAGTATCTGAAACCTGTAGATTTTTAGGTTAATCTCTGTGTGTCTGGTTACCTTATCTGGACATTCTAATTAAGTTTAAATGCAGATGTTAGGCTGGATGTTCTTTTGCCTGGTTATCATCATGAAGTTAACATAAAATGCAGGGGTCTGTTAGGGATGTGAAATGCAGCTCCTTCTGAAGTGTATGGGAATATTTCCAGAAGGGACATTTCTTATGTGGAAGTTAAAACTACCTCTTCTACACACAGCTCAGACGGAAATAATCAGTTTAATGTGAGTATGTACCATCATGTGGTCAAGCTTTAGGTGAGAGCAGATTTACACAGAGAAATTGAAAGGAAATGGCAGAAGCTGTCTCTTGCTGGATTCTGTGACAGTAAGTGGCCACACAATGGAGAGCTGCCAGCTCTAATCTCTGGTCTTTTCTCCATTCTCAGAAAATGCTCTATCAATTTATAGGATATCTGTTTCCAAGGTACCTTTCCACATCTTTTAGATATTGATTATGTTTTCCTTTATTACAAAGGACATATGGATAAACAGAATTCATATTCTGAGGAGTTTAAATGCCTCAGAGAACTGTATTTTGTATAGATGTAGAAAGCTGAAACTCATATATTAATTGCTAGAAAATGAGGTATTTGAAAGGTTAAGATGGATAGACATCTCTTTAAAAATACTATACAATACATTGGTGAGAAAGAACAGGGAGGTACACTTTAAACATAAAGAAAGAAACATAAAGAGGATAGGAACAGTGAAAAGCTGTGGCTGCTGAGAAAAATTTTGACAGAGCATTTAGCTGAGAAGTAATGTCTCCAGAAAAACATCCTCTGAACAAATAAAACCAGGGCAGACAAATTCAATATTGTGTTCTGAGATATAATGGATGTAATTGTATTGGTTTTCTTGTTATTTTCTTGCAGCTCTTGGAGTGGGCTTTGCTAGGGAGCACAAGCCAATTCTGGTAGGGACAAGGATGCAACATTGTCATCTGCATGTCACTGGCAGTGCTACTCTGCAGCACAAAAGGGAGCATAGGGATAGGAGGCCCATGAGAGGATGGCGACACTTCCTTCTCTGAGCTGGACGGGGCTCGTGGTTCTGACTACAAGCAATGCAGACAGAGAGAAAAGTCAGCATTGAGAAAGGAGCTATGGGAGTAGAGAAATTCAGAGGTCCCTGCACCAGCTACAGAGGCATTCTGGTTGCCCTTAGGCAGCTTATCTGAAAGATTCCTGGCCAGGTTTCTTCAGTGTGTTGGTCATACAGCATTCAGGAAGCCTCTATCCTGCTCCTGTAAGAGCACTTGGGGTGTCCTGGCAGTGTCAGCAAGCAGTGGTGGGAAAGGCAGGCTGTTCAGGAGCGCTGCTTTCCTTGGAGCAAGGCTTGGTTTTCAAACAGAGAGCATTGAGGCAGCTACGGCCCCTGCCAGCAGCCGCTCTCAGCAAGTTCCTCAGCCCTTGCCAGCTGTTTGTCGCAGGTCTGGCAGCTGGCCTTGCACCTGCCCTCCCTGCCCTGCCCCCAGCCAGCTGGGCCTGCCAGGGACAGGGAGCTGGGAGAGATTGGCTGGGAGCAGAGCAGCGGACATGTCCCACAATGGGCAGAAAGGGGAGGATGGTCAGGAGGCAGCACAGGGTCTTGAGCAGAGTCTGTGCAAAAAGAATGACAAAAACAATATGAAAAAACAGGGCAAGAATGGGAGTATTGCAATATGGGTTTGTGTCTGTTTATTTTTTTAATTGCTGGTGAGTAAAAACTTTTTGTGTTTGTGGAAGAGAGTTGGAGGTATCTAAGACAGCTCTCTGCAGAGGGGTTTGTGCATAGGGCTCATGTGGACAAGGGGCTGTCATCTGCTGGAATGTGTTATGCACAGTAGGAATGGCAATAGGTCATGTCTACTGAAAATAATTTTGGAAAAGGAGATCTAATTTATGCACTTGGGTACCCTGATGCAATGCCACTCAGTGTGGTATCTGAGCACATTTCAACTGTCTTCAGCTTCTGGGACTGGGACACTCACAAATAAAGTGAGACAAGTGGAAGTTGGAGAGGGTTTGCTAGGGAAGACTTTCCAAAATTAAATTGTTCCCCTGCCTCACAGCTCACCCCACCCCCGTGCATTTTTGTAGGGTTTTCACTCTAAATATAAACATGCACCAGAGAAAAGAAGCAATGAGATCTCAGGGTCAAGGGGTGAACTCTGCTTGTTGCAACATCTGTTCTTGCTTGCACAGGGACTTTACACGAGTGTAAGGAAGAGAAATCAAAAGAAGCACTTAAAAAATGATCACGAGATTCTGGAGAAAATAATTTCTTGTTCCTGCCAGTTCTCCCCTCCCTCTGCCCCTGTTCTCTTGGAAATCTTCAGTCACATTTTTGACTGAAGTGTAAGAAGTGGATTTGAGGAGACTGTGACTAAATGCAAATTGGCAAAAGAAGGGAAAAGGGATTTTAGCAAAAGAAAAAGAGTTCTCATTTTTAATAGTAAAAAATCAAGCTTCCCTCTTCAGAGGATTTCATAATGCATCCAACTGAGGAGACAGCATATGGTTTACATAATGAATTGCAGCTTTATTAATATGGAAAGTAAAATAAATGAGCCAGATGCATTTTTTGTGGCTCCAGGTGGAGTTAGTCCTGATACTAGGCTCTTTGATTTTCATGGTCAGCCTGTGCCTTGCCACCCAAGCCTTTGAACCCTCTGCCCGGGTGCTGTACTGACATAACAAGGAAGCCTTCTATACCAACATCACCAGCTCATTCACTGATTACTGAATTTCAGAGTCCAATTTAGCCCAAAACAGCGAATTCTAGAGTAAAAGCAGAGCTGGTCTGCAAGATGGTTGAAAAACCCATGACCTTGTCTCCAGGAAAGCTAAGATTAATGAAGAGAGAAATTCAGCACAGTAGCCAGTGTTTAGATGGCAAAATAGAGAGTTATGTGATTGCCAGGAGAAAATTCAGCAAATGACAAGCTGATATGGCAGTCACTGTCAGGTGTCTTGACATCCAACATTTGTCTGTTATAGGGCTGGTTAAAGGGCAGGTCACAGCTTTTCAGTTCTTGTTTATAGAAAGAGATGCAGGAGATGGCTTTACCTCCTTTTCAGATATTAAAAACCTGTGTTCTTCACCCAGAACCGAATTGTTTTTCCTACCTAAATTCTTGTTGCATCTCTACTTCCCATCATAATCTCATACTTTGCCATTGATTTCAGTGGGATTAGACTGACCTGTTTAAAAGCTTGTTTACACTACAAATTCCTGCTTTGCTTTTGAAGTGTACCATCTTCACATGCAGACGTGCAAGAGCTTTATCCCAATACCTGATATTTTAATTCAGACTCTGTCTCAGCTTAGTCTATGAGCTATGCTAGAATAAGCAGATTTCTCTTTTGCCAGATCAATCCCTCTCTGCATTAGTCTTGTGATTGTTGTTATTATGATTTTTTTCCACAACTGAAGATTTTATTTCATTAAAAAGAAATTCCAGTGAGACTATCTGGCAGTTACCTCCAACACAGCTGAACAGGAAAGAAAAGTGTAGGATAAGCCCATCGTACCTCATTTGTTAACTGTTTGATGTCATTGAACTATGTTGTACACATCCACTGTTTAATCAGTTTATTACAGTATTTCCCAGCCAAACCTCTCACTGTCCTTTCTGAATGCCAGGCTTTGCGGTTGTATGACTTGGCTTTTCAGTGTGCAAACATTGTGCTAAAAACATCTGTCCAGCAAAGTCAGAAATTGCAGTGCACTGATTTCCTCAGTTCTGCCTCACAAAAACCTGAGTAGTCCATTAACAAAGTGCGTGCCATGTTTCCATTTCGTATGGTCCAAATAATGTTTGCTCCATTAACTCCTCTGGAAGAAATCACTAGCATGAGTTTAATTCAAATAACACTAAATATGTGCGAGGAGAAATGAAAACAGTTGCATATATTTTCACATAAGTGAATACTGCCCTTGCTAATGATGACAAATCCCTTCTCATATGGTGTTTTCAGTGAAGTTTCACAGCTACACATCTCTGTTGAGGGCCTATCCGGAAAGCCACAGCCTGTGAGGTTTCAATAGAGGCAGACTGAGGCATTTGTACTGAATGGCCCAAGTAGTTATAACTGGAGATACTTCTACACAGAGAACAACAGACTTAGAGCGGTTCATAGGATCACAGAATATCTTGAGTTGGAAGGGACCCATAAGGATCATCGAGTCCAACTTCCTGTCCTCTAGCAGGAAGACTAAGCCATATAGCTAAAAGCATCATCCAGGCACTCCTTTAATTGTCACCGTTGCTGTCACCACTTCCTTGGGGAGTCTGCTCTTAGTGACTGACCATCCTCTCAGTGAAGAACATTTTTCTAAATGCCCAGTCTGATCTTCCTCTGACTCAGCTTCATTCCACCTCCTCACGTTCTATTTCTGATCACCACGGAGAGGAGATCAGCCCCTGCCCCTCTGCTGCCCCCTTGAGAAAGCTGTAGACAGTGGTGAGGTCACTGCTCAGCAATGAGATCACCCCTCAGCCTTCTCTCATCCCAGCTGAACCAACACAGTGATGTCAGCTGCTCCTCATAAGTATTGCCCTCAAGGCTTTCCTCCATCTTGGTCACCCTCCCCTGGACACAGTCTGATAGTTTGATGCCCTTCTTACACTGTGGCACCCAAAATAACACACAGTTCTCAAGGTGAGGCCACACCAGTGAGGAGCAGAGCTGAACAATCACCTCCCTCTACCAGCTGGCATTGCTGTGCTTGATGCACCCAGGGTATGGCTGTCCCTTTTGGCTGCTAAGTTTGGTTTGCCAGTTTTCAGACTGGTATTGGCTGCTGCGCTACCATGGACTAAGCAGTTTTCAAACTACAATTATTTTCTTGTCTAGGTGCCCTGGAGCAAAAGCAAGGTAGGAAACAAAAAATGCATCACTGAAGAGTTCCTGCATCCTCAAATGCTGAGGCTAAAGCACGAGTGTAATTTCCCTGGTGCAATCTACTTTTAATAATCATGAACCAATAGGCATAACTAGGAACAAGCCAAACACACATACCTGTGCAAATGCACACAGCTACAGACACAAATCTCATCGCTAATGGTGCATTATCACGAGGAAGAGAGGAAGTGGCACGGGGGAAGCCCACCTGTTTGTAATGCTGAAGGTGGGAAGGCGGCTTGTACCTGCTGTCATGTTGTTCTCTGCAAGGCCTCTGTGCTGAACACAGCAGCACCCATCTCAGCTGCCAGCCTGTGTGTTTGGCTGCTCAAACACACAGGACTTGAACACTCAGCATTGTGTATGCTGAGATGGGGAACTAAACACTTTCAGTCCTGTTCCTTGCACCTCCTGAGATGTCCACATCATGAGCAACAGAGAGGAGTGTACAGCATTTTCCTTTTGACCATCTTCTAAGTGGCTATAAAACAGTTTTCTTTTCTGTTATGATTTTCTTTTCTTCTTCTTGAGAAACTGTCTATCTCCAAGTCACTGTTCTGGTTTAATCTTCACTTGCCTGCATTCCAAGTTAAGCTCTATTTCAGAATAGATCACCATAAATCCTGTATTTTAAACATATTGACAAAAGTAGAAAAGAGTTGGACTATCTGAAGCATCAGAGAGATCTTTCAATCTCTTTTTTCTCTGGGATAAGAACAGGCAATTGCTTGATCCCAAAGCATATTCGTCCCTTGTTTGATCTGCTCATCTCTGTCTATTGCGCTATAACAATCTCTTGTGTGAAGAAATCTTGAGATGTGAAGAGAGATAATAGATATATTCCATGGTTCACTGCTGCTCTTCAAATGATTTCTATAACTTAGATAAAGTAGTGTGATTGTCCTTTCCCTGTAAATCACCCTTTTAAAGTCCCTGGTACCAACTGAAAAATTGCCCCAGTCTGCTGCTAAATAAAAATTCTTGCTAGATGGACCTTTTTAAAAGGCTTTGAGTGCTAAAAATAAAAATCAGCTTCCACCAGCTGAACACTAATTTCATTTTATTAAAATCTTAGTTCAGAACAGGAATATTCCCTATGCAGAAAACTGACAAGGTTGGAAAGTTTCATCAGCTGTAAGTTGGCAAGATTTTCAGTATTTTCCACCTACTTTTTAAACCAGCAATGCTTCATCTTGTGTGACCTTTTGCTGTGATTAACATTCGAAAGTAAATTGATCATGTGAAATGAAAGGACAAAATGATAGTTGACAGTTGTTAGAGCATGAGACATGGGTTAGAAAAGGGTGTGACAGGTAAATATTTAAACAGCAGCTTTTGTGTTGGTGCAGCAGAAGAAAGCGAAATGCATGTACGATACCTTGCACAAGCCACACAAAGGAGTAATTCACAGCCTGAGCTCTGTGAGCTGCCTGCAAGCTTTGGAGCCAAGCTGACCTGAAGCTCAAGGCTGGCATGGCTGCTGCAATGGCTGAGTGAGCTCCAGCTTGACCTCAGGTGTCAACTGCACAGAGAGCAGCACTGAGCAATGCACCAAGACAGCTCTTTTAATATCTTGTTGATATGGTCAGGCCTAATGCACTGATTTCACAAGAAATGTCTGTGGAGCGGACTCCCTGGAGCACCTCTCAGTGCTGTAGGTAGAAGTCAAGAACCTCTCCAGGTGCAGTTTGAGGTTTGAGCTGCCCTGAGAACCAAGCAAGGAAATATACTGACATGGGACTTGCATGTTGGTTTATGCGGTCTGAACGTCATCTGAACTGTCAATTGCATAGGCTGTAGTTCTCCCATTGCTTCCCTTAATTCCCTTTGTCACACCCTCTGAGCTTCCCACTGGCTGCTCTGGGCATAGTTTTTGCTAAAAAATGTTTATTTTGTCTCTCCAGTTCTGCTAGTAAAAGTTACAATTTTTTGTCTGTAAGATGTATTTAATTTTCCCATGACCTCCAAATAGGTTGGTTCCATTTCAGACATTTACTCTTGTTTTCACAGGATGTCTTATATTGAGCTAACCTCTACGTGTCTCCTCTACATTTCAAATTCAAGTAGAACCTGGGTACTCAAGGTCCCCTCTGAGCTTCCTTTCTTCCAGGCTAAACACACCCAGCTCCCTCAGCTGCACCTCACAGGATCTCTAGACCCTTCACCAGCTGTGTTGCTCAGTGAATATGGCTCTTGTCTGGCACCCCTTCTCCTTTGAGAGCTTGCAGGCTCACAGGGCAGCTCTCCTGTGGATTCAGCAAGCAGTTTCCACGGCATCCTTGTTACAAAGTGTGGAACTACCACCTCTTACTCTAGCATGGTAGAGACTTCACTTTTGCAAATCAGAAGCAGCACAATATTTGCTTTGAGAACTGTGCTGCCAGTCTTCTAAATGGGATTCCAGACTCTTGAGAGTAAGAAACCATACATGATAAAATACTAAGCCTGAGAGCATCCTGCACTTCTGCTACATGTAATGGGAAGGACCCTCCCCATTTGCTTACTCAAAAAATTTCCCTGTGCAGAAAAAATATTTTTAGCAGCATTTTATCTGTATGTGTTGGAAGTGGTTCACATATTTCACTTCTGTCATGTAGTTATTGGATCTGTGGCTGAATCTGTGACCAAATATTGAGATATAATGAATAACATAATATGGAAAATCTGTTTGAGCCATTAAATAAAAGTGAGAACTGGATCTCACACTGTAAGTCTGTGCTCTGTGTTTGCCTAGAGCAAACAAGCAGGAAAGGGAAAGCATTCATGTGGAATGTGGATGAAAATAATTCAACAAGGGTTACTGTAAATACTGTAGAGAATCTCTGGTGAAAGTGGATTAAATTCCTGTTACAGAGAGATTCTAAGTGCTGTAACACTAAGGCATGAAATAAAGAGAAGCAATAAAATAGTTTGGTTTAATAACACTGTGTATATATTAAGGAAAGAAGTATGTCTTTATTTTGTACCATAGTATCCTCAACAGTTTTTAGGGAAGATACAGAATCTATTTCCAGTCTTCTTTCAGAGGTGGCAAAAATTCCTTGCAAATTAGACTATGCATGTTCTTTCAAGCAGAAAAGCTTGAAATTTATTTTTCAAGAATAACTTGAAAATAACTTGAAAGTTATTTTTCAAGAATAGGTAGACATCTGTTTGTTTCCAGGTTCCACAAAGCCAATATACTGGTTTTCTAATATTTCCAGATACTTCCTTTTCTATTGCATGTGTATAAAGATTTCTATATATTTAGTATTTCCAAATATCCATGGGGAAATCCAATATTAAGAAAATAATGCCTGTTTTATTCTTCATAGCTTAATAAAAACTTTATAAAATCCCTTTTGACTACAAAAAATTTCCTCTAGGTTTTTGTTTGTGTTTTGGGGGTTTTTTTTGGTGATTTTTTTTTGTTTGTTTTTCCTCTAGGTTTTTGTTTGTGTTTTTGGGGTTTTTTGGGTTTTTTTTTTGTTTGTTTGTATGGGTGGTTTTTTTTTTAGTTGTTTGGGTTTTTTGAAACCATTAAGTTCATTACCATACCTTACCTATTTCATGTTCACAAAGGAACTGGCTTACAGTCTAATACGTGGTTTTGGTAGCGAAGTATTAGAGTTAACTAGAATTACTAGATTCCTTCTTTGAAGACTTACAGATGCTGATTGCTGCATAGCAATCTTTATTTTTCAAGAGAAAAGAAGCACTTAATTATGGAAGGATTCCAGCTGCATTTTGGTAGTGGTTTTTTGTGTATCTGTTCCCTGTTATGGCCAACAAACTGTGAAAATTCATCTAACTGATGTAACATGAGATGCAGAATACTTCCAAAGGACACAAAAATGCTGCTTAGTGAGATGCATGTTCTGCATCCCAGGCCATTGGTGTAAGTCAGCCATGGCTGACCACAGCATCTGCTATGTGAGAGCAAAATGTGGCAGGAATCAAATCTTGTTTGTTATCCTATTTTCTTAATCCTGAAAATAGTCAACTCTTCTCTGTACACTTTTTCTTCTTTGCTTATTTTCTCTATGTTCTTCTACATGTAATTTAAAAGTGAAAACATATGACTTACAGCCTAACTCTGTCCATTTACTCAGCTGTACCTATTTAATCAATTTACATTGGAAGGAGAGTTTACCAACTTTCAAAAATAAATCCAGGACCAGTGCAGAATATTGTATAATTAAAGGTCTAGTTTCATTTTTGCTTCTTAAAAAAAAAAAAAAAAGAGTGTGAGGAGAAAATTTTACTAAACGAAAGAAAGAAAGAAAGAATAGGGAACATGGTTGTTCTTTATTTGGGTTCTTCGTCTTCTAAGGACACAACAAAATTAACAAGCCCTGAAACAAAACTGAGAGTTTATATTAATGGCTTCTGGCAAACTGTCAACTGATATTAACTTTATCATTCAACACAATGTCAGCTAGAAAAAGCTTCAGGATAGGGCATTTGAATGTTAGAATCCTGATTAACAGATTAAATGAATTCCACTTTATCTTTCAGCCCAGTACTGTGGACTAGGACACCTGACTTACTAATCTGCTCTGACTTTAGGGTAAGTATCACTGACTGCAGCTTGGACTCAGACCTTCATTAGACAGCTGAAGACAGCATGGCAGATAGATTAGCTGCTGTTTTCTAGCAACTATTTTGTTATTTTGGCTTTGGCTGGCCAGTTTAGATCTCATTAATGCTAATACTGGAATAGGCTCATGATACGCAATCCTAATTTATGTTTCATGTGGACTGAATTTTCTTGGAAGCAGAGGTTGTTAAATATTTATATTATGTTAGCATTTAATGTCACTAAGCTCCATGGGCCTGTCTTGCTATGTCTTGTAAAATATTTAGCTCATGCAATCCTTCTCCTAAGGTGCTGCTGCACTTTATCAACAGCAGAAAGCAGTATGCTTTCCAGTCCGGTCCAGTGACTTGCTTGTTAGTATACACTCAGTCCCATTTTTGAATCTGAAAATTTTAGAGTTTACCAAAATACCAGCAAGTTTTGTTAATGCCATTTTTAAGCAGGCATTGTCTCATAACTAATGTTTCAAAGAGGTTTGCAGTTTTCCTGGAGATTTTTTTTTTTACAACAGCCACTTGCAAATTTCAGATCCCTTAGGGTTTCAGATGCACTTAGAATTCGGATGCAAAGCAGAGACTTTCATGCAGGTGTGTGAACAGCCGGGTGCAGAAAGCAAAAGACCATTTGCGCAATCAATTTTGGCTTATGCTTGGAACAGGAGCATGGAAATAATAATACATGGAAATGTATTAAACGATTCTGAGGTCAAAGCATCATTCTCAAATGTCCTTTCTTTAGATAGGTGAGATTATTCCTAACAGCTACATTTCTGTAAAGAATTACCACGACATTGAGACAGGTACTATTGTGGCAGGACATCTGGAAGAGAAAATTCATCTTGGTATGAATTTTGGGATGAGATTCCTCAGACCACCTTAAACTGTCTCTATTTGAGTTAGTCATCCTGAACTGTCTTTATAGACAAAAGGGAGAAAGAAGCATTTTAAACCAGCAGATACCTATTTTAAGTGCTTGCTTTAGAACAAGAGGAATTGTGGTCTTGAAACTCTTGTTTATCTCCTTTGTCAGTAAAGGGAGCTGAGGACAACTAGCTCTGCTGTGGATGTGGCTTCTGAGTTGTGCAGACTGAGTCACACCTGAGCACCTTCTGCTTCTTGCCCCATTGTCTATTCCCAAGGACAGATAGGCCACAGTATATTCTTTCCATTCACCTTCTGTTCCTTGATTGATCTGCTGCTAAAAACAGAAGTTCGAAGATATTAAACAGATATTTCCCACTATTCAGATTTTTCTCTTGCGCGTCTGGTAAATGAGATCCGCATTTTCATCAGTGACAAAAACTGGTTTTGCTGCTTGCTGTAAAGCTTCTCTAATATGTGCCCGAAATGCTGGTCCTTTTTAAGGTTATTTCTTCCCCTCTCTTTTTAAGGAGGGTAGAACATGCTGGTGAGGCCATGATAGTTGATTAACACTAGTTATCAGGATGCTTACTTTATTCCTGCTAAGTCTCTTGCAGATGTGTGGTTCCAGTTTAACGCATAACTTGAAAGGAGTCACATTGTGCTCTTTTCACCTTTAGAACATTCTGCATTAAAAAATAATTGTTATGCTTCCCCCTAGAAACATATATTTCTCCCCAGCCATGTTCCAGTCCTGTAAAACACTGAAATGCCTTTTAAACATTTTTGCCTATCCAGAAAATTATTGCAAAATTGTGCTTCTACAGCACCTCTTACCTAAGAATGCCAGAGCCCATCATAGGCATGAATACTTGGGAGAAAAGGAAATACCATACTCAAAAGATAGACAGTAAAGGAAAATGCTTTATGAATTGGCAGAGCTCACACAGCAGCACCATCATGGTATATCTACATTCTGCATGAGGCTCTTTTTTTTGGTGTCCACTCCTGCGCTTTAACCACAACAGCTCATAGGAGCACATTCTTCTCTCTCTTCTGAGAATTGATTTATCACCATAAGCATGGTTTATTACACAGCCTCATGCTGTAAATCTTTGCTGCTCTAATGGCTGATAGAAGTCTGGCACTGCAGTGAGTTCCTGCTCATTTACTCCCTGGATATCGGGTACGCTGCTGATGTGAGAATGAGCTTCCCGGGAAGTCTCTCTTAATAGAGAAATGTGAGAATCAAAGAATTCAACTCTGCTGGGATTTTCCCATTAATCAGGGTTCTGACTGGTTTCACCATTTGAAAAACCCTTTGTTTCCTTCATCTTCACTTTTATTGCATCCCAAGTTTTATAGGGAAGCATTTTTTTAACAAAAAAACCAAAGGCAAAGAACCAAGCAATAACTGTGAACTACTGCCTGCATAGAACAGTTTCTTCACACAGCGACACAGAGCCAGTCTGCTTTAAAAATGTGTACAGCTTCGGGTCTACTAAATATAATTTGTCTTAATACAGACAATAATCAACACTGCATACATCTGTGAGGGGAGGAAGAGGGCTGGGGAGACAAGGGATCCCACTGTCTTTTGAGATGATTTCTGTAGTCTCATGAATTTATTTAGGGGCTGGGAAGGGGTATTTAATTCACTACAGGAATTGCTTGCCAGTGCAAGCAAGACTTAATTCATAAGCAGCCAGGTATTGTAGAGTACTTTACAGTTCTTATGTTGAAGGTGCCCCTGTAGCGCAAAGTACTGTCAGTGTGGAGAAGTGACAGAGTAATGTGAAGGATGATTCTTGGAGGGTGTGTGTGAATGAAAATCATAAGTGTAGCTGCAGCTCATGTAACCATGCCCGAGCCAGCTGAAAATAGGCTGTTGTGGGTAAGGCTGTCCCATGTCTGCCTCAGACTGAAAGCTGAGTGAGCACAAAGGAAAATGGCAATGGCTTTTCCTTCTCTGCTATTTGAAAGGACACCTCTGTTAAAAAAAGCAAATTAAAGTTCATCTCCAGGAAAGCTGAGATAAAACTACAGAGTATTTCTTCCATTAAATCTATATTATAGGATACTTGTTCTCAGTGGGCTTCTTGTAGATCCCTCCAATAGACTTGTTACCAGATAGCAGTAGCACAGGGTTATGTGCATTTTCTTACAGAATAATTGCCATCCAGTCTGTTAAGAGTGAAAGTCTTATCCTGGTAAAACTACAAGAGATTCAGTTATAGAAGGTTGTTTACTGAGTAATGTATTAATGTGAACTCCTTCTCCTGTCTTCTGTTGGTTTTTTGGTCTTTTTTCTAAATTCAGATTGTACTTCAAAATGTTTCTTCTGTTTTCAGAGCTGTCTTTGGGAACAGCCACCACTAGCTTTCTCCCTCAGCAGCTGCCTTCTCTAGGAACAACCAAACTGGCCATGACCTCAGTGGATGCATGAGAGGCAGGCCCATTCCCATCACACTGGGAAGGGACTTAGGGAACAATCCTGAAAGACACATTGCAATGGGCTTCATAATTCAGAAGGACAATGTGTGGTTCTTGACCTTGCAAGCAGAGTCCTGCATAACCAGGTAATGTCCATGGTCTGAGGGAAGGGTTTGCAGTTTGTTACCATAGTAAAGGTGATTCTCTGGTAGCCAGTCTTTTTGTAACAGGAGAAGGGGGCTTCCTCTCCATCTGGAGATCTTTCACAGGTCCTGAGTCTCCTGGAAGAGATTTTTTTGCTGAACATTTCTTTAAAATAACCTTCTTTTCTTTCCGTACTTTCAGCTGAGCTCACTGTGGTTTTTGCTTTGGTCCTACCTCAGCCCAGACATACTGAACATCTTGCTCACATTAGGTTGCCCTGTAAAATAAAGTAGTGGTAGAGTGTTCAGTGTGAGTTGAGAAATAGCAAGGAGAAAGAATTTAATGAGGGAGGCTTACAAGTAGAAGGCTGCAGCCTTGTGAAGGGTCAAAGTCCATCTGGGAAAGAAGTGCTTGAGAGTGGTTTTCTCAGAATAAGGGCTGCATTTCTCTTCCCACTGGAATCACTGGAGCCCTGTTGCCTATGGAAGGTAACAGCAATGTGCTGTGTTTAACTGGTTGAGAGCAACTGGCTTTGTTCTCCACGCGTTTCTGCATAACAGTTTTTGGGTTTTGTTAATAAGGCAAACCTTTAAGGTTCTCCCTGTATATGAAATAACAGCTTTCAGAAATCTACACCCCATGTTACTTATAAAGTGAAAAAAAAAAGAGTGAATTGGGTTCATATTTAAATGTAGATTGGTACAGGATTTAATATGCATTACTAACATCCCCTCAGATTTATCCTTATTTCATGAACCATTAGGTCAAAACACGAAAGAATGAACAGCCACAATGGAGATTACATCCTGAAGTGACAGTCATGAATTAGAGAGAGTCATTCCCAATATTCTCATTTGTGGGAAACTCTTTACCTGACGTAGAATATCATATGTAGGCATATTAGTAGTTTATTTAATTTTCTGCATTCGTCTAGTCGTGCTTCTTCATAAGCACCACTGCTGGGAATATACAAACTTCCCAATGTTCAGAGCTTCTACATACAATGGTATGTGTAGCATGCAAATTATAAGTGTAAAGAACAAATGTCAACACAGGTGTGTGCAATTTTTCCCATTTTTGGTGTTCCATCCAAACACTAGTTTTTCCTTTCCCCAGGGTCTCCCTCACCATCTATATTACATGTGTATGTTGTGTGTGCCCTGCCCAATAGCACTGAAAGTTGCTATCTCTTGCCAATTTGAGGGCAGACAAAGGAGCATCTGTTGTATGTTGTGGCTTCTTTTTTTTTTTTTTTTTTTTTTTTTAATGCCTGCTGATAATGTTGATACAAATACTTTGATCTTTAAGCAGTTTGGCTTCATGGAAGAGATTCTGACTGTGCGGATGTCTAAGTAACTTCCATCAGCTCATAAATCTAAATAATTTTCAAACTCTCCTACTGGTTTTATGATCTCCTAAATTATACAATCTGAAGTATTTTTCAACTGTTCCACATTTCTGGCTAAGTCTTCGGAGATGGTGAAAGCTGAGGCTAGAGTGTCCTGTTTCTGTGGCAGGAAGGGCACACACAGCATTTGTAGGCCTGGGCAGATGAAGATGGTTTTCACCTGCTTTGTTCTTGTGCAGATGTTTGTCATGCTTACAATCCATTTTCCTTTTATGCCTTTATTAAAAACCTCCTCTCCACACAGCATAAATTTTGCAGCCTACTTGAGCTTTCATTGATGTTGCAAAGGTCTTCCCATGGCAGATATGAATAAAGGACAGATACTTGAATATTTTTTTTTGTAATAACTCCTGTGGTGTAGGAGAGGGTTATTGTTACCACTGGAATGTAATAAAATCTTCTTTTGAACATTTTTGATAAGGGGTGAACTCTTTCCATGCCTGAGTCTGTGCAGTACCCACCCAGGCATCAGACCCTGCTCAGTCTTCCTTAAATTGCTCTTGACATTTAAAAAACACTCTGGGTTAAGGACTCCCTCACATCTCAGATCAGCACCTTACAGACACAGCTCTGGGCTCCCTTTCCCTGATAAAATTGCTATGTGAAAAGATGTTTCTTCCAGACTTGCCATATTTCTGAAAATTTGTCATTTGTAGAAGAAATTCCACTTGGCCAGAAATGTCTGGATGAAAAAGAGGAGGAAGAAGAGGAGGAGGACCTTCACACTGACCTCTCCTGCACTTCAGAGTTCTGTGTTAGACACTGACTACTGAGTCCTTCTGGTCTCGTTCAGACCAAATGTGAGTTTTGGCCAGATTTTCTTTGTAGAATGGCTCCAAGTAGGGCTATTTCATTGCATTGAATATCAGCAGGTTAAAATTGCTGAGGCATCTGTCAGAGAACAGTAACTATCACTGCTTTCCTCTTACCCAAATCCTGTGTGGGCAGCAATGGCACTTTGCAGCTGGAAGGAAACAAAGAGCCATTACTTTCAGTGCACGCTCCTGATCAGGTTATATATTGATAGTTTGTGCTAGGAAGAAGGGTTTATGAGTGCCTCTGGCAACTGGTGGTTTGAGCTGTGCACCTATAAATTCCAAGTTGGCAATATCAAACAAAAACTATTCCCTGGCTATAGCCTGGGGTAACAGAGAGTGGGAAAAGCCAAGATGCACTACTAATCCATAACCACAGAAATTACCTCCATTCCAAAACAAACACTACATAAATTTTTTAAAGCTGGTCAACACAACATATATAATAAAATGTCAGTAGTGTAATTCAAACCAACCTTAGAAATTGTGATATATTGCATTTGGTCTTTTATGCAGTTCTGTATCAGAGTTAACTAAGAACAAAGGTCGACAGCCATTTTTGGAGCTCATTCTGCCTAATGAATAATACCACCAAACCATTCAACTTTGATGGCAATACTTGCTGATTAATTACCAGACAACACCTACACAATAATGCAAATATACTGATTTTAAATAATTTTTTTTCTCATTTAAAATGTCATAAACATTTGTGAATCTCAATATAATTATTCTGGTGTTCCCAATGCTACAGCTGAGAGAAGACTCTAATGTTAGAGATTTGGCAGCAGTTGCATTTGAAAAGTGATAAACCCATTATATGTTTGGAATATATCCCCCCATCTGTTGACAAAGTAAAATTATAAAAAGAATTGGACTGAAATCAAATGTTTTTAATAACCAGTTTTCTTTCCCCCAACAATAAAATAAACACAGTCTAACAAATAAAATGTACAACAGTTTACACAAGACAATTTTTACAGTTTCATGGGAGATTTTGAAATTTTCTCTGTGGAGTTTCTCAGGTATTTCAGGCAGGTGTTCATGCTATCTGTAATATAGATATGACGGATATCTATAATTGGCCCACTTGCTATAATGAATTTTGTGGGAACCTACTTCACTCACCCTGCTCAGTTAAATTATTTAGCAAATTAATTCTGCTTTCTCCCTAACTCTTTGCTGCATCTGTGCTCCATAGCTAAGGAACAGAAATTGGGATACTGTTAGAGCTGTATGTTTCATTAGCCAATTGAGCTCAAAAGGCAGATACAAAATACAGAAAATATATGGTATTTTCAGACTTCTCATTAGGCCATGATGCTGCATTTTCATTTTTTGTCCTTTGATAAGCTTCCTGTCCCTAGATTGGAGACCTGTTGGAACATGCTGAGGCTTCTCTCCTGTCCATTTTTCCCTTCCTCTGCCAGGACCATAGCTGTGTTTGCAAACCTCTGCTGCGGGCACTGTACTCCCCAATGTTTTAAGACTTTAATTTAGTTTTTGAATTCTCAGAAATTGCACAAGCTAAGGACACATCTCTGGGTCCAAGCATGGTCCTCAAACAGCAGGGAATTTTTCTGACTATTACTGGTATCTAGGAGCCACTTCACCTGATCTCCAGACCTTATTCTCTCTTGCTCACCTTTTACAGAGGACTGCTGAACTCTTTGAATATCTTCAACAGGATTTTGGTGAATTTAGCACTTATTCTGTAGCCCTCATCTTGTGGTTTGAATTCGCTCTATCGCATGTAAGGAATTCTTTGTTGTAGGGAGGTTGTATGAAATCACCTTTGATTCAAATCAGGATACAGTAAAATGCAAATCCATTTATTCATTTACAACATACAAACAGAAACCACAGTTACAGGCCCTTAGGAATACAAGAGACAGAAAATCATGCTGAAACTACTGTCACCAAGATCCAACTGGAAATCCCCCTCTCCTTGTGTTTACCTGACTTGCAGTAGATGCTTCCTGGATATATTTCTTTTTATACAACCAGTGCCTCAGGTTGTGCTCCCCAGGTACAACCCATTCTCAGCAGGACATGCCAGGTTTTATAGCTCCTCCCACTCCTGAGGTCCTTTGTATTCTTTCTCCCTTCCACTTCCCCCTTTCTGCACATTATCCCCTTCAACATTTTTCTGGGGATACCTGTAACACAGCCCTGAGAGGTGATGGTTGGACAGTGTGACTAAGCTTTAACACATCCAAAGAACTCATCTAGTCAAGAATGAAGACAGTGGGGTACCAAAAAAGGGGGAGAAGGTATATCTTTCTACTTCCTGATTCACTTTACCTGACAGATGGGAGAAGAAGCCATACCTGCAGGGCAGGGAGAGTCCAAATTTTTCAGGATCAAATGGAAAGGAGGGACTGAATGAACAACACTGGTTTATAATGCCTTAACTTCTATAGGTATGAGGTATTTACTTCTGAGCCAGTCACCCGAGGCTGTATTTGCTACAGGTGGAGAGAAGTAAGTATGTATTACCACAAAAAGATTTCTCTCATTCAGCATTTAGGCACCTAAGTCAGGTATCTCAATAGTTCAAATGGCTCCCTCTCCACAAGTGCCTGTTTGCATATTTCCATTTGCAATAAGGGTACCCTGGGGTGGCCTGCATAGATTTGGGTATCTGATCTTGCACAACTGAAGCATTGGGTGAAACATATCCTGGGTTTAGTGGGTGCACTCCATGCAGAGCATGTCTCAACCAATGGACTTGAAACCCACCTGTGTATTGGTAAACACCTCAAAGACATGAACTCACCCCAACACAAATCAGTTCATTTGGAGCCACACGAGACAGGAATCAGCAAGCTTTGAGTTTCAGTCTTCAGGAGGTGTTTTTACAAGATGTTACACTTCAAATGCTAATGATTATATGATTTAATTCAGGGGGTCACACCAGACTTTTATTAGAAATTCAGACTTCAGCTTAGTTGTCTTCTCTGCTGGAAGACACAGAGAAAACTATCATAAATTAAGTCTCAAGTGTGATATACAGATAAATGTTGCCATGAAGTGTGTTCCTCTGGAATTTAACCAGGCCTGTAAGCCAGTGTAGCACCGTAAACTAGATTTAGTTGCAGTAAAGTCAATTCAAAATACCTCTCTTGTGTATCTAAATACCTGTCAGTCTTCCTTTGCATAAGATCTGTGTGACAATAATTTTTTGAAACATACGAAATAATTTTAAATTTTCGAGAAACATTTTCGTACAACTATCTTGTAAGCAAGTGTAATTTTCTACAGTAAATAGCACTGAGCTTAAGTGTCTTGTGTAATAAGTGTCTTGAGTCCCTTTAGCCTTCGCATTCTCAGTTACACATTGATTTTTAGTGTAGTGGATAGATAAGGAAAAGTGAACTTGTTTGTGAAATCAAGGAATGCATCTGGTCTTGCCTTAATTCAGATATGGGCTTTCTGAGAAGCATTTAGCCTAACATTACCAAGTGTCACTTTCTACTTATCAGCTGGAACCGGCATGAAGGTGGGCTCTCCAGATCCACTTCACGGTTACAGTGACTGGTTTCTGAAGATAGAGAGTTCAGTCAGGTGATTCACTCAGGGTGTTATGACAGCTGAATTCTTATTTTCTTCCCTGATTTCACAGCAGTCTCCCTAGATAAGGCTTTGAAAGACAGAGCTAATAGGGTGCTTGTCAGCAACATGGCTTTACTTGTTAGGAAGCTGGGGGCACTTGTGTTACTCAGATGATGGTGGTGCTGCTCCCAATTTCTTTCATCTGGGTATTCCTGCTTCAGGGAACAGCATGTTGAACAGCAGTGATTTGTATGATTTCTTCAGGCCAACTTGATGCCTTTCCTTTGAGAAGAGGACAATATGGTGCTTTCATCAAAGCCTTGGAAAGCCATGTCAAGGGATGAGTTGTCCATTCTCATTATCCCATGAGAAAATAGGATTGTTGAAGCACCTCACTGTGTGCTTGCAGTTCTGCATATTTGTTTTCTATCTCATATGACCTAGTTGCTGCTCAACTCAAGCCCTGTTGGCACATTTAGCATTACCAGGAAGAGTCTTTTGAAAATCAGAGGTATATAAACTATCCACCTGCTGCCTGACAGTCCTAGTTTGCTGACTATGTTGCTCCTCTTAATTGCCCAGTCCATCACCATCACCCTGAAAATAATTTTTAAGAATCCTAAAAAAAAGCCTCATGAAAATTTTGCAGTATTTGATGACCCCTGCACTTCTATGACAGAATCAGTAAGATTGCACAGGGATTTTCTAGGCATATGCCAGTGATGAAGGTAGATCTACTGATCTTACAACATTTGAGTGAACTTGGCTAAAAAAAAGTGGCTTATATTCTTGCCATGTAAACTTACCTGTTTAATACAAATTTTTATACGAAACACATCTTTGCAGCTGTGGGTGTATGACCAACAAAAATAGATGCCATGAACTGAAGTATTTTTAATAGTACATGTGGCTTGCCAAATCTAGACAACTTACTCAAATAGAAAAATAATTTTACATGGTTTTATTTTTGTTTCTGAAGTTTGTGTTACACCTAATAGGTACAATTAGATATAGTCTCTCTGGTAACAGCTATTTTGAACAATAATGACACTAGGATATAGTATAGCTTATTTGCTTCTGTTTTGCTGAATTATATAATAGCTATATTATAAAAATAAGATTGCACAAAATGTGCAAATAGAAAGAAACGTAGAATTTCAAGTGAGCTTGAGGTTAAAGGTTGTTTCACCAAAAACGTGGTTTTGAGCTAAAATTGGCTGTTGTCATCGCTTGAATACTGTTGAAGAACACAGAACAGTGAGGATCCTGTGTTTGATGTACTTTGCATATTTAGATATGGTTGCACATACCAACTTGGACCTAAATGATTGAAGAATCCTCAATAGCACTCAAATGGATAAGTAGTAGATGGTAAAATATAATTGCTAATGAAACATGGGGTTTTTTCTGTTGTTGCTCTTATTTAGCTCTTGTCTGTACATAAAGAGTAGGTATTTCTAAAAAATCCCCCTGAAATTCCAGAACCTTCTCAGAAACAACTTTACATGTAAAAATTACCTTTTCTATTACAATGTTTTCCCATGCTTAGAGAAGGTCCCCTTTATCACAGAAAATAATGCTTATTACCCTAATCACCACATTATGTTGAACACATTATTTAAGATTGTACGAAATGCATTTCAAAATCCAAGTTTTTTGTAAAATATCTTCTCTCCAAATGTCAAAAGGCATTGAGATCAATATTAGACTGAAAATTTTAAGGTGAAGTATTCTAAAGTTCACTGAGAGGAGGGTGTTAGACAAGAGCAACCATAGTGCCTCCTAAACCAGTCTTGCAAATGAGTTATTTTAGGCTGCAAAAGGATTGTAGGCATTTGCTAATTATCGTCTGTTGCCAGTCGTGTATTACTGGACAATCTCAGAACATATGCAAAAGGTCTGCAGTCAGTATACATCGTCACTGGCACTTAGGATACTCATTAAACTGGAAGAGATATTCTTTTTTTGGAATGAAAATTCTTCTGTCTAAAATGTTGCTGTATATTCATCTGTTGTGACACTTATATGATTGCCTTCTATTTCTTCATGGTTTTCTCCCCAATAATATATTTTGCAGTCAACCACTATGTACCTTCCTGTGAGTCTTATTAAAGAGCCAGGCTAGCTACCTGCCTGTAAATCCATGAAAGCTGTTTGGTATCATTTACTGCAATATTTGGTTGAAATGCCAGTCTGTACCATCACATGCATAACTGCCTTAGTCCAACAAGGTACATCTGCAAATGAAAGTTTAGGTGGACTGTAGGTGTTGTCCCTCTCCTGCCCCCGGCAGCTCCAGGAAGTGTCCTGTGCACAATGAACACAGTTTTTAATATGAAATTTCCCCATAATATGCTCAAAATTACTGTTCTCTTCCTGCCTTGAATGAGAACATGGCTCCCTCAGAGGAGGGGTTTGAAGCCCGGGCTCCTCTTCCCCTGCTTTCTCATGCTATTGGCTTGATGTGTATGGGATTAATAACCAGGTAAAACCGAAGGAGCAGAGAGGGTGAAGTGATGTGATTTAACTCAGGACCCTCTTGCCTCAGCCACTGCGCTCGAGGGCCATGGGTGCCACACCTCAGCAGGGAGCAGCTGGTGCCTCTCACACATCAGCAAGAGAATCGTGTAATGACTCCAGACAGCAACACCAGCCCAGCCCAGCCCAGCCCAGCCACCTCACCAGGATTATGCCTCCGTGGCCTCCAGCCTCCCCTGCGGCCCAGGGCAGCACAGGTGTAACCCAGCTCCTCGAGTGGCCCGGCGCACTGCCGCTGCCGGGGATGTGGAATGTGGCTTGACCTGACACTTGGGGTGTGGAGGCTGAGACAGCAAGGGGAATACTCCTCATTTTGACCTGGAAACTGAGTATGTTTGGGATGCAAACGTGAAATCAGTCCTTGTAACATGTTTGGCAATGTTTTCTGGAATTCTGGCCCACCTGATATAAAAAACAGTTTCGCTAATCCGTCAAGCTGAGCTGCATCCATTGCCAAATTATCCACACCAGAGAAAGGCATAAGTGGTTCAACTCCAGGAAAAACTGAGTCTGTTCTGCCCACTGCTTGGTGGCATTTTGGTCCTCTGAAATGAGCTGAGGACGCCTTGTAGAAATTCCTCTAGCCTGGGACTTTGCACAAGGCAAATAAATTATCTGAGGGACTTTAAAGGTGGAACTATATTATTCTAGAAGTTCCTATTAAAAACGTTACGTGTTGTCACCTATACCTCCATGAAAATTATGAATTAAATAATAGGAGGTACTTAATTTCTGTGTGCTTGAGATTAAATTTTCTGCTAACATAAGATGTCTCAAGGCAGTGTATTCTGTAATTTACCTCAAAGAGTTTAAAGGGTATGGATGAGGTATCTTCTGAGTTATTGATTTTTGCCTTTTTTTTTTTTTTATAAACTGATTAAAACCACAACATTCTTGCCAATATAGTAAAAGGAAAAATTAATCTAACTATGACAGGCTTCATTGTGACAGTATCCTATGGAAAATACTAGTTTATAAGTAATTTAGGGGTTAATTAAAATAATGAGATTATTTACTATCACAATAATTTGTTAAAGATAGACTTGATAGTTTTGATGAGTTTTCAAATGTGATTTCATGAAAGACATCCAAATAACATTGAATACTTTTGATGAAGAATTAAGAGTCACTTCCATGTCAGTATCTCGAAATGTAGTGGTTTCCAGTGTCCAAAATGTGGTTGTTCACCACAGAGCGACCCATAGACCAAGTCAGCTATTTGGCAGATTTTCATCTACGTAAATCCTTATGTAAACTAATTATACGGCCACAGCTTATAAATTTTATAAGAAAGCAATCACCAGACTTATTTTTCTTGTTGGTTTCTGATATTGAAACTTAACTGTAGATGTTGCAAAATTAATCACTAGGCTAGGGAGTCTATAAACTGTACTGTATTGCATAGACACATAAATTTTCAGTACTTTTTTCCTTCTTTAAATACCTGCTTTACTCCATGCATTTTTAGTTTGCAAGTAACACACAGGCACACACACACACACCAAAGCCTAAATAAAACCGGTCCACAGTCAAGCCCTTGAAAATTGTAAGCATAAACTCCATCTTTAAGTATCCAAAAGAAACATTCATATGTACTAAACATCTTGTATCAGGAGGTGGTTCTCTTGCTGTTGTCATAAGTCAGCCCTTTGCTCCTTGTGTCTGCTTCAAATGCTTTTATCTCTGGGAGCACGAGGCTTGCTGCATCCTGCTTGCTTGTCAGCGGGGTTGATGCACTGCATTAAAAAAAGCATTCTCCACAACTGCTGCTCACAGGCAGCACTTTTAGCTCTACAAGCACAACCTGCAAGGTTCTCTATCAACATAATCATTACTTATCCAAAGCTTTCCCAGTAAATTGGAAAGTAAACTAGTCTTTCCTTGGGGTAAATATGCAGAAGCCTTTCTTTAATTATTGCTCATGTAGAGAAAGCAGCATTCTCCTCAACAGTGGTAGGATCTGGACGAGGAATATGCCTCATAGCTGTTGCATTATTTCTCCTGGAAGGCAATGACTTGTAGTCCAGGGCTTAACCAAGGATGAACTGGCAGAAAAGCAGCCAATAACTGCACATTTTTCACATCATAGGCATATTTTAATTGCACAGTTGTATCCTTAAAGCTGCATCTCCCTTAGCTGAGAGATTTGTTGCATTTAACTGGTTTGGCCAAAGCTGCTTCATGTTCCACAAGCAGCTCTCAGAGACTCCCTGGGATCAGTAGCTCTAATTTCTAGAGAGAAAAAAGGCAAGACTTACTGTATGACAGAAATGGGCAGCTGAAGCTTTGGAAAAGACTTGTGACATAAACTGAAGATCTGTATATATTGTCTGTTTACTATAAGAGGCCCTGAAATAGGTGGGTGTATACTAATGTAATTAACACAAATCAACAAATAAAACAAAGGAATTTAAATGTCTTGACACAATTATTATTATTATTATTAGTAGTAGTAGTAGTAGTAGTAGTAGTTGTAGTAGTAGTAGTAACATTAAATTACTATTATTACTGGGTTTTTTATGAGTCTGACTTGTTTGGGTACCCCTACCTATAAACGTAATACAGTGGGAGGCTTTTTTTATTCTTGTAACCCATGGCAAATTTCTCACGTAAAGGTTTGCCTGGGCACAAAAGCTTCTAATTTGTGACTAGATTGTAGTTAACATCATGCTGAGAGACTTAATGAAAACAACACTATTAATTAAAATAATAGCTATATTCATTATATTCATTTCTTGTTTAATTGCAATGGTGCATTTTTAAATCAATTTGTTGAATAAAATATGAAATTAGGGGTGACGCTCGTATAATGATGGAACGGAGCTTGTGACATACCAATAAACTATTTCACATGACACTATTAACATAGCAGTTCTCTCCTCTCCTCTCCCCATATCTCCTACAGCTTTAAAACAATCTAGTTAAGTTGTTATAAATTCAAAACCTGATTGATATAGATAGATATCTGCTAAAATGTATACTGTGTTCTAATAAGGTTCTCAAATATTGGCTTTGGTTCATTTTGACAATTATTTAAAGAACAATCCTTCTAAATTTAAAGGAAATGAGTAGGGCAACAAATTGAAAGGTTGGTTGCTATTCTGCTATCGAGAATTAGAAAATTTCTGGGAGTTTTCTAATTATTAGGAAAGTATTTTTCTTACCATTGCTACCTTAAATTAGACATCTGACATTTAGATATACATACGTCTCCACTTACTTGCTGTAATCTTTGTAGGGTCCTCAGCATTTCCAAAAGGTAACTTATCCCACCTGTTTTGTTAGGCTATGCAGGTAGTGTAGATATCTAACTTCCAATGCCCAAAATAAGATTAAATTTATTCCATATTATCAGATACTGAGAGATATCCAAAATTTCTCTCATCAGATCTTTGCTCTCTGTGAGGTCTATTACATAAGATTATTTTCTGCTCACAAGGATCCTAAATATCCCTTAAAGGCTTTGATTTTTCTTCTTTTTTACTTCTGTTAACAAAGTAACTTTAGTAGCTTCCCTTCATGACAATCAAAAGAGTTGCAAAACTCACTCTGTAACCTGTGGGTTTTTTTCCTGAGACCCCAGGAAATACAACCACCTAGATATGCATACATTTTGGCTCATAAGTAAGAATTTCTCAAAAATAATTGTTTGTTCATAATGATGTGAATGCTTTAAAAAAATTTCATTGGAATGAAAAACAATCACTGAATTCTTTGCATATTTTATTTTTCTTTTTGATTTCCAACTCACACACATCTGGCATATTTTACATCTTTGCAATAAAACATGGTTACAATAGCTTAAGGAATTTATATATCCAAAATATTTCACCATGATCTCAAGATGAAATGAACTTGTCTTCCAGATGTTCAATAGTCTCCCAATTCTAAGCTACGAACTCAAGATATTGCTTACAGACAGGTGATGAATAACTTAATCATTAGGCTGATCCCCATGATTTCCGAATCTTATAAATACAAACAACAATGGAGAAGGAAATTCAGGGCTAAACTTACTAATACAAGGTGGATAACAAATAAGTAATCACATCAATAAATAATGATATGTTCCTGGTGCAAAGTGCCAATACAAAGAATCCATTATCTTTTTAAATAAATGACTGCAAGTGAGTGTAAATTCTGAGAAAATTACATTCCTGTTACATGCCTCATAGCCCTACCGACACAATATGTACATCTATGACAATACAGTCACCAAATATACAAAGAAGAAACATGAATTAAAGTGTATATACCCCTGGGTGTGTAATTTGATCAGTAAAATGTGCAGAAAATTATTTTGATAGTTATCATTACAGTATTGTAAAAGATGAAGTGCCTTAGTCTGAGTGGCTTCAGGTGAGATTTTCAGAAGAACTGAAAAGAACAACCTCAGTCACCTTTAAAATGAAGCTAAGGCTGTCAAATAAACCAAGCTCCTCAGATTAAAAATAAAGGAAAAAAATCAGTGGGGGCTCTCTCACCCATGATTTATATGCCAAATGTTAATAATCCAGAAGTATAGCACTTTGTCTGTATTGGGAATCATTAAGCATAACAAAGCATTAAACTGAACTTCCCTCTTTGCTCCCTTCCTGTCTAGTCTTTGAATTTAAAAGGGAGGAAATTAATTTCTATTGTATAAATATGGCAAATGATGGCTTTTTATCCAAATGCTTCGTGAGCAGAACTCCACTTAAGAGGGGTAAACTTTAGATTCAAAAAGTGAAAAATGTGTTGGTGGAAATGTCAGAATTACTGTTTGCTCCCAAATTCAACCCTTTAACACAAGCTGTACCCTTAGGCAGATGTCCAGTCTGATTTGTGTGAATGCACCTGTTCCTTCAAGACATCAGGTTTAAAGTACATGCAAGTTGTAACTCCACAATAAAATTAAGAAACAGTTTTGTTCTTTATACAAGGTTTTACTTTTACAAAAGTATCCCTTTAAAGTTAAGATGTGCATCTGATGTACAAAGTATCAAACATATTTTTTTAATCTCAGCTTGAAAAGAGGCTGGAGATGGGATGCATGTTAGGTTCAAAGCCTAAACATTGAAATAACTGGACACAAGGTTCCCCAGAATTTTCAAAAGTCTCTTGTGGCGCATCCTACTATCTTTTCTCAATAAACAAAGATATATGAAATAATTACCAAAACATTTCCTAATTCATATAATTTACATGATACAAGCTTGCTTTTCAGCAGCTGGTGTTCAGTTGTGAAAAAACACACAAAGTAAAATGGTTGCTGACTACAATGTACAGCTATTGCTGGGTGTAATGGAATGTACAACGGAGGTCAATGCAGACGTGGTTTTCCACCAGAGACTACACCTTTCTTTGCAGCACTTGTGCTCTCAGCTTTACCTGGGCTTTCAGTTCTTCACTGCACTTCAGTATCTGTTCTGATGTTCATAATGCCACCGGTTAAAATCTATATTAAAAGCTACGATGCTGCCAGAAGCCATGCCAGTAATCAGAGTTCTGAAAAAGATATCAAAGATGCTGATGTTAATTCTCTTTTGCCATCTTGAGCTATGGTTTGTCACAAACAGAAAAAGCCAAAAGAACAAGGCCCTTTTTGCAGCACTGTCTGCAGTTCTCAAACTCTACATGGTTAAAAATCAGAAATGTATCACAAACTTTCGCAATTGTTTTTAAAGCATTGGTCAATAGGCACTACTGTACTCTGATCCAATCTGACTATTCCTGTGTTCTTAAGTTAATGCAATTTTAGTCACATATTGCTAGTTGAGTGCCTGGCTTACTGACTTCAATGAAATAAGATCGCACCTTAATGTTAAGTGCTTGTATTGTGAGACTCAAGTATCAGAATAAGTGCTGAGTCAGACAAACTAACAGGAAACAACTGGAGTAATTGTTTTGTACGCATCCTGTTAACAACTTCATACCATAACCTTAAAGTTCATGAAGATCTATACTTTGTGGAATTTTAGCATTTATATACAAATATGAATGACAAATTCACCTCTGATCATGAGACAGATCCATAGCTCTTATGCCAGCATCACAGCCAGGGTAAATATAGAGCTGCTTGAAGTCACAGGCCTGCCATACTTCCACTACACCATTGTCTCCTCCTGTCACCAGGTTCTGCCCATCACTGCTCAGGAGGATGGCCTTCAGCAGAAAAAGAAAAATCCCAAGCACACAGTTAGCTTTTATGGAAATGGATCAATATTAAAAAAAATTGAAATGACTTAAAAGCATTTCTCATGTTTTGCCCACTTTAAATTTGAAGCAAAATGTTCCCTCTCCTCTTTCTCCCTAGTCCAAAAATAAACCAACAAATTTTGTATCACCAAATTTTAAAAACAACTGTGTGGTATAAAACATGATAGATATCATAAAAGCTCCTTGACTGAATCTGCCAATACTTGAGTTCAGCACATTTCTACATACCATAATTTGCTCTACAATACCCAGTGCTATCACTACCACCTAAAGCAAAGCAGTGATCTGCATTCCTAATGCTGCTTCAAGTGTTAGTGACAGAGCAGAGCCCTGAAGGCATGAATTCATGTCTTGGCTAATAAATGAAGAATGAGGACTTTTCAGGGCATTTTGTTTCAAAGACATATTCCCCACTGAAACTTAATTCCAAACAGAAATTCTGAGAATATCGTGGGCTCATAAACTATTTGTTCTTATTTATTCTGGAAAAGCTTAAGTGCATTTTCATATTTGGAGATGGTGATGAAAGGATATGTGTTTGAATGGCTTAACCTGGAGGCAGCAATTTTACATATATGATTTCCTCTAAACCATATGGTAAGTAAATTCAATTTATTTTAATAAATAAAGGCAACAGACAACAAATGCTTGTTTGCACTTAGATTTACCCTGGTTGAATCATTGATCTCCATCTGAGCTAAGAGTTTGCCATTAATGCTGAAATTGCTGAACCGTCCTCGTTCATAGTAGATGATGCAGTGACCTTCACTGGATACTGAAATTAAGCGAGGGTACAGGCAGTTTTCTGTTCCTTCCAGGGCTCTCAGCAAGTCTCCAGTAATTGTGTGTACTAGGCAAGGACCTTCTGTATATGAAAACATAATATATCATACGTTTGCTATTTATACAAACTATATAGTCTGTGCACAAAGGCGATGCATAACACACATTTATATCACATTAGTGCAGCATAGATATAAGAAGCTGCAATCTTTACTTAAAAATTTAAAATGCACAACAGAAAACAAAATGCAAGGGGTTTCATGTTAAGAAAATGAATACAACATGCCCAGAAGTGTATTATTTGCTTAGACTGGTAGGAGTTTTCCTTGATCTGTCTTCTAAAACACTCTTTCCTCTTCCGAAGTATTTAGAACTCTTACTGATTTTCTCCAACAACATGAACTCTCTTTAGGCTGCCCATTCACATCAAACAGACGTGGCCCTATCAGTGACTAGTGGGAGCAACTCCCATAGGGCATGTAATCATATTACTGCATATTTCTGCTATAGACAATGGCAGTTCCTGTAGATCCTCTCCCCCAATGAACATATGATATGCCTAGATTTCAGTCCTGATTTGTTTCAGCAGTGGGAGTCACATGAAAGCCAACAGAGTTGCAATGATACTTGGACTATAAGAGATTCTAGGAGATCACACTATAACTCCATTTGCTTCAGAGAGATTTTAATATGAGATTTTAATGTCTTTTTATTACACTCATAAAAGAAAAATACAGCTATGAAATCTGCAATGTACATGTTAAGATGCAAAACTAAGCTTATTTACATTTCAAGAACAATGAGAAAAGTTTTTCTGAAAGTGAGATCTGTATTCCTCCTAAGAAAAAGAGTCTCTTCTATGATAAATGTAATGAGTCACAGGAAATTCTAAATGTTTTCTTTTATGAATCACAGGATAATCCTGGACAGCACAGTAATCTCTTCCTTTACAACTTGTTCATGACCCTGAAAGTAAATTCATATCGGCAGACTCAGCCACCTCATGTTAAGTCTTTCTAACTTTTCTGAAATTCACACAGCAGCTGGGTTTGCCCAGGTAGAATGAATCAGCATCTGTGCATTTATCTGTGAATCCTCTGATATAGGCTTTTATCTGTGTTTGCCTAAAGTCTAATGCAGAGGGACCTCAAGTTTGGCTGCATCTATGGGATATCACTGCAATGGAATTAATTTATTTTCTCAAATCATTGAGTTTCAGCTTTGGAAATACTGAGGTGCCAGGATGTTACAAAAAGTGATGCCTTCACCTTTAGAATAATTACCTTGTAAGATTTTTCAAAAGTGTAATACCTTTATAGATGAATGGCCATGGGCCCAAAAAGACATATCTGATTTAGGATGCCACTGTAAGGACATACAGACTGACCACTGGTTTTTGGGTTTGTTAGGTAAGAACATGGAAACATCAACCTGATGCACAAGATTTTCCTCAGAGGAGTCCTAAATGCGCTGTCTTCCTGCTTCAGTTGGTTCTCTAGTGCTGCATGTGTCATCACAGTGCCACAGCCAGCTCCAGAGGAACAGCTGCCCACCAGGAAGCTCAGGCTGAGCTCAGACTGGATGGCAGGGCAACTCAGCACTGCCATGAGATGCAATCTAAGAAGCTGGAAAGGGACTGAAAAGAACAGATCTGAAGAAAAAGCTTTTAGAAAGGCATCTCTTGGAAAACAGCAATTAAAAAAAAATTATTTTCTCTCTGCATTTTTTATATGGACTAGAGTTTCAAAAGGAAGAACATGGGAAGACTACTTCAAGAGACAGACTGGGCCTCCATTTCTCTTGATCAATTATAAACATATTCTGAATTTGATTTAAAAATATTTGGTTCTCCATCAGCTTTTACCTCTAAAATGTGTAAGTTACCAAAGCAGCATATACTTAATGAATCAGAAGATAACTGAGTACAGATTCCATCTACATTAAGAAGAGGAAATTTGCAAAAAGATAGTTGGAAAGGGTAGACTATTATGTCAACCAGAGTGTATGAAGCTGCCTTAAAGGGTAAGAAATAGCAGTGCTTCAAGAAAAAAAATTTAGCTCCAGCATCACCGTACAATTTTTTCAGAAATGTCTTTGACTTTGCCTATGACTGTTATGTAGTATGCCATTACAAGAGTTAATGACCCATCAGGATTTCCTGTTAAAAATGGCTTTACTCAAAAGTTTCACACTCAGCTTTAAAATTAAATGTTGAGCTCCAAGGCAGTATAAAAAGCAATAACCCAGGAGTCAGCTGTGAGCAAAAGCTGGCAGAGCAAGCATCACATCCCTCTTTCCCTCAGAAACAGCAAACTTAAAAATGAGTACAAAGATGTCCATGGGGATGACTAAAACAGGCATCACTACAGACAGAGAAAGCAAGTCACTGGATGTGGATGTAGGAGTACACTGGAAATGAGACGGGAAGACATATAAGGAGAAAAGAAATACAACGGTGATACAAAGAAAGGAAATAAGGGAGAAGAGATGATGCAGCACAAAAGAAACTAAGAGAAAAGGGGGAGAGGCAAATGGAAAAGGTAAAGAGAAAAAGACGTAGTTTTACAAGTTAAGAAGCTGAGTGAGAGAGGGCAGTGGAGGAAGAAAAGTGGACACGGAATTAAAGAGAAATAGGAGAAGATGGGCAGAAGGAGCAAAATGGAATGAATCAAGGAGAAACAGAGTAAGGAAGGATGAAGCTAACATTCATTGAGGCTGGTGCTTTATTTACATTAGTTACCAGTTATACAGGATATTGCTGCAGGCTTGGAAAAGTATTTTGAACACTTGTGTTAGCAATTGTTGGGTACTCTGGATTCCATAGATAAATAACAAGGAGAACCTGCAACTCCTCATTATTTAGAAAACATCGAAAAAAAACCACTGCTGGATAAAATGCTGCACACAGCTCCAAAGCAAACTGATCCTGCTTCCCTAGAGAGTGAGGTCAGTCCTAAAAACTACCATCAAGGTGAAGAATTCGGAGCTGGCCCTCCCTGAGATACGTTTCTATCAACAGGTTTCTTCAAAATCACTAGATGTCATTAGAATTATTGTATACATTTTTATAAAATACTCATCCAAGTCTGGGCAGAATAGCTGCATAGATGGTTGGAAGGAATGATGAACTTAATTTGTGCCTAAACTTATAAGTGCAGACAGTAAATAACAATTTTCAGAGAAAACTGCTTCAGAGACTCCTAGAATTACAACACATCTTAAGGATCATTAAAGTATATGTGGCTTGAGGGAAGTCTGAGAAGTACCACTAAAAAAAGACTCTAAAAATGTTAAGACTTAAATCATAAAAACATTTCTGACCTTTAGCACCACTGATAACAAGTCCCAGCTCTGCACAGACTGACACGCAGACAACTTCATGGTCATGACCAGTCAGAACAGCTCGAGGAGCTGGATAATCACCTGTGGGAAAAAAAAAAAAGTGAGAAGAAAGAAAAAGAAAACAATAGGGAATGCCAAATCAGACATGGTTTATCAACAAAAGAAGTTTGCTATAATTTGCTTGAAATCATTAAGCATCAGAGAGGTGCGGTGTGATTAAATTTCTCATATTTAGGATACCGAGCAAAATATATTCAGACACCATAAAGTTTCAAAACTCCAACTTCCTAATGCATTACCAAATTAATTAAAAGAACGCAAAGTGTGGTGCTATTGAAAGCAGCGGTAATATGAAGGTCTGCTCTTGAACATATTTGTCTCCAGACTTACGATATGAACCTAAAGAATTGAGGATGTGCCTTTAATAATGATCATAATTTGTTTCATGAAACTGGGGGTAGGAAAAAAGAGAAGAACAACAACACTAGAAACATGCTACTGCTGCAGAGATAATATTGATTCAGAGACACGTGGAATGGTCAGAAATTAAAATACGCTTAAAAACGGTTATGGATATACATAATTATATATTTATTTATTTATTTATTTATAGATACTATATATATACACACACACACACATATATATATACACACAGGACTGAAATGTATTTTATTTTGGTTTCAAACAAGTGGGCATTTATGGAGTGTTTATATGGCAAACAACAACATTTCTGTCATTTCTAATAATAACAGATGCTGACAACCTAATTGTTTAGCATTTGATATTGCTCTGCCAGGCAAAGCAAGTCAATTGGCAACAAAAAATTAGTAACTTGCTTTATAACACAGAGTTTGCATCATTATATTTGCATTGTACAAATGAAATACAGAAAATTGGGACATTCCAAAGGACTGGAGCTCTGCTAGTGTAGTTCAAACAGTAAAAGAAATGACCTAGGGAACTATAGATAAATTACTGTAGCATTAATTCTATAGAAAATAACAAAATGGTTAATCCACACTTCTGTCAACAAGAATTAGAAGCAAAAACCTCATTAATAGCAGTCACCATGCTGTGCTGGACTGGAAGTCTTGCCTTACCTTGTTTTGCTAGGATGAGGGTTACAGTTGGTAAAGACAGCTATATTAAAACAGTCTCTATTTTTTTTCAAGGTATTTGTCTTAGCAATACAATGTTTTGGTTTAAACAAGTTTTATATGCAACTGACTGTGGACAGCATGGATGGCACAGAATCTGGCTCAATTACAAATCTTAATTTTTTTTTTCCATAGAGAGGTATATACTGTGAGCTACATATAGGGATTTTGGAAATCAGGGTTTGGAAATCAGCTTTCAGTTAGGAGCTAGAAATTGATTCTAATCAAATACTAACCAATAATATTATCTATGGGATAATATAAATCTTTGCTGATAAGATAGGCTTGTAATAAAATAATTGATGCAAAGTTTCATGGGCAACTGTACAATGACAAGAGAAAGCCATTATTATATCATTATTATATCATTGCCCAGTTAAATAAAAAAATCGCAAAATGTGTTTTATTTCTTTTCAATGCAGCCAGGGGAAAGTTGATGATTCTGGACAAGCACAAGCTCTGTTCACTGAAGAGGTGATTCTGTTCTGGAAGGAAGTGATATAGAGTAGAATTTATGGAGCCAGAAAGAAAAACTCCCTCAATGTGAACTTTTAGTGCAATACCTTAGATCAGCAAATAGGAGGCAAGAACTACTTTGCCTCTGAAGACCAGAAAGATGAAAAGCTTGTTGCCACATTTAGAGAAAAGAGCTCAAAGGAGGGTCACACAACTGACACAGGAGAGTAAGAGAGGAGGCTGCACAGTGTTTGAAGTGTTTTCTCTCTTCACTGCATAGGCAGCAAAGTGGTAACTGGACTCTGCTAACTGGGAGGCACAGGCATAAAAGATGCCCAATAGCCCAGAAATTTATCTTGCAGCTAATGGCACAGAGAGGTCTAACGGGTGAATGGCTGCACACATTTCAACTCTGGAATAAAATGCAGTTTCCTAACTGGAAATACAGTTAAACACTAAGCCAAAAGGGAACTATCTGAGTAGCTAAAAAATATTGCATGGGTTTTTGAAAGATATGCATTAGGAATGGAGGCTTGGATAGACTTTTGTGGGTCAATGAATTTAGTCTTCTTTTATTGCAGACACTCACATGATATAAACAGTTAATGAAATGGCTATCTGGGTATGTGACTTGGAAGGATGTTCCAGACTCCTCCTACTCTAAAGGAGAGAAATATTCTGAATTCCAGTCTGAATTTGTTCTTGTCTACCTAGCACCTCTTTGTTCTTGTGTTAGCATTGTCCTTTAGCTTCAGGTCTTCTTCTCTAGCATTTTCCCCATTTATGTACTTAAAGAATAAATCACCCTTTTCAGTCTTTCCTTTTGAGTCTATTGGCCAAACCAAACCCTTATAAACTCCTTTGAAGGGAGGGGCTTGCCATTTTTTAGCCATTGCAGCAATCCATTTCTTTGCCTGTCTAGCTTTAAACTCATTCGTAAAATTTGGGTATCCAGAGATGTATAGGAACATAGTTCTTAAAAATTTAGCATGAATCTACAGTTTTTCTTGTAAAACTCTAACATCTTCCGTCATCAAAATTTAATAACAATTCCATGTATTTTAATATCTTTCTGAACAGGATGAGAACTACCAATCATGGATTTACAGACTTCAGTTTTGGACACAAAAGTACAGGGTGTGTCAATTGAACAGGTCTTGTTGTTCATATGTACAGACACATTAAAAAATTCTTACCTCTAATGCAAACAGCTACCTCAATAAATCCTAGTTTCCCAAACTTTAATCTAGACTGCAAGTAAAAAATCTTTTTGGTCTGGAAACTGAAGATGTGAACTGAAAACTGAGCTCTACCACTAGGGAAGGATGGATGTCAGAAGGATGGATGTCAGAAGAAAGATGCTTTGTGTATCTCATCAAAGATGGCTATATTTTGATTTTTGTAATTTCCCCATCAACACTGCCATTGAGAATCCCATCTTCTTTCAAGGTTTTGTTTCCTCCAAGTGAATAACATAAAAGAAAAAAAAAAGGCAATTAACTAAGTTCAGAAATTTCCACTTTTTTTTTCTTCTGTATGTCCTCCTGGGAAAAAAACACGATTATGCTCAATGGCCATCTTGGCTCACGCTCTGATTACAGAGGTGTCATTAGACTGCATCATCAAACTGGATGACTGAAATTATTAAATGGCTAAAATTTTTAATAGGAAAAGAAATAACGCAGTTTTTAAAGGGACATTTTCCTCAGTGTTTCCTAGGAAAGTTCTATAATATCAAGGAACTGTAAAACTCCAGAATACACCAAATAAGCATATTTTATTGACTCCTTGATTTTTAAAGGAAAATGCTTATAAGAAACAACTGCCTTGAAACATAGATCTATGAGTCTTATTTTGTCCTGTTTTTCAGTAAATACAAATTAATAATGGAATATCAATATTAAGAGTAACAGTCCAACAGTAATTTATTTTTTCCCCTTAGGGTTCAAAGAAAAAATTATTCACTAATACTTTCTACAGAAAAAGCTGTGGCATGAACCTCAGTCATATTACATTTTATTGCTAAGGAAAGAAGCTGTGAAGTCCAGGAATCATTGAAAATCTAGCAAAATACTCTGTCACTGTCACATCACCACTGATAGATGCAGCCAGAGGTCAAAGGCTGCAGCTCTAAGGGAATTGCAGGTGAAAATACCCTACCTAAGAACTGAGATACCATCACTGTAAACTCCCTGTAATTTCCCCAAAGGAGCACCTTTGAACTGGATTACTAGAGGGCAGAAGGAAAAAAAATGTGCTGTATTTCCAAACAAGTAAGTTTTTCTAGAAACACTAAAATAAAACACATCTTTCCTTCTTGCTGAAGAATATAGTGCTTAATGTTATTGTAAGGTTCTTCGGGAATAGATGATGCTCTCGCATGACGAGGAAAAAAAGAAGAGGGAAAGGAAGACAGAAGACAGTGTTACTATTTCCCTCATACTGTCCTTTTCCAGGAATTATGTACAGATTTCCACGGGGACACATCTAGGAGTCTTCTGTATAAACAAACATGAGACCACATGGCAAATTTTAGCTTCCATTTCATCTCTCACTTTGACAAAAGCAAGTACAAGGCTATACCTGAATTACTTGCTGAAAAGAATTTACTTTGCTATTTGCTTTACTGTTAGGACTTCTCAGGGGATACTCATCAGAAAACAAAATCTTAGAAAACACAATGGCTTTCATGGAAGTAAAAATGTAAGAGCCTTTTCAAATTTTTACTGTCAGAAAAAAACCATCTTGGAGTTTGATGAAAAGATAAGGCTACAACCAATAAATATGAATATTGCAAAATAGAAAATAGTTAATAACAATATCCACAAGATGAGGGAGCAATGGGTATAAAAGAAGGATTGCCGGCAGAAAAATATTAATATATTCAAAATATTCTCAGCTCTGGGAAGCAGAGCTGATTTATTTGCTGAGGAATGTTGTATATAGCTACAAACAATTCACCTAGGTGAGTGGGCTTTCGGGTACCTTGCACCAATCCAGACTCCAGAAGGTAAAATATAGTGGACAGGAAAGTATGGATTTGTAGCATCTCTTCCTATCTCTTCCACTAAATTGCTTTGGGATCCTGGGCAAGTTGCGGAACCATCCTGCACTGTACAATTCCCATGGAGTATGCAGCAAAGCATGGACACAGACATCTGTTGATAAAATACTAGAGATAACTGCATTATCTCAGGTGGATTATTGGCTCTTTTACCTTTACATAGCAGCCTTAGAAGAGAGATGTCTTTGGCAACCAGAGTAGAGATGGTGCCAGCAAAAATTACAAAGTAGTTTTCAAAGAGCTTCTGCTCTGGCAGAACAGTGCTAAGATACTGTAATTCAAAAATTTATACCTAAATTGTACAAACTTACAAGTACCATAATAACTCCTTAAACAGACAAAGCAGAGAACACGTGTGCCCGTGTGCTTATGCAGGACCTTCAGACAGGCATCCAGTCCTCTTGGTGCAGAGCACACCAGTGACTATTTTTAAACTGCTGCCATGTCAAGGTTAAGCTAAGGCATATTAAAATGTAGAGGAATACAAAAAATGAATGTTCTGAGTTCAGAATAACTATTCTTTCAAGACATAATCCTGCAGAACCCTTGATGTTCACAACTTCAAATTGTTTCAAAATTATGTCCTGTAAAAGGACCACAGAAAGGTACACTTCATGACAGACAAAAAAATAAATGTATATTGACTTGACAAAGATCTTGTATGGAAATGTTTACCCTCCCTTTCAGATATACACTGAATGCACTCAGTGGGACAGGATGAATTGTTAGCACCTGTGAAGATTATGTTATAATGCTAAACAAACCCAGCTTATGGCTGATAGACAATATTTTCCCATGGTCAACACAGTTGCTGTTAGAAAAAGTGGAGTTAACTCCCACACCTCTTGTGACCATCGTCTTGGAAGCTACAATAGGTAATGAGAAATGTCAAGTCCCAAGATCAATGAAATTTCAGGCTCTAGGGAAAAAACAGGAATAGCATTGATCCTTTTAAAGAACACCAGTCAGAGGGTGAATGTAATATATTGCATGGAGAGGCTCAAGAGGATAAGCGGCCAAGTCCAACATACTTACCTGACAAAAAATTCAATCAGCCTTTAGCACAAGCTGCCTACCCTTCCTTTCTTTCATGCAGGAGTCTGATTCCAATTAAAGTGTGCAAATTAATTTTTATCACTTCCAAATTAGTTTCTGAATTTGTGTCTGTTTCAGATAAAAGCATCTGTCCCTCACTTTTCTGCAATTCTATCATCCACTTTGGTATATCTGTTCAAAGACTCTGAGATAATTCTCATTTTCAAAGTCACTTGTTTGAAAGAGACATTCAATAAAGTAATCATAAAATATAAAAATAAAACTGCTATAATGATACATGTTGAACTCCAGGGCATATCATGTACTCTCTTTGCTCCTTTTTGTGATGACTAATACAGTTTCCATGTGAGAAGAAATTTGTATACAAATTAGTGCTCAGCTAAAACAAATCCCTATATATCATAAGAGAAGAAAAATCAAAACACAAATTGTCAAACTCCATCACAATAATTTTTCTATTCAGTCTCTGAGAACTGCAAAGATTTACATTTCCCATATCACTTCAAACAAATAAAATAAGCAAACTATGTCCTTTGCATGTGCCGTGTCTTACTAAGAGAAAACAGATACCTTTCACTGTTCTCGCAACTGCAGCAGATTTATATAATGTGCTCATCAACTTAATAAGGTGCAGATCCAGATTAGCTATTTCAGATGGGCAATTTTGGCTTAGAAAGTAGATATCTGACCCTGGCAAGAGGACTAAGCTTCATTCGGTTCAGCGTTTTTCCAAAAGGTGGTACTTAAGTAAGCAAGGATAAAGAAACAAAGGGAATTTCAAACATACATACACCCTGCATTCAACTGCCCTTCAGCCTACAGGAAATCATGCCACATCTCTTACTTTCCAGAAGCATTCCCAGACACCAGCCTCTAGTCTAATCTAAACAGGACTTCCAACATCACCACTGTTGGAGCTTAGGAATGGCATGGCCACGAAAGCAGTGTTGAACTAGAGAAAATACAAATAGGGACAAGATTTACACTATAAGCTGCTGTTGAAAGTATGCAGCATATTGCTCCTGATTTCTTGATTTATCTCTATATCCAATCATCATGACATGTACGATCCATAAATAAGAGCATAGAAAAGGATTTTGCTTTCTACCAAATCTGGAAGTTCACAGGGGCCCGTCCTATGTTATTTTATAGCTGATAGTCAGCACATGCTTGTGAACATGGGAATGAGAGCTTTAATTCCCCCAGTCTCTAGAGGTCAAGAATGTAGTCCTCCACTTCCTGAACAAACACTCTAACCAGAAGAAGATTTCCTACTAGCTATTTCATAAAGCTACTGTGTGGAAAACATTGCATTTAAAATCTGGTAAAACTTCACTCTTCTCACAGTGATTGTGAGAAGTGTCAAGAAATTGTGACAAGTGCAAACTAAACCAGAAACTAATTTTTGACACTTACTGTAGAATAAAAGGGATAACTTAATAAATGTATTGATTGGAAAAATTATTTTAAAATTATAAAATGAAGCTTACCGTGCTCTCATTGGCAAGTTTTCAACTACTGAGCTAGAGCAATCACTTGCATTTTTTTCTCAATTCTCCTCTTTAAACAAGAGCTGGTTATGTATTTCCCACAGACACAGCTGAGGTGACCCTGAGCATACGCCTGTACAGGTATTTCAGCAGAAGGTTCTACAGAAGTGACAGGTTAGGTTATTGACACACGTGTTGTTTAGTAAAGATTATATCTACCTCATGGACTCTGGAATATGGAATTTTAGCAGAATCTGTAAGACATTTGATCTGACAATCTTTTGCCTGAGAGTATTTCACAATAAATGATTGTGATTGCTATGTTTTCAAATGAAATGGTATCTACATTTTTCTATACAAATGCTAAACTACACAAACTGTTTAGGACTGGGGGTTTGCTTTTTCTCCCCTTTAAGATTTTCTGAAACAACTAAAGTTCCTTTTGGTAATTGGATGTATTGAAGCTGAAATTGATAATTAACTGTCTTTCAGCTTAAAAGATAATTATAAAGTCAAGCATCTAACCCAGATAATTACTATACCTGACATTTTTCTTGGAGTTCTTCACCTTCTTATATCCTGTGGTATAAAACACCTTATCTGTGTCTCCAGATGACAGCTTTAAAAAAAACCAATACTCCTTTTTTTCCCTCTGAAAATATCATCTACATCTTTCTGGAAATTCATTCTAAAGATGTTAAGCAATTGGATTTGACCTACAGTGATCATACCACTTTCATTTTTCCCACAAGGTAAATCCTAACCTTCTAACAGCAACTATAGAAGAGCAGATTAGGAAATATTTCTTTATTACATTGGCGGCTTTAACTATGTAAAACTTCAAACATATTTTCATAAGGATTGGTGGGAATGCTTCACTCTTGAACATTAGTTTACAGGGAGTCTTAGTCACATGACAATTATCATGTCTGCTCATGGCAGTGAGCAGAAACTGCTAGTCATTACTTCAGCAGAAACACTTAGTAATTGTAGAAGTTTCTAAAGGCCCTTTTTTTAAAGGTCCTTTGTTTTTGTGATCTATTCCCATTAATGTATGTACATGAAAAGTCAAAGTAGCTGTTAATAACATGTTTCCAACAAATGTAGTTCTGGTTATAGTACAGTACTAGTATATAATTAGCATATCTATGATAGCTTTAATCCAATGAATAGAGATAGCAATAATAGAAATGCCATCATTCTTCCTCAGCATGAGTCTTCAACATGTCTTCAACATGAATATTAAAAAACCTTATCAATATATTTCAAAGCTACCACAGTGGTCTTGGGTATTAGTCTTCCTGAGTTCTGCTACCATGCCTGTAAGATTTCATTTGACTGGACATGACTATCTGCAGCACAGTCTCCTATTAATCTGACTATAAGGCCTTTTCTTCAGCAAAACAGTGTCTTATCCACACAGAGGTAGAGACAGAGAGCAAACCATACAAGTCATTTTTGTTTTCATTTATTTCTGTCAGCCAGGTCATATCCTTCCTTTCATAAAATTAAAGATCTCCGAGGCAGACACTTCCAAAGTTATGCAGCTAAGATATTAAACCTGAGATACCAAAAAGTAGCACTTTTGTGCACTCAGACATGTAAGAGATGACAGAACAATACCAGAACTAAAATAATTCTATCTGGAAAGGAATTGAAGCACTCTGTATCAGCCAGAAAGGAGATGCTAATAGCAAGGCTGTCCAAGCCCTTTGTAATCAAAGGAGGTAAAGGAAAAGTCTTACATTTTTTTTCTTTAATGAGTGTAGAGAGCTCTTTTTATTTTTCTCTTAACATAGAAATTACTAATACTTTATATGAATCACACAGGCATTCAAAGAAGAAAAATGGCATCCACCAAAACAGACTGCTCAGACATGAAAATCCTTGTCAGACTGAATTTATCCATATTGGAGAATTACATACTAAAAAAGTCATGGAATACAGGCAAAGATTAGAGAAGTTTGTTATTGGAACACAATTCTATTTTTTCCCCTCTATTTCCTCTGTTATTTGCTTTGTTAAATGCAAATAAAATCTGGCAAGAATGTGAGGCTTTTATCTGTCTCCCCTTTACTCTGCTTAGAGACAAATGGAAAAAAATCAGAATTCAATGAAAAACTTCCTGCTGAAAAATTAACAAAATATTTACTTTGAAATAAATAAAACACTTTTCTACTAGCCATTCTGTTGAAGAAATACTTTCACTTAGATGTCTGTAACTGACAGTACTGCCTCCAGTCAGTATTTGAATCAGATATCAAAACTGATAGTGACAGATTCTTCCATTTTTATCCGAAGACAAAATCCTTCTGTTGAAAATTATCATTAGAATTCAGAAACTTCTTTAAGTAAAATGGATTTCATGTTGTACAAAACAGCTCTAGTATATGGATAAAAGTTTCTCTTTAGCTGCAGCCATAGCTCTGGCTTGGGTGATGGGATCTTTAAATTAGTACTGCACTCTAAGTACCCTTTTATAGAAATTAATATTATTGCGTTCCCCTCACTTCGCAAAGCACTGATAGTTAGTCCCATGCAAATGAATGTAAACTCTTCCTGACATTTTATCTTTCTCTATTTTTATTCTGTCATATCGCTTCCCCAAACTACAGAAAGACCTTTCTCAAGAGAGTCTCATTTAATTCTATGGCATGTGAGACATTCCTTTTTTGAAAAGGCAAGCAGCTGATATAGCATGCTGTAGCACAAAAGGAGTAAGTTAAAATGCCAAAAAATATTTCCAGGGAAAGGAAGTCAAAATATAGTGATATATGTCCTGTCACTTAAAGGCCTCAACCATCTTGTTCTAGTTTATGACGACATGATGCTATAAGTGATAAAGGCAATTATGAACCTAAGAACTGTACTCCCATCTTATTATTTCTTAACATGCACAGACTGTTTAAACATTTTTTGGGTAGTAATCAATGCATTGCTTAGCATGTGGTTCTCTTCTTACACCAACTTTCAATCTGTAAGCAAAGTTACCGATACAATTGGTAATAACTTCTGAATCTGACAGAAGGAATGTTAAAATGAATAGGTGTGACAGAAGACCCCTCAGAAAGGTGTTATTTAAAGGATACTCACTGCTGTTTGGATTGTCACCTATAATATGATGTCGGCCACTCCAATACCAAAGCAGCAAAGTAGCGTCGCGAGACCCAGACACGATGTAGCAATCACCCCCAATGTAGGACTCCGACCTGGCAAGGCAAGTCACGACATCCCAGTGGCCAAATACAATCTGAGTTAATTTTCCTGGTGGGAAGGCAAAGTCATACAAATTCAGTTTTCTAAGGTACTTGCAGCATTTAGAAGTCAGTAACTATGTAATTAATATTCAGTTCCAATGTAACTTTTGTCTCATGTCCCGCAATAAAAGGTCATCACTAAATGCTACAACAAGATTAAAAAATCACAAAGATAAAACTTTTTTCCACTTTTTTCTCGTTCCTATTGAAGGCTATGCTCTGTGTCAATCCATAGTCTAACCCTTATCTCTGAAAATCAAGTCAGTGCTGCAGTCACTGAATATTAAGTGGAGTTACGGCTCCATCAGTATTTAAGCAATGACATTAGAACAGTATTTATGAATTTCATGAGTGATATGAATAAGACAGAACTTGAACTTTTCCATAATTGTGCTACATTATTATATTAAAAATGTGTATTTGTTCTATATTAATGTCAAACTAAGGTTTAGTATGATTATCACCTCCTCCTTTCTATTATTGCAATTAGTTTTTAGCACTATACTGAGCAATATTAAGCTAAGTAATCAGACAAAGCAACAGAATACTGGTTCCTGTAGCAGGATATTCAAGCTAATTTCTTACTACATTAAATAAATAGAGCTAGAAATAATACATCCATGAAAATACTGTAACAAAAATTTTGATATTATAAATTTCCTGAAAATAATTATGGTTTTCAAAAGTTACCATTAACAAAAGTGTATTCCATTTCCTTTTACATCCTTTATCTTCCATTAAAAAACGTCTTAAAGTTATCATGCTGAAACAATAATGAAGGATTTTATAAACTGCCCTTTATCATTCATTGATGAGTAGGCACAAGCATTAGATATGGTACTATTAAGACAATAGTCTGTGTGCACTTTGTGACCCAGGAAGAACCAGAGGGCTGTATTTGAGGTCACCTGTTTCCGTAGAATAAACTCGAAAGCTCTTGTCCCAGAAACCACAGATAAGAATGTAGCGATTATCTGCCGTGACCACAAAGCAATGCGCATTGATCTGGATGCTCTGATCCACAAGGTCTGTGATCTGCCGTTTGTTCACACCAGAGTTATTGGCTGTAACGAAATGCAAAACACATTTTACATGTAAGCCATTCCAACACCTTCCTGTCATCCATTTACAGGAGAAAATGAATACATTTAACTTTCAATGAACTGTGAATTTGTTGTTGAGTAAGCATTTTGAATATGAACATTTAGAGCTGTCTATATGGGTGTCAGAAATACAAAATTATTGTGAGATTTCCAGTTTCCCTTTGAATAAGAGAAAAGATTTTACAAGAGATGACAATTTCTTATAAGCTGCCTGATGCACTGCATAATATATGGTAATAATTTTAGTGCTCTGCAGAAGTGTTCCCCAAACCATTCTGAACCAGGGGAAAGAGGCAAAAGTCCATTTAAAATATGAAATCAATATTAACAATACTGGAGAGAGCCAATTCTTGCTGGTTGGTATCTCTTCTGCAGCAAATAGGTTGTATTGTGTGGCCTTGACAACCCCATACCTCCGGATGCTTAACCAGATCAAAGACATAAGATTCAACCAACGAATGAGGGGAGACCACATCGTGGTCTTCAACATCCTCACAAGGGGAAGTGGAGGGGCAGGTACTGATCTCTTCCCTCTTGTGACCAGTGACAGGACTCAAGGAAAAGGCATGAAGCTGAGTTAGGGGATGTTTGGGTTGGATATCAGGAAAAGGTTCTTCACCCAGAGGGTGGCTGGGCTCTGGAACAGGCTCCCCAGGGAAGTGGTCACAGCACCAAGCCTGACAGAGTTCAAGGAGCGTTTGGACGCTGCTCTCAGGCACATGCTGTGACTCTTGGGGTGTCCTGCGCAGGGCCAGGAGTTGGACTCGATGATCCTTGTGAGTCCCTTCCAACTCAGCATATTTTATGATTCCATGAATCTGTTCAAACCTAATGTGATTTTCCAGTACAGTAAAAGTAATTCTTATCACCTGCTCCTCAAGCAGGGAGCTAGGCCATAGATGGTAATTTTAAAAGAGGCAGTGACACCTAGAAACTCCCCCAGACAGAGACAAAAGGAAAGGTTCATGCAGAATCCCACCACCCTGGCTGCCAAACGGAGCTGTTAAGAAGGATGTCAAGAAGGACTGGGAGTCCCCAGCTAATGTGCTCTGTACTCCCTGTGAAACAACAGACAAGATATGGCAACACAATAAAGGTGTGTTGAATCTCAATATTAACTTTCTAAAAGTTCAGTATATAATCTAAGTTAATTTTATACACTCCATCCAGTCTCACTGGAGAGGAAGGCATTTTTTCACATGACAAGTCATCTCCCACTGTAATAGCTGTCTAAGTGCTAGACAAATCCAGAGGAGAGTTTGTCTTTCTACAGTAGTTATGGGGGGATCTTGACAACTAACTTCAGTTAACTGAATCTAGGTGAGATAAAAATCACTCTGAGAAATATCTTTCTCCTAACATAAGAACACAACTTAATGCAGGTAATAATCTGATTTTTCCCTATTTTTTGCTATTCTACTTAAATTGCTCACAACTGCATGAAACAAGAGATCCAGCCAAAAAAACCCCACTCCATCCTATTTTAAAATTGCTTGTGGAAGTTAAAATCATGTTTACATACATTCTAAGAACACATATTTAAATTACCAGACCCTCTACGTCCACCAGCTGAAAGATAATGAATAACAAATTACTCAAATTTCCAGAACAGATGGGCGCAATAGTTGTGCCTTAGCTTGTGAAAAAAAAACTAAAGGGTAAACCACTGTCATTATATGAGATCAAATGAAGCACACAGAATGAGAAAGATAACTCTCCTGAGGTACTCCTATGTAAATCTTTTGAACATGAATATTGACACAGGCAAAAAAGGAACTTTATATCTGGCTATGTTTAAAAATGTATTTTTTTCTCAACAATGCTACAAATTTGTCTCTAAGAACCTTCCCTATCCCCAATTTCTGTTTCAAATTACTGAAAAAAAAACCCCTACTAATCAAATAGGTGCAATTAATGAGAATTTATGATGGTTAGGAAGTCCTGCAATCTAACGATTTTAGCAGATGCTATTTTTCAAACAATTCACTTTCTCAAAAATTCTGGATTTTAAAGAATACTACCAATTTAAAATCCAGTCTTTTCATTATTAAATTAGTATTGCCAACTAAATCCAAATCATGAAGCGAATGAAAATAAACAGAACTGCATCTGCACTGATAAACATAGTGCTGGCTGTAAAAAAAGAAAATATGCTAACTCCACAGGACCCTCACATTTTATTTTACTAATGTGACCTGATAAGAGAACAGAATTATAGATTTGGGCTGACAGTGTAACTGACTTAATTGGTTGTTTCTTAAATACCAGTTGCTGGTGATGTTAATAACAAATAGCACTCATATAATTCATTCAGCATCAATAGCTAATGCTTTTATTTCTCCAGGAGAGACAAGAATAAATATTTTCCTATTTTCTGTGTTAAATGAAGCATAATATACAAATATAGCTTAATCAATAATTCCTGAAAATGCCAATTTCAAATATATTGCTACATTTTCATCTTGACATACCAATCAATGGATCCATTTCAATTGGAAGATGATGGGCTTGATCCAAAGAGTATCCTGGGGCTCCTCGAAGGCCTACACACGAAAGGAAGAATAAAGCACATAGAAACATTTTGACATGACTTTTCTAGGTTTAAAAGTTCATTACTGGATTAGTATATATTTTTAAAAAGTAACTTTTTACTCTTTGTTTTATTAATATATTAAGATTTCTTCCTCTGTGCTACAAAACATGTATTTGTTAATTCTTCTGTAATGTAAAAGTAACTATAAATATAGAATTGCCAACTTCATCACAACTTCTGCAGCCACACATATTCATTAAATAACTCTAAAATTGTATGAGGCAACCTTTTTCTTTTACATTTGAGCAGAGATCTTAGCACAGAAAATAAAGTTAATTAGATTAAACATTGTTATGAGTTTCTTACATATAGAAACCTGTATGTGACAGAAACTTGGACCTTTTCATGGATTTATCTAAAATTTTTAGCTGTAAAACTGTAGGCTACAGTAAATGTGCCACAATTATTCCTGTTAATTCTATTTTGAGCAGTCCTTAAGATGTTCAAATGTGCATAAGGGGCTACAAATTTAGTGTTATCTGCTCTCATGCACAGCTAACATTGCTTTGGCTCCTTTGAACAGCTTCCCTGGTATATAAATCAAATTGTCACTACTGAAAACACGATTTTTGTCACAAACTGCCATGTTGCACAAGAACACCCTCTATAATAGGACATACAGATTTCTGGAGAATAAAGTCCATTTTCTACCACTGAAATAGACAGCTGGAGGAGGTAAAAGAAAACAGCTGGCTCTGCCATTTTCAGAAAGACACTGATCTGAGAACTTCTCCTTCCCTTCTTTCTGTCTCTCCTTTCAAAATCCAAACAGTTTGGGACAGATCTTTACTGGCACTAACTTAGATTCATTCAATTGTATTATGAGATGTCTATGTAAATGGTTCCTGCTGTTTATTAACTCCAAAGGTCTATATACATTCTACAACAATTGGTCTGTGAATACATTTCTGTAGATAAATCTACCCTTTAAACTACAGTTATGCTTTATTAAAATAATATTATGTCAATAGTAGGAAATTGATATCCCGTCCTGGACTGGCCTCCTGCAAAATAAACAACATTGCCAAGCAGGACGTAAAAGTTAAGAAAATCATTACAATGAGGTTTGATTCTCTAAACAGTTTCATTTTCCTCTCTTTCTATTACAATATATTTAGAAAGTATTCCTGTTTTTGCAATTTAGACCAGAGGTTTACAAATTGTGAGAAATTTAATTAGTAGTTGGTTCATGCTTTGAATTCTGAATGTTTGCAACATGACTTATGATTTACAAGAGCATAGAAGAAAAACTAAAACCCTACTGTCACATGCATCATAAAGACCAACATAACTTCAGCTAAACTAAATGACTTCAAATGACAGTTTTTAAGGAAACCCTTGATCTCCAGCATACTGCAATATTAATGAGACAAACTCCTTCACAGTAAAGTACAGGTAGGAATTTTGGCTTCTCTTGACTTGACAATCTGGATGAGAAAGAACTAAATAAGCTTCCTCAAATAGAGGAGACATGAATGATGATGGGTATAGAGTACTTCGACAGAATCCCCAAAAAATTGAGGGCTAATAATTAGGAATTAGCCAGTTAACGTTAGTCAAAGGTGTATTCAAATAACACAGGACAGTTTCTGCACCTCTGAATCATTCTTGACATCGGAATCTTCCACTGAGGACATACCCACAAAATACTTTAAAAAATGTTTTATTTGATTTTTTTCCCCTCTATATTTTTCCCTTTTGTTTTAAAGAAATGAAGAAATGGGAAAAACTTTTTTTTTTATATGCAACGTAGTTGCCCTTGATGGAGTATTATAAATGTTTCCAGATGTTGCAGCATAAGGGCTATCACTGCAGGAAACTACCTGAGAAAATTTAACCTGTTTGTTCCCTCATGTACCTCATGGCCCCACCACCTCTTTAGCGATGCCTGGAACAGCCTTAGCGTCTACATGTCCAGGTGACATGGACAGTCCAAATGGCAACATGGAGAGGTGAGCAGAAGGGCTGGAAGGGAATTTTGGGATGGCCTGTTGGATAGGCTTTTGTGAGGGAATGAGGAAACTCCTCTTCAGAATAGTCCAGTGTCCGGCTACTTAAGCTTGCCTGGGATCCCAGATAATCCAACAGTGACCCAGGGGAAGGTTTATTACAAGATCCTGAAATCTCTCTCAAGCAGCACATAGGGATGTATGCTCTCTAGCATGCCAGGATGTATTCCTGAAACCTGGGACATATTAATACTGGCTGTGTTGAGAGCAACAGCAGTCTCCTGAAAAGCATTATACCAAAGACTGATCCTGAAGTAACCACAGATCGATTGGCTGCCATGCTGATGTGCTGCTGTTGAGGAGAGTGTTTCTAGGAATGGCATCAGAGAAAACAGAAGCTGTGATTATTTGACACAAACCAGAAGAAACAGTAAATTTTGGTGCACAGGCAGGTGAGTGAGCTAAGTTGCACTCAAAATTAAAGCTGCATTATTAAGGTCTTCAAATTTGAATGAAACCTGCATGTGAGAACCTACCTACTGTGTTGTGCCACCGATTGACTGCAAACAGCCTGCTGCAAGTGACAGTCACCACGGCAGGGATGGTCAGGTGGGGCAGCGTGTTGGCTGCCACATGTGTGACAGGGGAATTTGATGGGAACTTCAGCACCATGATGACATCCTGCTGCATCTGATCTTTAAACATGAGGGGGCTCTGTGGAAGGAAACACTGTTGAGTAGAAAGGAGAAGAGAGCAGAAGAAAACAGAAGGGATAACACAATTAGTGAGGAGGTCTGAGGGAAAACGAGGTTAAAAAAGAGCAGGCAAGCATGTGCACATACAGGGAAACAACACTACCTGCACATCTACTCTAGTGATGGAGGAGAGCAAGATCAGAAGCTATTATTGGAACATTACACAAGGGTAAGTAGAGAATAGGTATGGTAAGGGTTATCATTACTGGGTGCAAAATGACCATTAGCATTAATTAGCATACAGTAAAATGCAAAATTATTCAGTAGTTAATATTCATAAAATAGAGATATGTCTTAATGAGTTAATCATTTAATACATAATAAATATTAATTCTCTAAACTACAACAGTTGAAAAAGAAATTTCAACAGTGACTCAAAAACCCACAGATATTTAATTTTTCTTAATGAATTCCTCATATGAAATACAGCACTTGCAAACACAGACAATTTAATTCTATGTAAAGCATATGCTTATTAGGGAGTCTGTAACCTAATAAGGTTACAATAACCTAAGCCTGTTTCCTGATTCTACAAACGACACAATTGTTTGTACATGGACAAGGATAGTTATTGAGTATTGGGTTTAAGGATTTTTTTTCAGCCACTGTCATAAAATGAAATATTTCTAAAAGGTCAAATATTCCTTTCTGCTTATCACCTTGAATTATTAAAAATATATTATCCATATCTTAAGAATATAAAATAAATATTATCTAAATTTGACTTGCGCACATTACTTAATACAACAACCACTTCCAGATCAATTTCCACTTTCACAGTGTACTAGATAGAATGGTTTCCTTGTAGATAGATAAAATGATCGAAACTACTGCATGTATTACTGTTGATTTACAAAGCTTAAAAGAAATATCTAGCTCTAAGCATTTTATCAAAGGCACTCAGGGGCACAGAGATCTGTCTTGTTCAGTCTGGCTATTTCATACAATTCTTTACAACAAGCACAGAGAAGAATGTGATGGAAACGAATTTTGGAGTTTGAATTGAAACTCAAAATATACATTTCATTCTCCTGGGGGAATGGGCAGGAGGATTCCAGCATGATTTGAACTCCAATACTTCATTTTTGTCAAGCAGACATTGTTCATAAATCAGCCCCTAACAATGCATCCTTTAAAACAAAACAACCTATTCAGTCTAAGGAAAGCCTGCAGTCATTCCCACCACTTGCAGAAATAAGAATGCAAATATGTATTTATCAAGTTTATACTTATTAAGATGGAGCCTTCTTACACAACATTAGTAAGGAAAATCCAGGACTATATGAAGCTACAGCTAGTCACACCTCCACCTTGCTCTGCTACAGCCCTGTGATTTGTTGCTACCCAAAGCAAGCATGGCTGCATGGGCAGTGGGGGGCATTAAAAGTGTTGCTTTAATGAGTACTTTATGACCTACAAGGGATCCTAAGGTTCAAAGGGAATGCATTCCCAGCCAGCAGTCATGTCTCACCAGGTGCATGGCAGAGCTCCGAGGTGGATGGGGCTCAATGAGCAACTGCGATGGCGTCTGTCCAAAGTTCTGTATCTGCGCCTCCATGGCCTGCAGGCAAAGGAGAGGGACTGTCAGGAGCAATATGCGTCAAGGAGAGAGGTCAACACACTGTGTGACAATGCAGGCATATCCCAAGTCAGCCATGAAAAAAGTCCAGAAAATTCACCCGGTGCTCTCCTCCCAGGCTGCAGACTCATCCAAGTGTTAGCATTTTGTAGACAAGCTTTGCTTCTCCTTTCAAGCATGCTTCAGTTAACCAACTAACCATTCTCATCTCCAGTAACTGGCGTTATATGTGAAAATGTTAACCTGTGAGGACATGCAGTTCAGGTCTTGAGAGAGCTTTTGGGGTTTTTTTTGCATTAAAAAGAACACATATACCTTAATAAAGTCCTTTGTAAGGAGGAAAGTATGAGGATCTCTAATAAAATAAGCCTCTGGAATCTTAAATGGGGGGAAAGAAAAGAAAACTGAGAAATAAAATTTATGTATGAAATATCATAAAAACAAAATAAGTACTATTTCAACAGTAGTAGGTGAAAACAAAAAAATGCCAGAAACAAATCTTGTCAGGCACATTAAGACTAATGTAGAAACCTCTCCAATTTGCATACATTCATTGAATATTTATTTCATCCTTAATTTTATTGCATTTTTTCATGGGCTTTCAGGCTTCACAAGTTAGAAATGAAAACGTAGCAATTTAAATGCATTCTTCAAGACAAGTCTAAGTTCAGAATAAATTTTTTACTAATTCTATAGCTAGTAGAATACAGCACAAATAATGAAATGCTTCTAATCAAACAGTTCATTCAAACAAAAATGTATCTAAGATATATTCTCAAAAACTTTGGCAAAAGACTGTTACTTGTAGAAACAATTGTTAGAGAATATTCCTTATTTTTCAGACAGGTATTGTTTTATTTGACCTTGTAAAATCGAGAACGAAGCGTTCATAGAAAACTAAACTGTCAGATTTCGAAATGCACAGTGCATCATGTACCTATATAGGTACTGTACCCTGAACTACTGACCCTTAATATTTTTCTTGTGAGCTTTATGAATTTTTCATTGGCTACACAGAATTAACACGAAAACCCACCAAAAACTATCTTGGTAAATTTTGTTATTTCTTTCAGACATAAAACCATAAGAAGCACGATAAATAAGTCAGGATACAGAAGAATTCTTTTAATGTACATATTTTGTCATTCCTACAAGCCAATCTGTGCTTTCCTCCACTTCACAGCCTAGATATAAGAGCAGATGTCAGAGAGAGATTTCCTAGCAGGTCACTGATGTCCACCACTCTTAATGCCCTAGACTGACAGGTATATAATGGAATAATGCAAACAAACATTTGCTGAAAAAGAAATGTAATGCAAAGTCCAGTCAAGCAGCTGAAGGACTTTCAATGGATTGTAGCCCCAGCACATTTGATGCCATAATTATCCCGATACAGGTGATTTCTTGTTTGTTGAGTAATTCAGAGTGAACTCCAGCCTCCAAGGCACAGGCTGTTTCTTGGGAACTGGTGAGCATCTCAGGTTTCATTGACATCATTTAATGATGAATTAGTTTATAATCACAGATGAATTTTATACCAACACATTTCTGTGGGCATATGTGTATATATATGTCCATACAGCAGCTATCTATGTGCACACTGTGTAAATACTGATAGCACAGCTATCTCTTTACACACTATGTAAATACCTTCACTAATGCAGACATTTTTTATACAGGAATACAAAATTAACTTCAAGTCAAATAAAGATAGTACTTCCTACTACATTCAGTATTTCAGAACTGATTTGCCAGGTGAGAAGCAGGGAAAGGAATTATACTTGTTTGTGAATTTCATTTTCAAAATTAAAAATACTAATATTAACAATATCAGTATATATCAGTGGGATATATACTTTCATACATATCTGTCAATAATATTTTCAGAAAATAATTTCCATTTTTTTTCTTTTTTTTTCCCAAATAATTATCAAGGTTAATTTAATTCTAATTTTTGAAAGAATTCTGTGTTGAAATAAGAGTGTGAATTGTATTTGGCAGCAATAATGAAAAAAACCCAGTTCTCCCTCTCCTACCCTTTATAGTGATACCTTAAAGGATACTATGTTCTCTCACAGGAGCATAGAAATGAATTATTAATTTTTTTTCAATGCAGTCCAGTGCTAATTTACACATTTATTTTCATGTTGTCCAGTCTTGGCAAATTCTGATTGTTTGGCTGTGAATTCTGGAAAAATAAATTTTGCTGGCTTTCCCTCTCAGTTCAAGTAGATTTATGGAGGCAATAGAGGAGGAGAAAGAGAAGTAGAATACAAAAACAAACTTGCATGAATTTTTCAGATTATGAGGAATGGACACTTAAAATAAAATGGTCAAAAGCAGCTGTTATTTTACAGCTGAAATGTGTTGGTAAATTCTCACATACTCTATGCTCCCATAATTTTAAAACATTTAAGTTAATGTCAAGTCCTGTTGTAAGCAGAACAAATGCAGAACCAAGACTGTGATACTCAGGGAATATTGAATATTTTTGCTGGCTTGCATTTACAAGACAACTGCCTGTCCCCCGGCCCATGGATAGTAACGTTATCCTTTTCAGTCAAAATACCGTTTGTAAAACTGACACCTCGTAGAAGCATTAAATAAAATGAACAATGTTTACTAAAAAATACCCACAACATTCAGCTACTACACTGAGACTATAGTCTGCACAACACCACTGCTGTGCACAGCTACCACTGGCTTTGCTCTCTGGAGCTGACAATACTCACAAAGGACAGAAAAACCTTGTCAAAACTTAACACAGAAGATAAACATAAGCACACAGAGATAAAGCGACTGGCCCAAGGGTATTCCTAATGCTGCCTACTATCTGATAACTTGACACAAAATGAAAAGCAGGTACAAAACAGATCTGTGAATAATAATGTAATACATTGATTTGTTTACAAGAGAACTCTGGCTGTATCTAAAATTAATCTGAAAACTGGTAAGTGTACACCACGGTTTTTCTTGAGCTGTAAATCATCAAACTTTAGATTTATTTAGTGTTCTTCAACGTTTCATCTAATTAATCAATTCCTTTTCTCCCATCATATCTTGAGTATTGTGTGCAAAGTGCTACACCACTCCCTGAGACACACATTCTAGTCAATTTAATACAAATTTTAATAAAATCAAGTTTATTCTCATTTCACCTTCAAATGGCCTTCATGCAGAAACAATATAAGCTTGGAGTTCAGTGGCTGCCAGATTTAAAGCTTTCAGAACAGCAAAATGGCAATTATATTAGTTTTCTCTTTCTCAATAAGGTGTTGCAGAAAAGCTATTTAGTGAGCTGATTTGAGATTCCCTACTGTTTTTAATACACATAAAATGAGATTTGTACTCCAGACACTTCAGGGAGTATCTGTTAGGATATGATCTTGTATTCAGAAAAATAAAATGGCTCTTAGCATATTATTTGATAATAATAGGTCATAATGAGAAAAAAAATCTGTAAACTTGCTGGCAATTCCAAGTTTAAAATTAGTTGATCTCACACAAGCTAATTTATACACAAAATTTCATAGGACTTAATAATGGTCATTTACCAATAATATAAAGAAATATCTATTATACATTTGCATACATTTTGGTCAAGAAATCAATATATCAAGTAATCGAATCTCATGAATAATACAATGATCAATATCCTCAGTGTATTTTGCTCAAAGAAAACAAATGATTGGTTTCCAATTTTTATGCTTAAAGGTAGACTGTACATTCACAAGGACATTGGGATGCTCCCCTGCACCCTGGAGGATGAGGCCTTAGCGTCAGTTTCCCATGGAATGAAGAGTTCAATACATTTGCTTTGCTCATTATGCAGTCTACTGAAGTATCTGGGTTTTATTTCTTAATTCTGCTTGAAATAAATACAAGTATGCTACTAAATAATTCAAGCACTCTGTTTCTTTAGTTGTAAGAATTACTTTTAGTGATCAAAGGCAATGCCTCCACCAGCAAGAAGTGAAGCAACAGAAACAGAGCTGCAGAGCAAATGAGTTGCAAAGAAGAGAAGAGAAGAGAAGAGAAGAGAAGAGAAGAGAAGAGAAGAGAGAGAAGAGAAGAGAAGAGAAGAGAAGAGAAGAGAAGAGAAGAGAAGAGAAGAGAGAGAGAAGAGGAGAAGATTCTTATCTCTTAAAACAGACCTACAATGATCACCTTGATCAACATCTGACTGCTGACCAAAAGCTAAAGCATGTTGTTAAAGGAATTGTCCAAAAGCCTCTTAAACACTGACAGGCTTGGGGCATCAACCACGTCTCTAGGAAGCCTGTTCCAGTGGTTGATCAATCTCTCAGTAAAGAAATGCTTCCTATTGTCCAGTCTATACTTTCCCACGTGCAGCTTTGAGCCATTCACGTGTTCTGTCACTGTATACCATGGAGAAGAGGCCATGTTCCTCTTGAGGAAGCCCTGCTGAATACATACATGTCCACAGCAGGGTTTTCCCACCAGGCTGGCTCCACTGAGGGCTGCAGACCCCAACAGTGATTGAGCTCTGCCAGCTGCACCCCTGGAACACTCAGCTTCTGTGGCTTGCGAGCCAGTTCTCACATTCCAAAGCCGCACTGCAGCTTGCATGAAAGCATGGCAGGTAGGGATGGTTGGCATATTCATTTCAGAAGCACAGTCCTAATCTAAATGCAAATGCTAGAAGCGACTCATCTGAAACAACACAGAAATTAAGGTTTTGTTTGCTTGCTGACATACCTTTGCAAAAAGGGCAAGCCATGAAGCAGTATATTTTTAACATACTTTTTCTCTAAAAATGTTCTTTAGAAATGCAGATAAAATCAACAAGCAAGGTATTAACAGCCCGCTTCATTTGCAAAATCCCCTTTGCTCAGAGAGATGCCTGGTTATTACCTAACACAAGAAACATAAAAGCATAAGCTTTTATATAAATTACGAAGGGAAGAAAGAAATTCCTAAAAAACAGACAGTGCTGCAGATAGACAATATTTTTATTCTTATGTGAAGTACCCTTCTTTTATTAATCTTCACTGATTACCACAATGATCCGTAAACTTTCTAAAATTTTTATCTTTCTCTATGTTTTTGTTACTTTTTTTTTTAACATATTCAGGCTTCTTACTACTAATTCCCATAATCCCGGTGTGTTTTATTCTTTGTTACCACATTGAGGCTTTTCTATAATCCGTTTTCCCCTGTGCATGGGGACTGAGTCCAATGAAGAGTGAAAATCTCTAGGCATTTGAGAAATATGCACAACAATAGTCATCCAACACTGCCTTTCCTGGAAGTTTATTTCATTTTTGCATACACATAAACACAGGAATCCTTTATGTGCTCTCCTTCCTGTGCTGCCAGCACACTCAACAGCCTCCAAGCACTGTCTTCTTCAGAGAAAATATGATTGACAGCCCTTTGGTGGGTAGCATAAACAGCTTGAAGTCGTTTTGTTTTGTACAACTGGTGTGAGATATTGCTTTTTTCTTTGCATCTACAGATGTTAAGCAGCACCAATATCTTCAGGATTTTTGATAAATTGATTAAGAGTATTGAATTCCATTTTATTACTGTGTGTTTGGAGTAAAGAAGTGCTGTAGTTTAAACACAAGCAATGACTCAACTACTCTGGAGGCTTCAATACAGTCAGTTATTTAATCAGGATACTCAAGGGACTGAAAGATGGGCACTGAAATGGATTTTCTCCACAGGTCACTACTTTATTAATTTAACAATGGAGAAGGGGCATCCTTAAGCTCGTTCCCCTCACAGGAGGTATCTCATTGGATCCCGTGTGCAATTAAATGGCTCCCTAGCAGAACACCAACAACTCAAAGCTGACCTTCAGCTTCCCCCCAGAGCTGTCCACCCCTGAACTTCTTCCTCATTCCCCTGTGAAGAGAGAGAGTACTATGAAAAGAATGAGAATGTGAAAGGTAAGATCGCCCATTCTCTTTCCAGGCATGAGTCACATCAGTGATCTTTGTCTCAGGGAGTGCTGCCTATTTCCGCTCACATTTACCTCATGAAGCTACTAATTGTGACACCTAGTTCTCCCCTCTCTCACCTTTATAGCTCTCCCATCTTTGCCCCTGGTACTCCAATTTGCCTCTCAAGAAAAAAAAATATTTTAAACACTCTGCCAGCTTAAGCAAGCATTTGGTTAATGGCTGCAAGTGGGAAATAAATCCAATACATCTCACAAACAAAAACAGAGCAGATGAAGCAAAAATGCCATAAAGACGAATATCCTGCAGGCAGGACAGCTTTAGCTGAAAGTGTTCCTTTTATGAGAATTCTTTTATGAATTCTCTCACTAGTAAAGTTCCCATGTGCCTGAGCACAAATGCTTCCACTCCCTGAAAATCATGGAGAACTTCCTTAGGCTGAAAAGGGCTGATATGAAGGAATTAAGCACTCCCCTCCCTTCCTAAGTATACCAGAAGGAAAAAAAAAAACCCTATAATTTTTCTCATTCTTGTCCCTTCCAACTCTGCCTGGAACAAAAGAGTTTAGCAATGATATAACAAAATTCTCCCATTAAATTACACTAAAACCTGCAAAATTCTGTTCTACTCTTAAGCAAAAAGCTTTGACTCCAAATTCCTCTGACAAGGTCTATGCTGTTATAGGGGCTTCTCAGGCCACACTGCTCATTTCATCACATTCTTTTTACAACTTTGATAAGTTTTAAAAATGTAGGTCTTGCTCCCAGTCCATGACAATCCCACTGCCTTTTCTTCCATGCTGTTTTCTTGTATACAAAGGCAAACAGGGAGCATGCCTTTGCTTATAGAGTCCATGTTGTGCAAAACTCTAAACATAGCCTGGAACTGTAACAATCATCTAGTCCAACTCCCTGACCATTTCAGGGCTGACCAAAGATAAAGAAAGTTGTTAAGGGCATCGTACAAATGCCTCTTAAACACTGAGAGGCTTCAGGCATTGGCCATCTCTGTAGATAGTCTATTCCAGTGGTTGACCACACACTCAGTAAAGAAAAGCTTCTTAATGCTAAGTATAAACTTCCCCTGGCAGAGCTTTGAACCATTTTCATGTGTCCCTGAATATCAGAGGGAAGAGCTCAGCATCTCCCTCTCCACTCCTCACGTAGCTTTAGAAAGTAATGAGGTCACCCATCACACAAAGAACATTTTATTATTCTCATTTCATTCCATTATTGTCTTCAGTTGAACTATTGCATTTCTTATGTTCATGGTTGTAATTATTTCTGTCCCATACAGATTGGTAACATTTACTGAAACTCTCGTATTCATTGATGTCATACCAAATGAAATCATTTCTCTGTCATCATTCTTCCAAATCTGTATTAAGTTCGTAAAATAAAATGTTTCTTTCTTTGATCATTAAGTTACTGAGTACAAAGATTAGGAAATATTTTACTGCTAAATTACTTTTGTAAGAGATATAGTAGCATGATGCAATAATTCATCAAATATGTAACTTAATGACATAAATAGTTAAGGTTTTGAAACCTGGGCAATCAGGATTTTTCATTTTTACATGACTGAAAATTGCCCTTTAATAGTTTTCTGATTGGTATCTAATGAGCAACCTCAGAAACAAGGATTCTTCTCAATTTGAAAAACAATTTCAAGTTTCCAAAGACATTCACTCATTTTTTTTTTTTAAAACAAAAAATTTTGTTGTTGTTTTTGGATTATAAATATTTAAGGTGACTGTCTGAAATAATTTCTTATCACCTACATAAGGAAACACTTTCATATCCTCTTCATTATTCAGACACCAACCCTGATGGTCAGATTCAAAAGGCTAAACGGGCAAAAGCTCTATGTGATTTGTTGGGTGAGAGGCCAGCCTAGATGATCTTTCCCATCTGGTGTTTAGGTCTACGGAACAAACTTCTCTTTGACATCTTGATTCTTCAATGCAAATTACTAAAATGTACACCCGCAACATGGAATTTCCCTTTTGATACAACTCCTTTGCATTACTCCTTTATTTGATGGTAATCAAAGCACTACAAACACACAGAATTGTAGATATGTCCAAGTTTGTATTTCCAAAGCAAACCAGACCAAAAAAGATCCATTTCCTCAATGTGACTCCTACTGTATAACTCCTGTTACTAAGAAAAAGTCCTCACTCTTAGGCCTTAGCAAGATCTGACTCTGAACATCATGTTCTAGTCTGGCCAAAATGTAGCTTTCTTCTTGAGTTTGTCTTGCTGGTTTTAAGTTTCAGGAAATTCAAGCTCTTGTTATTACTAAAACTCCTTCAGAAGCTATTCTTGCCTGCATCTTTCTGTCTTCTTTTTTTTAAAAAAATCTACCGTTACATTCTTAGCTTTTACATATCTCTTGGCATTCCTACTCAGGAATTTTTGCTTTTAAGCCACGTGTTTCCATTATGTCATCCTTTAACTAATTTATTTTTCTCTTTTGCATATAAAATACAAGACAGGAGGATGAAATCTTAGTTTATGTTTTTAGATCTTTGGGATGGTTTTTTGTCGGGTATTTTTTTTAAACAGAGAAAACTTATGAAACATACATTGCTTTTCAAAAAGGCTTCTAGGATTCTAAGTGCACTACCTCCAATAAGGAATAGTTATTTCAAGGCTTTTCTAAAGCGCAGGTAAATTTGTTACATTTTCTTGAGTATGAAATAAAAAGTGTTATGAATTTTTAAATACAGGTTCTCACTGAAACCATTGCAGATTTTCAAATGCTACAAAAGATAAAGTAAAAGAAATAAAAAAAAAATTTAAAAAAGAGCATTTTCATTATCATCCTTTACTTGGCAGTCACTAAAATTTACAGGCATTTAAAAAAAGCCAAAACCACTGCTTCTGTCTGGGATGCTACAATTGTTTCCACATGTGAAGGGCAGTGTGTGACAGCAAGTAAGACTGAAGTTCCAGCTGTGCCAGGCTAAAAATTGCCAGTAGTACTTTTCAATACGCCATCAACTGCACTTACAAGTCTGCTAAATTTTACAAGTCAAAAGTACATAAAATAAAGTCTCATTTTTTGTTTAGAAATGCCTAACTAGATTATACTATACAATATCTCAATGAATTCACTAGTCAAAAAGTAAGTCCCAAAGGTCAAGACTAAAAAATCCCATAAAGTTTTGTAAGGCTGCATAATTTCTCTCCATAAATCATATCGAGAACTATCTGTTCCTATGGTAATTCCCTCATTTCTATAAGCCTCCCAATGACTGCCTTTCTAACCCTTTCTCTTCCTCCTCCTCAGCAAAAAAAAGCTCCAAATGTCTATTCTATCCTTTTTTCCTCTCTTTGTTGTTCATTTGCTTTGTCATGCTCCCTCCCTCAAGAAGACAGGAGTTCTGTAAATGCCCACCTTCCCATGCAATTCCATTCCCCTTCCTTCATCCCTCATTATTATTTCTTTTTAGACAGAGAGGCTGCTCACCCTGACCTGTCCAGTTAAACTCTACAGCACACACAAGGCTTCATTCTGGACAAAACTTGATACTGCTCTTGGTTTTCCTATTATTTACGAAGAATTTTAAAAAGATCTTAAACTCACACATCGCTGATCCATCATCATTTATACTAACCAGAATGCTGAGCTGAAAGCAGAACCTAGTTATTCTGTGAAAATGAAGACAATGGTATTACACATTTATAGTCCTACAATAATAAAGTTCCAGATGCTGTGCAGGAGTGAAGATGCTACAAAAGAGAGAAGGCACTTGTGAAAAATTTCTTGTTATTTTCCTCTGCACTGAGGCAGAAGAGAAAAACTTCTACTGTTCATGAAGATCTCCTGGGGAAAATGACATGAAGCAAACTCCAGTCTGGACAAAACAGCAAAACTGGGCATCTCTGTCCTTATTCCACAGCCTGGTCCAGAAAGAAGAAGCAGTCAGCCTGACCTCCAGTCACAGCCCTCAACAGGCCAATGAAGCAAGTGAAAAAAACAGTGGTATTTTTGAGGAAATGTTGGGGTTGAATATTTCTGAAGGATCCCTGACTTTCAAGAGGGATGACTATTTCATGAGCCATGAAGGGTCACAGAAGCAGAAAGAGCCTGGCTTGCTGCTTCCCAAACAGCTGCTAGAAAAAAAGGAAAAACTAATCAGGATGAGAATAAAACACAAGTACCCTAGGCTTGTTAAGTGCTTGGAGAGTAATTGGGATTCAAGCCAAGGAAGTAGTTAGTATTGGGCTATTTCCCATGGCTTTCAGAGATACTTATGTCATCCAAATAGTGCCCTGCCTCTTGCACACTGCAAAATTTTAATCTGTGGGGATAGAAGAGAAAAATTTTTCATGACTTCATCAGGTTTAATACTATAAATAGTAGCTCTCCTCATCTTTGGTTTTGTTTAAAACACTGTATGTTTTTAATTGTCATTTTTAGGAGCACAGAGCCCCTTAAGCATAGCCATCCTATTCATAAAAATGCAACAGTAATACCAGTAGGAGTTTTTACTTAAACTTTGAAACTTCATCCATTTTTTCTAATTAATATTTTTTGTGACTAAGAGCTTTCACAGTGCATGCTTACAGATGGTTTTAATTATGGTTTTTATTTTAAAAGCTAAGTTGTGAGCCTTAAAAATTAACAAATAAACCCTTAAAAAATAAACAATAAATGCATGTAAAGTTTCTGCAATGACAAGGCTAGTTTGGGAAGGAATGATTTTTTAAAGAACAAAAATATTTCAATACTTCCACCTCTTCCATGATTTTTCTGTCCATCAACTGAGTTTATCCTTTTTATAAGAAAAAGCTTCAAGTTTTTTCCTTACCCTTCTTCCACTTCAGCTACATTTCCCTCCTCTATACTGTCCTCTTTTTGTCTTAGGAAATGCACATATATTTGCATTCTATTCTAAATAATATACTAAAATATTATAATATTCTAAATAATATAGTAAAACTACTAGACAGTTATACATTCTGTGTAACATCCTGACAAAATTGTTAATATAAGAAACTGAAAAAGGACTGTGAGTATTTAGGAACATATTTAATTTCTGTGACCTGGTGTCAATTACATGCAAGTGGGTTTGGTGGTAGGAACTGTAGCAAACTATGCTTGCTGGATAACAATCTATACATGGTAGATGCCCAGGACACCTACTGACCACAAATTTTAAACCCATTGACTTTGGCCTACTTAAGTCACCAAAGGATCAATGACTCAGACAGGGTCTTAAACAATGAAGAGCTCCAAAGACCAGGCCATCTGGAAAAGTTTCCATCCATAATGCATCAATTAAAAAAAGCCCCCCAAAACCAAATTCTACATTAATTTTTCAGAAAATAAAGATTTATAAATATAATCCTGAATTAAAACAAACAGAAAAAAGCACAATAACATAGAATGGGAGTTAATGTAATCAAGGGAGGCACAGATTAATGCAGTTACTTAAAAACTAGCTGTGTTCATATTGTGCTTAAAGCTGTCACCATAACAAAACATAACAGAATAAAAGATACAGGTGAAAAAGTCACAAGTTTTCCATTTTCGCACAATGTACATTCTTCCTAACAACCCATTTTCACAGTGTTTGCTCATTCTAGTTTGAGATTACTCATTTAATGAGGCTTCTACAATTTCTCTTACGAGATGCGTACAGTCAAATTATGGCCTATAGACCTTTGGAAACTTCTGCCAGTATGTCTAAACTTTCACACCTGAATTTGACCCAGTAAGTGCTAATTAATCTGGCATCAGACCTAACAATATCCCTATATCAGTTGGCACGAGCAACTCTCCATATTCCTGCCTTTCTGCTACACATCTGCTTTGACTGTTATTTTCTGTCAAGCTCTTGAAATCCTGTTCCTAAATCAGTCTTCCCTGTCCTCCATCACTCAGATGCTTTTCCCTGAACTCTCTGAGATCTTTTTGGTAAACCAACACAGAGAATAACACACCATGCTCATGAGGAAGTTCAACCAAAACATGAAAGAAAGGGGCCCTATTAGCAACCCTGAGGCAATTTGGCCAGTAGTTGACAAGAATTTGGATAATCATAAGCAGGTAGACTTTTGAACTGCTGGGGCACTGACATCTTTTATGTAGAAGTAAATAAATGAAGTTATAAGATTAAGTCTAGAGAATATAATTGTTGTGGAAAATAAATGTTATTAATACCTCAAATAATTAGTAACCTTTGCTGCCAGAAGAATGACTTACACATGTTTCAGAAAGCCATTACACAGAACATACACATCATATTTATTTCGACTTATTTTTACAATTAAGAACTTCCCCTTCCGGAAAACACAAAAGAAAATGAGGAAAACAGGGAAGCAAACAGCAGAACAGGCCTTCTGAAAGCTGGGCAGTAATAAAAGAGGAAAGGGTACTTAATCATCAAAAAATGCATTTTAGCTGTGATGTTTTTCCTTCTTGTTTATTATTGAAATAAAACATGATGACTGAAGAAATTTTTAATGCTTGGAAAGCAGAACAGGCTCAGTAAACTGAAGTATCTAGTATGAGTATTTTGTTCTTGTTTTATAAACATAAAACTACACAAAATGAAAAAAAAAAATGTGACTTTGGGTTCTACTTCTGCTTTGACAAAAAAAAAAAGTCACAAAACCCTTGAATAAAATATCTTCTTGTTAATGAAATAAAATTAAGTAAAGAATGCGGTAGTATAACATTAGTGGGTTTCATTTTTCACGTGAACAGAAATTAAGTGCAGGCTTATCTCTTTGCTCTCAGCTTCATCTTTCTATTACAAATCATCTGTCTTGTTCCCACCTTAAGAAGGTACACTGAGATTTTGAAAGCCCATACTCTTTACTACAAATTTTGCTTATGATGAGGCTCTAGTCATTTGCCAACCTTCAATTTATCCACTGCAGGACATAAGATCTATTTCAGAGAACAGGTAAACCTTCAAAACTCGCATCTGAAAAAGGACTGATGGGAAGTAGGTAAAATGTACACACTGAAAGGTGTCGCATATAGTATTCATCAGGTTTCAGTGTATATTAGAATTTCAGTTTTGGAACAAGGTCATACTGTTACATTTAAAATAAATGTTCTGAGTTATTTGCAGGGTTTAGCTTATAAAGAAATAATTCTGTTTGGATTATTTCCCAGAACACATTCTTCAAAACTTCACTTTGTTCTTGACATAAATTGAAAACAATAATATAGATATACTGTATACAGGCTTCAAAATGGCATTAAAGAGGCACATTATCAATATGTTTAAAACATTTAGAAAGCTCAGCTTTGCATCTTTCTAAGTGAATGACTAGATACTTAGACTGAGTAATATCTGTTCCAATAAACTACTGTGTGGGAAATGTTTTGAATAATGGTTAATTTATGCTGAGGTAATGACAGCATAATACAACTGAAATCTGTGCTAATAGGAAAAAAGAAGCCCCTTCCAGCTATTTCTGTTACAATCAGCTGCAGCAATTTTCACCCCATCTCTCTCTCTTGCATAAAATATTACTTTAAGTGTATGTGAAAATGCTTGCTGCTAATTTTAAAAATCAAAAATTGGTACCTGTCATCCATATGGAGAAAAACAAAAAAACCCAGACAATAAAGAAATTTTTATGCACAAGACCTATATTTTATATATTTCTGCAATAAAAGAGAGCAATTGTGGTTAATGCTCTTTTCATATCAGTGAACCATTAAACTCAGTTTGGGTAAGACTCCAGGATTTGAAAAGCACATGAAATTTCTAATGTGGATGAGAATGGGCCAAACAATTTATTCCCAATAATACTTCAAGTAGGTTGAAGTATTAGACGATACTTTTCTGGAATATGGGTTATGTACAAATTCACCACAGTATTCCTTTGATGAATGAATGATCTGAAATATTTAATAAATAGGCTGATTCAAGTCCCATCAGCTTAATAAGTTACCATCAGCTCTTATGTTTGAACACAGTGTAAAGCTGGTGATGTACATTGAGTGGCAGTGCTTGGCTCTGCCTGGATAATGAGCTTTTTCATCACAAGTACAATAAATAATAAAGATATCCCAAACCTTCTAATATGCCATTTTGGAAAAAAACCCCACCTCTATGCCACAAACAAATGCCATATATTTTACTTTAAGAGACTGTGTCTTTTCTTGAATCTGAAAAGGTTCTGAATTCCCATAAACATGTAACAGCATGATCCAGGAATGGTCATGAATTCAGATCATCACCGATTCTTTGAAATACTGACTATCTCTCATCTCTAATATATTCATTAACTGGAGGTATCACGATCAATCATTAATCCAACTGTGGATAATTGTTTCAAGCAATGGTAGAAGGATGTTTTTAAAGTGGAGTCCTATGGGTCAGATTATGATTTCTGATTCCTTGTAATAAATCGCTTGTCTTACTTAGGGTAGGTTCTCCCGAAAAGTTATTTCATAGTTAAATTGGAAGCGTAATTTAAATGTTTCTGTTATTCTGAAGAAAACACCTTCTGAAAGCCCTTTCCTCTGAACAACACACAGACAAAAGTGCACACATCAATATCCAAGTAGAAGTCTATACATTGGGCAATTACTGTGTGGTAACTGACCTCATGTAAGTTATATTAATTCCTTATTGAATATCGTGATTTAATATGTATTTTTCTATATTCAGAGTTTTCTGCAGGAATCTTTACCTACAGAAAAAAATATCTTACCCTCAAAAAACCCCTGCGTTTTGCTTCTTGATCTACAGGGAGTTATCGTAACAAAGTGACAGCAAATAAAAACTCTTCCATTTAGTGAATGATACTGAGCTCTGAAACTCCCTGGGAAGACATACAAATTATTATATTACATCCGTAGATGTTCCCAGAGTGAAACATATAAAAAAATATATTACTATTCTGTTGATAATCTCTTAATGCAGCTGGGTTGCAACAAAACACACAGGCCAAAAATAGTGTAAAATAATCAAGGGTTTTCTCCCCCAAACTAGTATAAATTTGGGAAAAAATCCTTGTTCTGTATGTCTAGGAAAAACAGTATTTGGGAATGAAGGAGATTTCTTGAGAAAAATCAATATAATGCAAGTACACATTTCTCAGAGAAGAGCAATGCTCTTTGCATATAGGAAAATAATTTCTACTTTGATGACAGCTTTTACTAGAAATCCTTAAATTAACTTTGAAAAAGTAGATATTGATACTAATTTCACCACTATCCCTATTCATGCCTAAACAGGACTGCTCCTAGAAAGGAAGCAAAGACCATCCCTTGTATGGAGGCAATTAAATATAAGTGAACATATAAGTGGCCAGTGCTGTGGGTACAATTCAGTCAAGCAGATCCATAGGGGTGGTTTTGATATTCTTGTCACATCAAAGAAACAGCTCCCAGAAGAAAAATATCTTAACAAGTTAAAAATGAAATCAGAATAAATAAGAATGACTCTGAGAGAAAGGAAGAACGAGCACATGGTGGCAAGGGCTGGCGCTACCTTGAAAGTGTTATACAGTGCTATTGGAATAGCGTGTTAATTTTTTCCTCATAAATTTGCCAGGTTCAGTCACCAGGGAAGGGCTAACATTCCAGCTCCCTTTGTTAAAGATATATCTATCTTGCTGAGTCTTGACAGGCCTATCATGTCAGCCCTCTGTAGTAGCAAAAAGTGTTTCAGCAAGGAGGGGAAAAAAAAGAAAGGAGAAAAAAAAAAGAAGTGAAAACTGATGTGATCTACTCTGCTTCCTGTGGGCATATTTCACTATAGCAGATCCAGAGGGATGCTTTGTTATTCCTGTCAGATCAAAGAAAGAGATAACAGAAGAAAATATAAGAGGAAAAATATAACCCAGAAATGAGGGTAGCTGAAAAGCACTGCAAGACTATCGCATCATTATGACTTTTCAAATTATTTAAATATGCTAAATATCAAGTCATCACCAAAGAAATAAATATTGCATAGGCCATATGCTCTGTTAGCTGCCAGAAAAACTGTCCTACTAGGATTAGTTTATGGGCACAGCAACTGCCTGTCAAACACTAGCAATTTTAATCATTTTTCAATTTGCTGTGTGAGTTGCGAATATGCTCAGGTATCTTGACAGGTGCTCAGAAAAAATATCTGAGCCCAGTAGGTTCACACTGCCTTGCTTTACTACACCCTTGTAGCAATTCCTGCTGGACTGGGGAGATGCAAGCATATGGTGAAGATGCAACAGTCACAGGGAAGTCATTGTACTGCACTGCTGAGCTGGATTTGCAGCTCAACAAAAGGATGATAAAAAGATAGCCTAAAGTCCAAAGCAAACCAAAAGCGGAAATGTTTTTTCAAAATATTTCTAATCACAAACAAGGTGAAAGTCTAAAAAAGAAATAAACACAGATCTGGCTATGATTAAAAAAAAAACAATCAAGACCCCACAAATAGTACTTTTCTGCAAGTAGATGTGTTTTCAGTACTACATGTGATTAGTCTTTTATGCACTAAACTGTCCACTTAATTATTTTATGTTCCATCTACAAGGCATGAAATTAAGGTAGTAATAAACAAAAATAATTTTATCTCGTCTGTTGCATTTTCTAACGACCAGTATGGCTGTGTTGTTTCCTTTCAGCCACAACACTTTGTGTCATATAAATTCTTCACTTGAAAAAAACTCAACTCAATGGATTTTTGAGTGCCCACATTTCCAGGTGTCTGGGGATAAAAGGCGCTCCTAAAATCTAGAGACATTCTGGGAGAAACCAGGGGAGGAACTATATTTTACCAAAGAAGTGGACCAGTAACAGTAGTGCACCTGTAACATCAGAGCACTATAAATAAACTCTATTTCCTACATTGTTCTTTGTACATTAGCATTCTCAGCATCAACCCCCTGAAGTCAGCCAAGTCTGTCTCCTGGAAAAAGATTTGGATTATGATGTAAACTAACAGTAAAGACAATTCCAAATAACATCTAATGTCCAATATAACTACTGTTTACATATTAGAAAGAGATACAGGCTTTGTACCAGGGATGTTCTGTCATGTTTCTCCACAGGAGAAGACTGTCATGGTAAAGTTCATTATCAATTACTGCCTTACAAGTACAAGATGAGTTAAGCTGTCATAATTTTCTCAGCCAGAAATCCTGTGCTGTCAAAGAATGTCAATTTTTAATCTGACAAAAGGAAAAAAATTATCTGTTATTCTGACCTCTAATTTCTTGACATTTTAATGCTGTAATTGCTGTGGTTAGTACTGCAACCATTATTCCACCTGTCAAGTAAGAATGAATCAATATCCTCAGCTGTTCTTCAAGTTTTAGCTTCCACCTCACTGCTTTTACTTTGAAAAAGGTTGAAGTAAAAAAAAAAAAAAAAAAAAAGAAGAATTTCAGGCCTGGAAAATATTTATTTTGTTACACATTTTTCTCCTCCTCATTACAATATGAAAATAATTTTGCAGTATTTGACTAAGAGAGCATTACAACTGATAGAACTGGAGAACTTACCAATTTCTAGTCATAAAAGATTGAAACCACAAAATTCACTTTTATACTTTTATTCAATGGGGCATGTAAATCAGGACTTTCATGTTGCCCTCATAACTACTTGAGATAAATTATCATGACCAAGTACTTTTTGTGGTACCAGAAATTATGAAGTTGTTTGAAAAATCAAAATGAGTATTTTTGAAATGAAATCAGTTTATTTTACCCATCCAGCGCAGATCTTAAGTTGCCAAAGAGGTATTACAGGGGCATATGTATGTGATCTGTAGTAACCTAAAGCAATGCTACCCCAGTATTATGGTTTCTATCAGTTGGAGTTTTCAATATGGAAAATGAAGAAAGAAAGATGGAAAATCTTCTATTAAGTTGATCTACAAATAACAATAACACAGGATGGCCATTTTTCCCGTGTTAAACAGTAGAGATTTCTTGGAGAGCTCCCAAAGCATATGACAAAGATGTAGGGAATGGCAGGGGTCAGTTCTTCCACTCCTGAATATTTTTTGGTAGATAGATGACTATTGAAGTGACTTCTTTAACATTCTTCACAGAAAGCTAAGAACATATTTTTTAGTGGTAAAGTGAAGTGCTCAAGCAAAGGGTGAAAGTGAAAGGGCCAAGGTATAGCATAAACAGGTCACTGGGCTCTACCTTTATAAATTATGTCTTTCAATCAGCTCAGACCTAAACGGGAGGGTATTTTTTATTTGGAGACTTATTTCACTGGATAGATTCAGCTGGGACTCAGTTCAATATGAAATTAGTTATGGCCACAGTTACCGCCATGCTTGAGCCCACTGGTCTGATAATGGCTGCTGCCAATAAGGTTGTATTGATTGGCTTATTTTACAGCCACTTATTGAGAACATTCACCATCTTCTGTGACACAGGACCACAATATTTTAGTTTATTTACAAAATAAACATCAAGAGCATTTGAATACTGAGAGATACTTTGTCCTGGATAACTGCAGAGTACAATTAATTCTAAATTGCAATATTTCTGAATTAAAATGCCAGATACCACCACTTGCCACTGTAAAATATGATAGACAATTGCTATCACTATTTTTAAAGGTGCTAGTATCCTCACATTTCTGTATTTACAAGAGTTCTTCAGCGGATTTTAAAATATCTTTTTGCTTTTAATTTATTTTCTGGAATATTTACCAAAAGCCAGAATAAAGTCAAACAAACCCAAACAAACACAAATCAAACAATGACAAAAAAGAAAGAAACCCCATCATATATACTTCTAACAGAAGCATGACAATCAAATACATGGTCCTCTATATCACCAAGATGTCAAATGCTTTATTATCGGCCAGAGAATGTCTGTTAGTTCCATAAATAGAGCCCAGGAAAACAGAAAGCAGGTCTAAATCTATCTATATTTAAACATGTCCTGTAAATTCTGATTAAAAATTAATCAAAAGTATTTTTAACCTTCTTATGACAAACTAAAAATAAACAATCCTGAAATCTCTCGGAGGAGAAAGTACCATATTTTTAAATGGATGCACACAACTTTGTTGTCTATGTATAACAAAAATAAGGAGGATTTATTTTTTTCTAGTAATTTTGCCTTCTCATTGATAACAATGAATTTTATTTACAAATTTAACTTGTGGCAATGAATATTAAGTTGTGCTTTTAGAAATTTACATGGTGTAAATTGCCTATGAAGAGGTTTATATGTTATTGACTTAAAGGGCATGGGTTAGATGTGCAAGTGAGTGAACAAAAACATCTCCACGAATTTTCTTAAATTTCTGATGACAAGTTATGCATACAAGTAGAGCCATAGGAGAGCTGAAAGAGTCTCATCATGTCATAAGATGTTAAATAAGGTGCACAGACAGACAGACCTCAATCCTACAAGCTGCCCTGTGGGAGTAGACCCTTAAGTCAAGACATAGGAGTCTGCCCATGCAGATCAGGACCCTAAGCCATGCAAATCCCTTGTATTCATGGTGCTTGACACCTGTTTTATACTTTCAAAAGCATTGCTTCTTCTTATCTCTAGAAAAGCATTACTCTTCTAGTGCTCAAACTTTTAAATCCAGAAAACTATTATGTAGATGTCAACATTAAAATTTGAGGCAGGGCGAATCAAAGCAAATCTGGCCAGTCTTAAAACTAAGCAAATATTAATTGTTTACAAAATCTAAGCTTTGCAGTGCATGTAGTGAAAATCCCAGTTCTAGGAAGGCTGGGGTCTGAATGGTTTTTCAGTTCTGCTCCTAAAAAATCACCAAAAGTAACAGAATGCAGCAATGCACTGCTAAAAGAAAGAAAGAAAAGAAAGAAAAGAAAGAAAAGAAAGAAAAGAAAGAAAAGAAAGAAAGAAAGAAAGAAAGAAAGAAAGAAAGAGAGACAAAACTCAATAGCTGAATTAATGCAGAATGACAAAACTCAATAGTTAGCTGAATTAATGCTTTCTAGAATCTACTTCTTTCTGAAATCTGTAGATTTCGGTCTCCAAGATTGGAAACAGTCAAACAAACAAACAAAACCCCATTGCCTGGCAATGTATATTATTACTGTTTTGCATACAGCAGATGGCATGTATCTGGGGGAATGGAAGATTATGTGTAGAGCTTCATCACAGCAGTACTCATCTAGCAGCTGTTGCTTCTTCACACTTTTCACCAAATTCCAATTGTTTTAGCCAACAAATGAATGGTACTAGGAAATCAACATTCAAATTAATAGGTACTAGAAAATCATCATTGAAATTATTAGTCTTAGTGAAAACAAACACAGTCACTGGAAGGAAACGTATCAAGATACATAGAAAATTTTTTTTAAAAATTACTGATTAATTTAAAACACTCGTTTGTATGTACTTGTAAATATATATATATATATAATTCATGCGTATATACAAACATAAATACTTGAATGCACAGCAAATAGCAAACATTTTCTATTTTCTTAACAGTTGATTATACTTTATGTGATTGAAAGTAATCTGAATATTTGCTGCCGTCACTGTAGCAAATAAATTCTTTCTCAGGCACATTTTCACATATCTGACTGTAAAGGTTAGATTTTTTCCCCTTATGACTATGATGCAGGGTTTTTTTCCAGTTTTTCAGTTCTACTAAGTGAACCTAATACAAGTAAATTATAAAACGTAGCAGACACTATATTACAGAATATACATTGCACTATAATTTCCCACATCATAACTGAATATTAAATTTGTTAGGCTCATTTGTTTTATTGCTAGTTTATTCATACTTGTTCTGAAGTCACCCAGGGCCTAAATTCTGAATCAAGTCAAACACATCCATTTTCTCCAGCAGTGAAAGATAGAAAAAGTACCATTTCTTGTGAGATGACAGCAGTTCTTAGCATGAAATGACAGTAAACACCTACCTCCCTGAGGACAGGATCAGTGATACTGTCCAGGTTCACAGAGCCTTCATATGTTAGGTAGTGGAAAACGTTGAGTGCACGCACAGCTTCTGGTCCTCGTTGCTTGTAGCCAAATATAAGGTCAATCCACTGATGAAGTTGACATGATACAAACTCACTTTCCAGGGCCTGTAAGTGAAATTCAGGATTAGGAAGTAACTGAGAAAACATAGTGGGCATAATTACATTTTCTCTTCAGGCTTATTTGATATATTTGAAATCTTTCAAACATTAGAAAATGTAACTTATTTTATTGAGAGAAACACTAAAAAGATATTCTCTTTTCCTTCACCTTTATATCATGCTAATTTTCTCCTCAGCTACTGGGTTTCTCCTAGCTGCAAGGTTTTTAATAATTTCTGGGCTTTTCAAGTAAGTTAGGTAATTTTTCAAAAAAAAAAAAAGATGGAAATGGGAAAAAAAATAAAAAAATCAGTCTTCCAACTAATTTTCAAACTAGTTATAATCAGTCTTAAATCTAAAATGGAAATTCATCCATTTTTTTTTATCACAGTGCCACTACTCAGCACAAACACTTCCCAGCTAGGACAGAGCCTCATGTCTTCCCAAGGAAATTCCAGATTTTACAAGCTGATAAACTTTGGGAAAAGATTATTCATTTTGTTCATTTACATCAAAAGGAGACTGCTTCAAAACTGCATCAGGCACTGTAGTACCATGCCATGCCCTGTTCACTGGCAGCAGCTCCCTCCTCACCACCCCACAAGCAGGAATAGCCTCAGACAAAGCAAACCATGCCTGGGCCATCATGCAACCATTCCGCAGAGATTTTCCCTATAATGCTCCTCATGGAAGAGGAATTCTCTGTGCTTTGGTGGAAAACATTTTTGGTTTCCATCAAAAAAGGTGAGACCCTTTTCTGTCGAAACCAGTGACTATTATATCTGATGAAAATGGATGGGAAGGCTCAGGCTTAAGGGCTGACATGTAGCTCAGTTTTCAAGGGCTTAAGTTCAGCATACCATAAAAAGCTATAAAGAGATGTTGCAGACAACCATACAAAATTTTGTTGTTTCCTTTTCAAAATCAGAAGCCATCATATGCATAATGCAATATTATTAGGATAGCATTAACATTGGCTTAATACTAAATACTATTAAACTAATACTATTTAGTTTATAAAGCATGCCTCCCAATAAATAATTAAAAAATACCATACCCTTAATTATATTGTACTGTGCACGTACAACATGATACAGTCAGCAACTACATCATTCCATATAATCTTTTCCACAGGACTTTTACCTCAGTTAGAGTGCAGAATGCTAGCATGCAAGGATAAAATTAAGTATGCCACAGCAACAACCAGTAAAGCATTTCCTTACTTTCAAATGCTCAATTTTTAATGTTCCTTTTGTATGTAATAAAGCTTTTCAGGAATTTAGAATTTAAAGCCAGTTATCTTTCTAGCATCCACCTCAAATCAATTTACAGCAATCAGCCTAAGAGTCCTCTTGAGCATCTGAACTCTGCATATTTAAAGTTTCTTTTTATCTGTATATATTGTTTATTTATTAACACATAATTAACAAAAAATTATTAGTAATTTCCTTTGGTCAAAATTAGCATTTTTACTTCTAGAATATTAAGAGAATTTCAGGAAAACAGCAGAGCTTTTGATTACTCAAAGGTCAGACAGTACATCTGAAGAAAATTGATGCTTGGGTTAAATGAGCATATTTCACCCTTTTCTCATCTAACATCCTCTCACTGGTGTTAGAATCACAGAGCATGGAACCACCGGACAGTTTGAGTTGGAAGGGACCTTAAAAGGCCATTTAGTTCAACCCCACTGCAATGAACAGGGACATCTTCAACTACTTCAGGTTGCTCAGAGCCTTGTCCTGCCTGACCTTGACTGTTCCCAGAGATGGGATATTCACCACATCTCTAGGCAACTTGTTCCAGTTTTTCACCATCCTGACTATAAAAAATTTCTTCCTTATATCTTGTCTGAATCTATCTTTTTTCACTTAAAGCCATTACCTGCTGTCATATCTCAACAAGTTCTGCTAAAAAGTTTGTCGCCATGTTTCTCATAGGCCCCTTTAAGTACTGAAAGGTCACAATAAGGTCTCCCCAGAAACTTCTCTGCTCAAGGCTGGACAATCCCAGCTCTCTCAGCCTGTCTTCATAGGAGAGATGATCCAGACCCCAGTCATCTTTGTGACCCTCCTGTAGACCCACTCTAATAGGTCCACATCTTTCCTGAGGACCCCAGAATTGGATGCAGCAGTCCAGGTGGGATCTCTCCAGGGCAGAGCAGAAGAGCAGAAACATCTCCCTTGACCTGCTGCTTACACTGCTTTTAAGGCAGCCCAGGATGAGGTTGACCTTCCAACCTGCAGGCAGACTTTATTGGCTCATGTCCAGTCTCTCATCCACCAGCATCCCCATGTCCTTCTTGGCAGGGCTGCTCTCCATCTGTTTATGCCCCAGCCTGCATGGATACTGGGGGTTGTTCTCACCCAGGTGCAGCGCCTTGTACTTGGTCCTGCTGAACCTCATGAGATTCCCATGGGCCACTTCTCATACTTGTTCTGGTCCCTCTGGATGATATCCCAGCCCTCAGGTGTGTCAACCACACCACTCAGCTTGGTACCATCTGCAAATCTGCTGAGGGTGCACTCGATCCTTCTGTCTATGTCATTGTTGAAGATATTAAATAGTACTGATCCTGGTACAGATCACCACTTGTCATTGATGTCTATGTGGACATTGAGCTGCTGACCACTACCCTCTGGATGCAACTGTCCAATCAATTCCTTATCCACTGAACAGTCCACCCATCAAATCCATCTCTCACCAGTTTAGAGAGAAGAATTTTGCAAGGGACGATGTCAAAAGCCTTACAGAAGTCCAGACAGGTGACACCTGCAGTCCTTCCCTTGTCCACTGATGTAGTCACTCCATCATAGAAGGCCACTAGGTTGGTCAGGAAGGACTTTCCCTTGGTGGAATCATGCCGGTGCTTCAAATCACCTCCCTCTCCTTCAGAGAAGGAAGCCTTAGCACAGCTTCTAGGAGGATACTTTCCATGGCCTTCCCAGGCACAGAGGTGAAGTGGTCAGTAGTTCCCAGGGTCCTCCTTTTTACCCTTTTTAAAAATGGAAGCAATGTTGTCCTTTTTCCAATCACCATTTGTCCTGACTGCCATGACATTTCATGGAGAGCGGCTTGACAACTACGTCAGCTGACTCCCTCGGGACCCTGGGATGCAACTCATCAGGTGCCGTAGACTTTTATGCATGTTCAGGTTCCTCAGGTGGCCACAAAGTTGATCTTGTCTTAAAGTGGGAGGGACTTTGCTCCCTGACTCCCCATCTTGCAGTCCAATCACTCAAAAGGTGTGGGAAGAGAGGTTGCCATTGAAGACTAAAGTAGAAAGTACCTTGAGTACCTGGTCCATTGTTAGCAGTTTGTCAGCCTTGCTCACGAGGGGGATTACACTTTTTCTGACCTTTCAAGTCAGAAGAGTTAAGAGAGTTGAACACATACGTTATTTTTCCCTGAGGTAGTTTCCACTTGCATGACCAGCCTTTACTCAGCAGCTTTTCATTCCAGAGAAGGTCTTACTGAACCCAGCAGGTCTGGAGAACTTCTATTTCACATGGATTAATGGTTATTTAATAATTTATTAAATTAGCTACTTTTTAATGGCTGCATATCATGTCTTTGACTCCAATTCTTTAAACAGATTTATTGTACTATGTTTACAGGTATAATGGTCCTTAATTCCTTGGGGAAGAAGCTCAGTTTCTTGAAGAAACTGTAAGGAAACTTGTAGCAAGGGAATTTAATTATTTTGAACTATATATTTCAGAAGAGCTGTGTAGCGTAACACTGGTGTGGTGCAGAATTTAGGGAAAGGACCAGAGTAGAAGGCGGAGAGAGGAGCTAGATCTGTGAAGAAGAATGGCTCTTCAGGTGTCTTAGCAGCACACAGCCTCCAGCTGCAAGATGCAATGGGTGCTGTGTGATGTTCACGGCCTCCCAGTTGGAGCGTCCTGTAGGGTATGGCACTGGGCACGAGAAACAGGAACAGTGCCCTCAAGAACAGGCCACCAAAATACTACAAAGTCCCACCTGGTCCACAGTGGGTCAAGGCTTTATAATCTGGATTTATTTTAGTCAGGGGAAAGCTTCTTATATCAGGTCTGACCTGGTTTGCTGGCATTTCTTCCAAGTACTTCTGCAATGCTACTCATGCGATACTTGCAGAATCCTCTCCCTAATTTTCTCTAATGCACAGGCTACTCCCCCTCCATGTAAGTGCCTCCTGAAAATTTATGAGCTGTTCACTGTCAACAGTACATTGTTTGGTTTCTCAAGAATATGCAATGCTCAGTAGGGAATAGGGTGAGGGAATTTTCTGTATATGACATAATTTGTAGGTACAGTAGGAAAAACACACAGAAAAAGATAACAATAATATCCTTAAAGTAGGCTGGTGATGGCCATAAAGACCAGCACTTTGGATTTAAATTATTTTGGGGGCTTTAATTTTCTGAGCATTTTTTAATATGAACTACAAGAAACCTTTTTCTTTTAAAGCAGTAATAATTATTTATATAATAATGTAATATTTATATAATATGTAATACGGTTTTTAAAGATTCTTACAGTTAAACAGAAATGAGCTAATGTCCACCTTGTTATCTATTATAATTCAAATGTACACAAAAGAGAGTCTTATTCAGCCACTCCCAAAATGGACTTGTTTGAACTGTTATTAGGGCTTAATTTTCAAACAGCAACATTCCAGTCAAATTTTTTCACGGGTTATGTTTTAAGGAAGGAGTTTATCATCATGCTACTGTTACCAGTGGAGTAATTTTTATTGCTAATAGGTAAATTGCAAGAATTATTATACATCTAGTGTATACATATTTTTTGGGGTTTGTGTGTTTGCAGGCAAGTGTATGCACACATGTTCCACAGGCTGAAAATCTGACCTGCGGCTGTTGTAAAATAGAAAGAGGTATTAGTGAGTTGATGTTTAAACTAAATAAAGTTAATATAAACCATATTACTGCTTACTGTAGCTCTTTTCTGACCTTTATGAACGCTGCACACTTTCCCCGATGCTCATCCTAATTTGATGTTAAAAGTATTTTTCGCAGGTATGTCAGTAGGAGGCAGTGCTTTTCATTGTAATATAGACTATGCGCCATGTAAAATACCAGAAGTTCTGGATTTATAAAATATGCTATTACAACCTCTTTACAGCACAACCTTTTGTGCTATCCAGGTGGTTTTTGTCACCAGAGAAGGGGAAAGCTCTAATGTTGTCCCTTGTCTGGACCATGGTTGCACCTCCCCTTTCTGCAGTTACTGCCTTGCTTCCTTGCCCTCTATATGCTGTCTGTCTCTCCAAAAAGCTTTCCATTGTGCTACTAAATTATATTAAGCATTTTTAAAGATATTTTCTTATAATTATTCTGAGACAGTCTGGTTTTACAGATCTGCCCACAACTAGACCATCAGCCACTTCAGCCTGCGAGCTGGGTTTCTCTCCTCTCCTCTGACATCTGCGCTCCTCTGCGGCCAATTGCAGATTCTCTCCACCAAGTGTTTACCTTCCTCAGTTACCATTCCTTGCACTATCAAAGTGAGATCTTTGACTTTCCTCATAAAATATTTCAGGCAATGCTGCTATCTGAGATTAGTTATGTTTATTTAAGCAAAGTAATATTTTAATAGAAGTGACACAGAAGTACATTATGCAGATTTGGGTTATTCAAGGATATCTGCAGAGAAACTGGTCCTTTACGTAAGCGTCTTCAAGATATAAATAAGATTCTTCAGCAATATAGCAAGTCAAAAAAAATATCACTGCTAAAAGTGATTGAAAAATCTGAAGTAGATTGAAATCTCTTTTGCCTGAATAAGTGTTAATTGCATAACCTTGGCAAAACACAAAATAAAATCAAAGCTACTTCTAAGGAAGTAATACCAAGTCTTATCTACTCATCTGGTAGAAAAGAAATGTCAACTGCTGCTGAATGGTGAAGAGGAAAAGATCTTCCAGATTCTCTTAGCAGAGAGATTTCATACTAGATATTTCTAATGACTATTCAAGAAGCTTTTTAATTATGAAATACTATGCATGCTTCTGAATAGACAGGGAATGGTACAAAAATGCAGTTGGCAGCTGAGGTTTGCAAATAAATCATTTCAGAGACAGAAAGAAATTTCAATCTTAGTAACGGTTATGTAAGAGGAACAAAAAATATGTAACAAAAAAAGGGCACTGTTTAGTCTCTCAAAAATATAATTTATAGTGAATACATTTTACTCAGCACTGCAATTTGTAATTTAATATGTGCATAACCCATAACGAAAATATCATTATAATTAACCTTGAATTACACAATCTTGCATCTTTTGTTTCAAAACTAAAGAATGCTTATTATAAAAGCTGTGCTTCAGTGTTTCACAGTGGTGTGCCCTGCCTTGATTTAACATGCTTGACTTACTGACTGAGTCTGTTCTATTTCTGGCTCTCAGGACTGCTCTGAGTCTGTGGGGACTGAGAGGCTGAGTAGGACTGCAGATGCACATCTGTGGAAGGTTTTATGCGTGGATTTTTTTTTTCCCTGGTAAACTGGGAGATTATGATTGATGAGCCCAGCATTAGGGTAATGTTATCAGGGACACTTTCTGCCTCTGTCCTTTGTACCGTTGCTGAGGTCAGACCATAATCATGTTAGCATTGAACATAGTGCTTTATTAATGTTTCATGAGTAACTCCATAGTAATCAGTCTAGCTTTGTACAGATAAATAAAACTGCTACAACAATCCCTGAAGTATACATTGAATGTTTTAGAAGATACTATAATAGGTCTTAAAAGTAACTTGACTGAATGTCTTTTCCAGTCTTTATAATAAGTCTAATTTTTACAAGTTTAAAGGAATCTCTTCTGATGGCAAATCATTTCCACTTCCACTTCTATGTTCAGTTTGAAGTGCAAAACACCCAGCTGAACAATTAAATGATAAAAAATATCAAAACCCCTGCCTGCCATTTATGCATTTGCACAGAATTTTAGTAAAGCTTGTTAACCAATTGGTTAAATTGTGTTGATTTATGACACTGTGCCTCTGTGATGTTTCCTAGGCTGTTCTGTGTTTTCTTTGGTAAGTATCAGGATGAAATACCAGAATTCTTGCTGTTATTTAAAGAAAATGTTTACATTCATAAATGTGCAAGTAGTATATAATGATATGTATTCACTCCCACATAAAATTACACATAATATATGCCTGAAGAAAGCACAAAAAAAAAAGAAAATATGAACAGAAGAAAATAGTATCAGCTAGGGAAAAAAGATCCCACTGTATGTCATGCAGTACCATACAGGATTCTTCCCACTGAAATGAAATTACTACTGCTGATTTTATTAGATAAGGGATCAGGATAACCCTTACTTGAAATATTTCTTAGGATTCTGTAAACATATGCTCTACTTGCTTTGCTAAGTTGCTGTAGAAATTCCAGGCTTGCAGAAGCTTGCTGCGTTTTACACGTCAGCATCACATCCAGGCTATTTTTTTTCCTCAAGATAGATTCTTGTATAACAGCCAAAGCCTGGCCTGGGGATGACCTAACTGAATAATACATCTGCTGGCCGGTTCAGATAATGGAATCTGACATTAGGTAGGGAATGTCAAACTTTCCAATCCCTTTGTATTTGTTCCTTTGACCAGTTCCATTCTAGTGACCAAAAAGACAGGGTACTGGCAGTTTGTTGAATGTATTAACAAAAACCCTACATGAGGAATTTTTTCTGAAAAATTATGACACATTCAAATTATTGCATTTTCAAAATGTAATTCCATTACTTCTTACTACACATACTATCAGCATTTTCATGAAAAGGATTATCCTTCTTTAGCTACTTGCTCTTCATAATAAGCTTTGTAAAATACTATGCATAGATCATGCTCTAAACTCCCAAAGTCATTCACTTTGCTTTTATCCTCTGAACTCCATCCAAATGAGAATGCTTCTGTTTTCTAGTCACCCAGAAGTGAATCCAATATTCCAGGTGCAGTCTCAAAAGGTCCATAGAGAGGTACAACTGTTTACATCCTCTGTGATGCAATGATTCTCCCTAGATGGCATCAAAATACACTTATTTCTGGTGGATATAGAATTACAGAGTTTTATCTAATCTAATTGCTGTTCATTGTCACCCCTACCTTGCTCTATTTTTGGTACTGTTTTTGTTTCCAGACATCTGCTCCTTATTATCTTTAATTCTTTCATTCCAAGGTGATTTTCAGTCTATTTTCTGCACCTAATTCAAATAAATCTATATCTCTTTCTCCTGTTTTGTAGGCATTTCCTAACTTTATTATCATTTGCAAGCTTCCTCAGACTGCTTATTTGAAGATAGCATGTATCTGTGTAGACATGAATTTTAGCTACTGTTCATGCTCTTGCTAAAAGTAGATGATGGGGTGAATAAAGGCCATGCAGAAACTGCCTCCTGGCAAAACTGTGTAAGAATGGCATAATGCTCACACCTGTGGGGAAAGGGCTAGAAAACAGTACAGGAAGGGTCTGATACAAATGGGTGATAATTTTTGATTTTAGAATCTGCAAAGTAGTCAATTAGTTGAAGCCTGTAATTATAATACTACTCTAGTCTTCATCAGTTTGTCTGTCTCCTGGCAGTCTGAGCACACTTGCATACATGAGGAATCAGTAATTACCTCACTATCAAGTCCTGTAGTCCTAAGGAGGCTAAAATGCTATACTCTAAATTCGTGTACGTAGCTGTTTTCTTCAACAGCACAAAACTTTTCTGTGGAGAGCTGCTCTGCTACTTTCTAAAAAGCAGAAATTGCACAAGGGAAATTAAAAAAACTAAAGCTTAAGCTTTTCTTCAGGTGATCTCTTATCACATAGTGCCTTTCATCCTCCTAGTAATAATTCCAACATTGTGGAAAAAAAAGATAATAAAATGCAATTCAAGATACAAGGAAGATTCTTTACAAAATTTAAGAATGGAAGTCCTTAATATGCATCTCTCATTATATCCCCCAATAGGTGGCAGCTTGCTTCTCCTTTTCCACCAAGGAATCACACTTCTGTTCTTTCAGATGTCAAAACTAAACCTCTAGGAAAACTTTAGTGTGCTTATGCCTGGGCTCAGTTTGGGTTTAGCCACAACCGCGACCCAAAAAAGGGCTCTGCACAGTTACATGGGCATTCCAGAGACACGTACCTGTGATTGCACATCCCACACTTGAGAATTCTAAAGGACTCCAGTGATCCTCTGAGCACACCTCCTTCTTTTCTAGTAAAATTGCACTTGAATTTACTTCCATCAGCTGTGACAATTACTTGTTTTTAAAAGGAATTTTACAATATATGAGGGAAAAGAGAATCAGCCAAGAAATGTTGTCCAGCTTCTTCCGGTCAATGACAGACTAATCTGTCAATGACAGAATACATTTCTCCTGGTTTGTGTAGTACATTTCATGTGTCTCAAGTGATGAAGTTGCCATCACTTCCTTAGGAGACTGTTGTACATATGTCAAACCACTTATTCTTCTAAATGGAGGACACTTCTAAATCATCTACATCTAGGAATAGGTTTGTTTTTACAATATTCTTCTATTCTTTTGAACTTCATAGAGCTATTTTTTTTTCTATCAACTCCCGAAGAACAATTTTCTTTAAATAGACAGTTCTTAAAATTAAACTACCAAACTGATCAGAAAAAACCCCAACAAATCAACACAGCTAGATTTACAATGCTACCACAAAAGAGCTATTGGGAATAAAACATAAACTGAACAGTTTTGCAACTGTATGGAAACCCACAGCTTACAAAATCATAGTACTGACTCTTTAAGAAAGACAGGCAATATGCATTTTAAGGAAGAACAATTTCCAGAACAGAATCATAAATTGAAGTATTGCTGGCCAAAGCATCTGAATATACCTTGCTGTTTCTAAAAATTACTAAAAGCATACAAACGTATTAACTTTATCAATAATAAAATAATTGTCTCTCAAATTAAATAAAAATATATATACCATAAACGTTCTTTCTGCTTAAATTCTGGAGGCCTCATAATGATTTACATCAGAGCAGTTCTTCCGCAAAATTTCTTCAAAGACTGCAGTTTGGTTATGTTCACATTTCTACACTTACAATTCATCTTTGATGAATGGGAAGTGCATATCTTCAGGTGAATAAGGAATACAAGATGGCTTGCAAGATACCAGCATTTATAGTATTCTTTTATTTTTTGATGTAGAGGTGGTGAGGAGGAACGGACATAAATTTTTCAGGCTACCTTGTATTGCCAGGCTCATGCATGTCTGATGCTTTCTCACGAGAGAGTAAATAACTGAATTTAACTTCCTATAATTTGGGCACATGGAAGGAAAATCCACTGTAAAATAAAGGGTTCTGTCAAGCGAGACAGAATGCAAATTCTCCTTTGCTTTTTATTTTATTTCTCTAAATCTAGTTCTAAAGAGATGAAAAACAGAATTAGGTTAGCTTGCTAAAATACAGAACCCCTTAGACTAAATGAAAGTACAGCTTACCATCCTGTTGATACGGACGAAGTCTTCAGGCTTCTTGGCCCATGGAGGGAGATCAACGTCATTCACAACAATTTCATCTTCCCTGATCCCTAGATTATATCCATTACTGTTGACAAACATCTCGGGTAGGTAGTAAAATTCTGGAATTAACTCCTAGCAGGGAGAAAACACACAATGAGGCTTCGCATTTAACAGAGATGCTAAATGGTGCTCCCAGAATCAGGATCTCTTGTAGCACATATTAAAGCATTCCTGGTTTTGCTGAAGTTTCTGTGCACCCTTTTTTAAGAAATTTTATAACCCGCTTTCTTTGACTTACAGTCAAATGTATTCCTCATAATTAAATATTCAATCTTTGTTTTTCCCGTATCTGTTTTTATGAAAAGCACAACTTTAGAAAGGCAGTGCATATGAGTAAAGGAGGCCTCTTCAGAATAACATGTACAAGGAAATTTATGCTAAGCTTTCAATATGAAAATATATTGGATTTTTTAATTACTATTTAACAAAAATACTTAAAAGGGGAAAATTTGCAGATATAACAGTGTCTTGATCTTACTTTCTGTACAGTCTTCAATAACCTAAGAAAAAGTGGTAAGTTGATTACCTATATAAGGAAAAATAATACACAGTGAATGGCTTTTTTCTACTGTAAGAAAAATTCAAGAATACACAGAGGGAAAAATATCAGTACAACAATGTCCTTCAAACAGATATACGTGATACTTAAAATGTGAAAGATAAATAACTGCAAAATATAATAAATTATGGATAACTCAGGGTGTGAAATTTTTCCCAATTTCCAGGATAGCTAAACAGGAATGCATTTTGACATAATGAATATTGCTATTTATTCCTACTATTTTAGCATTAAATATTGAACTGCAATAACAAAAAAGCTTTAAAGCCCACTATCTCTTCTCTAACATCCAGATATGGATTAAATTCACCAAATTGCATTGTTAAAAGCATTATGGCATTCAGTTGTGTAACATGATCAAAACTGATGACACAGCACCTGAAACCTGAGTCTCTTTGTGGTCTTTTGATAGGCTGCAGACATGCGAAGCAAAAAATACTCCACTGCAGACACAAACTTATCTAATTAAATCTGATCTGCAACTCCACAGAGAATAGAGCAGCTAAAGCATCCTTTCAAATTTATTAAGAAAAAAAAAAGTGTATTTGTTACAATTTTAAGTATGTTAGGGAGGCAATTTAATTGCTTCTTTACATCATGGTATACTAATATAGGTTAGACTAAAATGCAAAGCCAATCAGTATCTAACCAGTGTAAAACATTAACCAAGTGAGAACCTGAATAGCTCATTATAAAACAAGCTGTAATTCCAAACAGAAAAAAAAATAAATTATTAGATGTAGTACGTAATAAAACAGTAGCTAGAGCAAAGCCAAATGAATATCCTATAATGTTAAAAGAAAAAAGATTCATTTAGTGACCATCTTAATTTTTGTTATATACACCTCTAATTTATTCAGAGTATTTCTAAAAGCAATCTTCCCCCTTCCCCCAAAACAGGATTCACTAAATCTCAGGTTCCAAAGGAAGCCTTTTGTTTTTCTCTAACGGATCCCAAAGAGGAATGAAGGATCCTCGCAGCTGGAGAAAACTATACAGAAATCTTTCAGGACTTCAACAAACCACTAACTCAGAACTAGGAGCAAACCACAACCCACCATATGCTACCACACAAATCACTGACAAACTAAGAACATTGTCTTAAAAAAAATGAAAAATTAATCTAAAAGCCAATATTCAAACGAAACAGAATTTACTAAGGAACAAGTCAGCAAAGTTTGTTTATATTTTGTATAAAAGCCTTGAAGCACACACCACTGGTTTTGATTACCATCAATTTTTACTCAATGTGGTGGCATACTAACCTCTAATGTCACAGCAACCAAGTTCTTTGATTCCATTAAAGAAAAGTTATTTGTTAAATTTCCTTTCTCAGTTTTAAATGTCATAGTATGTAACTGTGGACTTTTACACCTAACATACCTGAAAGATTTGTGCTACCCAGAGACACATCTAGTGTTTAACTGAATTCTACTAACCTTTTGGCTTTAGGGGTATCTTGAAACAAAGGGATTTAAGCCACTAAGTATTTTTAATGGTATTTCTGTTTAGTAAGTTTATCTTTGTTGGTCTTTGCTTTCAGGGTAATTTAATGTTCGCTTGTCTGGTATAGCAGAAAACATAAATAGAAACAGAATAAACAAAAGTATGTGATTAAATTTCTTCATGAGATTTATTGTGTTGTGTATGTTTAGTTTGAACTGTCTTATTCCTGTGCTCTGGAAATTAACCAGTGCCAGACTTCTAAATCCTCTTCAAATAACACTCTCTCTAGAATCCTAATCATTTCAGTTACACATCTCCTGGCAGGTTGTTTTTTTTTTTTTTTACTCAAAGTAAAAAAATCTAAACACAGCATTTAAAAAAATTAATAAACCCGCTGTTTTATAGTCTCAGCATTCTCTCCAATGTTATTTTTAGTGCAGCCTGTAATTATGTTTGCTTATTTGAGTACTATTTAGCATGAATTGAACCTTTTCTTGAAATGTGAGCCATGTTGCATGTGACCTTTCCCAGATACTCACATATTTCCCATACTTTGTATTAACCATTCAGTTTTCTTTTGTAGCATTTGATATTCCTCTTGTAATTTTGCTGTCTCCACTATTGACTAGACCAAGAAACCACAGCACTTAAAAATAGCTCAGATAAATATACCCCCTTCTCATTTCTAGAGAATGAATGAATGTATACTAAAACATAGGCCCAGTATGGAAGCCTGTGGCACCCGGTATATATGAACTTAAGTTTCATGTATTTAACTACTTAGAAGCATAGAAAATGCAACCAAGCTAGAGAACTGTGATAGAAATTTTGGTTTTATGTGTACATTGTTTATTCTGCTGTGAAAATTGAAGAAGCTGTCTCTTCTATCTCATGCCAATGGCAGGCAGTAGCTGGGGATAGAAGGGCAAATATTCTCTTCCCAAGGGCCCCCAAGTATGTTTCACTAAGAGAAGTATAAACTGGGAGAAGCAGAGAGAGGAAGGATTAGTAAGGACAGCGAGACAGCAAGGATGGAGCCCAGGAGGTTGCTAGTAAAAGGAAGGAGCAGACAGGAGCGAACCTCAGAGGAGACGACAGGATGACAACTGGGGCCCAGAGAGAATTGTGTTAACTAAGAAGCCACTGAAAGTTGCAAGAATGTACACAAGAATGCAGGAAAAGATAACACTAGCAAGGGATAGAATTATTTTCAAAACCTATTTACATTTTTCTCAGCCTGAGTTTGGATTTTCTTTATTTCACAAACGGGCATGTGCCAGTTCATATTCCAATAAAGATTATGACTAGAGAGAGCCAGCTCTTTTGGTGCTTTTCCTGTTAGGGACAGGAAACAGATACCTCAAATAAATAGCTGTTTTGGGGTGAAATTTAGAGAAGTGACCATGTCCATTCCTTCATTCCAGATGAGGTTCAGCTATGACATCTATCCTGCAAGGTATCTGTCTACCCTGTTGTCCCAGAAGAATTTGAATGACAGCAACTCCACAATTCTTCCATCAACTGGTCTCTGTCTTCTTCATCTGGGGAAGTTTTACCTAACAACTAGCCTGAATCCTTCATTATACAATCTAAGTCCATTTTCCCTTATCCTAGCTAACAATACATCCCAGATACGGAGAATAAATTACTGTTTTCTCTTTGCATTGTTTATTACATGTTTGAAAAGCATTATTTACCAGCTTTACAGCCTTTAAGCTCCTAAAAGTCTAAATGAAGGACAATGATGTATTGCTCCATTGTTTTAGTTACAGAAATGCAAAATATTCCTCTAAGCTTCCCAAATTAGCTAGCAGAATTACTGCTAAACAGTCCATAACTTAATTTATTTCTTTATATACTTTGGCCATATTATATTTTGTCACATGTTCATCACACAGAAGCCAAAACAAATGTTTTTATCAACCTTTGTAGTCTTTATATTGGAGATGGAGATCGCATACTTTTCTGACAGCATCTGCTATTTTTCATCCATTTCAGAGCAGAGTGTAATTTGTCATACAACACAGCTTTTTACAAATCACCAGCTTCATGCTTTAGAAGTGTCATTGTTAAATTCACCCTGAAGATATGGACAAGGAGACTTAAAAATTAGCAGGGGAAAAATGTATCTCAGAGATGGTATTTACGTCAAAGGATAGGACACAGAGGACCTTCTGTCTCCCAATCTACTTTCTACTTGACAGACAAAATAGTTGATAAGAGGTTTCTTAAATCTCCTATTGCAACTTCAGTGGCACTAGTGGTAAAAGGTGAACGTAAAGCCAGGTCTATGCAAAGAAATGCTTGTTTGAAGCTACCATGACTTTGAGAAATTTAGGTTTCAAGCTAAAAATGTTCATGAAACACAAATCCCAAAATATTTTTTTCCTACAATACACGCATCGTGTCAGCCAGTGCAAATCAAGACATGAAGGAAAACAGCAAAACAAACAAACCCATAAAACAGCTTCCCTACCAGTTACATCATTTAGCAGGCATAAAATGAGGGAATGCAAAGAAAGAAGACACAGAAAACCAATGTTATTTTAAAAGTCTGTTATTTTTAAAGTATTCACAGACCAATTCAGCATTTTAAATGCATATGTTATTGTATGCAACTCAGCTGATCTATAATTTTACGTTAACTGACACAATTCAGTAAATGTTACTGGTTTCATTGCACTTGCCAAAACATATCAAAGGTTCTAAATAAATCTTTCTGAATACATTACCTGTCATGGGTAATTTCTTACCACAAGAAATATCTAGAGTTCAAAGAGTTAATAAAAGTAGGGATTCTAGTGATCTAAATCTATTTGCAGTAATTTCTGTCTAGTTGTCCTTGACATTTCACAAGCTGGCAACCTCCTCTGCTCCCCTTTCCTTCACACTTCTAATAAGACAGGTTAGCTTTCTATCATTTAATAGTCATCTACCTTTCAAACTGCCTGAGAAGCGTGGCTCTTCTCACATGAAGAATGATGCAGTAAAGCTACTGAAGGGTGCACAAAAAAAAGTAAAATGAATATTATAACAGACATTTCTTGTCTGTAAATGTGATCTCTTGTTTATTTTAATAGCTATACTAAAACCCCAAGGTATAGTTAACAGTATTATATACCTTGTGTCTTCATGTAAGAAAACATCCCCCAAATGCATTTTCTAATTTGCAAGCCGGTGACAAATCCAAACTGCTGAGAAATTAAACTTTAAAAATATGTCTTCAGGTGATAGAGGACTGCTATTAACACTATTATAATTGTACACCACTTGCATCAAATCTGACATTTCTGTTTAATATGTTTTGCTAAGGGTATACCATTTTATAGCCTTCCAATGAAATCAAATTCAACCCAGACGTTTTCACTTTTCTAGTATAATTCACTTCAAGGTATTAAAGCTTCCATTTCTTTTTCTTTCTTTCTTTTCCTCCCAAAAGGTTGATCCCCTGGCATCTGTTAATTCCACAAGAGTCTAGTACTGGGTCAATGAGTCAGTCATGAGTTCCTCCATTTCACACTAAGGCACTTTACTGACATTTTGTCAGAGCTACCTTTCTAACTTCTAAACAGACTATTCAAAACGTAATACAACAAGTTTGAGAGGTATTAGGAAAGATTAGTGTCTGAACAGGAGGTTCTGGGGAAGTCAATGTTACCAAAAACTGGAGGGGGGAGAAAGGGGGGGTGGAAAGGAAAAAATGTGCAAGCTGACTGGCCAAGTTATGGTCATTTCTGGGTGACTTGCTTCCTCAAAGGTCACCCTGCGAACGTTCATTCTTCCTCCAGCTTGTACTGATTATCTCAAGAGAAGGTCGATGTTGATAAAGGGAGACACAGTAAAATAAACTGTGTTATCCAGGTTCTCCCTTGTGTGTTACCACTCTAACACAGCACATACTGTATCAATTCTGTTTCATCCACTGTAGGTGAACGAGTTTCTTGAAAATGAACCAAAACAACCCAAGTGTAAGGAACAAAATGGTCTAAGTATATCTTTAATCCTTTGTTGAGCAATAATCTATCATACACTACATTTTTCAAAGGTGGTCTACCTTTGCCACAATTCAAGGTGCCAGAATTACAGCTTGTTTTTCAAGCTGATCAAACTACCGCCACAGCCCTATTTTCATTAGCTCAGCATGAAATGATTCAGTTCCAGAAGAGACTACACATATTAAAAGGGGAGAGGGAAGAAGGGAAATGAAAGGGAGAAACAGAGAGAGAATGCCAGGGAGGACACACACATGGGAGGAAAGGAGCTGGACCCACAGAAATGTAGCTTCCTAAAGAGGAATTTTTGCAAATTTCAGGTATTTGGTTTTTAAATTTTAATGCAGAACTCTGTGAAAGTGGTTTGGATAGATTTTTTTAAACACCATTGAGGCTGTAAAAGAACAGTTGTGGAAAGTGTCTGCAGTACTTAAAAATCTCAGTTCATTAGTTAAAATTGACCTACTTCAGCACTTACTTAGGCACTTGAAGATAAAGTACCTCATAGACCTCTTTCTTAAACAGTAACTGATGTAGAAAACCCTCCTGATTTTACTTTTCCTAAAAAATATATATATATTTAAAATTAGACCTTGCTAATAAAGAATGAAGGCAATTCATATAATTATTTAATACAGTACTAGAAAGCAAAAATTGTGGCCAACTTCCAACACACAGCAATGAAGAATGTCAGATTAATTCATTACAAACTCTGTTTTAAAACTATTTCATAACCTGGGCCACAATAATTAATGAGATTAGTAAGATCAGAGATAAATGTACTTAAAGCAGCTCAGACGAATTTCAAATGTATGATAAGGAATACATGAATAATGAACACTTGCTAGTCTTAACAGTTTTTAAAGCTTGCTACATTGATGGATAGCCTGTATTTCATGCACTAAATATTTACTATAAAGACTCAAAGAATCTTTAGGATGGGAAAACAATTTACAGCATGTATATCACATGGAAATCCACACTGCCAAGCCCATCCATTTATAGCTATGTGTGGAGCCAGAAGAAGCTACACAAGTATGCAGAAAACTTTAACAGAGAGCATGACTTCAGATTTTGTACTCACACACAACCTCTACACATCTCTTTTGCACATTCTCTACTTTCTCATAGGATTGCTGGATAAATACCAGAAGTTGCCAGACAGCTGGCCACGACTTTTTTAATGATTCACACTCTCAGAGCTGAAGCTTTTTTGTTGTGCAAGACAGTGGATGCTGCTCTTAGGAGAGTGACAAAAATGGGTGGAAATTTTGAGGGGGGTTTCTTGGTGGTTTCCCAAACCTCACTGCTTTTCAAGTCCCTGAAAACTTCATTAAAATGTTTGAAAAGCCTGTATAGCATTCCAAGCAGTAGCACAAGTAATCTGAAAAAAAATGAGGTATTTGTAGTATTAATAATAGTTCACTTCCCTATCATTTTGCAGAATGAACTTCAAAGCCTCAGGGAAAAGTTGGCCCTGATGTCACGGCATTGAGAAATGTAGTTCATTAAGATCTTAAGCAACAAACAGCAACAATTAGCTGCTATACTCATTCTTGATTGATTACTAAGAAACACAGACTCTGCAAATGAAAGGGCCTTGCCAGTACTTTGCCAGTCTACTTTGAAAAAAAAGTTTTAGAAATAAGGAGTTTGCTACTTCCCTGTATGGGGATACTCAAACTCAGATAATACTCAATTTCACCTTAACTTTTCATACTCTTTTGCTTAAGTAAGCATTTTTCCACTCTGATCCCTTTCCTCTGAGGTTTACCTCTTTGTTTCTTCACAAACAATTCTTTTCCCTTTCATACGTTTGCATATTTCATATCGTTTATGTCTTCACTTTTAGACATTAACTAACCCACACATACACACATTTTTCTACCTGTATCCAACCCCTTAAACACACTTTCTTATGTTCTTATGGCTAACTCCAGTTCAGGTATATCTTACACTAGATGGTTTCCAGCAAAGAAAGCACTAACCATTTGCTTTATCCAGCAAGAGTTCATACTAAAAACTGGACAAGGAAAAGGAAAAAACCCAATAATTTATGTTCTCAGACAACATAATAGCTCTGAAACAATGACTAATCAGACTGTTTCAGGAGGAAATTAGATGCCATGAGATATTCTAGTTGTTATAAACTAAGGACAAACCTTTGGTCTCACAATAAAGTTTCTGCCATCCTGTTGATCTCAAAGCTTCCTTGTTAAACTGAAGACAAAACAGCAATGCATTGATATATATTGCTTATGCTATTGAAGTGTACCTCAGTAGATTTATTCCAGTTATGGCTTTGTACTAATATACAATAAATTATTTTGGTGATGCAATACCTCACATGCTGGTACAAAATCTCCCCTAATTTCTATGGATATTTTTTTTGTTAGACAATTTGTGAATGCTTTCTATTTGCTTTAGCATCTCTTAAAGATTCCACTCATTTTTGAATCTGCTTTTATCCATCTATTTTCATCTTAATTTGAATCAATTAATAATAAATCAATTCAAGGTTATTTTCTAAACCCACCTTCCCTGTATCTTCATTAATTAACAAACCCCTATTTTAAACAGCATCTTTAATCCCTAATGTATCCCTGAACAGACAGGTCAGGGATTATCTGGAGAAAACATTTATTGGCTAACATACCTCATCTGTTACTCCCATATTAGATTTTCTGTAATGACTTAGCTCCAAGTAGCATTTCTCTTTCTAATGGCATAACAGAAATGTATATATATATATAAATCTGATTCAGGGGCTCTATAGTAGACTGCCGAATGTATTCTGGAGCACATTGTTTTACAATCTTTCCCCTAGAGCAATTCTGACCCAGAATTGTTACTATTTTACCTGCTATCCCCAACTCCCTTTTTTACATTCAATGGCATGAAAGAACATAGCTACTTCACTTCTTCACCTTTTGCCTTCCTTTTCTGAAGGTATGTGGGTCTGAGTATCTTTTTAATACTTGTTTTATTTTGATAACTTGGGTTTTTTTAATGCAAATACATTTTGCAATGTGGCTGTTAGCCATCCTTAATTCCTTCATGCTTGCAATAGCTGGCAGCAGCAGTTTAAATTATCCCACTTGGTTCACAAGACTCCTGGTATTTTCATACAAACATTTCAGGTAATTGTTTTACTGATAACTCATTTGGTTGCTAGTTTAGGAACAATCCTTTCACTAATTATATACCCTACTTGAATACCATCTCTCCGTCTGTCCACAGATATTCCTTTATCTTTTGCAATGCCTTGATGTATTTAACTGCCCTCCTCCTGTGTACTAAAGACAGACAAGAAGATTACAGTCACTTCCAACTGTCTTCCCTTATTTCTCAGTTTAAGGCCCTTATCCTTTTTTTGAGCCCCACTCCTAGGAAGTCACTTCCCCAGATATTCTAGTGGAATTCCAGGAAAACCAGATTTCATTGAAAAGTAAAAATCAAAATGTCAGCACTTTGAGGATATATCAAATATAGTAGATATTACCTCAAATTTGGAAATTTCCTTTGTTTTTCTTATAAGGGTAACAGTGATGGTACTTAAAATACTATTGACTTCCAGAAGAGCATGAATAAACATAAAATGGTTTGTAGGAGGTTCAGGTTGATTTCTTTTCTTTAAAAAACATTTTCTCCCATAAGTTAGGATGGCCATACAATTTGCAATTAGTTATTCTAACCAGTAACTGAAAAACAACAGCATGGTTTGTCCACATACTCTTCTGAGACTATTGGAATATTTATGCAAACAGAAGTTCTGGAATAAAAATAAATCAACAAATTTACATCTTATTTTTTTCTTTGCCATAACAAGTAAAAAATATGACAGCAATATGACCTTGAATTTATAATTTCCTAGTACGAGTAGTAGTATACAAATAGAAGAGAAACATATTCACTGTAAAAAATATTTTTTTAAAAAAGAGCAATTTTAGGTGTAGTGCAGCCTTTATCTACTTTAGTACTAGAAAATGAGAATCAAGAAGGGACCATATTATTCAAAGTATTACTGTATTTTTTTTCCTTCTGATAAGGTCCCATGTATATGAACAATAACCCTTTGTATTTAACAAGGTAAATACAAAGGTAAGGAATAACAACAGTAAAATCACCGTGCTCTCTGGCTGTTTCTGTATATCGTGTAGAAGTTGTTTTAATCTAATGTGTATTGTTGCATAATATCCCCAGGCACATTCAAGTAAAAGCTAAAGCTGTACAGAAAAGCCAACATTTTAAATGGGTCTTGTCATTAATGCTTTATTAATTGCCTCAGGCGATGCAAACCCAGAGCTAGGCAAGCTATAACAATATGACACTTTAAGGTCAAATTCAATTCCTGCTGTGTTTTATGGAGTGGGCCAAATATTGAGTTAACAGCAGGAAAGAACAATTTATTGAGCTTTTCTCCATCTCCTGATTATCTGATCTAAATTAGATCAGTTAGGTTGTTTTGCTCCAAAAACGAAACACCTTTTGTCCACTCAACTTCAAAGAATCTTTGATTGTTTGTGTTAGAACAATAAACTTTAGTAACATCTATTCATTTACACTATGCCTAGTGTACTGAATATAAAGAAATTAAATATATATAAATATAAAATATAATACAGCACCTTTTTTATCTTTACACAAAGAAAAATACCATAATGAAATTGCATGTTTATCCATTTATTTAACACATATGTTACCTTCACATCTGAGGTATCTCTTTGGCTGTTCCTCCAGGATCTGGCCACTGAAGAGAAGGTTCGATCTGGGTGGTCAAACTTGCCATCATTTGCATTTAGAAAGAATGTTGTAAAGGGCTCCTGTAGTTAATGAAATTAAGACAGATTAAGAAAACATTACAAGGACTCATGCAGCAAGTTTCTGTCAAAATCCAAATGCCTCTTGCAGATCAAAATATTTCATAAACGCAGAATTAAAGAAAAACATGGCACCTCATAGTTATATGTATGCATGGGTTTCTGCACTGAACATCTGAGTGTATTTATTGGCACTAACACATTTTGCACAAACAAATCTTGAGTTCTATACCGTGAGACTAATTACCCAGCAGTGGCAGACATATGTAGCTTTGTTCCAGTTCACAATGACTGCCTTCTTCACTGCAACCATGATAAACACATTCTGTGTTATTTATATAACTGAGCTGTGTTTACTCCTTGCATTTTGGTATATCAAAATCTTTTTAAAAATTCTACCTCTTAATCTTTCTTATGTTTTCACTTAATTGAAAAGAGCTCAGTAGGTTCCACTTTGCCTCAAGGTGAGAAGAATGGCTCTATGGTCATTATGAGGCAGATTACAGTTCTGGGATGTGCAGTTTTATCATTAGTTTGGGGCAGAAGTAAAGAGATTCAATGTTCAGAGTCTTTACTTTTGCTAATTCTATCTGAAACCATACTCCCAATTCTTACTAAATGGAAGCAGCCACCAGCTTTTGGGGAGGAAGAGCTCAAGTATTGGACAGTCTGGATAACCCATTTTGATGTCACTACATTCCACTGCAGGGGAGGGGTTAACAGTGGACCAAATCCTTAATTTGACAGTAGAACCTGAATACTGAGATAATTGCCAGAAACTTGGATTTCCACCACTACTCCATTAGCTCTCTTACTCAGCTAATAGTTGGCAGTGTGTCTACAGGGATGGAAGTTGCTTCTTCCTCTTGGCCAGAGTCTCATGGGGAATGTTTTAAAGAGGGTCCCTTTCATTAAATTCATACCCAAACTTATTTGGTTGCATATCCTGATCATTTAGAAATTTTGTTAATCAAAGCAGCTCATGATTACCAGATCACAATTGTTATTACTGTATTATTCATCTGTTATCTGAATTTTATTCTAAACATACTCTTGTTTCCTTTTATGAAATTTTTTAACAAGTCAGGGAACTTCTCCATTAAAAAAGAATTTTTGAGGGAATTTTGCCACATTATACACATTGTGTGTAAATTGTCTTAGATGTAATAGGTATGAAGTAACCCGTGTTTACGTAGTCCTTAAGATTAATTAAAATATACATGAGGAAAGCATGGATGCAAAAATAGTGAAAATATCCAAAAAAAGAGGAAAATAAAAGATGGAATTCAAACTTTCAGAGACCATCGTTTCTCTACCTTTATTCCACGTCTTCCCAATTAATTTTTTCTATCACGCCCAACAGTCATCACAGGATGCTTTCTTTCAAAAAAAAAACCCTCAAACATATTTTTTTCCTCTTAAAACATTAGAAATTTGTTTTTAAAAGACACAGTCAAAAGAATATTATCTCATAAATATACTTTCATCCATGCATTTATTCCAATCAGAGAATCCTAGTATGCGCTAGATAATTAATTAAAATAATAGAATTAGATACAAAATCATCACAATATAATTTCTTGTTGGAAGACCCTAAATCCCATTGCACAATCGCTTTATTTTCACTTGTGAATATTGAAAGGCTGTGTGGGGAGGAAGAGATTTATAATTTAAATAGAATATTAAAATTTAACAGTAGCTCAACTTGATAAGTAGTATAAACTACCACAAGGAACTGAAATATTGAAAGAAAATAAGTTTTTATCTATCCAGATTTTCCAGTGCTCCATATAGTGAACATAATGTAAAATATAAATGAAAATGTGTCAGATTAAGACCCAGAACTACAAAATGGAAACCAATATACACAGAAATTGGATGACATAATTCATCCTAAAATTCTATTAATATTATAATTTTATTAAATTCACATGTTTAATATTAGAATTATTTTGATTTTAAATTAATTCCTCCTCCCAATTACCTGCATATATTTGCAATAACAATTATGCTATGTTTTCTAGCTTGCCCTGACTGAAAAACATTATATGTTCTTGATTCGAGCACAAATAATTCTGTGTTCTAACAACTCCTACCCATCACTTTTTTCTTTATAAGATATATGTAATTTTTGTGAATATTATTGTAGAGCAGACTGTGGATCATTGCAGAGGTTCTGAAATCAGAAGCAGTTGATGGATTTTAAAAAAAGCAGAAACTAGAAAAATGATGTAATTACAATAAATTATGTAAAAATATTAATCCAGACTTCCATGACAACATTATTTTAAGCATCTGAGACAAATACACAAAAGCAATAAAATTCATAATCAAGGATTAAACTTTTAGTAGCTGAGCACTACAGGGTGCCCTATTATGCTATCCTGCCATGGCCTGTTGTGCCTATCTTTTTGGATTTTTAATCCTTAGCAGAAATTCAGAGATTTCACTTGCTTTATCTCAGACCTCTAACATAATTTTAAGGTAATTTTTATTCTCTTGGAAGTCAAGTGCTTATATTATATAAATATAATTCATATCTGTATTCAATATACTCATTTAAATACTGTTATCCTATGATACCGATTACTGTCATTTCATGTAAAGATTTTGTTGCTGTGAAAGCTATAAAGCAGCACAACGTTTTCATTATAACTTCATCTCACTCGTTACTAATATTCTGAATAAAATTCATGCCTTTTTCACTGCCAACAAGAAGAGAAACTCGTGGGGTACTTGATTACATTGAACACAATGATTACATTGAACACAATGATTACATTGAAGCTTGAGCTGTGAGAACTAATTTTTCCATTCAATAGCACTTCTCTCCCTCCCTTCCCTTTTAGCAGCACCCAGACTCATTTGAATCCTTTATGGTGGGAGTAAAGGAGAGAGGAGGAAAGGATATGATCATTCTAAGACATCCTATGTCAAACAAATATGTCTTTCCAGCCATTTGTAAGAGGAGAGAGAATGTAGGGGTTTGTCAGAGTGACATACACCTTTTGTCTGATATATCTGTGATACATTGTACTGCTCAAACCTAACAAAAAGAAGACCCAAATCCACTTCCGTTTACCAGATGACATCCAGTCCTCCTCACCTTTGAATCTCACTAAAAATTGGTTTTAACTCAATCAATCTAACTCATAATAAATCCAGAATTTCTTCCACCTGGTACAAATATGCAGTCATTGCAACAGAAACCGGAAGACAATTATTCTCTCCAAACATCTTGACTACCACGTTAGAGAATCATGCTCTCAAATACTGATCTCTGTTCCCATGAAGATGCAACTAATTTAGGCAAATATAACTTCTTCAGTAGCAATTATTGAGAGCATCCAATTGTACCATAACTCTATCTTATTTCTCCTAAAAATCTGAAACCAATGCTGATATCCACATTCTACGTGATTCAAGTCAGAATTCATTCTTGTATTTTTCTTTTTCCTTCTGTCTACTTTTCAGGTCAAGTCACTGGACTATATGGAATTCTGAAGTAGCATTCTTGGTTTAAACTATTCTGTCTTCTGCAACTTAAATATTCACTGCTCTAGATGAAATGCATATGGAGAAAATGAGTCTTCAGGTGGTAAGGTCACCTAGCCATAAACTATGAAGAGTCAATTTCATTTACACAAAAAATGGAACTACATCAACAGAATATGTATTAATGATGAAAAAAAGGGAGAGATATCAAAATCAACTACACAGGACAGAACTGAGGCTAAGACATACAGCATCTTTTAAAAAACTAATCTGAGGCATGTATTGGGTTTGTGTGGCAAAATTTTGGTAATGGGGGAGGCTACAGGGGTGGCTTCTGTGACAAGCTTTCGCCATGCCCAATAGTGCCAATGCCAGCTGGCTCCAAGATGGACCTGCCACTGGCCAAAGCTAAGTCTGTCAGTTACAGCAAGGTGCCTTTATGATAATAGACTTAAGAAGAGTCAGGGAAAAACTGCAGAAGAACACTAGAGAGAGGAATGACAATACGTGAGAGGAACAGCTCTGCAGACAACAAAGTCAATGCAGGAGGAGGGCCAGGAGGTGCTCCAGGCTCTGGAGTGGAGATTGCTCTCCAGTCCATGGTGCAGACCATGGTGAGGCAGCTGTGCCCATACAGCCCATGGAAGTCCAGAGGGGAGCAAAGATCCACCTGCAGTCCCTGGAGGAATCCATGTCAGAGCAGGTGGATGCCTGCAGGAGGCCATGACCCTCTGGAAAGCCTGTGCTGGAGTAGGCTCCTGGCAGGGACTTGTGCTTCCATGGGGAGTGGAGCCCATGTAGGAGCAGGTTTGTTGGCAGGACTTGTGACCCCACAGGGGACCCACTACCGCAGTCTGTTCCTGAGGGACTGCACCCTGTGGGAGTGACCCACGCTGGAGCAGCTCATGAAGAACTGCAGCCCATGGGAAGGACTCACTTTGGACGAGTTCATAGAGGGCTGTCTCCCAGGAGCACGGGAAGAGTGTGGAGTCCTCCTCCCAAAGAGAAAGGAGTGGCAGAGACAACATACAATGAACTGAGCACAGCCCCCATTTCCCATTCCCCTGTGTGGGCGGGGAGAGAAGAGATTAAATCTAGGAGTTAAGCCCAGAGAAGAAGGGAGTGGACGGGAGGAAGGTAGTTTTAAGATTTGGCTTTATTTTTTCATTAGCCTGCTCTCATTTAATTGGTTCAAACTAATTTCCCCAAGCTGAGTCTGTTTTGCCCATGATGGTAATTGGTGAGGAATCTCCCCCTGCCCTTATCTCAATCCATGAGCCTTTCCTTATTTTTTCTCTCTCCTGCCCAGCTGAAGAGGGGAATAGTAGAGCAGTTTTGGTGGGTACATCCAGGCAGAGCCAACCCACCACAATACATCAGATAAAAGAAAGCATCTGAGGGAAATATAAGGCAGTAGGGAACAGATTATCACAGAATTGACTCAGAAGTATGATATTAAAAGCAATGTTTTCAAGACAACTGACAGAAACCAGATTGCATCTGTCAAAGCTGGAAAGAAAGATTTAAAATAGTTTTTAAGGTTTTGTGGCAATTACACAATTCTCTATATATACACTTCAGAGTGGCTGAAAGTTCCTTACCCACTGCAAATACTGTTTCTTCCAATACTAAGGTCTAGGCAGGCAGTTTTTTCCCTTGGATCTCCATTACTACATACTGTTTTGTTCTGCTTCTGTCTAGACTCTCACTTCCAATTTACTTTTTGTCATCGCTTTTTCATTTGTTTCCTTGCTTTTTTCTCTTTCTTTTGCTTTTCCTTTTCTCTTTTTCTTTGGTTTACACAGTCTTCTCCCATGGTTTGAGTTTGTACTCCTGTCCTTCACTCTCAATTTGTTGTCACTTTCTACCAAAAGCTCTACTGTAACACATCTTTTTCCATCACTCTTCTCCAGTCTCTCAAAATACTGAAAGCATTTTTCTGTCTGAATCTCTTAATCTCTTAATGTCACCTTCCTCTTTCTGGACTAGACTCTAATTTACCTTTTCTTTCATAGTCTTCTTCACAAACCCGCATCAAAGCTCTAGATCAAGAAATTCATGAGCAAGAAATACTACTTTAACTTACGGAAATCTGACCTAGCCTTATCTATCAATTTCACGGGCACAATCTTTTCCCTTAGGATATTTCATCCTTTATTTTGTAACAAAAATCTCTCTCTGTGGATCACTATGACTTTATAATCTTCATTGCCATAATCTTTTCCTCTCTACACACTTATTTTCAAATATCTATTTAGGGTTTCCATTTGCAGCCTTATCCAGTCTTATCATATTATTATCTTTTTTTCCTTTTCTGAGGTTCAAACTTTCCCTGGATCTGTCTTCTTCCACTTCTGTTGTCTACTCCCATTAGAGACTACTTTTTTTTGCTGGTCAATCATATTTAAATAATCTTTAAAATGCCTATGTAGGAGTGTCCCTGTATTTAAGTTATCTGTTGTTTTCACCTTTTCATTGGCAACCTCTTCTCTGGAAATCACTGGCTTCCTCTTCTGCTTTCTGTTCTCACATATACTGCTTGCTCTAACAAACGTAATTTGTCAGATCTATATTGCAAGGCCATCAAGACAAACACCTTGTTCTCTTGCTCTTTAGTTGAGAACACAAAGAGAGCAAGAACTCGTATAGTATTACATAAACAACAGTAGTAAAAACGACATTGCATTAGCCTAATACAGGAAATGAATACTCCTTGGTGTGTTGTACATTCAGCCTGTAAGCAGACTTCCAGCTCTGAGAATTTGCCAACTAGCAAGAGGGGATCTTTTACTGTATAGCAGCCAAAATGAATAGATAAACATGCAAATAAAACTACTGGTTTTAATCTACTTTAAGGCAACAAAGAAGCACATGTACCATAAAACGTATTCAGTAGATGAATAATTTAGCAACATTTAAAAGGAATATAATGGTCACCCAACACAGGACTGTAATCAACACTTAGTTTCCCATGGTTTAAGAAGTATATCCCAAAATCACAGACACATGAATTCTTCCCTTCTGAGCAGAAAGAAAGAGAACATGTCTAAGGGAAGCTGAGATGAGTGAAAACTCAATTATTGAGCTTTGTGTGGCTCTGTTTTGCTTTGTTGTATGCAAAACATGCTTAGAATACACCTTATGCAACAGATTTTTATTGGCAGGGTGTACTTTAACTGAAGTAATCACACAGTGACTCAATTTTTTTTCATTAATTCAGGTTTCTCTGTGAAACCTTCAGTATCTCATCAACAGTATCTCATCTTTATTATGTAAATCATTGGGATAACACATAAACTGAATTCAGATTCATTCTATCTTTGAAGTTTGGTCCCCTTCCCCAGATCTGATTTTGGTGATAGGATTTAAGCATGAGGTTTCCAGAACTGACATAACAGTTTGGAGTTAGAATCCACATTTTTACATTTCTGAAAACTGTAGAGATACTAATTAATTTAGAAGCATATTTGCATAAAATATTACTCCATGCTGCTTTAATATAAAACTGGTTATCTAATACCCCTCTCAATCTGAAAGTTTAATGTTCTTACAAAAGGCTTTCTTTTTCAATGTTGCATAGATCTGTCCCTAGCTGAAAATAATAAATGCATATGAGCAGAACCAGATTTCTGTATTGTCTAGAGATATTTTTTGGGAGGTGGATTTAGTTTTAGATGCATTTTTCTTATCGTATAAGTCCTTATACCACCACAATTTTATGTTTAAATTTATTTTGGATTGTCTGGGTAGGAAAGACCCCCTGATCACTACAAATGAGTACATAAAGTGTATCTAGAGAGTTTCTGAGATTTTAAGGTAGGGAAGAACAATGACATTTTAATAAAAAGGTGCTTTCATAAAGAAAAAACAAAACAGTGGTAAGTGACAGAAGAGATGCTGTAGATAAAGATATTAATGAAAACCAGGATCCAGAAATACTTACAATACGAACAAGCCAAGCCAAGGTAGAAGTGGATGTGGAGTAGTGGGTGTTGTAATGATAAGGTGGAGTCTGATCATCTTCCCATGTCTCATACCGCTCTGCATAGAAGACAGCTCTCTTTGGGTTCAAAGCACCAATAGGCTGTAAAGTGACAAGAGGTCAATTATGTTATCAGCATGTCTGATATTACATAAGTTAATTCTGTGTTAAGGTTCACTACACAGGAGACTCTGCAACCAAACACATTCCATTCTGTAGTAACCCCTGAGATTGCTGTAAGCTTAGAATTTATTTTCAAAGGCTTTGTGTACTAGAAGTCTTATGAGTTTCCTTATTTTAATTGACAAATATAAGCGATCCACATCTGCAAACTTTCAAGACCTTCTTGAAGTATAAGTTGTTTCCCAATTAGTTCAGTAACATCGTTCTGGAAATAGACTTCTAAAACTGCATTTAAAATGCATTGAGGCCAAACTAATATTTCTGTTGCTGTCATTCACCACAATCACACAGCTAATGAAAACTGACTTTTGCTCACACAGGATACTTTGTAATGCACAGTTCAGGATGAAAAGATTTCACGCGGAACTGCTGATGGTGTCTGGTGATCCTAAGCAGAAATACTTAAAAACCACGCATAGTCCTCAGGACTGGATGTACTTTCTGACTGAACAATGCCACGTTTCACTGCATAAAGCAAACAAGCTTTGTATTTGAAAACAATAGAATGTGGAAATTATTCACAAATTCAAAGTTCATTCTGAGCAAACTTAAAGGGCAATCCAACAAATTAGGTGAAAAACAAAAGAGATGTAAGGCAGTAGTAGGAATTATTGGTTTTGATATAGCTACTTGGGGAATACAAGCTTTTAATGATTTTTTAACCCACTTTATCTCAGAAGTTTTTGCAAAATGTATTTGTTATTGTGTGACGTAAAAGTTACTTGGATAAAGAAAATACAGATTTTAGCTTTTATAGTAAAATTAACCAAACACAGAGTTTAATATTTAGAGGACAGCACACTTCCACACCAAATAATTGTACAAACTTATTGTAGTTTTAAATTATTACTTGATTTGCATTAATCAATTTTAATTAAATATTATTAAGGGTATTACAACTTGAAAAAAAACATATAGGCAAGGACTTTGACCCTTTTCAAAATGCTAACAGTATTTTTGCATTTTATACCACTGCACAATTTTTCTACTGAATTAAAATCCAAAGTAATTTGGAAAGGAAATGCCAGTACAAGGTCAAATCACTGTGCTTCACTACACTAGATATGAAATTAAAAATTTTAAAGCAACAGGTATTTTATTCTTTCAGCAGGGCTATGTTTTTTGAGATGGCTGCTTAAAAGGCTGACATAGAACATGATGTTTTCTGATTTAGAGCTTGTTTTTAAAGAGCAGTCTTTGGTGAACACTTACAATTTAAAACATTATGATTTCAGTATTTTTCACATTAAGCACTCTGGATGCTTAATACTTTGCTTTGTCATGGAGATGTTAATAGTTTTCTCATATGTGTAAAATGATTGAGTAATCCCAAAGGATCGGTGTTATCTGGTGTAGACTGCACTGAAAGACCTCACAAAACATTCTTGAAGGAGAAGTATGAGCCATTCCCTAACACTTTCCAGGCTCGTTTCCCAAATACTGGAAATAGGAAAAAATAAATATTTGCATTTTTGTTATACTTGCTTTCGTTACACATCGTGCCAGTGTCAGGAAACACACTGGCTGTATTATAGCCTTTAAGTTATCATTATATAAAAATGATTGTTTAACAGCTTCCTTGAAAGAGAGATTCTTTTCCTATTAGACTGACAAACTGTGCAGATATATGTGCACTTTGCTGAATTATATCAGGCTCTGGGTTGCTTTGGGGACTGGATGGAACCTGCTGACACCACCCTCATTAAGGTACTGCGCATCCACTTCTCTGGCAGAAAAAAATCCGGTCCCAACTGCACATTTCAAGAGCTAAAGCAGTAATTCACACCGTAGTCTGTTAAAATGAAATGTTCACCCCCTCTGAGAAGGGAACACAAAATAGCAGACAAATCGGTGAGATTGTATTTGGTAATGGAGAAACACCCTGAGAATATCTCTTCCCTCCACTATGAAGGTGCATCTTATCCTATGCTGCAGTGAATTCTGAGGCTACGGAAGACAGAGATGTCATCTGTCACAATATTATTTTACATATATGTTTGAAGGCACAGTGGAGAATGAATATGATGATTAATGCAAGATTGAAAATACGGAAAACTCCTGGCCTCTCAAAATATTGCTGATGCTGATTAGAAGTCTTTCATCAAACAAGCGATGTGTTTTCATTATTCACTGTAAATTGACTACAGTAACAAGGCCTGTGAGGTATAGTGATGCTCAAAATAATTACAAGGTATTTTATTTTATAGACTAGCAAAATTTTAATGATGGTTCAATTGATACCTTTAAATAACATTTTTAATATAATATATATAGTTGTATTTGATAAAAAGGTAATTTCTCTCAAGAATTTGACAATAATTTTTAAAGTCACATAAAATACTACTCAAACATATCATCATGTTTTCTAGGTTGTTCAATGAGAAGTGTTATTTCAATTTAAAATATAAAAGATATAAGGATGTAAGATCATGCATTCCCATTTTCATGTAAAAATGCCTGTACAAGCAGCTAAAATAATCTACCTTCAGAACATATATGATTAATTGTATTATATAATAAAACTGAAAAGCTGTATTCTGGATTACCTTCATCCTCATCAATATTCTTTTCAGTGTCACTATCTACTTTTTTTCTTTCAATTACTTTAGAATTCATTTGAAGAAAAATCCTGAAATGCACAAAACATCTGCTGAATAAAATGGAGTCTTTAAGTGAAATACCAATGAGATTCATTTCTGTTCTTGCATGATAATGCAATTTTCATGGGAAAAATCTCTGGGAAGAATCTTTATTGGGTCCTTTCCCCATAGAGGAAGGAAGGAAGGAAGGAAGGAAGGAAGGAAGGAAGGAAGGAAGGAAGGGAAAGGAAGGAAAAGAAGTGAGGTAGAGCTTGTCTTGAGCTCCTCTAGAGGGGATAGTGTGTGAACACAGCCCCATTTATGCAGAGATGACAACTGGGATCCCAGAAGTGGCGCAACTGTCTCGATGCAGCACTGCATGGGGAGGAGAGCTGGGAGCTGCCCATGCTTACACAACTCTGCAGCTTCTACTTCGGCCTTGCATAAGTTAGTGCTCAAATCTCTCTCTCTTTTTTTTTTTTGGCAATTTAAAACTTGTTGATTAACCCCAAATAGAACAGCTTTTGTATACACAAAGACCAAGCACTTTCTGAAAGAAAAAAAAAATCCACAAATAAAATAGCAGGGAGTAAATTCTGCGAGGTCTGCCCCTGGCTTCTTTAGTGTTATTTTAATGTCCATGTGGGAAAATGCTGTTATCCAAGGCAATGGTAAGAGTTCATCCTTCAGTGAAGACATAGATTTTCTGTAAAGACCTTGAATCTCAGTTGTACAAACTAGCAATTAACCCAGTTTTACTCTGATGAGGCACGGGTCCTACCAGATGACAAGTTCTACAGTAATTGTAGTCTCTCATGTTTCTTGGGAAATTGTAGGATATATGGACTTTTGGTCACTTTTCATAGCTTTACTATGCCCTTTGCAGCCTAGTGAGTCAACTACCTCAGTTTTAATCTAATATCATGGCTATAAAATGCAGATAAATTTTATTTATGGATCAATCCCTGTAACTTCACATAATGGAAGAAAATAATTTTATTTCCACTTGACTGAGATTCTGCTGGTGTGTGCACTGATTAAAATGACTTGCACAAACAAGACAAAGGAAAAGCTCAATCTATATACTATGTCTCAGTCCATATCTTAACCATAAGACAAATACAGAAATGGAATTTGAGTCAAATAAATTGTTCTAAACATTATTGAAAAAGTTCTTTTCATAATGTTCTATAAAATGCTTTTTCTAAACACACCATTTGTCTTTTTATTGCAAAAAAGCCCTCTGTAAGGACTCATATTAAACAGAATTAGCTTCCCACAAAATGGTTTTATAAGATATTCTTTACTCCAAACAAACAGAACAAATCACTGTATGACTGTGGCCTATTCAGCCACTTCTCTTCTGATGTACTAAAATCTGCTGTTTCAGTTTATTTTATGTTTCTTTCTTCCATTTAAAAATAAAGTAAGTATTTACTTTAACATTAAAACAGACTACTATTAATGCCTTTCTTTTTTTATCTGGCTAATCTCTTTAGATATCTGGCCTTTGAACAAGTCAATGCATATTGTCAATACATCTAATGTTTACATCCACTGGGCATGTTTTGTTAGTTCATGTAATACTTACTTCTTTGCCATCTATCTTCCTAGAACTAGATACTCTTATGAGAGCAGAACTGAATGTAGCATCCTATTTATCTAGCCACTGAAATATTCAGCTTATCTTGACTCTAATTCATGCAGCAGCTACCTTATCTGTTGGGTTTTTTTGGGTTTTTTTTTCTTGGTAACGCATTGCACAAAATTGTAGCTGGGTACAAAAGCAATATTGAACGCGGCTTTATTTAGCTCTGGCTGAAAACTGCCTGAGCTTTTCCTGACTGCTTGCTTTTTTATTAAAAAAATGAACAACAGCCTATAAATAGGACATCTTAGAATGATACTTTAAACTTAAAAATAAATTTCAATTTCATCTAAATTTGTAAACAGATTTTCTTCAGCGTCCTAATATGAAAACCAGGTATCAACAATATCAAATATAAGAGTACTCACAGATTCATAGTACCAGAGTTTCACTCAGTAAATGAACTTTTTATTTAAGGAAAACACACGTATAATTGTGTGGCTTTAATTGTGTGTAGTTTTTCTTCTGATGGAAGAGTTGCATGTGATAAAGAGAGAAATTTAATTTTACGGAAACTGATTTCATTTTTCCAACAAAGGGCTCTTAATGAGCCCATAAACTCCATTCCACAGCATATACATATTTGGAAATATTAAGCGTGGTTGCCTTGAAATATTCACACTTGGATGTGTTCATTTGCATTATTACATTTAGAAGCCTTGGGGCTTTATCACTTCCTTTTCTTGAAATGGCACAGTAATAAGGAAAAGTGGTTATGCTTATCACCACCCATCAGTCAAACACCTTCTATATTAACAAAACATCATTTTTTCCACTCAGTGAATGGGTGTGTGATGTTTCATACACATGTCAATATTAGTATTACTTTGCCTGGTGAAGAAATCATTTTATTTAACAGAATGTATGACTGGAAGTAAATGAGGAGAGATTCCCGTTTACACTTTAATGAGCAGGGACAATGCAGCATGTCAAAACCATGCATTCACTATAATTTAGGAGTAAAAGTCATACAGTTTTATACAAACAAACCATACCACATTTTAAGTGTCTTGAACTTCACAAAAAATCAGTGTATAGTAAGGGCTATGCACTGTTTCCTGTACATGTTTCCAGGACTAATGTTTAATATCCTAAGTATTCTTCCAAAGCAAATCTCAACAAAGAAGAAAATAAGCAGATCACCTGATGGTTTGATACTGAAAAGATAATCTATGTATCTATGACAGCCTCTTTCATTAGCTTTTGATCCTGTCAAACAATAAATATAACCTTTAACCTTGTATATGTAATGAATAAAACTTGAACCTACACTGTCTAATCAAATGAGAAGTCCAATATATCCCACAAACAGTGGGACATGGCACATTCCATGCCCATGAACCCTGGTTTTAAATCTAAAACTATATGTAAAAGGAAAAAAACCAAAAAGCCTTGATAAGAGAATTTCCAAACATCTAAAAGAAAAAGGGCAGAGGAATTTTCACACTAACATTTAAATATAATTGTTCTGAGAGAACAAGTAATATCTGGATGTAAAAATACCACAGTAAGGAGTGCTACATAAAACCAGAATAAAATCGAATAGAAGATGGAAGGAAAGAACAAGCTACATGTTCAAGACGGCTTTGCACAAATGTAACTAAGTTTGGACTAAACGCAAAAGGCACATGTTTCACTCCATTACTGACATCATAAGCCAGACAAACACCTTTAATTTCCTCTCCAAAAAACATACAAATTGCATTTGATATGTATGTTCACTTAGGAGTTATGATATCACAAAGGTGGTGTATCATATTTTATACAGAAAGCCTAGAAGCCAAAGGTTAAAAAATTTCAAAAGTAGTGTCGACAATTATCAGAACTGACACTAGAGTTTTGTATGAACTTTGAGCAAGAATACACAAAATAGTTTTTAAAAGCTAGATTTAGCACCTACATTTAACTACAAAAACTATTTTAAACCAAGAAAACAAAGCATGGTAGGTGATTTCTCTTTTAATTTTATTGCTTTTGTGGGCTTTTTTACCATATATGGAATAGTGTTAGAATTCTAAATAATTTCAGAGGATTGTTTGAGGACTATTAATTGCTAAATATCAAGTGATGCCTTGAGGTGAAACCTAAGGTATCACAAGGACAGAGGCTTTGTGAAACTAAGAAGGGCAAAATTTGCAGGGAGACAGAAGGTCAGGAACTGACAAAGGAGATTTTATCCATCAACAGTTTAGCTGGAGGTTCTGATCTGCCATCAAATCTGCAGGAACGTGTCCCCATTGCAGGGCAAAATCTGACAGAAGGAAGTTGCTCCTCAAGGAAAGGATACTGTGTGGGCCTGCCCCAGAGGTTTGGCTGAGGCTTGATAGCTTGTTCAATAATGTTAAGAATAAGTCACTAACTCCTGCTTTTAAGCACCAGGCTACTCAGGATTCACCTCTATGACAAGTAAAAAAGGGACTCCCTTACAGATACAGGACAATATTGAAAATGAAAACAGAATTGGCAAGGCAGTGCCTCAGAGACATTAAAATTTTTAAGCTTTTTACCGATAATGCAAAAATTGAAACAGGACGCAAGTTCCACTTAACAGTTCCCAAGTAAGGTATTCCATAATAACCAGCCACTTCATTTTAAAATAAATCATTAACCTACTTTTCCTTTTAAAACCATGGTGAAATGAAATCTATCAGATATTATTATAATGAACACTGCAAAAAATTGACAATTACAACCCTTTTATCCTGAGGTATTCTACAACACTTTAGAGATTTCACAGGTGTTTTCTCATATATCCATGGGATAAATGCAGCCCAGACATTGCCAGAAAGGAAAGATAATTTTCCTTGACTAGTTCTGTGTAGGCTTTTCAGTGGTCAAAACCCCAGCTGTTCCAGAAGAAACCACCAACAGCTTTGGTAAGTTTTCAAATTGGCAAGAAAAGGTGCACATGGCATGGATTCTTGATGAAAAATAAAGAGCCATGGACTTGATTTTACATTTCCTTTTGAGGAGAGCACTAATAAAAATACAGTGATACTTAATAAGCTAGACAAGCACTAATTCCATAATGAGTCTTTGTTAACTCATGAGGAAAACCTGTCTATTCAGCTATGACACTACTTTCTGTAGCATTTACATACTTTAGTAGATTGCTATAAAAATGTGGATTGAACCAAACTAAATACCTAGTGAAGGACTCATGAGACACTGTCTAATCTTGTTGCACTTCACCACATGCAGTGCTATTAATACTCAAAGAAAGTGAGTTTGAGAGATTTTGAAAAGTGTAAGCACCTTAATGAAAGGTTTATCTCTCTGAACAACTCTAAACCAGCAATATTTTTATACATCTAAGGAACAAGCCAGTGTAAAATGATCACAGGTCTTTAAGTCATGTCTGTGGATCTTTTATTGTTCTTGGCACAGATTACAATGGTGTTACAGAACTGAAAAACACATTGGTGAAACATACCTACAATACTGTGAAAGGTCAGAAGTTTTACATAACGGAAGTATCAAACAATTTATTTCTTTTTGAGGCATACTGTGAATGTAATGTAAATTCTGGGTTCATTTGCTTATTTGGTTTTTTTACTTGTCTAAGAAAAAAAGGGAGAGTAAACTTAGATGTCTCTATCTGCTCTTATGAATTCAAGTCCTACTCAAATTATTTTGGAAGTCTTACAAAAGCAGGCTTCCAGGAATGGTTACAATACATCTGGAGGTCCTGCAAGCACACTCTTTCCATCAGAGATGAAACTGTGAAATATCCAGGGCAGGATGTCTCCACTGCTCCCCAGGATGTGTGCTTGCAGGGAGACGAGGAAAGAAATCCAGACTTAAAACAGAAACCCCAGAAACACTCATGACTGACCAGCAGCAGAAGGGAATGCAGGGGCTGCAGCACAGGTCTGCAGAACAGGCCTTGGGGGTAATTTTCTCCTCTCCAGCCTCACTCCTTAAGGCAGTGAGTGACAGCTTCCTGTGGTTTTGAGCCTCACTCAATTTGTACAAGCAACTTCCCCCTCCTGGCTGAGGAGCTGTGGTAAGGATTCAAGAAAGCTGTCACACCAGACAACAGAAACCTCACACTGGGGGTGTTGCAGGACTACCCACCTTCACTGGCAAGATAGTGCATACTTTCATAGTTGATAGCAACCAGGAATGATACTTCCCACAACTCAGTTTCGAGCCCACTTTTTTGTCTGTATTTTAGCTGGCCAAAAGTAGAGCCCCTCCACATGTTTCTGCTATGCTTGGCCAGGACAGACCTTCTCTGCAGTCTGTTAACACAACCAGAGTACCAGAGCTGGGTATTGATGACAATGTGGTGCTATTCGAGAAAAAAATACCAGGAACTTTTTTATTATAAAGCACTAACTGCCCAAATCTAGTTGGAAGGAAAAAAACCCCAACAAATAACAATAAGGACCAGATACTCCAGGATCTAAAATACAAAATACCTCTTTACTAACTACTAAACCAAAAGGATGTGCTGATACTATATTACTATTCTAGTCACTGCAAAATAAAGTGAAATGTTAGTCCAAGCTTTTTATTTCCAAAGGATCAGCTTTTATAAACTAACAGGGATAATTAGTGAGATCAAGTGGTCTGATGCACTCCTGTGCCATAAGTCAGATGGTACGGAGGAGCTGCAGATTTGGAACCAGACAAGTCAGGGACATGGAAGTAGCATAATGTAGATATTCAGTATAAAATAATTCTAAAATAGAAAAGTCTATTTCAGACTTGAGTTTAAGATAAAGACCTTACTTAACCAGACTATAAATACAAAACAAAATCTCTTTCTAAAAGGGCTGGTTGACTGTTTTTAACAAAAATGAAGCATACCTTTGAAAGATCTCTGAAGTTGCCTGGAAGGGTCAGATCTAACTCTTCAGATTCATAGTTTGTTAAAACCCACGGAAATACAGGGTATTGGTTCAGATCATTGTACGTTCGTCCTATTGAAAAGGAAAGTTTTAAGAATTAGGAAATAGTGTCCATTTGTCCAGCTAGAAAAAAATCTAGTGATTACATTTGTTGCTTCACATGTTCCCAGTTCTCATCACTTGACAGAATCAGGTATAAAACTTCCAGACAAAAGCAGCCATTTAGATGCACTTAACTTGAACCAGAAGTCAACACACAAACTGAAATAATATAAAAAGCACAGTATCTTTTAAGTTCAACTAAAATGCACCCTATGCCAACAAACACTTTCTTTTTTATTTCCATTGAGATATTTCTATAGCATGAATGTAGAAATTTAAAAGAACTAGACTATTATTTTTCTAGCAGCTTTATGAAGTATCATAGCTAGCAAAGATTAAATGAGATTCCAAACAGTAAGGGGCTAAATTTGAGGTTTGCAAATCTAGGTCTATCCTAGATAGTCCCTGCTAAGCCATCATTCCCTATGGCTCCTCTTCACTGAAGAAACGGTGAGATTCCACGGCAACTGTGGAATCAAAGTGGTGAAAGTCATGTTTGCTGAAACACTGTTTTGTAATCACTTTGAAAATTAAAAAACAGTTGTCCCCCTAAAAGGCAGAGCTGACTATCCCAGGCCACTCTCTTCAATCATGAAAGAAACACTGCTGTCATCCCAGCAGCTCAAATGGGCAAAAGCCGCCTTTAGATACCATTTCAAAAGATCAATCTGCATTGCAATGAACTGAAAACTATGAATTCATCACAAAGAGAAGTGTGTTTGGGAAAGGCTGTTATTTCTGTGTTCTCTAATATTTAGTAGAATCTAACATTTCAGCGATAAGACAAACGAAATTTCTCAGTACATATCCGTCCACCTTACTGATATAGTGAGAACCACACAATATGCAGTATGAGTCTTAAAAAAAAAAAAAATCAGGTCATAAATATATGTGTGTGTTTATTTATATAATATAATTAGCAGACTGAAATAATCCAGGTTAACAATTCCCAGTCCTGCAGCAGATTTACAGCCCTGTCTCACTAACTGCTTCCTTCCAGATTCTGGACAGATTCCTGGGGTACAAAACCCAGCACAGGAAAACACAGGCTTCCTTGTTCTGAGTAGCAGTTGCAATTCAAAAATCAGTTCTGCTTTAATGAAATGTGAAACTTTCACTGCTCTACAAACACCTTATTTTTTCAATAGAAGTTGATGAACAAAACGAAGGTTTTCATTTTGAACATAGTTTCACTGAATACAGGAGAAGTGCATATTCTTAATAATTGTGCATCCTCATTTTTACACTCTGAGCACACAGATGTTCACACGAATATGAAAAAAAAAATTAAGGTGCAAATATAACTTTGTTAAAAAAGCAATGCCAGCAATGTGTACTACATACACAAATAAAGATGTATAGAAACAAAACCACTTCTTCTTTAATATCAACAATGAATGAATAAATGAATGAATGAATGAATGAATGGAAAATGACTCTTGGACAGAACAAGAATGTATCAAACAACTAAATCAAGAAGCATACCAAAATTTATCCTTGTAGTGGAGGAAAAGGAAACGTATTCTCTGGTAGAATATTAATTATTTTAGACTTTCGGGAGGGGGCTCTATATTTCTTGAAGAAACACAACTCTGCCTTATTTTCCACATCCATCAAATCAGAATATTATTTTCCTCTTTGGCAAAGGTTTAATTACATATGACTTGTAAAGTTTCTTGATATTATCAAATTGAGGGTGCTATAAAGTATGGCCTCTATAAAACTACAGCTTCATACAATAAATTCTCACCATCAGAATATTTAATTGAATTAACAGAAGAGCGTGCAAAAGCTTCCACAACAGAAAGACATTTGTTTTTATGCAGAGAGCAGACTAAAAGAACTTTGAGATCCAGGAAGAGGATGACTGAGATGACTCTAGTCTATTACAAAGCATAAGCAAAAATGAAGATTCTTCAAATTAAAATTTGTATGGAAAAGAGCTCATAGTAATAAAAATCTTCAACTGTAACCATTTTATAGAAGCATTCAAAAAGCAAGAACATCCTTTTGCAAAATTTTAAAAGGAAATGTGGGGTGATACAAAATTACTTTTAATTTTAAAATTGAGATTTTTTCATATTGTGGTTTCATTTAATTTTGATACTAATTTCATTCACTTTCAATATTAAGTCAACAAGTTTTTGACATTTTTTCCCAGTCCATATGGGAAAGTCATAAATATGTGAATAGGGCAAGAAAAAAGCAATCCTGAGCCTAGCTGGTGTATGAGTTCTCTTTGGCTGAGAGGTTACTTAAAGCATAGACACAGGCAGAAATTACCATGTGACATTACCTCCGTGTCAGAACACTGCAGTAACTCCTCTGTGCAGTTTTTTACCCCACAATGAGAAATAATTTGAAGCAGCTTCTCTCTCAGCTTAGGTAGGATGCATTGAAAACAATGAAGCCTTCATGATTATGTATTTGGTAAATATAAGCATAGTCTTGTGAAAAAAATAAAATATTATGTTCTCTCCTACTTGAATTTTTATAAAACATGTTTTATTTATGAAGATATTAACTACTAAGAATAGCTCTTAATTTGTTTCATAAAAAAGCAAATGATTTATTTTTCACAATTAAACAATTTTCCCCTTAATATCAACAAATAAAACTTACTCGAGAAGATAAACCTAATTCAAATTGTGAAAGGAGACCAAACCTATGAGGTAAGACCACACATTTGTACTTATCTGAGCGGAGGACAGTGATCTAGGCCTATAATGGGATTACAAATCCCTAATTCTAAACATGCATAAATATTAGTGGTTTCACTTTATTAGAAATGCTGTCTTGATCGGTTCTGGCTTCAAAATTGATTATTTTCAGAGTAAAGTCAGCAGATGAATATACTTAGCTATCTCATCAATTGTCTTGTGCTTCCAGCAAGAATTATTTGGTCCTTTCTTTAGCTAAATAAATATAAAACATAAACCTGTATGGCTATTGGTAGTCCCTATACCTTTTCAGAAGCTTCGGATTTCCCCTCAAGTAGGCTTACAGAGATTAATATTAAAGGCTGAATATTAAATATCGCAAGCCCTGTGACACTAATCTACTTGAACAATAAAAATGAGGCATAGTAAATGAGATCTCAGAAATACTGGATATGTTTCTTCATTAAAAAAAAAACCTTTTTAATTAAACCATCCAATTTAATGTTTTTATATGGCACTTTAGTTTCTAAGGTAAAGTGAGCTAGAGACAGCTGACAAAGAAATTATAACTGCAATTCCTTGGTGAAAATGTTAATGACAGCAAAATATTGTTTAATTAGATGATTGCAGCATCTGGATTAACACTCTTTAAGAGCGATGTTCCTGTGCTTGTCTGCTTCTTCACACTTTACAGACATTTTGTCATCTCTAGGCCATTAGGAAAGAATTTTTAATGATTTTTCTAGAAGTAAGTAGTTCGAGTTACATCTAATTAGATGACAATAATAAGCCCAACACATGCAGTAGCTAAATATATACATAATTAACCAGTGAGGGCTTGTACATCACAGAGTAAAAAAGTGGAAAATGCTAAACAGGCAAAAAAAAATGTGAGGGGGAAGAAGTTCATCTGAATTTATTACCTAACTGAAGATGTCATTTTTTTCCACAAACCTTTAAAAATAATTCCTTCCCAGTACAAGAAATTAGTCACAAAAATTATGGATGCAATTATACTCCACTTCTTTTAACAGCAGTGGCATGTAGGATTTAAAAGAATTAAAATTCCAATAAATACAAATGCAAGCACACATTTAATATACTGCAATTCGAAATCAAACAGCAGAAAATTAGTTAAATACTGAGAAATAGATTTGAAATCTAGACTTCTAGCTAAAACAGTGAGCACCGCAACGATATTAAAAAACAACGTCTTGTTCCCATTCCTCTTGATACCTTTTGCTGCAGTGGGATGACTTTTAAGTACTCTTTTCAATAATCTTTTAAATGAGACTAGTAAAAATTACTTGTTTCCTATATCACCCAGAGGGTTCAGCTGACACATATGCTGGTCCTGTGCAGAAAGGACAATTAGTATAATCATTGTGGTTTCCAAGCCTTCAAAACAAAAGGATCTCTGAGAATGAAGTAGGTAGAAGGAGGAGGGGGAAGGTGACCAGGAAGGCTTATGTCTACACAACCAGGACAAAAACCAGGGGCATGGAGAGTATAACACTGAGACTGATTGATAAGTAGCAGAGTGCAGTGTTTACCTTTGGGAGAAAAGCCCAGAGCTGTAAACATGATGAAATATGCTCGAGCCAGAGAAGAGGGCAAGAAAGAGGTGAAGAGCTTGGAAACAGAATAGGGAGGTGAGAAAATAGATGACTAGAGGGCCAGAGAAACAGGTTGAAACAAGACTTTAGAGAGTTTGAAGATGGAGAGAGATTTTAACTGAAATTGCAATGAGACATCAGGACAACACAAGTGCCAGAAATCACATATACTTGGATAGGAAATGATCTAGAAAGAGAGATCTTTGGAAGCTGAAGTAGACAGTAATTAAGTCATGAGCATAGATCTCAGCAGAAAGAGTTAAACTAAAAATGAAGCATGGCAATGTTTCAGAGGGAGCAATAGGATGATGTAAGAATCAAAGAAAACACCACAGAACAATGGATTTTTTTCCAAGAGGTTACTTCAAATATTAAGAACATACAGAACAGCCAGGGGCCATACTTCTCAGGACAGATATACCAGCAAACCAGGGAGAGATTTAAGACGAGATTAATGTATTTATTTCAGTGGTTCTGTTAAACAGAGACCAACCAGTCTGTGTAATCAACAGTGTTAACAAACAGGCAAAGCACTTCTTGTGGGAAAGGACCCAGCTGCATGATGCCACAATGAGAGAAGTAAGCTGGTGACAGAACCCTCACTTCTGAACTTCTCTCCTCCAAGGCTACTGCTTCTTGTGTAATTTCAGAGAAGGATCACAAAAAAACATGAGTGCTTTCTTAGTCTTTTGTAGAGGGCTACAGACTAATTAAGCACCATTGTAAGAAATAAAAGGAAGCTACAAAGAATGGGCAAAAGATGTACTAAACCACTTTGTTAGTGGACCTCTATTTGGATGAGAAGGAAAAACAGTGAAGCGACCTTACTTATCACCTATTTACCAGTAAAAAATCCACAATTCTTAAGTGTCAAACCTCCATGTTTCTGACTAAGCTACAGCTCAGATTTGCTGAATAAGCCAGTAGGAGCTTAATGATAACATGAATTAAAAAAATGGATGGATATATTCCTCAATAGCTAAAAACAATAATACAGTTAGAGAATAAGATGCTGCTTAAATAAACAGTTATATTCTAAAACTAGGTCATTGCTGCTACACTAACAATTACTGGCAAAGAAGTTGCAACTTATAAGGAAATATTTCTTATGGAATCTCATTACAAAAGAGTATAATTAGGACTCTAACTGGAAATTGGATTTCCAAGAAGAAAGAAAAGAAAATACTTCTTTACTTAGGAAAGGAGGTCACAAGTATATTCAGAACTCTATTTTTGTGTGCAAAATAGAAAATCCTGCATTTTCTTCTGACTCCTGAGGGTCCTGTCTGCAGTGCATATAAGATTTTGTGTCTGTTTATTACAGGTGTACTTGGACAGTTATCAAACTGTGTATATAGAAGCTGTTATCAAAACCAGGGCAAGTTAGTAGAGGTTCTTTGCTTCCAGTACTGTATTTCTGGTAGAGTTATTAATTTTGTTAGCGCTTCATCAGAAAACGCCTATTTGTTGTAAGGGAAATATTTTTGAGGAACACCTTTCAAGAAGACTTACAGAAACACAGGCACAGCTGTAAAAGCAGTGGTGTCGTTCAGGCTGCCTCACAGCTCTCAACCGTGCAGTTTCCCAGATCTCAGGCCCTGGTGGTACAGTGCCATGCAATGGTGGAGCCAGGATCACCTTGGGGATGTGAGAACTTCTAGACTTTCTAACATATATTCCTTTTTCAAAGCTTTCTTCCATGTGACTGGACTTTGAGCTCATGTGCACTCTATTGTGGGTGGGTTTCTGGCTTGCCAGGAACCTTATGAGGAGATTCTTTGCAAATATCTCCAAGTACTTCACGAGTTTTTGGAAGTGAGCTTTCTAGATGAAGTGCAGTCTTCATCAAAACTACAAAACATAGTTGATCTTCCAAAAAATAACTTGAGGGGATTTTTTTGCTTCTGTCAAAAAGTTGGAAAACTTTGGGTTTTTTCCAAACTGGAATACAGAGCTTATTGACGTGTAGAATTGCCGGCTGGGTTTCAGTCAGCTTTCATTCTCTGATGTTATTTTCAGAAAAGGTTTTGTGTGTGTCATCAGCAAGGTCAGCTACCAAGGATTAATTTTGTTCTAATTTTTTTTTAATAATGTATTGCTGATTTTATAAGATGGTAGACAATGCTATGAAATGAGCAAGGCATCCTATGCAATTAACAAATGAAATTACACAAACAAATGAGATTTACCTGTAAGAGACCGATACCAATAAATCTGCTAGAAATTAAATGTTTTGAGTCAGACAGAGACACTCCTAGGGATAATGACCAAAGTGCTTTTCCAAATAGGACACAAATTCATGGATGCACACCAGAAATAACAATTAGTCAGTAATCCTTCAAACCTTGGCCATAGCAGGTGGACCTGGAATGCTAATATCAAGCCATTCTGTTATAAGGCAGATGAGTGATGCTAAATGACTTTAAGAGAAACCTGTCTCATGCAACCACCCCAAGCATTTGGCTATAAAACCTGCCCAGCAGTGCTAGAATCAAACAACAGGTCAAAAAATATTTCTCTTGAGACCTCTGAGATACTCTGAAGGAATCTCTTCAGGCTGAAGCTTGTTAACCGATAGATATTTTAGTGTAAGTGTTACTGCAATTCCTAATTGACTTCAGACATAATGCTGTCTTCCAGGTTTGGATGCTTTGGTGAGGTACCCAAAAATAATGACCTTGGAGTTTTAAACTGATTTAAAATAAAATAATAATTTATAAAAAATTGGCTTATTTCTTGTCCATTCTCATTCAAAGAGCTTAAACTCACTGCTTACAGAAGAAATGAATACATAAAAAGGAAATTACAAGCGAAGGACAGTTCTGTGGATAATGTATTGGATAAAGACTCAGGGGACCTAGGCTAACTTCCCAGTTCTCCAGTAAATCCTCCAAGTCTGGGTGAGGCGGCCAGAGAGCCGGCAAGCGTCTGCCTGTATTTCCTCATCACTAGAAGGGCAGCGGATGTGTGGGAGGCACGAAGCAGCTGGAGACAGGCCAGTGTCCAGAAGCAGGATAGCGGCATTCTCCTGGCATTGCACCAGAGGCAATAAACGCTCAGCAGGGCTCCTTCCTCCAGCAGAGACCTGCAGGACTGCAGCTATAATGCTCGGGAGCCAAGCTGGTGAGCCTGCACTGGACTTCACCATATGGACTTTGCAGCCCAGATCTCCAGGAGTTTCAGGGATTCTGCTTTTTGCTCCACTGCACAAGGTAAACATGCCCTCAGATTTCCAACTGTTCAGTGGTAACACTTCTGTATCACACTGGGATAAGTTGATGACACATTTATTAACATCCATAAGACGGGATGCATGGAAGATGACTATCATCTAAGCACAGAGGCCAAAGCCTGAGGGTTCAAAGCAAGTGAGTTTGACAGCTCCTGAATTCTGCCACTGCCCTACTGGGAAGAATGCAGTGACTGTCCTCAGACTGGTCAGCATAATGAGTGCTACCTTTGGGTTTCACACTTACAAGTGTCTTACGTCTGGCCTGAGGATAACCTCGAGTGTAAAAGTCAGAACCAAGGAAAGATCAGAGTTGTAACACTGGAGTACAAAGTGATACCTGGTGGAATTTAATTTGGGTTTCAAATTAAAGCTCACTGAAGTGAAATGTCGGTATGAGGCTCTCCACAGGCAGGTTCATAAGCAGCATGTGTGCTACAGGCAGGAATCATACTAGAAGACAACCTCCCAGAAATGTCTGTGTATGGTGTAGAAAACTGCTGCTTTTTACATTTAAAATTAACACTGGAGTTAACACATAGAAAAGGGAAAGGTGAAAGGAATAATATCTTCCTGAATGTTTAATTAATGACAATTGCCAGAAAAGCTCTTCTTTTGCCAATAACAAATGTATGTCTATGGCAGTTATTTCTCATTCTAAATACCTAATCTGATATTATATTTCATCTCAACGAAATAAATGAGAAAAGATGCTGTAATCTAATCATACCACAATCCAGGTGACATCTGTACTAGGCAGAATACTGTTGTTATTCTGCTGTCTAGTTGCTGTTGCTGAGAATGATGAAGTAGCGAAATTACATTTTCCCATTATTATTTCCAGACACTCTCTGGCAATGGTTTGTTGACTCTAATAAAGCTTCAGACAAAGCTGTCAGAAGAGGAAATGGCAGAAGGGGAGCAAGGAACAGCCTTCGCAGCAATGCATGAGTCTAGTCTCCATGATAGGTTGTGCATTTTCTGATAAAATTTAATGTGTGTGTTTCAGAATATATCACAAAGCTGCAGCTGAATTCTAGAGGGATAAATGTATTCTATCAAGTCACAGTGCTTAAGACTTTGACAAACATAAACATATTACGAAGGTTTAAAGAGCCAGAAGTCTTACCCGCTATAGTATTGAGGAACATCAAATATTCAAAGTTAGATATCTCCCGTCTCTGCCAGCGCTGAGTCATGTTGGAGGATTTATAAAGTTGTCGGGGCGTGGCCAGAGAGATTCTCCTAGGAAATACATTTAAAGATTGATTTTTTTAAGAGTCTCATTAAATGTTAAGATGTAGTGCAACATTATTAGTATGATTAATTTCAGATTCTCTCAGAGGCTTTTTTATTTCATTTAATGAAGTCAAGAAGACACTATTACCCTTATTTGAGAAATGGCTAAAATTAAGAACTATGGTTTATTTTACCACTACTACAGCATTGCAATAAATCATAATAATATATTTTGGTTTTTATTTTATTCTGAATCTGGTTAAAAGACTAGCATTAAAAGAAACTGCAGACCTCCTGGTGCCAGGCTTGTCCAGAAGGAATAAAAGAGGAATACCACTTCCCTCTTTCAAAAGGATATATTGAGATAAGTTCATTAAGGTGAGTGAGTGATAGATTAAAGAGACATACAATTCCATCACACAGGTTGAAGATATTTATTACACAATTTGTGCACCTCCTCTATGGTCAACTAGCCATGATTCTTTCCTACACCCCAGTAAGCTTGGAGATTTCTATTTATAGCCTGCTTTCTGAAAGAAACACATTTAACTCAGTTATCTGCTCGCACGGTCATCTGCCTGCCTCTTCATAATGACCCCTAAATTGCATTTCATTCAAATTTGGAAGACGAGCAGAAGCTTCTATGATACTTAGTTTCCACACAATTTTTGAAACTTACATGCCTGGATAAGGGAGAAAGACTCAAACTACATGCCAAGGAAGAGAAAAGCAGAAAACCTCAACTCTTCTATATTCAATTTGACAACACCACAATAACCAAATACCATGCACCAAGTCTTAAATTAACCATTGTATATACTGTTCCTGGTTGGTAAAATACAGGGGACTTGAGTCAGTCTAGACTAATGCATTAAAGAAAAAATCTGCAACAGGCAGAAGCAGTCTCATTGTGCAAAACTCATTTCTACAGAAAATAGCTCTTACCTGAAAAAAGACAACGAAATTTTTAAAAGGAAAAAAATATTCATCTCCTCAGATACCTTTTTAAAATAAATTTAGATCTTAGAAACGTGTCAACATAGAGAAATGTTTATACCTGTTAAAAACAACAACAATAAAAAAGACAATTCCTAATATGTAGTCTGAATTTAGTGAACTTAAAGAATGCATGCGGTAGTATTTACATAGCTTATCAAGACTAAACAGAGACACCCAACGCTTCAGCTTTCAGCTGCACCCTGAGCACTCTGTGTGCTATTTCTAGACTCTGAAAGCTGAGCATACTCTTAAAACTAAGTCCTATACAAGGTGTCAGACTGGGCAGTGTTTATGAAAATGTGGACCATCTACTTCTAAAGATACATGCACATACTCCTAGAGATGCACTAAACTCCTTTTCCAGAGAAAGGGTGAGTGAGTATTGGTATGCTACTGGAGTGTACAGTTATCACAATTATTTGTCTAAATTGCCAGTGTGTAAGTTGTCAATGTCTGCCACACCTCAGCTTACAAATTGGGCACACTAAAATGACCATGCAAGTGTATTTACCCAAATAACAGTACATTAGGTCTTGCCAGCTTGACTAGCCTTATTTTACAGTAGACTCTAAGATACCAGAAATAAATACACTTTACTAGCACACAAGAGACAACACTAAATTCTTTAGAGTTGTTTCTATTACTCTTCTCATGAAACAATTTATCTAAAGAAATATCTGAATGTAATCATACTTAATATCGCATTTTATAGAATAACAACTATTTTTACAGTAGAACTCTCAAAGACGTATGGTTTCCAGTAAATTTTGACTAATGCTACATACGAATTAATAAATACAGAAAATAAAAACACTAAAGAGATCATTAAATTTAGAAAGCATTTCTGTCACAGACTTTTTGTTCCTCCCATGACAAAACAACGTTTATGCATCAGTACAGCTTAGTAGCTGCTTTTAGACTTTATTCACAATCTCCTAGGGAGTCTCAAAATTCTGTAAACTGTCAAGTGCTGGACTTTGCATTTGAATGCCTGATTTGAGTGAACTCTACAGAAAATCAAAATATACTAAAAATGTCCTTATTTACTCCCTATCTAAGGTGTTTGAAAGATTCACAGGTTTTTTTAGCAGAGACTGGAAGAAATTATGCACAATAAATTGGTTCCACACCTGCTTGTTTCAGCTAACACAGGAAGACCCACTGTTTTCTGTTTTGCTAAAACCACCCAACTTTGATCAAACCATTTCTTTCTTCAATATGCCATCACCAATATGAAGACGCACAAATGAATGTGCTTCCTTTGCTTCTAGAGAACCACGAAATATCTACACAAAATGGGAACTGCAGAAGACTCTGATGTACAACAGAATGATCCAATTTTCAAGTTTTATACATTTAAATGTATTTAGAAAACACTCCATGCCATTTGGTGAAGGAAGGGATGTTATATACCCCGTGTGTGGAATATGACACACCCATTTTCACAGTCGCTTTTAATTTAGCTAGCTACAATGCAATCTCATACTAAGAATATTTAAGTATCTTCCACCTGCATGGTGTTTTGTGTTGTGTTGCTCCTGTTCAGAGGAAAAAAAAATAAAGACTTGGGAAAGTCACTGACTTCTGACAAGAAACTCATCAAGATTCACTTTTAATCAAAGTTCTAGAAAGAGTTTTATACTTTGATGGCATCAAATCTTAGTTTTTCTACCTCTCTCCCTTCACAAAAATCAACCTCTGCAACCAGCTGTATTGAGATCTATATATCCATCAAGTTACTGACATGGCAGAGCTGAGCTGATGTTGAATATAGTTACTGTAACAACCAAAATACATTTTTTTCAGAAAAAAAAAAAATCATCATTTGAATTTCTTAATTTTATTGACTGGAGCCACTCTTTTCTCTAATGCATTAATAGCCCATAGAATTTTAGTGGAAGGTGTCAGTCGGTTTAGTGGTGAAGATACTGGATCTTTTACCAAGTCTTTGATCTCTATATGCTACGAAACCATTAGGCAGCTCACAGTTGGTTTCTGAGCTGTGATGTTGCCCTCAGTAAAAAGACATCAGTAAATTACACCTGAGGTGTTAGAACCATCAAAAGTAGTCTGATAATACCGTGCTAAAAATGTGGATATTACTCTACCTATGTAGAATCATATGGAGATGCAGAAGTTAAGAGACACAGCATTGTCTGCCCAGTTGTATCATTTGGCAAGGTCATAAGGAAACTACAGTCAATGCAACATGTTCCAGGAACAGTGAAAATGCATTTATCAAAGACAGACTAATTTGATTACCAAATCAGACTGAATTCATCAACATGTGACCAATTTTAAGGACGTAATTACTTCTTTGTAACATCAAGCACAGGCTTGAACTCATTGTTGAATCAAAGCATTAGACAGGCTGTTGGGAAAGGCAGCAAAGAGGCAAACTGAAGACTTGCTCAGAACAGCAGGTCTGTAAACTCTCAGGAAGTCATAATGGTTCACCTGCTTCTAATCCTTTGAGCTATTAGATCATAAATATTTCTATTTACTTCTACTTCCTTGCACCCTTGTTAATTGCAGGATTTCACCACGAAAACAGAAATGCACTTAAAAGCCATGTACTGCATTAAAAGTAATTTACTTCTTTGGAATGTTTCCATCATGAATGCAAGCTTTTACGATACTGTAATTATGTCTAGGTGACATGTTTATCAGAGTAGTATCAGAGAGGAAATATTACTTGCATAAATGGAACTAAAGAACTTAAGCAAAACAACCAGAAAGGTCTGCTTTTGTTAAGATATTTTAAGGTACAACTTAATCTGGAAAATTGTGGTGATATAAAAATAGGATAATGTTTTACTCAGTATAGCAGCTCCTTTTGGTTACTCAGCATAATTTCTCCTTATGTTAGTTATACAAATAAGCATCATTAAAAAAATTAGCATTCCAGAGCCAACATGTCCATAGAAAGTAAAACTATATTCTAGCATCAACAAAAGATTAACTACAGAGACAGATTTCCCCTCAGTTACTCCACTGCAATCCTACTGAAGACAATAAGGGTCTGTAGACAGGGAAATAAAGGAAAAAAACATGATTACGGAGTCTTTATTGTGCATAAATCATACCATGATTACACAAAAAAAAAGAAAGAAAAATAACTTCACTACAATATGCCAGATATATTCTGAAGGCTAGCGAGCCCATTTTCGATTCAAATTGAAATTTAATCAAAAAGGTATGGAAATAACTGCATATTATATTGAAGCTGAAACTTTTCTAAATAATTATGTATCAACAAACTTTTTCAGACAATTATTCACTGAATAATGCACAAAGGATATGAATTTCAAAAGTAAAAAATGTCACTGTAAAAATGAAATTCTGATTGAGAAATTTGCATTTTGTTTGTACTAGAACATGTGGCCATTTCTATTTCAGAAAAGAATACTATTACTTTCCACTTAGAGACAGCATTTCCTTTAACTTTAGTATATGGAAGAACAATGCAAATATTAACAAGATGCGTCTTCCAAATAAACGCCCCAACTTCGCCTTGATCTCAAGGAAAACTTGAGAAATTTGGCAGTTTGCCTAAAGACTTCAGCACATTCAGGAGATCAAGCCTTAGGTATCATGAGACTCTCGAGCTTATGACAGGGAATGATGTTCATCTGGGAATGAAATAGTTCTCCAATTCTACAAATGCTTTGACACTTCAGAGTATTTCCACATTTTGCACTGGGATAAAACAAGGACAATGTGAAATTTTAGTTCGTAGGAAATTACTTAAAGAAAAAGATACATCCCAGACACTACACTGATGATTAAGTCATTGGCTTTTGGCCAAATCCAGCCAAATGGGGGTCTGAGCCCAAAGCACCATATTTTGTTTGTCATGCTGTTTTCCTCACTCACTTATATTTCTTTATTTTTGTCTAATTTTGACCAGAAGCTAATCCTGAACCTAAAAACAAACAAAAAAATGTCCCCCCCAACACAGTGAAGTACACTGAAGATCATCTCACCTACCCCTGAAATAGGAATGATTTTATAATATAGGAGCTGACAATTTCCAGCCTTATTTCTGGCCATAGGCTGTTTTGATGCTGATGTTGATGAGAAAATAATAACTGTTGTTGTCCATAGTATCAGAAAAATCTCTAAAACTGAACCTTAGCTTTTCTTCCAAAAATATATATATCCTCTGTAATTTTGGAAAGAGAAGAAGAATAATTCATCATACTAATGAATGGAAGAAATTTGGAAGTTGCAAAATAGCCATTACACTGATAAGAATTCAAGTAAAATCCCCACACATTCATATAGCTAAAATAATTTACATTTAGCAAACACAGAACCAAGTCAAGTGCAGTTTCACATCCTGCATAACAATCACAGCAAGGCTGAACATTTGACGATGCATTTATAAGACCTGACTGGAAACCAGACTTTGAAGAGATAAAGTGTAAGGTTTTTTTACTGGAAGGTACTTATTTCCTGTAACTGAAAAGAAAAAAAATCAAATCATCTAATTTACAATACTGTTAGCTCTATTCCATATACTAACAGACCATATAGTACGTAAAGGGTCATGTTTCTCATACAAACCTCAAGAAAAAGAAAACCTTGAGTTTCATTGCAGGAATAATGTTCTAGTATAGACATTTAAAAAAATATCAACTGTATAACATAATAAACACAAAATGCAAAAACTATTTTAATTACATTACCTGGCTTGTGGCAAACCATAGCTGGTTCCTACTCCAACACGTGGTAAGCTGTACACAACTTTTTTCACTGTTGCTTGGTCAGGAAAATTAAACATAACAGAAGCTAAATGAAGAAAAGAAAATATGTACCAGTAAAACATTTACAGAAGTCTGTTTCTTCACCTGCATATATTTTTTAATGCTTTGGTTTTTATTTGGGGAGGGAAGTCAGTTCCACTTTTATCCTCCTGGGGATCCAAGGTACAACAGAAATTCCTAACATTCTTCACACCTATGTATATAGCTTCACACCTATGTATATAGCTGGTTAACATTTTGGCAGTAACTCTCTCATTTTGCAGAAGTTCTGAGTGTTGTTTACTTCAGAGGAACAACACCTTAATATTAACCCATATAATCTCTTATCAGGCTGAGAAGCAGTTCAGTAGTTGGCATGGTATTTGCTCTTTTAACTAGAGCCTTAAAGCACCCAGGAACAAGGAATTGTTTAATTCCCTCTCCAGCTGAAATCAAAACTCACATCAGAGCTCTTGAGGATAAAAGACCACTTATACATCTCACCAGCCACTGAAGTGTGATTCAGAGTAGCACAAACAGAAAACTGAGTGGATCCATTTATTGATCTGGTACTTTCATACTTTAATTCATTTTATAATTAGAAAAGGAAAAATCCTTTTTTATGTTTCACTAAAATATTTACAGACAATTGAGGAGAAGGGTGAGACAATAGAAAAAGCAAATTTCCTATCCAACATTTGAAGAATTTACCAATCGCAATGATCTGGTTCCATAAATAAATCTCACTGCTGCACAGAAAGCAGTGAGATTGATTTATGTGATTGACTTTAATACGATTTTCACTGAATACAAACAAAAGTATTATAGAACAGACCTAAGCACTTTATCAAAGGAAGCACAGAGTTTTAATTTTAAGATTAATAAATAAAAGACAAAATAACCACTAGCACAATTTTATGTGACAAATATAAACTATGACCTACTTCTGTTTGCCATGAACACTTCCAAAGCTGTGTTCTGGAGAAGATAACGTCTTGAGAAAACAGCTCGAATCTCGCTGAACATCCATTTTCCATGAAGGCCTTCGGTATAGGCAAGCACCTTTAAAGAAAGTCAAGGTGACAGTTATTAGCAGGAGCTTTTCAATAAAATACTGCATAACATAATCGGAAATTTTACCCATCAATTAAGTTAATCGTGCCTCTTTAACACTTAAAAACAGTGACTTAAAATGAACTTCAATCTTTTTAAGAAACGCAAAAAAGAAGTACCTGCTGTTGGAAGAATATCTGTAATTACTGTAACCTGATACTCGTAAGATCTATTTCTCATGTGTCACATCAAATTAATTTCCTCAAAAACACCAAAACCCCAAACTCTACAAGCAAGCACAGGGAAACAGACACACTTGCAATTATGCTTAGCTGTATCTTCTTCCAACAGTGTGCATGACACAGTTGTCAGTTATCAGATGCCAGATTTATTTGTGAGGCTGCCTTGTGCAAAGTACAACCAAAATAATATAACTTGCTATTCACATCCACTTCAGGGTCATAAATTACAAGACCTCCCATTCCATCAATAAATAGAAAAATTGCAAAACCAGTATGTCACCTTAATAATTTTTCTAAAGTTAGGTACATCAAATATCCCAAACCATGAACAAAATTTAACAATTTGTAATTTTGCATTTTAAAATTAATGTGAAAATATTTTAAAATAAAATAGTTAAAAATTAACATTTCTTTTCCTGTTTTGCAGTTTCTCAATTGAATGTATTAATATAAGACTAGATATTAATATCTAAATAATCTTTTTCACTTTTCTTTCAGTGTTATGGATGTTCAACAAATAGACAAAAAAGACACAATTTAATTCGATGTCATCTTTATTAACTTTTCTCATCTATATCATGCACTGTAGAACAGTATTTTTCCAACCCTTTTCCTCAGCTGGCAGGCTCCCTTCAGCCCTGCACCTCTGCTCAGGTGGGCTCTGTCATGGCACTCCTAGGAGGAGTCAGTTGTTTGGGATGGGGATCCTCACCACACCCATTTGCATTTCCCACGCTCTGTAGACTGTGCCTTTACCTAGGCTGCAGACACTAAGAGAATTGCAGCCTCAGTGAAACAAAGAACTACAGTGAACACCTTCCCTAAAGGGAAATGCAAAAAGAAGGTTTCAGACTGGAGAGACTGAATTTCTCTGTTCTCCATCAGGTACACAAAAACTGTCGTACACCAGCTTGCAGTGCTTTACTCACTCGTCTGAGGTCTTTACTTTCTGAAATCATGACCTCCCCCAGCTCCTGAACAGGAAAATGTTAGGGAGACCATATGCTGCTGCTGTCAGTGATCCTTCATGCTTGAGGAAATGGAAATTGTATTTCTTCAATCTTTTCACTGAAGTGGCTTCAAGTTAGTAACACATCTCCATATATGAAAAAGCTAATTTAAGTTTGCGCACTTGGTGTACAACCTTTTTCTCATAACCATGATGAGTCTGTTTCAGAGAGGATGGTAATAACAGCAACAACACAAAAGTGCTTCAGCACACGGAAAAAGCGTTCGAATGTTAGTTCTGTCCTTGATAGAAACCAGTCAGAGGAACATAGTGATCCCCCTGTACTATTTACACAAGAATAAGTTACAGACAGAACTCTTGAACCAACTGTGTGGCTGATGACACCGTTTCATTCACCTCAGCTTTCCGCACTAGTTAAACACAGCTTAGAAGACGGGAAGGAGCTTGATTATTTGGCGGTCACCCAGACACACGCAAGAGACTATGTGCTCCCTCCATTCAGTCACAGGTCAGCTGAGGAATGCTACCTCATATGCTAAACTCTTGCAGTGGTTAAAAATCTGCACCCTATTTTTACTTTGAATTCTGCTAAATCTCGTGACACCTTTGTGAGCTTTCTAGTGTCGGGTAACTCTTCCTTGTGTTGGTAATTACAGACTGGATCCAGTTACTGCCTAGCCTTCTCTTTGATAAGCTAAATAAACCAAATTTTCCTTGGTTTTCTTTCATTGAGATCAGATGCGAGGATACAGCTGGTATCATGTATGTGAAATTCAGGTAGATAAGAACAATGATGTTGAAGATTTAAGCACTCTCCTTCTTTGAATGTATTCTGCTGCTATCTGATATGTAATTTTTGTAAATACACAGGTTTTTAAGATAAAGAGAGGAAATTCTGAGGAAACCACTCACATTTAAAAAGCTAAAATACGAGAAAAGTCTCTCAGAAGGAGGGGTTTGAAATGTATAGAGCTGTAACCAGATCTATAGCAGCCAGCAAATTTGCCAAAGAATTAGTTCCTTGACAAAGCATCATGCTTCAGGAAACCACTTTTTGTATCAACAATGTTTCTAGTTATTTTTTTGTAAAGAGAAATGTTTACTACTAACTATATCCTAAATATTAACATTTTAGAGGATTCACAGTAATACATTTATGATGTATTGATGTATACCACAGCTTACTTATTGTAGATCAACACCAAAAGCACATTGTATACCAATCATTCACTGATTGCCTTTTACTTCCTCCTCTTTTTTAATTAAGTATAAAGCAATTGCAACTACACAGAGGTACATTCAGCCCACTATGAAATGAATGACTTATGATAGCACTCCAGTAAAACAGTAGAATGAAATAGGAAATCAGAGGAAAGAAAGGAGTCTATAATTCAATTAATGTCCTCAATTACACTCTTCTTAACTGTCTATTAGTCCTACAAATATCAGATTATCATGCCATTATCAAATCATCTGAATTATTTCAGTATTTCTGTTATAACATTTTCCTGTCCGAGATATACTACCCATTTTTGCCATCTTCCGTAACATTCATCTTACACCATTTTCATGTGATGCATTAAACCTCCCATTATTAGATATCTGCAATTTACAGCAGATATTACTGACATTGTTGCAGGATTCTTTATTATTTTTGTTATAATAGCCAAACCAAAGTAATTTTATTTTTCTGAATTTGAATCCTTTAAAAGCCTTTTGTTTCCTTCCATGATGAGTTTTAGCATTTCACTTTCTCATAGGACATGAATGAAATCCTGGCTATTTTACATTTTTTTTACAGACTGTATGTATTGCATATTTCATTATTCAAACAAACATGGAAATAACTACTTCACTATGCAAATACACTGAAATTATGTTACCCAGTTATCTGAAAGCAAAATTTCCATGTCTTCCAACACTTCATTATTTATACTTAAAGTCAGTACTCCTTATTTTGATAGTTTTATGAGTTTTTCTCCTAAAAACATTCATGAAGACTTCCTGTCTAGGCATGTTTTCACAGTTGAAAATTCATGACTAAGCACAGAACTCTAGATACATCTCAGATAAGCTGTCTTTATTAAAATAAAAAACAAACATCCAGTATCTACATTTGAACTAAGCACACTTTTCAATTCAATTTTAATATCAGCTGCAGCTGTTTGGTTTAAAGTTCATTTCTCCTTGCAAAACCCTTTCACTTAGGAATATGTGTATGTTTTAAAGATACCTATTTGCTAGAATTCATTGCAGCAAGATGAAGCTCCCACCTAACAAGGGAATGAGAAGTCTCTAAAGCCCAGGATTCTGTAATATGGAAAAACATCTATTGGTGACATTTACTTATATTAGGTTACTAAAGCAGCATGGGATGCAGATGGAAAGCTCTAGAGAAGAGAAGCAGAACCATTACTAAAGTGCTTTCCTACTTGGACCAAATATGAAGGCTCCACTGTTTTAATTTTATTTCTGATGTAATCAAGATCTTTTTTTTTCTTTTCAATTAAGAGTCAATACATTTTTAATCATGAACCTGCTTCAGCAGTTATTCAATTATTGATAATGAATTGCTAAATAACAGCTGGAATTTTGCACTTATCAGAAGACCTGAAATACTAGTGTCCATTTTGCTAGAATCCCTCTTAGATTATCGCCACAGAAGGAACACTTAAGTACTGAGGCTCATTTTTGCTGCTTTATACAATTTTTTGGTATCTCATAGAACCAGAAACAGCATGCAAAAGGATATTCTGGCCCTTTTCTTTTGATAATTGTTTCTGGAATTGAGGCAATCACAAAATCAGGTGCTATAAAGAAATCAAGGAAAGCAGTGTGTACAATCCTATCTATTCTCAGTCACTAACTTTACAGTAAGAACGGTCACTCCTGCAGTCTGTTGCAAAGAATTGTTACATATTTCCTTTTTTTAAATAGCTCTTTGGGGTGATTAAATATGCTTATGTATGTGAGTTGAATCCACCGTTTTCAGTGGAAATTCATCATTTGTCTTTTGAAGCCACATTTCTGATTCAGGATATTTTAATTCTAAACTGATTTCTCAATGAAAATGTTGATTGATACTTGTAACATTTTTCAAGCTTTGTTTATATCTAGTGCAAAATGCATGCATCCATTAATACGCAATATATTTCTTGCTTTTTTTTGTGGGTTTGCTTGATGAACGGTGAAATAAACATGAAAAAACTTTTCCTAATATCTAATCTGAATCTCCCCTGTCTCAGCTTAAAGACATTTCTTCTGGCCCTCTCACTGTAGGCATGGTAGAAGAGACCAGCCCCCACCTGGCTACACCCTCCTTTTAGGGAGCTGTAGAGAGTAGTGAGGTTCCCCCTGAGCCTCCTTTTCTCCAGGCTAAACACCCCCAGCTCCCTCAGCTTTTTCCCACAAGACGTTCTCCAGTCCTTTCATAAGCCCTGGCGCCCTTTGCTGAACAGGCGCCATGGAGAAGAAAACATGGAGGAGTTAAAAAAACCAAATCACAGTGCGTAGATATTTCATCGGAGTGCCACCTACGGCAGTGTGGTTATGCACCTGGCCCAGGTACAAAATAGGCATTTAGAAAATAGTTTGGCATCACTGTATGCCTTTAGAGCTTAGAAATGCATGAAACTGATTACTGAAAATCATTCTCTCCTGTCAGGGATTTGGATTTCCCTTTTTCAAGAGTTGTCTAGCATTGCAATTTGCTGCAAGGAAAATGTGAAATTCTGAATGCAGGTCCTCATGGGTTAAGAAAAATAGCTCCTATGAACACACAGCAAACTTTCTTCTCCAGAACAACCTAACAACACAGAGTTCACTACAAGTACATGGCAGACTGCATGATTGCTTCATGTACTCTAAATACAGATTGAGATGACAGACACTGATGGCATGGAATCACACTCCTTGGGTTTATGAAATACCATATTGAGTAAACATTTTATAATTTCAAAATGTTTGATGAAGTACTGAGTGTGATCAACTTTTAGATTTAGCAGGAAAAATAAGTATACACTATAACAAGAGGTATATCATGTCAAGATAGACAAGTGTAAAAAGAAGTTCTATTTATTAAGAAAATTCAAAATCAGGTAAGTTCAAATAATGAACCACCTTGTATTTTGCTTTTCTAAAATGGGAAATTGAGAATGTAAATAGACAGGAAGGACAATGCAAAGGAACTTAATGTCCTAGCATTTCACTGACTTTTTACTACTTTTTTATACATTTAGACCACTTTAAGAACATCTTGTTGGCCTCAATTCCCATAATCACATGCTAAAATCTCACCAAAATACTATGTTATCATTTTGTCTTTGCACATTTTGGTCTAGTAAAATGTTCTCACTTTCTCTTTATATTAAGGTCTCTTTTCCTCTACTTTATAACATGCTCCTGTGTAAAATGTTTCTTTATCCATTAGCCTTAAAAGCTGTCCTCCAAGTAGTTCTTGTAATGTTATGTTCTGCAGGATGAACTGGGTATTATGTGCCATTATAATTTCTCAATTCACATCAGTTTTAAAAATCTTTTTTAGGACTTTTTTTTAAAAATAAATATTGGCACTCCTGTTTCATTTTTCTCCTCCTCTTTAGGGATCTAAAAAATGCAGATATTATTTTTGTGGTTTTGGACTTTATTTCCTTGCCAAATATTCTCAGCTTATACTTCTACTTCCAATGTTTTTTTAAGCTTTCAAGAGGCCCCTTGTCTTGAAACATGAGGTTCTGTTCATCCAAACCTTTTCTAAATTTGATTTCTCTGGTCAGCATACCACTTTGTTATCATTAAAACAATGCCCACTCAGCTTAAAAGTAACAGATGCTCTTATTCTCACATTCATTTGCAGTCATCTGAAAAATTATTTGAAGTTGGTCCACTTGAAGGCCATTTTCCTCTTTTCCTTGGCAAAATGGTTTTGCACGTTATGATTTTGTGTTTTAGGCAAGGAATGGAAAGGATATTGGGATTTTTTGAGAAGTAGTTGCAGCAAAGTAATTAGAGTAAAAAACCAAACCCTACTCCAATACCTTTTGTATTCTAAATGCACCATTTCTAACACTGCATTTGTGAAACACCAGTGCATAGTTTTAACTATAAGTGCAAACAACATTCTGAATAATAATTATTTTATCATTAATTTTGATCTCTGTGCCTTTGCACAGTTTCCTTTCTATGCAACATGCAAACAGATTGTCAATTTAGGCAACTCCTGAAATGCCAGCAATAGACTGACATTCTTGGGAAGAATAGCATCAGGAAGAGGTAGCAGATTTAGACATTATCACCTTAGAAAAGGTAGGCAGAGGCCTTTTTTAGGCTCTACTTTCAAACATATTCAGCAATTATTGTTTTAAGCAGAGGCTCCACTGATTCAAGTATTTTAAAACCAGGAATAAAGCTGATGGTGCTGGCTGGAGCAACAGCACATGTGGAGAAGCAGAAGGCAAATATATTCCAGTGGCACAGAAAGCCATATTAGAGCACAGCCCAGCTCAAACCACAGAGGCTGAAGAAACAAGTAACGGGGCAAAATCCAAAGTAGAAAAGCACAATTAGTTCTGGTAGCCACAGGATTGAAGCAGATTGTGTCAGTTACCTCACAAGGTTTAAAATGATTTTTTGTTGACTTTGGCAACAATGGGATGTCAGACTCAAATCTAGTGAGAAATGTTAACAGAACTATGTTTCCATTCTCACTCTACATCTCATGCTCAGAGATCAATCCAAACTGGGGAGTGGTGATCTCAGACTCAAACTGATCGGAGCAATTCTGCCCCAGCAGTGAAAGGCAATCAAATTATTTCAATTAGAACCACACAAATTACAGTTTAGTGGGCATGCCAAAAAGGACATAAAATTGATATGATCTGAGCAAAACCAGACTTTTTTTTAAGGAATAAAAATGGAGAGCTTCTTTTTCTCTCAACTGGAACTGGTTCATTCTCCTCAGCAAAAGTAAGGCAATTGAAAGAAAGGACTTTTAACATTTACAAATTCAAGGAGAACACAGTGTTAAGAATGCTTGCAAGTTGAAACCAAAGCAGGATATTTCCTCAATAAATAGTTCTTTGACAAAAAATGCAGCTTTATTAAACCTGTATTATAGGTGGATTTCACAGAATTTGTGAGAGTTTTAGCTGAGAAAATTTGCAGCAGAAGCAAAAAACCATAGAAATAGTTTGAAGAATAAGAATGTATGGTATCCCTAAGTATGTGATGTGTTCTTTCCCAAGAATAAAGACATCATAAAATTCTCTGGGTGTTTTGTTTTGTTGGGTTTTTTTTCTTCCCAGAACTTGCATATATTTATACAAAAGTGCAATGCAATAAAAGAATGCATAAATACTCAAATGTACCATATCACAAATTCTTAACATTCTAATAACTGAAGGCATTATAACTGGTCTTAGGCAAAGTGTAAATATTGGGTTTTGTTAAACATTACTCATTTCCTACCAAATGAGGGTAGAATGATAGCTGTTTGTCCCTCTTCTTATAGATGTGAACTTCAGGTCATACAGGAGATATGTGGAAGCATCTTGGATTTTAACAGTTTTACATCTGATTTATTCAGTGCAGAATGCGCATGATTTAAGATCTATAAAAGTCAATAGAATTCAATTTTTTTCTACTACCAAGCTTAATTTTTTTGTTCCTAATATCTCTTCCTATATAAGATTGATCAAAAACCAGTAATTCTTTGTTTTCAACTTCATATACAAAAGCTGTTTCATTAATCCCAATATTTAGGAATATAATCAGAGCACATTCTACTCCTGAAATTTTATCAATAGATTAAAAATTAATTTTTATACTAAAAAATAAATATATTAGTTTATTAAGTCATATATATCAGCTACATCTACAACATCCTCACCATCCCCAAAATTTCTGCAACAGAGCTTGTAACAGTCAAGCAAAATCCTCAAGAAATTCAAAATTCTACAGCTCAAAGAATCACAGAAACAGTCAGGTTGGAAGGGATCACAGTGGTTCATGTGGTCCAACCTCCCTGTTCAAGCAAGGTCATCCCAGAGCACACGGCACAGGATTGCGTCCAGACACTCAGCTGTGCCCAGAAGTGCTGGGTATGGAGCACCAGTGACTCCTGGAAATCAGTTTGCTTGGAGTCCAAATTCAGAGTAGATTCAGGGCTACTCTGTGTTATGTCAACTTCTAAGGCCCCCAAAGTACAATTACACTGCCTGTGAATAATGGTGAACATATATCAAAGTATCTTCATCTTCATAATGTATTGCAATACCAACTGATTCTTTATTAACCCCCTTAAAACATGCTTAAGATGAATTTCTTTTGCACTGCTGGAGAAGACAAGAAATTATAGCCCTGGGAAAAACCTAATCCACAGCTCCAATAGCAACTAAAATTCTACTGTACTTTTTCATATTATATATGGAATGTTATCTATTATTACTAAGTCTGTGCAAGGAAAGAATAGCAAAGTTTCTTCTGAGAATTTTAACTCGGAGTATTTGCAAACTGCCTGCCGTTACCCAATAATAATTTAATTAGTTTGCACTTCAATATACTTATTTTGCTTTAATATTACAGGGAAAGTATCTAGGCATTCTATACTTGTTTGAAAGAACACATTTTTATTAGATACCATAATTTAGCATCGGTAAATAACTCCACACAAAATATAAAAACTACAAAAATTGACATGTATCAAATGTAAGCTGTGCATATAAACTCCAAAAATTATTTTCATATTTCTTTCAATGAATGGAGACATATTTACACATTTTTTGTATGTGCATTCTGTATATTCTATGTCTACTTTCTCATACCTAACCATCACCTTTTTTAATTTCAACAATTTAAATGTCAAAATTATAGACAATTGAAATATTTGGGGGGTCTAATCCTACTCAAAAAATCCTCACGAAAACTATGAAGAATATTAAGAATATCCACTCAGCTGGCTACTAAAAATGGATTCGGGGGAACACATTTAGTCTTCCAACCTCTGCACAGAGCAGATTTGATATACAGTTCCCTCCTCTCTGGATTTCTAGCCAACTGGAAAGCAAACCTGCATGTCATAAATTTGGGCATACTCACAGGCTTTCCTGTGGTGAACTCCAGGTTCCCAGTATGAAATTACTGCAACACCTGTCAGCATGTAGAGGTACTTTGTGTGAATGTGCCTCAGTTTTTATCCACTACAAGCTGCTCTGCCACAGAAGGTATTTAAATTTTATGGACTTCTGGGTACTATGCATCTATGAAAAAGTATGCCAATCCCAGTCAAAAAGTGTTCTCTCATACAGCCTCAATTAATTGCTTCTTAACTTTTATTTAATTAAAAAAATAATAAAATGGGATTCAACTCAAGCTTTAGAAAGAGATTAGATATTTCCATTTTTTAATAGATTACAAGAGCCAACTATTCAAATTCTCCTATTAATCTAGAGTCTTACCTTTCTTTTTATTTATTTATTTTTTTTTTTTTTTTGTGGGTAGCAGGCTAATTACTTTAGGAGAAAATAAACACTACTAACTTGTACAGACAGATTACTGCATGTACAGAGATTGGTTCTATTTCTACTGCCATTAAGTCTGCATTTGAGGCATATCACATTCCTTTTAAAGAACAAAAGCACCCTATGTAACAATCTAACAGACTCAATTTCCCAAGTTGCATCTTTTCCCTGCAACCAAGTATCCCGAATGCCACTGCTCGAAGTAGAAATTTAGAGTACTGAGTTCATCCAGACAGTGATCTCAGCATCTTACAAATTTGCTTCACTTTCACTGAAAGCCAAGGAAGTCAGATATAAAGAGAAAAGAAAAAAATAGAGTGTGGGGGAGGGTGAATTCAAAGCCAGGAAAATTAGTCATGTTAAAATGTGTCTTAGCTCTCGAACATGAAATGCTGTCCAATGTAAATTAATATATTGGAAAATATACAGTGTTACTCAGTTTTACCATATTATCATGAAGTTCCTTCTTTTCAGAGGGTTTTTTTTATGTATACACATTTGTAAGAGAAAATGAAGTCGTACAAAAGGATTATAACAGTGTAATTAAATGAAGCAAACATTTTAATTCAACAGTTCAAAAGTTTACAGTCACCTTCTAATCCCCTCACTGTGCAAAAACAAAGCCTGAAAATTGCTATTCTAAATGTTATATTACTGGTTTTGCCTGTTATGCATGAAACAAACCATACAACAATAACAACAACAAAAACCAGCCAGTGGATATATAGCTATAGAAACAACCTCATTTTTTCAGTCAGAAGATCTACAGTGAAATATTTTCTCTTCTTTATTTACATTCAAGGGAATTAATGATGAAACCAAGCTAAAATAAGTCCCCACTCAACTTTGTAGTATAATGATGGGTTACTTTTAGAGCAGTCTTAGAGAGAAAATCCAACACATGCCATTTGACTGTTGCAAAATAATCCTCACTCTGCTTCTTCTTCTTTCCATGAACTGTAATACAAGGTCCAATAGACAGCCTCAGATGCATCTCAGGTCCAGTACATGCTTTTCAAACTTAATCAAGGGAATATAGAAATGTATATAAAAAGATGAAAGTGTCTTTGCCTTTATACATACTGAAGGGAAAAAAAAAAAAAAACCTAGGGGGAGAAAAGTGAGATCTTTCATAGGGGAAGGTTAAGTCTGATGCTAATGCTTATTTTAAATGGTGACAGTCTGAAGTAGTGAAGCCTTGCCGGGCTGCTTTAATTTCTCCCTGGAATAGCTCTCTCCCAACCTTCGGCAGCACATCAAAGTCTCTGGAGCTCAATTAAAATTGGATTATATTGAAATGCTCTATCTATGGAACTGTGTGCTCACTAACACTTTTCTTTCAGTAATACTCCAGATGACAGTTGCCCATCCCAATTTAAACAGTTGTCATAGAGACCATGAACTAAAGCAGCAGTAACTAACAATACAAAGGAAAGGTAAGTGGTAGGATTTCTGTGAATGAAGGGCTCGGTTTGCAGCCGCAGTGCTCACACTGCAAGCAGCTAAATGTAGAAAACATAAAAGGCTGTAATATTCTCCTCGCTCCGAAGGAGAAGGGCAAAGTAAGCAAAAGAATAAATATTTTCCTTTTTTCCCCCAGTAGCTAATAGTGTTTTACATTCCAGCATGTTTTAGCTACCTAAAATGTCCAGAATTAAATGACACTCCCTAAGAAAGACAGCAGATAACCCTGGAGTCAATCTACAGTCACCAGTTCATAAATTAAAGGCATCAAATTGCATTTTATAATTGCAATAGAAAAAAAAATAAGGTATTATCTTTTTCTACTCAAAAATTTTATAGAAGATTCTTTAATTATACATGACGTATAAATCCTTTGTCTTTGTGATAAAAATCTAAAGTGAAAATCTGATACAAATCTATAGGACATTCATAGTCAACCCATCTGGTTAACACTGTGACATCCAATATGTGTAACACTTTCAAATCATTTTATTACTGGTTTTAACTGTTTTATAATCTAACCATGTAGATTTTTGATGTACTGCACCAAAGCCTGACAATACCATTGGAAAACTCTGGCAGTTTCCAAAACTCCCAAAATAACATAAACAGCTTATGTTTCTGGCAGCACCAGACAGCAATGTATTTAACAGCATAGATTGCTGGTAATGATACTATTTTCTCATGTAGATGGCATGTTTCTGGCACTATAAACCCCTTAACCTTTCTTGTAATTGGCTTATTGAGAGTCCCAAGGTTGTTTTTTGTGCCATTGGGCTGATCACCATGGAAATGAACACTTATTGCTGTTTCACTGTAGTGCTCTATTTTTCTTCCAAGCCCTCCACAAGCATTCTCCCTGCTCTCCCGGGAAGGCAGCGTTAGGATTTTGAAGCAGCAACAAGGCAGAGTGCAAAGAGCGCAGGCCAAAGGGGAAGAAAACAAAAATGTGTCAGAAAATCTAAAAACCGCACAGATCAGAATTTGTCAAAACAAGGCCTTGGTTTAAACCAACAAGAAGGGCCCCCACAGCTTGGGCCTTGACAAAGCATGGCCTTTTTATTTTTTTTTCCACACTTTATTATTATATTTTTTTTTTTATTTTTAGCCCAGCTGTAGAAAACACCATCTAATGAACCTGTCTGGGGCTGCTGTCCCCATCCTGTCAGGCATGTCAGGAGATGACAAGCACTGGGGACAGGCCGCCGCCAGTCACAGACAGGCCTGCCAGCTGGAGAGTTCAGCCCCAATCTAATCACGCCACCAGAAAATAACTTTCACGCTTGCAGACTGACAGGATGGGCTCAAGGAAAAAGAAAAAGGGGGAAAAAAAAAAGGAAAAAAAATAGGATTGAAACAATGCTTTTTGTTTCAATTACAAACCTTTTTTGGCACGGGGAAGGGTAGTGGGCACAGGGAACACTTTGTAAAGCTGCTAGCACTGCTTGCTGGTTTCCTTTACTGGAACTGTTTCTGTCTTTCTTTCAACACAAATAAGACCAATACAGACATTAATGCCAGCTGTTACAAAAAAAAAAGTGAAAATGAGACAGTATTTGCGGCACCTGGATATGTTTTTGCTACATTTATTACTATGCATACACACTCTTTTCCAACAAGTATATAAACATAAATCTATCTGCAACCATTGGTAGAGCTATATTTATGAAAATGTCCGAATTATGGTATGTGTTTTTACTATTTCAAAACAACTGAGCTCATTGAACATTATATCTCTTCATAGCCACCACTCTACAGTTTGTATTCTCATTTGGGCAAAAACTGCCAAAGCACAAATGGTAAGACTGTTTGTGCTCCTGAAATGGGAATGAATATTCATATACAAGAATAAAAATTTAAACAAAAGTATTAGGGCCCTTGGTTTCAACATACTTGGTTCTTTCCTATTTGCAAATAGACTGTGAATAAACAAAAAGGAAAACCTTGAACATGTATCTTCAAAAGGGCTATAATGAACAGGCAGTAGTGTACTGGTAGGCATCCTGTCTTTCTCATTCAAAAATTGCCAACAAAGATTTCCGCTCCAGAAATTCAATAATCAAAAATTGCTAACATAGATCTCTGCTCCAGAAATCTAATAATCAGTAAATCCACAGAAAGAGAGGCTGAAAATTATTATTTAAATAACTTGAAAAAGTAGTTCCCCCAAAAGCCATTAAAACAAATTATTAGGTCTAGACACAAATGTACTTCAAAAATAAACATCCAGCTAAAATTAAAATGTGAAGTGTAAACTACATGTATCCTATGTACTCCTAAATGTGTATCATAGTATATTTATCTTCTGGTGTATGTATCTTAGTGTATGTATATCTTAGCAAACAATTTGCATTATTTGAAAGTGAACTGGAATGGAAAATGAGTTATTCATGTAGTACTTAGTAATTATTTTAGGAAGAAATTATGAATGAGCATAGGTCCATTTAATCCCTATAAAATAATAAAAAATGAAGATTTGTTATTACATCCTGCCATTCATTCACTCTCTGCTGACATTATAGATGTCAGAAAGTCTGTTTAAAAGCTTGCTATCTCTATTCATCTTTGTTTCTGGCATGAAATACAGACTATAATAATCTTGTCAAGCCTACATTTAGACACTAATTCATGACCCTCTGCTACAATTTAGAGAAAATTCATACATAACTCTTTTAAGACAAACTATGACCCCAGACGGAAGAGTAATATTTAGATTCAGCTGCCAAATATATGCTGACTAAAGCCACAGCCACCCTGATGTTTCCGTATGAATGAGATAGCCAAATCAGTAAGATTCATTAACTTTTTTTTTAATCTGAGGACTAATAAGACTTTTTTCCCCCATTTTGAGATACTAGGTATTCAACTAGGCATCATCTTACTTTCCTGGGAAGAGAGAAGGAGTCATTTCTTCCACAATTTAAAGAGTACAGCTAAAGCTGATAAAAAGAAAAAAAGAAGTTGATGCCAGATGCAGATGCCACTGACGATGCCAGAGAGAAGTGGTGACTCTCAGCCTTCCAGCAAAGCCTAAAACACCCCATTAGGGACTCAATCTGCAAACTCATGCAGGAGGTTACATAGCAGAGCTGACCATTATTCATAGTCTATCTATAGACTTGAGAGAAAAAAGTCAAACAGAAGAGGGTTGCTGCATACACACAAATGGAAATATCTCCTGTGACCAGTCTAGACATAAATGCACTTCTGCAAGGAACATAGGTATAAATGTAAATATAATTGAACCTAAAATCCCCTATCCATCTTAAAAATCCATAAAGTGGGACAGTAACAGTAAGTGCTGCCAGGAAAACTGTTAGTATTTTCATACATAAGCTACCTAGACTGCAAAAATCTTCCAGAGAGCAGGAAATAAGAAATATGTTCAGGATTTTTTTTTTTCAGGAATTTCATTTTTGTTAATTTGATAAAGAGAATGGAGAAAAATATGCTTATTATTAGAGAAAGAAAAGTAAGCCATTATGGACATGATGACAGTGCACTAGCTGCACAGATCTGCCTGTCAAAGGCATAGATTGATAAGAAGGGAAATGACACTGAGAGATTTCCTATCTCCTATATTTGGTATATTTTGGTATATGACTAGTTACAGATTGATGTTATAGCTCTATTCACATATACAGGGTCCAAAAAACACAGTCAACTCCTGTGGATTTAAGATGCTGAAATATCACCTAATCTCTCACACCAGTTGGGCCATGAAGTGCTACAGAAAAGCACAACCATACGAAATGCTAGAAATTTCTGCTAGACAAAATGAAATTATTAAAATTGTACTTTTCTCTGAAAATCAGCCTAATTAAAGGTACTGCATAAATTTTAAACCCTCTAATTGAAAAAAAGAGATGTTCTACTTTAAAACAATGGAAATAAATAAACAAAACAAACCCACTGATTTGAAAGAGCATTCCTACAGATTTTTTTCTCCTAGACAGTATCTTTCTCAAAACCACCATGTGCCATTTTACCATTAGCTTATACACTGCTGCTTTATGATGGTATTATTTAATTTATTTCATTCATGTTGAAGCAGAGAGTGCTGGCCTCTTGACCCCAATTTTCACTTAAAGAAACAAATTTCTTTTTCGCAAACTAACTCAATTTTTCTCCTGTCAACCTTTAGCCTCACTTTAAAATATTAACCTTTTTCCTATCATTATAAGCATCCAACATTCTTCTATCCAAATTTAATATTAATCACCATATCTTATGATAATGTTATATTCACTTTTAGCTATCTCTGTCAAGCACACAAAAGTAATTTAAATCTATACATCCTCTTTGAATGTAGTAGTACCAGAGCATTTTTGTACATGCCAAAATCATACAATCCCCTTGAAAAAGCATTATTTCCTCTGTGTATTTGCAATTTTTCCATTTTGTACTCTAAAATGTTAGCTAAAATATGTGTTTCTCCTTTGAAGGTAGGGCAGGAAGCTAAGACAAGGCTGAGGACACACTTCCAAAATGTAGAGCAATGCAAAATTACCACAATCACTTACCTTCCTCTTCTACCAAAAATCACTAGGAAAAATGAAGATATAGCAAAATTAGGGAGAGGAAGCCTGAAGTGGAGGAATTTTTTTCCTACATTTATTTTTATGCCATCCCACCAAATTAATTGAATGAACTGTGTCAGCATTGCTGACAGAGCAATCCATTTTATACAAATTACTAGGAATAATTTAAAAAATTAACACTACAGAAAATACATGAGAATTTTTTTATATTGCCATTCCAGAAGCAGTATCTAAGTAGGACACATTAGCCATTATAAATATTTATTGTGCTTTTTGATTTGTTTTCAAAAATGCTGAGTGCTTTTAACAGCTTTTACCTCTAGAAGTTTGAAGTAGAACCTGGAAGTACTTCAGAAAGTCTAAACTTGTTTTGACACACAAGTGCCCACTATCAGGAACCTATAGAGTGCCCTTACTTGCTTGTCCCATGAAAGAAAATTTCCCCCATGCATAAGGAACTGCTGAGAAGAAACACCTTTTTGCTTCAGGAGGAGACGCAGATACACGCATTTCTCCTTCTCAGTGTTAACCAATTATCCTTAAGTGCCCATGGTATGATTCATTTAAAAGACTGGGAAACATAAACAAAACAAGGCCACAATAACTTGTGAAATACCTCGGTGAATGAAAACAGTTCCTTCCCTTTGGCCATTTCAACCTTCCAACTGTAAAACATTGACATGAGTCCCCCACATCATTACACCATAGCATATTTGCCAAGGAGAATAAGGTAGTCAAGCTGTACTTTTAGAAAAAAAATCTAGTGAGAGCATTATTCTTGGAAGAGCTTTTTAAAAATCAATTGGTTATTATTGGAACAGCTTTCACTGCCAGCAGGAAAACTTTGGGTATTTTTAATATTTATGAAAAAACCATAAATTTTTCACAATGGACAATGTCAACTAGTCCTACAAAAACCCAAACACTTCAAATACTTTTTGCCATTTTATAGTGGAATGAGTTAACGAAAATGACTTTTCAAACTTATTGTTAAAAATTTACAATATGGGAAGAGTCTGTTTGATCCTGCTGAGATTGTTATTTTTGAGACTGAGCAAAATACTCCTAAAAACATTCCAATTTTGTAGACGTATACAGTGGATAACACCAGGAAGCAACATTTTCCCTCCTCGGTACAGACAAACTAAATAGATCCCAACCAGAGAGTAAAACAACCCAAGACATATTTTACTTGAAAACATCACTCTTTGTAAAGAAGGAAAACCTGCTTATGGGGAATTACTGTCCCAGATGAGTCGGGATCTGACAATTATGATCTCGTTTGTCCACTAGAGGGCAAGGAGTGGGAAATTAAAATATCAAACTGAAACATTATATATCTTAACAAATACTTCAAATAAAACTCCTGATAGTATAAACAATAACATAATAGTATCACAATTCAAGTTAGATGGAACTTGTATTCTTAAACACTCTGAATTTTCTTCAATGATAAATGACCCTGTTCAATGAGGATGGTAGTACATTCATGCCTCCAGAACCCACTAACATCCAAGGGTTTTCATGGACATTGAACTGCAAAACATTTGATGAGAATTGCAGAGCTGCTTGATTTTAGAAGGACTGTATCTTACCCAAAACCCACTGAAATTGTTCTACATCCTTGCACTGATTTCAGCAGCTTTGGATTAAATATGACTCTGATTGGATAAACATAATTAAAAAGTGGGGGGAGCAGCACTAAACACATCGAAACAGGGAGAGAGAAAGTGAACAAATCCCTCTCTTCAAATGATTAACCAATAAAAGAAAGAGAAGAGGTATTGGATAGACTAAAGACAACCATAATATCCTGATCTTTTACCGTATTGCTGCATTCTGTAAATAAACAGAAAGGTGTATTTCTGAAAAGTGTTGATGCCATACAATGAAGGCATCACTATGTCTTGTCAGGACATCCCTCTGGTTCCCTGCACAAGGGAATTCCCTGGGCAATTAATCTTCAGTTTAGTATGAACACATCAGACACTTGTCCAAAACTTTTTATAAAGACAGTTCTACAGAGTCCGTGGCTTCCACCCTGCTTATTTCAGCCCATGTATGACTGATTTGTGAATAAAAGAATGAGATTTCTCTTATAACGATGAGTCAAGCAAACTCATCTAAGAATCTCGTCAAGCTGGATTCTTTCCTGGTTGCATAAAGTCCCCAGTGACTGTAAGCCACCTGAGGCGTATGCCACATGTTGACATGGTAAAATTGAGGTGTACAGAGCTTTCAATAGACTGGTAGGTGAAACAGTAGAGGTAAAAAAAAAGCAGATTTGATTTTGTTTGCATTTTGCCTGCAAAGCTAAATACATTTCTTCATGGCTTAGTTTAAACACAGAGTCATGAAAAATTCTGCTGTGGTCTTTTGCGTATTGCTAGTCATTAAAATCTCTGGAGGCCAAATGCTTTCTCTCTCTACCACCTTCTCCTTTATAACACACAGGCTCAATAAAGTCAAACAAACCTCACATCAAGCAGCGATGGGACAAGAGAACACAATTAAATTCCCACTTTCTCCATGATTCTTGGTCAGTTTTGCAGTTTATTGCAAGACATTACATTGCTGAATACTGGAACAGAATAGGCCAAGCTAGGTGAAAAGCAGGGCCATGGACCAATTGAATTATCTTCCTCAGGACAAGAGAGGTGGGTGTTAGGAGCAGAATCTTTGCATCCTCCTATAGAGCCAAAAGTTTACTATGTGCTTTGGGAAAAGACTTCACTGATATTAAGCTGTCCAGCCACTGCCACTGTGGTCTAATTACATTATGTCAATACCTTTTAAAATTTAAATTTAAAATATAAGATACAAGACTGAAATTAATATCTCCAGTTGGATATATTATGCAGCCTGAATTTGCTGCAATAGTTAGCAACAACTCCATTGACCATACATAGGAAAATTCACAAGGGTTATCTGATCACTGATCATCTATTGATAATTACTTATTGATAATGGCAGTGATTTTAGATTGTTCTATATAGCAACTGTACTATACACTAGGACCAAGTAAAATCCACAAAAAGGAACATGATCTGACCTATCAAGCACAGAATTGTGTTCTGCATGTGGGTTGACCCAGTTTCCAACTTACATTGTTCAAGCAGGTTATTGCAATAGATATTGTGCTAGGTCTATGCTTGAGACCCTGTACATTACTGAAAAAATCTTTGTAATGAACCAGAATAGTCCTATGGTCCTCTGAGGCTCCTCAGAGCATCATTTAATTCCTGGGCAGCACAACATTCACACTGCTGCAACAACCTTCTCATATTTTTGTGCTAATATATCAAAGCATAACTCCAAACAAAACTGCTATCTACGCTTTTCACATACATATTTAATCTACTACAGTACAGTGAAGTCCCCTCCCAACCTGACCCATTACACAAGAGGTAGCAGGAAAAGTCCTTCTCTCACAGTGTCTCAATTCCAGACTCTGCCAGTCAGTAGGCCTGTGCTGTTGACCTTAGCTATTCTATTTGAGATCCTGTATATGCCTTTTGCCATATGGGAATAGTTCAATTTAAGAAACACACATCTTTATGAAATCAAACCAAATTTTTATTTCTAGAAACAGCAATCAATCGAGGCATATTCCCCTCCCCCCATCTTTTTTTTTTTCTTATCAAACCAGAGGTTTTCCTCTGTCTCCCTTACAGTACAAAAGTCCCTAAAAGAACTCCTTTCTTTTTTCCCAACAGACAGCAGATGAGAAATTAATTTCCTTTTCTTTCAGTGGCAAAAATATGAAATAATTTTGATCAGTTAAGAAAAATAAAGTAAATAACAACTGTTTACTTCAATAAACCATTATTATTAAATAAACACAGAAAAGAAAATCAAGGAGGCTGAATACTTTGATCTTTGAAGGTTTAAACCCCAGAATCTACAATCTGAATATAAATAGTGGTATGTCCTTAATTATTCAGGTCCCTGACACTCCTTTTTAAAATTAAAATGTACACAGAGATAATGTCATTAACAGGTGAAAATATTCTATATCTATACAGTATTAAAATGAATTTTAAAACTGTAGTTTATACCAAGACTTTGAACAGCAAATGGCATATTTTAAAAACTATACTCTGCTGCTACCAAATCAGCTATGTTTTGCTGCTAAAAGCAGCTGCTACATGGAGAATGTATAGAAAATAAGGGTGGTAATTGAAATTACTGACCCAGTGATAACTCTCTGAGTAAGCAAAACTTGACTTCAATGGGAATTATACTTGAGTTAACACTGCGGGGTTGGACTGCACAATTGCCAAATGACTTCCTGTTTCTTCATCTTGTATATTAAAACCTGCAAAACCTCGATGCCTTGACATAATTTTATGTTGTCACTAATGTCACAGGACACCCCAGCTCGCCTTTGTGCTCAGAAGAAGCCCCTCTGCTGACATCTATTATGTACAGTCTGCTTCCATTTGCAACTGTGCAATGCAAACAATGTGTAGGGAACGACCCGTTCAGTTCCACACCATCGACAGATAAAACTGCTGAGCTCGGAAGCACAATTAAAAACAGTAGCTGTGATAAAAAAAAAGAACATCCCACCAGTTTACTGCTCTGATCACAGGAAGACTCCAGGAGTAATAGCCATTGTGTGTTTATGGAAGCAGGGAGGTGACTAAAAAGTGCCCTGTCAGTTTTCAGCTCTGTCTTGCCAGCTGCATTAAAATGCAGCCCTGAGCAATTTTTTTTTTTTTTTGTCTGGAATTTCAGGAGCAGAGAGTACAAAAGAGCTGATGAGCAATGAATGCTTCACCCTTCCTCAATTAATCTTGTCTCTCTACCTTTGCTTTTGCTTTCCCTCTACATGAAGGTAATAATGACACCCTCATCCATTATCCTTTTATCCCTGTTATTCTCGTGAAATTGCTTAATAATATGTTACAGATTCGTCTTCACTCACATAATTCTTCCTGTCATTTGCAGTATATCATCCTGCAAACATACAGCCCACTTTCACTGGCCGTTCTTTGAAGATTATTGTCAGTGACATCTTCAGGATGCGTTTGGAATCTGGAGCATCATTTCCGTTGCAATGGGGAATTACACTGACTTATCTGTCATTGCCAAAAGCACAACAAGCAATTCAGTGTTAATGCAAAGGTAACACAGGTTTTTATCATGCCGCCAGAACAAGAGCTCTTGTAAATTTATGCTAATATGGCCCTTTTATAGTTTAATAACCTCCTCCCCTACTGGAAAAAGGGGCACATGCACACGCACGAGCACACACATACACATGCCAGCACCCCCACGCTGGTGGTTCAATAATCTGTGTCACAGTGTGGTAGGTAATTTGTAGCTGATCCTCTTGTAATTATTTATTTTAAATCTTTTTATGAATGCTAATCTTATATAGTACAGCGGATCTCCAGTTTTGTTAGATACATGGAAGTTAAAACAGGCAACTGAACACCTCCTATTTCTAACAGTGGGTATCAAGCATGAATGGTTCCCGTGACATGAATTCCCTATTTCTAAACAAAATAATAACAGATCAGTTTTTTTGGTTGTTGGGGGTTTTTTTCCCTTTCTTTTCTTTTCTGTGAGGCTATGGCTGCTGATTCCACTTGCTTTCCTCAAGAAATCCACTACTACAAACAAGCCCTTCTCCCTGATCCAGGGTGGCATTCCAGAGGGACCCTGGCGATCCTGCCTGCATGCCAAATCTGACGACACATGACAAGCCGGTTGGCGTGCAGTAATTTGACTAATTATACCGGATTAGAGCATATTAATGCAAGCTGTTTTCTCCAGAGTTAATGACCTGCTGACTGGGTTCTGTAAGGCCCCACTAGGTCTGCAGACAGCTAAAAAACAAAACCCTGCTTTCTAAGCCCTCGTCATTTCGCATCAGCAAATGAGTATATCAAACTACTGAGCAGCAAAATTCAAGCGACATTTTGTGTGCTACAAACCAATGCAGCTTTCCCTAACTTTCCACCTCAAGGGTTTCTTTGATATAAAATTAAAATCTACTTTTTTTCTCATTTACTGCCTTCCTGTAATGCAGAGTCCAGAAATTGAGGAGAATATTTTTTATATATATTTTTTTCTAGATAGCTCCCCAGTTTTTTATCAATGAGCACAAGAGAGAGAAAAATAACTTATGGTCACTATAACACCTGCATAAGGTTTCATTACTATTTTACCATTATACACTTCTTAACAAATAATTTGGTATTATAAACAACTTTATGAAGTGATGCTCTCAAATTAAATGTGTTTTTCAGGAGCTTACAACCCTTGAGATAATTACTTTGAGACTGTTTTCTTCATCTACTTTTTTCTAGCTGAATAACATTTTCAGAAATAGACTGGCTGTTGTTTTAAATTATTTTGGGTGAATGAAAAATATTTTCCAAACTCGAATTAAATTATTTTAAAATAATTTCATTTTAAACTTTGGCTTCTTTTAAATAGAGGTTGCTAAGAACACAATAATTTTGACAAATATGAATTAAACAGGCTGAAATTGAAGCTTTTTCTCCCCTCAAGAGCCATGGATAACCTTTAGCAACATGATGAGGGCTTTGCATGTAGCTGTGTATATACAATATAGGTTCTCATACTCCAAAATACAGAATCATGGTTTTCATTTCACGACTTTAATGTATATATATACAACTGATTTTTCTTACGCAAACATTTAAATTATCCATTAAGGATTCTAAAACAAATTCACACGTGGAGCTCTTCATATGCACAAACTCGTGTATTCTTATTTAGAGTTTGGAATATTTCAATACTCCACTGAATACTGAAAATATGCACATTTAGCAGAAGTCAACATTTACTCTTTTCCTTCTTTTTCTAATGCCTTTTTTTGTGTTACTTTCTGGAATAACTAGCAATATAAAATCAAACTCCTGGTACATTTTTCTCAAAATACATGTGAAAGTGGGCAACTGAATTGCAGTTCAAATGCACATATTTCCAACATGAATGTATCGCTGATGCCAAACATCAGAAATATGTTTATTACAGGGAAAAAAGTTAAGAGTTTCTGTTAGCACTAGACCATCTTATCATAATAATTCTGCATGTACATTTGTATCCTGTGTGTCAGAAAGGACCAATGACATACATTCAGTACATGATACACAGGGAACCAAATCCTATGCTTAGGCCCACATGTGTATCTAGCGTAACTCAAATGGAATTTAAAATTAGCTTACCACAAATGAGATCAGAAATACACTCATTTAAACCATAAGGCCTTTGAGTCAAATTAAACTTCGTACAGTCCACTATCAAGTTAGTTATGCTTTGCATTTGTAAGCCAGAAGAAAATTGGGCTATTTGTGACCTGTGCTTGCAGAAAGCATTCTTTCTTTTCAGTGAGTAAAAAGAGGGTCTGAAAAACATTAGTAGTGCTGTAAAAGTCCTAGAGGACTAGCTCAATCAGGAAATTGGTAATGGACTAGAGACCTTAGCTCTAATTTACTGGACTACATACAATAGTTGAACCAAATCCTGCTCTTCCCTTTAATTACCTTAAGACCTTCTGCTTTGCCATCACCCCAAAGAGCCTGAAAGTTATCACCCTCAGACTGCTCTTCAATAATCTATGGAAAATGAAATGTCCACTGCAACCTGAAAGGCAATTATCAAACGCTCACAGCAAAAAGGCACCACACCCTGGCATTCTTGTTGGCACTCTCAGCAGAGGACTGGAGAGTGAATGGGTATGAAGGCTACTAAGCTGTCACCCTTAAAGGGGGATCCTTCAGGTCATGGGTGAAGCATATCAGGAGGGCAGTGTGGGAAAGGCAGAACTACTGCTGCTCATGCATAAATAAAGGACTTCGGTCTTCAGGGCTGTCAATCCAGCATCTTTCAATAGAACTAAATTCATTATGCACAAAAAAGTGTAGATAGCCGTTTTAAAAGGAATAAAGCTGGCTTCTGACACTCCTCTGGATAACTATGTAATCAGTTTTATAATGAAGCTACTTGTACAGTAAAACTAGGTTTAGTAACTGGCTTTGTACATTAGAAGTAAGAAGGAAAAACAAAACAAACAAGGTATTCGGTGAGTTTGTTACAAGAAAAATAACTTCATTTTTCAACATAGATAGACATATATGATAGACACTATGTTTTGCACCAACAGAGAAACAGTCAAAAATAAGACTTTTAAAATGAGGAAAACATTTGTGTATCACTAAATAGCAGTTAAAATGTACACAACAATACCGGAAATCTCCAAGTTTAGATTAGCAGTCCTTAAAGCTTTGTTGCTTTTTAGAATTTATGGAATACAGACTTACAGGAAAGGAAGAAATATTTAATTCTTGACTTTATGTGAGTTCTAAACCTGTTTATCTAAAATTCCAACCTTTGTAGCTGACAGAAATTTTTAGGTTTTGCTTGAACAGCCTGATTACCATTCACACCTTCAGATCTCTGTGACACTGGCATGAAATGGTGACTCGGTGATCTCCTAGAAACTTACATGGATGCATAAATCATGCTGTTGTCTTTTCTCTTACAGCTATATAAATCCTAGCGGAGAGAGTAGAAGGTTTGTGATATTATGGCCTTCTCTGCTAACTTCCCAAGAGCTCAAAGGCTGTACCTTCTTTACATACAAATGTCCATATGTACATTTGTAAAACACCCTACTGAAGTAATGAAATTTATTTTTTTTTCTATCCTTGTGTTTTCTGGAAGATGAATAGGAACTAATGACTGTAATGTTCACCAATCACAAATCCACTTTTCCTTCAACCTGTGAATTCTGTCATTGCGGCTTTGAAATCTTTTCCTTTTCCCTGCAGACCACTTATGCTCCAAAGCATATAAGAAAAACTATAATAAAAGGACCTATCGGGAAGCCAAATAGGACTTTTACCCAGCAGAAGGTGTTCACTAGTTTCATTTTGAAGAATGAATAAAGTACTGTTTAGCCTGTCAAGCACAAAATATCAGACTATAAAATAGATTTCATATTAGTGTAATTATTTCATAACCAGTATGATTCTTCATTTGAGTTTGTTAAAATTTTGTAAAGGGCATCTTTTCAGGCAGGATGCTGAAACTGTAAAATTAAGTACCATTCTGAAGATAACCAGGTTAAGAAAACAATAAACTGGTATGTGTTGAACAGATTGATATAATGGTCAGTCAGGGAGACAACATAATACAAACCGGTGATGGAAACTTTCTTTAATATTAAAATAACTTTTGACACCCTATTTTACTCAGGCATGGCATACAGTACTTGGAATAAATGTTTCTATATTCAGGTGACTGGGCTCTCCTTGAACTAAAAAAACTGAGTAATAAAGAACCAAAATCTGTGGCATTCGGAATCTCATATTATCCTGATCCTCTTGTCTATCTAGAGCTCAGAACAGCCCAAATATCTCCAAACAAGCTTTTATCATACAATTCACATTGACTTAAGCCATTATACTAATTTACGCAAAAGCCTTAAAAGTTGGGGTAACAAAGGAAAAAAACCAAAACCAAACAAAATACACACCCACACACTATTTGCTATTATTTGAACCCTCTTACTCCAAAATTAGGCAGTGGTTTTGAGGAAACAAAATCACCACAGGAGGCATACACCATAAAAAAAATTGGATAGTCAAGATTTTTATTTCATCAGTCACTGTACACATCGCAATCCAAACAGAATATACATTCCCATTTTGATAAAGAGGTTGACAGAACAAGTTTTAAATTATTTCTTGTTACTTTCATCAGACACATCATATTAATATTTCACTGGGAGCTGAGCATTTTAAAAATGCAATTATTTATGGGTGTCCAAAACCCTATAGCCAGCTATTCCTGTCTAAATGTAAGCAAAGATCTGATTGACTACAAAAGCAGACTACATTAAATGCAATCACCAGTTATGCACAGTTTACTGTTGAAGGTAAATTCTCAACAAATGAGACTCAAGAGACAGGTCAAAATTTTTTTTTAAATTGTCTTTTAAGGGGCATTTCCTAAAATTTAAATTCAATGAGCAATAATCTATGCAGAGTTTTTGATCTGGCTTAAGTATTATCTAATAACGATGGTACTAAATAAAAATCACTAGAAGGCTATAGCATCTGCAAGACAACAAAAAAGGCTTACAGCACAGACTCCACGAAACATTTAGCTGTATTTTCCACACATTGATCTAGTGAAAAGGGGTAAGCTGTAAAAATGTGCTTCTGAGAGTTTCAAACCATATTGTACAGAAGTCACATCAAATTAATACTGAGGACCATTTAGAGCTTTTATTCTGAAAAGCTTTTGAAAAGGGATTAAACTATGAAAACTCGCATGATACTAAAGTACCTATTAATGGGTTTAGGGGGGGAGGAACAATGAAAGTGTTATTTTTAGATAAATCGTTACTTTGTATGTAGCAGCACAAAGCATTTGCTAAAGAGACACTGCAACAGTTCACCAGCAATATCCCGCACGTCTAAACACTGATTAGCAGGAGAATTTTTCTTGTCATTAAGAACACTCTTGTATAGAAAAGAGTGTCTTATGGCTTTCTCTTTAATTTTTGACAATTTTTATAAATAATTCATTAGGAAAATGTAATCCTAGTTAAAAATTGCATAAGTAAAACGACAGCATTTTTAGATTACTTGTTATTGTAGAAAATGCAATAGAATGTTTGTAGTCCTCTATACACACACCTGATTATCGAAAGCCTGCTAACTACTGATATAAAAAAAAGTTCACACTGTATCATACACTTAACATGTGAAAAAAAAAATGTTTTCAAAAAATAACAGGAAACAGCATGAATAGTGAGAACAAGGAACTGGGGTAGTTGTCATCTCATCAAAAATAATGAATGCTCAAGAGATTTCTAACTTCATCTCTTCCCAGTCATTTGTCCGATAACAATAGACTACCAGGAGAGAAAAGACTAGACGCAGAACGCGCTCTTCTTCCTCGGCTCTAGCTAGCACCTGTAACCCCAAACAGCTATGTACCAGCTGAAATCCACATGACGACAGCCCCAAAAGACAACTGGAAATGTTGTTCCTAGCCTGCTGTGCCTTCATTCAGCGGCGGGATGCACCACATGGTGGATGACAGCTTTGTGTCTGCCCCATCTTGCAGCCTCCCCTCCTCCCTCGACACACAGTCGTGCACACACAAAACAGTCTTATGGCTAATGATGCAAACATGAAGTGTAAAGTCTCCTTAATTTGACCCTTGTTAAACTCCTAATTGGATTGAGGCGGTCTCAGAGTGGAAAGCAACCCTGGATTATTCAAGAAAGCTTTTACAAAATGAAGACCAAATTACAAAAGGCTTCCACTCTGGCTGCAGGACACCACAAAGAACAGGCAATGAATTGCAGCTGTCACTTAAGTTAAAAATCTAATCAATTGGCTTTTTTTTAAACAGGTAACTTTTTGAACAGTTTCTTCATTGTGATACTCTTCAGAGTGTGCTTGACCCAAATTTAATAAGCTGCTATTAAAGCAGAAGAGCAGCTGTAGAGCAAACACTGTAGAATGATACCGTGCATTCAGGCTCTTAATGATTTTAAAATTACTACAACCATTGCTTCATTCAAGAGGAACAAAGCTCAGGGCTCTTTGCTCAACAATGTCTTAACACAAACTGTCTGAACAGACAGCATTCATTTGTCCTTCATGAACCCAAAAGGTCAGCTGCATTGCTGAGAACATCTCAACAGTTTAATTGTGTTTCTCCTGTAGGAAGACTGAGAGGAGAAACTTGGGGATTCCTTGTGTATGAAAACTAGCCTTTCTTTCTTTTTTTTTTCCCTCCTTCCAAGGAAATATACAGCTTAAGCATGGAGACAAGGGGTGCATGATATGCAGACAGGTGTAAAACATGAAGTAATTATAGAAGCTCAAATTAGTTCCTAGGCCTGAGGCAAAAAAGAGAACAGTGCCTTGACAAAAGGGAATAGCAAATAAGGATAGCAAACAAAAAATGGCTTGAATGTGTAAATTAGCAAGAAAAATGAGACAGAAAAGCAGCTTTACTCTACTATTATTCGCCACATGAGAACAGAGCAGCTGAACATGATCAAGAGGGCTTTGGAGGAGAGAGGCAGGCATCAACACCAAAACGAAGCCAAAGAGTGGCAGCTCCGCACTTTCTAGTCAGTCACTCATTATGTGGTGAAGTGCTCTTGAGAAGTGCCTCTTATACTTGACCTATCATATTACTTCTTCTGTAAACACATAATCCCTCCTTGTTAGGTGGTGTCAACACTAGCATTCATTCACTGTGGTAGTCCTTTTGTGTATAGACACTTTAGAAGTGCTGCCAAAACCAAAGAATTGACACCATAATAAAACAATTTGAATTTCAACCAGGTAAACAGATCCTAAGAGCTTCTGTGAGAGGTACTGTGCAGAGCACTATATCCAGTGTTCCTTATTTGAGACAAAGCTTTCTTATCACAAACCCATTTTTGTGTGTGTGTCCTTTTAGCCAGATTAACAACCACCTAATGATTACCATTAATAAAGGAACAGGCTTAATAACTGGAATTACAGCCACTGCATCTTATGTGCTTCATTCATATAGTAAAAAAAACAAAAACAAAAACCCCCACCAGTTTGAATACTTTTATTATGAGTCAGCTAAGCAGAAAACCTGAAACATAACAAATTGTACTCATGCAGAACTGACCACTTCGTAGATACGAAGTATTATTTCGCTAAAGGTCACAAAAATCATAAAATCAGTCAGCTTCTATGCCACAGTTTCATCCCCTTTAAATTTCAGTTGTACAAGGTACAGAAATTTTACACTTCAGTCTTTGTGGAGACTTATGTCTGATTATTATAATTATATATTTAGACCTTCTAGTAAAAGCTTATACCTCTTGCTGTTGAAGGGAAAAAAATCATCCTTAAGAACACTTCCTTTAAACAAGAAGTATGAATAATTGATTCTGTGCTTCCACGTTGAGGTATTCTAGGTAGACTATCAGCCTGGCATTTATGAAGAGCACTGAACAGTTTTGCAGTCTGTAGGACTAAAAAGATGAATCAATCTTTCATTGAACACTTGAAAAAATAAGAGCAAAATTTCTGATATATCAAGGTAGTATCAACGAAACACCACACCAGAAAAGTAGTATTTGGCTGAAATGGCAATTTTTACAAATGAGTCCAGAAAAGGACAAAAGGAAGACTCAGATACATTAGTGCTCCACCTCTCAAAGCTGAAGACCCACAGTAGCATTGTGTGCATTAAAAGGAGTGAGAAAGTACCATTACAGGCTTGATACTGCAAAAAGGTGACATGATGCATTACTGCAGCCACGTCTAAAAAAATAACATATTATCATGTTACATCAATATCATCATCTTCCTGCCAAGACTGCCAAGATTTTTTGTTGGGTTTTCTTGGGCTGGAGATTTAGCCTATGTTCTTATATACATGTAAATTTTGCAGCTGAATGTATTGTGTCCATGCACTGAACTGTGCACTTCTGGGAACTTTGACACCATTTGTGTTTGATTCAGTTAGCTTACTTTGCATCTTGCCTACCCTTTGGTCCTCAACTCATCCACCTGGGAACAAGAAGAGTGAAATATTCCCTCCTGTACTAGCCACTGCATCTCATTCAAACACCTCTGATTGAATTCTCAGCAGCCTCAACCAATCTGAATAAACATCAAATGGAAATCTTATTCTCACACCTTCTACCTTTGTCTTTCAACTGGTGCTTCTCCCAGTCTTAACCCCTAAACAGAACTTCCTCCCTACATCACTGTCCGTTTAGAAATGCCATTTTATATTGACTTTAAAAAAAGCAGATATACCAGCTTCCTACATGATGAAGTAGCCATCTCTATTTATTAGGATCTTTTTACCTTTTCCACTACGTCTTCCTTCTATTTATTTTCACAGTTTCTTGCATTTGCCAAAATTAGACAGTAAAATGAGGCCAGAATAACATAATTTTTATTTCTCTAAGGCAACATAGAAATGTGTGTCACTCCATAAATATTAAACAAGACCAGTAACAAATAACAGGCCTGCAAATGCAGCCCTCACAAGTTTCATGTTTAGTAATATTCATTTAAGAACATTACAGCACCATGCAAAAGAAGCAAGTTCAGCAGTTTGTGCATATGCAAAGGTCTTGTTCAGTCCTTCTCATTAGGACTTGATTTAGAAGGTAAAGAAATACCAGCCAAGGTGTCAATATAATTATCTACACTCTAAAGATTTGCCATGAACTTCATTATGTGTGTTCCCTCAAAACTTCTGGATTCTCTGTTGTCCCCCTCTTCTCAGATATATTGTTTCCCACACTTAAAAAGCTTTCCTTTACAGTATAGACTTCACAAGCCTCTGGACAGGTTAACCTTTAGGTCAGTGATGGATGATGAAGAGACTGCTGTCACTGCCTGGGGCTCTGGAGAGCAGCTCTTGGAAAACTTCCTTATTTGCTTTCACAAAGCAATGACTTCTGCCCACAAAACCAACAACGACATTGAGGCTGGATCAGTTCAAGCACAGACTAGAGTAATTCTGGAGAATGTTGACATTTTACAGTATCTTCACATCAGAGCTATCACATGGGCCAACTGTGCTTAGGTGCACTGGTAGATACTCTTTAAAGTTGGGATTTCTGCTCACTATGGTATTTGTGTGAAGAAAGCCCTACAGTTTCTACTTTATTTCAAACTTCTTTAAGCAAAGAACTACTTCTTCCTTCCTAATTTGTCCTCTGTCCTGATTTTCCCCTTTGGAATTTTATTTTGTTTTTTAAGTCCAGCCCCTTCAATGAAACATATTTTACTAGACATTTTTAATTTAATTTTGCCTGAAAAGTTTTCATGTCTTCCATTTCAAATTCATTCTCTTTGATCTCTTTGCCCTGATCTTCAGCTCATTCAGTCACTTTTTTTCTAACCAAAGCACAGCATATTTTTTGCTTGTCTTCTTGCTTGTGATTTATTTCTCCTATTCCACAGAGTTGCATAAACTTCACTAAAGCGGTATAAAAATTGAGAGTTTAATGGAATCACCATAATTTTGACTGCACAACACATGCAGTACCACAAGGTCAGTGTGAAGCTGGAGTTCAAATTCCTTATGCATTTAGTAAACTCAAACAGGCCAGCATTTGCTTTACAAGCAGTCCAATACGTCCACCGTGTGACTGAGCAGCACATATGGAATATGGCAAACATTCTTTTCTCCGCACTTTTTCAGAATTTCTGGAAAACAGTCCACCTAGGCAGCCAGGCCCCACAAATCTGGGAGACTACCAGGGAAAGTGGAAAATAATGGCTTACCAGGAAAAACAAAAGTCTGGTGCTAACACTGGTGAATTTAAGCCCAAAAACCATCTCAGTTTCTTGTTTCAAATTTTTGCCAGTTATCATTGCAGACACTAATGAGTACTACCTTACTACTATTTCCTAAATACTCATATGAAAAACTATTTTCATCTACCCATACCTGATAAGCCTATCATATTCACTAGCATAAAGACATTTCTAGAATCACAGTGACTTAAATAGTCATTCCTGTCACCAAATTCACGTAAAGTAGCAGAAAAATGGAAATAAAATTAATGCAGCTTACAGAAGAAAGCAAAATAGTACAGGGAGTGAAATACAGTACAGCTTCAATTCCCAGCTTTTGGAAGGCCACACTCTTCTGTGAAACAAACTTTTCCAGAGGCCAACTAAGACACGAGTTCCTGCATTAAAAGTTTGGTCAGCACAAAAGAATGACTGACATGTAGGCTTCACTGACCCAACCACATCTGATGTAATTAGTGTCATCGTTTTAGCTAGTGCTTGATTTGGACCATTAGTCTTAAATATTTTATTAAACGTTTAAAATTATATAGAACAGATGTACTCTGACCAAACATGAGTAGATTACTTAGTGGCCAACACTACACCTGACAATGCAATACTTGAATAGCACAAACCCATAATTCCAGTTAACTAGACTTTAAATTTGTTACAATCTTTCTCCAAGGAAAACAACTGCTCATTTTTACGCATCGTTTTTCTAATATATAAGTCATTGTACTTTGTCCCAGTCCTTTAACAAAGAAAACACAAAAAAACCCAAAAAAACCTTACAAAACATGCAAAATCCTTGATATTATGTGCTTCATCCCAAAAGTCAAAACCTATCATAAGCGTATCATCAGTGAAGCCAAAACCGGGTCAGATTTTATATCAGTATAAATCATCATGTAAAAATTGTCCTCAGAACTTTTGTATATGGAGGAAGTTCAGAACAAAGCATAAAGACCAAAACCAAATTCTGTTTATTTAAAACAAGTGGAGCGTAACTGCTACTTTATGATACAATTGTCCTCAGCAAACCAGACAGTTTTCAAATTCAATACACATATTATATACAAGTATAGTCACACTCATCATATACAAACAGCACTTTTACCTTCTGATAGTTATTATCTTGGGTACATAACACTGCAACCCACAAAAAAATTTAGGAAAAAATGAAACCATCATCAGACCTTCTGACACTTTTATCTTCATGGTTATCAAGATTAAAATTAGGTGGAAATTCTATTCTGTTTCCTTTCCCAGTGATTCAAAATCCTACTGATTTTGAAAAATGCTATCAATACTATAAACGTCACTACTGGGACTGGTTAGGGCACAGATAAACTTCAGGTCTGCCAGTGACCACATCCTTTTGCCTAACATCATAGCTAAGGAACATTATCTTACACTATTCACTCCTCAGAACTAGAGATATTTTCTCATTCTCAATGCTGCTTATGTCATCTTGAGACGTCCCAGGTTGTTTACACATAAACAGATTAAAACAATAATTCATTCTCGGTAACACTATTTTTCTACTCATGCAGCAAGTAGGAAGGATGTGAACTGTATTTTCTAGTCAGTTGTTTTCCAACCTTATAAAATGCTTTTTATTAAATGTGTACCAAAGTATTTGTCCCTTTTCCCATTCCTACAAGCAGTATTGTAACTTTTAACATCTCCTTTTTTGGAAGGAAGGAAGGAAGGAAGGAAGGAAGGAAGGAAGGAAGGAAGGAAGGAAGGAAGGAAACTTTGTTGAAGTACTGAAAAAAATAAAATGCAAGTCTTTCAAATCTGGATACAAAGTTAGGGGTGAAGATGGAAGAAACTGATATAACTGAAGACAGACATAATTGAAGACTATTATTTCTGAACACTGATGCCAACATGTAAAAACACCCAGCCTCCTTGGATTGCTGTGAATCTGGTAGATGATGTGACAAACCCTGAAGCTTCTGTGCACACCATTCCTCTGTGATTTCAGATGCACGTTAGCATCTTGGAAAAATGATTTTTAGAATCATCCTGGCAAAAATATGTATGAGTACTTGTATAGTAGATGAGTCCCACTAATGTCAGTGGATTTACTTGCCTGAGAGACTGGTAAGTCAAGATAAATTAGGGTGAGAATGATAGATCTAAGGTTAAATAAAGGTTGACACCCATGCTTCAATAATGAATTTTTGTTGTTGTTGCTTCATGAAACCTGCAAAGCTACAAGGTATTTTCTTCCCAACTTTTAAATCCATCTTTCCACAAAATATCACCACCTATGAAAACTCAAATTGCATAATAAAATCTGCTTTGCTAAAAGGTATGAAGGGAACCTAACCTTAACTTACAGCATTCACAGAAACTCTGAGCCATTTAACAGCAGTACATCTAAGTGGGTTACTGCAAGTCTGGAAAGAGTAAATGACTAAACAAGAGCCATACAAAAGCTAGTATCCATAAAGTTACAGATCCCATTTATAATTTCAATCTGACTATATTTTTAAACAGATGTACTCAGCCAATATCTTTGTAATTAGTCTGTGGTACACTGAATAGCAAATTTTCTCTGATGGACTCAATACCACATGCTCCCATACATGTCCAAAGCGGAGGGCACAATATAACCATTTTACAGAACTCTCAGGAATCAGACAGGAGCAGAATAAATCACTCTGTGAACAAGCTGTGTACCAGGCTTCATTAGTTATAATTACCCCCAAAATATGCTCAGCAGAATGCACACGTGTCATCTGGGAGTGACACACAATAGAGTGGGCAACTTATAAACTCCTCCAAGCACAGAAAGAGTCCATAAAACAACTGGCTTGTGCATTTGGATTCATGTGATAACACCTCCTATTGCATAAGCCACCAGATGACACAGATGGGGCATATCCAAACAAGGAACATTTCTTTTGTATAGGCATTGGACTTCATTTGATGCCTATTCAACCAACACGCTGAGAAAGCTGAGTATGAAACACTAGATCTTTGTCTTTTTTTTTTATTTCCCAGATTGTGCTACACTTGCTTAAAATAATAAAATGTATAGTTTTAAATACTTTGAACATAATGACTTACAGAAAAAAAAAAACAGTGCAACAAAACAAAACAGGATGTTAAATTTAACATACTTATGCACAGGCAAAAACAAACACTCATCCCCAAACTCCAACACAAAACATTTCCAATATAATATTAACCACCATCTCCCTTTCACATATTGTATTGCCAAAAAAGGTAAGTATTGACTGAAGCCCTTTAAGAACACTCATATCAGCAATCAGATCTATTATTTTCTGTAGAAAATAATATTTATTATGCTCACGGATCAGATTACCTTTCCTTTAATGACTCCGACAGAATCAGCCACATTGCAATTATTGCAACATCAATCTCAACTTTCTCTGTAAACTTGTACATTTTTTTCTTCCTCCCATGCTTTCGGCAAACCATAATAACTATTTTTTGTCTGGGACATTCCGATCTTGTACTAAATGCACATTTTTTCCTCCTATTCCCGCTATTTACTTCTTTCCATCCATATAGCATAGTGTTCCCGGTCATCTCATTAAAAGTCTTTCCCATCTTTTCTGCAGTTTTCTATTACTGCCCACTGCTATGGAGATGTGTTCTTGAAAAATATTGGTGTAAGTACTTGTTTACTGTAATAAAAAGAAGCTCTAGCTCAAAGGGAAACTGATATTCATATGCAGTTCACTGTAGAGACCGATTTAACGGCAAATATAGTATTCTAGTTAAACATGCTCATATATGTCAGTACTTTAATATAAACATGGAAATATATATTGTTTGGATGTTACATGTGTAGGATAGGACATGTGTACACATACTCACATGAATGCCCCTGTGTCTATTTACTTTTGTATTCAAGTGTATAAACACATGGAAACAGACTCACAGAAAAACACAGACAGATGTATGTGCACACACTCAAGAAGTACCCTACACCTTTAGGTGGCATATTCAGCGCTTGTACTGTGTTACGTTTCTGATGTGCTGTTAAAGAACTCTACAATCTCTCCACATCTGTTAGCTACTCCCAAGAAAACCCAGAAAGTAAGTCCAAACCTCTGACTGTAGAATATATTTAAATTAGCAATATTAACCACGTGCCATGAGCTCTGTGAAACCACTCTTACCCACAAAATAGATACCCAGTTATTTTGACAGAGTGGAATCTAGAAGAAGTTCATAGACTTACAGTGGTAACATGAACTGCCACAGAGGGAGCTGAGTATATCCACAATACCTAAGATCAATTAAGGTCTGTTACAAATAGCATGCATTAACCTGTGATCTGTCAGATCTGTGCATCAGTAACACCGTGTGGATGCAAGCAAGGACAGAATTTGCCCCACTTGGCCTCATTTCTGTGTAGTGCAACCAAGAGGTCAGCTTCAGCATTCACGCATTCAATGCCAGCAAACTCTACAGAGTGCTCACAGGCACAGTGGCAGCAATTTCCTATTTTTAAAAGATCAGAGAAGCAAAAACGATTTGTGAATGCGAGTGCTATGGTATTATTTGAAGTCACTGCCTTCTTTTCTTTTCATTTTTTTTTCCTTTTTAAAGAAACAGATATTGAAACTATCCCAGCTAATAATTTCATTCTGACACTTGAGTTTAAAAGGTTAAGTTACTATCTGAAGAAAGGTAATCTGACTGCCTTTCATAGCAGCCTGCAAGCTCTGCAATCTGCATAGAGAGGGGCATTTGTCATCATTAGCTGAGCAGTGACAGCTGGCACCTAGGGTGTCCCAGATTTAAGAAGTGGCAAAGGCACTCTTTTGCCTTAAGTTGCCATCAAGTATAGGATGTTTCATAAGGAGCAATATTTTCTTCTTGTTATAGAGCATGAAATAACAGCAGTGAATGCGTCTGTATTTTTTTCAGCATGGAGAACTGGCTGATATACAATTAGCAGTTGCCTTTAGACAACAAGACACCAGGTTTATTCTATGAGCAAATATCCAATTCATGTCACTTGAAAATAACTACAACTGTCTTAAGATTAGGGCAGTATATTTTCCTTCAGAGATATTTCAGACTGATGGATTTGTAGATTTTGTTTACGGACATGACAAATCGTGAATAAAACACAGTTTTTAACTAGAGGTATAGTACTGTCACTCCAAGCTAGGAGTGCCTAATTGCTTAAAACAGACAGGTTACTAGATACAGGGGAAAAAATAGTCCTACACTGGCATACAATCTGATGCAATACATTAATGCTCTGAAAGAGTACCTGATGCAGCACTATTTTAATAGCAGTTTTAAAAACTTAAAGTATATTCTCATAGTGCATTTAATAGCTAAATTTGATGCTGTATTATTTTTTCAAAACAGTTCCATGGAATTTTGCAAATGTATTCTTATTTAAGTGTGTATTTAATAAATGGAATGCGTAGAAATCTATGAAAAAAGTTGTTTTCATACCACCATCAATAATTCAATCTATGAAAGACTGAATAAATGGTTTATAAACATTAAGAGACCCTGACTTGGTTGTTTTTACAAAAACAAAATATAAAACTAAAAATTAATATACCTTGACATGAAACAAACAAACAAAAAAGCTCAGTAAAACAACCAACACAAACCAAACAGAATTTAGAAAAGCAAATACAAAAACCCCCTCATTTCTCCACAGTCTCTCAAGTTTGGAAACATAATCCATAATGCTAGATTTTGCATTATTATGTAAAATAGTTTTTCACAAATAAAACTAATTTTTGTGTTAATGTAAAATCTATGCAAATACATGCAGTCATTTATCAGGGAAGCTGACAAGCATTCCATATTGGAGAGGGAAAATGAAACTGCCTCAAGAATAGAGGCAATTAATTATTTCTGTATTTTCTCTTCCTCTGTCTTGAGGCACAGAAGTTATCCATCCAGTTAAAACAGCAAATGAAATAAAGAGATTTTTTTTTTATTTAAACACATATGGCTTTTGCCTGCAATACTGATCACCACAAGGTCTACAGATGCCCGTGGCTAAATTGTACACTGGCAGATGCACACAAGGGAAAACTGTGTTAATGCAGCGTGGTGAACAAAACAAATGAAGAACTGAATTTTGGGGGGGTGGGGGTAGAGGGTGAGGGAAAGAGGACTTTTTTTTACCATGTTGAGATACAGTTTGCCTACAAAGGGTGGATTAGATTAGCCGTAGATTTAGCCTAAAAAAGTTTCTTCTCCTCCCCTATGTCAAAAATCTGAATAGTACATATACAAGAAAACATCCATGTAGATCCATGCAGTTTGCTAATGTACAGACTATAAATAATGGGCTTCCCAAGATAAATGGTTATATTATTTCATCTTTACAATTAAGGACTAATAATACATAATGAATGTACTCACGGAATACAATGAGAAAACTGTTGTCCAACATACTTGCTGTCATTTTTTACCTATTTAAAGAAGCAATGTCGTGAAGTGTAGGGGAAAATGGCAAGCATTATGGCACAACATAGCATATGCCAAATACTCGTCTGTGCTTCAGAGGGCTAGTAAGAATTCTGCGCTCAATAATTATTCCTTTCGATAAGATTATTTAAAAAAAAAATGAAGTGAAAATTGAAGCCAGTTTATTCCTGGAAATAATTTGCAGAAGAAAACAAAAAATAGAAATGGTACAATATTTACTGAAAATAAGACAGAACCATGTTGATCACAGTAACTTCTCTCTTAGTAGGCCTGTACACACTGCATAATCCCATTAAAATCAGTATTGACCTTAAAAAAAAGTAAAACCCCCCAATTCTTCCCCTGGAAGTTTCCTTTAATTTTATAAAATAAATATTTTGTATCAACTAAAACAGTAAATAAAGAAGATTCATAAACACGAAGTAATAAAGATATCTCCTTTTCCTCATCTAAAACTAAGGAGTCTTAAGAGACACCATTGTCACCACCCTAACAGATACCCTGTAATTTTTTATCTTCTTTTCAATGGCACTAACGTATTTTAAATGATAACATGTCCAAAAGGCAAAATCTATTTCAACTATCAAGAAAAATTGATAGTAATATCCCTTTCAGATAAATAGATATTTCCACAAGCTAATATTTCTCTTTCAACAGTTTGATTGGATATTTATGAAATTACAAGACTACATGCTATTTCTATAGCCTTTCTCATTTCAGGGACACCAGCACTATCCCACAAAGGATCCACTTCTTTATATTCTGTCCTAGAGCTGGCCTAAAAACTGGTAGGGAAAAGCAGGAAGGACAGTAGGTGATGTAGGTTAAATTTTTGAATTCAAGAGGACAACTGGAATGATTTGCTTCTCTTAATAAGAGACTCAAATTTCCCCTAGATAAAATATTGTGTTCTACAATGACAATGTTCCACCAGTTTAAAAAAAAAAAAAGTTCAGTGGTGGTGGGATATTTTAAAGGCCAAAAGATCTTGTTTTTCCTGATCAGATTTCATCTCTTCTTCCTTAAATAAGTTTGTTAACATGCTTATATTACAGTTATAGTCAGGATACTTTTACTGTTCTTAGCGAGTAGGATGCTTATATTTAATACTGCTAAAAGACTCTGTAGCTTTAGGGATTTTAGAAATAGTCCTGAATATGTGAAAGTAGAGGAAAAAATATAGTTTTAATGGGGATTCTGAAAGCGTAATCTTTCATATGTTTCTCTGAATAACCTCACCTTCCTCATACGGGTTTTAGAGTGAACTGAGAGGGCATTTTTGTGAGAGGATGTTGTTAAAATATGGACGAAACAGCAACGTACTTTCTCAAGAAGCTCTTTTAACACTATGGCTAAAGCACAATGAAAAAATACGGAAGTGCTGCTTGACAGAAGTGTAGATATTTGAGCCAAAAATGTATTTCCTCACCAACGCGTGCATTTGATATGTTAGATATTTTAGAGGCTCACTGTATTTCATCCTCTTCAAATGTTAACCTCCAAGTGTTACCCTGTTTTGGCCCTGATTCTGCCCATGATGTCACGGGTGCTTTTAGGCTCACAGGGAAGTGCACAGGCAGTTATTTGCAGAAACAGGGCCTTCATAAGGTTCAATGAAACGTATTAATCACTTACAACCAACTCACTCAACTCCTCCCTTCACCGTTATTTGGAAAGAAAATATTGGAGAGCTATACACTACATTAAAAATAGAAGTCTGTATTGAAATATGTTAGGTATGTCCTTTCATAGCTAAATCAAATGAAATGAGTTACACAGGTAATTTAACATACTCATGTAATTGTAAAGAGAGAGGACAAAGTTTCATTTTGAATTGGAGAGCCATAAGATGCCCAAAGTATTGGCATCATGAAAATTAGCAATAAACACATAGTATGACCAAATGTATACAAAAAAATGGTGCTTACTTATAACTTCATATTGGCCAGTGTTCAAAGGTGTTAAGCAAAGTCTTCTGCTGATTTCAGTATCTTCAGCAGCTACCGACGAGACGATGTAGTTTAGTTTGCTAGTCAATATGAAACCAGGTTACAGAAAAGCACCACTCACAAAAATAAGTACGTTCAAGACATACCACCCTCCCATTCTGACTGGGCTAATAAGATGTTGGGTTACTCCTAAGACATAGCATATTGTGTGATGCCATAATTTATATAAAGGTGCATTTCAAATGCTCCCCCACTTCAATTTCAACTTACATTTTCTAACACTCTAGTCCTCTCTCATATTCCACGGCTAAAGTTACCGAGGGGAAAGATTAGTTTAGACGTGAATTCTTCAGAAGCTGCTCATCCAACACTTACAGCTTTATTTTCAAGGGCAACATTCAATATTTTCAGTCATTTAATCATATGCAGCAATAGAAAGTAATGAGAGTTCTGCAGTGTTGGATGACCCACTACAGATGTAGCAGATTAAAAGGCACTAATCCCCACTGATTCCACACTCCTCTAGCAGTTCAGCAAAAAAAGAACATTCTCCAAGCTAGAGATCTTTAAAAAAAACCCAAAAACCAAAAACCCCAATGTTGGACTGCTTAAATAAAATGTACTACAAGGAATGTCTGGATTTGGAGAAGCTGATGGAGAAGTGAACCAAATGAATAATTCAAAGCTTTTTTTTTCCTGCTTACATGTTTCTGCAGTTCTAGCCAAAATCACAGTTCTGCAAGCTCCATGTTTACTTTTGAGACATAATATCTTAGAGAAAACAAATCAATTACTGCTTTTTCCCTTAACAGATTGCAGATTAGAGGAATTTAAAGCATTAACAGTCCATCCGTAAGACCCAGGATGACCAAGCCCAACAGTAATGCAAACTCTCTTCATGTTTTTCTTTAATTTTTAATAGGAAGCAAATACATACACGTTAAGTTTAACACTAATGAATGCTAATTGTGTACTGTAAAATTGCAAACATTATAGTAACTTACATTTAAACTTTTCAGTTGTTCCTAAATTTGAATGTGGAGGCAAAAAGTAAACTACAAAATACGAATACAGAAAATTGAAGGTACCAGCAACTTCCAAAAAAAAAAAAAAAGATGCTGCCTATTTTATATAATGTGACACGTATAGCAAACCCAGTACAAATATCTGTCTTTAGTTTTCCTACTTGAAAAAAAAAAGTGAATTTATTGTTGCTGGCAGGATGATATGGATGAAATAACCAGGAAGAATTGAGGGGGGAAGGGGAGTAAGAAGAGCCAAGAAATCAGATACATTCAATGAGCCTTCAAACTCACTTCAGCAGTAGGAATAAATAATTTAATCAACTCAGCTTCATTTTTTTTTCTTCCTACCTCCCTAGTGCAATTGGCAGATATTAAAAAATAAAACTTTAAAATTCATGAGCAGTTGTGTGTGGAAGAACTATCACTATATAATAAGAAATATAAAGCGATATCCATGCAAGCCCTTTGTGTAGATATGCATCTGCATGTGCATTTTAACTCACACTTTTCACCATATGAAAAAGAAATTATTGGTTAAATTTATACGTATGGCACCTTTTCTCTTTTTTTTTCAAACTGCAATTTGGGGATGTGGGCGAGTACAAAGATTTTCAACACCATTTGGCTTTTTGGCTAACATGAGCGCTACATGACAAGGCAATGTAGTTTGAAAGATTTGAAATAACAAGCAGAGCTCAACAAATACTGTTATAGTACCCCCTAATTAGGGGAAATATCTGCAAAACAGCAATTTGGTAAAAGTTACCAATATCATATGGTACCACTACCATGACAAATGATCAATCATCATTTTAATGAGGTGACTTTAATCCCGATTTTCCAAAACAACTTAATACTCAATAAACCCAGTAGAAATAAAATTCATTGCTGAAAAGGTGTTCCTTTTCTAGTTTACAAAGGACACATTAATAACTACAGAGAAAAAATAACTGTAGTAAGTGGTCAGAAGGTTCGAAAAATATCTATATTTTTATATCATATATAGTCATATAGATAATAATTTTCGACATCTAAACAGAACTGACTTCTTGTTACGTTAAACAATTGGGTCACTTCAACAGTCACATTTCAGTGGTGTCTATGATGCCTAAATACACAATTTTTTAAACTATTAAATGTTTGGTGTGTGAAAGGAAACGATGGACTGAAGTTAATAGCGACCTTCAGTGTTAAACATCACCCAGCCAAGGCTAAATCTAGTATTTCTCATAGCCACCGAGATACAATAAATAAGTATAACCTGCATTACTTGAAATCATAGCCTAATCTTAGCATTACACATTGAAAATTCCGATTTAGTATATTAAGAGGTAATTTTTGTTTAAATTAGTTTTGCCACATTATGAATGCTACGACTTCTGATAGCTTAAAGGTACGACCTTTCCACTTTTGCCTTTAGCAACTGGAATTGCCAAGATAAAATCCACGGGGCAAAAATAAGCAAAACCCGGCCCGGAACATCCCCATCGCTAACGTGCGGTTCTGAGGCTCCTGCAACGCTGGGAAGTTGAGGGTTGCCCCCACCGCAGGAAAGGGCTGTTCCCTCGGCGGGAAAGGGAGGAAGGGATAACCTTTTGTCCGCCCGCGATAACTTTCGGTTTTATCCGGCGCTGGTCTGTGACCCTGCGAGAAAGGGGCTCTTTGACATTTCCATCCCAAAGAAGCCGCCCCCGACGCGGCTTCGCGCCGGACGGCCCCGGGACCAGCGGCCGCCGCCGCCCGGGGCGGGAACCGGGGCCGGGATTGGGGCCGCCGTGGGCCTTCCCCCGCACCAGTCGGTCCCCGGGACCCGCCCGCCGGAGTTGGTCCCAACTTGACCGCTTTTCCTTCCTGGGCACAGCCCAGCCGTGCCCTGCTGCGGCCAACACCACCCCGTGTCTGAGGGCACGGCGCGACCGCCACCGCCCGCGGCCCCGAGGGGCGGGCTGGACCGTGCCGGGCCCCATCCTGGGGCAGCGGGGCGGGATGTGCCGGGCCGGAGAGGTGCCTCCCCCTCCCCGCCCGCCGCCGGGGCCGGTGGCGGTGCCGCCGAGCCGGCTCTGGGTGCGCCGGCCCCCGCGGAAGGGGGAAGAGGGCCGACCTCCGCCCCCGCCGCGGCGCCGCCGCCGAGCAGGTTCCCCGCGCAGCCTGGGGCGGCCGCCGGCAGGAGCGGCGGAGAGGCGCCCGCCTGTCCCCTCGGAGCCAGCCCGAACCGCTGGAAGTGCCTGCTCCGGGAAGGCTGGGGCAGCCGGCCCCCAGAGCCCGCAGCGCCGCGGCCGCGCACGCCACCGCCCCGCGGGGGAGGAGAGAGGGAGGGCGGGAGGGAGGCGGCGGCCCCGGGCCCGGGGTAGGGACGGCGGCAGCGGCCGGCGGCTGCGCTCCTCGGCGGCGGCTCGGGAGGCACCAGGACCGGGCGCTCTGTGCCGCTGCCGTCGCCGGACCCGCCGCGGCCGAGGGGAGGCACGCTTGTCCCGCCCGGCCCCTGGCCGGGAAACTGACCGGAGGAGAGAGAAAACCCGGGAGGAAACTTCCTCCTCCCCTCCCCAAACAGCCAGAAAGCGGTCGCCCTTCTCCCGGCGGCCAAGGGCTGCGGCCGAGAAGAGGTAAGCTGGTTCGGGACGGCCTGTCACCTGCAGTTTTTCAGCGACAGCCCCAGCCCTGCTCAACTCATGGGCAGGAAAGGATTTCGGTCGGCTTCCTGCTCGAGAGCGGCACGGGAACACCCATATAACCGCTAGACCGAGGGAGCCAAGCGCACAGTCACAAATTCTCCGCTATGTGCAATAAAGTTGGTCGCGTTCATAAGCTGAATAAATGTCGTGAAATGTTCTTTGTGGTATGACTTCTCCTCAGCGACGGATATGCCCGTGACAGTTACTTTAGGAAAAGGTAATCGGTCACTAGTCTAAAGATTCCAAGCGATCAAAAGCTTTTCTGGTTTAATTTTTTTTCTTAAATATATATGTATGTATATAAAATTTAGGGCTCTCTTAAAGTGAAGCTCAGTAAATGCTGTGAAGCAGAAGAGCTTACCACTCCAGCTTATTTGCAAATAAAGGTCCCGATCACCAACACTTAAAGTACCGAAGGCGAAATTTGCTAATTACACATCACACAGGCGAAACCCCAAACTGTCAGACAAGCAAGCCAGCATGTTTGCAGTCGCTAGCGTGCCTCCCGTGTGCACATTTACTAAGCGCAGCTTGCTAGCACAGCTCGCTATACGATAAATCCTCCCGGTTTGAAATTAATAGGTACTTATATTGTGTCTCGAAAAGCAGCCGAACATCCACTCCTCACAACATATCGGAGCGCAATACAGAATATAAAAACGAGGCTAAAAATTGGCAAAGGAGATTTACCGTCTGTATCTGCTACTTGATTTTTGGAAGGAACGTGAAAAAGACCTGACAGATATGTTTAGCGATTGATTCTCCCTTCATAAGGTACAAATAAAAAAAGCAAGGCAGAGACAATGCCGAAATGCATTAAACCTCAAAATCGATTAGAGCCCGTCAGAAGATCCTTTAAAACAATACAAATCGTGGACTTCTGAGCAATATTTTATTCCAAAGAACACTAAATTTGCCGTGAATCCGCTGCCTTGTTCACTGGCTGGTTCACGAGAGAAAAAAAAATCCAAACCTACTTCTCGCTTGCAGTTACAGACAACTATCAGGAGGAAAAGGACAGCGTGATGTGACGCCAAGTGGGAGTAATGAATTTACGCCTGTGCTCCTGCCGGAGCGAGCCGGGTCTGTAGCTCCCCAGCTGATGGATGCCCATTAATACACCTGCATTCACGTCCCGGCCATGAGGAGGCACGCAGGGATTCAGCACGGAGCGGCACAGTTTTGCCAAGTCCTCTCGAAACGTCACTACCCTTCAAGTTACACCCAAAGGAGAGAGATTTCTCTTGATTTCCGAGTGTACAGAGGACCGGGGCGGTTTTTTAGCCAGCAACCTTCTACCTTTCTATATGTGCCTGCGTGTGCGTGTGTGTGTGCGTGTGGCTGTGTATACATATCTATCTCCTAGAGAGGGATTAATTAGCCGGGTTTGAGCTGAAAGAAGCTGCAGTGACGAGCCCAGTGGCGATTGGCCGCCCGCCTGCCTGGCCCTGCCTTTATAATTTCCACACGAGTGCATCTGGGCTCTTATACAAACCAACAGCCAGCTTCTTCTGACATACACACACGGCACTTTTTTCCACCATCTGATTAACCGCCCTGCATACACACGGTGATTACTACGGGAAAACATAAATAAATACGAAGAGGTTTTATTATTTTGACTACTGGAACCCTCGCTGTGTCTCAGTGCAACTTTTGTTTTTTCTTGCTGCTGGGAAAGGTGCTGCTCTCGATGCTTTCTTCTCACTCACGGACCCTTTAAAAAAAGGGGAAGGAAAAATATCGCCCCCTCCAGTCCCCCGCCCGCTCCCCCCTCCCTTCCCCCCCGCCCCCCCCCCCCCCCCCCCCCCCCCCCCCCCCGCCACACACACTTCAAGACGGCTGATCTAAAAAAGCAGGAAGAGAGCATCTGAGGAGCAGCAGCCCCGGCGCATTTTGAAAAACATTTGTTATATTTCAGAGTGCGGCAGCCTGTTTCTCCTCTGAAGTTGGCTCCAGCCTTAGCAGCCGCATTGGATCCCACAGCCTATTGCGAGACTCCGGTATACAATCCGGATCTCTGCCCCAACATGATCGCGGCCCAGGCCAAGCTGGTGTATCATTTGAATAAATACTACAATGAGAAATGCCAAGCCAGGAAAGCTGCCATCGCCAAAACGATCCGAGAAGTCTGCAAAGTGGTGTCGGACGTGCTGAAGGAGGTGGAGGTGCAGGAGCCTCGCTTCATCAGTTCCTTGAACGAGATGGACAATCGCTACGAGGGGCTGGAAGTCATCTCCCCCACGGAGTTTGAAGTCGTGCTGTATCTGAACCAAATGGGGGTTTTCAACTTCGTGGACGACGGCTCCTTGCCGGGCTGCGCTGTGTTAAAGTTAAGCGACGGGCGCAAGAGGAGCATGTCCCTCTGGGTGGAGTTCATCACGGCGTCTGGCTACCTCTCCGCTCGCAAAATCCGGTCCAGATTCCAGACTCTGGTGGCTCAAGCCGTGGATAAGTGCAGTTACAGAGACGTGGTAAAGATGGTGGCGGACACTAGCGAAGTGAAGCTGAGGATCAGGGATCGGTACGTCGTGCAGATCACTCCAGCGTTCAAGTGCACGGGGATCTGGCCGCGGAGTGCTGCACACTGGCCGCTTCCCCACATCCCTTGGCCGGGACCCAACCGGGTGGCGGAGGTCAAAGCGGAAGGCTTCAACCTCTTGTCCAAGGAGTGCCACTCTCTGGCCGGCAAGCAGAGCTCGGCCGAGAGCGATGCCTGGGTGCTGCAGTTCGCGGAAGCTGAGAACAGACTGCAGATGGGTGGCTGCAGGAAGAAATGCCTCTCCATCCTCAAAACCTTACGGGACCGTCACCTGGAGCTGCCGGGCCAGCCCCTGAATAATTATCACATGAAGACTCTGGTTTCCTACGAATGCGAAAAGCATCCCCGCGAATCGGACTGGGACGAGTCGTGCCTGGGGGACCGGCTCAACGGGATTTTACTGCAGCTCATCTCGTGCCTCCAGTGCAGGAGGTGCCCGCACTACTTCTTGCCCAACTTAGACCTCTTTCAGGGCAAGCCTCACTCGGCCCTGGAAAACGCGGCCAAACAAACGTGGCGACTAGCTAGGGAAATACTTACCAACCCGAAAAGTTTGGAGAAACTTTAGAGGCTCACTACAAAACCGGCCTGACCGATAAATCTGCTAATTTCCCGATGAAGTTTAAGATGCCTGTTTGAAAAGTCATATATTTCCACTTGACAATGCAAATAATATTCTCTTTTAAAAAGGAATATAGCTTAGGCTCTTCACAAAGAAAATCAAATGAGAACAGCAAGCATCGTTCCTCTTCGTCACAGTTTTGCAGTTCCTCGTGGGGGAAAAAAAAAAAAAAAAAAGAGAAAAGGAAAAAGGAAAGTGTGCTACCTGGAAAGGAAAATTGGCCGTAATTTGATTGTGACCATTCCGCCTAAAAACGGTACCAACGGATTATAACAAAACCCGGTATTTTTATGTAAACCCTCTGTGAGTAAAAGCTATTTGGATATGCCACCTGAACAAACCCTAATGTACCTTTTAATTTGTATCAAATATTGTGATCTCACATTGTCTTTGAAATTGTGGATGTTGGTGTTTTGTGATTTGGTGAACAGAAGTTAAATTGCCATTTTGGATACTTCAAGGACATTTTCTGCTAAAAAGAAGATACCATTTATAAAGGTAGATTTTATCACAGTACTTCTGTTAATTGTCTTTTGAAGTGTCTGAACTTAACAAGTTTACATTTTTCGTTTCATATATATTGCTTGTTCTATTTCTAACATTCCATAAATATACTTGAAATGTAATTTAAATATATTCAAAAGAAATTTGGATTCTGCTTATATAATAACGCTTGAATATTGGAATTATATATTTGAAAATGCACTTGAAATACACTGGATAATTACTTTTTGTGATTTAGATTTTAATTTCTGTTGCTGATTTATTTAATTACAAGCAAATAAATGAAGTAAAATGCATATGGGTAAGCGTTTCAATATCGGATCAAGTTTTCCACTTGAAAAAACAGAGGCAGCTATGTTTTGTGGATTTTGCCTTCCTGTGGGTAGCTGCTTAAATCCTGTAAAGCAGAAAACTTAAGGGCAGACTCCTGCCTATGCATTTTGAAGTTTTGTAGAATATGGAAATATTGATGGTACAAACATATTGGAATTTAGCTCCAGATGACCATAAGAACTGTCAGACACTGACGTACTTATTAATACAGTTACACTTCTTCAGCCGTCAGGAAAGAAATCTGGTTTTGAAGGGTTTATTATACGGTGCTGTTGTGTTTCTGCTCGCTTTTGAACAAAAGCTGAGGAAACACAACGTATCTGTGAAGCAGTGTTTTGAGTAGCCAGTGGTCCTGATAAAACTAGCAATTTGGTGCAGGCACTAATAAAGAGGAAAATAAAATTTATAGGTGAAAGCCAGCACCAATAAAGTGAAAAACAATATTACTTCTGACCTACAAATCCGTTACGAATGTGATAAGATTGCCAGTTGCACTCCCAGAAATCAAGCCCCTGAGCTCCCAGGGCATTCAGAGGGAATAACGTGTGCGTGCTTACAAAACTGCACGCAATCCAAAGCCGCCTGTCTGTACCGCACTGCCTGGTCCCTCTCAGGATGCATTTCTTTAAAATGGCTTTTAAATCAAAACCCAAATGAACAACGCAGATTTTGATTAGGATCCTAACAGTCAACAAGTGCTGAAAGAGGCCGATGGCCTGTGTGACACCCACTAGCAACTATTTCCAGCGGGTGCACTTCAGCGAAACTGTTATACCCAGAGATTCTGGCAGAAACTTTTTACCCTAGCACTGCGAAGAAAGTTCCAAGTTTGACAAATTATTTACCAAAGAGAAATCACTTCATTGCAAACATATTCAGGCGAGGAGTTTTCTTAGAAATTATTTATACTGTTTCTGCATGAAAAAACCCCAAACCTCAAGGTCTTTGTAAAAGTACTTCCCCTGTTTCCTCCCTTCCAACATTTTCCAGAGCAATCGCAAAGAAATAAAGCAAGAGCGATAAGAACAAAAAGAGATGCAGACGAGAGGAGCGCCCTGTTAAGACACGTCCCTTCCGTCTGCCCCCTCCTCCCCCGCGTGGCATCCCCCGCGCCGTTCCCGCGGGGAGAAAGCCACGCAAAGGTTTCCGCTCAAGTCACGCACCCCTGCTCTGTTGCGGCTGGGCTGGAGGTCTTCGCGGAGGGGAGGGGGAAGGGGGGCGGCGCTGGGGAATTGGTAGTAGTAAATGACTTCAGAAAAAAACAGAGCTTTCCCAGGAACCAAGTCTTCGGTACATGTCTATTTTCCCCCTCCTCCCTTTTCTTTCCCCCCCCAGAAAACAAGCACTAACTTTCATTTCAGCAGTTAGAGTGTTTACAAAACGCGCCGTATTTTCTTACAAGGAAACTAACGTTTTTGAAATAACGGGATTCGCCGACAACCTCGGAAGGCGTAAACCCCTCCGCTGTGTCTCGGGAAGGCTGCAGGCTAGGACTGCTGCTCCCTCCAGGGATTTCAGAGCAATTGGCTTAACTACTAAATCTGGCCACGTTCATACAAAGGCACCGCGCGAAAGGCTGCTGGAAAACGCGCACGCTGCCGTAATAGAGGATTTAACATCATTAATACATTGCGCTTTTTTTTTTTTTTTTTTTTTTTTAAATGCAGCGAAAGGCGGCAGACGGGAGCGGAGTTTGGAATGAGGGGGCGGCCCCGGCGCACGTGTGCCGGGACCGGGGACCGGCACCGCGCCTGCCCGTCCGCGGCACTCACCTTGGGGTCGATCTTCTTGAAGGCCGAGTCATCCTCATCCACCTCGAAGTAGATCTCTGTGGTGGTGATGGAGAGCGTTCCCTTGGCCACCACCACGGGGGCGATGAGCTGGGCCGGCGTGCTGAGGACCACGGGGCCTGCAAGGCAAGGGCAGCGGCGTCAGGTTGGAGGCGCCCGGCCGGCCCATCCCCGGTGGCCCTTCCCTCCGCCGAGCCAGCGCCCGGCGAGCCCCCTCGTAAACCCAGTGTGTAAACGCCGTGTTCATTCCCCTCCTGCCCGCGGCCAGCGCTTTGAACTCCGCGGCCGGGGCAGACGCGAGTTTGTGAGCTCCGGGGTTGCGAGATAAATCACAGCAGCGAAATTCAGTGGGGTTAGGGTGAAAAATAGCTGCCTCTTAGAAGAAGGTCCCCTCTCTTTTCATGCCCTTTTGCTCCTCGTTAACACTATCACTGTTTATGTGCGATAGCGGCGGCTCGTTCCACACCGCTTCGATCTGGCAGCCCAGGGTCCCCGCGGCGGCCGGGCCGGGCCGGGGGCGCAGGGCAGGGCAGCCCGCAGCCCCTGCCCGCCACACCAAACCTGCGAGGCCTGGGGGCATTAACTCTGGATCCAGACCTCAACTCGGAAAAGTAACGCGAAATATTGTTTAGTTGTTTCTTTTTTTTTCTTTTTTTTTTTTTTTTACCTACTTCAATACTCCGCGCAGAAAAAGTTAAATATATTTACGGCAAGATCATTTTTGTTTCAACTCACTGCCGCTTATACTTTTAAAATGACTGTATAACAATACTTCGCTCAAATATATTCCTTAACGAGACGCTTTCGCGGGCATTGAAAAGATGGGATGGGGAAAACCTATTGTAAAAGGCAGCCTTCTCCACGCATATTGTTAGATTTTAATTCAGGAGAAAAAAACCCCAAAACAACCCTTCTTTAATCCAAAAGACGAGACGATCGCTTTTTCACCATTTTATCTTCAATATCAATGCAATCTGCTATTAAAGCTGACAGTGGCCGTGTTTAGGAAGCTCACTTGCTTCAAAGAAAATATTATATATAAAATATTCTTCTAGATTTAACCACGAAAGCCTGTGGGATAATTTGTGTACACATACATAAGCACACAGAGCCACATGCATGTATAAAAACGCATCTGACGGATAAATAATAAAACTCCAGTACTGAGAAGCTGGGTACAACACCTGACTGATGCACCTTTTCGAAACTGGTAAACTGACCATCTCAAGAGGGACTGACCATCTCAGGAGGTACTGACCAGGGTTAGGTTGTTCTACGCAGCTAAAAAGTCTCCCTTGCAATAAGGGGACCCCTGCTCAGGGGGCAGAGAGGCGTGAGCCTCCCGCTGCCTTCCCCAGCCGCTCGCCCCTCCAGCAGCGCCGTGCGGGCGCTGGCGTGGCCGAGCCGAGCCCGGGGCTGCGGCTCGCACCGGGGCCAACGCCACGGATGCGCCCTCACCTCCTCCCCCGGCACTGCCAGCACACTTCACTACCAGCTCCTGTAAGCAGCACTTCAAATTACTCACTTAGCCCAAATTACTCCTGTATCGGCGCATCTAACTGTCATGTTGTTAATGCTTTACTTTACTGTAACACCCAATTTGAGCCCTTATTGCACAATATTTTGTCATTTACTTTGCAAAATAAATAAAAAAGAAGGCAGAGATTACTGTGCGTACAGGAGGAAGCTAAAACGCACCGTTTCAGTGACAGCTTTCAGCAGCCCAGCGTGGCGGACGGGATAATATTGATACAAACTCTATTTTCTTTCATTTTATTGTTTTCCATCTCCTAATAAACCGAGGTAGCCTCTTGACCCCAGTCAGCTGATCGGAATCACATGCGCCGGGCTTGCCTTGCTGCTCTCCCAGTCTCGCCTCCATCTTCTCTCCCTCCCTTGGCGGTGGGAAAGGAGCCGATCCGAGCCGGGGAAGCCCGGCTGCAGGCTCCAAAGGGCAGGGTGATCGATCCGAAACGCCGCTTTAAAGCCTCATCAATCTTCATCTAGGTTGCTCAAGTAATTACGCCCGATTCTCTTGTACGATTACAAGTGGATTTGGGTTTCTATTCCCCAGGCCCCCTTTCTTTGTGTTTACAGAAGGGGGGTCTGGGCAGCCAGCGGCTCCCTGCCCTGCAGAAGCACTCGCCCTCTCAAGCAGAGCGTCCTACCCCTCCTCTCGCCCTACTCGGGCACACTTGGCCCGGCGCACGGTGATGGGCTCCTGGGCCTTTGTGCGGGGAGAAAAGCGCCTTCGGAAGGCGCGTCCTGGAAACGATCCGATATTCTATCACTTTAAGGAGGCGTTTGTGGGTTTTGCTAAATCCCAGAAGGAAGAACATCAATTTAATCCAATTACCTCTTTTCGCCGGTGTTGTGTGGCTAAAATAAAAATAAAGCCACCGCTATTTAATGGCCAAAAGGCCAAACCCTATAATCTGCCATTCAGGCGAAGACAATGCGGCACCCCGGTTAGCGGGTTGTGCCAGTGATGTGCCCTCACGGACCGGAGCAGGGGGCAGAGCTGCAAAAGCAGGGGTGAATGTGGAGGGAAAAGGAACAGTCACTTCTTAGCCCGCTACTGAAGGCAGGGGAAATCGGGGATTTCTGGCTTTCTACTCCTCCTGAGAAAAGGCTCCGAGCTCCTTCCCAGACTGGTACCTTGGCATCTGCCCTGCATTCTACTCAAATGACACCCTAGATTTGTTGCAAGGTAAACATGTCAGAGGTATCACAATGCGACAAGGAATAAGCATTATCGTACTTTCCAGATGAGAAAAGGTTTGCTTGTGTTTTTTTGTTTCGGAAAAAATAATACTAATTAAAAAAAAAAAAAAAAGCAGAAAGCAAATTAAATAGCAGTCACATTATGGGATTTCGGGAAAGGAGGTGTTCAAACTAAGTTTAAAAAATCTTTACAGATTTCTTCTCTCCTTAAAGCACAAAATGAAAAAAAAATCGGTATTAGCAGTGTTTCATTTTTACAGTTGTCCTTTGGAAATCTCCAATTACAACTTGCAATTCCATAGCATGTTTAAGGAGCACTGAGTCTTTTTGTTGTAGCCTTCAGGGAGCAAGCCAGCCACTGAGAGAATACGAAATTAATCCACTACAGCTATATAGAGAGAGGATTATGTTTTAATCCCCTTTGGGATAGTCTCTGGATTTTAAGGATCCGATATTAAAATGTTTACATAGAGCATAATCAAAACAGCGCGGATTTTCCATATGGCACCGAGCTATCGGGAAGCTCTGGGTGTCTTTCCCAGACCCAATTGATAATCTAATGAAACAAAAGCCGAGCACACCTGAGCCAAGAGCCAGCCGCGGGACGGGCTCATTCGCATTCGGGAAGGATAACGAGCTTCGGCTCCAGCCTCCACCCGGCCCGGCGGTGGCGAGCTGCGCTTTTCCAGGGGATGTAAATATTCATTTCCAGCGCGGCTGCGGCCCCGGAGAAGCACGGGGCCGGGGCTGTGCTGCCCGGGGGAGAGGCACTCGGAGCAGCGGCACCCGGGGATGCTGCCGGGCGCTCCCCGCGCAGCGCAGCAGCCGCCTGCGGCACCGAGGGCTCTTGCCTTCCCGCTCCGGGGGAAAAGCCAACCTGTGGCTGCCCCGCTTCGCCCAACAAGCTGGCGTTTGTGGAGGGGACCATGTCTAGGGTGCTTGTCAGATGCTGGGACTCTAAGAAAAAGCATCTCTCTTTAAGGATCGTTTCGTTGTCTCTTCCACATCTCTCCGAAGCGATCGGGACACCCGCAAAAGAAAGGAAGCGACCTACCAGAGAAGTTCTGGCCTTAAAACGAGACCAGAAATCGCTTCAGACCCACAGGTCTAGCAATCTGTTTAAATGGTGAATTTTCCCCTTTGCCTGATCCCTGTGGTCTGCACATGTGATTTACATTTCTAAAATAAACTCTACCATGCATATACCTTTTAAAATAATATTTTCTTTCCAAAAGTAAATGATTGTGAAATTAGAAGGTCCCAGTGAATAAAAGCAGAATGTAATTTCCCTGCTCCCCTGCGTAATTTTTGTTAAACAGAGATTTCAGTCCCCGTATTTAGTTCTCGTAACTCAGCTCTTGTATTTTTCAAGTTCAAGCAAAGCAAGTCAAGCCAAGCGAAAAGTTCTGTTAGGTTTAAAAGCTTGCTATCTGCTAATGAAATATCAGTAAAATTACACCTCTTAAGGAAAGCTGTCAAAGAGTGGTATTTTGAACCAAAAATTTTCATTTTCATAAACTGTCATTTTTAGGTCTAAGAGCTAAACATGTGTTACATTCATGAGCCTGAAAATTACACTGGAGGTATATCTGCTAAGATGATTGGGCACAATTACTCCTAAGGAGGATAAAGTATATGCTTTTATATGCTGAATTACGAAAAAAAAAAAAAAAAAAAAAAGAAATTTACCTGCCCCAGGCCTAAAAGTCTAACTTTTAAAATGAAGTTTTGGTGATTACCCCAGACAAAAAAGTATTAGCTGGGACAAGTACTTTGAAAACATATCCAATCAGCTCAACCGATTTAATTTTACAATCTACTGGTAATTACTCTGAAAAAAAGTGCTGGATGTTGGCATATTTAATTTTTAACTGATGCTGGCTTAAAAGAAAAAAAAATATCAATCTTTTTTCATAGACATATATTCAACATAGATTAACTGAAACCAATACTTTTACTATGTAAAATAGCTTGCATAAATTACATTTTGTAATTTGATATGATACTTAAACAAGAATTTTAGATGGTAAGAATAATAACTAAGAATCACTCACAAGGCACCTGAAATAAGACAACTGAAATTTCCTCAGCACTTTAACTGTAAAGCCAAGTGTATCTGACACTGTGTTGAAGTGTGCACAAATCCTTACACTTAAAAAAACAACTTAGATGTAACACATGTACAAGCACACAAAACCTTCAGTTTCTTGTAATGTAAGTCCCATTGCGTGGAAGCAGAAAGAGGTATAGGTACCAGAATCCTTTGGGAAAAGCTCTGTAGTCTGAAAAATATTTCAACCAATTAACATCTAATATAATACATGCAGTGCCAAGTAAATAACAAGCAAACAAGGTAAGATTCTTAAACAATTCACAGAATTTAGTCTGTTTTTGTTCCCATTGTCATCCTGAATCTGACCCAAACTACCCTTTAAAAAGATTTCTGCAGTAAATATATTGAACTTACATGAGGATGGCTGCCCCCAATTTGTTCTCCGCCATAGCAAATACTTGAAGGCAGTAACTTCACTCAAGCCAAGGCCTTTATAAGAATGTACATATACAGCTCCCTTTATACATCACTTTCAACAGCTTCATTAAAGATAATTTGCACAACTTTTTTAACGCAAAAACCAGAATCTAAGCCTAAATATGACTATAATCTTGGTTTTCTCTTCCACCACTGAATAATATCCCAAATTTATTTCCCCTGTTTTCAGAGATATCCAAGCTTATTTTGTTGGCTTTTTACTCCTCCACAATCATATGTTTCATATTGTGAGAGAGGGATTGATTTTTTTTGTTTGCTTAAATGTCATAGCCAGTGTGGATAGGCCCTGATATTCAAGATTTTCCCCACTTTTCCCCCCTTTCCTCCATAAAGCATGTAGCACTACTACTGCTAACATCAAAGATCGACTTAAATGGTCTTTTTCAACAACAATGACTAAACAATTACAGCAACTCAATTCTCTTAAGTGGTTGCCATAACAGCAAGCAAATGTGTTTGATTAAAAAAAATGTAAATAAAAACAATCTTATGTATTGCAACTGTGAATAAAATACTAAGAAAGAATTACATAGTTTTAATGAGACACTGAAAATAGTTAGTGTTGCTTAAGAAGAAAAAAAGTAGTTTTATCTCAAACATATATGTACTCACCTAAATATTTGAATTAAGTGCCATACGCACTTTCACAGGTAAATCACAGGTAAATTATTATTATTTTAATTCCATACCTTCCTGGTCTCATTAAAAGAAAAATATAAAATAGCACATCTTCCTGAGGGAAAACATACCTCTCAATATTCCTAGGAATAACTATTTCTTTATATTGTTCAAAGAGTGATAGAAAGCAACCACTTAATAGAACTGTTAGAAAATATGCAAAGACAAACTCCACATGAAACCAAAGTCAGTCTTACTGAACCACTGAAGGTCCCATGGAACAATTAGCTGTGTGTCTAACAGCCTAAAGTAACTCAGAAAAGCAACGCTTTCCCCCTTTTCAAGGTACAGTCAGATTTACTCTGTGGCATGCATGAGAACTTTTGAACTGTGCTGAAGCTTGGAATGGCTTACATGGCTTCAGCATTTTTCCAGGATGTGTCCAAGCGCCAACCTGCCAGATGATCAGGTATTAATAATAGCCAAGACTCTCCTTAATGATTTACACCTGGCCAAAAATGTAAATATTTGGGATAGGGACCTCACTACTGCAATGGCACTGCCACTTCAAAATTAGATTCATACAGTGTGCTCTGCCTGAAGCTATACCTTGGAAGGACTGAGTAAATTAAGATGGTTTAGAAACCTAAGAACTCGATTGCAAAGCAGTGCATCCAGATGTGAGTATTCTACACCGATGCAGTAGGACCTGCAGTAGCTCCCTCCTCATTCTCAGGTAAAACTTAAGATACTTTTTCAACCTAGAAAACATTAAGTGATGCTGAACATGCCCACACAAGTAACATTTTTTCTCTCTGAGAGAGTCACTATAGCTAGCTATTTAATCAAAAAGTAACAGAACAAAATACACCTTAGAAAAGCATACTTAATGTCTAAAGAAGAAAGGAGAAAGCAGAGAGAGAAGCCTGCTATAATGGCATACCACTGAAACAGGAACTCGAGCTAACGAGTCAGGAACACAAAGGATCAAATCCCAGACGCCAGTCTGAGCAAACCAGGTTTGACAGGTATCTTACACAGTCCAGTTTGTGTACCTTGTCATGCCCATAGGGCTCAATTGACTAGAAATTTAAGGAAATAAGCTTTCATTTCTTCCAGTCTCCATTCTGGAAAAGCTCTTCAGATAAACTGTAAGTTTTGTATTTCTTGAGAATGTAGTGAACAGAAATACTATGTTCAGATAGCTTGTGATACTTTAAAGTTCTCTTATACAGATAGTAACTCCTGTATGTGTGTGGCAACAAAGACATATGTTGTTCAGCATATAACTTGACAGGTATGTTTGGAAACATCACCTGAGACGCAACAGTTGTAACTTCAAAATTTTCTGAAAATATGAGAATCTCTAAACAACACCAGAACCAACACAGAATGTTCTCTAGCGCAATTGTGTCTTCTAGTTGACTGCATGTTTTGCCTTCCCACAGTTAGGGTACTTCAGAAGACGTTTCCACAAAGATCCTCTGGTACCTACTGAAAGGAGAAGTGATGTGGCAGGCTCTGTCATGCAGGCTTTTTTCTTGAACAACCCAATTCCACTGTTAGAATTTTATTGCTTCTTAACTCTTTTCTCCCATTTAAAAGTTTGTTCAGAATGGCTTCCAGGTTCAGAAGTTACAAAGATAGAGACTGACAAAGGATGCTCACATAAACCTTGTTTCTTTAGAAAGTCAAGCTAAAAGCATGGGATGAGGCTGCCTCTGGTACAATTTCTGGTTAATTAAACCAATACTAACCAAAATGTCTTCTTGATTGATATTCTAATTTGCTTCTATAACATCAGAGGAAAAAGACAGCCAAAAAAAGTCCTGTCCAAAGGTCAATAAAAGTGCTTAGTTTAAACATGGATACTGTCAATACATTTCTGGATACATTCCTTCAACTAATCTATGGTGGGTCAGTCCCAATACGTTCCTATCAAGAATAAATGGATTTTTGTATGGGAACCACTTGCACAGTGAAGATGAAATAAGATGCCAGATGGTGGAGTTTCCTTATGTCTAGGCCTGTCTTTCTGCAATCTCCTATATATCAGGTACCTCATCAGCTTGACCTTTGATGAGTTAACCAGTTCCATCCAGAGTGTGGCACCTCAGGAAAAGGGAGAAGCTACAGACCTGTGAAGTCATAGGCTCCACTGTAGTCTAATTTTGCAGCCTTAGAAATTTCAAATAAAAGGAGTTTTGCAGGTTATGGAAAAAAAATTAAATAGACAGATATCAGTGGACAGTAACAACACATGAAGCACTCTCAGAGCCACTCATAAATACAAACCAAAAGAGTTTGAAGTGATTTAATTTGAAAGCTTGGAAAGCAGGAAATCAGGCTGCCATTTTAAAAGCTCAAGATGCTCAGACTTAGAGTGCGTGTACTAAGGTACAAAGAGAAAAGTTCTTCAAAGCTGTGCTTAGCAGCACTATCATATGTGACTGACAACCACCTTATAAAATATTAAGCTATTTTGGATAGTAATATGGAAAAAATGATTAGAATAAACACTGAGCTGTCTAAAAATAGTATGTTATAGAAACCATGGGCCTTTTTCTTTTTCAGTGTGAAAGCCAGCTACATATCAAAATTGTAATTGTTTTCTGTTTATGCCTGAATCTATACTCTAAATTAAACTCATACAAATATGTTTTTCTTTTTTATACTTAGACTTGAGGATCAAAATCTGAATACATAAAAAACAGAAACTATGGAAATCTGGCTGAATTAAATTTCCATGTTTGGAAGTAAAAGGCTTATGTGGTTACGTATCTATCATAGAATGGGAAAACGAATCACTCTTCTTCCACATTCCTGTCACTTTCCCAGACAAGCAACTGCCCCAATGAAATTCCTATCTTGAATGCTAATTTGCAAGAATAATGAAGTTTGAAAGGAAAAAAAAACCTACTTAGTAGTGCATGCTGAATTCAGTGAAGAGTTTCCATTGGAAAGCTTGAAAAACTCGGAGAAATAATAAGACTTTTTTGTATTTTCTATTGAAACTTTGATATTCGTTACTTAACTGGCTTGTGTGTGCATATACACATACATACTTTATTTAAAAAAAAAGCATAAAGTATGGCAAAGCTTAAAGTGCCTTAGCCACCTCCAGACAGAGAGAAAAAGAAAGTGAGAGAGAGTGTAAGAGAGAGAAGAGAGAGATAAAAGAGGAAGGAAGGAAGCAAGCACACAAGCAAGCAAGCTAATAATGGCTACCTCTGGCTCTGGAAGTATCAGAGGTGCAAGCTGTTAGAAGCTGAGAGAGAATTACTAGGAAGCAACACTGTGTACTTGCTACAGTCCTTGCTGGATTTCCCTTATGGTTGCTGCTTTCTGCCCTCTGGGTCACCCCAGACCATCAGAGCCACTGGCGTGTGGATGGCAACTGCTGCAGGACAGGAGGGGAGGTGGTGGATGACAGGGCTCTCCCAGCCCTGTGGGAGAGGACACACCAGGGCAGGAGGAGAAGGGCTGGAGAGGGAAGATGAGATCACTCTTGGAACCGCTGTAATGCTTTGTTCTCCAGGAGGGAGAAGGGTGAAGATGGTTCCCTTTCCTCTACTCCTAAACCTCTTGAGTAGGCTGTGGTCACTGCTGGAGACAATAGCAATGCTGTTTGGTCCTTTCTTTCAATCTACTACTCTAACAGCAGATAATGTAACAAAAATGTCTCTGGCTGGCCTCAAACAAATTATTTTTATATGCCTGAAAAATCTAATAATTTGAAAATCTGCCTTCTCAGTAGAGATTCAAGTTTGTTTTTTATTTAATTAAGAAAATCTACTGTTTGTCTAATGCCGTTAACAAAAACAATAGAAATAATACTACATATATTATTATCATTTTGAGAATCGCAATAGAAGAAAACTCAAGAAAATATTCTCCTTCATTACTCCTTAGGGTAAGAAAAAGTTTGAAACAGCTTTGTTTACCAGAGATTGTCTGCACTCTTGTAAAGAAAATTCCATGTCAGATTTTGACCATAAGAAATGTTACCATAACTCAAACTATATGCGCATGTATATGAAATGCATATTATACATATAAAGATGAGTCAAAAATGTTTAAGTTTTCCATAAATAATACTTATTTTGCATTTTTTTTTGTGGCTTTAGATGCAGTTCCTTGGTGTGTTAGTGTTTTTATTGCTGCATCTGGTCTTATGCAAGACTTCAAAAAAATTTCAGAAATGTAAATAATGAGCTCTTTGTTAAAACCTGGAATAGAAAATTTCCCTATGAGCTAAATGTTTTATCTTTTTTTTTTGTTTGTTTGTTGGTTTGGTTTGGTTTGTTTACTGCCATACAATTTTAACTGTAACTCTATGTAGTAGAACTTCTGGCACTATTCCAATTTCCTCTAATGACAGCATCAAATATTTTTTCATTTGGAAATTGGTCAAAATTATGATGATTTCTGTTAGTTTGTCTGAAATGAGACAAAAGGCTTATATTGCATAGGCTACAAAACAGATGTTGATAATGTTTGGTTACCTCCAGTTTTGTCTGGACTTCAAACAGATGACCTGGAAGTGAAAGGTCTTATATCTCATTAATAATAATACAAGCTGTCAAATCCCCGTGACCTGGTGTGTTCCTTAGCACAGGGCAGTAAGTCAATACACTCAGCACACTCCCAAGAAGTCTGGAGAGAAGGCTTTTCACAATTAGTCCTCCAGCCGGGGTGGACTCGCTACCCGCACTGGCTCAGACAGAAGATCAGCTCTTGTTTATCAGTAATAGCACTGCTTTCTAGAAATATTTCTACTCTGAATTTCAAAGTTGCTAAAAGTTATGGCAGTGCTGGGATGCTGCATCTGTCTCAAAACTCCTGGCCCGTTTGCACTGGGGGGAGGTTCCTTCCAACTTGAGGCAGATGCCCAAGAAGAAGGGAAGATTCTGTAGCGAAGATAGGATACAGTAACACTAAAATGCATTCAAGGCAGTTAGTGGCTTTCCTTGTGTTTATCTGCATGAGTTGCTCAATCTGCTCATATAGTGGAGTGAATAACATGTATTTATTCTTGCAAGAGTGTTGTGAGGCAATAATTCACCATGGCTGATGAGGAAGTCAGCTTCAGAGTTGATTGAGCCCACGCAAGTAACCAGATGCCTGCCAAAGCCCTTTGTCTTCCTAAAATAACTCAAAGCATCATATCCTCCTATTTTTATTTCCCTTCTTTCTTTCTAGAAAATACTCTTTTAGTGAGTAGCAAAAGATTCTATCAAGGATTCCTTGCTTGGCTGGGGCATATTTGTTGCTGTCACCAGCTGTATGGCAAAATAGATGAAATGTGCTCCAGTTAAGAACACGCGTCTTTCAAAAATGTCATTAAGCCTAAATTCTGCTCTCAAAGGCACACCGACAAGTCTCAGAAAGTGAAATGCATCTTCACAACAAAGAGAAGAGAATTTCTTCCTAAAATACAAAATTCATAAAACCTGAGTAGATCAAGATTTTATTTTATTTTTTTAATGACCTATTTTAATGCAAGATCAGTGCTCTAAAAAAAAAACCCAACTCAAACAACAAACTTTGTTAAAAGAAAACTGCATATCTACTAGAGCGTATTTCCCTGTAAAAATGCAAACTTACAATATTAGAACACACCCGCATATTTTTCATTTTGAAAAAAATCACCTACTAAGCAGGAGACAAACTGTTAGCAAATTTACATTCTCAGGATCTGAAGAGAAAAGGTAAGTATTTAAGATCCCTACTGCAGCATTAGGAAATGTAAATGGAAAAGAAAAGGACAAGAGTTAGTAATATCAAGTCACTACAGTGGATTTGATTGTATTACCCAGAGATTCACAATATATTAGGACACTGTTAAAATTGACTGGGCTATCTCAATCATTAGTTCTAACAGAGATGTGACTTGCCTCTTGAAGTGAACAGTCTGGGAAGAAAAGGAGCTAAAACTGAAACAGAAACATGTAAAATATTTTAATACATAAATGCTAAAAAAGAACTTTTGTTAACTCATACTGTAAGACAGTTTCAATATTGCTTTTGTTAAAAATTGTGATGCAAACCTAGAAGTCATAATTCTAAGACCATAATAACATGGAATCAGATTTTCATATTTTATTAAAATGTTACTTAATATAATGAAATCTGACCAACTGCAACTGCAACATATGGAATACTAAGATTATATAACAAAAATATTCAGACTATAATTATTTAAAAATTCTCCATCCCATATGCAATCTATCAAAGTGAACTTTACATTGATTTGTGCCACATGGTTGATGGAAAACTATAAAGAGTCTCTGGAACAAAAGGTATGTACAGATAACTTTGTACGAACAATCTCAATCTGTTTCAAACTTTCCTTTTTTTCAGTTTTAAGTTCACGAATCAAAATATTGTATTATTTATATCAACTTAGTCAAAAATTTTCTAAAACCCAAGGTCTCGTCTGTTTAAAATGTGCCTAGATTCATGGAATAAACAATGCTAAATTGTTTTAGTTAAATGTGGACAATCTTAAATCAATTGAAACCTTGTTTACAAAGATTTTGTTTAATTCCTATCTCTTACTGAGACAATCCAAATCGTTGTAAATCAGGTTTGAATTGATTTAAGCTTTAAAGTTAAATTGGAGGCATATCTGAATATAGAAATTCCTATGTGTCATTTCACTGTGAGCAGTAACTAGATAAAAATGATGCTGTGCTATACCATAACTTGATAGATCTCAAAGATTTCCAGATCATGTATACTGAATGTACATTACTCTTTGGAATTAGACAAGAACAGACAGTGTGGCTTTATTGGGACCTGCTCTTCAGAGCCGTCAGAGATTGTTCAAACCTTCTTAGGCATAAACCTCACTTTCTCTGCCTACTGCTTTTCTTGAGTTCAGTTATTGGACTCAAGTTTCAGAGCCACATTCTATATATTGAAAACTGGGAAAAACAGTGGCATCATTGTATGCAAAATCAGCAGCTGAAGAGAGGGTATCATGGGATTCAGGGGTTTTTTTGCCAATGCAAAATTTACAGAAGACAGGTAGGATACTGTGTGTGACCATTAACTCGCAACATCATTTCAGCTCCAAAGACGAGCGAGAGTTGAGTAGCAAGAGCTGCAGTTAATCTAATAGTAAAACTGAGATAGTGGAATGTGAGTTCTTTTTGAGAAGCTCACAGGTTTTGGTACCATATGGCACCATTATCACATCACCTCACCACACTTGGAAGCAGTTTGCTTGCTCTGTTAGCACTGATAGGGAACACACGGGCATCCTGTCAATATTTCAAAAGGTTTTTTTTTTTCACTTTCTATTATTTCTGCTTCTGCAATACTGACAATATCTCCCACTTTTACGAACAGTGAAAGAAAAGGACTAGAATGACTGTGCCATGTCCTGAAGGAGCAGGGGATGTCATCCAGCAGTGATCTTGAGTAAAAGGATAAATTGCACATTAATTCTTAAGGACACATTGAAATACTAGGTTTTTGCAGAGGGATGTAGCTACAGGAATTGTAATGCATCAGTGATTTTTCATGTCCACTTTGCAGTTTTAATCAGTATTTCAAAATCAGTATTGCAAATGCATATTTCAGCCTCTAAACAGCCTTTTAAACTACTGTATGCAGTTGGAAGCACTGTTCTTAGATACAAGAACTTAGCTAAAGCAGTACTGAGTTTTCCTTCTAAATTAAAAAGGGACATTGATCAAATTATCCCACTCATGGTCCTGCTTGATGCACTACTTTATTGACTTTAGACAACAGTGTCTCAGCAGCAGTTAGCTGCAGATTGAGAAAGAAAGCAGAGTGATATATTAACTGTGATAATCATATACTGCTGCTTGCTCCCAAATAAAAGCATGTATTTCCCCCTCTCTGCTCTGCTCTAGTTCTAAAGTATGAGACTAACCTCCATGTAGGTGGTTGTTGGGGTTTTTTTGCCTTTTCATCTTATTGGGTTTTTTTTTGCTTGTTTTGCTTTCATTTTATTTTTATTTTTTTAATCATCTATTTATGATCTTATCTTTGCTACAGATTCTCACTATGGTATCAGAAGAAAGTGCAGGAGCAAAGATAGCTATTTTGGAAACTCAGTTATGCAGAAAAAATCATGACATCACAAAACTTTCCCTTAGTGGAGTAGTTTAATAAAGATGCTCCGAAGTAAATTAATCTAAAAAATTTCATACTGCATTTCATACTTCTCAGTTTCATCTGATCTGAGAGGAGAGTGCATTTTCAACTTTCAACATGCCTTTTTTTCCAGACTACTCCCCAGGAAAGGTAGTATCACCTCTAAGACAGAGTTGTAACAGAACCTGCTAGAAGACAGATGAAACTGAGATCTCACTGCATTCCTTCACCCAGGAAAGGACCAGAAGGGCTTTCTCGTGCATATTTACGGAGGGCTCATTCCCAGCTCGTATGCTAACTACCAAAGTTCATAGCTTGGTTACAGCTTCATTCTCTCTTAGTCCTTGCTTCAAACAGGCAACTTTTTCTCTCACTGTGACAGATGGGTTGAGATACTGCAGATCCCCCTTAACTCCATCACTGAGAGAACTGGGTGCCAGCAGAAGGGCAGGTGTCTCTGCACAAGCTGCGTGGCACTTGGGATCAGGCACAAGCACACTCTGACTCACAAAATCCTGACTTGTGGAATTAGTCCACATTTACATTTTAACACAAAAAAAAAAAAAAAAGAAAAGAGGTTTCATATTGGTATTTACAGACTTTTCAACAAGTCACCCGCACTAATAAAAGCACTTGAGGTATTGCTATTTCTCACATCTCTGCTCAAAGACTGTGCAATGGGCAAATGCTTTGTAATCAGTGACCATACTTCAAGGAAGTAGAGAGGAAGTAATAAAATCTGGAATACAAAGAATCTGTTCATACTGCAATTGTATGCTTAACTGCCAATATTAAGACACGAACCACAAGGTTTAAGTACTAACAAGTTTAAAAGAGCCTTTTGACTCATATCTTAGTTATAATGAAAAGTATGATTACCTGCAAGGTTATCAATCTCTTTCTCTTGGAGCAGGCTAACAGCATCATCATCTCCTTCCAGCATAAGCTCTGTTTCTGCATTCTGATTTACCACAGCTTGACTTCGGAAAGTTTTCTTTGACTTCACTACATCCTCTTCAGTGCCTAAAAAAAAGTTACAAATGTTGTGAATTTACCTGAATAATATTTTAAATACAAAAGAATGACAATCAAGTAGTAAAAAAATTACAGTATAAATCATCTTTATCAAAAAAAAGAAGGGACATTTTCTAAAACTTTACCAAGGTTTACAAAATACGCAGTCCTATTCTGTTTTCTGTCCTGTCCCAAATAAAATACAAACTTTTTCACAAAGACTCTCCTGTTTCTAATAATTGCTATTTACTTTGTGTTCAATGTTGTTCCATTAGTTTTCCACCTGCAACAAATTCAGCAGGAGTTTCTTTTGGGTTCCTGGTGCCCTCACTCTGACTGACCTGAGAGCGCAAACCACCTACTCTAAATAAAGAAGCTGCTTTCAGGAATCCAAAATCTCTCAGGATTTTTGTCTTTTGAGATAGGAGGGATAGGATGGTGAAGTAGGAGTTGGTTTATCTCGATACACAGTAACAACAAGGTAGGTTATGCCGAGATTCAGAAAAGACTGAAAAAAAGACAAGCATGGTGAGGGAACTTTGGCGCACATCTGTGTGCGTGTTTTTAAGCAACACAATAAAAATGGCGGAATATGGATATGTGCCAATTACCCAAAGGTTTTCATGGATAATATTCATTCCTCTCGACTACAGTTGGCTTTTTCTATTCAGCCTGATGGTTCCTTACGGCAGGAGATATAACTTATTGCATTTTGGGAATATCTTATTGGAACTTGCCAGATTTTATTCTTATGATGTAAAAAATAAATCCTAGTGTGGACAAACGACAGAATCGTAATTAGGTTTTATATCATAAATACCTTTCATGTTACTGTTGTGACCTTCTCATAGTATTTCTTTCTTAGCTGGGAAGAGGTTATAAGTTTTATTTTCAGTACTGTGGACTCACAGTAGCCTCAGGCAAGAAAGATTTCTATTTTTTTTCTTGAACAGAAAACCCGGCATCTTCACTTTGGACCATACAAGATCTGGGCATCTCCACTTCCGTCAATCAAGAAATAAACCCCATAAACTATCTTCCTTTTTTTGTAGGATAATTTGGAAATTTGCTTCCTACTAAGCTACAGAATGAGTGTGAAAATAGGCAAAACCATGCACATGTGGATTTTGTTTGTCTTCCACAATGCCTAAACTTAAACAGGATGAAAACTATTATGGCAGATGTAAAATGTTGAGGTAAAATCCAGTAAGACTCATGGCCCCTTATTGATACAGGACACCTAATAGGAATATAGTAAGCAGACAGGTTAGGGAAGACAGACACATGATGTGTCAGGCCGTTTTGTTATTACAAGCAGTTGGGAAGATGTTATGATTTTACCACCTACTCTTATAATTAGTTACAGTCTTTTAATTATTTTGTGCACAGGAGAGTCACACCATATAAATAAAAATGCTGGAGGCATGTCTTTCTGTGGGTGTGTTTACTCTGTTTGAAGATCACTGTTAACATGCCACTTCATCACAGCCTGAGATAACTCATGTTTTACATGGCCTAACATTAACCTTTTGTATACCATTGCTATTATCTCAATTGCTATTTCTGAAACTACATTCTGAAACCCTGAACAGGTAAGGAGAAACAAGTAAGCAAATCCCCATATTTTTCACCAAGCTCAAAATTAGGGACAGCATATTTAGTCTTCTTATTTGTTTTTGTCTCCATTAGGACCATACTGATAGTGATTAAGACAATGCAGCTGTATTTTAATATGCTGTGTCTTGCTTGTTCGGTTATTAGGCTGTGATCTTTACCTCACTTGCACAGGTTATTACTTAATTCAACTAACTGTGATTACTTACCCAAATTAAAACCAGATCAACTAACTAATGGTTGGAAAAGTTTTCAGTATTAATACAAGCTTTGGGACTTTTTTTTCATTTGTTTGTTTGGCTTGTATTTTTTTTCTTCCTTATTTACAAAAAGAAGCAAGAATGGTAGGAGTTAGGAAAAACCCACAAAAAAGTAATGTGCTGTAGCAGAGTTTCAGTTTCATTATATCAGAATTGTTCTGCATATTAAATCAGTAGGTCAGGATCTTGATACACTTGTGTTTACAGCAAGGGAGTTTAGCATCATTTGACACAAGCAGTAACTCCTGTTGTGAAGCATGTGACACTAGAGGAGACCAGGCCTGAAATGAATTAACATGGTGGAGGAAGAAAGCATCAAAACACTGTCCTCTTCCTTTTTGGTAGCTCTAATGAGTTTTGTGTAAGTTTCTGAGCTTTATAAAATGTGATAATCTTCAAATTGACTAATTGAAAAGTACTAATCTGAAGTAAGAGTCAATAATTTCTGTAGTTACTGATTAATGACAATTCTGTAAAATTATTTATGCATGAAAATATATTTTTAAAATTACCAGGAAGAAAGTCCCAAGCTCCAAATTATTACTAACATTTAAACTACATCCAAAGAATGTGAAATTTAGGGTATTTTAAATCTCTTGTGATGAGTATAGCAGGTTACAGAAATATTGCCAGACACAGGTGTAAGAAACATGGTAGAGTAGAAGGCAGTAAATTAGTTTGGCAAATTTGGAGCTTAGCAACAAGACAAATACATATAAAATCCATTCTGGTTTATAATATTAAAAATACATTTATTTATATGAAATATAATAAATAGTCCTTCTTTCTCTTGATGAAAAAAGCCCTCTGGTTTGGCTGTTGTTAAAATTTATCACTCTGTTGAGTGCACCTTAGTTTTGCTGTACTGTACCATACCAAACATTTATCTAAATGAATGTGTACGGGACCTGGAGTTGCCCTTCAATCACTATATCCTTTATGAATTAGAGTTCCATTTATCAAAATTACAGCAAGAAGAGTAAGGTCTCACAGGGCTGTCTCATTACAAGGCTTGTAAACACTGTCCTTACAAAGAAATGGTTTAACACCTAACAAATCAAAAACTGATTGGGAATAGAATTTATTTGAGATCATCTATCTTCGGAAGACGTGCTGTACTGAGTGCACTTCGTGGCCTTTCTACCCATTCATCAAGAAATTAACAAGCTAATACCACAGACCACCAGATCTCCTTGGATCCTGAAATGTGAAATATGTTCAAAACAGATCTGTCACAGATGTTCTATTTTTATATTTCAAGACAACTTCAAAAAGGTTCTAAAACAAGAGAAGCTCTCCAAATAAGAGTAAGAAGAAAAACGACTTCTCTCTTTAAAACCAGACAACAAACTGAATAAAAAATTATATGACATAAAACTATGTCTATTATTGTTAACAATGATATAAAAAGGAGAAATGAATAAATGAATATTTGATATTTCAGTGTGTTGGAAAAAATCAAAACTTGTTGTTTCTTTTTTTTTTCAAAGCTTCAGCAAAATTACTATGAAATTAAATCTATGGCCAGACATTTCATTTCCAAAATTTTAGCACACAGAGAGTCTGCATTTTAAAGACACAAAATGAAATTGTGTTAAGTCTAAGTAGAATATGTTTCAAAGCCATTAAAACAAGAAAAAATAAAACAAAACTAGACGTCATTTCAAGAAAGTAATGTTGTGACACTGGAGGGCACAGAACTAGAATTGGCAGATGCTATCAGTTCTTGTCCTTATCAAGCTCCTTCTTAAGGGATATTTTAAGGGATAGAGGTAAGGGATATACTGGGATTTGGAAAGGAGCCTTGAAGTAAGCAGCTAAGTATTTCTTAAAACTACATTTTGCAAATATTTTGAAGGAAATAAGTCACTCAGATTGCACTGAAGTCCAGCTGAAGTTGGTGACTTTCTTTCTTGAAACTTAAAGGCTCTGTCAAACATATTTCAAAAGAATGTATGTGCAGGACTAGATAAGCTGTTAAAAAAATCCCTCTTTCATGACACCGGTTTTAATCTTGATTATTTTTGTAAATGCGCATGTTACAAACTGTCTTTCTACAGCAACTTCAGGATAACTGAAAACAGCTCACCTTTAAAAGAAACTAAAGAAACCAACCACCACTCCTGTACAAAACCTCAATATCTGTGGGAAGGTGTATATTCTATATGTCTGAAAGATTGTATGAGCTGCCCAGTAAATTTGTTCAGTATTGGCAAGAATGTACTAATCTCTGTTCTAGTAGCATTACTTTTCTTTAAACAGAAACTATTAAGCAGCCAAAAAAACCCTCTAAAAGAACCACAAAAACCATTACCACAACCCCTCAAAACCTAATAATTTCCCTAATAAGAACAGGAGAATCTCATGTTAAATTTTCAGCTACAGCCACTAGAAGTATTTAATATAGGAAATACTTCATGAAACAGGGGCGGGTGGGGTGGGGTTTTTTATTATGTTATCTGAATTTCTGAGTCTCTATTTTCAACTAAATCAATGAATTCCCTATTGGGTTCTGTAGGTCACAACAGGTTCTAGGGATTCAATCTACATTTCAAAGACGCTGTAAGGGTCCAGATCCACAAAAACTGTCCCTAAATAAAATTTTAAAATTAGCGGTACAAACACACTGTATTATTGATTAAATCTATGTTTATTTACTTATTTCATTAGACATTAAACTAATTATTATGATTTAGTCAAACACAGCAAGGAAGTTTCCAGTTCTCTCTTCTATCCATTTACTATATATCCAAACATATTGTTTTATATTTTTTTTTCTTTCTGCATTTAGTAAAAAATGAGGTTAAAAATATGGTAATTTTTAAGAAAAGTTTGCTTGGTAATACCATAGCCAACAAAAGGAGACTACTGCTTCTTATAAAGTTGTTTCCATAGTTTACTTCAACGAATTACCGATAAGGCAATTTATGTAGTGAGTGCTCTTTGATCTTTGAAGAGAGATGGCAGAATGGAAAGTTAACCTCATTTTAATGTTACCTAAATATACTGACAGGAAATTCTAATGTTTCCAAACATCTGGAAATCTGCTTCATGGGATGGTGTTCTTCTTTTCTAAAGAAACCTTTTTCATATACTGTCTTTTACAGTTTTATGTGGCTTCTAAAGGAGCATTTGACATAAGTAAAGTCTGTTCTCCTTACAGTAAAATGCTGCATTTAATTAAAAACTCTCTTTTATAGTGGCTAAAGTAGAGTTTTTGTGAAGCTTAGCTCTCCTCAGAAAGTTTTAAGGGTAAACTTGCTTTTGACTCCTTACAGATCTAGAAGTATGTATTGCTCTCTAGAACACTGATTTTCTTGCTGAATTTTCATCACAGAAGGTAGTTTCCACTACTTTACTAAATAAAGGAATTCAGAATTAGTTCCTTACAGGAGGCTACCTGACAGTTCATGATGTGAACCATGAAATTGTATCACAGGTGAAATATAATTTATCAATGGAGTTTGAAAGAACAAAGCTTTTTCTTGAGAGAGAGTTTTTTCTTTATTGCACAAACTAACTTTTACAGGAAGAATCAAGCTTATTTATGGACAAAATTAAAATATACCACTATTTTCTACATTTTTTGTTCATTTAATATTAATAATAGTTGAAAATACTTAGAAAAAAGATTTGCTAGATAATCTTCCTGCTTTATATATTCTAACAGTTTAAACCCCTGCTTTCATTGCTAATCTTCAGTAACTCGATTAGGCACCGGTACCCTCGCAGCAGCCACAGTTATGGAGAGCAGCTGCCTGGGCGTCTGTAAACTGACCTCTACAAAACCCAGCAAGATTAAATCATCGACATGGTGACCGCTCTATCTCAGCCTTGTATCCTTCCACAGGACTACGGAGCCAGCCTTCCTTGGGCTGCACTCACTCCATGGGAAACACACACAAGCTGTCCCTAGGTCTGCTCTAGAGACTGAATTTTTGGCTTTGCATAGCAGCCCAATGCTGGCATATCACAGCCAACTCCAATAAGCTGTCCCCACCTGTGTCTGCTGGGGTTGTTATTCAAATTGCAATGTGTTTCTGGAACTGGCAGGTTTGACTGGCATATAATTTAGTTTCCCCAGAGAATCAGAGTAGTGACTGCTGATAAAGGAAGGCTGGTTTTAATAGATTTAATAAAAACCAGAGAAATCTAAATCACATTTCCATTATTAAGGATCTTTGAAGAAATGAGGAAGAGAAACTATGAAAATTGCATAGAAATTAAAAATTGCATATATTTGTATTGGAAATTACTTCCACCAAAAGTAAAACCAAATCATATTTTTGTTTTCGATAACTGATAAATACCTGAAAATTTAATCATACACATTCCATTCACTTTTCTCCAATTTTTATACCTAATATATGACCAAATGATCTTCATATAAGTAATTTGTAAATAAATACTTAACTGCTTTATATGTTTTCCTTTTTCATATTCTCAGATGTTTTACATTGTAAAAGGAGACTGCCTAAGGAGACTAAGAATAAGGAGACTGAGAATACAGGCAAGGACAAAATAAATATGTTTCTCAGATGAGGCTGAGGGCTTTTTAAACAATAAATACTTGTAGTCAAAGTGTTGTGTATTAATAAAAAGAGTCCCACATAAAAATAAAGGTGAAAGTACCATGTTGGGCACTCATTATTTATTTGGTTCACAGATAGGAAAACTGAGATTCAGAATGGTCATGAAATTAATTTTTAGAAGTTGTCAAGATTGTCATGATATGTATTTGAGATTTCAGGATTTCTAAGCATATCAGAAGGGATCCTGCACTGATTCAGCACTGACCATAAGCAGCCAGCGGGTGACACAGTCAGATATTCCCAGTCCAGCAAATGTTCCAATGCATTTCAGGCTCCTGAAAGGCAGTCCCAATTCTGACTGGAACCAGAGGAAGTCCCTCTAATGGGAACTAACAACAGTCAAATGTTTATATTTGGATTAAGATGTAGTTCGCCACTGTAACTTGTACACAGAGGAATGGATTCATATTTCATGACTGACAACCTTTACAAACCCCTGATAGTCTGAAGGGCAGCATTTTGGCATATACTGCAGTTTGATAAATTGCAGAAAGAAACCAAATTCTGCTGTGGATAATTTCAACGGGCAAAGATGATACACAAGAAAAAGAGCAATAAAATTTTCCTAGGTGTGTTTTTAGCCATTTTTTAAAAAGTACAGTAATAGCTGAGAGGAAAATATCTACATCACACCAACAGTTATTGCTCAGTGGAAAGGACATCAAGGACACTTGCAAGTAAGAGAATTGGATCAATATTAACGCGATTTTCATTTCATGCTTCCCCAACTCCAGTAAGCTGACAATATACTCTGATTATGTGAACTGCCTCTGAGTAACACAGAAAAGGTTATTAGAGCAAGAGGTGGAAATGGAATGCACTTTTTATATTGACAGGTCTGCTAATAGAGTGTACTGATTTTCAAAGCCATGCAATGTGTTTTCACAATTTGGTTTTGACAGCAAAAAGGAATTTCATTAATCCTTAATTCAAAATATTCACATGTAAGCAAAGGTTCCTTAAGACAGGCCACTGAAAAGGGTAACCAAACTATTCCAATAGAAAAATTTAATTAATAAGGCAAGCAACAAAAGGTGATTGAATTTCAATATGTATGATATGATAATGAAATAATGAAATAAATTTGCTAAACAAGGCATTCTATGCTTTTGACATAGCATCTGATAAAACCTTTTTAAGATGACATAAAAGTGAAAAATACGTCTATGTCAAGTCTTAATGTTCAGGCCTGGATTATGTCTGGAAAGTTTTAGATTAGTTCCTAAGCACACACTCTCCAGGAAAATACATGTTCTGACTATCTGCTTGCAGACCCCAAAGCCAGGATCAATGTTGTCAGACTTCTAAATTGGCACACTCCATACGAGGAATTGCATCAGACATATGCTGGCCTCCATTTTGCTTCCTGTTCACAAAAAAAATTTTCTAATTGAAAAGGCTAGCAATGATATAGACTTGGAAAGAAATTAAATGCTCTTTGGAAATACAAACACTTGATAATGCAGTGACATGTAAGAAATGGCATGGCATTTCATGAAATTCCATGAAAAGAAAGTGGCAACACTCTCTGTGGTGGGGGTTTGGAACTACGTTATCTTTAAGAACCCTTTCTGCTCAAGCCATTCTACGACTCTATGAAATGTGATCTTACCTCCCAAACCAGGGTATTCTACCCCAACATTTCTAACCCTTACCTAATATCTAAAAATTAGAGTCTCCGAACCGTGGGACTGGTCCAAACCTGAATAGTTTTAAAAAGAAAATGCATACTACACATCTGCAATTTTTTAAATTCTCCCTCTCTGTGGCCATAAGTGATCATGTCTTTACTAGAAGGCAATTTTGCCCCTCATCACTTACATTTTGGTCTCAGATCCAAAAAACATTGGCTCTTTGGAAACAGTCACTGTACACAGACATAATAGGACAGCTAAAAACCTTCATTTTTTTAGTGCAGGTAATGAAGGTGTAGGAAGTAAGTTTAAAGTTTTTTTATAGTAGCTATTGTAATTCCAGTAGTTAAGTAACCATTTTAATTTCTATCAAGACTACTTATTTACAGAGGAAAGTCTCAACAGCTCATGATCAGTGCTTTGAGAGATGCATTTGCCAACATATCTGAAATTACTGTATCTTTCTGGAATGGTAATCTTTTCAAGTGAAACTCTTCTCTTCTGAGACATACAGAAGAACCATCTTAGGCAGTCTTTACATAGACGAAATCCCCTAAACGTGACATAATGTCACCTAACATAATGTTTCTTAAAAGGACTGTCAATGTTATATATAAATAATAAATTTGTCAATATAAAAATGTCATGAGAACATCTAGATTTACTTTCTAGATTTACTTTGTACAGCCTTTTGCTGTACAGTTCCTACTGGTTCAGTGTGCTGCACTGTGGTTTTTATACGTACAAACTCAATTTTATCCTCACGTAGATCACCACATCTTCAGAACTGGTTTACACATTTTCATGTCAGCAGCTAAAGTAACTGGTGGGAAGAATTGCTTCTATTTCAGCATAGATCAATGCCTGTAGCAACACAAGACAAAGGGCAGGACCCACAGGATATGCACATTTGTGAGGCTTCATTGTGGCTCTAACACTGGGATATTTGTGTTTAAATCCTAGAGCCGCTAAGGGAGTACACAGTAGGAGCAGCAGACAGCGCTTCTGTTTCGGCCAGGCTGCTGTAAATTCATAAGCTCCTCCAAGCTAGAAATTATCTAGCAATAGCAGTTATCTATCAAAGTTATCTACCCAGATAGAAATTTTTTGTCAAATTAAAATCAAAACTTGGCTATTTCCTTGATTTGGAACAGAATCTTACTTAACACTTTTTGTGTTTGTTTGATGGTTTTTTGGTTTTTTTAGAATTATTACTTATTTTTTAATTTTTATTTTAAACAAAAAATAGCTGCAGATATAGAACATCTTTTTTCATGCAAACCAGCAGATGAAAAGTGAAAGAGTAGTGGTACACAAGACATCAGAGATAAAGCAGATTCTGAGGGTCTATCATTAAAACAGCTCAATGAGATAACTGAAATGGGTGAACAGCAATCACTGTCCCAGGTAGAAGGCCTGAGTGTGTATTAAGGAGAGCTAACCCACAGAAATCTTAGCATCAGTCAGCAGTAAAGAAAAAAGGAGAGCAGTATTCTACTTCACTTTCCATTAAGCTGCCACGTGGGGTCTGTGACTTCTTTCATTCTGCTTCACAAATATTACAAGAAAGCACAAACCTTGCATGCAACTGCAGAGATACTTGGAAAATTTCTATGCTTATGTTAAATTTGAAAGCACTAGCAACATTATTTTCCATTTAGATGAGAGCTGAGATGCTATTTAGACAATGTGAGCAGCTTTTTAAGGGCATGGGATTGAATGATTTATGCTATACAGTAAAAGAGACACCAGAAAACACTTTTTGAGTATTATGCACAGTTCTTTCAGCTGTGAAAGTGTATCTATTGTAGATGGCGTTCAGGGTGTTACACAAACACACTAGGAGATGTACTCTTTAGGCACACCGTAAGGATAAGAAAAAAGTCATGTCATGATGTAATGTCCGATATGAAAAAGAAAATTAAAAAACTGGAAACATGCATAAGATACTGGCTGATAGAATTCTTAACAAGGGGTTTTCCTTATCGTGCTGGTTAGTAGCATATTCGAGAACTTTTCCATAAAATGTATTTGATTTTTAATACAGTACTTGCACAAGGTACTTCCTCATCCCTTCCTGTAACTTGCATCACACTGAAACTCACAAGAAAATCCAGTTTATTTCATTACACTGGTACTTTTTGTGCGTATTTCTAAGTCAACACTATGAATGAAACATTCATATGTATTAATGAAACACACAAAGTAAGTGGTATTGAAGAATTCACTCTGCTTGTAAGGATATGAAATAGCCATTGCACATATACTTAAATCTTCGTTTCTTGCGTACAAATCTTATTCTTTACATAAAATGTCTACAAGAATTTTCATGTGATATAATAGAAATAGATTTTACGTGATAGATGTTAAGTATTGCAATGTAAAAAGATGAGTAAAAATACTTAGGCATCTTAAAATATATATTGTCTCTGAAAACGAATTCCTTTATTTTCAAAATCTATACATACCAGTTTCCTTTCCTGGAAAGACAGGGAATCACCTATACTGAAGAGATTCCCACAATCTTCTTCCATTTTTTTAACCCTTGCAAGTAGCCCAGAGGCTCACAAAAACCTGAGCCCATTGCCTGAAACCTGTCATGTCTCCTATTGACCATCAGAAGGAGTGGGACAGTAAAATCTTTTTAAATCCACAATATGATCTCCTAATTATAGGCTGCAAAGGTTGGAGCACTGTTGAAATAATGTGCCTCCATTCCAGCCATGTGCTTGGCACGCTGTCCTAGCCAGGTCTTCAGAAAACACAGATGATACATATTTCCACTTACATACGAAGTGGAGAATGGAATCCTGCAGTGAAGAAGACATCAAGAATAAGAAGAGTGGAGAAAATTTAGAAAAGGAATATTTTGTGGTTTTAACTGTAGCCAAAGAAGATTTTTAAAGTGCTGTTACTCCTAAATATGGAGTTTTAAAGCATAGAAAATAGGAGATTAGAAAAGCACATGCTAAAACCTGAGTCCCAAGACCTACATTCACTCAGCTTTGAAGGACTCTGAAGGACTATTATTAGACTTTCACTGACAGAATGTTCTTCTGAAATGTTTCTACAAGATTCACTGAATATTCATGGGTCAAGAACTTCTATTTCTTTGTCAAATAGGTACAGAAATGAATAAACAGAACAAGTACATTGTTCACATGGGTTTGAAAACATTTCTCATCATAGCAATTTACTGGGTTTGGTAAATAATTTACTTTCATTTGGCAGAAAAGATAGATATTGTGCATTCTTTCTACATGAAAATTTAACTGTGGAAGGGAGAAAAATGAAGCTAGAATTCTGACAATGGTTGCAATTTTTAGATCTTAGGAATGGTTTTGCAGGCCAGTTTCATTACTTCAAGAACATTCCGGGGTCATATGCTTTCAGATGAAGAAAGAGGTAGTTATGTTAACAGCTGATAAAAATTCAGCAAGTTCTGCAGTGAAATCTATTAGCTCAGACCTCTAACAGCAGCTAAAACCCAGGTCATGCCAGATAACCTTAAAATCTCAGAGGAAAGGCATTTGAAACCCAGCATGGAGGTTTTGAGGGAAAAGTTTTCATATTCTATTTAGCTCTGTGAAAAACTTGAATTAGAGTCCAGAGAGAGATTCTGACATTCAAGAGTTGAGGAAATAATTAGAAAAAATGACTGTTTAAAGAATCTGTACTTAAAACATTATAAAGCTGCCATAAAAATTCCTGTGCTAGAAATAACATACAACAGGCAGAAGATATTTAGACTGCAAAGTACTGGTAGGATGCAATTGCAACTCATTTCCATGACCTAGTCAGAGACCAGAAGCTCAGACACTGAGTGCTCAGTACAATTCAACAGAGCAGTGTTCAGTACTCCACCTAAGCAAATTCTATTACCATTTACATCCTTAAGGTGCCTTGCATTACATTACAGTGGGTCATAAGAAAAAGGATCACCATAATAGTAGATACATTTAATGAGAACATATTGGGAGTGGGGTGGGAAATGTTATAAAGAAGACCAAGTTAAATTTAGTATTTTAGATTTGATTATTATCACTATTAAGATTTTGCTTTGCAGATCCTTCTATTAGTACCTAATGTAAGCTTTTTTCTAGACTTTCTTTAGACAAAACTGTATCTTGCAATTACCATATAAAATATTAAGAGGACACAACTATCAAGTAATATTTTCCCTAAAATCCTGTGAGGATGAAATATTTGGAAGTTTATTTGCAGAAGCAGTGGATGGCACTGTTGGGCTACAATTATAAGGCCATAGATGGAAATCTTAAATTGCTGTGCTTAAAAAAAAGACAGATTTTTGTTACTCCTTCAGGCACACAATTCAGATATAAACTCATTCAGAGTACACCGGAGATTTCACAATCAATGTGGAAGTTAGTTCATGTACTGAAAGGAAGTTTTGTAATACGAGAAGTATCATTTTAGGTGCTTCAACTGAAGCAGAAATGTTTACATGCTTGTCTCATACGGCAGCACGATCCCATTAAGACTAAAGAGAAAAGAGGACTTGGCACATGGAAGCATTGGTATGGGTTAATTTAATGACTGTATACATGCTCAAAAATGCTCACCACTGAACATCATGTATGTGTGTTTTCTGCCCATAAAGCCGGTTCTATTTCTTAAAACTGCTTACAATTAATGGTCATCTTGTATTTACTTACAGATTAAAATTAAGTGTGTATGAATAGGGTGAGGGAACAAGGTTTCTTTTTAGTAAAGGGCTTTCATTCTTCAGTTGCTCTTATGCATTCTTACTTAAGGCATTACTTAAATAAGTAACACTTTGAGAAATTATCTTAGATAAGGGTCACATTGTATTTACCCAGAGCAATGTATTTTATTATATTGTGGGGTTGGGTGTGACTAATTTTCAGGATAGTGCATTAACTGAGGGGGGAAAAAAAAGACAATCAAAAATATTGTCTTGTTTTATGCAGCCACAACAAACTCAATTTCAGTAGTAATAACTATTATACTGAACATGAGCAAATTGATATTAGAAGCATTTTATACTTGCTCACATCTTCATTAATGATGAGGCAAAGTTCCCTCAGCAAGTTTGCACATGACAAGAAATTGGGAGGAGGGACCGATATGCCAGAGGGACCTCAGCAGAGTGGAGAGGTGGGCTGACAGGAACCTCATGAAGTTCAACAAGAAGTGCTAAGTCCTGCAGCCGGGAAGGAACGAGCCCAAGGACATGCTGGGAGTCATCCAGCTGGAAAGCAGCTCTGTGAAAGTGGAGCTGGGGCTCCAGAGGGACACCAGGTTGAACATAAGCTGGCAATGTGCCCTTGCAGCAATGGGGAATGTTATCCTGGGCTGCATGAGGCAGAGTATTGCCAGTAGGTTGGGGAAGGTAATCCTTCTCCTCTGCTAAGCCTTGGTAAGGTCACACCTGGATTTCTGCATCCAGTTCTGGGCTCCCCAGTACAAGAGAGACATAGATATTCTTTCATATTTACTTTTACTACTAAATCGATCCAGGTATTTTGTAGATATTCTTTGTTTGTATTGAGGAGAGAAGACTCAAGGGGGCCACATAGTTGTGTATAAATACTTTTTGGTTTTCAGTATTTCCAAGGATGGAGACCACACAACATCTCTGGATAACCAGTCCATTGTTTGACCACCACAACAGTAAAAACTAATTTGTTCCTGTTGCCTTTTATCCTCTTACTGGCAACTAGAAGATGTCTGGATCATTTTAGAAGTAAATGTAAAAGAACCCGACAAAACGATCTATAAAACTCAACTTTGACAACAAAGCTGTTCATACAGATATAAGAAAACAATATTTCACAGACAAAACTGAAAGCATAATTTGATCTTTAATCTCTTACATGGCACATAAGCAATACTCTCACTGCCGATACACCTAGGAAAGTAACTGGGTTTTATGCACCTAGTTGGCCTGCTAGCAAAACTCTGATAAGTAATGATTCACTATCAGTTGTCTTCAACTTACTTTCAGTTTTGAATCGGTTACTGAAAAAAATACATGTTTTCTTATGGTTGGTTTGGAAATCAGTGTTGTTGAAACTGTTCTGGAAATACACTGGGCATTTTCAACAGGCACAGAAAAAAAGATAAGTTAAAGGATAATGACATCTGAGAACTTTGTGAAGCTGAGAAAAAGTAAATCAACTCTTTTAGATATATATGATTTACACAGTAACTTTGACAGACAGTCTTAAATTTGTTGCAAAAATGAGAGTATTTTCACCAGCAAAAGACACCTTTACATTTTTAGCAATGTCATTAGTGTCAACAACCTAATATATCAAAGTATAGAATCTGAAATGCAGGATGGAAATGAAGACTAGCTTTTAGGTGCACATTCAGACTTCCTAGAATAAGGCATTTGATTTTACAGCAAGGCTTCTGGACAGAGATGATGAAATTGAGCATCTCCAGTTCATGGGACATTCTGATTTCTTCAAATGTCTTATCAATTGGAAATGTAAGGTAAGTTTGTTTGTAAAACACTGGCTTATCTTTCTAGAACATTTGGTGCATATCTTCTTACCAGTTTCTCTGGACACTCCTCCCTCTATCTTGTTCTAACACTGAGCCCAGCAGTTCATGAGATGGAACTCAGGAGCTGTGGAAATCAACTGCTTTGGACTTTTCAGCACTGTGGGGTTGCTCTAGAGCTAGAGTTTCTGAAATTTCATCTTGGAGTATTTCTCTAACATTGAGGACCCTGAAAGAATTGAATCTTCCTTTAGGGTCTCTGGGACAACCAGATGCTCCATTCTGAAGACAGTCCCTTGTTTGAGTACGAGTTCCCATGGATTTCAGACCCTCATTTTCACAGCAGGAACCCACACAGCCTTGCTTCTAAGGCAGCGCTTGCTTGAAGCTAAATACTCTGGTCCTTCAGCAGCCTAAAGGAATCTTTCCTGCCATTCTTTGAAGGTCCATAAAAATTCATCTGCTCTCATGAAAACAGATTTCAGATTTGAACATTCCAGATTTCCACACCTGATGCTTTTTAATTGTGTTTGTGTAATGAAAATGTATTTCTAGTGATGAGCAAACACAGTATTTGGTGAAACTTAGAGCACTAACAACAAGTGCCAGAAGGAGCCATACACAGTTTGCTTCAGCTAGAACTGCCCTTGAAGAAAGGTTGCTAATTAGATATCCACACATATGCAAGTTCAAAAGCCATATGTGGCTGTATTGCGAATATAAGAAATACCTGTGGCTTTGTTTCAAAACCTGAACATATTACATTATGAAGGTATTTTTCTTTTTTTCTTTTTCTTTTCATTTTCGTTCTAAGCATTTAGGATCTGTCACACTAATCAGCTTAACAGGCTAAATATTCTTGAGCACATACCCTAGATATATTTGACCAGCTTACACATGTATGTTTAGAATGTGGGGACTGAGTTCATGCTCATTTACTCCAGTGTAGACTAGAAAACGTGGCCTTTCTTGTACTCACTCTATGTACAAGCTGTTTGTGGACCACAATTTTTAAAGGCTGAAGGACCAAATCTTAATAAAGTAACTGTTTTACTCTTATGTTGACCTTTGTGGACCAGTACTCTGTCTCACTAGCAGGGTGGTACAGTAGTGTCTCATCTATGCTAATCTCCAATGACTGTAAACTGTTAAGGTGATTAACTAGAAGAGACAGTTCTTTCACCACATGTACAGAATCTCTGTGAATTGGGTCATATCTGCATATTTCACATATCTATCATAGTAAAATTTGGGGAAGAAAAGTAGGGTGTACAATCATTTATATAATCTTTTCTTTTTTCTTTCTTTCTTTTCAGTTACAATTCACTTATTTGCATTGAAATTCCATCTAAACTTAGAATAAGAACTGTTTAACTTATTGACATTATAAAATTAAAACTCTACTGAAAGTTCCAGGCAATTCAAATTCTATTATAGCTTGCACTTCGATACTGCAGTAAGTAGCATCCCTTCAGCTACACAAAAGGGAGAAATGAATCTGTATTTTGATTCAAGGAAGAATTTAACTAAAACAAAAGGGCACAGCAGATACAATGCTGAATTAATTATGCTTGCATTTTAAATCTGGGTATGAAAGTGATTTTAACAAACAAATCCATTGCCTAATATCTTAGATATGCCTAAAATCTTAGAAATGGAGGAGACTAATCCAGAAGGAAAAGTTCTCTAGTCAATCTGCTGTGAATGCTGCTACGACTGAGATGCAAACAGTCTCAAAGGACAGCTAAGTATATAGCCATAGGAATATGTCATAATTTTTCACACAGTTTTATATAGGCATAGAAATATGTTATAATTTCTCATTGCAATATTTTTTACTTGTCAGGTACTTTGAACATATATTCATATGTGTACATATGCACACACACATATATGTATGCATATTAAACTTTATGAAACATGTAGATCCAAACAGGCATACAAGAACTGACTAACAGACTGTAGTTCAATAAAAACTTCATTGTGGCAGAAATTTTTTGAGAAAATATTTTTTCCCAGTAGTAGATAACATTGAATATTTCCTACAGGAAGTAGTCACTATCATCTAAAATTAACACTTCTCTTTTTAGGCCTTCAAGGTAGAATTTAACATCGACTTTCACTTCTCTAAAACAAACATATAGATCATGGACATAATTTTCTTTTCCAACACTCTTCCTTAATGACTGTAAATATAATACAATTACAGTATCCATACCTCCAACATCAAATATGATTTAATACTAGAGCAGCTGTAAAGCACTTTTTTATCCATCAAGGCCATATCTTGATGGCTGCACAAGCTCAGATAAATCAGGTGTTAAGCAGGCACATCTCCAAGGAATCTGATAATTCTCTCATCTGCAATCCTCAGCATATCTTATTACTTACTGCCAAAGAAATGACTGATTAATTTTGTCATCTTTGCTCTGTGATTTTTGCTCAGCTGAAACTGGTTGCCCTCTTCTGCAATGCCTGATCAGACCTATTTAAGTTGATGCCTTTGATCGTAGACACTGAGGAGCTTGCTGACTTAGGCTTTGACTAAACATTCCTCCATTGCAATATTTATGCACAGAATCCTAAATGATAACGGACAGTCAATGTAGATAACAAAAACTTGTAGGATGTTTCCACTATTTTACTGATGCTCAAAACAGCTTTACTTGTGCTAGAGGTATCAGTCAAGATGAAAAATTGAAATAAAAGCCCAACAAATTTTGCTTTGGTGAATACTTTATTTCCCACAAACGAAGAACCTGAGGTCAGGAAATAAAATCTATGAAAACTATGCAGTTTGATTTTTTTTTTAATGCTTTAAATTCTTTCTGTAGTGTGATGTCATGTTCAGTTTTGGAAGCAAGGGGCATTTTACTATCAAACTGTTCCAAACAAAATTATCAAAACAAAGCCAATAAAAAAACCAACTACAATGAAAGTTAAGCCCTTTGGAAAAAAAAAAAAATCTGCCTCTAGCTCTTTATTAATCACATTCCAACACCAGAGGCTAGAAGTACATCAAACTGCACCAAATCCTTTTCACATGACAACCTCATAAATTATTCAACTCATTAGTAACATCAAGAGGCATAAAAATAACATCAGTGTTAAGGATGTTTTCTTACAGAGAAAGGTCAGCTAAAAGTTTCAGTATTAAAATCCAAAGGCTTAAGCCTCTGAAAAGTAAATACATCTAGATAGAATCCATGAATACTTTAATACATGCTGGTTTAAAATTCCATGTTAATTTTAATACATATATGAAAAGCTAGATTTTTTTTTTAAATTCTGAAAACTTCAGTCTATTGTTAATTTTTGTGTAACCACTAAGTTTGGTGTGCATCATTTGTGTACACATGTGAGTTTTAATTTTCCTGTATGTTGAATGCACTAACAGGTGTTATATACATACAAAGTCCATGGTCTTGGTGATTATTTGCCTTTCAAAAGCAACACAGCAATTAGCACAGTTTTGTACCTGACTCTCATAATATCTCTATCTTGATGTTTTGGAAGAATGTGGAGAAAATAACCCTTTGTCAAATATGAAATACCCTATACTAATGGAGAAAATGGCTTCCTTAACCCAGCTTAAGGACATCTTATGACTTGAAGTCTTGCACATGATAGCCTTCACCTTTAAGTAAGGATTAAGTTACACTTGCTGGTATAACTGCACACAGAGATATTAATTTATATGTCTAACCTTGTTTGGATTCCAGCTATTTGCCTCAACAGCCGCAAAGTTGGTGAAAAGTGTAGGTCATACAGAGTTAGCTTTATATCTATCATATTCAGAACTTTTGGCAACATTAGCCTTTGGTTAAACATCAGATGAAAGGTTTAACTTGCTTCGTGAATGATTACTTCAATTTTTTACTCCTAAATGCTAAAGAATCACAGTATTTTCTTTTCACCATTACAGATTAAAAAAAAAAAGAACAGAAACCCATCACAATATTCTTTAAAAAACTCCTGTCTTTGATATGCTAGAGAGGTATCCCAGCTTAAACTCGAAAAATAAATTTGCTTTAGATTTTTGATGTATTCAGGTTCAGTCTGCTGTACAGAAGTCACAAACATATGAACTTTTACATGTTATAAAGGAATTTGTAAGCATGTTCCTCATTTCTCTTTTATACTGCAGTTACATCTCCATGAAAATCAAACATCATCTAATTCTTCAGTTTCTAAGACTGAAGCTTGTATGTGTTCAGTTTACTATTCAAATCACAAGTTATCCTTAAAAATTATTATAGTTAACAAGTTGTTACGCATTTCATGATTTGCAGAAAAAATACTTTTGGCTGAAATTATGGATGCTAGGATAACATTTCTGATATTTTTTAATTCCTTATGCACAAAGTATCTCCAATGGAACTATTATGACACATTAGTTTGATGACCTATTTCATTGAGTCACTCCAGAGAGACAAGTTCAGTTGCTTTTACCAGTTCTCAAAACTAGCATCTGGGAATGCTAGAGAAGTACAACGTGAATCCCTTGGGGATCAGGGAATTTAACAGCTCACAAGCTCAAGTCTTCTGGTTCATTAAAGTGTAAGAATTGAAAGAATTCCTTTTCTAAGAATATGTTGCCCTAGGAATTCTCAGCACTGTCCTTGAAAAAGAGGAGACATGATTCTCAGGCATTCATGGACATCAAGAAAGCATCATGAGCTATATTTTTAAGCTGAGTTAATACTGACCATATTCCACAGCGGCTTTTAGGAGAGCATCAGCATGAGTAGACCCAAAAGCATTGCGAACAAATCGCCTCCGTCGGCGCAAATCATCTTCCCAGTAATCCAAGCGCCAGAAGTCATGCAGTTGGCTGGAAAATAAAGAACACACACATCAGCACCTACCACAGCTTGAACCGTATTTACATACATTATAGTATAATTTCACTGCTGCTTTCCCATTTCAGGAATACAATCTTGTAAGAACATGTATTACTAAAACTTATAATATTCTAGCGTTTCTTTGCATGCATTTATGTATTATAAACCCCAGCACTGCCTGTCTCAAAATGTTCTGCCTGCTGCTAAAAACATTAATCACACCGAACCCATTAACAAATGCAGCATCAAATTACAAGTATTAATGGCACAGCTTGCTTTCTTTTACAGTGTTTTTAACAAGGCTTGTAAATCATAGAAGGGACCTCAGTGCAAATAGTTTGCAATTTAATGACTATGGTCCCTTAGCAGACTGAACTTAAAAGTATAAAATATTGCCCACTTGAATTTTGTGGAACTATGATTAAACTAATGTGCTGAAATATTCATTGAAATAATTCCCCACTGCCCCTAGCAACCTGAGAAAATTGCAATTTTATTCATTATTAATAACACTGAATTAGAGCAGCAAAAAAGTTCCACCATGTGGTAATTGTCTTGGTAAATTATTATTCCAGCACTAACAGAGTACTAGGATGATTTTATAGCTCCCAGCTAATAAAAGCCATTAACAACCATGGCCATCTTTGTGTTACATTGCCTTTTTACATTCAAAAGAATATTAAACTCCTGTAGAATGATATAAGCCATTGTTAATCTATATTAAAGCCAAAAAGTACACATATATAATCATCTGGTATTCAGCTTTGGTTCTAAAGAACTGACCAGCTCCACTTTCAGACAACTTCTTGACCTTATCAGCACAAACTTCCCACATCTTTTTTATAAGATATTTGGGCAAAGCTGCATTCTAACACAAAATTTTAAAAGCTTTTTGGATCACTAGGAAGAACCCACAATGTTTGTGCATGCATCCTTGTCACCAAACTCATAATTGGACACACTATACACTTAAAATTATTCTGCAGGCCATGACCCTGCAGACCCTAACTAGGGAACCACTGCTTTAAACCAGTCAATTTCAACCTATCTGTAATACCCTGGAGGTGTGCGATCAAAAGGCAAATTAAAAAAAAAGAAAAAAAAAAAGAGAAAAAGGTTTACAACTCATGAGTATGGACTACATTTTTGGTAGATTTTTCTGGTTGTTACTTCAGCCACTATTTTGTATATTGCCTTCATTTCGAGAAGCCATGTGCTGGTAGACATTTCCAGAAGAAAAGCAGAAATATGCTAACATAGAACAGACCTTTTCATTCTTTACAGTCCACTTAAGCACTTTTTTTGATTGCCCAACTTTACTAACCGCTGTCATGAGACCTGGACCAGTTCTGGAGGGCAGAGCACCAAAGGGAGTGGATCTAGCGTCCTACCTACTAGCCACTAACAAATTTTCAGAAGCAGAACACCATAAATTTTAGTCAATGTTGGTGTTTTTTGTATTCTGAATGGCATTTTCAGTATGTGCTTCTTAAGTCTGTATGAAGGTCCTACTTTTATTGCTGCCTTGCAGAACAGGCATTTTACTTATTTACAAGCAGTGAGGAGGCAACTTCGGCGGTTTTTTGAAAGGTGAGAAACCTTCCCTTTTTAATTCCATTGAAGAGTAGTCATGATAGAAGTAAAAATATTAATGAAACACTTTTAAAAATAAGAGTTCTCTGAAATGACATGTGTTGACAGCAATAAAAAAACCCCCTTAGGTTGATAAGAACGATTTAACTATGTAAGAAAAAAAAACTTTATGAAATTAAGAAATATACAGAGACTAAAAACTACATTTTTATTTTGTTCTGTGTTTAATCTGGTAATTCATTACTTTGATTAATCAGTGTGAAGAATACTGTATATTCTCAGTTTAAAGTAAACCAGATTTTAAAGCCACTACTTTAATGAAGTGTTAAGTATGGAAGTGATGAAATTGTCAGAGGATTAAGTCTATTTTGCAGATCTGAAAAAACATTACAAGTTCACCAGGGACTGAAGCTTGAAATACGTAATAATGGCACAAAATTAAAATTTTGACAAAAAAGAACTTCAACATCATTTCTAATCACATATTATATTACTTCAAAAAACAGAACTGAAGTTTCTTCCTACAGTTTTCTACAGAAGTCTATCTATCCCACAATGTTACTACATACTTCCAGATACTGGAAAATGGTATCACAACCCTAAAGAAAAGGTTTCTGAATCTTAACTAGTTGATCTAAGATTTAACTCTTTGAGCAACATCATTAACAAAAAGGCAAGATACTTTTCCTACCCTGTTGTTTGAAAGAAAGCAGACTTCAAAAGATAATGGCTATACTTACAGAAAGTTTTGAATGATTGAGTTTCATCATTTGAATAATAGGCAAAAAAACCTGTGTGATTTTCCAAAAATGTTATATTATTACATCTCTAGATTAGATTAAAGATACTAGTAAGTAGAAGACTGTGGCACCAGTTCCAGCCTAAAACTAAGAATTTAACCTGCTTTAGAAGTCCAGCTCTATGGACTGAATTAGTGTTAAAATTGTCTAGCCCATAGATTAAAGTACTTTACAAATACTTATATTCTAATCCTGTGGATTTTACTCAGGCTTTAAGATTTTTCAGGAATTTAGGTGGCTGTTAGGTAGTCCTACATGATGGCTGTAAATTAAGCAGAACTATATTTTCTAACACTGTGCTAGGCACAAGTCAGTCCTAGAAGAGAGCATGTCTGCAAATTGCCCATATCTCTTTCTGCTACAATGCATTTTTCCCAGAAGTGACTTGACTAAATCAAGTAATTTTAGTAATTTATTTCTGTGACAAGTACAATATTTCAATAAGCTTTACTTTTCTTAATAATGTATATTATTAATAATCCTTATTTCCACAGCCAAATAGATTACATGTAATTTCTCATTCCTCCATATCTTATACCAGTCAAGTGACATTTTGAATCAGGCTTGTTTGAATGAAGAAGTGCATATTAAGCACAATGTAATGAATTTTTTTTTTAAGAACTAAAAGTTTATAGCATCATTTATGAGCTACTCCTAAAGACTTTTAAGAAAAGAGAAATATATCTATATCCCTTCAACTGAACAGTTATTTAAAATGCACCCTAAAACACACGACCCAAAGAAGTCTGCATGATGAGTTTAACTGTCAAAGATAATTTCCTTACAAACTACAGTATAATCCAATATAAACCTTTCTCATCGTAATGAGAACTGGCATGAAACTAGTAATACTACAAGGCTACTAACAATGAAAAAAATTATTTGGAATGGTGTGCATGTTGTAAATTAATCCTAAATTTCAGATGTGCAGTATTTCATATAGTTAATACAGAAAAAGAAAGTACATGTTTTAATGGAACAAGACCTATTGTACTACATATTGGAGGAATAAAAATTTTGTTTCACTGCCACTGTCATCACTGGTGCCCACTTGACAGCTCAATGTGCATGTTCTCCAAATAAATCTTTCTTGGCCAGCATGGGATGGAAAGGCAAAGTGGTGTTATGCTGACCCAGGTAGCCAAGGTGGACTTCGATAAGTTGGAGCAAACAGCTTTGAAGTCTCTCAAGTGCAGGTTGCTCTAAAACTCAAATAGGCCCAGAATTCTGCATGATATTCTTTACATACTTTATATACCACACACACCTTCCATGTATATGGGGACAAAGATTATTGAGACAGACTGAAGTGTTTCAGGTAGCTCAATTACCCATTCAGAGGAGAAACTGTGGAGTGCTCTGCCACTAAAACAATTAAGAGGAATGTCAAGTCAGCCTGCACAGTGAAGTCCTCCCTGCCTTTTCACATCTCCATAGCTCGAACATTTAAACGGCAACTCTTGAGAAGATTTTCTGTTAACTCCTGTGGCCATAGCTGCAACAAAGTGCATGGGAAGGGATTTTTCTTGGACTTATGAATACTAGCTGTCCTAAACTGTAAGTCTTTGTCCATCCTGTGGGCATTCAGCATCTGTGACAGCAGCTGCATGGCTGTGAAAGCCAGTCCCTGTTTGTGTACAAGGTGCAGTTTGCTATACGTCACCTACAGCAACTAGTGGCAAACATTAACAGTGGAGAGTAGCAGTACACGTCCATAAAAGATCCTCAGACTGCAGCCCAAAGGATGGGCTGCCAGATGGAAGAGATTAAGTTTGAGTATATTAATGAAGAGGAACAAGCCTGCAGGCATGGGGGAAGGGGAAAAAGTTGTTTTGAAAAAGAGGTGGGTCACAGAACTGGAAGGATCTCAGAGAATCCATAGTCTTTGTAATACTGGGAAAATACTAGAAAAGCCAAGGAATTGACGATCTATGATTTCAAGAATTAGTCCTGGTTGCTTTCATGTGACAAATTTTGAAAAAGAAAAATTATTCTTTTCACAGTGTGGAATTATGACTGTGTTTTGAGTAATGAGGAAAAAAATCTGTATATTTGGAAAGCATAAAGCATTCCCCTAATGTAATATAAAGAACAAAAAATGAATGACATTGAAAAAAAAAGTAAGTAAAAGAAAACTTGAAATACAAAAAATACAAAAATACTTATGCAATATTTGTAACAGTTAAAGCCAAAATATAAACCTATTTGCCAGAAGATCCAAATAGCAGAAGTCTTCTGTAACAACAAAGGAGCAAATAAGGTTCAGAAGTCTTGCTGCAATAGATACAGTAACTGTAAATAATATTAAAAACCAGAAATATAAACACAGGGAATAAAGATGAGAATCTGACAAAAACTTAATGTCATGAAAATCAAAAAAAGATGCTAAAAAAGGGGAAGGGTTTCCATTTGGACTTTGAAATAAGGATGAAATAGAGCACAGAGAAACTCAAACAGCAAACACTAGTACTGATCATCAGAATAGGAGCAGAGGAGTCACCTTTGAAAAGCAGAAAGAGAACTGCCATCAGTTTCTCTCCTATGATCATGTTACTAATGGTCTTGCATTAATAATGAAGGACAAAGCTGAGACAATCGAGAATTTGCTACAAATGAAAGAGAGTAAAAGCTATCAGAAGATGACTAATGATTAAAGATCCACCAAATTTATGGAGAAGAACTTTCTAAGGACTGTTTAAAAGGGTAACACCATTGTCAGAAAGGAGGGAGTGATTTATGTGGCTTTTATTTTCTTCTTAAGGAAAAGGGAAAAGGTATATTTATATCTATAACTGGGAAAAGGTATATCTAATACACAATCTTAAGGAAGATTTCCAACTCCTGAAACTTGTGTCTTAATTTCAGTGATGAGGACACATCAAAAGCTGAAAACAGAAATCTATCAATTTGAATTAATCTTCATAGAGATGAGATGTTAGAAAGGAGAGTAATGTCAGTAGACGTGAAAGAAAGGTTGTGACAATAGAGATGTTAATTTCGGCTATGGTAATACTTAAACCACACACTTCTAAGGCAGTAAAATTCCAGGATTATGGATTTTAGTGTATTATATAGTGTCTGAAGGAACAAACTCATAATGAATACAAAAACAAGGCCTAGCAATTTACTGCTTGCCTAGATTTTTTATAAAGTTTAGTTCTTCAGAATGAGTTCATTCTAGAATGGCTGCTATATCATTAAATAGTAGTTAACTTCTACCAAGAAGCAGTAGTTGTAGGGAAATAAGACTAACCATGCATAAAGCTATAAATAGGGGAAAAAATAGAGAGAAAAAAGCCACATACCTCTCAAAAATAGCAATGGAAGTGGCAATAACTCAAATGTCTACAAAGTAAAACTAAAGATAAGTAGAAATTTTTAAATTTTTGAATTAACATAAAATATAAATCTAAAGTTATGAGACAGAAGTTTGGCAAATCTATCTAAATACTAATGGGCAATAGTAGGACACTACATGTGGTACAGCTAAATTAAACAATACAATTTCCTAAAGTTATATACTTGGTTCCTTTTAGTTAATCCAATGGCATTGAATGAACAACTGAAACAACATAAAAAGCGGATACATAAATTGTCAGTGTTTGACTCACCAGAATCACACAGGGCTTTTAAGTAACAAAATATGAGTAACAACTGAATGCAATTGCACCAGATTCTAGAGATAATAAATTGTAAACTTAGAAATACTAAAATGAAATACAATTTAGGGTTAGAATTAAGACATAAAAGATTATATTTGGGAAAAAAAAGGAAAAGTGATTGGAACAATACTCTGGTTTAACTCAGATTTCTGGTTTGGAACCTTAATTCTGTTTCAGAATGTGGTTTGCTGCCACTCCAAACAAAGAGGAAACAAAACACCCAAAGCCCAAAAGGCCATTTTATAGTTTTAGATAAAGGAAAATTAGGGTAAAATTCCCCTTTGGAAAATATCTTGAAAGAACATAGAGTGGTTTAGGACATTTTTATTTTTAATGCATATTTTCTTATGTCATGCTATCTCAGTACAATGAGTACTTAGTAAGATTTCACAAGTACTGCCATGATGCCACAGTTTAACAAACTCCAAGATGGAACTAATTGTGGGTCATATCTGTCTTTCTTAACTGACTGCAAAAAAGAGACAGAATGGCTTAGACTACAAGCATAACTATAGGTGGCTAAAATTAAGTAAAATGTATTCCATGCTAAGCGTGCAGCTTTTCTTATTCAAAGTGTAGAAATATCTCAAAAAAACTTAATCTAGCAAATGACCACTGAATTTCAAGCAAAAAAAATGGTTTATGTTTTGACTAGTATGTTTGTTATAATTTCACATCTGAAATAGGCACTGTGACATTAACATACACTCCTGCTGCTAGGAAATACAATATGAAAATAAAAACTTTTGAAGACCTTTATTAACTTAGAAGAATGAAAAAGAAAAAAAATCAGGTATTTTCATAGGAACTTCTATCATAATTTTTCTACCAGAATATTTGACCAAGACAATGTTTTCTGATTTAAATGGGTTTTAAAATGAAATTTCCATTTAACTCTTCTACCATTTTTACAAGCATATTACCTACTATTAGCAAAATTATTTTGCTTGTTAAGCACATATGTGTCAAACTAAAAGAGAAATAAAAGTGGGTACCCTCTGAATACAAAAACAGGAGACCTCATGAAATAATACAACTTTTTGTCAAAATGATCTGGAAAGTATTGTGTGATTTTACATCTATAATCCATAAGAAATCAGATAAACCTCTCAGAAAATAACTTCTTTATCTTAATTGAACAAAGTAAAATGCTGACCTAATAAATTAAATCAAAAGACAAAGTTTTAGGACAACTATTAATTTTGCTATAAAGATGCTGGCTTTCAAACAAGGTTAACTTTAATAGATACAGTTCTTATGATATTTAAGACAGTTCTTATTTCTTATGATATCCAAGATATTTACAGAATTATGTTTGCGGTTTTTAATCGATTGTAGTTTACCCTTTGAGCTTCAAACATTAAATATTCTTCCAGCAACAGTTATGCAGACAGGATTCATCTGATAATACAGCCCACTACTTCTGTTCAGCTTTTAAGCCCAGAACATCAAGGTGCATTTGAGTAGGATACATGGTGACTCAATTCTGCCTAGGGAAGGTGAAGAATGGTTGCACAAAAACCAGATAAACTGGTGTTACGACCACTGAAAAATAAGAGAATTCTTTCTTGTAGTTATGCTTTGCCTCTTACTGTCTGACTCCTTTTTTGCACAGAAATTAATTCAAAACCCCCAAATCTCAAGTCCCCCTCAAAACAACCCTTGCCTATCTGGGGTCTTTTAGTATTATCTCTTGGTTCAGTTGTAGCACTGAAAAGGGGAGACTGAGAGAACAATTTATTCAAATCTCACAGAGACATCCTCCTCCTTTGCCTTCTGCATGAGTACTAACTCCGCTACTTACGTAGATGATAAGATATTTTGCTCTGAGTCTAATGAATACAGCTAAATTTTTTGGGTTGTTTTTTCTACCTTTTCTGGAGAGAAATTGAGAAAAACCCTAAAACACAACAATCTCTTTTCCCATTGAATTCTTAACGACAATAATAGCAGTGCATTAAGAAACTCCAGTAAACAAAGCTGGAGGTTGTTTTTAATGTCACCCCCATACAGCCTACATCAGCACAATGCAGAAATCCTGGGATTTTGCAAAGGTACTAATGAAGCAGCGACTTTTTACAAGAAAAATATGTTACTCTCTATTTCAAGATTTCATGTATCATATTAAACATATATCTAGGGACAGCAGGGTCCCAGCTTATCAAAAAGAATTCTGAGCCCTTATAACTTTTCTGTAATTCTAGAAGAGTTAAACAGTAGCTAATTTTTTTTTAGTTAGGATTAGCGTGCTTGGACAAATGAAAAACAATCCCCAGATTTCCAAGTGGGCATCCAAAGTAGAAGAGCTTGCTGAAGCTCTTGGAAACTTTGGTGCCTCATTGGCTTACTTAAAGGTCAAACACTAAAGGCTCAGACTTGTAAGTAGGGATAACATATGTGACTGCTGATGAGAATGCTGTCCCAGCTGTCTGCTCCATTCCAGATGCACAGATTAAGGTGTCTGAATCTCTTGTGAAGGAACAACTGAAGAACCTACTGAGCATACAAATTATAGTCCAGTTTCAAGACAAACCAGCAATGACTTGTCAAAAAATCTGGAGCTGCACTTTTGACAGAAACAGCACGGTTGAGATAGACAGCTAGGACTTGTTATCTCATTAGTTACTCCTGTTTGTAAGTCACGGCTCAAAGGTTATGGAATCCAGGAATAGAAATTGAGTCTTTCGAAGTCTTTAATCAGAAAAAAGAGAAAATATTTTATCTAAATATTTTAAAAGCGTTACTCTGAAACTGAGACACAGCTTTATTTTTTTTATATACATACTATTTCTTAAAAACCCATAATGAATTACTGTTCCAAGCCTTTATCAATTATTCAAGCTGCAACTGTTTAAAGACAGCTAACTTATTAACCTGGCATTGAGATGAAATAATTAGCTTCCTTGAGGCCTAACAACAAACAGCAACAGTAATCAAAATCTAATAAATAAATAATAAAGTTTTACCTAGGCAATTGTTTTAATTTCCATCACGCAGAGCTGTTTATTAAAATGCAAGTCTAATAATACACTATCTTAACAGAATGATTATTTTTGCAAAATGCCATTTCAAGCTTGGCAATTGGAAGTATTTGAATTCAAAATTTATAGAAGCCTGAAGTTTTACATCTCCTGCAGGTTTTTTGGTACAGATTTATTTTTATTCTATCATCCAGAAGTACAGCATAAGTTAAGAGAAAGCACATATCTCGCTTTAATCTGATGTTCTTAAGAACTGAAACAAAGACACGATGGCCCAATTAGTGGATATGCCTTGTCTGGTGTATAAACAGTTATTCCTATCCCCAAATATAGCTTGTATTGATGAAATAAACATTTGCCAAGGGGTATGGCTATGAATGCTATAGAATTTTTAATAGAGACCATGTTTACAGTACTATCAAATAAATACTGAAGTAATCTTAACTTTGATCTTTTTTGTTCATGGGAATTTTTGTGAGAGCTAAAAAGCCAGCTTGGCAAGTAAATCAAAACTTTTCTATTTATACTTTATTTTTGACAGTCAAGAGGTTCTTCAGAAGTATAGAAAAAGTCTTCTATAAAACATCCCAAAATATATCAGCATGACCTAATGATTTATTTTGGGCTCTGAGAAATATTATACGAGAAGAAGCAGACGCGACATTGGGGGAAAAAAAAAAAAGAAAAAAAAAGAAAAAAAAAGATGACACCAAATTATAACTTCCTTGTTTTCTGTCTTGAAAAAAAATTGCTATTTTTGTGGGTTCTGAAAAACAAGCAGGATATACTCTAAACAATTTTTGCATATGAAGCATTTGGCAATCTGTTACTCTGGGTATACTTTTTAATGTTTTCCTTCCTCTTAACTGCTTATCTGTTACACAATTCTGTGTGGCAATCATGAGATACAGATGCTTTTTCCCTTGTCTGTAGCACAAATCTGTGACACAACCATGTGTATCTTCTGCATTTTTCATGCACATTCACAGTTCAGTCGCTATTGTATACTAAGTATGACTCCCTATAGGGATATGCTTTACAAATATTTTACAGAATGAGTATTTGGCTATATTTAGGTGTATGTTCTTAAATGCATACTACAGTAAAAGAAAAAGCAGCAGCAGCAGTTTAATAAACTTACACAACGCTCCCTCACTTTTCTGTGTAGAATCACCATAAGGAATTACAATCCTCAACCTTGCTAATTAAGCAGTTTTTACCTTTTTTACCTTTACATGTTCATTGCAAGTTGTTGGTTTGGGGTTTTTTTTGAGACTTTATTACTGTAGTTTGTATGGAAGATGAAAAATGAGAAAGGAGTTCAGACCCATCTATTATTACACCAGAAAGGAAAGCCTGCTGACTGATTCAGTACTGAATTAGGCAATCAATGGGGGAAGGAACCATATATCTGGGAACAGAAGGATGTGCTTCCTTCCCTTCAGGGCATGGGCAGCCAAATTTCCTGATCCAAGAGAGCAAAAATTGAAAACTTCACACAACTGTGCAATGCAAATGACCACTTGAGAAAAGACAGAATTCTAAGAGTAGTTCAAAAGAGGGACAAAATGAAGCTGGACTCAGTCTATACCTGGGTTTGAAGGTAATTTGGTGATGGCATTTTTTGGTTTACTTTCTCTGAGCTCTGACTTCAGATAATTTACAATATTTTGTGCTAAATCTCTGGTGACACGTGTCCTTGGAAAGAGTTTATCTTGAAGTGCTGAAAAGTCACATATGGCTTAAGAACCATGATCCAAGTCATTTCACCCTCAGAGATTCTCCAAATTCTAATGACCAACTTAGGCAAAAATATAGTTTACTCTCTTCATTCTTCACCAGTTTCATTCTTTTGTAACCTCCCGATGCATTTAGCTGCTCCAGATCTCCCCTGTGTAGCTCAATAGACATAACGTTTGAAGATGCTGTGAAGCTGACGATCGCCTTATCTCTGAAAACTGCTTTTTCTACAGGGACCGAATTGCCTGTGACCTCATAGAACTTGTTTTCCTTTCTTGCAATCTGGGAGACACAGTTCAATTACTGGGAAGTTAATACCAGCAATTAACAGTTGTAATTTACTGGAAGATTAAAGTTGTCAAATTATGCCAAATGATAGCTGAGTTGAGTTTCTTTTATCTAACTTAAGATGTCAACATTATTGACATTTAACTAATCAACCCAAGCCCATTCTGCAGGCAATGGAGAGAACTAGTTTCACCTTGGGAAAAGCTGGGTGATAGGATAGGAATCCTAGTGCTCTTGTATCAAGTAACCAAGGTCTCAACACTACAGAAAATAAAAACCTGGGTTTCTCCTGAAAAAATTTACCATCTAAGACTTGAGCGAATTGTCAAGCGAAGGATCACGTCAGAGAACTCACACGACTGAGTGAAATCCAAGTGATAGGATTCAGAGAATGTAGAATTATAGGCTATATGGGTCCTGTTAAATGAGAGAAATGGAGAACATGGTCGACTGATTTGTCCCAGTCTTATATTACTACAAGTAGAAGTAACAGGGAGGTATCTTTTCATCACCTGATTGACCTGATAAAGGGAATCCTGAAACACAAAATAGGCCAGCTACAGAAATAATCTTCTCTGTGTAAATGAATAAAAAAAAGATTCAAACTTCCATTTTTAAAGATTGGGCTTATGATTTTGTTGCTATAAAACAGAAATGGAGAATCAGAGGGTCAGTATTCAAAATCCCCAGATTCAGACTGCAAATGCCTTATTTGAACCAATACCAAATAATGAACATAAATAATAGAAATTCAGGAAACAAAACCTATAGAAATTCAAGCAATCAAAAAAAAAAAAAGCTGACACTCTCAAAAATCAGACTATATTATTAAAGCAATTGAGAAAGTCTAACAGTTAAACACTTAAAACCAGAACACTCTTTATTATGTATAATTCAAAATAAAATATCAAGACTATTATTTTGGAGAGTCTGAATCTGTGGTGTAGTATATAAACATTTTTACGGAAGAAATATAACTTTTTAGGCCCAATTATAAAAAGAAGTATGAGTCTGTTAAGTATATACCTATATGAAATCCCATTAAATTCAACAACAGATTTAAATTGAGATATGTTTTGAGACCTATTCTAGGGGCTTAATTCCACCAAAATCTGAAAAAGTGTTTCATGCTGATGGTAGAATATCAATGCATTTTTCTACACCACAGATTGAAAAATGATTGGCAAAAATATATAGAAATTGCTCTTTATTACATTAAAATAGGTCTTTAGTTGAGGTTATTTTGTTAACATTTTTCCTTACTTTTTTTGAAGAAGCAAACCACCAAACACAAAAGACAATGAAAAGCTTCCAAGATGCCTAGTAAGAAATTGATTGAATTGACACCAGTGTGAAGAGCTGCTAAATCACTCTGAAAGATTATTAATCTTTTTTACAGAAAATAAATGTAGAGTTTATTCTCATCTCCTGCCTTAAAGGACTTTAAAATAAATTAGTAAGTCTCGTACAGTTCTAGAATAGCTTTTGCCTAGTATATCAGACTTTATTTAAGAAACCAAAGCAGCATGTGACTAGGTCAGTTAATTCACACACCAGGCCTGTGCACTGTATTGCTCAACAGCTATGCTATTTTTTTTTTCTAATGCATAAGTGAACTAGCAAAAGGCTCCTCGTCCTATAAGCAGAAGACAAAATAGTTCAGTTCTTTCCTCTACATTGTTTTGCTGATGGATATTTATAGAACACGACCTTCAATGTGTCTTTCTCTTTCCAAACCATCCAAATTAAGTTGCTTTAGTCATACTCATATTATCATTGACTTGGAGCGTCCCTGTCTTTCTGTAGATGCTCTGCAGTTAGTGATGTGGGTCCAAATTGCACATACAAATTAAGGTACAACATACATCATATCTACTATTATTCTAACAGCAATATCCTCCGATGGAGCAGTAAAGCTGAATTATGGACCAGGAAACCAAGAATTCTTTCTAGTTTAACATTTAATCTGTCTAAAGTTTCTTGTGTGGTTTTGGAGGGGGGGGGGGGGGAAGGCACACACAAAAATGTGTTCCCGTTCACAGTAAATAAGGATTCTGCTTCAATTGATCTTATCCCTTGAAAAAATGTATGTAATACTCCTTTACTTAGCTGCAGGGAGACCTTTGGAAAGTGACACTGTACCATGATATCTACGTAAAATGCTGTGAAAATACTCCAGCTTTATCCTCCATCACACTTAAAATTGTGTTATGAATTAATTCCTGACTGGAACCCAAACAAGCAGTATAGCTCAACAGATTGATAATGAAAAAAAACACCATTAACAGCAACTCCAGTGTGTCTCTGACTATAGTGATTTAGTAAGCAGCAAGAAGGCAGTATGATTCAGAACTTTTTTGCTATCAGTAATCATATCACTTTACAAAATTTATTTACTTGATACAGTCTTGGTGCTTTCTGACCAGCCTTTGACCAGCAGCAGGAGTGTTGGTCGTTGCACAACAAAATCCTCTTTGCTGATAACATAAATATCTGCACAGGCCTCAGCATGGCTGATGTAGAAGACAAGAAACAAACTAAAAATGTCACATTCAAGGAAACATGAAGTCCAGAACTGACTCTCAGTAATACACCCTTCTTAGACACTGATTTGCTCGAGTTTTATCGGTCACCAGTTAATAGTCACAAATGCATAAACTCAGTCATTTCCTCCCTTTGGGTCTACTCTGCCATCATGCAAACGGCTGATGGCATGAAACCATTCAGAGTCTACCTTCAGAGCAGATTCACAAGAAACACTGAAAACTCAGGGTACAAGGAAAGAAAAGGGAACATTATGGAGGATTCTTGGTTGAGCTGCTAATAGTTCTTTTATTTATGACAGTGTTTTCACTACAAATGTTTATAAAAACTGTTTACTGAACATGTGCCTGCCTGCAACAGGCCATAGAAATTAAGCAGGAAGAAAGCAATCAGGTCAAATCATTGCTCTTTCTGATATTAAATACTTTTCTGGTGTGAGATAAAAAATTTTGAAAAAAATAAAATTTGTGTTCTACTTTTGCTCCATAGGAGAATATTGACAGCATACAAAAAAAATATAGTGTAATACAGTGTTAGCACTTCTAGAGCACCAGCAGACTTGGTACTAGAACTCTGTGGAAATATGTAGAAAGATGAAGAGGAATCTCTCCTTGCTTTGAGAAGTCTTACTTGCTAGATTAATTTTTTGCCCAAGAATGCTCAAGGTGTATGCATGAGGGGAGAATGATGTTCACTCTCCCTAATTTTCAACTAATATTTACAAGAAAAGTACTTTTTAATTTGCACATTGTGTATCAAAAAATAAAGGAACCACCATTCATCACTGTGAAATGCACGTACACCCTAAATGCCAACCAACATCCAAAGGCACGAGAATGCCATTCACTATACAACATAATGCCTGCAATTGTCTGGCGACACTCTCAAAGCCTGCGACAACAAATCAAAACCATTTTTTTCAGGCTTTGCCAACAAAGTGTTTCTCTCTCAAACATACACAGAAATAATATTTGTGCCCAGACCATTACAGCTGATTCTATTTGAGAGTAAATACAATCATACAAGAAAAGCTTGGTGGACGCAGCATGCTTCCCCCATGAATCACCAAAGTTTTGTGGAATGAAACACTGTCAGCCTTTTCTGACAATGCTAGCTCATTTTAAACTAGTAAAACATTAACTGGAATGTGGAATGAAAGGGCTACAACCATAGAATTACAATCTGGCTCAGACACAGGCTCATCTCTTCAACATTGTTCCAATTCTTCTTTTTTTCCACTTCTGAAAATATTGAATCAGTGTGGAAGGTTTAGTCATTCCTGGTTGGCTTCCTTTTGGAAATAAAGCCACAACCTGGCTGGCACATAACAGATGCAGGAAGGAGGGTGGGTGGGAATGAGACAGAAACAAGTACATGTGTGTATAATTCTCTCTGACTATTACACAAAGTAAAATAGCTCCAGCTGGAAGGATTAACAGAGACCTGCTCCAGAATAAGCTACAGCCTGCTAGGGGAGCCTTCAGGAAGGTGAAAAAGGCCATTTTGGAGCCCCGCAGCCAAAGAACAGAGACATAACCGAGAAGGATATGATAGTGATCTTTAATATTATAAATGGCACCAGGATGGTGACTTGACACCAAGGACTCAGTATTTCTCACAATAAAAGACCTAGAGAGAACATAAGAGTTATCAAGCAACAAGTTCAAAACAAACGATGGTGCACTTTGTGTGAATTTCTCACACAACATACTGAAGGGTATGGGGTATAGAGTACTCAATGCTATGTGATACTGTGGTCAGCAGAAGTTTAAATGAGTTCTTAAAAGGATAAGACATTTCCTTTCACAGATGGGAAAAAACCCACCAGAAGTTATTAAACTCAAGGATATCACCTCTGGCTCAGGAAGTCCCTGAGCTACAATTTGCTGAAAGCTGGGAGGATATGCTGGGGGAGTACCACGGTAAAGTCACCTGGGGAAACACTACACTCCTCCCCAGGCCTCCTCTGCTGGCAGCTGACAAATATTGGAGTAGCAGACTTGTAATCCTATTCTTGCAGTTTGCTGTTATATGGGTTTTCACTGTTATTTTGGGGCTGATTGCCCACTGCCACCACACAGCCCCATGTCAACTAGTTTGAAACAATTGACTTTCTTTCCCAGGCTAAGAGCAGTACTAAGTAACTTGTGCCACTACTCAGTTAACGAGCGTAGGAGAGAACATTTTCGGCAGGAGGATTTAGGCTCTGTAATTTTTCTTTAGTAGGTTTCATACAAAGGATAAGACATACTTACTGTAAAATTCATAGGTCTTGAAATATAAACTAACATCTAATATAAAACTCCCTAAGCTTATGAGCTTTTAATTTTTTCCGATGTCATCTAGTTCTTACATTCACAACCAGGTTACAAGTAGTACTCTGTAACATTTGAATAAGTTGACTGTTTTATAATTTTAGCATTTATTCTTTTTGAGTAAGTTCAGTAAATACAACTGTATGCTGTTAAGCGGGGGAAATTGATCTAGGCATGAAAGAAATTCACCAAGTTTCATCAATATTATGGAATTTTTCTAGTATAAAAGAGAAATCAACCTAGCAGCATTCAAATTATATAACATAGAATATGCAATTTCTTTTACATATTTTTTGATAAAAAATGCGCCTTTTTGTTGCCATTCTTTAAGTGGAGATATGAATAAAATTACAAAGCAGCTATGTCAGACAGTACACTTTCTATGATATGTATAGCGTAAGAACATTTTGGAAGGAATGTCTTTAACAACTAAACTCCATGGGATTAGACTGCAATGTAAATGTTAAAAGTAAAATACCTTCAGAATTTGAAAAGTGACTTCTTTAGTATGTAACTGAAAATTGTGAAACAAAAAAGAAATGTGAAGTTAAACAAAAGGAAAAAATTAGTATGCTTAAGGCAGCAGTTGATCCATTTAAAAACCACCACTTTATCTGTTCTCTTTTCCTTTGCACAATCCAATAAACTGCCATTATATTCCTTTTAAATGGTTCCATTACAAGGATTCTATAACAACAGACTAATCTCTTGATAATTATAATAAATGCCTGTAATCAAAGCAGGAACCACTTAAAATAAGAAGAAAGGCTGTTTTCCATCAAACTCATTGTAGTTCTGTGACCTTTGGAGCATTAAGCTACATCATATGCTGCCACCTCTAACTGCAACATAGCTTTCCTACCAATCTTGCTCAAATAAAAATAAAAAGGACGCAAGATCAATGGAAATGTGGATTGACACATGGTAAGAGTTCTTACTTTCCAGCTCTGAGCCTTGTAGAACATAAAAACCTCAATTCGCAAGATTCCAAAGGCTCAGAGCTGGCAGGATTCAGCCAGCAGCTCTTTCACGGGCTTCCCTTCAGGAGGGAAAGGGGGAAGGATCAGACTGGTATTTTAGAAGATTGTGCTGTGGCAATGTGAGCTGTATATCACTACTAATGCTTAAGAAAGTATTACTTTTCAGAAAGAAAGGACATTTTATCACAATACTCGATATTGTATTCACATGAACAAACAATGTTTTCCAGAGATCATTTAAGCAACTGAAGGCTGATAAAATTACGGGAAATGACTATATATGATCAGAATGGCTTTCATCTGCATTTTGTTAGACCCAGCATTGATTTCACTTTTCAGCTGTGAACAGCAAGAGGCCAGCTGTGGCCAAGGGAGAGAGCAAGCAATGAACCAGGGTCACAATAGAGGCTGAGTTGTCAGAAAATTTAACACTTTTAACGACTAAATCTCAGCAAAAAAATCTTCGAGTTACAACCACTTGAAAATTATATCCAGCGGGTCCCACAAACTGTCAGAGAATAGAAGGTTTAATTTATGACAAAGTAAAACCTTTGAACTCTAGTTATGTGAATAAACAGCATTATAAGGGGAAAACAAACAAAGCAAGGAAAATATAAAATACATTGCCTTCAAGGCAGAAACAAGTACATTTTACTTCCTATTCCCAGATGTGTTAAGGGGAAATTTATGACAGCATACTGAAAAGCAAGATTCCCATTGTGAAACCCTTCACATTTATTTAACTAAGCACAATCATTGAAAATGACCTTTATCCAAACCCTTCACAGCTGTCTTAAAATGATCTAAAACTATTGCCAGATTTTCTTTAACTAACATTACTTAACAAAAAGTCATTACCCCAGGGCCATATTATACTACTGGCAAGTAAACACAAATCCATTTTAAACAACATGATACGAAGTTTTAATGAAATATTGATAAAAAATTGAAAACTCCCCATTAAAAAGGTGCCAAACAATACAAATCATCTTAGTTTTCTGTTCTAGTAATAAATATTATTTCCCTATTTCTGATAACATATTTATCACCTATTAGACATACACATAAAGAAAAATATGGCTACTGCTTTAAAAAACCTTACATTTCAAACTGTTATTAAAGAAGGTGTCAAAATCATTTTTAAATGAAACTGTTCTAGCAGTATGTAGTGAAAAAATATCATCATCTGTTCTCCAAAGCCTGCACATCCAGAGTGTACATTACTCTATAAAATTAAAGGGCTACTGACAATAAATTCATATGGCAGTTTTCATTGCAGTACACAAATAATTTAACAGTGCATTAATAACATTTGGTTCCAAGACTTAAAAAGCACTGTGTCAAAACGAGGAACACCTCAATATTTCTCCCCCTTTTTTTTTGACATGAATACTAAACATTAAGATTAAAAGATTGTTGCAAGAGCTGGCCTCCTGCAGGTCCAGGTCAACTGACAGGGATTAGGTAAAAAAAAATTAATCATACTTGTGGATTCAGAATAGAACAGCTTAGTTTTTAAAACAGTAGTATAGAGCCACATTTAATGTGGGTGCATCCTGTGGGAAGGGGGGGGAGGCCTGTATTAAGGGGCTGGTTAGTTCAGTAAATCATGGCTTTAAGATAAAGATGATTACGGTGGTTCCTTGGTGCGAGAGGAGAAGGGTACAGGAGGTTCATTTCACCACCAAGTAATTATGCTGACCCAGAGTGTTACCATTTATCATGGCTGAAAGATGACACTCACTGTTAGCCAAGGGAAACTGCTAGTCAAATGCTTCCATCTAGATCAATACACACCACATTTTTCTACAGCCAAAAGTAATTATACAACAGCAAACTTCACAATCAATATCCACTCGAGATAACTTATATTCTGCTGTACAGACATGGAGGTACGGCACTGTTAACTGCCACTGAAGACTACTGTGTGTGACCCAAATTAAAGGGTTTCCCCCAACCGTTACAAAGGATTTTGCTATTTTCTGAGAAAATCTGTATCCTGTTTTCTCTGTCATTAAAAACAAAGAACATCCACGCAGGTTTAAGGACCTGCAGCTGAAACTGATGTTCGTGTTATCATTTCATAAAGTCTCACTTAACACAAAATAAAAAAGAAAACCAGTCAATTAAAGAAAAATCAATCTTCCTAACCATTGAAAGCTGAAATAGTTTCTGAGGCATTAGTTTCTAAAAGCTGCAGTCGAAGACCTGACCTTTGTGAACTCAAGAGACCAGAAAAAGGAGAAGCATATATACCTGAAGTATTAAATCAATGTCATTTTCAGTATTAAACACATAAACACATATTCGTATTTGCTTACACAGAGATGCACACACAGCATTACCATCATGCCAGCTAGTACACAAAACTAGGCTTTAAAAGTTTAGATTTTATTTCAAAATATATCTAAAAGTCAGTTTTGACAACTGCTTTCAAAAAGGCAGAGCTTAGTCTTATAAACCAATCTAACACATCAAGAAAGGTTAGAGGGAAGAAAAAAATCACTAGTTCAGTAAAAAAAAAAAAATTTGACATCCAATTTTCAAGCTGATTTATCAGTGGAAAGCTAAAATTGATAGTTTGCCATTACTGGATAGCAGGCTGTCTAAGAAAGCTGTTACAAAGCCTTTCATTTTGATTTAGCCACATGGATCAATACAAACCTATACTGTTTCAATTTTACAAATATTGATTTTCTGATATAACCTCTGCAGGAGAACATTCATCACCTGCCATACTAAAAAATATTGAAATTTATTTTGTAAACTTTGATTCTCAGCAAAATATAGCATTCTACTGAGTGAAGTGAAATCTATTTTTCCAGACAGCAGCTAATCACTGCTAAAATGTATTTTGAGTAATATCTTTTTGCCTTTCCATTTCGGAGCCTAACACTGTTCATCCTTTAACTGGATTCATACCAAAGAAGATCATAAAATTTCCCTTTGTTTTCTCATCAAGTATCTTGAGATTCCTTGCAGTTTTAATGGCTAGAACAAAATACAACTTCAAGTTAAAATATTCACTATTTTGCTTTCCAAATCTAGAAACACTTAATGCTTCAGGAGGATGATTTATTTTTTAAGATACCAAAGAAAAAAATTCTCTAAGCAGAAACAGCTATTTAATGAAACAAAGATCTTTATCCTATATTTACACAACAATACTATTTTCCCAGGCTGTTCTAATCTGCATATTGTGCTAAGAGCTCCGCTATTCCTCAGCTTTCAAAACATACTATTTTTTACATGTTATTTGCTCATGTACTGGTATTGATTTTTATGCCAGCTCATTCAAACTGATATAAATACTGAATTCATTAAAAAAAATTGTTTAACTTTGTAAGACAATTCTAATTATACAGCTTTTCTTGTTCCAAATTATTTCATCAATCACAAGTAACTTATTCAATTTAAAAAAAAAAATCAAAGTTTGAACCAATTACTTACTTTCTTTATTCCCTTTTTTTCCTAATTCTGAAAAGCCCCCTGATTAAGAAATTTCTTTATTCCCTTTTTTTCCTGATTCAGAAAAGCCCCTGTCTGCTTAAGACATTTCTGAGTGCCCCATTGCTGGCACTGGTAAATACAGATCCAGCCAGGGCAGCAATACAGAGAAGACACTGAACAGGTTTGAGGAGGAAATATACCCTGGATAGGAGTTTAAGAATTTTCTCAGCAGTATATGAGAAATAAATGAGAAAAACCATAATCCTATGTTGGAAGGATACAGTCCAGGGACAAGATTTAGGCAAGACCTAGCTGAGGGTTTAGTAAGTGCACGTTCAGAACTTGTGCTGGTAACACCATGCCATTCAGATCGCTGCTTACCAAACAGAACTGCGAAAAATTCCTAAATTATTAAGTTAGAAACTAAGTAAAATTCCTGAAAAGCAATATTTTCATAATGTAAAGAATATAATAAATTCTAAAATTCTTTGCAAATTTAATATCATGAAACCAAGGTAGAATTTCTTTGTAGACTTAAGGCTCAATATGGATAGGTGTACACTTATGTAATAAAAGATGTTATTATTTTTAGCATTTGGATACTAAATTCATCTTCCCACATGTACCTGAAATCAAATAATAGCAGACATCAAAACACCTGAATTCAAAAAAAAAAAAAGAAAATTAGTATCACAAAAATTCTGTAAGACAGAGAACTGTGAGAGAAAATCACAGGAAAGAATCAGAATCATTCAACTGAATACAGAAGTAAGAAGCTCACTAGACAAATCAGATGTGCCTTTTCATCCTGTTCCAAAAATGCCCAAAACAGATCTTAAGAGCAATGGTAATGGCTTATGCAGCTAGAATGGATGCTATAGGAGCCATCACACAAATCCTGTTACTCTCATGCTGATGCTGGTTCATATGATGATGATGACTTAAGCATCAAAACAGTGAACACAGTGAATCTGAGGCATAGAAAAACCTAAAGAGCTACACGACTAAAGCAGGTTTAAAAATAAAGCAAAACAGCACTAAATACTTAAGACCATTCTCTTAATAGAAAAGATATTTATTAAGCTGTACTTTTATTGCTCCTTCTTCCATCAACAGATTTCGGATCACTTTGTTAGCAGTACACCACAATTCACATGTTACAGATGGGGAAACCAAGGCAGATAGATAAAGACTGATATGATTTATTCAGTGTTGAGATGTCACCTCACTAACACCACCAAGACTATAACTTCATTATTTAGGGCATAAAGTGACTGCTTTCCCATATGAACTGTTCTGTGAATTCTGGAGGGAAGAGTGGGTGGAATTGTTGGTATAACTTGGTTGGAAGTACCATGAATTGCTGCTCTCGTTTATCACTGACACTTTTTAAATCCACTGTTCCCATTAATGTGCATATTTTCAACAAATATTAAAAACAATACAAGAAATTTGAATAACCATAATTCTAATCTCCAAAGTTACTCAGATTTTTAAAAATCTAGCATTTTCAAAATTATGTTGAGTAATAAGAATTATGTTTTTGACGTAACAAAAATTTATCTTGATGCAAAATAGTATTTAATACTACCCCTCCTAACAGGGGAGGAAATGAAATTAAACAGTTTTGTTTAATTTTGTTTGTAGAGGAAAAGTAGGGCTTTCTTTGTCTCTGGGTGGTTTTTTTGTGGGTTTTTTTTTTGTTGGGTTGTTGTTGTTTTGTTTTGTTTTGTTTTATGAGAGGGTTTATTTTGAGGTTTGTTTTTTATTTAATGAATAAATAAAGGAAAAAAAAACGAGAAGTAAAATATCATGTTGACACTTGGGCTGCCATCATCTAATAATAGCAACAAATAAGTAAAAATACAGCATTTATAGTGAATGTGCTTAAAGATCCTTTCCTCTTTGAAGGCTTTTCTGTATCTAACAGTATTCAGCACAATAAGAAAATGACCTTCTAAAAAGTAATGATGGTGATTATCCATATAATGGCTGTAGCATGCAAATATACGCAGCCATGTAAAAGAACAAAAATCAGGCAGCAACTTTGCAATGCTTAAGGGCTTCATATTTTACAGCACCAGCATTAATGGAAAAGTTAATGTTGCATTGAATAACAGTGAGCTGCTCAGCTGCTGCTACTGCTGCAGAACATTTAGATCATGGAAATAACACATAATTTTTTCGCTCCTATTGCTTTCCTGACCCACAGATAAACAACTCTCACCGACCCTCAAAATCACAGGCAGAATATTCCTGCATTACCCAGGAATGCTTAAGAAATATGCCCAAGCATATAATTTCTAAGACTGAAAGTGCAAATAAATAATTACACCACAAAACTAAAAATAATTAAGCATAGTGCTGAAGAAAATCTAAAAGACTATACCCTGTAACTTAATTCATACTATGGGACAAATGCATGCATGAGCACAGTCACTTAATGCAGTACACAAATGAAAAAGAATTTTGCAGTACTTCTAGATCTTAATTCTTTATTTCAATACATGAAATATCCAGATAAAATAGACATTTTACATTCCCTCCCCCCTCCCCATATACTAGAGTATAAACTACTGAATGCACTCAGTAAAGCATCATTTGAAAACCTTTCAGTGATCCAAGCCTACAGGAAAGTTTTGGAAGGTAAGAAACACCTAGATACTGGAAATGGAGGCACATAATTGGCTCTAATTGAGTTGCATGGACAATTATGTTTAGGCAGAAAATGGAGGAAGGGTCCACAGACCTCGCAACTATAAAACCTGTAAACCACGTTCCCCCTTCATTATTGCTGAATGGTTTAAAAAGAAAGTAAGTTGTTTTGTAAATATAGAGAACCTCGGAATATACCAGCAATCTTTTCCCTCCTTCAGACAAAGACCCCAAGGGCGCTCCTCATCTTGATTCAAATGTAAAATGTGAAGACATATCTGAACTTAGAATTTCTATTAAGGCAACTAGTACTTCCTGGAATTCCCAAAAATTCTTCCAGCTCATAAAGGACTTCAAACTTTATGTTTCTGCACTGATGTTCGATGAGTAAATTTTTTTAAAATTTTGTTTCTGATCTCTTATTTTTACCATCAGAAGAAGAACAAAGTGAAGAGTGGTGAACACAGCTACGGAAAGTGAGAGGATTCATCCCTTTCTTTTCTGTTCTCAAAATAGTGAAAAATGTGCTACTACATTGAAATATTGCTACTATATTGAAATTCAGCTCAAAAAATAATACAAATGCTTGGCTGATATGTTACAGTTTCACGATTGATTGCAGACATGATAATAAAGCTAGGGAGGAAGGACCACTGCTTACAGAGCTTTCCTATTTTCTGTCAGATCAAACCCCAGAGGACCTAAAAAGTGACTCTTCAGTCACACCTACAGCTATTTCTCAGTCAGACAGTATTTGTTAGGTAGTATGAAAATCTTCTTTTCCCTACCTTAATTCATCTGCTGTCCAAGTGCCTGCAATATCTGGAGCAGATATCATCATTCAGTTACATGCACACCAATTATATCATTCACTGACCTACCTTTGTGCATCTCCAACGTTGGTGATGATATTAACTATGAATTTCTAATAGGGTTGAGAGAGCACCAGTAGAAGTATCTTGCCTTTACAACTGCTAATGTGGATGAATATGGGGATAAACCAATAAAAATTTTGGACTATTGGAGACAACGGAGAACCTAAGATGTCACTAGCCAGGAAACTAAAATATTTACTAAGAGATACCTCAAAACTTGCCTGTGATTTAACATCTTATAAATGTTATTGAAACCATGAGTGACAGAGGTCTGTAGGTGTTTACTTGTTATGGAATGTCCATTGTGGCCTTTTAATTTTTACAGCTGAGATTTTTCCTACAGATTTTAGAAAACTTTCTTTTTCTAAAACTGTCTTTATAAAACAATAACATTCCAACTTTACTCTGAGGATTCTGAAAAGTTAAATTTAAGAAAAAAAGGGCAAATCTATTTTCTTAATCCTAATAGAGAATAAGTTTCTAGCAGTACATTTTTTTTACATTTTAGTGCACACAAATTGATAATTTATGGATTACTCTTAAAGAAGGGGAATCCTCTAAATAAATATTGCATTGAGAGTGCCACTCTTAGAAATTTTTCAGTGTGACTGAAATAAAGGAGCTATTCTAATACTTTCAAAATAGGTCATTCCGAAGAAAAGGTCTCTGTTTAAAATTTAGTGGTGTCCAGCAGAACCTTTGGAATGCCCCTACTGAGTTGGCAATCACACACTTTCACAGCTTAGCAAAAGGTTATCAAATGATACAGTTATACAGGGAGTACCATAGCTAAAACCCAACACTGACCTGCAGATTTGGCTTCTGCAACAACCATACTAAAAAATTAATGCACATGGCTTCCACTGGATGTCCATTCAGAAAGGAGCAAGAATGGATATCCAGTGGAGACCAGGTACATCAATTTTTTTATTGTGTGTGTTTCAGAAGAAACATGTCTGTTTCTTTCCAGGGAAAATAACATATTCATCACCAAGCAAGAATAACAACACAAACAGCAGCATTTGTCAAAAAATCCTCTCAAAAACTAAGCCTGAATCTACTGATAAGCTAAAGGACGATTTACCCTAAAGAAAAACATAATTTCTATGTAAAAAATAATTTTCCTTTTTTAAAAAGATAATTGGTAAGATTTTTCTAATGCTATTGAATTGTTCATAAATTCCAATCTATCTTTCATACTAATTTTAATATTTTGGCTTTATTTAACGAAGCTTCAAAACTTTATAACACCCATTTTGTTAAAATGTAACAGACCATATAGTTTTCATTGAGGACATTTCCAGAGAAATTGGCCATTCCACACAAATTTCCAATCTGTTTTTTTCTAAATTTTTAATTCCAAGACTTAAAAATGAAAGGTAGTGTATACTTGGGGAATAATTAAACAGTTTGTCTGTCTGGATCCTCTAAAAGTATACAAACTGAGATTTTTACTAAATCATCAAATGATGATCTCACATGAAAAGACTATTATGAAAGAAACTATTTTTTCTTATTCAACCTTGCCTGCCATTTAGCCAAAAGATGTGGGTTAACTTTTTATTTTCTCTCATTCTTCTCACTGGCTCTTAATTGAGATTAAATCATAAAGGATAGTAGAGTCAATTTTGGTTTGGGAGATACATATTAAAACCTGCTTCTGGCTTCTCTTCTTTTTTGACAGGTTTCACTGACTTAATTTTCATAATTTTTAGCTCAACAGTTCAGTATGAAACTCTACCACTGAAAATACTGTCTGAAGTTCACTAAATAAATTTCCTCTACTATTAAGCTGTCATCAGCTTTGAAAACTTCACAATTTATTCAAGAATGTAGAAGAGGTTAGGGCAATATTCAGTGTAAAAGACCACTATATGTTTAAAAATAATGCATTGTTACCTAACAGAAATTGGAAACTTTAATGTCTAGACATTAAGGAAAATGAAAGTGAACATTTTTTAATACCAAAACAACACTTACACTCACTATGAGGCAAATATATCATGCTTTACTTTCCTCCATATTTTCACATAGCACAAGATATATTATGCATAAAAATTATCGCACTCTTATGGCAAAGTGTCCCAAAGGCTTCAGTAGTTTTTATAAATTGAGCCTAAGAGACATCAAATTTACCTTCTTCTTTAGGTACATTTTTATTGCTTCCTACCATAAGTGCAAACATAGCTTCTAGTAAATCACCTAAAGAAATCTCTTCCACATGAATATTTCCTAGATTCAGATTGGGACTGTAACAAAACCAAAAGTATATCCACTCAATAAATTTAATTTGATATCAGGAGAAAAGTGAAAAAAACCCAGTGGGAATCTGAAAAATTAGGACACTTTAATTTTAAGAAATAATTTAAATATTAGTCTTTTGGCATTGTGTATACAGACTATTTTTCAAAACAAGGGGTAGCTTTCCCAAATTGAACATAGAATATATGTGGTTTATTAATTTTTGGTGGATTTTCTAATAATCTAGACAATTGGATAATTTGCTACATTATTGGGTTTTAAAATGGTTCAGCACTATTGAACGTTTAAGAAATATTTATGGTATAAGAGTGTATTCCTGAAGCTGAAACAATCACTGGACTCTGATGTTCATCTGTTTTATTGAACTACCTTCAGGGAGCTTTACGGGCATACGATCGTGTCAAGGTCACAGGATTAAGTGAGCAGTGATGACAGTAAACAAGCCTTTTCTGTATATTTTAAAGGGTCTTATTGAGTTACTTAAAATGCCATAAACATAAATAGTCTCCTATCTCTACAACACCTCCATGACAGATGACTTCAAAATGTAACACTCCTGAGCAATGGAGCTTTACAACCCAACTGACAGTCTATATTATTGACAACAGATACCAATATAGTGGGGAGCCCAAATACTGGGAGAAACTTGCAATCTGTCATCTTCAGATATATTATGTCTGTAAGTGTACAAGAAATAGATCTACAATATACACCAAAACTCTGTGTGAACAGGTACTACTGCTGAAAAAACCTAGAGCTTACAGGTTATATAAAAATACTGTTATAAGGAAAAAGTAAATCCTATAATAACAAATGTACCAAATCTACATAAGCTATGTAAAATCAGATAATAAAACCAAGCCTACACAGTACTTTCAATACCAACTTGAATGATGTAATTAGTCTTTAGAATTATACTGTGCATTACCATATCTATTTTATCAACAAGGAATGAGGTACAATCAAGCACAGCAATCTCCTTCAAGTCACGTAACATCTATGACAGACATTGTGTTTCTGAATCATTCAAAGTAAATCTGTGTAAACTTATTTTTTCACTGTTTCGAAAACTTAAAATTAATCAATAAAAACCCCCCAAAACCAACCAAATCAACCAACCAACCAACAGAAAAAACCCCACAAAAAACCCCAACCAAAAGTGATCAATGGAAAAAGAGACATATGCTGGGAATATTTTTCAGAAATCAGAAATGTGAGTTGTCTAAGGATGATCTTCATAGTTTAGTATCTGTGAACATACAGACTGTGCTAACAAAATGCATACAGAAACACCAAACCCAAGGAAACATCCTGCTAAGCTATATTAAGATGAGAAGGAAGGGACAAGACTGGTTAAGGCCTCTGCGTCCAAGTAACCATGCTTCTCCTGAACATCTGAAGACAGGACTTCCTTCTTAAGTGGCACTTGGGAGCAGCAGTTCCATGTGTACTTGCCTTTCACTCCCCTAGCAATACTGCAAGATAGGGCTCCAAGCATCGGCTTAGGAAAGCTCTAAAATATTTTGAATGAAGGAGGTGTTGTACCAGAGAGAAGTAAAAATGGGGGGGGGGGGGGGAGGCAATCAACCCTCGTGGATGATTTCCATCCACTGTGGAAAAAGAGGAGAAAAATAAACCCAAAAACAGAGTAGACAAGAAAAACAGATCAGTCTATTACATATATTAGTTGATTACACATTGCCATGAGGAAAAAGGAACTAAGAAGACAAGAGGTAGGTTTAAAACCACATATAACTAATCTAATTTTTAGCAAAGAAAATGATCCAATAACGCACATGCAAATTCAACTAAAAATCTCTCAAAGACATGGAACAGGTTTTCTGAGGTGTTTACGGAATTCCACTTCATATCCCACAAAGAAAGGGGGATGCAAAGGATGTAATTGGGATGTACCATACTACACCTTCCCTGGTGCCTGAAGATGATTTAATCTTCAGTTCCTTTCCAAACTTTCTTCTCAATTTCTGAAAGTATTTGACAATAGTATCGTTGGACAGAAATTATGAATAAAATAATAAATAAAAAATAAAATAAATAAATAATAAATTTAAAAGCACAAGACACTAAGGTTTTGAGAAAAAGGGAATCAAAAATGTTCCACCGGGTTTTCATTTCTGGTTCAGCTTTGCATTTCTGATGTCTACAACAAGAAATGTCTGAGAAGTCTACCAATTTTACCAACACCACTATATTTTTCTCTTAAGAAAAAAAAAAATATCTACAGCTTGGCATCCATCTTCTGTAATATATTTGAAGCATCACATGGGAAAGAACACTGGATTGTAATGATACTTAAAAAAGACAAAAATTCTCATCTATTTTATGTCAGAAAACAAAGAATGTATCAAAGAAATTTCATTTCTGAGAAAATACAGCCTTCTTACAAGCATAAAAATTTCTTATTCAGAATCCTCAAATCTGTGGCTTTTGTTCTTTTTTTATTCTTTGCTTTCTATTATTTTAAATGTGGAAGATGGGAAATCCACTGCTGTATTGCACAGGTATTACTAGGTAGACATGAGGAAAAGTGAGCAAAGTGGTATCCAGCAATGAGAAATTCTTCCCTCATGGTTTCTACTGAGTTTCTACTTCTTTCTGAATTGGAGGCAGGAAAAGAAGGAGAACAGGTGCTAGGAACACTGTCTAATATCAGCAACTGAGTTCAGTCTGCTGATAACCACTGCAGAGCTTGTTTCTGCTGCAGGAACTAGGAGGAAAACACGAAGGCAGACCTTGAAGCCCTACCGAGGTATGGAAAATTCAAAATCAAGACTGACTGAATTTGAGATTCCTCAGGAAATCCTGGGTTGAAAATTCAAGGAGTCTGAGCGAGTACTAGATGGATCTATCATGTCTACTTGTCCTATCTTCCTGTTTCTTAATCATTCAGCTACATTTGACGGTTATAGGGCTGGATGGTCCACAGGTCTTAACCTTTATGGCTGTTCTTGTGACTGGTACCCTGGAAGCTGAACGGCTGCATGTGCATGCACATGCTAAATCCAAGGCTAGACTTAAGGAGGATCAGAGGTCCCCCTCAGTTTGCTAAGGGTGGCCTTCCTCTTCATACATGTATAGTCCTACAATAAATACATATGGCAAATTGACAGTATGAAATTTGGATTTGTATTCTGATTATTGTTCTAGTTAAAGAAACTTGACATCTAAGGATCTGTTGTCCCCAAGTCTCAAATAAAACTAAAATTTACAAGGCTTTGCTCTTTTTTTTTCCATGAAGAAAAGGGGAACCCCAAATTTAGGCAGAAACAGAGAACATATTGAAGTAAAGCAGAAAAAAATCAGAGTAAAGAAGAAAAAAAATCCTCTTAATGCAGAAGTAATAATGTGAAAGTGCAGAAGACTTCCTTCTTTGTAATGAAATGAAATGTGCTGTACTTCCTAGAGAGAAACAAGTCTCTCTGTAGAGTTGAACAAGTCTTTCTCGAGCACCACTTGTTTCTCAACATTTGAAAACACTACCTCTTTCCAAAATAAATATTTTCTTATGAGGTTTCTTCCAGCTATGGGAAAAAATCCATAGAACAGTGTGACAGTTCAAAACAACTGAGCAACCTTGCACAAATACAGAACTGAATAAATCCCACATAAGCAAATTGTGCAGTTGCTTGTACAGCTCATCTCTGATTATACAATATTCCTTTCTTGGCAGGTATCTCTATGCAGCAAATACCACCCTACACCTATTATCAGAAAAGGATACAGAATTCTTCCATCCCCCTTTTTGCATCATGCTTGTCAAAATCCTCAGCTCCATTAGCAAGAACTCCTTCAAACAGTCTCTGCCCTTCCACCAACAGTGCTAAGCAGTCAGGGAGGGAGGAAGAAAGAGGGTATGCAATGGGTGGAGCAGCCACACAGTCGAAAGCAGAGTAAGAGTTAAAAAGTGGATTGAAATGTAAAATACTACAATAGACTGATCAGATTAACACAATTATCTCGCTCATGTTCAAATCCTGCTATAGATGGATAACTAATACTGGACTGAAAATATGTTGCTGACACATTTGCTGATATCAAGGTCTCTCAAACAGTGCAGTAAAGTAAAAACAACAGAAGACAGAAAAACATTTTCTTAATATTTTATTGTGATGAAATAATCTCAAAACTAAATATTTGGAACTTTTAACAGGATAGCTAATGAACAAGCTAAAAAGTGTGCAGTTCCATCAGACCAATTTTGAAGAATATATTCTGCCAAAAAAACCCCAATTTCCACCAATTCCAGCAACAGAAAATTCATAGTTCTTACAGAGTATGTGGAAAAAATGCAGAACCTTAAGAGGCCCTCTAAGAAAGGGCACGTCAAACACGCTTCTGGATCCAGTAGACAGGATCTGGTCCTACATCTTTTCCACTGTTCTAAAGCTCCCTTTGTAATTTGTGCCTAGCCGTTAAAATGAGCCAGAAATGAATGAATAACTAAACCAGATTAAGCTGATTTGCAGTGGGGGTTAGAATAGGTTCTGTGCCTCTCTGAATTTCCTAAGACAGCAGCTAGTATAGAGATGGAGCCAGAGAATGCCAAAGGATGGCTGTAAGGGAAACAACTTCCTAAATTCCTGTGATCTTGTCTCCCTTGCTGTAAACTGGAAACATTTGGTTTAGAAACAGTTTTTCCAGAATCAACTTATTTAACTGCCAACCCCCACAGGCTTGGGAAAGGGAGTTCTCTTTCCGTTCTCATCCCTCTGGCCCCCAGCAGAACCCAATCTCTTCAGAAGTATACGCTGCAGAGAGAAAAAACTAGCTGTCTGGCAAGAAACTTTTTATTTCCAGCCTGTCTCCCCAGACGAATTTGGTCTTCACCACAGAATGAGTTTGACAGCTCTGCCCTCCACCATGAATGATTAATTTGTTATGGGTGTCTAGTTTAACCAAAGATGGATTTGAACAGAAAAAGCCCTTGTATACTTGCTATTTGGTACAGCTGCTTTAATGTAGGTGGAACCTCCTTCATTAAATCACAGAAAGCAAGATAACCAAATCTCATTTTTAAATGTCATTTTTCTCATTATAGTAGTACTCCTGTGAATATCAAAACTGATCATGTGAAAATACCTATGACAAGTATTTCATATTTAGATTTTGAATGCTAATTGGAACTCTGAACTCTTTTTATTGCCCTAAATTGCCTTAAACCTATACAAACTGTTAGGTAGAGATACATATATTCAATATTCTTGAATTAAAGTTTTTGAAAAGTTGAGGTATCTGATAAAACCAAGAAGCTGAAATAAGACCGTAACAGCTTATGGCCCAAAACATAGGCATAAATATGGTTGATAAGGAATTTGAACTGTGTGTACAGACAAGTTTTAAAAAAATTTTTTTTTTAGAGAAAGATGTGTGTGGGGAGAGACGCAGATGGGGAGGAAGAGAAGCACCATATGAAGCTGACAGAGAAGGCAGAAGGAAGCATATGTTGTGACATGAAAACTATAACCCTGAAAAAAGCTAAGGGTAAGTGCTGGCTTAAAGAAGCTTGGAACACTAAGCTATGAAACACCCTGTTTGATTCTTCCTGATGTTGCATATTCCCTCTGAACAAACGACAATACATCAAGGAAATAAGGTTATTTCAATTTCTCATCTGAATGGGAAAAACCTGCAGAATTTTAATTTTGGTATAATGTTGAAATTAAAAAAGGGAAAACAAGTATGTTTAGGGTAAGCTATTACGAAGATACCTAAAAGTTTCAAACTGCCCAAATACAGGAAACAGAATTAGTTTTGTTTAAGGGCACAAACAGGATTTATAACAAATTAATGGGATTTATTTTGAAATCTACTATGCTTTGTCTGAGATATGTAGATGAATATAAGATGATTCAGTAAATTTCCATTTGTTATAGAGGATTTGATGCTCACAGCTGGAAGAAACTGAGAAAAAGAACTTTGGGTTTCACTTTAAGACATAAAGGGAAAACATTTGTGAAGGAGGAAAGAAGTTAACACTGAAAAACAATAAAAATGAAAGTTTTTTTCTCAAAACTGTTATTTATCATTTTTAGTCAGAAGGAGATGAAAGAGTAAAGAGGTTCTCAGACCAACTCACTGATTGATTAACATGTAGACAGGAATTTGTTGTACAGTGTTACTGTGTTTGTAGGCATTTATTCAACTTGTGGAGTAGTTGTCCATAATTAATTTCACCTTCATATATTAATATCTAATTAGGAAGCTAATTAAAATACAAGTCACCTATGATTTTATGATATTTTCAGTCAAGCTATGTATATATAACTATAATCTAACTTAGAATTTCAAGTCTCATATGGTATTTTGTTGGCTCATACCACTCAACTTCATTCTTGTTTCTTCAGACATTCTGGGAAGATTTTATGATAAAACTCATAATTTACAAATACTATAAAATGTTGAATACATTAGAACATCAGACCTCTCACTTTTCCTCTCAGTACTAACCTTCTGTGGTTCTTAATAGTCTCTTTGTTTCTTAATGAACAAAGAGTAAGCTTTGTGGCACCTATAGATTAAATAGTAAATGCTGGTTGCTGCTTTCTGCAAAGACATTATGCAAAGACACAAAAGCTGGGGAGGCTTAGAAGCTCATTGTGTTGAACTGCAAACACCAGGAAAAATTTTCTTTACAGTTAGGTTATAGTTGACAAAACGAAGCCATAATATTTTGTAAAATGAGCATCTATGTTAAAGAACTTGAAAATTGTTGGTTTATCTTGAGAAGAGAGAAACAAAAACATATAGGACAAGATAGGACAAGAGGACATGGCCTCAAGTTAGGCCAGGAGAGGCTTAGATTGGATATTGGGAAAAATTTCATCACCAAAAGGGTTGTGAAACATTGGAACAAATTGCCCAGAGAGGTGGCTGAGTCACCATCCCTGGGGGTGTTTAAAAGACACGTGGATGTGGCACTTAGGGACATCATTTACTGGCGGATTTGGCAGTGTTAGGTTAAGGGTTGGATTCAATGATCTTAGAGCTCCTTTTCTATCTAAATGATCCTCTGATTCTATACATATTTGTACTATATGCTGCAACTAACAGTAAATTTGCAGCTGCCACTGTGCAGATAGAGAACTGAAGCTTGAATCTTCGAAGAATCACACGCAGGTCTGCCCAAATATTTTCCTACTTATCTTATCCATTTTGGATGCCAAAAGGCATTGCTATTACCCAAGTACTTATGGTGCAGAAGTGATGGCCTGTGTCTTACCCTGCCCCATCTGGGCCAGAGAAGGATCTCCTTAAATTCACCATTTCAGCTCTCAAGGTGAACAGCAGTGTGCCTTCAGAACTGGGAACACTTTTCCAGTAGAAATTATAGAATCACTACAGAAGTGTAGGGGTCTGGAGTGACAACCTGGTTTTTGTGCATTTTTAAAGTAATTCTGTATTCCAGTTAGGCTGTATCTCTCGTGGCACAGAGAAACATGAGTTTAGAAAGAGACTGCTAATGCTGTAACTATTTGTCAGGAACTGAAAACAGAGACTTGAGTCCTGTTTTGTCTCGTGCCAGCCAAGACCAGAGGTGTGTATGGTTTTGGAAGCCATCTCACTTTCCATCATATAAAAAGTATCAGAATATCTATCTAATTAATACCAGTTTTTGTATTCTGTGGCTGAGGAGTTCAATGAGACCCCTCTCCATTTTCTACCATTAAAGCCTTTCAGATCCGCCCACTGAGTGACGTTGGTCCCTAACAAGGCTCAGAGGCTCTTCTACTGTGCATCTCCCTCTCCCTGCTGTCATCCCAGTTCTTCCCGTTCACAGTCCACTAGTCCCATGACAGAAGGTGCACTTGTGTGCTGGATCACAAAGCTACCATGGCATACATGGCCAAACCTGCAGTGCAAGGCCATTTCCCAACTGGTTCCTGCAAATGGGGAATCCCACTTGGAGACCTTGTACTGACACCATGTCCCTCTTCTCCAGGTTAAGCCGCTGCCTGCAGCTAAAACACAACCAAGCCAACTACTGCACCTAGCACTGCAAGCACCAAAATGGGAAAGCAGCTCTGCCAGTAATTGAGATGCAGACAACATCGGGCAAGTTGCATGACAGGGATAAAATAAGAGTTTCTTTTGGTCATTGTAAGAAATTTCAAAGGTTTGTCACACGTGTCAAGCTACTTTATGGCCCATCAGAAACTATCATGGACTCAAGAGAAAAAAAGCTGCAGCAAAGGACTGTTGCCATTAAGGACACCATTAACAATCCAGGAGATAAAAGTTATTCGGCCCTAAGAAGACATAGCCTCCCAGAAAAGGTAGTGACCAGGAACTGATTTAAGTCTGCAAAGGGTCTGCAGCCATTCACAAAGTCAAGCAACAACATTATTCAAAAATTGTTATTCATTATTCAAAGACATTAAAAGGACTGAAAATTGCATCTATTTTCAGCCTGTTCAAGTCTCCAGACACACAGTTTTAAGCCTCAACTAGAGATAACATGAGCATCCTTTATGGGCTAAGCCTGTTTTGAATTAACCATATCACAATTTTCTACTTATAATTTTTGTAATTTCCACCAGAACGTCTCTGGTCTTAGACGGCAGTTTCTGTAAGACTGAATTTTCACAGTTTCGACCATTTTTAAAAATAAATACGTCTCCATCATCACCCAGGAGAGAGTGATTTCTTTAGAAGAAACAGGGATAATGAACATGAAAAATTTCCTTTTTATTTTAAACATGGTATAACTTCAAGAACAAACTAGATAGAATTACAAAAAGAATGGACAGTATATGTGCTAATTAATAAACCTTACTGCTGACATGTCAAATTTATTAGTTGGCAAGTTTTCTAATAGGCTTAAATTCTAACTATGTAGTCAACATAAATGCAAATATATTTTTTAAGAATATTTATCTAGAAAAAATTTTTTGTATTACCCATCTCAACTATGTTTTTACTGAAAAGGTTTATCAGAGCTAAAATGGAACTTTCTGTTCTCTTCGTGATTCAGAGCAGACAAATAGGAATTTAAATGGGAAATCAAGCTGTAAAATTGTGGTTATCTGGGAGCAGGATTTCTTTGATTTCTTTTGTTTGAGTTGTTCCACTCTGAATAAATGATCAAGTGTTTGTGGCTAGAATGCACAAACAAGAGAGAGACTTGGCAGTCTCTGCTTTCACAGGCACGGCACTCACATGACAGACCCAGGTTCAAGACCTTGCTCTGAATGAAAGAAAGGAGCAATTTTAGCTCAAGTCCTCCACATGAGGGTCAGCACATTAGCCACTGGCTATTTTTGTGATCCAGAAGAGCAAGGCTCTTATTTTTGGCATGATGTATGAAAACATTTAATTTCACCTCCACACTGAATAGAATGAACTTTTAAAACTAGTACTCAATAGAGCTCTGAATAAAACCTCAAATACCATATCAGTTATATAGAGAAGAAACTACCTATTTTAGATATTTTTTTTAATTATTTTTTTAACAGGAATACCCGTGTAATCGAGCTGCACTTTGGTTCTGTTCAGCTTTGCACGTGCTATACTTAGGTACATTTTAACTCCTAATAAAATCATATTTCAATTATACAATGCCTGCTTCTCTCAAACTTTGAAAGTAATGTTTAAAGCCCCATACTTTTTACATTTGCATGTTACCTGTGAGAAACAGCTCCCCAGGCACCATGTTTATTCGTTAGTATGTTGAGTATCTTCTGTTTGAGCTGGTTGGCCGTAACATGATCTCGATGCTTAGCAGCACTGATGAGGTGATCACACATCTTCTCCTCCTCTCTCCGGTCAGCAGCATACTGAGCACACTGCGACTGGGAATGAAAGAACATCCACTTGATTAAAGACAGGATATTTATGATCACCTTAAAATTATTATTTATTAAACTCTTTGAAAAAGAAAAGAACTCATTAAAATACTTTGCAGAAGAACAGGACATGTCATTTGTCCTAGTTGCATCCAGGACAGGGTCATTTTTTACAGAAGCTGGAAGGGAGGCATGTTCAAACCCTAGTGTTATTTGATACTATCTCATGTCACTTGCCAGGGGCAGGAGTAAGGAAGACTCTCTCTCTGGTCAGGGAGAAAGTGTGGCAGGCGAAATGGGGTCCAGTCTTGTTTTACTTACTGTGTAAACCACTTCTTTGTCTTATACCTTTTGTTATTAATATTGTTGCTGTTACTGTTCTCTTTCTTATCTCATTGCTGTTTCCAGTAAATTGTTCTTATCTCAACTCGTGATTTTCACCTTTTGTGCCTCCAGCTCTCAACTCCATCATGGAAGGGGCGGGGAAGCAATCAAAGAGTGTCTGATTTAGGAGAGTCTTGGTGGGGACACTGAATTGTTCTGTAGTACCATTTCTAAACTATGACACCATTCAATTGAAATGGTTCTACTACTATATATTATCCATAAAAAAGCACTCAGAACATGTAAAAATTGAAATACCAAGGGCAAAGACAACAGAATTGCAATCAAAACCATTAAGCTATACACCTCCGTGTGTGCGTATATGTGTGGCCATGGAAGGCTAACCTTAGAAGTTACCCTTTCTTTGTAAACGTTTCATGTGTTGTCAGATATAAAATATAGCTTGTCAGGTATAAAATACAGTTCTAACATACATAGGATAATATACAAGAAAAAATTACGTACGCTGTTTTTGATATTTAAATTACATTAAGACCTAAAATTAAAAAGTTATTTGATTATTTTATTACTATGGATGCCAAACTACAAAACTACGGAGTATATTTTCTATTTCATACCACAACAGGTAAAATTTTGATAACATATTACCTCTTCTAAAAATCTAATGGATAGAAAAAATCACTCATCTTTTAAAGTGAAAAAAATCTAATGTTTCCATCACATTTCCTTTGAGAGAAGACTACCTCTAAAATAAATGCTGTGGTTCTTGACCTTCTTGCAAATTTGTTTCTAAACTGACAGAATTCCACAGTGTATTTTTGTTTTCATAAATCCTTTCTTTATGTATAAGGACAATACTTTTCCATTTCTTTTCTCAAAATCATGCTAAGTTCAAACTCAATTTCTCCTCCTTGTAAAAATTCTTTCATAATGTCTAAAGAAAATGAATGCAGCCAGAGTAATCAAAATAAATCCACTAAAAGTATACTTTTCTAGGTATAAATTACAAAGGCTAGATTATTCTCAAAATAGCTAATTTTAAAAATACCTTTTAAGACACATTTTTGCACTTACAGTTTTTGTGCACCATTTTAGAACGTTTAGCGAACACTCAATGCTGTAATAGTGGTGAACAGAATCCAATTTTCTAGTATTTAAAAGAGCAATTAAAATTAAGTTAACCTCATACCTTATATTTTATTCTTCATATTTCTGCACACTACCTTTTTAGTACAGATCACATTTGCATCCAGCAAGAATTTTACAGTGGTCTTTCTACTGTGTTTACAGACATTATTTAAAGTAATCTATCTGGGAAAGAACAATGGTTACACTAATTCATAAAGGGTTAATTCATTTTTCAATTTATCTTCTTGTACAGGGAGGCACCAATTAGTACAATGATCTGCCTTAGTAATGAGGTTAATATTTCACCAGCTCATTGGACAGTAAAATTAAATTTTCATTTTTCTTCCTGAACAATTACAAAGGTTAACAAAATGAAAGTTAACTGTTAAGTATCCATTCTGGGAGGAATTTTCCTGGCTGCAAATACAAGTGGAGTCACAGAGTAAAATTTAGATGCTGGTCCACGGCCTCCCCTCTATGCAGGAGACACAGTAACTTGGTGCAGCTTGGACCAAATAATTTCACCCATAATGAATCAATTAAAGTTTAAAGGGTAGAAATAAAATAAAATAGTCATGCATTTCTCTAGCTGAGAGCAATGATTAACATGTACTAAACCCCAGAACATATACCTATACAGTTTATTAAAACAAAATGACAGATATACAATCATGTACCAGAAAACTACCAGAAATCTCTTTGTCCCTACTGCTTTCAAGTAGGATGAATAATAAAATGTTCAGTTATATTCCCACCATTATTAAAGACAATATATAAAGCATTCTTTCAGACTTTAGCCATCACTTTATTTAAGTACTTGTGAATTTCACATTTAAAACAGTCTACATTTTACAATTTTCTTTCATGATTTGAAGTTTTAAACTTACTCGCCTAAAAAGTGTATCTCAGTCTTTTCCTACAGGAAATGTAATGAAAATTTTCATATATGAAAAATGTGTTGGTTTCTTTACCAGACAATAAGAGAGTCTTGAGGCTATTCCTTTAGGGAATTTAGTTAATATTCTAAATCCTATTTGCTAACAGAAGCTGGAAGTTAATTGAATATTCTCATTTTGTCTAGAGTTCTGACAGATCTTATACCTCAATGTATTCTTCAAAGAGCAGATAACTCAATCTTCCATTGTCATCTTAGGTTACTGCATGATGCTCTGATAGATATCAAATGTTATTTATTGTTGAGGCAATATGAAACTTCACTCTGACATACACTTAATTGTAAATGCAATTTTATCTATGTTCAAAATATCCAGTATAAGCTTGGTAATAAAGTTGTTGCAATCCCATATGACAAGTGTCTGCTGTCTGCTCTGACAAAATGAAGTAAAGGTTATGTGTATTCAAAATGACAACAGATATCTGTGTCTCAGTTTTCAGCTAGGTTAAGAAGCACAAAAACTAGGACATCAAAGTGCACATTTAAGAGAGCTGTTTCAAGGAGATAAAAACCTCATCAAAACTAAGATTACTGGATCCTATTTCAAGTCACGAGGTGCTTGTTGACATTTTCTGACAGATTAATAAAATGATATAGCTATCTATTATTATCAATACTAAGTCAGTATATCTCAATCCTAATGCTGGTTCACTTGAGCAGTAAAACATGGAAATATACAACTGCGCATTTATACCTACATCTACACCAATGTATGCAGACACAAGGCAGGTTTGGAAACGATAAAAACCAGTGATGAAATATTGTATGAAACACCATAAAAATGCAAACCCATATTTGATAAAGTAATGTCAAAAATGAAGTCTTAACTTAACTTACTTAACTTTACAACATTACCTTGCTTTTTTTTTTTTATAATAGGAACAAAATCCTGTATAAACAAATAAAAACCTATTAAAAAAAATCAACAAAAAATTATTAAGGTGATTTCCATTACTATTTTCAATAAATCAGAAAAGTTCTTTGTGAACTGAAGGGTCTACCATATCAGATTAGACATTCTGATTAAGGCATTTCTTCAAGCTGTAAACGCTTTTATGAATTTCAATGACAAGATGAGAAATTAAACCCATTCCTTGTGCTTGACATTTACCAAAGCTTTTAAAAAGCAGTTTTGAAATGCTTTCAATGTAAATTTCTTCCTTGGAAGAAAAAAAATAAAATCTTTATTGCATGGAGTTACAGTCTAGGTGACAACTGACTGAAAACAGAGAACCAGAGATGCACCAGCTCCCAGGCTTACCTCAAACTCAGCGTGCTTGTGGACATCTTCAGCTCTCTGTCGGTTTAAAATAAATTCTGCTTCATTGGCAACACGCACTATATGGTCTTTCATTGCATGACACAATAACCTAAAATAAGAAAAATCAGAATCAGCCCTTTTATTTGATGTACTTCAAATAAATTATTTCAGAAGATTTACTTACAACGGAAAAAATTAAAATCAATGAAACTTCCATAATTAAATTTTTAAATTAGTTGAAATGAAAAAATAATTTTATCTAAATTTTTCTGCATTGTGACAGTAGAAAGAAATCACATTAAATGGAAAAAAGTTTTCCATTTATTACTGAAGGGAAAAATTCTTTACGGAAGAATACATTTTGAGTATGTTTTTAACAGTAGTCTCAATATGAATACTGCATTGTCATTTAAAAAATCTAGACAACTGCTTAAACTCTTATTTGTACCATTGAAAACATTAAATAGAGGTACTCTAATTTCAGTCTTAAAAAATCATGCCACTACTGAAGATTTAAAATTCTATTAAAATTGCAAAATAATATCAATATATTTCACACATTTTTTCAAACACTAGAGTGAAAAGTGCATCTTGTTTCCAAGTTTTCAAGGTATCAGGAATAGACAAATCTTACTTAAAAAGGAGGAAAAAACAGATTAAGACTGGACTGAAGCCAAGGATGTCAGTCAGACACATTAACTTAAGACTTTCGTAAAGACCACAAAATACCATGAGGTGCATAATAAAATTGTAGCATAAACAACACTGAGTTAAAAATGCACACATTTTTTTGGGCAACAAGAATGGAACCAACTGCTTTCTTGTCCCTATAGTCCATAGCTAGGGTTGGCCATTATATTAAAAATTACTCTGCTCTTCTTATCAGCAGGGAGGAAATATCTTTCAGGATGCAATGATCTGACAGGTCTGTTTAGGATCAAGAAGAACCGTTTCTTTTTCTGTGAAAGTGGAACATGGTCTGGGATTTTCCTTCTTGCAGCATCAGGGAAAAAAGTTCAGTTTCTTGTATCCAGTCTGTGAAAATTCTAGCAAACTCAACCCTAAGGCTGGTGTTCGGGGTTAGAAGCACCACAAGTAAAATTCATTATTATTAGAAATGAAAGTCATGATTACTAGACCTTACACCTGTAAGATGGAAAGATCTGAACTCTGTTCTTGCCTCCTTTGGTGTGTTCTACCATCTGTGAAGGAAGGAAATCACTTACCCTGAACTAATATTTAATATGTGTGCATGGCAAGGAAAACCATAAATGTTGGGGCCTCTGTTTTAGAGATAAAGAGAAAAAAACTTGGATCAAGGTTTCACAGTGGATATTCATGCTTTTAATAACACTTTTTATTATATCTAACTCTTTGCTATTTTCAAAGCAAAAAAATTTTGTAAATTATAAAGTTGCCTACTTAAAGTTGCAGTCTTCCAAATTTAGCTTTATTTTTTAGTCTACCCTGCTAGACAATATGCTTCAGTATTTTATTACTGTTAAGTGTGCAGATTTTTATTGTTAAGAGGTAACGGTAGGACTGTCCTCAGATATGGATTAGGAATGAACATTAGTGGGTGTCAAGAGGATGGAGACAGACCCTTCAGTGGAGCCCAGCGACAGGACAAGGGGCAACGGGCACAAAGTGAAACACAGGAAGACCCAGCTGCATATGAGGAGAAACATCTTTACTTTGTGGGTGACAGAGCACTGCAACAGGATGTCCAGACAGGTTGTGGAGTTTCTTTCCCTGGGGAAATTCAAAAGCCATCTGGACGCAACCCTGTGCAGCCTGCTCTAGTTGAACCTGGGGCTGAGCTAGATGATCTCCAGAGGTCCCTTCCAAACCCCAGCCACTCTGTGATTCATGACATAAACAAGCTTCTCTAAAATGAGAAAATACTAGATTTGAGTGCTTAATATCTCTAGTGAAATTTTGCATCACAGGTCTTTCTGAAATTTTACACATTATAGTAACAATCTGGAAGCTAGGATATCAAAACTGAACACACAGATTTCCAGTGTCTACTGACTGCACATTCCTTCCTGAATGAATAAACTATGGAATAAATAGAGCATAGTGCAAATGGTGCAGCTGTGGTCCAGACAAGAATTCTAGTTCCAAATGGCTTCAGGTGAAATGAATAGGCTTCTTAGGCACTCCCTATCACCAAGAATGTGCTGAGAAAAGATGAAAACTAACTTCAAGCCACTGGGTTTATTATTTGGGATATCTGGGCAAGTTTTATACCTCAACACGCCCCACCTGCCCAAAAAAGCCCACCAAAAACCCAGCAAAAAATCTAAGTGGCCTCTGTTTATGAGCAATGATAAATAAATACCACATTAATCTTGGTTGTATTTATCTGTAGTAAGAAGTGTTCACATTCTCTGTGCCCATTTATGTACCTGAAGGGTGGACCTTCAAATGGATCCTCAGAGACAGCTAATTTGCACAAGTTATAAATAAATCTCTTGCCAATACACAGGGAAATGTCTGTCTGCTTTACTGAAAATGAAAACTTTTATAGACATTCAGCAGCAGATTCAAATCAGATGGCTGAAATTGCTGGTGACGCCAGCTGTACCTTTTGTTTATTGTCAAAAGTCTTATCTATGGGGTATCTCAGTATTATTTCAACTGTGTCTTGTCATTTGCTTCATGCACTCTCACATATCTATCATTGATTGTGACTTCTCCAAGAAAAAGATGAAAAACTGTTTGCATGATCATTAACAAATTAGGATTATCACAAAAGTGAGGCAACAGCCTATTAAAACTGTATCATCAATTAAATAATACAGCATCAATGTGTGCTAATAAGGGACACACTGTGATTCACTTACCTTAGACGCTTGTATGCACCTAAGGTAGAACTTCAAAGACTAGGTAAACTATGTTTGTCCATCTAGAAGACCCTTAGTAAACACACTAGTCCTAAAATCACTTGACAGAAAGACAGACTTTGAAAAAAGGAAGGGTGAAAATCCAGGCCATCATTTAAAAACCTTGTGTGGCTACAAAAGAAGCCTTGACCTGGATGTTTTCATCTGCAAGTGCAAGAATGTAGGGCTGAAAATAGAAGCATAATAAATTAAAGCAGTTAAATGTGTCATCACTGAGAGGCAGCAACTACAAGGTTGAGGAAGCAATGTCTTACAGAGGTTTTTGTAAAGGTACTTGCTTCTGTGCTTGCTCTACTTGCTAAAGGAAACCTACTTCTTGAATTTTAAAAGCCCTATTAAAAAGTAATTTTTGGTATTGATTTTTAGTTCTAACTGAAAGCTACCATGTATTCTCAAACTACATTCCTACTAAGTAAAAGATGGCAAAACTGTTTACTGGATTAAATCATAGCGAGCTAACTCTGACTGAATCTCAGATTCATATAGACACAGCACTAGTCAGTGTACTGTCTTAACTGGTTTACACCTGATGAACAAGCATGATAATGTTGTCATCCTTTGAATACTAACCAATTTATCTAAATCCTGAATAATTCAATCACATGCATGGCGCAAGATTAAATAAAAAAAGAAACCTCCAACTTTTTGGCTTGAGAAAAAGTGCCTACAACTTCTTTTAGATTCTCAAAGGAAAAAAAAAAGAAATTATTCAGAAAGAATCCCAAATCAGGAGAAATCTTACTCTCAGTAGTATCAAAGGCTTCCAATATATACATACAAAAAAATTAAAAATCTCCCTTCACACACTACAAGTAAGAGAAAAGAACAAGGATCTCTAGGTCAGCAAATTCCCTCCTTCATTGCAACAGGCAGCTACATCATTTAAAATCATTCATAAACTGCCTTTAGTTTATGAAAGGCATTTTCATGAAATCTACTTCATGAAATATGTCTTCAGTGTATGAAAAAGTGATTGAGTTTCCTGCCTTCCACACAGTTTTGGAAGGTTCTCTGAAGCTTAAAACTCTTTTACTTTCCAATCCAAATCTATTCTTCAGCAGTCTTTACTGTCTCATCACTTGTACCTCAAATCCTTCTACAGAGAAATAAGCTGTCTGTTCAGATAGCTGTGGAGTTTTCAGACGAAGATATGGAAAAAAACTCTAATTAAAATAAACTGGTACTTCATAATAAGCACGACAGGACTTCAGTATCTGTAGGAATAATTGGTGGGGTCTCCTTAAGCTAAAAATGGAAGAACCTCAGAGCAAGACAAGACTGAGAACAAGTTCCCGGACATGACTATTCATAAATATGAGTTACTTGTAAATATTGTTTGGGAGTAGGTAAGAAGTTATTTTAAATCCATGTAGATAGCTTTCCAGAATTCTGTCCTCAGCAAAGTTACTTTAGAATTCCAGAGTGCTTACAGGTTAAAGGAATTTGTGAAAAAGTATGTCTAACCAATCAGAAGCCCCTGTTTTACAGATAATGGAGTTTAAAAAGGCTGGATTGTGGAGTACCACATTCCATGAAGTCATTCAGATAAATAGCCAGTGCCTGGAAGAACTATTTAGGAGTTTTGGAAATAGAGATCGTAATAAGACTATACATAAACTGTATCGGAAACCTGTAAAAAAACATAAAATGCTTGCAACACATCTAGATGTGAATTGGGGAGCTATTTGTACACCTATTAGAACTGAAGGATGAAAATTCTTATCTCACTAGCTATGCTAACCTGGCTTTGCTACCCTGCAGTCAGTTGTTCCTAGCAATAATCTCACTCAGAGAGAAGGGGCTCATAGTTTTTACCCTGCTAGATAAAATGATTGAGCTTACATTGCCCAGTCTTTCCTTCATTTGAAATAAACTAAAAACCCTGATCATTCCCAAACAGCAATTTTCAAAATAGATTATCAAATGAACATTTGTTATAATTTAGCTAAGAACTTGCTTCCTCTACTCATTCCTGAAATTCTGCCAACTCCCATGTCCAGGGAAACAGATCTTTCTCTGACTTACTTTCATCATATGCCCATAACTTTATTTAAAAAAAAAACCAAAAAACAAAACCAAACCAAACCAAAAAAAAAAAAAACAACCCAGCCTGGAAATGTGCCACATCAAACAGTTGGTTTGACAATTATTACTCTTAATGGCATTCATGAGAAATGAAACCTATCATTGCACTTGGTATCTGTAATAGCATTCATAAACTAGTCTAACTTGAAGAGTTTGAAGTTCCACAAGATGCAGTACTGCTATGAATACTTTGAAAGTAAATTCCTATAAATTTTGGAAAGTAATGTCTAACACGGAGGTCGCATTTCTTGCAAGAGAGGAATGATGAAGAATTCCCTAGAGAAAAATTTGAAATTATAGCATGCAAACACTGGCTATTGATCTACAACATAAGGACATTGACAAGATAAATCTCATGAAAGGTAACTATTAATGTTTCAGAAATGTCACAGAAGGTGTAACAGATTCAACGAAACTCAGAGTTGACTACAAAGAATCTGTTCCGCTCCCCATAAAGATTTTCTATTTTGCAGAAGAATTTTCTAAATCAAGAGGAATCTGTCTCTTTGAAATAGTGCTTACTGGATAGCAAACATCCTTGACCAGCAGTTATAACTGAGATGGCCTTTATCTCAGAATCAGCATGTGCTTTGAGATGTGACCTGATCAGGCAATGCTAGGGGAAAGGATACCCCAAAACCTATAACATATGTAAGAACTGTAGGTGTACTGACCCCACAAGTACACAGATGGTTACCTTAACAATGTATGCTTTGTCTAACACAAACTACTAGTCTGGAGGTAGGACAAGGACAGCTATAGTAAGGAGCACGAGATAATGAAGAAACACATCTAAACAAGGGACTCAAGCTCATACACAGATGGAGCAGGAATACAGATATTCAGTGCTCACTTTTACAGAAGTATCTACAACAGGAATCCTCTACTAAAGGAAGATGATATTAGATTTATCTAGGATAAATTTCCATAAAATGTCCACACACAGTTAATAAAGGATTCCTCCAATCAAAAGCTACACTTAGTGAAGGTGACAATAAAGCACCGGAATCTGGTTATATCTGTCAAAGACAGAATAATCAAACACCCTTTTTCTTATTTATTTATGGTTTCTGAGTGCTACTGCTTCTCCAGTGTTATTTTCTGACTGTATTTGCATATACTGGATTTTGCACATCAGACGGGAATCCTTTGCAAGTTGTTCTGGTAGCCCTGAGCTCCGTATGGTCTGAAGACCAAATATTTTGCATTCTTGGATGATTCAGGTGAGGTCCCCATTCTGTCCTGTAATCAAGATTATTATCAAAACAGAAACAAGGAACAGCATTTATTTTGGACTCTACTACTAAATCAGTTCTTTGAGGGCTATTTAGAGACTCCACTGCAGACGCACATCATAAACCAAATATGGCAAGTGGCACTATGGATATACCTTTTAACACATGCCTGAACATTTAAGCATCCAGACAGTGAATAATGGCTGTGAAATAATTTACCACAAACCAAACACATCAGAACTGCCAAACTGCAACACAGGATGTCCAAAAAGAAAATTTGATGCAGTTACCCCACAATCCCAGTTGAGGTAACAAGGAAAGAATATAAGTCTTTATGAGCCTCCTTTCAGGATGGAATCAGCAATTAATCCAAATCTAAAGAAACACTAATTTCCAGACTATTCAAACATTGTTATTTTTTCAAAATATTTCAACAAAACAAGGTTTAAAAGGAAATGGCTTCTTGTGAATTTTAAATATGCTCAGAGGTCCAGGTAGGTGGATATGCTAAAGTATATATTTTCATGGCTAAAGGCAGAAAGCACATTCAGGTACAGAGACGGAATTCCAGAAGCAAAGTTTAAAATTTTAAATCTGAGATTAAGTATAGTCTCACGTTGCTCTAAATTTATATTATAATTAGACTTTCCTAATTAAAATGAAGAAATTATGTAAAAAATAAAGGAAAATATTTAAATGAAAGGAACAAGATCATCTCTTTAAAGAGGTGAGTGTTGTGAAAGCATAAAGGGGGATGGAAATGGATGATGAGGATAGTAATCCAGCTCTGAAAGACTTATAGATCATGACCTATAAAATCCATCTCTTAGGCAGGATAGATCCCTGAGATACTCTCCTTGTCAAAAACATCAAGCTAAGGTACAACAAATTAACCACAAACCCTGAAATCCGTTTAAGTAATAAGTTTTTTACCTATTTAGCTGTCCATCCATTCAGAATGCAGAGGTCTAACTCTGATACATAAGTATTGTGGGACCTTTCCAGTGTCAAGATAAACGATGTTCATTGCTGCTCCTGTGACCATAAATCTGATTATCTTTTTTATCATAGAAAGCAAACAGGTTGGCCATGGATGGTTTAGCTTTCATAAATCCATGTTGACTGTTACCAATTACCTTCTCTTTCAAGCAGCCAGAATGTGTTTCAAAGGGATTTGCTACACGGTTTTCCAAGGGACAGAATTAAAATGACGAGCTTTTCTCTGAATTTTTTGGACAGCTTTAAAGATGGGTGTAACACATGCCTTTTTCCACGCACCTGTGACCTGCCCCAATTTCCTTGACTTCTTGGATCAGTGATCAGCCTTGCAAGGACTTTCACAACCATCAGATGTACCCCATCAGGTATCATGGGCTTGTATGGAACAAGTTGTCTCAAGGAATTCTTGCCTCAAACCTTATCCACTCTTGGAAGATGTCCTCCTTGAACCCTTTCACTAAAGACGGAGCCTTGATAAACCTTAGTGAAGACTGAGGCAAATAAGGCATTGAGCATCTCAGTCATATATGTGACTAAATCATTCACCCCATTCAGCAACAAGACATTTCCCTCAGTCAGCCTACTAACGAAGCTCTTGTTGTCCTTGATACCCCTTCCAAGTTTCATTTCCAGCTGGCCATTGGCCTTCCTGAATATATCCCTTACATGCTCATGCAATGTTTCTAAATTCCTCCTTTCTAGCCAGCTTCTAGTTCCACCTCCTGTGTACTCTCTTTTAGCATCAGAGCTCTACGATAATATCTTTTGCTGGCTGAACCACTCTCTTGCTACATTTACATTTTTTCCTGTTCCTGCACTTGGATAATACTGTACCTAAAAGCCTGACACCTTTTAGAACTACCTTGACACCCACATTTGCCTCCCATGGGATCCTACAGACCAGTTTCCTGAATAGGCTAAAATTTGCACTCATGGAATCTCTATTCTGCTGCTCTCAATCCTCACTTCCCTCAGGGCCTTGAACATCACTGTTTTATGGCAACTACAGACAAAGGTGCCATTAATTAATCAATCACATTCAATAATAAATTTTGCTTGCTGGTAAATAGCAGATCCAGCTGTGTGTCACTCTTAGCTCTCTCATCCTGTATCAAGAAGTCATCCCCAGCACTCTCCAGTAATCGTCTTCCCTACATGCATCCCACCTTGTTGCACTTCCAGAGGTCATCAGGAAGGTTAAACACCCCCATGGGGAACTAGGGTTTGTGATTCAGATACTTCTTCAAGGTGTTTAAAGAATGCTTCTTCCTTTCCCTCACTCTGAATGAGGGGTCTGTAACAAACTCTCACCATGACTCTCCTCAGGACTCTCCTCTCATCCTGTCCTGCAAGTTATCAACCAGACTATCTTCCATCCCATGAAGAATTTAAAAAATCTGAACTGCTTCTTCACAGAGAAAGCAACACTCCCTCCTTGCTTTCTCTGGCTATCTTTTCCAAGGAAATTGTCTACTGCAGCACATCTGTCATACACTGCAGGCTGTCCCACCAAATCTTATTCATTCATTCCAATGATGTCATTGTTTTGTGATTGCACGTGGAGTAATTTCTACTCCTAGTTGCCCAAGATGTATGCATTTGTATACATATTTACTTGAGGTGGGTGCCCTTATCTCTTGCTTTTGCCAGTGAGCAGCCTTTTCTTTCGACCTCATACCTCACTACTCCACTTAAATGTGGGCTGTAGTCTCCCTCACATATCATTCCTAAAGAAGTCTTTTCATGTCTCCTTTCACAGCCAACACTGCAGATGCATCCAGCTCTAAAATTATGAAGCCTGCTTATGTGTATACCCCAACGTAAATCTGAAATCCTAATTGAGCTGCTGTCAGTGAAGCTCTTGACATGTGTGATACCCTCAACATCACAAATTCATAGCAGGAGACTGATTAAATAGAAGCATGAAGTTCAAGATCATAACCAGGATGTCACTAAATCTTTCAGGTGTATTACATACCTTGAAAGAATTAATTTAAATCTATAGTCAGATCTCTTGTTACACTAAAAGCTGTTACAACAGTGCTATTTTTAGGAAGCTATATCAGTGTTCCTATATTGAATTTCAAAACTACATGTTTTTCAGATCTTCCTAAAAAACCATTATCTATACCAAAAAACCCCAGAAACACAGTAAATCAACCAATTTAAAGTGCAAATGAAGTTTGTTAAAGTATCAGGAATACAGGTGTAACTGTTTAAACTACAACTAAACTGAAATATTTTATTTAAGAACATTTCTAATACATTCAAAGATCCGAAAGGCATTTGAAGTATTTCAAGGAGAAATAACAAGAGTTAGGTACTCAGAAAATCACCTTATAGCATCCACATATTAAAATATAGAAGTATAATTGAAGATATTAAAACCATGATCCTCTGAATTACATCTAAACATTTTCAACCACATTCAAAAGAAAAATCTTTCTCAAAACTTTTGATTTATTACCCAGGTCTCTCAAAATCTTACCCAGAAAGTCATTCAAAATATTCTTAGTCTTCATTTTGCTTTTAATAATTTAAAATCCAATCATTATTGCACAGCGATTATATGCAATTTTACATCCCATTAACCCTGCTTTGTTTTAATTATAAAGATCCTTTGTTAGATTCCTTTAAATGATCCAGTTTATAATTCCAGGTTATCCTAGGGAGCACTTTAATTCAGCTGCACATTCATCAACTGTTTATGTCCTGTTAATTGTTGACAACTGCACAATTGCATTCTCTAGCTATGATTGATGAATTGCATTCACAAGTTTAGCTATTAAGCAGAATAAATATTTATAACAATTTTCAGTTAAAGGATTGTTATCTTTGTCCCCAAAAGGGTAAATTAAAAACAAACAGGCTGATTGCAAAGAAGAGCATTCCAGTAATGCACACACACTTATTCTAAAACACCTTTCTGAGAAAAGTATAGGGAGGAACGTATGTCCAAGGGCAGTTTGATTAGACATTCCTTTGAGTGAATTTAAGGAGCGGTTCTTAAATGCTACTTATTTTTGAAAAGTCATTGTTAGAGGGGATTAGAAGGTCCACTGGTATCTTAATACCTGACCAATAAAAATATGCACATATAGGATTCGTTCAGAACGGTCATTTTATCAATAGTGAGCATGCAATAATATCTGACCTCAACATCCTGGCTGAGAAAATAAAAAAAAAGGTCCAAGTGGTATTGCATATTACTATCCAAGAACATAAGCTTATTATAATCATTCAGTCTGTTGCCAGATAATATTTGTTGTACAATGTGCAGTACATGACCCACTCAGGTGCGCCCTATTATGGTGTAAAAACTCATATTTGCACTTCATAGCAAGAAGAATTTCCAGTGGACAGACTTAAGTTTCCTAGTGCTATGTGGCACCATAAACTTAGTGTGCACAGGGAATCCAGGAGAATTTACACCAGCCAAATACTAGGCCAATTACAGGCTCCTGTGTTTTCGATATTCATATTCCTGTATTTCTATACTCTGACAGTTTCTAAATTTAATTTCAAATGATTTAACCACTGAAATACCAGCTAGACAAAAAATATCCTACAATAAAGAGAAGATTTGATACTTCACTTTGCTAATGAGATATCATTGGTGAAAAAAAAGAAATCACACATAAAATGACAGCATCTCTTCAACAGGTGTATTGTTACTTATTTTTTTTTTTTTTTTAGCTGCACATAACAAAATGTGCAGATTCAAATGGATTTAATGTATTGGCCAATACAAATCAGACACATTGCACAAGTGGTTTTGTTTGTCTTGGGTATTCCACTACCAGAAGGGCCAAAGAGTCTCCCTTTGCTTCCCAGCTGGCTGGCTGGAAGTACTGACAAATGATGCAGAGAGTAGAACACATAGAATTAAAATTACTTGAGGATTGATAATAAATTTAATAAAAAAATTCAAAATCAAGGAAGCTCATACAATGTTGTGTATGGTTTACAGGACTCAAATTGGACTCAAAATTCTAGATAAAATAATCATGAAATTATAGTATAGAGAAGTGTGTCTGTAAAATGAATGCTGTGCTCCTAAAACAGATGGAGCAGCAGATGGTTTTGCAGATTGGGCTCCCTGGACTGTCTGGGTAAAACAACCTTGCTGCTCTGGAGAATGGTGGTTCAATTCTCAAATAACCCTAAACTTATATAAAGTTCAAGGGAATTCTATTTCCTTCTGTCAATAAACAAAATTTTCAAAATTTACACACTTAAAAATTAAATATTTACTATATAAGTATCTATACAATAAATCTCTTAATTAACATGGCTTTTTCACAATCTTTTTGGAACAGATGGTGAGGAAGTATTATCACTCAATGGAATAAATGCAAAATGACTACTCGTTCAAAAGCTTTAAAATTCATTACCTTCCTTCATTGATGAGCTCAATAAACGCAAGTCCTGCATTCTTCTGAATAGAATTTTGCCATTCCTAAGAAGATAAAATATAACATGATCAAAATCCAAGGATTTTTAACCACATTTTTGAAGTTGATCCTGTTGACTTCCTTTGGAGATTGAATTTAGGCAGAACTTCTTAATTCCCCCCAACCCCCCCCAAAGAAGAATGACCTGATCATTTAAAAATTGTAATTCATTCAGATTTTCAAATAATTTTTAGGTGTTCGTGTCTTCTGTTTCACCCTTAAGCAAGCTTTAGTTTCCTTGTCTAGAAAATACGGAAACACATCTTGTTTCTCCAGTTCACGCAGCTGCCCAATGAACATTAGTGCAACAAACTACCTTCTTCAGGTTGCTTCACTGCTACACCTTGTACATTTTATTATATAGGACAGGCAATAATCCCTGTAACATCCATCCCTCCGGGAGTTCAATTTTTGCTTCTCTCCAATTATAAGTGAAAACAAAAGCAGCCTATGATAACAAACTATTAGTTTTTTAATTCTTTAAAAGTTACCATGGATTTCCAAGATGGAACTTCAAACAGATTTAAACCACGTAATTGATATTAAATTATAACAGGCTTTTACTTCATATACCACTAAGTTAAAGAGAAGTTTCTCGATGCATCACAAACAGCTTTTTTCATACAACCCACTGCCTCTATTACACCAAAAGATTTTGGATACTTGAGATGAAAAAGGTGGAGATCTCTCTCAAACAAATAAAGATTACTTTCTTTTGCAATAATTCCTTAAAACTTTTCTTTAAGAGCAATATATATTTCCGTTGCATTATAATGGAAAACAAATCAAAATACATTAGCTGGATTACAGTTCACAGAGAGATTTCCTAGTCTGAGACTTCATGTTATCAATGGGTAGAGGGTTATAGTTACAGAACTATTGAATTTACACTTATTTTTTTTCAAAGAGTAAAAAATCAGGCAGAAATTCCCAGTGCTTGTTTCCTAATATGGGTGAAAATAAGATGGCTTTGCATAGATAAGGAAATTTTCTCAAAGAGTAGCTGTGAAATCTAGTCACTAATTAGCAAAGTGCTTCTTATTGATTACACAAAAATTCACAGATTTGACCAAGTCATGCATCTTAAAAAAATCCCAACAACGACAATCTTGTAGTCACAATCGGTTTTATAAAAGGTGAGCTACTAAAATACTCAAATAATGAACATACTCTTGACCCACTGCTGAGCAGGTAACTCCTGGTTAGGGAAGAGTATCAGCACTCAAGCCTCTAGCTGGTGAGCTAGAAAACCATTGTAACAGGTCCTTTCTTCAGTGCTGTTGACTTTGTTATTTTTCAATTCCAGTAACTGAAGCTAATGATATTACTTTTGGAAGCAGTTAAATCATCTGTGTAGAGTAGAAAATCACTCTGAGAAACTAAGAATGAAAGAATTCAATTACCTAAACAGACATCCTTTGAGACATTTTAAGAAATAAAAGTCTGGGTCAAAGTGTAGCATTTTTTATATCAGAGCAGTTTACCGTACTCTATAAAAACCACTATTAGCATTTTCTTTTGAGATGCTTTTCTGCACCACAGCTGCTATAACTTTGCAGACAGGAAAGCAGAACTGGTATGACTGCAAATCAGGAAAGAAGTTGAAGAGAGAGACGAGAAAGGAAAAAAGGCTTCCTAAGACACGTAGAAGAAAGCATGCTAATTAAATTTTTAAAAGGAAACAGAGGGTCTACCTGTGTCTGCAAGAGCCCAAGAGATTCCTGCAAGTATTTTGTCAGATCTTCCTGCTCAGTGCAAATGTGTCAGATTCTGCCGGACATCCAAAATGGCTGACTGGATTTTATGTGGGATATCTTAAAATGCCTACCAAGACATTAAGATATCTATATGGAAGCGAACAAATCTCTTCTTATATCTCCATAGGTGGAAAATCTCATCAATTTATCTGAAGTAATTATTAATGACAAAAATGTTTGAGACTTTCCCAACTATCTACCCAAAACTAGTGAAAAACACAATGATGCAGAACCAGAAAGAAACCAGGATTCATGGTTCATGCGATGTTTCACTACAAAATAGATACTACAAGATTTATTAAAGACTCTCAACCCTCCATTAATTCACAAATAAGGGAATAATCAGTACTGCCACAATTTCCTCTCACTTTTAGGCACAATTTAATGTAACAGATTCATGATCCTGAGAGATGACCTGTACTTGTGAAGAGGCACCTGGTTTTCTTTTTGCCATTTTCTTTTTAAAAGATGCAAACAATAGATTGAAAATGCTCAGCAATGCCAGCATTACAGTTGCCTTTGCACAGGCCATTCATATCATCGCATGCACTTTAAGAACTAGATTAAGATGTGGAGCAATTTTGTCTATGATATCCTGAATTACAAAGAAATCATTCTCAACCCCAAGATGCAAGAAGTGGAAAGATAAACACCAAATGAAATGGATACAGTGACAGTAGTTGGAAGATTTATGCTACAGCCAAGTGGAATCACAGCACAGTCATTTGGTTATTAGCAGCTAAGTGCCTGAATGATTGGGCTACATCTTGCGTGGTTTTGGTGTAGTTCTTATGAATCTTCTGAGCCTTAGAGCAATAGCTTGAAGCCTTTTCCATGCCTCAAAAATGCTGGTGCCAATTACATGCTGAAGTAACGGAAGCCTTTGACAAAATCATGTATGAGACAACTACTTCTATACAAGAATGCATTGATCTTTCTTTCTTTGGGGCTCCTGCTTGGGAGGGCAGTGGGGATGACTCAGAACAAGGTGGGGTGTAGAAGACTCAGAGATAGAGGCATGTTTAGAGACTGTCTAACACTGACAGTGCTCAAGAATGATGACATCACTTCTAAATACTAAAAATAAAATCAAAATTTAATTTTTAACTTTATTCATGCTGAAACAAATAAAAAAACTGTCTTCATACATAATCACTAAACATTGTAACTTTAGACCTTCAGTTCAATTACTTCCAGTATGGTTTGGTTGCAAATAATTTATATTATGCAAAATTCTATTAAATTCTATTCATAAAAAATGTACTAAATTATTAGAATAATGGAAATTGCCACCTTCCTATCCCCACTTAACTTCTCCTCCTTGTCTATTCTGTCATTGCTTGAAAAGTGTCACTGCATAAAGAATGCATCAGCACTATCTCCTCGGAAGAAGGTTCAGACTGAAACCTGTTATGAAACTCTTCATGTAGAAGACAGGAGATTAATAACATCAAGATGAAAGTAAAAGGCTGAAAATAGTAAATAATGAACCAAAACACAGTACAGATATTACTTGAAATTCAGTTGGTTTTCTTATAAATCATGATGTACTTTCATTTACTCTCTGATATGATTACAATTTTTATTTTTGTGTGTGCTCCTAGTCCTATTTCTTTAAAATTCTCCAATCTCCAGTACACATTAAAAAAAAAAAAAAAAAAAAAAAAGAAAAACCAGTCCAGACACAATTTATGAATAAATTTAGTAACATCTTAAATTGATAACAGAAAATTTGCACTGGAAAAAAGTAGTGGAGGGGTGTAAAAGGAACAACTAGGCTTGGCATGTTAAGAACTTCTTCTAGTTTATACTATACTTCTTTCCAAATTATCTTTTGCTTACAATTTTTAAATGTTTATAATTTTTATTCATGATATCGAGAAAATATCTTAAAAAAATCTTGCGATAATGTAGTATAGTTATTTAAAAAGGAATGGTGATTTCTCAGAGTTCTCTCACCTTTTCCACTTTCTGTAAGGAAGTCTAAATTTGTGTCATAAATTTCAAGTTTCTCAAAGAAGTGCAGTTACTGAATGGAGAGATACCTGGCATAGTAATCATCCTACAATTCTCCTTGAACTACAGGTGCTCCTGTATCTTCATTGGAATTCTCTCTTCTCCATGCCTTAAACTGATCTGAAGTTTATTTTTTTTGTTGTACTGAACATTTAGTGAATTTTCTAGTCTAAGACGCTGATAACTCGACACCTCAATTCTTTAATCACTGTATTTTAATTAAGACTTATTGAGACAGATGAAATTCTATTATATCAGCTTTCTTCTTTCTAGACCCTTGAATATATTTGGTGGAAAATCTTGTATGGAGCTGAACAGGTGCTAGCTTTCATCTGGAGAAGGAAATGGAAACTATAAAAATGTGTTTGCAATTCACAACACGCACGTAAGTTAGCTTGGGTTTGAACTCCGTGTTGTGGAGTCACCTCCTAAAATCCACAATAACTTCATATCCAAAACCCACCAATAACTTGCTTTACTTCATTTAGGAGGAAATATTCAAAATAAATGTTACAAGATGTAGGAAATGTTTTGTGGGTTTTTTTACGGCAAAAAACCATGTCCATTAAAAACAGGTAAAACCAGGAAAACTGACAAAGTCTCATAAATTTTTGACATGATTATACTGTTTTTAAGGTCATAGAACTGTCCCTACCAGTCCCAGAAGAATTTACCGAAAGATATTGGAGTCTTAAAACCTTGCATTATTGTTTAGAATGAGAATCAGGTCTAAGAATTCCAGTAACACTGCCTGTATACTTCTCTCACACTCACACGATATGCTGATAGAGGATAAAAAAATCTACCTTTGCTCTACTATTTCAATAAATTTGGGATCAATTTAAGGCTTGTGTAATTGGTCATCCATTTTAAAAGTGGTTATTTCCCACAATAAGCAAGTTGCAGAATGACTGACGACATCCTCCTGGAAGGAAAATCTGCAAGTATTTGAATACTGCTGGCTTCTGGCCAAATCACAGAAAGGAAAAGAATGTGAAACTTTCAAAACACTATTTACGTGAACATGAATTTAATAAAACAGAGGTAATAGAAAGTTTTAGATTTCAGTTTCACAAGACTACAGCCTCATTTTTCCTCTATTTTCTTGACTTGAAATAATAAGTTAATTTTTCGCTTTCTTGGAAACATACAGACCCATTGCCCTTCTGATCACCTGTGGTGATTGCCCAATTTATCTTGAAAATGAAGTCAAACATTCCCAGAGGAACATTTCATTGCTATATTGGAAGAAAAGAGAAAAAAAAATCCACAATTGCAAAAACATTTATATTATTTAAACAACACTAGGGAAATGGCCAAATTTATTTAGATAATACAAAATTAACCTTCATCATCTCGTAGAAATTCTGCATATCTTCTAACACAGACAGAAGATATGTGCTACAAGGTACACATATCTCCACAACTTCTAGAGCTTACTTCTTGACTGGAAAAATATTTTTTCATTTAAGAGATGCTAAAATTATTATTAACAACATGTATGCTATGTACAGCTATTAATCCCAAAAGCCAGTCCACTTTTTACTCAACCACTTTTTGATGTTGGAGGTGGATAACTAATTTGAAGTCTGCCAAAAAAACAAAAACCAACAAAAAAAAATCTTTGGATACACAGAAAACTACTCCTCATATTATCTTCATTATAGTGAACCCCCTGAAAACTATGGTATATTTATTATTAATGATGGTCTCCAGTAATGAGGTTTTGCACCCTTTCTCAGCCCTTTAAGAAATACCAAGTGACTCTGGTTTTTTAGGTATTTCCTTCTGATCTAAGATTCTTTTCAATTGTGTAGGCAGCTTTATCGAGAAGTCAGGGGAAGACACCTTGCCACGTTAAGATATGGGGTAGGTGATTCTTACACTTTTCTGATCCTGCCTGTTTTGCCACAAATCCAGAAGTTGTTCAGATCAGCATCTCGCTGATGTGTATTCTTTAACATTTTTTTTAAAAAAACACTGTGACAAGAACAGGCAAAAGAAAGGACCAGAAGTTCCATGATAACTCTGGTATAAGATAAAAAAGACAACATCCTGCTTATTACTAAAAGCAAAACACAGAATTAGTTTGCTGAATATATGGAAATCTGTAAGGAAACCTCACAGAATGATGAAGGAAGTAAAATTGCTCAACAAGTAGAAAAGAATATACTAATGGTTTCCATTTGAAAGTTAGATTATCAGAAGCAGATGACCAAGAGATGAAGACAGATTGGGCTAGAAGACATTCCACACATGGACAATACAAGAAAATTCTCTGATACCCCTTTAGCATATATTTAAAAAAAAAAAAGAAAAGAAATGGTAATGAAAAACTATAATCTTTTGGAAAACAGTTTTCCAGATCATTTACCAGAATTCCTTAAAGCAGGTGAGAAATGCTGAGGTGGGAAAAAACAAAAAAAAAAACCAAACCGCAAAAAACCCTCTCCTCAGCAAACCACCTAATTTTAGAGCAAAAAAACAGCATATAAAGGGAAAATTTTTCTGCTTCTCCTGTAGCTTGTACTAGAGTTCATTTTGGAAATTACACTAAGTGTGTATAACAACCTATTTGTGTATAGGCCATGTTGTGGATTATGAAGAGCCCAAAATCAACATCAGAACCTAAGTATGTGTTTAAACTGTATCATATTTGATACTGCATAAGGACACAGTAGAAATATTGCTTCTCTCTCGATGGACCTTTATGTAGTCCAAATAGGATGAGACTATTATTAGAAAGTACTAGCTTCACCTACAGAGATTTTGGTTATTGAACTTAAATTTGAGCATGTGGTAAAATGTGAAGATACAAAGCCTCATTTCGGAGAGACATTGCTGACAATTTCATACACATTTCTAGTGCCTTGTCCAGCGTATGAAAATCTGTGGGGTTTTTTTGTTCATTTTAACTTCTTGCTATTGCTCTAGCTTCTCCCATCAAATGCCAAAATTCCTTTCTTGTATCTTGACTGTCACAGAGGCAACCTGTCTTTCCTAGAGCCCCAGCCATCCAATCTGCCACCTGCTGTAAGATATTGGTTTCATGGCTACTCCAGAAGCATAATCAGTTAAAAATAACTTTTTTACTCAGAGTTAATTTTTGGTTTGGTGTGACTGTTTCCACCATTACATATATTGATGAAAGGGATCAAGCAGCTAGGAGCTAGGATATGGAGCTAGGCATGGAGAAGATATGATGCATTTGCAAGTGTGATCTTAACCAGAGAGAAGCCTAAACTGACCACTAAAACCAGAGTAAGAGTATGATTCCATTAGATGCAGAGATCTGACTTTACAGCTTGCTGTCATGAAGACATGAGTTGTGTTTTCTCTTTTCTCCTCTGTGTTCCCAATTTTTCCAATCCTGAATCCTTTTCTTTGAGTAGCTCTAGTGGCTTTTGAATCAGGCTCTTAATCAGCTTAACCCACTAAACCAGGGAACAAATGTCTTAGCAGTTCTCACATGTGTTTGTGAATTAGTCTTGTAATATCAGCACTGGTACAAAAGTGGGGTTAGAAGAGAAGAAGCTGCAGGATGGAAGTAGAGTAGCAGACTCAGAACTTTGTAAAAATAAATGTTTTAAAGATATGCTGGGAAAAAGGATTATTGAAACAATGAGTTTCTGTATGTCTGCATGCGTGTTTCTATGCATCATTCTCCTCTATAAAATCAAATTTTAATTCAGAATTTTGCAGTGATATTATATGCAGCATTGTCTCCTACTTGCACTAGTATGAAAACAGAGACAGTGGATAATCCAACAGGACAAATGGGAAAACACAAGCAAAGGTAAAACACCCAACTCGTTTTGTGGTAAGGAAAAGAAAGATTAAAAAATTATATCCTCATAGGAATTTGCATAACCAACTCAAATTTCATTATTGAAGTTATACTCAATTTCCTAAGTAGATTAAGTTGCAGGTTCATTTTTTCCTTAGGCTTAAGGGAAGCAGCCATTATTTAACTTATCTTCAGCCTTTCCTATTGCAGTTGGCGTCAAAAAGACAAATAGCAAACACTTCTGTAACTGTTCTGCTATCACAGTTACTCTGAAAGGGCTATCACTTATTTAACAAAAATTAAAGACTATGAGAACTCTAGGAATACCTCTGGAGGGAGACCAAGAAGCATAATTAATGTTGAATCTAATACGGGCCACAAGAGTAAATGGATAAAAAATATTACAAAAAAGGAAAATCTATAATGAAAAGTAAAAGGTTTCTGCACAGCAGAGCTGGACAATTCCTCCTTAAACTCTTATAGGAAGCCTTGAATACAGCATGTTTAGTATCAAGAATTGTGGACTGCATTTGTACTCTATGAATTGCACATTTCAGGGCTTCTTCTGGTTAGCTGTAGGGACCAGAACAAGTTTTTTTTTTTCTGCTTGGTTTCTGTGTTGCGCAATTGCAGTTTCCGAAGAGCTATCCCATACTTTGAGGCAGAACGTACATTTAGGTGTGCTGGTGTCTGCTGAAATCCCTGCAGTGCCTGGTTTATGGGTCTTTCTCTATTCTCAGAGATAAAACAATCACCAAATTTCTTCAGCCAGGATTTCCTTTGAATTTACACTGGCCAGGCACATCTTTGGGGTATTTTTTTGTTTGTTCATTTGTTTTTACACCTTTCCTCGGAGTGGGATTAATTTCTTGACATTGTTTCAATTTTTTTCTGCCACTTAGGACAATGAGGCATTTAACCTTACAATAATTATATTTTTAAACAGATTGAGTAGCAAGATGTCTTAAATAATAAGACAATATTCTCTTTTTAAGAAAACAAATTTCCCTTGTTAATAGACAAGATACAGAAAAATACAAGTGGCATGAGACAAAACTCCTTTGGGACACAACTGCTCAATTTCTTCAGAAGCTGTGTCCCCAAAGAGAAGGATCTGCAAAAGATCTGGAAGTAATTAGGAACTATTGTAGTGTTTTGGTTAGGGGAGAAAAAAAAAGAAAAAAAAGAATATGAAAAAAAGTAATTGAAATCTAAATCTGATGTAAGAAGGAACTACACTGCAAAAATTGATGTATTTTTTTTAAACTTCATGGCTTATTGAAGAAATCTGCCACTCCAACAGCAACACAGCTGTGACATGCTCAACTAGGCTGAGGGAACAAAGACCAGCTAATCAAGCACAGATCTTGTCAAACAAAACACATCTTCATCCATTTTGTGGTAAAATAGACTAAATCCAAATAAAAGTGCCTATTTTAGGAAAAGTGAAAATCATTGCATGTTTATTATCAATTATCTAGAAAAATTTTTTTCAAGTACTTGGATGTGTGATTATGGTTTATATAAGAAATACAGAAAAGAAAGCCTTCAAATTAACCTAGATTTTAATCTAGTGCAGTAGGTGATACTAGGGAAAAAATATAATACAAACCACAGTACAAGAAAGATTCTGAAAACACAGAGCAGTGCTTTTTGTTCTTCCCCAAACCTACAAATGATGTACCATCCATACAGGAGTTCCTGTAAAACTTAAAATGTATTTTTCACAGAAACTCCAAATTCCTTTGGGGGAAAAGCTTGATTGCATATCCCTCAGAGCCTAAAAGGCTGCCCATATGAACTGAATTATCCATGACATGTACCTTCAGACATTTGTAATGTGATATTTCATGTAAATTTAGACCATACCTTGGATGTGAGCTGCTGGCAATGTTGATTTTATTCAGGAGCTCAGATAAGAAAAAAAATTCTGACATCCTTGCTAATCTGTAGTCGTTAACATGGAATTTCCAACATAAAAAGCATAAAAGCATCTAATTTGCTGTAGCAAATGAAAGGAAAACAAACTTTGCATTTCCCTTTCCTTTTCAATGTCTAAAGTTACTCTGTTCTGCACAAACAACATTGTACTTTTCAAAGGTTTTTATTATCATCATCCATCTTTTGAGTGACACATTTAAAACTTCCCCACATAATCTGTAAAATGTCATTCAATTTGAATATACGAAGGATTTACCCATGTTAGGAGGAAAAGCCCTATTTACACTGGGATTATTAAAAACCCACAAACTATATACCTTATATAGTCTTTCCAGTCCATTTTTCTCAATTTATCATATGAAAAAACTCAGGTAGCACTTTATAGAGATGAGTTATCCTCATTTGCTGCGGACAACATCTTCTATGATCCTAATTCCAAGTTCTGATAACATTAGTCTAGATTATTATATTTGCTTGTCTTTCTCTTCTTCTAGTCTTCCTATGTATTAATATTTTCATAGCATTTACCTCATGTTTTCTTTTGACAGTTTTAAAATGGAAATAGCAAAAAAAAATAACAACAACACTTTCCCTGCAGATGAATGGAACTACAGACTGGTTCGTTTACACCCATAGGATAAACCACAATACTCTGTGGAGATGGAACTGTTCAGAAGAAATACTCCAGGAGTCAGGAAGGTGAGGGGAGGAGACCGCAATTTGCACCACTACGGCCCCCTGTTGACCAGCTCCTGTAGAAACAATTACCATGACTCCCCCAACAAACACTACAGCATTAGCTCCTGAAGTACTTACTAATAAATGGACATCCAGAGACATAATCTTCCTTATTTAGAAGACAAGGAAACAACCCTGAAGTATCAGATGGGGTAGAAAAACTTAAAGCTTGCAATTTCCCTAAGTAATCAGGTAGATGGAAAATAGTCCTTTCAAGCAAACACTGAAGAAAATAAATAAATGTTTGAAGCTTCAAAATGATCAGGCTCTTCACGTTATTCCAGGTATAAAGCGAATCTTATTTTTAAAATACTGTGAGATAAAACCCAACATGTATAGGAGTCATAAAAATAACAAATTGATTTTTGCTGCATTTGTTACATAGCTTTACTGAGTTGTCCAAAGAAAGAGCATCGCAGAAAGAGCTTAAATTTCTCTCTCTTCCTTTCAATCAATATTTGAGGCAAAGTTTCATCTCTAGGGCCCTTAATGGCAGGAATTCCTGGAGCCAGCAAATGAGTAATGTTAAACCTATGATTAGATGATGAGGCCATCAAAGACACTAGACCCTAATGCTACATTCCACTTTATTCCTGAGAACTGCAGTAAAACCAAAGGCTAGAGAAGAAAGGACTGTAAGTTACTCCTTCCCTCAAAAAAATGTTTCAAGAGCTGCTAAAAAAAAAAAAAAAAAGAAAAAAGTTGTATGACATGAACATAGAGCTCAAAAGCCTTAATGGATCTTTTGGAATTTTCTTGGAACCCAGGACTTCACCATTAAGTAACAAATTTTTCAAGTGCCCTGCTAGAGAAGGTTTGAAGTTGAAATCCCACTGAGGATTCCTGCCAGGGATGTATTTTTCTTTTACTTTTCCCTAACTGATATCCCTCTAAAAGAGGAAAAAAAAAAAGAAGAGGAGGAAAAAAAAAAGGAAAACACGATTTAATGATTTCCTTATGACACAAGCTTGAAGAAATGCAACCTACAGATGGGCAAGGTAAGTTGGAACACCCTCCCCCAAAACCAGTTGTAGATGTTTATTATTTTCAGACAGATTCCCCAAAAGTAGATCTTAATTTCAATTGTCCTTAGAAACTCACTTGTTTTCAGTATATTTTTGGTGTATGCTGTCAAGGCGCAGCAGTGAATGTTTAAGAAAACTACAAACAAGTAAATTTCTTTGAAAATTATATAATAAGCTAACCTGGGCATTTTATATACTAACTTGGTTTGAGTTGAACTGGTATTATAATGCTGTGGGGAACGTGGTTAATGAAAGGATGTTATAAATTTTTAGAGAGGTATGAAAACTTGTAAACATATTTGGATCTGTTGGGCCATAATATTTTTCTTACATTTTACAAAATGAACAAAGTTCTGAAATGTTTGCTGATAACTTCTTACCAGCAGCTTAAAGGGGTATACATACAAAATAAGCCAATAACACTTCTATCAAAACAAGTAATATGAAAATTGAGATGTAAATAATCCAAACAGTATGAGAAATTGTTTAAGCTTTGAGTTTTTTATCTGTGAAAGCATTTCAAAACATTAATTCATTTAAATTTCTGAGAAACCCATTACTGCTGTGTTAAAACCCCAATAATTAACCACAGAATTTTTTATATAGAAATATTCTGCTTCTGCCAGTTCTTGAGGACTACCTAAACCACGTTCCTCTGCTTTTTATATACTGACAGCTACGTAAAATATTCAGTGTCATGTCATGTATATCAAAAGTAATAAAGTCAGCACAAAGTAAAATTTAAAAAAAATCACTAATTCAAAGACAGATTTCAACATTAAATTATAAACACAGTATCCTATTTACATATTCTAAATAAGAATGAGCTTGAAAGAGAGTTCATACACAAAGAAAATGCATAATGTGCACCCACACACTTTCAGAACACAAATGCAAATATACCTTGTATACCCTGTGAATATAGAAAAACTATGGGATGTATATTTTTAAAAAAGATACAATTTATATATTTCCAGAAGAAAGCAATTTGTATTTTTTTTATCATGAAATGGAAGAATGAAACAAATTGCCAGATACAATTCTTAGGCTGGCAGTGATCAATGCAAGGAAATTAATACAATCAAAACCAGAGGACGTCTTACCTGTGAACAAAGCAGCATAACCAATTCAACCACTGAAGTACTCGACTTCATACAAACAAGACCTGCAATAAACAGTTAAAAATTAATTTAAAAGATTGGTGATATTTTGCTGTTATAGCTCCATGGTTCCAGAAATCCATAAAATATATAAAAGGTATATTTTTTATAACTCAAACAGATTAAAACAAGTTTCAAGCACAATTCACTGAGAATTTCAGATTCAAGACCATTTAAATGTTCATAAGAATTACCTGGAATAATCTACACCAGCTCAGGACAGAATGTTTTCTAATTATTTTTGGCATTTATTTTAGTTATTTAAATAAATAAATAAATATTGGCATAATCCAAAGCAATTTAATGTATGATAAACATAAGTTAACAGCTTTTGAATATTAAATCATGTAAATTCTTAAGAATAAAGTGATCAGTTAATAACAGGTAACGAATAAAGCCTCTGCAAAGAAGTTATTTTAATTTTCATCTGGTAATTGATTATCCTGGAATTGAAAGCTTGAGTATTAATGAAAGAGACATTCATGTGATATCTTATTTTTATTAAAATCATAACCTCATAATTTGTAGGGCATGTTTCTTAAAACAAACCTTGAATTACGTAGCCTAACTGTTAACTCATTGTTCTGTACTTAAATAACTAAAAACATTGTCACCATTGCAAATACTTGTTTGCAGCTTTGGACATGCAAATTTACTCTCTGAGAGAAGGATGTCTTATCTAAGTATTTTAAAGATGCATTGTACGGACACTTGCAGGAAATTTGACTCCTACTGTCAATTTTATATGTGCTAGCTTCTGTTATCTAAAACCATATAGACATCGATATGCTGCTTTAGGGCATGGAAACACTTTGGTTGTGTTATAGAAAACAATAATTTCACAAATAAGCTTACCAGTAAGGACTAAATAGGAGGCTGGAAAGCAAACTGATGTGTTTTAAGAAGGTTTCTACAAACAATGATTAGAGACAAAAGCACTCCTACACAATAGCATGTATATTTACTTCGGGTAGTGGATAAATACCCTTTTGTGCCCATTTTGCTAACAACCCCATCCTTATTGTACAGTAACACAGAACAAGCTGTAAGAAGCCACTAGGCTTCCATTCTATCAGATATAGGGGCAGACAGTTAATGAAATAAGAGGCAGATGTGCAAAGCTCATTTAGGGAGACAATTGCTGTAATTGATCAGCTATTCTCATGCTCAAGTGCTAGAGGATCAGAAAGATTAATGAGATACTTATCACCTGCAGGCTACCTCCACTGTTTGAAAGCTGACAAAGAAAATCCACACAGAAGACTGAACTCTACAGTTAAGCCAATGCAGGTAGCACAGACACATCAAATATTTCATCATAGAATGTAGTCTGGTTCATTATAAGTTCACCTCATATTCTGTAAAACTAAAAAAAAAACAAACCACCCCTTTCTGTCACACATTCATTTATCATCTTTTAAAATCAGACCTCAGGTGTACTAAAACATGACTAAGGCAAAATAATGCTCTTGAAAACCTATCCCCATGCCACAATCTTCCAAATTTGAACCTATTTTTACTTCTGATTTTACATCAAAAGAACAAATGTATCCAGAATAAGCACCATACACAGTTACGAAAAAGAAACCAACTAAATTAATAAGTGATTATGCATCTGCAGTAATGTCTTTGTATCTGCACCAGGTTTTCAAAAAGAAAACTTGATGTAAAATATATGTTTTAAAGAGAAACACAATTGATATTTTCAGGCTTAATTAATTAAATTAAATAAATTAAGGAAGCTCTTAACTTTCAAAGACAGTTGAGGATTCTTATGCTACCTGTCTACATTCAAACAGTATGAAAAAATTTTGAAGTGTGGACCGAAACAAACACACCTAAAATGGCACAAAGCTAGAAAAAGTACTCATGATTATCATCCAGATAACAATGATGATCTAGTCCTAATAACACAAAGCTGCAGACATGACAAAACAGAACTCTGAAGGAAGATATAATTACTTAGATCAAGATTATCTATTTACAATAAGAATTTTTATATACTCTATCTAATTTTTTAATAGCTTGATAATTATATGGGTCTAAGTAAAGTGGTCATGTGACCTAAAATTCATGTCTTTTCACTATTCCTCTGGACATACCTTGATAACTTTTGTATATCACATCTAATCAACTGCAAGCTTGGATATAGCATTCTAGCATTGGAAAGGAGAATCAATGATTTTGGTGAAATTCAGAAAGAGAAAGAGAAGGATACAGAAATGACATCTGGTTAGCACATCAGCAGGCCCATTAGTTGTAACCAGCTCTTTAATTGCCTCCTGATGAAACAACCCATTGGTAATAGCCATTAACACCTCTCATAACCACTAGTATTAAAAGAGGCTGGTTTCCATGTCCAAAAGAAACAAATAATTATCTTAGAGACTGTAGCACTTTTCTCATACGAAAATACAGAGAGAGACAGGAAAGCCTCATTAAAGAAGGTCACGGTGTCAATGATGTTTGTCTCAGTCTACTGCAGATACTAAGTGTGCAGCACTCTCCTTATAAATAAGCAGAATTGGGAGTAGCCCAGACAGAAAATGGGGAATCCTGTGCACCTTGATGGGTGGTAAGAAGGAAATAGAAATACTTTTGTTCACCTTTGAGTATTCATATCATACATTCCTTGAAGTAAAACAGAATACAGAAATGTGAAGCATTCATAGCAGGGCCGCCATTTCACTTTAGAAATTTCTTACTTATCAGCCTTCTAATCCTACTTCAGGGACTCCTTCCACTCAAACCACGAGGGAAAGTGTGTGCCCTCCATTATATGCTCCATTTCCTCCCTCCTAGGTGCCAAGGGCTCTATTGTGCTTCTTCCCATTTTCACTTCTTCCTGATTGAGCAGTTAAGATTTGAAATAAATAATGATTTTTTTCCTGTTAAATGAAACACAATTAATCTTCAAAATCTACTGTCAAGAGTTGTTGTGCAGTCAATAGTAGAGAATGATAAAAACAGATCAGACCTAATGGAGGACAGATCCATTTTTGCCTGTTAGGAAAAACTGTCAGAATGCAATCTCTGGTTGCATTACGAAGATGTCACATCATCAAATCTGCAGGAGCAAGTTTAGGAAGAACCACAGTCATTGTCCTATTTAACTTTTTCTTCCTAGACCAGAAAAAAAAGATCATTTTATTACTCTTTCGGTTTCTAAATTTGCACCCTCCTCTCTTCTAGGAGTCCAAATTGTGTGAATTCACTAATTTCCTTTGGCATCGCACAGGAAAAAAAAAATAATTTCCCTCAGTACACAGTCTATATCCTGATAGATAAAAATTAATAAAGGTATAGAAAAGTTCTCCTTCCATTTTCCAGACAGAACAGAAGACACAAACTCGTTGAGGTATTTTCATAAAATTAAAAATAGAATTTGTAGTATGAATCAGAATAAATATCATTTTTCTAGTAGATTTTCTAAGTTCCAAATGCATTAACAACTGTATTTTTTCTTCCTCTTTACTGTTTTGCAGGATTGAACAGAGGTTTTTAGTGTGTGCAAAATTTTATTAGTTTTAACATGAGGAAAAAAAAGAACACATGCTTTGAAAAATAATGGCTTCTCTGATTGAAGAGAGCACACAAATCTATTTTTAGTTCTCTTTCCCCTCCTTAACTCTAATGGGAAAAAGTATTTGCCACTCAAACTAAAACTGTTGCCTGCATTCTTCAGCTGCAGATAAGTTCTTCCTATACCATCTGTATCAAATGCCATTAAGGAAGCTAATGTAATTACTAAAATACAAGTGGATATTTCCTGCGTACAGCAAGGTTAAAAAGGTCACTGTTGAACTGAATGGAGTACGTGGTTTTTACATTTGCTGTTCTTAGTACTTTTCTTCATGGTCTATTCTCAGTCCATTAAATATAGCCATCAAAATTCAGCAATTTGATGGCAACAATGACCACATATATGGATGCAAAAACTGGGAGCATCAAGTGCATGACCTTGGCTAATCTGGAATAAATGATGTATGCCTGGCAATTATCTTGCAATGCTCTGGTTTACTTGACTTCTATTTCAGTGTTCTTCTGTTGGCCCAAAGATATGCTAATTATTTCTTTTCACTATGACTTATTAAAGTCTAAAAAAAGATTAATTTCAACTATACTGTTTTACTCATGCCTGTGGCATTAATGAAGTCATGGGTTCAAAACCTCCGAGTCACCATGCCGAACTAGTCAGTGTGAATTTCCATTTTGAAGAAATATAATGTAGGCTGATAAAATCAATTTAAAAAAAAATCCTTATGAAATAAGATCATGGTTTTGAACTTCTTTTTATTATTATTAATACAATGTGTGTATGAGTCTAACTGAATACCACCACAATTTCATCTGGTATTTATCAAGGTTTGCCTGCATTTTCTTTCAATGATTTTACTTTGTGTCAACTTAAACCCTTATTGGAACTGGAATCAATTGTAATACTAGCAAAAACAAAACTTAAATGCTTTTATAGCTCATGTTCAACTTAGAAAAAAAGATGCAATTAACAAAACTTCAGAGCCTGCAGAAATCTTTCACTCAATTATAGCTTCTGCTTATCTGAAAAATCTCAGGTATGGCTAAGTAAAATGCTTGAGAAAGTTTAATCCATTTAACCCAGTTCACAAAGAAAACTTGTTCTTTATTACTCCTCTACAGCATGTCATCAAAACTACAGGAACATTATATAGTAAAAGATGCTTATGAAAAAATACACACATGCTATTATATCCATTATTTTAGTAACATGTGAGAAGTGTGTAAAACGTACCTAGAAATGAGCAAAAGAACCTAACACTAGATTAAAAAGAAAATCAGAAAACACTATAATTCTCCTTTGTAACTTTTATTTTTGTAAGGTAAGCTATTTTCTATTACCTAGTGGTATAGTCTTCCATGTACTTTAAACAAAACTGTATTGTTTCAAATTGTTTCAAATTGTTCACTATAATAATGGGTGATTCGTACTGTGATGTCTCTTCCTATAAACCTCAGTGATTTCTGTGCCACGAGACAGAGTAGGAATTTTCTACTGGCAATTACCACTCACAAATTGGGTTTTCATTTATGATAGACTATTCCCTTATACTTTGTTCAGCATTTGTTAGGAATGGCACAACAAAGTTTCAAGGACATTTCTCACTGCGGACAGAAACTAAAGCACGTTTTGGCCGTGAAAGTACGAGGAAAAAAGTGATGGTGATATTTTGGTTGGAAATGTGACTTTTCCTTAATCTTTATTAGTTCTTTCTAACCCTCTTTCTTCTGCCAGCAAAATCTGGCAAATTGTTTATTGAAACGTATTTTTAACTCCAACTTTTATTCAAAGAAATAACCTTACGACTTCTTTTTTGACCAAAAAAGTTATTTGGATAATTTAAATCTACATTATTCCTTCTCTTCCATAGGCTGTCACTCAGAGAAAATTAGATTCAAATTAATGTTTTTCATCAATTATCAAGTTGCTGGGGAGTTCCCTACCGATCTGAAAGGAGAGAGTATGGAGAGAAAATAGAAGATTGGTGAAAAATTTGAAAGTAAATGCTAAGTATGCGAAACTTAAACTGAAACAACAGATGTTCTCATTCCAAACCATGCAATTATTGGGGGGGGAGAAAAGGATATATATTAAACAGAATGCAAATTTTTGCAAGATTACACTCAAAATTAGTTTTAGAACCATACATATGTCACATATTTTGTAGGCATTTAAATTACAATAACGGTCTTAATTTATGAAAAGCAAAGGCTGGGAAATATTCAGGATTTGCAGAAACTCTGCAGATGGAAAATCACAGCCATGTTGCAAAATAATTACAACTTTGCTTTTACTCGATGAAAGAAAACACTATTTCAAAGAACGTAACTCGCTAAAGTAACAAAGTCAGGGTTATGGATTTAACAATCCCTTCAGCAGCCTTGACTGACATTACCACCAACTCTAGGGACCATGAAAGATGGCTGTATTATTACTCCAGACCATTCTTTGTATGGGAAAATCTCCTTTACAGAACAGAAGAGTGACACAGAAAAACACAGTGAATGTGAATTTGACGCAATGCTTTTTAGTTGATCAAGACAGTTACAATTCTTAAAGGATGTTTTGTTACGGCAAAAGACACAAGCAATACAAGCAATATCCTGGTACCTGAAAATCTATGAAAGGTATCATCCAGGTTATCAAATGGAATACTTTTAATATTTTATCATAAATCTTTAGAACGGACTTCTTAAGATAAACACCTCAAATAAACAGTGATAGGTCAACAAAACACCCCAGATTTTAATCTGTCCAAACCCACCACAAATGGCTCAGCCCTTTTAGACGGATTTGTAAAATAAAACAGACCTTAATAATGGGATAATATTTAAAAGAGTAAGAATGGTATGTAATATTTTCTTGAATTATTTTATTACAGTAAGAAAACCTAAAATTCGTTACCACTGCACTTACTAAAAAGGAATCTAAATGTGGGCTGTAAAACATCCAGATGGAATCTCAGAATGGCAAAAACCCATGAGAGTGTACCCACAGAGAGGGGATTTATTACAATGCATATATGATTTAGTTTTTAAAATTACAGACTTTAGTAGTGTAATCCCATGAGCTATAATGATATTGACAAAACTGATGCTAGTGCCACACTACCCTGAAGAGTCCAGCCTTATGCTAACCTGTGGATTTTTTGACAATTTTCCTTTAGTGTAATGAGATGCACAAATTCTCATTCATCATATGAGAAGGAGACCACTTCATCTACGAAATAAAAACCACTACCACTATTCAGTTTAATATGCCAAGGAAGATTTTCAAAACTGATTCAGTTTTTCATTTAATGCCTGTGGTAATTTTTTATTTGGCCAGTGCTCCATCGGGATATGCATATGCGTTTCACATCATTCTCTTAAAACAATATTACTTTGGACAGAACTCATTCCAAATATCTTCCAAATCTTTCCAAATATTGTGACGTAGTGAAATAATTTGCTTATCCAACTTCTATAACAGAACAGATCTAAAATGTACATCAATCTATCATGTATCGATTGAGAAATTGTCCTAATCAGCATTAACAACACAAAAACAAGAACACAAAAATACTCTTTTTAGATAAAAGAATTCAACACAAATATTAATTATAAGAAAACAATTCCCTGTTAAATTTAGTGAAGCAGATTTTTTCTGAATGGTATGACACATATTTACTAGAATTTAATTTCTAAATTAAATGTATTTCCTCCTCTTCTAAAGTCCTCTTCTAGACTACAGAGAAAAACACCCAAGTCAGTGATCACACTGCACTGAAGTTGATCAAACTAAATTATCTCTAATCTTGAAAATGTCTGTAAAATGGAATTATTGATTTTCTGTTAAAATGTACTGCATCTTCAGGTAGACTTGAGTAAGTTATAAACATTTTATTTCAGCAGAAGCCTGGAAAACATGCACAATTACAGGTTCTAGAAAATAATTTAAAAATTAATTATCTAGAAAAAATCTCAATGAAAAGCATTCCAGTTTTTTCCTCCAAACCCAAAAGTCTACTGTGAAAATTCAAATATCCTGAAAGTCTTCTGATTTCCCTCTTTATACTAAGATATTATACAAATAAGTGGCTCAGAATTTTCAATAAATTTCTGCCACAGCTGCTGCCAGGGATATTTTATGTCAATGGAAGAAGTAAGAAAAAAATTAATTGATAAAGACATTTTAAAAAATTAATTTAAACTATGACAATTTTAAATAGTTTTCAAGTTTTGTCATGTGGTATTTTCCTGTCATTCCTTTCCTGAAAAAGTTGCCAATTTTGTAATTAAATTTGAAGAAAAATTACTAAATGAAAACAAGTGATACCAAAGAAGTTGCCACATATTCAATGCATGGAAAAAAGAGATTTTATGTCCTACTGATCCCTCACAATTTTCTTATTTAAATGAAAAAACATCTACCTCTCCTTTCTCTTTTTTTCTCAGTCCTTCACCTGCTCTCAAATCTGTGTTAGAAGAAACACATCTTGGAAGTACTTCCTCAGTAGTGAATTATTCTCAAAGAACTATACAAGCAGAAATAAAGACATTGATTTCACTCACTAACACAAGTAAATGTTTATACTTTATACCTTCACTACAACAATGGTGCTTTCTCCTCATCTCAAGAACCTTTTCCAAGTCTTTCTAAAGTTGTCAAAAGGAACATCCTGGAAAAATACATCATAGGTATGACCCCAAATAAGTCTCTAGAATATCAAGATTTCCCTGAAAAGGCATTACTCAATGTTATATTTTCCTTAGGTATGAAGTTTTATTTTCACTCCTGAAGTTTATCAACTTTTTCTTAGCTTCAGTCTATAACTTATTCCTATTTGATGCCCTATTTTATGAGCTTATTCCTTTTTGTTTCTCTCCTCTTTTTGTAAACATAAGAATTACTTTTTGTTTTCTTCTTTCTGTTATTTCCTTCTAGTTCTTTGTTACATCCTTTCCTATTATTAGGGGAGAATTATCATCATGGCATGACAAAACTGAAATATGTGCCTGATGAATGGCAAAAAAATGGTGGCAAGAAAAGGTTAAGCTGCACAGCAATAAAACCACTTACTCTGTACTGATCCTTCTTACTTCCTTATATTTCTTTTCTTTAGCAACACTGGGGCCACACTGAATGAACCAGCGCAGCTACAAACAGGAAGTACAACAAAACCTCACAGAGCTCATGCAGCCTCCTAAATTTCTGAGGCCAAGATGACCATTATTTTAAGTAGGGGTGATGTCCTGAGTAGCAAAACTAAATTTTTGTATAAATATAATTTTTTCCTGGGAATTTGATGACAATGAAAAAAAAATAAAAATTTCCCTTTTCAAGCTGAACTTTGATGACCTTAGTTGGCAGCTATCAGATCTTGCTTCTATCCTGAAGCCCCACTGACAAATGGTAATCATTCTGAAACAGTGTCTCTCAAAACACAAAAACCTACCACAGTCATAGATCTCTAGAAATAACTTGTATTTCTTGTGTTTCAGTTTTCTTTATTTACTTGACAGTAACATTGTTATGGGCTCTCCCTAGACCTGCTTTGACATCACTTTGCCATCTTAATTTGACAGATCACAACTGTCTCTGTTGTCTGACAAGTTCTTTCAGCATGAGGGTTTCTCATTGCAAGAAAATCTCCACAGACAAGAAGTATAAAAAGACTGAATCATAAAATTCCACACACCATCAGACAAAAATATGACATAAGAGAATAGATGTTTAGCAGATATCAGGATCTTTTTTTGAAGGAGGTAAAATTTAACATAAAGTTGCACCGAACACAGTAAAGATACAGTATCTTAGCTCTTGTAAAAATAAACCCAGGTATGTAGGGAGTCTGTTAACATCTAGGTAAACCAAGCTAGATGGTTCATTAATGTTTATACTATAATTAACATTTTTTTCTATCAAAAAAGGCTCTATAAACAGGTATATTTTTATAATTCAAGTGTAGTAGTTTCTCAAGTTAATTAAGACTACAGTTTTTGTGCAATATTCTTTTTTTAAGCCTTGAAGGCATGGAAACAAGCAAATCCATATGCAACAGGATGAACTGAAGAAGTGCCTTTAAATGATCAGGACCAGGAAGGAAATTTGGTAAACTTGGTCACTAATTAAAATGTTTCCGTCTGGGTCATAAGAACAGGTAATAAGCAGAGAGAAAATTAAGGAATATATAAGGAAAAACTGTGACCAGCCCTAATGAGATTAATTTTGTAAAGAACCTGATCACAGAACTCAGACTACATGGAAAAGGATTATTTTACTATGTCTCATGAGAAATACATCTTTCAGGGCAATATCTGATACAGAGACGTTATTTGCACCCTATAGATTACCAGAGTTGGGTAGCTCTCTGGAAAACACTGCCGGTGCAATAAAGTAGATTGATTCCGTTTTTAAGCCTTTAGAGGACAAGGGCTGGGGCAAACACCAGCCTAACTGTTTCAAGTCCAAAATCAGGCAGAGTCCCCTGCTGAGTTCTGAATGATGAATTAAGTGGAATAAGAACCAGAGAACCTCTGCCTGTGGAGAGCTTCAGTCACAGCATGAACATCCTGTAGATACTGAATACCTTTTTGGCATACCACCTCGTTTTTCTTTGGACCTGGACAGTAGAGGAGAAAATAATAAGGGGGAAAAAGGTGGCTGTTATAAAAAAAAAAATATTGTGCAACTCAGACCAGTGTTACCATTCAGCGCTGCTGTATACCTGATATGATGAGTCCACCTACAGGCTGTGTTACAGCAGTGCCTGTACATGTTAAGAACTTTCTCCAGAATCTTTTAAAAAATATTGCCTTGAAATAATTTTAAATAGCTCTCTTGCTACTTTTTTTTTTTTTTCTGGATAGTACTTCAGTAGGAAAACTCACAAAAAATGTATTCTCAAGTAAAGCTGAAAGTTAAAGCAAGAAGACAGAGAGAAACTGGATGCTATTACAACAAAGATGGACTATCAGGGAGAGTATCAGGGAGATGGACATCAGGGAGGGTATTTTTCTAGAATTCTAAGTCAAAAAGACCAGTCCTTTCTAGGCCTTTTGGCTTGCAACTGGAATACAGGCTACTAGCTTGAAAAAGAAATTTGTGAGAAAGTGGCTAATACTCTGAAGTGAGACCCAAGGATTACAAATAACCAACTCCTTTTCTTAATCTTTAAAGGCTCCAGTATTTTGCACATTTCCTTATGTGCATTAAAAGAACAGCAATTGGTACTCTTTGGTTCATAATAATAAAAGTTTTATAATAGCACTTTCAACAGTAATTTAGTAACCTCAAACATCTAGTGGCTTCTACATTTTCAAGGATAACTTTCAGAGCTTCTTTCCAGCAAACCTGACTACTTTACACTGTTACCAGCTTTTGCTTTCCTGAAGGCATGTATTTATTATTAATTTTTTACATCTGCATTCTCCAAACTAAACTTTACAATTAGCCTCACAATTTCAGTATTTTTTTTCTCCATTGTCAAAGCAACAGAAGAACCCAAATTTCTGTCTCATGGGAACTCCTCACATTTTGGGTTATAAAGACATCTTGATTATTAATCAATGCAATAATGATAATATAATCAACGACATGTAATCTGAGTGCCAACAACAATTTCTACCCTTAAGTTACACTGGGACCACACAAGTCAGAGACAGAGGAGAGGGCATGAGCAGTTAACCTCTGTTCCATAGTCTAATACATCTTAGTAAGTGTCCAACTCATTAGACAGCGATAGAGTGGCTCATATGTGTAATTAATTATTGGCAGGTTTACTTTCAAAAAGGTGCCAGATGCTATGCATTTCCTAGTTGCTATCTGGATCTCTGATCTATAGTGTTTCCTGCAAGGTTAAACATCTGTTCAGAACATACTTCTGCACACAGGAACTTCAGTAAACCAAGAGTTAAATCAAAATCAAATGAATGTGTATCCTCTTTCTGGTATTTGTAATGATATCCCTTTAAAGATGTCAAAAAGGAATATTATGTGAAAGAAAAATGTTCTGTAACTTGTGTTGGGGTCATTATAGTTTGAAGATTTCAATGTGGATAAATAATAGAGACTTCTTTTGTGGCACCTGCTCTTCAGTTCTCTGAATTGGCATCTGTCTTGTCACTAGTAGCATACTCTAAAAAAACTTTGAAAGTTGCAAAGCTTTGAACCTTGACTCTCTGGAGTTGTTGTAAATAAATAGGTAGATTTGAATATACATTTAGCCCTTCAGCATTTCTTTGTTCCTCCCATACAGACTTCTGGAAAACTGGTGGTGTTTTCTGTCTCCATGTGTACCTGACTCATTGATGTTTTTAGTAAAATCCATGATCAGCCTCAAAGTGTGTGCAGAAACATGAGTACACTGTGGAGCCTTTCAGTAAGACACTATGAGCTAATCATACCAACCATAAAGAATTTCTTAAAACAAATTTCTGACACGTCTATAAATGGCAGTTTGAAATTCATGAACTTTATCTTTTTCCTGCTTATGAATGGATGAAAACATGTGCATGCAGGTTTTCAATCAGCAGCAGTATTTTAAATTATATCTATTGGAGGATTTCATGCCCTGTTTCAAAATGACCTATGGTTTTCTTCATGGTAAAAACTTAATCTTGCAAATTGCTTGCAGAAATTCTTAAAGTAAAAAAGGAAAACACAAACTAACCTACTGAAAAAAAGCATTATCTGTAAATCATTATTATTCCAAACTCATTATCTAATCAGGGGTTAATTTCAGACAGGAGTGAAATTTTTCTGGGATCTTTTTGCAAGTCCCTATAGTGAAGATAAAAAGAAATCTATAAATAGGAATCCTACCACAAACTCAGGAAAACCGTCTTACAGAGGACTGGGTCAGGAAATTCACTGGATTTAACTGCACTGCGCTAAACATGCAGCATTACCTCTTCCTAGACAGAGAAGAACGTACACTTAGACATCTAGGGCACATGGAAGGAAGGAGTGGGATGTGGCATGGCAGAGAAGAAGTACATTATGAACTTAGCCTTGCAAATCAATTCAGAGTTCCTGACCCAGTACAAACCAAATAATCCATAGGATTCCTCATCCTTACTGAACAGAGTGACCACGTCCAGTGAGACACCTATTGCAAATGACACTGGCCTGACCTCTCCACAGAAAGTTTTAACATTCACCTTGATTTCTAACAGGGATTCCCTGATGTCTAATAGGGCTGAGTTCCTACTGCTCCCTCAGTCTTGCTTTATCAATTGTTTTCCTGCTCCTCATGCTGCAATACCTACAGTGTTGTACCAATACCATACATTACACAGTATATTACAAACGAATCGAGTGCGATTATTTTGAGTTGCTGTTCAGTTCTCCATTTCTTTACTAAACGATGATGGCATATCTCAAATAATAGTGCAGAGCAAATATTGAAGGGGATTGAGAAACACACCCTAACCCAAAATACGGTATCTTTTTTCTAAACAGATATTTGTATTTGAGAATACTGTGCAAAAATAGCACCTTTTAATCAACCTCTGTTAAACTGCCTGAAACTGGACAACACATTGAAAAATTATCAAGGGAATAAAAGGCTGATCCTACTCATCCAGTGTGATTATGTAAGTTTCATGTTCTCAAAAAAATCAGATTAAAGTACATACAAAGCTATGCAGTCACATAATTGCAAGAGCTCTCTGAAATCTGAGACCAAACTATAGCTGGCATGAGCCTTATATGAGGCTTCCGTGAAAAGACAAACTTCATTATGCAGGGAAAGGAGAAAATGTCTCAAACTAAAATGAGCTTCAAGGTAATGATTAAAGAACTTCTTATCTAAAAAATGAAAATCAATTAATATATATACACACATGATCACATATATAAAAAATCAGAAGAAAGGCTTATTTCAGTGACATAAGCACTGACCATCTTTGATGCCTCAAGGGAAAATGATACATTCTTGACTGCATCTACAGTTAAGATGCAGTCAGCTGCAGAAGAAGGAAAAAACCCCACTGTTTTCTTACTGATTTCTGCAGGTGGCTAGCTGACACTGAAGTGCACCTGTCTATCACCATGTGAACAAATGCAGTCATGACAATGTTAAAACAAATTAAGGTTAAAGCAGACTATCATTCCTTGCACAATGTGGCACAGAGAAAATGGTGATTCACGGGCTCAAAAGTCACATAGAAGCTCCAAAGGCATCCAGCAAATACATGACATTTTTCCTCTTGAGAAGCTGGATTGAAGACTATATTTAGGAAGAATTTTTAAAATAGTCATAATGACTACAAGTAACACAGATTGCAATAATTGAGGGTAAGCCCTGTTAAAGTTTTCCAATTATATTTACCCTCATTAGGTATTCTCTTGGTGGAAAGGCTACGGCATCCTGTAGTATTTAACTTCTTTTTATCTCTTCTTTTTGATACATCGACCATATCAAGCTCCTTGCATTAAACTTCATGGCATTTATCTCCCATCCATCAATCACTCTCGTGCCCTGCTCTCTTGATACCTCTGCAGTGTGTGCGTCTTTATTGAAGTGCTGACTACAGAACCAGATAGTAGGAGTTTTACCAAATTTGAGCACAGAAATAAAATCACCTCCTCATCAATTCTTCCAAGGCACTGGAAAAGTCTTTTGCCTCAGCACTGAGCTAAGGGAGCCAAGCATCCCAATTATTTTGGCAATCCCCACATTCTTTCCGTGGATTTGTCCCTCATCTCCTACCCTCTAGGATGGACCTAAGTCTGTGCTCTTTGCTCCTAGAAGTTGGACTCAGCATCTGGATATGTTGAAATCTAGCTTTTTCTTGAGTTTTGGTTAGTCCAGAAAATGATTCAGCATATCTCTCCAATACAATGCCTTTGCTTCCCATTTTATGTATCTTCACCTAAGCACTTAGTTTTGCCGGGAAAAATTCAACATTATAAAAAAGACTGCTAATAAATATAGCAAAATAGGATGAAAAATTGGATTATAGACATTTCAGCACCATGAATAGCTTAAGGTTTTATTTACGAGTTGTTAATTAGAGTTAATACTAATTTTAAAAGCATAGAATTATTTATTTATTCCTTTCCCCTCTTACTTGCTAGTATTTATTAATTTATTTATTTTGTTCAAGATGCTGGCTACATGCTGTCCTACAGACTAGAAGGTCAATTACTGTAATTTTAATCAGTTGAAAGAAAGCATGCCTGGACACACAAATAAAAATATTTTGGATGTGGCAGAGTGAGACAAAAGAATGAGAGAACAATATGTACAGGGAAAAAAAAGTTCTGCAAGAACATGCATTTTTCCACTTTATAGCCTCTGTGCTCCTGAACACGGAAATACAAATGTTCCAAAAAGTTTCTAAGAGAAACACAAGGGGCATGTTAAGCTCCAAAAAAATAAACTTTCCCCAGAGAGTATAAGGGATTTCTGGATTACTATAATATTTTAAGGAAAATGGTCGTCCTGCTTTTCCTAATACAAAATTCAGTATTCTTGAAGGAAATCAGAAACTAATTGTGCCAGTATTGGTAGACGCCACAGTGATGTCACACTTGAGGTCTTGAGGAGCTTTTAAAGTAGTGTCATTTAGCACCCAAGTTCTATCTGTAGTTTCCAAAGGAATGTTTTGAGCAATTTTTCAATTGTTTCAAGAAGTCTCCTGTCAAACACGATACAAAGCTAGTCCATCACCACCTCTACTGAATATTTTCATAGGGCCACGTGGTGAGTTAATGAGGAGAAACAGATTCTGCTCTTATCAGCGCAAAAACATTCTCTCTGTCATCTGACTTGAATTGTGCCTGTATCAGAAACATATCACATGTACACCAAGGAATTAATCAGAGATCCTTTGGAGAAGGGCTACCTGGCTGACCTTCTACCCAGTTAATGACATAGCAAAGTAAAAGCATCGGCGAAGTTTCTTTGGTACCTCACTCAAGAGAAGGGAAAGCATTCTATGTGACTGTGTTTCAACTGTGGGCCTACTCTTACAGTTCCAGACACGCCAAGAATAGCTGTAGTGGAAATATTTTTACCCATCTGTGCTTGACAAAAAGAGGATATAGCTTTTCTTTTGGCTATATATCAGATTACATTTGCCTGTAACATTTTCACCTAAAAGCTAGAATGTTGTAATGCACTTTACATGGAGGGAATTTGCAGACCATATGGAAACTAGTTAGTGAAAACATATCTGTGCAAGTGTTAAATGGAACTCCACAATGAGCTCTGCTAAGCTCAAATATGTGACCTACACATATTGCACGTTTGTTTCCAATTAGATTCTGTACGGACGATTCTAACCTTTGCAACTTCTGTTCTCAGAGGCATTGGAAGAACCTCAGTTGACAAACCACAGCAGTGTTGGGCTGGTTCTGGTATGCTCTGTTTGAAGCATTCAAATGCAAATAAATCCTTTTTAACCCATCACTGAGGATATTTTCCACTTATAAAATATTCTGAGAAGTTGATGAAACATTTGAAATTCAGTTGAGTGTAAGATACCTCTGAAAAAAGAACTGGTTTTGGAAAAAGGAGCAAGTAACTGTTTCAGTAATTAGCAATTCAGTAATTTTAGTGGAGTAAATAGATGAGGAGTTTTACCAATAAATATATTCTGCAATGCCAGATTACTACTTGATAGGGTTCCTCTGTTACCAGTCACATTTGGGGATTTACCAGAACAAACAAGAAAAATGAACAGTTTCAAGTATTAGTGGCCTAAGTTTTTGTTGTAGACTGACCAGATCATTGCAGCCTGTTCATTTCAACTCTAATCAAAAGTTAAGAAGCCATTAAGATATTAAGTATAATTTACTCTAACAATAGATCAGCCAGTCTTCCATGGGACAGAATGATGATAAAATGTGATGTAAAAGGATACGACTGCAAGATTTTTCACCAAAGGTCTGAGGCAGCTGAACTACTACAAAAAGGTGAAATCATAACTAAGTTGTATAGACATTTCCAAAAACATATTGACAACACCTATCTGAAAGCATCAGATATTCTTGAAAGTTTGCATAATTAACCTGTTTTAAAAGTATTAAAATTAATTTTGTTCTCTGCTCCCTTTTATTTTGTGCTCTTCAGTATTTACAGTCAGCTATAAAACTGTGCACATTCTTACCAAATCTGAAAATGATTTAGCATTTCTTACACACACACATGCACAAGAACACTAGAAAGAGCTTCAGGAAAAAGCACATGCCATCAAGCATGTCTGACAGTATTCAGATTTTAGCAAAATCTGATAGGGGAAAAACTTCATACCATAAGGAGGTTTTGAAAAACAGCAAAGAAGGAAAGGTATCATTATGTCAAGCTTGAAAGTACATGCTTCATAGAACACAACAGATATTTTTATGGTGATCAATTTGAAAAACAGACAAGTGCCTTAAGACTTAATTACGTAGAGTTTATTTCCTCCTTTTTGATTCTTATAACTAAAACCTTTACATATAAAGTAACAAATTAAACTATTGCATATAAAACTGTCAAGTTAATTACTGCTTGCCAGTAAAAAAAAAAAATCAAATGTCAATTATCAAAGCCCCACAGGAATTCTATGCACGCTCATATCTTGAATTACACCACTAAAACCCTCTGTTTCGCAGAGTCATTACCTGCAGAGCACTTTCAAGTACTTCAAGACTACCACTGGCTTTCAGTAAGCAATGAGAGAAAATTTCTCAATGTAAATCAGGAGAGAATTTGGAATTCTCTTTCAAAGGCAACTTAACTAGGCAAGAATTCAGTTTAGTTGAGAACAAGGGTCTCAGAGAAGCAATGAACAAAGAAAAGATCAGAAGTACACAATGACTACAAAAGCAACTCTCTGAATCTTCTGTTAAGAATAAAAAAAGCCCAAGTATTTCAGAGGTAGCAAAGAGAAATTCAAGTCTTGCACTGTAAAAATCTATGGTGTGCTTGGATTTTTTACTTCACAGATTGCTATTTCAATATCTTGGTAAGAAAGGACTGCTTTTTAGAAGTCAGGAATGAGAAGGTTAGACATAACAGTAAAGAAAAATGATGGGAAGGACATTACTTGTTTTGGAACTCAGTGGTCCCAATGTTTTCTGACTCTGAATTGGGTGGCTAAGTCATAGATGGGGCAAAATCTGGAATGACACTCCAAACAGTTATCAGAAACATTTTACAGCAAACAAATCGTGCTTCTCTCTAGATAAGCAGTGAGTTAAAATACTGCCGTATAGTTGTGAGGTTCCTGTGACCTCTAGCTTTTCAGTCTTTGTCATATCCTGGGAACTGTTGTAGCCTTGTTTATGCTATGGATCAGACCAAAAAACAAAATCAGAACAACATCAGTGAAGAATTTTTTTAATCAGGTAAAACCAAGACAATTTTAGTCATATTTTACAAAAACTACAGTGCAATTAATCAATTGCCAAATGGAAAAGGATAATGCTGCTACAAATTTTGCAACCAACTTCATTGAAATAAGATATTTAAGAATGTAACCCATCAATTATCTTACAGTTATCTCAATGTGACTCTCAGACCATTAAGTTCAGGTGTCATTAACTGAGAAGTGCAATTGACTCACAGCTACAAAATTAACAAAATAAATAACTGAAGCTTCTGAGTATTACTAAGCTACTATACCATTCCTTGGTATTATTAAACAATAATATTATTAAACAATAGGAAGAAAAAAGAAGAAAATGTTCTAGAAAATGTCAGTTACAAGATGTAAATATTTCTAGTAACAAGAGCCAACACTGTGAGATGTAAGCATGGAATTACTATAGAAAAACTGTACACTAATATTTAGGTAAAACGCGTGTATAACAGAAGGCGTTCTGGAATTTGAACACAAAGCTGTATTTTTTTCTGTGTAGATCCTCACATATTATAAGCCTTTTCAGAATGAGACTTTTTCCTCTCAATAAGCAACAATACCATGTAAGAACAACCCTGGAAGGAAAATGTTTACTTGGCTGAATATATTCCTCTGAATACATGACCTGAGAGCAGTGCATGCTCATGCAAATTCCCCCTTCACTATTTTAGCTGCATTAGTACTGAGTCACTACTTCATGAGCTTGCCATATTTGCACTCCCTGCATAATCTCTGCATTACTTCCTGGCTCATTTATGAGACAAATTTTCTAACTATGATGTAGTACAGCACAAAAACCCCATAAAAATCCTTGAAAGTGGTCAAGGACACTTTTCTTTGACATTTATCACTTTTTATTCTCCGTCTAGGGACAGCTCTTTATGTGCCTGTGTGAATCCAGCTGACCAGCTTGAGGAAAGAACAACTCTACTAAATACAGATACATGCATCAATAATGTTGGAACATAGTCTTCTTTTTACTTTCTTCTGTGGGAATAGATTACACTTTTTAATTTTATTTCCACTGGTTTCTCAAAGTCAGGCTGAAGCACTGAATTATTCTGAGGAGAGAAAGGCAAACTATAGAGAGGATTTTGCATCCTAAGGTGACAGGATATATCTTTACACAGCATCTGAGAGAAAAAAAAGGGTACAAAAGCTACCACTTTTAATTCCTTTAAATGAAATTAAATTCAAGGAAGTGAAATCACAATGTATTAACAACTGATTATTTATCAAAAATAGTAAGATAAAGTCTAGTGAAAATAAAAAACTGTTCATATGAAATGAATAATAGCTAAAATAATATAATCTTAGAAACAGTACCTTCAATCAATAGCTCTTGTCCATGGCTGCCCAATAATGTTCGAGATAGGAAAGGGGCAAAATCAACAAAAATTTCTCGCAGGAGAGGAGCCACTTTTTCTAAAGCTCTTTCAAGCTTTGCAGTGATACTGTGAAAAAAAAAAAAGACCATGATTGTAAGAACACTTCACAATAGAAGGTAAATGATGTAAAATCACAACTGTTTTTAAAAGTTTCTGTAAGCTTCTTTAGAAAAGAGGATGATCATAATTTGATTAAACTTTACAGTTTTTAAATGACTTTAAGTAAATGGAAATGTCATGTCAGAGTCAGCAGTGTGTCAGTCTCATAAATTCTACAGTATTTTCAGAGTACTCCAGAACAAGTAAAATTTTTATTATCCGTTTCAAACATGATATCAGATTCAAGTATAGGTCTATTTTACCATCTCAGCTTAAATCTGATTTTACACACATTTGAAATCTTGAAAAGATAATCTTCTTATTCACTGAAACAACCACAAGCAACTTGCTTGTTTATTCAAGCTTTCAAATAACAACATTTGATATTGCAAGGCAGCATATGACAAAGTGTTCTAGCACAGATATCAAGAGAACCAATATTCTTTTATTCAACTTTGAGGGAACATGATCCCAGGTAAATCACTTTGCCTTTGCATTTAGACTTCTCTGCCTGCTGAGGCTGTTTGAAGCATGGTATGGTCCTCAAGTTTTTCTTGTACTTCTGTTTGCTTCTTAAATACCAGAAATAATATTCCTTTGTCTGGGGACACAAACTAGCGATAGCCTGAGAATGTCAGCAGTGTGCTAAGGACTGTACTCTTTAAGGTTCCTTCTTCCCTTTTAAAACTTGACAGGGTGTAACACCTTTGCTCACTGGAACTCTTACGCCAAGATCAAAAACCTGCTGTGTTACCTTAAAGAAGTAAACTACTACTTTAAAATGGAAATGCACTTGCATACATATTCTGGTCTACCAAGAACTTTTGCTGTTCTTTTTCAGATTGCTGATGGCTGAAGGGGTTTTCACTGTGCTTGCATTATGGCACTAATATATTATTGGCATTCAAAAGTGCAATTATAGGAAGAAGTTACATGTATTGACAGAATCTAAGAGAATGAACATTGACATTTAAATTTTATACTTTATCTACTATCTATAAACACTAAATAAATGTGGATGTTTTAACTCAGATCACTTGAAGATCCCTACGTTTAAAAAGAAAGCTGATATTATAAAAACATTGGAAGCTTTCCTTCATTAGCGTGAAATTATTTTACTGAACTTCTATAGCATATTTTCTTTCAGTGTGCTCTCATCCCATTTAAAATTCAGATAATGATTTTCTAATACTCTAAAGGATGGATTCCTATCAGCAGCCTTTTAAGGCTGTTTTAAAAGGATTATTTGAAGTGAACTTCACTGTGGTAAAGCCTCTATTGACTGTAGTTGAAATGCAGGCGACTAGCTTAGAGTTTTTAATTTTCAACACGAATCTAACCCAAGCTTTTGCTGATAAGAGACAAAAAACCTTCTAGATTCATGTAGACTTATCTAAACCATGTTTCAAAATATACTTTTATTGTAAATAGTTTTATACAATCCCTAATTTCAAAGTTAACTCTGAAGATTTCATGTAACATTGAAAAAAAATTCAAGTTCAAATGTTTTTGAATTAAGATCAATTTTTACTTAAGAATCAAGCAACATTGGAGGTACAGGTATGCTATTAATCAACACCTTGGAAGAGCTACTAATAAACAACTTCTTATCAAAGGGACAGCTGATGGATCTTGTTTACTATGGACATATTAATGGGCAATTTGGAATAGTATTCTGTAAAAAAATGAGATCAAAGTTTAGCACTTTTTAAAATGCATATTGAAGGACAGAAATTAATATTTAAATAGAGAAAGAAGAAAATTCCTGGTGCATTTACATGTTGAAAACTGAGTAGAGTTCTGATCCTTCAATTCCGGAAAGAACAAGCAAAATCAAGAAACAAATCTACATAGAGATTCCAAAAGATTTTTTGGGGAAGTGGGTGACCTATTCACTGCTTTTTCTGTACTCACACATACAAATGAGAGAGACTGAACCTATTCTACAGCTGTTTCTAACATTTATTATATCTGCTAAAGCATACTGTGATCATTAGGGAATTCCCTATGGAGATTAATGTAACTATTTTTCATGACTGAATGAAGAGATTTTAAGGGGTCTTTGTGAAGAAATAATATTTTTTTTCCCTCCCCATTTCTGGACCTTCAAGGAAAATAAATTAATAGCTCCCAAATTAAAGATTATTTAATTTGCAGATTAAAGACAACACACATCAGAAAACAAGCTATATAAAAACACATATAACATATAATATATATTGCTATAATATTTACTCTTATTATAAATTTATAATTTTTTAATATAAATGTATATGCAATTTATATATAGAAAGGTGGTAAACTGTGACAGAAAAGATTGAAAGACCAAACTAAAAAAACCCACTTTTAAAACTGTGAGCAAAATGACCAAATAATCCCATGGGAGGTTCTTACTACCTCCTGCTTGAATTGGTCACAAGAAAGTGCAAAGAAGGATGAGGGCATACACTGTTCCAGCCCCAAGTATACTACCTTCCCAACTTCATTCCAGGACAAACCTCTACCTCCAAACCAAGACTATTAAATGTCTAAGAGTCCAAAATTATTCTCCTCCTCACTTTCCTCTGCTCAGTCTACAGCCATAATCAGATCTTCCTATGCAGCTGCTATAAGGGAAGGCTTAGATACATCAGCTTTCGTGTCACATGCTCTGTCTCCATAAACAACTCTGATTTTTAATCTCATAAAAGCTATAGCACAATGAATTTATATGACATAACAAAAAAAATATTATCAAAATAAAGGTCTAGTTGTTTCTTAGGCAGAAGAGGTGGAGTTGGGAGGGTGGGCAGAAGAAAGGAAAAAAAGTCCAGAAGACATTTCTTGGGTTGATTAGATCACTTATTAGGTCACTTACTCCTCAGAGTACAACTACATCTAAGTTGAAATTCTGAATTCAAAATTTTAATTCCAGATTTTGCAATTCTGAATTCAAAATTTTAATTCCAGATTTTGCAACTCAAGTTTTTCTTTGATTCCAGGAGAAAAAAGTTAAAAATGCTTGTGAAAGCACAATAACATTGCATTTGTTATAACAGCTGAAAAAGAAACTAATTAATGATCCAATGGAATTTTAACATACTTATTTAATTTTAACAAATTTTAGCATGCATTTCTCAATTTTGAAAAAGACTTGTCTCTCTGTGAAGCATTGTCTTAGCATATGAAGATAAGAAGCAGAAGGAGTGCTTTAATTACACCACAATTTTATCAACTTGCCTCATGAAACAGTCAAGCAATAAACAACATCATACAAATGACTATTCTCTCCTTGAACATTTGCACCTTTTTGGAGTGGAACCAACAGCTCTTCTGCCTTCAGCCTGTCCCTGCACCTATTGCTGTGATTCCACCTGCACAACTTATCTGACCCTTCAGGTAGGACCAGCAAAAAAAAGGCATTTTTTCACTGTATGTTCAATCACTGAAGCGCTGTTACTTTTTTAATGGGTTATGTAGGGCGCCTGATTTAGATTTATTTCCTTTCCAGCTTATTAGGGAATGCAATCTCTTGTTCATGAGCTTCTAAGCTTGTCACCTCGTGAACAGCCTGTGAACACCTAGCTTGCTGCCTGCATTCCAATGCTCTTACAGCCATGCCTTGCAGTGGCCAGCCAATTAAAGAACACTTGGCCACTCCTTAGTATGTCCCACGTCAGCTTTTGAGGGCAGATGTGTGTGCACCTTGAAAAGGTCAAAAGTCTGTCTTTGAAGTGCTGCAGCAAAATCTTTACACAATAATAACCTGTTATACAAGATATCTAATAGGAATTTCAGAGGGCATTTTCCTGGCTGCCAGTCAGGGCAAGAGAGGGATTAGCTACCCCTGGGCACGAGTCTCTTGCAACACCAACTCAGATTGGGTGCCCCATTTAGTGAGCTGCACAAATACAGGTCTGTTTTTGTCCCGTCAAGTTTAATACAGGCTTTGATTTGCTCGGGAGAGGTTGAGTCTCTCCTTCCACTTCCTAGTGCTCCACTACCAATTTGTACTATCATTATTGAATAAAGAAAAAAACCACCCAGCTGAAAAATTACTCTAATGAAGTTTTAGTGTCTGGCATAGTTCGAACAGGTTAGACTCTTCAGCTGAAAAACTCAGACTTTTCAGTGAAGTGTTACTTTAGTATATATATCCTTAGTACCCAAAAAGTATATACACAGTAGCATATGTATAACTACAGTAATGCACATTAAATCACCTAATTTTTTAACAGTATTTTAGGAAGAGAAAATATAATTAATATTAAAAGATAGAACTTGTGTACCTCATGTTTTCAGCTGAATCCTCCGGCATTGGTGCAACAGTTTGGACAGCTGGCAGATTTTTGCTTGTAGCACCATTCACAAAGCTGGATGACGAAGAGGAAGAAGAAGATCCTGAGTCTACTGCACCTGTCCCCCAAAAAACATAAACCTCAATTCAGTCTTAAGAAGCAAAACTTTTAAAATGGTCCTTGTATTATTAATCTACTTCTAAGTATGGAAATAATGTTATTTATTCTAACATAGTGAAAACCTTTCCATAGGATTATCATAAAAATTAACACCTTAACTTTGCTGGTATAAAAATAATAACCTTGAAATCTATTGAAAATCAGGCAAAAGAAATCCTTACCTCATTTCCATTACTCCCAAATTATATTCCAAAGTTGAAAATAATTTTACATCATCCTGTAAAGCAAGATCTTTCTAAAATAAAGGTGTATTTAAGATGAGCTTGAGTGGAGAATAGAATTTTAAATGTTCTTAAAAAATATTTGTATATGTATACTTGGCTGCCCATTTGCAACTACCGGCAGACAATAAAACAGAAATTAAAAAATGACAGGGAAGATAGAAAATGTATATCACTTCAGGAAGTAATGGGGGAAATTAGTGTCTGGGGAGTATTAAGACTCTAATTACAATTTTTCTGTTTCCTTCCTTGAGTCAAGGAGAATTGTAAGATCCTAAAAGTAAGAAGGGCAGTGGGGGTACCATTTCAATGGGTTGTGAACAGCTGCCCAGAAAAAAAGATGCACACAGAGCATACATTTATACTTTAACTGATCTGGGTCAGAGCTAAGGGCTAAACTTAGACTCTAAATGCCAATCTATCATGTTTGCTGAAATGGCACTGTGAGTTCAGCCTCTCTGAAGCAAACCAGCAAAGGCTCAGAGAGGCCATGAACAGCGAGAGTGCTGTGATAAATGCTGTCCCTGTTCTGCACAGTCCTTCTGCAACACATCACTGCAAGAGAGGTAGCTACAAACAGTCTTGTAGTTGGAGTTCAAAGCCTGAGGGACTGCAATGCTACCAGAGAAGAGGCTGACAGGCAACAAGATTTATCCAAGTTAGCACTGAGGGGTGAATAACCCCAGTTTAGAGATCAATTACATTACTCTGGCCATTTTCAGAAATGATAATTGTTAACTCCCTCTTTCTGGTCAGTTTTAGCAGTTGATACATCACTGTCCTTCGCATTACACAGGTATATATTATTTTTCAGTTTCCTGCAAAGATCTACAAAGCAGTTATGGTTTCTTAACTGCTTAAGTAGGCAGCAGTGAAGTAGAGGTCAAATGCTGGTAAGTGTGAAAAATACTCTGGCACCAGGATTGATTTTTTTTTTTAATTTGTCTTTAGATATCTTTTCTGATAAAAGAATTAAGGTAAAGATTGGAATTTTGACTAGCTCATTTAAGAACATTTACATTCAAAATAGTATCAAAAAGCAGTAGGATTTACTGGGCTTGCTGACACTAAAGTAGCTGGTGAGGTTCGGGGTTTAGATTAGGAACTGATATAGGCTGAATTTTTAATAGTGGGATTGGGAGATGGATTGTGGTTTACCCTGTGTGATCTGGCTTGGATTAAATACAAATTCTAAATGTATGGAAACACACTGAGAAACCCAAAAATATAAGGTAGGTTATCTCTCCTAACCTAGGAATCACAGCAACTTAACTGAGAATAGAAAAGATTAAGCCTTCACATATATATATGTTTCTGTGTGTGCATTTGTGTATTTATTCACTTATTTTTATTCATATATGCATAGGGAATACATATTTTTATTGTTTATTCCCTTTTCCTTCCAAAGTAAAACTTTCTTCATTAAGGCTGTTTAAAAATGCAGTTGCTAAGTTGTTCAACCAGCTAGGCTTCCAGAAGGTCAAAGAACTATTGGATTAACATAGAAATAAGAATCAGGATATGAATTACAGAAATCCAGTCTAAAAAACTATAAAGCCAGTTTCTTACATAAAAAGATGAAGGAAGAAAACCTATCTCCCCAAAGCTGCATTCACAGCACTAAAGGACTTCAGTAACATACATCTCATTAAATTGTGACAGTGACATTGACTGTGACAGTGATGGCAGATGGAATGTAAACACCAACTGCAACCCATGAATAACTGAAAAAAAACACCTTTCACATAAGTCCAGTACAGAATAGACAGTATAGACATAACTGTATTTCTAGAGTATCTGTGACATACTGTAAAAACAACTGTAAATAGGTTTGGGGGGACATCTAGTGTTCCTAAAAAATTGCATTCTGTTTCTTTTTTATCATAGTAAAATAATAATAAAAAAAAGGTGCTGTTCAATTAAATTCTGTAGACTACATTAAAATCATTAATAACATAGATATTTCATAGATTAAAAGTAAATCTTTCTGGTTTATACAAGTATAAACCAGAAAGATTTTAGATACTTTGTCTATATGTCTCAAAAACTGACGTACATGAGTCACTGTTTTGACTACCATAGGCATAACTTAATTAAAAATGGCAAAATAAGCATTTTAGCCTAATATACATTTAAATCTTTTCAATGTGATACTAATTTTTTAAACTGTCACTAATATGTTTAGCATTTCTAGAATGCTAATATAAAACTCAAATCTTCAAAAATTCAAATCTTCATAAAAATCTTTACTACAGAATTCAGTACATATATAGCTCTAATTAAACCTCATACTTGCTGAAATGCCATTCAATCGATACTTTTCAATTAATCAAGCTACTCTATAGATTAGGATCAAAAACAATTTCATTAAAAAAAACCAAACTGTAGGATCTGTCAAGAAAGGAGTCTTCAATTCACAGTGAATTTACCATGGTTTCTGCAATACTTACTGTCCTCTACTAAGCACAGTACTGGTGAAATGACTGATTTTAAAATGCAATTACTTACAAACAAGAGCTACTACATTCCAGCCAAAATAGTTCAGATCTTTAATCAGTGAGAAGACTGAAAAGCTTACTGCTATTCAGTATCATTTGGAAAACAAAGTTTCCCGTGTAGGATACTTTTTGCATGACATAAGAATACCTAAAAGGAAATCCATTCAAGATTAACAGAGTGTCTACACAAATGGAACTGTTAAGAAAAGCGATAACATTATTCAGAGTATTCATTCCTCTCATATGCTTCAGGAAAATTAGATTTTAAGTTTTTGGTTCATTTTTTTTTTATCATTAGAAAAATCAAAGTTCTATTACCAGGTATTAAAGGTAATCTGCAAAAGGAAAGAAAAAAAAATGAGTGTCTTCATATTACTCCATAAAGCAGAAGGATGTCAAAAGCATCCCCCTCTATTTGCTGCAACCCCAGAGAGATTTTCACGTTCTCAGCCCTTGACTGAAGTTGTGATATCCCTGAAGAGAGCTCTTCTCTCAAGTGCTTTTCCTTATTTTAGAAAGAAAACAGACTATAGCCAGACATTTCAAAGGAGTTTAAGTAAATGTCAGTTGCACTCAGTAAGGATTCATTTCTCAATGGAAACCACAGTCTCCATAGTCAACAGGCTCCTTCATGATAGAGAATCCCATTACTACTATTATAAATAATTTAAAAAGAAGTTCTAGTCCTCCTTCTATGGGTCACAATAAATAACTACTGATAAGACATGAATCCAGTTAGATTAAGTAGTTTCTTACCAAAAAAACATCCAAAAAGAGCATAATTTTCACTGACAAACAGCAATTGTCCAAAATATTCACCCTCTACAATTGACGTTATGTTTATTAAGTAGCTACTTGTCTTTACTTTCTTTGATACATAGGGAGGGATAATTGATATGTATCACATAAACATCCTCTACTGCAGAGCACTGGAAAAGTTAGCTCATTTCAATTCTAAACTACATTTATAAAACAATATTGAGGCTATTTATTAACTTATTTAAGGCTGTGCAAGTCCAATGTGCACTATCACAGATTATAAATATAGAGCAAGAGAAAACACTGTCTCTATTAAAGGCCAAGGTTTAATCTTTCCAGGTTTTATTTTGGAACTACAAAAACAGCAACACAAAGATGATTAAAAGACAAAACACCACTAAAGGTAACGAAACAAAAAGAAAGACAAAATGAGGGTCACAAGAATATTTAAGAACAATACCTGTTGTATTAATCATACTTTTTGGTGTAGCTCCTGTTGCAGCAAATATATTAGGTGTACTACCCGGTGGCAGTCCGCTCCCAGCTGTGGCAGCTCCAACGGTGGTAACAGCCAGACTGCCCGGAGGGGGTTTCTTTACTGGTACAACCACACTCCTGCGGAAAAAGAAACAGCGGATTACTAAAATTGTACCACAGAGCCAGGAAGAGTTTTTGATTGTGACGGGTTTAGGCTGTTGTATGATGGCATTCCTGAGAAACACATAATACTGCAAATTTTCTTAACCTTCCTGAAATAGGGTAAAACTCTGTTAACAGGCCCTAAAACCATGCTTCTATCCTTATTCTGCAGCTTTGTGCAATTCTAAGGAACATAATTTGTCTTTCAGTGCCCACAAAACGGAAAGACTCCACCACTTCAATAAGTTGAGAACACTGCTATCAACAGTGTAACACTGTAATGTGTTCTAGATTTGCAAAGATGTTAGCTGTCAGAAATTATGCCAGAAGTCTATATGCATGCAGTCATAAAGACTGTGAATTTGTTGATCCTAATGAAGTTACCTAAGATAACAATTCTTTTGCATTTCATCTGCACATCGGAAAATAGTAGGTTATTCCTCAGTACCATGAACACACCGGTCTTTCAAACAGAGGCAACCAAGGAACACAATTTTAGATTCAGCCTTCTTTCATCCTGATCTAAATCAATAGCACGATGTACATTGAACAGAAAAAATGTAACACAATAAATACTTTCTTTCACAGTATTGATATTGCTAAGGTTTAAAAAGCATCTTGACAATTTGAAGCTTTTAAGAAGAGAACAGGGCTTTCACACAAAAAGTGCAACATAATATCAAATATAAGCAGACAACATTGCACTCAAACAAACACTTTTTAACCTAATCTTAAATCATACTTGGGGTTTTTTAAGTGTGAAGACTTGCTCTTTGGAGACAATATTTTTTCAACACTGGGCAGTTCTCATAGTACAAGCAATTCTATTTATATTTTTCTTTTTGGTATTTCCATTTATCTATAAAACCCTCTTCTCCTTAAAAGTCTGTTTCAGTGGCAAACCTGAGAGAAAAACAAACCTGAAACAAATCATATTTGTATAATATTGAACCATATCTTTTCATCATAATGTTCATTTTCTGTTTAAGCAGATACACTCTTTAAAATTAATCACTGTGATAAAAAAAGAGCAAGAAAGGGCAATTATTCAGGGTGATGAGGCCACATTTTGCTCAAGAACTTCCTTCAGTAACTGTTTTGTTACACTTTTGTGTGAATATGATGGCACATAATGAATCATAGGGTGTGGCACAATGTTCCTATACATCTAAATCCTTCATGTCCCTGGATTTTAAAGACTGGTGGTGACAGTGTATAGAACAATCCATAAGCTTTTTTCCCTCACGCTCTTTAGAGGGCTGACATTCTGCATTCTGAACAACAGTTTTACCCCTACCCTGACGCACATACTGTTAGAGAGGTAAGTCTAGGCAGCCGATGGGTTTTTGTCTCAGTCCATTTACATTAGGAGGAGATGAGTTTGAACAATGCAATAGCTATTGATTAAGATAAGCGACCCTAAAATAATTGCTTTTGTCTGTAGTTAATAATCTTACAATCATTGCTCATATGAAGTGTTTACATAGCAGCAGCTACAGCTGAACAAAGCTGGGTCTACAGGGGTTAGATTAATCTGCTCCATAACACCATGAAATTTCCTAAAATTAGCCCCAATCTACATACAAAGATCTCTATTTCAATTAATACTTCAATCAAATATTTGAATTTGGGTTATAATACAGAATAAGTACCGAAAAGCAGATTCTTTGTATTGTCACAGAAACATTAGGACCTGTTTCTTAAGGGGGAGTGTTTCCCAATTATTTTAATTTCAAAACGAAACTACTGTCATTACCCACCACCTTTGTAGAGAATTGCAATAGAAAGGGTGAATGAAGAATGAATGGGAATATTTGTATGCTGGGGCACAAGAAGGAAAGACACAGGAGGAAAAGGCATTTTAGACTGGCCTGTTCTAAGGGCACATGGATAAACACGTCGTCAAGACCACAGGCAAACGCATAGCTTCATAATATAATCTGACCTTGCAGACAATACCTTTGAACACTGATGACTCAAAGAGCTTAGGAAGGACAGAGAGACTGTTGGCAGGTCCATAAAGGTAAAAAAAGGCATACCCAAAACCTGGAAAGAGTGGCCAACATATGAGGAGCCCAGGAAATGTGAGGCAGGCTTGACAGCTGTCATCCCATGCTCTCCATGCCATTGGAGCAGATCCTGGACCTCTATCTGTATGCAAGCAGGAAGGATGCCTGACTGCTGAACAGTCGCCTTAGACACACACTCACTCCAGTGTTTGAAAATGTGAGACAGTGTGAGTGAAAGACATATATTTTGGTTTGGGTTTTATTTTAAGAAAAACAATTTTCCCCTCATATAAAGTCTGGTATTAATATCTTCTAAATTGCCAATACAATCGCTGCAGAAATATTTCCTATTTTCCTGCTACTTTTCTAATGATGATGCTAAATTCAAGGTCTTCCTCCTTACATTCAAGCAAGTCAGCGGTCTTTCAGAGTGTCCAAAAGATCACCTAACTTTCATAGAAAAGACGACATATGTCAGCTTTATTTCTCAGTTGTAATAGAATCAGTTTGATCTGGAAGAGACCCTTAAGAGTCATCTAGTCCAATCCCTAAACGTACCAACCTGCTATAAATGTAATGATTATTTTCTTATGAGTGTAGTTTAGGACTGAAATACAGCTCCTATAGCAAGAAGGACAATCCTTCCCAGATCCCACAGCTGTAACGCTCTACACATGGTTGGCATCATTTCGCATGTCTAAATCACCTCATTAAGATAGGTCAGGTGTTATCAAACAACAAATTAACAAGAAATATCAAGAGGTATCTCTCTACCATAAGAATAGGGAAAAGCAGAGAGACAACATCATCCCAGACTGAAAGAAAATGCAGCTTTCTGACATGTCATACACGGTGACCTTGTCAAAATGTCTCATTCCTACTGATAAAACAAAATACAGTGAGTGAATACAGAATGACATCCAGACGAAGCAGACAGAAAAGCTGTATGAACAATAAAACAGAGTGGTCAAAAATGTGCAAAACAATAAGAGGGACAGCAGAACAAGAAACGTGAAAGAGAGTGGCTGCCCTTCAAGTAAAGAACATCTTCTTTTAACCAATCTAACCACTCCAACAGGACATACAGTGAAAACAGGCAAATAAAAACAAATCAGACTTATGCAACAAGTATTATACTTGAGCATAATATGATTTGAGGAATGAATTTACTGTGATAGATGCCTAACATGTATCTGTCAGGCATCCAGGTTTTCCTTTCGTGAAGGAACAGAAATCTAAAGACTAGAAGAAAAGGTTATATACACTTTCGTATTTCATTTTAGGCCTTGTTTTGTACAACGTATTTCAGACTTCCTAAATGTTCCAGAACAGTTGTCTGAATCATGCCATCATGGTCTCAAATGATCCCAAATGATTTAGTCAGCAAAAACTTAGTAGTAACTGTCTGTATCAACTGATTTTATTTCTGTGTTCATTGGGTGGTTTACAACTCTAAATATAACTCCTAATCACTGTTCTGTTACTCTGTGAGTGTCCTTTACCAGTTTTAAACCTGAGCCTGAAGTCATCGTAATTCACATCATGCTGAAGATGAGTGTTGTTGATTCAACCTGCATACTACTTATGCATTGCTGGTTCATTAAAAAACCTCAGCAAATAGCTACAGGATTCTTCTGGGGTTTAGAAATTTGCATGAAATAACTAGACAGAAAATAATACCATTAACGCGTTGAACTGCAAAAAGAGAAAATGGAAATTAAAAAAAAAAACCACCACCTTCTCAAATTGACTTTACTTAAATATTTAGCTACACAGTGCTGGTGACAGACAAATCAAGTTATATGGCTCTATATTTTCTCTCTCTCTTTCTCTGTGATTCACATTCTGTGTCTCTTCTCCATTTTAGAATTTAAAGGCTTTCCAACTTAATCACTGTGGTCAACATAAAGGTCAGAGATAAGCCTTCAATACTGGGTGTCTTGAGCTACCTATCTGAGCAGCAGCAATTAAATTAGAATCACTTTACTCTCTTGTGGGATATGTGAAACCTCTTAAGGCTGAATTAATATTCTTGCTCCTCCTCTCCTCCCCCACGGCAGCAGAAAGCATGTTGAAAAAAAAAAGTAAGGCTAAAAAGCTGCAATCGGTCCTGTAAAAGGAGGCATATAGGGGTAAACAGCAAGACAAAAATCCAGTACAATTTTCATCTATATAGCCAGTGAATTATATTAGAAAGTAGGGAGATGATGGTTTCTTCTCATTAGCTTCAGGCCAGATATACCTGCAGTTCCATGTATATGAATATGAAAAGACTCACACAGGTGACAAGGAGAGTTTTGAAAGGGCTACCTGGGTATAGATTGCTAAACAATAGACATGGGGAATATGATTACAGCTTGATGAAAATAAATCGACGGATAATATATCCAAATTTGGTTGAACCAAACCCATTTATAAATTTAGGATGATTTTGTTTCTAAACAAACAGCTAAGGTGGCAATGAGCTTTCCCTTTGTCTTCCGCTTTATTTACTAAATGAGTAACTAAGGCATTCTCTAGGAATACAGACAATGCAACTTCAGCTCTCTTCTCTAACAGGATCTGAAACCATACCTCATTCTCTGAAGTGTATTTTTAGTGCTACCTTAGAAAATTATATTCTAGAGAGAGAAGCTGTCAAGTATTTTCTTTGGACCAGTCCCCACTGCACAAAGATAATGAAAATTACCTTGAGTGAACTGGAACCAGATGAGTCCTTTAATTCCCACACCACTGATTAGGTTTTTCATTCATGTGTTCATACACTACTGTGATACCCAAAGTAATGGGGAATGCAGTGCCTAAGAACAGACAACACTTGTACCTGTCCCTTCTTGACTCATGGGAAAGGTGCTCTAGCTTTCCTCAATTATTTGTAATTAACTTAAAAAAATAACCATTTTTTGGGGAGAATACTAAAATGTATTTATTCATAACTAATTTTTAATAAGATTTCAGCAAAACGAAATCTATTCTTCAGCAATCATATTTTGGAGAATCTAATGACTCTAACAGGAATACGACCTTCTATTTAAATGACTTAGTAGACCAGTGCATACCAATGATCTCCCAAAGGTGGGAAATCACACAACAGATAAATATTGAACCTCTCTATTTTAACCTTCAGTGCATCTTCTATCACAGTTCTCGTCTTTTCTCATTGTCAGTTACTATAAAAGAAAAAAAAAAAAAGGAAAAAAGAACACCCCACCGTTGTATTCTAGAAAAACACGTAGATTCTCTGAGTAGTCCTTTTAAATATAGCATACATACATAAAACTAAAACATTTTTGAAAACAACCTGTCTCTGTTTTACTGGGAAGGACACGTATGAGACCTGACTGGATTTCACAAGTTGTACACCTTTTCTATCACCTTTAAAACTGGCCCCAAGGTCCCTCTATGGGAAAAAAAAAACCCAAAAAACTGCAAAAATCAAAACTAAAATACTTCAAAAATGTGTACCAAAATGTTTCCAGATATGTTCCTAAATACTTCACCGAGCATGGAAACTAAGCAAACTCGTAATCTTCCAGTTAATGAAGTGATAATGGATTAAAAGGGAAACACATCTTTAATAGCAAAAATAACTGATCTTTTCATTTCTAGGAACTCAAGATTTTCTGCTTATGCAAGCATGCTTCCCGTTGAAATAATTCTAAGAACAGAAAGTACATGTAAATTACCTCAGTTTGAAAAAATAAGAAACGAGACACAAAACCACAAGCAGTCTCTATTTCAATAATAGCATCCATCTAAGAAATCTCTACTAGAAAAAAAGTAGAGAGGAACAAGTGTAAGCTTCAAAATGCAATACTGAGTAGAATCAGTATCCTGCAAACTCAAAAACCATAATGATCTAGGTTGCATCTAGCAGGACCAATGCAAATTGACCAAAAAAAAAAAAAGACACAAGAAATCCCCAAACCCTAAAAATCAATAAAAGGGACTGATTTTTATCAGACAAAAGATGAGAAGGCAAAAAGGAATTATTGGTGAGTTATGCTCCATTAGTCGCAAACCTAGGTGAAATAACCCTTTGTGTTTGCTTCTAAAAATGTCAGCCTGGATGCCATTTTCAGGAAATTCAGTCTGACGTTAAAAGACATGTCATAACTTCGAGGATCTGGGCTCCTGTGTCCCAGAAATCTGTTTATATAGCTCATAATGTAATTATAGCTACCTTAAGACAGATGAGGCAGAAGGCAGCAATATATTGAAAACTAATTGAAAAATGCAGTTGTCCAGAAGTACTTGTGGGGAAGAGGTCTCTGAAAAGCTGCTCAAAGCTTCAGAGTTTGAAGTGAAATTTTTGATGTTGTCATTCTCAATCTATTGAAGAGCTGACAGACAATCAAACCCGTCTGGCTGCCTGGCAGCTCATTTTGCTGGCAGGTGGCAAACAATTAGACACACCAATTTGTGCCTCCTGATGACATTAAAGCATGAAACTAAGTTGTATGCAGGGCCTAGTGATTTGTGTGAAAGCATTTCAAAAATAATACTCTTTGCCGTGGCAACTCATTTCAGACTGCCACCTCCCATTACGGCTTTGAGTGGTGAAGACGACAGACTTGAGTTACGTGCGGCGCAAGGCCGCTTCTGTTCAATCCGTCACCAGCGCCCCCCGAGACCTCAATCCCCTCCTTTCATCAATATCACCTCATCATTTACATTCGATAGCACTTGAACTGCTGCATACATTAGCTGCACACAGATCCCATTTGATAAAACATGCTGGGCACTTTTGCTGCTTTTATGTTTCATTTATGACTGCGCAAATCCTACAGGAGAATACACGGTAGCCTGTTACAAAATTACTCTTATGGACACATTAGCAATGTACAATTAAAGGAACATGCAGAGCAAAACACATCATATTAAATACTAAAATATAGTTCTCAATTTCAATTCTATTTGCAGGAGTTTACTTCACATGGTGTTCACCTTCATCTGTGATCATAATTAAAGAAAATTACCTCAACTTTTCCTAGGCACTCAGACATCCAAAAGAAAAAAAAAAAATCTAGCCTCACAAGGACTAAGAATATCTTCAGATTAATGTGAAAAATATATTTCTCTAACTAGATTTGCTTATAAATATGGAATCACTGTGCTTATTTTATAAAACCTGAAACAAATAGAACCTGACAAAACAATACACTCCATTGCTCATGGTTCTCCCCAGGGACAAACAAGATGACCAATAGTCAAATTGCTCAGTGAAGTACCAAAAGCTGCATAAACTACAGCGACACAAGAGCCTACAGAAATACGCTTTACAGGCACAGTTTTAGCTTTAAAAAAACCCCAGTTTATCTTATTTAACTGTTATGTTATATTAGTAAACACAATTTCATTTACACAAGCAAGTATGGAAACACAATCATTCTATAATTTTTTTTAAGTTTTTCAATCATTATTGGGATACTATAGGAAACAAAATGTTCGGAAATCACCACTTGATAAAATTCATGCTGCTTTCTTAATTAAGACTTTAATTCATTCTACTGTTGTATCAATGTACTCTTTTCCTCCTACCCTTTGCTTCATCCCCAATGAAAAGTTATAGGGTCAGGATCCAAATGTGCTCCACCTTTGTAATTTGGAAAAGTGACACCATCACCATCTGTATTTGCCTCCTAAGATTGTCACAATGGTCTAGTAAGTACTCTGCCAATATGAAAAATCTGTACAGAGGAATACTTGCTTGAGCAGTGGGCATCATTCAATAATGCAGCCATGAAATGCAACTGGCTAGCTGAGGACCAGTGGGCTAAGAACTTCAGTATTTTTATCAAGATGCCCACAGGTCAAAAACATTTGTTTAGATGGAGAAAAGAATGTAACATTTCCTAATCTGCTGGATCTGCCTGAACTTGTTAATTTTCCCTTCTTAGTTGCTGGTTATACTAAAAATCATGATCTACCTCAGTCACCAAAATCACACAGCTGGATCATTTATTTAAGAGAAACAAAAATGATGTAAAAGTAGATTCTTTTGCCTAAACTTCACCCATTACCACTTTTTTTTCTTTTTATCCTGAAGAAGTGAACAATTCCAAAGGCTGACATGTACAGCGTATGCTACCAAGATACAAACACAGTGGTGCACTTTGTACAGGAAATCATGAAATTTGGTCAGCAGGGTAACAGGTCAGGGAAAAAACAAACCACTAAACTCACTAGCTCCTAAACTTATTAAGCATTAAATATGTATCAAAACCCATAAGCTCTAGGCATGAGGCACCTCTTAAATAATTCCATAATTCTGTATTATCAACTACTACTAATGATGTTCAAAAGGTACAAGCAGTCACATTGTTGCAAGAAAAATTAAATGGAGGTGCTCACATTAAATACAGGTTATTGCCAACCTACTGCAGGCCCTTAGAGTTTTTCATGCTTTCTTATAGAGCTATAATTTAGAAGTGCACAGTAAAATTCAGGTCTTCAATCACCTTGATGTCAAGCTCCCTCTAACAATGACAAAGACATCTCATGAGGTGATATGTTCCTTTTTAATTTAGCTGTCTGGCATTTTGTGAGTCAACCACAGCCCGCTGAATGAAATATTTTTCTTACTAACCCAGGTAGGAATTTAGATAAAGTAACTTTTTTGGTGATTACAGTTAAGGTCTTATTATTTCTACACGTAGCATGATTTTTTTATACTGCTTAATGTACCAGAATGCATTCTGGAATATGGTGGTTCCTCACAGAGGATAAGGAAAAATTCCTAACTCTATAGGAAGAAAAAATATTTTTCACTTCACATTGAAATCAATCTAAAATCAAAATATGCATATTGATGAACAAAAAAAAAATCATCTTAATGAAAAAGTTGCTAAATGAGCTTTGTCCAGAATGGTCTTAAGATGTAAACTATTATTAGAAAGGGATATATTCATTGCTTCTAGAGTATATTTCACTTTTCCTATCTTGATAAAATCATCTTTTTTACAACAGACGCTATCTGATGGCTAATTGAATTATTTCAGAAAAGCAGCCTCACTACTTATATAGAGAGAGACAAAAAGACATCAGATTTTTTTTATGGACTTCATAATGGAAAAGCACTTTATTTTTATTCTAAAATTCTGACATATCTTCTCGTACTTTTACTGTTTACATTACGTTGAAAACATTGCATGTTGTTTTTCTTAAGACTTAATGAATATATTTATGATATTTTTGCAGGTCTTCTGTAAATGCAGACTTCTTTTCCTCATAAATCACAATATAACTCTTTTCTGCCTTAATTTTTTTATTTCCTTCAGTATTTTACTTCCTGTACCTGCCTGATAAACCAATATACTTTTAAATTTTCAAGACATGTCTTAAATTATCTTTAAGTCTCGATTCCATTTTTAACTTTTTAAAAACACTTTTATGAAGAAACTTAAAGGATGGAAAATACAACCACATCAACATTCGCAAGAGTTAGGTCTAAACTCACAATGGATGGGGCTACACTTCTGGAAGGATGCTGACAATTGCACAACAGCACAATTTCTATGTTCACGATTACTGAGAGGGACTGGATATTCAAAGGTAAGTTTATTAATTAGAAATTAGGAAAATGCAGCCTAAGAAAAGAAACAGAAGATTCTTTGCGGAAATGCTCATGAGTTTAGTTTTAAGCAGTAACTTCAGAGCTTTAACAACTTTTGTCATTTAAAGACCTAAAAGGAAACTGGTTTCTACCATGACCAAGCAAACAATTTGCCATGGTCAAGCATTTCAGCACCAGAAAACAGTTCAATGATGGATCCAATTAAGATTTAAGCCTTTGAAAGAATATTCAACTGAATTTCTGCACAATCTGTTCTATATCAACAGATATTACCCCTCCTCCTTCTCACTAAAATGCAGTTTTAAAGAAAAAAAATATTTTATTGGAAATACATTTCTTTGCAACAGGCTTGTTTTTCAAGTACTTCATAGAGTTTTATTCACTGCTAACAGAGAAAAACAAGGTGAATTACTTTTGTCTACACTACATGGTCTGTTGGTAATGCAGAAAAGGAGATGCAGGGCAGTTGTTTTTAACACAGTCTAATACAAACCAGTAGTAGAATAACCTTTTTGAAAAAATAGAACCCCTTCAAATTTCTGAATTACATCAATATAAAATAATGAGTCTAACCATATACCTGTCAAATGAGTGAAACTGCATGGGAAGAATAGCCTGAGCTTCTCTCTTCAGCGCAGGATCTGGGTAAGGGATCGGATCTGGGCCACATTCTGCGATTTCAACAGGGGCTGCCACGAGACTTTTCAGTATTTCTTTGACATTGATGCCTTTACTTTGGCTGATACTGGATATTGATGGTGCAGGTTTCAGAATTTCACTGGGGCTTTCTGTTAAGCTCTCCTGAGATTTCTTCACTTCCGAAGACAAAGTAGACAACAGCTCACTCATAGCATCAGGACCTGTGCTGGTCTCTAAGTCTGTCCCATTCAAAATATTGGGCATCTGGTCATCTCCAATTCCAGAATCTGTATGAGGAATAGAACTTTCCAGCTGAATATCTTCAACTGGTGTTGGTGTTTCTTTATCTTTGATATTTTCTGGAAATGCAGTCGGGGTCTCTGCAGCGAAATAGAGATTATGAACAAAATTTAGTTCGACATTTTCCCCTAAAAATATGATCATAAGGTTTTATACAACAGAAATGTGTTAGAAAGACCATAAATCATCGTATTTTAAACCTTAAAAACCCATTTTACATACAAAACATTTTACCTTCAACAGCTGTTTGGCACATAGACAGACTTGGAAGAGGGAGCCCAAAATTTCATTATACTCAGTGACATTTAGAAATTACAGCCCACTACTCACACAGTAATCAAACAGTAAAATACTGCCAGCAAAAACTACATTAAAAATTATAGCCTATCAACTGCAGAACTGTATTATCCTTGAGTCTACTAGAAAAGAAAATTGCAATCACTTATGCTTTCAGATTGCTGTAAAATTTAGTCGTTTGTACTGCTGTCATCAAATATTAAGCTTTCATTCAAAAGAAAACTGCTAAACCCTTTGTTTGCTTTGTGTTTGGTTTAAAATGTGTATGACATACATTTCTACACACGTATTATTGCACTGAATACAGATTTATTTATACACTAATGAAAAAAAAGTGTTGCTACTGATTTTTTAGATACTTCGTCTTTTCCCACAAAAGGCAAAATTCTGTAATTCAGGAAAAATTCATGAACACAATAAATACAGCTTCATAGAGATAGGCAAGTGAAATCTGTTGAGTTTGGAACATTTCCAGATTGAAAAGGATTCTACAACATCTTGTAACTGAGAAGACTATACCTCTATTAATTACTTCAGTGAAACAGACACAAAAACTTCATTAAATAAGAATAATTTGCTATGCTAAGACAAAAGTTAGCTAGAGTTGTAACTTATATATTCATATATTTGATTAGAGAAAAACAAACTATTTTTAATGACAAAATTATTTTTTAGTTTAGTTTAAAACTACATTATTTTCATTAGATTACTTGTCTTGATTATAAAATTTAGCTGCCCTATGTATGAAATAAGAACATTCTTTTAATGGCTCTGATATAGTGGTTTAGATATTACGGGAAATATTTTACAATGTATTTGGCTGAAGCTCTGATATCAAAAAAATGTGCTTCAGCAATGTAACTTTAATAACAATCTCATAACTCACTACCAATTTTTTGGTACAGTCAGGTATAAAATATCTATTTAGCATATGGGCATAAGTGTGGGTACATGCATATGAACATAAAAAATCTACAAGAGATTATTTATGTGTTTGAACTAATGGCCATGTAAACCTCTGCATATGTACAAGTATTAAGAAAGAACAGAAGAGGCTTTTAAAAAGATGAAGCAGAATCACCCATTATAAAGCAGCATTGTTTTCTTCTTTTAACAGCCATAAACACTGAAGCCACTTCCTCCTCCTTTTTCTCTTAAGTGCCTTAAACACATCTTATCAAATAGATATGAGCTCTTCGTTGTGAAGCAGGAAGTAGAAACTGGATTTATGAGCTGCATCAAATGCATTCAGCATCTGCCAGGTCAGGAAGCAAAAAGATCCGTATCTACTTAGTACTGCCTATATTTGGCACAGAAAGACATCTGATCCACAGAATGATCCTAATGAATTTTCTGGTTGTCTCTTTAAACTCCATCCATGCAAAGACAACTGAAGGGAAGATTAGGACTGGACAGCCAGTAAAGCAGGTCGTTGCCCATGAAATGTATGGTGAATAAAATGGCATAAGGCTCCATTATCATGCAAATGAAAAGAGGGCACTGAAAAAAGACGATGGTCCACTACATGGTGAAGTTAGGTTACACCCAACCTCAATTTTCATTAAGGTCAACAATGCTGAACAGGAAACTAAAGACAGAAAACCTGATAGAAATACAGTCGTGGAAAGTCAACTACCTTGAATAAACCAGAAGTAAGATTTTAACACATTAAAATAGTTCATAGCAATGAACTGACTCCAGGTTAATTTTGAAAGAAACATCCCTTGTATTACTGGTCTAGTAGTAGGCACTTTTGCTAAACAGATGACTGGAGATAGCAACACATCAGTGGAGAAAACCATACAAGGTTTCTTGTTTTAAGAGATAGGAAAAAAATTATCTGGACAACTGCAAACCTTCAACAGAAAGCAAGATTTCAGGATTTGTTATGGAGTAAAGAATAGTAATGGAATGCAATGAGACAGATTTAAAACGGCTTTTTCAAAAGAGCTTTGTAAATATTGTTCCGAGAAAATAGGGGTCAATATAGTAAATGCAGTAAAGCTGGGGTTGTCACTACAGATTGTAATTTAGTCATGAGACCCTGGAAATTAACAGAATGTAGGAAAAGAAACCGGCTAAGAAAGAGCCATCAGTTACTTTCAAAACAAAGTTTTTTCATCAGAGTGAGAGAAACTACCATGGGAACTGTTTTGTCCAAAATTTTAATAAAGATTTTGGGTAAAAACATCCTGGTGAAATTTTCTGATGACAAAATTATGAGGTACAACTGATGGTCAGAGAATGAGGAATACATGAAGGCCATTATGGCAGAACTGCAAATTGCATTTAATATTGAAAAGCTTTGTATCTAGTGAAGATCACAGAGCTTCCCATTATCACTGGAATTCTTCTTCTGTAAATGACTGAAGAGAAGGACTTGGATACATCAATTACTGAGTAACTGTTTAGTTACCAATACAATACTGTCATGGAAAAGGCAAATGTGGCTCCTAACTTTTTTGAATAAATAGTTCCTGCAACAGCTAAGCTTTAACACCATTAGAGAAAACTTACGAAGGATTCATTATGGAATACTGTGTACACTTTTATATTTGAGAAATGTGGAAGTGCCACTATGGAGATACATAGTGATCTAATGCTGCAGAAAAAGTTTGGCTGACATAGTCTGGCCAAACTAATACTGAGAAGTTATGCAACAGCTATCACAAGCTGTAGATGAAAACTCAAAAAAAGAAGGAATTTAATCTAAATGGCATGGTTGTCATGAGAAAAACAGTGCAAACTCACCAGGAATAAATTTGAGTTTGGAAAGTGATGCTCGTCAGTATATAATTAAGGTTATGGAAAAGCTTTCCAATCAGCATAGCAAGTAAAAAAATAGAACTAATTTTGAGATGCTATAAATAGGACTGTACTTAATTACTCAGCAGGTGACTTGCAAACCTTTGTTCCCAAATGAGAATAAAACATTGAGAGGCCTGCATCATTTGACACTAAAAATGGATGTAAAATTATATTTGTGGACATAGAATTTCAATATGACACGCTATAAAGTACATAACACTAATTAAAAGGTTTCAGGGTAAAAATGTCAAAGGGAGTTATTCTATACACAGGCAACTGTATGGATACTTTATTTCCACAAAAATCAGATTTGTATCTTTACTTTTCTTGCTGCGTCTCCAACACCTAATATGAATATGCTGCACTTAACCAATTCAGCTCAGTCTGATTTATCACTACGAATAACAATATGCATTAACTCTCATTTTTAAAACATCAGACAAGCTAAATGAATAACGGTTTAAAAGGTCCAATTTACTTTTTGTGAATCAAAAAAAATAAATTCAGAACTGATAAAACTTCTTAACTGCCTTTCAAAAGAGAAACCTAGCAAATTAGGATATGTGAAATCCACATAAATATGGCTGAAAAGATGCATTATAAGACCTTCTTGATCAGCATTATTATTACTAATACTGTTTTAGGTAAATGGTAAACTTCTTAGCATAGGTCACAAAACCCAACCAGTTTTATTTATAAAACTGCATATCCATAAGTTCTGTTCTATATTCTTTTATACTGTGTCCTAGCATTTCTGCTGCCTTCTGAATGCAGAAATAAATACTGCTTCATAAAGTGACTTAGAAAAATCTTAAACCAGAAACGTCTATTCTTTTATAAAAATACTAAATACTTAAAGCAACTTAGCAAATGACAAACACGAACAGAAGCAAAGCCAGGACTGATTGCATCTGTCTACGTTCTAACACTGTGACAGTAAGCCTCTAAATTTTCAGCAAACCTCATCAGTTTTCTACAGCACAAGGCCATGTCAGTAGACAAAGCAGAATCATTACTAGATCTAGTGATCTTAACCCTGTCAGAAACAGGCAGTTGGAAGCCAGATGCCTCCTTCTTACTGTTTTTCATTGTAACTAATGAGTTCATCTACTACATTATGGGAAAAATATGGGCCTAAGTTAACTAAATGACATATTGTATATCTGGTGACCTCATCTGTCACGCTCCTTCCCTAAAATATCTTGTTTGCTTGTGATTTATGAAGTGTATTGTAATTGTTTTAACCTACTGAGTTACCTAAATAGCTTTTGCACTGCTTCCATATGCCTAAAAAATACAACCCACACTCCCCCTGTTTATTAACCTAATAATGAGACGCTTCTTATGTAAGGTAAATACAGAAAATTTTGTCATTATAAAAAAAGATGATACAAATCATACCCTTAATATTTATTTACTTTTAAAAGATGAAAAAATCACATGTATATTCCTGTGATCTTTTTGTCTTTTTTTTCATATTGTTAAGCCTCCCTATTAGGTAAAAATGTGCTGAAATTTTTCGAAAGTAAGATGAATGAAAATTTTATTTTTTAATTGCTTACAATATGGCTGAAAAATATTGGGACATAATACTATCCCAAATCATTGTCAAATTTCTGCTGTAAACAATAGAGAAACATTTGGCAATGGAAGGTTTGGGGCAATCCTGATATAGGACTTGCTGCCACCTTTGTCTGCATGTGCACTGAAAAATTTATTAGTTGTTTTCTGCATAGCTATCTTGAAACACTGGTGATGACCTTACTAGTTGCCTTTAATTCACTCCTTTGCAGTTTTCTACAAACTTCCAGAAACAGTACCCTACAAGCTGAAAATGCTTTCATTCCAACTAGGCAGTGATAGTATAGCTTCCTTCATCGGTGGAAGAGTCAACTAATCAATTCCTAAACTCTAGGCTATAAAGAGAGAGTGGAAAAATTCTTCCCTGCAACATCAGTCCACTAATTTTCATGTGTAAGAAGCAGAAAATTAAACTGAGATGAGAAACTAACTATGGGAACAGAATCAAAGAGTAGTGAGGGTCTGATTTAAAAGTACATTGAGAGAAGTAAGCAAGAATGGACTTGCCATAGTCCGTGGAGGCTGAGACACAACAGTGAGAAGAATCCCCCTAGAAGAAGCATTAAGATTCCAAGCTGCTCTGTATGTACTACTCAGCACCTTCTCTTCTGTTGGCATTTCTATTTCTCTGTGAAAGTCATAAGTGAACCAGAGTAAAAATTCCCTTTATAGTGATCCTGATCATGGCCCAATCATGTAGAATCTAATCATTTTGGCAGCTTGGCTGGTATTAATCTTCATGTAACTATGCATTAATAGGCAAATTAGGTAATGCCCCACTAACAGACTTCATGGGGTTCTGTTATTTCTGAGGCAAGGCTACCTGAACAACACTGACAGCAGAACTCATTTGCTGTTCTAAAATACTTTCAAACAAGTTTCTTTGTAAATTGTATTATTAAAATATGATGAAAAAGGGCCTGGCTTAGGGTTACAATTTTCCATTCTTTCACTAGAAATCTTTTATCTACGAAAACATTTGATAAATGCAGCTTGCATTTAGCCTGCATCTGTTATTTAGCCAACATATTTATCTAGGTTTCTGAAATTCCTTCCAGACCAAACGCTGTCCGTTTCCATCCACAAGGACAGCAATGCAACAATGCAGATTCAGTTGTCTAACAGCACGCCACCAATCGTGCACATGAAGAGGTGGAAGCAGAGCACATGCCAAGCAGCCACTGGCTGGGAAGAGGAAAAGCCACAAGTAGGATACCCCAGGACTCTGATATGCATGGCTGAGGGCAAAAGGAACACAGCTGAAAGTGAGGGGACTGAGGAAGGTCAGACAGGAAAGACTCTTGGGTGAGTTGGCAATTGGAAAGGCACAAATCTTGGCACAGGAGATTTAAGACAGAGGGTTGGGAATTTTCCTTTTAGCCAGAGTGGATTTGTGAGGAGAAGGGATGTAGCTGTCAACCAGGAAAAGCAGAGAGGCACTGAAATGGGAGCGGAATAGAGCAGGAGAGATTTAGGGTGGGGAAATCAAGGTTGGGAAGTGATTGAAGGGGACAGTCATCATCAGCCCCTCTTTACAGCTGAACATGCATAAGTGCACGTCTTTTTGCCCACTGGAAATTTCTTCTATGTGCTCAAATTCCTCAGAAGTCTTATAATTTTTTTTCTTTCCCTGCAGTCACTAAGTCAGGCACACAGTGCAGCTCTTTCTACCTTCACCATAGACAGGACATTGAAAGAGCCGTTTATGACAGACACAACCTCTTGATCTGCTTAGGCAATGTCTTTAATCAATGTCTTAATTCTTCTTTACTGATCAAAGGTCTTTCACTCAGTGTTTGATGGATAGGACATTAGTCTGATTGATTACCTGGCTGCCAAACAAAATGTCGGCAGTCCTAAACCAAAGCATTATCAAGATATTAACTAAAAGACACTAAAAGATACAACAAAATAAGAAAATGAGAAGTTGTATTAAAAAAATGTTAGCTTTAGAGTACAAAACCTGGTATTTACATTTTGAAACAAAACCCAAACAGAAATTAGGAACAATATGGTAATATGTAATTTTTCCCTAAGTGAATTTCCCTAGTTTTTTCAGTTTATATTTTTATTCATTTATTTTGTAATGTGTAAACTCAGAGCCACATAATTTAAAAAATAAATTATTTTAGAGGTACTTATGATAATGTCTGTATTTCTGATGCATGCTGAGAAAGATGGTGGTTTTGTAATTAGACATTTCTTAGAAAAGAAATTAAAAAAATAAAATCTGTCACGTACGCTACAGCACCCAGAAAGAAAAGTTAACAGTGAAGCACAGAGTATGTTCCATACAGACAATGAAATTTATATTAAAACGTTTTGGTTTAAGCACTACTTTGAAAACTGAAAAACTCTTAAAACAGATGTAATTTGTACAAACAGATGAAAATAAATACTGATGTTACTTACAAAAATCCCTATTACAACTGCTTCATGCATACATAATGACAGAACAATTAATAATGAAATATTTGTGCAAACATCTCCTATGACGCCGTAAGTAGCTGGTGAAGGGCAATAAATAATAGATTAAGATGTATTCATTACTATCTCATGATCTTCAAACACGTCTTTTCAGATGTAGTTGGAATAAGTAGCATGTTTCACCAGAAAAGCAGTATGATTATTTTGAGCAGCAGGCAGAAATTCAATAAAATTGGAATTTTATGATAATCATGATTATCACCCATGTTCCTTATAGCATTCCCCTTTCTTAGGAACATATGTACAACCAGATTTTGAGGAAGATGGAGACATGAGCTTTGTCAGGACTTCCTGGAGGCAAAGAATATTTTGACAGGCAATGGAAATTAGTCCTTTAGTCCATTTTGCATACTAAGGCTGTTACCCCTATGCTAAATAGTTTAAAAATAGTCTGGAAATCTCTATGCTACTACATTAGAAATACAAACAACAGCGTAGCAATGTAATTCCCAGAGTACTATATACCTAGGAGATCTGAAAAACTGAATACTTTACTCGTGCAAAGAAAAAGCTGTTTCTGCAACCTTTTAATATAGTTCGTTCTGTCAAGAAAAAAAAAAATCAATAGCTTCCAGTCCACCTGCACCACATACCTTTAAGAAGTCTATTAATTTACAGTGCTGTGGGAAAAATACAGACAGTGATAGCAAGGGAGTGGAAAAGTCAATGGATTTTTGATAAAAGTTTCTGATAACATACATACTGATTTGCTTCACACAATATATTATAAGCTGAATTGCACTGTTGCCATGCTTTCATTTCTGAAACACTCCTGAATAACGCAAATGGAAACACCAATTTTCAACTGAAAATATCTATCCATTTCTTGGTTAACATTAATTGTGTTCTCAGTAATTAACAGGCTGCCAGTTGAAGTGTAAAAAGAAAAAAAAAAAAAGATTCACACTTTTCTACTGTTGGAAATGTGGAAATACTGTTGAAAGAAATAGTCCAATAAACCTTCAAGGTAAGCAAGGATAGCTTCAGTAGCAACCAGAAGTGAAAAAACTCATCCCAAGTGATCCTGACAACTATAGCTAAATCTGCTTGAAATTTGTAGCTGTAATTTGAAGAGGTTAGTTGGTTTTACGTGGTAAGGCTGATTAGCTGCTATTAACAGAAGATACCATGCTCCTCTATCTCTCCTCTTATTCCAATGAAAAGGTATTTCTCTCTCAAAATATGTACTGATTACCCTCTGGCAAAAGGGCTGCTCTCAGTTTTTTTGTCTCTAGTTGCACACCTTCCATACATAACACAGATACTTTCATACCAATTTTGGGAAAATATCCTTATCGAACAAGAGAAATCAACAGAGAACAAACCAATACTTTCTAAGCTATTCCAACTGCTCCCATTTGAGAAATGAAAATTTCAGCATTTTATGCTAAGTTCACAAGGGTAGTTCTTGCAAACCACTAAATGGCCACTAATGATGTCTTGACTAACACAGTTGTATCTATGAACATATATGTAAAAAATTATAGCTATGGATGGGGATATTACTAAGACACACAATGTCATTATTGGATCAAGTGCTTGACATCAAAGAATTTGATTCCAACTTTTGTTGCAAACCAATGTTTGTGTCTGCAGTTCAGTTAAGCCGTGTCATGGGAGTCAGGATTGATCTGACCAAGACCGAGGTCTACAGTGACAAAGCAGGTCGGAGGAACTGTACCCTAAGTGTGCCCTAACTTCTCTTCACCAGTTATTAAGGCAGATGAGGATGACTAGCTCAAATATTGATTCACTACTAATATTTTCCAGAAAGTAGAACTCATATATGACTGAAGATTTTGAGACAAAACCTTGAAAATCCAGTACAGAGGTTTTGGTCAATCATTTTTAATGCTAGTCTCATCTTTACTAAATCTCCATATTTTATTTATTTAATGAATTAATTTTTAATTTAATTAATTCTTTGGTATTATGAACAGAAAGAAGCAAGTCTGCAGCATTTACTTTTGTAGGACTGTGTTTCTCAGACAACCTTCAGATGCAAGAGAAAAGCTCTGATCTGCCTTTTCCCTTGAGACTCTGCTAATGAATTACTTCAAAGTTTAATACTATATATGACTCAAATTGAAGAGAAAGAACTTTCTCTTAATTTTGCAAGATTTGCTTTGCCTGACTAAACACTGACTAATTTAGAAGTACTGAAGACCCTTTAAAGTTATCAGAAACAAGGAGCAGAAACATAAGCATTTTCAACAAACTTATGATAAGAGTAAATCTACAGATACAGGTATATTTTTCTGTCCCCATAGATCAGGTTAGAAGGAAAAATAAATATAGAGGGATAGGATATTATAAAGAAATAAATATTTTTATTGTTAAATGGTAGTCACGAACACTAGCGTAGAAGTTTTTTCTTCCTGGGTGTGAACTTTCTCCTTCAAGCACCGTAAGATAACACTTAGCTTATGAGCAATATCTGAATAATAGTAAAAGAAACATTATTTTACCATTTACAAATATTTGTAAGTAAAGGTAGAATGTATTTCCCTGCCAAATATATTTTAAAGTCTTTTATTTCAAGACTATTTTTCATTCATACACAACAACATCAATAAAGAAGGCAAAGTTTAATATTTTTATGACGATAATGGAAGAGTTTCATATCAAATAAAATGATGTTGAAATTCTTATAACCCATACTTGACACCAGCTGCAGTTACTCATAGGAAGCATTCGCTGATCACATACTATAATGTACCTGAGACAAGTAGGGTCTCACACAGCTTTAAATACATTTTAACTAAAGATATTGCCCCATGTAAAGGAAAGAAAAAAAAAAAAAAGAGCATCACTAAGAACAAAATCATTATCTTAAATACTGGCAATATACCTAATTCTATCTTACCCTTTCCCTAAGAAGTTTCCTGGTCAGATAATCAGATTCTACTAAAAATGGATAAATGGTTTTCTTTTAAGGACTCAGTCCCTCTTCCCGAATTCATAGACATCTTTTCCTGTACAGTTCTAACAATTATGACACAATTTGCTTGATAAATAAAGGAGAAATTATTGATATCCATCTAGTGTTATATGGAATGAATAAAATATGTCTTCACTTCCAGGTAACAATTAATTGCTATCAATTTTTAATAAGTAGGGCTTTGCTTTAAAAACGTGTTGTTAATTTTAAAGGCTGCATTACACCACTTGGTATTAAGTAAAAATACCTTTAAATTTAAAATAATATTCAAAAATTATGTTTGCTGCCAACATCTGAAAGCAAGTCAAGTCACTAAAAAGAAACCAATTGGCCTAGCCATTGGAATGAAAGTTTCTCTTGAAATGACAAAATGTGTTTTGACTTCTGGCCTTTTGTGACAGTGTTTGCAATTTTTTTTCATTTAACTTTTTGCTGATGTTCAAAACTGAGGAACTGTGTTCACAATATAAAAAATGGAATTATTCTTCCTCTAATGGGTGAAGCTGTAAAGAGTATGAGACTGAGACCTCAGAGAGTTAAAACCGTTAAGGGTGTGATGATACCAACAGATAAAATAACTAACCACAGATAACATTTCCTTTACTGAATAATTTATTCCTAAAGCCAAACCACTTTTCTTTCTAACCTGCTCACACTTTAATGTAGCTCTATTAAACTATTTCAAAACCAAAACTATTTTACTTGGACTCAAGGTAAAACAAGTACCATAGATAATAACATTATGTTATATAATAATATAGTAGTTCTTAAAAAATGCTTTATATTAAACATTTTGGTGAGTTTGTAGGACTGCTGCCATTTCTTCTTAACCTTTTTTCCTGCTTTTGATACATATATTTTATTCAGGCACTATCAGTTGATGAGAAGAAGAACTATTTCTTTTTCCCCTGTCTTTGCCACATATCAAATGTCATGTTTCATACAAACAGCAATATAATGTCACTTATGCTGCATGGTCTATTTTTATTGTGTTAAATTTAACAAAAATTAAAATGTCTTTAAATAAGTGTGTTTTGAGGCAGTCTAACCAATCCCAATTTTCAAGCAAACATGGCTGAAAATAAAATATCCTATGCCTGATACACAGAAATTACTCTAAATGCAAAAAAAAAAAAAACCCAAACCCAAACTAAACCAAACTCTTCACCAAACAAAAAAAAAAAAAAAAGGCAATATCTAATGATGTTTCAATGGTCTATTGTGCAGTACCATGTAGTACTGCAGTCTTCTTCTGAACTAAGAGCAAATGATTCTTTTTTCTATCAATGATGGATTAAACCACGCAAATGTAACTATGTCACAACAAGAACTATTACATTTACATCAGGATATTGAGTAAGACAAAATATTTTTTTCTTTGTATGGCAGACAATAGTCTTATGAATCAAAATCACAAACCCTGGCTTACACACTGTTATAAATTAAAGCAATTTATAATATACATACATGCACACATCAAAGCTTAAGAAATGCCAGATTAACATAGTGATAGTTATAGTTGATGTAATAAGTATTTTAAAGTAATGCTCCCCGAACAGTGTATGACAGCATAAGTCACCTTATTACTGAAGTGGGATGTTAACTATTCTGTTCTTTATGAACTGGGTGCATTCTAAGTAGCTTATGCTTTTTATAAATCAGTCTTTTTACCCAATGAGATTTTACAAAATTATACCAAGGACATTTTCATCAGATTAAATTGTTAAAATTGTTTTAAATTCTGTATTCACAGCACAGTGCATGCAAATAATTGGGGAAATGTACATGCAAATTTGGCTAAAGTTACATTCAGGTAACCCTCTCTTTTCCAAGAAATGACAAAAAACTCCCATATTCCTACCTTATGGAGTATCTATTCAAACAAACAAACAAACAAAACAAAACAAATCAGGCCCAAAACATATAATAGTTGCTTTGGTAGAAAAATTAGTTTCCTTCAAGAGAAACACAGCACAGCACATTAACTAACAGGCATAAAATAATTCACATACAGTATCAGAGGTTTACATACCATCAGGAAGGCGAGAAAAAAAGCGAGAAAGGAAGGCAAAAGAACAGGAAAATATATAGGGAAAGGGAATACTACAAAACTATACTTCATGTGGTATGTAATATTTTTAAAATAGGCCTGATTTTATTTTTATGGACCTAATATTGTAGCAGAATAAACACAAACCAAAGGCATTTAAATTTTCCTATATCTGTTCCCTTCTCCTGACTGGTTTTTTGTTGTTGTTTCCTTTTATTTTGTAATAATTAAAGATAATAAATTGTAGTAAAAGTGAGAGAGATATTTTCTAGAAAAATGTAGGCAGGAAGTTAAAGGTTTAAAGGTATCATCAGGTCTGATCTCCATGTAACCTGAGGCGTATACTTATTTATCAACAGTAACATCACATTTAGTTCTTGAAGTGCATTACATTAAATAAGAACACCCAAACAGGTTAGGAGATGATGTTAATATTACCTTTGTAAAATGAGTGGGCAAAGCTCTGCTCAGGAATTAACTTGGCAAGGAATCCATGGTTCAAACTTGGGTGAGGGATAGATGGTATGACCACAACTGTGGAGAAAATCATGGAATCAAACGTGAGCCAGCTAGTATTCATGTGTGGCCTGGTCCACTGTGGATCCATGACAGATATCCTATCTCATTGAAACATGCAAATATGGTATTATCAACAAAAAAAAGGCATTTTTAAAAGAAAAAAAAAACCCAAGTTCTGTATCAAGAGATAGGAAACAGCATACCTATTATTTGGGCACTTCAAGAGCAACATTTATGGGGAAAAAGAGACACAGAGAGATAGATATATACAAGCAAATAGGAGAGACAATCATGGATGAAAGTAGCAGTTTCTTAGTTCAAAACCATAACACTTAATCAGGAAGGCAAAAAAGATTATGATTTGTCTTAACTGGCTACGTTCACGCAGTATTTTTAAAATGGGAAGCCTACAAGCACATTGAGTTTAGAAAATTATGTAAGCATAGCAAATTAAAACATCATGATGAATTGCAAAATAATGACTAAATGTAAATACGACACAAATTGGATGAAAAATTCTATGAAAATTAGCAACTCCATAAATGAAGAAAGCAATTAAAGATTAATACAAGAACAAAACATACATAAAAAATTTCGTGGACAAATACAGCTACTGTTTTCAACTCTTTTAACACAGAAGGTACAGTTATAATCAATCCAATCAGACTTGAAAAAAAAATACTGGACTGAGAAAAAAATACTGGACTGAGCGCAAAAATATTTGAAACAAAGTGGGGTAAAGTTTGCATCCCTCGTTTCTAACAGCTTCTGAGAGCTAACAGACTCCCTCCCTCTCAGGCTGAAGAACACATGCCAGTAAAACCACTGCTACTAAAACAAATCACAAACAGTTCAGTCAGAGAAGGCAATAGCAACGTTTCCTTTTTATTATATTGTCACCATAGGCTTTTAAATGCAGGCACCAATACAGCAGGTCTCCAAGAAAGTACTCAGTCCTCCACTACTACCCTTTCACAAACCTCCTCACTCAAACAAAAGGAGCTCACGTGGGCAAGCAGCTGTGTTCTCTGTTTATTCACTCCATGGTATAAAGATAACTGTTCTTCTTAACACAGATTCAGGAACATTTTTGGTGAACTACCTTGTACTTTACAACTTTAATTCCAGCAGGAACCCTGTTTTTTGGAGTTTTTTAAAATTATTTTCAAATTAAAGAAAAATAAAGACATAAAAAAATATACAAATGAAAATTAGTAATATCCTATAAGGAAACATAGGGAATACCTCAAATATGCAATGTATTTTAAAACCCTAAATTATTATACGGGAAGAAAGTAGTATGTAATTTCCTATTAGGATCTTAAGCTACTCACTAAAAATACTTTGTAGTAAAATAATTACAGTTCTAAAAAAGAAATAAATAAATCACGCAACATTTGAAGAAAACAAATTTACCTGTACTTGTTGGTGAATTTATTTCTTGTCTGATATTTCTACCTGCCTGGCTCCCAGACCTCGCAGTTTCTCGCTGCGGTTCCAGGATGTCGCGGTACTTGGAGACCATCAGGACGGAGATGAAGTACACTACCGCCAGAGCTAGGAACTGAGCTTGTTTGCTGTCGTCCTGTGCCAGGGAAAGAGAAACACATCTAGAATACTGAATATTTCCATAGAATTTTCATACAAGATCATCACAAGGCTTAACATGTACTACTTTTCTGAAATGCTGCTTCTGCCAGCATAGTAGCAAATGGATAACACAGAAGGCTAAGTGGATTTTCAGTGGAGTACTACACGCAAAAAGCACATATTAAGTACTGAATTTTGGAGGTAATTCGGCAGCTACATAAATCTCTAGGTCTGTGGCGCCAGCGGTCTTTTCAAAACAGAGGCCTGACTCTACTCTGAGAGCGCTTTAAAGGCTTCCTGGCAGCAAGGGCAATTGTCTTCTGCGGCCCCAAGGATGAGACAGTGAAGGCCCCTGACACAAGGAGGTAAAGGGTACTACTGCTGAGAGGGAAATCTAAGCTCATTGATGTTTCTCTAGCTGACACTGGATATATAAGCGGGCATAACAGCTTCTGGTAACATGTAAAAGCAGGGAGAATGTATCACTGTTTTTCTTCCAGAAATAAATTCCAGCTTGTACATTGTGATTTTCCCTTCCACAGGACTGTCAGCAGCAATCCTAGGTTTCCAGGACTGATTTAAGTGAAAGCCAGGACTACTCTAACTTTGCTGCCGTCTTTTCTTCTCATCCCATGTAATCTGCTTTTCAAGGGCAACTGCCATCTACGGCTTAGATATTCTCCTGATTAAGTTGCTGTAGTTCAACTGAAATGTGTTTTATCATCAAAGTTAACATGATGGAATTAAGACTCCAGTTTCTATCTACTCCTACAGTGGTTTCATCTTTCCTCAATTCCACAAGTATGTACTTTCTGTTACATATCCAGTGCTTTTCCATGTTTTCTGGGTGTTATTTAACCTGGCTGCATGCTTTTGCAATTCTTAAAATAACTAGAAATTCTCTTATTAATTTCTTTCATAGAAGTTCTAGAAACATGTTTTCTTGTATTCTTTTCTCCATTAGTTAAGAAAAGAATAGGGGACAGAAGATTGGCACTTTGAACTCAGGCTGGAAAAGTTTAAACGTAACATATGTACTTGCAGGTACACAGTAATAATTCCTATTATACTACCTTCAAAAACAAGCACATTGTGGTGCAATTTTATACTGAAAACCACTGCAGAAAAATCTGAAAAACATTTTTATATATGTTTACATACATAAATATGTTCAGCAGAAGTGAGAATTGTGTTTGCAAACCAATTTGCTGCATTTCTGTAACATATAAACTAATTCTCCCTCCTACTCTGGTTGGACAAATAGTTGACACCTTTAGTAATACAATTTAAATCAATATAACTCATAACCGATTTATCTTGGCTGTGATTATTTGGCTAGTATAAGATTAAGGCTGAGTGTTAAACACAGTTAACTACTAATCTCAAATAGCTTAATCAATATAATTTTTCAGTGCAGAAGGTGGCTGGTAGTTACAAAGCCACAAGCAGATGGTTTGCAGAAAATATATGAAGTGCAACACACGAAGAAGGTTTTTAATTCGGGTACAATCAAAATCTCTTTCAAAACATAAGTGATGATTTTGCAGAGGAAAGAATTACAGCACATATTACTCACCACATCACGAAAAACAACTGCTCGTAGACGATTAATATCAACATCCTGAAGAAGCCTATCAGGGTCTTTTATGGGAGAAAGATTTCCAGGGACGTTTTCAAGGGGAGTCTAAAAATAAAAATAGTGACATTTTTTTGTTCCCCCAAAATATCAAAGCATGTCTGTTACAACCTTAATTTTATATAATTTGTTAGCTATTACATCAATTTTAGATTATATGTTACTACCAACATGCTTCCCACATAATACTCAGACAAGGGCTCTAGAAGTAAAGTGATGTTTTGAATCACTATCTTAATACTAACTATTTACATATAAATTGTTACATCTTTCCAGTAGCTTGGAGCTGTATCTCTGGACAGAGTTAGGACAATAATTTGCACACAAAAGTTTGTTTCAGATTACAGTTGCTTCATAGAAAAACAATAAATTAATTCTAATATGCATGTTACATTTGAAAATGCTGAACAGAAATATAAAAATATGCTAATTTCGCTGAGATTTATTACAGGCTTCTAACAAAATAATTGCTACTATTAAAAAAACATAGAATAGTATGCTTCCTTTAAAAAATAAACTGTATTAAATGTGAGGCCTGAACACCTAAGTGTCTCCTTATAGTGATTTTCTTTGCGTTAAATGTGGCAATATTGAAAAATGCAATGTCTCTGTGAGATTCAATTGTAATGGCTATTTGAAAAAGTCTTTAGAGAAGAAAAACCACTGAGTTTAGTAACAAAAATATGATAGAAAAGAAGAAGGGACCCTTTACATTATGCAATGCCTTGTATTTTAATCATGGGATCTACTAAATTTTTTCAGATTTTAATTTCTGGATCCACGAAGTTTTAAAGCTGTGAACAAGTTTAAAAAAAAAAAAAGAAGAATGAATTAATGACACTGGAAAAACTAAGCTGTAACTGAATATTCAATAAAATTCACTTCTAAAAGCAGATAGTAAATACTGATGCCTAATATGCACTCAAAGGTCTGTTGAAGCTATTGGAACTCAGATATTCCACCAACAGAGATTCAACTGAAGAATTTCATCACAACTGCAAAGAATCCTGATAGAATAAAAAAAATCTATGCAGGTATATATGACAGAAGTGAGTAAGGGGACTTGTTCTTTCAAATAGGCCAAGCAAGAGTGAAAAAGCTGGTTAGAATTGCTCCAGTCATACTCCTGAATCAAAGTTTTTATGTTTCAAATAAGCCTCCTTACACACTTTTACCATAAACCAGTTAACAGGAAAAACCTAAGCTTTTGGCAAATATTTGAGAAGGTAATTATAATTATTTTCTGATCCTAAAAAGCTGTGTTTCAGACTTGTCATCATTGCTGTTGGTTACTGAAGGCTCAGTTACCTTGGCTGCTGCTGATGCAGTTACACCCTGAAGAGCATCTTGAGTTTTACCACCAATTAATGACGTCTTGTTTACTCTCTCTCTTTGCCTTTGCCGGCATTCTAAGCAGTTCCTCACAGCCACACAACAAACTAAAAGAAGAAATGAAAATGCCACAAATCAGCATATTTTCTCAATATTATATTTAGAACATCAATTAGCACTCATTACTAGTAGGCAGTAATTGAAAATTAGATTAAAAAAAATTCTAACTGAGAATAACCCACAAGTTTTATACAAGAAACAGTAAAATTATCAGTAATATAATAAGTGGTATGAATAATAGTAAATAGTGAAGATAAATGCCATACTGTTGCAAAATATATTGAGGTCTACAGTGTCTGCACAAGTATCCCATTCTTTTTATCTTACATAGCCTATAAAGAGTCCAACAAATCCATGGAGGCTTGGATAAGAAAACCTGCAACATGGAGGTAGCAAAGCAGCTTTAAGAAAAGAAAATCATCTGTTTACTGACTTATATTTAATACTTTTACTCTCCCCGAATATATATAGCTTGAAATACGTAAGGAAGAACATTTTCAGACGTATTTCTTATGACTAAATTGAATCAGCCTTAAAAATGTATCAAATCAATAATAAATGGGATTTTTATTTTATCACATCAAACCCTACCTACAAGGTCCTTTCCTACGTGTCACTATTTGATCCATCGCAACTCATTGATCTGTAAGTAACTATTTAATACATTCTGTCTGCTGACTTACCAAGCCTTAGGCACTGTCGCATTAGACCTCCAGAAGACATGTTTTTTTCAGCTTCAATCTCACTGAAATTTAGAGAACTGGCAAATACTAGTACATCAACCATTGCCATCAGCCGGCTGAGAAACGTTACTGCTGTCTCTGCCGACATTCCTTGTGTCACTTCAATATTTTCCAACTCAGTCTTTAAAAGGAGATAATTGAATTAAAGAGTTGGAACACAACTGAAATATAAAGACAGCACATACACATAGAAATCTAAATTGTTATGCTTAATGATAGATAGATTGAAAAGTTATTTAAAAATCTTCCACTGACACCATTAACATAAGCTGTGAGTGAAATTCAAAGTAAGACAGCATGAAGAGTGAGAAAATTATTTACATTTACATGATGTAATAGATGAGAAAAAATCTAATATAAATGAGAAAGTTATTAGCAATTACATGAAGACAAAGTATGGGCAGATAGTAAAACAATGCATGGTGTAAAAGGGTGCAACATATTCTTACATTCTTCCATAGGCTACACAAACAAGTAACAGCTGAAAGGCTAAAGAACGCTGTGTATAGCTTTTACTTTTTAATGTTCCTTTAGATAAACAAGCAAATGTGAGGAGTAGAGTGGGAAAAAACATACAGTTTTGCACTGTGTTTCCATGAATCGATTTTCCCTGGAATGTTTACAGCATACAGAATCCTGACAGAGTCCAATTCTCCAATTATGTTTGCTACCTCACGACAACAACAGAGGGAAAGTAAAAATGTGACAAGTGCATGCAGCTCACATGTCCCAGAGAGTTGCTGTTTCTTTCCTAACGTAGCGTTGGACTCTCCTTAGTGGGAACCCACAAAAAATTTCTGAATGAGGTCAGTATTTCTGAAAGCTAAAATGCTGTTCTCCAAAAAGACACTTAGATGTCGAGAGCCATGTTTTCAAATGCCTTCAAGTATTTAACAGTGCAGATAAGTGAGGAAACAGTCAGCTTAATCCAAAAAATAAATATCAGTTTAAACACTTTTACCTCTGGAGCTAGCCAAATTGAAAACAGGAATATGTGATACTTGTCTGCATCCAGAGCTATATGCCTAAATACTATTTTAAAATTTGTTTACAGGTGGCTGATTCTTACTGATTGTCAACAAGCTTTCCTGTTGCAAGACTTCCTGAGTACACAGTTTGGCCCCTCTGAAAAGTACTTTCATTGTGCTTCTCTACTTTTATTAATTTGCTTAAAAGTATTCATTAAAAAAATATATTTTGTGCTCTTAAGGTCATTTCCTTCCAAAGGAAATAAAAAATACAGAAAACCAAAAATTCCTTTATTTCCATACTCCTAAAACATTATTGGCCTCACCCATGGCCTACTTTCAAGAATATTTTTACATCCAAAATTATCAAAGTGCAAACTGTGCCAAACAGTATTAAGGAAACAATTGTTTTGAAAGATGAAAGATACAAAGTGGCATGTTTCACCATAATGATAGATAGCCCTTCATTTAATTTCTCTTAAGGATGTAGCGTGTCGCTTACATGAGTGATTTGGGAAGGGCTGCCATCTGTCTGAACTGCCCAATAATATTAGAAAAATAGTAAAATGACAGCTCTTGGAAGAAAGATTTTCAGCCTATCTCCTATCTTCTTTAGCCAGGGCTCCCCTGTTTAGTTTGTGCTGTGTTCCTACTTTTGGAAAAATAGGTTGCTTGGTTTTTTATAACGGACTGGAAGAAGATTTTTTGAAAGCACTCACCCAAAGAAAATATACTTGCAAAAATCTATAGCCATAACAGTCTGCTAGAAAAACTCATATGTGGTTATGGAAACTTGAACTTTGAACTCATGCTTGAAATAACATCAGGCTCACTTGCAGCTGATTGACTGTCTGATGTTGATTTTTATCAAGTTTCAACTGTGTTGTGCCAATCATAGTCTTAAACCTCTCAGAATACCTATTGCTCTTTTATTTTTGCAAGTTAGGTAGTAAATTCACTTAATATAAGACTTTAGTGCATTTTAGGAAGATTTTAGCAAACTTTGAATTAAAAAGAATTTTTTACTTTTTACACATCTCCCTAAAATTCTGCTACATGGAGGAAAAAAAATGACTGACAGTTTTTTTGCACCAAACTTACCATCACTTCTACCTGTTAAATACAGCACATTGGTATTGCAAGAGTGTTTAAAATATATTCCATTATTGATCAAGCTGCCTTCTAGTATCACCAATATTTTAGATAGTGGTGTCTCTAAAACCCATTGAAAAGTGAATTGATCACCATTGCATGACTACTCAGTGTAATTTAAGAGCAGTGGCAAGCCTCCCATACAATGAACGTGCTCAGGACATAAAGAGTTTCTCTACTGACAACTGCATTTATAACTTAAATTAGCTCACAGACCTGACTACATTCAGGCCAGGAGCTAACAGCAAGCACCATAATTGGCAATGCATCAGGTACTCAAGGGAAATATGGTAAGAAAAGTTAATTACTGCACCTAATACATTCCTATTCACATCCTACTGTATGATATAGGAAAATAATAGTAAGAATAATAATAGTTAAAAAAAGACAAAATATCAAATGATCGAAAATAAGGTATTTTTTAAAATGCAAAAAACTGAAACTTACAGCAGCAATACTAACCTTAGAACCCTGGACATGCAACAGACAAAACAGACAACAGATCACAACAATAAAAGAAAAAGAAAATTATTTAAGTTAACTAAAAATACAAGGTAAATTGAAACAAATTAGTATCTTGGAATTATACATTTGTTTAATTTATATTTAAAACAGCAAAACATTTAAGCTCAGCATGAACATTTGAAAATAAAGACTTGTCAAAGATAGCTATGCACAAGGAAAACTTTAAATCTTGTATTGTTATGGAGTTCATGTAAACACTGATTCTTCCAAACCAATGTACATCTTTTATGTAGTACATAGAATAATATTATGAAGCAATGTAAAACAAAGTAATGTTTTAACTGATTATATAGATATGAGTGTTTTACAACAAGCCATTCAACTGAAATGTAATAAAGCAGTTAATCCTTTTATGAGGAGGCAAATATGTTTAAAATGCTTTGAAAAAACAAATACAAATTACAAAAATCAACCTGGTTCTTCATGAATAATGCCCTTCCTCTGGATGCGCTACAGGATAGTTCATTATAATATTATATTGGGTGTGATTTCTTCAACCTAAACCAGTATCAAACTAGATATGACAATATTTTTGAACCACAAGAAAAAAAAATCCCTGAAGATTTACTAAGCCACTCAGACTGAGTTGGCTTTCATATTTCATTGGTCACAATCAAACGTGTGTTAAGTTCTTATGGTTTAGCTTTAGGTAGAACCACTTTCTCTATTATCACAGTGGGCTAGGAACTAATTCTTAAGTTTTCACTGGTTCTGTTTTAAAAATAGAAAGAAACTTCAGAGCATGTCAGTTACCATTGTTATAATTTAGACAGTGGAAAAACCTAATCTAACAAACACAAGAACATGCTGAAACAAACTGTTTTCTTTCCTATCAGGACAGAAAATACCAGGCTCAACCAGTTTTTAAATGTGTCTTTGTCTTTTCGTAGTTGGATGCAGCTCGAGAATTAACCTGTGGCTATCATCTCTCAATTACTAGCTGACAATTTGCATATCAGTTTTAAGACTTTTGATTCTCGGAATTGTTATAGACCACACAGCACCTGTGAAATCACACAAGTCCTGAACATGATAATGCTAACATTTCACACATTAAATGCTTAATGGAGTTTTGTGGACAGTCCATATAACACCAGAAGCCCTCAGATGACAAGTTGAGAGCTGATGTTTTGAATTCTGCAAGTAAGAAGCTGAGTTACAGACTTCTTAGAATAAGTGGAAAAACAAACTGATTTCAAGGGGTCTGCAAATTTGTTCTGAATTGTCACATATATTTAAACTCCTCAAATTTCTTTTGCCGTGCTCAGTGTCCTCAAGCCCTTGTCACAGCTGCGATCCTTGTAGCAAGCAGTGATTACTTCCAATTGCTAACTTGTACACAAAATGTTTTATCTGTAAACCAGCTTCTATTAACAGAAATCATCTTCTGCAAACCTTTTCCCTTTACAGGTCCTGTTTTTCACACTTCCACAACATCTTAATAATGTCTTCCTTATGGCTGTAATTATATTTAGAAAGCCTCAAAGACCTCTCCAACAGAAAGGAGAAAATAAAAGGAAAACAGTGTTTTCTATTTTATGACCTCTCCATAATTGTAGCAGAGTTATCTAGTATTCTCAATTTAATATACTAGACATCAGAATCAAAACCAGAAGACATACCAGATTATATTGTAAACCAACAAAACTGCTCATATTTTTTGTTAATATTTGCTTCAATTTCAAGTTGTTTCATATATACAATCGGCAACACTTTAAAAACACCAGCATTTGAAGCAAGTCCATGTACAGACCCTGGGACAGATGTAGTGTAGAACTGAAATTGAGTGAAATATTAAAAATTGTGGGAATAGATTATTGTGAATTACAATAAACTTTGCCCTGTACGCCATACAAACATATAACCTTCTCTGCACTCTTGAGTTACCCACAGATTTTTGAGTGGTTTATTTACACAACAAATGCATTTTTTCTTCTATTTTCTTTTTTTTTCCTATTTATATTTACAGTTTTCTATTCAGATCATCCTAGTCTGCATTAAAAAAAAAACCCCAAAACACAAAAAAACAAACAAACGAAAAAACCCCAAACCAGACCAAAAACAAAACAAAAAAGAAACCCTACAAGATAAAAGGCAGACTTCTATTACACGAACTCCATAGTGAGGTAACTCCATAATTAAGACTGCCTGTTTGACAGCAGGCAAGGAGTCTATGCAGTAATCATCCACCCAGCCCAGAAGAATTGCCATTTCACTCCAAATCTCAACTGTGCAAAGGAAAAAAAAGTCTTTCTGAAATGGGAAATTTTTAAAACATTCATCTTTTTAAGGAAACTGTGACAGCACTGCTTTTTGTTTAACAAGGGAGGGAACACAATATAGAATCTGTTGCATAAAAGAAAAAAAACCAAACCAAAACTGCAATTGCTCCAGAGCTCTGAAAGTCATTTTGCTAAATTTTTCCTTGGTTTTCTTCAAATAGACTCAATTAATTCAAGCATCTAACATTCAGCATCTGTTCTACTAATGAGAAATAGGTGAAGTGCTTTATAAAAATCAGAGGCAATGGGACACATGTAAGAGAAACTAACTCTATATTAGATTGTTGAGAAGAGAGTTTTGCAGCAGAATTTAAGATTGCTTAAGAATAAGCCCAGGATGAACTCAGATTTGCTTGAAGTCTGACTGATTCACTGCAATCAAGGAACTGTGCACAGGCAGGACTGCAAGACAGTTGAAAAAGGAACTGTGTGCTTCTTCCTTTCTCCACTAGAAAAAAAGTAAGCTATCTCATAAAAAGAGACCGGATCCAGGTTAGCAATCACACCAGCTGGACTCTGCAGGGATCTGGTAGATGTCTACATCAGAGACAGCTGCATCATTTGCTTCTGGTGAGTAGATCTCCATTAGCTAGAAATCTAGGCCACGTGCAAGTACTTCAAGTGAATACTTATATTTACCTTAATCTCTTCATGAATTCCATCCCTGTTTCAATCATCCTGAAGTTAAAGGGTGGAATGACATTTACTGTCTGTTCTATAGTCTTTTTGCTTCCATATTTCATTATTCCAGACCAAAAAGCAAATTAATTTTTATAAGCAGATGTAAATACATGACCTATGCCACAAATAAAATATACTAAGAGGAAATAAGAACTACTACTTTAAAATTTCACTATGGGCCCCAAAAGACCTTCAGTGGGAATATCGGAGCATCACCATTCATGAAAGTGCAAAAAGAATAAATTAAGTAAAATGAGCTCACACTTGTTGATAAATTGAATATATACATTCTACAAGATCTAAAAACTGTGAGGGCTTTGACACCCCAGAAAAGCGCCATGGAACAGAGATATGGAGGATCAGAGACTAAAGAAGATGAAGATGGTATAGATCCAAACAGGAACACCAGGAGATATGACTCGATCCTACAAAGTCATAAAGGATATGGAGCTGAAAAATACAGTATTAACCACTCTTTTAATAGCACAACAGTAAAGCACATAGTGACTTTATGCATTTAAGCGGGCTTAAGAAAAACAAAGACAAGAAGTGCTTGGAAGGTTATGTAATTGCTTTGTCAGGCTCAATGCCATAGGATATTACGGAAGCTAAAAGTGTAAGTAGCTTCAAAAAAGATTAGATCAAGTCTGGAAGGATAAATTCCTCAGTGGTTATTAAACATGACAGCCCAAACACCCTTTCTAGTTGTTAAAATCCTAAATGCTGAAACAGAGTGCTATCAGAGCAATCAATATGCTTGCTCTGACTTCTGCACTCAGATGTAAGCTGCAAACAGTCACTGTTGGTGGCAGAATGCTAAAGGAGACAGGCCCTTGGGCTGACCCAGTGAGGCAGCTTATGTAGCCTGTGAATAGCTTCCTTTTGGAAGAGTAGTGCAATACAGCTTGAGCAGACTTGTAATACAATGCCCAGTTTCTTTTACAGAACTACATAGACTAACAGAATGGTTGGGTTGGAAAGGATTCAGGAGATGCAACACAAAATTTCAATTCTGTACCTTGTGGATAAAATGCTATTCATTAATGTAATTAATTACAACACAGTAGGTTCCACATGGAAATCAAGAAACACTTTTCCATGGTGAGGCTGACTGAGCACTGGCACAGGTTGCTCAGGGAGGTGATGGAGTCTCCATCCTCAGAGATAGTCAAAAGCTGTCTGAACACAGTCCTGGGAAGCTGGCTGTAAGTGGCCATGCTTGAACATGGGTGTTGGACCAGGTGACCTCCTGGGCCCCCTTTCCAGCCACAACCATCCTGTGATTCTGTGAGTCTTTCAATCAGTGAGGGAAAAAGCCGAAAGGCCCTTTCCCGCTTAAGAGTTACTCTGGCAGAAAGTGGCCAGCAGCAGGCCTGATGTAAGTCTTTTTATGCAGTGGAGATGTCATATAAATCTTCCAGTTTCAAAGCTCTTCTCTCTTCCCATTAGCAGCTTCTGAAGGAGGAGGGTGAGACAGCCTTTTGTAACTGATTGCTTGCAGTGGCCTACTTTGCCCTTTCAAGACTGAGAAGAAATATATTCTGAACCAGTAATCCATCCACTTCTCCACAGCAGTTCAAGGATGCACAAGCATTAGAAGCCTGAGAATCAGTATGAAAACTTCTTTTCATTCATCATATGATGGATATTCACAAGTGGTCTGATGCCCAGCAGGGCATCTGCTCCCTTCCAAACTGTGATTCAGAACAAGACTGACGGAGAGCACCTGCTCTAAGGAGGGAGGATGTGCTGCACTCTTCATATCGGTCATGATGATGAATAAATTCAGTGATGAATAAATACACCTTCCTTTTAATGTTTATGGATGGACATTGAGGAACAGGAATGGAGTTGAATGGGCAGGAAGAACTTTTTTTTTTTTTAATTTCACACAATAGGATTCATTCAATTTGAAGCCAGTGACCAAGCTTTCAGTGAATTGCTTTATTTTACAATTTATTTTTATTTTATTGACCTAGACAGACGGCAAAATTAAGCATTCAAGAAATACACACAGTCCCCATATAGTGGAGAAATGCGTGCATAATACCGAAATTTGAAAATGTAGTCTTTTGTATCAGTGCATGAAAATCACTGCTATTGAGCAAGGCAGTATTGACACAAAATATTTTAACAAATGGATGTGTAGTTATTAAAGCTGTGTCAGGTAACTATCTACATGGACACACACACATATTTATATTTTCCAAAATAAATAGAGGGAAATGGTGAACCTCAAAATTATTATTCCATGGAATGGCTCTGCAGTATCATAAACCAGGACAAGAGCAAAAATCCACAAAGAGCATTCGATAGAACTGCAGCCTAACTAATGTTGTGCCTGTTTTATATTTTTATATAAAAGATGTCAAAACACCATCATTTTCAAATGATGCCTAAAATGTTTGCTTTAAAAAAATATCCCCCAATGCCCTTTACTCTAAGGAATGATAGTGCAGCCTGTATTTCAAGATGGCTCAGTGTGTACTCACTCATACTTGTCAATATTTACAATGCAGCACTCGCAAAATCAGGACCTTAATGTTATTCTTGTGACTACAGACAATAATTGTAGTCTTTCACTTTTGCTTATAGCAAATATTTTTCCAGTTAACACAGTGAAAATAGTAAAGAGACAGCATTTTAACATTAATTGCCTGTCTGAAAATCATATTAATGTCTAGCAAATTGCCAGCCCATACATTCATACCTTTCAAATAAAATCTGCAAAGAAAGGTTTTCCAACTAGAAGTAACAGTAAAGAAAAAGTAAAGTAATCTCAATTGCTGAATGGCTAGACCAAAGATTTGAGCTTTTACTGCAAACCACATTTGCAGTCTCCAGTGCCTACTACCCACATTGTTTCAGAGGAGCTCTTTGTCCCCTCTGGGTCTCATTGTCTCCCCTTTCAAAGACCAATATTAACTACAAATAATTTTTACAGGATGCTCAAGATAACATTTAGTATGAAATAAATAGTCACAGGCATTAAGTGTACAGACAAGGAATCACATATGAATAATGTAATTACTCTTGTCAATAATGCAATATTTATAAAATATTCCTCCCTTTTTAGTGAAGATACTCTGCCTGCCTGAGCTTTAATCTGTTAAGAACTTACAACTTACTAAGACTATTTGAGCAGATAAAAATATCAGTTATTTTCAATACAAGATTAATTAAAAAAAAAAAAAGGGGGGAAAGGACCTATGGAAGGAAGAAGTAAACAGAGCAGAGAGGAGATGACTTGTGGTATCATTTGGCATGCAAGCTAACAGTGGCAGTGCAAAAAAGGTTTACGACTATCAATGAACAGACATCATAAAGCATGCTGTTTTGTTACAGGAATCATTATCCTAATGGTCATCCCTTTAAATTAAATTACTATGAAATATTATTCTTACTAAGTACTACTTCTCTGATAAAATTAGCATTTCAAATGCAAAATGTTATAAACAATCAGTTTATCAAAGTGTAATAGTTTGATTATAAATACAATTTTTTTGAAGGAATTAGCAGAAAGGGGACAGGAGGCCCTAAAGAAAAGTCAACTGCAAATACTGGTTTGCAGTATTAACAACAATTTCTAATATGACCACTAGGTGGAAATATTGTACTTACAGTTGGGGATGTGGCTGCTGACAGCAATGGTAAAATTCCTCCACAAGCAATAATAATATTGTCTACCATCTGGGAAATGAGGTGTATTGTGTTGTGTACAAAAATAATATTTTCATTGCTATTGACAAAGTCCATCACAGACTTTGTGGAGTGACTGCAAGAACAGAAGAAAGGATGGATTAAAAACAAACAATTAAAATAAATTTTAGATAAATACATACTTTGCAACCATACTGTAAATGTTTCTTTGATAAAAAGCAAATGTCTGGTCTACAAAACTTTGCATGTAAATTGTCTAAAAATATCAACAAGACTAGTTTAATGAACAAATTGATTGCTTTCTCTTTTTGCACAGGATTACATTCAAATACTCAGCTGAGACATCTTCTAACCTTTTATTCCCATCAATCAGTACTTCACAGGCAGTTCTGCTGAAAGCAGTGGAGTTGTTTCTGCAGCATGAAAGCAACTATTTAATATTAAGAGTTCACCATGCTGCACTAGCGCCATTCAAAGCACCTTCGATAACACCTAACGATAACGGCTGCTACTGTTTTAAAGGAGAAACTTGATAATATGGCCACACATTGATTTAATATTAAACTTACTAACTGATAATAAATATAGCATTAATAACAGCTGCAGAAGCAACAGATGCTTGTAAGATTAGGTGAAATCTCAGAAACTCCTAATTGGTGAGCAATTGTCTCATGAGACAGTCACTCCGCAAAAATATAAAACGTCTGTGTGAAGATATTGAGGAAAACTCTGTCTATAAATATGGTCTTTCCCCAAAGCAACATTTGTTGTCAGCCAGCAAACAAAAATTCAAGGTTTCAACTGAAAATACACAATCTGAACTTTAACCTTCAAGCATCATCTGAACACAAAATACAACCCCTTCCCATATACTTGGCCAAAAGAAAAACATCAAAATTGTCTATTTCCAAGTGTGTATCACAGAACAGTTCATCAACTTGGAAATTAAATGTAATATAAATTGCTCCTTTGATAAAACTATGCTCAAGTTTTGTGAAAATGAATCATTCTGTAGTGAAAATCAGAGTAAATTGTCTTTATTGTACTATAGTTGCAGAGTACCCCTATTAACATGTACAAAATACACAAAACCCCTAGGAAATCACATTGCTGTCATAAAATATCATATAATCACCAAGGCTAAACCCAACCAGGAGCTGGCATGCAAAAGAAAATTTGTCCATAGAGTGTTTCCTTAGAAAATGTTATAGGAAAGAGGTTTTATTTATACAGCTTGCAGGTAGAGAAGCTCTGTTTTAATTGATCAGTTAAGAAAATGGCCATTAGCAGAAGTCATCCGGTCTAGAACAGGGGAAGTAGACTCTAATACTAAATAAAAGCTGAAAGAGTGGCTCAGTTTGTTTAGGTATGCAAGATTTACACAATGCCTCAAGAAAACAGGAATTACTACCTGTGAAACTGAGCTGTTACGGGCTGGGAAGGGGTAAAAAGAGAAGGTAGAAGATACAGAAGGGCACTTCAGCTAACACCAGCTCTTTTCTTCGCCATCATCCCAGTAACATCCCCTGTCCAACACGCCTAATTTTTCCTTATTGATGGAAAAACAAATCAGGAGTTAAAGAAGAAACAATGACCCACCTTCTCCAAACATGTACGTCTGTTTCTAGTGCAAAAAGCAAGTCTGTCAGGAGCCTCTGGTGCATGGGAGACCATTTAAACTCTGGAATACGAAACATAGTTGTGCGTGGACCTGGACTAAACTGTCGTCGCTGCTCTTCCGTCATTGGCATTCCTCGAAATCCCAAATCAACACGTAAATCCCGGTCTTGCTGGGTGACAGATCGACCCTGTATTGCCTACATCAACAAGATGTTCAAAAATGATGTTAACTTTATGCAGCGTGCTTTTGAATGCAATACAGAATCTGAGAAAGGATAGGATAAAACAACGTGGCCATAAACCACCGGAGATACTGATGTTCCAAGGCAGGCAATATCCTTCAGCAAATGAGCTGCCCCAAGTCAAATCAATCAGTGCCCAGGGGCTATGGCTGGCCCCCTTCCAGCTACTCACCAAGCTTTTACTCTCAGGTTCTTCACTTGAAGTCTTACAGACAAGACCAAATGTAGCCCATACAAAATCAGTGACAAGACTTTGCTTATATGCAACAATTATCTTTTAGGGCTAATAACACAATTTTCTTTGAAGATTTGACTGAAAACATGAACAAACTACATAGTGATGGCTTGAAGGAATGAGTGCATTTTTGGACAGCTCCTCATTTTTCAAAACCAATTTATTTATCTGGTCCTTTTAGCAGGATCATTAGAGAATTATACATAGCCTCCCAAATCCCATTTTGTCAATTTAAAAGCAAAAGAGAACTTTGCAAAACAATTAGGTTAGCAATGTAAAAATGGACATAGCATTGGAGTTGAGCTGAAAAGCTTATTGTATACTCAGTCTGATCTTGATCTCCTGTAGTCAGTATTTTGAGAGCAGAGAAGGTTTCCTTTATTCAATTTAACCTCTTGGGAGTAAAACTTTCACTGTTGCTTGCATTTCCTATGTTTTCCTTAGAGTTATCTTTAAATGAATAGTTTCTGTTTTTCTTAGACTTATCCAAGATTTTAATTTTTCACATGAATCTTCTGCATAGTGCTTTTAATTGTATATTCAGTTTCTTCTAGTTGGAAACATAGGGAAGAGTGAATTTTATATTCTTTAATATTTGATCTATTATTGATAAAGGCATTAACTCTTCTCAGAAGAAAGCAGTAGTTCCCATCTCTGTAACACAATTTGCTTGCTTTCTTTCAGTCAATTTGAATAAAAGACAGTTACTTCTTACTAATAAGGCAGGGAGATGGTTGTAGACCTGTTTTTAGAGAATTTGAGGTTAGCAGCTCCAGTCAAACACATTTTCCCTCAGGTACAACTGCAGGAAACCCTCAGGCCAGCAGCAGCAATGGTATCATAACTGTACCATAACAGAGGAGCTTTTATCTAGCCAATAACACTGTATCTGCAAGAATGGGCTTTGATGTGCATTTCCACTGCATAAGCAAGCAGGAAACATGTAAGTATCTACACTTAGGTGGCTTGCCTTTAAGTAATTTTCAGTATTTTCAGTGGTCTCAAGGAGATCAAATCTAATGAGGCAGTCACCACATCTACAGCAACCAAAACTCCAATCACCAGCTGCACAGTAAACATGCTAAAATTAAAATTGCTCATTATTCAATAATACAATAATTCTCCATTTATATTTTATTTAATACCCACTTCAATTTTTTTTTATTATTACGGTTAACTTCATTTTAAGAAAAAATATTTAACCATGGACAGCTTAGAGTTCATAGCACACAAAGAATAGATTAGAAGATAAATTTCTGCTGGTTGCTCAGTTGATAATTCTTTCTAAGAAAATTATTTAAAAGAGAGATTAATGCCCACATATTTAAACCAATTCACTGCAGTTTATCATTGATTTTAGTGGGAAATGTTATTTAAGTAGTATATGCAATATATATTTTATTATTATTTAAGTAGTATATGCAATATATATTTTCTATACAGTCATGAAAGACTTCACATTATGGCATTTTCAAAGAAAATAGGCCTGGAAGATGTACATTTTTCATATAATTGAAGAAATATACTTCAAATATCTCTCAGATCTCATACTATTAATTTATCCCTCAACAATGAACAGTGATTACATCAGACACGTTCATGGCTACTTGAAATTTACCTGGGTTGTAGTAGTTGTCTGGATCTTCCGTATCTCTTTTCCTGCCTCCTTACCATCATCAGATCTTTCTGTATCTGATATTATACTTCCTGCATCAACACTAGGTACAGTTTTGCTACCAGAAGACTCTGTCTCAAGAGTTGTGGCAGTCATTTCAGCATATTCTAATCCTTTAGATGATGAAGACAACTCCCTCTCAGAAATGCTATTCATTCCATCTGAAGTGGTGTGAATCTTGAATTCCTTGTCCTCTATTATACTTGAAGCACAAGTTATATCTACACTACCTGTCATATGTGCAAGCAATCCCAAATCATCGTTTACACCAAGATGCATCTGTGTCTCTTGCACATTTGGAATAGCAATGTGATTACTTGAAAGTTCAGGAAGGAGTTTCTCCTCCTGACTAGGTATTTTATCAAAGAGAAATGAGGTATTGTTAGTAGAAGGTTCATCTTTCTCGTCAGCCAGAGTTATTAATGGACCATTATCTTTTTCCTCATTCTTCTTAATAATACCCACACTTCCATGAACATTGTTTTGGAGCTTCTCAACAGCTGCACTATATACATTGTCTAGAAGAGATTCCACTTCTACCAGTGCACCATTTTCTCCAGTTCCCAGTGTCTCTGGTGATAAATCCATATCATCAAGTTTTACTTCAGTAGCTTCTACTTTTTCAGCTTTTATATCAACTAAAAGGTCGTGAACCTCCACATGCACTCCTCCTCCTCCGGGTCTCTCAGCAGTTCCAAGCACATCATCTGACACCTTCGTAGCCATGAGCAAGTCCCTCGTATCTGTACTGACGGGGTAATCTGTTTCACTTTCGGGACTTTGACTTTGTGAAAGATCTTCTATCTCTCGAATTTCCATTCCACCTTTCGCTCCCGTTGTCTGAGAGGAAAGACCTGAGATGGTGCTCACATTCCCCTTCTTCCCCTTTTTTATGTTTTCTTCCTCTTGCCTTTGATATTCTTCATACATTTTTGCTAGATATTCCTTGTGAGCTTCGTATGTGACCTTAAAAAGAAAAGAACAGATTATGTGGATGAATACATGCTAGATGAACTTGGGCAAAAACTAGCAAGATTCTTAAAAACATATTAAGTACAGCTTACAAAGTGCTTGACAAGAAAAAAACCCACCTAGGCATGAATAGGGAGAGCCACCAGATGGCACTAAATCACTTTACATCTTATAATACTACATCACTACTGCCTTTGGGGGTTACCACTATTTAAAAAAGCATCTATGAGCTGTTTCTTACCTTGGAATGAGCTATAGAAAGAGTATCCACCCACACTCTCCAGCCTCCCCATTCATATTTTATTGCATGGTACAAGAGAATACGGAAAATGTTGTAAACCATCTCGGTGATCTTCTGCTCTTCAGAGTTCTTAGGGTTAATGTATCCCAGAGAAAACATCCAGTCCTGCCACACTGAACACTGAAGTAAACATCTAAAGTGAAATAATTAGTTCAAAATATATCCAAACAAAGCTTCTCTATTTTAACATTATGATGGTTAAGATGGGAGAAACATCATCTCTGAACATCAATCCAATGTTAGGAATAAACTCAAAAATACTTCAGTACGAATAAAAAAATTAAAGTATACTATAGAGAAGAATCCAGTATTAGTAACCAAACTAAGAAAAGTTACCACAGATGTATTAAATTTATTTTAAATATATTTAATTTATTGCAGAGTATAAAACTCTATACAGAATATAACAGATTGTTACTACCCAGAAATCAAGGATGAGAAAATACTATTTGTGTTGACATACCTTCTGTTTTCACGGCTATTACTAAAGAGTTTTATCATATCGGATAAGAACAAACGTCGAACTTCCATCAGCTCTGCACTTGGTGTGGAGTTTTTTAACAGCGTTGCCACCACCTTAAGAATCACTTTGAAAGAATAAATTAGTTATGTAAAGCACTTTACCAATGTTAAAAAAAGAAATAGTTGCTGACAGCCACTAATGTAAAAGGTAACAGAAACCCAAATGTATCTAAGATGCATTAATGAATTGTTCTCACTTTCTGAACCATCATTTCAAAAAACCCCACAACCTCTAGATGATACATTTATCAAACAAACATAATATATTGTCCTTACTTGGATTCTGAATTTTCACTGTTGAATCTGGCTCTGGATGTGGTTTATGAACAACTTGGGTGCATACTTGCTCTGTCAAAATCTAAAACAGAATATTAACTTCCTTTTACCATTTTTAATCAAACACTACAGTATTTCTTTGTTCATTTTTAAATTTGTTAAGACCATTTACCGTGGCCACATGAAGCTCCATATAAAAAAAATAGGTAAAATATTTTAAATCTTGAAGAACGGAATAAAACAATTCCTCTGTGCAGGGATCAAGATTTTCATGGTTGTACTGTGGCTGATTAGCTAACCTTTGAGTTCATTGCCCAAATATACAATAACAGTATTTTAAAGATATTCCATTAATATTTCTCATATTGTTATACATTATATAGATGAAAAAATCTTTCACAGGCTACACAGATCAATAATTATTCTCATACATTTCATCTATAACCAAACCAAATAATTCTTAAAACTGGGTTTGGTTTCCTGCAGCTAGTAAAGAGTACGAGTCAGAGACAGCATTCCACAGGAACAATCCTGACGCTTCACATAATGAGGACGACAGAGCATTCTCCCGTTGCATGCATTGTACCAGACAACCTAATTAATCTGTATTGAGGCAACACCACAAACCTTTCACGCCGGGATACCTGTCACTGGATGTGTGTATGCAACTTCATTTTTAAGAATAAGCTAAAAATTCAATTATATCAACACAGAATTCTTGGTAAGTACATTCAAGTAAATGCATTTCAAAATAGAGTAATTTCACCAGCAATATTTATTTTAAAGCAGAACTTCAGCTCACTCATTAAGAAATAATCAAACTAAGGTCAGTCATAAACACAGTACCTTAGAATAGGTCTTTACATATTGATATTTAAAACAGAATGCAAATATGCCCTTGCTTTTTATGAGAGAATATGGAAAATATCTGTACCTTAGCATCAGTTTCTTAGCAAATCTTCTGTACTTACAGCACTTAACCCCTTTTTTCTCCTTTCCTCTGGCTATTTTTTCAAATGTACATGCCTGTGGGTACTGAACTCAATGAGGACTTTGATTTTGTCAATGAGTTATGCATTTTCTGAGAATACCAATCACAGAAGCTCTCAGAAAACTGAATGCAGGAACTAGACTCTGAGACCCAAGAGGTCAAACCATAAAAGGTAATATGAATTAAAAAAGAACTTCATGTCTAAGTCACTGGCAAATAGATGATGTATAGGTTTTTACAATCAGAGAAGAATCATTTTCTACATTATCTGGAACCCTAAAAACCAAGTGCTCCTCTAGTCTCTTTTTTCTTTTCTGGAACCAACGCTGAGCATCTAGTCATTAAATCTATTTATGACTAAAAAAATATTAAAAATCTTTCTAGTGCATAAGATTTTCAGAAATTGCAAGAGATTCTATTCTAAGTCATCATTTTAGTAATAACTGAAGATTGGACAAGAGCTTTATGCATGCAGGCATGAGACATGGGTTTCAACCAACTTGATGTTCTCAATACGTTGCTTTTACGAAATTGCTCATCATCGAAACTGAAGTTTCTACAAGAACCTGGTAGAATAGCTGAATGCTTTGGGGTCATACTTATTTGCCTCAAGCAGTAGCTGCCACATAAAAGTGTCTGTGTTAGTTATTATTTGGCACAGTTAAAATAGAAAGAACAGCACTCTTCAAAATTTTGTAAACTTGAAATGAGTGACATGAAATAGAAAAGAGAAAAGAGAGAGACAGAGGCATCTCTGACTTCAGCACCTTCCATTTCAATGGAAACAAACTCTCCAAACAATGGAGAAGTAAGAGCAATTGGAGCTCTGCAGTAACTGCTGGCGGTTTTTTTGTGGAAAGTGATGAACATCTTAAGTAACAGGATTTCTTCCATCAGAAGTGGAAACATTTACAGAGCATATGTTAAAATTATGACGTTGTTAATAAAAACATCTAAAACACGGCAAAATACATTGTGAACCAAGAAGTTCTTTCTCAAAATTTCTAAGTTTTTTCTCAAAAGTCTTGAGAATCAGGGTATTATAGAGCACAGATATTTTTAAGTCATACTTTTTACAACAGAAACAACAATCTTTACATTTAGTAACTTATACCTCATAAAGCGTGTTATATGTTGTAACGGTCACTGTATTTGTGTGCAGCATCAACCTTTCTCCAAGAAGTGTAAAAAGACTGTGAGTATGCATGATTTCAACCTTTCTCCTGTAAGAGAAAACAAAAACATTAGGCACATGCCAAGCATGTTGAGAATTTAAGGAAATTCAAGATAAAACCCAAAAGCCATATATTTTGATGTTGTACTAAAAAGATCCCAAGCTTGTTATTCTGTATATATTAGGAAATAGATATCATTTAAGATATTTCCCAAAATGAATGTAATTGTACAAATATACAAAGCTTCTCAGAAAATAATGTATTTAGAATGGGCTTCTGAATAAAATAAATTACACACCATTCTCAAAGTCAACTCCTATCTTATATAGGCTGGTTAAAATATGATCACTGAAGAACACACCTTTTGCCACATCACAAGAACTCAGGACAATCCAACTTCATATTTTCCAACATTAATCACAGAATCACAGAATTTGTTAGGTTGGAAGCAAACACAGTGGGTGATCTGGGCCAACCTCCCTCAGACTGCTCAAGCAATCTGTATGTCTTAATACTAATATATATATGGATTTTTCAGTACTACCTTGCTAACACATGATTCTCTCATGAAGCCAAAATAATTCAATCCTGGAATAACACATGTTGCAATGAAAAAGAAATAAAATCCTGAAAAGTTATGAAATTCTACGTGATTGAAGTGTTTCACATCTGGGATCCAAAACTACTCAAATCTATAAAAGTGGAGAAGGAAGAAGCTCAGATCAATGTTTTCTCCCTAAACCCCACCCTTTTGAAATGTGATATAACATCATAAATAGAGTACTTCTCATACTTTGCATCATTAATTTTACCTACTACTTTAATGGATATGAAACAAAAATAATTTTTCAAAATAAATAATAATCCATATTAAAGCAGCAGAAAAATTTTAAATCGGTTACAGTATAGTAAAGTTTCTAAAAATTTTATGCATTCAAAAGCTAAGAAACTGTGTTTTCATGATTACCAGTAGAAATAAAAAATTAGATAGGTTCATGCTAGAACTTTTGAAATTAATAGATTATTTAATAATTTTCAAAGAACCACAAAAGAGAGTGGCAACAACGTACAACAGTGTGTACTTTTCTATGCACAGAAGGGAGTTCATGAGCTACTTATGAGAAAACCTACAACTATTCAACCTTTTAAGGTATGATTTAGCAGATAGAAGAAGAAATCCATTGGGAAGTTTAAAAGTGCAGGTAAAACCCAAAAGTAAACAACGGACTAATATTTCAAGTGGTGGCATAGAAAGAATCAAATATGGCAGAGAAGGAAAAAACCAGGATTTTGTCAACTGTTAAGGTTAGACAAAGTAGTCCATCAGCACAGATCACAAAGAAAAATCAATTAAGTTATTCAGGCTCTCATCTAACACATTACTGGTCACTTCTGAGAATCAATTACTTCCACTCTATAGCTTCATCTGCGATGCATATATATGAACTACAGCAACAGTAATTGGTTTTATACCTACACATTTCTTAGTATTATTGTATTGGTTTAGATTTCATAAATCATGTAACATCACTTTATGCAATTCTGCTTCGATGTATTACAATGCAATGCCTGTTTCCTGTACTGTGAAACAAAAATCTAAGTGATTTATAATTTTATAATTTCTTAGAATTTCCTACGGTTGTCTTCCATTTTACAAAGTCATGTGTATGCACACATACATATGTGAACAAAAAGGAACAAGCACTAGCTGTAAAACATGAAATGGAAGGGCATTTTGACTTGCTAAAATCTACATAAAATATGCACATTTGCAGATGTTCAGAGGTCTAAAAATTAAAAAAAAAAAACATTTTAAAGTTACACAGAGTATTCAAGGGGATTTCAATCACTCCAATTACATGAAAAATAAAGTTAATTTTTGCTAAGTACATATGTTCACTCAACAATGGAAACTACACTGATATATCCATAATCGCAAGTAGATGTTAAGGACTGGGAATTAAAATTTCAGCTTCCGAAAAGGCTCACTTTTCTTTTTCGGTAACCATAGAATCATAGAATAAGCTGAGTTGGGAGGGACCCACAAGGATCACTGAGTCCATCTCCTGGCCCTGCACAGGACCATCCCCAAGAGTCACACCATGTGCCTGAGAGTGCTGTTCAAACACTTCTTGAGCTCTGTCAGGCTTGGTGCTGTGACCACTTCCCTGGGGAGCCTGTTCCAGTGCCCAACCACCCTCTGGGTGAAAAACATCTTCCTAATATCCAACCTAAACCTCCCCTAATTCAGCTTCATGCTGTTTCCTTGAGTCTTGTCACTGGTCATCACAGGGAAGAGATCAGTGCCTGCCTGTCCTTTTCCCCTCACAAGAAAGTTGTAACTGCAATGAGGTCTCTCCTCAGTCTCCTCTTCTCCAGGCTGAATAGACCAAGTGACCTCAGCCACTCCTCATACAGCTTCCCCTCCAGACACTTCACCATCTTGGTTGCCTTCCTTTGAACACTCTCCAATATTTAATGTCTTTACAATATTGTGGTGCCCAAAACTGCCCCCAGCACTCGAGGTGAGGCTGCTCCAGTGCAGAGCAGAGAGGGACAATCCCCTCCCTTGCCCGGCTGGCAACGCTGTGCCTGATGCACCCCAGGACAGAGTTTGCTACTTGATTTTCTGGATAAGTGATAAATATTTTAAACAAATGTACTTCTCTGGATACAACCAGGCTTCTGACAAGTCAAGCCTTCATCTGGTGTATCATACTTAATCCAACTCCTATCAATGTGAATGACTTCTAGTAAGTAATGTTTGAAAAGTCCTTGGAGATTCTTGAGTGGACTATCAATTTGCTGTATTAATTCCCAGAACAGTATTCAACTTGCTGGATCCCAAAGGAAAAATCCCATTTAGAAGCATATTCTCAGCTAACTGTCTCTCAATTATACAGTCATACTTTATTGATCTTACTGAGAAAAGCATTTCTAGCAATACCGCACTCTGGCTGGACTCCTACCTCCTTTCCCTTCAAATGAGGCTTACATGATGAAGTCTCTTGTGAAGCATGTGGTTAATTTTTATAATACACAGCCTCCCACTAAAATGCCATTTTGTGCTAATCCCAGCAGGGAGTTTAACACCACATGTAGAAGGGAAAAAATGAGCAACAGCAGGCTATGCAGCACTGCATGATTGTTAGTGCTTCCTTGACACCATAATATGGAAGAAGAGACTAAGTAAACCCATTTTGTGACATCAGGTCTTTTTAAATGGGAATATTTCTTGCTGCCACATTTTCTATGTGAGTATTTCTTGCACAGAGATATGTCCTTACCACCATTTTTAAACACCACTTGCTTGACGTATCTACTTTTCCTTTTGAAACATTCCCATGTCAATAAAATATTCTATTTCATTTTTTCCCATCCTTCTAAAACTATTCTTAGAAGTGCTGCCCTGAAAATTTTATTGCCATGACACTGATAATTCCAGAGGCAAATTTTAGATCACACTCATATGTTTCCTGTTAACTTTAGCTGAAAATACAATATATAGTTACAAGATTTATTTCTGGAAAATGTTTTTCCCTTGTTTTAAGACTTGACTTTCAGCATTTTGTATATTTGAAAGACAATCAATGTTTCAAACATCATAGTAATAGCAAGTTAACTACAAAAAATTAATTTTATCTGATTCATAAAGGTAACAGTGCACAAATTATTAATCAGAAAACCTAATAATTTGAAACAATTTCTAAAGACTGACAAAGAATATACAGTAATCATGACAAAAAGACAATAAGAATTGTGAACTTAAATACACCACTATAAAAATTTTAAAATGACACTTACTTATGACCCAAATGTTTAAGAAAATATCCAAGGACCTTCAAAGCTTGCACCCATATACTTTCACTTTTGGAAGCCAATAACTTATAAATTACTCTAAAACAGAAAAACAAATTCAAGCTCAAACATCACACATATATATTGCATTACTAAACATCACATATATAGCTTGTATTTCACTGAACAAGGATATTTATTAAGAAATAAATCAATAAAAACAATTTACACAAAATAGAAGGATGTCCTGAAAGAATCAAGTGCAGTGTTAGAGTTTGATCACGAATTCTTGAGGCTGAAGACATGGTGTAGTTTGGTTCAGTTCAGTGTTTTATAACAGAAAGTAACATCTTATCCTAGACTTCTCTCTTGGAATAACCAAATAAAAGACAGTCTGAGCAGCTGCAGCTTAGGACAAGAGAAGCAGACTGGAACACATAAGGTCATATCCTGGAGTACCTGGATGCTAGTGAAAATCTCCGTTCGTTACACCCTCTGTTTTTAAATCCTGGATTAAAAAAAAAAAGAAGTGCCTCAAATATTAACTAATCTAATTATTACATATTTAATTAATATGACAGGTTTAAGCACAAATTCTGCAGTCTTTCAGAAAGGAAACCAGCCTTGATCTGAAGGCAACAAGAGAAAGAAAACATTACCTTTCCCCTGCACTGTTCTGCAACAAATTTTTGAATTTATATTTTAGTTTCCCATTAGCTTGGCTTCAGCTTTTAGCCATTCTTTCTAGTCTTTCTCCACTAAAGAGTGCTTTAGCAGACAATATCTTCCTCTTTTGAAGTGAGTTATGCTATTACCAAATGACTTCTGGGGCTTTTGTCCTCTGATAATTTAGGCCAATGAACCCGTAATTTTATGGAAGGCTTTGGGTGTGTTTTGTTTTGTTTTTTAAATACTTAAAAGTTGCAATTCTGTGCATTCTCCACACTTCTACAAGACAGACTTTTAAACATAAAGACTGCACCATCAAAAACTTTTAATATCAGTACCACAAATGTTACATAATTCAGTCTTCCAAATCAGACTTATCCTTCTTCAACAAATGTCAGGAATAGAATTCTGTTTGAATACAAACTACAGGCAGAAAGCGAAGTCCTAACCATGAGTCTTCCCTTCAACTAGCATTGTCATTCAAACAGTTTTAAGTACACATTTTTGCACAAAGATCTTAGCACTCAGGCAAAATTGAGCTTGAATCTATCAAGTAGTAGATGCTGAGGGCTTTTTTCCCTTTTACAAGCCCCTTGCATTTTTGAAAGTATTTTCAGAAGAGGACAAAATAAAATTCCATAGTAAATATTAACATGAAAATTTTTAGTTTGAAAGTATTTTCAGAAGAGGACAAAATAAAATTCCATAGTAAATATTAACATGAAAATTTTTAGTTTCTGAAAAAAATTCTATTACCAAATTAGGCATAAAACCATAACAAAAATAACACTTATTTAGGAATTATCAGTTACTAATTTCACAGCCAAACAGATAAATGCATGAATTTCACTTTTCTCAGACAGAATTTGAGAGACTAGGGCATGGTTTCTTGTTTTCCTCTTCTTCTCCCCAGAGAATGTTAAACATACAAAGAAAGAATACTTAAAATTACTCTGAGATAGGTACAGGGCTATTTGATGCATCTTGTTTATTACATATTCTACTCGAGACTGAGGAGCAAGTAAAAAAGTGCAGTTACTTTTAAATATCATAATGATAATCTTAAGTGGAAACTCTATCCTCCAACTTATTGAAATCACTGATTTAGTCAAAAAATAAAGCCTAAGTTAATGGAATTGAAGGTTAAAAGATCAGCAAGTGTGATATTTATGTGAAAAAGAAGCAAACTGGAGAGTGATGATACTGGAACTACTTTTAAGGTATTTTCTCACTTCACTGTCTTACCGTATCCCATTTCTCTGATCAAAGGCAGGTATCATGGATGCTGGATGTTCGGACATTAGTGCCACTAGCAGCTGCAGCACATCATGAATATTTTCATCCTGTATGACAAGCACCAGTGTTATTCTACAAACTAACCTCAACAGCAAGCTTCCCACAGAGCTGGTTCAATTAGTTAAAATAAAAGGTAGGTAATTACAGAAATGTACCTCATGCATTGTTAATAAGTAATTTAATATGCTCTGCAGTTCATCTTCTTTCACTCCTCGATCCTGAAAAAAAAAAAAAAGGCCATTATTCAGAGAAAATACATTCCTCAGGTCTGGGTACGCAAACCTTGGACCTAGCCAAATAATCCTACAGCTTTTTTATTTGAACTTAAAAGACTGTATTGTCTCTATCATTCTGCTGCTTTTCTTTATCAGATTGACAATTCAAAACACTATGAGGTCAGATTCTTCTGTTGTGGGCCCTCAGAAACTACAAACTATTACTGCTATTCCTCCAGTTTCTGAGACAGAACAGAAAATACTGGGTTTTGGTCTAGTCTCAAATTAGCAGATTATCCCTCAAAGAATAGCATGCAGCTGTAACAGAGAGAAATAGTCCTACACCATTTCAAACAGTGGTAGAACCAACAAGAAGGACAAAGCAATAAGCAGCTTGACAACTGCAATTATCTTTTTCATTTGACCATTTTATTAATTTTTTTAAAATATGACTTTAATTAAAACATATTTTATATCTTGAATACAAATATATTAAACTTTTATTAAAATATACATGGCAGAGTTTGGTGAGGTTAGTAAGAAATTTTGTATGGATTTACTACTTCTCTGCTGATTAGAAGGATGTGCATGAACATTAAATTAACCAGAAAAAGACACAATACTGGACAGGTATGACCGATTTTCTTCTATGAAAGATCCTATTACAAGTATATAACAGATGTCAATGTTTTCAATCTGGAATAGACCATTTTACCTTCAATATAAGTTGTTTCAAGAACAGAAGCATAAACGCCCTTAATGATATGATTTCTTTCTGGGAGGGCCGAGGACCATCTGGAAGAAACAAAATATAGCACTTTTAAACATAAACTAATTCCTTTAATCACTGCAGCTTCTTAAGGAAATCACAGTTCCTACAACAGATTTAGTAGTTTACTCTTATATAAAAGTTCATATTTGCAAATGATATCATTTATAACCTTTCAGAATCACATTTTTCAACACCAATATATTTAAGTGCAAGTGATGTTCCATTCGGAAAAAAAGAAATCCATATTATATTTTGCTTAGTTTTTTAAAAGACACAGGAAGATGAAAGATAGCAATAAGTAAGTAATAAGTAAGTAAGTAATAAGTAATAAGGTGATAGCAATAGATAGACAGCAATATATGATAAACAACTTGGAATGACTAAACCACTATGTTAAATACCATCTGAATGAAAATCAACAGAAACAGGATTTATTAAATACAAGTGGTAGCCATTACCTGTAGCAGAAACTAAAGTCATTTAACCAAAGAGAAACTTTTATCTAAAGAAAATATTCAATTTAACCCAGAAAAAAAAAAAGTAATACATAATACTTTAAACAATTATGCTTGATGAAGTATATTAGGAAAACAGAAATATCTAAAACACCAGAGCTTGAACAACTACAGTAATTTGAAACTAGTTCTATTGTATTTTCTATTCTCCTCTTTCATAAATATTGAAGTTGAACTGGAAATTCTTTTGTTAAGTTCCTGATTTTCAGACAATGCATATCATAGACAGACTTAAATTTTGCACAGTAAAAATAAATGCAACTTAAATTACTTTTCAATCCGCCATTTCAACTTACACTGATAAACACGAAGCAAAGTTTAATAACAGTCTACGTCTCAGTATTACTTCCAATCCGGATGAATACAACTCCTTAATGAAGATTTTCTGATAGTCTTTGGTGACACTTTTTTTTGAGGTGAAGCCACTGCACTATACGCAGTAATTCAAGTTTGCAACAAGGGAAAACCTTAAGGTAAGGTATATTTGTTTCACTAGCAGGAACAAAAAGAATGGCTAATACACTCAAGTTTTCTTCCCTGTTTAGGAGTGGAGAGAGGAGAGCTGTGTACTCTTCAGAAAAAAGCAAATAAATCTCAAGCTCTCCACTCACTGTGTGTAAAAACAGTAAGGAAAACAGAAGTCAGTTGGAGTTTGGGTTTTTTTTTGGTACTAGATGCAATTACATTAAATACTGCATGAATTTTTTTATGGCAATGGTGTGCTTCTTACGAAAAGCTATTTTTTTTCCCTAATTCAAATGTGGATTCAATTTCCCCAACTGCATCACAGAAGTCTCTTTCTTTGTACACCCTCTTCCCTCCTACACCTCATTTGGACTCAATATCAGACAATATCTGAAAAACAGGACTAAAAAAAATATTTTTGACATTTTGTCTTTTCTGAAAGACTGTAATTATGGAAACAGAAAACAGGCAACGAGGAGGTCTGCAAAACATTTCTGTAACAGAAATTGTAAGGACATGTCAAAAAGAAGCTATCCCAATTTAACTGGGAACCTCTTCAAAGACACATGAGTTTTATACTACTTCTTCATGTACCCACTCATTTCCCTGGAGATGTGTGACAACCTTGAAAAGGTTCTTCAACATGCAAAGGATACCAAAGGAGTTGTTGTTTGCAGGCTATATGCCAAGCAGGTAAAGGGTAATTTTCCCTTCAGTGCTCTAGTACTATTTATTCCTTGCATTTTAGTTGTGTCATGAAGCTTCACTGCACTAGAACCAGAAAAAGGGGACAGCTGCTACCCCAAAGAATTCATTAGTTTCAAAAATTAAAAGAGGACTGGCAAGGAAAAATAAGACAGGCTGAAGAAACTGGAGGTTATGTAACCACCAGACAGCTACAAAGAATGGAAGAAAAGACGGCAGTGATATAACGTAATGATCATCTGACACAGACTGAATAGAATTAATTAAATAGGAAGTTCTAAAGCCACCTAAAGCAGATTTTCCACTATAATTGTTATATCATTAGAGTTTTTTACTTCAGCAGTAATTGAAGGACTTCATTCTTACTTGAAGATTTATTTTAAAAAAATGTATTATTGAGCAAAAAATGGTGTAATTTATGCTATAATTTAAAAAAAGCATATATTATCCACACATATACTGAGGCAAAGAAAGACAAGTAGATCTTTTTTTTCAACTCAAACATTGCAAAGTACTTTTCTTTACTGTCTATTAATCTTTGTGCCCATCACTGCATGTAGACAATTCAGTGTCACCATCACTCGGACACTGATAACCAGTGCTGCTAAAGACAAAAAAGCAACCTCACATCAGATCAACTACGATGATAATTCTTTCAAGATCTGGTACAGCAACCATAAATCCCTAATACAAAATAGTAACATCGTTTTTAATTGGCAAAGAGAAAGGATGCCTCCCTTATCCCACATGAGGATGAGTCACTAAAGCATTTCCTGCTTTTAGATTTCTTTATGTATGTATTTTTCACAGAGAGTCCATCATTTGCGTCAGATTTTTTAAAATATACACTCATAATAAGAGTTAGCCAACTTTACCCAGACAAAAATAAATGAAAAACAAGAATTTATCATTTTATACAATTCATTCCTGAAGCATAGAGAAATTAGAGAGGCATAAACCAGAAGTAAATAAGAGGGAAAAAGTAAACATATTCACAGAGTTAAGTATAATCAGTACTGCTGTGGAAAAAAAAAACCCAAAAAACAAACCAACAAAAAACTGATTATGAGCTGTGTATAACAAAAATAATGATTTCTAATTCTGTCTTTGGAAATAAAACATTGTGTTATCAGTTCTACCAATGACCAAATGCAACATTCTTCCATCTGTTTTAATTTTTTTTAATATGTAAAAATCATGATTTTTCTACTCCTTAAATTAATAAAACATGATACAGATAGCAGAATCTGATCTCCATGCATGCATAAATAACATCACATGATATGTGGATCACAGAGGACCTGTTTTTCTCTCTGCTGTAAATCTAAAAAGAACTGAGTTCCACCCTAACCCAGCTCTTGAAATAACTCTGTGAAACATCTTCTATGCATAAAAAGAAAAACTATAGTTACTCTCTCCTCATAATAATTTTCCTAATTCCCACTTCTACAGCTCATGTTCCAAAATATTGTACATGAAAAACATGCTTGAAAACCATTTAGCATGAGATAACTTGTACTTTAACAACCATACATTCTCAATAAGGAGACAGGATACTATTCATAAAGGTCCACTCAAAGTTAGAGTTGTGAAGCACAGAGGAAACACCAGTAGAGAAAGAGAAGTGCTTGGCCACTCAGTTCAGGAATTAACTAAACTACACAGTAATCTGGAACTTAAATGCACATTTCTCTCACACAACACAAGCTCCCCAGGGGAGTGGTAATAGCACCAAGTCTGTCTGAGTACAAGAAGAATTTGGACACTGCTCTCAGGCACATGGTGTGACTCTTGGGGCGTCCTGTGCAGGGCCAGGAATTAGACTTGAGGATCCTGATGGGTCCCTTCCAACTCAGCATAAAACACAATAATTACAGAAAGAAGCTATATATTTAAAATAATTTTCACTCCATTGCCTGCTTTGCTGTGTGTCTAGATACTGCAATGGCTGGGTGATCCTATTATCCTTATTCTGCATGATTTAACAAAATATTAAAAGTGTGCATGTGGCAAATCAAGACAACAGCTATAACCATAGTCCAAGTGTAAAGAGTAAATAATAAAATTTAGATTCTTTCCTTTGGAAATTAGTTTGACTTTTTAGGCTCTTCGTAAAAAAAATTGAAAAAAAAACAACACCAGAAGAAAAGTATAATCCATAATTTTAAACAGATTACTTGTCTCCACTACGTGGCTCTAAAATGTAAAAGCTACTAAGAATAATTACAGAGCAAGTTGATCTTTTACACTCTGAAACAGTGTTTCCAGTACCTCAGAAGGAAATGGAAAAACAAATATGAATTCAGTATTCTGAATCTAAGAAGAAACATCAGCGTGAAACAAGAAACCAATAATGAAAGAGAAGATACAAAACCAAACCTAAAATAGGTATCTGAGCCTTTAAAAAAATTCATTAAAATTCATTTTTTAAAAAGCATTTATGTCTCCCATTTTATAAGCTGATTACTAGGAAAAGTAAGTGAAAAACTTTCATTTTTAAAAGAAAGCAGCATCAGCCAAATGGGAAACTTCAATATTGAGCTCTTTTGGCCTTAAAATAAGGGCTACTAAACTGTCAGTACAGAAAACTCACCCACTTTTTGCTTTATTGAGACAGCAGAAGGCAATAAAACCCTGAAGCAGAGTAACTGTCTGCAAGTAATAGTAAATCAAACTACTAATATTAAAATGTGTTTCAGTATCTCCACATAAAAAGTGACATGCCTTGAAGACAAGAAAACATCACACTACTAAAATGTCTGCATGAATAAGCTTACTTCCTAATATGACAGCAAATTATTTGAAAGCACTATAGCACACGTAGTCAAATTTTAGATATTGGCATCATTTCCAGTAAAGTCTTCTCCAGATCTGAAGTCTCGTGTCAAGTCAGCTTAGAATTTCAGCTGCCATTTACTCACATGATGACATTTTTCTATTTCATACATTAAAATTAATGTGCAAAGAAAATGGGCCCTATTCTTCCATTTTGATATATCAAATGCTACTTAAAATGCAGCAACTTTTCTACTTTAACAATTTTTAAAAATATATATTATTCTACATTTTAACAAATTATAAACCTTCTGGCAATACTGGTTGCATGCAGGCTAATAGAAAATTAACACAAACCCCAAATCCTGGAAGAGTTGTCTTTTTTGAACTATTAGGATTGTTGAAGTTATGAGAAGCTGAAAATAGAGGTGAAAATAAAAAAACCTAAAGCACAATAACTACAGCTACTTCTAAGACTGTATTCTATGACTAAAAGCCATGTGAATCAGCCAGAACTGCACTTAATGTTAAAAAACCATCTGGTAAATAAAAGGGATGTAATATCCAGGTGATTAAACATTTTGAAAAATTTTCAGGAATTTTATCAATTGCAAGCAACTAATGTGGATTTGATAAAAAATCTAATATGAAATGAAGTTAATATGAAATGAAATTAAGCAACCCATCACCTCAGCAATTATTATATTTTCAAAGCCATTTGTTTCCAAATCAAATCAGTTACTACGGCTGTATTAGTCATAAGCAGAAGTTATCAGTGGAACAATAGCAAAAAAAGTCCCAGTGCTGATTTGCATGGAGAAAACTCCATGGCTGTGCTGGGTTTGCACATCTGTTGCTAAGTCACTGATAGGCTGGCATTCTTCAATGCAATGGAAGAAAAGCCACGTTTACAGATAGAAAAGAGACTACTATTTCTTTACAGTTGTATCAATTACACAGGGCTTTCTGCAGGGAAGAAGGAAGAGGATAAAGAACAAGGAAGAAAGAAGATATTGAACTTTCAAAAAGTCAAGTTTATCTATAAATGTAATTAAAGACAAAACGAGAAAATTCAGATATAGTGGATAGTACGTTTTTTGAACATATGCATGGACTCAGTTTATAAAATACCTTCCCAACTACCGTACGAAGGCCTTAGTAATTTCGATTTTTGTTGTCAAACTGCTACACCAAGCAACCACTAATTTACACTGATTACCTTTCAGGGACTGGCCTGGTTGCCTTCCAGACAAAAAAAGAATCTTGTCTGGAACTGACACAAATGAGAGGAGAATGTACTATGCTCTGAATGAAAGAAAAGGCAGGGATGTAAACCAGCCATATGTATGCTAATTTGGAGTTAACTGATTCATTTCTCATTCCTAATTTTGTATTCTTGTGTACCTCATGCCTTCTGTTCAGATTTGACAAATACATAATATATTTTTTGAAGCTATGCAACTGGCATTACACATACAAATACTCAAAAAATACAGCTAATTGCAAAGCGGCAGATCTGGGCAAGATAAAAACAATCCATGCTTCCTACAGAAAGAAATGTCACTGACTCCACAAAAGAGAAAACCTAGCCAGAGGGAAGCAGTCTGTAATATGCAATACATTTTCAAAGTGTTGTTAGGTAGTAGTATCATGACACAGAAGCACAGGAATTTTTTTAATTAAAAAAATATACTAGAAAAAAAATTAAAAAGAATCTCAGCCATAACAAGTAAACTGCATTATCAAACTTCCGCTCTCAAGCTAGTTGAGCAATATTCCAAGTCTCTATCTAGCTGTAAAACTGCTTGACACCTGAAAAGTTTACCTCACAACAGCTCGGTATTCAATAGTCACAAACACAAAGTATATAAGCTGATCAGCTGAGTTTTAAACACCCTAATTCCTCTCTGATCTCAGATACAGTTAATTTGTCTGATGGTAAAACTGTACCTGTGCAGTATACCACTGCAAACCTCAGCAGAGCAGAGCTCTGAAAGCATGAAACTGGATAAAGCCACTCCCAGGGTAGGATTCCGCTCACCCCAATGTTAGATATCAACAGTGTAGTTCCCACACAAGACCAGCTTCTAACCTCCCACTGAGGTTAATGGAGATCTAATCAATAGAGGCAACACAGTCTAGAAAGCAGCTACATTTCAAATAAAGCATTTCTCAAGTGCCTGTCAATTAGAAGTAGGACACAGCTTCCTAAACATACTTACCAGTGTAAGTTGTCATGCCATAAAGTATGCAAAATATCTACCCAAAACAAGCAGATTTGGTGTTGGATGGACAGGAAACCTGTGTCCTTCTGAGAGGCAGGTGGGATGCCCACCGAGACTATAATGATGCTAGAAACCTGTATTAAGGCAACCAACTGCTGCATTCCACTGTCTATAATCAGCAGACATCTAGCTCAGAAGGAGACACCTTCACTGCAGGCACCAAAAAAGAAATTAATTCTATTTTGGCAGCAGGAATCCAGAATCAGTGTAAATGGATAATATAATTTATCACTGACAAAGATTTCAAGCTAATTGAGTAACCATCACAGGTAATTTTCATTATCTAGGATTCCAAACCTTTCATTCAAATGAACAGAGAACAGTGGGCTTTTGTTAAGTATTTTAAAATAAATCTTAATAATTTTTGAAGTCGACTGTTCATCTAATATTATACTATGAGAGAACTATAAATGTGATCCAAGATCCTAGAGCAGCTCTTTCTGTGACCTTCATCACCTTCATTGCCTATTAGGATACTTAATCTAGGAAAAGAATTGTTACTTATTAAAAAAAAATATTGAGGAAAACCCCTATGCATACATCTCACTTACAAATAAGAATTATTCAATAACTAATGTGTTATATACGTCACACTCTTGAATATTTGGGTATGTGACAGTACTAAAAACGTTCCTCAATGATTCAATTTCTCAGCAGGACAGTAACAGTTACAGAATAAAGATAATTAATTAAGTTCTCCTTTATCAAGTGTTTTTTAAGACACTTTCAGCCAAATCCTTCCTGCTTTACACAAGTAGATATCTAAATGTAATGGCATTACAGCCAGAATGTATAGGATTAGAATGATTTGCTCTGGTTAATACTCATCTGTTACATGCAGCCTTCAGCCACTATCTCTTATTGCATTCTGTTGGTGCTGTCATTCAATACCTCCCAGGCTAAGCTAAGCGCATCACTTTAACCAAAGCTAAATCAATCTCTGTTTTATAAGGACAGAGCAAATATATTATTGAACTAGAAAAACAGCTTCAGAGGCTTCTGCAGTAAGAACTAGAAGTTTCCACTCTGTTTTCAAGGTCACTTAACACTACTAATCACTCAAACCACACAAAGCTTTCTTTGGCATATGAAATACATGCAATATTTCCTCTTTATTACAGAAGAAGAAAAATCAATCATTTTAATATGTTTCCTAAAGTATGCTCACATAAGTATATGCTATGTGACTGAAGGCCAGAGTTAGAATCTTCTGGGAATACATATAAACATAAGAAATTATCATCAGGGGTGTACGATACGCCAAAAGTACTTGCATGGTCCTTCTACTGATGACCACAGGCATCAACTATTGCCACTTATTTACCTCCTTGTCTACAGATCCAAGGAGCTTTCAGACGTTTACGTCATAAACCTTCCCAAAGGAGAAATGCTTACATTTTCTTTCTTACATGCTGCACTTACCCAATCCTTTAGGGGTAATGCCACTGCTATCAGCAGGATTGACCACCCAGTAGTAGTATTTCAGCGTGTGCATTAACTGCAGCACCGTGCCTACTCTGCGTATGGTGTTATAGATCGTAGCAGTCCCGATGAACTCAGCTGACAAGTAGGTATACAAAGATAGCTGCACCTAAAGAATGAAATAGTTATCCACATAAATGTAAGTTCTGTATTAGTAACCTTAAATGGTAGGGGTGTTTTTAGAATATACTTTGGATATGATATCAAAAACTCAAAAACTAATTACAATTTTGGTTAGGGCAGGGACTGGACTGATACCTAGGTACCCAGAACTGATATTCCATGATTTAAGTAAAGATAAACATATTGGCTTCTTTTATATTATGACTTTTTATACAACAAGTATATATTTTCAGTTTTTAGAATAATGCCATTTTTCACTTTGGTTCACATATCTCAACTATGATTACTTAGGAAAACAAATAATTCATTATTACCAGAGATGAACGATAACATTTTATAGATTTTATCAAACTAGAATACATAATTTGAATTGAGAGCTTACATTAATGTGTAACAAAACACAATTTGCCTGCAATTAAAAATACAAAATTTTATGCCTAATCTGTAGGAAAAAAATGTAATGCAACCACTGAAAAAGAGACTGAGTTTCTAAAAACAGTCTTTTAACAGAATTAGACAGACTCTTAGGCAATAATTTAACTTTTTTTATGAACTTATAAAAGACATTGGAGTATATAGTTAAGCAGGGTGTAGACTTCCTGATCTAAAAAATCATTGCTATTACCATGTTTTAAAAAAAAACCCAACCAAACAAATATCTAAGAGGAATTTTATAAAAGAATATAGCTATTTAATTTTGTTGTAGGAGAGTCATAACATTATTCAAGTGTACTATTACCTTTGCAGGGGTATGTATCCAGATAGCAGGATTAAAAAGGATGTGATCACATAATTGCTTCAGTAGAGGTGCTCCATGAGATAATCCATCCAAATATTTTGCAAATGACAAAAATTGTTCCAGAACTGCTCTGGTTATATGAACTCTAGATGACTGGGGGAAATAAATCAGAAAGAAAAAAAAATAAAGAAAAAATCTTCTTCTTTAAAATAATTACAGCCGAACTATGAAGCAGTATTTTCACCTGGCTCATGATTACTAAATGCACACAGCCTTGCATGTTTTGATGTCATTGAATATGAAGGCAACTTATACTTTCTAATAATATTAATGGTTTTTCTAGTGGCTATATGTAACAGGTTAAAATATTCATCAATAATTTTGGGTTTTGGTATTTTGCTTAGTTGGGTTTGTTTTCATTTTATTAGAACCCAGTCAGGATCCTATATTTTACAGCACAATTCTTTGAGAACTTCATCTGAAGTCCTTCTCTTCTTAAATTGTTGGGGTGCACTATGTGCTGGAAGACAGATAAGCCCTGAGGGCCGGAGAGAGAGCCTCTTTCCTGAGCCCAGAGGTGACCCCGGGAGTGCATCCAGGTCACTGGGGATGGGCTGAGAGAGGATTGTGGGTTTGTGGACAGTGTTGGGCCTATGAGACGTGATAATTGTAGTTTGTGACCTTATAGGGTATTGTTTGCCTGTTACCATAATAGGCAATGTCTGTGCACTATCCCAGGTGATTGGGGGACACTGAGGTGAACATCTTTCCTGTTTATATGATGTGATATCCTGTTAGGTACTGGTATTTAGGGGAATTTTGGGTGCGCAATAAGGGCTTTGCACTTTTTCCACCGTGTGTGCAGAGTCCATGCCCTTGCGAGATTACTGCATAAATTAAAGACATGTCTTACTGAAAGTCGGTGTCTCAGTGTGTAAACACACATTATTGGGAGACTTGCTTTTGTTTCTTAAACTGGAGTAGATATTTGAAGGAGTTGGGTTCATTGTTTCCTCAAACTTCAGGAAACTTTCAGTTTCACAGCATATGCCATAAAATCACTGTTGAGACCTGCTCCTATGTAGTAACATGGCATGAGGACTTTGACAAACTTCTTTGTATACTAAATTAACAAATGAATAAATAGGAAAAATCTCTAAACATCCTTCCCTTCTCTACTAATTTGCCTTCTCTACAAAATGTCAAGCACTGGAACAGGCTGCCCAGGGAAGTGGTGGAGTCACCATCCCCGAGGTATTTAAAAGACACGTAGATGTGCCACTGAGGGACATGGCTTAGTGGTAGGCTTGGCAGTGCTGAGTTAACAGTTGGACTCAATGGCCTTAAAAGTCTTCTCCAACCTAAATGATTCTGTGATTCTACATTTCAATTATTTTTAACTCTGTAAGTACAGTCTAGGAATAAGGAGATTTGTTATTTTTAGAACTGAAGTCTACTTGTCAGTAATACAAGTTCAGCCTGGATGCTGATGCTGATTGTTTCCTTTGGCTTGTACATCAAAATTCACAACAAATAATCTGCAAGTAATAAGAACAGAAATGCTATTTGGAAGTTCAAGTAAAAAAAAGAGCTTTCTGTTTTCTCTGAAGTATTTGATTACATGCAAATGAACAACAGATACAACAGATAATTTACAAATAATAAAATTAAGAGTGGTTGGGACACAAAACAATTTTTTCCCACCATGTGTGCCAGTTGAATAGAAGCATATATTGAAAAAAATAAAATACATCCTTTCAAAAAACTGCAGCTAAGTGAATATAATGTAATAAAACCATCCAGAAAAGAACATATATTTTAAGAATTACACTGTGATCAATAGAAGTCCTTTAAATATTCACATACCCAAGTCTAATGAACATAGCAGATGTTAATTAGAAGAGCATGCAAGCTTTTTTTTAAAAAAAAAATTCATGTACAACATTCTAAATTGATGCATTCCATGTGCATAAACCACAGTGCTCTATTCAGGAGAAAGCACTCCAGAAGGGCTCACCAGTCTGCCTGTGTATAACTTACCAAACCAAAGCTAACAGCTTTGTAAATTCATTCTGGTTATGTCACAAGAAAACCTACCCTTGGAAAAAACCACCACCTTAGGCTAGTTCTTTGACATTCTAAATCACACTTGCTTAGCAGTGAAAACAGAAGCATAGAAAATCTGCTTTTAGGTATTGAGTGAAGGTATTTCCCAAGCCACAAAGAACAAAGGGAACAGAATGAGAGAAACTGCTTATCATTCTTCTTCAAAATTCAGAACATTTTTTAAAGGTGCTATTATGATTTTTATCTTCTTAAAAGATTGCTATGCTGACCTCATGGTAGTAAAAGTCCAGTAGTAGACATTTAAGAATGTTGGAGCCATGAGCTCCAATTGTAGGACCATCACTATCTTAGTATATCTGACAGTGGTTTGCTCTCAGATTATTAAGATTATTAAACCCCAGCAACAGGGTGCCATGAGGCCAGGAGTTAGGTGATGTTCCTCAGACTACTGAATTGAACCTAAGTTTTGTGATAACTGCTCATCATACCTGAAAATGAGCAAGTAAAGGGAATGGCCCTTGCAACTATTTCTTACAGAAATTAAATTTTGTTACAGTTTTTCTTCTTCAAAACACAGAGCCACTATTTCGACAATTTGCCAATTGAGTCACAGAAGATTAATTTAACTTTTATTAACATACACACAAAAAAACTTAAATCTCAATTATAACATTTCTGCTATGTTTGTACAAACTAGAAACAAAACAACTTTCCTAAACAAGTTTGGAATGAAAATAATGAAAGTGAAAATAATTTAAAGTGATTCACAAAGAGACCTAAAGCAAGAATATAAATAAGAGAACAGAACAAGCTCCAGAAAATTGATTCTTTGAATACACCAGTATAAGAGGATGAGGAAGATGAGGAGACTTTTAGACAATTTATAAGATATTTTTAATTTGCAATACTTATGTCACAAATATATTTTATTCCACTGGTCATTTGAGCCAAGTGATTGAAAGTACCACAACAACAGTAAAATACTAAGAACAAAGATAAAAATCCTCCAAACATACCTTTTCAAGGAGATAGCCAATGACTAGAAAGCCTTTTCCACCAAGCATTTGTTCTTGCATGGCTACTGAACTCTTAAGAAGCTCAACCAAGAAAGCCAATAGGGTAGCACTGCATGTAAAGAACAAGACTTTTTTCAGATCAAAAATGTATCTGTTGTTTTCTCTATAATCACCAGCTATTATTTGAATAGAAACAGGCTTAGGGTGGTGTACAATTCCTAGAAAGAATACAAATCTTATTTTTCCTGTTGACAAATTTCTCCAGTGATTTTTCACATATTACAGTGGTAGGAGTGGGAATTCATATCCAGACAGGCACTATCAGTACTCCTGGTTTGACCATGACTATCCCATGTTTTAAATGTCCAGTCCCGGAGCTTGCATTTCTAGCCAAAGTTTTGGCAGCTGAAAGAGGCAGAAGACGCGGAGTGGAATCCAGCTGACAGTGCTAGAACGACGCAGGCAGGGGCCGTGTCAAACATTTTACTATCCAGACTAGCTATTCTGAACAGCAAAATTTGCAGCCTCTAGGTATGTCCTCATTCCACACTTTCAATCCCTAGAGTCACTATTAACACAAAAATGAGGCATAAAATGTTTGAACATGCACATGGGCAATGATGCCCACCACAAACCACAGCAGAACAACAGCAGGGTGGAGAGCTTCCTTCACACTTTCTAAAGACCAAACATGAGAATAATATCTGCTTGACCAAATAAAGGTTAAGGATCATTTTTCATGCAGTTAGGAAAGCACAGAGAGACTCCAGAGGCCACAAGGAAATCACCCAACAGCCCATCCCAGCAGTATCTTTAAGTGAAGTGTTCAGAAAGTACAGGGAGGGAAAGTGCTCAGAAAAGGTTACAGTATAGAAACATAAGAGACATGAAAGACTTCAGGGGATAGAATCACCAAGAAAGTGAAACTATGTTATGAAAACTAGCAGTAGAAACACGACAGCCAATCCACCACAGGAAAAAAAAATCATAATTGACTCTTGGATGATGAGAATAAAACAAAAATACACTCCTATTGCTGAAAAACCCAGAGGAAAGGGAGAAACAAAAGAAATTATGACAGAAAGGAAGTATTTAAAATTATTTTTCAAATATCTCAAAAAAGTAGATGATAGAATGTATTGTAGTGCATATGCAATGCATACATAAAGTCATTATTCATTTTCTAAAAATTAAATAGATGTAACAGTTCCTAGCTGTATAGACAGGTGTCTGCAACCACAAAAGTTCTCACACAGATAGTAGGCAGAGGCAAGGGAGAGAACTGTGGCTTTTGCGCTACGAAAAAGTGACTTACAGGAAATACCCAACCTGCATTTGATACCTTTCAACTTTACTTACAGTATCTAGTCATCTAAAGGTTCACTTGCTCTTCAAATGGAATCTTTCACTTTGAAATAAATATTGAGATTGGTTAATTCATGCCAGCACCAAAAAATAATCAAAGTGCTGAGGAAAACAGGACTTGTTCTATTTGTTGAGTAAGGCTGCCATGCAAAAAGAACACAGTGCAGCCAAAGTACATGCTGGGAACATGAAATAGTGCCTTGTCTTTCTTCATTGTTGAATGGCCATAATAATCCATCTAAAATCACATACGGAATTCTCCACAGAGTGTCAGCAATAAAAGAACGCAGATAATATCCATTTACAGTACTCCAAAGCTTTTATCAAAACAGCCTGTCAAGCTGTCACATCAATTTCAAACCAGGTTATATGCTTCTATTTTTTCTTACCCAAATCAAAAGTTCCTACTGTATTTGTCATCTAAAATAAAAATCTAATCATTTTTACTACATGAAAATCCATAAGCAGGTCACATAAAGTGTTGAAGATTCAAATTTAGATTTTTTTTTAATTGAATAGGCAAAAGAAAATTCCATTTAGATAGACGGTGCTTACTACCATCCTCTATGAGCAACCTTATGACTTAGGAAAACAACCATTATGCACAAAGTCAGGAAACAGCATACATCTGCAGAATTAGAACTTAAATTACAAAAGCAAACACTATTAATATTGTATTGAAATGTCAAAAAAATATTCTTAAAATACCATGAACATAGCACCAGACTTAAATTTATTTTCTATTCTCACAAGCACTTTTTTCAAAAGCCTTTTACTTTGCATCATATTTTACTTGTTCATTCTATGAATTTAGATGTAAGCTCATGGGCTAGAGTTATTCTTATCTCATATCAATACAATCTCTGTACAATTGTTAGAGATTCTGACAGACTCTGAATGCAAGCTGTAGGACACTAACACCCTAACAATAAGATTTTTCTCTCTTTCCCTCTATTCAAGCACACGTAAACCACAAGTCAACTCAGAAATAATAACTGACCAGTTTATACCTAACCATGCCACAGACACAGAAACAGACAAGCTCGTTCTATGTAAGAAAGACTGACTCAAAAAAGTGTAGTAATTCAGTTGCAGCCAGTGCCCAAATACCACTTTTCAGATATTAACCATGTTTATGTGGGCTATTAGCTGAAACTAATCCTGACTGCCCACATAATCTCTGCACAGAGCTACCTTAGCTGCCAGTGCTTCTAGTTGCAGGAAAATGTATTAATTTAGCCAATGCCTTTGTGAATGAGCTATGCTTTTACTTAATTCCAAAATGGCTTTTAACATCTATTGATCCAGACACATAAAGATACCTCAATCCAGCTCTGCAGAGTCAGCTCGGGTCTGCAGGCAGTAACTCTAACTTCTAATCTTTCTGCATTATCCAAGATTGCCACCATAAATAATAGAGTTGACTGTAGTATATAGTAATTCAAATCTTGGGATAGCACATGTGAATGCATCATTACACCTTCAAGCACATTAAAAAAATCCAAGTACCAGAAACAGCAGCAGTTAAGGAGAACCATCTGGCAGGCACAATGAGGTTTGATATGAATAGTGTATAGGACCACAGTATTGATAAAAATTAACATAATAATTGAATTTAACTAGCAGTTTTCTCATATTATTATGCAGGAAATGAAGGAAGGAAAAGATCTGTAATATTTTAACTCATAGAAGAACTATCAAATCAAAATGGAAATGTTTTTAAATTCCCACTGCGTGTACAGTACTGAAGCTATTACTACCTGAAGATGATCAGAGGTAGGCAGAAACCAGACTACACGCTGTCTGTGGGGTTGTTTTTTGGTTTGGTTTTGGTTTGTTTTTTTGGGGGGGGAGTTGTATGGTATTTATGGTTTGGGTTTTGTTTTGTGGGTTTTTTTACCTCAGAGAGTTTGCTTAGACTTGTTTTAGGTGAAACTTCTGTTTTGGAGGAGGAAGGAGGAATGAAATTGCACTAGGTAACAGCTGTTGCATGCAACACTGGTTTCACACGTAATGTTCTTCGCCCTACGTACTCCATGCTAGAGAGCATCTGATCTGCCTGAATTCTCAGATAAACATTCCCAAACTTTTCAAAACTTTTCTTTCCCCACATTGTCAGACCGACCTCAAGCAAATGTGTATCTAGATATAAAAATCCATACTGAAGTAACGTATTTTTCCCCTCAATATTACATTCTAAGAATTTAGTCTAATTCAGAGGACTGTATCCAGAACTTTTAACAATTTCTAAGGATACTCAATTTATATAGTCACCTAGGCAGCTGAACACAAACTGAACCTGAAGATTTGAAATATGAAAATATTTATCAGCAGAAACAGGTTGCCAAAATCATTCTTTTTAAAAGGTTGTTGTTGACAGAGGTATAATAGTATTGATGAGAAGACTGTCTGCTAAGTTGAACAATTTTTCAAACAGAACTTAACAAACTTACCAGCAACTAACTTGCATTGGATTGCTGCACAGCACACACTAAACTTGCAAAATTCTGTGCACTGCCACACAAAATTTCTCTCCATTCTTTCCTATTTTCAACACCCCTAGATATAAAGTATACTTCAGCCCATTCCTACATCTGTTCTGTACCATGCCGTTCCTAGAACAGATCAGTTTGTCTGCAGCAGAGCCAAGATACAGATAGAAAATGAGACTATGTATGTCAACCAACACCAAATCAGAGAACTATGATAACTACTGAAAATATAACTAATTTCAGGAAAAAAGAAATCCAGCAGTTTTTCATTACTAAAAAGCAGGAAAAAAAAGGTGATAGACTAAAGCATGATGATGCAGTACTTCCAGGGGTTATGGTACTGTTTAGAAGTACCTTAGAAGTCAGGAATGTGCACCATTAGGGTAATAGTGAAATTTGCCTTGGCTTTTTATTTGTTTTGTTGTTGTTCCTGTTCTTTTGTTCTATTTTATTTTTAAACCAGTACACAGATCAGTTTCTCTAGGCTCCTCACTCCCATGATAATTTTCTCTGTCAGATTTGCCTTAATATAAGTTTCATCTTGGATCATGTATTACAAAGTGATCTGGATTAGGTTTTACAAAAGGCACCTTTAGCTAAGGTAGGCACGTTGCTTTGGAGATCTAAGTATGATTATTAATAACAGACCATTTAACTTCAAGAGTCTACATAAAAGAAACTGATGCAAGTATTTTTTTTGTCTAATTCCCTTTGGGAAAGAATCCTTTATAAAGATAAAAATCCTTTATTTGTATTTTCAGCTTCTCCAAAACAATACAAGGAGATTGTATGAATAACTCCATCACAGGCTGTTAATATGATAACTATTGAAAATTAATCTTAGCATGAACAGATAAAGTGGTATTAAGGAAAATCATACACCATGAGCTACAGCTATGGCAGCTCTCTAACGGGCTTCCTTAGCTTCCAGTTTCAGTATTTTTTTTCTTTCTGTAAGCTTGTCAGAGAGAAAGGGGAAGTGACTTCTTTCCTATGCCTTTTCAATTCTTTTCTTGTAACATGTGATGAAGCTAATCACACTACTAATCATGTTTCATTCATAACCATGAATCTGCTGAATAGGGGTTGTGTGAGAGAACTAGACACGCAAGCCACCTCTGCTTACAGGCAAAACATTTTGGGACACAGACTCCAGTAATAAATTAGCCACCCTTAATAGTCCCTGGATCCTCTGGAGTACGCAGAGGTTGGGCAGTTTAGGAGTTTGCAAAGGATTTCTGCTACATGATACCGTGGCTGTAGTTTCATTATAAACCCTTGTCCAGGCATTCTGATTTGGCAAGTCACATTCCGGCTGTCACAGTTTGGAAAAAATCAAGTATAACTGAGTTTGTCTGAGCACAGCTAGGTCACACTAGTGATGTGAAATTTTAGGAGCAATATCCGGCATTCTTCCCTTTGAAACACAGAGTGAGAGGGTACCAGCACTCAGCAATGCAAATTCTGAGTTTTACACTGGAGGCAGCGATGGACTGGGACCTTGGCTCTCCGTGAGAGTCATAAAGGCAAATGCAGCAACCTCAGGAAAGATTACTTCCATACCTACGGTCAAGTTTAAATACCTGTGCCAGCTTTGACAAGAAAATTATTGAAAGACAGGATGAGAAGACAGGTTAGGAAGGTAGGATACTACATGGCATTCATCTTATTTGCTGCCATGATCTTTAAGATGAATTCAATTAAACTAAAGACATTAAGAAGAATTATTGGAAACTCACAGATTTTTCATATTAAGCTAATAAATAAAATCAATACATCAAATTCTAATTCCTGTCAAGCTGTGTTGTTCCATATCTGTAGAAACTGACAGGAAAACTTCCTATTTCTTATCAAACTATTAATCTTAAAAAGTACATGCAGCAGCACTAGTAGATAGGAACCCAAAACCTCATCATCTGAACATAAAAAATAGTACAGGAAAAGAAAATAATTATTAAAATTATTAATGAGATACTAACTGATCAAAGCAAAACACACTAAACATTTACAAGAAAAAATGAAGAATAGGAGTGGTTGCCCCCTTCACCAATGTTTCCATTTTACTGACTCACAAGAAGTGGGCAATATACTCTGTAACAGGGCCATCTGCATTAAATAGGGAAAATAATGTCAGTAATAAAACTGTCTGAAAAGTTGCTTACATTTACTTTGCTACAGATTCTAGTTGGGTGTACATATCACCTTTAAGTAGTTAAGGTAGACATAGACACTGTATTTATTTAGTATGATAAACAGTAGATGTATTCTTAAATTGTATTGCATGATGTATGCGATCTAGCAAATCCAGCAAGGAACTTCTAGAATAAGACTCTGAGGGAAGCCCGTGCTGGAGCAGGCTCCTGGCAGGACCTGTGGCCCCATGGAGAGAGAAGCCCACGTGCAGGTTTGGTGGCAGGACTTCCAACTCCATGGGGACCCACACTGCATCACTGTGATCCTGAAGGATTGCACCCCATGGAAGGGACCCACACTAGAGCAGTTCATGGAGGACTGTCTCCCATGGGAGGGACCCAGTGCTGGAGCAGGGGAAGAGTGTGAGGAGTTCTTCCCCTGAGGAGGAAGGAGTGGCAGAGACAACGTGTGATGAACTGACCAGAACTCCTATTTCCTGTTCCCTTGTGCCACTGGGGAAAAGAGAGAGAGAAATCAGGGATGAAGTTAAGCCCAGGGAGAGGAGAGGAGTACAGGGAAGACGTTTTTCAGATTTGGGCTTATTTCTCATTATCCTACTCTGATTTGATTGGCAATAAATTCAGCTAATTTCCCCAAGTCGAGTCCGCTTTATCTGTGGCAGCAACTGCTGAGTGATCTCTCCCTGCCCTTATCACAACCCACGAGCCTTTTGATATATTTTCTGACTCCTGTCCAGCTGAGCACGGGAGTGATGGAGTGGCTTTGGGTGGGAACTCAATACATCCAGTCAGGGTCAGTGCACCACAAGCACTCTATATTTCTTTTTATGACATTAAATGCCTTATTGTCCTAAACTGCTAATTTTTTTATTCAAACCAGAGTAAAGAAAATCAGGATAAAAGTAGCAGTCTTGGAAACAAAGTTGAAGACCACCGTCCTGAACAGCAGGTGCATAACTTCATCTGAGAAAACATAATTAAGATATGAACACAGTTTCCATTCTTTTAATTTCAGTGTACAAGAGCAGAAGAATATCTACAGTGCTCCAGAAGTAGAATTGTAGGTTATTTCAATACTTGGTCTCATGGAAGATGTAGATAAGGCACATAGGGATATACATATAACAGGAATAAAGACCATTAACAAAGAATACCACTAAACCATGGATTTGCTATATTCATATTGCTCTGCTTTATAATTTAAAATTTTATTTACAATAAATCTATTCATTTAGAAAACTAAAATTCTATATGGATCAAGATGATTAAAAAGCAAGGTGTTCCCTCTTAGTCCTGTTAATAAAGCCCTTCTAATGTTAAAAAAATCCAAACAACAAATCAAATAATTGAGAACCCTGAACTTATTAAACAGATTTTGATATTTGCAGGAGAGAAAGAGGATTCAGAAAAGTAGTAGAACTGGGGCAGCCCTCTGTTGCTGTTGTAGATATATTTTTAAAGGTAAGACAGGTATAACTGAGCATCAGATACAGTCTGACATAAAGAGAGAGAATAATCCAATAAATAAGGGACTCGTTATAAGGAAAGGACTCGTTAAGTGCACCACTTCCCTTATTCCACTCCTCAAATGAATCTTATCATGTTTAGCACTCTTTCCCCATTAGCTCCTTTCTCTGATCCCAAAAATATTCTGTTCTTCTATTTACCTACTTCCTTGTTCACTTCCAGTATTATTGTTCTTGATATCTATAGCCCATTAAATAAAATATGAGAAAATCATGCACATACACCAAAACCATTTTAATTCAACACGTAAGTTACATCCCATCAAGCAGCCGTTTGCTTAAATTTTTTTTTCAATAAGCTCTTGAGTTAGGACCACATCCTCTTGTATTATGCATTTGTACAATCATATAGCACAATGAATTACAGATCTCTTTTTAGAATATAATCTAATTATAGAAGAAATGCATTGATCTATTCAAGAATATTTTTTTCTACTTACAGTTCAACTAACTCCGGAAATGTTCTGTACATTTTCAATGAAACATTATGAATGTTCTCACTCGCTGGGTAGACCACACACTTGGGAAGAATTAGTCTTTATCTCAACTTCTACAACTTATATTACATTAGCTCTTAATTTTTAAACAGATCTAGTTATTGCTTTGTCATCTATTACAGATTCAGCTCATTAATGAATTTAACATATATTTTATTCCTATGTGGGGACACATACACACATAACCTTCCTTAAATTAGAATAAAGCATTTTGTCTTCTGCTTTGCCAGTAGATAAAAACATACAGGGATTTCTTTTTCAAGCTTATTTCAAACAAAGCATTTCTTTTTCTATTTCACTCACTTTACAATGCTTCAATGCCAAGTACATCCTGAAAAAGAGACTTAAATATATATATATATATTCCACATGATCCAATACACAACCAGATTTTCTGTCTTTCAAATTTGTTAGCAATTTTAGCATTATTTAATTATTTTTTCAGTTAACTAATTTTAATGCAACTATCTAATACAATAAGAAATATCCAGAATAATTAATAGAAGAATATTCTAGACAGGAAAATAAGCTATGTGCTCTGCATTACGCACGTATTTTATCACTTTATTCAAATAGAAAAGTCAGCTTACCTTGCCCCTAAACAATGCTTTCTAGCAGGCTTTGGTTACAAATAATCCTATGGGGAAACACCATGCCAGTTCTTCAGCATTACCTTTTCAGATTTTTTACCCCCAAATGTTTAGACCACACATTTTTCTGGAGAAGTTTAGCTATCCTGTGCTGCCTCTAGAACAGGAGCCTGCCCTGACAAGCAAGTGGCAAGAAATCTTTGCAAAAATAACTACAGCGGAGCTAGTTTTGAGCAAGGAGTCACCATGCCCAGAGGCATTTAAAAGACGTGCAGATGTGGCATTTAGGGACGTGGTTTAGTGGTGGACTTGGCAGTCCCAGGTCAATGGTTGGACTCCATGATCTTAGAGGTCTTTTCCATCTTAAAGGATTCTATGATTCTAAGTCAGCATGGGTACTGACAGACTACTAGGTAGTCCTTTTCAGGCTCCCAGTGGAAGCATTAATCTAACATCTGTGAAGGCTTTTCAACTCAGAGATGTCTTCCATAGTATCAGAGGAGAGACTTCATGGGTCCCAGCTTAAAATTCTCTTGGGGTGTCCCCAGTGCCTGTTGCAACTGTAATATGGCCACAAAACACCTGAGCATAGCTCTGTGACTTTCTGGCCATGTATTAATTAATTTTTGAATGTTATGAAATACGAATTCAAATGACACAGACTTTGAGAATGCAAACAACATTGCACTCTCAAGTAAAAGCATATTGATTTCTTTCAGAAGTTGGAAGAACTGTCATAAAACTACCCTTAAAGACTCTAGAGTGATTTGAATACATTATCATTTAATATAAATATCATTTAATATAAATATCTTTAATCATATCAGTTTTATGCCAGTTCCATTGGGATTCTCATCAGATCAATACAATTTACACATTGTACAGTAAACTATTTTAAAAAAATACTATTTTTTTCAAAGAAACAAGCACAAAATATAGAAAAAATTACCAGAAAAAAAAGGGAAAAAATATTGTAAGATTAATTTAGTTTTTATCTTGGTTAAAAGAGGCTTACCAAACTGTTGTTTCCACCTGACTGTCATGCAGCTGTCGATTGTCTAACTGGGCAAAGAGAGGAAAAAGGACCTGGATCCCTCCAATGGAATGAATTGCGCTGTGAATGGAGTGGGTTACAATAGCTTTCACATCCTAAATATATAAAATAAAGGAAAAGCCACAATTAATCTCAATTTTAAAGGACAGTTAAAAATATAACTTTGGAGCTCTTTAACCCCAAATTGAGTGCAGACTTCTTTAAACTTTGTTTCATTACTTTGTTTCATTTTATTATAATATTTCAATTATAATCACTGTATTTAAAGGCAAACATTAAACATAAAATTTTCAATATCATGGAAAACTGCCTTATGGTAGGCTCTATATTTCTCATGGAATATTTTTTTCTTGCTTTAGAAAGTGAGCAAAGAAAGAACAGTTTAAGTGAAAGTTATATTAAGAGCTGACAGAACACAAAATAACAACCTCTGTACACTAGCACGCAAATCCTCTGTGTGATGTTCAGCTAACAATACTCACAGAACATCAACTTAGCAGCACAAACCTGAAGCATGAGAGCATGGGGGGAGTGTACAAAAATGGAAGGATTCTCCTTTGGTGAGGATTCAAGGCATAGCTGAGCATCGGTGGCCTTTGCATTATAGGTAAAAGCGATGCTACTTGCGAGTTTCCCATCATACAAGACTTGTTTATGGTGCTCAGCCAGATGAATGTCACTCTCGGATTTAAATTTGAATGTGCTCTGAAAAAAACCAAAAGTTTTACAAAGTAATTAATTTAGACAAATTCCCTGCCACAAAATGTGCAAAACCTACATTGGACTTGAGAAGGAATAAGCAAACTACTAAACTTTGCTTGCATTTACCAGTAGCCTAATGCTACTGAACAGTGAGATAGATTTTCTTATTTACTCTACGCCACATCTTTGTGTCAACACAGTATTTGGTATTTTATGTATTATCTCTCCTTTCAGCATCAGTGTTTACAAGTTTCAGAAGTAACTATCCCAAAAAAAGTCACATTAAGTATCCATAAATAAGTTTAAATAAAAATTAAGCATAAAACACATTAAAAATAAAGACCAAAATAAATGCCTTATATTTTAGTTTATATAAACTCACTCAAATTAGAATATAAAATGCTATACCATGTTGATTAAAGGAATAGCTATTTTTGAACAGTATTAAAAACCATGCTTTATTAACAGTCAGGAGTATATATAAACAAGCTACTTATACTAAAAAAAAAAATCCAAAATAAATCATGAATGCCATATTTCACACTAATTATTCTCAAACTCAGAGCTTTTGTAAGGAAGAGTGAAGAATGTCATTGTTATTTTTAAACATATCATGATTCATATCTGATCTAAAACTAAGTTTTTTGGCAACACTGACAAATCAGTAAGGCACAAGAAAATAGATTTCTGTCTTTCTGCAAAGCACTGTCAGATTTACTTGGCATATACCTATCGTATACAACAATCACTTAACAGTGGCAAAAAGACAACTAGTAGTCAGTAACACAGTAACACAGTACAGTGCTGTACTGATACGAGGAAAGCAAATTTGTCAGAAAGGACCACAATTTAATGAAGATATCTATCCATCTATCTATAAAATGTTATTTCTACAATATTTACTCAGTTTAAAATAATTTATTTCTGAGGTTATATATGAATCATTTCCCTTGCTCTCACTGCATATAGTGATCACAATTCTCTTTATCCCTTTGGTCCTACCAAATCTCCCCTTTCCCCCCCAGTATGAAATCCTGTATCATGAAACTGCTGAAAGTACCATAAGTGGGGTTTTCGTTATCCATGTTAGAATTAAAACAGGAAACTTATCAGCTCTTTCCAAACAACTTAGAGGTTCCTACCATTTATGTAACCCCATAAACCCCATTCAGCCTTTTCAGAGCTCTCAGGGGTGCTAGAAACCCTGAAAAACTCTTGATTACAGCCAAACAATGGGAAAGCGCATCTGCTCAAGTGACTGACACACGGCAATATAAGGTCTGCTGACCAGTACCCCTTTGTATGTGGGCCATAAGCTGAACAGCCTGGCCACCTGACTGGAGCTGCTGCAGAACCCTTGGAGCACATCTGTCGGTCAGCACTGTCCCAACCTTGGTGATGCCCGGCAGAAGGGAGGCTGCAATGCTGAGAAGGTACGAGACAAAGGTACCATAGCAGAAAGCACAACCAGGAAGGGCAAATGCAGGTGAATGGCAAGTCTGTGGTTCCACCTGCATTTGACAATGTAGGAGAATATCTTCAGCTGCATTAGGAGGGGTGTTGCCAACAGGTGGAGGAAGGTGTTGCTTCCCCTCTACTTAGCATTGGTGAGGCCATACCTGGAGTTCTGGGCTCCTACTTGGAGCCATGGGCTTACTGGAGAGAGTGCAATGAATGGCCACTAAAACATGAAGGGACTGAAGCATCTCTCGTATGACGAAAGGCTGAGAGAGTTGGGACTCTTTGGCCTGAAGAAAAGAAGCAGCAGAGGGGATCTCATACATAAATAACAGAAGGGAGGTTAAAAAGAAGATAGAGTCAGACTCTTCTCAGTCTGTGGCAGGACACAAGTCAATGAGCAAAACTGGAACACAGGAGGCACCCTCTGAACAACAGAAAACACTTTCTCACTGTGAAGATGCCCAGCAAGGTGATAGAGTCTTTATCTTGGGACATATTAAAACACTGTCAGGACATAATCCTGGGCAACTGGCTCTAGGTGACCCTTTTTGATCAGGGAGGTTGGACCAGAGGACCCCCAGCTTCCAGTTGCTTCCGGCATCTTCAACCACTCTGTGATTCTGTGATTTGCATTTGGGTTAGGAGTCCGTTTTGAAGGGAAATTCCCAGTGATCCCCACTTATGACTGTTCATACTGCAAAGCTGTTCAGAACCAAAGAGTCTTCTTTTAGGCTGAAACCCAAATGTCCTGCAATTGGTGGTATTCATTCAGCCCAAAGGATCAGACTACAACCAATCCAAAGTAAAAACACCAATATAACACACTGTGAGTATTCAGTCCTCAGCTAAATGTTTTAATCTAGAAATGTGTTCCTATTGTGCTACACTACTTACTAAAATAGAAATTCCCAAAGAAGGAATATTATGCTTAGAACTTGAGAGCTGGCTCTCTGTTGATATGGCTGCCTACATCTCACTTATCAGGAAATGCCTGCTACAGATTAGAGATTTGTCCTGAGGAAGGTGACATGCATTTCACCTCAGAGGGCATTTTTACTATACATAGAAATCTCTGTGCGCTTTCTGCAGAGGAAAAATAATTTAGTGATTTCATGGATTTCCAAAGATATCTACATGATGTATGTACTGTATTTTAATGTTTTACCACACAAAAATACTTATTACCCTGAAACTCTTTCATGCCTCTCAGCTTTTTCAGATTCCAAAACTCCTAAACTTTTTCCACTATACCATTTTTTATAACTTTGCTGTTTAAATATGTCAAAGAGTTTCAACACAAAATCTTATCATTTCATTACCATGAAATTTTGCAATGTTCTAAACTGCTTGAGTTAAATCAGTTTTATACACAAATTTTGGCATTAATCTACCTCCTAGTTGTCAGTGTTTAATATTCCACAAGAATTTATCAGAGATCACTATTTCAAAGTCAGACACAAATAAGTTACGAATCAACATAATACTGCCTCACACTTTTTGGGCAAAAAACAAGAATTAAAGGAACATTCTGTCATTAAAGCCTAACAAAAGTGATAATGAATTGGAAATTCTGGTCTCCTACCCAAAAGATTATTACAGCAGAATGGAAAGAGAGGCTATAAATTCTGATATATAATACTCCTTTATTACTAACATTGATTCACAGAAAGAGAAGAGAAATTAGTATATGCACACTGTTCTGGGGACTTGGGAAAGCACAGCAGGGTAGTAGAGGCTGTTGTGCATATAAGCTCAAGTTACTGGTCACTGAAGGAATGCAACTCTGAGGTCTGGCACAAGCAGTGTGAGGGCATCAAGAGAGAAAAAAAGAGCCTTGGATTTAACATATTCTATATAAGGTAAAAATATATATACAGGATTCATATAAAGTATGTTTGTCGCTCCCACAGGAATAGGAAGGAACAGAGAGAGATGAGAATTACTCCAGCACTGTATTCTCCAGTAAAAGAATCTGTGCTTGATCAGGAACACTGCTTAAATACCAGCAGCTCTCCCCCTCCCTTTAGCAGCAAGACTGCAGCTTTTTGATTTACTATTCACTACATTTTTCCCCTGTAGGTTCAGCATCATACATAAAATATTATCTTGTACTATATAATTGGTTTAAGCAAATTTAAATTTTCAATGCTATTTTCTGTGTGAGTGTGCAGGCATGAGTGATATTGCAGCACTGATCAAGAGCAAACTCTGATGCAGCAACATATGGAATAATCTGATAACTTGCTTTGAAATGCCTATGGGACGGTTAAGAGGAGTGGCACAGATTTGACAGGGCTATTAGAACAGGGCTCTGAGAAACATCCTTTTATAAACAGCACCAAACACTGCTATCAGATGCATCTCTTCCTCTCACATTACCTCCCTTGCCCCCTCCATTCTGTTTAGCAGCCCCTCGGGATCCCAGCAGGCAGGTTTTCCTGTCTTTGCTGCCTGGGAACAAGGATGAGCAGCAGAGGAAGCACAGTGAGACCAAGGATGCTGCTCTCACTTCCTTTTTCTTTCTTCAATTTCTAACAACTGAAAGGGTCCACGGAGTAGGTAAAAGTCCTGTTCAGCAATGACAAGGCTCAAACTGGGCATGCTTTATTACAGATAAAACCTGGGAATGCAAATATTGAATCGTAATATGTTTCTACTAAATACAGTTCTAAATTTCAAGATACATTATGAATTAATTTGGGAAGACCTAATGGGGAAGAGACAAATCACATGGTTCTATTGCCAGTACATTTGCCTCTCTTCCCCTCTTAAAAATTTGGTTATGAGTAATTTCTTTGCAATAGCCACTAAGAGCGTCAGTTTTTCAATATTGCTACTCACACAATGTAACAAGTTTTTTTTTTAAAAAAAGCCTTTTGCTACAAGTGAAAATCTAGTATTTCAAACTAAAACATTTTATATTAGGGCATGCTGGTTATAACCAAATGCACTCATAAGAACATGCTGAGCAAGATCTGCTTCTACGTTACCACACTCTGTATAAGCATGTCAAATGCAATAAATTATATAAACAATATACATAAATATATAATTATTTGATGTGCATAATAAGTAAGACTTATTTTAATGACTTCTCTAGTCAATCCTAAAACCTGCTGCTTCTACCTGCACCACAGAACAGGCATGGGACAAGGCGCAACAGATTCATTTTTATTTGTAGATCAAGCTCCACCTTTTTCTGAACTCCGGGGCTTTGGTGTCATTTGCAAATTTGATGTCATTATATACTATGTGCATTCACAGATATGTGCAAACTGTCCTGTATGCTGGTAGATTATGCCAATTTCTCTGTATTCCAGAGGTTTTAATGGCAGTCATTGTAGACTAGGGGCATTATGAATGACTCTGAGAGCAGCTGAATAAGAGGCAAAATCATAGTCTCTTCTCATGAACAAAGTAGGTAGAGGAATAGTCGCTTCCCCTAAAGAATCAGATCCTCAGATACAATGGACCAAAGTATGAATTGTAAATCACTGGAACTGCCATATGCTGTCATAGGGAAGAAAAAAGATCTGTATGAAGACATTTATCAAAAATTCTCAACTATTTTGAATAATCCTGCCTTGGGAGGAAAAGTTTGGCACAACTGGAGTTCACAATTCATCTAGGGTCTTTAGGAAAAGTTGAACAGTTGATTTTTCCCTGCTGGCTAACAGTACCAGCAATTAGAATGAACAGGACGTAGTGAACTACTAAAGAAAGGTTTCTGAAAGGCCAGTTTGTACCAGCAAGTTGGGTAAGAGCAAGAACATGACCACTAATATTCAGCAATACAAGCTATATGTCAATTGAGGCTCCCTTAGACTATTAAGTACTGTGCTGAAGTATTCTGACCTGGTGGACCTTTGCACCAGCACGGAATCTGAAAGAATTTACAGAAATAACCTTAAATGAGATATGAAACAGGCAGGCTTTGAGTCAAAGCTACGGTTGGTGCCTTGAAATCACTAAATTGCAAGACATGGTTCCTTTTTTTTGGGGAATAAGAAAGTCAAAGAAATAAATGTTGTTATTTCTAGGGTACTGCTCTGGGAGTCTGTTCTTTTTAACTGGTATTAAATAGTAAAACACACTCCCAGATTTTTAGAGAAGGAAGAAAACTCCTTCAGAGAGCAAGGACGTTAGTAACTGTGCTGCATACATGACCCAAATCTAAAAACATGATACACAAAAGAAGAATTTCCCAAAAATATTAAATGTATCTGACATTTTAAAAAATCACTAAGAAGCTACAGGTGTGCAGAAATGTAGTTTAAGGGAAGCCTATGAATCAAGCAGGGCAATTTGACAACTGTAATAAGGTTAGTGCAGTAACTACTGGAAATGTCATTTAGCATGAAAGCTCATATCCTTATCGACCCCTTCAACACCCAAAAAATATTACATAATAATTTTCACTTCTTTTCACTAAACATATGAAAGCCGTATTCCTATTTGATACAACTTCAGCATGCTTCTGCATACTGAAATCCAATAATTTAATAAATTCATAAAGGTTTACTTCATTTATTATTAAGAAGTATAAGGTTACATTAATTTCTTTCGTATGACCAAAAAATATTTGCAGAAATATTTGTTCAAACAAAATACAGTATTAAGTTTGGAATAAAATACTCCTTGTTTGCACAGGTTATGAACTTTTCTTAACTGACTAAATATTTTTAGTTTCAAGGCAGACTTTAACCATCAACCACATTTAATAGACTTCCTCTTCTCCAAGTAATCCTGACATATACACGGTTATTTACACTACGTAGATACACACCATAAAAGATATTTCCAACTGTCCCTGCCATTCAGGTGCTAGCTCAAATGATTAAGAGTATGCATTTTCAACACACAGACTTAATACTGTTAGAATCTAAATGTTGATTTTTACTTGTGGCTTTTACAATTTTTTATTTTAAGAGTAAAAGATATATATTGAAAAACTGAAAGTCTACTTCAGATGAAACCAAAAATTTCAAAAATTAGAAAAAAGAAAGCTCAGGAATAACTGATGGTATAAACTGAAATTCAATATTTTTTACCTAGGCTTAGATTCATTTTCAAGTATTATCCACTAAGGAGTTTCTGCAGATTTCTGCAAAGTATCTGTGTTGTTTTTCTTGATGAAATAATATCATACACAGCCATTATAAGCCATAATTTCTGACTGGAGATCCAAGTTTATGCATGCACCATTAATTTGTCCAGTCTGTCCCCTCAATGTTAGTGACAAAGCATGAATAAAAAGCTCAACTTTTACTTCAACAGGACTGTCTGAAACCATGCATTTGTACAGAATTGGTTTATTATGCCTTGTTGAATGTTAATCTGCCTTAACTCAGGTTTTTAAACACAAACAGTAGAGAAGAGATTTCTCTGGTATTCAGTGCACCAAATACAAAATTTCTCTAATCTGATTACAACCCGAAGTGATAAATTTCACATACAAACATGTTTCAGCTGTGCTTTGAACAAAACTTTCGTCTTTCAAAAAGATGGTAAAAAATTAGGGTTAGTTAAGATACCTGACAAAATAGTCTTATGTTGCTGAAAACAAATCACATGAAAATAATCTATGTGATCCTAAGAAGAATATCCACATGCATATATATCTTCCAACTACATCTATCAATCATTTTCTTTTTCCAATTTTATGCTTCTTAAGATCCGGTATTACCTTATATCCAGGTCCTAACTGATGTATTGCAAAAATCTGTGCTGGGTTGAGTGCTTCAGTGAATACATATACTGCTCCAAGCTGGCCACAGAACACTCTATTTGCATCAGCAGTCTCCGAAGATCCAAGAAAACATTTATCATAGCTCTGTATCAGAAAGAGGCAGTTAATAATGGAATAATATTAATGCACAGCTACTGAAGCCACAAATAAAGGGAGGCTGTAATTAAAAAGATAAACCAACCATTATCAATCTTTTATTACTTCCATGTGGTGAACAACTTCATTTTGAATATAGTAGCATTAATTGTTTTAGAGGTCTATATGAATGGCTGCTAGGATTTGTTTTCTATTAATTGGTCAACATACAACAGAGAAAATCAGAATAGTGCATTCAAGTACAAAATAATCCCCCCTATTGCCTTCTAGGAATATGAAACACTTGAAGTTCCTTGTAGTTGTACTCAGAACTCCTACTGCTAATACACAAGAACACATGATGGAATGCCCTCTTCTTTCACTCTTCTGCCAATAGAGCTAAACACCACTAGCAGAAAAAAAAAAAAAATACAAATACAGATTTTCTAATTTGTAGCTGGTGCATAGTTTCTCTCTCTGACCACAGCCTACAATGATTTGGTTTGGCCTTAAATCCTCTTCTGCCTTCTATACTCACAAGAGGTTTTTTTCCATTCCTTCTTCCAAAAACTATCCCTCCCTTCTGCTGTTCTCCATCTGTCCACGACCTATTATTTCAGATTAGAAATTATTTTTGTAGCTATTTTGCAAGGATTTGGTTAAGTTTTTCAGGTGCTTCCAAAAAACCTGTCTAGAACAAAGACCTGAGAAACCAGAAAACATGATGCAGCCCAAAAGGACAACAGGAGGAAGTTCAAGGATCTTTGAAGGTTATTCTTTCAGCTTCCTTGAGTCAAATGCACTTTATTGAATAGAAACAAGGCTCTGACCTCACTTTCTGATCTGAATCAGCAAACCAGTAGAACCTGCATTAGGAAATCTGCTTTGTCACCTGGCTTGACTGCTGAGTTTTACCTTAAAGAAAACTTTTGTCAGTCTAGAGAATGAAATCAAATGTGGTGAACTCTTACAGCAATTGGTCTAGGTGGATAGGCTATTAACAAGGAAAAGGGGACTCAGGTGTAAGGACAGACAAACATCTGGAGCTCAGCTTTAAGAACAGGTGAGAAGAAGTATCCAGGATTTTATCCTTGATTTATCCTCCTTTGATTTACCTATCTTAATTTTTTTTCCTTAGAATTTCTATTTTTTAAGTAATGTTTTTGACAAAATTGAAAAAACTTTCGGCAAAAACCCTACACTAAAATTGAATCATAAAGTTATATCCAGTAAGTACAGTGCAAAAGATGGGTTAATCAGACCCCTTTTACTCCTGGTAAACCTAAGGGTAAAATTTTATAAAAAATTTCAGTTACTTTATTCAAGTCCTACTTAGCCTTGGAGGCTTTCCTGACACTCTGCCATTACTGTCAGAAAGTGTTACATCAATTAATGTTGAGCAATTGCCATTTTCAATGGTTATTTGAGGAATTTGTCTGAGCTACAGATACCACTTTTTTCCTAGTTGATACTTAAATATTCTGAGACTACATTCCTGCATATTATAAGGGTATTCTCCTGGATTCCTCTAGTAATCATTAATTTTATAACAGCTATTGTAGCTCTCAACAAATTCTAAATTCTAATTATAGTTAAGTTCTAGGTTTGTTAGCCTGTAGTAATTTCCTGTTCTGTCTTTTTTCATTCTTCACAGTTTGCACTTTCTCATTTCTGGCACTTCATTCTTAATTTGGTGTTTCCATTATTTCTAATTGGAGGGGAGGGCTAACTCCTATTTTCCTGGTAATTTTATCCACTTCTGTTCCAGATGCCAAGCAATCTGTAAACCTGATTTATTAATTTATTTATTTATTTAGAAATCAGCACCCACTACTCATAGCTCCTCTGGTCTTCCTCCAACTATCTCACATTTCCACAGTTTTAAACCCGATAGACACCAAGTTTGCTTGCCTATTTTTGTACATCCCTGGTAGTATGTCATTAATAACTCCAAGATGAAGTGATTGACAGACTACTTCACTCAGTCCCTTGGCCCAAAACCTCCTATTTTATTTAAATAAAAAAATTTAACTCTTGGGACTTATGGACCTTGTTATCTAAGGACTAAACTTTATCCTTAATAATCTTGATAGTTATAAGTCTTTTTTCAAATGCAGTACAAGTGCTACTGATGTTATCAACTTGTTGGCTTTTCATCACTTAAGTAAACTTTTTTAGATCCTTCTACAGCTTCCTTATTCTACAATGGAAATGCAAAGTTCTGTGAAAGGTGTCAAGACATCATCAATTCATCTTCATCCAACTATCTGAATAAAAGCTTCCACCAAACTTCCACATCCCCATATTCTACACCCTGACAAGAAGTTTTATATTTCTTATGTCACTTCCCATAACTGGAGAAAATTCCTAATCATACAGCTGCAATAGTCAAATTCTTTAATTTAACTTCTATCTCAAAGTTCATTTGATACAAATAATTAACTCTCTAAGGCAAATGAAGCTGATCCTGACTGCTGAGCAGCTTGTGGCTGCACACATTTGATTATGTTATACCTTGCCATGCATTTCGCTTCACCTTTTTGCCATAATCCCCAGCTATATTTACCCCTTGGAAGATAAGCTCAATAAGTCCTTTATTACTAGCTACGGTATGTTATGTAGGACATGAACTCAATAAATACTGGCATTGCTGTTGTTTTTATATTTCATTACATAGCAATAATGAATTTAGAGCCAAAAATGGCTCTATAAAAACAGTGTATCAGCAGCATTCGAATTGGAAATAGCTATACAAAGAAGTTTACAATGCCTTTCCCTTTTTCATCCAAATTTGTATCTTCCCTCTAAAATTTGGGTGAAACATACTGCAAATATTTAATACACGGAGGCTCAATAAAATGAAAACATATCTCTTAAGACAACATATATTTGTGAAGAATGCAGACCTGAAGCCGTAATGCGTACAACATGTAATATCCTACATCTGCCTGGTCACATTACAGAAATAGTTAAGAACCCAGTAAATTCATGGCCTCTATCTTTACTTCCATGTCTCCCAGGCTACATATAAAAATTGTAGACTGAGGTATTTTTCAGTTCTTGCTTGGATACAAGAGGTAAATTTCAGATATTGTAAAAGCCCTCATAAAAATACTAGAGAATGGTAATGCAAAATCAGTCTGGGAAAAAAATAAAATAAATTCACAGTCTCTACCAAGACAAAACCTATGCTTAAAAAAAATTATATTCAATTCAGTCCCTTAATGTTAAACTCAATAATGTAAATGTAATTAATGTTTTACTAGTCTAAAAATATGTTTAATCATAATGTATATTGTTCAGTAGTAGATTTGACACAGTGAGCAAATGAAAAATCTTGTTACCAGTACACTTAGTGTTTTTAACTCTAAATCTTGATTATTTTACAATGTTCTTCCATAAGAAAAGACTGAAAAGTCAGATGCACTTAGGCAACAAAACACAGCTCCTGACCTTTTCTGTTTTCACAACTCGTACTGTTAAATCTCTCAGTGTAAACTACATAAATACTTATGCTCAACATGCGATGTAAAGAAAGAAGAATGACTGGCTGGCTTTTGTAATGTTTTCTTTTCCCCCAAACCTATTATGGTAAGGTATTTTCTTGTCATCTTGCAGGAGACTAAAGTTATATCCAGGTGTAAGAGTATGAAGGTAGACATTAACAAATAAGCTGGATAATTGCTCAAGACTTTTCAAGGGAATACTTCTAACAACTGAAACTTTATATGAAACAAGAAAGTTCTAATAGAGTTAAAACAAGAGCTTCTCCTCCTAGATAAAGCAAAACAGTAAGAAGCCTATGTACACAGTCCCCTATTTTCCCATTTATATATTTTATACGTTTGCATTCATACAGCTTTCCTGATTTTCTTGAACTTTCTATTCTACTTCCTACTATTGATATAGCAGATTTTTGTTATTAAAAAACAGAGAGCTAATGATAACAAGTGTCTTTCATAGCTTAGACTATTTTCCAGTGAACAAAATAAAGGTATCTATTTAAGACTTATATCAAAATATCTAAAGCTTGGTAAAGCAATTTCACCCTAAGAAAAGACTGTACTTTTGTTGCGTGAGAAAGTAGAAAAGAATACAGTGAAGAAAATACAAACAGAAGGAGCAGCTCCTTCTGCTAAGCATTTGTCATTCAGGATTAAAGATCCCCACACCATATAACCAGTAACCCAGCCCCAGATCCTCTGAGAGCTCAGCTGGCTTTTCAGTCTTCACATTCCAGCTATCACAAAAACATTTTTATTACCAAGGAGAAACCTTGCTGTGCAAAAACTGAAAGTCTAGCCTTTTCTTGCAAGTAGAAATGCTACCAAAAACCCCAAAGAATGGAAATCAGAACCTTTGGAAGGCAGAGCTCTCCTGCTTTAATTAACATGTAATATTTAAACTTTCCCTTTGAAATCCAATTTTGCCTCTAGAATTTAGCAAAAGACAGTTCATTTCCTTAAGTACAAAAAGGCTTCCTTATCCCTTATAGCAGTCAGAAAGAAATGAGAATCATATTATAAATAAAAAATAACAAAAGCATAGCAAGTTGAATCAAGAACCTCTGAAATTCTATCGCAGATTTAGCTGAAGGCAAAGCACAAGAAAATAATTTTGTCTGCCTTTCATAGCCAGAACTTTGAGCCAGAAAGAGCAATATTTTCTGCATCATTAGGTCTAGGCTCTCACACTTTCTGAAGTCGAAGGTACAGAAAGGGAGCACATGTACACAAAAAACTAAAAAGTCAATAATACTACATTTTATTAAGTAGGTGAATAAGTAAGAATAAAAGAGAACATTTAAAAAAGAAAATCTGCAAAGATCTTGAGGAAAAAAAAATAGCACCTTTTTTTTTCTTTTTGAATTAACCTGAAAATGAAAAGTGATGAGAAAGGAAAAACAATAAAATCTTACATCATTCGTGTTAACGTGCCAGGCCATGTCACCATAGGATACCAGCTGACCATTCACGTAACAGCGTATCTCACTGTTTCTCCACCGATTGTAGATGTGTACAATGCTTATCATGTACCACTGCAAAGACATGAAAAATCAGTACACAGGGGCAGATTTTGTGCTATAAAACACAAAGTTAATGAATAGCATAAAAAACAAGAGACCAGTCTCATAAACTTACACAAACAGATGAATCCTTGCACCTAAAATTGAAATTCAAGTCAATGGGACTTCAAGTCCAGTCAATAGAGCTGTGCCTAAATGTAATACTGTACCTACCTGCATTCCTTTATGGGATTAGAGGTGAAAATGCATACACACAATTTAATTTCAACAGTGCAATTTAATTTCAACACTGTTCTGTAAAAAAAACACAGCTGAGTTTTGATAGCAAATCCAGAGCTATGTGCTCTTACCTTAACAAATTCATATCACACACCTCTGTCTTTGCACACCTTTGTCTGCTGTCTATCAGAAATTATTAAATAAATAGAAAAAATTCACAATAGCAAATTTTACAGCCCAGTTTAAGATGTCATCTTGATTGTTTGCTTTGATATTTTTCCTCTATTCTTTACCATTCCACTGAATTTTGGACAACTTTCATATCATTAAAAATGCATTAAATAATCAAACAGAGAAGGCACCACAATTAAATGCTTCCACTATGGTGATCTTTCCCATAATTTGTTTTACAAGAATCATTATGTCCATGACAAATAAGTTCAAGAAGAACTCTGGAGTCTTCTTGCTTGGGGACATTCAAAAGATAACTGGACCAGAGCAACCTGATCTGGGTGTCCCTTTTTCAAACAGTCTCAGCATATCCCCTTCCAATCTTATTGACTCTGTGAAAATGTCAGCTTGCCTTAAAAATACCATTTGTCTTCTAATAATTTGGAATAATAATTGACATTTTCATCATCATCCCTTTCTTGGTATCTTTTTCAATTACTATATTTTGATTTCCATGTTCAGATAAGTCCCTCCTTTTCAAAGTAGAGACCTTCTGCAACCCTTGGGGCTGGTTGTCTCTCTTCCTGAGCTGGGATAAGTAGATACAGAGCCTATTAATATAAAAGTCTGTCTCTCTGTATCAGAGCAAATAAAAGCAAATGTTTTCACATGTTGATTTTGATATTAGACAAAGCACAGAATTACAAACAAAAAAATAGCATGCAGCAAAATACATTTTGACAATAATCATTACAGTAGTCATCAAATTGAGCTGTATTGGGTTACATGTCTATAATATCTCTAGATATGAGAACACATACTTTTACACGTCTGTTTCCAGGTATTAAAAATATTTTTTCATTTTTACCTCCTTAAAACCCACAGCTAACAGAAGATAGAAAAATGCTGCTGATTATAAAATTATACTTTACAGTACATCATTTCTTGAATTTCAAAGCAAACAGACTTATTGGGCAATACTGGATTAAAGAAGTACTGTTCCAGATTTGACTTCTGAAGTCATGTATGGCAACTCAATTTTTTTTTCAAGGAACCATGAACAAAGTAATTTTTGTAAGTCACTGTCAACCTTAAAAAAAAAAAATCAAAAAACCTAACTCAAAACTCACAAAGCAAATTTGATTTCCCATTTTGTAATCAGATTCTATTTAAGGAAGGAACACCCACCATAAATTCAACAAAATATTCATAATTCAATGTCTAGACATGTAACTGCTAATCAGAAACGCAGTGCAAACCACCTGACTGGAGCTTTCCTTTCATCATGACTTCTTTTCCAAAGCTCCACACAACCCAACATAAATTTCCCACAAAAATATTTCTGTGTTCTCATTCCTTCAGTGATTAATTTACCAATAATCTCCACCAAGTGATGTTGATTTAAAAAATTTTCATTCCAACAGTAGGCATTCTTTCTGCTGGTTCTATTCAAAGCTGTGCCTTTTGTGTATTTATTCGTATTTCCAGGTATGACACTTCTGTAGTGGAAATCAGCTGACAACCCCTAAGCCCCAGGTTTTATCTATTTATCTTCTGTCTGTGACTTTTCTTCTAAAGGGCTTTAAAACCATTTCTGAAAACATACCAGTTTGTAAGACTGTCTCTGTGTGTAGCTGAAGCTTAATAGATGACTCATTCATTTGGAAACAAATAATTCATTCCTTTTTTTAAACACTGTCCACAGAGCCTACAAGGAACTAAAATGAGCAATGCTGTCTTGGGAGAGCTTTGGTGTTCACATCAACATTTAAGAGAATTATATAAACTCCTTATTATAATCTTTTTTTCCCCCATGTTAATCCCCATACATGCTCATGTAACTTCTTTTAGTCCAAGCCTCATTTCTTTCATGCAACTTTTCTGAATCTTTAGCACTGCTGCTATGTCAGACCACTACCTGTGTCTGTTACTCTGAACCACAAGTCAAGTTCTAAAACAACCCCTCAGCTCTGATCTTGAATACACATGCATACACACACACATGCACACAAAGTCTATCCTAGCTCTATACCATAACTAATCCAGTAAAATACTGCTTTTTGTCCTCCTACCCTTGAATTAACTAAATTTACATCTTAAATGGCAATATACTTTCAGCCAGGAAAGTATTCAAGTATTAAAAAAATGGTTTACTCTTTGTCTCGCTTTTGTCACTATCAATCTAGCCAAAATGACTAACGTAGGCTTTCAAAGCTAATTTCTAAATAGAAGATGACAAACTCCACCAAGTCCCTGATGCAGTCTTAGCAACAAGAAAATAAAAGTCCTTCTGAGATTTCTGCTTGCTCACTTGATTCATATCCTTCTATCACTGTATTTAAATGAATATAATTCTCTTATCACATAATAACATAGTTTTTTTTAAGGCTTTCAGATGAGTATGATGCCTAAAGTCTTCAGAAATCCACACAGTGTGTATCAGCCGGCTCACAAACTTGTTCTTACGCAAAATGAGACTCTTTAAAATAATTCAGTGGAAGCAAGGGAAAAAATTCCAGTGCAGCAGTGCATTTTTGCCCCAGATACATTTTTCTATGTGTTTTCTAATCATTCCTTCACATTTTCCTAGCTTGTATCACAATTTGATGGCAACGAAATAAAGCATGATAATATCTAATTCTGAGTATCAGAAAATACACTTTCTGAAATTTGTAGTATTTTTCATCTAGAATTCTTTTGGAAAAAATATTTTATACCCCAATTGAAATTTTGGCAAATTTTGCATTCAAATTTCTTTGGAACTAGGGGGTGCCTACTCCAAGGTTCTAGAAATTAATTACTATGTCTTATATAGATTTCTATATCTCTTCTATTGACATTTAAATTTGAGACACTTCCTCTGACTCATCCCCATTGACTCATCTTGTAGTAAACAATGATGGAATTAAATAATTTAGCTTTTTTGCCAAGTTAATATATTCTTCAAGGCTTCCTATTAAGCCTCAGTCATCTAACTGGCCCTATGAACAGGAAAAAAAATGACTTGTCTAATAATTTGCATAGAATTTGCTATAACTTGTATTTTTCTAAGTACTCTTCATTTGGATGCAACTTCGACTTCCTGAACAACTTCATTTTACTTACAGTGGTCTGTACTTTGGTATTTATCTATGCTCAGGTACATTGTGAGCAGCTTTTAAATAGTCTATTGGATTTTTTGATTAATGGTGTATTTGCTCTTAGTCTTTTGTAATTTTGCATTTAGGCAATCTCTCTAGCATTAGCAAACACTTTTCTAAGAAGGAAAGGTAGATTTTTGCAGTTCCTTTGAAAACAAAAATCACAAATCCTGCATATCCAGCATATTCTGCATTTTTTACAACAAATTCAAGCAAGAGTGAATGTCTGAACTCTCTGAAAGTTCCCAAAATAAATAAATCTAAATGGTATTTAAAAGTTTGAACTCCTTTACCAGTAAGACAACATCCAGTTTATACTAGTATGCTTTCTGATCTTCTCCAACTCATCACAGATGCTATAACCATCCGTGTCATGTGGCTAACAATTTAATTGAAAAGTATGGTTTTCCTACTGAGCTGCTGATTTTCAGAGCACAGAAACCATTTTATATATTGTTACAATTAACTTATTTACCTGATAAGGCTGTCTTTACTACAGGGCTCCACACTGCGGCCAAAGCCTGCCCCACTGTCACTCATAGCTGTAACTACTGATGGTCAAGTCCACAAAGCTTCTGATACTTCTGTTATGTCAATAACCTCATTTAAAATAAGACATTCCAGCTTCTTTCCTTTTTATTTTGTTTTAGGATATGTAGAAGCAAGCATCCATGTATGCCTCATAACCTCTTAGTATCTGTGTCTCATTTATATGAATGTTCTTTGCTGATGCTGTACAGGCTTTTTTTTTATTATTTCTCTAACATTCTGTATCTGAGGACACTTCTCTACTACATGACAAACCAACCAAGTCGTATGATCTCACACACAATTTTTCTTCAACTTTTAGTTGAAAAAAATCCTTTTTCCCACCCTAATATTCAAAGTCAGTAATACAATTTTCTTTCACATTCATCCTTCAGCTTCCTTCCCCATATTATTTGCTCAAAAATGCACAAAGACCATGCCTCTCTCTGCCGTAACAAGAGCTTCTTTAGATAGTACTAAAAGACACTTCACTATGCATTTTTTTTTTACTGCTGAAACCTGTCAAGCTTAGTCACCAACTGCTAAGTCACTAAGTCATATTCCTACTCCATTGCACAGTACAATCAGAGAGATGAGGCATCACACACTAAGTATTTCCAGGATGTGGAACTTATTTCTGTCTCTGCTACAGTTAGTAAAGGTGTTCAGGAGTAGAAACATACACACAAAAAAAAGGCTCTTTGCTCTTGACTACACTGCTTTCTTGTTACAGTTTTACAAGAATTGATGCTGACGCTGAAACTCAAGAGACAAAAAAACCACTGGGGGTTACTCACACAAAAAATTCAATCTGGAGCCCCAAAAAAGCAGTAGACATATTAAACATAATCTTGCCAAAGCTAGTTTATCTCTGTTGAGATGTCAGGCTATTATACTACACCCACATTTTCTATTTGGGGATATGATAACCAAATTTCTCCATATATTTTTATAAATGCTTACTTTTACAATAGTATTAAAATACACCAATTGAAACCTAAAGTAACCACTCAGCACATGTTAAAGTTATAAATTAAGGTTAGATATTACACTGTGAATGGTGTCACATGACATAGTTAACAGCAGGAAGATCTTCATGTGAACATAGCAGCTCTCTGATCTGCCTACATAAAGTTTTTGACCAGGTGACTTTATCATTTTACTGTGATTCACCAAAAAAATTTTAAAAACCCTCAAAACACACTATTCAGAAGTTTCTTGAGGATGATGCTTCTGACAAAATCTATTGCTGAAATGCCTATGTCTGTAAGCAAATGGCTAGAGAATGGTACATCTGATGGCAAAAATCACACTTCTCAAGTTAGCATTTGGACAGTTAGCTGTTTTGTAAATGAGTGCACGTTTTTTGACTACATATCTACACATTCAAATCTTGTACAGTGAAATCAATGTCATATCTAAACAACACGAAGAAAATCAATTTTCATGTTAAACAGGACAAAATTTGACTTGTTAGGGACAGGAATTGTATTTGGCAGGTTTTATTTCCTCCACTATGCGTTATGTACCTTAACACATACATGTGAACATAAGTTAATGATGGAAAAACATATATTAAACCACTTGAAAATATATTCTAGAATACTTATTTGAAATATTTTCTAAATCTGACATAAATGACCCGAAGTGTATGAAGCATGAACTTTGGGATATGTGGAACTAACAAGGGAGTTACATTTGATATACTTCAGCAGAACAGCTGATTTTGATTTGAAACTGGTATTCATATAACGAGATACACAGGTATTTCAAAATTAGTCATTTTGAGTAGAACAGCAAAAGCTAAAATTTTTCAGAGTTAGCATGAAGAAAACTAGTGATATGTATTAAAAATTACCAAACGCATATCTTGCTAAATATGAAAGACTACTTCCTCATCGACAAGTAAAGATCAGCTAGATCCCAAAAGCTGATTATCAATAATATAATATAAACTTAACAATTGCATTTGTTCCTAGATTCAGATATGCAACTTTAAATTAAAATTGAACTGTCATCAAAATACTTTTCTGGATATAAAATTGAAAAAATATGAAAAACAGAATTCATTCACTCCAATACACTCAGCAGATATGTGTTTGCAAGTGATACGCTAGAAAAAGACATTACTTTGTGTTAAGAAAACCACAAGTTTCATGCTTGTGGGATAGTCAAAGTTACACGACAAAATTAGAATCAGTGATTTTGAACCACTAATAGACACCAAGAGAAATATTAGAACATTAAGCTGATGTGTGAGCAATGGCATTCTCTCCTAAAGAGATTGGTTTCTCAAAAAAAAAAAAAATTCAAGCACTGAAATTCAATATACAAATTCTAAGCCCATAAAAAAAAAAGAAATGAGCTTCATAGCAAAATATACACAAGACTGATATCCATGACAAACACATAATGCTTGCTGTACAGAAAAGTCAACTAACAGCAATATTGAAGGCCACAAAATCATTGCTCCCCTAGGACTACTAGGCATACAGTAGAAATAAACAGTAAAATCATCTAGTGATATAATCAAGATTTACTATGAAAAATGAGAAATCCCAAACCAGCACCGACACGGAAGAAAGTTCAGAGCCTTATACCATACAGCATCAGATAATGAAACTCTAGCATTGCTAGCAATATTTTTCAAGACCTTGGCAACAAAGCTACCAAGTACAGAATTTTCAGAAACAGAATGATGGTATATAAATAATAGCCATTTTACAAGTACTCAAAACTCTTCTCTATCTGAAGCTAATTAAGCAGTAATTTGAAAAGCAAACTGACTTCATAGAAATGCTACGCTATAAATTATTACATTTTTCTTGAATTCATTCTGAACCGTAACTTTGCATGACCATTAGAGCAGTTACTTATAAACAGGAAACTATTAGTAATACTATGGCACTAAAGGGATTTTAGCCCTCATCCCAGAGGCACAGTGTCACATTTTCAATGTTATTCTCTACTGTAAACACCACTTTGCTTACCTTGCGTGGCTGAAAGTCATACTTCACACAATGCTGGAAACCTTTGCCTTTCGACTTCAACGATGTAACTATTAAGCAGTTGCCAACAAAATGAGCAGAATACCCAACACCTTTGCTAGTGCGGAAACTGAAAAGAAAGAATTATGAATGAAATTGAGAAAAGGGGAATTATTGTATAATAAAAAGGTCCAAATATTACTTTAAATCACCATGAAAAAGAAAATAAATTTGTACCTGGAATGGTGAATCTAATTTTTTTCCACCATTGTTTTTTGGGGAGCTACTCACCTTCAGCGCTTAATAGATTCCAGACTACATTTTAAAAATCAGTACTTTTTTTCCTCAAATCCAAGATAGTAAGTATTATATCTATCATGTTTCACCATCAGTTTCTTAATTAATCATCATTTAAAATAACATATCTGATTAGATTTGTTATTAGCTGTGAAGAAATATCCATTACAGAACAAGTGTGAGATGCCTTGCGGTTTTGAGGGATTCAGAGAACAATGCAGCTGGTATGACACATATTTGGATTCAAGATAATTATTATGCACAGGAATTATTTTTCAGACTTATGAATTAATTTGCTAATGATCTATGAAGTTTGAATCATCTGAGTTGTGGATTTATTTTCATTTGCCAAATGGATAAAGGACTGCAATTTTAAGAAAGTAAGTTTAACAAGGATTTCCAAGCTTTCTTATGACAAATATTAAGAAAGAAAATGCAGAAAGCTCATACATTTCTCCACTTATATTTGAAATCAAAAGCATTTTAAAGAGCAATTCTGGACTTAAAAAAACACTTTGCAAAGGTAACTGGTGAAAGTTCATGAATGACATTCACAGAACAATTTAAAAAGGGCAAGTCCATCTCTACAGCTATGCTGCTTAATCCCTTCTGAAAAGCTAAGTACAAAGAAGAGCAGTTTGCTATCAACAATATGGAGCAACTTTATAAAGATTCTAGACTTTTCTTTAATAAACAACCAATGGCTGAAATACAAGGTCTAGATAGTGAATTTCATCGATGAATTCTGAAACGAAGCTTTGCAAATATAAGAAAAAGGACACTATTAATTTTGAGCATTTGTACAAAGCCCTGTAGCCCACTACTTAATACTTTCTCATTCTCTTAATGTAGCTAACTTATAAAATAATTTTATGTAATTGCAATAATACTGCTTTAAATGGTTTCTTTGTTGCAACATTTTCTTCAAACACTTTTACTTTTTTTTTCCTAGGAATATTAAGAGGTGAAAGGTACATGCAAACACTACGTTCAAATTTCATCTTCCTTAATAGCTGCTGAAATTGTATATTTTTGGTCTACCCTACTACACATACACAATCATGATTTTAATATGGAAAAAATTGCATATTTGTAGAACTTATTCCATCTTCAGAAACTTACAGTTAAATCTGCATGTGTACATTATTTAACGAGAGAATCAGATTTTCCTCTTTGCTCACTGTCAAAAAAATAGTTGATAAACCATGACCTTATGAAAAAAATAGACTCTTTATAAAAAAGATAGGTGTTGTGATTAGACCCTGAAGTGATCAGGGTTTAGACGTTCCTCTCCTATGAGGGAATTTGTAAATGAGGTAAAAAAGAGACATTCAAATTCTCAAATTCTAGAAAGCCACTTTTGTTTTAATTAATTAGAATACTTTTATAAATTTTAAAAACAGAGTAAACAGAGCAGGAATAATAACACCTATAGATGGTTTTTCTGCACCCTAATGGGTCCTTGCACAGAAGTTTCTATTTCCAGTCTTGAAATATATATAGTACATATCTTTTCTTTCCCAAATTCAGGCTGTGTCTTCCTCATTCTTTCATCTGCTTCTCTACATTGTACACAGTTCTCTCTCTCTTCATGCTGTTGTGCTGAAAAGGAGCATTATTCCCTGCCACTGCCTTTACTAAGGGTTTCCACAGAACTCTCTTTGTAAAAAAGGAAAAAAAAAAAAGCACTTCTTTAATAAACGTAAAATGTCCTCTCTAAATAAACCTAAGACATAACCTAAGAATGAAGAGAAATATTACATGCTGTCTATTATCACTGATCTCAACAGTGAAGATACTTCCTAACACTGCCATTCCCTTTAATCTTTTGAAGACTATTTTTAATCTGGATCATGCCAATGATATGGTTTCCACAATGACCCCATAGGCAGCTATAGTCCTCAACAAAAGGAGCAGTGAACAGCCTTGTGGAAGAATATCACCCATATACATATACAATCTGCATTACCCGTATACACAACCTGCACGACTACAGCACTGAATTTTGTACAATAAAATGAAGGTTAAAAAACCTAAAATACAGCTCTTACAACAAGAACGACTGAATGTGTTGTGAGATAGTTTGAGACTTTGATTTATCTCCTTAGGGCCTTATGCCACTCAAAGAACTTTTCAGCAGGTAACTGCATCTCTCACGATGCCAAATTCATTTCTCAGCAATGTAAGTCTTCTCTACAGACTAAAACAGTTTTGTTTAACAGAATCTCATTCTGAAAGATATTAAAACAATACACAGATTCACTACGTTCTGACATACGATGCATTATTTGATTAGAGATGTCAAATAGAATCTTTTATTTCAAATTAACAACACCCAAACATTGAAAATATCATGTTTTTACCTGATAAAACATTATTACCATTGTGTAAAATGTCTCCTACTACTTTGAACTGCTTTGAACAAGAGCAGGAAAACATTTTGAAATAAAGAATCTCTCTTGAAGAAAGGTCTACATCTTTAATTTTTTTTCCCTTTCTTATCCCTCCTGGTTACTGGTCTGATTTTATCATCATTATGGTGAAATCAGACTGTTCCTAAAATTTTAAACACTGAGTTGTCATGTGTTTAACTTCCTGAAGTTCAGCACACAAACAGGAGAAAGCAATGAAATAATGAAAAAAACTGCTCATTTCTTAGCAGGGCTCTTTGTCTTGGAATAGAATGAATGATTTTATAAACACGGAATTTACTCAAGATTTTACTTTTTTTCCTCTGAATTAATTAGAATTCTAATACCACAGTAGTTAAGAAACTGAGTACTCAAATGTGTTCTGTTTACCCCAACATTATACTATATAATATTAATCTTCACATTTTCTTTCTTGCCGAAGGTAACGTAGGCTAGGACTGGTCTCTAGGATATTGCAAAGAAATTCTCTTGCCAATTACCTACATGTGCAGAACTGGCCACATCCAGAGATGAAATGCATGGAGACAACAAGAGCAGTACCATCAACAGCCATATGGTTTTATGAGCCTTAAATTACCTCCCATAGCAGCTGGAACACAATTTTACTACAGTTTGTCCATATAACCTTTACAATTATGTTTCATTTCAGCCAGTTTCTCAAAGCAGCTACTGAATGTTATTACACTTCAATAGCAAGAGAGCATTCTTCCATCCACCGGTGGAACTGTTTAGGGATTCCAGTTTCTTTAGCTTATGATTTTATGAGCAATTTCACATATGATCGTAGTACTGATATTGAGAAGATACTAATTCATTCTTGCCTGAAAGGTGTGGGTGAAATTTGCTTTCTACTGACTTTGGAATTCCACTATATGCTTTTGCAACTGTTCTGCATTATCTCTATTAGCACGAGCCCTAGAGAAAGTCTGAAAATACTAGACAGCTTGATTTTTGGTTGGGTTGGGGTTTTTTTCCCTTCCTGCCTCTACATCTGTAAAACTAAAATGTAGAATGCACTTTCAGAAGTTTTAGCCATTCTTCCACATAATGCTTGTGGAAGCACTTGGATGTTTTATGGACAAAAAGCAATTATGACAATCCAGCCTCAGTTCACCTTCTAATTCTTTTACAGAACCTGATATATAATCTGAAAGAAAGCACATCTTAAAAAATAAAAAAAAAAAATTAAAAACCACAAAAAAAACCCACTAAAAATCAATCTTAGCATCTGAATTGATCATATCTAATTCCAGGCCTTACTTAATAATTATGTCACCCATCCCTTTACTCAGGAACAAGTAAATTGATTTAGAGGATGGAGACTTCCCAGTTGAGCATACTTAAGGCTAGCCCTAAATATCTCAATTTGCAGTGTCTTTATGACAAAGAATCTACACCTTAGTTTTAAAGAAATATTTCCAACAATCTATTAAACTATGACAAGGATGATTATTATTATTTTACTGTGTCTTATAATTGTGACAGTTTAAGTGACCATAGTTCTGTGTATCTAAAAGTTTGAATTTTCTTATTTTGCCATCTACCCACTGGATCTCAGATTTAAAAAAATTATTTATTATAAAATGTGTTTTCCAGGAGACACTCCCAAGTGTTTTATGAATAGTACCGGTTTTTCCCATGGTCTCTTAAAAGAAGTAGGAATTCTTAACCGTAAATGGCATTCCAGTAATGCTTTTGCCAAGATCTCAGGAAGGGAACCTTTATTATCTTCTCTGTTTGTTCAGACTATCCTTAAAAAGATCACATCAGCTCTTTCAGCTAGAGCAATGAAAATGGATTTTACGGTCAGTTGGTAACCTACAACAATCCTTAACATCCTGCTGTAATTTCTGCTTTCTAATATATAACTACTCATTCTGTAAGCATGGCACCCATTATCCACTGCCAGGTATATGACGTTGGTTGGCTTATACTAAAATTCCTGCTACAGAATTCTTTTACCTTACCCTTTGAATTTGACTGCTCTGCCTTGTTGTTATTTACCGTTCATGCAAATGTCAGACTTCTAATTTTCTTCCAGGATTGTCACACTCAGTTTATAATTGGTAAGATAGCTGCAATACTGTTTCAATACACAAGTGTTAATAGACTGTCAGCAGCTGCCCGACATCAGCCTCAGAGATAATTAGAATTACTTTTTTAGAAAAAACCAAATTGACTTAGTTCTTGAAGCAGGGTTTAGTACGTCCCTAATAACAGAATAGTGGCAAATTTCCTTCACATCTGGCAAATGTGAAAGCATTTCTTTGCTTCCCTTCTCCAGTTTTTAGAATCAGTTTTCACATCATGGTTGAGCTGATGTAACTGCTGTCTCACACCACAAAGGCACTGCACTCACCTAAAACCTAGTGTTATTTATATTACACATTTTTCACCTAGTTAAACTGAAAAAGATATTACATGATCAAAAAGCATGTTGAAAAAAAATAAATGTTTACTTTGGTATCTTTCTCTTGGTGGTGGTTGTATGTGACACAAGCTTTCATGTGGCAAAGTCTGAAATCTTTGTAAAGTTTAGATGGATATTTTTCCTATTTTGAATTATTAATTAGAGCTTGGTTTAATCCAGGATACAAAAATTACAAGAATTTGCATTGTTCCTGTGACTAGTGGGGTCTACAGGGTTACATCTTAGGCCCTGTGCTCTTCAACATTTTCATAAATGACTTGGATGCAGGACTGGAAGGCATAAAAGCAAGTTTGCAGACAGTACAAAATTGTGAGGAGTTGTTGACTCCTTTGAAGGCAGCGAGGCCATGCAGAGAGACCTCAACAAATCAGAGGACTGGGCAATCACCAGCCACATGAAGTTTGAAAAAGGGAAAGTGATGGATTCAGTACCTCAGTAACCCTGGACATACGGACAGACTGGGGAATGAGATGCTGGAGAGCCGTGCTGTGGAAAGGGGCTCGGGGGTCCTGGTTGATGGCAAGCTGAACATGAGTCAGCAGTGCCTTGGCAGCCAGGAGGGCCAGGTGTGTCCTGAGGGGCATCAGGCACAGCATCACCAGCCAGGCAAGGGAGGGGATCGTCCTGCTCTGCTCTGCTCTGCACTGGGGCAGCCTCACCTCGAGTGCTGGGGGCAGTTTTGGGTGCCACAATATAAGAAAGACATTAAACTATTGGAGAGTGTCCAAAGGAGGGCAACAAGGATGGTGAAGGGACTTGAGGGGAAGCTGTATGAGGAGTGGCTGAGGTCACTTGGTCTGTTCAGCCTGGAGAAGAGGAGACTGAGGGGAGACCTCATTGCAGTTACAACTTCCTCAGGAGGAGGAGAGGAGGGGCAGGAACTGATCTCTTCACTGTGGTGACCAGTGACAGGACCCGAGGGAATGGCCTGAAGTTGTGTCAGGGGAGGTTTAGGTTGGATATTAGGAAAATGTTTTTCACCCAGAGGGTGGTTGGGCATTGGAACAGGCTTCCCAGGGAAGTGGTCACAGCACCAAGACTGACAAAGTTTAAGAAGGGTTTGGACACTGCTCTCAGGCACACAGTGTGATGGGGATGGAGACGGTCCTGTGCAGGGCTAAGAGTTGGACTCAATGATCTTGACGGGTCCCTTCCAACTCAACATATTCTGTGATGCTGTGATTTCCTTCTGGGATTGGTATATTCAGTTACTTTTATGTGCATTACATTCACATTAGTTTTTCACATCTTTGGGGAACAGGTGATCAGTAAGCCATTTTCATATTCATAGATGTACTTTCTATTACCTTTAGCTAACGTTCAAACACTGCACTCTGAGTTAAACAGATTTATTTTGTAGTACTGACATCAGCTGAGCATCTTTACCACCAAACAGAAAATATGACAACATTCTCAGTTTACAGCTCTAAGAAATAATACATTTTAGAATTCCTAAAGAAACCACCACACTAGATTTTATGATTTATCTACAAGGCACATGTCTTGAATCCATGGATTTATGAATTGCAAAGCAAAAAGGACAGATGACTTTCTAAGAGTTTGTATGCAGTGAGCAGCCATCAAAATCTGTAGATATTTGGTGGGGGCAGGGAGAAAACATGTCAGAAACTAAAAAGAATGAGAAAGATTAACTGTTGTTAGGAAGCCAGAACAAACTATAACTGCAGCATTATAAGCTACTTACCAATAGAGATAGGGTTTATCCTTATCGACATTGATATTGTTTAGTGGATCCATACGAAACCAGGTGTTAAGAGTAAACCCATTTTGATAAGGCCACTTAGCAATAGGAGGCAATGCAATTGCCTGGAAGGAGGGGAAAAAAAAGAAACAAAAAATTAGTTTTTTGAGAAATACTGTTAAAAGTAATGCCTTTTCAAAATCCTGTGCCATTCTAGATCTGTAGATTTGCTTTAACTTTCCAATATAAAATACAGAAAAAACCTTCAAATACTGTTTTTGAATAAATGCATTACTTTTCTATCTATTTTGAAATACTTAAACTTTTAACTACATAAATTCTATCAATAGAGGACACAAAATTAAATTTGTGAATGGGCAATATTAACAGAACGAAAATAGAAAAATTACTTCTTCAGAAATTAAACTATAAGTTCAGCTTTTAATAATTATTAATCTCATCAATAAACTTAAATATAAAATCAAATTAATCAACAGACCATAAAATAGAGATTCTTCGTTAAAACTAAAACTAAACATTTCAAGGAACACCTTCGGGATGTGGCTCCTGCCTCCTGAGAGGCAGTTTCCTGCCTTAAGCAGAAGAGCTGCTTGATGACAAATGGAAACAATACCTGGGAGTAGTACTACCACCACCACCACAAGGCGTCCTCCAACTGGAGTGACTCACATGCTACCTACACAGACTGGTAGAGATGTAATACAGTACTGGGAAGAGCCTTGCAGCTGGGAAAATGAAGCAGCTCTCAGCAGCATTCCCGTAGACCGGTTCAGTAGACTCTTGGCTCCTTCATACTGCCACTAAATCTTGGATTTACAAGGAGCATGCACTTAACTTTAAAGAGGGCCAACCTGATGTTTATCATGTCAGTTAAAGGTTATGCTGTTTCTCTATCTGATATCAACATTGTGCATGACACCTGAAAACAAACTCAGTGCTAGTGAACTAGGTCCTGTCCAGTCTCTTTTTTCTAATGAAATGCTTTGTTTTTTGGGTCATTTTATAAACATCTGCCCTTGGTCCACTTCAGAGGATGTATCCTCTCCAGAACTTCATAGCATAATCCAACGTGCACTAATAAAGAAGTGTAAATTTGAAACTCATATTTCTTGATTTACAGGAGTGCAGTCCATCATGAGTTGTATATGAAACAAGATCCTGGAAGGATCCAAACAAAGGAAAGAGACTCTGCATTACAATTGAGAACTCCTGTTATTGATGCACATCTTTGGACAGGGAGGAATATTTGAAATTCTTCCCCTGCAAAACCTTTTTTGAACCGCTGATACAAAATTAAATTTAAGAGAGAAATTTCATCAGGGTTTGCCTCTGAAGCCCACAAATGTCAAAGCAGTATGTGTCACTGTAGACATTCATATTCTGCAACAGCTGCCTTGCTGCTGCATGTACTTGTAAGAGAGGTTAACTGTGGTTTTAATTTAGCAGGAGATAATGAAATTTTCTCTTTCAAAACTTAGTAATTAATTCTTTACACAATCCGCCCTATGCATTTTGCTGACACATCTGTTTATAAGGCTGGATATCAAACAAGATCAAAGAAGTAATCTAGCAAAAAATAACCCAGGTGTAAAACAGTGATTATCAGCCAGTTTACTTCCCTGATGCAATCTCCCACTCTGAAAAGTCTGTTCACAAGGAATGGACACAGTGGTTTGTGCTTAAAGAAAATTATCAGTGCCATTGATGGATGAAATGCAAGTAGAGCAGCCTTCAGGCACTGGCATGAGAAAACAGGAACCTCGGGATTATTTTCTATTAGAAGATTCCAAGCTCTCCCTGAGCATATATCATTCCATACCAGAATGGAACTGTACCTCAGATTTCTATTTCCCAGTACTAACCATTTGCATTTACTCTCTCAATAATCTATAAATCTGTATACAATCCTTGAATTTATTTGTAGGGGTTTGTTTGAAAGTACATGCAGTGAATGGAAGAGAGAATATCCACATGGGAAGGTTTCGAAAGGAATACAATTTCACCATTGTAAGCTATCTCAAAAAGAAAAGTCAGAAGAAGACTGCACTTAAATCACTGCCTTGATGGAAAGGAAACAGCCGACGGAATTCAGACAAAATGAACACTTTATAATAAAATTTATGACTAAGCAGTCACTGTAAACTGATGATACAGACAAGTTCATTGCTTGATTTTCTTCAACTTTCTCCCTTATTGATTACATTATTCTAATGAAATAACACTGTTTTTTGGAATTTTCAGGTTTCCCTTTCTCAGTAACTTCCCCAGACCAAAATCTGCTGCTTGACATTCCATCTTCACAAGTGCAACTTCTCAACAACACAGCTATCTTGTAAGTCTGTGGAAGACAATGTCTACATTACTCAAACATGTATTTCCCCTCTCAATTCCTTTTCAAGAATTTCTGAAACCAAATGAAGGGAAATGCAAATGAGCAGCTATTGATTTGTTCCTGAAAATGTAGCATTTTGGTCGAAAACTTACTGCAGCACTACAGCCTGGGAAGTTGAAAAAGGTATCAGGCCCATGTCTCTGTGGCATCTGATTAAGGACTGATAATAATTTAACTGCATGCCTTGGCTGTGAAAAAGAGAAAATTGCACAAAAGTCAATACAACCATTTTTATAATCTCTACGCTACAATGGAAAGTGGACAGTTTTCAAACAACAGAGCAAATTAACTCTAAAACAGTTAGCTAAAATACTTCTTAAACATATGTTCAATCAACATGAGAAAACAAATTCAAGTTTATATGTCCCAGGAGACAGTTTATATTAACTTCAGGCTCTAATGGAATGACACTTAATGTTTTATCTGATCACAGCTTACCCAGATTCCATTTTCGCCTCGAAGCATGCTGAACAAAAGCTTCAATTCCTTGACAGTGATGCTGTAGCTGGCAAGAACCCCCAACATATCAACTAGGAGATCTTCAAAGGAAAATAAAGTTATTCTGAACTCTGAATTTCATTGCTTTGACACACACACACAAAAAAAAAAAAAGCTGAAAAAATTAATACCTTTAAAAGTAAAGGTATTCACAAATTCTAAAAATCCAACTTACTTGCATTAAATATTTTACAAAAGATTTCATGTTGTCACTGTTTTATCTTTTTTAGAAAGAAAAAGTTACATGTGCAGTTTTAAATTTTGCATCACACTTTGAAAAAAGTATTACATTTATGGAGCATTAATTCTTCCCATTTCACAACATTCATCACACATTATAAACTTTGCCTTCCTGCTGTATATTTTTGGGATAAGAGTGCCTTCCTTCCTCTGAAGTTAGTATTTTTCAAAAAATTTTGACCTAAAAGATGCTTTATATTAACCTAAACCCAGCATTTTCTACTACATTTTTTATCATTCCCACATTTTTGCTACAGTGGTAATGCTTCTGATCTTTACTGTAATGAAAGGCCAGGAGAAAATAAAAGAAAAACAATACCTCCCTCTGGCCCCTGCCAAAAAACAAATAAAAACCCCACAAAACCAATCAAACAAAAACCCAGCAATCAAACCAAATAATAGCAAAACAACAAAAAAAACCCATAAGAAAAATAAAAAATCATAGAGAGAAAATAATAAAAGAGCACACTAAAAAGAAATGATCAAAACTGCTTAGAAGCTTATGGGATACAGCTTTCATTACAATGTCTCAAAACCCATGAACTTTTACAGTAAGAACATTAAACAGAGTCTTCCTTTCAGAGCGTATCAGGTTTAAAATTACTGGTAGTGCTTGAATTTTTATTTAAAACCCCAGAATTTCATTTTAAGAATTTGTTAGCTTGTTGGATGCTGAACCTTTCCTTATACTCCATACTTCTTTCTGGAATAAAATGTACTAAGAATTACTACTTCCTCTAGCAGGAGGAAAACCAATTTGCTCATCTTCACAGATGAGGCATAAGAATTTAATTCAAAGATCAAGCAGTGAAGTACAGAGTTTTCAAAACAAAAGAGCTATGGCACAACAGAATCAGCATTAACACACCTTCCCAATCTGTTCAACAATTACAGAATTCGCCACCCCACTCCTGCCTCCCTGCTAAAACTTGTAAAGACATAACTTTCTACATATAATCTTACATTTTATTTGTAGGACTGCATGTTATCCTTGTTTATAAGTGAAAGGATGACTCTTACAGGTGCTGACAAAGAGTAGTTTTCAGGAGAAACAATTCTTTCCAAAGACATTTCACATTCATACTTTGTTTTTAAACAAATTTTCTTTTTGCAAATCCATATGTAAGTGGTTTTGAGCAAAAGCATTAATATTTATTTAGCTTTTTTCACTATGAAACTAGCCTCTGATCCTTAGCAAGCAAAAGGCATGTGTGAAGAATGAAATATCATTTAATTTACAGAAGACGTGAGTGAAACTGCATATCACGAAAGGCAAAAGAAAAGCACTGCAACTTAGTAGACATTTTCACCATAAATTCTGAATATAGTCCTTATCTTCAAGTATAGATTCTTTTCCCCCTTTCTCATTTCTTTAACCTTCCCTTTAAAAATAGTGCCACATACATTTGTGACAGAATTAGGGGGAAAAAAATACAGCTAAGAAAACTAAACACCTTGTCTTTCACGATGGTGAATTCTATGACTCAGCTCCCCTAGTACCTGCTTCCTTCACTGTAGTCTCCAGCCTGCAATGTGGAGCTGGCAGTGATTTGCACATCTTGCACATGATCAGAAATTAGGAACAGTCATACACTGAACACTTAGAAAAGAAAATAAGCACAAGTGAATACTAATATTTGGCTGAGAATTTCCCTATTCTTATTTTGTAGTTTCAGCTTGCTTTTCAGATCAAGAGACTGCAAATTTTGCTTCCTTCACAGAGAAAAAATGTTGTGTAGAAGCAAAGTTTTCTGGTGCAAATCAGAACACCATTAAAAAAAAAATCTTGTAACATAGATGACAAAACTGCAAATTAATACAGTCAAACACAGAAATTATTGGCAAGTTTTAAAAATCACTGAACATGAGCTGCTTTGTTTCATTGTGATAGCCCTGTACTACCTTATGGTACAAAAAAACTATTTCTATGGAAGATGTGGATAACCTACAGGCATTAGAAATACATATTTATAAGTGATGAATTAAACATTGATGGAGAGAAATAAATGTAAGCTCTCTAATTATGTAACTCTGGGTAAAATAATGACCTGAAGATTGAAGCCCAGTAGGTATCAAGGAAAGATAAAACAAATAACATCTGCGGAAGTTGAAGCACTTAGGGCTATTTAAAGGTATTGTTGCAAATTCCTCTAAAGAAGGTTTGTTTCTTGTTTCAATATAAAAAGACTTAAAAAGAACTATTACATAACTTTATTCATACTTATTAGAAATCTCATAAAAGAGTCAGTCCCATCTGGTTTATAAATCCTAATAATCCACTCATCTATAAACGGACAAAGGTCAGAAAGCATGCTACAACCGGATTTTTTTAATGTCTAAGTCTTTTTTTTTAATATTAAATGAGATTACATATATAACTGGAGTCCATGATCTCATTTCAGAAACAAGATTGTGTAAAATATTATTAAGTCCAGAAGGAGAAAACAGGCAGTTTCTCATTTTTAATGCATTTCTAATTTCTATTAATGGCACCTTCTGAATACTTTCATACTAAGCAGTTTTCATATGATCTATAAATTAACCAGCAACCTTGAAGGAATGCTTAATTCAGTCACTTAATATGAAAATACAATACAAAAAGTGCCTGCCTGTCTTTCAAGTAACAGTGCACACATATCAAAATGAAGGGTCTGGCATTAACTTCAGAAGACATAGTAAATGGCATTCGAAAGAAAATTTCAGGAAACTACCCTCATGCCTCCTTAACGTCTTAATATTACATGGCCATGAAACTGTGAATTTTAACCGTTGTTGGCGATGTAAATTAATTTCTACAGGTTGTAAATATAGAATGTGGTAATTTCGCAGTTTTTCTTATGGAAGGACTTGAAAGAATGGGCTTGTTAACAGCCCATTAATGCCAGAGAAGCCAAAACCCAACATTGTTGATTGAAAACTAGGAACTGTTTCAGTGCTTAAGAATTCAGTCCCAGCAATTTTAGAACAATTACAGCATCACAACAGAATTGTGGAGAAAAAAATGGGACTTAGGTGAGACATATCTACAGTCTATGAGTTCAGGCTACTTTCCCATCCACCGTTCAGACTTCTCAGAAGGGACTACAGACACACTATCCCAAAGAGTCCCTCAGAGCAGATGACCTGCTTCACTACTCATCACCTGGAAACAGAGAACTGTAAAAACTGAATCCCCCAAGGAAGATCCTGTGCAGGTCTTTAAAAAAAAAAAAAAAGCCCCAATCATCTATGAAAGTATTTTCTCTTTAACTATTGATAAAATTAATAACCATTCCCTATGTTAGTATAATAGATTATCATAGTACAAAGATTGCTTTTGACAGGTGATGCTTCTGGAAAGCCAATTGAACCCACTTGGACTGCCACTGAGACTTTCAAAGTGATTAAGCTTTTATTCTTCACCACAGAATCTGTAAAATCGCATAAAGTGAGATATTTAAAGTACTCAGAACCTCATGAATCTGACAGTCTTCATCTAAACAGACAGAAAAGTTCTTCTCATTGCAAAAGTTTGGGTACGTGTTTATTTGCTGCTGCCTTACTCTCATAAAATCAGAGAAGAGTGGCTTCAGACCTAGACTGGTCCTGAAAGTGTGCTGTCAGACCATAAAACAGACATTGTGCCTGTCTTGTCTATTTAAATCCTATCTAGGTCTAATCAAAGTGTTTCACAAAGGAACAAGTGAGATGACCTAAAAACAAACAAGCAAATCCCAGAGAAGCAAATTACAAAAAAAAAAAAAAAAAAAAACAAAAAAAAAAAAAAAAAAAAAAAACCAGAAAACCTTCACCCTTTACAGATGATAAAAGCCAATTTCAAAACATTGGGCTGACAGAGTATTAGCAACTGTTTTGGGAAAAAAGTGGTACTCACTTCCCAGAAGTAAAAATTAACACAGCTCTTGCTCAAAACATCCTCTCTTCAATATTAAAAATCATTTTATCACAAAATTTCTTACTTTATTTCCTGGCTTTGGGAAGTTCATAGAAATATTTGAGGCAAAACAGTTCTACAGTCATCCGCTGTCAATTATGACCTCAACATCTGCACAGCAGCTTAGGGAACATAGATACTGCATTAGTTGCCACTGATTTTTCCTAATATCAAAATAGTTATTACACGACCTTTTTTGTTACTTCTGACTTATTACCAACATTATTACCACTTATAAAAGGGCACTAAGGTGCTTACAGAAATCAAGAGATAAAAGCAAAATGATCAATTTGGTTGCTTCTGTGTCTTGTTCAGAAAAAAAATCAAAAAAATCACCTATTTACAGTTATCAGAGAAAAACCCTGGGAAGCATGATTCTGTTATTTCCCTGGCTCATGATATATACAAGAATATTCAAATAATTTGAAACACACTGTAAAGCTAAAAATGTCATCAGAATTCCAATTTTCAGTTTTGATTTTACATTAAACATGTGCTCCCTTCATCCATAAGTATACCAAAGAGCAAGCTTACTGAAGTTTTTTCTGAAAAAGGTCTCTTTCTGAAGCACTATGTGACCACTCTCAGAAAAAAGATTAATGAAGTAGAGGATCCATTAGGGTTGGTTTGTTTTTTTTAATTTACTACCCCTGGCTTCTATTAATATCTGTAAATTCAGAGTGTTTTTTCTATTCCCAAATGCTCCCAAAAGCCAGATCCTATGCTCTTGATTTCTGACTTCTACAATTAGCTAGGCAGTTTAAAAAACAAATAAAATCCCTCTAATGGAGACATTATTACAGTCTTGTATGCCACATATATTACAGGAATTTAAACTGGACAAATTTTGTTGGTGTGATTACTCACGTAACAACATTATTTCCATGAGTAAAACCCTGAAAAAAGATAGAAATCTTTGTTCTCGTCATACAGTGTGTTATATTTACCATGGAATAAAAGAGTATATTCACCCTTACACTATTCTGACATACTTACAAATACTGTAAAGCAAAACATATTTGGTGAAAACCATCATTTGTGAATCTATTGGTCTGTTATATTTCAGTCTGAATTTCACAGCACAGTATTTAGCACAACACTAATGATTTTAGCATTTACAGATACATTTCTAATCAACAAGGTGTTGACTATGATTTGCTTTGAAAAACAGTACATAGCTTTTGCAAATACTTACTATTACAAACACATTTATACTGAAAAAAAAAGCGCCAAGGACAAAATCACTCCTCAGTAACCCCTTTTTCATCCTACTGTTATCATCTTCTTGCTTCTCATCTGAAATCCTGTAGTTTACTGTTCCACAAAACCTGTACATGTGTCAGGAATCAGATCATCAACTAAAATATTAGAATTATGGAAGGTAAACCTCTGAAATCTTTCAAAAATGCCTCAAAATATAAATATCCTACCATCAGTTACAAACTATATAAAAATAAAGAACTATTTTCGCACTGTGTTGAAAGAAACTGCCGTTTTTTCCCTCAGGGAAAATAAATAGTAATCATATGTATATCTTCAGGTGCCATACTCAAATGTGATATGCAAACCTGTTCTTTATCCAAGTAATCAAGATTATAATCTGTACCCTGTTACTGAGAGGATGCAGTGTGGAATATAATAAACTTCTTCAAACATACTATGAAAACCCTAACTGGGCAATAACTTCATCACTTATTTTCAGTAAACAAACAAAGCATGCTATCTTTTAATGCTGCAAAATGTTATAGGATGTTAAAACACACAAGTACAAAAAATGAAAATATATTATAGGGATCACAGGTATACATTATGGAATGATTGTTTAACATAATCCATATGTCCAGCATTCAAACCTATAAATAATATCTCTTATGCTGTCAGATAGGGTTATGTTTAAAATGGATCTAGCAATCCTGACATCATAATTAAAAATGACCAATGTATTTAAAAACTAAAATAATGCCTTGTAGTTAAAAAGTCTAACATAGTGTTTTTAATTATGTTAAAAATTTATTTTTTATCACTAAGATAACAATATCTTCTCAGATGAATTAACAACCAGTTATCTTACACAATGTATCTACATAGATTTCAAACTAAGAACATATTTTTGTCAATTTCCTGAAATTAATAAAAAAGTACTTCTGACTCAATAGAAGTACTAATGAAAACATCACTTTAAGTAAAAATCAAAACATCCCACCCCCTTCCATAATCATGAAACATTGACAGCTCAAGAATGCAATAATTATTTTATCAGTTGGCAATTTATACCTGCAATCATGTCGTCCACAGTACTCATCTTCAGCAATACCTGTTCAATTAAGCCAACTTCTGTGCTAGTCTGTAAATTACGGACACTTTTACGTAGAATTGCAGTGAACATACTCCAGATTTCTGCTTGGCACGTTACATCACAGTGCTCCAAAAGCTCTGACATGCATGTAATGCTCTCTGCATCCTGGATTATAAAGTTCATCTCTAGATCAAATTCGCCACCAACCAGCTAAAAAAGAAAACAAGAACAGCATTACAACGTGAAATACATAGTTTAATGTCTCTCATATCTTCATTGTGACCAATACAGAATATGTTTTACATGATTACAGAAGTAATTTTGATAAGAGAAACTCACAGCTACGCTCTGTAAGAGCAAATTAACAATCATGCTATGCAAAACAAAGTTTGTAAAAAACATACACACTAATATCACAAAACACTACCTTCAGTTTTGTCACAATGCTGAATACAGCATCTCAATAAAATAAAATCAAAATATACTTCAAGTATTCCTTCCTATGAAGTAATTTCAATGGTAGCCTGGCCCAGACAGAGGTAGTGCAGAACCTGAAAAACTCAAGAAGCAGTTGAGGCTTTTCTACCAGTCTCTGAAATTTGCCTACTCAAAAATAAAAAGACACTAAAACTAACTTAGCTTTTTCTCCTGATATAAGCCAACACTTGCCCTTAGTTTTGTGTTTGGAAGGCCTTACTGCCTTTTCCATTATCCCACCCAAACAGTCATGCAGTCGTGCCCAGAAAAAGAATCAGTGATCTGCTCTGGACCAACACAGATACAGAAAACTTACATTACTATACCACAGATCAGCTCATTGTGTGGTCAAGGAAACCTATTGCTGGTGCAATGGAGAGACTGCACCAGGAGAGGAACAAGCACTCAGATGAGAAGTGAGTTAACAGCAGGACTGATGAAATGACAGCCTGACTCCTGTCTATCCAGGTACCGGCAAAATAGCACAACTACCAGGCATGAAATCGGAGGGAGGAAAAAGCAAACCAGCAAAAGAAGATACAGTCAAGACCAAATATATCTTCAGGAATAGAATTCAACAATTTCGATCACTTGTGTAACTTGAAAAAGCTGAACTCAAGATAACCTACTGAATGCAATATGAAACTTAGCTTAAAAAAAAAAATCCCCTTTTAATGGTGTAAACATCCTTCAATTATGAAGGAAACACAGCCTGACTCTCATGCATCCTACTCTATCCTAATAACTTTAAAGAATTTTGAAAGCAACAATGTGAAATTTCATAGAGTCATGGAATCACAGAATGGCTTGGGTTGGAAGGGACCTTAAAGATCATATAGTTCCAGCCTCACTGCCATGGACAGGAACCTTCCACTTGACAAGGTTACTCAGAGTCCCATCCAGCCTTGGTCAATATCTCTGGGCAACCTGTTCCAGCGCTTCACCACTCTCACAATAAAGAATTTCTTCATAGTATCTAATCTAGACCTTCCCTCCTTCAGTTTAAGGCCTTCCCCTCCTCAACCTATCAGTACACGCCCCTGCAAAAACTCCCTGTCCAGCTCTCTTTTAGACCCCCTTCAGGTATTGGAAGGTTCTATAAGGTCTCCCTGGAGTCTTCTCTTCTTCAGGCTGAACAAACTCAACTCTCTCAGCCGGTCAGTAACACTAATTTCAGAAACTGTAAATATATTACACAAAATAATGGAATAAATTAAAATTAAAATAATTCTAAGACTTTCTGTTCTATTTGTTTCACGGAGTTATATAATTAAAATTTCAATAACATGTTTTAAAGATATTCAAAGAATTATCTCTTATAAGTGCATAATTTCAACAGTCATTTATAGAAGGCAATTCTGTGGCCTATTTAAAAGCAGCTGGTACTGTCTTCAAATTAAACTCTAAAAAATAAGCAAGTTGAAATGCAAACTTTTTTTTGATGGCTAAACCTATCCACATATTCAAAGACTTCTTTTATACCTAATCTTCAGACAATTAATACAAGTAAGCAAGGACAATCTTAGGGTGGAAGCCAAATTCATACTTTTCATTCACTTTCAAATTACTTCTTCCTCTATCAATTAACTGCTAATAACCAATTTATAATTTTGTAACATAAAAGCTTCTAATATGCTAAATATATAAACTGACTACCTCCTTAGTTCTCCTGAGACATTTAATTACATTCAAATAAAACTATTATCCTAATTATAATTAGGACTTTAATTTAAAACTTGTGACTGCATATCATATATTTGCATATTTGGTAAACACATAATGTGTAGCAAAGGAAGGCAAAAAAAATTTCAAGATTAGAAGCACAGTATTTCTACGGTCATTCTTTAGAATCATGAAATAGTTTTAGAGAGTTTTTACTCTCTTTTCAAGAAACCCAGGTGGAGTTTCTGTTTCTGAAAACAGCAGCAATACTTGTGCATACTTCATCAGCAATCTGGGCTGTTGTGCTCTTAGATATCTCCTCACCAGGATGAGCCTCTCTGAGAATATGTTCAAAACACACAGAAGTAAACCAGCCATTTGTAGAAGACATTCAACTGAAGTTTCTTAGATGCTTATCCCAAGATAAAATTAAACACCTCCTGGAAGCATCTACTTTCTTCCATTTCCTTCAATGGAGGATGTCTAGGATGAAAAATTGTATCTGTGGAATCTTCATCACTGGATACATTCAAAAGCCACGTGGTCACAGACCTCAACAACCAGCCTTAGCTGGCCTGGCTTTTGCAGAGAGGCTGGATCAGAGAACTTCCAGACTTCTGTTTCAACCCCAAAAACTCTGTGATAATATTTAGATATGATACCTTCAGACTAGATACACTACCAAATTTAGGTGAGATGAATCCCACCATTTGGTTTTGATAAGATGGACTTAAAAACAAGGAAAAATCCAGTAATGCCTCACTCGGAATGAAGAGGTGCAATACAGACTGATCCCCTTTCCTCAAACACTATTCATTGTAAAATTCCAGTTAAATTAATAAACGAATATAAAATGAGTAAAACAGATGGAAATAATTCACTAAAGACTAAAATAATTCAAACTGTATTTGCTTTCTAATGTAAATCAATATACTAATATGTAAGATTTAAGAGACTGAAATGAAGCTCCTGTGTCAGTCTGAAGTGACAGGATATTTCAGTACCATTAAAACGAAGATGTCTCATTCTATAAAACATCTCAGAAAATCTGCATCAAAAGATACACTGAAAGCTAATGAAATTTGTTTTACGGAGAATCTTCTACTGGGCTACAGACTATCCAGGAGATGCTACAAGTATTTTACTTGTACAATTGGCAACAAGAAATGTATAGCCCATCAGGGTGACTGCTTGTTTCACCAAAGAAAACATTAAAACGTTCCTATTTACCCTTAACTTCAGTTTAAGTATATTTCAGACAGTAAAAATTATCATAATTATCATTAAAATCAACTTCCTTAATAAAGGAAACAAATTAATGAACTAATTGACAATGATAGCAAAAATTTAGGTAGGCGGGGGGAGGTGACTTCTTTAAAGTAGTCATCCTAAATTCATAATGAATTAAAAATATTAATAGTCTCGATAAAAAGAAGTCTAAGATGACAAGGCAAAGCTAAACAAAAGTGAAGAGAGTATACAGAAATAAGTGAACATGGTTAATTTGTGTTGAAGAAATAAAGCAGGCACCTCTGCTTTACAATGTGCACGATCAAATGGAATTCAGCCAATAAAAGAAGTAGATCATTGATCACAAAAAAATGTATCCTCTAACAACACGTCTGCACCTGCACTTCCCAAGGAAGACAGCAGGTAAAGAGGAATAACCAGTCTCCACAACAGGGAGAGGTAACCGGCAGAGAACCACAGTGACAATGAGCTGGTAATGTGCTGACACTAATGAAAGGACGAACTTCGCTGAAGAGCCAGAAATCATTAAATGCAGTCAAAAAACACCAACTACTAAGAGCTGCAAAGATTTTTCTGATATCAACTGTCCAGGCAACAGTGCTTAAAAATTCAAAATTAGTAAATGCAAAGGAATACTATATTATTATAATTTTCCTCATGTGTACAAGACAACAGGCTCCAAAGCCTGATATTATCATCCAGAAAAGAGATCTTGGAGCCCCTGAGAGTGCTGTTTCAAAGAACTATTAAAAACTGCCAATAAGCAACTAAATATTCATAATGAATTTGCAACTTTCTAAGTCGGGTAAAACTGTGGATGCAACACCACATAAGAAAAAGTTAAATCATACTTCCATAAAGTAACTTATTTTTAATATAGCATGTGGAAGATTTCTGTAATAAGACAAATTTTAGCTGGAGTACAACATGAGCACTTTGATAGAAATCCTTACAGAAGCCAGTATACCATACCATAAATCACTGCTCTTATATCATACATCTCAAATACAATTTTTTTAATGTCAAACACCAAGTCTTTGCACTCTTCAAGGGAATATTTAATATTCAGTGAAGACCATGCTTTCACTGTGATTAAGTATCTTGAAGTATTGCTTGTACTTTCTCATATTCTGCATCTTTCACAGCACAGCTGTAAGAAATGAAGCGCCAACCTAATGTTCAGATCACGGTTCCAGGTTTGTTGACTGTGGTGAACAAATAATTCCTCCCAAAGTGCTACTGAACAGCCAGTAACAAGCAAGTTAGACTATATTCCCCATGCTGAGATGGTTTATAAAAACAGGTTGACACTCCTTACACATTGCTCCAAGAACCTACCTTAACCTACACCACCATTCTCAAATGCAGCTGCTTTACTCGGAAACTCCATTTTTCTCATTATTGTGACCATTCCTCAGTAAGTTTCTACCATTCATCATGCTATGCAATACAAGGGTTTCTTCCTAAGTTGCCACATCTCTGCAGAACTTAGGCAGGTCTTTTATGCCCTTTTGATCCTGAACAGAGAAAAAATACTGCCCCAAACACGAGAAGTTGTCTACATATCTCAGATAGTATATTCATACCAGTTCTTGAAATGCAATAAAATACATGCTGCTGAACATCTAGAATTAAATTGTTGACTTTTGAAAACTGGAATTTTTTAGTATCAGTTCTTTGGATCAAGTTTGGAAGAATGGAATGAAATTAACAGAGATTAGAATATTTCAGTTGGAAGGGACCTAGAAGAATCACCTGGTCTAAGTGCCTGACCACTCTGGGACTGTCTGAAAGTTCAAGCATGTTGATAACAGCATTATCCAAATGCCTCTTAAACACTGACAGGCTTGGAGCATCGAACACCTTTTCAGAAAGGCTGTTCCAGTGTTTGACCACCTTCTTCATAAAGAAATGCTTCCTAACATCCAATTTAAATTTCCCCTGATGCAGCTTTGAACAATTCCCATGTATCCTGGCACTGGATACCAGGGAGAAGAACTCAAAACTTTCCTCTCCACTTCCTTTCCTCAGGAAGTTGTAGACAGCAACGATTAAAAAAAGTATGTTAGAACTATATAAACCAAAGTCTTCGAGCATTTTAATCTCTAAATTTGCAGAGAGATTAATTGCTGTCAAAGAAGCATTTTCTAGCTTCCTTCAAGTTTGAGTCCTATTTGCACTTATTTAAACAAAAATCAAGAATATGAATTCCAATACTAGACAGACAGTGCCACTGAAAAATTCAAGTATCACAATGGTATAATTATTACAGCCCTAACCACATCCAGGCTCAATTTGCACCAAGTCACTCCTACATTCTCCTTCCGATATAACTACTATTACATTTGCTCTGCTTTTTCTAAAGGCAAAAATAAATGAGGGCATATCACAGTCAACATGACAGCAATCCTCATCTGTTTTGGACTGAAGCATTTTAGGTTCAAATATATACATATATGACCAGATTAAAAAAGCCATTCCTTGTAGCTATATAAGAGGTAAACAGTTTGGAAACAAAGTTATTATTTCTTTTCCTCTCACTGACGCTCCTCTATCTTTTTAGGCATTGCAAAACAGCCGACTTGGCATTTGACACACATTTCCACAGGAAAGGAGCTGAGAATAACCTACTGGAATAGGATTGAATATATCTTAAAATCCCAAATCAATTAGTTGTTTTGAAGAGAAAATTAGTAAACATTTAACTCTTGATAACTAAAGCCATCATATAACATTCAAGAATAATTCTTGTCAAAACTGGAACATCTTTTCTACAAAACAACAGTGAACCGATTTCATAATCACGAGTGAGAATTCAAAATATGAGAAATCAGACTGCTACTGTTTCTTTTATAAAAACAGGGCAACAGTACAAGCATTAAAACACAGTTGTCAAGAGAAGAGCGGTAGGGGACCCAGGCAGGAAAAAACCAAGTTACTACCTTCTGGTCATTAACTAAACCATTAAATTTCTACAAAATTAATTCAGATTTTTAGGAAGATTCTTCTTCAACTGCATGAAAGATTTCTTTAGGCAAAAGCATTTAGAATGCTAAATGGAATAAATTAAACTCTTCAGTGACAGAAATGCGTGCTGATCATATGCACTTGTTAACCTAAATATATCAATAGAACTACAGACAAAATCACAGCTAAAAAAAAACTTAAGAAGGTATGTTTCATAACTGGTACACATTCTTTATTTATTTTTAAATGGTAAATTTAAATCGGTTAATGGTAGTCCTTAGAAATTTGAATTACAGCTATGTGTATCTGGGCTAATCTTCATAATTCTCTTTACCATCATTGGAAAGTAAAAGATGCTTCAGGGAAGTGATTCAACTCAATGGTTTTAGATGCAACATCAGAATGAAATAAATCTTTTTCAGGGAATGTAGTACTTTTTACTGACTATAAAAGGACAACGAGTTCAGACAGGCACGTCTAAAGTAATGTCAGATAAATCTTAACCAGTGTGCTCACAATACGGTTTATAACCAAATGACAGTATTAAAAGACTGATTCTCATGTGAATCATTACAACACGATGTAATTCTGCACATTAAAATATTCCTTTTAAATGAGCCTTCCTTCATTTTAACTTCAAAAACATTTTACTCTGAATAATATGTTGCACATACTCAGCAGTTTGTCACTAAGGGAATGTTACCTAGTAAGTCTACTGACAAATTTAAAGTAATCTGAGAAATGAAGTCAAATGTTTTTTTTTACTTGCTGAAACAATACAAATGAAGTAACATGGTCAGTGTGTAGTACTTTCAAGAATGAGCTTGTTATTATGCAAGCTTAAAAATATCTCAGTGATTTACCTTTATTTTCTTATATTTTCCTTTGAGGAAGGATGATACTCCTGCAGGCAGATCAACTCCAGTGGCAGATGAACTGCATATACATATGATTTACTGAGACAAGGATCAATTACACTTGGACAGACCACAATACAGCTGTATAACCCAGAGTTAATAGTTTGACTCAATAGTTTGCTAGGAGAAAATTACAACTCCTTCTCTCCCCTGCTTTCTTAAACACATACTTGACAATGTCAGACCTTTTCTAAGTATTGTGGAGGCTTAAAGAGAAAAAAGAAAAAAAACACCCCAAACCACAAACCAAACCAAAATACCCCACCAAAATGGGCTATTTGGCACAAATTTCTTAAGCTGTTCTCTACGTAACTGTAAAAAACACTATTTGGGGGTAGGACAGGAATAAGTCTGATAAAGTTCAAATATCTGCCTTCATAAAAGCTTCTTTAGCACAAGACTCAGATTCCTTGAAATAAAAAGTCCTACCTTAGAGGGATGCAAAAAAGAGATTTTTAAAATGTGACACAAGACAAATGTTACCCACTTAGAAGAATTTGTAAAGTAATCCAAGCACTTCTGACAGAAATGAAGACTGATAAAAGAATTTTAAATAAAAGTACCTAATCCAGAACGCAAACCCAGAAGTCTTCCTCCTGGTTTATTGTTCCTGTGTCACTGGAAGGAGACACTCTTCCTATTTATTATCTCCATCTCCACAAAATTATTTTTGGCCAAAGGAGAACATGAGCTTTTAGTTCAAGACATTGAACCTGAATAATTAAAGACTAAGAAACAAAACTTGCAGGTTTATTTTCAGTGAAGTAAAATTAAAATCATTCTCAAATTTGGAACTAATTTGTTTTCAGTTTATCTAGTTCCGTTTCTCCTATAAATTACTTCTGATCTTGACTTAATCACAAAAGAGATCAGCCAGTTAGATAAGGGACTTCCTTACCTCAGAAAAGGGAACAGTTACTGACAATTTATTTTAATAAATAAAACCGAGCAGCTTCAGTTTGCCACATGTCTGAAAGCAAAAATTCAAAATTTATTTTTATGGACTATAAAGAAGTTGATAAATGAGCACGGCCTAAAGAGCATGAAAATTAGTATTACTAAACAGATATTACTGGTTAATTTTGCTTTTAATACTTCATAGCCCATTCTTGCCTGTCTTCTCTCACTTTCAAAATTAACTTTAAGATCAAGGTACAGACACAAGTACAGTATAAGCTCAGGCTTCTAATTTCCTAGTTTCAATAACCAAGTATATTTTAAAACAAGTAGTTACTTGGTGGTGTTTTGGAATTGTGCTTTGTTGTTGTTGTTGTTTTTGCTTTAAAGTATCTTCTTTGTTTCCAAGCCAGAAAAGAAGCAAAAGAAATTGAAATAACTGAGAGTTATGAAAGTCACAAATAAAAGGTACTCTGAAAAAATAAATGGTTTTTGCAGCTACTTTTGTAGCCTCTTCTACTAATAAGCCTACACACTTGCACTGCTGAAACTTGCACAGCCAAATCTAATAGGTCAGCAGCATCCCTTAGTTATTTTTCAAGAGTCACAAACTATATGGAGCTTTTTGGATTTTTTCTTTTTTAGGTAATTTGAATGATATTTTATCTCTGTAAAGCAAACCTTGCAGAGGTTTAACAGTTATCAGAGAGCATCACCAAAAAATTGAAACTCAAGAAACATTAAATTTTCAACAATTACACATGGATTTATATCTAATTTGTATTGCACAGCAAACAATATAACACAACATGTTTGTGCAAACAGCAATGTCTGTTTTTAAAAGAAAACAACTGAAAAATCCCTCAATGCACACACATGCCTGTTTTCCAAACTTCACACACAGGAGCAAACAGAATGTATTTGCAATGAATACTAATAGACAATTTTAGTCAACAGAAGTTGCCAGTAACTCAGAACAATTGGGGGTTTTAAAATTTTTTTGTTTGTTTATTTTATTCATTTGTTATTATTCAAACATACTTGTCAAAGCAATTTTTATTTTGTATGTTAACTCACAGATGCATTCTGTGACTAGAATAAATTGCAACAATACAGTTAATGGAATTTTAGTCTTGGAAAATGATGGGGTTTATTTCAGAATAGTCTGTGGGATTTTTCCCAAGTACATCAAAGACACAAAACAATTCAAGAAGAAAAACATGACACAGGATGTTGATCATGAGAATTATGGTGTGTGTGTGTGGTACCTACATGCTTTGGCTAAGATCACAAAAATAGTGACATACCATCAGGACAAAGGCCACTAGCCCCATGTACTAGCCCACTGTCTTCTTCTAAGCAGCCATCATATATAGACCCTTAGTCTGTACACCCAAAACACGTAGTCTGCAGGCTCTCTTCTTTCCCATGAGGTACAAACAGGAAGACAAAGTGGTTGCTCTCTGAGGGCATTATCTGTTTTTCCTCACTATTCAGGAGCTCTCTTATGTGCCACTTACCTTGCTGAATACCACTTGCCATAAACCCAGCTTGCTTTTTTTATACCACTGCACTGTTGCTTGGTAAGAAAAGGAATTACTTATATTTCTCTATTAAGATTAAGCTAGCTATTACCTACTTTAATTTCTAAAATTAAATAATTCATTTTTAAAGTATCCCATTCTGTTGTCCATCTCTCTCTTAAGTTTTGGTTTTCCTTAGGGTCTTACACTGCTTTCATTTTGAAATGTTTAATTTCCCTCTTGCCACAAAACACTGTACAACTCTTAAAGCCCAGAAACTATAAATCATGGCTATGTAATATTTAAAACCAAAACAATTCTAATGAACTTAGTTATGACAGTGCCCTTTTCCAGCTGATACCTATAGGTGTACATTAATGATTAATGGCAGAGTGATAGCCCAAGCAAACCACAATGGCAGGTAAAAATGATCTCAAACACTGAAGTGAGATGTGCACAGCACTGGTCTTCCCCTCAACTTCATTTTGCTGAAAAGCAGAAGCTTAACGGGAAGAACATTCTCAACATCCTGCTGCTTGCTTACATCAATAATTTCGAGATATATAGTAACATTTTTGGTTGGTATCAACATTTTGAGACTTTCCAGTGGCAATGTTCATCACCAACTAGAGAAGCTCTACATTCAATTTCAACATGCTCATTTTCATCAGTCTTTCATTTCTAGTTAACTACTTACCATGCAGTCCTCTTCCCCAAAAAGTTAACATGGGAGAAAACAACCTGGTGTTTGGCACAGTGAAAAGCCCTCACTCATTTCTGAACAGTGACTCTTTAGCGACTCTTTAGTGACTATAGAACTAATATTGGACATGTGATATAGTTCCCTTTAATTCTCTGCATGTGACTTAACTAGGTAAAAACCAACAGGAAGTGTCAAGCAGGATATTTCCCTATTAAAAGGATATATACATGGCAGGAAACGGTAACAAAACAACATCTATTATAGAGTTAAAACTTATCAATGGAGCTTAAGCAAAGGCATCCTGTAGAACCTACCTAATTCTTATTAAGACTGAAATGCCCATTGACTATATTTTATAAACAAGCACAATCAAATGTATAAATCAGCATGGTTTTACTCAAAACTTATTTTGTTCCTTTGATAAGTGCATTTTCCCATATAAATGTTAATTTATAGCTAGCAAAACCCTTCTAAATCTAATTAGTTGTTAAAAATTATGGTATTTCCTGAGAAATTCCCAGTAATTTCTCAGGAAATACCATATGAAGTTATTAAAATCACTCTCAAACTCAAATTTTTGAACTCTCAAAAATTCCCAGTAATTTCTCAGGAAATACCATAATTTGCAAAAGTGCAATGGTGCCTAGTACATGAAAAAATGCAGAATACATACACATGAATTTATGGTGTCAGGGCTGGAAAAATCAATAGTCAGATTCCTTAACAATGGCTATATAACTCCTGTTGCTTTTTGGTTTTGCTAGCTCGTTAAATTTTCAAGCAAAGACAGTCTATACATTCTTTAAGGTTCTGTGTTTCTTTAAGAAAATCAAGACAAGTTATACTATTTGTTACATTTTTCTTGTCCTCAAAAGCGCACAAGATAAAGGACAGGAATTGCGCTTTAAAAAGTCTTAAAACTTTTCTAATCCAATTTATTCTTTTCAAGTCCTTACAAAAAGAAGCTCCCTTTGGTTATAAGGGCAATTTCAGATAACAAGTTTCGTAAGGCTAAGATTTTTTAACCAGATTTGTCAATATTTGTCCCCTTTGCTTCTCTAAATAACTCTCAAATAGTGTAAGAAAATTGTTCTAGTTTGTGACTGGACTCCCACAGGGTTTTAGCTGTCATTAATGATTTAAGATCTTTTTTGTGCCATGATAAAACCCAAAACCTCAATTGCTAAAGGAGGCACCACACAGACCATAATGAATTGTTTTGCAAACCTTTAAGTGCATCCTAATTGCTTTCCCCCAAGCTTCTTCTTAATTTATTATGCAGTTCTTCATCCAATAAAATCTTTTCTTTAACTTATAGATGATAACACAGTTGAGAACAAAGGCCAGAATTATACAGTAATACAGGAGATGCAACTCTAATCACAAAGGATTATTTTAGAAGAGGAAACTCAAAGGAAGATAAATAAGTGTAAGAAACAATTTATTAGTGGTCAGTTTCCCTTATGCAAGAAGCTTGTTGGATCTTCATTACATGAAGTATCTCAGCATTTGAAACTCAGTGACAAGAGGCCAAGTATCTACAAAAAAAGTGTAACAGTATAGGCTGGGCATATACTGAATTTTCTCCATTATAGCATCCCAACCTCCCATTATTTGTGACACAGGAATCTCTTGCTCCAGAAATAACATCTTTGTTTCAATAAGCCAATAGATTTTCTCCAATAATTTCTCTGATTAATTTCTGAACTCTCAACTTTTTGGAGCCTTCACAGCCCATAGTAAGGAGTCCCACATTTTCCCCATGATTTGTGTAAAAATATCTTGCCATACACTTGCCACAGGATTATTTAATTTCAGCCCTCTGCTACTTGCATTTCGAAAAGCAGAAATCAGGTGTTTTCCGTCACATTCTTCCCTTTATTCACTTATATTTCAAATACACTTGGTCATCTCTTTTCCAAGCTGAACAATCCTACTTTGTTAAATCACTCCTCATCTTAAATCTATATGCAATCACTTCTTACCCGTCATATTTTTTGCTAGTCCTAACACTTTGAGACTGGAAATCACTAGAACTTCATACAACGTTCAAAATACAGACATATTATTAATTTATAGAGTTTCATAAAAATGACTCTTGTATTGCTCATTTTTCCTTATTAATGCTTCCCTATATTTAATTTGCTTTTCTGACTGCTACTAAGAATCAAAACATTTTCCACAAAGCTAACATCACTGCGAGGCCATTTATAATAATGTTTGTGAGAGTGCGTAGTTAATATAGGATAGAAGATATGAAATGAACTTAGAACTTCTATTACTCCCTATGAGATAAGGAGAAAACAGACTTCTGAAAAACCTTCTTATAATGTACTCTGTTACTACATAAATGTAGTAACATAAGCACTCTACTTCCCTGTAAACAACACCAAACCCTTCCCATTCATGATTCCCATCATAAGCTGCATTTATACATAATTGCTAAACTAAATTTCAAATGAAAGGATAGTTCTACTAATAAAGAATTAGGATAATAAACTCTCTCCTCCCTCTCATCAGCACATTATCTCATAGTTGGTTCACTAAAAAAAAAAAGTCAACCAAGAGAAGTGCTTACAAAAACTATGGTGAAGAGGCAACAATATTTTTTCAGCAAAATACTCCATCACTCCTTAACATTTCTTCCATGTTTTGGCACTATTCCTATTCATCATTCACTCAACTAATGAAGCTTAGAGGGAACACTTAAGGATACACTTTTATCTTCTCTCTAAGACTCAGTGTCAGATTTTGAAAACAATATCATTGTGGTCTGAGTTTCAAACACTCCATCTGCAAATCTAATTACAGAGCTCCATCTGTACTGAGCATTCTTTTCAAGGCATCATGTAACTGAGTAAAACCGAAAGCACACATCACTCGATTTGATTACAAGACAACTACAGATGAAGTGTTAATAATTACAGGGGTAGATCTTACATAGTGGAGGAAATTCAAGTGTTCTTAATTGCATTAAAAGAGAAATTTGTACTTTGCTTAGCTAAAAATCTTTAAAAGTTGCCAAAGTACAAAAAGTTCTATGGTGATTTTTTTCCCAGCAGATAAATAAGATTTTCCTCTAATCATAAGAAGCAAATTATCAACTTATTAGTAAGAAGAATTAAAAAAAAAAAAGAAGGAGGGGTCTGTAAGAAAAGAGGGCTTTAATCACATTAGAAAACATTTTCAATCACAGTCCTTCTATGTATCCATGTTTTATTAACGAAGACTTTGGTTCTAAAATAATCAGTTGTCATTTGAAGTAATTATGTTTGGTGATGCCTAACATATTCTTCAATCATATTTTAGAAAAGAAATTAGAACACAAAGGACTTAATATACCTAACTTATTAAAAATGCAAAAAAAAAAAAAATCCCAGCATTCTAGTCACACTTAAATGAGAAAGTAAGAAAAAAAAATAAAATCAAATTAGAAGTCATTCACATGAGACACCAGTCCAACTTGATATTTGACTGGTTTTGCATCATCTCAAAAGAACTTAAACATGTTTTTGTTTGGGGGGGAAAGTATAAAATACTAAGGTGTACATAAAAGAACTTCTAAACAAGGTCTTCTCAAATGGCTGGATTCAGTAACTTTCAATTTCTTATACAATTTAGAAAGGGGGGAAAAATCATAAAAAGGAACCATAGTTACAGTTCAGCCTTTAAAAATATCTAATGCCATAAATCCAGCAGAATCCATCAAGAGGACTTTTCAGATCTCATTTTAAACACTCCAAACTGAAATATGCATATGTGAATGTTAAAGAGCAACAAAGATACTTTGAGAAAGGCAATATGAAAGTATTATTTTGCTATTCTGTATTTTTACCTTATGAAATGCATTATTTTATTTTGAATATTTAATATTAATTTATATAATTTATAACTAATTAATACAGTATAGAAATTCAAATTTACATTAAAATGTCTACAATCATATCCACAGGCCTGTGCCTTACTTCATTATGATTAACATAGAGAGTGTGGTTTTCCCATTTTGTCTGGTGTAAAACAGAATCAGTGCTTAATTTAGGTGAAAATGTTACTTCAGAGGAAATAGAACAGTTATATAAATGGGAAAAGCACAGCTATTTAAATAACCATAATCCATGAAAGCTCTTTCATAAGTGAGGTCTTCAGAAACAATTATCAACCGGCAAAATAGAAAATTTATTCCGGTGCTCTTTAATCAAATAGATAATAATCAGAAGCAGTATGCCAATTCATCCTATGTGTAAACAGATGAGAACAACTTTGCGAGAACATAGTCAGTAAAATGACTGTAAAATCTTGATCAAAAGTTCAAGCATCTCTCCTTCCAGTATTCCTCCCATCTTTTATTACATGGCAAATCTAATGATATTTTTAACTAACTGAATACAGGCAATAAACATTGTGTTCTCCAAATAAACTACTTCACTTTCAGTTGTTGCAGTTAACAAAACAACTAATTATTCCATTAGTTCTTCTTGGGACACTTCAATTTAAGATATAGTTGGGGTTTACCTCCTCAAAAAACGTCACATTTAAATCCTCTTCATAACAGAAGTTACAGAAATTACAGAAATACATGACGGAGGAAAAAATCCACCTTTTTCCAACCATAGCACTACCAGGAGTTTGAATACCAGTAGCCAGACTAAGTTCTTCTACTTTTTGTATCTTTTAAACAAAAGATGGCTTTGTCCTGATTCTGAAGGTCTAAGTAATTTACCAATTTATTTCTGTATTTGCTGTACATTTCTCATTTGTCTAGGCAGCAGGAAAATCCACAAAAAAATGTATCTAGTCATAACTAGCTAAACACAAGCAGAGCACATGAAAAGTTGCAAAACCAAACTGTGACTGCTCTTAACAACCAGAAGAAAATTAATAGCTCAATAATAAAGTGGGCATCACTCCCAAAGAAAAACAGGGCATGCTCTAACTTTTTAGTAACAAGGTTATTACACCTACTTAGAACCACAATGTTTGCAAATGAAGTATGGCAGTATCAAAAACATTTATCACTCAAAACCACCTGAATCTGTATCAATTTGTCCTCCAAGAAGTGCCAGTGAAACTTCTGTGTAAAATTTAACTTAACCTTAAGCAGCATATGTCACTCCCTCCTCAGTCCCACAGAGTCAAGGATTCACTTCTGAATGCTTCTCCTATGGAGTTCTATGTGGAAAGAATCATCCATTGAGGTACTGTCACACAACTTCCAAATGCCTCTTCTGTGTTGAAAAGTTATCTCTAGTACTGTAAATAATACTATTTTCAATACCAGTGACAATACTGATGCAAATTTGATCTAGCCTAGACACTTCCCCCTCCCTTTGCTGATGACTCAGATCCACATTTTGCTAACATACTGCAGGTGTGATTGACACCGAGAAATTTAAATTTGATTTTTCCCTCATTAATAAAGATGCTTTTTTACCAGCCTCCCTCCTAACCTGATTGTCAATCCAAGCTAAGTAGTTACTGCAACGCAACGCAAGAGCATCTTGACACATGCACACATTTCCCCCTGAGGTTTTGGTGGCCATGCTGAAGGAGGCTGTGCCAGCCCTCAGTCCAACCACAGACACCCATGTGCAATATGCGGAGAACTCATGAGGTGGGAGAGAGGGATAAATACTTCCTTGCCCATTTTCACTCTAGTTTAAGGGCCATGTCAACCAGTCTATACTGGCACTATAGGAGACAGTTTACTTAATTTAAAGTCAATAAAGATTATAAAGAATTCAGAGGTTGGTTTAAGATTAAATTGTCTTGGGTGGAGTTTTTTTGGGGGGTGATTTTCTTGCCTGTTTTGTTTTGGAACGGGTTAAAGACCTGAGACTGCAGTATCATGGACTGAACACTATTAGATCCCATCTTGCTCACTTCATAGAACAGAGGTGCAGAGATAGTCATGGCTTCCCTACTTTTTAGGCTTGTACCAGAACAAACGGGCACGCAGTGGGCACAGGATACACTTAAGTAAAATTATTCACTTAGGGCACGAGCACATTTGAAGGAGACTTCATATTGACAAACACTCAAGTGCACTTACTATGTGAAACGCTTTTGTTAATAACATCTGCTCTGATTTTAGTTAGAATTTTAACACACTTACTGTGCCGTTAACCAACAAAAGTCACACTTATTGCATTTCTAATAAGTGCTTTCAGAGTTACTCCAATTAAAATAAAAATGTAAAAACTGTAATAGACAAGGTATATAAAAAAGGCTAAGTTTACATATAAAAATACCTCACAGTCTGAGGAACATAATAAAAGAAAGACAGCATGCCCTTTCATTAATGCTCACAGGTTAAAAAAAATGAAACAGTTATCCAAACTATCTTTAACAATACATGACAACACAGAAAGTATGCAAAAGCAAACCAAGTTGGTGTAAAGTACCTTATTATCAAAATTCCCATAACCATTGCTCTCTCAGCTCAAGACATTTAAAATATCTTAGAAGACTAAATAGTAATTTCCACAAAGCCCTCTCATCTGATTAATTTCTTGATATGCCAGATTCCTGACCGAATCACATATACAACACAATTTTCAAAAGACATTATATAGGTCCTTTTAGATATTACTTGATTGTTAATTATTTTCAAATCACATCAATTTCTTCAGAAAAATAAACTACAGGATTCTTAAAAATGCAGCAAAATGCATTTTATAAAAATGATTTATCATGCTCAGCCTTAATAGTGACAGTCTTAATAGCAGTATAAAAACACTATAATAGAAATATTTACATTTTTTGACTACATGCATTTAATGTATAATTAAATATCTTAAGTAATATTTGAAGCTTACTTCAGATCACTGGTACAATGGAATTTTTAAAAATCCTGCAAAATGTTACAAAAAAGTAGAATTTTTTTCTCACTTTTCCTTTATTATTTTATGATGCCCATCTTTTTAAAACAATTGTCTTAATATTTATGAGACACTACAGTTGTCTATAAGCATATATATTTAATGACCTGTCTTTCAAAATTAATAACTATTTATTAAAGCCACTAATAAAGTTACTTAATCAACGACATAAAACCTATTTTTCCTGAAATAAATAACTGGAATTTTATCTCAAACCACAAAATCTAGGAACATAGACACACAAAGACTGTTAGCGTGAATTAGCTGAATAAATATTTTCTATTTCAAATGGTGTGCCATCAGCTGCAGTACAGGTGTTTCATGCTTAGTACATTTTCTAATACTTCATTACATGGCAGTTCATTATTATGTGTTTCTGTTTTACAAACTTAATTTCCTTTTATGACAAGGTCACCCAACTAGTTGACTAAAGGAAGTCAGTAGATGTGGCTTTTTTATTTCAGCAAAGCTTCTGATACCATCTCCTATAGTGCCCTTCTGGACTGAATGTCCAGGGCACGGCTAGACAAGTCCATAATATGCTGGATGAACAACTGGCTGACAGGATGGGCTCAAAAGTTTGTAGCAAATCAGGTCCCACCAGGCTAGTGGCCAGCTGCTAGTGGGGTTCTCTGCAGCTCAGTATTAGGGACAGTGCTCTGCAAGGTTTTTACAAATGATCTTGATGCAGGAATTGAATGTACATTAAGTAACTTTGCTGATGATATTAAATTAGGAGGAGTTATAGAGTCCCTTGAGGGTAGAGAGGCCTTACAGATAGATATGGATAGACTAGAGAGCTGGGCATTGAACAACTGCATGAAATTTAACAAGAGCAAGTACTGGATTCTCCACCCAAGATGGGTGTAATCCTGGCTCTATGTACAAACTGGGGGATGAGAGGTGGAGAACAGCCCTGCAGAAAGGAATCTGGGGGTGCTGGTTGATGGCAAATTGAAGTCAGCAGCGTGCCCTGGCAGTCAAAAGGGGCGGCTACACTCTCAGGTGCCTCGCCAGTTGGTCAGGGGAGGAGACTGTGCCACTCTGCTCTGCACTGGGGCGGCCTCACCTTGAGAATGCAGCTTTGGGCACCACAACGTAAGGACACCAAACTGTTAGAGTGTGTCCAGTGGAGGGCAACCAAGACAGTGAAATGTCTTGAGGGCAAAGACTTATGAGAAGTGGCTGAGGTCACTTGGTTTGTTCAGCTTGGAGGACAGAAGGCTGAGGGGTGACCTCATTGCCAAGAAGTGACCTCATTGCATTATACACCTTCCTGAAGGCAGGCAGCAGAGTGGCAAGTGCTGATCTTTCTGTGTGGTGACCAGCCATAGGACATGAGGAAATAGAATGAAGCTGCATCAGGGGAAGCTCAGACTGGACATTAGGAAAAGCTGTTTAAGTCTTTTTACAGACTGAGCACTTGAACATATTCCATATTTTAAATGCTATGCATTCTTTCGTGCAGCACAAAAGTATTTACTGTTACATCAACAGCAACCAGAATCACAAGACAATAAACATCAATTTGTAATCATGTTTAATAAAATAAATATGCAAATGTCCAAGGTTAAAAGCTGTATGCTGTGAAAATAATTAAAATATGATAGTCTTTAGAATAGGCATTTTAAGATGTATGTGGTCACAACCAAACTAGACTTAGCACTCACAATATGTGAAAACATGAAGAAATCGTGACAAAAGACATGAATGAGCAAATGCCTTATCTATCACATTATATCAAAATAGAACAAAAGCCATTATGGTCAGACGCTTACAGTTTCACACACAAGCTTTAGGCCACTAGAGCATCACAGGGTATTTCTCCTTCCTTTTAATCTGAAATTGTCAAATCTGGAAAAAAACTAAAACATAAAGTAATTTCCATCTTCTCAAAGGGGAAAAATCAACAACAACAACTCAAGAAGCTTCAAATTACAGAAAGTAGAATATTCCACATAGTTACTAAGTAAATCTATTATGATGTCTTTACAAAAAGTACTGTCCAGATAGTAGCAGTCTTCCAAATGGTTGTGAAACACAAGAGCCAATCTGAGAAAATTCTGAAAGTGCACGTTCAAAGTTGAACATACTGACAAATCTTTGTAATGTTTTACTAGCAGTATAAGCTACATGAACCTCTCAGCTCTCCAATAAATAGTCATCTATAACATGCAGAAATGATTTTAACTGCAGATACTGCACATGCTTCTCAATTTCTTTCTACAAACATTTATTTTCTTTCCATAAATATTTATTTCCTGAAGATGTCCAGAATTCATCATACTGAAAATGGGAATATAGTCAACACTTGGTAACTGAAGATGGTATACATAAGGGATCCATATTGCCAAGTTCAGGTACAGGAAAGATGCTAGGAAAGCTATGGAAGTACACACAGGCTCCTCAAGATGTTTAATGGGCAGGTAAAATTGTTTAACTCATATAGGCTTACCTATCTGATTCTTAAGGATTTTGACTAGTGGTATAAATAAATATTTGAAAAATACATGACAGTTGCAACTATCGTCTTCTCACTATTTGCTAAACAAAGTTTCTTCAGCTACAGAAGTTTAATATAACACAGTCCAAATGAACAGTTAAAGGCACTAGTCACTAGTTGGATGAACCCGACTCAAAGAGAAAGGTAAGAACACAGCCAAGGTTGGAGCTGAAAGTTGGGTAGCGAGAAAAGTCGAGGGCTGCACTGAACAACTGAAAAAAAAAAGATGGCTGGATGAAGGTCAGACAACCAGGTGCTTTAGTAAGTATTCAGAGCACACATCTGCCTTACTCATCTACAGAACAAGAATCTTAGAAAGGCTTTTCAAGAGCCACAGCTGCTGAAGCCCCAGGCATCTCCCAAATCTGTATGCACGAGACTGTCTGAAAACAAAGGAACTACAGATTGGCCAGATTAAATAGTCTACAGTGACTCAGCAAGAAAAAAATCAGCCATTACATAGTGTTTAGGATAACATTTTTAAAGTCCTTTGAAATAATTAGTTAAACATCTGACACTAAACATGCATTGCTTTTATTCTGCAAGCTATAAAGGATTTGTCTGGGATCCATCTGTTATTTTCTCAGATTTCCTGAAGTTTGGTTTTGCTTTTGTTTTGATGATGGGGTTTTTTTACTGCTACTGTGTTTAACAATGATTAAAAATTCTAACATGATGCATTAGGGCTACCAGTCTGTGGTTAAAATGGAAGAGGACAAAAAAGCAAATTCCTTTTTGTTTTCTTCTGATATTCCCTGCTGCGATACAAACTTCACACTTTCCTAAAAACAGATCAGAATCTGGTAATAAAGGAGTGATGTCTATGTTAAGGGCTCTCTTTCCATTTAAGAAAAGATGCAGCAACCCTGGGCTGGTGCTGGGAAAAAGTTTTAACAGGGTAGGAAGAGAGAAAAGTAAGAAATGTCTTCCTTAGCAAACAAGAGGTCCCATGAGAGAAATACATACTTTCTCAGTCATTAGTGACCACAAAACAACAGAAGATATTTCAAACTCTTGAACTGACTCCCACATGTGAAAACACAGAACACTTTCCGTATCAACCACTCACTTGCAATTACTCTCCTTATGCTGAAAATCAATGACTAAAAACCAATCCTAAAATTATCATCAGGTTCAGGATTTCAGTTTCAGGCTCTACCACCTGAAAAGCTAGGAGATTTGAAGCACTAAACTCTTTAGAAAAAACTCTTCACAGAAAGGTTACTGAGCATTGGAACAGGCTGCTCAGGGATGTGGTTGAGTCCCCACCCTTACAGGTATTTAAAAGACTTGTAGGTGTGGAACTGAAGGACATGGTTTAGTGGTGAACTTGGCAGCGCTAGGTTAATGTTTGGACTCAATAACCTTAGAGGTCTTTTCAAATCTAAATGATTCTATGATTCTATGCTTAGAGACATCCTAAACAGTCACATAGAGAGCTAAAAAAAACCCCAGTTTTATCACCCCAAATTTTAAATAAATGAATAAACTCACCACACCACCATCCCACTCCTACTCCAATTTCACAAGGTGAATCCAAAATTTTTCAAAGAGTTCAAATAAAATTCTTAATGAACAGAGACATATACATCCCCAAACTACTGGGTTTCATCACATGCCTCCTGTAGGTGAGAGACCGTGAGTGAAGTTACCACTGCAGTGTTTATACACAAAAGTGAAACATTTCCTATTGCTGATGGGAAGGCATCAAGGAAAGGAGGAGCACAGAAAACATTTACTAAATAAAGTTTCAATAAAACAAATACCCTTCAGAATTTTAATTTTGATCAGTAAACATTTTGCTGACAATGTCTTTAATTGAAATTGCCTTGACCAGGACAAGTGGAAAGTTCCCCAAAGAAGACTAACATAAGATTCTTAATACCACCACACTGATTTTGAGCTATTTTAGTGCTAGCTCCATGGAAACAAAGACATAATTGTTCATTCAAAAGGCTGCTAAAATTTCCATTACAAAATACGCTTATAAAAGGCCTTTACTTCATGTTTTCATTATGAGAGGGAGATGAGAAACTAGGTTACTTTATGTACTTTAACGCAAGTTTCAGAGACTGGTGTACAGAATCAACCAATGCTACCTCTACAGTAAAAAAAATCAATTCTGATGAAGCTTAGCAAACTTGGTGCAATTAAGAAGTCCAGTTATGTGCAGTTATCTTTTAAGTTTTTAGGCTATTTGCTGTGTCAATCATCACATTGAAGAAACACTCAAATAGAAACATATATCTGACTGCATTTGATTCACTTTATTTGATCACAAATTTGGTAATTAAACTCTTAAACTATAAGATGCTTTTACAAAATTGGTAGAAATTATTAATACTTATGTATTTTTATGCAATGTTTGTAAGAAAAATATATTAAAGCTTTCTTACTGATGAAACTTTATCTAAATATAACTAATGCCCCTCCAAATCAAGTGCACCCATACAAATGCTTTTTGTTATTTGACTCTTCTACCTTGCAAGATTATGTTCTTTTATCCCTTTATTTTGATTTATGCCACTTTGACAAAAAAAAGGCTTCTGACTAGAAGGACAGGTGATTAAAAAGACTATCTGCTGTAAAAAATGGTTTCCTCTGACTCTTGCATACAGAAGAGGGAATACCATGGCACTTATCATACAAAATTGCTCACATGGGAGGACATCAAGAAAAAATACCTTATGTCACAATATGGTTCATAAATATCTACAATTGAAGGAAATATCAGACTTAAGTTCTACTACTCTACAACAAAGACATTAAGAACAAAAGCAGAGGCAGTGAGTAAAAGTTTACATCATCAGATGCACACACTTAACAAATTAATTAGCGTAATGTGATGTTTACTTCCATGTGAGAGCTTGATTACAAACATACTCAGACCTCTACTTACATGATAGTTACAGTGTAATGCTCAGAAAACTCCTGTTCAAATGGGATTTTAGGTTAAGGACCTGATGTTGATATTAAATACAATTATTTCACCAAGTGTCTGCTCTGGACTGAATACCTGTGATACTGACAAAATAGCAATGGAAAAAAATGTTTGCAACCCTTAAGCCACTTGCAAAACACTCATTTGCTCTTCTCAAAATGGTATTCTAAAATGCAGCAGTCGTCAGAATGAATTTTTGATGTTGTATTCAAATTTAAGCAAATTATAAAATTCTTCCAAAAGAAACATGAGATTGCCTGGGCTTAGAGCTGGTAAAGAACATATAAACAGATCCAAAATCTTAATTTAAAAATATGTAGTAAGAAGACATGGATACTTTACTAACTCCTGGGTAAATTCTTGCAGTGATTTTCATTCTATTAAAAAGGTACATCTCATTTTTAATTTGCCCATGCAGCTTTTGCCTATTTGTTCATCTGATGTTTCTTGTCACTAAATCAACAAGACTTTTATTACAGAAAATCTTACCACAAAGAAGTCCCTACACACTTCAGATCAAGTCACACCTCATCTCTTTTGATAAATTCATTTGACTGAGCTTTATGTCATTTCCTGCAAGATGTTCTCTCACAGATATAAAACAAATTACTTTTGAAGGCTAGTAGACAGGAGAAAAAAAAATAAAAAGAAGCTTTAGGCATACCAGGGAATCAAACTAAAATTTAAAAAAAAAAAGCTTAAAATGTGTAATATATGTACTGTTACAGAGAAACTTACATGAGTATACATTTTTAAAGAATTTATGCACAAATATTAGAAAAAAGAAGAAAGCGAAAAAGAAAGGAAGAGTTGGGAGAAACCTAACAACCACTTACTTTTAGAACTTTATCATCCTTTTAACAACAAATAAACCTAAACAAATGCATATTGAAAAAACTTTTTCTCCTAAGCAGCACTCAGGATACCTTCCAAGAAAATAAACATGAAAAAAACCCTCTCAATCACACTTTTTTGTTTAATTCTTTAGAAAAACAATTGCATCTCCAAGTTCTTCAGTCATCTGAGCCCAGAAAATACAAAGGCTTAATTCCATTTAATTTGCCAAATTGCTAAGCGACTCAAGTATTTTTCTTTCATGTAATCTTAACAAAGATATAAAGGAGATGCTCTTTTCAGTCTTTCCTCCCATTGCTCGTACTTAAAAATGTCCTAATCTTCTCCTTTCCTAATTCGCTGTTCTTTCTTCTTCACATTATCCTCCCATTTTTCACTAATTACAAAAGTTCTTTTTGCTCTGTAAATACAGCTGAATGATAGTATTCAAAATTTGTTTATAAACCCAAATATAATGTTTTAACTTTAAGTTCTATTATTTTCTGAATTAATACTAAAATAGGTTTTTTACGTATTCACTTGTTGAACTGGGAAGTTTTTCTAAAGATGTACCAGAAGAAGAACCACTGAAATTACCCTAATTATTGAACAGAGTTAATATATGTAAAAGCAGTGTATAAAATTATGCATGGAAGTACAAGTAAGAAATAGGGAGGTTTATGTGGATATATATATTAATGCTTAAGTTTTGCCCATATATTGGTTTCTAAGTGCTTGCTCATTCATTTGCTATTCCTTGTTCATGAATTTACTTTTTATTCCCTATACAAAAGAAATCCTCAGGCTCTTATCTAAACAATGCTTATGTCTAGGCTATTCTTTCAGCACATAGGTTTTTTTTGTTTGTTGTTTTGGGGTTTTTTTAATTCTTATCTTCATCTTTTTATAAATAAGTAAATTTAGATCAATCAAAATCTTGCTTCTAGTCTACAATGTCTCTATCAATATATAATTCTCAAGATTTAACACAAAATAATTATTAGAATTTTGAATGAAAAACACAATACATGTCCTTCAGCCCTCACTTAAAGTTATCTAGTCCAGCAATTTAGGACTAAAAGGAATTGTTGCTACTTTACAGGACACTATTTTTCCTGTACATTCACTACAGGTTCTCCAAGATTTGGTATCAAAAGGTGGGAGTGGATGTGAACTGCCCTGCTCTGGTCACTGCCATTTCCAGCCAGCCCCCAAACTTCTGTGACTAACCTGTAGCACCCCAAACAAGACACCCCCTGAGTAGGATGCTGATCCTCTCCTCAGCTGTCTGTACACTTGAGGCAGCAGCCACACCACAGAGCACAACATGCTCTTGGGGTGAGGAACATCTCGCTCCAGCAGGCGTGTGCCTCCCCCAGGGATAGCAGCTGCAGGTGAGTCCCACCAGAGCAGCAGCAACCCAAGTGACTGCCACTGAGGAAAAGCCTGAAGAAGCCCTGTGCGGCAGGGGAAAATTATGAATAAGCAAAGGGCTGCAGGAAAAAAATGAGCAAGTGAAGTACAGTGGAGGAGATAGCTGAGAAGCAAGAAATGTCAGAGGGTACTGCAATGCCAATGACCACGACTGTGCTGCCTGGCGCCTGCTGGAGGAGCTGGGGTGCACCCACAACCATGCATGGTGATAGTAGGGCAAGCTGGGGCTGGAGGGAGGACAGGCATACAGCTTGCCTCCAGTCTGGGGTAGATGGAAGAAAGTGTTTGTGTAAGTGTTTGATTATTTAATTCTTTTCAATAATCAAATCGGTGACCAAAGGTCATGTTAACTGGCAATGAATTCAGAAAAAAATACCCAAATAAAGGCTGTTTTGCTCACAACACCTTATTAGACAAGCAGAGCAATGCCATCTACCCAGGCTTCTGTAAGAAAAAAACCCACCAGATCAGAAGGTGCAACATGCAAGGGCACCTAAGGCTTTGGCTTTTTAACTACAAGGAAAATTGGATCAGCAATGGAGCAAATATCCTTCTTTAAATCGCAGCAGTGCATAACCCATTTTCATACTAACTGTAAATCAGTATGCAGTAACAGATTTGAAGGTGTGGTTGATTAATGGGACAAGGACTTTAGCCAATCCCTCTATGCAAGCTGGCTCACATCACCTCAAATACTTTTTTGCATTAGAGATATAATACTCTAAAAAAGTAATCAAGAAGAGAAAAAAAGAGAAATCAAGTTAAGGTACAAAGTGAAAACACTATCTGAAGCTAATACACAAGTTAAGGAAAAAAGGTAGAAAAAGTACTATGACTATTTATAGAGACATGCCCAGAGAACCAGAACTGAGATGGCTAATTTTTGTCTTCAAAAATTAGAGAGAATCCCATAATCCTGTCTAAAACTATTTTCAGTTATGATCAAATAACCATTCTATTTTATTTAGAGAAATGTCATATCAAAGTAAACCATTTTTTCATTGAAAGAAATTTTAGATTGCTGATGACAGAAAGTGCTGGCAAAAAGACTTAACTACTCAGCCTGGTCTCTTGGGTTTATTTAAGTAGCTAATGGTAGAGTTTTCAGACATAAAATCAGTCTGTGCTATTATAATAATGTGTGCCTTATTTGTCAAATATTTTCTAGGAATTTGTAAATTAGAGTACAGTAAAGTTGTATGCATACCAAAGCACACTCAACATTGCATATACAGATCCTAGATAGTAAGTGATTTTAGCTGAAGAGCATAAAGATTTGTTGTTTCAGCATTCCCTCTATTTTCACCAAAGTAGACTTAAGAATTCTAATGGTAAAACCTATAAAGTAAAATATTCATGTTCTCACTTTATTCACTCACTTTTACCAATGGCAGTTCTCAAATCTGTGTTTGTAATTACTTTCAGCATTTCCACCTGCTTCCACTGTCAGTTGCCCTTACATTACGCTTATTAAGCATCAACAAAAGACCCTCCAGTATCCCACAGGCTTTTGTGTCTCATTACTCTGTCCCTGTTCCAAATGACCTTGCTGTAACGCAACCAGAGATACACAATGTGCCTTTTGCCCAGGCCCAGCTGGCTTCCTTTTGACTCCCTTCTCTGTGCACACACAATGCTGAAAAAATGAAAATTTTTATGCACTCAGCAAATTTTCATAGGTAAGAAAACTATTTACATAGAGACTGTCACGCATTACTAAACAAAATTATTACAAATATTTCCTTTGTAATAACTTTTAACAGATCTGGAAAGAGAAGCACTTCAAGGATGAAAGAATTTGTAATGTCAAACCATCAATAATTTTGATTCCACAATGAAAATTTATTACTGTAGCTTTATATTAGAAATATTATTTTCCAAATATTTGCATTAAACAGATATTTGAGTCAACGCTAAGAATTTCATTTAACTTCAGTACATTTTCCATATTGAAAAAGAAAAAATAATACTAATACCGTCTTTTTCGAGATTCCAAATATATTGAAAAAAGCTTCTGCTTAGCCTACCCTGTTAGTGAGGAACCAGGCATTTATTCAAAGAAATGGTTTAAAGAAAGAGAAGAATCCCTTGAAGAACACACTTCATAAGGTATTTGACAATTTGTCCTTTTTTTCTATAAAAACTATTCATCTGGCACCATGCACATGAAAATTTCTGAACCTATATTCTTTCAGCAGAGCCTTAAGAAGTCCCTGCATCAATAAAATGATGTTCCACACAAACCATGGAATAGGAGTGCAAATTTCATCAATCAGGACTCATTAGTCTGAGTCTTTTGGAAGGTCTACACAGCAGCTCATAAACACTTGTCAAATACAAGAGCTTTGAGAAAAATATATAGAGATTATCTTTCATTTTTAGTATCACAAAAAAAAAAGAGAGAGAATTGGAAAAGTGAAACTATGTTCTGTTTTCACCAGCAAACTCCACAGGCACCTCAATGAGTAGGCAAGACCATCCAACCCATCCAACCAAAGCACGACAGCAGTGAAGGCACTAGGCAATAGTTAGACACTGGTAGTTAAACCCTATTAGTTTTCACAGCCCTCTTCTCATATTTCTGGCATACCAGGCAGTGGCAAAACTATTTAGGCCTAAAGCTCTTTGGCTAGATTTAGTGAAGTGCCTGGAAAATATGTAAGAGACAAGAAAAAAAAAATCTGTAACAAACCAAAAGAGGTTCAATCCTTGCCCTCACTCTATTTTATTTTTAATTTTACAGTGCCTTCCTTTCTCTCTAGCAATGCAAGTAACAGTTTAGAAGTATTCAGCTATACCTAATGGAATAAGGAACATAAAAATGAATATTTGAAAAATTTAGAAGCAACAAGGTTTATACTATTCTTTAAGCTATGTAAGTGTGAAATCCCTTGGTATTCTGATGCAATTCCCTTAAGGCATCTGATCTCAGTTAACATTAAAAAAACTCACACAGAGAAATTACCACAGGTTAAAATTCCTTGAAAAAAATAACTTCCATCTTTATAAATAAAATACATTCATAATCTTTAAGGCTGTGTTCCAAAAAGAAATATCTTTAAAAACTAATAATAAAATGTAATAATCATGGAAGTTTTATAGTTCTAGCTATAGGATTTTAGAAGACAGATAAATTAAGTTATAACACCTAAAAATTCACTGGAGAGCAAAAGTAAATAACTTAGAAAACCTACAGTGTTTACACTTACAGTCCTACATCCATTGTAAGACAGTAAAACAGCAAGAGCTACTACAGTCCCAGATTCTCTAGCAACAACAAAGAATTATAACTGAAAACTAAGTGCAGAGAAAGGCAAACCTGAAAGCGAGAAGCAGCAATACCAGAGCCACAGGCCAGAGCTAAACACAAAATTCAAAGCAAATATCAAACAATTACCATTACTGACAGCACTACAAAAAGAAGCCTCTCAAACACCACACATGTACCCCCATAAAATTGAAGCACATTCGTCTTTTAAGACTTTTCGCCAACACAGGTATCAGGGCCCCAAGTCAGCACATCCTTGGCTCCAGGAGACTGATCTTACTGCTGCCAAAAATAAGAGAAAAAGTGGCAGGGGGCAGGGGAAGGGAAATCACATTTTTAAAACTCCCATCAGACTCCCCCTTCAGACAGGTGTTGGTAAAGACAGGCACACTTCTTTATTATTTCCTATAATGACTCTAATTAGCCTATACCTGAAAGCTGAGGGCTTCACCACAAAACCTCCATGATAGTCAAATATATGCTGAGATTTCTTAAATTTTGTTGTTTAGTTGCTGTGGTGTTGTTTTTATTTTTTTTTAATTGCATGAGGACATAAAATTATTTTTAAATCTTAAAATATAGTTTAGACTAAAGGACAGACCTAAAGATGCCCTATAAAGTGTTCTGCAAGCTGTTCTGCAAGCCAGGCATCAACAGTGCACTTTGAAAAGAAGTCAGTATTACTTTTACAATACCGGGAAGAAAATAACACAGTACTCCAAAAAAACAGAAGGGATCAATAAAAATAAAAGTCCAGCTGTATTAATAGCAGCATGCCAGGCAGACAGTCAATGAACAAGGGGGTTCATCATCAACAGATTAGTTATTAAACTGAGTTTACATTCAAATAGAAAAATCAACATAAGTTCACTAACTGGACATAAAATGGTATAAAATATGGCCAGAATAAATGGAACAAATTTGGACTAAGCAGCGAAGTTTGAAGAACCTCAGAGACACCTCAGAGACAAGATTACAAAGGTGTCTTGGCAGTTTGGTTAAGAAAGAAAACAGAAAGAAAAAGACAGTTAATTAAAATAATTTTAACAATGTTAGAGAGCAAAAGAGAAAAATATTTAAAAGACAAAAAAAGAGAAAAAATACACGAGCATGAATTGTCAAACAAGAAAAAAAGGAACAGGGAAACAAATTTTACCCTCTTTACTATAAAAATTACGTACTAAAAGAAAAACATAGTTACATGCAGTAGAAGTGAAAAGAAAACCTGTGATTCTCCAGAAATGTAAAAGAACTTGGGAAAAGACAAACAGAAAAACCTCTGAACACTATCCAGGCACACCAAAAAAAGAAGTTGTTTAAAAATGGGACTGTTAGGCAAAGTCAACTGGAGATCCCTCAGAAACCTGGATGGGCACGGCTTCCAGAAGAGAAGCAATATGGAAGAACTTTGAGAGCTTTGAGGTATGCCAGCTGGAACTTCAGCACAGCTTAAACATGCTCTTAATTTAAATATCCGCATGTCAGCTGTCTATGTAAGTACTCATTCTTGACAGCAAAAATCTTGGCAACTCAGTCAGTGAAATCCAAAGAACTATTCAGTTCATCACATACAGATTTGTACGTTATGAAGATACACAGAAGTGTTCAGTGATCGCAAGGACAGCAGAGACAGTGTCATCGAGACAACTGGTCTTCACTGAACTTTTGCAACTTTTCACAGCCACAAGGATATGAATTAAGGAGTTCAGGGAGAATGTAAATTGTTCTTTTTCAAATCATCTTTTCAAGGTTTGTTAGGACTGTTGGATTTCGGGGTGTTTGGGGGAGTGAGTTCGTTTTATACTTGTTTTACAGCTACATCATCCCAGATTAATACCATCAAAAGCCAAAAACTTTAAAACAAAATAATACCTCAATGACTTGGCTAAAAAAGATTTAAAGAAGAAGCAAGGTAATCTTATAGAAGTTTCACTTCTGAGCTGCTAAAAGTAGCATGGTTACAAGTTACCCCTATTTTGTTAGTTCATTCTTAAAAATTCAAAGGTATATCACAAAATCACAAAATGCGTATAGTTGAAAGTTGGACAAGCAGGCCAGGTCCCCTGCTCAAGCAAGGTCACCTAGAACAGACTGACCAGAATCATGTCCAGACAGCTTCTGACTATCCATAAGGTGAGAGACTACACCACCTCTCTGGATAACCTGTGCCAGTGCTCTGTCACCCTCAAAATAAAGAGCGTTTCTTGATGTTCAGGAGGAACCTCCTGTGTTCCACTCTGTGCCCATTGCCTCTGGACCTGTCACACTGGGCACTGCTGAAAAAAGACTGGTTGCATCCTCTATAAAATCTCTAATCAGGTATTTATATACATTAATAAGAACCCTCCTCAGCCTTCTCCAGGCTGAAAGATAGCAGCTCTCTCAGAGAGAGATTTTAGTCATAGGAGAGAGATTCTAGTTCCTTCATGATTTTAGTGGTCTGTTATTAGACTCTCTCCATTATGTCCAATTCTCTTTTGCACTGGGGTGTCCAGCACCAGACACAGAACTCAAGGTGTAACCTCACCAGTGCTGAATAATGGAGAAGGATCAACAGCCTTGACCTGCTGGCAGTAATTTGCTTAATGCAGCCCAGGGTGGCATTTCCCTTCTTTGCTGCAAGGTCATATTGCTGGATCATGTTCAACTTGGTGTTCACCAGAAGCCTCAGGGCATTTTTTTGAAAAGCTGATTTCCATTTGATTTCCCCCTACAATGTATTGCTGTATGGGCTTGTTCTTCCCCAGGTGCACTATTTTGCTGTTCCCCTTGTTGAACACCATGAGGTTCCTGTCAGCCCATTTCTTCAGCCTATCGATGGCAGCATGACCTTCTGGGGTACCAGCCACTCATTCCAGTTGGGTGTCATCTGCAAACTTGCTAAGGGTACACTCTGTTCAATCACCAAGATCATTAAGGAAGATGCTGCACTGGACCCAGTATTGATCCTTGGGGTCACTGCTGGTTACTGGCCTTGAGCTAGACTGCAAGCCACTGATCACCACTCTCTGAGACAGCCATTCAGCTGGGTTTCAAGCCCCCTCACTGTCTGCTCATCCAGAATGCATATCAACAGCATTCCTATGAAGATCTTGGAGTAGACCGTGTTGAAAGCCTCAGTGAAGTTCAGATATAGACAAGATCTACTGCTCTTCCCTCATCTAGTGATTTCATCATAGAATCTTATTGGGTAGGAACAGCATGACTTCCCCTTGGTCAAACCGTGCTGACTGCTCCTGATGACTTTCTCAACCTTCACGTGCCTGGAAATGGTTTCCAGGATTAGCTACTCCATCACTCTCTCAGGGACTGAGGTGAAACTGTAGACCCATGGATCCTTCTTGCCATTCTTCAAGATTGGAGGAAACTATATGACAATTCTGTGTCTTATTCATATAGAGCCTGACTACAAGACCCAATGTCTAAAGCACACAAAGTAAAAATTAAACATAAAAACTCTCTTATTTCCAATAAAAAGAATAGCCATGAAACCAGTAACAAAATAAAATGGATATTGCTACATGTTGAGTAAAAACAATGCCAATAAAAATGCTTGACCTAATACCGAATATTGTCTCTCCTTCCAAACATGTACAAACAAACCTGCAGTAATCTTCACTATACAGACTTCTAGTCAGTTTTCAGGACTTTGAAACAATCTTCTGAGATCAACTTCAATTCCAAGATCCTTGCTCTTTCAGATATTGCACCCAAATACTTTAAGAATCCCCCTCCAGTTTAATCCTCAACTCAGCCCAAGTGGTAAATATGTTTCTATGTAACTGTGAGAGACAGCTTTACATGAAGTTGCTCTAAGAGTAGGCATGCTACAATGAAAACCTCAGGAAAGGTGCTCAGGATAGAAGCAGGACAGAGGCAAAATGGCCACAAGATGTTGAGGATCATAGAATCATAAAATGTTCTGGGTCAGAGGTGACCTTAAAGACCAGCTAGTCTTTAATTGTTCCAATCCCCTGACATGGGCAGGGACACCTTCCACTAGACCAGGTTGCTCAAAGCCCCATCCAACCTGGAATTGAACACTTCCAAGGATGGGGCAACTCTGGGTAACCTGTACCAGTGTCTCACCACCCCCACAGTAAAGATTTTCTTTCTAATATCTAATCTAACTAAAACCTACCCTCCTTAAGCAGAGTTGTCCTATCACTGCCTGCCTTTGTAAAAAGTCCCTCTCCAGGTCTCTTTCAGGCCCTGTTAGGTACTGGAAGGCTGCTCCAGATCTCCTTGAGCCTTTTCTCCTCCGGGCTGAACAACTCCAACTCTCTTAGCCTGCCTTCAGAGGAGAGGTGCTCCAGCCCTTTGATCATCATTATGACCCTTTTCTGGACCCACTCCAAGAGGTCCACACCTTTCTTATGTTGGTCCAAGTGATTCAAATGAGTCTTTAATAAAGACAACCATGTGACCAACTTAACACAGTCGAAGAATGAACAGCCATTGAAACAAACAGTCTTATCAGCATCTTCTCTTCTAGACATAAATTTGTATATTCTGTCATGCTGGATGAATTTTACAGATGCCTCTGTTTCATCACATGACATCAAAACTCTTTATGTTGACTGCCACAACAAAGACAAACAATTCTGAACATAAAGAAAGCATCAGACTGACCTTAATTGTTGTGAAATTTCATCATTTGTCAACATACACACAAAAAAATTCACAAGAAAATTCTCATTGTGATCAACATTCACTTCCAGTTTCATTCAGGTTTGATTTTCATTACATTAGCATAAGGTCAAAATTTATCAACTTCTCTCACCAGATTTGGCTCATTTCTCTAGTTTAGGTCAACTCTCTGCAGTGACATTTCCAGTGCCCACTCATACAATTCAGTTATGCTATGACATGGGGCAGCAGATGGCACTATTACACATTTTTTAATACCATGCTTTTTACTGTAAATCTTTCTTTAACAGAAACCTTTGCTGTTTTGATTGGTGTGCATGTGCAAACATGCACACAAAAGATCAATTTCAGTAGAACAACTCTAGCATTGTACTCATGGTGTTCGGGCTGCAGCTTATGAAAAAAATCTGCCTACATAACATCTAATAATTACCTCTATTTCAAGGTCACAGCCTGTTAAACACAAATTATGGCTGACATATACCTAAACTCAAACCACGTTTTCTCTCTAATAAGAAATGGAGATGAAATCCACAGTAATTATTACCACAATGAAACAAAGTCACATAAACATACTCGAGCATTGGACTTTCCTCTATAAAGCAGAATGTCTAGTGGACTCTGACACATGTACTAGAGAACAAAATGAAAGATAAATATTGCTTACATTCTCTTGCAACCATCCAATCCACCCCTTCCTTTCTATAAATTAACAAAGTATTTATAATATCATTGTTTAGACTTGGATTACTTAATCTTTTCCCCCAGATTAAATTCAAGAAAGTAATACTGAACAAAACAAAAAAAATTACCCCGGGAAAGACTTCTAAACTTAAAGAAGAAAGAAAAGACTGAACACGCATGGTGAAAGTTTTATTTTTTAAAAAAACAACGTCAAGCATTCAAACTGCCTTTTGCACATGCATCACTTTCTAGAAGCTTACTCAGCTAAAACCTTACCTATATATGTCATTCAAACTGAACAGACAGCATTTCCTCTTTAGCTATATATTTCATTCTTGTTTACTATATTCATTCTGACCCTGAAATTTCTGCCTATTCAGCTATTCTGAATGAATTCAGCTCTTTCATACTGTTAGTTGCCTGTAAAATTCACGCAATCTAGAGAAAGCAGACAATTTCCAGTTGAGCAAAAGCTACCAACGTTGTAAACTAGTTTAATACTACGAAAAGAGAGATACATGAATGTATTTTCTTGCTATTAATGTAGCACATTTTCCTGCAACAAAGTCACAGAGAAGTTATTCACACAAAGTAGAGTATTGAAAATTTCACCAGACCAGAATTCTCCCCATCCTTGGTCACACAGCCCTCCTCTCCTTCAAATAGCTTCGCGCTTGTTCAGTATTCTGCAATTCCCATGATGTTAGCTGGAGCAATCATTTCTCCCCTTCATCTAAGTGACACCAATACTCAAAGGGAATTCAGAGTGGCAAAAGGGATTAAGTAACTGCTTCAGAACTTGCTTCAGTTCCAGAAACAGTCAGAGGTCTGGGGTTGTTGGAATGACAACGCTTTAGTAGAGAAGCATACAGATTTACAGGATAATACTGATGTTGAAGCACACGGTAATGTCTAGAAAAGCACCAGAATGAGGGGTGACTGCTGATCAGTGGAGACCACAGCAAAATTCTGGGATATATGCAGCAACCTACTTCTCTGGGCTGACTGCGCTGTTCCATTTTCCCTATCCTCTCCAGCTTTCATTCCTGCTCCAGTCATTGAGAAGGAACTTGCAGCAGCACTGCAGGAACTCATTCAAAGGATTCAAGATTGTGTAAATATTTAAGTATTTATTCAAGTTGGAATAAACTAACGACATTCTCTTTTGGCCAAAATTTCTGCTTTTAGTTCCGAATTCCTGAAAACCCTAGTTACAACAAAGTCTGTACCCATTATTTTAACTAGACTCACCTTTTTGGTTTTTAATTTGAAACAAAACACAGAGGTTAAAATTGAGCTATCACAATATGCAAGAGTTTAATGACTTTCAGGAACAAAAGAAAAGTGATAAATTTGCTTATTTCACTTATTATCTTCAGCAGTTCCTCTTCTTGGACTGATTAGTAATTTCATAGTCACTTGCTTTTCTTCATCTAACTAATCTAACTAATCTAAGACTTCAATTTAAGTCTTTAAACAACTGTGATAGCCAGACTCCCAAATGAGACTGCCAGCAGGGTATAGTATACAAAAAAAGTAGTCAAACTGACAAGTTTAACTGCCTATTGTGGTCAATGTGGGAAGAAACCATAATTTTCAGGTTCAGTAAGATGTATCTAGAGTAAATATTTTGCCATTACCTATTTGCAGAATTGTCCATGCTCTTGAAGATTTCATGACTTGATGAAAACTACAATTTCTATCTAATTAAATAATTCATTTGAAAGGCAATTTTGAGAAAACTCGGAAAGAAGGGGAAAAGCACCATCTCAAGGTAAAAGACAGGAGGGAAATGTTCTGTTTATTACATCTGCTTTTTAATTTTTTTTTTCATTTCATTATGAAATTAGACTAAAACATAAGTTTTCATAGCCAGACATGGTATAAATCCCAAAGTGAGATGCATATTTGGCACTAAACATGGAATTTACGGCATGGCAATGCAAAGGAACAAAAAGCTCAAACCAACTTCATCAATGGCTGTTTTCAGTTGGCAGGGCAAATGATGAACCAATGACTCAATTATTAACATGAAAGACAAAGCATGATTTAGATTCTTTTCTGTCTTGTCTTATTTAACTATATTTCCAATTTTGTAATACAGAAAATATTTAATTTTTCTGAAAGAAACTTCCCATCCTCCTATTCTTACTGTTACAGTAAGGGAAGTTTGATGGGTGTAGACCACATTTTTTCTCAGGAAGTTACAATCTCAAACACTGCATTGTTTGCTCTCTAAGAAAACAGTATTTGCCAATGCAGCTACAGTTTAGGAGAGGATAGGGATGGTTTACTCCCACCCAGTGGCAATGACCAGTGTTAGGACTTTCAAACACAAAGTCACTAGAAAGGTAGTCCTCAAGTTTCCTTCAGTAATCAGAAGAAAGCACAAACGCACATAGCACAAACTCCTAATTAACAAAGATGGCAGTCAGTGAATTTCCTTTTATTATCAAGGCAGTTAAAAAAAAAAAAAAAAACAACAAAAAACCAACCCTGAAATATCAAAGCAAAACTAATTGTTGAGTCATTGCTCCAAGGAAAACGCTACAAAATGCTACCCCTAATGTGCTGTGTATGGAGATGATTAGCACAATTTACCTTCTCCTCCACAAGGTGCAGATTCTGGTTGATTAAAATGAGTGTACTTTATATATATTAGGATCTCCTTTTCTTTCTGCTAAAAAGAAAACCATTGTTGGACTACACTAAAGTTTCCATCCTGCAAGTCTTGTAGAGCCTCAGCACCTTGCTGGGTCTTTCTCCTTTTTCCTCTCTCCTCAGACACCTAGTATTTGTCCTTGTAGGAAGAAAGAGGACAGGAGACAAAGCAGCAGCTTATGCTTGCTTGCAAAAACACAGTTACATTTCTGAGAAGACCTACAGATGCTGTGCCCTGAAGGATCATTACCAAGATTTCCAGCAGAGTAAGGTTCTCTGTATATAAAACAGTACAGTAATTGCTCAAGAGACAGACAAAAGCCAAACAGCAAACACCAACAGAATTTTCTGTTGTTCTTTCTTATTACTTGTTGCAACAAAGCTCTCCTTTCTATCACTGTAAAATAACTGTTTGTATTTGGATGCTGAACAAATATTTTTCTTTTATCAGAATAGTTAAAGAAGGAACTCAAACCAGCAACATTGTGAATACAGTAGAAAAATCCTCCCTGTCTTTAGAGAGCCTGGCCTGAATTTCAGCAAGAGGACAAAAAAAGACAATGTCCCATATCTGTAAGTCATTCAAGACCAAACCAAGAAAATAACACGTATCTAAGTCAGTTCAATTCCTCATGTCTAAATCTGCTTAAATCATTGAGAAATTTATTCTCTAATAGTAAGCAGTTAAATTAAAACTAAATTTTAAATTACATTTGAAATTATCACATAAACTGTAAACACATTGTAGTAATGAATGATATAATTAAGTAAGGCATCTAAGAAATAAATTTAGCTAAACAGACAAAAGTCATTGCATATGTATCAAAGTCTGCTTGTTGAAGGGCTAAACCATCCCTTAACAAAGAAGTCTCTTTTATGAAGTAAAAGAAAAGTTTTGGAAAATAACTACTTTTAGTCTATTTGTTATTACAGTTTAGTAGTACTTTCATCATTATCCTTTCATTCAAATTTCTGAACCAGGCTAAGACACAAAAAAACCCAACGAAACCATGCCCCTTTTTAATCTATGAATACAAGTGAAAAGGCGGACCTACAAGTTCTAACATCATGAAGAACTGGGAACTCAGTTAACTGAGTCTCAAATCGCCTGCACTATTTCAGCAGCTGTTTTAAATGCAAAGATTTTGAGGAACTGTAATTAGAACACCTAAAATTACACATATTTACCAACAAAAGCAGTTCTAAAATACTAAGCTTTGATGCTCACTGACTGAAAGGCAGCTTCAAGATCAGAATGAGGCTTTATTTAGGGGTATATTTTAGAACATCTTAATGGTAACAAGCACTGAGCTTTCCTTTATGAAATGTAACTGAAAAAGCACAGAAGTAGAAGATACAGTGACATCCTAAACACAATAAAATTAATATAATTCTGATACACTGAAAATAAACATGTATCCCTTTAATAAATTACTCTGAATTAAGCTTATGACCTAATGTTAGAAAATTCCTCATCAAACTCCCAAAGGCTTAGATATGTACATACCTCTCTTCCTGCAAAAAAAGTCTCCCAGAATTAGTAATTTCAGGAAAGTATACCACTAAATGGTTACATTCAAATTAGTTCTGATTTCTGAAGTCACATAATTTAAAAAGAATCTAGGTTTTTTTATTTCAAAGCCATCAACATTCAGGAAAAAGAAAAAAAGGTAGGAACATTAGAAATCCCTGGTGTTTCTGTCTAGGGTTGCAGCCTGCCTCAGTGCTGACAACTAATTGTAAGCACCGATTTCATTTTATATGCAAGAGAAACTTCTCTATGGCCTTTTCCAAATCTCTTGTGAGAAAAAGCAAAAAAATTAAGTAAGGTTCTAAAAACTAGGCCCTGAAAACAACCATGGATTTTGATATAAGTCCAAGAAAAAGGCTTTACCAGTAAGATTACTGGAGAACAGTGAAGTTTGTTACATTTCTGACTTTTAAACAAAAGAAACAGTGATTTTTTTCCTCCACAGACACTATCAGCCTCTTCTTAGGCCTGCATTTAATATTCTAAAAGGCTAAAAACAAACAAGTCATTTAAGAAGGGAAATTTCATGTTAAAATAGTTAAAGCCAAAAATTGTTCTTTTCTTAGATGTAAGTTTTCTGTTTTGGAAACCTTCTATTATGGTTGTTGAAATTATCACTTCATTTGACCTAGAAATATTTGCAGTCTGTATTCTTTAAGTGAAAAAGTTAATTTGAACTCCTCTCACTGAAAGCCATTATAAACATTTAAAATTACCATTGTATTATCTGTAAGGAATGCATAGTAATTTCATAGTATATGTTTAAATAGTCAGGCTGTTGACAAAAAAAGATTAAAAAACCACAAGAGTGTATTCTAACAATATGGGGGGGAAAAAGAGGCTAATTTTGATACTTGCAATAAGTATGACACTTCGTAAAGACATTAAAACTTTGACAAACCAAGAGCTTAGTACCATCAATTTAAAGTGACATGACTTACTTAAAAAAGCTTAGAACAAAGAAAAAAAACCTAAGCAACAAAAAAAACCCCAAACTTGTAAAACTTATTTTTTACCTTCAACTGACTATCTCATCATGGAAAAGGATTGTGACTGCTTTCAACTAAGGCAGACATTCCTGACTCTTCGGGAATCATTCCAGCTGTCTCACAACAAGATTATTCCATATCTGGTGTCCACCAAATATCCAACCACTGCTCTGGGAAAAGGCTGATTAGAAGCCTCCTCTGCTTTTGTGGCCTTTCTGGCAACATCTTCTCAGTATGAGAGAATGAGTCACAACTCACAAACTGAAAAGTATCTATTGTGCCCTACGTAGGTATCTGTAAGTTACTGCAGACCTCCTTTATGTGGACTGGTTTCTCTCAAGCACATACAGCCTGTGGAAAAAAACCTTTGGATAGATGCACACATAAATTTCCAAAGCAAATTCTACAACTACTATTAAATCAAAGCAAAGTAGATATGAATATTTAAGATAAAGGATCAGGACAGTGCTTTCAAGCATGATTACCTTCAAACTTCCCTTTCTCTTTCTACCATGAGTGAAGGATTTTATTTTTGCAAAAAGCATTTTCAGTGAAGCAGACTATTCTTTTCGATAGTCCACAGCAGAGCATCCATGACAGAGTGAACTACATTCAAAACACCCTTTAATACTGTGTTTCTTATGAAGGCTTTAATTAAGAAAAGCTGTATCATAGCATTCAAGAATTTCAGGATCACAGAGATCTAGATGTTATGCAATTTCCTCATAAAAACAGAAATGCTGGAACAACAATAGAACAGAGCACTACTGTAACCAGACTGAAATTTCCACAGAAAAGAAATCTGCTAATCAGTATGTACTAGTTCTGTATACAAAATAGGGATTAACCTATTTTCCTCCATGTACCATCTGGATGCTAGGCAAATGAAAAAATCTCTTTTCACCTGCTACAAAATTCAGACACTTAATCATATTGTGCTAAGATCTGCATTAGATATGCATATTCATATCCCATTGCATTAGAACTCATAGCTATTCTCACGTTTCATATTCCCAGATACTGATATGAACGCCCTGCTTTGCTCAAGAGATGAGCATTACAAGAGTTAAAACCTTAAAAAACACATTAATTGTTTTTATTGCAGAAACAAATACAGAGACAAAGAATCAAAAAATGGTCTATGATAGCTTACAGCTTTTTTAAAAACATGTTCAGATTTTACTAACATGAAACTTCGTAAGGTAAATGGCCCAAATCAAAATGCGCATTTTAAGAGAGTATGAACTCTTACATCTTTAAAAATAATCACCAAAGACTTCTGCTAGTTTCACAGAATAATTTATGTTGATCTGTAAATGCCAGCAGGAAATCTAAAAGTAGTACTCTATTTTAGAACAAGCACTGCCACAAAAAAATAGCTGTTCTTTTGAAACTGTTTGATACTTAGTATTTCTTTTTCACCTCTCCTCCACATAAGACACACCAACCACTAAATTGCCTCTCTTTCAAAATGAATAGTTATCATGGATGAGCTTTACTGTCAATGAAGAGCTGATATCCATAAAAGACATTGCACCTATCTGTGCTAAAATCTTTGAGGTCCACTAAAAGACCTTGTGAGCCATTATGACATCTTTTGTGTTGAATTCAGAATTAAAGAATTCTCCCAGCAGGACTAAGGCTTTATTTACTGTCCATTTTATACAAGAAAAACAAAAATGCAACTGGTACAGAAAAGTGGAGTCTTTCTGCTGAGCATGATTGGAAAGATATTCTTGCAGAAGGAGACTTGAACTTTCCATATGTTATTCAGATGACAAATATCTTGCACAATCTTACCAGTAATTGTATGGAAATAATCTCTTAACAGACAAAAGGCCTATTACAGTTGACAAGTTTATGAAGCATGGAGCTGCTACCAGTTAAATGCTTTTGACTAGAATAAAACTGCTCTAAGCTGCTGTGTTTATCAGACTGTTGTTGTGCTTATTGCCTGTGTTATGGCATGGGCAGATCCTACTCTTGAGCAGTATCCATTAAATAAAATTATGCTTCATCTTCATATCCTCATTAAGTGAGGTGGTATAACAAGTTAGAAATGAAAAAATCCTTTAGTAAGACACCTCCACGTGCACATCCATGTGGCACTGATAAATGACCAGGTATAAGTCAGGCATGAGATCAGTATGAAAGATATGTAAATACCCATGCAGCTCCTGTACAGGAAACTGCAGTCCAGCAAGACATGAACATCTGTGCAAAAGAGTAATCAAAAGGTCTAAACTGGAAAAAAAAACTTGATTGAATGCAACTTATCATGCACTTCTTTTGAGCATTCTCCGATGACAAGCAGCAACTGAGCATAAAGATGACAGAAAAGACAAACTTTCTTGACAGAAGTACCCTCTGCTCAGAGGAAATGTCTTCAGACAAAGGATGCAGAGGCAAACAGTTCATCCATCAAATGATACAGTGAAGTGTGTTAAACAGTGCTTATCCCCTCTTTCTCCCACAAAGGCAAAAATCATATTCATCTAGGAAAAAGACTCACATGGTAACAACTTCATTAATAGAGTTTATCAGCGTTGCCTGGGAGTAGTCTGAAAATAGTGCTGGCAAATTAATGGATGACTAGAATGAAATCATGGAAATCTGATCCCATGCTGTAAGACCAGGACTGAGAGAATGGTCAACTCCCAGTTGACCCTGACCTTGTACAGGATCTACTGTTCCAGCAGGATCCCTACAAATCCATGGGCCCTGATGGGATTCATCAAAGAATCCTCAAAGAGTTTGTTGATGTCACTGCAAAGCCTCTCTCAATGACTTGTGATGGTCTTGAGAGTCTGGAGACTTCCCAGCTGACCTGCTTGATCTGCTTGTCAAACTTGTTTTCCTTTTACAGCAGGGTAACCCACCTACTTGACCTTGGAAAGCCAGTAGGTAAAATCTTTTTGGACTACAGCAAAGCCTTTGATACTGTTTTTTCTCACAGTACCCCTCTGGATAGCTACACTCCACGATTGGTGGGCAACTGGCTCACAACTCAGGCACAGAGAGTGTGAATGGGGTGACATGAGGCTGATGACTGGTCACTAGTGGGGCTCTGCAGGCCTCCATCCTCAGCCCTGTTCTCTTCAACATGTTTATTAATGGCCTGGACACAGGACCTGGAGGAATACTAAGTTTGCCGATGACACCACACTGGGGAGAGCTGTTGAATCCCTGGCAGGCAGAGAGGCCCTGCAGAGAGACCTTGAGAAATTAGAGAAATGGGCAATGACAAACTATACGAGTTTAAACAAGGAAAAGTGCCAGATTCTACACCTGGAATGGGGAAACCCTGGCTGTGTGTACAGACTGGGGAATGAGTAGCTGGAGAGCAGCACTGTCTAAAGGGACTTGGGGTCCTGCTCGATGACAAGTTGAACATAAGTTAGCAGTGCCTTGGCAGCCAGGAGGGCCAACCCTGTCCTGGGGGGCATCAGGTACAGCATCGGCAGCCGGGCAAGGGAAGGGATTGTCCCGCTCTGCTCTGCACTGGGGTGGCCTCACCTCAAGTCCCAGGTGCAGTTTTGGGCACTAAAATATTAAAAAGACATTGAGCTATTACAGAGCGTCCAACAGAAGGCCATGAGGATGGTGAAGGTTCTGGAGGCGAAGCCACCTGAGGAGTGGCTGAGGTCACTTGGTCTGTTCATCCTGGAGGAGACTGAGGGGAGACCTCACTGCGGTCTTCAACATCCTCACAAGGGGAAGCGGAGGGGCAGGCACCGATCTCTTCCCTCTTGTGACTGGTGACAGGACTCAAGGAAACAGCATGAAGCTGAATCGGGAGGTTTAGGTTGGATATCAGGAAAAAGTTTTTCACCCAGAGGGTGGCTGGGCACTGGAACAGGCTCCCCAAGGAAGTGATCACAGCACCAGGCCTGACAGAGTTCAAGAAACATTTTGACAGCGCTCTCTGGCATAGAGTGTGACTCTTGGGGTGTCCTGTGCAGGACCAGGAGTTGGGACTCAATGACCCTGATGGGTTCCTTCCAACTCAGCTTATTCTATGATTCTGTGATTCTGTTTTCCCATATTTCCAGTGGGGAAGAAATGAGAGATTTAGCTGAGTAACAGCATCTATGAAAAACCTGAGGAGGTGGTTCTTAAGTGCAAAATGGGATGACTAGGATGATACAGAACTTCTTTATCATTGATTTCACTGCATTGCTACACTTTTATGCAACAATACTGCATAAGCATGCATAGTACCCCCTTCATTTGGTATCCCCTTTTAAATTCCAAATGATGTTCCTGCACTTTACACTGTAGGCTCTGCAGCCTGACTAGTACAAAATAACAGAAATTTTTACTGATACTGAATCTGTCCTTAGCAAATGAAAAATAGTCTTGATCTCTAAATACTGATTCATTCTGAAGAAAACTAAAGGTGAAGTTTAAAAAACTGGGAAAACCATATTCAGCGACAATTAACATGAAAATTGTTGGTTGCTGCAGGACTGCATCTAATGCTATCAAGAACAGCTACACTAGTAATTTGTATTACACACATGCTTTCTAATTCAAACAAGAGTCAGAATAGGTATAAAAATAGCACATATACACCGAACACATGAAGGTACTGAACAATATATTTGTATGTGTATATATACAAACTTTCATGGACAATTAGTATGTGCTACTTAGCGATATGTCATAAATATACAACCACTTAACACTGATAGTAGTTACAGCGTAGTATGCTGTGGTACATGATGAAAGTCATGGTTTGTAAGCTTTAAATTCTAGCTGCTGATTTATTGATATTACACCATGAGCTGTGTTACAACACTGCTCACTATAACACTCATATAGCCACTCCTGGACTGCTCAGGTATCCATAATATGAAATGCGAACCCTAGGGCAGGACGGGGTTACTTAGTACAAATATTAAAAGTTAATGCAAATTTTTCATCAATGGCATTCATACGTGAAAACTCTAAATAAATTATATTATCTGCCTTTCCTTAAATCAGGATAATGAGTCTCCTGTAAAAGCATGTACAGAAACTAGGAAATACACATCTCCTGTGCTTGCACGACCCTACAAAAACCTCTTCAAGTATTTTGTAACACTGATATATTTAACCTAAGTCAATATATTCCAAGAAAACAGCTAATTTTATCATTCCAAAAATAAATGTTTTTTTAGAAGTGAACACTAAACTTCAGACTATTTTGGGTGACTGGATAATATTTGAAAATATTATGCTCCTAACATGTCTAATATGGCCTTGTCTTTAAGTCAATGACACATCAGATGAAGAAGTTACACAACAGCCAACAACAAAACACAGAATCATCAAGGTTGGAAGAGACCTTTAAGATCATCTAGTCCAAATGTCAACATAACACCACCATAAACATCCCTAAGCCATATCCACAAGTGCCATACCATCCACAATTTAATATAGTAAAAAGCTACCAAAATGAAATGAAACATTAACTAGAAAAAATTTCTGGTCTGTTTAGCAGATTAAGTTCATTTTAGAGGAACATATTGCTTGTCTAGACATGAGGAGTTAAACCGCCTAATTTGGGCTGAATGCAAGACATGCCTGATGTTTTAATTTTTTTTATTTTTTTTTTAACTAGTCAGATGTCTCAAGAAGTTTTTTAAGAATCCGGGAAAAATACTATTTATATTATGTATTTTATGTCCATCAATAAACGGATCATCATGTAATAGAAACTCAGGGCTCTGGTATAAATTGTCCGTGGGCTTCAGCCTCTCAGGGGTGCCTCTTCTTCAGACAACTATAGGCCCCACTGGCCTCAGGTGTACATATACTCGAGTAGAAATAGTTATACTAAGGACAAAATTTACTTTTGCCATATTTAGCAACACTGGAATGCTTGAGAGATGCACATCTCAAACTACATAAAACGCACTTTAGATCTAGACATGGTTTCACATGATTTCAAAGACGTTTTCAATTTGCATACTGGTGTGCATGCACACACACTGTATTATCTGCACTCTTCAAAATTCAGCAAAAAGAGCAGATAAAATAATCAGTAATTTTCTTTACTCTGTAATATAGTGCAATTCTAAATGCTTCAGTCCAAAGAATGAGTAGTAAGCTTGTTAAATGCTTTTAAGTAAATTTCTACAAATATGGCAATTGTAGAACCATTTAGGTTGTTAAAGACCTTTAAGATCACCAAGTTCACCTGTTAACCCAGTAATGTCAAGTCCACCACTAAATCATATCCCACAATGCCACATCTACACATCTTTTAAATACCTCCAAGGACAGAGACTCAACCATTTTTCTCAGCATGTTCCAATGCTTGACAATATTTTCTGTAAAGAAATTTTTCCTACTATCCAGTAGTATCTTTCCTCTGAACCTCCCCTGGTGCAACTTAAGGATGCTTCCTCTCAATCCTATCGCTTGTTACCTGGGAAAAGAGATTAAGGCCGCTTTTCAGGTGGTTATAGAGAATGGTAAGGCCCTCCTGAGCCTCCTTTTCTCCAGGCTAAACAACCCCAGCTCCCTCAGTTGCTCCTCACAGGACTTGTGCTCCAGACCCTTCCCCAGCTCCGTTGCCCTTCTCTGGACACACTCCAGCACCTCAGTGTCCTTCTTGTAGTGAGGGGCTCAGAACCGGACATAGGATTTGAGGTGTTGCCTCACCAATGCCGAGTACAGGGGTACAATCACTGCCTTGGTCCTGCTGGCCACACTATTGCTGATACAGGCCAGGATAACACTGGCCAAGAACTTAGGCTGGATCATGTCCAGCTGCTGTTGACCAGCACCCTTTTCCACCAGGCAGCTTTCATCTACTCTGCCTCCAGTCTGAAATGCTGCATGGGGCTGTTGTGACCCAAGTGCAAGACACTGCACACCTTCTTGTTTAACCTTATACAATTGGCCTCAGCCCTTTGATCCAGCCTGTCCAGATCTCTCTGCAGAGCCTTCCTGCCTTCCAGCTGATCAACCCTCCTGCCCAGTTTGGCCTCACCTGCAAACTGACTGAGGGTACACTTGATCCCCTTGTTCAGGTCACTGATGAAGACATTAAACAGGGCTGGCTCCAGTACTGAGCCCTGGGGAACACCACAGATGTCCAGCCACCAGCTGGATGTAACTCCATTCTCCACCACTCTCTGGGCCTGGCCATCTAGTCAGTTTACTATCCAGCAAAGAGTGCACTTGTCCAAGCCATGATCAGCCAGTTTCTACAGGATAATGCTGCGAGAAACAGTGTGAAAAGCTTTACTGAAGTCTAGACAGACACCATCCATAGCTTTTCCCTTACCCACTAAGTGGATCACTCTGTCACAGAAGGAGATTAGGTTGGTCAAGCAGGACTTGTCTTTCACAAACCCCTACTGGCTGAGCCTGATGCCCTGCTTGCCCTGTACATGCCTTGTGACAGTACTCAACATGATCTAGTCCATGACCTTCCCTGGCACCAATGGCAGCTTGACAGGCCTGCAGTTCCCCAGATCCCTCTTCCAGCCCTTCTTGTAAATTGGTATCACATTGGCTAACCTCTAGCCAACTGGGACCTACCCAAGTAACCAGAGCTGCTGGTAAATGATGGAAAGTGGTTCAGTAAGCACTTTTGCCAGATCCCTTGGTATCTTTGGGATGGATCCTATACAGTTCCATAGACTTACATGTGTCTGAGTGTTGTAGCAGGTTGCTGACCATTTCTCCTTGGATCATTCATTCTGCTCCGTCATCCAGCTCAGAGGTCTGAGAAAAACCAGTCTTACTATGAAAGGCTGAGTCAAAGACGGCATTAAGTACCTCAACGTCTTCCCCATTCTTTGCCACTATCCAAGAAAGCATGGAGATTGTCCCAAGATCTCCTTTTGTTATTAACGTATTTATGAATACATCACGATAATTAAGTCAAACAAATTTTCCAAAACTGATCAGGAAGTACAAAAAGTCATCTTCTGCTAACATAGGAGGTTGTCTCACGGAAGGAGAAAAGAATTGTGAAGGGTTTTCAGTCTATGCTGAAATCCTAAATGGCTGATAAAAGGAAAATTCAGTCTGTACTTTAGAATTACTCTTTACAGTATCTCAATGAATGATATCTCAAGATAATGAAGTAGATCTATCTAAACACATGATAACTTGCCCTTGTCTAGCTACACAACAGCAGAAGAACATACCAGGGCACATTCTTCAGTGCCTAGAAAAAAAATGCTATGAGCACATCATGCCTGACCTTCCACTTCTGGTACTGCTTTCTCATAATACTACACTCAAAATTAAAGATGTATTATTTATATTAGTGATTTTCTAAGGTTTCTTTTTCTTCTTTTTTGACTTTAAAAGGATCACCTAAAATTTTGTGCTTAAAGTTGCAGCCAACAATTTTTGAAGCATAAAAATGCAGCCTTTCTCTTACTGTACTGCAGACAGATTTCTAGAAGAGTTAGGTCAAGACGAATGAATGTCATCCAAACCAAGGATCATCAAAAATCTCCCCAATTTTCACACAAGGCATGTCTCTGACTTAATCTTATTTAACACCAAACTGTTTCTTAGCAAGCCCCAAACCACCCCAACCTCACAGATACTGTCTCCAAAGCTAATGAGCCATGGCATAGAACAGCTTCCTTCTTTGGTTCAGGAACAGCTACAGTCAAGTTCCCCTAGCTGAAGTTCCCACTTAGGATAATAACGTTTCATTAATCAGTTTGCTTATCCTGCTCTAATTTGAATTAGTTTAGAGAGAGGACGGGGATTAATACTTATAAATAGGATAATTTATATATTAGATAGACCTTAAAATAAGTACAGCTTCAAGCCTTTTGTCCTGCTCCACAGCAAAGCTGGAAGCAAACATCTATTTCTAGCAGACCATTACAGCTTCCCTTCAGCTTCTTAAATCTGATAAAAGGAGCTGAAGAATTAAAGAAGTACTATGCGTGCTGCTACTGTAGTGCTATAGTGGGAGAACAGGATTAGCATATTAACAGGAAAGCAAACAGAACACTTCCCACCTACACAGAGCTGTATGACAAAAAAGAATATCAGAGGTAATGTCAGATCACCAGTGTCAGCAGGAGTAGAAGAGAAACGTACATTAATACCACCACATAGGAGAAGAGGTATCAAAGATATTACTTCTGTCTCCCCTCTCACCTCTCCCTCCTGAGAGAAATTTAATTAGAGGTTTAATTAAAGCCTGAGGCCAGAATAAGGGTTTTCATACTGAAAGAGTTCATAAAAACTGCCATACTAGGTCAGACAAAAACACATCTATCTAAAAAAATATCTGTTTATTAACAAGACATCAAAAGCTACCATGGAAAAAGTATAAGCATAGGGTAAGCATATATATTGCTTGGCCTAATTTCCTCTCCAGAACCTCCAGTATTTTCTTGAAACTTCTTGAGGCAGTGGGTATATATTTGTATGTGATGTCTTCTGCTGAAAAGCCCATAGCAAATTGTCTCAGAACTCAACTATACACGATGTTGAAAAGCATCTTGAATTTTGAATGTTCTTTACTTGTTAGATTAACATAACTCCTAGTTAGAAGCAATAGCAAATCTGTTCAACTCTCTGCATCATTATTTCAGCAGAACTCTACCCTACTGGCACACTGTTCTGATCTTTTCCTTTCAATCACATTTGTAGCAATTCTTTAAACTTCCCTTTCTGTGACTGAGGATTGAACTAACATTTTCATTCATTTCTCTCAATTACACTGTTTCCTTCTCTGAGTAGTAACGATCAACTGAAGGACATTAGATCAATATGTAATATTAGGATTATTCCTTCTACATATACATACTTATTTACATTGAACTGCATTTTATCAGTTGGATTTTTTTTTACTTATCCTGAATTATTCTGTAGCATCTGCAAACTTTGACACCTCGTTATTCATTCTTCTAAATAATTTATGAATATATTAAGAACACAGGCCTCAGTTCAGATCCTTATGGGATTCCATTGATGACCTCCCTTCAGTATGAAATCAGGGCACTTATTTTTGTCCTTTTCATTGTACATTTTAAGCAGTTTTTCCACATGTTTTTCTCATTATATCATGGCAGCTCAAATTCTTTTAAGAGCCTCTGGTAAAAAAACCAGCCAAAAGCTTTGGATGATATTTAGTGTTCATATACAGCTGCCTTCAGAAAATGCTGTCCCTTAAAACATGTTGAAATGTTTACAGTGTTCACCCACATGCTCTCTTATTTTGAACTGTGATTTCTAGCTGCTTGCCAGTATACTTATCAGATATGCTGACCAGCACCTCCACTGATGTCCTCAGAACCATACTCATTATTACATACTGTAAATGCATTTCTTCATATTTGAGCTCAGAAAGGCTGGTGAAGATGACTTGTACTTATTAGCTGCTGCTAATGGGATGACACGTACAGTTCCTGCTAGGGCCAGCAGACTGGGATCAAGCAAGCAGCACAACAGGCAAATGCTGAAGAAAGAAAGGTCTCGTGCTGCTGAGCACGCTGCTGACTCACTCACGCAGCAAGGAACACTGCGCTGCAAATCCCAGCTGACTCATGCAGGTCCTCAGTAACACACACTCACCTTTAGTGCAATCACCCTGAAATTGGAATAATGCTGTGAATCTCAAACTTGGGAGCAACAAAGACCTCAAGATAACAGTTTAGGGTCAAGGAATTTCTTTGTTTATTTTTAAGGTAATAGTTCAAATGACGGATTCTGCTCTGACTCAGTTATTTATTCCTGGGAGAAAATGCACACACCTCACACCTGTCACACTGTTGAGGGACTGCTGGAAGGTCAATCCATGCTGTGTGCCAAGTAGTCCTCCGCAAGAGAAGAGGGTGATGTAAGAAATAGCTCCCCCAAAATTCAGACAACAGCTATGGAATCAGATATGGAATCAGGTCCATAATTTTGTTTGCACACTTGCTTCCCAACAATAAAATTTCTACATGTTGTAGGACATGTCCTACTTTATTTAGAAAAAACCCAAGAACAGACACCAATCTCCCCAAATAAAACTACACATTCCCTTGATAAAAAATAAATGAAGCATACTAGGTTAATATACAGGTCAATGTGGACTGAGAAAAAAAAGTCTTTAACATTCCCTCTTTTTCTCTGCTCCCTAAGATACTCATTAAGTAACAGATGTTGCACTCATTTATCAGCAAGTGGAAACAACAGACTGATGATTTTATCTGTCACTAGTTACCACAGAGGAGGACATTACAGGCGCTGTTTGGAGTATTTCCAATCTGATTTTGTGACATCATACTGCATTGAGCAGACTGCAGGCAACACTGAAATACCAGACCGTTGTTGAAGAATTACCAAGTCCTAGTACCACATTAGCTGGGGTCTGTATTAGATTCATAAAGCTTTTCAGTTTTTATTTAATCAACATTTGACTGTAAAAAAGCCAGCATTAAACCCCTTTAGAACAAGAATAAGAACTTCACATATGAGAGCAGTATTTTTAAAATTATTATTTAAAAATCACTTTACATATTCTAACATTAAAGTGAAGAAAAAGGGATCAAATAGAATCTGATACTTCTCAAGACTTTGAACATCAATCTCCTTGGACAGCAACCTTCAGAACATGTACACGAAAACAAACACTTTGTTTTTGGGCATCTTTTAACAGTCACTGCACTGAGTACTTGAACACAGTTGGCTTACTATTTATACTTTCCATATAAATTTTAATACATGAACTGTAAATTGCAACACTCATAAATGTATAAATCATATGCTTTCTGAACACAACTTCGTATAAGTAATTGTTCTTCACTGCTAGTCAAATAAGATCATGCTTTCCTCATAAATGCCAATACCTAGAGCAACCTTGGCCAAATCTTATCACCTGAAGTAGGTAAAACTAAGTCTCACCCTTTTCAACTGAAGCTTTATAGAGACATGTCTGATTCTTTCAGCTTCATACCATTACAATAAGAATAATAATAATCATCTTCCCTCAGGGAAATTTTTAGAGGCAATTGTGATGTTTGGAGCATCATAATCTTTTAAAATTTAGATTACTCTGGATATTCCAACTTTTATGTTCATTACTACAAAGCTACTACACTGATGCAAAACTGCTTTGGCACACTTCCTCAGGACTGTTTTCACTTACCTTTCTAATTTTACACCACCCATACCTGTTCTGTCTTCTAGCTGAAAAACCCCTCATTCCCTATTTACATAGATTTTCATTGTCACTTTTATTACTTATTAGCTAGTTGATGAGAAAAAAGTTATGGTAAAATAAAATCTGAAAAAAAAGGAGTACGGGCAAAACAGTGTTCTTTCTCTGGATGCTGAATATATGTAAATAATCCCCACAGCCTCGAACTGCAGGTTAATCTCATTTCTAACAGAAAATCTTCAATAATCTTATCAGTAAATTAAAATCCTTCTTTAAACACCTAATTCCCAAGCAAATGTAATTTCATATTTAGTTTACAGTCATTCATGTCCAGTGAAGAAGCAATAACTTTTTTGTGGCTACTCTATCTTTACAACGTAACTTTAGAAATTAGGCAATCCTTAGTGTAATAAGCGATACAGAGTGAGATTCTAGACCTTTTGAGTACTTTTCCTGGTCTTTCTAAATTACTTAAGCAGTCCTTGGTGCATTCTAGCAGTATCACAAATTATAAACTTTCCCTGCCCCGCTCCCTCCCCACCCCTCCCAGCCCCCCCCCAAATCTTTTTACTTTTGAAGTGTTCAACATCTAAGATACCAATTTGTTCAGTCCAAAGACCTGGTCATCAGTGGCCAGATCTAGCTCTTCCTCATCTTAATAATTTTTTCATTTACTAAGTAAAGTACATTTTCTAAAATCTAGCAGTAGAGTGATTTTTGTTAGTTTGTTTTCAAATTTTTTAAACTGAAACAAGTCTCTTCAGTTATCACTATGTAAATAAAGCCTTGCAGCTCACCAGGCTGCAGTGGCAGAAGGTGGCCATGTGTTATACAATGATATATGGTTGAAGAAAGATGGAAAAAAGATGACGGACAAAGTAGGACATAATGGTGATGCTGTAACAGAAATACAATGTTATCATTCAGTGTTACAAGCTCTTAAAGCTCCACCGCTGTAACTGTGGTTGGATTTTGATCCTGGCTGACTGCTCCTTAAGAACAGCCAAAGGCAATGCTTCCACCTTTGCTGACAGAGATAAGGTATGTACCCTGCAGGTAGCACATAACCTTTTTCTTCCCCTATATGAAAGTATCACAGAAATAGCAAAAGAAAGCAATTCAAACTCTGAAGGTAATGTAAGTTTACAACAATCCTAGGAGTTAGAAAGAATAAAAAAAGACAGTCTTCCTTGCTTCTAAACTCTGCGTGAGGAGATGCATTGACTCTTTAAGCGGATACATTTCAAGAACAAGTTTCTGAAGTTAATGCCACAAGCTTCTTTATCCTATACACATGGGACTGTACAAAAACTCCTGAAGAACTAACATCCTAGTTTCATTGCTCTTTAAAATGGTTCTTAGACTCCAGTCAAAAGTAATAGTATTCCTTGAGAAAAGCCTTGAGAAACACTTCCGAAATGTTCCAAAAGAAAATGGACAAGTAGGACATTTAAAATAAAATACCAGGTCAACAACTCAAATTTCTTAATTGGCAACTAACTGAGCCTGTACAAACATAGCTTTTAGCATCTATGTTGAGCATACCTTGCAAAAATGCAAGCATTTACACTATAATTTTAAGTAAAAACACTGTTATGGTTTTCATACACTTACTTTCAGGGAATTAAATCCCTGGAGAACAAAGCTTACTTGGTAGAAAAACACTGGATAAGAATAATTAAAGGTAAGTTTGCGACCTTTACAAATTTATCAGTCTTTAAATTAAGTAACTGAGGTTTTTGAAGGTATACAACTACACTGTATAAATGAAGTGCGTGTCATTTAAATGGCTTCTGTAAAACAGACATTCCTAACCCTATTTTATTCTTGCAGGACATGCAGAGGTAAACTCCAGCTAATCTCTAAAAAAGCCATTGTTTGCAGGTGTTAAATCAGGAAAGCTTATTAAAAAATAAGAAGATAACCATTAAAAGTATAAGCATTGTTTTTCAAATCTCCACAAATCAGCCAAACCACAAAAACCAGTATTTTCCTTCAACCAATTTTCAGATGTGTAATTATGTGTATAAGATACTATTGATACAATTTTTACATAATTAACAGTTCAGCCTTCAGAGAAATTGGATTTTAAGGCAAATTATGGAATTTCCAAAAGCATTAAAACCACACTGCCAAATGGTGAGATACAGTGAAGCACATATATCAATCTAGCTTTCTGAGAACCCCTCCATGATTTATTTTGTCCTATGAAATCTAGATACCATAAATCACATGGGCTACATAACAATAAAAAGAATCCTGAAAAAAAATATTTAGTTATACAAAGACCCACACATAAAACTGTAATCCATATGTTGTAGAATAATGTATTTAGTTCCAAGTTGTTAAATAACTTGGACACATATTGTTTTCAAAAGTATTATACTTCACAAGATAGATGTTATTTTTCAAGATGCAAATACCACATCAGCTTTCAAATACAACAAGCTACCTCCTGTTTAAATGCTGTATTTCCTGGATTTGGAACAATTTCACTTTTTAGCATGATATAATGGCAGTGGGTCTTGATGTGTGCACACTTGGAGCCAAACAGGCAAATGTTCTCAGATGGGTTGCAATGGGCAGCCCATGCAGGACTTCAGGAAGAAAGGAAAAGGTGACTCCAGAAGTGCACTGAGCATTTGACAGAGTGGAGGAAAGTACGTAGAGTCAAACCTGATTACGTGTGTAGAAAACACAAGAGCTTCCTTCGTTCCTATTGAACACTGGACAGCGACGGAAGAACTCACAGCATGATTCCAGTTTAAGTGGTTCACTGATCTAAGGAAAGGAAACGCAAGTAGCCTGGAATACCTTTCACAACTAACCACACTCTACTCAGATGCCTCTGCAATTTTTCAGAAGTGCAAGCATAAAATGAAACTGTAAATCAAGGATATTAACATAGAGTGTCAAGACATAGACCAAATAAACTGTTCAAAATAGCATTTTTCCAGTCATAATCAAAGCTTAGTGTTTAACTGCTCCTTCCTTATTTATCTGCATTTCTCCTCTTTCCTCCTCCCACTCCTCAAATTTTAGGACTATCCTTATTTTTATTCTTTGTTGTTCTTGTGGTTTATATAATTTCTTGCATATCTTCCATGTTTCCAAGCATATTAATCTTTCCTTTTGATGAAATGATGCCTCTTGAATCTCCTGTATTCCAAATCCTTTCTTTGCACTGTCACTCAAATGTCACCTTATTTCTACTTGCTCTCTTTTTCCTCTCTTCTACCCATTTCTACCAAAATAGCTAATTTTTTTTACCCATCAATTCCTCATTCACACTTCACACAATGCATTTTTCCCAAACCTTCAATACAATGTTATTAGAATATATTTATGAAGTGATAGGAACATCAGGGTCTTTTAAATATTTATTGTAGCAGAAAAATTTGGCACATTATTCCTGACAATCCTTAAATTTGGCCAAGGCGAATCTCACCCTACTGATATACCACAAGGCACTTTCAATGGGCAACCTCTAAAAAGCACACACCTTATTCTGTCAATATAGTTTTATGTCAGAAAATGAATCCATCTCAGAACTGAATTACTCATGGCATTCTCCTTTAATCACAGAGACTGAAACTTTAGGTCAGACAACTGTTTCAGCAGTGAGCTGAAGACCTTAACACCTAACTTTTGCAAAGCAATTCCACAGCTGTAACTCATACACACCTGTTGAAAAAATTTGAATGCAAACCCCTCACTGATTTCAATAACTACACATATATTGATATGCTGTAAAAATCTGATGTATGTAAACTTGATTTTAGACCAAATCTACACATAAACAAGAAGACATCCCACGTGGCTTCAAGTAAAGAAATAAACAATTCTCTATCTGCAAAAGATAATTTTGGCTATGCTGAAGCAGGTCCATGAAGAAACAGCTAATCTTAAAGAGATGTCAGTAAGAAAATGCTATTTGGCAGCATCTTTGCAAAAACATTTTTGCATCAGTAATTAGAATTTAGGAATTAAAAGTCAAATCCCATGTCAAAGCAAGCAGAGACAGAAGCTACAACACGAGCTAAGCATTACGTTTTTAAAGGAGGCAAAGAGATAATGGCTTATCCTATTTAATGGAAAGCAGAATATTTTATCTGAATTAGTTGCAAATAACACAAAACCTGTGTTCCAAAAAAACAGTTTATAAGATATTAAGTTTATATGTGACATACACATTAAAAAAATAAATCTTTAGGAGATGTGGAGCCACTGTTTCAGAGGCACCTGGCTACCTAATTGATAGTACAGGTATTTGTAAGCTCTTTTGAAACACTGACTTCATTAATTTTTCAAATTTCCAATCAGTATGTTAAAAAATACTAAACTATTGAGCATATGACTCTTAAATATTTCTAAAATTTCATAAACAAGCAATATTAAGTTTAAAACTTGTTAAAATGCCATTTCATGTATTTGAGCGAAACCCAATTGTCATCCAAATTCAGTTTGACACACATCTCAGCTATCTAGTAAAGGAATTTATACTTTTGATATGCATTTTGAAAATACTCACTGAATCAATGATAAAACCCCATAGCTTATATGGAATGGGAAATAACTTTTCAATTATCGAGCAGACGTAAATGATAAATTAAAAGATTACACTTCTGGACGTAATTTTAAAGTTTGACTAAAACTGAGCACTCAATTTCATTAAATCACTATGCTGCAGGAAACAGCAAAGCAAAGGCCACATTAGCAATCAGCTCCAACAGTCACATTAATTCTAGCTTACATGTGAAAAACTCTAAAACAGGGCAAGAAATAGAAAAGGTAGCCAGCATAGAGCACTGAGTGTGAACACAGCTTCTCCTACATGCAGAGGTTGACTGCTTCCAGCAAACAGTAATGTTGCCCTCCAGTGTTCAACACTTTCTTTTAGGAATCACTCCTAATTAATATCTCCATCAGTCTCCTTAGACATGCTCAATTATAACATCACTGAAGCAGAGAACAAAATACAAGCCTGAGGCTAGGTATTCAGTGCAGAACAGACAAACAATTAAAGACAAGGATTTAAAACTTTTTTGTTGTTGTTTAAAAACAGAGTGGTTTTTTCCCATAAAACTACCATAAGAATACATTGCATATGCTATTCTTTTTGGCTTTTTGTACCCAAAAGTTATTTTATAAAGCTGTACAATTTACAGCTTTGACAACACTTAACTGTACAAATCCATTACTCATGCTCAAAAGCCATTACTCAGACTCACACGTAGCAAATGGCAGTTTTTTAAAAGATGCAAGAACAGACTATGACTTAGATATTTTTAAAAGCATTATGACTTCTAAGGATAATGTAATAAATGAAACTGACTTCCGATTGACGCAGTCTTCAGTCTCTAAAGAAGGATATCACTGTTAGTAACTCTGGGCGTGAAACCTTATGAAAATAAGAGGACGAAATTGCTTTTTGTCAAAACAGAATTATTTTGCAATAAAATCTTTATTATTTAAGCAAAGCTAAAAAAAACAACCAACCAACCAAGAAAAACCCACCCACCCATAAATGACTGCATCTGGGTCCAAAAATAAACCAAGAATAAACCCACTGATTTTAACTAGGCAACTGTCCTGTAACAAGGAAGAGTACCCAGGAGACAGATGCACAATGCAAAAATAAGCACAATGCCTAAAGAGGCAAAATAACAAACTTGACATTCCACTGATTTTATTCTAAACAGAGCCTGAAATCATATATATTCATAGCTTTTCTATTAGAAAATTAAAGATATATTTTATATCAAGTATAACAAAATTGCTCAGCAAAACCAGTACAATTTGCATAGCCAATCAAAAATAGACTTCAACAGAAAAGTCTGGGTTAAAAAAACCCAGAACTGTTGTAAAGCTCTAAGAAGAAAACAACGAAGTTCAAATCCCAGATTTGATTTGAATATGTCAGTACCACTAACTATACCACAAGAAGAGAGGCGATGTTGACTATGCAACAATGGATCTCAGATTAACTGAAAATTAATCGCTAGCTGATTAGGTAAATATGTGCATCACCAAATTTGAGAGATCTAATTTGGTTCCTAAATAAATTACTAATCTCTTGCGACAAGGGAAATGGAAAAATAAGCTTTTCTAAGGTCAACTGAAAGAAAGATTCTAACTCAGGCATTTTCCTATCTATACAAGAGTCCTTCTCCATCTCTTCCTTTCTTTGAAAGGCTATAAAGTACATCTATAGAGATGACAGCCTCAGACATCATACCTATTACATACTCTAATCGTCACCAACTCTCCAACTTCATTTTATCCTCCCCTGATGACACATTAGTAAGTTATCAGAGTCTCAATACAAGGTCTGTCAGAGAATACATGATGTGGGGCTTGATATGCTTCAAACTACACAATCTCACAATCTGGTAACAGGTGTATGACTCAACTCCAGGAAAAGATGATCTACTCCCCAGTATCTTTAATTACTCATTCCACAACCCCTCAGCAAAGGGCTTTGATCACAGGACAAGAGACACCATCTTCTCTTTTACAGGATGGTAGTTTTGGTTTTTATTTTGCTTCATTTAGGTTTTGCTGAAATACAGAAAACTATGGTACTTCCCTATTCTGTTACATGGTAAGTGCAATCTAAATACATCTTAATTGGTGACATCATTGTAACCATTGATCAGTTAATATTTATGTTAACACACTGCTTAGTAGCAGGATTAGTCTAAAAGTGCAAAAAAATGCAGTAAATTTTGCAAGTGATTCATAAAAGCAGGTTAGGCTATTACAAACAATTAAACCAACAACATTGAAAAAAGTGCCCCAAGTTAGGAGAAGCTAAACTAGTGAAGAGTTATACAATCATCTCACCAGATCTACTTGCAAACTAAAGTCACTGAAAAATGGCCACATTTTGTCTATACTCAAGACCAAATCATTAAAACCTGGCAATTTGACATATCTAGGCAAAAAAAGCCGTATCTCTCCTTCATCAGTGTAAATTACTTTAAAAAACAAACAAACAAAAAAAAAATTAAAAAGCTGCTATGAGAAATACTAAAGATTTAACAAACGCCAATCTTCTTTTAAATTCTCCTGCCAGGAACCAAGGGAATACGAAAAAATAGCAGCATCTTGAGCTGTTGTTTAAAAAGACCAGAAACAACATGCTAGTACCTCTGTGCTTCCAAGTGTCTTTACAACAGAGTCATAGAAAAGAATACACAATCTGACATTCAAAGTATTTTAACATCTTAGAATAAAAAAAATAAGCCTAGTGTGAAGGGCTAATTGAATATATAGGTCCTTATGCCCTGTACAAGGCCAAGAAAGGAGTTTTATCTTACTTTCTAATAGTGATCGCTAGAGAACCCTCAGGAAAAGAAGTCCACTTAAATGAAAACTTCTGATAAATTGCCAAAGGCCAGTATCATCTGATAAACAATGTCACAGTAACAAAGTCACAGGTAGCTAAATCCAGCCAAAAGAATTAATGTAGTACTACTACTAGCTTCCGGAGATGTCACTGTAGCAACAATCTTAGCTACCTGTAAGTAACCAATGTAATCCATGTCAGGCTTGTGCAAGTCTTCCAATTTAATTTCAGTAATGGCCTTTGCAAATTTCCACAGTATTCTCTTTCCATTGAAAAAATGAACAGTCATAATATTTAGTTCTAGTAAAATACTCTGTCTTGCATCCCCACATCATTATTGCAATCATTTGTGATAAAAAGATCTATCCAGTGTCAGCAGGGCTACAAGGCCCAGTAAGGCAGAAGGAGAAAGTAAATCAAACAAATAAGGATTTGTTCCATGTATCACACACTTAAGCAGGAAGCAGGGGGGAAAGCACAATGCACAGGACCAAACAGAATGTTTTCAAAACTAGGGGATTTAAAACTAAGGGATTATGGCTTCAATCTGTTCCAGAAAGCTCATGAATAAGAAACCCAAAACCCAAACAGTAGCTAAGACTGGAAAGCATAATTCTAGAAAACACTTTTCACTCCAGTTAAGAACTGAAATGTTGGATGTAAAACATTTTTCAATTCACCACTTCCATTGTTCTTCTGTTTAAATATGGAGTAGTCTACTACAAGAACTAAGTCAATCAGGACTCCTTGGCTTGAAGAAGGCATCTGAGGAAAAGAAAATGAGAGACCCTTAAATAATGGGAGGTCCAGTCAAAAATCAATAGCTCTTGAAACATAAGAGCTAAAGCATATCACATTAAAGTGGAGAAGGCAGGTTTTAAAAGAAATGCTACAGAAGCACATTTTTAATTCCTTCCCACTAAAATGCTAAACATATAAAATATGCTAAACATATTTTATACAGGCTAAAACACATTTTATATATGTTCTAAAGCAGCAAAAAATTTCAGTGAAGGAAGGAAGGAAGAAGAAATGCATCAACGAATGCCTGTACAAAGGTGGCCAATAAAAAGTCTCAGAGTCATGTTTTGCTAGTGGCTAGAGCAGCAATAGGAAAGGTCCTTACTACAAGCTCTCCCTGCTCTTTAACTCTTCTCAATGCACCAACTCTTGAAAAATAGTGCAGTGGGCTAGATGGGTCTTTAGTGCAATTTGGCATAAACAATGAGTTCTAAGCCAATATTTTTAATGAAAAAAATCAAGATTGTTCTGTGAAAGGAGATGCTCACCATCTCAAAATAACAAGATCTGCAGTGAAAAGAGGCACTCTGTTGAGGAATTAACAGCTGTACTGACAGACTTGGGCTACTTAGTTTTCCGGAGCACATACAAATTTCATTTGGTAAAGGCAGCACCAATTTCTTACCGTTTATTTTCTTGTAGCAGACTCTAATGCATGGGTTTAAATGCATAGCAAAGCACACTCACACAAACAGAACCTTACTTCAGACAGGTGTCTCAGTCAGCACTTCCTGAGGAAGACTGCAGAAGGCCATGCACATGAAGTTACACGTGTTATGAGAGGCAACCGACAAAAAAACCTGAAATACATGGAGTTGTACCTGAACACGAGGAAGAACTTCTTTACTGTGAGGGTGGCAGAGCACTGGAACAGGCTGCACAGAGAGATTGTGAAGCCTCCTTCCCTGGAGGTATTCAAAAGCCATCTGGACACAGTCCTGAGTAACATGCTCTAGGGGACCCTGCCAGGGCTGGGGGGCTGGATGAGACGACCTCCAGTGGTCTCTTTCAACATTACCCATTCTATGACATAAAACGATGTGTTGAGTCGGACTGAGAGGAAGTTAATTTTCCCCTCAGCAGCCCTCACAGTGCTGCACTCTGTATTTGTAGCTACAAAAGTGCTGATAAAGCACCAGTGTTTTGGCTACTGCTGGGAAGAGCTGGCACAGCATCAAGGCTGTCTCTCCAACATTCTCCCCCCTCACAACCCCCATGGCCAGTGGGCTGGGGGTAGGCAAGATCTTGGGAGGTGACACAGTCAGGACAGCTGACCCAAACTGTCCAAAGGGATATTCCATACCATATGACAACAGTTCAGCAAGAAAAGCTATGAGAAAGGAGGAGGGGGGCCTCTGTTACAATGATGTTGGCCTTCCAGAGCCGCTGTTACATGTGCTGCTTCCCAGGAAGCGGCAGGACACTGCCTGCTGATGGGAAGTAGAGAATAAATTTTCTATTTTCCTTTCCTTCCACATGCAGCCTTCGCTTTATTAAGCTGCCTTCATCTTCATATCACAACGTGTTATGTGCACAAATCATATTTTAGATGACTAAAATAAAAGATGCACTCCAGGAGTAGTCACAAAAATCAACCTGAGGAACTCCATATCTTCAACAATAAAATACGTTGTAGTTGCTAACAGGACCAGGCTGAAATTAATCTGAAGCAACTCCCTCTAAAATGCATATCATGTGGACACTTGTGGTGGTCTTGTGAGTCCCTGGTGCCAGCACTGATAGCTAATGTGGGATCTTTTCTCTTTCTGATAGAGGTTATCTAAAAAACAAGACAACTCTGTTCCAAAGAAGCAATCAAAGCCTAGCCACAGCTAAGTATCAACAAAGACTTGTAGGACCCTGACATATCCAGCACTCTTCCACTAATACTATCACATCACTGGGTTTCCAGTAGCTCATCTGCATCAGCCAAAGGACTAAGTTAATTCAGTAGAACTAAAAAAATAACAATTAAAATTAATTCAACAAAATATCTTGGATCTTTTCATGCTGGAGGTTTCATAGAAGGAATTCTGAATTTCCCAACTTGACATCCATATACTAAGATACTCAAAAGAACAACTTTTTGTAAGTCTTAATTATTTCTTTTTAAATCTGTAAGGCACAAACAACACTTGTTCCAAGTGAAATAGCAATCCTTGTGCAGTATTTTATGATTTCACTGGAAGTATCTTTCAGAATGCATGCAAAAAGTTACTGTAAAACTGCTCTGTCAAAAAAGCATTGTTATCAGGCATTTTTTGACTGCACACAGCTTGATAGAAATGATAAAAAACCTCCAGGTAGCAACCTTTTGATGTCCAATAAGGAAAATTTTACAACTTTGAACAGAATCCATTTTCATGGCTTTATACACAGAACACAATTTTGGTATCTTCTAGACAAATATAGCTACGTCTTTAAAAACACATGGTCATTTCAACACCTTGGTTTGTCGCAGCAGGAAGGTGGTTTCCTTGGATCCAGAATTCAGATTAATGCCTCTGACAGGCAGTGAACAAAACAGAAATAAATTAAACTTATCTGGGGAGAAATTCAGTCGTGACCCTCATTGTGAATGAGGGATCTGATATTCCATTTTTACTGAAGAAAAAGCCAGCCTAATGGTAACCTGCTATTAAAGCTAGGAATTTTTTCAGTGGAGATAGTAGTTCTCTGAAAAGGTGAAACAACAAATGGATTGTCAATAATCTACTGACTGTTGAGTTCAGATCCCATGGAGGTACAACCTACTTGGAAATGTAAGCAACTTACTATCCCAGCATGGAAGGAGTGTGGGGAAAGAGAACACAGCAAATCAAGGAAGAGCTCATGTTGGAAAGCTTCAACACAGCCAACCTTAATACAGTTCACAACCTGAGAAGTATCTCAATCTAATGATAACCATCACCCATGAGCACAACTCATGCTTGAATCTGGAACCCATGCAGCCCATCCCAGGTTTTGAGCAAGTTTAGAAAAGAAAGGTACCTAGCACATAAACTCCATTTCACAAGACATATGAGGCTCAGATGAGAGATACCCCCTTCATCTTCTGACTGAGCAGGTATTTCAGAAAACTCAGCAGATTTGCAAATCCTAGGTAATAGGCTTAAGAGACTGAAACAACAATAACACACTTCCTCACACCGTCCTACAAAGGGTCACAAGCACTGCTCTCTCCTCCTACTTTCATTCAATAAGCAATGATGTTGACTTTGAAGAATGATTTAAAATTAGAATTTTGAAAAAAAAAATAAAAATCATTTTAACTACTGCTAAACTGTAATAGTGAATCTATGGAAACTGAACTGAATGGGCCTCCAAAGACAAAAAAAAAGACCGAAAGCTTGCATCAGATACTTAGTTTCTGTTTCCTCTGCTAATAATATCTACCCCATATTCCACAAAGAGTCACTGAAATGCATCTTCAATACTTGTTTTTCATGAAAATTTAATTTTTACTTAATTTGAAAGCAAAGCTATAAACCACTGTTTGAAATACTTACAACAAGGATTATACTGAACATTACTATTGAAGATCAAAAGGAGACTTTAAAAATGCCATCTTATTTAAACAGTAAAGATGGGAAAGTACTTAAAAAGTGAGTTATTTCAAATTTCCATTCTGAAGAAAGTAAAGTCCAACTAGGCGAACAATGATAAAGAAATCACTGGCCAGTAAATGTCTAGAACAACAGTGCCTCACTAAACAAATACATCCCTTTTTTTATACAGTTTTATCTTATTTAGGACAGATATACAGCTTCTTTAGTTACTGTAAACAGTTCTGTAGAGCCCCTTCCTCTCAAAGGAGCAAATTTTCTTCATCTCTAAGTAATGTGTCACCAACGCAGCCAACCAAGAAGAACCACTTGTTGAGAACAAGAAATCCAATAATGCCACATTTTTTAATAACAAGCAACCTCTTCACATTTTTGAAAGTAAATCCAAATATTTTTAAGTATGTGAACAAAAAAACAAAATAAAACCACAGTATTTGGAAGGTATTAAATTTTTAGATCTGCATGTGTTCCATCATGCCCTCCCCCAGAGCCTACAGCTGAATACATGCTTCCTCAGTTTTGACCACCAATAGTAAGAGGCCTTCCACTTTAAATTGCTCTGTGAGTCATGATTTAACATTCTGTAATTGACCCAAGACAAATTTTTTTATCATTTTAACTAATGGTCACAGCTCATCTCTTTAGACTTCAGAATCCTATGATTCAAAACTGTATAACAACATCTACATTAATACTGTTTTCATACCATAGAAGTGCCTCCAAATACTTATATTTACATTTATAATTTACGGATGCTCACTAGACAATCCATTTTCTTTCATTTTTGCCATGAATTTTTAAAATAGAAAATACGATCCAACTAAACAATGTGTGTGCAGTTAAATGGTAGCTTGCAATTAAATGTCCCAGACACCTGTAAAAGTCTTAACTGGTCCTGTACAAGGAAAAAGGAATGTCTCTGCAATTTTAAAAGCACACAAAATTAAACAACGTTAATCTCACCTACACAAAGAAAATCTCATGTAAGCATCCATGGTATAACTACCAAATACAGACAAAGACAATCAAATGTTTCTGGGTAGAACACAAACATATATACTAGACTCTGGCAGTCAACCAAAACAGAAAATACTATTTGACAGTGATAAGAAGGAAGGCATTCAAACATGACCCTGAGCTTTTCTTCCATGAAAAAAGAAAAAACTTCCATCCTTCCTCTTTAAAATAGAAATCCCTCAGTAACTGTGCCATGGCAGTGTAATGCTTAACTTAAAATTAGTTGGGTGCATTTTGAATATATCCAGAACTGACAAACTTACAAAATTCCTGTCCATTTGTTTGTTAAATTTAAGTTGTAACTTACCAGTTTACCACCATAACAAATAAATGACAGTTTTCTAAAAAGAGAGTTTTAAATAGCAGTAACTGTCTGGTAAGACTTGAAAACATTTAATTTCCTCTTTAACACACTTAATTGTAATACTACAAGCCAGGGTAAAACATGCCATGCATTATGAACTTGTCACAATGAGAACAGATACAGTCTTCTTTCTGTTCAGCCAGGGGCTTTAAAAGCACAATGTAGCTATAGGATACAAATCCTACAAACCACAAGTTCTGAGCCTTCCGTGTGAAAGCTGGGCTTGCATTTCCAGCAGATGTGTCATAATAGGGGTGCTAGTTAATAGGAAATAATCCCAAGATGCACAAATAAAAGCTACAGAGCATCAAATGTAAGCACTTTCATCCACATCACATGGAGTGGAATGTGGAATCAATAACACAAAAAATTTAATACAAACTGTTTACTGGTATCACTGTCCTGCGAGAAGTCTTTGAGTAGCTTCACATGTATGAAGAGAGACATCAGCAACCTGCTTAAGAGAACAAGTGGATTCCTGTCTGTCAAACAAGACTTTCCAGAGGTAGCAGTGGAGTTACTGAAGAGCTGCGTGCCACTGCCTGTTCTTATAACTAGTCAGAATCTATTGGGATACCACAAATGGCAATGCACATAGGACTGCCACTATGCATAGCTAAGTGACATTCATTACTCAAAAGTATCAATCACCTTTTTTAATTATAGCTCACCACTGCAAACACCAATGCAATTAAGAAAGTCCACAATTCAAAAGATGAAAAGCAGCTGTTTGTCGAAACACAGACAAATTAATAGTAGTGTATAATGATCAATCCCTGCATAGAATTCTAATTCTGTTCACAACTACAAATGAAAGTATTTAAGCTACAGGTTTACTGTATCTCCTTACACCTGGTGCCCACCAAGGCACTCTATCACTGCCCTCCTTGGCTGGACAGGGGGAAAAAAAACACAACAAAAGGCTCATGGGTCAAGATAAGAGCCAGAACAGAGAAGAGATCACTCAGCAATTACTATCATGGGAAAAACAGGCATGACTTGAGGAAAAAAATTTATTAAAAATCAAGAGTAAGACATCATAAATAAAATGAAATCTTAAAACACTGTCCCTCCATCCCTCCCCCTTTTTTCCAAGCTCAACTTCACTCCCATATTCTCTCCCTCCTTCCCCCAAATGATGAAAAGGGATGAGGAATGGGGGCTGTCATTTGTCCGTTTCACATTGTCTCCATCACTTCTTCCTCCTTGTTATGCTCCCATGCTCCAGCATAGTGTCCCTCCCATGGGACACATCCCTCCATGATCTTCTCCAACATGGGCCCTTTCCACAAGCTACAGTTCTTACACTCCAGCATGGGTCCCTTCCATGGGGTGCAGTCCTTCAGGAATAGACTGCTCCAGCACAGATTCTCCATGAGGTCACAAGTCCTGCCAGAAAACCTCCTCCAACACAGGCTCTCCACGGGGCCACTGCCTCCTTTAGGCATCCCTCTGCTTCCTGGTCCTCCACAGTTTGCAGGTCGATCTCTGCTCCCTCATGGACCTCCATGGGCTGCAGAGGAACAGCTGCCACACCACGGTCTGCACCAGGGGCTGCAAGGGAATCTCTACTCCAGCACCTGGAGCATTTCCTCCCTCTCTTCATTCACTGACTTTGCTGTGTACTGGGCTGTTCTGCTCACATACTCTCACTCCTCTCTCCAGCTGCAATCGCTGCTCTGCAGTAACTTAAATCTGTTGCTCACAGTCACTGCCACCATGGCTGATGGCCAGCAGTGGGTCTGTCTTGGAGCTGGCGGGCACCGGCTCTATCAGACATAGGAGAAGCTTCTGGCAGGTTCTCACAGAAACCACCCCTGTAGCCCTCCCACTACCAAAGCCTGGACACATAAACCCACTACATCCTCTGAGACCAGGATTATACCACTCCAATCCCCAAACCCACACCTTCAAAAACTGAGCATTATCTCAGACACTATCCCCACGAAGCATCATAATACAGTTTTTTTATATGATATTCTACTCCCCAAAGATCAGTTTTATTACTTAAAGTATTTTTCTTCTACAGCTTATTTTGATGCTTATACAATAAAAGACTTCAGGCAAGTCTTTGTTTTCAGTCACAGTACAAACCTATTGACCTAGAATGGTTATTCTTAACTTAAAAATATATGAGAAGAAAAAGACCATTGAAAAGTAATGAAAAATATTACAGGGGAAACAGAACACAGACTACGAAGCTGGAAGATACTTATCATACAGCAGTACCAAAATGTATTAACAATTACTGCTAAATGCTACTTTTCTCAATAACTCTCTTGGCTGTATTAATTTTTAATAATGCCTGAGTAGCCTTTCATTATAGTGTTTTAAAGATCTCATTTTGCTACACTAAGTATAGACTATTTAGTTGAATTTCCATTTTCTAAATAAATAGAAATGCCAAAGAGTTCTTCTTAAGTTAGGATTGCTTTTAGACCACAAATCTCCCTATCTCCCAGGCAATCTTCAGGATTTCTTAAAGGAATTTTAAATCAAAATTCATGTTGGCTGTACTGTCAGCTGCAGCTGTGCCATCTCCTGCTTGTACTATGAAGTATGTGGTCTCCTCAACCATTCATGCTCTACAGAATATATATATTGGAGAATTTTTAAACCCACGATTTTTCAAAAACTAATGCAACAAACATACATGGCGAGTTCAGATGTACTGCTTAAGCAAAAACAACCCAATGCTCATGCTCAAAAATGCTCAGGTTGCTTCATGAGCTTCTTACTAAGGAAGGCCTAAAATCTACTATAAATCCACAAGGAGCATATGAGAGAGGAATTTTGAAGTAATAATTTAAACAAGGTGCTCCCAAGATTTCTCTGACCTCCAGAAAGGATTTAGATTGTAATGACACCTCAAGACTTCTACTGGGTTTTTTCTACACTTCTGGATAATACCAGATTTTTGGTACAAGACACATTCAGGATTGATCTCAGCCAGGATAAAATACATTATATGTGCTGCTTTCTTTTCAGAGTGAAGTAACTTCTGGCTAAAACAGAGCTCCGCTGACTTAAAGCAAGTTGAAAAGCCAGTTATGTCCTAACTCCTGCATGAGGAAAGCTCCATTACAAGTACTTGCAGCCATCCTAACTTCAGAGGACAGGCTAGGACCACAAACCAAAGCTATGACAAATGATCCAAGAGCTTAAATCTGGCCTATAAAAGGTATTTTCTATTTACACTCTGAAACCTCTTAACTGCATTTAGTTTTAAGAGAAGGAGTTCTTACTTAAAAAATTTCAACACAAAGCACTTTGAAACCCATGTTGGCTTAGACTCTGGTATTAACAGATGGTGATAATTCCCTCAGACACCTCAAAAATTAATAAAACATCATGTAACAAGTCATTTCAAGGTCTCTGTAAATCCAGGCGGACACTGCATCACCGAAAGAAGATAACCTGTTGTACATAGGATTTTCCACTCATGCTGTTAGGATTTTATTTTTTAATGTAAAGCTTCCTTTCAATGGTACCATTTCTCAATAGCTAAACTTCATCTACACAATTAACAATTTGGGTAATTTTGATACACTTCTGGTACTGTCAAAAAAAAAAAGACTCAGCTGGAAAAATATCAGCTTCAACAGCCTAAAAGTTACCAGCCTCACTCAGCTGAAACTTCTGCTTCCCCCCTTTCCCATCCTTCTTGATTGTGCTTAGGTACGCTACAGGCTCTTAATACATTATAAACGTGTTTGCATTAGTTTGAGCTGTTGGGTTTCTGAAAAACGGAAAGCTAAACTACCACTTCAAGTGACAAAATGGATTACAGACTTAAAAACTACTTTTTTAACTGAGACAAGACAAGCACATAAATGAGTATATGCAAATTTGTTCTTAAATAGAATTTAATCACACTTTATTAAGGAAATAAAACCGCAAACAAACACAAACTATTTTACTATAGTTCATTTTCCCTTGTTATAGAATCACCATAGAACAGTTAGGATTTGAAGGGACCTTGAAGATCATCGAATTCCAATCCCCCTGCTACGGGCAGGGATACCTTCCGCTGGACCAGGTTGCTCAAAGCCCCATCCAGCCTGGCCTTGAAAGTATAAAAAAACCCTTATACTAAGGGAAATGATCACAACTGTGAGCACTGGGAATAATCTGCTTTTGGATTTTAGAAAATACCTGTAATTATCAACTTCACTGAAGAACCATCCATTTTAAAGACTGTATCAGCTCCTATTCAGTTAGCACTATATTTAAAATGTCAAATACTGTACTGTATCAACTGTGAAAGACTGACTACCTCTCAGCAGCTAAGCCTACACGTTGTTCTAGTTAGAATGTTTATTATCATACAGTATAAGTTACTTTGAATAAATGCTTTTCTGTTCATGAAATGAACTATAAAAATTGCTACACAATCATCTTTTTTCATATATTACAGTTCCTAAGTTGCATACAGTTATATGCACATAAAAGTGCTATTGAATATTTAATCTATAAATATGAGACTATATATAAAGTAATGAATTTACTATTTTTGACAAACCCAATGCAGAATTTCAACAACCTTGGCTCTATACTGAATTTTATATTTTTATTTTTCCTACTAGTATCAAGCATCTACAGCTTTGAAAACTACGCGAACAGCTCTTCTAGTTTAATTTCATTTCATGCTAATTTGCTGAATAAGGTAGTATTTATAGTATATGTAAGGAGCCACAAAGTTTCATTAACTCAGTATTATGCCATTAACTTTCCACTTTCTCAGCAAAATATCAAATGTAGCTACATTTTATATTTCTGAAATCCAAGAAACAAAGCTTGCATACAATCATAATGGTGATTTGCAGAACCGACAGACAGTCTTGGTTTGTGTTTCATCCAAGACTATCTATTAACAAGCAGGCGCAACGGATGAAAAGCAAATGCTCACTCCTGTGGCTTACCAAGGTCTGTTTTCTTTCTTGGCTGCACGTGGTGCAAATTGTCCTTCGCTGAGTTAGGCATTGCTACATTGGATTATTTGTGGTAGATATTGCAGTTCATACTGTGAGATGAGGAAGAGGATTGCTATAATTAAAAGGCTTCCCAGACTCCACCTCCCACTTTTTGGTAACTGCACAAGGAGAATAAAGATCTAAGTGTGTGAATGATTAAGGAATTGGAACATCTGACATAGAAAGAAAGGCTGAAGAGAGCTGAGATTATTCAGCCTTAAGAAGAGAAGGTTTGAAGAGATCGTACAAATGTGCATTTGTAGGGGGGCTGGGTGGGCAGAGAGTAGACACGAGGGAGCCAGACTCTTCTCAGTGGTGTGTAAGAGCCCAGGATAGTATGACAAAGTTTCTTTTCAGATGGACTCAGTTCACTTTAGCCTTGGATAGTAGATTCAATTCTAACAAGGTCTTCTTGTAAGTCTATTTCTGCATTCACGCCGTGCTCTCTAAGGTATCAAAACATGCAATGGAGACTGCAACATTTCCATGAGAAACAAGAGCAGATAAGAAAGTCTTTCAAATCACCTAATAAGCTACATAAAACAAACAAAAACCAGACTTCTGCAGGTGCTCTGAAGATATATATGTCATAGCTGAAGATATAGAAGCAGCAGCAGCAAAGATTTTTGGAACCCCAGAGACTAAAACACAGGGCAAGTCTCTTGAGGGGAAACAGAAGAATGAAATAGCTCCCATCTCCTGAGCATATTATTTGGAAGACCTTATTCAATCCAATGCAGTCTTACTCCAATGTTTCCGTACGTTTCAGCCATTCAGTAGATGAATATTAACAGTCAAGAAGACATCAGTCAGAGATATGACTCATAAATACTGCACACACCTTGCCATTTACAAAAACAGATAATTTATTTAGCTGGAACAACAGCAGGAAAAGAGGGGGTACCGAGCACTTATTGGAACTCTCAACCTCAAAGGAAAACAGCAAAAGCCACCAGCTTTGAAACTATAAAATACCACTTAGTAAGGGTCTTTACCTCCTTCCTTATTCCACAACTTAACATAGCTAAAAACGCAGCTTTCAGAGGCCCCTCGTTAAATTTCATTATTGACATAAAAATTATGATTTGAAGACAAACAAAGCTGATTATTTTTCCTATAAAATAGGCTTTCTTCTCTTTTCAGGCAAAAACTCTTTACCCATTCTCTCAACGTTCCAATTCCTGCAATTAAACAGATGCAGTTAATGTCCTTTAGCAAAGATCCTGAATCCCCAAGTCCATTCTCCAGACCCCCGGGAAGCTCATTCTCCCTGCATTCTCAATATCTACTAGTTGATGTTTGCTCCCATTATGAAGATGCTTGCAACTGGAGCTGATATAGCACTGTAGGTCCATTCTGATGTGTGTGTCCTATTGGAAGGAGCAGGCAGCTTTTCTGTTCTACCAGCTATAAAAACATACATTCGACTTCAAGCAGGAATGCACTCCTGATTCAAATCTCTTTTTCTGCCTTTTTTTTTTTTAATTAAAGGTTTTTAACATGAACAGTGACATAGGGAGATTTTTTGCCCCAAATTAAATCAAGAAATATTTTTTTATGCAGTGAGTTACACTAAATATTGCTGAAGATTAATGGCAAACTGACTGGTCAGGCATGAGAATATGAAAGAGCTTGGCTTCAGTTGGTTCATTTCTAGCCTGGGTGTGTATTTCATGGCTACTATTCTATATTTAATGAAAGCATATTTTATTGTTTTCTGTAACACTGTAGTAGGGGTCTGTTGCAACAGGTTTGTATGGGATCCTTTCTCAATCAAAGGACAGGTTTTCAAATTCATGTTTGTGTTTATAAATATTCAAACTATTTTCTTTTTATGAAACAAAATTAAAAAATCCCAGACCTGGTAGAGTGCCTCTTAAAGCAGGCAATCAAAATTCAATAAAAGTTGGAAAACTTCATGTAATTTAGTATTTATCACAGAATATGAAGACTTATAAAGCAAAAAAAGAAGTGAGATTGCATAAAACTGATTACAATGCCTCATTGCTTTTGAAGAATCTGCTCAGAGAATGATTATTTCCATCCTCCTGTCTACGCTGTCCCAGGACCACAAAAGCCATGAGGTAACAAAAAGCACGATATGAATAACAACTTCACTTGTTAGTGAATATTTTGCACTATCTCACTTCCAGCTAATTCCAAAACTTAATACTTATTCTGCATAGTTAAGGAAGGCTTTCAACTGTTAAACAAAAGGGCAGTGAAAGAAACATCATTTTGCAAAGACAGATGCCAAGCATTTGTAAGCTGTTGAACAGCATTAGCAGTACTCGCATTTATACAAGCTTTCAGTGAATTGTCATGTTGGAACGATTTCAGCGACGCAACCAAATTTTAAAGCAAAGCAGGGTAGTCACATTATAGGGCTGCGTTAAAATAAATAAATTGACACTGCTGGTATAAACCTCATTAACACCAAAACTACTTAGACTTACTTATTTACCAAAGGTGATTATTTTCCACCTATGTCAAAAGTACAAAAAGAGCTAAACTGTAAAAATTACTGGAATGCAATTTTAGCAGACAATCAGTAGGTTGATCAGAAGTCGAGGTGCTTCTCTACTGGAAATAAAAGATAATCTTTCTCTTAGATATTAATGTCATTAACAATCTTCTTAAATTGGAAGTTAGTAAATTACAGTTAAAACAGCTGAAATCCATCTCAATCCTATAGTTGATGTTTCCATCATTAAGGAAGCAATATGTGACTCTCCACAAATGAAATATTTTTTAATTGTTCAATATCTTTATGTTGACGACCATATATCGGATACTGTATCATTACATTACATCTACGCCAAGTTCTTGCAAGACAGATGTGGGAGGTAGGTCATCAAATTCAAAACTGATGTTTCAAAAGATCTGCTGCCTCTGATTATAAAAGCAAGCTCTAAATTTGATTCAGACTTAAAGAAAGCTTAAAGGTTCTGTCCATGCAAGAATTAGCAAAACTCCACGATGGGTATTTCCATAAAAACAAATGGAAATTAACGATCAAATTTCACTAAAAAATAAATGGAACTTTATCAGCATGAACACACAATACTACAGTGACCCTCTGGCCACCAGGCACATTGAATATACAATGAGGTAGCTGCAATGATACTGTTCTGTGTAAAGTACAGTAAAACACTGTGCACTAATGGAAGAGCAACACAAATTGATCTGAAATAGATTTACTGAGACAGGCTAAAATACAAACTGGAAAAGGTGCAGAACCAAGTAATGAACAGGTAAGACTAAGAGGTTGATTTAAAATAGCTTAGATAGCTTATTAAGTTAACATTCTGTTAATATGGTGCACAGCATTTATCAGGAAAGATTCGGTTTTGGTACTAACCCAATCACAGATTTCATTCCACTTTGACTAAATTCAATACAGTGCAAAATGGGAACAAACACTTTGGTAGGAATTCAGAGATAATTATGCAGGTTTCGGGTGTTAGTTTTTGGTTGGGTTTTTTTAAGGATGCAATATAGACAGTTATTCATATATTTAAGATGCATGAGTGAAGACACTGGAAAGCATTAACATGAAAGAAAAAACTGCACCACACCCTCTTAGACCTCAGCCTTGTCAATGTTATGAACCGTGCCCCCAAGTTCTTCCTCTCTGAGTACGCATCAGAAAGCAGGCACAGGAGAAAATATGGAGTGTAGAGACGAAGATTAGTGTATAACCCAGTACACAGCTAAACACTTAGTCTTGTAAAACACGTGGCTTAAATGGGGAATCAGGTCACAATTTTGTAAAAATAGCATCTTGATAGAGAAGGTGCTTACCCTTTGCTTGATGCAAAGAGATAAAACACAGGTAGGGTCCCAGGAGGGACTAGGGGGAAAGGCCAAGGATTGCAGGTGTTTTTTCAATACCAGTCTGACAACTATTTATTACTTCAGTGCAACAAAAAAAAAGCTTTTAAGTATTCACCTCCCTTATAATCCATGAACTGAATCCTGTAAAGACAAGTGAGAAGTAAAGTTAAGTAAGATGTAAAGCTAAGAAGAAAATAGCAATTCAGAGTTAAGCATTAAGGAACACTCAGATACATGCTCAACAAGATAGATTTTTAAGTTATCACCTATAGAAATGTATAAACCCCTCATAACAGAACCCCAGCAGATTCCAAGCCACCTGCTGAGATCCCATTAGTGCTTTATGACTGATACAAGGATTGAAAAAACTTCTCAGCCATAAACACTTACTGCCAAAGATTAGATTAAAAAGCCCCAAAAAAATCAGTTATACTAAAATAATTAAGTGAACATTCGGTCATTCAAAGATTTTCTGTAACCAAAACTAAGTTTTCCATAGAAGCACTAAATGATGAGAACAGCTACGGTACTCTAAAGTAGCTGCCCATGGAATGTTATGACAAACTCTCGCATTAGCTACTCTCTTTTCATTCAGCTCTGGTAGCTTGTACAGTAATGTCCAAACACAGATTAGCTGGATAGATGAGCAGGGACCAAAGGACCAGTGGGACAGACAGTAACTTGGACAAGGACCGCCATCTTCAGTTAAGTATTATCTAAACAAAAGCAAACAAACAAAACCCCCAAAAAATCCCAACTTCAAAGTTTCCCCAAACTCCACTTTTTTGATCAGCACCATCTACCAGCATAGAATTACAATCCAAATGAGAAAGCTTTCAACAAGAAAATGGAACAAGATTCTCAAGCCTGCAAAGCTAGTTCCACAAGAAAAACAGAAGTCATATGATGGAGGCTACAGCTCAAGAGGCCCACACTTTCTCAGACTACAGCAGCATCCAATGAACAAAAGTGTTTCCTCCTCTCCACATAAAAGTAGAACTGTGCCATGGGACACTGCAGCAACCAAAACTGTATATGGATTCAAAGAACTCAAATACCAAAGCCAACTACAGCTGAAGAAAACTCTCAACCAACCTCTGAAGAAAAGAAGTACCAAAGGAAAAAAAACCAAAAACCATCTTTCTTCCACAGGCCTCCCTTTACATTTTTCCTTATGCCCACTACTACAGAAAGCCTGTAGATCTCTCACATAATTCAACCCATTTGCTCTGAAGCTGCAAATGCCACTCCTACGAGTACACAATGTGACAGAGCACTAAAAAATGGCTTACCTCTTGTGATGGGTGACTAACACTGAAGTAGGATGGAACAGCCAAGAAAATGAGAAGAGCTAGGCAGAAGCGTGGGCTGCAGTCAACAAGAACAGAAAAAGACTTTTTGAACTAAGCTTGGTGTTTGACCTACTTCTTACAAGCACTCTCTAGCCTGACAAAACATACATAAAAGCTTTCCAGATCACACAAGGAGAACCCTGGTCAGCTACACCTGTATCAGACTGAAATCTGTTCAAATCTGCATCATATCATTTGTTCAAGACGCACAGACAAAATGAGCAGCATGTTTCAGCACCAGTCACAACTTTTTAGTATCATTCAGCTTCCTGTTCACCTTGCTTATTGTGCACTGCCATAGAATCAGCACTACAAAACCCAAAATTAAAAATGCCAGGAAATTCAAACTGGAACAGAGAAAGGTTCCTAAAAGCTAAGAAACAATGCAACTCACATAGCTGTGTTTGAGCAAAGATGGCCAAAAAAGAGTCAGTTAAAATATACACGGAAGAAAAAACTCCCAAGACCACCAAAATACTGGAAAACCAAAGAATTGAGAAAGCAAGCCAGTAAAATAATGGAAGGAAAGACCAGTCAAAGTGTATTAAAGAAAGCTAATTAAAGTCATGTGTGGAAATTTTGCACTAGGAAATAAGATAAACAAAAGTATACAAAGTAGAATACAGGCAGACAGACTGACCCACTTCCACATTAATATCACATTTTCTGGAGCACATGGTGTAGAATTTTATTTTCAACATCAGTCTAACAGCAACAAGCACATCTACCATGCAGTAACAACATCCTTGACACCACCCTAAGAAAACTAACAGAGCTATTCAAAGGGGAAAGGTCTCCTCATCAACAGAAGCACAGAACTGGTGTCAAAATATCCCCAAAGAGTAATCCCCTAGAGCAATTAGAGGATTACACTGTTTTTAAGGAAAGCCCTTTCTAGTTTGGTGCTTTGCAGCACACAATGGTCAGTGAACACACATCTCAGAAAGAGCATGCTGAGCCTGGGAGTTCATATTAAACCCACGGACCAAACCCAAAATAAGCACCATCACAGAAGAATTCATGTGATACAGTGAGGCAGAAATGTAAAAAGAATACAATATTCTACAAAATCATTCTAAAAAAGCATTTGGCTCATAGATTCTTAAGATCTTTTGACCTTCACAGTACTAACACCAGCAGGTCTTTCTAAGGATAACTGAGTCCTTCATAGGCATTGGCATATAAAAGGCTGAACCCTCTTTCCATTATATCTTTCACTATAATGTTAAACAATGAAAAATAACACAAGCAATACTAGATATTCTACAAAGTGATACTCCATTAAACAAGTTCACCAGTTTAACAGAACTCTGTACACAGCAAGTTCTGAGGAAACACTAAGAAAAGTATCAAGAGAAACAACCAATCTCACAACAATGGAAGCATGCCAAAGAATAAAATACTATCTGAGTTGAAAGTCTGCTGTTAAAATTTGGCAAAGCTGAAAATCCAACAAGATATTAGACCAGAAAGATTTTCAGCACTGCAAAAAATACACTTCCTCACCTCACAGATACAACAAATCACTATGCCCATCAGTATCAGAAGGCACTACACGATTAACTCCAAATGCAGTAATAGAGATCACAGTGTGTGGCCACCAAAACAAACATTTAAAGATAAAAACTCTTCCAGAGAAACCCTAACAGCACAACTTAACAGGAAAGAAGAGTGACGACCTCCATGACAAGGGCACACCAAATAAAAGTTTTGTCTTGGACATTTACTGCTGCTTCCATGCAGATTCCGGAAGAATGAATAGACTTACTTAAGCTTTACACAAAAGACTGCAATAATCTCAGATAAGAAAATTTAAAAAGTATCTCCATCTTTAACTTCTGATTCTCTCTGATAATAAAACACCTCAGCTACGCAGAATTCTCACACTAAAAAGCTATTACCAAATGGCTTATAGCAACCCAATATGACATAGTATAGGTTATATTTTTCTCAGAGACTTAACATAGCAACTGACGTATCAAAACAAGATCAGCTCTTTAGCACTGTTCAATCATTATCACACTTGCATCAGAAGTCATTCAGGAGTAGTACAAGTAAAGACTGAAGAAAAACAAAACAACAAAAATATCTAACTAAATAGTTCTCTCTACCCCCAGCCACCCCTAAAGAATGCTAAAATAGCAAAATGCACTTTATTTCAAGTTGCTAGTAAAATCCTTAATACAGAATCAGACGATGTTTAGTAGTTTAGGCATATGCCATCAGTTTTACTTTGTATCTGCCATATCCTCTGTTTGTCTCACATGTGAGTAAATTAACTTTAAAATCTACAAACATAATTTTGAAACATATATTGCTTTGAGGAAAAAAAAATTACAGACACAATATAACCTCTCTCTGCTTTGGGAATACTGACTGTTGTATATTAGAGTCCATCTGTTAAGTAATGACTGATCCAGGATGCATCGCTGCTGCAGCAGACTCACAAGCAGTTTCACATTCATGTATGTCTCCCAGTGCTGAGAGAACTGTTAAACATTCTTGTGTTTATTTTAAAATATAAACACTGTTTTCAGAAACAGGAACTAATTAGCAGGTCTGTCTTATATGCAAGCAATGGATGTCCTCCACACAGATACCAAAACATACTCTTAACCTCTCCACCAAAGACAAGCCAATGTTAATCCAGTTGCTGGTGCACTAACAGTCAGAATTAAAATGAGCTTAAACATCAGTAAGAATGAAAGAAGGAAGAAAACTAGAAAAGGATTAAACATCTTTGTATCTGTCATGATCTATACAAAGCCAGTTAATAAAACAACTGCACGTCATTCACTTATTTTGAGTGCTACTTTTAAAGAAATGGGTAATAAACCAATGAAGTTATGATGACTTGTACCACACTTGTACAAAGAACAAAAATAAAATTTACAAGTCACATTTCAAGCTGTCAAACAGCTTGCAGAGAGGAATGGGAAATATACCAGACTACTGTTTTGACATATTCACAAAACTACCAGTTTTAACCCTGTGTGTTCAGATAAGCCATAAATATTAAAATGATCTGACCAAATTACGTCCTTCCCTGCATGCTGCAGCTTTTCCATTCAGTCTGTGCTAGGTCAAATGCAAATAACTGTCAAACAGAAGAATACATCTTTTTAAAGTGTTTGAAACAAAATATATTCTTTACATGACTTTGTATAAAATGATTGGATGTTAGAAGCATTAAACTCATTTGAAACAAAGGCAGTTTCAATTAATTGCCATTCAGTTTTGAGCAGTCATTTTTCTATCCTATTCTATGTGCAAAATTTGAGGGTATTTCATTGACTGAACTGCTTCAAAAGCTTTGCTGCAGCAAATCTTGCATTCGGGAACAGCACCAAATTGCACATAATTGAAAGTGATTCATTTTTAGATGCACTCGCTTGGCTTCCGTAGATTCCTCAGGCTTTGGTGTAGGTAGCGCAAAAACATTAAGTCATACAGTCCTGCAGTAACTCTTTCACTCCATGAAGTGAGCAGCTGACTAAGGAGCTACATTTTAGCATTTTCTCCTTGTTTCAGCTATTTACCCCCGTACAATAGTATTTTGCAACGCACAGACCTTCGACCAAAGTAGCAACAACACTTACTTTGCAGACAAGAATGTGTTTTGGAAAGCATGGCAGGTTATTAAGACATGGGCAACCCAATACAATACTGCAATACAACTAACTCTTTATTACAGATATTAAAGCGTATTAAATCATTGCAAAAATCTCCCTCCTCCCCCTTCCTCCACATAAAATGCTCAACTAGCTCTGATCTAACAGGGTTAAATCCTTCACATGTTTCAGCCACCAAGAAAAGATACCAGCTCAGGCTAGGTTTTTTTAATGTTTTTCAATTAAAAACAGATACTACATTCATGGCACTCTTCTTCCCAAGAGGAAGCTACTAGGTTAAAGGGCAGTGTCCATAACACAAAATTGCGAATTACTTCATCTTATTTTTCACACGGTAAATTGCACACACTACATTCTGCAGGAGGCGGCCGGGACGGGGCACTGGGAACGGGAAGAGTGGCCTGTCTGTACTAGGCAGGGTCCTGCGTGGAGTTTAGGGAGCGCTGGGGGGGCTTCTGTCACACGCACGACGAGGAGATGAGCAGGTCGCGGCTTTAACGAGGAGAGAGAGGCACAAGAGGAGTTTGGGAAGGAAAGATGGTTGGAGAAGGGCCGTACGTGTAGGAGGGACACGGGGGCTGGGAGGATGCAGGTCCCTGTCGGGTGGCACAGGGGCGGAGGGGCGCGGGGGCAGCCCCGGGAGGAGGTGGGCTGCGCGGGCCGGTGCCCGCCGGGGCGTCACCGGGGCGGGGTGCCCGGCCGCTTACCAGGTTCAGCACCGTCTCCACGATGTCCCGGTTGCTGACCTCCCCAACCTGGATGAGTCCGATGAGGACGGCGAATTTCATCCGGATATTGCGGATCGGCACCGACGGGTTAATCATCCCCGCGGGGAGCACCACGGACCCGGAGCCCGACGCTCTCAGCTCCCCCATCACCGCGACGCTGCTGCCGCTGCCGCCTCCGCCTCCACCACCGGCCCCGACGGAGATGAGTCCCGCGGGCTGCGGGTCCGGCCCCGATACCGGCTTCTCGCTCGCCATTTACCCCCCGCCGTTACCGGCACCTGCCGCCGCCGCCTCCCCGCCCGGCCGGGCCGAGCCGCGCATCCACCGCAGTCGCACCCGGCGGGGCCGCAGGGAGCCGGCCCGAGGCGCAGGCACCGTCCCAGGAGCCGCTCCCCCGCTCCGCTATAATGAGGGATTATTATGGGCGCCGATGCCCCGTTAGCCGAGGGCTGCCCGGCCGGGGCCGCCTCCCCGCCGCGGGGCCAGGGACGCGGGCGGCGCCGAGCGCGGTGCGGCCCGGCGGGGGCGAGCGGCGCGCGGGGCGCACGGCGGCGCGAGCGATGCCGCTGCCGCTGTTGTTGTGGAGCCGAACCCGCCGCCGCTCACGCCGCCATGTTGCCGCCCCCTGCCTGCGGTAGCCGCTAGGGCGCCTGCGCCGAGCCCGTCGGGGGAGTGGCCGGGCCGGGCCCCCCCAGCCGGCCGGGGCACAGGTGAGCAGGTGCGCGGGGCCGCCGCGCCGCCGCCTCCAGCCCGTGCGCCGCGGGCCGCCGCCCTCCCGCTCGGGGAGATCTCGCAAGGCCGCCCGAAGGCACAGGGCGGAGCCCCCCGTGCGCCCGCCCGGCCGCGCCCCGCCGCCCCAGGGCGCCCCCTGCGGGAGGGGCGGGTGGTGCCGCCGCACCGCCGGGGCTGCAGGTGACGGGAGGTGCCGCCGCCTCGCCGCCCCCGGGGCCCCGCGGGTCAGGGCCGTGCGCTGCCCCCGGCCGGCTCGGCAGAGCCGTGCGGCGCCCCTCGGGCCGCTCCCGCACCTTCCAGCGTCTGTGCTGTCTGCCGTGCCTTTTCCGACCGGGCCCCGCGCTGCGTGTGAGGAAAGTGACCGTGCACTGGAACAAATTGCCCGGGGAGGTTGCGGAGTCTCCCTCGCTGGAGATACTCGAGTGTCTCTATACAGTTCTGTGCAATGTGGACTAGGATGGCCCTGCTTGAGCAGTGAGGTTGGACCACGGTGGTTCCTTCCAACCTGACACATTCTGTGATTCCGTGAAAGTGTTTGGGTAGGGACCTTTTGGGTGGGTTTCCTTAGCAACTCCAGTCTTGGAGAGTGGTGAGGTTGGAGTGAGGGTGTCAGGGGGTGTGCCTTGCTCCTGAGCTGGGGTCCCCTTTGGCGTGGGGAGGGACAGGAGAAACCTTGGGGTTTCCGCCAGTCTGAGAACTCATGTGCTGCTCGTTGAAGGAAAGGGATGTATTCCCAGAGTTCTTGTTAATCTTGTTGCTTAGTGGTGGTCTTACATACAGCAATGTCCAGTCAACAGCAGTTTTACCAAGCCCCTTGGTTGCAGTGATGCTCATGGCAATGAGCATTTTTGTCAAGCCTCTCCAGTACTAGAGAAACAAAAGTACATCTGATGCTTTGAGGGTACTCAATTTATTTTAATAGTTGTTGTAGGTGTTGAATAAAGTTACATATATTTGCTCTAGGTGTGCTGGGGTTAATCCATACCTGTTAAAAAAGACTTTCTTGGCTTCATAGTGACTCTCATCACAGAGTTTAATTTTGCAACAAAGCTTGTGCTCTGGTCGTAGAATACCATTCATCCTGATTCTCTGTAGCCCCAAACTTAGGATTTTGGCTGAATAACTGGTCCTCCTTATATCCATCTTTAGGTAATAAACTGCATAAACACGATGAATCAGCAGAACTGGATCAGTAAATCCTCCTAGATTACAGCAGCTGCTGTAAGCTCCACCAAAAGAAAGAGAATACCTCAGCTCTGTACTAAGATGCATTTGCTCTATGTACTTGGAGATACAGTATGATACGTTTACTTTTTGGCAAAGTCCATAAGTGCTTGTTAGTATGCATAACCTGGATACGTAGACATGACTAAAACAGTGGTTAGCTGTGAAACACAGAACCAACGTTATTTCAGAAAGCTTCAAAAGATGGGAAGAAAACCCGAAAGGTCATTTATGGGAGATAAGAAAGCACAAAGTTTTCTTGGAAGAAATTCCTTTATAATTTGCACCAGCCACAAGCAGTCATGTATGATTCATAATAAAGGTGTACTTTAATTTTTTATATTCATGGAGGTGCCAAAGGTTCCATTCTCACCAGCCCCATAGCAGAACTAGCAAAGCTGAATACACACTCACTTAACTGCTTTCAGGAATACATGACCTGTTTTGCAAAACTGAAACCTAAGCCTAGAATTCTGTAACAGTCACTAAAAATTGTAACACCTTTAGGAGCTAACCCACGACAGTCAGTTCTCTTCATTATTCTCACATCTACATCTACATCTATATGGTGAGACATGTTGCTACAAATAGTATTGTTGGTTGAAAGCTTCATGTTGGCTGGTGGGTTGACTGGTTTTTTGTTCGGATTCATCTCTTGGTTACTGCCTGTCCTTGCCAAATGGGTAGGAAGCTAAATTATAATTGCTTTTCTACTGGTAGGTATATTAAATTGGATCTCTATTGACTTACTGACTTTCACAAATCCCAAAATAACTTTGAAGCTTTGAGATCCATTGTTAAATTTGCCTAAAATTTCTCAGTGACTTGTTCATCCTTGTGGTGGAACAGATGAACTAATAGCACATAACCACACAAATGTTCTTTCTCTAGAAAAGCAGGATAACAAAATATGGTTTAATATGGTTTATTTTGCATTCCACACTTCATGCTACTATTCATGGAAGATTCCAACATTTGCCCATGTACCCAACTGCTGCAGTAATTCCTGACTACAGCTGTCCCTTATACAACTATCAGTGCATTCCTCCACATTGAGTTTCTGATAAAGCTGCAATTCTGAGTTTCTTTAAAAGTTGTATTAGTCAAATCCTTTATTATATAATACCCAGTTTGAACTAGTTAACATTTCCACTGCTGAAATCATGTAATATACTATATGTAATATTAGGGGGAAAAAAGCATTAAAAGAAGGTTAATTCCCAACAGCATGTTTAATAGGAGAGACTTCCTTTAGTTCTTAAACTCATATTTGGTTTGACAAATAAATTTTTGCAAAATCATGTTCTCTTTATTTTTATAAGCTGGAGCATTGTTAAGAAGTAGCTGTCTTCTCTAATCAACAGTGTTTGTTTTTGACAAGCAAACTTTCATTGAGGTGAGCCATTCATCAACTCATGTGAGCATTATTGTAGCACTGTCACTCTGAAAGAAAAACAAATTTGAAACATTAATCTCAGCCCTTTAGTAATTGCAGCTCTGGTGTTCATTTGCTTGCGTTCTAACACCTCATCAGACTGAAAATTAAAGTAAGAGTACATGCACAAGAAATGCTATAGAACATGATTCATATCTTTCCTTTAAAAATATTGTTTGTCTCATCTTCTTGATATTGACGTATTCATTCCAAAGACTGTGAATTTCTCAGTGACAATTTCATTCATGAGATGTTTAGTTGGATCTCAGTCCAGCAAGGTGCTCTACATTAGCAAATCATAGTATTTGCATAACTGTAGCCATTTTTAGGTCAGCATGCAAGATCAGCCATTGACACAGGCCCAGACTAGGTGTGGCAGGAGTGAAAGGATGCTGTGCACTCCTTTATCCTTCACAAAAACAGGACTGATGACAGGATCTGATCCTGTCTGTTTCTGTACCTTTTACAACACTTGCTCCCCACTGAAATGAGAGAAAGCAATCCCTTTGTTTCCAGAGCATACTTTTCCCTCAGCTATAATTGTTGACGGGAGGGAATTTTTTTTCCTATGATAGTCTTCAAATTTTCTCAGATTCCATTCTCCATAAATGCAAGAAGGTGGTCTCAAATATAATATCAAAAAACAAAGAAAAAGGCCTTTATCCATGTTACTATGTTTGCCACAAGCAGATGAGGAAGAAAATAAAACTGGCAAAGTTTAAAGTTTTAGCTCAATTTTTATTTCAGTTCTAAAATAAATTCTAGCAATACTACTTCATTTTTGGGGTAAAAAGATTATGTAATCATGCAACTGTGAAAGCTTTAAAGAACATGCTTTAGAAGACAGACTCTTGGCTACAAAACATGGAACTATTTCAGTAAATAGGGACTGCTCTGTACAGGCATATATTTACACTGACTCTTGTAAGTGGTTTTTTTTAATAATGAAATTATATAGATCAGAGCTGAACCATGATTGAAGGAAGAAGAGAATTTTCGTTTGTCTGCAACTGTGGCATCAAACTACTGCTTGGTTTACCATGTCCATATGAGGACTCCTGTTGTGTTTAATTAGATTATTCTCATGAGTAAGGATAATGTGATTTGTTCCTGTGCCAGGATCAGGAAGTGCTATTAGCCCCTTTCTCTTGAAAACCAGGATTTCTTGTAAGTTCAAAAAAAAACCCCTGGCAAATGTAAACAGAAAGGTCATCACAACATCTAAATTTTCCCTGCTATGCATATGGATTGCACCAGATAGAATCATGGAATGGTTTGGGTTGGAAGGGACCTTAAAGATCATTTACTTCTAAGCCCCTTCCGTGGACAAGGATACCACCCACTACACCAGGTTGCCCAGGGTCCCACCCAACCTGGCCTTGAACATTTCCAGGGATGGGGCATCCACAATTTCTCTGGGCAACCCGTTTCAGTGTCTCACCAGCCTCACAGTGGGTTTCCTTCCCAATATCTACTCTAAACCTACCCTCTTTCAGGTTAAAGCCATTCCCCCTTGTCCTATAATTAGATGCCCTTTTGAATTGTCCCTCTCTGGCCTTCCTGTAGGCCCCCTTAAGGTTCTGGAAGGTGCTATAAGGTCTCCCTGGAGCTTTCTCTTCTCCAGGCTGAATGACCCCAACTCTCTCACCCCACTGTCATGGGAGAGGTGCTCCAGTCATTTGATCATCATCATGGTCCTCCTCTGGTCTTGCTCCAACAGGTCCATGTCCTTCTTGTGTTTGGGGCACCAGAGGTGGATACAGTACTGCAGATGTGATCTCACCCGAGCAGAGTGGAGGTAGAGAGTCCTCTCGCTTGACCTGCTGGCCACGCTGCTTTGGACACAGCCCAGGATATGTTTGGCTTTCTGGGTTGTGAGTGCACATTGCCGGCTCATGTGCAACCTCTCAACCACCAGCAACCCCAAGCCCTTCTCCTCAGGGCTGTTCCCAATCCATTCTCTCCTCAGCCTGTATTTGTGCTTGGGATTGCCAAGTCAGGTGCAGGACCTTGCACGTGACCTTGTTGAACTTCACATGGTAGGCACAGGCCCATGTCTCAAGCCTGTCAAGGTCCCCCTGGATGGCTTCCCTTCCCTCCAGCATGTCAAACACACAGCTCAGAGGTGTTTCATTTGCTGTTTTTAACTTCCACATGACAGGGTGCATTAAAGCAGAAGTGAAATAAACTGGTTTAATTTTTTGCTACTCTAACTCTGAATAACTTCTACATGCTTTTTCTATAATTTCTTATTTTAGTCTTGAAAGAGAGCAATATTAAAAAAATACCTTGTAGGTATTTCTTGAGGTAGGTTGTTATACCCTGTGCAATTTCAGGAACACTGTAACAGACCTTCCATGTGAGATCCTCTACATTTCAATCACAGTGTAGCAGATTAAGACAGTATGACTTCAAGAAGTTATTTTGTTTTTATTGCAATAGATTATCCAAATAATTTGGTTGAAATTTAAAAATATGTAGTTATTATCTATAAGAAATTTATAGTAATCTACATTAATCTCTCTGATTTTTATACTCAGAGTACTAAAAATAAAATAGACATTATGTTTGTTCTCATGGTTATAAATTCTACTGAGAAGAATTCATTAAACGTAAGCTTTTAGAGTAAAAAGAGGTAATAGTCTGAGAAGTAGTTGAACAGTAACCAGATCTACATGAAACAGAACCTTCACTTTTAAATGAAGATACGTATTCAATTTTTCTTTTTTTTTTTCTTAATTGCTTTTACTAGGGTATAATCACAGTAAAAGTTGCATACATGTAAGTAGTAGGATTTGTATGTTTTATTACAGAAAACATACAGCATGATTTGTTACAGTAATGCATAGCTTAGGTTCTTGGCTTTGAAAGAGTTTATTCTGTGATTGTTTCACAAATCATGCTTTAAAACCACGAGTTTGAGCTGCTTATTCCATTTGGACATTTTATTCTCGTCTTTCTTATATTTTGCAAGAGTAACCATGACAGCCTTTTTAGTAGTGAAATTAATACAATAATTTTTGGTATTGATGTTTTTATTAAATAAATTATTATGAAGGTCAATTATTAATATTGGCCTCTTTGTTGGTTCTCCATAACTGATTTTTCATTTCATTGATACTGATATCTTGACTCCTTGATCTGTATATGCCTCAATCTATGTTGTTGGCTCTTGCATAATGGGAATGTGGTAATGTGAGGGCCTGTAAAGATTTATTTTCTAGACAACAGTTAGGATCTTAAGAAAAGTCCTGCTGGTCTTCTCTCTGCCTCTTATATTCTCTACTCTTTGTCAAGCACTCTTTTTTTCATGCAGCATATCAAGTTGCCAGCTAACTTTAAGAATTATCCTTCAATGATTATCACTGTGGCCAAATCCCAGCGAAGTCAGTCCATGCTGCCATTGTTGGTCCAAGACACTTTTTACAACTAGATTTCTATGAGCTTTTTTTAGTGTAAAATATTAAAAAAAAAAAATCCAAACTCTAATTAGGGTTAAAAACATGTAAATTATTGTTACTTCTGACATGCTTCTTTTAGTGTGTTTCTAGAAGATAACTATGGTGGAAATTAACTTTTGGTGGAAACACTACCATGACGCAATGAACTAATTGTTGCTATGAAACATATATTTGTTGAAGAAAAATACCTAATTCATCAACAAATTATGTTTATTTTATGAGGTCTGCATGCTTTCACTTTAGCTACTTGAAACCAAATAAACTCTTAGACAGAAAGGATGTTGGTCACGCACTTTGTCTGTATGCTGCAGTATGAACAACAACAGGAGACAAAAAGGATCACAAGCTCTTGTATGTTATTAGAAACATTAAATTATACCTTTAAGGACTTAACATTTATAATACACCAAGGAGGACAGATCACCGGAAGGTTTAAAACTGATAGGCTAGTTTATGTCAATAAAGTATATGCGATTGATGGCCTAATTTTATTATCAGGGGACACTCAACAGTTATTGATATATCATTGATACTATCAACAGGAACCTACACTAACTATGAGTATTATTTGACATTATTTCACGCTCTACTCAGTACTTGTCAGGATGCAGCCAGAGTCCCATTCTAGGCACCACAATTCAAGAAAAATATGGACAGACTGAAAAGGGTCCAAACCAGGGCTGCAAAGGTGATCATAGGCTGGAGAACACAACCTACAAGAAAAGGCTGAAGGAGTTACATATTTTTTCTGTGGAGAAGAGAATGCTCAGGAGGGACCTCATCACAGTGTTCCAGTACTTAAAGAACATCTACAAAGAAGACAGAGACTCCTTCACTAGGAATCACTTGGAGAAGACAAGTGGCAGTGGGTACAAGTTGTACTGAGAAAGTTGACGTAAGAAATAATTTTTTTTCGTTGAGAACACTCATTAGTTGGAACAACCCCCCCAGGGATGTGGTAGAATCCTCATCACTAGAGGTTTTCAAGATGTAATCCGACAGGGTGCTAGATAATCTTATCCAGGCACTCTTTCCCACAAAAGGCAGGACCGGATCATCTGTGGACATCCCATTCAACCTGGGCTATTCTACAATTTAATGTTTCTATGATTATCTTCCCATTTTATGTATTTAGCTATTATATCTGTAACTCTGGAAATAGTTTACTAAAAAAACTCAACAAAACACCTAGTAAACATGTTTGTTATATTCCTGCAAAGCAACTGATTTCTGAGAAGTTTTCTGAATGAAAATGCATGCAGGATTTATCCAAAGGAATTTATCTAGTTTTTTGTTTGCTTTCACTAAAATGAAAGGAAGGTGTTATTCAGGATAGTTCATTTTCTGACATTACTGCCAAAAAACCCCCAAAAAGCACCACCACCAAAAAAAAAGCCATCTGTCACCTAGAAAAGAAAGATCTATGAAACACTTCTTCCTCCATTTCCAAGCATTATTTATTTTTCCTTGCTTTAGGATTACCTTTCTGGGTATTTTATTGATAATGGCTTAATGATTTCCATCTATGACTGTAAAAGAAGGGATGTGATACCTGGGAAAGGATGCATTTCTGGATGTTTACAGTTTCACCAAGAAAGTAAGTCAAAATTATTACCCTGTCATCAGAATCCCAATAGGGCTTAAAGTCATGATCTTGTGTTAATTGTTCAGCATCTTTCCTGAGGTAGTGCTTAAAGCTGCACTGGCTACTACAGCTGAGACCTTGCAGTACTGTGTAGAGGGGAAAGATTATTTCTCATGTCTTGCAGATTACAACTTTTAAAGAAAAAAAAGCCAGTGTTGTTTGCTTTTTTTGCTGCAACATGACATTGTTGACTCTTCCTCAGCTTGTGATCCTCTGTTGCCCCTGAATCATGTTCTGCAAAAGTACAAACAAGCTGGATGTGGCACATCCTGTATTTGTGCAATTTAGTACGTCTACTAAAAGTAATGCCTCACACTTGTGTCTGTTCAATAACATCCTGTTTTTCTCAGACCATTCCTACAGTTTGTCAGGATCATTTTGTATTCTAATCTTGTCCTCCAATGTACACAGTTGCTTCCAGCCTAGTATTGTTTGCAGATTTAATAAGCACACACTGCATTCCATCATCCAGATCATTAATGACATTATTATATAGTATCAAACCTTGGTCACCCCTGCAGAAGCACACCTGGCACCATTTTCCGTGTGGACAGTGAGACATTGATATCTATTCTTCGTTATACTGAACAGTATTTACAGGCTTATTATAACCTTATAATAAAAAATTACATACAGACCATGATTCCAAGTCTTGTTTTCAAAATACATTCTAAGACGTTCCTAGAATCTGAGCTGACAATGAGGTGCATGACATAGATTTAGGCTGTCAAGGTCCTTGGAAGTTGACCTGATCTAAATCTCCCTTTTCTGACCTCTCCAATCCTCAACACTGTGAGTAACGTAGGTTGCTGAAGAACTTTTATCCAGTCAGGTTTTCTATCTCTTCAGAGTTGAAGTTTCTCTGGGAATCTTCTTCAAGTGTTAGGCCATACTCATGGTGACTTTTTTCTCCTTGTACTTATCAGGAATTTGCTCCCCCGCAAATTTTGTTCATTGCATCTCCTATTTTCTTTGTGTATATCCAAGCTGCCTGGCTCCATCTACTCTGTTTCCACCTACTGCATAGTAGTGGACAGCAATTAGCTGTCACCCAGCCATCTTTTATTACAAATTAATAAACACAGCACTCTCAATCTCTATTTATATGTCATGTGCTTTCATTTCCTAACTATCTTGATGGCCTCTGATAGACTCTGCCAGTTTGTCAATGTATTTGTTATACTGCGGACACCCAAACTTGACACTACTCTCCAAATGCAGTCTTGCAAGTGCCAGGGAGAGGAGAGTAAGTGCTTCAACTAACCTACTGGTTATGTTCTTAGTAATGCAAACCTATTTGTGTTTAAGCTTGCATTGCTGCAGAACTGCACTGCTTATTCACACTCATCATCCTAAACCTAGGTTCCTTTCTACAAATCTGCATTCTGTGCCATTACAATATTATATCCCAGATGTAGGATTTTGCTTTTGCTTTTGCTGAATGTCATGAGATGCTGCCAGGTTCCTGAGCACATTCCCCCCTTCTAGTAATTTAGTTGGCTGAGCTAAAGAGTGTTGCTGGCTCAGTCTGAGGTCAGCTCCCTCATTGTAAGAGCTGCTGCAAAGCAAGACAGAAATGAGGGCATGCCCCTCCATTCCCTTAGGATCTGCTTTTTAGTAGAGGGTGTATTGCTGTGCCCTGCCTGTGCTACATTGCAGTTGTGTAGCATCTACATCTGTGCCAGATTTTGTACCTTCTTAATCCTGACCCTGGCCCAGAATCTCTGGTTTGACTTTGGGCCTATCTAACATGGCATTAGACCTGCCTTGTGAGTGCAGACTTTTGAGCTACACCTGTTCGGTCTGTCCAGACCTGATCCTGATCCAGACTTAATGGCTCAGCCTTCTGGATCCTTGTTAGTGAGGTCTGTCTCTGCCTGCCTTGCTGCCAGTTAGTTTTCCCTTGCAGGGCAGCCAGCTCCTGCTGTTTCCCACTCTACCTGTCAGTGTCTCTGCCTCTTGAGGTCACCCCAAATGGAAGCCCAGCCTTCCACCCTATCAACTGTTCCTCTTGGTGACATCATTCACAAAACTGAAAGTGAACTCTATCCTGTCATGCTAGTCTTTGATAAAGACAGCAGTAATATCAGTGTGAAGGCCCTGAGAAAAATCCTCCCTCCTGGAGATCTGGGTCCCTGGGCTCAGGGTCAACTTAGAGATAGTGCAGTGGAGGGCCGTTCCCCTTTCTTTGGTGTGCTTGGACAGAGTGGTCCCAGACAGCTCTGAAACAAGGCCTCAGAAAAGGCTGACTCCCTTCTCTTGAGAGCTGCTCAGAGCTGCACCTCAACTGTTTGGCTCCCACCTGAGCTACAGCTCCCACTGCAATGCAGCCATACCCGTGCCTGATCATGAGCCCTGATGGTCCAGACTTGGACCCTGATCTGTGCACTGTTTTCCTGATTTGACCTGTTCCTCTTCACTACAGACTTGTCTTGTCATGACTGCACAATGTCTGATTCTGGATGCCACAGCCAGACCCAACATGCCTCATTTAGGTGCTAGCTAACTGGGTGCTTACTGTCCAGGCTCCTGCCCTGCTGCCTCTGTTGTAGTACTCTGCTCCTGGCTCCCCCTTACTTGTGGAACAGACGACTTTCACTGCTTCCTTACAATCAGCTCAGGTATCTGCCCATCCTTGAGGATTGCCACAACTGCCAGGTGCACTTTGAGATGCTGACCAAAGCCAGGTCTGCATGCAGTTTGTAGTCCACCCAACCAGTACCTCTGTTTCCTCTCTACGAATCTACTATGGGAGATTATGTCAAAAGCTTTTCTAAAACTCAGTTAAACAGCATTCAGTGTTCTCTGCTTACCCCCAGAAGGCAATCAGATTAGTCAGACATGTCTTGTTTTGAAAAACCACTCTGTCTGTTCCTAAACATGTTGATCTCCTTCACGTGCCAGAAATTATTTCTACGAGGACTTGTTCTGCAGTTTTCCTGGGGACTGGTGTGAGGCTGACTAGCCTATTGTTCCTACAATCTTCTTTCTCAACTTTCCTGAAGATTTCCAGTCATCAGGAATTTTCCCTGATCATCAAGACCAAAGATGATATGGAGCAGCCCTATAGCGAGAGTGGCTAGCTCCCTCAGCGGTACTGAATGCATGTGTATGCCCAGCTTGTTTAAATTATCGTTAGCTCACTCTTCCTCTAGCATGAGTAGCACTTGACTGCCACAAGCTCTGCAGCTGGGACCAGGGACCTGGGAGGGACCAGGGACTGGGAGCACACATTGCCAATAAAGTCTGAGACAAAGAAAGCACTGAGTACTTAAGCATTTTCTATATCCTTTGTCATTTTGCCCTCAAGTTATTCAGCAATGAGTCCACACATTACTTACTCTTGCTTTTGTTTTACCTTTAAAAGACCTTGTCCCCCTTCAGGTCCTTTGCCAATTTGAATCCCAACTGAGCTTTTGCTTTCTCAGTTTCTTCCCTGCAGCAGTGTCTCTGTAATCCTCTTGTATAGCTTGTCCTCATTCCAGATACCTTGTCTTTATTTCCACCTTCTGTACACTTGCTATTTTGTATTTGAGATCAGTCAGGAGTTCCCCATTAACTCAGACTGACCTTCTACTGTATCTGCTTAAGTTCTAGAACACCATAATGGAGCCATTCTTGCATTTTAAGGAAGATGTCTTTGAAGATCAGTCAGCTTTCCTCGTCTCTTTTTGTTCTTCAAGGCAGCCTCCTGCCAGGCAAATCCCTGGACAGGTCAAAATCTGCTCTGAGATCAAAGGTCTCTATGCTGATTCTGGCCTTCATTGATTCTTTCAGGATCTTTAATTCCCATCGCCACATGGTCAGTGCAGCCCAAGATATCATTGGTATTTATGTCACTGATCAGTTTTTCCTTACTTGTTAGTAGAAGACTTAGCAGATTACCTTTGCAGCTTACCTCATGTATCTCCTGTGTTGAAAGACTGTCCTCTTGGATTCCAGAAAACTCCTGGACTGCTTGCACACCACTGTGCTACCCCTGCAGCCAATCTTGGAGTGATTAAAGCCTGCCCTCACTTCCTCCCCACCAAAAACCTGTCCCTGCAATCATAAGGCTTCTTTCTCAAGTCCTATTCTCGTTAAGGCAGTATATAGTAGATGCTTATTAAAGCTTCTCTATAATGCTGTTGCATGTCGTGATGTTCTTGTTCACCAGTGGCAAGTGTCCTTCAGTTCCACATGCACAGTAATAGAAAAAACTTTCTTTCTGTTGGTGGAAGTCATGTGTTTCCAGCCACCATCCACTCAAATGTAGCTTCTGGATGACCTCTTACAACTCTTCATCATGAACTTGTAGACTTCCTCCCATTCACTCTCACCAACATTATGCAGTCTTGGCAGCTTCACCTGGTAGCTCAGCGATTTGAGCAGAACACACCTCATACAGCTGAGGACACCATCACTTCCAGAGTCTTGGAGAGAAGCAGCAGGCACTCTCTGCAGCCTGAGACCTGATTGATTAAGACCTCTTCCAGGAGTTTTATTTCTGTCAAGACTTCTGCACCAGGAGCAGTCAGTCTGGCCCCTGCTGGGGACCACGTATTGTGGAATGCCAACACCATCATTGTGCTGACTCTTGCAGACCTGTGCTGTCCCAGAAAAGGACAGCAAGCGTCTTTGTTTTTTTTCTCTAAGGTGAGCTACTTCACTGACTGCAGAGTTCCTTTTTCCATATAATTTGTGGCGTTCCTGGTCAGTGGCACTCCCTAGGTTAAATAAGAGGCTCAGCACAACCCTGTTTCCCTCCCACACACACTAGATTACGTGCCTAGGAGGCAACTTCTAATATTGTCTTTAGGCCACTGGCCATGATACCTTCACTGTATGAATGATAACTCATTCTTTGGAAATTACTCCTACATATAGGTAAAGAGAAAAAAACCCACAACTTTAGGGTGTTTTACATTTGTCCATAAAACACGTGTTTTATAGGAAGAAATTCTGAAAACTTCTTCAGCAGATACATCCCCAGCTGAAGTTATGGAATGGATTTGGTTGGTATTATCAATCATTAGTTCATCTTCCTAGTACAGCAATAAAGAAGACAGTTAGGGAGAGAAAGGGGGTGGGAGGTTGTTAATGAATACTGAACTTCTCTGATGGTGTTTGCAGACATTTGTAGTGTGAGAAATTTGTCTTCACTTTCACATTTACATATAAGTTTTCTGATAAAAGTATTTAACACATTTTTTCAGAGATCTTTTTTAAAATGCACAAGTTTTTTGTATGGGAAAGTCCATGAACAACCTTTATTTACCAAGATACCTGGTGAATTAGGGAAAGTCCCCAGTAAAACCATTCCTTCCAAAATGTCCCTCATAAGAGCTGTAAAAGTTATTGCAAGATTTTCTAATGTATCATTGGAAATTAGTAGGTAATCAAGCAATTACATTGTCATAACAAGTAGGCACAAGGGAGCAGCTATAGTTGCACAGGAAAACTCAACTTTGGCATTTCTGGGATTTATGTTTGTCCGTTCTACAACTTATTTATTTTCTCCAAGTAAATAGAAGTTAGCTTTTAAGAATGCATTAGTACAACATATTTTACATAGAGCTTCATCAGCTTCCATTACTTTTCATTTTTTTTCTTACATTGAAAAACTTGAATCTCTTCCTGTTTGTAGTAATATGATATAGTATAGCATCAGGCTATTTTCTCTACAGGTTATACAGACCTGGTGAGTAATAACTAAATTACAATGTTTGAACAGTGCTCATGTTATATTTGATCAGAGCTGCAGGCTCACTGTGCCATGTACGCATTCCATCCCCAAGGTTTGCATGCTTAAAAAAAAGGCTCATCAACGCTCACAGCTTTGACTCATTTCCTTGGATACCCATTGTGGGTTTTTTTAACCTCTACACAGTTCAATTACTTCCAGTTTCCAACTTGAGGTAGACACATCAATGCTATATTTAATTTCTTTATAGATAGCTTTCAAGGTGTTTGGGTTTGATGTAGATGTGAGGGAAGCAGGACAGCCTTGACTTTAGCTTTTATCTTCAGTTTTGGGTATAGATAATGTTTACATAGATAAATTCTTTTTTCATGGAGTTTTTCTCCACTATTTAACAGAAGAGACCAACAGATCTTACTACAGTGTCATATTTGCGCTTTCATTTCTTTTTTAATCTTTAAAGTATCTTCATATTTCCCCTATTCATGACAGTTTTCTTTGCACCCAACACTATCTGTGAGAGCTGTTATCCAGATAAGTGGGCTGGGCTGGCTAACCTGTACCTTTATATTTGAAGCAGAGGCAAACAAAATTATAAGTAAGATATCTTCCTCATACCTCCTTTTTTCCCAAGTTTTGGGTTGGTTTGGTTTGGTTTTTTAAGATGCTTTAAAAGTTTAGATACTCTCTGTTCCCTACTTACTACAGAGTAATGTGCTTGCTCATATTCTGGGTAGGTTCATTTGGAGTTATTCTTAACCTCTTGAAGTCTTATTAAGCTCAGCCTAAGGCTTTCTTTTCAGACATAGTTCATTTTGTGAATGGTTTGTGCTATTGATTGGACTTGCATTCTTTTATTCGAAAACAAAAAGAGAGACATTACCTTATAAATTTCTGGCTAAATGTTTCTTTAGAAAAACTAATAAAATTCTATTTTGACTTGCTGGTGATCCAAGACATTCTGATAAATATTTCTGTTTGTTCTGCCTTCTGCTCTCAGATAGGTGCCCTCCCACAATATAATTTTGTTTCAGCATCCATTTGCATTCTTAGCACAAATACTGTGTGGAGGGAGAGACAGTTCTATCTAGTTTTCTTTTTTTCCCTGTGTTTTCGTAGAAATGATCTGGTTGACTGGCCAGACTTTGTGTTATTCTCTGTCTGCTATTAAGCTTAGTGATTACCGCAGTGTGGTTTGGCTTATCTGTGGGCTCTGTCTCTCTGTAGAGAAAAGATGTCTCCTAACAAACTCTGCCTTGGAAGATATAAATGAGGTACTTCTTTTTCTCGGTTTTTCTTTGAGGCAACTACCCCCGTATATATTTTCCTCAAGCAGTGGCAAGTGTTCTCATACCCTGGGTGAAGAACAGCCTAGAGCTGACCGATGAAACAGTGACTAAGAGGGTGTGATTGAATGAGAACTTAAACCAAGACTGCTCAGTAAGCATCTCCATGAAGTTCACCATGAAGTTCTCTTCAGCATCTTTGGGGCTCTGCCTTCCTTGGGAGCTTTCTAATCTTTCAACTGGAAAGTCAATTTCTTTTGTTTTATGATTTTCCATCAATTTTGCACTTCTTTCTCCTTAAAGGTCCAACTGTCCCACCACATTATCATTCCAGCATGGTGGCTGGGGCAGTATCCTTGCAACTGGCAACCAAGGGTTCAAAACCACTCAGATTAAGAGATTAAACATACTGTTAAGTAGATTACTAGGGGAAAACTGAGTAGTGCCAACATAACTGTCTGCATAGGATATAAAAAGCAATTTCTACTGTATCCTCTTTGATCTCTGATGTAAAATGAGCTCAATCTTACCTGTTAGTGACGGATGCAGTCGTCAGTGTACCACCTCATATATTCAACTCAATTAGGTGTTTTGATGGCGATATCTTGTGTACTGTAGAGTTCTATAATCTTCAATATGAAGTTTAGATGTGCAGCAGCTGCAGCTGAAATGTTGACCTTGGAACCAGAGAATGGTCCCTGTTTCATTTATGTAAGGGTGTATAAAATACAGCTGCCATATAGTATCTTGTAGAGAGTACAAATAACCTTTGTTCCTTAAGAAGAAAGAAGCAAAATTGAAAATATTAGTCAGTTTCACAATATAGGAACTTGACAAATATAAAAGTCCCAGCTACTTGTTATCCTAGATAATGCAAATATTGCAGCTTTTGAAAAATTTTTTGCTTTGAAAACAATTTTCATGATGTGATTTTACAGCATGAAATCAGTATTTCTGTTTTCTCTTTTAATCCTTTGGACTGGTCTTCTGCTTTCTAACTGTCCCATCCTTAGACTGTAGAATAAAAACAATTTTTACCAGCACTGGTGTGGATGCTCTACACCAAGAGGTAGAGCACTGCCTTTCACTCTGTAATAAGTCAAGATCTATTTATCAAGATTACTTAAGGGACAAAATTTCTATTTGTGCTTCTCATGCTACATACTAAATGCCTGGTTTAGTAGATTCTCAGTACCTGTTCTGTTTTTCATTTTTTTCTTGAAGATTTCTTTGTTTATGGCTTATTTACTAGAAGGTAAAATAATTCCTGAGCTCATACTGGCTTCTTTTAGACAGGTTTCTTTGAAAGCATTCAACTCAGGTTCTCCAGTGAACTTATTTACCCTCAAATTATTGTATCCCCTTCTACACTTCTTTTCCTAGACCTCCTTCTCAAGCCAATGGACAGGTTTGCATTCTGGATATATTTGTACTGATTTTCTTATTCCTGCAGAGGTCTGGAATAGGCCAACAGTTACATTTCCACTGAAATGTTTTCAACATTTTCAGAAAAGTGGGTACCTTCAAAGAGTCTGACTGTGTTTCAAATAGCGAATGGACATAACTGATTTTAATAATGAAGAATATCTAGAATGCGTGCCAATTTCTATGGACTGAACTCACATAATGTCTGCTGTTGAGTTCAATCTGTAGTTTGATACCACATTGTGCTATTGTGTAATACTTTACTTAAATACAAAAGATTTGATAAATAGCTCTTTCTGTTGATATTGCAGTAGGCTTCTTATTTATCTCCACAAATAAGGCGCTTCTGTGCAACTCACCAAGTTTCTACCACATAAAAAAAAGAAACAATGCTGTTCATATTATTGTAGCTGAGCTTCTCAAGCATGTGTTCTGTCTGGACAAATTTGGATTCCTGACAATGAGATGTCTTTATTACTGAGCAAAATGGGAAGCTCATAAAATTGTCATGCCTTTTACTAGTGTATTAGAAAAGAATTACATTTCTCCTACCTGGGATACAGATGCACAAGAAAATGGAATCTTTGTAAATCCTGCATCCTGCAGAGCTGGTTACTGCAAGGTAAACAATAACTTGCCTTTCCAAGCACTACTAGGCATACCTAAATAGATAGTATTCTCTACATAGCAATTAGAAATAAATTTAAGGAGGGATTTTCAAGTATTGCCTATATTTGAAACAATTATTTGTGATACCGCTTTACGTGAGTTACTTGTCTAGGCACAACACAACTGAGGAAAGAACTTAAAGAAAAACATAAAAATCCATCATATGTAGTAATTTTCATCAAAATATGAAGAGATCTTCATGTCAAAAGAGCATCCTTCTGCTTTTACCCCTCCCCAACCTTTACCTCTCTTCCATTGAAAGCTAGATTCTTAATTCATTAAAGTTTTCATTTCAATGAGTCACCGCTGAAATCAAGGTCATAACACGTATTGCTGTGGATAAGAACCTGGTCCAAGAGATTTTCTACAGTAATCTGATAATACGAATGTAATTCGGTGTTAAAGTATCTTGAGGTGTTTGCAGTGTAAATATTAAACATTGATCACCTGCTGATTTCATTTATGAGCATACACATATTCCAGGACAGTGCCTTGAACTTAGGCAGCACACTGACACAAAAAAGAAAAGTCGGATTGAAAAGTCATTAACATTTCTGTGAGTGACACTAGAGTGGAAATTCTCAGGCCAGATCATTTATGACGGGAATAAAATTCCATCATCAACAGCTGCAGCGCAAGGAGCAATACAAAATTTCACCTATTCACTTTGCAAAATCCAGAAATATATCTTGCTTCCTTTTCTATGTTGATACTATCGTGATAATTTTTAACAAAATGGAAAATCTGTGGGTGACACTGGCTGATTTCTTTTCATCTGGTACTATACTAAATAAGTAATGAATGCATTTATTTAGTGAATCATTAAGCTACTTCAGCACATCTAGCAGAGTGTAAATGTTTCAGTGACAAAACCAGCAAGCTAGGAATTGCTTATAAAGAAAACTCAACATACTTGAAACATTTATTCATGAGCTAAGACTTTTTAAAAAAGTACTTGTTATTTATTCCACTAAGAATAAATATTAATTTCATCCAAACAAAGTCTCCATAATATTAGATTTAGAAAAAAAAATTGCAGAAATGAATGATGAATTTCCCACAAAGTGAAAACAGAGAAAACAAGAAAATGATTTAAGCCAAAATTCTTGTCCAAAAGATATGAGTCTTCAAGTATTATCCCATACCTATGTATTTGTAGCATACCTGGGAATGCTTATATCTTTAGTTCTGACTTCCTAAATCTGTATTTGAAAATCACTTACCATTGGCTATAATAAGCTTCTCACAAGTTTATTATCTATACATAAGATGTAAAAAAAATCAGAAAACATTAGTGATGTGTCTTTTTTTTCTTAATAGAGCTTCACATATTTCACACAAGAACATCCAGGGTTACCTTATGTACACAAAATAGATGGGATCTGTCTGGTCAGACTTCAGGTATCTAAATCTTATTAAGTCTGACACGCATTTATTTGGCTGGCAGTGCTGTCTGAAATAGGTCCTAGCTTTACTGTATGCTTTACCTTCCATACTGTACACTTGGACATCTGTTTGTGGGCCACTTATGACTGTTTTTAAGCTGAAACTGCTGTTGAAATCAACATTCATCAAATGACACATTGCCTCAAAGGCAGTTACCATCATGCTGTTTCTGGAGTCAGCAAGAACACCCAGAAGACTATTTGTTGGTTCTGGGTTAGAATTATGGCTTGTTTATTGCAGGTGTCTGTACCATGGGTTGTAAAACTGTCCAAGGGTGCTGGTGTTCAGCTGAGTAGGCCTCTCAGCTTAGTCTGAGTGAGAGGTGTCTATTTCTGTCTGTTCTTAGCTGCATTTTCCTTCCTTTTTATTCTACATTCCTTATCATGTGATGAGATTGTTCAAATGGTCATGACTACATTTTTATGCAGTTAAACTTTAGTTTCCTGAATAAAATTAGATCGCTCTCAGTGTAAGTTTCTGAGAACACCTGCCTAAGAACCCCATCTCTATTACATAGTTAGATGTCTTCTTATGATGATGTATGAGTGATAAAAGAAGTTGCCTCCCTTCAATTTCCAGTTACTGTGTGCACAGTTGGAAAATGTTAATTACTGGGGCCTTAGTTTGTGCTTGCATCTTTGTGCCTAGAGTTGGAGTTTAAGGAGGAGAGGAAATAACAGTAGTGGAAAATAATTGATCCTTAGACATCTTGACCCATCAAAATCTGTGGGACAAAACAGGACACCTTCAAGGATGCAGAGGGTGGTAGTTTTATCTTCTTTGAATGCCCACAGATATTGGGGCAGGGAGGCTCCTGATGACTGAAGAAAAGCAACTGTACTGTACTCAAAAATAGAAAGAAGCACAATACAGTGAACTTCAGTCTATTCCCTAAGAAAATCATTAAACAAGTCTGCTTGAAAGCCACCTCTGGGTGCACAGAGAAAAATGAAGTAATTCATAACAGTCAGCATGGATTTGCTGTGGGCAAATCCCTGAACAACTTGCTCTGAATTCACTGTTGACTCTGCTTTGAACAGAAGGTTGGACTTAAGACCTCCCAGGATCACTGCCAGCCTGAATGATCCTTTGTCTCAATGACAGGGACTGGATTTCCACTGAGGAGGGTGATAAATGGGAATAGTAACTTTCAGCTGAGGAATTACAATTCTTTACACTGTCTGATCCTGTCTGCATGAACAAAATGAGGAAGTATTTTAAAAATTCAGGAGACTTACATATACAGTAATTTTGCCTTAGTTTGATATTTACAAAGCTTTAAGTAATGTCAGTTTAGTGAGTGGTTTCAAATAAATACTTTGTTATATTCATACCTTAGGAAGAGAATCCAGTGCAGAATTGCACTTTATGTTGACTAACTTCTGTGTACTTTTGTTTGACTGTTTTAAAGGTACTTCAAGGCAGTTTGCAAAATTTCCACTTAGAAATTGAATTACCTACAGAATAACATTTACTAAGAGTAAGGCAAAGGTCAAAAGTTTTGAAAGATAATGTTACAATTGTGTGGTAGCTTTTGTTGACAACAATTATGCTGTAATTGCTGTGCTTACACTGTGCAATTTTATTTTTCTTCCCCTGTGAATTAATTTTCAGATAAAAAATAATAACTCAGATCAGTAAATATATCTGAACGGCTATTTATGAAATAAAAAGTTTTGTAATCTCCACATTCTAGTTTGGACCTTGTTCACAGTTTACTGAACTGGTGAAAATTAAATTTTTAGAAAAGCAGAAGTCATCTTAGGGGCTTGCCTATGCCTATATGTCCAAATGCTGTCTAGTTAAGCAATTAAATCTGTATTTGGGTAACTGTGAGTGGAAATCTTTAAAGCCATCTAACTTAACTTCATGTGTCTGAAAACTGAACCTCTGAGACCTGGATATTCACCATCTTTTCTGTTCATAAGCAAGTGAGAAAAATAAGATTTTGTTGAGTGTGGAATATGCAAACTTACTTCACAGAATCACAGAATGCCTGAGTTTGGAAGGGACCTCTGGAAATAATATGGTCCAACCCCTCTGCTCAAGCCAGGCTACTTAGAGATGGTTCCCCAGGATCATGTCCAAATGGCTTTTGAATATCTCCAAGGAGGGAGACTCCACAACCTCCTTGGACAACCTATGCCAGTGCTCCACCGCTCTCACAGTGGAAAAGTGTTTCCTCATATTCAGAGGAAATCTCCTGTGTTTGTTTTTGCCCATTGCCTGTGATCCTGTCACTGGGCAGCACCAAATAGGGTCTGGTTCCATTTACTTTTACTCCATCCCTTCATGCATTTATATACATTAGTAAAATTCCCCCTGAGCTTTTTATTCTCCTGGTTGAACAGTACTAGCTATCTCAGCCTTTCCTCACTTCAGTTGATTCAGTCCCTCAGTTATCCTTGTGGTCTCCAGTATGTCCATATCTCTGTCATACTGAGGAGCCAAGAACCAGACACAGCACTCCAGGTGTGGCCTCACCAGTGCTGAGTAGAGGGAAAGGATTCTTTCTTCCCTCAACCCGATGGCAACATTACTTCTATTCCAGCCCAGGATACCATTCACATTTGCCGCAAGGGCACATTGCTAGTTCCTGTCCAGCTTGACGTCCTCCTGGATCCCTGGGACCTTTAATGCAATGCTACTTTTCAGCCAGGTGGCTGCCAGCTTGTACTGGTGCCTAGGATTGTGCCTCCTGGGATTCCTGCAGGGCTTTGCGCTTCTCATTGATGAGCAACATGAGGTCCCTGTCAGCCCATTTCTCCAGGCTTCTGGTGTGTCTCTGGATGGCAGCACAAGCCTCTGGTGCGTCAGCGACTTCTCCCGACTCCGTGTCGTGCGGTCTTGCTGAGGGTACACTGTGCCACATCATCCAGGTCATTAATTGTCAAGGATACTTAGATGCCTCAGGACGAGTTGATCTTTACACCGAAGATGCCTATTTCCGTTCATTAGCTATGGAGAACATCTGTTCTTACTAACTCTGACTTAGGCATCTAAATTAGTTAGCTTGGTTGCTAAAACTAGAACAGATTACTCTGCCCTGAAGCAGACAATCTGGATTTTAGAGAAGTAAAGCATTCTGACCTCTCCATGGCTGCATACAACTCTGAATAGTCAGGTTAAGAGGACTATGTCTGATATCACGACATTGTTTCCTACAGCACCCACCCATACAGCTTCTTAGTACCATTTGAAATTACTCACAATGAAACCTGCACTACCCTTTTTAATGATCTATTCATCACGTGTTTGCTCTCATTGTTTGATTTATTTGTTCTCACTGTTCAGTCATGTTCATTTTATACAGCTTTCCTGTTTCACCAAGCCAGAACCTTGTGGAACAACTTCAGCTACTTCAGCTATACCTTGTATCTACACTTTTCTATATTTTCTGAGTGTGGTTACCTTTTCACTTCCTCACTACTTCCAGAAAAAATCACATTTCAAAAAAATTATATCATCCTTTTTTTGTATGTGATTTCTGTATTCAGTGGCAAGAATTATTGCTAATGCCAAGTTAAGGTTTCCTGGTCTCATGCCCTTCCAGAGTGTAGTAAAATCAAAACTGTAGGTAACAAGAGAAATGCAGTTGAGAAACAGGTAAATGTAAATTCAAGTTTTTCTTCCAGTGAATGGAAAAAAAAAACCCAAAAAAAAAAAAACCACCTAAACCTACAGTGTTTGACTTTGTTAGTTTTTGCAGGTAATATAAGGAATTGAGAGATCAGTTAAAGGAGGACCTCTAATACTCCGATTTCACTTCTCCATTGCATGCTTTGCTAACTGTTCTCACTAATACCTTTTGAGCTGGAAAACTGCCATGTGTCTCCACCACTACAAGTTTAAGATTCCATCAAGGATTCTTTCCACCTAATGTTAGACTTAACTGAATTATCTAGGCCGGAAGCCAAGTGTTTGCACATCCCTTTATAATCCGCACAGAGTGAAATGCCTACTGAAGTTCTGGGTCACCCTTTGCAAATACCTCTGTTCATTGAATACAGAGGCATTTTAGTGCCTGTACACCACCATGCACTTAGAATTTCAGCTAAAAATCCAAATATAGGTGAGATGAATCAGGTCTTACTTCTGAAAAGAAATAGACTGGATCATAGAAGTGCAAGAAGGAAAACCATGTTAGCACTTTTGGCATTAGTTTCCCAGGAGGAAAAGAGAGAGGTTTTTTGTTTTGTTTTTTTTTTTTTTTTAAGAAATAAGATTATTTGAAGTTGTTATGTACATATTATATACATTTTTGTACTATTGTGGATAGTTAAACACTCTGTAACATCCTTTTTAGGCTCCACCTATACAATCTTTCTATGGTTCTTTCTAATGGAATGGAAATAAAAATCAAAGTATAAATTATATGGAGGATGGACTTGCTAAGAGGTTACAGAGAGAAATTACATGTCCTAATGCTCAAAATGTTAAGTTGAATGTCATATTGGTTAAACTAACTTTAAATGCATGACAGATGATCTTGTAGTCATCATTCCTCTTACCATCTTCAGTATTTTATCATACAGAAGGGCAGGGTGCACCTAATTTGCATCAAGTTGCAGCATGTTCAGTTGTGACAGTTCATGTGTGTTTTTTTCACTAATTGATCTTGGTTAGTCTGCTACTTGGTTTTAAGAAGAAATTGAGTGGGTCAGGTAGGATACTTGGGAGGGAGATTATACATTTCATGAAGAGCAACTGAGCACCCTCAGGAAGAAAAGGCTGGAGACTGCTGAGTGTTGCAAGGAGAAGCAGGAAAGAGTTATGGGAAGGAGATGCACACCATAAGTTCAGCAAGAAAGAGTGATGTGGAGAACAGAGCAATAGTTGCACCTCTCGCCTTGCAGCCCCAGCAACATGGTGTTAGAGATAACTGTTGAATCGAGGGGTTTCTGTGATAATTAGTTGTCTGCAGTCTTTCTTATTTGCCTTACCATGCCTATGAAGCTCTGCCTTTTTAATAAATGTACTTCTTGTAAGACCAAAAGTGTTCATCTAGCAAGATAATCTTTTAAAGAACATTTTCCTTTTCACTTTTCTGAGTCATAGTTAGACATAGTTGAAGATAAACACAAGTATGTAAAATTTATTCACTTGTCATTTGGGAATTACAGTTTATGATAATACATCAAAAAAAATTAAGCTTGCCCACTCTTTATTTGCACTATGCTACTGCCAAAGAGGATGTAGGTGCCTAGAATGACAGATTAGCCAGGAATAGTCTTTGCTTACTTGTTCCTGATAATCAAGAAAAACTTGTTTCTGTGAAAACAGAATGCTAAAACTGAAAAACAATTGAAAAAAAAAAACCTTCTTTCATTTTCTTACCATTCACTTTATTGGCACACATCACAAATTCTGTCGAATGTTCAAACCTGATGAACTGAAGCATGCCATGTATGTTTCAACAAAGGGTTGCCTTTGTTGGTGAGTCACCAGCAAGGAAAATCCTTGAACAGCCCAGCATTCCCTGAGGACTTCAGAAAGACAGATCTTCGTTTACCATTATCCACTGAAGGGCCAAAAATGCTGAGAAAGGCTGGCAAACAATGTCCATTATGTCCATTACAGGATAGGGGTCATCTGTACATGGCAAGGTGGCCCTTGGGAGAGCGCAGAAGTGTTGTTTATCTGGCAAGAGGAGGACTATCTAAGGTGTCATCTCCATGCCAAGAGCTGTTAAACCTGAAGGAGGCTGATAGCAGGGTCTTGTTGTTTAGGAGTGTGGCAGCAGGGGTATCAGCCCAACAAACAGGAGTAATAAAAAACCCAATTCAAAATTAAAAAAAAATAAAATTAACCCTGCAATATTTATTATTCTGTGAGATTTCATCTGTCCTTAAAACAGCATTAATAATTCAGGAATGTTTTAGTTACTCCTGAGCAGGGTTTACACAGCATCAAGGCATTTCCTACTTCTCACCCCACTCTGCCAACAAGTGGGCTGGGGGTGCAAAGGGAGGTGGGAGGGGACAGAGCTGGGACAGCTGACCCCAACTGACCAAAGGGATAACCCAGGCCATGTGGTGTCATCTTTAACACAAAAACTGGGAGAAGAAGCAGGAAGGGCGACATCTAAACTTATGATGTTTTTCTATCCAAGTCACTGTTAAGTGTGATGGGGCCCTGCTCTCCTGGAGATGGCTGAACACCTGCCTGCCCATGGGACGTGGTGGCTGAATTCCCTGTTTTGCTTAGTTTGTGAAGCTTTTGCCTTTCCTATTAAACTGTTTTTATCTCCACCTATGAGATTTCTCACTTTAACCCTTCCAATTCTCTCCCCTACCCCACTCTGAGGAAAGGATTCAGTAGCTGTGTGGTCCTTAACTGCTGGCTGGGGCTAAACCATGAAAAATGTTTAAGAAAGTAAGAGGTTTTCAATTACAGCAGAACTCCAAAACCATACCAACTTTCTTACTTTAACATATCATGTTGCAAAATGTATACACATAGAAGACAGTACAAAGCAATGCTTGGATCTGGATGCAACAAGAGTTCAAGGTATTTAGAACTGGATTTCAGTTTAACCTATTTAGGTTCAACTCAATTCATATCCTTAATCTCCATGCATTTTTATTCTATAGTTGATAGAAAATATGTTAAATTTTATTGATTAGTTCAATGGATTATTAAAAAGAGGATAAATAGTGCTACTGCTTCATTTTGTGTTTATTTGGTGTTGAATTAGAAAGACTCAGTACTGTTTTCATTTGGTACACTTAATGTGTTTGTGTTTTAAATGTTACCGGTGACACCAATTAGAGATACATCCTGTCATAGTAGGCATTGTGCAAATATTACTTCCTAGAATAAATGGTTTTTATTTGCAAGAGAAAATTCTAGTATTCTTTATAGTTGCAGCCTTGAACATAAAACGCAGATTTTAGGCATCTTGGGAGTTTTGTGTGACATGAGAACTGAATTTGGCTTTTGAGACCTGGAAATGTAAAATAAATCTGGAACTATCTGTGCTTCATTTGAAGCAAAAAAAAAAAAAAAAAAACAAACCAAACCAAACCAAACCAAAACAAAAAAACCCCAAACCCTTGCTAAAATGTAAAACACCTTCTTAACTATAAAACACTGATCTATTCTTTTTTGTAGATGAACAGGTACAGAGGTCTTACCCACTCCCTTTAGATTTTCTTGCATGTGAAACTGGTGTTTGACTGGTTTACTGGCTATCAAGACAATACAGGCAAGTAATTTTCAATTCATACCATGTTACCTTTAATTCCTAACATCCTGCAAATGTTGATACCACCATCCATTTATATGGCTGTTCATTTTCCTGGTGAAATTTTAGAGTACTGAAGGTAACATCCCTGCCTTAATTTGATTATTGCAGTTTTCTATGTACAAAATTATTTTTGTTTATATCCCTCATGAATTCTCATGCATTATATGTAGAAACAGCCTGTGAAATTTCTTCTTAGAATTTATTCACAGTCTCAGAGTCTGAAGTAGAGATTGGCCTGTGTAGGAGATTATATAGAATAGAATAGAATAGAATAGAATAGAATAGAATAGAATAGAATAGAATAGAATAGAATAGAATAGAATAGAATATTCCAGTTGGAAGAGACCTGCAATGATCATTCAGTCCAACTGCCTGACCACTCCAGGGCTGACCACAAGTTAAAGCACGTTGTTAAGGGCATTGTCCAAATGCCTCTTAATCGCTGACATGCTCGGGGCATCAACCACCTCCCTAGAAAGTCTTTTCCAGCGACTGCCCTCCCGGTAAACTAATGGTTTCTGATTTCAAATCTAACCCTGTCTGAAACAGCCTTGAACCATTTCCATGTGTTCTGGCACTAAATACCAGAAAGAAGAGCTCATAAACTCCATGTCTGCTTCTCCTCCTCAGGAAGCTGTAGAGACCAACAAGGTTGCCCCTCAGGCTCCTTTTTCCTAACTAGACAAGCTCAGAGTACTGTGCTACTCCCTGTAAGACATTCCTTCCAGCCCTTTCACCAGCTCTAATGCCCTCTCCTGGACACATTCAAGGACCTGCACATCCTTTTTAATTTGTGGAGCTCAGAACGGCACTCAGTGCTTAAGGTGAGGCTGCACCAATGCTGAACACATCATGATAATCACCTCTATTGCCTGGCTGGTGATGCTGCGTTTGACACACCCCAGGATGTGGTTTGCTCTCCTGGCTACCAGGGCACACAGCTGACTTTTAATGAGCCTGCTGCCAACCAGCACCCCCAGATCCCTGACTGCAGAGCTGCTCTGCAGCCACTCCTCTCCCAATTTAGTCTTGTGACTAGTGTTACTCCATCCCAGTGGCAGAGTCTGGCATCTGGACTTGTTAAATTTCATGCCACTAAGTGGCATGGTTACTAAGTGCTCTGTTCTCTATATCCCTCTGTAAGGCCTCTTGTTGCTTGAGAGACTCAGCGGTGCCTCCAACTTTGTTATCACCAGCAAACTTGTTAATGGTACATTCAACTCCAGCGTCCAAAAAAGTATTGAACACAACCTCCCCCTGAGGAACGCTGCTGGTGACCAGGCAGAGGTAGCCCCATTCACTAGAGCCCTTTGGGTCCTGCTCCTCAGCAAGTTCTTCACTCAGTGCACCATATCCAGAAGAATGCTGTAAGAAACAGTATCAAAAGCCTTACTAAAATCCAGGAAAAATATGTTCATAATTCCCTTCATTCACTATGTGGGTGACCTTATCTGAGGACATAAAATTAATTAAACAGAATTTTTGCTTTGTGAGCCCATGTTCACCGTGCCTGATGATAGAGTTTTTCTGTAAATGTCTTTCAATAGCACCCAGTATGATCTCCTGCATAATTTTTCCAGCTTAGACTAACAGGTCTGTAGCTCCCTGGATCTTCCCTCATGCTCTTCCTGGAACTTGGAATAATACTGGCGACTTTCCAGAGATTTGGGATTTCAGTGAATATTTAAAATTTCTTTACATTTGTCCTTTAGATGCCTTGAATATGAACTTGGAAGAAAATCCTTAAAGTTAAGTAAGTTTCTCTAGAAAACCCATTACAGTATTCATTCCTTCCTGATGGGAATGTCAGTGAAGATAGCAAATGCTGTGGGCTACATCAGAAACTGACGACAATCCACTAAGAAATTAACTGAAACTGCAAAACTACAGGACCTTTTTCAGATATACAGCAGCCATTGTTTCCAAACTTTGAATAACTACCCATTTGCTCTTTTAGAAGACATTGAGTAGTGAGATAAAAAGCATTAGTTACCAGAAAAAAAAAATTATAAACGTTTAATGCCAGAAAAATGTCTGTGGTGTTCTCTCATTTCTTTACAAACATTGTCAGTGAATTAGACAATTCACTTTAGATTATTTTAGGTTAAATTCTATGTGTAACTTTGTGCCAGAGCTCACAGTCTTCTGATCCTTGGATTATAATTTCTCATCGCAGAGCTCCAGCAACACTCAGCAACCAGAAACAACCACCTCCTTTCTTTTTGGCTCCTCCCAGGGCTTGATTTATAGGGCTAATGCCCGCCCTGCAGCCACAGCTGTTTGTAGGAGGTTAATGAGCCAATAATCGGATCCAGGTGTGGATCCTGGTCTTGAGTGAGAGTTTGGCTAGTGCATACCAACAGGGTTTAAATACATTTTACAACATAACTTCTCTAGAAATCCTTATGTAACTCTTGTGCTCCTTGAATAGCTAGTCACAGCAGTCTAAGCAGAAGAAAATCTGACCTAAGTCAGTACTTTCTATACAAAGCAATGTGCTGGTGAATATAGCCATTGTACATTCCAGCGTCTTCTTACCTCTATTTTATAAACAGGTGTATTTAGAGAAGCTTCATTATTTCCTAATTATACTTACTTCCCCCACTTTTTTCCTCATTAAAAACTGAGTAGTCAGCATCTCAGCAATATCATCATCACTAATTTTCTTCCTCTTCATTTTTTAATTAGACTCTTTTGCTCTAGTTGTTCTTTTTTTTCTCTGCATACAGAAGTAGTTCTTCTTATTTTTATTTCTTTTGCCTAACAATATTTTTTGTTAATAATTATTTGTTCAGCATTCATTTCATGGTCAGGAATGATAAGGCTTAGTGTTTTTTGATTTTGTGCATACAGAAATCAAGAGACAAGTTAAAAGACAAAAGCAGAACAATTTAAGTCCAAACTTTCAGCAAAGCAAGCCTGGTTTAATCCTGAACACTCTTAGTAACTTGCCCTTCATGAACCTCTTTGTTTTTTAAGAGGCATTCAGGAAACAAAGTGAATCTAGAAATACTGAAGATGAAAGACCTCCTATTCATATGATTCTGACAGGTTTACTAAAAGTTGTGTCGTGGCTACGAGGGAGGCAAAGCACTTCTGTGCCTCTGTTACAGCAACCAGAAAGATAACTGTCAGCAGATTTGCTCTGGCTTGCATACAGCCCTGGTGGCAGAGTGCCCAAAGCACCCTAGGTGTATTTTCCAGATCCAAATGAATTAAGTCTGCGTTTGTCTGTCTGAAATGATTTTACATGCACAAATACAAAGAATGTCCCAAAGCTACATTATATCCATGCTAGTTGTTGTACATAAGTAATAAAATTAGTGTAATATAATTTTGGTACAGTACAGTATGCACAGTACTGTAACCTTCAGAAGCCTCAGTCAGGATGAGGAACTCAGAATAGCAGATACTCTATGAAATACAAATCATCATACAATTCCTGTTCCTTAAAAATCATATGTATTCAGGTAAGCACAAAGCCCCAAATATTTGTCACATAAGACTTCTACAAAATGCTTCAGGTGAAAATGTACTCCATGTGTCCCTTGATCATTTTATTCATTTTAATTTGAGCAATTTTTGCAATTTTTGGCATTTTTTTCCTGTCCTTCCTCCTGGCTTCCCTTGCATTTTGCTAAGTAGCTTTTCTTCTGATCTCAAGGTTATTCCTACTCTAGTTCTCTTCCTGCTCACATGCTTTTGGCATATTTCTTTGTTCTTTTTCAGTGTCTCCTGCTGCTGTCTAGCCATTTCCACAGACTAAGGTGAGTGGAAAGTGATTAATTTCATTTTTGTACAAATGATGCTTTGCGTATCTCTCCATCTCGGAAACAGTCTCCAAACTCCTCCCTCTGATGACAGTGTGCAGTTATGCAGGCCTCCTCCAAATCATTTTTGCCCTTTAAAGTGAAGTGTTTCTCTGTAGTACTATGCTACTCCCTTCAAAGATCCTTTCTTCTGTGCTGGCCTTCCCAGCAGATCATGTATTTACTCCCATTTATTGTCATTACACTGAACCCTCTTAGTAGTATAATGTAATGTTCCCTCATTGGTTTGTGCTTTCCCTATATCTCCCAAGTGCCTGCTAAAGAGGAAATTGGTATGTGCTTTGAAGGTCATGCAAAGTTCAATTTTGGTGTTATCAATAGCAAACCTGCCTTCCTGTCCAAAATATCCAATGAGCAGTCTTTCACTTTCACTCTTATTCTTTCAGACACTGGCTCTTTACTACTTCTCTTTCTCACTGTATTCAGGACTGAAGCTAAATATGTTTCACTTGGGCTCCTCCTTCTGATGACATATAGCTCCTTTTGTTTAACCCATACTCATTTCTTGCATCAACAGCTAATCTTAAAAGCCTTCTAGGGAAAAGGAGAAAGACTGCAACAGGCAACAGCATTTTTCAAGCTTAGATTTATTTTCTAATCTTCCAAATCACATGCATTTCACGTCTCTAGCAGCCCTGCTGGAATGTTAGACATTCATCAGGGCTGCTGACATTACTCAATAGTCCTTCCTTTCCTTTAGCATCCTCTTTTCATCCAGTCATGTGTTTTTTTCTTGCTTTCTCTTTCACTGGTCTTACAGTGAGCAACCGTGGGGAAGTGAGGCACAGATGAACAGCAAAGATAGAGAAAGGCAGAGAACACAAGTGCCTCCAGTATAAGGGCTTTGCCTTTCAATCCTGCTCTATAGGCAACCCAGCTCTTAAAAACAAATGCACTACCCAATATCATATACTCACATGTACTCGTGTGAACATCCTACAGCAGCTGCAGGTGTCCTATTGCAATTCTTGCCACTCTGGTATTGCTCAAGCCTGCCTGATGCACTGAGGCCTTCCATAAACCGGACACTGTTCTTCTGTCCTATGCTACTGTCTAATGCAACTAAATCAGTTTCTCTCACCCTTCCTTCCCCAATTATCGTCTCAGTCTCCTGCGTGATCCAGGCTCATCCCTCTATATTCCTCCCCTATTATTACAATAAAAGTTTAAATTGTGAAGGCCATTTTTCTGAAACGTGCAGATTTAGTGTGCTTGAATCTCCACTCTTATCATTTGTCAGGCTAAGAGAGCAGGTAATTCATAATCTTCATTTTTGAGGAACAACAGAAATGGAACTGCAAAACTCAGCAATTCTACACAACCTCCATCTTTACTCATATTTTCTAATTTTCTTTCCTTCCCCAGTGCCACCTATGTTTCACCCCACAGATTCTGGTAATGCCTCCTGTGAAAAGACATACTACAAAGACAGTAGTGTCCTCTGCCTCTATTACTTATGTGGAAGATGAGTCACTGTACAAACATTATAAGATTAGCATCCTGTCCTCTCACAGCCTACACTGTGAAAGTCAATATGGTGGCCATTATCCAGATTGTGTGAGTGGTGCCAGGAAAAAAACAATAATTCTCCTGCCAGAGCTCTATGTTGCAGCTTTATTACACTGATCCTTTTTCCTGAATGTCATAAATATGACATGTTGCTTAAATAATTTTTCTAAAGAAAGTTCAGGATGAATAATACGGTGTTATTGTTCTGTAGTGCTGTGCCTGTATTCTTAAGGTTGGGGATTTTTTATTTGAACAAATATAAATAAATAATGAATCATCAGGAAATATTTGTTCATAATTCAAATTCAACTGGACAACACTGAGAAACTGAGCACTGCATGTTTGTGCACACTTTCCTGTTTTTTACCAAAGTGAATCTTCATTGGCAATACTTCTCATGTCAACAAATCTGAAAAAACACCCCTTGCCTCTTAGATGTTTATTGGTTTGGGTTTTTTTAGATTTAGAATCACACTTTATTTTTTATGATAATAATGTACTTCCTGATAAATTGGTGATATATGTTGCTGCTGGAATCAACCTGAACTTCAGGATGCTTTGATTAGCAAAATACTGGAAAACCTTTCTCTGCTAACTTTTTATTTTTTGTAACAATTTTAGAACCTGCTCGTATAGAGGAAGGAAAGAAGATATTTTAAGGAATGGCATAGACGTTTATATGATCATCCTTTTCTGAACACTAAGTCATTTTTTCACTATCTTTTTCTTCATGGGGATATAGATGTTTGATGCTCCCTCATCTCCAAGTACATTCATAAAGCTACACTTTTTTATTTCTTTTTTATTTAGAGATGAGAAAGGACAATTCAAAATCCAAGAAACCTAGATTCTTGTTCCTTATGTTCCTGGGACTACGTTTATTTTTATACATAATTCTTATTGGGTAAGAGTGAAATTATTTGCAAGAGGTAATGCCTTTAGAAGCTGAAGTGTGTCAGCAACTTATGGAACTGGATTTTTAAGACTTTGTCCAAACAGAACACTTTCATAACTGAGAAAAATCAGTTTATACGTACACAAATAATTTACACTTCCTTTTTATAAGCTGAACACCTTCAGGCTGCAAGTAAAGAGGATTTTCCTAGATCTGAATAATTTGAGTCATATTTCTTGTTTCTACTGTAATTTTTTGACAGCTTTTCTTGGTGTAAATACGAGAACTACATGCAATATTCTACTTTGGTAATGTTGTATAATGAGGGAAAAATATAATCTCTCAACTCTTCTCAAATACTCCTCTGCATTTACATTGACGAGTGATGCTGGAATATCATTCTTATCTGCTTGTCCACTGTGTCTCTCCCCTTTCTGAGCTGTTGCTTTTTGGTATATAGTCCTCATTCTACAGCTTTGTCAAGCATGTTTTTCCTTAGAAGGGTACTCTTTATTGAGTAATATGAGACTGGCTTTCCACCACTATTTACCAAACTTAATTGTAAATAATAATTTGAAAATTGTATCTGTGATATTATATGATTTATTCACATTCATTTCTGAAAGCACAGAATTGCATCTTACATTTAGTAATGTCTGCACAGGCTGAAGCTGATTCTGAGTTGTGGGACCTCAGTTTGATAGTTTAAGGAGCTAATCAACAATGTTGGCTTAAGACAGTTTTACATCCTGCATGCCTGTATTTCCCAACCCTGTGAAGGAACATGCTGCTTTTTTCATTGTGTCCATTGTATCAGTGAATTAATACGGGCTTAAGATTACTCAACCCATTTTTTAAACTCAGGACCTTGACTAAAGCAGGCAGCAAGAACTTCTTAAGCTGACCTTCCTGCCAAAGCTTTTGTTTATTGTGGAATTGCCAATTCCTTTAACACATGAGTTATTGATATTTCGAACTTGAATAAACCCCAGAAACCTAACATGTTATGCATATTTTAATTATTTTCCAGAAAATGTGGTACCACCACATAAACTGCATCCATGGATAGCTAATGTCAACCCTTTTAGTTTCAAAGAAGCCCCGGAGAAATCCTTTATGCCTAAAAGGCTTATTCTATGTTGTGAGACATATTAAAAATTAGCTTGTGTAAATTGGACTGCCAATGCATTTTCAACCACGCAAATATGAAAAGGATTTTTATCTTAAGCAAAATACCTTTCAGGGGTGCTAGAAAATATTTTCTCTCTTCACTAAGCACAGGAAAATGCATCTTTAAAGGTTAAATAAGTAAAAAGGAAGGCTAAATAACAAAATTATGCATTACTATAGTATTTAATGTTCCCTATAATGTGTTAATGGTTTCCTAGTAACAAAGATAAAGAAAAAGATAAAGGTATTTGAAATGGGATAGAATGCTGTCTACTGTAATTAGCAACTATTCAGCTTCTTAGAAAATTGAGACCATGAATGCCTACTTCATTTGTCTGCACTTGATTACTGAAGTCTTACACATTAGAGTTGTTATTATTAGAGTTGTCTTTTATTATATTTGCATCTTAGATATGATATATTCAAATGATCCATGAAGTTAAACAGCAACAGATAGCCTGAATAAATGGTATGGAAGTAGCATCTCTTCCTAAAACTATCATAAAATTTTTGATAGAAGATATTTTTAAATATTATGTCTATATATAAATTATAATACACATAAGGTATTACATCAAGTTTTAAGTGTTTTAACTGGCTTAGAAGGTCTCAAATGCAACATGTAAGTGAATACTTAAAGAGTTTTCTTTCATTTGAAGGCAAACTAGGGTCTTGCAAGAAACAGAGTCTCATGATGGGCTTTTATATATATGACTTTGGTAAAGCTAGACTTTATTGAGAGTAGAAATTCTGCTCTGTTTCCTCTGGCAGAACAGTTTTAATATTAACGTTTTATGTTTCATAGCATCATAGTACTTCAATCTGAGAAAGAAAGATTTCCAAAAGTGAAACAAGGGCACGAGGATAATTCTGCTTCTGGAGTTTAGAGAGTAATATCCTTTCCTTCCACTGACTAAAGGTCTTATAGGCTGTGGTATCATTCCCTGAACAGAGTTTACTAAAAAATGTATCTGCATTTTCATCAATTTTGCCTTTGTGTCCATAGTAAACCAAGCACAAGGATTTCTTCATATTCCAAATTCTCCCTAGTATATCCTAGCATGTCCTTACACAGACTCCTAGTTAAAATGTCGCAGATCATTAAATTATACTTATCATTAACACTCTAGGGCCTGTATTGTGCACAGCTTTGACATAGTAGCCACACTAAAGAAAATTCCCAGAATTCAAGGCAGTATGTATTGTTCTTTACTCCCTTGAATATGCTTCTAATTTATTTCTTCTGCTACTGTTTACAAAGATACTGTGGCATATTCGTTTATATTACCAATACATCTGTAAGGACAGGGTAGAAACTTGTTATTTGGAAGTCCCATAAATTTTTGACATTGGCACTATATCAAAGACTAGTCGGTTTGAAAATACATTTTTGTTCATGATAAAATAGAGGATCAGGGAGATGATACGGACACACTAACATATGACTGATGAGGATAACTGAAACAGCAAAAAGCATTGTCAGCCAGTGCTTTGCTTTCATGCTTTGTCTAGACTCAAAGTCCCATGCAGTAGACTCAAACAGACTAATACTGACTGTATCTGAATGATAAAACCCCATGACATTATAATTACATTTTTGTGATATCCATGAGAGGCATTTGCCAATGATGTGCCATATAAGGAAAGCTTGGAATCAGGCTTTTTTAGCCAACTGTTTCATATCTGGCTATGTGACTGTATAAAGAAATGCAGACTGTATTACCATGATAAACCTTGTGTAAACAGAAAAGAAATGTGAACTATACTTTCTAACACACCAAGTTTTCTGAGAAATGTGAGACTGAAGGGAAAGTAGTTATCTGTGGAGGAGTTTCACTCAGTTGATGAAACCAAATGGCTTTTCCTTTGTGTTTATTTGCTATTTTGTTGTTCAGAAAGGTAAAATTTTCACATAAAATACTTTGATTACTCTAATGCAGAGGTTTTGTGTATGTTTTTTTCTGAACAAAAGCTCACATAGACCGAGTTTTTTACCTCAAAAGTTCTCTATTTATTTTTCAGTGGTATAGAAAAATGCTATCCTCCTGTGGTGGACTGTTTTGTCAAAGTAGGATGTATTCCATTTTCTTGTGTACACACCATTTTAATTCTAAGACTGCAGAAGAATAAATGCTTTCATTTTGTCCTCCGTCTTGTTTTGAATCTCCAAATCAGCATGTATACAACAGTAGGCCAAGAATGGTCTCAAGCACCAAATGTACCAGAAGGTCATGGTGGTTCTGGGGATTTTAGAAAAGCGAGCAAGCAGCTCCAGTATGTACACAACATCTGTAAACATCTGTAAGATTGTTATATCACAATTTAGAATGTGTAGCACAAGGCTAGACTGGAACACTTGGCAAGGCACCTTCTCCTTTGAATAGCACAAGGAAGAGAATAACAGATGTGAAAAAGAGAGACAATTTAGCTCATCCTAAGAAAAATGTCGATGCAGGTAGGAGTTAAATGCCATTTTCCAGTAAGACAGAGGGACCTAAGGTGACTAGTTTAATTGGCCAAAAAAGGGAGAGAATAATCTGTTTGTGATTATTTGCACAACAATTCTGACCTCCAGTGAAGAAATATTTATAGGTGTGAAGCATTTATATCCTTTCTGATGGATCAGAGAAAATAATTTGCTGTTTGGAAACATTCAATTTCATGGTGCAACTTAACGAGGGCTTACTTTCATACTGAAACAAAAAGGTTTCTGAGTTGACCAGAGAATGCAAGCCACTAGACAGACGTCTTAGCAGTGTATGAAGTTTAAGGGAGAAATACCCAAAGAAATAAATTGGATTTTTTTTTCTTCTTGGTAGGGGGTCATGATTTCATGAGAATACAGTGTCATTGGATGGGACTTCATTTAATGATGAGAGTAATTTGTTGCTCAAAGTGCTGCAGCATGGTACAGAAAAAACCCCAATATATACTATAAATTCTAAAATAATTTTGCTTTTATTATTTCATGCATTTCTCTTCTTTGTTTTTGAGAAGGTTATTCATGCGAAAGTAAATGGCTTAGCCTAAATATCAGAGGATGAGGGAGGACAGTTGAATTAAAACCAGTGCGACTCAAGGGAGGTGGAGTGAGATCTGGCTGAGAAGTGGAAACAAATCAGAAGTCATCTACAGAGTTAGGAAAGATATTAATTTTATTTGAAGTGTGTAATAATTCTGGAGAAAATCTTCAAGACACTGAGCAGTCTACTTATGTGAATACTATTGAAAAAAGTAGCGATACAGAAAACAGGCATTCTGTGGTGTTTGAAAAATCAAGATTTTCTAGTATGTTTTCTAAAGACTGAACAAGAATGAGGATTAGAACTTAATCAAGTTGTAGTATATAGCAAATGAATTCATATTACAACACTAAACTGGTATCTGCACAGGGCTTTGAAAACTGAAGCACCCTAAGTTATAATTGATGGATATTGGTTTTTATTTAGAAAATTTTAGTTAAGGTTAATAGATATTTGTTTCCATACCATTCCACCTCCATTCTTTTAAAGGCAAATCATAGTTACAGGGCCAGAGAGCTTTTACCAGTAATAAATGAGAAGAAAATTGTGGTGGTTTTTGCTGGAATAGGGTTAATTTTCTTCACAGTGGATAGTATGGAGCTCTATTTTGGATTCATGCCAAACACAGCGTTGATAATACAGAGATGTTTTTGTTATTGCTGAGCAGGGCTTGCACAGAGCCAAGGCCTTTTCTGCTTTTTGTCCTGACATGCTGGTGAGGAGGCTGGGGGTGCTCGGGAGGCTGGGAGGAGACACAGCCAGGACAGGTGCCCAAACTGATCAAAGGAATATTCCAGACCTTGGGGGGGAAAGGAGGAAGGGGGAGATGTTCGGAGCAATGCCTTTTGTCTTCCCAAGTCGCCATTACGCATGATGGGGCCCTGGTCTCCTGGAGATGGTGGAACACCTGCCTGCGAGCAGTGAATTAATTCCTTGTTTTGCTTTGCTTGAGTTCAGAGCTTTTGCTTTCCCATTTAAACAGTCTGTATCTCAACCCACGAGTTCTCCAGCTTTTACCATCCTGATTCTCTCCCCCATCCCAATGGTGGGGTATGGAGCAAGTGGCTATGTGGAGTGGCTGTGTGGGGCTTGGCTGCTGGCTGGGGTTAAACCATGACAACAGTGAGACTTCAATAGCCTGCTCATATATTGCTTCCCTTTTTTCAGAATGCTCTGGTGCCGAAAGTTTTCTTCTTCTGTAAGAAATCTCTTATGTGAGAATGGGACTGGATACAGTGCATATCTCTTGAGAGTGTACTCTAAAGTACTGAACAGCATTCAATAATCAAATGTTTTTGATTGACTATGAGTCATCTCCTAAGGGTAAAATTGACATACTTGGGATTAAACTTTTCTTAGTGATCGTCTGAAGAGCAATAAGGAATAATTTGAAAAGACTTAGTCTTTATGTACTTTTTGTACAAAGTCTTAGAGCAACCTATTTGAAAAACCACCCTCAAAAGTCTGTTTCAAGTTTTGCATGCAATCTAATGCATTAAAGTACTTGGAAAGAACTTTATAGTGGTATGGATATTCACAGAATTCACAGTCCATGGATTGTGACAACTTAGAGTTGAGTCATTCAATGGGTAGAAAAGCATTCTAACAGAGGGTGGTACAAAACATTTTTCATGATCTGAAATGCTGTAAAAGTTGTTCTTTTCATCATTCAGTAGCTCATTCTGTTTTAAAAATATCTCAGGTAAGGCAGATGAGCCTTGAAAGATTTCAAATTATTTTGTTGCAACAAAAAAATAAAATGAGTGGAGTGGAGGTTCCACTTTGACACCCACAGTGCGTATTTTTCAATAATCAAATTGATGACCTTTTTTGCATATAAGATAGCAATGAGAGCTATGTGTACAAATATCCATTTTGGACAAATATGTCCAAATATGGGTTCAGAAAAGACAGGTGTTACAGGAGCATATATCACAGTTTTCTTCTGAAGTCTCCAGATATTAAAAACTTGTTGTGCTTAAAGTGGAGAAGATTTGGCAAAGCAATCCTACAGGTATTCTCACTAGGGAAAGTCCATTTTAAGCATTTTCAAATCTGTTCATTCAAGTAATTCCTTTCTCAAGTCAAACAAGGCTCCTAATTCCCACCTTTTTCCAGGAAGGGAAAGAAAGATGCCACGCTCCTTGTGGTAGGAGTCAGTTTCTGATTTTTTTTTCCCTTCCCAGTCAGCTTTCATAATAGCTCCTTAAACCAACTAGGCTTCACAGTTGTGGTGCCTGTTCTCAGTGGGTGGCCCTTTTATTCCTTTTGAGTCCTGGTGGGGAGCCTATACAATCACAGCAGGCAGTACATACAATTCTACTTCTGAAGTGGCAGCAATATGGTGAAACTGTATATAAACGTTCACACAATATTTTTAATTTATGCATTAAAATGAATTTAATTATTTACAAAAAATTCTAAAATTTTATGTGACATTACAATTGCTCCTTACTTTATGCCTGTTAAAGAGGAGCACAGATTGTAAAATCATGAAAACAAGGTCTGAATGAGATTAGAGGAGTCTCTTTCAGACATGTTGCAGCTATACCAAATCATAAATTATAAAAATTTCTCAGGCTTACTACTTACAGAGTAACATTTCTGAAGATTTGTTATTTTTATTTTTTCTCTAAAAGTTTATGTCCAAATTTGTAATAAAATCAAATTATATGAAATTAAACTTACCAACATTCAAAATTATCTACATTCTCTATTCCTTTCATAAATGTATTCATCATAATGGATTAATACAAAAAATACGCTCTTCTTACTATATAACATTGACTGTACTGTTTCTTGGCCAAATGTACCTCTACATAATGAGACTTAAAATAAAATAGTACATGGATCCTACTTGCTTCCTTCAGTCAACTTCCTATCACAGAAATGGCTAAAACTGAGTGGATTAGTGGAGCAGCTTCAAAACAGCTTGAGATGATGTGGAAACAGGAAACATGAAATAAAAGATTGTGCATTGCACGTCCACCTACAAAAAAATATATCACCAATGTCAATGTACCCAGGTATTTGCACACAGCTTGTATGTGTTTGTATAAAACTTGTTCCTCCATTCATTTCTGGCTGTAGCTCTGAGTTGTTTTGACAACAGAAAGGAGAGTTGCTAATGTACCCAAATTTCTTGGTACTGACAGCTCTTTGGACTGGTAGAATGTCAATGAGCCCTCTATATGTAGTCACCTCTGTCAGTCAATTGGAAACCTGGTCTATAAAAACCCATAAAAATTTTTCTTGGGAAACATGTATAGGCTTTCCAAGATTTAAGACATACTGACTGTAAATAACATCAGCCGCAGTATGTCGAGAGTTATGAATCCATAAAATTTTAGGAACAAATTGTATTTGTAAGTGTATATAATCTCTCAAACTGAAAACTTATATATTTTAATGAATTATTCTACCTTATACAATGTCCTTAATTTCCAAGAAATAGTTATATCAGTATTGTATTCTTTCCTGTGAAAGAATATCCGGTAAAATACAGGTTTCAGCACAATAAAAACAAGTGACTGCACTAGAATCTGAGCTGGATATATCTTTATTACTAATGCCTTTAAGCCATCTTCAAAACTAGCTGCTGTAAAATGAGTGTGCCTTCATTACTGATGCAGTCTAGGTGGGTAATCTGTGCTTCTCCCAAGACTAATTCTTTCCCTTGTTTGACCTGTTTGATAGTTCCATGGTTTTCCTTTCTGTCTCAAGAGGTTTTCTGAGATGTGGAAGAGTACACATGTGGCATGAAGTATAACAAAAATGCATCTTGTGCTTTTCCCTGAAGGCGAACAGTTCATCCTTGCATGGTCATCACAGTGGTGGGATCTGTCATTGGCAAGGCACAAGCAGGAGATGCACTCGCACAAAGAGTAGCTCTTTTTTTCCTGTGAGGATAGTAGTGGGGAAAAAAGTCTCTGAGTTGGGATAACATCAGGACTATGTGTCTGACCTTGTTTGTGTGTCCACTGGCTCAGATGCCCAGGGATGCTCTTGCCAGCCTGTTTCTTAGGAGGCAGTTTTCTGTACTGCACACCAGTAGCCACCTCTGTTTGAGACTTGATGGCTGCATTCCCCAGTAGGTTGTGCTACAGTTGTAACAGCTGAACCCAGAGGATGCAAAGCTTTGGGCCTCATACTGCTCACATACATTTCACATCAGTACCTATGCTCTGCACAAATGCTTTAAATATTTACAGCTCTGTATGACAGCATCCCCCTACTACTTCAGCATTCCACAATCTTCTAAATACCAGTTTTCTTTACTCTTTTCTCAGGGTTTTTTCCTACCCCTATCCCTCAAATACTGAGGGAAAATTGGGTTGTAGGGAAAGGAGAAAATTTGTCAAAAAGGTCAATACTGAATCTTAAATAAATCACATCAAGTTATGACCCAGGCTAAATTTCTGATGTGGGCTCTACATCCTTAACTTGAGTTCAAGGCAGCTCTGCAGCCAGCATGTAAACTAAAATTTCCCTGTTGTTAATATATGAAAGATATCAGTCATATTAACTTGGCCTAGCACAAGCTGAGTGCTGTGTTTAAAATAGCCGAACTCATTCAGTGTTTAAAACAGGAATGTTATATTTTGTTTGTCTCCCTTTGCTGTGAGGCAAGAGGTGAACTTTTTCCATGTTTTTATTCATCCCATTTATGCATAAGGTATTTCATGCCTGAGCAAAATACTCTCAGTTAAGCTATTAAACACTCAGAGTACACAGATATTTGCAATATAAGAAAAGAACATCTCAAAACCCCCATAATTTAAAATGTACAGGAGTTTTTTACAAAGCTGTTCACTGGTTCCATTGATTCCACTTCAATTTTTCTTAAATCCTATTTTGTCAATTCATACTCCTGAAGAAAGACTTTTGCAGTGGAGAGTAGAAAGTTTGGTGAATTTGGTGCGTCTGTTGACAGTATTCTTAATTATGAATTGTGTCTTTGAGCAATAACAAAGGTTCATATATATTATGTGCTTATATTTGCAGTTTGCATTTATATGAATGATTAACTGCTTTAAAACAGCTATTTCCTAGGCACACATTTCCAGCATTAATCCAAATTTATGCCTTGTAGAGGATGACCATTTTTTCTGGAGGCCCTGTGGGCATCTCATAGCATTGTTGGGGAAAAGATCAGATTCTTACGAATTCCTTTATGTACTAAATCCTCTAAGTCCTCTAGGACTTTCTAAAGGGTAGAAAGCTTATTGAGCATGAATTCCCCCTCAGCAACAGAGACCACTGATTTCTTACAGATTAATAATTTCTGATGTTAGTATGGATTCTTCAGTGTAATATCTAAACCAGCCTTTTCTGGCTATAAGATAAGTGTATCACCACTTGTCAAAAGCGGCAGCTCCAGGGAATATGAATTACTCGGCTGTGCCCTGACTCAGTGAAAGGTAATGGAGGGGAGGATAGCTCACAAGTGCCATGTGAGAGGCCGGCTGAATGTCTCCCTGGTAAATGAAATGGCAAGACCCATAGGACTGCACTGCTCTCTCAGCTGAGCAGCATCTGCCTAGTTTTCTGCTGGAGGCCACCACCTCCGTGAAAGTCTGGTAGATCTGGTGTTGATGATGTAGCAGAATGGTTGGCCCAATATTTGAATGAAAACCTAGAGGGTGTTCTGCAGACTGACCATCCACATTGTTGCTCACGGGCTGGGAAACACTTCAAGGTAAGTTAGTCCTTTGTATGGAGGAAACATCACAATGCCCGGCTTCAGGGTTGTGGTGAATGTGGCTGTTATGGAAAAAGCTGAGATCCCTTTTCAGCTCTGGTGTCATTGACAGACTGTCACTCCTAGAAAGCACACAGAAGAAAGCACTGCTGTATCTGAAGCATAGTCTTGAGTGACTGGGTTAGTTCATGCACACACGTACTGGAGGCACATTGTAGGTAGCAACTGGTGCAGGTAAAAACATGAGGTAATCCATACCTAGGTACTGGCCTGGCACGGTATTGTCTGCCTTGAAACACACCTGGCTTCAGCCTTCAGGTGGCAGGACAGGCACATCTGCTGATCTCCGCATTTTTCCCATGCTGTTCCGGACCAGCTCCAAGGGCATGTGCTGTTGGGACAGATCTGCCTTGGGACAGACTGTAGACTATGTATTAAAATCCACCGTTGATTTGCTATTTACATCATTCTCTCTTTTTAGAATTTAACAAACTACTGAAAGTCTTGTTTCTTTTTACATGATTCTTAATACCTTTCTTTCTTAATTTTCAAAAAAATAATTATTTTTTCTTTACAGTGGAAATGGATGATAAAACAATGTTGGCCCAGCTAGGGGGTGAAGCACTGAATGTTTTATTTTGAGACAAAAGGCACTCATGTTATAATATTGTTCCAGTTTATTTTCTTTTAAATCAGGTGTCCAATTGCTTATTCTGTGTCTGCTGTTGGTAGCGATAACATTCTTAGGACAACCACTTATTGGGAGTGCCAGTAAACAGCAATTCATTGAACAAACCACAGTTCTATTGGTGACTAGCATGACATACCTGTGAGAGACAAAGGTATGACTTTAGAAATAAAACTTGCTGGTTTTCAAATACCTCGTCTGAACACCTTTGTTTTAGAGGAACTGGCCCATAATGCAAGCAAAAATGATGTATCAAAACAGATTATTTTTATTAATTTTATTAAAAAGACAAGCTAATCTAGAATTAAATATATACATCATTGATTAAAGCTACTATTACTGTCAAAGATTAATTAATAATGGACTAATGCAAGGATTAACTCAAGGTAATAATTGAAATTGAATCAATAAATCAATTGCATCAAATTATCAAGTCACCAAATTATTACAACTACTTAAATTTAATGATGAAGTCAGCAGCAGAAAGAAGCATTTGTTTTTTCGTTCTTTGCTTCTGCCTTAGTGGCTGAAGGAGAAGTTGTTTTCTTTCACTTGAGTCTTAACTGGTGCTCCATCTTTAAAATGAGCACTGATAAAATTTTGTGATGGAAAATTAACCAGGACATGCAGTGAACTAGGTTTTACCAGTTTTACAGAAATATAGAGACTAAAGTGACTCTTTTACAACTCGCCACTACTAGTTAGAACTCATAGCTGCTAAACAAGTCGTTTTACTTCTTCTCCTCAATTTCCTCCATACATAAAAATAGAAAATTTAAGAAACTTAAAATTCATTGGATACTCTGGAATACTGCTGCTTGGTTTCTTTGAGAAGACAGCCAGGAATGACATATTTCACAACTTGAGTTTTTAGTGTCGTATAAATATTCTTTTCTGCCCATACATTTGCACTAGCATGAAAAAGCCGTGACCACATACAAAGAGAGCAAAATAATATCTCTCCCAAAATAAAGGAGGCAACTTCTTGATTTTCCTTGTCTCTCTGCTTTATGTGAATACATATTAGAAATATGATTATTTATTACAACCAATCTTTCATGCAGTGATGGACTAAATATAGCAAACTACTGTATCTTTCAGCCCTTCTTCCTTCGGTCATCTTGTCAAGATAAGAAAAGATTACCTCTCTACTATGTGGTCTTAACTGTTATAGAAAACATATTCCACATCATCAAAGGTATTTTCTATGTGACTTTGGGATTAAGTAGAGTGTTTATGAAATTTAGATATGTTCTGGCCCAAGACCCAAAGGGAGCAATCTTTGCCTTTATGACAATTTGTTAAGTTCCACTCAAGAATTACCAGTAACCTACAAAATCCATTATCAGAACATTGTGATAACATGTATGGGAACCATAATAGAAAAACTAGAACGAATCTTCAATCTGCTCTATGTACCATGGTTCTATTCTTGTAGGAATTACGAAACATCGTAAAACATCAAGTTAAACATGATTAAATTACTTAGTTACTTTCTTACATTGCCGTGATCCAATAAAATCATGGGACTTATTATGTGGCTTCATTCAAGGCAAAAATGTATGGATTGCTTCAATCTAACCACATACAGCTCTATCTCTGTATGGTGGTCTTCCATTTTCTGTAGAGCACATTTTCCATGCTGTGCTCAAATTTGGACTTCTCTGACTGACATAGCAATAAAACTCTGTCAAGCTACTGCCAACATGCCAGTCGTAAGGTGAACTATGTAACAGTGTTTTGTATCATAAGGATGTAAATCAGCAGCAGATATGAAATGCCTACAAGTAAAACATAACAATACAATGATAAAACTTTGTAGTAAAACATAATAATACAATGATAAAACTTCATAGTAGCACACAGATTTCCTCAGTTCGCTACTGTCAGCTCAGGCCTCCAGGGTTTAATAGCTGCATAAACCTTGTAAACAGGAAAGATCCATTAATTTGAATGAATTCAGGCATGGACTTAGGGGGTAGAATTGCATCTCCACAGGATACTCATTCTTTTCTTGCTGTCCCTGAATCACCATGATGTGCGTGGAATAAGATCAGCCTCTTACAGTGCCCACCTCTACCAGCTAAACTCGGCACAGTGCTCAGTCTGTAGTGGTGCAAGGCAGGGCATGCAGCTGGGGATGGGCTGGGGGCATCGTGCAGTTGCTCCGTGTCTGTTTCCAGAAGCTTGTGTCCTCTCCTGCCTGTATGCCCTGGGCATGGCCCACTGCCCAAGACCATTTAATTGCACGGGCTAGGGTATGAATTGCCAACTGCCACGTTTGGCACATGAAAACAGCAATTTCGAGCTTACTGCAAAAGAACTGAAACAGTATGTGGTTGCTTTCAGAGATAATGTAGAAAGCTTGGGTTATAATGTAGCTGACATTCTCTGCACACTGTGCAAATACAGAACCAGGTTTTCAAACATTTAATACTGACTGCTACAGAAAAGAATTCTAGATGTGCCCTTCAGCACAAGGGGAAAATGATGAAGATAAAAGTACCATATAAACATGTATTTTAATTCTCATAGGAAACCCTTCTCCTCATTACAGAATCAGCAACCACGTTTTTCCAGGATTCTTGCAAAAATTTCTTCTGAGGGCTACAAACAATTGTGATTTACTGTGTTAGGTTGCAACTTGTCTGTGGTTTCTCTTGGAGTAGTGGCCTCTCTAATTGTGCTGTGAACGATTTTGGATAGGCCTAGGAAACCATCAAGGAACGAAAGGAATGGGTCAACCCAAGAACACAGTGGCTTATTCTTGTACTTATGCATGGACACACACAGGTGGCCAAATACTAATACCAAGACACTTTAAAAAAAGAAAATGATGATTTTTTTCATGACATTAGTGTGTGGAAGTGGCAATTAGACAAGAAAAATGAAACGCTTAACATTTTTCAAAACAGTTACGTAAGTCTAAAATTACCAGACTCTGCACTACTGTCTGGAGTTGCTGATCTTTAATGGAATACATTCAATTTTATGGAAATGTCTTTTTCTGAGAAATTACTTCATCAACTTTCAAATTTCTGTGGTTTACTCATAGAAAACAGTTGACAATAAATATTGTCAGGTTGTATTCTTACACTAAGCTGACTTATTCTAATGAGATTTCAAACATATTTCACAAAACAGAAAGAGCATACCTAAATGAACATCATACATAGCATTTATGATATGGTTGCATCTTAACCACAGTGTGGATCCTCCTGCCATAGTGACACAGAACAAGACACATTTTGAAGGGCACAGCAGCTTCTTCTTTTCCCATTCAATGGATTTCCTTCGCAGACTGCCAATATTTCATTTATTTTTCTCTAAATGGATGAAGCTGCTGTTTTATCTCTTTGCCTCAACATGCTGTACTGACTTTTTATGCTGTCATTCTGAACACTAAATGAAATGCACTATATTTGCCAAATTCCTAATGGTGGCTTTCCTTTCATGGTGAATTGACATATGTTTATACTATTTTATTGGTGCTTAAAAAATATAGTCTGTTTGAATAAAAGTTCAAAAGCAAGCCACAAAACAGACTATAATTCAGTCAGAAAAAAAACCCCTGACTACTCAATTTTGAATTCGGGTAGGCATTGTGGAATTTAGGCTTTTTTCCTTCATATCAACAAAGCTCTAATGGTTTGTTTCCACTTAGGGTGTAATGGTTCACTTCTAACTTGTATTTCTCTTTGATGGTCAATTTTTTTGTCCTATGTGTATTTAGTTTGCATTTGTTTTGTTTTTATAAAGTGCTTTCAATGAGGACATACTTTATAAAAAACACTTCTAATGCCTACAATTATTTCAATCAGTGCTCAAAGAACTTGTTTTAAAGCAAAATAAATTCAAAATAAAATGGAAAAACTAAATTCAAATTTCTAAATCACAACACAGAAAAGAGAAAGTGATTACATTCCAGATGAAGCAGAAAGATGCCCAAGCAAAAAGGAATAGTATAAATGACTTTAATCACTAAAAGGCTCAGTGAGGAAGTTGTTTGTGGTTTTGGTTAAATACATATCCTATTTTTCACTGGCCTGGGGTTCTGCTTTGCACATGTGGGTATGCAGACTGGAAAAATCATGCTGCTATTCTACAAGAAAGGATAACTGTGCCTTCACTGCCACGGCGAAGACCCAAGCCCCAATTAATTCATATTAATTAAGTAGTTATTAATCATAGTATTGGCTATAGTGTAGTTTTTACTAGTGGTAACTTAATTATGTTAGGAAGAGGAGGCATACATATATATACACACACATATCTGGCAATCTTTTAGGAAACCCTGCAGTAAGGATGTCAGGAATAACAAATGATTTGGGTCCTTTCAAAAAAGAAACCATGACCTTTCCTAGGAGCACTTTGATGTGCTAAGCGACAAGGGCAGGTGGACTTGAAGGCAATCAGAACTTGGACTGAATTTAAGCTATTTACAAGTACAATTTGGACACTTGATCACGGGTTTTGAAGAAAATATAGGAGAAATACAGTGGGGTCATTGCTGAGGTAGAATTCCTGCCCACATCTCCAGTATACAGCGAAACAGTGCAGTCAGGCTTTCAGAGGATTTGGGTATCATTTGGATATGACACAATCCAGTACTAATATTAAATGGCAGGGATTTTTGAGCTGTGTCATGGCTCTTTGTGTTACTGATTCTTTTAAATTGTTATTTCTGTCAAAAACACATAACTTTTTCTATTTCGAAGTTGTTGCTTTAGTTCACTTGTGAACTGCAGTGTGAGCCTGGGGAATAAACCCTTGGAAGAAGATAGATAGATAGATAGATAGATAGATAGATGGATATAATGCAAATCCTTCAAATGCCACAAAGTGATTCTCTGTTGCATGTATAGATACATGCCTATCTATAAAATTACTGTTGCTTTTGTCAAAGAATCTCAGCTAATTCCAGCAAAGTTCTCAAAATTGTTTACTAATGCAAAGCACCCTCATACCCCTAACACACTGAGACCATTCATCAAATACTGGTTCCCTACAAAATATTTTCTTGCTTCATATTTTAATTCACACTAAAGTGATTGATGCAGTTGTAAATTCTGTAAATGACTAAAAATCACTGAAATTAGAAAAACTATTAAAATACTGAAAATCAAACCCTGTGTTCTCAGGCTGCTGCTCCTGCTAGAAAAATCATATCACCAAAAATTAGCAATTTGAGCTATGTATCTTGGCACATCCCCACTGCTCATCTCCAATGTAATGAAGTTGTTTACTGTGAAGAGGAAGAAAAAAACATTGTATCTAGGAAGATCAGTAGGGCAAGTATGGGAAGTCTAACAACTAACTTCTTTCTTCAGCAAGTCTTTGTAAGAAGGTTTCCAGTGACAGTGTAAAAGAAGATAGAGATTAAAACAAATCAAATGTGTCCATAGAAGCAAAATAAAAAATGTCCGTAGCATGCAAGTGCTGGGTACCTCAGAGAGCCATATGGCCACCAGTTCTTTGGAGATTAAAGAAACGAAAGGAAAATGAAACAACTGAAGACATCCTTACTGGATGACTTTCACCATATCTGGTTCATGTTTTATTATCAGCAGTGTAGCTGAGGAATTCCTATTTCTCTAATAAAAAGAGCAACAGTAAATGATTTTGTTACAGATTTCCAGGGTTGCATTGCTAAATCAGTTGTGGGAAGTGAACCCTGACAGAAGCATGTTCAGCCTCATAATGGAGCTAAAGGACTTGGTTTATATGAAGGCAAAAGTTCAGTTGGCTGATGCTGAAAACGCCAACATTTTTATACTGAATCTGCAGCAGTTTTGATGCATTTTTGTTTCCTGTCTGAATCACTATAAGTGGGAATGATGTTTCTTGGAAATGGTTCTCATAGACATGGCTCTGATTGCAAAGGACATCTTTGCCTGGGAAACTTGTATAAGGATTACCTTGTACAAGAATGCAACAGTGACACTGTTATCCTTTAGAGATGTTAATCAGTCATGCTTTGGGAAGAACATGAGGGACATTAGTGGTCACTTGATCCTAAGGCACATATAAAATGAATGCAAGCATTTGGATAACCTTTTTTTGCACTAATGAGCAGTCTTCAGTCTCTTGTAAAGTTTCTGGCTTTAAGAATCTAAGTAGCTAAATCATCTGCAGTTCTGTGGGAAAGAGGTTGTATCTACACCTTGCGCCCAATGTTCAAGAGCCAATGTATCAATGAAAAGCTGTGACCTGGGTAAGCAACATACAAAATCACACACCCCCAAACTGCCACCCACACATTCCCAGAACTTTGCTTGTGATTCAAGATGCAAACAGCTGTGGGATGGTCAGGCTGTTCTAGGTATTAATAAAATGTGGTGCACTCTTCCCCTTACATAGAAGTTCTTGTAACTAAGTTGGAGAGCACATTCAAAAAATGAGTGTTTTCACAAGAAACAAGGGCAATAAATCATCCTTATCTTAAGCATCTAAAAATTAGAAAATCTGCACAATGTAGTCTCCTTTTATTATTAGTGGAAAGGAAAAAAAGCTGTCCTGTAATCAGAATTCAAAAAAGGGCACATTAATCCCAATTTGATAGTGTGTATTTTTGTCTCTTGATCATAAAGTATCATTAGTTCAGGATTAGTTCAAGCTTGACAGTTCGCTTTCTGACATCCTGACAATACAACTCCCACTCTACAGGTCCTCTCCCAGAAGCTTTGTGGTATATTGTTGGTAGAAGGAAAACAATTTTATATTTGAATTACACTGCTAGCCATCTCTTGTACAGGCAGCTAATTTTACTCTTTTTGATGCTTTTCTTTCCTTAATTTTATTTTAATGGCATTTTATAGAAATTTTAAATTCTGAACACTTTCTTAGAATTTTCCATTACCACAATTAATGATAACTTGAGTGTGTTACCTTGAAATTGTCTATTTGGTTTGTGTGCTAAGAAATTCTTCTAGTCAATTACCAAATCCATCGAAGATAGTAATATTTCCAATATTTTACTTGCTATTTTGTATTTCTCTAAGAAACTATGGGCATATATCTAGTTCTTAGTCATCTATGCAGCTGTAGAAATAACACAGCATCAGACATGAAAATTGAGTTAAAGTTGGCAATTTTATTTTTCTGTGTGATCATTAAGTATTTAATATTTCCTTTTTGTCCTTCAGGGAATAAATTTAAGAAAAATCACTTCCCCTCTAAGTGGTCTCACTTCTGCCAAGTGCCCCAAGTAAGCCTTTCCTGTGATAGGTTATGCTTGGTTCCATGGAGATTTTACCTGCTCTGTTTGGAGATGGCAATCAAGCTTGTCCAGAGATTTTGGCCTCCTTGCCTGCCTGATAAGGACCCTTTGTGATAAATTTCAAAATAGCCCATTTGCATTCAAGGTCTTATGTTTGTGTCAAAAAGCTGAGAGTGGAGAGTGGTATGCTATTTTAACAAAACATTTAAATTGAAGTATGAGCAATAATTTTCTTACATTTATTTAGGTGCAAGGAAAAACAAGGAATTGAAAATGAATGAGAAAAAAACCTTTAGCATTATGGAGTGTTTCACTTCTATTAGGATACATATGCTATTTACATTTCATTATGTATTTTATCTAGTTTACAGGTATGGACTGTCCTTCAAAATATTCTTACTATATGCATTTTACAATTCATTTATAGGCCTGGTTTTGAGTAAGATTAATATATTTTTGCTAAACACTAGTATTCTGAAACAATGAAAAATGAAAAAAAATATTCAGTAGCATTTCAACACTTTCAAAGGTAATATAATTTTTATTATTATTATCTGTTTTCATTAGCTTTTCTGTGACTGGAGAAGGATATGGTTCTGTGTTCATATGAAAGCTCACATAAAAAATCTGTTGTCAAGGTAAACTTAATTACAAACCAGAAAATGTTTTGGGACTGTTCCTTCAGGTGAAAAAGATATATCATCCAATAAGCTGAATGAAAAACTACAGGAAAAAATAAACCTACAATATTAAAACTCAAAGTCTTAGAATTATAGTCACAGTCTCCAAATATTCCATGAGAGAAGCTTCTTCCCATAGAAATCGAAATAACTATAAATGATAATGGAAATCCCTTTGGTTTATGGAAACATTTATGGAATCTTTCAACTAATGTGGTGAGCCTGGAGTCAGCCACCTTTTCAAAACATGGTCTGGAGAAGAGGAAACTGGTGCCCAAGAACCACTCCTCACACCATCTACCAAGATAAAGGTAGTATTGAAAAGATTGTCTTATTAGAAAACCTGTCAGAGGGGGAGGCCTTCTTTTGAATCAGGTATGTATGCAATTGAAAAAGCAGGAGGGAAACTACTCTTCTTCACACGTTTTCTTCTAGCCTTGGTTCAATGCTCTGCCAACACAAAGAACTCCAGGAAGAATCTTCTCTCTGTCCTGTGAATCTTATTGCTAGGTTAGGGACAATTGTACAGAACAGAGCAATACAGAAACAGGGAATTTAGGGTCCATGACATTAGAAAGCAATTCAGCAGAGGTTCACAGTGTCCAGGGATCCCAGGGGTATCAGATTCACAGATAATTTGTCCTGTTGCAATCTAACCAGGCAGGGCTGCTGCTTCACCAGTTTCCATCTATTTGTTCTATGGACAGAAGAGAGACCTCTTCCCAGACAACCACCAGACAACAAGGACACAACAACTACTGCAGACACAAATGAAAAAGAAAATGAGTAAGTAGAGGGTTCATGTGGGGTTTTTTTTCCAGAGCACTCACTTTGAAAATTCCTCACTAAATATGTTCTTTTTAAAAGGTGTTTTTGTACCAAAATAGAATGCATTATCCAGTGAGTCTCCATGGTAACTTTGTTTCTTATTAAATGGAAGAGGAAAAAAGCCTAATTAACTCATATGACCTTGTATTTGTTAAAGTATTCTGCTATACCTTTAGTGACTCTGTCTGCTGTATATTGAATGACACTATTTTCCTTTAGCTGTTTTTCTTTTTAAAGAGTTACAGTTTTTTCCTATTAAATGTAGATCATTGTGCAAACAGCAAATGGTATATCAAGGGAGAAAATGATGCCTCTCTGCCTCTTGATGTTTTTCTTAACTTTCAGATGTAGTGCTACTTTACCTTGGTGTTGCAGGAATAGTCATTATGCTCCTCATTCTGTTCATAAAAACCTAAATGATAGGCTTCCAACAATCATATCTGGTGCTAGTCAAGTGTAGTCCTTTAGACAATTAGTTTAACCCCTTTACCCAGGGAAATAAACTAAAATAAATAGCTCTATCCAAGCGTTTCAAAAGCATTCTAGAGTAAAAATGATGAAAAGGAAAGATAAGATAAATAAAATAAAATAAAATAAAATAAAATAAAATAAAATAAAATAAAATAAAATAAAGAGTTTTCCAAAGGAAAAAGGGCAAGAAAATCTATGGGCCTTGTTACAATTCACACTGCGGCCTCTTTACTTTTGTCATAGTCATAAGAAAAGTATCCATTGTACTTGTACTTTAACACAACACCAGGAAATACTATGGAGGCAGAATACCAAAACCAATATATTTTTAAAAAATCCAAATCAACTTCAAAGATCTGTTCCTATGAATTTTTGTGCATAAAAAGAAAACAAAATCATTTAAGAATGAACCTTGAGTTTACTTTTTTAAATTTTCCGCACACAGACTGAATGCTTATATAAGCCTGTGCCCTGGCTATCTTAGTGCAGTTAAAAGATTTTAAAGAAGGGCTTCAGTGGCAAAGTTGGAGTTGGCGATCTCAAAGACATTTTCCAACCTTATCAATCCTATCATTCTATTAAAGCTGCTATATGGCCCTTGGGAATGCTCAGACCGGTCTTGATAAGGAAAAGTATCATTACCAGTGAGGCTGTGGGGAAGGAAGAGGAGAGGTTTCAAACTAAGGACACCCCAAAGGAGTTACCCAAAATACAGACATACATGAGAATGCCTCCTCTCACCACAGGCATCCAAGGAACTACTTGCTATTTATTTCCTCCTCCTGGAGGAGGAAATGGAGGCCCATTCCTAAGCCAGCAATGGCCAACAACATGTAGCAGAATGTTGGCCATCCAGGGCATGATGCTAAACCTCACCTGCTGGGATGCAAGCCTGGCATGTAGTCGCAGAAGAGCTCTTGTGGATCACCTGGAACAGGGCTACCATGATTCCTCAGTCCTCAACACAATCTAAGTCACACCTCCTCTGTGCACCTGGGAGATATTATACCAGTGCTGCCATGTAACTCTTGTTTTTCAGAAAGCAGTGTGTTCCAATTCCTTGCCTTTCTTTAAATAACCTGCTGCAGCTGGTATTTAATCTGTGTGTTTTGTCTGAAGGGGCACTGAGGAATTCCTGGTGACTCACATAAATAAAGATATTTGAAATGTCAATGCTCTGAGACAGTGTTTGGCCTAATTGAAGCTGGCTCGAGTAAAAGAAGCAGACCTAGGAAGAAAATGTTTTGAGCCGTTGATTCCAAGTAGTGCACAATGTTCTCGATGCAAATGTAAACCTCTTCTTACCCATTACATCTGGGTATTTTTCTTAGGTATGCTGGCTCCAGAAGGCAGCTATTCTTTATATATACCTGCTCTGTATATTCATTCATGCTTCCAAATGGCACAGTGCCATTAGACACAGACTGTTTTTTATGATTTGCCCTTTTTCATTGGCCTGTTTATCTGTAGTTTTAGAGTTGATCTGCAATAAACAGAAAAAAACAGTTTCCGCAGTTAATATGAGTTGGTTCTCTTGATATGATATCATTTGGGATTAGGTAGATCTTGCCCTAAGAAAAATATGTGTATGGTTAAAGGTAAATTTTAGTATACGAAGGTTGAAGGAGAAGATGTCTGGATTACTTTGTACTGCTTTCTAGTCAGAGTCCAATGGATCACAAACAAATGTAATTTCTACAAACAAACATTTGACAGATGAGAAGGAGCTGCGAAATTTGCCATGGTTCAGTCAAAGCTGTTACGACATTTTTATGGCAAGAGAGAAATGATGGGATGTGGAGAACGATGTAGCGGAAATTTTGTTTGCTGTGTGGAGAGGAGAGATAATAAGGATAGAAAAGACCTTTAGAAGAGGCCAGGCAAAGGCTGGTGGAGGTGTTAAAGGCTACGGTGATGTGTGAATGCAGGTGACACGAACAGAGGCTAAGCTTACAGAATTGACAGTGTCTGCTCCATGGTACAATGTTTAGTCCCTGGTGTAGGGTGGCTAGATTGTCACATGGCAATGTGACAATGTGCCCCTCTACATTACACTGACAGCTTCCACTCTGCAAAGTTTTGGACTTCTTGCTCATACAGCAGAAAAATACTTTTTCTATGAATTTTTTAGTTTCAAGTGTCTCAAGTAGTTTGAAGGCTGCATTTCATAGCTGCTGATTTATGTAATGATACTGAGGTGTTGTTGCACAGCCTGGAGTGTGGCATGACAACAGGAACACAGTGGCATGGAGGCTTTTGGAAGTGCACAAGAAAGAAGATTTTGGAGAGGTACTCACAGAATGATAGGGGGAAAATCTGGTCCATTCTCACCATCACTGCATTTTGATAGCCATCACTCATCAAAAACATGCCCAGGTTTTGCTTTAGAGAAAACTAGTCCCAGGAAAAAACTAACACCTGTGCAACCAGGGGACCAGTATGCTGCAGTGCAGGATTGGTGTGGACGCTGAGGCAAAATGGAAAGCTCCCTTATGGAGGAAGGAAAGCAGGATTAAAAAAGCATATGAACTAAAGACAAACTAGGTTATGACCTAAGATCTGGAACGGCCTTGCCAAAGCTAACCCAAGTCCTGAAGGATAACTGGTAATCCAAAACACTCCCCATATAATATGCAACATAGGGATAGCTGTCAAGGCCAGAAGGTACTATATGAACCTGAAAAGTGTGAGGAAGATCAGGCTTAGCCTTCTTTATTGGCATGTCCTTTGGGAACAATCTAGCAGAAGGCAGAACAGATAAAGGATTGGAAAGCACTTCCCCATGGGACTCTACAGTCTGCTTATTGTCCATGCTGGGCACACAGCTCACCCCAAACTCAACAGCAACAAAGAATTATAGCTGCTGGCTTTTAGATGTGTGTGAAGTGTCATAGCCATGTGCAAGACAGCAGTAGCTCAGAGAAATGTATGGAGAATCACTGGCACACTGCTTGAGATATGTGACATAGTTGCTGGATTTTGTGAGCTGTGATTTTAGACAGAGCCTCAGCAGTGCAGGATGCAGAACAAGGTGCTGAGCATCTCTTGCAGTGGATCTGGATAGGAAGCCACCCTCCCTAAAAAAAACACCCTTAGAAAATCCGTAACTGCACCTGGCACAGAACCTGGTTACTTGCAGCTCCGCAAGTCTTGCTTGACCTCCAGCTTTGTGACAGCATTGCCATTTCAGAGTTCCCTCATTCCAAATGCTGTGCATGAGAACATTCAAAATGTCACATCAGTCACTGAAGAACTGAACATAGCCTGAGCATTATAAATCTCTGATTGTCTACAGCTCAGTGTAATTTCTGGTACTAGCAATGTAGCAGAGATGCCTGACACAGCAGTACATAGGGAAAGGTTCACCAGCTGCAGCAGCAAGAACCATCCTGAATTTCAGTGGGTGAAAGGAGCTGGAAAGTTAGCAAGGAGCTGAAATAACTTCCCACTTTCATGTCATCGGTTAAAAAGTCTCAGTTACAGTAAGCTCCACCAATTTGACAAACATGGTATTAGAGCATTCATTCCCTCCAGTGTTGTCTACAGTTCTTGGAAAATCTGCACGACTCCTTTGCCTTTCTGCACTAACCCATTCTGTATCCATTTAAAATGGTAAATACAGAATATGACTCAGATTAGGTATAGCTCTATGAAGGGAGATGTTACGATAATTGTTCCTGTAATAGCATTTTATACTGTTACAATTATTTGGGGTTTTTTTTTTTTTTTTTTACAACAGAAGTAGTATATATATTTTCTGTGCAAAATGGTTAATAATTCCACCAACAGTAAATTATTTCATTTATTTTATTTAAGAGCAATATAGCAAAAAAATAGATTAGTAAAACTATTCTAGTTTGGTGTCTAACAACCTCATCCTAGCAGATTTCAGTTTTTGCAAATCTTTGTTATCTTGTCCAAGCTACTCCGGGTACACCAAGACTAGAAAGGAACTCTTGGGTCATCAGCTTCCACAGGATCATCTCCTATTATGTATGTATTGATTAACCTTTTTCTAGAACTGAGAAGCTGAAAAAATCTGGAAGGTGCTCCCTCTTAAGCTTCCAACCAACCTGTTCAGCACTTCACTGAGTTGTTTGAAAATAATCTAACCTGCAGTTAATGTATCTGTGGTTCATTCATACCTATGCCAAAGTGGTTCTTTAGCACAAATAGATCTGAATCACTCTTGTTCTTCTCTGCTTTAGATATTTATAGACAGCAATGACACCCCCACTCAGCTCTCCTCCTGCTTGTCTAAGCAAGCCACACATCTCTATCTCAGCTAATAAAATGTGCTTTGCATTCTCTAGACCAGTCTGGTTAATCTTCCCTGAGTTTAACTTACCTGAGTTCGTGAACACAAGTAACCAGAAGTGTGTGATCTAGCTGCTAGGACCTCCAGAGAACTATACTATTCTCTTTTTTTTTCTCTCTCTCTCTGTAGGAAGGGATACACTCTAGATTTAAAGCTGCATTTTTCAATCTCCTCATATCGGTGGACATATTTCTTGTGTGTCATTCTCCCCTGAAATCCACCTGCAGTTTCCAAGTATAAACTCCAAGTTTACAGATAATTTCTCAGAGCTGTCTCTGCCTACTGGTCCCTCTTCAGTCTTCATGGCCATTCACTTTGGCTGCATTATATTCTGATCTTGCTCTATATAACTAACTTCTGACTTCAGCTCACCAGCAAATTCATATACACTATGGGATTTTGCATCATTATTTTTCTTTTTGTCTTGAAAGTGTTCCTCAGAGCTAACAGAATTTTTCAGCCTTAACATTTTGTTTTTCTCAATGTTGATCGGATTCTCTGTTACTTTTTTACAAGTCATTTTCCCATGCAAGCACTCTTAGTGATTTAATAAAAAAATTTGAGGAGTAAGTTATCACTTACCAAGACGGGATCTGCATTTTACTTAAAATGTAAAAAATACAATGTACATCTAACTTGCAGGCTAAGTAAGAAGTTATCAAGTACCTGGAGGATTACTCCCTCTGTTATCACTTCTGTTAATAAATCACTCTTTGATCAGAAATAATTGATTCTTCCCTATAAATACATATGTAGAAAAAAAATAAAGTCTCTGAGACTATGTTTCCCCTTAAGCTGAATATTTCAAGAAGTATTATTGAACAAGGCACAGAAAAAAGACAGAGGATTTATGATATGTGTAAATGTGTTAAAGCTGATGTGGATTCATTTAACCTGAGGCCTCTAACGATAATGTAGTTGAAATAATTTTAATTATTATCATCCTTATTGGAGACAGTAAAATACTTTTTCATTAAAATCTGTGGCTTGCTAAATGAACTAACCCAAGCATCTTAAAAAATGGCATTAGAAAGAAATATGCTGTCCATTATAAGGAGATACAACATAAGATTCTATTTACATCTTTTTTTCAGGGTCAAATCCTCCTATGCATCACCTTTTTACATGTTTCAGGATTGGCAGAGTTTGTAGAGTATGCAGTAGGCATGTAAAGCTTTTGGGTACACTTGAAAAGAAAGATGGTGGTACACACAATTTTCAGGGCAGGCACTCCTGTATTTTTTTTACTTACCCGACTTTGCCATCAGAGCAATCATTTGTTCTGGCTGCTGTTTGAACTTGTGCTCTCCTGTACAATGCAAGTGCCTGAAAGCTTTTTATTTCCTTTGATCGTGGTTTTGTTGCCTTTTACCGAACCTTTAGTGTGGGTTGGCTGCTCCTTGGGGGCCAGGAGTGGACAGGCACCCCCAGGGGCATCCCAAGGGACACCAGTCACCTGCCCAGCAAGTGCCAGGCAGCTGCAGCAGCAGGCAGGTCTGGGGTCAAGTCCAGAGCTCTGCCTGTGGGTCAGAGTCCAGATTTGGTCCAGCAGGTAAGTGCAAGGTGCAAGCATGGCTGTGACTGCGGAGTGGCTCTGGCAGTACCTGGGGGCAAGCCTTATCTTAAACCAGCTCCTGGGCTAGGAGGAGGATTCCTCACTGGGGTATCTTAGCAGACCTGTTCAGGAGAAATCCCCACTGAGGCTTTCTAGCAGAGATTTTGCCAACAGCTCTCTCCAAGGCCGGGCACCCGCACATTATCTAAGTTGGCCTTAAGCCCAAGCAGTCAAATCCCCAGCAGTGGGACAATGTGCTCAGGCACCTCACATTCAGTATCGCTGTATATATTGACTATCATAGGGGAAATAATATTGTTGAGCATAAACAAGTGCCCCCAGATGGCAAATAGACCAGAGGTACAGTTATTTTATTCACTGAAATTAGTTGAATGTGACTGCTGTCTGTCACTGAGGCTAAGTGGATTATTTGGTTCCTGACCAGCTATTCTTCTCTCTGAGAGAGGCTCAAAGAAAAAACAGTTAAAATGTTTTCAATTTAGCTACCAGCAAGCCTTGATATTTAATTATTTCCTTTAACGTTTTGAGACATTTCTTAGGTTTGTAATAATGTGAGCACCTTATTGTTAACTTTGGTCTTGTGGTTCTAGGATTTTCTCTAATGACAGATAACAACAAAGGAAGGGAAGGCAGACTGATGAGATAAATTGAAGAGAATTACTAAAAGTACCACATTTCACCACAAATAAAACAATCAGGAGGCCAAGATAAAAAGAGAGAAACACTCTTACCTTTCCTAGGCTTTCTGCTATAAAAGGAAGCTATTTATTAAATGGTGTTGAGTCTAGAAGGGGGTTGGAACTACAAGCAAGGAAACTGCCCCTGGCCTTTTCATTCCTGCTGTTTTGAGAGTAAAAGAACTTAGTCTTTACTGTTCATAAACAAACAGGACAGCAACAAAGGTACCTGGCTCCATCTATTCCTCCTTCTAACAATATTAAGCTGCAGGACCCTGAATTTTGGGTGAATGCTGGGGTCAACAGAGGCAGCAACTTTTATGCCTCCTGTCTTGGTATCTGCTTGCAGTACTGATATTTTCCATGCACTGTATTGAAAGAAATGTAACTGCTTCAAGTCAAAGAACATTTCATGATCCAACTTGCTCTGCCTCACTGCTGCTTAAGTTTAGGCTGAGACTTCTACAAAAAACCTCAATTTTTTTAAAACACTGGTCCAGTCTTTAAATATTTGCCTTCCCAGGAAGACGGAATTTCTTGGTGAGGACTCCTATCAAAAGTGTAAGCATAAGCCCAAGTATACTTTTTTCACAAATTAAAACTCCTCCCAAAGGTTCAGGAGAAAAATATCAATGTAAAAGTAGTTAAATGACAGAACCACAAAGTCACATATTAATATGTAATTAGAATTAGAAAAAAAAAAGGTGAAAGTTTTGTTTTCCCCACTGCTAGCCAGCTAAAGAGTACAATATTTTAAAAAACAATGGAATCTCTCTTTGACAAGCATAAAAAGGACCAACATAAACTCATGAAAAAAATTACAGCAATTTTTATAAAAAGTACAGAAAGACCTTTAAATGAAAGACCCTTTGGATGATTCCTATCAGAGAGATATTAATTTTTTATTGATATTCTTGTTGATAAATAACTCAAATGCTACATGGAATATACTTTCCTATGAGAAATGTATTTTGACCATGCGATGTCTTTTGCTCACCTAGATTTATCTATTTTGATAAATTGAGAGAGCTACTGAATACTAAGACATCAGTAGCTACCATGAAAAAGTTTCTATATTTCCCTGGTTGTCTGGAGGGGACTCAATATCTCTGGAGAGCATTTCTGCTCACTAACCTTTCCTTCTTATCTTTTTTTTACTAATTTGGTTGATTTATGGATTGCCTGTCTGGGTGATAGTGAGTCAAATTTTGAATAACTATCTAGACATGAGCTAAGCAAATAAAGTATCAGGAATTATACTGCCAAATGAATGGCTTTGGTGAAATCTATCACATTGCATATGTTCGTATATATCTTGCTTACCATGTGTTTGGTAAGATCTCTGTCTTCACCTTCACTAGTATTAATATGAAGTACATGCATTTAGAGGAAAATCCTTGTCTTATTCAAGCTTTAATTAATTGAAATTGTAATTGAAAAGTACTTAGTCTTTAAATATAAAGTTCCTGTTTCTGCAACATTGTTATTATTGTTTGGAGGAAGAAAAAGAACTTATGATGTGCTTGTTCTATAATTGCACTCTTTTTCTAGTATTTATTTCTGTGAGAGACTTTTGTTTTCCTTGACTTCTTTTTCTGTTCTCAAAAGTGTATGATAATCTCACTTGGCTCTCCTACTGCTACTGTTTTCAAGTGGCTGCAGTTGTAAGTAGCCAGCCTGCTGAGACATAGTTTATTTAATACCTGAAGCTGTCTTAGGGACCAGACTTTCCTACAGAATACAAACAATTGGCAGTGGGCAAATGGATCCGGAAAAAATAAGGTTCTATTCAAACCTTCAGCAGATGAGAAAGAGTTCTGGTGGATTTTTATGTACAGCAAATAGTGATCACTGAAGGTGTGTCCAGACTTTGTGTAAACTTGGAGGATTTTTAAAAAGATTCTTCTGATTGCTCAGTACTTTTGTTAATTGTGTTCCTCATAAAATAGGAGAATAGACAAGCAAATCTTGAAATTTACATTCTTTGGGAGTAGGCTAACACAAGATAACATGAAAAGGAAAAATAAGAAGAGGGAATAAGCACCTTGTACCTGCAGTGTCTGACTTTTCTGTTTAAGTTGGCTGCCCACAACTGTGAATATTTGAAAAATTTTGCTTCCACTTTGAGATCACCCTTCTTGCTCACTTTGAGTGCCAGAGCCCCTCTTCCTCAGGATCCTTCTTATTAATTACCTATTCTTTGACATGTGCCTCAGCTAAGGAGGATGATGGGGAGAGATGGAATAGTCTACCTTCCCACCTGGGCCGAATCGTATTTCCAGCTAAAAATCAGGGCAGAAACATCTGTACTTAAGTTCTTGCAATTACAGCATGCATTTGTTAATAAGTCATTCTTTGCCATGTTTGATTCCAGTGAACATTTTGTCCCATTGTACTATGGAGATCAAATTGCCTCTTTCAACATTTCAAAACCTCTAAATGAAACTCCAATTATCATCAGAACAATTTGAAAGTAATGATGCCTTAAAGATTTTAATTCCTTTTTTTGTTGTTGCCTGATTACTAAACTGTCAAGATAAATTTGAACACATATTCAAACCTTTCTCTGTATCTATGAAACACAGAAGCTTTCAATTTTTTAAATTAAAGCCTGGATTCCAGAGTGTCCAGGTGATTTCAGAAGTCTCGACTAAAAGAAAAACATTGGAAATACAGAGGCACAGCGAAGTCAGTCTTCCATTCCTGAGACACTATCTCCCTAGAGATGTCACAAACTGAAAAAAAGGAAGCAGAAGAAGGTAGAAGAGTAGCTTTTCTTTCTAAATAAGAAACCAAGGTATACAGAAGGAAAAGCTGCCACCTGTTAACACATTTAGGCCTAATTATGTTCTTAAAACCCATTGTCTTCACTAGTACTCCTCAGGAACTTGCATTTATGCCCATTATGACTTTACTCTGAACTGGAATCTGTCTCTCAGGTCCAGTTTAGGCACCAGACTGAAGTTACCTTCTGTGGACTCTCTTCATTGCTCAATAGAAAGTGATAACAGATGTTACACACGTCTGAAAAATCCTTGCAGTTGTGTATAATATATATGCAGTCTTATGGTCTCATATGTGTTTTGCGGTAGTTTGGAGATGTCATTCCAATCGCTTAACCACAGGACTGTGCTCTTCAGCATGATTTCTAGACATGGCCGATTCACTGAACTGAGGAAGCAGCACCTTTGTTTGGTGTGGGTTACGGGAGGCACGCAGTGGTGAAAGGAGAAGTTGGTAAAGGCAACCAAACACACACAGGCTCAGGCAGTGCAACCACAGGACTCAATTCTTTAGAGTAGGAGGCCCTAGGGGGCAACTGAATGACTTCTTCCAATTTGAAATAGGTTCTTTGTTCTGATCCAATTTTGCAGATCAATATGAGGTACCGGCATGCTACAGGAAATACAACGAATATTTGCATATCTAGGCATGCATTCGGTAACATCAACTTGGTACTACAGAGTGATGGAATCCTGTCACACACGGTCCTTTACTGTTGTAGGTTCATTAACGAAAGAGAACCCCGAAAAAGAACCAATTTAGAAATACACTGGGAATTTCTCCGTGTGTCTGAAACAGTTCACGGTTTCTCATCCTTTGAAATACACCGAGCCCCTATTTAGATCTCTCAAGTCTCGTAGTGTCAGAATTTCCAGACACCCTCCAATGGTGCTCAATTATCATCTGAATACCGTTTTGGTTTATAGTTTATTATTATGCACATCATATGAACACATATATATTTTTAATAAAAAATTCTCCTTTTTTTTTTTACATCAGTATCTGTTCAAAGGGAAAACACTGCCTGCTGAAGTGTGTGCAAAAACTGTCTTTGAGACTATACATAATTCAGGAAAAAAAGTTTTAAAGTGGAATAATCCATAACCTGACATTAAATTTCAAAATAATATATTGAATAATTCATATCTTTTCAGATTTCTTAAAAAATAGATCTAAAAAGCACTTAAGACTGTATGAGGTTTTCAAGTTTTAAGAGCTGTATGAGTTAACATTAGTACCAAAGGTTCTTAGACCATACCTCTGTCAGCTAGAAATATGTGCAAGGTCAAGGTTTACACCACTGTGGGTTGTGCAAGTTTTTGTGGGGAAAAAAAAAAAAAAAGGAAGAATTCAAATTATTGTACAGATGAGAGAGAAATATGATGGTTATAAAACATAGAGAATCTTCTTGAGTAAAAAATTGAAGAAAATTGTAAAATATAATGTGAGGATTAGAGGTAATATGTGGCATACGAGGACTGGATGGGAACTGGAGCAGACATCTCTGTAATATTGCTAAAAAGAAATACTCTTTGGAATTGTGCAATGGAAGAAGATTTTAACTTCCCACATACCAACTCGTGAACAGAGACAATAAAAGTGAATTACATGGTCAAGGTATTTCTAGAAATGTTAGCTCAAAGATTTATTCACATAAATACTACATGAGTAAGAAATGGTGTTGGTTAAGACTAGGTTTCTAAAGCACATGAGAATATAAAGACTAACTTCAGAGTACAATCTTGGACTGAATAATGTATGTTGGCTGCGCTCTATGTAAATTTATGTAGGCATAAAATTAGCTTTTCATCTAAGATTTTCAGTCTCAAAGGAACAAACAAGCTTTAAAGACTTAAATGGTACAGTATAGGATCTCTAATATGCTGCTGGTTTGGACTTTCCTTAAGTCAAAGATGCAAAAATCTTCAGAGTTTGCATCTCAAGTAAAGAAGAAAGGTGAGGGTTCTAGTTCTAAGAGTCTTAATTGCCGCCTCTGAAGAAGCATGAGGAATAATCAGGAGTAGAAAAAGAGACGGAACGAGACAGCAAACATCTTACAGCTCAGGAAGGAAGCAGTTCAAACTTGCCCCAGCTCGAACTAGGTTAGGTTTTGCATTCGAAGTTGAATAAACAGAGTTAATTTTTTTCGAGTTGTTCTAATGAAAAGAAGAGCACAGTGACAGTTCCTAAAAGCTTGATAGTGGCACCTGTACTTTTGTGTTATTATCTTTATCATGGCTAATGCTTAGTGTATTCTTGTAAGGATGATATTTAGGGAGACGGACTTCCTGTTTGACCTTGTATTTTTTTTGCTGTGTTTCTAAAAAGGAAAATGAGAGAGGAAAGCCTATACAATAACCGTGTTATTGAGGTTTAAAAATTTTCAGTTGTTCCTTCCTGCCATATTCCTTAGTTGTTTCAGTTAAATAAGAATCATGGTATAGACTAAGCAAGGGAAGGCAGTGGAAACAATCGACGTGTATAAAAAAAAAATTACTTCAAGCAGAGTGGAAATCTAATGCATGAAACACAATATGCTCCCATCAGAAAATCACCATCCCAAAATCTGGGAAAATTGTGCAAAACCACAAATCTTGATGTAAAGTTTTAAAATTTACTGTTGATGTTGAGTGGTGCTTTATGACTGGGAAATTACCTATTTCAAAACAGGAAAATGTGGAGCAACATCAGCTGCAGTAGACTGATTCCTGTAGTAAGCAAAGATTTACAATAAATTTGAAGATATATTAATATCCCTGAAATAAATGCCGTAAGAACATAACATCTTACACATGCTGGTTAGCACCAGAATAACACAATGTCTCTCTTGGGAAAGAAAAATTACTTTTTTAGACAAGGAACTAATGCATCTGACATTCACAAAAGTGCTATGGTGGCATTTGAGACAGTAACACCAGAGAAGAGAGAGAGAGGAAAGTTTAAAGAAGATAAGGATGAGGAGACTGGTTGTGTCAAGAGAGGAATCATGATTCTAGAGAATTATCCCCACCAATGTTCCTAAATGATAATTTCTGGTTTTTTCTGTCAATTTATTAATGATGCAGGCAGAAATTATAGAATTCTACCAGTTAAACATGAGAACATAACAATTTGGATATTAAAAACCAGATAATCATAGATTTTCAATAAGTACATTCAGTCTGAAAAGTCAAAAGAAGCTTGTAAATACAAATGTAGTGATGTTCTGCACAGCTGTTTATTAAAAACATGGAAGAAGATTGATTTAAGTCAGAGAGAGGTGAATTTTCAAAGACCTACTACATAAACTGATTGTCTGCAATAGCAAACTGTTGTCCTTGGCGACTGAAGAGTTCCCTCCCAGCCTCATGTTCCAAGGCTAAAAGCTAAAAATCAATGCAGGTCTTAGGAGCAGTCACATCATAGTCACATGCTCACTCAAAGAATCTTTCAAACCAGTAGAAGCTTCACAATGTTAAAAGCCGCCAGAAGTCCTCCCAAAGGTTGCAAATTGCCTTACTTTTAAGGCAATTTTTTATAATTAATTGCAAGGAGCTGCCATCCCTTGGAGTGAAATCCCCCTGAGAGACCCTGGCTGCAGGCAGCTGCCCTGCCTCTCACTCTAACACACAGAACTGAACCTTAGCCAAGATAAATCACTGTCAAGTATCCTCGAAGTTCAAGTGTTACCCATTGCATTGGTGGCTGCTCTACCAGAGTAGCCATTGGTATGGAAGTATATGTCTAAAATTAAGTTTATCTAAAATAATTGTAATTTATTTTTTAGTCTAGGCTAGTCAGTTAGCTTCTTCCATGGCTAGTAAAAGATGTGTGCTTTAGCCTGAGACAGTTGTCAGAGATGAGTGGGATAAATTGCCTTTTGTAAACTGCATTCTGTAAAGGCTTGTCCTAGCCTGTCTGCTGTTTAGACAGTCTTGATGTCCAAGCTGCCAAACCTACAGGTCATTAATGCTGGATGGAAGGGAAAACACGTTCTGGGGGTTGTTTACAAAGATTCACGGTAGGTGAAGGAGACCAAGCTTTATATGCTCCCTTCAGAGTCAGGGCACCAGTTGCAGTAGGGGATGAGAGAGTGCAGGTTCCTTACTTCAGCCTCAGATAGTTGCTCATTTCTAGTACATCAATCTGTGGCTACTTGACCATCAGGACTGCATCCCACCTCACCTGACACAAGTGGAAATTGGCAGCAAAAGCACAGCTGTCAGCCTTTCTTTCTTTTCAGAATGCTTTTGCTCCAACATACTTAGCTTGGGGGAAAAAATAAAAGTTTGTCAGGAGGCAGGGAGGGCAGAAAGCTCTTTAAGAGAAGCTGTGAGCCAAGAATCACAGACAGACAAGGCAAATCCCCACCAGTGAGGCCGTTCCACTGCCCACAGTCATGAGCAGGGCAGCTGTAGGGTAGCCAAGGGCAGCCCCAGCCCAGGGCATTAGGCACCTCCCTGGGAATGAAGATGGACCACGGCTGGGCCAGGGTGTCAGCTCATGGGTCAGGGTCTGAATCCATGGGACCCCAGGCAGACAGCTGTGATGCAGTGTCCCTCTGGTAGGGACAAAGAACCAGAGTCTCCCAGTAAAGCAGCTCCAAGAGCTCCAAGGTAGGGAAGCACAACTTGGTGGGGAAGTCTCAAAAAGCTGGCCTTGCTGGGCACTCAAATGTGATCTTCAATTCCCTGAACAAAATGAGAAATAGTCTAATTTGAAGTTCCTAATAATAACAAAATACTTGGCAATTTTGTCAAAACTGCATATTCCTTTTCATTTTAGGGGGCAAAATGTAACCCTTTTTTGCACCATGGGTAAAGGTGCACCAAATATAAGTCATTGACCTGGTACATTTTGATTCTTCCCTGCTCTACAAGAAAGGGAGCTGTGTTTCTCCAGATACAAATGTGAAATATCATTCATGGTCTGATAATGGTGTTGAAGTCAGAGCTTTTACAAAATTAGGAATGGTTTTCATTATTTGCCATGGGGATAGTATTCCTCTACTTTTCTAGTTTTCAAAAGTAATTGGATTATTTAGCTTTAAACTTTAAAAAACTAAATTACTGTGGAACAGTAAAGCTACCTGAAAAACCTGATGGATGATAACTCCTGAAAGTTGTTGATGACTGAAATTAGACAGCGTGGATAGAAACTTACACAGCAGCAACAAGGGTTTTCAGTCTCACTTGTTCTATAACTGTAGTATTATTCTCCACATGCTTGACCAGCACTCTTACACAAATCATGGGCACACACCTATATTAGCATATTCTTTTTCTACCTAATAGATTCACTGTTTTCCTGCTGTATGCAATGTTTGTTGCCCATCAGAGGTGTCAGGAGATGGCTCCCTTTCCTGGAACGCACTAACTGTTCTTTAGGTTGAAATAAAGATGAAGTTCTGCCTGGAAACGGTCCTAGTTTTGAGGAGATCCCAAATAGCTTGCTAAGCTGCATTCCATAATACAGCTAAATATTTGTCCAAGTATAATTAACCCCTCTACAAACACCATCCTTTGTATTTTTTATAAAAAGAAGCATTACAGGCTTTCTGTACCTGTCATAAAGGAGCAGAAGTAGCACATTCCCAACATTTTTCCTTAAAAGATCTCCTTGGAGATTACCACACACTATCGTAAAGCAGTTTAAGTGCACTGAACCCCATAATCCATGCTTTCCTGTGCATGATGCTTTGTTAGGTAACAGTAGATTTGGTGAACAGCACTCAGTGTTGAAAAACTGTATTTGGGGTTCTGTGTGCTGAACTGGACACTGGGGTTTTTTTAAGCTTACATTAAGACATTGTGCTGCGGTTTAAATTTTCTCGCTTGGGAGAGGCCTCATGAGGGTCAAGGACTGAGCTATGAGCTTAAGGTGGGGTGGTTGTTTGAAAAAATATTGATGTAGCTGTAGCCTTCTTTGAAGACTTTCATTCACATCCTACAAAGCTTCTTCACTTTTTACTCTTTATGGTAGATTTTTAACAGGCAAAGACTCATCAGTCTTAGTCTTTCTTTTTTAATGATAAAAAGAGATACCACAGTTGAGTTAGAAATTTGATAAAGAAACTCAGATTTCAGTTAAAACATATTTTCCAAATATTCCAATTTGTTATGTGATGTAAGCTGCGAAAGCAAGAGAATATTTTCATATCCTGTTTTCAGAAACAGGAAATTGAGAAGTTGATGAATGGAAATGCTTTAGGTTGACTCACAGTTTTCCTTTCTTAACACAACTATTCAATTAAAATATTCCTCATTATATTGTCTTTCACTAAATGCTATTTTATTTTTATGTGAGCTGCTACAAATTTTAAATTTCTTTTATTAACAGAAGTATACATCTGCTGTTACACTGGTGGGCACTATTTTTTATTTTACTCATGCAATTCTTTGGACTTGGATTTCCTCTTGACAAAGAAATGAGGTTTGGAGCTAAAGACTTCTGGCAAGGCTTCCTCATTGATTTAAAACACTGAATTGGATTTCTAGTTCTGGCTCACACTGAGGCTAAGTCAGTTTTGCAGTGGTTTGCAGGTACCTGGCATTGTAACAGGAATTAGAAAATGATGGCAATTCCGAAGAAGAACCTGGGTTTCTCAGTTCGTCACCAGCTCTTAGAGCCTCCAAAAGGTGGAGCAACACATTTCTCCACATCTCTCCACAGCAGTGTCCGCTTGTCTCTTTCATTTACATTTTTTGACATTTTTTTCTGACTCGGTTGTCGCAATGTCATAAATCGATTCTTGTTAACTTGTTGAGGGTTCCAGACTCCAATGAGGGAATAAAATCATGGAGTTTTTATGTATTTGGTCAAAGACAGTTAAGTTAAAAAGAGTTTAAATATAATAAAGTGACTTAAGTTTGCAATTATTATAGAACCCAAGGGGTTATTTAGCAAGGTGGAGCTAATGAACGTGACATAGAAGCAATCCATAATCTGTAGCATTGTGGACCTGAAAAAAAAAAAATCCAGATTCCTGACCAGAAATTGTTTCAAGCCTCACTGCTGTTCATTTCAACATGCAGCACTATACTGGAACTAATCCAATAAAAACTCTGAGAGTTCACCTTCATCCTCTTTTACCCTCAAGGATTTCTCTTTTGGCAGAATCTACTGTGTTCACATTCTGTTTTGCCACAGTTGTTCACTTCGTTCAGATCCTTTCTAAACTGGAAAGTGTTTCTCCTTCAGAACTGCAAAAATATTTGTAGTTAAAATTCCACTCAGACATGCTGATTGAAAACACCATATTTCACTGATGTTTACCTTGCAGTACTCAACCTTCAGTTTTTTATTTACATTAGAGAATTACTCTGGGTTTATTCTACCTTCTAATTGTATGCACTCTGGGGAGACCCACTTTGCAGAAGCCATGAGCCTTGGTAGCGCATTCAACTCTCTTCATGTATCACAGACAAGTCCCTCTGCACCCGTGGCACAAGCTTACTTAAAGGACTGAGAAACTTGCTGTCCTCCCCAGGATGATTCTATATCATCAAGCTTTCATGGTCTAAGGCTGTATTAGCTTTATTCCATTTTCTCCTGTCACGTTGCAGTAATTCCTGCTGAGAAAATCCCCATGGCAGGTTCTGGTGTCCAGAGCTAGGTCCTCCAGGGAGAAAGAAATTTTATTCCACAGTATCTCTAAAGACACTGCTGAGCAATCCCAACTCCAGGCTAGTAACACTTACACTGTTGAAAAGAAAGGAAGAGAAATGCAGAGCCTTCCTGCCGAGACATCAGGATAAACACTGGAGAAGGATTTAGATAGATTCTTAGAAATTGTGAAAACTTCTTGAACAGAAGTACTATTTCCAGGATAGCTTCCTTCCTTCCTTCCTTCCTTCCTTCCTTCCTTCCTTCCTTCGTCCCTTCCTTCTTTCCTTTCCTTCCTTCCTTCCTTCCTTCCTTCCTTCCTTCCTTCCTTCCTTCCTTCCTTCCTTCCTTCCTTCCTTCCTTCCTTCCTTCCTTCCTTCCTTCCTTCCTCCCTTCCTTCTTTCCTTTCCTTCCTTCTTTCCTTCCTTCCTTCCTTCCTTCCTTCCTTCCTTCCTTCCTTCCTTCCTTCCTTCCTTCCTTCCTTCCTTCCTTTCCTTCCTTTCCTTCCTTTCCTTCCTTTCCTTCCTTTCCTCCCTTCCTCCCTTCCTTCCTTCAAAGTAAACAAGGTAAAAAAATGTGAAAAAGTTAAAAAACCCACAGAAGTTAAACAAATGGTCTTGGTGGGATGACAGGAAGCCAGCAGAGGCAGATGGACAATACTGTTTGGGTTGATGAATTGTGTATCCTCATGTAAAGGAGAGGACAGTAAATGATGAGGAAAAAATCTCAGTAAATGAGTTCCCAGTTATATAGGGCACTGAGAAATAATATTTTGTGTGGGAATTATAAAAAGCCCAGATATGAAGAGGAAAACTGTGTGTTTTAAACTAGCATATTGTGCTATAAATACACAAAAAAACTTAAAGGGAGGAAGATAAGTAGAGACACAGTAACAAAAAAGCAGAAACTATATGGGAAATAAAGCATAGAAGGTAGTGTATTTGATAATATATCTTATGGAAATAGTCTAATCAAATAAATAATTTCAGTATTTCAGGAAACATTGAAACCCTGTTGGATGTTTGAAATTTTCATTCTAGATAGAAAACATCCGGTAATATATAACTAGGATGACAATGATTATATGCGACCTGCTAAGACCAATCGTCAAATCGAAAGGCCAAGAAACAGAAGAATATCAGGGGAGGTTTGCCCATGCTCTTGTTGAAATGGCACATGTCACAACGAGGGTAGATGCTGAGACTAAATTGTTAGATGTGACTGGCTGATCTGTAGAGCAACTAGTCAAGGCACGTGTAGTGGTTTTGATTTTAAATCTGGATCACTTACTGATCCTTTTTGTGTGAGATAAAAATTAGGAGAAAACAAAGCAGGCACAAACTTACAGGCTTAAAGAAATTTATTAACAGATCTAAAAGGAAAGCAAAAGAGGAAAAAAAACAACTGCTGTGGTATGAAACATCTCTTCTATGAAAAAACTCTTACAGTCTCTACATACTGCAATACTGCAAGACATCATGGACCATCACATGGGGTTATTAATCCTTTTTAAGGATGAGTTATTTTGGCCTAAACACTAAGGTTTTTCCCTCGCCAGTCTGTAAAAAAAAAGCCTCTCTTTCGGCTTTTAAAACAACCCTGGCGTAGGCATTATTCACAACCTTCGCGAGCCACACGTGAATTGTCCATCCTTCCAAGTACTTCAAATGGATTAAAGAGACGGTTATGATATTACAGTCTTTACCACGGCGTTGTAAAAAGTATTTTAAGCTACGCGCGGGAAGCACGGCTCCACCCTCCGGCCTCCTCTGACACCATCTTTTCCTCCAGCTCACATGAGCAGTTCTCTCTTTCTCTTTCTGCCTCTGAAGTCACCATGTTACCGTTCAGGGTCCACCATGGGGAGACTTCTGTTCTCCCTTGTTCCGCTACCTGCGCAGTTTTTCCGTTCTCCTCAGTTCGGCGTGAAGGATGCTGGCTGTGGGCTGCAGATTGTAGGCTACTGCCGGTTTGCCAGGAAAACCACGTCGGACGCCCGCGTCAGTTCCCCCTCCCGCCGGACCCCCAGGGTCCGTGCTGAAGCGTCGGGAGTGGGGGGCAGGAGGGGCAACAGTGCCCGGCCTGGCTTGGCCCAGAGGGTGCCCCACGGGGCCCTGAGAGCTGCCCCCCTTCTGGTCCCGTCCCCGAGCTGGGACGGAGAGGAAGTTCCTTAATCTCCCCTTTCCACGCAGTTAAAATATGTAGAATTGAGAGAAGCGCTATTGATCTAGAGAACTGCTTGTCAGTTCAGGTCAAACCACGACAGCATGTAGGAAGGGATGCAACTTGTGGCTTGCTCTTGTGCTGTATACATTTTTTTTTACTAAAAAGCTCTTTACACAGTGCTTAGATACAGGACTTTTGTCATCCTAGTGAGCTCCCTGTCACCCAGTCTTCTACCCTACAATTTAATGTCCGAGAGGAGACCACATGAGCATAACAGGATGTTGTTTCTTGTTTAAAAAGAAGATAAAGGGGAGACCCACAGGGTTAAATGTGTTTACATGATGTGCAAAATGCATTAAATAGACAACATATAGGATATTCATAGAAAATTCATATTACTTAAGATGTTAGAAAGACCCAGAAAGCACTCAAGACAGAAATAAGATGACATCCTAAAAGACTTCTGATAACAAAAGATAACAGACTACACAATTTCCTTTGTCAAGAACTCACCAAGTACTGTTACAGAAATAACCCACATGAATTAAGAGGAACATTCTAACATGGTTAAATACAGGAAGCAGAGCAGTAATAAATGCTTTTCACAGTACATGGAAAAACTGAGCTACCGTTCCCCATTGGAAATAGAGATCCCCACTGCAACTGTTCGGTATATTCACAGATGATCTGCTAACAAGAGAAAATAATTAGGTGACAGTTTGCTGATATTAGTAAGTTTTAAAAACACATGTCAAGAGGAGAATTGACTAACAAAGGTTGCAGAAAGGGCTAAAGCTAGTGAACCACAGTGTAATAAAATGGTGAATAAAATCCAATAAAAAGAAGCACAAAATGATACTCCTATCTCAATGCTTAGCAACATTGAAAAAGAAATAGAATGTTATTAGGACAATACTGGGGGGAAAGTAGAAAATAAAAACATAGCAATCCTGCTGTGTAGGCTTACTGCGTTCAGTACTTTCCATTCCACTTGTAGTTCTACTCTTCTCAGAAATGATTTGGTAGAAATGGAAAATACGTCAGTTACAAGTTGTGTCCCTTGGGGTCTGTATTTTGACCAGTATTATTTAACATCTTCGTCAGGGACATGGATGGTGGGATTAAATGTACTCTCAGCAAGTTTTTGGATGACACCAAGCTGAGTGGTGTTGCTGGAAGGTACTCTGGAGGACGGGATGCCATTCAGAGGGATGAAGTTCAACAGGGCCAAGAGCAATGTTGTACGCTTCGGTTGGGGCAATCCCAAATACAGATATAGGCTGGGCAATGAGTGAGACCAGAAGAAATTCTTTACTGTGAGGGTGGTGAGGCACTGAAATAGGTTTCCCAAAGAAATTGTAGATACCTTATCACTGGAAGTGTTCAAGGCTCAGGCTTTGAGCAACCTGGTCTAGTGGAAGGTGTCCCTGCCCATGGCACAGGGAGGTTGAACTTGATCATCTTTAAAGGTATCTTCTGATCCAAACGATTCCATAATTCTATGACTCTGTGATACATGTTAAGTGAGTAGCTAGCTATATTAAGAAAGAAAAGAATTGAGTCAACCTAATGCATTTCCATTCATCAGCTGCTCAATTTCCTCTGTCTCTGAAAACAGGATATGAAAATATTCTCTTGCTTTTAAAGCTTACATCACATCACATCACTTGATGTCAGACCCAGGAAACAGGCCAAGGCTAGTGATGTTTACTAGTACAAATGTGGCATAGATTGAATCTGGAATGTACTGGGCTGTTTGACCTTAACTTGCACAATATAGTCTTGGTACTACCAAAAGCTTACAAGATAAGATGCCAAAGACCTTTTTTTTTTTTTTTTAATGGAATTTTCATTTCGGAGACATCATAAAAAATACTGCTTTACACTTACATTATCCTGATATTTTCCTGGAGGTTTTTAGTGGAAAGGGATGGCAGGGGAGAGGAGAGAGGGGAAAGACATCCTAAGTTTTCTGTGGAAAATTGGGAAAGAGCTTCATGAAAATTAATTCCTTCGCATAGAGGCATTACTGTCACACAAAAGAAGAAGCAATCAGTTCAGCTGTGAGCATGCCCTTGTCCTGGAAAAGTTCCAGTCCTTGCAAGAAACTCAGGATTTACCTGTAATTCTTGGATATAATTAAATTCATAAGTCAATATGGGTTTATCTGCTGTCTTTAAGTCTTCAAGGTATATGCTCAAAAGTAATTTCCTCAATTTTTTGCTAGTGCTACTTTCTCTGTCACATTTTCCATCTGACACCAATTATCCTGTCCCAATTAGACTCTTTGCTCTACGTTTTAAAACTTTAGGAGCAACCCTGGCCTAGCCTCTTTCTGAGAGGTGGGCAGGGTAAAGAGTATTTTTCTGGAGCCATTGCCTAAATTTAGTATGAATTCACTTTTTCTATTGCACCTTTTACAGCTACACCTTTAAAATTTTGAAGTAACTGGAAGTGCATGCAGGTTCATCCATTTTTTAGAGTAGGTGTGAAATTGACATTACGGTCAATGTAATAAAATATCTTCAGTATTTTTGAAAATAAAACTCATGCAGTTACTACTCTGGTATTTATAAGTTTTTATATGGGTTTAGTTGTAAACTTGTGATAATTGAGCTCATATGCAGAAAATAGAATCACAATGACTGCTTGCACAAAGTAATAGAGAAGAAATTTGCATCAGAGATGTTCCTGAAGCCATTTTGGAACTATTTTTTTTTTTATATACTACTTTAAATATTGTTTCCTATAGCAATTAAATAATTGAAACAAGATATAAGAACAATATCACATGCTCCACCACAGAAAGTGCAAACACGCAACGTGAAATATTTGCCAAAAGTGCAGAATATATATATATATCTCACCTCAGAAGCTATTCTAGAATCTACAAAAAGTATCAATTACTAAGCCAAAAATCATAGTTATCTTGTGAGTGCTTAAAAACGGCAAATATATTAATGATTTGGAAATTTATCAATGCTATTTTCCCCATTGTCTCCTACACGTATGTAAACTTTTTTTCTAAGACCAAACTAATGTTCTGTAGTAAATATTCTTGATAGTTGAGAAAACCATCTGATAACAGATGCATTAACTAAGCTCTTAGATTTGTCCCTAGCCCCTTTTGTTTTTCTTTCCTTGACACCCATACAAGAGGACAGTGATTTCCTATAAGACAATGGTAGCTAAATTCATCTTCCAGTTGTTGATCCAAAATGATTCCACTGCTGGTCTGAAAAGGCTATAGTAAGTAAAATCTCTCAATCCTATTCAAATACCTAAACATACATGCTGTCAAGTCTTTGGTGTAGTGTTAGCTCTGTAACTGGCACTAGACACTGGCTTGCAGTGCTTTTGTTCTGTCTGCCATTTCGGATGAGTGAACATGTACAAATGTCAAAAGAAATAAAAATGGGGTCACTTTGAACAGTGCTGATGTTGTCTCATACCCTTTACATTGCTTAAAGTGCCTCTCATTATTTACCTTTCTCAGAAGAATATTTTTCCCATTTAATATTTGCATTTAGAGAGCACATGGCCCCTTGACACATTCCTCCAATCCCCAATATGTGGCCGAAGCTTGTGTGTTCCGCAATTAATCTTGATGCCAGCAGAAAGCCCATCTGATCAGTAAAAGACAAGGTAAAACCCCATAGGCCTATTCACACTCCTGAGATATACCAGAGAACAGCAGTGACTCGTCTGTGCCACCCTGATGAGACAGTCTGGGGACTTAGCAGAGTAAGCTTGTAAATCCTGACTAAAACCACCCAACTCTGGTGTTTAGTTAGAAGCTTACATGCCTCTCATACCTGTTTGTCATCTTATATGCCACAACTCTTTTTATGAAAAGTAAATCAGCTTTTATGTTGTGGGGGAAGGCCTGTCCAGGTAGAGTTTAGTGTCCATTTAGCCTCCATCTCCGTCCAGGTTGCCTAATCTCCATTTTAGGATCTCCTGTCCCAGAAGTGTTCAACACTGCTGAACCTGGATGCCATCGTGCAGTTCAGTTGCAAGAGAACTCTATTAAACTGTCTTGCTCTGGATAGTTGAATAAACATATTATTAACTGCTACAGCTATTATTGAGAGTTTCTGAGCATTTCATTTCATCTGAGACTGAGGTCACTATTTTATATTTTTTTGGCTCTTGGTTTATGCCAGTAACTGTTTTAGTTTGCACATGTACTAAGGGACACAATTACTGATCCAGTTTTCACCGAAGTAATTGGAAAACTTTTCATCAACTTCAGTAGGAGTTAGATCAAAAATGAAGACCAGTAATAGACAAGGACAACATTCCATTCTTAAATTAATATTCTTTAGTTAGATGTGCTATTTCTGTACATCTTTCTTCTCGCCTGTAGACTGCTACCTTTTGTTATAAGATCTAGGCTCTGATATATAGTTTAATAAACTAGTTGTTTGAGAGAATTGGAAGATATTTTATGGAAAAATTTTGAGATGCTGCTTGAACTTTTATTTTTCAGTATTGATATGCTAATTCCTATAATGAAACATCATGACATCTTTATAGTTTATATAAATAGCACAACTCTAAAACTATTTAAAAAATTAAGAATACAGCTATAGAAAATAAATGTGCCATTACAATCTCTGCTATTAAAATAAAGTAGCTTTTTAAAAGTGAATAGTTATGTGTTTTTCAAATTTAACTACCTCATTTATCTAAGATATTTACTTAGAATTACTACTTTGCTTCTTGTTCTTAAGATATTTTGCTGTGCTAAAATATTGGCTTAGTTGTGCTGTACAAGTCAACAAGCTGTGTACGTGTGTATGTCATCTGTGTTGTTATCAGTCATCACAGTTTTATCATGATTGATGTGGTTGCAAAAAATACATGAACCCCTGGATCTTCGTTTTAATGAATTACTGGAATTTCTGTGAATTAACACTTTTTAATCTTGGTTCTAAAATACAATTTTCTGACTAGATCAATATTACATCCCCGTGGCAATTAATCATGTGCAGAATGTATCCCTTAAAGGAGAAATATAATCCTTTTATATCCAGTGGAAAATACACTCTCTGGGACAGGATTTGGAGTCTGGCCAAGTTGCACATGGTGCAGGAGGAACTGTTTGCTAGTGTTGATAAGACACTCTTCTTAGAGCTTCTTAATGCGTACATGTAGGGCAGAGTTTAGAATGCCTGGGTGTCTTAATGCAAATTTCTGATTATTCAAATGTCCATCTTAACCAATAGTTACCTTGAAATAAGTCCTTTTTCCTGAAACATAAAAATATAACTAAAATCTGGTGGTTTTTTTTTTTTTTTCTACTTTGAAATACATTCATACATACATATTTTTTGAACCTTGACTCTAACCTGCAGTTTTAAAAATTTTGTTTTTCCACCAGCAACATACAGAGTTTAAAAAGGTCCGTAGGGTAATAGAAAATGTATAGTGGTGATAAGCAGTAATTTCACAGTTAACCGATCATGATGTTACAAGATGCAGTGCACTCTCCTAATCTTTCCTTATTCTGTGTCTATTTCTATTTTTTTTTTTTTTTTTTTTTTTTTTAAGCAGCCTAATTAGTCTTGCTTGGTAGTTTTATACAAACTAATGAACCAAAGAAATAAAAGATGTGGCAGTGAAAGTGCCTGGCCTGGATTTCCAGCTGTGGTCATGTACTTGGTGTACTCAGGGGGATAAGAGGATGTGTCCTTCTGAACTGAATCTAACACACCCCCAACACCTTACATGTCAGTTCTTGATCTGCAGGGAGATCACTTTACATTCTCCCGGGGAAGTTTAAGGTAAAATGTTTTATTTCACTATTGTAATTGCCTGGGACTATGCATCCGGACAGACACCACAGGAGAGCTCAGGAGAGGTTACTTGTTACACTGCTGTAACCTTACTCTTTGCATTCATCTGTATCTATCTCAAATCTCAGAACGAGCTGAACTGAATCTTCCTCAAATCTCAGAATGAGCTGAACTGAAGCTTCATATGTCCACATTTTTTGCAAGTAAAAAAAGGTGTGATTTCATTTCTGAAAGCAAATTGGTTAGTGCTAGGTAAAATTTCTGAATGTGGTGGCATCTTTGACAGTAAGACTTGGGGAAGGATGCCTCAGAAAAAGCCCAGTAAAGATTGACTGTAAAAGATTGAAATGAGTGTAACAGATTTATTTATTAAGCTTTAGATCGCACTCTGATTCAAAAAGCTGGGGAAATATTATATCCTTTCTCTTGTACTAAAGGAAAATATGGCCAAGGAAGGTCAAAATCTATTGACCTTCCTTTCTAGTCTATGTGTAGCTGAACTTTCTACAAACTGCCCATCAGTTCCTTAACTTTTAAAATGAGCTTCACACAGACCTTAGAAGCTAATGTTCTCAGTTCAATGCAAAGTGCATACCCAAACCTCTACCTGAGTAGTTTTATAGCATCAGGATTTCCTTGCTGGAGCTGATTCTTGATACTTTGATTCAAATCATCAGTATCTTTTCTTCTGGGCAGACTTTTGGTTAGTTTCACTGCTCTTAATCTTAAAAGTATACCATTCCTTTTCTGTATCTGCTTTAGGGACACAAACCATTTATAGATATATAATCCCTCTGTGACAAGCAGCTTGCATTTCACACAAAAAAGACCTGATCTTAACTACACCCTCCCATTAATACTTTCTCTGTGCCTATAATACTGTGAATGAAACGGAACTAATTGATTACAGTAAAGTGGATGAGTTTTAAAGCTCAAGAAGAAGTAAGTCAGAGATACCAGCGCTGTCTCAAATGAGTTTTGCCTGATCTGTTGTGGTCTTGAGATGGAAAGCCCCTTCTCTGGCTCAGGGCACAACCTGGGCCTGGATTTTCCCCTGATCAGCTCAGTGAGGTGTCTACCAAAATGTTCATACCCTCCACATACTAAACAAAGAAAAGTTTTCTGTTTTCAGTCTCTAAAGAGATTTTTGAAAAAATTTTATGCTTTAGTAAATTTTTGCAGACTGCTTAATTTCACTCCCATTAAGTAAGAAGCCGTGAAACAGATGGACTGTTCTGCAAATAACCCTCTGTATTGCATTCTGCAGGTTGCATTAGTTAGGAATTTAAATATTTTTGGAGAGTTACACTGTTCTCATTAATTGTATTTCTATTTGGACCAGTGCATGTAGGAGCAGAATCTACACAGAACTTTCAGGATGAAATACATTGTGAAGTTCTGACAGTCAGGTAACCCAGATGTTATTATTTCTGTTGCATTACACATGAAAAAGGTTTTAACTCAAATAGGCATGGGACTGACCTAAGATTCGAAATGGGATTCATTTGTCCTAAGATAGGCATCAGGAAGGACTGACCTGTCTACGATATGTTCTCTTTCCAGTCAATGGAAAGAAGCAGAGGGCCACTAAGAGAGGGTCATTTTCCAATAAAGAATTTCTGGAGCAGGTTGACTGATTGGCCTGTTGGGGTTGTCTATCTGCCTCTGCTTTTTATGAAAGGTAACAATCTCAGACAACCAACCTGGACACGTGGTGAGAAATCATGGCAACTGAACATACATGTCTCATGACATTTTAGATTCTGTAGGATAACCAAGGTGTCCATGTGGATATGACAGATATGGCACAGCATTTTAAAGTATTGACCTGTCTAAGTTGCTTTCTTTAAAAAGTATACTTTCATATTTCAGTGAGTTTTGAAGAGGGCCTTAATCGAGGTAAGAAGCCAGACTGATATGCATGTTTGGAGATCTGTTCAAACATAACAAGCTAATACGGTGGATATGAGTAAGCAGACATCATGACTGCAGAGTCACCACTCATACCCTCTTGTCCTCAAGTTGCTATGTTCTGTGCCAGTACAGAAAACATTGCTAAATTCATCTTACTGGCATTTGTAGAAGAAGTAGATGGAGAATGTGTTGAGTCAGAGAAAGTGTCAGCATCTTTGAAGCTGATGAACCAGTGAGAAGGAAAATAACATGTAGTAAGATTTCTTCTGAAGTTACAAACTTCTCAAAATCAAAAAAAAATGAAGTTGGGAATTTGGAGGGTGATAAAATACCCTTAAGTGACCAGAGGTAATATGAACTGCTTTTCAATCATATTTCTGAGAAATTTTGCTTTTCCTTTTTTTATCATCGTTAGTGATGGCACAGCTTCATGGTACTATTCCCAGAATTCATGTGGAATAGAAAAACTGTATTTTCTGGGAAACTAATCCTGACTATCACAAACCAATCTAGTAAAGTAAATGCTGCTATTCAGGGGCCACTAAAAGCAGAGTGATGCTCAGTAATCGGTGACTCGAGCCTTCGTCACCTGTGTATATCAGACTAAAATTAATGCAAAAGACCATCAGATAAGAATTAAATTTTACAATTATGCTGCACAATTAAACACAAGGTAGAGAATATCACTATTTAGCAAACAGGAACTGGCAGCTGGGACCAAATCTAGAAGAGGACTGAGTTGCATAGAGATTACACAGTGCAATGCTTTGTGAAGGTGGGGCAGACACATCTGCAGTCTGTGCCCATTTGCCTCATGGGGAGAATTTTGAACCTTGATATGGGAAATCAAAATAAACTCTCACTGCCTGTCCTGGCATGGAGTAAGGCCTGGTGTCAAGGATCAGTACAGAGCATTTCTGACATTTAGGAAGTCCTCAGTAAGTTAAATTCTTCCAGGCAGCCTTGTACTTATTGCACATGGACAGAAAATCTATGACACGTGAGCTGTAAACGTAATGCCTCCGAAAAAACATTGGATCTGATGCGTTACCATCCCAGAGTGCACTCCAACATTTTGTGCTGTTACAGAGGTCCAGCGTTCCACACTGAGCACTCGCGCTGCGGTTGCTGGAGGGCTGTACTGTTCCTGGAGAACAGGAGCAGCAGGCTGCTGGACATCTGGAACAAACATCAGTTTCTTGAACCACTCATAGATGAGATTTCTGGGTTGCAAAAGAAGCCATGTCTGAGAATATATTCATATATATTTTAGTCTTTCTCCTAGAGTTAGTTAGAGATTACTGGACTGTTAAGTGTTCATTTCAGAAATTCAAGGCTCAGAAAGAAAAAGCAGAAGAAAACTCCTCATTCTCCAGCTAAGAATCAAGACATTCACCTAGGCAGGAACTGTATGAGACAGGCACCAACTGTTTCAAGATATTGCAAATAGGTGTTTGGGGGTTTTTTCTCAGTCAAAAAAACTCACAGTTCTAAGGCAGATAACTGTCCTTTTTCAGCTGACTTTATTTTTTCTCTGTTTCTGATTATAGAAATATTGATTTATTTTCCCCCGGGCAATGTTGGAACTTGAACAGGAGGGAAAGAGGATTCCTGCACTCATTCTAAGCTATAAGTATCTTCTTAAGGCAGTGGGGATGAGAGACCAAGCTTTAAACTCCTCAATCTGACAAGGAAACAGAAACAGGCTCCCACCTCCTGCCAATCAAGAGCTCAGAGGCTGGAAGCAACAGGGCCAAGATGCTCAGGTGGCACTTGAACATACCTTAAAATAAGCAAGCAATGTTAGCTACATGATTGGTAGAGAGGGTCTCTTGGAGGAAGTCCCAAGGGCAGGCATGCTGTCCTCATTGGGAATCCAACACTGGTGAGGACCAGAGATCTGAAGTGCAGGTGGCTGGGCCAAGACAGTTGCAGCGTTGTCTTCCACTGCTGAGCAGTTGCAGGGTTGTCTTCCGTCTCCTCTGATCATACTTCTTCCCAGCGTGACCTTATGATCACAAGTCTCAGGCAGAACATTTTGCTTTCCCCTGTGTCCTGTCTCTGGCCTCCTTTACCATTATTCTCTCCAACCACACACTTTCCTCCGAGTCTCGTGTTCTTTCCTAGGGGTTAGTTAAATATGTCTCCTTACTGAATTGATGCCTCTTAAGCTTCCACCTCTGAGTCTTTGATATCAGGCTGGTGTCCAGATACTTGAAAGTTAGTCATTGGAGCTCCTAATTAGCAAGTGGTCAGACAGCTTCATGGCATCTGTTTATGGTTATCTGTTGGCAATGAGTGACGTGCCTGATGTTTCAGAGGGGAATAATTTTGCAGAGTAATACCTGCAGAGCAAGCTGTCAGAAATCAAACAGGAAATACATCCACAATGGGGTGGAGGTTTAAATATTGGAAAGTAAGATTATGTGGGATCAAAATTCTAGTTTAGATGCTTCAGCTTTTCTGTGATTATAGCCCACATTGAAGGACTTACAGGTCTTATGGGATACACCCACTGTGGATCAAGTGGTGATAATGCAAACGTTTATGATTGCATGTAAGATGCTTCTGACACATAACATCTGGTTTATTTTCTTTATATGGGCATTCAGGTACTTTAAAACACTTAGGTTCATTTGATTAAAAATGAGTGAATCTAGAGACAGAACTTAATAGTCTTACTCTATGAAAAAGCCTTTCAGATCTTTTACACCTTAGAGTTCAGTAAAGCATCTAAAAGAAAATGAGAAATCTACCCAGTTTGCAACTGGTTTGTCTTTAGGATAGTGGTGTGCTCTCATCTGCTCCATAAATGAATTGTTTTCTGTCAAATGAATGCATTTATCACACAGATAAAATTTCCCTACCATTCCCTATACTCCCTTTAAACTCAGTGGAGAGACACAGATGCCCCAAAGGGTGATTCATTCATTCCTGAAATAATTTTCCAAGATTTGTGAAATTAATATCTCTGTGGAGTTGTCACTTCCTCTTCATGACTATGGAGAAAATCTGTACAATTAACACAGGCTACGCATCTAGCTTTTGTGCGACCCAATTTGGGTGAAACTGAATTTGCCCTATGCCTTATTCCCTTTTCCTCTTTTTAATACTTTCCTTTTTAATTTCACATCCAATGTTCTCCCTGGGTCTATTCTGCCTTCATCTTATATATAATATATTCCATATACTTTAAACCTATATTAAATCAATAAGAACTGATGGCATTCAGCAAAGTTAGCCCGAAGTCGATGAAATTGACGGTGTGAGTCAATCTGAACACAAGCAACAGTGTTTGTCAGAGAAGGTTCCTTATGTATTTGCCCAGCTCAAACAAGCCAGCAAGTGCAAATCAGCATCTTTTCAGGATTGATTTTATGCCTCAAACTGGTAAAATTTACATGTCTCAATTTTCTCATGAAAATGACTTCGTGTACAAGAAGGTTGTCTCTCACTGTTCCTTAAATGTACAATAAAAACATGCAAACAAAAAGAACAAAATGAAAAATATTAGAAAAAAAAAAAAAGGGTTGCAGAGTTCAGACCGAGTGTGTTATCTAACAGCCACTACACTTCTTATGTTAATCAGTTTTTTTCTACTTCTTTGGCAGAAGGGAAGAAAAAGACACAAGGCAGAACAATTTCCTGTATTTAGTCTGTTCGTATCTATATAAAAGGCTCTCTTCCCCTTGTCCTTCTTGGGTGTTAGAAAGAGGTTGACATGATGTGAGACATTTAAGTCTGCTCATCATAGAAAAACCTTTTTGCTGTTGATTATGTTTAGCACATCACGGGGTTCCCTGCCATGGTCACTTCAGTCCAGGCCACAATTACCTCTGTCATCCTCTCTGCTCACAATATGACCCCCAGTCACTGAAGTGGAGTATGTGCTATTGCAACTTTTCTTGGCAGGTCATTGCTTGTGGCAGCTGAGAAAGACTGTTTTTTTTAATCACGTAGTTGTGGTCCGTCCTTTACTAGCGTGTGATGTAAGGGAATGCCTGTGGTTCTCAGCCTGACCATTAAACAGCCTGACAGAAAACTGACAGCAGGATCTGTGGGATGTCCTGGAGTGGCTGGCTAGCTAGGAGGTGCTGTGACCTTACATGTTGGTTTTACTGAGAAGAGGCTGTCATTTTTCATGCTCACCCTAAATACTATGTCAGTCCTCAAGGCCTGGGTGGTATCAGGCCTTGAACAAAGAACAGCTGTCTCGGATGTAGTCAGGAAATGCTCAGTAGTGCTCAACCTTTAACGAGGCAATTAATACCATCCCATCACCATTAGAATGCGAGCTATTCAGTTACTGAAACGACTCTGGCCTGCTCCCTAACATGTCTAAAACAGGGAAATATATAACAAGAAGAAATCCTCTTCAGCCTTTTCCCCAGCCAGAAAATGAAGGACCATGATGTCAGACTGTCACAAAACCCAGACATTTATGAGTAACCTTCTCTCATTGTAATAGAATTCAGACTTACCATGGATACAGGAAAAATTTGAGGCAGTTTTGAGGGGAATAATAGAATATTTGCAAACAAAAATGTGTTGGGAAAAGCATTTCTCCAGTATTGGCTCCTAATTAAACACCAAACTAACACTCGCTTTTGCATTTCGAAACCTTTGAGAAGATCAGGCCTGACTATCTCAGGTGATGTTTTCCCATGGGCTCAATTCTTGAAGAGCAGAGAAAAGCATGGAAAGAACTTACCAGCAGAGGCTTGCAAAAGAGCTTCCCAGACGATACAAAAAGGCCTTTTAAATTCTGTAATAAATAGGCATAAAAACTTCGTAGATGGACAATTATGCTTCAAAAATTGTTAAACCTCATATTTTTGCAGCATGCCTTTCAATACAAGGAGTTTTATCAAAAGGAAAAATAAATCTCCTATTTGGTAGTCATTCATGTTACATTTTATAGATGACAATGGAGTTTGGCCTTACTTGTCAAAACAATTAAGACAGATAGTGAAAAGCTTCACAAAATTTGGGGTAACTCTAGAAATCTGCGAACAGAGTCACAGGAAAAGAGAAAAAGAGACACTGCCATAACAGCTGTCATGGGGAAACAGTAATTGATGTTTTGTGTAATGGAACACAAACCTCATACTAGGTAATAAGTACTCAGTCATCATGCCACTAATTACTCAAACTTCATTATGAAGAACACCAGGGCCACAATTAAATATTGTATATTACCCCTCATTCTAATTACATTGCTCTTTCAGTTACACTGTAAAAGCAAGACATTATTTAATTATTTTCATTTAATGCATTTTAAAACAATATTTAAAACCTCATTCAACACCATAGGGATTTCAACTAATCATTAAAATCCCTATTCATGTGTACAGTAGCAGTTCTGTAGCCACGTAAAGCTGGCATCCATTTCAACTTCATTTATAAAAATCAAACTTGGAAACCCACTGGCTTAAAAGGTCCTGACTCTGGCTGCCAGAGCTTTAATGGAGTTTCACAGATGTAAGCCAGCCTTAATTATATCCCTAAAGTGTAAAAATATATCAGGTGCAAATCCCGGCCTCTTCTCTCATGAGTTTTCAGAAAAAGTATGTTCCTCAGAGAGTTCTGCTGGGACACTGCAGATGCTACACTGGTCACTAAGACTTCCTCTGGGGAAGGCAGAGACTGTGGGTCTGAAAGGCCCCATTGCTACAGACACAGGCCTAAGAATATTTTTTTTGCCTACTAAAAGTGCAAAGGACCCTGGTGAGACAGACAAGTGAGAGGCAGATGCAGCTGATATTGGTGTTGCTCTGTCTTCTGAAGTGCTCAGAAACACAGTGGTGTTTGTGGTGCCTGTGGTGCCTGAGACCACACCAGGGGATACCTAGGCTGTTCTTCCCAACAAGATGAGTGGGTTCATAAAGGAGATCACAGAGTCAGAGATAAGCCCTGTGGATTGAGGGGTCCAAGTGTCTAAGACTAGAGGACAAAAAATGTGATGGCCTATTTTCAGCTTTCTTTTTCCTTCTGATGGAACTGGAGATTCAGGAAAAGCTGCTAATATGACTGTGTCTTATCTGAGTGAGAAAGATTCAGCCGAACTTTAATTTTGGAGAGCTTTAGGAAATTTCACTGGAGTTGTAACAGGACAGCCAATATTTTTTTCAGCTATCCCAAGCACTGTGGTCTACAGAAAATACAAGACTATCTATCTTGACATTTAGCAATGGCAAGTATAGTCTAAAAGAAGTAGACTGTGTATTTAATCAAACAAAGGTTATTTAATCGTGTCATCTTTTTTAGACTACTTGCTTTCATTAGCTATGACCATATGGAGCTCACAGATGGCAAATAAAACAGTGACGTCCTGTTCAAATAAGAAGGAGGCAAGAACAGTAAATAAAATGCTGGCAAAATCAAGATGAATGATGCATGTGATATATATGTCATAGAGTACCCAAAATGTCATGTAACAGTTGAATCTGGAGTGGTTTTTGGCCTGAACATCAAGAGTTTTTAGACTGACATGAGAGCATAACCTTAGAGATTAATCTTAGGGAAAGGATAATAACTATTTAGATCCTTGGAAATGTGAAAATGAAGGCTTCTCTCCTCTCATCAGCTCTATTTCCACTTTGGTTCTTCCATGCTGGCTTTCCTCTTTTCTTCTTTCCCTGAGGGTACTGTCAGGGTCACTTTCTCTGATTCTTTTTATTTCATCTCTTGCAAGGAGGAGTATTTCATTGCATTCACTGTTGCATCCAGCTTGACAAGACTTTCTGTGAGCAGCAGGACCCATTGTTTCCATCTAAACCCAGAAGTACAGAAGAGGACCGGCTGTAAATTATCTGGGAGACCAATTTGAGGAAGCCAAAGTACAAATCTTGCTCTCTAAACTTGGATAACTATTTACCCTTGTCTCCAAAGTTTTACCAAAACCTGATTATTAAGTTATGTTACCTGATGCATATGAAGCTGGGACAAAGCACTACAGCACATTAGGATGCTCTGGTGGTGGGCTGAAATGCCACAGGCAGTGAACAGATTCAGCACACAACTTCCACCAGCTGAAAGGTATTTCTGCTGCTCACCACCTCTGCACTGAGACCACTGATCTTCATTTCTTCTAAAGCAAAGGGAAGCAGAGGAGCTTAAGACATAATTACTTATAGGCATGGGTGGTTCTAATTAACCCCTTTGGACAGGAATAGGGTGTAAATGACTCCACAGCACAGGTAAAAATTCCCCTGGGTAGGTGGCAGCAAACAGCATTTTTGTTTGCAAGAATCCAGCTCTTACTGCCTTGTACCTAAAATATGTCTGAATATAAACACCAGCTGGCAATCAGAAGGCTCACTACACCAGCCTCTGACCTGAACAAGCAGTATAAACAGCCCGTAAGTCAGGTGAACCTCTGACTGATTGATGGTGATGATTTATTCAGAAGAAGAGTTTACACACAGGCCTTATACAATTAATATGGGACATTTTTGAGCATAAGTCGTATGAGGAGTGGCTGGAATTTTTCAGCCTGGAGAAGAGAAGGCTCAGGGTAGACCTCATCCCTCTCTAAAATTACCCAAAAGAAGGTTGGAGTAAGATGGGGATTGACCTCTTCTCCCAAGCAACAACCAATAGAACCGAAGAAATGGCCTGAAGTTGCACCAGGTGGGGTTTGGGTTGTATATTAGGAAAAATTTCTTTCCTGAGAGAGCAGATGTGGCATTTTGTGATATGGTGTAGTGGGCATGGTGGTATTCAGTCACAGCTTTGATTTGATGATCTTGGAGGTGTTTTCCAACCTTAATGATTCTGTACTTCTAGTCTACAATTGAGGTGGTGACTCAGACCCCTGAGGAGATGACAGATGTTTTGGGAAGCTAAGAGAGATGAAGTTATTCTTGCTCAGAGAAGGTCAGTTGCATTTATTTTCCTCTTTTAAATCAGACTTCTCCATCTTAGCCTAACATGAATCAAACTAGGCAGACCTAGACACAAGAGTGTGTTGTTTGTTCTTTTACTTTAATACAGAATTTTAAAATACTGGAAAAAGAGAACTGGAGAATGCTATTCATCTCAATTGGCCAACTGCATGACATTAATACTTGGTCGCTGTTTGGCTGTTTCTTTCTGAGGTGAGAATGGAGGATTGAAAATGTTCACTTCAGGCAGGTAAGGATAATGAGACCTAACATTTTAATGGATGCACTCAGAAAGACAGACAAAAGACTAGGGAACAATTCTGCATTTCCAGAAACAAGAAAAAAATGTTACTGTTTTTGTGCTGACTTGTCTGTATTAAACTACTGTAGGATTTTGGTTGTTTTTCTGTTTTACCTAGGTAGCAGCCTTTTTAAAATGGGGATTGCATTCTGGTTTTCTCTTAGTGCAGCACTGTGCACTCTAAAAATGCTGGGTTGATATGTCCATAGGCACTCTAACAATGCATGCAACTGGTATGATGCTTCCAATTTTAGCATCCATTGTGATAGGAATATTGGGTCAACAGAATTAGTAAAGTAAGCATGAATATTGTAGGAATGCAAATGTGCTATATTTAACTAAAGGTTTCTAGTAACTTCTGAGTATTTTATCAGACAAGTGAAAGATTTACATTTTCTAAGAAATTATTAAAAGCAAACAGGGCTTAGCCAAGGGGATCAAAACTGTGAGATGCCAGGAATGTTTCTTTTCACCATAGCCCACTAATTCTCTTGAAGCTGGCATTATGCAAGATTTCCTTGGCATTCTTTAAGATATTCAGTGTTCAAATTAATTCCCCATTCAAAAGCATGAGGATGCACAATGGTGAGATACATTAACATTATGCCATTTGATACTCACTCAAAAATTTGGTATGGTCTGAATTAATAAAAGATCAGTTAAAGAAAAAACATACACAGAGAGATGTGCCATTAGCAATTACAGGCCAAATCCAGAAAAGGATTTAAGTACGCTTTATGTCCAAAGTCCAAAATCAAAACCTCAAATTCTCTTACTCATTAACTACTTTACACTGAAAGTCTCTAAATGCCAGTAGTTCTTCATTTCAAATCTGAAAATTGCCTAAGGTATCCCTTCTTTATGTATGTACAGATCTACCTGGTCTTAATAGTTAGATTCTTCGTTCCCTCTGGGGATCTAGAAACTTGTTGGAGGCACATAGTGCAGGTGCAGCAGTGGATGTACTGGCAGCATGTATAGTGTTCTGACAAAAAATAAAATAATCATAAAATAATTTATGTTGCAAGAGACCTTTAAGATCATCACTCCCAAATGTTAACAGAGCACTGCCAAGTCCACCACTTAACCATGTTCCTAAACACCACATCTACACATCTTAAAACACCTCAACAAGGTATATAAAGACTCCGCCACCTTCCTGGGCAGCCTGGTCCAATGCTTGACAACAATTTCAGCAAATAAATTTTTCCTAATATCCAATCTAAACCTCTCCTGGAACAACCTGAAGTTATTTCCTCTTTTCTTAACGCTTGTTACCTGGGAGAAGCTAATTTCCTTTAATCTTATGAGTTTTCTAGTACCCTAGCTAGTTTGGTTCTTAAAGTTTGTCCTTTAACTGCTTTACAATTTAAGCACTCCTTTAAAAAAAAAAAAACAACTTTTTAATATTGCAAGACTTGTATATTTTTGAAGAGGATGGATCTGCACACCAGAAATAAATCAACTAAGCGGAAACACTCAGCTCTGGTAAATTATATAAATTGAAGTAATTTTTAAAGTTAGAGCCAGTCCTTGGTCATAAACTATTTACAATCACGCAACAATCAATATATGGGTGGATCTTGATTCTAAGTGCACAACTCTTACCATGATTAGTTTTCTAACTACTTTTAAATATTTAAGCATTATGTGTTTGCTAATTTTTTAAAATTATTATTTGAATTTCACTTCATCCATTTGACTAAAATATTTTATAGACAAATTAATGTTAAAAAAATAGTTTTAAAAGGCCACAGTGCTACTTAATTGTGATGGCAATCCCAGTTTGTTGTCACACCTGTAAATATGTTGCAGATGCACACTCTGTGATACCAGAGTTATTGGTACTTGCTTTATTTTCTAATAATGTCTCTTTCAATGTAATTCTGTTCAGATAAATTGATTACTGTCCCTTCAAAAACTCTTCCAATATTCCTCCAAATTAAATATTTTTCAAGCATTCTTACAGGCATTAACAAGGCTTTGGGGGAATTTTAGTGTGACAGTTCTCTAGTGATACTTCATTTCACCAGTACTTGTAGGAAAAAAACCCCAAACCAAAAGAGACCCAAAAAACCCAAACAACCAAACAAAACTTTATCAGCCCACACTATTTGTTTATTTAAATGCGCTCTCAAAATAAGAGCCAATCTTCTGATTATCCCATGGATGCTTATGTGTATACCTTATGTACATACACCTTATGTGCGATTCGCAGCTAAGTACAGACTTAAATAAATGGATCTTTTAATATAATAACTCCTTTCTGCAAATTTCCTTCCTCATAAATCTTTCAGGCAATGTCTTGTCTCAGGGTCCTCCTCCTGTTTGAACCAGTAATTTACCTCAAGAAAAACAGAGTGATCTGGGAAAACTTTCATATGAAGGAACATCCTCTCTGCAGCTTAATCAACAACCATCGAAGTTGGTGAAGAAAGATCCCTTTGATTTGAGTGGGAACTGGTTTGAAACCTTTAATTGGGTATATATCTTAATCAGAACAAAAAGCTGTTCTGCAAGGTCTCTTGATTGAGCCGATATTATTGTCCATAAATGGATAACCCTTGGCTTCTTTGCTCAAATGCTGCTTCTTTTTTCATACATTAATCACACCACAATGCAATAGAAATCAATCCTGATCAAGAGAGTTCACTGATGTCTGAGTTTTAATGAGAGGCTTTTTGTGTCAAAAGGCCACTGCATCTTTTCTAACAAGGCATAAAACCCAGCTTCCAACAGTCCCCAGGAAAGACTTTTTATTCTGAGATTAGTTTTAGAGAGATTTATGCCTTTTACTTTTCCATCAGTTCTATGTGACTGTAGCCAATGTACTAATGAGAAATAAGGCTAATAAAGACAATAGGGTAAAATTCAACTTCTTGAAAATATTTGAGGTGACCAATAGGTGTGATGACTAGTTAGAAATAAGAGAACAAAAGCAAAAGCTGTAATTGAGTAGAATTATTGAATAATAATAATAATAATAATAATAGTAATAACACTCTGAATTGAATCCATTACTATAAACAGGAGTGTGGTTCTAAGAATTTATCTCAGGCTTCTTGAACAAAAATATGTGATTTTAGCTTTTGAATGCATTTTAACTTGTAGCATGGTCTTTGGTTCATAGAATTTACAGTATGCCTGGGGAAAAAGTAGAATCAGCTTATTGTGGAAGGGTAATCATAATTTATATTAACTTTGGAAATATTTTATGCAGGTGTGCTGCAAGATACTTTGTGCACCAGCACTAACATAGTGGCTAAGTTTTTTCTCTGCAGGCAGAGGACAGGAGTTCCTGGGTCTGACATCCATCCATGGCTGGAGCGAACAATCATCCTTAGGGTACTGTCAGTGACAGCACCCCCTTTTTCATGTATGGTGTGTTAGTCTCTGTAGTTTTTTTTAATGAGTGAGCCACCAGCACTCACAAGGTGTGTGAGCTGAGGAGAAGGATTTGGACAGTGAGTATCACACATGACACACCACCTAAGTGCCTAGCTCAGTGCAGTGAGAGACACACTAGGTCCCTGCCCTAATGTGCTTCCCTGTCTCTGAAGTGAAAATGACATGCTGCGGGGATAAGAGCTTTCCTTTTCACAATCTATGACTCTAGTTGCAGCAAGGGTTTCTGCTCCCCAGAAATTAGCTAAAGAAAATGTCATTAAAGGCGTGGGGCTTTTTTCTTTACAATGGTGCATGGGATTCTTCACAAGAGAAAACCAATCGTAAGAGTCTTGAAACCAGAGAAGCTAAGAAAAGTCCCCTGGGGGAGTGTCCTCAGGCTTGAGGCAGAGCTTGCAGGTAGATAGATCAGCCAGCTGCAGTGAAAAAAGGCCAGTTGGGAAGACTTCCACAGAAATGCACCAAAAATCAGTGGAGCAGAAATCTCATCTCCAGAAGCTGCCTGGTTGGCTTATATTAGGAGCCCTCATTGCCTCAAACCAAGCCCCTCACCAAATAACAACACCAAAAAACCCCAAGAACGCCCAGGAACTTCTGCTGCCTTACTTTCTGCCAGGCCTCCATTATCACACTCCTTAGAACAAAGCATTCTAGTGCAGTTTCAGATATTCTTAGCTGGCATGTGCTGGCAGTTGGACTAGACAGACCCAATCAGTATGTTATTTTGCTATTAACTATTTGTAACAGTGCTTCTCCAACCCTGCTGTCAGTTTTGCTCTACGCTTTAATGGAGGCATTTTACTGATTTCTCAGGTTAGATTTATGTATACACTGTTTGAATGAAATCCTTAGAGGGTTATCATGTACATAGGTCTGCTCTATGGATTAAGGAACAAATTTAACACCTTCAATCCTGTTGCCCAAAAGGTTTTTTTGTTTAGTCTTGGTTATATCCCAACAGTTACACTCAGACTTTGCTCAGGTTAGGTACCAGCAGGTGTTGTGCCTTGCACAACCAGTTGCACTTGCAAAAAATCTGCAGATTATACTGTTCTATGCTAAAGCCATGCTACTCATCTCCAGAGTCGGGGAAATGATGATGTGCATCCACCTGCAAACACGTGTCTATGTAAACACGGTAAGCAGTTCCCAAGTGTGAAATGGGAAGGGGATTTAATGCTGCAGGTATTAATGCTGTGCTGCATTTCCCGTAAGGTTTGTTGGGGCAGCAGGGGTGAAGGTGATGGGGAAGGTGCAGTTGTTTCTTTCAGCTGGAGGCTCCATGGCCCCATCATGTTGCAGAGCCCCTGTAAGACAAACACATGTTTCTTGCCTAAGGCTGGGCCCTGGCTTTGCCCCAGGCCGTTCCTTAGAAATGGAAAGTGTTATAGTATATGAGTTAATAGAGAAGAAAAAAGGCAAATTAATAATGAAGTAGCCTGAACTTTACCAGCACTTCTGCTCTATTCCTCTCTCAGGATTAAAGAGATGGTACGGAGATGGTTTGTTAAACAAATCTGTTCAGCTCCTGACCTTCACCTCTGCTGAACAATTTTTTCTTCCATAACCATCTCTCTCATCTGCAGAGAGAGAAATAAAAAACGTGTGCAGTAAATTATAGAACAGGGTGCACTGTTTGGCTGAGACACATGCTCTTTGTGACACGGGTGACCCTGAAGCACATGATACAGGACAAATGTATCTTACAGCTGTACAGCTTATAGGGCAGCTTACAGCTAGTCCTGCCTTAGTCACTGCCAACATGAGAAATGCTGGAATGCCTTCCAAGGCACTCCTTGGATTGAAATAGCTTCACATCTTAGAGTCACTTTGAATTTTCCTTTTTTCATTTTAGACTTGGGTTGATATACCAAAGTGTAGCACTATATTAAAAGGATGTTTCTGTCTGTTTCCTTCCTTGCTCTCTCCTCCTTACTCTCCCCACCAGCTATTCTCTTTTCCTCATCCATTCTCAGCTCTAGGTTGTTGCAGTGCTAGTATATACACTTTAAAAAAGCTAGGAGCTCTCTCTTAGCTCTGATCTTTTCCATTATGGCAATGTTTAAAGTCACTGTCAACTGCAACAGAAGGGTAGGGGAGGAGGTTATCTTACAGTCCTTTTGTGCAGCCTAAGATAATAAATTCAAAACCTGTAGACAGCAGCTCCCATACATGATTAAAAAAATAATTAAAAAGCCTGGGAATCCTAAATGAATAGCCAAACAGGACAAAATGTGAATGTGAAGGAAAATGGCTGACAAAACCCTAGCTTTAGCCACATTTCCTTTCTCTAGGAATAACAATTTTTTTTTCTGAATTAACTTTAAAGCGAATTCACTATAAGCATGAAAAGTAAATACACAGATTTTCAAGAGCCCCAAATCAAAATGCTTTTAAGATAAATTTTGAAATCATTTCCAGACCACGATAACCAGAAAAAATGTTTTATTTGACCTACAAAGGGATGTATGCATCCCTGCACCTCCAGTAACACAACATGTTTGTCTGTGTGTCTGTATTCCCAGCCACAGGAGCCAGAAATACCCAAGTTCCTGTTTTGGCATAACTATCTCCTCTTCTCCAAGCTCCTTCTGTTACAATGAATGCATGTGTGTCCTAGCCAACGATAACTCATTAACACTCATAAAACCACCTACATATAGCTTTTGCTAAATTTAAAATATTGAATCTTTATAGCTTTTCCATAGCCTGTTTCCATCACCCTTCAGAACGTACCTCATTGCTTGCTAGTGAATCATAGATGTCCCAGTCCTAACTGGTGTTTAAATGTGTGCTTAAATTCACACCTAGCCCTGTTTACAAATAGGAAGTCTCAGATGTGTGGTTTTGGTGCAGGCAGTTTCATGGATGTCTACACCATATCACAGTGCACTGCACGACAAAAAGATCCCTAAGGTATCTGTGTACAAAACAGCTCTCTTCTTTTGTGGAACAAGCTTTATTTGGGATGTTCTCAGTGCCAGCCTGTGCTTTATGCAGGTGTAAAGTAAATGTTTGTATCCCGACATCAGACTGTGTTTCAGGGGTCACCAAGATTGTGGGATTTAAATAAAATAATTTAGTTTTAGGGTAAAAAATACCAGGTCTGAGATGCTGCCTTCACATGACGTAGGGAACTGACTTAGTGTGAATTCACTCTACCAGCTGAAATTCCTGCAAAATTTTTGAAGGGGTAACTTTGTCCCATAGCCCACCAGGTATCTGTCTTCATGCAGCTGACACAGAGCCAGCTGAACACTGTGCAGTGTGTTCTGGTTAATCAAAAGAATATGCAGTTGTGTTCTCACACAGGGCTTTCGTATTTGTATGGCAAGTCGATCCAGAGCAAGCTGATCTCCTATTAACAGACACAAGACCAAGGTGGTAATTGGAAGTGACATTAAAAAATGGGATATTTTTCTCAGAAGCCTGGAGATGGGGCCAAAAGTTGGGTCTTTTTTAGAAGCTGAGGAAGAAGCCTTTTTTCTCATCCTGAGAACTGATTGCCACACATTGATATTTCAGCACTCCTGGTCGGCCATTCCCCCAAGCTGCCACTGAAGCCAGATCGGGCTGCAGCCCTGGGAGCACTCCAATAGGATGGGGAGCCCAAAATAAGTGGGATACAAGAAGTTTCTTGTGAATAAAGTGTTAATTGGATAAAACTAAGAATATATTTGCACGAATTAAAAACTATGGAATAAAAGAGGATTACAGGTAGAGTTTTAAAATCCTCTCTTGGTCTTCAAATAGTTAAATATTTTAGTCTAAACATAAATAACATAACGATTCTTTCCAAAGTGAATACTTTTACCAGTTCTGTAGATATCCTGAAATTAGTTCTTTTGTTATATCTCAAGGCACTTTTTAAGCAAATCCATCCTACACTACATCAAACTGACTTTGATGCTCTTCTCCATTATCCAAATAAAATGAACACCTGATCGAACCCTGAAGTGGCATCTTTGATGGATCCTTCATTAGTTCACAAAGATGTGTGTTGTTTGTCCCTGCTGTGGGAACAGTGCAGGGAGGATGCCAGTGGAGGAGGATGTTGATATTGATGCAATTTGAGCAATTGTGTTTGTAACTGAAGGCTGAATCCAAGCAGTCTCAAAGGGAATCAAACGCACCAGAATAAATCAGGGAAATTCTGATGTGTGAAGTACCTTTGAAATGGAAATGGACTGATTCTTTGTAACATTAGGACATGATTTATTTTACTGAATGTACAGATGATTTTTATATATATACATATTTGGATTTAGACTTGATGGTCATTATGGTTCTCTTCAAACGTGAGATATTTGATGATTCTATGATATGCATTTTTTGTTACGTGTTGGCCAGTGTTAATGACTTCAGTAAAACAAAGTGTTCTATTGTATTATTGACTGGTATGCTCTTCTAGAGTTTTAGCTGAAATTTCTTTTGTACTTTAATAGCAGTCTGATTTATTGATATTTTACAGTGAGTTTAATTTATGTTAGTTAATTAGGGAGGACCAATAATGGATTTGAAGTATTATTTGCTTAAGCCTGTTTAAATTTTGTAAAAGGTTTTGCAAAAGGCTTGGAACAGTTTGAATTACATTCATGATGTTTCAGGCATGACAATTTTAATAGACTTGCACTCCACTGATTTTCTGAATAAAGTCCAAGAATGATTTTGTTTATTCCCTTTTTCTTTTTTTTTTTCCACAGAAAAATACGTAAAACTTGACAATAGTGGGAGACGTGATAATGATGATGATGTGTCACCATGTCTTGCTTCCTCACTGCTGTCTGACTGTCCTTTCATGAGAGAAATATAATTTCTTTCTCAGTCTTTTCCCTTCTTCTTTCTTCCCTAGAGTGCTTTTACTTACACATTTAAAATCCTTCTCTTTTGTCTTAGGAGAAAAAAATCCCTACAGGCAACCTCCCCCTCTTTCTGTCCTGGGCTTTTCTTCACTAACTTTATACATAGGCATTTGTTACGAAGAGAATAATAAATATAAATATGTAAAAGAAGAACAAGGAACTAACCTTTGGTCAACAAAACCAAAATACTTAAATTTGTTCCATGATGTCATGCATTATGGAAAGTGTGAATACAGAGCTACATCTTTGATAGAAACAGCTTCAGCATCAATGAAATCACATCAGCGTGCTGTGGCTTAGGTCTACTCTTGTAGTCTCAGAGTGATATCCCAGTTTTTTAAAGAAAAAGAAATACTATATGTCTTTGGGTCTTATTCTAAAGGCCTCTGAAGACTGGAAAAATACCTTTAGCTTCCATGGACTGTGAACTGTCTTAGTGCTCATCTTTTCTTACCAAATCCCACAAGGACTTTCAATGCAAGTCTGCCACAGTTTTGCCAGTGACCTTGATCTGCATAAAAGTGTCAAACGAAAGAAACTGAAATTAAGAATTGGAACAAATTGATGCACTAATGGTAAAAGATAAATGTATTACACTTTTTCTAGAGAGCTTCAGCACTGCAACATTATTTGAGTTTTCTGCAAGAAATCTTCCAGATGGATATGCATATTTTTAAAAATGGAACTTAAAATAAAATATTAGGGAACCACAATCCCAAGACGCAGATGTATTCACTAATGTTGAGTCCTACATAGAAGAGCTATTAGTGGTTGTTAATGAAAGCAAATATTTTGTTGTCAGTTGCACATTAAAGATGTTATATGAAATCCCATACTATCTATTTCCAAACTGCATTCTGAAGCAAGGATTCTTAAACTTTTTCTAAGGTCTTTGACTTTCTTTGTTAGATAATAGCCTCGATTTCTCTGCGCTGTGAAAAAAGAGTGGCTAATTACCAAAGGTCAAGTTAAAGGTTACTGGGATGAATGAGGTCTTTAAGTGCTATGTCTGCTATCTGATATTTTATGCTTGTAAGAGCTTGATGCTTCTCCATGGAAAATGAAGAAAAATCTGAACTTTTAGAAGTAATATGTATTCCATTGCTTACAATATAAACCTTTTGTCTTGGACTTGTCTGTGACAGTAGTCATGAGAACATTAGGATCAGGCAACTTGCTTCCCGTAAGTCTTTTAAAACCCTTGAACAATTCAAACCCAAAAATCCAAACTCAATTCTCTTTCAAGATCTTTAAAGGATCTTGAAATCATTACAGGTAAAAAAAAACCAGCCTGATTGTGAAAAGATCCATTTCATATGGCATTTATTTTGTTTCCCATAAACAAGGTTCTTCAAGCAACATGCTAAATATTTCATGATAGCAGATGCAAGATGTGGTATTCGGCTAGTTTTATCCTCTGTTATCCAAGGGGAAAAAGGTCCACTCTGTGTGTTCAGCTGGGGCAGAGGCAGAACGTGCATTGGTTATGAGGCTTACAGAGGTCCCATACCTTGCATTAAAATCTAACTTAAATGAAATTTCCTTGAGTTTTGTCTACTAAACTTAAAATTCATTTAGCTGCAGCACCATGGGTTAAAAAACAAAAAAGGACAAAAAAAAGGCAAGAAACAACTCCTGACTTGAGATCTTCTCATACATTTAGAAGACCTTGAGTAAAATCTGATTTCACTGATGCCAGTAAATTTATTAATTGTGAAACAGGGCACACTTCTATCTTCTGTGTCTTCACTTCTGTATAATAATAAGACTTATCCTACCTGTCAGTGAAAGAAGAAAATATATCAAATCCAGACAAAGTAAAGAAGCTTGGTTCTCTCTCTCTTGCTGACAGTACCTTTCTGCTGTCTTTTCTCTTAACCAAATACAGCTCCCATTGCAACTTCTTTATATTTACTGACAAAAATATGAACGCTTTTAGCATTTATCCCTTCATTTTCTACTTGGTTTTAATACGATAAACTCTGCCATTGTCATGCTATCACTACCTTCGTTCCAGATACTGAAACTGATTTTTTATTCTTCCTTTCTGAGTACAGCCTATGCCCTTTCCTTCCATCTTTAGGATGTCTAAAACAATCACTGTTGTCTTTACCACTTACTACCCGTGACTCCCTCATAGACCCGTTTCTGTGTTTAGTGCAAGGGAGGGGGATTATTTCCCGTGACTGAACTCTGCTCCAAACATCACCATATATAAAGGTTATATGTATGCCTATTACAAGGTATAGTACGTGTCTGACAGGTGGATGATGAGGCTGTTACTCCATTAAGGACTTCTGGCAGCAAGATACCAAGTTCTAGCCTCATAAGGCAATTGGAATATTTTACTTAGCTTGAGTTGTTATAGATTTTTCACTGACTTCCACAAGCTTGGCAATTTTATTTTGAGAGCTGTTTACAGTCCCCAAAGTGTAAAAGAGATTATTCTACTGTATACTTTCATATAATTTTCTTATTATGTATCCTCTCAAATTACTTTTCTGTTATGGCATACTGAAGAGTAATAAGCATGAAAGTAGTGTTTTTATATTGCATTTTTCTGTTAATTTTGGTATAACTAATTTGTGCTGACATAAATACCAGATTAATAATAATAAGGAATGACATTTCACAGTGTTATGTTATTCTGTATATAATTCTGTCTATACTCTCCCAGTACAAAATAGTTCAGGATCTCTGGCCTTTGTTGTCAAATGATTTTCCAGAGCTTATCAGCCATCATAGCATTTTAGCCTTAAATGTCTCCAGTTCTCTGCTTTCAGTAACTTTTGTCAGTGAGTGAAGATTCAGCCCTCTGTGATACAGGTTTCATCCCTTCCTTGTCAGCTGGGCATTCAGCAAGCTGAATGGGATGACCACAATTTGCTGGGAGTACTGGGAGCAGGGCAACAGGCTTCCTTCTCTCTTGCATGTGCCTTTACAGCAGCCAGCACACAGCTTGTTTGTATACCAGAGAGTGACTTTTTCAACTCCTATTTTAGGTATTATCAATATTATTTAATGAGGTACTTTTCGGGAGAATAATGATTTAGATGCCATGGCTCACAGCACATGAAGAGAAAATACTGATTCTCTGAAAATTAAGACAGCTTATATTATTAACTGATAGTGAAAAATACCTCACCTGGTTTTCACACCATGTCTTCAGAAGATGTCTCACACATTCCTTCTTAACACCACTTTCAGTTGCCCATTCCTGTGAGAATATGTGGCTGTTAAAGCTGGTTTTCTTACACATGGTCTCTCACTCAATTTTTAAGTGTTGACAAAGGCAGATTAGACACTGTAGTAAAAGTGAAGAGCTTAATTTCTTGGCCTTGTTTCCAGCCTGCTGCCTGACAGTTTCCTTTGGTGTTGGGTGGTTCTGTTACTGTGAGAAACAGTGAATAATCAGTCCTTATTCACCATCTCTACATAATTTAAAAATTATACATTTAATACTATTATTTTATATTGATAGTTTCATGTTATGTTCTTTTAACATTTAACATGTTATGTTATGTCGCACCTCAGTCTTCTCTTTTCCACTTTGGATGGTCCTAGTCTTTTTTGTTTTACACCAGTTGCAGTTATGTGGTCATTTATGTTTCCTTTAGTTGAAATTTCTCTAGTTCTCCTATATTATGGTAGAGATAGACCTGTAGATCTATTCATCTGTTATAAAAAGCAATGATCAGTGACTTCAAGTCAGTAGATTAATTGATGTTTACTATCACCTGTTAGTCTGAAAAGGCCTGAATAAAGCTACTTTTCCCCTGTGTTTGTTACTTTGCACTAATGCCATCAGAGTCAGGACACCTGCGTGGTAGGACAGCAGCTGTGAGTCTGGGTGGACAATTAAGGCTTTCCAAAGGAGAGGTAGAGGTTCAGAGAAATCAGAAACACAGAAGTCCACATCCCTTTAGGCATCACATCTCTCCCAGCAGACTCCCCTATCTGTGATCTCCAGAGCTCCAGACAAGGATGGAGCAGGATAGTGGGAGTACTGTTCTATGTAAAGGCCTGAAAACACTCAGCTAACCTATGTGTGGAAGTGGCCGATATCCACCATGTGCCTCTGGATTGGGGTTCCTCTCAGAGTAGAAAGATAGGGTGGGATGCAGTCTGCATAGTGGACATACTAATTAAGAAGTTAAGGAGAATTAAAAAAACTTGTCTGTCATGATGCATCCTGTGCTGGGCATAGATGTTATAATAATGACAGTCTTGGTAATCGCTTACCTTGCTCTTCCAAGGTGGTTATCCAAGATTCACACTTTGTGGTTCCACAGTGTCTTGGCACTCATTTCTTGACTGGGCAACCCAAAGTCCTGCTTCAACCCTGCATCTTCCTGTGACAGAAAACTCCATTGCTGTGAAGAACCTCACTGTTGAAGAAAAATCAACTCTTCACAGCTTGTGACAGTAGCTCTGTGAACAGAAAGGATTTTTAGTCCATTGGAGTTAATATCATGTTTCCAGCCTGATACGGTCCCAACATGGTGTGCTTCTAACCTAGATTGTTGAGGAGTGGATGCATTCTTCCAGCATCCATTCAAAGAAATGGTGCTCCAGCTGGATCTGGTTTCATGGAACAGAGTATCAACAGGTGCAAGATAAGGATATTCTGGGCTGCTGGTCAGGCAAAAGGCTGAGAACTGTGCCATCTGTAAAATGCTGAGCTGCAAGAAGGAGGGGCTAAAGTCACACTCAGGTGCCCTATTTACCCTCCTCCTTTACCCCCTGTTCCAATCTTTGCTACCACTGCATGTCATGGCTAGGAAAAAGAGCCACAGGAATACCACACTCTTGCTCTGCTGATAGCACCGTACTTCACACAGGGAGCAGGGAAGACAGTGAGCAAGCTGGAGGGTGGATGTGACAGGGCTGGTGTAAAGGTGCTATTTGGGCTGCAGTGTGAACACAGCTGGGTGTGCTGACACACAGTGAATCCAGCTGGTGAAATCTCAGTACTCGCCTACGAAAACAATGGTAATTCAGCTACAGGGACTTTTCTGGGAGCTGGATCAAGACCGTGCTTTTTGTAAGTGTTCACTGAAGCTTTAAATATAGTAACAGATAATGTTTTAAGAGCATAAACAAGTAATGGGGTGGCTCAGTTAACAGAAATACTATCATTATAAATGGTAGGAGAACAAATTAATGCACTTAGTTTTGCTCCAAATTAAACCATGGCCTTTTTTATGTGCATAAAATTAAATGTGAGCACAAGCTGCTGCTGAAAGACTGGACATTGACACTTAAATCAATTCACATACTGTATTTTCAGGTGCAATTCTGTGCAACTGAACCACTGCAGATGACTTCATGGACTCCATTAGCTTGTCAGTGAGGGATCAGAGAGTCATCTGTGTAAATTGTTGTAAGGCAGTGGTAGTGGCAGTCAGGCCCCAAGAACGTAACTGAGATTTAAATGCTACCTGTGATAATAATGTCCATGGATTTTTGTGGGCTGTCTGGAAGGGAGGAGAAGTCCAGGGTAATAGGAGAAATTTTTTTATCTTTGCCTGATCTACTTAATCATTTTTCAATCCTCATGTTTATTGAAGAGCAGGTCAAAATGAAGCAAATATTTAAAAGCACGAAATATGACTCGCTGGGGTTAGAAGGCAATAGAAGCTTATTTTATTATACCCCTCTGTAAAATAAAAGCAAATTTAAGAACAATTGAGAGCATCATTAGGCAATGACTGAGATAATGATATACAGCATCCTCTCAGCTCTTGCTTTTTGTGCAAGTGTGCTGTGTGCTTCAGCTTGAAGGCAGAAGAAGCACCTTTCATTCACCCCTCCTACACTGTGTGGGACTGTCAAATGACAGCCTTTGAAAGTAATCATTATTATGACATAACAAAAGGGGGATTTGGGGGAAAAAAAAGGAAAGCAGCCATTAACAACTTATTCAAGTTGATATTTCTGCTGTTTTCATTTATGTGTTGCCTTCACTATGACAAATACAAAAATTATTGAAATAAAAAATTATATAAAGTGCGTTTTAGACCAAACAATATGTTTTTGACTGCACTCTTTCCCTGTCTGCTGAAAAATTGGAATCAAGAGGTGTAAATGTCTAGGTTGAAAAAGCACAGCTTTTTACACTTTCTATAACTCTGATTATCAAACACCCACATTTAATAAATATACCCTTTATTTAATGGCAGGCTTGATTTTTTAAAAAATTAGTTTAAGTTTAGTTTGAAATCAGGCAATGGAAACTGTCTTGTTTTATTAGGAAAAAAGTGAAAGTTTTTTGCTTAAAAGAAATTTTGCAACAATCAGTTTTTGTTAAAAATCTAAAAGCTGTCTGTATTTTTCATGCAATTAAGGAATGACAAGAAGGTCTAAGATCCCTTGTAACAAGCATTTAATATATCCTTATATTTAAAAAATTGCCTTAATTTTATGGGTCTTACATAATGTTTCCTAGAAAATCCTTACTTGGTGTACAGACATGTTAGGCCATTTGGACCAATTTTTGATGCTCATTTGAAGTAGTCATGGGTAGAATAAATTGCTATTTAACATGAGAAAGAGGATAAGAATTTATCGCCCCCCGGAGATTTGTCTACAAACATCCAGTTTTACCTTTGGGCTTCCCAAGTTTTTTACCGTAACGAAAGACTATTTCAGGATCCATATTCAGTAGAGCTCTTGACCACGCACTAGGTTTTAAATGCTTGCTTAACAGCTGCTAACAACACAGGAACCTATATGTATATGCAAGTACTTCCCTGCAGAGGGTTGCACCTTGTCACCTATTCTGAAACTTTGCAGAACAAAGACTTAAATCACAGTTAGAGGCAGAAATTTTGCTTACACTCTCCTGAGCACTTACACTGTTACTTTATCTCACTTCAAGTGCACACATACATATATGTTGATAATAAAATATTAGAGTACATTCAATATGGACGTGATTATGTAGCTCCCAAATTCCCATGACCCCAACAAGACGCCCCTGATTAAAGAACTTTACATCACCTGAGCTGTGGGCAAAGTGTCTTTATTCCCACGCAAGTCCATCTGAGCCAAGTGTAGGATTCTGCAGGTGCTTTTTAGCACACTCGACTCTGTCTGATGCAGTTCTGCAGCTCCATTTTTCTTGAAGGGTGTCTCAGAGTGGTGTTCATTGTGCCTCCAGAAGGAGGTCAGTGCATCACATATGCTGTGTCCTCTCTGTCTGCCTAACAGGGTGCAGTGGCTGCGCCAACCCCTCGGAAGATCCCCACTGAGCACCAGAAGGGGCTACTCAGAGCCTCCACTACCGGAAGTCCTTCATCCCTAGTGTCTCTGATTTAGATCAACAGTGATGAAAGTAGCTTAAGCAACCTTGTAAACTTCAGAGTTCCTCTGGGTTTAACCTTTCTCTGAGCTTCCTTGCTGTGTATGAGAGGTTTTGGCTGTACTGGATCAATACAGCTAAGCTGGAACTCTGCACAGCTTCTAAAACTGATAATTTTCTGTATGATTTTCTGAGGAAAATGACAGCCCATAGGAAATAGAACAAAATTTGTGATCCTGGTATATTGGTGTGATTCGCTAACCTAACATTCTTGTACTTACATTTTTAACTACTTCCAAAAAATTATCATAGGGTCAGATTTTTGGTTTCTGTGTGAAAGGTCTCACCTCTAAAAAGAAAAATATGTTTAGATTCACTTTTCTCTTTACCTGCACTGCAAGCCCTGGAATAACTTTAACTCATGCCTATCTTCCTCTAGCTTTGCCCTAAAGGTATTTCAATTTACCTACAGTTCTATCTTATGATTAACTTCAGCTTTACTGAAAAATTATTTCCTCTATCAAAAGGGAAATTTTTTAACAAAATTATGCATCCTCCACCTGTTGTGGAGATGGACAGAGATTTAATTCTGGATAGGTAAGGAGTGAGTTCTGTAACTTAACAGTACGTTTAATTTACATAACCATCCTGTAGGACCTTGGATTCCCAGCTGCTTGACAAAGAACAAAGAGAGTGTTTTCTTCTGCTTCAAAGACCTTATAGTTTAAGGTAAGAATGTCATCTCCTGTCCTGCTCAACCGATGACCAGAAACTGGGACAGGTCTTTAAGTTTGTGTCCTGAGAGAAGAGCATTAGCAGTAAAGAGTTTTGAAACAATTTAAGCCATGGATTAAAACCAAGGCAAGGACATTGGATAATAAATTCAACCCCGTGGCCTGATGAATTTTCCTACTTAAGGTAACGCCTAAATTTCTATTTATTGAATATAATGAAAATTCACACAAACAAGGCATCTCCATAACAGCACCTCCATTCCTGGGAGACCCTTAGGTGACCTGCTAGTACTGCATGAACTTTATTTTTGTGTTAACTTTGTCAAAAACTTCCACTGATTTATTTATTCATTATTTCATTCTTTCCTCTGTTTTCTTTTAAGAGATAATTCTCTGTGTAACGAGAGCTGACAGACTGAGAGGCAGAAAGACTGGAGTCTTCCGTTTTACCCCATAAGAGGCATGATGAAATGAGGAGATGTGTTTCCGCTGCTGAGCCTTTGTGCCTCATGTCAGATCTATGAAGTTAAGTACTCGAGGTGAGAGGGTCTGTTTCCATGTAGGCAGACGTAATTCCATTGATTTCATATCAGCCACACTTGCATTTTGGTTCTGAGAACACCCCTGGTAACTCTGATTAGATGAAATGGCAATTGAGATGTGGACAGCCATCTTCAGGAAGCTGACTCGATAGTACTCATTTTATGAAGGCAATTGAACTCAAATAGGAACTTCCAGGCATCTTGAGATAATCTGCTGCATTTGAAATAGCAAGTAGGAAATCAAAGAGAGGCTGAAAATCTCTGCCGGAGACACTGCCTGCCAGGCAGAGCTGAGGGTCCATCACTCTGCAGGTGAAGAGAAGCCGGGAGCTGAAATTCTCAGCAAGGCAAGTGGAGCCTGTACTGACACCCTCCAGGGCTGTCCCACTTTGCCTGAGCCAGGAGTGCAGAGCAGGCCTCTAAAAGCAACCAGCATCAGACACAGACCAGCATTCACCCTGCAAATCCACAGTGATGGGACAAGTCCAAGGTGGAGCCAGAAAGTCAACGCAGAAGCTCAGAATCTTTTTTGGGGGGAAAAAAAAAGAAAAAAATAGGCAAAAAAGCAGTGTTGAAACATGTTGAAACATGCAGTCATGATAAATTTGACTTGGATTTGCTAAGTTTTAGTAACAGTGAAAATAGCAATAATGCTAGAAATGTCAAAGCAGTTCATTCCTACATATTCTAAAATATATCTACAAGCACTTCCCAAATTCCTTGATTTCAGACACTAAACAGAAGCAAAGACACAACAGGCTGGCTTGGCAATGTTACTAAGGCAAAAGTGATCCCTTTCTACTCACTGAGAAGTCACACGGTCTGATGAATGAATGTCCCATCTTTCTTTCACATTTACAGTATCCTAGCTGCCACGTTTTAAGGTATTCTGAGTTACTGTCAGACATAATGGAATGTGTGCTGAACCAATAGCAACATGCAGCCTTCTGATGGAGACTTTGGCAGAATGGCATGCATGGATTATGCCCAGGTATGAGCTCAGGCACTTGTATCCTGCTCATCTGCACGCTCCCTGCTCTGCTGTGGAGTGTTTAAACCAGGTCTCCAGTGTATTTTGCTATAGCAGGGAATACCATGTGAATATCCATGTGAACTGTCTGGTGCCACCTGGCATTGTGGCTACACAGTGGTCCAGTGGTACATATCCTGTTTTGTTTCTGAGTATGGAGGTTGCCAGAGGGGAGCCAGTGAAATGTTCTGATACCTTGTCCTTCCGATCCTTCCAGATTCACTCTGGCTGTTCTGGATTCCTGCTCACCTCACAAGGGTGGACTTTTGCCTTCAACAGGCTTCAAGCCCTCAGAAAAGTGCCCATGGAGGCAGAGGCCCACTTCATTCATATTACAGCTCCTTCAGGGAATGTAATTTCTCGCACTCTCTTACCAGGGCTGGATGAGAGCACTCCTAGCTGAGGACAGGTTTGCAGCATGGATTTCAGACACACTGAAGCAGAATGCATTGAACGCTCCAATGGGAGCTGTGAGAGGTAAGCAAGCTTGTTGACATCAGGCATGAACCACCCAGATATCTTCTCTTTCTCCTCACTCCTCTTATTTTGCTCTAGTCCTTCTGTTGCTTTTTAATCTATCAAACATCCAAGAATGAATCATTCTACTCTAAATTTAATACTTAGGGGGTTTTTTGTTTGTTTTTAATTTGGTGACGGGATTTTTTTCCATCTTTTGGTTTGGCAGTAAAATGGAAAATGTAATTATTCTTATATCCTTAATCCTTATGGCTTTGTTGCACATACAGGATGGTGAATGAGCAAGATAGTCAGAAGACAAAAAATTAATAGTGTCAAGTATTTGACAGGTTTTACGTGCACTGTTCTTTTGGAAGCAAAGTTTGCCAGGACAGTAGATGAAATTTAGTTCAATTTAGTAAACTTGCTATTGCTTGGATAATGAAATTCTTAGGTCAGAGGGAAGCAGAAAAAAATTCATAACACTTGTTCTGAAATAGAAGATTGTAGAGCTAAAACATTTTGTAGAATATACACTAAAGACTAGATGGCTATAAGAAGTCATCAGGATCTCACATTCTTACCTTCCATGGAGTTTGGGCAAAACAGTACGTTCTGGTATTATTGTGTATTTGAGGGGAAGCACAAAAAGGTCTCTGCTGATGTTAGATCTTATTATCTGTTATTTTTATTGGCCAGACTTTCCTCCCATAAAGACACATTAATTTAGCTGAACAGTCTCTATTTTCATTATTTCAATGGGCAGGCATTAATGAAATTGACCTCTCCTAGCAGTAGAGTGAGGCTGCCCCATGTCAGTTGAAGCAGAGTCGAGTCATACATCCTTGAATCCCTATTTTCCGACAGGCAACAGACCCCAGGACAGACAGTAAATCTACCAGACCCAACACAACTTTTCTGACTGATTCCTGCCTTCACTGTCTTTAAAGCAGCCAACAGAGCTGGAGTCTCTGAGATACAAGCTACTGAACTAAGGTAGAGAAGAAAGCCCCCTGCCTGAGTATCTCAGGTTCCTCCTCTCCTTCCTTACTCACCCAAAGCACACAGATCCTGCTACATCTGACGATGGCAGCAGGACCATCCTTTGTCAGTGACACAGAGCACCAGCATAAAAGCATGAGGTGCAGAGGCTGGCTAACAAGTAAAGGAAGAGGATTAAGTTATTATCAAGAGCCCAGAATCTGAAGTGTAGAATTAATACATCTGTTTCAATACATAGACCAATGGAAGTTTTGCCTGGGTAAAGGCTGTGAGATAACAATAATTTAAATATGCAGCCCAGGTGCCTTAAGCATCATAAGTCACAGACTGTGAATGAGATAGACTTTGACCTTCAGGATTGCAGAATTCGGTTCTGGACTGTTAAATAAATTTTTGTTAAAGGCTCATTCCTGTAACTTGCTGTGCATACTGGCTCAAAAACTGAAGTGTTTAAGGGCCAGTTTAAATGTAAGTACAAGAGTAGTGCCAGTGCTGTCCGTGGGACTTTATCTGTCATCCACGCATGAGCGGTCTGCTGGAGCAGAGAGAAAATGTTCAGCTTCTTGTAAGATCAAGTGTTATGACAGTGTGTGGCTCCCAGTGAGTTGTAAGTTTAATCGCTCTGCAAAATATTTCTCTTCTGGTACCAATTTCAGGACAGCTATTGATTTCACATCTTTCAAAACATTTTCCTCCTGCAATTATGACTGTACTTTCTTGTTCATCTGAACATAACATGAAATAGATATTGCTAGAAGAAGGATAAGTAGATATAGGACATCTTCATTACTTTGTCAATTAATTCCCATGTATTATTACGTGGAAAGTGTATTCTATTATAAATATCTTATAATGCAATGGCTTGCTAGTGTTTGATAAACCACATTTTTTAGTTGAAAATTGATTTGTACGTGCAGGCAGGCTGCACACTGTCTTGTCTACAAGTGAATGTTCCACAGGAAGTGAACACACTGTGATAATTATTTTCCTCAGTAATCACTTCCTTTTGAGATCTCTGGCACTGTAATCCCTTCCTTTATACATTTTATGGATTAACTCTTCTTTTCTGGCATGACAGATTTTAAATAACTTAATGACTATATTATAAATAGCCCATATTTCAAATTGGCTATATTATAAATAACGATATGTAGTCCTTGTGAACGCTGAGAATATAAATCAGATTTCTCTCGCTGTTTGCAGTATCAGAAAAAATCCACAATTGAATTACAGCCTTATGTTCGACCATGGACCATGAAATTAGCAGGTAATAGCAATGTACTGAAACTCCTACCCTTTAAAAAGGATCAGGACTAGGAATTATCAAAAATGTGCTTTCATGAAACTGCTGTTCATGCGCAGTCTGAGTCATTGCTGCACCACATAGAAGAGAAACAGGTGAAAAGTTGAATTTGCATTTGGTGGCAGCTGGTTATTAGCAACTGTAAAGATTGAACATATGGTCTTTAAACAGTAAATAACAACACAAAAACCTACTGGGGAGTCTCCTATTACACTTCTTTCATTTTTCATGGTGAATTTTATGAGTACGTTGTTGACTGTTCCTGCTCTGCCATTTTGACAGGAAGTATCTGCAGAGAGATGTGAGGTTCATTTAGAGGATGTCTCAGATAATGCATGATGGCCAGGACAGTGCTCCAGACGTACACAAGGACAACCCCCCACAGGAATGTCCTCCTCATTGTATCTTGCACCACCCTGATCCCTCGCAGGGTCAGCCAAAACACCAGTTCGCTGCACAACAGCCCGACAGCTGGCATGGAGCCACGAGGTAGCCACTGATGCCACAGCCATAAGTCCAAAGGATTGGGAAGCTGGGGCCAACCCCCTGCTGGGCAGGCTGTCCAGCAGTCAGGTGTGAGGCACGTGAAGCCTATGGGCCACCATGACTCATGAAACACGGTGTGCATTTTGTGTTTCCCTGCTGTGTGTTAAAACAGAAGATCATGAGATCCTGGTCTGAGAGGAGAGGGACTTGTATTCCCTTCTCCACTCTGTAAGTTCAACAGTGCAGCACCACGCTTATGGAGGGAACCCTTCACTGGTGGAGATGAAGAGTCCAAATGGCTCCTTGCTGGGGTTAAGGACCCATCTGTTACATACCAGGCTGAGTGTTCACGCTGAAGCCACTCTAAGCTCACATCCCTCCTTGCTTTATTCCTAGAAGGATTCCCTCGTGATTCCCTATTAGGCATATGAATAAGAAACCAGCTGGGAACTATATGCAGCTTGCTTGTCTTTGATTAGCACATTCCACTAGAATCCAGCATGGTCTTTTTTACTCTTCCTCATCCTTTTGAACTTGGTTCATTTTCTTAATTTTGTATGGGTCTAATTTACAGTACCTGAGGCCATTGTCATCTTTTTTTGTACACATAGTTGGCAGTATCTGATAAGTTGCTATGAAATGCCTTCCTCTTCTTATCTCTGGAACCACTTTTAGTAACTTTAAACAAATACTATTCATCCCTAGAGCAGGAATGAGCTCTCTTTGTTGTTTTATTTTTTAGGTAACTCTTACTCCAAAGACTAATCTTGTAGCTATTATTTCTCACACAGTCTTACACTTAAAAGTGTAGTTTGGTCTTCACTTTAATCTGCTAACATGAACAAATCAAATATCAGTCCTAAACATTAATGGGAATAAAATATTTAAGTGCTCTTAAATTTTCTGCAAAACCTGCTGGTTGCATGGCTTCACCGAAACTGAGGTACACAGAAAATGCAAAATGAAAGAACTAGAGAAGGAAGACTAAATTTGATGAAACTATAAAATTCAGCATGCATAAATCTAAGCCAAATTCCAAAACACATCTGGAGAGGACAGAACTGAAATACAAATGTTAAAAATAACACTATGGTACTTTTGATTCTTCTGCTGCTCTTTTTGTCTTTGTCTCTGAAAGCACTTTCTGAATGGTGATCCTTGATGCCTTGAAGAGGAAATTTTCCTCCTATGTTAAGCCTGAATAAACTGAGGCTCTGAGATGGGATTTGTCCAAGTTCAAACATGCAGGGGCAGAGAGCAAAAGCAACTCTACAAGCTGAAACTCTCCACTGAGAGAGGGCTAGAAACTGGGAGTGGGGACAGGCAGGACAGCTGACCTGTACTGAGAAAAAGGATACTCCATATTGTATGATGTTCTGCTCAGAAATAAATCTCAAGGAAAGGAGAAGGAAGCGGAATGTCCATGGTTGTGGCATTGGTCTTCCCAAGGAACCATTAGAGGTGATGAAGCTCTGCTTCTGTGGAGGTGACTGGGCATCTGCCTGCTGATAGGAAATAGTGAATGAATTCTTGCTTTGCTTTGCTTTTGGGGGTAGCTTTTGTTTCCCTATGAGACTTTTATCTCAATGCACGAGCCTTGTCACCTTTCTGTGATTATCTCCTCATCCTGCCAGAGAGGAGAGTGAGTGAGCAGCTGTGTGGGTGTTTGGCTGTTGGCCGGTGACAATCCACCACAAGTTCTCAGGTGCTCTGTGCATTCAGGGCTAGACTTCTGCTCCCAGAGGTAGACTCAGCCAGCCCCCAGCCAGCACCTGAGATTTCAGACTTTGAAAAAAACACATTTTCAAAGAAGTCTAGATTAAGAAAAGCCAGTATTTTGCTAAATAAACAAAGAAGCGATGTCAAAAAACTTAGGTGAAGTTTATTGATCTCAACTCTCTAAGTACCTAATCAACCCATCAAACCCGTTGCACTCTAATCAACAGTATCATGACCATGTGATAGAAGGTTTCCTAGAGGAATTTTAGGATAACCAAATATTCTCGGAACCAATCAGAGAGTATCACACAGGTATGATTTGTGCACTTAAAGCAAAGTGGTATTTCTTTATTTTATTATTTTCTTTAAAGTACTGATAAATAATAATAAAAAGGATCTAAAATGAAGCAGTGTTATAGTTCTAGTTTTTACCTGAAAACACACAATAACATTGAAGTAAAAAACCAAAGTAGGCTGTCAGCCCTACTACTTTGCCAAGAGAAAGGCAGCATGAGTGTGTTTGACATTAACTGCTTCTTTAAAATTCATCTCATCCTTCCAAGACGTGCATAATTCAGTTTTAGATTAGAATGTTAAAGGGACATCTTTAGCCTAATAAAAGCAGAAACAGTCCTCTTTGAAAGTATTCCAATTTTATCACTGTGATGTGCTGTAACTGAGGAAGACTCAAAATATTATATTTATCTTATTTTCTTCATGTTATTAAGAGTACCTTTGGTTTAATTATTTTTCCTATGTGAACATATTTTCAAAACCCAGGGTACGGTTAACAGGTGGAACAAAGAAAATCAGTCAATTCCTTTCTCCCCATCAAATTTTATTGCAATAATAAAATGCATAAATATGGCAGGAGGACTGTCAGATAGAGGCAAAATTGCATTTTAACTATTTTTGATTCACTGTGTTTCAGTCTGACAGTGCTTGAACTTAGTTATTATTCTTAGACAGAAATAGTTCTCATTTTAAGGCAAATTATATGAAAACAACTTCTATTTAAAGAATTACAGCACCTTTTAGACAAATGAGCTCATTATCAAGAATTACATCACATATTACATTAAAGTTCAATGTATAAAGTGGCTAATAAATTACAAAGGTAACAAAAGATAATTGTAATGGTAACCTATGTCATTTAGGAACAGAACATCAGAATCATCAAGTGATATTTGGAGATCACTTAGGAGTTTGTATCAATAGCTGAATACTTTTTATACAGGTACACGACTAAAGGAAATTTTATACGGAAAAAAATTAAAGCCAGATAAATAAATGTTTCCTTACTCTGTGCGACCTTTGACTTAGTGAAACAGTTGCTTTTCCCACAGATTTTCAAAAGCACTTTTGATACTCACTTCTCTTGCCCTTCCATTTTGTCTGATACACATTATCACGCTGACCTGAACATGGCTTGAACAAAGGTTTCTGCAGCGTTTTTTATCCCATGGTTTTTGTCTTCATCAAAGCAAAATACTCTTCCAAATTCCTTGGGGCTTGAGAATACTTTCCAAATCCCAGTAACCACTGTGCACCCAGAAATGGCAGCGAGGTGGCAGGTCCTCCACTCTGTGCATGGGGAAGAGTTTTTGCTAGAGGAAGACCATGAATACCTAGGCATAGGAGCAGCTTTAAACCAACAAGAAATCCAGAAAAGAGAGCTGTGGGCTAATCCCTTCTTGTCACTTAGGTCAGGTACCTTATTGTGCACCTCTGGAGAGGTCTTCCCTTTGGTTGGGATTCGCAGCCACAAAGCCTTGTTTGACACATGGATCAGTCTGATTCCCCTGGGAGGAGGACTTCAAGCATAGCTTTTTTAAAAATCTGAATTTTGAACATGAGAACCTAAGTCTGTTTGCATTTGTAGGGTAGAGGTCGAGGCCAACCTGCTTGGAATGAGAAACACCTTTGCCAAAATTTTAACTGGCCATAATAAAGCCCTATGTCATTCTGCAATTGTATCTTTGGAAGTGGGGGAACCCTTACCAGAGCTACACAAGAACTTCTCATCTCTGGTGCAAAAATAGCAAAGGATGACAATTCTGTAGTCATGTAATAATGAAAGAAATTACAATGGGGAAGGTTGAACAACCCATGTAGTGTGTGGTGAGCTTTCTCAAGCAGCTGCATCACATGCCTGTGTAATTTAGATGTCTTTGGAGACACAGAGTAAGGCAAGTATGATACCTCATCCACTTTTGCAAGTTTACTGTTAGTGAAGCTCCAGTGACTTTGACTGAAGAAAATGAGAGGATAATTGAGTTCAGGGTCCCTGCTTTGAAGACTTAACAATCTAATTTAGGACCAGGGCAAAAAAAAACAAAACAAAACCCAATTAGAGAGGAAAGGAAGACAAAGTCCCTCAGGTTACACTCATGCCTTTACTGGATAGGCGTCGTGTCTTTAAATAGAAGCTCTAAATCACCAGTTTATGAACATCATGAAAAATAGGAAGAAAGAGATTTGCCTTTATTATGTGCCACTAGAGCAAAAACACCTAATTTTTGCATCAATACTGTAGCTGATTTTCTGTTCGTGTGTGATAAAATTACTAAGCTGATATTATTGGAGACATCTGAAAAAACATCTGTGATTGATGCTCCTTTTCTACCAAACTAAAGACCTTATTATTGTATTTGTCTTCTGTAGATGACTTTGTGCCACTTTCTCTCAGAGTCCAGATCGCTCCTCCTGCCCTCACAGAAAAGTACATGTGAGATCTCATGTACCCCATGTCTTAGCAGCTGCCACTGATGATTATGTCTCTAATGGCACTGTGGTTTACCACTATTTGTACTGCTCTACTGAGCTGCACTTGGAAATGGATATTAACGTAAAACCTCTTTGTTAATATATATTTTCCCTTTAATCTCACATTATGTACTGGCTAAAGTAAAACCTCATGCATTGCACAGGCAGTATAGAAGTTGCAAGGAGAAAATTAATTCAGCTTCTGCCTTTTAGAGCTTGTTTGTTTTCTTGTAATCACAGAGAAATTTTTTCCTTTTAAGATTCCATTCTCCCACTTTAGCTCAAAGCCTTTACAATTTAATTACTGGATGTGATACTAAAGTTTAATCTTTGAGGATGTTGAAATGTATTTTCTGCAAAATGTTATGGGCATAATGCAGGAAACATGTCCTGAAACAACAGACAGCTGCTGGAGTTTTGTGATTTCAGTTGTGTTTGGCTTTAATGTCAATAGAGTAAGCTTGCTTTGCTTTGCTTTGTTTTCTTCCTTTCTTCACTGGCAACATTCCAGCACTTCAAAGTCAATAGATTTCTTGCTGTAAACCTTACCATGTATCGAGTTCATCTTCTGGAAGACAAGCAAGAGAGGGTCAAAGGTAACAATTGTTGTAGTAAAAGACATTTCCCATCATCCTTTGTATCATATACATGAATGCTTTTTTCCCAGCTGAAGCTGTTGATATACTTTATCCAGAGCTTTGCTCACTCTACAATATTTCTTATAGTAATGGAAAAGGAATCTGCTGAACCAAAGAAAAAAATGAATCCTATCAAAAGGCTGGCATTTCACTAGCAGATTTTTCGGCCGTTGAATGTTAGTTCTCTGGCGTATACTCATTGAAAGTCATTTCTCTTTGCATCTGGTATTTTTCCCCACAGAATACATTTCATAGGATTCATTCTTTCTTTCTCTCTCCCTCTCTCTCTCTCCAAATCAGGGGCTTCAAATTGCTGATAGAGCTTAGGCAAGAGGGAAGAGCGGGGAAGGAAGTAGGGTTAACACTGATTTGAATGTTTTTAGTTTAAACCTAGATTTTAGTATTTAAATATACTTAGAATCAAAATATTCCAATGTTCAATTATTTATCTCTGAGATTAGGGCAGTTCTGAATTTGTTCTATGCACTTTTTATAGTATGATGCTGTCAACTTCCAGAGATAGGAATTTATTTATCCCAGGACACACAGAGGCTTCAGACTGATCACTGTCTTTCCATTAATATTGGATAAGACCTAGATTCCTTGCTAGCTCAAATGGGACACTTATTTTTTTTTTCTTTTTTGTCAGCCCTGAAAAATGCAGATGGAAGGAGTGAAATACCTGCAGAAGGCAGTTCTACCTATGTTAGATAGGAACTAGGAACCAGACCATCTCCAAAGGTTTTGCTTGTTATGTCCGTCTCCTGTGGCTGTACAACCAAACAAAGTGAGAGAACAAGATCCAAGTAATCCTTTGGTGCTAGAAATGAAAAATGCATAAACTGGAGGTGCTTGAATTGTGAAGATCTATCCAAAGATATTTACCTAGCCACATTAGGCACTTAAAACTTTCCTTGAGACAAAAGGTGGTATTTATAAGACCAAATTTTGATCTATACTTTTGTCATTAATAGGATGAATGAACACTTTTGGAAAACGTTTCTTTTCATTCTTACTTACATTTATAAGATAGGTGAGATGAATTACCTGTCACGGAAAGGTTTATGTAATTGATTAAAAAGACAGTGTAGGATGACCAGCAATCAATATCAGTGTATCAATATATTGATTTACATTGTAGACACCCAACATGTAAGGCAAGATAAATCCTCCTTAAGGTGTCCAGAAGCCAGTGTAGCACCCGTCTAAGACAATCACTACCTTTCTAGAGTGACTGACCCATGCATGCATTTCCCACTGACACCAACACTGGATTCTGCACCTGGGATGAAGTAACACCAGGAACAAGTAGAAAGTGAGAGAGGAGTGGCTGGAGAGCAGCCCTGCAGACAGGGATTTGGGGTTGCAGGTTGGCAGCAGGCTCAGTATGAGTCAGACAAGTGCCCTGGCATCCAGCAGGGAAAACTGTGTCTTGAGGTGTGTCAAACAAGAAGACCTGGTGCATAGGGATGTGGTTTAGTGGTGGATTTGTCAGGGCTGGGTTTACAGTTGGCTTTGATGATTTTAAAGGTCTTTTCCTACCTTAAGTGATTCCATGATTCTAAAGAGCATAACCAGCCAGTCGAATCCCACTGTATTCAGTGCTGATGCAGTCTCCCCTTGAGTACTGAATGGAGTTCTGGGTCGCAAAAATTTAAGAAGGATGTGAATGTGTCCAGAGGAGAGAAACAAAGCTGGTGAAAGGGCTGGAAGGCATGTGCTGTAGGGAGCAGCTAAGAACTCTGGGTTTGTCTAGTCCAGAAAAAAAATTGGCTGAGGGGCAGCCCCAGTGCTCTCTGCAGCTTCCTGAGGAGGGGATGTGGAGAGGGAGGGGCTGAGCTCTTCTCCCTGGCATCTAGAAATAGGATACATGGGAATGGTTCAAAGCTGTGCTGGAGGAGGTTTAGACATGACATTTAGAAGCACTACTTTACCAAGAGGGTAGTCAGACACTGGAACAGGCTTCCTAGAGAGGTGGTTGGTGCCCCGAGCATGTCAGCGATTAAGAGGCATTTGGACAATGCCCTTAACAACGTGCTTTAACTTTTGGTCAGCCCTGGAGTGGTCAGGCAGTTGGACTGGATGATCATTGCAGGTCCCTTCCAACTGAAATTATTCTATTCTATTCTATTCTATTCTATTCTATTCCATTCCATTCCATTCCATTCCATTCCATTCCATTCCATTTCATGTGGGGTCCATGAATTTGGCAATCTTTCATGAAAGTTTTCCAAAGATGCCAGTTTCATAATTTGCTGTCAGCCCAGACTTTTCATGGAGATAGCCCCTTAATGGTGCTGACCTTTGGCCACTTTCTTGCCCACTTAGTGCCCAGCAGCATCAAACTTGTTAAAGGTCTCAATGACTTCATATAGGTATAGCACATGAAATGAAAAATGTTACTGCTGCTCAGTTGAACAAGAGACTGCTTATAACTAAATGAAGAATTATTCAAAAGACATTTAAAATGTAACTGAAGCTCTGTATCAGGGGTCTTTATTTCAATGCATTTAAATCATCAAAGAAACATAATACGACAGTGAAAATCAGGAAATTACAGTCATTACAGCTGTTATTCTGTTTTACACCATTCAAGTATTCGAGCTCATTAACATCAACCTACCAGAGTTTTGGTTGAACTGATGAGGTTTGAAATATTCTTGGGTTTCTAAAGTGAAGTATCATCAGAAAATCGCAATAATGACCTATAAATATTCCTACATATCTGGAAACTCTGAAGGAAAGTACTTTACTGATGATAATCTGAAAAAGACTGAAGGCCTCTGCCTCTGCTTCAGATTTTTAAAGCTGGATACTAATTAATAAAATTAAATCCTAGATAAAGGAAGTGTTTCAAACAGAAGGCTACTAGCACTTTTCAAATTTCTCTTGAAAAGCATTGCTGTAATGGCTTCTGCTTCTGTTTTTTACAGAGCACTGTACAATTTTTAGGGTCCCAGAAGCTCAAGGTGATCTGAAATGGGCAATGACAGTTGCTCAGAAGGATCCATTTCTGAAATGTACTGCATACAGTTCTAGTGTCCTCAACATAAGAACAGCATGGAACTATTGGAGCAAGTCAAGAGGACAGTCACAAAGTTGATAAGAGGCCTGGAGCACCTCTCATATGAAGTCTGACTGAGGAATTCGGGGCTGTTCTGCCTGGAGAAGAGGAGGTTGTATGGAAACCTCATAGCAACCTTCCAGTACCTGAAGGGGGCCTACAGGGAAGCTGGAGAGGGACTCTTCATCAAAAACTGTAGTGACAGGGCAAGGAGTAATGGGTATAAATTGAAAAGTGGGAAATATACGTTAGATATTAGGACAAAATTCTTTACCGAGAATGTAAAGTTCCACTGTGAGACAGTGGAACAGGTTGTTCAGGAAGGCTGTAGATGCCCCAACACTGGCAGTGTCCAAGGCAAGTCAGGATAAGGCCTTGAGCGACCTGGTTGAGTGGGAGGTGTGTCTGCACAGTCCAGGGGGCATTTAGACTGGATGGTCTTTAAAGCCCTTTCCAACCTCTAACATCCTATGATTCTCTGAAATCCTTCTAAAGTGGCATACGTATCATCTAGATTTTGTTTACGTCTGTAAATTTCATAAAAATCCAATTACTTCCCTAGCAGAAGATTGAACTATCTCATGTATTAAAGCAGACCCAAAAACCTGTCAATAGCTGATGACCCAGAAATATATGAAAGCAGGCATCAGCATCTTCACACCTGGGCTGCCTTGTTCTGCAGTCAGTAAGACTTGCACTCTCAGCTACCTGCAGGTTCAAGCTGTCCTTGTTTCAGCAGGAGGGGGTGTGGCCAAGACCCTATTATTATTTAATACCACCTCACATCGTTGCCAGGGATGGGGAAAAGGAAGGTCTTGCTTCTGGAAGGAAGGGCCTGGTTCTGGTCAAACAAAGGGAAGCCGTCTACCATTGCTTCATTGTCCCAGGCTTGGTGAGCATTTTGCATATAAATCACGATCTCTTTTGTACACTTTTATCATTAATATTCTTGCTATTACTGTTCATTTTCTTATCTCATTGCTGTTTCCAGTAAATTGTTCTTATCTCAACCCGTGATCTTTGCCTTTTGTGCTTTCAGTCGGAGGGGGGAAAGGGAGTGAGTGGCAGCACAGGCTCACTAAATTGGGGAGAACCATTCCTAAACCACGGCACAAGCAAAAGAAGCAACTTCAGACTCACCCACAGCACAGTTCATGTGCCACTCAGGACAGGTCAACTGCAGCCAAATACAACTGGCACCTTGTCAGGGATGAATGTGATCACAGGCTGAGCTGAATTCACCATGGTCCAAGTAGTCTGGAAGATACCCACACCTGGCTTTTTTGGACTGCATTTGTCCATCCTGTAACAGATGCTTCCTTGGAGAGGTTTGAAGCTGAGGCAGTCAGAAACCCAGCAGTGTATCCACAGTGCCTTTTCCAGTAGGCTGAATGCAATCCCATTTGTATTCTGCCTACAAGCCCCTGCTGCTCTCCAGACGGCTGTGCCACGGCCCTTCCAGGAGACAACATGAGTCTTTTTTGTCTGCCTGACATTGTCATTGCAGGTGGGCAGAAGGTCTTGATGGAGGTTACAAGGAGTTCAGTATTAAACTTTAACCAGAGCCCGTGTGAAATTGTCTCCAGTTGGACAATGCCACAACCTGAGCTAAAAACCCTCTGAGAGATGAGCTGAGTCAGTACACATCTAGGGTGGCTTTGAGCCCACACTCAATGAACCAGGGAGCTGAAAACATGGGGCAGGGTATGCTGTATCCCATGCCAAGCCAGTTTGCTATGCTACAAGAGCAGTGTAGTCTCCTTCCAGGTCACTTGGAAACCAGCACACTGACATTTGTGAGGACCTGAAAATTGTTTCTAATCTGAGAGCCTTTATGTATCACATGGTGATTCCTATCTCCACTGAAGTTCACTAAAACCTTCTTGGCTTCAACAGTGCTAAAGTTAACCCTTTGCCAGCTGTAAGACTAATGGGCTGTTCAGAACGATTCTGAATATTATAGTGCCCAGACTTCTGGAGTGTAATTATGACCTGCTCTGCAGCTGCAACAGTCAGCGCCTGGCAGCTCCTTCAGAAAGATCAGACTTTGCAGGAAGGCTGAGTCCTTTCCAAATTGTCCCAAGTTGTGACTGCTCTGTCACATACAGGGAGACCTGAACTCGCTTTGCCTGTGACAGTCCCAGAATCAGAAGCGCTGGGAGTGGGATAAAACACCCTTATTTTCTAATTGTGAGGCAGATAGGGTCAGGGTGTGGTATTTTTCCAGGCTGATACTGATCAGCATCAGCTGATACTTCCTCAGCATCAAGGACTGTCTCAGGCGCAATGCTGGGCTAATAATGTGCTGTGTGGACTTACTGCAAACACCTCCAGTAGCTCAGGGAGCTGTGTGCCATCCCTCATTAGGCAATAGAGGCATATTTCAGTACAGTGGCAATTCCTAATGAATCTCCCATCTTCTCCTACATGACCAAAGCCTGCAGTACACTATTCTGAGATCTAGTCATATCTTCTTTAGAGCTCAGAACTGAAAATCTGTCCTGTAGAGGATGGCTGCAACCATTTTGTTTGGCTTATTTTCTCAAAATTTAAGGCTCTTCTGTTGTTATCCCCTGTGCTGCTGTCCACCTTCAGTGCAGAATTTTAATCAAGATGGAGGTCAGAAGACAGCAGGGGAGCAAAAGCCAGTCTTGCAAGCAAAATAGAGTTTTCAGCTGGAGGCAGGCATGTTGAGAGTGTCCCTGGTTTCAAACATCATTCACAAGGTGTAGGTGGACACCCCTAGCTTCCTTCCTGGTGAGATGCTGCAGCTCATCACACTAAAATGATCACTTGGGTCAGCAAAGAGCTGTTGGACAAAGAAGCAATGTGCCACTGGCCACAGACCCAGCAGTTGGGAGAATGTTTCACTCCAAAATCTGTGCTGAAATTTAACACTTTGATTTAACTGGCTTTAGTTGTTCTGTTAAATCTGTGAGAGCACCCTGTAAACAGCCGAACAGATCTTTGTGCCTCCTGTTTCTCTTGTAAACATCTCTTCTGTTTGTTGGTTTCCTTGTCCTAATTAGCAGAGATTTGTCACAGTGGTAACTTCCTAGTCCGTCTTCTCATTAACCAGTCTGGCAAAACACCACCGCACCTAAGAGTTCCCTGCTGAACTGCAAATTATTGACACTGCTTTATTTCAGCAATTACAGGCTCTTTTTAAAAAGCATGAAAACCGGTCATAGCTGTTGTGGGGGATTTCTATACTCTTTGCAAAGGGTACTTATACCTTTCCACCTCTAAAACCCTCCAGCTCCTGGGACTGGCAGCTCACATCTTTGCATTTATGTGCCTTAAGTTTCTCTGCATGTCAAAACCTAGGCTCTGAACTGCATTTTTGGAGAACGCTTTGTGTCAAATGCACACACAGTCTACGCTGAGAAAAGCACTTGTTCTAGGCTTATTATGAAACAGAGGGTCTGCCTGGGGAAGCGAACTGTCAGTACATCCTGTGTGTCAGACGCAGCAACGTGAGTGCCCACACACAGCCGGGGTACCCTGGGAACAGGTAGGCTGTGACCCAGCGGTCTCCGTGCCTCCCGTCTGCCTTTGCACTGGTGCCACCTGGCTGGCAGAGGACCATGTGATTTTTCATAGTAAGGCCTTAAAACATCTGTTCCAATGGGAGATGTGGCTAACAGGCCTCACACGGTTATAGTTCACGTAACTTAAAAACGTAGTATTGCTGCAGAGAGACGAATCTTGGGAAAATGCAGGGGGATTCAGGCCAGCAGTATGGTCTAATTAGCACCAGCTGATAAATTATAACATAGATGTAACCAAGGCCCCAGCAAGGAGCAAAGGGAGAAGAGCTCTGTGCAGGAGCATCAGCCAGGAGTAAATAAACACTAACTCCCCCTGCTGTTGCCCCAGGGACCAGCTGCAAAGGCCAGGATTTCACTTTTCCTTCCTTGCCCCATCCACCATGGAGCCCGTAGTGGAGTCTGTATGGGAAAGGACTGACATATACAGATGGATAAATGCCAGCGAGCAGTGATGGTGGATATCAGGGACAAAGGCTGCCAACTGCACACCTTACAGCTCTGGCCTTGGCTGTTGTCCCCACATAATCAATATGTCTTGCATATAACTAGTAATTCACTTCTGAAATCCTTATGGTCTACTGGCAATCACAATATTTTTCTTATAGCTGTATTTACTTTCATATTTTCTCCTAGTTCTGCACCTGTTTCTTCAAATAGGTTCGTGTTGCAGCTATTGCTGCTGCATTATCTGGGTAGTAAATGGGTGGATTTGACTCTAGATTCCTTCACTTCAGCAACCGAAATGCTGATGTCTGGGCTTTACTGGTGGAACTGAAGTGGGCTCCAAAGTATTTGATTTCAAAGAGTTTTGTGTTTGTCTGTTCAGTTTTGAAATAGGCTGTTCGCAGCAGAAGAGAGATCAGTGCTCTCCACTTCAGAGAAGTTTGTGTTTAAAACTGAATTTTTAGAAAGGTAAGTTTCAAAACAATCACCAAGAGAGGAATGATCCTTTTCTTTCTCATAAAAGTTTGTAAATTAAAACAAATCACAAATAGGCTGCGTAGGTGCAGTCCAATAACCAGATTCTTCTGGAAACAACTTCAAGTCCCTGTTTACTGCTTACAAGAGGTTTATGTTGTTTCAGTGTTTGTCTCTACAAAAAATAAAACTTGATAAACAGAAAATATGCAAATTAGATTAAAGATAATCCCAGTGGCATTTTAAATATTATAAATCCCTTGGGAATGTCTAGTTTAAATGACATATTCACAGATATGAGATATACAAATTTAACAGGATCAGTCAACAACATTTGTGACAATAAATTGAGCTCATAGCTGTCTCAGCAGCAAGGACCTCTGGCAACATCAACATCACGCACAAAGAATGTAAATTCAGACCTGTCAATGCAGCACTTGGCTACAGAAGTGAGACAAATGTGAAAGGTGCCATGGGTAGGCAGCAGTGAATGGATCTGAGAGGCTCAAATTGTTAATGCATTTCAATATTCCTTGTTATTTTTCTGTGTTTTCAAATTGCCTGGAACTCCATTAACTATCAGTCCAAAGCTCTGCAAGGTGGCTGCTCACATCAGCCTGAGTTTTGCAGACAATTTAGTTTAAAGCCCCTAAATAAAATCATGGCAGCTATTTTAGCAACCCCGTTCTTTGGAGCCATGACTAGGCTAGATGGGATGACACCAGGGGTATGAGATTCCACAAGATCAAGTGCCACATCCTGTGCTTGGGTCATAACAATGCCGGGCAGCACTACGGCCTGGGAGCAGAGTGGCTGGGAAGCTGCCTGGCAGAAAGGGACCTGGGGGTGCTGGTCAACAGCAGCTGAACATGAGACAGCCGTGCCCAGGTGGCCAAGAAGGCCAATGGCATCCTGGTCTGTATCAGCAATAGTGTGGCCAGCAGGACTAGGGCAGTGATTGTCCCTCTGTGCTTGTCACTGGTGAGGCCACACCTCGAATCCTGTGTGCAGTTCTGGGCCCCTCACTACAAGGACATTGAGGGGCTGGAGCGTGTCCAGAGAAGGGCAGTGGAGCTGGGAAGGGTCTGGAGTGCAAGACTGATGAGGAGCAGCTGAGGGAGCTGGGGTTGTTTAGCCTGGTGAAAAGGAGGCTCAGGGGAGACCTTATCACCCTACAACTTCCTGAAAGGAGGGTGTAGCCAGGTGGGGGTCAGTCTCTTCTCCCTGGCAACCAGCGACTGGATGAGAGCACATAGTGGTAAGCTGTGCCAGGGGAGGTTTAGATTGGACATTAGAAAGAATTTCTTCACAGAAAGGGTGATTAGATATTGGAATGGGCTGCCCAGGGAACTGGTAGTGGTGTTTAAGGAAAGACTGGGTGTGGCACTCAGTGCCATGGTTTACTTGACATGGTGGCGTTCAGTCACAGGTTGGACTTGATGATCTCAGAGGTCTTTTCCAACCTCACTCATTCTGTGTTTCTGTGACTTGAAATACATCCTCAGAAGGTACAGTGTCCTTGCCACCCTGAAGAAAATATGCATCCAGTTCATAACCCTTATAGTGGCTATACTGGGAAGTGTGGAGAAGGAAAATGCCTGTTTCACATGCAGAGGGGTCAAGCATCAGGTTTGCAGCTGGAAGGGATGCATAGCAGGGGAGGAGGCACCTCGGCAAACATTAAAACTTGACACTTGCCATCCTGAGGATTAGAAGGCTATTGGTCTGTGAGTGAGAATACCTGTCTGGTATGGATACTGCATTTGGTATTTGCATGAGAAAATTCAGGCTTTCTGTTCAAGTTAACAGATAAAAAACTGCGTAACTGAAAACAGGATTTTTTGGTGAGGTGACTATTTGGAGGGGATAAAAAAATCCTGAAAAATCCAGAGAACAAAAGTGATCAGAACCGAGAAAAAGTTGGGCATTAAGTGCAAACCCATGAGCAGCTCAATGTCTCTGAGCTCCAAAGGATAAACCCAGGTACCAGAGGGACACCACACCGCTCTTCAGGATCTTTCCATATTGGTCCAACAGACATACTTCACACTGGTATAGAAGACATCAACTTATTACTGTCAGCTCTCACTCCACAAGCACAGGGGGACACTGCCCCTCATGAAGAGCTGTATCTGTGCACTCTTGAGTGAAAGGTGTGGAGTGCTGGCAGCTGGACCCACAAATGTGGGAATTCATATGTTTATGAACCCAGATTCTGGAGACGGGCCAGGACCAGGGGGTGGGAAGAGAAGCAATATGTTTTTACAAAATCCTTAAGAAGTGTAGGACCATAACAAGTTAGATCTTTTCCCTTCCCTTTTTTCTTTAAAACATAGAATTTCAGAAACAAACTCACCATTGCAGTTGACTAGAGGCCTGGTTCTTCCTAACTCTTCCATTATCTTCCCAGTCATAAGCAACATAACAACTTTGGCTCAACAAACCTGTCATCTACAGGCTTCAGAGTATTTGATCAATATCACAACATGCTTGCTCTGTTTGCATGCAACAACATCTGCTATTCCTCACTGCTGGAGACCGAGTACTTGGTTAGATCCTAGACTGAGCTTGTTGCCCTCCTAGCACTGTTAAAGTTTATTTTTAGGTTTTTTAATTGAAATCTGTCATTAATTCATTTTTTAGTGATTAAAGAGCATAATTAAAATGGAGGATTGAAGCACACATAGAAAATTAAACTGCAATAACTACACAGGAGCAGAGGAAAAACACATTGGCCAAGGCAGTACAGTAGTTTTATTTTGTTACCTGCAACACTAGTTAAAAGGCAAGGGAACTATCATATGTTTAGCATTATAATTGGAACTATAGCTCTTGAAAGCACTGATTAGGCCATGTTTCTAGAGTGCCAAACCCTTGGTAAGCTGGAATGCTGGAAGCATCATTTCCTGCAGCAAGTACTTTCTTTGTGGTATTGTCTTTCAGGAAACAGAGCTTCTTACTTAATTTTACTGTGTTAATAGATACGGATTAATTTTGGAAAAAAGCAGACAGAGAGAATGAATTAGAAAATCCAAACCTCACCTCATTTTGGAGATATTCATGAAATTGATGCAAATCACTGTCTTATCATAATCAGCTTTTTCTAGTAAGTGAGTACTGAAGGTGAGTACTTGAACACTAAGACTGGACTCAAGCTCTCCAATTTATTTTTTCTCCTTATGAACCTACATGTTCTTATACTCCTGGCTATATGCCCAACTGAAACAGGAAGGAGGAGAGTTCCCAATGTACTAATTAAATTTTTCTTCCAGGAGAAAAAACCTCTGAATTTAGGGTTCCCTCCTCTGAATGAAGCAGTTCGAGAAGTCATGTCTCATTTCTCAAGCATGCTTATTACTCACTAAGCTCTAATGTTGGGGAAATCTGGATAAGGCAGGAATGAGACAGGATTTACGTACCTCACACTGCACCGGGATCATGCTCGCAGTGTTGAAAGACAGTGAGAAGGCAAAAGCCCAGGCCCCCTTCTGCCAAATCAGTTCCCATTTGTGCATGAAATGACCACAATATAGTCCCACTCTGATTCGTGAAAAAAAAAACCAAAACCAAACTTGAGGTCAGGAGGGAGTTTTAAACTGTAAATCACAGGGTGTAATTCATCTGGCAAAACACAGATGTCTACACCTGAGTTTCTCTATTTAGCTACTTTTTTTAAGTGATGAGAGAATCAGACACTAAGACATGACCTTTCTTAAAAGTAGATGTCTAAAGGAAATTGAATTACTTCTGCCTGAAATTTCCAGGTTTTCTCTGCTTGTTGTAAAAATCATTGGCTTGATAAACTCAGGTATTGGCTAAGATGGAATGAATCTAACCTGGTGTCACAGAGGCATTTGTTCTTCTTCCCTGACATAGGTGTCACAGGAAATGCAGAAGAAAGAGCTACCAATATATACTTTCCCCGGCATTTCCTACTGACTGCTTGAGGTATCCTAATCCTTATGTATCCATGAAAAAAAAAATCCTCATCTGTTGGGTATGGATCATGACAATAATCAACCTCATGAAAATTATCACAGTGATCTCCTTTTTAGTGCATTCAGAGAAGGCTGTGTAAATCCTAGTGCTCCTTGGGGTCTGACATCAGCTCCATGTGCGGTGTAATTGCTTCCAGATAACCCAGCTCATCACCTGGGAGTGTAATGTAATTTAAATGATGTACGTCTTTTCTTCTACTCTCACGATGAGTTGGCCATATTGATCTTCCCAAAGGGGACACTTCAGAGGGTATGTATCATGAGTTGTGATGTCACTGATAACTCTTCTCATTGTACAGCCTGAAACAGGTTGACAAAATACTGGATTTATAGATATTATTGCTTTTTGCCCGGCTCTTACATCTATAATTTCCATCTGGTGTGCAGAAAGGAAATTTGTTTTCTTCTAAATATGTCAGGCTGTTAAATGTATGTTGCTTATGATCTTGAGGCACATTTAACATCAGTAAAATGAACAATGTGCCACCAACCCTCTTCTGTGACAGCAGCCTGACAAAAAGCCTTTGTTCTACTGAAACTGATTTGGGTTCTTCAGGGAGAGAAACTTTTGCATTTGGCTTCTCTAGTTTGCCCTGGTTTGCCCTCTATATTTGCTCTGTTACACTGAGCATGGTTATCACCTCATGAAAAGCACCAGGTTTAAGTGCTGCAGGATGATAATTTGGAGAACCACTATGGTTTATGTATTAGAATGGAGGCCAGGGTGCAGGAGTGGAATCCAGATCTAGAGGAGATTTTAAATCTTGGCTCTCTTGAGGTCACTGGTAAAACTAGTCGGCTTCTGTAGGGCCAGAATTGTAGATAGGGCTTGGCATTTGGTCCTCTATTGAGATGACACAACTGGGAGTAGAAACTGGATTATAAAGCACTGCTCTGGGCTCCTGGGATAATTCACAGGGATTGGAAGAGGCCTTCCTCTAGGAGTCCTCTCTTCCAATGGAGAAAGAGTGCTTTGAAGACTGTCTTTAACATGCAAATCTCATTTTCCATAGCAGTCAGGAAACAGTAATGCCAAAAACTCCCAGTAAAAATAACAAGATGCTCTCATACATGCCTTGCAGTTATTTTTTTTTTTCATTTACATCTTGGAACTACAGAAAAGAGCACTCATTAATGCTTAATACTCTTTTTCATGTTCATTGAGTTACAGCAGAGCATCTCTAATACTGGAAAAACTGTTAAGGTCATATTAGATCCAATTAGATATTAAAATTCACAGAATAAGTAGAAAACAGAATTGGACCACACAGAAAGTAAGGAAAAGTAGGGAACACTTGGGTTTTTTCATTATCAGGGTAGCTCAAAAGTCCTGGAGCTATAGTAGTGACATCTCCTTTCTTCCTCACTCTGGGGAGCTGGGATGAAAAGAAGGGAGGGCAATGCTCTGCTCTTACTCCTTCAGGACACACCTGGACCAGACAACACATCCCAGCCTGTCTGAACCAGACCCAAAGAGGGCGTTTTATAGCACTTGGTTTGCTCTTCAACAGCTCTGCTTTGTAAAACTGACTCCTGGGTCGGAGTTGCTTCTTGCTCAGAGAGCACCCAAGTTTTTGCTGTATCAAATGTACGTGTGTGGTAGGGCATGCCTGGGATAATTTTCATCCCTTTCATATCTCTATCTTCCAGCAGCAGCTGGAACTGCTGCTCTGCCTTGTAGCCAAGTTACCTGAGCTGGAACATGGTGTGGCACTGACATAGAGTAGCTAGGGATCCAGAGAAAACAGCAGAAGACTACCATGGACATCTGATGTTATCAGTGCAAATAAACTTGCACCTCTAGCCTCCTTCCCCGCCTGAAATAAGTTGCTAAAGCTACAGGTTAACTCCAGCAAAATATGAGCTAAAACTCCACATTTGCAACTGAGAATATGAGTAGAACAAGACTGTGAGCATATTCCAGCAACTGAGCAACTAATTCCAGCCCTCTTGTTGTCACAATTAATTCAGGTGCATCAGTAGACTCCATACTTTGGGTGTTGGAACCCATTTGAAATTATATGCTTTCCATTCTTCCTCATTAGCCTTGCTGGATGGCTCTTTCAGGGCTTCACTGTGTTAGCAAATAAAGCCTTTCTTCCAATATCCAATTTTAATGTATTCCTTGGGCAGTCTACGTCTTTTGGGGCTTGCAATAGCATTTCCTTCAGATTAAATAACTCCACTTTTACTCTGATGTATTTAAAAAAATCAATTGCATCACCTCTCTATCACCTTTGTTTTGTTAAACTATCTGAGTATTAAATTTTCACACAAAATATACCCTGTACTCCTCTGATTGTCAAAACAGCTCTTCTCTGCATCTGCTTCAGGCTGAATTCCTCTCTCTTGAACCAGTCTACAAGGATTTCAAAGGTTAGATACACAAAGAGAATTGGGAACTTTCAGGTGTTTTATTCCATTAATGGAATTCATAGTGCTAAATTTGGTGTTAAAATGATTTTTCTGTTGTGAAATGTTGAATGCCTAAAAATGAGCACAGAAATAGTGGGATTAATAGATGTACCAAGACAGTGTCAAAAGGGAAAATTCTGATATTTTATCCATAAAGTAAGATTAAGATACCTACTTGTACTCTGAATATGCACAATTTTTGTTGTCTCTTTCCTGGTTTAGTAAGTACTTGAGTTAGTCTCGCTTTGAAAGAGTTTGAGGAAAAAGTTTGCTCTTGCTTTAATATCCCAGACCACTGACTGAAGGCTTTGAAGCAATGGCCTGTTAGTGCACAACTTTGCTGACTGTCTCATTTAACTTTATAACTTTGCCATCTGGATTGTTTTGATTGACCAGAGGAAAAAAAAACTCCACAAACATGGTACATTTTGTGGCATACTTCATTCTCAGTAGATCACGAAAGAATCTATTAACTGCAGGAGACTAAGACAGACATCTACATTTCACCAGTCAGAAGCTGTGTGAAGTGAAACTCACCCAGCATAAGTCTTTGGCCATTAGGCCCCTAGTAAGTTACCCATCACTGGTGGAGAAATCCCCTGGTTTATCAGAAGAAACTTTCCTGTCTGACACCTGTAGAAGTGTTGCTTTAATAGTCCTGCTGTATATCTCACTGCTTTTGCATGCTATTGATAATTGTGTTTAATTCCACCCTTCTTTATCACAAATTGAAGACAGATATAATGCTAAATTAAACATAGTGAAAAAAAAAGAAAACTAAGTATTTAAAACAAATCAGAATTGTGTACTGGCTGATATAACAATGGGTTTATGTTTACTTCCAGGAAGCTCCTAATGGGACTTTTCCCACGTGTGCTTTATGAAAAAAGAAAAAAAACACCACACACAAGATGACTTGCAGACTAAATTAAATATTTGATCTTCTCCCATTCTGTTTCTTGGGAGGTCTGACCCACATGGTTGGTTGGTGTCCCCAGGAACTGGAAATCATCATGTCTCCAAATATTTTGCCAGACTGCAGAGGTATGAGTGTGTCCCCCTACTTCCTTCTCCTAATGTTCGAGCAAAAAAAAAGCAGTGTTATTTAGCTTCAGATGTTGTGGAGGGTTTGATGAAAAAGAGAAAGCTCCCTAATTGCTTCATTTTTCTGAATTGTCCTCACTCTGAATTGTCCTGAATTGGCCTCACTAGTACTTGGTACCTTTGCCCTTCTCTTTCTCTCAGGTACCATCAGATAGACAAGAGTGGTCTGTGGTGGAAAGCTCTCTAGTCTGCTGAGCTGTGATCTCGCTTGGCTCAGTCTGGGCTCCAATTCCAGTTTTCCAGCTGAGGCAATGGATAAAAATATGGACAACTTCTTGATAGAACAAGGGGTAATGGTTTTAAACAGAAAGAGTGTAGATTTAGATTGGACATAAGAAAGAAATTATTTATGACGAGACTGATGAGATACTCTAGAACAGGTTGCCCAGAAAAGTTGTGGTTGCCCCAGCACTGGAAGTGTTCAAGGACAGGTTGGATGGGGCTTTGAGCAACCTAATCTAGTGAAAGATGTCCCTGCTCATGGCAGTGGGTTTGGACTAGAAGATCTTTAAAGGTTCCTTCCAATATTCTATGAACATTTCATTTTTAAATTCCCATTTTCCATTTAAATGTAGTCATTGCATGAATACACTCCTATCACAATGATGGCACCATATTTCACAAAATATTTGAACTTTTTACTAAAAGAAAAACCATAGGAAAACAGTAGGGACTCACAATTCACTTTAATTCTTCTCACAAAATGATTGCCATTTTATATTTCCATTTATAATTGATTTTTTTTCCAGGTTCATCACAAATGTGGCTCCATGTTCTTCTCATGAACAAATATTTCCATACAGTCTATACCAGATGAGACCTCATCAGAGGTGTTTTGGAATAATCCCAGGGTATTGGGCTGGGTTGGTTTCTAGGCCTGGGGGAAATTAGCTGAATTCACATATTTCATTTAAGTATAAAGGGCTATCCACAAAAAATACCTCAGAGAATTCTTCAGAGTTCAACTGCCTCTCTAAAATGCACAAGACGCTCGGTGTTCCGAATACAGAAAGTATAAGAAATGGATAAATGTTTTCTTTCTCCTTTTCCTGATATATCAAGCCCTGTCACTATTTGGAGCACTGCAACAGGTTCAACTATCAGCCAGGACTGTCATGTTGTAATCAACATTTCATTTTATTCATCTTTGAGCGATAAGAGCACAGGGCTGCTGCAGGGAAGAGAAAACAAAATCTCCCACCTTTCCCCTCTGGCACAAGCTGCTCAGTTTAGAGTTCACATCCAACACAGATCAAAACTCATTGTTTATTGCTTGTCCCCGGGAACAAATGCATAAACAGGGTGTATGTGGACTAACCCTTTCAGGGCTTTCTCACACATCTATCAAAATTACATCAGGATAATGAGAAGTAAAACAAACCTTAAAAACACCTTCCCCTCACCCCTCACTTCTTCCCAATCTCTACATCCTCCCCTGCAGTGTTGCAGGGAGACAGGGAATGGGAGTTATGGTCAGTTCATCACACGTCTCAGTTGCTACTTCCTCCTTAGGGAATGTGGTCCTTCTGATGCCTTGAGAGGCCTCCTAGAAACAGAGACTAGACAGGAGTAAGGGAATAAGGTAGGTATTTATTTGAAAAGCCCTCAAAGGTACACCCTGGGGAGCCAGAGGCTACTGCCAATATGGACCCCAAGATGGACAGCAGGTCATGAGCTCCTCACACTTTTATAGGTTTGGTTCATTTGCATATCAGGGTTAATTCTCCAATTAAAGCTTCAGTTTAATGATGTAATTCCCCTCAGCTTGCCCCCCTCTCAGAGGCTTTTGGTTTATACTTTTTGGGCCTAGGACAGTCTGGGTGTCCTTGAAGAGCAGGCCCGGAGAGGCTTTGTTATGGCTGCCTAGCATGAGAGAGCAGAATTTAACAGGCTACAAGAAACCTCAGAGTTACACACTAGGCAGGACAGGATTTGAAAAATATGAGCGTTAAAACCTAAGGCATCACTTCCCCTGCTCAAGCGTGGGATCCCTCCCACAGGAGACAGTCCTCCAGGAACACCTCCAAAGTGAATCCTTCCCATGGGCTGCAGTTCTTCATGAGCTGCTCCAGCACAGGTCCCTTCACAGGTGCATTGGTTTGGCACGGCCTGGTTTGAGGTTGAAGGGGGCCACAAAGACGGCTCCTGTGAGGAAGCTGCTGGAAGCTTCCCACCGTGTCCGGCAGAGCTAATGGCTGATGGCTCTGAAGATGGACATGCTGCTGGCCAAAAGTGGGCCAATGAGAGAAGTTGGTAATGCCTCTGTGATGACATATTTAAGAAGAAAATCAAAACAAAGTCACAAAATTTTGGATTCTAGTCAGAGAAGAGGAGGAGGTGAGCACATGTGAGAGAAACAACATGGCGACACCAAGGTCAGTGGAGAAGGAGGGGGAGGAGGTGCTCCAGGTGCTGGAGCCGAGATGCCTCTGCAGGCCATGGTACAGACCATGGTGAAGCAGCTGTGCCCCTGCAGCCCATGGGTCCACGTGGGATGCAGAGATCCACCCGCAGCCCCTGAGGGAGGTGCCCGTGCCAGAGCAGGTGGATGCCTGGAGGAGGCTGTGATCCAGTGGGAGACCTGGTGGAGAGAGAGGGCCCTTGCATCCAGGCTGGAGCAGCCTGTCCTTGGAGGACTGTACCCCATGGAAGAGAGACCCACGGCGCAGCAGTTTTGGGAGGACTGTGTGCCTGCGGGACGGACTCACATTGCAGCAGTTTTGGGAGGGCTGCTGCTCGTGAGAGTGGACCCATGCTGGGAAGTTCACGGAGAACTCTCTCCTGTGGGAGGGGCCCATGGCCTCACAGGGGAAGACTCCTCTCCCGGAGCAGCAGAAGGAAATCTTGGTGATGAACTGACCGAACCCCCATACCCTGTCTCCCTGTGCTGCCAATGGGAAGGAGGGAGGGGCTGGGAGGGGGAAGGTGTTCTAAGGGCTAATTTTACTTCTCATTATCCTCCTCTGATTCTGTTAGTAGTAAATTCACTTTGTAACTTAAGTTGAGCCTGTTTTGCTCTTGAAGTGTTTCTCACGGTCCTTACCTCATTCATGAAGCCTTCGTTAATTTTTTTTGCTTTTCCCTCCTCTGCCCAGCTGTGGCAGGAGAGCGTGAGCAAGCTGCTCTTGTGGGTGCCTGCCATTGTCAAACCACAACAACAGGGTGCAGTTCCTCAGGAACAGACTGAGACACTGGGGTCACAAGTCCTGCCAGCAAACCCGCGCTAGAGTAGGTTCCTCTCTTCATGGGTCCACTGGTCCCTGCCAGGAGCCTGATCCAGCATGGGCTTCCCTTGGGGTTATAGCCTTCTTTTGGTCATCCACCCGCTCCAGCATGGAGCTCTTCCATGGGCTGCAGGTTGGATATCTGCTCCTGTGGGGAAGATGTTTCTAAGATTTGGTTTACTTCTCATTACCCTGCTCTGATTTTGATTGATAACAAATTCAATTAATTTCCCTAAGTTCCCTGTTTTGCCCGTAATTGTACTTGGTGAGAGATCTGTCCTGGTCCTTACCTCAACTCATGAGACTTTTGTTATATTTTCTCTCCCCTGCCCAGTTGTGGAGGAGAGTGAGAGAGCAGCTTTGGTGGGTGCCTGGCTTCCAGCCAGGGTCAACCCACAGCATAGGGCAAGGGAGGAATTGGCCATACTATGAGATCCAGGGTTTTCTTGGAAATCTCCCTGCGGAAATATAAGAAGCACAGTTTAACTAAAACCATTATTGTAACTATTCATCTCAGCTGTTTTTTAAGGAATGTGTCTGTAGACTAGTATTTTCTATTAGGAACCAAACTCTCAGTTCATATGCAAGTAATGTTCTGCCATTAAATCTGATTTGTTGTTGTTGTTTGTTTGTTTGTTCTTAATTGCTAACAGCAGCATGACTTACATGTTCTGTTTCTCTTCCAGAATGAGACTGGCTGTAGTTAGCCATAACTTTTGAAAGCAGAGAACAGCCAGCAAGCATACTTACACTGGAGACCACTGTTAGCAGGAAGGTAGACTCGGAACATGATTTGTTTTAAGGAACAGAAAGGTCTATTATTTTACAAAAGTGGCAAGTTCCCTCTCTTCTAACATCAAGCTAGTAATTTTAGAAATAATTTTAGGAGCTCATAGTTCATGAAAATCCTGGAGGAAGGAAGAAATTTCATTAAAAAAACACAGTAGCATCACTATGAAGTGGCAAAAAGAGGTGTTAAAAATTGCCTAGCAACATGGTGTTTTAAAGTATATTCATAGAACATATGAAGCAAGAATATTCAGTGCAAAAAAAGACTCTTTGTTCTTAACAAGCGCTTCTGCATGGCTTTTCTGATGCACAGTATCACTTTTGTTAGGGGTGTAGCTATATAAAGTTCCAGCTGTGTATGCGTCTGCACATAGCAGTTTCAGGAATTCAAAAGTTTAGCAGAATTTTAGGAAAGGAAAGCAGCCTCAGAACAGTATTTCTGACAAAGTCATAAATTAATTACTTTCCATATATTCAGAGAAATTCTTTAATATTCCCTCCAACTAACTCCTGCAGAGCAAATTGCTGAACTCCTTTTGCAGTGATGGTGTTCTGCAATGGCAGAATGTAACTAAAGCAAGAAAATTTGAATGGAAAGGAAACAGCTGATAAAAGACAAATAGACATCACTGGGAAAAAACAAAATACCAACAGGCTTTTGGCCACACCACTTTTCTTCGAGTCTGAAATCTGAAAAAATTTCAGCTCTTTAAACTTTTACTCCCTACTGTGTTGTAGAAAGAAATAAAGTAGATTAAAATGCATGGTAAAGAGAAAACGTGGGTCACACCACACCACCTTGAGATTGAGATAAAAACACTATGTACCATTATATATAGCACTGATCATTTTTGAAAGGCTATGATGACCATCACAGACTTTTAGAAGACTGGGAGAAAGTAAACTCTACAGTGCTCTTGAAGAAGGGCAAGAGGGGACAGTTTGGGGAACTCCTGGCTGGCCAGCCTCACTTCAACCCCTGGAAAGATGATGGAGCAAATAATTCTGAAAGCCATTTCCAAACACATAAAGTACGAGAAGATGACTGGGAGAAGTCAGCATGAATTTGCAAAAGGAGAACGATGGCTGATAAATTTCATGCCTTCTGGGATGAGAAAACTGGCTTGGAGTATACGGAGCAAATGGTAGATATTGTTTACCTTGATTTTAATAAGGTTTTTGATGCAGTTTCTCATCACATGCTCATTGAAAAGCTGATGAAGTGGAATTACACGGAACAGAAAGGTGGGCTGAAAGTTGACTGAGCTGCTGGGCTCAAAGCTGCACAAAGTCCAGCTTGGGCTCCGTCACTTGTGGAGGATCCCAAGGGTTGATACTACATGCAGTACCTATTAACAAATTCTTTAATGACCTGGAATAATGGGACAAAGGCCACCCTTAGCAAGTTTGTGAAGGATGCAAAACTGAGAGCAGTGGCTAATACACCAGAGGGGTGTGCTGCCCTTCAGAGAGACCTTAATATTCTGGGGAAATGGGCCAACAGGAATCTCATCAAGTTCAGCAAAAAGAAATTTCACGTCCTAACTCTGCAAGGGGAACAATAAGCCTGTACACCAGTACACACTGGTTACTGAACCACTGGAGAGCAGCTTTGCAGAAAAGGATAAGAAGGATAAGAAGCGACTTCTTGTTGAAGAAGTGGGTAGTAACCTGACCTTCAGCGAGCTTGTTCACATGCTCGGGAGAGGCATATGTTTACATACACACTGAATCAAGTATTCTGGTGGCAACAGATTGGGTGGAATAGCTTTTTATACCCATCAGCTACAACCATACAGATGACAATATTAACTATGCAGTCCTTCCATCTCCCTTCCCACCTCGTATGTATGTCACACCATACAGTCTCCCCAGTGCTTCCTTGGGTCCCTTCCTTGTTTTTCCTTTGCTTCATGTTGTAATTATTTGCCTGCTATCATTCTATAATACCATTAGCATTATGCAGTATAATGCAGTTGCAGAATATTGATGGCACTCTCAGTCAACCCAGCAATTACTGTGGAAAGGCCCAGAAAGACTACTGTACATTATAAAAGCATTAAAGTGTGAGCACTATGCGATAATGATGGAATTATCCTTATTTACTTCCTGCCGCTTTCTGAATGTCATACACAAATTGAATACTAGATAATCATATTCTTACCTGGTCATTTTCCACCTCTAGACTCTATTTAATGTCATAAACAACTGTATCCTTTTACTGCAGCAGTGGCATGGGCTATATTAACAAAAGCTTGTATAAAGAATGAAACATGTTAATATAGCAGAATAATATCCTGTTTTCTTTCTTTCTTTCTTTCTTTGTTCACTTTTTGATGAGCTATATTTTTATTCAAACTCTAATTCATAAATTGGAAGAGAATTCAAATTCCCACTCAGTGTGATCATTGTTAGACCAGACTCTTTTTTTCTTTTTTTGATCATTTGTAATGAAGTAGTTGAAGTCAATAGAATATGAATTGCCTAGCACAGTGTACATATTCACGGCACACTGAAGAACATAAGAACAGGGTAAACACCTGTCTGGGTCAGACCATGGGTCTATCCAGCTCCCTGTTCTGTCTCGCCACTGAGAGACAATGGGGGATGCTGTTTCAGCAGGACAGACGAGCCCCATCCCCTTTTCTGCTGTCACTTCTCCTTGTACTCCTCACAGCCCCAGCTGGTGTGTTAGAAATGATACATTAGAAAGTGTAAGACTTTCTAAATATTAGAAAGTATATGACTTCTGCCTTTAATATCTCTTTATGGACCTATTGTGCATGAATTGTCTCACACTTTTCTCAACCTGCTGACATCATCAGCATCCACAAAAGCACATGGATTTCCCTTTACTTTTCAAGATGTGGCTACACCAGTTTTTTCATAGCTGTGAGATGTTATTTTCTGTTTTGTTATCAGTGCTTCTCTTATGAAACCCAGTACTCTATTGGCCTTCTGGCTGCTGCTGCACACTACTGTTTGTATGCAAGCCTGTGCTGAGACCATGCTTTAGATATTTCAGCTGAGACCCATTCCCAGAAGAGAGACTTGGGCCTCTTTTACTCTTCAGTGTGATGCCATCTACCTCCAGTGCACAGGGACCTGTCAAGCACTGTCCGTCATATCCACCACATGGTCCCATCAGCACTTACAGTGTTGTCGTGTGGCTGATATTGAATATGTGCAATTTGTAGGAGCTTTCTTAGATGGACTCCATCACAGAGTGCTGAAAACACAACTCAGCTTTGTAAATATTTTTGCCCAAGTATGCTTTGCCATGTGATGGACATGTAGACACAAAGCTATATGCGCTGTTCAGGTCATGGAGAGGGCTGAGGGAGTGCACTGAGGCTTAGTTCAAATCTCCCTCTCTGGTTCAGTTTTGTAAGTTACAGACCAGAAGAAGCCCTTCTTGAAGTGCAGGGTCCTATCAATTTGAAGTGCAAATACAGAGCTATTAAGAAGAAAAGTGACTGAGGGGCATTGAGGGATTGAGGGACTAAATACAGACCAGTGGAGCAGGTCAACTGACCTCAAGGATGTAGCACAAATAAGAAAAGTGTTGACCAGACAGCTGTAAATCTTGAATTCCTGAAATTAGAAAATATCGCGTCCATCTTTTTATTTTGTGCAAGTGTCACTGCAAGAACTTTTGAAACCAGAGCAATCCCCCTGTCAATCTCTACCCCTCAGAAAGGAGAACAGTAGGGTGAATATGTGCACGGGCTGTTATTACCGTGTACCACAAGGGCTGAGCATCAATTGCTTCATTGGTTTTGTTTAGCAATTGTTAGTATTTACCTCCTTTGCTTGTGTTTGAATAGGCTGTCTGAGTATTTTGGCAGTGATTTATTTTTTCAGGCAGCTGCTGCTTTTGTGTTGAGGTTTTTAGTGATGTTTTTTTCTCCTGGCTATGGTACTGTGGGTTGGATGCAGACCTGCCAACCTTGTACTATTCCCACTAAGAAAAAAATAACTGCTGGCTTGAGGGAGAAATTGAGGTAATTTCAACAGACCTCAAGCACATTATTATTTCTGCATTTATAGTTACTAGTTTCCTTTATTCTATTTACTATTTCAGCTGCTGATTCCATTTTGCCTCTTCATTTTTATTTGTAAAGCTCAGTCAATTTTCAGGGATAGCAGTTCTTTATAATTTTTCACTCTTTAATTCTTAATTAATTAGTTCACCGTGATTTCTTTACAATGTTCTTTACATTCTCTTCCCGATCTGTAAATAGGATAATATGAGTTGTTCTTTCAAGAGATTACTGGACGTATGGCTCCTGATATGCAATGTTGAAAATAGGCACATATAGCTATTTTTACATCTCATTTCTCTGGAATTGGTGTGATGGGAGTGCTGAAGAGGTCATGATATGCTGAATGCTACCAGAATTATCTAAGTTGTAGTTCACATTAATTTTATAATCTGGATTGTTGTTGCCTTCCAGACATGGCTGTTATGAACCCTGCTAAAGCACAGCAAACCGAGGACTAATGAGAAAAGACTTGGTTTCAGCACCACTGTTTACATATGGATTGGCAAATTCTGTCCTTCTTGTCTGGTAGAAACCTTTTGACGTTAATTGGTTCCAAGAACTAAACAGAGAAAGGGATGTAGTTGAAAAAAAAACTGAACACAGATTTTTCCTTAGATTTAACAGACATTTGCATTTAGCTAAGTTATCCCTTGTGACCTTGCATCAATTAGGGATTAAAGAGCAGATTTAAGTGACAGATGTAGAAAGTGGTAGTTTCTGTAGTAAAGGAGAAAGGACAACAAGCTAAATCTATGTTAGCCAGGAAGTTCTACTAAGAGAATCCCTCCATATTTAAAAAATAAAATCACTGCATGGGTGGCTGCTGGCTCACTACCTCATATCCAGCATTGGCAGGGTAAGGGACCATAACAATTTTCTGTGATCACTTCCTACATTATTTTTTATTATTTGCAAACCAAAATCTTTCATTTGAATGTTTAGAGAACACAACTAGACTACAGGTCTGTAAAACATTCCTGTCTCAAATCAAATGCTCTCAAGTTTTCCAATTGAACTTAGCCTTTAATTCCCAAAAGCTTAAAGATTCAAACACCATCTATGCATGTGGATGGGATCTGTTCTTTCTCTGGAACAAGAAATCATTATTAGCTTTTTTCACATTTTTCAATTGTAAGAAACCTTGAGATTGTTTAACTCAGTCTGAGTTCTGAAGATGCAGAAAATGTTTGTTTGATCAACCAGAGATGAGAGTAATGTTCAGGTGATGGTGCAGTGAGTTCTCATAAGACAAATCTAGTCATGAGCCTGAAGGGACTGGTTCATTTGCAAACATTTCAAATCAAACAGCAGCATTCAGTCTGCATACAAATCCCCATGGAATTTATGTGATTTCTAAAGCCATTGTTTTGAGCAAGTGAAACAAAACCAGAGTGTACAGACTGGATAAAGTCTGGGAATATGGATATCCATGCAATCTGTAATCTTAGATGTGCCTGACACGTTTCTGCAGTTCCACACAATGAGGGTTCAAGGCAATGATAGACTACACGTCCCAAGTAGTAATAAATCCCACTCTCTTAAACTCATATTTGCTCTTACATCATATAATCTGAGGCCTTTTTCAAAAAGGGCCCAAGGTTAATTTGTCCACCAGAAAGTAGCTCTATGATGAGGCCACAAGGGCAGGTGCTTGTTTATAGTTGGGTCAGACCTGGCGTGTCCAGCCAAGGAAAGAAACACATGGATTTATGGTCATTCCATGTTAATGCAGGTTTCCTCCATATTCTATAACACAACTGTGTAAGATGATTTAGGGCTCAAGAGTATGCTTGCAGCCTGGGCTTTTCATAAACTGTAGATACATCAAGTATTCTATCTTTGTTAGGCAGAGCTAGGTGATGAATGGAAGGCCCTATTTTGTGCTATCAAATCTTTAATGGCTTCTAAGTCTATTACCATCAACTGTAGCTGTCAAATCAGTCGTTCAAACTCTCGTGGTGTCACAAGCATAATAAATATTAACTGCTTTTTCAGAGCAATTTTGTTATGTTGTGCTCTTCAGCAGAAGAGCCTTCCTTAATATAGTGAGTAAAGCATGGGCAGTATGGGTAGAAATGTTGCAGCACTTGATAAGGATTAATGTGTTTGTTTATTATGTTGGAAATTATCTTCTCCTGAACCCTTTTAATATTCTTGTCCTGAAAAATCTTTTCAAGGTTCATCTGCAATGATGTAAAAGTTAGATCTCTGAATCTGAACATGTCACCCTAGATTCCCCGTGTACAAAGAAACAGGCAGTCAAGAGGATGATGCTTAGGGCATACCTTATAGCACAGCTTTGCACTGCCTCCGTCACCACCGTAGGGAGACAACCCCAAACCAGGTGTTGCTGACTGCCTGATGTGCACATCATTGTTAACTTTCCATGAAAACTGCCCACGGCCAGGTTTGGCTAGGCCTTTTCTAGGCCTTTCATGGTGCCCCATAAATAATGCTCTGAGGGGTGGGATTCAGCTCAAAGCAGCTAAAATAATCAGGGGGCTTGTTCTGACATGTGAATGTGTTGTGTGACAGCACTGGGGTGCAGGACGGCTGAGTGACATCAGGGCATGAGGTTGTGGGTCTGGGATAACCTCAGGTGCAGTATGCCATGCTGCCTGTCCAGGCAGGATCGCCCTGCTGAAAACACTCGGTCTTCACCCTCACTGGCCCTCAAAGGCAGGTATCCAATGTAGGTAGTCTGGATTTCAGGATCTGGGAGTGAAATGGGATCTGACAGTGCAGGTACCAACCCTGGGATGAGTTGTGTCACCTCCACAGGTATCTGTTTCTCCATCAACTGTAAAGCCAGACCAGAAAAAGTACACAGACTTTGACTTGTGGTTTTGTAAGCTAAAGCAGACGAATTTCTTCATAGACACTAGAGACACTGTTTGTCCCGTCCCCTTAGGTTCGTTGTGTAGTGGTGCTAAACAGGAAGGGACCAGGTGGAGAGGAAATAGTGGGGACTGGCTCATGTCCGTGCTGCTGAGGAGGAGCCATGTTGCAGCAAGCCTCTCTCTCGTGGAGAGAGATGGCTTGAGCAGTTCAAATCAGCAACAGGAATTAAGCACCATGGATGGTCAGTGTCTGAGCTCACCCTTTCACGTACCCCTATTTTAATGCAGCAGTGTACTCCTAATCCAGGCAACATGTTGGAGCACGTAGGATTGTAATCCTTACAGGACACAGCGGTGGAAAGGGCTTTATTTGGAAACCGCTGGGGAGGAGAAGGTGATGCTTTCCTTCCAGAAGAGCCAGCTGGCTAGAGCACTCTCACATACAGTGGAGGATATTTCTACTTCTGAAAACTATCTAAATTCATGTCTGCCAGAGCCTACCATAACCACCAGTCGGTAGACTGGTCACAGGGGAATTTTATATGGAGGACTTTTCAACCCGCTCTTGCAGGATAGAACTTTCCTCAGGCAAAACAGGCAAATTAACTCTGTCTCTCACATACTGTCAAGCTATTTTATAAAAATGTTCTCTCTGGCTGTTGTTGTCTGCTGTTATTAGATGTGCAGTGCAGGCATTGTAATCCTGGTGGCAGCTTACCAGCTGTCTGAAAACTCCACTCCTAACTTTGCTTTGCAAAACATTGCTGTAGGTCCAGTTTGGTAGCAAAGTCAGTGGGTTTTTTTCTGTTACCGAGGTGTAGCCCAAACAAAAATAATTCATCTAGCAAGGTATCAGCACACCCATGTCCATGACAAAGCTCTGCCATTTCTCCATGTCTAAAACCTAGGCTGTGACACTTCTGGCTCCCCTTGATACATTAATCAGAGCAACATTTCAGACTGCTTCTGCCTCGCAATCTGATTATTCATGTTTCACCTTGATTCACCCTCTGTTCTGTGAATACACTTTTTTTGCAGGACTGTGCATATTGTTCCACCCTTCCAACTGAGTTAGCACAATCTTGAATAGACAACGTCTATCAATCACAGCTGTCTCTGAGGACTGCTTTAAGTGGTGTTTCAGTGAAGCCATTAGATAAGTATACACAGTGATCCGTCCCCCAGCAAGGCCTGCCCATTTTCTCCTCTGCCTGAGCAGTGAGCTGTATTTCATTTTAGGAGAAAGAAAAAGCAGGGATATGTCTTTGCTGGAGACACTCCTGGGTTGTTACCCCCTGTGGAATAAAACATGTTCTCAGGTTGCTGACTGAGGTCCACCCTTTTCTCTCTCTTCCCCTCCCCATGATCTTAAGCAATTCAGTGCGATTGATTTTGGGAGTCGCAGTCTGAGTCACCAGTTCTTTTCTCTGGTTATAAGAAGAATCCATTTACCTAAAGCAGGGGTTTAGACTTCACAGTGGAAACCAAGCGCTTAAAAAGTTAGGTCTTACAGTGCCCTAAATAGCTTTTTGTTCACAAAATTCTGATTTGCTACCCAGAGTGCAACAAGCCAATAATTACACATTCGAGAGAGACATTGATTACTTATTTGAGAGTTGGGCAAGCCTCGGTGCTCGGTGGTATTCCACAAATCAAGCACAGCAACTATCAAAACTTTTTACTATTTATTCATTTTAGCAAAGAAAGGAACTAGTATTCATTGGCTACAAGCTAGATAGTTCTCTTATTAATTAGTATTCTGTCTTCTATTGGTTAATGATTCTTTCGCTTCTCATGATAATTAGTCTGCATGCTCAGAATTTCTCTTCTTTTGAGTTGGTGCGTTTCTTGGGTGGTCAACGATTGGCTTTGACGGAATTATCTTTTAGCTAGTTGGAGTTGATTTCAGCACAACTGCTGAGAGGGCTTTGTTAGTGTCTTCCTTATCTTGGGAGTTCTGCCAAATGTCCTTGTGGTCCATAAATTCTGTTTTCTTTGTGCCCACTATCAGTGGGCATCCTTTTCCCCAAGCTTTTTTAACCTCCCCGTACGTCTGAGATAATTGCCAAGCCCTAAAACTTCCCAAGGCAATTCTACCATCAAGTAATTTGTATTTCTAACACCTGGACATCACTTCAAGCTTGTTAGCAGCTCTCTGTTTCATGGATTAAATCTCTCTTCTTGTCGATTAGTATACAAAGATAGAACATCAAACATTCTTTCTTAAGAAAATTTTACATATTCCATATTTTGTAACACTTTCCTTTTGCTCAGGGCTTGAATGACATATTTTCCTAGCAATTTCATTCATATTGTGACCAATTTTGAATCCACCAGTGCCAAAAAATAGAAAGTTTCTGTGTAAGTCATGTGTGATATAACCAGTTATGAAATACCATTGCTGGGCGTTATCTTCTTACAAGGAATAACTTGGAGTCCTTGCTCTTAAGCCAAATAATTTGCCAAGTTTACTCCAGCTCTTCTTAGATCTGGCTAAGTGAGTACACTACTGTGCATCAGTCTCATGTAGCTATGGATATGGAAAGAGCACATGCAAGTTAGGGAACTGGGAAGCACCTCTGGTGGTAGCAGTGTGGCTGAACTGGCATGCAAAGTTCCCCTCACCCTCAAATGTTTCAAGTGAACATACAAATGCTGTAAATACAGCATCTGAATGCTTTATGGCCTTGAACTCCAATGTCATGAGGAGTGGAGGATATAGTGTAATATTACTGAAATAAGTTCTTATGAAATAAGAACTTTCCTGAGCATTTACTGATTTGCAAGTTTAGAAGTATAGAAATACAGTATATTCTAACTTGAGAAATTTTAAAATGCAAATTAGAGGAAAACAGAAATGTCACCAAAGAATAATTTGGGAACTAGTTCACACTCCACAGTACCTACTCCTTTTTAATCACAACTTTTAAACAATTAAATAGATAACTATCTTAGGACCAGAACCTCTGTGTACTGATGGATATGTAAACAGCATACATCAAATTCTTCTTACATATATGTAACCATATCAAAACCCTTTAAATAATGTCATTTTATACTCTTTGTATAGATCTGGATTTCATAAGCAGAATTCAGTGTTAACCTGCTGTTACTTTTGCTTTTTGAGGCAAGTGAATTGTATGGAGCCGCACAAAATCAATTCACCTGAAGGTAGAAATGCATACATGGTTGTCCTGGCCTATTTCACTTGTCCCTTTTGTCAGCTGAAGGAATGTTAATGATTTAAATAAAAACTGTTTGCCGCAAATTATTTAAGATATTCTTTTCTTCACATACAGATTATTATCAGTGAATGGTGTGAGAGGTATTACGTCCACCATTTAGCACTTCCCTCTAGCAGGCTACATGACTCAAATGAGAGCATAGGACCTGCCCAGTCTGTAAATGCAACACCAGTGCCTCCTGCTCTCAGCTACATGAGTTAAACCAGATCCTATTTTTGGTTACACTTACGCACCTTTGGAATTTCCCCATTGCCAGGACTGTGCTCTGGGTGAACAGAAATGATACTGTAAAGACTGAATCTGATCTCTCCCAGATTTACTTTTTTTGAAAAAGTAGTAGCTCAGCTCGTGTGCTTAACCATGTAACTGATCCTCTGAAAACTTTATAATTGTAATCAAGGACACACTCTCCCACAGCCCTAGAAAGAGGTAAGTAAGTATAGAAAAGTCAACTATTGGTCAGTACAGGTTTCCAGATATAATACTAACCAGGATAGCTTTATTGTCTTCCATATGAAAAGAATTAACCTAGTAACCTCTAGATGGCTGACTTCTTAAGGCAAACCTCAGTGGTCTGTCACAAAACTATTTATGTGAAAGACTGGAACATTTTATGCACGGAAGGTCCTGACAAAATTGATTGCTCACTTTTTCATTCACAGAAAAGGCTCATTCTCTCTAGGATTTCTTAATAGTTTAACAAATCTGTGACTTTGTAGTTGCAGATATTAGTAATGTATGAATCTCAGCACTTTCCTCCGATTTGTTTCAGAAGGGGCTCTATATTTGAGGATGGGAAGGGATTAAAGTATTTATTCACTCTAGGCTGATAGACCAGTTCCTCTAACTCTAACTCTTTTACAGGTACATCTGTAAAAAAACCAACCAAACAAAAAAACCCAACCAAAAACCTAAACAAACAAACAACTAATCTCAGAAAAAGAGAAAAGGAAAGAAAATAATTAAAAGAAAAATTCATGGATTTGTGCATACTAGACAAGAAGAAACATGTAGGACCATATCTTTGATAAATTAAAACAGCTTTTAAGCTTTTCTCTAATGCTGGGACAATGAGAGTTTTTAAGACTCTGCCAGTAATATACTGCATAAAGACACAGAACAGTCACAATCTTCTCCAGTCCTGGTTAGAGCCAGGTTCTGCTCTTACACACATAAAGTTCAAACCCTTTATACCTCTTTTCTAGAGACTGCACTTCCAGTGAAGCTGTCTCTGGTGTCATTTTTCCTTAGATAAGTTATATTTCTTAGACCCTTGATGTTGTCATTTTCAGCCTTATTTTCAAATCTGAGATGTCTGTGTCTTACATCACCATCTTTACTGGCATACAATTGAAATAACTCCTTTGAACATGAGATCGAAGGTAAGAAATGTTCCTGTGGTAGTCCCCTGTGATGTCCAGGAATCATATAACATGCAAAAAAAAGCAGGGAAAAACTCAAGGAAGCTCTTCAGAGCTCTTCAGAGCTTTATATTTCCTCCTCTCATACACAGTGTGCTTCTTTTTTAATCCATGGAGACTGTAATTCAGGAATAATTTTTAAGGTATCTTTCTTTCACACGAAGTGCTTTATTCTACCGTCTTACCAAAACTTTCAGGTGGTGAACCAAAAATAGCATTCCCAAATGGGAATCTGTTGGCTGACTGATTGAAGTAACTGTCCAGTGGGTGTTCATCTATGGGAGGTCTAATGCCTCTACTGGATGGCTGGACCTGAGGGCATGAGAAGGTCACATCAGTGAACTAGATTTGGCAATTCCTAACCAAGTGCTATCATTCTCTTCAGGTAAATGCCATGTTGACCATCTACATTATAACATTAATCAAACTTTCCATACCAGCTGGAACCTGGCAACTCCACTAAGTTCTGCTTCCATTCCTATAGATTTACTAAAACCACAGACTTGGGCCATGTTAAAACTGGACAGGTCTCTAGGCTATAAAAATGTGATTTTCCAATTATTGATGTGGGCATGGTTCTCCCCCTGGAAAACACTCTTCAGTACCAACACAAAACCTACTGTAAATAGCTTTTGGATTTAGAGAGGAAGGAAGTTGTTTTATTTTGTATGTAATACTTTAGTTACATTTTTATTTAAATCCACTTTTTAAAACTACTGTTAAAACCCAAATCCAGACAGGGTGGCAGATGCCAATGCTCTTTCCATCACAACAAGACATGATACAATATTCTTTCTAGATTTACCTGCCCTTCCGTTTGTCATTCAATGCTCCTGTTGTCATGGATGTCAAGGGAAGTTTTGCCATCTAATTCATCTGTGACATTTGGAAATTGTCCAACAGTGAACTGCCTAGAAAATTGTTTCATACTAGGAAGGCATCATTTGTTCTTTCTTCCTTGTCTGAGAACTGTTTCTGTTGCTCTTCTCTCAGGACGGATGGGACAGTGTTTCAGGATTCGTGAGGAAGGAAATTATGGCTTTCTTAGAATAGCTCTTCTAAGAGGTTTTTTATCTATAGGAGGAGGGGGCTCACATCTAATCTGAGCTATTTCAGTGTCATCCTACAATTTACAGTTGAAATGGTACTTCCTGTCTTCTTAAGCTTCAGTTCTTTCAGTTTATTCAGTACTGTACCTGCTTCCTCATCATTTCCCAAGGGGTTTGTCCCCAAGATGAGCATAATAAGTAGAAGTACTCCTTGAGTTCTATGTTGGGATCTGCTGTAATTAGTGGGTAGGAGGTGACCTTGTAACTTACAAACCACAGCGATGTCAAAGGTTTATTTCAGAAAGGAAAGATGAAAAGAGTAAGGCAGACAGTGGCTGGAGTTCTGCTTTAGGCAATTCTGAAGCATGGAGAGAAAGTTTCCTCTGTATTGGGAAGTGAAAGAGGGTCAGAAAATGAGCTTGAGTGCTGAAAACTGTCAACATCAATGTTTCTTAATTATTAACATGCTCCTTGATCTCTTTTGGACTGTTCAGATGAGTTCTCAGCAATTCCAATGCCAGCAAAACTATCAGGCTTACTTCGCTTTTACCTGTACTGGTGTAAGTGAAACTCCTTCCATCATTGTAAAAGTACAGCAAATCCAATTACTTTTTTTTTCATCTTACGCGTTGAAAAGATCTTGGTTCTCCTAGATAACAGTTAGCTGAAATGAGAAATAACTGAGAATTCCTTAGTTTTAGTAAAAAAGATCTTGATTTCTCTTCAAACGATCTCATCTTTACTTTAAGAAAAGATGGCTTCAGGGGATATTTTTTTGTTTTGGTTTTGGTTTTGATTGGGTTGTTTTGGTTGGTTGGGGTTTTTTTGTTATTGGCATATTATGAGGTAGATGTATGTATGCATTGACTTGCTCCATGTTCCATGCAGTATAGATTAATGTGTAGCAGGAAGCTTTCCTGCTTTCTGGTCATACTTGCATGACAACTAGTCCTTAGAAGAATACATTTTTCCCCTTAAAATATTCCCACATGTTTATAAATCATGTTCTTTGTAATCATCTATATTCATCTGCACCTGGAAAGATTAAACACAGAATGTTCTTTTAAAGTCATAGTGGGAATTTTATTTGCCAAAATGGCCATCAGCAATGCTTTCTAAAGTTCTGATAAAAAAATAGTGTTGTCTTATAACAAAGAAATGGCTTTGAAATATTTCTAGTAAATTCTGCAATATTTTGAGAGATTTATACATTTGATGTGTCCTAATTATGTATTTATTACAGTTTTTCAGGTTGCATTTAAACTAAATTAACCTAAATCAGCAGTACAGAATAATACAGCCTTGCCTCTACAAATACAGCAGAATTAATAATAATTCTTTCCTTTATCTTTTTTCAGTTAGTTCATCTTGATTAGAATTGTCTGTAGTAACATGGAGTTCTTCATGTTCATTACGTGCTGAAACCCCTTCTGATGTGAAAGGAAACCTAATCTAGTGAAGATTATTTACTGTGCTGGGTCTGTAAGAACACGTGGGGTGGACACATGAATGTAAACTGCCTTCGAGCAAGAATGGGGTGGCTTATGGTAATAAAAGTGAATTGAAGTTTTAGAGAAGGAGGATCTACATCGGTGTAGAGAGGAAAATATGTGCACTCTTCCCTACTAAATACAGTTTGCTATATTTTACACAACCTCCAGGCCTGGTGTTCACATGGCTATCTAACTTAGGTAAGCATCTGGTGGGAGAATGGGAACTCTCATGTCATCATTCATTTGATCTTTTTCAGATATTACCATCAAGTTTGAAATGGTTTTGGACCCATGTGTCAAAAGGCTCGTTCCCTGAACAACATGGAACACACAGGAAGAGTGACAGGCAGAGGAGCCCCAGTAACCTAAATAGAGAAAATGAAGCACTCTGATCTGGCTCATTCCAGGGCTGGCTCAAAGCATCAACCAGATTGTCCAGAGATGACACCAGTCAGTGAGTCAATAGGAGACACTGCCTCGATCACCTTTATACACTGAGGGGAGTTACTGCCTGCAGAGGTCAGGGACACATTGTGGGGTGCAAGGGAAAATTGTCACATATTTGTACACACTTTTGTATGAGGGGTACTTAGGGAAGAACAGGAGGTGGGGAAAGAAGGGGATCAATGTGATTTGAGGAGGTGTCAGAGTGGTACAATGGAATGAATAAGGAAATAAAGGTGTTGGTCATATGTACAGGGGGTGCTGCTGACTGGTACACTTGCCCCGCCACATGTACGAATTCTGTCTGATCATGACTATATGTCCTGTTTTCTCATTTAACTCCATTTCTAACTATTTCTTCTGGTCAAGGTGGCTCCGTGTGCCTGTGTGTATGGAGGTTTGAGTGCCAGCAACCAGAAGAGGGACAAAAAGTTCCTTGTGGGGCAGCTGCATGCCTGTGGTGTCAGCAATGGGGGAGGACAGGGTGAACATTGTGTGGGTGTGAGTGTCAGTGTGTGTAGGCCCTAGTGAACATCAAGGTAGACTTGCCTGAGAGTACAAGAAGAATCTTGAAAGCCAAATACCAAGGCAATCAGAAGCACACAGGAGTGTCAAAGCAGACTGGAAGAGTCAGAGGTCCTTGCTTCTGGAGTCACTAGGATCTGGATGTTGGCTGAGGGAAAAAAGATCAGGGCACTGATGCTGTTGGTGTTGTGTGGGTTTTGTAGGTTCTGTGTCTGCTGATTTATGTGGCTTCTCACGAATTTAGGCACATGTATTGTGTACACACACACAGCTTTTCTTCTAGCTGGACACAGGGACATGGAGCTGCAGCAGCCTCGCCTCTATCAGGCTGCTGGGTTTGGCAGCTCCTGATACCCTAGAAGTGCTGGTTGTGTGCCTTGACCAGAGAGGGTCTAACTCACCATTTCACACTAAGTCATCTGTGTAACAGATGTCTACATGTGGTTGGAGAAATCCCTTTCTGGGAACCTGAATGAATGATCAGCAAGGGCATGGTGCTCCCTATGTACAGGAGATAATTGCCTTTTGCTACCTCTCACGTAACCTAAAGGAGAAACTGCCTGAAGAGTCTGAAACATCCCACAGTGTGCAAGCACTCCTCTTCCAAAATCAGCAGCACACCTGCTTTAGCAGACAGCGACTGGGGAGAGATGGCCACGCATCAGTAATGTGCAGGCTGGCCACAGAGGTTGTGTAATATGTTGTTCTCAACTCCAGTGAAGAGTACTTTTGAGTTAAAGAAAAGTGAAGGCTTACAAAGGCTTCCAGGCTGAAGTGCCATTTCTACGTGCACAAAAAGTTCTCACCCAGAGAGATGTATGTGTAGATTTTTATGCAAAATGCTGTGAAAAATTAACAAGGGCAGAGTATGTGCAGTCCCTGGGATCCCTTCCAGCATGTGTGCTTTATTATTTCCATAGGCCAAAACACATTACCTTCCTGATCTAAGCCTTACTTCAGGCTGTTAACTCTCAAGTTCCCTGAACATCAGAAAATTCTGGCCATTACATCACATAAATGGAACCCCTTTATTTTTAAAAGCTTGGGGCTGGATGCTGGGCTCCCCCACAGCGAATTTGTGATACTCCTCTAAAGTGAGAGGACTGAGTTCAGTTCAAATTAATGTAAATGGAAGTAGAAACTATTGCATAGGTTTCAATTTACAGAATTGAAAATTGTAAATCCATATCCATTTTCTATTAATTCCGTTTTTTCCCAGACATGTGACAAACCAATAATTAGAGTATAGAATAATCATAAAAAGATTACTGTTGTCACCTGATTGTACAGAGACAGTCCACTACAGTCAGCAAGAAAAAATATTCTACTGTATAACTCATAAAAACTACCGTAGCTTGCAGGGGAGGGGAAAGTGTTTTGCAATGGGTTTTTTTGGGTTGTTCTTGGAAAAATGCTCTATATTGTAAGTAAACAATTTATAACACGTATTTTCCTTCTTGAACACTAAATATCTGTCATATAATGGAAAATATTGTAGCAAAATTAACTTGTATCCTGACCTTTCACTTTTAGTTTTTTCTCTTCTGCTTGACCTACTCACAGTCTCAGGATCACTGTATGAATATATATAATTCTTAAAATCCCTTGACATTACAGGCCTGTTCGCTAATGTTTTTTTTTTGCATGAATAACTCATGGGTCTGTCTAGACCTTCGCCTTGCAAACAAAAAAATCTATTAAAAATAAACTACAAAAAAAAATCTGGCATTTAAAATGTTCACTAGTTACAGAATAGTTAACAGAACAGGTAAGGGAAAAAATAAGGTTTGTCAGATGAGAATTTTTACAACACAGAGAAGAAAAAGGAAAATTAATACAGCAGTCTATTGAGTGAATTTTGAAACAGGATATGCACCAAGTATGTATTTAAATACTGACTTTGCCTTGGATCTTTGTGTTGTTCTGACTGATCATGTTCTTCTTTACCCATCTCTTTGTCTTACTCTGAAAAATTCCTCCTCTATGTTAGGGGGACATTTTTCAAGATATCAAGAGGTGTCCTATACATGAAGAATAGCCTATGCTCAAATACCTTATATGTTTCTGTAAATTATTTGCTACCATACCATATTGGCTTACCTAGAAACTGTACCTTTCCTTCTAGCTTAATTTCTTCCCTCCACCCTGTTCTTTATTTTACTTTCAAACACAAAGGTCATGCCAAAAGGATAAATTGACAATAATTTGGGGTTTTTTTGCTGGCAGAGGACATGGCCTTTTTTTTTTTTGCATACAGCAGTATATGGTACAAACACTACATGCAGCCCTCTGTTTCTTCTACAGTTTCTTCAAGGCAACAGGACATGAATTCCATTTTCTGGCTTTTCTGACATTTCCTGTGTGATGCTGTCTGAGCAATAATACAGAGAAGCAAAGAAACAGAAAGCAGTCCTATAATTTGAATATGCAGATAGCTAATGAGATCACAAATCACATATTGTCCAGATATTTTGATACCTAAGAAGTCTGCTGCCTAAATTTTTGAACATAAGCACGCAATTTATGAAAGCTAATTGGTATACAAATGCATGTTGTCCATATGATTTCACTAAGCTTGTCACAAGTAAATTGAGATAGAAAATACTCGTTTAGGCAAATACATTTCAATTTAAACCTTATTTACTGATGCCTAAGGGAATTATGAAAGTGAAGGGTTACAAAGACATAATGAAATGCAGGAAGTAATTGGTGGCATCAAAGCAAAAGTTTCTGGAACCTTCAAATTGGTTTCAGATGCATGTCCAGCTCTGCAAGAGTTTTATAACTCATTCTCAAGAGAGAATGTCAAGCTTTTGGACTCAAAGATAATGACATGACAGCCCATAACCTCTTCCTCTGAAATATTCTGCCCTTTCATTAAAAGGAAACTCCTGAAGGTGGAGAAGAGTACAGGAAGAGAGACAAATGGGAGGTGAAGAAAGATGTCATATGAAAGAGAATCAAATTTCTTTATTTGATTTTAGGAAGTGTCACACTTCATATTTCTGATTATTCTCAGTTCAAAGAGCTCAGTGCCATTTGTACCACTGGAAACATTTTTCTTTTAATAACAAAATTAAAACCAGAAGAAAGCCAAAAATATATACCAGGGTAGATGTCCCTTATTTTCCTGACTCCTCTCTTTTCTTACTCCTCTTTCTAGTCCACCAAAGTTCAAGAACTACTGAATAAAAAAGCAGGTGGTCAGTAAGTGTTGTTTGCTTATTTTCTTTCTTGAGCAAGTTGGTATTGGCAGTTCAACTACAGAGCTTTTTGTTCCCATCTGCTCTGCAACTGGAGTTTCATCTAAGAAGAAATAGAAGGGAGACAAGCGTCGTGCCAGTAATAGTTCAGATGGATATCAGCAGAATGTTTGTAGCCCATTGTGGCTTCTCCTTTGGTAAAAACGTTTAGATCTCTATGCACAATAGACCTCCCAAGAAGTGAGTGTTTCCTTTTCTAAATGTGCAATACAACATGACTCTTTTGAGATATCTGCGTCTCTGGAAGTGGAGGGAGATGTGTGAATGTCTTTGAACACACTGGACAATAAGACATGATCAGTAGAAATAAACAAAGAAGGACATTGGGAAGGTGGTTGATGAAGCCTATATTTAGCTGTGAGGATCTAATCTCTTCAGGCTCCGTCTGTAGTCCAGAGGAACATTTCTCCCAGGGGCAATTCCGAGTGGGAGCCCAACTCATTATTCTGTGAGCAGCCTCCTGGAGCAGCCCCAGGCAATCACAAAAGGTCAAGTCAGAGAAGAGCTGCATCCGGTGCCTCCTTTTTCTTGTGGGACTCAGCTCGTTCATGTGTGGGCGGGTCCCCATCCCTCTGCTGCACTGAAAGGGACTATCAAAGAGCTTCATGTTAAAATTTCTCTGTCAGTAGAACTGCAATCTATTTATCACTTCTTCAAATATAACATAATCTGTGAATTTAAAACACAATCTTTAAGAGGATTACATGTTAATTTTACTATATAATGCAGGAAATAATAAAAATTAAATGTACTTTCAAACCTTCCTCTATAGCCTTGAGTTTTGAATGATTACTAGGATTTCATTCTAATTCCTTTCCTAGGACTAATCCACTCATGTTTTGAATTATCAGTACCCATGAACCTTGTTTCTCTTTGCATGAAGACTAAGTTCAAATTAATACAGTTCTCTTTCCTTTTCCACATGAGACATGAAATTCTTAAATTTCCTTTATTCATTTTCAAACTGTTCAGGTTTGGGGGTTTTCAGCCATGATTATAATAAATCAGAAGGAAGACTGCATTTAACCAGAATACAGACTGCTGTGATAGCAAGGATGACAGAAATGATGAGCTGCATTTTGGCCATGTGTCCTAACTGGAAAAAGTTACGCCTGTTGAACTGTGAACCTGATAGCTGCCTTGGCCTGAAGAGGTGAGAAGCCCCCAATTTAGTAATGGGGCACTTCAGATTTTACTAGTTTTGCAGTATTAGAGATTAATTATGCCCATTTCTGGCTGACTAATCTAAAGAAGTCACCTTTTTCCTTGGTCTGCAACTGTCTCATCTGTTTGTTGGTAGCTCCTGCTGTCAGCTACTGTTTCCTCAGAGCTCTTCATGAAATCATTGCCATCAAAATGAGGGCACTTATCAAATATGAACTATTTGAACTGCCCACCTCAATCGGACAGAGATGAGTCAGAGTCCTCGTGTGCACAACATTTCACCAGATCTGAGTGAGCAAAGGACTCCAGAGGAAAAGCAGTAGGAGTAATTTCTTCAGCCAGCTGAGTGCAAATGTGATTCTTGTCTCATTCTGTGGTCGTATGCAAGCAAGCCCATGCAGGTCCCCCCCAGAGCCCTAGGAGAAGACTTCACTTAAGAAAGAAGAGTTTCACTTTCCAGGTTGACAGTGTTCTATCTTCAGAGGATGCTAGGCAGAGGACTGGAGTTTCAGTGTGCCTTCAGGTCTAGATCTAAAACATGTATTTAGACCAAAATGGGTGAAAAGGCAGGATTTGTCAGCTGTGTCCACTTGCAGCAGCCCGGGCAGCAATAAGCATGAGTTGCATGTTTCTTGTAAGCTGGCTAGAACACCTGGCACATCCAATAGTGCTATTATTTGGCTTAAGTTGAGGTGGTTTTCAGTTTTTTTAAAAGTTTGCCTCTAAAGGAATAAGCCAAATAGCTCTCTTGCCGTGTAGAAATGTGGCTGACATTTCTCAGTTTTGAGCAAGCTAGATTCACTTAGCCTCATTACTGGAGTCTCTTTAATTTACAGGGTGTGACTTGGAGCATATTTAGGCTTGTGGGTCAAGTTATGTCACACGGGGAAGAACATGTAGAAAGTGCTATTAAAGAGACTTAATTTTCTGTTTAGCCACACTCCCTGACTAAAGAAAATCCAACCAACGGCCTCTCCTAGTCTCTGTTCCCAGTACACCCTGTTTGAGTCATAGCCTGGAATCATAACATACTGAATTACTTTCACCATTTCAATTTGGTGGAATAAACCTGCAAAGTGTTTTTATGGTTATGGTTATTCCTACAGAGGATGAACAAGCAAATGTGCATTGAAAAAGGACATTTCTAAGCTGAGACTTGTGTAAAATTATGCTTAATGCTTATCATTAAGTACAATTTTGCCAAGCAAATTAAAAGAGAGATGAAGTTAAGGACAACTGATATTCAATCAATTAGTAAAAGTTTCATATTTTAAATGGCCATGTCCATAAAAATTATTGCAGTACTGACAAACTGGAAAATGAATTGGTAACAGCGATAGGTACATTTATTATTAGCATGATCTTGTGAAAAAAATGTGAAGAGCCAGCTTTTTTTCATTCTATCAGTAGTGAATGTTCTAGGGAACACCATGAAACAATGGAGTAATGGCCAGGAATTCTGGTATTCTCTACACAGACATTTAGCACTTGTGGGATGCTGACATGCTGCTGAGCAATCAACAGAGAAGCTGCCTAATTCTGAAAGGTTTTTTCTTTTATATAAAGGGCTTTTCATGTAAATATTCTCTTGTGAGGGCTGAGGTATTGTGAGGATAAAAATCGTAATGGCATAGACCCCTGTAGGTACTGCATATAACCAGGGCAAGGCTTTGGATATCTGTGTTTGAGTGACTGCTCAGCCTGCACCTCGCCTCTGCGGGCAGCTGAAGTGATGGATTGGCTCCTGTGAGGTCCAGGGTGCCTCCTGCTCTGCCTCTGGCTATGAGCATTTTCAGGTGGGCACAAGTGGGAGGGCACACAACATTGACCAAAGCCCCAGTAGGATCCAGAAACACATGTAGGTGCTGCCACACTCCGTGAGAAACCAGGTGGGTGCTCTGGGCAGAACACACAGCAGAATTTGCAGCCTCCACTTTTATTTTCGTTGCTGGCTTTTATCAGATGCAAAATGCAAAAACAGCCCTGGGACCAAACAAAACTGGCAATTTACATGTTATGTGTGCCATAGTAAGCTGTTTTAGAGTCACAGCTGGCCTGGACTGTCCCTTTGTGGCTCATAAGTACCCATGGGATTGGCTGTACGATCAGCCATAACAGGAGGACAAAAGATGTCTCTACAGAGTTTGCCTTCAGCTGTAGTAATCTAAGAAGAGAATTAGGGTCAGACTGTACACTTATATCTAGATCTTGCACTTTCTAAGAAAACATGCTAGCCAGAAATGTGTGATGCAAAGGGTAAAAGCCATCAGCCCAGGCATATTTCCTTCTCCGGTTGCATTTTGCAAGTAAGACACAAAGGAGTTAACATTCTGGAGTGGAGCTATATAAGCTTCCACAAACAATTAATAAAATGAATCATTGAAAATATACTGTGGGACAGACAATGCTATAAATTTGACCATTTTGTTAATTAATTTTATTTTTTTGAAGGAGGTCTGAGTAACTTTTATATTTCTTGGGTAGGTCTATAATTGTGATAAGACAAGAAACATTGTAATTTGTTTCTGTATCACATAAGCTGGAATGTCCATATCTTTTATCTACTATAATTATTTTGGAGGTCAAGGTTACATTCCCAACCTTAAGACTTTCAGACGTAATTATCCACAGGGACTGGTGAAGCCACATAATGGGGCAGGGGAGTTTTATAGCTTATGTGCAGTAAGAGGAAGATCAGTCAGGCCAAATGACCTAATTACTTGTTTTGACCAAAAAAAAAAAAGTTATCAGAATTAGTCTGCAGTTGTTACTGTTCTGAAAAAAACTCACCCATGACTCAGTCAAACCACACATGACTGCCCAAGCTGGTTGAAAGCAAGCAGAGTAACTCTGTCAGATTTGAACTTCCCCATTCAAATCAGCTGCCCTTGATCATCTAAATTTTGGTGTGAACAACTGTTCCACTCCTCAGGCTAATAAACAAACAATAAAAAGCAGAAGCAGAGGGCAGTAGATACAGGGGCAGGGTAGAAGCTACAATTCCTTACAGCCAAGACCAAGAGCTCACGGTAACAGCACTTGCTGTAAATGAAAGAAGTCAGATTCAATCCCAGTAGGTCCAAAGACTATATGCACCCACAACTTAAACAGCTGCCCAGTGGAATTTGGTTCCCATGCTTCTAAGTTGAAACACCCACTTGCAAAAAGACAGTATTAAATGCAAGATCTGAAGTATGCTGCTCTGTAACATCATTGCCTTAGTAATTTCATCATTCATTTAATTGCTAATGTTCACATTTTCCTGGACTTGCTGCACACTCTGATCTTACCCAGCAGAAAGTTCAGCATTGATCCTTGATCCTTGACCTTCCATGTGCCAGATTGGACAAACCACTTATTTTCTCTATGATTCAATTCCATTTATGAAAAATTCTCCTTATGAAAAATGAAGATAATATTATTTCCATGATTTGCAAGCCATGTTGAGGCTAAATGAAAGAATGGTAGCACATACAGTAATAAAATATGAAGGAAATTGCTTAGTTTAAGGATACTGGGAATAATATCACTTTTTGATTAAGGAAGAACTTACAGCAAAATATACATAATGCAATTTTACCTCTAAGAATTTATGAATTTCTTTCTTCAAACAAGACTTAATGGATTTCTGTGAGATAAAAACATCACTAATCCCAATTAAATCTTCACAATTGCTACTGATTGTAGGCAAGCACTCTAAAATCTGACTTGTATAAAAAACCATTTCTCTCAAAAGCCATTATTTTGTGAGAAACATCTCAAAGCTCTTTTATTTCTAGCTGAAAAATACATTACTAAAATCTTATTTCGAGTGAACTGCATCTTAACATATTAGAAGAGTGGTAATGCCAGCGTGTGAAGCCCTTTGTGACAAAAAAAAGCCTCCAGTACGTCTCAATTATAAGCAGTCTGCCACTTTTGAATCTCTTATTTCGAATTGCCAGGAAAGAGGGCGTGTGTTTAATAAATACACATCACAAAAGCTTATATAATAAATGTCTACATGTACACTTATCCCAGAGATGTAGCGCTCAGGATTTTTTAATTAGATCATTTTAAAAGTTGATTCAAGTGACTGTTAGTCAGTCACCATCTATTCTTAAGATCAAGAGGCATACTGTCCAGAATGATCACATTATTGTGCTAACAGGAATACAGAAATGAAATACCATATTATATCATATTTTCTTCTCATATTTTGTCTCTAGCACTGATGGATTTTATATTAAAATTTAGCAAACAATACAATAGTCTCCTCCCCCAAAATTTATCACATCTTCACTTGTTAATATTTGCTGTATCTCTTGTCCTCTCTCAAATACAGGGCATACATTTTTATATCTATATATGAAGAAAAAGTGCTTTGTTTCAACTGTCATCATTCTTCTAGTTTACATTCACTTCTTATTTATGTTTTTTTAGATTTTCAATCTTGCTAAATACCCAACATTGTTATGTAAAGGAAATAAGTTTCCTATGAAATATGCTAACTATACAACATACAATTTTTTCATCATTTATTTTTATTTATTATATCAGCAATAGTGTGGACCAGTGCAGTGACTGTCCCCCTGTACTTGGCACTGCTGAGGCCACATCTCCAATCCTGTGTCCAGTTCTGGGCCCCTCACTACAAGAAGGACATTGAGGTGCTGGAGTGTGTCCAGACAAGGGCAACAGAGATGGGGAAGGGTCTGGAGCACAAGTCTGATGAGGAGCAGCTGAGGGAGTTGGGGATGTTTAGCCTGGAGAAAAGAGGGTATGGGGGGATCTTACCACTCTCTACAACTGCCTGGAGGGAGGATGTAGCCAGGTGGAGGTCAGCCTCTTCTCCCATGCAACCAGCAACAGGACAAGACAAAGTGACACCAAATCATGCCAGGGAGGTTTAGATTGGAATTAGGAAAATTTCTTTGCTTAAAGGGTGGTCAGGCATTGGAATAGGCTGCCCAGGGAAGTGGCAAAATCACCACCCCTGGAAGTGTTCAAAAGACGTGTGGGTATGGCACTCAGGGACATGGTTTAGCGATGGACTTGGCAGTGCTGGGTTGATGGTGGGACTCATTGATCTTGAAGCTCTTTTCCAACCTAAACAATTCTATGATTCTATGATCTAAAGAAAAATCAATTTCATTTTGTATTAAATTCAGGTAAGTCTTACTACTCTTCTTTGTTTCTTTACCAGGCTTAGTTTCTACCAAATTCTGTCTCATCACTTTTTCAGCCCATTTACTGTGTAGTTCTTCATAGAGCTTCAACATCCGGATTCCAGTTAACATCTCATAATGTGTTAGGTTTTTTTATCAAAGTCATTTGTTGTATACCACTGTAGACACAGTTGTGTCATATCAGGTATTGTTGTATTAGTCTTCTACAACTTTTTGTATAAATGAATATGCCATTTTCAATTGAAAAAAAATTAAGTTATTCTATCAGATCACAGAATTTGCTGGAAATTCAGACAAATATTCATATAACGTGTAGTGTTTACTCTACAGATTGGCAATAGGTTGGCTAAATTTAGAATAACCTGGGGCCCTGAGCTGAGACAAATGAAAGCAAACATTTGTCCTGTATCAAAGGATAAAAAATTAAGTCCTAAGAAGCTTCCCAGTACCTGTCTCCTGATAATTCCTAGATTTCACTCGGCCTGAAACCTAGGAAAGAAAGCTTTGCTGAATATGTATAGTTGTGGTTTCTTCTTTCTTTGCTTCTTCTTATGGTAATTTACAGCAAGTGAATTCAGTCACAACCTTCTGTCACAAGCCTCCTGTCTGGCTTCTTTTTTAGTCACAGTGTTTGAATACCTGTGTTGGATATTTTCTTCAAAGAGAGCAGTAACTGTTTTGTTTCTGACTATCATGTGTAACAGGAGAATGGGCATCCTGGTGTGTGCACCTGGAGGGGCAGTTTGGGGCATGCAGGATCGAGGGTGCTTTCCTGGAGCACAGGTGTGCACACCAAAGTATAGCACTGCTATCAGATGCCTTTGTTTAAGCCCCTCCCAATTTGGGAAGTACCATAGTTTATTCAGGACACTTATTTTCAGTTTGTAGCTCCACCAACAGCAGTGCTGTTGTCTACGCCTGTTGTCTGAGGGGTGAACCAGGTGAAGGGGGTATGAATCTCCCCTGCCTGCACTGACAAGACGGAGTGTCTTTGGAAGCCTCCTCTGGAGACCAGACCTTCATTGTTCAGCACCTCTCAGACAGCATTTCAGTTTCTACTTAGATTGTTGACATACCAATTTGGATGCTAAAAAAATGTCATTTTGCTCTCATTATTGTCAAGAGAAACTTAGGTCTCTATTCAGTTGCCTAAGTGTCATTTGAAATGTCCTCTAGCTGCCATTCTGCAAGTGTGGGGATGTCCGCTATGAGTTCACATTTCTTTTTCTGAGAGTTAGATGTAAAAGAATAAGAAATGTAACTCAACCCTTTTTTTTCTACCCCATGGGCTTCAGCCTCCCTTTCAGCATGATGTCTGCTACACCTGCTGAGAGCAAATCCAGGTCCCACCCAGGTTGTGTCTGGGCCTCTGGCAGTGGCATGCTCAAGACAAGGTGTCTGCATTTGCTCATCCGACCCGCTGGCTCTGCCACTCGAGAATGGATCCAGTAGTAAATAACCCTTTTCTAGGAGACAAGAAACAATATTGCTGAAGCAGAGACCAGAACACAGCACTACCCCTCTTAATAGCATGATTTACCTGCTTAGGTTCAGTTTTTTCTCTCTCTTGCTTGTTTGCCTCCTGTCCTCTGTATGTCATGCCATGCCATGTCATTGTCTCACACAGTTCTCACATCCCTTTGAATTTTTTTCTTATGCATCTCCCTCTATATACTTCTTTTCAACAGTGTAGTCACGCTTGGCACTCCTCAGACAATTTAGTTCTAGTTGGAGCTCTACGTGCTTCAAGTAGCCTAGTCTGTATTTCAAGAACAATTGTCTGAGGAGAGCAGAAACAATTTCCTTCTCTTTGCTCAGTATTGACATTCACATCATTACTTTTATACTTTATCGCTGGATAGTGTCCTTAGTATCAGAGCTCCATTGTATAAAACATGGCACAAATATAATCAGAAAGCAGATAGGTCTCTATACCATACAGGTCTCTGTACCAAGTTATTTAGAGATGAAATATGTAAGAACGGGAGATCTACTCCTTTCACTTTACCTATGGAGAGTGGATAAAAGAATGGAAATATCTAGATACCTACAGAAAGACAGCTTGTGGGACTATCAAAAATTACTCACAAGGAATTTGGGAATATCTGTTTTCTGAACATGACCTACTTCTCTGCCAAGAGAGTGATCTCATCATACCTGTTATATATCTCTTGCTCCACTTCCCTTCAGGTCAAGAAGTTATTTACTTCTCCTTCAGTCTCTGCTTGCAGAAACTGTCTATACTGCTATTCCAACCAGCTGCAAATATTAATGGCTGTACAAACACATCCTCTGGAATGCTAACATTTTCCTTATTCAGATTACTTTTATTTTTCTGTGTCATTGTAAAACAAGTAGATACCATTTGCAGGAACTGACAGCACAGGAAAAGCAATAGCATGACCATAGTAGTATTACAGCTTCTCCATCAAAAAATCTAAGTTTTGTTCAGAAATCCAAATGATAGAGTTATTATTCTTTTGGAGCTGTACCCGGAGCTGTGATATAATTTTCTTTAACTTGCTCACTAGTAGACCTAACTGGTTTCAGCCTTTGCAAAGGGTAGCTATGAGCTGGATAGCCTAAATCTATTGCCTGGAAAGCTACTGGAGCAAATTCCTAAACCTCAGATTATGAGCACTTGAAGGATAATACAGTAATAAAAACAGATCAATGTGGATTTGTCAAGAGCAGCCACATCTCTCTAGTTCCATTTCTCAGTAGGGTAACAACACCTGGTGGGTAGGGCAGGAATAGAGAATACGTACACCTTGACTTTAGCACAGCTTGTGGCACAGTCCCTACAGCATTTTCATATGCAAATGTGGAAAATATTCTTGAAGTGGTTTTATCAAGGATTTGCTTTCAAAAAATGGAAAGTCCTGACAAGTTGTGAGGCTCTGCAAAAGTCCCTCTCCATTAATATTCGATATAAACCTTGCATATTGTGGTGATTAAGTGGGTAGTCCCACGAAATCTGCAGATGACAGAATGTTGAGAACAGGCACTTCAATGGTCAGAATTAGAACTGAGAATGAATTTTATAAATTAGAACACTAGCCTTAAACCAATACAATGAAATTTAATAAGACCAAGCTAAAAGTTCCTCAGGTAGAAAAGAAAAATTAAAATAAGAAACGCAAAATGAGATAAAAATCAGAATTTACTGTTTAGCTAGCAACACTGCAAGCAAGGCTTGGGGGAGTTGCATGAAACGAGTTAGTGTTTGAGATGCTGTCACAAGAGAGACAAGTCTCATTCTGAAATGTCATTACATACAAGACGTACTGATAGCTAAATATTAACACACAAGTAATTATTAATACATTGCATAGTTATTAGACTCCTTGGAACAAATGCTGGAGACTTGAGGACAACATTACGTTCCATTTTGAAAACCGTCATTAAAAAAGTTTGTGGATAATCTGGAAGGAAACACCAAGTGATGAACAAAAAAAACCACTCTAAAAAATTTGCAGTAAAAGCTGAAGAAAATGTTCAGTCCAGAAAAAAAGACTGAGATGGAAGAGTATAATCATGTTAAGAGATTTGAGAATGTTAGAAGAGTAATCAACTGTTCTCAATTGGAGTGATCAAAAAGCAAGAGGAATTTGGACTAATTTATAACAAGACATATTTGAATTAGACATTGCAAAAGCTTTTTTGATGACAAGATAATTGAACACTTTATATAAATTAATTTTTTAATTTAATTATCTCTGAAGGTTATGGAATTCCTGGAACTGGATATTTTGAAGAACAGTCCAGTTAAAGAAGTATCTGTCAGGAGCAGTCCAGAAACTGTGTTAGACCTTATTTCAGAGTTAGGAAAGGCAGTCAATGACCCTCTGAGATGTCCTTCTAGCTTTTTTTTGAGTGGAGGACCAAAGGGTGATGCTGGATCCATGGGTGGTATCCATGGGTGGTGACTATCTTCTGCTCTCTCTCTCTCCCTCTCTCTCTCTCTTCTCTTTTGTTTCTTTCTGTCTCTCGATCTCACATTCATTGTTAAAGAAATCCCATATTATTGACTTCCGCATATTGTCTCATTTGCACCTTAATTAAGGCAGAAACATCTCTCACTAGTCTTATCTTAACACACATATGCAGCTGTCATTTCATCAGTTAGCCAAAAATTTAAAAAAGACCAGACACCACCTGGAGAAACGTGCAGCAGCCATTTGCCAGCATCTCTGATCCATGTACTAATGTGGCTGGGTTTTGTTTTGGATCAGTATGCAGCATTTCCAGCTGAACCTCCTGATTCCAAGTCCCTGATGCATAGTCACCTGCATCTTTCAAGGACCACTGGTTCACTGATTTAAGCCAACTCCCATCTGTTCATGTTTCACTGGTTGGTCCCTCGAGTGGTTAGCCCAGTCACAGTAGAAAAATTTATTCAGATATAACTGTAAGTAGATATAGAAGCCATAACACGTATATTTTAATCCAAGACCCTAGTATAAACATTTATCACTCATTCTCTCTTTCTCTAGTGAAACATGAACTCAATAACATTTGAACTCAATAACATTTGAACTCATTTTAAACTTCTGAACTCTCAATTTTGAGGCAAGCTTGTACTTAGCTGACTATGGAGGAACGAACAATACTTTGTCATTCGACCCTGACAATTTTTCTGTAGTTCAGAACCATGTTTCTGGGTACTTTGAATAATAATGACTGAGAGTATTTCCTGAAGCTACTCACTTAAGCAGTGGCCCAGCTATGACAGAAATGAAAACTCTATTCAAAGTCTCTCATTTTGAAAAAAAATAAAAGAAAAATACTGAAGGGGAAAAAATGGCAGTGAATCAGGGATGGGAGAAGACTTACTGCTCTCATTTGTAAAAGGTGCCCTCATTAAGCTGACGCAGAGTGAGCACTGAAGACGTCCTTTGGGAATGGGGCATTAAAGAGAGCTAACTGAACAGAAAAATCGGGATGCACTCTGTTGGTATGAATAAATGTCTTTCTGATTATGGAGATTTGAACAGATATACTGTAGCATAGATGAAAGGTATGTTTGAAAGATCATTCTCAGAGATTGAGATTCATAGGCTATTGAAATCTTTTATATTTCCTTAAAAAATACATGCTTTTTGAGAAATCTACTGTGCCTCTAAACTCTTATCTCAGAACACCTTAGACAATCACTGAGCTCAATGACTATATGAACTTTTACTCATGTATCAGGAGAGTTATTCCCTAACCAGTGTTACTGAATATTTTTATCCCATGCTTCACTTTGGTCAATAAGTAACCTTCCCAATGCACTAAAGGGCACTGCACTTCATCCCAGGATGAAGCTCCCCCAAAATGTAGTTCTACTTTTCTCATTTGATTTTTAACTACAGAGATAAGATATACACACCTGCATATCGTGGAGATGTTGTTCTGATGCACCTTTTTGTATCTTCTTGACCGGACATCATTGGTATTGTCTTAAACCTTTCAGTTAATTACTTGGTTGTTAGAAGTTTGAGAATTCCTACTTTAAAGAGGATTTATCTTTATCTGGCTTGGTTAACAGAAGCTGGGCCAGCTCGAAGTTGCTATACATCCTGTTGGATAGGGGACAAATCTGTAATGATGTGCAATGTGGTGTGTGATTTATAGTTCCCTGCATGTATTCACAGTTGCATAAATCCTGGTTTATACAATCTATGAAAAATATAAAGGACTTACTGAGTAAGAAAGTTGACCAAATTATTTTGCTGTGGAAGTACATGTTAACAGATCTAAACAGCTCCTTTGTACTGTAAGGAATTAAATCAGAACAGAAAACAAACATTTGTTTTTAACAAGCAAGTAATTCTTGCATAATTCAACACAATACTTAAACACTGGCTCAACTTCAATTGAAAATTACCTACTGACCCAATATATGAAGGCTATACATATCCAGCAGAAGACTGTTTCTCGTCACAGGTGTTTATGTCTAGATGAATGCCTTTCATTTTAGCCAAACAAATTTCAAAATTTGATGTGATTGGGTATGAAACTAATTGTGAAATGTGAGTGTGAATATAGACATTTTTAAACTATAAAAAGACCATAATCACTGCAATAAAAATGTAAAACAACATCTATTAAATTTTGTCTCTAACTGATGGCTAAGATCTTTCAAACTTCTTTCTGAGCTTCCCAGTGAGATAGCTAGATTCCAGCATTTGTCTGTTTTATTAACACTTCCAAATCGCTTCCCCAAGTCAATGGAGTAAAAATACTTAGTAAAACACCAAAGTAAATAGCAAGAGTCAGGTACATCAGGTTTTTCTGGATGTATGGTAGGACTGCTTATCCAGGGTAAGGGTACAAACTCAGGTAAGCAACACTGAAGACAAGAACTGTTGAGAGTGAACTGGAAGTTTTGTTCTGTTTAAATATCAGTGTCTGCTCAATTTCACTAACAATAAGATACTCATTACTCCAGTAGTGTTTTCTGGATGATGACTGGAAAGGAATTACATTAGAGATAATAGTTATTGATAATAACTCCAGATTCCAACTGTGACAGTGGTTTAACAAAAATGCTTCAAAATCTTGTATATCTGAAAACTGAGTCCTTTGCTGTTGTTTACTGCCTATCAACTGCCTTGTTGCTGAATCCTCTTCATTTGGGGTTTCAAGACACCCTGTTTTAGTAAAAACAGAACAAAAACTCTGCAAAACCCCTTTACAGATCTAGGAAAAAATTTTAAAAAATAAATTGTGGAGGCAGTTCTGAGAGCTACAAACTGTTACGCTGTTTACACTTTATGCGTATTTTCATCTACCAATATCTGTCTGTGGCATTACTCAAATACATGCTCTCCCTAACAAAGGCTGCACGTGGTGGAAGGTGCTGCTGCCCACAGCAAGGGGGTTGGGATTGAATGTTCTTTAAGATTCCTTCCAACCCAAACCATTCTGTAATTCTATGATCTCCTTGTGTGCTCACTGCTGTTTGTGCAATGTCTATACAACAAAATGTCATCTGATTTCATCTGAAGGTACCAAGAGTAGAAAGGATACCTACTGCAGCTATAATAACCATTTGAGTCAAGATTTGGGAGAGTTTATCTTGACATTTGAGGTTACCATTGCATAGATGTATAGCTGCAGATCTTAACAAGCATATTCCACAACAAACACCCTAACAGAGAAACAGAGAAAAGAGATTGTTTTCTTGAGAGCCTAAAAACTTTTAAATTATCACCCTACTTTCCCAACTTGCTTTAACATGCAGAGAAGGCATGAAACTAGAAACTTCTCTGAAGATGAGAATAACTAACCGCAATTACCTGCAGGCTAAAATCAAATCCTGCAACTACTACTCCAGGAAAAGCTGTGGTGTCAGTGTGTTTCCTGAGAGTGGATATCCCAAGCCCCCAAGGACACTTTGGTCACCACAGCACTATGTGAAAGGAGTATCACCATCTTGTCCTCCTCATCCTTTTCCCAAAGAAATTGAATGTTTTTTAGAGTGCATGATCATGTCCAGGCATATCTGCTGTGATCTTGGAACCCTGGTCACTCTGGTTCCTCTGGGCATGAAATGAGACAAGCCCAGCTGTTTTCTGGATCCTGGTTGGGAACCACCGTCTCTGCTGGTAGGAAACTAGCCATACGTGCCTGGCATCCATCAAGTGAGCTGCACTGCCCAGACAGGGGAGCCTGGGTCTTCATCATGGATTTCAGCCCATCAAATGAAAAGCTATGGAATTTTGGCATTCAGGTTAATGTCCTGCCTGGCACCTGGCTGTTGAGCTGCCGCCTTCAGCTGGTATCCTCAAATATTCCTAATCCAGGTCAGTTAGCTTTTGTTCGTTATGTTTAACTACAGAACACAAAACTGGGATTCTTGTTTCGGCAACTGAAAACAAAACCCTCCCTGGCATACAACAGATGAAAAAGAAAAGCCTGGCTTCAAAAAGCATTAATAATATCAAATGCCCAATGTGATTGACTTTTAAATTGCACAGAAATCAGATGCAGAGAATTTTCCTCAGTATTCAGTAGGCATTTGATAAAATAAATCATAGCATATCAGATTTCCTTATTCTGTTTAACTGGAGTCATAACCTCAGCTAACTGGATTTTCGCTACTTTTCAAGCCTGACTGTGGAAAAAAAGGTGTGAAAATTGATTAGGTTAGAAAAACTGGCATGAAATAAATAATTGATAGAAATAAACTGAGTAAGAAAGGTAACGGCTTAGACATTTTCTCTTTTGGGTAGAAAAATGAGAAACATTTGATATCAGTTCATACAAGCAATTATCTTTACAAACACATAAAATTATTACTTTTTGAAGAGCAAATGGACAAATTACAAACACTTCAGAAACTGTAAAATCCATCACTAAAGCAGATGCTAGTTTAGGAAAATCAGAGATTCTTTTAAAATGTAATTAATAGTTGGCAAAAAGTACTTGTTCTTTTGCAATTGTAAATAATTTAATAAGATGCATTTAATAATTTATTAATGATAATTAGTGATTATATTTCTTTCTACCCAAACATAATGTTGAGGGGTTTTTGTTGAAGTGAAAAGACTAATTCAGTCTTAGGACTTTACCTAAGTAAAATTATTATCTCATTAAAACAGAAGAATCTGATTGACCAAATGGGGATTAGAGTAGATATGTAGGAACAGATATACTATGCTGTTGAGGAATCAAGCTCCTATTAAATCAGATTAAGTGAAGGCTGCATATAAAACTGGAACTGTATAGGTCACTTTGGGGAAGTTAGTGAAAGGTCTAAGTTATGCTAAAAACCCAGCAGAAGTGCTAAAAAAATCAAGCAGTCAAATTTTAAAAAGACATAAAACCAGACAATAACTCATTCAAGTCCTGTCAGCTTCAACTCATTTAATTGGAAAACCTCCCAGACACTAACAGAAAGTGTATCCATTCCTAACATAGGTTCTGCAGCAAAATGACATTTGGGAGCTGCCAAACACGAAAATTGCTATTCCTGCCATTGAAATATGCATGAGACCTTGTGCATACAAAGGCTCTTGTTGACCAGTGAGAGACCAGTGCCACTGCTTAACTAAATGGCTGCTATTAACAATCTTGTTTCACAAAGAAAACAGTTATGAAGAATTACAACCTTCAATATAAGTTTTCTTAAGAAGGCAAACTGGCTGTTTGACTGGTATGAGTATAAAAGGATTGGTGTCCTCTAACAAAACTCTGTCTCAAAATCTGCAGTTTTTAATCTGTTAGACCATAAGAATACATGGCCTGTGTTTTACTTGTTTTCCTAGACTTTTTTTCAGATAAACTTACTTTTTTTTACTGTTGTGAAATAGATACATTTCTTTCAAAACTTTTATTGAGAAGAGTAAAATATTAATTTTATTTTTGCTTTTACAGAAGCATCCCAACAGGGTACCAGGTCACTGATAGTAGGTATATACTGCAGGTATAATATTTACTTATTTTTATAGGAATCCAAGATCTAGAGGACATGAAGAGCGGGGAATTTCAGAGTGACTGCAACTGTTCCTAGGGCAGACAGACACAGAAGGTTGCCTGCTGGAAACCTTAGTGTCTGTCTTCTAGGAACAGCAAGCAAGGGTGGATCAACACCTGCTAAAGGCAATGGGGGTTCCGTCTTCATCTTCATGAGGGCAGCTGAGAGGCTACAATGTTCTCCAGAAGAAGACTTCTGCTTTGAAACCAATAAAATGTCCCAGTAAGGACTTTCTCTAGTGAATTCATAACTACTGGCAAGAATTTTTTTAATACCATGATAAGGTACGTCATATGGACGGTATAATTTACTAACGAAGGATTACTTCTTTGCATCTTTATTAGCCTGTCCTAATAACTGATCACTGAAATAGGTTAAAAAGTGGAAGAATTTAATATCAATGTATTATTTAGATACTTATTATTCACGCTTAAACACTGTGATAAGGTTATAGCACAACTCCCTAATATTAATTTCTACAAAATATGAGTTATCTCCCCAATGCACTTTAGCCATTATTTGCTTTATGCTTTTGTTTATGTCGTAGTTATAGTTCCTGTCATATCAAATTTTTCAAGCTGGGTAAATGTTCTGAAAATTCACATGTAAAAACATTTCACTTCTTCACATTTGCTTTACAGAAGTTTGATTTTTGTGGGTTTTTTTAACAACAAAACCAAACCTCATACATAAAGAGCATATAATTTGGCCAATGAAAAAAAAAGAGCTGTGATAATTCTGATATACTTTGTTGGAAAGATTGGTAAAGTTTAGTGGGGAACAGGCAAATACTCTTCTGCAGCTTTTCTGAGAACCATCTCAGTGAGAACAGCCCCAGGTGGACTTTTCCACCTGTTCCCAGTTCTCTAATTCCCACAAGGCTCTTTCAGCTCAGACCCACAGATCAGATGAACCACTTGGCAAATTCCTCACCTTCTCAACCCCAGCTGACCCACACCATGAACATCCTGGGATCTAGTGGTGTTTGTAGCCTTCTTAAGTCTCTGAATCCTGAGTGATCTGGATCCCTATGGACAGATTTCCCCCTGCTGTGTGTTATACATGCTGTCTTCCTGGCTGTCTTGGGTACCCCAGAGCATCCCAAGCAGCACTAGGTACATACGAGCAGGTGACTGAGCCTTGCCCATCAGCCAGTCTCACATGCACCAAATCCCTCTGCAAGGAGGATGGAGAGGACACAGAGCTGTTCTCAGTTCATGTGTCTCCATGCCAGACCTGACTGAGCAGATGGCCCTCTGCTCTCCAAGGGGGACACACCAAAGGAAATCAGTCATCCTTGTGGCTTTTTGGAGCTTGTAGGCCTTGGCCAGTGGATGTCTGCAGAATCAGCTTGTGGTCTCAGGCCGGGAGATTTTCTGATGCCAAATTTTAAGAGTCCAGGACAGTAATGGTAAAGTTCCTCACAATTTGTATAGGAAATGGTCATCTCAGACACCTCCAGATGCTGAGAAAAGCTGGTGATAGGCAGGTAGATACAGGACTTGCTGACAATGTAATACTTCTTGTGGTCTTGTCATTGGGCCCTCACCAGAAATATTAGCTGTTTTTTTCAGCAAAACAACCCAAGGAGTCATGAATACACTGGTTTCAAGGCAGATCTAACTTGCCTGCAAACCCCAGTGTCAATATTTCTACAGCAGGACCAGAAGGGGATCTCACTGAAGGGTGAAAGCCAAATCACTGGGGTAAGTGCTGCAACCATACACCCACCAGCACAGCCTTGAGTGGACGTGGATACAGATCCAGGCTGATGGATGTCCTTAGGACTGGAGAAATGCCAAAATGTGTCCCCAGTTCCCAACGGGCCCATGTCAGTGGAAATCTGTGCGTGCATCTCTGTGCATGTGGAGCAACCACACCCTAATGATGGAAAGGGCAGGAGAAAGTCTCCTGGATCCACCACTGCAGAGAAACAGAGAATTCCTTCTGGAAATGCCAGTTTCCAGACCCTGGAATTGCTCTCAGAAATCCCATCACAGACATAGCCTGCTTGTACTGAGACGTAAGAGCTGGGTCAGGGTGCCAGTGCTGTCTGCATGTGCAATGCTTGTCTGAAAAAGCGGGAAGCTCTGCAGCACTCCTGCACAGGTACAGTTCAGATATTCCTACTGATGCTGGCATTCATCCATCATTGGATCGTGAACACTGTCAGAAGGGTTTCTTGGAAGATGTTCCCAGGGTGCTACTCCAGTTTTCCTGCTGTATCATCTGCTGCACTCTCATGGCTCCCAATTTCCTCAGGAATATTCTTGAGGGAAGTCACAAGACAATCCTGAGAAGCTTAAACCTTCTAAGTGCTGCAGCAGGCATTTTGTAGTGTGATTACAACTTCTTTGTCTTGCTCATCATTGTAATTTTTATACAAAAATAATTTCTAGGAAGGTTGGAGGTGTTTAAGTCAGCTTTGCACCAACAAACAGCCGTTCGGAGGTTTGTGAGACTATCTCAGTCACAGGAAAATTTGCAGTAAAGGTCTAATATTGACACTTATGTGATGTAGTCCACAGGTTTGCTGCAAAATAAGAGAATTCCATTTCATGTGAAAGTCTGATACAAGCTCTGTGACCATGGAGAAAAAGTGCCAGATACATTGGGCAAGGTGTACAGAGAAAACAGTCTTACTTGATAGTGTAGTGGCTTGAACCATTTCTACAAGAGGGAAAATAAGGATCCCTGACTCTCAAGAAGTCTTTCTGTGTTTTATTTGCATGACTTTTAATGCCAAATGCAGATATATTTTTGACAGCAAAGACAAGAATCAAGCCTCAGCCCAGTGGTCCAGCCAGTAGATATGACAGGTATTGTGTCACATTCCTTGCCAGCAAAATCACATTTTGAATCACATTGCTGAAGTGCTAAAGCATGCATATATGGATGCTTCAATCTGAAAATGGAGTTGAGTTTACTTCCTAGAGGAGAGGTCTACAAACCAGCCTGTTACATAAAATGTATGCCTCTTTCTCATGCCAGATTTTAAAAGAAAATGGTATAGAAGCTGGTAGGGAGTTTAATTTTTGTGGAGTAGTAGGCAGCCTTTGAAAACCTGCCACAAACTGTAGGAGAACTGGTGATGTCAGAAATTTATGCAGTAGTCACAACACAGAGATTGGGACAAGGATTCTGTGGGGAGTGGATGACTAGAAGGCAAAGTGGGGAAAAGAGGCTGACAAAATTAAAGACAGAGCAGGGTCATAAGGTTATGGATAAGTACATTGAAGGAAACTAGAGGCCTGAAAATAGCCATGCAGGAAATCCACTTTTAGAGTGTAAAGCCCAAGCAAATAGACTTAGATTATATGAACACAGAGATTAAGGCTGAGGTGGGGTATGCAGAAGTCAGAACTGGGGTGTATCTGAACAGAAATGATCACACAGGTGTGAGAAAGGCAGATACAGTTCTGCCCACTCCTCTCCAGAGCTGGGAGTGGAGCTCCTGGCATTGGCCACTCCTCCAGTGCTATCTGGTCGCTCAGTAGGAAACTCTGCCATCCTATATTCTGCTTATCCCCATAAAAATGATCCCCTGCTACGGCCATTAGCTGCTCCCTGAGCTGGAGTGGTGAAGCTCTCTGCAATGATTCCTAAAGCTTTATCCTGAAGGATGCTGGTTCTCTGAATAACTTTATTCTGGGCTTTGGAAGTAAAACACAAGCAGCACTCATGCTGGTGTTGTTTTTGTGTTGAATACTCAACCATGGAATTTTAATTTTCTTTTTTTTCTTTCGGTGTGCAATAAATATCATATGGATGTAATTACTGTCTGCGGAGTTAATAATTGCCTTGCATATCCAAGAAAGTCAATTTACTCAAGAAAAGGTCAGAAAACAGACTGTAGTATTATTCCTTCTGCCTCCTGACTTTGAACAGAAAACACTGTAAGATTTCTGTAGATCTCATTAAGCTTCTAAATGCAAATCTTCATTTTAAAAAAGATGAATTTTCACTGGCAAGGCTCTGAACTTTTTAATTAACCTGCACACACATACACATAGAGAAGAGGGTGGTAATATTTACCAAAATCAATGTGATAACAATCCAACCTATATTTCTCTTATAAAATTGCTTCCCTACTCCAGACACAAATAAACCTCTGCTGACCAATTTTTCCATCTAAATTCTACATGAGGAAAATTTTTTTTTTCTAACAATAGATAACAATTTTAAGAGGGCTCCAACAAGTCAACTGGCAAATGAAGACAATACTTATTGACTTGTACTGATTGCTTTCTTTGTGACAATAAGTGATAATAATGTCAAAAAAAAACACCACAAAACCAAGATAAAGCCATACATTAATAACTTTACAAAGCAAAATCTGTGTGAGGACAATTCTTTGGGACTTAAGGACACTCAGTATTTCACAGGGCTACCAGGCTTAACAAGACAGATGGCTCCTATTTTGACATGGGGAAATTGCTTCGTTTCTACACAGGGATACTGTTTTGCTTTCTTTGCTTAACAAGTAAGATACAACACTTTTATTTTGACATGGCGATACTGCTTTATTTCTACCTCCTGCCCAGCTCCGGCTTTGCTATGCCTTGCACTTCACAGGCTCCCAGTGCTCAGAGCCACCAGCCAAGCTGTCAGGCTGCCCGTGCACTTTTAAGTGCTACAGGGAGCCACCTGGCCAGGAGCAAAATGCCAAGGAGAGGGGAAGACAAAGCAGCAGCCTAAGTGAGGAAAATGATGGAGCCAGTTTATTGATAGGGGTCCTCTGCTCACAGTCCTCAACCAAAACCCCATAACTTCAGTCACACATAAAATCATTTCCTTTGACAGCTCCAACCCTGGCAGCCAAAGCACATGTGACACTTTCTCCATGGCCATTCTGATGATATTGCACTGTTCCTTTTCTGCCAATTAGGACACAATCACAGAATCATTTAAGTTGGAAAAGACCTCCAAGATCATTGAGTGTGTCCTTTGACTGATCTCCACCTTATCAACTAGACCATAGCACTAAGTGCCATATCCAGTGGTTTCTTGAAAATATCCAGGGAGAGTAAAGCAAACAGGAACAGGTGGACATAGCCAGAGCATGAAGCTTTGGATAGATAAGATGGAAAGATAGAATAGATATTTAGATAGAAATATAACATCTTTCCCCTCTTCCTCAAACCTCAGAGATATCACCAGGTAGGAGTAGGACGTGACCAGCCCAGTGGCAGCAGGCTGGCCCCACCTGTGGGACTGCTATCAGCACAGACTTGGCCTTGCTGATACGAACTGTTTGACATAAGCAGCTCTGTCCCCACCGCCACGTCCCCCATGGATGGCATTGTCCTCCCCTCTCAGCCACAGTCGTGGAGAAGGCTTTGCCACTCTCCCCTGCCCCTGAACAGGTACAATCCATGTTCCTAGCACATGCCATGGGAAATGGGAGTAAATAGGGACAAGGGATGAAGACTGAAAAAACCCTAGCTATTTTCCCATCTGTAGAAAATTTACAGTTTCCTAATAACTTCACTTCTGGGAATCTTCTGAGCCTCAGCTTGACCTTGATCTCTGAGCTATTAGTCAGCAGCCAAACAGCTTTGCTGCTTTAGTCAGCTTTAGAGGCACTCAAGGAGGGAAACGTAGTCACTTTCAGGAAGAGCAGAAACTCAGCTGCAGGTTTGGAAATGCCAGTATTAGCCTTAGGCGCCTAAAGAGTTATGGGGAAATGATCCTCAATTGCAGTTATTTCCTCATAGTAACAAATACTGCTGCAGCTTCACCCAATGGCCACATGGAATGGCTGTTCCTGCAATGAATGCACTCACAAGCTCCAAGGGAGCTGCTGATTACCAGTGACTTTATAGAGGCATTTCTAACAGCCACAGCCCGGTTTTTAAAGTTAGAGGAAAGAAAACATCCATTTCATGGTAGCATATGGTTGTTCATGAAGACATAATTCTTCGGTTTGTTTTGAGATCTTTGTCATGGAAATCATAACATGCATTTTTCTTGCCATAATGGCATACCATGAAATTATTTTATGTTTCTGTGGAGGATTAGGTTAAAGACCTGTTGTCTATGGAATTTAAGTTATATTATGATGATGATGTTAAATTTGATAACAAACTAGGTATAAAATTAAATAGCAGGGTTTGCAATAGAAAACAAATCAGGTCTAATTACACTTCAATTCCTTAGTGTCAGAACAGCAAAGTAACAAGGCATTTACGATTTATCCAAGGGAATTCACATTTCATGATAAAACAGCAGCTTATCTCTTCTTATCTCTTGGTTCTTCAGAGCTTGAACCCCATTGCTAGTGAACTTGAATCTATCTTTGGAGCTTCAATACATATTTTACATAAATAAGCTATGTGTCAGTGAAGAAATTACTGTGGAATACTGTACAGTACAATCAAAAGGCTCTATTTCTTCCTGGAAATGCAATGTGGCATGAAAATGGCAACACACTTCAAAACAGATTCCAAGTGGCTTAGAAAATCATACCATGTGAGTTCATTTTTGCATCTCAACTGAATATTAATGAATTTAAGTGTCCACTCTGATTCCTCTATGATTGTTCCAGCACTATATACTCTTCATCAAGACCTAGTAGTAAAATCAACTGAGTATTTATAATTTATCAGAGAGCTGAGTGAAGTAGATTTCTCCATCCCAGGAAATGCAGAGTGCCTTCACTCCATTGCCTCAGTGGGAGTTGGAATTCAGTTCATCGCTGTATCTTGTTCTCAATGCAATCTACTAGAGTCTGTGTTGTTGTTTGCTTTACAAGAATAAGATAATCTTCTGAATTCTTGTTCCAACTCAGAAGAATGATAATTTTTGCTAATATTCCTGCTAATAGGAGTGCTGAAATAGCAGAACCTAATATGAAGTCAGACAGTCACAGTTTCATAAATCATTCATGTAGTAAGCAGCTGGTGGTGCAAAAGTAACAGCACCCTCAGTGCTACCCAGCTGATAAAAACATTTGGTCTTCTGTTCTGAATTTCACTCCACCCCTCATATAGTCAGGTAAGATATCTACCCACAGTGGAAAAGGCAAAGAGAAATAGAACAGCCCTAGAACATACAGTTAAAAAGTCAATAATGAATGAATTAATTCTTATTCCCTGATATCTTTTATTGGAATACAAAGCCTGAGTTGATGCATTCGGTCAAAACACACTTTACAGGGCGAGACAGGATGGGAGTGGAATGACCCACAAGAAGTTCTTACCATTCACGTTGTCCATGCAAGCCCAATGAGTCTCAGGTGACAGGTGCTCACCGACTCCTCTGCAGCCCCTGGAGAACCTGCACCATCTAGACTTTTTGAGCATCACACAGTCAACACGTCTGCACTTTCAGGCTGAACCTAAGACCCAGTGAACTCCAGCGTCAGCAGCAAGAATTTAAAGATAAATTTCTGATGTCCCATGCTGCTGTGGAGCATGAAGTACATGCTCAGCATCTATGCAGAAAGCAGGACTAGGAGGGGATGGTCCTCACCCCTCCTTTCTGTGCTTTCTTCCTTGTGGCAGTGCCTTGGCAAAACTGCACATTTGCAAAGACAGGGGAGAGGGAATTAGCCACAGAATACAACAGCCAGAAAAAGAAAGAGATACGTGTGTGTAAGTACCAGAAATACATAAACAGCAAATTATTTGTTAAATGAAACAAGATAGCAGCAATTTTTTGTCTTTCTAGTTTGTTGTACATCTCCAGAAAGCCCTAGCAAGGCAGTGTGACAATCCATTCTTCCTTGTTTATTTGAAATGGTTCTTAATTTCATTTAAACATAGATTTATGTCTGGAAAAATATGCTATTCTCAGAGTATGAGAGCTCCAGGTACAAAGATTGGCCAGAAGGAACTTTAAAAGGAAACTTCTGGGAGTTACTGAAGCAAATATTGCTGATTCAGGTGTCTTCTACAATTCCTCAGGGACCTGACCCTTTTATGAAAATTAAAAGGTTTTGTCTGTGTGAAAAACACTGACATGCAGAAAGGCAGTGAATAGATGACCTGAAGCTGTAGCCACCATTCCTTCTAATTGTGGCTGTGTATCAAATGCAAGGAAAATGCCCACAATCTGATCGTGCTGTGGTCAATGAAAAATCACTGTAAGCCAGCAGGCAACAATAACAACTTCCCCTTTCCTCCTTCCCAGGCTGTGCTTGCTTTCTTCCTGTGGTGTCTCTTTCAGAAACTGCTGATTAAGAAGGCCCCCAACATATCATGACCCAAGTGAAGAGGGGGAGGACAGGGAGGGAAAAGAACAGATGATATTTATGATTAAGGATCTCAATCACTCTAGCATAAACGATGAACTTAAGATCATTGGCAATAGAAATAGTCAACTTAACAGATGGTAGGCAGCTCCTATCAGAGGAAACCATTTTGAGCATGGGCTTAATTGAATGGTTCAGATCTGTATAAATTAACATGTTTTAAATCTGTGCATATATTCAGCTTGATTTTCAGAATAATCTTTTAGAGGTTTTAGGAGCCCCTAAGTGAAAAAATTGTTGTCAGAAATTGATCCCAGATCTTCAGGTGCTTATATGTAAGAAAAAATTAATGTCCTATTGTCTATCTTCAGAAAGTAAACATGTAGTAATGCAAGCAGTACTCTGTTCCTGGTGTTCGTGATCTTAAGTGTATTTCTTATGGATATTCTCTTAAGTAATTCCTAGGGGCAAACATTTGCCTATAAAAAATTTTATTAGATAAATAATTTGAATTTACAGTAATTGCCCTGTTTGATGATCTTGCAGTACAAAGTAATAATTAAAAAAAATTAGCAATGAATCTTCTCTACACTAACCCTTTTCTTTAAATTTTCATAGTACCATGGGTTGCTGTGTGTATGTGACAGGACATCAGTTCAATAAAAGAAAGTGTTATGAACACCCAAATAATTCTTAACAGCAGCATGTGCCTCAGTACAATCGCTCATGGGAGCTGTAAACAAGTGCTGTGCATTACGCTGACATTTGCAACAGAAGTGTGAGAAGCTGTTTCCATATATTATGGTGTAAATGGTCGGGTATTCCTGTGAGATAAAGGGAACAGAATTCAATACAGGTAGAAGAGCAGGAATGAGATTTATTGCCTAGAACAAGCTAAACCAAAGAATGGTGCAAATCTACTTAATTCATCAAGTTTATAAGAAGTTTAGAGAGTAGGGCTGGTACAATGTTGAAGCCTATTCTCCACTGCTTTAAGCTGTGTACAAACAATCCCCAGGCTGAAAAATTCCATGGAATTAAATACACAGTGCAAAAGCAGAGTGAGATATCTTCCAAAATCCCTGATGTCAAAGAGCCGTCTTATTTCAGCACATCATGCCTCATTTCAGATAAAATAAATTTGAAAAATACATCTTTATTAAGTTTGTGCCCTATCCTGCCCCTCTTCATATCTGTGAACCTTTTCATGAAGTACATTTCCAATTGCTCTGATGTCTATTTCTGCTGCTGAAACCTCACAAATACTCATTTTACTATTATTTTTGCCAAGGTCAAAATGGCTTGAGCTAGGTAGGACAGAGCAGGAAAAGTGGCCTTCTGCCTGTATTTTGACATCAAAGATCCTTTTTGTTTATGAAAATACTCTCTTATTTCAAGGTAACTCATATTAATTGCAGGTGATGGTCCAAATTCCCTGCTGGCCTAAGGCATTCCATTTCCATCAGCTTCAAGGCAGTTGTGTGCCCATCCATCAGTCATGCATTTCTGAAGAAGCTATTGTGAGTTAGTGACAGTATTGATTTACAGCAAATGCTTTACTCTGCAGCAGCTGCCTCAGTAGCTTATACAGCTCTGTAGCCACCTTATTTCAACAGCACTCTGGTTACTTTGAAAAGTAACTTTACATTTGTAAAATCAAATTGTAAGCAAATCTGTCACACAAATTGTAAATTCATGTAAAGACTCCTCACAAAGGACTAAATACTTATTTCATGTGGGTCTCCACTAAAATTGAATCAGATACTGTACCCAGTTGTAGGAGGGATCCACACTGGCCAGTGTGAATAGCATGAGAGGAAAGTAGCTGGTTGTGGCCCGAACTTACATGAGCCAGGTATGAAATTACCTTTCTTTTTCTTTAGAGCGTGAACAATGAAAGACATCTAAAGACTACAATGGTTCAAAAGACAGATCTATCACAGTGAAAAAAAACCAAAACAGGGTGAGATAGATATTGCTCCCTACCACGCCTTTCCAAGAGGCATCTTGCAATTTGGCTTTTTAGTCCTGTGCTTTTCAGCAACTTTCTGGGCTACTGTAACTTCCCAGGAAAGGGCTACTGTAACTCCCCAGGAAAGCCAGAGGCATTGCTTTCGGCCTGCATTCTGTTCTACAAGCCAGTCCTTTGTTCCTCTTGGGAGCCCATGTGTTGTCCCACTGCAGGCATCCCTTGCTGAGAGTATCTCTAGCTCCTCTCCTGCCCCATGCAGCTCTCTGGGAGCTGCTTCTAGCCAAGCCTATCCATCTGCTCATGGGAAAGGCTACACCAGTCTCCTTTTCCATGTGGTACCAGCTACTGAACTCTCTCCTGTAGTCAGGACAATGCAAGCAGTCCTCCTACCTTCTCATTGCCTAGTTATACCTCCTAGCAAGACATAGTAGATGGAATATTTACACTAAACGGTGCCCAAAACAGCTCTGCCATCTGTCACAGTTGTGAATAATGAGTTCTTCGTACTTCCACAGAGTTATGCATTCAACGATCTCCCCGTAATTGCAGATAATAAATGGGGACACCTGGCATTCCACCGATGGCTCTATTAGTCCCAGTTAACAGATGGGTAAAAGAGGGTGTGAAGCTATTAAAGGTAGATTTTTACCTCACGTAGTGACAGCTATCTAAATATAAGGCGTCTTGTCTATTCTACTTAGATAGGTTCTGTCTTTAGCCTATAGAAAGAGACAGGCACTTCCAGAGGGCCTTATTTATCACACATTTTCTAGACTCCAACCTTTGGAATTAACTGTCCTCTGGAAATTCCTGTCTATATTCATTGACTGCACAAGGAGACTTGAGGACCAAACCTGCAATGAAATAGCTCCCTTTTAGATGTCTAAAATTAGGTGAGATGATTTCATACAAGAGCTGCCATTAGGGCAACTGAACCAGTTCCACAATTCTGGCCTCAAAGGGTGAGTGGGATGGCCACACCTCCTTATCTGGAGGGAACATGGGAAGAGGGCAGAGCCCAGCCACCAATACCCTGAGAAACGCTCAGGGATGAAATGCCATGTATTGTGAGGAGTTCACACTTTTGGTATAGCTGCTGACAGCTGACCGTGAAATCTAGTCTTTGGAAATTGGCATCTTCTTGGTGGGGAGTGGGAATAAAACTGAAGGGAGCAAATTAAAGAAGTGACGCTAACAAGAACCGTAGAGGACTAATAGAAGCACAGCAAAGGTTTCTAAGGATACCAAATGATCATTGAAAGTCACTGAAAGCTTTTTATCTCGATATCAGGTTGGTTTTGTAGAAAGGACAGGTGGTTAGTAGAGCTGTTCAGGTTAGTCCTTACACCTGCCTACTTGGAGAGAGGCATGATCCAGCTGAGTTAATGCCAGACTAAAACTTGGAAGATTTGGTTTCCAGCCCTGTCAGTGACCTGAAACACAATTGCCACAGCCAGATCCTTTTCCACTTTCATGCTTCACTTTCCTGATTTATTGAGTGAGGGTAGTTATTCTGTAAGATTCCTTTATAAAATATTTCCGGTTGACTAAATGGGAAATTTCACTTCCTGAGCTAAAGGTGATTAATTGCATCTCTAATGCCAGCTTTTGAACTCACTTGAAAAAAAATTTAAATTTTACATTTTTTAGAAAGTGTAGAAACCTATAAATACAGAGAAAATTAATTACTAAATGCATACATCTATGTAAATACAGGGAAGCTTCATCATATAATAAAGCGGAGTTCAGGCACTGTCCAGCTGAATTAAACAGCAAGTTCCCACCTGTATATTTAGTGTTAGAATTGAGCCAACTAAGAGTTGTGTGGTTTGATTTCAGGGATGACAAATGCCAAGGATAGCCCTAGTTTGCCTTTCGATTTCAGTAGAAATAGAGGAATTTGATGGATAGGTAGCAAGAAATTTACTGCATTTGGCCCTGACTTCTCCCACGTTCTCGCTCCAACAATCTGCAAATGTCCCTTGGCTGCTCTGTGCACAGATTTATCAAGCAGAGATTGAATGATAGGAGCATACCACTGAGGTGGTTATATTCATGTAGTGGGTATGTTGGTGTGTTTAGGCAGTTGCTATGGCTCCTAATTTGTTCACCAAGTACATATTTCTCATCTTTCCAAGGAGCCTGTTTCAATAGGAAATTGCTAACAACAGCTTCACTCAGGGACTATAGGGTCTCTCCAGGAACACACGGCTCCATAGAGCAAAATCCTTTTCCCACTGAGATCAGTGGAAGTTTTGCCATCAAAGGAAAAATCTTTACTCTTTGTCTTCAAGACTGATTTCTTCTATTTGTATATTTGCCCATAGTATTTTCAGACCCCTCTGCACGCCTGAGACAAGGGAAACACTTATTTTTGTGGAATCCTGTGATATGTCTTGAAATTGTACGCTGGTACGATTTATGGCCTTTAAGCTGAAGGATGGTAAGTGTAGGTGAGACATTAGGAAGAAGTTCTTTTCTGTAAGTGTGGCAGGGCACTGGAACAGGTTGCCCGGAGAGGCTGTGGATGCCCGTTCCTGCAGGTCTTCAAGGCCAGGCTGGATGAGGCTCTGAGCACCCTGGTCTAGTGGAAGGTTCCCTGCCCATGGCAGTGGGGTTAGAACTGGATGATCTTTGAAGACCCTTCCAACCCAAACCATTTTATGATTCTGATTCTATCAGTTCCCATCAGGCAGAGCAAAATACACGAGTGACTGATTTGCATCTCGCAGTTTTCAGATTATTGTCTATAAGATTCTATTGTTGGTTTTACCTTGTCTGTGCTGTCCTGGATTAACAATGAAATAAATAGGAGATCTATATGGTTGGTTAGATACAAAGTTATAAACCCTACAGAAACCATCAGAAAGTTAAGTGTATTTTCAAATATAAGGGTTGCAAAAAATGGGAAACCATGTGTTCCATCAAGTGTTTGTTCAGAAACCACCAGACCTTTCTTAATGAGGAGTACCACTTACTTCTCCTATAATCCATTATACTGGTCAGCAGATAAGGCATATATAAGAGGCTGAAAAATTGTTATCAACATAGTTAATTGAAAATATACAGTGGAAATGTACAGCTTGTTACACACCAAATAAAAAGTCATTATTGGAAGCATCTCTTCTCAGGTCCCAGATGTGCACCTATATCCATGTGTTTGTTCCCTATGAATGCTACAAAACTGTAGGATACGTAGCCAGTAACGTGGGGAAGACTCATCAGCTCATGGCAGACAAAACTCAAAATTTTCAGGTATTTATATATAACTATTTTCTTCATTCCAGTTCTCTCGATGCTAATCATTTTGGTGAGGATAATCTTCCAAATCAAAGTTACATTTAAAAGGAATTGTTTGGATTAAGAGTCAATGAAAGTTTTTGGTTGGCCCAGTAAAGATGTCTATCTTGTGGTGAAACCAGTCAGTAACTAAGCTACACCAGGATCTCAGACACATAGCTCTTAATATCTTTTGCCATATGAAATAGCCTAGTGCATCCAAGATTCACAGAAGGGCTGGAGGTTGTGGCAGAGAACTTAACAAGGCATGTGCCCTCTGGAACTGCAGATGGAGACCAGCCCCTGCATCTGAGAGCACCCCAAATAGCCATAGAACTCTGCTAATGGTCATTGAACCAGATCAAGGTTAAGAGTCTGGAGCTGATTCCCGTCTTTAGTGGGTGGCAATTTTATGGGACAATATCACATAATCACAGCTTGACCTCCTCATAAGAGCCAAGTTGTCTCCTCAGAGTGTCAAGAAGATTGCCACATTTTCCTTATAAATGAATCAAAAGTGCAAATTGCACAGACAATCACTGGGGTTTTAAAAAGTTCTGAAAGTCTTCCAAGAACCCACCAGGAGATGGAGAAAGTTGGATGAAATTTCTGTTATAAACATACTTACATCTAACTTCATCTAAAAATGGTAAAATTGCCCTCATGCTTCAAAAACTGTTTAAGCAAAGTTTTTTTGTGGCAATGCATATTGTTTTTATCCATCATCAAGATGGAGTGGGTAGTTGCCTTGTTAGCTCGCATGAAGCATTTATGGTACTGAGCCTTATAGAAATTTGTTTAATAAGGAATCTTTGCAGTTTTTTAACTTTAGGCAAATGAGAACATCACTATAGTACATAAGATTAAGTTTCAATTACTGTTAATGTATTTGGATTCTTTAAAATACATGGTGAAATTGCTTCTGAAACCATGGAATCCAGAATGCTGAGAGCCTGGCTGTGGTAAGGAATTTAGTATCCTCTGAGATATTAAATGAAAACTAAAATTTGGTTTGAAATAGAATTCATTTGGTCAGAGTTGCCATCAGAACAATTACTGTCTGTTGACTCCCATGCAGAAGTCGCAGAAAAACATGGTGGAATCCACCATGTGCTAACCTCTCTCGGTACCTCTGCACCTGGCAGAGAGTGCTCTGGATGTGATGGGGAAATGAATGTAAGGAAAAAAATTGTGCAAGATGGTTGACTTTGGATGTATGGATCTTTAGAGATATACAAAACTTGAGGGTTTAGCCACCAAAGCCTGATTTCCAAAGGATGGGCCACACAATCCACTTTAGCTGTCTAGATCATCTAGAGGTTTGTAGAGTGATACTGCCCGTGAAAACTGGCCCTGGATACCACACAGGGATAGTCAAAAACCTTGGAGAGATCAAAAGCCTTCTCACCCTCTCTGTAACTTTGGTTTCTGTTCCAGGCTAAAAATATTTTTCCTTTCCACACAGCTGCCCGAGTGGGCTGTACTCCTGTCTTTTTAAGGCTGCTTGATAGCTGTGCTTATGCCATTTTTTATGATAGACCAATGATAGTAAAGCAGTGTTCCAGGAAGAGGTAACCTGGGTTTCCAAACTCCTTCAGATGAAGAGGGCTCAGAGCCGTATTCCTAGAGGTTGCCCCACGGAGCACATTACAGACCCTTCCTGTGGGGTGCAGTGGGCGGGAAAGAAGATAAGAGAATTTGCCTGCCCAGGCCTCAGCTTGGCGTGCAAGATACACATGGTTAAAAGAAAAACAGTCAAGAAAGAGCATCACTGCAAGATTTCTGTTCAAGTAACAGACCCTGCGTTTCTGCTCATCGCCCCTGGATGCTTGCTTCAGCTGAAAGCCTGTTGTGCATAACTTGTGCAGTGATAGCAGCTTCTCTGAGGTTCCAAGTTAGCATGGACAGTGCGTAACTCCAGTGCCTGGGAAGCTTTCAGGTTAGCCGCAAGGTGCCTATTGATTTTGTTCTGACAGGCATTACGCAGTGCTGCACTGCTGTCAGGGCAGAGATGCGCAAATTGCATTTTAAATCCAGTGGTAGCTAGGGCTGTAAAGGTGTGCATCTAATTCTTTGTCATCAAAACTTGGTGTCGTAGAAATTATTTAACACCAGCATTTACTTTAATAGCAAAAAAAAAGAAGCAATTGCAAAAGAGATCTTGCTAGATCTAGTGACCGTAAACCAGCAGAAACAAAGAGTCACGCAGTTTACTGCCCGACAGGAAGAGAGCACACCGCAAACACTGTTTGCAAATAACAAACAAAGTGAAGTACAAATGAGCATATAAATTAAGTCAAAGCAGTATCACTGAATGCTGTACTAATTAATCACTCCCTGTATTAATTATTCTTATTGAAAAAAATTCAAATTTTTAAAGAGTTCTCTAAGGAAACAACATCATGGGAAACACCACAGAGCCCCAGGGGCATTATATACATTAGATAAGGTGATACAGATATTATCAGTCTCACACAGGTACCACAGTCATGCTGATATACTGATCACAGTATGAGGAAAAGCTGACTAAGTGGGATCCAAGTTCAGACAGTATCTTTCACTCAAGCCAGTTATCATAATGCAAATCTGCCACAAAGGCTGCTTAAAACACATGGTAAGAACGCTATCAGTTTGTTAGAAACTTGGCAATAGGAGGCCAGTTTTTCAACAAAGCATCAGTAAATGACACAATGTACGGAAAGTATGTTTTAGATCCTTTAGGACAAAAAAATGCTGTTCCATAGTGCATAGAAGCTGCCTTTCTCCAATGTGGGGAAGTGTTACTACATTCATCATTGGCTCCATTTCTTTCCGTTGTCAGCAGCAACTACATCTGTCTTAGCAACTCAGGATATTATTAAGTAAACTATGAACATCCTCAGAGGCTGTAGGCTCTCAGGGCATCAATATATCTGTCACTTTTCAAAATCATCCATTACATGTATAGAACTGACTCTTCTCAGTGTCACAGCAGGGAACTTGACAGCAGCTGCTCAGTGCTGGCAGCACAGTTCCCATTGCACAAGTCACTGCAGGTCACCTTACCAACTCAGTGGGGCAACTCACCTTTACCAGCCACCAGAGCCGCTGCTGCAAAAGCCCTTCCTAACTCTGGCTCCACGTAACCCCAATGAAATGGTGATGTTGCCCAGGGTCTGTGTTTGCTCCTAGGGGTAAAATATAATGGAGCAACTGGTGCCAAAAAGGTGCAAGCGGGCAGGACTGTGTGCCCACCACAGCTCAGATGCAGCCAAGTGTGGCAACAGGTACCCTCAGCACAAAGCTCCTTACCATTCCCTCACAAGCAGCATCCTCACAACAGCCCCATTCCTCAAACACGTTATAAATTCCTAAGGACATTTGTCTTAGCACCTTCAGCACCAAAAGAAACTAAAGGGACAATTTGCAGTCCATCCTTGGAAATCTGCTGAGGGCAGTGCACTACACACAGCAAGGATCCTCCTCATCCTGCCTGGTCTTTCTGCTGTGGCTGCTGTGGGCTACCTGCAGCTCCCTACAGCTTTGCAGTCCACCAGCTCCATAGCCAGGCCCCAGCTCCCTGGAGAAGCCTGGGATCTGGCTGTGGAGGTCATCGTGGTGATGGCTGTGCTGAGCAAACCACTGCTACAGTCCGACTGCAGAGTGTAGGTGACATGGAGAGAGAGCTCCCTTTCTTCAGAGAGTCTGCCATCGCAGAAAATGTTTTGTGACAAGTACCTTGTCTGCAAGGGCTGGCTGATCTGCTTGCTGTCAGAAGGCTGTTGGGGTGTCTCTGGAGGCATGTGCACAATGATAGTGGCAAACAGCACACATATTCCCCCTTTAGGCAGTTTCCTTGCCAGTGAAGATCATTACAGACTGCATTTACTGCTCTTAGTAAGCCCAGCAAATGGCATCAATTAAAAGTTTAGATTTTCAAAGGAGTATTAGGATCCTAAATGGTTTCTGTAAATATGCACCAGGCAGATGGTGAAGGAAAGGAGACTGCAATGTTTTCCAAACCTGGAGAAGGCTCCAAGTACCAATATACTTGATAAGAAAATCTTTGCCTTCTTGTCAGTCAGGCTGACTCCATAATGCTTATTGGATACTACAGTGGGAAAATTACAGGAGAATAAGAAGCAGCTTCAATGACTTGATGGGGTTTTTTATGTCTGCATTCTTTCAAAACCTAATTTGGCTTCTCACACTTGACAAGTAGACACAGTGTTGCCAAAGGTGTTATGAACTTTACTGCTAAAGATGATGATATTAAATAAGCAATAAGAATAACATGTATATGTAGGAAGGCAAATTGAGACCTGATATTATCCCACCGATTCATTCTTTCACATTCATAGGAAAACATGAATCTGCACTCATTTACAAACACTGGCAATGAGGTGAAAGCTTCAATGGTTCTCTGTTGTGCAGTAAAGAGGCTGTCATGGACAATAGGAGATTCTCTAAATGACTGGACTGTCTGTTATGATGGCTGCAGAACTGAAATTTAGTTTCCTATATTTTTTTTCTTTTGTCACTGGACCTCATTCTGTTCTCAGCCATGCTGGTGTAAAACAGTATTATTGGAGCCATATTGGAGCATAAAACTAGCACAAATAAAAAGAGTGAGGCTTCTTGCTTGCAAAAAGTACATATTATCAATATATACTAGAATTAAGGAAAACAAGAGATGTAAAAAGATAAATTTGAAAATCAGTTACATATTTGAAAATTATTAATTACTACATTCAGTATACAGTATTGAAAATAAAATTATGCTTCCTGAACATTAAGACCGAAAGATATTTCAGCTGTGACAACCAGGACACAGAGCCCACTTAAAAAAATTACCTTACTATCTTGCACCTTTTGCATAGCAAGACATTTATACTGTTGAAATACACACAGCAGGCATGCATTAATTAGTCTGCTGATTGTTATTAATACGGATAGACTGGTTGCTGAGCTAGATTAGCACACATTCTTATCAGCAGGAACTGCTCTAAAAAAGTCACAAAATAGGAACTGTAAACTAGCATATGATTTAATCCTGGATGGGGTGTTTGAAAATAGAGACATCCCAGAAATCTCTGTTTATCAGGGTCAACCTTGTGCAATGTCCTTCAAATTCTTTCCTAGTGCTAATCTATAGTTCTGAAATAAATCCATATGCATTCCAGCAAAATATTGTGGGTTTAATTAATTAATTTTTTCAATTTAATTATGGTCAATTTTTAAATGAGATCTTAGAGAATTTAACTTTTTTTAATTCAAGGAATCCCACAGAAAATCAATTAAATTTTATAGTCTCCTCATTTCCCTTACAGTTTTAGGCATGTTCTTCTTCCCTAGTTTTTTCCCACAAATTAGTTCAAAGACTTTGCAGAATCCTCTTCCAACACTTGCATTAGTACAGATGAAGTAAAACTTCGGTTAGATCAGCATTGTCACGAAATCGTGATCTGTGTCAGCAAAAAGTTCTCCCCGGGTGGGCACATGCACAGATTGTCTTAACCACTTTCCTTCATGAAATTGTGGGGTTTACAGTTTCCTTTGCATATTGAAAAGATGATTTGGGTTTTAATAAGAGATGTCACAGCAATAATACCACACTTGTCTTGACTTCCAGAGCCAGAGATATACAATATGCTGAGGGTGAGAAACCAGACTTCAGTGAATTATTTCATATGAGCACTTTTTCAAATTCAGAAGCTGATGGGAACTGACTGCTCAAAATCTCCTCAAATCTGGTCTTTTAGACTTCTATGGTCGAGTATCTCTCAGATTGAAATGTGTAATTGAACATACTGCAGATTGCATCCACCAAAAAATAAATTTAAGTAACGTGGTCCTGAAATTATCTGACCTGGATAGTTCATAACTTTTAGAGGCCAACATGTGTATAAAATCTAGCAAGTGAATAGCGATATGTAAATACAACCTTTCTCAATCTCTTGAACTAAAGTCAACTTTAAATGTTGTGATGTCTTTAGAAAAAGGAGTGTCATAACCACATTTACATTCCTTCTTTGAGATGATACACCACCAGGGAGTATGTTGTCATTCAAAACCTCCCTGTTTTCAATGACTCCTTGCAAACACCCCAAAGGAGTGCTGGTATAATCATGCATTCAGATGGGTGTACAACTGCAATACATAGAGACAAAAAAATCTTCTTTGTCTCAGCACATTTTACAAGTGTCCAAAGATGCTACTATATTTAATTGTTTTATGCTTGACAACAGGATCAGTTTTCCTAGTCAGTTTGGTTAACTTGGTTAAAAATGGCTTGGAGTATTCCCTGTCCTGCTGCACAGCATTGTAGAGTACATTAACCATTTGCACTTACTGTAATGACTTCCTTGCTGGCCTCAGCTTTTCCTTAGATGCCACCTAGGCTTACTCCTGGTGTCCACAGCTAAATAAAAGAGGACTGAGAGCTGATAGGGCTCTCACTGTAAAAACATGGGACCGTGTTGCATCAGCAATGCTCTGTCTAAGATTCCCCTACAGTAAATATGTCTCAGACAGAGAGAGTAGATGTGAGCAAAAACTGAGTTGGGAAGAGAGCTAACACACTGAGTTGTCAGGGCAGCCCTCCCTGATTTGTCAATCTAGACTTACAAATCAATGACATTTACAGTCCTGCATAGGGTATTGTACTATTTTTGTACTGATATACTATCATATACAACCTAGATAAAAAGGTTGTTATGGTGTCTAATCAGCGGGCTAAATATGTGTTTACTTCCAGGATCTCTTATGCTGGGGATGGGTGCATCTTAAAGTGACTCATACAGACCATGTCAGGTCTGTATCGAAACAGAGGCAGACTCTGCTACAGAGAATGAGGGAAACATCTGTATTGGTTTTACCTGTCTCTGTTTATGTGCTTGATACCTTTTCTGTTTGAGTGCATGAATTTAAATCTGGAGCATCTCTTAGGAGGAGCATTTCCTTTACTCAAATAGAAGTTATTGAACTCACTACAAGGATAAATGGGTGAAATTAAAGGACCTCTGATATATATAAGATGAGAATAGTACTTCTAATGGTCCCTTCTGGGCTTAAACTTTATGAATCTATGTTTCATTTCCTGCTTGCTCAGTGATAGAGATAAGATATCTCCAGGGCAAATACCAAGAGTCCTTCAGAGAACAACGGGTAGGCTATTAATCTCAAAGTGCCTACCTGCCTGGTTCAGGCTAAGGTTAACAAGCTTATTGTCCCACTTCTGTGGCTTGAGATCAGAGGACACTTATCTGTTTTAAAATCTTTCTAGAGAGGAGAAGTGGAGAGCAAAGAGACCTGCGGGAAAGCAATGTAGGGGGACAAAGAAACCAGAGGAAAGCAAGATAGGGTGACTGTGAGACAGCAACTGTAAGAGATCACTCAAAACATCATCAAAAGCCTAGCCAAAAAAAACATAATAGAACCTAGAAAATAAACTCAGGTGAGGGTAAACGTCAGTGCTAGTTTAATTGTGTTACCCACTTAGTTAAACTAGCAGAGAAAATGTATTAAACTGTGCTCTAGCAGGTTGTTTGGGGTCACTGTTAGCAGCTGCTGCTGGCAGCTTTGAAAGGATGATTGCCTCCTGAGACCACGCCCACTTAGATCAGTCAGAAATCAGAAACCAGAAACCAGCACCAGTAAAAAAGGCTTTGGAACTGTCAATACAGGAGTGACTGAACTGCAGGGTTTCGGTGAGGACCCACAGAGCCAGTGTGACCCAAGCTTGTCAATCTGTACTTGAGACGCTCAAAGGCTGTAAAGAACATACATGTTTTAGTCATGCCTTCCCAAGTCACGGTGAATGGCTGATCAACATATTCAGAGCCTTCCTAACCTGTTCCCTGTCACTGTGACTCACAATGCTTTGCAACCCACTTGGTCCTCCTGCTTTGCAGCACCCCTTCTCCTATTTCCAACTGTTATGTCCATTTGAAATTACTAAGATATTTGCTACCACAGCTAAGGCATAAACATGGAAATCAGGAGGCGAGGTTCAGCCTGCATCTTTGCCAGAAGAGCATCCATGACCTGGTGTGATGTATGCTACCAAGACCCTGGCTCTTCATAAATAGAAACATATTTGTAACACTCAAGTTAAACATCAAAGATCTATAGGGTGTCCAAGGTATGTAGACTAGCTAGCATACATACTGAGCATACTTCACTGCAGTAACATGGCATTCAGCATAGATTATAAATTTTGCCCTAGACTCTGCCTTGTTGCAGTTGCTGATCAAATCCACTGGTCTCAGGACATATTAATTTTTCTATCTCATTTATGCCTGGTTAAGCTGCCATCATCTTTTCCTCATAGCAACAACATATTCTAACAGAAACCATCCCTTACCCCTCCTTTGATTTTACACGTGGCTCTCGTAGTCCCCTGGGTGATCTTTCTAGACAATATCATCTATTCCTGATTTATTTTTGCTTCTTATGAGTTTGTGTCTCTTCCAATGAGGAACTGCACAGGTCCTATGCTATCTTCTTTAACATCATCAGTGACCAGTTCTGCTACTATTTTCGTGTCTGTCCATTACTCTATCAATGTATTTCATCCAGAGCCATTCCACATTCCCACCCCTTCTCTTGTTCCTTAGGATATAGCAACGAGATGTAGCCTCAAAAGCACAGCCTCAACAGCCTCCACATTGTCATGGCAGTTTCTTTCCTCACGGTATTCAGGAGCCCTGATCCCTTAAAAGAGTGTAAGGTAGGGAATAGCTGCATTTTTTCAGCAATAAAACTTCTAATAGTATTTGCAGGGATGCCTGCCAAGCTGGGTTATACTGATATGTCAGAAGCTCTGTTATGATAGCAGGCTGTGGATATTTCAGTTCAAAGGTTGCAATATCCTGCCAAAAGAAAGAGAGATAAACTTATATTATATATGGAGTGTATTAGAACAATCTATCTGTAAAAGAGAATGGCGGCAGAGAGGACATTCTATAAGTTCTGTCAAATTATATGAACTTCGATTTAACCCTTGGCAGCACTGAGCAAGAGTCAGGGACTGCCTAGAGGAGGTAATGTGGCCAACTGGGGCAGCTCCTTGGCTCCTTGCTTCTGTTCAGCTTTGTGTCATTCCTTCCACGGCCCCATCCTTTGGGTTCCAGTTATGTCCCTACATAAGGCTGATGCTAATGATCCGCTCAAATGGCAACACTAAAAAAAGCACAGCAGATGCCTGTCCTGTGTCATACACTAGATTAAGTGCTCCATTGCTGCTGCCTGGGACATACTGATGGCCTCAAGAGTGGCAGTGGGCAGTTTAGAAATGCCATTATGGGGGCCAGTATCAAATCTGTCAAACCTTCTGGACCCAAAGAAGAAGTATCAAGTTTTGATGTTTTTTGTCAGCGCACCAAGCATTTCCACAGATGATTCATTTGTATGAGTAGTGTGAGCCAAAATTAAGTTCAAACTCTGCACTTATACCAATAAAGAGTGTAGGAGGTTGTGGATTTTTTAGGATCCTGACTAAGTGATGTCTTATGTAGCTTGAAAAGGATGCATTTATAAGTGCTTAAAGTAGCTCTTATTTCTTTCAGCTACAACCTATCCCTAAATCACCAGTCTCCCCTGAGGTGTTCAGCCCTGCACCAGCTTCTCCAAGTGCACATGTCAACTGTTACACTCAGGGAGTGAGGGAAATGAGACAGAGCCATGTTACTTATATAATCAGTTGTCACTTAAAGATAATGAATATTGTGTTTTACACCTCTCAATATGTCCATAATCCCACACATGTATGCAAGGAAAAAATATGAATAATTTTGAATAATTGCAGCATGGAAGCAAATTTTCATGAGTTTGCAAGTAAATAATTAGGAAAATGTTGATTTAAGGCCTTAAAATATCTTCTTTCAATTATCAACTCAGTTCTAAATGTATCTTCCAAGCCGCCAAGTGACTAAGAAAACAGTGCTGTTGGTGCAGGATTAGTCACTGTGTTGGGATGTGTTTCTGCACATGCCTTGTGGATAGATTTCTGTGAGTTGAGATAAACTGCGTGTTTCTGAATGCTCTTCAGCATGAATACATGGAAGTAAGTGAATGTATTTGGGTCGTCTTGTGTCTTTACCCAAAGAGCTTGGGACTAATCTCCAAAACTGTTTTTGTCATGGTGTAACGACATCATCTGCATCACTATGGCTTAATGAGTGAGCTTTAATTTGCTTATGCCTGTTTTGGCCCACAGCCAATGACTTTCAGATAATAGGACACCAAGAGTGGAAGGCTGTCTCTGTGAATGTAGCTGTGAAGTTCACAATCTCAGCCATGTTTTTGCCTTTACCTGGGGAACCTGATCTCTTTGCATTACCCAATGACTCCCAAGAATGAATGCAAGAGCTATCTTTTTGTATGAAAGGAGCATGGCACAAGATTGGCCAGGTCATCTTTTATTACAGTGAAATCTGTCATGGTTATTTCATCAGCTTTTCTGTGACTCATTCCTTCAGGGCAAAGCATGTCCCTATTTAAAATGGAGAAGAGGGTCCACCATGCTTCCAAGGTGTGCAGCAAGAGCTGCCCACCTGGACTCATGTGCCACAATTCTGTAGTGTGTCAGTATTCCAGACAAGATGCTTTCACTGCCAAATATCCCCCAGTCTGCTCTCGAACACAGCCATATTCCTCCATCATGGCTTTTGTGCATCTTTCCAACAGGAGCTAGAGCTCAGCAACTTTATCTCTCCCATAGAGGTAACTTTGAATGTTTGTTGCACCTTTCTTCTGTGGACATCAAAGAATTTAATAGACTCAGCACAGCTGAGCTCACCCACACTTGCAATGCCAGCTTACTCTGAACTTTAACCCCATAACTGTATTTCCATAATTTCTTAATGATTACCAACACAAATATGATAGATGAGAGTACCAGCTTCGTTCCTCCAAATGCCACCCTTGCAAATTCAGCCCAGGGACTCACAGTGAATTTAATTTTTTTCATTTCATGCAGCAGAAATAGTAGCACAAATCCTTTAGGACAGTGCTAGGACCTGAGTTATCTGGCCAGACTTAGTGTCTTCACCTGGAGTGTCAGGGACTCTTCTTTTGTTTTTGCAGCACTGATGGGTCCCTAGGAATGCAGTGTGTGACCTGCACTGGCACTTCTTAAGCAAGAACGGACTCCAGCTTACATTCATTTAACTGTGTTGCCTCAGAGGAGTTAACACCAGAAATGTGTTTTTCTCTCTAATACAAGCAGGTGTAATCAGGAATACATATAAAAAGCTGATATGCTAAGTAAGACTGGGCTGTTATTATTTTTCGGGGTTGATTAATCCACTAAATTATTTACTCAAAGTCACATGTGGCCTCTGAAGGAGAATTTCCAATTTCTAGGGTCTCGGTATGACGTTTTTATCACACAATACCTCCACTACGTTAAAAAGAGATTGTGCCTTCTCTTCTCATGTTGTTATTTCTGGTTTTCAAACAAACTGTCTTGACATCTCAGTTACATTTTTCAATGCCAGAATAATACTGAAAAAAATCTCCAGTTTGTTCAGATTAATATGAGACAGAAGACTAGTGTGATGTGATCAACCTATTAATTTGGAAAAAAATCATAACTCAGAAAAAATTTCAACTTAAGTATCACATTCTGTAATTTTACATCCACAAATCACAATATTTGCTTTTTTTCTTCTGAAAAAAATGCAGGTATATTTTTTCCTTACAACTTACACTTTTTCAGTGCCTTAAGCATAAAAATATTTTTAGTAAATCTAATATCTAACGTTTACTGATTAAACGGATTTAATATGAAAACCCTGTCACATGGCTCCTCAAGTGCTTTCCAAAATTATCTTGATGTGCAAGAGAGGGACATTTTTGCACCCGTCACAAGACAGTTAAATACAGGCTGTGAATTGGAGGCATTGATCTCCCAGATTAAGCCACGTAATTGAGCTGAAGAGATTTTCCGTTATTTGTGCTGTGGTTGATAATTTAGCCTAAAGTTCTGAGTGAAACTGATGATCTTTGCACAGTCTTGTGCAGCTTCAGCCTATCATTATGTTATTACAAAGCACCACATTCTGCCTCTGTGGAGTCCAAAACGCCTGTTCTTCAGATAAGAGTTAGACCACGGTACATCAGAATAAAATGTGATGTCACAAGTGCTATTTCAAAGCCCTGAGGGTGTTGTAACGCGGATTCCTTTTTCACTGGACATGTTAGCACTTTTCAGGCATAAAATGTTCTTTCTGCACTCCTTTAGTTTGGGTACCATCAGCCTACCTCCAAGCTATTGGCAGTGAACTTTAGCATTCCTGCTGGGAGGAATATTAGAGGCTACTGATATCAAAGGCAGCTCACAGCACTGACTCAGGCCCTGAGTGTTTTATAACATAAGCTTGCAAGCTTGCAAATGGAAGTCTGGAGGAGAACAATCTATGAAAACTTTCTTATGTAACATGCATACAAAGTTTTGCTTCTAAAAAGCCTTTTTTTTTCGGCTGTGCAAAATGTCCCCGGACCTTTATGGCACACACAGACTGCATAGAGGCAGTCCAAATCATGTACACGTCAGCTGTGTACCTTTGAGGCCAATAAATGTGAGCAAGTATGGGGCTACTGCACATCAAAGATTAAATATTTCACTTTATTTTTGCTATTGCTGTTGCAATCAAGATCAAAGCAATACAGCTACCTCAAGGGCAACTAATGAGATAAAAGTTAGTTGTTTGCCAGTGTACTTGTTATTTGTCCTGTGCAATGCGCCTTGATCCACCCAGCATTCCTCCAGTCCTGCCCTGGGTGCTGTTTTCCAACACATTTCTGTTATTGTCAGATTATTTTGAATCTTCACTTGGTATGAAAAGCCATTCTTTAATGCATCCAGTCTACCTTTTCAAGTAGATCACAATTGGCCTGAACACTGCAGAAATAAGCAGGCAAGAAGAGGCAGGCAGACTGAAAATGCTGAAGGGAAAGAGAAAGGTCCTGAGAGAATGTGTTTAAAACACTCTGTTAACCCAGATATTGCTTCCCTCAGACTCTCTAGTGGCTGGCTCGCATAGAAATTTCATTTTCTATCATAGAAGATCAACTGAAAAGAACTTCTTAATAGAAAATGAAAGTTTTACATTTGCAAGCTGCTGGAGAATTACACAATTAAAAATAACCTGATACAGTCTAGATGAGAAAACACAAAAAAATACCACTGAATAGGGTCAGAATTTTAATGAAAGAGAAGACATCATCAGCCTCCAAAACTGCTGCTATCTATCTACTGTCCTAAATCCTTGAGGGTTTGGTACATGTTTTTCTTTACCAGTCTTCCTTGTCCTTTTGTAGTTTTTTCTAAGATGTTTTCCTCCTTCCACATCAGTACATTATGTTCAAAACAACAATCTACCATCCCGAAAAACAAAACAGAGCTTCACTGAATTAGCCAACTGTAATACAGGAAAGATTAATTGTGAGTGCAGAGTTTAGAGGTGATATGGATATATCACTCATGTCAGCAGTAAGGCAGATTACAGCTCCAAAGAGGAGTAAGAGCTTCTTGCTTTAGGTAAAGAGTTGCTCTCAACCTCCTTTACGAAATCAATAACAATAGAGGAGGACATCAAAAGATGGCCCTGAGTCCCTGCTTGCAAAACCCACAAGGGTCACATTCACTCCAGTTCATCACTCCAGGTCGAGTGGTGGAGAGAGTAGAGAGGTTCTCTGTACCATTTCAGGCTCGCCTGACCTAGAGCAGGTCGGCCATGTGGATGTTGCGTACCAATGGAACCTTAGACAAGTTATATCACAGTAATTGGAACGGAGCCTTGTCACAGAAACTGCCCTGAGGTCTGGGATATGAGTATCACTGCATGTATTTTTTTCTCAGCTCTAGGTTCAGAAATAATGTAAATGTCCTGTTGCAGCCCATCAGTGAGAACCTGAGGCTTTTGTTGCCTGCACTGAGGTGGAAACATGTGGGTGTTTGTGAGAATGAAGAGCCTTCTGGGATGCCTAGGACTGTGCAGAATGGAGTGAGCCAGATCTCGTACAGGCTTATCAACACTGGCTTTTGGAATTGGTACTTGCGTGGAAGTGCTTGCCTACCTGTACCTGAGCAATGATTTCCAGAGACCGGCTTGGGATGGTCCAAAACAAAAACTGGATGCAAAAGAGCAATTCTCGGGTGTGAAGAATTTGCCCGGTCCCATCAATATTTGTCAGAGTAGCTGTATCAGCATGACCCTTTTATAGAACTTTACGGGAGTGCCTCATTACATTGATCTACAAGATTACATTGATTACACTGACCTCCCAAGAAGCAAAATTATATAACAAAGTGGCAATAGGCATCAAGGTTTGTCCTATTCCCTTTCTCGTTTTGATGTAAAAAATGTGAAATAGTTTTCTTGTTTCCAGCAGGTGGAACAGATGACTCCTTTGTACAAAGTGGCTGCCCCTCCAGAGGCAGTGCACACCTGTGCCATCTCAGGATGACATGGGCAGAGGGGAAGGCAGAAACAGTCTGATAGGTTTAGTAGGAAGTCTTCTGCAGGATTTACCATAAATAAAAAAGAGTGACTGTTTCTTCATCCAGAAGGCTCTTGAATGGGACCTAACTGATGAGATTAAAATAGTCAAAAAAAAGTCTAAGACATTTTATTCTTCAAAACGTAGATGAGATAAACAAGTACTGCCTGATGAAGAAATGTGCAGCAACTGAGGAAGCAGAAGGAAAGATTGGGTTAACATAACATTTGCAGCTAATTGCACAGATCGTGCCTTGTTGTATTGATAAGGGGAGACTCTCAGGTCCAAGTTAGGATGAGAGTTACGACATGTAAAGCACTCACTGCAATCCACAGCTGTGCATATGTAACAACATCTAATTTCTACTGTGGCAACCATTTTTTCCACCCACTTAACAAAAACCAATCAAAAAAAAAGTATAAAAAATGAGGATTACACTTAGAGCTTTTCTCAACTTCCATTGGTTTTGCCTTTTTTTCTGGGAACAGAGAATTTCATGGTGGGGAAACATCAGCCTGCCTTGACCAGGCCTCTTAATTATTCTAAGACAAAATCATTAAATTTGTTTATGTGGTCTCTGCTTGGAGGGTCTTGGAAATTAATTTCCCAATCTTTCACAGGAAAGGAAATGAACACTGGAAAACATAATTCTTGGCTCTGTGGTAGGCTTCCAGAACTGTGTAATATGATTGTATTGATTAACACCCAGAAAGTTTTTACCAAAGTCACACCATTCTTAAAGCAGCACTTCACAACCTCTCTTGGTATCTATGTGTAGTCACCAAGGACTTTATGAGCAACTGCCACAAGAAAACTGATTATTACACAGTTGCATTTTGACTGCGACTGTCAAAACTGTTGCCACTGGGAATTTGGCAAACACAGCAAAAATGTGTTTGAGAGCTATGAGGATATGTCTAAATGAGTACATGCAGAGAGATTTGAGCTAATTTTGACCGTGCTCAGAGCTGGTCCTGAAGTGCTGTGCTGTTCCTGAGCTAACTCACCCTGCTGCAAAGGCAAGTTATGGTTTTGTAAACTGGACCTGGGACCGTGCAAACCCGCTTTCTGAACATCCAGGCCAGTATTATCCTGTACAAACTGTGCTGGGGCTGTGTGCTCCTCCATGCAGATGTGCCCATGGGTGCTGAATCTGGAATTCCAAAACACTGGCCAACTGAGGTAATGACTTCTGTGCATGGGAAATCCACCCCATGAATTCTTAGTGGATTATTTAGTACCACCCTATGGATTATCAGTATTTCAATACTTTCCCCTTATTTGCACCCTTTTTTTAGTACATTTCTGCTATTTGTCTCCAAGACAACTTGAATTTTTTTGGCTGCATTACAGCAGGAGCTGTCCAGTCAATCATAATTATCTCAACATGCTTTGGTTCTAGGCACTTGTTACTGGCAATTGACATCCCTACTGGACAACAATATGCTAACATTTAGCCCTTCATGAAATATACTTAATACGCTTACATATAATGGCATCAAAGGAAATAAAGACACTTCATCCTGTAACCTCTTATGAAGTCATACAAGCTGTTTGCATTTTCTGTTTTCACAGTGCACTTATTTAAAACCTTGGACATCTGTCACACAAAGTAAATTACTTATAAAAAGCCAATGTGATTTTTTTCTGTTCTGTGTTATGTTGCAGACTGGGCCCAGTGCACATGGGTGCAACTGGAATTGCTGGTAGTGGGCACCCAGTGGGGCTAGTGGTAATTACTCATGACCTCATACATCCTTCTCACACTGCCAAAGAAGGGCATGTGGCAATAGTATTCTTCACAGTGAGAGTCATCATTGCAGTGTGCTTGCAAGCAAATTGTTTGCATTATAGACTAATCCCTCTGAATGTACATTGCCTCAAGAACATTTTTAAAGCCACTTATTCTTGTCAGAGATGACTGCTGTTGTCATTTTCCCATGTATTCTTCTCGCTGCTAAGTGATATTGCCAGCCAAAAAACAGTCATGAAGCCTATACTATAATATATGACAAAATAGATTTGACATTGTCATTGGCATTATCTCTTCTGACAACAGCCAAATTATGGTAGTATGCTTATGTCAATAGCAAGGAACCTTTGGTACCATCTCTCTCTATACATAGCTGGCTGACAGAGCAATTCACCACCTGAGCAAAAGCTTTTTCATACGTGCCAACTAATTATGCCATGTCATCAGCCCAAATGACAAATACATGAAATCTCATGTGTATGAAATCTCACATTTCCAATGGAAAAAAAGAGAAGAAGCACACTGTGATAGAAGATACAAAAAAATAGCCCCATGGGGTGTGCAAGAAGAAACCCTCACTCCCACCACCAGCATCACCACAAGCATCTGCTTGGCACAGGGCCTTGGATGCTGGTGACCTGTGACATTGGAGCACTGGATGTTTGTGCGCAGGGAGAGAGTGGAAGGGAGAACACAGAAGTGGGAAAAGGGTCAGCCAAAAGCAAACTATGCTTCTGGTTCTGGAGGGACAGTTCCTTACTCCAGAGCAAACTGTGTTGGAAAGAAGAGCTGATAATAGTGGCCTCAGAGCCAATGTGCTTCTGACATGGATCCCCTGGACCAAGAAATTAAAAACTCTTGCATCATATGTTACTCCTCCCAATATAATGCCACATTTCTACTTCTGTTCCTCACTGTGAGTTAGTCAACCTGCAGCAGAAAATTGAATTTGGCACTGGATTTCAGCAAAGATGGAAAACAAAACTTTTTGAAGTCTTGAAATCTGATTTTTTTTATGATGCTGAATGAAACTGAGCCAATAAAAGCCATAACCAAATGCACAAAAAAACAACAAAAAAAAGAATTATGGAAAAGTAAAGAGAGTTATTCAAGAATAGCAAATTGTCTGGAATCACAGCACTCACCTGAGGTGGGAAAGTTCCCTTCCTAGTATAATCTCTTAGAGCAATCATAGAGCCAGTTACGCTGTTGATTAGAGGCTCTTGACTGTGTTGGTTGCTTCTGTCGACCCTGATGCATTTGTCTGCCCAAATCACTGTATAGTCCCTAAGCAGGGAGTAAACAGCATTTTATTGCATCCGTGCTCCCTGTTCCTCTTTTTCTTAATTTAATTTTCATTGCCTTCCACTAGTAAATCATTCTGCACTAAGTGAAGCCACTCTCAGCCTTACAGGGCACAAAATAGTTCCTCAGAGCTATCTCCTGAAAGTCTTGGTGTAGGACAAAGGCTCTATTCCCTTCCTAATGGCTGACCCTTTTCCCACTTCTGTGTTCTCCCTTCCACTCTCTCCCTGCGCACAAACATTCAGTGCTCCAATGTCACAGGTCACCAGCATCCAAGGCCCTGTGCCAAGCAGATGCTTGTGGTGATGCTGGTGGTGGGAGTGGGCTTTTCTTCTTGCACACCCCACGGGGCTATTGTTTTGTATCTTCTATCACAGTGTGCTTCTTCTCTTTTTTTCCATTGGAAATGTGAGATTTCACACACATGAGATTTCATATATGCTGGATACTTCTTCCTTGTTTTCTTTGTTAACCCTAAAACCAGTTTAGCCAATCCTCAGGACTACATTTCTTTAAATACCAGTGGTTAACCACTGATGATTTGTTTACAGCATATTACTTCCATGCCTGTATTCCTCCACTCTCTGTCCCTCTTGGCAAAGGCATCTGCTACAGTACCATTCTTTTACACCCCATCATTTTGCTAGGGTCAAAAATAATACGTTCTGCATAAAAGAACAGCTTGCTAAATTGTATCCGTACGAAAATTATGGTTATACCAGATGATTATATAAAGCTAAGCAAAAGTAAAACAAATTAGACAGCAGCCACGTGTTCATTAGGAAGCTGCTGGTAACAGCTTAAGCAAGTTAAAGCAAAGCTGTAGGCAGCCCAGGACAAAGCCAGCCAAAGCCTGACAAGTGCAAGGGCCTTGTGGGGTTAGAGTGAAGCTCCTGGTGTGTTGCTGGCAATGACAATTTGTATGTGTTGAGTTACAGGACTGCTCTTAGCTGCTCACGACATTGACTTTCAGTCATCTTAAAGAGTGAAAACTCTTACAAATTTCACCAGAGTCCATAAAACCAATTTAAAACTTCCAGCAGTGTTTAAGATCAGGAGTGACTTGTGATTAGCGCCTCAGCAGCTGCAGTGTCGCAGGTTCCCATCGGGCCACCACTGGAGCAAGACGGACACTGCCCTCAGCCTGCCACATCCAGTGTGGGAAAAGCCTGCTCTCTCCCTGCTGGGGCACAGTGACGAGCCAGACACCGCGAGTTCCATGGGCTGCTCCATCCACGTGAAAGGGTCCTGCCTGACCCCTCACTTAATTTTCGCATTCCTTCGCATTGGGATCGCTCACTGCTGCTCAGCAGCACCATTGTAGGCCTTACTAGCAAGCCTCCTAACTTGGGATACTCCTCTCTGCTTGATTAAAGTCAGCAGGTATCTGAGAATTTTACCCTAGAGAATTACTGGACAAATAATAGCTCTGACTCTACTCTGCAGCAATTCCTTCAAAAGCCTACAGGATCTGGATGCAAATTTCTAATGAGGACACTTTGTAGAATAGTCTCAGTGATATTGTTCAGTGTTAACACCAATTTGTGGCTTATTTTTGCAGCAACTGTGGATGGAAGATGGATTAAATAGATTTTACCTTCAAATGTAATTTGATTTGCTACTAATTATGAAAACCATATTTCTTTTTCGCCGTATGTGTACACTTCTATTTTTTTTTTGCAGGAATACCTGCAACTGGCATATGCTTTTTGCTGAAGAAGTCAGATGGTTTTTATCTGTCTTATCTTTTTCAATGAGAAAATACAAAATCAAATTGAAACAGCAGGCGCAGTAGTATATATATGCACAAAGCAACATGCAGTCATGCCTCCTCCAGGCTGAAGCTGTCGTCACTTACAATAAAGCCAAAAGACTGCCTGTGCAAAATATGCCAATAACCCATCTTTCTCTTCAGTTCATACAGAGCTTCGCATGAGGTGTGATCCAAGGGAAGTACTGGTTTTGGGAGAGAGCCAATATCTGAGAATATTTTCCTCTCCATCTGATGTGAAAGTGCCTCAGTATGGTTCTGCAAACTCTAATGGTTAAGGCTGACAGCTAGTCCAGATGTCTGAGGTCACACGTACCACCACACCACCAACTGCACCTCAAAGAGACACGTGAAAGCCAGTGCTTCACACACATCAGAAGTCTGTAAGGCTGAAAAAATATTCTCTGTGTGGCACAAGGTGGTTTGGTGCCAAATAGTTTAAAAGTCTTCCCAAACATATGTGTTTACTTTGCTCTGAGGCACCAAGTCCACTTCGATCACCACAGAAATCAGAGCTACAAAGGCAATTGGTTTGAATGATTGAAAAAATTCTTTTTTTCCTTCTGTCTCTGAAATGGCTAGTTGTCATCTGCATATTGTTTTACATCATGGAAGCTTGAGGGGCTGCTAATGGACAATGGAGCAGAGAATTACTCTAGAGTGGGAAGCTGTGAGGAGTGGAGAAATTGGACCATGTCAGAGCTGTTGCTGCTGTGACATTTTCTCCCCAAATTGTCTCACTTACTTACTGTTTGGTGATCTGTCATACCCTTAGAGCTGTGGAAAAGCAAGTTCTTAATCTAAAGCATTTTGTGGCAAACAGAACATTTTTGTCATAATGCATTTTCAGCATTTCTATGGAAAAAAAGATAACACAGAAGGCATCACTCTTGAGCTGTATCGCCAGTTGCAGATAAGGTAAATTTCTGCTAGCAGATTCCTGTTTACCTTGGTGAAATTCTGTTTTTATTGATATCCAAGCAGACTTCTGTCTGTCAAAAGCATCACTTTTTGTAGTACCAGTTAGGCCTCTCAAGCACTTGCGGAATTTAGCACTGATGCCTTGTTATCCTGCTAGAGTGATTTGGGGAGCACAGAGACACAAGAAAATCCGTCATGTTTTTGGGAATTAGGATGAGGAGCAGCATGCTAATGTTGGGGCCTTTCCTCCCACTGAAGGTGAGGATTTATGAGCATGGGCAGGAGGAGAAATGAAGAAGAACTGAGTAGTCCACTGGGCCATGTAGATCAATGCAGCTCCTCAAACACATTTCCAGCACCAGGCTGAGCCCTCCTCGGCACCCCATGACTGCCCTTCAGAAATATCGTTCCTTTATGTCACCATGCATTGGGCACCCATTTCCCCACTGGCCTGACATCACTCCCACCTCTGGCCCTCTGTGCCTCCCCCAACATTGCTCAGCTCACATCAGGGCTCAGATCCAGCAGGGAACAGTGCCCTGGAGCTCCTGGATGAGAGTTCCAGGAGCAGCTTTGTATCTTTCCGTGTGCATGGAGGTCCTTCTTTGGTTACCCATTTGTTTCTGTTGAAAAGCTCAGTAGTACTTTACATCTCTCAGTGACTAAACCTGCTTCTGGTCCCTCACCCACTCATTATACATTTGGCATCATTAGTTGCACTGGTGCTAGCCACACTGAGGCTCTGGAGGAGCTGGGCAGCTGTGGTCGCTTGCATAATGCATGATGTGCCTCCAGCAGCGCTGTTCTCCTTTGCTCTCTCACAACAATAGAAAGGATGTCTGGGTTTAATTTTTTCCCCTTTCCCTCTCTTCACCTGGTCTTATTAGCCTCTCTGGGGGTCACCATTACTAGGCAGGACTCCCTCAAAGCACACACCCCCACACTTGTCACCCACTGCTGTTTGCTGTACTGCCAGTGCCTGAGGCTATCCTGAGGACTAGTTCTCTGACAGAGCACCTAATGCAGCTCTCTGCATTTCCTTTTCCTTTCAAAAAATAAACCCTGCCATCTGCTATCTTTTTCCAGGTGTACCACGACCTCTTTTTGCTATTTTCATGTTGAATGGACCCTTTTAAGAGACTGACTTTTAAGCAATAATGTTATCAAAGAATGTTTTAATTTATTTTTTTAGCACCTGTGGTACTGCTGCTGCCTGTGGCCACCTCTGGGGCTGCCCTCTCTCCAAGCCCAGGACCTGAGGCAGCTGACTGCCATGGTCAGTGAGGCTATCTTTAGCTTTCAAAAAGACCACTGTTGCTGCTCTGGCACTGCCAGGGATGGTTTTCTCTGTTGTTACAACTGTTCAGCCTTTCAAATGTTATTTTTAGGATGTTAACCTTTGAGATGAACCTTCACACTTAATCTCAGCAGGTACTTAAATGACTGTTGGGAATAATCAGGTCTATGAAATTTTAAAGTGAACCACATTCATCTCTCAACTTCATTTTTCAGCTGCATCTCTCTTGCATATATATATATGTCTGTGCATACGCTTCCGTAGATGGGAAGGTGTTGATGGGGCAAGAAGTACGTCCTTGAACATCTGAAAGTCAATTACTTTATTGTATCAAAGCCAACAGGGTTGACTTAAGTCCTGTCAAGCCAAGGAAAATTACTGAAGGCAAATGAATGAAATGAGGAAATAAAGGTTAAAATGGGTTAATGACAAAACTCAAGCTGGTCTCACAGTGGAGTAGCTCTACTGGCTTCAGACACTCTCAAATTTCTATTTCTATGAATTCAAAACAGATGAAAAACAGAATTAAAATATTAAGCAAAATTTATTCCATCTTGTGCCATTGGGAGATATTTCAAAACTTCCTTTGTTGTTCAAAGAGGGAGGCTCTGGTTCTCATTGGTACAGTGGAAGACTATTGTGCGATCTGACACTATATTTACATTTAAGAAGGGTGTAGCATTCCAAACCAGGTACCTCACAGTATTTTCTTTCCACACAAATGGCTCTCTGAGTGCCATTTAAGGTTAGAATCACTCAACAAATACTGTGCAAGCTCTGCAATAGTTTTGAGAGAACAACTCCAAATGTCAATAATAAAGTAATATATTTTTATATACTGTATTTTTAATTCCATTTGGTATCCATTTCTTGTTGTAGCATTTCCATGTAAATTCCAGCGATACCCAACACTAAGCATGCTTTTGACGTTCTACCTTATCAGATCTGTACAATATGTTAGTTGAGGCTACAACAACGTCCATAGCACAGTCTTTCTTAAATTCTTCTTTTTTTTTAAGAATTGTGTTCCCATGCTTCTTTTTATTTGTTCTTGTATCTTGCAGCTGATGTCAAACTTCATCCCTATTGCCACTAACTACTTTTGTTAGTCATTTCACAGTTCTGCAGAGCATGTTTGTGTAATATAAACAGTAAAAACAATGTGAAAAATAAGGAGAATGAAGAAATAAATGAACACATAGAAATAAAATGGCATTCATTCTGCTCTGCCATAGTGTTGTTAATTCACAAATACTTAGGCGTTCCCCTTTTTTGTGGAAATGTTTATAAAATCTCAAAAGTTCAGAAATCTAATATAAAATGCTTTTGTCAGTTTGTATATTTTGTATCTCCCTCTTTGTAAGTTTTCTTTGTTCGGTCTGTAAACAGAAAGAATATTCAGTGAAAGAAAAGCGATCAAATCCAGCACAATGTTAAGAATCTAAATGTGGAACATCTCTGTGGTGCTGCTGCATTCAACTCTTTACGATAAATTAATTCTGAAATAAAGGGTAGTTTCACTGTTCGAGATCAAATTCCCACTCTAAGGGCTCTGCATTCCCACATTCTCCCTTTTATTCCCACCAAAAATCACAAAGCTGTTCAGGATATGAGATCCAGTGGTAGACCCATGACACAGAGGGTCATTTTTTTGTAGGATTTGTTGTGAGCAAGATCAAGGAACTGAGCAGAAGTGATTGACACCTGTCAGCATGATGTGTGGCAGATATGATTAAGTATAGGGGTGATGGAAACCAGAGTCCTGTTTCAGTAGTAGCACAAGCTTCAGTACTTTTGCATAAGCTACTTGTAAAACCTAACCCTGAATAAAAAAATTGTCAGGCCCATATTACAGTCTGAGCAGTACTCTGATTAATTTCTGAGCAACTATTTGGGCATCCAGTGGGGTTACAGTGTTGATTACACTCTTGTCCTTTTTTTTTTCTTTTCAAGTCAAAAGTCTACCCACATCTATTCTAACAGTTTACTACTATGCCCACTACACAGAGTTTACAAGGCTGTAAGTATCATCCAGTTTTCCCCCTTCTCTTTTATGCGACAGCAAAACTGCACATGAGCCTATCTGGTGTCACTGATTCTTTACAAATTCCTTTCATCCTTACTCTAAAACCTTTTGTCTCATTTAGATATTCCAGTTCAAAGATCATGCAGCTATTTTATCAAAATGCATTTTTTTATCTAGTGTGATTTGTTGACAGGAAGTTTAAGCTTCCCCATCTCCTCTTACCAAGATTTTGCTAAGCTTTGAAATTGTTATTCAGTGAAGTGAAGTGGTAAATCTGTCCTCATCCATGGTGTTCAGACCACTGACTGGAACATTTTTGACTGACATTATTAAAAAGAAATATAACCCCAATCTCTTTTATTCTCAGTTTTCTGTGTCTTCAGTGATGTATGAAATTTCTTTTAGGTTATTACAAATCTTTATCAATTTTTTTTCTTCACTTGTCATAGTAATGCAGGCCTTGTATTATGATTTTCACTAGTGAAAGAGCATGACTTGAAGTTCAAATGGGAAGAAATCTTTGCCTGGAAAAATGTATATTATCTGCAGTGGGACTTTACCTACTTGGTCACACCAAAATCAAAAGGGTGTGGAAATTTGGTTTTGAAGTCTTCGAGATGATGTGCCAGCTACTGTATTCTGATTTTTATGGAACTATGTTTACCAGAATTTTTTCCATATTTTCTGAACACTTGGTCTCTATTCTTCTTTAAGATGTCACAGTAGCATGCTAACCTTAGAAAATCCTAAACCACCTGTTCTTAGCTGGGCAAGAGGCAGGATGTCCTCACTCTAAAAAGTCTTCTGAGAAATGGGAAAAAATTGAATAGGGATTTGTAACTGCTTTTGGGAAAGGAAACAGAGGCTTGATATTAGCAGTTTATAGATGCAGTGCTTTAAGCACAAGTTCCTCTTTTTTCTTGTTACTCAGCCACTTCTACCAAGATCTGCATGACTGATATTGGCCATGGAAAACAGAGTTTCTCCTGAATGCATTGCACGTGGCATGGCAGCTGACTAGTGGTCCAGAACATTGCCAAATCTTGTGATTACCAACTGATTATACTGGTGTGAAAGGCAAAAGTCATTCATTGCACGAATTTAAGAAAAGTGAGGATGTAGTCAAAGACTTTGTTGTCTTCCCTCTATGAAGACAATGTAGGAATGAATATTATCCATGACTGAATTCGCTGAACACTCTTTAGTGGAGTATTTAACTAGCCATTCTTCTTTCCCTTTTATTCACAGTAAATAAATGTACACTTAATTGTGTTCTGCTGAGGGTCACTTTAAAATGTAACGAGGTTCTTTTCCTTCCCCATTCACTTCATTATTGCATACCTGTCAGGCTTTTTAAGAACTGGAGATTTTTTTCTAAGTATTACTCTACATATTAACTTAAAGATTTAATGAAGACAAAATATGCATGAGCAAGTTACCATTTTCAAGCAGAACTTTGCACACTAGGTTCAGCAGATGCTATGAAAAATAAACCACAATACCTGTCAGGTAGTCTAGAGAAGTTAACATGATGGGAATAAAAAGCATTACAGCTACATCTCCCAGGAGGAGCAGTGACAGTGAAAGCAGCTGAACTCTGAGCTACACCAGAAACCCCAAGAAAAACACCCAAGAGAACCCCAGCTGTGTACAGTTCAGTAGACTCAAAGTGTTTCAAGGAACCTTCTGGTCATTTTTATGAATGTATTTTTTAAATTCTGTATTATTTTATGCAGTCTATTTCATAAAGACTTTTAAGTTCTAATTCAGAACAAGAAAAGATGTTAAGCCACCAGTATTTCCCACAAGCTTACATGTTTCAGCTGTCACTCAGTTTTGTCCTCCATAATTCAGGTCCTTAATTAGTGGCCGTAACTAAGATCATTCTGCCATTTTAAGCATGGCTTATGTCACTAGTTTGATGTATATAAGGCATCCTTTGAGATACTGGGCACATTGTGGCTTCTCACTGTTTTATTGGAGAAAGATATTTGGTTCAGTTGCTTACACTGGAGTATTTTTGATGCCCTAGGGTTTCTGGAAGACATCCACCACAACACAGGATGCATGAGAGACTGGTGATCACCTGGAACAGTTGCTAGAGGCTAGTGGGAATGCTTAGAGGCATCTCAAAAGAACCCTCTGCATGACATTGATAAAACATTACCTCTGGACAACAGAACTGAGTTCACGGGACTTGAACCACCTAATTTTAGACTCCCAGCATAGATGCCTGTGGTAAGAGCATTGTCTCAACCCCCTAGGGCACCATTAGAATGCCTAAACATAAGTTTCAGATATCTCGTGGAAACTGAGACATCTTCCTGGCACTTGAAGACTTGACAAAGGCTCTATGGGACATCTGTGTTCCTCCATGGGAGATAAAGGCTATGCAGGTTTCTTTGGAGCACACAAAATGGTTAAAGTAGTGGCATTAGGCAGCCAAATCCCACCTCTTGTGCAACAGAGGAAAAAAGACACGGCTCGATTCTAGATATGGAATCTGAGAAACAATTTGAGATGTGTTCAGGGAACTCAGCTTGCGTCTAGCTGCTTATCATAAAGGCACATTTTTGCTATAATTTGTCATGAATAAGTGGTTTAGGTTGTTTATGAAATGACCAGCCAAGGTACGGGCAAAAGCATTTTTAATATTAAAGTACAACAAAGCTTGTTGGCAAGGTTCATTCTACTACTTACTAGTTGCTTAAAGCCCACAGAGAGAAATTGGACTAAAATCTAAAATCAATCAAGTTAAACTAAAATTAACCTAAAAATATCTATTTGGAGGCTAGGGATGGAAAAAGGAAAAGGATAGGAAAGGTAAGGATTAAAAGGAATAAGAGAGACTCTCTCATTGAGACACAAGATTCAGCATGGACCCTCTTGCCAAATTTGGCCCCAGACTTGACCAAAGGTTTAGGCCTAAAAGTTTCGACTTCACTTTAACTTACCAGCACCTACTTAACAACCTGATTTTAAAAAATTAACAAAATATTCTACAGAATTTACTGCAAGCACAACAGTGCTTATATAAGTGTACTTTTAGGCTCAACTTACTTAGGAATCTAATGCACTTGAGAATCTAAGAGAGCAAAATCCATAGTACTTTTGCTATAGCACATTCACACACACACAGAGACCTTAAGGAGTATGTACAAGGTATATAACTGTGAAAAATTCCCCCTGAAGTCAGTGAAGCTGGATACCTTCACATCTTCTCAACAGGACAAAAGTTGAGCCTCGAGGAGTGGGGGTATCAGCCCAGGATCCATTGTCATCATTTGGCAATTCTTCAAGATACAGCTTGAAAGATCCCTGGCTCTGAGGCCCCACTCAGAGCAAGGTTCCTGGTCACAACCTGCTATGGTCCAGAAAAGCTTAAAGGGTCATACTCAGGACCCCTGTTTATAGGGCCTCAAGAGTGTTGGCTTTAGTCATAGTAATTTTCCATCCCAGCCAAAACTCAGATTAGCAACTTGCTGTCAAAGTTCAAAAATAAAAATGTTGTTCCACTGGACTTGTTATTCAGGCAAGAAACAAAATTCCAAGGCTGTTTGTAAAAAAAAACCCAGGAGCTCCTTAGATGGCTTAAGTTCCTGGGAGAAGGCAGTGTTTCTAACAATCTCAAGAGGAGCTTAACCCCGGTGCTCTTTGCCAAGGCCAAGGCCTAATGAGCATTTCTGAGATTGCAGTACAGCCCAAGGTGGGGCTGGATGCACCACCACATAAGCATGGTGTCAGATCTACTTGCACTCTTTATCTGCCCAGTCTGACTCTGGCATTTGAAACCACATCTATGTAAGGACAATCATATCAAGCCCCAAGGCTCTGAGGATGGTTTGCAATTACTTTAATATAGGCGCTTCACATCACATCAGTCTGACTACATCCCACTCTGAATAATTGTCTGGATGAGTTCAACTGCCTGGACTCATTTTGTGAGGTTGTGTGGAAGCAAAAAGGGATTGTAAACTTGGGGTAGAGGTAAATTAATTGGGTCCTCTTAAGACTTTTCTTGTTTCTTCTAACTTCTTTCCTCTTTTGATATGTAACAGAGAAGGAAAAATGTCTGGCTTGTCCTTCAATTTGTATTCAGGTTATAGGTGAGGCACTTAAAAAAAATGAAGAAAAATAAATCAGGAAAAGTAATGAATAATAATAAAAAGGAGCAAGGAGGTGGGGCATAATTAAGGTTTAGGCTCTGGTACCTATGGAACAAGTCATATAATAAAATTCAAGTCTTCTACATTTTGTGACCCTATTTCCTCCTTAACTAGATGTTTCTGATTGTCACTGGAAAAAAAAAGCAGTTTAATTGGACATAAAATATCTCCAAGTGAGAATTCATAGTGTACTTAGCCTTGGTGACATGTGTGACTCTCATTTTGTACAGATTTAAACATGAATGCCCAATTTGAAGTCTAGGAGTCCTGAAGGCTATTCATCTCATCACCCATGTCCAAAAAACTTCGATATGTACCTTTGATGTTTAGAGAAGTGTCATTATGACAAAGAGTCAATATGACATATCGGCTCATACTGCCTACTGCTTAAACACTATCCAAGGTGTAAAATAGTGTAAGATCAAGTATTCAAGGCCCATAACCCTGAAGCATTCAAATTAACCTAGAGGCATTGCAGAAAAATTAAAAACTACATGGAATCTCATATTTCATTATCTTAACTACCAGAAGTGTGTCCTTAGACATTCCATCTCTTGACTAATAAATGACCTCAGGAAATATTATTTATTTACATGGTTTTGCAAAGAAAAACTTTCTGAAAGTTTTTTGGGATAATTCTGAATATGACGGAACGCATCAATAAACTTCTAATTAGGGCATTGACAATTTCCCCTTAGGGCGATAGAAATCTATATACTAGTATTTCCTAACTCATAATTGTACTAGTTTGAAAACAGACCAGTGGGAGGCACCAAGTCAGAATAACAATTTATTAGGGAAATTAAAAATAAAGGCAAGAAAAACTCCAGTGGGCTAAACTAACATAGTCAGAATACAACCTGGCACCCTGTTAATCAGGGTGGCGTGAGCAGTCCGATGAGATGGTGGCTGTAGTCCTCCTGAAGTGATGGATGTGGCTCTGTCGAAGCAGTGGTCCGGTAGAAAGGTCTGCTCCTCCTCGGAAAGTCCAGTGGTGACTATGCAGCTCCTGTCCTCTAGGAATCCAGTGGGAAGGATGCCCGTGGTGTTCAGAGTCCCAGATTATATCCAGGATGGAACGCTTGGTTCCTCCCTCTGGGTGGAGCATCTCACAATAGAATGATGAGTCATGAGGCCAGGTGTTGATGGGCTCATTAACAGAGGACAGTCCGGAGGGAGTTATCTCTGAGTCATGCTGTAGGGCATTGATGGGCCATTAGCAGAAAGATAGTTCAGAGGGAGGGGGGCCAGGAAACACTGCCCCACCTGGTTTCAGCAGCTCATGAGGATGGTAATAGAATACACTGCAACCCAGGACAATAATTGTGTCATTAAGATCCCATATAAAATGGGAAAATGGATAATTAAATGGATGAGAAAACAAGCTAGAAACACTTTTTTCTTCTTTTTTTTTTGTGCTAGTGGTAAAATGCCCTATTGCATTGCAGCATGGAGCTCTGGGGAAAAAACAAAACCAACAAAAATAAAAATAAAAGATAGGTGGAAAGGCAGACCCACTCCAGGAAATTCTACCTATTATTGAAATATGAGTACACAAGAGATCAGATTGATAAATTTCTAGCACTGTATCTTGCCTTGAAAGTAAACAGTCTACAATATATGGAACACGGTAACCATGTAAAGTACAACAGACAATGCAAGAATATCACGAGCAAAAACTTTTTGGAAAATATGCTTAGGTAGCAAATGAGTATGTAAGCAAAAAGTACTTGGTGATTACCTATGAGCATATTCTATGAAGTCTGAAAACATTTACTAAAAATGTCCCAAATTCTAAAAGTTTCTTGTTTTTGATAAGCTACTACCCTGCAGTGGGATGATGCATACAGTAGGAGACATATCCACAAAGTCTTTTACAAGTATTTGAAAATGGCTGTGAATGGGCTAAATCAGCACAAAGAGAAAACAGTGGGTTTGACTAGTTGTCAGAGACTGAAAATAGTTCATGCCTCAAACATTGAAAGTTTTGTTCATGACAAGGAAGCTGCAACTCAAGAAGCCTCTCTGAAGACTGGGACTTTCACCACCAAGAAGACCAGCTGCAGAGGATCAACGGAACATCTTGAGATCCACGGAGTGGTGATATTTTCCTTATTCTGTTCCTGTCACTCTTTCTGTCCCCCCCACCTATTTTCCTACTTCTTTCATTCTTTCTCTCTCTCCCTCTCTCTCTCTCTCTCTCTCTCTCTCTCTCATGTTTACCATCAAATAAAACCCTTACTATTGTCGCTGGCATATGGTCTCGTTTGCACCTTAATTCAGGCAGAGGAATTTCTAAGAACCTTAAAACTGGATCTTAACACTAGTGCAACCCTCAGTCTAAAGCAGGTTGCAGTGAAGTAATTTCCATGTTAGAAACTATTTCCCTGCACCACCCACACTCAATATATTACAATGATCAGACAAAATGCTGCCACATATTTTCTTGTTACTTTACATATATTGATTTTAACATTAGGGGGAAGACTTTGGGAAATATTACTGTACTTTATGATTATGATGTAGGTAGTGACTTTGTCACTTTTTCAATAATGTGCTGCTTTGTTCTCAGAATGATCATGAGGCAAAAGAGCAAGTTGTCTCCAGGAGTACAGTGCAAGCTTTAGGAAGTTTGCTCTTTCTTTTATCCTCCTGACTTCCTCCAAGTATAGAGGGGGGATTTAGATTAGATATTCAGAAGAAATTCTGTACGGTAGGGGTAGTGAGGCACTGGCACAGGTTGCCCAGAGAAGTTGGGGATGCCCCATCCCTGGAAGTATTAAAGGCCAGGGTCACTGGGGCTTTGAGCAACTTGGTCAAGTAGAAGGTGTCCCTGCCCTTGGCAGGGGTTTGAGACTACGTGATCTTTAAGGTCTCTTCCAACCTAACCCATTCTGACTCTGGGATTCTAGCAGGGGAGTTCAGAGGGGGCATTCTCTTCAGAGAGGGCATTCTTCCAGATTGCCATTTTTTTAAGTAGACCCATAGCTATAATTCATTATTTTAATTTTACTTTCTCCTTGGTTTTCAAGCCAATAAGCCTGAAGGCTCCCATCACACTGTCCTTCATCGCCCTTCATTAGATCTGAAGATCTAAAAATGAGCGTGAATATTCATGAGAGTTTAATAGATTCCCATCCCTGCTTGAAGGTATACAATATATAGCATCTTTCTCAGAGTGGAGAGTCAGAGTTAATTACTGTTCTCTGCTTTCTCTTTCATCCATTACCTCTGTTGTTGACTGGTAGTTTCTTCTTGTGATGGCTTGTTTCTTGCTGTGACTCCTTCAGGATAAAGGCCTTTGGAGTCCTGACCATAATGTGTTCCATTCAAGTACCCTTTTGGAACAAATGCTTCATCTCAGACACTGAGTAGAGTCAGGATCTTTTCCCATCTCTGAGTTTCATTACCCTCCAGTACTACCTTGACTGTTTATGCAGCCTTCATTGCACCACTTTGAGCATGCCTGTGGTTCCCAAATCTCGAGGCAATATTCGTACAAATCATTTCCTACCTTCATGAGTGGAGCCTCGAGGGTTACTCAGCTGCCTGAATGCAGGCTCCTAGTCAATAATGCCAAGACTATTGAATGTAGTGGCTAGATTTCCATTCACTATGATGGGAGCTTAGATACATGGCTTACAGGTAGACACCAACTTTTCATTGAATCTACAGCTGAACACCACTCTTTGTACAGTGTCTCTCTGAATACATAAGCCTGCACAGGTCAGTTGCTGCCATGTGGCACAGCAAGACAGTATCTCATTTGCTATATGAAAAAAGGATGGGGAAGATCTCAGTTGGATGGGATACAGTTGCTTGAACACAGATACGAAGTTTTTTTCATTATTGCAGTGTAACATGCCCATCCAGCATCGTGTGTCTATAAGACCATTGTCGAGGGGGAATCTTGGATATGCTGGGTCATGTTGCATGGCAGCAGGTACATATCCATGGCAACTATCCTTCTGAACATTCTACTAGTCTTGTCTTTACAAAGGTCCTGAGGAAGAGTGGCATTCACTTTACCTTGCTTCAGTTTAGGGCTTGATTCACCTCTGACAGAAAAAATGAAGGTGACCAGTGGAGATCTTGTAGGGTAAACCTGAGATATGTCACTAACACTTGAAGATACAATCTAACACCTGTATGAGTTCTTTCTGTACAGCTTCTGAAAACCAGGAGGGATTCTCTGATGCATCTCAAATAGCCCTAAGTAACTAGGTCCCATCCTCCTCCTCAGCTGGCTAGCAGTGGAGTAACATGGAGATTCAGATGGAGTAACTGGGAGATTCAGAATCCCAGAACCGTAGAACCACAGAATGGCTGAGTTTTGAAAGCACCTCTGGAGGTCACCTGGTCCAGAACTGTTCAGACCCTTTTCTGAAAAGCTGCTTTCCAGCCAGGTGACCTTCAGTGTATGGCACTCGGATTTTTTCTCCTCAGGTGCAGAACTTTGTGATTCACCTTGTTGAACTTCGTGTTGTTCCTGTCCACCTATTTCTCAAGGTTCCTCTAGACGTGAGCCTGACCATCCACAGCATCAGTCACTCCTCCTGGTTTTGTGTCAACAGCAAATTTTCTGAGGCTACACTCTGCCTCATCACCCAGGTCATCAATGAAGATTTTAAACAGAACTGGGCCCAGTATTGATCCATGGGGTACATTGCTTGTTAGTGGCCTCCAAATAGACTCTTTGCCACTGATCATCACACTTAGACAATCATTTAAGGATGGGAGGAAATGTTCCCTGAGGGGGTCAGTCTCTATGCTCAGACCATGGAAGGAAAATAGAGTGACAGAAAAAAAAAGACAGAACTTAGAGTAAATAGCTACAACAAGGCTTAGGACAGATAAGAAACTTCCATGTCTGCGTCCACAGATACGCTGCCATGTCAGTGTACATTTCTTCAAGCCCATCAGTGACTGAACAAATACACTGGTTTAGTACAATGGCAAACACTTTATTGGAGGCCAGATAATAAATCAATAAGTCATGCTTCACCTTATTTTGCCACTATTATTTTTAAGTTTTTTCTCAGATTGAAATCTCTGTCTTGGGTATTTTCCCTCATTTTTCTGGAGTGGATCCTATGTTACTATATTGTACTTTTGCTCTGAACTCTTCAAGAAATGATTTTTCCATTCACACAAGTGTGCTGAAGTTCTTATAAAGTGTCATCTGATAGTTTCATTAGTCCTGTTTATTTTCCCCTCCAGCTCTTACCTCACCATATAATTAGCCCACAAGATACCGTGCTACTTAACATTCCTTTTTTCAAGTAGTATTTAGTTAGCTTTTTTCCTACATGATAGCACAATCACATGAATTGTGAGCCTTTAGAGTGTGAATACATTTTAAAGAATAAAGTTTAATGAAATGCAGTAAGAAGCATGCATGACTCAGATCCACATAATCTACCGGCTTTCCCTACTTAGATTTTTCAATTTGTTCAAAAAAAAACAAGCCTGCCTGGTAAATCTGCTTATAAACACTCATGCACTGCACTGTAGCATGCTTTGAGGCTCTCATTCACCTCCATGTTAGTGCAGACTGAAGCAGCATAATAGGAAATCAGGCCTGCTAGTTCTCATACAGTTTCTGTAATTTGTTGGTATTGTTTCTATTTCAAAATATGAAGTTGGCATTTGGGAGAACGAGAATATGGCACTCCAGCATCAGGCAATAGTTCTGAAGATTGCAGGCAGCCTGCGACATCCTTGCCTGGTATAAATTGATCTTGCCCCAAGAGAGACTATGAAGTTGAAGTGATTTGTTTCAGATGAAGTTTGGCTCATGAAATATATTTCTGATCTGATAATGAACATCCACAGTACCCAAGAGCACAAAATGTTAGGCCTCTTTCTCCTGTAGATATATCAGGTATGTAATAAGCAGTTTCTAAGAAAAACACATTGCTAGCCATATGTTGATTTACAGTCCCAAGAAATAGGATTATTTTCATGAAGATGGCAAACTGGATTTTTCCCTAAGGGTATCTACTGGTAATTCTGTCTTGAACATCCTTAGCTACCTTTATGACTCCCAAACATAAACTGTGCTCTGCTTTTCTCTTCCTGATTTTCCACATAGTTTGCTTGTGAGATGCTAAACTCTATTTTATTCTTAATTCTATTCAATTTGAAAATTCTCCTGTGGGGGAAAAAACTTAAAGGATAGGAAGTTTCAAGGGTGACAGAGCACTGGAACAGATTGCCCAGAGAGGCTGTTGAAGTATCCTTCTCTGGAAATATTCAAAACCTGCCGACATGCCATTCTGTGCCAGGTGAACCTGCTTTAGCAGGGAGTTGGATTAGATGATCTCCAGAGATCCTTTCCAACCCAGATTAGTCTCTGACTCTGTGATTATTTGAAAATTAGGAGTCCAGAGGACTGTGTGCAGTCGCAAGGGGTGGCATAAGAATGAGAATCTCTCTTCAACATTTCCTTGAAAATACCTTAGCCTCAGGATAAAGTAAGATGTTGGGTGGGGAGAGGGGTATAGTACAACCCCAAACATTCACACATGGGCATTTTTTACTAAATTAGACACATTCACTGTAAATTCACAGCACTAAGCCTGCTGACTCAGGAAAAAAATGTCATCCATCAAACGCATGCAAATCATTATTCCTTGATACTTCTGGGTGTTACAGGTTCTGCCCTGATAAAAGGAGGAGAATATATCGATGCCTGGGATTTCTTAGTAGGATCTGCTGATGATCTCACACCAAAACAGGGAAGAATTTTTATTATTCAGGGAACTGAGTAAAACAAGTGCAATGAAGACTGAGCTGGACAAACCAAATCAAAAAATCCCAGAAGCGTGCCTAGCAGACAACCAGTGCCATGAAGCTGCATAAGAGAGACCAGATGAGTGGCAAGCAGTGAATTCCAGCTCAACTTGCAGCTTTAGCAGAGGCTGGGGTGGCCCAGGCTCATGTCTTCCACACTAGGCAGTGCTGAGTCTCACCTTGTTCAAGTCTGTGGTCTGGTTTGCTGTTCTGCCAGGACAATGTACAGTCGGCAGGAAAAAGCTGTTGAGTGAAAGGCTTTACACTCTCAAAGGCCACCATCTGAATGAAACTGTTTCCTTTGCACCCTTTTCCTTTGCACTCTGATTGTGGCCCCATCTCCTCTTTTGGTGGAACATGTTCCTGACCAGCACAACAGGTTTTGAAGTGCAGCTCTATTCTGAAGAGTAACTATCCAAAAATGTCGCCTACTAACTCATCAGATTTGTCATTTTAATGTGTTCAGAAGCAGATCTGTTCACTTGAATGGCAAAAGTAAGCTTTTACTACATTTTGCCTGTGATAACTCTATGGAGCCAATACAGCAGAAACATTGGAGCAGATTTTATTTCTTCCCAGCTGTGCAAAAACAATTTATCAACATTCAGTCATGGACCCAATTGCCAATTCTAATTTGGAATTTCTAATTACAATCTCAGATCCACAAAGTCACCAAAGGAAGTAGATGAACGAATTTCAGGGTCAGATTTATTTACAATGATGTTCAAAATGAAGTCATAATTTGAACAGTGTAAGTTATGAAAAAGTGGTAAAAAGGAGCCTAGCTTTACAGAATTAAATTGGATCTAAAAGCCTGATAACTGTCATAATTTTTTATCAGTAGAACATGGGGAAGACATTAAAGTATAGGATGGAGCACTATCCTAGCACTTCACACTTTTAGTGATTTTCTTTTCAAAAAAATTGAAAGAGCATTGCATATTAAGTGCCACAGTGTTGAAAAACTTCTGTCCTTTCCATAAAGACAAAAAGAAAAACCTCTTTGGGAAGGCCAAAGTTTGTGAGTAACAAAGAAATGGTCTAATTTACAACTCTGGGCCCACAAATGCTTTCCTAGTGCTGGCAAGGTTGTATTTTGCTGTAAAACAGAAGTCTGGGTAAAGCTGTGTTTACATTGGGGAGCAATCCTTCTTACATGCACTATGGCTTTCCTTTCTCCATTCAACGTTTTTCCTGGTGCTAAGCTGTGATTTTCCTTTGAATCATATCTGCTGATAAAGATATGAACATTGCAAAGTAACTCAATGTTATTGAAAAAAATCCTAGGTTCCAAAAGTCCCCTTTATTTTCGTCTTACATTTTACTATCCAATATTATTTAAATGTCACTTTTATTAAAGTGTCAACCAAATGATGCTGTAATCAAGTGATTTCCAGGTCCTTTTTTATGCTGCTTTCTTTCTGTCATTTTAATATTAAAAAAGTTATTCTCTATAAGAATGCTGCATATGGAAAGGTCTTAATTTTGTAAAGGGAGTTCTTTTCCCCTGCTTAAAAAAGGGACTCTGCTCTGAGATTTTGGAGCTTTAAGCAACACCAAAGGTTTGACCCCAATGTCACAATTAAAACAATATTCTGTACTTGTAGAATATAAAATTGAGTGATTCATAATCCCTTTCACTTTGATGCAAGCATTGGGAAGTGCTGTTCAGTGTGAATCAGAAATCAGGGAATTAAAGAGACAGAATATGTGAGAAACTGGTTGGGGTTTAGGCATCTGCTTGGTCTTCCAGCAGGTTGAAGCAGAGGCCAGTAGATCATGGGTATCTATCCATTTAAATCTGATGGTGATGGACTATATTCTTATCCAGCACAGGGCATGATTTATTAGGGGTGACAAAATTTTTACAACCTGATGTTTCTACGTGCATTACTTGAACTGCAGGAGCAAGGAAAATAATGCCACTCTGTTTATAGATATTGCAAAATAGAAATGAGCAAATCTTGAAAAAATGTCTTATGTCTCCCTCCTTGTCCACATAAAGCAAGTCTCTTCTGAATTTCTAGACAGAACTCTTGATGTATTATAGTTGACTGGGAAGACTTTCCAGGACAGACAAATTAAACCCATTGTTGGTTTTTTGTTAATTATGTGGCTTTGGTGTTTATGAATTCCCTGAGCTAAAATGTAGTAATAAATTTTAAACCAATCTTGCAACTTGTGACTGAAAATGGCTCAGCCTTGCCAGGGAAATGGGCAGGTGCCTCACTCTATGCTGCCCTGGAAATTGTGGGTTTCTGTGAGGTGCCTAACTTTAACAGTTTGTGTGGGCTATAAACCGTATGAGCTGTCCTGGGTACTTATCTAGAATTGTCCCAAGTCAATGACTTTGCAGTACACAAGTTCAGAACAGTCAAAAGGGACAATAAGCAACATCAGCAAAAAAGAAATGTTCCAACTCTCTCACTCTTTCCAAGCCCTGTCCCCTTGGCATACAGTAATTTCATGCAGGATTTTTGACAGTGGTATAAGGACTGTGTTTATAGAGACACGAGGGAGCCAGTCTTCAAAACTGCTCAACTAAAGTCCAATTAAATTTCTTGACAGCTGCTAAACCATCTCAAAACAATCTTGAATATACTTTGCATTCTTCTGGGAATAAACTGATACAATGATGGAGGAAATGTAGCAATGCATTTGTTTTCCAAGCCATGTTTTAAAGTGCAAATGACAAAACCAGGCAACAGTGTTCCATGAATTGTTGCATGAATTGTTGAGAGTTAGGTGTTTATGGCAAGTGAAAAAGCAGAAAGAGTACAAGCTTCATTTCCCACAGGCTTGGCTGGTCCTGCAAGGCTAAATATCAAATTCCTTTCATTCATCAACATCCAGAAGCAGTCAGAAATTGAATTCCACAATAGATTTCTTTGGGGTCTATAAGTTTGAGGCATCCTCAAGTGCCACACTAAGAAAGTAAACACAAGAAGAAACTCTGCCAGAAAAAAAGGGTTAAGTCAAATAATTCCCTTAGACTGGAGATGTTTATATTTACTGGCTTAATTGGGTACACACTTATTAAAGTAAATAATGCAAAATCATGAAGTTCCAGCAATTCTAATGGAACCTTTGCACTTTCAAAAAAATTGCATCATGTTCCATGTCCCCATTTGGCTACATGTTTCTATATTTTGGCCAGGTATGTCTATAATACTTCCTTTGTCAACTATCTCTTTATCAGCACCAGACCATAAAAACAATTTTTAAGACCACAACCAGAGGCTGTAGGATGACAGCTGGATGGTGTAGGTGATTGCATCGTTTTCATGGAGGTGAAAAGACCTAAGGAAATATTTGTATTTTTAGCATGGACCATATCATGAAATGTTTCGCTGCATCTTTCGTTCTCATGCCCCAACAATGGCTCTAGTTCTTTATTTGGAAGCAAAAGAAGAAACCTATCCTTACGGTTCTCTTTGCCATGAGGTTTTCTTGTCCTGCTCATAAGCCCCTCCTCCAGCTGCTCCACCTGAGGCTGAGAGGGCAGCTGGGACTTCATCAGGGTGGTGCAAAGATGTCTTCCCTTACTATTTCTAATCCAGGAGGCAGGTATACCCTTGCAGTTTCAGATACAGAAAGGGTACCAAAGCCTGAAATTAATCCAATAACCAGGCCCCTACTAAATGACCTTCTTCTGACCCGCCCCTTCCCCCATGGAAAGCAGCAGCCAGGTGATGGGGGAAGCTGTGAGCATTAGTGGGGCTGTGGAAGTGTTGTCTTCTGTGACTGCCAGCAGGTGAATTAAGGGTTGCGGATGCTCTGTTTTTTATTTGGAAAAGCTCTTGCGCAAGAAAATAGTTTGAGAATGCATTAAATAAAGCAAACATTGTGATGAAGTAAACATCAGAAAGGCAGTTTGATTGCAAGGTAAAGTTTATGTGGTCTTTTTTCAATGTGAATTTTTTGAAATGGTAAAATTTAAAGCATTGGAAACTGTATTTTTCCTGGTTGTTTTTAAGTTTTATATATATATATACATATATATATATATATATATGTAAAAATACAAGCCATGAGTATTTTCCAGTGATGCCTCCATCTTATTCTAGTACTCCATTTTTGTCCCTGAAAAAGCTGAAAGGAGTCATGCACATTTGAATATTGGCCTCCCTACAGTGATTCTCAGTAAAGATACAAATCAGTGTCAATGGTGATGATGCTTTTTCATATTATAAACACCTGCCCACTAGAGACTGGACTGAAGCCAGCAGATTGTACTCATGATATCCAACCACTTCGGTGCTGGGCAGTATTCAAGTCAGTGACATAACACAAAAAGCTCAGCCGCCCTTTACAAATCACCCAAAACGTGCAGTCTCCCTGAATATATATAATTCTTCAACATTGATTAAAATAGCTTCATTAAAAAATGTATTCAAGGGCCCTGGAGTTTTAGCCTCTGATGCTTTTTATGTAGGCCAAAGAGTACTTGTTCTACAGGATTGAAGGAGGATTAATCAGCAAATTGACTGCAACTTCCTTCACAAACAGTATGTTGATTTTTAACTACTGTATTTTAATTGTATCTCTGAGCCTGAGACTTGATTTTGTGACATTCAGCATGTGACTCATGTTCTCTTATAACTTTGAATTATGCATTTGATCTTGTCTTCCGATTTTAGTTTTTACCCCCAAAGATCTCAGTCAGTCCTAAATGAAACCAACCAGTATGCTTTAAGGTTCTTTTGCTTGTTTTATTTTTTTAATATTCATGAGGACTCAGAGACCTGAGTCCAGCTCCAGACTGGGTACTTGTGTCTACCTGAGCACCTCTTATAGTCTCACCATCTGTCTTAAAGTGTCTCTTTTTCTCTCCAGGTTTGCTTCCCTTTTGAGGCTTCAGAAGCCTTGCTTTGCTCACTGAGTGGAATGGATGTCTTTTTTGAATGCTTATCCACCAGGAAATCTATCCGCTACTCTACTACACTGCCTCTTTGTGCTGCCACACTAATGCATAAAAAGCATTGTGACCCGGGTTGGGAAAAACCTTTCTGCATGTGAATCTCTGGCAGATAAATTGCTCCAGTACTTTTATGTGCCTGATTTACTCCCCTTTCACGCTGTTTATAGGACTACAGGACAGCTCAGTTTGCAAGGGACTTCTTATTTCTCCTGCCTCATGCAGAGGCAACTTTCAGCTCAGCATCCTCCCACCACACGCTGCTTTGAAGGGTCTGGCTCCATCCTCACTGTAGGTGCCCGGGGGCTGCTGTTGGGTGCCCCCAAAGTTGTGTCCTCACCAGGCTGAACAAGTCCAGGTCCCTCCTCAGCTTCTCCTCACAGCGTAACTTCTCTTCCTCCTCTTACTGTAGTGGCCTCAACTGAACTCCCTCCAGTTTATCAATGTTTGTCAAGAACTGGGGAGCCAAAAATGGATCCAGTAGCCTAAATGTGGTGTAACAAATGCTGAGCTGAGGGAGTAATCACTTCCTTTGCTCTGCTGGCTGTTTCTATTCATAAAGCCCAGGATATTGCTGCTGCCAGATCCACTGCTGGCTCATACCCAGCTCACCACCCACCAAACCCAAAGAGGACCTACAGCAGAGCTGCCCCACAGCAGAGTCAATCCATCCCCATAGTTCTCCCTGCCTAGGGGCAGAACTTCATTTTTTCTTATCAAATTTCAAGAGGTTGCTGTTGTCTGTTCCTCTAGGCTGCCCAGGTCCCTCTGACCACAGCCCTGCCCTTGGGCATGTTGACTGCACCCACACTTGGGTGTCAGCTGCAAAACTTCCACAGTTTCTTTAGGCAGTTTCTTCTCTCTTCTCACCACCTCCTTCTTGCTAGATCCTATTTGTTTTTATCTTATCTGCTTACTAAACACAAGGTAAATTGCTGCCTGTTCTGCTGTTTGAGCTGACAAGCAGAAGTCTCCCTGGTTTAATCCAGACCACACTCCTTACACAATCCTTTCTCATTCATAATATCCAACCACATGGACCTGGAGAATGTAAATTTCCTTGCTGCTGCAACAAGGCATTTTTCTAACAGCAGTGTAAAACCTTAATCACAGCCTACAGTGTACTTTTGCAATGCATCAGTAAGACCAAATGCCAGCTCTTTCCGTGCCAGCTGATTAGTCTAATCTCAGGAAAACCAGCTAGTGAACTGGGCTAGAAGAGTATTTCCAAACTGGATTCCATTTGCTGATATGCAAATAGTTCTTAAAAACTTTCAAAATGTTACTTTTATTTTAATGAGTGGATTTTTTTCTCTTGTCATATGCAGGCTTTTGTTATCTTAATAAACATGCATTTTAAACACTGATAGTTCTTGTATGAGTGGGGTTCACAGATTCCGACAATTTTAAAGGAAGATTTGGTCATCCTGTATTTGCTTTAGTTTTCTGGTTTATCGTGCTAATTAAAGGATCATTAATTTCAAACACATTAATATATGCAAAGCTCCCTGCAAATAGAAAACTCAAAGCTCAATTACTGTTCCACATTTTGCTGTTCCCCTGTGTAAAAAATAGGGTAGGGGTCACTTTTGTTCTAAAATTACACAGAGTGTATTTTACAGCTCATATATGTGTCAGCAAGTATTTGTGGATCAAAATAGGGTAACACCAAATAGATGATACTAAAAATGTCAACAAAAACATTAGAATGGAAATATACCACCTATTTGTTTGTCAGCCAAGTAACAAAACCTGGACTAATGCTTTTCCTCTGCCAACCCTTTCTGGGTTTTTTTTCAAGCCTGTGTAGCATTAAAGAGGAAATCATGCATTCTGTATGCCTATAAATATTCACATACCCCATTTCCCTCAGCTGCTCTTTTGTCCCCTGACAGATATACGGATGTTCACCTGAAAAGCAAAGCCTGACAGTCATTATTCATGTCGGAATGCCAGCTCCAGAGCAAGGAGAAGCCAAGGCTCTTGAAATAAGCAGCCACCAGGGGAAGCTTCAAATAGCATCCAGGAACTGCACCTCTGACAGTGGCCTCTTGACGACGAGGCTGTTCCCCTCCAGAAGGCCACAGCTGAAGAGGTGAATCAGTGTCAGGCTCAGGATCTGTCTTTGTCCTTTCTCCAGACATCAATTGTTGGTTTTATCGGCATTGTCCAAAACGAAACTGCAAAGACAATGGTATCAACCAAAGGATGCTAAGGACAGCAGTGAAAGCATTATCTAGAAATACAATTCCTATTTATTTGCCAGTCCCACCCAGAATGAGGTCTACTGCCTTCTTTTTCCAAGTATGACTCAACATTATACATGCTTTGGGATCCCTGGGACTATCAAATTGTTGGATGCCATCTCCCAATGTTCTCCAGAGAGTAAGGAATTGCAGGCTGATTCTTATAGCTGAGTACATCTTATTTGAGCATGTTTACCTTGTCAAGCCTCCATTTGCTACCTCAGGTTAGAAAAAATAAGCATTATTTGCCCTAGGTGCCTATAGGACTCCCAGAAAAATACATGACCTAGAGACTGGTTGGGAAATTAGTTGTCGGTGGCCATCATCTTTCTGAACTTGGTCTTTGTTATAGTTGTGCAGTGCTGCATGTTGGCTGTGCCGCTAGCCTAGAATGTCTTTGATGACAGTAATCCTCTGTGCTTTACTTTTTCTCAGAACAAACACTGAAATCCATCCAACAGCTTTATTTCACTATGCAAGGGTCTGTTTCGGTTGTGCATTGCTAAAGCACGTATCTAGAGTGGTAAACACACAATTTGCACCAAAAATGAACGCACCTAAAATAAGGCGAAGGTACTCAGATGTTGTCCTGATTGATGTTACAGCAGTACATGTACAAATTAATAGTAGTAAATATTTGAGTTAGCTATTGTATAGAAACAACCCCCTGGAAAGAAGGAAAAGATCTTGAGCTCCTAGCAGCTCAGAACAGAGACATTTCATATGCCCACTGGATTTTCTTGCTGTGAGTAGTTAGCTCTAGTTTTGCTATAGAGCAAAAAGTGTGATTAGCATGAGAAAACTTATTTTGGATGGCATAAGAAACACCTATAAGAACTGAGACAGTCCCATCAAGCACAGATATAAAGCACCCAAGAACCCTGTTTCTCAGCTTGCTGTGTTTTTCAAATAGAAAATGTACCACATTTATCAGATCCCTTTCCATTTGCAGCATGAATTGTTGCCCTCAGTTTATTCTGTACGTCTTCAATTTTTCAAAAGCAATTCACTGTCAACTCTTTCTCTGCAGGGGAAAGAGAAGATGGAGAGAAAGGACAGGCTGAGGATGCCACACTGCTCTTTGCACTGACACATTCTCCCACCACACTGCTTGGAACAAGCAATATAACCAGTAATGGCTTTGGTGATCACAATGCCCCATGTTACATTGCAGTCTGGCCTCTCTCTAACGAAGTCATTTAATAGCCTAGAAAATCAGCCCAAGGATAAAGATTTTTCAGTACCTCACAGAAAAAGTATTAGGTTAATTTCTGTCACACTCTTAAAGACATTTGCAGGAACATGCTTGAGAAATTATTGTCACTGAATGATCAAAATCATGTTTTCAGTATAAGGTCATATGAGACATGAAAACACTTTCTGTTTGTAATGCATAATGGCAATTTTCAGGACCTTCTAGGATCTTCTGTCTCCAATATTGAGGAACTTGATCACAAAAAATATTGAAGGTAACTGCAAAATGGTCCTGGGAGGTAGGGAATGTGTTTAATTTCAGTTTTATAAATGTGAGTTTGTCTTGCAGACAAACAGACACAATTCTTACTGTTACACACTGAGGAGAAGAAGGCAGAAAAGGGAACAGAAAGTTTGGGTGGAAGTCACCTCAGCACTTCAAATATTAAATATCCAGTATAAAATAAGCTCTGAGAGAGCAAGAGAGATGTCTCCCAAGCACAGTACATCACACTCTAAGATAGATGGCTGGGGCATGCTGCCCGCCAAAGATGTCTCTCCCCACTGGTCCTGTCAGGAGCTGAGCCAGCCTGAACAAACAGCATTTTGACAGCTGAAGCCTGAAGTCTTCCCTTTAGTACTGCCACTTCCAAGGTGACTGTGGGAGTACCTACCCACTGGGCTGTCTCCTTGTGCAACCTAGGTCAATTCTCCAGGCAGTTTATTTCCAAAAAATGAAGCAGCAACCGCGTCACAACTGGCCATTGTGTTCCATTTTTAAATCAAAACTATTTTGCTAATCAAGATACAATTTCACGGAAGAAACAAATGCTCTTGAACATAACCAATATAATTATACCTACTATCTAGCAGTTTAGACCAATCTGCTCTGTAGTTTCCTCTGAGCAAATCTACAGAGTTCAATCTGCATTTATTTTTAGGGGATAGACTGTGCTAGCCAGAAGAGAAGATTGGTACTGAAACTGCAAATGACTTAAGTCACAGATCTCGTGTCCCACACAAAGAGGTCTCTTCAACAGAGTCAAAATATTGTTGATTTATTTGTAACAGCCTTTCTCTATCTCCTGCCATGAGTCCCAAAGGCAGACAAGGAGTCGTGCTGTTCTGCTTACGAACGCAGAGGAAACGAAAATCTCTTATGAAATAATAAATGCACTATGAAAGGCCAAATGCCAATCTAATCACTCCGCAAATCTTGATCTTAAGTGGCAAAAATGCCTGTGTTTCTCAGTGACAAAATCTAATGCTGAAGCCGTGTGGGGATGAGGAATAGAAATGCTTTAATACGTCTTGTTCTCCCTTCTGTTCTAAAGTCTTGGTTGCAAAGCCTGGTGCCTATCTTCATTAGTAAGAAGTGATGTGTAATAGGAATGAATCCACAGAGTGGGACAGCTGGTGTTAAGGATCTGCAGGACACATTACCCCTGTTTCAGGGAGCAGTACCTCAGCTAGGTCTAGTCTCATCCCATGGACTAAATGGGACAACTGGCTGGAACACACTAAAGGCTCTCCTGAAACACATAATTTGGTTTACTTCAACCAAGAGCAGTCCACCTTTTTGAGAGACTGGTCCACGACCCAGAGCAAGGTAACAGGGACAAACGGTCTGCACTAAAGTATTGATCTAGATTCACCAGGCATTGTTTTCATCAACTTGCTGGCAAACAAAAACTATGACTGAAAAGCTGACTCTCTGTGGCTTAATCTACACTACAGAAATTAGATTGTCAAAGCTACCTAACAAACAGGCAGCTGATACCCAAAAAGAGAGCTATTTTCTAGGCAGCACTACACCATAGTTCTAAACACCACCCTTTATATTGGTATCTTTTACCAGAATAAACGGCATATAAGTTTGCATTTCCACACTCTGAGCTAGCATAGCTTCTTCAGCAAGAACTTTACATTTAGATATTTCATAAACTCTGTGAAGTCTACACCATTCTGAACCAAGAAAAAAAATACGGGAAGGAATCAAGGTGCCTAAACCTTTCCCTGATGAACCAGAACACTTTTCACAAGCACATTTCATTCCAGCAAAACATAATTGACCTCACACACTGAACGCCTTCTCCTTGCCAGTCTTATCTTCACTAATCAGATATTTGTGTGAGCTAGAATCTGCTTTGTGTAATACTTAAATAATCATGGAAGGAATGTGGCCCAACTGTGAGAAACCTTTAATCCACTCTTCTGCTTCCCATAATGCAGGTGCACCTAACAACACAGTGCAAAACTTTTAACATATCTTATGTTTGACCTCTTGTGCTCTTTAGCTACTGTTGGTACATAACCAGTTCCCTGTGTCACAATATACATGAATTACCTCCATGTTCTTCATAGCATTAGGTTATATGAGAAGTAGACAACAAGCCTGTTTTGATACCCAAGGTCTGGATCCAATAAAAAGGCCTCTGCCAGGACTCCTGGCTCTTGGGATGGAACCCAGAGCTGAGATTTGGCCGCAAAATGGCAATTGTAAGACATGCCACCTTCAGTAGAAGTCATCTAAATCCTGTCATTAGGAGACACTAAGCACAATGAAAGGTCTCAAACCCTGTCCCACAGCAGAGTTTAACTGAGGCAAGACTGGAAGAATATCCACCTTCATATATATTTTCATGTCCATGAATACACACACACACACACACACATACACACACACACACACACACACACACATGCATATATATATGCATGCAGTCTGGATCCACAGCATGGTGTCCTGCTCACTAGAGGGAAACCTACAGTCAGTTTTGCAAGGATACGGACAGTCCCTTCTTTGCAGAAGCAGGGTTGAAAGTGCCAACATGGCAATGAAAAAAGTAGGAAACCAAGGCAACTTCCTTCTTCAGCTTGTGTGGTTACAGACAGCACCTTCTGGTACTTTCTTCAATGTCTGTAAGGAAGAAAGTTAATCTGGATACTTTCTTCAATGTCTGTAAGGAATAAAGTTAATCTAGATGTGGTCAGTGTCCATGGATGTGGTCAGTGTCCATGCCTTTTCTTGATGCGATCATGCTATGTAGGAAAGCTCTTAAGACTCTGGGAAAAATCAGAGAGCATGTGCACTTCAGAAAATGTGGTAGTCAGTGCACTTACCCGCAAAACAGAAGACTCAGGCTCTGATATTAATATACAGAATTCCTTCTGGGGTTTTATCCAGGGGAATAAACAGCTGGATAACCGGAAACAAGTATGCTCTCCCTTTCAGAAGGTATCATCATTACAGAGGAAGACTGATCCCTGTTCCCTGTCTGGGCTCATGAAGCTTGCATTTTTGCCCCTACAGGTCCTGGAACAATGTCCTTGCCCATTACTTGCAGACCTACAGAGTGTTCTGCTGGAGTTCAGGTAGAGCCAAACTTGTTGCATAGGAGCACTGGTGGCCCTGGTCTCCTCAGAGACTGTGTCAGCCATCACTGTGCAGAGGGGGACCTCCTTCGTCAGCTGTATGTTTGCAAGCAAATTGTTAAAGTTTCTGGGAAAAATAAACAGCTGGATGCTCAGTTCCAGCTAAGCAGTAACATTTAGCCTTTCAGTGGAGCATAACTTTGGGCACTTGAGTACATTTTTTCACTAAAACTCAGGCCTTTCAGTTGGTTCAGCAAGCTAGGCACCATGGGGAGGCAAAGGAGAAGTACTCTCTTGGACCAAATTACATGTAGCTTGCATTCAAAGTTCTTAAATACTCTTGTTCCAAAGTCTTTGAAAATTAATCTGGGCAGGGAGTCAGCATCATGAGACTTTTACAAACACCATTCAGGAACTTCTCAACTGTGCCTTGATCTTGTTTTACACAATGATGTCCTGTTCAAGACCCAGCCTAAATTCTGATGAGTCAAATCCCCAGCAGGAATGCCAGAAGAAATTGATTCCAGGCTTTGATCATCAGCCATGATCTTCTGGAAAATACGGATGCAGCTCAAACAGGGTCCTGGTGTTTCCAACCTAGTGACACAAAAGCACATCTGGATATGGGGACAACAGCTGCTGCATGAAGTCTGACTGACTGGGTTCTTGGACAGAATGAAAGTGTCATGTTGGCAATGCAACAAAGTGCTTTAAATCTGAAGTTGTGAGTAGTGATATACAGGTGATCCTTTGCTTTCTGGCCTACCTTCACCACGCTTCTGTTTTCTCCAAATGGTTCTAGTTTTGCCACTGAGTCCAGTTCCTCTTCAGTCTGTCACTGCCACCGTTGAACTTCTCCCACGAGGTCAGGCTAGACTGCCAGACTTCTGGCAGTAATGCTCCTTGGAGAGCTTAATCTCACCCTTTCTCTGTTACAGAGAATAGGATGCTCTTCAAAATGCTGTAGTACTGAATTTTCAGAGAGGGGAATCCCCACATGGCTTATGAATAGTTACACTTAATAACACACCACAGAGCAACCCAATGACAGGCTTAATAAATTGCTCAGGGGAAAGGAATGCAGTGGTACTGAGCACTGTTTGAAAAAAGTGTGTGTGAAATCTTGCATCTTTGCACAATGCAGATAGTGAACACATGAACCGTTACCCAAATTTTTCGCCCTATTGATCTCAGAGCTACACTTGAGTCTGGCAGAGATATCACCTGGAATGGCTTCACTTAGGGTTTCTGCAGTAGTCTGTAACTGATTGACCAGCTTGGAAAACGGGGATTCATAATTGGAAGAGTCAATGCCTAAACTGGTAGCACACACTTCGGCTCCAGGCACTGCTTGTAGCTAATCAAATTCCTACCTGTTTTATGAGAAAAAAGTACATCTTGCATTTTGTTCCAGTCTTTTTACAAGAGTAAAAAAGAAGGTGCTTCAGACCATGGCACTATCACTTCTCTTCCCTTAAAACCACAGGCAGTTTGAAGCATGGCGGGAATTACTGCACGTTCTGCAGGAGTACAAGCATCATTTCTGGGCCATCAGTGATAATTGCGAGGGAGAGGCCACTTATATACGGGGATTTCCATAGTCCTCCACAAGTAAGGAACAAGACTATTATAGCTGCCTTCTGCAAAAAAGACAAGTTGAAAAAAGTTGTTAAAAACTGTGGAAGAGAGACAGATATGTCCACACTGCACATGTCCACAGCTAGTCACTGATGTCCACAGTAGGGGAATTGAGGCATGAATCCCTGGGGAAAGCTGAAAAAATAAATAAATTACTCTTTATATTCTTATGAGCCTAGAAATGGATAAACAACAGCTTTACTAGGCCTCTCCTTCTGCCATATCGTGCTTTGTACCCCAAGGCCTGTACCTGGTGAACATTTGCATGGGTGGCTGACTCTCAGACTTTTGTGTAATCCACTGATTTCAAAGATAAATATGCATATGTACACATTTTACCATGATTAAAGCCTACATTGAAACTATTTCTATATTGCCATGACAGTTTAATTACGGAAAATGACCACTGAATCTGCAGTTTCTGTAGAAAGGCTAAAATAAGGGTTGGGTAACAACATACAGGTTACATACACCAAAGGGCTTTTCTGTAGTATCTATTTATCTTTTGCCATGAAATTTCTCTCGTCTTCCTCAGTAAAGCTAATCTAAATAATCATAAAACCAGATTAAACCTTTTATATGGACACTATTCAGAAAGAAACAAGGCTAAATTCAATTTAATTTAAATTACTTCTAAAGTCCAAAGAAAAGCAAATTTTAGTGACTGAAAGTAAGCTTCATTTTGCATAATAGTTTCTGCTGGTTTGGGGGATTAATGTAACTTCAATAATCAATTTCAAAATCACTGTGTTTAATTCAGATCGTTTTCCCTCAGCATCAAAATGCAGAGAGGCTCCAAACGGCAGCTATTTGCTAAAGTTCATAAGCCCGTTAGAAAGGATTAAGAATATTCTTAAAGAAATAAAGAAGGGCCAACTTCAGTTACCAGAGAACCACAAGATGAAGTCTAGCAGCTCTCTATCAGCCATTAATGATGTCCAGTGTCATCAGGCACCCTGAGCTTCACTAGCACCCTGCTGACACCACGCAGTGTCAAGTGATAAGGGAGGGCTGGAAAACATCATTTTTAAAGCAGCATGATCACAGTGAATTTGGATGACCTGATTCTGTAGTGCTTGAAGAGGCCAGTTGTCTGAGCTCCACTCCAAACACATCCTGTCTCACAGGTCATAGATTAGACTTTGATACAAGCTTAGGTTTTAGAACAGCTTTAATGTTCCAAAAAATGTTGCCACGGACATGGGATTGAACTGTTAATTTGGCAGGGTATAGTTCTTTTCACTAGCACTGTGACATACAGGGATGGAGGAGAAGAACACATGGGAGTGAAAGGTGGCTGTTTTGCATCCCTACTCAGCTCGCTCTCTCTTTTTTAACATAGTGATCCATTGCAATCCCTCACTGAATAAGCTTGGCAAGCTCAGGGGCCAGATGTCAAAGCCTGGCTTTGGCTGTAACTCTCCAACACTGGTATTTGGCTGTGCCATTGCCTTATTCATGGGCAGTCCATTACTTGTTTTTAAAAGAGTAAAGCTATTGAGTTTGCATCATTATCTCTCTGCATTCAATTCAATTATTTACAAAATAGCCATTTTTTAGCCATGGAAAATTCCAAGATGTGGCCAAGAAACTCTGCTCCTTTTTTTTTTACTAGGACACAGATCAAGCATTATCTAGTAAATTGGCTTCTTCATTAGTAATCTAAAATCACTAATCTGTTATTAAATCCAAATACCTCAATCTGTGAGGAATTTGGAGAGCTCACCCTGGGTTGCTTTTGTGTTTGTATTGTGGGCACCTGTAAACAGCAACGTGATGTTACAGTAACTTGTGCATGAATAGGGTCAGGCTCTGACATGGCTATATATCTAAGCTAATTAAAAAACAAAATCTTGGAGAATGTGAAAGCATTTCTCTGAAGTGCTGCTCTATTTGACAGCTGCAGATGTGTACCAGCGATTGCCACCTCCTGTGGGGAGTCTCAGTTTTCTTATACAAACTCTTCAGCATGAAGAGGGGCAGATGAGCTGGGCCCATAATAAGGGGTTTGAAGTTATATCCTTTTTGTGGAAAGAGCTATCTAGGCATTTGAGATGTTTCTATGGAGCTATATATTGCCACCCAGTGATGGGGGAGGGATGTGTGAGATGTGTCATCATTTCAGGTCTCATAAGGGAAGAATGAAAGGTATTAGTTGGAGAAAACAATACCATTATTGTCAAGAAGAATGAATATTGCAAAGGAAGAAATGTAACTGAAAGAAAATGCATTATAGTATTGTTTTAAAGTATTCATTTCCATGAACTAAAACTACTGTTCTTTTTTATTGACTAAGGTGCTTCACATTAATATTGAAAACCTCTATATGGAATTTACTACATTTTAATTATTTCTTGCCCTGCATGGGATATTAATGTTGGCATTACCTTTGAAAGAGTATTACTACTGGTGATTTATGCAAAGTTCAAAGTTCTATGACTCTACCAGTCTGAATTAAAACAAGCAATGGAGGAAGTATGCAGCTATCAGCACAGCTCTAGATTACTATTTTTAGTAGTTGGTGTGATCAGTCTACTTGAAGCTTTACCTTTGATCAGTGTCCTGGAACCCTTCCTTCAGCAGCAAATCACTAAGGGAGAAAAAGCCCAGCTAGGGAGGCTTGGATCCATGGACTTAGATTTAGGATTTTAATAATACCATAAAGTAATGTGTTTCGCCTGCTGCACCTGTTTAGATTCCACATTCAGGCCAATGCTTTTATAGTTTAACTGTTACTGGTTGAGCTGGGCGGAAAGTGTGTTTAATAGATAAAATTTCCTGATTGTATTAAGCTGGATATGATTCATCTCCTGGCACTCTGTCCTGTTTGATTTAATCATAAAGTATTTGTACTCAGTGAAACTGCATGTATTGGGTTTGTGTGGCAAGGTTTTGCTACAGGGGCAGTTTCTGTGAGAAGATGCCAGAAGCTTGCCCCGTGTCCAACAAAGGCAATGCCAGCTGGCTCTGAGACTGATCCATTGCTGCTCAAGTCCAAGCCTGACAGCCATGGTAGTAGCACCTCTAGGTAACAGATTTTAGAAGGGAAAAAAACACCTGCACAACATCAGCTGCAGCCAGAAAAAGGAGTGAGAGTATGTGAGAGGAACAGCCCTACAGACACCAAGGTCAGTGAAGAAGGAGTGGAAAGAGGTGCTCCAGGCATAGGAGCTGAGAGTCCCCTGCAGCCACTGGAGGCCTACAGGGGAGCTGAGATCCACCAACAGCCCTTGGAGGACCCCACCCAGAAGCAGGTGGATGCATGAATGCGGCTGTGACCCCACAGGAAGTCTACACTGGAGCAGGCTACTGGCAGAACCTGTGACTCTGTGCAAAGAGGAGCCCAAGCTGGAGTAGGTTTACTGGCAGAACTTGGTTTATTTTTCCTTAACCAACTTGGATTTGATTAGAAATAAGTAATTTCCCCAAGTCGTAACTGTTTTGCTCATGACTGTTATTGCTGAGTGACCTCTCCCTGCCCTTGTCTTGACCCATGAGCTTTTTTGTTTTATGTTCTCTCCTCTGCCCAGCTAGGAAGGGAGTGACAGAGTGCTTTTGGTGGGCAACTGACGTCCAGTCAGGGTCAACCCACCACATTGAGTTATACAGCTGTTCAACAGACTCATTTATCTCAATGATTTAAGATATTTGGAGGTCAGAGGATCTCACGGTGAATCCCAAGGAACTTGTTTCTCTAATGACTAATCTGGCTATGGTTCTTTCAAATTTCTAGAGTTGGCAGCATTTTCCTAAACCTGTTCCAGAGCCTATCAGAGTTTGCTTTCCTGGTCAACATGAGGCTCTTCTGCTTTCCAAGACAAGAAGAGGCAAAACCACGATGCCTGATCATACTGGCAGCTTTGCTTTAGTCTATCCAAAATATCAGCTACTTCACTTTAATAAGCTGGAATCACTGAATATTTTCTCTGATCTAACTTGTCAGGGAGCCTACGGCTAACACACAATGTTTGCCACTTGATGCCCAGAACTGGAACATTTTCGTGAGAGAGGCAGAGGCTGTAGAGGCAGCAACTGGAGAAAAAAAAGTGACGCTTTCACATGGCAGACCAGTTGACAGCATTAAGTAGATGTTTTTCATTTGTTAAAAAAATTGTTTCTCTCTTCTCTTTCTTGCTGTGGTCAGTCCCAGTGGAAACCACTTGAAAGTTGTAGAATAAAGACAACATCAGAGCAGTGATACCAAGGGAGAAAGTGAGGAAATTTGTTTTGTTCTGTTTCTTCCTTGCTGTCCCAGTGTGAATAAATAAGAGATATACTGAAGTACCCTATGGCAAATCTCACTCTAGGTTTCCTCCATGGGAAATGTGGTAAGAAAAGGATAATGAGGCTACATTTGTAGTCAGTGATGACCTACCCCATGGGAAATACGTATTTTCTTCAATCCTCTTTTTGGTCCATGCTACAGCTACTCAGGCACCCAAGAGTGAAAATTCTGATCACAAATATGAGTTAAAAATCCAGGTTCCTGTATAATACCTAAGAAAGAGAATCAATTTTAAAAAGGAGACACAGAAGTCAGCACATTGTACAAAGTACATGTAGTTCAACCAGAAGAAAATACAGAAGCAGTGCTGGAAATCTTGCCCTTCTCTTGTCTTTGAGGTATGTACTTGCATTTTTAACCTACTCACTTAGTTGAGAACTGTTTTTACAGCCTAAAATCATTGTGAAAACTGTGCTTTCTTTTAAAATATGATTGCTGAGTCATATGAGCCATAAGACTGCCTTGACATAGCAGCATTGTTCACTTCCCATACAGAAGGAAATACAGACTGCTCATCAAGAGAATTGCCTAAGTCCTCTGCATCCTGGGAATGTTCAAACTCACCATTCCAGGAAAGAACCCAAACCCTGGAAGAGCACCACTTTCTACATTTACTTTTGAAACAAGGAAGATAACAAGGGCGAACAAGACATTTGTTCATCCAGCCTTCTGCAGCCTCAGGCAGGGTGAAGACTCTCCAGTGTGAGACGGGATGTAACAGAGTTCCTCAAGGCAAAGAATGACTTGAGTCCAGGTCTCTGGCTCCATGGACTGGTATCAGCATCTAAAGTGGTATATAAAAGGCATTAGGTTGCACATCTGCTATCCACTTGAATGAGTTTTGGTTCTTCAGAAGAATACTTACAGTATCATATGTTCAGGAATATGTTTTGCAGACAGAGAGAATAAAGGAGCTACCCTGCAGCATTTCCTTCAGTTTCTGGCATCTGGAAATGGAAAAGTGTTTTGACTCCACCCTTCCTAGTTTCTTGCAGGCTAGCTCTAGGCACTGCCCTGCCCAGCGTGAGGTTTTGAGTCCCAGACAGTGCTGGGGGAATGCACAGGGTGTATTACACAGGCCTTTCAACTTCCATTCTGGTACCAAGACATCCGCTTTTCCTTTTCTCTCCCACACCTTCTCTTTTCACTAGAAGAAGTCAAATGATTTCTTATATTATTACACATTGTTTACAAAAGCACTTCTTCATTTTCTGTATTAACAGGGTAATTTGATGAGTTTACCTAGAAAAACTATCTGAAGACATAATACAAAAAATAAAGGACATGAGGAAAATATGTAAAGACATCATAGAAAGCTGCTAGTTTAACCACTATTATCATTATTCAATATGGGGTTGGTGAAACACTGAAGAAGCCACCACAATTATTTGGAGTTAGAATTACAGACCTTCATGAAACCCTCCACACGTGTGTAAACCAGGAACATATCTGCTGATGGCTACTGAAGAGAAGTTTCAGCTCTCCTTGAAATCAGCTGGATGTGCTCCATTCAAACAAGCACGTGAAATCATCTAGAACATTCTGCTTCTCTGCTTGGCCATCATTAAAAGGTTTTATGATACAATTTCCTTGACAAAGCTGTAAGTTATCTTTCTCTGCTTACAGCACTTAGTGTGGGCAGAAACCACAAGGAACACCTTACCACCTTGTCATTATGCAGGTTATTGCTATCCAGATACCATACCATGGCACTGTGACCAAACCTAGAAAGTGTGCTTACACCACCTGGGAGTCTGTAGGTTGTCACTCTCTCCTTACCACTGGAAAGAAACACCAAGCATTTTTTCCCAGCCACACTGTAGACAATAGTACCTACCTCCTGCTGGCTGAGGTCATGCAATATTGGCCATAAAATGTTGAATAATGACACCAGCACCAATTATTTAATGAAGGAACATATGTACTTGTGTCATCAATATAGGGACCCTGAGTGCTGGCACTGAGGGCATCCCAAGTGCTGTCAGAATAGCTGCGCTACCCACAGCTTCTGGATACTGTTTTCGGCACAGCAGGAGAGGAAAGGCAAGTGGCCAGTCCTTGCATCCTTGCTTATGGTACTGGCTCTGTCTTAGCCCCACACAGCTCACAGCTGGATTAGTGACCTCTACCAACCTGGCCCAGCAGGCTGACCATGCCAGGCTACTGCTGTGGGCCATAAGTTGACCTGTTCTGGCCCCCATGAAAAAAAATTTAAAAGAGTGAGTAAGAGCATGTACAGAAGATTAAGAGCTTCCACAGTTTATTAGAATGCATTTTACTTCAATGAAGCTTTTTGTTTATAATAAAAAAGGCCTTAAAAAAAAAAAAGAGAAAGCAATAAACAGCAAAATGTTACATTTAAGGTTTCAATCCAATCCTCTCCAAAACAGCCACCCAGAGCCCTTACTAATTCCTCTCCTCACACAACTCCTACATAGTTTTATGCTAGGTCTGAACCAGTAGATAAAAATGTCTTCCTGGACCTAGGCCAGAAATTGAGGTTAGGACTCTTAAAGCCACCACGTACATCACATTCTCTGGTGCTCTCTAGGCTTTTGCCTGGCCACTTACTTCTTTAAGGTCCAGAAGTAGGGGAAGTCTGAAAGCAGAGGCTGTTGATGGCTTTCCATCAGAAATAGCCTTCTACACAGTGTACAGCTAAGGGCCCAATGTGTCTGTGAAGGCAGGAGAGGATGACGGGGTAAGGGCTGGAGAGATCACAAGGCTACCTTTGGAGACCTCTGTGTGGGCAGGGAATACTGGGTTGAAACCATGCACACAGTTCAGATCAGCTCATACTAATGAGTAGTGAGTGTGTTTCAGATTAAAACATCCAAACGTGCAACATCTTGCAAGCAGATGAGGATTGGGAATGAAATCCAGTTGTGCTCCAATGGGACAACGTATATGCGCCTTCAGAGACTTGTGCTTTATATCTGAAGTTTTAAAAAGCAGAAATAACTTTAAGTAGTTTCCTGTTTAAAAGCCAGATGGGCAGTTAAAGTTCCTGCCCAACGAAGAGGGGTGAGAAAAATCCTCTTGGGCCATATGAACTTATAAACTCATCAAAGAAGGTTAAATATGAATGACTACTCATCAATATACAAACTACTATTTAAGTCAGTTGTCAAACTGAAATATGTCTTTGAAGTCTAATCGTATAAAGCATATTGTGCTTTTGTGAGTTTATGTTTATATATAGATGTACAAATAAAATATTTATAAATTTTATATATGTTCATATATATTATATGAATGAAGAATTTTTTATCTTCTTATTCAATTTTCCATTATTTTAAGTTCAAGGTTATCAGATTGTTGCTTAAAAACACATACTTCTCAAATACAGAACACCACATTTTTTTCTTGATTTGAATGAAGTGCCATTCAAAAACTCTAAATCAAATTTCAATTTAATCTACTTTATTACTTGGGGTAAAACACACAGCTTTAGGGACAAACAACATCTTCCAACTTCCAATAGTTTTGTGTTACAAATGCGTGGTGGGCAATCTAGTTCCCCTGCAATATGAACTCTAGAAATGTTAATCGAGATATCAGTAAAAATACAGTAGTGCCTTTGGACATAGTGGAGGAAAATTCAGTTTATTCTAACATGAGCTTTGAATAGGAATCCCAAGTTGAGAAAACTGAAATTCAAACTACGTTTCCTCTTTTAAACTTGCGTGGTACAGAGAAGAGTATTGATCTTATTTTAAGGCTCTACTTTCAGCACTTTACAATAAACATTTTAAAACATTTTGCACTTCATCTTTTTCTTACAAAAAAAAACCCCAAAGGCCATTGATGGAATGAGTAACAATGGGATTCATTAACATTCCTAAGAGATTCTTGAAGATTCACAAGACATCCAATGCTTTCAATCTGTGTGCAGTACCTCTTTACATGATAGCTTACTACAGTTATGTCAACATGTCGATGAGAAACACTAGGCTATTGCACAAAGTATGATTGAAAAATAATCCAAGAAGACAGAAGTTATTCCAGGAAAAAAAGGCCCCCTGAGGAGCTTGCTCAAACCCTGAATGAGCATGCTCTTCACTGCGGGTGTGTTTTCCAAATGCAGTGAAGGAGGAAGCCTTTAGATCTAATCAGCTTCATGATGAGACCCTGAGACTCGAGCAGCACCAGAGCCTCTTTTTACAGTCTGTCTGCACAAGAACAGCACCCATCCCTAAGGAATACAGTGCATTTACACATTACCTCAGGATTACAGCCATACAAATACTACTGTCCTTTTACCTGGGCCTATGATCTTCTCAGATACATTTGTGTTCCCAGTAGGCTTCTGAGGCAACAGTGCCTTATTGCACCACACTATTGCTTTAACAACTTCCCTCCAGTCAGGTCTGATCTTAGTTCAGAAAAATTTGGGAATCAGAAAGGTTCTTAACCCAAAAATGTCATGTGTCCCAAGAGCTACCTAACAAGAAAACATGCAAATATGAAATAATCAGTAAGGAAGCAGGGTTATTATCACAGTCCATAGCTATTTAAAAGTCAGAGTAAACATGACTGAGGCTGAAAGAGGCTGATTATGTTTATCTATGGACCTTGATGACTAAGAACGAAATAGACAGAATAAAATAAATGGAATCTCTCAGCTGACTCAGCAGCGTCTTCTTTCCTGTTGTTCTGCATGTCCCGCTGGTCTTTTCCCCAGTCAGAAATCCCTTTTCTGGGATGTATCTTAGTGTCCCTATTCACATCTCCCAAAGACCCTTCGTATTTCAGAAAGTCTTAGCACTCCAGTCAAATTGCTGAGACAAATCTTTGCTGGCAGGTGCTTGCACAAGCAAGAAGTCAAAGACAATATACTTTGATCCATCATTGATCAGAGAATGCTTTCCAAGGGTCAGCCCGTGTTAGAATCCTTTTTCAACTACAATCTTCAAAAACTATGTGGTCTACTTGCCTATCAGACTCCCTTGACCAGACCCCTTAAGAAGTACAGTAACATTCCACAGTTACAATTGTCTAAATCTCAAAAAAGTTTAGGAGTGCAGGCCTAGTTCTCCAGCTTTATGTGAGGAGTGATTATTAGCCATTGCTATTCACAGTTATTTCGCCCCCATTTCCCCCACATTTTTGCTAGCTCAATATTTTCTGGAGGACACCCCTTCTATAGGTTCTGTCTTTTGGAACTACTTCTTCCAGCACCCATCGCCAGGTCACCTAAACCAAATGGAAGCCTGTGTCCTTCTCAGATATAGAAGTAATCAACACCATGGGGATAACATCTAAAAAGCAAATCCACTCCCTGATGGAGCAAGTTAGATCTTGGAGAGATTCTAGTACTATCTTTCCAACACCTGAAATAAAAAATGTCCCAAGCCCTCTTGCCAGGGCACTTCATTTTTAAAAATTAGCTGCACTTCAACAGTTTGAACCTGTAACTCAAAGATCATTAACCTACTTCCTCTGCCTTTCTGCAGGAAATTAATAGAAAGGTGTCTTCCAGCATCTTACATGTGTATGCTTTTCCAGTGGCTTAAAAAATATTTACTCGACAGTAACTACTAAAATAAGGTTTCACTCTCAGTTGAAACTCTTCTTGCCAGATAATAGCTTGGACTGACATTTTTTTAATGGCTCAATATGTAGGCATCTCTGGAAACTATGGGTTTAGTGCCAAAAATAGATTGACTTATAATGAGAATAGCATTTACCAACGTCCCAGTATTTCACTTATCACATACTGTCATTAATGTACCAATAATTGTAAATTGCTTCTGCCTACAGAAGCTCTGCTCACAAGGTCCTGTGAAGTCAGCATCTTAGCCTTTATGTAGACTGTAACATCTTGCTTGGCTAGTGAATGTAATGTGTCATTTATTTTTACTGCCTCATTTGTACATAGTTCCCATTTCTTTCAGAAGCTATATTCTGCTTTCCATGACCGAGCTATCTATCTTTATAAAGGGATAAGAATCCTTTTAAAGGATGAGTGCTTAATTCTGCACTTTATTGAGGCTGAAACACAGGCTGCCACACTATATTCTAACAAACAAAAAAACAAATTGAAGAGCTGAAAGATTTCAGAGGAGCTGTTTGACAGATAAAACAACTCTCTGTATCAGAACCACTGCGATTATTAAAGGTGCATGTGGTTTCGTTCCCCCATGCACAGTTAGAAGCTCTTTTCCCGAGCTGTATACAGAATAGAACACTCAAGAGCTCCTCATCTTCTCAGGACAGTGCTCAGGTGCAACAATAATTAATCAAAAACAGAAAGAGGGAAAATTATCGCTACATAGTTCATGAGAAATACTGTGAAAATACAATTTCACTGTTTAAATTATGTCAGGAAAAAGAAGAATTTAAAACCTTCTGAAGAGCTGCAGATAAATGTGTTTGCCATGTCTGTATTGCATCAACCAGGAATGAAGCCAGAATTTTTCTAGAACTGAGGCTCAAAGACAAAGCCTTGGGAAGAGGAGGCAAATACATTATTGTGCAGTTTCAACTGAAATTTCTACACGTTATTGATTTTTTTTAGAGCTCCTTTACAAAATAAACTTTATTAACTAATTAGCAACAATAGCAATGCAGAGATGACCAATCACAAGATAAAATTCTATAAATGTGCAGTGACAGTTGCATAAAACTCTCAGCAAACAACCAATTACTTCTATGATTTTTCCTCAAAGAGGAATAATACAAAATTTAAATAATCAAATTGTATTTTCCATGTAATATTTTCTCATAGAAGTGTTGCATCCATAGCCCGGGAGTGAGCAATAGGTAGAGTTAAATTACCATTTATTTTAGATAACCTTGCTTGGCCTCAATCTGGAGGGGAAAACACAACCATTACAGAGGAATTATAGTAATTTGCAAACGGAAAAGTGGGTCAAATCTGCTGTATAAATTATTCATAATGAATTGTTCATTCAGATTTATATTGGATAGATTTGAAAACACTGAAATTGAGACCAGAATTCCTGTAAAGGTGAAATTATTTCAGGGTGTTACTGAGAATAGCTATAGTATTTTACTTTATGAAATATCAAGTTGACATTTATTTATTCATTAGGGTTACCTGCATTACAGAACAATCCATCCATCGAGAAAACTCCAAGGACAAAATGACACAAACAGAATGTGCATTGCATTAATAGCTAGCATTTTAAGAGAGGATGTCAGAGAGAACCTGACTAAAAATATCCACTAGTACTAGAAAATCACACTCCAGGCTCGAGCTTCCCCAGTAATAGGGTGCAGGGCAGTTTGGCAGGCACAGAAGCTGAATGTAAGATGCATCTCTCTTTAGGACTGAATCAACCTTTCTGCTGGTACAACCTGTTTTCTCCGGCATGCAAACATTTAATCCAGCCCCCTGGGGATGTTTATGCTGATAAATAAACGGGCTCTGTTTCGACCTCACTAACAAGCCGTCTTTCATTCACATCCACTCTAAGTGGCACTAGACACAGGCATGGTGAGCAGAAGCCTGTTGGGTCTATCAGCCCAGATGTGTGCTCCTGCTTTACTTAGAAGTACAGCTGTGGAAGAGACAAGGAGGTCTCCACCAGCTTCCCCTCTGCACCTGCCTGTGCCCACCCCACAATGGGGACGTGTCAGGAAGGAGACAGACCCAGGCCAGGTCTTTTGGGTGCCTGATCAGAGCAGCCTCTGCAGCACAACCACTTGGGCAAGGGCTGGGCAGAAGAGCCCTGCAGCAACACCCTGCCACAGCATCTTTCTGGATCCTTTCAGGGGAGCACGAACTTGGATAAGATGTGCTTTTTATTGGAGAGTTGTCTTATTTTTCCTAATTTATTTTTGGCAACTGCTTTGGTTTAACAGGCGTGTCATGGGGAATTCTCCTTCCTGAGGGACAAATTTGTCCTTGACAGAACTGCATTGATTAGAACAGTTACATCAGGGATGGATCTGGCCAATTATCTTTTCAATTTGGGTAAACATAACTTAGCTGCTTTAGCATCATTTGCTCAGATAATCAATACACACAGCAGACATGAAGGCAAACCCTTTGCACAGCTTCACTGGACACAGCTGAGGATATATGCTATAATATAGGCAAGACTACACAAGTCCTACAACTTGAAAATGTATAGTGTGTCTCTCTCAGCAAAAGACTGTTCTTGGCTTTGATCACATACATGCCAAACAGAACCCTTTTTAAATGCTCATGACTCCCACTCTTGTTTTTTTCAGCACTATTGGTTCAAAAGAGAAGTACCTTTAGTACTTAATAGTGTGCAGGATTACACAGCATTAGATAGATGACCTTTTTATTCCTCTCCACAAGTTACATGAAGTGCTTGTAAAACATGCTGAGCATTGCTCTCTGGGCTGCTGAGTGGCAGAGAAATTATAGCAGCTGAAAGGAAAAGGTGCAGGTTAGGTAACTATTTTAAGACTTTTTTTTTCAGTCTTTTCTAGCAGCTGCTGACATTTTATTTATTGTACATTTAGAAAGAGCGGTGCATTGAAAATTCCTCACTTCATGCATCAATTGAGGGGAGAGATTCTGCTTGAAACATATTGCTTTGTTTTGTAAATGTTGAAAACTTGCATAATATTTTTGCGTAGTGTCACTTAGTACTAAAGCTGCCATCCACGCTGAACTCTGCTTCAGAAATGTTATCCGCTCTTGTATCCCCTGGGCACACAAGGCTCAGGTCAGAGTGGGAGCCTCTCCTGGTCTTGAATGATGTCTGGGTCTCTCCAAAAGGATAGCTCCTCTCCATAAGGATGATGCCCCTGGCTAGCCTCGGATCAGTGCTGAACAACTCTCTCTCTCTTTTGCTGCAGCAACCACCATCAACTTTTTTTTTTTTAAAAAGCCCGCCCTGTTAGAGCTGACATCTGCAGAAACACTTGAGGGTAAAGGCAAATTATCCACTGATGTATCTACAAGGTCCAAACCCATCTAAATCATGGTTATATTGCAAGAGACAGACAAACCTGTGGCTACAAGAATTGAAATCAGTACAGAGAAATCACACCTATTTTGCCCTCTAGCATCTTCCAGAACTTTCTCACGAGGACCCAGGATATACTGGTTCTCAGGATCTCCATCTGGACATGAGTGACCTTTTTATTTCTCTCCTTCCTCATTAATTAGAGTTCAACCCATAGAAAAGCAGTTTCTTGGCTGATTTGGTGACTTCATTTCCCAAGTTATCACCAAGAACAAGTCACTGGCTGCTGATAGCTATTCTTTGCCAAGCTTTGAAGTTTTGTTCCAGAATGGAGGTTAAAAAAACAGAGAAGTGATGGGGCAGACTTACAAGCAGCTAAATGGTCTTTAACTCATGGGAACAGCTGAGGCATAGTTGTTTGATGTGGATGTAGGCAGACGTGCACTGAATAGTCACAACTAGATTACCCTCTCAGCGCAAAGAAAACATCACTATCAGCATCTTCCCTTCCTCAGGTCCTCACTCTGCAAGATGCTCCTGGTTTACCACCTTTGCCTGCTAGAACTGCTCTGTCCATGTGAGCATCCCAGTCATTTTAATTGAAGTCCAACATTATGTCCCCAAAGAGTATGCAAGTGCTGCATTGAACCTGGGTCTCCTCTCACCTCACAGAGTGTTCTCATCTTTGTGGATAAGAAATAAGGGAGAGGGAAGATAATGATACTTCCTCCAGGGCATTTTTCTGCTCATCATCTTCTTTCTTGCTTAAAATCTCACGTAAGTTGTCACAAGAAAACTGCACTTCTCAAGGAATATAGCCCTTGAAAAAAATACCCAACAATTACCTTGTTACAGTCATCCTAGACTGAAATAACAAGACACCTTGTCCAAATATGAAGAACTTCACACTCTGGCCCTAGAGCAACCTCCAATAATTCACTCTTCTCCCTGTCTCCTCATCGCCTTTTCAGTATTTGTTCTCCTTTATGAATATCTCCTCACAGACACCTGCTTCTCCAGCACCCCAGAGAAGACACTATACTAACAATTTTGACAGAAAAGGTGAAAGGGAAAGTGGGTCAGTGAGAGGGCTTTGTGAAGACTTAGGGTTGACAGAATGCTGCAGCAAGGTTGTCCAAGCTGTAATCTGAGCACTGCATCAGCTTGTGGAGCACATCCTATGGGCACACAGAAGTGGGGCAGTAGATCGTGGGACTGGTGATGGATAAATCCTTCCACAATTCCTCCTACTCCAGGACTAGCACTATAATCACACAGGATAAGATCCTACATACTATGTTTCAAACTCTTACTTACGTTTGGAAAGTTTCTTTCTATTTTCAGCACTCTCATGACTGACCCAGTGTCCCAATTAGCATGGCTTTCAAAGTGTGCACTTTGGGGACCAGCAGTCTCAGGTTAGTGCACAGTTCACAGCCGCCTCCATTACCGCAGGAAAATTTTAGAAACCACAAATGGACACACACTATTTGTTCAGCTTCTGCAAGTTTGCTGCAGTACACTTGCATCAGCACAGAACTGAAATAGCAGACAAAGGAGCAGAGCAGGAGATTGCTGTCTGCACCAGCCCTATCCAGCCCAGGACCTTGTGAGGGAACAGCTGTTTATTCCATCAGTAAATAGGATGAGTAAAATTGGAAAAAAAATATTCCCTGTTGGCCTTTCAGATGCATCACAAAATTGACTAAGGATGCTATTTTATTCTTGTCAAATTTAGTTGGCACCATAATTTTATTTGCATTTGATTCACAGATACAATAAAGGGGAAGATATAACACTAGACAAAAGCAAGTGTTATGTGACAGGAGTATTAATCTCACAAAACTATCACCTGCATCAAGTGACTGCGGCAAGAAATAACAGTCTTTTTGTAGCACTTTGGTGTCACACACTTATTACAAACTACATCATATCATTCCATAAAGAGCTGTTGAAATACCTATTTGAACTATAAAATTATGTAATATTTTCAAGATAAATACATTCTAAGTTGATGCCAAAGTTTATTTCCTAATATTTCTCTTTCTGTATTGGATCCAGTATTCTTAACCTAACAAATCTCTCTCAGTCAGATATAGTATTTCATGTGTCAGTAAATTTAATTATTACCATTGAATGGGCATTAATTATCCATGAGCTACATTTGAAACTTAGATGTTGTTCTTATCCAAATTGCAATCTGTTGGTCACACAAATGTGTGCAAATGCAGTCTGATTTGATTTGCTAACCAAAGAAGAACCCACAATTTCATTAAGAAACAGCTGAGGAAGGGAAGCTTTCTTCATTAATAAAAACAATTAGTGAGTTGCCCAGCTGTGTTACAAAGCAGCAAGCTACTTTTAGGCTGGCACCCTGGCAGTGCTAATTGGTATAGACTAGTCAGCGTTGTTCAGTTTCTGGTTCTTATTTATACTGATCTCCATTTAAAAGGAAATTTATTTCAAACGTTTTCTTTAAAATAAAATAAAAGCTTTATTTACTCTGAAACGTCAACTGATGAAACCCTTGTTACAGGAATATGTGAGAGGACCATGAGGAAGGTTTGCCAAGGAAGAACGCAGCCTTTTACTGACAGTGGGATTGTCACAAAAACAGGGGAAGGAGACTGTAATTCCAGCTCCACCATCCTGACTCAGAACAAACTTGGTGAGAAAATACAGGCATTTCTCAGAGCAAGTCAGGCTCAGGGGTCTGACCCTGCAGTAGCTGTGGATCTTCAGGGAAGCATTAGGGCTTGCTAAGGACTTCTGCCTCTTTTCTCCCACCTTGAAGATGGTGCACTATGTACAGACAAAAAAAATGATGATGATGATGATGATGAATGCTCATCATCAATAGGGTAAAATCCACCTCTCAGTTGCTGCTTTTTATATTTCCTGAGTGAGCTTCTCACCTTAAAAAAAAAACCAAAACAACCAAACAAAAATGTGACTAAAAACAACAACAAAAGCCTCACAAACAAACAACCAAAACAAACAAAAAAGCAAGAGTAAATCAAAAGAAAAACAGAAAACAAGAAGTGAACCACAGACAAACACACAAATTCCCAAGTCCCGGGTTATACACTTAGTCCTCCCTATTAAAAGTTGCCAGGGTTGCCCTAACCATGTGTGTAGCACAGTTGCTTCTTTTCATCCCCAGAAAACTCCTCCATAAAGATCATTTGGACTTGAGTCAGCTGTTAGTGAGAGCCAATCAGATTCCCTGGTGTCCTGTCTGCAAACACAGTGCCCAGATTGGTTTGGTAGCCTCTGGCTAACCTCAGCTATTTGCTCCAGTCTGCATCCTCAGAACATGTCCAACAGCCGCCAGCAAAACCTGGGACATCCCAAAATGTCACAATCATAGAGTGGTTTGGGTTGGAAGGGATCTTAAAGATCAATTAGTTTCAACCCCTTGCCATGGGCCAGGACATATTTCACTAGAGCACGTTGCTCAAAACCACATCCAACCTGGCCTTAAACGCTTCCAGGGATGGGGCATGCACAACTTTTCTGGGCAACCTGTTCCACTGCTTCATGACCCTCACGATGGAGATTTTTTTCCTTATATCTAATCCAAACCTACCCTTCCTCAGTTTAAAGCCACTACTTGACTTGAAACTATTGCATTACCTGACTTGCAGCCATCTGATTTATTTGTTTGACTTTAGCTTTCAACCCTAGTTGAGTAATTATGCCTTTCATTCATCTTTGGGAAATTTAAGTATGAAGCTCTATATTCCTAGCAGTTCTTGGGTGATGGATAGAACAGATGATTTCTAGTGGGGTGTTCAGAAATATGTCCTTTCCTGACTTACCTCCTACCTATGGAGGCATCTGCATTCTCCTGCGCTGCTCCACCATGACAAACAAGATCACACAGCACGTCAGGAAAAGAGGTGCTTACAGGTCAGGGTGTTTCCTTGCAGCAGTGCAGACACAGTACAACTTACACTAAGGCAATTAACTCAAACTGAGTGGAAAAGAATAAAAAGAAACCGGTATGTCAATTCTGGTATAGTTTTCCACCTCTAACTGGTCAATTATTGGGTGTTCTCCATGAGACAGCACCTGTCCTTTCATGTGAAGCATACTTTTGATTGGCAAACAATCCAACCTGGAGCAAACAAACAAAATTACTCCTCATTTAGTGAAATCACCTTTTCCAAGCTACACAACAGAGTAAACAACCTGAAGGAAAATCATTTGTCATAACCAAATGTATCAGAATGTAAATATTATATGAGGAATGTAAATATCCCTTGAAGGTGCCCCATAAATAGAATGATAGCAAAATTAGTTTATTTGCTCAGGTTCTAAATGGATAATATGGTAGTCATCAATCTGTGCAGGTAAAATGCAAGCAAAAAGCAATGCAATCAATCAAATATGAAACTTTCCTGCAAATTCAAGGAACGTTGCTTTTTAGATGATATGCAGTAAAGCACAACTGCATGACCATTGACTTTTTATCAGCTTGGACACAGGCAAAGCCTCCCAATCATGAAGAATTTCCCTGTTACTGGTGGGAATGTTTAAAAGATTTATTATTTTGCAGTTTTTTAGTGCATGGTTTCTTTTTGAGATTTTTTTCTTAATGATTATTAAGCAAAGTTTTACATGATCTGCCCATGCAGATGTGCAAATACACTCAACATTTGTGAATTTCTACCAGGGTCAAACTTTGCTAGTAAAAATATTTCATTCACTGTCTTTTTTCTTTTATAGAATGAAGTGTGTTATACCACAGCTGGTGAAATATATAGTTTGAAATGGAAACTCCAAAGGGCTATCTCTGACCTTCACAGACTTAGGTCAAATCCAGCTATGAAAGTTAGCAACCTACACATCTCCAAGAAAAAAAACAGATCTATCAAAAATTGAACTTAAGGCTTCTATTTCACAACCCTCAAATGGCAAATTGGATTGCAGCTGTAGGAACACATCTTCAAAAGGCAAACATGGTGGGCAAAAACTGATGTGATCTTGCACAGGGAAGAAGCCTTAATGAGATGATTATATTACAGTTCCCTTGACGTGATTACTCAGGCACAACCCTAACACATAATGAAAGATGGTACTTTTCCTATTTGTCCTTGTTATAAATGCCACAAACCATTCCTGATCCACCCAAGCAGCCCTGTTGGGCACATAACCTATTGGTTTGTACCAGAAGACATGGTCACTTGTTTTTGGGGCTACAGCTGAGAAAGCCTAATTCCTTCTCCCACTCAAAAGGCAGGTATGAAGAAGGAAAATGGGACAATGTCCTTCTCTGCTCTTTGAGCTCAGTTACCATGTCCAGGGACATGTCCACTGCTCCTCACAAATTCCTGGCCTTTGTCATTGCTCATTGCATGTGCCAAATAGTACCACTGGATGGTGCATTCTTTCTCCCCTGCAATGTGCCAGGGCCATGGGCAGTGCCTCTGGCTGTGCCAGGCAAAGGCTTCTCAGAAGGGCTCTTACGACATGGGAATGTCAAACTGTCCTTGCTCCATAATGGAGGAAGCTTTATCTCATGCTGACAGCAGCAACTGGTCTTACCCCATGGCACTGGGTAGGATCATGCCATCTCCTGGTGTACAGGGCTGTGCTAAATGACACCAGTCTCATTTGGGAGACTTTGTTATTAAAACGGCAGGCAAACCTTGAGTTGTCTATGAATCTCACCAGCTTGAAATACAGCAGGTGAAGTAGTACAGCTCAGGATGCAGCCTCTACCCCATACCCTATGTCCTTCTTCTCTATGAGAGCTCAGTGGGCTCAGCACAGGAAAGAGGGATGCAGCCTCCTTATGCTTTCATAGTGATAGGATGCTGGGAGCTGGGTGGCGGAGAAGCTGGCCATCGGTCTGGAAGGTGCCTGCTGGTGACTCCTCCCAGGGTTAGCTGATAGTGGAGGTATAGCATACCTCCCCCTGTGTTTTCTGCCCACTCTGCCCAACCACTAGGTAAAAATTGTCTTCTGCAGCATGGCTATGCACTGTCTAGATTGATGGAGTCTTGATCTCAGCCAGGGGCTCCAGATCCAGCCACAGTTCAAATATAATAAATGACTCAACAACAGGTTTTGTGTGCTTCTGACAGCTTCTTCTTTGGAAAACAAGCCTGGGAAATGTCTGTGCAACTCAGGGAGTGACTAGAGGTTGTATTTCTCTTAGAAAGTATAAGAAAAGCAAACCCTGTTGCACTATTCCATTGTTTCTGGAACATGTCAAGAGCTAGTGCACAGGATAGCATAATAGCATGCCAAGTAAATTAAAGCACAGCTGGAAAAAGCAGGTATTTGTTCATATTCTGGGGGTACTTTCTGTAGTACCAGAAAAATGACAGTTTGATGGCCTTTATGTTATATGTTTACCAATGTACTTGTGTTTCAGTAAGTTCAATAGCAAAAGAGAAGAATCATGAGTATCTAACGATTTTGTAGTTGAAGGACATAAATAATTTTTAATTTTGAAATGCTTTATTTAATTCAAATGAATTGGACCTCAAACCACTGCAATAAGAAGTTGGCATCTTTTCACTGAGGCACTGTTATAATTCTGTTATATTGCAATGTGTGTTACAAAATGAAATGTTAAAATTACACAGACCAGTAGATAAAGTATTTACTGAAAATCTGTCTGGCAAAGAGGGCATGATTTGTTTAAAACACTGCCTGAACAGACGTAACAAAGACAAAATAATGTATCTTCTGCCCACCTTCAATGCTCTGCTTCAGTTTAATTAATTTTCTTCACCTCCTCATGTAAAACTTAGTGTCTGTGAAAATACTGTCAGCCTTAGAGAATTAAATTGTCTACCTGCTGTGGTACAGTGGATTGAAGAGATCAGATCTTTGTCTTCTCCCTGCTGCCCTACAACTGCGATTCAGGAAATCACAGTCTCATTCACAGTACCTTGGGGTGGGAGGAGTGTCTCAAGCACAGACATCGTGTCACAGCACAGCACGGAGAGGGTAGCACAGCATAAATACATAGCATAGAATGGGACAGGTCAGGAAGCAGCAGGCAAGCATGACAATCATTTTTTCTGCCATGCTGTGTAAACTGGGGCAACAGCAGGCTTGTCCTATCTATAAATACCAGCTTCACTTTTACTGGCACAGCTGATACCAGCCCAGGCTTGCAGGCATCTACAACTTAATACTGAGTTATACTGTCAAAATTCAAGACACTAACTCTTGGCTTAAGGTTCCCATCCATCTCAGCCCTGCTAGCAATGTATTTCCCTGGGCTGATATCTGGGTAGACATCCCCCTACCAGGGCAAGTTCACCCTCATATTTGACTTAGAAAAATGAAAAAAAAAGAAGATGTTTTCATGCTTTGTTTTCTCCTTGAATAATTTGAAAAACCTGGAACTTGACAGGTATAGACAGCAATGCTTGGTGAAGAAGGAGATGTATGCCAACTGCTGATTTCTCTTTTTCCTTTGTCCTGACATAGCAGTGCAGGTACAACACTTGCACAAGTCTTTCTGAAGAGGGATTGAGTCAAAAGGAGACATGCTGCTTGAAGCTGCCTCAAGACTTCTCTGAAGAGCTTGTATCCTCACAAGAGATAGATCAAGCCAGGTTTCCCACCACTTGTAACAATAATGTCTTTTAGTAATACTCTAATTGCTTTTACAATAGGCATTATGAGATCTACTATCTTCGTTCCCCAAACTCTGAAGTTTCACAAATAAATCTTGCCCTTACACAGCAGATGGGAAAATACAGCAGCTCTCTGAGGAGGAGGCCCAAATCACAGCCTGAGTGACTTCACATTTGTATGAAGACCTTCACTGGAAAAGTGCACAGCATTTATCTTACTTATCTTAGAGGTCTGCCAAGCACTTCACTGCCACACGCTTCTGAATTTATCAGGGCCGCGGCAGGATGCAATTGAGATGCACTGCCCCCACACTTGCTGACTTGTACAGGGAGAAGAAAAAGTAGATAAAAGAGGATGCTTCATCTTCTCATGAGTTCAAACCTAGATCTGCAAAAGAAAGGAGTCTGGGAACACATACTAGAGAACAAGCAGAAGGTCTGACAGGTGCACAGCTTCTCAGACAGTACAGTCCTTGTGGAGAAAAGTATCAATTAATTTAGGAAATTGCATACAGAAGGTACACGAAAAGCACGGTTTTAAAAATCTCTCCAGCCAAAGAACACCTCAGGCTGCCTTCAGAGTCATGGTTTGCTCAATACAGGCACACTTTTCTTTCTTTTCCTCCCCCACACAATAACACTTTTCTCCTTTGCTTTACAGCTTGCAGTGTAGAGGAATATCCACTCCTGGTTTAAGCAGGCCCCAGTGTGACCCATCTCTGAAGAAGCACCCTGCACACATGCCCTGCTTTTACACTCCCATCTGGACAGACAATATTCACTACTTCTGGACACAAGATGCTGAGCTACACAAACCTTTCACTAGCTGTCCTGTCCTTGGGATGAGTTTCAGCTCATTGTGATGCAGGGTAGTCATAAGATTTCCATGATGCCACTTGATCTCCAGACTGGCACTCCTCTAAAATTCTGTTTTAGCATCTGCTCCTCAAGTGACATCCACTTGCACATGATTGACATTGACACCTGTGCCAGTCCGTGGCCCTGGGAGGCACTTTCAGCTCAGGTTCAGCCATGGGATCCAGCTCAATCTGCAATCCCTGCCACTTTGCATCTCTGCCTGTGCCAGCCAAGAGGCCCCAGAGCAGCACCTTCCCTAATTATATTGAGACTTTCATTAAAGCATGATCAAAAGTACTTACTCCATTATTATTTATTGCCCTCTTCCTCCTTCTGTATTAAGATTCAAGTGATGGCAACATAAGCATAAACTGCCTCCCATCACTTTAGTACACCTCCTAGGAATTTCACTGCTCTGACATATAGACAACAGTCAGATAAAAAGGCCCAGGTACCCCTCTCTCTCATACGTTTGGGGAAGTTTCCCAGAGAACACGAGAGAATGAGAAAAAATTGCACTCAGGAGGAATCTTACTGCTCTATAGCTACCTGAAAAGAGGTTGTAGTGAGGTGGGGTTCAGCCTCCTCTCCCAGGTAACAAGTGAAAGGATGAGAGGAAATGTCCTTAAGTTGCACCACGCAAGGTTTAGATTGCATATTAGCAAAAATTTCTTCACCAGAAGGATGGTCATGCATTGGAAGAGGCTGCCCAGGGAAGTGGTAGAATCATCATCCCTGGAGATATTTAAAAGACATGCAGATGTGTCACTGAGGGACATGGTTCATTGGAGGACTCAGCAGGGCTGAGTTAACAGTTGGACTCAATGATCTTAGGGGGCTTTTCCAAACTTGATGGTTCTGTGATTCTATATATATTTAGCAAATGTATAGGGCTACAACAGATAAGAACTTGCCATTGTTTCTGTTTCTTTCTTAAAAACACAAGGTAAATCCAGTTTCAAACGCTTGGAAATTACAGGAACATTAATACATTGGACACATTTGTCTCATGGATAAGGACTCATATGCACTGGGTGAGGGTCTGGTCCAAGGTGTAACATATCAGGAGTATTAAGCTGGTTGCACATAAACACTTTTTTAATCATACACCTTATACAACATTATAGATTCAGCTCACATCTTCTGTAACTGTAATTAAGAATGAACCACAGATAGGTGTTTCAGATATTAATTTCTCTGAGATAGGAATGATGAAATCCAATATGCAAGGTATGCTCTTCTCTAATAAAAACATGTTCAGCCAAAATTAGTTGTGTTTAAAAAAACTAAGACTCTAGATCTAAATTCAGCTTTATTGTTATTCATTATCCTCCCGTTTTATTCTGCTAACTGTTAGGCCTGTACTTTGTAACACAACTGTACAATGGCATGCAAATTTGTCCATGCACTTTTGCTTTTTTATGGTGTAAATATATCACCTGCAGGAGTTATCACACAGAAAGAGACCTGGATTCCTATAGCTTACCGAGGCCTTGTTGGCTCCATAGCCCAAACCACAAATTTTTTGAAGTATTGCTTCTCTTCCAAGGTGTACAAGCCACTGAGTTAAAATATGACTGATACTGTTTGTGTTTGCAGGGTAAGATAAAGAGATTTTTATCATAAATAGCAGAAATTGAGAGATACATGTGTCCCGCCTGCAGTTAGACAGGGCTTCTTGAAGGGTGCAGCTTAATCCACAGTACAATCTTCATTATTTTCAATTAATTTGGTGGTTTGCAGTGAGATCTGTATCACCAGTGAAACCCAGCCAGGCCCATTTCCAGAGAGTGGCACATGTATCGAATACATCTTAACACTCCTTTGAGGATAAAGAGGAAGTCACCAATTTGAAGAATGGGAGGGAATTTTCCATTGACAGTAAACTGCCAAGGATGTGAGATGACATATTTTTCCTCAGGTTCCTAGGCAGTCTTGTCCCACAGAGCTCTCCTGAAAGGACTTGCTGGAACTGAGGTTTGAAATCCTGTCTCCTCTGGACTACACTGGAGTAGCATAAATTGCTGTGAGAGCAAAACAAAACCAAAACAAACAAACAAGCAAAACAAACAAACAAAATACCCAAACAAACAAACTGAAAGAGAAGATTAAAGGAAGAAAATGCGTATGGTAGGCAGAAAGAAACCTAATGCTAGATATTCACAATGGACATGCTACAAAAAGAATAGCTGTATGTCAGTATGCAGAGAACATTATTTCCCTAAAACAGTGTGAGAAAACCCTTAAAGACCTAATAACAGCAAACTGGAAACTCAAGAATTGCCTGTAAAACAAGAGCCAAACTCCTCACAGTTAAAGAGAGCCTTATATCAGTACCGTAGCATACAAAACAGAAGGGTTTCCCTTGACCTTGGTGGGGTTTGCTTTAAATCCTGTTAGTTTGCATCAGTTCATCACTGGAAATAATAAGACCTCTCTGGTTCAGAAATAACTGAAGAAACTCTGCAGTTGGTATGCTCCACTAAGGCAGTCATGAGGAGAAAAACATGCCATCATTTCCTTCCCTCTGGCAATCCCTGGCTGTTTCCAACAATCAGTTTCAACATATTTACAATTTACTTTCCTTATATATAAATTAATTAGACCTTTGTCTCAGTATCCTGTATTTTTAGTTTACCTAATCTCATTACTGTACCTATTTATGTCTTGAAGAATCTGTAATTAATCAAATTATTCATCTAGCCTGATTACTAGTGGTATCTGCCCCCAGAGGTTGATTAATACATTCTCAAATTATTCCAGAAGGCTCTTGAAAGAGCCAACAAAATTTACCCTTCTTGCAACCGCAAAATGCCTTATGAGGCCCACAGCTGCCTGAGGGTTGAATATAATCAATAATCCATAAAGATAATTGTTCCCCCATGATTGGTGAACAACCTCAAGCTGAGTGCATAAGGGCTAACACTGCAATTGATGTTTTTGTTGGGTTTCTATACTTAATGCAATTTCCCTTCAACAAGCCAACTCATCCCTTCTGTTGGACAGCAAATATAGACTTAAGCTTTTCTCCATGGTATTTCACATAAAGGAAAAACATATGTTCTGTTGTTAGTTAAAAACCTGAGTTTAGAAAAACTTATATTTTAATTGCTAAGATATCATACCTAATAACACTAATACTTTACAGGCATATACTAACTTCCATCTCATTTGTTTTTCCAAAGGCTGATAAGCACAATTATTTAGAACAATTTCTACATGTCCATTTGAGTTCTCGTTAATCTTATACAACTGCAAGGCTCCTAAGTACCTTAGCTGAAATCCTGCTTCCTTATATCATTGCTGACTGCACTACATGGAGATAATTCCTGAAGCTGTTTTTGATTTAGAGAGAGCCTCAGAGACTCAGAGATATGGAGAGGGTCAGTCAAACTAAGCTGTGGGTGTTTTTCTGGAAGGAATGAAGTTCATAAGCAAGCAGAAAAAAGTCTATTAACCCAATATTCCATTATGAACAATAAACAGGAAGCATTACCAAACTATTAGAAATGTACCAAAACCTTCCAATAGATACATATGTTTAAAATCTAAAAAAAAAAAAACCCAAACCAAAAAACCTCTCAAAAGTCTGATGCTACCTTTCATTCCTTTAGCATCTTTCTCACCGACACTTTTGTCTCTTCATTGGTTTTCTTGAGATCTGCAGATATCAATGCTTTGTTTTTGAGAATGCTTCGTCATATTTAGGAAAAAAAGTTTTCCTCGACTTAACAAAACTTAGGTGATACCACAGTCCCAGAGCTTTTCAATAATTTTTTTTTTTTTTTTTTTTTGCCACCCTCTTTACTCTTCCTCATAGATCTGTAAGACTGCCCTCTCAATCCTACTTTGCTGCAGCACCTTCTATAATTTGCAATGCTGATAGTCAGATCTGTAAAAACTGCAGCACCCAGTTGGTTTCCTTCTTGCTCCGGGTCTTTGGAGGTCTCCACACTGCCTGATGAGAAGGAAGGTGAAATATATATGAACCTCCTAGCCAGTTCAATAACACTTCATAACCTGTGACGAAGGTGCCTGCCAGAGAAAAAGCATTGTCCTTCAGGCTCTGAAATACTCAAGTGTCTTTAAAGGCCATAGGTGAAGGAATACATCAGCTTCCAGCAGCAACAGCAGACTGTACCCATCTCCGGACAGCAAATCACTGATCTAACATGGGGAAAAATGTTTGTCTCCTTGCACAGTTACAAAAAAAGCATCAGGAGTAGGCTGAAGCTCCTCCTTGATAAGGTGGCACCTCTTTGTGGTTCTACAGAGTTTCCTATGATCACAAACTCCAGACTCACATACTCTTTTGCTACCATTTTAACTTCTCCCCTTATTGTTATCAGCCATTAAAGTGTCTTGGAAAAGCCTGTGTCTTATTTTTTCAGTAGGATGCAGAGCAAATATTTGATGACGTAAATGAGAAAACAACAGCAGATTCTTTGTTAATCTCTATGTGTCTTTTGTGGCAAGAAGGAAAAAGAAATACTTATTGAGACATTTTACCAGTGATGACAACAATTTTCCCAGGTTTGGAAGTCTTGCTGCCACCAGTCCTTATGTTGCCATCTAGAAATGGAAGAGATTTTAGCCTTTGTAAATATAAGGAGGTATCCACAGAACCAGAGATAAGGACTGAAAAATATTAAGGCAAAAAATATGACTTTCAGTATCCCCCAGCACTGTCACCCTTCTGCTTTGCAGCACAATATCCTCAGGGACTTTGTTTATAGGCTGACTGCCCACTCGGTGACATACATCCTTTTTTCTTTGTTTTCAACCTTCTTGCACAGTCTCTTAAACTCCTCTAGATTTGTGTTGGAAGAGATGGTGAATAGATCAACCACTATCACCTTCACATTATTTATGATGTTTCGTGCCTCTGTTTTATGCCCTCCTGCAGGGGCTTCCTTCCCAGTACTGAAGAGTCCTGGTTAACTTGGTGCTCACATGGAAGTTATTCAATACTGTGATCTTTTTTTTTGCCCTTCACAGAATGTTTTCAGCTTTAACATTTCCTTTTGAACATGAAGGTACTTGTATTTTATACAACACTTAGGATGTGAGCAAACCATAAATTCATACAATGTCTTTATAACATTTTCTGTTATTGTTCTCTATTTTTTTTCTAATGATCCTTAACATTTACATCTGCTTCTGACTGCTACTGAGCACTGAGACTGACATTTTCATGGAAATATTTATTATAACCTGAAGATCTTACGCTTGAGAGGTAATGGTCAGATAAAAGGCCATCATTTTGTATGCAAAGTTAGAGTTTTTCCATCTGTGCATCTCTTTCACATTTCTACACTGAATTTCACCTGCCATTTTATTCTCCAGTCACTCAGTCTCATAAATTCTTTCTGTCAGTCTTCACATTCAACCCTCGCCTTTGTTGTTAGTCCTGCTATGAATAATTTTGCATTATCAGCACAGTTTGTCTTGGCATTGTTCATACCTTCCTCCAGGTGGTTTATAAATATGTTGAACAGCCCATGTGCCCACTCAGACCTCAAGAGAAATCCATTGGTGACCGTCCTCCACCATCCTCATGCCTCCAACTATTTACTCAAACTTTCCATTTCAAATAATCAATCAGCAATAAAAGGACTATCTTCTTATTCCATTACTCAGTTTTCTTGAATGTTTGAGTTTGGGTTGGTTGTTTTGGGTTTTTTTTTTTTTTGTGAGAGAAGCTGTTGAATACCTTTCAGGATTCAAAAGGAGTCTGTCAATCAGACCATCATGTGCACATTCCCACTGCATTCCCTAAGGAATGTCTGCAGGTATCTGTAAGGCAAAACCTTTCCTTATCAAGGCCATATCGATGATTCCAAAGTAGATGGGGCTTATGCAAAGTGATATCCAGTGGGAACTCAGTGGCTAAATCATATCTAACTTGGTGATTCTCCATTCTGGTGTTTTATGAATATATTCAACTGTGATCAGATGCCAGATTTTGACAAAAGGAAATCCCCCAAACCACTTGCTCTTTTCTCCTCTACTCTATAAACTTCATTTGTATACTGGAAAAATTAAAAATCCTTAGATCATTACTTTCAGGCTATGTCTTGGAAGTAGTCATATATCCTAAATATCCCTATTGCCAAATACAAAAAGAAGTTGGGGTTTTTTCTTGTAGAAACCTGAACATTGATACATCCCAGCCAGTCAAGCTCAAAGCCCTCCTCTATTAGAAAAAAATTCATTGTGAAATTCGGATATTTTTAACAAAATTTCTCATTATTCTACATATAACTGCTCTATCGCATGCTCAACATCTAACTAGCAGATATGATGAAAAACTCCTTGAGCAGGTTTCACAACATGTTAAAAACAACACCTAAAGAAGACACGTTAGCACTAAGCAGCTGTGTTCTGAAATTGGTCTTAATTTAAGTAATCAACAAGGCATTTACTGTTATAGCAAGCACCTGTACTTGCATAGTTCTGTTCACCTATATATGCTTTATCCTTAGAGAAAAAACCTGCTAGTTAGCAGGAAATGGGTGTGCATGGACTGCAGCTCACTAGGAGCACCAGCCAGGACCACCCTCTGAGAAGGGGGAAATCAGATAACGTAATGTGTTAGGGCCGATGGATAGCAAGGACTTGCTACTCACACCCAATTCTGGCAACTAGGCTGATTTAAACTCTTCCTCAAAACTAAAGGATCATTGGAATCTCACAGAAAATTCAGGCTTCTTGAAAAAAGAAACTCAGTTTGGGAGCTCTGAAAAGCTCTGAGACATTCAGGGTGCTGTATTTCAGTTGTGGTGTTCAGATTTATTTTGTTTCATATCAATATTTGAATAATAAGGAAATAAGCATAAATATAATGTATTATTGACACAAAAATGTCAGAAAAGTATTTGAAGCAAAATATCTGACTTCTTCCTATTAAATATTTTCAAAAACCCCAACAGTTTCCTATAAAGCATGTTAGCAGAGTCCTTTTTTTCTAGAAAGATTTTTCCATTAAAAAAAACCACACTGAATTTATTATCTGAGTACATAAATTGACTACACTCGGTATCTGAACACCTCAAAAACATTTTTTTTTTCTGTGTTCTTTTTCCTACCCATGAAAAGCACTTGTCTTCCTGGACTTTAATTATTGGCATTTTCCATGGGGAAGGATATCTACATTGGGAATGCTCGACCTCTTAAGAAGGCACAATATAAATTTCCTGAAGGAGTCTGGCTGTAGAAAACTTTGGATGGAAAGACAAAGAGGCAGGATTAATCTAATCCCAGTAAGTCATTTAGAGTCATTCTTTGGTGAAAGACAGACATTTAGGAGCTAGTTTACATCCCATACAACAAGACATGTTGCAGCCTACACATGTCCCCTGCTTAAAGAAGCAGTCTACACATTTATTCCAGGTGGTGTGCTCTGATATTAGTTACTGCAGGTCTGTAACCAGAGAGGATCTACTCCAGATGTGCTGGCAAGTACCAATGACTCCATTAATGTGTGGAAGAGCTGCAACTTAGAGTACAACTGAATATAGAGCCCAGTGCTGTCCCTCCACTCCAGTAAAATGTCCCCATGTTCCTTGTGAAGAAGGGCTCAGTTTTCATATTGCTGCTGAATTAGAAGGCAGATAGTCCATGGAAAGCATGGAATCAAACCTAGACTCACAAATTAACATTTAGGAAAGGAATTACTTCTGTTGCACAGAAGAGAAGCTCTTTGTGAAGCAGGGAGGAAACTTAACTGTGACACTAAAATCTCCAACTAACATTGTGACCTTTGGGTTCCAATGGCTGGAGGAGATTTAAATATGACATATGGCATATTTTGACCTTTCATGTTTTATACTAATAAAAATTTTGCAGTATGTTAAATAAGCAAGATTTTACAGATTAAAAAACTTTGCTTGAAAACAAAATATTCCACATTTAATGTTCTTTGAACTCGACAATAAGGAATACAGAATTTCTTCATAATAGTTCAACCACATAAATCGCTACATCTGGTGTATGCGATTATTCTAAGGCTGTAGTTTACGATTACCCTACAATTCCTCACACCTCTATAGTCAAAGTTCTATCAGTGGTTTTACTTTATATTCTTCAAGGCTATATTACTTTATTTGGTGATACTTCTACATCTCAATATGCACCCAGGAAGCTCAGTGACTCAAGACTCTGCAGCATGTAAACTTCAAAAGAACAGAGGAGGAATCCCTCTGGGCTTCTCCCTGCCACTAGCATGTCTCAGGAGCCATCCCAGGAGATGGCTGCTTCTGCTGACCACCTCTCTAGCCCCAAACATCACTTTTATGAGCCAGTCCTCATAAAGTTGTGTGATACCTAATTCTTTGGAGTTAAGGGAGAGGTTTTTAAGAGTTTCTATGATTCTGTGATTTTCTTTATTATAAATTTATACCCAAATCAGAGGAAGCAACTCTTCCACCGGAGTGTTGTGCAACCATGAAGGTACGGACACAGGGACAGCTTCAGGCTTTCCAGAACTTGCTGCTCTGAAGGGTGTCAGAGCTCTGGCTTTTCAAAAATGTCACAGCTCCTTAAGGAAGCTATTATTTTTTTCAACACCACATTTGAAAGATATTCTACCTCCCTGCCAGTAATGTATTCACCGGGAACAAAGAGGGAGGGACTGTTCCTGGAAAGGCTTAATACATTTCCTTACAGCTGCCACCTCACAGCTTTCTGAATGGAAAGGTATTTTTTTTCCCTGTACAGCCATGTGCGCTATTCCTGAGGGAGCACGGAACTGGTCCTGAGGAAACTCGAAATGAGGTTGTTAAAAAATCCAGCTGTAAGACAGGCACGCTGCCTGGCTTGGTAACCAGGTAAGGACAGCTGCCCTGGGAGCAGCGAGGCACTGGGCCCGCTGGGCTGGGAAGGTCCCTCAGCAAGTCAGCTGAGAAAAACAGGAGCCGATGTCTTGGTCTGCTTGCTGCCTGTCCTCTCTCTATTCGCTGCCCTCACCAGGGAAAAGCACATAATTGGGGAAGTGCAGCGCCTTGCTCAGCTCACTGCTATCTCTTCCCTGTCCTGGGGCAGGCCTGAGAGCACCTGGCAGAGACGCTAAATGAGGCTGACTCCACAGATGCTGCTGGGGAAGGCAGCCTGAAGCACTCACCATAAAGCAGCCTCCAAAACATCTTGTGTGCGAGGGACAGTGAGAGCCCAGTCATTACCCAAATAAAATACTGGTTGAAGCCACTCTTGTAACACGCAGTCAACTGAGTTTAATTAGGAAAATAATCAAATAGGTGTTATTCCTAAGATTAGCTCTAGGATATTCCTGCACAGGCAGAAATTTAGAAGTAATATGCTTGCATGCAATTAGAACAATTTGTTCTGCCCTGGCTGTCTAAACCAGTCATTCACAATGTATCTGAGCTGCCAAGGAGCAGTAGGATAGAAACATTAATTGGTCAACAGATGGATTTAATAATCATTGAGAGTGAGATTCTCCTAGAAAAAATATACTTGGGGCTTAGCACATCAGCTGAACATCAGGTCTCGTCACAAATCCTCCCTCTGAGTCTGGTAGAAGGATGGATTTCCAAATTGTTATATCCCCCTGCAGATGGGCAAAGTTGAGAAAAATGGTAACAGCAAGTGCTGAGCCTGCCCCACAGGCCCCAGCTGCTGCACAGGTGTGTCAAGAGACATCAAGAGATGGACAGCCTCGAAGAGAAGGGGGTAGGCTGGCAGCTTTCACAGCCCTCCAGCAAACACGGACATGGTACTATAAATGTTGCTATCATGAAAACATACAAAGCTGAGGGTAAGCATTCTCTTCAGTCTTGTGTAGAGAGTTGGTGGTGTATAAATACTACTATAAAAGCATGATAGATGCAACTAGTCAATATGGGCTTTAATTTAAACAGCCATTGTGTGACCTCCTCAAGCTCAGTTATTTTAGGCAGCAAAAAATTCTGCCTCCCTGAACGCTGAAGACAAATTTTCCATTGCTTTCAACCTCTTAGGTCAGCAGCCCCTTCCCTTCCCTTCCCTTCCCTTCCCTTCCCTTCCCTTCCCTTCCCTTCCCTTCCCTTCCCTTCCCTTCCCTTCCCTTCCCTTCCCTTCGATTGCCTTTGTGTGTATAAAAGTTATAAAGGCTCAATATCTTAAGACACTGCACTCAGTTTCTGGTTTTTTCCTTTGGAATGTACCCGAGTGACCTATATCATGCATTTCCCAAGGGCTACCTGGAGTTTCTGTTTCCTGAATGGGCACTGACAGAAAGTGTCTGTAGCTGTCTCCCCAGCAGTCTGTTTTCTGGAGTCATTCTGCCCTTCGCCTGCTATAACCACAAACCAGCCCCAACAGCACTTTGCAATAAATAAAGGGGTAATAGCATAGGAGAACTAAATTCCTTATGGCTGAATGCCAGTACAATTTATGTACTAAAAAAGTGCACATCTATCCTGTTTATTAAGTCTGATCATTTATATACTGTGTTTACATTTAACAGACCTGATTACTGTACAGATATATATTTTTATTTGTGTTCAGAATCTCTCCTCACTTTTATTTGTACATACATTCCCTCGATTGAAGAAATTCTCAAATGATATTGGATGGAAAAAAATAAGCACATTCAGTTGATTTGCAGAACATGTCATTCAGTAATGGTATACAGCCTGCACCATAGCATCTGAAACAATAGTTCAGTGGGTTCGTATTTGCATAAAAAAACTTTTATTCACTCTGTAATGCTGCTACACAGGTGGCAGACAGGAATGTGAAAAGCAAGAATTCAAGGTTAAGGAAGAATAAAGAGAATATTAAGCATCATACTGGGCTCCACTGGAAAGGAAAATGTCAGAGGATAAAAATATGTTGCATATTCTTGAGGATCAGGAAGCTCAGATGGAAGGAAGACTCACAGCCATGTGAAAAAGAGAATATTTGGAATGGATGAAGAGCTTCATAAGGAGTAAGTATCCTCTCCTACTTGAAAAGAAGAAAATTTAATATTTTTTATTCAGTTAATGATGACATATGGTATAGAAATAAATTTTCAATAATGGTCAGCATCTGCATTCAGCACTCCTTGTTGCACACAGATTGCAAGTGCTGCAGCTGTCACGTGTAACTCCAGGAGGCTCCCAAGATAGCCAGGTTGCCCTGCTCTGTCCAAGCCAACCACTGTTAATGAAATTTTTTGCACTGGTGAACAGAGAAGGCAAAGTCTCTGTGGAGACATCTGTATGTTAGAAAGTATATGGAATCTAAAGAAGTGAGAAGTTGAAAATTCAGACAGAACAGAAAGGAGCCTTCTGGCAGTTTGCTGCACCCTCACCAAGTTTGCTGGGGGCACCCAGCTGGGAGGAAAGGCAAACACGTCAGAGGGGAGAGCCATCTTCAGAGGGACCTGGGAGAGGGGGCTGGCAGAAACTGTAGGAACAAGCACGAGTTAAAGTCCTGCACCTGGGACAAAGTAACCACAGAGCACAGAGTAGGATGTGTGTGCCTGGGGAGCACCTTGCTGCAAGGTTACTGGGGGTCCTGGCAGACCACAAGCTGAGCATGCGTCTGCAGAGAGCCACAGTAGCAGTAAAGGCAAATCAGTTCCTGGGTCGCATTTGCAGGAGCATCACTATAAGTACAGAGATATGATCATTCTACAATATTCAGTGCTCGTCAGGCTGCCTCCAGAGTCCTGTGTCCAGGTCTGGTCCCCACAACTCAAGAAAGACGCAGACAGACTGGAGAAGGTCCACAAGAGTGCCACAAAGATGATTAAAAGGGCTGAAGAATCTGCTGTAAGGGGAAAGACTGAAAGAGTGAGATCATTTGTTTGTGGAGAAGGCTCAGTGGGGACCTCATCACAGCACTTCAGTACTTAAAGGGCAGCTGCAAAGGTGACAGGCTCTCTTTTCACAAGGAGCCAGATGGGGAAAACAAGAGACAATGGGTATAAGTTGTACTGGGAGAGATTTCATCTTCATATAGTAAAGAATTTTTTTACAGTCAGAACAATCTATCATTGGAACAACTTCCCCAGGTACGTGGTAGAGTCCCCACCATGGGAAGTTTTTAAGATGAGACTGGACAGGGTGCTAGATAATGTCATCTAGGATTCCTTTCCCACGAAAGGTACAACCAGATGATCCTTGGAGGTCATTTCCAGCCTGGGCTGCTCTGATTTTGTTGTGTTCTGCAGCGCTGGAAATAGCAAAGCAACAGTCTCAGGCCCAAACAGCGCTACAGTACCAGGGAGAGAAGAAGAATTTCCAGTCTTTTCCAAATTCAGCAAATCACAATAAACCAGCAAAAGAAAATAAAGACTTCACAACAGGATCCTCCAGCAGGGGAAGGGAAAAGAAGAAAAGCAGGGGAAAATGAGGGACTGTGATGTTCTTTCTCCAGCAATACCTAGAGACACCCTCCCATGTAAATTTACTGCTTGGAGCTGTCCTATTTCGTAAATGTGATAGAACATTTCTGCCAATAAAAGGCATACAGGTAGATATGAATACTCTGTAACTGGCATTGTTGTATATAAAACACCTGGAATAAATTATAGCCTTAGGAATCCATCAAGTGTTTCTAATTCAGTTACCTGAGCATAACACTGAACATATAAGTTGTTTCAAATACGAGAAATATTCCCCAAAACAATGGCTGTTCATTTTGCAAGTGTTTATGTGAGGTACCTCACAGAAACAAAGTAATTTAAAAGCCACATTGAAAAGCTATTGAAAATATTAAAGAATCCACAATGAAAGAACAGAAAGCAGTAAAAGTAATGTTATTTTATTACAGACATGTACAGGTTTCATCCGAAATTAGAAACCATTATACTAGTTATTACCCCAGTGGCTAGAAAGCACTACTTCCCTCATGAAGAATTTGCCATCTAAGAAAATAAAATAAACAAAAGATGTAATTGGTCTCATGTAGCTTTAGTTATATAAAAATAAGGCTCTTCCAAAGCAGAATAGAAAGAGAGAAACTCTTCCAAAGACACATATTTCTTTTACCCACCTCAGACATGTCTCTTCAGATGTAGCATACTATCCTGTGCCAGCTTCCTTCCTTCCCATCTCACTCCATTGGCTACAGAGAGATATCTCTCTCAGATCAAATACCCAATTCTTGGGTGGCCAAGCTGAATGAGATCCAGAATGACTCGCCCTGTGGTTATGAAGTGGTCAGGCAGCAGAAGCGCCATGCGAATGCCCATGAAACTGCTCACATGCAGGTAGGGAAGCCTGGGCACACAGCACAGAGACAGTGGAAAAATACTGAAAAATCCCTGAAAATTTTGCTAGAGCTTTGCAGGGAAATCCAGACCACGAGGTCTGCCTGAGATCCCAGATAAAAAAGTTAGAGGCATTTTGTTTCCACTAAAAATTCTTGGTAAAGACTCTTCTACTGAGAAATGGAAGGTTCTGAAAATCAGAAGAGTATTTTCTGAGCACCATTTTGCATAAGTCCAAATATTTTTAAATGACAGCAAATTCTTGACAAATTTCTGTTAAAAATAAGTTTAATAAACTTAAATAGTTTATCCAAGGAAGGAGGTAGCAATAATAGGGGATTTTTTCCTCTCTTTATGCTAATTTGCCTGCAAGAAACTTCTACCAGGCCCTGCCTTCCACAATCTACTGCTATGGTTTTATCATTGGATGCAATGTATGCTAAATGTCTAAAATCAAAGCAGCAGAAAATAATCCAAAAAATCAATAGAGAAGTAGTAGAACTGAAAAATCACAAGCTTGGTGGCTGCTACCCTGTAGTTTCGCTGTACACCATTTGATACATTTCCCTGCACCACCTTATTGCTTTTTTTTTAAGCCCTGTCCTTGCAATTTACAATCCACAAGGCTGCTGAGCTGTGTGGAAACCTTAATTTGCCACCTTTTCAAGGCACAGACTTTGTCTTTACTCCTGGAGGCACACAGGATGCTATCAGCACTATACAAATATTATCTGAGATAACGTAATGGCAACTCCCCCACAAAAGGTGTGTTAGGGTGGATTTAGAGTTCTCCAAACGACTTCTATCACAGAGGACAAACAAGTAACACGTTAAGCAACCAGTTCTCAGCCCACAGAGGACCAGCCTTAAGGGATTACCCAGTACCATCACATTTCTCACTGACACCAAGCACTAACAACATCCCCAGCATGCACACACATTCGATTCAACAATGTTATCATCACCCTCAGTGCACACATCAAACAGCTGAAAAAGACCAGGTAGCCGTCGATACATAAATGAGCCCTGCAACATCAGCTGGGGTAATTGGACGCCTAATTCTGGTGCTGCTTCCAAGGTGATAAAAAACTAAATAGTGGAAGAGATGTATTGAGTAAAATAAAGCTCACAGTCAAGAAACTTCAAGATTGTTTATGGAATTCTTTGAATTAAATTAGTCGTATTGAACTACAAAAAACAAGGAGCTCATCTAGTTCCATCCATGCCTGAGGCCAAGTAGAGGAAACTCAGTCTGAGAACAAATCAATTTATTTTCAGCCAGGTCTAAATTTTTGAACGACAACTGCCCCACAGTTGCTGTTCTGGGTGTACAATTACTACCGCTAAAATGAACACTATTAATCCAAAGAGTTAGTGCAGCACAAAATGGAAGGAAATATATCCTTCACATAAAGTATGTCTCTCCCAAAAGCCTCAAGTGTTTGTGCTTTAGTCTCATTTTAAGGGCCTTTTTATGGTACTTCGATGCTGTAAAATAGGTCACTGAAAACCTCTAAATTAGGAAAACACCAGGCAAAGAGCTATGAGGGTCCTCTTCCTCCTCCCACTCCCCTCAGCCCAGGGCTCCCAGAGGAGGTGCCTGCTCAGGAATACATGAGGGACTCTTGTCTCGGGATTTCACTGTGGGCTCGGGTGTCTGTCACCTCCCAGGGCGCAGACACACAGGGAGGTAGCAGCATCCACCCCATCCCCACTCACACATCCACAGCCAGAGCTGCACAAAGCCATTCTTTCATCCTCTTGGTGCTCTTCCCTGCACAGCCGTGTAAGTCTGGAATAACTCCATTACTGCAGCAAAAGGGCAGCAGCATAAAACTGAGCGTGAATGAGGTCAGACGAGTACAGCTCTCAGCTAATGTGTAAAATGAACACTTGGTTTCGTATCATTGATTTGACCCACCATTCTGCAGTTACCAATCAAATGTTTTTTTTAGGAGCCTGACATCCAGAACCAATACTTTAAATCAGGAAAAAAAGACTATCCAATCACATTAAGAAAATGGAGAACATGAACTGAAATTTAATATCTAATTACGTTATCCATATACCCAGTATGCATTCAGATTATAAAAATCTTGAATGACTGAAATACAGTTTGCAAGAAAAGAATCCTAGACTCTGCTTACTCACAGGAATGAGGGAATGAGGGTCTTTATGCAGAAAGAAAGGAGTCACACAGTATTTGCACTCACATAATGAACCTGGATTCTGAAAAAAAAAAAAATCAGGCTGGGCATTAGATTTTCCAATGGTTCAGGCAGGGAAAAATGCATGGAGTTTAAAGAGAAAAGATAAAACATTGGGCAAGATCCAACACATTCACTTCTGGTACTCAAACTGTGGATTGCAGTACACAAATTTGGAATTTGCCTCTCAGCAGGGGGATCCAGATTTGATCCATCCCTTTGTAGTTAGTAGAGAGGATAAAACTGAACCAGAGACAACCTCCCTGTGTGAGCCCTGTGTGAGCACTCAATAGGAAAATCACTATAAAAAAGCTCCCACCCTTTTGTGTGGCTTAAGGAGGCCAGTCAGACCAATACAAAATACCTCTGCTCAGAGTGCAGATGTCCCAGGTAGGGAGAGGCACTCGCATGCACAGGGCTCACTTATTTTAAAAGAGCAGAGCGGGATGGGAACTTCACACAGTGACCCTGGCAGGCAGAGCATGCACCTGCCAGGGGTCTGAGATCCTGACCCCACACTGTGTTGCCTCCTGGATTTGATGGAAAGTCTGTAAAGGAGTACACTAAAGCACCAGACATTTGGGGTATTTGGATGGCAGGGAGAAGGAGAAATTCTTGTTGTGGCAATCACTCTTTCGGGAAGCCAAAGAAGAATCTTCACAAGCCAGAAAGATCTGGAGCAAAGGACTGTGGCCCCAAGCCTCAAAGTTAGGGCACTCAGGTGAGAGAAGGGAGTTCTGGTTCCTGGCTCTGGCCTTTATCCAATAAAGATCTAATGTAATACGAGTAAGCAGTTCAGGGACTTTTGTTGATCATTGTCTTAATTGGCTGAAGGGCAAGGATACTGTTCTATGTATTGATTTTCTAATCAAATCAGTGTCTGGTATTTACCCTCCATATGTTTATTCCTTTTTGTTCAAGGCTTTCTAATGTCCCACAGGGGTTTGTGTCCAAGTTAAAAGTTTATTGTCCTGTGCCTTCTCTGAATATGCACAGAATGCATCAGGCTCTCATAACCATTAACAACCAACTGAAGGGGAGAATTTATTTATCTTTTTAATCAATTAAGCTGCTGATAAAGGATTAGCCTTCCATTTAGGAAGATCAGTTTCATTATGAATTACACTGCTTCAGATTAGCCTGACTAACTCTGCCTCAGTTTCACACTAAAAATCCTGGGTGTGATGAAGATGTCAGAAGTTTTAGGCTATGATGAGACCACTGAAGTATCTCTACCATGCACAGCAGGCTGCAGGATGCCTGTCCTGAGAAGCTGGGTTCTGCCCTCCCTGACTCCAATGGCTTCTTCACCAGGTACTCCATTTAGTTGGCCTGGGAAGAGAGTCCTGGGCCAGGGGAAGAAAATACTATACATATTTCAAAAGCATCTCATAATGCCAAAGGGGGAAATCTTGTTACAGTGCACTCCAAGCAGCCTATTCAAGGTAATCACATTTATATTTTTAAAATGAGACAGCATTCACAAAATGTCAGCATTGCAGCCAAGACATAAACAATGTTACCCAGGACATAGTCCAGAAGCAACAAAATGGTTTATGACACTTCCTGTCCTCAGAGTCCTCCTTTCTACTTCCTAATGAACTTTAATAAGAGGATGTACCAATATTTGTGCACAGTGATCTCCAGGCTGGCCACTTCATATAAATGCTTTTCTCAATAAACACCATGCAAGGTGGAAAATTAAAGATAAATGCCAAACTTCTTTCTCTATAATTTAGTTAATTATATCCCAAAATAGAATCTGCAGTAGGTTTTTAAATGTTTATTTTTCCAATGAAGATATTTTTTGTAAAATAGATGTAAATTTGCTTTTTTTGTTTATCCATGAATTTATTTAATTACTCAATAGTAAAAGATAGGAGATAGAAAGTAGTTCTGAGTCAGCTAGAGGTTTTGGAGAAACAGTTGCAGGAGTTTTTTTGTGCAGAAGTGGTGGTGAGCTTTCAGGATAGGAAACAGCCTAAACTGAGGGAGCAATGCAAGGGTATTTCTTTCGCTGATGAATTGAGGCAAAATAGACCTGAAGAAAAGAATTTGACTTATTTTCATTTGAAAAACATCAAAATATGATGCTGACAATACACTCTTCATTTCAGAATTACTGCTTCTAATGTTGACTAAACACAAGCATAAGTTAACATATGCTTTTAACCGTGAAAATAAACATATCTCAGCAAAGTAATTAAGTCACTCTTATATGCCTTCTTGAATAAGGATGAAATTCTGAACTTCATTCTGCAAAATGCTTTGGGGCAAAATTTTGAAAATTAATCTGAAAGTGTCAATATACCAGCATCACACTTTAATGAATTTGTATAGAGATAAGCGAAGAACAATGGATTCAGGATTTTCAGGCACACCATTGCTGAGAACAAAAACTACTATATTTTAAGACACACAATGTATTTCTAAAAAGCTGTCCTGGCAAAAATGAGATTATATCATAGCCTGGAACTTACCTTGTGCTACGGCATGAGTTTAGCAAAGCCTTTTGCAATCAAAACTGAAACAACAAAGTCAGAATTGCCTCTCTATAGTAACAGTGATCAGTTCTCAAGAAAGCTGAAAGTTATTGTGGAAGCAGGACGATGTCATAATTAGATTTATAAGCTGCAAATAAATACCCACCCAACCCCCCTCCCCACCAAAAAACCAACCAACAACAAAAAAAATCCGGAAAAACCCAAAAACAAACAAAAAACCACACACACATACAAAAACAACAACAACAAACAACAACAAAACAAAACAAGCAAAACAAACCAACACCCACGTAAGACTTAAAATGAAAGAGAAATTTCTAGAGTGACAGATATGTTGGTCAAGACGCCTACCTATTTTCTATAGTATTTTACATATCAAAACATTTTTCTTTCTAAGCTTCAAGCACTGATTTGTCTTTCATTTTGATGTGGCTTTCAAAAAAGACAAGGCATTGTAGTCAGACCTCAGTATGAGGTCTGTAATATGCTCTGATGGGCAAAGCATTTCTGCTGTCTTGGTCTCACAGCCATTTATTAATGGATGGGCTGATAATGCTTATTATGTGCCTGAGATAACCTCAAAAGACCAAGCAAATACAGCTAGAGTCAAATACTGTCTGTTCTTGTGAAGGTTTCTTAGCAAGAAATTGGATTTTCAATGCAAAATATATCACATTTTTGAAGAAAGAAACAACCACACCTCTGAGAGCATACTAGCTGTAGAAGATGTTTGGGTAATAAGCAAAAGCACACCTCATGTCTTCAAAATGATTTAATTAATCAAAGGGCAAAGAAATCAGCATCTCACTGAAACACAGTATTCCCTATCTTTTATTTCTGATTTACATGCGGGCAGGAAATAGTAGTTTTGTAGTTATTATCTGGTAAGAGGTATAGACAAAAATACAGTCATATCATTCAATGAGTTGATCCTCTTATTTCCCTTGTTAGTATTTAATCATATACTTCAAAAGAATTTCTGAAAACACAGGTTTTCCTAGTACCATTGCACCTAAAGATATACAGCTATGTTTCATACTGAAGAATGTTTATTTGTATCCAAATGTATGCTTCTGAATTAAATTAGTCTTGGAGGCTTACTCCTCTGCCAGCTGCTATTTGTCCTGCAGGAAAACAACTCCCCGAAGAAATGCAAATAATTCATGGTTCTTGAGGGCTTTGGGACAATTACTCTGCCATCTGAGTTCTCAAAATTGCAGTAAGTAGGTTATACAGCCTTGGCATCATCATTCCATATGGCTGCATCTGAAATAAGATGCTTAGGTGGGTTATAAAGTGACATAGTTTGAATACACATAATTGTGTCTTAAGCTCAGCTGCAAGCCCTGGGCCACCACTGGTTCAATAAGGGATCAGACATGGGGCAATTAAATTCTGTGAACATTTTATTATCTGGGAGCTGAAAGTCTTTAGCTGAGATTAGACAACCACGTATCTTCACAGATTACAAACACTGCTCTGATGCACTGCTGCTGCGTTATGCAAAGAATATCATCTCACATCACAGGTAAAACTGAAAGGAAAGTAATGTGAAAAGGTAATCTCAGGAGACACTAAAAGGCAGCATTGATTCTGTGCTTTACACATGGGAGCCATTATATAGGGCTACTTTTGTAAAAGCTACATGAGCAATTAAGTGAGAATAAGGATGAAACCAGTACCTTTTCTACCATAAAATATTTCTGTGTTGACAGAATGCATTTTTCAGTGGACAATGCTTTCCCACAAAACTCCTGTCCAGCTCTTGTCAACTTTTCCCACTTCATCTGACAGAATTAATGTAAGAGAAAGGAGATGCCTTTTTGCTATGTGTTACTGCATTCTTGTCTTAAACTGGACTGACCTGCCCAGCTCTTTCTGAAACCTCACCAAGCTGTTTGGGAGAATGTACCGTGGGGGCCAGAAGTTACAATAAATTTTTATGCTGTTCTCCCCATCATTACCTTTCACTTTTTGAATGCTTTATGTGATCCCCATGGGATGGATTACTATGTGCACTGGGAAGTCCCAGATCACAGAATATTTGGGACTTTTCTGCTTTCACACGTTCCTCTCCTTTCCCTTCCTAATCATGGCATAATTCTTAAAGTAATTACTAATTTACTTTTATTTTAAGATACTCTTAATTTGATTATTCTCATTATTCTTGCAATATTTATTCCTTTCTTCCCCCTTTAAAGTATTTTTATAAAGGATTTTAAATGCAAGACGACTTTGCAAATGCAAATTTTAACAAAAATTAATGCAAATCAAGATTTATTATTCAAAATTAGATTACAAGTTTATTCATTTTTAAGAAACAAGTATTCTATCTACTTCACAAGAACAGTTTTTCGATCTTGGACTGTGTTCTGAGGCACTTACCATTCAGTCTTGACTAAAGATACAAGAACCATGAATCAGTAAGGGAGGAAAGGGGGAAACATATTTCTTTTCCCCCAAGCAACAGCAACTTGACTATGAAGCACCTGTGGTGCCATCGATTATGCTGAACATGTGAATAGATTGCCTTTATTAACAAATATGATTCAGAACCACAGATTAACTGTTTTCTGGAGCACACAATATCTGGTATTTTTCACTGTGATATCAGTCAGAGCTTTAACAAGTATTTCTTCCCAGTTTCCTAAAGAAATATATTGTTTAATATAAGCTGGAAGTGCAACCACATCAAATGATGGGACAATATGTAAGGGATTTACAAAATTTAAAGAAGAAAAGAAAGGCAGAAATTGTAGAAGATAAACTGATTTAAGTCCTTAAGAAGCTCTAAGGAAAGAATGCCCCTGAAAGGGTGTTGGGGATTTTGTCAGGTCCATCACAGATATGCCTTGTTCCAACACTGCGCTGTATTGTAACAGCTATCATCCCATTTTCTATGGATATTTCACAAGATTTACTGAAAAGGCATTGGAAAGGGTGCATACAGCAATGATACTGGGGGTTACTGTTTCACAAAAAATATGAGGTTGGAGATGATTCAAAAGTCAAACCACTTTGAGTCTGTATTTTCCAATTCGGAGCTCCCAAGGTAGACATTCCAAACTGCAAGGGAGCATACAAAAAAACGTGGCCTGGTTTCCAGTGGCACTAAACACCCCAAGGAACACAGGAGTGCATGTGTTCATGTCTATGAAAACTGGAATGCATGCTTTGCCCTGAGGCTAGGCACCTACTTTGGGGTAGCCAAAATCTGGGAGGTTTTTCTTAGTTCAAGGTAGTTTCGCAAAATTAATACAAAACATCGAACAACCAAAAAGGTGTTCTAGGCTCATCTCTGGTTATCTGATTCCTTAAAATAGTTGCAGGCAATGGAAGCAATCAGGAGCTGGAAAGACTTGTATGGTGTATTTGGTTATGTGGCCAGGCTTTGGTAGCAAAGGGGAGTACAGGGGTGGCTTCTGTGAGAAGCTTCCAGAAGCTTCCTCCACGTCTGACAGAGTCAATGCCAGCCGGCTCCGGGACAGACCCACCGCTGGTCGAGGCTGGGTGATGATAGCAACAGCTCTGTGACAACATATTTAAGAAGGAAAACAAGAAGTCACTAGGCAGATGTAATTGCAGACAGGGGAGAGCGAAGTGAGAACATGTGAAAGAAACAGCCATGCAGACACCAAGGTCAGTGCAGAAGGAGGCGGAGGAAGTGCTCCAGGTACCAGAACTGAGATTCTCCTGCAGCCCATGGTGCAGACCATGGTGAGGGAGTTGTGGCCCTGCAGCCCATGGAGCCCATGCCAGAGCAGGTGGATGTCTGAGAGGAGGCTGTGACCCCATGGGAAGCCCATGCTAGAGCAGGCTCCTGGCAGGGACCTGCAGAACCGTGGAGAGAGGAGCCCATGCTGGAGCAGGTTTCCTGGTAGGACCTGTGACCCCTTGGGAGACCCACGTTGGAGTTGGCTGTGCCTGAAGGACTGCACCCATGGAAGAGTGATCCAGGTTGCAGCACAGAGAACTGCTGCGTGTGGGACAGACTCACACTGGAGAAGTTCATGGAGAACTATCTCATGTGGGAGGAACCCCACGCAGAAGCAGGAACAATGTGTGATGAACTGACCTTAACCCCTCATCACCCATATCCTTGTACCTCTGAGGGGGAGATGGTAAAGCTGGGAATGAGGGGGTGGGGAATGTTGGTTATGCCTTCCTCAGCAGCTACAATTTGCTTTCTTGCAAAGCCATATTTGGGAGAAGTTCCCTTTGGGCAGCTGTTCTTGTATGGACAATACACCAGTTTGTCTCTTTCTGCCTTCCAGTGATATCCTCAAAGTATCCGATATTCCCAGATGCACTCCAGGCCATGAGATATGAGTCCTCAGTTTCATGTCGTGAAAATGTCACTCTCACAGATCTGACATTTTGCTGACATTATCTCAGATATTTTGAGTACAAAAAAAAAAAGAATAGAAACCACAGAAAAAAATAATTCTTATGTCTTTGAACCATCATCTGGGCCAAGGCACCGTATGGTAGACACACTTCGCTGCAGAGTGGCAGTGTGAATACAGCCCAGTTGGTACCATCAATCCTGGAGCTCATTTCCTGGCCTTCCAGCACCATGAGATGTGCCACATCCTTTACCCTTAGGCAGATGATAGGTCCGCATCTGTTTAATTTACCAGCACAGGTGCAATCAACAAGACCAATAATTTACAAGGACCAAAAACATATCTGATGTTTTCAAGAGAGCATGAGGACCTACACAGCCAAATCAAATACAAAATAAGCATTGCCTTAGCTGTGAATCCTCAGGTTTCAGGGCAGCAGTCAGCAAAATTCCTGCGATTAGACAGAAAGTACCACGCTACCCATGTTTACACAACAGGCAATAGCCCGCAATGGTTTCTCATCTTCCTGAGTACAAATCTTCACACCCCACTATCTGGATTGAGTCTGGCAACTTCTGTGATCCTAATATTGGCATCAAGTCATGTTTCTGTTCAGCCAACATATCTCTCAACACACAATGGTCAAATTATTGTTCTGCTACTACTGGTCTCTTCGAAGTTGGTGAATGTAAAGCATTAACCTATTTCCAGTGTGAGATACCATATGATCAAATTAGAATATGTAAATTCTCACAAGAGTTTCCTATGAAGCATGAATTTGCTGTTAACAAGTGCTTCCTGAATGAAATAAGTGTTTTTAACTCCCCTTAGGGAGAGTAGGAGACATTAAGCATTTCAGGATTAGACTTGAGCCCCTCAGTCCTTGCCTGTCTCCTGGCAAAATATGTCATCTAGCCTAAATACCAAAAGTTCAGCTTGTCAACCACCACATGATCCTCCTGCAATTGAAACACATTGGCAGAGAATTGTTGGATCAAAGGTAGGCATCTAAGAATATGGTCTAATGTGACTTAGTTGTCTACATTCTCTTCATCAATCATGAAGGAAATAGAAAGCTCTACAGAGAAATTTAATTAAGTCTAGTGGCTAGGACTGGTTTTCCATCAATTCTGTAGGACTTCCACAGAGACTTATCTCAGACATTAACAAGTACAATCGATGTTTACCACTAAGCGAGGTGAATCCCACCACCACTTACAAGATTCAGTAACTTCATCGGTTGGACTGGACTGTGTTGCAGGTAAATTCTGCATGGTCCTCACCATAAAAGGAGCTTTGCAATTTGCTACTGTTGTTCCAGGGATGCTTGTACATTCCAACCTTGCTAGCTGACTTGGTAAAAAATATTATTTCTGCAAAAAAACCTCACTTTGGCATTATTTTTAGACCACCACCTGACACCAAAACCACCCTCATTACGTCAGCATTTCTTCATGTGGGAATTGGTCAGCAGCACAAAGGCCAATCAATGGCATAAATGAGCTGAGAATGTTGGATTACAGCTGAGACCCTTAACCCAGGACATGGGCCTTCCTCTGCCTACATCCCAGGTCTTGAAGGTTGCCTCGGGCACAACTGTGGGACCCAGTGCCCAGGGCTCAGTACCTGCTGCAACCTTGGCCTGAAGCTATACCAGAGTAAGCTCCAGGTGCACACACCCTCACACACAGCTGGAGTCACTTCTTTCCTCTGCTTCCCTCCTCTCTTCTTCAAGCTAATTTCCTTAACAAAACCAGCTGATGCCAGAGATGGAGGAGGAGGGATCACATCCTGCAGGAGCATCTCCTCATTGCACACAGGAACGAGGTCAGAAAGGGAGCATGAGTAGGAACGTGCTGAAATTTCTCTTCAGGAAGGGAAAAGAAAAGGAATAGAAAAGAGAAAAGATGGGACTCCAGTTCCCATATTCAAGTCCTCGGGAACAATTCACAAAGACTTCTGGGAACATAATTTTTTCTCCTGATCCTTTTCCTCTGTTGGCTTGGGTGCTCCTGTAGGACACAAGAGATAAGGGTGTTAAACTACTGATGCTGAGAAAGGAGTCAGATCTCCCACTTCATAGGCACCTCCTGGTATTTACATACTATGCTCAAGCACTGAGCCTATAACTGTGTGTTAAAGGGAAGTAACCACAACTGCATTTAGTGAGAAATCAAATCTTTACATCATGTACTGTATGTTTTTGGAGAATGCTGATTGAATTCAGGACCTTAGAGTTTGCAGCGAAAAAGATTCTTATTTTCAGGACTGTCAAGGGGCTAAGGCATCAACTAACCATAAATTGCTCAGACTGGAGAAAGTTTTGTCATAAAGGGGAACTTCCAAAGGATGACTCAGGTACCCTAGAGTTCAGTGAGGTCTAGATAGGTGGGTTTATATTGAAACTTTGGACTTTGGGGAATTTCAGGCATGTAATTTTTCCCGTAGTGTCCAATCCCTTTGTGCAATTTTCATATTGCTTGAAATGGAAACTATCTTGCAAAAGAAACAAGAGAATATTTAAAATTAACATGGAGAACAATGTACTAGAAGGACATAGAATCTGAGTAGAGTGGGAGAAGAAATTGAGCAAAAAGGTTTGAGAAAGGCAGAATTAGGATGGAGTGGGAGAAAATGAGAAGAATTATAATTAAAAATAAACTCAAGTCAGTTCCCATGGTGAAAGCTCATGGCTAGTAAGCTGATTGGCATCTTACAATTCTGCCAGGGTATTACAGAAACAGCATTTGAAGTTACCATCATGTGTTTCATGTGTTTCGTAATCATGTTTGTTAATTGGAAGATGCAAGATTTCATCTACACTAAGCTTTAGTACTTTACCACTAAAGTCTAATTAGTAAATCTTGGAAGGAAAGGAAAGCAAGCTGATGCTTTGCTCAACAAGCTTCAATGTACAGTCAGGATTAAATGTCAGATAAAGCCACTGCTTTATTAATTTTCACTTTACTCTGAAACAAAATATATGAACCATGCAATTATTTAAAAATCCTATGAGCATTAAATTCTCCCCGTCTCTTACTTCTTCCTCATCATACTTTCACCCCCAGCAGTAAAAAACAGTCTCTCCTGCTAACCTGCAATAAACTCTGCTTAGAGCTGCCTTTAAAGGAGGTCCACCGAAACTTAAAAATAAATGAGACAAGACTAAGATTAATAAAATAGGCAAGGATAATTGCTCATTTTGTTATGACCCAAATTCAATCCATTAAGGGAAGAGTATAAGACTCCTTTCTAGTTAAATTGACTGAAACATTCCGCAACAACAGAGAATAATAAAGCACAATTAAAAGTGAAAGTGACCTGGAGCTTTAAATACCCAAGAACCGTGGTAATGGAACAAGAAGGCCATTTAAAGGTCAGCAGCTTATAAACAATGTCCTCAGAGCAATTTCTCAAGAAGAAAATAATTTCAGATGAGCCTACTGAGTAATTTATAAAAAAGAAGGCTTCTCTCATCCTGGAGGAAGCCAAGCAAAATTAAATGCCTACTACGAGGCTCTGGCAGCCATTGTTTCATGTCTTATGTTCAAGAGGAGCTACTCCAGCTGGCATTCAGTGGGATCATCTGGCAGGGTAAATCTCACAATACCATGCTTACAGAGTCACACATTTCCCAAAACATTTGTTCCTTTGGAGATGACATCTGGGCCGCAGGCCATGAACTCTGCCTGCACAGCAGGCAGGGGTTACCTGAGTGCCTGCACTGCTGCAGAGCAAGAGGCAAAAGGAAACGCTGATGCTCGCAGTTCTCTCTGGGCAATGTGGGAAGCCATGTCCGTCAACCCCTTTGGTTCTCTGCTCAGCTGTGCTTCTCTGGCATGTCTTCTGTGGCCTCTCATGCACACACACGTCCCAGCAGATCCTGGGGACTGGCACCTGCTGCCAGCCTGCACAAGGAGTGAGTGTCCTGGCACCGCTGCGGAAGTCTCCTGTTCTTCCTTGCTAAGATCAGTTGTCCTGGACGCACTGGTCTATGACTTCGAAAATTTGCCTCCACAAGTGAAAATACGGAAGTCATTATAGAAACCTAATGTAATTCCTCATATTTATAGAGATCCTGCAAGTTCCAAAGGAAAAAAATCCTTCTTCACTAGGAGCCTTTTTTCTCCCTTCATTTTTCAGACTTGGAAGGTAGAACCCCATTCCAGCAGGGTCTGTATCCCAGAGCTGGAAATATAGATTTTACCCAAAAACCATTAATTGAATGTGTAGGAAAATAAGGCAATTCATATAAGCATCCATTGTAAATCTGTCAAATAATATAAAGCTGGAAAATTATTTTTCATCCAGGCAGGCATATTGAATACAGCAGTCCAACAATAACTGTGTTGTGACAGCACCCACAGCAAAAACTACTAGAAAGGACTTGCAGCATCCAGCAAGTTATTCTGCATCACTTAAATCCATATCCAGGAGAAAAAATTAGTGATCTTATGTATTTATTTAGCCTGTGTTATATCTCAGTCATCAGGGAACACACCTCATAACCCAGTGTCCAGAGAAAAAGACAACAGGATACTTGGCACAAGGTATTAGCATGTGTAAGGTGTATTTTATGTTTTATGCAGCTTCATCAAAACTGACATAAACCAGTCATTTCTAAAATCATCTAATGACAGAGAAAAATTATACTGAGGCTTTTGATGAATTCTTTGCAGACGTGTCTTAATTTAAGAGTTAGCATAATAGTAAAGTTGCCCTACACAGCACAGGTTTCACTGACTATTTATGGGCATTTAATATTTCATTAGTTCTTTTTCTGAATGCCTTTCTTCTGCTGTGTTCATTCTGTAGTTTTTCCTCCATCTGCCCTCTTCCATCCTTTTGCACAGCACAAGTTCACTGAATATTTTACTCCCTGTTCCTTTCATAGTCTCTTTCATCCAAGCAACACATCAACCGAATGACTTGAAGCTCGTTCCCCCTATGTTCAGGTTAGTCAAAAAATTAGCTGGAAGACATCAGCCACTTTGCTGTAACTGTGTGTTGCCTGTAAAGTAACATGTGGGGGGATTTAAACATGACATTGTGTAGTGCTATTTCAAGAAAAATAGTCTCCTCTGCATTTTCTACTGGTGCAGTTCACTTACAGCAGGCTGGCCATGTGCCCATTATGCACAGACAGTGCATGCAGAGTCATAGGAACAGCTGATCAAACACAATCAAGATAAATTCAACCCAGTACATTTTCCGTTGTCTATAAAAGAAATTTGGTTTTTATAGATTTTGTCTGCATCTCTCTTCTGAGCCATAGGTGTAAAAATAAGGCAGGAAACTGGGCAGATTTTCTTCCCTCAAGACTGTAAAATCACTCAATAAACCTCTTCCTATAATAAAAGCCTTAAAATGATGGTTGAAAACCTGGCCCCACTGGAGTCAATAGTAAAACTCCCATTCACATCAGGAGCAAGTGACTTCTGCGCTAATGAAAGCCCTTTAACAGTACTGGGTATGCTACACAATGACTCCATATAATAACTTGCTGTAAAACACATGTTTTTCTCCAGATAAGGTTTCACATTTTTTTTGCTAATAATACATTTTTAAAAATACTGATTTCTTCCATCAATAAAAGACAGTCAATGTATAAATGCACATTAACACTAAGCAGCAAAAGGACTTCTGAAGACAGCATGGAAATGAAGCTGCAGGTTGAATGTTACATAGGCCAAATGGAATGGTCAAGGCTGTTTTAAGTCTCTGCTGGCAGTTGGTATATCTGGGACCAAAGTAAATGTTAAAAGCATTATTGGCCAAGATGGACTCACACTGACATCCGGCAAATTTGTACAAAACTAGGAGGAATTTGTAGTCTTTGTCTGTGTCTACCATTTCGATTTAGACTAACCAAAGCATACATGGTAAGTACCCAGACAGAAAAGACAAATTCCAGTATATTGCCTGCAAAATGCCAGCACAAAAGGATTTTAGAGAGAGAAATTCACATTGTCAGCTGTCAGTTCGCAGTGCGGATAAATCCTGGCGTGTAATTGCAGCATTAGTCATGCTGGCTAACAAAGGCATCACAGAGCAGGTGGGGGACCAACAGTGGAGAGCAGAGAGGTCATCAGCTGTCTGAGGCACCAGCTTTCCTCACCAGCCTCCAGCGCCAGCTCAGCAAGCAGGATGAGGAGCCCAAGCTGGAGAGCTGTGCTTGCTGCTGCCCTCTCTGTGCCCCACCATTGGCTTGTCCAGGGCTGGCTGCCAGCCCTGCTCCCCTCACGGGCAGCTCACGTGGGCTCAGGTCCTCTTGCACCACTTGTCCAGCACAGAGGGGACACCAGTGATCCTTCACTTTGAAGCTGTAACTGTGTCAGTGATCTCTTGGGTTTGGAACAGGATGGAAGAGGAACAAAGGAAAAAAGCTTTTCCAAAACAGCCACATATCTGAGATGGGCTGCTTCTGAATTCAGCCTTTGGGTTAACAAATGTGTGCCACTGCAAAGGTGGGATGAAACTCACTTCCCCACACCCAGAAGACTCTTTTGAAGAAATAGCCCTACACATTTTTTTTTCCAGTAAGTCAGTACCTAAGTGAGGGCTTGAATCTGGAAATATAGTCCTCATAATGAGTCCATCAGTTTGTCAAGAGTAGCAGGAGAAGACTATTTCTGATAGCGGCATCTCTTACACTGTCATTGTTTGCACCTATGCTGATCAGAATTGCAAATATGGGACTATGGGAATAACCCATGAAGTGATGTGCTAGATTTGCCATCACCTGAAGTCATTAAATAAAGTGCAGAAATCTTTGAAAAACACATTCTAGCTCGATCAGAGGACAAGTCCATGTCATGGGCCTCCATTGTGCAGCTGAAGGATATGACAACAACAGCTCTTGTGGGTATTAAAAGTCATGAGTATTTGAATCTGCTTTACCAGAGTGGTTTGGATTTCTTTTAATTCTGAGATTTTTGGGGCTTTTCAGCATTCATATTTGTCAGCTTGAAGAGTACCATCAAAAACAAAGGTACAAAGCCAAGCCTTTCAGGATATAAATAGATTAATAGTTCCCAGAGGGAAAGGTACCTGAAAGACCCAGGCTAATTCTGAGCCATTCCAGAAGGATGCCATTAGACAAAGCCTTCCCCAAATCCCACTGTTAAGGGCATTTGAGGTGGAAAGAGGTATTGGCTACAAGACAGGCACTCAAAGGACACGACCTAGGGGGGTAAAAAGTTCAGAAGTGTTTTATAAGGAGCTAAAAGCATCTGAGGAGAGCAGCTGTTTTAAAATAAAGAATAAAGGCAGGAAGACTGAAGACTGAAGACTGTTTCTTTCAAAGCTTCGAGAGAGTTGATACCGATGAAGAAAGTGCTTCTGCAGGCCTAAGTGGAGCACCCAGCATCGCATGAAACATAACAAACCTTCAACATTGCTCCGGTGTCCTCTTGCTGCTGAGCACTCACTGTGCCCAGGGGGAGGAGCCATGCCAATTTATCCATCTCAGATTGCAAATTCCAGCTGGAAGCAAAGATTTTTGTTTGCTTTTATTTCTGTCTAGTCACCAAGATCATAGTGTTATAAAGAGGGAGAGATTCTCAAGAGCTACAAATAAAGAGTCTGCCTCAACACCAGCTGATCCTGCACAGAGGCAGACATCACGGGTCTCTCTGCTAGCACATCGTGCAGGAATAGGATGATAGGCCTGCAGAATCTCAACCTTGCAATGAAGTGTGCAAGGGATTCACACCGAATCCGTATGAACCCTGCAAAACTGTAACACGACGCCCAAACAAGGTCTTTACTTTCCTTTCATATCTAGCACAGTAATGCTCCTGAGACACTTGCAGAGGCACTGCTACAGCAGAACTCAGTAGCACACACAAAGTAATACGAGGTAATCTACATGATTAATCAATAACATTTCGTCCCAAATTGTTAGGGCTTTTGTCCGATTTTTGATTCTACCAACACACTAATGAACAGTTGGTCTCTTAAATCATCCCCAAGCCACACTGGCAAAATATTGGAGCTTCCCTGGCTGTGGATAGGGAGGAGGATTTTGGGAAGGTCATTAGTTAAAAGTGCAACACACACAAAGAGCAGCCTCAAATTTTGGACTTGATTACTCATGTCAGACCCCTTTGGAGTCCCATAAAGAGCCCACAAAACCTGACATTTCTGGGATGATGTAGAGGGAGAAGGAAGAGCAAGAGTGAGGAGAGAAGAAAGGAGGGGCTGAGAAATCCATTTTCCATGGTAATATGATCAAGAAGAGTGGGAAGAGAAGGGCCGTGCTCCAAAGGAGTTAGAGAAAAAGAGGTTCAAATACCATGAATGAGGAGATGTCATGGGCTGCCCATTTTTTTGGAGCCAAGAAGGAGGTAAGAAGAGGATTTGGACCAAAGAGGAAAGTAGCATATGTGAAAGAAAGAGTAGGGGAAGCTGGGGAAGTGGAGGTGGGGACAAACAAGAAGGAAATGGTATTTTTTTCTGGGCAATCAGTGAATCCTTCTTACAGTTTACAGAGAATATTGCCTTTCCTTGGAAAAGCTGGTACATCCTCTGGAGGCTGATAGCTTTTCAGCAGTGAGGTGCCCCGTGTACCAGAGCACTTTGGTGCACAAACAAGCAATGGATTTGTTTACACATTTCTCCAATCCATTGACAAAAACCAGGATGGTTGCAGCAAAACTGCTCCCTGACACACCTTGCCTGGAAGAGGAGCCTCACAGTAACCCATCAATGGGCTGCTCTGTGGCACAGACCAGCAGGCTGGGAGGGGAACCACACCTCTTCTGCCCATGGATTCCTGAGAGATCCAGGTCAGTGCCAGTCAGGAGTGCCGAGTTCTGTGCATGCAGGTACAACATCTGCCTTGAATGCACCTGGCATTTAAATGCATAGGACTGAGGTTGCTTGTAGTCTCTCTGGAGACAGTTCTGCATTTGTCCAGCCCTTTACCATAACCTCACCATAGCCCCTACAATTCCCCAGCATCTTGACAAAAACATCTTGTTTCCTCCTCTGAAGAATGCAGCAATATAATTAATAGTAAGAGCTACCCCACAACTGTATGCATGCTCTCATGTTCTCAGCCAAGCAAATCTTTCATTTTGTCGGGTAATTTCTTTTTAATGTGGTGGTTGCTATTATTTCTTGATAGTGATAAAAGACCTGAAGCAAAATTCTTTTCAGAGAATTCAAGAGGAAAAAAAAATCTTTGTTGGTGAAAGGAGTGTATTTAATGCATGCAGAAGGTGTTAATTAAAAATCCTTAAAGCTGACATTATAGCCCTAAAAATTATGAATATTTTGAGTCTTAAATGTCTCAGTTATCATCACAGAACATGTCTGCCATGGCACCCATTTCTTTGGCCTGAGGCATTACTATAAAATTAAAAATGGGCATTTGGAGCTGGTAAGCTTTGATCTAATTGAGTATGTGGTACGATCAAACCATAATATCCCCATGATTTGCTGATCTCATTCCTCCCTCCTGGCAAGGCTTTGTCAAGGGATACTAATGGACTCTTATAACTTACTGATGTTTTACAAAGTAAGCTGATTTTTGTAACTTACTTGTGTGTGTGAGCTTAACAACCCACACCCCACCCCACAAGAAAAAACCAACACCTCACCTGAAATTTCCGTATGAACTAAAGGGCGGAGTGAGCTTTCTAGCTGTTATAATTCAGTAGGTATGACATTTACCTCTCCATGTTTTTCTGCAGCTGGCTTAGTGCACACCACACTGTGCAGAGTTGAAAATCAATTAATTTCAGAAAAAATTTCTTTTTACACACTCTCTTCTGTGGATCCAATTTCTCATCTGTTCAGGGAATTCTTTTGGCATGAGCAGAGGTGAAACTGATGAATATTAAATTTCTGCAGTTTTAAAGAGAGTAGTGCTTACCTGAGTTTCAGTGAAATACAGACGTGTTTATACATCTACCTAGATACATACATTTAATATATGTATGAAGACATGTCCGATGCATAGGTTTTTTGTTAATTTATAGACAGAGGTTCGAAATTATAAAAAAAAAAATTAGCCTTTGAGAGATCAGATAGAAAAAAAAATTACTTCTGCAAATGAGAAGTGGCATCAGTCATCAGTGGAAGGAGCGTACAGAATCTGAAACAGCAAAGCAATTGAACATGAAAAGTTTGGCATAGAAAAGAAGGGTGAGTAATTTAAACCCACTCAGGAACAGGTGTGACTTGTTCATAAACCAGTTCGGAAAAAAAATAGTTCAATTGCTCCTCTCTGGTAAATAACAAATTACCATAGTAACTCCATTTTCAAACAACATATGTATATATTTTGTTACAGAAAAGCTTGAGTCGAAAGCTGCATTTTACTACCACACCATGACTACTTTTCTAACTTCAAGATCCAAATCTATGAACATTCAGCTCCTTATTTACACAGACTGCCTCATCTATGATCTGCAAAGACCACCTTAAGCTTAACTGTATTGCTCAATCCATACTTAAAACACATTCTGCCTCTTTGTTGAGACCATTACATTGAGCCAATTCAGCCAATAGCTTTTATGATAGGGAGAGTAAATAGCTGTCATTTTGGGGGTGGATTACAAATGATTTTTTAAAATCAGATGGGTTTTTACAGCAATTACAAATAACCTGAGGCATATTCTTGTATGCAAGTGTGTATTTAACTTTATAATTGTATATCTATGTGGTGGTGGTGGTGGTTAGAAATTTGTAAGTGTTTTGATTCTCAAGAAGGCGGCAGGTTTTCAATTAATTTAACTGAGTGACCATACAGAATACAAACCTTTATGTAGAGCTACACAGCCCAGGCTGAGCAGGAGGAGTCCCAAACCCCACTGTTCCCCAGGCTTGTAGTGCAGCATCATACACTGACTCGCCTCCAAATCCTGCTCCAGACTTTGCAGTAGAAACGTTCATCAGGAGCAATCCATCTGCAGCGTGCAACGGTCGCATGATTTGTGATTAGTCTGTCTTTAAAAGGCGGCCAGTGTCAGTGCCTCCAGAGCTGGACTTGCAAACAAATACATAAGGGCTATGCAGCCTCAGCTAGGTAACATCCTTTTAACATCCTGAGTCTTTGAAATACGGATGATTTGGGTCTTGCACCCTGAAGAGTTACTGGTTTTGTGCAGACTCATACTGAGAGGCGTCTCACCTATTCAAATTAATCTGTCCAGGCTGAAAGTAGTCTCCAATTGGTCTTCAGACTTGGAGAGCTGATCAGAATCTGCTGTTGTTGACAGGTTTCCATTTTGCTATCAGCAACAAGTCAGAGTTTATTCAATGTTCCCATAGCCATCTGTTGCATCTATGATGGCAGTTTCAGTCTGGATCCTTCTATCCTATCCACGTTTATGTGATTCAGATGGCCAAAAATATCAGAACGGGCAGCAGCATAACAAACACTGACACTTTCAATTTGAAAAGTGTCTTTGAAAAGTATGCCAGAAGGTTGGCCCAATAAAGATAAGACATGTATGCAATTGTAAGCTCTGGTTCCCCATCCTCTTTTTTCTAAACAATAAATGAAGAAGATGAAGTAGAAAATATAGGCACTTATTCCTTAGCCAGTCTCATCTCATAGTTCATTGGAAATCATTTTTGCATGAAGAGATTCTCTGAACCAAAGCACTCAATCATCAATAGATGCAGTGAAACAAATCTCTTCTCATTCCATTGGAAATATGCAAACAGTAATACATCTCTTGCCTGAAGAATAATTCCCTGTTCATAGCATGGTAATTCGTCTCACAGAATTATCTTGCTTTACTTATTCATTCTAGAAGATTTTAAAGGAAAGAGAAGAAAAGGGGGGTAGAAGGAGGGAAAAAACAACAGCAAGCCACTCAGCAGCAGCGCAAACACAATTAAAAGTCCACCTGTGTCCAGTGACTCAAAACAATAGAACTGCAAAATGTTTTTCAGATCACTCTATGTGGGCTGCATCTATAGAAGAATTTTAGTCTGTGGAGGGTGTGCAGTTTTGAAAGTATCCCAGTTGTCCCGGCCTGCAGCACCTCGGGTGACATCATGGAGATGAGTGCAGTCCATGCATGTAAGCTGTGCCCGTCCCAGTGGAGCTAAACTGTCAGATGCCTTCCAGGGAAGCACCCAAGGCACTCTTGGGTGCTCAGTCCAAGCAGGAAGGTTAGAGATAGGCAGGGAAGGCCTCTTGAAATGCAGATAAACACCCAGTCCACAGCCTCGGCTCCTGGTCTTTTCAGATCCATTCCTCTTGGGTTGCACCACTTGTATAGATACAGGTTCTGCCACAGAGCTTTTCTTCAAAAGACTTTCTTGCATGGAGTGATTATGTCAGTTGGATTTTACTGATTTCTTTGGTTTCATTACCTACCTTTTCATCTTTGTACTCAGGTAAGAAATGTAATCCTGCACGGGTATAAAGTTATCATATCCTCGCCATAAACTGAGTGACACGATAACTTGTCTTGTCAGGTAGTTTTACAGTGCTATGCATCAGCTGAAAGGCTGAGAATGAAGCAAATAGTCCAAGGTTTTTTATATCTCCCCTAAAGCCACAAGGAGATGTAAGTACTGATATGAAATGACACTACATTTTGTTTGGGAAAATTTTGCAGAGTTGCTTTAGCCCAAGATGGCAGCTATTACGTAAGTAGCAACAACATGTTCTCTTGTAAACTCTTCATTTTCTCCTTTTTCATGAGGAACAAATGTACTTTGAGCTCAGTTAGCTCTCCCTTTAGATAATGAAAACAGAGCAAAGTGCTTAAATCAGCACATGAAACTTCCTGAGAAAAAGATGTAGGGGCCTGTCTTAAAACAGCCCCTCCCGACATCAGATAGATGCCTGAAGCATGCAGAGATGGAGAAAAATACAGTACTAGCAGCTGGAAATGGGACTAAGCCGAAGGTAAAGAATCCTTCCTTGCAGCATTTCTTTTTTAGCTTTGAATTTTCAACTTTGAAATTTGTGACCTTTGTTGAAATGACTGTCACACAGCCACAAAGCATCACCTCTGTCCAGGACAGTCATCCCTTGGGCCCTGGCTTCCTGTATCTCCCATGGGCAGAACAGCAGCAGCGCAAAGCTACTTCTTTCCCTCACCTCAGAGCAAAATCTAGTGTGCATGGGTACCCCGACACAGCTGCTCTGTGAAGTACTCAAGATTATCACTAGCCATTTTAGTGTGAGAGACGTGCAGATGGAAGAGAAAAGAGTAATGGATCTGGTTGCTGTTCCTTGCCTCATTTTTCTGGTCATTCTTGAATGCTCCTTGGCCAAGAAGTTCCTCAGTTTTATTACAGGCAGTGCTTCATTGCAATCCATGAAGAACTTTTCTCACGATTCCTTATAGCACGTAGCTGATGAGTTATGTTGCTCAGGAAAGAGGAAAGTCGAAAGACACTTCAAGCTTCATAAATTTTTCTTGAAAACTGAATGATGAGACATACCAAGGAGAAGTGCTGCTTCAGATACTATTTCTCGACCTTTTTAAGCTGAAAATCACCACATCTTTGCAAAACACCACTCCTTTTCATTAACAGCCAAATAGAATTTAACCTAAGCTTTGAATAGTATTTATTAATTCTATTTTTCTTCATCCATATTGATTCTAATTTTTCCACTTTTTCACTTATTTGCATATGTAGAAATGTGTGCATTTTGAGAAAGTTTTTTAATGGATTTGATCTTTGGACCAAGTTTTGATGTCTCCTGTACCTCTCACATCCTTGGGAGCAGCAGGTTGTTAAACCCTTCTGAGTGTAGCTACAATCTTCTGTTGGAGACTGATTTTTATTCTCCTCAGAGACTACAAACAGTCAGGCTGCTGTAGGTTTTATGCTCACAATCACTTTTTTTAACCTCAGCTGAGAAGGGAAATCTCCAGTATCTCAAAAAAACTACACTCATTCCTTTCCTTTGCTCCAAATATTAGCTGCATTTTTAAACCTTTTCATTACAGTGACAGTAACCTCCTCGATAAAGCTTCTTGTGGGGGTGGTCCCACAAGGTCAACTCGGTCAGTTTGGGTTTCCTGATTTGGTTTTCCTTCATTCATCTACGTTCAAGACCAGCTTCCACAGTCACAACTTATTTTGTTCTGTAGCTTCTTACAGAGTGTGAAATTTCACCTAAAGGATCTCATGGCTGAGTCCCAACACTCTACAAAAAGCAACAGGAATTTCGAAACTACACATGGATTTTTCCAGATATACTGGCACATTATTAATTAAAATTCAAACAGAATTTTATCTCTTGCTCCAACAGCTGTAGAACAGCACAAGCTTTCTCATTCTCAGCATTTCAAGAGCACTTACGGAATTCCACGTCTGTCAGCCACCTTTGGAAATAACCAGCAAACCTAAATAACAGCTATCCAGATATCTTAAATTCTGACTTCAGTTCATTGATTCTATTTTGCTAGTACAATGTAATGGCACTGTGTCATTTTACTCTTTTCTTCATTCATAATTGCCCTTTTGATTTTGAAAATAATGCTTCTCACTGACTGCAATGTGAGCTGCATTCAGTTTGATATGTTATCTAAATCTGAGAAAATACTATAAAGCTCATGCAGCTCCTCTGAGGGACAGAATGTTCTCATTTCTTCAATTACTCACATTTGAATATAATGTTCACAAAGACATTTGCACTTGTTCTTCTTTCTTATAATTGTAAACCTTAAGATTAGCGTTGCTGTTTAAAATAAGATACATTTGGGTCAACAAGTCTTTCTAAACTTAATTTTCATCACTGAAGGTTACTCTTTGTGTTTGTTCTAGCTTTCATTCAGACATTTTAAAATGTTCTTGCAGATTTAGGTCCAATCTGTCACAGAGGTCCTGGCCTAATTATGGCTGTTGAAACACTACAACTATTGAAAACATCCTTCAAAGGGACATGGTTTTCACTAAACTCAGCAGAAATCTCCCCATTACATGCAGGGTCACTGAGCTGGGTCTCAAGCCCACCCACTCAAGCAAAACTATTCCCTTTGACGCTTCTGCTTGCAGCTCCACCCTCACGTCTGCACCAAGTCTGGCTGTGCCAGAGCTGGCCATGAGGAAGGACTGATGGGGTTCCAGTGCCAGCCAGGGTGGATTTCCAGATTTCACCAGCCAGGAAGCCTCACACATATAAACATAGCAAGGTAAAGATTTTTACCAATATTTGGAACTTACTTTTTAGCCCTTGAGTTTGCATATTTCTACCCTTGGTTTAGAATGGACATGGTGATGCTTTCCAGCTCCAGCAGGGCACTGCTGACCGAGGCCACTGCTGGCTGGAGAAATAGGACAGCAGACAGCACTGTCCCCCCAGGCTCACAGCGATATCCCCCGGGCACCCAAGGGACACAGGCACGCCTTCTCCATGGGTACTGCCCCACAATCTGTTTTACACTGCTCTGGGGGAGCAAAAGCTCCCCTCTTTGAGGCCTGTTTTCTGTTTTGTATGCGCACCAGCATATGCATGTGCTTTTATAATAGAGATTTATTACAGAAACGTGGCAAGCTTTGACAGCAAAAGGTAACTGTAAAAGAAAAAGTACAAATTATAGAAGAATTTCAAAAGCACGCAATATGAAGAAGGACACTACCGAATCAATGGCTGGAAATACAGAAATACAGATGTTTTATTTAAGCAGCGTGGTATTTAATGTCACAAACTGAAGGGAAATCCAACTGCAGAATAAATAAGATATAGCAAGTGGATTAAGGACATAGGTTTATGCACATAGCACACTTTTAAGTAGGAAAGATGTATCTATGTACATTTGAATCTGGATGCATGCATAAAAAGTTTGTTGGTTTTTTTTCACCCAAGGGTGTCGTTCTGAAATGCTCTTAATGAATCATTTATAGCAAATTGGTCATAAAAATCATACTTGAGGTCCAGCCTCAAGTAAAGAGTGGTTTTCTCAAGACTTGAAATAGTGTGTGGCAGCCATGCCTGGCCTGAATGGAAGCATCCTTTTCTTTCTGTTTAATGAATTGGGCTGTCCTGCTCTTTATGCAGAGCAAGTACAGCCAGTCTGAGGCACATTTAAGCAAAACCATGCCGGCAGTTATTTGCCTCAGATGAAAGAAAATCAGGCCAGCCTTCAATGTCTTAGTGGGGTTGTGGCTGCATATCCTTTTTCAGTTCCCCAAAAGTTATGTTCTCATTAAAATGCCACCTTACAATAATTCTCTAATGTACTGGCTTCTGCCTTTATTAGCTGTTGAACTAAAGCTAGTAATGGAAAAACAGATTACCTTGAATTTACGATGGGCTAATTCCATTCCTTCTAGCCACAAAGATAAATCACCATTTGTTTACAACTGAAAGACCAGTGATTTTTAGCAGAATGAAGAATAGATGGGAAAATATAGTTTTAACTCTTGGCACAGATTGTTTTGAGGCCCCAAAGCAACAATGTCGTCAACAAGTAAAACATAAAATCAAGCTCTGGTAAAGACCAATGAACAGTGCTTTCAAATTGCACTTCTTTTAGTTAGTTGAATATCCCACCATTTACCTCTGAAAATGGAATTTGGCCCATGAGGGGTTCTCTGACATAAGGATATTGTTAAAGGAAAAGTGAAATCTAAATCAAATAAACAAAAAAATGTAGGAGAGGTAGTAGTAGAAATTATTATAAAGTCAGGAGTAACTAAAAGTTACCAGATCACAAAGTCACAAACAAAGTTTCCATAGATCATCTCTGGGACAAATTCTGTTATTGCTATTTTTTTATCTTGCTTTAAAGCACATATAGAAAAAGGCAATGAATAAGAATGTTATGCAGTGTCCCTTACTGAGTTAGTATAGCACAGGAAGAGGTCCCACTTTCATAGGTATAGGAAGGAAGCAGGGATTTATTATCATATGTTAGAGAGATAATGATGAACCCAGATTTGTAAGAATAAGCAGCAAGGTTGTATGTGAAGAAAAAAATTCTGAAAATACATTTAGAAAATTTTCCTAAAGGCTTTTTTTTCCACCTGTTAAAAAAAACTAATTCTGTAGAAAGTAGATGAAAAATATGTCAAAATGATCAGGTTCTAGAGTAACAGAGTTTTATTTCTTCTGCAAATTAGTTTCTATACGTATACAAATCTAATTACCTATACCTTTCTTTTTCTTTTTGTTTTCCAGCAACACTGATTTATCTGTTCTTTTTTTACCAACTGGTAAAAGAGTAGCTACCAAGTCAAAAAAAAAAAAAAAGAAGTAAAAGTTAAAAAAAAATTAAAAGGGAATCCATTGGGACAGATGTTCCCCGAGGGACAAAATGAAATGAAACATTTTAGCTCATCAGGTAAATACCAAGTCAGCCTCACATAAGGGACAGTATTTTCGTTTGACTGGTTCAAAGAAAGCGATCCTCAAAACCTATTAATGGTCCTTTTGCTTTCCAAGTAAAAGAATGCCATCGTTGAGGCATGATTTAACTGTTAAGGTGGAAAACCTTTTATTCATTTTGTCTGCATAAAAAAAAGGAAACCAGAAATGAATGCTTTTAATCTTTTCTCTTGTTTTTTCACCTCACGTTCTGTTTGGGCTATGACCTGGACTACTAGATTCTCACACAGGACTTACTGCCTTGTTTAAGACATCAGAAGAATAAGTGAATACACTGATAAAAGCTATGGCTAATGAAAGACACAATCTCATTTAGAATATCCACAGAAATTAGCTGATTTTAAAAACATCTTGCACCCATCTTCCTCTTACCTTCAATAACCTAAGAATCCCATTCTTACTCTGGAGGAGATGCCAAATGTTTTCCTGCTTACTACGTTCAAAAACAGATTTAGCTTTGCCCAGAAAGCAAAGTTTACCAGAGAGATATTTGGTTTATGTCTCAACTGATATGTGGTGCAAACTTTCTTCCTCCAAACTGCAAAACAACTGGTATCTGCGTTTTATTTGATAAAGTCTCCCTGGAGGAATCTGTCAGGAATTTACAGCTGAGACACTGTGAAAATATCTTCCTTTCTTCAACCATTTGGTTGTTTCACTTATTTAAAATCTAACTCCTTCTGGGTATTTTACTCTTCAAACGTACAGTGAGATCTTTCCTTGTACATGGTTTAAGGAGATAATCACTGTTGTCAGCTGTGCCTTTTTTATTTGGCTCACAGATAATTTGTGTTTTTCCTGAAGTTCCTAAACTCTTTGGCTGAAGCACTTAAATAAGAGTTTGAGGGAGGCAAGTTCTTAGCTCTTGTGCTTAGAGGAAGTAATTTTTAAAAACTTGAACATCAAAACAAATACAGAGGACCCAATACCTCTAAAATAATAAGATTTTAAATCCTTTCATGACTTCTTAGTACTCCCTATAATCAAAAACGCTGCAACACTAAACATAAATGATAATAAACGTTTGCTAAAAATGATCCTTCATTAGCAAACGATACAGCTATTGATTCAACAATGAAATTTTATCAAAAACTAATAACCCATGAGCCCCCATAAATGTCTTATTTCACTGACTTCAATTTTCCTCCCGTGAGAAAATCTTGGCTCCTGTTGCCTTCCACGTCTTTATGCTGAAGGTTGTGTAGGTCTGTCTTTGTAAACGATTATAACAGCCCTCATCCATCAGTCACTATACAACTTGCATTTAACAAAGCTGATTTATCCTAATATGTATTAAATATGCTCTAAAGGTGTTTCCCAATCTCCTCTCGCACAAATTTGGAAGGAAAGTGTTTTCTGACTTACAAGCCTATTTCAGGATCCTCCTCTTACGTTTCTTTGTGTCCCTCAGTGTGTTCCCACCCTTCAAAATTTCTGTGCAGATCACTCATTAGAAAATTCCTTTAGATAAGCCAGTTCTGATGCTGAGGTTGCCTGCCCTGCCAAGGAACCAGCTACAGACTGTTACACCTAATGGCTGCTGTAGCTTGGTCAAGCATTACGTGTCCAAGTGCCACTCAGAATGAACTCAAAACTCCCTCCTTCAGCCCTCTCACACAGGTTTTCTCAGTGATTTTGAAGTTTTAATATCCTCCAGCCCATAATGAAGGGGTCTTTAGGAGCACTTAAAATTGTTGGGCAGGCTGCAAAGGGCACACATCTGATTTCTGAAAGTTTTCTTTCACCAGCAGATACTCTCCTTCTTCCCTTCTGAGGAATCTTCAGCTGCCTAATCAGGGCAACTTGAACTTGTGCTTGCCACTTAGAAACATGTCTGTCATCTGCTGGGATCTAGACTTGTAGTCCAAACACCTTTTCCAGTGACAATGCAAAGGTTTTTCTGAAGATTTCAGCTCATGCTGCATCGGAATGTCGCAAATCTGTGTGTTAAACCTGCTTCTAACTTAAAGCTTTCACTATAGGAGAAGTCTTCTTCCTGAAGGAAAAAGATGAATCATTACAGTTTCAAATAACTTCGTGATACAACACACACAACAGAAGCAGCAGAAAGCAGGGACAGGAACATTATTAAGATCGTGACAGAAGGGAAAATTAGAATGAAGACTTTAAAAATGCTAAACAACTTCAAAAGAAATGTAAATTTTGCAAAATGCTTGGGGGTTTTGAACTTGGCGTTTAAGGAACTTATTACTGATCCTCTCCTGAGTTCATTTGTTCCAGCATCCTGATACTGTGGCACAAGGGATTGTGCAACAAGATAAGAAAACAACTTTAAAGCACAGAGCAATTATTCAATGGCAAACAGAGAGAAGCAGGTAGGCAGCTGTATTTAACCAGCTGTAAGGCTAAGCACAGATGTGCTCCCCACCCCTAACAAAGTACCTGGAGTGCTTTGGCCCAGCAGGCAGGAGCAGGGAGGGACAGGGTGGCCTCTGCAGCTCCACAGAGCAGGTCTTCCTTGTCACAGGGTTATCCATGTGCACCTGCTCCTGATGGTACTGACCATTTTTACCTGTGAGCTGATCATTCACCACCAGCAGCCCCAACCAGCACAATCAGTGTCTTAAAATTTTTCCATTACTTTTTCATACCTTTCCACGCTGATGTTTTTCGTCTTGAATACACCAGGTACTTCTGATCTTATCGCAACAATTCTACTTCTGCCAGTAATTTTGTCTTTCTTATCTCCATACAGACTTTCTCACATCTCTTTCAGACTTGTCTGTGCAGAGGTTATGCAGCTGTGCTGCATCAGGACTGAGTCTTGGGTCCAAACACACGATCAGAGAGAGACCCTGGGTGGCAGGAGAGAGCTTACAACTGAGTCCACAGAGAGGGGGGTGGTTAAAAACAACCATAATAAATTCCTAAGCACATCAATATAAATTCCTATCATCATAATGTATCCACACACACACACCAAAAAAAAAATTCCGTCTGAGTTATAAATATCTTACTCCTGTAAGCTAGCTAGTTAAAAAGGATTTTACAAGGCAACAAACCTATGGCTAGGACAAGCCACCTGATTTTTCATACTAAAGCAGTATATCAAACCCTCATCCAGCATCCCTAAGCACTCATAATTCCTAACCTACTTAGAGCTTTAGGGGCACAACATCTGGAAGACCAGACTTAAAATGACAGAAAAGCATTGAAGGTCATGCAGGATAATTTACCTAAGCTTTGAGTATTTGATAGATGAGAGGGTTGTTACTCATCGGAAATGTTAGGAAGCATTAAGAGAACAAGTGAGAAACAGAAATTTATAGGTTCATAAATTTTAATGCCAGAAGAATCATCTAATCTGACCTGCATACCATAGGCAATGAAATTCCACCAAGTAATTGCCATGTGAACCTCATCAATTTGGGGCTAAAGCAGCACTTATCTCCTCATAGTAACAATTATCATAGAGCATGAGATAACTACTTTTTAAGAGCAAGAGAAAGAAGAGAAGGAAATTTTCTAGTGCAATTCTATCCACTCCCTTTTTCTCTACATGCCTGGTGAAAGTTTTCAGAAAGCTGTACTGCGGTAAGATTACAGAGAATAAATGAGAAGTACCTATGCAGCTTGCACATGACATTGCACTTCTTGAGTATCTAGAAACTACAGAGAAGAGGGTAATAAATTATTTTTATGCAGCAAACAAAAAATGGGGAGTTAAAATAAGCACGAAGAAAACTAAAGGTGACACAAAGCATTTACACACAAGAAAAAATACTCTTGGTAAATGGAATGTAATAAAGCTGCAGCATACATTTACTTTCAATAGCTTTTCACATTAGAAAATGATGATCATGAAAAAAAATTATAACAATAACCTAGGATACATAGAGTTTCCTTCTGTAAGGCAGTTATGGAAAACAACAAAAGCACGTCCTTTGCAGAAAATATTATGTGCTGGGTAGGTAGTTTGGTTTCTGTGACCTATGCCAGAGCAGGAACAGCGGACAAAATAACAGCAGAAGCTGAGCATAAAAGAAAGGAAGTCAGTACATAAACAGGGGAGCTAAGGAAATCTTATTTCACAAGGATTTGTCTTGCAAGTGGCCAAGTAGCACCTCATACCTGCTCACCTCAAGAACAAGAGCTTCTCCCCACACTACGGCTCCCACCGTATGACATGCAGTCTCTCCAGCGTCCCACAGCTGCCCCACAGTGCTCCCAGGACTGCTTTGTTCCCCACACTCCCACAGGACAGTGCCCCCACCTGCCCATACACCCCTTCCCCATCCACCTCTCGCTGCCTGGGCGAGAGACAACACAAGCAAGAGAGAGGGCCACAGTCACACCGACTGCCCGTGCTGGCTCGCTGGGGCCATGCTCATAACCAGAGCTGACCACATCCTCTGGTTTTCTCACTCAGAAGAAGAATCAATGGAGTCAGTGCTCTCTAATCAGGCCCTGATTGTTACAAAATGTTTAAGACTTCACAGTCTTCGGGCCTCTGCCTAAATTGATTGAAAATGGACAACGAGGGAGAACAGGGAGATAACGCAATCCTATTCACTTTATTTCTCATTAAACCAGGCTGAAAAAAATAAAAACATGTAATGTATTCATTAGGGGAAAACAGAAGAAAAAACATGTCATCATCATGGGACTAAGTCCTGACACGCAGGCTTAATATTCTTGCAAATAAAGTACAAATGTCCCTTTTAACTGAGTCATCAGGATGTCAACTGTCTAATCAGAATAATTAGGGGATCTCAGTAGTATTCATTATTTTTATTTTAATTCTGTGTGGGAGGTGGGAAATCAAATCTACACATTTTGGTCAGAAAGGAGGTCTTTGTGGCTGTCTCATGAAGGAGGAACACACTTCTAGGTGTTTCATGAGAAGAACACTATACAATTACCAGTACAAAGGATGGTACAAAATGTACCCATCTAGCAAGTGAAAGAATATCTAAGTTAAGGCTTGAAATTAATAAATGCATAAATGGATTAATTAGATAAATGCAGTGGCAAAAGCAACTTCTATCAGAACTAAATGATTATTAGACAAACATGCATGTCATTTTTATTTCAAGTTCCTTATTTCCTTTAACTATTTATTTCAAGTTCCTTTTTTCCTTTAACTATAAATACCATAGAATCTCTTAGCATACACACTTACATGAATAAGTGTTTCGGTAGATAACCTAAATTTAGATTTATTTCTATAAATATAGCAAATGTTTCTATAAATGCAACTGCATCCTGATGAAGAATAATTATTTTTCTATTTTCTCAGATCCTTCAGCAATAGATACTTGAATAAATGTGAGACAGCATCATTCTAATAAATGACTGTGGGATATGCAGCCAGAGAGATGTAAAGGAGACAGATTATGAATTATTTATCATTGTCAATGCCACAGCTTGTTTGCAAAAAAATAATGCTTGAGTGCCACCTGGGACATGGGACATTTGTCCTCCTGAGTTGGTGGAATTTGATGCTGCTGTTGGAAGGACCAGGACCTATCTCAGTGATAAACTGTTGACGAGCCTTCCAGTGATCTCCTATCTGGGTTTAAAGGACATCTAACCTGCCTGTGGTGCTGTCTTCAGAGCAGTATTTTATACTTTAATTTCTTCTTCTACAACCAGTTTTTGGGTAACTGCTGCTTTCTTCACAAGGGAACTGCACAAGAGAACAATAGGGAACTTCTCTCCTGTCCAGTTCTCCCTGTTTTTCAGTGTCCCAACAGGAGTGAAAACTCCCATCCACCTAATGCTGAACTTCAGCACCTTTAGTTTTATATCTTGCACTCCGGTTGTTCACTCTCACTTTCTGCTACATTCAGTGGAGAGAAGCACTTTAGTGGTTGCTTGACTTATTTTAGGCATCAACTTTAAGTTTGAGACAATAAGTTTAAAATAAATATGTCTCTCAAGATTGATTCTTGTTGGTTGTTTCCTGTTTGTTGGGTTTTTTTCCCCTTGGAGGGGGTACAGGTTGTACTTAACAGGATTTAATTAGTCTAATTTTAGGCATTGAATTTAAGGCTGAAATCAGTTTTGCCCGAACAGTACGAATGTGCACTGAACTGAGGTACATAAACTTTCGATTGCACTCAGAGATGTCTAGAAGGAAAAGGCACAATTTGTAGATGCATTTATTGCAGTGAGCTACAGCAGTGTGGTAGCTGGTCCAGGCAGAAGGAAGAGGAGATCTGAGAACACACAACATGCCAGCGGCTGCAGGTATGGTAGCCATAATTCCAATTACACCTGACACTGAAGCTGATGCCTTGATGGAATAACTACTGAAGGTTGCAGGAAGCTGCCAAGATTCATACATATGCACCAGGAACCCTATCGAAATACAGGAGAGCAGCAGCAGACTTTTGTCCAAGTCATTGGGTTACAATGACAATTTTTTTCTGTCTTCCAGTGTGGAAAAAATAATTTATCCTGTCCACTGATTATTGTCTGAAAAACGAATAGCTATAGTGTTCTTGTTTTGTATACCTTACTTCTAAAATTCCTTTGCATTACACATGTGTAGACACAAAAGTCTACTACCGAATTTTCTGTTGAGATTCCCACCAGCTAGAAGGCATTAGGGTTATCAGTGATAGAGAGAAAGCAGGCTGCCATGGGGACAGAAGCAGCTTGGAAGACCTGAAAGACCTTCCCACTGGCTTGTGAAGAAATGTGCATCACCTTGAGAAGCAGCTCATTTTTGAGCTGAAGGGAACAGCTCAAAGCCAAAAAGGTGTGCAAGGCAGCTGTAAAGTCTGCTATTATTTCCCCTCGCTGTACTTGTCCTAGATAGAGAACATGGTTTCTTAGCCCTGCATTTCAGACCAGTAAGCTCGTTTTCCTGGGAGGTACAAGTTTGCCTGGTAGACTGGCAGCTTCAAAGGAGGTCCTTCAAAGGTGCTACTGAAGGTAAGGTGCTGGTGGAGTCCCAGCTGTCTCCCATGAGGAAGCACCTAGCCCCCACCTAGGAGCACCAGCAGAGCAGCTGGTCTGCTCCCCTGAGATGCCAGGTCAGAGGGCGATCAGGCCAGGAGTGGAGAGCATGCCATGGGCAGGGCGGCAGGGAGTGTGAGGACACCTGAGGTCGTCACAGCAAACTCACTACCTCCGCCACACACAGCCACCAGGAGAGGAGCAACTCTCAGTTTACACACATGGCCTTGTATTTTCCTGTAGTTAACTGAGAAAACTCAGGTTCTATTTTGCTAGCATGTATATATGAATGCAAAGATGGCCGTGGGTGGAGGACCTTAAATCATATCTGCATATCAAACAAAGATGTGAATTCTGAGGTCAAGATAAGTATGTTTCCCTGACTGATCCTTTCTATTCACAGCTCTGGCTTTGTGCTTACTTTTCGTGACAGGAGCAAGAGGTGGGTGCAGCAGATTATGCGTGTGTTTCCTTTTGGGGGGAGAAAGTGGCTGACAGATAACAATTCACTGATTTCTTAATTCTATTCACCAGCCTCCTCCCTCCCACGGTGTTCCTGCAAAAACGTCCTTTATTTCTTTTTTTACCACTAGATGGTAGTAGCAGGTAGAGACTTGCTTTTTTTTATTTTTTTTTTTCCCTCTCTTTCCCACTCCCCTTTGTTTACTCTCTGTGATTAGTTTTAGGACTCCGGTTCTAGTAAAAGGTTTATTATTTTCTCTGAATGATCAAATGATTATGCAGATACTAAAGATTTGAAATGTTTTCAAAATAACCATTTTCTTCCCTTTCTACACCCCTGCTCCCCACACAACCTTGCTGAATGCAGTGTGGGTGCAGATCGCAGGCAGCAACCATTATGGTCAGAAACAAGCCTCACTTGCCTACAAAATCCCTCTGAAGAGTCTCCTATGTACTATTAATTACACTCAGTGTTTTCAGTAGTTGCTTCTTTATGGGTAGTAAGGGGCACGAGCAGCTGTTCTGAGGCCTCTAAAGCAGCCCTGTGCTCTCCTTCAGTCTGCCTTGCCTTTCTTTCCCCACTTCCTGGGCTTGGGTGGGAAGACGCATTCCCAGCCCTGGCAGGTCTGCAGAGGGATGCCTGCCATATGGCTGGAGCAAGGACAGAGCCAGGCAAGGGGGCAGCTATGTTTCCTGACCTTGTCAGCCTCGGGAAATTTTTAGGAGAGGAGTAACTTCCCCATGACTCCAAATCATCTGCTTTGATTTTTATATAGGACATATTTTCACTCTGCAGATGCAGCCAACAATTATTAAAATATTGTCTTAAATTAGTGCAAGCTGCGCCAAACCCTCTCTAACAGTTCATCAATGTGTTCTGTATCAAAGATGTTTTGCACCACCATATCAGAAAGGAGAGAAACTAGAGTCAGTGCAGCTGTCATTTGATCATATCAAATATTATCCTTGGCTACTGATAAAGTAACACAAAAGCATCATTTAGCAAGTGCTTGATGACTGAAGTATAGATTTCAAGACTGTGTTTCTTCTATAGAAATTTATTATAAATGGATGAGTACAAATTAAGGACCACATGTAACGAGCACTGTATATACCATCCCTGTCCCTCAGGTACATGCTCTTACACAGTTCACTGCATTTATGTGACCCCCAAGGAGGACCCTTATGTTAAAGGGCAGGTTGATTTACAGAGAGCTATATTTACTTTTTAAATGGAAGGCACCAAACTGCAGTAATGATAACTGAAGGAAGAGCCATCCTTTCATTCAGCGAGAAGTAAGCCTTTTGTAATTTTCTCAATAAGCCTATCTCACAAACATCTATTTCTACACAGATAAAACTGCCTATTTAGCAGACTGTTCAAGACTATGTTCTGAGGGGAATTTTCATCCTTTTTACATAAAACACAAACCAAAATAACACCCAAGCAAAACAGAACAGAAAACATATATTCCTACATCTATCCGTATTAGTCTGGATTAAAGCTTCCATTTTCCCTATGGCTACCTTTGCTTTTGTAAGGTAATAGAGATATACATCTTTCCTCTTTTGTACTGACTTCTTTCTGCCTCTTCTCCCTTTCTGCCACAGCAGAGGAACACTTGAAAAAATAATTAAAACTGAGAGGCAGATCCTCAGGTGCTGAAAATCAAAATTGCTCCAATGAACTCGAGTTATGCAAATTTATTATTAGCTGCAAAATTGGCCCCACTGGATTTTAATTGCACTTCAACATCTGATGTACCTTTTGATAGCAAAAGTAGGCAGTCCTAAGCAACCCTTTAATTTTCACTAGAGGAAGGTTTAACGTTCAGTAAAGCGTTTTTCAACTAGAATTTCTCCTTTCAATTCATAAGTACATGCACACTCTGCTCTGTAACTTCAATACTTCATATTCATTTTCAGGTACCTGGTCCAATTATAAAATGTTCATTGAAATGACTGCATTAATAAAGAAAACCTGTATCAGAAGAGAAATATGTTCTTATAGTTAAAACATTTGTGCTGGCATCAGGCATTTTGGACCACCTTACTGCACTCCCACAGGCCTTTTGTTGCAGCAAGCCACCTAGAAATTGCTCCTCCAGCCTGACCACAGGCACTTAGCAAAGTCCCCAAATTGAGAACATTGTAGCCCTGCACTCCAGTGTGCTCTGTGCTCACATGCGATATCTGCTTCTGCTCTTGAAAGGCAGGGTGGAACCCCAGCAATGACAGCTCAAAAAAACTTAGTTGGGTAAATACCTAAAGTTAGGTGTGGCTATTACTATTCACGAATACTTTGAGCCAATACTGCAGTCCCACGCTTTCCCTGCCCGGTGGCACTCATCAGCACCCGCTCCTCCCCTTCTCATGTCCCTGCACAAGCAGTCAGGATATGCCTGATGAAGGGAACTGGTGGACAGGTTTGAACTAAAACTGATGTTGCAAAAAACAAGGATTCCTACCACCCAGCCCCGCTGTCCATCCTTACTACCACATGGGCACATATTTGTCTTACCATGCAAGCACGTGGAATAGATCACAGACAGGATCCAGAGGATGAGAGGTGTGGTGAGGTCTGCCTGTTTATGGACCACCACGGTTTTTTTCTCACTCAAAACAGGGAGACCTTATCCATACTGCTTACTGGGATGAGCCTCCCGAGCCATGGACAGACACAGTGTTAGATGATGCTGGCAAAAGTGAGCAGGGGTAGCCTAGCCTGAGCCTGTTCAGTTTATTAGTGCAGACAGAGCTCTGTGAGAGAGGGAGAAATATCTCCTAATGGTGCATCAGTGCCAGGTTCATGAAATGGAGACAGGAATACCTAACTCACCTAAAAATGTGCTGTCTTGTCTAATTAGCTTTGTGCAGCCCCTAATACCATCAGGGCACCATTGGACAAAAAAATTAAACAGCCACAAAAAAGTAAAACATTCTCCCACATTGCCCAAATGGCTCTGAGGCTTTTCTTTGAGCCAAGATATTGTGTTTTAACTCGGTTCAGTAGAAACCTGGTTTCGTAACAACCCTGTGTTTTACAACTGGGTTTGTAGTTTTTGCCTCATCTGTCCCTGTGGTGGTGAACTCCCGGCTTGGACTCTCTCTACATGGATACAGCAGTCACCCTCCTCTCACCCTCAGCCCCACAGCTGCAATGAGCCCCCCGTCTTACCCGCCCAGGACGGGATGACACTACAGGCAATTCAACCTCCAAACCCCACCAGGCACCGGAACATTGCAGACACCTGCAGATTTCTTTGCCTGACTCATGGCAGGACTTCCAATGTGTAACATACAGTACATTCTCCTCTCAGCTACTCTGGTGCAACCACATTGATTTCTGGGACTGTGCTGAGCTCTGAATTCTGCTCCCACAACTGCATGTTTGCACACTCTGCAGTCAGACTTGCTCTCTGTTGCACTCCTTTGGGACACAATTTCAAGAATGAGTCAAGAGGCTTAAAAACTGCAGTCGTGGTTGTTGTTCAACAATAGCTTGCTCCTGACAACAGTAATAATTAATCTGGGCTTTTCATTCTTACTGACATTGTGATCACTTCTGAGTTTTCTTTTGTTGTTTTTGGGTTTTTTTCTTAGTGAGTGACAGCTACGGAAAGCAAAGAACATTTTTTAAAATCAGTTTCAGGAAAGGTTACTACACCATGCTGTGTTATTGCACGGAGTGCTTTAAAATTGGCGGCTAGGCTGTGTCTTGGGATCAGGTTGCTGTGCTGTTTGTTTGCTAATGATTTTGCAATATAGAAAGCACTGCCTGAAGGATAATGGAGACAATGAATGAGTGTGCTCTTGAGAGCAAAACTCTTCATTTCGCATGGCATATGAGAAGGTGTACCTCCTAAGAGGCTAGACTGGCTACAGCTTCATAACTCACAGAATTGTCCCAGCTATAACTTAGAGAGTAGGGCCATCCCATTTTGTGTATCAGCAGTGGAAACAGATACCTCAGTTGAAGAGCCAGACTATCCTTGAACTACTAGTGAAACCTTGTCCCAATTCCAAACAAATAGTGATTGCTCTGGTGCACAAGTTGATGGCTGTGCACTGCTGGAACACGATAAAACACAAGAGCACAAGTAGGTGTATAATCAGTTTGGTACTGGCCAGTGATCTGCTGGAAGTTTGCAATAAGATCTTATCATGGGGGATCATGCTGGATGGGATAAGGAATATAACTTACAGTCTGTGAAGTTAAACTTCTTGCTTGTCATGGGTATGGGCAGGATTTTCCCTGAGGAAGGAGGAGCCAAAAATGTCAGAGGCAAAAAATATTTCACTTTGTGTCTGCAAGGCTTGTGGTCTTCATTGATACCCATGTGGGAAGCAAAGGCAAAACACATAATGCCAGAGTATTGAGGAAGCCTGGCATTCATAGGCTGGGACAAATAGGATCTAATTTTCATCTTGACATTTTTGTTATCAATGAGGTATTAGTGCCAACAGCTATTCTGGAGGACTGACTTTGGCTTTATATGCCTTAGAACAAGAAGTTTAGGTTAAATACAAAGGAGTTTCCATAACAGAGTGTAGAGCACATTTACTGGGTTAAATGGAGTATGCATTTACATAGCAGACATTAACTGAAAGAGCATTTGGATACCACTGTGACAAATATCATCCAGACTGTAGCACTCTGCAATAGAACTGCAGGGGTAAATTTAAGTACTTTTATAAGAAAGTATCTAGGCAGAATCACAGGGTTTTTCAACTGGTCACACACCCATAAAACTGTGGGGAGAGCAACTCAGAAAAGTATGCAATACATTACTGGTTAAGTGGAATGGGAGTCCTAATACATTCATTAAAAAAAAAGAAAAAAAGAATTATTCCATACGTCCTGTTAAATAATGTATTGCTGGATTATTTTGTAAACACTTCGTAAAGATATCTGTACTGCATGAATGCTATGAAGGCACAGGGAAAGAGCTGTTTTTATCACAGGATGGGTAGGGAGGGCTGCTCTTAGTATTTGAGGAAGAAAGTATATATCCTGAATTTCAAGTCTCAGCCTTGCCTTTTGTCTTGATCTTTAGATCTAGAGGGGACTGTCATAATCAATTTCATCCAACAGCTGTGTCTGAGACTGGTATGAGGCATCCCATGTGAAGTCTAGATGATTTGTGTGCTTTGAAACTTGGTTTTTACATCTCACACTCTTTATCTTATTCATTTATTTAATGATAGCTTCAAAATCATTACTGTGGAGAGGAACATAACATCCTCGAGAGTGGATGAGCCCTACAAGTAAGGAAATATAAGGATCTGAAAAATATCCATATGCCAGTAATGGACATTATACTCTCTTTTCTATCTGTTACTGCCTGTGGAAAAACTATCATGGAGAAAGGAAAGGACTTCTTGTTTTAAGGTATTCAGATGAATCGGTTTGCACTGAGCTCAGTAGAGCATCCAGAGTTGATGACTGAGGCATTATGTCAGTAATTACCTTCTGTGATCAGGAAAAAAGAGACAAATCCTAAATGAATAATGGGGGAATTGATAGTGGCAGAATGTCCCTTACACACTCCACCCTTCTCCAGACTTGTCAGTTTTTCTGCTGGCACAGGTTTTCTTTAGTGGATGCATAATGGCTTATGCCTCATTTTTTCTTTCAGATCTTGACTGTTCCCAGAATATTTAAATCAGAACATTTTAAGCCTAATATTAGCCAAGCAAGAAAACCAGACCTCTGAACCCCCCTCCCAGGGAGCAGTCAAAATGAAGAAGACTGGCTAAAGCTACTGCCTGAACAATTTGGCACTTATCACCATTGCACATTATTTTAGTTGACATGCTCTTAAAACCTGGCCAATGCTTTTACAGCAAAGGGATAAACCCCAGCAATGACTGATGCACCCACTCACTGAAATCAATTATATAAAAAGTCCTGCTCAGGCTATGAAAATAATTCTATAATCATTGTAAAGATTGCAAAAGTCTGCTTAATTCAGACAACAGGTATTCAAAGTATTCAAACAACAGGATTAAATGTTAAGGGTTTTTTTTCTCTCTCTGCCTGTCATTTTGAACATATGGGATCAGAAGCATGTAGCTGGAAGTAGAAGACAGAAAATTAATTTTGAAAAGTCACTTTATATTCTCTGCTCTTAACTGAAACTAAGCACACTCCAGAAGTATTCTGTTTCTTGTAGCAGTAAATGTATTGGGCAAAGCCCAGAAAATTTTTCCCAAATACATTTGTATTTACACTATATGGACTTAAAGGTAGTAATAAATAGGATAAATGGTCTTGATGAACTGTGGATGTATTTCAAGTGCATGCATTCCCCTGTCCTGGGTCCTATTGTTGTTCCCAGACCTGCCCCTATGTAAGTCTTCCATTTTTTTAAAGTCATCTATTATATCAGCTTTTTTATTATGTCTGAGTCTCATTGATTGCAGCTGATCCATGATAGCTCTACTCAGAACCTGGGATTCCTCCTTGAGATCGTCTCTGTGTCTGTGTTAAATTACATTTTTGAAAAGTGGAGTGGGGGTAGAAAAAGCCTATGTGCTGTGAGTGCCGAGTAGGTCATGCTGCAAAAACACAAACTGAATTCTATGCTCACACTAGGGCATTTGTATTCCACAGGCTTGAACTTCACACAGTGCTCGACTGCAATTCTGGTGTACTTTCCCGGATAAATTCTTCACATGCCAGTAAGTTATCTTTAAATTGTCGTAGCAGGGATAAGCTGTGTCTAGTTTGTGGTTCAAATGGTGAATAGAGTTTTCTCTCTGAAACCATCCTGAAGCCAAAGAATTGAAAAACACTGGTGGATAGAACAAAAAAGGAACAGAATGTAAATTCAGGAAGTCTCAAAAATAGCAGTGATGACCTGTTTGCACCAAGGCCAGGTACATGCTGGCCATGAAGAACAAAAACTTGCTGATGATCTTTAGTAGTAACATCTGGAAAAAGTAGCTGATTGTGGATGCACCTAGTTGCAATCATGTCCAGAAAGAGGAGGAGAAGAAGGGCATCTTTATGAACCTGAACACAGAGATAGCCCATTTTGCTGCCAACCAAAACCACTCCTCCACAGACAATGCTCAAGCACTGCTACCGATGGGCCCTGTCTTGCTCACAGAGATATCCTCACTAGCTCCAATTATCATCAAATCTGACCTGCTGGATTATCAGTGAACCTTTTTATTTCTTGCATGAAGCTGGCAACAGAAATTTTAATGATCATCAAGATTATTTGCAGTGCAAGAAATATACAAATATTATCAGATAAATGGAGTACGATTAAGATTATCAGGAAAACAGAATAAAATAGCAATTGATGTGGTTAAGCTCTTAAAAGTTCCTGATTTGCTTAACTAACAAATTATTTGCAAAAAGAAAAAAAAATAGCAAGGGAAGCTACAGGTAAAAGCCGAGACTTGAAAAGCTGAAAAATGAAGCAAAGGGTGTTTCCATTGTGAGACAGCAATGGAAGCCAAAGAAAATAGAATGCGATGATGTAGGAAATGTCCCCAGCACAAGAAGAGATCACAGAAGACCATGTAAGAAAATTTTCAGTGCAGGAAAGGGTAGAGAGGCCACAGCACAGGGAGGTCAGGCCTGCATACATGAAAGCTGATAAATGGTAATTCAGTTTAAGGGTTGTACACCACGTGTTTGATTAACTGAGACATGAAGTGAAGCAAGGAGAAAAAGCAAGGTCAAAGGTGCAAGAGATCTTGGGACATGTCTGAGACTATCTTTCATTGTCTTTTGATATGAGAGAACAGTGGATCATGATGGCCTTTAGGAAGGAGGGAGGCTGAGAACTGAGAATAGAAAGTCTTACTGAATTAAGACTTCCATGAAGGAAGCAGAGAGAACAGACCAAGGAAAACAGGCAATGTTTTAAATTCTTTGCTAGCAGCTCCAGAAGGAGGTGGTCATATGACACAAAAGGATTTTAGTTTGATAATGTCACATTGGAAGCCTGTAGGACTAGAACTTAAATCTCTTAATGGTAGGCGGATATCATAACCACAAAACCATCCATCTTCTGCTATATTCCACAGTTTCATCACCACAAACTACCATGAATAATTCAGGAAGCACTTTGACACTGGTCTCATTAATAAGACATATAATCAAGGAGATGTTTAAATAATGATGTAGAAAAGGCAGAAGAACTCAATAAATATCTAATTTCATAAGAAGTCAAAGAAGCACTTCCCAGCCCATCCCTAGTAAAGAAGGATGTTTAACTGAGTGCCTCTGAGGTGTGGATATTAGAGAACAAATGGGTTAGGTTAATTTTTAATAAATATCAAATTACTAAGGAAATTCAGGAAGACCAAACAGTGCTAATGTTAAGTCAATGTTCGAAAAATGATAGTGCATTGGCTGATAAGGCATTCAGCATGGAGTCAGCCTGTGCCCAATAGCAGAAAAACTGGTAAAAGTTTGAATCCATAGCAAGAGATAGGGAAATAATTTCAAGATGTTAAAACAGTCTGGTCAAATTAATCTCATTTTTTTGTACTACAAATTTGTTTGATAAAGGATGTGTAGCAGAGGTTTTCAAGGTATTTGCCTTAGAATCACATGACAATCTGATTAAACAAGTAGTTCTGAGAGCCAACAAAACCTGGCTTTCTAGGGAATTGTGTCTCTCTTGGTTAATTGACTGTTCAACAGTATTACACTTGGGTTTTCTGTTTACTCTGCATATATCAACACAAGGCAGTTATTTCTTGCTGCAGGGTATTTCAAAATGACAAACATTCTGTCATCTGTAACTACAGAAACTACCCAATGGATTCAGAAATTATTGAAAGGCATATTTGAACTCTAGTAATATTTTCCTACACATATCTACTTTTATGAAACATATTTATCTTTAGGTTATTTATCTTTCTGCAGATGTGCTTGAAAATGACATACACCCTCAAAAAATATTAGGGCAGATGAAAGCAAAAATAGGCACGTTGCTTCCACTGGAAAAAGAGTATCATGAGCACTGCAAAATCCTTATCAACAACAGTTGGAAACTATCTGACACGTTTCAGGAAGCAGTGATCAGTGAAAAACCATAAACTAATAACAGTATTTCGAAATAAACCTCTCAGATGTGAGTATTAGAAAATAGCCAACTATTCTGCATGTTTTAAAAACAGTAACAAGCATAAGGAAGTCATGGAAGACATTTATGGGGTGGACCATTAAAAATACATTGCAAGAAAACCAAGTTCAAGCTCCAAAAGCTTGGAACAAGAAAGCAATCAGTAGCATGGAACTGAGAGGTGTACCCTGGAAAGCAAATAACTTCAAGAACGGTTTAGAGATGACTGTGAAGAAGGGAAGGGGGCTTATTCTGTTATGGAAAATGCTAGAAGAAAAGTGTTTTACATCTGCACAAGGAAGGACCAACAAGCTTTTAAACCAGACACAGCTAACAGGCTCCAGCAAATGGCTGTAAGTATGTTTATGCCGGGCTCCCTAAGTGCTTGTCTCAGGAAAGAAGAAGATTCAGAGGTCAGCAAAGGCCCCTGAAATCCAAAAATGTTTAACTTTCTCCTAGCAACATTGTGCCAGGGTCTGTTCTTTGACCTGGATTGCCAAGCTCTAGCCATGGCCACACTATTTGGCTGTTTTAACTGCAGGGCAGCATAGCCACATCCAACCTCCCTCTTGGGCAAGGTCTCCAATGCAGGACGTAGCTAAACCCTGAATGCCCAAACTGCATCAGGAATTGCTCCAGCCTTTTAACTGCAGGCATCTGGGGCCATGTCTTTGCATTTTGTTTTTTGCTCAGTGACTCAGAAGTCACCGTGGTGAGCTCTGTGCAGAGCTCTGTGTACAGAGAGCTCGGTGCAGTAATTTACCCTCCTAAAAAGGCTGTACCCATACTGCAAACAGCTGTCACAGTTTTTTCCTTGAGAAGCCAGTCAGACACCATGGAACAGGGTTCTCCTACGCCTTTGATGATGTATCTTGTGGCATGCCCTGCAGGCCATGGTTCCCATGCTGACTGCATCAGTCAATGAACCACTTGCGGCATCCCCACCACTCCCACTATTCTCCATGCCCATGCAGGGGGCTTTCTACAATGACAGCCAGAGTGTGCTGAGGCTCTTCACCCCAAACTCTCATAGGACACAAAATGTGGAAGGTTTAGCCCAGACAGGCAAAGTTTACCCCAAAGCATCCTAATTTCAGCGAGCTTTTTTGAGAAACGTGGGGGTTTTCCCATTTTTGCTATCTACTAAGTCTAAAAAAAAAAGGCACGTTGCAATTTCTGAGACAGACAGAGAATTAATGCACAATATGACATGCTACATATTCCTCATCATGGCAGAAATCTCTGTGTATTTCTGTATCATGCAGGAAGAAGTATTTTCTAGAACCTAGAGTTCATTCAATCAATCTTTCACAGATCTTATTTCCAATCCTCAAATAAGTATTAAATTCTATCCACCTTTTTGTGCTTGCATCTTCATAGCTAATGGAATCCTGAGACATCATCTAATCAATATTCACTTATTTAATATATTCACAGGAGTAGAGTGCCATAAAAAATGGACGATTTTTGCTTTTATCCATTTAATATAATTTACTATCTGTGTATAATGTATGTTATTAAAGCACTATAATCTTAAATCTGATTATTCAGCAGACCAATGAAAGGCATATCTACATTCCAGAACTGCATCTCTGACAATTTCAATTTTTCAGCTGTTTTCATTGCAGTGTGAGTGCTGTTGAGATGGAGATTGAAGGGCTTTTTCACCTTCTCATGTTATTTCCATCGAGAAAATATTTTAACAAGCTTTTCTTTCAAAATACTATCTCATATTTGAGAATGAGTATATCATACTTCGGCTGAAAAAGTAAAACTTTGGAAAACAATATTTGATAAACAACTGGTTATCATCCTTTATATGGCTGAATAAATAATTCTAGCATAGAATTTTAGCAAATGTTAGCATATCTGTCACCTTTCATTTATCCTATGATCACCAGTCACATTATCAGCAAATTTTATGGCCACTAATCCTTCAGCATAAAACATAATTATAGTATCCATTACTAGGCATTTGATAATATGAATGGGTTTGTGGGAATAAATGTCAAAATATCTGTTAGAATTGATAGTAATGGATAAAATTTTCTGCTTTTCTGATGTTCCACACCTTCTTTGAAATCAGAGCAAATCCTCTATGTAATTTTAGGACCCAGAATTTGCTTGTATTCTGTTTATGCATGATGCTATTGTTGTGACTTTTCCAAACCCTGACAATCACTAAAATCACTAGGACACTAAGTCACTAAGGTATTCCAGATTAATGAGGTTTATTGAAAACAAAATACTGTTGTATGAAAAACATCAGATTTCCTCCTTTTATGCCAAATATGACATGAGGAAATCTTATTATCAAATTTATTCTATAGATAAGGTTTCACATTCATCTCACCTCTTTAATTAACAGGAGTTGGAAAATTCACTAGTAACTTTAGTTTCTTAGCTCATTACAGAGGCTTTTTGATAAAACTTAACACAAGCACAATTCACCGGAATACAATGGCACAGCCATTGTTATTGTTAAACATTGCCTTAAATTACTTAAATGCTAAAGTATTAAAATAGAATGCTACATCTGTGCATAACTCCAGTTTGTAGCACATGTCAAGATATGTTTTTTGAGCCATTTGATTCCCAAGCTCAGCATCTCTGTTACTTTATTCAATTCTTTTTAGCTTCTAGCATGAACAGTGCTAAGAAGCATTATTGCTTATGCTTTGTAAGTGTACTATACATTCATAGTAATGTTTTATATGACATTCTCAACAATATATCTGAAGTTAATAGGAGTTTCCTGGCTGACAGGAATGGTCTTTGAGTTTGGTTCTTAACCAATAAAAAAATTCTTGCAACCATCATTCTGAAATTTCTGATGTCTTCCCTCACTTTTTCTCAGTAGAAACAAGTCCCAGATTAATAAAAACTGTCAGGAACGTTCTAGTCAGTCCCTTATAATTTTTCAGTCACCGCTGTAACATACAAATACACCACTGAGAACAGTTTTACCAGCCAAGAGTGTTGCATACTTGAACTGCATTTCAATTGTGTTTTAGGTTACTAATATATTAATAATTTATTGAATTAATATCCAAGTTATGGTAAATTTATGTCCTCGTAGAGTAAGGGCAGAAGTGCACAGACAGAGGACGCAAAGGGTCAACATAATCACAAACTAGGCAGTGTTAATAATGAAAAATAAAAGACTACATGTTAGAGAAATAACAGAATCCTTAACTTAATTTCATATTCTAATGTTGCAGGACTTTCCCTTCCTGACAACTTTGAATTCAAACGATGTATATGAAGGAAATGCAAAGTATTTGCAAGATGTGTGATGACACATCCTTAAAGACTTTTATTTTTTTACCAAATAATTTTCTTACCAGATTGTTTTATTTGTGAATTCCTGGCTTTGACAGATGTGTTCAGCAGACTTCTGGGTGACTTGGAGCCATGGTTCCACTGAATTTAATGAGCTCTGCTCATGTACCCAGAGCGTTTGCCCTCCTGCTTTAAGTGGGGTTGGCATATAAATGAGCACCTTTGGAGGCTGAACAAAAAGTTCTGCTTTTGAAAATCTGTAAGCAGCTGTGGTACTGACAGAGAAGTTTATTTACTGGTGAGGAGGTGAAAAAAGAGCACAGTGGAGGACAGCAGAGTAAGAGTAAAAAAAAATTACAGGCCTTTAAAGGAAAGATTTAAAACTTTAAAAAGACCAGGACAGATCCAGGAGATAACTGCTGTTCTTGGCTAACTTAGCTGGACTGAGACAACTTTGGAGGTTTTCCAAGGTGCAGTTGACTCAAAATAGAACTGGGATGCTTAGAACTAAATTGCCTCTCTTAAATATTAGTCACAGTGGTCTGGTAACAAGCACTGGTTCCCGCTGACCTCACCCACTGACCAATAGCAAGGTCAGTATAATTTTTTTTATTGCTTACAAGCATCATCAGATCAAGAACAAAAGTCCAGTTCTACTGAAATCTGACGTGAAAATCCTGTTTCTTTCATGTAGGTGGGCCTTCTCTATCTGTCCGAACAAAACTACTGCTGTCCTGGGTTGCAGTGTATTCTATTACCATCCTCATGAGCTGTTGAAACCAGGTGGGGCGGTGTTTCCTGGCCTCCTCCCTCCGGACTATCTTTCTGCTAATGGCCCATCAATGCCCTGCCGCATGACTCAAAGATAACTCCCTCCAGACTATCTTCTGTTAATGAGCCCATCAACACCTGGCCTCATGACTCATCATTCCATTGTGAGATGCTCCGCCCAGAGGGAGGAACCAAGCATTCCATCTTGGATATAATCTGGGACTCTGAACACCATGGGCATCCTTCCCACTGGATTCCCAGAGGACAGGAGCTGCATAGTCACCACTGGACTTTCTGAGGAGGAGCAGACCTTTCTACTGGACCACTGCTTCGACAGAGCCACATCCGTCACTTCAGGAGGACTACAGCCACCATCTCATCGGACTGCTCACACCACCCTGATTAACAGGGTGCCAGGTTGTATTCTGACTCTGTTAGTTTAGCCCACTGGGGTTTTTCTTGCCTTTATTTTTAATTTCCCTAATAAATTGTTATTCTGACTTGGTGCCTCCCACTGGTCTGTTTTCAAACCAGTACATTTTTTGGCGCCCAACGTGGGGCAGGATACTGAGGAAAGTCAGAATTACAATTTTGCATTGTAGAAGTCACCTACTCACTATGATGCTCAGCATGCTTTCATGGGTCTTGTACCTAGCTCTCTACATTTTTCTGCACACGGGGAACTACCTGCCAGTTGTAATGCTCCTGTGTAGACCAGGGTATGGTATAAAATTTGCTTTATTGTTCTATTACGCCTACTGCATGATAACCTCTGAGGCAACGAGCATAATTTGGAATATATACTCAACTTGGTTTGCTTGTCCTAGTCTGGGCTGCTACATCTGGGGCCTCAACAATCGTACCCAGCCCCTGGGTGGAGGATTAAAGAACGGTTTTTTCCAGCCTTTCAGGCCTGACACAGCAGTTTTTGAAAATACTGAGTTCCCTTTGGATGTCAAAGATGGCATAAACTTGCTGTCAGTTCTGCTTTGTCTTCTCTGTACAGCCTGCACCGTGTACACCATGCTTAGAATCAGAGCTATGGCACAGCATCCTCAGGAGAAGAGGGAAACCATGAGCAAAGCAGCAAACACCATGTCTACGCAGACTGTCACTGAGGAGAAAGAAACCAAAAGCAAAGCAACAGTGTCCATCTCTACGCAGACTGACACAGAGGAGAAAGAAACCAAACGCAAAACAACAGCGTCCGTGTCTACACAGACTGACACAGAGGAGAAAGAAACCAAACGCAAAACAACAACGTCCGTGTCTACACAGACTGACACAGAGGAGAAAGAAACCAAAGGCACTGTCAGCGTCTCCTCACAAACCATCACCGAACCAGAACAGCCTAAACCCGTAGCAGTTGCCCCCGTCCAGAAGAAGAAATCAAAAAGCAAATCAGTCCGCATAGTGACTGATGAGGATGCAGCAGGACCCTCGCACTCAGCACAAGAGACAGAGCCGGAGATCATCACTCGGTCGCTATCCCTGGGTGAGCTGCGTGACCTGCGGAGGGAATTCACCCGCCAGACCAACGAGTCCATCTTGACCTGGCTGCTCCGTATCTGGGACGCTGCAGCCAATGACACCATTCTGGACGGAAGTGAGGCCAGGCAGCTGGGATCTCTGTCCCGGGATGTGGTCATTGACCAGGGGATCGGGAGAACCCAAGAAACACTCAGCCTCTGGCGGCGACTGCTGACAAGTGTAAGAGACAGGTACCTTTGTAAAGAAGACCTCCAGGTGCACCAAGGAAAATGGAACACCATGGAACAAGGTATCCGATGCCTGAGGGAATTAGCTGTGCTGGAAATCGTGTTCGCAGAAGATGAGAGATTTCCTAAAAGCCCGGATGATGTCCAGTGCACGTCACAGATGTGGTTGAGATTCGCCCGTCTTGGACCAGAGATGTACTCCCGTTACCTGGCAACGCTGCAATGGAGGGAAGGCGAGGACAGAGTGGGCGTCTTGGCCAACAAACTGAGGATTTACGAGGACACTGTCACTGCCCCGTTTCGCACTCATGTTTCATCCGTGGAAACAAGGCTGGCTGAGCAAGTCCGGAGCTTGATTGAAGAGGGCCACCAGAAACTGAAAAAGGAACTCAAGGAAGAAATTTGCCACATCTCACCAGAACCGACAAGAGTCTCTGCCATTAGGAGCAGACGTCCCCCAACCAGGGAGAGAGAATACACTCCACGAGGTAATCTCTGGTTTTTTCTTCAGGAACATGGAGAAGACATGAGTAACTGGCATAGAAAACCCACCTCTTCTTTAGCAGCCCGGGTACGTGAACTAAAAAGAGGGACAACTACCACAAGAAGCTCATCTAGAGTCAACGCTGCTCTGGTCTCCTGCACACAGAACTCCAGACAGTATAGGAATAATAATGTGACTGATCCTCTTGAAGGGACCTCAGGAGCATATTCACCGGAGGCGAGCAACGTGTACCACGACCAGGAATAGAGGGGCCCTTCCTCTAGCCAGGTAGAGGAAAGGGACAATCGGGTCTTTTGGACTGTGTGGATCCGATGGCCTGGCACGTCTGACCCACAAAAATACACAGCTTTGGTGGACACCGGCACTCAACGCACACTGATGCCATCGAGGTATGTGGGAACGGAACCCATTTCTATTTCTGGGGTGACAGGAGGATCCCAGCAGCTGACTGTACTGGAAGCAGAAGTAAGTTTAACTGGGAACGAGTGGCAGAAACACCCCATCGTGACTGGCCCAGAGGCCCCATGCATCCTCGGCATAGATTATCTCAGGAATGGATATTTCAAAGACCCAAAAGGACATTGTTGGGCTTTTGGGATAGCTGCTGTAGAGACAGAAGATATCAGACAACTAAGTACCTTGCCTGGCCTCTCAGATGACCCCTCTGCTGTGGGACTGCTGAGAGTTGAAGAGCAACAAGTACCAATCGCCACAGCAACAGTGCACCGTCGGCAATACCGCACAGACAGAGACTCTGTGGTTCCCGTCCATGAGATGATTCGTAAACTGGAGAACCAAGGGGTGGTCAGCAAGGCCCGCTCACCCTTTAACAGCCCTATATGGCCAGTGCGTAAGTCCAGTGGAGAATGGAGACTGACGGTGGATTACCGTGGCCTGAATGAGGTCACGCCACCACTGAGTGCTGCCGTGCCAGACATGCTGGAACTTCAGTACGAGCTGGAGTCCAAAGCAGCGAAGTGGTACGCCACTATTGACATTGCCAACGCCTTCTTCTCCATTCCTTTGGCAGCAGAGTGCAGGCCTCAGTTTGCCTTCACCTGGAGGGGTGTGCAGTATACCTGGAACCGATTGCCCCAGGGGTGGAAACACAGTCCCACCATCTGCCATGGACTGATCCAGACTGCACTAGAAAAGGGTGAAGCTCCAGAACATCTGCAGTACATTGACGACATCATTGTGTGGGGGAACACCGCAGCAGAAGTATTCAAGAAAGGAGAGAAAATCATCCAGATTCTGCTGGAAGCCGGCTTTGCCATCAAGAAGAGCAAAGTCAAGGGGCCTGCTCGAGAGATCCAGTTCCTGGGAGTAAAGTGGCAAGATGGACGGCGTCAGATTCCCACCGAGGTCATCAATAAGATCACCGCAATGTCTCCACCAACCAACAAAAAGGAAACACAAGCTTTTCTAGGCGCCATAGGTTTCTGGAGGATGCACATTCCCGAGTACAGCCAGATCGTGAGCCCTCTCTACCTGGTTACCCGCAAGAAGAACGATTTCCACTGGGGTCCTGAACAGCAGCAAGCCTTTGCCCAGATCAAGCAGGAAATCGCTCACGCGGTAGCCCTTGGCCCAGTCAGGACAGGACCAGAGGTGAAGAACGTGCTCTACTCTGCAGCCGGGAGCCATGGTCTGTCCTGGAGCCTTTGGCAGAAGGTGCCTGGTGAGACTCGGGGTCGACCACTGGGATTCTGGAGCCGAAGCTACAGAGGGTCCGAAGCCAATTATACCCCAACAGAGAAAGAAATCCTGGCCGCCTATGAAGGAGTCCAAGCTGCCTCAGAAGTAATCGGCACAGAGGCACAACTCCTCCTGGCACCCCGACTACCGGTGCTGGGGTGGATGTTCAAAGGAAAGGTTCCTTCCACTCATCATGCCACTGACACCACATGGAGCAAATGGATCGCCCTCATCACGCAGCGCGCCCGTATTGGAAACCCAAATCGCCCTGGGATCTTGGAAATCATAACAAACTGGCCTGAAGGTGAGACCTTTGGATTATCTTCGGAAGAAGAGGAAGAGCAAGTGACCCGTGCCGAGGAAGCCCCACCATATAACGAGCTGCCGGAGACTGAGAGACGATATGCCCTCTTCACTGATGGTTCCTGCCGAATTGTAGGCGCTAGCCGGAAATGGAAAGCTGCAGTATGGAGCCCCACACGACAAGTTGCACAAGCTACCGAGGGACAAGGAGGATCGAGTCAGGTTGCAGAGCTTAAAGCTGTCCAGCTGGCTTTGGATATTGCTGAACGAGAGAAGTGGCCGAAGCTCTATCTCTATACTGACTCGTGGATGGTAGCTAATGCTCTGTGGGGATGGCTGGATCGCTGGAGAAAGGCCAACTGGCAGCGCAGAGGGAAACCCATCTGGGCCGCTGAGATTTGGCAGGACATCGCTGCTCGAGTAGAGAGGCTAACCGTAAAGGTTCGACACGTGGATGCGCATGTACCCAAGAGTCGGGCTAATGAAGAGCATCACAACAATGAGCAGGTGGACCGAGCTGCCAAGGTGAAAGTATCTCAGGTGGATCTAGACTGGCAGCACAAGGGAGAATTATTTCTAGCTCGTTGGGCCCATGATGCCTCTGGCCATCAGGGGAGAGATGCAACATACCGATGGGCCCGTGACCGAGGGGTGGACCTTACTATGGACAGCATCTCACAGGTCATCCACAGTTGTGAGACCTGTGCTGCAATCAAACAGGCCAAGCGGGTGAAGCCTTTATGGTATGGTGGACGATGGTCAAAGTATAGGTATGGGGAAGCCTGGCAAGTTGGCTACATCACCCTTCCCCAAACCCGCCAAGGCAAGCACTACGTGTTGACCATGGTGGAAGCAACAACTGGATGGATGGAGACCTACCCCGTGCCTCATGCTACTGCCCGGAACACCATCCTGGGCCTCGAAAAGCAAGTCCTGTGGAGACACGGCACCCCTGAGAGGATCGAGTCAGACAACGGGACTCATTTTAAGAACAGCCTCATAAACACCTGGGCCAGAGAACACGGTATTGAATGGATATATCATATCCCTTATCATGCACCAGCTGCCGGAAAAGTTGAACGCTGCAATGGACTACTTAAAACCACCCTGAAGGCTCTTGGTGGGGGGACCTTCAAAAATTGGGAAGTGAACTTAGCAAAGGCCACCTGGATAGTCAATACCCGAGGGTCCATCAATCGAGCTGGTGCTGCCCAGTCTGAACCCCTGCACACGGTGGATGGAGATGGAGTCCCTGTGGTACACATGAGAGGTATTTTAGGGAAGACTGTTTGGATTAATCCCACCTCAGGCAAAGGCAAACCCATCCGTGGGATTGTCTTTGCTCAAGGACCTGGTTACACCTGGTGGGTAATGCAGAAAGATGGGGAAACCCGTTGTGTACCACAAGGAGACCTAATCTTAAGTGAGAATGGTATGTAGGGCTTCACTGTATATATATATATATATATGTGTGTATGTGTAGAGTTTAAGTTGATTTGGGATAATGAAGGTGGTAATAGAATAAGGGGTGGATAATGTCCTGGGTTGCAGTGTATTCTATTACCATCCTCATGAGCTGTTGAAACCAGGTGGGGCGGTGTTTCCTGGCCTCCTCCCTCCGGACTATCTTTCTGTTAATGGCCCATCAATGCCCTGCCGCATGACTCAAAGATAACTCCCTCCAGACTATCTTCTGTTAATGAGCCCATCGACACCTGGCCTCATGACTCATCATTCTATTGTGAGATGCTCCGCCCAGAGGGAGGAACCAAGCATTCCATCTTGGATATAATCTGGGACTCTGAACACCATGGGCATCCTTCCCACTGGATTCCCAGAGGACAGGAGCTGCATAGTCACCACTGGACTTTCTGAGGAGGAGCAGACCTTTCTACTGGACCACTGCTTCGACAGAGCCACATCCGTCACTTCAGGAGGACTACAGCCACCATCTCATCGGACTGCTCACGCCACCCTGATTAACAGGGTGCCAGGTTGTATTCTGACTCTGTTAGTTTAGCCCACTGGGGTTTTTCTTGCCTTTATTTTTAATTTCCCTAATAAATTGTTATTCTGACTTGGTGCCTCCCACTGGTCTGTTTTCAAACCAGTACAACTGCCAAGAGTACATGCTGAGGGCACCTCAAAGAGCAGTAATCAGAGATAAGTCCTGGCAAAAACAACAAACAGAATGAGTGAAAAGAATGAGAGGAAGGAAGGAAGGAAGGAAGGAAGGAAGGAAGGAAGGAAGGAAGGAAGGAAGGAAGGACGGACATGGACTAAACCCCCATTTTAGATGAGTGAGAACTACTCATCTAAGCAAGTATTTGCAGAATCAGCATGATCAGGAATTAAAGTTTTATTTCTAACTCCTTCAAGTATAAATGGATCACCTGAATTTACTAGATCAGAAAACCTTCACATGCATATATTCATAGTTTTGGGATCTTAACTGGGTATCTTTTGGGGGTTTTTTTTCATGATATCAAATAATTAATGGAACAAATGGTGAAATTAAAATATAGTCTGTCTTATGTATGTTTGTTTATTTTCCTAAGGAAGGCCAGGATTTTAAAATTTTATATAGACATTATATTTGCTAGGATTGTTTATTTTTTTTATTCATATACTGTGTTTGCTCTGCTTTTTCATTCAGTTAGTTTTGAAGGGGTTTGATGCAAATAGGCTGCCTCAGGAGACAATCTTCTAGAATTTTTTTTCCTTTAATTTCTAAAAAAAATGTTTCCTTATACATTCATGCAAGGGAATAATTAACTTTGTGTACTGTTGCTGACCTGCAAGTGCCTGCAAGCCCTAGTTAAAACAAAAAAGGACCCACATTGCACGAGATGCTGTGCAAATACAAACTAAAATGATGAAATTTCCCTGGCAGATTTCAAGCTTTCATTAACAAGAAGATTCATATATATTCATTCACACTCCTTTTCATCCATGGAAGATGAAGCACCTCACAGGAAGGCAAAACATTTGGAATCTCTATTCGGAAAGGAACGAAACTTAAGCAGATAGTCAATGAACCTGGGCAATTTTATGCAGCAGGTCAGTGGTGAAACTGTGACTAGAGCCAGAGCTATATTGAGCTATGTGTGATCCTCCATTTCTTTTAGCTCATGAGATGCGTCAAGTCCGAGGGCTTTGTCTTCTATGGCAGTGCTCCCCATGCCCCCAGATTCTTCTCTTCCATATCCACCTCAGTGAGCTGAATCCTTTCTTATACTGTGCTGAACATCCTAGAGCTGGGCTGGGCAGTGGCTCCTGCCCAGCAGGGAGGCTTGGACACCACTGGCATCGCCCCTGGATCAGTCCCACACTCTCCCACAGCACTGTGGCTCCCAGGGGCCCACAGCCACTCTTCTGGATCCCAGCATAAACCAGGCCCACGAAAGGGAGTTCTGAGTTGGTTTCCTTGGTGTAGAACCATCTGCAGGGGAAGGATGGGCGTCAGCGGGGGCCCATCAGCCAGGGAGCCCCTTGGGAGAGGCCCCTCGAGGTGCCTCCGGCGTAGGTTCCTCAGGTCAGCAGGCAGCCAGCTCCACACCGCCCTTCCCATGGCTCGACTTCCTCAGACTTCTCAAGGACATGGGCAACAGCTGCGGATTTTTATGCCAGGCCGACACCAAGCTGCCGTTGCTGCGTGGGATCTTAATTCCGCATTCCTGGCTTTGGCTGTCAAGGTGGCATGAAGGGCCTTTAGGCAACTGTGAGAGCGGCCCTCCCAGTATTTTGCCTGTTTAAATAAAATCTTCCTCTGCCACATTATTTCCAGCCAGCAAAGCTGCTTACTGCACAACTTTGATGGATGCTTCTTTGTGTAAAAGGAAGAACAAATCCCTGACCTCATGAAGTGTAAAGCCCTGACCTAACACATGACAATGAGCTGTGGGTTGGAGAGGTCTGTCAGGGCTGGGTATCTGCCCCTCAAGTACCTTCACAGTTGCTTCCTCCTTCTTTCCAGAGGAGTCTGGCTGGGAAGCTTGCATGCTTGCAGATTCATTGACCTACCTCTGCTCCCTAGTTCACGTTTCTCCTTTCCCAGAGTTTTCTGAACCCTCTGCAGTGCGATTTGGGGACATAGACCTTCCGCCCCATGTGCTGCAATATGGTCAGGAGTTTCTGCAGCATGATCTACACTTGGGAGTCTTATACTTGCCCTTGCATTATTTTTCTTCCTGTAAACATACTTATTTTACTTTCTTGTATCCCTCTATTTGTATTCCCCACTAATTCTTCTTCCAGAAGGAAATCTGTTTATAATATGAGCTGTCAGATGTCATTAGGTATTATCAGGAAACTATGTTGCTATGTTTTAAGAGCATGCATATTTCAGGGCACACAGATCCATAATGTTTGCATATTTAATACATATTTGCATTTATGAATCTCCATGCCTTTTGGAGCTTTGCCAGTTGAGGAACTGCCTGACTGTGGAGAGAAAGTAGGCAACCAGAAAGAAAATGGTTCAGTGTCTCATTTGGTATAATAAAGCTCAATGTTAGCTGTTGTTTCTAAAACTATGACATTGATACAAGCACAACTGGAACTCATCTGCCCTTGTGCTTAAAATAGTTAATGTTCACTGCATATCAAGTGGTATTTAGTTGAACTTATCAATAAAATAATATTAATAAGCACTGTGACTTGTTGCAATAATATTGGTACCTGTAGTTCCTTGGCAAAGCAGAATTACTTGAATTACACATTAAAAAAAAATCTCAAAACACATTTGGGAGCCAGCAGTGTAAAATATGGAATGGATCTTTATAGGTTAATCCAATGTGTAAAAGACTGTTTACAATTTTGCTACTAAAATCAGTTGTTATTTGGGTTTTGACCACAGAAATCAATTTTTCACAGTGTTAGACACATTTCTTTATGTAATATAAATCCTTGTGTCTATGTATGCGCTCACACATGAAAAAAAGGTACATATGCAAAGAAAAGGAGCCTTGTGCAGAGGCAGGAGATCTCTCATGCTTTCTGTGTTTTCTCTTTGACCTTAGGGATAAAAGCTGATGTGGTTCAATTTCTTTCCTTATCTGTAAAATAGTGATTTAAATACGCGCCTGTCTTACAGAAACATCGTTTAGGGTAAGTTGTTTCCTCTGGCAGTAAACTGCCTGACACATACTGATGGATAGTTATTTTGTGCACTACCCCTTAGAGAACACTATCCATATGAAACCTAGTCAGTTAAGAGGGCTCTTTCACAGCAGGGATTCACTGACCTCCACTGCACTAGGTGTGATGCCCTTGAAAGGGGTAATTTCACTCCTGTACTGGGGCTTACATGGCTAGTTGCATGATCAGGTCTGGAAAGTGACCTTACTTTAAACCTAACCTGGCCAAACTCAAGAACAGAAAAACACTTTTGTCTAGATCACTTTCCCAGTCTTGCGTTAATGCTGGCAGAAGGGAGTAGACAGAAACTTGCAGACTGGGACAGAAGGGAAGGCAAGAGTGCTCATGTTTTTGCAATAATATGTGGATTTAGTCTGTCTTAAGCTGACCATGAAACTTCACCTTAAGGCAAGTATGTTATGGCAGTTTATGTACTGCAAATGTCTCATCAGTTGAAGACTCGCTGATCACTTTTCTTACACTTGCAATTGCATTGCTCTTTTCTCCTGCCTCCTTTCCCTCTCTGTGCTGCTCTATAAAACACACATGCAGGCACTACGAGTGCAGATGACTGCATAGAACAGCCATCCACAGCAGATTCAGCATATTCAGAAGTACAAAATGCATATTGCATTTCAGGTTGGCTGTGAGAGCGCAGAAGAAAAGACCATTTTGCTTTTCATGTCCAGTTTAAACAGATGGTGATAATTTAAATACGACAGTAAATCATGATTTACATCTGGATTAAGAAAGCGTATGACAGATTTTTTAAGAAATAAGATACTGTGTTAGCATGTCTGGGCTGTAACAAGCATGTTTATTTAGTGTTTATATTGTAGTTTTACAGGAAAGTTTGCCAGGCTGGGGCCCTGTGGGGTAGATCATAAATAACCCCAAAGGGTTTACAAGCACAAGAATGTGCAGCAAAACAGACAAGCAAGCATTCAAGGGCTGGTGAAAATGTGTGCAAGGTAACAAAGACAGTTAGACAGGCACAACTCCCATCCAGTCAGAAACAGTAAAAAATGGACGCACACACCAGCAGTGCCTTCATTACGAATGAACTCTACAGGGATCCACCTGTGGTCGCATCAGGAGAACTTCACCAGATCTATGAGCACCAGGTGGCCAGTGTGGAGGTTTTGATGGGGTTTAATGTGTCATCGTGCCTGTGAACACCGTCGGTGGGCTGGAGCAGTCAACGTCAATTTACATAAATCCCCTATGTTGTGAAACTGCTCTTACGGTGTAGGTGGAAGAGAGTGGAAAGCTGCCAACACGTCTGTGTTCTGGGATTGGCGTTTTTATTAAGATCTTGAAGATTACATATTTCATCTGGTTTCTGTTTTATTTTTATTCAAACATTACGTAATACTTCAATAAGAATGCATAGTAAGCTTCAACCATGCGCTGCTTTTTGCGCAGCATAATCCATAGTTCCAACTTGCATGAAATGTCCTCCCAGAGCCATGGAAGTTGCCGTTTCCAGGACAGAGTCAAAATTAAGGTGAAAAACATGGTGTTCTGCTGGTGATTCATAGTCCAAGCTCTGCGAGGGTTCTCCTACAAGTCTTTGTGGTATTGCTGTTTTCAAAGGCTGAACCGCAACAATTTTAACAAATTGTTCCACTCTGTGGAGAGGGTTGCTATGGAAATGAACAAGGCTAACATCTCTGAGAGCCCTACCAAGAGCACTACGCGAGGGGGGGGAATTTAAGAAAGTAGACCGTGTAGGGGATTAACGTCTTGCTCTAAATCTGTTCACTGTTCCTGTGGGCTTCAGAATTTGGCCCACTGGATAGAGATTTTTTTGCAGTCCATTCTGCAGAAATTTAGTGCAAATTGAATTAAACGAGATGAGAGCAAATGATTTTGAAAGCGATCTCTGGGAGTAAGCTTGTATAGACATAAACATCTTTATTGAATTTTTTTGTTGATAATGTCTAGCAGAAAGATGTGATTATAATGGAACCGAAAAGGTTATTGAAGCATAACGCTTTACATGGTTTTTTGGGATAGTTACAGTTTGCTCAAAACCTGAAGCAACTGTGGTGTTCAGAGCATTTGGATGGAAAAATATTGCTATGGCAACAAATTACTTTTATATTCACATAAAGCAAAAATAGATTTCTCTCTCCCTTTGTGGGAAGCACATATTTTAAAGTGCATGAAAGATTAAAGGTGATAGGCGGAAACAGCTGCATGAATATATTTTCATTTTTCTTCTTTTGGTTTATGCATATTTCTGTATAAATCTGAAATGCAGAAGTAATTTGCAGCTAGAAGCATTTTGCAGTGAAAAAGTAGAAAGAGTTTAGAAGAGGGAACAAAAGTATAATACAGTCAGAACTTCTAATTGAATTGTAGCAGCATCAGACTTTAATTAATTAAATGAAATATTCTCAGTGTCATTTAAAAAAGGAAGGAGAGAGTCGTCTCCCTCCTGCATGTACCCAGGAAACAGAAATCACTTTGTGTCCATAACTTGATGAGAGACAATGTTTTTTATTTCTCTTTAGTCAGGCACTTTGTCAAGCTCAAGGAATAGACCTAGTGGCAAGATTACTGATTGCTTCATTTTAGCTCTGTGGCTGTGTTTGGAGTTTTTTATTTAGAAGGCATGCAGCTTTTACTTAGGTGTGGTGAAGAGCTTCTGGTACATCTATGTGCCATGGTGCGCACCATCTGCAGAGGAACTATAATATGTCTGCATTGATATGTCAGGCCTATCCTGAGGTTCCCTCTCAATTATTCTGAACCATGTGAGCTGTCTTACACCATCTGTATCTCTCTTCATAATGCACAGCAGAGCAGCCCACATTTTGTGCTTCTTAGTTGCAAAATACGGGCCTCCTCGCAAGCGGTGTGTGAATTTTTTGGCTCATTTTCCAGCTGGTCTCTTCATATGGAGAGCGGAGAGAGGCACTGAAGGTCAGAAGTGAGGAATATGAGGGAGATTGTTGTTCAGCTACTTACTGACCTCTCATTCTCAAATCTTCAGCCTAAGCAGAACAAACCGAAGGATGAGACAGTCAAAGGGTAAATCAGGATGATTTGGAAGCACAACAGTTCCAAAACGGTTGTTTTAGGGTAAATATGGATGTTTCTGGTATAGATAGACTTGCGGGCCTAGATTTGAGGGTCACTTTAAATTTGACCCAAAGCACCAAACAATTCAAAGGGTCTCACATCCCTTCTGTTAATGTCCAGTGCAAATGAGTGCCTGTAAAGGATTTCAAGTGACCACTACAGTGAAGTTCATATTGCCCCTGCTATGAAAGTTTCAGAGACGACATTTTAGGATGAGGAAGGGAAGGTTCAAGATGTAATGGATGTGGAAAAGGAAACGGAAGAATCAGTTGGTTATTCCGAATCTCTGCAACACCTCATAAGCTGTTTCCGTAGTGCTTAATAGGAGGGTTCTGCAGAGCAATTTGAGGCAAACTGGCTCACATCCAGATTACTTGTTCTTTATCTAGTACACTGACTTCTCAAGTGATGCTTTTGAGGCCCAAAGACAGAACTGCTAATTTGTGAGTCTTCCTTTTCAGCTTGGATTGCCTGAAATAGTGTGATACCTGTGTTGCAGCTTTCTGCAGTCCTGTGTGCATGCTGTGAAACAAGCTGCATGGCATACCCTGAAATGTGTCAGAATGGTTTGAGGAGCTGAAACTGGGATTGTTGTAAGCCACTCTTGGTACAGTTACACCCCTACTGCCTGCTGCAGACACTCCCGGGAGTGAGCTCTCCCCTAAGCTGTCCCAGTACGTCTTCAAGTGCTCCTGAGTCACCCAAAACAAGCTCTAAGAGTCAAGTAACAGAAGTGAGAAGAGATGCAGTCTTTAGCTTGGTCTCTGGCTCACTTCAGAGCTGTGCTGGCACAATTTTGAGTATGCCTGCAATCATACACAAATCCTGGCTGTTCATCAGGAGTAGGGATGGACCAGGAACTGCCTCAGTGGAAATATGGGTCCAACCATCCAGTATAGATGGGTAAGAGGGTTTTGCATGGCTGCTCTGTCACTGTTGGCTATCATGTGTTGGCTATCTGTTGGCTTCAGTACCAGCATGGGCTCAAGCACATTTGATTTACTGCTGTCGGCTGCAGAAGTAATGCTGCTAGATGTGGTGCCACAGTACTATGGTTAGAATAGCCCAAACAGAGAGTTGTATCCTATTAAAAAAAAAACCATCTCTGTGGCTAGTTTATCCTGGGTTTGGAGAGAAAATGGGTTTGAATGGGTTCTAAAATGAGACCCAGTCTGGACAGAATTTCAGTAGTTATGTTTTCTGGCAGCACTGTCAGAAAACATGAGTTGGATTCTATCCACAGTTACACTGCTTTGAGTATATGAACTACATATTTTAAAATTTGGGTGTACCCATACAATCCAAAATTATGCCTGTGAATACTGTGTTGACATACCCTCAATTACACTGCTGCAAGCTTCTCTGCATCAAAGGAGCAGAAGTGGGCTAGACGTATTTTTATACATGCAACCCAGAAAGAGATGGGAGAGACATCATGTTATCCTTCCTTAGTATGGGCATCAGAACTGTAAGACTCTTGGCTTCTGCATATTACCCCTATTTTATTTTTGTGTGTTTATGTGTGTGCAGCTGAATTTCTGCTCTCTGTACCCTGGGTTTTGTTGTGCTCATAGATGCCAAATGCAAGTTTGGTCATCAGTCTTGAATAAATGGCAAAGGTCTTACATTCTTCACTAAGTCTCATAACCTTTTTCTGATGAGGAATTGCATGCATTTCTTTTCAAATTTTGTGTCTCTTTTCTTCCTAAGAAGAAAGATGGCAGAAATCATGCAGTGGGACAGAGAGTGCACACATAAAACATGTCTGAAGTAATTCATCCTGTTTTGCAAGGAGAAGTGGGTCAGAATGAGGTATGAATCTATCCTAATTTACTCTTAGCTGTTTATTCACTTGTTCCTGTCATCTTATTCTCTCACCAGTCTTACTGTGTAGTTTTCTGGAGTTACTCATCTTCTGCTTGGCACTGAGCTTTACTTAAGAATGAATAGAGTTGGATGTGGCTGTTTTACCTCTTCTGTTCATATGCACTCCAAAAGTAGATGAGACTAGAGTATTTTAGTAAACTGGAGCATGGTTGCACTGTGACTTTCTCACTGCTGAGACCTCTGCCAATGAGAAGTCAAACACGGGAGGTATTCAAAGGTGGTGATTTTTCCTATTATGTTAATGAAAGTCCAGTGACTGATTATTGCAGACCTTGACATATATTACCTCTAACATAACATTAATAATACACATGTGATAAGCCTTCCTCTTCAGTAGGCATAAATCAGTATGGTGGAAAACAAGGAAATTCTGGAAAAAGACTCTGTCTTCCACAGTCATTTTTTCCTCTGTTGTTGGTGTAATCTAACAGAACTGCTGCACAAGTGGTTTTTGTTGAGTTTTGTTTAAGCAAGTTCTAGCAGAACAATGAACAAAGGGGTTTGGGGATTTATACATTCCGTTATAAATACAGTGGCATTTCTATGACCCTGTTTAGAAGAGTAAAGCTTCTATTTGTCTCCTGCTGATTCTGTCAACATCCACACAGTAAGTTCAGTAGAAATCCCTCAGGTATTCAAGTGTCAGACCACAAAGTCATTTCTGCCTTTTAAAGAAAATACTGTGTTTCAAGGAACTGGGACTTTTGGGAATATGCCTCTGAAGTGGAGATGTGATGCGGGAATGCAGATGTAAAGAACTGAAGGGCTGGGCACAGAACTGAAAAACAAGCAAAATAGTGAGACAAAATATATATTTATTTATCTTCTGAGTTTAGTTACCTTGGTGAAAATGTACAGCAGCTCCAAAATATCTACAGAATTTCCTCGAATAGCTCAGATTAAAATACATGCCTGCCTGAAGATCAAATGAACAAAGACAGAAGAGTTGGGGAGGAAAAATATATGGGGTCATGAATTTTTCCTTCCCAGTTTCACAAATATTAATCCTTTGGATCAATTCAGACCCACTTACACAAAGTCAATTATTACAGAATCAAATTAGTTATTTCATTTACTGGTTTCCGAAGGATACATGGCTCATGAAACTGCGTTGCACTGTCTTCTTTCCCCAGTAATTTCCTGAAGTGCTGTCTGATTTTAACCAAAGGGGCAGATAGGTACCAGGTTCCCAGGTGCCATGTTCCAACATGCATGTGGAACTCTGTGAGGTTAGAGGAAAGAAACCCAGACCCACCACAAGACCGGCAGTTATAACTGAGCCTTTTATCATTTGGCATCTTAACATGTTTTCTGCCCACCATGGCCTGGATATAGGTGTGTGAGATGCAGTGGGACAAGTAGACCACTGAAATTATGCAGTTCATATGAAATAGAAAATGGAAATCTGCTTTTTACCCACACAGATAATAGCTGAAGCACCAAAGGGGATCATAAGGTAAGCGTGGCACAGTACCAGTGCCTGTGGTACAGTTCAGGCACAGCTTACTGCCTGCTGAAGTGGCCTTGGGGCTTTATAGGCATTATGGCACAGAGTAATGGCAGAAAGAGTCTGAAGGATCGAAATCATTCCTGCTTATACCATAGAGCTGAATTTTATTCTGTTGTCTAGAATTGGTGCTCATTTGCAGGAACAGCAGAGGAGAAGGCCAGGATGGAGTAAGCTGCATTTTCTTTCTGCTAGGATCTAGAAGTTTTGCAGCATTTCACAGACTGAAAACAGCTGAAACCTGCCCCTATGGCCCTAAAAGGAATTTTTCTCAGCCTGGGATTGGCAAAACACAGGACATTGCATCCACAATCCTTCCCTACTTTGGTAGGTAACATTTTGCTCTGTAAGTGCTTTTGGTATTGTGAAAGTACTGACCAAAATAATCTGTGACAAGAGGGATTATTTCTTAAATTAGAATTTGGATTCGGTTGTGTGGGATAAATTCTTATCATTGCGTAATGAGAACAGTACTCATATTGATTGTGCATATTTTTTTTTCATACTACCTGTACTACTTGAAGTGGCAACTCTAACATTCTTGGGTTTTCATTCATGTAATTGAGAAGACAGGAAGTTTTTCTCCCCCTTTCAAAACACTTTAAGATTTTTTCCTACCCTCATCCTATTGAAAAGGTGTATATAAACTGAATTTCTTTCTCCGATTGGCTTAACTTTTGGAAGCCGATATTAATTGCAATTTCACACCCTTCAGTGATTCTTTTTGTGTCTTTGCAAAAGGGACACACGATTTTAAATCTTCCTCTGAAAAAGCCTATGATAGGGTATCATCTGGAGATGAAAGCATTCAAAGTCCAGATTTCAAATCCCATTGCAGCAGAATATTTGTCAGACCTTGCTTGTTGCTGGCGTTGAAATGCATGTAATTTCCTGCAAGGGAGAGTTTTGGAATGTGAGGTCGCAGCAGTAATGAAGGAAATTTGTATGGTGGTTGAGCTGATAGTGGGAGTGAGAGAACCCTGCATTGTAAAGTCAACACAATGCCAGCATTAGTATTCAGATGAAATTTAGGCTTCAGTGAAGAGGCTGTCATGCACTGAGTTTGTTGAGATAAAACCTCACTGTGTTCATGCATGCTGTGAGTGGTTCTGCAGCACTTCAGAGGTAAAGTATCAGTACTTTTTGGAGCATCAGCGCTGTTCATCCTTGCTATGGGGTGACCTCTTCTCTAGCAGGGTAGTTTTAGGTTGTTGGTCTGCACAGACTCCTGCCTGTGTAGTCCAAAGGTAACAGAGCACTGTTTAACTGATTTTGGGTGAATGGTATGATTTTTTTTTTTTAATCTTTTTTTAAAAGACATAGCAGAACACTGCAAAAAAGCAGGGGCTAAAATGAATTTTACTTGGCCTGCTAGCATTAGTAGTTATTGTTGCATAGTTACAGCAGCACTTTCGGGGTGCTTATGATGCTGGGCCATGGACTGGCTCCCTGTTGTGCAAAGCAGTGGTAAGCTACGAATAAAAGAGCTTACGATTCACCTCTGTAGTCTTTTGCACGCAAACGTGAACGGCCTTGCTCCAGGAACTGGGTTCTTCCTTGGCATGGTGCTGTGCCCAAAGAAGGAAAACTGTACTAGCTCAGCTAATTCAGTTATTCAATTTCCAGTACAATTGGATTACCCTTGTGTAACTGCATCAGAACGAATATTTTATAACTCACATCAGCAGAGAGCAGTGTGCTCATGCCTACCATGAAGGTGGCCTGGGCAGTGATTCAAGAAACAGCACAGGGCTCCTGGCAGGCAGGGTAGCAAAGGAAATGGGGAGAAAACTCTGGGTCAGCAGCAGTCTCAGTGGCCTAAACACTGCCTAGTATTTCGTGGTGTCAGGATGGATTCTGTACTTATTTCCCAGCCTTCATTTGGCATATTGCATGTCATGGAGACAGGGATAAGGCTGGGAAGTCACTTCATACTCTCTGCAGTCCCCTGCTGCCTCCTTTTGAGTCAGTGCCTTTGTCATCAGCCTGCTCAAGCAGACGGGGCCCAGGCAAGCTTTGAAGGGAGCAGGGTGTAAAAAAAGATGGGCTTACATCTGCACAGAAAGAATTCCTTCATAGCAATGGCCATGTTCTACAATAGGAAAATGGGAAATTTCTCCCAAAAAAAAAAAAAAAAGCTTGTTTGCTATGATTTGAACCAAGTATCTGAGCTGAAGCCCAGGGAGTTCTAATTTTGCTTTTGCTGCGTGGAGGGATTCTACTAAGCTTAGGGAGGTACTGAAAAATAACCTCTGATCAACAGGTATGTTCATTGTGATGTGTGCTCTCAGGTCCTCCTGCACATCATTCACCTGGAATTCACAGCATCTGCTTTGCTTCTGGGAGAAGCACAGTTCACAAAAACTTTGCCAAGTGGTAGAGGGTGGTAAAATGAAAACTAGAACACATCCAGCTGTGAAAGACTGTGTTTCTCTAGTGTTAATGTTCTTTGAAAGTACTTTCAATTTATTGTGGAAAGAAGAACAAATGGTCGTAGATCTACCCTTCTGAAAAGGTTTGATAAAAGTTTTTTAGAGGAGTTTGAGTAAACTTAGAAAGCACAGAGTGATAGATGAAGTATTGTCATATACTACAAACAGACTAGCCCATAGAAAAAAATGTGTGCAGTAATAAACTGTGCACCCTGGGCTGCAGAAGAGTTCATGGTATGTTGTCCTGTGAGTTAAATAATGGTAAATGTATTCATAGGTCAAATAGCTAGTAGGCAAATATGCTAGTGACATTTATAGACTTAAATGTAACCTGTCAGATAAGTAATTGGATGACAAGGCAAACTATGCATTTCCATTAAAATTTTAATCTATATTTTAAATAGTTGAGCAGTTTGGAGAATTGCCTCTTTAGTTCATGTTTGTACATCAGCCAAATCCTCAGGACACAAGTCAAGGGGCTGGTGGGTTTTTTGGCTGCTAAGACTGAGTCAGCATGTACCTGGTGTTCCTATAACTTGCCAAAACAGCGAGATTTGTCTGGTTGGTTTATTTTGCAAGGGTTTGGATCTGACCACATGCAGGCAACCTGCTTTAGCCCTCTCCAGAATCACACAAGTGATGGGAAGGAGCAAACTGCAGGAGCACAGGGCAGGAGATGGGAGCGCAGGAAGAACAAGTTATCTGGAAATTGGTTAGATTTCTTTCTTTATAAATATTCTAAATTTATCTGCTGGGCAACAGCTTTCTCCTTATTGACATGACAAGCCTATTGCCTGGCCAACACTGATTGATTTGGAGAACAATTATTTCCTCTTTGGCATCAATGAGATGTAACTAGGGCCCCAAATACTTCTGTGTAGGATTGGTGCCACAGCAGACTTAATAAAGCTGGCGTTTATATTTCCAGGAAGAATAGAACAGCAAGATACAGAGGATGCTATACAGTAGAAAGTCACATAGAACCGGTAGAAACAAGAAAAAAAGTATGTCATAAAATAGAAGTAGCCCATTTTTTGTAGAAATGTAGTGAATATTTTTTTAAACAGGAAAAACACCATGTAGGGTGGAAAAAAAAAGAAAAGGGTGATATAAAATTAGTAACATTAATTTTAAACAAATAAAACATTTTTTTTTATATTTTGAAAGCATACCTAATGCATATATACTAATATATATACCAGTAAGCATATTCTGTGACATTTAACATATGGCTGCTTTTTGTAGTTGTTCATGGTTTTTTTCAAACTGTGGGGGAAGGACATGGAGCAATACCAAACTGATTCTAAGTAGGGTAATTATAGAGATTGTCAATTCCAGAAATTCAGGAGACCAGAAACATTCTTCGCCTCCCTCCTGTGGGGCTGTCTTGGTATCACCTACAGGTTTCCTTGCAGGATTTGGGCATGTGCTGCCATCAGAACCAGACCTCCAGGCAGGAGGCACCTTTGGCTTCTGCCAGTGCAGCACTTGCTCTGTTTCTAGGATCGACCTGGGGACTGCAGAAATGTTTATGAGCCATTACTGACATAATATGATCTAAATTAATCTTATTTTATCTGTTCCAGTTAATGATGCTTTAAAATTTGGTAGTCAGTAGAGAATAACTACACTTCTAAAAATTCTCAGTTTTCCAAATGCATAACTTATAGTTTGTAATTAAAAGAAAGGCACCTTTACTTTCCATGAAATAATTTTTTGGGTCTCCCAAGATATGAATTATACTGAAAGACAGAACATCTTATAATTAGCACCAATTTACATGCATACTAGTGCTCTGTGCTAGTGGAATCAAATCCATTCATCCGTGTGTCTCAGAATCTTTACTGCTAAGAGATAATTGAGGTTTTTCTAAAATACAGCTAAAAGGGAGGGGTGAAAAAGGGGTCTTTGTTCCATCTTTTTCACTTATGATCCTGTAAATTTGTCTGCCTCCATCATGAGTTGGTTCTGCAGCTGCTTCATTCAGCGTTGTCTGTGCCCCCTTATGCGACCTTGACCCTGCCCAGGTCATTCTTGCTGTGCGAGTTCACTTGTGCAGTAAGAGACAAAGGCACAGGCGTGTTGCATTTGCCCAAGCCATGAGCGTGGGACCAAGCATCTTACTGGAAACCCTTCTGCAACAAGGCCAAGCTCCCTTCTCCCCAGAGTCCTTCAGAGAGAAATGAGAACCTTTAAAATGACTTACAGATCTGAAACGTCTATATTCTATTATTACAAAAATATCTTTTTCAAGTCTTGCCAGAGTTCACCAGGAGTTTCATCTCCTGAGTGGACTCTGAAAGTTTTATTGATTTATCAAGCTCTTATAGGTCATGATATCAAATGTATCCATCTTTTATAAATATTTTCAATTGTCCTGGTTTCATCTAAGAGCTACAGTAGGAGACAATTCTTCTGAAGAGCATGAATGACTGATCTAATATGGGACATATATTTCAGATTCTAGGCAAGTTTAATATCTGTCTAAGCAGCAAAGTTTTTTCCCTTCCTGTTGAAACTTGGATTGATGACATCCTGCATGAAGCAGATGCTTTGACATGGAACTTCTCTGGTGATTTTGCCATTCAAGGAGCTATAGGCCACTTTATTCACCAGCTGGTCATTATTCTATTGTCTTTTCCTGTTCCAATGACGACAAAAATGTGGAGAAAAAGTTATGTCATATTTTCTTTTCCTATTTTTCCTTTAATTTCAGAATATAATGCTACTGAATTTTTGGCACTGTATATCCTATATCATTCCTTAGGCCAATGACATCGAGTAGGATAGATTGCACAAGAAGGAGAATTACTATTCTTTGTCATCAGTTATAGTTCTGTTGGGGACATTGAAACTTCCCTTTGGCTTCAGAACAACCCTCTCTATTTTGACTTTTAAAACTATATTTATTCCAAAATGAATTTCCTAGAGCAGACTGTGTTTTTCTCATCTCTTTATATTGTTTTATGTAAAGGGACTAGAGATTTGGCAGCAAGTTCACTCATGAGGAATAAATTGCTAATATTTCCTATTATTTTTTTCTCTTCCCTGGTGTGAAGCTTGTTTTGTTTTATGATTTGTATACCAAAAGTGTTTTAGAAAATTCATTTGACTTTAAAACTTAATGTTCAGGATTCTATAGTGCAAGGTGACTTGTAACTTTTTACCTTCATACGTTAACAAATATATTTTTTACAGATCACACCATTTTCATCTGTTTATGAGGGCTTCTTTGTGACCTTGTTTGTCTGTTTTTTAGGCTAAGTTGTGCCAGCATCACTGAATTGAGTAGAAAGGAACAGCAACCACTTTCCAGGTTTTATGACAATGTAAAATTAGTTCATATTCTGCTAATGTTGCTGAGAGATTTTGGCTGTTCTCTGTAACAAGAGCATATTGTCCTGTACAAATGAGAAAACTCAGTATGTAGGCATTAAAATGTCTTTGTGCATTCGTGGACACACAGACACACAATGTCCTCTGGCAGAGGAGTGTCATGCCATAACGTCCTGGTTCTGACAGGACAGGGTTAATTTTTGCAGTAGCCGAAAGAGGCAAGGCCAGGATCCAGAGGTTCTATATCACCCTAAGTCATTTTCTGGGGACAGGGTTCCTTCCAAGCATGGTGGAGGGAGCCGTTGGGTTTGTTGGTGTTGAGCACTTGTGTGAAGCATTCATTTCTTGTACCCTCTGCCATTTGTATTGTTGCTGTTACTGTTTGTTTTCTTATTTCATTGCTGTTTCCAGTAAATTGATCTTATCTCAACACACATTCTTTACCCTTTGTGCCTGCAATTCCCCTTTCCAAGATGGCCCAGCTGGAGGGGGAGTGAGCCAGCGGCACATGCTTTGGAGCGTTTCAACGGGAACACTAAATTGGGGAATACCATTTCTAAACCATGACAGCATTTATCCACTGCCGGTGGTGGGTATCAGCCATCCAACCCTGTTTCTTCTTGCTTTTGGCTGAAGCTGCTTGGGACAGCAGAGATAAAAAGTTTTCCAAAGACAGCAAGTGTCCATTGAAACGGTGTTACAAAAAAATTATGTAAAGGAAAAGTAAAATGCGAAACCAAATTCTGGTATTCGCTGCCATAGGAAGTGAGGGGGCAGCTGCTCCCGAAGCGAGTCCTTATGGAATGAATGACCGTGGCTGGTTGAACTCTGCCAAATGGGACTATGCAGACTGAAGAGTTAACAGATGATGATATGGAACTTACCTGTTGGAATGTTTTTGGGGAAAAATAATACAATAAAGACATGGAGTACTCTTCAGGCAATAGCTGGAGAATCTGACTCTTTCTGGCTGCCTAGAGGTTTTGGAAATCTGATGTACTACTGGCAGGCTGGGTCTTTAAGCAATGCAAATAGTGGATTTATTTCTTCCTATTGTGATGCAGAAAACAGAGCTCTGACTTCCCACAGTTCCCTCTCCTCCATTTTATCCTGCACTTCATTTGCCTTGATATCTCATTTCACTTCCACCACCCACCATTTCTCCACAACAGCAGCCAAGGCCAGGGCTCGTTTATTTTGCATGAGTTACAAGTCTCTCACACATTGAGGCTTTCATGGACTGGAACTCAGTCAATTTCTTGGCTGAGAGTTACAGGGCCCTCACCAGAAGAGAAGGGACACCCTGAGTTAAGCCCAGGCTTCTGCTGAAAAGAATCCCTTAAGCTCACTGAGCAGAACATGGTCTTTACCTTAGGCTTAGCCTCAATTGCATGCCAGAGGATAGGATTTGCTGGGATACTCACAGTCCCAGGTCTGAGTCTTTGGTGACCTCACATTTAATTTTCACTGCTCTCAGTATGTTTTTTTAGTACTTTGGCAAGATGAGATCACTCTGCAGATCCATCTTGCCCTGACTGATATGCAACAACACACAGAGGGGCGGATGCACAGGACACGTCAGTCGGTAATTGGTAGAGTTCCATCAGTTTCAGATTTGGCCTAGAGCATTTTGGCTAATATCTTTTACTATATCCATATCCTGGACATAACTACCGCTCACTGAACCATTTTAGAACACCTATAAACCTGAGGAGTATGGCAAGTGCACTGGTGCCTTAATTACAAATGCATTCAGTGCCAGGTTGTGAATCCAGTCATGCTGGTATAAAGCCAGAGTAATTCTGTTGATGTCATTGGAGGAGTTACTTTGGCACTACATTATCGTGACACAGATCAAACCTTAGTTCACAAGTGGCTCCATACTGCTTTGAAATTTTTATGGATTCCCTTTTACCTTGCCTGTTCTCTCTGTATCATGTTTGTTTGGTTTGGCTTAAGATAATAATGCAGGATTTAGTCACAGCCCTTCTTTTTTTGGTCTCAAGTCAGTTGTAGTGGGGTTTGTTTTGTTCTGAAATTAAAAGGAAATAGCAAAGAAGCTGCCATTCTTTCTGTTATATGAGGTAGCAGACAAGAGCTCCTCTTCTTTGGATTTCTGAAGGGTTTTTAAAATTTTATCTTCTTTAGGATGAAAGGTGTGCATCATTTTGTCTGTTTTCATCCCAGAAAGAAGAACCTGGGGCTGTGCAAACTACTCTTTGCAGACAGATTAAATTCTGGAGGTCTGTGAGACTGGGGCCTTGCAACTGCTGTACTGTCAGAAGCAATTCTGGCCAGAGACATTGCAGCTTTGTATTCAGCATAATTAAATCAACCATTTGGAATTGTTTGTAAGTAAGGAACAAAACAATAGGCATTGCAGCTTTATTATTGAAAGCAGCTGCAGGAGAGGAAGTGCTGTAGCCAGGGGCTGTTTAGCAAATCTTGCTTGGGATACTTTAGTTTAAATTCTCATGATCCTTTCTGTGAGGCAGGAAGCTATTTTGCACTGTCTCCTACCTTTTTGGTCCTTATTCTTCCCTCAAGTGTTAAATCCAGGAAAAAAAAAATTAGCATTATCAGAAGCTCCACTGCAATCCCACAGCTATCTCTGAGAAGAGAACAGGTTGTATATATTGCCCCTGTAAATTTGATGAACTGAGCATTGTAAAACCAGCAAGGGGAGGCTGCAGCTAGAATTCATTGTGAAAACTCTCTCCAGCTTCAGTGGGATTTGGATGCACGTATTTCAGTGGGCTGCAGTTGTTTACAATGAAATACTTCCTGCTTAGCTGGGGCACTGATACACCAGCCACTTCCACATTACTGCTCTGAGGTGGGCAGAGCAAGGAGGAAGGGGGAGTGAGTCGGGAGACTCAATAGACCTGCACAGTTCAGTGTCAGTGGGGAAAACTGGATTCTCCTATTGAAATTTAGTGCTTTTGCCTTTGCACTGATTGTACAGCCTGTGGGTTCCTTCCATGTTAATACTGCATTTCTTGATACACTTCTCCAATGGGCACCTCCATTCTGCTTAAATCCAGTATTTGGCTGTCTGAGTGGAAAGAAAGTTAGCCAGAAGGATATCGGAGGTGTCTCCATCTCCCTGGGATCCACAGTGCAGACCCTCCTCCCAAGCAGACCTCAGGGCAATATGAAATGTCAGTACCCAACTTCGGCAGAGCAATTACAGCACTTCTCAGAGCACTTCATCAAAGAGATGATGGCTTCACTCAGCCTCTCTGCTCTACAGTGTCTAACAATAAGTTAGTAGGATATCATGTGTGAAAACACCAGGCCTTTTGAAAATTCAGTTGCATCCATAGTGCTAATTAAAAGGTAAGGTACTGACCCCTAGCCCCTAGGCCAACACTGCTCTTTACCCCCTTCATTATGGGCCTCCTCTTTATAGCAGTAAGACTTAGAGAAAACCAGTCAGAGCACAGGGAGAGAGCAAACAGCTACACAGTGTGGGTGTACCTGAGCTTTATGTCTGTCACACTAAAGGGAAGAGGCCATGGGAGTAGCTCCTGACCCATAGGTCAAGAGGCAGTCTGGCTCATGTCCATGCTGCTTGGGGCTAAGCTTCTCTTGGAGCAGGCTGGCCACATGCACACTACATTAGCCCATGGCTTTAGCTCTCTTCTGATTCCTGGGTGATGCTTCTGTGACCACACGCTGTGATGATACTTCCATGTGTTCTTTCAGTTCAGAAGGGGATCTTATTAGTGTATATAAACACAAGATGGGAGAGTCAGACACTTCTCAAAAAACCTACTTGACCGCAAGAAACATCTTTTTACTGTAAGAGTGATAAATACTTGAAGAGATTGCCCAGAGATGATGTGGAGTCTCCATCTTTAGAGATATCCAAAACCTGCTTGACCACAGTTGTGGGCTGCTGCACAGCTCTCCTCACACTGCATCCACTCACACACATGTATCTTCTTCAGCATTTCTGTAGAATCCAAATTTTAGCACCACTTTTTTTTTTTCACAGGGGCCCTAGTATGTTGGACAATTGCTTTTTTATCCCTGCCCTGACACAGATTACCCACCTCTTCCCAAACTTTGTCTGTGGATGTTTTTGCTGTATTTATGCATGCAATTTTCTCTCACTGTCTCACCTGCTGCCTCATAGCCATCCTGTTTTTTTGGGGTTTTGGCTGCTTTTTCAGAGGTGTGGTTTTTGGCATGCAGTGTGCAAGCACATGCAGTAGTTCAGAGGATGCAGGGGTAGGGAGAGATGCTCCTGAAAGTTCAGAATGGCTCCTCTGAGATGGGCAGCTGTACCATTTCTAAATGGATGTGATATTTTAATGATAGTCTAAACTAATGTGAAATCAGGTTATTGGCTTTTGTTGCAGGACCTGATGATGCCTCCATAGGTGCTTTGATGTTTCTTTTTCTCTTTTTTTTTCAGGCTCTGCAATTAAAAGAAGGTAGGAATAGAGGTGGGGAAAGGAGAAGCTTGTTAAATGATCATAAATCAAAAGGTAAGAAATTAACTATTACAGTGCCAAAACTGCAGCTGTCAGTAACAAAATTAAGTACACCATTCCATTTGGCTAAAACTGCAACTTCATCCAATTTATTATAAGATGCCCTGTTTACAATACTGAATTTTTAATGAAAATAAATTTATTTCTATTTCATCTTTTCTGCTCTTTTGTTCTCAGAAGGGAATATGATACAAGGAACTCCCATTTTCCCTCATGGCAAATATCCCACAGGCTTCACAGGGGAGTTGCAAGGCAGGAGCTTCCCCCCAGCTCAATTGGCAGGACTCAACATAATCATTTAAGCACGAGTCAGATTGGTTTTCTCTCCACTTACGTAAATCCATAATGCTTAAATCCACAGTCCTTCACTGTTGAATTACTGCCAGTGGTTTCCAATACAAGCTCTTTATTAAACAAACAGGGATCAGGTGACATGTGTTTGAGTGCAGATGACCAGTGCTACTATAGATTGCTTCTATCTGAAAAACACAGATTTGTAAGGGGATGCCGGATGCATGCAGGAAAGGATTACCAGGCACAGATGGCAGTGCTCATTTATAGCTGGAGAGCAAGGAGGTAATAGTATTAAGAAGTGAAGGGTCTGATTCTGTACATGAAGAAAGTGAAACCTGCCACAGAGAGATGTGGAAAAGTCACCAACACGAGCAACTGGCAGTATTTTCCTGCCTAGTTCATTGAAAACTACGTTAGTGAAGATGCTTGAGCTATTCTCATGTGATCTAGCATTTTAATACAACTTTTGCACTGTCTCAAGCCCTAGGTGGGGAGGAGAAGGAGGAATTAAAGAGTATAATGCTGTGTAAGTAAGGAATCTCACAGATCTACCTGCACTGCCCACACTCCACCATAACCTTGTGCACCAGGGTCTACGTGAAGGACAATGTGTTTCACAAAGATTTCCAAGAGCTAGACAGGCTGTCAGTCCCACTCTTCCACAGCATCATTTCCTTTACTCCAAAGCAAGAGGTGAAAATATGGAGATGTGATACTTAGTGATGTCTTGGCAAAACTTTCCCATGGGACATGTATCCATGTTGGATTCCATATTAGATAGACTCATAGAATCATTTGGGTTAGAAAAGACTTCCAAGATTATCAAGTCTAACCGTTAACATAATAGCACCAAGGAATATAAATCCCGTTAAAACCTAAGCAAGTCTATTTATACCCTCATCAGACTCTTCTATAAAATCCATATTTATTCGAGATCCTTACTGTAACTGTAGGGTCTGTCAGGACGGAAAAGAACAGAGTAAGAACTTTCCATGTCTGTTAACCCAAACTGGAAAGTGTGGGAATTTGGGTAGTACAAAAACATGTATTTTCAAGCACATAATTAGCCACTTTGAACAGACTACCAGAATTCCAGATTTACAACATGTAAGCAATTTATTCTGACTTGCTTATATGAAGACTGCGTGACTGATGCTCTGCTACAGAAAAATACCTGGTGTCTGGTTAATTCCATTGTGTTACAGCTGCATGTTCATGTTGTTTCATCTCTTCTTTTTGCATGCTACTGTGTTTGCACTCAGGAAGCCTGGTACTGGTTTGCACTCAGGAAATTATCTGAGTTTTTTCAGAAAGAGGTGTTGAAACCACATTTTTCTCTGAAAATGCCATAGATAATCAAATTTTCTCTAGGAATTCTCATTGCAACAACCAGCTCACTGAGCTGTGGTCAATGTGTGATTTCTTGACTATCTGGTTTTTGCCTTTAGTTTTTTGTTTGTTTCTTTGTTATTGTGCAGAAAATTATATATTGAAAATTATTTCACATGATGTCTCTGTTTCCAGCAGTCCCTGAACTGTGAAATGGTGTCATGTACTGTTTTGTTCTGCTGACTACTTGCATCTACATCTATAAAATGATTCAGATCTTCAGTGGCCAGAGGCTTATCTTATTATTTTCTTCCTCTTAAATAACTCTTTAAATAAAACATTGAAAATTAAAATGCAGTTCATTGGTTATTGACTTTTTTTTATAAACTGTTATCTTTCTGAACATAATTCACTTCTTCAAGGTTGGAATTCTGAGTGTAAATATTAGCTTTATTAATGGAAATTGTATGCATAAAACCTTAAGCAGAGTGCTAGAAATCTTTCCTCCTCTTTGTTCCCAGGTGGAGTCCCTTCTTAGTACCTCAGGCTTGGTGGGGAAGCCATAATGCAACTTACAGAAATACGTATTTTTTTTTTCAAGGTCTCTGGAGCAGGGAGAATCAAGCACTAAATTTACAAGAATTTCAGGTTAATACTTCCAATTTTATGGTTTCCATTTGTATAATCATGTCAGTTTTGTAATGGCATAAAGTAGCACTCAGACATTCAATCCAGTTTAATCCAATTACTGTTTCGGTCTCTCAGGCATGCCTTATTCGTAGGAGAAAACCACCAAGTGTGATGATTTTATGGATTCACATACACACTTGGCACTATAAGTAAGCTGTATCATTATATTTGCCTTTGTTTTCCCACGTATCTGTTTTTAGACACTGCAGAGTTTGCAGAGTCGATCTCTGGGGGAATTTTCTTCTGCCCCCTTTAGGGTGATGCCACCTGAGCAGCATCAGCATTCTAAGGGATGCACAGATGTATCTCCAAGGGAAGTTTTATTACTTAAGCTCCCCCCCTTCCAGTGACAGCTCTGTGTCAAGAAGAGGGAGCTGTGATGGTGATGCAAGCTTGGTTTATTACCCATAGCTGTTGCCAACATGTGTTTATTAAAATTCCCCTCAGGTGTCAGATGAATTGGGCAAAACATGAATTTTGTGTCACAAATGCAGCCAAGGAGAGTAAGCTGTAACTGGCACAGCAGCCAGAGAGCTTCTAGGGTGACACCTCTGCTCCACCAGTACTTTTTCAAATACTGTGGAGTCAATTTTCTCTCCACATTAGGACTAAGAAAACATGTCTGCTTTTGTTATCGAAATTTCAGGCTCTGGATTTGCTTGTTTCCTCCTTTGCTCTGAGGTGGATGTTGTTCCTTTCATGTATTGTGTTTACTTAGAGACTTGCAAGGGGTTCCTAAGAAAAGATGTGTTGTAGTGCTACACCTCCAAAGGGCTGGGATCAGCAAACTGTGTCATTGTGGTCTGGGCTAGTGAGCAGGAAGACATCTGTCTGTCCATGAAGGCATCAAGAACATAGAGAGGAATGTTATGACTGGTAATGCCTGAGGTCAGGGTAGAGCAAACACCATGGAAACAAATCAGAAGTCCAAGAACCTAGCACTGATACTTACAGAATCATAGAATCTTTCAGATTGGAAAAGACCTCTAAGATCATTGAGTCCAACAATTAACCCAGCACTGCCAAGTCCACCACCAAACCATGTCCCTAAGTGCTGCATCTACATGTCTTTTAAATACCTCCAGGAATGGTGACTCCCCAGATTGCATCAGTTTTAACAGTGTGAGTTAATATTTAGTTTAATACTCAGGTATCCAGCATCCCAAATTCCCTAAACAGGTTTTGCCTTCATTACAGAAATACTGGTAAAATTAGTTTTTATGTCGTGACCAAAGTTCAAATTTTGAAAGTAACAAAGGGCATCAGTGTGTAGCTCAGGTCTTCAAGGTTCAGCACTTTCTCTAGTCTGAAGGGCCAAAATGTTTTCCCATAGCATCCAACCCTGCTGCCAGGTTGCACTTCAGAATCCAGGACTATAGATCAGGCTTCACACTCCAGCCTTCTGTAATGATACTCAGATCACACCACCATCTCCCCTCTGGAGTTATCTTTGCCCTCATTTTCCTTTCAAAATACATTGGGCCTTTTCGGGTCAGTTTCTCTCCCTGCCCACCTCTGCAGTATTGGAAGCTGTATTGGGTATCAGCAATTAGTGAGGCTGCCCTTCAGGGTTAATCACCTGAATTAAGTGAACATGTCCCTGTGTCAGGTTTTCCAAAAGTTGTGGCTTTTTCTGAGTGAGCACTGGTTCAGTTCCACAGGTCGTATCCTTCCCTTCTAATTCTTCTTTCCTGCTTCTCTTCTGCATGTAGCCACCTCCCTGACTGCACTTGCAGAGCGTGGGGGACTTGGAAAGGCATGTACCAAATGGCAGCTTCAGGAATATGGAAGAGATGCAGCTCTGCTGCCTCTCAGCCCTGTGAAAGGGTGAGGATAAGGCCAGTATGATGTGCTGCAGAAGCTGGGAGGCTGTAGGAAGGCTTCACCACATTGTACTAATATTAATAGGGCATTATGAGGAATCCACAAATAGCTGATTAAATGTCAAATTATGGTGCTGTGCCTGTGCATGGTGATATCTGGAAAAAATGGACAAAAGCCAATTAATTGAAATACTAACCTGAAGTTTCTCTACCTGTCATTGCTTTTTTATCTCCTTTTCTTTTTCTCAGTTTTGGTCTTCTCTTTTTCATTTACATCCTTGTCCTTCATTTTCCATCTTTATTATTTATAAAATTCCCTTTTATCATTTCCTTCCCATCTAGTTCTTTAATTTCTCTTTTTCTCATAGCCATTCTGTGCCCCATATTGCATTTCCCTTTCTGCTAATCAGTCCTTCCCCAGATTCTGACACCTCATGGGAACCATCCTTCAAGGGCTTTAAGGCTGATTTTTCCTCTCTTGTTCTCCTCTTATCTGCTTGGCAGGGGCAGAGGCTGATAGTCTGACTGGCAGAGTGTTCCTGTGGTGGCTGCAGCTGCTGGTGGAAGAACAAACTTGGTGAAGGTCTCTGAAGGGACCTAACAAGGTCCAGATGAATATTTGCTGTGTTTCACACAAAGATTTGGTGCTTCACAGGCAAGCTATTTCAGTGCAGTCATAATGTGATGTCTGTGTGTAAGATGGGAAAGCTGATGGTGCAAGGGGCACAGAGAGGGAGAAGGTTTAAGCAGGTTTTCCAAATGTATAATCAGAAAAATACTCATTTAACTGAGGGAAGTAAAGCATCATCATCTCTTTCATAGGTATTGGGAATAGCGCGGTCCTGGAGTTGCTGGTTTGGATTTTCTGCTATGATAGGGCAGCTGTTACGTCATTTGCTGGCAATAATTACTGTAAGATTTAAGCTAATCGTGTCTCTGAAGAAGCCCAGCTCAGCTTGGCAGCTCCAGTTTTGTCTCTCTGGCTGGCATCAGGGAGGGCTCAGTGGTGCTGGGACACAACTCAGACTCAGCTTCATTTCCCCTGTGTTCCTGCCAGCTTTTCCATGGCATATCCCATGTGCATGGGGCTCTGGAGAGGCCAAAGGAGCCTCGGCAGAGCTGGCGAGAGTTTGGCAAGAGCCACTCTGCTGCTCTGGGCAGTCTGGTCCTGTGGCTGCCCCCACAGCTGCAAGTGCTCAGGGGTAGAGGGGAAGAATAGGCTTTTCTTTAAATCAGGAATTACTCATTCCATCTGGGAGCTCTCTGATGACACATCCTTCTAGAAGACTGTATCTGCCCAGAGCAAGCTTATTACCAATTCAGTCTATTCTCTCCTATTAGGTTGAACCACAAAGCTGCTGAGTTAAATTGACATCACTGGGTGTTACCCAAAGAGTGACATTATGTAGAATTAGAAAGGCTATTCTTCTCCCTGGTGTGGTTTAATCCCAGGCAGCAAGTAAGCAACACACAGCCAGTCCCTCACTCCTCTCCATTAGCAGGATGGGGGGAAGAGAGTTGGAAGGGTAAAAGCAAGAAAACTCATAGGTTGATAAAGGAACAGTTTAATGATTGAATTTTTTTAAATAATAATAATAAAAATAAACGGTTAACAATTTTAATAAATAATAAATATTTAATAATTAATAATAGTAATAGTGGTAGAGGAAGGAATAAAGAAACACAAGTGATGCACCACGTGATGTCTGATGCCAGCCCATCCCCAAGCAGCAATCAGCTCCCCACAGTTTACATACTGGGCATGACATTCCACGCTATGGAATATCCCTTTGGCCAGTTCAGGTCAGCTGTCCTGACCATGCTCCCTCCCAGCCTCTTGTGCACCTGCTCTCTAGCAGAGCATGGGAAACTGAGAAGTCCTTAAGGTAGAGTGAGCACTACTCAGGAACAACTAAAGCATCGCCGTGTTATCAACATTACTGTCATACTAAATCCAAAACACAGCAAGGTAGCAGCTACTGGGAAGAAAATCAACTCTACCAGCCAAAACCAGAACAGTCCCAAACAATTTATTTTTAAATTCAAAGATAAATTTAAGGGATTATGAACACAGCAGAAGCTACCATGCCACGGCCAGAGGATGAGCTCCTGTTCTGGATGCAGGAGCCAGATTTTCCTCCACCAGCTGCCTGTGGTTCCCCCTGGGGAGCAATGCTGTGAGGTGGAAGGCCTCTCAGAAGCATCAGGCACAGCCTGCACAAGGTTCATATCCCACATGAACAGTCAGAGCCTGCACAGTGCTCAGGAGGTTAATAATCATTTATGAACTCAGAAGTTTTCAATGGCTTTTAAACTCTAATTTAATTTCTCTTTCAATCAAGTTGTGTCAAATTTAGCTGAAGATTAGGTGACAGGCAGTCAGACTGAACTGCTGCTCTGTACCTCTTTGCTTTCCAGTCAGCCCTGGATGAACAGATTTGCTTTTTTTTCTTTAATTCGCATAAAGGTAGGGGTGAGTGCGCTCAAAAAAAAATATCTGCATTCCCCAAAGCCTTTGTTATGCAAGTAAGCAAACAACAGCAATGTAAAATAGCATTGTGTGACATTTGCAGTAGCAAATATCTGATTTTGTGTTGGGTAGAAAATGTCCTTTGTCCTGAAGCATAGCTTGATTTCCAGACTATTTTATGGCTTTCCCTGTGACTAGAGAAAGAATGTTGGGGGTGACAGAGAAACTGAAAGTCTTTGAGGTTCAGACTGGCAGGTATAAATCATGTGTTTGAACCTGAGTCAATCCCCCAGAAATTATTTTCCCTCAGGCAAGATTGTTGGACATCCCTGTTTGCTTTTTGATTTTAATTTTGGATTTTTTTCTTGCTTCTGGGGTGTGGGTCGTAACTGGCTTCCTAAGATTATCAGAACATTTTTTATTGACTAATCTTAGTGTCTGTGCCCTCAAACATCTCTCTCCTCTCTTCCTCTGGTGCACTACATTTGATGCGGTTTTCAGCCTGTTGTACTAAAAGTACTGAATGGAGAGCTGTTGAGCATTTTGTGGTTTATAGCTTGGTAAGTGTGGGAGATGGGCATCCACTGAAGCTCTCCAGGCAGATATGTCCACAGCAGGACCGCTGGTGGCTGCTGGGAATCAACCTGATGGCTCTTTCCCTCCAGCCTCTCTCAGGGAGGGTCATTTTCTTAAAGAACCTTACGGAAAATTTACTTTAATATTGCCTTTCAGAGTTGGACTGTTAAATTTCAGAGAGTCCAGACCATTTACCCCACTCTTGGAGCTACCCTTCTAAAACAAAAGATACGGTATTTTTCATAGTTCTAGGTGGGAATCTTAGCTCTGAAACATCTCTTTCTCTCCCTTCGCAGAGGAGACACTGCTTTACACACAGCTCATGATTGGTTTCTTGCATTTAAACATTTCTGTTCCTTAATTTGAAAGGGTGTCTTGCTATGTGGTTTCTCTTGCTAGGTGCTTTGATATGCACCTTCTTTCTTTTCCTGGTAGTTAAGTATCAAGGTAAGAGCAATTCCCAGGCTGTTCCTCTGCCTTAGCCAGCTATACTGAGTGTATGCTAGAGTTAAACAGCTCTGTGCTCTTCACTCCTGTGATCTTACATCAATTCGCTGGTTATTACTTCCCCTTGTCAAATGAAGCAACAGCAAAGCTTTGAAATGATGTTGTGGCTTTTCCAAAGAGCAATTTCCTTTTCCTTCTCTAGCCTCCTTCTGCCTTTCCCTGTATATTTGATAGTACATCAGCTTCCTCTTGAAACGATCCCCAATAGAGCACTTCAGCTATTTCAACCAGGGTCTTTCTGAAGGCAGTTTTTAAAAACTGGCTTCTGCAGCAGAGCTGGGTTATAATGAAGAACAATAAAAAAAAATCCTTCTGCCTCGGAGAGCCAGTTTTGTACTCACTAATGCATGTCATGAACCGTGTGCCTGGAATATCCCCACTGGAGTCAGTCGGTGGTATTGTTTGCACACACAGAGTTAAGCACCTCTGTAAATGCTTGCAAGGTGATGGCTTTAAACCTCACTAGAAGCTAAAAATATATGCATTGCTCTGCGGGAGAGACTAAACCAGGGCAACTCATCTACACTGTCTTTTTTTTTTTGTCATCTGTGTTTCTAGAGTGGCAGTTATTTAGGAACCCATATAATGAAGAGAACAGTGATGAACTTCCTCATCCCACTCCAATATTTGTCATCACTTTGATCTAGGCAATTTCCCAGTGATGCTGACCGAATATTTTATGTGACAGAAGACACCAAGGGCTACAAGATTTAATCCTAGCACAGCTTTTCAGATAAATAGAAGACGTAACCAAACCTCCTCCAGGGTTAGTTTCTTGCTGTTGTTGCAAGATTGAGTTTGGGCTTAGTTTGCTCCAGTGTTTCTCTGCGATGTAATTGCCTAGAAAATGCAGAACAGTAGTCTTTTGAGTTGATAGGATTTAAAATGTGCATGGGTTTGAAAACAAGGACCAGATAAGGATTGTATCAGGAGTCAGATTAATGGCCAGCCTACAGTGCAGAGATCTTGGGTGAGTCTCTGTCATCAATACCTTTGCCTCAGAGAAGTTATTCTGCATAGAGTTGTTAGAATAATGCAAGCACAGTGGGGGCAGTCTGTCTCAGTGGCCTAATCTTCGATAATTTAATGAAATCCTGTCATGGCCAGTATATGTTCAATGAAGATCACAATTTTTACAGCTTGTCTGTACAAAACTTTACATTGAACTGAAAATGGCTTAAGATGCAATCAGCTATGCTCGATATCACAGGGTTTTCCTGGGGGCATTGCTAATACCTGTGCACCATGCCAACCCAGAACAGCTGAAAAAAATGGATGCTTGGAAAGCTGGAAAGATTTTTGTTCCCAGTAACACACCACGCCAATGAATTGTGCAGTGGGAAGTCTGTAGGTATGGATCTTCCTGAGTGCTGAATGAAGCAGAGGACACATGACACATCTTGTAGCTTTTATTTCAAACTCTGAAATTCTTTTGGTATTAATCATCATTTTCAGCTGCCATTTCTAAAGATGTGTCTGTAAACAATGGACTTGTCAGAAAATATCTTTTTCAAGGGTGGACTTAAAAATTTTGGAAGACTTTATCAAGCAAAAGTGAAGAGCTTTTAAGTACAATATAAGCAAGTTAATACATATTGTGTTAAAGGTCATAAAATTCCTTTCAGATTTATATGAGAAAACAGCACATTGTATAAAAACATAGAATAGATGACCTTTCTTCCTTTAAAAGCCTCAGCAAATTCTCTTTAATGGCAACATAATATTTGGAAATACTATCTCCTAAATAAACAATGTCATACTGCTTAACTTAAGGAAATGTACTTTGGTAACAAAGAGTTACAGTGAATGTTTTTCTCCCTTCCCTTTCTCTAGGACGCTTTTTGGGTGCCACTCAAACTTTACCATATACTTTTCCCAGTTTATCACAGTCTCAGTGTTGGGAAGCATATTCGTACCAGATCTTGGCAGATTTCACAATGTTTACAATACAGACAAATAAAACACACACAAAGAACTGGCACATGGAATTTTTACCAATGTCACAGACTTTCAACTTCGTGATTGCTGAAATCTAAAATCAGGCTGCTGCCAATCTGCTGTGGTGTCCGAGGACAGAGATGATTTTCAGGTGAAACACAATTGCCAAGAGTGGTGCCATGGCACTGGACAGGGATCCACCTGCAGGGCTCTCCTCTGCCCTCCACCCCTGGGAAGCAGCCTCTGGTGTTGGATCAGAGGGAATCCTCTTAGTAGCTCTTGCTCGGTTTATACAAGAGCCTATCCCTTCAAAAGCCAAACACAGAAAATGTCCTGAAGTTCTTTTTCCAGCTAGAGCTCCGAGGTAGTCCTCTTTCTATGCTTTCTCCTTGGAAAATAGTCTAATATTAGCCAAGTGTCGGCACTGTTTCACAGCACCTCTTCTCAGCTGGTGCTGAAGTAAGACATGGGAAGGACTGAGAGAGCTCCAGCTTTTCTCTGGATATCCTTCTTTCATTCTTGGGAGATGGCATCAGCAGTCAACATTAGACAAGCAGTTCAGAGCAGACTTCCATTTGCAGCTCAGCAGTGATTCATCTCCCATTCAAATGGAATAACAGGTTGATGGGGCTGGGAGGGAAACACACAGGGTTTCAGAACAGGGCTGTGGGATGGCTACAACCTAAATATAGGATTAAAATATTTGAAAGGCTCCAAAATAACTATTTTTCTATAAAGATTTGGAGATAAAATCTGGGCTCTGACCAAGGTTAATATTGATGTAAGCGTAGCCATAAACAGGATGCAAACTAAAATCTGCACAAGGTACAGGGTATTATGCTAGGCTGATGCATTTACCTCCCTGATTTTAAGATGAACTATGAATTTTACGATGCAAGGGAAAAGGCAAACTTTTTAAATTAATAATATATTCTAAAATGCACTTTGTGTTAAGATCCAGATAATTCTGCAAAGAAATTATCAAAAATTTAGATAAGATCCACTTTACTGCTGATATTAAAGTTGTTCTTATCTAAAGATGTCTGCCTTTATGTCAACACAAGTATTTAAAGTTGGGAAGATGTCAATTTCCACGTGGCAGGCTCCATTATGAAAAGGAAAATACATGGAGATATCAGATAAAAAAACTCCCCTGTTGTCATGGTGACAGCAATTAGCAGCAGTTAGAACAGCAAACAATGGATTTAATGGTTTGGTCTAATAGTGACTTAATTACTTAGCAGCCTAGTTTGTCTATCAGCATTTCAATACACAGGAATAATTCAGTGCTGTGCTCCCACTACATGATGCCTTCACTTAGCATTTTGAGTCTATTACAAGCATAATTGCAGTAGCATCATTACCATAAATATTTTTGATTTCATACGTGCTGGGCAGGCCAAGGTAAATGGCCTTCTGTAGCGATCTCACTTGAGCACCTCCCGTCACACAGCAGAGAGCCTGCTAGACAGGACAGAGCAGTCTGTGCTCATTGCACCGTGAGGGTAAAAACCAACCTGGATTCCACTGCAATTGTACCTCCTTTAAAATGGATGGAGAATTTCAATCTAGGCCAGTCAAGGGTATGCATCATGGCATTTGTCAGGAATACATTTTCTTTTGTACAGACACCAAAGGCCCTTCCTTTCTTCTCCACGTTATTCCTTCAGGCTGCAGGAACAGCAAATAACTTCACATCATCTCTCAAGTTGATAAACTGGGTTGCAACTGCTGTTTCCCATCAGTGGAATCGGCTCAAACCAGAGGCCATGAAGCAGTGCTCTGCCACAGCTCACGTCTGCCTTGTGGGAGTCAGTGCTTCTACACTGTCCTGTCCATTGCTGGTGAGTTCTATGTGCTGCCAGTGGCTATAGGATAGACTTGTAAAGAGCCTGGCATTGCTGTCTCTTCTAGGTTTGGGATTTTTTCAGAGACCAACAGAATATTCTGGGTTGTGTAGACCAGGTAAATCTGTATTAGCATAAGAAATGTGTATTATTGCAAATGCAGTGAAAAACTACAAAATGGGTAAGTCACATAAATGTGAGGTTTTTTCTAGTCCAAGCACAACTAAACTACAATGTGAAAAACAGAAGAGGCAAGACTTGTTTATGTCTTATCACACGGCAGAAATTTGAAACGTTTTCTCTGTCAGGAAGAAGATATGACAAAGCTTGCTTAGGAACACTGAACGTGTTCAAAGCTCAATATTATATCCTTCTGCACCTTTCCAAACACAGGATTTACTCCCACGTTTCATGTTTTGTCAGCCAGCACAATAATTTTTGTGTTTATGAAGAAGGATGACCATGACACTGATACAGCTGGAAAGTAACCCAGCAAAAAGAAAGGTTGTTTTTTAGCCAAATCTGTTCCTTCTCTGCAGAGAGACCTGTTTCAGCAAAGCAGGGCATAATGTAGAGAAAGAACGAGGAGCTGATGCAAAATCAAGCAGAAGTGCTCATTTCAGTGGCACTGCCACATCAAAATGTTCATTGAGTAACCTCAGATTTCATTTCTTGTCAGAATTTTCCTTTTTGTTTAGTTGCCCTTTTCCTCCTAATTTGGCAATGGAGAAGCTACCCACCTTTGGCCACATTTAAAGCAAATGTTGAATGATAGCTTTAGCCTCTGCTTTTTTCTCTTTTACATTTTGAGAGTTCTTTTGTTTTGGGAGTCCTGGAATTATTCAACCACCTTTAAAAAGTTTGGTATTAAGCCTATATTGATTAAAAGTTGGACAGTACTATAAATAAAACAAATTACAGTGTTCAGCAAACTTGATTTTCCTTTTCTCAACCAAAGGAATGTGAAGGTCTCTAAGCTTTGTTAAATCAAAGTGAAATGTTAATGTCTCACATCTCTTGTAGTGAGTATCTTGGCACATCCTATTGTCCATGTCTCAGGTGATCATCCTTTAAGCCCTGAAGGCCTTTACTTTCCAAGTCCAAATCCATCTGGAAATCTGAGTTTGCCTTATTGTCAGTTATGTTGTTGTGTGAGGCTGGGAACCAGGCGCAGCTACACCACCTGAAAATTCTTCAGTCATGATTTAAGAAACCCATAGCTAATAGCCCTTATTACTGGTTTTTCACAACCTTTGCCCAGATGGATCATCCCATACCCAAAGCTGATTTGGCATTTCCTGGAAATCCAGGGTGAGTGAAGGACAAACCAGATTTGTTGATAAGGGTATGCAGCAATGTTCAGAAGGTGTAAAGCCTGTGCCCCAGGAGTACTTGTGAACAGCCTAAAGGAAAGCAGGGGATCTGGCCTAACCTGATGATTTTAACTTGTACTTTTCACCTATTGCATAGGCATAGATAATGAGGTATTTTTCGCCAGCTCCATGAATGGAGTAACCTCACAAGAAACAAATAGACATGATATACCAGCAAAAGTTTAAAATGTGCTGCTTTCAAATGCTAAACCTTCTGTTCAAGGAGACACATTTGCACTGTGAGTATACACAATCCATTCCACAATGTTTTCACTGCCTTAAGAGAGAAATCACACTCACTTTCCCAGTGTATTCATTTTATTTGAGATTTAACATCACCAAACAACAGAAATCATCCCCTCTGCCATATACTGATAGATTTTTTATTGTTAACATGATGAAGCCACTGCTGAATTATTGAAATTAGCAGGATTTTTGCCACTTGCAGTAATGGAAAGAGATCTGGCACTCTTTTTTCCCTTTGGCCAAGGAATTGTTTCGAATCATAATGCAGGACTGACTTCCTATATCATGGCTTTACCTCTGTCACGGTGTTTTTTTCCTTTATATGGAAAAATCATGTTCTGAGTTAATAAAGTCTTGTATATACTGAGCTCTTGTACTCTGAGATGGCCAAGGCATAAGAAGAAGCTTTTTCTGTTAATATAGATATGAAATTTCTTTCCTGAAAACGCAAAGGTGAAGACAGCATATTTGCCTCTCCTACTAAGTGTCAGACACTCAAGTCAGTATTTTTATTACTGAAATATTTTATTAATGAAATACTATATTACTGAAATAGCTGATCAGACTCTTCAGCCCAGTGGGAAAAAGGGTTCCTGGAGTGAAGAGCATCAAATGGCTTTCCTAGGTGTTAATACCAATATATAAAAACTAACTTTGCTTTAATCTGTGATCTTTTAATCTTGTGGTAATTTAACAGAAAAAGTGAGGGGAACCTAAGGGTCGTAAACATGAATAGTTCTGATTTACACTGTCTGACAAAATAGTCCGTGTAATTGCAAATAGTATAATTTTTAAAATTTACAAAGTGAAAGAGTCTCTTGGGAGGAAAAAAAGAAATCCAAATAAAAGCTCTGGGAGAGTTTCCTTACTCGATAAGTTTCTGTCTTTATGGTAAAATTCAAAGAGATACTGAGCAAGAAGAAACCAAGAGTTAATATCAGATCCCAGTGTAGTTACTTTGCAATGCTGTGCCAATTTATATGGGCATAATATTGCCCTGCCATAATGACAAGGTTTCCTTATGCCATAAAGAAACTGCATTAATAAATACCATCCCTGCCTGGCTCCATGACTGCACAGGCAGGTTCAGTATTAAGTCAGTAGCAAAGAGGCGGGAAGGGAATTTGCTTTTCCTTCATTCTGAGAGCTTATTACATCTCCACCCTCGAAGGGCAGGCCAGCAAATTCAGCGAAAAATGGCTCACCGAAGGTTTTTCCCGGGGCTGGGGGAAAGGCGGGATCAGGGAACGGGGACCGATGGGAGAGTCCCGGGGGAGTGACGAGGCTGAAAGCCAACCGAGGAATTCAAACCAGGGCAGATCACACCACAGGGCAATGAACCCCGAGGAGAGCCCACTCCGATCATCCCAACACAAAGGCATGTTCACTGGCTCCCACACTCCATGTTTCCATGCAGCCTGGGTTATTACTGCACAACACAGAGTTTTGTCAGACAGGCATGGCACCACCTACATCCAGTCCTCCTATGCTCCATTTTTCCAAAGGATCAATCAGGATTATTTTCTAAAAGTTTTTTAACTTTTTCCAACAAGAAGGCACTGAGGTCAGAAAATTCCCTTAAAGGAGGCAACGTTAAAGGCACAACAAGAAATCTGTCCCAGTGGAAAGCAGAGTGTAATGAGGCCTGGTATGACAGGAACTCTTTAATGCCATAGAAATTGAAAAGAAACCAGCAAAAACCATGACTGTTAATAATTACATGGCATGGTGTGAAGAACCAAAATCAGGATGACTACAAAATAGCATGAATTAGAACTGGACTAAGGTTTTATAAATGTATACATAGCAAGAGGGAACAAAAAAGAAAGAAGAGCAAATAAGAGATGGGAAGGAAACCTGCATTTTTCTTTGGTCTTTACAAAAAGTTAGTAACAGCCACCAACAAGTTAGTAGAGTTTTAGCCAGAGAACAAGAGTTTGGACTACATAAAGTGAAAGAACATTTTAAACAATATTTATATAAATGTGGGTACACAAATTGCTAGGAAATCATGAAATTAATCTTAAACTACTGTGAACTAGTAGATTATATTTAAGATGTCCAGCAAGTGAAGAAAAGCAAACATAATACTTGTTTCCAAAAGAGAGAGAAAGGACATTAAGGGGAAGCCAGGCTAACTCAGATTTATGCAAGGATAGTAGAATAAATAATTTAAATAATCTAATTTAAATAGAATAAATTATTTAAGCCTACATTGTTTAAACCCACAGAATACTAATATAACAGGAAACAGCCAATATGGCTTTGTCAGGAGCAAGCCAATCTGTTTTCTGTTTTTGACAGGGTAATCACCCCAATAGACAGGCCAGCAGGAGAAGACATGATATATCTTGACTCCTGTGTCAATGTTGCAAGTAAAATAAGTAAATGGGGCTAAGAATATGGAAAAAAAATCATTCTCAAAATGAATCAGTGGTTCACTCTCCAACAAGGACGCATTTCAAAGGGCATGCTCTTGTGAGCCACCCTACATCTATTTCTATGCAAAATTTTAATTAATAGCTTTGATGGCTGCTAGAGGGCATACTGCACAATTTGTGAATGGTTCCAATGTAGGAGGAGTTGGATTTCTTTTGGAAGATGGGATTTGACAAAGGCAAATGAAGGAGGATCCTCTGGAATCAAGAAGGCATACAGAAACCATCGAAAGGAACATACTATGCCCAGCAATGAACAAAGTGAGAAATAATGACCGGGCAAGATGGAACACCGGGCCAAAAATGTGCAAGTCATGTCATGCTGCTACAAAATCAGGCAAACACACGTTCGGGCATGGTGATAGAGCAGCTTCATGGAAGTCAGAAAAATAAGTCACTCTCCTGTGCTTGGTATATTTGAGATCTTAGGTGGAATATCCTTATCTGCTTTTGGGGACCATGCCTTAGAAAGTTTGCACTCTGTATAGAGATATTTTTAATAACTGATGTTTAGAAAATCTAAATTATTAGAAGAAGCTGAAGGAATTGGATTTGGTTAGTCAAGAAAGAGAAAAAATAAAAGACTGAAGGAAACATAATAGTCTTCAAATATATAAAAGACTTTTAGAGAAAGCTGTTCTTTATTTGACATAGGAAGAAAAAAAAATGTAATCATCTTGCCCTGCAGCAAAGGTTATTTACCTCAGATATTAAGAGGATCTTAAGAGCAGATTGGAGGAAATTGACTCACATTTGGGCCCAGTGTTTAAGTCTCCCATGGAGACGGAAAATGAATAACCTCTATTTTTCTGCATCTATTGTAATGTAAAGACCATCTGAGCTTTTTGAGAAAAATCCATTGACTGTCCTATAACCAGTTGCTGCCTAATGTTAATACAGCTCCTCTCACAGCAGTGAACTCTCCTCCCTGGTGGAAGTCAGATGTGCAAAATATTAACAAAATCTGAATATCACAAGAGGTCTTAGAGACACAGGAGAAATACCACCCATTGTGGGATTTTCTGGTTTTGATGAGGTGACCCACAGAGTATCTCTGCTGCTTCTGAGACATCTGCCAGCCCTGATTTCAGCTTTGGCCTCACCACTGTAAATGTTTTATTGAAAGTGAATAATGCAGTTATTTTCAAGCTAGTAATCACAAATTCTTAGAGATGCAAAGAAGCTCCATAGGAGCTGCAGGCTTTTCTGTCATTTCCACAGTTTTTTTCTCTGAACTCGTTCAGCTGACAGTGTTGTCTGTTTAGGCAATTATCACACACAGCAAGGATTTCTATCTCACTTAACTAAACCAGGAGCTCTGTGTTTCTTGCATTGGTATTTTCATGCTGGTTACAACTTCTTTATCAAAAATATCCTAACTTTATTTCCAGTGTATGATACAGTTATCTCAGGATAACAACTAGACTCTGTTGGGTTTTTTTTACTTAGAAAAACAAACATTGCAGCAGAAGGAACTCTTTCCCTTATGGTTCACTCATCTGCTACGAGTTACTAGAGTGCAGAACTGGTGCAAACTCCAAATACACCCTTATATTTAGTTTAATTTTCACAGTACCAGCCAGCAGCCTGCTTATCACTTTTAAACAGAATAATTTATTTTAGACCACAATCTGTGGCCTTATCGCTGTCACCATGTTGACAGTATATCTGTCTTAAATCTCACCTACATGTTCTTAACAGCGTTACTTGGCTGCAAGGTCTCGGCCAGCTGCTGGGTGTCAATAACAGAGGTGACAGCTTCTCAGCAGCTGCACAAGCTGCCCATGTAGAGCTGTTTTCCTCTGCTCTCTCAGGGTGCACAGCAACACAGCTGAGGTTGTGGAAGGAGGGATGGCTGAGCAGCTTCCACATGACGGTGTTGTCAGGATTGTGCTGTCACCTAGGAGGGGGGTTCCCTAGCAGCAGGGTTTCACACTGTACTGCCAAAAGCTTATCCTACTGAATAAGACATTGTGATCCAGAATGGATCCAGAAAAGTGTACAGGCACCTGACCTGGGTGCACATTTAAACCTTCTTCACTAAATACAGATCACTAGCACCAAGGTCTCTTTGGGGCTGGTGTCTAACAGACTGTTACAGAGATTTTACTTTTTTTTCTCTTTCCAGTACAGCCAAGTCCTCAGGACTGTCTCCCAAAAAGCAGAAGAGCTCAATTCACCTCCTTCCACAGCTGGAGGGGTTTCAAACCCACATTTTCACTACTCGGGGATGGGCACCAGTCTTTCAACACTCATCTGCCCTATGGGGAAACCACCACCATCATCCCTTGAAACCTGCAGCCAAACAGCCCAAAGGAGGTGGAAGAGGAGCCTAATCCTGTAGCCCAGCACGTAGAAGCACACCTGTGAGGGAAGGAGAGACAGCCATTGCCTGCGTTATTTTCTCTCTGTGCAATGCCAACTAATATAAAGTACACAATCAAGATTAAATGGTGCTTGAAGGCAGACAGAGCCATCTCTGAGAGCGCACCCAGGTGAACCCAAGGTACTGCAGCCGGTGAGACTGGGACAGCAACTCCAGGAAAAGCCACACTGCTCTGGGGCAGGAAGAGGGGAGAAGTAATCCAGGGTAGGCACCTCGAGGATGGCACAAAGCAGGGGAGAGGGATGACTTGATGAAGACTGCTCTATTTGACCTTATTTTATTACCTCCTTTTGCTGGTTTTAATTATAGGTGTCCCCACTTTTATGCTGCTGTGACAAACATTTCAGAATCGTCTTCAATAAACACAGAAGTAATCCAGCTGAAACAGTGTAGCTATTCAAATGCTTAAAATAAAGCATATGATTCCTGAATCAAGACTTTATTAAGTTAATTAAATTTCATAATTATGACGGTTCTTATAAAGGCAGCATCCTTATTTTCCAATGTTAACCATAAGTGTGCAAAAACAAAAGAATGAACAAATTTTCCATCCTAAGTAATTAATGAGTTCTGTTTTCAACAGGAAAAAGTTTTTCATGGAAACACTGTTTGAAGTTTATTCAGTAATGCTTTTAAACAATTCTTTGGTATATTAGTATTTTTTCTCCCCTTTTTATTTTTCACCATAATGGAGAGACTAAAGTAACATTAAGCTTAGAACCAGGTCTTTATATATGTTCCAATTGTTCCCATTATTACAGCTGACAGAGATAAAGTGGCATCTGAAGTGTATATATAGTATACACAAAAGAGTCTCTGAGATAAAGATTCTGTGATCCTTAAATACTTTCCAAATGTCTCCAAAGGGATTTAACTTCAATAAAGAAATTTAACAGAGAAAAGCAATTTCTGATTGCACATATCCCTTTTTTGCCATTTAACAGGGTTTAAATTGAATAACTGACCTAAAATATTAATTTTGAAAGTGACTTGTAAAAAAACTCAGAAAAGTTGTTGATGCTTTCAGCTTTGTTCTCTGAAAACAGCTGAATAACACAAAAATGTATCTAGCATTTTCTGCTTGTTCTAAATAATCCCTTTTAGTAGGATTAGTCACAGTATTCAATTAAGAGAAGGAGCAATTAATTATATTCTCGTGAAATGAAGAAGAGAAGAATCTTTGAAACGTTCTTTCCTCCTCACCTTCTCCATTTAAAATATAAAATCGTATTATGTATTTTTCAGCTATGGAAAATATTTCAGCCTTCAATTTAAACAAAAGCAATGGGAATGAGCAGTACATGACAAAATTAATTTGGATTGAGTTTTTGGTACGGTAGCAGAATGCATTGCCCAAATGAAAAGGATGCTTTATTTAAAACAACCAATAATCTATGGAGCAAGGCTTTGCTGCTGCAAAGAGCTGTCAGTGGTTTTGGTCTAGCACTTGTGCTCAACCCAAACAATTTTTTAAATTTTGCAATGATTTATTTGGATGTTTGAAAAATTGAAAGTAGTTCTACTGGTCCTCATCACCATGGCATGATTTTGGTTAGTATGATAATGATATAATGTTCATTAAAGCCCCTAAGGGGTTTTTCTACCTTTTGTTACAAGGCTTGCACAACAGCTAAAAAGGTCTAAATATTCCTCTGTGGAAAAAATAGCATGAGGATAAACTTCTGGAAGAAACAACAGTAGGTAGACAGCTACAAAGAAGACTAGTGTAACAATAAGGATGTATCACCAACTCTTTGATAGGCTTGGAGAAAATGACCATAGACTATTAAAAGAGACCATGGGGGCAGCAGGGGCAGAAAACACAATATTGAGAAACCACAATTTTCCATATGTAGGTTGTGTAAATGGTACAACAGGGGCACAAAGACTCTTGAAAAGATTTATCTGAGAAACCCCCAAAAGGGAAAAAGCTCTTATTAGTCTGAAATGGTGCATCAGGCCCACATCAATAAGTAATTGTGCAAGAACCACATCCTCTCACTAAATTTAATGGGACTGTAATCGAACCACCTGCTAGGAACAAAAATGCTTTAAAAAATTCACTGCATAAAAGTTTACTACCAGAAAGGAAGAAACTCTTAAGGAAAATTGGAAGGGAAACCCAGAAGGGTAAAATGCTGGTAGAGGAGTGTGAAAGTGGTGACGGACTCAATGCCAAATGCTCAGTGTATGTGTATGGCACCTATATAAAGGCTGCTGTTCAAAAGATACCAATTTATAATTACAAAGTAAATTACTAGGCTAGTGATAAAGCTTGCTGGTGACACAGAGTTACTCAGGATTACTGGCTGCAAGGAGTTGCAAGAAAAATTCTCACATTAAACTAATGACTGGGTGCAAAATCTCAGAAAAGTATTTGCAGATAAATGCCAGGTTATGTGCATAAAAAAAATAATAACTAAGGGTACACAGAGGTACCCTCTGTTCTTGTTCAGGAAAGCTATTGAAATCATCATAAGACACATCTTCAATGCCTTGAAAAGTATAAGTTGAGTGTTCAGACCTGGTCAAGAAAGTATTCAAATATTAAGAACAAAATTAAAATGCAGAAGAATGGTAGAAGATAAATACTTGATGCACCCATATCTTGAATACTTCATGAAATTCAGGGTTTTTCCATCTCTGGAAGGATATAGGTGAACCGGTAGAGGTCTTTATAATGATCAAAGGTGCAAAGTGATTATGTATGAAGACAGATTGATGGGCTATGGCTCTTTACCTAATTAAATAGAGTGTCATCACAAAAGTCTTAAAGGTAGTGTGCTCCTGAGGGAGATAGCAACCTGGAATCCACAAACGATATTAAATTAGTGAACAAGAAGTAAATTTCTGTGCTTTATTGCAACAGGAGAACCACTGGGAAAGATTTTAAACAGAAAAAAAATTAAAAACATATATAATTAAATTGCAAGTTAGTTTGACATGTGAAGTTGTGTAATCAGAAGTACGAGTCAGTCCAAGAAAGTATCCATGGAGGACAAATCCATCTCCGGCTAGCAGGTACAGCTCTTAGGTTGCCGACCACAGGAGGCAAGGGTAGAGAGCATCACCATTCTTCCCTACATTTTTTTACTGTACCTCTGGTGCTGGCTACTGCCACAGCCCCGTGCTGGAGGGATATTTGCTCTGACCCAGAGTAAGTTTCCTCTGTCCTGATACCGTTTTCACCACCTGCAAGTTTCTGTATTTTTTGCAATCTAGGACAAAGCTACTTTTCATTTAATGTACCAGTCATAATGACAAATGCACTTTCAAACATCTGGACCCTTGTTCAATAGTGTTTGGATGGTGGAAAATCACCTTAAAATATGTTGAATTGCTGGTGAAAGATTGTTCTAAGGGTAGGACTGAAGGACCAGGAAGACCTTATTGTAGTCTTTCAATTATTAAAGATGCCTTGAAAGAAAGATGGAGAAGGACATTTTAAACTTAAATAGGATAGATTTATATTAGATAATAGGAACAAATGTTTTATGATGAGGGTGCTGAGGCACTGGAACAGGTTGCCCAGAGAAATTCTGGATGTCCTCTCCCTGGAAGTGTTCAAGGACAGGTCAGCTGGGGCTCTGAGCAGCTTGCTCTAGTGGAAGATGTCCCTGTCCGTGGTGGGGGGATTGGAAGTAGGTGATCTTCAGGTTACCTCCAACACGAACTATCCTATGATTCTGTGAAATATCATCTCCAATGCCTTTGACTCGTCAGTATGAGAGGAGTTGCAGGAGAAGCAGATCTGAACTGCTTCCACTGGAGGGGAGGGAAGCAGGCTCATGTCACTGCTGGGCTGCAGTCAGGCCCTCGGTGTTTGTGCCTCACTGCCAGCTCAGCTCCGTCTCTGAAGCAGCACCTATACTGCACAATGCAAGTTGTTCAGTTTGAACAATTTCAGTAGACAAGGACTTTGATGTCAAGGAAAAGAAAAAAATAAATTTTTTTTGAGCTGCCTGCTTTAGGTGAATGTGACTTCTTGGTGGTCTTGGAGCCTCACAGGCTTGGCTTTGATTAAAAATAGTCATGTGCAGTAATTCACATGATCATATGTGATTTCTGGAGAATGTGATATTGCCCCATGCAAATGCTCTGTTTCCTAGATTTATGCATTTTTTAAATGGAATACATCACCCATAGCTTTTAAAATTATCTGACAAATTTATCTTGACAACGCTAAAGTTTTGTTCAGTGTGAGATTGTAATAATAAACTGTAATTTCCTAAATGATACGTTTTTAATTAAAAAGGCCATAATATTTCAGTATCAACATCTCAACTACTGCTAGAAGACCTAAGCTTTTGGAATTGATTTCTGTTAGTCTCAGAAAAGTAAAACCTACAGGCAGAGCAGTCGAATAACTGAATGTTAAAACATCCTATTTCTTCAAAGCTTGCCTTTTGATCCTCACATTGCCACTGAGACTCTGAATGCATCATTCATTGCAGTGTTTTCCTATGACAGCTGGACTGCATGCTGTTATTCTTTTAATTGTAAAGTGTCTCTTTTTCTGAGGCAAAATGGATCTGATGATGAATGGCTGCCCCGACAGGCACTTAGAGGCTGCACATAGAGAGCTTCTGCTAGCATTTTCTATACTTAGGTTTCTAGAAAGAATCAAGCCTGCACTTTATTTATTTTTCCTTGAAAGACACATTATTTCTCTGTGGAAGCCAATGTTTCAAAAGCTTAACCAAAAGGTGGCTTGTCATTGTAACCTGAAGGGGTATGTGTAGAAATGTCTGCTCGATCTAGCACAGGCATTTTCACTGAGGGAAATACAAGGTTGGATAATTATCATTAATTCTATTGCTTTTTGTTTTCAGTTTCTTTAATATGTGCCCTTTCCTTTCCAGCACTATTACAGGACTTGTCATTTAACATTCCTTTGATGTAGCTGAACCTTTGCTGGAGTCCCTGCTGTGCACCAAGGCCTAATTGACCTCAATGTTTGTTGTGAACTGCTCCAGAGCTGCTCAGCCTGAGAGAAGGAGTCAGCCTGCAGTACTGTCACTCTGAAAATTCCTGCCAAAGTCTGAGACCAATTGCCCTTTCTGAGGCAAAAATTTTTATTGGAATGAGAGTGAAATTTAAACTGGGTTCTGACTCAAGGGAAATGGTATTGCTTGAGTTTCACCATCCTACTGATGAGGTGTTCTCCACATTTTGCATGTTTGTCCGCCAGGGGGTGGGTATCACATGGCTATCACACAGGAGTGAGATTATCTAATTATTTGTTTTAATTATATATGTTTTTTACTGGGAAGAAGTGGTCAAATGCTAGTTGACCAAGTGTCTTTCACCCATATATTGATTCAATATTCCAGGTTGCTTTGCTGCTGACCAGGTGGTAGCCATTCACTGAGAAAAGAAGATCATTTTGTTGTTTATTGCCAGCCTGCCAGATGTCAGTTTTTTCAACATTTCTAAATTCTGCTGTGTTTTTTAAAATACGTCAGTGTGGTAGGGACTCTTCAGAGTTAAAGTTAGTACAATGTCAGAGATGATAAAGGTGGCACAACCACACGCAGCACAACAGAAGATAAATGATGTATTCCTGTGGTGCAAACCACCAGCTTCCAGTGTGTCAGAGCCAGAGTCTGTCCTTATACTCTGTATTCATTAGCGCCTCAAGGGATACTTATTCACCTTATCTGTTCTGTTCTAGTGATACACCATTTTTCAACGGGAAGAGAAGTGCATGCAAGTGATAAAAGAGATGGCTCACATCTTGAGAGTAGGAGGCCAGATAATGATATATGTGTGGGCAATGGAGCAAAAATGGGGAAGATTTGAAAAGCAAGACAACTTTGTTCCTTAGAAACCTTCACCTCCTTCCTGCTCCTCAGGTGAGCCTTGCTCACATGGAGTACAAAAATCAATTCTTCACAAGGACAAAGAACTGGCTTTGAAACAGCCCTGTCATAAGTTGGATGGGACTTCAGAGCTATGCAGGACAGCAAGGAGCTCATCCTGCAGAGGGGAGAAAAAAAGCACTGTGCACAGTGTCAGAGAAATCTCTGAGATGGTCTCTGTTCTCAAGATCACTTGACTCAGTATTAGATTTGGGCGATCAATGGCACCAAGAAGGGCTCATTAGTTACCGCAATTACAGCATTGAGCTGAATGAATTACAAAGGGGCGAAAAAGTTGAAAAAAACCCAGAGAGCATGGCTTTCTGAAATGTGCTTCTCACTTTTCCTACATTGCAAACTGAGTTTTTAAAATACAACAACTTTTGAAGTGGCTGTTAAACCTGCACTGCCCATGTCACCACGCTGCTCAAAGGCTTTCAGAAGTTGCTATTCAGAATTAGGGCAAACAACTGCACAGCTCCCTACGGCTGCAGGTAGTCATCGTGGCTGCAGCAGAGTGTATTTACCTGACCTGATTTCATGTCAGAAAGAATTAGCTGTCAGACAACAACAACTTAAAATAGACCATCACCCAAACCAAGGAGCTTTGTTGCTAACCTCATAGCAAAAGCAGAATAGGCTCTTTTATGCAGAAAAAAATCAGGGAGAGTGCCCTGACCATGCATAGCCAACAGCAGACAGGTCCTGGTGGGGCCTAAACGAGGTACTACCACATTTTTAAAGACAAGAAACTGGCCAAGCTGATAGAGCAACATATTCCTGATCTAGGCATTACTCATTTGTACTTTGACCACACCAAATAGTGCATGATCACAGAAAATACTAAAGTGTGGAAGTTCTAGGGAAAATTCCATTATTGAAGTGCACAGGGAATACTTAGAGGTTTTCTTTCTTTTGAAAGCTCAGCACCTTTGAAAATCTTTCCTGAAATTTTTATAGCCTTGGGTTTGTTTTCGGGAGAAGGGCATGTATGAGGAAGAGACTGCTTTGAAACTCTCAGGTTCTGCGACTTTGTTTTCTTTGATTTTGTTCTTAAAATACATCTTTATTGAAAATTTTTCCTAGAGTTATTATTTCAGGCTGAGCACACTTTAGCACACGCTTCCTTTTCATAAACAGCTGCCAGCTGTGTTTTGTTGTTTGAAAATAGATAAAATACAGTTGGAAGGTGATTGCTGGATTATTTTTTATGTGTGCATTAAAAGTCTTTGTTGTTCATTTATTACTCTATAATCATTCATGTCAACTTTTTATTTTAAAATTTATTGTACTCTGCCACTCGATGTAACATAACGTGGGAAGTAATTGAAAGATACACCATTTTATTACAGTTCCACTTTGTCAGCCCATATGATATTTCCAGTCACACGAGACAGACTGGCTTTTATGAGAATTACTGGGTGTACAGAGCCCTTGTGGCAGAGGCAGTAACTCATGACACTGTCACATTCCAGAGATCTTTTCACTGCCTTGTAGCAGCCACAGCCAAGGAAGCAAAGAGACATTTGCCTCCATGTATGCCACTACATGATCCCTCGAAAACATAGTTTTAAAAGGGAGCTTCATGTTTTAGGGATTGCTCTTTCGCCCTGTCAATAAAACTAGAAGTCAGAAGGATTTAGTAACTCTGTACGGTGAATGAGCACAGTACAGAAAAGTGTTCCAGTGACCACAAATCAACTGAGAAAATATTTATTAACATAATGCTTTTATCTGCAGATTCACCTTTTGCAAAGAAGATCAGCTTCATTACCTGATTTTTATAGATAAAGAAACTGAAACAATTTACTGTTATAGATTGCAATGTAAAGTAAATATTTGGAAGCAAAACAAACAATAATCCCAAACAACACAGCTACTTTGCTGATGATTATTTATTAATGTCTCTCCATAATTTTACTTCCTGCTTTTGTTTCCATGGTTTTGTGAAGCAGCATCAGAGATCAAACTTGTTTTCTGAGAAGTAAGCCCCTGCATGTTCTTTACGTGCCTGTCAGTATCAGACGTAGATCATGTTTTCAGACCCAGCATGAAAAAGTGCAGTAATCTCTGGTTTTTAATGCAGCTTTAATTCAATTTGGATATTATATCTGTAATAACATTTCCTTTACTTCCTTCCATGGTACCATCATAGTACATCTTGTATTCTCAGGTGGAAGAGCTAGATAGGCTAATCAGCATCCTGCATCTGTAATGATTGCCTCTGCAGTGCTCCTCTTTTCCCTCTAAATCATCATTGCGCAAGTGAAGAAAATAATTTTCGGCCACAAAATGTTGCTGCCATTCAGCTCTGACAACACCATTCCCTTCATTTCATACAAGGATAACCCAGTCCAGCTCTTAAATGAGTGGCCCATATGGGGATTGAACAACCTTGGCATTATTAACACCGTTCTCTAACAGCATCTCCCTATTTTTCAGTGCATCTTCAGGCGGCCCTTGCAGCTCTGAGCCCCTCCATCGTTTCTGCTCCCCCGGTTCAATAGGCTGCTTACCCACACGGTGCACAAGAAAAATGCCTCTGATGGTAGCTGCCAGTCCTTGCCCTCAAGCACACTCGATACTTAGTTTTTCCTGGAACAACACAGGTATTTTATATTTTAACTGAACCTGACTACTCCTGTTGGAAGGTTTTAGCCTGTTCCAGCATTCCCTAAGTGAAAGGTGCTCATCATCTCCAGTTCCTCCCTTGGGTGCAATGAGTCACCACTAAATTTCTCCTAATGCTGATACCCCTGTCTACCTGCTCCATGACAGCTGTTTCCAAACAAGATCCATGTCACAGGGACAATACTAGCCTAGCTGGAAGGAATTTTAATCTCTGGACAACTGTTAGGGGCTCTAAAAGCAACACTCACCTCAAACAAGGAGTTAATGTCTTTGGTTTGAATGAAATGAACTGCAAAAGGTCACTTCTTCTGTAGAGAAGTTCTGCCTAAGGTATGGGCTAGACCTGCTTCCACAAGGGATGGCTTGCATTCACAGTGGCTGCCTCTGGAGTTCTTGGGATCAGACTAAATTCAGACTTTTGCAAAAGAAACTGCTCCCGGACAGGGCCCTCAAAGTGAAAAAAGGTAAAAATATGTATTTGTTTGAAAAGATCATGTATGAATAAATGCTCACATTTATGCATGTCAGAAATGTTATAAAGCCATAATCTCTATCTGAAATACTTGTTTTGATTAGGATGCCAGTAGCAAAACCAGGACTGAGTGCATTCCTTCATTTCTACCACACAGTCTGCATTTGCAGTCTGCAGGGTAGGCACTACCTTGTGCCAAGCAATATAGGAGGGAAACGCTCTGCACTCCTGAGCAGCACTGGATCCCAATTTGTTTTCCTTTTGTGCTCTTTGCTGTTCTGAGCTGGATTCTAGAATAGACAGGTACGATTTTTCTAGCTTCATTTAGGCAGCAAGTCAGTAGATCTGTATGTAAGTCTAGTTTTGCGCTCCATTATTGCCTGTGGAGTTAATGGCAAGGAATAGCCTTTAGAGGATGAACTATGGAATACACCTTAGCAAGTTCATGTTCAGCACCTGCTTGTCTCTTTCCACTGCTCGTGGAAGGAGCTTGGAGAGGAGTTCAGCCTTAAACACTCAGACAGATTTATTGTCCCCTCAATCTTTCCACCAGGCAGTGCTGACTACATATCCCTATTTTGTAGAAACTGTGTGGGGAAATCCACTGTTAAGCAAGGAGAAAGGTTGCTGCTTTTTTTTCTTTTCTCTGCTTTACCTTACAGCATCCACCACTCTGGATTTGTGGTCATCTGAGGCCACACCTGTCCAAGGGACACTTTCAGAATTTCAGAAAAGCTTCCAATGTGTGATACTAACTCTGATTTATGAATGATGATCTCCTTTACAGATACTAATATAAATAAAACCAATGTCTTCTCACTTTTTCTGATTTGTAGGTCCCAAACAATTCCCCGATGTTGGAGATTTCTGTTTTCTCCACAGACGATTGCTGTGCTGTTCCTAATTTCTTTTGTGGAGCTCTGGGAAATTGTCCACAGCTCTTGCTTGTGTCCCAGGATCACAAGCACAGCATGGGGTTCTCTGTTCCGTGCTTGCCACATTAAGCACTGTCACACTGAGTCCCACCCAGCCCATGCAAAGGTGACACAGGAGCAGCCGCCAGTGCTGCTCACATCACTGAGACACTGTGAGCACAGCTATGTTTATCCTCCTTCGGCATAAACAGGTTTGATGACTGTGAATCTATCATAAAAGATGTTTGCCCGCTGGGTAAATGTCTTTCTTCTAATTGTCTGCTAATTGGCAAACAGCTAACCCCACTTATTATCAAAATTCTTTCTCCAGAGAAAACTCAGCCAAGAGTTTCATAAATGCTTTTCCCTCATCCTTTTTAATTTTAAAAATTGTTCCAAGTATCATTTGGTAGCTATCACCTAAGGAGGCATTCTGTTTGAGTTAATCAGCTCCTGCAAGGTTATCTGTGAACTATCTGAAATTGCCTTAGCCAGCATCTTGCCTTCTGTCTTAATTAGCAATTACTGACCTAAAATTGTCACTTACCATAGGCATTTTTACTGACCTCTCAAATTAAGATCATCCACAAAATTAAAACTGGAAGAAGCCTATTTGGTCACTTACTCTATCTTCAGAAGCGCACTTATTATTCATGGTGTGTGGCAGGGAATTTAAGTGTAGAGTATGATTGAGAACACCGCAGGTAACTCGTCTTTGAAATGTAAATACAATTAATGAGTATACCTGTCTTCCCCCAGGATCTGTCCTTGCCTGCTTTGTCATTCTGATTCTTCTTTCTTCTCTTTGTTGGGGCTCCCAATTTTCTGTCCTTCCTTCTCACTCAAGACTGAATTAACATTTTGCAGAAGGATTGTGAGTGGTAAAAAGCACAGGAAACAGTCCATGGATTTCTCAGAACACGTGCTTTACTAGCATGCCTTTCATATCTCATTGTGACCAGGAATGAGCTAAGTGTTGCTTTTATAATTTGGCACTACAAATCATTTGACATGAACATACTATCACAAGTTTAAAAAAAGAACACCAGCTTGCTTGCAGTGAAAGCCCACATTGGCAACATTTAGCTACAGTGAAACTGTGCCATTCACTAGCTGTCACAGACTGCCAACTAAAAGCATCACATTTCGTACAGCAAAGTACATTGTCCCAGGGAAAACCAAGAAAAATTATATGGGGACACACCAGGTCAACAGAGAGAGAGCAGCACAGTAGGTCTCCAGCTCTCAGCCTTCAACTTCCCCTTGCCCAAAATTTATTCTTTATAAGTGTATACAGTGGCTTACAAAGAAGTTAAAACACACAAGAAAGACCAACACCTACTCCATGTCTTGGGACAGGACTGGAGATAGCTCCAAGTAGGGGCCAGGACAGAGGTGGTGGCTGCTAGGAGAAACACAGATGGACCAGTGTGTCAGTGGTGACACTACATGCTTGTATTAGCTGGTGCCTCAATCCTATTTAAGAGGTGCCAAACCCACCTCCACTGAAACACTACTTAAGGCTCAAATGATTGGGACAACATTTGCTAACTCCAGGATTGCTGAAACAGAGCATACAAATTCTTCCAGAAGTTCAGCACACACACTGTACACAACTGTAGAAGACAGACAACTTGTTATAAGAATGTTTAACTGTTACTAGGGTCAATTTTCAGACAAGCAAAGCATCCACTGCTTTAAAAAGGAAAAAAAAAACCAAAAGCAAAAACCTGGAATAGGCACCAGGGGTCCTGGTTAATTTGGACAGAAAATAATTTCAATTTTGATGACAGAGAAAATTGACTGAGTCAATTTCTCAACGTGTTGAAGTTAATGGCAAACTATTTTAATCTTAGCCATTTTGTGAAATGCAACTAATTCCTGACATGCACCTTGCATGACGTACTACTGATTAGCCTTCAGGGTACATTCAACAATAGAGGTCAAATTCTTTTAATGACATTCCTCACAGGAGTTAACACTTGGACTTCAGACATGGGGAATAAAGTATGAATGTACCATTCACCCTTTGCACTGTTGATCTCTGCAGAGCAGAGAAAGTTTCAACAGAAGTAGTTGCTGCCTTGATTTCTTGATCATTTTTTTAAAACTGCTTTCACCTCTGGCTTTCTGTGCTAGCATGAAGCTGACTCCTCTGCAACCCCTCAGACACATTCAGTGCTTCAGTCCCACGTGGGAGGGAGCAGCTTGGAATTTTCATTTCCAGCTAGCAGGAGGTGTCGCTGGATGAAAGCGAGGGTAATCCTCTCAGCGTGCAATTCAGCAGCAATTCTAAGCAGGTCTTAAAAGATGAAATCAGCTGAAGAAATGGATCATCTAGAGGTTGGTCCTGTGCCAGTCAGTGGTCAGGAGTTTATCTGCACTGCCTCGCCCATTTGATCTGCGAGGCAGGTGTGCCGTGCTCAGTGTAGGTCCAGCACAGCACTGTTGCCATGTGTGTGTGCAGGCTCAGCTGGACTCGATCTTAGAGGTCTTTTCCAACCTAAATGATTCTGTGATTCTCTTCCAGGCTGGAGAGGCAGCTGTGCCCACCCCAGGAGATGCTCACTTGCCAGGCTAACATTCTGTATTTTTGGTAAAAGGATTTGCACGGAAGCCCCGTGAGGGGAAAACAATGGCAGAAAACTCATTATTATTTCTGGCAGCCACCTGCACGAGCTCAAGAGTCCCTGCTTCCTCCAGCAGAGCCCAGGACCTCAGTTCTGCATCACACTGCCTCTAAGCAAGAGCTGCAACTACCCCTAAGGGAGGGGAAGCAGCATCTAAGGCAGTGGAGCCTCTAAAACGTTCCCAGAAAGCACAACACTTACTGATGGTTATCACAGAATCTCTCAAGGTGGAAGTCACCCCGAAGGATCACCAAATCCAACTCCGTGCTCCTCACAGAACAAACTAAACCACATGACACAGAGCAACATCCAGACACTCCTTGAACTCTGACAGGCTTGGTGACATGACCACTTCCCCTGAAGCCTGTTATGGATATCAACTCAAAATTTCCTCAAAAATTACTAGCAAGGAAAGACATGTGCAGAGACTTATAAGATACTGTGCCCATGTGTTTAAATTTGTGTTCTAGACTGTGGGAGACAAGAGACAGAAGTAGGATCAGCAGGGGGAAATGCTGGCTCTCAGGAAGACTGATAGCCATTTCCTCTCACAGAAATTCTGTCACTATACCATTTTTTCCAGCCTTGGCTACTCTTGCTTCATCCCAGGTAGAAAAGGATAAAAATGAAACTTCAACAAGTAGCAAGAACACTACAGAGAGATTAATATTGGGGTTTCAGACCCCTAGACAAAGCTGCTGAGGCCTTTTGAAACAGCAAGTTGTTCCTCTGCCCCAAGAAACCTCCAATACAGCTCCTGCCTCTCCACCCTGCACAGGGACACTGCCTCTGTGCATTTCACAAACTTCTACATACATTCCTCTTCTCCCACATTAGCTTTTGGGGTTATTTTGGTTTGGGTTTTTTTTTGGGGGGGGGGGGGTGTTTCATCATCCCTTGAACTCACACTTTTACTTTATCACATACTATACTTTAGCAGTAGGGAAATCATAAAGACTGTTCCACTTTTAAAAATCAGTAGATAAGACAAGGCTCAGGACAGAGCAGGGCAGTTTTTATGTGCAGTAATTATGCCCCCTCTACAGATATGCCCTACTTTGCAATGAATTTAAGTATTCCTTTCCACTATCACTGACTAATTTAATGTTTCTCCAGGATCTTTTGACAGTGAAGACACTCACAATATGACAAGTTACTAGTGCTGTGGATTTGGGTGACAAGCATATGGAAGGAAAAAAACTCTTTATCTTCTACTTCTTCAGGAGCCCAGTTGAGCATGAAGAAGGGCAGCACCATCTTACTGAGAATGAATCTGAATGAAAGCTGTGCATTAACACCCCACATGGAACCGTCAAATCCTTGAGAACAGCAGCAGTATTTAATCAACTTAAGCTTTAAATACCATCTAGTAATAGCCTAAATTAGCATGGTGAAGTAATAAAGGGCATGAATTCAGGAATTTTTAGAGTACCACGGTACGTAGACATAATATGTAAAAGACTTGCAGCACAGGTAGTGTTGGTTTTCTATTATTATTATTCTGGGAGGTTGTTTTTTCACTTTTTCTTGTTGCTTGTAGTTGTTTGGATTTTTTTAAACTTTATTGGCGCCCTTCAGTCTTACAGTGTGTGTGGGATATCCCACCTTTCTGAAAGATGTCTGCATCAAAGCAAACGAATGCACCTAGGTAGTCACAGACAGTGTAAAACACCAATTCAGCACTTTTGTTCATATTTTCTGCAATTTATTTTGCCATTTTAAAAATGTCACATATCAGTTTAACAGGCAAAAAAATATTTGTTAAAAGCTGAAACTTTGCTCTTTGTTAAAAAACAGTCAAAGGAATAACCTTTACCTGAAGAGCAGGTATGTAGGCTGAGGTAAACCCAAGAGTGTCAGACAGAAAGTGGACTTGCTTTATAAAGGTATAATCCTTCTAAACAAGGTGTTGCATGTGATTTATAAGCAGCACAAAAGTATTGCTCATCCACAATTTCAATGCAACTGCTTACAAAGAAAAAAAGAAAAAAAAATAGAAAACATTTGGTGTGAGAACACCAGAGAAAGCAGTGAGGCTAAAAAAAAGAAGCCAGACAAACACTAAGATGTATAGATCAGCAGGCAGAACATACATGTTCAAGCCGGAACTTAGCAGAACACAGAAAAAAAACCCTTTTTCTTACAGCCTTGTCCATCTGTGATTAACAAACAAAAACCAAGCACACAGCATCTGTGTTCTCTCTTCTTAATGTCAGCTTACAAATACTGCAAAGTAGCTCTGATCTTACACATCTTCCAAGGCAATGTGTTGTCTTACTGAAAGACCAACGCATTTTGTATGGATCTAAAGATGGATTTGTGGCTGTCAAACAATCCATCTGGTTTCTAAAGCTGAACAAACATTGCTTTATTAAATAGTGAAATAAAAATATTTTACTTAGAACTAGACCCACATGTAATCAAGCACTGACAAGTAGACATTTGCAACATCATTGGTATCTTGCTACTCCTAAACCATAGCTCATGGTGCCTTGCCTTTTGGAAGTTATTCTACTGTGCCAGGTGTCCTTTAAAAGCTCGTTCTGTAGCTAATCTGTGCATTGATTAGTGAGTAGCTGCTGGTGTTCTAATGCAGACACAAGTAATTATCAGTTAATTACCAATAAAAGCTGAGACTTATTGGTAATCTCCACTTTGAATATGTATATGCAACATTCTGTGTATGACTTTGGGCATCAGAGTTAGAACATCATGTCATCTAGCCCATCCTCCATGAACTTCTTGTAAATTGCCATAAACTTTGCAACAAATGCTTCCAGATGATAAATGGCTTTGCTGCCCAGTTGCAAGCGGTGTTCATAGAAGGCTGCCATCTGTGCAACTTCTCCTTTCAGCTGTCCATCACAATTATTTAGAAGTTCTGTCAGGAGACCCTAAAATGGGAAAAAGCAGGGCAGTATTGGAAAAAGAGGATAACGTTGTTTCTCTGAAAATAGCCAAGCTATAACTGATAGTTCCCTCATTAATCCAACAGAAAACACATTCAAGAATCATTTACTGGAATAATTTATGCCTTAATAAAAGAAAATTAATTAACCCCATTTCCAAAGACTATAACCTCTACTGCATGTAGGCACATGGCCTGAGGAGAATTCTTACCAAGACAGCAAGTGTATTAAAGCCACTTAAGTTCTATCTTGACAGCATCAAGCACAAAGAGAAACAACATTAATTGAAAAACAAGAAAAGGGTTATTTAGAATTTAAGTGTCTCTGTCTGTATTTATGAACATATTTACATGCAGACACACAAGACAACTTGACTGCAATACTTCAGTCATTACAAAACCCCAAAACACATTACTTTAAATTAGAGACAGCAATAAAGTCATTGCAAATCCATCTTGATTAAAACAGCCAGGATTAAGTGAGAAGTATCTCTAGACCATTTCAAGTTTATGAAGAGGAAGTGGGTAGAGAACATGCACCTCTTTCCTCTCAAACAAGCAATGCAGGATCCACTAACCTACCATAAGAAAGGAAGGTTAAAGAAACATCTGAGTACCAAAACCACCAGAAAGCAGACAGAAATTAGTTAATGTGAAAAGAAATTATGTCTCAAGGCAAAGCAAACACTACTAGGTTAAGTTGCAAACATTATTTTTGATCTTTGTTCTGCTCCAGCTGTCTTCAGCATCCTTTCATCCTGCTTAAAATAAAAACATGTGCATCCCACTTGCTTTTTTCCTCCCAAGGTAACACCTATCTTTGAATAGTCCTGCTGGCCTAGCATCCTTCAGCACACCTTTCCACAAAGGCATAGCAAATACTGAACTTAAAACACCAATACTTTAGAAAAGAAAACAAATCATATCAAGATTAGCCCATAGAATCATATAATCATTAAGGCTCTGCAAGACCACCAAGATCATCAAGTACAACCTTTGACCAAATAGCACCATGCCCACCAAGCCACATCACAGAGTGCCATGTCTACACATTTTTTGAGCACCTTTGAGGATGGCAACACCACCTCTTCCCTGGGCAGCCTGTTCCAATGTTTAACCACTCTTTCACTGAAAAAATTTTCCTAATATCCAACTTGAACCTTCCCTGGCACAGCTTGAGGCCATTTCCTCTCATCCTGTTGCTAGATGCCTGGAAGAAGAGGCCGACCCCCACTTTGCTACAACCTCCTTTCAGGCAGTTGTAAAGAGCAATAAGGTCCCCTGAGCCTCCTTTTCTCCAGGCTAAACAACCCCAGCTCCCTCAGCCCCTCCTCATAGGATTTGTGCTCCAGACCCCTCACCAGCTTTGCTGACATTCTCTGGATGCAGTAAAATATATCTACACTTAATATAGTCACTGGCCTGAGAAGTCAAGGGGACTAAGAATGTCCTCCTTTATTTTTACTCAGCTGTGATACTGTTGTTCTTTGACCACAGAACAAATTTTAGTCTGTTTGGAAAGGACACAGCTTTTCATCAATATTTGGATGAATTGTGATGTTTTGGTATATTTTTTTTTAAAGAAAGCTTTAATTGAGACTATCACAGCATTAAAATTTATAACATATTAAGAGCTAGATAGGTGAATTACCTTCATTATAATCTCAGGAGGGATGCAGTGTGTCAGGAGTTCATAAAGCCGTCCACGGACTTCTAAAAGCCTGTTGGAAAGACACCACGAAATATGAGAAGTATGACCCCAAAGCATACTAACTAATGTGTTTTCACTGTTAGTGAAATACACTGTAGGAAAAGAGGCAACCCAAGCAAAGTTTCGTTTCTTCTTTTGATTTTGTGTGTTATTTTAAAACCAAAAGAATTGCATGAGTCAATTTCAATTCAAAGACTCTATCACCTTTTATTCAAAAGATAAATGACACATACTCTAGTTACAATGGTCTCGGTTAATCTAGAAGCTACAAGGCTATTATAATTTGCCTCAGGATTGTTTCCCTTTAATTCTTCTTCATATCTAAGTTACTATTCATGCTTAAGACTTGTGAGGAGACACAAACAATTTAATAGAGCCAGAGAGTTCCTTTATGCTGGTTTTCTGTCTTCATTGTTTATAAAAAGGGGTAAGACAATTAGGTGGCAGAACTGACACAATTAGCCAACGCTCAGCTTTTGGTAACAGGAGGTCAGATGCTACAAGCATCTAAATGAAGTGACATCTCAAGCAAGTAATATATGGAACACACTAAAAGGATCAGGATGTGGATATGACACTGAGATGGATATAGGGGTCATCTCCTGATGTGCTCAAAAAAAAGCAATGATTTCTCACTTCCAGTTCTTTTACAAAGGTAATTATGCTAAAGATGGTCAAAGAGAAACTCTAAGTAAAACAAACAAACAGAAAAACCATACACGCCCCCCATGCCCCCACCAAAACAGACAGAAAATACAACATGCAACTGAGTCCATGCTCACTTTTGATTACTAAGCTTCAACAGGGAAAAACAACAATTTTTCAGTTCCTTACACTTGTTCAGCCTTCTCTGGCAATTTTAAGGCTCAACTCCTCTGGCTGCAAAGTACCAGCTCCAGCAGAAATAACAGAAAATTACACACAACTGAAGACTCACAATTTTGAATACCACTTTTTTTTTTTAGGTTGCAGAGTACACCAAAAGCATAATTTATATCTCTAAACACAAGCATTCACCTACCTTTGTGGTGACTGTTGACCAACAATAGCATTTGCAGTTTCTCTCAAATAAACTTCCCAGTCCATCTCAGGAATGTCTTGATCAGCAGTAAAAGGATACCTACAAAATAGTATCTTTTTAGAAATTACAATCAAAGCAAATTGTTACCTATTTTAACAAGGCCTTAGAAGCAAGGTCATTTATGTGTCTGACAGTATAATTTACATTAATTTTTGCAGTGACTTACTGTTGTACTCTGCAGGACTCGCACATAAGCAGTGCTTTCCGAAGATTCCTGCCAGATTTCTCTGCAATCCTTTGAGCCAGTTCCTGAGGAAGAGTCAGACCTTCTTTCTTGCACACACTGGACAAGACATGGCAGATCTAGACAGAAAACAGACAGCAGGGAGTACCACACTTAGCACACTGTTCAGCACCTACAGATTCTCCTGTTAGAAAGATTTCTGGACCAGATGGACCAGTCTTTCATAAGCCATGCTTGGCAAATCATCCAACACAAAGGAAAACTAAGTCATTATGTGAAACTAAAATATTTCATAAGTCCACAGCAAGAACTTATCTAGTAAGAATTTTTAAGTAACTTATTTTTGCTTCTGTTTCAACATACATCTTCAATGCTGGGAGCAGGCACTCGTACAGCCAGGCATCTGCTTTGAATGGGCCCTATAATTTTTGACATCGAATTGCAGCACAGGATCAATCTGCAGGTCGCCATGTACTTCTCCATTGTTCTTCGTAAAGCATGCTGAGCATCTTTAGTGAGTTTGTCAACTTCTGTTAACAGCACCACTGAAAAAAGGATTAAACATAGCGGGGTTTTGTATTAATATCAAATCTTTCTAAGAAAAAAATACTTTTGACATACAAGCAATAATACCAAAATAACTGATAACATACAGTAAGGTCAGCATGGTTCCACAGGCAGGAAAATGCAGATTAAGATAACCTGTGTCACTTTTTGACTGCACAACCTTCATGCAATATACAGGTACAAACAAAACGGTGAACTGAAATCTCTGAAAAAAACCCCACATTTAGAAAGTATTTTGACTGGTTTTAACTGTTTTACTCACCTTTAAAATCCCGTTGAGTACTTGTCTCAAGCTGTTGGGACTGTGCCACTGTCTTCAAGAGTTCCTGAATTACCACACGGTCATTGTTTCCCGCATCACTGTATCAGGAATTTGAATAAATCTTGTTTTAAAACAACTTTATATTGCATATAAAATACATCCTCCTTAGGTCAACTGAATGAACAAGAATGCAAAAAGAATTCAGAAGCTGCTGAGTTCGAATTAAGCTAATACACATACACTCTGTTGAAAGTTAATCTCCTCTATAATAAAAACAACCCAAAGCTTATGCAGGTGCAACTGGATTAGCAGCACTGTATCCAAACGTAGTAAAACCACTGCCAAATGTTTTATTAAGTCATTAAAATAGAACTTATTTTCTTCAGATGAGAAATCTAAACTCTTGTTACCTACAATTTGAACAAGGACACACAATGTGAACCTTTTTACTCATTATAGAAAAGAACAATTAAGTCTAACCACATAATAGGATGCCTGACTTAAAGGACTGATGTAAATGCGGGGTTTTATTCTGCAGAGTCCTTCCTAGAAATTCATTTCCTCTCTCTGTTAGCCATTCATCCTACTCCATGTTACTTGAGATGCACTTGACTTCACTATGTTATAATTCAGTCAAACTTCACAGGCCATTGCACAGCACAGAGCTTTACTGTCTGGTCAGACATAAACGTGACAATTGCTTCATCACTTAAAGCCTATGAATCAGAGTATTAATTCTTAATCAAAACTCAGCACTTTTGTATTTAAAATTGAAACGTGATTATTTAATGTTTCAAGCTCTAAGCATTCTATACAGAGCAACAGGAAAAGTGTTAGTAGTATCAGGCTATCAGAGCTGAAGATTGAACAGTCACACATTTGATATCACCAAAATGACATATTCAAAATGGTGATTACCAATAATTCTCAGCTTTTATTGGCAATTAACTGATAACTACTTGTGTCTGTACTAGAACACCAGCAGATACTCACTAATCAATGCACAGATTAGCTGCAGAACGAGCTTTTAAAGGACACCTGGCACAGTAGAATAACTTCCAAAAGGCAAGGCAGCATGAGCTATGGTTTAGCAGGAACCAACACCTCCCAGTACACAATGACATTCACTCATTGTGATTTAAAGCAACATTATGAGGTTTCAGGTAAATACAAATATTTACTTTGGGTCTGGGAACTATCACCAGCAATTTCACAACTGCCAAAGAAGATGCAGACAGCTCCCATTAGAGCTTCTGTTGTTTAAATCAACATCTGACCTGGATCAATAAAGGATCCATAGTATTTTGTGGTGATCTTTCCCATGATCCAAACACTTTATTCGGAGAGTTACTGGGTAAACCTTGCTTACTTTCCAAATTCCTTTGTTTTTGTATTTGTGAGAGAACTAACAATATGGAGGTGTTAGTTCCAGTAGAAGTTCTAAATTTCAACTGAAATGGTGAAATCTGTGAATCCAGAGTTGTTCCTCTTACCTAGTCCTCAACATCAGCATGCTTATGTAGCCCATTAAACACGTTATTGCCTTTAGTATACAGCAATCTAAATTTTTGTTAATTTAGAGTTGTTCAATTAAAAATCCTCTCCCTGCTCTCATTTGCAGACCAAGCCCATAAACCATTGTCTAACTTGCTCAGGCAACAAATCAGGCAATCAGTCCCTCACACACCCAGGCTGAAGGCACTCACAATATGATCAGTGGCTTACCTTTGAAGTGAGCCACTTTTACTGCACACTTACCTTGGGTTAACTTCAAGGTGATAATTACTCGCAATGGTGCTAATTTCAATCTTCTTTTTAGAAGGTGCCTGCATAGAAAATAAATGCATTAAGTTTCAGAAAGTGTCCTAATAATCTCTTACAGATTACAACTGGTGAAGACACAGGTAAACCAAGAATCTCAGAGATCAAAGAACTCCTGAGACATAGACTTGGTTATCTCCTATGGTCCCATGCCCACCTCCAAAGGAAAAAAAGGGGACTGACACATCATCTAGCCTGTAAAATAGCAACAGCAATGACTATGATAGCAACACCTAGTATGTATTACTGCAAACTCCAGTAACTCCAGAGTTTTGTCAAAGAAATCTCATTAATGGAATCAGCCATTCATCAGAAGTGACTCTATGTCCACCCAAAGAAAAGGTTTGGAGGCAAAACCACTGGACAAGCCCAAAGAAGCTATTTACTTCTGTTCTCAAAGGATTTCAAGTCTATACTTTGTTTGCAGAAAACACTACACTAGTATTTATATCACCATTGAATTTGGGTCTGAACAATCACATATATTCTCTATTTCTAGCATTCAGTCTAACAATATTATTTGTTCCACCACTGAGAACTAAAAAGCAAACATTAAATAACCTATTTATCAATAAAGCTTGATAATCCCTTGCTGGTCAAGCCTTCCACAGCAAGAACTTCTAATAGGCAATATAACCTTTTAATAATAAACACTTAAATGCCTAAGACCAGGCCAGAGAGAATTTAAATTGATTTTTTGTTTTTGCTAATGCTAAAGTTGTCACTATGAAAATGAGAAAACAAGCTAAAACATGCACATATGCAAAAAACAGTGCTAAAAATTTAAAAAGTTACCTTTATTTTTACAGACAAATGAGATTATTAACATTTAATTCAGAGCTAGTCTGCCACAAGAGATGTTATTGTCCAAATTGAACTGTAAACTATAAATAAAAAAACCCACCCTGAACAAAAAAAACACATCAATTGAACAGCCAACCAGGCACAGAAAACAACAGAGAACCCCACATCTTAAAGGCCTAAAGGACATGTGGAAGATAATTTGTTCATATAACCAAACTAGTATGATTAATTACATAAAAAAGGTTGAAGATACCAAGTGCAAAATAAAAAATTAATTTTTAAAACTCAAATATAGACAAAGGCCTCACAACAGAAATATGTCAGTATTTTCACATTACTTCACAGGAGATGGGAGACTTTTTTTTTTACCGTTATACTCTGATGCTCAATCCTCAGTTTTTCCACTCCTGCACCATATAATTCCCTCAACAAACACATTATTCTTGTCTTTTTTCCAGCTCCTGATGGTCCATACACCAACAGATGAGGAAAGTCACCACATTGAACCTGAACAAAAAGCAACAAGATCAGTTAGCTACAACAGTATTTTCCTTATAAGAGCATTTATCTTTCCATTTTCACCCAAGTTTACATTAAATGACTTTTCCAGCTCCATCACAACATAGCACCTAGAATTAAAACTGCTGAAATCCTTTCCTGCAGCAACATTTCCTATAGAACATCATATTTTTCTGAAGGCCATGTGCAACTCATTTAACTTCAAACACCTCACTACTCGAAAAATACCCCAAGCAAACCAACAAAAAAAAAAAAGCAAACCAAAAACCCCACTTCAGCATTTATATGCTTCCCACGGTTACTTGAGTGACAGCTGCAAGAAACACACAGGAAAATGGTTTGAAACAAAGTTTAAAGCAGATGCATATACATGTATATAGCTCTGGTATACATACATATGTATACGTTTAGGAATTTATTTCCTGAAAAGCTAAAAAGCATGACTTGGAGCACATCTGACCATACCCCGCAGCCAGCACGTATGTTTAGATTCACTAATCCCTGAGGAAGTGAATGTGCCAGTCGGCACATCTGGCAAGAAAAGCAGTCCTGACTTTCAGTCCCCCAGCTGCGCACCTCAAGAATTTCTGCTAACTTTAGGCAAACAAGCCAAGCCCTGTTCTCGGGGACACTGAAACCAGCAGGAAAAACATGTGCACAGCACTCCTGAAAGAGTCGAGCCACTGATTCCCTCGCAGCTCTTCCCTCGGCACCAAGGCTTCACTCCCAAGCAGGGCGCGATGCCGGGACACCTTCCCGCGCCACGGACGCTCCTCGGGAGGGCAGGGCCTGCAAGGAGGGAAAGCTCCCGACCCCGGCCCCACAGGAGCAGCGTTACGGGCCCGGAATCCCAATTACAGCATGGGGCAAGTTGGAAGGGACCACAGTGGCCCAACCTCCCTGAGCACAGGGTATAGGATTGCATCCAAATGGTTCCTGACTCTCTCCAGTGACGGAGACTTCACAGCCTGTCTGAGCAACCTGTTCCAGTGCTCGGTCACCCGCACAGTAGAGTTTTTCCCCTTATTCAGGCGCAATGCCGACTGCGAGGGAATCCTCGCTGCGGGGACGAGAGGACCGAGAGGACCGAGAGGACCTGGAGGCCACGGTGCCCCCGGGCAGAGCCCGGCGGGGAGGCCGCCGGAGCGCGGCGGCGCCGGGCAGAGCCCGTGCCTCACTGACCAGGTTGCGGAGCCGCGCCGCCTGCTCGCGGTGGAAGTCGAGGCGGGCGAGGGCGCCGGGCCGGTGCTTGTCCGCCCACAGGCTCATGGCGCTCCAAAAGCCCGCGGCCGGCGGCGGGACGCCCGCCCCGTACGGCGGCCGCCAAGGGACAAACTCCGGCGGCGGCGGCCCCGCCCCCGCGGCTCCTCCGGCGGAGCGTGGCGGCCTCGCCCCAGCCGGGCCCGGGCGGGGATCCCAGCGCCGCTCGCCCGGGCCACGCCAGAGCTGGGGGTTCTCCCCTTCCGCAGGGACAGAGGCACCGCCGTCCCTGGCAGCGGCCGGCACTGCTCTCCCTGAGGGCTTTGACGAAAGAGCCCCTTACCAGGCACTGCGCAGGAATTTAACTCTGCCCGCCAGCCCCAACCTGCACGCTGGCTCCCCGTCGGGGCGGCGAGCCCTCCGAGCCCCGTCTGAAATCTTTCCTCTTCCGGCTCACTTCAAGGAATCACAGAATCATTTAGGTTGGAAAAGACCTCTGAAGTCAGCAAGTCCAACCTATGACCCAACATCACCTTGTCCACATCCAGTCTTTCCTTAAACACTCCCAGGGACGGTGACTCCACCATCTCCCTGGGCAGCCCCTTCCAATGTCTAATCACACCTTCTGTGAAGAAATTCCTCCTAATGTCCAATCTAAATCTCTCTTGGAGCAGCTTAAGACTATAAAGACTTGGTCGAGGGAGTTTACAATCAGACGGTAATTTGGATGTGCGTTCTCCAAAAGCCCGTAACACCTAAAAAGGCATGTGTTTATTTCTTGTTACTTGGTGGAGCCACTGCTGTTATCTTATTGATAACATCCACTGTGATCTGATGATGTTTGTCTTGCCATTTTAGCCTTAAAAACTGTATCTCCTGCGCCAGTTCTTTTACTTTACTTTGGTTTATGGCAAAACCAGCTTTCAGAAGGATTCGGATTTTCTTCCCTTTCTCAAAAACTTCTTCAGCAGCCTCACTATAAATTAATGAGTTGCCCATAATCTGTGTATCATACAGTGAATTTTTAAGGTCCATCTGTGTGTGTGGGTTTGTGTATATACAGCACATATATGCAGAGAATTGCACAACAAATATGTTTGCAATAGACACAGTCTCATTTTGTCTCTTTGCCTTGTAGCCCTAATAAATGAAGCGTGTGCTCAAGTGATATTATTTGAAAGTAGAATTCCTTGAAGTAATGAAACATGGATATCTATACACATGAATAGTGTGAAATGTGTCAGCTTAATTTTTTTGCTTATATGATTTCTGTGGAAAAAAAGTAGATGAAATGTTCATGTGGCTGTTCATATTCTATCAGGTCTGTGTGCACATTTGTTCACACAGTCAGAAAGCATAACGCAAGTAATGGCCGCACTAACCTAGGCTGTCGAGTTACTCATGAGGATCACAAAAACCTACTGGGGGCGCTGGGTAGCAGAGCACTTTCATCGATGCCATGTTACCGGTTTGTCTGAAATAGTTACATCTTGCTCTCATAGACATTCGTTAATCAGTTTTGTTTGCAGATGGCCACGATTCAGCAAATTCTACAACTGCCTGACAGGAGGATGTAGCCAACTGGGAGTCGGCCTCTTCTCCCAGGCAGCCAGCAGCAAGACAAGAGGACACAGTCTTAAGCTGCACCAGGGGAGGTTTAGGTTGGATATTACAAAGAAATTCTTCACAGAAAGGTGATTAGATATTGAAATGGACTGGCCAGGGAGGTGGTGGAGTCACTGTCCCTGGAGGTGTGTAGGGAAAGACTGGATGTGGCAGTCAGTGCCATGGTCTGGTGGACAAGGTGGTGTTTGGTCATAGGCTGGACTCGATGACCTCAGAGGCCTTCTGCAACCTAACTGATTCTGTGATTCTCTTGGTACTGATTTGTCAGGATCATCCTGGTACATCACTGAGTCTGTGAAAGCTGCAGCAGCAATATCCTACCCAGTGCTTATCTTCTACCAAGCACCGCAGGGCGGTCTGTTCCTCTGCCATTTTCTACATTTACGTTTTGGGGTCTACAGTGTTCCTCATGCGTGTCTGTTCTCTCTGCTCCGTACCTGCTGCTCTTCAAAGTAATCTCTGAATCTGACCATTAATTTATTTGATATTCTCTTTGGTTAGCTGTATTTATTATTTGCATTTTTGTTTTTTCAGATCCTTAGCTCATTTGCCTGGCTTTTTAATAATTTCTGAATGATGTGCTGCTCTTCTAGCATCTTATCAATGTCGCTTAACTTAATTGCAACTTCTTGATAACTCCTTATAACCTACGCAGTTTTTCCAGCCCCCAGAGAGTTTTTGCTAACTCATACCAGCTTCCAGCAGGTGCTCTGACAGGTATTCCAGGTTTTTAAAGTACCAGTGGAAACAAATCCTTTTTGCATGAGGTCGGACTTAAGCAGGTAGGACTCAGTCTAGTAGGCTTTTAGATACTTTCAGCTCCTGAAGAGATCAAGGAGTGAAAACACAGCATCTCTGAAAAGCCGTAGGTTCTTTTTACTATTAGCTCTATTTATTATTAAAATTCCGTAAGATTTCTTCTTATCCTGAGAAGAAAATATTGGAAATTGTGCCCTACCTCAGCAATGCGTTTAAGCATGGGCTTATACTTAAACTTTCAGTTATTTCATGCTATAGAAAGTAATTAGGCAAATGAAAAAAATTAATTTGTTAAGTAAAAATCTTATCATTTTAAAACCTGGGCCTGCATGAAGCATTGCAGTTGTGGTACTTTATATCTGATTAAAATGCTCTACAATGCTTCGATTTTCTGCTTCATTAATTTTTTAACTTCACTATAAATCTAAACAAAATGAAATAACTATCTAAAATGGAATGGTTTGGCCAACTGTATTACAAATAAATTAATGTGAATAATACAGGAGACTGTCAATTTCAGCTGCAGTCACAATTCGCTCAAACATGAAGACTTTTAGAATATGTCTTCATTCATTTTGTTCAGTCCAGCAGAAAGGTCAAAAGGTAAAATGACTTCTCTGCATGAATAAACTAGACAATATAACTGAAAATAGAGATTTTAACTGCAAATGGCATTTTGAGCCTCTTACCACCAGCAGCCATGTTATTAGAAAGTGACACAATGTCAGGTGCTGTAAGAGAAGCTCCATCTTATACCCAAATTGAAGCAATACTGTAAGACCTGGGTCCTAAGTCTAAATATATATATGTGTGTGTATATATATGTATGTATGTATATATATATATACATACATATATATTTTTTAACCAGCTTTAAACCAATTATTGAAGCATTAGAACAAGTTAGAGGGTTGTTATACTGACCTTCTAAATATACTTACAGAATGATTGGTGCGAGCAATCCAAGTAGCCATTAAGAGGTCCAAGTACCATTTTGCTGAACAACGACTTGTGTTTTTCAAACAGAAGACTTTTTGGCATCCTTTGATCCTTTGGGCAGCTTATCTAACCAAGATAGATTTTTCTTTTCGGTTTCAAATATTTCAACAGATCACTGCCACTCTATTGGCTGTTGCTCTATGTTATGTCCCCCTGTCCTCATCAGAGCACCTACATTGCTGCAAGTAAATTGTAGCATGTCAAGGAAGACTAGATCACTAATTACAAAGCAAAAAAAAAAAAAAAGACCTTAATAAACTGACATCTGTTCTACAGGTGACATGCTGATGTCATGTAGATTGAATCTGACAGTGGAAAAAAACAACACAAATGGAGGTAGCCAAATAAAAATCTGAAATAAGCCTATCTCATATAGATCGGCAGCACCAAAGAAGCTGCTTCATTATAAGAGAAGTAAAAGCAAGAAATCCTTTTTCTTCAAGAGTCTGATAGTTTATCTTACAATCTTTTATTTAATCTGGAAAATTAAAGTAATAAAAACCTTATAGAAGTTTTGCGTGCCAGGATGAGGCAAAAAATGTGTAAGAAGGTACTTCTTCAGAACCATTGAAAGTTTGTTCTGGAAAAGGCTACAGAGTTAATATTTAATTGAAGGATACATTCTGTGCATCAGTCACTACTGTAATGTCCTTTGTACCTTTGTCCATCTGGAAAAGATTGAAAAAAGCCCTTTCATAAAGATGTGGAAAGGTGAAAATAACTAGGTGTATTAAAATAAACCCACTCAGGCCACTTGTTCTGATTTAATCGGTACTTCTTCATGTTCCAAATCCTGCTGCTAAGAACCAGACCCTGCTCAGCTTCCCTAGTCTCTAATGTGCCTGGAGAAGCTGAGAAAGAAAGGTGAGGTGTCTTGCTGTTCTTATGCTCTCTGTGGCCTCAGCTGTGCATAGCTGTGCAAACCTGAGACCCTTTTTTCCCGAACAGTTAAGAATTGTCCAGCTACACGTTTAAAGCAAGATTTACAGCAGCATAGTTAATCATAATAGAAAAACATAAGGAGGCTGTTGACGTTGTTTAAATAGCCTGAACATAAATTCAAACATGTGTCTGGGGACATGTAGAGTTACAGATCCATTCTTCAGGTCAACTACAGCTATGTTGAACACATGCCCATTTTTCTACTGAAGGTGCTGTTAAAATCCATTGGCTATTTTCATATGTACTTTAGGTCTTTCCCCCAGAGATTTATAAGGTCACTGACTAAAATACACACTTATGTTCTTCAGTTTCCACCAGCCTGCATTTTGCAGTAACAGAACCAGAACAGAAGGGAAGCTCCTGTTCACTAAGGATTGCAGATTTGAACTTAAGTCTCCTGTAAGTGTTCTGAACATGGCTCAGTTAGTTAAGAAATATTCAGCATTCTTTTCTTGGTGTGTTCTACATAAGTCACACAAGTACCTTATGGAAACTAATCCGTAAGCTCTTTCAAGAATTATGTGTTTCAGATAGGTAAATATATGAAGAAATAATTGTGCTTGTCCAGTAATTAGGGATCAATTTTGTGATGAAGTTGACATGATACTTTTTGTCTCTTTCTAGTCAAGGGTAGATGTTGCTGACAATAAGGATTATTTTTAAATTGAGGCATTTTGCTTCCATTCTCATCAGGACTTAAACTAGAAATTTTTTTATTAAGTTGAGGTACTTTTACAATGAAAATGTCATGAAAAATAATGCACTTTTGCAAAAAATTACTTGTCTGTACAGGAAAGAAGTTACATCCTAGATACCTTTGCCTGTTATATCCTGACTAGTGTGGCAAGGATAGTAAGTTTTTTCTAGATTTCTAACATTTGATAACTTTTTTTTAAATTTAACTTTTTCTCTTAATGATAAATGTCTCAGCTCCTTTGAATTCACAGAATGCTAATAAATTAAATTCAGACACCTCTGAAAATGTCTTGGTGTATTTCCAAAGATGGCAATAAATGTGACATGTAAAAATTATATTTCTGTTGCATTCCTATGAAGTAAGTTACTAGGAAACAATGTTACCCAAACCTGTATCTATCCTGTGCCACTGGCAGAACACATTGTTTGTCCTAATCATGGTTTTCATAAATTTACTGAAACTCAAAGGTTCCATAGCACATACTGTGTTTTATGAACACAGTAATATTTCACATCTTGGCTATCATAATTTCATCTCCTATAAAATCAACCACTTATGCTTGTAGAATCTTTTATTCAGGCCACAGCAGTCTTGCTCATGCCTCTTAATTTGTCTTTTCCCTTGTAGAGTAATAACATTTTTGTTGAATCAATGGAGATACCAAAGCTTTTGAATTTCCTAGTTTTCTCCAGAGACTCTCCACTTTCAGAAGAGCTTTCATCTAAAGTTCAGTATCAGTTTCAGTAAATTTTGCTAATCTTTCAAGTTTTGTTTTGATGTTAGCCAGTCATCAGAGGTTTATTCAGATTTACTAGATAATCTGAGGCCAGCCTTGTTCATGGTGGAATCTTAAAAGCAGTGTATTCTCACATCCTCACTGTAAATGTGTTTCTGTTATAAACATATCCATAACAAACATAACAAGCTACATCATGCTACACTTCCCGGTTTTATACATTAAAATGTCCAATACACAAAGGCAAAGGAAATCTTGAGTAGGAATTTAGTTTGAAAAACATTTACCACAGATTTATCTGCCTTTGGTAACAGGAGACTTGTGCACATAACACTGTTAACTAACTGAGGTCTTGGAAAATTACCACAGAGCAATAGCCGCTATGAAAAGCTATTAGTATTGATAGGTCTTCATACAGCTGTATTGCTATTGATGTCAATGGGAATGAACCAGTCCCAGAGCTCCTTGTGCTGGAAGGCTTTACCAGCTGAGATTAAGTGATTGGCTTTCTGTTCTTCAACATTACAACACTATAGTGACAAAACTGCTGCTTTTCTTTTTGTCAAACAAAAACAAGGACAGTATCATGAGGTCTTCTGATCATTCCTCTGGTTCTTACATTTCTTACGCAAGGACACCTTAAAATTAGTGGATTTTTTAAAGTTGGCAAGAACCCAGTTCTACGTGCTAAACACACCTTGTGGAACAGTCTGTTATTCTGTTGAATTTAAGGAAGATAAGACATAGTAGATTAAATATTTTGCATTTGTTCTCTTCATCTATTTTGTCCTTCCACTTCTTCAGGTATCTGTCTGAATTTACACTTCCCTACAGTGAAGAGAACTCATTTTCAACTGTGTGAAGAGCCTCTTTTCAAACTTTAGTGCAAATAGAATTGAGTTAATATGAATGATTTGCTGTATTTGTGGCAAAGCTGTGCTCTTATTTTGTTTTGCCTCAAATGTCTCTCATCTGGAAGAACCAGTTTAAACCATCAATGTATGTAGGCCTTGAAGAACCATTAAGTTCATCCTTCAGATATGCAGTTGTAAAAATTTATGGATTATTTTCTAGCTGCACATATGTGACTGCACTGTTTGTGAGAGAGAAATAAAATGCATAGGCTAACAATTTATATCTTTTTTAAATTACCTAATGAGGGACCTTCTGATTTATAAACGGTTCTTCTTTAAGTCAATTGTTTATGGGGATGCTGTGGCTGTGAGTAGCATTCAAAGTACACGTGCACAGGCTATGACTTTTGCTGCCTCCTACAAATTTTTCCTTTTTGGAACCTGTTCTTTTTCTACTATGTCCTCTGCACTTAGGTGTCATTCCTTTTATCAGTCTGCAATATCCTTGTGTGATGGCTAATTAGACATCTGTATCAGAGGTCAAAACTGTGCTAAATTCTTTGTACCTTTAAGGTAAGTTGATAAGCTTGATAGGAAAGAGGTAAAGAGTAAGATCAGTGTATCTTGCCTGTTTGGCTGCCTCTACATCTTTTCAGGCCTGGGCCCATGGGTTCCACTGGAATGCTCTAGACATACTACCTGCAGATCATGCCTGGAAGGATACATAAACTTGTACAGTTCTACTTGTGCAAGCGGCCTTTACTTCCTAATCACAGCAAACACCTGTAAATGAAAGCAGAGAGTGGCCACTCTCAGTGAATTAGATGAGCTGTCACCAAAGGTTATGGAGGAAGACAGCAAAATGTTTGTTGCCATCCATGGGACGTGCTGAAGTGAGGGTTGAGTTACATCCCACCAGAGTAAAGTTTTCATAGCATGAGGTGAACATACGTATGACATATCCTGGGGTATGACATGAGTGCGTATGGTGTGTTTTGGGGCACGAAGGGCCTGCTAGGGCAGTGCTGGAGGAGGGGGTAGGGCAAAGGAAGCTGGACATGGTGCAGTCTTTCTATGCTGCCTGTTAGAAACAGCACGTGCTGTCCTCCAGAGTGTGCCTTGGCATTGGCTTAGGAAGTATTAGTTAGAATGGGCCAAAATGATGCCAAGGAACATGCTTAGTCTTGGCTAGTATGGATGAGCACGGGTATAGTGCTGATACACATTCTTTGGCCTTTATCACTTACCATTGTAAAGGAACATGAGTCTCATACGACTTGCTGGCCCTAGCAGCAGTACTCACTGGCCAGCCTGCTGATGGCCTCCTGGAAAACCTTCAGCACAGGAAGCAGGCTGCTTGTGTTGCTTCTGGGAGCTAAGGGGCATGAACTCAAAGTAGCACTTTCAAAAGTTCAAAACAAGAAGACTGTGGTTCTTCACGCAGAAGTCCTTGACACAGGATACTGGAGAGGCTAAAAATTTACAGAAGTTTAGGGCCACATAAACTCACAGAAGAAAAAACACAATGTTTACTGGCTTTGTGGAAGCTACATCTGGTACACAGAGCCCCTAAAACAGCTTTGTTGGAGTTTGGGAGAATGTCCAGGGAAATTACCACTCTATATTTGCCCCAGTTTTATACTCTGTCCTGTGTACCTTCTGTGGCTGCTGTGAGAGCCAGGATACTGAGCTGGAGTTGTCTGGTCCAGCTGCAGTGCTCTCCCATATTTATCTTCTCAGAGTCTCATCTCTGTCACTATGCATGCATCCAGTGAACTCAAGACATACAGAGTCTTCTTCTTGGACTGTTCATTATTTTTCCGTTACTTTCTGTGGGGATTTAGTCCAGACAGGATCAAGTCATGTGTTTTTTCAGCACCTACAGACCTAGGGCCTTTTGTCACTGTAAGCTTCCTGCTTAGCTTAGTAGGCTCTTCCTTAACTGTTCTGTCATTCTTCCACTCAGCCGGAGCAGACTGTTTCTTCTAGGAAGCAGAAATTTGGCTTTTTAGGCCATTAGTGCCTCTGCTTGTAAATTACCTTGCCCCCAGAAAAAGCCGCTGTAATTCTTTAACACTGCTGGGAAAAAAACCCTTCCTTTCTCTTGTAACTTTTCCTGTCAGCACTTTGTTTATCTATTCCAGAAAGTCTGCCTTTCTAAAGCTTTGTTGGTACCCAGTGGAAGAAGTCTTGGGCCTATTTGCATTCTGCATCAGTGTGCAGTGTCTGAGCAGCAGCATGAAGTGTCTGCACTTAGCGTGTCAGATATGTCACGGCTTTTCAATTTCAGCTCTGCTACCACTTTTTACCTGCAAATCCTGCAATAGGCCCATATTCTAGAAAATAGAGCTGTAATTTACTGTGACATGACTTCCCCTATTAAGAATGAGTACATCTGTTCACTCAGCTATGGGTTCCTCAGCAGCCTCCAGTAGCAGCATAATTAGAGTTCTGATTGCAACCTGCTAATGATTCCTCCCCCAAATATCTCCCGATCTAATTTTAAATGCAACATAACAAATGGTGCTAATAAACAACAAGGAGAGAACATGATAAGGGTAAATGAGTTATAGCAGTATCACAGAGGAAAATTTATTTAAGCATAGATACAATTGTGAACTCACAATCTTATATAGGCACTAGTTGTTTAAGACTGTGTAAAAAGACAAAGATATATACGTGAAATACATTCAGGACCATATCACTGGGTTTGTCTTTCATGCTGTACCTTATCTAAGTCTTGTTAATGCTAAATATACAAACTGAAAATTTGCTTCTCTTTCTAACAGGCATTTTCATTTATTTTCAATAGACATCTGAAGTCTCCGTCTTGTTCTAGGAGATATACTATTATTTCAGGATACTTCTTTTTATCAAATTGGTGATCGTCAAAACAATTCTGAGACCTTCCACTGACTTCAGAAGGCAGCGGATCAGCTGTACTGGTCATCCTGTATCTGTAGTCAAAGAACCCCTGAGAAAAGTCAGCTATGTAAATTTAAAAGATGATACCATTAAAGTTTCTTGTACTATCAAAAGCTTTAATGATTAAATGAATGTAGAAATGGGAGGGATTTTTATCTCAGTGAAGAAAATAGTTCTTTTGCTGTTGATTTCCATAGGTTCAGGATTTTATCTATAATGTACAAAGGAACTTTGATTTACTAGACTTAAAATCTTACTAACTTCGCAATCTGTTTAGTAATATAATGAAATATTCCGTCTTGGGCAATCCAGCTGTTCTGTTAAATGTTACAGAAGCACCCTCAGGTAAAGTATCACTGCTTTCCTCTCCCTTTTGTTTTTGCAACTTGTGTTTATCATTGAATGCCATATGGTGCAGGTTCTTGGCATCATTCATCATTATAGCACCATGCATTCTGTTCCCCTGTTGTACATGCTGGTGTCAGTCATCCTGACTTCAGAATAAAGGGATTGTCCAAAGGTTTTTTGTTTCCAACACTCAAACACTGTTCATTAATTATTTATGTAAACTTAATTATTGCCCATTAAATTTATTAGAAAGGTAAAAATAAAGCTATTAATATCTTATACATCAAAGAGTAAGCAGATTGTCCAAAAAGATCAGAAAGAACCATTCTTCCCATGCAGTAACTGATAAATAGGTGGGTGGTTAAGAACAGGGTTTTTTCTTCATCTTGCAGTATCAGATATTGAACAGAGATTGAAACAAGATTTTATCTGTTGATCTACTGTCTTTCTAATTTAGAATCTTATGGTTTTTAAGTCTTGTAATTATTTTGTCGGTAACTAAGAAACACACAGGCATGCTAGAACAAGTTATTCTGTAATTCAGTCATTTTTATTAGGATTGCCAAGGAGGAGGTCAGATGTAATCAGCAAAATTTACACTTTGTCAGCATTGTAAAAGTTACAAGTTTCTTTAGAAATATTTTTAAGGTATTGAGCAGGAGATAAGAGTTAAGGAAGTAATAGCTTTCTTTTTTTTTTTTTTTGGCATTTGCAATTAATGTAGAGCTCCTCTTAGGACTGATTATTTGTTCTGTTCCAAAGTGTGTTCAAATTAAATGTTGCTTTATTCTTGATCTGGCTGAATGTCACCTTTGTTTTTTGTATGTCATATGAGGAAATCCTGAATTTTAAAATCATTCCATTAACAACGTATAGCCTAAGAATTCTTGTCGTTGTAGTCAAATACTCAGCATCAGAAGTTTGTCATATCACTTCTCCGTGGAATATTAACCCATGGAACCTTTCAAGACAAAGTGACTTTGAAAATTCCTTGAAGGAAATGAACGATGTAGCTCTTTTTCCAGTTTTTATGATTATACTGTGTTATGTGGCTGTCTTCAGATCCTGCTCAGAATCACTACTATTTACTTCTACTATCTAGTGGTTCTTTTGGACAGAGTTTCATTTGGAGCAGGAGTTTCTGTAATGTCATGGTTATCAGGTTTGCCTATCATGAAAGGTGGTTTGAAACTGGGTGGAAACACCGTGTTTTGGGGGAGCAAAGTGCTTCTGACTGTAAGAAAAGATCACGTTCATGACCACCTGAGGATTGTTCATAAGTCTGATGAGTTGTATCCCAGAGTCCTGAGGGAACTGGCTGGTGTAGTTGCCAAGCCACTCTCCATCGTATTTGAGAAATCATGCCAGTCAGATGAAGTTCCTGGTGACTGGAAAATGGGAAATATTCCACCTATCCTTAAAAAGATTAGAAAGGAGGATCCTGTGTGAGGATTCTGTCAGCCTCCCCTTTGTGCCTGGGAAGGCCATGGAACAGGTCCTTCTGCAAGTTGTGCTAAGGCACATGGAGGACAGGGACATGATTTGAGACAGCCAGCACGGCTTCACCAAGGGCAAGTTCTGCATAACCAACCTAGTGGCCTTCTCCAGTGGAGTGACTACATCAGTGGACAAGGGAAGAGCTATGGATATCATCTATCTGAACTTCTCTTAAGCTTTGGACACAGTCCCACACGACATCCTTCTCTCTGAATTGGAGAGAGATGGATTTGGTAGGTGGACTGTTGAGTGGGTAAGGAATTGGTTGAAAGGTCGCATTCAGAGTGGTCAATGGCTCAGAATCCTGATGGATGTCAGTGTTATTCCTCAGGGTTCTGTACTAGGACCACCGTTATTTGATATCTTCATTAAAGACATAGAATTATAGAATTGTAGAGACATCAAGAGACCTACAAGATCATCTACCCATCACTGTCACTGTAACCCCTAAGCCACTAAACCAGATCACCCAGGGCCAGATCCAAAGGCCTCTCTAACATATCCAGGGATGGTGATTGCACCACATACTTGGGCAAACCATTCCTATGCCTGACCACCGTAACAGTAAAAAATTTTTTCTGTTGTCTGATCTGAATCTCCCCATCTCAGTTTGAGGCCATTTCCTCTGGTTCTCTCACTGAAGGCATGGTGCGAGAGACCGGCCCCCACCTCACTACAGCCTCCTTTCAGGAAGTTGTAGTGAGCAGTGAGGTCGCTCCTGAGCCTCCTCTTCTCAAGACTAAACAAACCCAGCTCCCTCAGCTGGGGATTCTTTATTATATTAAAAGCAAATGCAAAGGTGCAATCTAATTCAAATCTCTGTAAATTCTAGGGGTCCCACTGATTTGAATGGAGGATGTTTGAAGCAGTCTTCACATCACTGCAAGTAGAGTAAAATTTCCACAGATTTTGCAGAGAACAGGAGATGGCTTTGAAAAATTTGGCTTAGACAAGATAGCAAAGGCAAGGTACAGAAATATAGGTGGGAGATTTTTTCTGCCCTTGCTTCCACTGGTTTCCATCCCTGTTCTCTTCCCCTGTATGCCAGGATGTAATATTGTCTTGTATCTAACTCTAACGCTTTCTGCTGGTGGTGGTGGTGTAATGTGCAGAGGAAGGTTTTTAGGCCCTTGCTGCTTCCCCAGTCTAGCAAGGCTCCATAATTACTCTTGAATCCCAAATCCCAAGTTCCTTTGCCTGCGAGCTTGGGAATCACACTGATTTTGGTGATTCTGGGAAACCTTGGTGTGACAAGAAACGAAACTAAGCTGAATTTTAGGCCAGATGAAATATCAGTTTATAATGTAATTTTGAAAATCTGCTGATACATGCAGTCTCGGGGCAAATTAAAACCTCAGCAGGAGTAATACCATGCTGTGCAAAAAGATTGCAATTGATGCTTCTATTTTTTACTGTAATTGTCTGAGACCCTCAGGAGAATACATACCAGACTCCAAAGGAAAGTGCATTTGTAAGCTCTATAAACTGGTGTTTTGAACAGCACAGGGATGTGAAAAAGAAAAATTACGCTTCATGAGGTTTTGGATGAGAAAAACAAATTAGGTCCTTCTGCTATAGCTGCTGCTACACATATACTCACAGGTTTGTTTTTGTTTAAAAATAATCTAAAGTGCTTTTTTATTGTAAAAATAAATTATTGCTCATAAAAATATTCAGGAGGTGGATGTTTTATTATCATGGCTGACACAAGAGTAATGTGCAGCACGAGGAGCTTCCTACTGTGGCAGAATTCAAACGTTAACAAAAATTTAAGTACTCATCTATAGTACAGAACAGATTTTATTGCACTGCCCTGAATGATCAGGTCATTTCCCCATAGGTAAAGTGATACAAATCTGGCTGCAGCTGTGTGTGTTCCTCTGGTCCTGACTTCACCTCTTGCAAGCATTGCCTCACCTCCCCAAGCCAAACAGAATCGAGCCTCTCTACAGTCAGAGAAGGCAGCATGTTGTGGGCCCCTTGAGGCCCTTTTCTCTATTTCTCTGCTGTCTTCTCTCTGTACTAAGGTGTCAGACTCGTATGATTCAGGGACGGTTCTATGATGTGGATTCTTGTCAACAACCAAGGGGAGCAGTCCATCAAATTCCTTTTGAAACCACCACAGAGATGTTGAATTTCAGTAATTTTATTCTAGGTTGTTCCTGGTCCTAACCACCCTGAAAAGATGCAAATAATCTGCCTTGCTGTGCCTCTGCTTCCAAGATTAAAATAATCCCATTACAATATGAATGTTATGGTGGTGAATACTGGCCATGTTTTAGAGGGTCCAGTGACACATCGTATTTCCTAGAGCAGCCAGTCCTTCCGAGGTGAGAAAGGTAGGAGTCACAGCTGCTGACAGAATGCAGAGGGAGAGCTAGACCCCATTGCCTGCTGTTTCCATGTATCGGGGAGCCAGCAGGTCCCTTGTTTAAATCTCGGTGACTACAAATACAGTGTGTACTGCTTATTAAAAATATAACTGTATGTCCTGTATATAACAAATGCTGTGCTAGTGGTGCTAGGAAAGAAAAAGTCTTTCTTCGGGACTTTTTTTTTTCTTCACTTGAAATCAAATTATAAGTTTTTGTCAGGTCCTACAGGAGATCTTTAACTTTCTGCTCCACTGCTTGGAGACTTGTTCTTGCTGCCACAGGTTAATGGTAAACAAATATCTGTATTCCTTATCCAAGCTACTTACATGACTTTTTCACCCTCAAAACTGTCTCATCAATCATACCATTAAATGAACATTATAAAAATAAATGTAAGAAACTGTCATGTAAACTCTCGACAGTTAACAGTAAAATCTGGATTACCTCAGGAATTCGTATGACTATTTTATTAAAAAAAGCACTGCTCATTGAAAAGTATTTAGTAGAAACATGGAGTTTCCTATTTTTGTATCATCATAGAAGCATGGTTAGTTTCTGGACCCCATCAAGGAAGTATGATTCATCAATAAATGAAGCAGAATCACATCTTCCTTATGTACTGCTACTCTTTAACTATTTTATGTGCCTTCAACACCAAAGCAGCTATAATAGCAAAGTCACCTAGAATCTCTGATGCTTCAGTATCTTTAATTTATCATGTAAAATATATAATAGATAAATGTCATTCCATTTAACATCTGTTGAAGTGCACTTTTTTTCCCCTTATTTTTTAGCTCTATCACAGTGACATCCTGTAATTCAGGCAAAATTGTCTGTGTGCTTGGTCACTCGAGAAACAAAATTGAGCCATATATTTTGTACACATCTCCTTTAGCTCCTTGTTTTCATTAGCCATTTGTCACGTGCTCGAAATTCAGAGATTTGTCTTATAACAAGCTGTTACAATTCCCAAAAGCACCTGATGTTTGAAGTTCTCAACATACTTTGGAAATGACCCCTAAGTGATCAAAGCAGTGTGGATATAGCTGAGAATTTTCTTCCAGCTCATTCTTTTTTTAGTTTTGTCACAGAGAAATGACAAAGGAACCACTTCCTTTGAGAGCTGAGCATGTTTGTTTAGGCAATAATAGTCAAACTCTGTAATAAAAAGATTAGTCCCTGTAAATGGAGCATTTTCATGGACATTTTCCTCTTCCTTATTTCTCATGGCTTTTCAGTTTAAATGGTTAAACTAAATATTAAAAAACTGTTTGTTCCTCTAGTGATAGGTTACCTGCAAACTGTTGGTGGGTTGACATGGCTAAAATAGCATATATGGGAGTGTGACAGCTGTATTTATGTCACCAGATGACATCGTTGTTTGTCTTGATTTATTAGTGGTTTTGTTCCTCCCTGAAAATGCAAGTCAGAGCAGCACAGCATTTCTGAGAAGGAACATCCACTAAATAATGTTCTCAGCTGGAAATCACCAAGCTTGTATTTTCAGCTGCTTAGTGATTATTCTTTTCAGTCAAAGAAGTTTTGTGGGTTGATCCAAACTATTTTTCCAGCTCGTCATTTCGCAAGAGAGAATCAATTTTTGTTGTTTGTTTGTAACTTGATTCAGGTTTCTATTTAGGTCAGCAAATTGAAAAAAAACCCCAATGTTTTGCATAGTTCTGTGACCTTCTGTTAGAAAAAAATAACAAACATCTACAAAAGAAGTATATCTGGGTCACAAAGGTGGACTAGGACGGCCCCTACCTCTGCCTGCCAGGGTGCAACCCGTGATGCTTTGTGGTCTGTACAGATTCGTGTACCTGTGGGTAAGGGCGCCAGGGGCTGTGCCAGGGGCACAGCAGCTGGTGCTCCTGCAGGGAGCTGGGACTTGCATGGACCCAGTAATACAGACACTGGGTGTCTGCACTATATCTAGTGCTGCTTTAAAAGCTACAATCTGGGAATCCCGGTTGGAAAATCAGCTAGAGCAATACACCCTGCTACCCTGCTGACATGATTTCCTTTACAACGAGAGATTGATTTTAATAATTATGATTCAAACCCCTTATGTTATTGAAATTCTTTCTACAATTTATTTTAAATACTGGGTCGTTCGGGTTGTTTTACAGACCCACGTCTCCATATACCAACTACTTCATGCTCTCCTGCCTCCGACTCTGGTCGCTGCCCTGTAAAAGGGCTGCAGCCCACGAGGTGGCAGAGCTCGCCTTGGAGAGCAGCCTTTGGCGAAAACTCTTTTTTTTTTTTCCTCCTAGCAAAGCTCACTCCACCGCTTTCTTCCGTTTGCTCATTAATTGCAAATGTAGCTTCCTTTTTGAGCATAAATCATAATTTCCTTAGACAAATAAAGGAAAATATTCAGCCAAATGTAGACATGGAGATCAGTTTTTATATTGCTTTTGATTCAAAGGTTCTTTTGTCAACAAATATAGGAATTTTTGTCTAACTTCATTTACATTAGGAGTTTCGAACTACTTGAACAAGTAGTAATTTGTTTAACCTCATTAGAATTTAACTCAGTTTCAGTGTTTGTCTCAAAACTTGGAAATCGGAAAACCAAATGAAAAATGTTCAACCCTTCAGCTTTTAGAATAGCAAATAAAATTTAAAAAACAAGAGCTTTGAAAATCATTCCCTAATAAGAAATGTCTGTTACTGTTTAGAAATTATTAAATTTTCATCTGATTATCACAGATATTTGACTTGAGCCTGCTCCATATAACTTGACCTGTAAAGAAGTTCCAGCATGTGACTCCATTTGATTTTGTTCCCTTTTCCAACTTCCAGACATGAAGGGAGAGCAGATATGATTAACTTAATTCTAAATCATAGTCAGTGCTGTTATTGTAGGAGTTAGTAGCAGTGCAATATTCATAATAAGTGTGCCGATCCCTAAAGGAAAGCTGAACAGGAGAGTTATTTAAAGAGATTAAATGATGCAGAATAAAGCTTCCAAAAGCTGTAATTGAAAGTGACAGAAACATTAGCTTTGAAACAAGTAACATTTAATCACACAGATTATACAGAAACATAATTTTTGTATCTTGTTTTCTTCAATAGAATTTAATTTTAATCTGTTGAGACAGCTCATCATTTTCAGCTGCCTGCTGCCAGAAGCCTGTCAGAGTATGTAAATGTACAGCTACTGTGAGGAGTGGGACCTGTTCTCTCCAACACTGGCCTCAGTTTATGCATGCCTAAAATTTCAGGTGCTCCTACCTGCACCTGCGGGTTGCACCACTTCTTGCCTTTGTATGTAACATTTGAAAGGTTGAACTTCTGAACTTCTGGACAAGCAGTGTAGTCCCCGTGAAAGCATCATATTTGTGCAGTCGTAAGTAGAACATTATTAAAGAGCAAAGGCATGAAGGAAAAAAGCATGAAAAAACCTTTACACAGAGTCCAGGAGAAGCGTTCAAACATTCTTGTAAATAACATTTGATTTTATTCTCCTGCAAGTATACAGGAAGTCCAAATGGGATCACAGTATCTGAAAGCAGAAAATAATTTGTGCATGGTTTGACTAGTCAGGACACAGAGAGAGTGAATCTCAATATAATGCTGGAATAATAACAGCTCCTCTGATGTTGCAGAACATGTACAATTACGAGTGCCCCCGCCTTGACCGATATGGAACAGAGCTCTATATTTGCAGAACGTGTGAGCAGGAGCAAATGTGACCTTCAGGAAGACCTGATATGAAGTACCTTTGCCTCCTGAGGACTCAGAAGGGCAACAGACAGGAGGAGCTCACGTTAACACTAACCTGCTGTTTACAGCAGCCAAGAAGTACATGTGAAAGCATGTCAAAAACTCCAAGCACTTTGGATGGTTACCATCAAATTTTTTGAGTTTATTTGCTCTTGTTATAAAACTTGTTTGAAAGTGAAGCCAGCTGTCTGAAAAAAAAGGTTTGAATGACAAGGTTGTGGGGAGGTTTATTTTATTTTTCTCTAATAGTGCCTTTCTTTTCTAATATGGAAGTTTAAAATAACAGGATTCACCTGTGTTTCCCTCTCAGCTCCTTACAAAGTCTGAATTATTTAGAGATGCCTTTTATTTTAGGTAAGGTCATATCAACCGTTCAGCCTGGCCAGATTTTCAGAAAACAAGTATTTTGTATATAGAGCAGTTCCTTTTGGCTTATGGTGAGAATATTAAAACAGAAGCAATTTCAGTGTGAAATGCAATCAGGGACCAGGATCCTGACCTCTCAAGTTTGGAAGAGACCAGGGCATTATTGGTAAGTCCCAAGCAGCAATCCTGGCTGTCCTCCAGCCCATGGGGCACTGCAGCAGCCATTTCTGTCCTGTAACATCTTATAGCTGACCAAGCACCGATGGGGACCTGTTCAACACCTTACCAGAGTTCATGCCCCTCCTTGTCTTTGGCAGGGAGAACCTGAGCATGGGATGAGGACACAGGAGCCCTAGTTCTGGGCTCACTCTGCCTGGAAATGTTCGGCACTGCAGCTCCCATCATGGATGAGATGGCGTTAATGGGTAAGGTAAAGGGGAATGGGGGACAAGACGCTTCCACCCTCCCCGTGACAGCCAGGATACTGCTCATCCAAAATGGGAGACCTGGAGGGCCAACACAGCATAGAGTGCAGGGGAAAATCATGGGATTTTGCTTCTTTCACTGCTCAGACACTTCCCATGGACTGCCCTTCTGATGAGACAATCAGTCCATGGTGCGGCGCCGGGACTGCTGTGATCTCTCCTCCTGCCCCACAGGTCAGGCTGGGCTTTGTTCTGCTCCCATGGCACAGGTCTGGCACTGATGACTGAGCACTAGGGCGGGTAAAGTTTTGATAAAAGAGACAAAAGTTTAGAATAAACAATAAATTTATCTTTATCCAAAGTAAATGATGCTATCTTCGGGGCAGGGAGTGTCTTACCACGTTTGTTTGCAAATGTTTGAGCCTTTCACCCTTTGTCAGTAATAAATGATAACGTAGCAAGGAGGGAAAATGGACTTCAGGAAAGGCTGCGGGCTTAAAAAGAGCAGCCGGAGAGATTAAGCCTACAGGCATAGCTTTAATGGTGACACTGTCACTGAGAGAGACACAAGCTCTTGCCAAAGGGCTAATATAACACTCTGTTTATTACAGTGTTCAGTACAGGACATGTAGTCACCCTAGCACGGAGTAACACTTGCTATATTGTGCCCAGAATGAGTAATGAATATCATGTGAGTACGGAATGTATCAGTTCTTTCCAAAACTGTGTCTGGGCAGGCAAGAGGGTCAGCTGCCTCACTCAGCAGGACACTCGAGCTACTTTGTGCTACTTTGATGGCACAATGCTTCTAGGAGGTTTTCATGACTAGCTGCTTAGGAATGCTGCTTGTGTGAGGACGAAAGCCACTGATGGACAGGAAATCTGATGTGATTTGGTCCCAGTGTCCCAGTGTCACACACAATCTTGGTTGTCTCTGAGTCAAGAATCTGCAGCGGTTTTGACAAGCTACTGTTGCCCCTTGTGCATCACATTTTTAACTGAGGGTTGTTGGCTGCAACTGTGATCAAAAGGTCATAATTTCTGATTTCTCCACAGCTATTGATGACACCAATAGAGGGATTTCACCAGATTACATAATATTCATTATAATCCAGAAGCAAAATAATTCCTGTGTTGTACTCTAAGCTTCCCTTGTTGATGTGGCTGAGGTGATGGCCGTGGATCTCTCTGGACATGACTGGGTCATCAGACACCTGAAGCCACCATGCAAAGAATGGAGAATAGGAGTTTACTGTCTCATGGACTGATGGGCCTCAGGTCTGTGCCTTCCTCCTGTCCTCTCATGGCACCATTATGAGGAAATGAGCAAACATGGAGTATCTCTGCATGCCAGCTGACTGCCACTTCCTTCATTAATCGGAGTGCTGAAGACCTGTTGGTATCTGGAGGGATAGTCTAAATTGGTTTCATACTGGTGCCTCTTACAAGGCCTCTCAACTAAAGTCTGAGATTTTGGTGTTGCAAAGACCTGGGCAACTCCTGTGAGGTGAGCTGGTGACACTGACCAATTACACACATCTCCCAAAGTTGCTTCTAGGGTGTGATGTAAAGACAAGAAGAATCTGCAGATTTCGAGGAATAGAAGTGAATTTGGAGGATAAAGGAAATTGGTGACATTTTATTTATCTATGTGGAGTGAACAACCATTATGTCCAACCTTGGATAAACATCTATTAAAGCTTCTGAACAACAAACTAGACAAGGGGGAGCCGTCATAAAAAAATAGAGTGTGTTTCTATAAAGAGTCTTATTTATCTGAGGTGAAAAAAGAAAAGCTGAGTAGAAAAGCTTAATACTTTACTATATCAGTTTTATAGCAGACTAGCTTCCCATAAATTCAATGGAATTTCACCAGCATTAAAAACACAATGGAAATAAAAGACATTCTGAATTCAAAGAGAAAACAAGATCGAAGACTAGTTTTATTTTGATAATAGAATAAATGCTGTGAGAACATGGAACGTATGATTAAGTTCAAAAAATCAGCAAGGCTATTTACACAGAAATGTCAATGATGATAAATTCACTGCTCAGTAAATTTTTCAAAGACTTAGAGAGTGATAATTTCTACTGTTAATTCTTCATGTTAACAGGCACTGTGCTATAGGATCTGCTATAAATGTTATCCATACAATAAAGGAAGAACAAATACTTGGCTGTGAAAGGACACTTGCTTTTCTGAAGTAGCATACTTCTACTGAGTTATATCTGCCTTTTAGTTTTTAATCTTTTTTGGTTTGTGTTTTAAAATATTGACAAACTTTCCATTCCACATAAACATCTAAACTTCCTTAGTAAGAAAATACCCTATACAAAAATTAATCCTTTCCTTTTTTTCACTGTAAAATCACTTTATAAACACTTTCAAAAGCTGCCAATCTAGCAATTTCCCCAGATGTCTTGTTATATCTTAGTAATTAAATTGTAGTCTGTGAGCTGTCTTTTTCATAGCTAAGTTTACAGGAAATGCATTTTCATCCTTGTCTAGCACAGTATAAAAATGCTCTGCTGGGAATACAGTTGTATTTATTGATTTTTCAGAATTTGTAATTCCTTTCAAAAGAAATTTAGTTAGCTCTTTTGAGCTTTCATGAACTGATGAAGGCAGAAAACAATAATGATTTGAAAAGATACTTCTAGGGAATTTTATGACCACATAAGATTTGGCACAGGATCTGCATTAGAAATGTGTTCTCCTTGGTACCCACATACTCTTTGCAATATCCATTTATAAATAATGGCAAAATGTGTCTGACTACATGATCTCACAAACAATATTTTGTGTTTAAAGCAATGTACATATCACAGGTGCTAACGTGAAGTATCTTTGCAATCCCACATCAAAAAGCCACAGCAGTGGAGAAGATAATCACCAGAACTGATCTCTTGGGAAGTAAGAGAATTAATCCCAGCATTCTGCTGGGAGGTGGGCTTCTAGCTCCTTCATGTCCCTGTTTAAGGACTGATAGTGGAATCTTCCTGGCTGACCTTGGGTGTCAGAGCAGCAGGCACAGAGAGGCACCTATGGCTTTTCTGTTCTTGGCGACTACTTACAAGAGCCTTGAGCTGCACGTGGCTTTTTTTGCTTCCCAGCAGATGCACCTTGCCCAGGCACAGTCTCCAGGAAGACAGGGAAATATTCCACCAAGCCGTACCACCGGGAGTGCGTAGCAAACCTGGCCCTGTACTCCTGTGTCCTTGCAACCATGCCTTCCTAGGGACTCAGTGCCAAGGCTTTGTCCCAGCAGAGATCCCAAGGCCCCCTCAGTGCCTGGCAGAGCAGCGAAAGCAGCAGCGTAGCCCACAAGCCACCCACAAGCTGCCACTGCTCTCCTCTGCCGCAATGGCAGCCAGGGCTGGCCTTAGGGACCCCCAGCCCTACTTTTGCAGGGCAATCCAAGAAACCAGCCTTATGGGATGGGAACTGCTCATATCACCTCAGCTGGGCTGAATTTACCCAAAGGTTTCAGGACTTGTTTTCCAGGAGCTTGACATATAGCTCATGTTGGATGTGGGGGCCAAGTTAAAGCTTCCCATACTCTGGACTAGTATCTCAGCCAACTGAGTGTGGCAAGAGGGAAGGAGAAAGTAGTCTTCCTCTCCTGATGACATGATTTTACATGGAAACATTACTGAGAACCCCAGGCAGCAGATTTCCAAGAGGACATCCAGCTCTCTGGATCAGAGATGTGTCCTGACACCTGTGCTCACGTTTCCATGTCTGTTTGGATGTGTCATACAAAATCAACCAAGTTCCACAAGAAAGACAAAAGCAGTTCCCATGTAAGGATAACCTAGAGGCTTGTAATTAAGTTAGGCTACCAAAAGTTTAAAACTTTGATATAATTCTCTTGGAAAGCTTATTTATTCAAGTGAGTTTGTGCTGGGATTTCCCAACAGAATTTTCTCCAATCTGGAGTACATCATGGTTTCTATTGGTATGCACCAATCCTTCCTGTCGGAGATGCTCCACTTCTTCATTAAGTGTCTATATAGTCAAATTAAATGGAAATCAAGTCACAATGCCTTTTTACCAAATATGTTATGGCTTCCCACCCAAATAAAAACATATTTTTACAGCAGTGACCTCCTGAGTCATTTGGCTGAATATTCTTAATTTATGCAGCTGCGTCCTTCCCCAAACGCCCCTTAATCATGCAAAAAAATTCAGTGTCTGCTTCGCATTAAAAAATACATCCATAGCAGGTCTTAAACTGCTGTACATTCACTGTATTGTCCTTCTCTAATGCAGCGATTGCAGCACTTTTTTCCAGTTTTGCTAGTGAAATCAGGAGGTCAAAATTTGTATCACTGTTGACTGGGACTTGTTTTCATCCAACTGTATGCTTTTCAATATGCATGTTTCTCGTACATAAAGACATGTGCTTTTCCAGCACCACTGAGAATCTAACATGGATTGCAACACAATTTGCAACATGATCTCCATTTACTGCTTTTTGTTGTTGCTACAGACCATCTTAAATTATTCTGAGATTATTCAGAATTTTGCAGCTTTTCAAAGTTGATTTTCTCTTAAAACACTGCAGCAGTTTTGTTCCACGCTTCTTGTTTTCCATTTGATAATTCAAGGACTTAGATTGAATGAATTAAATATGAGTCATGTACATTATGAACGATTCCATGTATTAGGAACACAGATGTTTACTGCCATTAATTATTGAGATCATTTTGGGATGAACTTTGTCATAACCTCAGAATGAGCAAGCTCATGGAGAATATGAACCAATGTAAAGCTTTTCCATATTTCTGGAATATCTTTCTCTTGGAAAATCTGCAGAAGTACTTTTCTTCCTTAAAACAACCTTAGGCTCAAAATTATCTGAAGAATAAACCAGAAAATGTTTTCCATTTATGATAAGAGCTAAACTGGGTTAATCTGTATTTCAAAAACCAGAATTCCAAATCACTTCTTGTCCTAGTGTGTTTATCAGAAAAGAGAGATGGTCTGAATAGCCTATTGTTAGTTACAAGCTTTGCTTCATCGAGTCAATAAATGGTTGTTATATCATGTAGTTTCTGTTCATGAATTGTGCATCTGTTCAAGCCTCAACAGACTGAGAGTGCTTGTTTACAGGCCGCAAACTTCTCCTAGTTCACACTTTCACTTTTTAAAAAAGAAATTAAATGTGACATCAGTCACTAAAGAAGAGAAATCAATGTGAGAATCAGGCTAATTAGGGATATTTAGCCGTTGAGTTTGTCTCAAACCTGTGAATGGGAACAAACCCTGCAAGCAAAACTTCCCAAACTCACTGTTTCCTTTAACATAATAACTACCAAAGCTAACTCTTACCAGCGTATTAATTTGAATGGCACAACCAAGCAGATTTCGGGAGATTATCGGCACCTTTGATCTCTTGGTCCACATATGCAAACCTCTTTGATGTCGGGTGGAAACCCAGCGTGAATAAAAGACAGCCTATTTTCTGAGCAACAGAGGCTGATCTGGAAAAGGTCAGGCACAGAAAATGGATACATACATAAGCCAGAATCATGCTAAAAAAAAAATCTCATCTTTCTCTAACTGGCTAAATGAATTTTTCTGAGGCTATTTGCTTTGCTGTGTTGTGCTTTAGTGAAAGTGAAATACAATGCATAGAGAATTGTGGGTGTAGCGTTTCACTTCCTGGCTTTGACATTTCTGGTGGGTTATTACTGCTAAATATTTGTGAGCGTTCGTGACCTTCAGAGCTCAAAGAGCTGCCATCGGGAGGTGGATACACACAGAGCCACAATTAGAGCAGCATTTCAGGTACCCGTGGAAGCTGTGTTAGCTCTAACTTTAATTTCAGCCTCGGTCCCTGGGCCTGTGACAGTCCCTTCTCAGGAGGATGGGGTGGTGCATGATTGTCCCAGGCAGCAGTGGTCAGGACTGTGGGCTTTGTGAGAAGGTGGAAGAGGCTGCTGCTGGACATCTGCCACTGGGGTGGTTTTGAGCTTCTGTATGCAGGCCCATAGTAGGGAAATACCCCAAAACACAGTGGAAAAAATGGGAAGAGGGAACAGCACCATTATAGCAGATACCTAAAGAAATAATGACCTTCATTTTACTGTGTCTCTCTTCTTGCCCTAAACAAAGGAACATTTACCATAGCTTATGATTTGCGGCACAATAATTTCCAAGCGTTTGCATGTAAGGAATTAATTTTGCCAGCTGAGGTGAACACATTTATTCACAATGTTAAGAGCTGTTAGTTAAGGATATTCTATTTTTAATCACATTTCTGGATATGTCTGTTACGGATGTGCTATTTTTAATCACATTTCTGGTCACGTTCTTCTAGAAGCTGTTACCTTAATTCTGAAAGGGTAAAAAACATCAGTCCTAAGGTCAAATGACAGATGCAAACTGGCCATTCTTCCCCTCCTTCAGCTGCTTAGAACACTCACTGTAGGTCTGCAGAGTGGCGAGTCCCCTTGGTCCTTCCCAGCCACAGTGCTGAGATACTGACATACAAGGTTTGGGTCTCACTGTAGCCCCAGTTCCTGTATTGCTGGTTGCAATGCTGATCTATGATTAGAACATTTCTCATTTACAGAGAGTATTGCTGTGCTGTCTAGTGTCTAAAAACATTTTGGTAATGATTTCAGACTAGTGAGGGCATTTTCAGTATAGCAGAAGGAATACTTGGTAAGATTGCTGTGATCTAGGGTGCTGCATTTAGGGTCTTTTAATCTTAAAATAAGTGTCCTTCAAAAGCAGTTCCTTATTTTTTAGATAGTAATAACTCAAAGTTTCAGATCATTCCATTGATCACAAAATTTCATGCATATTGATGCTCTATAAGACCTCCAGAACTATCTCAGGGAACGAACAGCACTACAAGGACAGTCTTGTCTTTATTCATTTCTGGAAAAGTGGATGCCAGAATCTGGATTTGTACTCACATATGTTAGGATGAAAAGCCACCAAAGCCCAGATACACAGGGACCCCAGCATGATAACATCCAACCTGACTGTCCAGTGCCACCTCAGAGGCAGAAATTTGCAGTTCTGAGTTATTCACCTTAATTATCTTGTACAGCAGAGGAAAAGAGTTAGGCACCAGGCTGTGGGATGTGCCAAGCAAAGGGATGCAGAGAAAACGCTGAAAAAAGAGGTGAGTTTGAAGTTCCCTCTTCCTGTCCCAGGGATTCTGACAGCTGAGTGAGGCGGTTTATAGCTCTGAAAACCTGCAGCCACTTCAGTTGCTGCTTGTGTATGAATAACTGTTAAAAGAAGATGCCTGGCAGTAGTGGTAGCATGAACTCCTGCTTTGGGCTGATCTCAGTGGTGTTGGCACGGGCTGGGCGTTGTGTAACCCTCCCTGATAAACAAAGGATTCTAGGCAGCCCACCAACTAGTTAGAGAATGCCTAAACACACCGTGAAACAAAATATCTGCTGAGACACTCATCTCATCCAAGATAAGAAGGCCTCTGGGAACACACATTAGAAGTACTTTAGGTGCTTGAATAACTCTACTGATGACAGCTTAGGTGCCTTTCAGGTATGCTTGCCACAGGCAGAATTGTTGTGACTCACTCCCTTGAATGCAGCCATGTAAATTCTGCTTGAGCTATGCCATAGGCACCTAAAGGCTTTTGGAATCTTTTCCTAACTATTTTAATTTATAAAAATATCATGTTTCAATAATATGGCAAGGATTCAAATGGTTTCTTATTTTGCTATGTAAATGAGTAGAAGGTGATGTTTTAGATTTTCTAGATTCCTTCATTTTCCTAACATAGCTACCAGAATAGGAATAGGACTTAAATTAATCCAGCAATTCCAAAGTGCTTTTCATTGATTTGACCACAGCTATATGTGAAAAAAAAAAAAAAAATCTGGACAGTATTTCAGGACTTCTTAAGTTGCTTTGCCAGCTTTTCTTTTGCAAACATGATCTGAGGTCAGATTTTTGTTGTCCCAGAATATTGTTTCAGATAACATCTAGGCACTGTTTTGCATTTTATATGACTTTTACACCTTATTTGCCAGACAAGCCCCCTCAGCATGTACAAACTTTTTTAAAATTCCCCACAGCAATGGAAATTTAGCTATAACCTGAAAGGCATCTCTGAGTGAATGTGCTGATTTATAAAAAATGGAAAATAGCTTTCTTTTTTGTCTGAAGTGGAGTCTTTTCATTAAGAGCTGGAACTGTAACTTGGGGCTGGCCATTTTAATGGTCCTACTGAAGACAGAGCAAAAGACAAAGGCTGATCAGCTATGCAGAGCAAGACTGCGCTGTCTAACTGGTGTTAGCACTACAAAATCCAGAAAAATAAATCTGTTGCCACAGCCTAAGATTTTGCCTGGCTTACAGCAGTCCAATTCAATAAACCTTGCATCCTGTTGTGCTGTATGGGCATTTGGTTGGTGGCTGTAGCTGCAGCCAGGTGATTTATTACTACTACTGACACATCCTTTTGGATGGATGTGTAACATTACTTGCACTGGAAGTTGTTCTTCCAGACATTCACACCAGGAAATGTTAGCAGTGCTACATCTTCCCCCAGATCAAATGTCAGTGGTGAGTTGTTCCACATTTGTCTCTGTGGTCTTCCACATTGCTAAGGCAGTAAGCAATGAAGAGGGAGCGCATCCAGATTTGGGTGGTGATGGCTGTCCTGGGGACGGGGGGCTCCTGGGGATGGCAGGAGCCCACTGCCGCCATCCTCCTCCTCCAGCTGGCATGCTGGCATTCAGGTATCACAAGGTGGTGCTCTTGTACTTAGGGCAAATTATTCAGTGGCCAACACTTGAGGTGCCTGAGGCTCTCTCTCAGCTTTCTGCTACATAGAACAAGCTGAGCTAAGCAGCACTGTTGGTGGCTACACGCCTGCTATCCCAGAAGAGATGCCTGGTGAGAACAGCATCTCCAAGGATGTGCTTCCCTATGTAAGAAAAGCTTAAATGCTGCACGTTCACAGGATTGGAATGCGTTGCGATACCATGAGATCTCTTCTTGGTGCCTCATCAAAAGACATTCTCTTGAGCAGATGTCATAAAATCTGGGCTTAATGCTTCCTTCATGTTTGTAGTTCTCCAGTGGGAAGAGAAGTAGACCCAGAAGACCTTTTCTATGGACTAAGGATCTAGCTATCCCTTGCCATCCTCTTTCAAAGCTGAGCTCACCGCTCCTGGCCTAAATGAAATACTTTGGCATTGTCACATACTGGTGTGGTACGTCCCATTTAAAACACAGTATTTGTCTTTTTTACCCAAGCTGCAGTCTGTATTTTGCTTCCTGCATTTCTCACTTATCCATTGTCTTTTCTTGAAGGGCTTCTTGGCTATAAGAATGACACATTAAAGAAGTTGTGATGTCTCAAAAGTCCTTTGCTACTGTACATACGGACCTAATACCAGGACTCTAGAAACCATACAAACTTAATATCTCAGAGAGCAGGAGAAGGATTGTACATGGACAGTGGCTCTGGGACTGTGTCTAAAGATGATGAAACATCTCCTTTTTCTACAAATCTAGCAGACAGGTCTTACTATAATGAGTCTGCAGGAAGCTGTTTCAGGAGACTCGAGGATACAGCAATCTTGCAGTTAACGAGAGCAATTGGATTACAGAGTAGGCTGCGGTGATTGCTGCTCATTGTATATCTGAGTGAGAACTGAACGTCTCTCACTCCACATTTCTCTGAGCACCCCTTCTTTGTACATCCTTCTTACTACAAGTAATAGGCTGTGTCTGACAGGTGTTATTTTGTACAAGAGATAACACACTGCTGAGAGCTCTAAACTGTACTATAATAAGGCCACTGGTCTACAGTTTTAAGCTACATACTGCAATACAGAAACACTGTGTTTAGTACTTCTGGTTTTCTTTGAAAATTTTCTCTCCTTTTCATGTTTAGTGATTCTCTTAGTGCTCTGTATTTTATAACAAATTCTGTGTGCCCAACTTTTAGCTATTTCTTGAGTATTTCAGTATCACTTTGCTGAAGTGAGGCACATGGCAAAATGCTCTTGTCATCACTGCATGCACCAGTAATTCATGTGCATGCAAATAAAAATAGTACTAACTTGTACAAGTTTTGCACAAGGTCTTCTACAGTTAAAATTTTCTGCAGAAGCCATTGCTGACAACTTTGCGGCAAAGAAATACAGAGACTGAGCTTGCTGCAGCATTCTGGAAAATAGAAGGGAATATGTTGAGAACAAAGCAGCTTTTCTCTCTCTCAATCCATCGAATTTCTTATTCTTAGGACCACCACAGTCTGATTTTAACACCAATGTGACAGCATTCGCCATCTTCTCTTGAAATGTTTTCTCTAGCTAAAGGAAAAAATTGCTTGTATTTTCTGTGATCTTATTCTGTGAGGACTCTGGAAAGAGCTGTGAACAATATGTTCCCTACTTGCTAGGACAGACAGTGTAAATGACAAGGCCAATTCTATTTTACAATCTATTGGATTCCACAAATGTGACTATATTGACTAAAGCAGCCTGCAGTAATAATATTGAAAATGGAGTTGAAACAAAATTTGAGTGTATATTGGCAATGAAGTTGTTCAATGTGATTGTGAAGTTCAAGTAATGTTTCAGGAGTTTTAATGCATCCTGTCACACTTCAGGATAGGGTTATAATTCATTAAAAAAGCCTACAGCATTCAAGCATATAAACATGCACAAGAACACTCAAATGACCTGAGTGTACCTTCAGCAGACTTGCAGATGTTACCAAGCTGAGTGATGGGATGCCATCCAAAGGAACCTGGATAAGCTGGAGAAATGGGCCCATGGGAACCTCGTGAGGCTCAACAAGACCAAGTGCTGGTACTGCACCTGGGTTGGGGCAACCCCCCGTATCAATACAGGCTGGGGGATGAACAGATCCAGAGCAGCCCTGCCAAGAAGGACTTGGGGGTGCTGGGGGATGAGGGGCTGGATGTGAGCCAGCAAAGCGTGAGATTGCAGCCCAGAATGCCAATCATGTCCTGGGCTGCACCAAAAGAAGTGTGGCCAGCAGGATGGGGGAGGGGATTCTGCCCCTCTACTCCACTTTGGAGTGCTGCATCCAGGCCTGGGGTCCCCTACACAGGAAGGATTGACCAGTTGGAGCAAGTCCAGAGGAGACCACCAAGATAATTAGAGAAGTGGAGCACCTCTCCTATGAGGAAAGGCTGAGAGAATTGGGATTGCTCAGCCTGGAAAAGAGAAGGCTTTGGAGTGATGTAATTGTGACCTTCCAGCATCTGAAGGGAGCTTACCAGAAGGATGGAGAGAAATTTCTTACAGGATGAGGCAGAATGGCTTCAGACTGAAAGAAAGTAGGTTTAGATTAAATGTTAGGAAGAAATTCTTTGCTGTGAGGATGGTGAGGCACTGGAACTGCCCAGAGGAATTGTGGATGCAGTGTTCAAGGCCAGGTTGGATGAGGCTTTGAGCAACCTGGTCTAGTGACTCTGCCCATGGCAGGCACAGTGGAACTAGATGATCTTTAAGGCCCCTTCCGACCCAAGCCATTCAATGATTCTGTGATTCTATGATTCCGTGATTCTGTGATTCTATGATTCTATGACTTTGACTGTCCCTGAATGCGTAATATCAATGAGATCTACACCAGGATCCCTCATTCGCTTCTCTATGTACTTTCTTCTGTTTCTCTTCTTGAATGCAAATCCTTCAAATTCCTGGAAACATTCAAGGCCAGGCTGGATCAAGCTCTGAGTAACCTGATCTGGTGGAAGATGTCCCTGCTCATTGCAGGGTGGTTGGACTAGATGACCTTTAAAGGTCCCAACCTGAACTATTCTATGTTTCTAAGATAAAATAGCTCAGTTTTGTCACTTTTTCAGAGGTATGAAGCCTCCATAATTCTAGTTGAAGTTTGTGCTTAGCATTACAGGTTCAATACTCTGAAATGACTAACAGAAAACTTCACAATCAGCTAGTTGGAGGTGAATCAAAAAAGCTGGTACTCAACTCCTGTGTTTCAGTTCAACATGATCTTGAGAACCTTGAGAGCCTTGAGAGTCCATTCCATTTTCCCTTCAGCAAGCAAAAGGGCAGAGCCCTGTGTGTGTGGCAGAATAACCCCTGCACCAGAACGGGGTGGAAACAGCTGGCTGAGTCACAGGCTGGCCCCAGTGAGAAGAACCTAAGGACCCAGGTGCCAGGATGAATATGATCCAGCCTGAGTTTCCATCACAGAAGAAGACTGCTTCGTCAGCTCCACTGCAAGGACCAAAGCCAGCATAGCAAGGACTGTTACTATCCCTTCTGCTTGGCACTGGCCCATCTGGAACAATGTCCAGTTTTGGGCCTAAAGCCTGTTACCTGAGGGAGATGCTGAGGTGTCTAGGATGAAAAGAACACCAGGAAGTGATGAAATAGCAGCCAACAGCTATGCCAAGGGGTATTACAAAGACTACAGAATCAAGGATTTCTTGGGAGTGGGAGATGCTCAGTTGCAGAAGAGGCAATGGCCCCAGATTGTGTTCTGAGAGGTTCAGGACAGAGTCTGGGAAACAGTTTGAGAGCGTAATGAGAGTGGTGGTAGAATCTTCATCCTTGGAATGGGTCCTGAAAACTCAATTAGAAAATGCGTGGCTGACCTGACCAAGTGCTGGCAATAGAGCTGCGGGGTGAACCCCGGAGGTCCTTCCCAACCAGCGTTTCTGTGAGCTTATGATATGTTTCTGAGAAGGCTCCTCTGGCAAAAAAAAATTATTATTCCTGCAGGAGTCAAGTGGGGTGTTGGGACAGTACATTTTCCATGCATATTGCAAGCACACACAAGCCTGAAATGTGCCATTGCCAAGATGTGTCCACTTGCCAAAAAGAGAAGAGCATGCCACGATTTTGTGCCAAAAGCAGAAAGCCATACAATCTTGGCAAGCACAGTGCATGAACCTATGGCTGGCGTGCTCCTAAGGCATCCGCTTTCCCTTGTTTTGCTTGGATCAAAGGCAGAATTAGTTCAGCTCTGCCCAGAGCATGGCGAGGACACGTGTTTCTCACAATATGTGCGCTGGTGGTGAGACTGAGCCTGATCTGGCACATTCCGTGTTTTTTAATATACTCATAGAACAAGATCTCAATGTTACAGACAGGTTCAAGAATTCCGAATTCTGTTTGATTCTGACAGGATTAGAAGTTCACCTCTAAGAACAAAGATATGTGGCTGGGAGCTTTGCTCCTCAGAGAGCACACAGGCTGCAAACCAGGACTCAGTGATGAAACTCCAGACCACAGCTCTGCTCTGGCTCTGTGAGTTCAAGAAACCTGAGCAGCAAGCCAAAAGTCTGTCCCTGGGAAGGTCTGGTTGGGAGATTGAAGGGTCGGAGCTGTTCTGTTGTGCTGGAACTGGTGTGTGGAGGCATGGCAGGGAACCGTCTCACTTGCTGTGACACATTTGCTTTAGGACAGAGATGATCAAGGAGGAGATGAATGGAAACACAACTTCATAAACCAAATTGGTTCAAGTGATTTTTTAAAATCCAGTTAATTTCCAGAATGTTTGTGCTAGATAAAGAAGCTGGTGCTCTAAGAAGCAGGAACACTACATTAAATGGGATAATGAATAGTAGTATATCATAGCATATAAAGAATGATAGTGTGAGCCTTCCAGAGGTGCTGAAGGACTGCTGCAGTATGTACCCCACACAGGTTGGGGCCCTGTTTTGGTAGATCCCATGCAGTCATTTTACCTCGCCTCTGCTTTCAATATAACAATTATGATTAGTCTGTGAAGAAACAGGGTATCTTTCTCTTCTGTATCCTCTCCCATTTCTGAGAGCTTTACCCTGTGCAAAAATTGTCTGAGAATGAAAGGGCTGTCCTTCTTGTTCGTAGTTGCACATGATGATCTCTTTGACATTATATGAATACTTACTGCTATAGCCACCAGTCTCAAATAAGCCAGAATGTATATAGCTGTATATAGCCAGAATGTACATACATCCATAGTATGTATGTAGAAAAGCACAACCATCAAAAGCAGTGCAGAAAATAAACACACAAGAGTATTGCTGCCAGCAGTTTTATAATTAAAGAAAGATCTTATCACCAGCAATGGAGTGTCTGTCACAATGGAGAGAAGTTTTTTCAATTTTGTGTTTCTTTGCAGGGTTCACTGAGAGTTTTCAGTACTTCAGTATTCCTCTTTAAAACTTTTGCCAGTGCCTTGCAAAATTGGTCAAAGCTGATGGTGTCAACATCTGTAGGCCAATATTTTTGTATGGGGAATGTGGAAGGCTTTTCGATACAAATCTGTGAAGTACTTTGTGAAGCTGGTGTTCAGAAACAGGGTAGTGCTGTAGCCAGCTGACAGGGTGGGGGTGGAGAAACAGGGACCTTTAGAAGATAGAGTTTTCTGCTTGCATTTAGAAGGCAACTCTTGCTCTTTGAGGGGCGCAGTTACCTCAGAGCGGGACAGATGTAAGCTGCATGTAAGTTTCCCTCCCCCCAGATTTTGTAGCCCTTGTTCTGAAACTGTGCATAGGGAAACCTCTGAATAGCTTTTTCTAATATTCACTTGAGAAAAGGAGATATACATCATTTGGTAGGATTTTATTTTTATACTCTAAATATTGATTTGGTCCTGCTTACCTCTTGCATGTCTTTTCCTTTGAGCCTGCACACTATAATACATCTTCACCTCCAGCCCCCCATGGGATATTCCAGTCACGTTCAGTCCCTCCATCACCTCCACTGTTCCTTCATTCCCACTATAACCTCTGGAGTGCAGCCAGTTTAAGTTCACACTCTATAATTGACTGGAGGCAGCTTCAGTGAAAGGGGTTAGATAATAATTGGTTTATTTCTGAGAAATGGAAACTGAAAAATGTATGGGTAGCAGGGGAGAAGTGTGTTCTGACAAGTACATTTCATTAGACTAATTAATACATCTTATAAGCATTCAAACCCTTTCCTGCTAAAATGCCCTTAACTCCTACATCAGGACAATAAACCTCAGCAGTCTGAGCTGTCTGAGTTTTATAGAAATTGAATTCCAACTGTGCAGTGTTTGCCAATGCAGTGATAATGTCCAAAGCTTCCTCTTGTTAAGTGTCCCATGCTTTGTCATTGAGTGAGCTGCATCAGGGGACTTCCAGGCCTTCTTGTGTGACCTAATCAGTGTCCAGCCTGAGTGATGGGATGATGGCAGGAGCCAGCATTCCTGCAAGATGAGGTGATGTTGTCACCAAGTGGAATCTCAGACTGAATTGGTGTGAAGCAAAGTATTTCATGTCACTCCAGCAAATTCAGAAGAAAATTTTTTTTGTATTTTGAACACGTCAGAACATTTCATTTCAATATAATTTAGTAAGAAACCTAGCGTAGACATCTTCCCTAAGAACATTAAAAAAAAAAATGATCAGCATCTTTTGACATGAATAATGAAAATTTCAAGTCCCGTAATTCTGACTAGCAATGACAACAAACAGCATAATGTCAAATTATCCCACTGGATAATTTTTTTTTTCATTCTCAGCTGTACTTTTGGGGAATTGGGTGGGATGACATGTTTCTATACTAACTTTTTGTAACATCTGTGCACCTTGAGACTATTGGTGTAAATTTAAAACAGACCTTTCTATCCCAAAGTAAAATTGGCATGTAGCCTTTTGATTCAGTTAACAGATGGTGTATGGTATTTATGAGAACAGTTGTTAAATGCTTTATAGTGTGACTCACCACACTGATAGCTGCATGTTAATGAAAAGTGGACGGTGCTATCGCAGTTACAAGTGCTCTATTGTTGAGGGGAGCTGGTTGAGCTGATTCATATAAATAGTTTCCCTCAGAAGTTCAGTCTAGAATATTTGGATTCATCCTCAAAGTTCTGGTTTTATGCAGCTGAAATCTGCTAGCTTTACAGGAAAAAAACCCACAACTTTTAAACCAGAACTTTGACCTTAGTTTCTGGGAGGTAAATCAAGCTCAGCAGTTAATTATACTTATTTTTTTAAATTAATTTCTGACCTGGGTGATACTTCTAGCTACTAACTGAAACTATCTAGGGAAAAATGAAACATATTTGTGATGCTGATATCACAATATGACATATTAGCTTTTAAACAGACCAGCTGGAAGGCATTCTTGCCTTTTCTTGGTATAAGTTAGGAAGAATTTTAGATAGGAATTTGTTTTTCCCCATTTTCACACTCTTAAGAAATAGTTCTAGAGCAACATGATAGGATTGAATTCAATTCAGGTATTGTTTAAAAATCCTGGCTATGAGATTTTTTGATAAAGCACTCTGCCAGTCAGTTATTTCAAGAGCTGGAAAAAATATTGACAGCATGCCCCATATTTCATGAAATTAAAAGGACCATAAAACAGGCCTAAACCACAAGACCATTAAAACTATTGCAAAGACAAGTAGATATTGTTGTTAAACTCTTATTTTGTTGCCCGTATCTTGTCGGTTTTTAGGTTGCTTTTGTTTGCTTTTGAGTGGTAAATCAGCCTTAATGGAAACACTGCAGCTGAAGTGGCATCTGTAGCCCTGCTACAGCTTGCTGTAGCTCATGTGAGTAAAAATAAGCCCAAATATACCTAAACTAAAATTACAGACCTTGTTCTCTCTAGGTGCTGCATTGCAGACAGAGTCCGCAGGGAACAGCCCCTGGTGGAGAGAGTTATACAAAAGGTGCATGTTTTTTTTCCAGGATCTGTAAGGAGTCAAACTCCTTAAAGTACCCAAATACAGCAGATGGAGGGCAGCTCTGAATTGTCATCTGGTTCTTCATCATCTGTGCAGAATTTCGCTTATCTAAAGTTACAGTCCGGATTTAGGGGCATCCAAGAAAAGAGAGTGGCTGGAAAACAGTGGTCTGGTGCAATGCCAGAGGCTCACAACAAATCCAGGAGAACTTTACCATTCCCCTGCTGCTCCCATGAATAATCAAACCGTATTTAAACTCTCTGGGGGTTATTTTTTGATTCTTCAGCTCCCACTAAGTCTTAGTAAGCATAGTGAAATTCCAGTGGGATCCTTAGCAGAGTAAAGTACATTTTGTGCCGTAGGCAACCACGCAGCGTCTGGTGGCAAAGGTTGGAGAGACATCTCGTATTCACAGGATGTTGCAACACATTTCTCTTTATTCAGATGCCTGTTTGCACTTTGGCCTTGGGGTAATGCAGAGGAGATATAGAGACAGAGACAGAGGCAGGTACCGACCTTCTCAGGTCACCTGTGACTGGTATTTCAGGCACGGCTGAAGCTCCTCCTGGACTCTGCTGCAGAAGACTCCACTTCTCTGGCAGTGGTGCAATTTGGACTTCCAGGTACCGCTGAAGGTCTCCTCCTGAGACTGCAATCACACAACTGTTTGCACACACACGTACCTGCATGTCCAGGGCGCTTCATGCGAGTCAATGAATTTACCTAGGACAGTGAATTATGTATTAGTCTGTTTGACAAAAGGGAATGCAAAGGTTTGCAGCATAAAACTCTAGTGATCCAAACAAATGTGACAAATAAGAGGGAACAAGTATGAAGTTTAGAGTTGGCCATCTCAAACGCAAGTTTGCCTGAAACTCTTCTTAATATGCATTTAATTTCATCCAGCTACTGCTCTTCTTAAAAGAAAAGAGAATTAAACTTCCTTATGCTGTCTTTTAAAAGCAAGCAAAATTTGCAAACTCTACAGGAAAGAGCAGCAAAAAAATAGGGAGTCTGGAGGAACTGATTAATGAGGAAAAATATACATAGACCTTGGTGAAGTGGTGTTGCACAGGCAATGTGATAAACCTACAAATATTTGCAGTCTGTAAATACCAAGTGTAGAAATTTAGTAGGACACAGTTAGGCATAACCAGGACTAAAAAGAGAGGGGAAAATATACATACTGGGAGTCAAAGAAAAAGACTGGTCACTGAGATGCAATAGAGCTGGGGATTAATAAATGGCATGCCTATCTTGCAGGAAAGAAAATGTTGGTAAGTAAATAGGCTGAGAGAGATGTCAGGACTGTCCATCTCGCACTGCTGTGGTAAGACGACTTGTTAAATCCCAGCCATTTATGTGTGTACATGCTTAGATTTCAAAGCCTGGCTTGGCTGCCTGTTAAACACCATCTATCAGGCTGAGTTTTCCAGGCCCAATGCAAATTTGGGCCACCTGTGCCACCCGCTCTGCAGCCACAGCAGGTACCCACAGGCAGAGGGCTCAGGGAGCTCTCCCATGGGCCAGTGCAGATTCACGGTCCCACTGGTCACTGTGATGTGGGCATGGGTCTGGACGGGGCAAAACTGTCTCTTTGGGAGGTTTGACCTTGTGTAGGATCAAAAAACGAAAATTGAAGCAAGACCCTTTGAAAGCTTTTGGGAAGCCAGTGAGGATGTTGGGGTAGCAGAGCCGGCAGCCTCTGAACAGGTCTCTGCCCTGGCTGTACAGGAAGGTTTCTGTTCAGGTTCCCCTGCATCACCCCAGCAAGGTCTCAGACGCAGTGGAAATACCCGTTTTACAAGGCTCAACATTTTTTCCTCCTCCTCTCCCTCCGAAGTGCTGCCAGACGGGGCATCTTCTTCAGCAGCAAAAGAGGGGGAAGGTTTGTCCCAGCCCCAAGCAGAGCCAGGCAGGCTCTACCCAGCCCACGCCTCTGCCCAGCCCTGGGTGCGGAACCAGGATCAGGGAAAACCTCCGGCCAGCCTTGCCCCAGCTGCTCCCAGCTCGGAAACCTCTGAACAAAATGTTCCCGGCTGGGAACTGGAAACAAGCTTGCTCCTTGTTGCAGATTTGCAAAAGACTTTACGCACGCCCTCTCGCTCCTCCCCGCCCCACCGGCGGCCGATGAAAGAAAGCACTTCCACTAAGGTTCTTGGCTCTTGCTAACGGAGAGTTATTTCCTGCTTGGGGTGTGCTGGCCTTAGCCTCTGGAAATGGGAAATTCCACCCTGAATCCGGCGGGGACTTATTCCACTGACCGAAGTCCGTCCTGTCTCAGTGACATTCTGTGGGAATTTTTCCTCTGAGAAATCAGTGGCTTCTGGGGGTGGAAAATGGAGCTTTGTCTAGGTTTTTAATCAGCCTGGTTAATCCAGCACTGGAAATCATTGTAGAATGACCCTTTAGGGAATTACTAATCTACTAAGATAGAATTTAGAAGCAAAATTAATTTCATTAAACCAGCAAGTTATTCACAGACTAGAGACAGCAGTTTTTATTATGGTCAGTCCACTCTAACCTGCACTCTGAATGGAAAAGCCAGGCTATCTGATCAAGTAAAGCTGCTGCTCTGAGTTAACAAAACCAGCACTGAGGTTATGAGAGGTGCGAGGGGTGAAGGCCCTTAGGTCTCTTGCTTCAGCTGGAAAAGGCAAGGCTTTTGCACTATGTGTTTACTGGTTTCCCTTCCCAGCATGCTGTGACTTGCCCTTCCAGGAGTGAAAACAGATCGACAGATGTTAGTTCATCAGTCCCACCTATGTATGGTCTGAGTTTTGGCTTTGAGCGCTGCGGTCCTGCTGCACTCCCAACCCGCACTGGCAGACACGCACTCCTCTCACCGCGGTCGTGTGCGAGGGCGGAGCACGCAGGGAGCAGGGAAGCTGCGGGTCTGTGTCCCTGAATACGATTTCTAAGCGGTTCGCGTTTAAGTGTCACCAAGTTAAGCAGATGCAAGAAGAAAATGACCTCTCTGACTGACTGGCACAGAGCAAAGCTGCGTGTGGGGAGCTTGCACAGCGCAGCCGGGCAACTGTGGCAGAGGCAGGAGGAGCAGGGGAGCCTGTGGGCAGACAGCCCTAGAGCATCAGGAAAGAGAGAAAATCCCAGGTGAGGCTGACCCAAAGGGTTAGGAGCACTGTCAGCCCCCTTGAAATGAGGGGTTTTCAATGCCCAGGACTTTTCCACAGGTATGGTTTTCCAGGGACGATGTTTGGAATATAAAGCCATAAATGGGGTTAGAATAGCAACTAAGAGAAAAATTGAATAAGCATTTAATATAATGGTAAATGAGATTATTTTTATCAAAACATTAAAGAATAACGCCAGAAGGAGCAAGACACAACGCCTGACCTCAGGCTCTGGTGTCCCTATGGCTGGTGGAGCAGGAGCAGTGGCACCGAGGGGCTCTGTGAAAGCCTCCGGTGGCTGGGCTGGGGACCCCCGGGCAGCCCCGGGGGCCGTGGCACCTCCAGCCCCGTGTTTCACTGACAGCCGAGTTCATCCGGCAGCCGTGTCCCACAGAGCAGATGCTGTCCGTGGCCGTGACCGGCGCGCAGGCGAGCAGCATTCCACATGTGCTCCCGGGGTCTCCCGATTGGTGTGCTCCGCCGAAGGGGCTGGTCCTTGAAGTCAGCTCCTGTGCCTGTGACAGATGATATTTTTATGCAAGAAAACAAAACCAGGATATCTGATGGACTGTGTTATCTTTACAGACAGCTTGGAGCTACAGATGCAAAGCAAGAAGTTTTATGCTTGAACTTCAAAACTGTGAGTGGAATTTAAAAGCAGTTTAAAATGCCTACTTTTTTTTAAATTTTATTTTTATTTTGTTTGTGTGTGTGTGTGTGCGTGCAACTTTGCATGAAGTATATATATCTGCATAACTTCATCATCGAGCAAGCTGTTGTGAATTCTCCTAAGATGAAATAATTATTGCTTTGGAAAACTTCACAAAGCGTTAGCTGCATTTACAGCTGGACTAATATATGTGTACACTGAGGAGGAGAAGGATGTTCTTTTCAAGTGAGTCCAATTAATCTAGTTGGAAATTATTTCAAATCATCTTTTCCACTGGAAAATCTGTTTAAGCAGGACTAGTTGTACTGAGGAAGAATCTCCTGGGAGTTATCAGCAAATGTCAGGCTGGTCTGTGTCTTTGTTACAGGCACATTTGATGTTTGTTTGTGTATGGAGAGGGATTAGGTCAAAACCTGCTGTTACCATTGTGTGGCACTGCACTTGCTGGATGAAAAATCTGTTGGTACCAGGTGTTAGAAAGCTGGCCAATTAACGATGATTGCAGGAAATTAGTTTAAGAGAATATTGTCCATTATGATGCAAATTTAGAGAACTAATTCTAACAGATACATTGCACTAGCACAGGAGGATCATTTCTGTAGCTGAAACATTAACAACCTGCTCTTTCTTGCACAGGAATAAAGAAATGGATTTCTGTGGGAGAGTTCTAGGAGTTGATACCCAGACCAGGCGTCCAAACCTGAGCAGGCAGTTTGCAACGCCAGGCTTGGAGTGATATTTTCACTTCCTTATGGGAACCATCCATGATGGTCTAAAATGACCCCTGTCATCCTCGGGTGTTATTTTGTATACAATCTCATGTGACAAGAGCTATATGCTACAACTTTTCTTGATTCACTTTGATGCTAGTAGAAGCTGAGATACATGTTCTAAAAAATAAATAAAGAAAGAAAGAAAGAAAGAAAGAAAGAAAAGAAAAAAGTTGACTTAAATCCTGCCTGGATTGTTCCACAGCTCTTTCTAGCTACCCAAAACAATCCAACACCCTTCTAAATTTAACATACATTTTCCTTAGTAAGCAGGCAGCTTCATGTTTCTGTTTCTTGGCAAGTGTGATGCACCAGTTTATAAATTTATATTCTGGTGAGTCCAGGTGAAATCCAAAGGTTAAGTGAAAATTGTGGGTAAGTGGCATGTTGCTGCTAACTAGGTCCAAGAGAAACCCCACCCCTGGTGCATCCATCACCACTCATTCTCCACCTGGGCGCTTCCAGATCATGCAGCAACACAAACAGCATCCAGATGAGGTGTGGGCATACAAGTGCATTTCTGCTGCATTAGTCAGAGCACATAACATGGGATGGTACCAACTTTGTACAACCAGAGGTGAGGCAATTCAGTCCATTGCCTGCTAAAAATTAAATGTCAGTATTTCTTTAATGAAAGAACTGCTGGAGTAAACCTGTAACTTTTTGCTACTCTTATATCATTGGTTGCAGAGTTTTTATTACACCACTGGCATCTCTAAAGTCAGATTTACTGTATCATCAAGCCATGCCGAGAGTTAATCTGAACTTATTGGAAATAATACAGTGATGATAAATTTCCCTTACCTTAATTCCTTTTCTCTATCTTTTATGGGTCACTACAGCAGGGACACCCTGGGTTTACCCAGCAGAGCAAAACACAACGTTTTTCCCAAAACTGAATTTGGCACCATCAGATAAGTGCTCCCACAGAGTAAATCATGAAACTCAACATATTTCAGCCAGAGAGGCCTTCTTAATTGATGTGGAGGAAATTCTAAAAGGAAGACGCCTTGCTCATAGATGTATAATGAATTAGTGTTCTGTGTTGAACAAACTGCAGCATTTTTATTTCAATTATGTTAAAAGCAATACATTTTCTTTTCAGTTTCTAAAATAGCAAATGAGGTTTAAAAGAAAATTTAGGCATATATAGAAATGCATTTCAGCCAACTGTCCTTTAAATGCTGATAAAGTCCTTAAACTAATGGGCCTCTATAATCCTTATAATGTAAAATGTTTCCTCTTCATGTCACGTAGTTTGGTTCTTCTTGTTCCCTTAATTTGGCAGTATTTTCTCTATTAGATATTGCTACGTAGATAGAATGGGCCAGACTCTCAGCTAGCAAGCATGAATAAAGAATAACTTCATTGAAGTCAATGACATGACCCTGGATTCATTCCAGTGTGACCAGAGATGGAATGTGGTTCAACACATGCAGCTGCCATCCCTGCCAGGCTGGGTGAGGAGATAAACTAAGAGTTACTGCATTTGTGCGTGTTGCTAGCAGAAGGATGGTCCTGCCAGCTCTCAGTTGTGCTTTCCCCTCCAGCTTCTTCCAAAAGCAAAGATTAAACAGAGCAACCTCACTTGTATTCCACAAACTTCAGCTTTGTGTCTCCAATCCATGCAAGGTTGAAGCTAAATCCAGCTACGTGCCTTCATACCTTGTCTAACCCTTTGACATCCATCTCAAGCAAGGAAATGTATGTGTTGCTCGTTTTTTTCTTTCCTCCTGCTCTGAAAGATTTTAGGTTTTCCTTGATAATTTTTATGTTTGTGGTGTTCTGTAGTGGTAATGTTGTTTTAGGAAGCTTGGCTTCTTGCTGTGAAAGTGCTGCTCTTTGTGATACTCCTGGAAGGTGCTTCCCCATTCCTGGAGAAAGTTCTGGTTTCCGTCTCTGTTGCGTGATGATAACCTCACTGTTCCCATGGCCACCTACCCAGCAAAATTACTCCCAGGTCTTTGTCGTGGAGAGACTAATGGGATTATTTTGTATTATAGGTGGGGCTTCCTTGCGACCGTTTTGATTTCCCTGTTCTGCATGCTAGGACAGTCCAGAGCTGCTGCACTACAGAGAGGAGAGGTTTTGTGTGGCTTTCTGCAGGCTCTGTCCTATCTCCTGAAATTCATCCCGAAGGCATTAGTTGGCCTTGTTTCAAATGGGAGAGCCAGCTCTGACTGATAGGGCTGGTCAGAAATATCCAGTTTATACCTCTCTTGCTGCAGCTAAAGAACTGAATTCTGTGATATTTTTACCAGTAGCAATTCATCTCAGCTGGTTGGAAATGCCACAGCTACAGAAGGATCTGAAGGGGGACGACTCCGCATAGGCTCTGGGGTGAGGCTGGTTTCCTAGTTACTCCAAAGGGCAAACAAAAACATGGTATGTTCAGATTTTAAGGAGTTCATTACAAATGCTACCTGCTGTGAGGATGTCCAGGAACACACTCATCTCTAAACATTCAGTATCACCAAGACATAAACACACCAGTGAAGCCAACAGGACTGTTCTTCTTTGGTGTTTCCCAAGTTCCTAGAATGAAGTGTGTTCATAACCACCACTGAAGTGGGGATTGGGTGAAGCTAAGACTCAGCTGAACTGTAGCTAAAATAGTTTCTTTTGAATTACTTTTTGTCATTACATATCAGATATTTTTGTGCTATGTGGGCATGTTCTCAACAGCAGCACTCTATTAATCAAAAATAACTTACTGAATTCTGTCTGTATGGGCACAAGGTTTACCTTACCAAATAGTCATACAATGTATGCAGCCTAATTACAAAACTTTTATTAAAAATTTTAAAAGTTTATCAAAACTTAAATATTTTATAAAATCTTACCTTTTCCAAGCATTTAGTATTTTGTAGCATTCTGTTGCTGGTAATAGGTATGTATCACAGGCAGTTATTTTGGAACAAGTAGTTCCACTCGGAAACTAGAAAAATGTGCCTGATATTTTTATTTTTAAAATGAATATTCTGCTTCCACGTGTGCATTTGTGAGATGAAGACAGTTGTCGTGCAGTTAGTCAACAGGGGTTATGAAAGTGATGAAGCAGGTGAAGAGGAGCTGAGCACACACAAAAGAGTCCACAAAGTCAAGGAGATAACACTTTGGTCGCAACACTACTAATATCTCTGTTTTTTCAGGACTGAGAAGTATCACACTGTAGTCTCACAAAACCTTTGCAAAGCTGGGGCCTTTGAGTCACCTGAGAGAACCTGTCCAGAAGCAGTGTGTGAAAGGAAGGGAGTTACAGGGCAAAGGAAAGCACTGTAAAAACAGACTGGTGCTAATACAACACAAATGCTCCTTGAAGCTGAAAATGAGAAAGCACAAAAGCTGTCAAGGGGAAAGATGAGGGTATGAGTAAGAGTCATGAACCTCTGACGTTTTTTGCCCTTTGTGCTATGTGTCTCATGCCTTAGGGTAAATGAATAATACTCTGTTTTGAAGACAAATTAAGTTACTTTAATTAATGCATAACACATTGTTTTGAAGACAAATTAAATTACCTTAATTAAATTGCTGGTTGTGGGTTCTCAGAAAAAAAATCCAACCGTATCCATATGTTGAAGGTATGGGCATCATTTGGGATCACACATGTAAGAGGAGTGTGCCGGGCTGGAGGGAGGTGCACCACTGAGCAACCCAGACCACAAGCTCTCTGGCTCTATCCAGAAAAATTAGAGGGATCCCAAACACAGTTGATCCCAAAACCTTTACAGCCACAACGGACTTTTTCAACATTTGAACCCCAGATGCTTTAGTGCCACTGCATTATGTCCTGAAATTACATCAGTGTGAGTGGCATATCTAGACATCATAAAAAACCCTACCTTTTTCAACAATTTTCGTATCATATAGAACCAGCAACTGATGTGGTTTCTGTCTGTCCCTCGACGAATAAAGGGCTAAGAGCTGTTTCCCTGGCATGTTATTGCAGTGACACAAATGGGTGAATTGAGTTTATTTTAAACACGGGGCATTTGAAGACTAGTTGTGAGAAAACAAGTGGGACTGACTCTAATATTTTGGAGTTTAGCCAAAGAAAAAAAAAAAGAAATAATTTTGGATATTGTCCATCATTGTCTCAAGCTGAAACTTTAAAAATTCCAATCTGTATCTTTATACCCTGTCCTATATCTTTACACTTTTATATCCTTACACTTGTGTTCATGTCTTCATACCTATCTTTATTAACCTGCAGAATTTAGGCCCACCTAATTCTAATTATTGGAAACAAATGTGGATTTATCTTTTGTGCAAGGTAGGATTGTAGCCTTGATGTAAACCAAGAAATTGTGTCTCGAAAGAAAATCCAGGCAACTGAAATGGAAAATAATTGAAGGCAACATAAACATCCATGATTTTTGAACACTTTCTAAAGTTTTTACGGGTGGCTGGAGCAGAGTCTAGTTTTGGGCTGAGCAGTGCTGCAAATCCTCTAAACCTAAAGGGAACAGAAATAACATGATTAAGGTGCCCTGAAACATTCTGTAAACTCCTCTGAGAACTCCCTCGTATATAATGTCTGCCTTTGAAATGTTCCGCACCAAAGCACAGCAACAGCACCTGCAGGCAGCTCAGGCTGGGGAGGAGAGATAAGGATGCTCTGCCCCTTGTTGTATCGAGAGAGCAGTATCAGGAGGGAGGACTGTGACTGTGTTTGTTGGAATTTGGTAGGGGTTAGGATTTAAAACATTGCAAAACTTCATGAGAGCTGTGATGCCAATATAGGATCAGGATATCAGTATCAGCATAGTCTGACATGCCTAAACACATGTATCATTGTAGAGGATGCCTGTGCTGTTGCTATTTCATAATTTTAATTGCAGTAATACCTAGAGGTGAAGCTGTGCCATGCCAGCTGCACGCAGTGCATGACAGCACACCTACACGGTGTGTCTGCACTCCACTTCTTCTGCTCCACTTACAAAAAAAATACCTGTGACCTGGAGTTTGAGGTGATTTAAGCAACCCTGCCTGGCTGCCGGGCAGAGGTAGGGTATAAAACCCCACCCACTCTTCGTGCTAAATCTGAGGCCTGTCTTGAATGCCTCATTTTCCAAAGGCCTTTCCACTATTTTCATGGAGGGAAGAGAAGATTTGCTGTCTCTGTTGGGTTCTGCTTGCTCTGTCTGTGTGGATGTGAATCCCTGCAGGCTGGGGAGCGACAGTACCATGTCGTGCCAGGTCCACAGCCAGGGCCCTCACCCCCAAGAGCATCTCACAGGCTGCAGAAGGCACGACTGCATCTCCTGCCCTCAATACCCCTGATCTCAGCGAGAGGGATCCCAGGTGATGCTCCAGCACTCATTCATGGAATCAAAGAATTGGTGGAAAAGTTTGGAAAAGGTCTCTAAGGTCATTGAGTCCAGCCATTAACCCAGCAATGTCAAACCCAGCACTAAACCATGTCCCTAAGTGCCTCACCTAAATGTGGAGACACATGAAGGAAAAAGAAGGGGGAACCTTCCTGGAGCAGGTTTTCAAGCATGGTGGAAGAGCACTGTGTTGTCTCTCTGGCAACGCTGCAGACAGTTACTCCATCACCCCTCCAAGGAATTCAGGCATTAAACATCAACATCTTAAATTATGCTGCTAGGGTCAGGAGCTGTGAGGCCTCAGGTGGGTATCCAAGCCAGCCTTGCTAAAGCTCACTGAGAATTTCCAAGCAAGTAAGTAAAAATAACATTCCTCCTCATGTTTTTGGCTCTTGCTATCTCCACTCCAACATGGATTAAGCAAACATCCAGATAGCAGCAGAAGAAGATGCCAAAGAGAAGGATGTTTTATATAGATAATTGCATGCACAGCTCATGTGTAGTCACGGGCAGTGATTTCAAATGTTGGCAGTGATTTCGGTGGCTGCTCAGTACTGAAACAGAGAGGAGCACTCCTCTTGCAGGTCCTCAGTACAGTTTTCTGCAGCACTGAGGTTGGCAGTTTGTCAGTGATAGATCTGCTCTTCATTGCTGCTCTTCACTGCCGTACGAACACCTTGGGATGTATGCACTGTCCCTTTTCTACATTTTGAAGATGACTTCCATTTACCTTTTCCCCAAAATTTAAATTGCTAAATGCTTCTGAGAAACATCTCCATGGAACTGAGATGCTGCTCCATACCCTTTGCAAGTGTAAATTAACTAATCCTGCAGAAGTAATTGACAGAAAAGTAATTTCCCTTTGTCATGACAAAAAGTATTGCAGTATGAGAGTAATGACTACAATTTAAGCAGCTATGAATTGTGCATTAGAGAGCTCTAGAACTGAATATTGCTCACAATGAAATTTAAATTGCATTTCTTCTGCATCTATCTGTTTATAAATAACATTGCAGTTACAGCCACAAAAGTCGTTTTTGTCACCAATTTCTTATTGCCACTGACAATAGAAATAAAAGATCTAGCTAGCTGATGGCCGCTGCAATAAATGGAGGTTAGAGTACTGTTTATTAGACTCAAATTTCACTAGAAATGGAAACAAAACCCTAGATAAAAGCACAGCATGAAGTGAAATTGCCATGAAAATTTAAGCAAATATTTAGCAGCTAGCATCTCTTTCCGTAGCTGGTAATTAAAAAAAAAAAAACACGTCTCCTTGAACTCTGTCATATAAATTGGGATTTTGATACAAATTTCTGGCTTGGACCAATTCTCAATTTAACTGGCAACCATATTTAGATGCAGAAGAATACGTAGTTTAATATGCGTTGTAGTAGCCTCCAAAGCCTGTTGGATCCTGCATACACAAGTACTTGCACAAGTCTTCAGCAAACTCTACATCTTTCAGTGGTTTGTAACGCACCCTGTGCTTGCATCCATGGTGCAACCACCCCCTCTGACCATGCGTGCTGCTGGCATCCTTTATTTACAGTTAGCTTGTGAGACTCTTCTTCCTGTGAATAAGGGATAGATAAAGAGAGTCCTGCTTGTGGCTTTGATATTTTTGCAACTCATCAGCATGATAGAGCCCACCAGCAATCCTCTTTGATCCTAGCAGGTCTTCCTAGAGGGTTGGAACTCAGATCCGGCACCTTTATGTGTGTTTTACATTGTGTGGATGTGAAATCTGTGAGGGCATTTCTCAGCAACATCCGAGCAGGTTAAGCTGCCCACGCTCCTGTAGTCACTGTCACGTCCTTGCTGCATTTTGTAGGTGAGCAGGGGCTGTCCTTTGCCTCAGGGATGGTGATGCTGGAGCCACAGATGGGACAGGCAGCCACATTTGCCGTGGGAGCCTACTGGTCTCCAGTGCTCTTCCTCCAGCCCAGGTGCCACACACGTGCTTCTGAAAACGCTTTCTCTGAGAAATGCAGCACTACCCAAATGGTAGGAGAAGAATGCAACCACATCTTTTCTTTGTATATATTTAAAATGTCTCCTATTGTTCTACACTTGAGCCATTGTCCTCCCATTTCTCACAGTTTTTTACAACAACGAGTCCTCAAGACAGGGTTTCAAAGAGGAAAAGGAGCGTGTTGAGGCAGGGCATGGAGTTAGTAAAGCCTGCACAGCAGGTGACACTAAGAAATGCAAAGTGAAGCAGACATGGGCAGTGCTGCATGATGTGGGGTGGCTCATCTAAATGGAAACAAGCATCCATTACATTTTTATAAACCAGGCAAAAATAATCAGGGGTAAACTAGCTTGAGTGTGAGTACAAGCTCTGCTGCACGCTCCTCCGTGATAATGGGATAAGTTACAGATGTAAAGAATTTTCTTTTTCTGCAGCCTGTGAATTAGCTGGCATAGCTGAGTATGCAAGATTTTAAAACATACCCTGGTTTTCTAGTGGCCCTCACAGAGAATAAGTAAAGGATCTAAAAGATCAATGGAAAAAAAAAGACAGGCTGAAACAGCAACAAAGAAGCAAATGAATAATTTTGTGCATGACAGGCTCTCCTGGTTTTTTTTTTTTTGCAAGCATCCTCTGTTTTCTGCTCCTCTGACCCTTTCTCACCACTTTGTAACTTTGCAGAGGAACAGATATCCCAACTGGCTAATGCCTGAGGAGAAGCACAGGAAATAAGCATCCCTGTGCTGCCAAAAAGCATAAGAACATGAGTAATGGAAAAACTAGTTTTATGTGACAACTGGTGAGGATTTACCTTGAAAAAAGGAATACTCAATCTGAAAACTTACACCTTGAAATTGGTTGTAATTGAAAGCCGCTACAGTAGAGCAAATTGGAAACCTTTTAAATAGTGGCTAAAATATTTTTTCTTTAACTGAGACCTGAGTATTAGCTTCAGTCCAAGAATAAATATTTTGAGTCAAGAATTTTTTGATATAAATCTATAATTACCTTTGCAATATTGCTGGTATCAATCTACTTAGCAAAGACTGACTTTATTAGCTATTTAATCATCTGAAATACTCTATTACCAAATGCTTAGGGAGAACAACGTCTCTGTCAGATTCTGCAGCTGTTGGGTTGTGTGTTTAATAACCTGTTATATTTCAGACCCCGTAGAAATTGGTCACTGAAACTTCTTTTAATCAATCCCCAGGTTGAAAATATGGTCAAACTAAATCTTTTTTGAAGCTAGCTTCACAGAATTTTTGTCCTCACCAAAGATTTAGATTGCCTCAAATTCTCTGTGAGCAATCTGTGTTCCTCAAAAATGTTTGAAAAGTTGTTATTTTAAGGTCATGTCCTTGTGTGTGTGAGAGCCGAGAGGGACTCTGCCGCAACCGCAACAGGAGCAGGGATGAGGATCTCCTCGTGCTGTGCTTCCAGAGCTGCAGCACCCACCCATGATCTGGCCAGTGATCCTATCTGATGATAAACCTCCAAACTGCCAAGAAAATTATGGAAATAAGGCCACACCTGCCAGTGAGGATGCAGCCCTGGTGTAAGTGAGAGTGATTAACTGCTAGTCCCTCTCCTCCTTTTTGCATGAGGTTGTCTGCTGGATTCAGCCTCAAGAAATCTTTCTGTGACCTGGGGGAATATTGTTCTCTGTGCTCTGTCCACCTCCATGTCTTTTCTCCAAGAGACACTATGGGGACAGAATGACTATGGGAAAGTCTCCAGAAATTTGTCAGGGCTTAGACAGCATGCAAAAATGTTAGCGACCATGTACCTGATTCTCCTGGTGGAGCTGCACCTGCTAGTAAATCCCACATCTCTTCTTTTCTGCATGTGACGTGCCTGTGGCCAAGTTAGTTAAGGAGGCCAGCCTTTGCTAACTATGTTATTCATCCAGCTGCTCCAGGGCTGTCACTGTCAACAACTTGTAAAGCCAAGGTAGCCAAGAAAACCTTCTGGGGAGCCCAACCCTTGTAGGCCATTGCAGTAAAGAAAGAGAAACATTGGGATCCAGAACAGGGAGGGCAACTCATGCTAGTCTTCATTTAAAACATAGATTTATACAGCTGAGAAATGAAATTACCTAGTATCTAGTTTGTTCCTCTGCCCCTGACATTCTCTCCTTTGCATTCCTTTGCCGTGAGTTCAGTCTGTGTCATCTCCCCCACACTGTATCATCTCCCTCCACTGCTGATCCCAGATGAAGCTAGATGAAAGGCACAAAACACAAGGGAAACAGACTGCAAACCAAGACTCCTTAGCAGGTTTCTCAAGCATTAGGTCTCCAGGGACAAGAGACTCGGCTTGCAGTTGGTCATTGAAGGTTCTGCAGCTGCCTGGAGGTGGGAAAACAGAACAGTGTCATTCTTTTTACTTTGTTAACGAGACATCAGGGTGTGTCTCTACAGCTGGAAAGACAAAGGGCAAATGGAAGTCAGGGCTATTACACAGATTCAACAGATGTCTCCTAGCCTTCCTGGAGATGATGGTAATGAGAGCAAATCATTCCTAGCCCTGCCCACAGTGAAGGCTTCCTATGGTAGGAGGACTCCACAGTACAGTCACTGAACACAGACAGATGGCTTCACAGCCCCACTTTGCTCCAAACTCACATCAAGGTTGGGGAGAGAAGATGACAAAAACAACAACAACAACAAAAACAAAAAAAAAAACAACCCAGGTAGAAGTAGAAATAAAAAGTAGAAAGAAGAAAGAGGAACGAAAGTGCACATTGACTTAACCACAGTCAGATGAGCATGAGTTGCAGGGTACTACAGAAGCAGGTTTCAAGAGAGATTTTGAAGACGATATTTTGAAGACTGTTGCTATGTTAGCTATGTTAAAAGTTAAAATTTGACTACATTTAAATATTTTAACTATAATAAAAGCTTTGTTAAAAGTTTACTGTGTTAACTTCAAATATGATGGAAAGAAAAGCAAGAGAGGCAGGCATTAGTCTGGAAGTTGAATCTGCTGCTGTTAACTGGGAAAAGTGAGGAACAGTCAGTCTCATAGTTGTAAGTTTGGATAGAAAAGATGAGCTCAGAGCAGGGAAGACCACAAGTTTGTGTCCATGAGGAGGATAAGAGAGGATGGCAATTTGATCTCCTGAAACCAGGATGCAAAGAGTTGTGTTTTGTATGGATTTAAATGAGATGGCTCAGAGGGTGCCTGAATATTACAATGAGGATGGAGTGCTGGCCTAACATTACCAGGATCTGACCTTCATAGAGAAAGATAAAAGCATTGGCAGCCTAGAGAGAGCATCCTTGTGGTGGTGCTTCATGGGCTGTTGCACTGTCACAGCAGTAAAATGAAGGACAAGAATGTCGAAGCAATGTTTTAGTGGCACTGCATCTGATGCTAAGCATGTGAGTAGCCCATTTACATCATACTGAAGAGCAATCCAAATTATTGTCATTACTTTTTTTAAGAAGACTGATGTGCTTTTTGCCTTCAGGTAGTGTCCAGCTTTCCCAAGTCTGGTTCCTGTACATTCTCAAAGTTTCTGCTTTCCATCTGGACTTCCAATTTCTTGAACACTTTTTCTCCTTTTCTTCCTCTGGATCATTTTCTGTGCTGGTCTCTCTCCGTGCCTGATGCACGTGTTATCATACTGACTATGGCATATTCTCTGAATTCAAAGTCTTCTTTAAAGCACTTTACTTCTGGGTAGCTCTCTAGGGAAAACTGCTGTTGTCTGTTTCATTTATCTCAAAGCATATCCTTGCTCAGGTTCAAGCACATCTGTTTCACATGTCTTTATTTGATGTCACTTCTCAGCCCTTCCTGCTTCATTGTTTTAATTCTCTGTGTTCATCTGATTTACTGTGTCATCTGTGCCAAAGCTATTTGGCCCAATTCTCATCCTAATTATGACAATTTACTCCCCAAAGATGGAGTGAGAGCAGTTATCCTGGTGTTGCCAATACACCAGGACCTGAATCTGGGATTGATTTCCTTCTTGCAATAGCACACATGATTTTGGCAATACCATTGAATAATGAGCCTGCTTTCATTTAGAGTACTCAATACCAAATGTAAAATTTAACAATGATGAATTCTGAAAAAAAAAATCCATTGTATTGTAATTATCTGTCTACAGACGATGTCATCTGGCAAACAGGAGTCACTAGAGAAGCTCCTTACAATGCAGTCATAACTGGGAACAAGATGTTTTTTCCTGGTTGTGTAAGCCATTAAACCAATGTGACAGACAGCATAGCCTTCAGCAGCCTAGAGCAGGGAAGGCTTTAAAGACTATATTTATTTCAAAACACTTAAAAATATTTTGAAAGTTCTAATCTCAGGAATAAGGAAGAAGACTGGGAATTGTTGCCTGGAAGTTGTGAAGCTACAGGAATGAATAGCATAAATCCTTCAGTTCATCAAGGACAAAATATTTTTCCATAAATACAGCTTGACTCTCCCCTCATGATTCTTTTTCACCTGTTATTCAGCTCACCAAAGCTACATTTACTCCAAGCATCACACTTTGGCGGAAAAGACAGCATGGCTTCTTGCCAGATAAAATGGTTTAAAGATATTTCTCTGCTTGTTTGATTTGCTTTGAGTGGACAGAACTGCTGGGTTTTTCACCATCAGCTCCTCACATTCCTGCAGCAAATCTTTCCTGTTACACTCTGAGTCTCCCAAACTCCTTGCCTCTACAGGTTAGGGGACATTGAAAAAATGTGTAACGCTAGAGTGTGATGACAGCTTTTGCAAAGCATGTTGTTGACTTGTACAGATTTGAGCAACGGATGGGGTCTGTCAGGGAATGTGGCCATGCACCCAGACGCTGCCTGGGAATGCCAGCTGGGGAAGCAGTTCCCTGACCAATGATCCTTGTGGATGTCTGAGCTAACTCACAGGTGAGAGGGAGAGTCTCTAGAACTGCCAAAATCCCCTGCATGAGATATACCCACACAGCTTTCCTCCATAAGACAGAGGGGAAAAAGAAGGGAGACACAAGTGTCTCGAGGCATAAGTAAAAGGACAAAGAAAAGGTTTTGCTGAAGCCTGGTTGCCAGCTTGGTGCCCTCAGAGCAGCCTGAGGATGGGAAGCACCCGCAGACTGTGTGTGCATGTTTTTGTGCAGCTGCACCTTGGAGGCTGCCTGTGATGTGTGGCTCAATCCTTTTCCCGGCCACATCGCTGTCAGGAGGTGACATCAATAAAGGAAATCACCTGTGAACTGACACGGATATAACACTGACACATATTAGAAATATTTCAAAGCCATTCAGCATCTCCTCTTCTTCTGGCCCTTCGTGGTCTCCCTGACCTTGTCACATGTCTGTGAGCTACTGACACTTCATCTCTGAGTTATGACGGGAGTTATGAATTTGTGCAGTCCTGTTTTATGATGATGATTTATCATTTGTATTGCAGTCATGACTAGAGGCCTCAAGCAAGATCAGGGCCTCACAGTGCAAGTCACTGTATAAACATGTATTAGGAGACAGTCCTGCTCTGAAAAGATCACAAACAAAAGGTGAGAGGATGAACAGAAACACGGAGATGTGAAATGCAATACCCACTGTAACCTGAGGACAAGCAGCAGGGCAGGGAGCAGCAGCGTTCCTGTCCCCTGGCTCCTCCCTGCCCATGTCCACACCAGGCTCTGCCATCTGCTACTCCTCCCCATGTCCTCCTCTCCAGGGGCTGGCACCTTCCTGCCTCGCCGCGTCTCTGCCCGGGAGACACATCCCTCTCACCCCAGTGGGTGCTGCAGCTGCATGGCTCCCATGCAGCTGCTCCATCACTGCTGCTGCTGCGGCACTTCCAAAATTATTAAACTTCCATTATTTCCATAGAATCATAGAATTAAGGTTGGAAAAGACCTCTAAGATCATCAGGTCCAACTGTTAATCCAGCACCACTGTGTTCACCACTAAACCACATCCCCAGGTGCCACATCCACATTTTTTTCGAGCCTTACAGAGATGATGATTCCAGCACTTCCCTGAGCACCTTGTTCCAGCACTTGACCATACTGTCAGTGAAGATTTTCTCCCTCATATCCAATCTAAATCTCCCCTGGCGCAACTTGAGGTCATTTCCTCACATCCTGTCACTTGTTACCCTGGGAGGAGAGAGTGTTTTTTTCACCACTGAGCTGATAGTTGTCACTACCAGCAGAGTTGTTGGTTATCACCTCCAAAATGAGACCAGATGGCTTCATTTCTCTTCAGAGCACAATAAACAGGTAGCTTAAAATGGTTGTAATCTCATACATATAGATCTAAGATAACTTTGGTACAAGACTGACAGTGCACTAAAAAGCACAGAGCCATACTGTGGGACTGCTGCATTCTGTCTCCACTTATGAGGCTTAGACCTCACTTTTGGCTCTACCCAAACACTGCCCTTGCTTTGCCTCTGCAGTACTTAGGGGATAATTGGAGGGTAACATTTTTCCTCCTTTTGTAATTGTTATTGCACTTGGCACTATGACCAGAGCTGTTCTCTACATACAAAAATGCAGCTCACAGAGCATAACCTCAAAGATGGGTGTGTGGACTAGCATCAGCCCTGGGTTTATATGAATAATACACTGAACAATGCTTTGAAAATGTTATAGACCTAACACTCCTGTAAGTGCAAAACTATACAGAGAAGAAAAACGAGATGCGGGCTTGGTCTGAAGATTTTCAAAGAGGAAAAATCCAGAGCGTGCTTACGAAAAACTTGGTTATACCCCTTAGGAAAACAAGGAAATAAAAACACTGAGAGCTGCTCTGCCTCGCACTGCTCATAGGAGCACCAGTGCAGCAGTCAAGAGTAGGCAGACACACTGAGACGGCATTAGTGTGACAAGCAGGTAGCAAATTGAGGGGTTCTAGTGGGCTTACAGTGAGGGCTTACAGGAGACCGATGCTGGCTAGACTCCAAAGCCTGCTAGAAACAGCAGAAGATGCTGCTCCCAAAGAGCCTGGAAAGTGTGACTTGCATCTAAGGGCAATGGAAACATTATAGCACCAGCAAGGCCACTGCCAAAGTTATGTGGAGGGCAACCTGTCCTTCATCGAGCTTTTGTAACGAGGAGCTAGACAGAGAATGGCACAACTTGCAGCTCCAGGCAGATAGTCTGTCTTGCAACATCTGAGCCAATTTTTGGAGCTTTCATGACAGAGAGTGCTCACTCCAGCCAATATATCCTCCATCCACTTAAGAATAACCCGGTACCTGTGGCAGGTGGCACCAGGCAGACATTCTCTACCTACTCAATTAATCTTCAGCGCAGCTCGAGCACACAGCAAAGACCTGCATCACAAATACATCAAGGAGTGTTTGCAAGATGTAGGAATTTCTCTTTTCCTCTCACAACCAGGGAGAGTCCAGCCTTCCTAGCCCACCTGCATCTTTCCCAGGTGAGCTCCACAGTTTGCTCTGTGTCTAATTCCTTTCTTCATAACACAATTGAGCCTATGTTGATTAAACCTGCATGATATAGTCACCAGATAATGCCACAAGGAGTGGAAATTTCCTGCACAGATATGTTTATAAGGAGATTTTTTTACCACTTAAATCTTTTGCATGGATGCAAATAATGTCGCAGTAAGAAATTTATGATCTCATCCCTAGTAGGACCTTTGCTGCTGTTTAATTCATCCCCATTCTTTTTTTCTTTTTTCTTTTTTTTTCCCATCTTTTTTTCTCTTTCTTTTTAATTTAATTTTTGTAATTTTTATTCCTTCTATAAAACAGACACAGAAGTGGTGCTGGCCTTCCTCACAGTCAGACCAACCATCACCCTCGTGCCTCAGCACAGACATCACATGTGTCACGTGCTGCTCTATGCACCGACCAAGAAGCTGCCCCAGCCCAAAATGAATCATCAAACAAATGCACTTTCACCAGACAGCCATTTTTATGCCTTGTCTGTGTGAGATAGCTACTGACAATCCAGCAGTTCAGGCTGGTTTTCCTTTCCCTTTGCTGTCAGAGGTATGAGGCTGATCTAAGGTTCTTTAAGGGTGAGATGCAGAGCAAGTAGGACAATTTTATGGCACCAGGCTTTGCTACTTCCACTTCTCAGTGACAAAATCTGGTTCTGATATGGCATGTGGTCTGTAAAGCAGCTTGTCATCATGTTCCTTCAGGAAATGCGGTGGAGCTGAGCTGCCAGCGGGGCTCCCCTTCCGTGTCTGAAGCTCAGACACCCAGTCTGCCATGAGAACTCCCTCCTGAAAATGCATGGTAAATACACCAGCAGCATGAAGAGGTTTGGGGGTCAAATCAGCATAACTTATTTTTGTGGAGACACATCCCCATAAAAAGCCTGGCAGCTGCACTTCTCATAGGTATATTTACTAAACAACCTCAGGCTACAGCGTCAGCCAGCAGTGCCTTGCAGGCTGGATCACAGCTGACTCACCGACTGCAGTGGCACTGCAGGAATAAACATTATACCTGTGAGGTGGAGATGGGTTATTAAAGCCATAGAGATAACAACATCGCTCCTAAGTGGAGAAATTTAGTTCAGTGTATATTACTGTTAAATGGCAAAATTACAGTTGTAACAATATGGGGATGTAAATGTAACTGTGGATAACATAATGTAATCATTAAAATCCATATAAATTTTGCTCACTCAAATGAAACACAAGCGACTACTGCTTGACACCTGAAACATTAGCATAATATTCATGCCATATGGCTGGCATTTTCTGTTTCTTATATGTCACTCTTCATTCTTCTCAGCTGCTCACTAGAACTTGCCAGATAATATCTACACCGTTGCCAAAATGTCTAACAGCTGGTGTAGTACTGGTTAAACACTCTGTAGTGTTTCAAACTTTAGTGCTCCCATCTATGCACTAGAGAGCTGTTTCTTGGAGCAGATGTTTAAGCTTTGTTTTTAAATTAACTTCAGTCTGCTTTTGTGTTGGTGGTGTGTTTTTATGCTCCATCATGCTGCCGCCTTCTGTGAGATGAATGAGCTCAGCAGCATCCAACCTTAAAATACATCAACTGTCATGATAAACTCTGTGTTAAAAATGCAGCTCAGTCCACCTGTTAGCAGAGTTGGTGATGTCTTACATTTCCCTCTGTCCATGTGATCCTCCTTGCAGCACGGAGATGTGCATCTGCTCGATGCCCTCGATGCCACTGGCTGCTGGAGCCCTTCTCTGATTCAGAAATTGGCACAGAGGGTCCTAATGCCCAAATGAGGGATTCAAATCACAAGGTGGGCTGAAGGCTCCAGCACTGCATGGGCATGGTTTAGGGCTATGCCTGCCCCAGCTGGGGATTGGGCAGCAGGGTCTGTACCGGCACCCAGGCTTGCACCTGGAGTGGTCCTGAACCCCACCCTCAGCTTATAGGATTTGAGGCCACTCGTGGATGACTGAGAACAGGGGACACATTTTTGCCCCTGTAAATACCCCTTAAAACAGTCCTAATGACTAAATCAGGAATTCTCTAATGTCTTCTGCATGGAAATCAGTGTGAAATGTGCTCATGCTGAAATCCATGTAGCTGGATGATTTACATATTAAGATTTATGATGAGCCAGGCACATGAATGCTGTTGAATTAAACAAACATCCAATTTCATAACCAATCTGATTTTATGGATAACACATGCAGTTCCCTTGGGGCTGTGAGCTTAAAAGTCTGATTTACACCTTCAGAAAAGAGGATTCCTCACTTTTATTGCTTTTCTCTTCTTTTCCTGGAGACAAGGAGTTATCTTACCTTTGGCTGCTTCAGGTTCTCTTCCAATTGAAGACACTTCCCAGTTAAAACACTGGGTTGAATTTTGAGGCCCTGTGATAGAGGGCATTTATTGAGAAGGGGCTAGGATATCCATAAGTGGCCAGATGGCTTCTAAGGACAAAAATGGGGAAAGAAGAGTGCTGGAGAGAGGTGACCTCTGTCCAACCAGAAATGGACAGTTTTATCCTGCTAGGCTGCTTTACCTCATTTAGAAAATGACCTAATGCATGTCTTTTTTACATGGAGGCATTTTAATTTGGGTTACCTTTTGGCATAGGCCGTTCTTTCTGAGCCACGACTCCCCTGTTCTCGCTGCCATACAGGCACACAACAAAAAAGTCACAGCTGAGTGAATAAGCTTCCCATCTAACATGAGGCAAGAAAGAGAGGAATGGACAGGCAGAGAGTGTGGGTAGATATATAAGTTCATGCTATAGGCAGTGGTCTTAGCATACCATCACCAGCATCAGGCTATGCACTCATTTTTACCATGTGGGTTGCATAAACTCTGGATATTCAGGCTGCGGCTCATGCCTCTCATTTTCCTCTTCCTGCACATGCAGACCTGCTCAGATGGAAGAAGGGCCGGCAGAAGAGTTGTGGACTGCGTATGTCAAGAAGTAGATTTGCACAATTTTTATTCTTTGCAGACATTTCCGCTGCTATACTGTATCCCTGGAAATTATCCATCTTGGATAATAGATGGAATCAGATTAGAAACAAGACAAGATGCAATTATTCACAGAGGATGACTTGGATAAACTGGTAAAATGGGGCCTGCAGCTGGGGCTGTCAGTATTTGGTTTGTGTGCACAGAGGAATCACAGAGGATTTTATCCTTGGCATTAGCTGTAATAGGATAAACATATTTTCTGTTTATTGTAATACAGTCTTTTACCCATAACAGCTGGTATCACTTACTGCAATAAGGTGTTACCCGCATGAAGTCCCTAAGTTAAAAAAAACTACGAGAAAAATGAAAATAATCTTCATCTTTGATGAGGAATAAAGGCTTAGAGTACTTAGGCCAGAGTACCGCATCAGGCTGCTCATAAGGCCTTTTCAGTGCTCTCAGATACAGGGCAGGAACAAATGTCAGCCCACTCATTTCTTCATGAAGGCTCAGCTCTTTTCCTAAGGAAAAGCTTTCCATCACACCAAAGTTTGCAAGCTCGTTCCTGAAGTAGACAACCAGATGGGACAGTCTTAGTTCATTTAGGTGCTTGGTGCGTCCCTTAAAATGATTTTCTACTTCCTTAAGCATTTGGACACTGTTGGAAGCCAGGACATCAAGACCATACAAAAGGCATGATAGAGATGAGAACAGGGATGGTGTTGGGAGAATACTGCCCTGTTTTGCCTCTCAATTTGTGAATGTGATCATTGACGTCCAGGGTTTCAATTCAGAGGTAGGGAGCAAAAGTGAAAAACTTCTGCTAATGGATGTTCATGCTGGATTTTAAAATTTTTGTCCATAGAATCCATAGACCATTTTGTTGTAAATATTTCATTTTACACACGGTAATTGACACTAAAGATCTGGCACAATGCTGCACTCCTGAAACTAAAGATGTTGGTTATCAAACTATGATGTTCTGCTGCAAAAAGATTACTAAAAAAAATGACATAAGTAGATGTTCCTGGAGGCAAAACATGTAGTACAGTGCAGCTCATTACTAAGTAATGTAGCACACAAATGTGATTGTAATCCATAATTTTTACCACCACCTTGAACACAACTATAGCCAGCTTGTAGGGTCATACAGGTACCTGTACGACCTAGGCAACAAGTTCCTTTCAGCTCAGGCCATTGCAAATCTATCATTTGCAGTGTTCCATTTGTGTTCTTTAGTTTGTGATTGTGAATTATTTGATGGAAACCATTTCAGTGCAAAGGCAACCAGGTGATGCTTGTGACTGAGTGTCAGTCAGCAGGTCCGGAAATCGGTTTTGCATTTATTGCTGTTGATACTTCTGCCTCCTAATCAGGCTCATAATCAGGAGTGTATAATATTTACAGGGTAAGGATTTCATTCCTTGCAAGACTACCAAAGAAAGCCAACGCTGAGCATGGTGGTTGCGACACAAAGTTGTTAAATGTTTCTCTTATGTGCTGCTCAGGGCACCAGAGCCGTGTGGATGGAGCCCCTGCCAGCGCCCCACACATCCCCCCAGAGGCTGCCCCATGGGTCTGAGGTTAGATGGCACTGGATGCCCAGTGTGCCAAAACAACCATGTGTACTTCAACTCGACACGGCCTGCAAAGTGAAGTACGGAGAAATAAAAACAAGAAGAAAAATGTGCTGTTCTTTTTGATTTTATTCCTTTCCCTCTCTGTTGTTTTACTACAGCATGTCAATGCCTTCTGCTGACATGGGAATCTGTAGAAGGAGCCAAGTTTATTGTGCTCTGTAGAGGGGGCACTGTGCTCTGGTTTAGGGAATCAACCTTCTTTTCACTGGGAGTATTTCTAAGACCTGATTTAGAGAGGCTGAAAGGCTGAAATAGTTGTCTGTACCAAGCCTAATTTTTATCATGGACTTTATCGAAACTTTTGTAGAGACTTTTTAACACTTCATTTCTCAGAACTCCTCATAAGACTGGCATACTTCCTCCAGCTTCATAATGTCAGAAGCAATGACTTAAAAGAAAATCAGTCGAAGCAACCCAAAGAACTCACTATTTAAAAAATTCCGGGTTTTTTTTTTCCAATACTTCTCTAAGAACTATTTTGCTGAATTTTAGCGCAGGAAAACTGCTGTTGTGTATTTAAATTTCTTAACTAACATTTAAGGTTTTCACTTGGCTGACACTTCTTGGCCTTGCATTAATCTTGGGATTGTTTCACAAGAGACCCAGGGAACACCCACTGATAACAATGTCAAACATTCAATGTATTTACTGAACGTTTCCACTTGCTTGATCATTAAGGCATGCCTTGGGTATGAGGTCACCGATGTTGTGTAAGTGTAGAATTTATGGGGTGATTTGAACTATAGGGGAGTCCTGACATGTTTTTGGCAAATACTGTCAGATAGCATGGACTGATGCCACTCAGAATTGTAGCTCTGGGATATGATCAGGTTCTAGCATGAACATTTTGCATTAGAATTCAAATCTTCTGATTGCAGAGAAGATGGGAAAAAGGTTGTTTGAACAGACCATACATACACGGGAGGAACTTTTTGCTAGAACACATTTTCTTGCCTGTTAAAAGAGATTAATTAAACATTAAATCTTTTGTCAAACAAAAATGAAAATGTAGTTTGAGAAAATCAGAGGAGAAAGCTTTACATCAATGCAGCATGCAATCATTGTGCTCTCCTTTTTAATCCTTCCTTTAAGCTGGAGAGAGCAGCAAAGGACTAAGTTAAGAAGGCAGCAGTGAGGCAGATTCAGCAGCAGCTTCGGCTGTAACCAAGTCTGGTCTTCCTAAACTGTATTAACAGGTTTGCCAAAGGCTTTCTAGGAGCCTTGCAGTGCCTATTCCTGGCCTGTTTAAAACTCATTTAAAAAATGAAAAAAAAAATCTTCAGTTGGATATTAGATCTTTTCGATATACTGATGATGACTTTGGCTGCCTTAATTTGCCGCTTCTCTGTTTGTACTGTTGTGAGAAAAACCTAAGACTTGGAGTACTTGATTGAAACCAAACGGGAACAGGATCTGGACCTGTGCAGCTGCTGACTTTATCACATACCTGCCGCCTGAATTTTTTGACGCTGTTTTTCTTCCAACCTCTTGCTTTACATGTTTAAATTACAAGCTCCTTCAGACTAGGTCCATTTCTCACCACAGATTTATAGAGTCTGTCATCCATGGTTGTGCTGCAAGACAAACAACCACGAAGGCTGCAAAGGAGAAGGCTGACACTCCTGCGGGAGGTTTCAGCAGGTCTATTCCACTTTGTCTAAAACATTGAAATAAGGCCACTTCTGGTGTTGTGCACATTTTAACCCTTTGCAAAGACCCTTTAACATTAGTCCCTCTAATTGGACTTTGTTTCATTATCTGAACTTTTTCCCTTAACTTTTAAGAAATCGTGTTGTTGGCTGGTGGCCAGGTGTGAGAGACCACAAGTAAATGAACGGCATTTCAGCAGGGGTTCAAGAAAGAAATACTCTCCTGGTATTGAATTAGACTGTATTTCTTCATCCCACCTATAATATAATGGAAGGAGATGGAATTAAAACCATAGAAAGTAGAATAAAAGGTAGAAGGAAGGAGAGATTCTAGGAGTTCCAGTACATATTTGAAAGATAAAAACTAAACAAGACTAGCTGCTCTGCGGACAGGGATTTTCATAAAAGGGGCAGGGCTGAGACACAAAATACTAGATTTGTCACATATTTGATAGAGATCCCTAGCAGAAATATTTTTAAAGGATTCTTAGTGGAATATGCATAGGATGATGTTAAGGAACAGTCCTGCTTTTGATATGCAACATTCATGGAGCTCCCCAGTTTTTGGAAATATGCTGTCTAGCCCTAGGAGTCCACTTCTTACAGGAAGGGCCTTTGAATAAAGTTTCAGAAATTCCTGACCCAGCCCCTAAAAGATTGCTTTTTAAAAACAACTTTTTTTTACATGGGATAAATGGGCAAATACTGTGATCTATTTTCCTACCCTTATTTCTATTTAATCTTTTGTGTTATCTGTTGGGATAAGGACTCTCCTATGACATAGAAAGGACAATCCGATTTTCTGTGGAAAACAAAGAACAAAGTCTTCTGATAAATAGCACAAAAATTGCTTTGCTTTTTAGGCAGGCAGCATTCTCCGGCTGAAAGACTTAGATATTAGAGCAATGAATGTATTAGTGTAGTGAAGCTGACATTATCAGGTGTTGTATATGAGAAATGTCATTTAGGAGTTGTCACACAGCTATTATTCAGAGACTGTTCAGAAGAACACAGCACATCATTGTGACTGTCACGGCGCTCGCTGCAACCACCAAACAACCAGGCATAGTTAAACAGAGCATTTCTTTCACTTTCAGGGCAAATTACACTTATGGTTTATTTATGTGATGGATTCATTGCATTTAGGCATCCTCTGTAAGTGTTTTATGACAGCTCTGGTGGCACAGACCTGCGACTCGGGGCCAGTCAAGTGGGATGATGGATGGATGGATGGATGGATGGATGGATGGATGGATGGATGGATGGATGGCAGCTGACTGGGGAGCAGACCCCCTGCACTTCCCCAGTGTGGAGGGTGGGGAGGATGAGGTTTTGGGTAAGGAGGTGGGGGTGCTGACCCTCCAGCTCCAGTCCATCTCTCTCACCTGCCAGCAGTTTTGGAGGACAGGGTCAGGCGACTTTAGGCAGCATCCCGACCCTGATTCCAGACAGGATAGGAATCCAGGAGCTTCCATAGCTGCTCGCACATTGCTGCCTCACCCCAGACTCTGGGGCTGGGACTCTTACTGTCCTCTGTCCCTGCAGCATCTTATACACACTCAGATGTCTCTCTCCAGCTGCACATCACTTGGAGCAAATTGCAATTCTTCCCTGGGCTTCCCCAACCACAGCTGTTTACACAGGTATTTAAATGCACACCAAAGAATGAAAGTCAGCCCTAGATTTAGGATTTGATCAGACACTGTTGTCTGAATCCCTCCTAACATTCTTAGGTCACATACTGCATTCAGTCTACCAAGCCTTGATCCTCTAATCTCTCCACACATTGAACTTCCATTGACTTTAACCTGCCCAGCCATATCTTTTAAAGCCAATCTCCCTCAGTTATTGCACCACGTGAAGCCCCGCTGGACCTCTAAATCTTTCAAGAGGTTTGTAATTTGGTACATTCCCTTAGGAAAACTTGGAAGGGGTCCAGGGAACAAGGCTAATTTAGGAGACAGGAGAATATGTCTTCTGAAGAAATGGCTCCAAGACCTTAACATGTTGAGCCGTGAAAAAGGAGCAGGTGAGATAGAATTTAATTACAGTGTACAAGTACCTAAGGGTAGAACACAGAATTAGGTCTGAATCTCTAGCAAAAAGGTAAAATATGAGGTCAAGGGCTGAAATTGAAGTGTATATCTCTCAGCAGAAGGCTTCTCTGTATATGTAATAATCTGGTAGACAAGGTAGTGGAAAGTGGTAGTAGATGCAGGAACCAATTTATTACCACTTCAGTGTGACCAGGTGGCCCTGCTGATGGTTCTTGCCAGTTTTAAGTGGCCCTTTTTCGTGGTTTTTGGTGTTTCAATCTAATGTGCTATTTTGGGGGGCTTCTTCAAAGCTGAGCTTCTGGGGATTAAAAATAGAGGCAATACTTAAAGGCTAACAGTTAAGAAATATGTAGCTTTTTTCTCATTAAATGCTTTGAAGTTTATGTACATAGTAGGGTAGGTCTGGAAAAATGGCATCACTCCTTCTATGGTCTGGTGCTGCACAAGAACACAGAAAATACTGTGCAGTTCTGATGAGCTTCTGGCAGGTGAAAAGTAAGGTTTCTGTGACATCACAAATAGTAATATGGTACTGACAGAAATGGAAATTCCACCCTATTAATACTTATGCAGTGGGGGAAAAATAAAAGATCCAATTTGGGAGCTGAGCACATCATGGGAAGTATGAACTTAAGCTTCCTTTAAAAAAAAAACAAACAAGGTATCTCTCCACTAACTTGCAATGGTTTGTGTGTAAGTTTTTGAATCAGTTTGTGGAGGGAATGGCTCAGTTTCAGCTGGTGCCTCCAACTGTGAAAAATGCCAGGACTTGTGGAAGCAACAGGGACATTGTTCTGCCCTTTTGCAAGCTGAGTAGCTTCATTTTCAGCCACTTCCAATCACTTAATCATCTACTGATGAAAAAGCTACTCAGAGAAAAGGTTAATGTGAGATTTAAGTTGGATTTATAGGTCATCAATAAGCAAGTTATTTTAGGCAGCCTACACCGGTGTTGCAAGTTTCCTAAACAACGTTCAGAGTTGATTTATTCACTCCACCAGAAGTGTGAGAAAATAACGAGTAAGGCAGCAGTTCTTTCTGCCGATATCGCTGTGTACATTCTGCCCAGTTATTTTTTTTAATGGCAAACATCCCATTAACAAGTTTGACAGACTAATCCCAAGACTACAGCACCTGTAGATTAATTGGGGATGGGACGTGCCTAGGACTGCTACATCCTTCAAAGGTCCCTGCTGAAGTACTGAGACTTTGATTGCTTGCCGTAGCTTCTCAGAGGACTGTGCCGGTCCCCCCTGGCAATGGAGATGTGACAAGCTAAATCAAGTGCTCCCAGGAGATCACATCTGGTCTCTCATGGTGCAACATGTGGTTTTGGGCTGGACAGTCCTGGTGAGATTCAATTGGGCAGCAAAGATAACCTGTCAATAGTTTCATCCTAAACTCCTTCTGCTGTCCCTGGAAAGAGACAGATTCTTCTAACATGCAGCTCATTTTGAGGAAAACAGTGAAAACTGGTCACATAGACTGTGCCTAACAGGCCCTGTTCCCAAGCTTGGATTATGGAGTAAGTTTTGAGTTAGGCCCCTGGAGTCCTTTTATAGATTATGTTTGCAACTGCAGGAAAGATTAATCCCAGTAGCCATAATTGCAGCCACCCAAACTCAACAGTTTTGTCCTCTCTGAGACTTTCCTTGACACTTCTATCCCAAGACAGTGTAAGTTAAACTGAAAAAACCTGAGGCTGGTAGATGACAATTTCAGTTTTCAATTTTGACCATTCATGTTAATTTTCTAGAGCAGAGACTATTTTCTCTAAGGTTTGGACTGGTGCATAGCAGAAATCATAGACTAGACCTTGCAATTTAACATTTCAAAGTATATTTCACTGCAGCTCAGGATGGGAACAACTTTGTTAATTTCTTCAAAACAGAAATTCCTGAAAGAATTCGTATTAAAAAATACTTTCTTCTAAAATTAGTTTCTGTTATTTCAGAAAATGCATTTTATCAATGCTGGCAAAATGCTTCCCAAAACAAATTTTAAAAAAGGAGCTAGAGTATTTGACCTATTATAATTGTTTGGTTTGGTTTGGTTTGGTTTGGTTTGGTTTGGTTTGGTTTGGTAGGCAATCATTTTTCTCACAGTTCCATGAAAAGAATATATTTTTAATAAATAGCCTTTGAATAGCTTTAATTTTTATGCCATCCCATCTCCTCATATCTTTCCTCAGCCGAATGTTTTAGCTATGTAAAACCCCTACTACATCTAATTTTTTTTTGCGGCTCAAATTGATTCATTCCCGGTGTGCACTAGTCAATAAAATGAATAATGTGGCAATGATAATTTTTACAAAAAGTTCAAAGTATTTCTGTGGATTGTTTTATTATATTATATATCTATAAAATCCAGTTATATTAATCAACTTTAACAAAATACAACTAGACAGCAGAGCCATAAACATGCCAAACCAAGACTGTGTGAGTCTCAGCAGAAGACACACCTCAGCAATCTGTTTTGCTCTGATTCAGCCAGTCATTTGGAGCAAACCACCAACTGTATTTAATCCTTTGTTGGTGTTGTGGTTGTTCTCTTTGGTGTGGTATCATCTGAAGAACTGTCTTTAGTAACTACAGTAAATAAGAGCTGAGTAGCTAATGGAGAAAAATAATATCTCTGACCAAGAGATTTCTCATGGAAGAAATTCCAGACTCAGTTATTACAGCAAACAGTTCTCTTTGACCATATAGTTTATTTCACTCAGGAAATTGTTTTATGTTAAGGTAGCAAAAGAAGCTTGGTGAGGACATCTTTTGCCAAAAAAAATCTGCATCTCTCTGGAGAGTAGTTTTCCAGATTTTTTTTTTTTAAGACCGAGAATTACTTCACAGGATGCTCTGAGGGTAAAATTCAATCCTGTTTTTAGTAACACATTAAGTAAGATGAAGAGTAAAATGTACAGGTTTTGTCTTTAAATTTGATGTAATATTTAATTCCAAAAGTTTTAAGGTGCAAAATATTCTAGAAATTATATACACAGCCTTTTTTTCTTCTGTTTCCTCCGTGGTCTTTCCTTCATAATTGTGATACTTATTTAGTTGAGTACTTTATGAAATCTTGGAAAAGAGGCACTAACATAGAAAATGCCCTTGAGTAGACTGAATTGTCTTCATTTGAATGAAGGGGGTTTAATTAATTTCTGGCTGAGAATAAATTATTTTTTACTCTACAAAATAGATTGAAAATCCACTTAGAAGAAAGAATGATGTTAAATACACGACAGCAAACTGTGGGGTTGCATTGACCTATCAAAAGTTTACAGACAGTTACTGTAGGTGGCTGAAGCAGTTTGAACGAATAAAACCATCCAAATCTCACCTAAGTCAAAATTGCATAAAGAAGCATAAGGCAGTAACTAGCTAAATGGTATTCCCATAACATCACTGAAAATATTTTCATCTATATTTTGAAATTATACTTTGCTTCTTGATTCCACCTGGATTTAGAATGGCCAAACCCCCTAGAACATCCTCATGTCTTTAGTACTGAGGCACAACTCAGTAATGCTTTCATGGATTTTTTTAAATGCTTTTTAATGCTTTTTAAAAATTATCCTGGATGTCACTGTAAAATTAGCATTTTGTGATGTGTCAGTATTTCTAAAGCCTTCAACCAGCCTCATGAGCTTCTAGGGGCTCACTGGGCAATATTTGTGTTTATGTATGCCCATCACGATCTGCCTTCTGTATGGTCATTTGTGCTTTCCATAGCTCTTTGTGCCGTGCCACGTTCAGAGTTATAGGCTCTGGGTTCCTTGGGCAGGGACTCATTCCTGTGAATTTACTGCACTTCACACAATAAAGAACAGGTTCTTTATGTGGCACCCTGGCTCTACCACAACATAAATAACATTTTTTTATATTGGCACAACTCCTTTGAACCAAAGGAGGAGTCACGGAAAGAGGCAGTGGAGAAGCAGAGATTTCATCACTTTAAAATCATGTTGTGTGAAGCATGTCTTTCTGTAAGATGTTATCCAGGGAAAGCAAGAACAGTATTTTGAGAATTCTAGTGATATTTTTTATTCCACATCAGCCGACTACTAAACACATTCTGGATCTTTTAATGTATTGACACAGCAGCAAAAAAAATATCCTGCCTTAGGCCACATTTTTTAAGCCACAGATCCAACTGCAGATATGATGCTTTTAGTAAATTGACAGGGGGAGCTGTACAAGTGGTTTAGATGATTCATATTATTCCTCTGGGCAAAGTCTCAACTCAGAGTTCTCTGAGTCAGCTTTGGTGTTCTCTTATTGGGAGACAGAGCATTGTTAGAAAACACCATTCTGGGGCTAAAGCAACTCTTCTGTTATAAAAGCCCTCTGGCACTGACAAATGTTTAGCTCCCTTTAATAGGGAAGCTCCCTATGCACGCCAGCTAAACCCAGTGTGTTGCTTCTGAGTCATCTTTGCATCAGACCTTCATTTCTGAATTTCTGCTTTAAGTGCTTTAAAGCACCAATTAACTCAGCTTCTACACGGCCCTTGCTTTTGATCCCTGGGTTTGTCAATGCCGCCTGTTCATTGGTTTCCATTCTGGTTTCCATCTGAAAACAGACCTGCTCACTTGCCTGGCATGGACACTTGGGCCTGGTGACTGCAAAGACTTGGGGCCGGTGGCTCGCAGTGCTTTGGCCCATATGCCCCCGTCCCTTGGCAAGACCTGCCCAGTGACCTGTGCTTAGAGCAGCCCAGGCTGTAAATAAAGCAGGACCTTCTTTCCTGGGAGCAGATCTTCTGCTTAATGACATTCATGAACTCAGAAGACATGATGCTCTAGTGGCAGCAGCAGAAGAGGCTTCTCATTGCCCAGGAGCTGGAACATTTGCTTTCTAGACCCACTGTCTTTAACTCTGCTCATACCTTTCAGGAAAGTCCATCAGCCACCAGGCTTCAACATCCTCTGCATGGCACAATCCTCCTGCCAGCAACAAACACTACTCTGAAAGGGAGATGAGATTCACAGGGCTAAACCTAGTGAGCAAGATGCTACTGGGATCTTTGGCCTGAGAGTCCCAGGCCCTGCTCCTTGCTCCCACTTACCTATTTTTTGCAGTTTATTGGTGACACTGAGGCTCAGTCTTTCAAGATGGGCTGAGTTATGGCTCCACATGCAACTGTAGAGCAAGAGCTCACCCATTCTCTGACCAGTGCCAGATCACTTAAAGTAACATATAGTTCAAAAATATCAACCTTTACCCTAAATCCAAGGCATTTCCAGCTCTCTGTGAAAGCAAGGCTTCATCTCAATCCACGTGAGCCGTCCCCAAACCCCTCTTTCTCTGTACTAGACAATTCTGTCCTTGGGCCCTTTCCTTTGGACTTTTTGCTCGCTTTGCAAGTCAAGACGGACAGGCAGAAGGCCTCATAACAGATGCTGCTCACGTTCAGCAAGTTGACAAATGCATGCTCCAGGCACCTCCAGAGTCAAGCAGCTTGGCTTGCTGAAGGCAGGTGTGCCTGGGCTGCCTCCCACCTGGCTCTGGGCTACCCTGAGAGCTGTTTCTAGAGCCGATGGGGGATCGTGGGCCATGGGGCAGCTCCCTCCTGCCTGCCCAACCAAGGCTACACGGAGAGTCCTGTCCCTGCTAGCAAAGTATCATTCGCTGCAGAGCATCCACCAAGAGAAGGGAAGCATCAGGAGCACCAAGGTGTTTGACATAAATAGGACAAAGGGAACCTGAAGGGGTTTCTCTGCATCACTAGTGGTCAGTTGAACTCTGCTGTCCCAGCCAGCTCCGCAGGCCAGAGACACTTCTAAGCTCCTCTGCACCTCTGTGGGGAGTGGATTTGTCACATATCTTTTGGAAGAGATAAAAATTGAAGGCATTTAATTTAGCCACTGTTTCTGGCGAAGTGTAGAAGCACCTAGTGTTTTGAAATTCCTAAGTCTCATACCAGCTGTTACAGAGTGAGAGGCACTCAGCATTGCTGAATTCACAACAACAGGCACACAAACATGTGACTACTTATCTTCACTTGTGTACTTCTGTTTGTCATAAGCTCCTCAAATATGCATTAGCGAGGCACACCCCCATATGGAAAATGTTGTGCAAAATAAAGCTATTGAGTTTTCTAGAAACAAGTGGAAAAGGAGAATTCAAAGATCTTGAAATTAGTATAATTTTATTTCTTTAATTACCTGTTCTTCAAGTACCTATCAGAGCAAACTGAAATCTTGCCACACAAATGTTTGTTTGAGATAAAATGGTGTTTGATAAAGAGCATTTACACTAATTGCCATGGCCATGTGTGAACAGAGTACACATGCTTGAGGGGGCCTTCCTTGTTGTCTTTTTAATACTCCTTAAAATGCAGCTTTCACATGCCTGGTAGGCATTTCTACAGTAGCATTTAAACTGTCTCTGAAGAATTGCTTTCATATACACTATTTGACTTGATACCACTATATAAAAACTCTCCCCAAACAAATCCTGGAGGTTAGTAGTCCCAGTATTTTATCTTGCTTGCATAGGTTGAGGTTCATAACTGAAAGAGTTCTTTTGGACACCTAGAATACTGACACTGTCTTCAGCCTGAAGAATGCAGATGCATGGTGGCCACTGCTGCTTTCCCATACATCTACATCGTATACGGAAATGGAGTGTGGTGAGGGGCTTTGTAGCAGTAAACACATAGCAGGTAAGCTCTATGGCAGTCTGCATCTTGCTCTGAGAAGAGGAAACTCAACAGTATTTCAGGCAAAAGCTCATAAAAGCCTTCTACTTGCCTGTACCCTCACAGGTATTGTGTTTATTCAGGGTACTTTCAAATATCTTTGGAATTGTTTATGCAAGTTAACATTTCTTTACTTAGGTGAAGGTCATCTATGACAAGAATTTATTAAAAATTTGATGCTGCCAGGAAGGTACTGCATCAAAATTAAAGGGAAACGTAACCTTTTGCAAAATTACACAACTGGATGTACATAACTCACACAGAAGCGACGCTAATTACTTAGCAGGCAGTCAAAGATTAACATGCCTTGTTTCACCACTGCCTTTCCTGCACTGCCGCGTCCTTGGTTGCCTGTCTCGTGTGCAGGGTGCAGCAGGAAACCCCAGGCTACAGAATGGTAGGGACGAGGCACTAAAATCCATATGGTAATATACATTTTCAGCGGGAGCAAGGTGAAGGTCTGTCAAGCAGCTCTCGGTCTGGTACTTGTCAATCTCTCACTGCAATGGAAACTCCTAGGAATCTAAATTCATGACAGCCTTCCTGATGATTTAAAGGGATGACAGTAGTGCAATATAGCAAACACATGGGGAGTACATCCCAGGTTGTCTATATGCAGAGTTCTTGACTCAGTATTTGCATATGTGCGAATATTCCACTAGCATATGAGATGTTATGTTTTAAGAACATAAATATGCTAAAATGCAATGGAAAAAGGTTAATAAGTATGTTAAGTTGTGAATATAAGGAATTTTAGAGTGGTGTTATAATTTTCTGTGTATTTGTACACAATCTGACTCTGATCATGGTAGTTAATTTTCTTCTGCTGGAGCAACTGAAATTTTAAATTATTAAAAATCTTCATTTGTCCATTTATTTGTTATCATGCAGCCTATTTATTGAGCTGAGAGCATGGTTCTTCTAGGGCCTGTTGAAGCCTTGAGGATCTATTTTTTGGGGAAGTGGCACAGCTTATTTTCCCCTTACTGATGTCCTTGCGTTGTTTCTACACAGGGCTCTGTTTTTCCCCAGGAAAGACTGAAAGTAACTCTACTTTTCACTGGTTTTGGGCATCATCTCGCAGAGTGGTGCTTGACTAAAGCAACACAGCCCTGTGGTTAATAATACATGGTGCTTCGTGGCTGCAGGCACTGCCACGTGTTCGCATAACTTCTGGCGATGAAAGATGAACAAGACCGATTCCATGTCCCCCCACCAGCAAAAAGCATAAAAACGGCTCATTTACTGCAGTTTAAAGAGGGAGAGAGGTGGCAGCGAGAAACCTGTCAGCAGTAAGTGCCCTGGCGTGGGTGGCCAGAGGCAGGGACATTGCTGGTTCCTTGTCATGGCCACTCTGCCTGCTGTGGGTGGTTTGCAATTTATGCCTGGACGAGGTGTGCAGGGAAGTCTGTATTTCATACAGCTGCTTTGCCCTGTCATCACTTTGGCTTGGGGAGCCAAAGCTGCATTAGTTATAGTCTTTTACCATTTTTAAGCTTCTTTTAAGAACAGTGAGGACTAAGCGTATAAAAAAAACAGCCAGAGAGAGATTGAAGTTTTGAAATCAGAGCATTTACTGCTAGACAAATTTTCCCTTTAGAGAGATACAGTTTAGAAGTGGATGACATTTTACAAAAGGAAAGGCCTGTAGCTTTTTGAAGATCAAGCCTCCTCATATATTTAGTGATAAAAACATCAAAAACGTTAGCCTTAAACTATATGGAGCATTAGGGTAGGAAGGCACTGAGTGCTTAAACTTGGAGCATTTGTTCTACCATTTATTTGAGCAGAGAGGTAATAAAACTGTCAAATACTTACTTCTTTTTATACTTCTTAACTAAATATTACCAACGTGGTGATTACTCCTCATTGTTAAAATGAGACTTTATATCTAGCACTACAAATACACACTAACACTTTAGACTGGTATGATTTACAGTGACTGAGCTTCATGAAAAACTGGTCTTTAACTCCCACTAAGATGGCACGGGCATCCTCAGTCATAACAGAGTCTCTGTAAAAGTACGTGCAATATGCACAGATGAACACACTCACATTTGTTATGAAAGAAGATTGAAACTGAATTTGTGGCACTTTTGAAACTCAGTCAAAGCAGCTAGTCTTTTTTTCTTGTCACAAGGGGGGAAAATGACTAATTTTGCTACTCTCTGATATCTGAATTAATGACTTACAGCATTCTGAAGGAAAGAAAAATCTCTCTTACATTAACACGGAACTTTGTACTTGTAAAAATTAAGATGAAACACACCATCTCTGTCAGAGATTCATTTATTTGAATAAAGTTGCAGAGGCCCTTGCCTGGCCAGGAGAGGGTGTTGATCATTTGATTTAATACTCTTATGCTGTGTGGAACTGGACATAACCAGTCTGCTTGTTTAAGGGACTCTGTAACAGAATTTGCATCAATATCATGTTTCCATGGAAATCAGATTAATTGAATTTCATGTTTGCGTGAGCCTCATCCTGCCAGGCAATTTACATCCCCTTTGATTAAGATTTCTACTTATCTTCAGTTTTTATGTTTAAAGGTTGGAAAGAAATGGCTTATATAGGAATGAAAAACTAGAAAAAGTTAAGAAATAAGTATCCTGCACTTCTGCTTTATATAGCTGTTAGACTGTATATAAAGTGTTTCAGGTATTTTTTTTCTACTCCAAATTAATTTTATTCAAAAAAATCCAGCTCTTTATCTGTGGACTACACTTCAGGTGTAGCAGACCCTTTAAAATTTCTAGGAGCATCCGCTAGTGGATTGCATAGTTTTTAATGATGGGGTGTTTATTTGCCTCTTTGTTCCGCAAAGTCATGTGGAAACATCCCAGGCAGTTTCATTCTGCATAGAGGAAAGATGTCATGGGTGGAGAAAATCTGAGGAAATCTCACAAAATAGCATAAGAAACCAAACCTATGAAGACTCCAGGGAATAGCTTTGAAAATGACCTCTGAACTTGGTATACAGCTATTGCAGGTATCATGGAAAGACCTGAGTTACTCTTTGGATACCCCAAAAAAAGGTGTATTACAGCAGTGTGCCTCAGCTCCACTGCCTCATTATTTGTGAGACCTAGGCTAGGAAGCTTAGAGCTAGTTTAGATATTTTTAGACTACATTTGTTAAACCACTTGAAATGCTTGCTTGAGTTTATCCAAAAAGGAGAGCTGTTATTTGATAAAAAGTGACCCCTTCCATGGCGAAGGAACATCTGATACCATAAATCTCTCTAATTTAGCAAGCACAAGAAGTCACAGTAAGTAGAAATTTCGAAATAAAGAACTGAGACTGGAAAACAGATGACTGTAACTAATTATTGGAAGATCTCAAATAACAGGAGAAGAAATAACCTAAAAGCGGAAAGGCAAACATAGAATTTGTTAAAAAGAGCTATTCAGGCCACAAATATGCACCTTGGCTTAAGAAACACTTCCTTTTGTACCTAAATAAAACTTTGAGCATCTCTAAAGCAGCTGTCATTAAGTATTGCTGGATGTTTTTGTATCTAGGAAAAAAATACAAAACGAAACTTATGCCCAAATATAAGAATTTGAAAGAACTATGAGATTCTGTCAAATTAACTGAATACTTAGTAATATAATTTTAAAAATCACATGGGGGGGGAGCAAGAGATAGAAAGGCTGAAAATATTGAAGTACTCATCTGAGCACTTTATGCTTGAACACTTCTTCCTTCTGAGAGCTTTGAAAATTAATCAAAAGGAGTAAATATCTCCCAACATAAATGATCTTTTTGTTTTATTTTGTTTTGGTTTTTTGATTAAACAAAACTGCATGAGTTATCCATCAAAAATATGTTGGTTTGGAGGGAAGAGTTCTTGTACCAATAAGTGTTACTTGACCAAAACTGTTGGAGTGAGATTCATTTTGGCCTTTCTGAACATAGAGATAGGGATCACAGGAGGTTCCTCTAAAACAACTTTTCCTCCCTCTGAAATAACTGATCTTCATTGCAGCTGACACAGTCCTCCCTTGCTGCTCTTTATATCTCGTGGACCCAGCAGGTCTCAATAGGAGGGGCTGCCCTGCAGCACAGCCTTTGTAGTAATTGACATTCATTGCAGGGTCACCATTTCTTTAGAATTCATTACAGACACTGATTAGAGAGGGTGATAAAGACATTGCTGGAGATAAAAACCGATCTTGGACTGGGAAAAAAAAAGCATGCAAAGTAGCATTTTAAATGGATGCATCTCTTTAATCTATTCATTGCTGATATTTTCATACACATGGTTTAGTGGTATTAGATTCAGAAGGTGTAGCAGAGGCTTTAATTTGCTTCAGTTCTGGTCTAATAGGCATAAAGACACCAGAGGATTCTGAAATACTGAACTCAGAGGTACTCTGACAAACCTTTGTACTCATAATAACAAGAGCTGGTGTGAGCTTATACAATTTAAAACTAATTGCCCAGCCAATGTGCTCATTACCATATTGATGCAGTTCATAAATCAAAGCCCTGCCTATTCAACCTGTTTACCAGTCTTGCATTAAGCAGCGCATTTCAACTGAGAAATGTAGCATGTTGCCAAAACACTGCAGAAACTTTGTAAGACTGACAGGAGTGCAAACCTGGGGAGCTGAAGTGCCACAAACCTGGCACTAAAGTGCTTGTTCTTGTTTGTTTTCTGATTATGTTCTGATCCAGCCTTGAAAGTTTCCCTAATAACGTACTGGAGCACAGAAACAAGTCCTTAAGCAGCAGGGAGCTGCTGGCAATTTTTATCAATTTGGCTTCCTACAGCAGCTTCTTTGCCTAACCAGGAGACTAACACACACTTCTTTTTGGAAGCAATACGGTACTTATGCCAGCTGAATTGAGGTGCATACATTAAGAATGCAGGCTTTTTATACAGGGAAAGAAGAGATTAAGGTTCTTAACCAAGAATCCTAAGTTAGTCATCAAAATTAGGTGCCTGAAGTTAAATTCTTTGAATAGCCTACTAAGGAATCTGAAAGTACAATTCATCTGCCTAAACGAGTGCCTACCTGCAGGTGCCAAGCAGTGCCCCTGAGATGCCCGGCTGTCCTATGACATCCACACAGTAGGTATGTCAGAGGAGTGGAGGAGATTCGCACCTGTCTGAGCTGGCAGCTGAAGGCCAAGTGGGCTAGTTTAACATGTCTCAAAGGGCGTTAGAAGCCTGTTTTTAGGCAGTTGAATTTTCCCCTATTTTTCCTTCAGGTATTCAGCCAGCTGGCCTAGGTATCAGAAACAATCAGGTCTTGTAAACAGGATTAATGAACTTGGGCAGGGTTCAGAAGCTACAGGGGTCTGGCTGCTTCCCATTCTCCAGGCTGGCTGGTTTCAGACCAACTGAGGCAACTCTTACCCCAAACACCAGTGTCCTGTGAGTTATTTTTCTCTCTGTACTTTGCTCAGAAAGCATCAAGAGAGATGTATTTCTATGTGGTTTCTCCTGGAATTAGTGTAGCTGCTCCTGGTGGCTGCTGGGGCGTCTCTGTCCCTGTGCCAGGCTTTCACCTCTGTGCTGGCCATGGCCACAGGTGGCAAGGACAGGGGTGCTGAGCAAGAGTCAAGGCATCGAGATTACTTTGAAGATCAGGACCAGGACTTGAAATTTAACTTGTTTGTGTAAAGGAAGCTTGAAGCAGAAGCACTGCACTTAAGAGTTACTGAAGGGTGTTGGAGCTGTTGGGGGAATTCAATAGATTATGGGAAAACCAGGAGCTTGGAGGGATGTAGGGGTTTACTGAAGATTATTTGTTTATCCCTGTTTAAGAGAACCCAGTTCAGGGGAAAAAGTGCACACATATCTAATGAAATGCAACTCTCTTCTACAAACAATATTAGCAAGAAGAGTTCATCCTATTAAAACAAGTGCTGACTTCAGTCATGATGCCTGAGGAAGCCTCAGTCTCTTATGTTCTTTGTGTAAATTTAATCATGACAATTAGTAAATAAAACATTTTTTATGGATGGAAGATGTGATGTGATAAAGACAAAGCTTTAGTGATAAAGAAATTTGGATTCCAGCTTACAACTCTTCTGCTGGATGTGTGGTCATGGTAGATGCAAGCATCCAATTCTTTATATGCAGATTGTGGATAATAATGGTTAAAGTGAAATTAAACTAAACTGATACCTTCTCATGAAGGCACCCAAGACAGTGATATGTTTTTCTTTTTCAGAGAGGGAAGTAAATTTAAAGAACTTAACTTCTTTCATTTTAAGGATTTATGAACCATACAAAAACAGACCATACCAGTGTCTGACCCTGTGAAATGCCAAAATAACTGCTTTTGGCTGCTAGCGGGTGTCACAGGTTCAGCAGACATTTCTCAGAGGGATATGTGTAATTTTGGAAGACACTTGCAGGCTGCTGTGAAGGAGAATTTTTTGCTGCTAAACCATTCTGAATAGAGAAGAGCTAAACATAAAAAAGAAAACCAAAACCAAGCTGCTTGTTATTTATCTAACTTGTAGAGTGAGAAGTGGTTGTCTTAGGTCATTTCTCTTTCATGAGCTTAAAAAAAAAAAGATATGAATAGAACTATCTTTATGTTATCCTAGACATCCTCCAATATGAAAAAAAAAAATGGTTCTTCTAGCTTCTTTCCATTTGTGCAAAATGAAGATTAACTTCCAAACAGTCCATTGAGCATCCCATGAACATACATAATGGAATTCCTTCTACAGGCAGAAGGAATGGTGGTAGTATTTAAACTGGAAGGAGAAGCACCTCATACCTGTGTGTCTTTGCTTGCAGAAAGGCTGTTTCCTGACTTTGGTGTGGACTGGCAGCTTAGATAAAGGCCTGGGATCTTACCAATGTAAAGATCATCAGCCGAAGGGACACAGACTTTTTTTCCCTATGTGATTTATCCAGTGTAATTTTCAAAATATTAATTGGGTGTTGGTTCATTTTGGAGCTTGTGTTTATGAACAGTGCCCATGTATGGCTGGCTGCTCCTCCTGTTCCACATTGATCGCACTGCCCATATAAGAACAAAGCCAAAGTATTCTAGGGCAATATCTTTACATCAGGTTTAATTTCTCAAGTAATTCAGAGTGTAATCTTAAATCACTGAAAATTACCTTCTAAAAGCATGTAGTCAAACAACCTCTGGCCAGTATCTCATCAGGAGATTGATACACTCCATACATGTAAGACAAGGTACGTGAGGCAGAACAGGGAATACAAAAGCAACACACTGAATGCAATGGTAAAAGATGCCTATTGGCAGAAGGAAAGACAGATCTCGTTGTTTGAAGATACTGTACTGCTGATCACACATTCCTGCCACTTGGTTTTGCTCAGCATTGTAACCATGCTATTCATGGGCTGCACAGAGCAGAAGGATTTGCAAAATCAAAGCCCACTTCATGTAAACTAACTAGAACTAAACATTGCCCATGGATCTAGGGTCTTAGGAAGGGCAATAATTGTATTGCAGAGGGTATTTTCTCACCTTATTTGCAACTACCACATGGTGTAACATGGTGACAATGACGGTGCCTTTGGAAATGCTGGTTTGGACAGAAATACAATTGAGTCAGCACACTGGCAGGATGTTAGTGCCTCAGCTGGATTAAACTCAACCTCAGGCTCAGCTAATAGCACAAAATGTGTCAATGACTCCTCTCATAGCAGTCTTTCCTCCTATATACTGCAAGTAGGTCCAGCTGTACATAATTGCTGACATTGCTATATTTGTTAAGAGGGAGCTTGGAAAACAGTAGATCTGCCACCAAAAGTTGCATCTAAGACAAAAACAAATGTACGCACTATTAAATTAACAAAGTGTCTCTTTATCATTGTAGTTTATTGCATTTGAGAAGGTATTTTACTTTCCTTGGCAATGAGAATGAGCTTCTAACACAGTGGAGGTGGGGGCAGTGATGGCAAAGCTGGCAGTAGACAGACCTGGTAGTGCAGCTGTCCTGGAATAAGGAGCACTTCTGAATTGAGACAAGCCTCGCTAAACTGTCCTATAAAGAAACTCCTCAAAAATGGTTGCCTCAAGATGTGGCTTCATCTGCTGACTGACTCATTCATAATTATGCCAAATTCTTTGCTGAATAAAATACTGCTTAACTTCAGTGAGGGCAATCAGGAGCATGAGGTGTAAGAGAAACCAGCATCTCAGTGCCGCCTCCTTCACTCGCTGAAATGAGTCAGGATGGACATAGATGTGGCAGCATCTGTGCCAAGTATCTGTGCCTGGATATCTCAGGGTGGAAAACGTAACCTACAGCTACGAGTCTGAGTACATGAATACATCCATTACATGAGTAGAAGGGCATTGCAGCTTTTCCATTTTTGCTGGTTGCTCTAATCAAAAGCAATATAGAAAAACACTTCCAAAATTAAACTATAACTCAGAGACTTCTCACCCCATATTTCCAGTGACAATGCATCCTTCTCCTTTCCAGGCTAGATTTGCAAATAACTGATTTATAATCACACTCAGAAACCCATGTGTCCAGTAACTTGCTCTACAGCTACATTTTGCAGTGTATGCAGAAGTCTGTCTGCAAGCTATGATTCTATTAATATATATAAAAGGGAAGACTTGTAAAGCTTTGGCAGCAAATATAGGTCTTGACGAAACATAGGCAAAAAATAATTAGAATTTGCAAGTGACATGGAAAGCTAATTTTGGTACTCCTTTACACTGGCTTTATACTACATCAAAAGGCATTTCACTGCCTACGTTTTCAAAATCTGACAGCATCCAGACTCAAGCAGTGGGAACCTGACTCCAGGTGCTCCAGGTGATAAAGCAAAGCACAATATTAAGGTCTGGCATAATGTGAAGAATGAGGTCATGCCGTATTTTTAGAAGTGCCTGGTGTTCCAATGAAGCAAGCTCTTACCCTCTCTTTTTATTTTTTTCCTTCCCTCTCCTTTTTTTCTGTTTTTTTCTGTGAATAATTTGGCCAATGCTTGCAGAAGGCTGTTTTTGCCCCAGGGATTCTCACACACACTTCTGTTGACAGAGTTCTTGTGCAGCAAGGAAGCTGAAATGTCTTTTGTTAAGGATCTGCTCACTTCATTTTCTGTTCTGCCCCAATGCTTGGAGGATCTTTTGGCTACTCACGCAGTTCCTGTTGTTACGCTTATGGAAATTAACTGAATTGAAAAATATGAGGTTACCTTGCAAAACAGGTAAAATTGTCATCAGGAAAAAATCCTAATCTCGTCATTTTCTCTTAGTCTATGTATCTCACATTCTCTTGCCTTGTTTGCTTAATTTTTCAGGGGAAGATTGTGTAAGTCAATAGAAAATACTAAGCAAAGTCATTGTGAAAGGGAAAAAAATGCACTAGGGGCTGAGAGGTAGAAACTTTTTATTTTAGATGAGTGGTGTACTGTTCCAGCCAAGATCAGGACTTGATTTGCTGGTTTACTATGTCAGTTCAGATTTAAATTGAATTAAACTGAAAAAGTTACACATATTCACATGCTCTATAATGCCAAAATACATAATGGGTATTGAAATGCACTAACTTAAGCCATGTTTGAAAAACTGTTTTAGGTGACTTGCTGTTAGAGTAACCCTATGAAATAAATCATAATAATTTGATTTCAGGTGGAATCAAGCCAGTAGAGCATGATACACAGAAGTTGATCTGTGAGGCTTCACATACACACTTGCTTGTGCCAGACCATATGAGAACTTCCCTTCCATGGCATGTCACTAGCTGTATCACAAATCTGTATTAATTTACTGCTGATTTGTAAGGAGTTTTCATTAATAAATCACATTCTATTTGTAAGTTTTAAACTCATGTGTAAAGGTCTGAAGTTGCTACACTCAGATATGCATTTCACATTTAACAAAAAAAATTCCTGTTGCTGTGGGAGTTGCTTTTAAATTTTTTTTGCTCTTACTAATGCTGCTTGGAGTCAGTTCTGGTTGGACAGTTACCTGTGGTACCCCTGCATTCCCTTTTTATTTGAAAACCATACATATACTTTCATTATTCCACATCCTTACCTACACTGGCTTCTACCAGTAAAGCTACAGAATACATTTAGAATTACATATGCATACGAAAGTAATCTCCCTATTTATAAAGCCTTGAAGACCTTTTCCAGAAAGATTATGAGTTTTCAGAACTTCTGCGTGCATCCATTCATCGTTGTGGTGAGAATTACATTATTGTGCAGGACTGTCTTAGAGGCCTTTTGCGACATGTACAGATTTAGCTCTTGAATGTTCAGAGCACTCACAAATTTTGCTATGGGCAGGATTTCTAAATTCTCTGCTTTGCCAAGAAGGCTCCATTTTTAGGAGCTAGAAATGTCTATGTGTAACTCTTTATAAGTATGGAATTTAATATTATACATAAAAGTGTGGGGGTTTTTTTCTAGTCACTGCTAGGTTGATTAAAGAGATATGTTGCACAGGATGAACAAGGGTAAACTGACATTCTCTCTTCTCACCACTTCCCCCTCAGAGATTTCTTGCCATACTTGTACAAAACCAGCCTGCTTTTGCGTACTTGATTTGTTCCAGTCTCATCCCAGGAAAAATAAACAGTACAATAGAATAAGCAAATCTAGTAAACAGAAAAACTCTTTCATGATTTTTGCAATTAAACTGTAAAAATTACAGCTTTACATCATATCCTGTAAAAACCAAAACTCATTTAAGAGAAATAACTTAGCAAAGTTTTAAGAGAAGTTGGGTATTGATTTTAAATGTTAGTAATATAGAGTTATATAGAGAGATAATGAAAAATACAATATTTTGGATGATAATTCATGTTTGGGAGGCTAAAGCATTATCCTAAAAATAACAGAAATAAAAAATACATAATTCATTTATCCAGTGCATGCCTACTGAAGAATTTGATGGGCAGAAACTGATGCACAGGAAGTTCCACCTAAATATGAGGAAGAACTTCTTTATTGTGCAAGTGACTAGAACAGATTTCCCAGAGAGGTTGTGGAATCTCCCTCACCAGAGATATTCAAGAAGTGTCTGGACACAATCCTGTGCCATGCGCTCCAGGATGGCCCTGCTTGAGCCAGGAGGTTGGACCAGATGACCCACTGTGATCCCCTCCAGCCCAACTCATCCTGTGATCCTGTGAATTTCTGTAACTGCTTCTGGAGAATTTTTTGCTAAATGTTGGGCTTATTACAGCAAAGATATTACTATGAACACAAAGGTGTATTTCCGCAGATGTCATCACAGCAGATCCTGCTTGGCAGCATTACCAAAATTAAGAGGGTCCAGGGAATGGGCCAAGGATGGGAAGAAAAAGTGACAATAAGAGGGGATGAAGACTGAGAAAGAGAATCTCTGGAGGAGACCTGGAGACCTGAGCACTACTACTTCTTCTGGAACTACCATCAGAGGAAGAACGGGACAGCCACCAGCAGCAATGGCTGGCGGACACAACCCACCCTCTCACCTGATGTGTGCAGCCAGGCCAAAGCTCTTTTGCTGCCCTTTGGGCAGTCTACTAGAATAGAGAGATCTTCTTGGTTTATAGCTGGTTTTGTGTGGTGGGAGCATGGGTGCTGGCAGCGTGCCTTCTGCCAGGGTGCTGGGTGTCAGGGACTCAGAAGCAAAGGCGATGGCTCATAGTGAAGCACAGATAACAATCACCTGAAACAGCAGGACGCTTTTTCACTGTGCCCACAATGTACAAGATATGTGTGAAATGTTAGTTATTCCAATCATCCCATCTAAAACTGGGAATGTGTTGGTTTTTTTCAAAGACATTGTGCTCAATTAGTTCTCCCACAGTTAAGCAAGAACCAAATGTGTCCAGCACTTCTGGAAGTGAAGTCAATTCTATGCAGATGACTAACCCGAAGCACCTGAGAAAATGAGGGCTTAGAAGTAGGTTTCTCATTCATGCATAGACAATGCAATCTATTATTATTGTGTACCACAGATAGGGGCTGAGATTATTCTTGGCTTTATTTGTCCCTCTAAAGGAAGAATGACTAGTGTAAGCTTTTTGTCTAAACATCATCCATAGTTTTGTATCAGGCAGTCAAGACAGGACGGAGACTCATCCCACGTCAAAACAGGTAAACAAGATAAGTGAGAACATTTACCTTCTGGAAGCATTTTTCTCTCTCCACTGACTCCAGCAGGAGGTTAGACAGTTTACAATAATGTCTGACATTTAAATAGCCATCAATAGCTGAGAGGAGGTCTACATAAACAGTGTGTACCTGCATGCTCACGCCTATTACAGCTGCAGTTCAAATGACAAAGGTAATACAATAAATCCAAATTTTCTGGATGTGTAACAGTATTCTTTCTATTACCAAATGTATGCCTGTAACAGTAAAATATACACTAACCAGCACTAAAATATGCCTAGCTGGTGTGCATTGCTCAGTTGATGGCACATGCAGTGACAGGCACATCACATGCCAGCATCTTATTTTGCTTGCTTACCACTTTGACAGTCACAGTGCTGTCTTCTGACATGTCTTCCTCATCACTGACAGGTTTGCCACATACATCAGAGGCTTAAGCTTCTCTTTTTATTTTGAAAAGCTTCTGTTCTGCTTTGCTCTCTCACAGATGGAGTACTGAAACAATCATTAAAATAAATACTATCAATATTCAATCTGTCACAAGAAGTAAATGACACGTATGGGTGAATGTAAGCTATTCAGTGATGCAGGATCAGCTCTTCAGCTGCTCCCTTCTCCCAGTGCATTGGAGGTGCACTGCCTAGATATGAGCACGGACATTAAGACTTAAAGCAGACAAGGCCAACTCCGATGTAGTACTGAAGCTCTCTGTTATTTTTAGCCTCCTCCTTTTGCTTTTCAAACCTATTGGAAATGGACAGGTGCTGCACTGCATTGGCAATTCACTGAATTCGAGATATAGAAAATCATACCTGTACTGACACCTTCTTTTCTGTCAATTTTCCCTACGACATTTCCCTACGTTTTGTTCCTTAGTCTTCCCTATGGCATTTTAGTAGCTTTATCAGAGCAGTGTAAAAGTTGTCAGTGATTTAACAGACAATGAAAATACAGTGAACAGAGGCATGTTTAGATAACAAGCATATATCTAACATCACTTTAAATTATTCTGAACCACTGTGTCAATAATCAACTTAAAGTCATTAATTAAAAAACATTTCTGCATTTGCCATTTCTTTCCCAGTCTCTAAGCAAAAAAAGTCAAGAGTCTCATGTTTTAAGTTTATTTAATCTGCATACATGAAACATTTTTCAAGAGGCATAAGTAAATCTGAAGTAAATTTGATATGGACACTTCATGTTTCAGGATTACTTTTGCTGATGCACTCCGTTGCAAGCATGTTGGCATTAATTTTTTTTTTTTTTCCCCAGGATCTGAGAGGATTCAGATGATTTCTATGAGAATTCCGGCATTAATAATGACTGTGTAATCATGGTTTTGGAAAACTAAGAATACATTTCCTGGCTACATTTGCAGATTTATGTCTCTTAAGAAAAGCAAGAATGAAGTAATTTTGATCTCTGATGGATGAAACCCATTGGAATGGAAACTAACATCCATGAAGAAGAACAGGCCTCACCTTATCTTACACCTGCCAAGTGTGTGGGGACTACAAAGGAAGCAAAGTATGAAGAATACCAAAGCAAAATAGAAAATCAGGCAAGACCATGTGAATTTCAGAATGTGTTACTGGAACCTGAGCCGAGCTTGCTGTCTCCATCATCCTTATTGGATCACAATGAGACACGATCACAACTTGGCATGGCCGCAGGGCCTGCCAGTGCCACCAACCAGCCTGAGACAAAGCACCTTTGTGAAGAATTATCCTATTCTACAAGGCACACGCCAAAGGAAGATCCTTTAAACCTTCCCAGGCACACTGAGTGGCCAGTCCTTACAGGGAAAAATTCAGACAAGAAACCAGCAGCAAATCATGAGATCAGAGTCATAAAACACAAATCAAGTGCTATCACATTTTCTGATTTCGAATTTTTATCACATGAAGCTGACACTAAGCTCCATATTTGCGAGGCAGGAGAAGCAGATGATTTTTGTCCTGAAGAGGAAGAAGCAGATAACAGAGGTGATGATGATACATTTACGGAACTGCCACTGTATGAGGCATTTTTCAAAGGTCTTCAGAGAAGGAATGTTTCTCAAAGAAAGCAAGCTAAACATGAACTTACTAAATATCAGCACATCTGTCATTTAGAAGACTGCAATAATCATTCTGAAAAGGCATTGAAGGACCACGACAAGGAAGAAAAACACATGGAGCTGGAGGTAATGCAAGCTACTCTTTAGTTTCAAGTGTGTTTTAAATAAGTGGTGTCATTCAAGGTCGGTTACAGGAGAAAAAGGAGTTGAGTAAATTGTTATAGGGTGATAATTAATGTGAATTACAAAATTAAGAACCTAAACCTACAGTAAAAGTATCCTAGGTTTTTTCACTAGACAAATCTTACTTCAGATTGACCACACTTCTATAAGCCTGAGCTTTAAACTTTGGTTTTCTGTTTTACTTTTTTTTTTAATAATGGGAACATTGGCTCCATTTCCTACATTCCTACAAGATCATATATCATGCCATGTACAGCATACAGTCTGAGGACTGTTCCAAATGGATAGAACCCACATTTAGTCTTGGAGCAGAATATATTTCTTCATGCTGAAAAATGGGCTTTTAGTGTGGTGACACTGTAGCACTGAGCCACCTAACCCACAGCACTGTTTCCACTTAATAACTGTTTTCTATTATTTCATTAAAACAATGTGGAGGACAAGTTAAAAACTGGTATATAATATTTTTTTTGGTTGGTTCATTTTTTCTGGAGTTTTTTTGTATCTGTACTGTTATACATCATGATGCTGTATAGACCAGTGGCCAAAATGAAAACAGAAGATTCAGGACAAAATTAAAAACCCTGTGTAATAAAAATCATCCAACTATATATAACCTTTCCAGAAAAAAAAGAGGTAGAGTAAATTAACTTTGTTTATTGGAACTGGAGGAACAGAAGCCTCCCAACTGAATTGTCACTAGTCTGGAGAATAAGCACGGTTTCCCCCCTGCTCCCAGCTGGTGACAAACCAAATGACTGGAGCTAAATATGTTTATGATTGGAGAAGTTCAGTTCTAGTACAAAAATATGAAGTGACTCCAAACAGTGGGCAAAAACAAACCCAATGTTCCTGACCTTGCAGCACAAATTGGTCTTAACCTGCAGGTCAGGCATACCTTTCCTTCCTCTTCTCCTTCCTCCAGCTTTTAAAAGTTATTTTCCATGTAAATCTGCTCTATGCCTTGAAAACCAGGCTGTAGTCCTAGTCTTTTGCCCAGTGTGTTTTATTTTACTCTGCCTGTAGTTCTCCTTTTACTTCTAGTGCTTATAACACAGAGCTGCTTCATTGATTTCTGATTAAATGAAAGGAAGTAGAATTTGGACTATAATGTTTGTATTTACATCAAAACTATGGTGCACAATACTTAATTGCTTCTCTCCTTTAGTACTAATCTATCTCCAGTTTGGGGTGACTAATTCTGCCATTTACTGATTGGGAGTTTTGTGCTGTATTTCATACATATCCCAACTTTACTGCAGAAACCCATCAACACATGAAAAAATAAATTTCTAGAAATTTTCTCAGCGGATAATATTAGAAGACCAAGGCCCAAAGATTGTTCCCAAACAGTGTGGCTCTTGATGCAATACTGACCCTGAGAGGTTCTCATGACACATGGTTTACTAAGTAATTGCATTGTTAGTCTAACCTAAGCCAAGTCTTACTTCCTCATTTACTCAGAAACATTCACATTAATGAAAATAATATATCTCAAAACGGGTGCACAATACCCTTTGGATTCTCTTTACTGAAGGTCATTCCCATAGATAAAAGGGAGAAGCCAGGAGATGTTGTCATTTAGTTTACTTTATGTCTATGCTATAAAATAAACCCAAGGATGCAGCTTGTAGTGCAAAATAATGGATTATAAATTGCCAGACAAGCATGTGAAATTACCTAGTAAATCCCAGTAAATGTGTCAAAACATTTCAAAAACTGGAAGCAATGATGTAGTCCTGGTTTTGATTTTTTTCTATGTAAATAAGCATGCGTCATTCCAGGAAAGCTTCCAAGAATTAAAAAAAAAAAATAAAAAAAATTAAGATTATCTTGTCTCTCAAATTTTAGCAGCAGTCATGCATTGCTATTCAGACTAAAAACTCCCCCCATGACTCTGGTTGAAGCAAATGTATGTCATTGTCAAGTTACTTTATTGTTTAGAAATGGTGTTGGGGAGAAATGTCATTCTAATGGAAAGAGATTAAATAAATAAAGACAGCATGGGGTAAAAATCCCGACAACAGCAAATGTTACTGCTAAACCTTAAACTTAAAAATCATATAATAAACAGATTATTTCAGCCATACAGATACAGACTATCACACACAGCACCCTGAACGAGATCCTGACTAAATCCTTGCTACTGGAGTTCCCAGTGAAGTAGTGTTTAATGTCTACCCCACAGGGGCACTCCTAGCCAGATACACTTGTTACTGACTGCAAACCTCCTATCTTAGGTCTAGAAAGGAGGAAAGGCTGTCACCTTCTCCAAGATGGAAGCGCTGGCGCTTGCAGGCAGTCACCACAAGCAGAGTCAGTATCCCAGTCTCCTCTTAAATAGTTGTTACACCCACTTAGGAGGCAACTGTTGAACTTCTTGTTTCATTCTAATTAAGAAGCAGACACAAACCTTCAAGTGCACTGAACAGTAAACAAGTAGAGGGAAGATGGAAAAAATTCAGCTTGTGTATGCTGCCAACTCTGTGTCAAGTGGAAGAAACTGCTGAAAACAATTCATATAATGATGCCCTTTAAGAAAAACTCTTTCTTTTTTTCCAAAGGCATACAGCTTCTGCCTCTTCTGAGTGGTACAAGATAAATGATACTTCTGTTCAATTTATGAATTCAGCATGGTCCCCAAGTTTCCACCCTTAGAGCAGTTCCACATATACTTCCTGTGTCTTCTCATAAAATCTAAATTTGGCAATCTGTTTTTCTTTGTCAGGAGTCTGCAATCAGCAGTACATTTAATGCCCAAACACAGTTCTGCCCAAATACTTAGGCTAATGGTTGGACTAAATGTTCTTAAAGGTTCTTTCCAACCTAAATAATTCTATGATTATTTGGTTAATTCTCTCCAGAGATTCTTTTACAGATCTGAAGTGGCACCTTCAGCCATTTTTCCTTGCTTGTTTAACTTCAAGTCTTCATATCAAACTTGATACAGTGTTTGTGCATGCAGCCATCTCTGTGCAGGGGCAATAAATTATTGGGAATAGCTTCTGAAGCATAACATTTTTCTAGACTGCCATTTCTTCAAACCATACTGAGCAGGACACAGCTGATGACCATATTTAACCAGGAACTACTATTCAACTTTCCATCAGTAAGCTTATCCTATTCTTATGTAGTCTGAAAACAGTATATGTTACTTTCAGGAGTAGAATTTCAGGCAAGTAAAAAATTTAAGATATTTGACAGATACTAGGCAATAAGAAAGTGTTATGAAATCATACCCTTGACAGTGTGAATTGCCATGGATCTTCCCTCACCCTGGGGATTGTATAGAAATCCTGCTAATATTGTTGGCTGCTGCAAAGAGACAAGCACAGTCCTACCAACACGGAAGAAAACTGAATATCCTTTCCGAGGCAATTTCAAACAGTCTCTTTGGGCAGCCCATATTAGAAATTGGAACAGCCAAAATGGTTTCTGTTGCTGTTGACAGTACTTAGGGCACCTAAGTGAGTTGTCACAACTTCCTCTATTGTTTCTCTCTCCCTTGAGAGACAAGGAGATAAGTCAGCAAGGCCATGTGCTGGAAAGGAACACTTAGAGTAACCAGTAGGACGTGCTAGGTTCTCCAGCAGCCTCTCTGCAGCCTCTCTGTCTGCACACATATTTACATCATGCCTCTTCCAACACATTTAGGAAGATCTAAACCAAACCTGCTTGTTTGTTTAAAGGACCATAATGATGGACTAATATTTGCATTGAATGTCACTGTGTTCAGCTGGGTCAAACAAAGAGCGAGATGCCACTCCCCAGGAGAGACAAGATGACCAAAACAGATAATTTGCTGATTAAGGTAGTGTTCACAATGAATACCTTTGTCAGGATTTGGCCTTCAGACTGTAAGTTCAAAGACTTTTGGAGGAGGCTGCACAGGCATGGGAGTGGCCAGTACAATGTCACAGACAGCTTCTGTGTGCAGCTCTGTATCGTGTTAGTGGGGCAGCTGTGCCATCACCTTTCACCATCAGTAAATCTTCAAGTAAAACTGTAGTGTTCTAAAGCAGGTTTGTGAAAGCTCCATTGTTTTTGACATTTAAAGTTAAGGCAATGGAACTCTGGAAATTATTTCAGAAAACAGTCATTTACTAGTAAAAAAACTGGATGATCAGTTTCTCTTTCCTTGATTATTCACTTACTTTCACCAATTTCCTTGTTCCATCCTTGTACTACAGTTAGGTAAATTTTATCCTCATTACACAATCACTGCCAAATGAAAAGTTACATACTCATTGTATCAGCTTAAATCACAAGATTTAGGCTGGAATAATTTGCTGAAATGCAATACAGAAGTTTCCATAGCATCTGTCCCTCATTTTGTCTGCTTGATGCAGCCGAGGATGCAGTTGGCTTTCTGGGCTGTGAGGGCACATTGCTGGCTCATGTCCTGCTTTTCATCCATGAGAACTGCCAAGTTCTTCTCCACAGAGCTGCTCTCAATGAGCTCCTCTCCCAGTGTGTGCTCATGTCTGGGATTGCCAGCCCCTTGCACTTGGACTTGATGGACCTCATGAGGCTCTTGTGGGCCCACTTCTCAGGTTTCTCCACATCCCCACGGACGGCATCCCATCCTTCTGTTGTGTCAACTGCAGTACTCAGCTTTGTGTCATCTGAAAACTTGCTGAGGGTGCACTTGATCTCTCTGTCGATGTCAATGATGAAGATATTGAAGAGCACAGATCCCAAGGTGGAGCCCTGAGAAACAGCACTTGTTAGTGGCCTCCACCTGGACACAGAGTCATTGACCACAATTCTCTGGCTGTGTTGATCCAGCCAATTCCTTATCAACCAAATAGTCCACCCTTCAAATCCATCTGCCTCTGGTTTGGAGATAAGGATGTCATGGGGCACTGTGTCAAAGGCCGTACAGAAGTTAAGGTAGATGACATTGGTCATTCTTCTCTTTTCAGTTGCTGCAGTCACAAATACAGGAGATAAATCCCATAAAATTTATTCAAAAGCCATAGTCCTTAAAGTCAATTATCATTCCTTAAAATATATGTATCCTTCTGTGTGACTTGTAAACATTTTAATCAAGTAATCATACCCTATGAGAAAGGAATCAGAAAGTTTTAAGTCTTTGACAATGAATTAATTTGACCTGGCAGTGTGCCCAGGTGGCCAAGAAGGCCAATGGCATCCTGGCCTGCATCAGCAATAGTGTGGCCAGCAGGACCACGGCAGTGACTGTCTCCCTGTAACCAGCACTGGTCTTGAATCCTGTGTTCAGTTCTGGGCCCCTCATTACAAGAAGGTCATTGAGGTGCTGGAGCATGTCCAGAGAAGGGCAACGGAGCTGGGGAAGGGTCTGGAGCACAAGTCTGATGAGGTGCAATTGATGGAGCTGGAGTTGTTTAGTCTGGAGAAAAGGAGCCTCAGGGGAGATTTCATTACTCTCTACAACAGCCTGAAAGGAGGATGTAGCCAGGTGGGGGCCAGTCTCTTCTGACATGTCTCAAGCGAAAGGACAAGAGGAAATGACCCTAAGTTGTGCCAGGAGAGGTTCAGATTAGATATTATAAAAGAAAATTCACCTAAAAATGGTTAGGCATTGGAATAAATTGCCCAGGGAGGTAGTGGAGTCACCATCTCTGGAAGCATTCAAGAGACATCTGGATGTGGCACTTGGGGATATGGTTTAGGGGTGATTATGGTGGTGCTGGGTTGCTGGTTGGACTAGATGATCTTAAAGGTATCTTCCAACCTTGATGACTCTGTGACCCTGTGAATTTTCCTTATTCAGATTATACTGAGTTCATTCAATTTAAATGATCAAAACAGAGAAGCAGTCGAGCCTACATCCGTGATGAGGTACGAGACCTGCCAAAGTAAGCTTCTTAGCCTTATACTTGGATGGCTTATACTCTGCTAGGTCCTTGTGCCTCTTGTATTCCTGCTCAGTGCCTTGCTTAGCCCCTCTGAGGCACTTTCATGAGAGGTACTTTTCTGTTTTCATTAATGAGGCAGTGGGACTTACGTGGAATTTAAGCTATCTGAAAATTGCCCCACAATAGTTCCTTCTTCTCTAATTCACTTGTACAAGAGCAAAAGCTAGAAAGGAACATATTAGAGTGAAGTACAAATTCCTACTCTCATTCCTCCCATACTTTGGAAGTTTGTACTTCATTTTGCCCTATGAAACTGAGACTCCAAAGCTAGAGGAGGAGAATGGTTGCAAACTTGTGATGACTTCTTCATGAGTAATACCATTATTACTATCTCCTTTTAGTCATCTTCTGCAGACATGGGAAGTCTACCCAGGTAGGAGAGCTGAGCACTGAAATAACAATACCCAGGGAGAACAGGCTATGAAGTCAAGGGGAGGAAAATGGGAAATTGCTTGTCTAAGAAAGGAGTGATGCACTGAGCTTTATACATTCTAATTTCCTTTCTGTCTGTAAGATTTGCACTTTCTGTGTTTCAATGACACATTCTCTAGAGCTGATAGAAAAGGACATGGTAAGTCGAACTTTGTAAAGTTTTTAGCGTTTATGCTTGTTTTCTGCCTGCTTGGAAACAGGATTGGAGAACTGCTGATTACTTTAGCAATGATGCATTATTATCAGCCAACACATAATCAGAATCAGCTCTTTATTATTAAGAGTCAGATAAATGCTAGCTTAGGGACTTTGATTATTAAGTTAAAAGAAAGAAGTTTTTATTAACTTCACAAATTTGAAGGACTAATGATGAATATAGCATTTTGTATTGAGTACTTTTTTCTATCACCTCCGTATTCCCACTACAATATGGCATTTGTGTCCTGCTTGTTGTGGACATCAGCTACACAACTGTTTCTACAGAGAAATGATAGGAACTTTGGAAAGTAACAGTAAAGTTATAACAAGAATAGTAATGGAAGGATTTGCTTGAAGATCATACTGAAAAGAAGTGGTATACTGAAATCATGTAGGAAAACATGTTGATACTATCAAAATTACTGCTCTTTATCTCTTCAGCATACTTGCACGCTGCTTTCATGCTTTAATTAACATGCATCACTCATTGTCAGTAAATACAGAACTAAAAAATAAAAAGGTATATGGCACTAGAAAGGATACACTTCTTGCTATTAGCAGATACACCTATTTTAAATCACAAGATCATCTTTAGCAGGCATCAGGGGCTACTGGGTTGAGATTGGAGAAACCATGCACCCTGGTTTTTGTGGAATATATCCTACAAACTATTTTGAGCAGTCCCTTTCAGCTTGAGCTCTGCCAAAATCCTCCCGGGGAAAAGTTGTAATATGAGAGGACGTAACCTGTCCTTTATCAAAAGCAAAGCTGATAAACAAATCTCCATGTGATGGGGTGACTAACACTCAAAAACTTCAGAGGGCTGCATTGCAGCTGATTCTTCTGCAGTTTGCAGAATGCCATTACTCTAAAAACGTTTGGTATATGGTACGTATTACTGACATAGTGAGATTCTGAGAAAATTAAAATTCCAGGATAAAGTAATGAAGAAAATTGGATAATTAAGTCAAAAGGACAACTGATCTTGACTTTTAAACTCCTTTAGAAAATTTACAAAGTCCTTGGTGTTGAATTAGGTTATATACATATTTTATATGTATAACATATATGTGTTATAGAAGGTGAGATTACTGAGTTGCCTTGCACAGTGTGAAACCCTTGGGCTGTTCAGGTTAATGTGTAGAACTTTATAGCTGTCCTACTGAGAAGACACTGCACTGCCAACGAATTTTGTTGCACAGCCTCACCATGGCCCCATGAGCACACATTAAAAGACCTCCCCAAGCATTTAGGGAACTCCTGCTTTAGCGTGTTCAAGAGCATTAGTGCATTGTTTATTGTTTATGTTTATTGTTATTGTTTTTATTTATCTGTAGAATATTATCTGGAATATTCAGAAGATTAAATAGTTAACACAATAGATGTATTATACTAAAGGGGGAGAATATTCATTACGGGTAACTTGAGTTATGGCTTTTTCAAATATTGACTACTTGATTTCTTGTGCATTTGAATATTTTAGAATCATAAGGCCACCTCAGGAAAGACCAATATTACTACTGCTCTTGCCAGAAAACATAAAAAAAGATTACGTGTTTATGGTTACACTGAGCCCATAAAATAGAAGAGGTATATCAAGATTCTTCTTAAAAAGTATCTGAAAATAACTGGAACCTGTGCAATGTGAGCCCATTCAAGTGTTTCATGTATCTCTACAGAAGGAGAGAAAAAGTCAACAGACAATATGCCATGTCTAAGTCAAGGCTGTGATGAACAATGTTCCTCTGTCAGAGCATGGGAACAGGCACCTGTGAGAATTACAGACTGAGTTTTAGGTGCAGGGAACCAGAAGAAACATGCAGAAATCTGTTAATCTGCTTATCATTGAAATTAGCATATTTCTTCAAGGAACAGATGGAGACACTGGATAAACTGTGGGATGGGCAGTAAGCAGAACTTGTGAGATCGGAAACTTGCACAAAAGATGAGGGGAATGGGTTGGGTTGCATTTTAAAGCTTGTTTGGCTGACAAGCGAGGATTTGTTATGTTTTTCAAGTCAGGCAATAGAACTGCAGTACAGCAGAGAAAAAAACCCAAACAAAACAGAAAGAAACAGAACATTACTGAATCAACAGCCTCACAAATGTTATTTTGTAATATGTAAAAGTTCTTGAGATGGAGTAAGAAAAATGAGTTACAAAGTTCTTCACACACAAAAGTCCCACTGAAAGATTGCGGCACTTCCTAAAAGGCATTTAGGTGCTTTTGAAACTTCTTCCTAGGTAACACATGCCCAGTTAATGAAAATCAGACTCTAGTGATACAGCTAGGAGCCCTCTGTCCTTCTTTGTGTGAAACTTTAATAAAATAATGTTAGCTTGATATTGTAACAGATATTTCTTTGGTGGTGCCATGAGACCCCAACTGACATGACTTGACATGCTCAGGGATCTATGACCATTTCGGTACTGCCACATCACAAGCCACCATACAACCAGAAATCTGTGTGAACACTGAGATCCATGATTGAAACCAATTTGGAGGAACATAAAAAAAATATTTTAAATGTCATGAACTTCACAGAGAGTATAGGATGATGGATCTGAGATTTCATTTTATGAATTCTTGTGTGGTTGCTTTCTATAGGAAGGTGTCATCAGCCTCAAGCCTTTCCTTAACAATCTCTCCAAGTATGGAGTATTTCAAATTGTAATAAAAATGGAAGCAGATTGTTCTATCTATCCAAGCTTTTGTTCAAACCAATGCTCTTGTAAGACTCTTGCCTAGTTTTCAATTATCTCAGAGCTAAGACTTTCGCAGGGCAGAGAAGGGAAATCTCCTCTGAATTAGCTTGGAGTTCTCCTGAAATAAATCAGACAGGACATTGAAGTCAATGTCTGCATTTGAAATATTTTTTCTTCCAGAAATTAACTTCAGTAAAATCTCACCAGTCTCTTGTATTGTACTACTGGGCTTTCTTTATGTGTGCTTTCTATGGATTCTGAAGTTCTTTGCCATTTAGACTACCAATCCAATGTTTCAAAGATCAGGTCTAGTATAGATAATGTTTTAATGTCAAAGATTTAACACCTCATTTCTAAAGTATGTGCAGAGGAACTTTGTTTGGCTTTAACCTAATCTTTGTGATGAAATAATTAGTGATATGATAGATAAACTACTGTAAGGCTTGCAGTTACCATTTGTTGTTTCTATTCAACCAATAAAATGGTGACATTTCAGTATTTACATAATGGCAAAAGCCTTGGCAGTTAGTCTGGGGTCTGATTTACTTAAACTAAAATGTAAAAAAAGCTGCTAAACCTGCCAAGGAACAACAGAACATAACACTGCAACTTGTATGTATTTTATTCTTTACTATGTACATCACATATCAAGATCAAAAGTACACAAAGCTAGTAACTAGAAGAAAGAATAAACAGACTGCCTTTTATTAACATGCCAAGATAGGTGCCTAAACTGAGAGAGAGTGGAGTACCAAGTATTTCTGCAACTAAGGATCTAGCCTCCAAGAGTTTACCTCAAGCTGTACTTTCATCTGCTGTGTTTTAGAGTTTAACAAGGTATTACAAATAAAGGGTGATATATAGAAAATGATCATGTTTGTGAGATAAAAGATGATTAAACTAAAAAAGATTACCCCTGGACGACAGAAACATTCCAAAGACCCTATGAGTTTTTTTAAATAAAAGTTGCAATCCTATGATGCATTTCTAATGCAAGGGGGCTATCAAGATACCCCTCTGTTTCGTGTTTTGTGTAGTACAGATCACGTGCTATCTTGAATTGTCCAAGCCTTGTCTTGGGGGACACATAATACCACTGAGGATAAAAAAAGAAAAATTAGAAGAGAGAAATGGGATTAAAAAGCCTTAGTGGAAAACCCCCCATATTCCAAGCAAGCAGAGACGAACTCATGTCTTTCTGAAATAAAGGCAAAAGCAAATTATACAAGTTCAGAAAATGCTTTTGAAACCAAACTTTTCAGACATGACAAGGTCTGCATTTTGCATGTGAATGACAGACAGAAAACTTTAAAACTGCCACTTCTCCAAGTAAAAGAATTTACCATGAATACAAACAAAAAATAACAGCAAATTCTAGTAAGAATTGCTATAAATTGGAATATATACATTCACAGTTTAAAAACTCCCAGATCATCCTCTCCTGTGTGCAATGTTTCCAGTTTTATACAAAGTTCTTAAGAAGATGAGTTTAAGTTGCATTAAACAGACTGAAGATATCTACGCTAAAATTAAAAAAAAAAGACTAGACCTTCTTGATGGGTGCTTTTTTTCTTATTTGTAATTTGTGTTCAAATGGTTGCAAATGCTAAGGAGTGCTCACACAAGCAGCTTGGAACACACAGCATTTAATTCTAATGCAAATTAAAATGAATCTTTAAGACTAGCAAGTATGAGGTTGAAAACTGCACAAATTTGAGAAGGAAAATTTGGTTTATGCATCCAATTTAAAATTGGCAGTATATATCAAAAAACCCCAACCTCCTAGGTATCGCAAAGGAAGTAATTCTTTTTAAATTCGGGATTACTCTGGTTCAGAAAAAAACTCCCCAAAGATTCACAATTCTCCATGACAGTGAATAATTCCTTACCCTGGGTGTGACATGTCAGGAGCCTCCAGCAGCTTGCTAGGTGGGCTACTAAGGAGCTTGGATAGCCTAACTGGCAGGTAAAGGTATTTTCCCCAGAGGAAAGTTGTCAGAATTAAGCTGTCTTTGAAAAGTAAATCAAGCTTGATGCATTAACAAATATCAATTATGTGAAAAGAATATCACTTGCCATGTAAGATATGAAATTGCTATCACTTTGGCATTTTAAATTTTAAATTCAAACGTATGTTGGGTGGGTTGCAACTAGGTTGGTTTCTACACTGTCTAAGCAAGGTTCTTCCAGCAGGGCTAAACTGTACATTGATGAGTTTATGCACATTTTCCCTCTAAGAGCTGTCCAGCCCAATGCCTTCTGTTACTGTTTTTGGGATTGGTTTGTTTTGTTGGGTTTTTTTACATGCGGCAATATCACATTGGGACTATACAGAGGTGAGCAGGATTGGAGAGCAGTTGGGAGAACTTATTTTGAGTTCCTCAAGTGTTGCATTAAGACAAAGTGCTAAAATACAAACTGTGATCCTTCCAACCTTTATCCTGGCGTGTTTAGATATACCCAAAGCACACATAAAACTTTCTTCTCAAGGGCATCTAGAGATCTTCCTAAACCTGCAAATCTTGCAATTCTGCATTATACCTCATTTTTCTAGCAAGATTTTGCTTATTAGTGCTACTGTTAAGTCTCCTGCATTTCAAAATACACTTGTTTGAAGTACGTAACTGCAGAAACTAGCTGAAATCCTTGAATTAACCTAGGAATTGTTTGTTTTCAGTTATTTGCAGAGTTACACCAATAGATCTTTTTATGTGGATTTTTGTGGTTGATGGGGTTTTTCTAAAGTATGCCATATCACAGGAAACTGAAATATGTGCAAATAGAATTATCAATGCTGGAAATCATCCCACAGCAGGGGTTTCTTTTCGCTCTTTCTTATAATTCTCCTAGTAAGTCCAAACAAAAATGTTTTCCTGGTTTTTTCAATAACCATTACTTTTATAAATAAAGCTTACCAAATACCTTAACAAGGATAAACAGAATTTTTGAATGCTTTCAGTTAAGGTACTTCACAAAGAGCCAGGCAAATACAAACAAAACTAAAGTACTCCAAAATACAAGCTATGTCAGAACTGGGAGTCAATAACGGTCACGCTAAATGTCTGCTTGATAAGTGAAACCCTGGGACAAGCTCTTGCTTTCAGCTTCACCTGCCTCAGAACTTCTTCAGTGCACTTGTCTTTTGAAGATTTTGCATAACTCCTGTATATTATAAAACTAGCTGCTACAGGTCACTGTTCTCCCTCAACCCTTCCTATTCCAGCAGAAGATGTCTGAAGCAAGGGACAGAGAACATGCCTGAACCTTAAGGTTCTGGTAACAGTAGTTTTTGCTATTTGGTGACCACCATACTCTTACAGCAAGACAGATTTTTTTGAGCTCTAAGCCTCATTTTCCAACCTATGTGTTATACAAAAACACTTATATGGTACAAGCAATATGTTTACAAGCCTTGGGAACATAGAAACTATTATTTTCCTTCAGGAATGATGCCTAAGGCCGCTTTATCAAAGCAACTTTTCTTCAAAAATTGAGATCAAACAGATGCATTTAACAGAAAGTGTTTTAGGTTTTTTTAACTCAGTATCTTCTTCCCAAGCTAAAAAGGACATGCTAAAATATATAATCACTATTTTGTTTCTGTTTGTGACTAAAAAAGCCACAAAAGAGTCTTCATAAAGTAAGATGTCCAGGGGAAGCAAAATATTATGCAGTCAGTATTATGCATGTATGCAGTCACTATATGCAGTCAGTATTATGTAGTAGTACAAAACTTACTTCACGGTTCCTTTTTTTTTTTTAAATTCTAGCAAGACAGGGCTTCAGCTCTTTACAAATACCATTAATAATTACAAATACCATGAATAGTTAAAGTTTTGAAAGTTGTTTTGATCACTCACATGGTATTTATGTCTGTTTCCAGCCTCTGAAAGAAGAAATGTAGTTCAAATTCTGAACACTATAGGTACATAACCAGCATTAATAATTAAAAATATAAGACTGCGCACTACATAAATTAATAAGGGATTAAGGATTCTATGAATGCATAGACAAATGCATTAAATGATGATCTTAATCCAGCATTTAAGTTCTGCCCAATTCCTTCAGCTTCTCAGTTTCTGTATTTGTCATGGCTATTCTTGTCATTTAGAGAAAAAAGAAAAAGCATAAACTACAGCAGACTATTATAGTAGCATACCTGGTGCTGGGGCTTTTAGCATAGGCAGGTAGCAGAAATAGATATTTCAGTCTACCAAAGAAAAGATGGCAAAAAAACCCAAACAGAAACACAGAGAGGTGACTTGAAAGACATGTTCCTGATACAGCCAAAGGCTTGTTCAAAATTTTGTGTGTAAGACTCTTTGCTTCTCCAGGTTGAAAGCTTTTGCCAGTTTTACTAGGCAGGGAGAAGTGAAATCTAATCTCTATAGTTTAGGCTATTAATTCTCTGACACTCAGATATTTAAGAATCTCTGGTGGAGTAGGCATGCAGCTCTTATAATTTTCTTCCAGAGAAACTGGGAATGTAGTAGGAAGACCAGGAGGAGTGGAAGTGGGGATGGTGCACAGCACGTCTTGCCTTAGCACAGAGTTAAGACATCAGCAGAATGTTATCTGGGTGTTAGGGAATGTATCCAGTTTCCACACTATAGAGAAAGCAGGCTGTCAAATGAAGCACATAAATTTCTTACACAGTTGAGGAAAAGACACTGATGTCCTTGAAGAGCTCCAGAGGGAGATCCCATCTGATTAAGTGCAGGCATTTAAGCAACTTAGACAATGAAAAGAAAAATGTGCCTCTTTACTCATCTTTCTCACTTTCAAAAATTTCTACATGGAGATTTATTTGTTGCTATGATCAGTGTCCTTATGTCACTTTGACAAGCTTCTTATAATTGAAATGTTACAACCCATAGCCCATTCAAAACAAGAAACGACATTAAAATTAAACTATGTACATGTACTATAAGCAATATCTGGAGCTAGTTTTATCTAGTCACCAAGCATAATGGTATTTCTAATTTCAACTGCATACTCAAATTTACTCCCACCTCCTTTATCTCTGGCCAACTCAAAACTTTTAAAAGTACATTATTTATTGTTTGTGTTACACTGTATTAATAGTTAGAGATATTTTGTTTCCTTCCTCATTCCCAATGATGGGGCTTTTTCCGGAAAAGATTTTCAAAAATGTACTCATCTGCTGCAATTTTGTCACAAAAAATAATTTTCCTTTCTGTGACTGTTTTCAATCCACTATTCCTCCCCCCGTCTAACATTCAGAAAGGGACTAACTAAATCCCTGTCTTGATCCTTGGCCACTAGAGACAGGCATCTAATGAAGTTCACTGCACTCCCTGAGTGCTCTGCAAGGAGCAACCTGGCAGGGCTGACACCTCAACGGGAGCTGTTGAGAAACTCCTTTGCTGCTTATGAACAAATAAAAAAGCATGTGGGATGAGTGACACAAATCCCATAAAATCAGCAAATATGCTCTGAACAACCTTTGTAACATATTTTTCTTCAGTTTCTTGATCAGAGACCAACTGCCCTTCATGAGGGAAAAACAGTAATTTATAAAATCAAGCATCTCAGGATAGGAAGCGGAAATTTATTGTCCTACTGTTTCTACAGACTTCACCTAATCACCCCAGGATGACTATCTCAGAAAAGTAATTAATTGCTCCAAAATGCTTTTCAGATTTAAGATTACCACCCTGACATTCTTCAGAATTAATGCCTCCTGCCTTACCCCTTTCAGCACCTCCTGCTCCCCAAACTATTCCACACCTCTCACTGCTTTCCATCATACTCCAATCCTCTCCTGTTCTCTTTATTTGTTCCATAAATTATCTCCAGTTTCTACTTCCCACTATTTTCCCAACACTGCCTATGTCTTCTTTACTTCCCTTCCCCCAGAATGTCCCCAGCCCCCGCTCCATGACTCCGGCAAGGGACAATCAATATGTGCTTTAACTAGTGGTACCTTTCCACTGCCTGGCCAATTAGCACACATAAGTTCATCAGCAGCTACTCAGAAATTATACTGGCTGTTATCTCATCCCTGGTTTTATAGTGGGCCATCACTTTTGTCTCTTGAACAGTCAAAATTTTGATTAAACTTGGTTCTCTCTGATATTCCTCCCCGTCTTTTAAACTGGCTTGAAGTTATCTGAACTTTTCAAAAGTTGTGGGAGAAACGTAACAGCAGCTGAGCAACACAAAGCCAGAACACTAGGATTTTGTTCTCTTAAAACACCAAGGAAAAAAAGAAAAAAGAAAATATGAAAGAATTACTTAAAAGTGTAATGACTTTATCTATAAGTACCATTAAAATACAAAGGAAAAAAATTGGAAAAAATGTACATTTAGCAGTTGATTAAAGCTATAAATTCCTATAATGAACAGTTAGGCAAGGTCTATTACAAAAAGTAAATGAAATAGAAAACTAGACTATCCAGAAGGAAAACACAAGAGAACAGATTTTAAAAAGGTATTTAAAAATACTTTGATTGATGTGGTCCAAAATGTTTCAGTTTTATTTATTAAGGAAGACTAGAAATTGGGAGTTACATTTATTCTCATTTGTATTGACCCAGGCAACAAAGAACCACAATCAAAATTAGGCTTCCCCAGCACCAAGAGCTGTTAGCTGTAACATGATCCAAATTCATGCTTCAAAGCCTTGATTCTCTGCTCTACCAGCTTCTCCTGAGTGTCATGATGTCAACATTAGTAGGCTGATCCTCCACATCTGGATCTGACGCTTTGCCAGGCTTCAGTCTCTGTAATTAAAGGAACTGCAATTACAGCCTGACTCTGACTTGCAGCATCCAGCATTTCTATTCTTCCTCCCTACCCACATCCTTCCATTTCATGCCCCAAAATGTAATGGACTTGGAAGAAAAAAAAGGCCCCTTTTGCATCACCAAGAAAGATAAAAGATGAGATTGTCCAAATCTGCCAACTCAGACTCATTTTTATATGTCAAATGAAATAAGCAAATCTTTAGTGTTTTCAGAAATGCTTAATTTTAGACATTCTTCTCTTGAGCTGAAGTCCAGAAGTTTGGAGAACTTTCTCTCTTGTCTGGAAGTCTCCTTTGCGTTCGAATATCAGAGTTGAATTCAGGCTGTCTCACAGCTAACAAAAGTCATCAACTGACCCAAGGCAAACTGTGATACAATCAAACGGTTCAAACACAAATAATTTCAGAATCATGTGCTTCTGACAGCCAGGGCTGCCTAGCCTTAAGAATTTGGGCAAATTTTGCATTGATAACTGTATCAGATTATCTATGCAGTTCCTATTATTCATGAAACTATTGAAATTAAGGCAGTCTATTCATACCTCAGATTTGACACAATTATATTCCTGAAGTTGAACATAATCAGTCTCAACTGAGCACAATTTACTCTGACATCTGTCAGCTACGACAGAGGGGCAGATTTCCCATGCAGAAAATTACAGATTTAATTTTCAGAAAGGTGTGTACCTATTTAGAGGTGCAGTTAGCCAGTTTTAAGTGCAATGCTTTTATGGTAGCAACTGTAGCCTTGGACATAAAAGCAGGAACTTTTGTTCAGTGTATGCAATTACAGAAATATTTCTGAAAATATCTCCACTGAGGGACACCCCACAACCCCTCTGGGCAATCTGTTCCAGTGCTTGGTGACCCGCACAGTAAAGAAGTCCTCCCTCAATGTTGAGGTGGAACTTCCAGAGCATCAGTTTCTGCCCCTTGCCTCTTGTCCTATTGCTTGGCAGCACGGAGCAGAGCCTGGTCCGTCCTCTGACACCCTCCCTTCAGAAACTCATAGACATTGATGAGGTCCCTTCTCAGCTGTCTTTCTCGAGGCTGAACAGAGCCAGTTCCCTCAGCCTCTCCTTGTAAGAGAGATGCTCCAGTCCCTTGACACACTTTGCAACCCTCCACTGAAGAGAGATGCTCCAGGCCCTTGCAGCCCTCTGCTGAACCCGGAGCTCTGTGTCTCTCTTGCACTGAGGAGCCCAGAAATGAAAGATCTGCTTGTCTTTAGATTACTTTTAAGCCTTGCGCATCTCTGCTTGGCTGTGCAGCCAAGTCAGCAGCAGCAGCAGCCTCCGCACGCCCAACCGAGGCATGAGGCAGGTCTTTCTAGCTGAAGCGCTCTGACATACGGAGAACCTGAGGCAGGGCGCTATGGAAAAGTCACTTCTTGGAGGTGCAAAGCCAGACCCGGCTGGGAGACTTTCCACACCACGGGGGAGGCTCTCGGGGCAACCGTGTGGCAGGGCCAGCTCGGAGGCCCCTCAGGGCCCGGGCACCCCGGCGTTCCCTCGTCCCCGTCTCTGGGGCCGCTGCGCCCCTGAAGGTAACGGGGACGGGCCGCTCGCTCCCACGGGCAGCCGGGCGGCGGCTCCGGGGCTCAGCCTCGCCCCCTGCAGGAGCCGCTCCCCGCTGGCAGCGGCTTTTCTCCTCACAGAGCCCGTGCGGGCGGCGCCGCCCGGTGCGGGGGCAGATGGCGAAGCACGGCCGGATCCCGGAGCGGTGCGGGCGAGCGAGGCTCGGCCGGGTCCCGGAGCGCTGCCCCGGCAGCTCCCGCCGCCCCTGCCCGGGGGGGCGCGCTCCCCTCCCTGCCCGCTAGGGCGCGCCCTCGGCCGGCGCAGCGCCGCCCGCCAGGTGGCGCTGCCGCCCCGCGAGCCGGCGGCGGCCGCCGCCCCCGCCCTCCCGCCCCGGCTCCGCCCCGCCCGGTGACGTCACAGCGGCGCGAGCGGAAAGGGAAAGGGGGGGAGGCGCTGCGCGCGCACCTCGGGGCGCTGGCCCGGGCACGAGCCCCGCCCCTCCCATCCCCCCCCGGCCGCGCGAGAGGCCCTGGAGAGGGCGGGGTCGGGCCGGGGACCGTTGGGCGCGCGCGGGCGCCGCCATTGTTGGCGGGGAGGGCGGGAAGCCGCGGCCGCCCCCGCCGCGCCCCCGCCGCGCCTCCGCCCGCCCCTCCGCCCTGGCCCCGCTCTCCCGCCCTGCCTCAGGGCCCGGCTCCGGGGCCGCAGCGGCGGCGGGAAGGGCGTGTGTGCCCCAAACGCGCCCCGAGCCCGCCCTGCCGCGCCCCCTTCGGCGGGACGTGCTGGCCCCCGCCCTGCTCCGGGGCCCCGAGTCCTGTGGCCTTGAGCACGAGCGTGTGGAGACGATTCGTGGGGATGTTGTGGGGGGAGTTTCTTGTTGGTTTTCGGTTTGGGTGTTTTTTTGTGAAATAATGCTTCCCCTCAGAGAAGGATCGGGTAAAGCAACACTTTTGGGGGGTTTCTGGTTTTGGTTTTGTTTTTGTTTGGTTTTGTTTCTGTTTGTTTGGTTTTGTTTTCTGTTTGTTTGGTTTTGGGGTTTTGTTTTCTGTAAAGTATGCTACTTAGGTTATTTGGAGGGATGTGAGAAAATCTGGTGGCCTGCAGGTCATAATGCTCACTAATTCATTTTTTATTGGACAAACCCTTTCTTTTTTCTTTCTCCTCTGTGTGACTTTTGGAGGAAGAAGCCTTTTTGCAGCCTTTCGTGGGATGGTGCTACTGTCTCGAGTCCCGAGGAGGTTCCCTGCTGCTGCCAGAGCTGCTGTTGCAAAATTCGGTTTCTTTGCAAATCTTACGTGGCATTTTTAGTGTTTATGTCATAAAACAATTAAAGCATGTGCCAGCTGTCATTTGGTGTGAAGATACCAAGGTGTTTATAAAACTTGCAGGTGCATATTATTTTGGGACAACTGCAAGAATTTTTGTGGAACTACATGAATATAATTATATGACGGTTTGGATGGGAAGGGACCTGAAAGATCATTTGGTTCCAACACTGCTGCTGTGGGCAGGGACGCCGTACACTAGAGCAGGTTGCTCAGAGCTCCGTCTGGTCTGGCCTTGAACACTTCCAGGGATGGAGCATCCACAGCTTCTCTGGGCAACTTGTTCCAGTGTCTCACCACCCTCACAGTAATATAAGGAAATTTGGATGAATCTCTTGTACACCTTACACATGAGCTATAACTTGTCATAATTTTTTTTTGTTATTTAATGGCTAAGTGCAAGTTACCATGAATTTAATTAATCTGAGATAACAGTGGGATGTTTTAGCAACTGTAGTTGCATTTCTTTAGGAAAAACTCCCATCTTTGCATTATGCAAGTTTTTGAAATAATGTTAGCAATATGAGCTATATAAATTTTGTTATTTTTGTTGTTCTAGAAATTTTAAGTTTTTTTAAATGGATTTTTAAAATGCATTCAAGCATCATTAAATACTTACAGCAACTGCATAGATGGCATCTAAATAGTTTTTGAATAATACCAAAGCCCAGTGGTTAAACCTGGATACTTGGGTGTCAAACTTCCAGCGGAGATCTGGGAATCATGCCTAATTACTTTTCTGGGCCTGGGATTAATGCCCTCTCTTCATTGTTAGCTTGATGAAAATTGGTTCAGGATATAATTTACAAGGTTTACATTATTTCAATTATCATCTATTCTCTTGTCCTCTCATAAATTCATTTTCCATCCATTGTCCCATCACCACCTATCCTTAGCTGCTAAAAATAGCATCCCTTCTGCCAAGCTTTCTCATCTTTGTCCTTAAGTACCCTTGAATTCCAGAAGGTGCCTTTTGCTCTTTATTTGTTCCATAAATTTCAGATTTCTGTATCCAAGTGGCTTGCTAACATTAATACATCTTCTCATTAGTGCCTTGTAGGAACTTGGGCAATGGGAACAATGTCAGATTTGACAAAACTCCATGAATTCTTGTGAATTTTAGAAAGAGCATCCTTTTAATCCTCCTCAGTGGGTTTGAAGTTTTTGTTTGGTAGCTTGTCATAGATATGATAATAGTATTGCTGTGATTTTACTGGTTTTGTATTATCAATAGTGCTTTTATGAGTTATGTTTTTGTGTGTAATGTATGTACCAAAGAAGCAGCTTACTTTGAAAATAGCTGAAGTTCCAAAGTACTTGGAGACAATCTCTAGTACCAATTTTCTCGGAAATTCTTTTGGTGTAGATAAGAATTTTTAAAATTCCTGTAACTGAAAACAGGAATGTGGGTATTTTAAGATAAAAAGTGTTAAGGTTATAGTTACCTACACAAGTTTTCTTTAATAAAAGTATGCTGGTCCTTGGTGTCTCTTTCTTTACAATTAGAATTTGCCAGATATTATGAGAACTCTGTCTTTATCTTTTACCGTCTTAATCTTTAGAATCTGCTCCAGAGTTCTTCAAGGAAACACTGACGCTGGTATTTTTAGAAGAAATGACTCAGCTTGTGTGTTGGATTGCCAGGCAGCCCTGGTGCCAGCACAGGGATTGATTCCCAGCACTCGGTGCCTTTGAGTGCCCACACACCGAGCACCGACTTGTGTCCAAGTGAGCTCTGACGGTTGTGACTGATCACCGTGGCTCCCGGTGTGTGAAGGCAGCAGACAAAGCCTTGCTTAATTCATCTGCTGTATTAAGCAAGATTATTGTTTTGCCAATAAAAACTAAACAAAAGCCCAGTCAGCAGTGGAATAAGTCACCTGTGCTGCTGTGCTGTTTCACAGCTGGAGCCTGGCAGGCGAGGGGAGGAGGGCACCCATGTTGGCCCCTGTTGCTCCAGGGGGAGTAGTGCTGCTCTTGCTCCAAATGGGGACATGCCACACAGCTCGCTTCATTCTGGGTCCAGCAGCAGAAGTAAGGCATGAGTGCTTCCTCTCCAGAGGCTCCAGTGCTTTATGCTGTAGATAAGCCCATTGGTGGCTTTCCCCTAGCACTTTTGAAGGCTTTTTCCCAAAGTGAAAAACCTTCCCAAAATTGCTTTACCTTTCGTAAGTTTTATGGATGGGATCTTCAGGATGTTTCATGGGTCACAGAATTATTTTTGATTAAAACACTCTTGTTATCCCTTTTATCTGCTATTACTGTTTTCTAGTTCATGTTACTTTTAACTACTGGTGTCCTTTTTTCCAAGTTAATGGCCCTGGCTTTGCTCCTCACCAGGACCATGTTCCTCAAGATCATGAACAGGAAAGGTTTGACAAAAGACTGGATGTGGCAATCAGTGCCATGGTCTGGTTGACATGGTGGTGTTCAGTCATAGGTTGGACTCAATGAACTCGGGGTCTTTTCCAACCTAATTGATTCTGTCAGCTCACAACCAGGGCACGGTCACAGCAGCCTGGATTGCCTCCAGTCTTAACCCCTTTAATGAGCTCATCCACAGTTGTGAGCACCACGTCCAGGAGTGCTTCTCGTCTGGTTGGTTTGTCCAATACCTGGACCAGGAAGTTGTCCTTGATGCACCCAAGGATTCTCCTGGATTTCTTACGGCTAGCTGTGTTGCTTTCACAGCAGATGCCTGGGTGATGAAAGTCCTCTGCTAGGATGAGAGCTTGGAATGTGATGCTTCCTGTATCTGAAGCAGGAGGCTTGGTCTCCCCCTGATCAGACCCCCACCACAAGTGTCCTTTGTTAGTACTGTCTTTGATTTTTTTACCCACAGGCTCTCAACCTGTTTGTGGCTGTTTTTCAGAGGCATCTCTTCACAATCTATCCCTTCCTTAACATAGAGCACAAAACCCCTGCCCCTCCTCACCTGTACATCTCTTTTTAAAAGCTCATAGCCCTTGACTACAGCTCAGTTCCAGCATCTTTCCCTGATAGGTCACAGTTTTCTGATTGCACTGTGTTTTCCAACTCCACTTGCTTGTTTCCTGTGCTATGTGCATAACCATAGAGGCATTTCAGCTGGGCTATGGGCTGCACCACCTTTTGGGAGGAGCCCTTTGGGATGATTTACAGGTATTTCCCTGTTGTTTTCTAGAGTGTCGGTATCTTCTGGTTCTTCTCTGTCACTCAGAAGTACATCCCCTTCCCCCTAATGCCTATGAAATATATCAGGCCAAAGGTGCAGCTGAGCCCAGCTCTAACATATCCTAGGCAGCTCTAACCACAATGTTTTTTTAAAGAGAGAACTCTTCTTTAGGAAAACTGATTAAGTCCTACCCGATCTCAAAAGGTGCAACTAACCACACTGGGGAGAAGGATCTGTAAGTAACTTATTCTGGTCTGTAACTTTTTGTGGATTTAGTGGTGTGAGATCCCTCAGTCTCATAGAACCCAGTCTGTAACCTAGCATTTATTAGTCAGGAAGCACTGCCGGGAGATCCCTGCTGTTAACAGACACAAGTTGGTTACATTTTCCAAGGGAGTCATGGTAACAGTGGATTTTGCAATTAGTAATTTTCCGTGAAGAAATTACTTGTATCTTAATACCTATGTGTGTAAACTATTTTGACATACATTGTCAGTAATTGTGATGTGCAGGTACAACCACTGTTGCAGATGGTGCCAAACCAGATGAATATGGACAGTGTGAGGAATTTGACTACTGCTTGGAGCAGGTGTTTGGGAGACTAGAAATGCTGTTCACTTCCTTCACCTCACAAAGGTGGTGAAAGTGGTAGAATAGATAAATGATGAGCTGGCATCTGTTGTGAAGCAGCTGAAGATGGGATAACCCAAAAGGATAATTCGTATTCTGAAATAGAAGCAGATGTCAATTAAGACAGCCTGTCTGGCCATTTGGGTGCCAGTTCTGTAGCATGTGTCATCAGTGCAGGCTTGACAAACAGCCTGTTTGTGAAATTTGGTGTTGCTTGACATCATAATTTGTTAGAAGGTGGAGATGCTGTAGGCATTGAGAATCTGGAAAATTATTTAATAATTGGAGCAAACCCAAATTATAATTTGATGTTAAAACCAACTAGGCGCCATTTTAAGTTGTTGGGTTTTTTTTAATGAGAAGTCCAGTACAAAACTAGTTGCTTTTATTGGAAACAAAATGAAGCTGCAACAGAATTTTCATATTAGACTGTCCAGGCTACTGTACTTTAAAACTTCTGCAGTGGTGTGCAACTGTTTTCCAAAACATTTTGCCCAAACCTTTTCTTCAACTAAATTCCTTTCTTCTCCCCTTCCAATTTCTCTCTTGTCTTGGGTGAAACACCATGCTGATGCAGCTTGTGGCCTTCAGTCCTAGGAATTAGCTTAGGTTTCTTCATCTGGGAAATTTTCCATAAACATAGTACTTGAAAGATTCCATTGCTGAAACGAGTTCTGTCCTGTCCTGCCTAGCTTAGAGCAATACTCCTTAAAAACTGATGCAAGAACCCTTAAGAGAGACAGGACTTCAAGATTTTGTTTTCTTTCATACAATGGACATCATCACTGTGCAAGATCAATGTGTTGAATACAAATTAAAGGTCAAATTTGCCAATTTACTGTCTGAAAGATTAAAAGCAGTTATAAAAAAGAATTTAGTCCATTTCTGAGCTGCTTTGACTCTGACTTTGAAATGTCAAGTAGTCAAATACATATAATGAAGTAAGGGTTATGTTACATTATTTTCTCATGGTACTGCTTCTTTGGGTTCCTTTTTCTCCCTAATAGGTTGTGCACCTATTAATCATTAAAAAAACCCAAGCATATATCCTTATTGTACTATATCTTGAAGTTAGTATTTCCACAGTATTTTTTATATTTTACTGTATTCACTGTTCAAAGACATAGTGGTGTGCTTAAATATAGACACATAAAATCATAGAAATGCACGGTTGAGCTTAGTGAAAGAAAATTAAGGCAAGTGTGTGGGGCCACTGTAAGGGAAAATGCAGAAAAGCCAGAAACAACCTTAAGTGTGTTTAAAATTCAGTTTAGTTTGCTCTAGAGCATCAAACACAGAAGGTTTCATCATTCATGCAGGTATGGCTTGTGTCACTTCTGAAAACTTGTCTGAAGAAATCAGTAGCTTGTGGCAGCAGCCCTCAGGCAGGAAAGCACCAAAAAGGAAGTGGCTGGACAGGAAGGAAATCAAAGCTCCATACACAGACGTATTTAAGAAGTGTAAATATAATAAGTTTAGGGAAAAAGCATTCATTTGGAAATGGTGTTTCCTTTAAAACTGGTTAACACATATCTTCGTGTTAGTATTTCTGTAGCTTTTCTTCTGGAAAACTGCTAAGGTCCTTGCAGCCCATCGTAGGTGAATGTTGTGGGGGTCAGAAGGATCCAGATTGCTCTGAATTTTATGTGATGTCCCTGAAGAGCTTTCATTTTCCTAGAAACCTATGTGCATGGCCTTGCCTGCTGATTTGAGAGGTTGAAGAGACTTCCTTGGTAATTTCAGATATATAGCCATACAATTCTTAGAAGTGAAAAGGTTGCTAACTGCTGAGTTTACTCACCTGCGTTCCAGGATGAAGGTGCCACAAGTTAGTTGTCCATCCAAAAGCTCTGTAAATATATAAGCAACACTGTAGTGGGATATGAAGGAAAATTCCCTTTGAAATATTTTATCTTCAGTATAGAAGGCACACATAAGTTTATTTTTGGAAAGAAAGAGTCCTTTGTATTCTAAATTCTTTTTTTTTTCTGAAGGATTTTGCATAGGGAATCAATCTGGCTTCCTCCTCCGGTCCCTGTAGGCAAAGCCATCAGCGGCTGAGAGACCTTCTTTTACACAGAGATTCTTTTAAGACCAGAGAAGCCCCATGAGTGCAGCAAGAGCAGAATATATTTGGTCCCTGAAATTGCTCCACAAAATCATTATTTACAGATCTAGGCTGTACATCAGAGAGAATTTTTGTCTGAGCAGATTTAATAGGGAGGAGGGTTAAATAGCATTGGTATTTTTTACTTGGAGATTACTGATTTACTACGCAAAGTTGTACAATACATTAATTACTAGAACAATTGGACCTATTGAAGTTCTGAAGTGAAAGCCACAAATTATCAGATAAATTTAGAGTTGTGTAATTTTCTCACAGCCCTTCTCTTGGAAAGCCTTTCTACTTCCAGTATAGGATGAAGTCTGGCAGCGGGGTTAACCCTGACCCCTGAGTGTTCTATATGGACTTGTTCTTTCTGCCACATTCTTTCAGTTTAAATTTAGATTTGCTGGCAGCTATTATGCCTCTTGCAATAAGCCTCATGACCAAACATTGAAACAAATATGCCTTTTATCACAGATGTTTTTGCCGAATAAGATTAGTGAAGAACACTTGAAACCTGAAAAACAATGTGCAGAAGCCTTTGGTCCAAAAGGCACTAACCTTTGAATGTCTGGAACGTATTTTCTTCTCAGTGTTAGAAAAGAGAAAGTAAGTGTTTAGATGATTGAGCACAATCTTGCGCCCTGTTTTACCTCTAATTTGTTATTGGTAGTAATGCAATTTCAGCTATGCAAATGAATACAGAGTCAGGATACATATGAATGTGTATTTGCCACAAAGTCATTGAGCTGTTCTAAAATAGGCTATGGTTGCTGCAGGAAGTTGCAACATACAACTAAGTTTTATGTTTGGCTGATTGCTAAATATGTCTTAGTAAATCTTAAAAAGTTGGGCTAGTTCTATACAGTAGCTATCTTAAGCACAATAGCTGCATTTGTAACTGACTTAAGGAAGTTCATACCACTTAATTTTCTGTTTTCCACAGAGGATGATGCTTGTTTTATTATTAGGGTTTTTTTTAATCTAGCATGAGTACGTGGGACTTGAGAAATCTATATGGCAAAGGAGTTCACTTTGAAGGCCAATAAGTTGTTCTTGGCCTAAGGTATGCCATGATCTTCATAGACAGTGTTGCTCCACCTTGAAACGTTTGTTTGACGAGGGATTCTCTGGTCTCACTTTTTACAACTGCTCATCTGTCTAGGATAGGACATGAGGAAATGGTCTTAAATTGCACAATGGGAGGTTTAGACTGGATATTAGGAAAATTTTTTCACTAAAAGGTTTGTCAAGCATTGGAACAGGCCGCCCAGGGAAGTGGTGGAGTCACCATCCCTTGAGGTTTTTAAAAGATGTGTAGCTGCGGCACTGAAGGACGTGGTTTAGTGGTAGACTTGGCAGTGCTGGGTTAATTCTTGGACCTGATGATCTTAAAGGTCTTTTCCAAACTAAATGTCTCTGTGATTCTGTTTTCTAAGGCAGCATGTAAAAAGTGTTTCTTTAAAGCACTTCTGTCTCTGTGCTTTCAAGGTTCTTCAAAAGGTAACAGTGTTCCTATACATTGCTGAATGGCTATGGCTCCAGCAAAGAAAGGAGACCTTGAGAATATATAGAAAGGAGTGTTCTCCCTGTAACCTTTTAGGGAAAAAAAATGAATAAAGCAGGCCATAATTCTCTAGATAATTTAAAGTGAGATTTTTTTCCTTCTGCAGGGCAAGACACAAAAGCTTCCAAAGGCGCCCTGACCCTACTGCCTCTGCAGTTGCTATGGGCAGGAAACACTCGTACTCAGATCTTTGGAGTACTTTGATAGTGTCCAACCTAGTTACTGGGGCTGAACACTGTGGAGTTGTGTTCTTCATGAATGGATTAGGCAAAATTTATTCACTGGTTAGAAGTCCTACTGTGCAGGCTGTATATTTTTGAATGTAAGTAGCATCATGTTTTTTCTGTTTAGCAGGAGTTTCAGGCAACCTTTGAAATACGTAGCCAATCAGCATTTGTTCCAAATGGTGCTTTTGTGACAAATTTCCAATTAGTGAATGGCATTTGTTAACTAGGCCCATTTGGCTTTATCTTCAAGGATAATGAAACCCCATCTTTTTCCTCATCCCCTTAATAGACACAGTATAGAGTCTTACTGAACGGAAAAAAAAGAACTGAATGGAGATTGCTAGGAGATTTATAGTTTGGTGACACTCCTTAGGACTTGTATTTTTCAGAAATGACTGTGGTTTGAGTTCTGTTGCATTAAAACAAGAAATGTATAAGAATAAGGGGATTTGGCTCATGCAGTTGTTTGGAAGAACATTAGTGAATGCTGGAGGTGTTGTTCCAGTAGGTAAATATTTGTCGAGATAAAGGCAAAATGTGCTTCCCTGTGCATGGAGATGTATTTTTCAATGCATGTGTGCTGTTGCATACATTTGGAGTGTCTTAGAAATAATTTGAAGTCTTCATGAATTTTTATCTTTGTATTTTCTATGGAAAATGCTTGATTAGGGACACTTCTCTAACACCCCTCAAAATACTCTTTTCTGTCATGGAACAGAAAATGGTCTGTTTGCACTTGTGGAAGTTGCTCCTGCTTCTTATTAAACTCGGAAATCCAAACTTCTAATGTAACTTCAGTGCTTGTCACCTGGCAAGTACAATTTTTGCATAGCTCACAGGAATCAAACTCACTTTACGCATTTACCTGTGTGTTGCTTCAGAATTGTTTGCTGTTGGTAAGTTAGAAAACATATGCTTACAGCCTCTTTTTCATAAATAGCATTTTAACTGTGTTGAGAAATAGAACATTCGTATTAGATTTTCACAGAATTTATACATTATTGTTTGTGGAATTCGGGTGGGTTTCCATGTTTTGTCTTTGTTGAGTCCTTTTTTGAGCGTTCTTTAGTATTGGAAAGATCAGTATGTGAGGAAGCATAACCACAGGAAAATACTTGCTTTGTTTACAAATGAGTGTTGTGGACATACATCAATATGCACATTTCCTGTGTGAGGTCGTCTCGCTCAGAATGGATTCAATATGAGGAGTGTCTTTTGATACTCATTTTCTGTGGAACATCCTGTAGTTTACTTGGAAATGGTTGGGAAGACAATGGGAAGCAATCAAAGTACGTCTTTAAATAATTTTAATAGCTATAGAGTTGAAGTACAGCTTAGCACTTATAACAGCATTTCAGGCAAAATACTCAGAGGTTGTAAAAATTGTGAAATTCTAAATAAAGATTTAGAAAACTGAAAATTGGGATATTTATTTTTCTGTGCTTTGAAACAATACCTATGGAGATAATACTCACCCCTCTGAAGGGAATGTGTATCTGTTGCTAATATGGGACTCAGTGTCTGATTATTTGGGACCGTAGTTACTGTGGAGAAGATGAGTAATTCCATTAGTAATGTTATATGTCAGTGTAATAGTGGAATGAATCTCCTGGATTCTATTTGTAAAGGGTTTTTTTCTACGATAGTGAGCCAATTACAATTATCTTTCTGTCCCACTTGTGAAACACTCCTAAGGAAACAAAGCACCATAAAGATTTATCAGGTAAGAGTAATAACAATATTCATCTATATCCCCTAGGTTTTGAGGAGTGTTGGTATGATGCTCTTAGGATTATGGCAGGATGAAAACACATTATTACTGTTTGTCTGCTCATGCTCACTATGGAATTATCTTCTGTGCAAATATATGTATTGTTTGTGAAAGGAAGGAAGATGAAAGAACTGAATTAGCTTCAGGACAGAGACTTCTGGGGAGCAGTAGCTGCCTGTGATGACAGGGAGGTCAGTGTGACTGGTTTTTATAGCGAATCATTAGAGGTGATGTGAATAAGGAAAACAAGGCATAATGAAGCAGTACGCCCAGGGACTGCCATGGAAAGGTGTTTAAGGAGAGTACTGGAAAGGATTTTGAGGGAACTAAGGAATAAGAAAAGTATCTTTGTTGATTACGCTGCAGTGGTGTAAAATTTTTGTTATACAGTAAAACTCTTCAGATTAGAAGGAAAGATGCATCCTAGTGACAAAGTGACCAAATAAAGTATTCCCGCCATATAGGCAGAGGAAAGCTGCAAGATTTGACAAGTCTGGAATTATAGTAAGTAATATAATACAGTGCACATGATGACCTTCAATATTCTTGTTCCGGTTGACAACAAGCAGTCAAGTGGAGAGATGCTAAAACAGAAGTAGCTTAAGGAGTCATTAAAGTGACTTTAGTTTTAGTCTTGGTTCTGCTTAGCTTGAAATAGCAGTGGATCACCCACGATGAAGTGTTAGAAAACCATTCAGATATACAGAAGTCATTTGAGTATGAAGAACAGCTATGAATATGTGTCATCAGGATTGGAGTGATAATTGAAGCTTTCTAAATGGAAAAATGTTGCTCAAGGACAGGGAAAGAATGGGTCAGCTCTTTCCTTGGGGGCTGGAAGAGAAAATAAGCATCTTCAAGTTACAAACAGCTTGCATATTTTAAGAGTTCACATATGTTTGATTTCTTTTAGACCCAACCAGAAAAAGAATCTGAATGGCCAGACTCTATGTCATGGCTTTTGAAGAAACTGGAACAGTTGAACTTAGATATTGAAGAAGCTCTGAGTGCTGGCCCTTCTCCCTCCAGTACTCCTTCTTCTAAAAGGCACAAGCAACTGGTAAGAATGTGTGTGTGTCATATGATATGTTCTCTAACATTTAGCTGCAACACTCCTCAAGCCATAGTTTTTAGATACAGTTTCTGTTTCTAAATAGGCTGGGAGCCCAGGCGTAAGGGTTAAGTTAAAGTTTTCGCTTCATGAAATGAAATCTCTAATTTCATTAGACACCTAATGGTCAAATAACTGGAAATGTGATAGGGTGAAACTGGTAAATTTTCTTAAAATCATTAAGCACTTTTTTTGGGGGGGCGGGGGGGAGGGGATATGTGATTGCATGTTTTTCAGAGTAAAGTATTGTTAGTTTAAGTGCTAGCCTATTAATACTTGTTATATTTATTTAAAGATATAACAGCAAGAGAGACATTATCTTCACTGACTTGAATTAATATTTTTTTTTCTTTCTTTCTTTTATTTGAATAGTTGATTTAGAGCTGCAGTCCTCTAGTTAAGAATATTTTGTGATGACATATGTCATCAGTTGATGACAAACAGATTCTCAAGCTTTTATTTTTGAGGGCAAATGGGATTAAAGGAGCAATGATACTATTTTAGTAATTCTTAAATAAGCAAGATTTTTTATATAAGCAAGTGATTGAGAGTGACCAGCACGAGAAATAGAAGTGGTTTTTTTCTGCTTCAGGCTATGATTAAACTCAGTTCTTAATTTTTGTGGATTTGCATCTCTGAATGGTAGTCTTGGCTTGAAATTTGTGGAAGGTGATCTTTTGTGAATGCTTTTGCTGTCACTGCTGCTTCATTTTGTGGAAGTAAATTCTTAAATTAAGCATCTGTGTAGATCATCACAATGTAAATTTTCATGTCTCTCTAGGTGGGACATTCAAAATCTTGTACTTTGTAGTTTGTGTTTCCATATAATACAGAGAGAGTGTTACTAACAGAATGGTTATGGCTGTTACTCATTTCTTTCCTACTATACGTGTCAGCAAGTCAGAACCAGCTCTGTCCCACTGTAATTGAAATTAATTTTGCAATTAATTTTCCTATTAAGGGACAGTGTTCTGTCTTCTTGCAGGAGAATGCTCAATGTCTTCTGTCAAAATACAGTGGCATTGTAGTCTGCTTTTCTGTCTGAAAGTGAAATCCCAGCCATCAGAATTTAAACACCTCCCATTGTGAGACAGTGTGGCAACCAGCGATCCAAACACCCATTATTTTATGGCTGTGCCTATTCTACTAAGGTAAAAGCCATGGTTTGGTTAGGCATCATTCTTTTTCCATGATGCCTTGAAGATCATAGGATTCAACTTCAAATCTTTTGCTGAAGCATTCAGTGAAGGGCATGTTGCATGTAAACAGCAGAAAAATCTAAACAGGCAACATTTTCAAATGAACCTTGATACATAAGAACAGCATCATCAGAAATGGTTGCATGGAGAATGCCATCACCAGCATCTGGGATGCTTGCACTTCTCTTCCTGAAGCCTAGTGGCAAGACATCTTCTGAGTAGAGAGAGGCCAGGACTTTCGTCACAGCCTTTTTCCTGGGCCCTCCCACAAAAAGCCTGTGCTAGGGTGTGAGGATGTTCCTAACAACAGTGCCAAAGTTAGTTTTGCTTGATATGATATTTGAGCAGTTGCAGTCCTCTTTATTAGGCCACATCTTCTTCCCACTCTAAAGAATAGGAGAGACCTCTTCATTTTAGTTGTCTGTGGACAGGCAAACATGTGAGTCAGCCACATTTTTTTGTAGCCTTATTTGACAAACTGGAAATGACATTTAAACTTCCAAGAGCCAATTTCAATACAGAAGCTGGAAAGGTCACTTAACACAAAGTCTTTCTGATGAGACCAGCAAGATCAGAGCAAGAAAAGAGTCTTGGAAAATCGGTTGTGGAACTGATGATGGGATGCCATTTGCTGTCTCTTGCAAAAGAATTTGTACAGCAAGGGAATCATCTGCTCTAATTTAAATATTAACAAATAATTTGCCTCAGAATGGGTGGCTTTAGTCTTACTTATAGTCAAAGAAGAGATAGATTCTCATAAATCTCTCCTTAAATTTACTGTGAAGAAACAGATACTGCAGATCTCAAAATGACAGTTGCAGTGGAAAAAATAAGTCTGGTTTTCACACAAGTTGTATGAGTAATTTATATTCTATCAGTTCATGCTATTTGTACCATATTTCTAACTATAGCTTGTAATTTGTTCCATGCATATCAAATGTTTTATTCTCGTCACTTACAATGGAACTTGAATAGAAAGAAGGCCTATCTCAAACATGTTTACTAGTAACTGGGTAAATTTTGCTTCTACAGAATGAACCACTTTTGTGTTCTTCACATGGTTTTATCCTCAGTTGGGTACTGACACAAGAAATATGATGGACAGTGGTTTTGGGTGAACTGTTCAAAGATGTAAGGCTGACTTTGGAGACCTGAGATCTCCAAAGCAGTTAACTACTCTATGAGTGGCAACATGGTTTGTTGGAGTTGCTGCTCTGAAAGCTGGTCTCTTGAGGGTGTGGACAGTTTTTAACAGATGACAGAGTTATTTCTGATGGCAAATGCTGTATCTCAGAAATATATTTTGTAATTTAATCACTAGGTTGAGCCAGTTAGTTTTCTACTGAAGGATTTTTCACCTATTCAGGGAAGTAATTCTTTGATTTTTTTTACTTTTTGCATTTTCCTGTTGTGAAGGTATCTGTTATTAATAGTACTCATTTGAACAGAATTTTACAGAAGAAGCCAAAATATTTGCTAATGAAAATCGACTGGGTGAATAATTATTATGGGACCTATTGGGTGAGCGTAGGGAGCCTTGCAGCATTTTGGTGAGCAAATTCACGGTGTTTTCTAAAACATAATAACGTTCACATGAATGCTAAGGGGTGATCTGTTTCTACATCCGTGTAAACCACGAATGACACTAGTCATTTTTTTCTTGGCAAGTGTTATGAGGAAGTAGCACTGACTGGATTCCTCAATAGCTGATCCAGAAAAGATATTATAAATAATTGTCTATAATAAAATTATTTTCTGAAACATTCTCTCACCAATGTTATAAACACATGATTTAAGTGCAAAAAGCTGCACTGCCTGAATGTACTAACAGCAAAATTGCTAGGTTTTGGAAAAACACATTTAATAGTTCCACTCCTCTAAAACCTGTACCTTTCGTATGAAAAAATCTTTCTAGCACTATAGAAGGAGGCACTTTGTAAATGAAACATCAGAAATAAATCACTCTTGCTGCAGTGTGTTTCCCTGTTGTTTAATGTATCTGCTTCATTGCCACTTAAAATCTTGTAGTCGGTTTCAGTACAGAAAAAGCAGGAGATCTTAAGAACGAAAGTCACATTTTTTTCCGTTTTAGTTCTTTATTCTTCATGAATGACAGGGAAATCCTGTTTGATTATAATTACCCCATCTTATATTAGAAATATGACTTTCATTGAACAAAACTTTAACTCACACATTCATTTAATTCTTTTGCATTAGTATATTGTCTTCAGACTTTTTGGGGGTGGCATACTGATTCTTTTGTCACCTTTTCAAAGCCTCCTCATTTTACATCCAAACCAGCACACCTGCAAAATATACTAACTGGGAACTGGGCAGTTGCTGTTAAAGATCAGCAGCAAATTTGTCACCTTGTGGAAGGGAAGAGTGTGAAAATGGGCTGATTAGAATGATTATACCCAACAGCTTGGGACTGCTCTGCAGTGCACCCATGATCCTGTTTCCCTGACTGTCTGTAGTATGAATTCTGCTGGACTGCAGCATGTATTGCTTCTTGCTCACTCACCCAGTTATTCCTTGGGCAAACCAGGATATTTGGGGGAATGTTGTGCAGCTGGTCTCTTCCTGACACTGCATTCAGTGTGGGCCCAGAGTTAGGACATCCACCTTTTAAAAAATGGTGTGGGAGTGAGAACTCCCCAGGTTTCGGGGAATAAGGAAAAATGGATTTGAAAAGTTCAGAGTCTGTAATTTAAAAATGGGAATTTGCTGGGTCTCTGTTTAATATACAAAAGTAAACATGAAATAAAGTTAAAAGATAGTTTTAAATAATTTGAATAAAACTATTTCACTTTCTACAAAGTGATTCAGTTCCTTTAAGTTTAGGAAGGTGTCCTACTATTGATTAGTTCTTCAGCTGTGTATACTATACGTTAAGGAAGTAACTTCTCATAATGGCTGGATGTCTAACTTAGCAAAATGTAAAAATGATGCAGCAGGTGCTTTTAAGAAAAAAAAATTGTAACCAAATGTTTGCCTTACATCAGAGGAAAAAAAACGCTTTCAAAAGATAAAATTCCAAAGTTTTTATCTTAGAGTTCACATTAAAAATATTTGTGACTTACCTTTATTTATAGGGTTTTTTAAATTCTCTTACAGTGCTCTGTTCAAGTAGAGACAGGCTTTTATGGACATCATCGAGAAAAAGGATCTTGGAAAAATAGGAGAGGAGACTACCAGGATCTAGATTGTTTACCTTACCAAGTGTCAACTGGAGCACGACCTAAAGCTGATGTAAGTAGCTACAACATTATCTGACTCACAGGTTCAGTAACCTCAAAATTTACTATATATCATTAAAATTGTCTGTGCATTCCTTCGGAATAATTTATTCCATGCATATCAAATGTTTGATTCTTGCAAATATTGCGCTACGTGGAGAGTTTGGTTTGCGAAGGTACAGATAAAAGTTGAATTGGACTTCAGTTAATGAGACTCCAGGGCTACGGGATTCATCTAATCTGATTTTAGACCACTAATGCAAACTTCTACATCTGAACTAGTCACTTGGGTCACCTTCATAGTCAGTGGAAAGAAACGGACACTTCTAAAGAGTAATTCATCTGCAGGTACCGTGATGGATTCCAGGCATCAGTGCCACTACCACAGCTTTTTCTTCATGGCTTATTTTAGAAGTACACCCTTAGGATTTTTTACCTTGGCTGTTGGCTATGCCCAATTCATGGTGATTTCCACACCACAAGCCTAAGTGTTCCACTCTGTAGTTTTAGTTAAATCCTATTTCTAACCAATAATAGCAATATTTATTTGGTTGGGTTTTTTTTACAAGGTGATGCTGTAGCCTGCAATCAAAGTCTGTTAAAATAAGAAGGTTTTCTCAAAAGGCTTTGATTTACTTTCCCAATAGCTAAATGTAAGCTACTTTAGGATCATTGTCTTGGTTCAGAAATGCAGATGGTTTCTTCTCTCTGTTTTAAATTACTTGTTTGCCAGCAGTACTTGTGGTCATCATGCAACATAGAAAGGGGCTGCACTGTATTCTATCAAAGGTACTTACAGCCCTGTGTCAGTGGCCTGTGTTGAGTATTCAGGAAAGAAGTGTAAGGACAGGGTAAGCAGATAGCAAGCCATCTAAACTCCCTTTGAGGTATTTATCATGCAGGCACACTGAAGCCAGACACTATATTGCATTTTTGTAATTAATAGCCCCTAAGGGTCTTTTTTGCCTCTAGTTGTGTCTTTTGTACTCATTTATAGTCATTTGTTCTTTTGATATTCAATATTAAAATATTAATTGTCTTGTAGCAATGGGTTCCAAAGTTCAGTTGTGGAGTAGGTGCTACCAACACCTTTTTCTTACTGTAAATTTGTTACTGAATTATTATTTTGGCTGTAATTCTTGTACTGGCAAAAACTGAATCTCAGGCATCTTGTAGGATGTAGTGAATACCCGAGGCTGTTGTTTTGGTTTTTTTTCCCCAGCAAATGACTGTATTTATTATTGAATTACATTTTTCTGCTTATTTTACAATCATTCAGCATCATGAGGTCCTGTTGCAGCAATATGCAGTCAGTTTTTGTTTTTATTAACCTCTGTAGTTGAATATCATCAGACAACACTGTCCCTTTTTATTCCTCCATTTTCCAGTTCATTTGTGAGTGTACTGAACATATGTCCATGAGACTGTCAGGTAATATCCATCCACTGTAAAAGAAAATAATCAATTATTCTTAACCTTCTTTTTTCACTTTTAGTTAGCAATGAAAATCCATTTTTATTTAGTGACATCTTTTTTGTGGTTCTTCCTTCATAGTATAGTTTGATTTTGATAGACAACTTAATCGGAAGCTTTTTGAAATGGCAGTGTATCAGTCAAATTGCCTGTATCTGCATGACCATTCAAAGAAATTGGCCTCCAAAATCCCGGTTATTCTAACCCTTTTTATTGTCCTGCCTTACTATCCCCGTGTTCTTAAGCATACTTTCTGGCAATTTTCTGCCATGCATATCAGTTCTACTAGCATCTCTTCCACAAATGACCTCAGAGGCATTTCCAGACACTGGCCTCACATATGCCATTCGCTTTTCCTCCTATCCCTAACCAATAGGTGTTAGCAGTAATCACGCATTAAGCCAATAGCTCAGCAGTTCTCTTTCTCTGAATGAGGTGCTTATTTTAAGTTATCTATGCAATTGTGATTAAAGCAAAAGCTAGTATATTAAAGGTATCTTGAACACTGTCATATTCATCCACCAAAGAATGACATGCATGCCACTATAAAAATTCTCTGTTTCAATAAATGAACCTACTCCTGTGCACTGAAAAGGAAATTTGAAGGTTGGCTCCACTTGCTTGCCAATTGAAAACATTATTGTCTTCCCACCAGCTATTTCCTTTCCTTGGAAAATAAGTTTGCTATTTTCCATTTCTGCAAAAGCACGAACATTTGTTCTGATTTGTTGCTTGTTCTAGTTGGAATAGATAACAGAAGTAATTAAAAAGAAACTTGCCAACTTTATTTGTTTTTTACCTTGGCCAAATGTTCAGGCATGTACAAGTATCACAGCTTAGCTGCCTTCCCACTAGTACTATGTAAATATTTTCCAAGTGATGTTGCAGTAATACTGTTGTTTGGCTAGCAGTGTGTGGGAGGAAAGGCAGAGAAAGTAAGTTTTGGGTTGTTTTTTTCTTTTCTGAAGTCTCCTTTTCTCTTTTTGTTGAAAATCAGGAAATACTAGTACGATAAAAAGCAGTTCTATGGGTCGTCGTCAGTACAGTCCGTGCATTGTAGCAATCAGTTTTGTAAGTTCTGGAGTAAGAGCAGGGTAATGCAGAAAGTACAAATGTTTCTTAGGGCACCAGCAAGTCTGGAAACCTACTGAAGGCAAGATTTTCTTGAGAAATTACTGACCTGGTTTTTAATTGGACAGTGCTTTAAATTACGAATAAGTGTTGAATCTGGGTGTTTGCAAATGGCATTCAGGAGAGCTGATCATTTACTTCCTTCAAAGTGCTGCTTTTGGTTTGCTCTTTTTTGGGCAAATTCAAATAATGCCATGTCTAGATCCAGGTATGCAGTCTGCATGAGTCTGTCATATCTCTCCAATACACCGATTTTCACAGCTTATTCCTTAACATACAGACTTTTCCATAATTTTTAAAAAGGGCTTACTGAAGTTGCTTTTATTATCGTAGAAGGGACGGGTCCAAGTGAAAAAAGGTCTAATTCCCTCCATGTCACTCTGCAGGCTGCATCTGTTTAACTCCCACGATCCAGATGGTATAATGCATAACATGGGAGTAACATAGAGATAAGTCAGACCTCTTGCAGTTTGATTTTTCCTCTCTTCCAATTTTTTGTGAGTTAGGAGGTCCAAAAGAACTTACCTGTCTCCACTCCCCACGAGCTCATATACCCAAGATATTTAAAAGAAACAAATACTTCATAAATTATTGAGATTTACAAACATAAAAGAGAAGACCAGTTCTAGAAATAGCAGGAATACTTCAATTCAGGAATAATACACAGAGATTAGGCAGGACACAGTTATTCAATTCTCAGTATAAGGTAGTTATGTTAGCTGCACACTTTCATGGATTTCAGCTAGTCCAACAGCCTAAAAGGTGCAATAATGGGTTCTTTGGCAAACTTGTCACAGTAGGTGTGCTTTTTGTATGCCTATTTGTATGACTTGCACTTCTCACAGTATTTTGGTAGAATAAAAAAGCAAATCATGGGTTTAGGGCTGATGTCTCCTGTCCTTCCTTCCCCCCACAAGGCTGCTTCACTGCAGCTTTCTTTTTGAGGTACTAAAGGAAATGCGTTCCTAAGGTAGCAGGGAAGCCAGGTGCCTGAGAGACAAACAGCAAAGTTTCACCTGACAATTGGTGGTGTTCGTAAATCCATGTCTACATTATAGAGCTTCCATTAATGGAGAGGAAAGAGCCCATCTACAGCAAGATACACCTTGCCTTGAAGTAGTTGCCTGAATGTAGGTCTCTTGTTGAAGTGCTTTGTACCCCCAAAGTGCTAGTGTTGTTTGGTCAAGTATTTGAAGAAGTGACTGCCCAAGGCATCAGGGCATAGAGCTGGATAAGCTAAATACCTCCCAGGGCACGTTAGTTACAACCTGGCATTTGATGGGGAGTGCCTGCCTCTCTACGCTCTGAGCAGAGAAAACTTTGATAGTCTAACTTAGGAGTCTAATACCAGGTGGTGGGAAAAACCCATCAGTTAACACCTTCTAGCTCTCGCAGGTAGCACAATATCCTCTGCACTATGCACTCTGTGAATGAGCAAGGAAACAGAACTTCATAGATTGGTAACAAGGGCTTTTTTCTTTACCTGTTGTAAGTCTGCTTTTTTGTTTTCTTTTTAAGTAGAGTTGAGGAGCGCAGTTTTGATGTTTTCTGCTTTGGTGTGACAAATTGCTTGAGCATATCAAATCAATAGGGCTAAAATTAATTATTTTACGGTTTGGGGGCTTGTTTTAGCCTGGATTTTCAGTCTGATTCACTGCTCAGACATGATTATGTAGGCTGCTGCAAGAGAGGGTCAGAGTGGCTGGAGATGAGGCAGGGCAAACTGCTTCTTTCACATCAGTGTCAACTTCTGGTAGTTTAAATTGTTTGTGAACTACAGTTTTTCTGTGCTAAGCCACTTGTGCGCTGCCTTGTAACCTACATGACTGAAGTGTTTATGATTCCTTTAATATTTTTTTTCTGAGAAATGCTAGTTGATGCTATAAATAGTGTTTCAGAGTTTAGGTCAGAGGTTCCAGAGATGTCTGATATCTTCTGACATTGTTTAGAAATATAAAACTAATAAGGTAGTAATCTATGGCTATGATAGTCATTATCTCTCTGTAGTAAGTGTAATGCTTGTCTGACCCTCTGACATTGTTTGAGGCAAAGAAATTAAAAAATAAAAATAGCTGAAACTAAGTCAGAATCATTGTGGTTCTCATGCACTACTTGTTTAATATTGCTGGCCCTGGACCACCAGGGATCAGAGATTATTCCATTAGTGAGCATGTGTGACAAGCCTTTTATCAGATAGCTGCCAGCATCCAGGGCAGAAAAGGTTATCACGTGGCAACTCATAACAGTTTTTACTTTCACTAGCACTCTTTGGAATTTTGAGGATCTTAAGCTAGTTACAAGCCTTCAGCTGATCCTTCATGTCTCCACAAAATATGTAAGCAGTCTTAATTTTACATCGGAGATTAGATGTGCCTAAATCTGACTCTGAAATAAGTTTCATGCACTGTCACTGCTGGATACAGTCATAAATTTATCAGTTCACGGTACAATTTATAGCAGCAGTTACATCCATTATCTAGTAGGGTGTGTTTCCCAAGGTGAAGAATAGGCAGATCATGCTTCACTTTGATCTCGCCCCCCCATTGACAAAGTTGATAGTAAAGCCCCAAGAAGACTTGTGCAATCTCTGGGCAGAGGTTTCTTATGCCCTTCCTGGTTTTGGGCCACTTTGTATGACCCATAAAGTGCAAGAAGATAAAGTAAGAAGCCTAGACCTGAGGGATCAAGACATAGCATTTAATGCTCCATTTCCTCAAAGAGTTGGTGTGTTTAAAGACACAGTTATTTGGCTTTGTTGGAGCTGAAGATTTCTGTCTATACTTCAATTAAATGCACTTGTAAAAGTAGCATAGCTCATGCAGAAGAGGTACAGAAATTTTCGCAGAAATCAGGTTTTCAGTGACTTTCTCAAAATCTCAAAACCATTGGATTGGTTTCAACATGGTCAAGAGCAGAATCTATATACAGTCTCTGGTTTTCTTACCACGTCATTTTTCCTCATAAAGATTCCTAGCTCCAGTTGTTCCCATTCTTGGAAAAACAAATTTCAAACTTTGTCCTTTAGTCATGTGAATTGCTTTCTTCTTTATCCTTAATGTTGCTGTTAATTGTGTCAGCAAAATAGCTCTCCAGTACAGATGCAGGTAGCTTGAAACCTTGTCTTTGCATAATTTTTCTTCTTGTGCTCAGTACTTAATCCGACCAGTATCCCACTGGGACAGAGGCCTGCTGAAGTAGTCAGGTAGGGTGACCCACTCCACTTCCATCTGTCCCCCAATATGGTGGATTTTCTTGCCTCTGAACAGGAGGACTGCCTTCTTGTTCTTCCCCTGCTCTGCCCGCACAGTGAGGACATTGAGACACCTGTCTTTCCCAGGAGTGCTCTAGACTTGCAGTCATTTCTGAGATGATCAAGTGCTCCTGGAAGACAGAATCTACCCTGCTTTAAGACTAAGTAGTTTCTTGGTAGTAAAAGAATATTCATTGCCCAGGAAGAGCCTGTAGTAACACTAATGAACATCACTAATAGGGAGTGAAGGGCAGATGCCTCCCTTCCTTCCTGAGAGCTGTATATTCCAATATCTATAATACTCCAGGCTTTCTCATCCACTTTGTTTCCAGTGCACTTGACAGCACTCTGGCCAAAGTCTGCTCTCAGCAAGGACTGGCTGCAAACATAAGAGCCCAGCATAGCCCCTTCTCTTCCCTTTTGTCTTTATTCCCTCCTGCCAACAGTCAGCTCCTTCGGTGGGGAAATTAGATGAAAAAAACATGTGGGTCAAGATAAAGGCAGTTTAATAAAGCAAAGGAAAAGGTTGTGCATCCAGAAGCAAAAGAAAACAAAACATTTATTCTCTACTTTCCATGTTCAGCCTGGGAAGCAGGGGTTCAGCACATATCATGGTTGCTTTGGACAGATGTCATAACATTCCCTGCTTCCTTGTTTTTTCTCTTCGCTTGTAATGCTGAGCACACATCATATGGTATGGAATATGCTTTTGGCAAGCTTGGTCAGCTGTCCCAGATGTGTCTCCTCTGAAAATCTTGTCTACCCCCAACCTGGCCTTTGAGAGTCAGGGGGTAGGGTTGGAGAGCAAGCCTCATGTTGTTTGAGGGCTGCTCAGCAGTACCCAAAATACTGGCATACTATCAACACCTTTCTAGCTACAGAGCACAGCCCTATTGAGGGCTACCATGGGGAAAGTCAACTCCATCTCAGCCAGACCCAATACAAATATTTTTTTAATTAATTGCTTGATTCCATTTTTTTTTCTGACAAAAATGCTGTCATCAGCTGAAGATGACAATCCTAATGTAGCTATGCAGCATTTAAAATTACTTTGAACTGCTATGGTTAAATCACTTGATCTATGAAAATATTTATTTAATTTAAAATTACATTAATGGTATCCTTTTAGCACAGTATTTTGCATCAAATTCATTATTTTAATTTAGTTTTCATGAAGATTACCTGGAGGCTAGGGACATGCTTTGTGTATTTTATCTTTAAAACTCATTGAGTTATCTATGTAAGAAAGGAAAGAGCTGTCTTGTTCATAAAACACCATTGAAAAATAATTTTAAAATATTTGATTATTCTCGGATGGATGTGGACAAGATAATTTATATGCATTTTTTTATATACAGTATAAAATAAAATTGAAGTTTCTGACTCATTTTGGAGTAAAGTTCATTTAATGTGGTTCAAAAGGTATACGAAGTCCAAATCTGTATCAAGAGGAGACTGGAAATGGTTATTTTTATTGCTTGGCATTACATGGCTATTTATGTAGTTCAAACTTACAATGTCTGTTTATATTGCAAGAAAAGCTTTGAACAAGGGACGAACCACAGAAGCAGTTGGGAAATAGAGGTCACCCACCTCTGCAAGGGCAGCCAGCAGGTCTACCAGGGATGGCAGCAGCAGCAGAGCAGCTGGGCTTGGTGGTGATTTTGCCAAAACCCCATGAGCAGAGACTGCCAGCAAAATTTATTGAGTGAGCACTTTTCTGAGCCAGGCCAATCCCTGTCTCATTATAACTGTCCCAAGCTCACACAGTGAGATTTGCCATCTAGGTCCAGCTGTACTGACAAAATAAGAGCTGCAGGCTGGCATTGATTAATTAGTATATACATCCCAAATTAATCCTACGTGTGCTATTTGACTTTTATAGACATATTTATCATATGTAAATTGAAATATTCTAGAATGACATTTGTTGTTATGTTAATTTTCAGATCTTCTGACTGAATTCTTTTGCAGAAACACTTCAGTGTTGTATTTCTGATAACACTGTTTTCAGGAACACAATTTCATTTCATAATAGTGCAGTCTTGCTAATAATAAACACTAAACTTGCTAACTTATATTTCAGTGTTAGCACACAGCCTCAGAAATGCATTGCTTTTCAAGACAAACTGAAATGTCCTGATTCTTTGTCCGTAGATATGAGATTCAAGTTGTGAAAATAAGAATCTCTATACATGCATAACCGGAGGTGATTGGGAACCATACCAGTAAATTATACCATGCCTATGCAAATATAAAGAGAGAGAACCTCACTTCCATGCAGTTAACTTTGTGCTCAGTGAAGTGCAAAAGGGAAACAATTTCCCTCTCTTTTCTTCTCTTTGCATGATTCATACCGTCCACTGGGCTGATGCTTCTAGATGCAACACACGGTTTATATAATTGGGTGACAGTACAATTTTCTACTGTGTTTTATAGCAGCCACAGGAAAGAACTGATGATAGAGTACACCGGTTCCCATGGATGAGAATGGCAGGAAGGTGCTGGATTCAACTCTATGAGGCTGTCTCTTGTATTTTTGTTTGTGGGATTGGCTGAGCCCAGTTTTCTTCAGGGAAGTATGTACAATCATACCTTATCTGTCTGCCCATCTGGTCAGGGGTTTGCATTTTTTTTTTCTGGCCCTGTGATAAATTTGTTACAACAGCATGAAAAAAAAAGAGTGAATATGTTCTATGTTATGGTTTTATCATAATTCCTCTTCTAGAGTAGCTATTACTCATTTTCTTCATCTTGGCCTCTGTTTTAGTACTTCTGTAATTTTTATTCAGACAGGGTTTTCCCAGCTGTTTCACGTGTTGATCAGACAGCTCATGATTGAGATGGAGCCTTTGACTTTTACAATTGTTGTTCACAGCAAGAGCAAAGCAAAGGGATTCAAATATTACCAGAGATGTATAATTAAAAATGTGTCCTGCCTGTGCTGACAAAGTGCTTCTGTGGCATTTCAGAGCTTGGGCAGAGTCAGACCCCTGGTCGCACTTAAGCAGTGGTGCAAAGGTCTCTCATAATACCAGCCTCTGGCTCTTTGTACTCTGGAGAGCCTGTAGGCTGCTCTTGCCTGTTTCCCACGCTGAGGAAGAAGGAACTTCCGTCTGTAACACACCAGAGACAGAGGCCGGCACAATGCACAGGGAGAGCATTTTTTATGCAAATGAATGGAGCAAATAGTGCATCCCATCTCTCTAGCAGAGATAATCCCTCTCAAAGTCCAACTTTTTCTTGTGCTTCTACTGGGAGGAGGCAGCTTTGCCTGACTGCCACTCCCTTGTCCTGGGATGTATGTAGCCCTTTGTGAAAGTGATGTGCACTTACACAAGGGAAGTACAACTTCAGAAAAATTTTTTGGTGAAGTTTCCTGTCTTGCTACCACTCATATGACCTTTTTTTTTGTAAATTCCCAGAACTGAACACAGAGTGATAAAGTAGTGATTTTGAGATTAATTGTTCGATGGGTCTTGCTGATAATACACTGTAGGAGAAAGTCATGTTACTTGAAGCAGCCAAGTGTTATAATGATGACCTTCTTTAAATCAGTATCGCATGCATTACATTAAAATTTACAATAATTTGATACAAAACCAGAGTGCTCAGAAATAAAAGTGGATGAAGCTTCTTTATTGCAAAATGTCCTAATACAGTTTTTCAGATGAACCACTCAATTAAAGCTTGAGAATGTTTTGGGTTAGCCAGCAGGCTGCAAATTGGACTGAAAATTTCCAGAAGGACTTGCATGTCTTAAAACTTGAGCTAACAAATTGGAGTTTGCATCTAGGACTATGAGTTTGCACTGAAACAGAGGTAGCACAGCCTTGGAGAGGAACTGGAGCAACCTACAGTCTGAGAGACCTCAGGAGGACTTCTAGGCTGTTGCCCTTTACCACGTCAGAATCCCATTTTTTTTAAGACCCCCACTGACAGACTATAGAGCCTGTTCAAGTGATACTTTTCAGTACCCCACTGATCACTAGGAAGTTTTACTGTGCTTTCTTAGTGTAAAATATCTTCTTGTGTTCATCATCAGTATGCAGAACAAGTTATGTTCTTGTTTGCCTTCTACTTTCCCTCTGCAGGTCAGTCTGGTTCATCTAGCTTTTTCTTGTAGGTCCTGGTTTCCAGACTCCTTGTTTCATCTAGTGTCTCAACCTGCACACTAAATATTAATTTGAGCATGTTCAGAGCTGGTTACATGTCTCACAAGTTTGTCTGGAAAAAGTACCAAAAAGACTTTTAGCAGTTGAGGCCATTGCAGAATCTGGGCTCTCTGTAATGCCCATGGGACTGGAGAGTTGCACAGACACTGAAGTGGGTGTTATCCTTCATGTTCATTTTCATCTTCTCCGCAATCATGGTTGCAAAAGTCACAGTTCCATTAATGGTATTAATTCCTGTAGCCTGTTTGTCCTTGCTCCTGGAGTATCCTAAGAAATGTGTTTCAGTTTGTTTGTGTAAATTGGCTAAAATTAATCCATGGTTGTGCCTACACTACAAAGGGTCCCTGTACAGATAAATAGAAAATTCATCAAAACGCAGTTCCTGCCAGATTGGTTCCCAGGAGATTTGCAGCCTGATTCCGGTGAAAAGGGAGTCGTATTCTCTTTTAAGTTCCTAGGCTGAATGCCTCCTCACTCCCTTCACTAACTCCAGCACAGCAGGAAGCTCTTTTAATAGGAGGCAAATGGTACCCCAGAGCAATCTGGAATACCACACGGGCAGAGGAGGGTGCAATGTGGTCAGAGTGACAGAGATGATGAGAGGACTGATGCAGGAAGGCTGGCAGGACCTCAGCAGGTGGCACTCTTCCCTCTGCATCAGCGTGGGGAGGGAGCCGCTCCCACCAGTGCACAGCATCACTCTGCTGACACACCAGTTCAGGATGCAGTGTGAAATCCAAAGCCTTGACCTCTTTTGATCGCTGGGGTTTTTTATGGAGTCGTTCTTGATTCATGTATAAAAATAGTTTACTAAAGGTTCTTGAAATTTCGACTCAGATAATCTGCCTAAGAAGATGTCTATCTATAGCCATGGCTCTGTAAATTATTCGTTGCTCCTTGCTCAGGCAGTGAAATCCTAACACAACTGTACTTTGATGTCAGACATCACTGTCTTTCTAGACAGTGGTGATCCTGGATTGTACAGTTGGAGCATTTTGAGATGCAAATCCTTGTATTCTTACAGAGTGTGTTCTGTGTTGCACTGGTTTTTCATCCACTCAGTCGATCTGTTTGCAGAGTGAATTTAGAGCTTAAACAACTAACATGAACTCGAAGTGTAACACAGTATGATTGTACCCTTACTTTTTAATTAACTCTTTAAACAGGGAACCTGATTTGGGTGATGAAGGGTCTGTAGTTCACCCTAGCCCTTGTGGCAAAATAAAGAAAAGAAAAAGAAGTTTTGGCAATAAATGGTTATAATGAGTTTTAATCCCCAATCTGTACCTGTACCAAAGCCTCAAGGATTTCTTGCCTGTTTTCTTTAAGTGTTTTTTTCTGAAGGTATATCTGAAGTTTCACCAAGGACTTGCCTTTGATTCCTTGTATCACAGCAGGAATTCAACCCAGGGTCAGGATTGTCTGGTTCTTCGCTGACAGAGGCTTGCACAGTTGTTGACTTTGCTTAACTGAGGAGCCTCTTTTTGTTACAGTCTCTTCAGGAGTTTTGGGTAGTAGGTAGCTCTGAGTCGATGTATTGGCATTTCTCTCCTCGGTATATTTTTATTAAGACATATCAGAAGAATGACTTTTTCTGCTAACCACTGCTTTTTTTATATGCATCTCTTTGAGAGGGCTCCTTAAGACATTTAGCTTGAGTATACTTGTCATGTTCTACTGGGTGGCCTTTTATACTGAGAGAAGACTGATTTTGGTGCCTAACTGTCCAGCTGTGTATGCCTCTGTGATGTGGAGTTCCAGCTGCTGTGAACTGATTGAAATCCCATCAACAAGAATAGCTTGTGCCTCTTGGGAAAACAAAATGTTTTTCTGCTCCCCAGAGTCCTGGCTAGTCTGCATCATAGCTATGACTCCATTCCTCTTGGCTGGTCTGTGTGTCACACACTTAACTGTCCTCCTGCAATGCCATTCTCTTAGGATGTGGCAAATGAGAGTATGGTGGGGTTTGTTGATTGTCTGACACAAAGTACATTGGGACAGTGAATTTTTTTTCTGTTGTTGCTCCGTTGGAAGATTGATGCCAAGCTGCCCATGCAGTCACTGCCTATTGGACGAGATTGATCTTTAGTGGGGAGTCTTACAAAGGTAGTTGCAGAAGAAGTAACTCAGCCTTTCTCACAGTGACTGAAGTGGTGGTGTCCCAGGAGTGTACATCCCTAGTTTGGGTGGACTTCTTGGGGAGTGCTCTCAGAGGAAGATTCACAGCAGGTATAAACATGATACAATGTTTTCTGAGAAATATCTATAATATCCATTAAATATCCATAATTCCCAGATCATTTGAGATACGGCCATAGTGGTTGAAGTTCAAGATTAATTTTTTTCACAATATCAGAGGTTCAAAAGGTTCAACAATAGAAATTAATTCCAAGACTTAATGCATGATCTCAGACTAAACTAAAAACCTGCAGTAAGGACTAGAGTAGGTCCAGACTCCCCTGACAATAAAGTCATCTGGGCCAATCTTGATATCAAACCACATTGATAGGAAGTGCATGTGCATGGTAGACATGCTTATATCAAACAAGCCTGTGGTAGGTTTTTTCCCCTTTAAGACATGTAATACTCTAGGATACTAAAAATTATGTTAAAAAGGTCCCCTCAAGCTCTTAAATTAATTACTGGTATCAGACATTCTCCAGCTCTGAAGACATCAAGGTCATTATGGGGTAAACAAAAATTATGTGGGAAACTAAAATCATGTACCATATGGCACATCTAAAACACTCAGTAATTTGAAGAGAGGGTTTGCTGAAAACAAATTTTACAGCAAACCAAGCTGTAAATTTTCTATGGCTTTGAAAAATCACCATGAAAGAAATAAGAGGACAAAACACTGAAATGTGTACCCTGTCCTGCTTTTTGAATGTAGGTTTGACTGACTGTATTATTTTCATTGTACATAATCAGACATGAGACCTTTTCAACTATAAACTAATGATGATTAGCATTTTAGTGTAGGGACCTGAAAGCATTCTGTAGACATGACTGAGTTCACACCCAGCGTTTCCTGACGGGCATTTCTGTAATAATACATTTCATCTGATTCTGGAATATTCACATTCCCTACTTTGACAGGAGAAAGACAGCCACATGCAGAGGTGAATTGCAACATTTAAGTTTTCAGACCTAAGAAGGACACTTAGTGGTCTTCACTATCTTCATGTTGTAGCTGGAAGGCAGAAGGTCAGAATGCAAGTGATTGCCCAGCATCCTCCATGAGGTCTCTCACAGTACTGAAAGGATCAGCCAGGTCTTTTGATCTTCAGTCCTGCACCGTCAGTCACAAGATTGTCTTCCCTGATGTGCTGGACTCCCTTGTGTTCTCCCATCAATACTTGCTTTTCTTCTTCCTACCTAACCCAGAATATACAAAATACCATTATTTGCAATACTATTTGCTCCTTCAAACTTACAATACAGTAAGGTACACCTTGAACCTTACTGTCTAAGGCATTCAGGGTACTGTGATAGATGTCCCATTGAAATCAGTGTAGTTGCACTTTTTAGTGACTCAGCATCCCAAAACAGGGTTGACAGCCAGTAGCAGCCTCCCAGTTTACACCCAGCTCTGTCTGCAAAGGTTGCATTTGCAAAGCAAAGTCTTCTGGAAGCTAAGAAGATCCCTCACTCTGCTGGAGCACATGGCTGAGGGTCTTAAGGGTAACAGTTCCCCCAGTCTGACTGATAGGTACACATTTGTGGTAGGCATTTCAACACAGCAAATCCCGGGACATCCTGATTTCCAGTGTGTATCGTCTGGCAATTCTCATTCAGTGGATCAGCAGTTCATCTCCTGGAGTGGCCTGTTCTTTCTCTTTTTGGTTTTGGCTGGGGTTTTTTTGGGTTTGTTTTTAGGGGGAAGAGGGGGCAGTGTTCTGTTTTTATTGCTTGTTTTGTTATTTTCATTCTTCAGAATCTAAAACAGGGAAAGTGCAAACATAAATGAGGCTGCTGGGACCCACACGTTTAGTTGCACAGATCAGCCATCTGCTTTGCATGCTCTACCATCGCTCCTTGTTATGCACTTATTATGGGAATATTTATTCTTTGAATGACTAGCTGTTTGCTCTTGATATGCTTCCATCTGCATATAAATTTGTTAAACCACTCCTCTTAGGCATATGAAAGTTTGGCTTTCCCTTTAAGGTGGCTATAATTATACAATTAGATTTGCCATATCATCATCAGCATGCTCAGCTCCCGCATCCACTGCAGGATGCACATGTGGAAAATGGGCTGGGAAAAACAAGTTGCACAACTTCTTGGGTATGAAAAAGTTTGAGTTTTAGATTGACAGCCAGTAGAGACGAAACCTGTGTAGGAATTTTGGAAGCCTTAGAGGTAACAATAGGGTAAAAATAACTGGGGATGAGCCATAGACACATCGGGGTCTAAATAAGGGCAGTGGATTGCTAGGAATGATGAAGGGGCCCTGTCGGATGCTGTGTGCCCCATACCTGGCAGATTTGCCTTCATTGAAACTCCCAGTGAGCTATGAGGGGAGCTATGTGAGGAGAAGACCCCATATGGGCCTTCCTTCTGCGAGTATCCAGAGTAAGACTGAGTTGCAGTTAAGAGTGGAAAAGACAGGTTCTGATTCATGAATTATTTAAGCTTTTCAGAGTTTCACAGTTCACATACCATGCATGCAGGAGAGGAAAAGCAACCAAAGTAAAGATGGCTTGGGATGTAGGGTTTTGTTTGCTTACTATCTGCTGGGTTTGCTTTGTTTTTCCTGCAGCAAATGATTCAAAATTACTAAATAGTTAGTATTTTCTCACTAACTCTGCTCCTGTTAAATTCTAACTGAATCCTAAGAAACAAGGCCAGATCCTCAGCAGTGTCCATCACGTTAGGCATATGGTACCACTTTTCTTGACTAGCTTGAACTTCCAGAAATCATGTGCTTTTGAAAATCAATTATTATCCTTCTCGTGCTAATCAATATGGTAGCATTTTGTCTTCAAAAAACTTTATCCCAGAGGCATGCATGTTTTAAGTGCTTGCCAGAGACCCAGTTATCTCTGGGGAAATTATGTGTTCAGGCATATCTCACTTTAAATAATTTTTTAAATAAACCCTTTGCTTTTTCTTGTATATGAGTTATGCCCGTAATGACTTCTGGTTCTGGCTTTCCTTTCTCAGCGTTTCCTCCCCCCAGAGTTCTCCTGATGATAATGCTGCACAGTGTGGGAATGAGCCTATGTATTTACGTGACATTTTGCCTATGTGCTGTTATGCTGCTTTTTATATTGAAAACTAATGCCCTGAATCTCTCATTGTGAAGATCAAAACCTACTCCTCAGCAAGGCATACAGTAGATCTAAATCTCGGTTTCGGGGATGGATATAGCCAGGCAGTGAGCACTGGGCTTTTGGGGGATGCACAGGTGAAACATAAGGCACAGTGGCTTACTGGAGGCAGTTCAGTCCCTGAACGTCCTTCAGCACAATGAGCTCCAGGCAGGCTTTGGCACAAAATTGCAAGAGCTTTGAAGAATGCAGCAACTCTACTGATGGCTGTGGTGAAGGCATCTATTTTCTCTGTTTTTCCCACCTTATCCAAGGAACTCTTGTTAAACTGTGCATATTGAAAGACAGGAGATAGATCAGGGATTTTCAGGCATAATGGCTTTTATTGTTGAAGATCGTCTTTTGTTGTTGTTGTTTTACCTCCCAAGAAGATGTTGGTTAGAATTGTGGCTTGTTTGTTCTGTTTGATTCATAGCTTTTGAGTGAGTATATTGATGTTACATGACATCCTATATCATTAACTGTTCCTCTGAAGGTTCTCTGCAAGTGTTTTGCAAATCATTGCTGCATTATAGGCTCACCGTTGGGACCAATAATTTAAGACATACACTTGCAACTTACAATTGCTTTGTGTGTAATGGGAAAGCAGGCAGAATTGTGGCTACTTGAATATTTGAGAACAGTGTTGTCAACATGGTGTAAGAAGACACCGTGCCAATGAAGGCTTTAGTTCTAGTCCTGTAGGTCTGGCAATACATTTGTTCCCATGGAGCTTTGCAGGAGTCCTTCCACAGGAATTTCTTCAAGGCCTCAGAGCACAGAGTGTGGGGAAAAGTTCAGCAGCATCGCAAGCACCTAGACCGTAGGTTCCCAACTTTTAGATCCCTCACTGGAGTATGTTGATAATGTATTGTCTCCTGTTTCCTCTCTTCACTAAAATCTCTCTCTGGTCTACTGTATGTCTTCTTTATAATTTTTCTTGTTCCATGACTACTATCACATCCGTTCTGCGTCCTTACTTCTCTGTTGCCAGCTTTGCTGACAGATCCAGGACTGAGAGTGAGGTTAAAAACCTGACTTTATTTGGCTAATATCACACAGAGCCAGTGGCTTGTCTCTGCACCATGCTCTCATGGGATTATGATGTAGGAATGTATAACACAGACATCCAACATTGCTTCACATATCAGATCTGTATGGATCTGATCTCTGTATTTCATCTGTGACATGGTCATGAGTCACCACTCAGGTCCACCTCATCCCTCAGAAAAATCAAATAAGAGTCCTTCACATTTTAGCTCCAGTGCAAATGATTTCATGGATATGGAGTCAGTTTATTCACAGTGGAAAATAATTTATTTATGTTTAGTTAATGTGCTGCTTCAGAGAAATTAGAAATAATTGCAGAATAATCAGAAAGAACTTGCTGGCAGATGAAAAAGCAAATTTGTGTGAAAATCAAGAGCAAAAATATTGTTTAAGTAGGCTGTATTTTCTTTGGATACATGTACCTCAGCATAAGAATTTCATTTATAACACTTGATATAAATAGTGTGATAACACTTCACAGAACCTCCACTTATCAGGGGAATTCCAACTTCTTACAGAAACTGAAGCATGCTGGTTGTCATGCCATCCTTGTAAATATTTTATGTTGGCTTAAGACTCAAGGGCAGGCATCTATTTTTACTTAGTGTTTGTGAAGAATTATGAACCTAAAAATCTTTTGGTATAAAACATTTAGCAGTAGCAAAGCCAGTTCAAAGCTGTCTCCGGAAACAGAAATTGTGGAGTGGCTTTTTTGTTTGTTTTTATATTATACTTAATGTTTGCCGTACTTCTCTGGCAACCATGTCTGTAACAAATAGTTGTTCCAAATAACAACGCGCATTCAACAAAGTAGCTTGGAAGTCAGTATTCAGAAAGTATAGCCTTCCTTTTCCCTGAAAGCAACTGCTTTGCATTGACATCTTTAGCAGTAACTTGCTATTTGTACTCCTTTTTTTTTTTTTTTCAGCTGCAGCTTATTATTGCCTGCCTGCCAAAATAATGAAATTCATAGACTGGCAGAGACAGTGCATCCTGTATTGTCTGGTGTCCCAACAAAATTTCCTGGATATCTACTGGTTTCTCAAATAAATTACATAAAACTTCTATTTGGGTCATAATCTGAAGTTAAAACCACAAAAAATGTGTCATGTGTTCATGATTAAAGTGAGAAAGTTTAAGAGCTAAAGACTATTACTGTGCAGATTAGCAGTGTAAATGTTGAGCTGCCTGAGCCATATGGCCTGGCTCCTCAGCTGCATTCGTGTTTGCACACAGGCCAGAGAGATTCATTCAGACACTTACATTTACCCAGAATTAATATTGATTTTAAAATTCAGATTTCAAGAATTTCATGCTCTTTCTGTATCCCTGGCAGGCTCTCAAAGCCAGGCACATTACCAGTGTGCATGGCCGTACCTACTTGTCAGCTTCTGCCTGTGTGAGCGCCAGGCTCAACTCGGTGCTGCTGCAAGAGGCCGGTGTGTGACATCAGTACTAATTAAGTTTGAATACAGAGCTATGTTTGAGAGCCAAAGGAAGTGCAGGAAGGAAGCTGAGTGTCAGTGAGTCATGTCAGATGAATGCATGGCAAGCAGTTATTGATAACATACAGCCAAACCACAATGTTGATTTTGGAAGATTTGGCATGGGAACTAAAGGCAGCATCCTGACCTCAGCTGCGATTTGTTTGTATTTAGATTTCCAATAATGCTGTTTTGGTTTATTTGGAAGAATTGTTTCTTTTCAGATACTCTGTCTTTATTTATCTCACAGTTCTTGCTAGAATAAGGACCCTCAGGGACTGGAACGTTTAATCTGTGTGAACAAGACCTCAGCATTTTTCTGAAGACTGTCTACCATTTTCTGTGTGAAGGAAAAATGTCTCTTTAGTGGCAGGCACCCTGCCTTGTAATTTCCGTTGTGTGAGCTTGGACATCTGTGTGATTACCCTCTGGGAACACTTGCAGCTTGACACACATGCATCTAGTCTAGCTATTTTTAATCATTGCTTTTCAAGTGTCTGTAGTGAGTTTGGTGACATGAATGGGAATAGTGTTTTCCAAATTTGAGTCCTTTGGTATTTGCTTTTTGTAGTTCCTCAACCCTACTAAAATCTCAAAGTATCATAAAGGTTAATCACTTCCAACTGTCCAGGAAACTTCCTTTCTTGAAAATATTACAGTGCCCACAGAACTTGAATGTGAAGCTGCATTTGAAGAAATAAGAAATATCAAATTTCTGTTTTAAGTGTAGCCATAGTTATTTAAGAACATGACATACTGGGAAACAGGTAGTCTTTGGGCTTTTTAAAAGTTATTTTCAAATTAAAATATGATTGTTTATGGTTTTGGCTTAATTTATAGGAAAGATTACAGTTCTTAATCAGCAACAGTTACTATGATAGTGGTTCATCTTGCTGGAGAGTGTTTTCATTTTACTTTTTGGGATAAAACTGATGCCAGGTAACAATCTTTTCCTTACTTATCCCATCCTGTCACAGCTCCAGGGACTATACCTTTACCTTATTGCCAGAAAAACTTCTGTACCACATCTCCCATTGTCAGTGTGTGAAGTAATTGTAAAGCAAGACCTAAAGAGTAATGATCTACTTCACATCTCAGCTTTCTAACTGACTCTTATTTTAATCAGTAAAAGACACTTGGAAAAGCACAGCACAGTATTTGGACTCATGAAACAGTATTTTAGGGGAGGTTACAGAAGTAAAATTTGATGATAAAAGTCTCATTGTACTGATCAAGTCATGAAGAATACCTTGTATTACGAGTTATAAACTGGTTATTTGAAGGTTAATAGGCTTTAAAGAATTCATGTAAACTATATTTCATTTCCTTGGCCACAGTGTAGGATTAGGTAGATCTATGTCACTTCTGAGAGATGTTTGTATACTCTCTTCTTGAAGACCTCTGATGGCGGAGACCCCACAATCTCACTGTGCAACAATTGTTTCGCTATGTTTTAACACTAGAAAGTTCATTCTTTAAAGTGTAGTCTGAAGTTTCTTGCACATTAAATTCATTTCCTCTTGTCCTCCTCAGCTGTGGAAAAAAGATTTTTCCTTTCTTGTTACAACATACATTTGGAAACTACTCTCAGGTTTCAGCCTGCTCTATTCTAGCTTAACAGTCCTGCTTCATCCAGTTTTCCTTTGTAATTACCATTTTCTATATCCATGATAATTTTTTGTTTCTCTTCTCTGGTCTATGCTCTTTTTGACATGCGTTGCCCAAAACTGAATTCTTCAGATAAATGCAGTTCAATAGGAAGCACGCGAAAGTTCATGGAGCTCTACCTGACACAGGAGACTCTTAACTCACTAAAGTAATCCCTCTGGATTCAGCAGAGACACTGAACTAAATGCTTCTTTGTGAGAAAGGAGTGCAGTCCTGCCATTCAGATGTACCAAACTTTACTGCAGGAATCATTTTCCTCATCCATCACTTCAGTCATATTCTTTTTTCATTCCCCAAGCCATGCCTCTGTCTTTTGCTGTATTAAATGTAAGGTCTTTATTTTCACTTGCAACTTCTTTAATAGCCTGTTCCTTTCTTATCATGTACACTTCTTGGCATACTCACTCACCTTCCATCTCTCCATTCCCAATCCCAAATTCATAGATTTAAAAGTTCCTTTGTGATCTCTCTTAGCTGGGGCCTCACATTTGGGAAAATTCTTTGTAAACAGCCAGAGCACAGCAACCTTCCTTTTAAAGGCCTCTTAAAACTCTGTTCCTGCAAACCTAGGTGGGAGCTGGGCCACTTGTACACTACAGAGGGCAGTGCACCAACCCAGCACAGCTGTGGTGCTTCTTTTTCTCTCTCTGGTCTGCATGCATGTTGTCTCATCTCTCCTTCACACTTACGAGAAAAGCTTTTTGGAATATAGGCCATGATTTATGTGTCAAATGAGAAGTACTTCATACAATAGATTGGTCTAGAGTTAATATGATAATCCTGACAACAATACTGGTAAATGTGCTAGAGAGATACAGCCCTTTGCAGATCCTGCTGTTCCTTGTACGAGGAGCCAAGTATTTCTGAGACACCTCCTAGATCTTCACATACGTTTTTCCAACCCATTGAATTATGCTTTAATAGTATTTCCACAGGAGAGCAAGGTGAGCCAAGGACCGGTCATTACAGAGGCTTTTCCGTGTAATTGAGTGGTTCAAGAAAACATTATGAAAGATTATCTTGGCAAAGGATGTAAATGTGAAGAACAGCTGGTAATCCCATGAAGATCCTGCTCATCTATAAATTAATACATGCCACTGGGGATACTGACAATTTGTCTTGGAAGTGAAATGGTTGAGAAGAGATTTTGGCACTTAATCAGCAAAAGATATGACACTCATAAAAAAAGAACTATATGTATGACGCAGTTCAACAGTTAATTGGTTTTGGATATATTTGTAAGAAATCAAGCATCTATTTCTGATATCTATGTGTGTGTGTAAAAATGAAATTTCATTCCATTGGGAGAGAGAGAAAACTTCCTTTGTTAACTTTTCAGAAGAGCATGGCTTATACCAAAAGAGCTCAATAAAACGTGTTTGCTATTTTGAGGGGCTTTTCATTGAACAAATGGTTTTCTTACAGCTCTTCTCCTCCACTGCTTCAATTTTACAGCATAATGAAAACAAGATGCAGCAAACTGTAAGTGAGGTAAGATCAGAAGAATAGTTTAAGAGGGGTAACAGCTGAAGACATTGCTTAACAGTTACATAACTGGAAGGAAGGCCAGAAGATATAAATGTTTCTCATTTACCCCTGCATATGTAGATATGCACATAGATGTAAAGAAAGAAGAGTTGCTAAATATGCACTGATGCCATAAATATGTGTGTGGATAAAAAGGTAAGAAAATCGGACATCCAGAAAACTAAATTTGCTTTATGTAGTTAAATTTAATGTAGATTTGTTGCCAGTAGACTGTCAACTTTGCTATGTGTGTACGGGAGGATTGACACTACCTGGTTTATTGTTATATGGTACACAACACCTGTGTGCATCCTTCTATCCAGGGACTCCCAAACAGAAATAAGGTAGTTCTATGTGTGTACTAGTGAATCCTTTCAAATTAATACTCATCTCTGTATTCCCTGTCTCACTTCTTCCTAGAGTATGTACTCTTACACAGAGAAGCCCTCTCCACTTATTTGATGCAGATCCCATTTTTTCATCTTAGGAAACCTATTTTCATCACCAAGTTAGGGGTCAGTGCTCTCACTCTTGCTTTTATATAGCACTACCAAAATCAAAGAGTTTTCGTCTCTATATTTTGTATCTCACCTGTCTTCAGGTCTGGTCTTCTTCATTACCTCTTCTCCCAGGTAACAAGTGACAGGACGAGAGGAAAGGGCCCGAGTTGCACCAGGAGAAGCTTAGATTAGGTATTAGGAAAATTCTTTTCACAGAAAGGTTTGTAAAGAATTGGAGCAGACTGCCCAGAGAAGTGATGGAGTCACCATCCCCGGAAGTATTCCATAAAACGTGTATATGGATATGGCACCTGAGGACATGGTTTGATGATGAACATGATGGTGGTCCCATGGTTGAACAGCTGGACTCGATGATCTTAAAGATGTTTTTCAACCTGAATGATTCTATGATTTGTGTTATCTTGTTTCTGTTAATGATGGTTAGTTGATTTTATTCTGTCTTATTTTTATTACAAGAAAAGAGTCTGGTCACTGTTTTTTTTGTGGTGAATTTTATACGGTTAAGTTTTTGCAGTATTTTTATGTGTTTGATACTTTTTTAATGTAAAAGTGCCTTTTTATTGAGTGAGGTATACAACATCTCCAAATGTTCAGGCTTTGTACCTGGGAAAGAAAAGGAGCACCAAAGGGAGCACTACAGTTTTCTTCTAAGTAGTTATTTTTTCCTACTCCAGATTCCAGGCTATAACTCTAGGCACGGGCTGAATTGTGATCCAGATTGTGACTGTTTCCTTTGTGGTCAAAGGCAAAGATGCTTCTGATTGCAGACCTGCATCCCAGTTTCCATCCTATAGCCTCAGGAAAAAGGGAAAGGACAGCCTTAATTTTACTCTTCCTTCCTTTGAATATCTAGTGGAATTTCCAACAAAGACAATCCATTCTGTACCTGAGAGGAGTATCATCTATCCCTGCATCTGCTATTCAGTTCAAATAGCCTGGGGGCTGTCTAGAGTTACTGAAATCATTCTGTGAAAGCCCTCCTGAGGTCTTTTGATACAGCATCCCAGATCAAATTGATATGCTGCATCTGCCTGCTCTGACCTATGCAGTGATGCTGATGGATAAGACTCTATTTCTGTTAGTTCACTCACTTTAACAAGCCCTGGCTTAAGTGCAGCTTCTGCTGTGTGTAATGGCAGATGCTGCCAAACGTGACTCACATTTTCTCTTCATTCCCTGGTACAGCAGGGTCTCCAGTTGCTTCTCAGCATGAGGAGCAAACTTATTTCTTAATTAAAAAAACAAACAAACAAATTGGCAAGAGCCCCAGACATCTAGATGTTTTGGGTAAAAGGCTGTGCTCATTAGCATTTCTCCAGTAGAGAACAGCAAGTTTCCAAACCATGCTGTCTGGGACAGGATCCTAACCCTATGAAACTGTATGGCTCTGAAGATAGTACCTGTCCAAGAATAAAAAGCTTTTCTATCACATTTTCCTTGCCATCTGTCCTGGATGCATGACATACCATAGCACAATAGTGTAATGCTTTCCTTTTTCAGAAGGAAAGACTGCAATGATGGAGCTGCTCTATGAGATTTAGTTTATCGTATGAATTTTCTGTAGTATAGGATGTCCACTCTTGTCTTCTGGACGAGATTGTCTGAATAGCTAGTAGAGCTACCACTGCCAGAAACTCTGCCCACATCTATTTACCACATTTACAGTTTCCAGCTTAGCCTCATTGAAGGTGTGCTGGAAAGATGAAGAATTCCTTTCTTTGCAATATCTTTCTTCCCTCTCCCCTTCTTCTGGAGAAACCAGGCTGTTCTCTTCTGCTCATCTTGTATAGTACTGCCCAAATGGGATGGAACTCCTGTAATTTCAGAAATAAAAGGTGCAGAAGTCTGTTCCACCCACCAGCAAGGAAGAGGGAAGGAGGTTCTGTTAAGTCTTTCCTTTTCATCCAGAGCCCTCATGCAGTTTTTCTCTGGAAGGTTTCAGAACCCACCACGACAGCCTTCAGGATGCACCTCGTTGTCTGTTTGGAGGAAATGTGAATGTAATTTGCAGTGAAATGCACTTCAGAGTACCTGCTGCACTCTGCTTTACCAAGCAGTGGTAGAAAGGACGCTCCTGCATGTGTTTGAAAGTTGAATCCAGCCCCAGCTACTTGGTTTGCCACCATCAGATTGTCTCATTTGAGCTCTGAGAGTGTAAGCAGTTGAACTAAACTGTCTCACACTTGATTTTGTTTTGGATCCATGTGAGGTAACAGGGAATACCAACTCTTCTGCTTCAGAGCCAGAGTCTGTTTCCAGGTTCTCTATTCCTTTTGTTTGCATTGGGCCACCTTGCATTGCAAATCTACTTCTTCTTAGAGACCTGAGAAAGCCAAAGCAAAATGGTATGAATGTGATTCGGATAGTCTAGCACGGTCCCATAAAATTCGGGTTGGCAACTGCACTCAAACTGTTTCCTTATGCATCTTACCTGCCAAGCACAGAAAGTGGCTGGAAAGACAGTTCAGTCAGGGCCAGGATTTGATTTCTGAGTGGGGCCAATAAATCTAAAAGCAGTTCTTTTAAAGAGTCTTTGCTTTATATTTTTTTATTTTCCCTTTCCAGTTAGGTCTGCTTACATAATCTCTTCTTTGTCCTGTATTCAATCCTCATTAAAGCTCTGTTAGATTTTTATTTATACTTTACTCGTAAGAAAATATAAAACAAAGTTTGGAGAAGTAGATTTGGGGAAGAAAGCCGTCATTTAGGATCTCTTCCAATTTCAGTCTCTAGCTTGGGTTCCTCATTGCTCATCCCAGCATGCAGAGCCCTCATGAGCTGGCAGCTCATGTGGTCCGTGCATCCCAGTCACTCTTGAACTGATTTGAAAATTCCTGCCAGTTGCAGGAACTGTTGGGCAGATTGGCCTGTTATTAGGTCTTGAGCTCTGTTATAAGCAGTTGCCAGGTTTGTCTGTTTCTGCAGTGAGTTTTGGCTCCATTTCCATCTCGGAGAAATTTTAAATATTCTTTTTCAAAAGTTGGCATCGCTGATACCAGAACAGAGTACTTTTTGTAGCACTTGATTTGATTTCTGTACTTTAGGTTGTTTTCTTTCCTCTCAAATGACTGTACTCACCTACTGATAAAATTCCTTTTCCACTGTCTTTGATTAATAAGTAACATGGGCTCTGCTGGCTTGGGAGGAGAGGATTCAGAGCAAAGTGCTGCATTTTAATATGAAGAGAAATGAATCTATTTGCACAAAATTATGTGGAAAGAATACACTGCCAAGAAACCGCGTCATTGAAATACGCTCTTCTGCTTCTATTAGTTTGATCTGCAGGCTTGCTAATTCTAATTTCATGTAGGCTTAAGGTGACCTGTTTCTCAATGTAGAAATACCCGTCCTGCATATGACACCATTTGAATGCAAAGATCCATCCCTGGTGATGATGATTCAGTGCTGTACTTCTACAGGTTTTCTCATCAGTGGCAAAAAAACATGACATTATTTAGTTGGCTTTAAAGAGAAACCATGTGTGAAGTAGAAGGTATAGAAATTACAGAGATGCTGCAAAGAAAAGAGAAATTAATTAAAACGAACAAAAAAAAGTAGGTCAATTTTGGCCTAACTTTGTTCAAGTTGTTCCTTTTAAATATGAAGAGCAGAGAAAATAGGCAGATGGGAGTACAGAAAAGGGAAATAAGCCAAAGTGATTAGCCTGATGACCTTCCCTTATTTCTGGTGGATTTTGTATGTATGTGCACTGTGCCATTGTTTCTGATGAATAAAATTAACATACTCAATTTATATCCTAAAAGAAGCCTCAATTCAGTAATTTTCTCAGTACTGCAGTTCCAATTTAAGGTGCAAGTTTTAACTTTGGAAATTATTTGTGGTACTTATTTTTCTATATTTTGCATATTTATGTGTTCAGATTGAAGATACCTAAAAAAAGAGAATAATAGTTTTATAAAACAGCATTAGGACTAATTAAGAAAAGAAAATAGCTCAGAACAATGGCTTTCTCCTGGGGTTTTGTTCATATGCCATTTTTAAACAATAGAACATTGAGTCACTCAGTAACAGATTAGCTTATTCATCAGCTTTCTAAGAGCTAAATTTCAATGGATTTCTTCCCTTTCTTACATTCTTTCAAATGATTTATATAAAGGAAGGTTTTCACTATGTTGGTAAGGGTTTCCCAAGAACTTTCCAACTAATGCTTAGTTAAACAGATTGAGTAGAAATTTATACTGTAATTAGTTTGATGAGTGGATTGTGTTGCACAGACCATATTATCTAGAGTTTTCTACTAAGGAAATAAGGAAATGAAAAATGAAGGCAAAAAAAATTACGGTACTTCACTTGTGGCTGTTTTTTATTATTTTAAAACATGATTGTAATTAATGATATCTTTAAAGCACCTTTTAGTATTCTGTTTAACTCTTCTTTGAATGTTTGCTAGGCATTTTGGGACGCTTGTTATTTGGATGAGATCCACAGTGTCTTTTTTCAGGGTGGCCAGAAACAGAAATTTCAAAGGGCATCAATATAGCCTGGTGAGTAGGCTTACATGGAATATGCTGCTAACAATATGGGACTTAACCTCCACCAGAAGGCTCCTGTGTAGAAATAGATCTATTCAAGCAATTTCATTTCAAAAATGCAGTGACTTGAAAAATAATGAATATGGATATTTCTGATACCCAAAAAGGTGTCTGAGTTCTTTTGTCTCTTTGCTAAACACTAGCGTCCAAAACCTCCTGTAGAAATGTATGCCATAGTATGATTTCCTGTTGCATGAAAAATCTGTTTCCTATTCCCATTTTTAAAATACATGGCTTTGGATGTTAGTGTTCTGGGATTAAAAATTAGGACAGAGGTCTTGATATACCTTTTATACATATGCACTTCTCAACATCTTCCATGCTATAATTTCCTCCTAGGAGCAACCAGTCCTCCAGTCCTTTCTTTTCATGCTCTCTCCTTAGTTTTTTACAACTCTGAGTGGTTCCTTTGTGAATCCTCTCAAAGTTTGTGATCCTTTTGGGAGATGATCAATGTTTCCATTATGTCCTTCATGACACTGCACACTAATTCACAGAAAGACATTTGTTATCAGTGTTATTCTCCTTTCTTCTCTGTGTGTATCCTAACATCTCATGAGCTTTTTTTGGCTTGAGCAAGCCAGAGAGTGGAGTACCATTGAGCTGTCATGGTGACAGACTGCTCCATTTATTTAGGAAATAAACAGACTCTCTTCTTCCCAGCTGCAAATGTTTCCATATCGTCCTACACTTCACCATGTGGCCAGTTACTACTTCCCTGGGTCTCATTTTCAAGCTGCTCCTTTAAGATGCTGTAACCTGGTTTGGCTGCAGTGGTTTTAATGGTAGGTCTTGGCAAAGCTGCTGCCTTTTCAGTAGAAGAGGTGATGGAGGTGCCTGCAAGAACTGTTCCAACAGCAAATCCTGGGGAGATGAAGGGGGGAAGTAGGGGTACGTATGAGGAGGGCAGGGTCTCGAGGATGGTATTTGAGTAGCAGGGACCAGGACCTGCAGGAGGAATGTCACAACAGCAGAGAATGTGTGCCAGCATACCAAGGCCATTTACCAGCCTCTATCACATTATTTTGCATTGCAAGGCATCACCTCTTATTTATCAACATCTTTTCTGTCAGTTCCTCTGGAATTCACTTGTTGAGCATTCAGTAAATATGTTGGTAAGGACCAGCTCTGCTACATGAATCCAATCCTAAATTTCAGATTGTCAGAAATATGAGTGTTTTGAAAAACTTACACAAATGTCTACTGTCTCCTTGGAGGCAGCTTTGATACCAAGTATATGTTTTTCACTGAGATGTATTTACACTGAAGAAAGCAACTTGGCATGAGCGACTTTATCTATTAGCATCTACCCTCACATAGTCTTTTCACACCTCTCATGATGCTGTTACATTATTTTGTCTGGTTCAAGCTTTCCACATTTACTAGATACCTTCTCTAAACCTCAGTACTGACTCAGAGGTCAGAAGTACCACTGCAGACTTTCATGGGACTATTCAGTGAGGCAAGACAAGTGCTGCACAACTGCAGTTCTATGGAAAATGCTGTTTCTACAAAATGCATGTGATTTTTTTTTGACTTCTTACATGTCAGGAGAGGTGGTCATCCTTTTTAAAGGCAAAACCAGGCACATTTAGAGAGTGCTTTATTCAGAAGTTTATGCTGTGAGATGACCAATACCCCATACAGAATTACTGGCTCAGCTGTAAATGTTTGCATTGTAGACACCTATTACCAGATGAAATCAATCCCACACATGCAATGTACTCTTAGACTAACTCAAAGTTTTGGTACAAGTGCCAAAATCTAACATCTTGATGACTTGGAATATAAAAGCACTTATTTTCAGTTAAATATACAAATGAATCACACATTTTCAATACTGGTTTGGGGTTTTTTCATACCTTCCATTATTTTGATTCTTCGTTATTTATGACAAAAATGTTGCAATGGAAATTCTGATTTTCTCTTCACTCCTCATTTTCATTATTCTATTCTGGTTTTGAACTGAGTCTCTTCTGTGCAACAGCCTTAGCCACTGCTGAGGACAGTCATGGTCTGCAACAGGCATCTCCCTGGGAATAAAAGTTTGGGCTACCAGGAGATGTCCCTTTGCAGTACAGATTTTCAAGTGACCTGTACTTTATGTTCCTAGCCACCTTTATGCTTGTTTAATTAACCACTAAAAAACAGTATTACTTGCTATATTTCATATATCTTCTCCAAAACTAAAAAGGCAAAATCTTACTATCTGCAATTATGAGCTTTATGCTTTTGGTTTTGGTTTTTTTAACCAAAATGAAACATAATGAATAAAATTAAGCAGTAAATAGCCTTAACAACCTGCTTTGCTAATTCCAATTAATAATATCTTCCAAAGTATTACTGCATCAGTATTGTGTTTGTTTAGTATTTTGAACTTCTCCAGTAAAGCTAATTGATTCTGAAATGCCAGCCCAGTAAGATTTACTGATTGTTTCCCCTGCAAAACTGTTATGGTAGCCATGCTTTTTTTACAACCATGTCAGCATCTCAAAACAAATTGAGAAGACTCTCAGGGGTGACATATTTAGCTGCATAATGTCAGCTATTAGATAAAGGCAGTGACAAGGATAGTGCAGTTAAACACCTACTATCTAATTACATTCTCTGGGAAAATTAGATGTGTATGAAAATACAGAAGTTATTACAGTAATGTACAAGCTTAATGCTCTTGATTACTAATATTAAATAACCTTTCTGACAAAGCAAGATCCTTAGACTCAACCTTTCTCTTTGGCTCCTAGAAAAAACTTAAAGGCAAACAACAGATAGGTCTTCTCATGAAAAGAATTTCATTATTTCTGTGTATACTTTTCCTTCAAAGCGTATAAATCACAGTCATAAACTATATCCATTGCTTAGACACCATGCAATATGCCTTATTCTATAAGTTAACATAAAGCTTGCATTATAATACCTTCAGAATAATAATATTAAAAAGTTAAACATCGCAATATAACTTTAAAAAAATCCCTAATTTGCTAATGTCTTAGGAGAACAGTTGGTGTTAAATTATTCCTGCTACCAAATGTATAAATCTTTCAAGATAGCACATGCATGTTACATGAATACCTCATCTTTATTATTCTACTAACAGTAACTACACGATCCTATTATTGAACTATATTATTAAACTATTACACTCTTGGTTCACTTTTATGCCAAAGGTCTAAAATCTGCAATGTGTTGCACAGAAACAAAACCAATCATTCAGGTAGGTGTCTGAGAAGTGTAACTGATTTCTGTTGCATTATTGCAAAATATGCTATAGAAAAATCAACAGAAATCACTAGTGGCACTGTTTAACATATCCTGACTTGTAGAGTCTTTCTGTATTGACCTTTTCCTTTGTATTTCCTAGTTTTCCCTTGTAACACCAGAAGAACAAGGTCTGTAATTGTAATTAGATCAATCTGACAATGAGTCACTCTCTGGCAGCTAAAGAGGAATCGGGAGAAAAATAATCTAATCTTAAACATGAGTGGTATTTGCTGCAGGGAAGAGAGGAAGGGAGGGCGTATGTAATTTTTTTTTTAAGGAGAATGTAAAACTTGCCAAGAATTCATTAATTGTTTTGCTTAAATTTTTTTCATGATCTTGTGTTTCATGATCTAAAGTAGCTGCTGAGTATGTTGAAAAATCAGTGCAGTGTTGAAATCACCAGTAAATACATATTTCCTTGTGTATGCAAAATGGCATGTTTCAGTTTTTAATTACATTGTTAGGGGCAGAACTAGTGGCAGAAAAAAAGGCCGTGTCTATTTTTGTATCCATTATCCACTGGCACCAGTTCAGAAATTGTAAGCATCTCTAGTAGGCACCTGAGCATCCTGATCATAGAATGGTTTATATTGGAAGGGACCTTAAAGGTCGTGTAATTCCAATCCCTCTGCCATGGGCAGAGATGCCACCCACTAGATCAGGTTGCTCAGAGCCCCATCCAACCTGGCCTTGAATGCTTCAAGGAATGGGGTATCCACAACTTCTCTGGGCAACCTGTGCCAGTGCCTCGCTACCCTCTGAGTAAAAAATTTCCTCCTAAAACCTAAACTAAATCTCTCCTCTCTTAGTTTAAACCCATTGCCTGCTTCTATCACTATGAAAAGTGGCTCTCCCTTTCTTTTTTATAGGCCGCTTCAAGTACTGCAAGGCCACCATGAGGTCTTCCTGAAGCCTTCTCTTCTCCATGCTGAACAACCTCAGCCCTCTTGACCTGTCTTTATAGGAGCAGTGCTCCACCCCTCTGATCATCTTCATGGCCCTCCTATGGACGTGCTCTATTAGGTCCATCCATGTGCTCTGTGCTGCAGGCCCCAGAGCTGAACAGAGCACTCCAAGTGGGGTCTCATGAGGGCAGAGTAGAGCGGCAGAATCACCTCCCCCACCCTGCTGGCCACACTGCTTTGGAGGCAGCCCAGGTTGTGGTTTGCCTTCTGGGCTGTGAGCACACACTACTGGCTCATGTCCAGCTTTTCCTCCACAAGAAACCCCAAGTCCTTCTCCGCAGGGCTGCTCTCAATGAGTTCCTCTCCCAGTCTGTGCTCAGGTCTGGGATGGCCCCAACAGGTGCAGCCTCTTGCACCTGGATTTGTTGAACCTAATGAGGTTCTTGTGGGCCCACTTCTCAGGTTTCTCCACATCCCCACGGACGGCATCCCGTCCTTCTGTTGTGTCAACTGCAGTACTCAGGTTTGTGTCATCTGAAAACTTGCTGAGGGTGCACTCGATCTCTCTGTCGATGTCAATGATGAAGATATTGAAGAGCATGGGTCCAAGGACAGAGCCCTGAGGGAGACCACTTGTTAGTGGCCTCCACCTGGACACAGAGCCATTGACCACGATTCTCCGTCTGTGTCCATCCAGCCAGTTCCTTATTGACCAGATAGTCCACCCTTCAAATCTGTGTCTCTCCAGAGATGAGGGTGTCACATGAGACTGTATTAAAGGCTGCACAGAAGTCTAGTCATTGGTCATTCTGCCCTTTTCAGCAGTTGCAGTCTCTCCATCACAGAAGGCCGATAGATTGGTCAGGCAGGATTTGCCTTTATGAAGCCATGCTGGCTGTCTTGGATCACCTCCTTGTCTTGCATGTGCCTTAACATTGGTTTCATGAAGATCTTCTCTATGTTCTTCCCAAGTACAGAGATGAGCCTCTCTAGTTCCCTGTGTCTTCCTTTCTTATCTTTTTTAAAATAACATTCTCTTTTTCCAGTGACCATGGACTTTCCCAACTGCCATGCCTTTTCAGATTTGATGTAGAGTGGCTTGGCAACATCAGCCAGCTTCCTCAGAATCCTGGGATGCATGTCGTCAGGTCCCATGAACTGCTCACTATTCAGCTTCATCAAGTGGTCCCGAACCTCCTTTTCTCTTATAGTGGGAGAGACTCCACTCCCCCAGTGCCCACCTGGAGGTTCAGGGACTTGAGAGACATTCAGGGACTTGAGATCCTATCTTGGTGAAAACCACAGATCCTGAGAGGCCTAAGTACAGCCTCAATCTTGGCATGGAAATCTACAGCTGGCTGTTGTGAAGTGCTGAGCTCTGGGGGTTTTTGAGTTCCTTGTCCTCTCTGGAACTTGAATGCCTGACTAGACATTTTATTCTCCATCCTTTCAAGATCCAAGCTTGGATTGCACTTTTGAGAATAAGCACACAACTGAGCAATGAATGTTCCCTTTGCAAGATGTCATATTTGCTGTAGCATCTAGAATGAAAGTCTCAGCTAGGCTGTGAGGTCTTTGATCCAAGGATGATCCTTTCATCCTATACATATGCATGGGTTTTGACCTAGTTTTTCATATATTGTGTGTTCCCATAAAAAAGTGACCTTATTTCTGGTTGAATCCTGAATGTGAGGCACTTTGTAATGTAAGTAATAAAATAACATAACACTACATAAATGGTAAATTGCTGCATTCCCTATGTTGCTGTCTTGAATTTGTACTTTAATCTCATATGGGTAAAGCTCTCAATATGTGCTCCAAAACACTGTGACTATCAAAAAACTGACAGGTAGTGTACTGAAAATTTACAACACAAGATCAAAACCTCTAAAACTTCTTCAGATATGAGAGGTGGATACATTCTGGTACCAAATGTGGAAAAGCCCTTGTGCAGAAGGTAATTTGAGTGTCTCTTTCTTTCCTTCAGAACTCTTTAAAATGAAAGTTACCATAGAGATGTCATTGTCTGATCATTTACTGAAATAACAAGGTTCATGCTAGAATGCATTTTAGTCAAGAGAGAGCTTAGGCTTGCCCAAGATTAGATATGAATTATATTACATTTGACATGGAGTGAAGGTGAATATTGCAATACATCATAGAAAAAAATGCAGCAAGAAATCAGACTGTTATCTATAAAGAGCCTTAAGAATGTTCAGCATGAAGACTGGAGGAACTCCAGGTAGTGCATCGTGGTGCTATGTACACCCAGTGTTTGCTGCCTGTTTGGGCTTGCATAGCTATGAATTCAGACTAAAGGGGTACTAAGATTCTGAAATATTAAAAAGTCAGTGAAATAATGATAGTTCCTTAACCTCACAGTCAATTAATATGTAAGGCCTCTTCTCCCTTCTTAAATCATCTGCCTAGAGTTACGTATTCTCATTCTTTAATCATGTACGTGATAAGGAGGCTTGGCACTGTGCATGGCTGTTACACTTGGTGAGCTAAAATATGCTGTCATGAAGTACGTCCTTGAGTCTGATTTGATACTGTCCTATTTGGCTTGGTGTAAACATTAATGTTTTAATTGATTTTTTTCTTCTTTTCATCAGCTGTAAAATATTAGTAGGTATTTCTAGTGATAAATGGGTTTTAAAGACAGCCTAAAATACTGGAGGGCTCTGAAGGTGAAGGTGCAAGTGGACATAAAGCTACAGCTATTGATGTAAGGGATGAAACATTTGAAGTTATGTAATAAGCAGATCAAAATTCCAGATATTCTATAATTAGCAGCTCATAGTAAGGCTCTATGTATTTGACGGTCTCCTTCAAGCTCTCGTGAATGTTGTAGGTCCTAGATTAAATCAAGACCTAGCCCCCAGTCCTGAGGTACAGCTAATTCTGGGAGAAAGTCCTCAAACTTTTTTCCATCAGCTGTCAAGGGGTCAGCAAAGTTTGAAAACTCATTTGCATGAATTTACATGTTTCTGTGGCTAAAGAGATACTTATAATTATGTAAAGGTCCTGTCTTACTGCAAGTGCAGTAGGGACAAGTCCTCAGATACATGTCACTATGAATTGTAGCACAGGCAGCAGAATGACTGTAATGTGGCACCTCTCCTTTCTTCTCATGTCATTACCCCATGAAGTACAAAATGATTGCTCCAGCTTCTGGAGGAAGGATTTGTGTAGGAAATCTGTCTAGGACATACCACAGCTGAGAATCTAGTCCAACTAAGTCTACTCAGATAATCTACTGCTAATGCTTCTGGTGTCTGCCACTCTTGCTGGCAGAGCTGTTCTCTGGGCCTTTTCTTGGAAAGACATTTGAGTCCCATAACAGGGCAAACTGAGCCTCTTAATAGGTGAGAGCTATTGTTCTTTGTACAGACAGCATGGAGGTCCTAAGGAATGGGGACCTGGTTCATTTTACAGCCATGAAACCTTGGGAGAGCCACCTTTACTTCCCTCAATAATCAATGAAACAATTACTAATCAAATGTACATTTCCATGCTGAAACAGAATTCAAGCTGTAACGGTAGAGAGACATCTCAGCATCCAGTTTTCCAGCAGCTGGTATAACCAAGGTTGTTGCAGATGTGCATTCTGACAATAGTCCAGAAGCCTAGCCAGAGGGCATAGGAAGTAGAAGATCATTTCTTGCATTAATTAGTAGGTTTTTCCCACTGAAAAGCTCTTTTCAAATGTTTCCATTCTCATTTTTTTCCTGGAACATTAGAATATACCAACTAGGAAATACTGTTTAAAACCGAGTAGCAATAACTGCTTTCTGATCTCAGATGTTGCATCGTGAGTTATGTTATTTTTGGTTGCTGTGACTGAGTGAGTAAAACTGTACAGAAGATAGATGTGGATCAGTAGGTGCACCCTTTACTGTGGGGTTTTTCAATTTTCAGGGTTGACACAACTTTCACTTTAAAAGTTTATTCTTGTTGGATCTGACTTGTAGTTCACATAAATCAGACCTACCTTGATTTAAGATCAGCTGAAACAATGTTGTTTTTTTGTAAAATCAGTGCTTTTCAAAAGATGAATAGTGCCTTAAATCTAACTGTAAAAACAAATTTTAAGCAGTGGCCATTAACTTGAATTACAGAACAGAAAACAGAGAAGGATGATATTTGCCTCACAGTGATTAAGGACAAAAGGGTAAAGGTATACAAAGTGACAGAAAAATCTCCATTTATTCCATCAGCGTTTAGTTGTAGTCCATAATATGCATATGAGTGGTATAAAAATCATTCAACCAACATGTTATAAATGTTAAGCAATGCTGTGAAACATCTATTTTTATTGAAATTGTCTGAAACTTGCCTAATACCGCATTTATAATTCTATAATTTTAAGTTCAGTTTGTTCCATTTAGAAATCATACTGAACTATGAGCTATGGAGAACAGTAACACCATGAAGAGATTGTTGAGTTTTCCACTAAAGGATCCTTGAATATTTCTAGGAAGGTCATGGTGCTTACACGAAAAAAAAAAAGAGATAGAGAGAGAAATTAATTGTTTGTCTGCATTGCAGAGAAGCATAAAACAAGTTCTTCATATAGGAGCACAAGGTATGGAGATAGTTCTGTGAATATATTTGTTTTGGCTGTCCATGAGAGCTGAGAAGTAATACATGCCAATTTTATACCCCCTCTGTGGGAGTGCAGTTATTTTACTCTGTTTCAAGAAGTAAAGTTTGTTGGTTTTTTTTTTAATAGCTTTAGCCAGTACTACGTATATTGAAATGAGTTTGAATCTGCTTTAGGCTATGCAGGAATGTGTGTGTGGGAGGGTGGAGGGAGTGGGTGTGGAAATTTGACCCAGTCCCTAACAAATTTCTGCTCTCTCCTGTTGTCAGAGAAGGATGCATGCAGGTGACTGTTGCCAATGATTTTGAACATAATATGATGCAGAAAATTCAAGGTCGGTGCTTCTGTACAGACATTTTGTCATCTCTGTAAGACAGTAAATTATAAATTATAAAATATGGTTATGGTTGTGGAAACCCTAACATCTTTGACTTTCAGTTAGACTTGTATATTAGGAGTGATACAGATGCAGAAGTTAGAGACCAAACTGCTTAAGGGTTTTCTCTGGATAGCAGTAGTCCAAGGGTCACTGTAGCGGTGGAGATGTTCGTGATCAGCTGAAGAACATTCATTTCTTTGTTCAGTCAGTGCTGCGCTGACTTGCTGGAGGTCACAGATTAAGCCAGCACCCCCTTCGGTATGTGAGCACACACATTTATGCTCTCTCACAACCTCAGCAATTTTTGAAAGGAAAAAATTAGAAGGGTGGGTGAATCAGAGGCACACACACAAATATATGTATCTAAATGTGTGTGTGTCTATATATGTGTGCATATACTTACTTGAGGAGGGGAAGAGGGCGTGATTAGGGTGCATGATGTGTATGTTGTAGAGAAGACTTCTAGATCCAGTCTCTCCAGAGTGTGTTGAGTCAAATGCAGCCCAACACCACAGTTAGTGTATAAAAATAAATGGATTTAAACATAGGATTAACATTGAGTATGCCTAATCTAAATAATTTCAAACCATATATGTCTGTTTGTCCTTTGGTGCACTGCAGCCCTCTTGTTCTTAGTTCACATGTGCATAAGGGATTCTTAACTCCTAATGCAGCATAATTTCATCCAGCTTGTCTCACCATGTGCATAATCTCGGCAGATAAGGCAAAAAGTAAGGCAAGCAGCTGGGAGCACAGGGCTTTGAAGTTGTTTAGGTGTTTACATGGCAGTTATCTGAATTGCACCTGGGCATTTGCTGGCAGTGAGCCCCACTGCAAAAGGAAATGTATGCTTTTCTGTGAAAATATTAACTTTGCAACCATCACACAAATGCATTGTCCTTTATTTATATGGATTGAAGTGTTCATTTTGAAAATAAACAACGGAAGTCAATATACATCACAAGCGTTTGTTTTCCTATGGGCTACACCAGAATTTGCAGTGGAGCAGTCATTTCTGACACATCTTGTGTGCATTTGCTGTGGAGGTGGTGAGGTAGGTGGCATCCTCTTACCTGGTGCTGGCACACTGAAAGGCATTCTGTTCTTTCTTAGAAAGGGAGAACTATGAAACCTCCCAAAGGGAAACCATGTCATTTGCATGGGAAAAGGTTTTTTCTTTAAATCTGGCATAAAAGCTCTGATAAACAGAGACAAAACCACAGAGGCAGTCAAAGAAAAATGATCACAGATTGAAAAGGATTTACATCAGGTTTCCAATACTGAAATGTTCTATAAAGACTAAAATCTATAAAGTAATTACAAGATACAAAACAATCAGTATGTCTGCTTCTCCTAAGGGCACTGGCCCTTGCTGGCATGCCAGAAGGGGCAGAGATGCTACCTAACATTTCCCACAAGTGTTCTCACAAAGAATGTTTCTGCTGTACACAACTTCTGTATTTTCAGTAACTCTTTGGAATAAAATAATTTATTCTTTACTTATCCCTGCTTTACTTTTTACTGAAAAATGACCACTAAACAAACCTGTGTTGGTCTTCCTCAAGAAGCCTAAAATGTTGACCAAGATTTTAACTGATTGCTAATACATCAGTTTACTGGGAAGAGTGCATTTTTGGTTGACTCTAAATTACAATGATGAGTTTTATGGACTGTGAAGGAGAATACCTGATATCCACTTAGAGCTTAGCCATCATGAAACATTTCTGTGGACACTCAGTAGTGAAAACAAACAAACTGCTGCTAATGGCAGTCTGAAGTTCATTCCCAGCTAAGTACTGCTCTGGGCCAAGCTAAAATAACACCACAGCTGTAGCCAGAGCTCACAGGGCTTGGTTTTCATGTTCTGCCATGGATTACTGCAAACTGCTGTTTGCTTTAGCAGTCACTCATTTCCCAGAGCAGGATAGCAGTCCCCAGCTTTCATGCCTCTCTTTGTTGTTGTGTGACCTCTTGTACCTTTCCCACTTCATTCTATCTTTAAAATAGATATAGCACTTCTTCCTACTCAAGAGGGTAAAAATGATAGCAATGTGTGACTCACTGTAATGTTCCAGGATTGTAAAAAACAGGGGCTACTCTGGCCTCTCACTCTTGTTCATCTCTGTTTGGCAGTCATTGCTCTTCTTTTTTGTCTTTCTTCCTCCCACCTCCGCCCCATCGCATTTCCACCTGACCCCCACGCACATGTTGTGACAACTGCGTTATCTCCAATTTTTATTCATGTCTTTGTTTATACAGAAGCATGGCTGGTTATCTTAACACAGGACTGAGCACTAATTGATATTTGCACAGTTCTGAGCATGTTGATGTTAGTCCTGCTGCAGAGTCGAGAGTTCAGAATGACTAAGTGCTTCTGGGACTTGCTAAAGGTAAAAGCACAATGAAGAGGACATTTTTTGATTTTATCAGGACAAAATTTGCTGAGCTGTGGCAGAACTGTATCCTTTAAGGAAGTGATCCCAAAGGGTGGGTGTTGGGAATTGGGCAGGATGAACTGAACATTCAGGACACCATGCAAACCAAAAGTGCATATATGTTCCACAAGCTGTGTCCTTGGCTAAACACTTGAGGTTGCCTGTACCTGTTTTGCAAGAACATAATATCAAACTGTCAGGTTAGATTTTAATTAGATTTTTAAATGTTGACTACTATTAAAGCATATCTAAAAGCACGAAAGTGGGAAGTGCGATGGAGAGTTTGTGTAAGTGAAAGAGAATGGGGGTACATGACCACTTTATACCGGGTGGAACCAGACCTGTTTGGCTGCCCTGGTCACCTTGAAGGGCCAAGGGACATCTGTTGCTGCAGTGAAACACCTGTGTTCTGTCTCTCAGGTATATCCAGCTGGCCACAAAGGGCAAAATAGTGACAACAGAGAAGCTGTTCTCGCAACTTGCTTTGGTTAGAACATGGACTTCCACAAGCACAATATAGAATCCCTGAAAATTGAAGATTACCATGGATATATTACAGCAAAGTAACATTCTGGAGTTTTAAATATCTACATCTCCAAAATAATATTTAAAAAATAATAATTTTACCTGATCAGAACTATTTTCTAAATTAATTCCAGGGACCTCCAAAATCACAGGTATAATAAAATCCTTAAAGGTGAGGAAGGTATCTAAACTTATGATACCTTGGTGCCCTTTTTTCATGGTTTCAAGTACAAATATTGGTAGAAATAGTCTTTCTGTTCTGTGAAATGTTTTGCCAGTTTGTAAAATTTTCTTATCTGGTTCAAGACCATACTTTGCAAATTTCTTATGTAATATAATACAATGAGTTAAATATTAAAGTAAACACATTTTCAACACAAAAAGTATTTTTTCTTTCAAAGCTATGAAAATGAAACCTTTTAACAATTTACTTTTTTATTTGATAATTCACATTCTCTGTTGAGAAGTCATGAATTTTTACATGAAAAAATGTGTGGAAAAAGTCCTCAATAATTGCAAGCTCCAACTTACCACTTCTACTGATTCCCATATCATTGTGCTCATCCTTCTGTAGGATTTGTGGATCAGTTGCAAACTACTGCAACATTTTTTTTTACCCTAATGTGAATGGTGGTATCTGAGCATACCTGCATATGTGGCATGGCAATGTCAGCAACGAAGAGGCTCTTGTCAACACAGAGACATTAAACATTGCTATCCATTAAATAATAGGAAAATTTTCATGTTCAGACTTCCACTAGTTGTACTGAGGCCAAATTTAGGAGACCAGATAGTTCACTCTTCAAGACCATGGAATACCAAACACAGTCATTTTATCACATAGAGGAAATCATAGGAGAAGGAAAGGTAATGTAGAATGAACGACGGCAAAAAAAAACAAGATTACAGGGTATTAAACAAAGTGCTTGCATTAGAGCAACATGTGAGACAGAGGAAATGGAGCTGTAATGGAGCTCTTCTGATGAAAGCAACAAATTAAACAGCAGAAACTGTTTGGGGATAAAATTAATGTTCTGCTGCTTTTGATTCCCATTTTTCAAGATGAGTGCTAGTGCTGATGCAAGGTGAATAAGCATGGCCAGCTGAGCCACAGGGATGGATGGCATCATCCAATGTCATGGCAAAATGAGCAATTGCAATGGTTTAATGAAGTAAAAAATACCATAGAGGCACACCCTAGCACTCACCACAAGTGGCTGCTCCTCACATGTTGGAACTGAATCCTCCTCAATAAAAATTTGGTTATAACTTCCCGAGCTGTAATTGCTTGACATTTGGAAATCATATTAGCAGCTGCTAGAGGTAAAATCTCCCTGGTCTGTTAATATAATAAATACTTTTAGATAAGTATGATAAATTATACTTACTGAAATGCATGTTCCTTTACTGTTAGTCTTTTAGCTCGTTTTCTTCTAATCTCACTTGGAACATTGTTGAAATGGTTTTCATTTTTATATACTCTATTATTGCCCTGCTTCACTTATTGTAAACCTTTTTCTTTAATGTCATTCAAAAGCTTTCACCGTAAAACAGTTTCCAGGCAGTTTTCTACTTGATCAAAGCTTTCAAAACAGCAGCCACAAGAAATGTCACATTACTTTCTAAACTTTTATCAATAGGACATAGGCAAAATAGATACATATTTGTAGCAAACAGAAGAAAGCAATTGAATAAACCTTTCTTTCTGTGACAGTGTTTTTTGAACCAGCACTGATCTTGGTGCAAAGTTAAATAAAATAAATATTTAGACTAAAGTAAAATGCATACTTAAAACCAAGTAATTTTGCCAACTAAAACACTAAACTAGGGAAAACAATTTTCAAATGTTCATCAAGTGTCCTTTAACAGCTGTGCACAATTATTAAATATGCTTTTATATCTCCAGGCAGTATTTACGGTATCTCACCTTTTCAGAATACGGCTCAGAATATTAAGTTTAGGGTTTTCAAAAGACATGTCTGTGTCCTCTGAATATTTACAGATGCTTGAAGCCCCACTGCAGGTACTGAAGTACTGGTACTGGTCTGGTACTCCCCAGAGCCCTCTCTTCTCCAGCTCTCTGAGCCTGTCTTCATTGGAGAGTTGTTTCAGCCCTCTGATCATCTTTGTGGCCCTCCTCTGGGTCCATTCCAATAGGACCACATTTTTTCTATGCTGGGGTCCCCAGAGCTGGATGCAGCACTCCCAGTGGGGTCTCATGAGAGTGGAGCAGAGGGGCAGAATCACCTCCCTTGACCTGCTGGTCACTGTTCTTGTGAACAAGCAAGAAGACTTGCTCAACTGCAGACTCGGGAGCTGTTCAGTCTTCTTTCTTTGACCCCATCATGAATAGTTTTCAGCACAGTAGCTCAGGTTCAATGGAAGAAATTGAGAATTTCCCCTTCACCTGACTTTCTAACCTGGTGAGAAGGCCAACGTGTTGTGATGCAACAGGTATGAGGCAGAATCCCATCCAACCAAGATCTGTCTTCTGTGCTGCAAGTGACTTCTCCAATAGCACTCAGGCCATATATTAAATATGGTCTCTAATAAACACCTCTGCAGTGTTTGTATTTTAAAGGAAAATTATGAGCCCTGTTGTCAGCCTTTGAAGATACATCTTAAGCACTAAAATCCAGCAGCGATTTCAGCCCTGTACCAAAGATGGGTGCCAAGTCTCTGAGAGAAATCAAATTTCTGACACAGCAGTCTCAACAGTATTTTCTGTGGAATAGCTTCAACATTGCCATTATTCTCAGCTGATTAACGTGCTCTAGGGAACTTGCAAGTGTCATCCAGACTGAAGATCTCATTGCAGGGGCCAGGCAACTTCAAGTGAAGGCTGACATTGCTGAATATCTTAATATTACTTCCCTTTTTGGGCTGTAGAATTTTATTTTGAAGTAGTAACTAGGATTTTCTTTCCTTCTGTCAACATCTTTCTGAAAAGATCTAATAAACCTGCTAAGCAGGTGATTGAGTTTTACATGTGGATTGCTGTTTTCCTCCTTTAGAACTGCCTATATGTCACTCTAATTAAAGCCTATCAGGTTATTAAATTGCTAGAATGAAGAACCAGCATGATTTTCAATCTTTATACTTTGCAGGACCTTTTTCAGTTCAGAGTGCTTTCCTTCAGTATCAGTGAACCAGTAGGAAGTCATACAGATTTATCCTTTTTCCTCTGAAAGGAGTGTCGTGTTTCAGAGTGGTGCTGCTGGTTGCTCACCGCAGAACATAAGCTTACAGAACCCAAAGCCTTTTTTATTAACTGCAGATGTAAAGTAGTCCTGTCCAAATGTCAGGGTTTATTTGATAGCAGTGATATTTTTGATACCATATCTATGTTGAATAAATTCTCTGGCTTTTTTATTAAATGTCTAGAAGAGTTATTTGCATGCTGGATAGATTAATTACCTCTTTTTTTTTTTTTGGAGGGTGTGATTTCCTGAGAGTGAATGATTACAGTTTGACACGTATTCAGAAATATCAGTGGAAGATATGGGCATATTTGAAATGGGAGCCTAAAGGAGCTAATAACTAATAGGGGTTGATGGGGAAGAGGGAAGCAAAAGACTTGGATAAAAATGGTCTTTTTTTTTCTTTGAAATGGTGTATGATATTATGGGATTGGCTGGCATTGCAGAATCCCTCTGCTGTTGCAAATTAAAATGGTTTTGAAGTTGTTCAAGTCAACCATTTCATAATCTGTGTCAGAAAAAAAAGCTTTTATCTGACAATAAGCTTTCTGGGATGTTATTAAGTCATTTAATCCAGTTGTTTGATGAGTTCCATGCCCTGATCACTTATAACCATGAAAGATTATGTATACATCAGAGAAACAGTTTTTTTGATGTGTATGTTTATTTTCCTTGTTGACTTTATAATGCTGGTGTTTTGCTTCTACCGTCACTTCCACTTCATCCAAGGAGTTCATTTGAGTAATTTGTTTCCACACAGAATGCCTTTCAGGAAAATCACAGAATCATAGAATCATTTAGGTTGTATAAGACCTCAAAGATCATCAAGTCCAGCCGCTGTCAAGTCCACCATTTAACTGTGTCCCTCAGTGCCACATCTGCACCTACGTATCTTTTAAATGCCTCCAGGGATGGTGACTCCACCCTTCCCTGAACAAACAGCCTGTCCCAATGCTTGGCAATGATTTCTGTGAAGAAGTTTTTCTTAAAGTCCAATCAAAACCTCCCCCGGTGAAACTTGAGGCCATGTCAGGTTCTTTATAAATGCAACATGTCTACTTTCCTCCCCGCGACAGATCCACAGCCTTTCTTGAGCTAGCTGCGCCGACACTGAGGGTACAGTTGCCTCATTCACAGCACTGGCTCGTCCTGCTCTGATCATAGAGCACAGGGTGATACTGCCCAGGAAAGCTTTTGGAGACCTTTGCTCACAGAGGTGAACATGGGATGGCCCTGCTGAAACACGGGACTGCTGAGGGGGAGGAATGGAGCATCTAAACATTTCTAAACCCAGCTTCTAAACATTTGTGGTTTCTGCAGGCTGGTTTACATGCTTCAGCAAATAAAACATGGCTATATCAGCAGAGTGTGTTTATCTTTGGCTTCTGTTTGACACTTCCACTTGCAAAATTGTTACAGCTGGAGTTGTACGCAAATGATTTCTTTATTATTCATAGCAGCAGGTGCTGCAGCAGTCTTTTGGCTAGAGTTGTACTCTCTTGGTCCGTGGTTTCTATATATTTGATTAGCTGGTGCCATGCTGTTCAGATGGGTTGCTAGTCCTCCAATAAATGTATTTTGTTACACAATCAGTTATATAGTGGGTTATCATTTCCATAAATCACTTTTAGTTGGCAGCTTTCTGTTGCCACTTGGGATCGTTCCAGCAATAATTTGCATCCTTTTTGTATGGCATCCTAAAAAGATCTTGAAAGTTAACATAGCCTGGGTATCATTTTAATAGCTGATGTCCTTCTGGCAGCACTAGAACACAGAAACCAGCTATCCATGAAGGACTGACATATTTATTTTTGATTCACATATCATTTATGTATTCTTCAAGAAGTGCTTATCCAAAGATTCAGTATAGCAATTTAGGCATCCACCAGGCTTATGCCAGAGTTGTGATGCTAAAAATCAGGTGCCTGTCCCCAGGCAGGGTGATTAACAACACTGCAGATCGCTGAAAAGTGCAGGGACAATATGATATGCCTCACTCAGAAAGGCATCCCAAAAACCTGGCACACTCATATGGAACCTGCCTGTCCCTTGCCAATTGACACAGCCTGTGCCTGCATTTCCTACTCCTCTATGGAAATGAGATGCTTTGCCACTAATGAAACCTGATTTGGACTCAGCCGCTCGTTATCTTCCCATCAGAAGTGACCACTTCACTTGATCCCTGCTGGCTAAAGATAGGTCAACTTCAGCTGCTGCTCAGGCAGACCTCACAATGGAGCAAGAGGCCCTTTTAGGATGAAATTGCCTTGCAGAAGGGAAAAAAAAATGTAGCCTAGCTGTGCTTTTCCTATTAGTAAGAGAGATGCCTAATCAATTCAGTTCTGTGCTCAGAGGATGAATTTTCCAATATCTCAGTAAAATTCTTCACTAAATAAAAGGTAAATAAAAGGCATGTTTTCATAGACAGATTCCTATCAAGGCTGCAGAAGCAATATTGACTGAAAAGATAACAGAGCACTTGGTGCATCTGATGGAAAGGTGCAGATGGTTGTCTGTGTGGGGACAAGCAGATAACAGGAACAGGGAGCGTGTCACTGCAAGGCACAGGAGTGGCTGTGTTTTCAGCTGCCTGCAGATTGGGCACTTCACACTGGTACCTGGAGGAATCTGTTCACCCTTCTGTTTAATTTTTAAAACATTAGGTGCAGTTTCACCCCTTATGCTAGTTTCATTTACAGCCTGCATTGCTGAGAGAGTTGATGGATCTGTGAAAGGAAATGCATTTAATCACTGTCAACAACCTCCTCATTTGGGCACTGGAACCTATTAAAGAGAAAAGTAATGGACCAAGAGGTGCATCCAAGTGTGGTGTTAATGGCACCCTTTTCATTTAGCATGGCAAACCCAAAGCAGCAAAGTGAAAAATACGAAGAAAACAACATGGCAGGTCAGTTTGCCCACGAGCCTCAGGCAGAGCAACCCTCTCTTGGTCACAGATGAACAGGAAACATGCATCTACCTTTCTGAGTCACAGTGTCCTGTTTCTTGCCCGTTAATAGAGCTGCCCACACAACTTTCCAGCAGCCTGTCTGCTCCCTTAGCCCCACCAGCATTGCAAGACCCTTTCAGGCATATTCCAGTGTGTTGTACCTCGTATATCCTTGCAGCACATACTCTGCTTGTAGAGTATGCTCCTAGGCTCACTCACTGCAAGACAGGTGAATGGGTGCCAGGTTGTCATTAGCAAGCAAAATTATTCTGCATGATTTTTATTGATAAGCTCTGGATTTTATGCCTTGTGTAAGGTGGTGATGATCAGTAATTACATAGATTGTCATCTTGAAATGTGGAACTTATTTGAAAGGAAAAATGTTCAATTATTAAAGAAAAATCACTTTCTTACAGATGCTGTTTCAGAAGCTGTGCAAGGAAAAAGCAGGTAAGGCTGCATTCCTTCTTGAAAGTTTCTTGGTGGCTTGTGTAATCAGACATGCATTGATGGAGGAGCCAGGGAGTCTCTGCTGTTAAATGGGTGTTCAGTGCAGTTGTGACAATCGCTTCCATGCTGCTGTTCATGACCTAGTGGTGTAGGATTTAGGTGGTTCTTAAGAAAGCTGATAATTCATCACCTTTCAGCTTACACCTTGCAAGGTAAGTTCTGCAATAATGGGGATAAACCCAAGCATTTGTTACGGTGTCAGAGTGGGACTCAAGGTGTTGCCATGGCACTGGTGTGTGTGTGTGAGATGAGTCAAGATGAGGAGCAGCTCAGAGCTTTTTCTGTCTCAGTGATCACACAGCAGCTGAATCTGGTGAAGAGGCTCATTACAGAGGCATATTTTTCCAAAAAATCTAACAAGCCCCTGAGACCCACATGTCCCAAGTGGCAGAGTCACAACGCCTGATGTCCCCCTTAGCAGATAGCCCACTATCTGGTTAAAGCATTTGTCAGTATTAACAGCATTAGTGAGTTTGACCATTATGGAGGAACTATTTAGTGCCAGTGAGGCACCAAGACTAGAGCAGTAAGCAGAGTTAAAGACTCAGATACCCTGAACTGCACATACATTATCATGCCAGGAGCTGAGGAAAGGTTTGGATTGACAGATAATGTACACACACACAGATCCTGATTCAGCAAGATACTTAACACACAATTAAACACACATTTGACAAAACCAATTAATTGCAACAGGCATAAGAAACTGCTTGGATGATTTGCTTAATTGAGAGTAAATGTCCTTATTAAATTGTAATGAAGCACAATTAAGAAATACAGAGAAAAGGAACTGCTTCCCAGAATGTGGGTTACTGGAATTTAATAACAGCCTCACCGTTTTGCAAAAAGAAATGTCCCCAAAGTCTAGATGAATCCTCATTCCCACAAAAGTCTTTGCCAGATAGAAATATTTCAGTCATAAACCAACTGACCTCTGGTTTCACCCATCTCTGACTGCAGTTTCTGTTTTGTTAGTCAGGATGTATGCAGTGTGTGCCAATTAAAAGGAAAGCAATTGGACATCGGTGCAGTAATTACCCTCCTGTCCCTAGATGACTTAGCATCTTTTTTTGGCCTGAAGGACTAGTTTAAGCCAGTTTGCTCACTCAGTGATCTCTTCTTGCATCTGTCTCTGATCTAAACTGCATCCACAGTTCATTCCCAGGGCCAACCTTAAATGGGTTAAAATCAGATGAATGCGGCTTTTTGGAGCCAGCTTCACTGATTCAGTGGCTCTGCTGGCAAATGTGGTGGCTTAGCAAAATGCCAGAAACCCTGGGTGAGAAAACTCTCCGTAAGCAATTCCACCCTCATGTACTTAACATCAGGTCAACAGAACATGACGGCTGCTGGGCACGGTGTAAATGTACATATTTTCATTCAAGCTCTGTGTGCATTAACTTTTCCTGCTTTATGAGTTGGATGTGCATTTATTGCATGATGGTATTTGCCAATGAAACACATGCCTGCGCTTTTCCAAAGCTAAACAAATTTCATAAGTTCTGAGATTGATTGAGCAATTGTTTTAATTGTATTCATTGTTGGATCAAAACTTCTCTGTGCCACTGAAGGCTCACTTTATAAAGGAAAGGAAAACACGTCAATGGCAAATGCATTTTAAATAAAACTAATTATTTTAGCAGTGCTCCCATTTTATACTGATTGATTTTTAATTGTTTTACTTTTATGACTATTAATTTTGTCACTAAAAGAGATAAAGTTTTAGCACCCATCTTAACAGTAGAACTGTAGAATGATGGTTGAAAATCTGATGACTGCAGGCATGAAAGAAGAATGACAGGTCATTTTCTGACACAGTTTGGTCATTGAGGTGAAACTTTAATCGCAGAAATCTAGCATATGGTAGAACCGGTAATAAATTTATCATTAAAATGCTTCTGGCAGAAAATGTCCATTTCTTCAAATAGAACATTTTACAGGAAAAGGTTAGCATCCATTAATTTCTATTTCAAATAATTTCTGTAAAATAGGCACACACATCTCAACAGGCGATGATTTAACAGTTTTCAAAGTGAGAAGTTTTAATTTTTATTTGACTTTGAAACTTTTGGCTTTGAAATTTGTTACACTGAAGTATTAAAAAAAGAGAGAGAGAAAAAGAGAAAACATTATTTAAATTACAAAAAAAAAAAGGCTAAATCTTTGTCTTGAACTGAGGGACAAGGGTTTCTTACAGGTTTGCAGTTGCTAAACATTTCTGATATTTTCTGTGCTTTCTGGATGAGACATTTTCTGTTTTGGAATTACTTGCATGACAAGAAAACCCGTCCTGCCTGTATCAGCCACACACAGAACACAGCACTCACTGTTCTACTCAAGTTTGTTTCCTGCATCACTCTCCCCTTACATCCCCACTTCTTATTCTTTCTCATTCTCTTTTATTTATTCTTCTCACCTCTTTCTTGGTCAGAGCTCTAGAGCTCTCAGGGGCCTAAAGAGTCTTTTTCCAGAGTACCAGTGGGTCATGGTGGGACAACACTCTGCCCTCCCCACCACAGAGCACCTCTAACCCCACCCTATCAAGAGCTGGGGATGCACAGGGCAGCTCAGAGCTGCTGCAGCCAGGGTGGGAACTTCTGCAGCGTCTTCCCCAAGGCTGGGCTGTCCTCAGCTTCCAGCCATTCTCCATGTAAACATTTTTGTGTGTGAGATGGAAAAAAACCTGCCCTTTGGAATGCTGTTCTTTCTCTTGTTGTGTTTTATGTTACTTTTTTTTTTTCTCAAATAAATGCAACATTTTGGGGCTTCCATTACCTGGATTTGTAATGGGTGCCTCGCAATATGTTAAGCAGGATACCCAAAATGTGTCTAAGAAAAGCTACAGCTGCACAGACCACCCAGCCACACCAGGGAACCTCGTCTGAAGCACCAGCATTTCTGGCAGGGTCACTGCATGCTTGCCAGGCCTTGTGTCATTTCTTCCAGATGTAATAACACTGGTACTTATAACAGTGCATGCACTGGAATTAATGATTACCTAACCATTAGAAAAAAAAGATTAAATAACAGCAAGATGTGATTCTAGAGGCATGAATTTATCCTGCTTTCTGTTTTCTTTAATCATGACAGGATGCAGCATGAGCTGGTGGGTCCCTAGGGACTGGGGCAGACACAGGAACAGAGGTCAGACAGCTCCAGGATGAGGAGACAGGGATGGGCCAAGGATGGGATGGGATGTCAGTCTGCAGGTTGGGTCACCTGGCTGGGCAGGGCTGTGGCAGAGAACAGCCGTGCCACAGCATCATGGGGCTGGGATGGACAGCTCTGGGCTGAAATGGAGTGTCACGAAGACTTGGAAATTAATATATTTATATATTTATATAATTTCACACTACTAAGTGAATACAGTGTTATTTGGACTTAGACCTGGGTTGCAAATGTGGTGTTGCCCACACCCTTTAAGATGTAGTTAGCAAAGTGCAAGGGACAGTTGCAAGAGAGGACAAGCAGTTTGGAGTGGAAAAGCTGGTTTTGCATAGACAGGCTTGTCCTTGGCCTGAGGTGAGCAAGTTGTCTGTTGGCTTTCTGCAGAAGCAGTAGGCAGGAGGGCAATTCACACTTGTACTGCTTGTATGTGATAGCATTAATAAGTAAGTGTTACAAATGTGTAAAAAAATTGCTATTCAGTGGCTTTACCAAGACCTGTGAAAACACCAGCTTCATCCACTGAACCCTGCTTTCTTTGGGAATGGATGTGGCTATCCTGGTGGTACCTGTGGTTTCAGCCTTTAAACCACATTCCTGCAGTCATTAATAGATGATGCCATTAATAGGATAGCCCCGGTCCCATCGCCATGCAGTACACCACTCTATTCAAGTCACCATCATCAATGCTTTTCTTCTCATATTGCCAGGTACATAACACCAAACCCAGTCTGCACCACCTATCTCTTCTGCCCTTGTAATGCAGGAGGTCCTAATTGTCTGCTGTGGTACCCCAGAGAACACCTTGCTTAGCTGCTCCTCTTGCTGTCAGATTGCTGCTGGGTTTGTAGGTAACCTCTGGCCATCGCTATTAAAACCTGGCTGACTGATGCTGTGCGTCCTTACTGTCCCCTAGTATATGTCTTAGTAAAAATCATTCCACTCAGATTGAGCGTTCTAGCTGCTGTATTTTAAAGTTATCACCACATAGCTCAAGATGACTAACACAGAGCACACTTCATCACTGGTAGGGAAAATGAGCCCTTACTTTGCTGACAAAAATTTGAAGTCAGATTAAAAGCTGACACATCCTCTATTTTAGTGGTATGTATGAAACACTAAATATAGCAGCGTGCTCGTGTATTTGCTGATGCATGGTAATGTAGTCTGTAGCAGAACAGCAATGGGCTGGCAAGGAAGATGGTGCACTGCAGTAATACGATAAAATCCTCATGTGACCTTGGCCATTTCAGAAGTACTCCATATTATCCAAGGATAATTGTGTATCCTTGACTGATACATTGCAGAATTCAAACAGAGGCAGTTGTGGTCCCAGGGCTTTAATGAGCAGCCTGATACCGCAATATTTGCCCAGGCATAATTCAAATTGACTTCAAGGAGAGGTCTCCATAGTGTAAGAAACAGAACTGTGCTATATAGCAGCTGTATGTGAACAACTGTCAACAAAAAATGAACGGGCCTGATTCTGGGACATGGGAGGGAGCTGCAACTCCATCTGGCTCTTGTTAGAAACTGAAGGTGCTTGATTCATCACAAAATCAAACCTGAGTACAGTATTTCCAACTGATTACATATTTTTATGTTTCCTTAGTCATATAAGGTTTTATGCTCATGGTTTTATTTTACCTTTGCTGCAGTCCCTGGGCAGGAATTATGGGCTAATCACACTCTGAACAGGGAAATGGATGTGGCTCACAGAACTGTAACCTATTCTGGGATTTTCCTCTTGCTTGTGGGGGGGTGGAGGTGATCTCTTTCAGCCTTTCACTTGCCATGGATGCCTGGCAAGTGTGCTGGTGGTGGAGCTGAGGCTGTGCCTGTGAACCCCTCCTCTCATCCTCTTCAGGGGGGAGCAGCAGCTGGATTAGACATTCAGCAGTTCCTTGCAAGACCTAGGCATTGTGTCTCATGCTGTCATTACTCCAGCTATAAAAATTTACCCAAGATGAAAACCTGACCTTAAATAACTGGGGAAAATAAAACATCCTCATCCAAGGATCCCATGCACTTCCTCGAAAGCAGAGTGGGGTCACTTTGACATGTTTCCAGCACGAAGTGGAGGTGCTTACTTTGGACTGAAAAATGAACAGGCTGTTTTCCTGAGCAGTGAAAGTAAACTACTGAATAAACCCAGCTGTTTGGTGGCCTCTTAACTAGTTATGCTCTGTATTGCTAAAATTAGAAGTAGGCAAATTTGGTGCTTGTCCTGCAGTCAGTGCATCAGAGGGTCATTTCATTTGGCTTCAGTTCTAACTTCTCTGCAGCGCCAGTTTGGCTTCCAGAATTAGGCAGTGAGATTGCCTCTTCCTTTCATAATCAGAAAGGATAGAACAAAGCCCTTCTTTGTTCTTCTAAAAAGGCAAATCTTCGCTTCTCAACTCTTACTGATGTATTAGAGCAGTTGAGGGCTCACTGGGATCTTCTGCTCTCGAAAGCAAGAGGAAAATGAGATATTGATGTTTCTCAAAAAAAAAAACCCCAAAACAGCCAGGTATAGATTCAAAATGTATATGTTTATTGTTTTAATGTGTGAGTTATAGACAAAAGCTTGATCTATTAAGAAACACTCTGAATTTTATATAAGACATTGCTAAAACAATAAAGCAGCAATGTATAAAAACACTTTATACACATGCAAGTACTCAGTGTCATTCTAAATATCTTTCTCTATTTCCCTGCTCCATGGTTCTTCCTGTGACTTTGATTTTTAGTCAACATTTTAAATAAGAAAGAAAAATACTTAAAATAGAGATGATAAATATTAAAATAATATCTGCTCCATAATTGTACAAAATATAGGTGGTTTCAGAATGAAGATATTACAAACATTTTTCCTAACTCAGTTTGGTTACAGCTTGGACTCCTAAGGAGAGCTGAACACTAAGCAGCTGGTACATGAGCTTGGGTTTGTAACTACTCTTGAGATGTGACAGGAACCTTGCTGTAAATGGTGATCTAATTCAGATTGATAAATTGCTCTGAAGTCTTGCCTCTGTTGGAATTAGGTGGTGTTGGTTTCCAGCAACTAAGTTCATGGAAACACAGGATTCTCAAGTCATTTTTTTCTGTGAGTGAACAAATGCCTGACAAACGTTGCAGACAGCCATATTCAGCTCCCTTGTTCCTGAGCAGCCAACTTGTTTTAAACTGGGAGCTTCCAAGAGTCATGGCAGAGGGCACATTTTGCCATTTAACATTTATTCCAAAAGTAACAAATGCCTGGGAAATTTTCGCTGAATAATAATAATTAAAAAGTATATTTTTTTTCTGTTTCAATTAGACCTTTCCCTCAGACCTCTCTGATAGACACAATGCAAGATGTGTCCTTGTGTTTTATTTCCTGGGCAAGACATAACTTCAAAAGTTTGAAGGTTAGACATTTTAAAGTATAAAAGCAGCAAAATAAACCTTTAGCTATTTATTATGGTAACTAAGCATTACCGCTCTGACACACACACACAAAGAAAGAATAATCTATATGGTAGGAACCTTTTGCTTTCACAGAAAGCATTTCTAATGGGTAGCAGTTCCAACAATTTTAGTGTTTCCCATTATAAAACATTTCCCTTGCAACAATTCTTTAGGTTCAGCTTTTGTTATTTAACTCTTTAGTTAAATCAATTCCTAAGGATTAACATTTAAGGTTTTGTGCTGCATCAGAGTGACATGCATCATCTTGCTGAACAGCTCAGCACATAAGACAGATTTTGTGCTGTTTCTTTGTTTGCAAGTCAGGCAGGCAAACACAGAGAAAAGCTTCTGGCTGAAACATATTGCAAAGTATTTGGGACAATAAAGCAATCAAACAGAGCAGTCAGCTTCTGACCTTTTGCAACATAGGACCTTTTGAGGGGCTGTAGTCAGACCATGCCACTGTTTCCTGCTATTGAACAACCTGCCGTGGTGCAGCCTCTGCTCAGAGGAGATGCCCATGGCTCAAGGACACACCGCCTCTGTGGAGCTGCGACTGGCTGTGAGCAAAGGTGCCTCTTTCCCCTTCCATGAGCACCATGTAACTGTGGCTCGTGTCAGAACTGAACACAGGACCTCTAGGTATGAGCCCCAAGAGCTTGCAGTTGGGTAATGACTGCATTAATTTGAAGGAAGTAATCACTGCATAAGCCTCTCCATAAATATAATGGGACCACTAGAGGAGGACAAAGAGCTATGTAGTGTTGATGTCAACTACTAACAAACAGGAGGTTTGCTTTAGAAGGCTTTTCAGCTGAAAACCATCCAGTCTCTGCCCTTCCTGTTCTCTGTATTAGATTCCACCCAGGCCAGCAAGTTGCTATGACAGAAATGCACATAGAGATGCTGGTATTTATTGAGCGCTCAGCACAAGACATAAACTAATTAGTAAATTCCACCATGCTGTCAAGCCACCGCTGAAATGCAGCCAGAGGAGGAGACTGAGGCTGCATATGAATGCAAAAGACACACCAAAGCCGTCCCATATTTAATTCCATTGCATATAATGGCATCTGTCAATTGGGATCTTGGCTCTGTATCTTTATGAAGGCAGAGCAATTGGAAAGGCAAGTTCAAGAAAACAGATGGGCAAAAGGTTGCTTTACACGTGGGTATTATTAAGTGGATCTGAATCTGCTATTCCAGCCTTTATGAAGTGTGGGCTTTTGACATAGAGTTTGAGAAGGTAATGGCTGTAGGTTTTTATTTGATATTTATTTATATTAGGTACATACCTACCCTGGAGTATTTCTTGGTTCCCAAAGACGCTGTTATATAAGGCTTCTATGACTTAATTCTGAGAAGTAAACTGATTCTAGCATAGAATCTTCTAGGTATATCCTGTAGAATATTAAGGGTTTTTCTTTGTAGAGTGTAATTCTGTGCCAGCTGCAGTCACCAGCAACTTTTTGGGATTATGGTTAGTCTCTTAATGATGCATTTATAACTGTAGAGAAAATTATTTGTATCTGTAATGAAAAAAAATGCCCTCTACTTTTCACAGATTTCAGACTCAAACAATGTCTCTAAGCAGCTGAGGAAATGGGAAACTCAGGAACATTATATTTAATAAAATGTATGTAGTTCTTTAAGGAAACTTAAAAATGCTTCTTACTTGGATTGCTAATTAAGTCATTTATTATTTTTAAATTTTTTGAACTGAGGTAGTGACAATTGGCCTCAGGCCCAGAGTAGTGTCCTTGTGAGCACTGTACAGGCAGAACAAAGTCCTTCCCTCCCTTACAGCCTTACATTGTCATCGATATTTTCCAAATAAAAAGATGGCTTAAAACATTTACATTTGTTTCTAATTCAGTGTTCAAATAATTTGTCAGCAGCTTATTTTCGTGCATGTTGGTCCATGAACTGATTGGTATCCGTGTTACGGTCCCCATCCTCCCAGGTGCTCTTTGCTGTGTTATTTATGCATGCTAAGCTTGGCGCCAGGAGTGGCTTACAGTAGCACTGTGGCTGTATGGAGAGCCTCTGTACCTGCTCCTGCATGCCCAAAAACTCACCTGAGTGGTCAGCATTGGCTCAGCCAGCTGCAACTCACGGCTTCTTAGTACAGAAAAAACAGAGACTTAGTGTCTATGGCACGGGATGTTGGTGGTCCACTTCTGTCAAAGACAGAAGGATCTGCGGTACAAAATAGGAGGGAGAGATTCAGAGAATTGTTTCTTCCTGAAATTGCCTGCTTCCCAAAGCAGTGAAGAAGGAATACAGAAAGAAATAATTAAAACAACCCCCAACTGACTGGTCTTCTTTCCAGCCTTCCCTAGAAGTAGCTGCCTTACTGCCCATGCCAGGACTCCATTGAGAGAACCCACAAATTTTGATTTCCAGGCTCTTTGAGTAGGCAAAGCAGGCATAATGCCATAGGTACTCTAGCATCACTAGCAGACTACTGATATTGGCATCTGTTAGTTTGATAAACATACTGCGCATAAAGTTAGCCCTTACTTTCACACACTTTTCTTGTCTGCTGGCCAACAGATGGTCAAAATCTTCAAATTACAGCTCTCTGGACTCTCATGTGGTAAGCAAAAGGTAAGATGAGTTTCCAAAGTTGCACTGAACTTGTGTTTTATATTTTCACCTATTTGTATGACAGACAGAACTGATGCAGTACACTCAATGGCTGGATGATGTATTGGAGAACTCAATATAATCAGTAGCATAGTTTAAAGTGCACCTTTTCATTTGTTGCTTTTGTTGCTGTGATCCTCTTCTATGACCCCATATCTCTGGAATTTTCTAAGTGTACAACAACCTTGTAGAGCTGATATCCAGAGTATTAAGCTACACCTAGGTAAGTGAGTGTATGCAGAAATATGTGAGAGTGTCTCTAATTTGCTGTGATGTTAATATGGTACATTGATGTAAGTATAGTATACTGTGCTTCCTTAGGTCTTGATAAACCCTGTGTCTTATGAGGGCTCAGAAGGAAATATATTTACTCTTCAAGTGTTCATTTGAAAGGCTACACTTTATTCTTAAACAAGACAATTTGGATGGGAACAGAGAAGTCCTTTCCAGTGGTTCTGTTCCCTTGGGTTTGATCCTTCTTTTAGCAGAGTCTGGCACACTGTCCTTGGCGATGTCAATGGAGGCCAAGTGGAGCAATGAAGTACGGGAGTTCTGGGCTGCATGGCTGTCGGGCATGAATTGCTGTCCTTTGGAAATGGCAGAGCCACCTCTGTTTACAGCACTAGGCTTATTTCATCAGTATTCTTTTAGATGTCACACAGAAGCTGCTCCTGGGTTTTGGCAGGAAACAATCCCCCACACCCACTTTAGACTCTTTCCTTCTCTTTGCCTCCTCTCCTGTGAGCAAAAACTCTGTCAAGAAAGCACGTTTATTTGGGCCAGGAACAGAGGCAGCCGATACTCCGCTAGTTATTTTGATTGCCTGGCTGGTAGGGGTTGGGGGAACAGATAATGTCAAGATTTCCTCTGCATTCCAGATCTGTTTTCCTCCTACGGTTAGCAGGCGGTGAGTGTGACTTTTCCCACTCAGCTTTTCCCACAGTCAGTAAGACTTATCTGACAACGGAGTTAGTGTCAACTGTCCAAAACTAACTAGGAGATATCTTCCTTTCACCACTCCTGTGCCGTTATTGCTTATCAATGTCACTCTCCAGCTTAAATGACTGGTTAATTTACAGACATACTGAGACAAATTCACTTCTGTTGCAGCTTCAGTGAGCTCAGTGGAGTTACACTGAGTTTGGCCGTAGGTGTCTGAAAAGCACAAGTGGTAGGAATGTGATACTAACAGAAACAAGAACATTGCAACAGTCAAAACAAAAAGGAAGCCCTGAGCTTTGGCAGGATGCCCATTTCAAATTTTGGAGTGTGATCCAACAAGGTGTTCATGTTTTACAGCTGGTGCTGCAAGAGAAAAGTTGTTATTCAACAGTAAAACAATTTCTATGTCTCCACATCAAAACACAGCCCATGTTAAAAAGGAACAAAGGAAGAAACAAGTTATAGGCTTTCAGAGCGCAAATTCTATTGAGAGTCATGATGAATTTGCTTTTAGATTTATTAGAGACCTTGAAAAGACTATAGTGAAACTGAAGGACACTCAACCTGAGATTTTGAAATGAGTCCAAAAGGGTTGAATACTGAAATACTATTAGAATTCCACAGAAACAGGAAATATGAGATGCAATCGATACCTCCAGCTTTACCTCCAGTCCAAGATGGCTTTCTAAGAACCTCTTCTGTAGCAGGAGGTAGAGAGGCATTTTCAAATTGTAACATCATTTTTGGCTAGATCAAGTCCTGCTCCACATGCCCACTGTAGCACCTCTTCTAGGCAGCTGGTTTGGGATGGAGCGAGACATCCTCTCAGGGACATCTGTCTCCAAGCCACCTTCCCACCTCCCTCAGTTCTTTTTTAACAGTGGGTGCATAAAATTCCAGGAAGGGAAATCTGTTGCTTTTGAAATTTTATTAACATTTCTGATTCACAGATGAAGTTAAAATGAATGAAGTTTAAAACCAAGAATTTCAAAGTTGAGTTTAACTCAGTTAATTCTGTTAACCTGGACTAGCAGTGCAAACAGAAATCATTGTATCCAGAGTACTTTGTTCATTGCTCTTCTCACTTCTCTATACCATGCAGAAATCCCACCTACTGCTTTTGTCTCTGATAGTCTTCTGGACTCCCCTGTATCTGTTCCCTTTCTCTACATTTCCTTCTTTGCAAAATCCAGTTTTAGTTTTCCTCCTTACCATTTCTATTCACTGTTTAGTTTCCTCTTAAAGTCACTGCCACTTTAGAGTCTGGTTACTCTCCTGCTCATGATGCCTTACAGTGGTCTTCCTTCCTTCTCTTCCTTCTGCCTTTCCTGTTGCCTCTACTCCACACCTCTGTGTTGTCCAGAGCATCTTACTCCTCTCTGGTTCTCAGTGAAATGGGCAAATGGATCTACAAGATCTCTTAACCTATGCGTAATACTTCTTCTCCACCCTTGCAATCAAAACAAATTCTTGTTTTTCTTTCTGCTGGTTAATGGACATATCATGGTCTATCATTGCATCACCTATGGGTTATGTCTTCTTGACTGGCTGGGGGTTAGCCACCTTTCTGGGCAGTAACAAGCAAGGTTTAAAAACTGAGGACCAAAAGCTGAAATTCCAGATATTCACAGATGATGAGTTGTAACCCCTTCTGAAAACTGGAAAGGGACATACACTCTAAGACTTAGGGGCATAGTTTATAAAACCATGAATTTTTTGTACCTGGACAGAGTATTTCCTTAATGCCTTTCCCTTAACAGACTTAATGCCTTGATGTGAGTACATTCTGGAGTCTTTTTTGTAAATAAGAGACAAAGGAATTTCCACTGTCAGAAATGGAGCTAAAAGTGGAAGTGTTGGAACACATTCATCAGGTTCAGCTGTCCAAGGCAGATAAAATGATACCCATATTTAAAGTTGAAAAGAAGTCATTGTGGGCAACAAAAATAATTACAGCTTCCCATATGAATTATCGTGTGTTTCTGAAAGCAACAAAGCAATCTGTAAGATTCCCAAATGAGAATACAGATGTAGGATCCAGTATGGCTTTGTAAAAGAAAAAAAGAAACTGCTTTTGCACAGAAAAACAGGAAGAGATAAAACTTATCTTGGGTTTCCAAATTAATATTCTAGAGATATTCAAAATACAGATGAAATAATGTGAGAAATCAGCGTGGGAAGGAAACTTTGGTTATAGAACATAAACTTAATAAAAGATCCAAAGACACACAAATTGAACTTGTCAGTTTTCAGAATAAAGAGAAGCTAATAATAGGTTGCCCAAGAGATTTTACTAGGACAAGTATCATTTAAAGCTTCGTTATCTTGACAAGTGAGTGAACAGATGGCAAAATCTGTAGCAAATTCAAGATTTCGTAGGGTCCTGAAGATTAGAAAGATTTCCGAAAACCAAATTCAAATCACCAAAACAAGGTGATTTGACAACCTCAGTGAAGATGGGATTTCAATTTACCTAAGTGTGAGGTAATGTTCAGGAATGATCTGAAGTGTTCACTTGATACAGCATACTTAACGAAGTGTTACCAGCTCAGAAAAGTATCTAGGCAGCATTATGGACAGCTTAATTAAAACTGCTCAGTGAAAACAGCTGTTCAATTTGCAGCACTAGTTGTGAAAGCAAATAAAATACTGATTTATATGAACCATAAAAACCAGCATTGATATTATTATAATGTAATCATGTAAATTCAGGGAACTGTATTACAGTGATGCCCAGCATTATCTACATTACAAAACTGTCTACAAAAAGGAACATTCAGAGAAGTCAGCGAAGGATGGTAAGCAGGGAACATACAATCTTTAATTTGACCAATGAAAAAATGCTGTGGCATTAAATTCCTGCTAGCCTTTAAGTCATAGGGATATCCAATGAATGCAAGATACAGAAGAAGCAGCACTCCCATGTGCTGGAACCTTTTCCCCCAATTAATGAGGATCATCAAATCAGCAAGAAATGGAGGGCTTTATGTTCCTATATTCTTAAGAAACATGGTGAGAGTACCCATACTAGATGAAATTTTCCAGTGACTCATATGGAAATTTTTGCAATTACTTCATGAAGTCAATAACTTCACCATTAGTGTGAAATTGTCACAAGCTTTTGGTCTAAATTGGGGTGTTGGTTTGTTGGGGCTTTTTTAAGAATGATTAGAGTACTTCTTGCAGGAAGGGAGGCTGTCCCTGGTGATTATTGGGAAGACCCTAAGTTTCAGCAATTCTGAATTAAAAGGGTAATTTATACTTGTGCAAAGCAGAATAAAGAGCCTGCTGCTACTTTCTAGTAGTACATACAACCTATTTTGCATTTATCTTGCCCAGTTATAAAAGATAAGCTATAGGACAGGAAAGAGGTGGATAAACCCAAATCTACTTAAGTCCTAAAGTCCATTTCCCAGATGAAACAGTTTTCTTTATGACTTGACTGGCAGCAGTGAAGTACTTTAGATCACTTTCAAACCATTTAGCAACATTTCAGAGTAGGAATAGGGAATAACCTCCAATATGAGTGAGAAATAGACTCGTTTTTGGTTTTCATATTTATTTCTGACACTTTTTTCTCCTTTAGCATTGACAGTCACTAAAATATTTTTAAGGCCTGAACTCTGAAACTTTGTATCTAATAACTTTGATCAAACCAAGGATTACTTAATATAAATGTTCTCTGTCAGGTAAATTAACTGATCTTCTATCTCAAAAGATATCACTGCGGTAAGATCCTGCTGAGTTATAGTCCCTTTAGCACCTATTCTCCAAGCAATTTGCATGGGTTTTTGTAATGTAAATGAGTCCAAAATATTCCCTGAAATGTAGAACAATCTCAGGTAATTACTGCTGAACAGATTTGTGTCAGCCCAAAATGACAAAATGGTGTTGAAATGAATCTGCATGACAGTAGTGTAAGTAAACAAGATGAGCAACAGCTGTACCTGCAGCACTGTAAAGGTGTTCCGACATCATCCATAGGAGCTGGTTTCACTAGAAGTCATTGCAATACTGAAAAAGTGAACTTTGGAACCTGCAATATGTACAAGCCAAGTAACAACCTTTTGTTGTCTCCTGTAACAGTCCTGAATGCATATCTCCTTCATTTGCATGGCACTTAAATGAAGTCAAGGAGAAATGTCTTGGTGGAGTCTCAAAAAAGTGTCTGTTAATAAGAGGGGGATCAGACCAGCTAGAATACAGTGCTTCAGGGGGATGCAAGGGGGAGCTGAAGCCTGCTCTGTTCTTTCTGCAATCAACTTTTCAAGTAATTATAAATAAAACAGAAGGTGCTTTCTGGCAGGCAAGTGGTGGCACAGTCAGTACAGAGCTGTGGCTGTGATCTCTGTCATCATTCTGGTCACATAAGTCTACACAGCAGTAGGTGATGAGGAAACACCTCCTCAAGCTCTCTCTACCTTTGGTATGCTTGGCCAGCTACAGAGCAGTCCCTGCTACTGCCTTTCTTGGGAATTAAGTTGCTTTACCATTACTGCTTTCAATCCAAAAGAGAAAAGAAAAATATATTTATATTTTCTAGCTTTCTCCCATGGTCTTTGATGTTACTATTTATATAATAGTAATTTAATGTCACTATTAAAATTCAGTTATGTGAAAAGCAAACGAGTGCATAGCTTAGACTTTGCCTCTTGCATGCAGAAATTTGAGTCTATTTGGAAGACTACAGTAAATTATGCTTTAATTTCTCACAGTTGAGTTCTTTTACATAGACTGTAATTCTCCAGCAGCACATCAGTGCTCCTATAAAGTCTGCTGCCTACTATGCAGTGACACCTTATGGCTTACCTCCCTGAGCATATGTAGTATAGTCCACATAAAAATATAGCACAGTTTTGTTCCCAAGGTAATGAATCTTGAATGAAATTATGCCATTATGCAAATCCCCTTACATGCAGTAGGCAGGAAAAATACCAGCAAACAAAACTGAGGTGAAGGAGCTACTGATTTGTTGTCACAAGTATTTTTAAGACTTGCAATTCACAGTTATTCTTTTGCCTACCTGATTATGTGAAGCCATTACTGAAGCACTATTGGACACAATTTGGTAACTTTTTTCCCCACAGCTTTCTGTAATGGTTTCAAGGGCAGTACTACAGGCCTCTTCGTGTTTCAACCAAAAAAAGTAAAACTCTCAGCAACTCAAAGTAAACCGTTCTCTGCATAGCTCTAAAAACTGAAACTGCAGTTGTTACTGCTGACTTGTTAATATAACACAGACATGGACATTTCCTGGTTACTGTAAACACTGAAATGCTTTTGGAGTTAATGGAATACAGGTGCTGCCTGACACTACCAAAACGTTCTCACAGAAACAGGGACATTTTTGGACAGAAAGAGCTGCAGAACCACCTAGTCCAGCCCCTTCTTCACAGCATGAATATCCTGCTTCTCAGTGGGAATACCCAGATATGTGAAATGTCATGAAACAGGCATTCTTCCTAAGCTTAAGCTCCTTTATACTCCCAGGAATGGCCTTACCACTTAGCCTGCTGGAACAGAGAGTTCTGTAATGCCAGAGCTGGGTGATGGAGTGGGCTTAGGCAGGCTCTGAGCCGGCTGGGAAACCTTCCCAATGGAGCTGTGGGAAATGATGCTTACAATCGAATCGTCACCAGCCTTCACTTCAAATGAGACTCAGACAATACTGTGGACAGACAATTAGCCCTTCTTTATTGTGGAATCGAGAAGAAATTTAAAATCAGCTTTAGTGATTCAAGATCATGTAGAACTGTTTAGGTTAATAGGGATTGCCTTGGGCTCCGGCCAAATTTTGATTCTGGTCATTATAATCTGCCTACCTGAAATTCTATCCCCTATTGCAACTGGCCACAACATTCTTTATTTACTGGCCAAAAACGGGTGCCATTGCTTTTTTAATTCTATTAAATATATATATTTAAAATCTGTTAAATAAGTTAAAATAGTAGCTATGTGGCCAGTGATGAAGGTTGCAATATATTGATGGCAATATGCTGCCATCAGTCAGTAGCCTGATTACTCAAAAAGTGTGTGTGCAGAGGAGTATTTGTGTATCTGAAAAAAAGATCTTACTCTTATAAGTAAATTGGTTTGGGGAACAATTCCCTTGCACTGTTGTTAGAACCTGCTGTCAAGATTGATCATGTTTTCCTGTGTAATTCAGCAGAGTTATAAAAAAAAAGAGAAAAAGCTCCCAGGTCTCTGAACCAATATCCTGCTATGGTGTGTGCTAAATTGCCATTGACTGCTGCAAGGCAAGGCTTTTTTACACAAATGTTCCAATTATTTCTACTGTGATAGTAATAACAGTTGGAAGTTTAGAAAAAAAGTTAAAAATCGTGGTTTAGACAAGGTCCCAATACAATATTAAGGAAATGAGCACTTTGAGAGCAAAGAAAGATATCATTTAAAACAATATATTTTTGTCAAGTGACTGAAGAGGAGGGGAAAATCCGACACCAGAAGCTGGAATGAGAAGAACACGGGCAATATTCTGTGCTGAGACATTTTGTGTTTCAACGTAGCTGCTCACTTATTCAAGGGCATTAATCACCTCGAAATTTCAAGCTCAGCTCCAGTAAAAAACCACTATATCTACACATATAAAATGTAGTCCACTTTCCCAGTTGCTTAATCGTTGAAGAATTGGCTATTTCTACAGAGACTGGCTTTGCTCAGCACAAGATTTCATATCTTCAATGTAACATATTTTAAAGATGTCCACAGAGCATCTTACGAAAGGAAGTAAAAGTTTATTGGCACTGGGTTTGTTTTGTCCGTTCTTCTCCACTGTTATCTGAGAAATGTGCAAGGGCTCTTGTGGCTGCAATTCTTCAGAATTTCAGCTGAAGCATCAACTTTGTCATCTACCGTTCCACAGAAGCGCTCTGTTTACTCAGAGGGCAATCCATCCAATCATCATTTGTACCACAGTTGCCTCCCTGTCCCCTTCTTCACCATTCTCATACAACAGAACAACCTCCTACCTGTCACATAGGACCTTCTTCTGGAGTTTATAATGTCCTGTGACAATTTAGGCTGTGTTAAGAACACAAGACTGGAGAAGCAGAGGGGTTATTAAAAAATAATCTGCAAGAGCTAGATATAACCAGAATGCAAGATGGAGAGAAAAGTGCAAGTTAAGGCTGGCCAGAATGTGAAAACCCAGGAAAATATCAGTTATTTTCCAGAAAACTGTATGATTTCTCTAATTTTTATTCTTTAAGAAACAATGGGTTTTGTCAGAAGGAGGTTTCCAGGTGAAAATTTGTGATTTTTGCTGTAGAAAATATTTCATCCCATGTTTATCATTTCACTTTTGTTCTCACTTATTCTGCCTTGATAGACACAATCTGGTCTACTGCATTGCATCCCAAATGCAAATACCCTGGCAGTTCTCTGCTGTCACTGCTCATTGCAGTTCATCCTGCCTTTATGGTGCATCAAGTAGAAAATGCTTGACTGAAGTCTGAAGGCCCTTCCCTTGCCTCATCTATCATCTGTTCAATATTAAAAGCTTCCTTCCCACAGCCTGTGTGTACAGGATCCAGCTTCTACTGTCTACTCATTACATTTTCAAATACACATTTGCGTGCTTTTGTTAAAAATGCCCCTCATTCTTGAAAGATGGTCCTCCGAATATATAAAGATACCACATTTACCTCCTTGGAGACTCTCTTGCTAACTCACTTTGTGTCAGTGCCTCCAAACACTAATTCTGGTATGCCAGAAGGACACCAGCAGTTACTACTCTGGCCAGTACTGTTTTATTGTTCTCTCGTACTCCACCCTTCCTACCCCAATCAGGTCTTCTTTCCACCAGTGTCTTGTTTTATATTTAGTTTGCAATCTCCTGAGGGCAAAGATTGTACTTCAGCTCCCGCCAGTTTTTGGTTCCAAGTGCTTTGAGAACTCAGTTTGTTATTAATGATAACAATAAAGTGCCATGCTTTGTATGAACAGAATTAAAGCTTATTAAAGCCATGCCCTCCATGCCATTTCTAGCAAGGGAGAGGGAGCACAGTCAAACAGCAGACACTTTGTTACTGTAGTCTGTATCTGAGCATACTTAGAGTCTTTTCACAGTGAATACTGCAAGAAGTTCCATTTATTTCAGCATTAATCACTGTGAACAAAAGTGAAAGAATTTGGCCCCCACTAATGAAAGCCAGCAGTGCTCTGCTGTTGGCAAAGTGCAGAGCAATCCTTTCCCAGAACTTCAGAAAGCTACAGTGAAGTAGGATGAACATATAGGTGCCAATCTCTTGATAAACCAGAAAAGAGTGAAACTAATTTATAATTTATTCATGTTAAAGCTACCTTAAAATGATGATAGTTTGTATATGTAAATAAAAAGCAAGGAGAGGGTGCCAGGGCACAAGCTAGAACATTTTGTCTTCATTCACAGTGATTCTTATTTTTCTCTATCCAAAATATTTGTTTGTTTACTTAGATGTCAGAGAGGACACCTACTCATATGCCCTCGGTGCTTTTCACATAACTTCAACCACAGAATTAGTATGAAATTCGCTGGAGTCTGCTCTTAGGAAAACAAGCAATGCAAAACCTCAAATCTTTTCTTCCCTTCCAGTGGTAACCCAGACTTACAACATCCCACTCAGACCATCTAGCCTGTGATAGAAAACAAAACCAGACCTCTAGGACCCCCAAAGAGATAAAGACCACTGCCAAAGTTATAAATATTACTTGATGTGTTTATGTCTAGGCTGTCTGAGCTACTATTTGAAGCTACAGAAGCACAGCAACACCATTTTGAGTATAGTAAATTTCAAGAAGCTTCATTACAGTCAGTTCCTGAAGAATTAGATTCATTATAAAATTTGGCATTGCACTGATTAGCATCAGACTGCATCATTGATCTTGTAGATCCTATTTCCTCTTTTTCTTTATTATTACTTTCTAAGGGATACTAGTGTAAGGAGCCTGTGTCCTCTAAACAGCACATAGGATGCACTCTTCCCACATTTTCCTCCACAAGACGTATCCTGTTTTGTTCTTCTACAAGTAGACAAATATTGTCAGGTGATTAAATTAACAAAAAATCCTGACTCATGATAACAAAGGACGGGAGGATAGAAAGGAGAGCAGTTGTACTTTTATCATAGTCTTCCAGTACTTTACAAATGGCAAACCAAGATGTAGTCATGGTTCTCTTCCCTCAGGTCTGATTCTCTTCTGACCAGGTGCATTGGAGTTTGTACAGTTACTTTACTAGGACTAGATCAGGCTGCATAATGGAATCTGTAGCAAATTAAAAACACAGTGCTAATTAAAGGCTAAAATACGATACAGTATCAATTAACTTGGTGTTTAATTACCATGGTGATTGGAAGGAACTATAAATTGCTAAATATATTATTAGTGTATCAGACTTCCATGCCACAATGGCATCAGAGCATGGGTATAACTAGTTTAGACTTTTCCTCAACATTTTACATGCTTGCAAGATTTTAAGACAGTACTTTCATTCCTGCCAATATTCTGTTATCAACGACCAAAGACATATAGCTTCTTTTAAGGCAACTGGGAACCTCCTCCTTTCTGTTCATCATATACAGTGGTTTCATTGCAATTACTCTGAAAAGAACCATTTTGGCAAGACTAGTATCAAGCAGGAAAACTGCATTTTCTGTGGAAAATGTGCTTTCATTTTCTTTCCCCCAGAAATGTTAGCCATTTTGTGCCGGATGTCAGAATGTATCAAGCAAGAAACACAAGTACTGATCAGCTGGCTACTTATGCACTTAACCAACATATGAAAAATGTGTGAGAGACCAGAATTTTACCATTTTGCCAGGTCTTCTAACATTCTAAAAGGAAATGAAGCATGTTTGACCCATGAATGATTCCTAACGTGTACCCTCCTTCAAGCAGATTCTGTAGAATAGCTCTTATTGTAACTGCTGCTATGAGGTGTAATACATCAAAAATACTCGTGATGGTAATTCAGCTTCTGAACAGCTGACTATGATTAAAAGCATAAAATAAGCATAGGCCAGTTGCTGCATGAGATGTGTTCTCATTACTCAATAGCACTGTTTCCTTTGGGGAAAAAAACTACAATACCTGATCTTGCCTCTGGATTTACTTTTCCACAATAAAGTATCTGAAATTAGTAAGATTTTTGTCAGTACCTGCCACAGAGTTTGGTCTAGGCGTGCCAGTTCAGTTCTGTTGCTGATTATGAAATACAGCCATATCACTGCAGTTTATCTTAGTAACTTGTGGTGAGATAACATGGGATTAGCAATTGCTAGTATCTAGTCACTAATTACCTGCTTTCAGTAAACCTGGAAGTCTAGGGATATTTTTGATAAAGTAACATCTTCAAAAACGATACAGAAGGGAAGATAATATCTTTTGTTCCATTGCTACATTCTGGCCATCGAAGAAAGCAGCTGAAGAAAGGGAGATCTGTCTTCCAGACAGGCTGGACACGCTAAGATGGTGCATCCAAGTGTGGTTGCCAGAAGAGCACTGCTGAAGGTTGCAGTACTGGCTGACGTAGGCTGGTGTTTGTGGGTGGTGACACAGCAGTATGATACAAAACCTTCAAAACTGAGTTTATTATTTCACCTTTAGACTGTGTGTCATGGCTCATCTTTATAGGGCAGCTGAGTACTGTATCAGAAATTAATTTTTCCTCTCTACCTGGCTCCTAAGTGATAAAAGCCTGTGGCAGAAAACAGGCGTAGTATGTCTTATGTACCAGTAATGGCTGTGTTGGTAAGAGATTAAATAAAGAGAGGCAGAGGTCAGAGGCAGATTTACTGGGTAGAGGAGCTGATTGTAAGAACCGTAATCCTCTCTTCTCCCATTAACATCAGCAGGTGTTTGCTCTGGGTCATGGGATGTGGGAGTATTTACATAATTATGCTGTCTCCCTTCCAGATCTTGAATGCATCCATCCCTGGAAGGCATCCCTTTTCTCAAAAGAGTTTGTCCAGTCATTTGGAGGACACTGTAGCTGGAATTGCAGGCAGAGCAGTGACATACAACATCTGCACAAGTTCTGGACAAGCACATCATCTCCACCACATCAGCTAAAGCAGAGTAGTTTAAGATGAACCTTTTCAGATGAACCGTTTAAGAACAGGGACAAAGGAAAACAAATCCACATCACAAAGTAAGCAGAAGACGTTGTTAAAACAGTGGTAACATGGAATATATCTGTGCGTTTGCTTTTAGGTTCTATGGGTATTGCTGACATTGCAGCTACAGTTGTAATTTAAACAAGACAGTGATATCGATACTGTTTAACATGACTGCTTTACCTGGGCACGCAGCTCTTTCAGTGCAGGGCACTCACTCGCAGGAACATCAGCCTCTTGCTTGCACATCACAAATACTCTGCCAAAAAAGCAAGCAGTAAGTAATTGATTGTGACTAAATGAAATGAAGTCCCTGTGTTGTCCTTCTCACCTATCAGACTCTCTGCTGGAGAAACATCCAGGATAGGGAAGGGACCACTGTTAAAACAGTATTTCCCAGAACAAAGAGAAAGCGGAGTCACAAAATGGCTTTCCTAAATGGGATAAGGGTCCTGCTAATGCTTTCTGGCTAGTCTACTGATGAAGAAATCAGGATTCATTTAGTCTGTAAAGTGTGCAAGAAGTGTCTGCCAGGGTTTAATTTTGAAACCTTTTAGGAGCGCAAGAGCTTGTAAGAGAAGTGATGCAGGGGGAAGGAGGTGGGAAGTGGGTGGAATACAAAGAAAGTGGGAAAGAAAGGGGAGAGGCTGTGTTGCGAGGACTATGGCTTGATCTTGGGTGAAGAGTTGATGAACCTAGACCTCTGAAAAAAAAAAAATCCTAATTTTCTTTCCGCAAAAGTTGAAGCATGGGCGAAGCACCCATTACAGCCTCCCGGAGAAAAGGCAGCCCGTTGCCAGACAGGTTTTCTGTCACCTCGTGGCGGGTGACCTCTCCCTGGAGCAGCGGACGCCGGCCGTTCGCAGCGCTGGGCGGCAAGGCTGGGGTGGCGGCGGGCATCTCCCGGTCGCTGTCCAGGGAGTAGGGAGGCGGCAGCGGGAGGCGGCTGGGAGCTGACAGCAGGGCAGCCGCGGGGGCTCGGCCGGACAGTTCCCGAATGAGGGCCACGGGCACAAGCGGGGTCACGGAATTCAGGCGCGAGGCCGCGGGACGTGCGGGGTCCCGGGCCGTCGGGGGCGCGGGGTCCCGGGCAGGGCACGAGCCGGGCCGAAGCCCGGGGCACCTTCCCCGCCCCGCGGGGCCCGGGGCGCGGGGGAGGGAAGGAGGGCGGAGGGCGGCGAGGTCGGGCGTGGGACGGGGCGCTGAGGGAGGGAGGGAAGGAGGGAGGCTGGCGGCGGCAGCGCTGCCCCGGGGGCCGGGGCGGGCGGCGCTCAGGTGAAGGAAGGGCCGCCCGCCCGGGGCGGCGGTGACGCGGCTGCGGCGCGGCGGGGCTGCCCCCGGCCCCATGTGGCCGCCGCCGCCCGTCCCCGGCGAGGAGAGCGGCCGCGGGCGCTGAGCGGGGCTGCCCGGGGCGGCATGCGGAGCCGCCGAGGATGACCAGCCAGCGCCGCCCGGCCAAGGCGCAGCTCCGGAGGTCGCTGAGCGAGCAGCTGCGGGACTCCACCGCCAAAGCCTGGGACTTGCTGTGGAGGAATGTCCGGGAGCGGCGGCTCGCAGGTCAGTCCCCGCCGCGCCGCGGCCGCCGCTACCTGCCCGCGGCCGCCCGAGGGGACACCCCGGGGGACGTCGCGGCCCCAGCGGCGCTCCGGGGTCCCGCTCTGGGGGAACGTCTGGGGGGCACCAGCTCCGCTGCCGCCGCCGGAGCGAGGAGACCCCGCGGCTTCGGCCCGGCGGGACGGGGAGCTCCCGGCATGAACGCGGTCGGCAGAGTCCGGGCGGGTCGGGCTGCGGGCAGCAGCCGGGTGCAGACAGGTCGGACCCCCCAGCCCTTGCGGGCAGCGCCTGCCCGGATGCTGGCGGGCAGCGCGGGGGTGCTCGCACGAGCAGTCGGGCTCGGGGCTAAGCCTGGCGGTCTCTTCGTGTCGGAGGCGCCTTCTGAGAATCTCCGAAATGAAGAGGGTTGGCTTTGCCTCCGGGAAGCAGGCTCACCTGCTTCTCTGATCAGTTTTCTAAGTCTAACCATCCAGGTTGGTTCCTCTTGTAGTTTGCATGTGAGAAGTACCACAAGTCCCAACGAAACATGGTCTGTTTCTTTTCAAGCGCTTTTATAGCTTCAGGTCACCTACCTGCTCTGGAAAACCGGCCTCCTGCAGCCTTTCCATCCCCAGGTGGGGGCCTGAAGGACACAGAGCAGGGCAGGTGCTCCAGGAGGTCGGGTCTCATTTAGAGCATTGCTATTGCAGCAGCACAGTCGCTTTATGCACACAAGCATACATCCAATTTGTATTTGTAAAATACTCTGTGAATTAGAAGATCTAGAGGGTACATGCAAGTGCAAGGTAGAGTTATTATACTGGAAAACAATACATCAAGATTTATGAGCAGGATCATGTATAATGAAGTCTAATTTGTAAAGATGGATTCCTCTGCCACATCCTACAGCATTGTTAGGAGTTGGTGACCTTGTCTAGGGCACTGTGACATGCTGGTATTGTATAATACAGAGGTAAATGATGCAGGTTTTCAGACCATGTCTACAGCACATTAGTTCTTATGTACATACAATTAAAGTAATAGATAAAAATTGCATGGTTTTGAAAAATTCATCTAAACTGGGTAGTTTCAATAATGAATTACTAACATGACTAATTTTGTAATATTATGGTTAACCAAAATACTAAACTTTTAATTCTTTAATTTACCTTTAATTCCCTTATTCCTATATTGATAGCAGACGCCAGCAGACATTCAGCAAGGATACTATCGGCTATTTTTTCTTTTTTGGTCAAAGACAACTATTGCTTGATTGAGCAAAGAACCTGGGCAGGCTGCCATGGTACTGTAGCCAACTTCTTAAAGCAACTGGGTATTAAAATTGATGGAGTCAAAACTTTTTATTTAAGGTGGATAGAATGCTAATGTCCTGGGTTTATGCACTGCCATAATTTAAGTGCTATTCATAGTACTCTGGTGAGACGCTGATGCACTTGCCCTTTAATTAAACTACTTATCTGACAACATAATGAAATGTGTACAAATATCTGTTTATGCCAGATATGTTCTCTTGTTCTGATGCTTTTCTGTCTCTGGCATTTTTGTCCTTGTTTTTATATTTGTTTGTCATGCTGACCTGCGTATCTGCGGTGCATATTCCTAGGCCTCTTCTTCCAGCTTTTGTTGATGAGAAGGCAGGGAATTTAAGCTGATCTAAGTGTGTCACTATTTGCTGGTTGCCAGCTTCTTCTCCATCACAATAGATCTGATCCCAGTCAGGCAGATAGCTGTACAAGTTCCATCCTTTTCCTCAAAGCTGGCATTGTAGTTCAGCTCTGACTGGCAGTCGGAGCAGCAGTGTAAGTGGTACCTAATGTTAAAGAGCAATGACCAAAATGAAATGCAGTTTTAACCATCAGTTTTAACCATCAGTATGCTGTCATATTCCAACCATCAGGCCAAATAAAGACTTGTGATTAAATCTTCTCTGTGATGATGGCTTTGCAGGCACTTACATAGTTACTCTTTTTGTCTGCTTTACTCTTCTATCTATTTGTTAAGGATCCAGACACCAGCTGCCCAACATAAGCCTGTAAAGAAAGTAAGCACATTTTTATAATTCATAAAAATGATATAATTGTTAGGGTTGGATGAGGCGTTGGGAATTCTCTGGTGCAGTCTCTAGCTCAGAGCAGGATCAGCACTGGGAGCAGAGCAGGTTACTCAGGGCTTTCCCCAGGGCTCCTTGGGAAGAGCTTCTGCCCTGATGTCCATGTGTTGGAGCAGAGGGCAGCAGGACACTGTTGGGCAGCAGGGGTGTAAGCTGGAGAAAGGAGCTAAATCTTGGCTAGAGCAAGACGAGAGCTGAACTTTGACTCAGCTGCTCCCAAAGAGGCAGAGAGCATGGCTGGGTTGCTGTGGAAAGTAGGTTGTGCATAAAAAGACTGCTACAGTGTGCTCCTCCCCTCCCTCTCTCACCCTTTACAGCAGAGGTGATGAGCAGCAGCCTGGCTCCTGGCATGCTCCTGGACAGGGCTGCTCCGTACTGTCTCTTATTCAGGACAGATCTCTGGTGCCCAGCAGCTCTTAGTCACTTTTTCTGATTCACTGATTGGGATTCGTTTTTTTAAACAATGGGTGTACCCTCTACGGTGCCAAAAATTGCGCCCTTAGGGGTTTTTTGTGCTTTTCATAATTTTTGCAGAGGTATTTTACACTGTTTCCACTATGCTTATGGTTTAAATTGGAATTCAGAAACTGAATGGGAAATGTACTAGAATTTTAACTCCCTGTGGGGACCTATTTGCCTGAAAAGTTATATAAAATACTGTTGGTTTAATTTAATCCTGAACCACTTTGCCATTATTGAAAACCATTGTTTAAGGAATTTGACTTAGGTATTTAACAGATTCTCTAAAAGTGATGACCTAAGGTAATTCTGAGATCCCCGCTCAAATCATGATCACCTGTTACAGTAAAACCCAAGAAGTTTCAGTTCTTACATTCCTTGTATGTAAGGGGAAAGTGCCACCCTCTATCTGGCATTCTTACAGTAAAATAAAATAAAATAAAAATTTAGTTTTTAAATTCAGGAAACTGAATTAACTTTGCAGTCAGGAAACACTGGAGTTAAGGATCCCTTTTGCTGTATTGCACAGCCTCCTGGTAGGGTAGGATTGTCATGACTGACATGACTGACAAGATTGATTGACATGATCACCTCACTCTTTTTTTCCTTAGAATTTTTCATCCTCATTTACTGCAGAATGTGGTGATCCCTGTTGCTGAATCTCTTAAACTAGAGCCTACTGCACTTCAGGTTTCTCAGATCCTGGACTGAGCACAGAATTATGAATTCCCTCAGGTGTTCATGAGCCTGGTGCTTCGGAGCACTGTCTTGAATATGTCGTACCATTAATGTTTTAGTTGTATTCCTAGAAGCTGCAACATTACATTGTTCCCATTTTACAGATAGAAACAAGAGGCAAAATGAGGCTGAACCTCAGGAATATCAGCTCTTGTGAGTTAGAACTTGAGTTATCTACTTTAGTATTCAGATTATGGCTCTCAGTGGCTGCTGTTGCACAACATGTGCAAATGAGCATTTGGGGTCTAACTGTGCTGCACCCAGGGAATGAATAACTTGCAGTTTCTGGTGGTCTGGTCAGATTTGGTTTCAAGTGACTTGGTGTAAAACAGAGAAGAATGGAAGGTGCTCTGCCACAGGGGCACCATTTACTTGTCATAGTCTCAGAAACCTGGTTTTATTTCTGTCTCCCACCTGCAAGAGCTGCAGCAGGGCTGATACATGACCATTGCCCATCATCAGATGGGATCCTTGGAAACTGCATGTGCAGATGAAGATGAGACTTTGGTTTAGTGCCTAGTGGGAATAGGCCTGAGTTAGAATTAAGCAGGTGACTTCAATTCTGAGAATTCCTGAAGTTTGCAAACTTAATTTTGTGACCCTAGCATTCTTCTAATAAGAGAAAGCTTTGTCTCTGATTTCCGAGGTTTAGCATTTAGCTGTGGTTTAGCAATCTTCATGGATTGCAGCCAGGATTTCTGCTCTGTAAGGCTGCCTCCACAGTGTTTGTGGCACAGATACACCCTCAGTCTTTTTGACAAATCTCTTCTCACCTGAGCTTCATGTCTCACAACCCTTTGTATGTTCTGTATTCTCAAAGAGATTAAATCCCTACTTGATCTCCTATAGCTCTTCCAGTACAATTCCTCTTATCTCTCCATTGACATCCTCTCTACTGCCTGCTGCGACAGCCCTATCAGACAGGACACCCTTGAGCACTGTCCCAACTCATACTTAGCTACAGAGCTCTCCAGAAGCAACTCCCTGGGGTAGTTTTGGGGACCAGTTTCAGACACTCCCACTCTTTTTTGTCTTGGCCCTGCTTTGGGTAAAAGGAATTTGGGATCAAGTTTTCCACCACACCTCCAGTGGTTTGCTCAAACTGACACTTCAAACTTTCTTAACTTGTCCAAGTTTGGACAGATTTTTCAGGCACCAGTGCTAAACTGACTCTTGGACTTTCCCTGTGAGGTTGCAGAGGTTTGTTCCAAAGGATGAAGCACTATTGTCTCAAATCAGGTAGCACGAAAAGATATGGTGGGACAACATACCATGGACTAATTTTTTCTTAGAAATTGATTGCCTGAAGCTCCAAAACTGAAACAGGAACATGAGGCAGGCTCGTGAGTAAAAGAAAATCGTAGTCTAAAGAAGCCAAAATTACGACCTTTAAATGGAAAGTTTTAGAAGTCCTACTCTTAGGTGTCCTTAACTGTTCAGGAGGACCTTATAAATTGATTGGCCACTACAAGTATCTCTTCAAATGTGACTGAAATGCATTTATATCAGCGATGAAGCTGAACGTTATCTAATGTAGGTAGAAAATGGAGAATGATTTGTCCAGCAGAAAGTACCTGCCACATTCAGCATGTGGCAGAGATGACAAGGCAATGCACCTGCTCCTCTCAAAAGTAACTGGTGGTTGGTTTGTGGGTTATTGTGATTTTATTGGGTGCAAATGAACAAGCCTAAGTCTGTAATTGCACCTCTGACAGCATGGTGCTCCTTGGCACCTGCTGATCTGTTGATCCTGGGGAACAGAGAAGTGAAAAGTGGGTCTCAAAAAACTAGTGGTCACAACCAGAACTATGTGAATTTTAGCAGAGTCTTGTGTCATGCCTGTATGGAGGCAAGAGCAGCTATGTTTGTGCAGCCTAATTACAGAAATTAAATCAAATCTATAGGTTCCTCATAGTTTTTAGTTTTCATTTCAAATGCAACATTTTCAAGAACTTGCTTTTGAAGTTTTTACTCTGCAAAGCTGAAGTTTATATTGGGGTGAAGTCATTGGAAACTCCAACGGAAATACATGTACCAGGCTCCCAGGTCCTCCAAGAACCCCTGAGCAAAGGCAGGTGTCCCAGTATGGGACCAACCTTGAGTCTGCTGAATCTTGGTATTATTACATTACTGAAATTTATTCTCAATTAAGACCTTTGTGTACAGTGCAAATGTGGCAGATTGATCTACTTTAAAGCCATTCACGAAATGAGTGGATTTTTTTTATAAAATAATTCTGCAAAGTCAGTTTTCATTAAGGAGTGTGGGAGATGTACATGTGAAAAATGTGGTATTTGGTGGGCATACTTTTATGTTCTATTTTAAAATCATGCACATAACATTTTTAGAAAGCAAAGTAGAGATGTTGCAGTCTCTGTCCCCACCAGTGCACTGGAGAGTACAAGATACTGATTCTCATGTATGTTGATAAGATGTATATGTGTAAATTCCTCCCTAACCCAGCCCCATCAATGGGAAAAGACTGTCCTTTGTCAGGGAGAAAAGTTATGAAAGACATTCTTTATTCGTGATGGAGTGCTTTAGGAAAGAAAGAAAGTGACTTATGAGTGATTCATTTGGCCAGGCATGCCAGGAAATTTTCTGCTCTCAGTCCTAAAGAAAATGTAGTAGCCAAAAAAGTAGTCATTGATCTCATAAATTAAATTTATCGTGCCATACATTCTCTATTAATGTGAGGAGGGGTTTTAGATTAGTTTAATTAAAGTATGAAGAGGCTTTTCTTTGCACCTATGTTTTATGGGTTATGTCAGTATCCTGTAAGTTCCATCTCCTTCCCCAGGCACTCCTTGAAGGCCAGTGCTTTGAATCTGAAAAGGGGGCAGTAGTGGCAAAATACCACCATTGTTAGTTCTGCTGCTGCCAGGCTCTCATGACCCTCAGCAACAAGAAGTTAATTCCAGAAGTACAATTACAAAAATACCAATATGCTTGACCTGCCAAGTATTTCTGTATCAGCATGAGACTGTGAAGGGGGGGTGATGGAGGACTCCCCACTGTCTCAAAGTCCAGAGAAAGATGTATTTTTCTCATTCTCATGGCCCTGCTGCAATTTGCCATGTAACATTTGGAGTGATCATGGAGAAGTAGCAGAGGATCCTAGGGTGACAACAACATTCATCTTCTGGTTTTACAGTTAATACATAGATTTTGTATTTGAACGAGTACTGCTTCCACCAGAGAGAGTTGTATCGGGGATTATTTTCCCAAAAGAAATCCAATTTTGAATACTTAATTTCCTGACAGTATGAGATACAAATCTCAGCTGATAAAATGGGGAATCAGTGCTGGCAATAGAACTGGATACTATTTGAATCAGTCAGTTTCTATTTGATAGCTTTAGAAAAGATTCTTGATAGGTCTCCATCTTTCTGAAGCTTGGCTGTTCACAGATTTCAATGGCACATTAACCTTTAGAAAAGACACTTTTTTTTCCCTAGAAAGTTATGATGTCAGTCCTTTTTATAGTACAGTTTTTTGGTTGGATTTGTTTGGTTTGGTTTGGGTTTGGTTTTTTTGTTTGGTTGGGGGTTTTTTTGCTACCAGCTTTCTGTGGTTCCTTGAGCATTCACAAGGTTCTTTTGGTTCTCAGTAAACAAATATTTCTCCTTTTCTCTCTGCACATATACATGACCTCAGCTTATTCCACCTACAGATGCTTCTATGTGACTGGAAGAAGGCTGATACCTTGTCAGTTCTCTACACTGTGCCTTTATGGAGTATTCCTGTAAACATTGTACTTATTGCTGATGTTTGCAGACCATAATATTGGAAACAATTCATAGTACTATTTTTCCAGAAGCAGTAAATACAATACAATACAATACTGTTTAAGTTCCTGTACATTTAGATAGATGTGTTTATTGGTGCTCATATTTTTCTAAGATATGTAGGAGCTTATATAGACTGATAAAAATACTTAATGTATTTGTCTGACATTAAACAGCAATGATGATTTTCCATTCCAAGATTGCTTTTTTATATCAGTCATGGCATATTAAAATAATGTATCTTCTCAGTTATTTCCTGCTAGGTGTTTTTGTATTTATTCATGTGACTGTAATCCTATAGGCTGCTTCCATGTCACCATGCAAGTGACTTTATTTATACTAATAACTATGCCAGAACATTTATACGGAACATTTATATCCACAATAAACTTTTAGCTGCTTAGTGAACATCAATAGTCTATTGGCAGCTGGCCAGTAAATTCCAAAACACGTGAAATTTCTGGGCTCAGGAAGGCCCTGGAGACTGGACTGCCATTCTTCTGCTTTCCCAGCTACAGTAGGATGTGGTGTTTAGTTTCAGGAATCATGAAACTCCCAATTCTGAATTTTGTCTTACTGGTTTTTGCTTTAATGAAAAAACGCTTCAAAATGTCCCATATTGTCATTTTTCTAGGGATTCCAAGAACTCAGATGACTTAACAATTTGATATGTGCAATACTTGCCAGGCATTGACCTTGTTTCACAGCAGTGCTTTGACTCACATTTGTCTTCTTGTATTTTGTACTTCTTGGATTTCTTGAGACAGATGTTCTGTCTTGCTCTTCCTTATTTCTTTGGTTTTTCTGTCATACCATGGCCAAATCTTGTGCTGCTAGATATCATAACTCCTTTGAAAATCATCTCCTTGAGCCACAATTCATTGAAAAACCCAGCTTTCACTTCTACTTAAGCATATTTGCATAGCAAATTTAAAAAGAAAATATGAACTTCAGAGTCTTAAAAGCCAAGAAAAAAACTTATTTTGTAAAATGTCAGTTTCAAGCCAACCTCATGATTTAAAGAAGTGATCCCTGTGTAATGTGTCTTGGAAATTTGGGTTTAAAAATATTATTTTCAGTTCATTAAGGATTTGTGATATTTTCTTTTGATTATTACATGCTTAAAAATATGACAGTGTAGAAGGTTCCTTGACTGACATTAGAGCATTCACAAGAAGACTGCACTTTTGTAGGTCCTTTGCACATCCTGTTTACAGTTAAAAAGGAAAATATTTTGACAATCAGACCAACCTGGTGCACCTTGTACTGCAAATAAGCCAAGGCTGAATGCACGCAGGTATGTGTGCAGCAAACAGCTATGCTCCAAGAGGGAATCGGAACACCCGGAATTCATGGCACTTGGTCCCATAAAACACCAGACTTGAACAAGCAATTTAATTACTTTACATAACAATCCATTGCATGTGAATCACTCTGCCTGTCACTCCAGTAGAGGGCAGTAATTTATGTACAGTAATGTCAATTGGTGTGTGTACACATCGTGCGTCACAATATTAGACACAATAGCTGGTTTTGTTAAGGTAGTGCACTACTCTGGGCATTCTCTGTCCTCAGGGATAGAGTGCCACCCAGAAGCCTTATTTTCTGAGCTTTTGCAGCAGGACACCTAGCAATGTAGAAGTGGAACAGAATTTATGAGAATTAAAAAATCAGATGTTTTCAGCTAGCATGGCGATCAAAACTAAACATACTCTGCTGTATATAATCACCACAGTGAATTGCATTTCAACAAATAATTTCATAGTGATACTGATTTTTTCTTTGTTGCTGTTGAACAGTAAGTACATAGAAAAGATTTTCTATAAAACCTTTTTTACAGAAATCATTTTTACAGATCCAGCAACATGCTGTAGTACAGTGGAAGAGGAGGCACTGAAATTTAAAAATGTGGTATTTCTTTAAGCTGTAAGAATTTGATTCATAATCTATTTCAAAGCACTGTGACTTAAAATTTCTACTTAGCAAAAAGCTGTTCAAACCGTGGGTATTTCTTCGGCAGCAAGATAAGTTCGTTAACTTCAAAATAGCTTGCTTAATTCTATAAATACTTCACAAGTTTTGCTTGTCACAGATGTAAAATAATGTGGGGATAATAGGTTTCTTCTGTTGCTTGACCTAAATGAATGGCACTGGTGCTCTGATAAACCAAGGAATGTTTTCTGGGGAGGACTGGTTTTCCAGGCCATGATGATGCAGAAGGGCACTGAACCTTCACAGGTCATTTAATACAGAAGCACTTTAAAAGTCAGCCACAAAACTGGAGTATTGGTTTCGTTATAGAAAGAATTTAAGGGGAAATTGCCTCAGGACAGTGGCATAGTTCAAATGTACCTTGGATCATATGTAGATCTGTCTGAATTTGAGCAAAAATTAGTTTGAAATATCTTTGTATACGGTCTTGTGTTGCTGTAATTTATGAAGAAATGAGGGGTAGCTGCCAGCTCCAGAAAAGGATAGCTTAAGAGAATGTTGAAAGATATAAGTCAAAACCAAAGTTAGAAATGTAACTTTTCTCAGTCAAAACACCAAACAATTACACATAGCATTACAAAAAAAGGGTTCCTAAAGATTTAGGCACCTCCTGTGTTGGTTCATAGCTTAGACTTCTCTAAAATGTGTTGCATACCTGTGTAAATTTATGTTGGATTCATTGCATGAAGGAGCAAGGACCTAAGCATTTGTCCCAACCCTTAGGTTATTTTTGATGTGCCTCTCATTCCTCTGCTAAATACGCCTCTTTTTTCCCATCACTGTCCCCCTCATCCTGGTCTGAAAGGCATGCTCTTTTCACAGCTAATCCAGAAAAATGCTGTAGTAAATTATTTGAGACTGAGTCGTTTATGTGTCAGATGACTGCTGAAATGATATGCGAATGGCATCTCATGGTCTTGCTCATTTTAAGAGGTGTCTTTACCATAAGGACAGATTTTTATTGAAATAAATCAATTTTACAAGGAGATTTCAGCCATTGGATTTGTAGTAAGAAAGAAACTTTTTATTTATTACATTAGAAAGACCACAGCTGGGAATGCACCCATTAATAGACACAAACAGATGGATTCTGACAAGTCTGTGAACTATTCACACTCTTTTTTAGCAAATATTTTGCTGCAATCCCAACTTGCAAATGTTACTTCAGAAACAAATATGTAACCATCGATCTCAAGGCACAAAACTAAAGAGTCATGAGTAACATTAAAATATTGTATAAGTTCATTATGCATATGATACTCATTTGAAATTTAGTAAGGAGTGTTTGAAAACACTCCTAAAAGCTTGCCTTGGTTCAATAAATGTTTTTAATTATAAATAAAGTCATAGAATCATTTAGACTGGAAAAGACCTTTAAGATCATCAAGTCCAAGCATCAGCCCAGCACTGCCAAGTCCACCACTAAGCCATGTCCCTCAGTGCCACATCTACATGTCTTTTAAATACGTCCAGGGATGGTGACTCCACTACTTCCCTGGGCAGCCTAATGCTGAACAACCCTTTTGGTAAAGAAATTTTTCCTAATATCTAACCTAAACCTCCCCTAGTGCAATTTGAGGCTCTTTGCTCTTGTCCTATCACTTGAAAGAGTCCAATCCTCATCTTACTACACCCTCTTTTCAGGCAGTTGTAGAGAGCAGTAAGGTTCCCCCCTGAGCCTCCTTTCCTCCAGGCTAAACAACCCCAGCTCCCTCAGCCACTCCTCAAAGGACTTGTGTTCCAGATTCTTCCCCAGCTCCATTGCCCTTCTCTGGACACACTCCAGCACCTCAATGTCCTTCTTGTAGCGAGGGGCCCAGAACGAGACACAGGATTCAAGGTGTTGCCTCACCAGTGCTGAGTACAGGGGGACAGTGCTGAGTAGAGGGTCACTGTCCTGGTCCTGCTGGGCACACTATTGCTGATCCAGGCCAGGATGCCATTGGCCTTCTTGGCCACCTGGATTCACACTCTGGATCATGTTCAGCTGCTGTTGACCAGCACCTCAGGTCCTTTTCCACCAGGCAGCTTCCCAGCCATTCTGACCTCAGCCTGTAGCACTGCCTGGGGTTGTTGTGATCCAAGTGCAGGACCCAGCACTTTGCTTTATTGAACCTCACACAACTGGCCTCAGCCCTTTGATCCAGCCTGTCCAGATCTCTCTGCAGAGCTTTCCTGCCCTCCAGCTGATCAACACTCCCAGCTGACTTGGCCTGATCTGCAGACTGACTGAGGGTGCACTCAATCTCCTTGTCCAGATTGTCCATAAAGACATTAAGCAGAACTGGCTCCAGTACTGAGCCCTGGAGAATACCACTGGTGACCAGCTGCCAACTGGATGTAACTCCATTCTTCACCACTCTCTGGGGCCAGACATCCAGCCAGTTTTTTATCCAGCAAAGGGTGCACTTGTCCAAGCCATAAGCAGCCAATGTCTCCAAAAGAATGCTGTGGGAAAAGGTTTCAAAGGCTTTACTAAAGTCCAGGTAGACAGCATCCACAGCGTTTCCTTTATCCGCTAAGTGGGTCACCTTGTCACAGAAGGAGATCAGGTTGGTCAAGCAGAACCTGCCTTTCATAAGCCCATGCTGGCTGGGCCTGATTCCCTGGTTATCCTACATATGCCACATGACAGCACTCAAGATGGTCTGCTCCATGGCCTTCCCTGGCACCGAGGTCAGGTTGACAGGCCTGTAGTTCCCCTGGATCCTCCTTCTGACCCTTTTTGTAAATGGGGATCACATTTGCTAACCTCCAGTCAACTGAGACCTGCTCAGTTAGCTAGAGCTACTGGTAAATGATGGAAAGTGGTTCAGTGAGCACTTTTACCAGCCAGTACTTTTGGGTGGATCCTATCTGGTCCCACAGACTTGTGTGTATCTAAGTGGTAGAGCAGCTCACTAACCATTTCCCCTGGGATTATGAGGGCTTTATTCTGGTTGCTGTCAGTCTCTTTCAGCTCAGGGGGCTGAAAACCCCACGAACAACTGGTCTTACTGTTTAATACCTGAGGCAAAGAAGGCATTAAGTACTGCATCGTTTTCCTCATCCTTTGTCACTATGTTTCTGCCTGCATCCAATAAAGGATGGACAGGCCAGTGTTCTTCAGTGTCTTCATAAACAGCTTGGATGCAGAACTTGAAGGTATACTATGTTTGCTGATGATGCTAAACTGGGGGGAGCTGTTGACTTCCTCAAAGTCAAAGAGGCCCTGCAGAGATGTCTTGATAGAGGGCTGGGCAATCACCAACAATATGAAGTGTAAGAACAGCGAGTGCCAGATTCTTTTGTTTCCAGATGTCTGGTGAGAGGAAGTCCCCCATGAGGTTAGTGATTGCGAGACTTTTCTCAGCTGCTTACAGAATATTTTGTCTTACTCTTCATCCTGTTTGGGTGGTCTACAGCAGACTCCCACTAGGATGTCTGCCTTGTTGGCCTTCTCCCTGATTCTTACCTATACACACTCAACCAAGTCATCACCATCATCAAGCTCTAGATAATCAAAATACCCTCTAACCTACAAAGCTATCCCACCACCACTCCTTCCTTGTCTATCCTTTCTGAAGAGTCTCTAGCTACCCATGGCAGCACTCCAGTTGTTTGAGCCATCCCCACATGTCTCTGTGATGGCATCTATGTCATACTTTTCCTGCTGTACAATAGCTTCCAGCTGCTCCTGTTTGTTGCCCGTGCTGTGTGCATCGGTGTAGATACACCTCAGCTGGGCTGTTGATCTCCCCATCCTGTCATTAAGCAGAGAAGTTCCTCCACCGGGGCACACTCCCACAGCTGTGTTCACAGCTGCCACCCCGCACTGGCAGCGTGTTCCCGCCAGAGCTGTCCGGGCAGCTGTGCCAGCCGTGCCGGGTGTGGAGCTGAGCGGGGCCGTGGCTTTCTGCCAGGTGGATACCATGGCTCCCTGGGCGGGCTGGCACTGCCTCAGCACCCTTCCTGCAAACTGCTGGGCCACACCCTGGTCACCAGTGCTCCCTAAGGGCTTATTTTATATTTGGGGCCCCCAACTAGCTGCTCTCGTGCTAGATGTGGGTCCTGGAGGCTCGAGGCTCCTCATTTCAGTTGCACTGAGTTAAATCCTTTTCTCCTGACCCCTGCCCCAGTCATAGGGGGTAGGGTGTCTGTATAGATGTGGTGAAGTGAGGATTTTCACCAAAAGCTGGCACCACTTCCATTTGTGGAAGTCACTGTCTGAGAGAAGGTAAATGTTCAGCTTCAGAACAGCTCACTAAACAAAGCAGCAGAAAATTAATTATACAATATAGGCAGCTGCTAGAGGAGTTGATAGTTAAAGAGAAAAATGATGGGAGGTGGACTGCTGGATAATAGTGTAACTAGTGACTCAAATAATGTACTTGCAAGTAAAACCAATGTGTAGCACACATTATTCCTCTTCAATTGTTAAACATTAATTTGTAGATTTAAAATTTAGTTGAACATCACTGTATTTCTGGTATCATAGGAAGGTAAAAATGACAACTGTTTCCTCTTTTCTGCATAATTTATTACTTCATTTACCATATCTTCTCTTACTTTTCTCTGTTGAGAACTTTCAAGCCCCATGACAGCATTAAGCCCACCAGCTTCCTGTGAATAAACTGGGAAATTATACAACCAAAGAGACACAGTCAACATTCAGAATGTCCGTAATCACCCTTAACGTGCATAACTAAACATACCTACACTGAGCCTCTACGTGAATTTCTGCCACATGGTGAGGTGTTTAGAACTTGCCCAGTTTCTTTCCTGGGAAGAAACTTTCACAGCTTCATTATCAGCTAAAGATTTGGATCATTTGTTTTCCTGCCAGTCACGTTAAGACAAATAAAGAGCTTCTCTAAAACCAGCAGAAACACTCTGAATTCTGATGTAAGGATGGCTTTTATCATCATGACTTGACTCACTCCATCAATCCTGAACATAAAGAAACATTAGTTCATAGAGAATCAGAAGCATATAGTTCTATATCAGCTTGGCAGATGAGTATTTTGGTAATTACATTTGTGATCTCTATATATCCCTAACAGCTCCAAGTGCTTTTGTTTCAGAACAAAACTGATAATTTGATTATGGTCTGAATTCAGCAGAGCGCTTAAATGCAGTATAAATTTAAATTATTAAATGTTTGAATCATGTGGACTAGTCCGTTTTGTTATATTTAACTTCTAAATCAACAGTATATTCTTTTAAAATTATTATCTATTAAATCAGTGTGGTTGGATTTGTGAGTTCATCAGAAAGAGGAAGGTACCAGAACATCCATATTTCCAACATATAATAAAAGAGAAGATACTATACCTAATCTGGTTCAAATAGAGGACAAGTACATTTCAGAATCTAGGTTAGACAAGACACCACCAAATAAAATTGACTCTGAAACATCTGGTTTGTTTTATACAAAACCATAAACATGTGTAATTACTAAACGGCCTAAGCTGTTTCTTTGGAAGGCACCCTAAACAACAAGGACAGCCGGACAAGTGTTTACAAAGCCAAGGCATATACATTAATCGTGGCATGGCAGCATTTTAAAGAAACTATCAAATTCAGAGGGATTATAAAACAGCTGGGATGAATTGTAGGTAGGAACTGTTTTAAATCTCTGGATTCTAGGTCACAGTAGAAGCTGTAACACAGGGCACTCACTCGCTCTTGTACTCCTTTGTGTCTCTTTCTCTTAAGGGAGAATCATGACTTGTAGAGGGCTGGAACCATTATCTCTTCTTTTATGGAAAGCATCAGTTGGTGCAATCATTAGGGATCTTGAAACTGGGGAGAAGTTTATTGCTGTGACAGATCGGGCAACATATGGAAGGAAGTAAGACGTTCTCCAGAGACAGATTAAGTTTTTGCCAAGGCATTTTACTGAAATTTTGGAAAATAAACAGGTCATTAATTGAGTCCAGATTTAGCTACTGCAAATTGTGCAAAGATGTTGCAAACCAGATGCTTTCCCCTGTTTGTTTTTACAACCCTTTCTATTTATAGATGCCCTTATTTGATGACTTACTTCTTTAAACGAGGGCATTGTTTTACACCGGAAGTCTCATCTCAGTTTTGCCAGTAGATGCCTGACTAAAACATACATGTTCACACAATTGCAGGGGATGAAACACTCAGCAATAACGTAAGTCGGAAATAATCTGTAGGAAGAAGTTAACATTTAATTCTTCCCTGCATTTCTTAGCACATAACAGTTTTCAGCCGTTCTCTATGCAGACCCTGCTAGTGAAATGGTAGAAGCAAAGAAACCTGTCCCAAGGACAGCATTCTTAGACTTGTCTTGCCAATGGAGGTGTGAATACAATCCATGTTGGCATTTCCCCAGCTTCCCAAGTTGTGTGACACAGCCACTGATGTACCTGTCAGCCCTGTGGGAGCATAGCTTCAACTTGAACTCCAGATTAAGGTTGGAACCCAAAATGGGAATGTAGCAGCCAAGTCAACTAAGCTGTACCAACTGACAGAAATACTCGAGAGAAGAAATATTCATTCCTTTTCCACTTTGGTTTCTTTCAGTCTTCAGAATGCAGGCTCTATTTTATGCTCTATCCACACAATCTTGATTCATGTTATAAATAACATACTGAGTGAAAAGCATCTGCCCTGACTTGAAAGCAGTGAGTCTAGTGGGGATGCCTTCTAAAAGGATTGAGCTAGTCACACCAGGTCCTTTACAGTCAAGACAGAAATAGGTACCTCTGAAAGCAAGTCCTGTCATCCTGAAATAGATGTGTGAGACAAGGGGAATGAATTGCCCTGCGGTGGTGCTTATTTCTTGCCATAATCCTAGCCAAGTGACAGCACCAAAGACCTGCTTGCAGTGACAGACTGGGAAAAGCCATCTCTTCAGCTGCCACCTAAGTGCCTTTGATATGGAAATCAGTGAGCCACTAGCACTGCAGAAGTTTAACTTTAGAGATCGCTGCTTATAGCATCTCTGGCTTCATTTTAAGGTGCCTGCTCATGTAAGCAAAGCAGGAGATGGAGCTGATGAGGTACCTGAGACTTCAGTGGCACTTAAACATGCACTTAAAGGTGTATGTTCTGACAGTAACCTGCCAGTGTACCTGAACCTTGCATAGATGTATTTCTTCATTTCCAGTTTATTCTGGGGAGGCAGACTGTGAATTACACATCTTTAGAAGACATTCTGCATTCACTGTAATAAAAGCTGTGTGATTTTACTTGTGAACCCTGACAGGCTTAGCTAAGCAAAAGGGGCAACAGCCAGAATTCATAGTGCATGTTTTAAAGTGCATTTTGAGGTTCACTTTTCAAATTACTAGGCAGTTATTCGATGTGTGAATATTTATTTTACTGTGTCCTCAGTCAGCGCAAAAGTCCATCAAGCTCAGGTATCCTGTTTTTCACAACAGCTGCTAGTGAATGCCTAGGAAAGAGTATAAGAACATGACAAGTTTATGGTATGACCTCTTAGCTTCCAGGTTTCAGTAAACAGTTCTTTTCTGATGTTGTTAACAGGGCTGCCAATTAGGAGCAAAGTAAATGGGAGGTTTATGATGTGACTGTGCACTTCCAAGCTGAGCTACACCTAAGCTTGTGAGCCACACAGACTGTTTCCCGTTTGAAACGTTCTGCAGACGTGTAATCCCTCACATCACAATTGCTATTTTAAAAAGTTATTTTCATGTCATTCCCAGGTGTCATGGTCAGAGTTTCCTCCCTGTCACTAGTCTGAGCAAAGTGAAGTGCCACTAATCCGAGCAAAGTGGGAACAAAGTTTATTTTTAAAGCAATACAGGCTTGCTAATGGTTTGAAAACAAAACGTTTAGAACTCCATTTGGTTTGAATTCATCAACCAACCTATTATGTTTGGTAACATATTAGGAACCAGTGAGTATATTATTTGTCATAAGCTCCCCAGGACATAAAAGGAGAAAAAATAAGGACTGAAATACATGAATCTCTGCTTCGTTCTTTTGCAATCCAAGAAGAGAGTATATACAAAGTACTTTAAAGCCAGTTCTGGTCTCAGCTACATACATGCAAATCCTGAGCACTTACAGGGTATCCAATGAATTCTGGCTTGGAGTAAAAGACGTCCACAGCAGCATGGTCTGGAAACTTCTTTCAGGACCCAGTCTTGCCTTAATTTCATGTCCTTATAGCTAAGAACAGCACTTGCCTGTCAAAATCTGATTGAACAAGAGGCAAAAAAAATGGCAAACAGGATCAGCCTTCTTCACAGGTCAGGTGCAATTTCAGTTTAGCAATATTTTGTTTCCCAACTTGAGATACTTCAAAGAGGTCTTGTGTCCAGACTGAGGAAATCAACCTTCCCAGAAAGTCAGAGCTTTTCAAGTGTCATGGAAAATAGACCCAAGATGAGTAGTTCCTTTTGAAGGTTTTGGCCAAGGAATTTTTCCAGTAAAACTACATTCCATAAACATGGAGCAACACCTTAAGTAGACAACAACAAATGAGGAACACCGTGAGGTTGATTTGAAACAGAGCTGTATATTCAGACAGTGAGGCAGGGAGAAAGCCTGTGAGAAGGATGTGATAGGATGCCAGGATAAACATGAGGGCAGACGGCAATATTTTCATCACTCTGTAATTGAGAGAGTAAAAAGAAATTCACAGCTGGAATGGAACTTATCAACCAACTCTCTTGGTGTGCCTATTTCGAGCAGAGGGGGAATCAACAGAGGAAGAGTCTTGGTAAGTTGCTGCTGGAGGAGGGTGTGCAAGGGAGTGTGTGAGCTAGAGAGCAGAGAAGGGAAGTACACCTGTATTGGGGACTGGAGGAGAAGGAAGGAATGTCTGCTGGAAAATAATTCACCTTGCCTGCATTGCTGCAGGTTCTAGGCTTTCTCTGGCCCTTCCTGCACACTGGAAGCATTCTCCAAAGGCAGGCTATGGGGGAGGAGAGCAGCAGGCTGCCTGCCCTTTTTCAGAAGGAGCAGCATGGTGGCTGGAAAGGGAGCTATGGGAAGCCCTTTCCTCTCTGTTGCTCCTGCTATTTGGTGGGTTTCCACTCTATAAAAAAAAAAACCAAATCACCTGCAGCTTTATCCAGTGAGACACATCAGCTCTGTGGTATGTATTTAGCACAGTGCAAAATGTGAGTGAAAAGAAGTATGCAAGAAATACGGAGTCTAAAAATTAAATGCTTAAATTTTGCATAGAGCAGTTGGTTGCTAGAAGACAGAAAATACTGTCCAGGGACTTGTCCAGTTCATAAATATCTATATTGTAAACTGTCCCACTACTGGTTTATTGTGGAAGTTCTGCCAGGGATTATTGTGGGGGTTTGTTTTGGCTTTTTTTTTTTTAATTAAAAAAAATTATATATGTGTAACTTATACTTCTAAATTTTGTGATATGAAGAAAGAAATAATTTGGGATTAAAAGCTATAGGCATCATGCATTCTGCTCCAGACATACAGGGCAACTAAAGTACTACACAGAACACTTGATGTGGATTATGCTAAATTATATCTTTGGAAGAGGAATGAGTGATCCATGCATGTCTCATATTCCCCCGGCTTCTTTATTTGTGAGGTTGCTAATCAGACACAAGCATGGCTGATATTATGCAGCCAGATAAGTGTGAGGTGTGAGTGGTGAGGTCGTGGCTCAGCCTTAGAGCCAGGACAGTGACCAAATTCACTGCTCATCCATACTGTTTTCTGTACTGGGCCTTTGTTCTGGTTCTGCTGACCTGGGGAAGGGGAGAAAATGTCGTGTGCACCCTGTTCTGCAGGGGATGGACAGGCAAATACCCAGATGCCGTGGGGACAGACCTCAGCCCTGTGCTGTGTTCAGGGCTCCACTCACCCATGCAGCAACAGCACAGAACTGGCTGCCACAAGGCTTCATTCAGTTTGCTTCCTTAGGGAGATGGGAGAGGCGGAGGCAGAACAGGTCACCAGCCTCTGCAGAGGACATCCCTCTCCAGGAACAGCTGCCACCCCACCATCACCCAAACTTCCCCCATACATCAGCCAAAGCCGCAGCTTTCCTGGGTCTCCAGGAAGAGTAACCAGCAAAGGGATGGCTTTGCTGCACCTAGTGGCTGTCCTGGTGGTGATGGCTTGGGGACTGTAGAATAAAAAAAGAGAAATTCCAACTGTCAGTGAACAAAATGCTTTATGTGCATCCTACAGAGTACTTCCCTGCATGCTAGGCTGCAGTCCAGCCCTGGAGTCCAGATTCACCTTACTGGTTAGTGCACGTTGCTCTGCAGAGCCACACGTACAACCCTACATCCTTGTCACGCAGAATTTGTAAGATCCGATAACATGCATTTAATAACACATTGGGAAATCTCTGATATTCTGCAAGTTTAGGCAATAAGTGTCTCATCTGAAGGAATCCACTGCAGGTGTAGGACCATTTTAAAGGGTGTTTATTTTCTCCTTAGCTCATGCAGTTACGGTAGATTTTAGCCTGCCTCTAGTGGACTGATTCAGCTTGTAAGGAAAATTAATCTTCCTACAAAATTTTATTTCCTTTTTTTACATATATTTCCTTTTTTTACAAAATATTTAAGAAAGGCAAAGATTACTGTTATCAGTCAGGAAATTGGTGTTCAAAGACAGGTTATACAACTTCCCTGAAGTCTTCCAGCAAGTCACTGCCAGCTAGTCCTGTGCCCTAACCATAGTGTCTGTCTGCCTCACCAGGCCAGAGACTGAAATCATGCAACAAGTATTCATTGATTTCAAGGAGCATGGAGAATTTCATGTTCCCATGCACCAGTCCCCTGCTGCTGTATTTGGAACAGTGTTGCCAAGAACTATTCTGTTCTGCCTTGTTGCTTTTTAAAAATTTTTACGAAATCTAACTTTGGCATTGGTTCTCTAGCACAGAGAGAGGGAAAAAAACTTCTGTCAATACCAGATCAAAACCTGAATATTTCCTCTCTTGCCCATTTCATCACAGTGGTACTGGAGTCCTGTTGAAAAGAAAGTAAATAGCAGAGCCCTCACCTGAAATCTGCAAAGGCATGAACCTTCAGCTGAGATTGGAATGTTTGTCTGTGGCTGAGCGACACCAGCAGTAGGGCTGTGTGGGGATTTACAATGTATTTGGATAACTATAAGAAACTCAGTTTATCTAAACACTTTCTTATGTTATCAGTGTACTATCCAAACACTTTGTTAGTGAGACTGTGAGATTAGGATGTGTGTAAGCCCACCACTACTTTAATACATTTACAGAGTTCCTGTGGGTTTAGCTTTAGGAACTTGGGTATAGATTTAGCAGATGGAGTTGCTCTAAGGGTATGGAAACCACTTTTAGCTCCTTTCTGTCATAATACTCTCCAAATACTTGAGCAGAGGAGGTCTGCCACCTGAAATGTCTTCCTCTATTTTGAGCTCTATTTATTACCCAACTGTTGGTTTTTTTCCTTAATTTACTGTTGAGAACCACTGTCTTTAGGGACTTTACACAGTGTGGGATGCTGGCTATTCCTGGCTTGTGAAGAGTTCAGCTAAGGCCAGTGGAGTCTCTATTCATATGCTGGTGTGGTTTGACTCAGAAAAAAATGTTTAAAAACTGAACAAGAGTGAGACCATAATGCCTAAATTAGCTGTCAGGCACTGAATGAAACAACTGACCCCTTCCAATGATTTTACTAACCATCCAGGAGCTCCTGGTCCCTTCTAAGCCCCTGGGAGAGCAGAAGGAACAGAGAGGTCACATCCTCTGAGCCCAACACTGTGGCCAACAGACCAGCAGCTTACACTTCACCAGCAAATGTGACAGGAGGGCACGGAGAGGCCGTGCCCAGGGAAATACTGTCATTCTGCAGGCTCCAGCCACAGACCACAGGAGCAGTTATTTTGATGCATTTATGCACTAGCAGTGCTGTTAGGATCCCACATTTACATAGGCCATGGGGTGGGTACAGTCAGGTTAGCTCAGGTATGAATAGAGAGTGGCCACTCCCGCTCAGAACAGCCCCAGTGGGGTGGCCACTCCAGGTCAGACCAACCCAGTATCATGTGTCGGCCGGTGGGCAGATGCAGCTTTTTGGGAGAAAAATATAATGCTGGGATAGGCATATAGTGATTGTGTACGTGTTGTATATCCTACCTGCATTCACGTGGTTCAAGGACGTCCTGAGCCATGACCTGGAATTTTGTGCTTAATGGCCCTTGCTGAATTTTTCTTCCAGGGATTTAATCCTTTTTGGAACTCCGCGAACTTCTGGCAACCACAGTATCCTCTAACAATGACTTCCAGGAGTCAGCTATGCATATATGAAGAACTATTTATGTTCATTCATTTTGAACCTACCCCTACTTACTGTTCCCAACTTTATCCACTGCAAGTAAAGACTTCACAATTACCAAACGATGGGCAGACCTTTGTAATAGCATAACCATGTTTGTTGGTTTGCACTCAATTACTTTTCCAAAAAGTTTTAAAATCCTCTTTGCTTTTTTTTTATTCCTACTGAGAACGCGTACTGGATTTTTATAAACCTATCCAAGATCCGTTTCCTCAGTGATAATAATTCCATTAAATCTCATCACTGTGCATTGGATATCTTTAGGGTGTTTTTTATCCCATACATTTATCAGCTCTCAAAAGCTACAGTTTTAAGGCCTTCTCAATCAATATTGTAGGAACCTTCAGTGTTTACAACCGATTTCTGGTTTGACTGACAGACTATTATCACTATATTTTGCTAACTCATTACTCAGTCCTGTTAAAAAAATCATGTATGGATAGTGGACAAAACAGGTTCCAGCACTAATGTCTGTGTGAGTCCTCTGGGAACCCACTCCCATTGTGAACATAGATTGTTTGTTACTACTTTTGTTTCCTGTCTTTAAGCTGCCATTAAACCACAAGTGGCTTTTTCCTTTTTATCTGTGATAGCTGAGGTTCTTTATGATTGCTTGGTAGAGGATCTTGGGGGAGCCTTTTTCAAATCAGTTACTATTCATTTTGCTTATTTAACATCCCTGAGCTCCTCCACAGGAGAACTGATGAGATGAATCACACTTTCTTGCCATGACCCTCATCCTCCTGGCTTTTTGTATATGTCCTTATTTCCGTAAGTTTGCCTGGGTGGCTGGTGGGTCAGTCACCTCCCTGCCATCCTTTTGTTCCCTAAAACGTACTACTGTTGGACTCCTCCACATAAATTTCTAATCCTCTGCTTCTGTGCTGTGGCCAGGCCTCTGATGTTCTTGTAATCAGGAAGTATTTTATGTAGCAGTACTATCCATTGAATAAGGGGGTCTTAAAATGCAAATGGATAGTCCTCTGATGCTGGAACAGGGACACTGGAACAGAAGAAAAGGGCATATTGTACTATTCAGAAGCTTCATCTCCCGGTTTGAAGTTTATCTTCAAGGGTGTGTGTAAGCCTCTCTCTCATGCATAAGAAGCCCTGCATAGCAGTGTTCATTTTTTAAACTCACTATCAGACAGTTGACACAGCAGCTGACTTTCCTCCAGAACACATCAGTATCGGGCTCTCCTGTGAAACAATCCTCTGTTGTAATTCCGTCCGGCTATTCGCCGTCTCCATCTCACTTCCCGGCGATGCAGAAATCTCACATAAACTATTTTCCTTTTGCCCCAGTCGGATTCCTGGCAGCCCCAGATGAGCTGCAGAGCCTCAGCGCCCCAGCACGGCCTCAGGAAGAAAGTCAAAGTGCCAGAGGGAAGCATTCCTGGCTGCTCTAGAGTCCCTGCTGTTTCATGCCCTGTATGAAAGAGTTTGCAGCCTGTAGTAATCCCAGCAAACAACTCTCAAACAAATGTCTGTGTTCAAACATAAAACGTTTTTCCTAAACAGCAGGCAATGAACTTCTGCTTTTAAAAGTCCTGGTCCCAGAGATAGGATTCAAAACATGTGAAGTAAGTGACAGCTTCATCTTAAACACAGCTTTGGGTTCCCTGCATGTGAATTTTTTCTCTTCCTGAATTTGAGAAAGGAGAAATTGCCCATACTTAGCACACGAGCTGCTGTGCAGTCATCTGTAAAGGCAGATACAGGCAAGAAATAGAAGATGTGTGGATAGGAATATGTGGATAGGACTTCAATATCCAGGATATATTGCATATATAAGGTACTGGAGTTAGGCCATAATCCAGCAAACTGAACTATTCTTCTACCTCCAGAATTATAGAATGGAGTCCAGAGATCAGCAAGTTGAAAGCAGATGCCTGATTTTTTTTCTTCTGTGACTTGAAAACAATAGTTTCTTGCTTCTTCTAACTACATGTCACTAATGTTAATAACAAATGTGCTCCTCTAGTGGATAGGAAGCTGTTTTGTTCTCATAGAACCAGTGCTTACTAATGAAGAGAGGCTGTCAAGTTGCCATTAAATTTTAGATGTGAAATAACGAGATAAGTGCAACTAACAATAAAAGGGAAATGGGTCACTTCGGGAAGATCAAGTGGCTGATTACTTTGTGAGAACAGCAGGTTCAATCCAAGCCTGAAGAACTCCGCGCCAGGTACAACATCACAGACCTATCTCACAGTTCACTGGGATGCATGCATTCTAAGATGTAAATCAGCAGTCCTGTTTTATATATATATATATATATATATATATATATATGTATGTGTATATATATGTGTATATATATATATATATATATATATATGTATATGTGAATACAAGTGGGAAAGTGCTGTTCACCTCAATTTCTCCTCAACTACCCCACTGCAGCATTGTCTTCATGAGTAATACTCTAAGGTCAAGGTGGTGTGTAGAAACTCACACCATTGTTTTGCCCAGAAAAGCCAGTCATAAGCAGACGGTTTGCTATCAAATGCATTTTAGCATTTCTAGAGCACATTGCATTGTTTTCTCCGGCTGATGTCAGCACCCCTCTCACAGTGAAATGGAAGCAGATCTCAAGTACTGTCTGAGATACTGCAGTATCTACCGGCAGCCCTGGGGCGATTTTTCCTGCCAATAGTTTACTCTTTCTTTCTCACACCAAATGCCATTTCAGGGAGAAAAGGTGGCAGAGGGACATAAAAATCAATTACCAGAAATGAAGTGTTGCAGTTGTGCCTGTGAATGCACAGAGAGAAGAGTATGACTCCTTGAGCTGACTTTGCCAGTTATACTAAGTCCATGCAGTCGTCAGAAGCGCTGTGCTGTATGAATAAGCCTTTAACTGAAGATTCCTCACATCTCAGAGTATTTCGGTATCCATCAAGTCGCTGATTGTCATGTTAGATGTGACATGTAGTTATTACACTATAGAAATCAGCATGGATATTTCTGATTCAGGTTTTTAAAAAAAACACTAATTCCAGACACGGTTTTACGACGGAATCTCCTTTCCTGCATGGATCAGTCACAACATGGGAACATGGGGTTGGGTTTTCAACTGATGGGACTGTGCTTTTGTCAAGACTGGCAGCAATTTCAGGGGTGTGCTGGAGCTCCACCACAGCCCTTGTAAAATCCACGAGGAAGCTTTTATTTTGAAGTGCTTTTATGAGATGTATTAGCATGAAGTTCAGTGTTGCTCTATTAACTATTCCAGAAACAGTCTGTAGACTGAGACTGAAATATTAATTAGTGCTATTATATAACAACTTAGACTTCTGTAGTACTTCTTGTCTGAGAGGTTGATGGCCAAAGGGGTTTCCTCATCTGAGTGACACATTTTTGAAAGTAAACAGTGAGTGTCAAGGTAGTCACCAAGCAAGGATACAGTCATTTTAAAAGTATGCAATGAGGGCTACTTCTTTCCTTCACCATGCACAACTTCAAGCACAGGAGCTTTCAAACACGCACCGCAAGACCAGCTAACTCTTGTTGTTTCTTGTTTTATTTGACTACTATGCAAGTACTGGACTGAAGCCAAAGAATTCAGCCTCGGCACAGGCAGAACTCGTCAGCACCAAGCCTGGGGCAACCCTCCAGCTCTGAAGTCGTGTTTGGACCCTCGTGTCTGGGAGGAAAGTCATCACCCTGCAACAGAGGCTTCTTGTTCTGTCCTTTGTGACCTTTGAGATGAGCTGCTGGGGACACTGGCAGGGCAGCTCTGCCCTCTTGCCTTACCTTCTGGTGGGGACATGGGAAGGATGGGCAGCCACAGGGGCACTGAGGCTGTACTCTGCTGTCTGTTACAAGCATATAACTGGGCTTGTTGAGCCCTTAGTGGACTTGTTCACTAGTATATACACCTTACGTAGGCTCTTGCTTTGGTTTTTGTTTCTCTGGACTGGCTTTTGAAGCGTTACAATTCTCTTAAACTGCTTCCTACTTCCTAGGAAGAATGCAGAATCCCATTAGCTGAAAAAGTCAATGCATTTTCCAACAGAAAAATAAATCCTTCTGAATATTTAAGCAGAGTGGTATGAAATGTTAATGCTTGCTTTACATTAGCAATAGCATTTTATAAATAGATCAAAGAACTGTAGATTAATCAAGTAAGAATTTCCCTGCACAGAGGTAATGTCTCTTTGGATAAACACTATGCCTGTCATAGACATTTGGGGGTCTCTGGGCTATTTATTCCTGCAAATACAGCAGCAGAGTGACTGACACACTGGCTAGGCAAGCTGGGGTAGGAATGGGAACCATTCCTCTTCCCTGCTGTTCAGGCTCTCTGCTCACACCTGTGAAGCAATCCTGCCTCTCCTCTTTGCACAGCAAGGCAGAGAGGAGGCTGGTGAGTCCTAATGCCTGGCTGCCAGTGCCCAGCCCTGTTCGGGATTATAGATGGTAGTGGTGCCATGTCTTGGTCTTGAGTTTGAAGTCTCTGCTTAGAGTCTCAGAGAAGATCGTGCAGCCATATCTGGAGCAAAAAGCAGCACGTACAGCACTTGCAGGTGCTGTTAATGGTAATAACAGGTAATGGAGGCTTCCAGTCCACAGCATCCATTTTAAATTTCTAGTACCCGAAATTACATTTCTCCATTTTATGGCACTGCACAAGTCCCACATTGATGAGGAATAAAATTCATAAGGGGTAATAAGAACAGATTGCATTGCAGTAAAACCCTGCCCTAAGGGGGTTTGCATGGAGCAAAATTTTAATGAATAGTTGTGAATAAGAGCTGTCCTTCCACCTCTCACGTTTAGGTGGCTACATCTGCCCTGTCCTCTGTGAAGAGGCGGGTCCCAGGAAGTGCCACCTCATGGCTCTGCCCTGGTCAGCGTCTGTGAGGCTGGAAGGGGGAGGAGAGCTCCACTGCACCATGGCATGTAGTGACATATTGTTGGCCTCAAGGCTGGAGAACAGGACACAGACAATAATGTCACTGCAGGTAGATGTCCAGGTGGAGTTTGGGGAGGTCAAGATCCCCCAAGGGCCGGGATGGGGGTTGAGCCCCTTCTGCCTGGGGCTTGCAGCCACTCCGACAGTGCTGTCAGCTGCCAGGCTCCAGCTTGACACTGGTCTCATGGGAAGGGGCACGGAGGTGGCAGCACCATTCCTGAGCTGTGATTCTTAGAAATCTCTCATTTCCTGTGATTCCTAGAAATCAGCACACATTAGGTGTGTATTAATCCAAAATAGTGGAATTTTAAAATATAATGAAAAATTATTTGACTTGGAGGGCATTTTCAGTATATTTTCACTCAGATTTGCTGCCCACCTGCTGAAAAAAAAAAGGGCAGTGTTCTGTTTCCATATGATTAATCAAAGAAATAGCATCTTCAGCAAACTCAGTGGTTGATATTTGAGGGCAGAATGAAAACACGTGCCCCTCTGCCTGTTGAAAAAAACCCAACAACTACAAAAAAAGATGTTATGGCAAGGAACCCGAATAACAGAGAACCTCTCCATCCCTTTTCCCTCTTCCAGGCTGTGACCAGCTCTTGGTAGCATTAATGTTAGGGACTCTTGGGTTTTGTTTACTGCTGAGTGACTGCTGCTAGGTGTTGTTGAGTTTTTTTCATCCCAAGGGCTTCGCTTGTTCCAGTGCTCGTTGTACCGCGCGGGTTTGGAGATTCAGAGAGCCCTTCCATAAACGGACTTTTTCTTGGCAAACAGGGGTATGATTTTTAGAAAAGTAGTGAAGGCATCATCTCCAGAGATGAGTCAACAGTTGGGCAGCGTAGAGCAGAGGAGGAAAAGGTTTTCGGCAGCCCTGATTACCCTAAAACACGCATTCCCAAGCGTCTCCAACTATTTTGTCTTTGCTTTCTGAAGTGGCCCGGTGCAGCCCCTCCGTGCTGGGTACCGGGGGACTGCCGGGACAGGCTGGGGCTGGGGCAGGGGCAGGCTGTGCGGGGCTGGGGCAGGCTGTGTGTGCTGGACCGGGACAGGCTGTGCGGGGCTGAGACAGGCTGTGTGTGCTGGACCGGGACAGGCTGTGCGGGGCTGGGGCAGGCTGTGTGTGCTGGACCGGGACAGGCTGTGCGGGGCTGGGGCAGGCTGTGTGTGCTGGACCGGGACAGGCTGTGCGGGGCTGGGGCAGGCTGTGTGTGCTGGACCGGGACAGGCTGTGCGGGGCTGGGGCAGGCTGGGGCTGGGGCAGGGGCAGGCTGTGTGCGGGGCACGGGCAGGCTGTGTGCGGGGCTGGGGCAGGCTGCCTGGCTGGCTGTCCCGCTCCGCAGGCTCACTTCCACAGGCAGCGCTGGGAGCGATTGGCCCGCGCGGATCATGTGGGAGAAAGCCGGAATCCCGAGCTGTAGTAGCTCTTGGCACTCCTTTTTCGTTTAAAGCGCTCGCTCCTCGCAGCTCCCTGGGGCTTGGAGCCTCCCTGCTGTCCTTGCCCTGATCCCGGTCCGGAGCAGCGCCGCGGGACGGCCGGGGCGAGCCGAGGGCAGCGGGATGTTGAAGCAGGTGCCCCGGGCCGCGGGCACCGCCTGTTTCTACCTGAACGCGGTGTCCCCCGAGGGCCAGGAGCTCTTCTGGCGCTGCGATCCACCCTCCCGGCGCCCTCCCTACAGGACCAGCAGGATTCTCGCCCGTCACCAGCTGGTGACGAAAATTCAGCAAGGTGAGTTGCTGGCAGGAGCGCTCCGCAGCCCGGCGTTGGCGCACGGTCTGCAGGTCTCCTCTTTCGTAAGGGAACAGGTTTTAATGCCTCATGTTTCAGGCTCGTTTCCTGTCGCTATTCCAAACTAACCTGGCTAGAGACGGGCTTTGAAATAGCCGCTCATACCTCTCTGTTTCCACACATGCACACATACACCGACGACCAGGAGACAAACACTAGTGCATGATTAGCTATTTAACTAAATTGCCTTTTAATCATAAACTACTGTGGTGTCTTAGGTGCTGAACTTTGTCTTGTCTGACTGAGCAGTTACTGGCACCAGTTCATCTGCTCCGATTGCTACAGGTCAAACCTGCCCATGGTAACCCACAAAAAAAACCCACCCAATTAAAAAAGAAGCAGAAGTCTGGTGGGACTGGAAGAAGGCAACTGGGATAATATCTTTTGAAAACAAGTGTGTGTAACTGTCAGAGGATTAGAAAACTTGTCACATATCCTTAAAAATAATTGCTGACTTGGCTTTCTGCAGCTGCTTAAGCAGTTATCTAAGCAGTCATTACAAATATATTGATTTGTTTATTTCTGAGTGTCTGTCTATGGCACTAAAGCTAAATGCAGATTGGCCTCAGAACAAATCCTTTGGCCTGTGCATTCAATTTAAAATCATGTTCAGAATGGCTAATGCAAAGATAAAAACCCTAACCCACTGTACCGATTTTTCCTGATTAAAAAGCAAATCAATACATAGTTTTGTATTAATCATAGTTTTGTATGGAGTCCTGTTTTCAAGAACACCAGTTTCCAAAGTGGATGTGGTCTGACATGCAGAAAAATGTCATGTTGAAAAAAAAATTTCCTGATGATAGCAGTCACTTGCTGGACAGCTTGCAAAAAGGTATTTGGCTCTGCTAACTAGGGGCAGGCATAGGGATAGCATCATTTATGGTCATATCTGGCAAATATCACAGAAATTGGTGCGAGGTTTTGACCAGCAGCAGTTAAATGGAGTGGCTATTCCTGTGTGTTGCTTTCCAGTAAGATTCTTTATATCTGTGGCTGTCCAACTCTGGCAGAAGTACAGAATACAGTGATGAAATTTTATTGCATTTATAAAGAAAACAATGCATCATTCTTTGGCCAGGTTTAAAAAGATGAAAAAGATAGTTTCTGTGGCAATTAGGAAAATGTGGTTGTTTGCAAGGCAGTCTCAGGAACTGGTCATGTTTGAAGGATACTGGTCCTCACTGCAGCTCTGATTTCAGGAAGGATATTATGTCATTCTGTGTACCCAGTGTATGGCCTGGATTGAATGGAAAGAAAGGGTAATTTATTTCTCTACAGGTTTATTTGAAAATGTTTTGGGTGCAGTGCTAGTACCAACTTAGTGTTCAAACAGCATTAACTGAGGGTATGGTGGATTAACACACCTCTTCTACCTGTCCTGGTGCAGTTTAATATCCCCTCTTGTAATCTGTAATCTGTCTGGGACAGCCAGGGTTGCCAAAGCCAGTCAGTGGTGCTGAGACTTTGGAGAAGCTGCATGGTGAGGAGTTTCAAAGTTGTAACTTTTCTTACTGCAGCTTGTTGCATGGATGGTCAGTCTGTGGTGAATGACCTCTGCTCCTCTTTTACAGCTTTCCAACCTGTTCTGCACAGAGCTGAGGAAATTACGTTTGTATATTACCTTGATCATGTGATGTATGTTACTGTTCAGTATATGAAATATTTATGTATTTTGGGTCACTGAGAATACATCGTTTCTTCCTTCGTTTCTTTTACTGATGTATGGTGGGGACGCTGTTGGTCAAGTGTCAGTTCATTAGCAATAGGGAAATTATGTGTGCAGATAGATGCTGATGGCTGCCTGTAAGCCCAGATGTAGGCAGACACACATCTAGCGCAAAACCAAGGCACACATATTTTCTACAGTGCCCCAAGTAATGGCTAATAATTTTGATACAAATAGTTGTGTTAGCATTACCAAAAAATCTGAGCCTAGCTAATATGACTCAATTTGAAACCTCCAGTTTGCACTCTGGATGAAAAACCTAGATCCATCTATCCCTCACAAGACTTTCACCAAGTTTTACTGGGTCAGCATGTCACCCTCTCTGCTTGCTTTGCTCAAACTGTAAGCAGTGTGATGGATCAGTCCCCATCCCTGTCCCAGAGGGTATTGGAAGAGTACTGTAATATGGGTGGAGTTATCAGTCTGTGCTTTTAGAGCTGAATGAGTTTTACTCCATTAGCAAATGGGATTCATAACTAGCAGAGTGCCACAGAGAAACTTATCAATAATATATTGAAAAGTAGATCAGAAGATGCAAGATGAGAACCAAAACTTGCTTTCAGTCATCCAGTTGAGTAAAGCATGTAAATCATTATTTAGTTGCTTGAATTTGTGTATCTTTGAGTCATGCATTTTAAGGCCATTAAGACAAAGTATTTGAGCATAGCTACCCAAATTCCTGTGTTAGCACCTCTCCAGTCTAATAATTTGAATTGTAGCATGTGTTTAGAAAAAGATCCAGCCTGCATTGTAAGATTGCTGGAATGATGACTCCTGCCTGGTTAATTGCTTTGCTGAAAACAGATCTGCCACATGCTTAAGTGCTAAGCTGCCTTGGGGCTTGTTTGAATACCTGCTCTCTACTTCTTACCCAGTTATTTTTCACTTGCTGGTTTTCAGACTGGAGGCACCTACAGTGGGATTGTTATATCAGGGAAATTTTTTCCTTAGTGGAAGGAATATTTTGCAAAATCATGACATAACCCATTTACATATAAAGCAGTCAAAGCTTCCATTCCTGGTCAGTAATGCAGTGTGATACAAAGTGTTGCATATTCTGCTATCTTTTCAGTCATTAGCTGCATGTACTGTTCTAAACTATGCTAATTTACTCTATCATATCACAATACAGCTTTTCTTCCTCCTTGAAAAACGCATTTGCTGAAGACTATTTCCTTTGTATTTTCCTTTGGTGTTAGTTAAAAATAAACTAAATGAGTCATTAGAGGAATTATACTATTTAATCATTTCTAAAAAGAAAATTACCGCAAGGGAAATGACAGGAACCAGACTGTTATTTCAATCAGATCATACTTTGAAAGTCCTAAATATTTGGTTTATGTACACCACCGACTCCTTGAGGCAGAATTATGAAGTGGCCTGTGAATGTGAGTAGTAATTATCTGTTTGATACTAAACAGGTATTTTCAAGATGTGATCTTTGTGGTGATTCCCTTTCCCCCATAAGCCCGTTAGTTTCCACAGTGAAGGGGACACATGCCTCGGCATAAAGGAACAGGGTGTAGCATGCTTGGTCTGAGGTATTTATTCAAACTCTGTATGCAGTAACTGTATGAGAATTCATTAACGATTACTCATGTTTTCTTTAAATAAATAAGGTGGTGACTTTCAAGAATTTATATTACATGAGTCACAAAGTTATTTCTTTCACAGTACATGGCAGAACAGAAAATATAAAAAGTAGCTGTAGGTAAAAAGTAATGAGGAATTGAGGCCGTACCCTGAAAATGTTAAATTGAAATCATTGACTGTGCAGTACAGGTAGAGTGTAAGTCAAGGTGAATGAAGCCATGTCTGCCCAAGCATAGACAGGCTGGTAAAGAAATGTTCCCTTTCATCTACAGTAAAATTAGATTCTTAGCCTGCACGTCCAGTAAGACAATAATATGAAGAAACAAATGAAAATAAGACTAATTCCTATTCTCAGGGAGTAAATTCCTGCCCACAGTGCGTAATGCTCTGTGATTTGTCTCAGTTTATGTCCACAGGCAAGAACAGTTGAGGAAAATTGTTCGATGGAGCGATATTAAATCAGACTTTCAACTTTTCAAGGCAAACTCTCCATTCAACACTCAGCAGATGTTTTATACTCTTATGTGTTGCAATTTCAGTTTTGATCTTGTATGTCTACTATTACCTTTGGGTCACCTGGATTTGTCTGGTTTGAGCGAGTTTTAGAAGTGCAAACAAATGCACTTTTCTGTCGTATAGTCTCCCCTTTGGAGTTAGTTCAATGTGTTTAATTCTCTTTTTTAAGCGTGACTAGAATTTGTGGAAAGTGTTACAGAGGTATGCAAGTGACTTGGAAATAATTATGCAATTCAATTGACTTAAATGTCAACAATTATTGTACCATAAGCTATAATATACTCTCATATTCAAAAGGAGAACAGGGAAGTCATGTAGGTGAAAATATTGCAGTCAAAGGCTGCATTAAAAAAGCCCAGATTAAATTCCTGGTATGCACACAGATATGGATAACAGGATGGGAAATGGGATACAATTAAAAAATTAAAGACTGTGAGTTTGGTCAAACATACAAAGAGGACAAAATAAGGGTGTTCAGGCAACCTGAACCATAGCATTTCTCATGTTCTGAATGCTGGCCACTTTACCTACACGTGTTTAAACCTCACTGTCTGAACGCAGGAAAGTAGAAGATTAACCAAAAAGATTCAGCCATGGTGGTAGTGATACAAACACCCTCACTTATGTCATCTCTGACCAGTGGTGATGGTCTACTGCCTCTTGAGCCTGTAAGCCAGTAAGTCAGGGCAGCAGCAGTTTGTAGCCCCTTTTCAGCCCCCGGTGCCTCTGTGTCTATGCTCCAGCCCAGGCATGCAGGGGAGGGCAGAACTGGGGCTGGGGTTGCCCAGAGCACCCGGAGGAACATCCTTAGCTGCAGAGCTGCTTTGCAGACCTCAGCTGGGACATGGTGCATCCCCCTCCACTATCAGATGCATGTGGGGTAGGAGTGTGCTCACAGCAGAGGGATCTTTGGGTTGGTTGTTTCATACACTCTCTAAGGTCCCTTAGAAACTGAGACCCTAGGTCACATGAAGCTTCTTCACCGTCTTTTATTCCTTACACACTCTTTCCTCAAGTTCTTAGACCTAGACTTGGAGAAACTAGAGTTCTTCAATTAAATAACAGGATTTCTTTAAAAATTCTTTTATTATGTACTTGTACTCTGAAATGGTTGAAGTACTTGTGTGAAACTTTAACACAAAAAAGTGAGCATCCTGAGAGGTATTTATAAGCTCAGAGTGTCTTGAGATGTGTTTATATAAAAAAAAATATTGGTGTATAAGCATGCAGTCCAGCTAATTAAAGTTATAAAAAGTTGTACTTCAAAAACAACAGGACATTGAAAAGGGAGAAACCTTCACTGGAGCCACTACCTGGCAGAAATGTTCAAAAACTGGAGTTATCAGGAAATACCTGTGTGACATGTAACTAGAAGTGGCCTGTGTGGTACTGGAGACTGGCTTCAGTAATAGTGGCTATTTCTGGCCTTAAAGTTTCACAGCCACAAAGTGTCAGTGGCACTTCAGCTGACACGTGCAGGTTGGACACCAGGAAGTAAATCTTGGCTCTTCTTTTGGGTTAGGAGACTTTTGCTCTCAATTTCACTGAAAGCAGGATTTCAGCCAAGGTGAAATCTTAACTTGAGGCTTTCTTGTTTTGAAGTTGTGAAATGAACAGCTGTAGTTGTGCTATGTATCTTCTGTATTTATCATGGAGGAGACTGAATTTCATATTAGCCCCATTGTATAAGTTATATTAAAAGACATTTAAGCCAATAAATGAAAGATTTATGCTCAGTATATAAATCACTAGAGTAATAATAATCAGGAGGGGAATTAGTTTAAATTTAGAAGAAGTGATAAGTCACTGTGGTATTTAAAATGCTACATAACAGAAGTAAAATGGAAATGACTCACAAAAATAGATTAATTAAGAGAATATGTACATAACATTTTTGTTACTGGGTCCCTTATGTCTGTATTTATACAGAAATCCCTGAAAATAAAGTGCAGTATTTGTACCATGAGAACTGTAAATGTTAATTTAAAAAATCTGCAGTTTCAGATTCCAAACAGATATTATTATTCTTTCTTGGCAATAGATAGTTACATACTTTTAATTTTTGTTCAAATGCAAGCTGTGTAGTCATTGCTAGCATCTTAGCCTCACCATTGTTTTTATCTTACTCCTGTCATATGATATTCTCAGATGTTTAATTGCACTTAAACAAATATATGAGTTGTTTCATATAGGGCATCACATATGTTTGGATTAGTGCCTAAGGGACTGAGCAAACGGGACCCTTGTAATTAGGTTATTAAACAACTGTCCATAGTTGAGTTTGTTACACCTTGTAATAGCTGCTTTTGAGAGTAAAAGGATAAATTACGTCCTGTGATGCAGTATATAATAGTCGTGTCATTTCTTATTTATACTCATTTTATAGGTACAGAAATGTGAGCAAGTCAGAAAAGCCTCTCTCTGTGCCTTGTGGTGCACTTTTGCTTAAAAACCTGATGAGTTTCCCCTTTCAGATGCAGTTTAACGGGTCAGCTGAGCACAACATAAGACGGTGGGAGAGAGGACGGCTTGAGCACCTTGAGCTGGACTATTTAGAAGCTGTTGAAGAGCAGACAGCATGATTCAGAGGACTTGGGAGTATTATGGCTTGGCTGAAAAGGATGTGTGTGACTCAGTTTGGAAACATCTTGTGGGTTTTCACGTCTCATTTGTTACAGGACTGAGTTTAATTCTGCCAGGAGAAATCACTCCATAGCAGTTCAGAATACATGGGATTTTGACTAATAGAGACACAGAGATGGACAAAAGTTTCTGTCTTTATGATAAGTTAGGTAAACTCAGCAAAGTAACTTGGTTTAAAATATGGGCTGCGCAGTACGTCTTAAGTAAATACCATCTGCCAGGCGTGGAAGCTGCCTGCCTGGAACATACCAGACATTTTGCTTTCCAGTCAAAGCCTTTTGCCAAAGAAGGACTCAACCCTGCTACTTACTCAGATGAATCTTCCCCTGTACTAAAGGAGCAAAATAATACATCCTAATAATGTCAACTGGTATTGTTTTAATGAGCTAGATGTTACAGGCCTTTGGCAATAGTTGTGCTCTCTTTTAATCGGATTGTGGTTGGAGGAAGGTCTGTTTGTGTGACCAAAGTTTTCAGGATTTGGAACCAAAATCTATATATTTATTGTCATCTCTCTCCTTTAGTCCAAATGGCCTAAAGGGTATCTGATTTCTTTCCCCCTTAATGTGTCACTAGTGTCTTTCATGGTTTGTTTGTTTTATTGATTGTGCTGTGCTTGTTTCTAGTCTTCCATCACTTGAATCATTTAGAATATGGGTAAAAGCAGTAAGTTCAAATTGGAATCTCTAATTTAATTCTAGCTTTTGTCCTCTTTAGTCACAAACACACAGCCGCTGGCATCTGCCACCCACCAGACCTGCCATTTTCCGGGAGATTTCTCAGCTTCCTTCCTGGAACCGCATTTGCAGGAAAATACGACACCCTCAGCTTTAAGAAAAGGCAGTACAGCTTTTACTGCTGAATGGGGTGGGAACTGAGGATGATGGTACAGCTTTTACTCCTCTATAACATTTCTCTGCAAGGAACTGCTGCTTCTCCAAACCCCATGCTGAACCATGTGGTTTTTCCCTAGATCTCTGAAAACGCTTTCCCCTTCCTTGCTGCATGTATCCTTTGGGCCTCTCCTTCAATGTCCATTATCCACATTATTATCCAGAAACTCCTGCTTGCAGATATTAGGTGTTAACACATCAAGTTCCTGTGTTGTTAGAGCGGTAAAATGTCCCTCTGAGTCTGAGTGGCCATATCTGTGCTGCTAAATAAAAGGGATGGGAGGTGAGCTTGAAGTACCCCCTGGGCTGCTGAGCAGATTCTCTGGCTCTGTTTTGCGCTTCTCCACCTGGCTCAGCTCAGACTAAGCCTCAGAGAGGACTAGTTGTGGGTAGTGAGGACATGAGCTGAGTGATGTCACTTGACCAAAAAGCCAGAGTCAGTCTGTGTTTCATTTAGCAGTGTAACTGTAACCTCCCTTGCTGCTGCCACAGAAGGTACAAAATGAGGAGAAACCTTGCTCACAAGGTCTAAAGATCCAATATTAAAGTTTCCGTAGTCTTGCCCCCCAAAAGAGGCAATAAAATTTTTAATGCTTGAAGTTTCTGATGGAAGTACACAAAAGTAGATGTATCCTGTCATGAATTGCCTTTCCATTCCTGCAAAAATGCAGAAATAAATTCTGTTAAAAAGCCAAGTACTTAAGTGATTTTCATTATATCGTATTGTGAAACAGACAGTCCATATTAGCTAACCACAACCCCATCCTTCTCCTTTTGAAATCAGTATCCCAAATCTGTGTAAGATCAGAACTTGCAAAAACCTTTCCAAATAATTAGATCATAGTGCTGATCCCAATAACTGCAGCATCATTGAGCATCCTTCCAAAAGACCCAAGATTTGAAAAGGGACGAAAGACGTAAGATGGCTCTAGATTTGAGGAGGAAGCAGTATCTGTCAACACTCAGATGGCACAATGGCAGGACTCGTGTGAAAGGCACAATCCTTTTCCTTTCCTTTTCGTTTCAGCTTCAGGAAGCACAGAATGTTTAGTTTTCCCTAGTCTCCAACTGATACAGGAGTGGGAGTCTGGACAGGACAAGACTCTCAGAGCCACACAATGTGGCTTTTTCATAATATATTTGGCAAACTTTAATGTTCTGTGGGATGAATCTAAGTTTTGTGTCTTTAATTGCATCTGATGGCAGCAGCTGAATATCTAATCATTTTGTAACTTCAGAGGTAATGGCTTTCTCTTCCTGCAAACATTTATCTGAAGGGGATAATGTAAAATCCAAAAGTTAGTGCTTGGCACAGAGGGTGAGGCAGTAAGTCCTTGGCTTTTATTTTTTTCCTTTTTCCTTTCATTTTTGCAGCTATATTTGTATATATTTCTGAGGACATTTTAAAACTGCCGTTCTGTCAGCTTCACTTCGTTAAAAGTGTGGCAGTCTGCCTAGGTCTTACCCAGAGTTAAAAGGAGTTTCTTGTCTCTTAAATTCAGCAAGCATCAGTCTATATCTGTCTTAAAAGCTCCTTCCAAATGAACAGACTGAGATACCAGAATACTTTTTCCAAAACTTTTTTATCATTCAAACTGCTGATTCTGCACTAAAACTAGACACCCTTGCCAAAACCTGAGCCATTGCAGCAAAAGCTGCATTTCATACTACTGCCTGAGTGCTGTAGCCTGCATCAAATAATACAGGCACTGATTCATGGCCAGGATTGCTCCGTCTTCATCCAGTGCTTCATGCTGAAAGCAGGAGCTGTCTTCATCCCGGTGATGACTGATCAGACATCACATCAGTGGTGCTACCTGAGGAGATACGTGGCTGCAGTTCACCCCTGAGGCCATCTCTCCCCAGCAGCTCGCAGCCCTGACACCCTTGTGGAAGGGCCATGGGTGCCAGCAAGAAGCAAAGGGGTGCCCTTGCACTTGCACATGGGGCAATTGTCAGTTCAGACTAAGAAAGGTCTGTTTACCAGCAGCTTCTGAAGGAAGGAAAAGATTTCCGGTGACATTTTAATTCCCTTTTATGCAGAGCTATTTTTAGACAGTGCTGCTGCCAGTCATATCAAATGCTTTGTGTCTTTTGAGTTTTCACTGAACTGCATAATAAGCGTTTCAGCTCCCTGGTGCATAGTGGCAGTGTTTTTTGCTGAAAGTCTTACTATTTCGAGTGGCCTCTTATCTGAAGATCAATTCATTAGTTCTGGCCTCTGAAGTTTAAAAGGAAACAATTGCAGTTGCTAAAGAAAGAATTAAATTACATTTTGTTGCAGTAATACTTATTTTCTCTAATATTGGGTAGTGAAAGTCTATTTTAAGACCGACAAAGCAGATGATCCATATTTCAGGACTGTAATCTGGCCTCTGACATCCACAGCTTGTCAAGATGGGTGAGAGAACTGGACTATCGCTGAGGGAAATTTAGTTTCTTTTCCGTTACTTGGATTATCTCTTTAGTGGGAGAGTGCAAACCAGTTTCCACCTCAGGTGCTTACAGAAAGCCACCACAAATGAGAGCTGCAAGGAGAGGTCACTTAGGTTTCCATTAGCCCTGTTGTACACTGCTACCTCTCATGGTCACTAGTCCAGGCCAGGAGCCAGATAGTGATAGGACAAACAGGTATTTTGGACTGGTCGTGCCCTGGTATCAGTCTTTGATTCAAACCCTTTATTTTTTCATAACTAAGCACACAAAGGTTATTCAAGAAACCATTTGCTTGGTTAACTTCAGCTTAGTAATTAGGTGTTACTCAGAAATGTCTCAGACCTTTGAAGTTGTATCATTCTAGAAAGTTGTGTTTTGGACCATGTCTGTGGAAGACTTTGGTTAAGAGAGATGCTGTATTGCTGTGGGACTCTGTTGGGCATGGGGCCTAAAAGTTGTTGTACAAGCAGGAAGACAGTTTTCACCAGCCACCAGGTATGATGTCATGTGAGAACTGGAGGAAGACTGTGGTCTGAAGTCCTGGAAAATCCCTCATCTTGAGTCTTCAGTGACAATCAGTATAGAGCTATTGGCATTTTCATGGTAGCTCTGCAGAGCCACTCACTCCCACATTGGCAAGGTTTTTTACAGCTCCATGCTGCCGGTGAATGTTTCTAAGAACAGAAAGTTTTCAAAAAAACTATGCTGAGACCAATAAACAGAGCTTTTAAAATGCCATCTGAATACATAGTACACAGAATTTTAAGGATAAGGGCACAAGTAGTTGAGTGAGTATCTTTTCTTGTTTAGCAAAACATTTCTGTTACCAGAATGCTTTCTTCCTCCTGAGCACCTGAAGCTGACAAGTTACAAATTTTCTGGTGGAAACTATCGCCATATAGCTTGTTTTTTAGAAAACTTATGTAAACCCAAAATTGCAGAATAATTGTCTTTAGTGAATATTCAGTAGATGTAGCCACAATCCATTTAAAGTGAATCAAAAATGCGCCACTCATTTTTTTAAAGTATTCCTTATTGACTCTGTAGCAGCTGGAAAACTATAGCAAGTTTTAATTATCTTCAGAAAACAAAAAGCTCCTGCCAACACATGCTGGTTATTATCAGCAGCTGCTGTATGCTGACATACTCTTTCAGCATATATGAGGCTCAGCTGTCCTAAATAATCATTGTAAAATGTAAATAGATTTATAGTGATGTTAATTTCTTGTTAGATACTTAACTACTGATGTAATTCATACTGAATTTAGGTTTGCTTCTTTGTTTAAGCTATTAAAAAATTATTTAAAACCAGGATTAATATTTAAGAGGTGCAAATAGCTTGTACTAGGAGTTTAAAATATTGAACTGCGGTGATTTTTTAACTGTCCGCTAAAAATAATCAAATTCCCAGTTGTCGTGGTTTTAGCATTTGTGTAAGTATAAAATTTGACTTCCTGCCTTTGAGTAACAATTCTGCAACTTTATAGCAACGAAAAAGTTACAAATTAATTTGCTGATTTAAACAAAAATCTTTACATGTCATCCTTTTATTAGCAGATGTGGAGATCTTTATGACAGTGGCTGTTGTCAAATCAGATGCTGAAATTCTGCTTATTGCAAAATTTAGCAGAGTTTGTTTTTTTAATGGCACTAGTGTACTCTTCAGTCTGAGACACTAATAAATTCATGCGACATTTATGCTTCAGAAACATTTAGAAAGACACATAGGTATGACAGACTCTTTTTCAATGTATCTTGAGCTTGCATCTTCTCTAAAATGGAAAATTTGTGATTAACTCGATTTTCCATTACCTTGTATTCTCCGTGATCTATTTTAATTTTGCACTGAAAAAGTACAAAAGGTATCAGGCAATCTGTAAAATGTGTTGTTGGCACCAAGGCAATTTTAGACCATTTCTTGTTCACATGAGAGATTGACAGAGATTTGATGGTTTCCATTCTGAAGCTAAACCTGAAGGGAAATGTTACATTCAGCAGACTGGACGCTTGACATTTTAAGAAGTTCTTCAATATGGATTAAAAATATACATGAGATGCCACATAGTTCTATTTCACTGAAATGACTATTGACTTTTGGACTTGAGTTTTCACCCAGTCTGTTTTTAATCAAACTACAGTCTACTGAAATACAGTTCAGGTTCTGGTTTTAAGTAGGACTCAGGTGACATTCACTCAGGCTGTGTCCATATGGTCACACAATGACTTCACACCAGCTGTGTAAGGCACATATTCCTTTCCTTTGTCTTAGAGACCCAGAGTTCAGACCCCCAGCAGAGAAAAACACTGTGCTGAACAAAATAGCTCTAGTTTGCAGAAAAATAATACGTGCAGGAGCATCCCAGTAGCATCACAAAGTGCAAGAAATAATCCTGGTTATAGTCTCATGTTCAGAAACCGTGATTTCTCATTTGATATGTCTGCTTCACTGAAACTTCCTAAACCCTCCGAAACTTCAATGTACAAGAACTGCCAAGGCAAAAAGACTGAGAACTTCACAGAATCACAGAATAATTTAGTTTGGAAGAGACATTGGGGGGTCATCCAGTCCACGTCCTTCTCAGAGCAGGGACAGCTGGATCAGGTCACTCAGGACCTTGTCAGGTTTAGTTCTGAGTATCTCCAAGGACTGACATGCAACTTCCACATCTGCTCTGGGCAACTTGTGATGTTATTTGACCACCTTCACAGTGAATTTTCTTTTCTCTTATGTTTAATTGGATTTAAAATTCTGAAACCTTGTTTCTGTTGCCCTTCATCCTACAGTGGTGTACCTTTAAAAAGACCCTGGCTTCACTTTCCTGTTAAGTAGAGGAAGCCATCAATAAGCTCTCCTAGCCTTAGCCTTTTCTTCTTAAGGTTAACAAGCCCAGCTCTGCCAGGCTTTCCTTCTATGTCAAGTGCTTCAACCCTCTGCAAGTCTTGCTGTGATACGCCCATGATGTCCTTGTGCTGGGGAACCCCAAAATGAACAGCGTAGCCTGTCGTTTCACAAGTGTGGATGACAGAGAAGCAATGATGTACCTTGGTCTGCTGGCTACATTCTTCCTAATGCACTAGCCCAGTGTGAGGGTGGTATCACTGGCCAAAAGGGAAAATTCATGTTCAATTTGTTGTCAACAGAACTCTGAAGGACTTTTGTGCTGTCCCTGTCCAGTTGGGCCCAGTCTGCCTGGTTGCAGAGGGTTATTCCATCCGAGCTGCAGGACTTTACATTTGCTTATGTGGAGTGTATGAGGTTCCTGTCAGCCAGTTCCTCCACCCTGTTAAGGTCACTTTGAAGAGCAGCTCTCCGGCATCTCAACCACTTCTCCACAGTTTGGTATCATCCACAGATTTGCTGAGAGTGTACTTTATTCCATCATCCAGGTTGTTATTAAAGACATTAAACAGTATCAGCGCAGTATCATTGCCTCAGGGATAACGATGGTAGCCAACAACCGGTTGGACTTTGTACTGCTGAGCACAAACTGTGAGACCAGTGGTCCATTCATTTGTCACCCGTGTTATCTATCATTCACTTACCTGCTTTGCCTATGAGGATGCCATGGGAGACCAAGTTAAAGACAAGACTCCTTGTTCTGTCTCCTTCCCTAACTGCACCCTAACAGCCCATGGGTTATGGTGTACTTAATGCTGTGTCTATGAATGACCCAAGTTCAAGATCTTGCCCACATTCCTATGGCATAAGCAACAGTAAACCTTTCTCACTTGTAACATCTATCCTCTTCAATTTCACATAAATGAATAACTGTACATCAGCACAGATCATCGGACCAGGACCTCCAATTTCACTGGTCTGTGCCATAAGCACTATGCTGCAAAGTCAGTCTCAGTAGACCTTCCAGTTCTGTAGGATACACGGTATTGGATCCATAATTCATTGAATGAAACTCACCTGTGGTTCTTCTGCAGTCTTTAAAAAGGAAAGTAGGATGAAAGCAGAGAAAAATAAACTGACTTTGCAGCTTTGTTTAATTGTGATTTGTCTTGGTAAGCTGTTAATGCGTATTCAGTCAAGTCCAATGATTTGATGCCACTTGAATTAAATTGTTTTTATCCCAGCCTGAGGAGCTGCAGATTAATCTAACAAAATTTGGAGCAAAGAAGAGATACATGGTGAGATAAGAGGGAAGTGGCAGGTCTGTTCCACCCTTCCCAGTATCTTTATTTCCAATGTGCAGCATGAGGTGAGGCCACGTCTGCAGAGCAACTGAGCAAGCCACAACTGAGATCAATTATAAGGCAAATGAGGGGTAAGGAGACAGACAAGGTGGGTCACTGTTGTCACTAATGCAGGAGATAGGGGAGTCCACCAAATATATCCAAGGATGCTGAATCAAAAGTCATTTTTCACCCTGGCTTCTGAGTCTTAGTCTTGCCCCAGGCAACAGATAGCTGTATTTAAACTGCCATTATCTATCCAGGGTTACAAATATGACTCAGGTAAAGGAGGGCAAGTAAATGCAGGTCTACTGCAGGGGTGTACACATAAGAAAATGAATCTACACAGTTTTTTAGTCCTATGAAAACAGAAGACTTTGGAGCTAAAAGTAAACATCTAGTTTTGTTATCTACTTTTTTTTTATATCCTCTGTCCCAATTCCTGTCAGTGGAGGAAGAATAAATATCCCAGATAATACACATATAAAAAAATTTGCTTACTCTTTCTAGGAAACATTTAAAAGGCCAAAGACCATCACAGATTTCTTTTTTATGATCAGAGTAACTGGACTGCAGGAATTAGCTTAGGCAGATAAGTAGTTTTATTTGCTTTAATAATAAAGTATATCACTCATTAAAACAAAAAAGTGCACCTCTGAAGTATTGGCTTAAAATATTTGGACTTTAAAACACCTGAAGGACTTTAGAATATAAGGAGTCCACTGTGATTCTGTATCTGGAAAACCTAGAAAAATTTACTAGAGTCTCTTCTTAATTGACATGTTTTCTACCACATCAAAAACTGGAAAAAGTTCCCAATGGCTAGCAGAAATAATTAAGTTTACCATTTTTTATAAGTGGTGCTTTCAAAGTAAAGCATGACCTTTAAGATGCGTTTTTTTTAATCTCCCTGACCCTCCTCCTCAGACCATTTGAAACCTTTGAGGTAAGCAGAAGTGACAGGTGTTCAGCAGCTTTGAAAACTCTGGTAGCATTTCTGTAATGTGGAATCTGTAGCTGTTACTGCAATTAGAAGATCAGAAGATGGACACAGCAAAGCTCAGAGATTTTGATGGAGTATAGATGGCAGCAGAGCAGTGAAACCGGAGTTACACTTCCAGAGTCCCCAGTGCTGTGTTCAAGTACACTAGATCACACTGCCTTGCCAGAATAGAAAGACACACAGAAGGCATACTGGCACTGAAATAATACTATTTAATCCATGGGGCCTTTCCCGTACAGCTCTTTCCAAAGGAATTGGCAAGGGTACAGGCATGGCTGTAGCAAGGTGACAGGTGTGGCACCAGTGAGGTGCATAACATCTCTGCACATCAGAGAGATGGTATCAGTCAGGGCCAGTAGCTGGCATGGAGCACCCTGGGGGAAATCCTTGACCTTATTTAAAAACTGCACCAGGTAACACCTCTTATAACTGAACTGAAACTGCAGCCAAAATTATCTCCATTGAAGACCTGAATGAAATTTCTTGTGCTGGCAGCACAAGCAGTATGGGTCAGAGTGAGTGGGGCAAGGCCTGGGGCTTGTTTCTGCAGCGTTGGCTGTAACCTGGGTGCTGGTCTGGAGAACTGAGCAGCTCACTGCTCAGCCCCTGCTCTGGGCAGTGTCACTGGACATGGAATCCAGCTGAAATGCACATTCTTGCCAAAAGGGCTGGTTTTGTTCCCGGCCACTTCCCTCCCTTGGATCGAGTCTGGTAAAAGTGCGACTAAAGGATGACTTAACTTCAGGTCACTGGCCCAAAAGATTGTGCTTGTATGGTTTTATTACAAGGTAGGTGGTAAGAATGTGTTGTGAGGAATGGGACAGCTCTGTTTAATGTCAGTCAGCAGAGTTACTGAATTAAAAGCAAAGACTGTAGCTGCATAAGCAATGCAGACAAAGGCGAAAAAGCAGCTGGGTGTATTGGATTTGTTTGCACATTTCTAATGTGTCCTTATGTCATAACTCAGCAGAATTATTTTAAATAGACATTTCAGAGTATCTTTGTTGGAAATCTAATTAAAATATGGCAAGGTTATGTACAGAACGTATTTTAAATTGTTGTTCGCATTTGTTTACAAGAATCCTGGATAAAATCCCTTTTTCCCTTGCCTGGATTGTACTGCCTTTGTTATCTGTGGTCCACTGATGTTTGCAACTGTCTTGATTACTATTGGAAAGCAGTTATTAAACAGGGTGTTTCATTCTTAACAAAAGTTCCCTAGAAACTGGCAGGGCTAAAGGATTTAAAGGTCTCATTCTGAAATGCAGATCATATCTTTTTATTAAGAATTTCTTTGTGTATATTGGAAATGTAAAGTTGACATTTCAAGAGAGATCAGCACAAGCAAAGCATACAGTGCTTAGGAAGAGAAAAGCCAGATTCTTCTGGCATTATTCATAAAGAAAAATATTGGGACCTCGTGAATCAGCAGGTAGGAGGCTGCAATGTGCCTGTAATATCATAGTGCTCTTTGAGTATGTTTGGGAAATGCAGAGGTTCAGAACAGGTCTAAGCTCTTGATTTAATTGCTTATCTATCTACTAGTCTGATTTTTCTCCTCTATTTGCTTTACTTTCTTGCCTTATCACTCTCTACCATAAGAAATAACAACACAGATTTTGGCCCTATGTTTTGCATCTGCCCACAGAGATAACTTTCCATAACTGCCATTTTCATTTTGTTATTTTCCCCTTTCTTATCACACTCCGCACATGCTCCCTCTTTCAAATCTGTGAAGAAAGTATGCTAGCAATGTGCCTTTACATGTTTGACAGAACTCTAGCATGCATAAGATCACTGATCATTAAAAAGAAGCTGTCTAAACAAAATCTTCCTTTTTTTTTTTTTACTTTATTTACATTTCTTTCAGTGTGTATGCACATTTTAATTTGGCTGCACAGAGTCTGCTTGTATAGCTGCCCCTTTCACCCTTTTTTCTTCTCATTTTGCCTCCCTACTCTGTAAACAAAATGAAATGGAAATATGCCTGTAAGCTGATCATTTTTTAAAAATCACGGATTTGGAATGTTTTCATTATGTATCAACTGTGGTTAAAAATACAAGTTTTATACTTGGGAGCCTACGTTGCTGTACATTTACCAATCAGAGAGATGAACACTCATCTGCAGACACACTCATGAGCAAAACTAGCACATTCCCAAGTGGTATCATTTGGGGAGGCTGTAGTACAAATTCCCTGGCAGCTGGGAAAGCAGGACAGAGTGCAAGGCAGCACTAACAGTGCTTCCCTGCTAGGGGGGAACTCATCATGGCCCTCTAGAAGTCCCTTTGGGGGCCAGGTGCTGTTCTTAGCAACAGCCTGACCCCACAGGGACACTACCAGACTGTCATCAGGAAAATTTGCTAGTTTAGTAGTGTTATGGTGATTTACTTCATTCAATGTGTTGCCAGTTCTTTTTCCTTTAGACAAGTGTGGTTTCTTGTCCGTAGCTTGTTCAAGAATGGACCATACCCACAGGAGTGTGGCTGCTTGGGAACCCCACGCTGCCACATCGTACGTTTGAGGGCATGCTCCCATAATTTTAGATATTTAGGCACTGTAATGATACGTGTGGAATTAAAGCTCACTGAAGGTAGACTGAATTAAGGATTCTTGTCTACCCCGTGTATGTTCCAAGACACTTGCAATACGGCACAATTCAGCTATACAAACACAGCATATATGCTCAATATGCCCTAAAAAACTCTGCCGTGTGCCATGGAGAAGATGAAACTCATATATGGAAGAAACTCTTGTACTGCTGACTTTGCCCACGAGAATTTTGGAAATGCTCCAGCAGCAATGCGTCCATCAGTCAGTCACCTGTTTCCTTCCTCTCTCCTGCAAGGTTTATTGCCAGCTCCACCTCTGAATTTCCCAGCTCAGACCCATGCAGGAGATCCAGCTCTGCCTTGTGGACGCCCAAGGACAGCTCTCGAGGCAGTGTAACACTCCACCCTTAGTGCCTTAGACCCTTCAGTAAATCGTGTGGGGCACTGTGGCTGTCCCTGTTAAGCTTTTGGGTAACACAGTAATTGCTTTAGCTGTGCCCCCTCCTCCTTACTCATTGTTGTAGCCATGGCCAGGTGCAGAGCCAGTGCACAGAGGTGGATTGTTTGCTCTGCAGTGGGTTGTGCCCTCCTTGCAACATGGTGTAGATCCAGTCTAGGAGGTATTTGTGGGGTATTACAAAATGGCTTGTGACCTGAGACAGGAATGGTGAGATCATGAGCACTGGGGGACCGCTGGGACAGCAGCTGTTGCCTGTTGCAATCCCTGTGGCACAGCTGCATGCAGACAGGAATGTCTGGCACAGAGGGAGTGCACCAGTGAGGGGATTACACGCTCATGGCGATTAAGACAACCAGGAATGCATCGAGTAGTTTTGCATAAGGCTCTTGAGGTTAGCCAGAGGCAACCATGCAGATGCAAAATTTGAACACCATCCCAGCCCAGAAGTTAGGTGCCATCGCTAAACTGTCACAGGTTCAAAGAGTGGCTGCCTTGGTGTTAGAAGTCAATAAGCAGTGACCCTGTGGACATGTGAGAGAAGACCCAGGTATGATGAACTAGTGGCTAGTATGTAAGATGCTATTTGCCTCAAGAAGAGTTAGTTTAGGTGAGTTGGGCTGATGGTGGCATTATTTGCTTGCCTTGAGGAGCACATCAGTATAAAGGATTGCAGATGTAAGGTGGCCCCAAAAGCAGGAAGCTGAGGATTTGCTGGCAGTGTGTGTGGTGCTGACATGCTCAGGAAGTCTGGCATTTACCTGCTTGAGGAGAAAGAATCTCCTTTTGCTCTGAGGAGAATAACTACCTTTCTCAGCATCTGTGCCTGCAGTTACCTGCTGGTTTTGTGTATGAAACTGCATCATGGGATGATAGCAACCAGAGGAAGAAAATCCTGTCACTCTTTTGGTTGGTGGAGAGCACACTCGTCTGACTGAAGGCTAGATGGTGGTGCCTACAAAGGTGCCAGTGGGCTGTGTCTTCAAATGCACCCAGAAATTGCAGTTTTCCTCACTGCCATGTCTTGGTACCACTACAGCAGGGAGTGCAGTGCTGTGTGATGTTGCCATTGTTTATTTTGACACTGTTTACGTGTCCCTGTTTGAGACTGAAATATGGTTAAAAGCTCTAGATACAGGCTTGTGCCTCTTCTTTCTTAGCTAGGAAGTTAAGAAAGAGACTGGTATAGTTATGGGTCATAACATTTAATTAAAAAGTAGGTAAGCATTAAAATACCAACATTCCAAGTGTCCTCATAACAATTAAGTGGTGCAGAATAGGCAAGAAAATTGGGAAGTGCAGTGTCCTTTGTAAGCTGAGCATCATGCAGTGAGTGATAATGGAAGAGGAGACTCCAGCAGGGACACTGCCATCAAACACACAGTCTGTAGAGACAGGAACTCCACATAAAAGCCTGTCCTAATTTGTCTGATCAAAGCTTCCTGTCAGATTCAAGTGCAGACCTTTTCCACCTAGGCTCTTTGTAGGACAATGTGTGTGTGGTGGGGGGAGTTTTCAAGAGCCTGTTGAACAAGTGCCAAGTGTGATTTGTTTAATGCCAAACCTCCTGTGTGAGATTCGATGTACGTGCCAATGTCAAATATCTTAATCTGAGCCCTAAGTACTGATATAATTCTTTTCTCAGATGCACTGTCAAAGTTAGGCAGTGTGTAAGTTCAACAAGGCTTGTGGCTTACAGTATCTTCTTAATGAATATCATTGCATTGCATATTAACTGCCTCAGCAGTGTCCTTATTAAAAATTTACCTTGTTATTTCTACAGTAAACAAGATGATGCTTGCTTTGCAATAGATAACACGAACTAGTTCATGAACACCAGCCCCAGCAAAGGCTTGTTTGTGGTGAGTTTGCACGTCAGCATTCAGCTTTGTGCAGATTTTCTTTGGCTTAATAAGGATTGAATTTGTGCTGAAGCCTTTTCTTTAGTGAGCCACTAAGAGGCTCTCTTTCCATTACCCTGCTGCTTATTTTCACAAAACTTGTAAGAGTTTAATACCTTTGAGCCATCTGTCTCTCTGTCAAACCAGCCAATTCGTTCAAAAGTTATTGGAGGCGATAAGGAGCCTGACACAGAAAGGGAGGCAGACCAAAAACAAAAGCCTGGCCATGTCAGCGGCATTTCCTTAGGAAATCAGTCTAAACATAGATTGCACCAAAAAAATCTTACAAAAAGTCTTTGTGGACTAGATCTCTTTCATATAAATTTCTCCAAGTTTTGAATTAAAAATTGGCTTATAAAAATAGGTAGAATTTCAGCCTATAAGTGGGAGCTTTCCCCTATTTTTCAAATGCAGCGTGAGAGAAAGCCCAAAACAAGGCCTGAGGCCAAGAAGTGGTATTTGTTCAAGAAGCACCTGCGCAGTTAGAGGAACTGTCCAGCTGTAGCAGTGAGATCTGCTCAGAAAGCTGCACCTGATGGACAGGGACATCTGACTTGCCAGTTCACAGACCACTTCTGCACGGCCATCATTTACATTTCATGTTGTCATATCTGTCCAGGAGCTCTGGCATTTCCTGTCGAGTTCAAATCTGCTCACATTGAGTAAGTCTCTTAAATCAGCCCATGTCAGCTCAGGGAACAGTGCTATTTGCATTGCAGCCACAGTACCATTGCTTCAGGCTTTCAATAGTCATTTGACAAAATAACTTTAGTGCTTCCAAAAGCTTACAGTTATGGCTCTAACCCTTATCTTCATGCACTCTGTGTAGTTCCACCCAAACAAAGGAGGTTATGTTGAGCAACTGGGTGAGTCATTGTAGGTTCCAAACTGAGCATAGGCTTAGGAACAACATTTGGTTACAACAGACGGGAGGAGCACATGCTAAGAAAGATATAACTATCAGCAATTGAAAACATAGCAAGGCCAGAGGCAAATGATATGTACATATGGCTTATGTATGAGTACATACGCAGTATTTCTTCCACGCTCAGTAATTAAAAACAATTAAAACTTTGCCTGGTGGGAAATTTGGGTTTCTCGTGTTAAAACGTGGTATATAATTTCATTAGATGGTAAAATGAGACTGTCATATACCATTTGTCTCCACTTTCACTGTAATAGGGACAAAAATATTCTTAGGGCATAAATAGCAATGGACTTTAGTCATAAGTGAATAGTTGCTTCATTATGTTGCTGTACTGCAGCAGGGAAGCCTTCATGACCATATGGAGAGCCCACGCCCAGGGCTGACTAGGAATGCCTGATAACCATACACAAACAGGTCACCAAGTGGCACTGGTGGTACTCCTGGGCATCTGAGAAACAGTCTGGTACTGCAGAAAATCAGAATTTTCATCATGTGTGCTTGTCATGTGGGATGTGGCTACCATGGCAAGTACCCCGTATGTGGATCAGATATCCTGGTCAGAGGTTGAAGCAAGCTGGGGCCTCTTTCCCACAGGGCCCCCATGTCAGGACCCTAGAAGCCCACGCATTAGGTGACACCCCAATATACAGTTTAAGCCTTTGGGTTGCTTACCTGTTTGTCATCTCTACACTTTCTGATTTATTAAATTACGATACAACACAGTGGAACAGATACAGTAAGACAGGCTTTCAGCATTAAATCCATTTTGCAATAGTTTCATGCCTGAAAATTCATTAAAGATCTGTATCACTGCCCAGGCTGAATCAGGCCAGAGGCACTGGGCGTATTTACCCAAGTGTGGTGTCTCAAGCACAGGCAGCCCACCACACCAGGTATAAACAACATCTCTTACCTGGCCCTGCAATGAGCAGGTGCTTACCTTCAGTGGCAACAGCTTAATAGGATTGCAAAAGCTGTACATGCCAGTCATCCCATTGCAGGGTAATTTCTAATGACCTGCCTCTCTGTTGTATCTCATTTGTGGAAGAAGCTGTCACACAGCTCATCAAAGTGAGTTTAGCCCCATTTGTACTTGCCTGTCAAGTGTCTAAGCTCTCGTTTAAGCATCTCACTTATCACAGAAAGGAGGTACTAAAGGTTTTTGTTGTCCTGTCCTTTTTAATTATAGCTGGACAGTACTTTAATAAATGGCAACAGAAGTAAACAAGTTTCAGAATAGAAAATGAAGGCTTGTAACTGTAGCTGTTACTTAGTATCCCACAAATCAGTCAGCTGGTAGCTATAACATGTTACTGATGAGGACCTGCATTAGCAGTAGCCTTGTTTCCAAGGCTTTGATAGATATATAGTCTTTGCTACCTTATTAATATTCACAGGATGAGACAAATATAGCCATGAATATCTATCTAGCAATAGACCATTCGGGAAAGACACAAAAGTATTGATTTCTATTTTGCAGTATTCAGTGATCATTAATTTCCCCACACCAGTTGCCATAATTAAGTTCAGGTTCTCTCTCCTGAATGTGAACAGATTGTAGCACACCACACAGGCAGGGGTTTGATGTGCAAGGAACCAGATTTTACACTCCAGCTGCCACCTTTTAGTGAAAGTGAAGTAAATATATATATGTATATATATAATACCAGGATGGACATGGATGTTTGTGGTGCTGACATGCCCAGGAGTCTGAATTGTTGAAAACCTGGGTAATTAACATTTTCTGACAATGTGTGGTGACTGAGCACCTTATGGGGCTTGGTGGCCCCAGGATCCAGATGCTGCTCAGGCCATCCACATGCTGGGGCAGATGCAAGTACTCAGGGGTGGTGAGCAGAGCCAGAGGCTATCACAACTCCTTCAGAGAGGCTGGGGATGGAACTGAGTGTCTCAGACTGTAAATTAAGTACTTGCTTTGGATACTCTGTGTCACTCTGGTTTCCCATACTAACCCCAGTGAGAAAATCAGGCAGCTCAATGCCGTTCTGCATTAGTTTTATTTCTTATTTCATTTTTTCGTGTCTCTGAAATAGGATTTTCTTCTAACTTGGAGTATTCCTTAGAGCTCAATGAGAACTGGGAAATATTTTCCTAATACTGGGCAATTACAGAGTTTTTTGGATAGAGGTCCTCGGGAAAATCATGTCATATGTATGTCTGGTTTGAGAACAAATAAAGTGTTTGAATTTACATTTATATCCATGAAAATCACCTTTGGACTGAGATTAAGCCCAGAAAGCATCAGCCCCAAAGGCACTACCTTGACAGAACTTCTAGGAAATGTAAATGAGGGTTAAGAACTGAATTTGTTGTTGAGCAATTATCTTCAAAGCAACTAACACTAAACTAACCTTCTGCAGAAAGTGATGAAGCGCTCTTGCATGGGAGAGGCAGGCTGCAAAATCCTCTGGTAATTGCAGTTGTGCGATATGCTCAGTCTTCAGCAATGGAAGAATGGGCTGAGAATAGGCAGGACAAGAGTGAGAGACACTGGCTGGAGACTCGAGTTTGCAGAAGTTTTGCAGCCAAAACTCCTGAGTGAAGCAATGCATTGGAAGGAAGGGCTGCATGGGCAGGCTGGGGGTGGTTCTTTGCCTTTGGAGGCTGAGGATCTTCTCTGACGCCTTTTCCCCTCCCGGGATGATTTAATTCAGGTTTGAGCAAGTAATGTCAGTGCCCAGACTCATGTTCAGACTCATGTCCAAATCATTCTCAACCACTCTGATGAACTGTTTGTGTGTAAAATGACAGGCTGGGAGCTCTGCCTTGTAGTACGTTATTAGAACGGAAGGGAGTGTCCCCTGCTTTCAAGAAGAGAGAGGCTTCCTTCATGTTTTACTCATCACTGAAGATTTATTGCATCTAAAGAAATGCTTTTTCTTCTTAGGCTTCAGCTCTGGAAAACTACAATGTTACATTTTCAATGCCAATTTAGTTCTTGTGGTGTACAGGTTAATAGAACAACTCTGTTAGGGACATCTCTCTGCAAGAAGTAGTACTAATTTGAAAAACTTGGAATAAATCTTGCTTAAGTTTTATTTCCTTTTAGGATAAAAAAGTGCTAAATGTATATAAAAAGGCAGAAATCCCACATGTAATGCTTATATATAATTTGGATGAATGACAATAGTATGAGTTAACTGGATGCTTGCTTTTGAAAGATAATAGAATTGTGCTTCTTGCAAATTAGGTAATAGAAATGTGATTAAGGAGCTACTGCAGTTTAAAACAGCCTTCTTGCTACAATAAGAAAGAGAAAACAAAACTTTTTGCTTGGTTTCATTTTACTGGGTTAATCAGCAATTAGAAAGTTGAAAACAAGTTAGTACCCAGCTCTGTACCTATCCTGGGAGTACAGCTGAGCACTCAGAGTACACCAGACTCATTTTTATTACCAGAGGAAGAAAATTGTAGCGATAAGATGTTCTTTACTGGAGGCAAAATCACGATTTGTTGCTGCATCTCTGTGTCTAGTCCTGGTCTCAGTGCTGCCCCCTTTCCCAGGCATCTGGCATTCAGTGATTTGTAAGTTTCAATTAAGTCACGATAAAAAATGAGTAGCTTGAGGGCACTGGTTTATTACTGGTATCCAACTCTGTTTTCATTTACTAAATGACATTCTGAAAGCTTCTATTCTGAACGTAATCACCTTAGGGTATGCACTGAGCACAGCCCTGGATGATTCAATTATTTCTGAATGCTCTTCTGTCCCCAGAATGTAGGCCTTCGCACATTAGCAGCATGTTTAGTGTTTCACAGTTGTTCTCCTTGCACTCATCAGGATTTTCCCAGGAACAGGCTGGAAGTATACAACTTGCTGCTGCTTCTTGAAAGCATGTTACCCTTATGTCTCTCCTCAAAGTAGCTGACTTCTCCAGATGAGTGTGTTAAAGCTGACGGATATATTTTTTTGTTCTGTTCCTTTACAACTGTGCTTTCCCCATACTGTTAATGAAACCTTTGCATACCTCTCATAAAGCTAAATTACAGAAATTTATAGGACACTCTTCGTCCACATGAATTATCAAACAAAAGTACAGTTTCCACAAAGTTTTCTGGGAAGCTGCTGTAGGGAATCATAATCACCATCTGCATGTGCCCTGTTTCCAAAACTGTCCCATATTCTGCAGGACAAAAACAGTCCAGACCAAGAGGTGAACCATGAACCTCAGAACTGCCGCAAGTCTGCAATTCAGAGATCAGAGCTGTCAAAAAAATTGCAGAGCTGTGACAATAAGTTATATTGATGAGGAAAAAATGCTGAAAAGAAGGAACATGTCAAAGCCGACACATCTTTTCTGCAGGGATATCAGGAGTGAATGTGTTAACAAGTGCTGAACTTGAATATTTTTGATTTTGTACAATTTTCCAGATTTCAGTTCATTTCATAGGCAATTTTTTAGTAATGAGACAACAGTCACTGGCTGAACTGCCATGTATTTGAGGGTTTCCTCAGTCATTAGTGAAAATCAGAAACGTGCATGTTAGCTAAGTCCCTTATCAGTAGTTACCCAATGTAATTTTGTTCACTCCTCTCTCCTGACCCCGCTGTGGTTCCATTGCCAATAGTGTGCTGGCATATCCCATATCTCTGAATGGGCATTTCTCACTCCTGTCCAGTCTAGGTTCACATGCTCAAAATAAGTTTGAAGTCTTTTTGCCCTCTGCTTTGCTACTCAACACTTCAGCCACCTCAGCTGCTCCAGCTCAGTCCAAACATACACCAGAGCATTGCTGAGCACACTGGTATTTTAGTCACTCAGACTTAAACTCTCTCAGGACTTTCGTGGCTGGGAGATGTGATGGGCTTGAAACTTTTAGTAAAAGCTTGCCAGATTTGACGGTATTCCAGTGAACCAACATGTCTTTCAATATCTCAGCTGGTGGACTTCTGATGAAGCCAGAGTTGCCAAGGTCCCTTGAGCTGGTACAGAGTCAAGTTTCCAGATTCCCTGTGCCCTATTCAGGATCCTGGAAATCGTGGCAAAGGCTTTCATATGTGCAGCTCAAGGCACTTCTGTTCATCTGAGGGTCTCCTGAGTTCATGGACTCAAGATAAGTGACCTGAAAACACCTCAGAACTGCCAAGCTTGGAACTCATGACAGGTGCTGGCTGCTCCTGGTGTAGCTGTTGTCAGTGACCTGGGTTTTGGTTTGATACCAAAGAATGTGTCATTGCATCCTTGTCCTTCAGTTGGAAAATCTAGAGGCATTAGCAAAGGCCAGAGCCAAGCACTCTTTTCCTGATCTTTCTTAGAAGTGAATATGTTAGAATTTAGTTTTGGAGGAAAATTTAGAAAAATCAGTTTTGATCCTGCAGAAAATGCAACTGAATTTCTGTATCTCCTGCACGTGGCAAGCAGTGCAGACACATACCTTCCCAGCTGCTCAACAATCCCAGAGCAAATCTGGAAGAATGTGAGAAATAATCACAGTGTTCAAGAGCCTCAGGAGCAACAAAAGCTTACAGAATGTGGAAGCAGAGATGGCCTTACTGAAGACCAGAAAATCCATCTTTTTTTTTATCACTTCAAAATAGATTTTTATTTATAAAAGAACATGATTGACATACTAATTCTGAAAGGATGGCTGTTTGCATCCACTCAAGCTTGGCAAACAAAACTGTATTACAGCTTAACTTCTATTGCTTCTGTAGTGCATGTGCTGTTGCAAAAAAAAAATGGAATACGAGAAGAAGTCAAGGCATAAAATATGAATTGAGGCTTTGTGAAGGCATTGTTAAAATCTTGCCATCTGTGAAGGGATGAGGTTTAATATTTCTTCCATCTGCAATTCAATGAACTTGTACCAATGCAAATCTGATTAAATCGAAGGGTTAGTCACTTCCAATTATTTTTATTAATGACGACAGATATAATCACTGTAAACATAGCGTTTCTGACACTTAATAGAAAGGTTTGACCTCATAAAGCTTAAACCCATTAGTTCATTTAGCCTGGCCTCCTGTCTATCTAATGGCTTGTGTTGAAAAGAGAATTTGGTTGTTTGGCTTCCCAGAAATTCACCCTGTATTGATTAGGAGACAAAAAAAGAAATACAATGTATGAAAATCATATGCTTACTTCTAAATTGAATTTGTCTGTCCTCACATTTCAGACATTCTTCTTGTGCTTTCTTTCTGGAATGAAGAGACTTTCACTGTCAGATATCAGTGCATTCTGATAGAACTATTTATCAAGTTTGGGGTTTTTTAGATAGGCGAAATTACTGCTTCTCACTGTGCTCTTACTTTGTCCAATACTTAAACAATTCCTGTAGCTGTTTTTTGAAAACACTCAATTTTTTTTTAAAAAAAGGATGTCAAACCTGTCCCCAGCATCCTTGCCTGTTTATTACTTCCCCGACATATCCTTAGGGATCAAATTACACAGCATTTTTTCCACAGCTATTTCTTCACCCAGACCATTTTGGTATCAATGACTTCATGGTCACATCATCTTTTCAGAGGATTCAGTCACTCACCTGAAGAAGGAATGAGTTTTACCTCCTAAGGGCAGGGGCTCTTTGGCTGGATGGAGGGCAGATGAGTGTAGGAAATTTTTTGATTATAGGGAAGAAAATTTATTCTAAGGAAAGCTTTAAAATCCCTTTGTGGTTATGCTGGGGCAGTATTTTGGATTTTGAGGTTGGCAGTTCAGCAGTGCTGAAATGGAGGAGCAGGATGGCTTTTGTGTGGGAGGTGAGCAGCATGTGCCTCCTGCTTGCTGGGATGGTATCCTGAGGGGTTTATTGCTCATAGTATGGATACACAGTGATACTGCCCTGATACTGCTTCCATCATATTTTCAGTATGTTTCTAGTAACTCCCCTGAAAAAAAGGGGCATTTTAGGTTGAAAATCTCTTTCACATACATTCTAGTCAGAGTCAGCCTGTTGAAAATCCATTTAAAGAGCAAATCATGGGCCTCTGAAAAGAGACACAGGAAAGCCTTAAAAGCATGAAATTCAGTGATTTGGAATAAAGGAAGCTTAAAACAGACAACATCTGTTGTTTTCAATCCCATGGGATTTTCTGCGGTTTTTTTTTCCCCAAATCCTAGCCCTTAATGAAGAGCAATGTCAGATTTAGAAAGGAAAAAAAATGGTTTATACAAAATTAGAAATGTGTCTGGAAATCTGAAATCCTTGAGTATCTAAGCCAGCGTCTGCTCCAGATCTGTCTTTGCTAATGGAGAGAGGTCCAAGTATTGTGTCATCACAACAGTTTACAAGTGCTACCATATACTTAATCAGTCTACAATGGGGTAAATATTTGCTGGAGAAACAGAATTTCAATTTAGTTTTTAATGGCCAAAACCGGATGCAGAATTGGACCCAGAGGCTAAGTGGAATTGCCATTGCATATACAATAGCAGAAGCTACTAAAATAGTTGTGGGATCACATAATTTCAGGGAAATGCAAAATGTTTCAAAGAATCAGCAGGGTTATTAAGATATTGCTAGAAATAGTTTTTTCAAGACAACAGGTTTTTTATACTAAATTTCAGCATACTAAATAGATGCATATGTAAATCACCTTCTTTCAAAATAACTTCTGATATAAACTTCGTTTTCTTAAAGTTTTGGAAAACTTTAAAGCAGTTCTGAGATACTGAATCAACATACCAATGTCTTAATAATATCATAGCTGGCACTGCAGAACTCTTCAAGTATCCTGTGGTTTCTACTTTTTCTGTTAGAAAAGGAAGTGTAAAGGAAAGGAATCTGAAAATACCTACAACACACTTTCTGTTGCTGCAGGTATGGGAGTAGCCTTTTGGTGGTATAAGCTCGCCACATGCATTGACATATTTTTGTACATTGTGCCATGAAGCTAGACAAGGAAATTGCTGAATTATATCATGATCTCTAAACAAACTGACCTGCTATGCAGATTTCTGGCTTAAGAGAAGAATTAAGTTGATTGTGCGAAATAAACCTGAGCTTTTTGCCACAAGTACATCCCTGAAAATTTAAATTCCATCCTGCTTGTGAGTAAAAGTTCTTACACCCTTAACTCTGTGAGGGAAACCAAGGAAAAATCTTTGGATGCCTTGTTAGCAGTTATCTTGCCTGGTGGGATCTGTCTCTTAAGTTATCGCTATTGCTTGCTCAGCAAGTTGCACTGATCACGAGTGCCACCAAGCCAACAGCCCTTCCTCGGCTGAAAATCCAATTACCATCCTTTTTTTCATCACATATCTTGCCCGTGTCATCTGTTGCTGTTGCAGCCTTTTGGCTGGTCTTCAGAGTGCAGCCCAATTGCAGTTACCTTCTCGTGCAAGGCTTTGGCAAATCTGGCATGTTGACTCTCCCTGCCGGCTGCCTTGACATCCACACTTCACTTGCCCTTGTTCACCCATTCGCAAAGACCTGTAAACTGCAGGTCGTGTTAACCTTGGGGAGCCTTCACTGTTTGCTGTCCAGAGGAACACAGCTGGGCTGCTGAAACTCCTATGTCCCAGGGAAAAAGATATTGAAGGATGACTTCATGGCCTTCTCCGAGCTGGTGGAGCCATTGCATTTCACTCCCTGGACACATGCAGGAAGGGCCATGCAAGAGAGCTCTTTGCTCATAGCCTCCCTCTGCCCCCCAGTAATTATAGTCTTGTTTGCCAAGCCAAATGAAGAGCTGGCAGGGTGAAATACACGTGGTGCTAAGCAAGTCCTTCCCTTTGCACATATGTATTGTTACATGCATATAGCAATAATTCTAATTTGTCCATGAGCTGCACTGAGGAGTGCTTTCAAGAGCTCCTTCACAGAGTCTTTACAAGCAGCATGTGTATGGAAAGAATTCAACAGCTCTGGAGTGCATCACAGATACGTTTGTTAAAGCAGTGTGTGTATGGTGCTTTTTGTAAGTGGACTATAAAGTAATGAAAAACTTAGTCATGTAACTTCAGCTTTGATTTCCATTCTCATTAATGCTGCTACCACATCTCTGATACAGCTGACTTGCAGTGGTACAAGGGAGGATTAGCTTGATTCCTAGCTTTATTAATGATGCTGATACAATTATTTTATTAAGGTTCTTGTTATTTTTGCTTATCTTGGACTGCTCTGAGAGTTTCTTATGCAAGTTAAAAGAAGGGGCGTGAACTCTGTGGTAAATCCACTGACTCAGTTTAATATTGACAGCTTTATCTGGACTTAAGCCACTGTATGTAGGATCCAAATCTGAGCTGACTTCTGACTGTGAGCACGTAGGAATTTTTTTTTTCTTTTTTTTTTTTTCTGAACTTGGTAGTGTTTCAATGTTTGCAGTAGTCTAGTAAGTCTAGATGTTTTAAGGTTCATTCACTGTGTGAGCTGACCATCTGCTCTCAGTAATTGCAAATTGACTTCCAGTATTAATGAACTGTTCCTGTGTTCTTGCATTTCTCTGAAATGCCTCCGGCAACTGTTCCTTCCTCACATGGAAAAGTCACAGCAGCTGTGGGATTCACAAGGACCTCAGTGCTTGTCTCTTGCTACACTTCTGGCAGCAAACCGCAAAGTGCAAATAACTTTTCTAACTGCCTAATAACTGCAAACCCATTAAGTGTAAATTCTGTGACACCAGAAAAAAAACCAAACCACTTGCTTTAAAAGAGCCCTAATGGGATTACAGACTGTATGAACACCTGGGATTGCTCTCAGGGCCGCCCAACTGGAACATGTTAGAGATAAGGACCCAGCTTTTCCTTCAGTGTTGGCCAGAGGGACTGCAAGCTGCCCAGTGGAGCTGGGGCTGGAAGCCTGACATGGGGATATGCTTCCACATCTCCAGGCACCCACCTCCCTCATAGTTGCCTTCATAAAGTGGAAGAACACTCATGCTACTTCCACATTTTTCTTTCACTAGCAAACCAACAGACTTCTGCTTTCTTAACAAAAAAAGTATTGTCTTCATGAATGCAGCCAGATCTGTCTTAAATTTGTTTATCCACCTTTAATAAAGGACCAGTCCCAGCAAGAGCCCCAGACAGTGTTTTGCAGACTGCTCCCAGCACACGGGTTTGGTGTGCAGGGTGTGCTGCACCCTGCACAAACTGTGTGCTGGTCTCCTCCTGCTCTGGAGCTGCAGTCACAGCATGAGCTCTGCTGTGGCATCCCTGCGCACTGCATCGGGACAAGCCAGGCGCCACAGCCCAAGGATCCCCATCACGCCGTGCTGGGAGGGCTGTCTGCCTCAGCCCACCAGGGCAAGGGGCATCAACCCAAACACTGTCTCCTGCACTGAGGTACTTACCAACAGCTACCACTAAATATCCTTATGAAATGCAAAAGCCAAAATCCTCTTCTTTCACACCGAACAGCCCGAGTTGTACACTTGGACACAAAATACCTACTAGTTTCTTGTAAAATGGCCATCCAAGGACACAGTGGTACTCACATTTTTCATCATACCTTAATGCTTTTCACTTGTCTGACTATCAACCAGAAAGTACTTAAACCCACATTCCCCAGTCTCAGTAGAATGTTTCACCACAAGGTTGCCAAGTACTTGAGAGCAATACAAGAGAAATAAATATACATTTTTACTAAGGTCATTGGTTTTTATTGGGCTGTCCTGAAATTTCATTTTAGGAATTGTGCGACATTTATGCTATTTAATGATCTGTGGCACAAGTGTGGAACATGACAGAGGTTACAGAAGACACAAAAGTATTTAACTAATCCAGATGGTAGAACATAAAGGAACTTAAACAGGACATAATTTAGCTAGGTGTATGCACAGCACAATGGCAGATGAAATTCAGCATTGCAAAAAGCAGGGCAATCAGTAGCTGTGAAGAATAATCTGATCTACATTGACCCTTTATAGTTTTCTAGATAACCTGTCACAAGCTTGCAAGAAGACATTTAGATGTGATTTCCAGCCTTAGGCTCTGCAGGGGCCATGTTCCTGTGCCTCCTGTGGAAGTCCAGGTTTGATGTACTCCCTTAGAGCAGAGCTCTGGGCAGACCTCCTCTCCTAATTTTCATCTGTTTCCCTGTGTCCCTCACGGAGGGGTAGGATATAATCTCTGAATAACCAGTGAAGCCCTGTTTGGAGTTAAATTGGAGGAACTGAGTATTGCTTCTTTATGTTATGCTACCCCTATGTGTTTCTCAGCATACTGTGAAACACCCTCGGATTTCTTCCCCGAAAACCAGCCTCCACGTTGTTTTTCTGCGCACACGTGTTTGTTGCTGCAGTTGTCCAGCACACTCTGCTCATTACATCCCCCTCACGCTTGGCATCCTTTCTGTTGACTGCTGCAGCTTGCCAGGCTCCAATGAATGAGCGATGTTCAAAAGGCACAATTGATCTTAAAAGAGGCCCATTAAAGTTGGCTACTCATTGTTTACTTTGGGCTTGTCACAGAGGAGTAGCTTCCCTCCAGCCAGCCGTAGCTTCTTCTCCTCCCCGTCTTCCTGATCATCCTCCTCATCCATCTCCTCCTCAAGTTTCCAGTGGTAGGTGAGCAGAGCTGTCTACCCACAGCAGGTCCTACTGCTCCCACCAGCCTGCCAGGACTGGGATGCCTCGCTGCACTAAGGAAGTGTTAAGATTTTAATGTCGGAAGAAAATATGTCTCATTTTTGGTGCTTCCCATTCCTCATGTCCTCGCCACTGGATTCCGACAGCCGGGACCAGGGCAGGCGTAAGGGCTTCACGGCCTCTAGTGGGCAGCGGCCAGAGCTGCAGGGCTTTCCAGCCACGACCATGGAAAACTGTGTTTTCTGTAAATGGGTACATGTTTACCCTGGTTTCCTATGGAAACAAGGCTTGTGCAAACACTCCCTCTGTGTGCGCTGTCTCCACGCCCTCGGCAGCTCCGGAGCCTGATTTCAGGCTGATTTGACGAAGGTGCGGAGATTTCACAACCAGTGCCTCCAGCGTTTGTGTCAATAGGTGTGCCTGTGTCAAGGAGGAACTTTAATGCATTTTCTAACAGCAAGACTATTATTGTACAACTTCACACGGTACAAAAATTACAGCATCGGAGAGAGTTTGCATGTATGGGAAAAGCTGCTTTGAAATCCCTTGCGAATCACATTTGTACATGTGCCCATAGAAATCCTGACCCTTAATTTTGCTTGATAATTTGGTTGTCGTAGACTTTAAAAACATGTCTTTTCCATGACACTGTCAGGTAGTCCTGCTGGGAAGCGAGAGGGGAGACTCTCCAGGTTGCTGGTACTGCCCAGACCGTCACAGCACACTGCTTTGTTCCTTATAAACCTAAACTGGTGCTTGAAAGATCCAAATCTCGTATTTTCTTTCTGGTTTTAGCTTCCCTATTTAGAATGGTTTATAACAGCAGTCATTAAATATAGCAACTAAAAATGAAGCTCAGAGACAGATTCTTCATCAGAGTTCAGAGAAGCAGTTTCCATAAATCAGTAAGAACAAAGGAATTAATTAGATTAAAACTTTCCTGCACAATGGCTGCATATTTGATACCTTTTCTTCTCCTTATTTTTGTTTGGCTGTATTAAAGATGGGAGAAAAGATATGGCTGGACTGCAGGCTTACTTTGGGTTAATCCAACAAAACAAGCAGTCCTTCAAGTGAAAAAATGGAAATGTGTTGTCTCCTTCATCATGTCTCGCTTCTTGCAACATTTTTGTTTGAAAACCTCTTATTTTATATATTTTATTATATAAAATATTTTTAAAATATTTTTTAATATAGTGAAATGGATTTAGATTGAAGTTGTAGGAAGTTGAGCTGTAAGTGTACCTGAAGTGGTTAAGATGGGAGTTTTCATTTCAGAAGCACTTATTTCTCATGTGTTGCAAACACTTGACATGACAGAATTACTGGTAATGACTTTTCTGAGTTCATACCACAAATGCCAAGCCTGCAAAGACTGAAAATGACTCACATGGAACCATTCCGTTTTGTCCTTGGATACAGAGAATCTCACAGAGTTTTTTTTTACCCTCTCATTTTTCCTATAAGTGATTTTTGAAAACAAAACCACAGTGTGGCCTTTTCGTGCTAGGAAGTCTTTGTTGCTTCTGCCAAGAGAGTTAGAGGAGGACAGGGCCAAGTGTGGCATCATTCACCAAGTGTGGTACGCAGAAATATGTCTAATTGGGACCATCTTAGGAGGTAGTAGAATATTGTAAGCTAAATAAAATCTTACTGTCTCTGACTCTTCTGAAAGATCCTTTCTTTCTGTTCCCTTGTACTAATGCTCTTCATTTCTAAAACCCAGTAGTGGCCTCTGCCTTGGCTGCATTGGTTGTAAATGATAGTCTCACATGTCTGGGTACCTTCCCAGCACTGACATACATAATCAAGTTCCTTATATCAAATCTCACTTTGCAGGAAATTACTTTGGGAGAATCCATCATCTTCTTTGCCCAAAGCTGCATAATGTACTGCCAGTTTTTGTTTTTATTTCATTTTTTCCTCCTCTGTAAATCATGCTAAAAGATCGTAAGGATAATGTTAATAGAAATATGATTAGTAAAGTTTTTTGTGCATGTGTGTGTTGAAAGAAAATGAATTTGTCAATAGCGTAACTGACCAAAGAACCAAAGGTTAGTTTTTTGGATTTCTGAAAGGTCAGGAAGGCAACGTTTCATACCTCAATCACGCTGACTTTTGCTCAAAAAGAATCTTTGCATGTTTAAAAAATAAATTTAATATCATGAAATAGTCACCAACCAGACTCATTTCTTTTCTCTTCAGTCAGTGTGAGGATGGGAGGATCACATACTGAGAGGCACTGCTAACATGGAGAATTCGTGCCCGTTCCCCTAAGTGCTTGTTCAGAATAAACCTCTGATATCTTGATTACAGCCTGTTAAGCTCCAGAGCAGTTCCTCAGCTGAGCTGTCAGCATGTAAGCATTTATTTCTGCTGATGTTTGAGGCAAGGCCGTGCAGAAAAGCTTTGTCTTTCCCTCTTGGTCAGGGGCAATTTTCTCCTGTGATAAGAAGTACTGTTCTTAATTTTAACAAATCCCACCTTAAAATTGCTGGGAAATGCATGATGCTCTGTGAGAGGTATGTGTGAAGTTGGTTTTATTGCAAGAGGTCTTATGTATATGGATGTATTGTGAAAACTTCATGTTTTCAGTGGAAGTGAAAGAAGAGGTGCTGGAACATTTGTTTCCTCCCAAGCTCCAGTCTGCAGTAGTAGAGGTAGTAAAAAACTTGTACCAAGAGAGCTGCTTTGTGCAGAACTCTGCTTGGCTGTTTTCATAAGTATGGCTATGAATTTTTGCATGTCAATGTAAGAACTGAGTTGTCATAGGGTATTTAAGGCCTAACATCCTTCACTCAACAAACACACTTTCTATGAAGGGGCTTTCGGATGCTGGGAGTGTTCTGGCCATAATTTAAAAATTTCTGCATTTAGATGCTGTTATTTATTTCTGATCTGGAAATGTATTTTGGTCAGGCCTTAAGAAAATCAGTATCAGTAGCACATCAACTTTGAGATGCCATATAATCCTATGGAATTACCTTGATATATTTGACATAGTCTCAGATCCTACTTGTTCATAAAGAGATGTTTGGGAAGACAGCAGTCTAGTCAGATAAATACCAGAAATAGTCACAGACCTGGCATTGAGATATGATGGTGATAAATCTGCACTTAGGGCTGTGACACAGTCAGCTACCTTTACTACAGCTGCTGTGAGAGACACGAAATTTCATCCTGGGCAGTGACCATACCTGTTACAGAAACTTCAGCAGTCCCACTAGAGCAGCATTTGGAAGGAGGCCCTTGAAGCCTAGGCAGTACAGGATGTGTTCTTGGCTTTTTACTGCTCCCCAAGCCAGTGGTACTCTAGCACTTGGCTGGGTATTTGTGGAACACTCTGTTTCCATATGTATTAGTGCTCGAAACCATTAAGTGTTCCACAGCTCTTTTACAAGAGGAGTAATTACATCCTGTTGGCAGAAATTACTCCCGCTGTTTAATTTGGAAACCATATTCTTCGCTTCCAGTCTCGTGTTGTTACACAGCAAAGGGTGGCTGCATTTTTCTGCCCAGGGTGGTGGCACTTCTCTCTGACATGTGCATGGGGGATGATAGCAATGGTGATGCTGCCCCTCAGGATGACATTTCAGGTTCATCTGTGACTGAGTTAATTTTAAATAGTGCAGGCATATAGCTTCAGAAATCCAACTTTTATTCACAGCAACAAAAATATCTTTTCTAGCTCTCATTTCCCTGCACAAGGGATGCTGGGCCAGCCCCTGGGTGCATTGGGTCTTGAGGCAAATGCTGATGCTGAACTTTTCTCTCTTACTCTGTCCTTTTAAAGCCTTTTATGTACAGAAGGCAACTAGCACTGCAGATGATTATTGTCTGCTAATGGTGTTTTTAATTACTGATTTTCAGGACACCAAATTAACTTTCTGCTGAAAACAAGAATTTTTTTCTTCCCTTGAAGCAAGCCCGTGATTCAAATTTTAATATAAACTTTTTAAAGTTTTGACTCATGCAGCAATCCCAAGAATTTTTATTTCTGAGCTCTTTGATGCATTTTAACATACTAATGAAATCCTGTGCCTCTGTCATCCACAAAGCAAACCTCATGTTAAGCAGGGCTTGCTGTCATTAAAGCATGGCAAGTGCCATTTTCAGGGCCTTTGAGATGCCTTGTCACACAGCATCCCCTTAGCGGGAGAGTACAGCCACACTTTCCCAGGCCCCAGCCTGTGGGAGCACAGGGGCGAGCAGGAGGTGCCATTGAATCAAGTGTGGCACTGCTCATCCTAGGGAAGGGAAAAATATTGGGAAACAGAGCTTGCTGAAGGGTGTTTGGAATCAGGATGGAATTTATCAGCTGATCAGTTCGATCAAACCAAAGGGAACTGCCTTGGGCTGGGCTCTGGGAGCTCCTGCTTGGCAGGGAGACAAGCGGGAGATCGGCAGCCCTTTGGTCGCATGATGAGTAAAGCAGAGAGGCGCTGCTTGGCTTTCATAAGTGGGAGCCAAGCTGTAGAGTCCAGAGTTGAAAAACATTTATGTTGGCTATTAAAGAGAATGCATGTGACACAGAGATACGCCATGTAAACTCCAGAGATTTTCCAGCAGGAGAAAGACTAAATGAGGACCAAGTATAAATGAGAGAGGTTTTTCTGAAAAGTAAGTTAGGTAATGCATGTTTTGATCCTTCAAAGAATGTGTTTGATATTAAAATGCAAAAGTGTATGGCTTTCTCATCAGGTGGAGGTAGCACAACTGTCCTACTTTACGTAACAGCCACAATAGTAAAAGAATGACAAATAGTTCAGGATCTCTTTGGGAAATGGCAGTCAGAGGTAAGAGCATCTACTGTATGAAGATCGCCCAGGAGAAAAATCCCCACTCAACATGTTATTATTTTAAATTTTCTGGTTTAGATAGGAAGTTTTCAATTTGCTTTTTTATTTTGATTTTGCCTTGAAATATCCATTTTGATACAGAGTTTCAAATAGTAATAACTTGGTATTATATTTCCTTTCCCCTTGTTTTCTTGCTGAAAGTGATGCAGCACTTGCTGAAAGTGTGCAGCACTGAAAGTGATGCACAGTTCCCTCATCTCTATAACTTTTCAAATCCCATAATCTTTAGGAGAAAATATGAGTGTGTTTGGAGGGGAAACCTGAAAACAAGGTTTGTCCATTCCTGGTAGCACAAAGTAAAAGCTTTGCCTGAAGTTCTGCTCCAGAATCTGCCAGGGTTAGCAGAGGACATGCAATAAGAAAGTGGGATAAAAGGAAGGGGGCATGCAGCAGGGCACTGGCTCCCTGTGCCCTTCCTCTGCAGGCAGCTCAGTTTGCAGTTTTACCGTGGTTATCAGTGGCGTGGTAGTGTGATTAGGGAACAGCAGCAGGAAATGCTGGCAGAATCTGGGAGGCTGGCAGTTGGGAGCAACAGAGGAGATCAAAGGCTCGAGTGTGTTTGCAGACCGGAGAATAATTGCAAGTCACTCCTGAAATGAGGGCTGGCAGTGCAGCCTGCCCATCAGCTCTGTCTGGCAGTGTATTCCCAAGGGAGAGGTGAGTACGTGGTGCAGGGGGGCACATCTGCAATGCTGCACTCAGTTCTCATTCCCCATGATCCAGCCCCCATTCAGTTTGCATTAGGGAATTTAGAAAAGTTGTTAGAGAGGAAATGGCTTGTTTTATCAAAGGAGACTGAAACAGGGCTGTGCTGTAGTCTCCAGGATCCAAGTATCTCCTGGCTGATCTTGTTGCCTTCAACTGGATGGTGAAAACTAATGCGGTAAACTTGAGCTGGAGGACCCAAGTGTATCTCAGCTGTGGAGAAGTTCCAGCTGAAAATGGGTGTCCAGACTATCAGAGAAGGAAGGCTGCAGAGCAGTGGTGTGGAGGATCTGTAGGCAGACACAAGTGCTTGTCTTCATAGATAAGCATCTTCATCTTGCCCATCTTTCCATCAGTGTCCTCATAGCTGCTGTTTCTTCTCAAAGAGCTCAAGGCTTTCCCACATCTGTCTAGTGTTTCATGCATTCTGTCTTAGCAAAGCAAAATATGACAGTAAGAAGAAATAATGTGTTCTTGAGTACCTTAGAGTTTTAAGATGCAAAATGCAAGGTTGTTAATAATTCTGTTTACCACATTATAGGCAAATAGACTACAGTCAGAGTGCCTTTAAACTGTTAAAGCTTTTCCCCAGACAGCCTCATGGTAGAAGGCTTGACATACTAAATATATACAACTCCTAAAAAGAGTTCGGGGCCAAGCAGGCGCAGCTATCCTGGTTGCATGGAGAAGTCTGAGCTCTTCTAATTACAAGTTATTGGGGGAAAATGGCAAGTAATTTATTGCTTCTCCTTCCCCTTCCCAGTGCAGTTATGGGGAGCTGACACCATTTGTGAGCTTGGTGTGCCAGAAGGGTCTTGGCAAATCTCACAACCATCTCCATGTGAGGGGGAAGTGAGGACTGCACAGCAGTAACAGGAGGAACTATCCTGCTGTCCTTCATCTCTGGGACATCTGTACTACCAACCAAGGAAGAGTCAGGGATCCCATTGCCAGGGAACACAGATGGACTCATGTTCACACTGCTTAGGAAGAAGTTGGTAGAAGTGGTCCAAAACAGGGACCAACAATGCAGGTGATTTTTTGCTGGGACCTGAGCTCATTCAATGGCCTTGGGTTCAGCCATACTGGGCTGCTGTAGGGCTGTGTTCACAATTAGCAAGTAATGTGGCCCAATAGAATATTTTCAGAGAGAAAAAGTCCTGATAAACCATCATCTTTGCTACCACATTTTGCTGCTTTATTGGGGATTTACTGTAGTTTGAGCCTGTGAACTGCTCACTAGTGGTAGCAGTGTATCTTCCCTTTCATCCCCAAAGAATTCAGTGCACTCTCTTGAGCTAAAGCACACGGAGGATGATGTAGAATAAATATATTTATTTCCACCTGCAGCAAACTTTTTTTCTTGTTATTCAAGTGATGGTCAACAATCTCAGAGAAAGAGCAAATCATGCCCTCTGTACATTTCTCCAGACATTAAACAAAATGCTCTATAAAAGTCCTTGGAAGATCTCCATCCACACAGTGCATGTCACACCATGGTATTGAGTCTTTAATCTCTTTGGAAACCTTTCCTAGAGATTCAAAATTCTGTTTTTATTCAAGTAGATATGTACTACTGATGGGTCTCATTTATGGATTTTCAAGTACACTTTAAAGGTCAAACAAGTAATTTTAATCGGTTATGTGGGGGTTTTTGACAGCTGATAAGTACTGAATGTACAACAGCACCTGGAAAGCAGATTTGCTATATTTACCATTACATATTTGGATTGGGTGCAGGGATAGTGCTTTGCCCACACTCATTTCACTCTCCATCATCAAATTACTGGCACTGATCAACCAGTGCATCCACAGGAGAGCACTGTCGTTGCAGCACTTCAGATCTGAGTCACAGCTTGGACAGGGGCCCAGGACCTGTGTCTTATGGCTGCTGGTTAAGAGAGTAGTAGCTGCATCAGAGTGGTGTTGTCCTTAGCTCAGAGCATGCCTGGCTACTTCATCCATACTGCTTTCTCCTAGGCTGCCAGGCTTGTATCCATTTGGAAATTAGTCTGGTGTGGTGGTTCTGAAATTCTTGTGTGCAGGTCACTCATGTCGTGGTGGTGGAGGTCACAAGGTGACAACTGTCCTCACTTACTGTCTGCAGAACTGAAAGCAAAGAAAATGAGAATATTTTCCCATTTCAGCAATATCGGCGATGGACTCGGAGCAAGGCTTGAGCTCGGGTTCTGTGACATCAGCTTCTATCACGTGGGCTAAAGGGCTGACTGCAGTGCTTATGGGAGCAGCAGTACCTTTGGGGATGAGCAGAAAGGCTGACCAGCCCCAGAATGAAACTGAGGAGATTCTTCAGCTTAGCGAAGAAAGACAGTCAAATTGGATTTGACAGAAGCACACAAAGTCATCTATCATGTGGAAAAAGTGAACTTGGGAGAATTGTGGGGCATGTAATGAAGTGGTTAGATAGTCAGAAAAAATAGACAAAAGTCCTTTTTTTGGTGTTTTTCCACTGCATTTTTGGAACATGGTAGGGTAGGGTGGAAGAGACTCAAAATGGGATGAGATCCACTCATAGAAGACTAGTGATGCAATAGTCCAGCTCCAGCAGCTGGCAGGAGAAGCCCACGGGGTCCCAGCTTGCTGGGAGTTGAGCAGCACACTTGGGGAAGAGCTGCTATTGCCACACGCTGCTCTTGCACATTTCCCCGATCGGAAACTTGAGGAGCTCTTCATTGAGCCTACAGCAGCAGCTCAGCTGCTCTCCAGTGTGGGCAGCAGTCAGGGGAACTCATGGGCTGCCAGGACATGTTAGTAAGGAAGGAGTTGGTTTTAGCCCTGGCAACACTTTCAGCTGGGATGCCGCTCTCACCATAGAAAAACCCCAGAGAGAACACCAGGATTTTGCAGCCCATTCAGACTGTATCCAGATCTGCCCAGTCATTTTGCATTTCCACAGCACAGTTTCTTAAGAAGAACTGGAGGGTGGAGGATTAGAACAATTAACAGTTTACAGAAACTCAGCTCTCTTTTGCTGTTTTCATGGGAACAAAGTTGGTAGCTCTGGTTTTATGGTACCACCTTGCTTTTATACTCCACGCTTTGTTAAACATTATAATGAACTCAGCGCTGTGTAGTGCACTTAGTGCTGTGCAGAAAGTAAAAATATTTCCTGCCCACACTTCAGAAGAGCTGCTGTGATGGCAAAGGCTCTTTCAAGCTTAGGGCTGCTAGCCTAAACAGTATGTACACTGGACTAGTCCATCAGAAAGCTCTGTACTGCAAATGTAAATTTATCTTCATAAGAATGACAAGCTTCTGTTCAAAGCACAGCTCTATATAAAGCAGTTCACTGAAGGAGTAGGTTTTACCATATTCCCCCCTGGAACAGAGAGGAGTTTTGTATTACATTAATCACCATCTAAGCCCTGAAGGTCACAATTATCTGGCCACTATTTTTCAGTATTAGTGATTTTAGTACATGATTAACTTTCATGTGTGCATCATTAAGATGAGGAATTGTTTTTGAAGTTTCAAATAGAGCAGCAGGTCTTAGCTGTAGTATTTGCCATACTTGCTCAGCCGCTCTTAAAAGCGATGATTTATAGAAAATCCAGCTGTGAGTTTTCGTTTCTTCAAGAGCAGGAGGCGGGACTAGAAACCAACCTAAAACCAAGCGGAGCATTGATCAGAGTAGAAATGATGTAGAGCACAGCTCGCAGACAACAGCTAAGCGTCGTGGAAGTATTAGCTGGCAGCGATAAGGAGGCGGAAGCAGAGCTCGGTGACAGAGGAGCCATCTGTCAGGAACTGGGAATCCGATTTCAAGAGAGCAGAAAATGAAATAAAGAAGAAAGTGATTTTGGTTCAGAGGTACAGTGGAGCCCAAGGATATCTGTGGACAGTAAGTTTTCTATACTGGATCAGGGATGTTTAATACAGCAGCTAATACTGTTTGAAAGGGCTTTTCAGCTTTGCAAACAGACATTAGTAGCTCCTGTATTAAATAGCTTTTACTTAAAGTTTTTATTTATTTTTAAGATGTAAATAAGCTTATCTGTTTGAGGTGGCTTGTTTAAAAACTTGTAAACAAACTTTAAAACTGCTGGTGTCCCTTACTTCAGAGGGTGTTATTTTGTTTAATAAGGTCATCTCCTGTTGAGGATAAGATTTGTTCGTAACCTTTCAGAAAAATATCTTAGAATAAAAGGCTGTTTTGGCTCCAGCTGCGAGGTGAAAAAGGGTAGGCAAGAATATTTTTTCTGGAAAGGGGAAAGGAGTTCCCACCCAAATAGATCTAAACTAACTGGAACTACAGTGTATAAACACCCCGGGGCTAAATCCTACCCTCAGTTACACTGATGTAAGTCAGATTTAAGTCTACTGTAGTTAATAAAATTACTCCTGATTTAATTAAGGATAGAATTTGGTTGCACATTTCTTAATAACGAAAAAGTCCCATGGTTCTTTCCAAAGTGCATTTTATGTTAACAGATTATTAAGGGCTTGCTTGAAAATATGTTAAAATTAATTGAAGACTCACACTGTGATGCATCTTTTGTCATATACTTGTATGCTTCTTTGAAATTAGCACAAAAGCCAGCATGAGATATTGTAAGCAATCCTATTATTTCTTGTTAGCAGGCTCTCAGATAAGGTTTGCATTGCTCATGATTTCATGCTCGTTTCACTTCAGTGGCTTGTATTTGGGGTGATTTGCTTTAATCCTAAAAAGGTTTGTGGAGCTCCAGCTGGGAGCGATAAGGCGATATTATCTGTAGTAGAAAAGTGTCAAAGTTCTGTACAAGATCCCAGACTGTCTGATTGGGAGTGAAACTGTTCTATTACAAATTGTACAGAAAAATTACTCTCGTTGCTGTGGTTTTAGTGTACGAGTTAGAAGCAGAAGCATTGGCTGCTGACTGAGAAAAAAAAACAACAAGTAAAATCCACTCACTATTATGGCCCAATATGGTTGACAAAACACTGTAGCATGTGTGGGAAAATGGCTTCAGTCCAATGTCTGGAACCATTTATCTTCTGGTAGAGTCTGGAAGATGACTGTTTTATGTATTTTACAGAAATCCCTGCTGATTGATTTCATTTACTTAGGAGGAGGGGTCACAGTGACTGATGGCAGGGACAACTGTGGCAAAAAGTGGATTCTTTGCATTATCCTGACATCCTGTTCTGGTTGGGGTTATTGGTACCTTTTGAAGGCACCAGACCATCCTGGGCATGTCTTACTGCTACATTTACTACTGCACTCAGACAGAAGTTTGCTGCTTCTTTCTGGGTCTCAGCAAGCTGACAATTGCAGGTTGTGCTTCCACTAGTGCCAGGCACATTTTGGAAATTATGATTTGCAGGGGTTTGGAGGGGAATGGACAGAAATGGGTACAGCTCTCTGTAACCTGCCAAAAGCTTGGCTGGTGGTGGGTGCTGTTACTGAAGAGGGAGGAAAGACGTTGTGAAAGGTCTGGAGGGAAAGTCTGTTTTCATTGTGTGAGGCTTGCAGAAACAGCTTGTCCCTCTTTAGCACGAGATTGTATGCGAGGGTGATGATACTGTTTTTTTCTGACGTTTGTTGCTAAAATAGCCACAATTCCTGGCATTTCTTTATTTATATGGAATAAAGAGCTTGCCAAGCGCATTAGAAACAACAGGGATATGCTGTACATCAGGGTTATTCATTTATCTCTCTGTTATTTTTATGTGTGCTCTGATGGCCTGTCTGTCAAGGTGTTTGCCTTCAAATCAATTCGGCTCACGTCATGGCATGACAGTCACTTGTTATATACCAGGCATGTCTACAGGCATTTGCTTTCATGTTGCAGGGAATGAGTGCCAAGATTTTCGTATGATGAAACAAAACAGTGGAGGATATGTTTCCTAGTCAGTAAGTACACTGTTACTGTGTTGTTTAACAAAAATGGAGAGGAAAATGGATTTTTCAATTGACAACACTATTTCATTTGGTACCCTTTAGGCTCTTCACAGGGTCCTCTACTAATGGTTGCAATGCCAAGTCCAGTGCAGGATCACACAACAAACCTGGAGAAAGGGAAACTTATTGTGTGTCCCCCATTACATCCAGTTTCCCAGACACAACCACTTAGTACAGTCAAGACATTTTTCATTGACAGAGAGAGAAAGAAAAAGAGAGAAAGAGAGAGAGAAAAGAGAGAAAGAGAGAAAAGAGAGAGAGAAAGAAAGAAAGAGAGAAGGAAAGAGAGAAAGAAAGAAAGAGAAGAGAGAGAAAGAGAGAAAGAGAGAAAGAAAGAGAAAGAAAGAGAGAGAAAGAAAGAGAGAGAAAGAAAGAAAGAAAGAGAGAGAAAGAAAGAAAGAAAGAAAAGAAAGAAAGAAGGAAAGAAAGAAAGAAAGAAAGAAAGAAAGAAAGAAAGAAAGAAAGAAAGAAAGAAAGAAAGAAAGAAAGAAAGAAAGAAAAGAAAGAAAGAAGGAAAGAAAGAAAGAAAGAAAGAAAGAAAGAAAGAAAGAAAGAAAGAAAGAAAGAAAGAAAAGAAAGAAAGAGTGTATCCTAACTGCTGAGGAAGTTTCCTTATTTACCAAGTATTTTTATCAGAGCAGTAGGAGCCGTTGAGCACTGTGCTTTTCCTGCATCCCAGGAATAAACTCAGCATCACTTCTCTTCTGGACAGCATCCTGTACAATTGCCATGCACTATCATTCAGCCCACTCAGGTCTCGCTGCTCCTCATGCCATCTTGATGTGCACTCATTTTCTGTCTCTGTGTGTTGAGGATGTGCATATGGTCAGACATTTTGGTTTTACTCATGTGTTAACCTCTGATTTGGATTTTTAAGTTTACAAGAATTTAGATTAATTGTAACCTTTTCTACTTTCTTAATTTCTTTCACTTCCTTTTCAAACACTATATGTTTTGGTTATCCTCCCACAGAACAGTTCCTTGTTGGCACTCTCCCAGATGCATAGCTGCTTTTGCTCTTCATTAATTTAGTTTGAGCCTTTCCTTCTTTTTGGTATATCTAACTCAAGAGGACAGTGGGTAGTGCCATGGGTTCCAGGGCAGGTTACCTTCCTTGGGTATGCCACTGAGCTGCCTGATGATCCAGAACAAATCTAGTGCCCCAGTTACTTTTTTAGATCTGTCTTTATCATGGGGTCCTTGATGCGGTCTCTCTTCCTTGAGAGAGAGTGCTGGTAAACTGATCCAGTGTAAGTCCAGTGTCTCCCTTTAATCTTGAATTTGGGAAGGAGGGGAAAAGAGTGGTCTAAGCTGATGCAAGCTTGTTTTTCCATTCAATGGGACTGCATTCTCCTAGTGATTTGGAGCACATTTGGGGACTTTTAGCCCCTGATCATTCCTCTTCTGTAAGGATTGGTAGGATGGTGTGGTCAGGCTCCTGCCATTTAGTCTGCTGCCCACACAGTCCCTACATTTTTATTAGTCAGCTCTTAAATCTCTTTATTACATGGAATCATTTTTCATGTGGCCACCACAAAGGTGCCTTCCTGAGTGTGCTAGTTCTTACAAATAAAATATCTCAGACCATATTTTAGACATGTTGCATATTATCCCATTTTTCAAACAAGTTTTGTCCATTTGTACTTTGTAATATAGCACGACAAGCATGGGGCGGGTGGTAGAACTACAGCTGCCTCTTGTTTTCTTATCAGATATTGATAAAAACAGTAAATTAGATTAAACAAAAAAAAAAAAGGAGCTCTGTAGGCTGTGGAACATTATGAAACCACCCACTGAATGTCTGCGCAAGACATACGGCAACAGCAAAGCTGTTATGAACTAAATGAGTTCAGAGTGGGGGCCAGCTGAACGCAATGCATATAAGTGATTTACTTACTCATTTATAACCCTAACCTAGAATCATGAGTGTTTGCTGTTCCGTAAAAAGGATGGCTTTATGTGACCCTTTAAAGCCTTCAGCATTAAGTGGCATTAAGTTGATGGCTACTTGTTTTGTACCTTCAGTGAAAATTATGCATAAATCAAGTAGGCTTTCCTTGTAATGTACTCATACTCTGCACAAGCAAAACTCCCACCCAAAACCAGTGATCAAACATGGTTTCTTGAACTCAGAAAGGTCACCTTGTAAAAAAATATGGAGGTATAATATTCAGGCCACCCAGGCAATTTTTTTTTTTGGCTAGGACATTACTTTAATTAAGTCATTGTAAGGTTAAAATAATAATAGGGCTCTGATGTAAGCAGATAAAAGACAGGGAATCTACATTAAATTCAGTTTCCATCCACCAAACACATCTAGAAGAGCTAAGCTCACTCACTGTTTAAAGAACATTTTGCACAGGGACAGACAGGATGGGCTGAGGTTGAGTCCTGAATGTTCTGTGGTTTATGTATTTAAATAAAGCCCGTAGCATTGTTTTTGTTCCTTAATTGCCTCTGGTTTGTTGATTTATTGATGCTTTTGAAGGCAAGTAGACTCAGTAAAACAGAATCATTCTGTGTCACATAAAATTTCCTCTTAAATCTGTGGACATTATAGACAAAAGGAAAGGATTGATGGTGGGAACTTCTGTGGAGATGGTCTTCCATCTACAGGCAAAACCGGTGGTAGATGTCTCTAAAAGGTGGAATTGAGTTACTGAATTGCAAATGAGTGGAAGGTCTTGTGAAATCACTAATTAGGGCTGTCTCTGTTCTTGAAATCTCCCAGTGCAGCCAAGAATTTGGGCAGAAGGTGCCTGGGAACCAGCAATCATGCAAAAGGGGTTGGTGGCTGGAGCATCTTCATTGTTACTGGGAGAAGTGATGCTGAACTTACTCATTCAGTGTGAAATGTCCCTTCCATTTGGGGGTGACGTTGTGGGAAATAGGAGCATTGCTTTAGTACTTATTATACAGGTTTTAAGCAGGAATGAAAACCACAAATGGGAGTCCTTTGCCAGCCATGAGCACTGATGCACCATTGAAAAGTCAGAACATGGTCTCAGCAGGCTTAGTTTCCGGGAAATACTTGGAGCTTGCACCTACTTTCTGCTGCCCGTGTCCTTGGGTCCCCCATTTCTGTAACTAAACTCCAATTCCAAAAAGAACCTATGCGTCTTCTTTTTCAGCACAGCAGAGCATAGCACTGAGGCATTGCTCCTTCTGTATCTCTCCTGCTTCTGTGCATCCCAGTCGGTACACCTGGAGCAGGGGATGGGCCCTCACTTGTCACAGAAGAAAGGTTCAGTAGACTCCTAGATGCACAGAATGGTTTGGGTTGGAAGAGGCCTTAAAGATCATCTAATTCCAAACTCCTGCCATGGGCAGAGATACCGTCCACTAGATCAGGTTGCTCAAAGCCCCACCCAACATGGCCTTGAGCACTTCCAGGGATGGGGCATCCACAACTTCTCTGGGCAGAAGATTTAGAAGATTTGTTCAGGAGATGTTTAGTTTGTCACATCCCTCCACCAGTGGCTAACGACCTGCATGAGCAGCTCTGTTGTATTAATTTGGTTTGCAAGAACATGCACACAGATAACCAGAAGTGAATGTGGTAGATTCAGGCGCAATGATGTGCACCTCTCTTGTGCTTCTGAGCCACTGAATTCAAAATGTAGATTTATGTTAATATTTAGCACTTCATAGTGCATTTAATCTCCATAGGCCTGCAGGAACATGTCTAATTTATACATCCAAATTAATAGAGGTAATCACTCAAAACAGTCAGTCTTTTCATCACTTAACCCAATGAGGAATGAAGACACTATTTTGTTTGGACTATAATTGCTTATACGTACCTGAAGATGCCATCCCATATTCTCAGTTCTTTGTGAAAACACCATGGGTTTGCCGTTACAGGCAGCTGAATAACGAGTTAGCTTCATTTTTTAACTGAACTGAAAATTAGAAGTCTGACCCAGATCTCAGTGGGATATCTCCAAAGGACTTTTTCAGTGAACTTAGATGCTAAATGAGCTAAAGCAGTTCATTTTTAAATTGTTTGAAAACCATCTTTCAGAAGATAGAGTCTTGAATGCCTGGTACTTATAATGAGCATGCTTGCAGACCTCTAAGGCAGCAGTCAAACATCCTCATGCTTCATATTATTTATTTATATTACATTTATATTGTCCACACGAACTTCCTGAGCAAATTCAATAGACAGCTATAGTTCTGCCTTGATTCCTCAGACCTGGTTGCTATGGCATCCAAGTTGGGAAAATATCTGCCAGCTCCAGGTGGCTGAGCACACAGATGGGTGAAACATGAGCAGTAATTTAGGGAGCCATGAGGTGGTGTCCTGCGACCAGAAGGTATTGTCCACGGTTTTTGCAAAAAGGGGCAAGGAGTTGTGAGCATTGCTGGGAAACCTGGGCTTTATTTAGTTACAGCGAAAGAAACTGCCTGTACCAGCAGCCTGTACAAGTACTGAGAGGTTCTGGTGGTAAGCTATGAAATAATTTAATGATCTGTTCGAATTAAACACAAAATCAGAGATTAGAGGGGGCTGGCTGGTATCACCTATAGTCATGCTCAATGACATCCCGCTCTGTGATTCGTTCCACTCAGCTCGCTCGGATTACAATAGTTGTCGAATAAGGCAGCAGAACTGAGCTTTCAGGTGAAAAACACATACAATGAGAATTGTAAGACCTGTGAAAAAAAAATCCTTTCTTATTTAGTCTTTGTACTCAAAACTTGTCCCTTGAAGTCTGCATAATATAATACAAATAGGATCTACGAATTCAATTTTTTAGTCTAAACTATCAGGATCAATATTCAAATGCTTTGTTGGAGTTTTAACTCCCATCCAATTGTCACTGTTTTAAATCACTTTTATAGCTAGAATAAATTTTCACTGAAATCAGGGGTTTTTTTGCAACATTTCTTTTCCAGTTTAAAAAAAGAATAAGAACAAAGACTACCAAACAAAATGCAACTTGTCTAAAATCTCATAAAAGCTCTTACACAAGAATCTATCAAGCCTGGGAAAATATGTGTTCTTTTGTAAAAACATGTTTTTCCTTGAAGTCATTGCTAGATTACAAAAGTTCACATAACATATTGGTATGTGTATGTGTTTATGTAAGACAGACCTCTGTATTTCACTTTCTGATGTCAGTGTTGCCTTGACAACTGTATTTTATTGATTAGTAGAATATATGTAATTTGGTTCAGAGCTGCATCATCTTACAAGGTCATTTTTCTTTGTGAGAAGTTGTTTCATTTTCTTATTCTGTGAGTAAAATTATTTTTCTTATATGAGAAATAACATTCTTTTGATCCTTTTGGGGGTGGTTCTGGGGCTGTACTCAAAACCCAACAGAGTTTGACAAATGCATGCTGATAAAGTCATTAAATACATTTCTACTGATACGTGCATTTCTTATTCAAGTTCTTTTACTGCATATGTTAAGCTAGTATCTAACCTGTAACTTCACTGGTTACCAACTGGAGATTCTATCCATGCAGTTCCAGTTGCTACAGACCTTCAGGGTGCTTTTCCTCCAGAGATCTGAAGTTCCAAATAGTAATGCTTCTCAGAATCTCTTTGAACTAAATATTATTATAGAATTTATTTGACACTTAGATAAGCCGTCATGCGAAAAACTTGCCCCAAAGAGTAAATAGTACTGAGAATAGCTCCTGAAATTGAACTCTTACACCCTTATTCTACCCATTGTGGGTTTGTCAGATCTGTGGATTGGTTCCTGACAGAGGACTGTATCATTTAGCAAACCGATTGTCCCATTGCCAGTCCTATTTCTGTGAGTGCTGGTCAGGTTTATGAGAAGTTTTGGTCCTGACCTGAAGAGCTTTCATTTTCACACAAACTGAGCAGGGGAGAGGATGGAAGGGGTAGGCAGGATGCTGTGTCTTTGTTCAGATGGTGCCATGTCCTGTTTATGTGGACAGCTGGAGGATTCACATAGTTAGGTTTACCAAATCTCCTCCTGCTTTGGTTTTCTCCTTTCCCCTGTGTTTATTTGTCTCATGGTTTATGAGTATCACAGGAGCCAAGAGCAGTTAGGGTGTGCAGTTTCCCGCATGAAATCAGACAGGGGAACGACAAGAAAAAAGTAAAGAGGCCAAGGAGAAGGAGGAGGAGTACAAATAATGGATGGGAAAGCAATGAAGTTCAGCCAGATGTTGATGTAAAAGCTGTCTTTTTTTTATGTAGAACTGAAAGCATAGCCATCCCTACAGTCCTAATATTAACAATTTACAAATTATAGCAGTGATTGTATTTGGATGTCATACAGAAGGTAAATGATGGGAATGGGTTGTCAACACACGTAGGAAAACAAGTCTGAAAATCTCTAGCACTTTCTTTAAATGTAATAGTTCCTGACGATTAAATATCCCATTGGTTGCTATCTAAATATTTATCTTCAGTTAAATTACAAGAAGTCCACAGTCAGAGAAAACCCACGCTCTTCTGTTCTCTGTTGTAAAGATTAAATTATGTTCTACTTTTGAAAAAACTCTTGGTTCTTGGGTCTCTTATTGTACTTTTCTGGATAATTTTGAAAAAAAGAAAGAGAATCTGCCATTGGTGGCAAGCAGGGACAAAGGCACTGTTACTAGATTGTGGTTTTGAAGGTTGTTTTCCGTGCTAAGTCAGTGGCCATAATGTGAAATAATGTTCTTAATCTTTTGGATTAAAACATTCAGCAAGAGGTCTTCCTAGCAACAAGGCCCCACCTAACACAGAGCCTCATTTTTTTGCAAGGATCCTGCAGTCTTACATGGATTTTCTGGGTCAGTCGCTGGCAGCAACAACACTAATTTATTCCAGATGAAAGTCAGGCCGACTATAATTAGCAATACCAGGGTATTTGTCTGAAAAATCAAGAAACACTGGCATTTGCTAGAGAGACCATGTGTCTGGTGGAGAACCCGGTCCATTTAATTCAAGATTTAAGCAGATGGTCCAGTCAATTTGTCATGACTGCTTAAATTCCTTGTACAGTCTTAGGAGAGCAGCAGCTGCTTACTGAAGGTCTGAGGAGGAAGATCTGTTCCCCCTCTCCATCCATCCATCCGTCCACCCACCAGAGGATGATTCAGTCTGCCTCATTCAAGTAAATACCTCTTCCACTGGGATTACAGAGGAACAATAGGAAATAAATGCTGGCAGCTCCATGCAGTTGGGTTTTACTCATTTGAAGATGGATGTGACTTATCTTCCTCTTGCATAATAGCCCAAGAATTAGAGCACTCCCCCCAGAGAGAGGCAGTCCTGGGCTCTACTTGTTCTAAGTGAGTTGAGCTCACATCTCCTACATTTAACTCAGAAGAGCTAAATTCCTCCCTTCGTAGGATGACCATCCGTAAGTCTCCGTGCTTTTGGTTTTTTATCCTTTCCTTTTCTGCCTGTCTGTGAGGACTGTAAGCTCTGTAGGGCACCAGCTAGTTTGTCATTAAACATTTGAGCATCACTGACTGTTGCAAGGTTCTGATTTTGGCTTTGTAATGAAATACAAATAATGGCAACAGTTGTGCAAATTTGTCTCTTTGCACCGCAAAAGTGCTGAGTAAAAGCTTTGTTCTTGTGAATGCATTACATATTTTTGGCTGGTATTGATAAAAGTTGGGCTTTGTACAGCCTTTCGTTGTGAAATGGTTTGTGAAACAGAGGATGGGTCTGCCAGGATGTTGGATTTGATGAGTGTTTAGGGAATTGCTGGTTGCTTGATGGTTTGATATGGCCATGATTATGTTCTCATTTTTGTTGTCTCTTGTAGAGACATTCATGGTGGAGCTTGGTAGATTAGTAGCACTGGGAAATACAATGGTCCAAGGCCCTTTCTTGCAAATTACTCTTTTAGGAGATTTTTTGGACCTAGGTGAGTATGTAGCTCAGGGCAGGAGTAAGCTGCAGAGCTCCTCCTCAGTGACACAGCCCCACAGTATCTTTTTCCCTTGGAGTTTCTAAAGAAGAAAGTGGTGGGAGGGAGGGACGGACAGGGCTGAGAGCAGTGTGAGGACATTGTGCTGTGGGGACATTATGTGGTCACTCCGCAACACTGGCGAAGAATGCAGCAGTGATGTGTTCCTCACATGAGTCATCCTGGAGCTGCCAAAAGTTGGAGCGGCCCATTGCCCAGTGATGACTAGTGCTTGACCTTTATTTCCATCTTAGAGATTATTGTAAAATTGTAATAAATTAATTTCTGCTTTCTGAGCGCTGACATCAGTGCAGCCTGGTTTCCTACGAATTTAGATTCCTTTCCCCCACTTCACTGAAAACAAGTCCTTCCCCTCCTTCATGTCACTTCCCAGATCTCTCTGACATCCCTTAAATATTTGCAAGAGAAGGGGTACAGACACTGATGCTGATGAAGAGTGTTGTGTACTCTGCAGCCAACTGACTGCTGCTTCTCAGCATGCATAGTGGGTCACCCCACAAATGCCTTTCCCTTACTGGAATGCTGATTTGTATACATTCTTCTACTCAGCACCAGCTTTTCTAAAATGTACTATCTTTAAGATATGGCTCCTCCTGTCAGATTCGACTGAAATTGGCCAGTAGATTCTGAAATTATTTTGGGAGGCAGGAGGGTGTCCCAGAGAGACAGATGGTATAAATTTTATTTCTTTAGGAAGCAGTTGTACAAATATGCTGTAATGCACGCAGAAATTAAAAGAATTATGAAGAAAATAGTAGGTGAAGTTCTGTGAGTTGTGTTGTGAAGGAAGATATAAAAGGAATACATTTTTAGATTTGCTGTAAATTTTTAAAATTATTATAATGAAAACTTTTTGAGCAATTCAACAATTGAGTTGCTCCTCCATCATAAGGAAACTGTGGGACTCACTCTTGCAGTTCATCCCTAATGTGTTCCAGCCCAGCCAGTGATGAATTTGGTCTGAACTTATCAAGCATAGCAAACACCTATACAGCTCACAGATAGTTAACATTACATCAGTACATTGCACCTATGAAGTGAGAGCTGTTTTGGTCATCTACGACTTTGCCACCTTTAAAAGTGGCAAACTATTAAAAGTACTATCAACTCTATGTGCCCATTTTATTAAATAACCTTTAAGAGATAGATAAAGTCAGAGTTGGAAGACCTGAGTCTGCTTTTTAGAAAAAGATTCTGGCTATGGTTAGGATCTAAGATTTTAGGAGAAACATAAGATCAGAAACTAATATTGTTTCTAAGTATTCCCACTTGTGCTACATGTTAAAGGAAACTGTCCCTAACTAGAAGTCCCTGTGAGTATTGTGAAAGCATGCACCTCTGATGTGCACAACAACAAGCTGTACAGATCACAGCTCGGAGTCAAGGTGGTTGCACAGTACTGTGTGCTGTTATTTCTTGGTGGCTAGTGCAGGTTTTTCCAGTACGAAATTATTGGAGGACATATCTGGCAGAATGGATCTAAATAACTTAAAAATTTTGTATATTTATGGATGAAACAATTACTAAATAAATATTAAATAAATAAAGGTAAAACCTCACAGCAAAGCTATTTATTATATTTCAGTTAGGGATCTTCCATCTTAACATTCCTGGGGTCTCATTTGTGATGCTGTCATTTCTCATTTTTTCATCTCCTGAAAGCAATATTTGCCTTAGGGGTATGGTATCATTGTGATAAAAATGAGCTGGTGCTACTGGTCTCATGGCTAATTGCTGTTCTTCAAGCAGCTCCCTTAGCATACAGCTCTTGAGGCTGCTTTGGAAGGGGCTTTGTGCTTACCACAGATGCTAATGCCCTGATGTCTTCCAAAATGATGGAGGAGAGCATTTTGCCGTTTTCGTTTCGAGGCATCATAAAGTCTTGGAGACTTTTGAGGCCAATTGCCAGATGTGATTAAAAATTAATGAAACAGAAAAATTGTACCTGATCGCCCTGACACACTTGAGTAACAGCTTTTTCTAAGACTACTTTTCTAAATGATTCTTTTTGCATCTGTATTTTTCTCTCGTCTGACCATAATGACTTCTTCCTAATCATTAAAAATGAAGAACAATAGTAGAGGACATTTGAGGATTTTTTTCATGCAGTTCCCTGCAAATTCTGGTTGGATTTTGTTCATTGCACATAAGATGAAGTATCAAGACAGACTGTAAACTGAAACGTGAAACTGAAGTATTAAGTGAGGAAGGAGATCTGCTGCTGTTTAGTGCTACAGGAGGTGTCTTTGGTAAAGCTCACACTCAGTCTGTGCAAGTTGAAACATTTTCAAAAAAAATCTGGTTTTTTGGGATAGGCCTACACTGCTTTTCTTCAAAGCCTGTCTGTGCTGCAAGAGAGACTAAATATCATCTTTTCTGTGTGCTATTACCTCAGCCTTCAAATATTCTAAAGGAGAGGAAGTAGAAAAGAGCAGGCAGTGAGGAGGAGTGCAGTCTCTGCATTGAAGCTTTAGAAGGTTATTGGGGAATATTAGTGCTCAGGCCCTGAGATTGAAGAAAAACAATGATTTGACAGCAAGTAATTAATTAATACTAATTAATGCTTCTTTACTACTTTATGTGTGGTGAGGATTGCAGACACAAGCTAAATGTAGAGACTTGGTTATACATAGATTTTGTTCTTCAAATTCTGTCAATCTTTTCAAACAGCTATAAATAAGCAAGTATATATTTGACTGAATATCTTTCTTTGCCAAAGCAGAGAAACACAGTCATCATTATCTGTGAAGTACTCACAAGGTTTTGAATGCAAAAGCTTTTAGGGCTAAATTCTGATATTTTTACTGATACTAAATAGGAATGTACTCTTCAGGTTATTTATTGGCAGTGAGAGTGTCTGGTGTTTGATAAAAATATTCACTGTGAAGAATTGTTTTGGAGAGGTATTTATCACTAAGATTATAATTTAGGGATTTTCTTTATTTGGAAGAACATACTCCTGGCTGGTCAGACACACTTTTTGTTCATTGTGCCCTGTGTGGGATAACCATGGGCTATTTGGAAGACCAGTATTTGCCTGACACAAATATTGCTCCCTTGAGAGTAGACTTTCATGATAATCTATCGCATTATCATGACATAAGTACGCACAGTTGCTCAGAGTCATTGCAGTTATGTAGTTCCCCCCAACAGGATACTGTTAAATAAACAATGTTATTTGAGGACTTGGCAATTCCCTCTTCCATGCTTCACCGGAAGTATATTCTTAGCTTTTCATTCACTGGTGTTTTTGCTTTCCTGGAATATGTTCTTCTGCCTTCCGAAACTCACAGTTGTGCGGACCTTTGATCCAAACAAATCTGTGGTAGTTTGGAGAGATCTGCACTTTAGTATTCATAAGAAGAAGTGAGGGTTAACAAACCTGGGCACTGCAGCTGAGGTTATCATCCAGCACCCCTTACACACAAAGCAGCATTGCATGAAATGGCACAATTTCTGTGAGCAGGGATGCAAATGGTGCTGAGATGCCAGCATGGCAGGAATGTAAGATACTGCTTGCAAGAAAAGAAGAGAAGTTTATGGGGTTTCTGCCAAATAGCTACAGGTGTGGCAATCCAGAGGCAGTTAAATGCAAGGTCTGGAAAAGTAAGCACTGCATTCCAGCCACACACTGCTCGAGTTAATGTCTCCTCCTCAGAACAGAGCTTGAACTGTCTCATCAAAACATCAACTCCAGCAAAGAGTTGTAAATTTGCCACCTAGCCGGTTTGAGACCAAAGCAACCTGTTTAGTCAGGTGTATCTCAGAAATTGTCCTGAATCCAGGATTCCTCTAAGGAAGAGTAAATATTAGTCCTGCAGGTTTTGACAGAGAGTGGATTAGATGAACTTTCACTCTCCACTTTAGCCTTATTTTCCATGGTTTATTTCAACTTCTTAGATGAAGTCTTTTTAAGATAAAACTGAGCATGGCCATCCTTGGGAGGAGAAAAAGCTGACTCTATTTATTTTATATTTTTTTTAACTGGTCATTTTACAGGATGTGGCTGCAGTTATTATCAGTCCCAGCACATGAGTCAGATGGTGGTATTATCAAGTTATTCCTTACTCTGTGTTTGCATAAGATCCAGTGAAGAAAATGTGACTGCCTTCACAGGCAATGGAGTTCAACATTTCCCTAAATTCAGTGACAGAGCACATGGAGGAATGAAATTTGACAGAGACTCACCGAAGTATCCTGAGCATTAGCAGGATAGCTGTGAAAACCAAGACAGTAGAAAACACAGTTGGAGAGCCAGAAAGAAAAGATACTTGTGAAAATAAAAGCGAAAAGGAGCCCAGGAGTAAGGAATTCTCCAGTTTTGTTGAAAATACAGGAGAGATGAAGGATGTGTGGTTCTTTTTCAGATTTGCTTCTTACGTAAATAGTACAATGCATGCCTTATGGCACAATCCAGCAAAGCAAGGATGGAAATAAATGTTAGACATATTTAGGTGCAGTGATTTCAATTACAAAAATCTGTTGAGAATCTTGATCAGGAAAACAACCTTATTCCTTCTTAAGATAGTGTGAAACTGCACAGTTGGACCCCTTACAGCAGGAGTTTAAATTTATCTTTTCTTCAGAAGAAAATTACTTTACATTTATCGTTTGATTGTGATCTAGGTTACAGGAATATACTGCTGTAAAAATATAGCATTACTGGAATTTTCCAAGTCCAAAAATAATTTAGTGTCCAAACACGTATTTTATCTGATTTATGGCTTCACAGCCATGTCTAAGCCAGTGCTGCCAAATAAAATTTTCTTTACTGTGATATGTATGCAGTTCTTTTTAAGGTATTTGGAATGATGTCTCATATTTAAATTAAGCAAAAGTTTCCTTCTAAAAATATTCAGCTATATTTATATTTTTAAAGTACAATTTCATCTTTTACATTTTAAAAGTGTAACTTCATTTCTTACAGTATCAGTGCTCAAATATATCTATGATATGCTTAACTAAATCAAGGACCCAATATATGCAAAAAACATGTAGTCATATCCTACAAGAGCGTTTTTTTTCTTAATATCATTGTGAATGTACTTTTCTGTACTTCAATAATTTACCAGTTCCGTTCAATGAGTATCTGTCAGAAAAGCAATCAGACAAATAAAATAAGAGTGAATTTGCCCTTAGCTCCCCATATATGAGTGTGTTCCTGACACCTCTGTAGAAATGTGTAACTGAAATAACATTTGCATAAATTCCATTTAGTAAGGATGCATTAGCTGATGCCAGTGAACGTGAGGACACTTAATCAAACAGTAAATAGCAATGCATGTCTGAGCATTGATCAGGTAATGCAGACATTGTCAGAAGAATTAAATAGATCATAATGTCCTTTTGTTCTTTCTCTTTATTTAGTATAATATACTGTTGCTTTCTAAATCTCCTCAGGGTCTTTAATAAAGAAAGATCTCTTCACTTAATTTCGACAGCTGCGTAATTGGGGTGCTAAATCATCCTCAGGGATGTAATCAAAATGATTCTACTATGTAACAATTTTCTGGGTTTTCGACTTAGTTTAGAGCAGAAGGAACAGATTTAGGTAATTGCAATCTGTTGCATTGCCTTAAAATTCAAGCATTGATCATTATAATACAATAGTTATGAAACCAAAGATCTCCAGGTCCCTTGTAAGTAAACCTAATTCAAAATTCAGAATAAACATTGTGGTAGATATAGTTACAGTGTAGGAAAATCTGATCCACAAAGACAGTTTAACAGAATTATAGGATTTGGTTTGTCAGATTCAAATCACAAACCAGCATCACAATCTGGAAAAAAAATCACTAAATCTGACACCCAATCATTACTTTAGCTACACAAAATGCACCAAATAACTACCCGAACGCTAGACTCTGTTTATGAAGTCACAGGATCCGTGCACCAACACTTTCCATGCTTAATGGGAAGGTGATAGCAGTAACTGTGAAACTGAGGTTTTGTTCGCAAGATGCCCCATGCAGAGATGGGATCCAAGAGGGAAACCCCAGACTGGGATCTCACCACCTCCTGCCTTTCCCTGCGTGCTGATCATTCTCTTGGCCCTAACCCCATAGGTGCCAGGTGATATATTTGTTCTGGTTCCAGGTATTTCTGCTTGAAGGCACTGAAGTTTCCTTTATTCTAGGAAACTCTGAGAAAAGGGCACGGATCCCAGCACTTGTACAGTTTCAGCCTTTGGTCAAATGATGTGGTCACCAGTGTACACATCAATTGAATCAGATTTCCTGGATTTATTCTAAGAAGAAACAACAGTAGGGCAGGACTCCAACCTAAAATCATATGCTAAGCAGGAGGGATTTCAGCTAATGTTATGCCTTGGAGTTGTGCCGAACTGCTAATTCGAGTGTTCAATGCATGGTAAAGTTCCTGTAGTGACACTCTGCAAAAGAGCTTAGAAGTGGTGCAGAGAGTGGCATGGAAGTTCAGCCAAGCCAGGTGGCTTGTGGACACTGCAGCATCCTCCTGGAAACGATCTGCCGATGATCTCTGAGAACATTTTTCCTGCAAACAGGCTATATGTAAATTTCTTGATACACCCTCAATTTCCACTATATAATAGCACTAATGACCTTGACAGAAAGCATTTCCTAGGGATTAATAACCATTTGAGATTTAATGACCTGAGGCTGTGCCTCAGGCCATCAACTCCTTCAAGCTGCTCATTAAATCCTTAGGGTACACAATCTGCTTCAATCACTCCTGCTTAAGCATTTGCTCAGTGTCACCTAATAACAATATTCTCCCTGAGGTATTTCCTCTTCAGAGGCCCTGGAAATGTGTTTGTCCTTAAGACTTTTGGGAAAAGAACTCATCATTAATTTTTTAGGTGTCTGTGTTACAAGTCAGAGCATTTACTCAGGCTGTCACTGAACTTTTGGTGTGAGGAACTCAGTAAAAATGAGACAGTTAAATTCATAAATTGCACCTTGAAATATAAACTATTTGTTCTAGTTGCTTACAATCTCATAATATAAATCAAGAGCCAGTAGCCTCCCGCATCCAAACACTAGTGGTTCAGCCAAAGGTAACTCATTTGAGAGGTGATTTTGGGGAGGCTACCACTTCCTAGCAAAGACTGGCCTCATACTAGCTCTAAAAGACACCCCAAATTCAGATCTGTGCAGAAGGAACAATGTAGAGCAGAGTTGCCTATTGAAAGAGAAATGCTCTGACAAGCCAATTTCTTACCAATGAAGTCATAAGTCAAAGATGGTGTATTGTCCTGTGTTATGGTACATACTTGTGAAGGCTGAAGTTGTTTTTCTGTTGAAGATTTTTCATTTAAGGGAACATTCTTCCCATATTCAGATGGCACCAAGCACAATTGGATCTTAGTTAAATCTGCTGCTGTGGCGTTACATCATGTTCCCTGTTTATTTGTGTAAGAGTGCGGCGCAGCATGCCAAGTAGGCATGGCACAAACAAATTGCTATTACGAATTTCTTCCCAGAGTTTCTAAACTGAGAGAGAAAGAAATGCTTGGGGAAGAAGGCAATCAACAACAGTTGTAGGAAGCTGATACAGCAAGCGTGGTGCAGAGTGATGTGTCTACAAATCAGTTATATTGTCTTCACATCAATTACAAGAATCCTCTGGTGAGGCTCTGCCAGGATCACATTCTCACATTAGTCTCCGTTGTGCGCTGAGCAATCAGTTCCCTTGTTATGTCTAGGGAGAACTAGGAACAGGGCTCTTAGGGAGCCGGAAAGTGGAGATGCCTACCCATCTGTCTGGGAAGACCTGCCCTCAACCTGACTTTAACTTGGAACCAGCCCTGTACTTTGAGCTAATGTCTTTGTCCAGAGGCAGCCCACATATTTAGGGAAAGAATAGTATTTCTAAATCAGCAAATTCTAAAACTTACAAGTACTGGGAGTGGTTTATAAGTTTGAGATACTTCATCTTATAAAACAGTTAAGAAAACCTGGATACCAAGAATGTAAGTATCAACTGCAAGGGGGGGAATCTTGATAATTGGAGCTTAATTCTGGTGAGATACAGATATAACATATATATACATACATACATATATATGGAATATATACATACAGATATATATGGAAACTAGCAGGTGAATTGTTCATCAATAAGGCATTGTGGTGATTAGGGGGTGAACAACATAAGTACTTGGTTGTTTATGTTTCAGATTAGTGGATTTTGAGGTCAAGTAGCTAATTCCATGGTAGGCTTTGTGTGGGAAATACGTGCTGTTTGTGGTAAACACAGAGCACCTACACAGGAATGTTCCTACATAAATCTCAAATCCCATTGCAAACATGGATACAGATCACTACACCATCACTGCAAATGGTGAATATCAGGTGCAAATAAGTGAAATTAGGGACCTTAAGTCACACAGTACATTAACAGGATGTGCCTCAAAGGAGAATCTCACTGGAAATGTCTTTAGATTTATATACCTGTTCCTCCCAAATTGTCTGTATAGACCATAGAGAAGAATGAGCTCTTTCTGTGCACAAGCCATTTTACCTTTTTCACACATTAACTTTAAGATAAGATAAATATTTTGAAGGAAGTATCTCCTTCTCTCCCTAGCCTTCAGTAGCACCCAGGATTGATAGTTCCAATGCCATTGCAGATAGGTGAGATTAATTCCATTCTTTATATCCAAAAATCCCAATGTATGTTAATGAGTATTCTTCATGCATGACAGAATAGCTGCTGTGAAGGCAGGTCATCTAGATATTTAAATTCTGATATGCCCTACTGAAGGCTGTTTTATAAAACCAGCCCTTCTGTGACACCTTTACTGTTGTGTGGAACACGCAGGTGTGCCGCCGACCCAGCTCTGCTTCTTCTGCTGGTTTGAAACAAGCATGCTGCACCATTCCCATGTAGATTTTAGGTGTAGGAATACAGCTCTGGTTGGAATTTCCTCCCTAAAGTCTATCGAGAATTCAAATGAGAGCCAGATGAGTTTTTTCCTGTTCATTTAGAAGAAAAATGCAAAACATCATGAGAAACTTTAAAACTCCAACACTCCCTGAAAGTTCTCACCACAATAACATTTTCCTGAAAAAGTGCTTTCCAGTGGGATTTGAGCTTGCAGGTGATAAGCGTTCATTATGTTTTTCTACCCCCAATGAGGAAAGGCCAGATTGATAAACAATTAATGAAGGAAATTCTTTGAAATACATTCAACAAATAGTAGCTTTGTAGTCTCAGTTTTGAGGCTACTTTTAGCAGCCTCAAACTGGCTTTGGCTTGGAGTTATGGAAAGATTAATGAAAGCCCCATCTGTCTTCCCAAAATCAGAGTCAGCCAATGGAGCATCACAATTATAATCTTCATCTTTTGGCAGTGTTGCCTTCTCTGCACATCCTCTGCTGCAGGTAAAGCAGTGGCTTCCAGGCTGATTTGTTTGGGTTGTTGTTTGTCCTTAAAGATGAAGCTGTACCAGAAAATACGGAACCGTAATTTTCAGTACACCAATGTGATTCCTTAGCAATAAATAAGCTTTCAGAGCATAATGCCATGGCCACAGAATACTGTGGGTTGTGGGTTTCTAACTACCATTACAGTGTAAGAAAACACTGCAAAATGCAAAGTATCAGGCAAAACATCATGAGAAACTTTAAAACTCCAACACTCTCTGCCAAATGTAGCCCATCTCCTAAATCAAAATACCTTTATCATGTCTTCAGTTTTAACCAGTATTTTTGGGGCAATATATGGCTCTAAGGTGGTTATTTGAAATCCTTAACTGCCATTTTGCTGAGATTTCATAGTCAGATTTAGTCTTCTCCTTTCAAAAATTGAGCTGGGCATTTTTTATGGTAAAATCCGTAGGAGAGACCATCTTTTCTAGGCAACTGCCTGCTTTCTGCTTCTGTTTCTGTCTGGAGAACAACTTATCTCATCATACTTCTGGCATATCTGAGGCTAGACCCTGCCAAAATCTGAAAGTGAAATAAACCATCAAAAAATGTCAGATTCTTAAAAGTGCAGACAAGGGTCAAGTCTACAAAAAGAATATGCTTGGAAAATAAAGTTTCCTTCAAAGCATACACAACCAATTTTCAATCATTGTGTTTATCTGCATATCTGTATGTAATTATTGTAGCTCTGGACAGCCAAAAATGTCTCATGTCCTCAGCACTTACTTTCACTCTCCTGGCCTTGAGGGGGGCATAAACCTGGGGCAGCCCTGGAATCCTGTACTTCATGGAGCACAACTGGAGATGGGGAAGGGCTGCTCCCAGAGGCAGCATAGCAGCTGGCAGGAGCTTCCCTCTGGAGCAGGTCTGAGTGGCTCTATGCCCCTGGGGACAGCTCCCACCTTGCGCTGGAGGTGACGTCCGAAGGAGGGAGGCGTCCTCACACACTCCTTCTGGGCAAGGGCAGCTGTTGTTGTTCAGAGGCTTCTCAACGACCAAATGGAAATTTGGTCAAAACAAATTGAACTTCAGGCCCCAGGATTTTGAATAGCAGTCATCTCTCATCTCTTCTTTAAACAGGGTATTTTAATGCTTTGCAGAATTACAGTGTGAGGCATGCTGCCTTCCATCTCCTTAATCCTCTGTAAATTTACTTCCAACAGCTACTGCCAAAATACAGTATGGCACTTGCACAGCACATGCTTCTTCAGTGATGAGCACAAAGCAACTTCTGTTCAGAGGGAATATGTTGCAAGCCCATGAGTGACACTTTGTGAGTGTTGAAGATTATGAAACATACTCTGAAACTGAGCAAGCCATAAACACTTCATTTTTCAGAAACAGTCACATTGCCTCTGTCATTCTGCTTGGCAAGTGTGTGTGTGTGCAGGCTTGGTGCATCCACGTAGCACACGTTGAACAGGCACCAAGTGTTAAACCCGTGGTGTGCCAGCCGCGCTGTGGAGTTCAGAGGAAATATTTCAAGTATGTACTTCAACACTCTTCTCAGTTTTTATAAAAACCCATGATCTTTATTGGTTTGTTTTTACTTCGCTAGCCTCTGTCTTGGACTAAACTGACCTTAAATTATAGCAGGGACTTATATTCATTGATCTCCTGGTGAATGTTCTCTAATTGATCCAGAATCGGGTCATGGCTTAAGGCAAATTCTAACTCTAATTGGGTAATATCTGCTGGAAAGGCAAGTGTTTTGTGTCTGTCTGTGGGCAGATGATACTGTGAAATAAATAAATTTAGAGATCAGCCAATGGCTGGACTAAATCTTTAGTAGCACTAAAAAAAAAATCTCCAGTTTAAGAGGCCACCTGTTTGTTAAAGTGGTAAAAGAATAGCAGCTCATGCAAGCTAACTATGTGGCCCTCATGGATTTGGAGCATACTTTGAGCATAGTACACACTTCAGCATATGTAGTCTCACGATTTTGCTTCCTAAGGAGGGAAGAATCATTTTTCCATTTTTAAACTGAAGTGTAAGTGTTAGGTGATGTGTCTCATTTCCCACCGAAAGTCTAGCTGGGCAAGGGATTAGTCATTTACTTTCCGGATTTCTAGCTGCTAGCACTGTCTAGAGACCAAACCATCTTTGCCCACAGTCAAGCCAGTAATGATTCAGACGAGTGGGAATGTGCTCTCCAGCAGTCAGAGCAAAGGGACTCCATCCATGAGATGCCAACTGAAACTGTCCAAGTGACTTCCCATCAACTGTGGCATGATTAAGAAATAGTTGAAATTCATCCAGCAAGTTAAAAAGTGACAGGGTCTGTGTTTCACTGACATTTGCAGAGCCAACCCTTCTATATTCCCTCCTGTTATCCAGCAAGAGACACTGACATGAAAATAGGAGGCTTGTGCTTCTTTGGTAGCTTTGGTGGCTCCTGACAGGTACCCCACAGATCCACTCTGGCACTGGCAGGGAGCAAGCACTGGTAGGTCTCCAGCCTTCCTGTTGTCTTCGTTCAGGCTAATATATGGCACTCAGGTGAAGGCCAGAGTCTGGCTTTATAGAGTGATAACTGCAAACATCTAACTTATCTAAACTCTTTCATGCTATTTGATAAAAGCAATGTATGTCTTTCCAGCTTGTAGCTAAAAATAACAGGAAAAAAGTGTAGAGTGTTGTTAGTCCTGGAGGTGGTGTGCTAATTAGTTCTTTGCTAACTCTGCTTCATTGCTGGCAATGATTATTGTCAAGTAATGACAGGGTTCCTATGAATCTGGCTCCCATTTGCTCTGCAGTGCAACAAGGGTAAGGAAATGAGAAGTGTCAGTACTATGGATACCCAGTGTTACTTCTGCCATAGCAGAATTTTGTGTTATAGGACACAGTTATTTTGTAGAATGGCTTTAATAGATGGAAACAGACCTAGGTGAGCTGCAGAATGGAAAATCAGTATTTTCGCTACATTGAATGTCTGTTCTCTACTTTGGAGGAGCACGTAAAACCCCCACAGCCTCCTATTTAAAAATGTATGGAAAGGAAACTAGAGGCTTCGGCCAAAAGGCTAAAAGTAGTAACTATACCATCATAGCCAAGTTGTCTGTTCCTTCTTCCCTCCAGTATGAATGAATAAATGTTTATGTACAGCTATCATGTAAGAATTGCTTTAGCCTGTTTTCTGTGTGTTGCTCTGTAGCCATATGGACTGCAGCTTTCATTGTAAAGGGGAATAAACAAAAAAAAATCTGATGATTTGTGGGAAGAAAAATCATGGCAGTTTGTTAGTTCACATATCCAGAGTGAGTTCATTGGTAAAACTGTTGGCTCTGTATCATCCCTTTGGATTTTAAAAAAACATTTAGATATGTATGTGCTGGAGTGCACGAAAAATGTCTGTAGCCACCTGGTAGTAGAAGACTGGGTTGGGTAAATCATAATCCAGTGTGCTTGAGGAGGTAAACGAGAGTTAAATACTTGGAACATCTTTGAAAATCTGCACCCTACCAGTTTGGAAATTTAAATACCCTTAAAATTCTGGCTTTGGATATTGAAAGTTATCTGTATCTATTCAGTAAAATTAAATAAAATTTCCATCACATGATGGATGAGGGAAACTGAACAGCTGTCTGAGCAGTAGCTCCACTGCTCTCTAAAAAAGAACCTTAATTTGACTTTCCCACATTAATGCTGTTTATATGCTGGAGAGAAGTGTTTGAAAGGCACTTTCGTAAAAATGGGTGCTTTTGTGAAAATGGAGTGAGGAAAGATGTTCTTTTTTTAGTAGGTGAGTAATTGTTTCCTTTAATCTCTTTGTCTTTTCTCATGACTCTACAAAGATCAGCACAGAGCCATGTAATTAGTGGCTCTGGACTAGATCATGCTGAAACACACTGGTGTGACTCCACTGTTCTTACAGCGCTGCATAGTCAAAGCAAAGGGTAAAATTTAGTTCACAATAACATCTTTCTGTAAGCATATGTTATTTCTTTCATCACTGAAATAATTTTAAGAGTTAGCAGAACCATCAGACAATGGAGGTCATCTGGCCCAAACCCTGCTCATGGCAGAGCCAGCTTATCACGTCACATCTGGCACTGACATAGGATTAATCCAGCTCCAAAAAGGAAGGTAGACCAAGTTCAGAATGTCCAATAAAAGTAAATAGTAATTTGCTCTTAGTATTCATTTACTGATTTTTCATTTCTTCATACAGTCATAAAAGACATCCTGGTAGCTTTCCTTAGTAATGTTCTTACAGTAAATAGCAGCTGGAAAAAAGCATTAAACAGATATGGGCACTTGATCTTCTCAGAAATAATCATAATAAAACAGTAGCTATCCACAAATAAAGTTAACCTTCATTTTATAAATAATTTTTCACTACAGTCTCGAGGCATGATGGAATGTTAATAATGTTGATATACTTCAATGGCAATGATAGTGATATCGTTGTGAATCAGACAAAGACATCTGGGTTTGTAGGTACAGCTCTTGCCTGTACTTTCAGGATAATGTCAGCCCTCCTGTTCCTGGACTGTATGTAGTTGACAGCTTCTTACAAGCTGTGTGAATAAGTCACAATCCACCGTTTGGGGTTCTTCTTTTTCGGAAGAAATCCACAGACATCTTTCTCCATAGGCCCTTGCATGAAAAGAGATAATAAGGAAACAGTGGGATCTAAAGACAGGTCTGCTTGTACTGTTAATCAGCTGATAACGGCACGTAACACTGATAACACCAGGTGAGAGGTCAGCACTTTGCATTGCATTTGCTCTGCACAAGACATGGATTTGGACTTCAGTTTTGAATATTTGAACTCTGCTGTATGTGCCATGTTTTATCAATGTTCTTTGCACTACAAATTACTCATCTCACACAGAACTGCAAAAGATAGTGTTTTAATTTATGATAAACAAGAACTGAGAAGTCTTTTTTATTAATACATCAAAGTATTATCTCCAAGGGGAGTTACTTTCATATTAATGTTAGGTGTTTAATATAAATTCACAGCATGAAGACCACCTCAGATGGGTAGAGTTTCTCTGATGTATATCTGATTGCTCGTATGCAATTTGAACATCTACAGAACATGAAGGGCATAATCAGAGAGTAATTAATATGTTGATAAGGAATTATGTTTTGTTCTACTTATCTGCATAATTCAGAGAGAAAGTTTATGATGTCAACATCTATCTTTTGGGGTATTGTTTACATTTTCACTCAAATTATAACATGAAGCATTCTCCTGCATTCCACGGTGCCTTTCATCTGCCAAGCTCCAATTACTGTCTGACCAATTAACTTCAGTACCGCATACATGCAAACCACATTGGGTATTGTGGAAAATCTAAGCAAGGCATTGAAGTCTGAAACTTGACCTCCAGTTTAGGACACTGAGCTTGAAAACCCTGACTTCCAGAGATGTTAAATCTTTGTATTTAATTGGAGTTACGAATACGCATGAGAGTTGAAACTAATGGTCAGACCAGCACTACATCCTCTTGGGAGCCCTCTGAAATGTCGGGAAGCTCCAGAGACCTTGTACATCTTGTATGCTGCTTGAGTTCAGGCTGTCTGGAAATCTCCCCTAGCCTTGCCAAAGATGACATTTTTCAAAACCTTGCAAGGACAGAGGATAGCTGCAAGCTACAAGTAGAGGGGTCCATCTGCTGCATCCAAATTCAAACCATATCTCAAGGGCAGAGTACCAGACAAAACACCTTGGGTAATTTATGTGCAGTGAAGAAACATACCTTGTGTACAGATTGAAGAATTTACTGCTCTAGTGATTAAAGTATTAGCAATCTAATAATAGAAGAGTTGGTCCAGCTACAAAGATAATAACACTTATAATTCCAAGTATAAAGTTATGGCAAGTTTCCAGTACTGGCACAGTTGGAATTGATATGTACATACTTCCTATTAGCTCTTCCTCTCCCTGGTGTTGTTCTTGCCCTTTCTGTGACTTTCTGGGTTCAAAAATCAATAGTGCTAGTTTTCCTCAAGATGAAAAGAGGTGTAGAAGAGCTTACAGCAAGTCTTCATCTGAAATTCTCCACTAAGAAAAGTATGATGTTGCTGATGGAGATATTTTCCTCCTTACTGTTGGGTCAGTTTGGGGTTATTTTTACGCACTTCTTGCAATAGTCAGAGAATCACTGAATGGTTGAGGTCAGAAAGCACATCTGGAGGTCGTCATGTCCAACCCAATTGCTCGAGCAAGGCCACCTATAGCCAGCTGCCTGGGACTGTGTCCAGGTGGCTTTTGAGTATCTCCAAGGATGAAACCTCCACCAGCTCCCTGAGGAACATGTACCAATGCTCGGTCACCCTTACAGGAAAAAAGGGTTTCATGATGTAATGATGGAGCCTTCTGTGTGTCAGTGTGTGCCCATTGCCTGTCACTGGCTCTGCCCTCTTTGCACCCTCCCTTCAGATATTTGTGCTCACAGATGAGATTCCCCCAAGGCTTCTCTTCCCCAGGCTGAACAGTCATGGCTCTCTCCGCCCTTCATCTCTCAGATGCTCCAGGCCCTTAATCGTCTTTGTAGCCCTGTGCTGGACTCACTCCAGTAAATCTATATTTTCCTCTTAATGGGAAACCCGTAACTGGACCCAGCACACCAGATGTGGCCTCACCAGTGCTCAGAAGAGGGGAAGAATCACCTCCCTCAGCCTGCTGTTACCCGTCCTAGTGCAGCCCAGTGTGCTGTCTGCCTTCCTTGGCAGAAGAGCACATGGCTCGTGTTCATGTTGGTGTCCACCAGGCACCCAGGTTGTTTTCTGCAAAGCTGCTTTGTAGTCTTTGGGCTCTTTCACTCTTCAACAATAGTGATTCAGTAGAAGATACATGACAGGAATATAAAACAGAAACATATGCCATGAATAGGTACATACAGCTGCAGTTTCACTGAATACTTTTTAATAATGTCTGTAGGTATTGGACTAGCAATAGTACATTGCAAAAATCGCTTTATAACACATCCAGGGAGCAAGAAGTTTTCTAAATACTAGCTGGACTCAACATTTCCTTTTTCAGTGTGAGCTGAGCAGCTATTCCAGTCTTCAGGCCACTCTTTGGTACATAATACATGGAAGTTTAGATGCTGCCTAGATCTTTTAGCTTGGGAACACAAAGGCAGAAACTTGTAAAAGAAGAGTCTGAGAGTCTGTTTTCAAAATTTGTCCCATAGTGACTCTAGGAGTCACCAGAAGTTTTGACATAGATCCCAAGGGATGGGATTGTTACCTCTTCTCTACCTGTTTGATAATGTTCCTTCCACATTAAAAATACTACATACGTTATATTAGAGTCCTTAAAGACTCACATTTTCCAGACCGTTATCCAGACATGTTTTTCAGTGGCATACAGTGCTCATGTATCAGAGCTCTGTTCATTCTCAAGTCAGCAGTTCTCAGCTTTTGAGTGACAGGCCAAATAGGTGGGAAGGGCAGCATGGTACTGAAGAATGGATGGGTGGTACTCTGTCCTCCAAGTCTATACAAAGGCAAGACTCATGGGGGCTGTCAGAAGGCAAGAAAAAGAATATAAATCCTAATGGGGAAGGAGGAGGATGTGTGTGTGTGCAAGTTCTTAATCACTTTAGTCCATTAGCAATACCAGAGTATTTTTCTCAAGACTAAACGGAGGAGAGCCTGGTGTCCTTGTCAGCTCCCTATATATATATTATGCGAATTTTATCTATCTCATAAATCCTGTTAGTGGCTTCAGCTGGATAAAGTATTCTCCTTGTTTCTTGTCATAAACTGCTGCAGCATTCTATTGTGCAGCTGCCTCATTTCATCCTAATGCAGCTGCATTTCACCCAGGAATGAAGTGATCCCTATATATAACTTTCTCTTCAGTTTTTATAACCATTTAAAGTGCCTCAAGATGAGATGTGGGTTGCAAGCTATTGTTTTATTAGTGCCATCACAAAGTGCTGCATTGTACAAATCAATTGTAAGCTAAGAAGAAAAGTGGCTTCGAAGTGATACTTGAAATTAGAGAGAGATTTTTTGGGTTAGGAGAGATTTAAAATCCTGTTTCAGGAATTTGAAAGGAAGATGGCAAAAGATGGGAAACAAACTAGCGTGGAGTAAGGTTGTACAAACTGAGTGGGCATGTGGGACAGTGGGTAGCAAAGATGCCAGAGAAATGAGTGACTGAAAGTTAGTTTGAAGTGACTTCAGAGTAGAAGACATGGAAAGGAAAGGAGAGACGGAAAACAGCAGTAAATAGGAATTATGATGATGATAAGGAGCAACTAAAAATCTCAAGAGTACACTCAAAGGAAGACCTGAATCTCGTTTTTATCACATAACTGGGCCATATAACATGGATGGGATTTTCAGCATCAGTTGGTTCTGCTGAAGATCTTTTCAGTGTTATTAACGTTATGTCTGAAACTTTCAAATGTTTAAACCACTTGGTGTCCAAATCTCATTGCATTCTTACGTTTAGATGCCTGATTGTGCTGTACACCCTGTTACCAGAAGGAGTTCCTTGGAAGTCTACATAATGGGAGAATTCCGCAGGGAGTCAATTTTATGCCAGACTTTTAGGAACAGTAGTGGCTGCCTGGGAGGATAGCTAAATGCTCTGAAGTGGGAGTCCCACAGGATATTTCTTACTCCTAAGGTTTTTATTGTGTCCGTGCATCCCTGCTGCCTTGGTGTGCTGGCTGCTTCGGTGGCCCCTGCAAGTCACCTCTCAGCTTGAAGAGCGTGTGGAGTGTAGCACATTGCACAAAGGTCTCCCCTGCACTGCAAGCTGTGATTGCCCTGTTGCTGTTTGCACAGCCACCTTCCTGTTGCTTGCGTATGGAAACTCATTGTGTCGTACACCTAGCTCTGATACCTAGATGTAAAAAATATTAATACAGACACTGTTCCCAGACCTGTGCTTGATGAACCTGCTAGAAATCTCAGATCTACCAGTTTTACCAGTATCTCACTAATTTGGGGAAGGAATTCAGCATAATCCTTTCACCCAAGGGGGACTTAACTTCCTAACTTCTTGCTGGAACAACACACCTTTTTTCTTGGGAAATGCAGCCTTGCTGAAGATAAAAGGCTGATGAGAAGTCTCCCAGCTGGGTTGTGCAGAATTTGGTTGTGGTAGAGAACAAAACAATTGTTGCAGTCATTGAAATAAACATTTTTTACAGTCCCAGACTATGTCTGAGTAAGAGAAATGTCAGTAGCTCAGAAGGAAAAGCTGTATAAGGGATCATCTAACCAGGAAAAAGCATTTTCATAACAGTGTCTTTAGTTTAGAAAAGAATTCGGGAGAATTCTTTTCCAAATCCATGGTGGTAGCAGTGAGTGGTCAGATAAGGTTCCAGCTCCAACTTGTCTCCTGATACCAGTGTCCTTTGGCAATTAATTTTATAGACTGTATTTGAAAAAATCCTCTATCAGTTCAGATGGTCCTCCTTCTTTTTTGTTCCTCCTTTTTCATTAATCTCTCTGTTCTTGTGCTGTGTGTGGAGTGAATAGTAGTTCCCAATTTCCTATTTTTGTTACTCCTGATTTTATACCCTTTTAGCATAACGCTTCCTTTATTCTTCTGCTCTCCAAGGTAAACAGTCACACTTTTAATCTCTCAGCATACGAGAATTTTTTTTTCATGTCCATAAAAAATCAGGCTTCTCACTTTCGCCCTCTCTAAGAAGTCAGAGCATGAATGGACATCATCTGACTATTATTCACCAAGCATAAAGAATTACACATAAAGAAACCACTCATGAGTTTGAAAGATCTTTCTCTATTGACATTTAAATTATATTCAGCCACAGTAGTTTAAAAGGTCCATATTTTATTGCAGTATTACTAGTACCACAATATTCCACGAAAGGTTAAGGACTATTAAAATAACACTTTGACAGTTTTATTTGTCCCTTCCTTGCAAAACATAACCTTGTCTCTAATAGTAATTATATGGCATGATATAAAACAATTCCAATGAAAATCCACTCTTGAAAACCTTATTATCGGGATTTATTGATGAATATGCACCATAGTGCAGTAAAACATATAAATTCATTGTATGCTTATGGTTTATTTTATTTATTATATATTTGTACTATAAATGGTAATTTTATGGCTGCATGGTACAATTACTGTTGCGTTATTATTGGAATTATTCTGGAAAAGTCCTACAGAGTGGAAGGGAATGGGGTAAACCATTAGACCTCTACCTAAAAGCGTGAAAGGTTACTGAAAATTGTATCTGTCTTTATTAAATTGCATGGGGCTTTTTCCTTGGGGAATATGACAAGTTTTTAATTTTTCCATGCTCTGCACCAACTGCTTGCACTAGTGAAGTGAGATGATAATACAGTAATTAAGGTATTAACCTGCTGCTTGCAAGCTGTAGATCATGGAATCATGAAATCATAGAATGGCTTTGGTTGAAGGGACGTTAAATATCATCTAGTTACAACCCCCCTGCAGTGGGCAGGGACACCTTTCAGTAGACCGGGTTGCTCACATGCGAGCGCTTATTTTGCTGTGAATTTCCTATGCGACTTGAAAAGTCATCTTTTCTCATATTTAAAAATATATTCCTGTTCTTTCCACTTTATCACCTTTACACCCTCCTGTAATCTAATTTCTTAGCTCTGAAGAAGCTTTGCAAATGCCACTCAGTGGAAACCTATCAGCCTTTAGTGTTATATCGTAGCTGAGGGATGGTAGAGTGATGTATTTACGTATCAGAAATTTGGAATTTAGATTGCCCAGACCAGATTTCAGAGAGTGATAGTAACTGAGGAGTGGCATAGCCCTATTTTTATGGCCAGATAAGTGTCAGGCATCTAATTCCCACCAACCATTCCTCTAACGTGCTTATGTACTTCTGAAGTGCTTTAAATCCCCATCTGTAAAATAAGAAGAGGAGTTACATAGATAAGTATCCTAAAGAGTGTGAGATATAGGGCCAGGAGAGTAATGGCAGCCATTGCAGTATCTCAGACTGGGCTGCAGGAAGAAGCTGAAATATGCTAGGGCTGTTCTCCAACAGCTTCAGCCTCACGAGCTCATCTTCCCTCATGAGCGCTCTTCTGGGCAGTGACATTGCCTGTTGGTGACTTGACAGGTTTATGGAACACAAGGGATGCATCAGGACCTGTGAGACAAGGCTTTCTCAGTGTCTACAGCCACCTTGAGCATGCCTCAGGTCTAACACACCATCAGTGTTTCCTGCCCAGGAGTGTTCTCTGGTTTGCCTTTCACAGAGGTCCTCAGCAATTCCTGAGAGTAAAAGGTGTTTTACAACCCCGGGTAGAGCTGAGCCTCCAAACTGACCCCAGAATGCCAGGTAGATTTTGTTCTGGAAGATGCAGCACAAACTCATCCCAACAGTTTTCCTCGTCTTGAAGGAAGGAATTAGACAAGGACCAAAAGTTGATGTAATCTTTGGTTAGTAACACCAGACTAAACAGCTGCTCACTGATGTGGCTCCACAGTAAAATGCACTCCTTTCCAATTAATTGATTAATCATTTTCTCTACCACTCACAGATATTTTATCTGAATCTAGTAAATTAGATTTAAGTGGTGAGCAATACAGGGGGAATACTAAAGTGAGCATTAACAGTGATTTGTTACAGAGAGATGGATAATAAAGGTTATCACATAAAGTTGACATAAACACAATAATAGATGGGGTAATTATGTACCTTATTTATTCTAGTTGCTAAATCTTTCGCTGCATTGTGCAAAGGGACATCTGAATTTTAAATAAAAATGTAGTTATAAAAAAAAAAAAAAGGAGAAATACCAAAACAGAAGATAGAAGAGACAGGGACAATGGCAGAAAGGCAGAAATAGGATGAAATACTGATATCTAGACAGGAAAAGGGAAAGGACTAGTAACTAGGTCTTAGCATTGATATTTGTAGATGGTGATAAGATTCCAAGCTAAAAAATTAATTTACTGACATGATTTTCTCTTGACAGAGCGCTTTTCTCCAAACAACTTTTTAGACAGTTCTCCTGTGCTTCTTCGCCTGAGGAAGGACTGTTCCAGTGTTTTCACTTTTTTGGGATTGTTAAAATGCAGCTAATGGCAATTAAGCAGGACCCTTAGAGGATCTGAGTCAGTTTGCTAATCCAACAGCAGACCATTCCCAGTTTTGGGGGGTTAGTTTTCTACCAGCTTAGGGGGTTGAGCTGGGTGTCTGAAGGGTTAGCCAGGAGCTGGTGTGGCTCAAAGGGAAGCAAGAGAAGCAGCCAGCTGGCATTGGGTAGGCAGGGCAAGGATGTCCCCTTCGGAGGCAGCTGGCTGCTACTATTTTTCTGGTGTTGGACAGAAACAAAGCAGTTTGTGAAGAATCAGAGAAAATGTTGGAAGGGCAGGAGAGATGGCAAGCAACTGTCTCCATTTCAGCCCCAGAACAGCCAGAGCCACCCACATGGTTTGTGGGAGACAAGCTCAAACCTGTTTAATACTGGAGATGGACTCAAAGCCAAGTCCCACCTGTGCTCTGAATATCTGTCACATCTCCTGAATGAACCTCTCTCCCCATTTTGCTCTAAATTATAACTCACTACTGGTAGAAAAAATAAATGGAAAAGAGAAATTTGTTTTCTTCCAAGCTTCAACTAGAAACTGAAAAAAACTCCTTAGAATTCAAGTCCTGTGAGACATACTGTCAATATTTGGGGCTGAATTGTTGTCTAGCCTTAATAATTAATGATTGTTGTTAACTGCTACCCAAGCAAGTGGAAAGCGGTAGGCAAAATATCCCTAATTTTTTTTTTCCAGCAGCAGAGCAGAACAGTAGTACATAAGGACAAACCCACCAGAAGGTGTGCTGGGGCAAGCAGCCTTTTGGTCCTGCCAAGGGAGATGCTGCTTGTGGGTCAGTGGTGGCTCACATGCTTCTGGCAGGAACTGGATGAACTGTGCCTCCTGCCAGCCTTGAGCCATGTCATCTCTGAAATCGCTCTTCCCAGCATGACAGCCCTTCTCTGTGCTGGTGACAAAGTGCCTTGGTACCACCTGTGAACACATGTGGTTTTCCAGGTCCTTCAGTGTTGCACCAAGACAGTGCATCTGCTGCAGGCAGGATCAAACCCCTGCGTTAGCCTTGACATGGGAGCAGAACTGGGACAACACTGCCAAAAGTATTTCTACAGCCCTTCATTGACACCTTCACTGAGGTCTTTTTGGTGTTGCACATCTCTTCTCAAGGAAGTCTTCACTAATGTTTCACGAACAAGTAAGAAAAAGCAAGTATTAGGATATGGGCACAGAAAGAGATGATTAAACTTAGCATCTCAAATTATTTTTCAAACATTGCAGTATCCAGTAATAAAAGCAATCTATATTGCATTCTGAACTATAACTTGGATTACATGCCCAGGGAAAAATAGTAGAAATCACCTTTGATGTGTGCTGAGGAGTGAATCCTTTGTTGTGCCTTTTCACCTAAACTGTAGGAGGGACCAAGAGGGAAATGCCTGGAACAGGTGCCCTTAGCCAGTGGGAAAGCACTTGTATGAGCAAAGCCATGTTTTGGGCTGTGCCAGCAGTGTGTTGCACTTCTCTCCTCCTGCTGTCCTCTGAATAAGACCAAAAAGAGAGAGGTGGGAGGGAACTGGGCGCTGATACGTGTCTTGAGATCCGGTATCCTGGAAGCTTAGCAAATCTTACTCAAGGCTGAGGTAGTCACTGGGAAAATGAGAACACTCCACAGAGATGCCTTCATGGACGAGATAGAGTTCAAGCTTTGAGGGCAGAAATTAATCAGTCAATGATATTTGACTGAATACAGTGTGTTGCAAACAACCTCACCAAAAAAAAAAAACCAACCCAAACACCTCACAGACCAAAAACACCACAAAAAAACTAGAAACAAAACCCTAGAAAAGAGTGAGATCTACTTTCTTGGTTATTCCCTATAATTACTCACCCATTGCAACCTGAGATTTTTTAGATCTTGTTTGGGCTGCAGGAATATTTCTCAGCAAGCTCCTCTTAGCAGCCAACTGCAAGAAAACATTGAAATATGATAAGCATATAAGAGCATTAAATGGTAGCATTCTCCATCACCCACAGCCTCTGTCAGTTGTGTTTCCAGGCCAGATGAAGCTAGAATGTACGTACAGCTGTTCTGAGTTGTAAAATACGTTTTGAAACGGGATTGATTTCATCTGTGTTTCATGAGATTGAATTAAGCAAAAGAAAAAAAGTATAAAGACTTGTCTTTTTTCCAAGCATTTAATAGAAATAGTCTAACTGGAACATAATAGAGATGTGCTTTCAGCACACAGATGTGCAGTAGTGAGAGCCACGTTTTATGTAAGCTGCTTATTCTTTTGTACAGTGTCAAGAACTGAATGTACTTTCATACTCCGTTTTTTTGGCCTTGACATGAGCTAATGTCAAAGCAAATGAAGACCTGGTGGTAAATCCTTTTCAGCACTGCTAATGATTGTGATGATTGTGGAGCTGTTCCTGGCTGTCTAATCGTCTTTGGGAAATCGAGCTTTTGATACATAGACCTTGTATTCTGAATTTTGATTTCTGCTACAAAATTTGTTGATGTGATTCATTATTTAGGGGACCAAAAAGGTGTGCAGGTCACATCCTGCAGAGTATATTCAAAGCAGATTTTATGGTGAGCTTCAGTGGGCAGTCATTAAGGGTAGGATGAATGTTCTGAACAGAATTACATGGGCAAAAGTTCACACCAGCATCACTTACCTATAAAAATGCATTTTAGTAGAAAATTGATTTACAACTGGAATTTTTTCACATGCAAGACAAAATATGCAGAAGAGCAACTGAGCCTGATCATCTTCTTCCAGTTCCACTGCTTGCTTTATAGTTAGGGGTTTGTATTATAGCTGTCTAGATTTTACAACCACAAATGTGCCAAAACCCTTGACTGGTTCATTCAAGTTGATTAATAAGCATCATAAAATGTCTACTTTCTTCAGCACCTGCACACTCTGTTTCTTCGTGTTTTGCAAATGTAAGAGGTACAGATATGTGCTTTGACTTTGATCCTGTAAAATGAAACTGTTCAAGTGGTAGATCCTGATCTAGGTTTGGACAGCAAAGAGATGTTTCCCAGGTTTCTGCTGAAACCCACATTTGTGTGGATGAGCCTCTGTTTTCAGTTGTTCCTCCAGCTGGTCCAGGAGCAGCTGCACATGCAGGCAGTGCGGGTGCTGGGCAGAGCTGGACCCAGCACACTGCTTTCCAGAAAATGAACCCATGGAGCTCGGTAAAAATAGAGATGCCCCTGCAATTGTCCCTTCAGTATCATGATACTTGCAGTGGGGTTTTCCTGGCAGAGCTTTCCATGGATTTCTCTTGGGATTGTGCTCCGCATGAAATGTCAGAACAGGAGAGAAGGCAGTGCCTGCTCTCTGTCACCCCATTTTCACCCTGCTCCATCTTCACAAAACTTACCCTTGGGGGAGGGTAGATCACAGAACCACAAACCTGGCTGAGCAGCTTCTGCTGCAAGGAGATGGTTAACACTTCATCCCAGCTACCAAGTGGCTTTGTGTACCCCAGGGGCCTGTGGAGACATCTCTTCTGATGCAAGTGTGATTCAGAGTGATGACAGTACTTTAAGCAGCAAATAGACACTACCAAATTTCTTTGTTATTTCTTTGTAATTAAAAGAACTTCTAATTCAAAATAACAAAGTGTGAACTTTTTTCTCTTTTCTCTTTTTGCTCAGAAATCGAAGCGAAGGAAGCGTGTGACTGGTTACGTGCAGCTGGATTTCCCCAATATGCTCAGTTCTATGAGGGTAAGTAGGTCTTTCTCCTCTTTGTGCAGTTCTGAAAGTGCACTGGGCCCTTGCCAGGAGAGCTTGCAGTTGGCCAGCTCCACATTTGACTGAGTTATGGCCATGGCTGGATGCTTCACAAAGCCTCAGCTGCTGGAGTCATACCAGTGCATAAAGAAAAGTAAGATTCTTACCCTCACAGCCTTGGGAAGTTAAAAAAAAAAAAAAGAGAGACATAGTTGGTGTAAACCTCAAAGGTTAACAAAAACAACTACATAATATCCAAAAACATGAGTCTGTTTTTTAGAAACCTTTTATTTAAATTTTAGAAACTGTCTGAAATAAGATTAAAACACTAGAAGTTATTGAAAATGTCAATCATGCCAAAAGTAAGATTGAAAACTCTGCAGAGTTACTAAAAGGGAATAATCTGAGTTGCACTTCACATTTGCAAAGTAAGAAAAGCTGATATTTCAATGCTAACTCAGTGCAAATGGTGGTGTCCCCTTCCTGGGTGTAAAGTTCGTGCCCAGAGAAGCAGTGTGCCTGAGGCAGGGCAAGTGGTTGCACTGCTGCTGTGCTCAGGAGTAGTCTGGGGACTGGAGCTGGGTTTTTCCTTGCTCTGCCCAGCTCAACGCTGAGAGGGAAGCTGCGGCTGAGCCTCGTTCTTCCCAATCTGCATGTTCTCCCTGCCAGAGACACGGAGCCAGCTCAGGCCCACTCAGGCTTATTAGCCGAAAGGCAGCTCCGCCAAACACCTCTGGACACCTTCCAGGGTCAGCGTGAGTCTGGAGGCAGCACAGATCCACGCATGGAATGGAGGCCAGGAAGCCTCATGGATCAGAGCCAAGTCTGCAGGGAGTCAGCCCGGACGCCATCCCTCCCCGCCTGTGGGGCTGAGGATGGCAGGGAGCAGGATGCTGACGACACCCCCATGGCCAGCTGAGGTCCGCTAGGGCGCAGGTCCTGGGTCCTGTTGGGCTGCTCAGGTGCCTGGGGACAGGAGCACCATTCAGAGATGCTCAGGTGGCTCCACAGGAGGCAGGTGGACTCTGTTAAATCCAGCAAAGAGATTAAGACTAATAAGCCTGCCAAACCAAAACTGACACGAATGTGTATTTACCACAGTCCTTGGGTAGCCAGTAGTGCTTTTGTGTCTGCCTTGTATTTGGCTTATCAGATACTGACTCCCCCAGAGAAAGGAGCATCTGCTGCCTGCTTAGCTCTAAGGGATGTTCTCTCCAAAAAAACAACCTGTGCTGGGCTCCAGCAGTTCCCGTGCAGTCAATATGTGCTCTAGACAGTCTGTGTCTCTGAAAACAAGGTGCTTTTCACAGGCATCTATTATGTCAGTGTTCAGCAGTAGTGTCTGAAAATGCTGGCTGAAGTTCCTGTATCCCAGCATCCTGCTGAGGTACCTAAGCATGGCAGAGCAGTCTGGAGAGCAGCCACAGCGCTGGAACCCGTCCCACCATTACAGAGCCATGTCACTTTTCATTACAAATGTCAGCTTCCAGCATGCTATTCTGGCTTTTTAGCTAATATTGGGGATTATAATTCAGTTTTGGGGGAGTTTTTTGTCTGTTATTTGAGTTACCCTCTGTCTGAAATCATTGTTATTTGGATCTGTTTTAAAAGCAAAAAGCATAGAACATTTCTGGGACTTGGGCAAAGTCTGTCTAGCTAATAACTCATGAAGTCACTGTAATGAGAAAGGGAAACCTTGTTGCTCATGTAGATAAAGTAAGTGTGGTGGTAATTCCTTGATCTCATTCATTTGTGCAAGGTGCTAGAATGAACAGCTAACAACTGAGTATTTTTTTAAAGCCAAAATGAAATAATTTTGCCCTCACTCTAATGCACTGGATGTTCAGCTATACCTTTAACAGAAAAAAAAATGAGGTGTCTGAAGAGGTCATAGATACAGCTGGAAGGGAACCAGAGCTGAGTGAAATTGGTCATACTAGATTTCAGTGAGCAAGCACATGCAAAGCAATTTAGATGTAGACAATGCATTTTCATTTGAGTAGCAAGCAGTCATCTTAATATTGTGTCTTCTTTTACAGACTCCCAGTTTCCCATTGACATTGCTGCAGTAAAGAAAGATCATGATTTTCTTGACAAGGACCTTGTAGAACCTCTTTGCAGGTAAATAACACTCAAAGTTTCTTTTCTGATAATTTAAAAGCATGAGCTCATTTTTAACTGTTAGCATTGCAGCAGTAGAGATGTTTGCTTGTCCAGGTGAATTAAGTGATGAGATCTGTAATGCCACCATTCTGAGTTAATTTGTCTTACAGAAAATGCTGCAGTAGGACACCCACTACACTCACAGAAAACATCACATGATTTGAGAAGACCCAAATCCAAAATGGATTTTAAGAACTTTTAAGTTCTTTTAAGAACTAGCAGTAGTGCAAGCAAACCCTGAATAAATGAGAGTCACATTTGAGTTGCACATTAATAACTTTTATGTCTAAGTCCAACAGAAAAGATGAAACTTCATTGCATAGAATTCAGCAAGCCCTTTTCTCTGGCAGCAGACACGGTTTTCATGCTGCTGTGATTCCCTTGGTACTCTCTTTTGGTACCAGTAAGAGAAGTGGTACCAGACCCAGTACTACAGACCCCCCAGTACTACAGCTGCTACAGCTGATCACTGCCCTGCCCCTCCCAGCGGTCCTGTGTTTGCTGTTTATCTTGCTTTTTGTACTCTGTGATGAATATACCGTATTACATTGCTCAAGTCCTGTCCCCCAGGACTCACGACACAGCAATTCTGTGGCAGTTTTTCAAAACCACATTGCAGAGACATTGTTCCCCTCTTCTTTCCCCTGTGCTCAGCTCAAGCTGGGTTCTGCTCCTCTCCTCTTCAAGTCAGGACAAAGGAGCATCTGGCCCTTAACCAAGCTGGCTTTATTACATGTTATGGAAACTTTCACAACACCATCATCAAGATAATTGGACAAGACTCTATTTCCCCTTCTGCAACTGTGGCTAAAGTCATCAGAGGTGGCTTTAGGAGATGATGTTCCACATCATACTGTGCATTGCAAGGATTAATGAGTCTGTGATGGAGGAATGCAGGGAAGGTTTCTGAGAATCACCAAAAATAGGGCTGGAAGAGACTTCATCTTGTACACCTCTCCATCCCAGCTGTGGCCTCCTTCCTGGTGGATCCAGGTAGTTTCTGGGCATAGCTGTCAGATTGCTTTCCCAAAACTCCCCTGCTGCGAGACCTATTGCTTCTCATGCTGTTTATTATGGCTATGGGAAACAGAGTATTCCCTTTCTCTGTGTAGTAGCCTTTGTGTCTGAAGACAAATCAGTAGGAAAGACTGGGATCCTCCAGTGATCACTCTCACAAATGCTAGAGAAGAGAATAACTGCAGACTTGATCCACTGCTGTTTGGTGCTGCTTGGTGAGAGCACTTTGCTGTGCCCATGCCTGAGAAACCTTCTTCCCACACATACGTACATCCCCCTGCCTCAGTCTGGCATGATGGAAGATACACTTTGCTGCAGTTTGGGTACTCGAAAGTGATAGAGAATAGGAGATTGAGATCTCTTCCCCTCTGCCCTTTACCACAAAGTTGAAGGACCAATAAAAAATGCAAGTATAATGTCTGTTCCTGTTGCTTTCTTGTGAGAGCAAACAGTGAGATGTAGTCATTTCATAGCTCTGTGACTCTCCCTAATCATTCTTCTCTGGAGCAATTGGCAGTGGTGGTGCTACAGTCACGGTCACCAGGCATCCAACACCTACACAGCTAAAAATGGGAACAGCTCATCTCTCGCTCCTCCAGCCTCTCTGTAGACTCACAGATACACCTACAGTAACACTGTGTTGATATATATATATGAGGATTATTTTGCAAGCTGAGAAGCTAGAGACTTGGTTGGGTTGGGGATTTTTTCTCTTTTATTGAAATATGAGGGTTTGGAAAATTAACTAGCAGCTGGATAGATGCACTCATGGGAAAAAAAAATGCCTTACATTAGCCTAAATCAAGGGATACTGATGAGACCTATAGAAAAAAGCATAGACACAGGTATTTCCATGCTTTAAAGATAAATGGGTTTATGACTCTCTAATAACTTTTTCTGTAATTATTTTATTCAGAAGACAACACCTGTTTACTTGAATTTTTGTTGGGAGTTTTTAAACAGCTTAGATCTAAAAAAAGGAATAGCTCCTCATAATATTAGAAATACAAGTATTGTGTACAGGTTATGTTTTCAGATTGCAGACATTCAGTTTGGTGTAACTGAGCAGCTTCAAACCCTTCGCTGAAAGCGACCTGTAAAAAGCCCTTGTTCCAAATGCCAAGATTCAGATTCATCAGAAACAATGAACAGTGCCAGCTGCTGCCCCCAGTGCCAGCTTTGTTACTCTATGAGCTATCAAACCAGCATCTTCCAAGTTTTCCAGCGAGTTGGAAATCCTCACAGCTCAGCTGACCGCTGCGGCCAGTTCTCTGCCCTTCCTTAGCTCTCCAATGGTGTTACTGCAAGGTGCATGCCAGCGTACCATGTGAGAGCTGCAGGCTGTGATGCACTTTGAGGAAGGAGAAAAAGGCTGGTTATTATTTCTGTGTGCATATTCCCAGGTTGGCAGTCAGACTTCCATTCTTCAAACGTTCAAGGCTGCCCTCAAAGCTGTGCATGACCAAGCCATCACACTGACTAATAGTGCGTTCAGCCCATAGTACTGAACAAAATGGGCTTCTCTTTTTTTTTTTTCTTGGAGGGGAATTTTAAAGCTGAAATGCCAGCATGGATAATCAGTTTGAGCAGTTTTAGCTATGAATAGTAATAGCATAAACACTGAATTTCTCTGCTCTTGTGGGTTGAAACTAGACTCTCAATCTGATTTTATAATCAGTTTTCTTATGGCATTGCAGTATACCAGACAACGTGAGGCACAAATGAGGAAGACCCTTGTTTTAAGGCAGCTGGTAGTATTTTAGTCAGAAAGTCTAGGACTCCCTACTGTAAAAGATTTCAGTGACCTTTTTGAGATATTCTAACATCCCTGCTGTTTACAATATAATTCAAAAATTTGGCAGAGTGAAAACCAAATTTGAGGCCTTTGGGTTAAAGGCATATCTATCAAGAGATTCCACTCAGATTTTATTGAGTAATGAACAATAGAGAATTGCCAGGCAATCTGCAGGCAAATGCTGTCAGCCTGCCAAAATAATAATTGGGCATGAAAATTTTATAGCTGGATCTCTGTGTCATTTCCAAAATAGCAGCAACCAGCTCTGCTCTGGGAACTTTTGTGGCTGCTGTGATAAGAGGGTAAGAAGGAGAAGCCAAGCCACGTTGTACTTTTTGTATTCACGTAAATACAGTGACTAAGAACATGAAGAACAAGTATATAACAGTCTGATACATAGTCCCCTAAACCAAGCTCTTAAAATTTGAACTGTGCCAAGCAGCCAGCAGCCCTTTTTTCCATAGCTGTTGTCTCTTAAACAGCTTGTAAACAAAGCAAAGGTTGTTATCTGGGATGGGACATCCTAGCACCAGAGTTCTGAACTGATGCTTGTACAGTCAGTACCATCTGCTGAGTTATCTTGCTCTAGGTGCTGTTAGGGGATAAGCCTGGCTCTCCACATGCGGGACAGAAAGCGCTGCTCTGGAGGCAGTAGAATGGCTCCCACTGACTTCCAGGAGAGATTACTCATCTCATGTGAGTCTGGAGCCTGTAAGGTAACTCCCTCAGTGGTAGCCACAATGAAAAGGTGATAGGACTGGAAAACAGTACATTCTCTTCGTGCACAGAACTGGTGGAGCAGGAACATGCCAGTGTGAGCCTTGCACACCGGCCCTCATGGTGCTGGGAGGACTCTTATTCAGTGTTAAGACCTCAGCAAAGCCCAGCATCAGGAGCTGGATGTCCTCCTCCCAAAGTCCACAGCACCAGAAGAAGCCAGGCATACATGTGTATGCGGTACCTAAACTTGGCTAGGAATAACAATAAAGCAAAGCAATAGTGTCATTCCCTCAGAGAGGCATTCACAGAACCATATGGTGTATATTCCTGGTCACAATCCATAAGAGAGGGCATTTGCGGATCTGCTGAGGCAGGAGACACTGTTCTATCCGTGCTTGTCCTCTCCATGATGCCTCCTCCTTCATGACTCGCCAGTGACCCTGGCTGCATTCCAAAGCACCTGCTTGGAAGCAGCTGCAGAACAGGTCCAGGGATTCTCCTGGAACTCCAGCTCACTTCAGTGCTGTCTTCCCATTACTTGGATTCCTCTTCAAGCAGGACAACAGGTACCCCACAAGGTTTTCCAGCTGACCTGAGCCTCCATTGCTAAAAGCTTGTATTTATTTGTAAACACTGCTCAGTGCTGTAAAGGATGCAAAAGTTGGATACTTCCTACTTCTCGAGAACTTCTGTCGTAAGAGTTAACAATTACAGCACTGGGGTTGGGATTCAGAGCCCTAAGGACCTGTGTCTATGGCCATCTTACATCTCCTCAGATAGCCCAGACTTCTCCATGTGTTGACTGGACCGAGGTACCTGCAGCAGCTGAAGGCCAGGCTTGATATTCCAGAGGGTCTAAAATAGCACCAGAAACATCTGTTCGGGTACCTGAATATCTCTGCTGGTGTTTTAAGAATTATTTCAGCGTTAAACCACCAAGGCAGTGTTTACCTGTGATGCTCTGGAGAAGAAATAAAATTTCCATCGCTGAAACACTTGCTGCAGTACATGTTTTGCAGTCTTTCCCTGAACACTGCAGAAATTTCCTGATATGCATTCAAACGCATCCTAGATTATTTGGGTTTTATATAGCCACTTCTCTTGTGTTTACTTAATGTGTTTTTCTCTGCCTTTTCTCAAGTCCAGACTTTGTGTTCTGTTAACATTACAAAAAGGCATTCTTTTCCCATGTTTTTAAGCAGTGGCATAAAAGTGCAGTGCTTCTCTCACTTCAACTTTGACATCAGTGACAGCCTTTGTATGCAGAAACTTCTGGGATTTCTTCTTTTCAAAAGACTTGCTGAGGAGTTGGCTGTCAGTCATCTGATGACTTTAAACTGATGAGAAAAGCTTTCTGCAAACGCCGGCACATCAACAAGGCAAAAGAAACAAAACAGACTGACTTTGATTTGAGCTATTAGTACCAGACAAACTCACAAATATGATCATTAGTTCTCTAATTTCACTGGCAAATCTTTCCACAGCACTGGAAGAGTCCCAGAAAATATACCAATGTTTTGTAGAGTGTTGGAGTCCAAAGTGCAGGGAATATTTCTCTGCCTGTTTTGGGGGGTTCTACCCCCCTGGACAACCCTGTCTTTGACCTTCGTCCATGGAGAAAATTGCCTACCCTCTGGGAAGAAGCAGAATCTACACTGGTGTGAATTAGGTGATAGAACATTATATAAGATTGTCACAGGGTAAAAATTTAGAGGTGTTGGGTTTGTTAATATAGCAAATAGATAAAAAGTAAAAACTCCAAAATGGAGGATTGTTGTTCTTTAGGCCTTCTTCTTTCTTCTTCTGTCACTCCGTGTTTGCGGCAAAAGGGGATTGAGAGGATTGGGTGAAAAATGCCGCAGTTCCTTTCATGTGACAGAAAGATTTATTGAACATTGGTAGAAAAGTAAAAATATCTTTCATTTCAGGCTTTCATTGGGTAATTTACCTTTAAAAGAACGGTGTAATCTTGATAACTCGGCTTTTCCTTCGCATTCTGTATGGGGAGTCATGTCTCTGGCTCTGCTTATTCTGATAAGACTTAATAAACAACTATCTGAAAGTAAGAAGCGTGGAAAAGTCCCGTTCATCTGCAGAGCCCAGGCAAGGGCTCTGAAAATTCTCCCCCATCCGGGGAGACATAATTAAGGCGCGGTAAAGCGTCAGTAGAGGGGCGAATTTAAAACCTGGGGCTGAGTCCCTGGCGCCCAGTAAAAAGTAATTTTGATTTTGGTGGAGCAAGTATGGACATGTAGCTGCAGACTTGTCCCTTCAGCACGGGCCAGCTGACAGAGAGGTGCAGGGACTCCAATATTAGCCAATATTCACCACTCAGAAGAAGCTGTCCCCAAGGATAGAAAGTTGGGCTGGAGTCCTTTGAAAATGAAATGTGCCTCTGTATACTTGGAATTGATATCAATACACACATTTTTGTGGTCAAAAGAAGCACTGAACATTATTCAGCCCCAGGGTCCCAAGAAAATGCCACTTTGGGTTGAGAAATTCTGTGTTTGGGCAGAAGAGGAGTTTTGCAATAATAGATGTAATCCCAGAAGAAGATTTGTGGGGAGAAGTCTGGAGATACTGCTACCCAGCCACAAACCCTGGAATTTATTTCAACATTGCTGTCATGCATGCAGGGTGTGCTTGTGCATACATTATACCCAAATTAATACCTGAGCACAGGACTTTTCTGATACAGCATAACAGATTTATTGTCTTGAGTTAGGAAGGAATATTTGATCTACAAATGAGTAGGTGGTATTTTGAGAGGGAATTTTTTTTTAAGGAAGATCCACGTTTGGTGGCTCGGTTCTTTTTTAGTGGTGGCAATTTGAAAGGTATTCTAGTATTAGAAGTTCTGTGGAGGAATATGTTAATGCCATAATCTTCTTATGTTATGCGAGAGATTATATTATTGATCTGATACTTTTTTCCTGTGTCCTTGTAACTTATCACATGCATTTCAAATGTTCAGTTCTGGAAATTGGTAGCCTCTCTCTGTGACCCAAAAGCAACAGAGAGAGGTCTTGCTATAAAGACACAGGAGATGCAGGCAGCCAAGACAGGAGTGCTGTGGACACGTGGCTCTCTCACTCTGCCTCTCTTTATTTTGAAATTCAGTCCTAGATACGGAAAATTTTCAAAGTCTAACATATTTAACTTTGAGCCTCTGCTTTTAGAAGTTGAATGGTTTAATGGATCAGGATCTTTAAGTATAAATAAAACCAAATAAATTATCATTGCCACAGTAAGTGCTCTATTGAAAGAGCATGTTTACTTGTCCTCTGGCTGTCCTTGCGCATGGACACCACACACACACACACAGAGATTGTCATTTCAACTCACTGTCATCACAGGACAGCCTTGGATTTAAGGAGCAGAAGTCTTACAGGGACTCCCGTAAGATCAATATGAACATGGTCAAAAATAGCTAAAAAAAAAATTATTTAAAAACCTTAGATTTGTTACATGTTGGGTGTGTTAACCTGTGTGTAAGGTCCACAGATAGGAGAAAAGAAACTATTGGCTTTGGAGAAACTTTTAAGTAACAGCTAGAAGTTCTTTGTGTCAACTTTTTTAAGGAGGTGCCAACTGCCAGAAGTGAGGAACTGCATCTGGTTTTTTGTTCCATCTTTCACCAGTGCTTTGAAATCCCCATTTTAGACCAATTATGTTACAGTCCTGCATAAGGCAACTCAGCTCCTCCTTCTCTTGTCATTTCCCCAGCCATCACAGGTGTTTGTTTGTAGTTGTTTCCTGTGCTAAGTACAGAAATGTCTATCAATTAAAAAGCAATCTATCAAACCTGGCTATCAAGTAAAGTGAAGCTAAGAGTCCCTTTTAATGCAGTGGTCATATGGCTGGAACAGATGACCAGTATCATTTCGGAAGCTGTTGTATGCAGTTGGCACCCTGCAGTAAGATAAGAGAAAATGTTTTGAACTTGCAAAAAATCATGCCCTTTAGTCAGAGACTGCTAATCTCTTGAATTTGCTTTGCCCTGCAGACGACTGAACACACTGAACAAGTGCGCCTCAATGAAACTCGATGTGAACTTCCAAAGAAAAAAGGTAAGGGAATATCATTAAATATGCTGGCTTTATCCTGGCTTTTGTGATAAGACCACCCCAATTTAGCCTTTATGTCAGTAATGCTCTTAAAAGTAAGTTTATTTGACTTTGAACATGCATGTCAGCATTATCTGGATGCATGATAATGTGAATTGCTGAATCTTGAAATTATACATAGACTAGAAACTGTGACTAAATACTACGTGTGTTAAAAGAGCTCACGCAGTACTTAAACTCTACATATGTGCAATTAAATTTAGTGGGTGAAAAGACAGTGAAGCTTCATTAGACTGGCTTGTTTGTCAATGCTATATGAGTACACAGTGGAAAACCCTGCTCAGAAAAAAATGGAAGCTGCTCAGATGAAAATAACAGCTTTTCTTTGTTTCTTGTACTGACTTCTTCCCAGTTAAGAATATGAAAACAAACTCTGTCATCCTTACAAGCTCCTGTGTAACATGGGAGTTATTTGAGCTGAAAGTGAGGGCTGCAGAAACAGCCTGTTGATTTTGAGAGTGTTGTAACATGTCCAGCATTAACTGTTGAACGTTTGATTTTCTGGTCACAAATTCCCCAAAGTCCTTGAGTATTGTACAGTGGTAGTTGTCAGCTCTGAGAAATCTTGGATTCTGCTTTTCCTTCCTAGAGTGTTTGTCTAGTGCTTCTTAAAAACTGCCTCTGAGAGCTGCATTTTTCATGTCTTTGCAAATTCAGTTTCATCATACTCTATTCAGTGTTTGAGGGAACTTGAACAGAGGATGGTTTTAATGCCCAGATATCCTGCTTTGGCACATGCCCACTTGTTCCTCTGTGTACTAGCCTCTTTAGCTTGTATTTTGTCCGTTTCCTGGAGCTGCAGGGACTTCACTGCATCAGGGGTTTTTCTTGTCTTGGGTTTTATGTTGTATTAAAAAGGAAGGATTTTTTTTTGTTATGTTTTTTTTTCATTCATTTTTTACTGCCACTCCTCCCTCTTCTGAATGGACTGAAGTCCTCAGCTGCTCTCCTTGCAGACGACCATTAATTTGTGATGGAAGAGAGATGGCCCTGCTTGGTACTCTTTCAAGGGGACAAAAGCTAGTTGGGTCCATACCTGCACAAGGCCACAGAGAAGCAGAGCACAGAAAAATGTAGAGAAAGAGGAGCTGGAGGAGATTTTAGCCCACAGATACAGAGCAACTGAAAGTAGAAGAGAATGCGAGTGAGAGAAGAGGAAGGAGAGCCTGCTGACAGGAGGAAATGTAAATGCAAGTGTAAAAGCCAGAAATCGGATCTGAAATTGATCACTGATTTAAATAAATATTTTGCTGTAGATACTGCCTTTCCTAATAGTCTCTATGGTGATCTAAACAATGAAATGCAAAATCAGCCTGCTTTGGAGCTTCAGCATAACAGGTATGCACAGGACTAGCACAGCTGCTTGAGTGATTCATCAAAATATGGCCAAGCAAGATGCCAGGCAAGGTTACTGTGAAAGCCAGCACAGCATGAGCGTTCCCCACTGCCCACTTCCCACCCAGACCATTCCCACTGTGGGCTGCTGTCTTCCCTTGGCTTCATCAAGATGCAAACAGAAATCCTCATGTATGTGTTGCAAATATGTCTGTAAGCGATTTGGACAGACAGAGATTAGCCTTTGGATTAACTGCCTTCTGCAGCTGTCGATTTATGAGAATTCCTGCCCCCAGCTGGAAAATTGTGGCAGAATTCCACAGCAAATAAATCCACTATTTGCCTTTTGTTAGCATCCCTCTGTATTTCAGGCAAGTACACCCTCAGTCAAAAAGCTGTACTATTTTAAATCAACTGTGACAAATCTGTGAATCAAAACCTCTTTGGCAAATGTTACCAGTCACTCCTCAAGAAACTTGCCCCTTCTCATCTTCCCAAACTTAATGGTATTAACTGGACTTTTGAATATGCTCCAAAGCTGTGCACTTGATTTCACCCCAAGGTCAGTAGAAATATACAGTCACTGCTCCAAAATGTCTGCTCTGACTGTGTCAGATGAATCATTGCTTTCAGACCTTCTCTTGATCCACTGTTCCCATAGCTGGTGACATGTGGGTGGGCTAAGTGCTCGCAAAAATTTTTTTTGGAGGACAGTTTCATTTCTGAGGGCACTCAGATATCTGACAAGAACAGTGGGTCATTCAGGATGTTCATGGCTTCCAGAATTTCTACTGATTCAATCAAAAGAAAAGCACAGTATGTCATAGGACTCACAGTGCAGCTGAATTTGTAGTGAGTCACCATGGCAGTATCTCAGCATCCAGATATTTCATTTCATATTTGCCTGATTTTGCTTCTGATGAAACACAAGCATGTTTCTTTACCAATTAAAAAAAAACCCCAAACTAAGCCTTTATTTAATCGAGCTGCAAATTTTGACACTGAAAAGCCTCTGTATTTTCTAAGCGATTCTTGGGCAGAATGTAGTCCTGTCTTTGCTGTGGTTAGAGGCAAAACTTGTTTACTACCAATATCCATTTCTGTCCATCTCTGCTTTGTCAAAAAAAAACAAACCTCAAACAAACAAACGAAACAAAAACAAAAACAAACCCACAAAACTTTTGATTTAAAGTATATTTACCACTGAATTTGTTTTTATTTCTGTCTTCTGCTCTGTGCTCTCTTCTTGGTGTTTTTTGCAATGTCTCTACCACTTATGGCTACTTTAATCGATTCCAGCTGGTAGAAAATACAGGCTAAATCCTGTCAGTTCATACAGTAATGTCAATGCAGCTAGAGGGATTTGTGTCAGCCAAGAATCTTTTTTAAGGTCCCTTTGGCATATTGCGATGTAGGGCAAATTTTAAAAATATGTTTATCCTATTGGCTGGTGCCACCAACGCCTCAGCAGTGGTATGCTTTGTAGATATAATTACCACTGCTAAATATTTAAAAGTGCGTACCCTTGTGGTTTTTAAAATATCCACTTTGTGGCACTACTAAGACCACAATAAATGGATTTTTAAGTTCCTGCGGCTGTGCTGTCCTTTGGTCCATATATACAAACAGCAAGCTGTGGAGTTAAAACAAAGGTAGAGCTGTCTGATGTGCCACTGCTTCCCTGCAGACAAAATGGCCAAAGCAGTATTAGCCTTTTCTAGCCCCTTCCCTCATACTTCACTAGGTGCTCAATTCTTCTCTCTAATAAGCCACAGAATGAAGATCTCTGTTCATTCCTGTAAACTCACATCAGCTGCAGGAGCACTGCACACCTCAACATTAAAAGAAGAAAGAGGGATGCCTAAACCCAAAATTTCACAGCTATATTTTATTTTATGGTTTGGACATGATCTAAAACATCTGGCTGACTTGAAGTGATGAACTGGCAAAAGTTTATGGCATCAGTGAGACCTGGCACGCTACTGATCCCAATCTCCAGCTTTTGAGGTTTCACATTATTTAAGGTTTTGGGCGCTCTTGTAAAATTTGGTTTACATTTTTCAATTAGACAGGCCAGCAAAGATCTAGTCAGAGATTGGAGATAACTTTACCATTGAAACTTCATATAAAAATACTTCTAATAATAGACTCTTAAAATGAGAATTTTTCCAGTCCCAAAATAGTCTTTCTGGTTTAGCACCTCATTTTAGTCTGACAGCCTGTCATATTTTACTGCCTTCATACTGCTTCCAAGAATGCGAAGAGCTGTTTGGATGTCATGTAGGTGAAGTTAGTTTGTTCTGCTTTAAAACAAATGTACAAGAATAATGCAGTACAAACCGAGTTCAAAGTCAGGGGAAGGGTACTCATTAGCAACTGTGGGCTTCATGCTGAACATGTACCTTTTTTGTTTGAGCTAACAGATGAGAAAAATGTCGTAGGGTGAGGTTTTTTATCTGATTTTTTTTCCAAGGCACATGTTCTCTGCATTGCAGAGTAGCTCCTGGAGCTGCCTAAACATAAGCACAGCTCTATGTGCCTCAGGCTGAGAGATGAGACCAGGAAGGGCTGTGGGGCAGCTGCTGCCTCAGGAGAGGTTGGAAGAAGCAAGAGAGTGGGGCAGGCTTCAGGTCATCAAGTTTGGGGTGCCTCTGATGATGAGGGCAGTGAAGACAGTGGTTGCCACTGTAGGAAAGCTCAGCACAGCTGAAGATGCTGCCCCATCCCAGCCGGAGCCTGGCTGCTCCTCCTGCCCACACCTCCACAGCTGCCTTCTCTGCCTTTCTTCCCCTGCACTCAGACACACCCTAAGCAATACTGCTAAATACTATATTTTTATTGTTCTTTTAAGCATCATGGCTATTTATCTGTAGTTATGTTCCTGAAACATAAATCTTGTTAGATGTATCTGGTCTGTGAAGTTTGTAGATGTTTGTTTTAGTTCTCACTGCAAAACTATGTGCAGCACCAAATATTTGCTGTCTTGGATTTTTAAATAGCTCATATTGCTGTAGTACCCAGCTACTTCGCTGTCTTTACCATGTGTATCTTAACACCATCCCTGCAAATCAGGATTCCTTTACTTGGACTTCTCAAAACTTTTTTTTTCCTAAACAGTCACTGTGGGCATCAGTCCTACACAATTCAGTGCACAAGCAATCCATGGAAGCCAAGAGGTATCAATGGGACTCCTAACATGGAGCAGGCTTTTATTCCTTTCTTGTTAAGAAGTTTGGAGGCTTTACAATTAAATGAAAGAGGGTGTTATGAAAGGACTGGTGACCAGTCTTTCATAAACTTGGTTCAGAGAGATGCCTGGAGCAGCCCAATCACATTAATTGAAATAAGTTAAAGCACACAATTTTAACATGTGCCACTTGCTTTTTTCCCAGAGTGAAGATTCAGATGAAGAAGACCTCTGTGCTATCAGTAATAAATGGACTTTCCAAAGAACCAGCAGACGATGGTCTCGGGTGGACGACATTGACGCTTTGCTTCACCGCTCTGACAGACATGGCTCTTCTGGGGACATTAAAATGAAAAACACGACCAGCAGTGAGAGCGTCCTTACAGATCTGAGCGAGCCTGAGGTCTCATCCATTCACAGCGAGAGCAGTGGGGGCAGTGACAACAGGAGTCAATCTGGCACCACCAGCGCTGCCAGGGAGACCTGCGACTGCTCTGGCCATCATGATGTGGAAAGCACCCTGCTGCAGGACTCCACTGCAATAAACACCGCCCTGTCCCCCAAGGACGGCCTGAAGAATGAAAATCCAACACGAGCCAGAGCAAAAACCTTCCTAAAACGCATGGAGACACTAAAAGCAAAAGCTGTGCATGGAAAACTAAAAGGCTCAGGAAGAACAGGTCCATTGGAGATCAGTGGACCGGTTCTCCAGTTTGAGCCGAAATCCTTGAAAGACATGCACTGTGTACAGATAGTCAATGGCGATCTCCAAAATCTGGGACAAGATTCAGTCAAAAGAGGGCTTCCCTTTCTTGCCAAATGCAGCAGTGACAGCAGTCAGTCTGAAAACAGCAGCAGTGGGGTGAGCACACCGTGTTTGAAGGAACGCAAATGCCATGAAGCAAACAAGAGAGGTGGGATGTACCTGGAGGACCTGGATGTTCTGGCAGGAACGGCCTTACGGCAAGTGGTGGACCAAAACCGCAAAAATGAATTTCATTCCCAAGAGAACTTGGTTGTGCACATTCCCAAGGATCACAAACCAGGGACCTTCCCAAAGGCACTTTCTATCGAAAGCCTCTCACCTACAGACAACGGTAACAGTGTAAACTGGAGGACAGGCAGCATCTCTTTGGGAAAGCAGAACTGCTCTACTCCAAAGGAATCCGGACTGATGGCTTGCTGTCCTAAGGAGAGCAGAATTAGTATTTATGACAATGTGCCAGGTTCCCACTTGTATGCTAGTACTGGGGACCTGCTGGACATAGAGAAAGAGGTCCTTTTTCCTCAGTTAGATGACATTTTGCAACATGTCAATGGACTTCAGGAGGTGGTAGATGGCTGGACAAAGAAGGTGTTGCCAGGTCTGCCGGTTGGTGATGTGTCAGTCAGGGAATGTCCATCATTGCCTTTCCAGTCACCTACACAGATCACTCTTGATTTTGAAGGAAACTCTGTGTCTGATGGCCGGACCACCCCGAGCGACATGGACAGAGATGGAACATCCCTGAATGAATCCGAAGCCACTGGTGTTAGAGACAGGAGAGACTCTGGAGTGGGAGCATCGCTCACAAGGCCAAGCAGGTAAGTAGCATAATTTTGTATACAAATCCACAGGCTGTGAAATACAATATAATGAAGCAGAGGTTCTCAGCCTGGGAGTCAGACAGCACAGGGTACCATTGCGGTTGTGCTCATCCTGTATGGAGATGCAGACTTCCCAGGGAAAGGCGGACTTTGAGGGAAGGGACATCCTGCTGTGGAGATTCTTACATGGAATCAATGCAGAATTTGTTTAATAGAGCAAATTAAGGCATTTTTTATCCCTTGATCCACTGATTACATGGTAGGACCCTGTATATGTTGTAGGATGTATTTTCAATTCGTCTTCTAAGTTATTCACCCAGATCTTTATGGATTGATAGCTTTATGAACTTTTTTAATGCACTGGTCTGCATTAAAAATGTGCCCCTTCATGCTCGAAGAGAACTTCCCTACTCTGCCTCAGCCCCTTACATGGGTGGGATGAAATGATGGTAAATTATTGACTCTTAATAAAGTGAAAAGTGGAATTCTGTTAATAGTTTACAGGCCTATTTTAAATCAGAGTGATGATCTCCTGTTGAGCCAAGTACCAGTGGTGCTGGGCAAAAGCCTTTGTGGGTCCAAACTGTTGTATGTAGGGTGGCTTCGTAAGTGCAAAAGCAGGGAGAATATACCTGGTATTTTCTGATACTGGTATGTCTGATAATACTGGTATTTTCTGATCTGCTGTCAGTCTTGTCACACCCTCACAGAGGACTCTGCCCTGCCAGGTTTGCTGCTGCCTGTGCATGCTCACCACCACCACAAAAGTGAAAGTGAACTCGAGGAAACTACTGAGTAAACAAGCAGTGCCAAAGTTTTTAGGATTTGAGCCAGAACTTATACTTAGTGAAAAAGAAAATGAAATGAGGGGGTTTGTTTCTGATGAATCCCGTATATAGAGAAAGTGCATTGGAGTAAAAACATGTGAGTGGTTCAATAGCTTGGTGGTTATAGCTCTAGCTAAGGAGACACAGGGTTTAATCCTTTTTAAAAAAAATCCTTCAGCATTTAATAACAGAGATATTTGGAGAACCTCATCTCCAAATATCTCAGTGGTCAGGTCAGTCCCCGGGGAGGTGAGGGACTAGGCATAGAATACCAGTTCTGAGTCAGGCAAAGAACATTTGAATCTAAATCTCTCACATCCTGTTGGAAGTGTGTGGGCTAAAGACCATAGCAGGCACCACTGCTTCCCCAAGTATATGGACAGGACCCACACCCACTTGTGAATCTAATGTTAAAAAGACAAAACTCGGGCATTTCCAAAATTAAAGAGATTGACTAAATTGTTTTATTTATCTCCAAGGTACATTTTCTTTCAGTTGACACACCACAAGCCATCACATGTGTGTTTGTGTTTTATGTATTGCCCAGCCCTATCTCACAGCATCCCATCTTTTCTGCCCAACTAAAGCAGTTTTCTGATTTTTCTATCATTTCTTTTTGCTAAAGGCGATTACGATGGCACAGTTTCCAAATCTCTCATCGCCTGAGCCGCTCCATTGCATCGCTTCACATCAGCAACCAGTCAGCAGCCCAGCTGAATCTACTGCAAAAATTCTCTCTACTTCGTCTCACTGCCATCATGGAAAAGTACTCCATGTCAAACAAACATGGCTGGACCTGGTGAGTACCACTGATAACTGGAAAATAGACTTTTAAGAAGAAAATAGTTTCTCCTAATTCTGTTACTCTGATAGTAAGTAAATGCATTTAGAAGGAACCATTGACTTCAAGTGTAGGATTTGAAACTGTTCCTTTTAATCCATTGCTGCCTAGTGGCTCGTTGGCAAAGTCAGAAATAGATCCTGGAAATCTGACTTCATTCCTGTGCTCTAACAGAGAGACAACCCTGGCCTTTCTAACAATGCTACAGTTCCAGAAAAATAAACAGGAGTAGGAGAGAGTGACTAAAAAGTCGGAAAAGTTTACAGTAAGTCCTACCTGGAATTCATTTTGTGATTCGAAAAGAAACAGCTGCTGCTTCATGTGTTTGATACTGCTTTGCTTGTGCTTTAAAAGAAGGGTTACAACAGTTATGGGACATTTCTCTATAAATCAAAGATGCAGGCTTTAGCCTAGGCCTGGACCTGTGTTAGAGGGAGCTTGCAGCCCTGTGACAGCTACCTGGTCATTCACGGAGTGGAGGGAAGCACACATGGATGTGAGTGCTCACAGTGTCCTTCTGTAGCTACTGGCTACCAAAACCTGCATGTTTCATGGTACAGAAACCCTGGTGGGCCTCACAGATTGAGGTACACCAGAAATGGAAATGGGCATAGATGAGACTTTAAAAGTATCTGAGAAATAATCAAAAGGATGACAGAATCTCTCCCTAATACACTGAGGCACCCAGTCCAGATACAGTATGACTTGATATTTATATTGTGATTTTCATGCTCAAAGCACCTCCCCAAAATCCCACTAAATTCATCTGTGAGCTACATAAGACAAATTTTCCTTTAGAAATGGAAAAATAGATACAATAGATACATGTGAGATTCACCTCACTGACATCAGCCATTAGGAAAAGTTAAAAGTGTAACCGGTTATGAATCTGATCTGAGAGAGTCAGGTCAGCTGTTTGTGGTTAGAGGAAAAAGACATGCAACTCCAAAGCAGCCCATTATATCCAAGGCTGAGGGTTTGGGTCACCCTCCACAGGTGTCTCTCTCTAGAGTGGGTATAGAGGTAGTCCAGACTGCTGACTCTTTCTAAATCTCTGTAAGAGAGCTAAAATTCAGTAAGATTAACCCCCATTTCATTGGTTTTTGGTGCAGCTCCCTGTGGCTAGCTGACAACATCTGCACTGAAATGAATCTCACCTTACCCAGCTTCAAATAAACAGACTAGAATACAGCAAATTCTAGATCCTGTTCTTTGTACAAGGTTTTCATCCTGAGAAATACGTCTTCAGGTTTTATAATCAGTCTCTAAGGATTTTTAAGAGAGGGACTGTAAATAGCTGTAAAATTATGCACTGTACTTCTTCAGTAGGTAATTTAAAATGAGTTTTTACTTCTTCCCACACAGATGACAAAACTCTTAGTCACATTTAGGTCATATTCATCCTTTTCATTTTAATTCCATGGCAGTCATGACGCCCAAAAAGGGAATCAGTTGGTTCTTGTTTTCATCCCAATTTTTTTTGAAGAAAGCAAGCTCACCAGCTTCGCTTTAGTTACTCAACAAGAATAAATCTTATAACACAAGGGAGGAGTCTGACACACAGGGATTTTCCACCATCATTTCTTATTGTAAATTCTTAGTCAATAGAAATACTAAATCATGTAACTGGTGTATAAAGATCATTCAGCACGTTAGAGGATTGAACCTCCTTTTCCCTCAGATACCTTCTCCACTGAGGTTTGCTCTGCCATTCCTGTGAGTCCCTAAAGGTTGCTTTAAACCTTGTTGGCTTCAGCTGGATGACACCTGCGTAGTAAAACGTTTCTGTTAGAACGGATTGTTATGCTATACCTTAGAGGCCATCCACTTATAGACATTAAGAAATTAATCAATTATGCAAATTGTAAAGTGTGTATTGTGCATTAAACATTATTTCACCATCTTTATAAAAAAGGCCCCAGATACCAATTTCTGTCAGTAGTGTTACTCAGAGAGTGTGTAAATATCCTGATTTTTTTATGCAGCCTGTTCATGTTAATTTTCAGGTCTGTGCCGAAGTTCATGAAGAGGATGAAAGTCCCTGACTACAAGGACAAGAATGTCTTTGGTGTGCCCCTGATAGTTCATGTCCAGAGAACGGGACAGCCTCTTCCCCAGAGCATACAACAAGCACTGCGCTACCTACGGAGCAACTGTCTAGACCAGGTAGGAACTTTACTCCATGGACTTGTTGTTTTTTTCTGAAAAGCCACTTTAAGCAAGCAACAGTGAGCATTTTTGTGCTAAGTACCAGGATTATTTGAAGATTATTATGTCTTGTGTTGGGCCAAGATCTCCTCTGGTGATTTGATAGTTGGTGCCAACACTGAAAGTTTGCTATTTTGAGATTGGTATCCAGCTAATCTGCTGGATTCTTGTGGCTGTAACAGTCCTGCTGATTTGTATACCACAGTCTACTTCAAAGAACATTTTGAGATCTTCATGTATATTGAATGAAACCTGGGAAGAGATCAGGACTCCCCACTTCTACCTGTATCTATACTGCTTCTGCTTGACTGTTGTCGTTGAGGGTTAACTGCATTCACCATTTCACAAGATATGGTACAAAAGGTTTTATTTACTTAGCAAAGACAGAAAAGTCCAAGAATAGAGAGCAAACTCAGCAAAATATTCCAAGTATTCTGTTGACAGAGTCAGATATATCCAGATAGTTAGGTCAGCAGGGGTTCAGTGCCAAAGCCATTATGGTACATTGCCTTTTATAGTGTTCTTAGCTACAACAAGCCAGCTGGGACACCCTCATGCTCAAAGTATTCCAGAATTTTTATTCCCTTTAGCTACAGAGGGACATACTAATCATATTTTTACTGTTCTTCCCCTAAGGATGAGGATATGTATTTTTATGAACATAGGACTGGGAGAAACCCCCTGGCTGATTATATTCAGTCCTCCACTGTTATTGACCTCATGTCATATGACCTCTTTCATAACTGCCTTTAGATAGTTGTAAGCTCGAAAGGAGCAACCAGCACTTTGCTCTGCAGACTTTGCTGCTTTCCTAGCTCTGAGCGCATGAAAAGGGTGGAATTAGTCTTTTCTGAATCTTCACATTTTCTAATCACCATTCTGGTTGCTGTTCAGGTTTTTTGTTGGGTGACCGTCATCTTCCCTAAAACTGAAATCTAAAAATTAAAGGTGCTCCTGTGAATCACAACCATTTCCCTTTGCAGCCAGTGGGAAAGACACAGGTCTTTCCTATCAGTTCTCTCTGTAAAGGAATCCTGTAGTGGTCAGACCTTGATCTCTAACTCCACAGTGTCAAAAGTGAGGTGAGATGAGTTCTGCCAACCGTATGTCATGCAGGAGCTGAGGGGCGGGATGAACAGCTTGTCAGAAATTTATTAAGAGAGGATGAAAGGGAAAAATGCACAGAGACAAGAAGAAATGATATATTCAAGAGCTAACATGCCTGGTTGCCACGGTGCTCATCTGGGTTTGTGTACTGAGCTGGGAAAGCCAGTGTAGGAAGAAAAGTGAAGCAGCAAGCCTGGAATTAGTGATGAGATTGGAGGAGGAGATGCCCAAGTAAGAGGAACAGGAGATGTAAGGATAGGGATGGGCTTGTCAGCTAAGAAGCAGAGCAAGAGGAAGAAAGAGTAGAGAGAGAATTAATTGGGGAGAATGTAAAAGGGAGAGTAAAATATAAAGAAAAAGCTCTTGAGAGATTTGAGGCAGTTAAAAGGTGTTGAAAGTCTCAGACAAGTATCTGCTCCATTTATGTTTACCTGCTGGGAAGCATCAGAGCTCTGTGAAGGGCCATTTCAATCCAGCTTTGGTTTCTTCTCAGAGTGAAATTGGGAAAATAATGAATAAAAAAATGGAGGAGATGTACAGATTGGGACCTTTTAAAATACCTTTACACCAAAAACCTTTCTAGGCAAAAACCTTCCAGGCAGTTCACTTTCTCTGCTTTACAGTTACTCCTTTTGTTCCCATTTAATTCAAAGTCTCCTGATGCCTGGACAGAGACCTGGGCAGCCTCCAGTCTCCCCCAGCATCTTGCTTATGTGTCTCTTCTGTGCCCTGCAGAAGGTGGGCTAGAGTTCTGAACAGGTGTCAGAGCCTCTACTGCATACACTTGGTAAAGTTGAGGTTGCTCTAAACCATTGTAAGGTCTGATTCCTGCCACTGAAATCCCTAACCTGGCATGAGGAGCCTCCCCGTTACTTGCAGGATATGTAATTCTGTTTCAGTTTGTGAAACAGAAACTGCTTTGCCTTTTCCAAATGCATCTTTATTTCTGTCATGCATCATATGGTTGCTTGTAGGGAAGATGATCCACACAGCATGAGGATAGTAAAGAGATTGGGCCAGACTAACCTCTGGATTTATAGTCCCTTTTTATTTACAGAACAAGTCTGTAATAATGCATAACAGAGCCTAAAACGTCTTTTTCTATCAAGTGAAGAGCTCTTTTGATTAATTATTTTTTCAATTAAAAAAAAAGGAAATAGGAGTTTGGATAAATATCTTTAAACAGAGATCAAGAGTAGCAGAATGATGTGCAGCAGGAGATTGCATGGGTGAGATTTGACATCTGACCTCTCAAATCAGGCTTAGCTGGAAGTTTTTAATGGTTCTTTATACCAGCAAGGACACTTTTCATCAAAAGGAGAGAACTGAGCCTCTGCTCTCACATTTATCTACTACAGGCCAAAACTTTATTTTTTGGACAGAGTTAGCAAGTGTCCTTCTGCATCTTCAGCACATATTTCTAAGAGGAAAAGGGATTTAAAAAGAAGAAAAGAAAGGGAAAGGGAAAGCCAGATGAAAAGAGCTGGATGCTCTTTCTTGTATGCTCTTGTCAGAACTAAGAGTGGAGCTTCACTTGGGATCATAAATACAGAAGACAGGGCACACTCCAGTCCTCTACTTCCTACACATAAATTTAGCTCTCAAGTGACACTAATTCGTCAATAGGAAGACATAGAAGAGCTACCTCACAGCCAGTCTGGCGTAGTGGTTCATCTCCAAATAAATAACTAAAAATACCCCCTCACAGAGCTGTGACCTATGTAATTAGTGTCATTAATGTGCGAGTTAACCAAAGTCCTAAACACCCTCCAGGTGAGCATGGGAGGTGTTTTGGAGAGAGGAGGGTCCTGTGTGAACTCTGTGCTGCTTCTGACTCAGAAGTAAGGGGGAGAAGGCCAGAAGGCTTTATTTCCTTGCCTTTACTGTTTGTTGCTGGACTGTGCCATGCAGGAAGCTGCACGGATCGCCAGCGAGACAGCAATCACAGAGGAACAAAATTATATAATTCCCAACTGGAAATGTGCCTTTTCCATAGGTCTCTCTCAATATTTCACCTTTTTCCCTGCAAAACTGAAGGGAAACAGTGTTAGCACTTCCCAAATGAAACACTGTAAACTCACTTGGGAATAAACAGTGTGGTTGAGGCCCAGGAATTCAGCCCAGGGGGAATTCCGCTGGCAGAGAAGGACAAGAAAGGGCAGCCCTGCCTTGGAGGCATCATTTGAAGAATTACCACTTCCTTTCAAACAGAAAGCAAACAGGATAAAAATGTATCTTAGTGACACTGCACAAGTAATCCTTCTGTGGCCCCCACTTTCGAACTTGACCTGTCAGTGGGATTTGGGAGAACTCTTGGAAGCAGAGAGCAGGAAAGGGAAAAAAAGATTTCATCTTGATTTTAAAGCTCTATCAGGATGTACTAATCCTTTGCCACAGCATTTATTACTTAGCTAAGCATAATATTTTCTTGTTAGTCTTCAAAACATATACCCAAAGAAACATGAGGAGCCAGATTCTCAGCTGGAGTAAATCAACAGTCAGTCACCCAAGCCAAGCAAGCCAGGCTGATTTATATCAGCAGAGCATCTTGCTTAAACTCTTGAGGCGGCAGGGAAACCACAAGGCACTCTGAACCCTCCCTCTAGGATGGGACAGAGAGCAGCAGCATTATTAACCCCTACAATCCTGCTGTGGGAGCCTGCGCTTGCCTGTGGTACTTGTGGGACCGTCAGTTGCATTCGCACGTTTTCCTCCTTCGTGCCTGGAGAAAAATAAGCAACCCAAGCCTTGGTCATGATCCAAGTCCCTGTAATAGATTTACATGTAAATGTATATAATGTGTATAGATTCTTCAAGTGACATTTTCCTTTTTACCCAACTTGTCGTGGTACGTTTTTAGGTGGGTCTGTTTCGGAAATCTGGAGTGAAATCCCGAATCCAGGCCCTGCGTCAGATGAACGAGAGCTCCCCGGAAAACGTCAGCTATGAAGACCAGTCAGCGTACGATGTGGCTGACATGGTAAAGCAATTCTTCAGGGACTTGCCAGAGCCTCTCCTCACAAGTAAACTAGGAGAGACTTTTCTGCACATCTATCAATGTAAGTTGCTATTTCTACATATTTCTGCTATTATAAGCAGTTGGAAAATGTTATATATTATATAATAATATACTGTAAATAATTTTGGCGTGTTAACATGATAGGTTTCTTTCTGCTGGCCTTTGAGATATAAAAACCCCTCTGCACTCAAAATCTTTCACTAAGAAGTCTTTAGAACCACCTAAACATTTCAGTGCCAAATTTAATGGAAAGACAATGTTCATACCAGCCTCACAATCAGAAAGAAGAAAGAAGAAAGAAGAACAGGCTGCTGGACATAAAAAGCATGAAGACTCATATTTTTGTCGGATTTCTTTAAACTGTGGGCCTGTTTCATGCACTTATATCTCAATATAAATGAGTCTTCTGGGCATGGAGAAGTGGTACTTAACCACTGTGTCTCTGTGGTCCCCTTCCTTGCTGGGACTTTTGATTATTTGTTTTTTCATTATAGTCAATAAAATGTACATGCAAAAAACCGGCTGCCTTCATGTAGAGCATAAGCTCTATGTAAAGAACTCATAGAGAAAGAAAGAAAGAAACCAGGGGATTTCTTCTTTTCTTTCCAGCATAAGCAATCTTCACCAAAATCTGAGACTCAGATGCATCAGAATAATGAAAGTCCCTGTGAATCAGGAAATGACTGTGTATCTCTTCTCCAGACTGAGGGAGAAATAAACAGTGAGGACAACACTGAAAAGCCAGAGGAATTAGAGTTTTTTTCCTGACAATGTCCATTATGAAGGCCAGTCAGCCAACACTCTGGCAGATGCAGCCAGCCTAAGCCAAATAATTGGAAGCACTAAAGAGAAGTGTGTCTAGTCTTTTCACTTGCAGACGTTTCAGCTGCCAAAACAATAGAAAGCCATTTTAAAACTCTGTATAATCCCAGTGCTTAAGAATCTCAGATACTTCCGTTGCTTCCCTTTACTGTAAAAATCTGTCTGTGGCACACAGTCACAAATGAATTTACCATCACAGTGTCTGTAGCTGGTAGAGAATGCTGGGATTCTGCATGTGAGAGACAGCACTGGAAATAAATTTAGTGGGTTTGGCTGTACGCGATGTCTTGGGACATAAATTAACAGCAAGAGTTGGTGCCTAGCCCTGGACCATCATTTCCCCTTCTTCTTTCCTGCTCACAAGTTGTCTGCCTGCACACACATTAATAAGCTTGTTCAGGACAGCAACAGGAATTCTGGCTGCTAATAAAATGGCAGTCACGATCATTTCCATGGGCAAGTGGCCAAGGAGATGATTATCCACTACAAAGACATGTTCTGCATGTCCTTGGAAACAAATCACCTTTAAACTATTGCTTGATGAAAACTGGGGATGTCCCATCTTTGCACAGAAGAGACTGCAAGTAAATTACCCCCTTGCCAAAGGAAGAGGGACATGGCAGATCCCATGTTTTAGGTGGGTCATCAGTATAAGCAGGTCTGTAGCCAGAAGGGCTCCTCTTTTCCAAGAAGTGAGGCTGAATGGGGAAACACTGATACCAACCAACAAAAAATGTAAAGAGAGATATGAGCTGACTCTCTAACGTCTGCGTGGTACTGCAGTGGGAAGTCTGAAGAACTTCTCTTTACACTGGTCAGAGGGGGAAAAAAATGAGCTAGGAAAGATGTTCTCAAAATGCACGAGGAGTTTAAAGGATTTCAGAAAGACTTGAGGATGAGTGTCTTTAAACCAAGGTAGGAGCAAGAAAAGATGGGCTGTGTAGACACCAGAAAATATTGTTTGGATTAAGAATGAGCAGCAGTGGGTTTTTTTCCATGTGACCAACAACAAATATATTTTTCTTTTTCAGGCAGTACTGACAAAACTCCCTTCACAGAAAGAAAAATGTTGAAAATTGCTGGGATACCAATTGTATTTCATAACGTCTGCAATTAAACTAATCTCTAGATGAGAGTTTTTCTTACCCTTTGTTCTGTTTAACAAATTGTTAATGTGAAGTTAGGAAGAATTTTTTCTCTCCTAGTGTATTGGCAGGGACTTTCTGATTTTCTGGGAGTCCCCGAAGATATTTTGTCATATATCCAAGACCTTTTTCAAATATCCAGAATGGCTTGAATTGCTGTAACACATAGGACTTGGGATGAGATGATTAGTGTAGTAGTCTATATAGCATAGCATTGATGAAACTTTCTCCATTTCCCTAAAACTCTCAGTTTGCTAAAGTTTACCTGTGACTTGAAGCACTGGCTGATCTTCTGCTTCATATACCAGACCCATTAGTGCAACAATAAAGGGGAGGGAGGGATTACCAGGAGGTGTTGTGGGAAGAAAAGACACATTGCATGGATTTAGCAAAGGCTCCTCTGACTTCTCAGAAAAACCTGGCCTTGCTGCTTTTAGAAACTTTAGAAGTGTTGGGCTGTGTTCATTTTGTCATTCATGTCTGAAAGCTTTTAAAATAAAGTGCTTATACAAGGCTAGCAGTCAAATCTTAAAAGCTGGCTGTTCCCTCTACTGTAAATCTGCTTTTGTTCTTCTTCCATTTGATTATAGAGAGAGTGTGTAATACCCAGAGGAGGACTCGAAGTCCAAACTGAGAGAACTTATGGTACTTTTAGAAATGAAACTGTCTGAGGTGCTATTTAAGCATATCCATTACTTACTTCTTTCATTAAACTCTTTTATGGTTTAGGACACAAATGTAAGTGTTCCCGAAGCTTCCCTAAGACTTTTAAACTTCTGTCTTGCCAGGGGACAAAGAAAACCTGAAAAATACCATTTAAAGCTATGAGTACTGAGTACTATTCTCCCTTCATAAACTTCAAATGAAGTCCAGTGTCTTTCTTGGGAGCAGCCCTCCAAACAAACAGAGAAATGCCAAACACTGGCGAGGGAAGCTGTGTTTGGTGGAGGAGTAAAACCCAGCTCTCCAGAAGCCAGCTGATCTTTTCCCCTTGGTCCCCTGTCATCTGCCTCTTCACAAAGCCATCATTAAAGTCAGGAAAGACCTCTAAGAGTCAACCATTAACTTAACACTGCCACGTCCACATCTGAAACACGTCCCTAAGCACCACATCTGCGTGGTTTTTGAACACTTGAGGGGACTGTGAATGTCTGTGGTAACTTTATCTTTCCAGCCCCTTGTCTGATCTCACAACTGACCCCCTGAACGTCACTTGCTCATTCCCAGACGTGCCCAAGGAGCAGCGGCTGCAGGCGGTGCAGGCTGCCATCATGCTCATGGCCGACGAGAACAGGGAGGTGCTGCAGACTCTGCTCTGCTTCCTCAGCGACGTCACCTCCGTGGAGGAAAATCAGATGACTCCCATGAACATTGCTGTTTGTCTGGCCCCTTCCCTCTTCCATCTCAATATAGTGAAGAAAGAAAGCTCACCAAGGTATGTTTCTTCTCAGCATTATAAATAGTCACATCCTTAATACCGAGTGATGCTTTCAGTGGTATGCAGGACGAAATTTTCCAAACCATCTGCTTTCCAGCACACATTAAACAGGGCACGGCTTCAGTGAGAGGGGAAAACCCCTGCTGCAGAGCCAGAAGCACACTTGTTTTCACAAGCCCAGCAGGCATTTCTGGCTGTCTGTTGTGAATATGCAATGCCTGCTTTCCATGCAGAATTTTCAATGGGGCACTAGTGAGTTTTGCATGAGTAATGTTGACTTCTGTGAAGGAAAAGGGCTTGATTTTGCTGTGGTTGAAGTCAAAGATCAGCCACGTTTTAAAGGCTAGTGATATGTAGGTTTTCAATGAATGGTTTTTTTCACTTTCAATTTACTGTCTACATTCTGCCATTGGGGAAACAGGGTTTATTTCAGGCCACATTAAAATTGTAACATGGTGGGTGTAGACTAAACAGGGCATAGCCAGGCTAAACATTAGTGGTCCCTCTTGACTCTTTTTCCCTCCCATCTGGTTCGGAATACACTGAGATTCTTGGTCAAGTACATGTATAACCCATGTCTGACCAAGTGCTTTAAGCAGGAACAATGTAAACCACTTTACATCACGTCTGTTAAAAATCCATTTCAAAATGTACAACACGTCATGCAGGATATGTATAACCTTTCCTGCTTTTACCTTTGGCTCAGCAATGTTTTAGGTAAACATTTTTCTTTTAAAAATGGCCTAACAGTTTGAGCAGTCTTGGTGATAAATAGAAACTAAAAATAGGGGTTTTTCTCTTGGGTGTTGGGAGCATCCTGCTGCTTTTTGCTTTCATATTAAAAAGATTCAGCTCTTTACCTGAGATACTGAATTCAATTACAGAGTAATACAGAAAAAATATGCAACAGGGAAGCCAGATCAGAAGGACCTCAGTGAAAACCTGGCAGCTACTCAGGGCCTTGCTCACATGATAATGGAATGCAACAAACTTTTTGAGGTGAGTGGCAGACTCAAACAGCATTATTCATGGCCACATAATGCAGCACCCTTTGAAGTATTTATGTTTATGATTACATTTTCTGTCTTGTGTTAGCTCAGAGATTGGTGCCTCACTTATTTGTAAACTTGCTTCATCTAAAGTTTATTTATCTCATTTCTTTATGGCAGTTCCCTTTTACTATTCAAAAGATGCAGGTTAATTATTCTGTAACAGTTTTCAACCCAAACCACTGGATTAGGAAATTTTAGTCTAATTCAAATCAAAATCTTCTAGTGTAAAATTTTATTACAATGCTTTTAATGCCTCAATTAAAACTTGTTAATCTTAAAAATAATTGCTCATACACTTTATTTCTGTGTGTCATGCAATAAAGTAAAAATCACACAGAGAGCTGCAGTCATTCCTGCAGCTACTTACACTGCAGCTGGAGTAGAGCAAATGCTCATATCTCCCTTCCCCAGAAGGCAGTATTTCTGCGGGCTAAAGGAGTAACAGGGGTGTGTTGGCATCCAGTTGATCAGTCTAACATGGTTCTGCATGAGTGCTGTTCTGAGGCATGGGCTGTTTCATTAAACTACTTTGATGTTTCATCTTGCAAAAAGACAGAAAATGGTATGCATTTTACAGATCACAGGCTCATGCAATTGGATGCTGAATGGTCCATCAGCCTAAGAACACATAGCCTTCAGGAAAAGTTCTCAGCAGGAGATTTTCCCTGTGTGTTTTCCCTCCCTTCTGTGGCAGGTCCCACATGAGATGATCACCCAATCCCGAAACTCCTATGTTGATGCAGAAGTGCATTCTCCCACCCTGGACGAGCTTGGGAAACAAGTGGATGAGGAAGGAGGGAACTATCAGATGTACCTGGAAACTCTCATGCAGAATCTCCAGAAAGAAGCAAAAGAGAAATTCAAAGGATGGGTCACCTGTTCCAGCATAGAGAACACAGAACTCGCCTACAAAAAGGTAATTTGGGGAGACGTGGAAGAAGCAGCAAAGAAACCAAAGCAAAATGCAGCTCAGCCGTGGGGCACCCTGACATGTTACATGGCAAAACTCACACCCTTCTTTCTGGCAAGGCACTCTTTTTTTTATTTTTAAAAAGCTTACTAAAAGCAGTTAAAAATGTGATATAATAGGGATTCAAGTATGAGATTCCAGAAAAAGGCACACAAAGCAAGCTGGGGTCTCCAAACTAGATCGAGTAAGTGACACAGCAAACAACACAACCAGAGAGTGAGCTGAGATGTCAAACAACAGAGAACATTACCTGGGCAAGCTCTTTGACTGGAGGCATACAAAGTTTCTGACCAGTTCTTGATGTTTGCCAGCAGTTTGGAGAACACAGCTAGAACACAAGTGATTACAGGACTTCTTCAGGCTCTCCAAAGCTTTATTAAGCAGGCCAACCATATCACCAGTTTTATCCCTGATCTTTTTGTCCCGTTTTCAAGTGGATTTTTGATACTGCAGCTTTTATTAAAATTTCTGAATTTGTTTCAGGCTCCATCACTTCTTCAGGGAAAGCCAAACCACTGCAGCAAGGCAGAGAGTGCTGCAGGGTCCCTGCAGACAGTGGAGTTCAGGGCTGCTGAAAATGCAATAGCAAAGCAGAGACCTCCAAACCAGCAGCAGCTAGCGAGAGGAGGGGATGGATTAGGGGTGGGTGACTCTAATTAGGCAGGAGAAGGGCACTGGGAGGAATGTGGGATCTGGATGGTGAGGGGCCAGCATTACCCCAGCCTGAGAAAGTGCAACCCCTCTGTCAGGGCAAAGACACTGCAGTTACTGTGATTTGCAGCCAGCTTCTGCGAGTGACCGCTCCAGGGAGGGACTGTGGGAAGCTGGGGACAGAGGAACAGGGCTCAGCTGGGAGCAGGACGTGGGAGATGGGAGAGAGGGAATAGAGGCCTGTACGGCCGGTGGTCAAGGACCTGTGAGACTGCAGAGGGGATTGGGAGTCTGGGGCTCCAGGTCCGGGGAAATGGGGAGCTGAAACCTTTGGGGAGAAAGAATTACAACAACATGAAATAATTTAAGGTGGGAGGTGTGGAAGGTGGGTTTCTGGGGAAACAATCCTGTGTCTGTGGGAGGTCCTAGAGGTTTCTGAAGTACTCACACTGGTATATGGGAATGGTAGGGCAGGGAGGGGTTAGAAAAGCAGGGCTTGCAAGATCCAGTGATTACAATTAATTTGTTTACTGCCTGAAATAGGCAATAATGCCCCAAAACCATGCAGAAAAGCTGTATGTGTGCAATCTAGGATAGTCACCTTGTGCATAGCCCAGCACTTTCTGCTCCCCTTACTGCAAGCTGTGGAGGTGTTTCAAGAAACAGGATCTGTGAGCAAGGAGGAGCTAGCAATCAGTCTGTGCTCTTTGAAAGGTGTTTTCCCAATACCTCCCTTGCAGCTATTTTGAGGAGCAAACATCTGTGTACCTGACATGACTGAATTAGCATATGTTCTGCTCCCCCAGAATTAACCAGGAGGGTTAATGGACCCTCAGTCCCAGGTAGTGTATAAGATTGCCTAAGGTAGTTGCTTTATTTCAGCCTAGGGTTTCAGTCTCTCATCTCTTTTTACTTCTGCAGACACATATTTGTCGTTACACTTAAGATGTTTGGACTTGAAAAAGTGTCTGTCACACCAGAAGTGGTGCAGAACCTCACTGGCACTATGGGAGCTAGTCCAGATATATTCTGTTGTGAGAGCACAGTAATGAATCACTTCAGATTTCCATCCAGGACTAGTAGAGCAGCAGCAATAGCAATAATAGTAATGATTAGCAGGGAAATATAAATGCTCTTAAGTCAGAAGAGAATGTCTTGAAGTCAGACACACATATTGAGACTTTGTCCTCAGTTATTGTCTGCTGAACATAGGCATATAAATCATGGGGGTTTGTGTTCTTGGTTACTTCACTCCAGGTTGGCGATGGGAACCCACTAAGGCTTTGGAAAGCCTCGGTTGAAGTTGAAGCCCCCCCCCATCAGTTGTCCTGAACCGAGTGCTGAGAGAACGTCACCTCTGGGATGAGGACTTCTTGCAGTGGAAGGTGGTCGAGAGCCTGGACAAGCAGACAGAAGTTTACCAGTATGTTTTGAACAGCATGGCTCCTCACCCCGTCCGAGACTTTGTCGTTCTCAGGTAAGCTGAGGGCAGTTCTCTGGTACCTTTGCCTCCTGCAGCACGTAAAAGAAGATCTGGACTTATCTCAGCCTTCACATCTGTGCAATTGCTCTCCAGGAACTCTACTTCTGGGCAGCAGTGTTGATTTCTCGAACTGAATTAGTCAAACACCTAGAGCATGCTGACCTTTTCTCTGATGTAATTTGAGCAGCACATACTCCTGAGGCCATAAATATAATTTCTTCCTCAGAACAGATGTCTGATAATAGCTGCTCTTCTCTCTTAGCTTTGTTTGTTGTCAAAACAGTGCAAATAGAACCCAACTGTTTTTTACGCTGCTTTTGCTGTTCTCTCGGGAATGTTTGATGTTTAAGAGCCAAATGTTTAGAAGAGAAGATAGTGGTGCTTTTAAGCTAAGGCTGTTATACAGTGTCTATATAAGTTATTATCTTAAATTTTCAGTTGGAGTCTTTGTAAACAAAGAAATGCTGATCCATAAAAATCCTAGTGTGGAAATGAACAGAAAGAGGCAGTAGATTTGTATTCTCTCTTCCAGGGGATGAATTCTCTCAAATAAATGTATAGCTGTGTATCAATATTCCACATTCAATCCCAGTTCTGCCATTGTCTATCTGCCTGTACAGAACAGTCAAAAAAACCCCATCTTACGCACCTTCTGCCTTTGAAATCCTGGCCTTTGCTTGCTAGGAGCTATTGTGGAGCTGCTGACATATTTCACTTACAGGGTCAGTCCCACAGTTATTTATTTCAGGATGATTTTGTGCATTCCTGTTTTGGTCCCTGCTTTCTTTGATTGAAATGATGTGCCAGAGAAATACAAAGCAGTTTTGACAAAGGAAGTAGTCCAGTGAGTCAGAATTGTATTAAAGGAAATGAAGATTGAAAGAAAAAGATGAGCCAAATAAAATATAATTACGAAAGTACATCCCTTTTATGAACTTTAGTAGTCTCTTAGAGGATGACAACACAGAGACATTGTTGGTATAGGGGAAGAATTATTGGAACTCTTAGGGGAAGATTTAAAAAATGCTTTCTGTAACCAGTGCTCCCATTACTCTATTTCCTTTGCTTTCCCACAGTATTCTGGGCTAAATTAATTATTTTATAATCAAATATATATTCTATATTTCATATAATGATATATCTATCATTATTTTATAAATAATCTTCTTATATAATGTTATTAGCTTGAAGCCCTGATAAATTTGGCCCTCTGCATGGCACCGAGAAGATTGTCTGTGAGCGGCGGGGAGGTTTTGATGACCGTAATTTGGTCCTCTCATTTGCCACTTAGTTCACTATTAGGTTTCGTGGTGGTTTATGCTCTTTAAAGACCTGCTGTGCAGTCACATCAGTCAAAGGCAAATCCCGCTATCGAGTTCTTGTTCTTTTCACTAACCCAGGCAGAATGACCCCCAAGGACTGAAATACATATCATAAAAATGAATCCTGAAAACAGCCATCAGGCAGATCTGTCAGATTCTGTTGTTTATCTCTTTTGATTGATATCATTAAGTCTAGAGCAAGGTTAGCCAGCAATGCCTCAGTCAATTTGATACCTTACGATTGGTGGGAAGGGAGCAGTGAAATTATAATACACCTCTGGGGACATGAATAAATATATTTTAACAGATGGCAATTTTCTCCTTCTCAGTCAAACTTTGGGCTGTGAAAGGATCAACTTAGTTGTTCCCTTTTTTTTCAATGTGACAGTCATAACAAGGGGATTAGGCTCCCCAGAGAAGACTCTGATGGTAAGAGGAGAGGAGAAATGTTTCATATGCCTGGGATATGACACAGCTCTCAGCTGCCCTGCACAGGCATCACTTTTATTGAAGAATCCACAAGTGTTTAATGTTCATTAAGTATGACAGCATTTGGGTGAGTTAGGTGCCATGCCTGATTTTACTGCTGCAAGGCATTTAAAGAACTACTGAAACTGGTGTAAATCCATATGACTGGAAACAGGAAACATAAGTCTTCTGAAATCTCTGGGATATGGAACTTTCCACTTCCCAAATGGCCCAGGTAGTGCTGGGTAGTTACCAAAATGATGTGGGCACATCTAAACACTGTGCAAGCACTTGCAGGAGATGGTTCAGCTTTTCTCATACTGGATCTCGGCTGTGATTTCCTTTTCCCATGTGTTTCATTTGCCAAGATAGCTCATCAATTTTATTTATGCCTGGGCACATGTAAAACCTTCTGGTCAGTATCTGCCTGCAGTGTCTTGAATAACAGCTCAGTTTCATGTAAGAAAAATGCAGAATGTTAAAATTATCTGCTGAAGTCCAAACTTCAACAGTCCTTGAAAGCAGCTTACCTGCTAAAATATGATACTTCCCAAGGAAGCATAATCCCTGTCTCAGACAATCCACAGCAAGATGATGCATGTTGCACAGCACAGGGGGAATTTCTCAGTTCTTCCCACAGCATAGGAAAGAACACAGACCTGTCCTCTGAGATTCAGTGCAGATGAGAAAGATGTGAGACGCAAGAATATGTAGAGAATGCTTACAGAACAACAAAAAAATGGTAAATATTAAAGTCTAGGTCTCCTGAACTTGGTGGAAAACTTCTCCAGCATGTAAGAGAGGCTAGAAACCTGGGAGAGCAAAACAATGGAAGGACATTTTGTTTTTAATTCAGACACCCTTGAAACATATTCTGTGTAGTAGTGAGGATTTCTGCTGTACTAGACTCCATTTCTTGTTCTGTAAGTCTGCATGGGTGCAATGCACAGTTTCAGCTTTTGCTGGATGGCTTATCCTCACTCTTTCTCCTTTCCAAAACTTCTGACTGCAAAAGGCTCTGTCATGCCCTATAATACATAATGGCTACAAAGTGCTCCTGTGGAGAAGCAAAACTTCTCCACCCAGAGCCACATAGATGGGTGGCCATTCCACATCACGGTCAGACTACCAACTGGGGAACATGAATCTCCTCCAGGGACTCCTAGGACAGTCCACTGGCATTGCAGGCAACAAGGACAGGCAGACAAGCAAACTGTAACTTTAATTCTGGTTCTTGCTCATGTGCCCAAAAGTTTCATCGCTAAAGTGATTCCATCTTGCCTACGTTCCTGCAGGACGTGGAGGACGGATTTGCCCAAGGGGATGTGCATGCTGGTTGCCATCTCTGTGGAGCATGAAGAGGCTCCTCTCATGGGAGCTGTGCGAGCCATCGTGATGGACTCCCAGTACTTGATAGAGCCCTGTGGCTCAGGAAAAGCCAGGCTGACCCACATCTGCAGGATTGACCTAAAGTAAGTATCCCACCTGCACAAAGTAATGTCCATTCAGCAGGACAAAACCCTCAGGCTCACAGAACAGAGGGCATGGTTAGGGTAGCTTTGCTGCTTTGGAGTTTTCCTGCAGTCTTTTCTCCACTCAGTGCCTACCACGGTTATGATGTGATCCTAGAAATAGAATCTGCTTATTTGATTACTGCAAAGGAGAACTTCAGAGTACACTTAAAATGACAAGTATTTGAATTCTCCACCACTGTGGGCAGTGGGGAGCGGGAAGCATTGCAAGCACGTTTCTGTGGGGCATATTTCTTGAGTATTCGAGTTTCTCAATAATTCTCTTTTCATTTCTTCAGAGGACATTCCCCAGAGTGGTACAACAAAGGCTTTGGACATCTGTGTGCAGCAGAAGTTGCCAGGATCAGAAACTCATTTCAACCTCTGATTGCTGAGGGACCAGAAACAAAAATCTGAGGAAGTGTTCCTGGGAGCATGTGAGTGTAAATCAGGGTCTGGCAGGGAACAGGAACACTGAAAGCACAGGTCTTGTTTAAGCTGCAGAAATCTGACCAGACCTGGGTTTTTACAAAGCTGAAAAAGGAATTTTATAGGAAAGTGCTTTTGTTCTGGAGACTTCACCTTCTCCCCTCCCCCACATCCACTCTGTATTAATTTTGATTATTGAACTAAACATTTCTTCAGAGAGCTTTTATTACTTTAAAAACAGATTATTGCCATTACTTGTATGTTACATAACTCTGGTATTTAAAGGCTTCTGAGAAGCATATTTTAATTGTAAATAAATAATGTACAGTATGTATATATTTATCTATATTCTATATATATGTATATGTATATGTATAAATTAATTATTTTGTATATAACTCAGTGCAAATCACCTGCATCAGTTGGACCTGAAGTGGATCTGTCACTTGTTTCTTAGTGTGTCACTGCTACATAAGCTGTGTTTGCTGTTATCACAGGGCTACCAGGCATAATTCGTGTGATAACAAACGCCTGTTCTCAAATACGTTTTGTGTTTGTGTGTGCTATGAGAAGGTACCTAGAAATAGATGTAGGAAGAATTACAGGAGCTAAGGAAGAAGGAGGTTACAGTACATTTAAAAATAATGAGGAGGGAGTCAGTCTCACCAAATAAAATACATGGAGGTGCATCTGAGACAGACACTGTGGAGGCCATTTATGTTCAGCTGCAGAATTGTGACTGTCAGTAGAAGGTGTTGAAAACTTACCTGTTGCCTTAATGACTGGTGTCTGTCAGTAGAGAACCTCACTGTGTGCAGTGTTCCACGTCTGCTCATCCTCGGACAGCACAAGGTAACATTGTGTGTCCTGAGATGGCTGAAATCAGACTGGTAAGTTATTAAGCTGTAAAATAATTATTTTTTAAGCATTTTGTCTAGTTTCTGAGTGTTTCTGTGTTGTTCTTTCCTTCTCCCATAGAGATGGCTAATCCAAAGCAGGTTTTCCACATCCAGTGGACACAAAGATGTGCGGATGAACACCATGCCTTTTAATATTCTTACTATACAAATAACTATGCTCTTTTTTAAGATTTTAAACACATCTTGGCGATTTAAAAGACTAAATAAATGCTATTCTTGGAAAGATTGCTTTTATAGTAACAGCAAGCATTTTCATCTTATATTGCACTGATCTGCATGATCTCACCTCTGTCGGCATTGGTGGGAGCAGGATTAAGACTATGAGGAGTAGGAGCCATTTAAGCCTATTATATAATTTCATTTTCAGGGACCTATTATTTTGCTAATGGAAGAATGCTTTAAAAGTAATAATAATAATAATAATTTGTCGACATTGCCTTTGAGGCAGGGCACCATTTTGTTTTTAACTAACCTAAGACCAAAATGTTATTACATCCATGACTCAGTAAAAATGTACAAGCCTGCTAATACTGTTCTTCACTAATCACATTTGTTCACTTGGACTTTATTTATTGCTGCATAAACCAGTGGAGTCACTCACAGCCCGTGTTTCAGCTCAGTCCTTCCAACAAAATCCAGAAAGATTAGTATGAGGTCGATTAAGCAGGATACATTTCCTACATGAAGCTACAGCTTTGTGCCCCGATTCAGTAAATGGGGAAGTCTCTTCAAAGCCAGAGCTTTGGACATGCCCCAGGTGTGGGAGCTGTGCAGGGGACTGTGTTGGGTGACAGCTGCTAGAGCATGACCCCACGTGCCATCCTGCACACACATGAGGGCTGTGCTGGCAGGGGACAGCCCTGCGATCTGAGGAAGCACACCTGGGGGAGCTCAGGGTGGACAGGGTGACCCAGGGTGACCCACAGTGCCCCAGGGTGTCCTTGTGAAGGAGCAGGACTGCAAAAAAGTCACTGTCATCTTCACCCATGAGCTGTGTCACCCATGTTCTCTCATGCAAGTCCTAGGATCAGGGATGTCGGCTGCCTGGGAGCTCCTGCCTTGAGTTTATGGCCAACAGTAGTTGCAGTGTGCAACTATTACGAGCTTTAAGTCCTGCAGACAGGGGAGCACTCACGGGGCCCTTACGTGGCCGTGGTGGGGTCTGACAGTCACCTGCTGGCTGCAGGGCACCGCCACTGCCCAGGCTCAGCCTTCCCAGGAGCAAACAGTGCTCCTCAGCTGGGAATGCCATTCCAGAAAGCAGCACCTCCTCCCAAATGCCTGTGGCCATGGCAGCAGATTTTATGCCGGCTGTTTTCCAAAACATGAGCAATTAGAGTACTTCTGCTACATTAGTTTACATAAATAAATACAACAGTGCCTCAGCATTAACAGGCACAGAATTTCTAGCCCTGGGAATGGCAGTGTCTGGCAATAAATAATGTCTTAGGGAAAAGAAGGGAAAACCTGAACAGTGTTTTTGTCCCGTCTGAGAAGTCATTGCTCAGCTGGAAGGGGCCCTGTGCCACCTGCCACCCTTAGCAAGGTAGGGTTGTTTTCCTACCCTTGCAGAAGCTCTGTCATGTGCTTCTGGCATCTCCAAGCCATGTATTGTTGAAATAAGATTTCTTCAAAATGCACATTATGCTATGTCTACCATTCAGCTACCACAGTATTTTGTATTGTTACATTGATACATTATGATAATTGCATTTTTAAATGTTATACTCATATCAATACCTCATATTTTTACCTCATCTGTTGGTATCAGTCATTAGTTGTAAATAAATAATTGCAGAGTTGAATAAATTTGCATACACTAAAGAATTGCGTGCTCTTTTTTCATCCACTGGCTCAAGAAATGCTGCATTTAAGCTCTTGCTTTCTTTATTGCAACCTGCTACACACTAAACTGTTCTGGTGTAAGACATAAGTAATGATTGCAGGCTCAAAATGATGTTGTTGTCCATTATACTTAGCCTGTACTACCCTTATGTATACATGAGCTTCATGGCGAAGATTGTGTTTTCCAAAGAAGCCATTAAGCCAGGAAAGCTGCCCTAGCAGATTCACAGAAGGGACCCACGAGGATCATCGAGTCCAGGCTTGACAAAGGTAAATTCAGGTCCTCAACAGTTTAGGCCTCTGGCTCCCACTGAATTCAGCCATGTTTCTGTATCTATGTTGTTGTCAATAATTTAGGTTTAGGTTCACAGGAGTGACTGGAGCTGGGAGGGTGAGTGCTGGGTTCACATTGTCAGACACCAGCCATCTCAAATCCATCAAGCCACTGCAAAAGAGTAAAAGGTGCAGTGGCATGATGGTGATTTCTGTGGTTTGTCTTACACATTCTACAGATGGATTAAATGTTCCTTTGGATGGGTGTTGCGGTATAACCCCAGCTGGCAACTAAGTACCAATCTTTATCCCTCCACCTGGAGGGATAGGAAAGAGAATCAGAAAAAGGTAAAACCTATGAGTTGAGATAGGAATAGTTTAATAATTGAAATAAAGCGAAATTGTTATTATTATTGTTGTTGTTGCTGTTTGTTGTTGTTAATAACAATTATTGTTATTGTTTTTATTATTGCTCTTAACAACAACGAGGAGATAAAAAAGAGATAAATGAAACCCAAGACACTCAAATGATGCACAATACAGTTGCTCACCATCCACTGACCAATGCCCAGCCTGTCCCTGAACAGCAATTGTCCCCCGCCAGCCAACTCCCCCAGTTTATATACTGGTCATGATGTTCTATGGTATGGAATATCTCTTTGGCCAGTTCAGGTCAGCTGTCCCAGTCATGCTCCCTCCCAGCTTCTTGTGCAGCTCCTCACTGGCAGAATATGGGAAACTGAGAAGTCCTTGACTTAGGGTGAGCACTACTTAGCAACAACCAAAACATCACAGCATTATCAACATTATTGCCATAGTGAATCCAAAACATAGAGCTGTACCAGCTATTAAAAAGAAAATTAACTCTCTTGCAGCTGTAACCAGGTCATGTGCCTGTATCCTTCCAACTCTCTCTTGACTTACTAAAAGATACAGAGTCCCAGAAAACAGGATGCTGAGCAGAGTCAACTATGAGAGACCATCTAGGAGGGTCCTTTGTGTGTATCTTTATGTCCCACCATTCTGAGAAAGCTCTGTATTACAATTTGGATTGAAAGGAAGCACTTTTTTCCAGTTGTCTGCCATGGCAGAGATGGTCAGCTGTGTAAGTCCATCCTTTCTTGCAAAAAACCACAGTGTGTTATATGCTCTCATTCCCATTTCTCCCTCCCACCCAACTGCAGCAATGTCAGGGCAACGAGGTTGTCTTAACCCCAACAGCCCTGATGTTTCAGCTCCTGGTATGCACAGACTTCATAGTGTTGAATTCTTGGGCACCCATCCTCTCTACAACACCTTGCAGGAGTCACCAGCAGGGCAATCCCGCTGCTTGATGCATTTACACTGCAGAACCAGTGTCGCCCTCAGAGGCTCTTGGCAGGCCCAAGAAGCCTGCTCTCCAAAGTGGCTGGTAGTTATTAGACGAGAGCACAGGCTGAGCACACTGAGATGACTGTGAGGTGAAAATATTGGAATAAATATCCACAAGACTGCTGGAGCCTGCCAATCAGATAGGAGAGGATGAAAACACATACTGCTGCTCCAGCTCAGTCGTTTTGTGAAAATGCGGGGGAGTGAACACAGATCTTGCCAGACAGAAAGCAGCATGACCCACTCACAATCCCATGGGAATTTAGCATGATCATGTCATGGTTTCCTTGCCAGATGTGTGTCAGCCACAGCTGCACAAAGGCTTCCTTTGGATGGGTGCTAGACCAGGCAGACTGTTGTTACAATTGCAGTTACACATCATGGTGTGACAGGACCAGGAATACAAAGCATCAAGCCCCAGGTTCATAACAAGGTAGGTGCTTGGATTTTCCTAAAGTGTATATTTTAAATTGTGACCCTCAGTGTCCTGGGCCACTCAGCAATACGATGTAGAAAGCCAACAATTCCCCCAGAGCAGCAATGGATGCAGAGCAGAACCCACCTAGCGCCGTGCAACTGCAGACTGTCCTGCTCCATTGTGCAAGACTCTGCTCAGCAAACACAAGGATGTGTGGAACTCGAGGGCAAATGCCGGCCAGGGCAGTGGGTCTGGGTTAATGAGTAAACGACAGGGAAAATGTCACAACACTGCAGAGAACTATTTGCCTGTCCTACATAGGCTGATGTTGGGGAGGTCTCACACACTCAAGATACCCTTCCTAACCCCAGAGCAGGTCCCAGAGACCAGAGCCTCTACGCCTCTGATGAAGGTTAGCATCTCTTGCAGAAAAAGTAACCTGGACACTTAGCTCCTTCCACCCCTTCGACTCTGAAACAAGGATCTCTGTCCTGATACCTCACTACTGACCTCCCACAGGTAGTTGTTTTCCACAGCTCTTTTCCACTGCCTGAGCCCAGTCCTTGAGCCCAGCATGCCCTCTGCCCTGCTCAGTCCCTGCATGCCTGCCTGCAGGCTGGGCTCCAGCCTACGCCTGTTTACCCAGCCCAAGACGCACAGGAGGACACAGCCTTTAGGGCAGGGTGACCGTGGCCAGGTGGTCAGTGGTCCCAGCTCCAGCTGCAACAGCAGGAGTGAGGCATTGCTGGCCTGCCAGGGCTTGAGTACAGAATGTCCTGTGTCCCACAATAGGGACAAAACTCCAGAGTGAGGAGAGATCATTTCTGCTTCTCTTCAGGAAGGCAGGAAGGCCAGAGCACTAAAAAAACCATAAGCCTCAGGTGTTCCTCAGTTCCATTGCAATGACAAGTTGGGGCTTTTGATCCTCTCCCAGGGGTGTGAGTCCCACGAGACAGGGAGGCTAAGGGCAGTGAACTGCTCTCTGCCTTGAGCAGAGACTTGAACTGCAGTGTGCAGGTTCTTAGCAGCAGTTCGCAAGGGACAGGTTGGGCTCCTGGCTGTGCTGGTGCTTCAACAAGAGAAAACCTGGTTCTCCTGCAAGAGCAGTTGCATGGGGCTCTGCTGGCAGCCAGCTACAGGATTACAGCTTATTTCTTAATCAAAATGCTCAATTCTGCAAAAGGCACAAGGGAAACACAGCCTAAAACTACAGATTCTGCTCTATCTCCTGCTCATACCAGCCCCAAGACAGACACATGGCTACAAACACAGAGCCAGCATTTACTGCAGAGGGGATTTGCAACAGCTTGCGATTTATGGGAGCAAATTAGCCACAGGGCCATCTGTCCTTCCCCAGACCACTGGCCTGCTCCTTGCTGGAATGACTGCTTTTCCTTGAGAGGATGTGTATCGAATTACTCACTTTCTTTTTTTTTTTAAATTAAATAAACGTGGGAACCACAGGTGGTGGAGCAGAGGACAGTAACCCTCTCAGCAGCAGCATCTGCGGGCCAGCAGTGCCCCACCACGCATGTGGGACAGATGCTGGCTGAGGGCAGCCTGACCCCCAGATCCACCCAGGGTCTGCCAGCCCACGTGGCCACCCCACTGCTCCCTGCTGACACCAGCCAGGCTTGCTCTTCACGGCAGTAGGACCTGAAGCACCACAGCTGGTCTGGCTTGACCACAAACAGTGAGTCCTTCTTTTGCCCCCAGACTCTTTCAGTTTAGGGACTTACCACAGGGGTAGTCGAAATCAGGGAGTTTTTATCAACACCAAAAACCCATCCCTGTGCCTCACTGCTGGCCAACCAGCATGAGAAAGGAGCTCACCAAGGCCTAAGTGTAGAGCACTCTGGGTTCATGGCTTTTCTGGTATTTTGCCCAGTGTTGTCACTGGTGCCCAGTGGGACAGGAACTCAAAACTGGACCTATGAAGAGAAAGTGCAGGATTTTAACTCTTTGGCCTGGATTTCTCTTTCCCTGAAGAGTCATATCCTTTTTCTCCTGGCTCAGGGAGCAGGGATCATACAAGCCCCTTACCCAGGCTCCCAGAACTGGGCTCATCTCATCTGCTGCTTTGCAAAACAGGCAAAAAAAAAAATATTTAGGGAAAACACAGCATGGATGCTCACCTTTGCCAGCAAGGAACCCACCCACCTCAACATGGAGGCAGCCACCACATGTGTTTTAATTACATACCCTTCCCAAACACTGAGCCGTCCCCCATCCACAAGCATTGCCTTGGATGGGGTTTACTGCCTGGCCATGCTGATACCCAGCCTTTTAAAGCTATGGTTTTAAAGCTATGGTTGTCCTCATGTCCTCCTCTCCACAGCCAAGGAGGTGCCAAGACACTTGTAAGTTGCTGGGCAGTGACATTCATTGCACTGCCGAAACCACCAGGACAGCGATGGAAAAGTTTGTGGTTATTATCAAAACAAATAAAAATAAAGGTTGCAAATGATGAAAAATTAAAAGGGTATCCCTGGGTTAAGCCAAAATGTTGCAATATGGCCTCCTTGGCCTCCCAATATGTTTTGCCCTGGGCAACCTTTTCCAGCAATGGCTGGTATTTATCAGCAAAAAGATACAGTTATTGCATTTGGGTTTTTCAAATAATTGAGTAATTTAATCTTTTAAGTGCCTCTGAGATCACTTGCTGTAATTAAAGACAGAAGATGAATGACTGAAGTACAAGAGCATTGGAGGACTTTAAAAATGAACATGTCCTTGACTGCATCTCCTGTGCATTTATGTAACAATGATCCCACATTAATAGGGCCAAACAGATAAAAGGAGAAAATAATAAGAGCTTGGTAGCATTATTTTTCTTCCCACCGAATAATAATATATCATCAGCCAGAGGAATGTGCCTGTGAATACCAAGCAGGAGCAACCACGTGCTGCCAAGAGCAGGACCCCGCCGCCTCCTGCTGTGAGGTGCAAGGAAAGGCAATATCCGCTCATGGATCCTGCTGCAATGTGGCAGATAAATGAGTTACAAATGTCTATAAAATTCACAAACTTGCATCAGAAGTGGACTTAAAGGCTCAGCAAGTGCTGGGAGAGGCAGCTGCAACACTGGCAGTTTCCTTCATGAGCATTTGTTTTCTCAGCTTTTGGAAATAAGGCCCATCTAATCCTAGTGAAGAGAGGGCGGCAGAAGGGTTGCTGCAAAGTAAAAACTATCGACAAAAAGTCTGTAAGGCCTGTAAACAGCACTTTGCCTTCTAAGTAAGCCATAGGCGTTGACATACCTATGTCATACCTCGGTATTTAGCTCCCCATTTCATAGCCCAAGTGTAAATAAATATGTGCCCAAAGGGGGAAGAGAGGGTGATGAGAGAGCTGGAGCTTGCTCTGCTCCATTCTTCACACAGCACTAAGTGCCTGGGCCACGCACGTCCCAGACTGGATGGGCAGCAGCCTTGCACCCTCAAGGCATCCTCCAGGCTGCCCAGAGAGGCTGCAGCTTGCTGGGAAGCCCTCCTCAACCACTTGCTCCCCTCCCTTTCCTGGCAGGGCACCCAATGGCCTCCAGCTCAACTGCGCTATTGCCAGACTACAAAACTTTGTCACCTCGTAAAACTTTACAGCGCAGGTAGTTTATACCATTACACCTCTTGAACTGAACACTCAGCCAATTCACGGTTTCCTCTGGCGGGAGGAAAACCAGATTTCTTGGGTCAGGTGTAGTGTTTGTGCAGCCCTGCTGGTTTACAGCGCTGCCGAGGGCCTTTTACAGAGCCCTGGATGCAGAAGGCAGCAATGCACAGGCCAGCTCAGTGCCGAGAGCCAAACCACCATTTCAGCCGGGATTGCACCAGGACATGCCATTGGTTCTGCTTTCCCTCCAGGCCCCAGCACATGTCCCACTTGGGAGATGTTGCTCCAGCTTGGACATGCACCCCACAAGGCACAGCCCCAAGGGAAGCTCTGGCTTGGAAGCTCCTGAGAACCAAACAGGTGGGACTGAGAAGTCACTACCAAGGTCCTCTCCTCCCCTGCAAGGACTGATGCCATAAAAAACATCAGGGAGAAGTCCATCATACATCCCAGGTTACAGGGGAAGTGTTAAAACTCACCATTCCCCACGAAAACAAACAAACAAACAAACAAAAAAAACCCCAAAACCCCCAAAAACCTAAGTTTTGTGTGTTACTCTTAGTAAGGAAGAAACCATTTCCACTAAGAAAGGAACTAAAGTATAAACTAATCCCACTCACTGTGAATTTGCAGCATTTAGAAAACATCACTGCTGTCATTCGCACCACTTTGCTCGGTGCTGGTGACTGAGCACTCCTCCTGCACCTCAGACATGGGTCTCCTGGGACTTGGGCCAGATTTGGACGACCTCAGGAGAGCTGGGATCAGATAATGATGCTTCACCACGTTGTGAGTAATTCTTGTGACAGGAAAGGGGATTTTGACAGTTAAATTCCTCATGTAGGAGGTATATCACTGCAGGTGGTGTATCACTGAGGGAGAAATACGGGAAGAAGGGAGTTCTCAGAGTAGATTCATTTTTTAAAATTTTATTTTTTAACAAAGAATATTCTAAGTCCCATGGCCCATCCCCACAGAAGGGGACTGCTCGCTCAGCTCCCAGGGTGAGGAACTTGCACATTTGCTTGTGCCTGTGGCTTTTCTGCCCTGTTTCATTACTATTTTCCCTGGCTTCTCTCTGCCTCGCTGGTGTTTTTGCTACTCCTTCAGAAACACAGAAAGCATCACAAAATAATAGCCAGCAAAATGTCAGCACCCACAAGTGTCCTGGCTGCAGGCTGCTGTTATTTCAACTTTCTGATTTCTTAAAAATCCTAATTTTTCTCAGAACTGCTTGACAGTGGTGTTTCTGTTCAACTCACGAAGCAAAGTAAAAGGGTCTGATACATTGGGCCCTGACACTTTCTTCTCACCTCATTATTCCTTTTTTCCAATCTCTTAAAAAACTTGGCTTAACAAGAAGGGTGGGCTTAACAAGCCTGCACCAGCCATAGCCTTGAAAGGGCTGAGGAAGGGTGGTTTGGCAATTCAAGAGTGGCATATCAAAGACAGGAAGAGCTTTCCCTTTTCTTTTCCATGCCTCTTTTTCTTGGTTTTGCCTGAGCAAAGAAGGAACAGGATTGAACTTTCCTTGCCAAAGCTAAAGTTTGGCACCTGAAATTGACTTGTTCACCCTGAGTAAGGGCATTTTCACCTCAGCGGTCTCTGCGAGCAGAATGAACAGATCGAGTTTTCTAAGTGACTAGAAAGCAACACATACAGTGCGAGGAGAAAAGGGCAAGTTGTGTGTTTAAACATGCTGAGACTTGTACGGTCCCCGTCTCATTCATTGGTTTTGTCCCTTTCTGCTCCCACTTCCCTTTATCTTGACATTTACATTCCTTAGGATGTTTAACAATGATGCCACAAACTGACTGCTTAGTGCAGAAATATGCTGACAGAATCCCTCAAGCCTGGGAATAACTCTACTGCAATAGAAGAGCTGTCAGATTTACCGCAGTGTTACTATGGAATAAGCTATCGCAACAAAGCCCTCTTATATTGGTATGGTTACTTCCACAGGCTTCCTAAATAGCAACACTCACTTAAAAAAAGAAAATAATAAAAAAAAAAACCCAATGCAAAAAGCCTCAAATAACAAAACCTCTCCAAACTCCTAGGTCTGTTGGAAAAACATCTGTTTAGCCACAGGCCCCCACAATCTCCAACAAAAGTTAGAGTTATTTATGTGTCACTGGAAAAACAAACAGCAACACAAACTCCTTGCAGAGTTATCACAATAGCCTCTCCTGAGGTACTCTGTACTTCATGCTGCAGGCAGAGAAACCGGACAGATTAAACAGTAAGATCACATTACAATTTGTTACATTCAGTATCTTTATTTCACTTATGAGATTGTTATAAAAACAATATAACATTCATCCTGTCATTTAGCAAAGACATCCCTCCCACAGTCACTCTGCACAATCTTCTCAAGAAAAAAAACAGAAGCTTTGCACACATGTCACAAAAATATTTTGAACAGATATAATGTTTAATCTGGAGCATTGAGTAAACTGGCAACAACATTTCATTCTATAAACACAGTTGAAAATCAAGAAAGTAGTCTACCTAAACAACTGCACATTGAACATGCCAAGCCCTATTGCTCTTCAGAAAATGAACCACCATCCGCCACGGAGCTGTCTTTGCAGCCTGAGTAGGGAGCCCCCTCTGCTCAAAGTCCTTGCTGCTGCCTGCATTTCTGCTCTGGATGCACAGACGGGGTCGGGAGTGCCAGATCACTGCTCTCATGTGAGTTTCAAAGGCAGAAAGTGCCCCACAGCAGGACCAAAGGAGGTGATTGCCACATCACTTTGCATAAGCACATGGCGGCTCTCCTTGGACAAGTACCCAATCTCTGCCTATTCAAGGGTTTCTTTGTTGTTAGTGAAGAGTGATTTTTTTCAAGACAATTGACAGGAGACTTGCACTGTCCCCTGATTACATAAAATAAGGCAGATTCCAGAGGCAAAACCATACCTTTATCTCCATCAGAATAGCCCATCATTGTGCAATTCACTGGCCCAGGCAGCACGGCAGGCAGGATGCTTAGGAGAAGGCTTTGGCAACCACCGTGCCCTGCGCAAGCCGGCTGTGCTCTGCAGTGATATTTAAAAACTCTTCAGAAGGCAACTACACCAAAGGCTGTGTTAGTTCCATGGGTCATGGCTCCATGAGTGGATACGATCATACAGCAACAAATCCCAATTTACCTACAAATTAGCTATCCAGCTGGTGCCATCTGCCTGTCGGTGGTTACATATCACCCAGCCTCTGTGGGAAGAGCCTGCGGTGTCTCCTCTGCACTGGGACTGCTGTTTCACACATTGTGCTCTGCCTGGGCCATTCCACAGCACACGGCAGCAGCTGGGATGGATGGATGGATGGATGGATGGACTGCTCATGAAGCATCAGGTCAGGCCAGTGCCCATCAGCATTGTACCCCTGGCACCTGTGCTCTTCTGGAACTGCCCTGCCCAGGCCCCCTGAGCCCCTCAAACCCAGGGGAGGCACATACACCTGGCTCCTCAGAAACATCATGCCCGGATGTTTGACCAACAGCAAAATATACAAAACACACACACACAAATACAAAACACACAGGCTGGGTATGACCCGGGTACAGTTTGTGCTAAATGAATGCCACTTTTTGGTACATACTGCAAAGGCAGCTGGCATAATGTATTGCACGGTGATTCATTGCCATGCCAGGGAAAAGCCATTCCGCATTTCATACACTCAGGGAAAGCTATTTCTTCATAATCCACAGTGCACCAGGCACCAACGCATAAATATACAGCAGTTTGAAATGTTCTCTTCTTCAGCAAGTCCTATCAGTCTATAAATAATTTTTATACATATTTTTAATACTTCATCACTTACCCTGAAATGTGCACCTTAATCTCAATACCAAAATATACATAATTGCAAAGAGACCATTTAAAGACTGAAACTGGAGGAAAAATATATTAATCATTATGAGAAGATACTAATTATTTTCTTTTTCTATACATTATTTAAGAAAAAATATAATCTTAAATTACAAATTAAAATCGTATTTCATATGTAAGTTTTAATTTACAGTATAGAATCATAGAATCATAGAGTGTTCAGGTTGAAAGGAACCCTGGGAGGTTATTTAGTCATCTTCTAGTAATCTAGTAGATAAACATCACATTTAATACAGCATAATCAGCTTCAGCAGATAAATAATTCTTGATTAACACAGAGCACATTTCCTTTAAAACGTTCTTTCCAGTGAGTGATGTTGTTCACGTAACAATAAAAATACAATTACAGCTGAAGGCAATGCAGGCCTAGAGTTAGAGAGCAGAGAAAAATGACCGTACTGCTTTATACTGAGGACCCTCAGAATGTAGCAATTCACAAGGCAGGCAAAATGACATTGGCTTTTTTCCCACTCTCTCTCTATTTCTACTAATAAACAATGGTGCTAACATGTTGCTATTTTATCTTGTTGAGAGAAAAACAAGAGGCCCTCAGACATCCAGTAAAACTTTGGGATGAAATGCTGCCAGGTCCAGTTGCTCAAAGAAGAACCGCCAGCCAACTTGTAAGAGGCTTGGCCCAACAGCTCCACAGTCTCAGACCCTGGCAGCAATAAAGTGCTGCATTATTACACCAAAATGATGGCCTTTAAAGTCTCTGCACCCAACACAAATAGCATGCAGAGACCATCCTGCTAAGTTATCCCAAGTTTCCAGCAGGTAAGTAGCTGGGCAGTAGCAGTGGCAGCTGTGTGCAACGTGCTGTGAGAAGTGCAGAAACAGGGTGCCCCAGCTGTGCCATGTCCCTGGGTACAGGGCAAGAGGGCACAGGATCAGGCACACAGCCTTCTGTCAACTGAGACAGTGAAGACACCTCAGTTCCTGCTTTTTGCCTTTTTTTTTCTGAGCAAATCAAAGAGAAGCCCTTTAACCCTGCCCATCTCTTCCCAGTAGATGACATGACCCCTGTAATCCCTGGATATATCCCTGCTTCTTACTCCCCTGAGACACAGTTCCTTTAGCTGAAGTTCCCCAATGGCATCCTGAAGTCAGATGTAGTCTCAGCACTAGTTAACTGATTTACCAAGAGCTCCCAGCAGCACAGATTCATTTCCCCCTCTTCTTCCTCCTGCATCTGCTTTAGGAAAGGGGTTATTCTTTCCTCTGGCACGGCTTTTGCAATTCTCCTCCATCTTTCTTCTTAGTCACAATCCCTTCTCCAGTCAGGTTCTGGCTCTGGTTACATCAGTGTTAAACCCTAATTTGGAAAGGTAAACCCTTTTGTTTCACCCCAGTCCTGGAGAATTTGACATTTAGGCTCTTCCATCACACGGTGTTTTCAAAACCTACTTTCACCTGTCCAATTCAGCGGGGTAAAACCAAGAAGAGGAAAGCATCTGCTCAACAAAAGTTCCCAGGCGAAAGCTGTGAGACAACTCCAACCACAGGTCATAAACCAAATATACTACACCAGAGAAATTGATTTCTGGAAGCCATATGCAAGCAATAGCTTCTCAATGTCAATATCCTGCAGTATCAGGCAATGTAAATGCCTTCCTAATGTTGAAGCAATCACAGCGTTGTGCATTCTTATTTCAGATTTCCCAGGGGGATGCAAGAAAAAGGACAGTGAGTGATGTATTCAAAGGAGCAGCTCTATTTATACCTTCTTTCTACTCTCTTGGAGTAGTAAGTAATGAAGAATATAGTAACAATAAAAGCAACAAATAAAAAAGAGATAAAGGCTAATAATGATTTTCTGGTTCGGAAGAAGTGGCATTCGGGACACAAGGCAACCTCTTCTGGACACAGCAACTCAGGAGTTTCAGGCCCAGGAAAACCATTATTGTCAATTATTTCTCTGTAATGTTTCAGAGAAGGCTTTGGTTCGTATTGATTTGCAGCATAGCTGTAGAGACCATACTTAGGAGCAGTCTTGTCATTAAAAGAATAGACAAAATATCCTTGAAGGTTAACGTTATCCAAGGTGTAAGCTGCAAAAGAAAACAAAAGGTTGAAGAAATCAATCAATGTCACTTTGCATTCAAGAGCACTACCATATGCCCATATGTAAAGGAGGGGCAGGGGGATGTTAAACCCACATCTGCACTTCTCTCCAAAATTAGGTAAGGTACATATACATCTGTGAAGTGTTTCTCATAAAAAGTAAGAGTCTATCAGCCACTGCCAGACAGTGTGATCTGTGAGTATCCTGCAATTTATTTCCTTGTGCTTAGTAAACACAGCTGTGAGTGCCTGACTGTGTTTAATGATCAGCATGAAGCCTATCATGAAAAGATGGCTCTCTTTGTTATGCATGAAAGAATACAGGTTTGGGGGTTCCTGCCCCTAGTTTTCTGCAGCTTGTTTCTCTGATTGCTCCTTCTCCCTTGCAGGGCACATCCTGATGGGGACAGTCAAGGAACAGAGGACGTCAGGCTGCACTTCTCACTAGCAACGGCACAGTGACACCAGAAAAATCGCACAGCCACGCTGAGGTCGTGTACTGGGGTACCACCAGTGCAAGGGGAAAGGTTATGCAAATCACAGCCCTCTCTTATTATTAACCCAGGATTCTGATCCAAGATGACCTGTATTAGTCTTTACTGAGAACATGTCCACAATCCATACTGCTACTGGAAGAGGCCCAGCAGCTGCAGTGTTAACCTTGAGTCATTTGTCCCGCTTGACAAAAAAAATCAATTCAAGGTAGTAAACTCAAACTTTAATACTTTATCTCTCAAAAATCACTGTTTTAACAAATTAAAGCAGTATCTTCTAACAGATGAACACAGAACTGCATTTTCATATGCCTCTGGAAATAATCCTTTCTGAAGCCACATGCAAGACTTTAGCACCTCTAACCTACTTTTCACGCGTAAAATGAAATAATATTTACCTGCCCTTTTACAGAGCTGCTGCCCAGGATAATTACTTGTGTTTGTAGAACTGCAGGTGGATTTAATGGTGTTACATAAATAGTTACTGCTGTTCTTTGTTTTCAATTGGCAAAGATGTACTTAAACAGAGTACAAAGCATTTCAAAATACAGCCTCAATCCAAAGGGTCCTGTACTGTATCCTGGACTCATTTATCTGCACAGACCTGTTGGCTCTCCTGGAACAATGCAGGTGAGCAATATTACATGCACAAACATTTCCACATGCAGTCCCTGAAACCTGCTGGAGGAAGAAGGCAGAATAGGGACTTTAAGGCCACGGCATACATGTACCAATCCCCCTATTATTCCTCTACACTGTGATACTGAGGTAAGGACACAAGATTTCTAATTCATCTTAGTTACTGCACCAGGTCTTGCAAAAAAGAAATGCAAGTCTTGGAGAAACCTGAATCAGTCATGATGCCAAGGTTATGTAACAACAAGATGGACAAAAGTGCAATACCAGAGCGGGAGAAGAAAAACATGGAAAAGCTGATGGACCAAATACTATGGAGGAGTGTACGGTATCTACAGTGGGAGATTAAGCTTTAGGAAAAGTATTATAGCTAGTTAGCAGAGACATATTTATCCATGACAAACAAGGTGAAAAGACAGGAAAACAGGTTAAGCTGAAAAACACAGGAGCTATTTACAGGCTGGACAGAAGAGGGGAGAAAGAAGTGACTGGGGGACAGTGGTACCAAAACAGTACAAAGGGCAAAGTTCTGTAAAAAACAGATACATGTGTAGGCATTCTTCCTAATGGCAACTGGGAGAAAAGCCCATATCCACAGACACTTTGAAAACAGAAGTGCCAAGGAGACAAGCAATACAGAATAAAAACAGTTTGAAACCGTAAGCCCAAATATAGCCAAAATATGTTTTTTAACTATAGATTTATAAAACATGCATCCAGTGCTACAAAATGCTGGACAATGAACTCTTGGGCACTTAATATTGATGTTCAGTAATTTGCGAAAGAGGTGGAAATTACAGAGGAGAAAATTAAGGCCAATAGTTAATAAACAGGAACTGCCAGCCATCCTTCAATACCTATCAAAAGAGTGGAACAGATTATATAAAGCTTGATAAATATGAAATTTAGGAGATAATACATTATTAACGCCAATCAGCTTAGCTTTATGAAAAATAAATCTTGTCAAACTAACTTGACATCTTTTTTTCTGAGATCAGCAGATCAATAAAAGTAATGATGTTTGATGTTATATACTTACAGCTTCACAAGGCAAATGACTTGGTATTATATGGCATTTGGATCAAGAAAATAGAATGTTATGAGGTCAAGGGAAGCCCATAATAAACAGATTTCAACTGGTCTCATGCAGAATTAAGAAGTAATAGTCTAGAAATGTAGTTGCAGGTAAGTAAGTGTCACAGTGGGTGTATTTCTACCATGGTCATGGAGCTTGGCTTTCAGCACTAAGTCATTTAATGATCTTAAATGTATCAGCAATCTGAAATAAATGTAAAACTATTTCTCACAGAGTCTGCAAGTATCACAAAGATTAGAGACATAACTTAGCTAGTGTAGCAAGGTTTGCACAAGCAAGCAGCTGGCATTTGAACATGACCAAATGTGAAGATGTCAAAGAACAAGCAGACCTACTTTTGAAGAGCCAGTCCTGCTTGGAATGGGGGGCAGAAATCTAACTGAGTTTAAAACCTCAGTAAATCACCAAAGAATTTGTGTAACCAACCTGTTGTCATGGCCAAAAAGGCCAACAGCCTGCTTGCATGTAGAAAAGAGGAGTGTAAGAGGTTATGTTATACCTGCCTAAGTGTGGCTGTGACAGGAACAGTGTGTCCAGGTCTGGGTTTACCCCTCTCATGAGGAATAGCAGTACACAGGGAAAAACTTAATAACTCAGAGCTTTGAAATTATGTTTTATAGCAAGGGACACAAAGAGCTTTGTCTGTATTTTCTATCAAAGAGATAAATGAGAGATAGCTTGTCTTCTGCCTGCAAATACCTACACAGGTAAAATACATGTGGAAATGCACAACAAAATTGCTGAAAGCTGAAGCTAAAGAAATTAATAGTAGAAGTGAGATTTATATATATATCTATACACACATGTGAGGTGACAAAGATTCTTCATCAGTAAAAATTATCTCATTCGGGTCTTGTGCTTTTCTGAAAAAACAGCATGTGTTGTATGACAGGATGACTCAAAATGCCTCCTTTTTGCCTTATAATTTATGAACCTCTGAGACACAGAGAAAGACTGGTTTGTGTTCTGAATAGCAGGAAACAGTCCAGGAAATGGCATAATGAGGTAGACAGCTGAATTGTTATTAAGATCACTGTTGGATAAGATCACTGCTGGATAAGATACAGAGACAGCTGAGGAACAGAACTCGTACCCAGCCCTAAGGCACAGCAGTGAAGAGAAGCAACAAAGCAAAACAACAGCAGAAGTGCAGTAAGATGAAAATCTGACTTAATACATGCGAAGCTACTCACATAACTTCTATTTAAATTTATTGAATCTATAAAAAAGTTATCCTGCTGTCTTCTGCAGAATATGAGCAAGGTCAGTCTTCCTGATGTTTAGTAACATCAATCAGTCATAAATCAAGGGAAAAATCACCTGTTACACTGTAGTAACATCTCATTTATGGAGTATTCTACAAAGGACATGTCTTTTAAAGCTAAACATACTCTATCACTAAGTGTATACTAATAGTGGGATTTGTGACATATAAACCATCTGTGGTTCCTTACCTTTTAAAGCTTCATTGATATAATTCTGTATGTAATACACTCTGAGCTTATCGTGCACCATATTCTGGTCATCGTCAATCCCATTAGCCATAACATAAACTGGGATATCACCGTACTTTGATTTCACCCACTTGAGCAATTTACGCAGTCCCCAAGGCACTACTGCAACTCTGCTGGGAGAGTGAAGCCATGTGATGTCATTGATCATTTGAACTTCAAGGTAGTGGTCATATTTTACTGCATCTTCTTTCTCTGAGCCCACAAGAGTAGTAGTGTAGTGACTCAAGGCAAAGAAATCAAATGAGCCCTGTATTAACTTTTTTTCATCTTCTGAGAAGTAAGGCAAGTGGAAATTATACAGGTCAACACTGTTTATTCGGTGAAGCCATGCTCTCATCACCTCTGGGTAGTCTCCATTCCCAAAGATGGGCTCTGCAAGCCAGCCAACGTCAAACTCTAAAATCCTGTCAGCAACTTCTTGGTCATTCCTGGAAAAAGGACAAGCTGGTTCTACCCAGTCAGCTTGCAAAGCTATAGATATTTTGCCCTTCTGAGATCTCCTGAATTCTTTGTCATAAAGATGCCAGACTTTCGCATGGGCTTTCAACAGGTTGTGCCCTGCTGTGTATGTCAGGTTTTTCACAGACGGTTCATTCATGGTGATCCAAAATTTGACATGATCCCCAAGACTTGTAAAGCAGAATCTGGCATACTCAACAAAAGCCTGAACAGTTTCTGTATTCTCCCAAGCTCCATATTTGGCAAGAGAAACTGGAAGCTCTTGATTCTCAATCATAGGTTGCCATAAAGCAACAACAGGAGTGATGTTAACTCTGAGAAGTTCACTAGCAAAACACTGATAGTAATGTACAAGTGTGTGGTTGATTAGAGAAAGGTTACCTAAAGGAAGGATTAAAGACCATTTTAGTGAAAAATGGAAGTGTGTGACATGCATTTCTTGCAGAAGAGAGATCTGGAGCCTGATAGCAGCAAAGTCAACACAGTGACGCTTGCGCTTTGAGGCGTAAACTCCATCCACTTTAATGAGCTTCTTTGTCTGGTGAACATCCCACACATAAACACTGGAGTCAAGAAACTGGGCAGGTGTCGTGTCTACCTAGGAAGAACAAGAAACACACCAGATTCAAGCTGTTTGTTCTAGGTAGGTGGGAACATCATAACCATCAGGCACAGCCTAGTGAAAGAATATCCTAAGTCAAAACATTACATTCGGCATCTCTGATACTGGCATCTCGGGCTCAAATGAATGAATGACTTTTCTGTTAACAAGTGATGTCAGGAAAGTACCAAATCTATGTATCATTTCTACCCTACTTTCCAAACAAGCTTATGCTAATGGTAATCATGTTTATGTCTTCTCTAAGCTGCTCCAGTTTCCAAAAGAAACAAGGGATTGCTCAGGGATAAGGCACTAAGCCTTCAACAGATCTCGAGCGAAGGAGATCTTCAGTGAAGACTACAGTAATTTTTAAAATGTTTTTCTTTCAAGATTAAGAAGGGCCTACAGAGAGACTGTCTGTTGTAAATTACCCAGTACATTCAGTTTCAGGACCACTCCCTGAATGCAGTAAAAGAAATAATGAATACAACATCATTTCTGTGTTCTGTTCCTTTCCTGACTATGATGAAAGATGACTAATGCTCTGCACTTGATTTTTAGCAAAAATTCGGTTGACAAGCAAAATTTTTCCTTCTTGCTAAAGACATCCATCCGTTTTTACTTAATTCATACTGAAGTCATTTCCAAGTTATTTCAGCAGGCTGTTGATGTCTGAATCAATTTTTTTGGGCCTCTGAGTAAACCCACTATATGTCACTCCAACAAAAAATGCATTTCCCAGTAGGCTTTAGGGTTTCAGGTGTCAGAACTGTCTGTATGACACACAGTAACAAAGATGAGCTTCTCAGGGTCACTCAGAATTATACTTTCACTTTCTAATGAACATCACCAGCACAATAACGACCAGAAAATGAAAAATTGAACTACTTAAAATAATGCACAGTGTGAAATTTCCTCATTCATACTTTGTGTAATTCTTTCTAGATCCAAACCACAGGACAGCGGTACCTTGGTCTTTATTTGTCCTTCTCTCTTTCTTTTTAATCTTTGGTGTGCTGTTTCCCCCTAAGTTCAGATTCCTTGTCCTGCCCTCTGTTTGAAAAGCAGGTGTCAGCCTACAACCAGTGTTCAACTTGTAGCTGAGGCTCTGCAGACTGTATAAAAGAAGCTGCTGAAAATCAGTTGCTATTTTCTCCGGAGAGGTCAGTACTGTGCTTATAGAAGAAAGTAATAAAAAACAGCATGTCTGAGGGAAATTGCTTTTCTGGAGAATTGTCCCTTGTAGATTACTAAAGCATGCATTGCCACTAATACTGTGGGAATGCTGTCAAAACAGTTTTTCCACTGTGACGCATCTACAAATCAAACTACCTAAGCCTTACAGCACAAAATGTTTGAATGGCCTTTTGAAACGAAAATATTCAGCTTTGAAGGTTTTGGGGATGGGAGGGATCTTTTTAGCTGTTGTAGGCTGACTGACTCTGCAACTTTATAGTTGTTATTGACTCCAAAAGCAGCAATTCCATTTCCAATTCTTAATCTATCTGAGAGCTAGGAGGATGACTTGAATTTTCTTGGAAATCGGTGCATGAGGTAAGGAGGCTGCAGTATTTTTCAAGAGAACAAAGCCAAATCTTACTTTTGGAGTGAGAAAAAACAAGCTCCTCACACTCTAGCCTTAAGAAAGATTCTGCCTTTGTGGAAAATATAAATTAAAAATTCTGTTCTTGGATCAAGCCTTGGCTTTGAATTTACACCTCTTTACTGTGGTTAGAGAAGCTCTGCAACCCAAAATAGCATCTGAGAATTACAGAGCCCAACAGTAAAAGCAATCATAACTAAGGTACAAATTTTACTCGTGTTATAAAGTCTTATAATTTGAAAAATTCTCCCAAAGTATCAAATCAGTTGAAGTAAAGATTGAGAGCTGTGAACCAGATCCATAACCTAGCTAGGTTCTATCCAGGGGTACTGCTACCTATCCTCATAAGACACAGTACGACATAAAATGACATGGAAAGAATACAAAAATTTCATCTAAATCTAATACTGTTCACTTCCTTTTATATAAAATCCCTCTAAGAATTGTACCAGGATATATATGCATAAGATGTAGAAACATGCCACTGGAGTTTTAAGAGTTTTCAGGAAGTTTCCTACAACATATATTTTACAGTTTAGCAGATTTAATTGACCTCCCTTTGAAAAGAACCGACTTCCCATAACTGATCACATATGTTAAGGGAAGATGAGCATGGAAAGGACTACTTTCCATTTCCATACATTTTTCTAAAATGTTATTTATAGAATCTCAATTTGACTGGCTCTCTTTGGCCACACACAGAAAGTCTGGTGAAAAATGAAAGACACGGTGTTTGGCACAAAAGCCTTGTACCCATCTCCTTTCAGCACTCTGGTAATACACACATAGAGTGTGGCAAAGACACTCTATTCAGCAAATGTCACTGTGAACTTGTGCACTGATCTGGCTGGACAGCCTGTCGGCTTTATTATCAGACTCACCTGAATGTAGTTGTCAACAATTCCCCAAGCAAAGCCACAGGAAAAAATACCTTCTATGGGCTGGTTTTCAGGCAAAGGTGGGAAGCCATTTTTTTCTATCACCTTTTCATAGAACAAGACAGAAGATTTGGGCATCAACTTCTTGTCATGGCTTTGAAAATCAACGTAGAACAGTCCACGTCGAATGCTGTATCCCCTATGCCACTCAAAGCCATCCAGGAGGGACCAGACTGTGTAGCCAAACACGTTAACGCCGTCGTACCGGATAGCTGAGGAAAGAACAAACCCAAACTTATCACGGTGCTCATTTTTCCTCTGTAGATTACACTGTACCAGCAATGCTTGCAGCATTCATGTGTAAGAACAATGCAACAGATCAGATAAGTATCTCAGGGCCTTCCTCAAAGCCTTTTCAGAGAACACATTTCAACTGCCCTTGGGGAGCTGCCAGGTTATGGTAGAAGGCAGCAGGGGTACCTGGCTTGGCTTTAAAGAAGCGAGATTTAGAAAGAGAAGCCGTGCAGCAGTGGTTTGAGCAGTGCTGCTCATCAGGTGTGCCAAACCTCAGCCTTGGAGCAGAGCCTGAGCCATCTGCAGCCACGGAGCCAGTGACTGCCCTGCACTGCCCTCTGCTCTGCTCGCACTGCAGCTCACTCCAGGGCAGCTGTTACTGCAGCACTACCCTGTATGCTAACAAAGTTATACTCCTTTTCATCTCCTCCACTCCAAATACATATTGAGAAAAACCTGACAGCACGTTTGGTATGCACATGAATTTTTATTACCACAGATTCTAAGCAGAAGCGATAATGCAGAAAGACTCTGTTTATTTGGTAATTCTGTCTCTTTACATCTTTTATGGCACAGCATTTTCCAGTTCAAATATTTAAGAGTTTCTAAAAATACGTGCATGTTTTAGGCCAAGTGTTTGACTTCTAAAAATCACCACACACTTCAAAGGTTAATGTCAGGATCTATTGACATCTGTTAGTATTACCAGCATTATTGTAAGATTCCAAATGGTACTGAGTTTTAGTTTTATTAAACACTGAGATTCAGCAAAATGTTCCTGGGCAAGGCTCAGCTCCAGGAAAGCACAAAGGAGTGTGCTTATTCTAATTACATAATTAGACCCACCCTAATTCAGCAATGCATTTAAGCACATTCTTAAACGTTCTTTTGAACTGGTGTTTGGCTCTGTAGCCAGCAAAGTTTATCTTTATTACTCACCATTTTCTGTCAGCCCAAACTGGACACTGACTGAACATAATATTTACCAGCCTAGTAACACTGGAAGTGTTATTTCAGGCAAGCAGAATAACAAGATCCTAATTTCCCAGCTTTATTAACGCACCTCATTACAACCAGTTTTGAGGGACCACATGGATTCTTGATTGTAACCCTGTTTGAATCAATTAAAGGAACAATGCGGTTAAATAAGCAACAAATTTGGCCCAGTTTTTGTCAGAGGTCATGAGAAAATGTCTAAGGAAATGGAATATTTCTCCTCCTAAAGGTACCATTCTTTTGTGTTTGGCAAATGTCAGTATTTTTCTAACCTCTGCATGCACCCATGATGACATCTGCCATACCAGCAGAGTAAAAGCCAGTACAGGTCCACTGTGTGAACCAGTCTCACTGGGAATTTCTTTGAACAGCATCTCACCCGTCTGTAAGTCATCACACAGCACTCCCACACTTCCTGAGCACCTTGTAAAAATCCTCCTCAAATAATTTTACAAAAATGTGTTAACTTTTAAGTGTCACCTAGGAAACAAGCAACTCGAAAAATGTTGGGAAGTTCCAAGAAGTCTGGAAGTCTCAAACACAGTGTCTCACACGGATTGCATATTAGTGGGAAACCACAATGCAAATTAATGGTTTGGGGGGTTGGGGTTTTTTTTTTCTTTCTTTCTGTGCATGTCTCTTTTTTCTTTATGTCTGTTGGTGACCAAATGGGGCTGACTGAAACCTAGACTGTCCTTGCTTTTGAAACTGAATGGCCTTGTCCACGCCACCACTGCAAGTGACTCCTAGCCTGAGCAATCCCCCACAGCACGCCTAGAAGCGGGATACTGCATAGACCAGAACTCTGCCAGAAATGGGTTAAATATTAAACAGCAGTTCAGCTCATGCTCTGTTTGGCTCAATAGTATAGAAGTCATGCAAGGAAACATGGCAGACCCATAAGTATCAAATACAGACCTTTAAAACCCTCTGCTCAGCTGCTCTCCAACCCCAGTGCCTGAAGGGGAGGTGTGTGAAGCCCTCAGCCCATGCTTCCATCTGGAAGGTGCCCAACATCTGTATTTTGCCTTTGGAAATATCTGAGAATAGCCTGGTCCCACCTGTCACAGGCCTGGCTGCTCCTTTTCTGCTTAAGACTCTGAATTCAGACCTGGTAACTCCCCAGACAATGACCTGACCTCCACTAGTCAACATGACCCAGAGGAGACTGGACACCCTCCCAGGCAACATGCTCTGCTTCACCAGGCACAATCCATTTGTTTGTTGCACCAGAGACAGAGAAGGGAAGTGAATACGAACAGAGAGTAAGTGGTGAGATACCCACACATGGGAGAACACATCTCCAACCAATTACCAGCTCTAATTAATATTTAACAACATTATATTACAGCTCTATTTACTCTAATCAACCTAAATGGTGCCTGGGAAAAAAATAAGAAAAAAGAAAAGAAAAAAAAAAAGAAAAACCAAAAATAGCAAACAGGGCTGTGAATCCCAAATAGATATCCTTTCCCAAAGGAAAATTAAAAAATAAATTTTAAAAAACGTACAGAGCTTGTCTACAGCATACAGTGTTAGAATGGACATCTATATCAGCCCTTCAAGTGAAATCAGGAGCACAGTTTTGAGCAAATCTCCCTCACTGTGCTTCAGTTCACATCAGACAGTGGACTCAGGATGCATGGCGTGGGCTCCTTTGGGGTGAAATTAATCCAGAAATGGGCTTCAGGAATACATACAGTGTGGATACCTGGCCCTCAACACCAATTCTTTTTTACTCTACAGGCTTGCTCCAAACTGGACTGGACTTACTTTTTAACGCAGATGCAGAAATAAGCAGTTCTGTCTGAACCAGTGCATACACACAAGCAGGCACAGACACTGGCCAGATCTAGCAAGCAGCAAAATCACACTTATGTGGCCCCATGCCTAAATCAATTATCCTTGCTTCTCAGTGCTACAGCCCCAGTGTCATTTTACTGTCCCTTCACCACTGGAGTGAATCTCATGGTAAATACCTCAAAAATCTTCATATTACAGTGCTTTATTGCACTGGATAGACATATCTATGTCTCTCAGAGAGAAAGCTTGTGCCTTTGTCTGGTTTTTAATGCTGTCCAACAACTCTGCTCACAGCCAGCATGATGCCTTTTGTGGATCTTTCTCAACTAAATTCTCCACGGTATTGCATAGACAACTTTGGTATTTACACTGGATTTTGCAAATTCTAACAGCAGATTTGGGTGCAATACTTTCCATTTTAGTGATATCAAAGTCCCTTCTGCAGAACCAGTCTGTCTCTGCTTTCTTTGTTCTTTTTTTTTCCTATAAACGGCTTAGCCAAGTGCTAGTATCTTACAACAAGCTTGTCATACTGCTGTTGCCGTTATTATTATTTGAGTGATACAATAAAAGGAAAGACACTTTGTAAATCGAGATTGCTTCCAGCCAGCTGTGATTAAAAGGCAGATCCATGTACGTATTTCCAGCAATTTAAAATCTAAGCAGAAATAGGGCAACTGGACTATGACCCCTTCATGAAGAAGAGCTCTTTGTCTGACTTTATGCTAACTAGTGATCCTGTACAGGCAACAGTTAGTCACTGTTTTGCTTCCATCTTTTTATTTTGGATCCACTGGCTCAGGTATTTATTCACCTTTTAATTTATTTGCAATAATTAGGTTTCTGGGATAGCAGATGAAACCAGTTTGGGAGTCCTCTGCATCTTCATTATCGCTGAGAATAAAATGAAAGCAATTTTTACTCATTCACCATATGAAAATGACAATGTTACACAGTGTCTATCTCATCTGAACTAATAGCTACAGTAATACCCTTTAAAACAAGAACAGTAAACTGTAGACAAGTAAATCACTTAATAAATTTTAAATTAAGAAATTAAAAGACAATGAAAGTGGAAATAGGAGCCCAAACAACTTATTGGCGACTACTAGGATTGAAAAAATGTTTTGCCACAAGGAAATGGGAAAACAGAAAATAAGTCTCATCTAAGGTTGTGGATTTTTCTTACTGTTTGGAAAAAAATAATAGGTTAGCAAATTAAATTATTTTGATTATACAATCTCAACCACTCAGTTCTCCTTTAACTGATGTAAATTGAAATTACTGTGATTGATGCCCACAGCTGTACAAATGTAAAATTTGTGCAAGGGCAAGATGCAGAATGAAAAGGTTCCAATTTTTCATTTTAAAATGTACTATTTCAGCCTTCTGGGTTTTTTCAGAGGAATTCCTATTGCATAGTATTTACCTTCCCATATGTATATTCTTACGTTTTGTACATATGCATTCAGATAAGGAAAGCAACTATTAATATATAACACAGTAAATTCTCTTAAGTCCACTGAGAATATAGTTTACATGTCTTGCACTTCCTCCCACCAAAGACAGTAGAAAATTTTCTACTGACTTCAAGGACAGCAGCATCAAGCTCACCAAATGCTATCTGCAGATACGAAAGCTCTTCAAGAAAAGAACAAACCCAGGAAAGGGATTTGAAGTCTCATTTCACAAGCGCCAAGATGAATGCTAAAGACTAAAATTGGTTTTCAGCCTGGTGCTTTAACACATCTCTGTAGGCTATATTGCATTATGATTTTTTCAAGCATGTATTAATACAAAGTAAGTCCTACCTTTTAAAGTTTCCATAATGAACTTTTTGAGATAGTAAATATATTTGGCATCATCTCTCTTGGTGGTGCCAGAAACGAACCAGCTGTTCTCCACAATGAATATTTGGGGGTTGTTATATTCACTGTTTATCCAGTAAAGGAGCTGCCTCAGGCTTATTGATTCCAACTGCTGGAATTTCATGTGGGAGTCCAAAAGCTGGAAACTCAGGGTAGCTCCAAAAGAAAGAGCAAAAAAGTCTGCTGTTCCCTTGATATACTTCTTCTCAGCCTCACTGAATTCGGGCAACAGAGACGAGAGGTTGCTCCTCATGTTCTCTGGATAGTCGCCATCAATAAATATGGGCTTAGCAAACCAGCCAAGCACAAAATCAAGGGATTTTTGGCATTCTTCTATGTTCTTTTCAGTCATACGCTGGGGTTTTATCCAGTGGGAGCTAAGGGCAATGGACACTTTTCCTCTTTGAGCTGGACGGAAATGGTCATTGTAGAGATGCCAGACCTTAGCATGGGCCTGTTGAAAAGAAAGACTGTAATTAACGGACCCAAAAATCCATTTTAAGCAACACAATTATTCTCAAGCACTGGGGCTCAGTCTTATTCATTCATCAACAGTTTACAATACCTAAATTAACTTTTAACACCATATTAATACCATGTATCAACTAGAAATTGCTAGTTGGTTGGGGAAAAGAGCATCTCAGGCACTAGTTTGGGCACTGAACACACTTCTGGCTTTATCAACTTCTATTATTGAGTTCAGATATACTGCCAGTATTTACAAAAATGAAAATGCATTTAACGAAACATGTTTCAAAAAACGTTTTCATTATAGGAATATCACTTTATTTGCAGATTCACAGATCTGTAAAGAAGAATCTTAAGAACTGCTCAGATCTCTGAAACAATACAAAACAAAGAAACACCTTTGAACTTCAGAACACACAATACAGGAATACAGAACTAGCAATCTGGATTTTAAAAAGTCTACTAAAAAACTATTTACCACAGGTCCTGAAATATTATTCCAGCAATTCAATTTAATCTGTTAAATTTACTATTTACACCTAGCATCAGACTTTAAGCACTTGTCTTGGTATAATTTTTTCTTTTACTGTAAGAACATATTTTGTACCAAATTTCTTTCCTGAAATCTTACAGAGTCAGTTACAACAGTTTCTTGATGTTCCCTTTGAAAGCTAAATAGATTAAGTTCCCAAAGCCTTGCATTATCTTCAGGCATTACCTTCAAGCTCTTTAACCGTTCTCACTGCTCTCCTCTGATTCTCTGCCAATTTGTCATCATCTGTCTTAAACTGCAGAAGCAGAATTGGACAAAATATGCCAGTGGCAGTCTTGCCAGCAGTAAAATCAGAGACAATTCACCACACTATTTCTGCTTATGTGGCCACAGAATTACACTGTGAGCATATGCACATCTAAACTACCCTATCTCCAGAGCCCTTCACCATCTAAAACGTATCTTTTCTTTGAACCTAGCTTATCAAAGAATTTTGACTGCTCTGTGAATCAATATCCCATCTTTTGTAATCTACGTATTAGTAGAAATTGTCATGGGTTTTTTCTAGGTCATTGATAAAAAGGTAAAAATATGAAAACGTGGGAGAGTGGCCAATACAACCGAGTGGCCAATTCCCTCCAGAAGGACCCCGAGAGGTTGGAGAGATGTGCAGAGAAGAACTGTCTGAAATTCCAGAAAGGCCAATGCAGGGTCCTGCACCAAATAACCCCACGTCCCAGGACAGGCTGGGGGCCAATCTGCTGGAAAGCAGCTCTGCAGAGAAGGATTTGGGGGTCCTGGTGGACAACAAGCTGTCCCTGAGCCAGCAGTGCCCTCGTAGCCAAGAAGGCCATTGGTGTCCTGGGGTGGATTAGGGTGGAAGAGCAGTGCCAGCAGGTCAGGGGAGGTGATCCTGCCTCTCTACTCAGCCCTGGTGAGGCACATCTGGGGTGCTGTGTCCAGTTCTGGGCTCCTCAGGACAAGAGAGACATGGAGCTCCTGGAGCAGGTCCAACAGAGAAGAACAAGAATGACTGAGGGGCTGGATCATCTCTCTTATAAGGAAAGGCTGAGGGAGCTGGGCCTGTTCAGCCTCGAGAAGAAATGACTGAGAGGGGACCTCATCAGTGTCTGTAAGTATCCAGAGTGAGGTGTCAGAGGATGGATCCAGGCTCTGCTCAGCAGTGCTGAGCAACAGGACAAGAAGCAACAGGCAGAAACTGATAGTCCCATCTAAATATAAGGAAGAACTTTTTTACTGTACAGGTCACCAAGCACTGGAACAGGCTGCCCAGAGGGGTTGTGGAGTTTACCTCACTGAAGATATTCAAGAACCATCTGGATGCAATTCTGTGCAATGTGATCCAGCACGACTCCGCATGAGTGGGGAGGCTGGACCAGATGAACCACTGTGGTCCTTTCCAGCCTGACCCATCCTGTGATTCTGTAATTCCGAGATCTACTCATTAGAATACAACCTACCTAATAACAGTTTACATTTGTATTTTGAGACTCATCACTCAGTATTTGTTCACATGTGCTGTGATGACATGAACCTCCACTCTCACCATACAGAGTTGCCGATCCAGTGAACATGTATCAAAATGTCACATGCATTTTAGCCCTCCCTGCAATATAAATCATATAGAAAGCCTTATAATTCCACTCCATGCAGTTGGTATGTTGCAAAATTTTATCATTAATTTATTGATAGCTGCTGTTCAGTTTCATTTTCATATACTCTTACCATTTAAGCTTTGATGTACAATCAGTTCCAGTTGCCAGCATTACTGGGAATATAATTTTTTACATCAAAATTGTTAATTACCCAGGAAAATAGCAAATTCTACCATTTTACTGCTCTAGCAGAATTTTAATTATCACTGCTGGGAGAAAAACCATTGGAAGTAAAGGACAACTTAAAGGCAAGACCAATAATCAAGGCTCAGTTCAGCAGCCCCCATACAGCAATGTGCTGCCTTTGAGTCATCGTGGGGTATATAAAACATCTGCACAGATCTGACACAGGCCCTACAGGAGACTAGACCCACACCCTTTCAGAGTGGTCACCAAAACCCAAAGAGAACAATCTTTCAAACTGTGTATCACAGCCCACACCTACACGCGTATATCTGAATCAAGCTCTCAGCTGCAGACTTCAGTGTAGATGCTCTCATTTATAATACATCAATAGCTCAAATAAACATGATGCAGCCTGACCATCTGTCTGTGTTAATACAACGGGTTGTGATGCTTGTGAGAAACTATAGTAACGACTTCAAAATCTCATGCCAAAAATGAGAGCTGACCTAAGTACAGACTTCATTTTACTTCACACCAAAGCTCTGTTACGCTCAGGAAAGAACAAAAGACATTACGCATCAGGACAAACACCCAACACTTAAAATATGATTTTTAAAATGCCAGTGGCAACAAATTTGTTGCCTCTTGCAATTCAAATTTGCACCCCCAAATTTTCTCTTATAAAGGGGCCGTATATTTTTCCTCTGTTGGACGTGACTCATCTCCAGTTTATCATCTCAAATGTTAAGATACCACCGTGCAGGCTCTCAAACAATTTCATCTCTGTCATCTTCATTTTCAAGTGTGCTGCCCACCCACAGAACACCGTGAGGACCATGGCCCCCAGAACTCTTGGCCCTCCCTGTTTCCTATCAGTGGAGAGCGATCTTCCAGCATTTTAGTAGCTTTGGATCTACCACGAAGAAAGGAGGAAGAGAATTCTACAGATTATCCGTCTACATGCAAAAGGAAGTGCTGTTTACCCCCTCACTGCAATGAAAAAAGATGAAGTGTAGCAATGCAGAATTATCTCACTCACTTTACTTTCTAAGTAAATCACCTGGTCTGCCTCTACAGAAAATGAGAAGACTGTTGTCTAAGATATGAAATGTGAGTCACTCTTTGGGAGTCCATCTCTCATCACTGGTGAAAGACAAAACCTCTTACTCAGTTTAGACAAGACATATTCTATAGGCAGATGAAACCTGGCAAGAAGAAGCCCACTTAAATGTCTGCCCTCTGGAGTGTGCATGAAATGGAATTATATTATTTCCATTTTAAAAATGCTAAATGTAGAAAACAGTGCACTCAAGTCCCCAGGCTCTGTGGATGTAGATTAATGAAGCAGTCAAAACTGCAAGAAATAATGCTGGAAGAAGCCAGTGACAAAGCAGAGAGCCTATATAGAAATTTGGAACAGAATTCACTTACTTAAAATTAGGTGGTTAATACAGTTTTAGAGACTTCAGAGCATTCCAGCCCAAATTCCAGCCAGTTTCAGAAAACAGGGAGTCTCCCAATAAACCCTATATCCCATCTCTTAGCTCCACAGAAACACCTGGGATACTACAAAACACATCAAATGATAATCGGCACCTATAGTTATCTTTGGGTAAAGGAATCCTACTTCTAGGGTGGGACTCCTTTTGCGCTGAAGACACCTTATATTTCACTGTCCACATGTGAGCCCAAGCTGCCACTACAGGCAATGGAGATCTCTGACTCCACCAGCTGCCTTAACACAGGCAACTAGTTGCCACTCCAGAATAATAAAGGCTCAGGTCACATCTGCCATGTCCATGCAGGAGACCTGAATAGCCTGGGAAGGCTCACACACATTTCCAAGGCAGAAAAATCCCTCCCTGCAATGTCATAGCATGGGCTAGGTCCTACAAAGTCCTGCAGTGACAGCAGAAGTAATTCAACACAGGCACACGAGCTTCATAACCTGATGAAGTCCTACTGTGTCAGAGATTGTCCACTCTATGGCAGGACAGATCGATATAGTCCAAGAATCACTAGGTGAAGACAATGTAGCAATACAAAGACATTTGTTTGCTTGACTACTCCTCTAAATTCCATGATCATTAAGATCTTCCTGAGTCTGGCACTGGTATGGATCATTCTGCAAGATCTCAGTATGTACATCGATCATGATGCATAACCTTCACAAGAGCAAATCAAGAATTTTAACTGGGAACATCACAATTCCATAATTTGTGTTCATTCCTCCAGAACGAGTTTTCTCAATTATAAGTTCTGTGTCTTCTGAACCAGTAATAATATATTCATTTCACAAATAAACTGCACTAATACCTTGCTCTCCACGCTCAGATGAATTATCCTGTTTTAACTCTCTATTTGCACGTTAATGAAACTGAATTGGAAAGTGTTGCTGTACTCAGCACTGTGAGGCGACACTTCAAATTCTGTGTTCAGTTCTGGGCCCCTCACTACAAGAAGGACATTGAGGTGCTGGACCGTGTCCAGAGAAGGGCAACAGAGCTCATGGAGGGTCTGGAGCACAAGTCTCATGAGGAACTGCTGAGGGAGCTGTTTAGCCTGGAGAAACTGAGGCACGGGGAGGACCTTATTATTCACTACAACCACCTGAAAGGAGGGAGTAGCCAGGTGGGGGTCAGTCTCTTCTCCCATGTAGCAAGTGACAGGGCAAGAGGAAATTACCTCAAGTTGCACAAGGGGAGGTTTAGATTGGATAGTGGGAAAAACTTCGTCACTGAAACGGTTGTCAAGCCCTGGCACAGGCTGCCAAGAGAGGATGATTTTTTCCAAGCTAAATTACTCTACAATTTAGCAATACAAAGAGAAGAGTTAATTGGAAAAGGTGTACAAAGGGGTTTTGATTAGTAGAAACTGGGCTGATGTACCTCCAACAAAAACATCATTATTTAGTTCTACATCAAAAGCCCTTCTGAAATGGAAATAAATATTTGAATGACATGGGAAAACCTAGTATGGATTAGTCACAATGTGCCTTGTACCAGGAAGGGGAAAATGTGTTTTTTCACTCATATCATCAAAAATAAGTATTTTAATCAAAAGCTGCAACAAAAGTCTGACACATTTCATATAAGTTTCACCCTTAGATCCTAAGTCAGTTTTACCCACACAGTCTTTGGGCAAACATTCTCTTTCACAACCAAGTTATATTCTTAATACTGAGTAACAGATACAGGTATGTAGAAATTGCTTAAGGTTTTCCCCATATTTCAAAACTAGTAAAGTAACATCTTCATATATAAAGCACAGGACTTTTCTAGATGTTAGTTATGTAGTAACTTTGTTTTTCCCCAGTAATTCCTTCCCAAATATGTAGTGTTCTAGTTTTATTTTTACAGTCTGTTAGCCAACATTACCACAATGATCAATTCAATTAGTTTCGTATTTTTGACCAATCTCAACAACCTTGCAATAGAATTAGGCTTATAAATGGTACGTAGAACACCAAGTGAACATTTTTCAATCTACAATCACACAACGTAAAATTTGCTAGAATTACAACTCTAAGTATTGATCGCACGTCTGAACTACACCCGTTGTTCCAGTTCCTTTCTCAATACACGTTAGTCACTGTTTTTCACACTGTGCTGGTCACTGGAACATTCTGATGCCTCATGAACATGAATGAATTTATGGCAGCCACACATTAGGCACAAAGCAATACCATTCCTATTTTAAGAACCGGGAACAGAAATATTACAAAGTCCACAGAAGAAGAAAAATTAAACCAGATATCTCAAGGTGTAGACCAGCGTATTAACTCCAGAATATGTGCCTCTCTTTAATGTGGTACTCACCTCTAAAGAAAAACTACCCAAGAAAGCATTAAATATTTGTCTGAAGACACAGCGACTAGATAGAACACCATTTTTCCTCATCATAGGCAAAATAGAGCTTTGCTAGCTTGACAATAAAAGGCAGAAGGCAGCCTGAAAGCATGAAGCTAAGCCACAGGCATCAGGATGCATTGCAGGTACTCCAAAAATATTAGCAGAAGGGGAAAAAAACAAACCCGAAAGATAAGAAAGCAGGTAAGAGTTATTTTTACACTTTGTTATTGAATTTTAGAGCAGATGAAAGTCTTGGAAAGCTTTTACTTTCATACACTGTATGCATAGCCATAATGAACATTATCAGAGATAGATATGCAGCAGGGAGACACAGTGACCACAGTGCGATGGAAGGAAACAAAAACCCCTTGATCTCACTGTGTCAGGTGGCTGCTGCAGTAAACCTCTCCTTTGAAGTACAGAAAGCTGAGATGTTATGGCACAAGCCCTGAGTTAAACCTCTCTCAGGCTCACCTCGCTTTGAAAGGCCACCCACTGGGCCAGCACCCTGTGGCGTGGCAGCCAGAGAGAAAGCAGCCGGACTGCACAGTGCAGTCTGCAAACCCCACTGGCACCATCAGAGGTTGTGCAAACACAGAACACACCCTTTGGCACGGACTCATCTCATCCCATTTTTGCCATCACCTGCATCTGAAGCACTTCTCATGCAGAGCAGGCAGGGACACCTCCAGGCCACAATTCACTCAACATTTTTAATGCCCAGATGAGAGTGAGGTGAAAAAGTGCCTGTTCCCCTCCACTCACCACACAGATAGGCTGGCACAACCACTGGAGTCAACATCCTGTCCAAATAAACTAAAGCACCAAAAGACAAGTGGGCTGGAAAGCAGTTTCAGGTCTCCCGAGACACAGTCTCTGAAAATATAAAGGTCATCTGGAAAAGAATTAAGCAGCATTTGACTTTGAGAAGCAATGGGAGACGAGATAAAAATAGCTTTATTTCTGACAACAAGTGCTTCTGAGACACTTGATTTGTTTAATCATTTTCCGTTACCTCTGACAGAAAAGATTAATTACGGAACTGCACCAAAATAGTTCAAGGAATGTTGTGACCCATGTGAATATTAAAGATATGAGAGATTCTTAAACAGAGTACAAAAAGAAGATGAAAGTACAGAGCAGTACTCTTGAGTGATTTAGAGACAATCTTGCAGCACTGGAGTGAACTAAAATAGTCACTGATAAAAGACTTGAAATCTGGGACACAGTGCTCAGGCAGTATTTAAGGGAAGACCAAGATAAAATCACTGCCATCAAAATTGCTTTGGGTGTGCGGGAGCTACATAAACATACAAAAGCTCCACTACCGCAAATGACCTGCAAAGTCCTCCACCAAAGGCCTCTTGGAAGACAGGCCAGGCTCCAATCATCATGATCATATTCAAGTACACAAAATATAGATACACGAGAAAACACATGGAGAACTTAGTTGTAATCCAGAAAAGCAAGCACACAGAACTGCACAAGCTGTAGTAAACAGCACAAACCAAGACAACACCACTGCAAGAGCTGGTATTTGTCAGGCACATGAACAAGGAGGATGAAAAAAGCACCTCGACTTCAGAGAAACTTGTAATGGGAATGATGGTAACAGTTGTGACAACTGAATACACCATTAGCCAGGAAAACAAATGAAACACTAGTGGATTTTAAGCCACATTCTGATTGGAAAGAATGATGCTAGAATCAGCAGTGAGCAAAAATGTTAAGCATATAAAACTCTCATAAAACTCACATAAAACCACTATATCAAAAAAATACACAGAATATGTAAAAGTGATAAAGCAATGCCCAGTCAGACCACTGAGAGTAAATGAATGCTAAAAACTGAAACTCACAGTATTTATAATAGTAATGTCAAGGAGAAGGCATCCATTAAGACTCCAAACCTTTGGTTTCATGAAGGTTTGTACAAACTGGATGGAGAGAGTAAAAACCAGCAGAGGAGGAAGGAGAAGACTGCTGACAGAAGCTCTCAAACTACCAAACACAGCTTCAGAAGCCAAAAGCCCCAGGATTCACAACTCTTCCTTGTGCTAAGGCAGAAGCCAAATGAGAAGACTGTTGCCCTCCAAAGCAATAGAGAGGAGGACAACCAAAGTAGCACACATAATATTTAGTGACATCAGTCTTACAAAAAAAAAATAAAATACTTTTGGTTAAATGCAGAATTAAAATAACTAAATAAAACATATAAAAGGCAAACATTTCCAACACCTTTAAGTGTAAAAATTCTGGAAGAGATGCCTAACGTCAAGCATATTTCTATGTTTGATGCATCACCTGGTTTTCTGGTAGACGCAATATAGGGAAGCCAAATAGTCATCCGTTCATATTCAGCCCCTCAACATACCTCTCTACATTTGCTAAGCCAGGTGTTTCACAGGGAGAAATAATGTATTTCTGATGGTTTAGTGGAAGCGCATGAAGAAAATTGCTTTGAAAAGTCTGAGTGGTTAGCAGAAGCTAAACAAACAAGATAGTGTGTTAGAAAGAAAAATTTTCTTAGCAAGAGATAGAGGTAAACACAAATAAGACTAAAGTCCATCATCAACATATGTACCCAACAGATAAGGAAGCGACAAAAAGATTTCAGCTTGCTGGACCTAATGTAACTAGCTAAACCAAAAACCCAGCTTGGAGAGATGTTGAAGAAAGCCTACAGTTTGGAAGGAAAATTATAGAATACAGAACCAAGGTTACTCATTACCACCATCCCTGCATTTAAAGAACCCAGAATAGATGCTCTGATACTCTAGTGTTAATAATTAACCCTGAATCTTATCTTGGGCACACCAGTAGATTAAAAATAAATTGACCCAACTGCTCCTGTAGAGGTACTGGAACATTTTGAGTGCAACTTAATGCTCCCAGAAGACAGACAGAAAGAAATCCCTGTCATGCCATTATTACAAGAACATCAAATAATACTGGATTTGGAAAATCCATATTTGTGGAGTTGGGAAAGGCTGACAGGCTGGCAGTCAGAAATTACTCCTGAGGTATATGAATGTGCTGCCCTAAAAGCTCCAAAATTTCAACTACAGATGAATGAGTAGAGGCTTTCCGCAACTAGAGTCTCAAAAGAAATTAGACTGCAGGAGTATTCATGTCAAAGTGGTTGAGTCCAAATGATCAGCTACAGAAGCAGTAAAAATATCCCCAAATCACAGAAAAAAGCTTACTGGAGTAACAAATAGTTGCATGAAGATAAGGCATTTCTGATGCTCCAGTCTGGCCTATCATAAAAGCAGACAGCAGGATTTACTGGGTAATGGTTGGATTTTGAGCAATTAATTCTGTTATACCATAAACCACACCTGTTGTAGCAAAAAATGCCAGAGTGTGGCAGAACAGATTTAGCATATGCTGTCTTTGTGATTTTGTTATGAGGGCAAGGCTGGGAAGAATTTTCCCCTACATCTGCAGGGCAGCAATACCATTTTAAAAGTATCTACTGCCCCAGGATTTCACTGTGCTCTAGCTTTATGCAAAATTCTTATCAACCAAACATGGAAAAATATACCAGAGGCCGATCAAATCCACTTTATTTCATGAACAGATGATGCATTAACCTACAGTCAGATTCAAACACCGCTGAAAGAGTGAATTATACAAATATAAGTCATACCTTTGGGAGCACACTTCTAAGTGAACTGATGAATAGGTCAAGTGGTACATGAAAGAGGAAAATATATAATAGGCTAATCACCTTAGAAAGATGAACGAGAAAAATTAATAAGATGCTCCTTGCTCTACAAGTTCACATAAGCTGCAATCTTTTGCGAGTTTTATTCTTCCCCAGAATTCTGTATCAGTGGTTGCAGATACAATTAAGCCTTTAAACAAGTTTTTAAAGAAGGTGCAGGAATGGAAGCGGAGATCAGGACAACATCTGACCTCATTCACATTCAAAAACGCTGGCATAGGTAGCCACACTGGGGATGCTGTTCCAGCATAGCCACTTCATTTGCACTTTGTTACCCCCTCCAGAAGCAGTAGAGGCTATGTTATTGCAAAACCAAAGGAAGTCAGTCAGTTCACTGTGCAAAAAAGAGCACATGGTGCTCCTGGGAGACTTAACATGGTGACTCAGAAATTACAGAGTGGGTGAAAGCTGCAATTACCAAGCTCAGCATATTTAAGTGTATGAACAGTGTGGGCTCAGCAGAAGAGTGAACTACAAGAATAGCTGCTCTCCAGAGCATATCATGGGGATCTCATCCAATTTATTCACAAGAAAAGTCACTTCAAAGAGGCTCAAACAAGAGAAACATAGCTCCCTCTGGGAGAAGACATTAGGCAACCGCTACAGAATTATTTAATGTGTATTACAATAAATATTTCTAAAAGGTAAACTAGATCCTCTCCCTTTTCAGCACCCAAAGATACCAGCTCCATGGCTGCAAATATGAAGTGGAAGATCCTTTCTCAGCCTCACAACAAAACAATACTGCAGTGCCCAAGTACACCAAATGGCTTCAAAAGGTATTTCCAGATGAATGTGGTGGTGGATAGCTTTTCCTATTGTGAGTTCCTCTGTGAGAAAAAAAACAACCACTGGACATCACCAGTAAAGGAACTGGAAGAGTCTCCATCAGTGGAGGGTACCAATGAGTAATATGAAGGCATTCGGCCCAACGTAGCTGTCATAGGAATTACAAGTTTAGTCATCATATATGGAACCAACTTATTAGAACAGAGCTTTGTGCTATAATATAGGCAAACAAAAACCAGAATGACGGAGAGCATTTTGCAGCAATTGAGGCAATTGCTGCAAAATTCTTTTTAAACCAAACATTTGGATTGTACATGCCCAAATCTAGTTCAGTCACTTACATGACAACCTGTGTTTACTCTGCTGTAAGCCTGGCCACTAATTTTAACCATTCTGAGGTTATGGACAACAGGTTATGGAATAAGATGGAATGTCCTATTCAGCCCTCTAGATGAATGCAAAAAGAAGCACATCAGGATAAGCAATATAAATTGAAAGTACCAGTTTTCAATTTTCAGACAACTGTTTAGATTACAATTTGACTAGATGTGAATACGCAATTCTTCCTTCTTTCTTTAGTCACTCTGCAACTGTTTATGTCAGATACAGCTGTGTTTCCATGCATACTCGATATAAAGCAGCCACTACAGGCTTATCTCATTGTGTGTAACCTGCCTGAATGTTCTGGCTTGGGCACATATAATAGAAATGACTGAAGTGTGTGATTTCAATTATACACTTTTACAAGGAATGCTCAATTGCAAAACTCACTGTAACTGTACAGTAAATTAACTTCAATCCAGTAACTTTTGGAGTAGCTTTTGTGTCAACTCAGATCCCAGAGAGAACCTGCCTAACCACCTGCTGCTACAAAAGGGTGTGGGTCACCTGCAGATCTTTGTCAAACTCGTGAGCCAGTGCAACTGTTATGGGAATTCCACAACACAAATGGCAGCAGGTATCTGTCCTGCAGCCACTGAACACCACCCTTATGAAGCAGAAAGCAGCTCCTGACCCTGACACATAGCATTAGTAGTTAGAAGGGTTAATGCCCATGTGTGACCTAAGATTCAGTTGCTTAAACAGAGTCATTCAGTATCATTTGGGATGTTCTGGACTATCAAGACATTGCGCAACACATGACCTCTGGAAAACCTGTGTCTTTTGGACTGGCGACTGGAGGCAAGACAGGATACTCCAGGCTTCTCAAATGGTACATGCTTATTATGTGTGCCACTTCTTTAGCCATAGTGGCTTCTTGAGAGGTAACTTTGTGATTGCATCAAGTTCTGACTGTGAGAAGAACATACACTCTCGAACAATATATAAGAATGAATCATAAATTCTGAAAAGATTCAGGAAAAACAAGAGGATCTAAGCAAGACTTTTTCACTGCAGAAGTTTTACACCAGCACCAATCCCTGAAAGGCTGACAAGGTGAATCATAGGACCCTGCACATGGACAAGTCAAGCAGAACTGAATGACTCATAACTAGTGGTGTGGATGCCTCAGCAGTCTGTCCATCTTTGCACCAGCACAGTGAACCACAGGGGTAACTGACAAGTTTTAATTAATACAAGGGTTATTACTAGCTGTAATTCTTCCTTAATGTTATTGCTTCCAGTAAGCCAGGCTATGAAAGGAAGATGTGGGAAACTGTAGGAGGAATTCAAGCTGGTTACTCAGCAAACTCATCTCGTCAGTGGAGATATAGTCACTGGAGGAGGCAGACTTTAGTCAGACATATTTATTTTGAGGAATCACTACACTCCTCAGCAGCCACCAAGAAGATAAAGAGCAGCTGTTCAAATCAAAACTCAGAAGAGGAAAGAGAAATTCCAGTTCAGGGAAAGATGGGGGGAAAATTATTCATAGGAGGAAGTGAAACTCTCGGGGTACCACATTTTTAAAGAGCAACAACATGAGTCAAGAGATGGAAGACAAAATGGGACATCCAGTTTTAGACTGGAAACAAATTTTGAATCTTTGCATTTCTTCAGGGGCAAGGATGACTTATGTGTATTTATCCAGCTTTTGACTACACTGCAGTCACAGATTAAACTGGATTCAATTTATACCTCCTTTGATTTAGGAAATACATTTAGAACCCCATCCAAAGCATGCTGAAACCATGAAAATACACTTTTGAGGTATGAATAAGTCCCTTTATGTCTGTTTCTAAATGCATGTTTAATGGTAGAAATAAAATTGCTTTACTGCAGAGATGAGTGTTAACACAAAAGTGTACACATAAAAGTTTTCCTGCTTTACTCTTGTAGCCGGCAAACAGAGTAAGAATCACCATCTCTAATAAAAGCTGGACTCTTGTAGAACAGATAACTTCAACAAACTAAAAGTATTTAAAATTAAATATCTAATTCTTACTTTATAAACAAAATCTTCGTATTGTTGATTAGCTATTGAAATTAAGCTGTTTTGCTTGTTTGTATACAAAGAATCTAACTCGTCTGGCAGACATAATAGTGAATGTATGTTTAAATGTTGTTGATAAGAAGCTGCATGTTAATAATTGATATAAAAATACCAGCTACAGTTCTTTCATTTTTCAAAGCATATCCTATGTTTTAATATGAAGCAGTATAGGATAGCGGGGTTTACCACATCAATGTACTGCAATCTCAGCCTTTGTAATGAAGAAAAAGAATCACAGTGAAACAGCTAACGCTACTTTTATCCATTCCTTAGAGAAATAAAAATTTTAAAAAATAGAAAACAGTGAAAGAAAAGGAGGTGTGTTGTCAGGGTGATTGTTTAGTCTAAGCCACACAGAAAAGGGCGTGTGCTGGGTAATACACACAGCTGAAAATGCTAATTAGCTACTCTTCTTTCAGCAATCCTTGTTTCAGCTTCTGTGCTCTCACCACCACAATACTAGACACTTTCTAACCAGAATTAACACCACATTAACAGACTGAGGTGTTCATAAATATTGTGCCAACTCGACAAATTTTAAACATACCTAGCACAGTTAAGCTTAGACTTTACTCTAGCAGCACAATGAGCACTCCTGGAGGCCTAGCATGTGATTTATTTTAAAGTGCAACTTACCATGTTTCACTGCTCTCTGACAGTGCACTGTTCACATTGTCTTTTGGAGATAAAGCAGTTGTCTCTCTTCGATATTGGGCTTTCTTTACATAAGAAACCTACAAAATATTACTTTCCCTTTGGCTAACACTGACACTGCTAAAAAAAACCAGTGAGTTGAAGGAACTGGCACAAAGGGAAACCAACAAACTTTATCTTTTGTCTACTATATCAAAGTGCAATATTAAACTTCAAATTGCTCTAGAACAAAGTTAGTGATGACAAGACACTTGCACACATGCATGAGAATTATCACTGGGCTATGAATATAAAAAATTAAGCGCATGTACATCTACCTATTTTCTTTCCTACTGATTTCAGATAGGACTAAATACTTTTTCACCCCCCAGCTATTTTAAATATAGATACGAAAATATAAGGACACATTAAAACCTTAACTCATCAATTAACTCAGAGCTTCAGGTACACTTTTTAAACAATTTGTCTAAGGTTGGCTTTTATTTTTGTATAACCATGTCCTTGGAAATTCTGCCAGTATACTGTAGTATGTAAATATACTATATCAAAACAGAATAATATTGTCAATTATTTAAAGAACACATATTTTGGGAGAAATCTCAGTTTTAATATCAAAACGTACTAGAACAACAGAAATGCAAGTTCACATATATCTTGTAGCAGCATCATTCATCCTCCTTTGTCCAGCTATAGAAACGCCAGAAAGTAGCACTGCTCTGCTTCACCGTTTCCATGAGGGCAGTATCTCAGCAGTTGTCAGGAGGCTATTCACAATGTGGTAATTAGGTCAATATCTAACCATGAGACAGATGCCTGTCATTTAAATATTGCCTGTTTTAAAGGAAGGCATTTCAAAGGAAAGAATTTGTATAGATGCCTTGTTTCTAAGCAGACCGATCAAAGAGTTATGCAGGTAGACCAAAAACTTCAACAGATTCCCATGAAGACATCCATCAAAACACTCTCAGAGCCACAGAGGTTTTTGTAAACTAGGTGTTTGTTACAGCCCCACTGCCAGACAACAGATTGAACAGCGACATCTCAGGCTTAAATGCAGGACAGGAAGAGAAATAAATCCAGCGCCTCGATTTTTTTTAAATACTCTCTTTAATTTTTAGACCAGTCCAAGCTCATGTAAACAACCAGACTTACATATATTCCAGACTTGTTAGATGGACGAGGAGCTTAAGTGTACCACTAACACAATATGTAGCCGGTGAATTTCCAGACACAGGATCTACATCTACTTTAGCAAACAGCAGAGCTAAGGACAATATCTACAGTAACCCACAGACCAGAAGGTGACAGGCAGCTAGATTACAGGAGGTGTGCTCCTGCAGAGCAGCTTCCAGGTTATCTTTATCCAAAACCAATCCAAACCATTTCAGGCTATGAACCATAGTACAGAAATTCGCATTTTTTATCAAAATCAAACAGGAAGATAATCTTCGACTTGGAGAGATCCCATATGGTGCAGCGAGAGCTGGCCAGCCATTTTATCCTAGAGAGAAAGGTTTTTAGTAGTCACAGCTATGGCAACACAACCTTCAACAAGTACGTAGTACAAAGGATACTGAAAAAACGGGTCTAAGACAGGATACCTTAAATCAGGCATTAAATCAAGATGACGCTTTAGATGTTAAGAAATTCACAGATTATACAGTTTATGTGGAATCATGGTTCAATCAATGATGCTAGAAAAAGCAGAGCAGGGTGCAATGCAGTAATTAACTAGTTGCCCAAACACTAATGAAAAGCAAATTGTTGGCCTGAATTGGGGTGTGAAGGGCTCGAAGAGCCAGTTGTTTTTTTGCTGAATCAAAGGGAGGAAGGCAGGCAGGGAGTAAGAAAGGCAGGAAGGAGGGGAGTAACTTGAAGAGATTGCATCGCATTAATTGAACTTTTCACTGGAAGTTCTTTTTATACATGAACGCTCTTAGAGAAGAGCTACGATATTCTGCAGGAGACACATACACAAGTTCTTACTGCCTTACTGGGAGGAAAAATAATCTCTATAGAAATAAGCACCTGGAGAAAAAGCAAGGCTCCATCTATAGCAGTCAAAACCCACTTTCCTCGTACTACTGAGATGGAAGAAAGCAGAAATGTTGGAAAGAAATACAGAAGAAACATCAGGGATTTTATGTACGTACCTTGAAACATAAAATAATTCAAGATTATTAGGCTATGATTTATAGTCAAGCACATTAAATGCATTAGATGTTTATTATCAAATGAGCCACTGGACATATTTGGTATACTTTATATATAGATATACTTTATATACTTTTTATATATACATATATATATATATAAAGGTTATTGCTACTCTGAGAGTACTGCTTCCACAATCCCTCCTTTCAGGGATAACCCTGTGCTGCAGGAGAAAAGCAGGAATGAAAGCAGAGGCCTTTCACAAGCCTGATCTACTGTCCTGTTAATTGTCAATCTTTCTAAGTTCCTACAAGATGATATTTTCATTGTGGACCCAACAATGCATGTCACATATAAGTATGAAACATTCTGAGTGAAACACTGCAAATGCTTTGTTAAATGATACAGTAAGGAGGAAATAGTGAAGAGTGATATTACCACGTTAGAAAAATTTGGACTTGCAGGGAATTTTAACAGAAATACAAAAAATATCTTACTGAAAAAGAAAGTCATTACCATATTTATGATCCTGTGCCTACTATGTGACAGGGATTAGGAAAACTGGATCATAAAATCAGGAAGAGCCTCAAGAGTGTCAGATTCAATCCAGTGCTTCTATGGGCAAATATATGACACAATCCTATTTATAACCTGATCCAGATTCACTTTAACATAGGCTAAGGTATTTTGTTCATACTACTCTCTCTAGAAGATGACTACAGAATCACATTTCACAAATGGTTTTCTTTTCCCCTGACTTTCAGGTTAAATTTATTCATGCTCAGTCCAAACACTTTTGTTCTTGCACCAAAACTTTCCCTGCACTTAGTTATTTTCCTTCACTTGTTTTTACCACTGATCTCTTTATAGATAAGAAGCATATCCTCTCCTAGTGTTCTTGCTCAGGTAAATAAGCCATGTTCTGGTAAGGTAATTCCTTATCTCTGCTGGAAAAATCACCTGATACAGACTAGAAACAAATGTGTCTTTGTCACAGTTGGATTATATTCGCATCTGATGATCATGCTGTGATCAGCAAGTTCTCATCTTACAGAAAAAAAAAATTGAGTCTTTCTAATCCATCTGTTTATTATTTTGATTATCCTTTGCACTGGCATGGTCTCCTCAAGTTTAGCTCATGCTCTAAGTAGTGCAATCCTAGCCTGTGCAAGGCATGGAAGTTAAAATACATTAAGTTCAGCCGTGAACTGCCCTTTGAGACTGATGCTTCTACTTTCAGTGCAATTCACTATGGTATTTGCTTTAGCAATTTCCTAGCTACTGCTGAAAATTCTCATCCTTCTCCACTGAAACAGTAACTCTCCTTGTGCCACCGTTTCAAACGTCTTACTGAAAATACAGATTGATGAAGTTTATAATATTTTCTTTTTCTGGACAATCGGTTATCACAGAAAGCTATCAGATGGGCCTGGCTTGACTTTGATACTGTAAATTCATAGAGTTTTGTGTTCATCTCACCTGAAGTTATCAATATTTATCTAACCCTCACTCTCATTAACCTTTACTGTCTATGAATCCCAGTGCTCAACACGATAACCTTTCTTGATAGATCTGACAAAAAACATTTTGGAAGTACATTTTTTTTTAACTCTCTTTTTCCTCACTCCCTGATGGCTGTATGTCTTTCCTTGTGCTACTTTTTCTTAGGTGACTGCAAGATACCTGTGTTTTGTTTTAAAATAATGAGGTTTTATTTATTTTTAAGACTAAATGGGCATTTTTAAATTTTCTGCTTATCATAGCTAGTAAATACCTATTGCATTACTTAAATTGACATGGGGTTCAATAACTTCCTTGGAGAAAATAATGGGGCCCCTAAAGGAAAGAGACATCTTTTGTTTCCAGACAGAAAAAGACTGTGGCAACTACTGTACGTTTACATTTGCATATCAGTTCCAACTAGTGGTAAAAAGACTGAGTTATTTTAAAGTTTTTTGTTTGGGTTTTTTTTTTTTATGTTTTAAACAATATTTTACAAGGACTGCTCTCTTTATATTTTTGAAAAAAAGCATGAAATGCTTTCAGCATACTCCAGCAGCCACAGTGGGTCAGCAGCAGCTGACTGGGAAAAAGGAATGAAGAGCCACAGGATGGGGTTGCTCAATGTTCATGACATCTTACATGGGACACCATGGCTACTTGCCTGCTCTGGCTTTACAGGACCAAGCAGGTGCTACTGACCACCCTTGCAGGGGGGAACACCAGCTGCTTTCCTGTGTCAGAAGACTCAGCTCCCTGCCCAGGAAAACCAGGCGAGAGTATGTGATACAGGTCTTCCCCACAGACATGCACAAGATACCACACGCCTGGAATAGGGGAGACTCAGGCAAAATCTGCATTTGATTAAGACCATATGTCAGAGCTCACCCTCTGAGAAGTCACAGGAACATAAAGCACCTCAAGCCAATTTCTGAACTAGCCCCTCAGTACTTCCCTCCTCCGTCATCTATCGAACCTCTCCACACTCTAATTAGACTAAGGGTAAAAGTCTGTCTACAAAAAGTCTGGGCTGGCGTTTGTCACCACAGACAGAAATGGGACAATTACTGTAACTTTTGTCATAGAACAAGAGATACCATGCTCACTACTCTCCATCACCTGGAAGAGGAACCTAGGATGGCAAGTTCAAATGTAGGTTTCTCTGGTGAACACATCCTAAAATTAGCTCGAGTGTGATTGCTGTCCCCTGTACTTACTTCCACAGTCTTCAAGGGAGATGGCTCTACTGCGTCTTACAGCAAAGCTCATGCATTGCACTCCCTCCTCTCCACCCAGCCATCACAAGCCCTCACACAGCGCCGCCACATAACCCTGGAGCTCCTGGCCCACCACTTCACATTACGTAGCCGTACGCTGAAGGATTGCAGGCAGCCAAGGACGACTTAGTCCGTGTCTTTACTTGCTAGCTGTGGTGCAGAGCCAAAGTACATACAGCTCCACCCCTGGTCAGACCAGTGGACAGCTGCCTCAGAGCTGGAGAACAAGTCCTAGCTGCTCTTCTCTCTGGGATCACTGGGAATGCTGCCAAACCACTTTAAAAGAAGTATCTTTACGCTAAACAACATTTTATAATGGTTACTGGAAAGCCAGCTATTGCAAGGCCAAGCAGATGCCAAACTGTGTCTTGGAGCTGACGCAAACACTGCCTGGAAGACCAACACAATGATGACGCTTCTAAACTGTGGGACAGGAGTAATTTTCCATACTACAGCCTCACTCAGAGTAGCAAAACATCCTGCTGCTGACAGCTGTACCTGGGGGTGGAGGTGAACTCCGGATACTTTGTTTTTTCAGCCGTTGGGGAAGTACCATTTACTACTGATAATCTTTGCAGGTTGAAGACTCTCCCAGCTGTACCTACGAATTATTTCCATGCCAGCACGGTACGCAAAGATGAGGGCGGAGACTCTGCAGTCTCTAATCTCCACCCAGCTCTCCTATGAGCACCATGAAGCCCGCCTCGAGAGCTGGTGGCCAGCTGACACCAAAACAGGTCGTTCTATATGGGCCATATCCAGCCTTTGTTAGGCAGACTGGTTTTCCTTGCATGTTCTCCTGTGTCCTCAATCTGGATGAGCCAAGCTGATAAAAAAATTACTTGCGTATCTCCCAGACTACTCTTCAGTTAAACCATCCATTTCACAGTCAACAAAACAAAAGACAATTTTTTCACTTAGAACAGGTATTTAGCTGTATCTGAACTACCATGTTATGCAACAGTTGCAATAATGTAAACTTTTTTCAGCATTTACATCAGCAGTGTCATTCCACCAGTGCAGAACTGCAGTGGTTTCATTGGCCACACTCCAGAATGACACCCACTGCCTGTCTTCTCAACATATTCTAGTCTTTGAAGATTTTGAGACACAAAACTGATGCTCTGGGCTGGTGCTTCCAAAACTCCTCTGCATAGTTACTGCACAAAACAATAGTGAATTATTCAGGGGCGGGATCGATAATTAATCTTACCAGAAATATAATGTGGGGACTGAGAATGTACTATTTTCTTACACTTGTGGGAGAATAATAATAGAATATTAGAGTCACACTACAATGGGTGTCTAACCCATCTCATTATCATGGAAGCAGTTCCAGGATAAGGCGCTTCAGAGAAAAATCTTCAGCTGCTTGCACCAGTCACTCAAAAACCTGGAACTGATTTATTATGTAACAAAAAACCCGAGTCTGCCTGGCAGCTTGTCATTGCTACTGTTTCTATTTTATGTCCAATGTCAGTGTTTGTGTCACACCAAGCCTCCCTCTCTGACAGTTAACAGTTTATTTTGGTGAATTACTCTATGTATTTCACAGAACAATTAACTCCCTTGTCTGTGTATACCTGCCAGTATAATTTTTTGTCCCTAGAGACTTAAATAGCTCACTCAGGCATTTCTGTGTGATCTTGGGTCTACAAAATGCTAGTGCCCCACAAGTCTTTCCAGACCCTCCAGGTCCTTTCCCACACTGGGAACATGGTGCTCCAATGTATGTTTGACCCTTTCTTATTGCTTGCTCTCTTTGTAGTTTGGTCTTCCACACTCACCTCATCCTTAAAAAAACATATTCCCCAGGAGCATTCGCTCAAAGTGAACAGTCCCAAGACAAAAAATGGAAAAGAGATACAGGAATCACCAAGCTTAGTGGCCTGCAATATCGTAGCAAGCCTCTAGCCCCAAACACTACACAATAGTATATGCCCCCTCCCGGAGAAGTGAAGACTCCCTTCATAGCACCTGCCAGTGCTTAAAGGGGGGCTACAGGAAAGCTGGAGAGGGACTTTTCCCAAGGGCATGTAGGGAGAAGACAAGAGGAAATGGCTTTAACCTGAAAGAGGGAAGATTTAGATTAGATATTCAGAAGAAATTCGAAGGTAGTGAGGCACTGGGACAGATCGCCCAGAGAAGCTGTGGATATCCCATTCCTTTGATCAAGCTCAGGCTGGCCAGGGCTTTGAGCAACCTGATCTAGCAGAAGGTGTCCCTTCCCACGTGTAGAAGTCTAGAAGATAAGCTGTGGACCCTCTGATTTTTGTCATTCCTTTTCAATCATGAGCATCTATGAATCTTGGGTGTTGCCTCCTCCTTGAGGGTGGGAGGTCACATCATGGCAGGGAGGTTGGAAGTAGATAATCTTTACAGTTCCTTCCAACACAAACCATCCTGTGATTCTGTTATTCTATGTTCATGGCATTATGAGCCAAAAAGCCAATTCCAAGATATTTAACACAAGAAAAACATGCCAAATGCTCCAGATGTCGTAGCGAGCGCCACAGGAATAAACCAGGAAAAGCAAAGACATCATGACAATCCTAAACCCTTGCAACAGAAGGCAAATTACTTAGGTAAAATACCTCAGTGATACTGGGAGCCTCGCCATGGCATAGAGAAAGGGAAAAAAAGAGGCCTAACAAAAAACCATCACTATTCCTCGACAATTTAAATTCTTTCCTGACCACAAGTCAAGAGCCCGCAAAACCAGCTCCCACAGGCCAGCATCAGTATCTAATCCAGACCAATACTCATCCCCTCTGGTTTCTACAAACCTATTCCAAATTACCAGTAGCACAGAAAACATTACTCTCCCGAAGAGTCCAGCTTGGGTAAAGTGAGTTCTGACTGGTGGGGTTTAGGGTTCTTGCCTTTCATGGCTTACTGTTACAATGCTCTTACTACAACCACTTCACCACCAACCAATTCTGAAGCGGTCTCTAATTCATTACCCTAAGCTGAGCTATGGAAAAAGGCTCCTTGTGAACTTCCCTATGCTACAGTTTGCTGGTTCTAATACTCAGAATCAGAATGACTGTGCCAATTTGATGCTGCTTTCACTAGAAATTTTTCCCCTTTTAAGCAACTGCCTCCTTCAAGTGCCACTTTTCTTTTTACCAGAAATAGGAAAGAGGAGCAGGATAAATGACTGAATAATTACAGTTTCACACAAAAGTGGCACAAGCAGCCCAGCTACAAATATGAGACACAGAGTAACCTTTACAGTGCAAGAATTCTGTCCTGACAGCTCCATTTTATTTCTTTCATCAAAAAATAAAAAGCATCAATCTGCAGCTTCAATAAGTCAGTCATATTGCAGCAGGTTAAACAGCAATTTCACAAGGGTAAACTGACCCAATTTGAAGCAGTGGGCACTCATCCAGTGACAGAATACAGAAGGCAGAGTGTGAAATGACTGACTCACTCACTAGATCAAAATTAAATCTTCCAGTATCATATTAAAATAGAGAACCAAGAATTTCTACAGCAAAATAAAATGATTTATATTTATTTCCCCTAGTTCTCAAGTTTTTCTGGAAAACTGAAGTCTCTCAAATATTTTCATTTCAATGAATCAGCACATTCCAGTCTCAAAGGTTTTAGATCTTTCTGACTTGCTCTAATGACATTATATTACTTTGTGAATTTGGGAGGTATTAGGAAGATCAGAAAGAACTAGCTGATATGACAGAGGGGTATGAAGAAAAAGGGGTTTTTTTTTCCCCACCAAGCATATAATCAAGATGCAAAACTGCAGCTGAATCATATTCCCACAGGTCTGTTCCCTGCCCTGCGTGATATACCCCAGTACTCTCTTCTTTAAAAACAAGACACATATTCATAGCTGGCGAGGGAAGCAGGATGATAAACTGAGTTCAAGAGCTCCTTCAGTGTATTTCCAAGGTCTTACATTTCACGCGCAGAGATGCTGCTTGAATATGGGAATGTACATTTTCCTCAAAATAAGAGGAATATATCTGTTCGATTTGCTAATTTACTTAACTGCTCGAAAGTGAAAGGGTTCCCCAAAAAGCTAAAGGGAAAATCAATTTTCACTTATTTTCCTTAAGCTCCTTTGATAAACCCAGACCTAATGTATCATCCCTCCTTTCTTTAGCAGGCTACTCATGGTGACCCCTACTCCCAGTGCTGGTGGCAACGTGGGAGCAGCAAGTGGACACCATAAGCCAAGACAGACTTTGAATTAGGCCCCATCCTTGTGAAGCATGGCCTGTAATTTCCTTAAATCACCACGCAGCTTCCTCAAAATAATTCATATGAAATTTACAGAAAAAAATGAAAGAGGGAACAACTCATCCTTGAGGACTCCAGGCTATCTCATTTTTAATGCTAAATATACACATGAAAACATAGTATTGCCTCATAAACCCAGCTGCTGCATTCCCACTCTTGGACAGTCACCCCCACATCTCACCAGATCCTCATGCATTATCTGTTTTCCCAATACTCCTCCTTCCTATCACCCCATGTTTTGTTACAACTCTTTCTGGCCTGGATTTTTGCCTCCTGAGGGTGTACATAGTTGGTGATGGGCATCCTGTTGCAGTGGTTGTTCTCTCTGCGAGCATCGTTTGTACCCAAGTTAACACTGTACTGTGACAGGAAAAGAAATGAGGAATTAAATAAGTGTATTACAAAGTGCATGCCATCACTGTACAGCCAGGTGTCAGCTGAACTTTCTTTTCAACCATAAGGTCAGATTTGTTCAACTGATTTTTAAGCAATACGTTATTACTTACAAACTAAGTTTTTTAAAAAAATCACTGAACTGACAATGCAATATTTTCCCAACCTACTTTCTCAAAAGAAAAGACATGCTGCATAATTCTGCCATTTCCATATATATCTAAGGAACCATAATTAGAATAATTAATCAGTAGCTATGTTCAACAGTTCCGTGCCTGCAGCAAAAAAATTATTTCATTTCTTAAAATGCTGGAAGTTAAACAAACAAATTGAGTAAACTTTGCCCTCAGCTCTGAAAAACAACTGATTCAGTGGAGCTACTACATATTCAAGAGAACAAGAAAAAAGCTGACTGAGAAAAGGCATTGGAAAATCACTGTGAACTCTTACCAGAATGTGTGACCAGCAGCTACAAGTCTGTCCCCTTTCCCCACCCGACCATCTGAAGCCTTTTCTACGAGCAGGATCAAAACAGATGCTACCGTCTTCCCAACTGTAAAGCAAATATCTTGTAAAATATAATCCCAGTGGTACCAACATTTTCTAGCCCTTAATAACAGCATTAAACTGATAAACCTACAAAAGCATTCCTGGGTTGACTTTTGGACTCACAAAATTGCAAGGCATTTCCATAGGATAGTCTCTCCCAGCCACTTTTGAACCATTCAGCTGTCTTTAGAGGTGTGACTAGAAACAAAAATCAAATCTCGGCTGTCAGCATGAGAGCTAATGTGCAAGTAACAAAACGATCATGTGCAGACTGAAGTGACAGTCCCCTGGCAACGTGCATGGCCCCCTGTCAGCTCCCCCCATTGCTGAAGAATGTGTTGCAGGGTGTCTTGCAGCACTCTCCGGCCTTTCAGCCCCCCAGGCTGGCCAGATCCTGAGATGTGCAAAAGCCCCTGTGCTTTCCATCAAGCAGACATCACAGAGATCCAGCTGTTGGGTGGCACTGGAATCATCTGTGGCCCCAGTCCCTCAGTTCCTATACCAACTGCTGTAAACAGCATCTTGTAAAGATTTCAGTAACTGGGAGAATTTAGAATATGGGTTGGGGGTTTTTCAGAATCAAAACAAAACTAAGCTTTAAACTTTCGCAATTCTTCGTAACACAGAAGTCTATCTCTTCTCAAACTAAACATACACAGAGATGAAGCAAAACAAATGGGCTTCAATGTGGCCAAATCCAGATATTCTTAAAATGCTTTTTCTTACTCCGTGCATCTCAAAGGACCCTCCTTGACAAATCTCCAGGGAGACACACCACAAACTCAACAGACCAGGCTTCTTATGAGTTTTGTGCTCTCAGACTAGAGCTGAAGCTACAGCAAGCCAGAAGTTGCCATCACTGATAGACTAAACAAACTGTTCACTGTTAATATAGACTGTATTTTGTTTTTTTCATTCAATGATATTCTCAGATTTAGACCATGCCTTATATCATTCTGTTATGAACTTGCAAGCAAAGAGGAAGATTTCACATTTACTGGTACTGTCACCTCCACTGCCACCAAATGCATCAAGTCTATTTTCCCAAACTGCTCTAGCTGTCTTAAAAGATTTTTGTTCCTACCATTAATACTGAAAGGTCATTCCAGCAGCTCTTTCTTCCAAAGCTATCCATGACTTCTACGAGTCAATCTAACTGTACTGATATCCTTTTGTGTGTGTATGCATATGGTCTTTTAACTCTGAATTTTATTCCTGTCATTGATATTTACATCCAGGAGTATTTACAGAGAGCATCAGTGTGAGTCTAATTCCTTCCCTTCCTTGGTATCGTTCATCTTCTACTCATCTCATTTTATCAAAGGCTCCAGTCCCTTCCATTGGCCAATATCACTTTCTCCTTTTGTACTTATTCTCCCTTCTTGACAACTCACCTTCTCTTTCTGCTGACACATTTTCTCTCATGTGAAGTAATTCAGCTGTTCTCCAGAAGCCAGTCTCTTCTTTCACGGTCATATTCAAGGAGTCACCTTCTCCTTCAGAGATCTGTCCAATCTTCATTTCAGTATTTTCCTAAGGATCCTGAGATGTTGTCTACAACCATATTCTTCTGTTCTATTCTTCTAATTTAATCTAAAATCAACATTCACAGTTTTGACTGTGACATTTTTCTATATGCTCTGGCAGAAAAATATTCAAGCATGAGTAAGTTTTATTTAGTACTTAAAACTGGTAACACACATCCTGTAATTGCTAAAACCTGTCATAGAATCACAGAATATCCTAGGTTGGAAGGGACTTTACAAGCCATCTAGTTCCAATCCCACTGCCGTGGGCAGGAGTGACACCTTCCATTAGACTAGGCTGCTCAAAGCCCCATTCAGCCTGGCCTCATCATTGTACACAGAGGTCACCCCCTCTACTTCTTCAGAAGCGTGTCTTCATAATTTTCTCTTCTTTATTTTTACCACTTTGGGAAAAAAAAATACAAGAAATTCTCCTGCATACCTTTCTTTACCTACGACTCTGTACAAGCAGACTCCTTTGATTGCTGGCTTCCTGTTTTTTTTAAAACTTTGTCAACATTAGGCTTGCACCTTCAGATTAAGTTCAGCAGTTTATCTGCTCATCAGCAACAACCAAACACACAAATCACACACTCAGTTGCAAGGATTATCAAACTGCCTTTAAACTCTGCCAATTACTAAGTGAAAGCCACAAGACTCTTAAACTGCAGCTAAGCAAACTACAGATGTGTCTACATACACATCTGTTCTTTCCTGTTTCTCCAAAAGTAAGAAGGACCTGCATCACAGTAGCCAAAGTAATTAAAATGAAACGCCTCTAAATGCCTACATCCTGTCCTAATTGTCACTGCTTGCCAACATTGCCATCAGCTGTACTGACATACTCACTGCTTCTAACTCCTTGAAGAAATAATGAAAGATGGGGGGAAAAAATGTTTTGTTCCTTGGACTACACTGGGAAGAAGATGCTGTTAAGAAAGAGTTAATAAATGTGAGGAACAAACCTAAGGTAAGCCCAGTTTCAACCAAAGCACAAGAATTTGACCTTCTAGAAGATGGGTACATGATGAGTGGAACAACTTTCTCACATTATAGAGTATTTCTTCTTTACAGAAGACATTTTCAAAAGAAAGGACAGTCTCTGCACTTCCAACCTGCTGATGGCTGTGGAACAGAGGTTGCTACTTGACCTATCAGGGGAAAAGCTCTCGGAGCTCCTAGCTTTCAGTCAAAAGGGAAATGCAGGCATTAAAAAATGATGAACTATCTTGAACTACAACATATGTTTCACCAGCTTTATTTTCCAGGTCCCAAGTACAAGTAGGAATATCTCACACTTTATGAGGCTTTATTAATGCCAAATGAAACAGTACCAAGGAGCTTTACACTCACGTACCCAGTGAGATTTTACCAGATGTGAATCCTGCATTGCCAATCTAAACACCCCTATCTGTAGCAAACTGCTGTTAACCAGCAGTCATTATCTTCCCAGCACTGAGCAGAGCCCTGCCCACCATGAAAAACTGCTATTAAAAAGGAAGCATACTAGACTACCTCGGCTAGGAACCAGAAATATATTCTAGGTACCTCCAGCAATAGCTACCACAATTAGAAATCAGGCAGGTGGCACTTAAAATGAGACACAAAAACAGATTTAGGGCTGCCAATAGAATTTACCAAGATTCAGAGCTATACAGCCACAACTACCAAGCACTATAAACCTCATCATGAACAGACTCTCAAGAAATCCTCATCCTCATAATGAACAGCAGAAGAGTTGAGGTGGGACTTAACATACCTACAGGCTTGACCTGGTTTTCTTCCACACAGAAAACACACAAATTCTGTTTCCATTCCACTTCAGTCACTTCCGTGTGGTCTCCCCAGGTCCTGCCTGTTGAGTTTTGCTAAGATCTCCTATAATCTCTAAAAAGCTTTTCAAGTTATGGAACCCCTACACTTGAGGGAGGTCCACTCTTACTCTTCCTTTATTCTTTATTCTCCATGCAGTCCTGGTATTTCTAGGAGTAAAAAATCAAAGTATTCTGTAAAGGTAACAAACTGGTTTTTTTATTACAATAGAATACTTGAAAACAACAATCCCTTTGCAAACATGTATGGAATCAGGTAGGAATGGCAAAGGGAAAGTTATGTATTCCCTCTTTGGAGCTAATTGTAATAAAATGAGCATTCTTGAAACCCAAACTCCTCTGTTTATCACATTTTAAAATTAAACTCAATGCATTTTTTTTCTTTTAATGATTAAAGCTTAAAAACTACTTGCTATAGCTTTTAATATAATTTGTGAACATAGTGTAACTTTTGGCAGCTACTGGCACAGAAAGCTGCAGCATCAGACCTGAACTTGCACTATTGGTTTGACCGCACTTCTTTGTCAAATATGATATTTGAAAGAAACCTGATTCAAATGATTAATGAGTAGAACAATCACTAGTGTAAATAGATACTACCCAAGTGATACTCAAACCCGGTAAGAATCAATTTCTTGTTTGTTCTTCTTTGAATTACACCTTAAGAAAGCAAGAATAGGAAAAAAATACTATTATTTAGAAGTATTCCTCCTCTTTTCTAAAAATTAGGTATGCCTTCACGACTATGATGAGCTGTGTTACTTTAAGGAAAATCCCAAATCATTCCATTTGCACTGAGTGAAAGCTTAAGGGATGTCTGAATTTTGAAATAAACAATACGCACCAAGAAAAGACCACTCTCCTACGCTGGAATTACTGATACTTTATTAGGTTTAGCGCTGAAGGTCAACAAAAGAGTACTTACCTTCTGTTTTGGAAAGTTTTGGAATAGAAATCAGTCTGTTGCTATGTGACTGGTTTCCAGGCAGCAGTTCCACTCATTTCTTCGGGGAAAAGACGTGTTCTTCTGTTTCTGCAAATGCTGTTTATATTGAGTAAATCCAAGTATGTTCAACTCAGACAACATACTGTGAACCATTAATGAAAAAATGCATTTGCAAAAACCAGAACATAATACACTGACCTCTCTCAACTCCTATCTGGAGAAAGAGATGCATCATATACATGACAGATTGCTGGCATTACATTTTCTGGCTGTTGACTTGAGAGAATGCCAACTTTCATGAAACATACTTGATCCATTCCATTTATTTTGTGAATAAACATGAACAGCTTCCTCCATTTCTTACCACATTTGAAGCGCTTAGACATATCAAAAGCGACAAGTGTCAGTGGAAATACTATAAAAGGGTGAAATTTTCACTGAATACTGATCAACATCCCTCAAGTACACACCAAGGATGCATTAATAAAGTAATTTTTTCTTACAAGTTTTTTACACTATTTTTATTTGGTCCTGTCTGTAAAAAAAGTGTCTCTGTCAATTTAGCATCTGTTATGACTCACTTAAGGAAGTTCAGAAAAATGAGAGGTAATTAAAAAATTCAGTTCAATGTGATGAAATCCATTCAAGCTGAATTCAAACATCATTACTTAAATCAAACTTCATTGCCCTGTTTTCACCAGCTCTGAATTAAACAAACTAAATTGAATCAAACTCTTGATTATTTCTTCAGATAATAAATTAGTCGCTCAGAAAAACAAAACCCAAAATCCACATTTATATCTGTTGAATTTTAAAGAACTTAAAGGAAATTATTTTGCTTTTTAACATAATTAACATCCAGTAAAATAAATTAGGAAGCATCAGCTTTCATTAGCTTTAGCTTTCCACTTATGCAAGTCTTGGCTTTGAATAAATGCAAAGAGAAGACACTTAAAACTGCATATTGTAAGTAAGGGGGAAAAAAGTCAGAAATCATGCATATTAAGAGTCAGTCTGCTCATTTGCTAAGAACCAAACAATTATGACAACAAATTCTAACTTCAAAAAAAACCAAACGTGTAGGCAAACTCAATTTCCCTGGAAAAAAAAATAAAATACAAGAAAGACAAAGAGAAAGAAAAAGGATTAAGAAGACACCAGGGACCAGACCTTACGACATAAGCAGCTAAAGGTTAGACTACTAAGGAAGGGGTTTTTCTTTGTCTGAGAGGATTCAGCCACATCCTTTCCAGTGGGTCTATGAGGACTCTATCTCCCAGCAACACTGTCCAGTGCTGCACATACCCTGCAGCTTATGTGATAAAGCAGTACTGTTGTGCACCCCTTTGATACAAACCAAAGCTGTGCATGCTCCCAAAAAATGACCTAACTCACCTACAAAATTATACAAGCCACAGACACACATTCAAGAACAACATTCAAGCTGCAAAGTCAATCACTCAAGAACTGTGTAAGACAATTTAATTTACACATGAAATGTAATTCACTCTTTACCATATACGGTAGAACATTAATCTTTCCTTAAACAATTGCACACACTCTCTCCATGGACATCAGGCTGTGAAGAAGCTGTACTGTGTAACTTCCTCCTACTTCACTGCTTGTACAAGTTGAAAGGTCCAATATCAATATGCTACAGAGAAGGAAAAAGGCAAAGGAGGATCTCAATGCTAAAGCTGTTCAATTCTCTGTGCTGAAGGGCTAGGCTCTACCTCTGCCTCTACTAAGACTCCTACCTGGAGAAGTCAGAGATGTGAGCTCCTCTGCACATAACGTATGTCCCTTATTTTCTCTGCAGGTGATTTGAGATTTGGGGATATGACTTATAGAAGAGCAGGAAGTATAATGTAACTGACTGATATGCTACAGAGATCCCACACCAGGAAAAGGGCACTAACAACCAGTGGCCACTTTGGCTCTTAATTGCATCTGTTTCAGCACCTCATTCATAAAATTGGAGGGGGGGGGGGTAGGAAAGGCAGTATCTTGCTGCCTTCCACTGTGAGTAAAAAGAAATGTCCACTAACATGCAAATCCTGACTGACAGTCACTGGGACAAAACTAAATACTAAGGTTCTGTCACTAAACCAAGTATCAGTAGACCTTCCCAGTTTAATTACACTTTTTACATGGTGTGGGCAAGACTGTGCCTCAGTTTCTCGTTTGTTAAATAGAAAACTATCTTCCTCCACAGAGCTTTTATGAGAACAAGCACATGCTTGAGATTATGAGGGACTCTGATACTACAGTGATTCAGGATATACTCAAGCATGAAACACGGCCAAGTACACACCATGGAAACTGAATGAAAAGCTTACAGTCTTCATGATGAGGAATTTAACCTGAAATTTTATCCACATTTTCGCCATCTCTATTTTCCCTTTGACTTATTTGTAGCATTAAAGAATGCAGAAGTAATATCAGAAAGAGGAAAAAAGTCAAATAAGGTAGGTATTGGATGTTTTCTTTGTGCTCACGTCTAATACACAATACTCATTAGGATACAACTCCTGCTAAGTGTGTGCTGAGCAGATAGACACTAGCAGAATTTGTGAATGTGTATTAAAGTACAAGAGACCATACCTAAATGGCCACCCCATTCCAGTTGGCTGAATCCTTTTCACCTGTCATTGGAAGGATTCGTACACACTTTGGCTTAATTCTCTCTGAAAATCCACAAGCGTTGCCCCCAGCAAATATTACAATTACACCATATGGATACACAGAATAAAATTAAGTACAGCAAACTGCTTGTACAACTTACAAGACTAACTGGGGAACTAAGGGTCTCTTTTACCAAAAAGTGCTCACACTCAAAGAAACATCATACTTTGTAAAGAAAATGTCTCTGTATGACATTCTGGCCACCTCTAGCATTTCCACTAACCCAGTACGCCTTTTTTATCAAATACACGAATTCCCTGTACAGTCACATTAAGCATTTCCACCTTAGAAAGGCAGTGCTGGACTGGTACAGTCCAGGGACTGCAGACTCTCACCCTCCCACAATGGCGACTGAACTGTCGCGGGTGGAACCGGACATTTCTGCAAAACACAGAGTTCTTTAGCTCTCCACCAACTCAGTCGCAAAGTTCCTGCCTTACACCTTGAGTTTTGCCTCCTTTGCCCATAGAGCTGCTGCCCGCCCTCTGTCGGGCACATGGATTTGTTTTCCGTGCCGGTGTCTGACCAGGGGACAGGTGTGCCAGCGGGGCGGGCTGAGGGTGGCCTGCGCCCCCGGCACCTTGGCACGGCCGAGGAGCTGCCGGGGCCCCTTCGCGCCAGCCGCCATTTACCTGGAGCAGGTGGTGGGCCGCCAGGTAGCCCAGGCGCGGGCCTCCCCGCACGCCGGGCGGCAGCCGCCCCGTGCCGTAGCCGTGCCAGGCCACCACGTAGGGGTTGTCCATGGTCAGCCAGTAGCGCACCTGCCCGCCGAAGTGACGGAAGCACAGCTCGGCGTAGTCGCGGAAGAGCTGGGGCAGGACGGGGCTGGCCCAGCCGCCGAAGGTGTCCTGCAAGGCCTGCGGCAGGTCCCAGTGGTAGAGGGTGACGACGGGCTCGACGCCCATCTCCCGCAGGCGGGCCAGCAGCCGCCCGTAGTGCGCCAGGCCGGCGGGGTTGGGCGGCGCCGTCCCGTTGGGCAGCAGCCGGGCCCAAGACAGCGAGAAGCGGTAGTGCGAGACCCCCAGGCGCCGCAGCCCCTCGACGTCGCGGAACAGGTTGTTGTAGCTGTCGCTGGCCACGTCGCCGCCCACGGGCCCTGGCGGGGCGGCCCCCGGCGTTGTGGCCGGGCGGTGGGCGAAGGTGTCCCACACGGACGCGCCCTTGCCGCCCTGGCGCCAGCCGCCCTCCGTCTGGTAGGCGGCGCTGCCCGCGCCCCAGAGGAAGCCGTCGGGGAAGGTGTCGTGGAGGAAGAGCTGGTCCTGCGGGTAGGGCAGCCGGGCAAAGCGGGACCAGGTGCCCGCGCCCTGCCCCGGCGCCCCCAGCCCCGGCCGCCCCAGCAGCAGCAGCGACAGCAGCAAGGCGGCGAGAGCCATACTCCCGGCGGGGCTCCGCGACGGCGGCTCCCGGCTCCCCGCCGCCCCATTTTATCTCACCTCGCGCCCCCCCCTCCCGCCCCGGTGGGCACGGCCATTAATAATTACCTCGGAGCTGCCGCCTGCATCCTTCCCGTCCGGTTCCACCGGGGAGAGCTACCGCCGGGGGCGGGAGCCGGGGCGTGAGACGGGGCGGGCGGGGAGGAGAGGGGGGAAGAGGGGCGTGGGCTCCTCGGGGAGAGGTGGACCGTCTCGCCCCCTGAGGGAGCCTGTGTGTACCCCCACGGCCCCCTGAGGGCGGAGATCCCGGTCCCGGGCGGCAGGCGGGGTCCCGCAGCCCTTCGCCCTCCCCACCGGGCGCCCGCACCTCGCTGCGACTCCGCTGCTCCCTCGGAAGCGGGACCCTCGCCGCTGCCCTGCGCCCCTTCCTCCCTTTAGAAGAGCCCGCGGAGAGATTCGACGGCCGGACCCGTCCCCTCCGAGGGGCTGAGCGTAGCCCCCTCCCGTCCCCCGCTGCAGTGCCGCCGTCGGGGAGTCCGTGGGGCAGCGGCCCCTGCGCCGGACCGAGAGGGGGGAGCGATCGCGGGGCCGACGGGGAAGGGCGAGGAAATAAAAACTCTTTTCCGTTCACTCAGTGTTTCCGTCGTGCTACTTTAGCAAGACACATCGCACCTGCGATCTCTCATGTAGCAGCAGTTGCCGACAAATTCGTTCTCCAAGGACATCGTACACTCACTTCTCCCCACCCGCTCCCCGAGAATTCATGAGCTGTCACCTCCCAGTAACAACAGTGTTCTTTCCTGGAGTAGGAAGTTGGTATATTTGGTTGCTTGCTGCACACAAAACAAGTTCTACTTACAAATGCCTCACGGATCTGTACGGAGATGAAACAAATCGACCTAAGTTTGATTACTGAATTACATTTCCTAACTGAGCAGGCGTGAGGCATAGACTGCTCTTTAAAGGCAGGTCTCAAACTGCCCTTTGCGTCTCCTTTGGACAGAACGATTCAACCAAGACTGCGAAGCAAGAAACAGCCCGACACATTGCAGAACCTGGTATTCAGTGGTGTGAACTCTTAACAGAATTTGGGACACCTAAGAATAAAATACATCTATTAGATAGGCTGTTAGGCACAGAGACGTTCCCAGGTGATAAGGCTGTTGTTTAACTACAGAATGAAGGCATTTAGATAATTTCATTTTATTTTTAGAAAATAAACGCCCTCAGGGAAAAATTACAGATAATCACTAATAATGAGTCGATGGATTTAAATGCCAGTTGTGAACGTTTGCTGTTGTGCACAGGATGGGCTCTCACCTCTCCCAAATGCAGGCACGGAATTTGCTATGCCTGTTTCTAGAACTTACAACTTCCACCTTTTCTGTACTGATCCACATCAGTTTTGAGGATTGATTTGTGCTGTTTTTAAGGAGACCAAAGATGTAGGGGACAGGGCTGGAGTTAGTCTTCCACTGTTGGCAATTAATTAATTGCCGTGTTAGGGGGATGGAGGTCTGAACAGTCAAGGGGACCATCGACAGCCCTTCCCTAAGGGAGGAAGTTTGTAGGGCAGGAACAGGAGGTGGCAGGCCCAGAACCAAGGCTGGACATTGGCTTCCAGAAGTGAGTTTGGGATACAGTCTGACAAGGTGCTGAAATTCAATTACAGTCTGAGTAAGTGACAACTTCAGGTACAACAACAGAAAAAGGTGCTGGCATCACCTGCTACTTACTTGCAGAAACTGGAGATTAATTTTTAAGTGCACTGGGGCATTGCTGCAATTGTCCCTGTGCAAGGAGTGGAGAGCCAGGCTCCTGTTCAGCTGCAGACCTGACTTCAAGGGAAGCGAAATGTCTTCACTGGATCTTGCTGACAAACTATTTTAAAAGTTGGTATGTACAGGCATGTCTCAGAAACACCACCACCTAAAACAGGGTATTAGTGATGGTAAGTATATTGCTAATATTTAAGGAAAAAAATTCATTGAGTATATAAGGACACGAGAGATTTTGAAATACATCATGGTACATTCTCTTTTCATGTGTTAATTATTAACTAAAACCTAGATCAATCCTATTTGTACTTGGGCAGCACCAATAAGGAGACACTAAACTGAAGCTCCTTCATTAGGAACTTGTTTCTTCCAGAGCCTGTCAACACTCAAGGAAAAGAAATGGCCTCATGGTGTTACTCTAAGTAACACCAGACTAGACAAGATCTTTGTCAACTTCTGAAAAAGGCTACCTTATCTGAAAACTGTCCAGGAACCCTACAGTGACTGCACTCCTGAAGCAAGAAGCCCATTTTTGTGGGACAAAATCTGGCCATAAGTTGGTGGCACAAAGCTGTCACTTCAGCTGTCACTTTACCTGCATGTCTGCCAGTTGAAAACTTTATCCTTTTTGTGTGTGTGTGTGTCAATGACAGAAAATGTGCAATGTGGCCTCCAGTTCCATGTGTTGTTTTTGTTTTCTTTCTTAGAGAGCTTGTTTTCATGTCTTAGGAAAACACAATCACCAACTGCTCTGAGCCAATATATTTTTTTTTCCTAGCAGACAGCCTAACAAACTCTGTGCAATATTAACCATGCAGAAAGGTCAGCCAAGCACTTGCAGACATCCAGGTCTCCCTCATTGTTCCTTGAGTTCAAAGTGTGGCTCCACTGTGTCTGTGTTGCTGAGCAAGCACACTTTCAATTCTGCCCCAGGTAAGCAGATCAGGATTTGACTTTCAGCCTCTTTGTATTGGTGTTTACTGAATGTTCAACTTTTGATAATATGTATAATGTATAGTACTGTGTCATTATAATCTTCCTTCAAGCTGTGCTGAGATTTTCTTTGCTAGGTATGGAGTCAGTGCATGCAATCAAACTCAACAGTGTTCTGACTGAGCACTTCTGTTTATATCCCAAAGAGGCGGAATCTTCTGAGATACTTAATTTTGGGTAAAATAGCTCTATTACTGCTTTAGATTCATTTAACAGCTTTCCCTGAGGTAATATCATGCTTCAATGCAGCAAACCCCTTTATCATTTTAAGATCTCCAGAGAAGAGCTAGAAGCCATATACCAGTAGTGTCTGTGGTGGAACAAGTGATCTCAGTGCCTAAAACCACCACCTCCTGTTTTAATGCCCCTTCTCTCTTCACAAACATCCTCCCAAATGCATGCAGCCATACAGCCAGTTGAAAATAGCCTTGTGTAGCAGATTTGCAGTCTCAGCATTTCATCTCAAGCCACAAAAGTATTTGCTAACACTTGGAAAAACTGCTTAAAAAATCAGCACCTGATTTAGACTTGAACGTTTTCTCTGCTGCTGCCATCACTGTACACATAACAGCACTACTTCTTTATTCTGTCTGTTAAATGCAAACTGCTAAGCGGTCAAATTTTACTTCCACTTCCTCATCAATAGCTGTTTCCAGTGAAAAGATGTCCAACAGCATTCTAGGTTTACCTTCTTCATCCCTGCCAGAACACCACACACCACAAGGCAAATAAGCTCTTTCTCAGTTTTCTGAGAGAAGTTGCAAGTGCAGTTTTCTTGAAAAAATGCAGCCTTCCATACCTGCTCCTTCTTTCTCACATGATCACACTACTTACATGCATTCACCGTACATTCAAAATGACTTTAGAGACAGCTAGTGACTGATTGTATTGAAATTAGAAACAGGGTGTTGTCAGGTTCAAAATACACCTGCTGATGTAATAAATGCAGTGCTGTGGAATGCTTGGGAAGATGTGGAATCCTCCTCTCTCTTATCTGCAAGTACCAAGTCACTCTCATCTCCACTTTTTTCCAATGCCTTATTCTGAATCATGGACACTCTAGTCATCTCCTGTTTCAAATTCTTTTTACCCATAAAGAGCTCTGAATTAGTACTCTTTTATTGTGTGGCAGGATCTAGTATGAGGTGGGAAATTAGAAACCTAAGCTTTAATTGTTTCCTCTTTACAGTTTTGAAACTGTCTCCAAGAAGTGGGCAAAACCTAAACATCACTTTGTAGGAAAAGTGGAATTTCAAGTACTTAGTACTTTGACCCTTCTTACTTTTCATGGTAACAGGGAGTAAATTCAAGACAAGCCTAGAAATTTATGTTTTATTCACTTGAGGCACTGATGACAATCCCATTGTAACCTAGGAGGTGACATGTGGTGCCTGGATGTTTCCTCATGCCTGTGTGGCAGGAGCTGCAAAGCCTTTCAAGTCTTGCAAACCATCCATCAGGAGAACCCATTGCAAATCTGGAATCATAAAAAGGGATGGGAAAGGGAAGAAATGTGAAACACCCATCTTGGAATGCCATTTGGAAATCACATCTTGGAAATGCTGTCTCTTAATTCTGGGAAGCCACAAACACCTCCCATTATCCAGACAATAAGGTGACAGTTTGTAGATGATCTTCCTGTCTACAAAAGTGCCTTTTGAATGGGTGAAAGAGAGAATGGGCAAAGACAAAAAAAAGAGGAAAAGGTGTTGCCTCTCTCCTAAGAAGGGGGATAGTGAAGAGGTGGATACGGCCCCACTCTTCCAGTCCTGGGCAGGAGACATGGACTTGTTTGGCAAGAGGAGTTCATAGGTGAGGGAGAAGAGAAAGGCAGAAGAGTGCTCCTTGCCAACTCCAGCCATACAGCTCGTGAGCCACAGGCTTCAACTGGTTTTTAGACAGGAATGGAACCCTGACTGCAGTGGCTGGAGAAATGGACACGTTTCCACGGGGTCTGCTGAGCCTGTGTGAACATGTGACAGTGGGTGTCCAGGGAAATTACAGGCCAAACAGGGAGTTGCCTAATGAATTTTGGATAGGATAGAAAATCCTGGAAAGCAGAGTGACTGGATCACTCACGGGAGTGAAATACATTTAACAATTTAGATGAGATCTGGAGGGACTGGATCTCAACCCTAAGAGCTGCACACCTTCTAGTCTGGAGTCTCTGATGCAGTATAAAAAGGACCAGAAAGATAATTTTGTTCTTCTCACTCCTGTTTTAATTTCTATTTGTGATACACTGTTATCATTTTGGAACTAATTTCATTCAGTCTCTGCATGAAGGCTCAAAAACTTGAGTCCTGTGTCTTAGTCTAGAGCTGACAGCACTCTGGAGACATGTACCATGACTTTTCATATACAGTCATCCTATCTCTTCAGTTCAGGCACAGCTGAAGCATTTCCCTTCACTCTTCGAATTTGTACTATTCTAAAACTTCTGCCAAAATGCCATGTCTTCTATGAAAAGAAAGATCCGCAGGGACTTAAATGAAGAAATAAAAAGCACTACTATTAAAAAAAGAAAATGCAATGCTGAGTTTTACGTACACGAAAGTTGAAATTTCTATGCATTAAATTCAGTGAGGGAAGAATATGCTGCAAAATTGCTTCTATCATCATATCTTTAGATCATTTTCTGTAGGTAAATTGATAAGAATTACTGCTGTACTTGCTAAGTCTGTATTTCAATAAGCACTTGAATGACAACTCAGTTTAGATACGTATTTCTTGTTGGTTTCAGCTCTTGAAAATATTGGTCTCATTTACTACAAGGCAAAGACTGGCTCACAGAGAAATAGGATTGGTTTAAAACAACTACTGTAGTGTGATAATTCTTTGTAAGATTTTCTGCCTAAATGACTCTTTTGCAGTTAAGAGTTATATCACATTAAACTGAACTGAGATGAAACTTTGTAAACTAGTAATTTAAAATATATTGCACTAGGCTGCTGCATCACTAAATGTACAGGCAACACTGGCTGCAAATGCATAAACATTTTTCAGGGCTACAGTTATATTATGTTCTTTAATAAACACAACTATTATGTTATACAAAATCAATTTCCACTGAAGAGCAAAAACTTAGTTTCAGTTCCATGTGAAGTGTGTAGTACCAAAATGTGTTTTATAGTCAACTGAGAAGTCATTTAGTCTTTTACTGCTGCTTCGTACTAACATAAATGTACTTGGGAGCCATTTCCAGTTACTCTACCAAGGCTTTACTCCTGTGTTTCCAAGACTGGCTCAAAACCACCAGGAAGTCAAGACATTTACTACCAAAACATTAAGTATGCACAGTTACATAGAGTCTGCCTCTTCAAATGTGGTTGTGGAGTTGAACCAGATTGGGCCAACCAGGACAGAGGATGCTGCAACAGTCCAGACTTGAAAAGTAGACCCTTCTAATAAAAGAAAAGAAAAATACCTTTACAATTATTGCAATGAATTTCACCTCTTGAGATATGAAAGCATAGATGCATGGCCAGTAGCCATTTTGCATTAAGCATTTCTTCACAGCTGCTACCCAATGCACTACTTCAATAACTGAAGGTCCGATAATTTCCATAGTAAGTAGGCTTGCAGCAATGAAATTTAAAGTTTGTTCCTGGGCAGCCAAGTAATAAGAAGATTGTGGTCAGTTCATCACACATTGTCTCTGCTGCTCCTTCCTCCTCAGGGAGAGGACTCCTCATATGCTTTCCCTAATCCAGCATGGGGTCCCGCCCAGGGGAGTCAGTCCTCCATGAACTTCTCCAATGTGAATCCTTCCCATGAGCTGTAGTTCTTCATGAGCTGATCCAGCGCGGGTCCCTTCCATGGCATGCAATCCTCCAGGAACAGGTTGCTCCACTATGGGTCTCCTGTGGGGTCCTGCCAGGAAACTTGCTCTGGATGGGCTCCTCCATGGGCTGCAGGTGGATCTCTGCTTCCCCGTGAACCTCCATGGGCTGCAGGGGCACAGCTGGCCCTCTGCATGGTCTTCACCACAGGCTGCTGGAGAATTTCAGCTCCGGTGCCTGGAGAACATCCTCCCTCTCCTTCTCTACTGACCCTGGTGTCTCAACAGAGAAGGCTGTTCCTCCCACATATCCTTCCTTCTCTCTCCAGCTGCAATTGCTCCTCCATAGTAACTTTTCTCCTTCTTAAATCTGTTATCCCAGGAGCTCTACATCCATCACTGAAGGGGCTTGGCTTGGCCAGTGCCAGGTCCGTCTTGGAGCCATGTGCATTTGCTCTGCTGAACATGTGGGAAGCTTCTGGTAGTTTTCACAGAAACCACCCCTGCTACCAAAACCTTGCCACGAAAACCCAATGCTTTGGTAATTCCACGTTTATGTCCTGGGGGCCTCAGGGCATCTCAAAAGATGCCTGTGTTCAGGTAACTGAATTGAGCCCTTGACAGTTCAAGGCAATCTAAGAAATGTAATATGTGCAGCCTAGAAAGTGATTCAGCTCAGCCTAAAGTAAGCACCAAGGAGATTCACCTGCCCAAACATGTATGCCTGGTCCCATCTCCAGCAGCCAGCCCATGGTGTCTGGCACATCCACATTGGATTTGCCAATATTGCACAGAGGGCTCATTTCATCTGCCTGCCTATGGTTGAAATGACTTCTGGCTAGGTGTGCCACTTGTCTTCCCCTTAATATTCCAAAACAAAAAAGGTCACATGTAGATCTTGTGTTATATCCATCAGCTTTGGATAGACAAGATGGTGACTTTATGGCATGACACAATGGTTGTCGAACAACACCATCTACCCTCCTGTGGCCAATCAAATGTGGGAGATCCATGTCCACCCGTAATGGCCACTGGAAGTCAAGCAGAATACCCTCATACATTCAGAATGGTACCCAATGTCATGTGTAAGGATGGGAGTCGACCATAGTGGTTGTTTGCCTCTCCAGTTACACAATCTGCTATTGCCAGACCTCTGTGAGTTCTGCATCATTCAGCTCTTTTTGAAGGTATGTGGGTGTCTGAATCTCAAACAGTCTCACTCTACTGGAACTTTGAGAGAAATTTTTATCTTACCACCATGAATGATATTCCTATACATCATACATCTACTTCAATCATTAATATATGACTTGCTTTACCCTCGTCTGAAATCCGAGGAGGTCTATTCTTTGGAGCAATAAGATGTCCATCTATTCCTTAGAATGAAATTAGAAAAAGGATAACATTTAACAGTGTCAGGATCTTAATATTTCTTCCTGAGCAGGAGCCAGTCTGTTTAGGTCATTGTCACCCTTAAGTGGGGGACTTAAAACCCCTTCTTTAGACCAAACCATCAACGGCAAAACAGGAAGCCATGTGTGCTACCGTTGCCTTCCGCTCTCTGAGATTAGGTGTTTGTGGGACTATTTTGAATATTCTCAAGGTCAGTGATTAGATTTCCACCAGCCTCTCTGATTCACCCCTACAGTGCATATCTGCTGCAAATCAAAGAAGGATGAGCAATCTTATAACGAGGGACGAGCCATGCCACAATTATAATGTGGGTAGCTGAAGGCAGGAGTAACAAAAATGTCACAGTGATAAAGTAACACATGCTGGCACATCAGTGTTTCAGTCCTCCTCATGCATCTGTTAACTTCAGAAAAGATTAGTATCTGAGAGATTCTAAAGAAAAAAGTGTTTGGTATGTTTGCTCATTGGCTGTGAGGAAAATCCCAAATTGTGGCTGAAGGAGGTATTGATTAAGCTTTGATATATGTATATTTGAGCTATATGTAAGGAAGTTAAGCAGTCTTATTCTCTAAAATTGTTGGGCCCCTAGGAAGCTTATCTACTGTTTGGAGCTGCATCTAAGCATTTTCCAAGTGTAAATCTTTGATTTACAATGTTCTTTCGCATGTGCACAGAATGTAAGCCAGGCAAAAATTCAGCTTGAAAAAAATTCAGCTTTGCAGCCCCTGTAACTATGTTCAAATGCATTCATTGCTGGAAGAATGCACCCCCTTACCAATATGGTGCATGTATTCTTCATCCAAACCATTTTTTGTTTTTAAATTGCAAAAAACTTTCCTTGTAGCAAAAAATCTTTCATAGATACACAGTGAGGCAGTCCACCCACAGAGAGAAAAGCAGACCCCTGCCATTGTGAAACGTGCTTCATAGGAGACAGCAGTGAGTTTTAAATCTATTAGATTTTTTTTTTAAAATGTACTACAGTTAGGCATCATCAAGCAATTCCTTCATTGGGCTGAAACAGGGAAAGGACTCTTTGCAAGGAAAGTGGGGGAGAAACAGTATTTCCCAGACCGATTTCTCTGTTAGGTACCAAGGGGTAGCTATTGAGTGAGCTACAATTTTTGGGGCATGCTGTCAGGGCAAGTGTCATTTGGGCAATTTATAGTCACAAAGGCTGATATGGCACTTTTCTGTCTGAATTATGTAGATTAGTCATCGATACAAGAAAATTTTGTCCTTTTTTTTATTAACTTAGCATTTAAGTTCCTGTAGGACTGGCTTTCAGCTGACAAACAGATTTTGGCTGAAAGGAAGGTAACTGTGTCCATTTCTCATAATTATTTCTCTCTTCAGTTCAAATCCATTTTTAACTTAAAAAGCTGGTAAATTTGAGGAAGATGATCAACTAAATACGTCCACTTATTTTTCATGCCTATTTTTCATTGCCGCCTGAGAGTCCCTCTTGTCAAAAAGCAAGGGCTTTTCGGGATGTTCCCTTACAGTGGATGTGCTGTAAGGGCAGAGCATCAATGCCTGCAGTGTATGAGGCTTGTCTTAGCGTGTTTGCTATTATTATTATTATTTCAGCAGGCCAGCAGCAGTTTCCCGAGGATCACAAATGAAAGCCGGAAAATGTGATTTTTCAAAGTGAGGAAGGTATCTCCAAAAAAAGCTCAGCAAAATTTCACACCATGGGGAGAACGTGCTTCCCAAAGCTGCAGTCATCCTCCAGATCCATCTCACAGCTGTCAGTGCAGTCGGCACTGTAACACCTCGAGGTCAGTGGATTTGGTCTCCAGAGACTGCAGCAGCACTCTTGTATCTTAAAATGCTGACAGGTTTGGCTTGGTGGCAAAGGACCTGCCTGGTTTGGTGTCTTCAAGCCATGCCCCCTACACACTCATGACCTGCCTGGCAAGGCGTTTCATGTTTGCCTGTAACAAGGTGTTCACACAGCCCTCTGTAGCTTCCTGTGACTAGGACAATGTGTTTTGATTTCTAACTCCTCTTTTGCAGTGCTCAAAACAGATCAGATGTCTCATTTCACACATATTGCTCAGCTGCATCCTGTGCTGTTCCCATTCTTCACCTAAGTCCCAGACCATACCATATATAATCCAGTCACTTCTACTGCTGCCATGAAAGGACATCACACTCCAGAGCAGCATCTTTCTTATACTTTCACATTACTGCTTTAGCTTAGGTTAAGGGTTTCCATTTTTATTCTCAAATCACTCTCCAGGCTTTCTTGGGCCAATGTTGTGTTGGACCTATATATGAGCAGTATTAAATGGGGGTACAGAGTGAGCTCTCTCAACAGCAAATGTCAGCTAAATACCCATGAGGAGGTGGCCACTCCTTAAAGAAGAGGTAGGAAGGTTCTTAACTGTGAAACATATGTAAACTGGAGGGAGTATCTTTCTTTGAGTGTCAGCTTCACCTACAACATGATATAAGGGAGATGTCTTTAAAGTCCCTTCCAACCCAAACCATTCTATGATTTTATGATACTAAGGCAGTGTAAAAAGAGTGAAGCCTTTTAGCAAAGTATCTTTATATACAATAAAAAAGTCTCTTATATACAAGAGAATAGTAATATTAGTAAAAATTCTACTATGGGTGTAACTATGTTAATTGTGGCTTAGTTTGTGCCTCTTCTGAAATGGGACTTAGCTTCACAAACAGAAGCATTTTTATGCTTCTTTAACAGGGGGCATGGATGCATGAGAAGGTCTCTGGTTGGTGGCAAGTGCTATCTGATCTGCAGTAACAGTCTGTCCAGGTGTGTTTGGTACATGCAACTGTGAACTTGTCATCCCTTAAATGAAAGGTTTCCCCTCTCTTTCTCCTTCTCCAGCTGCTTGACTCCAGTAGTCAGTACTGCAGAAACTCCAGGGACCAGGGAGATCACACATAAGGGCTTATGGAGCAAATTCCTAGCCCCAAAGTCTGGGACTTGCACTTGATAGGGAGAAGGCAAGGGAGAACCTATTCCACTGTGCATCTACAGCAAACCCTTCTCCCTCAGCACCCAGCCCTTCTGCTTCAGCAGAGCAGCCTGCTTCTTTCAATCATAAGCAATAAAAATCATGTGACTAATAATCCAGCCAGTTCTGTCCTTTCTCATATGCACCCTCTTTTTCCAGTAACCCCTCCCCTGATGCACTCAAATGGAGCCAGGGAGCGGGACATGGAGGACAGGAGCAACACACAACCCATAAGCAGGAGACAAACTTTGTTTTGCATAGGATTTTAATTTCTATTCCCGTTTGGAAATGGGAAATGCTTTGGTCACCCACAGGCCCACTGTTCGAGTAAAGTAATCCAGTAGCCATACAGGGCATGAAACAAGGATGGTCCTGCCAGAGCTACTCTGTCCTAAAGTAACCTGCAGGTCCAGCTGTACTGGTAAATAAAAGAGAGTTGTGGTGTGCACGTACACTCATCCCGTAATCTGTTTAATTGCCGTTCTGTCTCTGCTTTTGCACAACTCTCTGCAAGACAAATCTGCTACAAAGGGGAGCAGCCATAACCACTGCAGACCTGAGCCAAATGGTGCTACTTAGCCCTAGGCACAGGAATCAGTCTCTTTTATTCACTTTTCTTCAGCAGCATGAAAATGGCTAAAGGTGCAATTAGCCCTTTTTGTTTGGTACAAGGATTTTATTTTTTTTTAAATCTACACATGCAGCAATTACCAGCAAAACATCTCCATAGCTTATCTAGCATACTTCCCTACCAGCTCCTATTCAAAGGACACATCTGTAAATGCACAAAATTCTGTGCAGATTTCTGACAATGGGTATAAACATCTATGTAAGTCCTTACAAACTTTTCTTTCCAGCTTTTAACTTGCTGTTGTACCTTGTATTGCCAGACGAAACAGCCTCAGGTTGCATCAGGGGACGTTTAGATTGGATATTAGGAAAAATTTCTTTACTAAAAAGGTTTTTAAGCACTGGAACAGGCTGCTCAGGGACATGGTTGAGTCATCACCCCTGGAGCTATTCAGAAAACAGGTAGATGTGGCACTGAAGGACATGGCTTAGTGGTGGACTTGGCAGTGCTGGTTAATGGCTAGACTCGATGTTCTTAAAGATCTTTTCCAAATTAAATAGTTCTATGATTCTATGTTCATACTGCTGCCTAAGGGATAACATCCCACACACAGACCTACCATTGTTATTGCTGGGATATGAAACCCTTTACTCTTCTCTGCTCCCCTCCAAGACACTTTGTGTGATGCCAACCTGCACAGTGACTGAATTTCCCAAATTCCTGATTCTGAGCATCAGAAACATCAAGGATAAAAGTATCGGGTGGTCCTTGTCAGGTGGGATAGGATTGGTCTAGGTAAGGCCAAGGAGATTCATCGTTTCTGGAACTGCAAGGGAAGGAAGGTGTAAGAAAAGTTATTGTCAGGCCAGCTGGGCAACTGCACATTGTTGATTCCATGAAATGTTTGCTAGTGGGCTCAGGACTGTAAATAAAAGCTCTGATTCACATATGTTAAGAGAAGGAAACAAATTTATGGTGGTTAATGTATTTTATATACATGATCTAAATGAATAGTGTAGTTACCATGTCTCAGACAAGTTTACCAACACTCCTTATCCTCTCACTTCTGAGAAAGTTACATGACTATCAACAAGATAGGGGAGAAATTCAGTGTGTACACACATGCATGACGTATTTCTAAACACTGGTGATAAAACTGGTGCTAAATGGTGATAACTTTAGATTACCATTATACAACAGAGCATTGCTTTTTTTATTCCCATGCCTTAGATTTGCAAAGTTTTCCTACAGATTTTCTCACAAAAAATAATTTGTTTTTAAACCCCCAAAACTTGACAATACTTGAGCTGCTAGCATATAGCATACTGTCTGTAATTAACATTATTTAATTGCTTCTTTAAAATCCCTAATCTATAACCATCTTGACTTTTACCTAAAGTTTTTCTTGGCACTCTGGGGGAAGAAAGTGAAGACATCATCAATGTGAATGTGAAGCTTTGGAAAGGGATGAAAGGCACCACAATAATACAAGTTGTTGCAGTGGTTATCAGTAGCTTCCAACAGAGATTTGTCTCCAGAGCTCAAGACCCTAATGATGCTACAGAAAGGATCTCATTAAGTATCCAAGTTCAGATGATCACTTCAAAGCAAGACAGATGGATGAGGCACAGTGTTCTTTAAATGACTGCTGAAATTTTTTTAAGATTAGCCTTTCTTGCTGGTAAATGTATATTAAACCCTAAGTTATTATTAAGGTGATTTTATCTCAGTGAGTTTGTCATCCAAATGGTATTTTATAGGATATGTTGGGGATTTTCCAACAGAAACTATTTTTGGTTGGAAAATGCAGCTTTATCAAAACTACAGCTTTTTTTATGGAAATGTACATGCCAGCTTTGATACAGATGGAATTTTCATATCAAAAAATCAAGGAAGTAGAGAAGCCTAAGTCGTAACAGCCTTCTAGCCTGGCTCATTTATCTGGCTGTAGGGAAGACTGAGATTTCTAGATGTGCACAACTCTGCCTGAAGACTTGAAGATCTGTTTTCTACCATCAAGGAAAGCACTCCTTTCACCCAGCCTGTGCTGGGATGAGTTGTTTTTCATCTAGAAGCAAGAGAGTGAGAAAATGAAGTTTGCTTTGCAGCCCAGTGGTCATAACTCACACATGCAGTGTCATTGCCAGAGATGCAATGTGATGATAGCATCAATGTACAAGAAAAGAAACCAAAGGGCATTCATGTCTCTGGTCAGAAAACAGCAGAAAAGATTCAAACAGTGATCTGCCTTGTCCCATTTGAGTTCCAATTGCGTCTTGTGACTGCAGCCAGACACAGTATGCATGGAAAGTACACTTGGCAGCGTAGTGTAGCAGTACACTCAGAACATGGTATTCCAATGGTATAAAGGACTACAAATGGACAAGAGACTCAAGAGGGGAAAAGTATTTTGTCTTTCCAAGGGAGTGACTGACCATGAAAGCATAGACACATTCTAGAGAAACACTGTGATCTGTAAAAAGAAGAGGCTTTTGCCTCCACATATCTTATCTCTTGACAGGAGTTCAGCCATTTCAGATTCTCTCCAGGTACCCAGAATTGCTAAGTAAGCATGCCATTGCAATAAAAGAACATGCTGTAGCAAGACAATAAATGTGACTTGCTTAACAACTGTGTTATCTCCTATGGACAGGCACAAGAGTAGATAGCATAATCTAAGTATCCGTGTGCCTTACGCAAAGCATATAACAAACTGTGAGTCACACACTTTGAATTATCATCTATCCATTTTCAGTGTAGCCACCCCCCTTGAAAAATACATATAGACAGTCAGAAATTAAATATGAAAATTGTCATGGAATTTATTACAAAAAAATGAAGCCTCATACCTCCACCCCTAGTGGAGAAGGGTCACCCACGCTTTCTTTCTGTGCTGCAAAAATACCTTTTGCAATTATACTGCCATGAATGGACTTCTACCAATTCTTTGTTCCCCATTACAAACTGTCACTACAAACATGATTTTTGTACCTTGTATTGTGGGAACACCTCACCTTCACATTAATGTCTTCATACTGATGATAGCTGAAAGCCCTTCGCCACTGCAATACTTAAAATTCTTTTGTCTGCTTGGTTTCTGTCTGATTAATGTAGAAGGTCCAGAGTTCATTTTGAAGCAAAGCAAGAACACTTTTCAAATGTTTCCAATCCAGCTTTCATTTCCTTATACATGAAAGTTGTTCTCAAACATACTATGTTGTTTGTACCAGATATAGATAATGATGTTAATCTTTTTTCTGGTCATATTTTATATTTAAAATCCAATTACAAATGGCTTTAACTAGATTAGAGTTATTACTTTAGAGTCAGAACCCTACCATGAGGCCTGATAGGTTGTTTTGAAAACATTGTTTGCTGTCTCCCAGAATACAATATACTGATTTTCTGTAGCTATGTAACATGTTTATAGTATTCATTAATCATTAACTACCCTCTTATAAATTTATTTTTATTCTTTATGCTAAGCCTCTAAGACTCAGTGTAAAGAATAACATTTCTCTATTCTTCACCCTCCCCTTTCATCAAACAGACATCAGTCTTCTGATTATTTTTAACTGGTGCATCTTCTTTGTGAATGAAATGCACACCACCAATTTAAAACACATATTACGGATTTTTAATTCTCACTTCGAGGAAGGAGTTAAATGATACACAAATCTTGAACTGAGCCTTGGCCTGGGAATGTACTTGACCCCAGGGTCTTCATCGCTAATGTAAACTCACCAACCAGTTACAGTCAGAGTGGCAGGAGATCATGTCAGGTGAAACCAGTTGTTTTTTAGCTGCTGGGGCTAGAGCACGGGGGACTGGTGTTGTTTTTTGAAACCACTTGTGCTTTGCCTTATCTTATGTTTGCAAGATGTAGATGACCTCTTAGGTGACATCCAGTTCAAATTGGGATTTCATCCCCAGTGTCATTTGCTAGATGGGATGAACTGGAAGCAAATCTCAAGCTCAGTTCACCTGCTGGCCCCATACAGGTGTCCCATAATGTCCTGCTCAGTGTATTGGTGTGGGATATATCCAGCAGCAGCTTTCTCCTGGACACTTCTGGTCCTCTGCTGAACAATGACTTTGACTACAACAGTAGAATTAGAACAGGTACTGTTCTAATTACTGGAGTGAGAATATAAATTTCATGTCTATCTGGGGATTAATCACTGCTGATTAAAATCCCTGTTTTAAAAGGAAAACAAGATTTCTCTGCTTAGAGGGCATATGTATGCTATATTTGCTTCTCTTTATATTCTGAAAGAGTTCTAAAGCAATATTTCACCAAAAGGAAGGAACTGGGATTATATGTGATCTCATTTGCATGCACAGTGTGCCTTGCCTTGTAAGAATATATTTGACTTGCTTCTTTCCTTTGTTAATGTGTTTCACTACCATGATATTAGAAATGATGGCTCATAAAAAGATTGGGGTTTTCTACTGCAATCTTCAATGTGGACAACCTGAGAAACATATTCATGAAATTTCTTTTTTCACCCTTGAAAACTTGTTTTGGTTTTTTTATGTCAGCATGTCTAGAAAAGTCACATAACTACCATTGAATGGCACAGTCAGGGAAACTTTATTCTCCAGATGCAATAAAAGTTACTGTATTTTATTTCCTATTATCTGGGGAAGAAATGACTTCTAAAAGTCTCCTATGATTTTGCAAGTAGTAAAAAAAAGGAAGATAAATTAGTTCCTGCAAATTATACATTTCTACAGCATTCCTTTTAATAAAAGTATGCCATTTTCAGAAGAAGTAAAAGAGGGATTTTCTAATTGCAATGTTCTCCTTTAATTAGATTTAATCAGATATTTTGTAGCACACTGAATGTGTACATATGGGTGTTCACTAAAATTCTTATTACTCTCATCTCTCTTAAAGGTACATATAAATGCAGAATGACAGACTTATTTCACCAAATTTATTATAATATTTTTAAATTAGAGGCCGATTTTAGTTCAGTCGTGACAAAAAGCTCAGTTTTGCTTCCATGTAACTGCTTGGAAAACTTTGATAAAGCTGTAAGAATTCCGACAAATTCTGAGACTTTTAGTTTGGTTAACTATACAACCCATACTATTGATAGCAACACAAAAAATTTCCTGTGTGCTAAAACTAGACCTAAAGAGATAATGTAATGATTAAATAGCTTCAAATACATTGAAACACATTTGAATTCTGTGATGAAATATTCTGGTACTTTCTAGAAATGTGCCTTGCAATCCATGACAATTGCTATTCTTTCAAAATGTTAAAATATATTTTAGAAGATAGTTTATCTGAACTAATACTTTGTCTGTTGGCTAGCCTCTTGCCTCCGATAATTACTTGGACTGTATGAAGAGGAAGATATTTAGCTTGGATCCATGATAACTCCTCAAAGTCTAGACTCTGTGTAGTACATATCACCATTATGAGAATCTGCAAAGCTCTTTTCTTACATTTCACAAATTGTAAAGTCGTCCTGTAATACAAAACAGGTATTATATCCCTTGAAAAGAGCTGTTTGAAAATCTTGTAAAAGAAAGCCCTTCCCCCACCCCCAAGCATTCATTTATTATACTTCTAAGGGGTAGATTTTCAAGGTATTGCTCTCCATCTGTATTTGAAGAATTAATCAACAGCTTTAAATGGATTCCATTTTCTTTGAATCATCAAGGAGAAAGTGTTTAAGGCCAGCTGTCAAATTCATTTTTCTTTTACTTAGGCTGGATAAAGAGAGCTTGTGATTTTCTTGCTGGCCTTGCACAAAAGTGAATCTGCATATGAACACACCGAGGTTTTGGAAGAATTAGACTGCCATTTTCTGCAGACTAGGAGATGCAAGTGGCATTTTGAGAGTTGTTGAATTTTTAGCTTGACAATCTGTTGTTGAATGAGTTCTCCTAAAGCTATTTATGGTCAAGCCTCAGAAGAAAATGTCCTGATATTAACATGTGTCCATTTTTAACAGCACTACTAATCCAGTACAAAAGACAGTATGCGTCATGCAATTTATTTTCAAGCTGGCATATCTTTATTTATAAGAAAATGGTGTCATGTGTGGCATGGATATGCAATCATTTTCATGTTTTTCCACATCACCTTGTCACTTTCTGGCCAGTAAAGAGGTCCTGACAACAACCCAGGTCTCTGGCTACTCTTTCCCACATGCCTCAGTTTCCAGCCTGATGTCATTAAGCCAGTGCCAAATCAGGAAAAGGCTGAGGTAGAGTTGGGAAGGCTCTTGGAGGTACATGTGGTCCCTGAAAGCCCATCCCCTTGCCAAAAGGTATGATCACATTCTCTACAAGCTGGAGGCCTGATATCAGTTTGTCCTACCTATTTTTGGAAACAACCAATAGTAGAGACTCCATAACTTCATGGCCAGTTCTACTTGCCAGTGTTTACTACTCTTATCTTTAAGATATGCATCAAGAGCACTAATACAGTAAACTCCTTTGATTCTGCTTAATTCTATTACTTTTGTATTATCTTTTTAATTTTCTTCATTATTGATTAAAAAACAAACAAACAAAAACAAAACCAAAAACAAAGAAAAACCAACAAACAAACAAAACGAACAAACAAGATAAAAAGATCATTGAATCTTTTTGTAATTACAAATTTGAGAACAGCTTTATACCAGCCAAGTTCTCTAAAGTGCCAAGTGGAGCAGGGGGACTATTTTAACTGGCCTATATTTAAGACTCCTATTTATACATTGCCATATGATGTTTGCCTTTTTTGCACAATGCTGATTCATGTTCTTCTTGTCCCCTGTGATTCTCAGAATGCTTTCTGCAGAGCTGCTGCCAAATCATTCATTTCCCTTCCTGCATTTGTTCCCAGTCAAATGTGCCTGCCTCTGTTGAACTGAATTGGCATAGAAGGGAAAGGTCAGGTGGTTTCCACACAGTTGTCAGGACCACTCTGAAACCTGAGCCACTTCACTTGTAGCCCTGCAGCCCCTCCAAGATTGATATCATCTGGAAAATGAAAAATGTGGTTTCCACTCAATTGCTCCATTGATTAGAGTGTCAGTTGCTGGGCAGCCCTTCTGCAGAGCAGCAGTCAATACCTCCTCCTCCTCCTTTAGCAGGGAAAAGCTGATCATGACTTTGTGAATAAAATTGTCCAAACACTTTTGCACTTATTTCACAGATGTTTCATCTAGACTATTTTCCCTTCTTTTGTTGAAGGAATGTGAGTCTGAGTCAAATATTCTGTGTGCACAAGACATGTAATAGCCACTGCTTCTCCTCTAGCTATAAGGGTTGCCCTAGCTCCAAATGGTTTTTACTTTTCTTTCAGTTTTGAGCAGCTGGCATATCACCAGACTGAGAAAAGCAAATGAAAGTAAACAGGGGAAATCTTTGCTTCTATCAGTATATTGCCTCCAACATCTAAGTAATGTGTTTAAGAATACCATGCAAAATCTAAGCTGACGATTTGCTACCCTTATCCAAAGGTAATCCAATTCATTGCTTACTATAGAGAAATTTGGGGAAACACTGTGCATAAACTGCTGGGGATATGACACTTACCAGCAGGCTGAGCTGGTGGGGCGTACTTCACAGAAAAAAAAAACCCGAGTAACTATGCCCAGCTAACAGGTGATAGCTGCTGGAGGTGATAATAACAGGTCATGTTACAGCACCAGGAGACCCAAGAATACCTAAGGAGGAAAAAGTCCAGTGGGCTGGGCTCCAACAGAGTGTCCAGAAAACTTCCTACCTTGTGGGAGCTCTCTGCTGTGTTTGTCATTGCCTCAACTGCTTCTGGAATATCCAGCTACAGACTGGTGTGTGAAGTCCAAGAAGGAAGCTGACTGCAAAAAGCTTGAGAAAATTAAAATGGATGAGAAGACAAGAAAATTCAGTGAAAATGCAAGCATTTCAAACCACATAGCTGAAAAACAAAGAGTGCTTATAAGGTGTTTGGATCACAGACTAAGTATCTGCACAAACAGCAAACCAGCAGAGATCTTGCAAAGAAAAGGGTTATTGGTGTTGAAAGCTGAATCTAGACAAGTACGCTTAATAAATAATGGATCACTTATCCATTGAAAATATGTTTGTGGTGGAGTCACCATCAATGGCCATTGTGAAAACTGGACTAGTCTGTTTTTCTACAAGCTGGGCTGTAGCTCAGAAGTCACGTGATTATTGTCCTGACTTTAGTTCTGTTCATGCACAAACAGATCAAATGTCATTACCATGTTTTAGTGTGGGTAGTAGTTGCTGTACTGCTTTTCTCTAAAATTTAAGAGAGGTTAAATAGCAGAGCATCTCTATAGAGGGAATCCAGGCATGCCTGGAGACAAATGCTTTTAAAGTAAGATAGAGAGAAGGAAGAATCAGACCAACTTGTGAGGTGAGTAGCATGTAGTAACCCCCATCAGATCCAGAGAAGGAACACAGAAAAACACAGGGGGCTGGAACACCTGTCCTGGGAATTAAAAACTACAAGAATTGTGGTTGTTCAGCCTAGAGTAGAGAAGTCACTGGCAAGACCTTACTGCAGCCTTTTAATTTATAAAGGAGGCTTATAAGACAGACAGAGAAAAAAATTTTACAAGGGCCTGTAGTGACAGAACAAGGGCTATGGTTTCATATTGGAAGAGGGAAGATTTAGGTTGGATATAAGGAAGAAATTTTTTGGAACAGGTTGCCCAGAGAAGCAGTGGATACCAAATCCCTGGAACTGCTCAAGGCCAGGTTTGACAGGCATTTGTGATTCTCTGTATGTCACAGTGGGGTTCGGGGGAGCTGATGTCAGACAATAGCACAACATCCCAGGAAGCTCATTTTTGCCTGTTTCTGTGGTTGTAACATTTTGTACATAGCACTTCAAACTTTTACTATGCACTGTCATGAAAAATGAGTAATAGGAAGTGTGTAATTAAAAAGAGGACCTCTTTCAAACATAAATAGAGCTGCTTGGCTGTCTTAAGAACACTTTACTAACAGCAACACTAGAAAGTGGGATGGCTAAAGGATAATAAGCCCAGAGGGCAGTATCTAAGAAGCTTTTTAACCAGAAATACTGAGCAGTTTCTAAACAGCTTTTAATTGAATTTTCAGGAAAAAGGACGAGACTCACATTAAGACATCTTACTTTGTTGAAACTGTTTCACTTTGATAAAATAGATTTCCATTTGCAAAAGCAGTAACTACAATGTAGGTGCTCCATCTTCCACATACAACCTAGTTATTACCACTCCCTGTGACCCAGTAAATAAGACACATACCTAAAAGGAAGGATATGTGAGTTCCAAATCTTACTTCAGCAGCTGTGAGTAGCTTTTATAACCTATGGAACACCTCTGACAAGATGAGAGCAGCCCTCCTGGGATATGCAATAGCATTGTGTTGGAGCTTCTAGGAGGGGAAGAGTGAGAGAGATGCTTTTAAATGCTGGAGGGTTTTGAAGGTAGGTTGGTTTTTTTAATTAGACTCAGCCACTGGAACATTACAAAGGCCCACATGCCCTTCACTGTTGTGAATTGATGGCCTCATTCCTTAGATTTTGTTACATATGACCCATTCTGCTCAGTGACAAAAGAATAAAAGATTGTGTGGGGTTTTTTTCCTGATGGATATAAACCGGTGACTCTTCTGTATCTTTTTAGCTCTGAACCAGCAAATTGCTTGATTTATGCAGTTCTGCCATTGGCATTGTCAAGACAACACACAGCTGAGAGTTCCCAGAGGAGCCTCTGCTGGAGCACAGTTTCTCATCCCCTAATGCCACAGAGCAGACCCCACATCAAGAAGAAGCTTTAACAGTCAGGGACCTTCTTTTCATTCTTTGTATTACACAACTGGGTTCCAAGTGCTTATTTACTGACACAAAATCATGGAAAAATGTTAATTTTCTATGGAAAATTGTCTTTTGCCTCTTTCTGACTATCTCACCTTTTCTTTCATTTCTCTTATTCCTTCCCTGCACCCCTCCTCCCCCACTAATTTTTGCAGCTTTGTGTGGGATGGGATACGTTTTAGACTGTGAGCAAGCGTGAGAGCTGCACGGAGCACAAGGCTTCGGAAAGGGTCCGTTTGCCATCTTCTCCCAGGGAGAAAATAGCTAACTGATGTCCTCCAGCCCATGAGGCATCCTCCCTTTCCAGCTACCAAAGCTCAGACTGAGGTGACAGACACAACTTGCATTCCCTCCGTACCTGACCTGCCTGAATAAAAGGGAAGAGTGTGAAAATGAAAGCTGTGTTGTGCCGAACCTGAAATGCAGACAGGTCTTTTATTAGTGCACTTCCGAGGAAAGGAGTTGCAATGCGTGGCTTAGATGAGCTAGAAAGGCACAATGCAGGTACCCAGCAGCTTGGAAAACTGTAGTAAGGGACAGGAAAGAGATCAGTCTGTGTTGTATAGCCATCTCTCTGTATTATTAAAGATATCCATTTTATCTAGCAATGGCCAAGACATTTTTCTTATCCTTTCAAAATATGGAGTGAATTCACAAATGGATTTCAATAACCATTTGTATTCATATTCTTTTTCTAAAATAAACTTGTCTAGGAAAAATAATGAATACCACATTCATTACAATAGAAGCTTTTGGAAGACATAGTCTGCCTGATACATTTCTTTACACTCGAAGAGTATGATAAGATAAATTCCATTTTCAAGTTTCTGAATTGTATTACAGTCCCATTAATTTCAATAGCTAAGCCACAGCAAGAAGCACTTCCTGTAAACTCTTCTAGTTGTTTTGATGTACAATAGAGAAGCTTACTTTAAAGTTTACTTACTTTTAAAGGAGCTTAAAATGCGATCTGTGCATTTTTTAGGAGTTTTTCATTATGTTCTGCAGTTTTGGTTTTTTTCATTATGTATAAGAACCCTTGAGTCTGTGACAAAAATAGCAAACAAGTAGTGTTTGCAGACAACTTTGATTCCAATCTAAGGCCCCCTAATTTTGGCCACCTGTTTTAGAGCTGTGGGAAAAACAAAGTCCCTTCTATGTTGCATAAAATGCAATAAATATATTCACTATCAGCACGAAATAAGAAATTAGGAGGAAAATGTTGAGAAACAGCAAAAAGACAGCACTCAAAAAGTCTCATATTTGCAACTTTGTAGCGTAGCCCAGTGAGATTATGAATTCTCCTCAGATGCAAAATGGGCATGAGGTACACTCCTACACGACTGAACAAGGAACAGTGTGAAGTGCAGCTGTCAGTGACCTTGAGGAGATGTAACATCATACATCCCATCTGTGCACCTACTGGAGGCAGGGGAGCGCGTAAGAGAGCTCTGGTGCCTCCAGTCAGCAATAGTGACTGGGTATAAGCTTCTGCACCTTCTGTTGCAACTGCTTGACTTGCAGACCCACTTGACAAAGGGGGAGTTCCCAGTTCTCCTCCACTAGAGAGAATTACTATAAAGAATAACTTGGTAGAGTTTTTCTTGACTTGCGAGTTAGTCAATGAAAACTATAGTTGTCATTAAAAAGTTTGCTTTCTATTCCCCAAAGCAATGGAGAAAAATAATGGCAAATCTGCTTTGGCAGTCTAAAACAAAATAAGAGTTTTCATTACTTTTTTCACACATCATTCCTATTTTCTGTTTCTTCCTCAATGGTTCAGAAAACCAGATTTCTGGCATTAACACAAAACTAACCTGATAATCCTAAAGATATTTAGAGTGCAATTTTCTCCATGCATTGTGCAGTATTTTCTTGGCTGCATTCAGCACTAAATAGCTGTCAGGTATGGAAGCAGAACTAATACAATTGTTATCATATCTGGGAAATACAACAATTTCAAATCCAAGAGCATCCCTAATTATCTGATATTTCTGTGGTCTTGCCATGCTGATCTTTTGAAGGGACTGCAAATAGAGCAAATCCTTCCAACTAGTGCAAACACACAGAGAAAGCATCTGTGGGACACAGCACAGCCTCATGACAGGAGAACCTTATCATACCTGAGGTCAAGGGCACATTTCTCTTCACTCTGATTTTATTTTGTTGGAAATTCCTGTGAGCAGCAAACCTCACTAAAAAAAAAATTTAAAAAAAATCTAAACATGACAAAATAAAGAGTTTACAGTTCTGTTTAAGCCACAAAGTGGAAAAAATTCCAGCTGCAGCCGAGAGGTGATTGAGATAATTTTCTTTGGCTGGCTTGCTCAATTTTCTGCACCTTAAGAAGTTTATTCTGTAGAAGTTCGTTCAGCCTGACAAACTGATTTTGTGAGAGGAGTCAAGGAATATGATCGGTATCACAGAGTAAGCAGAAAAATGAGTTTTGACTATTCCTGTACACCTCAAACACCTTCTGTGCAACACAATACATTTTAAGTATCTTTTCATATGCCCTTGAGATTACAATAGAAGTGCATAATTATCTATAACTCAAAGTATAGAGTAGCATCACACAATATTTATGTTGGAAGGGACCTCTAGAGCCACTGCTCAGGGCTTCAAACTGAGAGCAATTTGCACAGGGCCTTGCCCACTTGAGATTTGGATACTTCCATGGAGGCACATTCCACTTGCTCTCAACAGAGCAATCTGTTTTCTTGTTCAAACAGTAAAAAAAAAAAAGCATATGTGAAAGGAACTAACTTTTTTTCATGTGTTTGCACAGTATCTAGCACAGGTACACTTCTAGTGTATGGATGATATTTCACTACAAGTAATCAAGACACAATAGAAATGCTATTCAAAATGCATTCAAATTCATTCATTATTTATATACTATTGCATTGTCTCATCTTTACCACAGAGAAACTCAATATTTAACTGGAAGCAATGATAAATTCTGCCCTGTGTGCCTATGAGCTCTCTCTGTTGTGGTGTTACACCCACCACCTGTTCCCAGAGTTCATTCACACAGCACTGAAAAGTCTCCCTCTTTTCCATACTAGCTATTCAGAAAGAAAGACTATATTTTAAGACAGTAACTTTCAAAGCAACCGCTTCTGGGAAGGTCAAACACCATTTTGCTGAATTGACATTTGTTAAAATCCAAAAAGTGAACACAATCAGGATTATCACACTACCAAAAACTGCTCATTCCTGGAAAATTCCATGAATAAAGTGCCTCAGCTCTGAAAAGACATCCCAAACATATCTCTGGAGCACAAGGTCTCATTTTTAGAGCTACCTAATGTTTCACTGGGGGATGCTGAGCACCTCCAGCTGATGGTGAGCCATGGAAAGTGAATATACTCTGTGTATGACCGTAAGTCTCCCAAACAGAATTCTACTTGAAACAGTCCAAGATCCTTTGTTTCCAAAAGAAGTGCCCTTGTGTGTTTGCTGCAGGCCAGGTTTCTTAATGGTTTATCACACTCCTAATTTCCCATTTAAATTAATGGAATAGTAGCAACATTTACTTTAATGGCTCCCATAATATGCAGTATCATTTCTTGCGTAAGTTGCTTCCCACAGCTAATCTGCTACAGCACAAAATTATACCAAAAAACTATTTATTTTAATGGTATTTAATGAAAGATATTTAGTTTTTCTCAGTACTTCTTGGGAAATCTGCCAGTCTACTATCCAGCAAAGGGTCTGCCTTTATTGATATGCATCTTATATGGCAAAAGAAGAGAGTGGTTCTATAGAATTTGTGGAATTTTGCTGCCTATGTTTTCATTGGTTTGTTTGTTTTCTGTTAGTGTTCCTGCTGCCATGTGTGATGTTCAGAAAGATGCTAGTATAAGGGAATATGTTTTTCATAAGTCCCTCATTTGTGCTAAGGGGCCAAGAATAGAGGAAATGCTGAAAATGCATATTCCAAAACAACAAAAATCTTCCAATCTCAGGACAAACAGCTACAGCCACTAGTCAATAGTGGTTGCTTTACTATAATAACTGGAACTTAACTGCTCATCACCCTGAAAGATGTGGAGCAAACTCAGTGATCACAGATTAAACATGAGACCACCAAAAAGCAGCCATTTCTGGACTGGTTTCCGTAATCAGAATAGAAATTACATCAGCAATCACATGGCAAAAGAACTAGAAAACACTGAAAAAAACCAAATTTATATGGTAAGTTCCCCAAGACTTTGAATGTCATCTTGAAATGCATCATTGCACACTTAGATTATTGTTATATCTGCAGGCTCCAGTCAAATGAAGGCCCATTTCTTTCAGGTTTTTACTGATTCAAGAAATCAGTATTCTGCTTGTAAATTCATAATCCATACATAATCTAGAGCCATTTGGTTTCAGGCTATTTGGCGTGAAAGTGCTGTTTTATGTTATTGGTCTGCTCCCCCTTGAGCTGGAGTCAGTAAACAGATGGCCAAGGACTTCATGAGAAAATGAACCAGAGCCAAGAAACATATTCAGTGAGGCTTATTCCATCTCTGATTTATTGATCTGGTGCACTGGAAGATGCAGGGACCCTACTGTGACCACTGAAATGAATGTGAATTGTAACATCAAAATCTCCCTCTATTCAAAGTGCATATTTTCCATGCAGCTAAATTAGCTACAAACATATACACAGCACAGGCTGCCTTTCTTCTGAATCTGACCTTCACAGGGCATTCTTTATTAAATAGCTATTGTACATGTAGAAATGTACAACGTAGCCTAACATGAATGGACAACATACCCTAACACAACCTATTCAAGGTTAGTGTTTGCAGAGTTAGAAGATTATTCAGTTGGTTCTAATTTTCTCCCACATTCAGCCTTTGGCTCCCAGCCATTCTAGATATGTAACAGTTTATTAAAAAAAAACAACAACAAAACACACACAAAAACCCCCACAAACCAACGAAAAACCCACAACAACAACAAAAACAACAACAAAACCCACTTTTTACCTTTTTGTCTCAGTAGTGTTCAATGAACCCTAGGCAGACACTAGAACAGGTATGAAAAATACTGAGCTTACAAGTGATTATCTCAGAGACTTGCAAATACGTGAGGCAGGATCCTTACTGCCCTGTGGAGCTCAGCTGCAGAAGGAGGGAACAGGTGAAGTACTTCATTCTCACAGCAGCCTGTCTTATTTATACACTAAAGTTTTGCTGTGGAGTTTTAAGACATACCTTTGAGGCATCCGCATGTTCCTAGGGATTTAAGGAAACTGGATGCAGTAATAAATTCTCTGCTGCTTTAACTCCTTCCAAGTCAACAGAATTAAACCAGCAGAATTTGCTGCCTACAGTTTTTGAGGTCAGCGAGATCCCAGTGTGCTGGTCTCTTACATGACACAGAGCACAGAATATCCTGCCTGCAGAAGAAATTTCTTTTTGTGCTAAACAAGCTACATCTGTCAGCCTGAGTATTCCTGTGCATTTCAGAAGGACATGTACTCCTGATTACAATTCCCAGGCAGTTTTGAATTTGTCATTTTCCTAAGTGAATTATTCTCCTGGTTTATTAATCAGTGTGATTGTTAACGTTTCATTTTACTGCCAATCTTAATTTTAACAGATTCAATAACTGCAGACTCACATCTCAGAAACGGGGTTGGAAGGGACCAGTAATGATTCAGAGTTAAAGTAACAAGCAGTTACAGCGTAGGCTTGCACACAAAGTCTTCGTAGCTGGAGAATGTAACAATTTATACTTACAGAAGGGAAATCATAGCATTCACCTGTATATTGTGTAAAGTTCTTAGGAGGGCTCTGTGGAAAGTGAATTTACCTCATTAGGATAAAGGAAGCCTGTTGTGGTTTAACAAAACCTGGTTTGTGGGGCAGGAAAAATAAAAAAAAAGAAAAGCTGCTCGAAACTTCTATGTCTGGCACAGAGCCAATCGCTGAAGGCTCTGACAGTGGTCAGGTTACCAGCCCAATTAGAGAAGCTGGTAATGCCTCTGTGATGCCATATTAAGACAGGAAAAAGCGTGAGAAGCTCTCTTTCTTCTCCTGAGGAGGGGTGAGGCGGCCGCCGGGACCCATCCCAGCAGGGCCATGGAGTCCATCCCGCCAGGGAGCCGCGTGGCCTGAACCCTCCCAAGGCCAGGACTGCAAGGCCAGGCCCCTCCTGAGGCCGGAGCCGCCAGTGCAGTGCCGGCAGGGACCACACAGCCAGCAGCGAGAGACATGGCAAGCAATTCCCTGATGCAGAGCCCGGACGAGATCAACCTCGCAACTGCAACTTACAGACACCAACTTTCTTCCAAGTCAGAGGAAAGGAAAAGTGAGGACAGGTGAGGAAAACCAACATGATGGCACCGAGGTCAGTGAAAAAAAGAAGAGGGAGGAGGTGCTCCAAGCACCAGAGCTGAGATTCTCCTGCAAGCCATGGTGAGGACTATGATACAAGAGTTTCCCTATAATTCATGAGGTGCATGGGGCATACAGAGATCCAAACACAGCCTGTGAAGAAGCGTACTCGTGCTGGAGCGCGTGGATGCTGAAAAGCTGTAATCTAGTGAGGAACTCGAACAAAGAGAGATGACTCTTGCTTTTAGAGATCAAGGAAGAGATCCTTCGCTTCCAAACTAGAACAGCTCATCCTTAAAAGACTAAACCCCAGAACTAAAATGACCCATTCGAGGCAGTTGTGGGGAGACTGCTTGACCCATGGGGGGGATTTCACATGGCAGCAGGTTTGGGCAGGCTGTTGCTTGTGAACATTGAAACCACGCTAGAAAAGTTTGCAGAGGACTATCTCCCATGGGAAGGATCCCACGGCACAGCAAAAGAAACTCTTTTCCTTAAACATACTGAAGAAACACTTTTAAGAAGTGAAATACTGACCAAAACCCCATGTTTTGTTTCCTTGTGTGGTTGGTGGAAAGAGGGAGGGACTGGGAAAGAAAGGTGTTCCTAAGGTTCACTTTGGTTCTCATTACCGTTTTTACTTTTAATCCTGTTAATAATAAATCTTCTTTATACTGTTTAAATTTTGAACCTGTTTTGCCTTAAAGTGGTTTTTTTGATAATCCGTATCTCAACTCATGAAGTTTTAATTTCCCCTCCTCTGCTTAGCTATAGCAGAGGAAAATGAGTGAATAGTTTTTCATGGATGCCTGGCGCTTAGCCAGCGTCAAACTGTGACAAAGCCATAAAAAGTGTGTGATGAAAAAGTGGGTTTGCAGCAAATAATTCATAAAATAATGGCTGCTGTCATAAAGAGGAGAAATTGCAGGTCTTGACACGTGATTGTTGCTTATTTTATTAAAATGAACATATTTACTTGATAAAGAATGTGCTATTATCATAAAAGATGGATGTTATTATATCTAACCATCAGTATTATTTCAACACCTCAATAAAAAATCTAACACTTTTGTATTTCTCAAGTTTTGTGTAAGACACGTTCAATATCCTGGCAACAACTTGTACAATTTCCTCCTGCTTCTGTAGAGGTGTCATTTTAAATGGGACTTCTAATTAGGTCAAACATGTTAAAAAAGGCTGGATGGAAATGGAAAGGCTGAAACCCTGCCTAAATGAGGACAGCTCTTCTTTGATGTGGTAATTAAGTTTTAGTAGAACTATAGCAATAATTCAGAAGCCTGAAGAGCAGAGACAGAAAATGTTTGAATGGCCAAATGTTTTACTAACATACTGAGCAGAAAGGAAAGAGAGAAGATAATTTATTGGTAGGAAAAAAAAAGACAGAAGGTGAAAGACAAGAAATGAAGAGAGAACAAAATACTGTGAAGGAAAAGGAAAACAATATAAAGGAGGGAGATCCAAGGAGAAAAAACAGAGGTGTGAGAAAAGGAAAAAAAAGAGAAGAGGAGATGAGATCTGGATGGCAAAATGGAAATTAAATTGAGGTGGAAGCATATGACAAGAAAAAAAAGTGAAAAATAAAGTTTATTTTAAAAAGTGTGTGTGTCAGCCACAGCAGCATCTGGAAGGTGAGGAAATTCAAAGCAACAATAGCAGAGTTGACAATTATCTGTTAGAGCAAGGCTCTCAGTACCTCCTATAGGAAAACTAATAAAATGTCCAGATAACCATCTGCGTATGCTCACAGCTTGAGTGCAGGAACTTTTGCCATCCCTTACAATAATACAGTCTAACAGCATCTGCTTGAGGTAGGCATCATTTCTTGTCATTTCTGCACTGAGCAGCCAGTGATATGGGAACACAGTGGATTTTTGCCATTCACATACCACCATGCAATATGTTTTGTTGTTGCCAAGATCAGAACTCTGATCCAATAACTCCCAGGCTTCCAGCTCATGTTCATGCTCCGTAAAAAATCACTTGGAATCATCACAGGACAATAAGAAGATTGCTAGCAGGCAATCTTATCAGCAAAACCATCTAACATAGACAATTTAAAGATTTCTCTCTATGGCACCAGCTACAGCAATCATCTAAGGATAGTGCTGTGTGAAAAATACATAACAAATTAGCAGTATCAAAAGCTTAAAAAGATTGCCAGGCAACCATGAACCTGTTTGCATCATTCAGAGATTGGTTCATGCAAAGGCACTTTATTCTGACTCGGTTGATTACAGCCTTTCTCCATCACCCATACACATTAGGAACTGAAAGTGGGGTTACCACCTGCCTGCTCTATTAGTTGCAAGACAATTCCCGCTTTTCATTCTTTGTCTTGCATACTCTGTGCTGTGCCCGAGAGTGGGAGAAGAGAAGATTCAACAGTGAAGCCTAATTGACATTTCTTTATGATTTCAGCTGGAAAAACTGTTGCACAGAAAGCAGAGAAGTACTCAGTATCCCTGGGATTAGGATATTAGAGAACTAAACCTTTTAAACTAGGCTCTGTGTACATCCTTCTTCCATATCATGATTAGCTATTCTGAAAGAGGACTGACATGAGAAAAATAGAACATCTCTCCATACCAGAATTTCCAACATTAGTTGAAATAGCTTCCTGTTATTATTTTTGTTGCCATTTTTGTTACCATTTTTGTGATGCTTTTGGATTTCGCTCAGTCTCATCACGGTAAATGCTTTTGAAAATTGGCCTGCAAGTTCTGATAAACTTGAATTTCGTACAGGAGCAACCATGTTGTTGGTATGGTGAGACTTTCGACTTGTGCCTCCAGAAGCCTAAGACTACTGGGAAAAGCAACAGTGATCAGCATGGACAAGAAGACAAACCATATCTAGACAGTATCTAGATCTACTCTCTTGGGAGCATAAGATTCACAAGCAATTCATTCTAAAAGAGCTGATGAGCAACCATCAAGAACAGAAAAAACATTTCGAGGCCCCTAGGTAACTTTGATGTCCAGGATAAACAGTTATTAAATTTAAGGCCTTAGTTCTAATCTGGTATTTTGATGTCTGAGAAGAAACAATGAAATTTATAACATCTTAGTTTTCTCTTCTTCCGCCTTGCCCAGCTAGAGGTGGAAATTAGCCCACTGCACATCCAGCACTGTCTTACTGGAAACTAGGAAAATGTAGCATTGAAAAAACTCCCAAGGCTGAGAGGGTGTCTTATTTTTGCATACAAATGTTACATAACTGAAATTAAAATGATTACATATTGAAGGGAAAAGAAGCTTTCAGAATCACATTAGGGATATGACATCATTTGGACAATCTCAAGCCTCAAAACACGGTCCCATCAAGACCCTTCACCTGTGCAGGCTGCATCAAAGCTGCTCATCTCACAAGTTTTGCCTATAAACAGTGAGCTCTGGCCATTTTCAGGGGTTAAGATGAGATGCACTGAGCTGCTGATGATTTTTTTTTTTTTAATTTAGAGGGTCGTTGTGCAGAAATTTTTAAAAATTGGCAACATTAGGCAGGCCAAAGGGGCTGCCAACAGTATTCCACATATATGCCTCTCTACATGGACCAGGGAGATCATTTCACTAATATGCACTGAGGTAAGATACAGTTAAAAGGTTTAAAAATTGGGCTTCTGTAGTATATTCATATTGTTCTTACATTGTTTTGCTTCAAATACTTGTGAGTTTTAATATTTTTCAGTACCATGTGTGTCTATCTATCTATCTATCTAGATATATCTTATATCTTTCTTCACTGACTGAAGAATACTTTTTCATCTGTTGTACTTGAAAAGAAATACACTTCCTAAGAGGAAGGAACAAGAATCACCATGGTAGTAAATTCACTGAAAGAAATTCAGTATACAATTAGTAAATCAATACTAATGATGTTAAAAATGTAGAAAAACATTGTTCACAGTCACATTTTACCTTCTAGCGGAACAATATTTGCTACACCAAAATAAAAGAAAGCAAAGGGAAAACTTATGTAACAAACAACACACAATAATTATTAACTATTGCATTACTGATTACAAGAAAAAAAGACAAAACCTTAGAGAATACATTAATTTTCACTTTTAGTTCTTACAGAAAACAGTCAAATGCGCTTGCATATTTTGTAGAAGAAAAGAGCACCCACAAAGCACTGATTCAAAAATATTTGTTCCTCAAAGTACTGTATGAATTCATTGAGGACCCCAGTCCTACATCCACCCAAATCAGTGCAATGTTGCAGTGATGGCACTGGGAATAGACTGTCCATATGTGGCATCATGCGCTGTACAACACAGATATTGTTCTCAGCCAAGGGACTTTCAAAGTGATCTTGAAGTGCACAGCCTCCAAAGCAAACCACACAGTCCTTTGGTCATGGCTTGGACTGTCCTGAAGGATCCCACTGTACATCCCTACACGCCGCATATGAATTTTAATATTTAGGGCATGTCCAAGAGGCCACTATAAGCACTCTGGGTTTTTTAGAAAAAAATTTGAGGTAGTCTGAAGTGTATTTACCCAAGTTAACAATTAATGGGATGACAGTGGTTCAGAGTCCCAGTAATCACTGAAGCTAAAACACACTTTGTACACACTTCATGAACAGGTCTTGGACTTGTTTTCGTACTCTTGTCCTGGTTCACTGACTACAATGCAAAAGGAACTTTATAGATATCTGGTCTTCAAGTCACTTTTTGATAAGCCTGCTGGGTACTTTTTCAAGATATTACTTTGAAAAAATCACAGAAAATGATAACTTATCTTCAAAATGTTGAACTTCAGTTGATCCTCAGGAAATTAAGCCATTACTCTACAGCACATTGCTGCAAAGAGTAATGTACCTCTATCGTTTTCATTTTGTGCTTTGTGGTATTTGTTATTATTTGGTATTTCTTTTTCTTTTTAAGCACAGATGCTTTTTAAAGCTCACAGACTTTAATAGCATTTTCTTATTAGATAAGACCTGTGAATTGTGATAGGAGTTTTATAAGAGCAGCTAAACAAAATGGTTCTAGCAAATACATTCAGGGTTTCCCAGATCATCACATCTAAAACTGGAAAAATGAAGTCTCAAAAACAGTAGAAAGAAAAATATTGTTCTTTTATATCATATAGTTTTAAATTAACAGAAAATGTTGGGCATACTTCATACACATAAATTAAACCACCACATTTATTTTAAAATAAATGCACCAAATGTTATTATATATGTGTTCTATTATTCTTATGGTCTTCAATAAATCTGAATCTCCCTTTTATTATTTTGTTCTAGATATTCATGAGCTACATATTTAAGAGAATTAACTGCTTTTTATTATCCTCTGCTTCTCTATGGATTGTTGTGGAAAAATACAACCAAACAACAAACACAATCACTGACCTCTGACACCTCACAAGTGAAGGATTTCAAGGAGCTGCTAAAAACTTGGGAAATGTTATTCACATTTCTTCAGTGTGAAAACACAGTTATAGGAAGGTTAAAATGCTGGTTTGCATTTACGCTACAAGATAAAAACAGAACTGGAAAGAAAATGAAGCGTAGTCTTGTCCCCTAAGTGTAACCCTTCTCATCTTCATTGCTCTTGTTAACATCTAATACCCCTACATAACTGGAATTGTATTGGGATATTTACCATAATTACGAGCTACCAGCTTCTTTAGATCAGAGCCTTGACATGTGTTCTGGGCACTGCCTTCTCACAAGATCTGTCCAGCTCACTTTCGGTTTCGGAGAAAACCATCCTTTTGTCACACTAGCAATTTTACCCATTTTGCAGTGGGATATCATTTGTGATCTGCAATGGGCAGTTGAGCTCCATTCATTTTAAAAAATGGAGATAATGAGTTGGTAATAACTGGGCTAGAAGCTGCTGCAATAGATACGGTATTACTCAGAGAAGACAAGAGGCACAGAAGTCAGGCAAGCAGCCCTGGACAGACGTGTTGAGGGAGTACAGGCTCTATTCCCACATCTGCCCCTAGAAAACTCTGTCACTTGACTTCTCTGCATTTCGATTTCTATGAAAGAGAAACAGAGGAGATGACAAAAAAAAAATTTCTAACGTGCTCCAAGGTCTACTGATAAAAAGTGTCCTGTGAGAGCTGAGTATTACAAATATCCATACCTGCACAAAACAAAAAGGATTAAATCAGATTTGTCTCTGGGGTCACACAGCACCAGCCCCTGAACTTTATTGAAGATGTCTGTCATGCTTAAATACTACCATTTTATAGAATACTGAGAGACATCCAATGCAAAAAGAAAAAGAAGGGAAAGGACTTTCTCCAAGTTTTTTACCACTGTAAAAAAACCATTTCCTTCAGCTTAGCCAAAAATGTCCCTTGGTGAAGCTGGTTAAGTGGAGCCCTTTGTCCTTTCCTCGTGCTTCTTTCTGGAGCTTTCCAGTTTTTCAGATCTGCTAAAAATACTGCCAAGAGGATTCAGCCTTCCCATATGAGCCTCAGTAATGCCACATGCAAAACAAAAAACACCTCCTCTTTCTTTCATTCCCATCCACTGTTCATTAACCGCTTTAGCCGTCTACATTGCAGTGTTGCTCCTTATCAGCTCTTCGATGATTTCCACAATGTTTTCACAGCTCCTATTTCTAGCTACAAAGCCTTGAATTCCCTAGAAGAAAACAGGTTTTAGAGTGATCCTTTCCTGCAGTCACCAAGTACCTCACATTTCTAAAAGTGGCTGACCTGCTTTCATTACAAATCACCTACATTTTATTTGTGGTTTACTTCCCGAATGCTGAAAAATTGTTGGCTAGATGCATGGCTGCTATTGACTCCTGAGGAACTTAATTAGAAAAAACATCATTTGATGGCTGACAACTGCTCTTTCTGTTATCTTTTCAGGTATTATAAAACACTCCTCTGCAGTACATGCACTAAAGAGAAAAACATCATTGGGACATCTACAGCATGGCTTCAGTTTTACTTACATTTGGAGGTTCAGACCTCTGTGTGAGATCAAAAGTCCCATTGTGAAAGTATTTTCTCATCCAGATTTTATGGTGGAGATGATTTCAGTTATGTCTAATAGGGAGCTGATGTCTACAGTTTGCTCTTCTCAGAAATGGAGGAAGAAAATGGGGGAAATCTGCTTTAAAGCAGCCCTTGAAAAAATTATTTGGGCTGCCAGGATGAGGACCTACATTCCAGATGAATGAGGACATCTGATCCTGATGATGACTTTTCAGAGCAGATGAGTCTCTATTTGGGTTTTCAACAGTGTTTGAACACAGCAGGTCCTGCTGGGAACCCTGTTGAAACTTTCAGAGCTCAGCTCTTAAAATTTTAATCCATATTGGATCCAAACTTTTTATGAGCTTAGATAAAATAAAGTAAGACCAAAACCATAGAGCAGTGAGGTTTTATTTATTAAAAAAGAAGAGTTTTCATATTTCCATGTCCAGATGTATTGTTGATTTCTCCTGAAAAACCCAGCCCAAATATGCATGGCTTTTCTGAGACTTGTTTTTACGGTAAATCTCCCAACAGCTACATGTTGTTTCTCTCTTCTTACTGCCTTTCTCTCCACAGGGGACCAAAACTAGATCTCTGCTCTTCTCAGAATTTCTCAGTTCTGAAACTTCCAGAAACATGGCATCTTTGATATACTGCAGGCAGGCATACTGAAAGAAAGTTGGTACAATTTCATAAGCCTCACTTCTTCTGTAAAATCCAATAATTAAGAATAAAGAAAAACTGGAAAATATTTGAGAATGAAGACACTGTGAGGATGATCTTAAAAAAATTGTCCTCATTGCTCTGCTTAGCTTTCTCTCCCCATATTTCATGCTTATAAAAAGAAGGTTCTTTGGGGCAAGAACATATCTGCTTTCGTGCTTTACCAAGCTCAGTGGGGAGGAAAATCTGACAACTGAGTACTTTTTAGAATAATTAATTACTTGCATCATCCACTGCTGAAGATTATATGTCCCAGTGCACTAGCCCTCAGCAATACATATGAAAATCTTGGAAGTCTGAGCCCACAGCTAAAGAATAGAAATTCTCAGGAGATATATTTTCAATTAAAGCTTTTTATGTTAATACTTCAGATACTTCAACAATAATTTGCTGAGGCATGCAGGGTATCTCAGTTATAAAGAAAAGAGAGATAAATAATTAATGTGCCCATTTTGATCTTCTAGTTTCCCCAATTTTATTTTCTTTGTATTTTCTAGAAAATTTAACTGGCAAACAAATCAACAATAAGTCAGCAGCTGCTGTGAAGTTTCCTTAGTTACAAGAACAATCATGTAAAGCAAAATAATTCCACTCTGCGCTGTTATGCAGGCCAGTACAAACAATTCAGCCAACTAATAGCAAGCTTTTCTTTCCCTAAATAATCTTTGGCATGTTTCAGTGCATCTCCATGAAAGAATGATTATTGCCAATAATTGGTAAATATTTGTAGTGCAGCAATGTCTCTCTAACCCAGATGAGACCCTAAGCCCTTTATGAGAGTCCCTGTACACACAAATTGCAAAGATGGTCCCAGCTCAGAAGGCTTTCAAATTAAATCAGTAAAACAGACAAACACCAGGAGAAAAGCAGTACTATTTTGTCCTATTTTGCATGTGGGTTACTAAAGCCTATGAAATCCATAGAAATGTGTAGAATCATAGAACCCAACCCCATGACTTGGGTTGGAAGGGACCTTAAAGATCATCTAGTTCCAATCCCCTTGCCATGGGCAGGGACAGCTTCCAGGTTGCTTAAAACCCTATCCAGCCTGGCCTTGAACATTTCCAGGGATGGGGCATCCATAATTTCTCTGGGCAACTTGTTCCTGTGTCTTATCACCCTCTGAGAAAGGAATTTCTTCCTGATATTTAATCCAAACGTACTCTCTTTCGGTTTAAACCATTACCCCTTACCCTATCACTACATGCCCTCGTGCAAAGTCCTTTTTCAGCTTTCCTGTAGGTTCCTTTTGGTTCTGGAAGGCTAAATTAACTACCGATGGTAAATTACACAGGCAAATCTGTGTTTTTACATGAAGACCCTGCTAAAAGAGGAGAAAACTCAACCACACCACATGGAGTGCACTGCCATTGATGTGAGCACGTCCTTTCTTAGCAATTTTGGAAATTTACAGTTTCTTTGTGGAACTGTAGAGAGCAGTTTGAGGGTGGCCACACACTTTACCATGGTGTAGCATGAGGTGTTTAGAGGACTTTACAAAGAACACAGGAGTCTCCTTACCTTCCCAGACCCACTTTAGACCACAGAGGAGACTATTAGGATGTGCATGCTGAAACTGAGTGCCTTTTCACTCAGCAGAGAGGAAAAAAAGCCTTGCTAACTTTTTATATTTCCACAGTATTTCAGTTTTATTTTAAGTTTAGGACTGAAATCAGTAATGCCAAGGACATAAATGCCAAGGCTCTTCCCAGTATATGCTGCCAAATTTTATCTGCAAGGAGATGGGCACGACATCCTCCAGGGCACACAACTGCACTGAGACTTACAGCCACACTTGGAGCTAAATTCTGAGAAAGCACTTAGACATTTGAAGTGTTCTCTAACCTCAACCAAATCTTAAGAGAGTTGTCAGTAAATAAGCTGAATATGAAGGTAGGCACAGAAAATCACTGAGTATCTGCCCTTCCTGCACTGTTCAAAAACCTAACATAACACAATGTCCCTTTCTTTAAGAGAAATGTCTGGATGCTTGCTGTGGAGGGCATAGTCTGACAACCAATATTGCATTGCTTATAAAGCAAACAGCAAGCAGAAATCTTGGGACTTTGTATTACTTTTTATTTGGTTTTTTAATAGAAAACATATAATGACTTCTACTTGTGAAGAAATGCAAAAATATCATATTTTACGTTAAGTACTTACTTATAGATTACTAATGAAAGTATACTTTGGAGTTTTTCAGAGTCATTTACGTACTTCTAAAATCATACTTGCATTTGCAATAAAAAAAATTGAATAAATGTTAAAAAATCTGCAATACACAATAGGCTTTTTCTCTAGAAATGAAACAGCCTGTACGTGGCAGGGCCATAGACATCAGCTAGGTCCATGTGACCTAAGAACAGACTGGCTCCATCTGAAATTGAGGCCATGGGAGAGAAGAACTGTGAACTCCCAATTCCTGCTTCCACTGTGCAGAAATGGGAATTCATAGCTCTCAGTTCAGCACAGCAAGTAGTTTCTGACCATGGATGGGAGATGCAAACTGCTCAAGAGACTTCCTCAGCTACTTTCCCCTTCTCTTCTTCCTACCAAGTTTGTATCCTTTCAGAACTAGAAGACTAAATATTCATATAATAAGCATTCAAATGTGACAGAGAGCAAATCATCTGTAGCAACAGAGGCACACAGCTGGGAGAAGAATATACCTTGCTCCTTTAGTCGAACCTTTCAGACCTATCAATGGAGGGCTCCTATGTCCAATATTGGGGGAATCAATTACTGCCAGACCTTGACAGTTACCTTGAAACATGAGCTATTCTTGCATGACTAAACTGCCTTCTCCTGTTCTATGTTTGAATGATTCAGGTTTTCCACTGGTTCACATAAGACATGATTTTAGCTCTAGTCCCCATTTATTTTCCTTGGGTTGAGGGTGCAGACACAATGAGCCATTTGCTGTACCAATACTAGCAAGTACCAAGTGTGCATCAAAGAGGGTGTCCGTGGAGGTTTTCCAGTGCTTTTAGCTTACAAATCTCCTAGTACTCCAACTCTGGACCTTAACTAGGCAGTATTTGTCAGCTATTTTGTGGCACAAACAAATAGGGCCTCTGATGAAACTAAAGCAAGGTTTAAATTCAGCCCTCCAGAGATATGTGCTTACCCCAGTAACACTTCACCCACCATTCCTTGTCATGGACCCCTTTCAAATTTCTGTATTTTAACCTGATTCATGTTTCTTTCCTTTCTCTGTCTTCTTTTATTCTATTATAGTGGTCTATGGGATGCAGTCTGAGTTCCAAGCAAGTACACCTCAGTTTGGAAAGGCTGTCAAATAATTGGCTTCATTGTGATAGACTGAACTGTTTAGGGATAATGACTCAAAACACTCCCTTATTTGTGGAGAGCCAGGGTGCTTTGTTGAAATGGAGGCAGTGAGCTTCTGATCTGATAAAGCAGACAGTGGATGATGGGCTATGAGTGAGATAGGAGGCAGATCCTGTGGTGCCTCTTCTTGTGCTGATTTGCCGCCCCTTGCACAAGCCACTGGGTTGTGGGGTTCCCCCTCCTCTCCCCAGGGAAGTACCAGGACACGGGGGTGTGGCCTAAGGTGGTTCATCTCCACTGATGGACCACAATGGGCCACAAAGAGCTGGTGTGATGGGCAGCTGTGTTGCATTGGAAGCTATCTAGGACATGATCCACAACACCACATCATCCAGTGTGAAGCTCCCTGCTCCAGGTGAGGTACCTGGGCTTTCCCACCTGAATCAGAGTGAATATAAACTCAGTGGATGTTGTGTTCCTTGGATTTTCCCAGGGATTTTTCTCCACCACCTTTCAAGTCTTCCCCACCTGGCAGATCTGGTCTGTGACCACCACTTTGACCAAGACTGCACAGCAACCAAGTCTTGCCATGGTAATTACCACACATGTGGCTGTGGACTGTTGTCTACATGCACACAAGACATGGTAAGTCATGCCTCCTGAGTGGTTGTATCAAAAGGTCTTTTTACAGTTGTGTGTGGGTTAAAAAAATTACCTGCTGCTTAAGAAGAACAAATTTTTGAATTTGTATAATTTTGTCTTACCCTAATTGTAACTTTGCAAATTGTTGTCAGCTACAACGAACATCCTTGCTCTAACAGACCTCTGAATTCTTGGATGTTTCAATTAATTGCTTCTGTCTCATCCAAGTAATCTCCATTACCTATTAGTTCTTCTTAGAAATTAAATGAAAATGTATTTCCTAGCAATTGTAACAGTAAGGTGATACATATGAGAGGCAATTTACCTTTCACAAAGATCTAAGCACAGGACAGAAAGCTTTGGAACTCTTTTGATTGACTTGTTCCTCCAGGATAAAGAATAACAACCACAAGAAAAAGCTGTGACTTTAAAGGTGTAAAAAAGGGTTTGAACTCACAAAAATGCAAGAAGAAAGTTGGATTAAAATAGATACACTTTCTTCAAAATTCCTATGTGCCATTCACAGTGATATATTTCACAGAAACCCTTTTGCAACTTAGCAATCCCAGCAGGAGCTTCTTTCACACATGGACAAGAAGTGCCCATTGGCAGCTTGGTGGCTGACCAACACCTCTAGTTCATTAACAGGTGACCGCTAAAACAGCTTCAACATTGCAAACACTATTGCCTTATTACTGTTACCACTATTACTTATCAAGTAATGGTCCTTTGCTGATCTGTCCAATTTCTTCCTCCTCCCTCCAAGTTTGAAATTGTTTGGACACAAGAAAATTTTTGCTCCATGGTGAATTTAGGCACCAGTCTGTCCTGAAGCACAGGCAGAGGGATTCATGCAGTTCTTTCTGCTGCTGAAAAAAAACCCAGGCAATCTTTCTTTTGTGCTGTTACTTCTTAAATGTTTTTCAGTGCTCTTCAGTACAAACCCCAGGAGAAGTGATAAAACTCCACTGACTGATTCTTTTTATATATGCTAGAAACTTGTGCCCCTAGCCAGAAAACTGCTTGCAGGAGAAACATGTTATTAAAACTTGCAAAGACAGTCCAAAAAGAAGTAAAACCCCTTGTGTAAACCTATGCTGGAGAGTCTTCTAGAAACAACAACTCCAGTCAAGTCCAAGAAGGAACTTGGCAGAGTGCTTGTCTTTCATGACAGCTGTTGCGGCATCTGGCTGGCTCAGGTCATCAAAGTGTTGCTCCCTCTTGGAAGATGGATGGTGGTCAGCAATATTCAGTGTGTAAGACCCAGCAAATGTAAAATTGCAATCAATTTTAATTACACTGGTAATTGCATATTAGTACATATTACTACATATTACATCAAATATGCAAATGATTCCAAGAAATCAGGTGTGGTTCCAACACCATAACTGCATCAGTTCCAGCAAATTAAATGTTCATGGGACTTTTCCTTGGCCCTGGAGCAGGCTACAGCCAGTTTACCACTCCCCTGGCCTCCACAATGACCGAGTGTCAGACAGGCAGCCTGCTGAAAATCACCCCCAGCCCACACTAAATCTAGACCTGGCTAAAACTGTGCAAGTCAGCCCTGGCCAAAATGGTAATGACTGTGCCCAGCAGGATGGGTAATTACAGGTGCTGGAGCCTGTGGCCTGACTCTGATTTAATATTATCAGTGTAGACAGCAAGCCTCAGGAGCCAGAATAGCACCAAGAAGTTTCTTCTCACTTCCCAAGTGCGGTGTTGGTGGGTTGTGACCTGGTAGCATTCTCCATCAGTCAGACGTCTACAGAACTGTATTATAGCTGACATGGCTGCTTCTGCATTTCTGTCCCTTTTCTAGAACAAACCCTACTATTTTAAGATGGCTATGTACTCTTAATCTCATCCAACCCAATCACGTCCAGTCCAGTCTAGTCCAATGCCATTCAGTCCAATTCAACCCTTTCTGAGCTATTTTAAGTACAAAAGAGCAAAGTTTGGATTCTCTGCCCTTTCTCCCTGAGATTTATATTCTGAATTCTAGAGATGGATGTAGAAATGAATGCATGATGGAATAACTTAGAGCTTCCTACCACATAAAAAAATTGCATCAGTTTAAACTACATAAATGACAGGAGTTTATACTTCCCTGACGACTCTTGAAATCAGTAGGCTAAATTGAGAAGGACTTTGGCAAACGGAGCCCAACGAGCCTGTCTAAGGAGTCTAAACATGAGTTTTAAATATGGGTCTTAAAATCAGTCAGGATTTCATTTTTCATCATTTGACAAGCAGAGAAGGTGGAAAAAGCAGGAAGGAGAGTGTAAGATAAGGCGAGCACTGTTGCACTAGATTTCCACTCTGATCCATGGGAAGAGACAGGTACCCTCAGATTTACAACACTTTGTATAGCAAGGCTTCTGTACCCAATGCATTTATTTTGTTTTTTATTTTCAGAGAGGTATGGTGCAGTTAACATGATGTTGCAAGATAGGAGACACAAGTAATTGTGTATTGATAGTGTTTTTTCAGGGAGGGGATGTATAAAAAGAGGTGCCTCCCCACAAGAAGCTGTTTGCCCATGCTGCACTGAACAAGTCAAATCCTAATGAGCTATCCTGTAAAAAACATTGTTCCGGGGTAGAGGGAGGAGCAGGAAGCAGTGACTGCCCTAGGACCATGTGGAAAGTGCTGCCACACTGTGCTGTTTGACGAATTCACAACACTGTTCCCTGCAAGATGACATCAGCCCTCTTGCAATTATTAACCTTTTCAGCCCCGGGTCAGTGAGGCTGCAGGGCAGGTTTGCCATCCATCAGAGCTGATGGTGCTCCTTGCCTGGTTCTGCTGCACTCTCCACTCCCACCCAAGTTATGCTCAGCAGGGTTGCCACCATCCCTCACCTTCACAGCTTGCAGCAGAAGACCCAGATGCAGGAGGTGAGGGAGATGTGACAAAGGCACAGCAGGCTCACTTTACCTGGATCAGCTTCACACGGCAGCACACATGAGCATGCGAGATAAGCAGTGTAGACCACAGCATTGAAATCATATTGCCAGCACTAATTCAAATGGACAGCCTATCTCCCACACAGACGGCACCATTTGAGGGCAATGCCAATGCTTGCCCATTTGAAAGAAATGTGAAATTGCCCTAGTTTCAAGTGAATTCTTTTAGGACAGGTGATTCTACTTCTCAGCAGGCAGGGGCTGCCTGATTTGTTACTCATTTAGGTGACATTTATGTTCTAATAACGCTCAGAAAGCCTGACCAGAACCAAGGCTGAAATCGTGCAAGCAAAGGCTGGGAGGGTGCCAGCTCAGTTAATGGTTACTCCTGCCCTTCAAAACTTTTATTAATCTTTTTTTTTTTTTTTTTTTACTGGAAGGCAGCAATTCTATTCTTAGCAACATCCCTATTCTGTGCATGGTTCATCACCATGCCACCTGGAATTAATATTTACCTTATTCTTAGCCTCAGTTAAGATGAGCAAGTGTCTTCTGGTCAAGTGACCCAAGAGGGCCCGAAACATGAAACAGTCACTTTTGCTTCTCAACTTTTCCCTGAAACATAGGACATGAAGCCAAGGTGGGCTCTGTGAAATCCACAAGCTAGGAAAGAGAGGTGAGTGTCCCCATGCTGGTCTCTGTCCACAACAGAAAACCAGCATTTCTGTTGTCCTGATGCTCAGGATGGCACAGAGGAAGGCAGAGGCAGACAGCTGGAGATTTCTGAGCAAGTTAGAGCTATATTAGCTTTCCTACCAAATAATTCACATTTTCAAAAGGTTCCAAGCCAATTGATGGTTCCACATTGCAGTCACTGTCAGAAACTGAAATGGTTAATGGCTTAATCATTGTTAAGATCACCAAAAGCCTTTTGTCCACTGTAGCAAACTGCAAAGAAACAACTGCTCATCTACTGAAGCCCACCCCTTCCTGAATATGCCTCCTAATTTGGATGGCAAAAGAATCTTGAGATAAGATAAGGTGGTACTATTGTCCAAATATTCTAGGTCAAAGGAGAGGAATGTATCCACAAGTGTAAGAGGCTGAACTGCTAGCATTTGACCACCTGCAGTACCCCCTCAGGTGCTGTAAGAGACTGGTGTTAATGGACCAGTACGTGGACTCTTTCCTTCCACCACTTGATGGATACAGTCTGCAACCACTGAGACCAGAAGAGGAGCAACAGGGTGTCATCAGAATCTACAGAGTGGTGATACCTTTTTTCTACTTAATATGTTTCTTTGTCATTCTTTCTCTCCCCCTCCCCACCCTTTCCTCTCTCTCTTTCTCTCCCCCTCATTTACTGTTAAATAAAATCTGTACTATTGACTTGGGCATATGGTGTCATTTGCCTTAATTCAGACAGAGGTATCTCTCTAATAATTTTAATAATTGGATCATTATGGTCACTCCTGTGAGTCACAAGATATTTTCGCAGGAGGACACCCGAAAGGCTGGGTAGCACCCGAGTCAGCCATGCACTCCAAAAAGCACATGGCCTGTTGCTTGTATGAAGAGGGCAAATGCTCATATGAGAAAAATATCTTCCAAATTTTGAGAAGGGGTGGCTTGGAAGAAGGACCAAGTGGATCACAGGAGTAACATATCATGCGGATGTCACCGTGGGAATCTTCTGTAGATCTTCTAGCCAGGACAATGACGCCAATGAATTATTCTTTGAGGAACCAAGGGACACTTCCAAGTCAACTGCCCTTGTCCTAATGGGGGACTCCAGCTTGGCAGAAATTAGCTGGGAGCACCACACAGCTGGTACAGCACAGGCCAGAAGATTCCTAAAATACCTGGATGACAACTTTATGGAACAGGTCCTAAGGGACCCAACTCAGAAAGATGCCCTCCTTTATCTGCTTGTCAACAGAGTGGATCTCATGAGTGAAGTGGAGATAGGTGGCCATTTTGGCCACAGTGACCACGAAGTGATCGAGTTTAAAATCCCTGTTGACAGGAGGAAAAGTGCCGGCAAAACCTCAACTCTGGACATGAAGAGAGCGGAATTCAGGCTGCTCAGGGAATTAGTAAGTAAAATCCCCTGGGAAAATATTTTTGCAGGTGCTGGAGTCCCTCAGTGCTGGTCACTTTTTAAACATCACCTCCTAAGGACACAGGAGCAGCAATTCCCAAATGTCAGAAGTCAAGCAGGCAAGGCAGTAGGCTGGCTTGGCTGAAGAGAATTCTTCCCTTGGAAATAAGGCAAAAAAGGAAGGTGTATGCCCTGTGGAAGCAAGGTCAGGTTTCATGGAAAGAATACAGAGATACTGCTTGCCACTGTAGGGAGAAAATTCTTATGGCCAAAGCTCAACAGGAGTTGAAGCTGACCAGAAACATGGGGGACAATAATTTTTTCATATGTATTAATGGCAGTGTAAAAATAACAGTAGGCAGTGTAAAAATAACAATATCCCACTACAGGATGAGGGTGGTCACCTCACGAACAGGGACAAGGACAAGGTCAGAGGTGTTTAACACATTCTTTTTGTCCATCTTCAACATGGCTGACAGACCAAAAGGATCTCAGTGCCCTGAGCTGGAGGACCATGACTGCGAGAATGTTCAAGTCCCAGTGGACCCTGAAAATACACAGGATCTGCTGCTCCAGCTGGATCCCTACAAATCTATGCAGCCTGATGGTATTCATCCAAGAGTCCTCAAAGAACTAGTTGATATTATCACAAAACCTCTGTCGATGATTTTTGAATGGTCTTGGGAATCTGGATAGGTCCCAGCTGACTGGAAGCTGGCAAACATCCTGATTTTCAAGAAGGGCAAGAAGTAGGACCCCAGAAACTACAGGCCTGTCAGTCTCACTTCAGTTCCTGGTAAAGTTATGGAGAAGATTATTCTGGGAGGTATTGAAAAACACCTGAAAGACAAAGCAGTCATCGGTCACAGCCAGCATGGCTTCATGGGAGGAAAGTCCTGCTTATCTAACCTGATTTCCTTTTATGAGAAGATAACCCATCTAATTAATCAAGGGAAGCCAGCTGATGTAATCTTTTCAGATTTCAGTAAAGTTTTCAGTACTGTCTCTCACAGTATCCTTCTGGACAAAATGCCCAGCATTCAGCTGGATGAACACATCATGGGATGAGTGAGCAACTGGCTCATGGGTCAGGCACAAAGGGTGACAGTGAATGGGGTGACATCAGGCTGGCACCCTGTCACTAACAGGGTTCTGCAGGGCTCCATCTGAGGCCCAGTGCTCTTCTAGATCTTCGTAAATTACTTGGGCACAGGACTCGAAGAGATACTAAGCAAGTTCGTAGACGACACAAAACTGGGAGGAGCTGTTGACTCCTTTGAAGACAGAAAGGCCCTGCAAAGAGACCTCGACAAACCAGAGGACTGGGCAATCACCAGCCACATGAAGTTTGAAAAAGGGAAAGTGATGGATTCAGTACCTCAGTAACCCTGGACATACAGACAGACTGGGGAATGAGATGCTGGAGAGCAGTGCTGTGGAAAGGGTCCTGGGGGTCCTGGTTGATGGCAAGCTGAACATGAGTCAGCAGTGCCTTGGCAGCCAGGAGGGCCAGGTGTGTCCTGAGGGGCATCAGGCACAGCATCACCAGCCAGGCAAGGGAGGGGATCGTCCTGCTCTGCTCTGCTCTGCTCTGCACTGGGGCAGCCTCACCTCGAGTGCTGGGGGCAGTTTTGGGTGCCACAATATAAGAAAGACATTAAACTATTGGAGAGTGTCCAAAGGAGGGCAACAAGGATGGTGAAGGGACTTGAGGGGAAGCCGTATGAGGAGTGGCTGAGGTCACTTGGTCTGTTCAGCCTGGAGAAGAGGAGACTGCGGAGAGACCTCATTGCAGTTACAACTTCCTTAGGAGGAGGAGAGGAGGGGCAGGAACTGATCTCTTCCCTGTGGTGACCAGTGACAGGACCTGAGGGAATGGCCTGAAGTTGTGTCAGGGGAGGTTTAGGTTGGATATTAGAAAAAGGTTCTTCACCCAGAAGGGGGCTGGGCACTGGAACAAGCTCCCCAGGGAAGTGGTTACAGCACCAAGCCTGACAGAGCTTAAGAAGCATTTGAACAATGCTCTCAGGCATTGGTGTGACTCTTGGGGATGGTCCTGTGCAGGGCCAGGAGTTGGACTTGATGATTCTTGTGGGTCGCTCCCAGCTCAGCTCATTCTGTGCTTCTGTGATTCTACGTTTAGCTACCTGCATCTTCTGGTTCGCTAGTTCCTTTTCAGTCTGTATCATATGAAAACAGTTATTTCTTCATAATAAACCATGACCCAAGCTAAAAATACCTTTGTAATTTGATAAATGAATTGACACAGTGAATGACTGTCACTTCCTAGTATAAATGATGAGACCTAGAAGGGCACAAAACCTAACATGATAAAAAAGACAGTATTTTTATTTTCACTTAGCTGTAATTCACATTTGGAGCAACTGAGTGCATTGCCTTCTGGGACATCTGAGATGAGAAAAATTATGACAAACTGAATACACTAAATAATAACCACAAAACCAGTGAAAATAAAAGCATTAAATAGATTTTTACAGTTAATTACTAGTGGTCAGGGCAAAAAAATACTTGTACTTCTAAGAAACCAGTAAACACATGAAAAAGAATTCATAATGTTGTCAGATCATATTTAGTTGCTTAGTGACAATGTGATATGACCTGATGGATCACTAAGCAACATACTGCCATTCATCAAAATAAATGTCCCGCATTTCCATGAATGTATATCTTCCTCACACACAACTGTAAATGTGGATGCATAAACGTGACACAAACATTTTTGTGTCTCAGGAAAAACAGGAGCTCTTTTTATTTCTTTCCTGTTTTAAATGAGAAGGACAAATAATATTGACGTCAAGGTTGGTAGCAAGGTCTACTGTGTAAAACGGTGCCCATGAATCAATACAAAGGCGTTAACGGCTACAGGGACAGCAAAAATATAGCAAGCTGACATTTAAGAGAGAACTGTCTTTGTAATTAAACTGCTGATGTGCAAACCTACAACAGAAAAAGTGATCACAGTAATAAGCCCTAAACAAAGACTGAGAATCAGAACAAACACGTCAATACCTACAGGCAGGGAGTACATTAGAAGTGATTGTCACTGCCAGTAATCAGTGCCTGAAAATGCTGTAGTTGTCAAAGGGGCTCTGCTTTTGGTGGCTGGGGTTGCTTATCTGTCTGTTCAGAGCTCTCCTGTGTAACAACTTTCCACACTCCAGATGTAGGCAGCAGTCCAGCTGAACAGACTTTAAAAAAGATAAATTAGTACAAATGTCAGCTAAAATAGGTGAATACCAAAGAAGGAGTCTCAGCTGTGTTTATACGAGAGTTTGAGCTTGGCCCAAAGTCTCTCTGTGTCTGAGGAGATTGGACAGAATATCCGCATTGCTGGAAAGTACCCGCTGTGTACAGGAATCTGTGCCCAAAGGGCATGGAGTTATTTATCCTACTTGCTTGAATCACGGTATTAAGGATGATATACGAATTCAAGGTCAAAGTAGCCCACTGCTACCAGACTGATTTTTTTACTCCTTTGTTAAAAACCCTCTTCTTTACCAGTGTGGAAGATGAGCTTTTTTAAAATATCATCTCCGTGATTTTATGCATTTTAACTCTCACTATGTCTAAACCTCTCCATAACTTTTAACATCAGTCCTCTGAAGACAGGCCTGGGAAAACACACAAAAAATAACGGGGGCCTTACATCCTGTTTTTAAAAGCAGAAGCACAATTACTACACCTCCCTCCCCCACCCTGGAAATGTGAAGAGTTAACTTCACAGCGGTGTGGGTAAAACCAGCTGTGCTCACTCTGATCAGCTCTCACCAGAGCTGCCTCTTTTTTCCATCTCCTTTGCTGTTTGGCAAGGTACACCTCTAGCTGTCCCTTTAGGATAAGCTGGAACCACAAACATGAAAATCTGCAGTTCTTGCCGCCAAGGAGCTCTGCATAGAAGAGCCTGAAGCCCACATTTAACAAGCACAATGGTGCATATATGGACCACACTTTGTGCTGCACCTTAGACTGCAGTCCAAAAAGCAATCAAGTATCCCCTCGGCCACCTCTAGAGCTGAATGTGCCATGTCATTCCTCATGGGAGGCAAAGAGGTTGAGCAGGAAACGCCATGTAGTTGACATGAAAATAAGAGTTTTAAACTGAAGTGTCCTTCACTGCAGTCTCTCCAGCTAATTTAGATCAGGTTGGTGTGAATGACAGAGGAAACCTACTATTATTTTTTCTCCTGACAGTACAAGGGTTCTAAAAATTACATGCCTCTAATCCCTCATTAGCTGGTGTTTTAAATTCCCAGGCTGTGTAGCTTGTGCTCAAGGAGAAAGTGACAAGAGAAGAGTTATAATCCCTGTGGCAAGAGCTGTCACCAAATACCTGCTGGGTGATAAATCCACTAGGTTTTTCAACTAGCTTTTTCTTCATGCTTAAACTTCAGGGATGCACTCAAAATACAGAAAAATAAATGAAAATGACACCCAATCTAAAATTCATGACATGTAGCATGACCTGTTTATACCAGCTGATATGTGATGAGTTCAATCTTTAAAAGACCCTTCACATTATAGACTAGAAAAAGCACAGATTGACAAGCTATATATATTCCTAAATTGTTTTTCTATCATTTTCTCAGAAAATGTAGCCTGCAGCACTGTAGCTGGCTTGGAAACTGACCTTCCCCCGTAACAGCCACTAAGACAAAGCTCTCTATGAAGATTTCCAACACGTTAAAATGAAACTAATAAATGAGGCATCATATTGAATAACACTCTCAAATTATTTGAATTCAATATTCAACAGAACCAACTTGAGCTAACAATAGGCAGGCCAATTGCAAATGATTGCATTTTGCAAATGAACAAGCGCAGATAAAAAGCAAAGATAACATCACTGAAAACATTTTAGCTGATAATCACTATGTAGTTTGCTGTATTTCGTTTTGTACTGCATTTGTCACACATTTAGTAAAAGCCATGGTGCCATAAGCAACATGACACTTACCCACTGTGCACATTGTCAGCATGCAAACAGTGTGGTATAATCCCAGGATGATGCTAGAAGAAACACTTATTAGGCATCAAATCAAAATCCTCTCAATTCGGGGAAAAATTGGTAAGGAGCTTGTGTGGTTTTCAGGTGTAAGCACAGAAGAGCTGAGGTTGGAAGGAACCTCTGGAGGTCACCCAATCGACCCACCTTGCTCAAGCAGAGCCACCTAGAGCCAGTTGCCCAGGATCAAATGTGAACAGTAGGCATGCTTCAGTGGAGAATACAAAACATTGCATACCCAAACATACATTTATCTACCATACAGATGCAGGTCAGGTAGTGACGGGGTCAGCTTTCTCAGGCTGTGATATCATCTGCTTTTGACCTCGTTTGAGCAGCCAGCCCTTGGGGGAGCAGGGAAAGTTAATCACCTGTATGGGCTGATGTTCTCCCTTGTTGCTTTACATGACAAGAAAGATATCAGATATCAGTGACTTCGTTTTCTTGATGAAATGATCTTATCACCAGGCGCTGAACAGTTCAAGTTTTCACATGGACTACTATCCCACCCGCATATCCCCCAATCTTGTTACTGTCAGCTTGGATTGGAAACCCCAAACTCAGGGATTTTCAAGGTCACAGAGGATTTTGCAGCCACTGTGCAAGATCTGGATAACAAATAGATTCAAGCCTTTACACTTCACATGCTACAATTTGAAATACCTTACAGTTATGATAGATGAAGCTTTGCTAACTGATGCATCATCCCTGTAGGAATCAATGGCAACACCTAATAGTTATAGAGTACCTTGTGTCATGTGGTCTTTAAGCTCTCTAAAAGGCAGAACGCAAAAACATAATAACATTAGAAGTGCTCAGGAACCCTATTTTGGAGAGTTTTTCTGTCCTCAAATTAGTCAATTATCTCCCAGAAAAAATATTTTATTTTTATATAGCTTTATGACTATTACAAATAAGTATTTTCGTTTCTGCTGTTTCACAGGGTCTCACACCTCCCAGTAGCATGAGGAAACAACATAGACAGATCTCGAAATCTGTTGATACTGACTGCTGTTGATGCCTTCAGGTGGCCACCTAAAAACAGAGGCTAGACAAAAATAAGAGAATGAAAGCAGGTATTTATTTGAAGTGCCTTCAAAGGTACAGCCTGGGCAGTCAAAAGGCTACTCCCAAAATGGACCCTGGGTCACAGGTTCTTCACCCTTTTATAAGTTTGGTCCATTTGCATATCAGGGTTAATTCTCCAATTATAACTTCAGTTAATTATGTAATTACCCCAAGTTTGCCCCTCCTTTTCAAAGGCTTTTAGTTTACACATTTTGGGGCCTGAGACAATCTAGGTATCCTTGGAGAGCAAACCTAGAGAGGGTTTGTTATGTCTAACCAGCATGAGAGAACAGTAGGCAACAGGCCACACGAAACTTCAGAGTTACACATTAGGCAGTACAGGATTTGAAAAATATAAAAGTTAAAACCTAAGGCATCACTGTCAATAGGGTAGGCACCACCCTCTGACAAAAAGAAAACCAAGTTTCACGGCATCTCTCCTTGCAGCTTCTAGGCTCCTGAAGAATTCATCACAAAAGGAAAACAAGAGTCTCTAGTGAATTGTGCTGTGTGGAAGGCTGACTGCTGTTATGGTCAGTGAATAGCGAGTACATTAGCAAGGAAAAATGTATACTGTCAGTGAGACAGTGCCTGAGAATTTCCCAGCAGGATTACTCCATCACAACAATACTACAGATGGTATGAAAATTTCAATATAGGAAAGGCTCTGAGGGAGATACACACACATATATATATAAAATATATTCTATCATTATGGTATGATTGCATTATTAGATTATTCTATATACATTAGCACAGTTCATGAGCCATTACATTGAAATCAGAATGTTCATGAAGTAGGGTGTTACTGAGTAATTTCCATTCCTAAGTACAGAATGCATACCAGGGAAATGCACTGAATATATCAACAAGAGCAGCGAGCTACACTAACCAACTTGGTTTTACCAAATAAACATCAAAGAAGCAAATATAATGTTGCTCATGAAGCAGTTTCCTCTCCTTGTCTGAACATGCGTCTTTCCTTTGCTTGAATACTAGCCTCTGGAGTCCACAGAAATACTTTGGTGGGTGTTGCACTGAATAGATCACCTTTTTTTTAGAGTAAAGAGAACTAACAGATGCATTGATATCAAGTCTATAGTCACAGATTTGAATGAAAGCTGCAGTTTCCCGCAGCTGATTGTTTATTGCATTAATTTTGGTTACACAACCAGAAACAGAGCCTTCTTCACAGGTCACTGGAAAATGAGGTTCTTCACAAGCCTTTTTCACTCCACTAAGTAAAATGACCACCAAAAAGATGGGCTAGGATTCATCTGCGCCACGACTATGTCTGAGACAGTCACCCCGTGCTCTGTTTGAAGTCAATTCTGAGGGACAGGCACTTTCAGAAGATAATTCAGTGGATGTGATTTATGTGCCTGCCTTAGGATGATGTTCATTTTCTCCTGCTGTCTGGAGGATGCACACTTCTATCTTTTTACTGTAAAGTAAGTGGCTAAGGTCTATTGCAAGACTGTTTGGTTAGTAAATACTGTGGTGACTAGCAATGATTGACAGCATAGCTTGCAGTTCGTGAATAGTTACCCTGTGGCACACTGCAGATTCCCAAAGGACCTTAGCACAATCCAAAATCCTCACAGCTGGGCAGGACCAAAGTAGTCAGCCCCTCTCCCAGTGGGAAAGGGAAGTGTCTCCCATAGATCCAAAGTATACTGACAAACAATGCTGATTGATTTGCAGAAAGGTTAAACAGGACACTCTTCCTCAGGAACATCACAGCAGAGGACAAAGGTCAGATCTTTTTGACAAAAAATGTGCCTCTCTAGAAGGGAATGCAAGTTGCTTTACCCAGTCAGGAATGATCATCAGCAAACACAAAGTGTGAAACCATTAATTACCCCACAGTCATCCTGCTGGAGTGATCTTAGGTATAGTGCAGAGCAAGAGCTGGACGTGACTCAGCGATGTCCTTTCTGTAGCAAAAAAGACATCACCGGGCTCAATTATAAAAACAGAACTGTAGCTTGAAGATGCAGAAGGTCATGGGCACTGCAGTTCAGGAGGAGGTGAACAGGCAGAGCACTAGGAATGGTCAGAGATCTATAAATCATCTCATATGAAGTAAAACTGAATGCAGTGGGATTTCTTAGCCTAAAGAGAAGGCTGAGAGAAATAAAATAAAGCTCTTGAGTATGTAAAAGGGTGCTGCAATGTGAAAAAGAACAATCTTTTATCCATATCTGCATTGGGCTGGACAAATTAAAATAAATTGACTTACCTTCCAGGATAGAAAATCCATGGAACAGCTGAGGGAAAACTATGTAGCAGAAAGAATGGTACAAGAGTAAAATATAGGAAAGACTCTAACACCAGAGATTTTCATGAGTATGTCAGACCCAGACATGGCAGCAGCATAGGAGAAGGTCGGAAGAAATAACCACCTGCCTCACAGCTCCTTTACAGGCTTCCCCAGTGCTCGGATCCTGTGGTCCCTATCACAGACAATCAGCATTAAGTAACACTCTCCTCCTGGGCATTTGTTAGATGGCAGCATGGAAAGGAACAACTTTTCTGAGGAACAGAGATTGCTGTGGGATGCTCACGATATAATAAAAAACTTAGTACATGCCCCTTGTGATGGCACTACCAGCATCACACTGTATCCCTCTTCCCGGGACTCTTTGGATTGTGCTACACACTGAGCTGCTCCCCCTGCAGAGGTTACCTCAGGTTGCTACTTATTTTGCTATTGGTGAGACTTTCTTTTCAGCTTTTGACTATAGTAGAAGGATTCAGACACGTAATCTCCAAAGACACAAGGTATGTAGCAACAGATCCCACAGTTCTGAAATAATCAGTTCAGCAATAGCTTGGATTACAAAAAAAAAAAAAAAAGAAAAAGCCTCACAAAAAGTTACATAAAAATAAACACAGTACAAACAGATGGAAAAACACCTCTCTGCAGTGTTATTTGACACCTCTCCTTTAAAGCATGAAAGTGCCTTTGAAGTTCAACATTAACTGCATACATTATCACATAGTAAAGGAATGAATAAATAAATGTTTGGGCTTTACAAAAAAACATGCTGGAGATGCATCTTTAGCTGAAAATGTTGTTAGTTGGCAACTTCATATCTTCAACCTCCCCACAGCCAGAGCTGCAGCTCAAGGCAGAGAAAATCTTGAGAGCCATCTCCCTCACTAACCTTAGAACTTGTCCTCGCCCATTGCAAACAACCTAGTCAACTGTAAGGACTCCTGGTAGGGGAAAATGGGCTGGAAAAGCACATGGAAATTTTTTGACTGTTTTGTTAACTCATACTATCACCTGGAACTTAACAGAAACTAGTTAAGTGCACTATGAATAACCATTTATGGGCCATAAATCACAGTCTGAAAGACAATTCTCTGTCTTGAACCAAAGGCTGATGCTGTAACCAGTTTTCCCCAGCTCCATTTCCTATTACAGCATGTCTGGACCAGTAACTTTGCTAGATGGACAGTTTCTCCTTTATTTGTTTGGCCCTTTCCTCACCATTAGAAATGTAAAAATGTAAGCTATCTGTTCTTGGTAAGAGGAAATAAGCATGTACTCCAAGTTGCTGTTGCTTTGCATAGAAAAGATGATGAAGGCATCTTAGCTGAAGACAGTAGCATCTCTTTAGTTCAGGATGGAAGATTTTACCAATCTTCCGTTTTTTAAGGTATGTAAAATTTTGACAATCTCTCTCTCTCAAAAAAAAAAAAAATCTAAACTCTGATTCTTCTAAACTCTGATTCTTCTGAGCAAGGTACCAGGAAGAGCGAGGAGGTAACTTTGGGTGTGATTTTCATTTGATTTTTCCTTATGTAATCAGTCAAACCATGCACTACACTTTTATTTAATACTCCCTTGACATTGGTGTCAATGATTGTAGAAGGTGTAAAGGAGTAGGAGACCTGCTTTAAGCTTTAGTGTTTGACACTAGCCTGTTTCCCCAGACTGAGGTAAAATTAACTAATATACTGTTCTTTGACCAAAAAACCCACCAGAAACAGGCTTAGGAAGCCCCTACCCCTTCCCACCTCTGTGCTGCAACTCACTTTCCTCAGTGGTGGCATGGTGTCTGTGGGACCACACTGTAAATTGGAACCATGAAAACACAGGGGTTAGGAAAAAGTCTGCCTGGCAGAAAGTTGTTCCTATTTTCAGTCCAGAGCATTTCCACTGTGGGTTTGATGCACACCCACAGGCCCCTACAGCAGTACAAGCCCCTACAGCAGTACAATGGAGCACTTGGCCAGTCCTTCCTGCAGGTACCAACCACTCTGACCCAAACCCCATCACAGCCCCAGGCACCTGCCCACTCTCCTATGTCATCTTGGCCAGATTCTGAAACAAAGGAGGAAAGGCAAAATTATGTGGAATTAACTAATCTATAATTTCTAACAAAATTTGAAGCCAATTCAGTGAATTATTCAGCATCTCCTATATCAGTAATTTACCACAAGAATAAAAAACTAGAAGCCTAAGCTGCAGAGCTCTGTTGGCTGCAGTGCAAGAGTCATGGCTGTCCTGGGTCTCAGGAAAGGGTATCATCACAAGGGGTTTGAGCTGATGAAACCTGAGAAGCAATCACAGAGACAGAGATGGTTTGGGGCACTGTCCTGGTCTTCCTCTCCTGATGCCAACATGAGAGCAGAAGCACAAGAGCACTTTCGAGGACAGCCTTAAGCAGTGCCAGGCCGCCAGTACAAGGCAGGTGAAGAGGCAACGTGCTGCAGCCAGGCAGTGTTATACTCCTCATCTTGTCCCTCCTTCCCTTCAGTCTGGGTTGCAACCCTGTCTGCGAGGGCACAAAGGCACCCCGCTACAGCTGACTGCTCGTGGAACAGAGGAGGAGGAAAGCCCCTGCTCCAGTGCAAGCACCTTGCCCCTTCCCAACACAACCATCTTACCAAGCAGCAGAGAGGAGCATGTGTTTCCTGACTTTCAGACTCCAAATGGCATCAGAAATGTTCTAGACTTTCGCATCAGTTTGTGCAGAGCCACAGGGCCTCTTCTGATTTGTGGGTTTATGGCATGGGATGCCAGTAGGTGATGACTGTGGCTCATTCATGCAAGGTGCTTCAGGTCCTAAATTCCAAAAGAATTCAGGGGATACTGAATGGCGTCTGCTGCTGGCAGGATGCAGCCTTTAACGTAAGGCTTGTCAGTCATGTGTCCTGAAGTTAAATAAAGGCTAAATAAAATTAAAAAGTACTGAAAACCATTGTTTAACTGGTGTCTGTAATACGGTCTAATAAAATATCCAGTACACCTTCTCTTGGAAATATTATGCAAGTTATACATATGCATCATACAATGTATGTAATTCATATTGAATATTTATATGTTTGTCTGTTTATGTACATACATCTGAAAAGCCCAAAAGATAGAAAAAATGGTCTGCTTCATAATACTGTCAATGTCCTAAAAATTGCAACAACAACTGTACCTAAACAAAACACAAACCTCAGTAGAACAAGTTCCAGCAAACCCAGCATCTTTGTAAGAAAATTACTGCCTTCAAAACTGAATTAAATCCATGAGAAAAAGAAACTGCATCCTCTAAACAACATCACAGCTATCACTGACAAGATGCATACTGCTGCACAAGTCATGGAAGACAAAATCTAAAATAGATTCCAAACTTAGTAAGAGATATTAAGAATACCTAAATTTAAAAAAAAAAAAGGCATCAAACAACTGTGGACTCTCCATCGGCCACCTATGAATTGGCTGCATCTACTACCAAGACAGAATACAATTTTTCCATGAAAATCCTTCTTGACGCATGCTGTTTCCATCTTAGTTTCATTATGAATGAAATGTTATATTTTGTTCTTTGAAAAAAAAAAGCAGAGTGTCTTGAACCTGTGGACACCGAAAAGCTTTAGCAGAGAGATTTTCCGGCTTTCTGCAGCATTTTGTGAGAGTTCTGTCTTTCCCATGCAAGTAAGACAAAACAATGTTACAGTTTTGTAAACTTCTTGCAGGTGCGGATTGTTTTGGTAGAATTGTTATGGTTCTAACTGGAAAAACACTCAGAACTGTGTGTCTTAGAACTTGACCAATCCCCTTAGGGGGTGGATGGCAAAAACCAATTGCCTTATGCCACTTAACACACTTTGCGAACTAACACATAAAAGTCTTCTGAGAATTCATTAAATCCCTTCCATTGATCCCTGAGCCTGGACTTCGTGTCGTTTCTCTACTCGTCCATGGGGAAAACAGCGACATGAACCCTCCGCAGGTACTTCAGCAAGATTCTTCTTGTGCCACAACGTGAAAGACTAGAATAGGTGACCAAGAATTTACAATAATTTGAAGACTTGTAGGTTTTAGACAAAGAATACCTGGTATTATAACGAACTAATGGCAAGATGATTTGGAAGTCCTCTCTGTTTCTGTGAATAAGGGGGTTCCTAACTACACAGATTTGCAGTTTCCACTGCCAGTGGAAGAGACATTTCTGAGTGGAAAAAATACCATACTTGCAATGTGCTATTTTCTGGTGTTTTCCTCGTGAGTCATCTGGTACAAGATCACAGCATGGATTTGCACTACGCTGACCTTGGTTCCTGTCCAGCCTGTCAGCTCTTGGGCTCTGGCAGCTCTTTGTTCCCCTCCTAGCCCTGTGTAACTGCTGCTCTCAGCTGTATTGTGTGAGAAATTGTGTTTCTTTCTGAAAAATTTTAGCCAGATCTTCATGCTCAATCTGTTGTAATGTCAACAACCCCTCCAGGAGGGTAAGGAAATTATCTGAATGTAACAGCTAGTGATGCCTCAAGATCAAGTGCTATAAAACACATCTTTCTAGAAATATATTACTTTCAAGTGCATGGTGCTGAGACTAGGATTCTTTTTCTCCCTGATTGATGCTTTCTCATATGTCTTGTAAGGTCTTGTGCTGCTGCCATCCATGAAAGCAGTGACTGGCAAAACTGCACAGGCTGTTTAGCTTCATTTCCTTTTGTTGCTGAGGCACAGTTTGATGTGTATTTGTTTTGTGGGGTGCATCGGGTTTGCTACTAAAGCTGCTTGAGTTGGCATTCTCTGTCTCAGTTTGCTTCTTACCTTTTTGCCTTTCAGTTTTTAATATCACGCTAAGCTGATTTACTGTAAAGACAAGAACAAATAGGCATGTACATGCTGATAAAGAACAGACATTTATCCTATGCTAACAGCTATTCCTCAGATGTTGTGCCCACATGCATACAAGACCAGAATGTTTTGAAGAAGAGTATCTCCTGATGCCCACCCCTGAAACACTGGTTGCATATCTAGAGGTCAGGTTGATGGAAGGCTGCTTAAACATGTGTCCTTTTTTCTTGGCCAAAGCCACTTTTCAACTTAAACCTCCTCATGAGGGCATCTTCTACTACACTGTGATTTTCTGAACCATTTGGATGGAGTTTTTTACCTGCAACTGAACTGTAAAAGTGTTGGCTGTACAGACATCTTCAATAGATTAATATATATTAATCAAACTTTGTGTCACAGATAGTAGTGTATTAACTTCTTAATGTACAGATAAGTGGTTCATGTTTCATCCACTTTCAGAAAAGCATGAACTATGGTACATGACATCTCTCTTCATCTCTGGGATGTGCTTTCTCTATTGACCTAGGTTGAGTCTGCCTAGGTATCTCAGTTAAGTCTTTTAAGTTAGATAAAATGGAACTGGGGTTTTATCTGTCTAGACAGTATATAAGGATACCCTGCCCTCAGATCTAACTCCCTTCAGCTCTTTTTACCAAAGAGGTACTCACTAAAAAGATAGTGTCGTTGGAGAAACAGTACAGAAATCACAAAGCAAAGAATACAGTTGGGATGAAGGCTGTTTAAAACTGTGCTTAACATCTATTTTAGCATATTGTTTATTTCAATATCTCTTCTTAAATCAGTTAATAAAAGCATTTATGCATACAGATGAAATTGTGTGATTGAAAGATTGGCCTTAGAAACAACATGTAGCAGATTTCTGCAATCTGTGAACTTCTGTTTACGCAAGAAAACTAATTATTCTGCTGTTGAATTTAAGGATGAAAGTCTATAGAAGTGTCACAATCTTGGTGAGCTTATTGATACTGAGATAGCTATTCTTCAAAGATCAAACAGTGCACCTTTTTCTAAGACGAGTCTGGTGACACAGGCTCATATATTCCACTCAACCCCAACACAACACATAAACTTCTTCCTCTGTCTTCCTACAGAATCAGCTTTTTTCTTTTTTTTTTTTCTTATTGTGGTTTGTTTTGTTGGGTTTCTTTCCCCCCCCAAAAAATCACTGAATCATCCCACAGGTGTTTGGCTTCCCTGTAATTCACTGTATTAAATTATTCTTCACTTAACAGATTAAGTAATAAATTTGGAGGTATATGGGAATTGTTGTTTCTCATTTTAAGGGTGTGTCTTCAACATTTGGAATATAGTGTGAAATAAAGTCAAATGGTATTTAGCTACTTAATTCTCTTCATCATTACCCCTTTATAATAACTTTAGGTTTTATATAACTTTAGATTTTTTTAAAATGTCAACTAGGAAGACTTTGCATAAATTATTATCTTTCGCAATTTGAAAACCAATTTCAGATCCCTTCAATGACTGTGTAGAGGTGACATACCTCAACATTTCTATGTATTCATGTTAACAAAATAAGATAGAACTCCTAGTAATTCTAAAACTCCTTTGGTAGACAAGGAAAAGAGCAATTTAAAATTTTGATGCTCATTGCGGAGGGTTGGACTAGATGACCATGAAAGGACCCTTCCAACTCAGGATAGTCTGTTCTATGATTCTATGATTCTATGATGCAAAGCATTCAAGGTGAAATGATGAGTTGCTCACAAGATGTTTTCATGATGAGAGAAAAGCAATTGAGTGAAAGTAAATATTAATTCTCTTTCTCCAGCTTCATTGTTGTCTTTGAAATAGACACACAATGGATGATTTCTCTTTCAACTATTTAGTAACAAGCTATGAAAATTTTGACATTAAATTGTTTGAGGAGTCATCGACCACAAAAGGAAGCACGCATTTTTCAGCGAACCCTTTAATTGCTTTCTGGGTTGAAAAAAATAACTGATCTATTTTGTCAGTAACTCCAGTTCGCACTGTATTATTTTAACAGTGGATGAATCTGAAAAACAGCACTTTTTAATTTTCTGTCATGACCAAGTGATAGCTATTTGAAGACCTATGGATATCCGGAGGTATCTGCTGTTCTACAATGCAGTTCTCTTGCTTCTGCACCCGTCATGATGTTGTTTCTAGCAGCAAAATATAAATACAAACCCAAACATATTTCAAGAGTTCCATTCTTAGAAGTAAAATTATTTTTATAATCTGCATTTATAGAATCAGAATGGTTTGGGTTGGAAGGGACCTTAAAGATCATCTAGTTCCAACCCTGCTGCCATTGACAGGGAACCTCATTAAACCAGTTTAGTCAGAGCCACATTCAACCTGGACTTGAACACCTCCAGGGACGAGGGGTCCACAACATCTCTGGGCAACCTGTTCCAGTGCCTCACCATCCTCATAGTAAAGAATTTCTTCCTTATATCTAATCTACACCTACCCTCCTTCGGCTCAAGGCCATTCCCCCTTGTCCTATCACTGTATGCTCTTGTGAAAAGTCCCTCTCCATCCTTTTGGAGGGCTTCTATAAGGTGTCCCTGAAGCCTTCTCTTCTCCATTTTGAACAGCCCAGACACTCTCAGTCTATCTTCGTAGGAGAGGTGCTTCAGTCCTGTGACCAATGCAGTGCTCCTCCTCTGGACTCATTCCACCAGGTCAATGCCTTCTTTTGTTGGGGAACACAAACCTGGATGCAGCACTCCTGCAGAGGTCTCACAAGAGCAGAGTAGAAGGGGAGAATCACCTCCCTCAACCTGCTGGCCACACTGCTTTTGATGGAGCCCAGCAAACGGTTGGCTTTCTGGGCTGCGAGCGCACACTGCCAGCCCAAATCCAGGTTATCATTCACAAACACCTCTAAGTCTTTCTCCCCAGCGCTAACCTTGATCCGTCCTCTGCCCAGCCTGTACTTGTGCTTGGGATTGCCCTGACCCAGGTGCAGGACCTTGTGCATTTGGCTTTGTTGAAATTCATGAGGTTTGCACAAGCCCATCTCTGGTCTTCTCCTACAACGAGCGGTTCTTCATTCTCACAATCCCTGCTATCACCTTCTGCGACTTGGATGCTGTGTCTGAAACACTCACTGGAGAGGCAATAAACTCATGAGTAACTCAACTTTTTCCATGTCCTGGGTAACTAGGTCTCCCATATCCTTTCTGAGAGGACCCACAGTTTCAATAGTCTTTCTTTTATTGCTGATGTACATTACCCTTATCCTCATTCAGATTTACTTCTGCCAGTGCTCCAGCTTTGCTAACCAGGTCCCTGGCTGTTTAAACAATTTCTCTATATTCCTGCCAGGCTATCTTTCCCTGCTTTCACACTCTGTAAGCTACCTCTTTGTAGAGATGCATTGCGCTTAAGCCTGGAGGAAACAATTCTGGAAAAACATCCAGCTCTCTTGGGCCCCCCTTTCCTCCATGGGATCTATTCCATGGCACTGTACCAAGGAGATCTTTGAAGAGACCAAAGTCTTCTCTCATGAACTCCAGGGTAGTGTTTACAAGCTGTTTTTTATCTGACAGTCCCCCTGTCTTTACCAGTTAATGCAAAATCATATCATTTATATCATAAATTGCAAAGCATGTTTTTAGATGCAAGGAGGTATCTTTCCTTATTTATAGGATTTAATCACAGACCACAGTCACAGACCATGCAAGAATATAATTCAAAGAATCAAACATACAAGAACAATATTTGGACACAAAGTTAGATGATGATCACTTTGAGAGTTCTATCCTTCTGCATGTTGAGTGAACAAGCCCCAAGTGTTATGTCCCACACTGCTATTGTTTACTCCCTGGTGATATATGTGAAGGATCTTCTTCAGCTAAGGAAAGTTAGAGCACTCAGATAGTACTCTTTCTGTAATTCTATCTGTAATTCTTTCAGATAGACTTTAGCTCTCCTGTAAATTCATCCTAACGTATTTTGTGTTTCACATGCAGTAGAACATATATCCATATACAGTCAGAGAAATTCAGGATGCATTCTTTGTGTATATCTCACATAAATCACAATGTTTGAGATCAAGTATGTACAACTTTACTTTAAACAGGATTGCTGGCAAGATGAAACAGCCTTCAGCAACCATAACTCAGATTCCCTCCAGAGAAACTGCTTGCACTACTTCTCTTGACCATTCCCAAATCTTCATCTTTTTCTGACCAGGCTATTCAATCTTCACACTGCAGACTTCCAGCAAAGTCACAGGGAGTTCCTAAGTTCAGCTTTATTGTGAGTTTCTTCCCCTCAGAAGTCCCCAAAACTGCAACTCAGTCCTGGCCAGTATGGTGAGCTCCAAAGGAAAACTGCTGTCAGTGCATTTCTACCACAGGGCTCAGAAGATTTACCCCTGCAATAGCTTTAATGCTGAGAGTGCTTCTCCTGGCAGTGCAAACCAGCTCATTAGTCTTCTTTTTCAAAGACAGTTCATTATTCTTCTTTTTCAAAGTTGCTAAATTTGCATGAATTTCTCCACAGGGCACTGGTGAGGAGACTATCTGGGAACAATCAGGCAAATCCAGAAAAAGATAATACATTATTTTACTTTAAAAAACCTTTTCTGTACTTCTAATCCATCTTGCAATAAAATATATAATGCTCATGTGCAGCTTATATTCACTGGCTACAAAAAACCACTCCCATAAGTACTTCTGTTCTGTATGCAATATCCTTTTAGCTATTCATGATCTATAGAACATGAACGTATGTTTAACAGTCAAACCAGAAACACAAAACCATGTTTGTGACTCTTCCGACTACTGTGAAATTCAATGAAGTCTAAGGACAGCTTATGGGGAAAAAAAATTTAGAGATTTTTTTCTTGTGTTTCTTATGACCATGGGTCTCTCTAGTCTGAAAACAAGACTTAATCAATATATTATCAGGGCTGTGAAAAGGTTGAGTCAACCCGCCTTTTACTTACGCAAAAGATGAAGTGATGACTCATAAAAAAAAGAGAGAAGTAATCACCCTCAGGGACACTTGAAAAAACAAGGAACATGTTTAAACTAAGGAATATGTAGTCATCCAACAACTCTGCACATGTTCTACTAAACATCAAGTGGGGGAAAGCAACAGTCCAGCTGATGTTAAGAGAGTGATTCACAAAGAGTAGTTCTTCTTGGGGAAGTTGGTCTCAGGATCACAGCCACATGCCAGTGAGGAGAGATGCTCCATTATGGAACAGTTCAGAGACCCAACATTAGTCTTCTGTTTCAGGACAGCAGTGTCTCTAAGGTAAATTTTTCCCTTGTCCACTTTGTCCACTTTGTCTGACTGGAGCATATGTTCTGGGAAATGAGTGCATGTGCCTAGTCTTTGAAACAGGAGCCATCCTTTTCTGGAGTACTTGGATTTTTAATTTATTTCCTTGCTATTAATTTTTAGTGATGAGTTTAATAGCCCTAGTTTAGATTTTACCATAGATACACAGCAGTCAAAACAGATAGCACAATGAAGACAAAGTGACCTTACTGTGTTTTCTGGAAAAAGAGAGTCCTCATGAGGTTTTGAAGGAATTTATTGTCTCTGCTTCTGTCATGATTTAGCCACTGTCTGGACCTTTACACAGGACCATACTGGATCCGTATCTTAAGCTACTTAGCACTGAAGGCTCGGAGACTTGATTGTTTGCTAAGCACTACTCCTGAAAGAAGTCCTCAATACCTGTGGACAAGAGGTGTCCCCCACTCCAACCAAATGGCTTAAAACATAGACTCGGGGCTTTGGCTGGTACAAAAAACTATTATAGATATATTTTATGGTTCTATCCAAGCTTACAAAACACTGTAATGAGCACAGAAGATAAGATCTACCCAAGAGTACTGAGGGAGCTGCCAGAAGAGCTCAGAGAGACACTTTCCATCATTTACCAGCAGTCCTGGTTTACCAGGGAGGTCTCAGTAGGCTAGAGCTTAGCCTAGGTGACACCCCTCTACAAGAAGGATCAGAATGATGATTTGGGGGACTACAGGCTTGTCAACCTGACTGTGGTGCTGGGGAAAGTCATGGAGCAGATAACCTTGAGTGCCATCATGCAACATGTACAGGACAACCAGGGGGTCAGGTGCAGCCAGCATGAGTTTGTGAAAGTCAGATCCTGCTCAACCAACTTCATCTCATTCTGTGACAGGTTGACCCACTTAGTGGATGAGGGAAAGGCTGTGGATGTTCTCTGCCTGGACTTTAGTAAAGCTTTTGACACCATTTCCCACAGTGTTCTCACGGAGCACAAGTCTGATGAGGAGCAACTGAAGGAGCTGGGGTCATTTAGCTCAAGAGAGACCTTATCACTCTCTACAGCTTTCTGAAAGGAGGTTGTAATGAGGTGGGGGTCAGCTTCTTCTCCCAGGTAACAAGCGACTGGACAACAGGAAATGGCCTCAAGTTGCACCGGGGCAGGTTTAGATTGGATAGTGGGAAAAGTTTCTTCACCAAAAGGATGTTCATGCATTGGAGTCAGGCTGCCTAGGGAAGTGGGGCAGTCAGCATCCCTGGAGGTATTTAAAATATGTGTAGATGTGGCACTGAGGCACGTGGTTCGGTGGTGGACTTGGCAGTGCTGGGCTAATGCTTAGATTTGATAATCTTAAAAGTCTTTTCCAACCTAAACAATTCTATGATTCTATGAAAACAGCCATAATAATTAGTTTCAGAGGGAATTGCAAATAGCAGTGACCTTTCCTGCATTCAGAGTGCTGTCTTCGTGCACAGATCTAAGAGGACAAACAGAGCAAATTCAAGTGCCTAAGTCTGAACAAAATCCCAGCAGGATTTGGCACAGCCCTGCACAGCTGCCAGCTGGAGATGCTCCACTGCTGGGAGCAGGGAGGCAGATACTGTGATGGGACCATGGGAAGAGTCTGCAGGACACAGCAACCACAGGAACATGTGGCAGCTTCAGGAGCTCATCCTGAGCCAAAGTCATCCCAACATTTATAATATCAAAGACCTGTAACGCTAGCTGGGGAAAAGAATTTAAAAATTCCTCATTTAAGTGCAGGAAAGAAATTATAGTAATGCAGATGGCCTGTAAAAATCTCAGAAGCATAGTAAATTGGTATTAACTATCATAATGAGTTAAGAAATGTACAAAAGTATCCAGATGTTGAGTGAACACTGCACTTTGTCACAATTTATTACACTTGTTTAAATATTCAAAGCCAAAATGAAATTACATGAATCAAATAGGAAAAACCCTCATCTCTTAAGCAGGACACGTATCACAGTAAAAGTGCTGGTGTAATTGGGGGAGACTGGAAACTGCCTGAAAAATAAAACAATGTAACTTTTACAGGAAGATCCATGTAAACTACTGCACAGATTTTCTCATATCTAATAAGTGCTGAGAGGAACTCATAGAGGCAAAAATCTACCTACATCTCAGTATCCAGTTAATACATTTTTGTACTGTAAATGGGGGCTGCCTTTTTCACTGGCAGCGATGTCATGGCAGAGATTTCACAATTGATTTTTCACAAGCTGGAAGACTACACAATGCCTTGGCATGCATACAGGCTCTTCCAGGGAAAGCGTGGAGCTATCCCAGCATCCTGCTGTGATTGCAAGGATGGGCCTTTCTCACCTCTACACACCTGTTACAGTTAGGGGAGAGTGAGAAAGAAAAATTGCTAAAGAATTCTTTTCCTTTAACAAAGTCAATCTGCTTTTTTTCACATTTAAGTGGGTTTTTTTTAATATACACACACCCACAAGCCAGCTGCTAGGAGACAAGCTAAGAGACAAGAAGGAATGTGCTTCACACAGGCATAGAGCAGCTGTGGTTCTGCTGGTTGTGAAAGGAGAAATGCACAACTGGGTCATTTTTACTGAAGTGCAAGCCTGCAAGTTTCCCATTTAAAACAGACAGCAATCAAAATGTGGCCCTTAAGGTTTCAGATGTCCTGAAGCCCACACAAGGTAAATGAAAAGGAAATAATCCTTCCATTTTGATTGTCAGATTTTACACCTCAAACTTCACCAACATGCCTTAATTAAAATAACTCTTCCTGAGTCACACAGAAAGAGCAATTCTGGTGAAACTGTGAATATACCAAATAGAGAGGGCCTGCACTGCCACTTACATGCACTGGCAGGCACTGAAAGCAAGTCAATTGGAGCATTTCTTTTTGCCCCTTCATTCTCTGTAGAATGCCATGGAGCTTCTAAACTGGGAAGACGTCACTTCCTCCAGCAGTCGTCCTGCCCTTAGAGCATAGTAGTAGCATGGCTTGTCCCAAAAATGTTTTGGATACTGGAGTTATCAGGGGTATTCAACCAGTACTTAAATTAAAAATAAAAAAAAAAAGATGAAGAAGGGAGAGCGACTGTCAGTCTAACCAACAACAGGGATATTCATGGTGACATCACCCCATCACCCCATGTCTCATCCAATGAGAGTCTGTGTGAACTTTACCACACTGTCTGAGGACACTTCTTACAGGACAGCTTCATCTCATGGAGACCTGTTCAACAACCACGCAAGCAAAAGGACAGCAGAGTTTGATTTTAGGAGTAAATGGCCAGCATTACACAGAAAGCTTGAGGCAACACCTACATTGAATTAAGATGGCATCTTCTGCACCAGCTGCAAACACAGAGTGAGCGGGACTGACAGCTGGGAGGCAGAGGCTCAAAGAATTGCAGAGCACTTTCAACCACCTAAACACCCTGCAGTGATAACTATCAGGAACATGTTTATCTGCAGCTACCTTACAGAAAAAAATGGAAGCTTTTGACATGCTGCTTGAGACAACCTGGCAGGGAGGATGAGCAGGGAGAGAAGGGATGGGGACCTGTGTGTGACAGACCTGAGGAACACAGGCCACTCACACTGCCTGATTCCAAGAACTTCTACCACTGTCAACCTCCAGTGCCGCTTAGTGTTAGGTCTGTTTGAAAGTCCAAACCAACAAGCCATGGCTGGCTCCTTGTCTGTGCATGACTTGTCATGTATGTTAGAGGCAGTCTCTCAGCTGGCAAAATAAAATTTACTTACCAGTAAGGGTTTGACTGTATTGTCCTTAAAGCACCATCAAAGCAGATGGGTTAGAAATGCAAAATACAAAGTCTGAAGCACTGTGAATTGTGCAAGCAGAGCAAAGAGCATTGAAGGGGAGTTGAAGACTCTGGCTGAACCTGCAGTTGACCTGAGGCCATGGGAGAAATCTTTCCTCTTTGAGACAACTGGATCTTGAGCACCACTGTCACAACCTAGCAGCTGGGTTCAAGGAAACTCAGTTTGACCGGGAGACATTTACCCTCTCATGTGGCTCTAATCCTGGTGCTGGTGATCCTTTTGGTGTTGTGTTTGGATGGGGGAAGTTTAGAGGCCAAAAGAAACTTCACACTATGTCATCCAGCAGTCCGTGTTGGCGACTCACACTGTTCATTGCACACTCTTGTCCATTTCTATTACCCACCTGGGGCAATCAGGTTTATTCATCACCCCAAGCCTGTACACAAGCCTCTCAGGCTTCATCAAAACTGGTGTATCAGGGCACATATCCCTTAAAGCTCTCATTCTGTCCTGCCCTCTGAACCCTTGTCCTCTTCTCTCAAGAACTCCTCACCTTTCTGAGCCATCCTCTGATGCCAAAGAGGACTCCACAAGCTCTTCTGTTTTGCTTTTAACAAATTAAGTAGTCATTGGCATGGGTTGACATAAGTGATGTCCTTGCAGAGCAGAGTAGAAGTTACTTCATTCAATTGCCACAGCACCCCTCCTAGTCTGGATGTAGCACCTCCAGAATTTCTTCCTACTTTTATGAAACCTGGAAACAGTAAGTTCTTCTCCACCTTTCCTCCCATTCTCACTCCTACACAACAGTGTTTAATCTCCCTCCTTCACAGCACAATCAAGCTCACTGCATGCTGCCTGTCTGACGTAAGTCTGGTAAAGGGTTACCAAATTGGTCAGAGGACTGGAGCTCAGCACATGCAAGGGAGGCTGAGAGCTGGGTTTGTTCAGCCTTAAGAGGCTCAACAGAGGAAACAGCCTGAATCATCTCAGGGACAGATGGCAATGGGACAGGAAGCAATGGACCCAATGAAAATCCCAATTAAACAGGAAAAAAATTCCTTCTCTGTAGAAATGCAAAATTTGATTGGAGAAGGTCCAGTATGACCTGATTATGTTGGATTTGAGTGAAGTTTGAACTAGATGACCCACTTCTGATTTAAAGTATTCTGATTTTATTATTTCATTTACCACATCAAAAACTGTACATTGCCAGAGTCCATTGGGAAAGCGCCTAATTAAGAGCAGCAGCAGAACAGGCAATGGGAGATGTAGATGCGTTGTAATTGCATTTGCATTTCTGTCAGCACTGGAGCATATTCTATACTAAATATGATAAAACAGCAATATAAACTCCAATTTTTGAGGCTGTGAGGAATCATGAACCATATGAATGGATTTTACTCATCATTGTGCTTCTTGATGTTTTACACAGTGGGGAAAGAAGGAGCCTTTAGTAAAGACCAAAGAAAACTCATCCCTGTCCTATAACAGCTGTGTCCCTGTTAAGACATTTTCTGTCTATAACACTACAGTTTGCATTCTCTAGGGCTGTGCTTAAGGTTCACCACAACATTACTGGTGTTTTTTAGAGTTTCAAGTTATTAAGACAGTCACAATTTTGTAAGTCATATTTTGAAATGCACTGCTTGCTTGTAATTTGGTTATTACTTTTCTATGGCTCATAATAAGTTTAGAAACGGGATTGGTAAGGTTTTTTATGGCTAAAAAAGCCTTCAGGAGTTATATTGATAGTAAAGGAAACTCAATAATATTAATATTAATCTTAAAAAGCTTTCTATGATTTGTTGATATAAAAAGCCTCTCAAAGATTTTACTGAAAAAATCCACCACAGAGAGATTTTAATGAACATAGCATGAAAAGGCTCTGAACATAACAAACTGGCATTGATTTTCTGCATTAATAACCTCCGTTATCTGGATGCAGGATGTTCACTTTCAAGAAAGCTATACAGTGCCCAATACACATGGAAGATATTTTTTAATCTGGCACAAGGCAGACCTCAGCAAGACTGAGATACAGAAGAGAAGCAGGCAGTGGTAGAGCAGGTGTTGTCAGCCTAGTGGGGAACAAGGGCATGAAAAAGGCACCTGTACTGGGTCAGAAAGCAGAGAGGGTCTCCAGAGAGGCATCCACTCCTACCCGCTCAGGGTGACACCTGACTCTGGAAATGGGCAGCTGCCATTTGTGCATCTTTGGATGCAGTAATCATCATTTGCAACAGACACAAAAATGCGCACAGTCACTTTGTTCTACAGAGCACTGTTGGCAGCAGTCAGCTTGCAGAGACTGTGGCACAAGCCCTGGGTGCTCTGGTTCAGCTGCCTCGGCTCCAGCCCTGCCTCTGTGGGCAAAGCACCACGGCTGCTGCTGCAGACCCTCAGGAGGAGCTGCAAATCCTGCTGTTGTTGGTGACTCTTGTACAACCACATACATCTAAGACAAAATAAGGATGTAGGCTGGCCACCAACACCTATTTAGGTCCTTCATTGCATGGGGTGGTGGTAGGAAAACAGTCAGAGAGATGCATCTCCTATTTTTAACCTATCCATTGAATTTTTTGTGCATGGTGCACTACTTATTTCCTATATGAATCACAGCCTGCCCTGGAGACAGTTTATTTACCTGTTTGATTTTTAGGAGAGGGAACCAAGTGAAAATGGCACTGAGCACAGAACAACAGGCTGTATACTGAAAGAGAGAGAGACAGAACTTAAGGAGAAGACGCCTTAATCTTGCAGCGAACATTTTTAAAAAGGAGAAAATAATGCACATTAGCAGGAATAAATTCCACTTATTTCCTCATAATTTCATTAGGAACTGGTATTTATACAGGATAAATGCCTTGGGTAGACCCCTATAATGCTTCCTTTAATTTGCTTTCATTACACTTCTATTGCTCTGGGTTTGTCATCAACAAACACAGAGTGCTCAGAAAGCAAGACAACTCGAAATAATGATTTAGCAGCAACTAATTTGTATACATACAAATAGAATCACTCCATCAGCTTTAAATCATGAAAAAGAGGTTAGTTAAAAGCTTAGTGAATTAGTTAATAGCTAGTGCTACATGAGTAAGAAAAGCAGAAAACTTTCTTACAACTAACTTTGTCCCAAACATTCCATCAAACAAAGGCATTTTCTTAATGATTAAAAAGCAAAATTAATGATCCATGTTATTGAGGCAATATAAGCTTCTCAACAGAGACTGTTAATAGCTTCCCTGAGTCGCTCGACTCACAGCCTCTCACAGCACTTGCCAAGCACCAACTGCCACAGGTCCCCTGCCAGAAATCCATCATACCCTCTTGGAAAAGAACCGCTGCCTCCCGCAGTCCTGAGCACAATCCTGCTAATAATGTGGAATGCAGAGATGGCGGCTGGGTATGCAGGAAGCCTGCAGGGCAGTTTTGGGAGACTTGGGCTGCCCTGCTCCCCGGGCAGAGTCCAGCACGACAAGGGGCTGCCACAAGCACACAGCAGACAGCCCCTGGGAAAGCAGCTGCTGCCCCAGTCCTCGGTGCAACAGGCTCCTTCCCGCAGCTCCCGGCGAGATACGGCACGGTACGCAGGGTGTTCGTGAGAGGCAGTGCTGCGCAGGGGGAAAAGCAAGAGCACGGGCTCTGCCGAGGGCTAATCCTTCACTTTTCTTTCACCAGCCTTTTATTGCCCCCTAAATATGGTTAATTTTGTGAAACCCTTTGAGGCCCTTTGGAAAAAGAGGCCTATGAGAACTAGATACTCAGCAATTTCAATCCTATTTAGAAGGGAACAAGTCAAGCCCCCCTTCCAGATTCCTCACGTCATGGTGTGCCTTGAATACTGATGTGCAGTCTCTCAGGCTGGTTTGCTCAAAGGCTGGAATAAGTGAACAGCGACAGAACAAGGAAGTGCTTTACTCATGAGAGCAAATATGGGGACAAAGTATCATCCTCATGACAGCAGGAATGTGGTGGCCTTTTAATCTCTCTGGCTTTCCCTGAGGTGCTGTTGCCTTCTTTTACCTGCAGGCACTTGGCACAGTGAGGAAAAGCATCACACGGAAGAAAAACACTTGGAATGATATTGCATCTATTCTTCTCACAGAGCTACGAGGACTATATGATCTAGTTGTCCCTGCTAATTTCAGGGGGTTTGGACTAGATGACCTTTAAAGGTCCCTTCCAACCCCAACTATTTCATGATTCTATTTATACAGATTATGACCTTTTCCTAGCACTGTTGACTATAGTAAAACAGATGGTGCATAGTTTCATTCCGATCCAGCACTTTGACCCATCTTTTTGACATGCCAGAAAATGAGACCAAAGTGTGATTCTGAATTCACTAAAAGTTTGAGCTGTTGCCACCCTCAGAAAACAAAAGAAAGAGTATTTGCATAAGGATGCATCTTCCAGTTCCCTGTAAGTACAGTCAACAAGGGACACTTTTGAAACAACATTTTTTGAAAATATTTTTTCTCCTTTAACAAATTCTTATGCACAAGTTGGTAATTCGACTGTAAGTGACTTCCAGGACAAACAAAAAATATAATGTGAGAAGCAGCTGAGAAGATGATCGTCTCATTGTATCCCACTGTATTTCTGCTGAAATCCTATGACTTCTTATGCACTTTAACACTTATTACATATTATATTTCTGAGTTCCCCATTACACTTGGCATTCCAAGATCTCTTTGTACAATATAAACAGATTAAATGGCAAAAGATTTCTGAGAAAAAGAAATGTATTCAATAATTGTTTAAAAATTGCTGTAATTTCAAGCTATAAAGATAGACATGGATAAATATTCATGAGTGTTAGGAGAGAGAGCTAAAAGTGGAAGGAAAATGTTTGCTTAAATTTTCCAGCACTAGCACTTCCATCCTCTCTACAATACTCAAAAGACAGAGGAGGCTCCTAGTGAGACAGTATTGAAGCAACAAATCCCTGGTCTGCCATGGTCAAAATAAAATCATATAAAACCATATCTCATTTTCCTAATTACTGGAAGGGAAATGACTAAGTTCTGAGTGCAATCCAGAGACTGGTGAAGTGTCCTGCCTACAAACTGTAATTTTGTTGAAAACACTATGTTCTTTGGATACATCTGCTGAATAAACTCTCCATTTTGAGTGACACAGGAAAACCTGCTTCTGTTTTGCTTTCCCAACTGAATAAAATGTGAAGACAGACATAGACAGCCTCTGAAGCACACATCGCCTTAAACTCAAAAAAGTGGTGTTACCACTACTTGAGAAATTGATTTCACATTTTCAAACAGAGATGTATTGCTGCCTCTGTATGGAAGCATTAAATGAAAAATTTATTCTAGAATCAGCTCCATAACATCACTAACGCTTTCAAGGCATGTTGCAAATGTAATTATCTGCAATAGCAAGACTATTTAAGTCATGTAACTGCATAATTAAGGTCTCTTCGGGCTCATCATTACAAGAGACTAAATAAGATTAAAACATGACTTGATTTTTATCTACTTTTTCTACTTTGTCACCTGAAATTTCTTGGTAACTACTAAGAGGACAGATAATAAAAAGGTTTTGTTCCCCTCTTCAGTAATAGCCATTGCTAATTTCCATTACAAGTTGTTTTCCTCAGACTTTGGAAACAAGAATTGCAATGATAACAAGCAATTTATTTCTGTGAACAGCAAAACCTTGACTTTGCGGCTGACAATAAACAAGTAAATATTTTCCTTTAGCAAGGAAAAATTGAAACATGTCAAAACAACATTAGAGTGGAACCTGACCATTACCACTGATGAAGAGTGGAGACTTTTTCCATAACAGAATAGTAGCAAATTCTCCAGACATGGGAAAAATGCTGAAGTTGTTTACAGGCACTTGTGTACATAGTGAATGAATAAAAGATGTCTTGGCATTAAATATGAATCCAAAACCAGAAAATTAAGGCAAGCACCTTGAAAGCAAGTCATTAGTGGCTGATGTCTGAGATCATGCACCTGAGATCACGGGGAAGAAAAGCAGATCTTCTGTTAAAGCATTGTGTAGCACAAAGACTATGACATAGTTGCCATCACGAAAATGGGGTGATGTGACTTGTACAACTGGAGAGCTGCGATAGATGGGTAGATCTATAATCAGACCTGTCTTTTCCTCCACACGTCCAAGGCACAGGCAACCCTCTCTGTTCTATGTCTCTCATCATTTGAGTTCAATGACACAGACACAGAGACATCCACTGCCCACGCTCCCATCCCCAGCCTCTCCTGGCCCCACAGGCCAGAGCATGCATGGATTACAAGCAATAATGGAAGATGAGACAGCCAAAAGTACAGCCTGATGAGACAGCCTCAAAGGAGGGAGCAATTACATCCTACACGATTTAAAGGTAGTTCACTGGTTTGGCTTTTCTTAATAGTTGAAGAAAGAGGTGGCACCATTTCTCATGTCACTTTCTGATGTGTCTGACCTATTCTCCGGTGGGTGGTGTGTGGCAAAATAAAGAGGAAAAGCCCAGGTGATGTGCAGCCAGCACAGGAACACCGAGATATGATGTCACACAAGAGGATATGCAATATTCAGAGCAGTAATCGAGGCTGTGGATGAGCTGTATCCAGGCCCCCCGGAGAACCATTGTTTGCTCTATAGACCCCAGAACCCGTTATGCCAGGCAACAGAAGAAGGATAACCATTACCTTTATTGCTAGAATTGCAGTGTAGAAAAATATCATTAATAAGAGTAGGAGTTTTACCTGCCCGTCTCTCCCTACTGCCTTTCTGTGACTCCTCCATGCCTATTGAAGTTGCACTCACACACAAACACTGAGCCACCATGGGAACAAAGGTTATTTTAAACAAAGAGAAAACTATTACGTATCAGAACCTTGAAAGGCTACACATGAAAAACTGGAGACACGACCTTACTTTTGCTGGTGGCTTCACCACTAACTTTTTTCTTACTGTCAGCCTATATACTGCTTATAGCTGAAGTTCTATAGTGACATCTGGTTTTAATACAGGGCTTTCCACATCTAAAATTCTTGCTGGTGTTGCTAGCTCTGTTTTCAAACAGGGAGAGTGAAACCTATCTGCACCTCAGTTAATCTGCTTCATTCCTTTCTTGGAGGTTCCCATCCTGCTGCATAGTTCAGTTGCTGCAGGGTGGACAGCATATATTGCAGCCCCACAGCTGCCTGGACACCACCACAGTTTTTAAAACAGCTCCTGGTATATGTAATTTCATTTTACAGACTGGCAGTTTAGATCAGTGCCAATTGTCTCAGTACCTGTGAACTACAGCTGTTGAGCAGCTGCTAGACAAGTAGCAGCAGGGAAAATCAGAAGGGAGAGGATGGGCTGCCAGGGACAGAATCCACTACAGACATCTCTGCTTAGGATCCCTATGGGCTACCCGTCAAGCAGGAGTCATGGGGAGCATTGGTCAACAGAGAGCAGCAAATGCTTCACTCAGGTGGAGATTGCCAAGCACTTCACATCTAGTCACATCAGTGCACGTGGTGGCCCAGTGAGAGCAAAAATAGAGACACAGCCTCTTGTAACAAGCACTGGCTCAAAAGCAGGCTAACATGGTCAGCTCAGCTTTCAGTTTGAGTATTAGCAATAGCAGTAAGGGGACAGTGACTGTGCTTTAATTATAAGAAAAGCCCAGTAAGCTGTTCTCTCTTTAAATACATCCTCCTACACCATGAACAGCTTCACTTTAACAGAAAGCACATTAGATCCTCAATGGAAACACAGCAGAGCTTGGACTGTGGGAATACAGCTGCTAAGCAACCTTAACCAACATCCTGTCTATTCCTGCACTGTAGCTGTGAATAATTACTCCTCCATGTAACCCTCTCCTTTCTGTCACTGCTTTTCCACAGCTGTATACTCTTGTAACTGCAAATGGGCCCAAACTAAACTCCCAGAACTAAAATTATTCTCAGATTTAAGGAAATCTGGCAGGAAATCCTAACAGGTGTCTGCCCTCTCTTGCTACAATTGGATGAAGTGGAGCCCTAAATATAAACAATCAAAACTTTCAAGGCTGTGTTTCTGTTTCAGATTCTGTGGTTCAAGCCAATCTATACTCATTTTCTTACTCTGATCTCTACCGACAAAAAAATAACCCATAAACCAAACAATTTTACCAGATTTTAAAAAATACTTTAAAATTATTGATGGAAATTACGACATTTACTGCATTCACTGACTACTCTGTCCACTCTTCCTGGATGGCAAGCTAGTGCTGCTTTGTAGGAGCAGCAGATTTTATTTCACATCTGAATGAAAAAAACCCAGCCAACACAGTGTTTGGGGTAAAAGAATGAACCGCTGCCTTCTTGGCACATCTCCATGTTAACAAAAGAAGTGAGCATTGCCCAACTTTACCTTGTTGTCTGGGGGGCTGCCCAGAGATTTACTTCCAAAGGATCCTGGTCTATTTAAACTCCCCAGATTAGGGACTGCACAAATTTTAAAAAACAAGATTTAATAGAAAGACTAAAGACTGCTGACTGTGCTTCAGAACTATTCAGAAAGCTGTTTGCTTTGGAGACTAAATTTTCAGCACTACAATATTAAGACAGTAAAGTTACATCCCTGAGAATGCAAAATTCAATCTGTCACTGGGATATTGCATCTCTAATTAATATATCATCATACTATTGGATTATATAACTAATCATTATTAGTAATATATTAATAATATTAAATTACAAAGATTGAAATATCTAATATTGGAGGAGTTAGTATTTATAAAAATAAGTGTCTAGAACTGAATCTCATGTGGCATTACAAGGTAGTTGGGAGATACATTTACTCTGCAGAGTTCAACCCATAAGAAATATTATTCCAGATCTTAGAAATTACAATCTCAAGACAATGATTTTCCATCTTTTCTAAATATGTGGGACTGAAAATTTTCCATGGAGACTGAGGGTTCCAATACAGTGCAGTTTAGCCTAATGATAACAATGATTTTCCTCCACACCTGTCACAGAGCCATTAGAAAGCATTAGTCGAATCCAGCAGTCTAAGCACAGATTGAAAACCACTTTTTCTGAGCTGTAAACGTCAAAGTAGGCATATCTCTTGCCTAGACAGCGAGGAAACTGACTTTGGGAAAGAAAACAGTCTTGAGGCTGAAGAGCAGGAACTTTTTGGGAATGAGACACTCTGCTTTCTGACTGCTGGCAGGCCATTTAACTCCTCTCTTATTATGTGCCTGTCCAAGGTCAGCAAGTGGCCTATCTGCCAAAGCCATCAGCCATCAATGCAGGAGGAGATTTACAAAAAAAAAGGAAAAACACTTGTACTTGGATAGGGCCATGAGATTTTACCTTCACCAAAAATTTCTTGTCTGTATTTCTTTCTCTTTCTCCCCCACTAGAAATGTGGAATATCTCATACCTAAAAGCATCACAACCAGATTCCCATGGGCTCACACACCCAGAGCAAGGAGGAATAAAAGCACTGCACACACCAAAAGGAAATCACTGCATTTTCTCCCTCACAACTTCCATACATGTCCCTGATCCATCACAGAATATGCACTTATTAAAGATCACTAGCACCAGATAAATTGAATTTATTTTAATCATTGAATGTTAATCTCAGGAATGCCGCAGTGTGTTCAAGAGCTGAGAAGCAGCTTACATAGAATCACAGACATGTTTAGGGCTGGAGAAGGCCTCTAAGATTGAGTCCAACCATTCACGCTATGAATATTTTTTATATTGAAACAATAAACCCATCCTTTTTCCCCCTAAGAAGATAAAAAGCTCTATAACTACTCTAGCTTTGGTCTTAGAGCAAATTTTTATGTTTTTAACTCTCACAGCATAAGACACATGAATAATGTGTTTGTATTACATGTTCTATTTTCAATGCTGTTTACAAAAATCAATTAATACACACACTACTGCTGCAAGACAGGAAACTACCTGTTTCATCCCATCACTGACATCCAAAAAATCAGTACTAGCCAGGTGTTATCTTGTCTATGTGCATCCGGGAGGGTTCTGTTACTCTAATGAAACTGATTTTAATAGTCTATTTAAGTGTCTCTAATTTCTCCATGTCGGAAAGGCATGTACCTCTCTATCTGTCTATATGTACATGGCCATCCGGTAATGAGGGAATGAAATGCATTTTCTTCCTGAACAATGCCTTCCACACGCAGTCCTGGGTGAAGCATGAAGTTGCAGAGAATTCAGTAAGAGTTATTTGGTAACTATTAAAGCTGAGAAATACAAAGGGCTTGAAATGAATGAAAACACAACTGTTTACCCTTAACAGAACACTCAGCTTCTGGGGAGGCAAATGCTCCATCCTAACCACATCTGCTGGGAGCATGGCAGCTTTACGTTCTGTGGGGCTGAGTCACTCTTCTCTCCTCTCTCTCAAACTTCTTCCTAGCTACTTGCACACAAGCCATGGGGAAGCCCGCAGACGTTCTGGTTGCCTATACATGCAAAGTTGAGGTCCAGTTGGTCAGATTGTGAGGGCATTGTTCCAGCAGTCTTGATAGGTATTTTCCTTGGCATCTGTGCAGTAAGGTTTTGGCAGTAATTAGCAGGGTTGCTTTGCAATTTTGTATGGTATAAAACTTTTGTTATGACCTTCATTTGCAATAATCTTAGCATTCAATAAAAAAGAATGTTAATGAAAACATGTTTATGAGGGATTAACATAGCAAGAAATATAAAAATGCTGTGTAGTTTTTAAAAGATTACTAAATACTTTTCTCATGACTACCCTAATTAGAATATTTATTCTAAATTATTTATACCGACCTGAGCAAATCTATCTCTTAAATTTAAGCTGCACTACTAAATGTAATAGCAACATTATTAACAGAATGCTTGAAGTTGCATGCCTCGTATAACACAGTGGCAATACTCTCCTCTGCTGTTCTACTGCTATGTTCACTTAGCACATGAAATTTGGGGGCCTTTGTACTAGAAGTATTATGGGTTTTGGTCCCTTCCTCTTTTTCCATTCCCTTTATAGGCAATTCCCTGGCCAGAAAGAAGGCACAAAGAAAATCAGCTGTAGGGACAAGAGTCAATGGCAGAGCAACCCTGTCCTTTCTAGGGACAAGGTTCATCCTGCAGGATACGATTGAGCCACTTTGTTGTGTACTACAGAAATGTTCTGTAGCTTGATGTACCCTGGAGGAGATGAGTATTTAGGGAATGGTTTTAGGGTTCTTGTTAAATCTATTACCTGGCAATCCACAGTTGTGGAGGTCAAAAGTTCTGAAGATTCATGGGAACATTCCAGCTGCGTGCTGTGTAAATGTAAACTCCACTTCTCAGCCTTTACTAGCTATCATCCCATGAGCAAAGTGTCCATTTAGATCTCATTTGTGTTGAGCCTTTTAAATATCTGTCTTCATGATGTTCAAGATTTGGTATGATCCATGTTCGAACACTGTTACCTCTCATCTATGTTAACTCACTTTGGGTTTTATGATCAAAAGTTAGACCACATGGTGAGGTGGTAGGGAGAACAACTGGAGGTATAGACACTCTTTTATTTAAAAAGAGACTGACTGGCGTAGGATATTTATCTTAGGAAAGCATAAGCCAGACATGATAAACAGCTATGACCCTGTCAAGCATCTGCAGTGCTTCCTTTAGTGAAGTTCAGCAGTCCCAGCTGGTGTGTTAGGGAGACATATTAGAGCCTTTTCTATTCTTTCTGGCTGCATGGCCAGATAATTTAGTTATAACGGTACTTGTAAAACTAAACTCAATGCAAGTAGTGGGTATTTCAACTCTTTTATTCCCTCCCAGGAGTGCCAAGCAAAGGGAAGAAAATTTAAGGACAGAAACGCAAAGCAGCTCTTCTCAAGGCAGGCTTACTTTAGAAATACATACTTAAAAACATCTTTAACACAGTGCCAGAGAGTAAGAGACATGGCCAGGCCAAACAGACTGGGGGGATGTTTGTTACCACTGTCCATTCTGCAAGCATATTCAAAGTCCCTTGAGACAAAAATTTCATGCATTCTCCTTCTAACCCTGCACCACAGAGCAACAGACAGGTCACCGGTTCTGGCACCTTTCAATGGAAATTCAAAACACTGCAATTTTCCTGTTTACATTACAAAGTTAATAATAAAATTGATACAGACTGAATGCTAACAGAATGGCTTGCTATGTTTTATACATACCATGCATTTTAATCAAATGATCACCTGCCTATACATTTTTCACTATTTCCACGGCCTTGATTTATATCTCTAGAAACTGTCTGCCTGCCCCAGATCAGAGTAACAGCAAAAACCCCCAAGTATTTCTGACCATTTCAATATTGCTTACAGTATTTTTGCTTTCATTAGGTTTGCTAATGTAAACAACTGAAGTAAACCAATTACTCCAAAAGGCTTTGTTGCCTTGTTGCACAGATTTTGAGAGTACTAAAGACAAAGGATGGAAGCAAGAGTTCAGAGTGCTCCAAATCAGGGAATACAATGTTAAAATGCCTGACATTGCTCATGCCACAGGGTCTTTATCCAGTTGTGCATTTCATCTTCGTACAGGGAGGCGCACCTTCAGATGTCCCACTTACTTACAATACTTCAACAAAACTGTCTCGTGCTATCACATTCTCCCAGGACAGATATCCACACTCACAGACTATGGAATATCTTCTAGAGGTCTATTTACAATAGGTAATGTAGCATGACTTAGGGATTTTGTCAGAGGAACATACTGTCTCTGGACTCATGATGCTCGGGAGGTCTGGCATTAGTCTTGTTGACAAATTTGAAATAAAGTGCAAACCTCCCAGAGGAGGTGCCAGGGGAAGTCATGTGCATCAGTGAAACTGTGCAGGATATAGGCCTTCCTCCAAGATCACCACCCCAAAAGTGAAGTGCCAGTTTTACAGCCAGTAAGCTGGTGAGCAGTATTTCATTACATAGCATTCTGCAGAGAAAATTAGCAAGTAATATACAGATATAAAGAGGGTTTTTCTTTCAGACTTTGACTTAAATGTGTCTATGACAGTGACTGAAACTGTTTTCTGACTGACCTGAAATTTAACATCAGACTAAACTCTGATCTGCTCTGCCAGATGTGTCAGGATAACATATGGCTCTGCACCACGCAGGCTAACCCGAGTGAAAACAGGGGGCGGACAAGAACATTACAAAGCCATGGTCCTATGGCAAATACTTCTTTAAGCCATTTACTGGGGTTTAGGCAGTATGTAACTCTGTCACAGAGTTAACTATTAAAAAGATGACAGTTTTAGGCACTGCCCTGAAATACAAGACTGTAAAATGCAAAACAGGTGAACTTGCCATCTGGAATGGTGAGAGCTGAATACACAGGCACTTGCTACATTTTAAATGACAGCCCAATCCACAGGAGGAATTACGAGGAGAACAAAGTGGACAAATGCTCTTTCGATCGCTACCTTGAATTTCCTAGTTCCATGTGCCCATGTTTGCCTACTCTCAGGTAAGTGCTGGGTGTGCAGTGTGGTGGTTAAAAGGCCAGTGCTATTTTTAGCTGTGTACACATTGCAAGGCAGCAGAAATGTAGGGCAATTCACACCAGCACGGCACAGGCAATTCTTGCCTGAGAGCACGCAGCCCTCTAACTGCAGCTTGAACAGAGAGGGCCACAGTCCCAGTCAAGGGCTGGTTTATAATATCTCCATATCAAAATCTAGTGCAAATACATATGTCCTCCAACACGAGCGGCCAAGTGGAATGGATGTTTTTGTCTGGGGCTCTGTTTAAGCAGGCAAAGGGGTGAAACAGGGCTGCTGCGTGACACTCATGAGCAGCTTCCCTGCCTTTCTGACCTGAAAAATTTAGGTCTGACCAATCTGTTTTAAATTCTGTGTTGTCACTGGCTCCAGGTTCATGCAGAATGCAGAGGGACTCTCAGAAGGCAGATCAACATCCCCTTCAGCCTCGTCACCTACAGATCAGCAGCCAGGGTGAGGGTTCAAGGACACAGGCTCACCAAGGCCAACTGAACAGGGCCCCAGGCCAGCTCTAGAACATTTTGGGCAACAGGCTAACTAGAGGCATTCAGTTTGTTGACGGTCCATAATAGAGGGTCTTTTTACACTTTTCCTTCCCATAAAGACATTATTGGGCACTGTTGTCATCTCCTGAGGCCTGTGTCCTTAAGATAAGTTTTTCCAGTATTTAGGCACAGAGGTTTTTCCGAGCTACAGTGGAGCTGTCGTTCTACCTGGAGTGGCACATAGGAGAGTCAGCAGTAATTCTTCTACTGGTTTTGGGCAATGAAGCAGCTTTTGCTGCTGGAAGGAGAGAGGAAACACAGATGTGACCACAGGCTGGTCCGTGGAGGTGCCAGATAAGTTTGACACCAGTGCAGAAGATGGCCTAGAAGGAAGGTAAGCGTGATAGCACCAGGAGAGGGAGCTGAGCCCTGCAAAGACAAAACAACATTGAGTAAATCATCCATGCACACTTCCTGCACCTCAACAGGTGAAGGAAGAATTGTTGTTTGGGATAGAGCTGAAAACAATGAGATGCAGCGAGCAAAACAAAAACATCATTAAGGCTGAGTGTTAGGAGACATCTGAAATGATGAGTAAGTAGCACACTTAAAATGAAAACACAAAACCAAAAAAACAAAATCTGTGCCTGACCTGCCATTTTAGCATACTAAAAATTCTGATTTAACTGCAGAAATATATGTTTGAGTAAAGTTGAATGGAGTTCCCACAGAGTTATTAACAGAAAGGCACAGGGTGAGAGGTGATGGCTTAGCTACCTCTCAGCAACTGTCTGCAGATTATTTAATGTCTGTAATGTGCTTTAAGGATGAAAACCACTGAGTACTTAGAAAATTAGAACAAAAAAAAAAATTCCCCAACAGTGGCATCTATTAAATTACAAAATAACCTCTCCAGGGAAGCCTCAGAAGTATTGTCACTAAATAAATTTAAAACTGAACAGCTTGAAATGTGTTTACTATAGGAAAGAGACCTGCATTTGCCCCAAGGAAAAGAGATGAAATGTCCTAAGGCTTCAGTAGTCTTTTATCTCCATTTTTTTTCACTCTTCCCTGATGCACAGGGGAGAGAGATGATTATTTAAACTCTTTTTTCCCCCTCTGGAGCTGTCTGGTGAAATGTGCTGACAGGTACTATCCATCGACTGTGTATTTCAGGTAATTCACAAGGCAGGCAAGCACAGGGGCCCATATTCCTTGACAAAAAGCAAGAGCATGCTGGAGGAGGAGGCAGCTTTTCTTTGAGACCAAGACAAGCCTACAGCCTTTGCCATTTTCAAGGCAGACCAGAAAAAATGTTACCCAGACACATATCTAGACTGATGCACACAGCAAGCAGCAAGCAACAGTTTAGTCAATCCTAGACTGTCACGGCATGCTCAGAACAAAAGGAAGAGGCAGCCTTCTCTTTTTCCTTATGGTCCTACTGCATCTGATCTATACAAAAAGAGCAGCTCTCTTCCTATCACTGACAAGAACCAAGACAGATGTTGTTTAAATTGCCAGTGGCAGAAGGAGGGGTGGGGGCAGGAGAAAGGGAAAGGGGAATTTAAAGAGCAAAGTCAGCTGGTGGAAGAAGGGATTCAGACAATACCACAGAAACAAGAAGCTCAGTTGTTTTGGCTCTGATTTCCCATTAGCTCAAAGCTACATCCCTGTCTGCGATGGTTATCTATTGCAGTCCCCATGCTTTGGGCACCTCACCTCACAGTTGTATCTGCCCTAAAATCTATGGAGTGGGCCAGAGGCTCCAATGAGGTTTATTATAGCCTCCAGGTGAGGGCTGCCTCGAGTGCCCTGTGAGCCCTGAGAGGCACTGTCAAGTCTGGAGCAGGATTCCGAGTCACAGAGCAGCTGCCATTATGGTGAGTGCCAATTACACTTCGATTGTGTGACGCGAGGCTGAAGTGTGGGCAGCCCTTTGAGGAGATTCAACTCCTGTGCACTGACAGAACTCTTCTGCAGCTCAGCAAGAACCAGGGTGACACGGTGGCAGACACTGTCTGAGGGAGGGAGCTGTGATCCAACATAGAAGATGCCATCAAGGGCAGCAGGGAAGATAAAATGCACATTTTTTCTTAACTTGTACACAGCTTCAATTCTTCTATTAAATTACATATTCTATCATTATTTGATCATCTGTAGGTTTTTGTAGCAAATGGGAAGTACAGTAAAAAATCCAGAAATAATTTAATGCTCTTGCTAAGATAAGTGGAGCATACAAATTTTTTTCAAGAGTACACACATGGATCCTCAGCATAATTATGTTACTGGAAAGTTGTCATCTCTGCTTAGCAGTAAAGGGCTCATATTTTTTCCTCTGCATTCAGCAAGACATCAGATGTTGTACAGATATTCTTCAGACATGAAGATGTTTGCAGGCCACATAAACCTTCAGGGCAGCAGGGAGAGAGAAAAATATAAATTGAAACTCCTCAAATGATGTCCTCATTTCGAGCTACATTCTGTAGGCCAGTTGGCAGCACATGGGAGTCAAGTAAGAGTTTATGAACTCCATTTCCAGACACAATCAGACAAATAGTTCAGAGGCAGGCAGGAACGAAAGACACTGGTCACTTCATGCAAGATACTTTGATACGACCTGCCACTACAGAGTCCTTAATGAAATTTTGCTATGCAGTATCAGCAGTAGCTAATGAGGATGGCTGGCCACTGTCTCACCTTGTTTTTAATCTTCATGGGCTTTTATGGTAATTTACCCAATCCTGGAATTTGCAAACAAGTCATATGCTGTTGGTAAATCCAAATCTCCCATCACTGCTTGTCCTACTTTCTGGGCCAAAGTCCCAGTACTGCAGTACAAAGTTGCAAGCCAAGTATCATAATTCAGGGAAGAAATCTGAGCTGCAGCTCAAAACCCAAGATGCTTACAAGGGGAATATTTGATGTGGAAAAAAAATCTCACATTACAAGATCTTTTCAAGTTTGACATCAGAAATCAATCCAGAACTCTACTTCTCAGAGTACTCAGGTACTCAAAATCCTTATTTCACAGTGTAACTGTGCAGGATACAGGTTTATCTTAATGGAAAATTACTTGATAACCACTAGCTGCACTGTGAGAATTAGAACCAAAGTTTCATTTGGAGATCTCTTTATATTGAGTGAAAATTGTCATTAAAATTCATCAAGTGAAAATTTCACTATCAGCAAATTTGACTGATGTACTTGAAGATTTTCAAGAAGTATATTTAAACTGAACTAGAAAATCAGGATTTATTCCAATAAAACCACCAGATTGTTGTAAATTACGTACGATTTTTTTTTAATTAGAGGCTTGTTTTATGATAAGGTATGTTAATATTCATACTTGCTCAGGGAAAATAAAGTCACAGTACATGTGCCAAACCTCATTAAAAAGGCACATGTTTCAAATAGTATTCTAAAAATAACAATAAATCTTGTTTTATTGCAAGTTTCTCGTAGCATATCCATGTTACAAGGCAAACCAAAATAACATATTATATTTTGTATACAGCCTCATGAAATAACTGAATGAACTATTTACTGTATGCAATGGATAAATCAATAACAAACAACTTCTCAGCTTTTTTCTTAATAACTGGTGATCCATTCACCTTCCTTTCCTTCAAAAACATAAGGTATAAATAACTTTCCCCAAATCTTATTGATGTACTGATAGCAAACATGCTGAGTAAAAGATTCATATTTGACTGAAACAGCTAAATCATAGGGATGCCTTTTCAGAATTTTATTACATTGTTTCACCTCCTAAAGATCAAATAAGCAATTCATTTTCTTGTAAATAAATGGCTAATGAAAACATGTAGGATTGACTTTAGGGAATTTCTGAGCTATTTCACCCCCATAGATTTTTGCTTAGAATTCTCAATGTGTGATGACAATCTTTTTAGGAAGGCATTTGGGAGCATTTAGTTCAAAAGTCCTGGTATGGCCAAAAAGACACAACTTATGAGCAAAGCTGTTAGTGTCACTGAATCTTTAACTTGCAATCAATCAACTTCTTTAACTTGCAATCACTCAAAATTAATCTTGATCTAATTATTATAGAAAAGAAAAAGGAGAATGCTATTAAGTCTCAATAATGATAAAGGTGAAACTGGAACACACATCTCATAGTCCCTGTGCCTTCTCCACTTTACACTCACCTTGCCACTGCCCACCTTGATCCTAAGGTGGCTGGCCTCACACCATATGTAAGATTTTATATACACTGGATCCTTTTTCTTTGTTACTCCTAAAAGCAGTTTCACCCAGTTCTCAGGTCTGCCTTTATTTAACCATTAGTCATTGACCACTGATGTGTTGTTTGTAGCTCTGGGGTCTCAAGTATCATCCCATGCCCTCTACTGACATTTCAAATCTGTACTCCTCTGCAGTGCATTCAGTAGCTTTCCTTTTGAGACTTGTGCCATGATACCATGTTTATAGTCCTCTACGCCACATAATTTTGCTAGGGCCCTGTGTCCTTCATTCCACATAAAACAACCACTTGTTACTTTCAGCTAAATTAAAATTATGGTTGAATCACACAAAGCTAAGCAAAAGCAGAACAAATTGTCTAGCAGTCACTGGGTCATTAGGAAATTGCTGTTCCAGCTAAACAAGCTAAAGCAAAGCCCCGGACAGGCCAAGACAAGCCCAGACAAAGCCGTAAGTCCCAAGGCCTTACAGAGCTCCTGCAGACCCTCTGGGCTGTTCCAAACAACAGCAATGTGTGTTACCATGAGTACAGTAAATACTGAGCTACCGGGCTACACAAAGTTTGGGTGCATGGGAGCCTACAAATGTAGTCCATCCTTGAAAAGCTCTATCACATAGTCACGGTGCCTCACAGCCAGAGAAGGGAACTTGGGTCAACCAGCCTCCTCTTTGCAGTCACTTCTGTCTCACTTGGAAGTAATTGACTTCTACCCAACAGCTGTATCTATCTTGACCCAGCTAACTGGAGACTCTACTGTTTCCTTCCTACCTTGATGAAAGTCAGCCTGCTTTAAAGAAGGAAAGGCTTATAAGATTTCTTTTGCTGGTTACTGGCTTTTCCATGAAATTTAGCCCAGGCAAGAGTATACAGGGAAATGTTTCTTTCTCTGCCCAGAGGAGCAAGACCTGGCTTAATACTGAGCCAGAAATGGGACCACAGACCTAGGAGCCAGTTTAATTGAGTTATATTCCCAGTTCTTCAGCAGTTCCTTGCATGACCTTGAGGAAGTCACTGGTAATCTGTGACAAGAGCTGATGCTTCTCCTGCTAAACGGAGGCAGTATTGTCCCTTAAGCTGTTATGCCAAAGCAGCTCAACAGCTGTAGATAAAATATGACATTTAAATGCACACTACTATTTTATTATCCACAAAACTCACCTCCAAGCCAATTTTGTCATTTCTGACACAGACCCTTTTAACACACACTGAAACGCTGCATCAGGGCTGAATGCCAGATCCCAGTGAACCGTCACCTGAAGCAAGCACTGCATGTATGGCTGCAAGAAAGAAGCTGCCCTACCTTCCTTGATCCCACTTTCAACTGCAACACAATCATACTCTGGAAGCGAGCATTGGGATGCTGTGCTTTTCATCAGCATTCTTCTGTGAGAAGCCTAGAAGAAAAAAAAAAGGAAGGAGGGGAAAAAATCATAATACTTCATGCTGTAGCTCCTTTATTTTTCTTCCCTCAGTCCTGACCTTGCCAGCTTCAAGTCAGCTTCAAAACAGCTCCTGCTGTGCAGCTCCCTATGACACTCTTAGAGCAACTCCTGTGCCTCAGAAACACGTGCTGTTTGTGCTCACTTCACTTATTTTTCATTTTAGACCAGACTGAATAGAATTTGGAAGGCAACAAAAATTCAGCTTTAACTGAACGTTCAAGGTCACAAACATATCCAATTTAATGAATTTCCAGAGAGGATTTCCTTAAATCCTTGGCTGCCCCTATCCTGACTGATCCCAGCTCCCAACCACACTATCATTTCTATTTTGCCCTAAAATAAAACTGCAGAGACGCCTATATTCACAATTACTCCTCACTGTTCCCTATGGTACAAGTTGTCAAAAGATGCTTACATTATCTACCCACTGATACTTGAAAAGCAGCTCCTCATTAGGCCTGCAAGTACAAGTGGAGTCTTGGAGTTACCACGGGGAACAAAATACAATAAAAAAAAAAAACCCTCACAAATTTTTGTTTAACATGGTTAGACTCCCTGCCAAGCTAGTGGAGAGTTATGAACATTGCTACAAGCACTGAGATACTACCCCTTCCTGTTTTCTGCAATGTACCCTGGTGCTTTATGCTACTTCTGATGTGTGTCCTCCTTCAGGTCTGCAGGCAATGTTAAATGTTCATGAACTTTCATAAATTATAAAACTCACAGCAACTGCACATGAATTATCTTATATCTCAGATTTACACTGATCTTTGCAAAAGGTAGTATACCTTTAGCAATTCTTTACTATACCATTTAGGAGAGGTTATGTCAGTAGGTGATTGTTTCTATTAGTGATTACTCTAGAAGTAGAAATTACTGAGGAGTGTAGTTGTTACACAATAATATAATGCTACAGCATTATAGCTGTAGGCTAAGTCAGAGTTTTCTTAATGAAATTATTATCAAAATACCCTGGTGCTATTAATCTTCGCTCACTTCAGAATAACTCTTCAACTTATCTTCTCTTTTTAAGGTATTTGTTATCTGCAATTGCTCAAGTTAACCAGTTTAACCTACGTGCTCCCAAAAGGGTCTGTCATCTCAGCACACAGACACCGAAAGCACAAAAAGCCCAAACTGCAGCTTTCATTCATTTTGCTCAAAACCAAACAGGTCCTGAGGGCTGCTCTCAAATGGAAACAGTGCCACATGATTCAGACACTCTCATGTGTTTTTCTTTACTAGAGTTTATATAGCTTTTTTTTTCCAGAGCACTTCCACTCCTTTGCTTATGACAGTTAATGAAACCCGGCCTGCATGGGGAGAGGGCATTTAATGTTACAGCACACAGGTTACTCAGCCCATGTAACCATGTACTCTATGTGCCTGTTCAGCACTGCACATTTCTAGCACTCTCTCCAGTTTATTTCTAAGTACTTCTATTCAAAGGTCTGCTATAATTAGGCCAAATTCAATCAATTCATAGAGCATCATTGTTTTCCCATGTTTCAAAGGAGTTGTTCAGGGCTGTTACATACTCTGAATTGATTGAGAATAGGGATTACTTTATCTCCAGGGGAGATGATCAGCATTTCCCACCCAGTTCCTGAGCTGTCTTTACTAATTTATCTTAATAACATCTTGGTGTTTTGACTCAGAAGGAAAGAGATCAAAGCAGAGAACACGGTAGGCATACTCTCAGGATTAAAATTGGCCAGAGGCAATCAGCAGAACAAGTAAACAGCTCTTCAGCAGTCTGAAGAAAAGCCTCGTCTAACTTGAACATTTTTGTGCCCCTGCAAGCTCTTGCCAGTTAGCCCAGTTGGCTTGGAAGGTCACGTCTGCTGCTCACGTTATTTCTTGTCATCATCCTATCCCTACTGCCCTTTTTCACCCTTGAACTACATTAATGAATAACGTTACATCAGCTCTTGTGGTTCCTTAACAAGACAGCACAGAACTGTATTCCTTAAGGAAATGGGCTGATCTTACAATTATACCGTGCTTCACTTTAAATCCCCGAGCCCTGGCATGCTGAGGAGGACTCATGTGTCTGTCTGAGGTGTAGGGCTCAGTCTCCTCAGGATACAATTTGGGGCTTAAAGGGTCAGTGTATTTCAGTGTTTCAACAGTATCCCGTTTCACTTTGGCAGCAATAGCACACAAGAGGTGGAGGAGCCTACGTTCTATTTGATACTTGATACATCTCACTTGGTACCTTGCCACTCTGATGGTGCTTCCTCTATGTTCTCACCTCTCAGAGAAATGAAATTGCTTTGCTGTAAGTTGGCTCCACATCGCATTTTGAACAGAACAACCTAATCAGAAGGAAAATGAGAGAGATTGCACTCCTTGTCTTTCTGCATGGAAGCCTAAAACATAACTCCTGCTTTATTTTCTTGACTTTTATACTGAGAAGATAGAATTGATGCAAAGGCACAATCCAAAGTGTTCATTTTAGTTTCCATAGGAGCTTGATTTTTAAAGTGGACTTTGTTCCTAGTGAGTTCAGGAGCCACTGCAATCTAGTTTAAACGTGACTTTACTTTTTTTTTTTTTCTTTTAAATCAATGAGCATTAGGCCTATCCTGTGTTCTCATCTTGCTCAAAGCCAGAGGTGGACAGAAGCAGCTCAAATTTAATTGAGAATCAATGCATACAAATACAAGGTCATGTGTCTGGGAACAACAGGGACACACTTGCTGTGGAACAAGGAGTCAGATCCTGCTAAGCAGCACCTCTGAAAAGGACATAGGGAGTCACAGCAGAGCAGTGCCAGAGCAGCACCCTGGCATCATCAGCACCACTGCTGTAATAAAAGGAACACTGCTGCTACCTCTGCAAGAGCACACTGAACAGAAAGGGGTATGGCCTCGGTATTTGGTGGTGATGAGGCTGTTGCTGACACACTTGAGCCCAGACCTTGGCTTTGAAGTATTGGAGGTGTGGGAAAAGTATTTGTAGTTTGTGAGTGCTGTCAGGTTTGCAAGTCCTCTCATCTCTCCTCTCTTGCCCAAGCTTTGTGCATGCTGTGGGTGTCTTCCCTGCTAACAGTCAACCTCTGATGCAGCCCTGTACAGGGGAACAGAAGACTCCAGACATCTTTTAAAAGATGACATTGGGCAGGTGCAGGTGTTCTTCTGCTAAATGTTTGTCTGAAAGGCAGAGACCAATTTGACCAGTCCCTTCATAGCTGCTGCTAAGAAAAGAAAAAGGAGGAAAGCCAGCCCTAGCCCAAAAGAAGTGGGCAATCCTGTCTCCACAGGACTCCCTGATGAGCCTGCCCCCCAGAGCTCTGCTGTGACACATACCTGGACAGAGATAAACTAAGCTTAACCTGGGAAGCTTTAAATGATAAACTTATCTTCCTCCCGGGTCACAGCCTTACTAGAGACTAGAATTTGAGGAGTCCTTCATGCAAAGCCTGTCACAGTGCTGGAAGGCAGCTCACAGAGCACAGGTGATGGGGTGAGGAATGCAGCCCCATGGCATGTACAGGCCTGGGGTCAGCTCCATTCCGACACTACCTGCCATCATGGATGAGCCCAGCACAGACTCTAATGCTTCCTTTAAAAGAAAAAAAAAGGGGGGGGGGAAGATATTTTCATTTTTCTTTTACGTAGTACTGCTCTGGAAAAGCTAACTTCTGATCCTACAGATTTTTTTCCTCACTCACTTCCATCTTTCTTAAATTCATTGATAAAAAGAGGCCAGAAAGGTAGAAAACTAATATAAAATATTGCCTTCTCAAGACCGCTTCTGACAGCTAAGGAAGTGACCAACATCTGCCCATTGCTTTTTAACCAGCTAAACATCTAGCCATTGTTGGGGTTTATTTTTAACCAGCTAAAAGGCCTGTCAGATTTATCACGATGTGCAGGGTTCTGCCATTCATGTTGAATCAAACAGCCACTGGGCTCTTTGGAGCTACCACCAGGCTGACTGGAGCTTCTACAGAACTAGATGATTGGCCCTAATTACAATTTTCCATAACAAAGTAGCTTTAATCTCCATGCAAAGCATTTGTCAGCCCTATTTAACCAGGAGGAAACTGGGCAGATGAAGGCAGGGTAATTAGCTCTTCTCTCTCCCCTTGATGTCTTGTTCATGGGAGTATTTGCAGAGTACAAAAACCATTAGCAAGCTTCTCAAGCCATGCTACTGGCACAAACAAAGAAATTGTGCCCTGCTCATGGCCTTCATATGGATGATTTCACTCCATGTGTCTCACTTCCTGGCCACACTCAGGCCATGGGAGGTACATTAACTTTCAGCCACATCACCAAAATTGAAAAAAAAAACACCAAACACGTAAACTTTTATTTGTACATCTTCCTTAATTCCAAAGAGCTGCATAAGTTTTGCTCTGTAGGTCTTGTACCATAAGGTGTCTTTCCTAGATGTTGGACCATTTTTATGGCACTTCCTTGACTTCTCAATAACTTGTGTCACTGTACACAAACATCAACACTGAGGAACATTGTCTGCACCGGTGTCTATACAATGGGAGGGTGACTTGCCTGCCAAAATCAGGTAGTGTATTTCAGTGGCATAAAGCTGAAACTGATGTTTCGGTTGCAGAGGGTAGGACAATCTGAAGAAGGGACTCTTTCCAAGCCCTGGCTGGGCTGCTTATTTTCTGAAACATTGTTGCTCATAACATTTTACTGAGAAATATTGTACTTAATAGGTTTTTTTTTCCTAGTGTGAAACGCAGCCCTTGGAAAATAATGTACAGTTTTGACTTTTTTCCCTGTATGTTATTAGGGAAAAGAGGAGAAAAATACAAAGTCAGTAAACAGGAGGAAAAAAATTATGAAAAAGGCTTCTACTCCGATGAGCAACTAGAGGCAATTTACAGCAAAACCTTTTGGGGTTTGATTTATTTTTTCATGAAAATCATGTACTTGGATGTTATAATGACAAATAGAGATGTGATATGTTGTATAGCTGTACGGGGTAACATCTTTGTAGCAGAATCTAATTTATCTGCAAATCCCCCTTTGTGTGTGTGTGTGTGTAAATTCTCATTCAAGGTTATGTTTTTCCAATCAGTTTTGAGTATGTTGTTGCTTTTTGAGGAAATAAAATGGAAACAAACATCCCTCACCCTATAGTACCCTTCCCCTTAACGTTATTAAGGAACGCAGAACAGCTCTACAAACCAGAGCCATTAACTTTCATGCAATGTGCCAGGTACTGGGTGGTTCGGCAGCTCCAGAGGGGATTTTTAGCTGGAAATACCCCGCTCCCAAAGGCGCTGCGCCCCGGGCGGCCCCGGCTCCCTCAGGGCAGGGCCGGCGCGGCCCCTCCCCCGCGCCCGCCGCGGGGCCGGTGGCGCCACCTGCCGGCCACGCCGGCGCCCGCCGCCCCTCACGGCCCGCCGGGGCCGCCTCGGGGGCCGCTCCGCGCTCAGGGCCGCCGCCACCCCTCCTCTTTCCCTTTACTTTCCCCTTTCCCTCGCGAATAAGAACAGCACACCGGCCTGCAGCCACATGGGCCTGCCACCTCCCTGGCCAGCGTCGTCGTGCTCTCCTCGGGACCGGCGATGTCTGCTGCGGGCAGTAGCCCCCTGAAACCAGCCCCAGCAAAGCGCTGTTAACAGCCACAGAGCAATCCGAGCTGCTTTTATCCGGGGGTTTGCAGTTTTACCTCAAATGCACCTTTATCTCGTGAAGTTGCCCGTCCATACCCTCAAACCACAGCTCACACTTCTTTCTGAGATTTTTTTCCCCCCTTTCTCCTCCCGACGCTGGTGCCGTGCCCTGTGTCCGCATTCCCCTCGTGCAGTGTCTCCTCACGTTGCTTAAAATCCTGCTGCTCTTCAGGAATCCTCAGCAGCACCAAACCTGCTCTAGACTAACATTAAGCTCTTGAAAATTTACCTGAAAACAATTGCCAAAATGTCCATATCTGAGAGGTTTTTCATGAAAATTCTGCTTAATTTGCATCCCTATATAGGTCCTTGAACACATTAAGCAGATTCCTTGATCATTTGTAAACACGGGAGGAACCCAGCTCCAACAAACATTTCTCTAACGAGCTAATGGCTGTTCCCACATCCCTTCACTCTCCTGTCACCTCAGATTACACCAGAAACCCTTACAGCAGCACTCATCTGCTACTGCACATTTGCCAGTGCCCATCTTGGAGCACAGAAGTGTAAATAATAAATTCCCAGTGGAGGTCTCACCCAAGAGAGTAATGGAGCCCCAGTGACAAGTTACTTGGTACAGAACAAAAATGGGGGGTGTTGGGTGTTGAACAAAAACACAATGCACACACGTGTTGGGAGATCTAGCACGTTATGGCCCAGGAGATGTGTACCCAGGGCGTGATCCCTGCAGGGCTCACCTTTGCCAGGGAGCTCTTCCAGAAAGCAGGAGAGGCTTTGGCTAGGCTGTAGGCTTGGATCTTTTCCCTTCACTTACCCCATGAGTACTATAAGGTCTCTGCTTATTACTGAGAGGAATAAGCTGGCTGAAACACCAAAATACTTGGCTGGGAAAGTTGGGGCTGTTCAGCCTGCAGAAGAGAAGGTTGCGGGGAGACAGAGCAACCTTCCAATACCTGAAGGGTCCTACAGGGAAGCTGGAGAGGGACTCTTCATTAGGAACTGATAGGACAAGGAGTAACGGGTACAAACTGAAAGAGGGGGAATTCAGGTTAGACAATAGGAAGAAATTTTTTACTGTGAGGGTGGTGAGACACTGGAACAGGTTGCACAGGGAGGCTGTGGATGCCCCAACCCTGGCAGCGTTCAAGGACAGATTGGATAAGGCCCTGAGCAACCCGGTCAAGTGGGAAGTGTCCCTGCCCATGGCAGGGGAGTTGGGATGGTATGATCTTTAAGGTCCTTTCCAACCCTTACAATTCTATGATTCTATGATTTAAATTTGTATATATTTGTTTTCATTCCCTCTCTGGATGAAATGGCATTTTCACTGGATAATTTTCTTCTATATATGTGGGCACTAGAACCATATTTGTGACCTGGAAACATGATTTTTCATTTGGAAATCCAGGCTAGTGTAACAGGGATATCACCAAAATGAGTACCATACATTTTGCATCATCTATGCCACCTGAAAGATTAGCTATATTGCTCATTCAGGGGGACAGAAAAATACACCAGAATATAACCTAAAGAAGATGGTTACAACCCAGTATTTCCTTTTCCTCACAGCACTCCCAGGCTCCACTGTTTCCACGAGCAGACAGTAATATGTCCAAACATGCTTGCAGAGCCCAAATTCATAGATGCACACAAGTTTGTAAAAAATACTCCATTTTAAAAAAAGGTGCTTCCAAAGAGTGTACCCTGATCTTCTCACTGCAAACACTATACTAAAAATGAAAAAAAAATTGCCTACTAACTCTTCCAAACCACCATGGTGTCAGCTATGCCCACTGCCATGGGTTTTACACAGAGCTAATAGCAAATTATAATTTAGGATGGGATAAATAATGTCCACATTAGACTTGCCCTGGTTACCTTCTGTTACCCTGGTCTCATTAAACCTGACCATTCAAACTACCTTGGCTCAGGAGGATCTGATTGCTGAGGCCTTTTCTAAAGAAGGAAGAGGGACAAATACAAGGCCCATGATTTTGACTGTTCTGCTGCTGCTAAAAGCAGCAAAGAAATTTCTATCTCAATACTATTTAATTCTAGTTGTCAGTAGTATGTGTATGAGAAAAGAACAAAGATTCCCATTCAGCCAGAAATTAAAATGTGGAGAGGAAGAAGAAGAAAAAAAATCTCTATACCAATAACAATCTCTTTTCTTGGAAAAAAGAAATAAAATATGTGAAGAGGAAAGAAAGGGGAGGTTTCAGGTTCTGTGCAGTTACACACTTTTCTGACACTGCCTTTCCATGCCAGGCAAAGAAGATAAAGAGCCACTAGATTAATATTCTTGGCTGGTCTTTACATTGGTTTGAAGGACTATTTGGCTGTACTAACAATGATTTAGAGACAACAACTACGAAGAAGAGTTCAAAGGGGTCCAATTACAATCTAATACTGCTCTGCTTAAATTAAATATGGAAAGGAATTAGTCCAGCACCTTGCCAAACTCTTTGCTGAGGTAGATCCAGGGGTAGATTCTCGTCCTTCACAAAGGCAACAGACATACATCATTAAAACGGTGCCAGCGATGTGCACAGCAAACCGAGGCTGAATTTGAAGCCTTGTCCCAAAATAGGGGAGGGTGGGGGGGAAAGACAGACAGAAAGACAGAAAGACAGACAGAAAGACAAAGACAGAAAGATAAAGTTTTTCCCCCCGCTGTTTTGTCATGCACAAATACAATTTCTAGAGCTCCTTCGTTATCAAGGCTTCCCTGAGCACATCAAAAGATCTTTGTTAACTGCATTCACTGCATAAGAGGCAGACCAGGGCTGCTGCTCTGCCTGCTACCGAGGACTGAAACCAGCCAGTCTGAACAAACTCAAGCTAGTTCAGAAAGCAGCGTCAGCCTGTGACACACAGGACAAACAGTGACACGTTCAGCCCTCTGGAAGACATCCCACATGGCTATCATTTGTGGGCTTCAGCGGGTGCTTGGCCAGAAAGGAAAAAGAGACTTTAAACAACTGGAGGGATGCTAAAAGGAAATGTCTGCACTTCTGAATAGCTGCACGCTGGGAATATCACTTCTGGCACACTGGGAATATCACCTCTTTCATGCTGCCCTGCTTTTTCCCAGCTCCCTCTTGTCATGCAAGACAGGATCTATACTGGATCAGTCAGGGTGACTAACAGGAACAGAACAAGGAACAGAAAAGGACATGGACAATGTCCATGGACAATGGATAATGAAGGACCTCTTTTAGAAGCTACGATATGAGGCAGTGAAGTCATGGGCTCATTTTGGAGAGCAGAGAGAGAAGCAAAAGTCCTGGAATAGCAGAGAACCACAGTCATTTCTATTTACTGAAGATGAGGATTATCTTTTCGGAGAGAGAAGACAGGCATGTCCTCAAGCAGCTATCTCATCTGGGAAATGACACTGTTCTAGACAGATCATTTTCAAGTTTATTTAACTTACAAAGAGACTGTGAAAAAACACAGAGTATCAGAACAAATTTAAACCATCTGTTTGATCATCTTGCAAACTGTAAACATTGAGAAAATAATCTTTCTTCAGCATAACAATGTGCAAAATCTGGATAAAAAGAAACTTCCACTAAGTCAGATGGAAATTACCCAGAGCACAAGTCAATATTTAAATTATTTTAAGTAATCCTTCTTCTTTCATCAGGTTCTTACAGGAGTATCCAGGCATTTTTGCTCCCTTCAGCTTTCTTCCGCACCTCCCTGGGCACTTATTCTACCGAGCAGCATTCAAATTAATTGCCACACTGTTTATCTATTTAAAGCCATTATGCACATACCCTAACTGGCCCTGTATTTCTTTTTTTCCATATAGATTCTGTACCACCTACATCTGTTCTTTCCTGAAAGTATACAAGTTTTAAATTACTGCACTGCAATCCAAATTATTATCAGATGATGGGATATTTTCTTCTTGTCTGCATATTGTGCTTTTAAACTGTTTATTATGATCCATAATGCATAGTTCAGAGAGAATGCCTGCCTATAAAGCAGAGGCACCGAACCTGCTTTCTTCTCCTAACTCAAAGCCCCTTATCAGCAATGTCACTGGATTAAAATAACAAAGAAAGCAGTTCCTGTTAACACCCACTGGCCACACTGATAATTGAGCCTTAGCTTTTTCAAACAGCCTATTTGTTGCTCACAACAATAGCATTAATTCCCTAGATTAAAAAAATTATTCAATACATGTAAAGCATCAACATGAATATAAAACAACACTTTGGAAACAGCATCAAACCAAATACATGTTGACAGTCTTGGATTTATGGATACAGAGGTTCAAAACAGTAGCAGAAACTACTTCCAGAATGTGCTCATTTATACCCACACATCACACATCAAACCACGCTAATTAAAATATATAAATCGTGCAGAAGCAGGTAATTTTCAGTGCAGTTATAGCGTGGATGGGTTAACTCAGCAGAGACCAGCTGGGGTCTGTGGGCCAGACCCAGGCTGCAGGAGGAGGTTTCTGCCTAGCCCAGAGTTCCTTTCCTCCAGAGGAGATGGGGAACAGCTGCTCAGGCAGTGTGTGGAGCCTGGCACCTCTGCCTGCACCTGTCCAGAGCCCAGCCTAAAGGGGTTCTTGTTCTGGTGAGGAAGGGGCAAGGTGCAGACACGTCCTCTTGCACCTCTCCCTTGCTTGGGAGCAACCTTCTGCTGCCATCTCAGCACAACAGCTGTGAGTGGGATACCCCAGGTTGGGCTGCAGCTCCCCAGATCAGGCCACCACAAGTTGGCTCCTGGGATCTCTCTCACCATAAGCCACAGGGTATCCCAATGTGAGGGTATTATTCAGCCTTGGAAAAACTACCAAAACATTTTGAGCCATTATGACTCTGTCTTTCTGTCACTGATTACAGCATGAACTTTTCGAATCTCTCAAAGTCTGATGTGCACAACTGTACCAATGTAAGCAAGAAAAAAGCCAGGATGACATCATCTTACCCAACAGAATCATGGACACATTCAGGCATTGTTCACAGCAACATGAAATGTCTGTGTGGGAGCATTGGCACCTTTGCTGATCACATTCAGCTGCCTCCTAAGTCATTCACACAATCAGGCCTGTTTCTGAAGAATCTTTAGAAATATATATTTACTGAGTGAAAAATAAAATCAAGGCTATGAAGCTCATTCACATTAAATGCCAACACAACATGGAACAGAGAGACAAAGAAGTGTAAACAGATAACAGCACCACAGGCTAAGTGAAACACAAGTTAAAGAATCAAATGTTGCAGGGCTGACCATAAATTTTGAAGAAGTCAACCACGAAAAAAATCTGTTTGCAACAAGCAATTTGTAAGCACTGGGAGCTCCTGCTAACAGAGTGGCACTACCAGTGAGGTCTTTCCTCTTCAGATGTTACAAGCCTACACAGTTGGGGTTTTTTGACTGTTTAATAGCAGACTAACAGAGTATTATGGTCATTCTATATGTGCTGCTAACTAATTACCAGTTACTAAGTTCATCAAATACTATACTGGTCATACAACTGAGAAATGTACACCCTTTCCTTAGGTATGAAAACCACACCACTGTTCTAATGAATTACAGATTGATCTTGGACAGTTTTCTCATCCTACTGAAAACAAAAAACTGTCGTACTGATTTTGGTATATGCAAAGGGTTGGATTGCAAAACTGGTAATTTTTTAATAGAAAAAAAATAGAAAGAAGCAGTTACCTACAAAAATTCCAGGCTGATAGTCAAGTGGCAAATGCAGTTGTCATGGCAGACACTTCTCAAGGCCTAAGTAAACTTTGACATGCAACATTTTGTAAAAATTTGCATGTAAGCAAGGTAATAGAGCTACTGAGAAATTTGGGAGTATTTAATAGGTTGGAGGAAGTTAACAAGAATACATAGTAAGGGGAAACTGAACAGTTTCAGATGAAGAAATTCTGTCCTGGGTTTGGATAATGAAGTATTGGCTTACCTACTGCTTCTGTTACACTGGGGCCGGTGCAGTGTTCATGATCCTGAGCAAGAGGGCTCAGCTGTCCAAGGCAAAGAGCAAAAAGCATTTAAAGGAAATAAAGGTTTAAGGAAGTACTGTCTCTGCTCCTCATGTTTTCTGCCATTTAAGCTTTATTTGGGTAAGGCAAAGGATTGCAATCCCTGCTGGAGGAATTAAATTTCTCCCATAGCTAGGGAGTTTTCTAGATACACTCTCTGCTGACTGTTATCCATCATGGGCAAGGCTTTGACATTTTGGTAGACGCTTTCATCTTAAAACAGCAGGTCAGTGCCCAAAGAAGGAAACCCAGTGGAAGGAATTATAAGAAGAAATAAAGAACTATCACTATACCAAAACTGGGGACAGTGTCGGTCTCCTCATGTCAACATGAAACAGCAGAACTGGAAAAGTTTGATTACCCTTGCTGTCATTTTTGAAAGACATAGAATGGCTTCTTTACAATCTTAAAAAAAAAAACCATACCAGAGGTAACTGAAGCAGTATCACGAATGTCTGAGTATCATTAAGAGTGTGGTCAAGGACTGACCATTCAGCACATCCTCTGCCACCAGAACTAGGGATGGTCAAATGAAAGCAGCAGGAACTGGATTCAGAAACACATCACCAGGGGCAGTTCACATAGTAGCTGCTTGCCAGGGAGCACCCTGCATGCACAGCTTTTGTGGGCTGAAAGGGAAGCTGGGCTTGGAAGAGAGATCCATTGAAAGTTATTAAACAGTTAAACCACAACTAGCTCAGGAAATCCTCTGGACTGAAAATAGCTCACAGCAACAGTGATGTCTGGGGGAGTTACTGTATATTTTTATCCTGTTCTTATTCTCCCCCAGACACCCATTTCTGGCCACTCCTGGAGGCAGTCTGTCTCTCTTGTACTGTAAAGCTCCCCAGTACAGCCACTTTTCCATTCCTTGATCTCAGCCTCTCTCCCCAACAAATTCCAGTCCAGTCATGAACGCCTCTGCCTGACCTGGTTTCAGCTATTCACATCACACACACTGGCATCTCCCACATCCTAAAAGAAACCCTAAGCCATCCTTGCAGGAAGGAAAGTTAAAATCCTCGCCAATAACTATTACATACATAACACAGGAAAAGGCCTGTTGGGTTTGTTTTGGCTTGTTTTTTCTTCAGTAGATAAGTTCTATGATGAAGGGACACACAGACTTCTCCCTGTGGAATACCACGTGAATGGAAACAGTCCTGGTTACGGTACTGGGTCTGCTTAATAAAACACCCTGTTTACCCATGAATAACTCTTGAGAGTCTCTAGTGCTATAGGAGAGAACTGGGTGACAAAACAAACCATATGTTAAATAAAACCTTTTTGCAATGAGGTAGAAGCTCTTCCATCACCCTTTTATCTCCAGTTCTTGCCAGCAGAACAGCTCTGCTATCAGGCTCTTTGACTTGTCCAGTTTAGGGGGATAAAAGAGCCCACTGGAGAGAATGCAATGTTAGTGTTTCTGTTCAAGATGTAGGGGCTAAAATTTTGTCTTTCTATGACAGAAAAGTCAAGGTCCAATCTGCTCTCTCTGCTATGAGCAGCCAGGCACATTGCAGTAGCCAAAATGCTACCATCCCCATTAAAAGAGGAAGAATGTGGCAGATGAGGCACAGCCAAGCTACAGATATCCATAGTCTTTGTGCAATGAGATAAATCACCTAGAGTGTCTTCCTTCAACTGCAGCAATAACACTCAGCTCCTTATGTAATTCTTCAGGGCTCTGCTCCCATGGCTGGTATTTTCATTGCAGTTACCTAGAAGGCAGAGTGTAATACAAAACCACAGTTTGAAGCAGGAAGGAACCTCTGGAGGCTAAAGTACCCCCAGGGACCACGTTTCAGTTGTTGGAAGTTGTCCACTTCTTGATAAGGCAGTCTGTATCAGACATTCACACCAATGTCACCCCTGTTGGCCTGCCTGCTAATCCTGACCCATAAGGCCTCAGCTGGCTCCTCCTCCATCCCACAGAGAGCTCGATGCACCCCCACTGCACTCATGTACAGGGAAGCTCCCCCTCCTCACCTTGCTGTTCCAACCTCCCTTTGATCCACCCATGGTAGCCCTCCAGTCACGTGCGCTACCTCACCAAATCCCTGTGATCTAAACTGGATCACAGCCCTGCAACTGCACGCAGATCTTCAGTTTCTCCTGTTTGGCCCTCATGCTATGTGTGTCAGTGTGTCACCACATCAGAGAGACATGCAGGTGTTTCAGTTTCCCAGAAGAGGCAGCAGACTTTTCCCCATAAAGCTCTGCTTTTCTCAAAATTGGCCCCTTTCAGCCCTTTTTATTCCCTGATTCCCTTTGTTTGACAACCTAATCAACCTGACAACTTGATAGTGCATCACTGTTTCCTCCCCTGTCACTCCTAGTCTCCCAAGGTACATTGTTGGTGCCCACAAGGAAAAGCATGATCCAAGACCACAGCAGGCCTCCCTAGATACCAGACTGGGTGAGCAGATAGTCTCCCACTGCTGCCATTACCTGCTTTCTCCAGAGCTACCAGCTGAGGCATGGACATGCACTGCAGGGAGTCTCCAGCTTCTGGTTTGCTGCTGGAGTGAATCCATTTTCTAGGAGCAGATCTGCAGGGGGAGCAGGAGCCATGCTTCTAGGCCCAGGAAGACACGAGCCTTTGTCATAGTGGGAGTCCTGCTTTCCCACCCAACAGACTCTGCCTGTACCTCAAGTGGAGCTTTTGGGGCTTTCAGGCTTTTGCACCTGCACAGTCCTGGGGAAGATCTGGTGGATCTTTCTTGTCATCCCTGATGATGCACAGCCACTTTCATCCTCCTACATCTCTGCTAATTGGCAACATGGACCCTCCCAAGCACAGAAGCCCATGTCCTCAGCCCTGGTAAGAGGTCCCCAGCATTCCTCAGCCCCAGCCCTGCGGAGCTGCGCTCAGGCTGAGGCTGCTGATGTCAAAGGGGCCACTGACCCAACACTGCTGGGGTCCATGCTCTGTGGCACATCCTCACCATGGCAGGGCACGTGTCTGCTGCTCACAGCAAGGTCCCTGCCTCTGTCCTGCACTGACTGCTGCTATGGGAAGCTGTGTTCTCAGCCAGGCAGTGCTTCTGAAGAGCTGCCCCATACCTGCTGAAAAGGCCCGTGTCTGCTTCAGCCAGGAATCAGCTGAACAGTAGCTCAGAGCACCCGTTCTTCAGGAACAGGCCAGACCCATTCAAGGTCGCAGTATCCTTACATGCAGCAGCACACTGATGCTCCTCAAATGTCTCTGAGACTCCTCTGTCAATCCTAGGAGGAACTTTCAGAACACCCACAAGATTTCAAAGCATAGTCCAGAAACTGCTGCACAAACTGCTGCACCTGTTGGCTGCCCCAAGAGATGTGCAATTCCTCAAATGTGTCTCCAGCAACCCAAGTCTGTCTTCAGTGCTGGCAATCGTTGACTGAGGAATATTCATCTTACCATACCAAAAAAATTTAAAATTCTTCAAACAAGCCTGACTGTGAAGGTACTTCCTTACTTACCCAGATCAAAAGTCCACCACAGTATCTTAAGATTTTAATTTAGTGCTCAGTGGATTAGGAGAACCATGAATTAAGCCCATGCCCATACAGGGCCTTGAATATACTACATGCCTTGTAACAATAATAATAATACTGTATTAGCATAACAATGCATATGTTCGTGGTAGTGGTAACTAGAAATCAGCTAGAAGTGAAAATCTGATTTCAAGCTGCCTGCATGTGTGCAGCCATGGCAATATACATATATGTATTAATACATGCATATATATGCCACAAATGTATGAGAAACTATTTTGAACCCACATCTAAAAAATTAAGAATAACCAATCTATTAGTTTTGTATTTGTTATCTTCTAAACTATACTAACACTCACCAGCGGTGATGCTAAATGGCAGGTGGAATAAAAATTGAATGCTATAATAGAGTGACCTAAATTTGTCAAGCCAGGGAAACTTGTCCTATTTCATAATTCCCACTTCAAAAGCTATGCTGTTACAGGAATAGGGTCATGCAATAATTCAAGCTGAAAGGGACTTCAGAAGGTCTGTAGGCGAAAATCTAGTTCAAAGTAGGGTCAGGCATGAGGTGAGGCCAAGTTGCTCAGGGCTTTACACAGCTGGTTCTTGAAAATGTACAAGAGAGACTATTTTCTCCTTGGGCAACCTGATCCCATGCCTTACCGATCCCATTCTGGTCAGTTTGTCTTTATAAGCTTCTCCTTGCATCCAGTCTTATACCCAGGTTCAGTGTCTGACTCTGTCTCCCTTCCTCCCACCACACATTGCTGTGTGGTGAAAAGCCTGGGCCCATCATCCCAGTACCCTCCCTGCCAGTATCAGCAGGCTGCTCTTTGCTCTTCTTCTGAAGCTATGCTGAAAGCCCAGCTCTGCCAGCCTCCCCACACAGAGCCTGTGCTCCAGGCCTGACTCTCGTGGCGGCTCTCCACTGAACTCAGGAATTTTTCAGGTTCTCAGGGTGCCAAACCTGAGCACAGAATCTAGATGTGGTCTAATAAATACTGGGTAGAGAGGATAATCACCACCTACTAATCACCTGCTCCTTTCACTCCTATTAAAACATCCCACTGTTATGTGTTAAAACCAGCTCCCCCAGCTGATTTTCAACAGATCTGCTGCCCAAACTAGTCAGTCCCCAGCCTTGCATCATGGCAAAGGGTTCTTCCTGTGCAGGGGCTGGATTTCCCATGGGTGTTTATTCAACTTCACGAGGTGGTCCCATTTCCCCAAGGATTCTAGGTGTCTCTGTATGACGGCATGCTGACTGCCCCCTTCAGTGTTCTGTCATCTGGAACTTCAGAAGCAAGCACTCGGCCATCACCTCCAGGTCACTGACAAAGACATTAAACACAGCACATCCCAGGACAGATCCCAGACAGTCGTTACCAGCCTTGAGGGAGAGTATGCTTGAACCACTGCTGAGTCCACTCATCCAACCACTGTTTCTACCCCTCTGGTTCACTGATACCTCCTAAGCCAAGAACTGGGCTATCTACAGGTGTAAGAGAAAAAAAACCCCATGCTTTGGTATGAGCAGCCAGAATATTCATTCCCTGTCTCATCTAATTCACATATGGCCTGGATTGAGACACTTTATGGATTACCACCTGGACCAGCCCAGGGTGGAGTCTAGTTTGCAGCTTCTTCCCATTCCAGGAATCACATCTTCATCTCCCAGCTCCATCCACTATTGCCTATTTAAATCTCTGGCAAAATAATTTTGATCCATGCCTGTTCTGTATCTCTTTGTGTTCCTCCCTTGACCTCTTGCCCCACTTCAGCAGGAAATCATCTAACCCTGCATCCTGACTGGCCAAAGGGCTCCCTCAGACACAAGCTCACTAAGTTGAGAGAATTAAGTGATACCCCATTGCCAGAATCTAAACCCATTACCCGTCTTCTTTCAGTAACATGAATTTACACTGTTTCCCTTCAGCAGAGAAAGCGTTGTGTGACTTGGTCACCACATGACTGACCATGCAGTGTTCAATGAAGTTACTCCTCTTTGCAGAGGACTGAAATACTTTTGATTTTTTACTTATAGAGACACTTTTTCAGTAAGTCACCCAAACACCACCAATATAAAATTCACTGCATTACTTAAAATGGCCATGTGAATATCCTTTTTTTTCTGTGATATTCGCACAGGGTTTGAAAAGTATATTTATTACCTTACTCCATTCCATCAGTTTTCATTTATGAGTTTTCCTCTGGCAGAGCTCTGGCTCTCAGCCACAGCAGATCTGTGCAAACAGGTACATGGTTCCAGCGATGGTGGGAGATGAACCTTCATTCTCGGGGGCTGTTTTTAATCACCGCTGTTCATCAGAGCCTTGTGGGCCCATGAACATACAGAAAAGTGCAGAATGCACCTGCCGATGACAAAGCAGGCAGAACTTTAGGAGTTTTAGTCAGTCCTTTTCTTAAGATAAACTTGATTTTCCTTATTTGTATTTGTGTCATTAGACACGACTAACACAAAGGAAGAACATAAAAGCAGACAGGAACACAGCAGAAACATCAAAAGAAACTGAACGGTATAGAAGATACAGAAATCCCAAATAGATAACAGGGTATGTGCCAATTATTTTACTTTTTTAGCACATCACTCTTTCCTTTTGGGGAGTTTTCCATGGCTACTGCCAATGTTTTATTGAACTCAGATGCTACCTGTTGTGTAGAGCAACAGTGAACTCCACTCTCCCATGAGGACTTGAACTTCTCCCTAGTTTGGTAGCTGTTCCCTTCATAGTCACTATTTCCACAGCAGTCTACACCATACGAAGAAAAGTAAGAACCATGGTTCAAATAAGAAAAAACAATATACTACGCTTAAGTCTCGAAACCTTGTTTTCAAACCTGTTTCAGCACATTAAAAATGTAAATGTGTAACTGGAAAAATAAAGAGGCACAACTCAACTGGTACTAGAGTTCTTACAAATAAACATTGCCACAGCTATGCACAGAATCCAAGACCATGGAACACCTGGGTTTTTCAGCACATACTCGCAACCTGACCTCTCTTACAAATGTACACATGACAAAACTGTTCCATTTCAGTTTCTACTCTGTAGAAAATTAAAATATCAGATGTTTCAGAAGGCTAACAGCAGAAATGGCAGAAAGGAAGCAAATGCACCCATCTGTTACTTTAATAACAATGGTTCCTACATGGTTGTATTTCTCTCTGGCATGTGAGACAGAAGATTTCCCCTTGCCATACACAAAATTGCCGTGTTCTGGACTCTCACTCCTCTCATACTCAGCATTTCAGCACTTCTCAGCTGCAGGAACGTATCAGCAGTAGATACCAAATAACAGAAAACCCAAGTAGAATGCTTGTGTCTCTCAAAGCTCACCCACTGGGTGTACGCTAACTTACACTTTCTTCAAGTGAGTTGGCCTGCACTCCATGAAAATGTTACACCACCTGTAGTGCAGCTGGTAGTTTAGCAGTAGTTGGCTACTGTCAGGCAGAGAAGGTTCTCAAAAAAACCAACCACGCTGTGTCACATCAGTGGGCCAGATGATGCCCATCAGCTCTCATGATGGAATTTGTGTGGTGAAATCCAGATTTGCAAGAGCATGGATGAGGCTGCACAAAGGTGCACAGGGGATAACCAGAATACAGCAGTTCTTCAAGCACTGCTCCAGCAGTCACCTCAGTCCTGGCAGAACCCACTCTGAGCACTGACCTCCTAAAAGAATTTCCCAGAAGGCCTGGACACAGACTACTATCCTGTTGTACAGTAACTGGCTAGAAATAGCAGTACACCTACACAGAATGCCTGCAGGGGAACTGAACAGCTTAAGCTGTCCAAAGGTCTGAATTTATGTGGTCAAAACCCAAAACAACAAAACAGTGAAATGCCTTTTGATATCAAGACCATGACAGAGAAATTACACATAAAAGCAAAAGGCTCATAAGATTTAAAGATCTGAAGTAATTTCCTGGCAGAGATGAAACTCCCACTCCTTTTGAAATTAACACAACAGAGGAATGGAAAAATGTGGCTGAAAGACTACAGAAAAGGATGTGAGGTTTAGTATGTCCCTATGTCTAGCAGAGGTAATGGCTATCAGGAACATCACACTTCATTAACAGGAACATGGAATCCAGAGATTCAAACAGAGGATTCACCCTGAGAAGCCCTCCAGTTGTCTCAGTCATTCACCCTGGAAATTTTAACTGAGGAACACTTTGGCTATTTTCTGCCTTTATAACAAAATGGGACAACCCAGCTACTTCAACAACTATTTAGACGTCGTCGTCAGTCTTGAATTTAAATAGGATGGTGGGTCCTAAGCAGGGACAGCTACAGTACTAAGAACTTCTTTTTCTTGCATAAACAGAAAACAACACAAAATAAAACAATGTTCCAAATTCAATATCAAATAGTAGCACAGAAACTAAGATGACAAAGTCACAAGTGAACATATTAATGAATTAAGTATGGATTTAAAGTGTTCTCATGTTACATCAAATATTTTATAAAAAGTAAATATGAGAGCACTAAATGACAGCAATTCTGTGTCACGGCCATCTCTCACTTCCATATTTTGTTTAAATGCAAAAGTTGAAAACAGGCAATGGATGCTGACCAGATATTAAATAACAGTGATAAAAAGATAAACAATACAAGTAGCAGAACAGCTAAGATGAAAACAAAATTAATTTTTAGATCCTTACAGAGATCAAATACTATCCCATGGAGAATTCGTGCAATATCCCATTACACACGTTTTAGTGTGATACCCAAGTACAGCAGCCAAGTACGTAATCATTAAATGTCACTGAAGTGATACATATTTCATGAGTAACTTTTCCTGTTCTTTCCATGACTACAAAAAATGGTTTGGCAAAACTTGATCTTCCCTACTGCAATAGTCTTCATTTTCTTTCACATTCCTACCAAAGACTTGTTTCTTCCCTAATACCAAGAGCAAGAAAGAGTGAATGGAAACTTCTGCCTATCTCTCCATATTATTCCTCCTTTTGACTTACAGAACAAAGTGTATTTGGGAACACATAGTTGGCTACTTATGTTGCAGGGGAGCCCTTACTTGCCATTTCACTGGATAATATAGACCAGATATTGGAAGACATCTTCATAACTTTAGAGAAGTACTATAACCTATAACCTTGGAAGGAGCTTGGTTCACTAGATGTTGGGAAAATGAGGTATCAAAACATAGCAGCAGCTCAAAAACTACTTCTCCTGTGAATTACCAAACCTGTCCACACCTTTTTTAATACACCTGCAGTCCAAGGACTGCTTTTGCTCTACAGCTCAATGGCTGTGAAACAAGCAGCATGACAGCTGCATTTAGAAATGTAGGTCATCTGGAGCTGGAAGGAAACCACAAGGATCATCAGGTCCAACTCCTGCTCCTCACAGGACTACCTAAAAATAAACTTAATGATCAAGAGTGTCATCCAGACACTCCTGAACTGTTGGGCTTGTTGCTGTGAATGCTTCCCTGAGGAGGCCATTCAGTGACTAAGCACCCTCTCAAAAAAGAGCCCATGTTGCAAACAAAGATTCGGAAACCTGGCTGGCTGGGGCCCACGGAAAGAACTGAAAAGCAGCAATGACTGGGCATAGGATTCACACTGTCCCACAGAAGAGGATATTTGTATGTGAAGGAAGGGGAGAATCATCCCAGGCTGCTAAGAAAGTATACTGAAATTACTAAGGAAGACCAGATAATCAGGGTTTTACAAAATGCTGCTAAGAAAAGAGGTCACATTGAAAGATTTAATGAGAGGCACTGTAGGAAACATCATTCCAATGGTTAAATGCTGCTAACTGCAATGTGGACCTGTGCAGGCAGCTGCTATTAGGCAGCTTTGAAAGCTCTTGTTTCCTGATGGCTTATGCCTTGACCTCTTTTGCCCCAGTTTTAGTGTAGCACATAAATGAATGCTGCCCTACTTCCTACGTATGGAAGTTAGAATCCTCTTTTGCCAAACTATTCCAAATTCCTTACTAATGACATTTGCCCTCAGCAGTAGCCATCGCCCTCTTTCCACAAACACTCCGGGCATTATTCTCAATTCAATGCATGTTCTTACACATTTTCCTCCAAATCAAAGAAAGCAACATATCCCCAGTTCTCCTCTCTTAAATAAATAATAATGATAACATCATCATCATGACCAACTTAGTCTTCCCCATCTTGGCTTTCATCTTGAGTAGAACACTCCTATCACAGGGCATCTGGTATCAAGAAACTGCATTCCTACCTCATTTATCTGCTATTCCCTACTCTTTACTCATCTCTCCAGCACCCTTCAAATCAGTATCTCATCTCTAATACCCCACTTTTCACCCAACCACACGCCTGAGCAGAGTGTTGTTTTTTCATCACCTAAACCATAGAGATTATAGCAGAAAATAAATAAAACCGTAATTTTTTCTCTTCCTTCTCCAGTTATTCATCTTTTGAAATGGTTATTGAAGGATAAGAGTAAATGCCTTTTGGGGAAAACACAAAGGCAGGTTCTACTGCCTTTCAGTGCGTTGCAGGTCAAAGACTCTAGAAAAATGGTGATGCACATCACAAGCATGTTACATGTTACTGAATCTATAGATACGGCTATAAAAAATACCCAACAAAAGCCAACCCCCAAAAATCTCTCTGCTTAAAATGAACACCTTATCATTTTATTAAATAAGGATTAAAAACTCTTCTCTTCTTGAAAATATCTTCAGTTTACAAGAATTTAATTTTGCTGAATAGAAATATACTACAAGGAACACAGGAACCTGGAAGTTTAAGGTATATCTACCAAAAAAGCCAGCTGTTCCAAACCAGACCATTTCAAGGTGCTGTGATCAAGAAGAAAGCTGTTTTACATTATCAGCTTGTCTTCCCAACATAGTAAAGAAAAAGTTTTTTAGGGTAAGACTGTTTCATTCTAACACAATCTTTTATATTGTAACACCAACAGAAGCTACCACTATTAATATTGCTACAAAGTTCACGTTTTCTTACACTGCATGCCATAACTTGTGCAATTGTCTTCTACCTACAGAAAATTAATGAAAAACAACAGTACTGAAACAGTATTACAGAACATTATCTGAAGCCATGAGCTCACTGAATCTGTTCAGAACCACTAACAAATTTGTGACCTGCATTTTTTTTTAAATAACAAAATTACTTCCAAGTGAGCAGGGACAGTGTTCAGTAATACTGCTTTGATTTACAAAATGCTGCATTCCTTTGTGTCTACATACGTGAGGTAGGATACAAGCACGCGAAACACACTTAGCCAAATCAAATGCCTTATAAGATGTTATCCATCCTTCAGAGCACCTGTATGTTAAAATAATTCCAACATACTACATGAGTACTGAAATACTTATTTGCAGAGGTAGAAAGCTGTATTTAGAGGCTTTCTTCCTTCTTACATAGATATGGTGCTGCTATTTCAAAAGAACATATAGTGTACATCTTCATTACAGAAATGAAAGTGCTACTAAAAACTACATCATGACTGTAGTGAGGCACTAAAAAAAATGCAAGCATGAAACCTTTTCATTGCTGTACACAATATACAAGACCATGTTTATCCTGCCCACATGTCGTGGTTTGTCTCCATGTCCATCAACTCAGGTTCAACCCACTACACCAGACAAATACAATGGCACCTGGGGACCACTGTGAAGAGACTGGCTCGTTTAGACAGCAGAATGTGAAGAACTTGAAAGCAAATTGGGTGGAGGTTTTTTTCTGTATTTCTATGCCAGTTGCCAACATTCAGCTTCTTACTTCTCCATGATCACCAAAATAGCAGACCCTGTACTGTACACAATGAAGAGGGCATCCTAAGGATGTTGGACAAACCTACTGGCACGTCAGGAAGCTTGCTTGTCTGTGGAATAGAAGTCACTTCAGTCAGCGCTAGGATATTGCACCTAAATTAGTAAACAACTTTTGTAAAGGCAACATCCAACAAAGATGCAAAAACTGGAATGGCAATCTGTGAGCACAACAGGAAAAAAGAATGCATTCAGATTCTTCTACTCCTCCTGATAGATGCCTGGTCTTAGTCAAGTGAATTCTATCATTTTGGTCATTATAGAACCATCAGAGTTGCAGGATGGCCATCTAGAACTCATCTTAGTCATGTGTGTTTGTAGACATGCAGCCTTGATCAAACAGTGGCATACCTGAGTGTGTCACTTAAAAAAAAGTATTTGTAAAATATGTCCTGCACCTACTTGGATGAAGAAAAGACGTATCAATCTCTACACTATATATATTTAGACACAGGTAAGTTGGTAAAATTATTCCATCCACAAACTCAGAATTTTGTTTATTGCTGGTATCCTAAGATCCTTGTGTACTCTGTGTGCACAACTGTGAGAATATTCAAATAATGCTCTTGGGTTTGTACTCGTATTTTGCACAGGATGAATTCATTTAAGAATTAACCCCACAGAGTGATAGGGATAAGTATGAATGACAAGTAAACTTGCAGGATCCAAAACCTACTGTGTGCATTCACAAAAGCAGACTTGGACAATCTGTCAAAACCTACAAAGGCAAATAAAAGCAGCAAGAAAACTGCACACACAACTCTCAAGTTTGGGGGTGCCTTTTCTAAAGTATCAGATGACAAATGCTATGCCAGAATAATGTATTTAGTATTCAAGTCTTAAGTTTTTTGCAAGTTACTCACAAACTGAGCAATTCATTTTTGGTGAAAATGTCTTTAATATTAGTATCTTTTTGTAAACTAATGTTTTTGTTCACAGAGATTGAAATGTCAAAACAGCAAGTGTCAAAATATTTGAAAAAGGGTTCAATTTTGCTAGAAAATAAAGTCAATTGGCAGAGTCAAGTATAGTTAATACAGGATTCTAATTATCTGAGGTGGAACAGGTATAGTCACGTTAGAACTTTCAAACGCTTTCATGTTTCCTTTCTATTAGTAGGTTAGCTAGCTCTAAATATTCATTATCTCAGTTGGTGACAAGTAAAAAACCACCAGCTTCTGGAATTGGTGAATTATTTTTAAATAAGTAACAAGATTACAGTCCCTGTTTGGATTTTGCACATGAACTACAGATCACTGAAAGTTTCCTGTTGCACTGCAGCAAGAAAAGGAAATGTAACAAAAGCTTTATTTGCTGCAAAGTACAGCAAGATACTTCGGTAATCTCACAAAAATGTCATACTGGAACTTGTTACAGTGAGTTCAATTTGATCTTTTAATGTAATACAGTACATTTTTATAAACTTAACATTATCATTGCAGAAGAGCATGCTAACTGAATGTTAGCAATTTATCTTTTATACATAATTATAATCTACTGTAGCTACTGTATGCAGATCTCAAAATGTTAGTACATAAAATATTCATTTTTTTTATATGAGATGAGAATGAACTTAGAAGAGGTTTGAATAGAAGAATGAAATATTTGCTGTGCCTATTTCTCAAGAAATAATGAATTACACATTATTACCCAAGAAATCAACATTTAAATTGCAAAACTATGGTTTAAATTTACAATAAACATTACGATCAGTAATGGTGCATCAATATTGCATGAAGTTTAACCTAACCATGTTTATGCACATAAAGCCTCAAGAGTCTGCAGCAGTTTCAGCATTAATTTTTCATACTTTTGTATAAAATTGACTTAAAGGTACATCTTCCATAAATGTTTTCAGTGCAATTCTGTCAAAGAGGAAAATATAAAGCTAGCTTTCAATCATTTTATACCATAAAAAACCCTCAACAACTTGCATTTGCACTGCTGAAGCATAAGTAAGCCAGTTCTGTTGTGCCAACTATTTCAAAGTCAATTCACATCAACCATAATTGCCTTTCTAGGCAGCATTTCCCCCGTATCTATAGGTATAAATGTTGAAAAGCTGAATACTGGAAGAGGGGGAAAGTTAAGATGAGGCAGAATAATCTAACTGTTTATAATACTTTTTCCTAGTGGTACCAAAAAAAATGTATAATGAAAAAATTCTAAGGGTTGCTTGCTTTATTAGCGACCTTATAGTTTGGAAATCAGTAAATCTGTGTTTTAGTATTGTCCTTTCCTATAATCTTTACAGGCAACCTTGCAACAATAACTTATTTATTGATAGATTGTATGAAAATGCTCCATTATTCAATGAAATAAAATTTTCTTAGGTTAGAAATTGATTTTTCATGTGTTGTCAACTGTAGGGAACCAGAGGGAGAACAGCACCTGAAATTATGATGTGTGCTTGCCTAAGCAGAGTGTAGTAACTGATATATTTTGGTTCAAAGACAGTTTGTACACTGTTAAACTGCATACAGGATACTGCTCTATTATTTTGTTTCGTTTGTAGATTATAACTAAAAAAAAAACCAACCAACAAAAAACCCAACACAAACCAACCTCTCTATTGTAGCACAAAATAAAAATGGAGCTTCATTCAAATCTTGAATACCTTGACTGTAATAATTGACAGCTGGTTATTCAACAAAACTTAGCTCTTCATACCAAAAAAATTTGGCTCAAAAAACAAAAACAAAACAGAAAGGGACAATAAACTCTCAATAAAAGGATCTCTCATGAGGCAACCTACCATATACTACTGCTAGATACGAGTTTCAAAAAAAACATTACATCCCATTTTCAGCACATTTTTCATAAACATGCAACTTCACTATAAAATACAAAACACTTGGCTCTCAAGAACAGCTTTATAAAGACACACTGCATCAATAAAATTTCTCTTTGTGGTTAACTTTACATTGTAATAAGAACTGTATTTTCACTAATGTTTATATATCAGATTTCATATTATAATGTAGTAATAATTTGCTCTTTGTGAACATCATGTTCAGAAGGAAATATCTATACACATTAACATACTAGACTATTAAAAACTCAGTTACAGAATTTTATTGATACAGTAGATTAATAAAAACTGATAGGGAAAGATAAAATGGGTAGGGTATTCAGTACATTATTTAATAACACACTTTTAAAATTAAAATATTTTAAATCCTTTTTCAATTTTCAATGCCACTACAAGTCCAGAAAAGTCTGGCGTCAATACTGAGGTGTAAAACAAAACTTCTTTCCCAATTTGCATCTCTTGTATTATTATATCCAATATTGTTCAACTGTAAAAGAAATTTGGCACCTCTGATGGTAAGTAGGTGCCTGAAGGTAAACACTAGGTTATATTCATGAAGGAAACAAAGACATTTTTTTTCTTCTTCTTCTTCTCCTCGACAAATAGTGGCAAAAGAAAGTGGCACTATTTGTTCAACTGACTTGTTTTTCACAGTTAAATGTCAACAAGAGTACAAATACGAACACTGACAGATATTGCTTGAGATCAATTTTCAACAAACTCTGTTCTTTTTTTAAATCAATCGATCCAATAAACAGTGGGGTACTGTCAGTTTAAAGCCGCAGATAAAAGCTATACAAGCACTTTATAAGTCAGAAACATTAAAAAAAGAACTATTTACAGTTTTCTTCTTTAGTTCATATGTCTACAAAGCCAGCGCACATTACACTTCACAAAAATCCACAGTTAATGATATCAACATGTGTGTGGCTAAAGCTTGTGACCTAGGGACTGCAAATGCAGGGGCAGTAAAACAGGTTTTGTCTTTTCTTCAGCAACCCCATTTGTGCACTAACAGCTTCATTCAGTCTCAAGCTTTATATTAAAAGCATTCTTCAAAGCTTTCACCTGGAAGGCTGGTAACTACATGCTCACTCATCGTCTTTCCCTTTTGGAAGTTCTGCGACGGACCTATTTGGAGAAAAGATATTTTCAATGTTTTTACAGAAAAATTCGAGAACAAATACATTTTATAATGGAAAAAATGCTCAGGCTCACTCAATAATGTTGGAGTAACCATATACAGTGGCATTCATTACTCATTTTGTCACAAGTACAAGTTTCAGTCAATGACCAGGACCTAACTTCATTTGATGTTAACTGAGACCATGTCCTTAACGAAATTCAAAACAATCCAGTTTCCTTTCTCAGAGTTTTCATACACTTATATGTTCCAACCATCAGATGTATCCAAAAGTGTGAAGGCATTCTCAGTTTAATTTTTAGTATGACTACTAACATTGCCAATGTATTTGTATGAAATAAATATAAAAGTGAACTCAATTTAACATATGCTGGTAAGAGGAAGAAATCGGTTTAGGATTCTGTTCCAAGACTCCATGCTTATTTTCCAGTACTATTCATTTTGTGTGTCTGTTTTGTGTAAAGAAGCTTTATTCACTATTACAATCTAGATAAGAATGGACAGGAGTTACCTGGAAAATAATTCCTGTTAGATGCTACACAATTCTGGCATGCACATAACAAAGGCTACACAGGACAGAAACTTCAAGATACTTGACAAAAAGTGGTATTTTCTAAGAAATGCAGCTTCTCTGGGAAACTACAGTGCAGCTCCACTACACAACAGTGGCAGCTGACAACCAGCCCATTCATTTTAAAGGAGGAAGGTTACGTTCTAAAAACAGGAGAAGTCATTCTAAGAAGAGAGGCCATTCTCTGATCATCAATGCATAGAGGACACCACAAAGACTGACAAAGAAAAGCTCAGGCATTTCTCTTACATTGATTGTGGAAACTTCCTCTTCCTCCATTACTTCTTCCTGGGGAATGTCATCACTGACTGGTGAACCACTCTGAAACACGTCCATCTCTTCACTGGATTCATTCTCTTTACTGGCTGCTTGTTTGGAACGCCCGGCACGGCTACAATGAGAAGAAAAATAAAGATCAGCTTCACAACACATGTACATCTGCAATATGTATAAACAGTATGAGCAAACATTCTAGTTCATGTTTCATGTTATACAATGCTGCTTTTACACCTATCTAGTTCATCCATGCACAGAACTGAAGAGAAACTACGAAGCTGGACAATACCATTTGAAAACAAAATTGTTCCATAATAGAGGGCCAGGAGCACAAAGTTGAACAATTTTGCCTCTATAGACACAGCAGATTTTTCTCTTCAGTGCCACAATACAGGCCAAAAAAGGTTGACACAACACTAAGCAGTGAACTGGAAAAGCCAAATAACCAGAGACTGAATACTGTTGTTGGTTTTCTCTCTATTCAATTCCAGGAGCAAAGATGTACTCTGCTTCTCCAGGACTTTATACACAACAAAATTTGAATAACTGTATCTATGTTTTTTCAGACCTAGAAGAACCCATATTGCTACTCATGAAATTAAGACTATAAAGAACCTAAATGCAAATCTTCCAAGCTAACATAGGGATAACCAGGATAACAATACCTTAATCAGGATAATCAAGAACAATCAGTCAACAATATCTTACACTGTCTGTGTTGGTTATGGGAGTTGTGCCACAAGCAAAAAGCACCCATTTGCTTAAAATGAGAATTAGCCAACATCCCTCACCTTTAAAAAAAGCCAACTACAGAAGTATCCAAAACTCCACAGCTGCACCCACATTGCAGTAGCACAATTCAGAATCAAATCACTGAATCATCCCATTTACTGCAGGTGCAGTCTCAGTGCACCCAAACTTGGTGACGTTTTGGTTGAAATGAAACCGGAAACTCAGTTCCAGGCACACAACAGACTTCAATCTCCAGTGGAGGCACAGATCCAAAACAACTGTACTCTGATACCATCACACCACAGAAGTGGTAGGAATTTTCAGTCCTGAGAACCACTAAAATTCAGACAAAATAAAATCTCTCAACTGCATAGCAACTATGCAACCAACATGCCATCCCTTAACACAAATTAGCCCAACTCAAGTCTTCCAAGACTAATGGAAGCAACAGAATTGAAAAGGAAGCAGAAGAATTACTCACAAGCTAGGTTCCTCTTTTCGCACATCACAAAAATAAGCCTGTTCACATGTGCTAATTGGTAACCCAGTTTGCTAACAAAAACAGGTTATACACTATCACCCACAGGATACATTATCACCTCATAGGCAAAATCCCGAATTCTTATGCCAAATCCATTCCCAAGGAGCCCAGAAAGCTTGGGTTTATATATAGTTATCTTGCAGTACACAGTGCTGGCTCAGTCTATCAACTTTCTTCAGTTAAAACTGCTGTAGATATGGACATAGGAGAGGGAGAAAGGCTTGACTACAATGCACTTTGAAGACTTGAGAGATTACTACTGTCTCACCTTTTGCTTGCAGATTTGGAAAAAGAACAGTCAAAATGTGGGTGGTCTGATAAAACAAACAAACAAACAAAAACAACCCACAATTTTTTTTTTAAATGAAATTTAGAATAGACCCAACAACTTTGAACCCTGAAACAACTTATTTGGGCTTCAATGTACATACACATGAATGAGAGCTACGCTTGTTACTGATCGTGGGCAGTGATACAGTTTACTGTCAGCTTAAAATGGAGTAAAGAAACACAGCAACTTCACTAAGAAAAGCTATTTAAATATTTAGTAGAGGGTATCTTTGACAAGCACCACATGGCACATCACCCAACAATAACTTGTTGGTGTGTCTTCCCTGGATGGCAGTAGCAGTTTCCAAGTCTTGCTCTACTGCATGTGTAGCAGCGACTTCTGGAGCAACCAAGACAGTGTTGGGTCCTGTGTTTCTGGTTACAGAGTAAAGGAGCAGCAGAGGTCTGACCTGAGGCAGGGAAACAGAACACTGGAAAGGTCGGGATGTTGTGCGTGCAAGATGCCAGATCATGTGATCAGGAGTGAGACCAGAATTTGAAATGAAGGTAACAAGGTTTCCTTCATTTGAAATGAAGGTTCAGGCAAGGTTTCCTGGTAGGAAAGATCCCTGGCATAAGGCAAGTCAGTACATTACGCTGCTAGAGGAAGACCAGTGTGATGCTAACTAAGCCCAGAAGCCAGAAAAACAACAGAGATATACAACAGTGTCAGACAGTAGGGGTCCCCAAGTAGTGCCCCAAGGAATTTATATGAGGTTCTGGAAAAGCTCATTCTCCATGAGCTGCAGTTTGATACAAGTGGGCAAATAACCACTTGTACACATCTGCTTACATATATTATCTATACATGTACAGAAAAAGTAGAGATACCTGTATTTTCCTACAGCAGGCACAAGAAGTGAAGCTAGCCAATGACAGAGTGTACCTTCATTTTGGAACTTAATGCATTTCAGAATTTTCAGAAGTTACTGTCCTCCACTGATCACAAAACATTTTATTTACAAGAAAATGATTCAAGTGAATAGTAAGAAGGCCACAAATGAGAAAGTTAATTAAAGGAGAATCAGAGTAAACTTAATTCTCCACAATTCTGTTTCACCACAGTAACAATTTAATTCTTACCCACTATCCAAAACAAACAGGACCACTTTCCACTCCTTTAAGTCCTAATAAAGACCTATCTTCAAGGCCCTTGTATGCTTTAACTTTTCTCCGAGAAAAGCAAAGTTATGTACATGCTACCTGAGCACATTAAAATTACTTGCAGCCTCTTGCTCTGCTGTGAGATGCCCTAGGAGAAGCAGCTAAGGAAAACATTTTAGAAATAACAATAGCAATTTATTTTCTTAACTGTGAACTACAGTATTCTGAAATATTTTCAGTAAAGGTTTGCTTGGGGGCACAAGCGCATTATTTAATTTTCACTAAACACAGATTTAGAACACTTACACTTTTTTTTGCTGTGCTGGTGGTGTTTGTGATGACCTTCCTCGTCTTTTCTGTGGCGTAGACTGTGCTGATTCAACTGTACTAGTTTCAGATGGTTCTGCTCTGTTTTGAGGAAGACCCAAATTGCAAAGCATCAAATTATAACTAATGTCCAAAGATAAAAAATATGCAGCTTACAAGAAGATGGACTTACCTCTGCTGTGTTCTTTTTGATGTCCTATTTTGCCTGCCTTTTGGTTTTTGTTCAATGTTTTCAGTTTGCCTTTCTTCCTCCTCCTCCTCCTCTTCCACTGCAGCTGCTGGCAGTTGTTTTTTTTTGCTCCTTTTTGATGACTTTGCCACTGGTTCTTCCTTTGGTGTTGCCCCATTATTTGTTCTGGTAGGGCGTCCTCTTCTCCCTTTCTTTGGTGGACTGTTCTGTTCATCCTCACTTTCTATCACGTCTTCTTTTAGCCTTTTTTCCTCTTGCCATTGTGTTTCATCAGCTTCTGATACAACTGCAGGTCTCTTCCTTCCCCGTTGACTACCTCTAAGCTTCTGCTCTTGACCCAGTTTATTCAGGTCATCTATGCTTAGTTTCTCTTCTGAATCTGTGATACCTGCTTTCTTCCTTCCTCTAGGCTTCTCCATCTCTGACTGAAAAGGTAAGATTAAATTAAAAAATTAAACTGCCATTATAAAGAGTCACATGTAGAAACTTCCTCCAACAAGACAGTCTTCAAATTACACAAGTTGTCTCAGATTGTTTACCATATCCATTTCAAAAACATTTGCAAAAATATAAACACACACACCTACATATAAAATACCAGACAAGAGGGAAAGATTCAACAAAGGTAGAACCCTAGCTGAATCATAAGGTTTGAAAACAGAAACTATTCCTTTACCTCTCCATGATCTAGTTCTCTAAGGAGCACAGTGAAGAGCCATAAACAGTGCAAAGATTTCAACAAGCAGCTACTAGGGCCATATCGCTCCAACCAACCCTCACCCGTCGGAAAAATAAGAAGTAGAAAATATTACCCATCCACCATTTCATGGGTACCATGACTCCTTCATTTCATATCATGAAATTGTCCAGAAGTCCACATATTTACAGTGTTTCTGTTTCATACCAATCTTTGTTTCATACTAATACTATGTATTTCAACACATTTATTAGTATTTGCCAGATTGAAATTTCATCTACATAACCAGTTACATCATTTAAAACCTGAGTGAAGGTTTTTTCTCTTTACATCTGCTTTGTGACATAAGGTAGAGGTCATCTTACATATTTCTACTTTAACCAAAAACCTTTTTCAAGAAAAGCAGAAAGAGAATCTAGAAAGGATATGAGGGGGAAAAGGAAAAGAAAGTGAACGACAAAGAATTACAGCAGAAGAGAGTAAGAAAAATGTTTGAACAACGATGACATCTCCTGTCAGTTCATGTCTTCAGTGACATCCTCGTTATTCCCCACTTTATTTGCTTTTGCAGTCATCATGCACATCTGTCACTGCAGCTCCTTCTAGCTGGTAAGTAACTGCAGCTGATTTTCAAAGTAATGTTTCTCCCTGAGGCTAAAAAGCATTCCACAACCTTAGAACTAAGGTGTTACTCTATGATTTAATCTGGACAAATATCCTGAAGAGTGATACCTTTAAAACATGGACCTTCTGCTACCCAGTTAAAACCCTGCTTCTCAGTATATGCTTGCTGTAATCTGCTCCCCATCTCCAAAAAGCCAAAAATGAGTTCTGAATCCATGACCTTGAGCAACTTGCTTACAGATTCGAAGTGGAATGATGCTCTCAAAAGTACTCAAAACACCGACCTGTATTTGCTCCATCACTGAGCTTTCTCAATTACCAGTTCAAGCTAATGCTTCTAAACATGAATTGCATGCCAGGAGCTGTCTGGACTCTCAGACTTAAAGGTTTACAGAAGTGTTATTTTTTTTTTTTTCACAAGAAATTCCAGATTTTTCTGATTTAAACTGGTTTGCTTTTCCCACAGTATAAGATAGTTATTTATACTTCAAGACAAGCAAAAATGCAGCAATTTTTACTAGTCAGTAGCTTATGTCCCAAGCAACCTAGAAAAATGCACCAGAATGACATAATGAGAGAAATGTCAGAGACAGTAAAAAGAAATAAAGCAGCGGTGACATTAAATACAGGACATCCTTAATGCAGCCTAGAAAATCCAATTCTAATAAATCTGATCTTATTACTTTTTCATGCATATCCCAAATACTACAAAATTAACAGACTGTCAACAGCTATTAAGGCACAAAGAAGTGAAATTTACTAGTGATATAGGAAATTATTATTGTTTGACCTGCTTTTAGAATTACAATACAATTATAATTTTCTTGGGTGGTTTATTTTTCTCTATTCTGATACAGGTATAAATACTGCTTAAGATAATACTTAGCCTGCTTATAACTTCTTCTACATATTAAAACACTACATCTGAGTGAGAATCCAAGTAATATTTTACAGCCTCATTAGGAACCTTTCTTATTACTGAACTACATATATAAATCCATTGGTAAGAATGAGTAAGGATACAACCACTCTCCAAAGCCTAAGTAACCTTGGGGACATGATTTCGTGGTGGACTTCACTGTGCTGAGTTAATGGCTGGACTTGATGACCTTTAAAGGTCTTTTCCAACCTATATGATTCTATGAGAAACAGAAGCTTTTTTTTATTGTATTTTCATGTCTGACTCTAAACACATTTTCCAGTAGTTTAAAATATCAGCTTGTTTCATGTTTCAGCATATTTTTTTGAATGATCTCAAATATCATCACATTCATTTTTAACAGCTCACCCTTACAAGATCAGAGTCGTCCCTTTTGTCAGTTTTCTTTCCTGGTAAGGGTGAAGTCAGTGTGAATTCTTCATTTTCACTGTGGTCCATTTCAGTACTGTCAAGCCTAGGATGAATAACCATGTATTTACCTCATTATTATAATACATTGGGCAATCATTGACAAAAAATACTAAGAACAACAATCTTCATATAAAATCTATTATTAAACTATGAACAATTTGGCAAAAGGAACTTTCCACTGTAGGTACTATAGATACCACACATCACAAGCCACATCATCTAAGTCTCAAGACCACGTTCAATTTTCTTTTTTCACTGGGAAAGATAAGCAGCTTTTTTTAAGAAGAGTCTGAGTTGCAAGAGATCTGTGTTTGCATACATTTGCCTACACTTTCCTATAGCCATAAAAGATCCCCACAGACAGACCAGCCAAAGCACACACACCTTCCTATGGTGAGTTTTAGGCAATAAAACAGCAATTCAAATTTCCCTCTGGTTTTTGTTGCTTTTTACAGCAGCAATTTCATTTTTATTTCAGTTTCTACAAACTGTAAATGTGGACAATAATGCCTCCTGTATATGTAAAACACTGAGACCCACAGATAAAAGATAATGCACAAAAGCCAATACACAAGTCATTTCAATGCATCTGCAGAAGCAACATTTTTAAATACTAGTGCATGTTTTTTAATGGAAAGAAATATGCTATGTGTCGAAATGTGGTATTCAAACACACAAACTCAACTCCCTGGCCTGAGCACTGCACAGAGAGTGAAAGATGTTCTCACTCCTGCAGGTGTAAAGTCTGTAATAACTGGGAGGCAGTCGGAAGCTTAGGTTTTATACATCCTCTCAAAAGATGCAAATCTGCTTGTACATACTCAGACAGACTGAACTGGAAATATCGTACATCCTGAATCATTCCCATCACTTCACTTCATCTTTGGCTTCTCCACCCAAACCACTAATCCCTTTAAATTAAGTGAACTGGAGAGATCATAAAGATGACTGAACATGTTAGGCTGTGCATGCAGCATTTTTTAAAATTTGATCTCAGATTCATTTTGCTGGATATAGAGAAGAATCTGGAGTCCACCTGTCGTTAGCCAATAATGTGAGCCTGCATGACTTGTAAGAAATCAGCCTTTCTGCAGACTTTCTAGTGGAGAAATATTTGTTGTAAAACACTGCACTACATTTAAAATTAATATTATATATTAAACTGTCACAGAAATACCAAATGAGAAGTCTTATATTCAAACATAACATTTCCTAAATGTTTCCTAAAGTCTTGAAAGAATGTGAAAAACTAGAAAAAATACAAATAGTGGAGGCTATACAATCTCTCGCTGTCCGTGAAAAAAAAATTATTGACAATGTGACTTTAAAAAAAATGAACATAAGATATAGGAACTGATGAATAACCTACAAAACTGACACAAAATGAGCCATGATTTTCAAGATAGATAACTAGAAGATGACTTATGTAGCGTTACAGTACACTCACCTCTTCATCACAAAACTAATCTAAAATCCAAAAATATTTATCTGCAAAGTCCAGCACAGTGCAGAACTCGAGGAGGAAGTCATGCACGACCACCACAGTGGCCTATCAGTTCTCCCTGGCTGGGATGTGTTTGTAGCATCACAGCCAGGTTCCCAGGGACTGCAGCTGTGTGTATACACACACACACACACACACACTTGGAAATATATATGTGTGGGGGAGTATATATCTATCTACCTAAAACACACCCCAAAAAACCCCAACCCTTCCCGCAAAAAAATAAAAACATATGAGGCTCTCTTTTCCTCCTTCAACCAATTCTGAATGTAATTTGATTCTGGTTTGTTTTTTTTTTTTAAAGAAAATTTATTTCTGGAGTTAGAAAGCCAAATTCATGGTTTCAGTTATACCAATGTGGTACTGTAACTTTACTTCAATGTAAGATAAAAGAATTCTGTCTTTTACTTAGAAAACATTATAGAAGTATTCAAAGTTTCCATTACAAATATTTGAAATATCAAAGTTCCTTTGTTGTCTACCAACCTCCCTTTGATCCTTCCTGGAGAGCTTGGATTTGAGCTGCTGCTGGCATTGCTTACAGTTTCCATTCGTGAAGATTTGGATTGAGACTGCTTGCCTGCTGACGAAAGAGGCTTATTAACTGCTCCAAGAACATTGGCTGCTTTGGGCTGAAACCAAAAATATATTTCCTTTATTTTAAGCTACACGTTCAGATATTGTTAACATGTACTATGCTTAAAATATTCACAGATTTCACTTTCTGCAATCATTATCTTAATTTTAACACAAAGTGATAAACATTTTCATATGAAAGCTACAACAGACACCAGAAGGAAGCTGAGGGAGCTGCAATCAAATAACTAGCTGCCACCAAAGCTGGTATTCTTCTATCTACCCTTAGATTCTGTCCTCTTCTCATTGGTAGTACTGTGAGCTCACCAGACTGTGCAGTCAGCCACTGCATCACTTTGTGTGCCATTTGCTTTCTCCTGATTTATCTACCTGAACCAGCTCCCCATCTGGATCAGATAAACACGTGGCCTAGCAAAGCAGAAATAGCAGTAGGACAGCCCTTTCAGCAAAGGAGACATTAAACTGGCAACCACATTAGTTTCAACTGGGAATAAACGAGAACCTCAAAAGCCAAATACTGTGGAGAAGATCCTGATACTTCTTGCATGGATTTAAAGATGTTAGGCTTTTAATAAGTGCCACAACATCTCCAGACACTGGTGAGCTTCAGGTTATTAATTTAACTGGATTATCTTTCAGACCTGCCGAATGCCTCCAGCTCATACTAACTTTTGAGAGAGTTGAAAGAGTTCCATTACTCCTAAAGAGAACGCCAAACACCCACGTACAAAAATGTTGAATTAAAGACCATTCCCTACATTTCTCATTATCCATCTTCTCCTTCAATATTAGATTCTAGCTATGTCTGCAGTTAGTGACACCTACAAAAAGTTCAACATGCATATCATATCAGCCTGGAGTGTTTCTTTTTCAGAGCTGTGGACCATGGAAGTTCTAGTTAAACTTTTATAGCCAGAGGGAATTTTACACTTACAAAGATTCATTCTGCACTGAGCACAAAAAAAATAGCATATGCTTTCCAAAAATAAACCTTGGAGAACTAAATTCAGCTTAACAATTTACATCTACTAGTTTAGAACTAAATGTTAATCAGTAAGTGTATGGTGAAAGAGCTTGAAAGCAAAGAGATTTTCAAATTCACACTGAACTGACTTCCTACTAAGAAGGGACTAACAGGGCCTGCACTACCAGCTGCTCCCTTGCCACAGAACCTACACTCAAAGCCTTCCTGCCCTCAGTGTTCCCTGCTTATATCCACTCCACTAACATCCACTCAGGCCAGTCTTCCACTCGCAAAAATAAGACTCCCCAGAACAACTTTCTTTTCATGTTCCTCTTGTGATAGTGAAGAAACTGAAAATTCTGATGGTCAAATACACCTCTCCTGTTTGTTACAAAGTTTCAAACCAACACAAGAAGAGCTAGAGCACCTGGCACTAGAAATTTAAAATAATATAAAAGTTAACTTAGGATTAAAAAAAATTTCAGTGATGATCTATTCCAATCCATAAATGTTGACTTTCCATTTCTCAAACAGAAATCTGCTTCTTTTCCTAGCTTGCATTGCTCCTTTATTAGTAAGTTACTAACTGACAGCTAATGCTTCATTAGCAAAGTTAAGGGTAATAAAGATGCTGCAATTTCTTTCTTTCACAAGGTGACAAATTAATGTTGTCATCTAGAACAGGATGCATTAATCCAGACGAAAACCACAGTTTGTCACTTCCTTTGCCAGATTTTAATTTTATTCTAAAGAGTACCCGGGTTTAGTTTTAGTGAAGAAAGAACATTGCCATTCAATACAAAGCATATTCTGAAAGACCAAATTAACAAAACTGTAGAACAGTCAGTTATCTTGTAAAACACTGTAAAATGGTATTTGGCTTTGCCAAAGATTAATCATGTGATTTTTAAAATAATTTCTGTTAAGAGTTTTCCATAGCTGTCACTTTGTATGCAACACTGTAGTCTTCTGCAGTCTAAAAAGGTTAACCATTTTGTAAACTTGACAAATATTATGGGTTGTACTGGGGGTTTTTTGGACTCTCTCCTTTTAAAGACAAAAGGCTTTGCCTACTGTCGCCACAACCCAGCACAGACAGTAGCAGTTTTTTCTTCTACCCATCTCTTTCTCTATACCTAGAAACAATCTGTTCTCTTAAACACAGTGTTTCATTAATTACATGCTACTTTTCTTTAAAAAACAAAACAAAACAACAACACCACAAAAAACAAACAAACAAACAAACTCATCACTCCAAAAGAAAAAAAGACAAAGCAGAATGCAAACACAGCACCAAAATCCAACCCCCCCGCACCATACCTACCTTTCCAGGGGTGAAAAATGACTTCATTTCCGGAGGAAGATAATTTTTGGTGTTACTGAAATTCTGTAAAAAAAAAAAGGGATGGGAGTAATTACAGCAATAATCAGTGAACGAGAGATATAGATACACACATTCTGGAGATTACACTGGAAGATTTTATTTACATCATTTATGCTTTTGAATTTTTAAACGAGAACAGTAATATGGAGGAAGGGGGATTGGGAAGAAGAGAAACTGGAGTGTGCACACATACGTAATATATTTATGAAAACATATACATATATACATTTTCAACTACAGTATAAGAGGGAGAAGTCTGAAGTTACAAGAAATATTTAAGAAAAACAACACTGAATTACAACTAACAAATATTTAAACAGACTTATCTCAAGAAAAATTAAATGCCAAGGTATACCTTGTCAGGTTGAGTAAAATATCTGGCTGGAAGTACAGGGTCTTTAGGGGATTCCAAACTGTATGTTGTACTCTTTGACATAATGATATTCATTGCTACATCACAGACTGTATATAGTTTCTGTAAATAATAAAATTTAAAAACCAAATAACACTTTAGAAGTTCATGCAAATCTTTACAAAAGATAGTGTGTCTTTTGTGCACAGGACCACAAGAAATCACCGTTTAAAAGCAATCATCTTAAACATTTAACATTAGTCTGCATCTTAAGCAGTGTCTCTCAGGACACTGACATACAGACAGTAAAGGCAAAAGCACTGTAAGCCTAACAGCTGAAGACAGCTGGTTTTCATGGTCTTTCTAGACTTAAGAATAGTGCTTGCCATAGTTTCTAAGACAAAGTTAATCGAATGAGCACACATATCCCACCTACCACCCAAAAATCATCTCCGCGGGAAAAGCAGAAAAGTGATAAATCGGGACATTATGTGATGCTAAAACCACCAAAAAAAGGTTTGATACATGCACTACACAATACACACCAGAGATTTCTAATGTATTTTTCTTCCTCTATTAAGTTTACTCTTGCACTTCAGAAATTAAATACTAAAAAGCACTTTAGTAGATGATTTAAACAGTAAATTTTATAGTTTATATCTATTTAAAGTTAGTGTTCAGTAGTCTTACTGAGACAGAAACAGAAGAACTGAAAACTATTATGACTCCCTTGCAAATGTGCAAGAATTACTGAAGCACAGGAAAATAACTGCCATCTAAACTAAAATATATATAATCATTACAGTATGTAAAATATCATTTCATACATACAATTCTATTGAAAGACATTTTAAAGTTGGTGTATAAACAAAAAGCAACTCCTTTCCATTAGCAGGCCAGAATAAATGCAATTTCCAATCAAAAAGTATCACCTACTTCATTCATTTTTTGATCATCTGGTCCTTGAGCATCCTTAGTCTGTTTGATATTTTCTACCATTTTTCTGATAAATGCATGACTATTGTTTTCATTTTTAGCCATTAATATTTCCAGTATGAACCACAGGCACCTAAAGGAGAAATGCAGTATCCCGCATGAATCAAAGTACAAGAGAAATTCCTTTAAAAAGCACATTTGAGAAAGTGATTTAGTCCCGCTTTTACTAGTATTATGAATTTGAACCAGTCTAACTCTGGGAAAACAATTCTTTTGGAAAAATGAAATGAAGATGAGTAGAAGGTGAAGGGTTCCTCTATAAAATATCACAGAGCACTAAAAAAGCATCTATACTATTTCTCTCAATATTTTACAGAAGTAACTGGCATTATTATGCACACTGGACTGTGTAACAGGGTACCACAGTGAATTAAAATTCCACTTAGAATAAAGTTAGAAATAACACTATTAAAAGTGGTCTTACTCTTTAATGTCCTTGAGTTGTTCAATGTCCTGGACTTTGACATAATCTGGGTCATGAGCTAGAAGATGGATAGTATAAGGAACAACATACTCTGGTAGAAGTGACAACAGTTTCTCTGAAAAGCAGAAGAAAGATGCATCAAAAAACTACATACCAAGAAGTATGCTTTTCTGCCAAAGAGGAGAGGGCAAATTTTGAGGTCAGCATGCATTAAAGTACAAACACATGTGGGCCTATCATTTCTCTATGATGTTCCATTTCATGGCTGATGTGCACATGTTTCAAGCTTGCAAGAACTAAGATTTTAAGTATCTCTCACTCAGGGCTGCATGTTTTCTAGCTATCTTGAGATACAGCTACAGTCACCTCCTACTCCCAATCCATTCCTCAGTTCAAAGCCTGTATTCTGAAGGACTTTGAAAAGCAGAAGTGAGGATGGATCACAAAATCCATGTTAACTGCAAGATGTGAGACCAGCACAACTGCAGGATAAGCTGCTACTCTTTCTTTGGACGTTGCAGTGTACAGCCTTGCTGTCAAGACAACAAAGGCTTTCTGCAGGGGCTTTGCAGTCAAATTGCCACAGCGTCTGTTTCAAGAGGAGTGGGAGGTCACATGAAAGCTGTACCAAAGTAGTAGCGCACTGAGTTTGAAAGGCTCAATCCCACCTAAACAGAGCAGCACAACTGTACTGTGGCATTCAAAGCATTCAAAATTTTTTCTAGCATCCTCTCAGACTTTCAAGTAATCCTAAACAAGGACTGCAAGCAAGTCTTTTCTCCATCATGACAGTCCGAAGGCCTATTCCCCTTGGGGATTCAAAAAGTAAGGGTTGTTGCCAATGGCCCTCTCAGAGTTGCGATCACAAAATACGCATTCCATAAGGTAACAGATTCCCTGACCCAACCAACACCATGAGCGTGAACTCCAGCACCTCAAACATCATCACCTAAGGGGCAAAGACAACAGAAGGACAAGTTGTACACCAAAAGTGAAAAAACATTTTTCAGCAAACGTCCACACTGCTTTCTTTAGTCTAATGCCTGAGAGAAATCAGCACACCGAAGTTATTAAACCTGTACCCTGTGCAACAGGCAAGACACTGGCATGGGAAGGCATCCTGGTATTCCATGTATATTGCTATGGCACAAGCATCTGATCTTTAGTGCTTGTGGCAAATGCCATACCATAGTATTGACGTGACTTGAATGTACACGTGAAGGAAAGAGGGAAATTCCTATTTCCGCTTTTGAAAAACCACATTTTGCAACAGTAAATGCATGACCAAGTCTGGAAAACCTTCTTTCAGTAAACTTTTACCTATCCCATATTCGGTTATCAATAAGTGCAAACATCTGTAAATCATTATATATACTAACAATATTTGAAAACAATTTTAAAATACATTAGAACACTAACATTTTTCCCTCCAATACATATATTCATATGAGATGTGCTTGACAAATACTGTGCACATCAAACACCATTATTGTAGATTTTACAAAGCTAACAAAATAATTGTCATGCATAAGTATTAATCTATGCCTTTCTTAGAGGTCTGCATAAATAGGGGTAATACACAGTCTACATAAAACATATATAATATATAACATCACCCAATGTCTTCCTATTTCAAGATGTATGTATGTAATTGAAATCCATTGTACTGTGCAAAGCAGTTTTTAGTGTGTTTCAATTGACACTGCACTACAAACTTTAAAAACATCCTTTACTGCTTCAAGCACTGTCCTGCATTTTAGCCAGCAGCTGTTCACATTACTAAACAAAAAAATAAAGATGTGGCAGGGAAGGAAAAAAACATAATTACAACTTCAGAGCACTAGCAAAATTGGCTTGCCTTAGACATGCCGCAGACAAACCAACCCACTATTATTTGTACTAATTAGCAACTTCAATAGAATGCTCATCAAGAGCTCATAAACTCCGTCTTTCAGTAACTTCCTGCCTTGGACAATTTCTCATATAACTATAACAATAATTCCAACTGGGTCTGGAAAATAAAATTAACTAGGTTCCAGACAAAACAAGAAAAAAATAAATATTGATACATATTATATTTAACCCCTGTCATGACAAAAAAGATTAGGGAAAAAAAATAGGAAAAAAAATAGGAAAAAAAATAGAACTTTTATCTCTAATGAAAGAAGACACTACCTGAAAGGTAGGGTGGCTTTCCTACCAGCACATAAAACTACAATGTGCCAAAACCCTTCACAAGAGTGCTTTATGAGCTTTTAGGAAGAAAACTTGCTAAAAAAAAAATCCTTACTCCTGTAATTTGTCTGCTTACTGACTTTCAAGTAAAAGCCCATCATGAGAACACAAAAATTCGAATGCAAGGCACATCTCTATCCAGATGAAACTAGTAACAGATACACAATCAAAATAAGTCTCTTCTTGAGTGGCTTCCATTATGAATAGCATTTAGAGGATTTAAGAGGGCTGAGAATAATTCCTGCCAGCCTATAAAAGGCCAGTGTGGAAGAAAAGAGTCACATGTCTAGTAGCAGTCTTTAAGAAGTTTTCCTCAGGCAGGGTATATTTACCATATTTTCAACAAATGCTGAAATCTCCCCAAAATATCCAACAGATATCTTTCTCACCTGTAGGAAGTTTTCAAGACAAAACGCGTAAAAAAATCACACATTTATAGATTAAGATAAATTGCTGCAATAATCAAGGATGCAGATTTCCAATGGAAGTACTACCATCATTGCTACCCTGAGTTACTGCATGGTCAGCAGGGAGCGTGGCAGAAGGATACACACATTTAAATATCGTGTTATTTCCAGAACTGAGCTTTGGCTGACCTGCTGCAATATGGATATTTTAGGATACAAACAGTTCAAGACATTTTATTTGCTGAAAGCTCAGACTGGTAAATCTGAGTGACACAAAGTTAACATTGTAATCCTCAAAAAATCCTGCCATCTATATTTAATCCAGACTCCTCATGCATTATAGCACATGTCAAATCAATGGCATCACTCAATTATTTCAGCAAGAAAAGAATTTATCAGGCACACTTTGAGGTCGTACTGGATAAAGAAAATCACACACCTAGGTTCCTCTTAATTTCTTCTACAGATTTTTGATAGCAACTTTGCAACATCTATTTTAAACATATGAGAATTCTTATATTTTCTGTCTACATAACTAAAAAGAGTTTTCAACTTTCAAGAGGAATAGTCTTAAAATGACTTAGAGGTGTTCAGTTTACTTTTCTTTTTTACATGTTATTGAATGGGAGAAAAGTACCACTCTTTTTTCTTTAACTCTAATTAACAATACACAAAAGGATTTGCCTGCAGACTTATTCTCTGATCAAAGTCTAAGGGGACTAAGAAAGACTGACTGACATGGCTAATATAAAGTGATTCATAAACAGAAGGAAATCAGTTATCTGACAGCATCTCTGAGATCAGATTTACGTAACGGGTCTGGTTTAGGCTAAAACCATGAAAAAATCCTCTTCGTTTCATAAAGGTCAAACCATCAGTAATCTTTCAAAGAAATAAAACTTTCAAAACCCTTTATTCAAAAATGCTGTAGCTCTTCATAAAGGTCTATTTTTTCCTGTGACCATGTACCAGTGTTGTAATACTGTACGTGTGTAGCTTTAAGTCAAAAGGACTGATTTAATAAAAGAAAAATAGCTGACATGAGTCCACAATAACTTCCAAAGCATTCCCATGATCAGACTGCTGGCACTGAAAATAAAGAATTGCAGAAACTCATCCTGAAGTGCCTACAAATATAGCCCTTTGCCAGCATAACACAAGATGCAACTCAACACAGCAGTGCAAGGACAGTCTACTTGCGTATTAAAGTCATGTATTAGTAATTGCTGAAGTAAAATTAATCATTGTCACTTCACTTAGAACATTATTAACATTATTAAGTTCAAACAGTACACATAACTGCCTTGGAAAATTACTTCACTTCCAACATATTTAGGCATAGCATTTGCACAGTTTTTAACAAAACTCAAAAGTTTTGAGCAGTGCCTGTTAAAAAAAATCAAAATAAAATCTGGACAAAAGAAAATCAGAAAACCTGAAAATTTTCAGTTTTCATTAGATACCTCCAAATCAAATTTACAGTGGTTCTGTGTATAAAAACAGACAACCATCCATGTTTTCAGTCTACTCACATTTATATTTGAACTATAGCACTTGTACCAAAGAGTGACTTCTATTCTCTTACCACTAACTGCTGCATGTTGCTTCAGATATTCCCTTCTGACATTTATGTTCTTCACAAGGCACTGCCTAGCATGAGCTCTTCTCTCTTTCACAGGATCTTTTGCACACAGTGCACAAATAGCCATATATTCTAGTGGCAGCCGTAGTCTAGAAAGGCCTTTGTGAAGTTTCTGAGCAAATATTTGTCTCACTTGGTAACATTCATCCTATTAAAAAAAAAAAAAAGGCAAAACCAAAAAAGATAACAGTAAACTTTTCTGAAAGCAATACAGACTGTAAAATAAAGCATGGAAGCTCGGGTAAATATGCCAAAATCAATTAGACCTTGAAGCCACTGAAACATAGGAATTGCAAGTTGTTTTTTTAATGCCAATTCAGAGCAATTTAACTGAACTAATCAGTTGAGGCTTCCTTTAAGCTCAGAAGAAGAGCTAAGAAATTGTGCAGGAAGATGCCGCACTCAGGACCCAAGGCCTAATTTAGCACAGTACTAAGGCATGGAGCTACTGTAATTGTTTACAGTTGGGTCACTTGCTTTGTAAAGCCAAAGTCAAAGATCTGCAGGAAAATATTTTAGCCACCAGTAACCACCACATGTTGACTTCACTGCTATGATTTCACACATTTTCATCAGGACGTTAATAATAAAAACTGAATAAAATTCAACAGAATTACCAGATAAGGTGAAACACTGAAGAGAGTAGCAAGCATTTCCATTATACTGCAGAAACCTACGCACTACAACTGACCATGGAAGAGAATTACCTGTGTCTAACAGCTGCCAAACAACACAAAGTAAAATAATATGAAGGCAGCAATTGTAGTTTTACAGTTTATTAAGCAATGTATTCCCAGAAAAGGCATGAACTTTAATTTTGTTTTGTACGTACATACCACAAACCATTTACTAACACAGGACAAGGAAGCTTAACAGAAACACGTGCAGAAAAGTTTGAGGACAACATACAGAAAAGCTTAAGGTAAACAAGGTGACCAAAACAGCTTGGCACATTTAACCTGCCAAAAAGAGGTCAAGAGGAAAGATTTATCTCTAAATATGAAGAAAAGAACTTTAACAGGAGTTAGCAGCTATTTTAGTCAAATGACAGTTTTGAAGTCAGAAAGTATCAGAGGGTTTCCAGCTATCAGTCAACTGGAAGTGCAGAGCCAAAACCTAACCACTGGCTCTGCTAAATTTGCAAATGGCATCATAAGAGATCATGTAATAGATACAACAAGCCTCTCTCTTCCCCCACCAAAAATGAAATCCAGAAAACACTTTTTTCAGTCAAGCCCCATTTTCTCCTTTCTGCGCTTCAAGCAATATTCCCCCTCTATGGACTGAAACACTGAAACACCTGCTGTAGCCAGAGTTGAAGCAACCCAAGCCCACAAACCCAAACCATGAGATCTGCTCAACACCTCTTGCCTCCTTATAGCAAACTCAGCCCTCATAGGAGGCTAAAATAGAGCCTTCTTTTCCTCCTCAGTATCCCCTAAGTCTAATGCCTTTAGGAAGCTTAGAAAAGACTGATGCCTAGCTGGTGTTTCAGCAGGGAAACATCTCCTCTTTGCCTCAGAGAACAAGGCAGGTACAGTTTGTTGTTACTGATGACATTGTGTGGCCAGTTGGAATGATTATAATTTATCTTTTAATATTGAGAATAACCTTAAATCCGACTCAGTTACACTAGTTCACTAAGAAGAAGGGGGACAAAACTTAACCAAGATACGCTATTTTTAACAGCATACACAAACTCCATAAATTAATCCCATTTTATATACCTATGTCTCCGAATTTAATGCCAATTCATCAGAAGTTCACCATTTAAAAGCATTAAAAAAATACATACTTGTAAAGCATCAGGGATCACTCAGACACAGCTCTGATTCATCAATTACAACACCTTGAGCTAACAAAGAAAACTGAGAAAGCTCTGGTATTTTTTAAACAAATGAAACTTAAGCAATCTACAAGATTTATTCTAAATACAATTAAATTGCATTTTCAACGGCAAAGTTTATCAGATCTTAAATCTGATCTTAAAGCCTGTTAAACACTGAAGTACTACCCTCAATTATTTTTCACTCTCTTTCAATATGAAGCTCTGCTGACATCAAAATTTGTTCTGGAGACCAAAGAAGTCAACTGCTCGTAAATTTATAAGACTGGCCAAACACATATGCAACTTATTTTAAAATAAATAAAACTACACGCATTTCATCATCATAAAGCCCCTGTTTACCAGTGTCACTTTCATACAGCAATTAATGACAAAATTTAATTATGTGTTCTGCACTCCAATCATTACACAATACAAAATGGCAGCATCAGAAGGAAAAAAAAGCGCCAGCACAGAACCACAGCAGAACCTGTGCAACCACTGCCGGCCTTAAAAAGTAAGCTCTTTCCTTTTGCTTAATCTGTTTTCTGCTCTGCCCACTTAAAGGACCTTTGCTGTGAATTAAATAACACAAAACCAGATTTGGCCTTGATGCCACCTAACTTGTGGCTAGACTTGAAATTGTTAAGAATAAATAAACTTTTAGAGTAATCAGTATCTACGATCAAGAAACAGATTCTAATACTAACCACTCTAAGCATAAAGATATATGTATGCATATGTGCACATGTGAAATCTCAAAAAAAAATAGCTGAATACAGTACCGCTTTTAAGTGAAAAAGTCATTAAAGCTATTACAGCTACTCTGCATCTGAGCATCTCCACTGACAGTGAGAAAGGAAATTGGAGAAGACCTCAAAAACATCTAGAGAAGTTATTTGTAAGTATTCAAAATCCTTTAGGAGCTCCAGTGAAAATGAAAGGCAAAATTCCTGACGTGACAGAGCTTACAATCTAAATTCTAGAAAACAACTTAGAAAGTCACAAAAGGCAAAAAAATATCAATAAATGAAGAGGGAAAAGTGACAGAAATTATACTATAGAGGAACCGATTCTCCTGGAAGTGATGACAAAGCATATGGATATCCACAGGGAGGGGATTACAGACACTCAACATGGCTTTACAAAGGACAAATCATGTCTGACTGGTCTAACCTTTTACAGTGAAATGAATGTGCAAATGGATATGGGATGAGCAACTGGTGTCACCTGCCTGGATTTCTATAAGGGCTTTGACATGGTCATACATAACATTGTATATGGGTTTCAGAGATGAACTACACAACTGATAAGAAACTGGCTGGTTGGCCATGTCCAAAGGATTGCAGACCAAAAAAATTAATGTCCAAATGAAGATCAGTAACAAGTGGTATGCTCAGGGGGGAATACTGGAACTGGCATTGTTCATCTTTGTTAATTACACAGATAGGAGGGTTGAGAACATCCCTCAGCAAGACTGTGGGTGACACTGAGCCAAGTGGTCCAGGTGATACACTGGAGACAAGGGATGCCATCCAGAGGAACCTTGACAGGCTTGAGCACTGGGCCCAGGGGAACATCAGGAGGTTCAAGAGCTCCAAGTGCAAGGTCCTGCACCGGGCTCCAAGCAATCCTCAGTATCCATACAGGCTGAGGGATGAAGGGACTGAGAGCAGCCCTGCAGAGAAGGACTGAGATCACTCATGGATGAAAAACTGGACGTGAGCTTGCAGCCCAGAAAGCCAATTGTGTCCTGGACTGCATCAGAAGGAGAGTGGCCAATGGGGCCAAGGAGGAGATTCTCAACATCTACTCTGCTCTCATGGGACCCCATCTGGAGTGCTGTGTCCAGCTCTGGAGCAACGGCTTTAAACTGAAAGAGGTGAGGTTTAGATTGGACATAAGGAAGAGATTTTTTTACAGTGTGGGTGGTGGGACACTGGAACAGGCTGCCCAGAGAACTTGTGGATGCCCCATCATTGGAGATGTTCAGAGCCAGGCTGGATGGGGCTTTAAGCAATCTGGCCTAGTGGAAGGTGTCCCTGACCACAGCAGGGGAGTTTAATGAGATGATCTTTATGGGTTGCTTCTGATTCAAAGTATGCTATAATGCTATAGTAAAATGTGATACCAACTGGTTTATAAATGTTGATAACCCTATTGCATTCTAATTTCACTCTTAACTCTCAAAATTCCCTTTTGAAAATTCAGGGAAAGTAAGCATTAGACACAAAAAAGGTGACAACACATCTATCAGAATATCCACAAACAGTTAAGACTGTTATAGCTGGAAAATAGCTGATAAAAGTGAGAGACAGTGACGAAATGGAGGGCAAAGAGCCTGCACCTAACATACTGAAAAGAGTATCAAAACAATGAAGCAAAATTCGGATAGGAACTACAAGGTTAACATTTGCAATGAAGAAAGATTTGCGGCAGGAGGGAAATGACTGAAGAAATGAACAGATTTTGATCACTGGGTTCACAAGAAAACAGAACATGCAAATACTACATTGACAAGGCCAGTTTGGCATGACATTATCCAGCTCAAGTATGCTTTCCGGAGCAGAGACAGAACTTATTTGTCATTACATTAAGTGCCTATTTTTCTCTTGACTAATTTTGTTCTGAACTGTAAAAATCTTTAAAAATCATTTTGAGACAAGACTAACATTTCTATTCAGTTTTGGAATAGGAAAACTGAAAAGTATCAGACTTTGCTTTGGGTGTAAAGACCTCCAGTTATTACCACTGAATTCCTGCTGCATTTTTGCTAGATTTCATCTGCTTAAGTACCTTAAAGCTTTGTTTCATTTCTCTTGTTTTTCATAGCATTTGGGAACTGAATAAGGGCTCCCTTCCATAGGAATACAGAAGCTTAAAATCCACATAAACATAGTTAAAACAATATACAAGCCTAATACAGACTGTCTTTCTCTGGTACAGGAATGATTTTTCTAGCCTAACTGTACCCAACTCCAAGCAACTTAAGAAACTAAAAAAGATACTCCGTATGAAAGTAAACAATATCCACACAGGAGCCATACCCTGTATTTTTTAATATTAAATGCCAATTTAAAGTCTTCTGACATTTAAAATGGGTTGCAGCTTTTAAAGCTTTAGCCAGACACAGGAATTAAGGTCTAGAATGGAATATCATTATTACTGCAGACTTCCAGAGGATTTCTTGACTTCTGGAAAGTAAGGAGAACACCAGCAGTTCCACAAATAACACCAAGGTGGTCCCTTCATGACCACCTTACTCTTGGGGTATGAATCAATTTCTGTACAATTTCCTAAGTCTACAAGCCAGAAATAGAGAGGATCCCTATATCTCTACTTACAATTTGAGAGTTATTTTCATACTATAGGCTCACAGGCAGAAGTCAAGGATGAAAATTCCAGCATCTACTAAGGAATCTCTCCCTATTTCTTCTAATATTTGAAGGATGCTAATTATCTTTGCAGACCTCTGCATTCCAAATATATTCAACCCAAGAACCTTTATTGAGAAACCGAGGTCACTGTTGTCACCACAGTTCAAGATACTTTACATCATCTCATTTCAGCTTCTCGTAACATCATAATGCAGCTGGGGTATTACTTAAATACATACTGCATTTCTCAGCTTATCAATATTCTAACATTTGACTACTCTAAGTTAGTACTCCCCCAATGGACAGTCCAGTACTATAGATCTAATTCTCATCCAAAATGAGTTTTCAGGGTTATGTAGTGGAAAAATAATTTCATGCCAAGGCTGAATGTTTTGCATAAAACTAGATTCGCAGAAATATACATAACATACAGAACAAACAACGATATACTCATACATCAGCTGATAACCCACAACTCCCAACAAATTTCCTTACATTTATGGCTAGTGCACACAGCTGGTATTGTTCTAAGGTGATGATTTCATGGTAACAAGGTTCTTGTGCCAACTTCACAATAGCATTCCCTGCAGCCAGCCTCAAGCGAGACATATCGGGTTTACTGAAAAACAAGCACATGGATTGTGAAGGTTAATTAGTAAAAAAATTACGTAATTATTTGACTGAATGAAGTCACTAAGTTTGCATCACTGAAAAACAAGTACTTAAAAAGAAAGAAGTTTCTGTGAACTTTGCCACCCCATGCCAGCAGAAGCAATTTCAAACCCGAAGTAATTTTCATGGCATCACATTTTACAGCCTATTACCACACTACTATTGCCTGGTCTCAGCTTAGCAATAAAAATCTTCCTTCAAACTTCCTAAAAGTTTCACATGGGTGTGAAACAGTTCTAGCTGTGCACTGAGCCAGGACAGTCCATACTACCCCGCAGAGACCACATTTAGCAGTAAGATACTTCTGTTCAGCTTGCTGGTCCTCCTTCAGCAGGGCAGTCCTGCCAAAGAAGTAGCCAGCCCATTTCTAGTCCCCAAAGTTGCCAAACTTTTCTAGCTCAAAATCCATGCTTCAGGCCAACCTAAATTAAGATTAATTAGACACTGTAATACATGACTGAGTGAATTTTATTTTAAGACAATAGTAAAGTGTCTTTTGGATGCAACCACTAAAAATGTTGTATATCAGATGTGTGGCAAATTTTCTACAGCACAAAACTATGACATTCTAAACTCCAAAAGCTTTTCAATAATTTTTCTCTTGGTGAACTTTAGTTTAAGAAAAAATGCAGATCATATCTAATATCAATACTTTCAGCAACTGCTAGTGTCCTCTGATACTGAAACACTTATTTTTTGCTTAGTATAGACTAAAATCAAAATCCTACTACAAAGATATCCAAGATTCAGCCTAGCGCTTCTACCTAACTACAAACAGAAAATTAGTATAATCTTGAATTTTGTAGGACTGTTTATGAGTTATAAAATTAAAAAGAAAGACCTGGAAAGGGCAGTTCAGATACTGTTTATTGATAAAATTCAATATTAAAAAAAACACAAGACTGGTGAATTTAACCTACACATGCTAACATCTCAAAGAAATCAGTTGTTGATTTAAAAGCAATTCAACAAAGTCATCAATCCTACTACTTCAAAGTGTGAAGGATGAACAAGAGAAGGGATTTGTTTTCCAAGTGGGACCTTACCTTCACCTTACACTCCAGGCTGAACCATGCTTTGAAATAAAAAAAATAAGATATTCCTTACACCCTCACTGAAAGGCAGAGTCATGTAGATTTCAAGAGGCATTTATGGCTGATGAGGGCAATAACATCACAATGATCACAACATGACTAATGGCCTCAACAGCATCAAATGGCTCCTGAGCCCTGCCACTTTCATTTAATTCAATTATCTTCAGCAAATTATTAAACATTGTTTAAAAGACAAATGCAAGCCATGAACACTAAAATTGACTCACACAGAATGATCTCATATCAAGTACAAACTAAAAGGTTATGTTCTGTACTGAATGGACAATTTTTCTCTTTTCAAAGCCTACTCTAAGTTGGAAGGAGCTGTATCAGGTTTGCATAGAAGGGACATAGTAAGTATTGCCAGAAAGAAGATACCCTTATTGCACTCAGTGGGTGAAGAACTAAGGTCAGGAAGTGTCAGCAAGTTCCATGCAGAACTAACAGGCCTGAAACATCATCTCCTATGCTTCAGGTTTTAGAGTAATTGTTAGTGTAGGCAGTATATTTCACACAGAGACAATGGACTGGCCACTCTACCAGTTTGGAGCTTTCCTGAAAAGCAATAGCGGGAATCACAAAATAATTAATACATGTCCTGTCAATAGGGCTCTTGCCTCATTCAGCAGTGGGTGCACATTTTCCCTAGTCTTCCTTTCATCACTCATTTACTTAAAGAAGCTCTTCTGCGTGCATTTGTCACTTCTCACTAGATTTTATCCCAGTTGGGATCTGGCTTTCCTAACTGTATCTCAGGTGGTATTCTCTGTATTCCTGCCAGGTTATCGCTACTTCCTCCTTCTGTATACCTCATACAACCATAGAATAGCTGGGGCTGGAATGGACTGTTAAAGATCATCTAGTCCAACCCCCTACAATGAGCAGGTACCTGGGAGGCCTGTCCAGCCTGACCTTGGATGTTTCCAGGGATGGAGCGGCTATCACCTCCCTGGGCATCCTGTTTCAGTGTTTCATCACCCTCACCACAAAAAATTTCTTCTTTCTATCTACAGGCTCCCTGTAAGTACTGACAGGTCACAATAAGGCCTCCCCATACCCTTCTCTTCTCCAGGCTGAACAACTCCACCTCACTCGGCCTTTCCTCATAGCTCCAGCCCTCTGATCATTTTTGTGACCCTTCTCTGAACATGCTCCACCAGGTCCATATGTTTCCTGTGCTGAGAAACATCCCAGGGCTGGATGCAGTACTTTGGGTAGGGTCTAACCAGAGTGGGCTAAAGAGGCAGAATCAAATCCCTCAAACTGCTAGCCACGCTTCTTTTGATGTGGCCCAGGACACAGTCGATTTTCTGGGATGTAAGCACACATTGTTGGTTCACGTACACCTTTTCATCCACCAGTGCCCCCAAGTACTACTCCCTAGGGCTGCTCTCAATCCTTCCCTTTTGTGTTTGCATTTTGCCTGGAGCATTTTGTTCATCCAGGTAAGGTTTGCTGAAATATCTGCCTGACCTTCTGCTGTGACCACGCTTGAGCATTGAGGGGTGATTTTTGAATACTAGGTAACTGGCTTTCTTGGGACCCTCTTCCCTCCAGGCCTTATCCAATGGGATCCCTACAAGCACATTCTTACAGAGACCCAAGACTGTTCTCCTTAAGTCCAACACTAATCTTGCTTTCTGACCTCCTTCTTGCCCTCAGGATCTTGAACTCCAGCATCTTAGGGTCATTATATCCAAGGCTGCCTTCAACCTTCACATCCCTAGTAAGCCTCTCCTTTTTGGCATGTATGAGGCCCAGCAGAGAGCCTCTCCTCATTAGTCCTCCACCAGTTGTGTCAAAAAGTTGTCATTGATGCTGCCCTGGATTGTTATGCCCTGCTGTGCTGATCTTCCAGCAGATATTGGAGCAGTTGAATTTCGCCACGAGGGCCAAAGACTGCAATACTTGAAGTTGTTTCCAGCTGTTTAAAGGCCTCATCCACTTCCTCTTCCTAGTCAGGGGTCCCCACAGCAGACACTCACCACAATGTCACCCAGAGCAGTTTGCTCTTCAGTCCTAACCCATAAGCTCTCTGTTGGCTCATCATCCATCCCCAGGCAGAGCTCCAAGCTCTGGGGTTGAAGGGTTGCCTTCACAGCAACATGACATCACTGCAGCTTTCTCCCTACCTCGAAAGGATCCCTTCCCTAGCCCTCCATTAACTTGACTTAAAAATGGAGAACTGACCACATCATTATATAAAGTTTCTACTACTACTTTTGAGTACAAAAGGAGTGGAAAAATTAAATTTCTAAACCACACACAGTAAGGAATCATCATTCCAAGCATGAAAACACACAGGGTCTACAGAATGGATCTGTTCACAAACAACTGCATAAGCCAACCATGAGCACCAAGCAGTCGTGCTGAAAAGCTAAATTACTGCCACTCAACTCCCTGGCAACTGCCACAAATGGTCGTATTACAGAATATAAAACTATGAAACAATTATTTACAAAGAACTTTAGGACAGACTACACAGTTGCTACAAAGATAACTAGATTGATACTAGACAATTCTCAGGCTTGCAATTTTGCACATACAATATGGGTTCTATCTGCATAACTACTGCGTAACATTAACTCTACCTGAAAATTAGCACTTTTTCACACATACTGGCACAATCCACCCATGCCCTTAATGGCTTTTGTAGAAATAAATTTTCAATGTTCGGCAAACAATACTAGCTGACAACTTGTCACTTTACCCACCACAGAGGATTAAGAAGATACCCAGAAAAACAAGTTGTCTTACAGTCACCTAAAAGGTAAATTATTTATTGAGACTTAATCCTGTTTACACATTTCCCTCTTGCTTTTACTTTTAGAGACCTCAAGGGATTAGCCTGCCTCCAAGCAGAAGAGTCTTCTGTACTAACTATTTCCACCTGGTTTATACAACACGCTATTATTTTTTATTAGAAAGCCCACCTATTGGCCTTTGGCATACACAGCAATTGGCAGATCGGGAACAGCAAGCTCCGCAAAAAATTAAACCAATTTTCAGTAGGAAGTTGCACAGTTTATTCTTGCAATATGAGTAATGGCCTATTGAAGAGATAAATGAAAGCAAGAATATAAAAGCTAAAATTCAGCTGTGTGTACAGTGTTACAAAACCTGAGACTCAGCAAACTTACGTAGGAACCCAGCCAAGCTTACCACCACATCTTATGAAATAAGATGTATAAATTGTTAAGCAGTCTAACAGAATAGTTTACATACTACTTTGACTAAAACTCTCCCCACACCATCATCACAGACATGAAAACATTACCATCTGTTACATACCTTATTTTCCCCTGCTCTGTTAAATCTCCATCACTGTGTAATATAGTTGTTAGCAATCTCAGAGTAGAAGTTCCTGACTTGCTGTGGTTGTTCTTCATTCCTAGCAACCACCGAACCATCATTTTGATGGCCTGAATCTGAAAAAAAAAAATTAATATCAAAAAGTCAAATCATACCATAAGCCTCATTTTAAAAATAATCTTTATCTTAATTTAATCACATAGTATTTTTTCCCAAGTCCTTTTTGCTGGGACAAACATAAGCCTGTCAGGACTGCAAAACATCATTTAAATACTGAAAGATAACCAGACATATTCTCACTAGACAGCAACTTTTCACTGAAAGTCTCAAGCATGTATTACAGCAAATAAAAATTATACATTTAGTTAAAGTTTGAGCTGTTTCTTCTACTAAGCAATCACATATTTTATCCTTTGAAAATTTTTTCTTAATTGAGCTTAGATCCATTAAATACTGTGAAATAGGCAAAACAGTTTATACTTACTAAGAAAAAATTACTGGATCAAAAAGCAGAACACATTTTCATCTTTATATATTCCTATAATTCACAGAATATTCTGAGTTGGAAGGGACCCACAAGGATCAACAAGTCCAACTCTTAAAGTGGATGGACGATATGGGGATTGAACCCATGACCTTGATGTTAAATTCCTGTGCTTAAACAATCCCTATATATTCTCTATTTATCTATGTAATACTTGAATTTAAATTTAAGACAAGTAAATGACAAAAACACTTAATAGACATTTTGACTGTTAGAGTAGCAATCTGTACTACAATAACTTAGCCTGGTAAAGAATATTTTTTTCACAGCTATTTAAAGAAAAGCTTCAAAGCCAGTTACTTGGGATAACTTGTTTTTGCCAATGGAAACACCAAGTGTTTTGAGGCAAGCTTCTGCCAGTATGCAGAATCCAGCAACTATCACGAAACATTGAATAATTTCACATTTCTTTAGTGAAAATAAAACATCAATTTGGAGATTAAGTTTGTTTTCGTATTTGAATCCCTTTATCCTTTCATTTTCCTTTCATATGACAGCAGAGACAAAAAAGAAAACAAAGAGGGGTATCTTCTTACAGCAAAAAGAAAATGCTCATCTGAATCACACAGACATCCTTGGGGAAAAAAAAAAAAACCAAAAAAAAGAAAAAACCAAAACAAAATACCAGACTCTGAAGATCAAAACAAAACCCAAAAGCTTTAGAAAACTTACATGGTAACTTCAAATTTTCTCATTAGTGGCAAAAGCAATTCTAGTAACTTTTATATAAACATTCAAAACATCACTAAATTTAATTTATCACACAACTGATCTATTCTTTGCAACAAACTGACCAAAGTGGTCCCATCAGATCTCAGTTCTAGGCCAATCACTTACATATGAGTATATTTTTTAGCACTGTAGTCCATTTACTCCGCCTCATTGGGTAACACCAGTAAGCTGTAGGATGTCCCCAGAACCCAAAATGCAAATGAAGTACAAGGAACAGAAATTAAATTGCCTTGCCCTCACTTTCAAAGGGCCTTCCACTGGAACAGCTCTAAGTATCCACCAGAAGATTTTACTAGCAATAAACCAAATAAATAATTGTAATACAACAATAACAGCATCAGATCTTTTCACAGCCCACAAATTCACTTTTTACATGTCATAACCAGTACCTGTAACCATTAGTGCCTCCCATTTGTTGGGAGGACGGAAATATGACAGCTCTCCTTGGTCTTCAAATAAATGATGTATTCAGCCAGGGAACAGTCACATGCTGCCTTGTCCCCTGACTAATTTCAATTTCAATCTTTGCTTCTAATAACTCCCTCCATAAATCCTTTTCCCCGGTTTTATTATCCAAACCTATTCTAGTCTTCCTTTCATGTAGTCAAGTCCTAATGCCATCTCCTTCAGAATTTTTGTCTAACCCCACTAGTTTCCCTATTTCTTTGTTGGTGTTAATGATGATATGATGACATTCCAGCAACCATTCAGAATTAAGCATTCCCACAAAACTAGTACAGGGCATAAGAATTCCCCCAGCCACTACTACTGATTACCTGAAGACTTAGTTAAACATGACATGAGTTTGGACTATTGTCATGTTTTAAATTCTCCCTTTGCAACCAAATAGTGTAGCTATTAAAGGATAATTCCAGTTGGAATTAGGAGGTCTCCAGTTCAATCTCCTACTCAAAGGAAGGTCAGCTATGAAATCACACCACACTGGTCTCAGTTTTATGCATTGTGGTGTCGAAAGCCCTCCAAGAATGAAGACTGCACAGGCTCTCTTGGCAACCTGCAACCTCTTGCTACCTGTTGCATTGTATGACTGTTCTCAGGTTTTTTCCTTATATCCAGTCTGAACCTCTTGTTTCAATTGGTGTTCCATGAGCCTAGAATTCTTCTCCGAGATGAAAAGTTATTATACACAACATGAAAAGATCAAAAAAGCAAAAATGAGACAGAATCATATCAAAGATAACACTGTCTTCCTACTACATCACCATTATGACAGCAGCTGGCTCAGTTTTCTACTGCTTGAGGTTTCAGAGCCACAAAAGCTGCATGTTTGTGCAATAGTGAAAAATGAAACAAAGTCCACTTAGAGCATAGTTAGAGAAATAGTATGAGAAATCTTATATTCCAGTGATATGGAAGGAAACAAGAAATATCACTGCTACCACACAAGTCTCAATCCACTGCATGGCACACAGTACTCATCACAGGTCACTGCCAAGAGAGATTACTGCTTTTGAAGTCAGCTTCCAGGCATAGGAATTCCAGCCTAACTCATACAGTCATTAATCCAAGTCATAGTTAATACTGTACTGAAACATTTCTCTGCAGACATCCTTTCATTTAAAGTTTAGCATCCAAAACTAAGGCTATCCTATATCCATCTACATCTGTTAGGCTGGAGAATACTACAATTTAGTCTTCAGCAGTCCTTCCCACTTTCAGACTCCAATTTGCTAGTTTTAAAATCCCCACTAGATACATAATAATGTTACAAAGGGAAAAAGAGACTTTTAAAACCAGTGTTAAAAAAATACACTATCACAGAGAAATAATTTATAAACTAATGGCATGGCCCGCAGCATACATTAAGTTTATGCTCCTCAGTAGTAATAAATGCTAATTAAATTTACAAATCAATTTTCACAATAACCTATTTTCAGCTGCAAATAAACGCTTCTTACAGTTTTCAGCTTAGCTTCAACTTCAAATTGTCTTAAGAATTTCTACAGGTTAATTCCCTTTCAAACAGCCAAATGTATGAGAAGTTTTATCAACATAAAAGCACATTTTAAAGAGTTTTTACAGCTTCACAAATAATTTAAAATAATTAAGAAAAACAATATTTACTGCTTCAAGTTACATGTACAATCACGGAAGTGAAATCATGTCTATTTAAAACTAGCACTTCATTAAATTAAAACAAAGGTTCATTCTTTTAACAATTTTTGGAGTGTACTGTGTAACTATGGAATTGCACAAATATGAAAAATATCCTTGGTGTAGTCAAACAACTAAAAATAACAAATCAACTCCAAACAAAATCAAGCCCTTCCACTAATGAGTTCTGTACCAAGCTGGAAACCAAAGTACTTACTAAACTAGCAGAGAAGGAGGTCTGCTAGAAAGAGTTTAACAACCTCAAGAGACGGCAGAGAACTTTTTAAAACCAGAGCAACTTTACTCAAAAGACATTAGAAACTAAACAACTGATGTAACACAGAGCATGCTACAAAAGACAAGCATCTCATTCTGAAAGAAGTGAAAGCAAAAATCTATCCCTGTTCTGAAGGGCATTTAAAAACCAAATACAGATTTAGAATGTATTTTCCACATTGTAAGTCTATTTCTAATGCAGTGAAAAACTGAGTGACAGTATCTATCACAGAGGACAGAAAACATAATACACTTACTCCAAAATAAGAAAAAGCTTGAAATGACATTTTTAAGTAAAGAATCAAAACAAGCCCCCCACCATTTTAAAGTGATTTTTTTCTTAAATCCAGGTTTTTCTCTAATACACATGGCACACAGAGAAAAGCAAACAATTCTTAGTATTTTAGTAACACATTTATTCATTTGAGGAAACTGACAAATCCAAACCCCATTTTTCTTATTCCAAAACAACACTGAAAGTTTCTTGGAATGTCACAGAAATTGAAGAGAAAAAGGAAAGACTTTAAAAAAAATTTCAATAGTGTTTAACTCCTACATTGAAGAGGAGAGGAAAAATAATTTTACTTTAAGTAATCCAGATATCATCACAGTTAAGTGTCAGAAACAAAACTAAACACAAAGAGCTTAAGGAAAAATTTAATGATGTAAGTAAATTTATGCATAAAATAATAATTAAAAAATATGTTCCCAAGAGAAAAACTTATTAAGTATTATAAACATAATATACAGGAAAACATAGTACATGCTACTTACTTTAACAAGGGTTTCAGGAGACACTTCTTCATCTGGGACCCAAAGTTTTGTTGTCTTTTTTCCTGGAAGCTAAACCAAATGTTACATTTGTTACACCACTGTTACTCTTCAGTAAAACTTGTAACCTCCTCTTTCCTGTTTGCTTCTGAAAACAATACAGCAGCACTCCCTGGTCAGCTTTACACCTTCTGTATCTTATAGAAGTAACCACTACAGAGAAGTGAGATACCTCACTATCCAAGTATTGTCAAATTTAAGATTAGTAAAGGGATTTTTTTTGTTGTTACCTGAAAAGTATTCCTTTAGAGTGCAATAGCCATTGCTTTGAAAGTAACTTCCAGTTTTTCCATATCCAGTAGATTGGAACTTCATGCACATTTTACTGTTTTAGACAGTGCATCTTTCCCTAAGCAATTTCTAACAATGCATGAGTTCATTTTTTGACTTTATAATCACTTTATAATCAATACAAAAGCGTTCAAAAAATCAAAATTCAGTCTTCCATTCCAATAGTGTTTTTAATCTCAAATGCGTTACACTTTCTAAAAACCACAACTAACTCCCTCAAGGATAAGAAACAGAGTGAAGGCCTAACAACTTTACCCTTTTTAACCAAAGCCAAGTCACAAGTGATCAAATGCCATGCTGTGCAGCTCATCCCTTTTGTAAGATTCCCAAATAAGGAGAACTCTCCTTTCCTGTACCGTGAGTTTTCAATGGAGTCAAACTACATGAGGAAATCAAAAGACAACCATATACAAAAAGTAGAACCAGCATGCCAAATATCTTCCCAAGTACTTGCTGAGTATGATACTACAGGAAAAGCATACTCTTAACACAAGGTTTTAAAAATACTCACCCTATCGTTCATTAGCAAATCTTTAACAATAAAAGTAGCAACCAAAGATTTCAAAGGGGCAGCAAACTGGTCGGGTGCAAGCATGGCTATATGGCCAATAGTAACCAACGGCGTAATGAGGTGCTCAAAATTGCTTGGATCCAGACTTTTATGCAGTGGCTAAAAAAAGGCAACAAATTCAGGTATTACTGATATCATCTGTGTCTTACTGAGAGGATGGGCATGACAGCTTTGTACCAAGTTGTCTATTTCTATTTCAGAAATACAATTTTAAAAGAACTATTGATTATTTAATTTTAAAGATTCACCAACCCAACAAGTCTCTCTCAAGTCAGAGGAAACATCAAGATGACAGACAAAGTATTTATCACCTCTGGATAGTTCAAAAAGTGGCAGCTCAAGCATGATCATTTAGGAAACAATGGATTAAAAAGCCTATTTTCTTGTGGGAAAAGTAGATCTCAAGATAGCAATTCCAGTAATGGACTATGATTCAGCCTTCAAGATAAGAGGCTGATGGGAACTAATTAAAAAGTATGTTTGCAGTTATAGCTATAATATTTATTCAGTCTTTACCATAATTCAGTTTTCCGTAATTTCTGCAACCATTTAAACACTTTTGACCATTTTCAGCAGGGGTAAGGAGTAGCGTATGGTTCCTCTTTCCATAAATAGTGCATGGTTGCAGTACACAGCCCAACACTTGGTTTTACTCCATCATCTCTTAAAACACATAACCCTAAACATGATGAATCATGAGATACAAGAACACTCTCTACTACCATTCTTCAGGCCAAAACCATACAGAAACAAAAGGAAAGGGGAAAAACATATTTTCTAAATCTGCTACGACTCGCAACTATACCCCTTAGTTTACATGTGCAATATAAAAGATCAGTAAAAAGTAACTTCAATATTTACTGTTACCTCAAATATCTGTGCAAACTGTGTTTCTTTGCTGGAAAATATTGCATGGATGCAGTGAATAGCGTACTTGGCTTGACGAGGGGGTCCCTTTTTAGCTTTATGATGCAACACTGGAAGCAGAGCACTAAACATTTGTGTAACAAAACAAATAGACAAAGAGATAAGTACCTTTGCATAAATTGAAAATCTTCCAAAACATCAAACTAGCAAAAAAGTACAGATATACATATAAAAAAACCAACACTTCTGCAAAAGTGCTAATTGTTTTTGTTTGGGTAACTTCTTCAAAAAGAGGAAAAAAAATTATTTACATAACTTGCAAGCAAAAACCCCCTAGTTTTTGTTGATAAAATATCATGTGGTAAAACAGGCATTTAAATCTGCACAGGCTACTAAATGTTCTTTTGGAAATATTTTTGCCTATATATCACCATTAAATTGTGAAGAATGTTTTTACACAGCGTACATATATAATTTTGGAAAGAACAAGTAATTCTGAAGGGCAACAATATAAATTATAGTGGTATCAGTGACATACTAGCTGTCACTATTTTGGGTATATTCATTTCACTTCCATTCTTCAAAAAGCACTACATTTTAAAGTCTTCCAAAATCTCTTTTTGGAAGTTATACTTTCTTCCAAAAGAATGCAGGATAATGGTACAGCAGAAGAAAGTAAGAGTGAGAACTTCCAAAATCCTATACAGTAAAGTCACTGCTCATAGTAAGATATACAACTTACGATCGTATGTGAGGAAAGTCTTCTTCAATTTTACTTCCTGTATTTTTGAAAATTTGCAATGCAGCTTCTGCCACTTTTTCATCATCCATTTTCAGGCAAGCGAGGAGAGATTCAAAAGTTTCAGCTGAATGAAATGAGATAGGGTGCGTAAACGAAAGTACCTGCCAAAATACGAAGAAAGCCATGTTAACATTTTTTAAAGGTCCACTTATACTAGGACATTTCATCAAGAGTCATTTTCCACTGCCATACTGGAATATTTATAATACTCTCACTGGTTTTGACCCATGATACACATTTCTCTTCTTTTTTTTCAGCACCTCCTAAAGTTCTCTGTCTTTACACATGATCTTGTTATATTTAATTTATTTCCCCAGTCTCAGTTTCTACTCCTATTATTCTGAACATGTACTTCTCAGTGGCTACATCTACATTATCAAGTACTGTGTTACAGCAGGAGCGGGTCTTAAGAGAAACACAACTGATGCTAAGGAAGCAATATCCATGTTTCAGGAGTTTTACTTCAGAGTATTTTTAGACTGACTAAATCCACTTTAGCCACTGCAACACGTGTTTCTGAAGCCCATCTCAATTTTGTTCCTCTGAAAGGAATCCAGCTTGTGTGCCTCCAAGACTTCATGTTTGTTTCCTCAGGGAAAGAATCGATTCCGCTCTGAAGTGAAATTCCTACCTCTAAAATAGCAACACAGACATACCCAATAGGGTCTCTAGTCCCTCAAGCTTTCCACAGCAGCTTAGCAGATTCTGTACCTCTCCTTCAAATTCTTGGACTTGATTGTTTTCAAGAATGACAGTCCTCCCATGTTAAGAAAAACGAAATAAAGTAAAGAAACCCTCAATTGATCCTCCCTGAAATTTGGTCTTCATTTTTAAGTGGCTGTTGATTATTAGCCTCGTTCCACATAATATTCTGACCCATGTCAGAGAAACAATCCTAAAAATCTAGAAACTTCTTCATATGCAGTTTTCTATTTTAACCAAGTTACCTTCCTCCCCACTTCACTGCATGGCATTCTCAATGCTGGACTTCAATATTTCTCCGTTGTATATTATTCTCGTGATGTACATATAGACTGCTTCCTTCAGGGCAGTCTTATTCCTCTTCTTAAATATGTCATGCCAGTTCATACAAATATGTAAGTACTGACTTGGAAGCCTTCATTCAAGTATATAGTCCTTCACAACATGATTAATTCTTTCTTACTCAGATTTCTTGTGCTACTAGGTATCTGAACTTTTACTTAAATGTGCAGGTCTGGACAAAGAGCCACACCCTTTCAGCAGCATCTACTCCGTCCTTAGCTGATTTAAAATACTCTGAAAACTTCAGTATGGGAGTCCTTTAGATTTTTAGGCCTCTGAAGTCAACCCCCAGCTGGACTACTTGATGGTGTTTGCTATGTTAGCTGAGTCTCAAAGATTACTCACAGCTGAAATAGGTAAGACTCCATTTACATGGAACACAGAGGAACCACAGTGTTGTACTGATATACAAGTACAGTTCCAAAAGTAGCACAACTATATTTACAAATAGCTGAATTCATGCTCTAATAATCAAAACTCAGCTGCTACTGTCTCACACGCAACTACTTTTGGCTTCCAGAACAGCTTCTAAATAATTTAAAAAATAACTTTATTTATGTGCCACAGAAGATGAGCATAAAGAACAAGAAACCAAACCGGGTTCTTCCAGGTAGGCACCACATGCTTATGATTAAAAGTAGTAAGTGCTAATTAAAAATTTATTTTAACAAAGTTGTTTGCAAAGTTTCCCATGTTCACTGACCACAAGGACTATACTTGCCTTCAGCAATTCAAGACCTGCTCTGATTGCTTGGTCAGTAGGTACACCCTCATCTTCATCATCAGCTGTTCCATCTATAGACTTGTTCACTTGCTTGATAAGGGCACTGAAGAGGAAAACAAAACATGGCCTTGTAGTTACTGCAATTCCACCATGTATGATTGTTTTCACAAGTTTAAGATACAATCTTATTAAAGCAACTTTTTAAAAACATAAGATTATCATAAAACAAATATGTCAACTACATACATAATCTGGTTGCCCTCTTTTCCTATCCAAATCAAACTTTATGAAGCATTACATTCAAAAATATTTATCCATCATGAATTAAGAACTATATACAAATTACTCTGGAAGAATGACTAAAATAAGAAAACAATTTGAGCATTACAAGCAACAAATTCAATAAGAATTAAGGTGAGGTTACAACCCACTACAGATTCTTAATAATTGATGGAAAATAACTGTTTACAATCCTTAGTCTCTAACCAAGAGGAAAAAAAATAACCATTTAACAGTTCTGCTAAGAGCTGATGACAAATTTGCAAGACCTATCTCCTGCATATTTTTCTCAACAGGCTTATTTCAAATACTGCTGTTAGCTAAATAATAATTTCAGCAATTTTTTTTCCTCCCCCCTCCCATAACTTCATTTGCTTACTCCTCCTTGAAGTCTTGCTGCCTCTCCACCATAACCTTTACTTCCTCAGTTACATTGCTGTTTATGTCACTATGAGCTAATAGTCTGGGTGGAAAGTTTCAGCTGAATAGTCTGGACAGAAATTTATTTTAAACTAAGTCAGCTGGTCGCATACCACACTTTGTCCATCAGCAACACATCAACTTTTACTGATTGGTCATTGCAGCTATGCTGAATGACAATGCAATTATTTCTGTGAGTACATTCTGGACAAGGACACAAAAACCCCTATACAACCTGAAACAGAAGAAAACACTGCAGGTCACCAAGTCTTAAGCCATACCCACCCAGCCCATTACTGCTTAAGCTTAAAGGCAAAGTAAGAAACCCCAGTTTCAAACCCTGTGATCTATGGCCGATAACACACACACACACACACACACACACAAAAATACCTGATGGATTCAGTATCAATGTGCACAGGAGCAATTCTCTCAAGAAGAAACTTTATCATTTCCAGGAAAGGATTTGTTGGTTGCTTTGGATTGCCCAACTTCTTTGTTATTTCCCTCTGAAATATAAGTTGTAATTAAATTTCTAATCAACTCTGTTCCAACCATATTCATGCTTTCGAAGCAATTCTTACCACACATCCTTCAGCCTGTTTGCAAGAACACGTTGGGCTAACAAGCATTTCTAACTGACTTCTTATTTTTTCATCGTCTTCTAGAACTTGTGTGAACTTCTTCATGAAATCTTGAGCTTTCCCTGGATCCGGAAGGTTTCCTTTAAATGACCAAAATAAATCACTATTTATGTATTGTAAATTACACAAGTGTGGAACATCATACAAATCACACAAAACCCAAACCAACCAAACAAAAAGAAAAACCACAAAAAAACAGACCACAAAACACCTCAAAATGTGCAGACATATCTATGTGGACACAAATTTTTACAAATTCCCCCTGGCTATTTGCTTTCCTCACCCTTCACACTCATTTTTCAGTAAGTCTAGTTGTTCTTGCTAATAATACTACTAACAGCTGAAGCTGACCTCAGACTGCAAAGCCTAAACTCCACAGCAAAATATACTCTGTATATAGACCACCCGATGCAACAAGTGTGAAAAACATCAAATGGGTATTTTTGCTAAATTATCCCTTAAGTAAACATAAGCTTTACAACAGCTTAAAACATTAAAAAAAAAGGCATTTAAAATGCATTTCTTAAACTACTTCCCCATTTTGTATCTACATTTTATATTATACCAAGACAATTTATAGGCAAAGGGTTAGTCTACTATTTAAGATGCTCCATATTTTTGGTACAGCCAATGTTAAGCAAAGCTGGTACAGAATGTGGTGTAGGACTACAGGACAGTTAGTTCAAAACAAGCTCTATTATGAATTCATTCTGCTGTATTGACTTTTTTTTTAATGCAACTCAGAACTAAAAGTATCATGAAAAAAATACAAACTGATCAAAAAAGGATTGGGATCATGGCCAACGAAGCAGCAAGGTTCATTTTTTTTCTCCACTTTTTTTCCAAAAATGTGCATAGTCGTATGTAGCATATTTTTTTGCCAGAACAGATGGCATTTTTTTTAAAAGGTGGGTTTGAAAACAAATTTTCAGAATTGTAAAGCAAGTTTTTCTTCATACTGGTTTTAATGCTATTGGCATGGTGAGCCCAGGGAACAGAAAGTGTTGCTTTTGGGTTGGCGGGTATTCCTTTGTCAGGAGTTCAGCTTACACAGATGTTCTTCAAAGTGCTTTCCTTGCTACTGAAATCCAAACTTTTGCATTCACCCAAAGACATTTACAATACCAAAACCTCAAAAGACAGGTAGGTTAGTACATAGCTTAGTAGTTTAGTTAAGATCTATGAATATGTATTCATAATAAATGCTAAAATAGACATTAACACCCTAGATGATCTAGACCTTGAATTAGCCCATAATGCAGCAAAAATGCTATGTGATAAGCTCCATGACTGATGACTTCTTACAGTAAGAGACTAAGTCTGCTTAGAGTTGCCTTCATTCTTAACAGCACATTGCTGCATCACTTTTATCATTATTTGCTTTAAATTTTATCTGCTGTAAAATGTCTTTTTATAAACTTACCTCAAATGATTTTTTAAAGCAAGAAAACAATATAGTTCAACTGTAATTTTTACACTGTAAATACTTTTACTGACTTACTTGTTATAACCATCACTTTTGAGAATATAGCTTTACTGCTGGCATCTGTCTGCAAGTCACAAAAGAAAAATGGATTAAGTAACAATTTTACATTATTTATTTCCATTTGAATATTGAGTGAGGAAGATTCCAGACTGCATTAACAAGTCAGCATCCATTCTGCTAAACACATCAGTGTGTTAGAAATCAAAACCACCACTGCAAATTCAATGTAGACACTTACAGGAAGTAAAAAGTAGATCATCCCTACAGCATCAATTATGTAAAATACTTTTCTTACTTTTCAATCTACCATACAACTTATAAACAGCATGAATGGGCTATTTCTGTAGTGTGTAGTCTCAGAAGAATGCCATCATTTTCAGGACTCTTAGCTGTCACAGCTGAACTCACATGTTCAGACAAAAAAAAAGATAGACAAATTAGATATCATTTACAGGATTCAAGTAATGATGTCAACAGATACAGACTTTCCATATTCGAACCTCTTGTGACTCAGGAGAAAAACAAAAACTGTACTGTGGAGTTTCTTTCATCCTGACTTTTCTGGTCTCCTAATACTCGCTAAGTCTTCAAGTACTGGCTATAGCTCCCATTAAAACAGATTGAGCAAACTACTAATTCAGCCAAACACCAAATAACCTGAGGCAGAAGTATTAACTTACAGTATTATAACTGTTGAATTATGACAGATTGAAGAAGTTTAAGAAACATTTCTTTTTAGAAAATCTACTGTGGCACTTGATCTACATTATCTTGCATTCATCTGCAGCAAATGAAGATTATACTCTACTAGACATGAAACAGCATTCACCCACTTTTCCACATATGAACAGGAAAGGTTATGTATTTTATTTAGCTGTAAACACTGCTGAAGGAGAAAGTAAGAGCAGATGTGATTTATGCTTTCAGTCTTCAGAAAAGTAACTTGTCTTCAAGGCAAGTCTTAAGAGAAACTATGAACAACAGCAGTAAAGTTTCCTAACACATTTCCAGCCTCCTCAATAGTGATTTGTCTGAGGAGACCCTGAAGAGGAAAAAAGGAGGATGCCTGTAGAGTTTCAGTAAATGGCAGAAAGGTAGACTGGGAAGTTCAAAAGATTTACAGTTACAGAATAATGTAGGTTGGCAGTAACAACTTTAGGTCACCTGGGTGAACTGCCTACTCAAAGCAGGATCAGGTTTTGCTTCAGGCAAACTTCTAGTTGCATTTTAAATATTTACAAGGTTGAAGATTTGACAGCATCTCCGGGCTACCTGTTCCCATATTTGATCACCCTTACTGCAATTTTTTTTTTCTTACTACCTAATAAAAGTTTATTTGTGGCAACTTTTGTCCACTATTTCTTTTCCTATTCCTCTTTATCTCTGAAAGCTCTCAGAATGCCTACACTTGGCACAAGGACAACAACTACAGGAGAACAAAACAACTAAGCTATAATGACTAAATGAAGAAATTAGACTGAAGTGAAAAAAGCACACAAAGTATATTCTAAAAGGTTACTAGGTAATTCCAGTTTTGTTTCCTGAAAGAAAACAATGTTTACATAGCTCTGAATGGCTAATGGCTATTTGTCTTAAGATTACCACTTGGACTGTATGCCCCTCCAGTTCATGGTTATGAAAATGCAGTCTTATCACAACCACAATGATTTAATTGTATTAACTATCAATTGAAGACACCCCCAAAAAAAACATACAAGAACACCACAAAACCCAAAAAATTATAGTAAAAATAGCTAAGCATCTACACTGGGAATAATGAACAAGTTTTGGGGTAACAAAGGGCTGCTGGAGCGACCGCTGTATGAAGAGGTCAGGACTGCCCTGTGCTGGTCAAAGTCACTTCCAGCCAGCTCCACAACAAACAAACCAATCCACCACACACCAGAACTTCACCCAGAGGAGACTACGGTGCTTCTGAGAAAGCAGGAGATGGAGATGAGAGGAGATGCTGGAGAAAGTATGACTCTAAAGGGGCTGTGGCCAGTGGAGAAACCCCTGCTGAAGCACTGGGTAAGAAACAAGAAGCAGCAGAAGGAAGAGAACCACTATGCCCTGACTCACATTCCCTGTGCTGCCATCGCCTCATCGAAGGGACAGAGCATGGCAAGCAGCCTGGAAACTGCAGAGCAGGGAAGAGAGATGTCTGACAGGGAAGCTGAATGCTGTTTTTTAAAGTGTTCATTTGCTTGCTTTTGTTTCTCAACGCCAGCATAAAAAAGTAAAACTTTGTGTAAATTGACATACTAAATTAAATAAAATTCCCCAACTCAAAACTGTTTTGCTGCCTACAATGGCACCTCAGACTATCACAAGCCCTCTAAATTCTCCCATGTAGTCTTGTTATTCAAGAGAATATTCAAGTGTAGAGAATTAGCATTTAAGAGCAAAAAATAGGATAAAATCCAGATGGACAAATGCAAATATGTCAAAAGCATGCACTGTCTTGAATGCAATGATGATGCTGGCATCAAAACCTTCATGTTAAATTCCGTATCATATTTGATATTTTACAACTGAGAAAGAACTTTCACAACTCTCTGAAAACAAAAGGAAAAGTTGAATTTTCACTTCCAGTTTGAAAGCAGAAAATATCAAGGAACTAACTCAGGTATTAAATGCATAAATGTATTTAACCTACACCAAAGAACATTAAACAGTACATTAAAAGCATTTCAGTACAGTCACCAAAATACAGTGAAGCACGGCTGTACTAGCACTTACTGCACTTAGAATTTAATACATTACAGCGTGTTTTAAATGCACTAAGTCAAAATTATTAATTTCACTACAGACTCTTTCTGTTGGCAAGACACTAGCATTTCTAAGCAGATCCATTAGATAACCCAACCACACAGCTACCCACTCTTCCTGGTTCAGGTAATTCCAGCAAATGGATAATCATTAAATTTACCTTGGTACCACTATATACACATATCAAAAATAAAATTCACACCCACAGACACATAGGAATTTGAGTGTGGCAACACTTCCTACTCCACATTATTTCTGTTAAAGAGCACCAGATCAAACATCTAGCATTAAAGCAGAGTTCTAATTATATTCCAAACCACATCAAGTATTTAATCTTATAATTTCCCTACCCCAAACATGAGTATGAACATAGATGTAACTAAAACAAATTGAAGTTCACTTTATGAGAATATCCTAAATGCTCAATAAACTTTCATTTTTCCCTTCTGAGCAAAAACAAGTAAATTAAATTGTAGACTGCTATCTCCAATACAATATTTAAGAAATTTCTGAGAGGGAAGAGAAACAAGTAACCTGTTGGGACTAAAGTATTCCAATTTCTTCAAAGTTACTAATCACACAAGATAACAAGTTAGGAGTATACAGGTACTTTTTCTTAATTACTTGATTTTGCAGTCAAAAATAATATGCTGGTTTTACCATTTCAAGAGCCAGAACAGTCCTGGTAAGACGTAACTCAAACTCTGGGAGAAAATATTTTAGTATTAAATGACTGGCAAAACATTTTAGAAATTTCTGTAATATCCCTTTTCCTCTTCAATTTTACAAACAAAATGTATACACATTTCCCACAGCAAATGTAGTCTAATGGAGTATCAGTTAACTTTCGTAATATTTTCAATCTGCTATTAAAAATAAGCTTGAGACAGCCAAACAAATGGAATTAAAAAGTAGTACATTAACCAAAACTTGGGGAATAAAGATAAGTTGAACTCACTTTGGGTTGTTTTATTAGGTCAACTAAATCCTTTACTTGATGTCGTAGCAGATTTTGACATTTCCACATTTCATTCAATGCTCTAAAAATAGAAAAAAATTAAAAGAATTGTCGAAATTATCTATTCTATGATTAACACGACTGTCCAAAATGAGTCTTACAGTCTTTTCAATTTCAGACTCAGAAATGTACTTATCATCTGAACTCTCACTGCTGTGTGAGAAAAGGCTAAATGTTTCCTAGTAGGGTAATATGGAAAATTTACTTGGTCATACTGGACTGGAACAAAGTCAGATTTTGAAGCAAGTTTCATTTCAGATGCTCATGTACACTGCCTTTCAAAGGAGGAGGAAGTAACTAATCTCTGGTCCATTAAGAACTCATTTGTACAAGTCTGAAATCACTCTTCTAAAAACATTCCAAGAAGTAGGTTAAAGCAGATGTTTAAGATTTTTATCACCAAAACAATGTTTTTCTTGCAGACAGCTACTAGATGAATAAATTGTGAAAAGTGGACATGATTAAGCTTATATGACATGCACGAAAAATACTCAACAAATAGAAAATTAGCACACTTTCCAGGAACAGTAAGCCATATAAAAAAAGGTCACAGCTGCATTTAAAAAACTTACAGAATCCACGAGTTAAAAAATCAATCTATATAAATAACTGAACAAGCCTATGTCTTTAAAATGAGTACTGCTGCATACAAAAACTGTAGAATTCAGAAGTTACTTGTTGCCTGAAATAACAAGTACTGAAAAGAATCCATTCTGCATTTTCATTTAGTCTACACTAAAGATTACTAGAACAGTAACATTTTATTTTTAATATACTATTAATAATTTTAGTTCGTTGTAGTTGTCATATCTTTATTCAGGCAATACAAGAAATTCAGGGAATTCAAATATCAGTTTTTGTAGTACTGGAAGGCTTTGGGATCTTTTAAGGCATTCTTTCTCATATAAAGCCTTTTCTAGTCTCTTTCATGGGAAACAAAATGCCTGTATTTGATTTTCAAGTGACTCAGTACTACTACATGAAAAACAAAGTAAAACTATCTAAAATGAATCGATTTGTGAACATTACAGCAGTTTAACTGTTATTAGTCAAATTCACGTGCATGTACCCATTTTAAGCTGGAGAAGGCACCTAATCAAATAACAATTAAAATGCATACTGAAGGAGGAAAGACAAACAAGTAATTTCTTTTCATTCTTAAGTCATCTTGGCTGCTGCAACAAGTAGCATATTAATTGAGAAGTTGTCAGATAATATTTAGGGCTGATCTACCATATCTATGTTATCTCTTTGTAGACATAAAAAGACTGACACGCACTCAAGCTTCTTTCCAGATCTTTGACACTACTTTCTTTAGATGTTTATGGTTGAAATGTACTGCATCTTGTTAGAAAACACCCTATCAGTTTATGGTTTTTTCAAAATCTCACGTGAAAAACAGATGCTATTTCTACATTCTGTTTTCTAATAGTCAGTCCACTGACTTAAGCTAATCATAACAATTCAGTACTAATTTACAATAATATTGGTATTAAAAATTATTTTGCAAGTAGTAAAAAGCAGCACGTACTTCACAGCATTTGAATCCAGTGTTGCATAAAGGTAATACAAACACTTCATTCGTTCATTTGTTTCCAGGTTATGAGGGACCATGTACTGAGCAAAAATGCGTTCAACAAGTAACCTGAAAGACAGGATTAAGAAACTTAAACTGTGCAGGAAGAACACGGAATTGTTGAAACATCAATCCAAAAATTCGCAGACCTATCTAGACATCAGTTGTTGTATAAAAAGATGGGGATATTCAAAAACCTAAAGGTCAAGTTATTTGACATAACTCAGCATAAATTAAACAGTAATTTATCATTATAGAAAATGCAATGCTAATGCTGGCAGTAGGAGATTTAACAGATGACATTATCAAAATCAGATGTATTAATCTAGAAGAAACCAAACAATTTTGGAGAAAGATATTAAATATCAACCCAATAAGATGATATCATTTAATTTCATTACGAGCCAGCATTGGGGTAAATTCATGAACTGATCCAAATTAATTGGCTTGAACTAATACTACTACTACTACTACTACTACTTGTAAAAAAAGAAATATCATGTTGATTATACCACACAATATCATGAAGCCCAGAAGGAGAATTCAGATACTAATTAGAAGGAGCTGACTTCCTTCCACCCTTCCCTGGCCCCTTCCCCACGGGCTGAGTTTATCCCATGTTTTTGCTTCTGCAATAAAAATGCAGGTATATTCCCAAAGGAATCATTAAAAGCTTCTGTGTAACATGAAGCTCTTTATTTGGAAACAGGAGGAGAGAGAGGTTTGGGCCTGACAGTTACCTAGAAAAGACTGAGAAGAAAAAAAAAAACAACCAAAAAAAGGGAAACCAAGCACATGCTGCACTCCTAAATACCAAGAAGGCCAAGACTGAGGTCCAGTATAGTGATCAGTATTAAAGAATGGAGCAAACAGGTAAAAAAATAATCAAGTATGTTTATGCTGGAAAAGAAAACAAAAATTCCTAGTGCACAGTTGGAGCACGTGATCAAAACCCAAACCCAACTAGTTTAAAAAGTTTAAGAAAAACGTCAGTGGGTAAGACTGGATCTAAAGATCTGGACAGTCCACTTCCAGGGTACCATGAAATAACTACTTGTTTTGAAGACAACTTTTTGAGGTTTTGAATTTTTGAAGACTTGCATGGGTTTGCAATGCCATTTGTATCTCAACATGCTGTGAAGGCTCATTTCCAAAGCCAACACGATGACCTTGATTAGTCAAGGCAGAGTTGTTCCCAAACTAGTTCCCCACGTGCAACCATCTATTCTTCAATACCAACAACCATAGACAAGGCTACAAAGTATGACAGAGGCACTGCTTTCACCACAAATCCAGGACACAGTTCTAATTCACAACTACTGTACTACAGAAATCTAACTCTCTGCAGAGTAAGATGCCTTGCCCGGTGTCACTACACATCCTATCTTTAAAACATACAGGAACAACACACAAATCTAAATCAACATAATTTAAGCAAGTTTATTTACTAAATTTTAACATAAAAATCAACAAGCTACTGAAATTTAAACAAAAATCCCCCTTACAGAAGCAGTGGCAAAGTACAGCCAAAACTTTTGAGATATTCCAACATATCTCACCCTTTGGAACCACTTTGGGCCTTAAAATAAGAAATAAAAAAATAAAGTAGAAGAAAACAACACAGGACAACATTTGGCTACAGCTATATTTAAGATTATGCACTGAATCAAAACATACAGGATTATCAAGATTCCTCCTTCTCATCAGCACTGGAGCACAAAGGAAAAACAAATCTTCCTAACAAGTTATAACACTCAGCCACTGAATCATCCAGCCTTTATGACTAGCTTACCGGTCATCAATACTGTTTTGATAATATATATGCAGAAGCTTATCTTTGATCCATGATATCTGTTTTGCAGCTTCTTTTCCTGCTTCTGATTGCAATGAATATTTCTTGTATATCTGTGCAAGTCCCATCATAGCTTCCTTCCTCACTCTCCACTTGAGAAAAAGAAATAGCAGCCAGTTTAGCAGTTCAAAACTCAAAAGACTGCAGAATTTTGGTAGGTATTTCATATTCAACATCAAAATAACAATTTTATTAGCAAAAAAAGTTAAATTGAGTTCTAAGTGCAACAGTTCCTCATTAGGACATATGTTGCCTCATATCTGTTACACTAAACCTTTCAACACCAGTAACTACTATATAAGTATGCCTCTTGAATTTAGAATTATTACAGATTTAAGCCAACACCATTTCTCACACTCAGCATCTGTGATTGTGTTATGGCTGCAACAAGAAAAAGCATGTCACCAAATAAAAAAAAATTAGGTGATAATTTTAAAAGTTTGCCATCAACAAACCTGTTTACTATGCTTTAAAAGAGGCAGGAAACGTCATAAATTTTACCAAATAATGCAATAGAGCTAAATTAAAATTCAAGACTATTCAAATTTGAAAGCTACTACACTGATTTGCAGTCTTTCAATGATCTAATTAAAAGCAGATAATCTACAATAAATATAATGCATTCTGAAACCTGCTTGAAAAATATTTTAAGAAAAATGCTAGGATGTTTTACAAAGGTCTTCTTTGACTTAAAAGTTTTACTAGAACTGGACAACTGGAACAACATTGTTGTGTTGCAGCCAATTTAATTATTTAAATCATACCACCTTAAATAAAATACAGCACAATGAAAAATGTAGCATTCTAGTCATGGGAAGAAATTACCTCCCTAAATAGATTGGTTTTAATTTGTAATTTTAAAATCAGTATAGCATTTTTTACAAGTGCTGATTTTAAGAAAGCTGAATAGTGCAGTTTAGAAGCGTAACACACAGCCCTTATTAATGCTAATTATGTCTTACCCGCTTGTCCAGTGTCCTTTCTCTGACGAAATTAAGCAGGTGATCATTGACAAGCAAAAGATCTTTTTTAGCAGCAGTAACTATGGATACTATAACATCATGACGTATGGCCTCTTCAGGATCATGTGACCTAACTTTCAGATATTCTGAGGGAAAAAATGAGTAAGTGTAAGTATACAACTTTAGCTACTTTCCTCACTAGACAGAAACAGAAAAATTATTTTCTTCTGTTTGAATCATCAGCATCAAGAAAAAAACCGTATTCTCCAAGACTAACGGGAATGTCAGTAAAACTTTGTATTTGCTTAGAATATAAAATACTTATATTACTGGCATTATTGAAATAAGAATTATGTGGTTACTTTTTTTTTAAATTATTTCTTATAGTAGTTACACTATGTATACATTTGCATCTATTATAGCCAAGCAGGACTGGATCTGTAGAGTAGAACAGACATTGCTTGAGAACTTGGTAACCACACTATAAACATTTTAAGCTCTTACACCAGGCTAGAGGCTACCCTCTTCCTGCAGACTCCGTCCCTTTTGGCTCCTAGAGCACATTAGTTGCACTCCCATTCACAACTTCCATATAATTCACAAGGAATCTAGTTCACCTGCTCCAGGAACACTTGACAGTATGAGCCATGTAAGCATTGTGAGCAGGGACAAATCAAGAGATACTTCAAACTGTAAAGCTTATTTAGATGCATCCTAGTCTATCGGTCTTATAACAATTTTCTAGATTATTTCGGCACACTGCTACTTATTTGCTAACACCATTAATCTTACACTACCAACACTTTAAAGCTTCTGCTTTTAGGTGTCGCACTTGCTAACTACCTATTGTTATTTTAGAAAGCTGGCAAATAAAATTGCAAAGCTCATTTATCTTTCTAGCTGTATTTTAGGTTATTTTAAAAGCACAAAAGGGTAGGAACATGCACACAGAAGTTAAGATTGCAGTACACTGCATACATCAGTGCAACACCGAGGACTTTAGGAAACTTTGTAAATTCAAACTCATCTCTGGATGAAATAACCAGAGGTTACTGTCCTCTTATCACTGTTCAATGATCAGCGAAAATTTTCAAGTCTCATCTGAAACACTGGCATTACTGGTAATCAGCCCAAGCGTCAAAAGAGCACATTCCAAAGTAATGCTTTGCAGTTATGAAGGTTATGAAATTTTAAATCCAAATAAGCCTTTTTAAAAAAGCCTATTGTTTCACAGGAACATAAATTAAAACAAATGAAAAATACTGCCATTGCACAAAACAATTCTCATCTCCAATACCAGTGAGCCAGAGAAATTTTTCAACAATTTGACTTTGATAAGCACTGTGGGGAGAGAGAGGAGGGGCAAGCAAAATTACATTTCCCAGAGGATACCATTAGAGGGGGCACAAAGTCTTTCTGCAGTGTAAAAAAAAAAAAAATTGAAAATATAATTCTGATAATCAAAAAGGAAAATATTTTTACCATTCCATTAAGGAAGGACCCAGAACCTTTTGGGTTTTTTAAGCTGGCTTAACAATACAGAATCACAGAATATTCTGTGTTGGAAGGGACCCACAAGGATCATCGAGTCCAGCCCTTAGGTGAACGGCCCATATGGGGATCAAACCTACAACCATGGTGTTCCATGCACCAGCCAACTGATCTAATCTCTGGATAACGCTGCAACTACAGGATGACTCCAGCCTGTCTCCATTTATGTCCAATTTGACAAATGCTCAGCAAGTGGGAGAGCAATCCCGTGCACTTTACAGTCCTTTAAACTCCCTCCTCAGACCAACTAGATAATGATACTGCCTCAAAAAAACTGCAAGTAGTTTACTGATCAGGGGAAGATACAGTCTCCAAAGCAAATCAACCAATTCTCATTAATTACACTTTTTTTTATTAAGACATGAGGAGCAGCAAATACTAAATGCTTCCATCGATGCCAACTGCCTACTTCCTATAGAGGTCTTGAATTACAGGCTGTGTTTGATCTGAAAGAGGTGGAACTGTGAAGCTGTGGTCACAGCTATGAGGACTGTTTCCATGTTTTAGACAGTGGCTGTATAAGACTTAAACATTTTATCTTTGTGGAACTTAAGTCTCCCCTCTGCACCTCAATAAATAAATGCCAGGACCATTAGGTTAGGCAGACTGTCTTTACCTGATCCCATGGTGCTTAATTTCACCAGGAGTTGCGAATGCAACTATGGTATGAGAGGGAGAGAGAGATCTCTGGTTAAGGCATTCTTTGTGTACAATCCCCTCAGCCTGAGAAACAACACTGAAGGCAGGGACTTTGACTTAGAACTCCAACATCAGTTAGGTCCTCCACAACATCTGACAGCATTACTTAAGATTACAACTGGCCTTCTTGACTTCTCCAGGAGACTTTAAATGGCATTTTAATGTTAAAACTGATACCTGTTAAGTCCTTTGCCAGGTCAGGATGGTTCATAAGGCAGTGACTTGCAAATTTGACACACTCAAGGCGAATAGGTACGTGGATATCATTAAACCTAGTTAGAAACAAGAAAATGCATTACAATAACAAAAATTCCACTTCTATCAAAGCAATATGTTCACTTCTACACAATATCAAATACTTATGAAAATATTTTTTATGCTTCCCAAGCAAGGTTACGTGCAAACACCATCTCTGATTTCACAGTATTAAGTAGACTGTCTTTAGCTTAAGAAAAAATTCTCATGCTCATTTATTAATTCATGTTCTGAACATGAAAAGAAATACCTTCTCCAGGTACACATTAAAAACTTCCAGGCAGACAAAACTATTTATTAGAAAAATGTGTGATACATTTTAATTCCTTTTCTGTAATGCTACCCATAATTAACCATGTATCAGAAACTCAAAATTTTATGACTGTGACATTCATTCCCTCATTATACTGTATGACAGATAACAAACAAATGCACATCTAGTCTACTACACATTTCTTCTGAGATGGATCACATAAGATTTCCTTTTGAAAGACTAAATTAGATTAGATGCTTGAAAACTAGTATTTTCTCATTTTTAATTTTCATGTAAGTAATATTATAACAAAACTCTTTATGTAATTAGTTACAGACAATGCTTTCAAAATTAAATGCATTTTCAAGCTATCCTCAAAACACTTGGTTTGAAACAAATTAAAAATGTAATTTTAGAACACTGTTGCTGTCAAAATGCTTATTTATCAAGTAAATAGATTTTAAGGAATAACTGTTTTAGTAAAAGCCAGGTCAAGAGATTTTTAAGAATGCCTCCTTCAATACCAAAGCTATTATAACAGTGAAAATCTTCAGAAGTAGTAAATGCATAAATGTGATTCATAACCAGATGAAAACAGTTATTGTAAATAAACTGCACATAATCACACTGTAAGACAATGAAGCATTTTCCTCTGTGCCCAATTAGATGTGGTATTTTTTGATGACATTCCATGTTTTAAATAGTTATATACTTTCAAGCAAAATACCTTGCTTCAACTAAGTTTCTTGTACTCTTAAAAGTAGCTTTTCTTTGAGGACTCTGGTTTTGATATGATTGAATGCTACATTATGAACTATGGCATTCATAATAACTTCTAGAATTTATCCTCTTTTACTCCAATCAAAAATATTTTCTTCATAGTAGCCAAACTTAAGTTTCTCCTGACTACAAGCTTCAGCTATATTTTCTACCTCAAACTGGCAGAATACTTCAAAAACAAAAGTATGTTTTCAGCATTGTGAATACTATATACTTCTTTTAAGGTACTCCCACCATTAAAAAAATTGAAACTCGTACACAAAAACTGTACATAAAAGCCTCAAAAGCAGTTATAATATCGCCTGATACTGAAAATGTCATTTGATGCCATTTTAGAATTATCCATCATTGAATAGTTTCACTTCTGAAGAAATTACAATAAAGTATTCATTTTTCTTGACAATGGCAATAAAGCTAGTTGAAAAAAATGAACTTTAAGGAGATGATTTGTAAATGTTCACTCTGCAGAATGACAGATGTGGAAGATATATTTAAAATTGCTTTAGCATTATCTGTCAGATTTCAGATAAAGCAGCAGGAAGGAATTCATGCTTAGCTGTGTCACTTTAAAAAAAAAAAAAACAAACCATCTGAATTTGACTTCATTGAATGTTTTTCCTCCCTAGAGAGGAAATTAAACCAGAATATACCTCCCCAGGTAGCACTGCCAAAGTGGTTTGTTTTGAGATGCCAACTCCGAATCCTTCGCCCCAAACATTTTTGCTAGAAGTTTTACAACCTGCAGACGTTCTTCATTGTCATTGCTCTGGAAAATGAACAGATTATTTTAAAATTTAAAAGGAAAACTAACCCCAAAAACAGAGTTCTGTTTTGTACAGTTTTTCCACCAATACACTTACATATTTCTAGAAATATCACAATATAGATCAATAGATTTCTCGTATATACAAATGTCTATCTCAAGACAAAAACCCTTCACTATTTTTTTGAGAAAACAAAATAAAGACAGAGAAAATGAAAAACAATGTAGAGACAAAAAATGTCGTGAACACAGCCTGGTAAAAAATACATCTTTTTAACACTTATTTACAGGTTACTGATTGTTAGGAAATCTGATATGTCTGTACAAATTCAGACACAACACAAAACTTACAAAAGTCAGTCTATGCTTTTCTGCACATAAAGGTTTACAGTTCTATAGAACAGTGCTTAATTGCTTAATTAAAAATATTTAGTTAAAAATAACAGCTTCCAGAATACAAGTTTCTAGAGAACATCAGATTAATAAGTACCCAAGATCTGAGATCCACAGGATGTAGTCCTGTATTTGAGCCTATATTCAAAACTGCTGAGATACAACAGATAGCTTTCCTTTTATATTTAAAATTAGCCCTAACAATGATAGAGAAAATGTACTGGAGAAGGCCTTGTTTTATCATTGTTTTGCATTACATTCTTTAATACAACACCCAGTATGTGAACCTTCATACGTACATTGGAAATGTATGCTACCCTTTGTGCAATTAGCATGTACTTACTGTCCACCAATTTTTTTCCTTTGCTTATTAAAGAAAAAGGAGAAAACACAATTGGCTGCAACAATTCCTTGAAAAGGGAGTAGCTAAAATTAATTTATATTAATTAGATATTAATCCCTTATTATTACCAGGTTGCTTTCTGGTAAAAGATAAGAACTGTGTAAAATACTGCTCTTTTCTAGCATCTTTGAATTCTTATTAGTTCAGCATCACCTTTTGAACATGAACAAGAAATAAGAGCACAATATAGCTGTCAGAGTTCTTTTATACGACACCACAGTTTGAGACAAACTATTTCTCCTGACTCAATACCATAAAAGGGCTGAAATGTTTGCCAGCATGTCTTTTTAATTCAGAATCCTAAGAACAGTAAAAGCATTTGTAAAATCCTTAAAGTAATAGAGCAAGAAAAAATAAGGCTGAATTAATTTCTAACAGTGATATATAACTACATTGCAAAAGACTAATTCTCTTGAATACAGTTTAGTATTAAGTATTCAAACCATTAATAGCAAATCATTAATATTTTTTTGCATTTGACTAATTTTTTCCAATTAACATTCAGATTGACACTACTGAAAGCATTCTACAACCACCCCCTCTTAATCTGCAATAAATGATATTGTTTTTTCTTAATGAGTTTCTTAATTCTTTCTTTCAGCCCATTACACTACAAATTCTTATTCTGTGGGCCATGGTTAAGAACTTCTAATTTTTTTTTTTTGCCTACATTAGTCCAACCTCCATGATATACGTCCTATCCACTCCTGCTTAAACAAACAAAACATTAAAAATATTAAGCATCTCTGAATTTTTTTAGGTAACCAACACAAACTCAGAGCAAGACATTCCAGAAGGTGGAAGGAAGGAGCTGCGTGGAAGAGCTGGGAGCACACTAAACATTCAATTACTTAATTATACAGCCAGAAATATAGAGGGGAAAAAGACAACCAAACTAAACAAAACAAACCCACAAAACAACAAAACCCTAAGATATCCTAAATGAATTAGCTGCAGAAGAAGCTTTCACTGTATCAGCCACTAATCCAATTATAAGACAACCTACTTGTGTTTCTAGTCCTGTTGTAAAAACAACAAATATTTGTGACTATGGACCTTGGCACATAATCATTTGGTCCTTTCTAAATTTTGTGCCCTGATGTTGGCTTCCTTGAAACATGGTTATATACACTCTTGGGGTTAACAAAAATAAACCTGTACTTCTTATTGAATGAATACATTGCTGCTACAGTCTCCCTCCTTTATTCTACTTTAATCTCCACTCTTTTTCTGAAGGTGAAAAAAAGAGGGTATCAAACTCCGAAAAAATCTTAATTTTTCTCCATTCTATGGGACATTGTGTACTTGAAGAGTCACACCCTTCACCTCTTAGGTAAATTCAGCTCTCTAATAGTGCTCCATCATGACTTGTCAATACAAATTGACACTGAACATGGATATTTTCAGTTCCCCAGACATGCTCCCAGCACACAGGCAGCTGCTCTTTGGCCTAGATATTTGAGTCTGTCAGTTACAGCAGCTGAAGCCGGTCAGATTGTTACCACTACCGAGTCCAAAAGAATAGGCAGCACTCAGGATCTGCGAACATTTGGGAATAAGAAGTGGACATGTAACCCGAAACTTTTGAAAATTTTAATTCCCATATCCAGGAAGAAAGGCAGCTCTAAAACAAGAAGTCAACCTTTCCTTGATTTTATTCATTACATCCTATTGGTTTAGTAAGACAGTAAGATAAAAGCCTAAATCCCGTGACAATTATTTCCAAAACAGTCTATTCATGAGCCTTCCATTCTCCTGAACATTAAAATGTTATTTGCTTTCTGTAACAGAAATTTCTAAAATTCAAATATGAAATTTGAAAAAAGTTCTGCAGTTTCTTCTACAAGCTGACCTATACAGTAATAAATTCTTAGCTCTTTCCTGAACCCATAATGCTTCAGTACTAGCTCTAAACACACCACCTTAAAATGCCAAGATCAGGCACAAATGACTGACCCTCACAGAACAGGTTAAGTTAAATGAATATCAGTGCTCATTCCCCTGTTAATTCCCCAGACTCCTGTCCAAAATCAGGCAAAAAACCAAATTACTAGTAAGAAGCAACCATGATTTCACAAAGCTCTCACAGAGCTTAACAACAGAGTTCTGCCATCTGAGAACACAGGAGTTTTTTCTTTACACAAATCTATAGAGGTGTGGCAGGTTAACCCCAGCCAAAAGCCAAAGACTCGCCCAGCCCCTCTCTCACTCTCCTCTCCAACACAGACAGGAAGAGAAGAGAAGGAAGGTTAAAAGGCCCACAGATCAAGATAACAAGAGTTTAATAGGTAAAGACAAAGCTGTGTATGCAAGCAGAGCAAAAAAAGGATTTCATTCACTACCTGCCATCGGCAGGGAGATATCCTGGCACTTCCCGGAAAGCAGGGTCTCCACTCGCAAAGTGCACACTTCGGAAGACAAACAGCATGAACACAAACATAATCCTTTCCTCTTCCGTTTCCTGACCTTTTGTTGCTGAGCATGAGTCCCCTTTCAAACTTCTGCCCTACTCAGGGGGAGAAAGGGGAGTGGCACAGGGAGAAAGCCTTTACCTGTGCCTTCACTATTGTACCAAAATGGCAAGGTGCTTGAACACTAGGTGGCCACATCGTTTACATCCCAAATAGCAAGTAGGTTCAACAGTATTACTGAGGCACCTAAACTCTCTCACAAGTTTCATACTAAGAGTTTTTTAATCCCTCTACACATGGTCAAAAACTTATTTGGTCTCTGATGGGAAAGCCCTTGGATTTTACCCCCATTCAGAGAGACAAGTCTACAACCCTAAACCCATGAAGATAAACCAGGAGGCTTCCTGCCAGAAAGAGTGCAAAAAATTTCATGGAGATGGAGAGCAAGAGATTGGGATCCCATCAGGTAACGAGTCACAAACTCAAAGATGTTTCTTTACATCCTCAAACTCCCATCAGCCACAGAGACTGTGAACAAGGCAGCCAAATCAACTGGAAGGCAGTGGAGATGGCTCAGTGAAGCTTACTTGGTGGTTAGAGGAAAACCATCATCACTTCATTTTCAAAACATGCCACAAAACCATAGGATCATAGAGTCATAAAGGTTGGAAAAATAAAATCTTCAAGATTCTTGAGCCCAACCATTAATCAAGCACCACCGTGTTTACAAAGAAACTATTACATCCACTTGCCTTCTCAAAACTTCCAGAGATGGTGATTCCACCCCTTCCCTAAGCAGCCTGTTCCAATTCTTGACAACCCTTTAAGTGAAGAAATTTTTCCTAATATCAAACCTAAGCCTCCTCAGGTGCAACTCGAGGTCATTTTCTCTGGTCCTGTCACTTATTACCTGGGAGAAGAGACCAACCCTCCCTCCCCACTTTGCTACACCCTTCCTTTCAGGTTGTTGTAGAGTGATAGGGTCTCCCTTGAGCCTCTTTTTCTCGAGTCTAAATGTTTAGAAGCAAAGAAATAAGACATTATACAGAAATTCTGTTTCATGTACAGAATGTGCAACTAGAGGTAACATCGCTGATACCAGGAGGAATCCATTTAATTTCATGCAGAACTTGCCAATTTTACACCTGAAACCAAGCTTGCACCTCAGCTTTCAAGTGAGCCAGAACACTTGATGTCTTGCTCAGGTAAGTCTACCACGAGTGTACTTCATCTGGCCAAAATTTGTTATCACTTACTGCTTTTGAAGCCAACTAAAAAGAAATGCACATTTTCAAGCACACAGAGAAAATGATTCAATTTGTCTTCGTAAAGCACAGATAATATGTTCCCTTCCGTGTGTTCAATGCATGCAAGATGAGATCATTCTGGCACATCTCCACAACTCAGTTGTTCAGACAATCACAGCTTTCCTTCAACACTGGACACAAGAGGAAAAGTTTTTCACCATGAGATCAATCAGCCATTGGAATAATCTCCCCAGGGAAACAGTAGATTCCCCGATATAGGGCATTTTAAGATCTAGCTAGACAGAGTGCTCAGCCATTTTGTCTAGACTGTACTTTTGCCGAGAAAATTTTATCCAGATGATCCTTGAGGTCCCTTTCAACCTGGTATTCTATGATTCTATCATCATCTGCTAAGGAATAATACAAATCTCCTTAGCAGCAAAGCAGCAATATGATATCGTGGAATACACTAACTGTCCCACTACCTCAGAAGCATTACTTGAGTATTTGCCTTCTATTATCACAATTGTGGATTCAAGAGCCATATCAGATAATTTCATAGAACAAAAGCCGGATGTTCCTGTGAAACTATGTAGTTGATCTAAACACACTTTACAAATTTTTATTTAAATACCTAGTAGTCCATGGTAAGTGAGCTCAGAAGGACAAGGCTCCTTAATTGGGTATACAGAGAGACACAGTACCATGTGCCAAATCCAGAAAAGACAAAATTACTGAGTCAAGCTCTGAATGATATGCAGGGCTCACCAAAGTTCTTGGCTATTGTATCATTAATTTTAATTAACCTTTATTGAAAAAGACAACTCCTCTCTCCCAGTTTTCAGTATGGACTGTCACATATGATTTTCCTTTACCAGCCACCTGACCCAAGGCTTCATCAAGCTTGACAGGGTTACTGCTGTCCAGTTTCTTTTCACTCAATGCAATAGAAAAATTGGCTGTCTTCAACCATAAACACTCTGAGTTTCATTGAAATCACACTCTCTTCTCAACACACTAATGAGCTATTTACCTGGAACTAAACGAAAAAATGTTTGACACTAGCTGCTGCTGTTTACAATAAAGCTAAAGCTATTGTTGGAGTGGAAAGTATTTAATCATTGCTGGCAAGTCTGCATACAGAATGAACTTGTGTTGAACTCAGAAAAAAACACAGGGTGACGATATTTCATTAATATTTTAGAACACTTATCTTCAAAATACTCTTCTTACCACAGAAAGATCTTAAAGACCCCTCAACTCATTTAGAGCCATAAAATGATTTGGGTTGGAAGGGACTTCTAAGGACATCCTTCAACTCCCCTGCCGTGGGCAGGAACACATTCCGCTAGACCAGGTTGCTCAAAGCCCCATCCAATGCAGCCTTAAATGCTTCCAGAGATGAAGCACCAACAACTTCTATGGGAAATCAGTTCCAGCATCTCAAAATTTAAACCAGGTGAATCCTATTCTAAATAGAGGTACTTTTTTGCTTCCTTAAAAGATGGATCATTTGACAGCCAATGGGACAAAATAGGAGTATATTATATTTTCTTATAACTAAAATATCAAAACACACACCAGGAGTAACAAGATGATTATAATGCTTTTGGAATAGCTACAAACTATATTGAGTTCAAGAAGACATCAAGGAACAACAGTAGTAAGAATATAACTCTAGAAACCTACATATCTCCTGGAAATGTTGTTAAACTGGATCTTGCAGACATCAAGCATCAAGCACTTACCCTTGAGGGCTCAGACCACAGTGACAACTACACTAAGGACGAAGGAGACAGAAAGCAACAAAATACATGTACATCATCTGAAAAGAGCACACTAAACAAAGAACAGAAATGCAAACACGAAAAAAATGTGTTGTAAATTAAGAAGTACAAAGAAAACGTGGAAATGCTTAGGGCTGAAATTAGCCAGCTGAATAAAGAGACCAGAAATTCTTCTAGAGTGGGGAAAGAGGGAACAAAACAAAACAAAAGAAGACATCAGTATTGAAATAATGAAATATGAGTCAATGAACAAGTAGGACGATATTTGAAAAACCTGCAGATTTCAGGGGACTTAATGTTGGGAAAGGTACTGACTGCAACTATTTAGTATGAAAAAGGATATAGCAGCATGTAAGATCAAATATCCTGAACAACACCTTCAGCTGCAGAAGTACTGTTTTTATTGGAGTGCGAATAATAATTGTTTGCCTTCTGTAGGAATAGGAATTAAAGGATGAAAAAGGTCTACTTTGAAGACACAGACAGCAAGCAATAAATTGAACCCTACTTCTCTTGGAAATGTGAATGGAATGATAAAAGCATTTTAAAAACCCCTCATCCAACAAGTGTAGCATGCCTGCCTAGCAACATCAGGAAAAAGTAATAGGCATGAACAAGGCACTACAATAATAAATATTACAATACAAAGAGGCCAAAGGTGCTACAAACCTAAAATCTGTCCTCTGTAATAAAAATACATGCTAACTTACAAGTGGCCCATTGCACATTAGCTCTCAAGATTAGTAACAGATCACATACAGACGTGGTAATACTAATCTCACTCCCCACAGAAACCCTGTGGAATGACAGACAGAATAAAAGCAGTGTAGAATAACGGGAGAACCAACTGTTATATTGCATTTGTCCAAGTGATGGAGACACTTTGAAAAGAAAGTCAAAAAGAAAAATACCCATTAAAATAAATAGCTAGCACTAGCTATGCTCCAGACATATGAAGCAAGCCTGAAAAATCATAATTCATTGCAGCAATTACTACAAGACATACTGATGCATTCCGGTTCTCTGATTACACCTGTCACAGAACTACTATTTGGACAAAATTGTCAGTATATATATTCAAAGTATTAGGTCTTTCACTATAAATAATACAGTAAATCAGAAATAAAAAAGGACAAATTCTCAAGTCATCCTAAAAATGGAGTTATTGCTTGAAAGACACAAGCCAAAAACCATCTACCAACCATATCTCAAATATGTACACACACGCACTGTAGGTTAACACATGTGAAGTTAAATTACATTCTTGAGGGGTTTTATAGGTTTTCCTCTAAACAACGCAGAGGAGGTAATTTTTACATATAATTATTAGTTTTATTTGCCAAATAATTTGAAGAACATGTCAGTAAAAAAACCACTAAAACAATAATGGTCAAAGCATATATGTTTCAAATAAATAGAACGGATAGAAAGTGTTTACCTTAAGTTTGAATTCGAGCTGTGGTAGAACAGAAAGCAAGAGGTGACTGTCAATATTGTATAACTCCAGAATCAAATCAAACACATGCTCTGACAGGTCACTAATTGATGTTTTACCAAGCATAAGGACTTGATTGAAGAACTGGAAAATAAAACAGATTACACATAACAACAAAAGGATACATGTAGCACTCTTCTAAATCCTGTGCTAAATCCTAAAACATTAAATCACGTTTAATCTTACAACATTAATTTCACTACTAAAAGAAAACAAATGGAGGGTGGCACACACAGATCAGAATTCTGTAGCAGAAGTCTTAAAATATCATTGTCTCATATTAAGTATTATACATAAAGGAAAACACATTATATGTGATGTTTACCCCCGCAGGCCTACAAATAATTTAAGAAACATAACTTTAAAGGAGTTTCAGTGCATCACATCTTTTTACAATGGGACTATATTTGGAGTTATTTCACTATTGAGAACCATCATTTCAAAAGTATTCTAACATTTAAAGCAAGGCTAAAACAACTGGCTAATTACTACACTACACAGCTGACAGGTTAAGGAGTTGAAAGTAAAAGCATAGGAATTAATAACTGATTGTTCCAGAATTTGTATTTACAAGCAGCACAATGCAACTGTAAAGCAATTATTTCCTTTTTGGTAAGCTCGACATATTTGAGGGAAACTTCACACTTCTCATTAAAGAAAATATTTCCACACTATTTTCAACTTTGTCCTCTCAGATGGGTAAGAAGCAACTGAAGAGTAATATAGATATGTAACACAGTGCATCTTATTGTAAGTTAAAGACTGTCTTGAAGAAATGTTTTGCTTTTCTGGATAGGGAGTTGCCTGAATGTATGAAATCCTGGTTAGGAAACTAACTGATACTGTGTTTTTAATGTATTTCAAGAAAGAAAATTATCAAAACCGCCTAATATTTCTCTCTTGTGAGAAAAAAATAAAAGAAGACTCCATGTGCATTCTTCCCATTAAAGGAAGATTCTTATTGTACAGACTTCCTCAAAACTCAGAAAACGTCTGTTTGTAATCTAACCTTACAGATGAACAACATTAAAAACACATTCCCATGTAGCAACACCTTCCCAAATGGCAGGTTTGAAGTAGGAGTTTTTATTGAGGATTTTTAAAAATTTTAGGAGGTACCCACTTTCTAAATGTTACAAGTCTGAAAGTAACAGAAAGCACTGAAGGTTTTCTATTGTTTTCAAGCTCCTGAGGTTTTGGATAGATGCCCTAAGACCAGCTAAAACCTCAACTGCTTAAAAAAGAAAAGTGTTATATTTTTTTCTATCATGCAACTCAAGTTAGAGCATACTCCTCTCTGATCTTTACTTCCCCTCGTACCTTTTCTATTACAGTGTCTATGATGTCTACATTCAACTCTGCTATAATTCTCAATCCACTTGTTTTTCATCTTTACTATCTATTCTTAGATTATTTCCTCTTCTACTTCTGTGATAACAGCATTAAAATTCTGCTGTGTCTTCAATTCTCTTGGCTCTAAATAGTCGTATCTCCTCACTAAAAGATTAATTTTGCTACAGAAATAATGCGTTTATATATTTTTATCAGAACAACATATATAAATACACTTGGTCTTCCAGTCACTCTAAGAATTCAATCTCACGGTCTTTCAAGACAGTAGAAAGGAAATTATCCATTGCATTTCACAAATCACAAGTATTAAGTACTTAATAGTTTCTACATGGTAAAGAATTAGACTCAAAAGGACAGGTTATGCAGCGCTTCATTAATACAATCATTCTCTCAAAGAACATTCACAACCCATAAAAAGTTATTTTTTAGCCCTGTATGACAGTGTGCAATTCATTCTTTTTATAACACAGTTCAGTTACAGAAAGTATTGATTTCCATATTTGTTTGCAGCCTTCACTTACATTAGTAATGTATGGTTCAATTGCTTGCGCTGTCCTCTTTAGTAAAGCCTTTGCCAAATCATAGGCTTGCTTGTTTAAATTCTGGGGGAAAAACAAACAAACAAAAAAGCAGAAGAGTTATAAGCATATGCATTAATCTAAAAACAAATCCAAGAATTAAAAGCCATCATGTACTGGTAAATGCATTAAAGAAATAGCCTGTTCTTTTCATATTTTCAGTAATAAAGATAATATAGTAAAAACAAAGCTACTCCAAACAAAGCTTTGTAGTCTCCACTGGTATTACTGAGAAAAAGGAAAAAAACTCTTTCCTGGCAAATGAGGGCTTACTTTTCAGTTGTATATCTAAAACTGATGCTCAGTGAACTCAGTGCCTGCATTTTACCACTCCTCCTTATCACTTTCCCCAAAAACCAGGAAAGTGATACAAAACAACACTGAGGCACTTACAGTCACCACAGAAATAAAACTCTGAACAGGAATATAGAAAGTGCAATTCTGTCCTTGCATCAAGCACCTACCTGTGAACCATCACCACAGGCTCCCCATCGTACCATGCAAAGATACTCAGTCTGTTGTCTGAGACGTCAAAGAAAAAAACTCTAGAACTTCAGTTTATGGGGAAAAAAACCCACCTAAACTAATACAAAAAATTTAAAAAAACATACCCCCCTCTTCAACATTCCTATCCTTCCATTTGTTTAATTGGGTTATTGCTCTATCATTGTTTTCTCCCTTTCCCTGCACACATTCTCCACGCTCTAGTTGTTACATCCTCTCCAATTTCTATATCACAATTATTTTTCAAAAATTTTCAGAAGAAAATGCAACTCAGCCCTTGTGACACCCGCCGCAGAGTTAACGCACAGATGAATGAAGAAAAAAGTCTTCAATACACAAGAATATGTAGTATCTTAATAGCTCAGAAAACTCTATAAAAATACAGTTCCCACAATTTTTATTAGCCTTTGCAATTTAAAAAAACCCCAGTATATTCCATTTATAATTCAACAGTAAAAAGGGGCAGTTTGCGGTTGCTTTTTTAAACTATTTCTCACCATAAAAGGAAGAGAACTTCTTTTAGCACAATAAAAAGCAAACACAAGATGTATTGCCACATCCAGGGTATTTCTTTACCTGGATATGCTTGGTTCTTTAGAGCTGTCTTAATGAAAGCGAGGATTTGCAAAGATATGGAGAGTACTGTCTGAAATTCTAAAAAATCTCTCTAGAACTACAGGCTTCTAAACAGCAGTAGGAACAGATTAACATTTTCTGATAATATCAAACAAAAAAAGTCTTTGACTTGCCTAGTGATAGAACTAAGTCAGGTGACTGAACTTGAAACACTACAAAGACTCATGCCTGAAGTATCTGTTTTACTCAAAGCCAATACAGAAGGTGACTAAAAATTCCAATTCTGGAAAGATACTTTAATATTTAAAATACTTTTTTCTTTTTACAAAACTGCACAGTTGTTCCATGTCCCAGGAAAGAGAAGACACTGCATGCTGGATTGTTCTTTATGCTCACAAGACAAAAAAGGTATTTCCACCAGTAGCATTTGTTTTCTGTTATTCAGAGTTGTAATAATTCAGGAAATAAAAGGCACAAATAACTATAATAAGGAACATATGCCACTTGCAATTCTTGTTCTGATCCTTCTTGACTTCACAGTTCACCTCCACCAAAACAAAGAAAACCACTTTCACCTGGGTAAGAGGGAACTCCGGATCATGAGCAATATCTGATTTAGTACAAAACAAGTCTAAACAGCAGACCTAGCACAGCAGAGTTCCAAAAGGCAGATCTGTTCTGATTCACATTAACTACAGTTTCAGCTTCTATCTTTTGCACAGCAGTTCACTTCAAAACTTAGTGTTTCCCAAGATAAATGCTAGAAGCAGCTATTTGCAACCCTGAGTAAGAAGGAAGCATAACGCAAATATCTATCTAAAAAAGCTCTAAAGAGGAAAAATTAGTCTAAAGCACAATGGGCTAAGGAAAGTTAGCTACTTTTTTCATGCCTCGGGTACTTGATTTAATACTGCCAATAGTCATGGCCCTCAAATGTCCAGAGGCCCCACTTTCTGGAAATAACAATATTAAGGAAGTCTTAAAAGCACATAAGAGTTTTCTCCTCATTTTCCAGCTTCAGGATAAAAGCAGAAACAAGCAAAAGTGGTGCTGCCTTAGTTAAAATGAAAACAAAAGCAGCCCAACCATTAGCAAGTAAGTTTGAAGATCTTTTACAGAACCAAAACTATCCTTCTGACTAATTCAACAGTCACAAAGATATCCTAAACTTCTTTCTCCTGAAGGAGAAATTTTAAAAGGATAACATCTAATTTAACAAATTTCTTCTCTGTTTTTAGATAAGCTCTTCAGCCATTATCCTCTCTACAATCTTTCCATATGTTTTGGAAAGAAAATTGACATGTATTTCAAGATCTTTCAATGATTTAAAAAAGACCTCATGACGGGGACAATTATCTTAATCAGGATGCCTTCAGGAGCATGTAAGCATCCAGTAGGCACAAGGTTTTTAGAGTCATGAATGGTGTAGAAACAAAGCCATCAGTTGGCAGCACTGTTTAAAGTAATCATCAGCAATTACTACATCTTGAAGGAAAAAACCAAAATAAATACTGATTGATAAGGACAAACTAAAGAACACCCCTGAAAAGGCAGAACATAAATATTTTGCAAGATAACTGAGGTTCCATTTAAGATCTGAACCAGACTTTTGCCCCGAAAACCTCCAGTTTTCTTTCAGAAAAGAATGTTCATAAACAGTGAAGAACATTCACATTTTTTAAAACCTTGGGAGACCTCCAGCAATAATATCTGAATAGAGACTACCTTGGTCAACCATAAGTTCTCTCCTTTGTCTCAATTTCTACCATGATTTTTACGCATTTGTTGCTGGTATTTCAAGCTTTTTATACTTTGGGAAGACATTAACAGTATCGCCAACTCATTTTTCATACCTGCTTTTCTCTAGAATGTTTGACAAACCTCTACTTTTTGACAGAAGAAGCAGTAGCAACCTCTCTGACAGTATGGTACAGACATTTTTGTGTTTATATAGACAATGTTCTCCAGCGGAGTATGCCACAGAACTGAAATCATTTGTTCTTGTACAACGGGGTCAGAAGTGATGGAAATTCATACTCACTTGACTTTTTCTCTATTCTTTTTTTCCAGTTACCTCTCAATAACCAATTTAACACAGATAAAAAAATGAGAGCGAAATAACTTGTACCCGTCCCTTGAAAATAAAAAAAAAGGGCAACAGAAAACAAATGCATGTCCCTCAATTTTTCTTTACAGAAGATGACTAAGCTAGCACCAATCCAGCCTTTATTTTCTAACTTTAGAAGGAAAATCAAATGTTAAGTCTGTATCTAGTGCAAATATTCCTGAAAAGCATTTTAACATATTATTCTCTTGGAATTTGAAAAGGGTCTTCAGTTTTATTCTTACTACCAAAGGCACAGGAGACGAATTATTATCCAAGAGCACCTGACAGAACAGTTCCAAGAGATTCTCTTGTTCTGCTGGGGAAGGTAAACAGATTCTTAAGGACGGATGACAAAGAAAAAAACTCAGCTGAAGTGTTGCCAAGATAGATAACACTAAATATTAAGCAAATTCCTAGTAGAGACAGTTGAGAATTTAATTGTCAATATCACTTTTTTTTAAAACACAGGCATGTAAAGCATGTGGGATGTGCAATGTGGGATTCCCTGTAGCAGTCCGGAGGCTGAAAATTGAACACTGGCAAACACCCAAGGAAATCAAGTACAATTTGCCTTCTAACACATTGCACAAACAGTAAATTGTTTGCAGGTCTGCCATAAAAGCTTTATAATATAAACAGACCATTAAAGGGGAAAGGAAAACTATTAATTTTTCTTGCCTTTTCATACTGACTACCTCTTCCCTTGCTTCTAGGTCTTATCTGGGTTTTGGTCAGTTAACTTCATTCCCTCTTAATATAATCCTATGAAAAGAATTTCAGTAGAGGTGACAGAAAAGAAGAGAAACTACAAAAGGAAAAAAATAATTCAGCATCAAAATTAAGAGTCAAGCACATGGTCAGACAAGCTAAGCTTGCCATTTTATTGGCTTATCTGACAGCTGTACTAGTCAAGCAAGCCTGTGCACACTCCAGCATGCCTCTTTTGTGATATTGGTGTCAGCTGCTTTCCTTCAGGTTTACATTAGTATGGCTTTTATCCTGACCAAGTGAGAAGGATGACAAACTCAAAGGAGATAGAGTAGTTTAGAGTTGTCACTACTTCAGCGGCTACTAATTATGGTATATAGACATTTGACAATACATCATGTGCCCAGTATATCATCCTTATGCCCGAATTTTTGCAGCCATCCTGCGAGCACCGTTGCTTTTTACACTTACTACTCAGGACTACGGACCATATCTATTTTTCATCTTTGGAAAAATATTGTCTTGGTTTAAGGGGTAACAGTATCAAATTAACCTTTTGTAAACTGCTCAACTAATTACTACATCTCTTAAAAATATTCACGTAATTTTTGCATCAAGCTGTCTAATGTTGAATTTCAGTCACTGGAGCTTAGCATCCAGGATGCAAAACTAAAGGAGCTGTCTGAACCTTCTGTTCCCAACACATACTTACAGACCACAGGTTAGATAAATTATACAGACTGAGATTTGAGGAGCTCAGTCTTTTTTTACCCATTCCAACTCTTTTCTACTATACAGCCATTCAGTTCACAAGGCCACTACACGTTCCCTCTCATACACAACCCTCCTTCTGGGCACATTACAAACACACCACTTGCCTGTGTCACTTTATACAGATACAATTGTTTTATCTTCAACAATCTCTCAATCTAATCAGCTTCAAACCTGAGCTAGTAGCAGATCTATGTTCCTTCCACTCCATCAAAAATATTTTTTGGTCCCTAGGAAATCTGGGGATTCTGTACTGACCATTACACCAATGTCTGCCAATATGCCATTTTTGGTGACCAGTCTAATTATTCAGTTTCCCTTTTCCACAGCCCACACAGATGAACAGTGAGGTCAGCCAAGACACAGGTCTTTTTTATGGTGGACCTTATCTTTAATCTCCTTCTAGTTTTGTGCTCAATGGAAGAGTGGAAAAATTCTCAACTCTGAATTCATTACACTTTTCCAACTTGACATCATGAAAGTAGTCAGAGGACCAAAATTTTAAATAAACACTATGTGGAGATTTTGAGATGAAACAGAAAAATATTAGAAGCTCCTCTCCATTAGTATGGAAAAAAAATAAAACAAAGGTAAACATAGTAAGAATACGTTTTATTAGTCTGATACTGTGTAACTATTTCAGTTAGAAAGCAGGCTATAATGAGCATCCTATCCAAAAAGAGACTTCAATTAAAAGCAGCAGAAAATGCAAACCCCCAAATACATTATCCTTAGTAAAATATTCAGTCAGTAATTTTAAACCCACTATGAAACAGAATTGTTTTAATGCTACAGACATCCTAACAGGATGCAAATTCTTCAACTCAATTTATTAAACACGAAACATAAAAATAATACAGTCAAATCAAGTTGAACACAGATGACACAACGAAATAATAAATTCTTAATAACTGAGAAAACACAAACTGAAGCATTTTGCATAGTCTTATTTTTGGTTTTTGTATTTCAAAGCTTTATTTCGTAAATCTGGACTTTAGCCACACAAATTTCAGTCTAGTCTTGGCACAGAAGTATTAGACTCCTTGAAAGACACAGCTAAAACATTTCCAGTGGTGAAAAAAAATTACTGGTCTATACTCAGCATTTACTCTTTCACTGTCAATAGAAAAATAATTTATGTGCTATTTATTTACTGAAATTGATAGCTTGCAGTAAAGGCACACTAGTAGGCATTCCAAAGCATCTCAGTTAATAACTACTTAACCTTACACTTTTCAGAAACTACAGTAGTTAGCACTTTCCTGAACATAGTTTAAGGAAAAAAAAATATAAAAAAAAGCTAATAGAAGTGTCCAAAATACAGCTAAAGATACATTCCCCAGAATCTTTTTTTGTCATATACAACTTTCAATTGAGTAGCTCACTCAATTGAGATTTCAGTAGGACACAGTTTCCTGAACTAAGAAGTCAGACTTCCATGCTTTTTAAACATTGAAGTATCACAACACATGCACAGTTCTGAAGTTTTTCCTTTAGCTCATCTACAGTAGACTTTTTTTTTTTAGCATGACATTATTCATTAAGGTTAGACAGCCATTCCTTGGGCTCTTCAGAAACCACCATTTCTGCACATGGTTTTAATTCTATGGCTGCATCAGAAACATACCATTAACACCAAGCCAACATTTCTGAAATACAACAGAGCCAATTACAAATCAGCAGTCATAACAACCTTTTCCCTCCCACTTAGGGCAGCACCTTAGTTTGAACTGTTGATACAGCACTACATGAGTTAAAAACTTTCCAAAGGATAGATGTAACTTCTCTATTGGATTCTACAGGCATTGATGGCATATAAAAAACCTGTGTTTAAATTTGTATGACATTTAACCTTTTAGATTACTGTGATCACTGATCCTTTGCTTACGGCAAGTATATCAGAGCAACAAAACTTGACTGAATTTTCTGGCTATTAAAATTACTTGTTTGCTAAAAGAAATCCAGATAATACAAAGACATTTGCTACAGCCATTCCCCTAATGAGATCGACATGTCTGAACACATACATCCAAGAAATCACAATTACAAAAAAAAATTAGAACAAAACAAAACATAAGCCACTAAGTCTTACCTTATGTGCTGGCACTAGATTAACTAACACTGTATCCAAAAGTTCCTGCGACACAGTATCTCCCTCACAAATGATAGAGCTCATTAGATCAACCATGTGCATGTGTACTTTTTGGTTATGACCGTTGCTGAAATTAAAAACAGGAATTCTTAGTGTAATACTGGTATAAAGTACAACTTCTGTTCAGAGTACTTCCTGTGGTGATTCCAAACAACAATGAACAAAATAAGCAAATCACAAGTTTTCTTAGAAATCAAAATACTTTAATTCCTTGATTGCATATACCATCATCCTTGAATTTCATCTCTCCTCATCCACTACCGTAGTAAGAGGACTGTATCTCCCCGTATCATGAAAACATAGCATATTAGAACATCTCTCTGCTCTACCCAGCACTGGGGTCTCAAGACTTCCTCTGGAGTGCTGTGTCCAGTTCTGGGCTTCCCAGCACAAAAGGGACACACAGATCCTGGACTCAGTCCAGCAAAGGTTCATAAAGATGATTAAGGGCCTGGAGCTGCTCTCATGGAAGGAGGGGCTGAGAGAGCTGACATCTTTTTTTAGCCTTGAGAAGAGATGGCTTAAGAAAGAACTTATCATTAAGTTTAAATACCTGATGTTGGGAGTAGAGAAGACAGGGCAAGACTGTGTTGACACCACACACTCAGTGATGTCCAGTCACAGAACAAGAGGTAATGGGCAAAGGGTGAAACACAAGACATACCATTTAAACATAAGAAACTTTTTAAGTAAAAGCGTGATTGAGTACTAGAAGGCTGCCCAAAGAGGGCACAGCCTCTACATCCTTGGAGATGCCCAAAACCCAGCTGGCTACAGTTCTGGGCAATCTGCTCAAGCTGACCTGGTTTGAGCAAAAGGAAAAGACTAGACTACCTCTAACGATACCTTCCAGTGTCCACTACTTTCTGACTCATGTTTTTACAGCAATAATCCTCCAAATTCCTTAGAATTGCATATTACACCATTCAATTTCAAGAACAAAATAAAATCAATGCAGTAAATGACAACCAAAGCTAAGTTTCTTAGGAAAAAAAGATGATGCGCAGTGCGTCCTGTTTCACTAAAACAGAAAAAACTGACAGAACGTTGTATTTATACTGCTACCTTTAGTTAAACTGAATTACAAAACTAAGCTCATTAATGCTAAAAGTCACACTGAACAGCTTTGCCAGAAGCAACTGACCTTAATCATGCAATAATATATTGCACTTGGGGGTGGCAATACTTACTTTATTACTGAAAACAGCGTTCTATACAGCTGTGTAAAAATCTCATTGCTGTCCTCTAATTCAAAGCATATGTTATAGGACTTGACCCAAGCAATGTTCTGATTTGGAACAGGAAAAAAATAAAAGGAGTAGTTAATACAAGATTAAATTGAAAGATTACATTCAAGAGTTATTATGAAATAAGTTATGAAGCTTACCTCAAGCAAATAAAAATATCGATTAAACTGGGGGCTTTTTGTATCTTCTAAACCTTTAAGTTGCCTTGTTATGAACATAAATATATCCTGAAAAGAAAGAAGTGCTAGTTATTCAATCAACTGCAATTAAACCTTCAAAATAAAATAATTACCTTTTAAAGTTACTAGTATTATTCAGTCACTACAAAATATGCAGCAATGACAGACATTATTTCACTATCCAAAAGAAGATCATCTACAAAAACATCATGGAAAATGTCAAGGAGTAATTTTAAAACACTTCATGTTTCTTTAAAGGGTTGAGAAAGTAACCTTTTCCTAAGGAGACAAATGGTTTCCATTTCCAAAGAAAAGCACTCAACTTGACAAACACAGCTGCAACTGGATGGCATGCTGCAGAAGTCAAGAGATTATTATTCAGCAGGACAATGAATTTAATATTTTTACTTCGTATTACAATGAGTTTCAAAAGAAGGGGGAAATAGCAGCAGACAACTGTATCTTTCCTAAGAGTGTTATTATATGTTCACTCTGTATTCTTTGTGCATTTCTCAGTCATCATATTGACACAGATCACATCTCTTGCAAAAACTAATAAACCAAGTTCCTCCTGCTTCCTCTATCAACTTTCACCACCAGAAGACTCCTTCAGAAAAAGTCTCACACAGAATAAATTGAAGCAGGTTAGAAGGAACAAATAGTCAATAATGAACAGAATGGAAACATGCAGGAAGGTATCTTTCAAATGTTTTTTACATTCAGATAATTAACAGCTGGAAATTCACAACTGCTATATTAAATCAAAATATTTAGAAGTAAGTATCACCAGAAACACTGTTCACAGCCTCAACTGTATCTATGTTTCATCTAACAATCTAGGTGTAAATTGAATAAATTCCAAAAGGCATAAAGTTGCCGTAATAAATACAAGAAAGCCTAACTGTTAATTGTGAAAAAACTATCCTAGAAATAGTCTATAAAGTTTTTCTGTAACATTTGCAAAATGACCATTTCCCCTAAGTCCCCCAATAATAATGCACAGACAAAATATAAGAATGGGGTTCCTTTTTTTCTAACACTATAACCACAAAATCCAGCGTTAACCATTAAGCTGAGCACTTACTATGGCTCTATGTAAAATCAAGAACTAGATTACATGTGACATCACCACCTCTTGGCAAAAAAGCACAGCAAACACACTCTTCAGAGATACAGCTACATTGATGTTCTAAATCAGATTGAGACTGTGATTTTGAAGTGTTAAGGATGATCAGAAGGATCACTGTCTGGTTCACACTCAGATCCCTTACGGAGCACACAATCTAGACTCATCAGCTGAAATTAAACCGAAAGACAAAGGGCACATCTCATGGTCTCCAACCACTCAGGGGCATTCAGTCCCCAGGCTAAAGCCCATCTGAAGAATCCCTCCTTTAAAAACTAGTGCTGAACATGAACAGGTCATCAGTCCCCACCCAAAATGAGTGCTGCCTTATGGAAAACCAGTATACTGGAAGGTTCTGTAAAGTTTAGAAGACATACAAACTGAGTCTCAGGGAAGAGTAAGAATCAATTGAAGAAGAAAGAGGGCATGCGACAGACTGACCAATGCCAAACATAACAACTACTTCATCTCAGAACCCACGCTCTATGTTAATTATTTCTGTTAAGCTTTACTTGTAGAGGTAAATCTCAATCAGTTCCTTTAACCAAGTATCTTACTTTTTATCCTGTGGCTCAGTATGCAGTACTTACCGACAGAACGGGATTCAAAGACCCTGCTAATTTTCCAAAGAAAGTTCTCATCACTGTGCTGTATATAACTGCAGACATTAATGAATAGCATACATGTACAGTAAGTCCAGCACCTGAATGCTTCAAATAACAGCATGGTTTGACAAAATAAGCATTTACTCCTAAACTATTTTTTCCTACTCCTGTTTTAAAGAAAGCAAGATAGACTAGACTCAGAAATACTCACTAATTTTTAATATCTCGTGTATTATGACCAAACATTTTTCTCTTTAAGCACACATAACATACTATTTGAACATGCATTTATAAATTCAAAACACAGGCTGCAGCCTGTGTTAAAATAAACTTTGGCTGCAGCTAAAAAATTGCAATACTTTCACAACTGGACAATATGCTTTCACATCAGACTGCATAAAGCAAGTCTACATTAGAATCCAGAGACTTTAAAAACAGAAGTGCTTACACTTCAACTTCAGGGAAAATATTTCATTTTTTTGTGGATTGCTCTCTTGATGCCAATTAACTATATAAGGGCTTCAGTAAACATCGGAGCCATAGCTCTCACCAGAGAACACCTTCAGATAATTAAAGTTCTGCTGCCATATACACTTTTTAACACCTCCATTTCAGTAAAGACAGACAGACAGACAGCCCTTCTGTTCAAGTCATTTTCAATTGACACATATAAGCAATTAGATTATCTTCCCACCAAAAAATTAGATTTGGGTTCTAAGCTTTACACAGACTGAGGAGGGCTCAAAGTTAGAAGTTTACAGATACCAGAAGAGCAAACCTACTCCAGCTCTGTTTTTATTCTATTCACGGCATTTTTCACCCCTGTTATCAAAGCTCTTTCAACGATCAACAAAGAATGTAAGATTTATACTGATGATACACATAAAAGAGGGAAACCTGAGATACTGATCCCTTTCCTCAGCATCTCACTTGCACAATACGTAAGTTACAAAGAGATCCGCTGAGTCTGAAGCAAGGGCAAAAACTTAAATCTTTTCCTGCCAAGAAATTAATCCTTTTCAGCACTCTCCTTTGCCATTTTTAACTTTGGTGCTAACCATACAAGAATAGACTCAGCTGCAGTATGGATTGGATATTAAATACTGGGTAAAAATAGTGCCAAAATATAACCCAAGAGGAAGCATTCTTCCTCTTACCTCTGTCATAAAGTGGAGGGAACTCTTCGACATTTCTATCAGAGCTTGTCCTGCAACCACAAAAGCTGTGTTCAGAGGAAACGGGTTCGCAAAAAACCTACCCCAGTAGCCCTAGGCAAAGGTCCCTATTGTTTGGCTTTTCTTTATTTCTCCAAATGTGTTTAGAAAATTGCATCAAGAAACTGAATTCTGAAATCCGCACAGATTACAGAACTCAATGCTGGCAGTGGAAGTCCCTCGTCCATTTAGAGCTCTGTCCAAGCAGTGGCTGCAGTATTCTTATACTTCAGGTATGAGATCAGTACTGTAAACCTTCCAATACTGTACACTATGAAATCCAAAGCTCAGTAGCATTTGGTAGCTCAAATACTGTAAGGAGGAAGTTAGTTTGCCCAACTCAGAAAGAGAGAAATTAAAACTCTACGCCTAACAAGCAAATGAAAACATATACTCAAAACTGAAGTAGAAATCAGGACACCTGAAAACCAGATTTAAACATGGCACAGTCGAGAAAGCTAGTATTCATCTCCAGTTGAAGATGGTGCAATCAATAAGTAAGGCAAATAGATGTCGTACCTCTGATTACACACTAACTCAGAATTAAGAAAACAGAGCTAAGAAAAATCCCTAGATATCTCTCCAGTATGTCTGTTAACAAAAGATGTACTACTGCAGTTGAAACTGCAGTTTCCCTAAGTAGGAAGCACTGCTGGTGCAACCACTAGATGAGAAATTGAGTGATTTCCTCTTAAGTGATAATAGATAGACTGTCCACCACAACCATCTTTTTATCCTACTGTGGAATAAACAAAGACCAAACCAAACTAAACAAAAAAGACCACACGCTCCTAAATCAGGGAGACAAAAAAGCACGCATTTTTCAGTGTTACTTTCATCTGGTTTTTTGTAGATTTTCCCTAAAACTCAGTTCATCACTCTAGATTCTGACTGCGCAAAGGAAACAGTTTGATTTTGCAAGTTGGAAACAAAGTTAGATTTCTACTAAAAAAAGTTTAAAAACCCAGAAAACAATATAATTGTTTTTCCTGAAACAAATGGGGCAGATCTGTACTTCCTTTTCAAACCTGACATTTCTCTATCAACCATCTCCATCTAGTGGGATCAGTGATGTTTGTAATTGCAGAATTTTCCAAGTCACATCAAAAATCATTAAACTCTGTACAAAAGTACTTTATCTTTGTTTCAATAGAACCTTTATCTATAAATATACAAGTACCTGCCTCTTGGTAGTTTAATTGGAGATGCAAGGGTATTTTCCCGAGTGAAGGTATTAGCTATCTTCCAAGAGATTGTGATAAAAGTTACACATATAATCAGTATTTCTAAAGTAACAGTTCACTACCCGCAAATCCCAATAATAGTTCAATAAAATGATTATTTTCAATACAAATCCAAAACCCTGAAAGTTATTGGAAGATGTACTGTATAGCCCTATATCTCATGGACAATTGGCTTGACCAATCATATTCCAAAATCAAGTGAAAGCTTTGAACTGCTTAGGCTGAACCAGAAATAAAGGGAGGGAAAAAAAACCAGTCATAACCAATTATATTAATCACTGAGTATAAAAACCTGGTGTGGAAAAAGATAAATTTCATTTACCTTCAGTTTATCCGGTGAAGTGTATGGAGCTTCAGGGGCATAAATTCTGAAAATATCAGCAAGACAACATGCTACCAACAAACGTACATCCTTATCGGGATGTTTGAGGAAAAAATCTGAAGCAAGATGTAAAGCAAGATTTAGGTAGAGCTCCTTCTCTTCTTCAGAGTCCTGGTCCATATCCATGAAAGTTTTCACAACCATCTAAACAGACAGACACATATTAGTACATAAAAGGAAATGCTCTGTGTAACAGGATCCTTACTAAAAGTTACTTTTCTGGTTTTGTGCAACTTCTGTCAGAAGCATTATTAGCTACGCAGCAGTACTTACTTGAGCAACCAGTGTTTCATTTTTCAGGGTACAGGAAAGATCTGGTCAAGTCCTCTATCAACTGTCCCAACACACAGTCTCAGCAGAACTACTGAAAGCCTAGTTGTAGACATCCCAGATCTTTTTGAGAAACCATATAACCAAGTTGGACAATTGAAGAAGTGCAACAGCATTCACTGTTACAGCCATTCACTTAAAATTTCAGAAAACACCAGAACATTATTAAAAATACTTGTTTCTCCCACAGCTGTTCAGTGATGATTTTTTTCCTTCTATCCTCTTTCAGTTTCAGGTTTTGCCCTATTACTGCTCTGAGGAAAATTCTATTCCCTGTGCTGTCCAGAAGCAGAGCACACATTTCAGCAAATGCATATATAAATCCAGGCATCCCAGCGGCATGGATGCTGTCCAGCAAGACTAAAATGACCGCTAAGATTATTAGGATCCAGTTATTGAAGTTATGGAAGAAAAAGAGTCTCAGACACCAGATATTTAACATGCTAAATAAAACCAAAGCGGGAAAAGCTATATTTAGTAACTGCTAGATGGTGAGAATTCTTACATTTAAAAAAGTTTCTGAAGGAGAGAAATGTATTGACAAAACAAAGTAATTATGCTCTTCTCCAATTCCTTATCTGACTCACAGAGGCAGAGTTATTTTAAGGAGTTTAACTCTTGCAAAATTAACAAAATGATACTAAAGACTTAATTACACTATCCTGAGAATTAAAGCCAAAACTCCCATCTATTTCTTCAGTGCAGGAAGAGATCTTTTTCAAAGAATAATAATGTCAAGCCCTAGAATCCTATAACATTGCAAAATAATTTGCTTTGCTATAGTTTGTTGTTTAGTTGAGTTTTTTTCTCCCCCCTCCAAAAAATTTACTATAACTGGTCAGGGAGCAGCAAACACAACTTAAAAAAAACCCCAAACTTCTGCATGATTAGGATCACAGAAGCTGTAAAGTTTTCAAGCATATGAGAATCCTTTACTAAAAGGCACAGATCAACAGCTCATGCAGACACATAACTTCCATTGCAAGAAAACTAAAGTCCTCCCGAGTCAGGCATAAGATGAACCAATTGAAGTGCACTGGTGTCCTTACACACTAATTAAAGTAATTTACAAATCAGAATTGTTTTCATTTCTATGAAAAGTAGTCTTTTCATACTTCTTGCTACAAGTATGGGTTTTTTTCTACTCTGGAAACGAACCTTTAGTGTTTCTTCCCTGATAACATGAACATCTGTACAAGTCAAGACAACAAAGATCAGTCATCCTGTCTGCAGAGCAATCCATCACATTGTTTAAGGAAAAACAAAGGAAAACAAGCTGGTTGTCCTAGCATAGTTTTCCAGCTTCCTGCAAAGCAATAGGTTAGAGGACTCCTGAGCCTGAAATCACACCCAGACCACCATGATTTATACTCCTGGAGCTTCATCTTCCAGATGTGGCACGTATTTCTTAACCCACTCAAATTTTACTACATCGTTCTACAAGCTTTGGAATTTACTTGTATAAAACTTACAGAAAAGTGTATTATTAGACTGCTGGCCTAAAATTAATGTTCCATTAGATGATGACTTGGTTCTTGTGTATTAAAAAAAACTGGAAAAAATGCTTTTCTCACACTATTCATCATTTCTAATTGTTTTATCACCTTCATTCTGTCTTCGGTGCTAGTTCATGACCATAACCATTTAGTTTCTATCTCCTTTCCAAAATCTATTATAACCTTCTATTAATCTATTATACCCTATTAACCTTTCCAAATCTGTTATAAACTTCAAGAGGGCATCAATCCAAAATGCATAAAATTTCCGAGGTAAGTTATGCTAACACAGAAATTCACTGCGCATATTTTCCATTTTATTCTCTAATTCCCAATAATTTGCATTTATATTAATATATTGTCATCAACAAATAGCAGAATGCCTCCTTCTGCACAGAAAAGTGCGTTTTCCCTAATAATTACATGAATTCGGCAGTCAGAGAAATCAAGAGGCTAACAGTTCCCTTATTTATCAACTACTGCTCTTTAGGACCTGCAACTGTGTTTATACGGAAGTTTCTGTACACTTGTGGTGTAGCCTGGATCATCCAATCTGTTATAAAAGAAGCACTGTGCAGTTTTTTCCCTGCTTGAGCACCACTGAATTCACAGCCAGAATAAACAGCTAACAAGAAACATAAGACATCCCACAAAGTCCTCTTCTTCTGCAAGACAGATCAAGATGACAGAAGGGAACAGACATTCAAGGCCAAAAATGAAATTAAGCTATAGAAGAAAAAGGATCAGTAAGAACTGTGGTGCTGCATTTCCACAAACTGAAAAAATACACAAGTGCTAACAAAGAACTCCTTCTCTTAGGAATCACTCATACATAAAGTTATAAATGTTGTCTTTTATTCAACATCACAGAATGCAATATACTCACTAAAGTCTATCAACCAAAATCCCAAAGCCTAGACAGGTTACTGAGGGGAAGAGGAGAAGCAATCCTTGTGGTTTGGGATTTATTGGTTTTTGTTCATTTACCCGTAATTCCAACTGACTTAAACCTACTTCTTCAGAAAAACTCCAAATTAAGCTCTTCCATCTGTTAGAATACTTAAGGTTCCTCTCCCACATCTGTTCCCTCCTGTTTCACAGGGCAAGCCCAAGTTGCAGGCATTCCTTCTGCACAATACAGGTCTGCCTTTTTGTGAGAGTACACGGGTAGATACAGAACTGTAGCAACAAAATTAGCCTCCAAATCTGTCCCAACCTTCCTGTACACTTAGGCCAAATAAAGTGGTCAAGAAATTCAAGACTGAAATATATCACAGACTGTAAGTATAGTCAAAGTATATAGACTAAAATATAACAAAGACTACCTTCATCATGATACAGGCTAAAATAATGAGAACAAAGGGGTTTATAAACAAACCAAAGAGCACGAATGCATAAAAGGAATATATTGAGAGGTATCCAAATTATTTCCAAAATTATGACTCTCTTTTAGAGAGGAAAATACTGGAAAACAATAAAAGTACTGACTTAGCATCATAGTTGAAATAAAATTTAAGTAGTATTCGAAATTAATGCAGCTCATTTTATTTGTGATTTTTTAAATTCATTTAAACCTTCTTTGAAAAGCCACTTCAGGAAAGTGGTAGAAGAAAAGGCATGAGACCAAACAAGTTTCTCCTTCTATGCATAGAAAAGGTAAAGCCCAGAGCAAAATAAAACTCTTCCAGATATAAAATATAGTAATAGGATCATTGAACATCTTTTACAAGAAACTTTAATCTGCAAGCAATTACTTGATTACTAACCTTTAGCCTTCTCACCATCTCTTCTTTAGATATTTTATCAGAGATTTCTTTGACCCCTGGAGGATACGTGATTTTTCCATCATTGGCTCTTGTCTTTGAATGAGCCATGATTTCACGGTTTTAAAACTGCGGAAAGAAATTAAGAAGACAATGTTATTTAACTAGTTCATGTTTAACCTTATCTGTCCCACTTTGACAAACAAAATCCAACTAGAAATATACCAACGAAACCATACAAACACAAGAATGACAAAATATTTTGACTGGTTTCAGTAATCTATACTGTGGGAGACAGTGATGGTTTTGATATCCAGGCAGGTTGTCCTATGGCACAATAAAGCTTTCAAGAAGTACACAACAGAAAAAAGCTAAAACTCCTCATTCTGGAATGTATTTGATCTTCACACTAAAGAGACACAACCAAGAATCTTACTATACTGTATGATATGTTTCCACCTCTTGGTAATAATAGATCCTAGCCAGCTTGGGCATTCAGACATCTGAAGTGGACTTTAGGGTCTATTTACTCTTTTGCAAAATGCAATCTCTCAAAAAGCCTAAACACCAGTGCTGTTAAGTGTTACACATCACCAGTTGTAACTTGCCAATACCACCAGACAAGCAGCAGATAGAGAATGAAATTAGAGACAGAAACAGAGCAGACCAAATACAAGTCTTTCCTCTACGCCATTAAAGCCAAGTTTTCAAGTGAAAGACTGCAGACAAGCAACACTATCTTCTTCCTAAATTCCAACTAGGAAAACAACTCAGTTACTTAGTTTCTCAGTCCCTTTACACTAATGCAAATACAGACTACCATGTAATCCACTCTAAATTATGCAGAGTTTCATTGCTGTAGACAAGGAAGCTGAACTGAAAGCTTTACTTATATAAAAGCAATCAATACAAAAGATGGTGAAAAAATCTAGATGGCATGTGTGGGGATGATTAGGATCTTAGAAAAAGACAGTACCAGGGCAGCTACAAATGAAGAATGAAACAAAAGAAACAAATTTCTTTGTCATTGCCTTGATATTTTTATTAATTTAGGTAAAAGCATGATTCACTTCTAGCAGTCATGACTGTACTGAACTGTGAATTCCAAGTCAGGAATTTTCTTCCTACAGACCTACTATACAAGAATCTATGTATACTTTGAATTTCTTGGAACTACAACATCAGAAACAAAAATCAGCCAGAATCCACAAGAAGAGATAGGCTACCAGCATGTTCCATAACAGCCACAATTAAAACTTACTGGCCCCCAAACCAAGGTCATTCTACACTGAAGGAGAACTACTACTTGAAATATATTCATCTACCCAACCCCTCCAAAACATGTCAACATGTTTTGTATTCTTCAGTCTATATTTCATGGAAACAACCAAAGTTACATATTTGCTTCATCTTCACTAATCTTTTACCAAACAAAACGCTAACATCGGCTTTTAAATTTTTTTTTTGCAAAGAACATATACAGAACAACACATTTTATTTTTATAAATAGGGAAAATATGAGTAGAACCAACATAATCAGTTTTCATTCAACAGGCCTGACATGCAATGTACTTCAACAGATACACAAAAGCCAACTCAGTTTCTGTCATCTTCTCTTTACCTACATACACCCACCAGTGGAACAGCGCTATGTACTTGAAGTTGTAGTTAAAACTGATAATGACAAAGCTGGGAGGAAACAAAATTCATTGAAGTAACTTTTTGTAATACTAAAATATGATGTCAATTTATCTCCATTATATTTCTTTAATGCACTATCATGACAGTAAGTCTAGGGCTCCTCAAAAGCACATAGAAATTGTAATCAAGTATACTCTTCTTGCTGTCTGACATAGATATTCCATTCTACCTTTCAGACGAGATGATGTTACATATTATAGCTAAATTCATTTTAACAGCTCATCACAGCAGAAGGGAGCCTTGCTCCCCTGAATCTGAGAATGTATAAAAGCATCAGATGCTTTGTTGGACCAATCAAACTCACCAACTCAAAAAAAAAGCCGAATTGTTTTTGAAAAGCATGTGACAAGCATCAAAGCCAACTCAAGGGAAAGAACAGGAACTAAGGTAACTGGGGAACAAAACTCCATTTTCCAGTGGTGGATAGCTGTCAGATCAGATCAAATGCAGTGGAAACTTGATTAGAACATGGTGATGTGGTCCTGTTTGGAGCACATTTTGAAATAATTCAAAGACTGAAACTCATACATTACAGTCAAGTTGAACTGTCCAGCCCATACATCCAACTGCCACACAACCAAGCTTTTAAGCTTCAGTGGCATCCAAGGTCTGGATGAAACTGAACATCTGTATTGTGTTTATGTGGTAAGGTTTTTGTAGTGGGGGAGGCTGAAGGCATGTCCCTGTGGGAAGAGACCAGAGGCTGCTCCCATAGCAAACAGAGCCAGTTCCAGACAGCTCCAAAATGGACTCATCTGTTGACAAAGTTGAGCCATCAGTGACACAGGTAGTGCCTCTGTGATAACGTATTTAAGAACTGACAAAAAATGCTGCACAGCAGTTACGAGGAAGAAAAGTGAGAAAAACATGAAACAACCCTGCAGACACCAAGGTTAGTGAAGAATGAAAGCAACCTCCCCGCATTTATCTTGACCCATGAGCTTTTCCATCTTATTTCCTTCCCTGTTCCATTAAACAAGAATGAGACAGCAGCAGTGTTAGCACCTAGCAGCCAGCCAAGGTTACAGACAGGGATGTACACAGCTTATCCCTCTCAGAAGTATAGAAAAAACCAAATAGGACTTAATTTCCTGTAGAATTAATACATCTAGTCTTACAGGGTCAAAAATAATTTTAAGAGGGTTCTATGAAATAGCCTATTACTTAGAACATAAGGGATAAAAATTTACAAACCTTCTAAACTTCCTATAAAATACAAATTTGCAGATCACTACCTTAAGTTTTTTAGGATTTATGGTAAGTCTTACTGAGAGAAACAAAAACCTTTCAAAGGAACAGCAGAAAACGAAACCTATCACTCAAAAAAGAGAAAATTCAATGCAAAGCAATCCCCTTGTACAACAGTTATAACTTCAACTATTACCTAAATAAAACTTAGTTTGTTACATTCCACTGCTAGAAGTTCCTGTTCTTCTGGACTGCCAGTATAACTGTGCATACCTAGCTTTATCAAAATAATCTGTGTTGAACACTAGTAGAATCTAGGATTTTATTGAGAGGGGGTGGGGGCTCCGGAGGAGGGAGGGGTGTTTTGGTGATTTTAGCCAAATGCAAGTCTCTGTGATTTCATGTTACAGATACATCAGCTGTTTTAGTGAACTTCTGTCATGGAAAAAGAACATAGTAACAGCTAAGAACAACAGCCTCAAGGCCAACTGTATCTACAACATGTTGAAAATGAAAATCCATAGGCCAGTGATGTGATATCCAACAACTGAATTTCAAAAAGCTTTTAAAAGTCATTTTTAAAGATACAATGTATTGCAAAAGAAGATTCTGTAAGATGACAAGCATTTTGAAAGAAGGAAATCCTTTGAAAGCTTCTTTGAGATTCAACAGAGACTCAGCTGACAGGTTTTTTTATTTTTTTTTTAATCAAATGAAATTTTAGTTCTCCACTATGTTTTCAGAAATCCAGTATTATTCCATATACACAATCAGAAGGGAAAGAAAAGGGAAAGAGCACAAGTCTTACAAGAAGAGGCTGAGGGAGCTGGGGTTGTTTAGCTTGGAAAAGAGGAGACTCAGGGGGGACCTTACTGCACTCTACCACAACCCAAAAAAAGGTGTGGTGAGGTGGGGATCGGCCTCTTCTCTCAGGTTATGAGTGAGAACCCAAGAGGATATGGCCTCAAGTTGCATTAGGGGAGGCTTAGACTTCATGTTAGGAAAAATTTCCTCACCAGAAGGATGGTCAGGCATTGGAACAGGCTGCCCAGGGAAGTGGTAGAATCATCATCCCTTGAAGTGTTCAAAAGGTACGTGGCTGTTGCACTTGGGGGCGTGGTTTAGTGGACAACACAGTGGTTCTGGGTTAACAGTTGGACTCAATGATCTTAGAGGTCTTTTCCAACCTTAATGATTCTATGAAAAATGAAAATGTTCAGATGGATGCCTTTTTTAAGGCAAGAAAACAGTTCAGACAACGAAATGCTTTGCACCATGCAGAATGCAAGCACAAACTGAACATTAAGATGTGCACTATTTCTGCTGTTATATGAGGACAAAGAAGGGAGATAGGTGTCACAAGAAACTTGAACAAGTATATAACAAACAAATACCAGTCCTAATACATAGGAATAAAAAGCATGATTCAATCAGGCTTTGGTTGCTTCAGTTATGTTAAACAGTACTGTACGTTAAGTCTTCAAAAACTACGAATAAAATAAACCTATTTTAAGCTAATAGAGCATTTAAAACACAAACCCTACTCTTCGTACACAAGGAGATGAAACAGTAAGACTGAAGATGTCTAGGTACTGCTTCTTTCAACAACACAGAAGCACATTGCAATTACAACTTCAAAGACCTGAAGTCAGGAACCAAGAGCAAGTCTGTAGCAGTACACCGAAAAATAGTATTTATAAAATAGCATGACAAATTAGAAACTAAGTTATAAGGGAGGTGGGGTGGAAGAAAGTAGTACAGAGAAAAGACAGAAAGGTGACAAAACACATACCCTTTGTACAGTGACAACAGGAGCATGGGGGCGAAAAGTGGAACTTTTGGGCATTAGACTAGGATGGATTAAAAAGTCATTCACCTCTTGTGACAAAAATAAAAAGATCATGTTTAATGTAAAATTATGATTATCAGCCAGACCACAAATGGGAACAATCAATTAATCTAAACATAGTTAATTAGTAATAAGTACCATTGCCAAAATTTGGTCAAACTCAATTAAATAAACTACACACGAGTTCTGTCCATAATCAGTAGCACCCAATAGCTACTCAGTTCCAGCTAAGTCTACTGGCCATTATATTATTAAAACATTCATATGCTTTCTATATAGTAGATAACTTCATCAATAGCTTAACTTCACATATACTACTTGCTCAATACTGTAAAATACAGATTGTGATTATGCAAATTAAACATGGATTGGTATCTTGCATATTAAGTACCTATGCAAATACACTTCATAGGTCAATAAATATCATTACAGGATGTTAAGTCAATGATCTAAAAGGGGGACTTAAACCACACGCCATTTAATTGTATTTTGTTTGGTTGACAGTTTACATTGCCAACGGTGGTTTAATTAACTGTGCTAATCATTAAGCAAACTGCGCCTTAACATACATGAAGTCATCATGTGTCAACAGTGACTTTCCAGAGATCTATACACGTGTTTAAACCCTCATCCTTCAGATAGTTTTGTAGAAATCTTACCCAAGTGATGAAGCAAACTTTAGCAAATCGACCTCATACTCCTTTCAAGTCTGTCTCCTGCCTCACTATTGCCTTCTCTTTAAAATTCAGAATCCAAACATGAGGACTTAGAAGATCACCAGAAACAGTGATCAACTTAGAAAACTCCACCGTCATTATTATTTTTCAGAACTTTCACTGAATATGCATAATTATTTATATAGCTATTCCTGAGATCATTTTTAAATTATGTATATAAAACCTAAGAAAGTATACATCGAATTTATGTAGGCTAATATATATACTTCAAAATCTATGTTTGCAAGACATTTTTTAATGTGCCACTGAGATAACACTTTCTTCATGTTCACAAAGGTATTAGAAGCTCAAGTGAATTTAGTAAGTGGTTGGCATGGAAAAAATTTTCAATGTGTAAAGAACTAAATATATGTGTTTCCACAGTTCATATCATTCCAACAAGGAAGTGTAGCCAAGAAACGGATGGGCAAAAATTCATCGACACTTTCTCCACAACCAAGCCAGATGACCAGTGGCCTCTCGCTGTCATAGGCCATTCCATCAACAATACAAAAACAGTTTAGAAGATGCAAAAACATTTTCCTAAATTGTCTTGTGGGATATTGCAAGGAAGTAAAATCTTTTCCATCTCATAAATCACAATATAGATTTCACTACAAAGCTCTATTCCTTTTTCAACATGCAGTTTGTCATTTTTTTATTTTTGCACCCTCAGTAGGTAATGTCCTTGAATTAATATAAATGATGACAAATACTTGGAGATCACTAACTTTGTTTCAACAACACAGGATGTATGAAAAAATTTGTCTGCATGTAATTTCCTCAAAAGATGCAACAAGATATCATTAAGAGATTACCCAGCAACTCAGAGAAGTGGAAGAGACAGGCATCTTTCTACTTCATCAGTATTATCAATAAAACACAAATAACGTAATAATTTAAGTCATTTACAGACATTCTTTACATCCTGGTAAATTCCTGCTGGCGTATTGCTGATTGACAACAATTGATCAAGGCGAGAAGTGACTTAGGTATTAAAGACTTGCATTATCCAACTTCCACTAAACTAAATCTACTTCCATAACATATCTACTGCTAGGGAGTTTTATCTTGGCTATAAAAAGCCACTCCAAGCTGAAATTCAACAGTTTTCTGCTGCTGAATAAAACAGAAAACTTTAGAGTGCTGGACCAAGGGTGCTTGTGTAAATCCAGGTCATTTTTCATACCAATTCAGGTATAATGCCTAGACTAATACTTTCCATTTTCTTTTAGAAATGTATCATGTTATACTGTTTACTTAACTATCATTAAACCAAGATACTAGCATTACCCATAATATCAATAAAATGCTAGTTTCCCATTTCTGTAAGGCAGCATAGTAAGGACTGATACAGGAAGAATCTACAGACACTGCTAATTAAATGTTTTCTGGAATGAAGACTCAGATTATAAAGTAAAAGTAACACTCTCAGTCCAACAAATGACATAAAAAGTACTGGGTTTCACTACAGAATGCCATTAATGGCAGATCTTTGACAGTCAATACAGAAGTAATAATAAAACTGTTTAAATTAGGAAATACTTTTTTGAATTTACACTAGAAAATATAGCAAAGTGCTTTAACTTTCTTTATCAATGTATTAAGTAAGCACTTTGTGGAAAATTAAAGATGTGCAGGTGGTAACTGTGCAAGAAGAGACATCATCACAATGTCCAGAGGATTTGGAGGATTCAGGAAAAGAATGAAGAAAACATTAAGACATGATACCAAAATCAGCACATGTGCGCTGAAGGGCCTCAAGCAACTTAAACAGAGCTGCAATCAGTTAGCAAATGATCCCAGGCAAGTCCCCATTTCCACTGGTTAATATTTTTTTCAAACTTCATTAAAGAAAGCCTCCCAAAGATTTAGCAAGTATACAGTATTCAGTACCAACGTATCTCAGCACACAGCTCTCTCCAGTGGTGTTGCAGACACTTGCAGCTTCCACAAAAACAGAAGTGACCCAAGCTTAAGTTTCAGCATTTTTCCAGATGTTATTGTTGTCATCTTTCTTTTAATAAAACAGCCTCTTTTTCTGTGCCATTTATGAATCAGCATTTTCACTGAAACACACTCAGTTTTTCAAAAATTATTAGAAACTATATAAAAGAATTCACGGTTAAACCATTCAACAACCTAAGGAAAAATAAAACTGACTTATTATTGTGGGATCTCTGCTTTCACACTTCTACTCAAGAGTAAGTAAAAGGGACTGTAGGAATTAAAATGTCTTATTTCTGTGCATGGCTGCAGGAAAAGAAATTACAAAGAGATAAAAACTGGAAGGTGGTACTAAAAGAATCTGACAGAGAAAGAAGAGTGTAGGCTGACTAAATATGATTTAAATAAAATAGACATCTGCAATATATTTGTCAGCCAAGTACTAGGGAAAACATTCCTTAGGTGGTCACATTATGCAACCATACTATACAATATCCGAAGAAAAGACAAACTATGACCAGTCCTCAGAGTGTTGAAACAGCAGTGATTTGGTGATGTACACAACTCCAACAGGGTCACAGGCAATGTCAGTGCCAAAGGAGCAAAATTAAGACTTAAGCTTTTGTACCCTTGACTGGGGTGCAAGAAAAGTTTCTATACTACTAAGTGAATTCAAATAACCACTTAGTGAAGTTGTAAGTAGGAATTAGAGCCCTCAAAACAGGGCAGTTCTACCACAAAGATCAGGAAATACAGAAATAAAGACAGAATTTAAGCCAAACTGAGATACCCACTGTAAATATGCTTAAAAAAAAAAAAAAAAAAAAAAAGAAAGAAAGAAATTACACTTCAGTAGCTAGAATCAAAAAGGAAAAAGTACTGTGGTATAGTAATGACTGCAAAGAAAGAAGTTACTGAAGTATCCTATAAAGTCACCTGAATACCCATTTCCAAAAATATGACAGGCAAAACTTTCCTGTGACAACTGGTAACAGGTATCTTTAATCAGAAGTTACTGTGTCTACACCTAAGAACTTCACATTTTCAAATCAAAGCAACCACACGGGCACCATACAAGAATTCATGAACCACTGTGGAATGCAAAGCTTTTTAAAGGCATTTAAAAATTAAGGTGCAGTACCTTTCAATTTAAAAATTTAAATGAACTTTAAAAATTAAGGTATACTGCAAGAAAATAAAGGCAGCACTCTAATAATGCAGAGCAAAAAAACTAACAATATCACCACTAGAGCTGCACTAGTTTGATATCAATAACAGTTTAAGAGTTTAAGAAAAAATCTGCATGCCAAAGTCAGAATTTCAAAAACAGGGATAAATGTAACTTCTAAGCTTATCATACTACCCTGGGACAATTTATGTTTGATTCATCTGTGATAAAACAATTACAATTACTTTCCGTGAACCAAGTATCATTTATTATGGAAGAATTAAATTGGAAATCATAGACGGATGCAGAGATGGTTGAGATTGTCATTCAGTAAAACACTGAAAGAAAAGTTTAGAGAAACAGAAATGTTCGGAAATATAACGACCGCATATGAACATCTAAACAAGAATATATGCTCTAACTCAGAAAAAAAAATCAGCTGTAAGGAGAAAACAAGGGGGGTCTAAAGAGGGGTCCAAAGTCTAGGTCCAAGTATAGTCTCATAGTGATTTTTCTATTCAGCATTAATTCTAGGACAAGGTACTTCAAGAACCTCCTCTCCCCACTGAAGATACTCAAGCACTATTTGGACACAATCCTGTGCAATGAGATCCAAGGCAACCCTGCTTGAGCAGAGAGGATGGACCAGGTGTCCCACTGTGGTCCCTTCTAACCTGATCCATTCTGTGATTCTGTGGAACAAACGAACAAACCAATCCCCACAAAACCAAAACCTCAACAGCTAACACCCATTTTAAGGTACTGGCAGGAACTTGCTTGGAATACTATGTGCAGCTACCAGCACCTATAATCCAGATAATTTAAACTGGAAGAAGCGCACATGAAGTCTATTACATGAGGACAGCACATACATAGAGGCAACAAGAAGAGACTGTCAGGAGGGTAAGTACGAGACGGAAATCACCATAAATCCCAGAAACACTAGGAGATCCCATCCAAAGAAAATGAACCACCATATGACAAAAGTTCGAAGATAAATAGCTCAATGAAGAAAAACTGATCATGAGAGGAGACTTGTAGTTTTTAAATAAAAATTTAAGAATTACTTTCTTGTCGGTAACTGAAGCAAAATATCCAAATAGAATATGGTACAACTTGATCAATATGCAGAGATTAATACCTTGTTGTCATACGGTACGTGAATAGTTATTTGAAAAGCAGACCCTGAAGTCCACAAAACATTCTTTTTCCAGAATCATCAGAAACACTGGAAGTTCTTAGGCTGGTACTTTAAAAGAAGAGAAGAACTGACAACCAGCCTAGGTATCAAAATTCAGTAACAACATTACTGGTTTATGATCATAATACTGACACAGCCCTCTTTTAGCAGGGAAGTTACTTCAAGGTTTAGTGAGGCAGGAACTATTTGTTTCCTTTCTCCAACTGCTAGAAAAGAATGGGGGAAAAGAGGCAGGAATTATTCTTTTCCTTTACATTAACTAGTTTCAAAACAGAGTAACAAAAAGCAGTCACAGAAACTCAGATATCTTGCATTACGTAATTTCAAATGATTAGCAGCTGTAGTACTCACACAAGGGGAGAAAAAAACCCTGCAAGAATGGCATGGATGCCATGAGGAAAATAAGGGGAACATAACAGGAAGCAGAAGACAACTACAACACACAGACATCAGGCACAAATCAAGTTTAATCTCTGTGTTGCCCCTTGGGAGGAAACAACACTTGGTATTATTCTAGCGTACCATTTATGGGGCTAAAAATGCCTTATTGAGTCTAACCACACAACTTTGTTGTTTTTTTGTTTTGTTTGGGGGGTTTTTGGTAAGAACTAAAATGAAACTAACATCCTCCCCAAGAAAAAAACCTCAACACTAAGAATACTAAAAAACCAAAATAAAATATTAGCAATAAATAAAATAAGCAACTAAAATACAAAAAAAAAAAAAAAAAATTAAGAATACTAGTATGCTACCACAGAAGCAAAACGACATTTTGTAAAATTTCACAATGGTCAATCAATATAAAGGTGTTTCTGTAACAAGTCAGAATTTATATCCTAAATGAGATGCCCTTCCATGCCTAACTTTGCATATAATTTAAAAAAATACAAAATTATATGCTTTACATCCTACTGCAAAACTAAAGATCAAACAAAAATGCTAGTGGGATGGATTTGAACTGTAAGACCTAAAAGAAAGCATGGGTATTGAACTGCAAAGTCGGATGTTGTTCTAAACAACAGCGCACCCACTCCTAGTCAATACGAATTATAAATACAAATTTATATTATAACTGCCTATAGCAATCTTAGTACCAAAAACACATTCAGCTGGGTGTTTTACAAATAGAAGTTGTCTACCCAGATGGCTTCTATCAGTTCAGCTTTTCTTCCCAGCTAAAACATTTTATTTTGCTTTTTGCAAAACTGTGACAGAAAAGCAGACTGAAAAAATAACTGTGTCCCCAAAGACAGAGAAAGAACCCATAACTGATCACAAAGCACAAATCAGATGAAGACACACTGCAACCAGGTGAACTAAGTGCATTGTAAGACCACAAGGACCAGCAGCCGTTTCAGAATCTAGTCACCATCATATATGAATCTACCAGTAAGTTCACTGAAAAAAACTGCTGAAGATTCTTTTAATATTTAAGTCTTACCTTTGACACCTACCTCAACACTTGACCAACATGTAAGTCCTCTGCCAATAATATATTGGCTCCTGTAACCTTTTTTAAAACTCTTACAATTATTTAGCCCTATGGGATTGAATTTTCACCGAATGGTTGAGGTTGGAAGGGACCTCTGGGAGGTCACCTGGTCAAATCTCCCTGCTGAAGAAGGGTCGCCTAAAGTCAGTTCGCCAAGGAGTGCATCCAGATGGCTTTTGAGGATCTCCCAGGATAGTGACTTTGCAAAATCCCAGAGCAACCTGCGTTGGTTCTTGATTACTGTCACAGTGAAAACGTTCAGAAGGACCCTCTTGTGTTCCAGTTTGTGCACATTGCCTCTGGATCTATTACTGGGCACCACTGAGTGGAGTCTGTCTCTATCTTCTTTGTAAGCCACTTTCAGAAATTTACATACACTAGTACATTTTAATCCTGGTTTTCGTATAAACAGGATCATATGTACAGCTATGTCGACTTTCTTGATAGTAGATTTCCAAACTCTGGTTTGTTTTCTGTTTTGAAGTTCATGTTTAATATTTAGTTATCCTTCAGTTGTAGCTCATCACTCACATTAGGACACAAGGAGATGGAATGAAGCTGCATCGGAGGAAGTTCAGATTGGACTTTAGGAAAAGGTTCTTCACTGACAGGTGGTCGGTCACTGGTACAGGCTTCCCCAAGGAAGTGGCCATGGCACCAAACCTGTCAGAGTTCAAAGAATGTCTAGACAACACTCTAAATTATATGATTTAGTTTTAGGTAGTCCTGTGTGAAGCAGGGAGTTGGACTTCATGACCCTTATGAGTTCCTTCCAGCTTGAGAATTTCTATGGTGCTATGACACATTTGCTGCACAATGACGGACAAACTCGTGGTGTGCAGTGTGTGGGCTGTGCTTCCGTCAGCTCAGATCTGTGCTCATGTGCAGTGAAGACATGGACCTCATTTTACTAGACTGGATCACTGACTACAATACCCTGTAACCCACTCCTGAGGAAGACCTCTCCTCCTACCCAGGAGAGCATTAACAAAAAATCAAATAAAAAACAATGACAAAAAACCATATACACTCCACCACTGGATTGCGTTCCATAAATAGAAACCACAGGGACCCAAGTAACACCTATAGGAAACTAATACTTTTTTATTTTAAAAGGACAAGTTTTGCAACTGAAAGGAGCAAGTTTTAAATTATTAGTAAATAAATATAGCTGCTTGCACTATGACTGTAAGCATACAATCATGATACAACAGTTCAGAGAGTTTCCACCAATTACTTAAGGTACACGAATTATCCAGACATGCACTATAGGTTGCTCTCTCCTTATTCCCCTGAAGTTAGATGGTTAACATAGCCAAACCAAACTAACAAACACATCTGGTAAATCCTGCTGACAGCTGAATCCATCACTAATCCACCTGTCTGCTTACAGCCAGATGTTGCTGTTTCTTTAGCACAAAAAGCTGGATTTGTTCACACCTCAGACAGATTCTCAGCTCAAGAGCAGTCTGTCTTAATCAAGACAAAAGGCTCAGTTTACCATAGAAACAGCTGAGGTTTGGATGCACCTCTACTAACTCCACTGCAGGGACCAACAAGCTCTATCAGACAAATGGACTAGAAAGTTTAGGGGTTACAGGAAAGGCATTCAACCACGAAGCAAAGTTAATGAGAGAGGGGAGAAAAAGAAAAAAAAAAAGGAAAAAATAGAAACAAAACGCACAAAAAATTCCAAACAAACAACCAAAACCCCCCCACCATACATCACAGCTGACACACCCTATTAGCCTTGAGGTTCCTAAAATGCACAATATATGTAAGTATCTGAAGGGAGGGCATCAAGAGGATGGAGCCAGGCTCTTCACTGTGGTGCCAAGCAATAGGACAAGAGGCAATGGGCAGAAACTGATGCACAAAGTTCCATCTGAACACAAGGAAGAACTCCTTTTCCACAGGGATGACCGAGCTCTGAAGCAGGCTGCCTAGAGAGGTTGTAAAGTCTCCTTCCCCTGAGACATCCAAAAGCCAGCAGGACATAGTCTCAAGTAATATGCTCTGGGGGACACTGTTTGAGCCAGGGGGCTGGACTAGATGACCTCCAGTGGTTCCTTCCAACCTTATCCATTCCATGATGCTGTAAAGCCTAAGACATGTTGAAGAAGGTGAGAGAGGAAGTACAACATACAATGAAGGACTGGAATCAGAAGCCCAAGAGGTATGAGGACAAACTAGACAAAGAAGTCACCAAAGAGAGACCAGAGTAGAAAGACCAGCCGCAGCTGGCAGAAGGGAGATGCAGCCCCAGCAGATCTCAGTCCTTTCCAGAGCATACAGCGTGCAAACACCACGTTACACTGCCCTTCTACCAATAACAAATACTTGCAAGAATCCACTGAAAAGCTCTCATCCCTCACCCCACATAAAGCTGCTAAAAGAGAAAAACATATTGCTACGAACAGCATTCCATCAATTAGTCATAGATACACAAAGCTAAAGATTACAACCTAAAGACTGAGAGGAGCACATCCATAGAGTGAATTTGTTTACTAAGTCTGCTTAAAAAGGAACAGTAAAAAAACGGAAATAGTTGTAAAATCAGTTATTAAGAGTTAAGAAACAGAATTAAAGTTTCTTATACAATATTAAAGAGAACACATACAAAGGAGCTGATGTACCTGATCCTTCACTACTTTTTTTCCACACCACAGGATTTCTTTCTCATTCAAAGCAAAGAAGCTATTCAACTTTTCTCCTTATAATTTTATGTGTGTCCCTTATTATACTCTACTTAAGCCACACTCTGAAGAGACTTAATTTCTTACTTGGCTTTTGTAAGGTTTCACAGCTGTATTATGTTAGCGTGCCATAAAAATGAACTTGTTTTTGCACCACTTTCACAAATTTTTCATAAAAATAGGTATTCGTCTCATTTCGTAGATGACTAACCCAAGTTACAGACTGAAATTTAAGAACTAGCCACCAATTTTGCCTGTACAGTTAGAGGAATTCAGGGCACAACTTTTAAAGTATGCCAATTTATCCAGCGCTGCATCTTAAACTAAAGCATCTGTTGAGCCAAGTAGAAGTAGTCCGGGTCTAAAGCCTGTCTCCCAGGAAATCAATGCACTACTAATAAGCTCTTGAGGGAAGTTTGGTTTAAACAAGACTTGCCTGGGATCACAAGAAACTGACAGAAAGAATGAATTCCAGTATCCCAAAGTGACATTCAATCATTCAAATTACTAGATGTGCTTTTCCCTTCCCCCAGTCCTCTGTCAACTCATTTTACATTTTCCAGCTTCTGGAAAATATGTCCGCTGACCTTGATATGCAGCTCTAATTCCTAAATACGCCTGCTTGAAAAAAACCCCCAACATTATAACTAAAGACTACCATAACATATACTTAGAAGGATAGAAATTAATTTAAACTGTTTACAGTTTTTAAAAAGAATTTGCTATTTTAATATTGTGTTAAAGCTTTTTTTATGTAATACACAAGATTTAGGGGGCAATGTCCATTAAGAAATAAAAAGTTACTCTAAATGTGCTTTCATATATACACACACACAAAATGCAGTACGGACAACCTAATGCAGAACTTACTACAGGCAACATTTGTAACTTCGGGGAAAACTTTCAAAATGTTTCATGTTCTCCAAGTACAGATTGGCCAGTCATTAAAAAAGAGTGCAGAATATTTCTTTCTAGAAACTGTACGTGCATCAAAATCTCTTTTCTTAGTTCTTGAAAGCATTTCTGTAACTGAAGGAATTATGAACTGCATGATCTAAGTTGGGCAAATGGAAGAGGAAATGCATCTCCTGTTTGTTGTCTCTCTGAAAAACTTCCTCACAACTCTCCTGAAGAGTTTATCATTGGCTTATCTATTCTTTCTTCCATTTTGAAAACCCAGGAAAGCAAAAGTTATAGCCTTATTCTGACCAGTTCATACTCAGAGGAAGAAAAGCAAATGTAAACTTTATTTTATACCTTATATTAAGTGAATTAGTCTCCCTTAGACTTTTGAAAAACACTGGACTGGGTGGCACTTGGACTGTCCACAGACACTGTCCCTCAAAAAACCTTTCACAAACTGATGACACAAAAAGCTACAGTTACTTCCATACCCTTTGTTTCTGTGTTCAGGAACTACACATAATGCTTCATACTGAACTGCCAAGTAACAAAACCAACAAAATTACCAGAGAAAATATCACACCTAATAGCAAGCTGCCTAGCATGTCTGTACATTTTCCCCAAGAAAAGTCTTTGAAATTTTACATAGCTAGATGCAGAAAAATAAAAAAAAATCCCTAAACGTAATTACAAGTTTCCATGAAGTTCCTTCTGCTCATTTCTCCTAAGTGACAACAATTCAATTCTTTTTTGTTAAGAACAAAACCTAACATATGTGGTGACAAAGACTTCCTAGAGATCTGATTGTCTTCATTGGAATGTACATCTAAGTAACAAAGCAGTACTAACAGAAGTGAACAGTCAAACTCAAGGTGGCCCAAAGACTACATATAGGAAGTTTTGATGTAATTTTTTTTCAGGACTTCCTCACGAGCAGTATGTTTGTACTTACTGTGGGTAACTGTTAGGTTTCTGGTTGGTTGGTTTTTTCCTTGTAGTAGTTTTTTATCTGTTCCCTTTCTAAGACTTTCAGAATGAAGGTTTTTGACATTGAATTGAGCTACAATGTGGATATATTGGGATGTCTCAGAGAGAACCAAAGGCCGCTTTAGCAGAAGTTGTGGACAACCAACTTCTCAAGAGTCATTTCCTAAGTGATCACATTTTAGCTGAATCTAATACTCTTTAAAAGAGCTACAGACTCCTGTCCCCAGCACAGGAAGGACATCAGCCGGCAAGTCCAGAGGAGTGCCACAAAGTTGATTAGAGGTATGGAACACCTCTCCTATGAAGAAAGGCTGAGAAAATTGGGATTGTTCAGCCTGAAGAAGAGAAGGCTTTGGGGTGACCTAATTGTGACCTTCCAGTACCTGAAGGGAGCCTACAAGAAAGATAAAGGGACTTTTCACAAGAGCATGTAGCGACAGGACAAGAGGGATTGGCTTCAAACTGAGAATAAGTTTAGATTAGATATTGGGGAAAAGTTCTCTACTCTGAGGGTAGTGAGACACTGGAAAAGGTTGTCCACAGAGTTTGTGGATACCCCATCCCTGGAAGTGCTTAAGGACAGGTTGGGTGCGGCTCTGAGAAACCTCATCTAGTGCAAGGTTCCCTGTCCATGGCAGGGCAGTTGGAACTACATAATCTTTAAGGTCTCTTCCAATCCAGGCCATTCTATGTCCTATGAAAATGAAGTTTAGGTGACTACAATGGAAGCAATTAAGACAATAACATTTTTGACTGCTAATTTCATGTCTTTATTTGTCCATTAAAAAGCATGCAAGTGAAGCACCTCATTTCAGCAGCAGAAACATCCACCAGGATTCCTAATTAAGTCAGAGAAAAAGTACACACAGTATTGCCTGGAATCGATCTTTAAAGAACAGGGTCTAAATTAGAAAACCCCAGATGGGGTCCTGATCCCTGGTTACGGTACTCCCATATAAATGGTGACAGACACAAGATGATTAGTACAAACATCCCCATCTGTTCCCAATGAGCTATGGCACTTTTTTATTATTATTTCTTGAAGCATATTAATACCAAAGTTGTTGTGAGCTGAAAAAACAGAACTGAAGATCAGGCAGTATTAAACAAGTGGAATGATGCATGATTTTCTTCCAGTGCTTGGGGTGGGATGCAAAAGAGTAAATTCCACAGATAGGGACAAAGTAATAGAGGTCTTAATCCTCAAAACCTACTTCAAGGACTTCTTCACACTTTAGAAAAGGCTGAAAAGCAGTATACACTGAGACAGACAGTAATAACCTTTAAAAAGAATGGAGGTGTTAACATTTTGATTCTTAGAAATGAAACTAAAATACTACTTGTATTTCACTGAATTCTTTCAAATTGGATTTGTTACAGCAAATATTTGCATAAACAGCTTTTTTTATTGTGGAATTCTAAATGTTCCAAAGAGGTTTTGAAACAAACCACTAACTTCCTAAAATAACAAAGTTAATTTTCATTCATACACTTCACTTTTGATATATTTTACTTATTTTTACTTTACAGAACTATACTAATTTCTGTTCTTAGTAACAGAACTAAGCAGATAAAAAAACCCTCAGCTCTTCTACAAGACTACATTCAACTGAAGAGGCTACCAATGGAAAAGCAATAGGTATGTAATTTATATACATGCACAGCCTTGGCTTTTACATGTTCAATCTCTGAGGGCAAGAAAAGATCCCTTCTTCTAAAGCATATATTTTACAATTCTTTAAAAGCCTTGATTCCGCCCAGGATCTATCAGTGCTGTTCAGACAGTCCAGAGGGTCTATAAATCTGGAAAATTAACACAACACTTCACCACTAAGGACCGACACACTAACACATCTTTTAAAAGTTTCCTCAGTTTTCCCTTACCACCTAGTTTCAGAATTGACTGAAAGCCTCCAATATTCTCTCAGTCTATCCAAAGATTATTTCAGGTTGCAGTATTGACATTTTGTGCTAAGAGTAAAAACACCAATACTTTAGATAACTGTTAAAAGGAGAATGATACTGACAAGTGGTAAAATAATGTTCCACATATAAGAACCACTTTTTGATTCTAAAAAGGAACTTCTCTGAAGGCAGCAGGAAAGACATACCTTCCTTTTACCTAGCAAAATACTTGGGGCAAGCAATATAAAGGGATAGGGATATTAGAGTGAAACTGATAGGGAAAAATAATGAGTTGCAGTATCACATTTTCCTTCCATCTCCAATTTTGCATGCTTTTACTGTTCAGCTTCACATTTTCTTATTTGTTGCACCCATGAAAATTCTCCTTGTGCAACAAGTAGTCTTCATCACCTCTCCCAATTCAAGTTTAAAGAAAAAAAAAGCATTCACTCCAAACACCTTTAAATCAAAATCCTTTACTAAACCCGAAGACTCATACCTATTCATACACATACCCATATAGCCCCTTACTCTTCTGTATGACTATAAATTGAGTGACCGAAAAAAGAAAGAGAGGAAAAAGGTGTAACCTGAAAGCCTGGTAGAAAGCAATATATCCCAAATGAAAATGCATCTCTCTCAATCTATAGGAGGTAACAGAACCTCCTGTTCTACAGATTAAAAAGGAAAATGCCTGAGGTTATGCCCGTATTTCATTACCGTGCTTTTCCAAATGCTAGCAATGACTGTTGGCTTTTATATGGTTAATCACAGCTTAATCATGACTTAGGTGACTTGCTCAATTTCAGTCCATAAGTAAGCGTGCTAGATAAAGTCTAAATTCAATATTTACAAGAGGAAAAAGAAGTTGCATACAAGTGCTAAACATACAATTTTACATTTTAATTTATTTAGTTGTTTCATCAAAAACTGAACTATAGTTTATCCAGTCTGTATACTAACTAGTAAAGAGGATGCAAGAAATGCATAGGCACATACTACGGTATAGGATCTCTATGAAAAACCCCTAACAAAACACCACACCACACCCAGACACATCATACCCACCCCCCACCTTACAGTAATTAAGTTCAACCTTGCTTCAGACATAGACACAAGATGTCATGCAAGTGCTGAAGTACTAAACTACTTTCTCCAGCAGTGCATGCTATCAAACGCTGTGATGAACACGATACACACACCTCTGCTAAACTACCTTACCTGATGGCCTGTCACTGTCAGTCTTCTTTCAGGTGGTCTGAGCACGGCATACATTCAGCTGTTTCACTTCTTTTTGAGGTATTACTTTACACAGTATAATATTTAGCAGATCTATAGTACATACAAGACACATCGGGCAGAATTTCTACCACCTGAAAACTGAACAACTCCACTAGTTTGGAGGGGGAAAACCTGAAAGAATGCACGTCGTCTTACCCCCTTCCCAAAACGTGATTTGACACTCGTTTTCAACTATAAAGCCACTCAAATTTTCAACGCTCCTTTTATTCCATCCCCAGCGAAGAGAAATCAATTACAGCCAAAGCACCTACCCGGCAAGCACAAAACAAAGACCAACACGAGAACGCTTCAGCAGTTGTGTTAAATGGGAAAACACAACGCCTAACTAAATAATCACAGCTCTCAGAAAGCAACCGCGCAGCAAGCAAGCATAAAAGTCAGAATAAGGCTGGCAAGACAAAATCCAGCTCTGTAGGAGCTGGTCTGCTGCAGTTTAATTTTCCAGGACTGTTCATCGTCATTAATTGTTGATTTATTTTGAAGAACAGATAGTGATTTATTTGCAGCGGGATGAAGTTACGGACCTAAATTCCTGACCGGAGGCTCTCAACGTAAACAATACATAACCTATAAATTAACTATTCTCCATCTGGCAATTCAGATGTAAAATTCATAGTTTTTCATCTACCAGGCGGCGGCAACCGCCCCCCCCCCCCCCCCCCGGTCCTCCCTTCTCGAGCGCTTTCTAACATAGCCTGATGCAAAGTGGGAGGGAAAAAGAAAGAGGAGGAAAGGGGGGAAAAAAAAAAAAGCTAAGCCAGCATGAAAGAACCGGGCTCGCACACAAGTAGGGACCCACCAAACCGCGGTCCCCAGCAGCTCTTCCCGCTGAGGAGCACTGCGAAGTGCGGCGCGGAGAGATCGAGCCGGGCGGGGAGGGGACGGGGATGTCCCCGCGCTCAGCCCGGGCAGCAGCCGCGCGGGGCGGCGGGAGCCCCGTGCTGCCTCGCGGAGCGGGGACCAGGCCGGCTGCCCGGGGCAGGCAGGGAGGGAGGGGACGCCAGGGGCAGGGAGGAAAGGGACACCCGGGGAAGGGAGGAAAGGGACACCCGGGGAACCGCGATCACTCACTCACCACCACGGGCGAGCAGCCTCCCCGCCCCCCCCCCCGCCACTTCGCGCCGCGAGGAGCCACCAGCGCTGGGCGCGACACCGCCCGCCGCGCCACCGGGGCGAGAGGGTGACCCCCGGGCCCCTGCGCACCCCAGCCAAGGTCACCCCATCGCCCAAGGTGCCGGGCGGGAGGGGGGGAAAAATTAGTATTTGACGGCGGCCACGGGAAAGGGGGGAGGGGAGCAGCCCCGCGGAGGGGCGAGGGGGATGGGAAGGGGGAGCTCCACCACGGGCCAAGGGGAGCTCTGCCCTCCCGCTCCCCCTCCACTCCCCGTCCTCCTCCAGCGCTGGCCGCGGAGCTCGGTCCGGGCGGGCGCCCCCCACGCCCCCGGGAAGGGAAAATGGAGTGGGGATAGGGTGGGGGTACCCGCGGCCGAGGTGCCGCGCTCCTTACCCCGCCGCAGCCGCCTCTCCTCGCTGGTCGCAGGCGGGTCCGCTCCGCGCTGCCGCCGCTCCGGGCTCGGAGAGGCGCTGCCGCCACCGCCGCCGCAGCCGCAGCCAATCGCCGCCAGCCCCCTCCCCTTCCGCAGCTCGCCCCGGTCCCCCTGCCGGCTTCAAAATGGCGCCAACTCGTCTCCGGCTGCTCCAATGGAACCGCCGAGGGGAGCGAGCGCGGCCAGCGCGGGGCAGCAGCGCCCCCTGCCGGCCCGCGCGGGCAGCACCCACAGCCCGCGGCCCGGCCCGAGAGGGGACGAGGGCGGGCCCCGGCCGGCTCTCGCTGGTGTGCGCTGGGGGCGACTGAGGCAAGCACTGCCCCAAAAAACCGAATTATTAAAGGATTGTTGTAAAAAAAATAAGGAATAAAGTCGCTTAACTGCGGAGAAAGAGCAGAAAAAGTAGCATAAGTCACTAATTGAGCCCGTTGCTCTTGCTTCAGCGAGTACAAGAGTTTGAGGGGTGCCCTTACAGGAAAACGCAAACAGAAAAGCGATGTGGTTTCTTCTCGCCGCTACTGATAAAATGCTGCATTTATTACAGAATCATAGAATAAGCTGAGTTGGAAGGGACCCACAAGGATCATCGAGTCCAACTCCCACCCCCACACAGGACACCCCAAGAGTCACACCATGTGCCTGAGGGCAGTGTCCAAACCCTTCTTGAACTCCGTCAGGCTTGGTGCTGTGACCACTTCCCGGGGGAGCCTGTTCCAGTGCCCGACCACCCCCTGGGAGAAAAACTTTCTCCTGACACGTCAGGACAGCATGTAAGTGTTTAGAGGATTATGGTTTAAAAAACACAAATCACATTCAACAACTTTGTCTAGTGTGAGAAACACACTTCAACAGACTGTTAGCCAAGACATTGTAACTAGAGGTTTAAATCTTTCAGAAAGTCTCCTCAAGCTTTCTGAACTTGCTAATACATTGTAACCAGCATGCCTCATCTTCATTCAGTGTTAAACTACCTCATTGTCTTATACAGACTACATCAGCGCTACTAGAACATAGTAACATACATATCACTTTTCAGGCCTCAAAACTCCCGTTGTTTGCATTTTTTCAGTGACTTATATTTGCTCCACTCCTTCTGGGAACAAAAAAAAAAGTAGAGACATAAAAGAGAGGAAGATTATATATTGACAATTATATATTGGGAAGGATCCTGGACTTGGAGTCAAGATAAAATTTTTTGATGCAGGTTGAACAATTTTCCCTCAATTCCCCCACTGCTGTCTGTCTGGGCTCACTGAGTATAAAGCCTTAGGTTGGAGAACACATCCTTTTCTAGTGGAGTACTTGCACATGCGTGCAGGGATACTTACAAACCAGCAGAAAACTGAAACACTATTTGAACTCTCTTAACACAGCTATTGAAATTGCAAAACCCAGAGTATGATTGTGAAAGTAACCAGTGCGCTGATATACTCCGTATGCAAACACTTTGCTCCGTTTTTCTGATGGAGCAGGTCACAGCAGCACCACTTCCAGCGCCCGATCAGGACGCCAGCAGCGGCGGACGCCCCTCGGAGCAGGACAGGGCGCTGAATAACGGGATCGCCGGTCACGCTCCGCCCTCGCTTCCCGCCTACACCGAGACCCTCCACGATTTTGGGAATCAGCATTTTAGAGGTGACTCTTCACTCGTCCTTCTCCCAGCCCGTCTCGGTTTCGCAGTAGCGTGCGCGGTCCTCCGGAGGGAGCCCGTCCGCTACCGCTGCTCGCTCACCGCCTCGGAAAGTGTCAGGAACCAAGGCTCTGCCTACGGGAGAGGGTAACACGCACCCACTCCCTTTTCCATGCGGTCCCGCCAGGAAAGAACTGCACAGTGCAAGCTGTGCCAGCCCTGGCTGTGTCTCGAGGGCAGGCTCAGCCTTCCCCACGAGAAATGTTCTATCTCACATGGAACTGGTGACTGTAAGCAGCCTTGCTAAATTTTAGGGGATTTGCCACCCCCTGGAAGTGCAGGCAAGTTGTGTTACTTACAGAAACAGTATACTTGAGAAAGATTAAAAATGTTTGTGCAGAATAAATATTTTGCTTGCAGTAGGACGTACAGGGAATGTCAGTGCCACAGAACTTCAAAGACCAGAACTTTTACAGAGAATCATGGAATCATCTAAGGTTGAAGAAGACCTTTAAGATCCCTGAGTACAACCATTAACCCAGCACTGCCAAGTCCACCATTAAACCACGCCCCCAAGTGCCACAATACATGTCTTAGGGATGGTGACACCACCACTTCCCTGGACAGCCTGTTCCAGTGCTTGACCACCCTTTCAGTGAAGAAATTTTTCCTAATATCCTAAACCTCCACAGGCACAACTTGAGGCCATTTCTTCTTGTCCTGTCACTTGTTACTTGGAAGAAGAGAGTGATCCCCTCCTTACTACAACCTCCTTTCAGGTAGTTCTAGAGAGCAATAAGATGCCCCCAGCCTCCTTTTCCCCAGACTAAACAACCCCAGCTCCCTCAGCCACTCCTCATAAGACTTGTGCTCCAGACTGTGTGTGCTGAAGACACTTTTCACATCTCAGTGTTTGAGTGACAATGATGAACACAGTCAAAGAACACCCTACACAGCAGCATTCTTCTCAGAGTTTTCTGTCTGTAAAAACATTGTGTGAAAACAGAAGACTGCAGTGACAAGGGCCTTTTAGTCCCTACTTTATCAGATTGACAATCTCTCCCCGGGATCATTTTAGTTATCTTTCTCAATTCGTTCTTTAAATTTGTTGTGTCCTTGCAGACCAGAACTGTGCATTGTACTCAAGATAGGAATACACTGAGATTTCCCTCAGAGCAGCAAACTGCCTTCTGTCTTGCTCTCAGTACTATTCCTGATGATGCCTTACATCTCTGTTGTTTAGGGTTTTTTTTTTTTTTTTTTTGGTTGCTCTTGCAGTTTCAGTCAAAGATCTCAGAGAGCTGACAACAGTAACTTCAAGATTTCATGAATTTAGACTTCCAGGTTTGACAGGTAATTCTATCCTTTACCTTAACACTGATCTACTTCTCAAAGCCTATCTTTTTACCCATCCATTTTTGTGAGGCCTTCTGGAGTTCTTTACGCTAGCACAGCATTTGATTACCTGAAAGAGTTTAACATCATGCAAGTATCATTCCATGTGCACTCCCTTTTCTGTGTCATTGATGAAAATCAAAGACTGTTGCATAAAACAACCATAAGTAAGCCCAAACATTTCTGGGAGAGAGATGTGATGACCTTTCTCCACCCTAGAAAGTAACCAAAAGTACTCTGCTTCCATTCTTCAATCACATTTCCAACTCAGCATAGGACATTTACCTCAATTCCAAGGCATTTCTGTTTGACAACTTTTAGTAAGAAAGCTGCACAAATGCTCTCTGAAAATACAACTATGTCCCTGGTTTGTCCTTGTCCATGCACTTCCTGACTCACAAACCTGCTGGAAGATTGTGTCACTATCTCCCCTCACAGAAACTACGCTGGCCCTTTTTCAACACATTGTGTTTATCCATTAGCCCTGTGATCATACTCTTTTATGGTATTGGCCTTTCAGTGTAAGTAGGAACAACTGTCAAGGTAATATTATCACCAGAAGATTCACTAAACTTTTTTACTGTGTCTCTTTCCTCCTTACAGCAACCCTGAGGCATTTGCATGTATGACTCTGTATGTTTTGCCTTCAAAGTCCCTCCATTTTTTTCACCCATGGATTTGAACCAAGGAGGTATGTGAAGACATACCAACTTCTAGGATACTGCGAAACTGAGTAGACAAACATCCTAAATTTAGCAGTGATACCTTTATCTAAATAAGAGCTCTAAGATATAACCCACAGGACTGAGCAGGCAGGGAACTCAGAAAGAAAGCTGACAGGTGAGAAGGGATATATAGACTTTCAAACTACCCCAGCATCCCACTGTCGGATGAAAAAAGGTTGGAAGAAAGCTGGGTCCTAGAATGACTTAATGCAGTAGCCCTCAGCAATCCCTATTGATTCACTACAGTGAAATATTAAAATTGCCCAACAAAACCTTATCATTCCAGGCAGAACAAGAGAAGTAATAGAATGGAGGGAGCAAAATCTTTTTTGTTTCAGTTAGTTTGGAGTTTTTTCCCCCAAGGAGAAGAAAAGTTTTTGGCTTAGCCGTCGTAGAAAACTCTGTCCTGGACAGCAAGGTCGGGCTCATAGGAGGGTGAACTCATGCAAGGAAGAAGGGAAGGACTACACAGCACAGACCAAGAACACCTGCTTTTGATAGCAGTAAGTTAAGAATTTTTTATCGGCTTCTCTACCTATACACATTATGTGGCTTAAGAGTACATTTCTGAGTAAATCTCCCCCTACAGTTATCCACAGAGTCGGATGAAGGGGCAACACAAGCAACAAAGAGTTTGAATAGAAGTCAGTTGATGGGGGTTTATATGAATGAGAACTACAAGTTAGATTTCTAAGATTACATGAGTTATCCAAAATCACTAAATTAATTCTAGAGTAGCTTTTGTTTCTTTCTATAAATGGCTTGGACAAAATCAAGAGAGAAGAGTGAAAATTGAAAAAGTTTAAGAAATAGAGGGTGCATTTTCACCCCTTTTTCGTGACACTTACCTAAATTACCTTTCTTAATATAGCATGTTTGTGAAAATGATATTTTTGTTTCCAGCATAGATAAAAAGACCTTTCACTTCCGTTTGTTTTTCTTTTGTGACTCTAAAACAATCGCATCAAAAGTATTTTACTAGCAAAACAAATCAGGTTAAATATGTTGTTTATATACTGAGCCCTTCACACTGGAAGGGGCTTTTGCCATGTAGGAGGGAGACTTTCTACTTGCAGGTGTAGTGATTTGTCTCAGAGAAAGAAAAATTAGTTCTTTTATTGGTGTTCCTCTTTAAATAGCTGATACTATTATGAACATGAGTTAACTTTGCAACTAATTTTAGTATCTCATATGTCTCTTAAGTAATTTGCAAGGAAGCCACATGGAAACAGTGACTTTAGATGACTGGAATTTTTAGACTCTTACTGCCTGTATGTGTGCTGTTTCCAACACTGTCTCCTTGCAAACAAAAATCAAACAGCTGAATAAGACAGTGATGCTCAGACTCTACTAGCTTTAGTATACGTGCAATATAAATCCTGAAGTTTAAAAGTACCAATTTGATCTTAGAGCTAACAAGTCTGATTCTACCAGAAATACCTATTTGTGCCTGTCTTGTAGCTGCTTTCTAATAAGAAGACAAGAGTCATTAAGCACTATATGGTATTTCACAAAAACATGTAAACCGAACCAAACAAAAACCAACAAGAACAAAACTAGAGAGGATATGAGGATATGATGTTATTCTTCAGGGCGAGGACTGCAGAAAGCCTTTCACTCCACCTACTCATCTGCTTTCTTCATTAAATAGTTAATAGCTACAGTGAGACATCATTAAGATTAAATGACCTACTAAAGTAAGTCAGTCTATTAAAACAAGAAGCATTACCCCCTCACAAAACGTTGTCATGAGTCAGCTGTAGATGTATCTTTATCTCTGACTTCTTCCTAAACAGGTCATTGCCTTTTTGGAGACATGCATGGGAAGAAAACAATAAAATGCTTCATGTTACAGTAGCCACAGAAGCAAAAACATCATTTAGATTTTTAATGTCCTAAAACAGAATCTGTCTCTTCACTGCAGTCAGGAAGTGCTAGTGCTTATTTTGCTACCAACCAGTGGATCCTTTATGCCTTAATCAAACCATCTTGCTGTCTGATAGGAAAAGCTTAGAGAGCATTAATTCACAAACCTTTACAGCTTCTAATACAAGTTTGTTGTTGCAGGTTTTTTGTTGGTTTTTTATAGGTTTTTTCATTCTAGTATGACTTAACAGCTGCTTTGCTGCTGATTGCCGTGGAATCTTCTTGCTGACCATATTTGCACGATGTATTCCTACAACTCAGCACTAACATAACCTATGGCAGCCAGCATCCGAAAAATCACAGTAGTAAGGGAAAAAATTTATTCTTCCCTTGGTGCCTTGCAGACAGGTATGACAGTAGTGAGTACAGTAGTGAATTAGTATTTTGAGAGTCTGTACCAGCAGTCTTTCTTTCCCTGGTGATTAGCTCAGTTTGTCCGTGAATTAAATTAGTTTCTCCTCTTCTTCTTGCTTAAACATTAGTATATTAAGAATTAAACATTTGAACATATCGTGCTCCGTAAAATGCTGGGTATTTTTTAGTTCCTCTATCTGGTGCTTTCTTTCTTCTACTCACACTCTTTACTTTTACCATTCCACTGTCTGCCCTCTGTTTAAAGCTACTTACTTTAATGTCCCATTGAATTTCAGTCTACTGAAGGCACTACACTCCGGTCTCCTTCATTTTAATGTAAATGGGAGATGCTATTTAGAGAGTCCTGCAAACTAAGCAGTGACTGGACCTTCACCTTGAGTGTCAGCTTCCTAGAAACTCCCCACTCTCTACTTTGAAAGACATGAATTGTTCAGAATCCTGCTTCCTTGGCTGGCTTTCACAACCTATAAGCTCAGCTTTGTTGTGGGCCAGCAGTTGTTGTATTTTCTAAAGCGCTCTGTCTTAAAAGTTAAATCTCACCATTCTTTTAGTTCTGTTTTGCTGTAGTACTTGAGACCTAAATCACAGAAGAGGTGCCTTACTTTCAAGAAAAATCTATGTATCATCCAGATTTCAGAGAAAACATTAAATGAAAGGTTTCAAGAACCTCCAAAATAAACTAACTAGGTGTTACTTTTAGTTTTTCCCCGCTATTTTTATCACCAAAAGGATTCATCCCGTACCAGAAGGGAATAAAATAATAATATTTAAATTACAAACTAATTATATCATAGTCAAAAGAAATACAAATCTAGCCATGGCTTAAATGTCACTTGCTACAATCTGTTGAATATATCAAAAAATATTCCTATCTCACATAACCCACAAGCTACCCTGAATTTTTTTTATTTGTAAAAATATATAATTTTACCAAAACTCTAATTCTTAAGTTAATTTTCAAGTTGAAGTTTGAAAATAAGAACCTCCATATTATCTGAGGAAATTAATAAGTAAAAAACTCTTACTGGATTTTTACCACTGCAACTTTGATGTGACATTTACATAACAGAATTCCTCTTTGCCACATAAAACCTTCAGAAAAACAATTTGGCAAGCAACATTCCTGGTTTGTTGAGTAAACCAGTCCTCTCAAAGTTCACCAGAATTTCTCCCTAGAGACAGTTCGATTTAAATTCAAAGAATTATGCAACAGTATTTCTTAAATCATCTTGAAGCCTCACTTTTCCAAACAAGATTTAGTAGAGTGACAAGACAAACTATGACCCAAGGCCCTTTAGAAAGAGGCATAATTACATCTAAGTCTGTAACGAGTCCTCTTGAACTCAAATACCTGCTATATTTAAGTGTTATTAGCAGAACAGTGTTACGAGAAGAAGAGCACTCTGCTATGTCAAGTCTGATAATGAGATCACAAAATCTAAATGATTGAGCTATCATTCCACACTAACTCCTAAATGTAAAAGCCAATCTCAAGTAGTGCCCATTGGATAATTTCCCCCCCCCACCTCCCTTTTAATAACAGATGGAGTTTTATCATTCCGTCTATCTTAAATTTGCTTGATCTTTTCTATTAAAAGGCATAACACAGGAATTTATTGTTTCACTAACAATATTTAATTTTTTGTGTTAATATTTTTCATGCCAGCTATGTTCTTTATGCTGAGTTATTTTGGAAAGTTTTATCTAAAATGTTTCTGGAAGCAAACTTAATGGAAACCTTTCAATACACAAAATAGTATGACGGTTTTATTAAAAATACCCAGTTCACAAACAAGAAGAAAAGCCACCAGCTGAGAGGAGGCAGGACAGCAATTAGTCACCACCATGGGCAGGAAAGAGTAGCAGAAGCACTTTCTCTGGCAGTAGTTTCATTTTGGTGTGGTTTACCTATAATTTGAAATTATTGCACCTTAAAGCTTTTTTTCCTACAGAACCTGAAATTGGGCCCATGCAGAAGAAAGCAGTGTGTTAGTGCAACTACTTAGTTTGGTACAAGTATCAGAGATCGCTGCATTCCATCTAAAGCATCAACTATAGCAGTGAACCATAAAGGAATCAAGATGATCCTCCAAAGTGGTCAGTTGCCATCTTCCCTTTTTAATTTAGGAAATCAAATGCAAAAACTACTCTGAGAAAATGCTCCATTTGCAAGTTCAAAAACTCAAATTACATAGCATCAAAAGTAATTTTTTTTCAAAGATTACTCACTTCCTGTATGCGTATAAATTGATGTGATCTGTAAGGTTCAAACCAACTTAAACTTACACGACACTTGGAAAACTGAATGAAAATCTGATACATAAGGTGGAAAATTTTCCTTTCACTCTTCTCTTAGACCAGTTAAAGCCAACATCTCATCAACTAATATGAAGGTGAAGGTGATGTAATAAATGGCTAGTAACACAGGAACAGATAATTTTTCGTAACTTGTTACCTATGCAATAACACTACCTCTCTCTTAGATTTTTACCTCTGTGAGACACTTCCACCATAATCACAGATGCATGTTACAGGGAGAGTGGTTTGGGTGACACATAGTAGCAGTACATGGTAGCATTCTGAGTAACTTTATAAACATATGTAAAAATGAAATTATAAAATTCTGACTCCCCTGAAAACAAAGAAAAAACCATGATCTGTTAATGCTTCTTTGTAAATATTTTCACTGTAACAGTGTTCGACCTCTTGGACACTGCTTTTTCCTCCCCTATCAGCTTCTCCTGACAATGTTTCTAATGCAACTTCTTTTATAATCTAATGCAAGACAAGGGATATGGGGGAATTATTTGTAGGCCTGGCTCAAGCAAGAGACTTCCCATGTGCTGCATAATTCCCACATAGGAGCTGTAGCAGCTGTAGCAAGATCATCAGGGAAAGTGTATTTTATTATACTCAATGAGGTTGAAAAAATGACATTAGGGTACTGCCAGTCATAACATGTGGCTTATTTAATTATGTACAAGTAATGGGAGAACTCCCCAAATTAAAGACATCTGAGACAATTACTACATACACAACATGAAGCGCTTGAGAGCTCTGATCTCCAGATATTACCTTCAAAATGTCCGCGTGCAGCACATTTACTCTCTCTAAATGGTTAACTTGGGTGTTTTATGACTTAGCTTGTGTAGGGAAGCACATAATTACTATTTCAGATGGAAAACAGTTTTTTCCTTAGGATTAAATATTACTATTAGAAAAGAATTGTCCAATAAGTTGAGAATCTCAGTTGCAAAATATTTTCTAATATTAAAATTAAGCACTAGCCTCATTATCTTTAGAAAATCTCATGGAAAAGGCTACAAGAATAAAGCAGTATAGCCCCTTTTATTTGCAAAATACTCGTGCTAGAAATATTCCAACAACTTGCAATTATGTTCTCCTTTCTATATCCTTATCCTGTGTCACTACATTTTTCTTGGTATCAAAGGTCAGTTCCTTATATTTTCTATTTCCCTCCCTGAAAGAACTCCTTACAACAGCAACGACCAGTTCCTTCTGAATTTTTATTTATTTCAAAACAGCTTTAGAATGTCTCTTTGACAGAGGATTCCACAAAATGGTACAAAATGCATGTCCCAAAGCCATAGCCAGGCCATGTCTAAATATAGGACTTCTCCCATCTACCAGGAGAATTCACACAATTTTTTCCACTCTGAAATGGAGTGAAACAGTTGTGCCACCTTTATTCCTTAGAAGCTGCCCACAGGTTTCCCAGCTCTGGCTGCAATGCTGGCAATTCTGCTTAACTAGTGCAGCATCATCACAAAAAAAATCAATATGGGAGAATATTTGTTGCTACAATTGTGGCATTCAAACAACACACATCTCAGTGGCCTTTAAATTGGAAGAGCACTAATCTTAACAAAGCATGGTAAACTGGGAGATTCACTTTAACAGCTCACTTCTGATCTAGATTAAAATGCTACCGAAGACACATCCATACCTTTCAACAACACAAGGCCATCACCTGGCACAAGAAAGGAGATTATGCTTTGGTCGCAGGGGTAACTGGAAGGAATGCCTGGCCAGTGGATTTGACCAGTTTTCTTTTTACCATTTATAGCAAATAAACTAATTTCAGTGACTTTGTAAATGACATACTTTAAAACCTTCATAACCCATTTGGGTGACGTGAAAGAATAAACGCTGCAGGTATTTAGAATGGGCACATCGCTTACTGGAGCTCTTGTGTGCAGTAATGAAATTTGGGGAATTACTGTTAGAAGACTGGGGGCTCTTTTAGGAAAAATGTGGTTTGCCTTGCATAGCATCACAAGATTTAAAAAAAAAAAGTAGCCACGTCATACTAAAATTTTACTTTATACATGCAGGAGGGAAAGTTGCAAATCCATGTTAAGTGCAACACACGTCTAAGAAACTCGGGCAGCTTTTACACGAGGGACAATCCTCACCGGAACTTCGTTGTTGTGCCCCCACAGAAACCAGAATGCCACCTCAAGCAAACCTCCCAACACGCTGAGAAGACAATCCCCGAAGGAGGGCAAAACAGCCCAAATCCCACCGCCCAGCGCCGGCCCCGCGCACTTCCCGCCGGGCAGGGCGCGCGGCGCGTGGGGGAAGGCCCCGCCCGCTCCCGCCCCTCACGGTGCCACGCGCGGGGTGAGGGGGCAGCGGGAGGCGGCGCCATTTTGGGAGCGAGGGGTTGGCGGCACTGCCCCTCCCGCGGCCGGGAGCCGCTGCCTTGACGTTCGTGTCCTTCCCCACGTGTGGCTGCGGCGGCTGCTGCTCGGCCGGGCCGCGAAGGGAAGCCGGTTCTCCTCTGCCACCACCGCTGCTGCCACCGACCTGTTCCACCACCGGGCGGGGAAGGCGCAGCGTGGGGATGGCGGTGTCAGCGCGCAGGAGCCGGCGGCTGCTGAGGTTGTGTGACGTGGGCGCCGGGCTGAGGGAAGTGTTTGTGTGTGTGGGAGAGGAGTGGGCTTTGCACCGGGGGAAAGGGAGGGAGGGGGCGGCTGACACACCTCCCCGAGGCATGGGGCCGGCGGTCGCGCCTTCACCTCGGACACGCTGCTGCCAGCCCAGTGTGGGAGCAGCGCCTTCTTCCCGCGGCTCCATGTGGGTCCTGGCGCCGTATGAGGGGCACTGGGCTATGCGCCTTGTGACTGCCGTACCCACAGTGCAAGGAAAGCCAGCCAGTTTCCCTGTCTGTAGGTTCTGCCGTGTAGGCCTTATTTTTCCGTTTGGGAAAGGTATTGTACAGGTCGAGTTCAAGGCCTTGAGTTAGCTAGTTGATTGAACCTTCTGGATGTTTCACAGGTCAGTTAAAGTGGTAAATAAGTCTGGCAGCCCACGTGCTGGCTCAGGTTCAATGCTTACAACCAGTTGTTTACAGAAATTATATAGACCCGAGCTTGTCTCATTCAAGAGGTGAGTGTATCAGAGAGTCTGCACTTTACTTGAGCATACTTGCTCTGTCCTCCCCAAGGACGCAGGTGGATATGTTTTTGCATGCAGCTTTACTCTCTCCAAGGTTAGTGAGGGAAAGTCTGTTAGAGATAGCAAGAAAGAATGTTCCTATGTGAGACAGTTATGGGGCAGCATCCTTGTCGTTGGAGATCTTGTCATGCAGCAAGTGTTCACATGTTTGCTATTTTAATTACACATCAGGAAATGGGGTCTGCTTAAATACCATCCCAGAAGAAGATGATATAGAAGCTAATAAAGTAACTTTTTTCCCCCGATACTGTTTTTGAGTGGAGGCAGAGTAACATTTTTTTATCGGTGGGTATAGACTCAGTGATGTCATACTTGCTTTCTAATGTACAAAAATGAAGAACTAAGAAGCTGGAGGTATGCGTAAAACACGTGTGTCTTGGGAGGAGGAGAGAACATTGTACCAATTCTGAGGAAGAGAGAGAGTTGCATGGCCATGTTTCTTCCCTTTCTGACAGTAGTGCTTTCTTTCAGGTACTAAAGTCAAGTGTGGACAGTAAAATCTCCTTCGTTTAGACATACTGAGATTGAGAATGGCAGGTTTCTCTTCCTTTGGATGGTAGGTGAGAAAGTGCCTTTTCTTGTCAGTTCTGCAGGTGAACATGAGGGAATAATGGTTACTTACAAATCTTCCCATAACACTACCTGCAGATCCTTTTCAGAGAAAGAAAAAGTTATTTTCTCTTCTAGGATGAAGAGCATGTGACATTTTGTTAATATTTGCTCCTAGAAAGGCAAAATGTTTCAGAAAACAGTAGAATAAACCCTCCAGTAGGAGAAACATGTTCTTTCTTGTTTGAAACTGCATTTATTTGGAGGGGAAGAATTTGCTCTTTATTGCATACTGTGTAGACTTCAAAATCCAAGAAATCCAGACTAATAGATGGATAATGGCATGTCACAGTGGTTAGTGCCATCTTGCTTTGTAATAGCTCTTGTCTGAACCTTTCTGGAACTTACTGGTTTAATTCTTAGAATGCAATCTATTTGGGACAGGGATTTTTTTTTTCTTTTTTTTTTTGTGTGTTTAATTTTAGAAGACATGCAAGCAAGTGGTCTTGGTCCCTAACGAAAGTCCGAAAGTCTTTAGTAGTTCCAAAGCCAGAACCATAATAACAGATTGCAGCTTTGATTTTAAGTCTTACTTGACTAGTTCTAAATTATGAATGTCACCCAGCACCTGTTTGATTGGTGTTAAATGAGTTAGTTGAGTTTGGTTCATGTCACAGAAAACAATCCTCAGGGTTGAAGTACTTGCATTTTTGTTGCTCGTATTAGTGATTTCAGGCATCAGTTTGTGCATTGGAAATTAGCAGATGCTTATCTTTAAAAGAGGTTTCAAACACTTGGCAGAATAACACAGGTAGCAGAGAACAGTAGTAACATAGGTCAGAGATTGTTGATGTAATTAATTTTTTCAGATAGTCACTTTTAAAAAGCATGATTTGTAAATTTTTTAAGGCATATCATAAAATGTTACTGCTGGACTGATACAGCACTAATGTAGTTCTTTACTGAAGATAAGTAATAAATAATGTAGCAGTCTTGTTTAAACCATCCTTGTGGTAGGTGATGTCTGTTTTTCTTCTGGGTAAGTACATTCTAGTTGTGACCATGGAGGGTATGATGTCATAGGCCTGAATAACTTCAGCTTTTTTTATACTTTACTTAAAAAATGTGCATGCTGATAATATATTCTTTTTTTTTTCTAAGATGCTTCATGCTGAAAATACCGTAAGGCTCTTGGAGTGTCAGGACGAAATCAGAATTGAACCATCTTCTAAAAGAATGAAGTCAACAGAAGGGGCTTGTGAGAAACTCCCTGATGACGATAACAAAGGTACTCAGGAGAAAGTGGATAATGAGAAAAAATCAAATGGTTGGATACCTATGTGTGCCTTAGATAAACAAGGGCAACATGAAATGCCGAACCAAGAGGAAATACTTACTGGTGTCTTGGGATCCTTCAATGAAGTTCTTCCTGAAAATAATCCAGTACTTAGTCAGCCAGTTGATTTAGAAACTGTGCAGAATGTAAATCCTCCGTTTGCATCAATAAATGACTCTAAAGTTGGAGAAGAGAAAGACCGTTTTATTACAAATAATGCTGGTGAAGATAATATTGAAAATAGCAGTACATCATTCTCAGTAAATAGAAATGAATCAGATGGAGACTTTTTTACAAGCAAAGATTTCATAGGACCTATTTACAAGCCTGCCAAAAGTAACAAACAGGACAAATCTGGCAATTGCAGTGGATGTAGGAACAGTGGAGGAGATGAGAATGAATTACATGAAAACAGATCTAAAAGAAAGGAGGCAAAGAAGATGCAGGCTGTTTCTGCCGCTGTACCAGGAATAGATGATGAACTGGACCAGTTCTATAAAGAAATTCACCAGCTGGAAAATGAAAATTTAGATACTAATCTTCAGGAAAAAGAAACTGAAATTTCTCAGGAGCAGCACTCTCCATTTAACTGTGGTCAAAGCTCAGAAGAGAATTATCAACCTGTGTTGTTGGGCAGTCCACAGCCATTTTACGAGAATGGACAGTGTTTTTTGGGGGAACAGAACAGTCAGAAAACAAGCAAAGAGCAGCAGTCAGTTGTGGAAACAGGTGACTGGAAAACTGAAAATACCTCTAATGGCCAAGTGGATGCTTGGAACTGCTCAGTGCCTGAATTCAGACCTGCTTGGCAGACTAGAGGATCTTTCAGAAAACCTCAGGGACCTCTTTCTCCTAGATTCAACCATCAATCCCATTTTCAGATATTTAATCCCCCACCACAAATCCCAAATGCTCTCTCTTCTCAGAATGGGGGGCTTTCTTATGAAAATTATCAGTGTTACCATGAAAATACTGATATCAACAGTCGTGGTCCATTGTTTGATCAAAATACCAACTATTCTGGTCATATGGACATCCATACTACTCACGTCTTCAGGAATGGAAATAAAGATCAGAATGGACTCCAAAGTAATGGTTTCTGTGAAACCAGAGAAGATCGTTGGAAGGGTTCAAAAGCTGACAGTACAGAAGGAATGCACAGCTTTTCTTCATTGCAGTTATCTGAAGAAAGATTCAGTTGGTCACAGAAATTGCTTATAATCTTAAGAGGCCTACCAGGTTCAGGGAAATCAACACTTTCTCGGTAAGTAAAGACTTAAAGCTTGAGAAGTTTATTCAAATAAAAATTTTTAAGAATTAAAATGTATCTGTAAGCACTTAGGAAACTTTTTATTTTGTAAATTAGGTTATTAAAATGCAGTAGTTTAATATTTGCTGTCACTTGTACTTAGTGAGTGCAAGTGACAGTAAATACTAAAAATACTTACTTGAGGGTTTTGTCTCCTTCAGAATTTTAATGAACAGGAGCTCCTCTGTGTTAAATTTAAAATGTTGAGCATCCATTAAATTGCATAATCTTTTATTCTGAAATTTTCAAGTGTACTAGTATGTGATGGTCTGCTGCTTTTTTTTTTAAATTCTTGAATTCTCTCATTTAAAAAAAATCTCATCAAATCTAACAACGTCAATTTGACTGAACCATAAGTACGTTTTCATGCCCATGCAAAAATTTTCAAAGGCCTTTAGAAGAACGCTGGTACTCTGAAAATACTTATTTTCAGTGTGTATTGATGAAAGTGAGCATTGTCTCATTCCCTTTTTTCATTGTATGGTCTGTCAACTGCTCTTCTTTATTTGTGAAAAACACGAAAGAAAAGTATTTTTTCTTCAAAATATACTTGCTGAAGTCTGACAGGGTTAAAAGCAGATACCACCTCCAACTTGGATTTTCACTTGGTGTTTTTGGCCTAGTTCAAAAAGCACAAAAAGTTGACAGAGCACAGACACTACCTGTGTTAAGTGAAAATAAGTTTCTCTTGTGTATATAAAAAAAGAAGTTGCTAAGTCAATACTTAACTGATTTGAGTTTCATCCAGAAACTACATCACAGATGGGATGTCTTCTGTAGTTATCATCTGTTGGATGCAAGGAGTCTGTGAAATAGATACAGTGATCATGTTGTTACTTGTTTTTTATATAAAGGAGTAACATTCCATTAGTGGAGTTTTTCCTGATGTTTAGGAGACACTGATCTCCATATCATAGCTAGAAATTTCTAATAGGTATTTTTCTTACATGTTTGAGTAATTTTTGCTATAATATTTTATCGTTACTAATTGCTGTATTTTGCAAGCCTGCATTTTTGAAGCTGCGTGTCCCCATGTGGTATTACTGCAATAATTCCTTTAATATGTGAAAGCAACATAAAAAATTTGAAAAATCAGCTTGTGGAAAAAATGCTGCCTCATTCAGTTCAGGGATTGGATGATACTTAATGTGAAGATACCAAATGTATTTGTTTTCCATGTTTGATGTGCTAAATTGTCTCTGAGTCTTTCTCCAAATGTATGACTCATATTATCTGAAAAAGTCTAAATATCTTCAGTTTTTTAAGAACACTCATTTGTGCTTTTTTTTCCTCTCATTAGTGAGATCAGTTACTAATCTTATTTAGCAGATGGGAAACTGAGCACTATGAGATCAAGGTTAAGAATAGTTACCAAAAGTGGGTGCAGAATTTGAACTGCATGGTACTTGTTTTTCAGCGTATTCAATTACGTGCAGTTTCATATGTTCAGTGCTGGGTTGCAGTTGTTAATTCCCATGAAATCATCTCAGGGTCTTGGATACCTTGGGGAAAAAACATCCCAGAATTAATGAGTGCCTATGGGGAAAATACATGTATTGTTAGTTAAATCTTAATAAACGCATTTGGAACATGTTTTCTATGTAACATCGTAGAATTTTGCAGTGTAGACTAGACAGCAACAATGTTGCATATGATGTCATATTAATATCCACAGGTGTCTTTGCAGGTGTGGCATCTTTGGCACCTGCAGGTGAACCTCTACTGTTTGTGTCAGTAAAATAACTGTGAAGGAAAAGCAGGGAACTGACATCATCTGTGTGGATCGGCACTAGAGGGGAATGAGGTGTATCTTGCAAGTGGGTTTCCCAAGTAGGAAATGACAACAGAGCCAGTAGTGAGACCTTGGAATCTCAAATTTCTATTTGTGTTTTGCACTGAGTAAGGGTTTGTAAGTACAGACACTTTTCTTCCTGCTCACAAACTTGACTTGTGTCTGTCTTGAATCTTCCACTGAAGTGTGTGTTTTGTTTTGACTCTTCCATTCCAACTAAGCAGTTGGAGCTATGGGCACGTTTTTTGGAAGAGACTAGTGGATGTGAACTAGTCCCTTGTTCTGCTTGGAGGAGGTTAGTCACCGTCACTGGATCAGGTCAGGTATGTCTTTGTCAGGCCTGATCTTAAAAAACCCACAGAGATTCTGTGGTCTCACCAAACTTTTCTAGTGCAGTAAAGCCCACCTAAGTAAGGAAGTTCTTCCTAATCTCCAAACTGAAGTTCCCGAGCCACAATTTGCATGTCCTGTGTAATAACGTGTGCTGTTACATGGTAGAATCTGGCTCGTCTTCTTTGCAGCTTTTCTTTTGGTAAGGGATAGGCTTATTCACTGTAATAGGCTGACATCAGATCTTTTACTGTCTCCACTGCCAGACTAAACAAGCCCAGCTGCTATTAACCTCTCCTTGGAGGTTGTATGCCCATAGCTATCTTGGTAGCCATCTGTTCAGCCCTTCCATGTTTTTCAGCATGTCTTTTGAGCTGGGAAGTCCCACACTGGACACAGTATTTCAGAGTTGACCACACAAGAGCCAGACAGAGTGTGGCTGATACCTTCTCAGATGATCTACTGGCCACACTAAACTAAAAATATACTAAATACACACTAAACTAAACCTATACTAAAGCCCAAGTTGTGGTTTGCCCCGCCTTTGATGAGAGTACACCGTTCACTCATCTTATTTGACGTCCGCTGTAATCCTCAGACTCTTTTCAGCAGAGCTGCTCAACCACTCACTTTCCCGCCTGTGCTGATGCTTAGGTTTCATCAGTTGCAGAGCTTAGTCTTTCCTTGTTGAGCTTCGTGGTGTTTTGCTTAGCCCAGTTCTCAGGTTTCTCAGTGGCCTTCTGGATAGAAGCCTCACTGTTCAGCTCAGTGTTGAGCATCACTGCTAATTTGCTGTCACCTGCAAGTTGTCTGCCTCATCATCCAGGTTAATGATGAAGATACTGAAAAAATTCGGTATATCCTTTGCTGTTCTCTGCTTGTTACTGGCTGGGAGATGATGTTGTAAGCTTTGATAGTTTCTGAGTATGCTGCAGTCATCACTCGGTCCTCATTGACAAAGGCACTTGTTTCATCAGAGAGTGCATTCTGGTCAGTAAAGAATGATTGGTCTTTTGCAAAACCCACGTTGACTCTTCCTGGTTACCTTAATTTCTTTAACATGTTTGGAAATAGATTCCAAGAGGATGCACTCCATTGTTTCCAGAACAGAGTGAGGTTGAGCAGCCATTAGTTCTTTGGGTCTTTGTCTTTACTTGCCTTAAATATGAGCATAACATCAGCCATTTTTGGGTCATTGGGGAGCTCCCCTCATCTCATGGATTTATTTCCTGTGTCCACCTGACTTAGACAATCTTAGCCCCTGAGGTGCATACAAAATCCTATTTCTTAACCATCCATTTCCAGTTTTGTTTTCCTGTTCATACCCAGTCGTGGCTTTTGGTCTGTGCTTACTAGCTCCTTATCTGCTTCTAAATTCTAAGCTGATTCCTTCAGTTCCTTCTGTATCCCGTTTCTTCCCAGATTCATTTTCTCCCTGTTTCTGTCAGTGATATTGTCTCACTCCCAACTTCATCATAACAGTGTCTTCCCTCTGCTTCACTCTTTGCCTTGGCCTGTTTCCTAGCTCTACTGCCAGTCCCAAGTTGCTTGTTCCAGTGTTTATACCACGATGCTTCCCATGTCCTCCTATTTCAAGCCAATTTTGTTCCTTCTGTTGCCATTCTTGTGTTGGGAGAAATGTGTTCTTATAATGCAGTATTGGTCCTGAATCAGCTTCCTGCCACTACCAGATTGCTCTGTTCAAGATTGGGTTTACTGCAGCGAGAATCTTTGCGTTTTCTGTTCTACTTTATACAAAAATCAGTTCTTTTCACTACTATTTTTTGTGCATGTGACATTTTAAGGTTGTATACCTTGGGCAGATTTACAAAAAGTTTTTGCAGGGCAGACAAATGCATGTACTTCGTCAGATTTCACTTCCTCAGTCCAAAGCTTCTCAGAGAAAAGCTTAGAATAACAAAATATTATACAAATGCTTTATTTTTTCCTTGGTTTTGGAAGAGATTGACCATTTAGTTAAAAATGTTTGTAAACAGTTTGGCCAGACAGATACCCAGTAGTGATAGCTTTAGCCCAAGTAACCAAAGTCTGCTACAGTTAGATGATAATGTGATCTTACAGTCCTGGGAAAACTTACAGGAAAAGAAATTTGTATTTTTAGAATATTTTGCTACTAAAATTGGCAGCAATAGCAATTTGCCTTTTCTCCGTAAATACCTAAGCATTAATTTGAATAAAAGGGAGCTTAATGAAATTGAAAGACCAAATATTGGTGTCATTTAAGAAGTCCATTTTTATTTAAATCCAGTAATATATAAAGACACTTGTATTTCTGTGAGGCCGTCTTCCTCAGAGCAAAATGTTCTGAAGGGAAGAGTTAAAGAGTTGGTGTTTATAGCTGAGTGTAGAAACAGTGGTGTGCTGTTGTTTCTAATTATGTATTTATTTAAATAGTGTTAGAAGGAGTGCTTTTAAAGGAGCGTTTACACAGCTCAGTAATGCTGCATGTTTTGAAACTATATTTAGTTATTGCCTGTTTTTTTCCTCATCCATGATATGCTAGCTGTTTTAAATAGGTGAATTATTAGATTCTGAGATACCTTCTTTATTATAAAATCATTTATCAAAGTAGGCTAACTAGGATGCAGGTTTGGGGACGATTTTAGTTTTGAAGAAAAAGGATTTGTTTGTGTACATGCATGCATGTCTGCATTGGAAAAATGTGTATTGGTTTGCTGAGTAGTTAATATTTTGGTTTCAACATGAGTTTTTTGTATGTCAGGATAATAGCTTCTATTAGATCAGATAGCCTGTCTGGAAAAAGTAGGTGAGCTGCTTTCATTTCAGTGTCCTACTGTGTTCAAAGGTGGGTGTTTGCTTGGAGGGAAGGTTTAGAGTGAAAAAGATGGATTATAGCAGTTGGATAATATGCTACTCATTTCAAGCATGTGCACATACTGATGCTGACTAATCTGTAATTTGACTCTCATTAGAAATACATTTATCTTTTTTTGTTTCTTCATCTCTCAAAAGTGGAATATCATCTCTGTGGGTTTAGACAGTAATGATGCTTTCTTTGCGTAGATATACTTTTTGTTCTGTTTTCTAGTTCCTGAGCCTGGGATAAATTTTACTTCCAAACACATGTTAGAGGTATATGAATTATTGCATATGATGTCAGCAAATAGGTTTCTGCTTTGAATTTTAACAGTTTAAATACTGGGAATTCTGAAAGAGATAATTGTCAGGCTTTTTAAATGCTGTTTTATGATTCAATTTCACAATTTAGAAAGAGGTTCCAATCACTACTGTAATATTTGAAGTTTCAGTTCATAAACTCATGACTTTGTGATAGCTTGTGTGTTGTGTATGGGGTAAGGGCTCTGTTACTCTGGCCTGTTTGGTAACCCCTTTGCCTTCTCAAATTCTATGGGTTTAGGATTATTGCAAATACAGTTTACTGTATTAAATCTGTTATTTCCGTTATACTGATTCATTAAGAATTGTGGTGTATTCTGAACTTCAAGGAATACTAACAAAATATTTCAAGAATACACTTTCTTGATGGGTTTGCAAGGTTTCTGAACCCTTGGCACTGTGTTTCTTTATTCCTACTAATGTTTGGAAGATACAGCAAAAGAATTTGAGTAAGTGAGTTATTGTCCACAACATGAGCAAACAGAGTCAGTTCTTAGCAATAAAAATGAAAATGAATGTCCCATTAGTGTTGGTTCCTCAGTTCATATATTCCTACAGAAACCTGATGCTCAGGACCCTAGGAACTGTAGGGGTGTGTCCATCTACTCAGCCAGTAGAAGAATCTCAGATATTATTTGCTGTCTTTTTTTAAGCCAGATGGTTCTTTAAGAGATGGGTGTGTACATTGAGCACATAAGGAGCGAATGTGGAAGATGGATCCAGTTTTTCTAGTATTATTAATTGGCAAATGCAGCATGCTGTAAATAAGAGAATTGGGCCATGTATGAAATCACAGCCAAGTAACTTAATATAAATTTGTTAAATATTTTATACAAGAGAGGAAGAAGGATAAAAAAATTGCTGCTGTGTGTGATGTATGATTTACTGGTGCCATTTGATCTACTTAGAACAAAAATAGGTGATGAATCCTTCTGCACTCTTCTAAACCAGTGTAGTACACATCCTTTTGAAAGATCTAGGCTCTAACAAAACCAATTTTTTATCAATGTTCAAATAAAGTGGCTGCACTTGCAGTGTATCATGCTCTGCTTTCTCTCCTATTTGTCCTGAAGCAACCTTAAAGCTCTGGAAAAGGAAGAGCAAGGAGGAGGTAACAGTTTGTATGAAGCTTTGGTCATGTTACTTGACATTGGACCATTAGTAGTTTCTTCTGGTCTTTAGTAACCTGAATTTTGTTGTACATATGGCTGTATCTTAAAAGCAAAAATAACCAACAACATAGTTGTGGGACAATAAACCTGCAGGAGTATAAACTAATATGTAATACAGTGTCACAGTCATTAAACTACGATCCATAACGAGTCTGTTGTTGGTGACAGGTGGCAAAACATAGCAAAGTCCTCGTGTGGGAATTACACTTAAGTAGCTCTTTGTACAGATATATATAGGAAAGCTTGGTAACTTAGAACTAGTGTATCTTTGTTCCCGTAAGTTATTTGGGATCTGGCCAATTCTTTTTTGTTCGTACCACCTCAGCAGTAGTGCAATCCCACATACTGCTAGTGCAGTTTGGCTTTTGTAGCCCGTGGGTATGTTGCCTATTTCTGAGCTGGAATAGTTGCTTAAATTTCCATAGAACAGTGATATCTGAGTGTTGCAGTGGGCGCTAAATGCTCTGTGGCACTAGCTGGCTGTTTTCTGTTTTCAAATTTAAATGTGCTATAGAGTTAAAAATAGACAAGGAGGCCTAAAGTCCGATCTACACCTATTCTGTAGGGTGGACTTTAAACAGAATTGTGCTGTGGTCTCAGAAGGTTTTCCTTTAAACACCAATTTCCAAGGACTTTCTGAAATTAGGTTTACATTCGAGAGAGTGGGGAGTTCTCATGATCAGATTGCTTTCTAGACATATTTCCAAGTGAGGATTGAGATGGAAAATGTTAGCAAATATATTCAATTATTATGAGATACTTGGAACTGACTCTAATATAGCCATAAAATTAGATGGATACAAACATCTCTTGGGAGTGGAGAAGAAACAACAAATACAGAAATAGTAGAGAGAGGGAAAATATATTGCTTTAATTGGATTAGAATTATTGGCACTACATATGGGTGTGCTTTTTATAAAATGTATTTGAAGTTTGCAAGAAGTTCAGAAATAGGTCACAGTTCAATTTATTTTAGCTATATTATTTTAACGTGTTTATCTATCTGAAAATTAAAAGTTAATATATTTTTGTGTTTTCCTTTAACAGGGTTCTGCTTGGTCAGAGTTGTGATGGCATTGTACTCAGCACCGATGATTATTTTCGTCAGCAGTATGGATACACCTATAACGCTGCTCAGCTTGGTGATGCCCACGAGTGGAACCGGAAGAGAGGTTGGAATGCATAAAAGGAATCCTATTAAGCTGTGTTACATAGAGGAAATAGAAGGGCAGCATAACATGTATGAGTGTTAAGAGTCTATGTGAAAAGGAGTATATATATTTTAGCAAAGCATATATAGAAGTATTTAAAGTATTTTTAATACTTTAGTTCATGTATATATATACATTAAATTTTGAACTTCTGCAAGATTCAGAGTTAAAAATAGATAACCTTGTTTCTCTGGGCATCAGGTTCTTGTTTCTACTTGTTTCATTCCTGCCCGTGCCTTTTATTCTTTTCTCTTAGAGTGTTTCAGTCAGAGTAGGTTAGTGAAAGAAAATCTAGACCAGTTTATTTTTATTTTGTTCGAGTTACATGTGGTTTATTAACTTGCACAATTTTTCATTGCAGCAAAGCAAGCAATGGAGCAGGGAAAATCTCCAGTTATAATAGACAACACTAATACTCAAGCCTGGGAAATGAAGCCATATGTGGAAGTGGTAGGTTTTGTTACATGATTGTCATCTGTAACAATTTTTCAGACTTAACCTTGCATGTGATAAGTTGATATGTTTTGTCCAGAAACATTTTTTTTGCTCAAGTATTTTGAAGAGAGAGACAGTTTATTGATAATGATTTGTAATTGGTGTGGCAATAGTTTAGATCAGTTTAAGGATTGACTTGATTTAATTTGCTTAGCCTGGAATGAAAGCTAAGACAAGCTGGAGGTAAGTGAAATTCAGCATACTACCACAGCAGAGTATGCCGCATCTGTTTATTATACTTGTCTTTTGTTTTTTTCTTACATTTTATGTGATCATGATACACATCACACATATTTCTTTGCTTGCTGCAGGCTCTAGAAAAAGGATACAGAGTGGAATTCCGTGAGCCAGATACTTGGTGGAAGTTTGATCCTGAAGAATTAGAAAAGTAAGGTTTCTCTTATAGACATCATGGTACTATATATAGAGAGAGATAGATAGGCAGATAAATATGCATGCATAAATATATATGCAGTAAGTTATATTTTATTCAAAATATTTTCTCAAGTACTTTACTAGTAGTATGAAATGTATTTTATTGAAATAGGCATTTTGAGGTATACCTTTACATGGAAGTTTTATGGATAAACAAGCAGACAAATAAGTACAAGCTCCATCTTGTTGGCTCAAAAAGTCAATATTAAAATATGATTGGACATGTGTAGATCTGAAATACTGTAGAACGTGGGTCATTGAACTTCGGGGTTCTGAGAGTGCTTGGGAAGCTGCTTTTTCTTCCTGGTTAACATCCTTTTTGTCTCAGCTATATCTGCTTTAGGAATCTTACGAGGTATCAGACCAGCTCAGAGATATTTCTTTGTTTGAAGTGTAGTGTAATACTTTCACGGTTGATGACAGAGTTCTCTCACTGATTGCTGTTTTACATGCATCCAACTGACATTGGTTCTAATTGTTTCAGCTTTGTAAAGTAGCCCTTACAGTGCACAAAGTACTTGTGCAAAGTACAAAATGCTTGCTTTACTGACTTGGACTTTATTGTGTTTATAAATATTCTGCAGTTTTCACCTTTTGCTCCTAAGCTACCACTAACTTGTTTCTAGCGATGGAGTCTTCTCTCTAGTGGAATGATAAGAAGTTTTTCTAGTTTGGGGTGCAGCACAGCCAAGTTAGGAATCTTAGTAATTAGGCACTTCTAAGATACTCAGCGTGAGATTTCCGTTACATGAGACAGAGTCACTTTCCAGGAAAATTCACGTTTCCACATGATCTTAACAAGCAACAGGATAAACTGACATGAAGTGTTGTTACTGTTGAATTTTACTGTTCAATCATTAATTGTAGGAGTAAAGTTTGTATCTGTCCCAGAGGAAAACCCTTAAACTGTGAAGTGCTGTTACCAGTTTTTAGAAGGTTCCTAGAAATATTTTAGTAGTTCTGGTTGCTTTAAATATTTGAATAGAGGCCCATTGTCTGGAAACTTTATTTTTTGGGAGTTTAAGAAAGGTGATGATGGTAAGTTTTCATTTTGTTCAAGAGAGGGCTCCTCACAGTTTTGTTTCATCAGCAAGCTTGCTGAGGGTGCAGTTGTGGAGGGTAGTATGGAAGCATTTAATAGTGGCAGAACTTTGCTTTTATCAATAGATTCTGTGTTCCTCCAAGGAAAACAGTCTTCTCCTCCTATCTGTTAGGAGCTTTTGGTGGTATGTCTGTGTTAGTTCAGATAGATGGCTTTATTCTCTCTCAGCGTAGCCAAGCTGCCAAAGAATGAGTGAAGACATGCCTCTGAAGAGGAGATCACAGTATTAAATGACACTATACAGCAAATTGATTTCCTTTTTTAAATCAGTTTCTATGCTTGATGCAATTTTGCTGTTAGTGATTTTATTATCCTGCCTTATTCTGCAAGGAAAAATACTTCCTCTTTTATGAAGTGATTATGCACAAGTCCATTCAATTGTGGATGAGTGTGCACTTTGTGTCCAGAGCACTTGAGCTATAATCTTTTTCTAGGAGTACTAGGATAGGGAAAATACTGAATAACTTTCTGCTTCCACCATTTGGCTTTAAAAGACTTAGACTTGCTCATTTTTTGTCTGTCATGAGTCAAGTGCTTTATAAAATCTACATATTTCAAGAAGATTGACTTTTTTCTCTACCATTAACCTCGTTCATATTTGTGAATAAAATGAAAACTCTTAAGATTCACTAAGTGATTAGTTCAACATGCAGCTGCTCCTGGGCCACTTTAGCACAGTGTAAAAATTAGAAGTATTTAAACAATGAGCCACATGCGATGATCACTCCAGCTTCTGGTGTTGTCTCAGGGAAGAGTGTCTGTGAGAGAAATGCACTGCTTAAGCATTTTATTCACAGAAAGAAACCTGATAAAATACACCTCAAGGAGCCAGTGTAATTTTGAATAGTTCTGAGATCTGAATTCTGCTTCTATTCTGAATGTGAAACTAATGTGCTACCTGCAGTGTGCTTTGAACCCTTGTCAACTTGATTCTTACTTGTTTGTAGTAATAATACTCACGAAGTCCTGAGGGGGCTGGGTGGTGAGGAAATCAGTCTTTTAAAATACTTCTGTGTGGAGTATCCTCTTTGCAGTATGGCCTGTTTGTTCCCAGTGTTGATTTCTCCTCTATAGAAGGAGCAAGTTGGTAAGGCCCATACCTCTTCTTTCCCTGGCAGAAAGCACAAAGATGCAGAAATACATTCCCTCTTGGTTTGTTGTGGAAATAATTCAGCTTGGACAAGGTTTCTTGGCAATAAGAATGTATTGGTTTATGATAAATGCTTGTTGATGCTACCAAAGCATTTTGTTTCTGTTTTATGTCTCTTCTTTTAGATTCAATTCTGTTACAGTTCTGGCAATTCTCTGACATTCAGTTTGTGCATGAGGCTTGTGGTTTTCTTTTGGCAGAGACTGAAATTCTCTGCTAACATGGATTTTAAGGTCTTATTACATAGATACCAAGGAGATATATACATTGTAATGTCATGTGTAACGTCTCAGGTTCTTAACAGACCAAGTTCTTCCTGAAAGTAGCTGGTCACTGAGCCCTGCAAGAATAGGACAGCACTTTCGGTACCTTTTCCCTTCCATGTGTTGCAGTACATTTCTAAATTTGCAGCAAGTGTCAGTTCCAACTAGTAGATAAAAGTGTTGTGAGAATGTTGTTCTGGTTCAGAAGTGAAATTGCTGCTTATTCTGTAGAGATGTTTCTTTTTGAGAAAATATTCTGTCATTAAGTCTTGAAACTGGGTAGTTGTTTGGGGGTTTTTTATGCTGGTTTGAACATTGCTTTCATAAGGAGTAGTCTATGCTATTATTCATCTCTCTGCTCATTAGCTAGTATACCATGTAAAATCTGATGAATAATTTGCAAAATCCTTCTAGGATAGTTCAGGTGCATAGCTATAGTGAATAACATCACATTTCTGTATGAAGTATGTATGAGGATACAGTGTAATAAAAGCAGGAAGAAAAAATTGAGAATTTAGAGGGTTTTTTCTTAAAGACTGTAACATGCAATTATATATTTATATACTTACATGTAACTATATATAACTATAAACATACCAGACAATTTATTTAAATTTTTGTTTTTGTAGGAGGAATAAACATGGGGTCACTCGTGAGAAGATTGCTCAGATGTTGGAACGATACGAATATCAAATATCCATCCCTATTGTCATGAATTCAGTGATACCTCCCCACAAAAACACTCAAAGACCACCTCTGCAGAGAAGACATAGGTGGGGAGACAATACAGACTCATGGAGTTCTTTCACTATTTCCAGTAGCCAGTAACACAGTTGCAGTCAGTTAATCTGTTATTTGCCCTTTCAAAACACATGATCACCTCCAATAAAGTAGTGATCTTCTGTGTTTTAAATAGGCCAATTTCAGGACCCATTTTCTTCTGGAGGTTGTTCTTTTTAATGGACTTACATGTAAATAAAATTGTACATTTAATGTTTTTTAAAACTACATTTATTAAAGTTGTAAGACCTTGGATTTTAGTAAAATATTTAATATAGTATGGCATATAGCAGAGTCTTTCTTCATAAACCTAAGACAATGACCTTGTCATACATTAGGTAACTGTTGAGCAGTTTTTTTTAAAGAATGGGTCTTATTAAGGATCTTTAAAAAGAGAAGTAAAGCCCCGAAAGAAGAGTTTATTTACATAGTAATCAATTTTAATGATTGTTATTTAGTCTTCTTACCTGTTTGGAGATTTTTTTGGAAGCAGTTATGTTCTGGATTGTGCTTTAGTTCTATTTGGTATGTATTGCCAATTGGCAAAATTTTGTGTTTTCTGATTTCACTCAAGAGGTTTGATTTTTTTGTTATTGTTGTTTTGTTAGTTTTTTCCTTTCTTTTTTTGGTCTCAGAAGTTCTTGTGGCAGCTGAAGCAACATTCTGCCAGTACAGTATTCACCAGCCGTAAACTGTGCAACCTGAATCATTTTTTTATTTATTCTCATTGGTAGTATATAAACTATGATGATGGTGGCACACCACTGACTTGTTTTGTGCTGACTAAAAAAAAAAAAAAATCTAAATTTTATCACTAAACCCCCAAAATTTCACAGCTGTGTCTTTCTAAATCAGTTTCTTTCATTTGTGATAAAAATGAAGTTTTAAAGAATTAGGCTGTCAATTCCCAGTCCACAGTTGGGATACATCAATTCAATATAAATAGTGGGTATAATTCTGTAAAACCACCTTGCATTCCTAATTTTGGCATAGCCAATGTAATCTGTTGAGCACATAACAAAGAATGAGCCAGCATGGAGACTGACTAACTGCTCTTTTTCTCTTAAAAAAATGATGAGTTTGTAAGTGTTCACTTGGCATTTTTTCTAACAGCTTGCTGTATTAATAAAATATATTTGTGTTCAGTATTGTTGAAGTAGTTCAATGCAGCAGTTTTTGTTTATTTTCAAGCTCATAGGATTTTGTACAGATGAGCATTATTACTAACCTGCTAGCTGAAGTAACCTAACTACACTTGACTTCCTTATACACTGAACGATCAAACGTAGAATAGGAAATCTTGCCAAGAACATGAATATGTAACTAAAAGAATTTGGATGGTTATCTATTAGTCATTTGGTGTCATAGTATCAGAATTTTGAAAATTCCAAAGCCAGCATAATTTTTTTTAATTGTAGACAATTTTGAATAGGCCCTAAAAATTACTTTGTCGATAAAGTCTGAACACCATGAAAGCTGAAAATCCAGGTATATAATGAAGTATCTTTCTGTGGTTTTCTACACCTATTTCTACACCAAATTTAAATTTATGTTTTAATTATTTGAAAAATAATTTAAAGTGTTTCAGTAGCGCATGCATTGTTAATATATTGAATTATGTGTATGTGTAGAAAAGAGGCTCCCCAACTATATTATTAATTGTCTGTTATTCATATCAAACATCTTACTGTATTTTAGTTTTCATGGTTATCTTTTTCTGTGTCTCAAAAGAATCATAGATATCATTGTAAATGCTCAGTAATATTTTAATTATGCCAAAGTTTTTATATTTAAACATGAAAGCACATTTCAAGTGTGGGGGAGATAAAAAGGTTTTAGACTCATTTACTCTATTTTACTGTAAGCTATAACATGATAAAATTTATTGAGGCTTATGTAATATGCACACAGTGCACTAAGGCATGTCAAGAAAGAGCTGATTATTGAAGGTTGAAATGGGGTTTTTTAGCAGTATTATTTGAATAGGTACTAATTTGTACTGTTTTAAGATGGTGTGGCTTTCTTGTGTCACCTTTTTAATTATTGGTGGATGGGAGTGTTTTTGCTGTGCAAAGCATGCTGATCAATAGGCCTGCAGTTTGCAAAGGACACTTAGGGAAGCTTTGCAATTTGTTTCTGTATCAAACATTTGTAAATTGCTTCATCTGTACACCAGTATTCTAAGGTAAGTACAGTGACATTGTAGGTGAAAACACACTGGAATTACTGTCAGTGTAACACTTTTCTGTTTCATGGTATAATCATGTTTTATGAGGATACGACAGTCACAGATCACAGACATATATCTCAGAAGTTGATTTTACACTACACTATTTATATGTAAAAATAAAAAATTATGTGAAATACATGTTGCAGGTATTGATTTTTTCATGCCTTCAAAACCAAGGAAAATTAGTTATTTGGTCAAAATGTATGTGCAAGAAATGTAAGAACTTGCTGCTCAGCTAGACAGGTGATCTAAAAATTTTTACTGTCTGTACTTCCTATACAATACTTTTGTTGATGATGATAATGTGCCTAGAACAAAGGTTTCCTATTGTTCACTTTTTAAATAAATTGCTAGTTCATCATATGTAATGAAATAATAGTGTCAGGTTGGGGGTTTTTTTCAAATTTAACTAATGCTTAGAACCATAATGTTATAAATATAAGGTCTAAGTTTCTCCTGCATACTTGAAACTAGTGGGATGTTTGGTAAGTAAATTTAACACTTAACTTTTCTAAGTATGAAATTTAAATGAATGTTAATATGTAGAACATAAATCAATTGGTTCATATAGCAGACTACTTAGCATCAGCTGTATAGGGAAAAATGGTTCTAGTTTTACTGCTTCGTCTAAGCTGCTGTTTCATGATTTATTGGTTTACTTCCCGAATTATCAAAGGTTTTCATCAGCATTCTTTGGGTGATTTAGTTTTCTCATTTTAATTTTGTATGGACAAGAAAAAATCACCACCCTGAGACCAAACCCTAAAAAACCTGTGTGCTGGTTTTGGGTGGGATAAAGTTAGTTGTCTTCAGAATAGCTGGTCTGGGACTGTGTTTTAGATTTGCCCTGGAAACAGTATTGATAACACAGGGGTTGTTTTTGTTACTGCCGGGCAGTGCTTACACAGCATCAAGGACTTTTTGCTCCTCACAGGGAGTTGGGAGGGGACACAGCTGGGACAGCTGACCCCAGCTGACCAAAGGGAGATCCCAGACCTTAAGGCGTCAGGCCCGGTATATAAAGCTGGAGGAAGGAGGAGTGAGGGGGTTTGGAATGGTGGAGTTTGTCTTCTGAAGTAACAGTTACATGTGATGGAGCCTGGCTTTCCTGGGGATGGCTGAACACCTGCCTGCCTGTGGGAAGTGGTGAATGAATTCCTTGTTTTGTTTTGCTTGCATGTGCAGGTCTTGCTTTACCTGTTAAACTGTCTTTATTGCTAACCACGAGTCCAACCTAGTGTAACACTCATAATTAATTTTAACATGTGATGTTAAATGATCTCCTTTGAGGAATTCTGTCATCTGTTCGTGTAGCCATGTCCTCTTGAGCTTAATCTTAATCTAGTTTGCCATGGTACATAATTTTTTAAAACTTTTTGTGTTTAAGAAGAAGGCCAAGATTTTGTCTCTTGTCATCTGTCTCTTGAAACCTTTTGCAGAAATGATTGTTTCTTTGCTAATAGATAAATGGAAACAAGTCTTTCTCTACCTGAGATAGGACCCATAATATTTATATTTATTTGTTTTGTGTCTGTCTTCCCTGTTGTAATTTAGACTTTTGGTATTTTCTTTGAGCTGACCAGTAAGTTTCATTCTTAGTGAATTAGAAGAATTCTCATATTCATGTGTGACATGTAGTTTTTACTTCTGCTTTCTCCTAGCAATCAGATTTTCTGGAAGAAATGTTTTTGCTCAGTACTGGTACATCATGGCGATGAGGTGACTAGGTATATGTTGAGACTTCAAAAGAACAGACACATGTATTACAATTCCCTGTAAAAAGCATTAAAAAGACAGTGTTGAAATGAAACTGAAAGTAAGTCCTCATTTTGAGTGATCAGATGTTTCATGTGGATCAGATGTGGAATATTTCACTTTAGTGTTTCTAGTGATGCTTGTCTCATTTAAATGTTTATATTCTCATCCTTTTGAAATAAAAGCAATAGCAGAGATTAAAGCTCTCTATTAATATTCTAGGTGAAAATCTTGTACATCAATAAATTTGTTGGGTTTTTCTCTCTTTTTATAGGCTAATTGGTTGAAATTATCTGTAAATCTGCTTATTTTGAGTTCACAGAAAAATGTGTGAAAATGTAATTGGTCTTATTTTGAAAAAAAATAAGGTAGTAAGTAACAGAGCTTGTCAAGGTCTGATCATCTCAAATTTGTCTTAATTTATTTCTGTAGTAATGGAGAATCAGCAAATGGTGGTTTTTGCTTGAGGTAGACTGTCAGTGTAATTCTAGATCAAGGATAATAAAAGCATTGAAGTATTGTGTCTGGAATTGCAGTTTCCTTTTAGCTGATTATGCTGCCACTTCATTTCTCTGGTAGGCAGGCAGTCCTTGACCATGTCATGTGTATCTTACTGATTTATAATGCTCTTGTAACCATATCATGTTGTGCCAAGCCAGAATATATTATACCCATGAAAACCAAAAAAAAAAATAAAAAAATCCGTTGTACTTGCAGTCTTTTTAGTGATGATAAATATTTTTCTCTATTTTTTTGCTCTGTTAATACAATTTAACTTTTCTTTTGGACCATGTAGTTGCATGTTTTCTAATTACTGATTTTAAAAAGGCTGAATTCTGTAGTGGACGTTGTTTAACCTCTCTTTAAATTGCTAACAGAGTAAGAAGTGCTGCTTCAGCTGACTGAGTAAACATTTGCTTATTTCTGAGGGACATATTGTATGATGTACATCAGCCTTAGTCATAGGCCCATGATGCTGTTTGGCTGTTATTTTATTTATGATACTTTTAATAATTTTTTTTCTTTATTCGTTAGCACTAGGTTTGGGTAACCTGTATTATAGGTTATGATAGTGTATGAGGAGTTACTAAACAAGTTATCCCACATTTTCTCTTAGCCATTAATAGTTTCTGAAGGCTCAGTAACCTGGCTTAGGAGTGGATTGACTGTATTACTTTCCCCCCATTTAGCATTTTTCCTGGTTGCTTGTAAGATGGATACAGTGCTTTACAGGGACCTTGATGACAAAAGTGTAGACATGGAATCGTCTACCTGAAGTAGGTCAGGTCTATATGTTTGAGCTGCATTTGTGGCTCTTTGCAGCCATTTGGTACACGTGCTAAATACTCAGTGAATATTCAGCATTATTCTTCACTTTATGGAGACTGTACTTATGGTAGGGCAGCAAAAATTCATTATATATAGGATTATAGGTAGAATTCTTTGTATGTAATATGTGGATGGCAGAGCATTGTGTTTCATTCTGTTACTGCTTTGTTCCTGCAGTCTAAACTGAGTTCTTGGTTCTAATAATTAATTCTTAGGTGCCTTTCTTGGTCCTAAGTCTAGATCCTCTTAGATGAGAAGCAGTGGGTGGAGGTTGCGACATGAGAAATTTGCACTGGATACTGGCTTGTGTAATCTCATCCTTAGAATATTCAAAACTTACATGGAGAAGGCACTGAGCAACGAGGACATGGTATTGCTTTGAGCAGAGGTTGGACCATGTGATCTCTAGAGGCCCTTTCTGACAGAAGTTACTCTGTTGTAAGTGATAAGAGTGAGAGCAGTGTCCAAAATATCAGAAGAGTTACCTATCAGAGAAGAGTATTAAATCACTAATAATGGAAGTACTGCCTGGTCTCAGGGTGTTGGATGCTGGCTGTGATGCTGTTCTTATTCTCAGGTGGACGCTAAGTTTCTGGCTTTAACTGTAGCAGCAAAGCTGGCTGACCCTCTCTTGTGGTTTTGTTGTTTCATAACTGTGTTGGCAGAGTTGCTCACAGGTTCCTGACAACACCTGTAGCTGATCCTCTTTTCCCTCCCTCAGTGTCCATTTGTCTCTTGTTACCTGTATTGTCTTTCCAGAACTAGAAAATAATAGCATATATTAGTGCTTATCTAAAGTATTTTTTTATTTTCTCTTTAAAGACAAATTTCTGTTGATGCTTACTAAATTGCAGAATTGCAAGGCAGTTTTCTGCATCTATTCATCCCCAGCACTCTAGGAATAATACAGGGTTGTTTTGTTAAAAGTAATCCTCTTTAAGGGGGTAATTCATCATGTCTTTTATGTATCTCTAGTCCTTTGGGTGAAAGATACTTGAAAAGGGAAATGAGTTAATACCAAAGTATAGTATGCAGAAATAGTAAGTAAAATTTTGATGCTAGTATGATGAAGTGTGGAGATTTGTTGAAAAAGGTATAATAGCATCCAGGGAATGTGCATTTTAACTGAATGCTCTGTAGTTCTCAGTATTTCATAGAGCATTTGAGATGCACAGAATGAGTGCAACAAGTGGAGCAGATGTTCTGAATAGCAACACTGCAGTTAACCAGTATTTGAATTTTAATGTTGCTATAATCTAGGTTAGAGGCTGGTTACTTAATATTTGCTGATACTGTTCTCCTGTTATAACTTTCCCCACCTTTTTTGTTTATTCTTGAACTGCTTTTTTCTCATCTGAGTCCTGTGTGTTTGTTATTACAGTTGTCTTCATAACTCTGGATCCATCTCCTCCGCTTTTGTTCCCTTCATTATAAACTTGTGTGGAGAGCTACACCTTATTCTCTAATTTTTTAAATGCCTCAGTCCAAACTCTTGCTGATTTAAAAGCTGAGCATATAGTACCCCACCCCCTAAGCTGTTCTTTTGATTTTTTTTCTTGTTCTAAGTAGTATTTTGTGTCATACAGTGTATTTGTCTTCATACTTTTTTTTCCTCCTTAAGTTTGCTGTATCTCCTTGTGTTTCTAAAACTCATGCTTTTGTTCCAGAATTACAGTCTGTGCTTTAGTGAATAGTTAGGTCTTTGCTATAATTTTGCTAATTGAAGCTATTTTTAATACAGCTAAAATCTGTCATCTTTCATTGAAAGTTCCTAACAGGGAATAGTTTATTACATATCTCCAAATATTTCATTTTGCACTCATTATACCCATTGCTTCCTTAGTCTCACACCCCTGTTTTTCTTCAGCTTGATTTTGCTTGTGTCTCATCTCAAATTTCACTTCACGTTTGTTTTTGGTGTGAATGTGCATTGGTAAGAAAGGCCAACACTTTGCCCTGTAAATCTCATTTTTACTTTTAAAACCCTTTTGTTTTACTTGCTTATCTTTACATTCTGATATGTCTGTCATCCATGTTCAGGTGCTAGGATGATGTATTGCAGTATGTGGGTCTTTTTATTTTCTGGTTAAAACATTTATTTATTTATTTATTTATTTATTTATTTATTTGAAGAGTAACTCTAGAGTGCATGACAAGATGATTGGTACTGTACTTGCAGTGCATAACTTTGGAATCTGTGCCCATCATGTTCTCTTCAAAGGACTAAATGTTGCCAGAACTAAAATGAAAACTGATCCTCTGAGCCTTCATAGGGGAAAGGCTGATGATGAAACTGCAGGGTTTTTTCTCTCTATTTTACATCCCCTTAAGATGTAGTCAGATCACTTGAAGTGTTTCACATTGTCCTTTTTTTCTCCTTCTTAACTTGCAGTTTGACATTGAGCCATACTTAATGGTGCAGAAAAATTCAAAGAAAAAATGGCACCTCTTCTCCATCTGTTGGCATCCATTAGTCCATCTATTTCTGGGGGAGTTGTTTTGTTTCTTTCCTCAGAGTTTTGAATTGTGTCAGGTGAGATATTTATGGCATCTAGAGGAGGTTTAAGCAGCTTTTGAGTTGTTTCACTTGTCCAGAAAGTAGATGTTTGATACTGGGCACAAGTATATTCAGTACACATAAACATATGTATCAAACAGTATATTCAGGAATGATTTCTTTAATCTTGATCAGCATATTCTATGACTAAGGAGCCAAAAAAGGACATTCAGATCATAAGATATTTATGACTTTCATGAACCAGGCAGGACAAAGATCAGTAAAGTCATCCCACCTGAAATTTCTATGGAGTGAATGGACTCTCATTTGAAACTGAATTGCGGTTACCTCAGGAATGTGGGGGTTTTGGTGGGTGGGTTTTTTGGGTTTTTTACTGTGAAAAGTAAAGTGTTTGCACTTTGCCATGTATTTGGTTAAATGAACAGCTCCTAAAGGCATGCTTTAATCAAACAAATTATATGCTTATTCTCTGTGTACTCTCTAGATCAATGTCTTTTGTGTCTGGACTATAACTGAGCAGCCATCTGATGACTGATTATATATTGCACTGAACTGTATATACATCACACCTGTAGAAAATATTAAGATTGGAGCAGCTCTTTGAGGATTGTGATAGATTAGCATATTTTATAAAGGTGGCAATGCTGTTGAGAGGCAAAATAATAAATACTGAGTTACTTCAGATTGGATTCAGTTAGTAGGATCTTTACTAATTTGGGGCAGAGAGAATTAATTTGCAACACTGTAATGTGTAAACAGTTCTTACAAATAATTTGTGCTGAATTTCCTTGCTGTGAGGCAATCTGACATGTTGCTGCTGTAAGTACTCGCTTGTTCTCACCAACCACTTCTTTGTCTTAGCTAGACACTTACTTTTCTTCTTGCTTTGGAGAGTTAAATGAGCATAACAATGAAGTATGTACTTCTTTTCTTTTGATGCAGGGTCAGGCAGGTGAATCCATCCACAAGGAGAGTGGTAGAGCCAGCAAAAGACCATAGTGGAAGTGCAAGGGCAACACCTGGAGCAAAGTAGGAAAGGGTGACAAAGACTTTCTTCAGCAGCAAAGTGCTAAGCTGAATGCTCAGCTGTCTAATGGAATTTCAGCTTTCAGGAAGCCCAGTAATGCTGGCAAGTTTTGTGGTTTTTTTCCAGTTGCTTGATCACCTGATACCAATATTCCATTTGGTTTTGAGGAACTAGATCTTTATCACCGATTTCACTGTTAAAGGCAAGATACGTAACAGGCTGGAACCTTGGCTTTTTTTGTTATTCCAAAATTATAACTTCAATTTTTAGTTGTTGCTGAAGCAAAATTAGGTCACAAGGAATTCAACAACGTACTTGGACTTACCAGATGGGGAAGGTGAAGTGTATCCCAGTAAATGCCATTTTATGCAAGGTACTCTACTGTAATTTTTATGTTGAAAACACAGTCCAGAGACTTTAGAGATTAATGATGGCATACATTTCTGAAAGACCATGTACCTCAGTGCTAAATGTTATATAGAATTGGATTTTAAATTTATCTGTTCCTCCATCTTGCCTGATGATTAGGAAACATTTATTTACCAGTGATCAGGCATTGGAACAGGCTGCCCAGGGAAGTGGTGGAGTCACCATCCCTGGAGGTATTTAATAGATGTGTAAATGTGGCACCTGGGGACATGGTTTAGTGATGGACTTCACAGTGCTGAGTTAATGGTTAGACTCAATGATCTCAGAGATCTTTTCTAACCTAAATGATTCTATGATTCTATGCTATATTTCATTACAGCAGTGACTGCAGGCATTTTTTTATATCAAGCAGACATCAGCTGGAGTTGATGTCTGTACAACTGCAAATAAGTAACACTTCTGGTTTTGCCATTTTTTAGCAAAATGTGACTGCTTTAGATTAATTAGTTAGCACGTTCTGCCTCAGTGGTTGTGAAAGTGCATTTGTTTTTCCAGTTGAAAGTGTCATCTGAGCACTGACTAAATCAGTCAAGCTGCTACAACAGGAGGGTACAACCTTAAAGTCGCATGTAACAGAGTTATGGCAAAAAGCTTTTAGTATTGTCTAAAAAGTAGGCTGAGAAATTTAAAAGTCTTACAGAAGGGGAATTCCTATTTCAACAAAGATACCATTACATTTTTTCAGGTCTTTTTATGACTAACCAGGTTTCTAAATGCATAATATGTATGAAAAATTAAATATCAGCTGAAATAGCACCTTTTTTCTTTTCCCTTTTGCATGTGTTGTATGGGTTTAAAAACAGCTCACTAGCAAATGTCCCTGTAAAGAAGAGAAGTCTGTCTCCATGTTGGTTCTTGCATTTTCTCAGTGTTTGTGCGCCATGTGGTTTTACAGTAAGAGAAACTATCAAAAGGCATGTAGGTGGACTAAAATAGGAGGAATGAAGATAAATCTTACGAAAACTAGTAGACAATTTGCTTCATTGAATGCAGAAACCTTAACATGATACTGGGTTATACCCCAAGCAGGAAATTTTAGGTATGCCATCATGGCGCATTAGAGTATTTCTTTGGAGTAGTATTTTCGTAGAATCAATTGAAAAACAAAAGTTACCTGGAACCATGAAGAGTAATACATTTTATTATTCTACACTTAATAGTTCATCACTTTCCTTTTTGCTTTAATCCTTTCTTTAGGAAATTCAAATCTTTCAAAGACTAATTTTCTTGAACTGTTATAAAACCTCCATATTTCCAAAGCACAGAAACGATGTAGTTGTATTTATGATGAACTGTTGAATGTCTCTATTCATGGTCATATCCAGGTATGCTAAATCATCATCCTGGATCAACATTTGCATTTATTATTATTTTGACATGCAACAATTTCAATGCAGTAATAGCTGTTAGTTTTTCTGGATTATCCAGGAGATTGTTTTCCCATTATTTGATGAATGTGTTTTTTCTATTCTTGCATTCTAAAGTGAATCCCATCCAGTGTGGTTTTCCCTCCTGATTCAGAATTAATAGTAAGGAGACTAAGTAAGGATGCAGACCTTTAAGACTTTATCCCTCATTTCTTTGGGAGGATATCAGTATCCTTTGATGCAACGTCCCAGCTTAAGGAAGTTTCTGTCAGCATTGTCCTGAAAGTGTTGTCAGATGTGTCAGGGGTTAGACACCAGAAACATACTTGCACCAGTATTAGAGTTCATTTCCAGCAGCAGCAGTGGAAATTCACATCTGGGTGAAGAGAGTGATAAGCAAAGCATAGCTACAATCGTATCAAGGCTGCAGAAGTTCATTCCTTTCCTGTGCCAGTGCTGACATGGATAATTTGGTTGTCATTTCTGCAGTTGTTCTGGCAGCACAAGGACTTTTAGGTACAACAATAAATTCTTCTTGGAACTGGTGCACAGGTCTGATGTTTTATTCTGCAGTCCATTAAAAACAGTTAAAATTGGGACCTTATTTTCTATTTCACTGGTAAGGGGTTTTATGAATCTGAAAAACCCAGAGAATTTCCTTGTCTAAAACCACTTTCAAGTTACGAATTTTCTTCACTAAATAAGAAAGTTAATGTCAAGGTTTAAGATATGATCTTGGATTAGTATATGATTTCTGCACATTTGGGGTATATGTAAGAAAGTAATCTCTCCAGCTACTATTGCAGGTACTACACTTTGATATCATTTATTTCAATAGACGAATAAGATCTATTCAATCCTAAAACTTTGGCATCCTGTGTCTCCTTTTCTGGAGAGATAGGAGGCATGTTGCTGACTAGGGAGTGTATTGTGAACAGAATTCAACATGGAATTTGTCTTGGCTAGCTTCAGTCATCTGTGGTGTGGATGTTCACACTTAAACCATAGGGCACTGTATCAAAAATACACAGATCTGGAAAAGGAGAAGTCAGTTTTCATTACTTGGAGAAAAGCACCATTTGGGCTTAAATGCCAGCATTTGAAGGAAATATCATTTCTTAGTAGGATTTCTTATCTGGATACTATTATAGGGCAATAAATAATAGCTTTCCAACAAGATCACTATGGAGATGTGTAGTGGTTTTTTGCAGCAATATCAAAGCATCAAGACTTTCGAATCCTGTTGCAGTCAAGTAACTTTGTTGTTATGTTGAGAAAGCTGCTGATGTCCTTTGACTTCTGAGAATTAGGAGGGTTTGCTTTGTAGAGTTCAAATTAGAAAGAACTTAGAAGAGAAAGAACTTAGAAGAGACTAGCAATGAATAAGTTTAGTAATGAATAAAGGGTAAGGATAGATTTCCATAGGTGACCTTTAGTTCCCAGGCTGCCTCCTACTGATCAGCTTTCCCTCTACATTGACAGTCACCCTTTTATGGTTTGTTTTGTATTGCTTCTCTCAAGACTTTCAGAATACAGCACTTAAAGCAAGTAATTTTACGTATGCATTCCCAAAAATTAACTAATTTTACCCCATAATTCTAGCTGCTGCTTTACCTTAGTGTGTTGTGTGAAGTACCATTCCAAACAAAGGGTTTCAGAAAAGTGAAGAATTACAGAAAAGGAGCAGGTCTTTCGTACAAAGATTTATCAATCAAACTTAGCTCTGAAAATCTCATCTCTCTGAAGAATTGTAAAGGGAGATGTTAGATTCCTGGATGGAACCCTGGACTGGGTTTTTCTTACAAGTGTTCATTTCAGGGTTAGCTGGCTGATGGGCCAGCATCAAGATTTCATAGAAGTCAGTTAGGGCTGCTTTCTGTTAAATTTGATGAGAAATGCAGACAAAATAAATAATACATTCTGAAAAGAGCTACAAAATTAACTGTAAATAGACATGTTATTTTTCCTGCAACCATCTTAATTTTTCCACTGTGTGTTATTTTGTTGGTAATAAAGTATGAAATATTTCTTCCAAATATGTATGAGTCAACACTTAATATACTGAACAGTAAATATCAGAGTTGCTGTAGTCACAGAAACTTTACATTATTTGGATTTTGGTTAGTATGTTTTGAATGTATTTGTTCTTAATGGATGACATTGTCTTCCACTTAGTTCTGCTCAGCATGACATTTAATGAAATTTCAGAAAAACACCAGTTCTTCAGGATCTATTATTCAAACATCATGCTAGAAAGACTTCCAGAAACACGATGTTTGGTCTTGCAATGATTTGTGATACTTTTTGTAAAGCTAAGTTATTGAGAGGGCAGCTGGATTTATTGAAACAGATTTAAATGTTCAAGATTGTCCTGAATTGTATTGATTAAACATTTGTTTAATCAATATAAGGTTTGATATGAGATCTTATCGATTGAAAAAAGCAGATAGTCTGTGTTTGATCATCATATTAACATAAAGTACCTATTCTTCAAATTGATCACCATGAATACATTATTACTCTAATTTAGTGAGGTTTTGTTTTTTTTATCTGTCTGTGGTTTTACATTTAATCTTCTTTGTTTTCACACAGGGAGACAATTTTAAGCAAGAGCCCTGGATACCTGTTAACAAAAGCAAAACAGAAGAAAAAGAGAAAAAGAAACAAAACAATGAAAAGTAACCGTACAGAAATTACGAAGAAAATGTTATGTGGAGTAGCTCATCATCCAATTCCAGGTGACCATGATGGATCAGAAAGTGAAGAGGATGATTTGGAAGAAGAAAACAAAAAATCATTGTGTACATTCAGCCAAGGCCCAGAGGATCCAGTAGCAGTTTGTGAAGAGCAGTCTAAGAGTGGTGATGAAAGCCTAAAAGAAGCTTCAGGAGTTTCAAGAGAGAGTTTTCTGGTCGCTGTGCCTGAGGTCTCAGTGATGCCAAATAGTGCATGGAAAAATGAATTGCCTGTAGAAAGTGACAGTTTGCTTTTAAGAGATGTAAAACCTTTTTGTACTGAAAACCTAACCAAATATGCGTTAGATGATGAGGAAGCAAATGAAAGGCACACAGACAATCTTTGCAGTTTCCTAAAAATAAGCAGTGATAAGAATTCCATCCAGGAAACAGAAGGCATTTCTGAAGACTACGGTATGTCACCGTTAAGCACAGAAAACAAACTGGGATCATGTCAAATTATATGTGAACCTGACTTGGAAGCCAAGCTGGTAAGTTTAAACAGTGAAGAAAAAGACATCTCTCAGTGTTACAATTCAAATGTACTTGATAACGTGCCTGATAACACAGAGGGCAAAGGTGCATTAAAAGCAGAAGACTCTAGCTCCAATGCCTGGCCTTTTTTTTCAATTAACTTATCTACTGAGGAGTTGCAGATGGACTTCAATACTCAGATGTCTCTCTCTCCTTGCTCTGAGGATAAATGTGCAGGTGAACAAAGACTTCAAAAAGTGATGAAACCTGAACAGACTCACACGAACAGTTCAGCAGAGCTAAACTGCTATCAGTCAAATGAAGGATTGGTAAAGGAAAACCATCATGAAACAGAAACAGAGGAGGCTGGCAATCTAATAAGCAATGGTCTGTCTGCATCTCCAGCTGGTAAAGTGCACTTTGATTCCCTAGTGGAAGTCGGGACTACCTTCACACAGAGTTCAAGTGAAGTAAATGTGCCAATAAATGACGCTACACCAATTACATTGAAGAGGAAGAGATACAGGAGAATTGTCAACTTAGCACCAAAGTTTAACCTACCAAGACAGATCACTGGTCATACAGAGGGAGGGAAGGAAGTCCTGATAAGAGAAGATATTCCCCAAAAAAGTGTTTTGGAAGTGAGGCGAAAGAACTTTCTAAGCAAAGACTGTGGAGAAGCACATGAACAGGACCATTCATTGCAGGAATGTTCCTTACCCACTCCAGATGCGGATGCTCTGTTACATAATATTTCTTACATTCATTCAGGACAGTGTTCTCCTATATTAAAATGTGCCTTCAAAGTTTGTGTAGATTCCAAAACTAAGGAGGAGCAAGCTACAACACTTCAGCCACAACAGGTAGTTGATAAAAGAGAGGATGAGTGTGAACATGTTTCTTCAGAGGTTACAAATGGCCAACAAGATATTTTGTCTTCTGTTAAAGTTGTTTCTGAATATCCAGAAGATTCTAATACATTGGCAAGCTACAGTGAAAATGCAAACGAAGCAGATGACTCTGAGCCAGCAAAGGCCTCACAACTTGAAGATTTTCAAGATGCAGATATGAAATGTAGTTCTCTGGGACTTCCCTTATCATTAGGATTTGCTTTTCAACTTGTGCAGCTCTTTGGTTCTCCAGGTCTTCCACTGGGTATAATGCTTTTTTTACTACTCCTATGTAAAGTAAAAAAACCCAAAACAACCCAACCCCCAAAAAACCCACAACCCCCTCAAAACCACAAACAAAAATAAAGCATTCTCTCCAAACCAAAAAACAAGCAAAAAGACTATGGTTAAAAACTAATTTTTATTGCAGTTCTTAGTTAAATATTAATCCTGTTGAAACAAATCGCTGTTGCTTTGGTGATAGCTTTTAGTTTTTACCTAAAACCCTCAGTCTCTGTCAAAGGGGCTTTTGGTTTGGCCCTATATTTGCAGTCTTTTTAGTGACAAAAATTGACTAACTTTAAATCCAAAGCATGAAATGCTTGCTGACGTTTTAATATATCCTAGTAAGACTTTGCTGTGTTGGTTACAGAGCTAAATGATGTTTTAATAGATCTTACTGAGTAAGACTTTACTGTGATGATTATGGAACTAAATGAAAATGTGGTACAAAATGTGTGCTCTTATATAAACGTTGCATGTTTGGTTTTATATTCCAGATAGTAACATTCTTTTTTCTTTTTTTAGTGAAGTTTTCATACACTCTTATATGGCTTAGATGCTGGTGAAAATCCCAAAATTGAATTTAGTTTGAAACTAAATATCAAACTTAAAAGATGTTTTTTCTGATAGTGAATGCCTTCTTTTTAATCATGCCTGATTAATTAGTGTCCCAGTGTTGTACACTTGCCTTCCAGAGCTCCAGATGTCTTATTTTTGTACTTTCAGTTTAATAATTTTAAGTTCACAGGTAAAAGACAATCATTCCTCAAAGGAATTGTGTGTGGCAACCATCGTTTCCCAATATACTGCAGGCTAATGTAATCCCACAGAGCTGTAACCAGCAACAACAACAGAGTTTTGCTTGGAAGTCACCCTAGAACACCTGCTGAAAGAGCCATGGTCCCTGTGCATAATGTTTTTCAGATTCTTGGGTCCAAATTTAGTGGAGAAACTGTAACTTTCATTTAGATGACAAACAGGATTAAAAAACACAGACCAGCTTTTCAGTATACAGACCTTTACATCTGTTTGTTTCAGTAGAATTTAAACTTAAACATTAATTTTCATGTGAAAATTATAATCTGGCAGCTGAGGGGCATCTTCTGTCTGTTTATCTGCCCAAACTGACCTTAGGATTCTTCGTTGTTTTTTAAAAGTTAATGGCAATGCCACCTGCCAGAACAGTGATGCAAATCATAAAGAAGCATTACATGGCTTGGTCCCTAAAGGACCTGCAGCGCTGCTTTACCTAAATCTGGCATCACACACCAAAGAACTTTCCATACAGAACTGAAATTAAGCAAGGAAGTACTGTTGATGTCCTCAGCTGTTACACTTAAAACATTTTTCTTCTCCAAACTTGGTGCATCTTCGTATTTGTGATCTTAAATTTCATAATCTTAGAGGGAGTTGGCTGTCACTTGAAAACAGGAATCTTCCAAGAAAAAAAAGAAAAGCCAGGCATTCAGAAACACTCAGTAGCTTAGTAAACCAAATGTCCTTCTTCTCTGAGTCAGTAACAGCTGACATTCTCTGGAGTTTGGATGACTTTCCTTTGGAAATAACCTTTAAGAAATACAAACCCACCCCGATATCTCTCTGAAGCTCTGCCAGCTTGTGATTGCTGACTGCTGGGGTTTTCCCATCAGAATTGTGCCTGGCTGGCCACATTCTCCTTTATTATTATTACCATCCTAAATTTCAAAAATTATCCTGCTTTTTTTTTGTGGCATACTGTATACTGACAGGCTACTATTTATTCATAGACACATTTGAGCGGTATTATTTTACAACACTGTAAATTGCAGTCAATTTTTATTGAAATTATTTTGGAGGGGAAATTTTTGGTAAATAAATGTCATTAGTTATTTATAAATGAAAGATTTAGTTGCCTGTCTTGCTTGTATGATTCTCATGGAAGTGTAGAATATATTTCAGACAGTTTTCCTATAAAGAATCTCTTTTCAGTTTCTTAAACAGTGTTAGAGTTAAAACATTTTAGGAAGTAACTTCTCTAGTGATACAGCACAAATTCTTATAATTAAGCATTTTAAAATTTAAAGGTTGTTATTTAAGTTTCTTTTAATTTTTTGGCTGAAAGCTTTGTTTTTCTTGTGTTTGCCTATTTTTAGGGGAGTTTGTGGGGGAAATGAAAGTATGGTAGGAAAGCCTTTGTCTAAATAAAGAAACCAAACCCAAATCTCCTTCCCCCTCTTTCTCCTCTTGTGCACTGGCCTTAGATTCTAGAAATTCTAAATTCTGATTTTGCTGCTGGTTCATTTAAATATCTACTTTTTAAAAAAAATCTAAAAATAACGTGTCCAACAATTGTAATTCAATGGTATATTTTGGCTGTGGAGAGATCTGAAGACTCAACTGCAAAAAATATTTTCTTCTGCAGAATCCTTGTTGCCAGATGATTATATAGTTCCCCTTGACTGGAAAGTTTCAAAGATGATCTATTTACTGTGGAAGACCTCTGTGGAGGTATGAATTTTAGGGGATTTTGGAAGGCTTTCCAACATTTCAGGTGCAAAGGGGAATTCTTCAGTACTTGGTTAGTAAATTTGCTTTAATATCCACAATGAGGAGATGGATGTTTTCTGTCCTCCTCTGAATATTTCTAGAACCAGCTCATTGCCATGGTAGGATTCAGGTTTTGAAAGATCAACTTAAAAAAATTTTGATACCTGTGTCTTGACCTGGCCTGTGTTCATTAAGTGCAAGCTACCATCATTCAGATGTTTTCCTTCTTATAGTTTTCTCTCATCATCTGAGCAAAGCTCATCCTCCATGACCTCTGCTAGAGGTGCAGCATAGAAGTTATTCTGCATGACTGTAGGCAAATTAATTCTCTTTGTCTAGTTGGAAAGGGTTAACTTACAAATTACTTTTTTCCTTGACTGGTAGTGGAAATCAGGAAAATCCTGTAAATACAATTAAGTAGTAATTATAAAATAGAGCGTGGACTTTCTTGCCCAAAATAACAAAATCTCTTGTCACATACTTTGTTTTTGCTGGACTATTGTTCCCTATTTTAGGAAAAACAGAAAACAAACGGATTGCAGAATGGAGATGGCTTAACTGGTAAGTCTATTCTGTGATACAAAAACTGTATAAAATTCTTCTTATCAAACGGTTTGTCATCACCAAGGAGTGATAACACTCCTCTTTGTGCAAAAGCACTAGGATGTGATAAATGAATCTGTGCTGCCATTGATTGTGTACATGGTATGACATAGCTGTGGTTGCTGTGAATCATTACTTCACATTTCCTGATCCAAGTGCTAAAATTGCCTTATAAAATTTCCCATATGGAATTATTCCAGTAATTAGTGCAAGTTTATCCATTCCAGATCAAAATGATGTTTAGCATGACGTAGTCATTCTTGAGACTTTACTTCCCTGAAAGGTTGAGTATCTTCAAGTTAATTAAACTTCATTATCACTAAAAATTGGCAGCATAATAATAGAATCATGGAATTATTTAGGTTGGAAAAGCCCTGTAAGATCATTGAGTCCAACCATTAGCCCAGCACTTCCCAAGTCCACCAATAAACCATGTCCCCAAGTGCCACATCTACCTGGTTTTTGAACACTTTCAGAGATGATGATTTCACAGCTTCCCTGGGCAGCCTGTTCCAATGCCCAGCCACCCTTTCAGTGAAGAAATTTTTCCTAAGAACCAATCTAAACCTCCCCAGTGCAACTTGAGGCCATTTCCTCTTGTCCTGTCACTGCTTGCCTGGGAGAAAGGACCAACCTCCACCTGGCTACACCCTCTTTTTAGGCTGTTGTAGAGGGCAATAAGATCCCCCCATAGCCTCTTTTCTCCAGGCTAAACATTCCCAACTTCCTCAGCTGCCCCTCATCAGACTTGTGCTCCAGACCCTTCCCCAGCTCTGCTGCCCTTCTCTGGACATGCTCCAGCACCTCAGTGTCCTTCTTGTAGTGAGGGGCCCAGAACTGGACACAGAACTTGAGGTGTGGCCTCACCAGTGCCGAGTACAGGGAGACAATCACTGCCCTGGTCCTGCTGGCCACACTATTGCTGCTACAGGCCAGGATGCCACTGGCCTTCTCAGCCACCCAGCACAGCTGGATCATGTTCAGCTGCTGTCAAACAGCACCTGAGATCACACACCTGAGCAGTAAGAGATATCGGGGTTCATGTGAGGCTCTGGACTTCTGCGCGCATTAATTCCTGCAGTGTGGAGTTTATGGGATAAGGTTGCTCATTGTCTTTTTCCATGATTTCCATTTAATGCAGTACAATTTCACAGGTTCCATAACAAGTTTAAAAATAAACAATAGTAGTTCCCTGAAAGCTGGTAGAATTTTCTGTCTAAAATAGAAGAGAAATTTACCTGTTTTAAAAGAAAGGCTGCTTTTGGAGAGGCAGCGTAAGAGTGGGAATAGACACACACATGCATGGGTGTCGTCTCTCACTCCCCAACCCCTATGAGAGACAAAACTGACACAACAGAAATTACAGACCATGTAAGGTAATTTCAGGTGTCTTTGGCTGCAGTTTGTAATTCCTTTATTTTTTAGGTGATATTATTAGTCTTGAAGATCTAAATAAAAATCACCAAGAGAATCAAGACTCTTCTGAAACACTATCAGACATGGAGCTGTGTCAAGATGTGATAGAGGAGAACGTCATAACCTGCTCTGGCACTGGCTGTCTGGATGCTGCATTTCATCAGTCATGACTGACTGTCTTAAATTCTGCATGAACAAACAGGTAATCAGTCACCTTGTGAATGTTTCACTCTTTTATTATATTTGACCAAATATCTAAAGAACATTGTTATAATTTTTAAGGTGCATTTGGTATCCCCCAACTTACTTGGGTTTTAATTGAGTTAGGGTTGAGGGTTGTTCGGATTTTGTTTTTTTCAAGCCTGAATGGGGAAAAGAGAAGGCAGTATTTTGTTGTTAAAGCCATATGATTTTTTTTTTCCCTCTGAAATCTAAAACATGCGTGGTGAAGTGAAAGCAGCAGGGTAAGATGCCTAAGAACTGGACTTTATTCCCAGTTTGGTTGCTGTGGCAATCTGTTGTGAGTCATCACAGTCCTACTTTCCTTGTCTTTTCACCATGGAGAGTAATCCTGGCTCCATTAAGGGTCTAATTATGAAGAGAACTCTATGAGTAATAAAGCAGTATTTCACCAAGTTATGAAAAAGTGACAGTTCTTCTTTTCAGCGGAGAAACAGTAGCAGGAAGTCACAGTAAGACTCCATATATTGAAGCGTTAAGTTTTCATTAATGTCTTCATTTGGTGTGACAAAGTGTGCTACTGAGTATTAGAAAGTACATTATTGTGTTCCTGCTTGTCTCATGAATTTTTGAACGCTTTGGTAACTTGGCAAAGTTTCTTTGGTTTGTTTATGAGAGAAATTCTGGGAAAATTGTGATAAGAAGGCAGGATTGTGGGTTCCAGCAGGAAAATGCTAGCTTAACTTCTCTGTCATTTGCCATCAGTTGTTCTTTCCAAAATGGAAAATGGATTAATCTGTAACTTTTAAACAAATAAACTGAGGTACGTGGTAACAGAATAACTCGCACCATGAGCAAACTGAGCCAGAAAAAGATTCCTTATCCTGAGGCTTAAATTATTCCCATCCAGACATCACAGAACTGCTGGAATACCATCCACATGGGGTCTGGTCAGGGGATCTTTGTCACCTGGTGCCCTGTGCCTGACCTGAGCATGAGTCGATACCTGGAGCAGGAGTCAAGGAGGTGGATGTGCACTGTGTTGGGACTGTTAGAAACACGGAAGTTTTCGCAGTGGAGGTTCGTGTCAGAGGGGAAGTAGTTGAATAGTTTGGGTTGGAATTGAAACCTCTTGAATGGGGTTTGATTTGATTATATGTCATTGATGACAAAAATGACATTGCAGGCCATTTGCTGATTAGCTGGTTCCAGCTACTGATGTAGGAAGATGAGGGAGATCTCTGTGAGCCACTAGCCCAGAGAGCACTGGTCTCGCAGGGTGCTCTCAGCACAGATCATTGATAACAGCAAGAGCATCAGGTAGCAGTATTTTCCCCTTATATAATCAAATACTACAATATTTGGTAAGCAAATAAAAAATATTTTCATGCAATACTTAGGCTTACACCTGCTACCAATTTTTAGATGCTACTTGTACGAACACTCTAGAGGCAGGATTTTGGCTTATGGTCCTGACTGGATGTCTGTGTGGGTTTGTATCCTAAGCTATTATCCAGAAATGTCCAGGTCATTGATTAAATGTTTATATGCTAAAGAAACAGATGTGAAGACCTTTGTTATCTTCCCAGGAGAAAATTGTGAAACATGAAACATTTTTCTTCCCTTTTGTCCTTCAAGAAAAGAAAGACACATGCTAGCAGATTATCCTGCCTTATTGTCTGTACCTTTATTTGCTTGCTGAATCCAACAAGTTGTTTTTCCCCGTCAGATTTAATCCCTTTGTCTGTCTGCTCTGCTACTCCCAAAATTGTTTCAGTCTTCACCTCCTGCTTGTTGCAAGTGCAACAGAAGTGACCCAGAGCCCTGTGTGTTGTGACCCAGCCACTGTCTGCTGCCAGGAAAACCCAGTTTGTTATGTTGTGTTGCAGTCTAATGCTCTGTGTCAGCTTGTGTTATTTCTATGGAATATAGAATGAGAGCAATGCAGACTTTGCCATCAAAGAAGTCTCCCCATCAGTGTTTGCTTTATAAAAAGGTCTTGCACTGTCTCTGCAGGGCTTGGTCAAGATCTATGCTGGAATGGGGTGATACAGCTGGAGTTTTATGTTGGGAGGAGGAGGGAAGTTAATCAGGGGTTAACTGGGGTTTTTGTTTTGCTTTGTTTTACTTTAGCATCTGAAATGAGTCAGGGAAAGTCCTGAAGGCTGTTGGAGGGAGAGGATGAGACACCAGAGGTCAGATGGGTTTAGGCTGCTCTGGAGATGTGATCTGCCACCTCAGACCAGGCTGATGCAATGGATCGCTGCTGCCCGAAGTGTGAAGTGCCCTTCCTCCCTGCCCTGCTCCAGATAGCACCTCCAGCACTTGCTGGCTGACATGAAGGTTATCATTTAACTCACTAACCCCACAGCAAACAAATCGATACTTTTCTGCTGGACTGAGGAATTTAGATAAGCTGCTGTAAGGTCTGGCTCGGTGCCAAGGCTGGAGCGAGGGAGCAGATGAGGTCGTGCTGCTGTAGATACGAGGAGAGGATGTGTGCAGGGCATCCTGTCTGGGCAGCAGTCAGCTCTGATATCAGGGGCCATGTATTCTGCAACCAAACCTTCAGGTGGAGGACTCTCTTAAGCTTTTAGAAATGCAGGATGTTAAAAGAATTACACCAAGAAAAGTATGTGCAAAGGAAAAAGCATGTCTTAGGGTTTTCAATCGGCTCGTGCTCACTGTCAGGCACAGGATACTGGGTAATGCAGACCGCACGTGGGTATTCCAGTGCTCCTCTGAAGTCTGCATGTAGGCATTGTAAAAGACAGGTGAGTTTTTCTGATCGATAGTGCCCCTGGCTTTGAGGGATAAGGTTGTCTTGCCTCACCACAAAATAATTCTCCTCTGGTTGCTGATTAAGGCAGACTTGCCAAGAATGATGTCCCAGAGTGGTTGCAAAACTGCTCAAGTGAACAACTGTAAATGTTGAAATGGATTTGATTCCTTCAAATGTCGGGGGGAAATAAAAAACTAAGAAAATTGAGACATTCCAACTGAAACCTTTTAAAATCATAGGAAATCAAGGGAGAGCTAATACAGTCACTTTGGTCCCTTTAGGTTGGAAAGCAAACTGAGCATTACTGGCTAAGTGCAACTTAATTTGTTAGCCAGATGATCATGCTTCTGTATTCATGTTATGTAAGGGTGTTTTTATTCCAGTGGGAAGGTGAACAGTGATGCTGTTCCTCTGTGAAAACACAGGGTTAATCTCGAGTTTTTGTGAGAGCTCCTTATTGCAGCATTGGCAGCACATCAGTATTTGTTCTGGAGATTAAGCAAGAGTTCCCGGTTTGAGAAATGTCAAGATCAGTGAAAACAGCATTATTTTGGTGCCTAGAAGTTCTCCTTAGACCAGGACTCACAAGTACCAGGTGCAATACAAATGTGTTAGTTTAAGCATTTATCTGCACGACCACTTCAAAGCAGAAGCTGGTATGTTTCTTTCTGAAGTGCAGCAGTCAGTAACTCCCTCCAGGAACATTTCTTCCACAACAGCCTGGAAGGGTGTGGTTTTGATGGGACAAATCTCTTGATGCCCTGTGTTATCGCTCCTCCTTTGCCTGGCTGTGCTATTCCCAGCACTTGCCTTTGCTGGCTGTGATGCTTCTGAGTGAGGCAGTTCAGCTCTAACATCTAATGCAAGAAGATATCCAAAAGGTTTTTGGTCTGGACTATGGAACTGAAACATAGAGCCCTATGAGCCCATGAGATCAGCAGGACATGGGCAAAATAGCAGGAATGTACAGCTGGGACAGGCAGGACTGTTTTTTGGCTAACATGAAAAGAGTAATCTGAAAGATACAAAGCAGACTAAAGCAGTATTCCAGTATTGCCACAGAAAATATCATCCCAAGGTCAAACCTCTTCCACTTGCTACTTTGATACACAGATAATAGGGAAAAAAAACTTACCTGTCATTTGACATTTAACCACTAATATTAAAAAAAAATGAAGCATGAAAAAGTGTACAGAATTGTGACCAGAAAATATCACCTGCCTTTTACAGTGCTGACCAGGAAAACCTGGCCCAGAAAATCACTCAAGCAGAGAGTCTAATTACCTGGGGGAATAAGAGCTGCCCACAGCAGTGTTTCTGGAGTTCTCAGGAAAGAGCAGCCATTGGGTTGTGCAGGTGCCTCACACAAACTGTGTAACATGAAAGCCTGTGAGGTCCTGAGTGCATGTAAGAGGGGAAACAATTCACATTGTAACAAAAAAAATTCAGCTGTACTGTGGTGGTATTGGTTGAACAGCTGTTCATTATATAGGGTTTGTGATGTGCAAAAAAAATCCACTGTGTTACTCTTCTCCTTATTTTTCAGCTTTGAGATGGTAAGGTCCTTACTGCCTCTAGTTTTGACATCCAAGTTCTTATCTTCCTTTTCCACTCTCCTTGCATTTCTTTGTTTTTCCTTTGCTTTTCATTGTCTGCTTCCTCTCCATTCTTTTTAACTTTTTAAAGAAATAACCAACAGCTGAATATTAGAGACTTTAAAAAACATTGGACAGGTGAACTCTTCTCGGTCTGAGGGTTGGATTTACAGCTGTTAAGTCTTTTTTGCAGCCTGTGCTGTTGTAGAACTTCAGCAGAACCTCTTCTTTTTTTATTTCAGAAACTTCTCGCTTTGATTCCACCATGGAAGGACTTCAGTTGGCCACCAAGGATTTTAAATGTGAGGGATAATCTGGAAGAAAGAAACTACTGTAGATTTTTTGGTGTACATCTTTGGCCACCTCCCCCCAACACTGCCCCTTGATATCAATCTCTCTGTCCATGTAATAATGATCAAAATTGAGATAACTTTGTGTATGGCAAAAGGTCATTTTCTGAAGCCATTTGGGATTTACACTTTCTCAGTACATCCTCAAGTGTGGTATAAAGAGATTGAGAGTGGAGACCAGAGGCATCTGTCACCCTGGGGCGTGAGCTTCAGGCTCTGGTATTTAATTCACTTGTATCAGGATCCAGGATGTCGCCAGAGGAGCAGGCGGTGATGCTCACCTGAGGGAAATGTGCTTGTTACGTGCATCAGCCTGCTTCTGCCTTCACCCTCAGTCATAAGTGCACTCAGTCCCTTTACAACCTCAAATGGTAAAAACCTTCATCTGTCATTCCTATTCACTCATCCAGGGGTACACAACTTCCCTTCTTTTCTCCTGAAACCAGGCTTTATGCATGCCTTCAGCTGGACTCATTTGGGAATTTGGGACTACAAAAACAAGAACATTTCACTATAGAACTGATTCAAACACACTGGAGGAAGGATGTGTATGGTTTCTGGTAGATTGAGAAGATGTTTAACTAGCACTGGTAACCAGTGATTGGATGTTCCTGTTGGTGGTGTTGGAAATATTTATGTATGTAGAGAGAGCTAAATTATAATTAATTATAGAAAGCAACCTCTGTCAATTATGAGGCATGCATAAGGCTGGACATTTCCTTGTAGGGAGAGGGAGTGGCAGAAAAGGCAGCTGTCACCTCACTTAACAATGACAAGTGTGACAAAAGATTGAGGAGAAGCAGGAAACTTAGGTTGTGTCTACTTGTCAGAAATAATATTTCCCACTTGTGCAGCCTGCAGATCCAGAATACTTCTCCATTTATTCTTTCATCTCCTCTTCCTCACCTTTCCCTGCATGTGTTTATACATCAGCTGAAGAGCCAGGACCTGAGTGAGCTTGTGCTGAAGCTCCACCATGCTTGAATTTGCCGTGTCTCCACTTTCTACTTAAATACTACATCTACATGTAAGCAGTTAACAACGTATGTATTTCTAAATTAATGTTGTACCACTGGTGAAATTTTCTGGCTGCACTGTTTGAATGCATCTCCCGTGTACATGTGTGTGTTCTCCTTGGCTGGAAATGTCCTGCTCTCCTACCAGCAGAACATTATACAAAATGTAAAAGGGAGGAGGAAGGGAGTTCATACCAGCCATAACCACAGCTTCAGACTTCTGTGTTGTACCATTGGCAGCAGACAGCTTAGTTTGGTTTCAGGAAAGTGTCACTCAAGGATTAATACTGTCTTCCTACTTCTATTTATTGAGCGAGAAATCTGAATGCCTATATTTTCTCTTACTGAATCCTGGCCTTCCAGAATGCTTGAAATAAAAATAGTTTTCGAAATCTTACAGTACTCTTGTATGGGCAAATCATGTTTCATCTCTTAGTAGAGTGTTGCCAATTTAAGTTTACTTTAACCCCCTCTCCCTAATATCTATGAATTTCAAATTTTATGTCTCTTCTTTCCTGCCACATTTTCCCCACTTGCTTCAGCTAGTGTTGGTGTGCCACGTCCCTGGGGAGCTAAACTTTCTCCCTGGGCATGAACACTCTCTTCAGCACTATTTGCAACCTCAGAACCTAAAACTCCAGCATTGAGGTTTGGTGGTGGTGTGTCCCTGGGGCATACGTGGGGCTGGCTCCTGACCAAGCTGGGCATGATGCTGTGTGTAGCTCTGAGAGGGAGGGTGTGATACCACTTTAACTATTTTTGGAAAACTAGTCTTATGGAAAACTATTATTTCTTTGGCTTCTTTGGTGATCAAGTTAATGGAAATCAGGTTTTCTTTAGAAGAGATAAATCTTGTTAAACTTCCTTTACTTTCTCTTATGATAATATATTTGAAAAAAAAAAATCGGTTGATGTAGTGAGTGTAATGCAGGGGGTCATTTGTTCCTTGCTGGGCGCTTCTTTATCTACATCCCCTTGGCATCCTTGTTGCTTCTGTGGTTGAACAGGACTCCGATAGCTCGTTGTTAGGGAGGGGCTGGGAGGAGAAGAAGAAAAAGTCTCCGTGCATACCCGGTGTCCTGTAGCCAGCCCCACTTCTCTTTCGGGCTTTGATGATTCATTCCCTTTCGGGCCTGCCCTGTAGCTCGCAATAGAGGGAGGCAGTACATGGGACTGAACGCTGCCAGCTCTGGCTTGTGTTCTCCTGCCTTTGAGAATTTGGGGAATAATCCTGATTTTAAATAATTGGAGATGGTATCTTGGGCCAAAGTTCCGGGTCTGCAGCGAGTGCTGAGCTGAGCGCTTGGGCTGTGCAGCCGCAGATGCCCGTCCTTGCCCGTGTCTCTGCTCCGGCAGCTTTCGGTTTCGCGGGGCAAAGCCTCGGCCGCCGGGGCCATGGAGGGACGCGCGCTCCCGCCCGGCCCCGCCCGCGGGGGCCGAGGGACGCGGGGCCGGGGTCGGGCCGGGGGCCGGGGCCGGGCTGCGGGGCGGCTGCCCCGGGCCCCCCATGCCGGGCCGGCCCCGACCCCGCGCTCCGCCGGGCCCGGGGCCGCGGCTCCGGCTGTGGACGAGCGGCTGCTCCAGGCCCTGGGGGGACTGAGCCTGGGGCCCCCGCGGGGCGGCGGCGGCGGCGGGAGGCTGGTGCTGCTGCGGGGGCTGCCGGGCTCCGGCAAGAGCACGCTGGCCAGGTAAGCGTGTCCCGGCCCCCGGCTCCGGGGCAGGAGGGGCGGCCGGGCAGCGCTTCGGGAGCCCGTGTGCCCGCCCGGCACTCGCTGCAGACCCGCCAAGGCGGCGGGGGCACCGGAACAGGGCTCGGCTGCGGGTCGGGGGGAAGCGGGAGCCTCGCGGGAGCCTTGGCTGATCGCAGCCGCCGGGAACCCCCCGGCTCCAGGCCCGCTCCAGGCTGCGCTGTCCCGGGCACCTGTGGCCGTGTCTGGGTGTCCTGCCCGTGGGACTGTGCGAGCTCCTGTCCCAAACGAGCGGTACATCCAGGGATGCTTCTGGTGAGATGGACTGATCACCCCGACCGAGGCAGTACTTGTTCCTTTTCTCAAACGCGCCAGATTGGTGCTGGTTTTTTTGGGGTTTTTTTCTGTTGTTGTTGTTGTTTTGGGTTTTTTTGTTGGTTGGTTTTGTTTTGTTTGGTTGGGGTTTTTCGTGTGTTTTGGGGTTTTTTTTTTTGGTTAATGATAAATACGGTAAAGCACTTCCTCTCTCTGACTGAAAATTGACAGCTCTGACTTCTGTTTCCATGATGTCCTGCACTCCTGGTCAGAGCCTTAGGAGTGTATAAAATGGGCAGAGAAGACCACTCCACTCTCCAACAGCTCAAAGAATGATTGTAAGTAGGTGGAAAAACACAGTGGGGAGTGCTGGGAAGCAGCACTGCAGTCAGTGTGACCATGCAGCCGTAGTTTAGTATCACAAAATTTCTCAGTCTGGTGTCACGCAGCTCCCAGTGCCACCCACTCTCTATCAAAAAGAGGAACATTCCCTGTCTTCTTACTCTGCTGGGCTGAGGAACCCATGCTGGGATCATGGGCTGCCACAGGAAGGGCTCTGCTGTGAGAGGTGGCAGCACGAAGCTCTGTGATACACTGGGTTCATCTACGGTATCCTCTTCTCAGTATAACACTTCCCTGTCCCACTGGGCCTTCTGCCTCACTGCACTTTGGCAAACGAAGTTCATTTTTGAATTGCCAAATCCTGTGTCTTGCTCACACCCAAAATAGACATCTCTCCCTTAAGAAGTCGTGTAAGTGTGGGCCTGCTCCTTCAGGGGGATTTGGGTCTTCTCATGGCGTAGTAAGGACATAAAGGTGTGGGGGCATATTCTCAGGCAGTGCAAGTTACTGACTCACCTGTACTTTTTAGGTCAAAACACAAGGTTAATTTCAAAACACAAGGTTAATTATTAAAGACATATTTACAAAATCAGTTGTAAGTATTGTTGTAGAAGTCCCCTCTGAGATGAATGTTTGAGTATCTTACTCTGTTTCTAGCCCCTGTTAATCGAATCATTGTGTTTAGCTGTTCAGCAGCACACAGATCAAAAGGCAGCATTTAGTACCTCTCCTTAACCCTGTCCAGATTGTGGAAGGACTGTACCAACAGAATTCTTTTGCTCTCTTCACACTGCATACCTTTTGGTGTTGGTAAATGCAATGTGCTGTGCAGGGCAAAGTTTGCAAAAAATGACTGGAAGAAATCTCAGTGCAAGATCCTACTGGAGGAGGAAGGTGGTTGTTTATTTGCAAAAGCACTCTGTAAACTCATTTTATAATTTATTTTCTCAGATTTTATTCACTCTCAATATCACAGCTAAATACTTGCAAGCATCAAGATGCATGTGCACAGGTGGTCTGCCTGAAGTCAGAGCAGACAAGGACTGTCAGCTGTCCCATCCCCGCTTTCTCTGCTGGGTTGCTCTCAGTTGGTGGTGACAGGGTGGGTTTTGGTCAGGTCTGCTGTGCCATCTCCAGCCAGCAGCTTCTATGCTGCCATCTTTTTGCCTGTGAATTCTGCTTACTTGGTGCTCTATGAATCTTAGGTGTTTCTTTTTTCCCCCCATTATATTCATTTTCCCATTTTGGGTGTCTTTTCATCCTCTGCCCCTCTTGGAACCAGGGAAAGGAGGCAGGTGTGGAGAGGCTGGTGTGACCTGCTGGTTTTCCAGTGGGAAGTCACTGGTGCTGGGCCTCAGCTGAGTGCTGGCCTTGTGGGAGTATAAAGAGCACCTCTCTCAGTTTTATTGCTGTTAATGATCTTGGCTGTCAGTGGGTACCATTGTTTTAGCCTTTGCTCTGTTCTTTCTTCTGGTGCTTTCACACACACCTGCATTCATTCATTCTGCGTATCACCAGTATTTCTGTATTTCTGTCACAACCTCTACATCTTTACAGCGCTCATAAGTCACAAACCATGAATGTTATCACTGGTGATACTGCAACCCAGTGATAAGTCCAGCCAAAAGGCCCCTTTTCCATTCGTCACACAACCCTAGGAACAACCTTGAGTCCATGGCTTGTTTCCCTGACCTTTCAGTGTCACCCAGCAGAGTTTGGATACAGCTTTGTAAGCTTTAGTTACGGCATTTTCATTAAAATGATTTCCTCATCCTGGTTGCTCCCAGCTCACAGCAGCCCGACATTGGCATGGATCAGTTCAGGTCTGGTTTTTGGTTTCTGGTAAAGACAGTGAAGGAGCCACTTGTGATACATTGAGTAGTCAAGCCAGGACGAGGAGTTGGTCTGATCACCACCAAGCTTCAAACCTTGCCAATGGCTTCACTGTTAAGGATGTGCTTCCCTGAACCATGTATTTTAGGTGGCTCCAGCCACCTCTCTTGAACCAAATAAATCAAATATCACTGAAGTGCGAAGGAGAGGGGGAAGCTGGGAGTTACATCTCCAATAGCTTCTGTCTGGTGTGTTGGACATGCTCCTCCTGAACACATTGTCCTTGACTTCACAGTGCAGGTTTTGTGATCACACTGAGAAAACTGCTAAGAAAAAGGTTATCTGAGGTGTAGTAGCAGATGTACTTCCAAAAACGCCTCCAGAATTAAAGTGAGCCATGTACAAGCTCATACCTGCTTCCCCAGCAAACTGTGTTGCACAGTGGCTGCATTTCCAGCTCTTCTACAACACATTGCTGTGCTGCACAGCTCAGCTTACACCTAACGCTTCATCTAGCAGTTTAACTCAAGCACTATAGGCTAGGCATGGTCAAACTTGTAACTTTTCAGCCACAGCTGTTGATTTATTGCTCAAAATGAGCTCCTCCTTGTACTCCCTTGTAAAGCACAGAGAGAGTAATCTTTCAGAACAGGAGGGGAAAATTGTGCCAAACAGTGATGCCTCAGTGCCAGTGCAATCTGTGTCTTCTCCAGTTCTCTCTGCTGCTGTTGCCTGGTTCATCCCAGCACCTCCAGTCCTGGGCCAGCTGTTACCTGTGTTACCAGCACGCGATCCCACTGCAGAACTGCAGCTCTGACGGGCTCACGGACTTCAGCTCTGCAGCTGTTGCCTCCAGGCAGCGTTGCACTGTAAACATTTACCTTTGCACGAAACCACTTCAGGTGAGTCTCCTGAGTGTGCTGATCAAGTACGACACGGGCCTGGTGCTTTACAAAGCAGAGCCGTGGCTGGACCCCCCGTGGGTGAGACACAAAGGCCCGGCTGTGCTCTGCTCGGCCAGGCAAAGTCCTCGGGGCACCAGGAGTTGTTCAAACACAATAGACAGTGGATCGTGCTGGGCATGTGCTCCAGGTCTCACAGTCCTGCTTTCCTACTGAAACAAAAGGCTTTTGGACACCTTTTAAATGCCACAGAACACTTAATGTTGGGAAGAGTGGCCAGAGCAAGTGGTTGCATGTGGTGCCGGTACATACATGTTCTGGTCTCTGATGTACCATTCTGTGGCCTTCTGAGCACTGGAAATGTTTCTTCCAATCTGCTATCAGAAGTTAATTTATTTTCAAGTTTTCTGATGGAAAAGCATGACAACCTATGGATACAAAATGTGTTATGCTCTACCCTTTGCTAAAGAAAGGTTTGCTGCTGTTTCAGGAACTACAAAGGATAAGAAAGTAAGAAGAGAATGGAGGGTGTTTCCTCTGCTTACAATAAATGTCCTCAAACCCTTTTCACCCTTCTACAAGGTGAAGGAGGTACTGTATCCACTGCAAGATGGAGAGATGTAGCACTGTGCAATACATGTCCAAAGCAAATTAATACTGAACCTTTGACAGATGCTGCCTGTCACAGTGCAGTGCTTCCAGCTCAGTAGCTTCTTTAAAAAATGCAAACATAGCTCCTATGTGTCCTTTGAACTTGCAAAGAGATTGCATTTTTCTTTTCCTCCTTAGCAAGCTTTACACTTACTGTTCTAACAGCAGTGGGTAATTTTCTTTTTACGGGCCTGTTCAAGATTTATTCATAAATAACAGTGGTCACAAGCCCTCCCATTTTGCATAGCTGGTGTATATTTCTCTAAAATACAGGCATTTAATTGCATTAAGAGCCTGATGTGATTATGCAGGACCTTTCTTCTAAACCCACTTGAGGTCTTGTGAAGATTGTGGAAGGCTCGTTTCATTATGAACACACTAAAGGGTTCTAGGTGCCCTTTGGAATGATAAGGGATAGAAAAACAGGAGTTTTGTGGGCAACAGGGAAGAAATTACAGAAAACAGATGTAAACTTCAGTGACAGTTTGGTTATTTTGGAAAGCTGAAAGTTTAAACCAGCAAAACAAGCAGAAGGTAAAACATCTTTTTCCCACTTCATGTTTTCTTATGTTGCTGTCGGCAGGAGCTCATTTGGTATGAATATAGCAAATGTGACAGTAATTCATAGCTCTCAGCACGTTTTGTCCCATATTTTTCCTCCTTTGAAACACAAGTTTTATCTACTTTAAGTATTGATATGAGGACAGTAGACTGAGCTTACAGATATTCACCCACAGTTTAGATTGCTTAAGGGTTATACCAAAGCTCTCAAGTGAGGGTGCATACATGTGTTGAAAATTCGGTAAGGTATGTGCTAAGAAAATGGATTTTAAAATTTGCACTGGTTGAGAACATTTTTAAAAGAAATACTGAGCAAAAAAATAATAGTCTTGAGATCTTTCAGTAACGTGTACAATTTTATGTGCCTATTACTCGCTAAAGGGACAGCAAATATTTTAGCAGTCAGTTTTTTAGAGAAGAAATTGCAATGGGTAAAGCGGTAGGAAAGGTGAGGTGCTGAATCATAGTGAGACTGAATATATCAGGTTATCAGCACAGCAGTAACCAGATAAGCATTAGGTGTTGCCGTGCTTTTCATGATAAGAATTTTTTGCCTAAGACCAAAATTAAAGCAACAAAATTTTACTGTTTGCTAACAGCTTGAAACATGACTTTTCTTAAATCCTTTTGCCCAGCAGTAATTTTGTGAATAAAACATCCCTTTGGGGCTAGAAGACAAGGACAGGTAGGTGCTGAATGGTGCATGGCAGGGGGTACAGCCCGGTCCTGGCTCGGCCAGCAGCGAGTCGCTGCTCGCTGGGGTGGATCCTACCACAAAATAGTATTTATTAATCAGCAGATGGTAGAAGTTACAGTGGAGACAGAGCAAAGTCAGAAGCTGACCTTTATTCAGCTAAATGCATCCTGCAGTCCTAGTGAAGAGCTGCTGCTTGCAGGCAGATTAGGGTACTACTGGTAAGTAAATGGTTGGGACAGAGCTGGATGACAGAATTAAGGTTTTTCTGTCTGTGTGCCTGTTCTTCTGCTGGTAACCTGGAGGCACCTTTTCCCTTGCTGTTGCCCACGTAGATAAGACACTGAGAAGTGGTTGTTTTGCAGCTTGTGGGGATGGAAGAGAAACGATTTTTTAGGGAAGCTGAAATGAGTCACAGGGGCTGGAAATCACGTGTGGTGTGAGATAGCAGGGCAGCAGCATTCATGTCTGAGAGACACAGGGTTTCTTGACTGACCTTTCTTTCTTTTCCCAAGACATTTTGGGCCTTAGGGAGACAGAAAGAAGTGAGAGGATGCCATGGGCTCTCCCTGACTTCTTGCAGAGACTCCCTCCTCCCCCAACTATTCTCTGATTGAAAAAAAAAAGGATAATTCTGTCTATGTACACTAAAAATTCTGGATTATACACAAATGGGAACACAATCATACATTAAGATGTTTTTTGTGGTGTCTAAGGACTGGCAGAGGAATGCTTCATATTTAAATCTCCACACAAGGCAGCACTTCCTTCTACCTCCAAGATCCAGTGGCTGCCTGTGAGGCAGCTGGTCAGTGTCCAGCAGGACACATCTGCTCTCCATGGCATCCCCGGCCTGCAGGAGCACTGCTGGGGACACACATCCCCCAGTGTCAAGGGAAGTGGGATTGCCCAGTGCCACTCACCACAGCAGTCTGTTTTATGGATCTGCAAATTTGTTTATAAAATATTTTTTATAAACTCAGTTTTGTTTATAAAATCTGTTTAAAAGCTGAAGTTATACTCAAGTCTACAAGAGGAGGATTAAGTGAAACAGGGACAAGTGATAAGAACCATAAAATTGCATAAAATAACACAAAATATTGACTTATCACTCAGATACTTGTTTGCACATTAAAATTTTAAAAAAGTGCTATCTGCTTTATAGCCAAAAAAGCCCCCAAACCGAACTGATGGTTCTCTGGACCATCTTTACTAAATGACAAGTCCTTCCTCCTGGCTATCTTCAGAATTCTCTGTAGCAAAATTCCCATCATCAAATTGTCTTCTGACAGCAACTTCCATGCCTGGATAAGCAGGTTTGGGTTGCTGGTTTTTTTTGTGTCTTTACAATCCTACTTTCTCAGATAACTCAGAAGGAAAGCTGAATATATTAATAAGGTTAAAGACTCGGATGTTGGTAGTCCAGTGTAGATTTCTCTGCTGACTTAAAGAAATCAGAGCCATGCCTTCAAGCTCCATTCCTTTCCTCCTACGTGTCCATCTACTGATTGCAGTACTTTCAGATCCTTTACATTGGGATTTTTCAAATGAAGCACTGTTTGTATTTGCAGAGCACTCAAATGACTCATGATTTAATGGTCTCTATTAAAGGGTGTTACCATGTCCTAATCCTTCTTTCATCTTTTTATTTTTTCTGCAGACAGCTGAAACGTGACCACCCCAGTGCTGTAGTCCTTAGTACTGATGACTTCTTTGTGGAAAATGGTGTCTACATCTTTGAGCCTGACTTACTAGAGGATGCACACAAGTGGAACCAGAAAAGAGGTGACTGAACTCGATCCAAGGACTGTGCAGAATAGTTTTGCATTTCAGGCTGTCTTTAAACGTAGCCCCCAGAATAAAATATCTCAAGGTGGTGTCATATGCTGCAGTTCATGGGGTGTTGGCTAAAAAAATACATTTACCACTCCTGATTTGATTTCTTCTGACTCATAAAAGGGAAATTTGTAAATGAAAATATTTTGGAGGTTGGTTGATGTTATTTTAGAGAGGAGGCACTGCTGAATCTTGATACCCTACAGCCACCAGCCCAGCAGCTGCTCCCTGCAGTGTAGGCACCGCAGCCTTTGCCTGTAACTTCTTAGGTGTCTGTCCTGACCTGGAAGGGGGTGGCAAGGTAATGATAGACAAGAGGAAAACTTGCAAGCTGAGTTTTAAGTTTGAGAATTAAACAACCCAGGTCTCTACTCAATGTACCATGCTTTTGTGGCTGTGCTCTGAAGGAATTTGTAGCAATGGCGAGCATACTTTAAGATCATGTAATGGAGATCTCCTGCAAATAACAGTAATTTTTCGCTGTTGTATGTTTTATAAGAGCTTCAGGTCAGCCAGAGGCTGCACCATCTTTTCCAAGAGAGCTGCTGGGCGCTGATCTTGGTTCCCATTTGGGTGGTAGCTGCAAACCCAAGTCTGGGGAGGAACCAAGTGTGTGAGCAGTGGGCAAAGAAAGGACATTTTGGGGCTAGTAAGGCGTGGCTCAGTCTGTTATTTAATACATTTTATCTTTATTTAATGTGTTAAATTGCAGCACGCAAAGCAATGAAGAATGGGAAAAGCCCGGTTATTATTGATAATACCAACATCCATGCTTGGGAAATGAAGCCGTATGTGATGATGGTAGGGAAAGCTCCGGTTAATTGCTTTTATATGCTCAGCTCTGACATTTACAAGGTGATCTGACTGAAGAGGTTCTTTACATGGCTAAAAATATTTACTTCAGTTTTCCCATAGTTCTCTAATTATAGTTAAGGATGGTTATTGTGATGAAGTAGAGGCAGAGTGCCCATGTAGTTGTTGAGCTGGTCAGCTTTGTAACTCAGTGAAGGCAAAATGACTTGAAAAGATTAACAGCCTTTGAACCTGCCCTGCTACTTCTTGGTGATGAGGACATCATCCCCTTCCCCAGCAGTGACATGAATTGAACAGTTCCCAAACTATTTGTTGACAAATATATAAAGATATGACTTATAATTGTGGTTCATGACTTGTGACAAGTAGACCATGCAGAGTCTTTGAAGACGCATTGGTGTCTCTTGTCAGGAATTCTGGCACAGGGGGGCAATGCTTTTAGTGCAGTTTTATAATGTCACTTTTATGTCCTTCAGGCACGTGAAAATAGATATGAAGTTACATTCCAAGAACCAGACACACCCTGGAAGTTCAATGTTCAAGAACTGACAAGGTACATAGTTTTCTCTTTACTAGAGCAGACAGCTTCTCATTTTGTTGATGCGCTCTGAGAAGGTCAGCCTTCTTCCTCTTCATATACCCTAAAATGTAGCCTGGTAAATGACAACAGAAGGATTGTTGTGGAAAATTTCCATTACTCAGTACCTGGTCTGTAGTGAAGTCAGCCCCGAAAGAGCCTGAAGCGAGACAGTAGAAAAAGCAACAAGCCCTGAAGCATGTTTTTGTGCTGCAAGCTTGACAGGGCAGGAGCCCTGATTTTCATTCTGTATTTTGAGCAGCAGTCTCTTTTGTTTGGGCACAAACCCGAATCTAAGCACTCCAGACAATATTCAGACTTCTGTTCTTAAGAATCTAACCATAACAAATACTGTCCTGCTGCAGGGATGGTACATCAAGTGTGGTTAAGAAATGGGGTTCTAAAGGATCTTGGTAAAGATCTTAACACATGCATACAAAAGGAATGCAAAGAATGTATCAACTCTGCACAGTGTGGTACAATATAGAGGCAGCCAAACGTGGCTCTAAGAATGTTAGGTTGACCAGTGACCGCAGAGTGAAAAAATTCACGCAGGCTGACCTCCTCAGTAGCACCAGCCATTGGTAGGGCAGCACTGCAGGGGCACAATCTGATCATTGGTTGTAGGCAGAGTTACTCAGTAACTTGCAATTTGCTTTATTACATATTTGAAACAAATTGACTTTTCACAGCAGCATTGTAAAGCTATTTCATGTACACTCAGACTGGAGCAGGTCTGTGGCAAATGGTTCAGGGAGAGCTGCAGGTTTGTGTCCACAATGCTTCCACAGAGTGTGGGCTGCTGCAGGACCTTGTGCCCACCTCATAAGTTGGATGCTAGCACTGGCAGCCTGCAGTGTAACTCTCACTCCAATTCCACCATGGAAAAAACACTTTGAGCAGTGCACAATTTGCACAACAGGTTTTGAAAATATGGATGCAGGACAAACTTAGAGCCTAGGGCACAAGCTGTGCCTTAATAGCACTAAATGGCAAACCCAAAGATATTCGTGGTTTGCATACTCACGAACAGAAATTCCTGGTGGTCTTTGGAAAGACAATTGCCACTACGTTGTGGAGGGATCCTGGCTGTTGCTACTCTATCCAGAAAGTCCAGCATGTTTGAGCACTGTGTTCCCCTCCCTCTCAAACTTGTCATTTACAAGTGTGCCCTGGAGCCTGAGCCACATCACGTGTGATGTTGCCCTACTTGCACTCAAAGCCACAGCAGTTTTTGACCTCTATCCTTGCTGCTGTGTCTGGGCTAGCTGCAGCCTTTGGCTGCATTCCTCCCGCTGTACAAAAGCTCACCCTGAGGCCAACAAACTGTTAATGCTAAAACACAGCAATATTCGTATAAAATACCACACAGGTCTTCTACACAACTCTTTCATTTCGGACATTTGTCAACTTCCTATGTCCTGTCTGCCTCCCAAAAATAATGGTGTTACATTTTTCAGCAGTCACAATAATATTCCTAAAAATTAGGTGAAAGTGAACAATAATTTGAAAAAAAGGCCAGAAGGAAATCAGTGGAGGCCTGAACCATTATGCTGAACCTATCAGGAACCTTAGCAACTGAAGATAACCTCTCATAGACAGGCAGCTAAATATTTGTATTTTCTGTTACTGTTGACTCCACAGAAGAAATATTCATCATGTCCCTCGGGAAAAGATACAACGGATGAAAGAACAATACGAGCACAATGTTACCTTCCACAGTGTTCTCCGGTCTGAAAAACCAAGCAGATGAGGGAAGCTACAGTGGAGCAAGTGCAGCTCATGGCACGGGTCCCCATTCCACCCACCTTTCCGCCTTCCCAAGGAGGAGACCTGGCATGGCACGTATGAACAACGTGACATTTAACTGAAGATGTGCATTCCTTGATGTTTTAATTATCAGGGTAGAAGAGTCTCTAGTTTTACATTTTTTTTTCTAAACTGTTTTTTATTCTTGTTTTTCTACTACATTTCTAAATTACTTTTATTTCTTACAAATCTTTAAATGGCATTGGACTGTGATCTCACAGCTCTACATGACCAATGTAAGAGCGCTGTTCCCAGTACAAACTGTACTCCCTCTCATCCCTCTTCCTCCATGAAAATCCATCCAGGCATATGCTGAAATGTACTGGCTCTACCACATGCCACATTTTGGGTATTTTTTTCTGCATCAGTCTGACACTAACAATAAACATTCCTAACGTATTTCTTTCTTAAAGGCCATTGTGGCCAAGTCTTTCTCCACACAATTGGCATTTCTTGCCATTTTAATGCTTTACATCTGGCTGTATAAAGTTTTTGTATCTACCGTCTTGCCTACAGCATTATTGTAACTTTCAGAGGCAAAGTGACTGACGGCAAAAGTAGCTCAACAGAGCTGTTCCCTATCTCCACTGACTGGATTCATGCTGGTCTTACACATAAACAGCTTCTCCAGCCTGGAAGCAAAACACTTCAACACAGCAAACTGAGCTCTTCCTCTTGCCAAGACATAGGAGTTCACTGATCCTGAGATTGAGAGGCTCCTAAAATGAAACATTAGTGTTAGGCTTGTGCGTTTTAACTCCTAAAGTGGGAACAGGGCTACAGGAGCAGCTCTGGACAGCTGAAGCAGAATCACAGACCAAAGAGCTACTTAATAATAACTCAATTTATGTTGGGGCATTTTGCTGTGAATCAAACAATCATAGCTGTCCTCCAAACCTCTTCTAGTGCTATATGGAAAATCTGAGGAGAAAAGTACAAGAACTGTGCCAGAATTGCAGAGCAACATTTCAGAATTAAAGTGTTCTGTTTGGTGAAAAGAAGAGAACACTTTATTTTGCCCTGTGCCACTTTGGACAGCCAAACAACTATTCTAATGTTGCAGAGGTGAACAAAACTGATGGCTTTAGACTGAAACAAAGATCCTGCTGTAATATAAGAATGTATCAGATTCACAGCAATGGCTTACAAAATGTCATCAAACCCTCAGCCACACTGATGCTGTTGTACAATACATCTTTGTGAGAAGTGTCTACATACTAAACTTCAAACTATTTTGCAAATGAAATGTTATTTCATGAGTCTGTTTTTGCAATAGAACTTTATTAAATACAATCAAGTTTTAATGTACAAAGTGTAAAAATAATTTGAATTTGAAATATATACAATAGTGTACATGTGCATTAGCAGCATTTTTGGGATTTTGGTCTTTGTAGCCTTCTGTGAGCTGGTAACGAGTCCTCAGGTTCCTTTGGGTTCTTCTGAAGAGCCTCAACTACTTCAGAACTGCTTCTGATTAGTTATTTGCTTCTCCAGTAGACCTGGAACTATTTCTGGATGAAAGATCATCAGATAAAGTAGTAGCTGTTGCATTGCTGTTTTCATTTACATAATCCATCTTCTTTTCTTCTAGTAAATTATTCATGAGTGCCTGTGTATTAATCATTGCCAGTTCTTCATCAGCAACCAAGTCATTCTCGGGAAGATGGACAGTTTGTCTCAATTTTCTGCAGGGGGTGACATGGCCAATATTCTGATCTGTCTCTTTTGATGATTTGTTGTGCTGTAAACCCAAACTTCGTGGAGGCTGAAATGCTCTTTTAACAGATGGAGAAATTACTGAACATATTGGTGTCAGTGGTGGAGGGGCAGGTATGCAACTGAGGAAGTCCATAGCTTTTCTCTTTTTGCTGGTTTTGAGATGGTCTTCATTAACTGTAGCAGATGAAGGTGTTTTTGCTGACCCTGGTGTGACAAGTTTCATATTTGGTGTGCTAGTTGACAAAGGGCTTGGATGCTTCATTTCAATTCTAGAAGAGATCTGGGTAAAAAGAGAAGTTTTATGTTGAATACAGTGTTCTGTTTCGTGAACTTCCTCAATGTCTTCCAAAAAATGGGGGAAAACCTGCCACCCCCGATAAAGAAACACTACATCATCATTCATGTCCCATTTAAGTTTAATTTGGTATCTCCTGATGATGATTAATATTATTCCTTCAAGTGCTGATTATTGATCAATCACTGTTTACCTGTACATTAAGATAGCACTTTTACATTTTGTTTCTAAGAGCTAAGCAAAATGTATGGGAATTTTTCTGTGCCAGATGGTAAGAAATCAAAGCACTCATAAGTCTTCTACTGCCTTGGCTATGTCCTCCACACATGGTTGGTTAAACAAGTAAAAAGGAGAAAAAAAATTTGAAGAAAAGCCAGGATAGAACATAGACCAAAAAATTCAAAGATAACAATACGCACAAGAGAGATGCTGTATAGCAAATCTATCAAACACAGGCTTGAGAATACATTTAATGTCTCATTTGTTTTACGATGATTAATAAACCATAAAAACATAAACTAGTTAGTTTATAAAACACATAAACGAAACCTTCAGAATTAAATATTAGCCCTCCCTCTGAAATGGAAAAGGATGCCTTTAAGCTTAAACTTAGTCCCCAGGAACTGGTGTCACACCAGGGCATTTCCACTGCCCCTGCAACTCAGGGCAGGAAAAATTTTTGTTCTGACTGTGCTCAGTATTCCACATCAGAAGCAACTCACCACCAGCAGCTTTCATGGAAAACTTGAGTACTATTTAAATCAATTTTTGTCAAGACTGCTAAAATACATTCACTAGGTGATACCTCTTCCCTTTTAAATCCTGGAAATAGTAAACAGTATCTAGGAAAAGACCAGGAAGTAAATCCTCTCAACAAAGCTGGGAACTGCAGAATGGCTTGAAATAAAAATGTACAGATCAAGATTTTTCCTTCTGTGACGTTCACATTAGACAGTCTTCACAGTGGGACCAAGGAAGCACTAAATCATCTATAAAGAAAGGATGATTCATTTTGCTCACATCAAAATACTTAAAGTATGTTGTGGAAACACAGCCCACAAGGGGAAGTTTTCATGTACTGGTTGGAGGAAGGACAATTTATCTCATGGCTCCTCCTGGAGAATAATCCTAAACCCACACACACAGAGAAAGCTTCTAATCAGCTTGCATTGCCCTGAAGAGAATGGATGGAGTGGACTGAGAAGTGAGACCATTCACCACAGCTATCAGTACAAAGCTTGTGTATATCCTTACAGCATGTACTGCCAGTACAAACACAGCATTAAGCACCAGAAGCTTACCAGACTTTTATCCTCTGCATAGCTGCAGGAAGGAGAGGGGCCTTCCAAGCCACATCTTTTAGTTACACTGGGTGTAAGATTCCTTTGTAGCAAATTCATCAATTTACTTTCTGCATCAGAGCAAAAGGAGGCCACGTTCTGTAGGGGAGAACAAAGTTTGCAATGCAGAATAGTTGGTTTTCAAACTGTGTAAGGACTATACGCACTACATTTAAGACTTTCTTTTCCCATCATTATCCCACTGGAATTTTATTTTATATCAGAATATAAAATACAACAACACAGAAGACCACGGCACTTTCCATCCATGGCAGATTCCCTATTGACAGGTACCAGATCTTTTGCCAGCCAGAGATCCTGTGGAACATCCTAAAGATAGTGTTGGATGAGTGGAAGAAAAAAAAAAATCAAGACATTCAACCTTCCAAGAAAATTGCATTAACATCTTACTCCATCTTCCAGAAAATCCCCTCAAACTCAGCATTATGTGCATTACTTGTTTTCAAGATTTGTCAATACTAACAGACTTTGTGGTGAAGGATGTAACACAGAACTAATCATCAAACTGCACTTCTACAGGTTTACCTCTATCATACTTCTTAGTTCATTAACCTTCTCCTGAAGATAGCATTCCTTTGGACTGGCTGAGAACACAGAAAGATCTCCAGCCAACAGCACAGGAATTCCTGATCTGAATTCAGACTGCCACTGAAGGTTGCTTGCAGAAATGAGTGAGCAGCGGACAACTGTATCTTCAATAGCCAAGTGTCTGAGATCTGTCCAGATCTTTACTGCCACTAAATTACAGCTTTCATCAGATAAATACACCACAGTAGTGAAACCTAAAAGCAGAAAAAAATCTGAATTAAACCTTTATATCTATTTAAGTAAAGGTATTGTGATTTGGATCTATTAAAAAAAAGTCACACACATCTTCAAAGAGCTACATGGCAGCCCATCTGCATGGTAACAGGTTCTTTCTCATGCTTCTTTCATATTCTACACCAGCTCTCTACTGATTACAGAAAACAACTCAAAGTCTGTGTCTTTAAAAACAATACTCCTATGGAGTTTTTCCTTTTCATCCATAAGATTATCCACCTCTCCCTGTCCATGAGCTCCAGTGCCTGCAATCCACTCATTCCATGACACTGTACACGAAAGAGGGAGCTCATGTACATGCAGATGCTGAACAGAGATGTGAGAACTTATGCCCACCATTTATGGAAAAAATATAAATATAAAAATATTTAAATATAAGCTGCTTTTAAGCTTAGATCCTGCCTTACTGACTTCCTGAGCCAGTAACCAGGGACAGTTTTTCTGCAGAAAAACAGATTTATCTGCCAGCATGTCACTGTGATAGGCTGTATTAGCAGGCTTTCACAGGCCTGAGATGCAGGTACAACACCAAGATAACTTTGTCTTCTGAAATAAAGAATTCAGTGCTTATTCCATGGGAGGACATGAATGTGGTCCACAACGTACCTGTTCTGCTAACAGAAACAACAACTCCGACTAAATCCACTTCAGCACATGGTGGCTGAAAAGCAGGATCCAACAAACTGGTGAATTCTAGAGCCTTTCTTGGAAAGAAAATCTGTACCAGCATCTCCTGTGATACCTGAAGAAACACAAAACTTCAGTATTTACCACACATATAGGTGTGATGCATTTTAATGATGCACCTTTATGCACTTAAAGCACTTACTGATAGCTGCAGATACTGAGTTTTCTTCGTGGCTGTTAACTGGATGCTGGTGGAGTCTGCCCTTCCCCTGGACTGTGACGCTGCCAGCTGGAAGATCCTGTAGCGAGCGCCTTCCTTCAGCAAGGAGCACACATCGGGCAGCGGGCGCCAGATACTCAGTACTGCTCCTGACAACAGCACAGTAAGGTAATTTACCTGCTCAGTAATAATTTGAAGGCTTTTAAACAAAATAAATCTACAACACTTCCCCCACCCAAAAGCCCTAAACCAAAAATCAATTAAAACTGGAAATATTAACATGTGAGCTAAAATACTGTTGGGAAACTCTTCAAATCTACCTATGCTGGCCAGTTACCACATTTAGTTAAAAGTTATTTATTATTTTTCAAGCACTAACCTTTACATTTTTCTTGCTTTCTGTAGTCTACCACATATAATTTCCATACTGCAGACACATCCCTTTTGTAACAACCATTTTCTTCCTGTTCTGCTGACTCCAGAGCCTTCTTGAATTGTTCCTGCATCTGAGTTTGTTTTTTGTCGTTCATCAGCTGCCTGTAAGCCTTCAATGCTTTCAATTGGTCATCACTGAGATATCCCTGCAACCAAGAGAAAATGAACTCAATATCTTTTTTATTAAGCAAAAAAACATGGTTAAGCTTTTTAGACAGCCTCTTTCTTGAGTGTTCATCTGTTACAAGCAATTTATTTCCAGCTGATACACTTCTAGGACTTGAAATGAGGTATGTTAAAACAACAGAAGGCATCAGTCTTACCTGGTACTCAGCTGGTGCTCTCTCGTCTGTGCAGAGCATTACATTACACACTGTTCTTACGTGACAATTAGTGAGAAGCCTGCTTGAGAGTGCATAACTAAGGTGAATATTGAATGTAACAGGCAGGCTTGCCTGTTTCATATGAAGACATATTAGGAAAAATTTCTGTAAGAATAAAGGAAGAGTTGCACTTCTCCTCAGGCTGCTGTCTCTGAGCTGACACAATGATTTACACTGAACTGCATCAAAACCATCACTTTTCTGACCAAGCCTTCAAGACTCAGATGCCTGTGCATGCAGCACCAGAGACATGGATACCATTTTATCAAATAAAGTCACAGATGACATGGCTTTATGACAGTCAAGGATCCTCACTTGCAAAAGGCAAGGCATGTATTTAATTTTTAACAACTGGCAGGGACTAATCACCTGCACGTTTATTAATAAAGACATAAGCACTTAAAAGTTGTGATTTAACTGGAACAGGAAATGAAGAGAACAATGACAATACAATTATTTGAACACTTCAGTGAACAGCATGGAAGAGTAGGTATATGAAACTCTAGACTTATGAGATGCATTAAATTTTCATATATCCAAGACAAAGCAAAGTAATAAAATTACAAGTAACATTAACTTTTAATTGTGCTATATCCTGTATTTTTATGACAAGAGAAAATTGCCATCCAAGGTAACATTAATCAATTTCAACAAGCCTTCATTACATTTTTTTCAAAATTTTTCGTGTTAATTTATTTAGCAATAAGCATGCTGTAGAAAATATCAAAAACCAGCAAAAACAAGGAGTAATTTAATGGTCGCTTTAGCAGGAAGTACTAAATTTTAATTTATTCCACAAGCTTTTCAAAATTATCCCAGTAGGATCTACAGTTACCTCCATATAAGCAGGGTCAGATGCATTCTGAATTGCTTCATAAAGTTCAGCACCATCTTGCAAATTACGGATTTGCTGTCTTGTGACTGTCCGTGATCTTGGTGTTCTTCTACTGGTTCTCTCTGTTGAGAAAAAGCCATTATGTGGAGTACAACCAACACACTTCAAAGTGAAGGAAGAAATAATTATGTAAGAAGCACAGCAGCACTTAGGCCTTGCTAGAATAAAAATACAAAACACATGTACAGGAACTGATGTATATGCGTGTATGTATATATATATATATATCTCTCTGAGGAAAATATAAGCAGAAAAATAATGTTATTTGTTTAAATACAACATAGATTGGAGGATTATACGACCTTTGGGGAAGCCAGTATCAGTGTCTGCACTTAGGAGAGTGTAGGGAGATTTGATGGGCTGCCAAGAACCTTCATAGATACTTGACTACATTTTCTTTATGTCCATCACTTCCTCTCATGCAGCAGAAAAGTGCCAAAGACACAAAGATCTGAGACAGCAGGTGACCACAGGCCTGTACGTGAAGCGTCCTCAGGACATCAGCTAAAAGCCAAGTTAACTTCATTACATTAAACTACTAACATCTCCTTAGGTAAGTCACTTTGCTGCCAGCATTTTGATGAATTCCTTCAGCATAGCAGACTCCCATGTAGACAACTTTACCAAACATAAAACAACACACGAAGTGACTGACATGCGGAAGGTCATAGCAGTGAAGGCAAGAATTACAAGGCCACCTCTGATTTCAACTAAGAATTGCATGCTAGAAATCACTGGCAGAAGTGGACAGTGTCACCCATTACAGAATTATAATATAGTTGAAGTGGAAGGGACCTCTGGAGGTCCTCTGGTCCAACCTCCCTGCTCAAGTAGGGTTACCCTACAGAAGGCTAACCAAGACCATGTCCAGTGAGCTTTTGATTGTCTCCAAGGATGGAGATTTCACAGCCTCTCTAGGCAACACTATCAGTCAATCATCATAGCGAAGAAGTGTTTACCCATGTCCAGAGGGAACTTCCTGTGTTCCAGTTTGTGCCCATTTGGCTCTAGACCTGTCACTGGACACCACTGACAGAAGCCTGTCTCCATCTTCTCTGCACTGTCCCTTCAGGTATTTGTGTACACTGATCAGATGCCCCTGAGCCTTCTCTTCTCCAAGCTCAACAGTCCCAGCTCTCTCAGCCTTTCCTATGTCGGATGCTCCAATTCCTTAAACACATTCATGGCCCTTTGTTGTAATCTCTCCAGTGTGTCCATGTCCCTCTTGTACTGAGGAGCCCAGAACTGGACACAGCATTCCACGTGTGGCCTAAACAGAAGGGAAGGATCACCTCCTTAGACCTTCTGGCAAGAACCCTCAACTTGTCCACCAGGACCCCCAGGGCCTTTTCTGCCAAGCTATTTTCCAGATGGGTGGCCCCCAGCATGTACTGGTGCATGGGACTGTTCCTCCCCGGGTGCAAGATTTGCAATTTGCTTTGTTGAACTTCATGAGGTTCTTGTCAGCCCATTTCTCCAGCTGCCAAGATCCCTCTGGATGGCAGCATGATCCTCTTGTCCTAATTTTTAACATCAAACCTGCTGAAAGTACACTGCCCCATTCTCCAGATCATTAACGAAGATGTTAAAACAGGACTAGACCCAGTACTCATCCCTGGCATACACCAGTAGTCACTGGCCTCCAAACAGACTTTGTGCCACTGATCATCACCTTCTGGGCCATACTGTTCAGCCAGTTTTCAATCTACCTGCCTGCCTGCTCATCCAGCCCATCAGCTTCTCTCTGCAGATCTTAAGGGACACAGTGTCAAAAGCCTTTCTGAAGTCCAAGTAGACAACAGCTCTGCTCTTGCCTCATCTACCCAAGCCAGTGATTTCATCACAGAAGGTTGTCAGGTTGGTCAAACATGACTTCCCCTGGGTGAATCCTTGCTGAATACTCCAAATCACATTTTTGTCCTTTATGTGACTGTTAACAGTTTCCAGGATTATTTGTTCCATCACCTTCTCAGGGATCAGGGTAAGGCTGACTGGCTTGTAGTTTTCCAGGTGCTCCTTCCTGTTGTTTCTGAATACAGGAGACACATTTGCTTTCTTCCAGTCTCCAGGCACCTCTACCAATCACCTAATGATAATTCAAAGAGGATCAAAAGCAGCCTCACAGACATCAGTCAGCTCCTTCAGCACTTTTGATTTCATCCCATCATCAGCCATGGACTTACATATGTACAGTTTGCCTGAGCGTTCTCTAACTTGATCCTCTTCCACCAAGGGTATGTCTTCCTTGCTTCAGAATTTCCCCTGGTCTCCAGGGCCTGGGATTGCCAATCAAGGGTGAGGTGAAACAGGCATTCAGTAGCTCAGCCTTCTCCATGGCCTGTGTCACCAGAGTCTCTGTCCCACTACACAGCTCCACTGACCTCAGTATCTGCACAGTCATGCAATTATTCATGAGGAAAGATGCTCAGTGCTCAGTCTTGGTGTTCAGGTCTACTGAGACACATCCCAGCAGTGCCCACCTCTCAGTGAAATCTTACAGTGTCATGCCCTTGAACAGAAGGATTAAGAATTCTACAATTCTAGAACACGTCCCCGAGCATCATCTTAAGGATAATTTTTTAGTGGCCTGGCTACCAGTATGTTCAAGAAGCACTTCCTAGGCAAAGCCACACAAATAACCACGTAACTGTTTTGTACTGAAAGGTCTTGCTACACAGTGTACCAAGCAAAAACCTGAAACAATGCAAAACAAAAACAACAACAAAGAAAATAACCCAAAATCCTGTCCCTGCTTCTCTATTACTAGAGAAGATTTTTGAATATTTCTTTACACTCTTCTGTAAACATCGAAATGTTTTTGTGTTCTTAATACAAGTTCTGAAAGAATGAAAGCTTTACCTTCATGCTTTTCATATTCTGCTTGGATTTTTGCAAACAGAGTTTCCAATTTCTTTTGCTGATCGTCTGCATGCTTGGCAGCTTCCCTTTCTTCAGCTCGGCTGTTGCGAAAAACGTAGGAACCAGCTGACGTCTTTTCCACCCACTGAAATAAAAACATTAAAATTAAACCCAGACTTTTTAAAAATTATTTTTAACATTATCTACCTTCCTTTAAATACTCACTGTTAATCAAAAACACTTTAAAAATGAACAGGCAGCAGATCTTAAGTTCTTTCAGTATAAAAGTTAAAAGGCCAAAACCCCACAGCATTGTTTGGTAAATTTTCACTTTAAAGACACACAGACAGAATGGAACAGTATCCAGACCCAGATGATTTAACAGCTGAAGAAAACAGAGCTTCAAGTAGTGGGTATCAGTGTTGTAATTTAGAAGATTAATGGATCCCACAGGTAGATACATTAAAATACAAACCATCAAACTCAATGCTTAAGAATACACCAGACTGCATTCTACCCAACTTGTCTTTCCACATCAGCTGTGCTGTTTTAACACCGTAGATGGCATGCTGTAAAAGAGCTATGATGTAGTTCTGCAGATGTTCTTAAACATTTTCTGACTGAAATGGTTCCACAGGATTAGAGCCTTGTCCACAACCCTGCCAGAACTGGCTTGCCTGATTTGAAGAGGTCAGGGAGCCAAACGAGGAGATCCACTGCTTCTGAAAATGGTCCCTTCCCTTCCCTTCCCTTCCCTTCCCTTCCCTTCCCTTCCCTTCCCTTCCCTTCCCTTCCCTTCCCTTCCCTTCCCTTCCCTTCCCTTCCCTTCCCGTCCCCCGTCCCCCCCCCGTCCCCGTCCCCGTCCCCTTTTCTGCATAATTCTGTCTTCTCCCTTGCACTGGCTCTAGTGCCTGACCTCAGCAGGCCATATCAGTTTGGTAGTTCAATAGACAGCAGTTCATTGTGTGTTTTTAAAATTACTATTAGTTACTTTTTCCTGGTTTAATGAATTAAATTAGCTAAGTAACAGGACCAGGTGAGCTCCAGGTTTCGAACAGAGAAGCAGCAGGAGAGTACAGTGAAAGTAGGATGAGAAAAGGTTGCAGGACTAATCCTTAGGAGGCAGTGAATTGTTGAAATAGGCTCTGCCTACCTTAATAATTGCACACCATGTATTTCCTGCATTACTTACAGATTGACACCTTTAATTAAGGCTACTGTGATTCCTACACTCCTTGACTCTTGAGGTAAAAGGAGACAGACAGTCCAAATCTTCCTATAATTTTGGTATGTTTGAGCAAGAGTCTCAGTGTTTAAAAAAGAAAAAAGTACATCAATCTCTTGACATAGCCAGATACAAAGCAGCACTTTCCTCCCCAGCCTGGAAACCATTTACTGTGATGCAGTTACAGATTACAGTCCCCTTTCTGAGACCTAAATAAATGTTTGTTCTACCAGGCAGCTCACATAATAAGTGCTGCAATTTCCTCTATTAAAGTAATGATCTAAATAGCAAAGTAATGGTCCAAACCAAATGTTGCTAGTACCTTTGCAGAATTCATTCTACATCCACCAATAATTATACAATACCTTAGAAAGAAGGCAATGAAAAAAGAATCCTAGATGTACATGCCATGTATAATATACTCTGAGAAAAGTTAACAAAATATGGAAGTTATGTCCTGGTTAAACTGTTAACATTAAGAGGACAGAAATTACTAACAGAAATATTGTTTCTTTTTGTGTCTGGTATTGTTATAAAACCAAGTAGTTGCAGTGAAGTCTGACTGTATTTAAAATGTCTGGATATCAAGTAGTATTTTACACCATAATCGCACACTGTATTTTCAGCCATATTTTTAAATAATATAACTTATACAATACAGTCAGCTACATATAAGAAAAATTAATCCAACTAATACTTAGAAACATGTAACTTCTATGTTAATATGTTACTAAGAAAACAAATTTGGTTTCACTTCTACTTGGAGTTGAAACTCTTTTTTCTCCTTTAAAACAAGTGCTGTACTTTTTAGAGTCCAGAATTCAAACTCCATTATTTCTAGCTTTTTGAAGTGAAAGCAAAGTCAACCAAAAGACAGTGAGCCCAAACTCAAATTCTTCTTATAGCAGGATACGCCTGTCCTGAAACACTAAATACATGCACAGTGCAAGAACCACTCCTGTTCATTTTATACATAATGGTATCTTTAAAAAAAAAATTCAGCTCTCTATATTGTGTCTGATTTGAGGAATGATACAGCAATTAATTAATATAATTTAGATCTCATAGAACCTGTTAGATTCATAAAATACTTACACCATACCTGAATAGGGTAAGTTCTTTGAATAACTACATCAATACACCCCACTGCACCACCCTCACTGTAAAGGGATGACAAAGGCAAAGGGAAAGGTCTGGGGTCCCGATGAAATCCTAGTTTTGCGTCCCATCGTGCACGTCGAGTGCTGTTCGCTGAGATCTGAGTAAGGCAAATCGTGAATGAGAAACTGTCACTGATAGGTCAAAGCTACATCCAGCTTATTGCATCTACAGGAATATCTGCGTATCTATTTTCACACCAACCTCACTACAATTAAATCACTTTTGTACCCAAGCAGATCACATTTTAATTTAAAGGTTTTCTTTCACACTGCAAAATGTATTTTAAACAGAATCTAAAAATCTGATGAGTTAAAATTCTTTGGGAAATGAGAATCTATGAGACAAACCATTGCTTTGTACCAGAGGAGCAATTTCAGTGTTACGCTGAAACTTCACCCAGCTCTTCAACCATCCTCAAATGAGCCAAGGCCCTCCCCCACCAGTCCACATGCCTATGACTTATTTTTTCCCCTGCATTCTTCCTCCAACTTCCATAGTATCTGTGATGGATAAATACCTTTTTGTAACTTGGTGTTTAACCAGATTAAGGAGCTGCAACTGCCAAAACACATAGCAAAACTTGGCAGAATTTTATACTATAAACTTATCTTCCCAACCTATTGAATAACACCCTTGTGTCATGTCATGCAAATCTGGTTATTAAACTTCAGCAAAGCTCTATCTGTTTGTAAAGCCCCAATAACTTTTTCTGTTTACAAAATGTGGCTCAACTAATTAGCATTTATCACATCTCTCAGTCACATCGAATCAAGCTGAACTAATTTTATTTACCTTTAACATAAGGGAATCTGGGGCTTCCAGTGGTGTACATCCATTTTGAGGGCCAACAAGTTCTGCTCCGTGCACTATGATCTTCTGACCAACAGTCAGCCGCCTTCTATCTAAGAAAGCTTTGAGAGGTGGATCCAGAAGAGCTCTGATCCCATACCAGCCATCAGTAACTTCAATTAGAGCTGCTGCTTTTTTACTTTCCATGTTCTTATTGCTACTGCTAGGAGATACAACTGTGTTCAGCGATATGATTTTGGAAATACACAGTACAAGTGTTTTACCTGCTGCATCATCTCTTTCCATTATTTTTTTGATTGCTGATCGTTTACTTTTATCAATTTCCAAATCATACCTACAAAAAAGAATACATGCTTTGTAACAGCAAACAAAACCCACCACACTGTTTTTCTTTAAACACAATTGTAGCAAACTGCTGCTTACTCAATCTACATGATTAAGCACCACTGTAGCACAGCAAATGTTATCTACATTTTTGCAGGTAACACACACTATGCTTTTAATACTGCTATGGGTAAGTTTAACAATACAAGCATTCTGCTAAGTAGTAAATGCAAGGTAGAGGTGCTTATTTTGTAATATTGATGAACAAGAAAGCACACAGTAACACAAATTACAGCTCCCAGTATATTGCTATACACATACCTATATTTCAACTGCAACAGGACCATTTCTGGTGTCAAACATCTGTTAGCAAATTCACGTGGGAAGGACACTTCCATGGCTGCCAGTTTCCATACAATCCATCTGTAGTGATTGTAAACCCAGGCCTCTGTTATTAGATTGGGATCCACACCAGGAGTGTCACAGAGGGCACTGCAGATAAATTATTAATAAATTAACCTGAAATCCACGGCAATTTTTAACTTGCCTCTTTTTTAGACTATTTACGCCAGAAATTTTCCAAATTGACTTTGCTTTAATGGTTAGTGAAGATCAATGACTAGCAACGTTAATCTACATAGTAAATTTACAATCCTGTATCTTTATTTACACTAACACAGGTGTACTAAAAATGCACAGTAAAAAAAAGTAGTCAGATGCTTTAAAATATCACTGAGTTGGATTTATTCTAGGAGACAAGAGAATTGCTAACTAATAAATAGCATAGTTGTCTCAAGTGCATAAGTAACACAACCTGTAAAACTCCTTTGTCCCAGCTTTTCCCTCATCTGTAGGTATTAGCCATCCTCCATCAGCAAGCTGCATTCCATTTCCAGCTAACAAATACTCCTTACTGAAAAAGTCTTTGATGAGAAACTGGAAAGATTCTGCATTTGTGCTGTTAACTTGTATGCATGGTTTTGAAACACCATATTTGTATAGCTGAAAAAAATCAGATGGAAAAGACAAATTAATCACAATACAGTAAGAATTCAGCTGAGAGTTTAAATATCCAATCTTATAATTTCAGATTAAATATTTCCTTAAGGTGGAGACAGCTTTTGTCTGATCTTGCCATTTCATATGTAAACCATGGAGAATGGAGGAATTCCCTACCACTGTTTTAGCAGAACAGCATCACAGGGTTCTTTCAAAGTGTTTAAAAACTTCAATAGGTTTTGTACCTTCACTATACCAAAAGCAAGAGTATTTTCATATAGATTTACCTAAGCTTAAAATTTAACTGTTCTTTTAAACCAGCTCTTCATATGCATTATAATTGGTGGATTTTTTTCCCATTTGATTGCAACACTAGAGACATTTATCACCTTTATTATTTGGAATAGTCTTAAAGCTGTACATATGCTACTTAAGTACTGTAGCAACTGGTGTAACAGCTACTGTAAATACTTACCTAAAAACTGAAGAATGTATCTATTCAAAAGCTACTGAGTTTTTATTTGCTCGTCTTGAGAAACAGATGCAAGACAGAAAATGAAAAGATATCAATATACCTCTTCTGTAGAATAAAAGCTAGGAGATTTCTCTTCTACTGCAGTTTTCAGAGAGATTCTATTGCTTGCAGATGTTTTAATGACATAAAGAGTGCCTGGCTGTGAGCGAATATTTTGCCTACATTTCTTTTTAATTCTCATTTCCTGCAGATCTCTGGCACAGCGGAGATTTGTCACCATCCTGGCCATAGCTGCAAATTAAAAAAACCCAAAACATCAAAACCTTTTAAAAGTATTATCAAATAAAGACACACAGTCATACTACAAAAGCAGATTCAGAGAAGCATTTTTTCCATGCCACTCTGTAGATTTTTAGAAACTGCAAGTCTAAATATTCAAAATTTAATGCATTTAGAAAGCAGTGTTTACTGAAGGTGCTTGAATATTTATATGAAACAAATTATATATTTATATTAATTTTATATAACTCCCGAAACTAAACTTCCATCTCCATATTCTTCTCATCAGACTGAACTCAGTCTCATAGAAAACTCCAAATGAAATTAGTTGATGACTACAGAGTCTGTAATCCCGAGACTTTGGCCTGTTAATGCACAATCTAATTCTGCAAATGTTCATATCTGTTCAATTATACACAAGTCCTTCTGAAAAAAAATCCAGATTACTTGACTGTAAATTGTAAAAATAACACATACCAGAACATTCAAGAGAGCATAGAATGCATAAGCCCACATTCTTAAGTCAAACAGTTGAGCATTTAAACTCTGCCTCTTTGAAAATGACAGAACCAACCAGTTACATGGCTAAGTCTACATCTTAATTAGCAAATGGAATGAAAACAAACTTCTGTAAAAGTGAATGAAGTATAGCAAGGCTAATCTAAGGTTCCCAGATTATTTTACCTATGAGGTATATAAGAAAAATTAAATATCAAATGAAACATAAGCTATCTTGTTTCTAAGCACTGCATGAAATACTTTTCATCTTCTCAATTAACTTTGGAGATAAACAGCATATGCTTTTTTAGGAGTGTAATATAAAATATTAGGAAAGTAGTAATTTCCTAATTTTTCTGCCATAAAAAAAGCTTTAAAAACAACCTTCTTATTAAAGAAAAAAAAGTTAGACAAAAAAATGCAAAAACCCCTTAAAGGTTTAACTCTGACAGTATTCACAATAGTTAAGTGAGTAAAATCTGAAAATACCTAAATTGCCATTTTCGAGGTCAGTGTCTGCTGCATGCTGCATGCAAGACTGGTGATCTTGAGGGTCAGCATTATTTTGTTCAGTTGTGATCTGATCTAATTCCATCTCTTTGGTCGTATTTTTGCTGATGGGTGAGTCACAACTTTTGCTGCTGCCTTGTTCACATGTAGAAAATGTCAGCTTGGTTTTGAAGGGTGGAATAAAAGTTTTAGCAGCTTTGCCAGATTTGTACAAACTTCTCGTTTCTTCACTCTCTTTTGCCGAGGCCTTGCACGGAGTGGAACCCCCTGCAGCACCATTTGAAGAGTGCCTCAGAGCACAGTGCTGAAAAATGGCAGGTTTAGATTGGAATCCTTTGAAGTCTTGATCTGGCAGAGTAAGGGTAGGATTCTTGACTTCTTGTCGTTCTTTAGTTGACCTACAGAGATGAAAACATTTAAGCATACAGGTTTCATCTTCCTGACAGAAATCTTTGCCAGGAGTTTTGTATTCTTCATTTAGTAATACAAATTTCAATACTGTATCAATAAAAAGACAAAATATCAGTCTTTGGTATTTTAAAAACAGAATGCTTAACTTCTATCTATTGAGAAAAGACACAGAGTAACAGGGTACAGTTTGTTTAGCACCTCACTGGTCTACTGCAGCAGTATGTGTTATATGGTATTTTAATGTTTATTTTGAAGTAAAATTATGAGTCTTTTATAAAGTTGGGTAGCAAATTGTTACTGTATATTTTTAGAAAGTTACAAAGGCTTGTGAGGTTTTAAGAAATTGCATTAGAAGAACTCTAAAATATGTAAAAAATTTCTCACCCAAAAGGCTGACAAGTTATGGGTTTTAAAGGCACATGGTACATAAATTTTCTTCTGTCTTTAAAAATGCCTGTAAGATAATTAGAAAAAAAATGTTTGAAATGGCACATTACATAAACAGAAATTTACAGCACAAGTTTTATCTATATTAATGATATATAGAAAAGTTTTCAGAGTGGATTTAAACAGCTTTATTCTTTCTTGCAACCAAAAATATTTGTTTAAACATCTTTACAGAGAGATCTAAAGGATAAGTGATCACAATGCTGAGCTCTCAGGAGTTTGTGTTCCTGAGCCAGCAAGGTATTTTTAGGCTCCTAAAGGGGAAATGTTTATCATATATTTAACTCCAGGTAGGCTCACCATTCCATTTAGAACTCTTTCAGCAACTTTTATTCTTTTATTTGAAGTTACAACAGAAAAGGGCACATTTGCACAAGCTCCTCCTTCCATTACTGAAGCACATGCTTATCTTTGAATTATCAATGTAACCAAATAATATTTGCCTGGAATGTAAACTCATTTGTGCTACACCCTTAGGCTGCAAAGAGGAAGTTTCAAATGAGAAGTTGTATATTCAAGATGCCACATGTTCTAGAAGTCAGAGGCAAGACTGTACTGGAGATTAGAACTGTTTTCAGTTGTCCACCAACAAATAACACTGCTTAGGTCCTGCTGCAGGGTAGAAGAATATTGACACATGAAGGGAATAAAATTATTCTCTGGCAGCAATCTACGAATTCCATTTAGTACTTCAAATCATGGCTTCTATGCGTAGAACAATACATTTGATGAATCCTGCTACTGAATTCTAGGTGAGAGCATGCAGTGCTTAAAAAGAACAAGTTCCTTAAGGAATACAGTTTATCCTATTATTGAAAGCTGTAGCCAAAATCATATTATCCTATCATCTCAATCAGTAACTAGCTTCACATAAAACATCAACTCAAAATTTGAAACCTTGATTGCGCTTCCATAAGCTTCCATATTACTTGCTCAAAATATTGTAAGCACCTGTAACATAGATGGCTATCAGCAAGTATATTACCAGTAAGTATCTACCAGAAAATACAAAGGTAATCAATAAAATAGGTTATGTAGATTAATCAAAATGCATTCTTCCTACTGAGACTAGAATTAGTGAGATTTAGGATTGTGAGAAACCAGGTAAATTCCTCCTGAATGCAACAAGGCATATCATTAATCATGTGATTTCAAGTCTGCAGAGACATCACCACAGCAGCTTCCCTGAATTTCCATGACTATATTGATAAATGCAGTAGTTAAGCAAAATTACTACATGTTAGTTTATTGGAAATTGAAGAATTCTAAAGATAACAACTGACACTGTATTACTGCTTAGAACACAAGATGACTAAAATTACCATCAGGGGTGCTTTTTGAAGCTTTCAAAGATCTGGGAGAATTCTTTGTTCTGTTAAATTCAAGCAGAAGCTGTCTTTTAATTGGAGGTTCTCCTAGAATAAAAACACAGAATTTTAAAAGTGATGTTCCTTTCAAGTTCAGTATCTTATCAATCTGCACAACATAACTGTAATTTCTAAATAAAATACTGAAGTCAGAGCAAGAAGACTTAGCAAGTTTTCAGACCACACGTCTTTAATGGCCTTTTCAAACACAGAGCCACTTCACCACAAATTGCAAAAGTTTCTGCTGTATGGAGTGACTGTATATTGTGTTACCAAGAGTGACAACAACACTCCATACAATGAAGTCTGTTATTAAACTTTTGTGATCGGTAATTCTTTTCCACCCAAAACGAAATTTGTAAGTCTGAAGTTACCAAACACTCTCAGTTTGCCTCAGAAAGTGCATCACAGTGCACTCCAGCAGCACAGCTCTCACAGTCCACTTGACCTGCACTTCTCTTTGTACTTTCAGTAACCAAAGAGTCCCTCCCAAATTCTAAGAGTAACACATCTTTTACAGAAGCTGTAACTAAGGTCAGGGTTCAGCTGTGGCACAGCTGTTTCGTGCTGGACTGATAAGAGTCCTTCCCTGGCTTTTGCCACCTACCCAAACTTTCCAGCACTATCCTGCCTGACCTTTGTACCTGAACCTGTGCAGCCAGGCAGGGACTCTGCTGCAATCTCCCCTTCCACAAGTAGTTTTCAGCTAGCCCAGGGCCCTGAACTGGTCTGGGTGTCTGTGCAAGCATCAAGTACCAACACCTCAGCCCTAGACAGATCAGTTTCAGAAGGCAAGAAACTGCTTTTAGACCAGCAACTATTTTTCATATCAGACTAGCAATCCTGATACAAGCGAAACATTGTCCTCACCTACAATGAACAAAAAGGTGAAAATGAAAATTCTGCTACCCGTTTTTCAGTGAAAAAACACTAGATTTGTACAGAGAGGAAAAAAAAAGAAGGAAGTCTGCTCAGGGAGAAAAGGAGCAGCAGCTTTCTTCTGTAAGTTTATGATAAAACAGCAAACCTGTACACCTTCAAAATTACTAATCACAAATTTAGCTTCTACTGTGCACATTTAAGCCTGGAAAGCGTGGATGAACTACCCTGTAGCAAGAGGAGTTTTTGTCATTGACACCTAGAGAAAGAACTTGAATTTCTCTGTGACCAAAAAATCAACGTGAAATGCAAAAAAACCCCCAAAACCTCAAATATACGCAGAAATATGGAGTTGAACATATGTAAGATAAAACACTTACCAAGTGAGTTGTTTTCTTCAAAGTGCCTCTTCCCAAAGGTCTTATTCTGGAAGTTTTTATCCAGTCTGCCACTGAAGGTCTGCGCAGCATTAATTTGTACTCCAGAAATGGAAAAACTGTCTTCCATAAAAGCTCTTGCACTTTCTACAGCCTCTACTTCCAAGTAAGTTTTTGGATTTTGAATATTAGTATTACTTTCTGCTTTAGCAGTAGCACTGCATGAAATTGCTTCAGACTCTGCTTTTGACCCCAGATTCAACTCCCATTTTCCAAAAGACTCAGTCTCGTCTTCCTGAAAGTTCTTTTTAAATGATGTTAACTGCCTGTTTTTCTGATTGTATGGCGTGTGTTCACACATTTTGACATGGGAAGTGCTAGGAAAATACTTTATTTCCTGAGGGCAGATGCTTTTAAAGTCAGAGTCTTGACTGCAGCTTTTTTCAGTTTTCAATTCTGAGATCACCTTATCTGTTAAAGATTTTACATGTTGACCACTCTCTTTAATTGAACCAAGCTGATCTGTAGTGCAAAGCCCACTACTCAAAAAAGAATCAGATTCTTCTAAAATTGCCTTTGCTTTTTGATAGGCATCTTTAGAGACTTTTACCTGCTTTCCACTTGCAGTGCTGAAGCCAAAAGCAGATTCTGAAATCAATTCAGTGCTGGTACTTTCTTCCCCTTTTGATGACGCTACCTGCATTTTCCTAGGAAGTACTTCAGTGTGCATTTTAGACTTTTCAACATCTTCCTCAACTAAAAATGCTTCTTGGACATGTGATGAATGATTACCTTCCATTTCAAGAAAGAGTTGTCTAGCTTTCCTGAGTGACTCTTCTGAAAGCTGTACAGGCTTTCCACTTGCTGTACTAAAAAGTCCAAAATTGCTTGTAGAAGTGTCTGATGGCTTTATCTGCTTATCTGGAACAGACAAGCGCCCTAAAAGTTTAATACTTTGCTCAAAGTGTTGCTTCTGAGCATTTGCAACAGACTTTGCATCTGCAGATGTGTTTCTTTCCTGGTGACCATTTTCATTAGAACTTGCATTTACTTTAATAAACTGGGACGTGGCTGAATTAACCTCTTCACTTGTTGTAGCATTAAAAAATTCAGCAGAATTAGGACACTCAGTGTGAAGGACTATAGATGAATTTCTAGCAATTTCTGTTTGATTGGTTCTTGAGTTAGGCTCAATTTCATATTTTACAGCTTCACTGCATTCTTGAAACATTTGTCTGACTCTTGCTAATGAACTTTCTGAAACAGACACTGCTTTCCCTTTTGCTGTGCTAAACACGGTTTGTTTCAGATCACCCCTCTGCTTTTCAACATTAAGTATTGTTTCTTTTAACCCGTTAAAATTAATTTCCTCTTCAGGAAGACTGACTAGTGACTGATTTTGGCAAGCACTAACCATAGTGTCCGTGAAGCGATTTTTATCAGCAGCAGGTTCATTTAAATGTTCTAAGTCGAATTCCTTACTGTAACCATTCATGTAAGAGCAGCTACTTTTTGAATCTAAGAGGAGTGATTGATCAGCTTTACTGTTGCTCTCCTCAACAAATAAAGTATTTTTTGTATCTCCAGGCACACAGTTGTCTTCAAGGTCATTTGGTACCTTCATTAAATGCAGAGATGCAGAAAAGTGCACAGGAAAATCATCTGTGTTTTCTGAATCATCCCTCTTTCTTGGTGAGTAGTCCACCTTTTTCTCTGCAAGCAGTTTTCCCTCTTCAGACAAACAAGTTCTACTTAAAGCATCACTCTTCTGTCCTGTAAGGGATTCCAATTCTGACTTTCCAGGTCTGACATCAGCTTTTTTATGCACACGTGAGGTTACCAAACTTTTTTCACAAGCTTCACCTAGATCAACAAATGTATCTACTTTAGCAGGATCAAGAATCACAGCATGTTTAATAGGACTGCTCTCTATTACCTGATTAAACTGATCTCCAGGTTCTTCAGGAACAAACTTTTCACTGAAATTAAGTTTTTCTGAGTCACACTGAGCAATGCTTTCAATACATAAATCACAGTTTTTAACACAGTTTTTACCACATTTCCTTTTCTTGATGAGGTTCTCAAAACTGTCATTATGTTCCTTTCCTACATTAACATCTGCAAAAAACTTTTCCGCTTTGGCCAAAAATCCATCAGCAATTGCTATTTTCTTGCCACTAGCAGTATGAAAACCAGTCAGATAACTCCCTTTCACTTCATTTTCCCCCACGTTTACCTCTTGTTCAAGAGGTATTTGATAATGATGGTAAGAACCTATTCTCATTCTGCTTTCATTCACTAGCAAGTTCTTATCATGGGTGGTGTCCTCTTCCACATTTTTACAATTTGTTTTTTCTTCATCAGAGTTCTCCAAAACATTTACATCTCTTTCTCCACACTGTACACTGAACAAGGGCAGAGAATGATCCAAAGCTGCATCAGGAATGGACATATCACCATCAGCTGGAGTCTGAAGTTTTGGTGACAAACATTCATCTTCTTTCCTGTCTTCTCCTTTGTGGTTAGGAGACTGGTTTTCCATTTCATATGACATATTTAAACTGTGTTCTTCTGCAGTCATAACAGCATCTTCTAGACATGTTACATCTAATGAGTTGTCTAGCAAATTGCCTTCCTCATCTCCTCGATTTAAAAATTGTTTGGAAGTTTTATAATTCTGCTTATGATTTTTAGTGGGTAACAGGCCGTTGATAATGCTACTACTACTGAAACTAACATTTTCAGTATTATTTACTGATATTTTTGTCTTAATTTCCATATTTTCCTTAAATGCTGTACTAGTATTTTCCTCATTTTTATTCTGTGCATGGTAGGAAACAGAACCTGTGTGGGAAAATGCATTCGTGCTTTTGAAATCCGGAACACGAACAGTTTTTTCTTTGCTTTCTTTTGTCAGGCATCTGAAAAAATTACTGTCAGAAGACACAGATCCATCTGAATTGTGACATCTAGTACCGGTTTCAGAAGATTCAAACAAATAGTTATCATCATCCAAGTCTCTGAAGAGCTCTGCAGATCTACTCAAAGCTGCCTTTGAAATATTTATTTTTTTACCTCCAGCTGAAGTAAAGCCTATGAAATTAGGAAAGTTGTCCTCCTTAGCTATGGGAAAGCTCTCATCAGATCTTCTACTTTCATTTATGTCTAAATTAGTAAAAGTAACCTTTTTGTCATTTTTATGGAAAACCACTGCATTTTCTTTTTCATTTTCCACTTCAGAGCCTTCATTTGTGTCTTCCTCCTGACAATACTTGTCTTTTTTTACTTGATTTTCAGATTTAAAAGTGCTACAAAACCCCACATCTTTCCTTGTTTCAGAAATATTTTCTACATTCTTTGTTCCATGTGTTTCTACAGCTCCTAATTGTTGCAAGCCATGACTTTGTATTGTGCTACTTTGCTTTCTAAACTGTGTAAATTCAAACTGACTACCTGTTTCTTCCAAGATACTAGAAAGTTCAGCAATTTCAGCTTCTTGGCTTGCTGTCAAGGTTTGATTTGCTTCTTGCAAGGCTTGTGGAGTTCTAGGAAAGCTTTTACACAAGCCAACTTTATGTGGAATAAACTGTGTGTGCCTGGGTTCAAGAAAACTTGCCTGTGAATCTAAAGAATCAGATAAATTACCGCCCAACTTGCTTTTTGAATCTGAGAATAACGTATTTTCCTTTTTAACTTGATTTGAAAAGTTTCTGACTGTTTCCATGGAAGAGGCTTCAAAGCATTCATTTTCAATATCTTTGAACAGCATTCTGCCTTTTGCTATACTGGCTTCAGAGAATTTAATCTGCTTATTGGAAGCAGTCTGAAAGCCACTGAAGCCCAGATTCAAACTGCATGCATTAAGATTCACTGATGATTCTGCTTTACACTTGAGGTTCTTGTCTGGCTTTTTGCTGGAATACATAGATGCTACTTGTTTATCTTCCGCAGAAATTACTTCAGTTAAAGAACTATTATCTACACAATCTAATAATTCTTTAGAAATGTCTACAGATACATTACTGAATGCAGATGCTTGAGGGCTTTTGTTGTTTTCAGCTGGTGTTGGGTCTTCATTGTTGGCTACGTCCTCTGAAAAGGCAGCTGCATCTGTTTCCTGTGCTTGTTTTAATCCAGTATTGTCATTTTCTGAGCAATTTATTCCCAAGGGTCTGTGTACTTCTCTACAGTCAGCTTCTGACCTCTGGTCTGTAGCATGCCTTTTACCAGGTGATAATTTATTGCAACAGTCACTACCGACTCCAGTTATGCCCAAGTTGATATGACACAAAATATTATGGGAAATGCTGTTTGTCATGGATATAGAGTCACTGTGCATATCAACCAAGAGTTCCTTGTCCCTGTGAGAAGACTCAAGTTCTTTCAGGCTCTGAGGTACAGCAGCTCCATCGTTCCTATTAGCACTCATGCCCTTATCTTCTTCACTTTTCCCTAAAGAACAGCTTTTAGGGAGAAATCTGGAACGCTTTCTTGCCATTAGGCATGCTGAAGTCAGAACTTTACGTTTTATATTTGAAATAATCTCACTATTTAAAGAATTTGTTGTGTCTTCTTTCGGTGTATTGGATACTTCTAAGCATTTTATTGATGTAGCAGGTTGATCCTCTCTTGCATTTTCTCCCAAGTCTCTCAGGTCTTGTTGTTTCAGCCTATCACTGAAGGAATTATTGGCTGAGTTATCCATTATATCCATTTTTAAAGTAGAGGTGCTGAAGTTCTTTGTCCTGGAATTTGATTCCAAATGCTTTCTCTCAGCAGGAAGAAAATAGTCTGCAAGAGAAGACATTACAGAGAAAAATGTGAATAAATTTATTCAAATAAATGTAGATTCAGATTTTCGTAAAATTTCGACTGATTAGATCATTTCTACACAAGCTTAACAGCAGAACCCAAAGTATCACTTTTGTTTTCAAATGCAAACACCTTGACAAGGCTGGAGGTCTGTTTAATCTAATTATGTTCTAATAGCCAGAAACAAGAGAGTTGGCTGCAGTTAATGCTACAAGGTAAAAAACAATAAATAAATTTTTAGTTGTAATGAAATTTGAAAATATGGGCTTCAACTCCTTGTGTCTCAACATAAGGATTTGTTTCAAATTTAACATACTTCAACTCCTAATACAAAGTAATTCTTCTAGCAAGAACAACAGCTTCTAAAAATAGGAGCATGTGCTTGCTTTCATTATATTGTTTTTTAAAATATTTTGTGCTTGTGGAAGAAACAGATGTACGGTCTTAAAGCACCTAATTCTAGAAAAATAACTACACAACTTTAACATTATTTATGATCACTTAGAAGTTATCAACTCAGACAGAATGGCCCTTGACACTGAGGTGTATAAACAGCATTGACAAAGATAACTAAGCTTGTCAATTAGAATAATGGCTCAGGGTGGAAGTTTCTATTCCAGGAACTAACCTGTTATGAAAAAAGTTAGCACAAGATTACTTGAAAATAATGCTATCCTTATCACTATGTAACAGACCAATCCCATATGTTGATTCCCAACTGCACAACTACTTTTCCACAAACACAAGATTTTCCATGATTTTATCTGAAACTTTTACATGAAAGGCTCATAACAAATAATGAATCCTCCACAAATGATGAAAAGCTTAATAATATACCTTGCTCAACATCACCGGCCACCTGACAGCCTCTAAACTCGTATGAATCAGATTCCGAATGTGGTAATACAGTATGAATAGGTGATTCAGAGGTTACTTCTTTTTGTATTTTTTCTTCTTGATACAGTAAAGTATTATTTATTCTATAAATAAATCTCTTGGATCTCTTTCTCAAGCTGGGTAACATCTTCAGGTTTTTAAAACCAGACTTTGTAAGAGTATTTTCACTATTTATTAAATGTAGGTCATCACAGTCATCTGGAGATGTGGCATTACACACAAGTGGGTGAGACAGAACATCAGTTATGACAGATTTAGAAGTTGCTTTTAAATGCTTGGAAAAGCTGCCACTGTAGACTACAGAATACTCAGTAACATTTGTATGTTCAATTAAAAAAGAATTACAGTTTAAGAAGCTCATTTTGGAAACCTCAGCTGCACATCCTTTTACTAACTGTGGATCTTGAACACTCAATGATACAGATTTTACTGGAGTTATTTCCGACGTTGGGTTGTTTTCAGTGTTTTTCATTTCATAGCATTTTTCTGCCAAATTGACACTCAACAGCTTTTGTGCTTTTATCAAGTCTGAAGTGTTCAGTAAAGATGTTTCCACAGCATCATCCTTGGCCATTAGCACTGACTTTTCTCCTAAATTTTCCTTCCTATGTAAGTCAGAGGGTGGAGAGCTACACACAGACATCTCCAGGTGAGTTACATCAAGATCAGCTAAGTTCAGTTGAGACCACTGGCTTGATGGAGACTGCACACCTTCTTTCACAGGCCCCTCATTCTCAAAAGACTTGTGTGTTCTACAATCATGCACATCTCCTGTGTTCCTAAATGACTCCAATTCCTTTTTGTGTCCTATTAAACAGCCATCTTTACCATCTCCTGTATCTTCACTGGTGTTTTGGAGTAAAGAACCGTTCCTTCCAGTAGAGTGGCTGTTTTCAGTCCAGCTATTTGTTTTGACTTCATGTGAAATGCCATTCTTTCTTCTATTAGGCTGCTGGGAGGGAACATCCCCCTTTTCTTGTGTTTTATCTGGATTTATCTCATATTTCTCTACTGCATCCAGAGCATGTGGCATCAGCAGAAGAGTTCCACTGGAGTTAGGTGGCATGCTGAATGTGTCCTCAAAGCTATCCATCTCACCAAGTAAGCCATCTAACACCTCCGACTCTAAAGAGTTTAGAGAAGATGAAGAGAGGAAAAGAAGTAAGAAATTAAGCTTTAGGAAATAACTTGGCAACAGTATTGATAAGTAGAGCTCTCAACTTTACAGTCATTACCTTTACTCAGGAGTGAGCAGGTAAAGATAAAGCTAAGCAGCTGTTAGAGGAAACTGGAGGCAAAGGAAATACATGTAAATGCCCTGGTCTCCTGAGCTCTGTAGTGGTTAAAGTTGCCAAGATGAAACCTAGCTGTCTCAAAAGAGCATTTTTTCCCCCTACAGACAGAGAATGAGTAGTAAATTTGACAAGATAAATGTTTCAATTTTTTTCTTCCAAAATTTATAGCTGATGGTAGGCACCAGATATGTTAAGAAGCTGCCTATGGTTATCTGTAACTGGCAGCTAAAGCTATATATAGATATATATAATCTTATATAAAGATTAATTTATTAAATTTTCTTCAACTATGATATCAAATAGTATAGTATCTAGAAAGATCTAGAAATATTCTCAATCTTTTAATTGATAAGGAAGCTTTTACGTAGTTCCATGACTGGAACAAATATTAGAGAAATAATGAGAATTTTTTGTTTGTGTTTAGAAACAACATGCAATGGGGAAAAAATAACCCAAACCCTACTTTGTAGAGCTTATACATGCCAAATAAAAATATTACCTTCTCAAATGTATGAAATGAGACCCACTAATCAGAACAGTCCACATTCAAAAATATAGCTAGATTTCATTTGCAGAATACTTTTTAAGGCTTTTTCATATCAAAGAAATCATAATGAAGTACCTAGAAAACATCATGGTCCTCTGTGTTCCTTAGGCACATAACCAATAGCTCAACTTTTTCCATAAGCTTTTTTTAGATACAATTTCTTTAATTTACGACTCTATAACTTTCCCTACTAGAACTTTTAAATAGCCTAATATCCAAAAGATTTTCCATTTGGAAGTCCACTGAAGATTTCCCAGTACTTGGTCACACACATCCAATTATTTGTAATACATCCATTATGGGTTCATGCTGACATTGTAGACATAAAAAGTTACTCATTCTCTTTACTTTCTATTTTTTGCCTGTGTGGTAAATGATAGCTCAAGAAGAAGAAACCGTAACACTACATATTGAGTGTACAGGTAGGTAATTTTCCTTTACTGAAAAAGGTTCCTCTGAAGCAACTTCTGTGTCCATATCCTTTCATCCTGTGATAACTTGTCAGTAGAGCTTTCTAAAAGACACAGCTTATTTCCTCTTACTTAAAAGAGACATTACCTTTTAGGATTAAAGAAAACAAGGATTATGTGAAAGACTGTACAGATACTGTCTGTACACTGAACAGTCACTCCAGGGAGAAACAAAAATCAAGGAAATTCATTTTGACTTCTACACTCACTGCAGGGCAGTATTATTTGATGGTTTGATATATTATGATCTCTCTTATTTTCTTTAACTGAAACAAAATGTATACCTGATAAAACTTACTGTACTTTATGATCATACAACACTATTCCAGAGAAAACCAACACCTGAAAGCTACAAATGTGGAGGTTTGAGCTGTCCTTTTTTTACACGGCATCTTCAAATGCCAAATTAATTATTATCAAAAAGGGAAGACATAGGAAAAAGGAAACATTTGCAAGTTATTTGGAACTCTAAGACAAATGGTTTTCTTCTCCCTCGTATTCTTCTCAGACATTGTTTTAACTGGTCTTCTCTACTGTACTATGCAATGTAATACGACCTATTGGAACACAGACAAAGACATTAATTTGTCCTTAATTTCTGAAAGTATTTTACTAATTACTTGAACACATTTACTACCAAACACATTCTTCTCAGCACATATGAACATATAATATGAAAACAGCAAGCATATACCACTCTGCAAGCAACAATGCTTCCTGATCCCAGCATTCTCAGCCCTCCTTATCAAATTCTAAACTGATTCTTTCACAACTGTTACCTGTACCACCAAACATTATTTTTAAGGCAGTCCATTCAATTCAGATAAGGAGGTATACAATCCTAAGGATGTAATGTCCTGTCTAGCCCGTGTGAATCCCTACAGCACCCTTTTACACCTATGCATGCCAAACAAATTTCTGGTAATAATCTCCCCTTCTGCCATCATTTCTCAACTCAAAAAAAAATCAAAAAACCTCCCACTGGAATTTACACTTTCACTTGTTCACTAACATGATCTAAAAACACAGAATGAAAACATTTTTTCCCTTGTCTTGTATACTTTCTGCATTCATTTAAGAAAAGCCAAAATGTTCTTTTTTCCTAAAGAATTTGTCACATTTTGAACGACCGGTTTTGAATAGGTGAAGTAAATGAAGAAAGAATACAGCAAGATCAAAAAACAAGCTCACTGTGCTGAGATGAAACTTCATGATAAAGTTAGGCCTATTCAATAGCTAGAAGCAGTAGTCTTGCTCCCCCTTGAGCCTGCACCATTTTTCTCTCTCAGTTCCCCCACAGTCTCAACTCTCCAGCTGCAGTGAACACACTTGACAGTACTAATCTGGTTGTTGCCCAGTAGCACCATAATCTGACTTTCATGGTTTAACCAGGACACTGATTTAATTCACTGACTCAACAGACATTCCTTTTTTTAAGGCTAGATTAATTTTACAAGACTGAATCAATTCAGGGACTGACAGTACACAGCTGGCAGAACAAACAAGCCCTAACAACAGCCCAAAACACAGAACATAGTTTTATCCTCAGTGTTGCTTCACAGAGCACTCATAAGGTAAAGCACCAATGCATACCCAAATCTTTGATGTCATTTTCAGCATTTAGCTTTACTGGCTCTGGTACAGACAGCATACTCGCATCACTTATCCCATGACATTCATCATGCTTGGAAAAATAGTTGTGCAAAATCTGCAAACCAAAGACAAAAGCTGTTATATTATGTACCAATAAGTGTCATTTTAACAGTGAAGGACAGAACTCTAAACATTTACTGCAGTACCTGACTAATGCTCCATCTCTTAAAATGAAAGGTAACATTTTCACAGGTGCATGTGAAAAACAAATAAGCAGATAATCCCTATTTTTGATGCAAATCAGGTTCCATTCTACAGTCACCTTAAGGGCAGTGAATGGGTTCAGCAGTTTACTGTAAGCCTCTCAAAAAAGGAACAAAGGAGATATGAGAAAGGACAAAGATGTTTTGCTTATTTTCAGTTGTAACGGTTTGTTAACTGTGAAGTTTCAGGTCGTTAAGGATCAAACTTAAATTTGTAATTGAATCCTTTTAGTACCATCCTCGGCTTTCGGTCTCAATAATCATTCAGCTTTCATATACACAGAGTAAAATTACAATCATGCAAGAACTCTCTCTACCACTATGAAAGGACTGAAATGAATACTCAATTTCAACTCTTGATTGTAGTGGTTGAGAGCACGAAGTTATTCCCAAAGAGTAACTTCCAAAAGTTTGACAGAAGTGGGAAAAAACCAGACAAACCAATCCTCAGAGAAGTAGCATAATTCAGTTCCTAGCTTTGATTTCGCTCTCACCAATACTGAGTGCTGCTGAAGCCAAGTGGTTTGGGGGAAGGGGAGGGGGGGAAGGGTTGGTTTGTTTTTTTTTTAATAAACACAGCAAAAAAAATATTTCTCAGAGAGGGTTATTTGTGAAAACGCATTCTACAACCATGTACTGCAAATTTAGTTCTGTGAGCAGTAACTTTTTTAAAAACAGCCAGATAGGAGCGCTTAAAATGACAGAATTTTTTCTTCTTGGCTCAAGGAATGTAAACATGTAACCAAATTAACTTAACTGAAATTAAAGAACAACATAGCTCTTAGAACTACTTACTGTATCATCCTTTCCATCCTGTCGCTTTGCTCCAGAAATAGAATTATTCTCTCTAGCTTTAGAAGAAAGACAGACAAGTCAATTTATTTTCTCCCAAGTGATCCGCTGAGTGTGTTCAAATACAGCTGTGTTTTGGAATGGTTTCATTGGATTATTTTAAATGCCACTCAAATCTGTAAATAAAAAAACTACTAAAAACTGGAAGTTCTAACTAAAAGGTCATATAGATGAGGCTGAAGGACAGTGTACAAAAGCAGTTTTGTAACAGCACAAACCACCCCAAATCACAGGTCATGGTTTCTGCTATGTTTCCAGTTACCACCTTGAAACAGCACTGCCATTCCCTTTTCAAATACTTATTCATGGCACTACTCCCCTTTGTCTTCTGTCTGAAGATCTGGATGAGATCTTCAAGCCTGTCAGGAATTTGTGTTTTTCCCCCACTTCCTCCCAAAATAGCAGTACTAGCTTTACTTTTGTTACAAAACGAGAAAGTGAACCCTATTTTTAAAATGCCTGAAGAGCAGTATATTAAAATGTTTCACAGACATAGCATCTAGGTTCTGTGTAGCAGCTCTTTCTTTTCATACGTGTCAGAAGGCAGAGAGTATAATATCACTATTATAAAACACTAAGCTTATCCAAGACAGGGGAGAATGAGAGCTCAAACCACAGCTCATCTCCCAGAACATCATCATTAAGGTATGGATACTTCCCCCAGCCTTTCTTTTCAGCTCACACCTTTCTGGACCAAAGAACACTCAAAATGGCACAACTCAATAGCCTTGTGAATAGTACCACCCCCTTCCTCCCAAAAGAGATTCCCAGTTCTAGCATTCATTCTTAATATGCTTTATATGCTCTACGGAGTGATAGTTTAATAACATGACCAAGAACGATGTCAGGAGCTACGGAGACACGTCCAGGTTTTCCCATTTTCTCAAGAATTTTCATGAACAAATCATATAGTCAAATTTCATTTTGCTTATCATATGCTAATGAAATCTCACTTTCTCCAACACCTTAGGTTGAGGCTTGATGTTTATCACCACTGTTGGTTACCACTGAAGCAATTATCACCCACTCATTCTCATTCACAGCTCTGCTGACACAGCTGTTTGTGCAGCTGTGCAGTAAATGAGCTCCAGGAATTGCCCTGTCCAAACAACTCAGGAAATACAAACCCAGGAGCTCAGGTCTTAAACTGGATGAGTATCCCAGTTTCTCTCGCTGGATTGATATGATGGCAGGCACAGTGAGAGTGGTTAAAAATGCTGAAGGCAACACTGCTGGTGGGAGGTTTACTCAGCAGGCCACCTCCTAACACTTCATAAACAAACCCATTTAACTTAGCCCAATAGTTTCTAGTTTTGCGATAAGACAAAGCAAATATTATCTAATCCTCTTTCTATGCTCTGCTATGTTATTTCTAAATTTATATTCCCTAACCCCTCATAAAAAGAAAGAAAACTTCTGAAAAGTTTTCTGTTTAGGGCTGCATTATCCAAAGTCACCAACTAAGCATCACTGTAAGAATTTTGTGTTTTTTTAGTTAAAAAACCAAACAGTTCATACTGAGTGAACTTCCAGTGTCAAACCCAGAAGTTTTTAACCCTTAGCAATTGCTCATTTTTAGAAATACCTATTATCACTGTTTCACCAAGGGTAGGAGGTGTGGCTAAAGAACTTGACCAGGACATATCTGGATCCACTTCTGCTCCCAGACTTTCAGAAATACATTTTGGAGTTCTGACCTAGAAATACATTTAACAATCATATATGTAATTTCTATGCCAAATTCTAAATGTACAACTCAGGAAAAGGAAAGAAAATGCATGGATTAAATCTGTACCTCTGAAAGTTTTGGTGTGCAAAACAAGCTTCCATGTGGTCCTGAAAAACATTATGTAAAAAGGACATTAAACAGTAACTAAAAAATGAGGATTTTTATCTAGAGATATAAAATATTTTGTAGAACGAAAAAACGAAAATACAAACCAGGGATATTATTTCTCTGAGGTGTTCTGTAAGTATTCCTTAAAATAGCTGGACTGCAAAACAAAATTAAAACCAAAATATTAATTGTACTTCTCAATTTCTAAAAATAACTGAATATTTCAAACGTTACATATATTACCATTTCCATTATACTTTTTTTCTTTGCACCATGGTTATTTCCCTGACAACATAAAACGCAGATTTCTCCTAACCATCAGTCAATATTTTAAACATTACCATAAGTCTATTATAAACTGTAAAATGTTTCTTCTGAGAAATATTTTAATTTTCAGTGATGATTTGTCTGACAAGTAATACATTTCAATGTAACCATGCATTTTACAATATGCTGTATGAAACTAGGGAAATTGGCTTAACTGATTTTAATCAAATAACTAGTTTAACTCTTCTTACAATCAACATAAGTACTTTGATAAAATTCATCTGAAATATAAACATTTAAGTGTCAAAATCAAATCTATTGTTAAAAAAAAATCTCAGTAAATGTTATAAATAGCTTCACTACTTGAGAAGCACGATACATCATTACTACTCTTTCTTTCGATGTTGAGGATTTGGAAAGCTGAAATACTGTTAAAAAATTATGTATTCCAGCTGTGAAAGAGTAGAAAAATAGGAAGAAAAATCACTTGAAAGCAAGGACATTTTCAAAATTAGCTAGTGTTTTATTTTCAACTCACTTAACCTACAAGTATCATAAACGTATCAGACAGACAAGATTATTCACTGCTCTTAAAAAGTTCAACAGTCAAATATGGTGGGTTAAATACTGCATTTTGCTTAAGGTCCAGCTTATTTTCTATTTGTGTTGAATGACTTAGCATACCTAGCAGTGAGGCAGTTGTGGCAGGTACCAGGAGGAGAAGCAAGTATTTCATTTTCTTGGTCTATTTTTCTTCTTGTATTACTTGGGCTTATCAAATTCTCTCTATCTACAATATAGAATATAATAATCAACACAACTTTGCAAAACTCCAGGTAACAGTTTCAATTTTGACGTTTAAAGCCAAGCTTTCAAAAAAAAACCAAACTGAACCCCCCAAAAAACACCCAAAGAACTCCCCACAAAAAAACCCAAAAACCCAATGCTAATTTCTAGTATCTTAAATATGTTCAAATTTTATATCCAAACAATGCTTCAAATGTTATATTATAAAATGTTTATATTCAAACATGTTTCAAATGCACAGCCAAAAAGACCCCTCATTATGTCACTTCACTCACTTGGTATTACCCAAGTCACATGTCATTTCAGTTTTAATGTACTGCATTGTGCCTTTCTTGTCATTGCAGAAGTTACTCTTACATACAATACATGCAAACAGAGGTCTGTGCAGCTTCCCCTCAAATTTACTAAGTCATACACCTATTGATTCAAATAAGCAGCAAAAAGCAAGAATTATTTCCAGAACTGTTGTTGGAGTCACTATCACTGTCAGCAGCATCTATTTATTTGAAAATCATCTCCAAGCAAAAGAGAAAGATTGTTCCCACCAAAGCAGGAGAATCCTCTGAACAGTGAGACCCATGGACAAGCATCTACTCAAAGGAATTTCTACTCTGAAGTTTCCAAACAACCTTAGTATCAGAAATTACACTTTAGGTTGTGCATTTCTCTCTGTTTCTAAGTTCATATGCACAGCACAGCTGCATGCCAGTGCCATACCAAGGTATGAAATCCATCAGCTCCCATCCAGGCTGTTTTCACAGGAGCCATTTGGCTCTAACCAAGAAAATAGAATATCTCAGGCAGTCACATGTGAACTTGGCACATACGCAGAGCAAAACTGACCATTTTGAAATAAACAATCAAAAAGTTCCTTTCTTTGCCATTTATGAAACTGCCAAATGAAATTCCTGAAACCAAGAATTCCCTAGGGACTTAACACTGTAAAATACAAATAGCTACATTTAGAAGAAACATGTTCTCAGCAGACGTTCAGCAGCAAACTTCACAAAAACAAATAGAGTAACAATATTCCATGGAAGTACTGTTATAAAGTATACTTGAACTGCAGTACATCTCTAACCCTTCACAGAATTTGCTTCACGATCTAAGAACAATTCTGGTAATAAAGGGAGTCTTGTGTTTCTCTGTAACCTGGTTAGAAAAGTTTATCAGAAGGACACAAACACAGCAGATGTACCAATCAGATACTTCAGGAATGGGGTTAAATACTCTTCTATAGAAGAGATTCTTACATACAATCTTGTGTACATTCTCCATAGAAAAGATTCTTCTCCCTGTCCAAGGAGGGTGGGTACATCAGAAAGGAGCAGAGTGACATGTACTCCCATGACGTACTTGGGATTTGGAAACAATGTACGAGAAGTACCTCATAAAATTCCTTTCTTTTCCAAATGGAAAAATGTAATTTCTTTCCATAACATACAATTTTAGAAACTCAAAGAGCTTAGTGTGCCTAAATCTTTCCAAGTAAGGTTAAGGAGGGCTCTACAGATTGCCTCATGCTTTGCCATGATAAGGATGATTCTCTCCCTTGAAAAGGTTTTCAGAAATTTTGCATAAAACAAAAATGAGATGGCTAAAAAAAATCCACTCTGATTCACAGTCAACAGGTTATACTAACAAGTTCGTATATCCTTATATTAACAGTATTTAGAGTATTTGGACCACAACAGTATCTTTTATACAGGGAATTGCACATAGATGTATATTACCAGTTTATCACAAGGCTGAATTCACTATTAATTCTGCATTTTTATAGATGATCTTCAGAAGACTACTAAATTAAGCTTTTTAGTCACACAATTCCTGCAGTAGCATTAACTTTTACATTAATAATCATCAGCTGCAACAAAAGGCAAAATAAAAAAGTATCTTGCTTCTGAAGGCACAAGCAGCCTTTAAGTACAACTTAAAAAAAAGTTACTCACTTGCTCCTATTTTTTTCTGATCTGGCTCTTTTTCAGGAGAAGAACAAGGTGGCAATATTGCATTTTGTTCCTTAAAAAGCAGCGGGGTTGATGCCAGCTGACTGTATGTAGAGGGTTTTGTCCTTGGAGTTTTAAAAGCTGTTTGATCAAGCCAGCCAGAAGGCCCATCAACCTCTCCGAACAACTTGGGCTCATATGGGGGTGCTTCTGCGCTGAGTTCTTCAAACCAGTTGAGACTGATAGGCCCTAAATCTATGAAGGAAAACATACAGAAAACCATATGAAAAAGAAAAAGGATCCTCCATGGAGGATGTGAAAATACACCAGGCATTTAAATGCTAACAGCAAAACACATTGCTCCTTCCATTGCCATACTTCTGGTTCGTTTGTTTCTAGATGACTTTGAACTCTGATAACCATAAAAGATGGTTATGGTTTAAAAAAGGAATGTCTGCCCAAATTCTCAAACCATTAACAAAACCAACTGAAGGACCAGAAAAGTATCCAGTTTGTTTAAAATTACGACTATACTCTGGCTTTTGGAGTCTCTCTTGGTTTGCTCAGACAGGCAAGTTAAACAGGTTCCTTTAAAAATTAATAACTTCCACAGGTGCATTTAGCAAAAGACTAAGCCTGGTCTGCATCTGGGTACGTATAGAGGTGACAAATCTAAATAAGCAAGTACAAAAAGTAACTAAGTATACATCATGGGAAAAAAACTACAAATAAAAATTTGAAGAAATCTACAAAAAGTAGGTATGAGCAAACACAGATTTGGGGCAAGAACCGCAGCTAATAACCTGCTTAATGTTTTCCTGTGGAACATACAGCAAATGTGTACATAATATTGGTGGCCAGAAAGCAATCCTAATAAAAATTATTTACTTTAGATAAGCTGTACCTGATTCACTGCAGTGTGCCTTAAATATTTCAAAGAAAGTTGGTCTTTCCACAGGTTTGCAAGCCATTTTCTTATCCATTACATTACTGGAACAGTTGAAAAGCCTGAGAAGAAATAAGAAAACACTTTCATACAATGCTGTTCGAATGTCTTAGGCCTGCTTTCCTGCATTTCTGGGTGTGCCACAGCCCAGCTTGCTAAGATTTGACTGCAATGTGAGCATTCAAACACCACAGCGACGAACATGGTGGGAAAACTACAGACAAGAGCATGGGGAATTATACCAGAGATAATGAAAATACTCAGCAAGCACAAGTGAAAACCAAGATAGAATGGGCAGAACACTTCTGAGGTATTTTAAACACAAATCAAAACCCCACACTCACTACAATCTGTTAGGATGGAATATGTACTATCAGATATATACTCTTACACCCACTACATGTCAAGAATTTGAGTCAAAGTTGTTTTCAAGTGGAGCAGACACTGCCAGTTTCACAATTCTTTTAAAAAAACATGTATAAATAAGCCCATAGCGAGACTTCACCGTTTAACACGTTTATGGCTTCCACAGTAAAAGCCGTTTCCCACACGATGCCCGCGTTATATGCGTTGCCTTACCAAAACCATGGGAAAGACGGGCACTTTAAATTAGGGCACTAAAACAGAATAGCAAAGAACTTAACGCTGCCTCAGAAGTATCTATTCAAAAGAGCGATTTGACCTGTCACAGCGCTGCTTTCCGTGAGAGGAAGCTCCTCCCGGGCAATGACCGACCACGCACGGAGCGCGGCCTGTGCAGCCCCCCCGGGTCACCGCGGGGTCTCCAGGGACGGGCCCAAACCCCGCTTCCCCACACCCGGTGACTGCAGACCCCCGGCGGGCTGAGACGAGAGAGAGAGAGACCCCCGAGGGGCGGCAGTGACACCCCCAGGGCACAGCGCAGCCCCGGCGCCGGGCCGAGCCACACGCGGGGCCGTTACCTGCCGGCGGCGCCTCGGGCGGGGCGGCGGCCGCAGCATCGCCTCACGCAGGGGAAGGGGGCGGGCGGGACGGGCAGGGAAGGCGGCGGGGAAGGAGGGGGCAGCACGGACTCCCAGCCTGGCCGCCCCGTTCGAAGCCTGGCGCCAACACAGCCCCGCGCCTGCGCAGCGGGAGCATCCGCCGCTCCCGCCCCCCGCCGCAGTCACCTCCCGGCAAGGAGGCGGCGAACCGGCCCCGCCTCGGCCGCGCCAGCCTGCGCTGCGCGGGGTCGGGCACTGCGGCGGTGGGAAGCGTGGTGCCCGCCGTAAGGGCTGTCCTCCCGTAGCTGACTCCGCACAGTACAGAACGGGAGCGTGCCCTGAGCCAGGATGGCCGCCAGCAGCTTCACTCACGCCTCCTCAGGACGAGGGAATGAAGCACCACATCCACGGCCGGCATGACGCACGTTGCTGGGCAACAGCAGCCAACACCAACCTCCCAGGGAAAGGCTCCGGAGGCTCACAGCGGCAGTGCCGTGGGGAAGTGTCACGGCCTGTGCAAGCCTCAGCCTCTGCTTCTCAGGTGGTTTCGTAGGCCTTGACACATGAAATGGTTGTTGATGTTCCAATAAAGAGAATGTTACTATCCTCCACATACATGTCCATTCCCACTTTGTCTCTTGATTAAATTCTTGGCTTTGGCAATGGAACAACTTCAAGATGGGTGGAACACTCTTTCCACCAACAACTTTGTGTTTACCATCTTCATTTTAGTGGGATGTTCATCTATTCTTGTGCCATAAAAGGGTTTCTTTCTACCTCTCCACACCAGTCCTTATTTTGCACAGTTTTACCACATCACCTGCTTAGTCATCTGCCAATTTCTTCAGTTTCTTGTCATAAAATAATTTTCCATATTCCTCATCCTTTCAAGAAACTTTAAATTCTAACCCTTCAGTGTTCTGTGGAGCCACAGTAACTGTTTCTTCCCAAAGCATTTTAGAGGAAGTCAAACCGTTGTTTTAAATGATGACATGCAGTTTCCAACTTAATTTCCATCCCCATGCCCGATGCACCCTAACAACTTACTCTTGTTGCAGCCACACTGCAGTCAGTCATTACGTGTTAACATGGCCATCTCGATACCCTATTTTTGCTTTGAGTTGATGCCAACAGTGCTTTGAAAACCCAAGCACAATGCAGAGCCTTGAGACATGTTTCTTTTAATTATGATGAATGTGTTTCCTGAATCTTAACCTCTTTCTGCCCTGTAAAAATGCAGTTTCTTACTGATTTATCCCAGACACTTGAAAGTGTCAAATACACTACGAACATTTAAAGACATCATCCCTATCAGGTCTTCTCTAGCCTCTCTCTTGCTGGCCCACTGAATTTTATAAAGCAATGCATTTATAAAGATGGTGAAGAGTCATACAAAGAAAGTATTTCACATCACAGCAGTTCCAGGGATTTAAGGGTTCTCCAGTCTCATCCAAAATCATCAGTTTGGATGATTTAATTACATTACTTTAACTATATTACCTTAAAATTGAATGAAAGTGATGCAATTATGGAAGAACGACTATTAGTCTAATATGCACGTGCTTGTATTACTAACACTTATTTCATGATACAGGTATTAAGCCACTGCTTTCCCTTACTTCAGTTTGTATACACAAGTATATTCCATCTCTTCCTAAAGCAGTTCAGTAGATAGAAAAGCTCCAGGTGGATAATCCCCAAGTAATGGAACAATGAGGATGCTCAGACCTTTTCATACCGGTAAAGACTTCTTTTCAGAGATGTAATTGCCTGAATTCTTTGCTCAGCTCTCCGGGGGCACCCAGTGTATCTGGACTTAGTTAGTTTCCCAAACCTCCTTTTCCTTCTTTTAAAACCATAAGCAGAAGGAACTGTGAGCATGCAGGCTTCTCCTTACTACGCAGGCCGTGGTTGTCCCAGCTGTGGCTGAATGACATCTCTTCATCATTACAGAGTCTTGCAGAGAAGGAAGGAAGGCAGGCAGGCAGGCCAGCCGGCCTTCCCTTGCCATCAGCCCTCCCTCCCCCAGCTGGCCCCACTTTCCCCATCAATTAGCAACCATCAGCTCCGCAGGTAAGATAAAAGCAGGGCAGGGGAACAGGTAGGGCTGACCGTTCAGCGGCGATAATCATGGACAGCTTTGTGTGTTCTCCCTTCAGCACGTACCAGAGCTTCAGGAGCAGCCCCGCGCTCGGCCGCGGCTGGGACCCTGCGGCCAAGCAGCCCAGCTGGAAGCAGAGCAAGAGCGGCGGCATCAGCCCCTTCCTCGGGGGGCCCTTCACGCCGCTGCCCTCCGAGTACCTGGACAGCTACCGGCGGGCGCAGCTCCAGGCGCTGCTGTCGCAGATGGGCCCCGCGCTGACGCCGCGGTCGCGCCGGGCCAGCACGAAGGAGGCGGCGGTGCAGGTGAGCCTGCGGGCCGACGCGGCCGTGCAGTGCTCGCTGGGGCCGCGCACGCTGCCGCCCGCCCGCGCCTTCAGCCCCGCCGCCCTGCGCGCCCCGGGACGCCTCGCCCTCTACTCACCCGCGCCCGACCGCCGCGTCTTCGCGCTGCCCGAGGCCGCGCCGCCTCCGGAGAAGGCAGCGCCGGCTGAGGACGCCCCGACGGCGGATGGCGGCGAGGAGCATCAGGAGGGCCCGGTGGGGGCCGCGCTGCCGCGGCGCCAGGAGCCGGTGGGGACGCGGCGGGAGGAGACCGCGGCTCCCAGGCAGCGAGCTGCCTTCCAGGTGCGCTGGGATGGGGCGGGAGGCGAGCCCGCAAGCAGGGCGGCCAGGAATCACCTCATGAGCAGCACGGTGGTGCCCGTCCTGCCGCGGGTTGGCTCTGGCTCACCTAGCGCAGAAGAGCCTCTAGCCTGCGAGAACCCACACGTATGGGTCAAAGCATCTCGCCGAACGATTTGGGTTGGAAGGGACCTTAAAGTTCATTCAGTTGCAGCCCCCCTTCCATGGGCAGGGATGCCACCCACTAGACCATGTTGCTCAGAGCCCCATTCAATACGGCTTCAAATATTCCTATGAATGGGGTGTCCATGACTTTCCTGGGCAACCTTTTTCAGTGTCTCACCATCCTCGGAGCAGTAGTGAGGGAGCTGGGGTGGGTGTTCTCAGGGTGCTGGATGATGCTCAGTGAACTCTCTCTCTGCAGTTCTTGGAGCAGAAGTATGGCTATTTCCACTGCAAAGACTGCAAGACCAGATGGGAGAGTGCTTATGTGTGGTGCATTTCTGGAAGCAACAAGGTAGTTAACAATTTCTTTGTAATTTCTTTTCTCCTGAGACTTGTAAGAATGGCATGAAATCTGTGACAAATCAGATGTTTTGGCACAAATTTAGGTACCTGTACAGAACACCTTGAATAAGTCTCTATAGTAACAGAACTTGCCTTTTTTTCAGGTGTACTTCAAGCAGCTCTGTCGCAAATGCCAAAAGGGCTTCAATCCCTATCGAGTGGAAGCAATCCAGTGCCAGGTAAGTTAACTGTACTCCATTAAGACTGTCAGATGCTATCATATACACTAATACTGTTGTTGAATTTGATATTGACTTTATTTGGAAAAAGACTTGATTTCATCAAAATACTAGGAAGTGCTATTTGGGAAAGGTGTAATAGGGTAGGTCTCCTTCCTCCTGTAGATGGCTTACATGAACAGTTTTCATACAGCATTATGGCTTGCTACATGTAAGTAAGGTTTTGTGCTTCTCGGTGAGAAGGCTCTTATACCTTAAATCCACAGGGATCTTACCACAAGAGCTCTTAAGTGTATCAGCCCCAATGTGTTGCTGTGATTAAGGAAAACCAAATGTCAGTCTAACATGAAGTGCATCCTGTATGATCTACTACTACTAACATGTCTTCATTTCTTAAGATCTGTTCCAAGACTCGTTGTTCTTGCCCTCAGAAGAAGAGACATATTGATCTCAAGAGACCTCATCGCCAAGAACTCTGTGGCCGCTGCAGAGGCAAAAGGCTGTCCTGTGATAGCACTTACAGCTTCAAATACATTGTCTGATCCATGTGCCCTCTTCTGTTTTGTGCTTTGCACTGTCTGTCTATTGCAACGTTTTGACTTAAGGCTTTTGACCTGGCATTGGATAATGGATGAAGACTTTGGTATTATTGTAAAGTATATAACTTCACTCTATATATGCTGTAAATAAAGTTCAATAAAAGTTTGCACTAGTTTGATACCCCTTAGTTTCATCTTCCTTGGATGAAAGAGGAAAGTATATCTGTAAGGAAGCAACCTTATTTGATTTCCTGAAGATAGTAGGCTTTGTTTTGAAGTCTCCAGGGAATGCTAAGATTCAAGCTACAATAGCAAATTTTTCCTTCAGTCACTCAAACTGAACTAGGGTGGAAGATGCAAATATTCTGGAGCATAAAGTCTGGTGTAAATGCAAATTATCTTCCCCTTGCCTCTGTCAAATGTATATATAAACAATCACAGCTGCTTGGTAATCAAAGACTATCTGCCAGAAGAAGACTATGGCTGTAAAATAGGAGGGAAAAGAGTAAGGTGCCCATGTTTGGAATGAGGCAGGGAAAAAGCTTTTGAATGGCAGTATCTGTGATAGTGTAAAAAACACTTTTTAGGGTAGAAGGAATGTGGGAGGTTTTCACAGTCAGTGGAAGACCAATGAAACGTTTTTTGCTGCTGTACTCTTCCAAGCTGAGTTGTAAGGATTTTTTGTCAGGATGTCACTCACTATTTTCTATGAATGGTTTCAGCATAAACCAGGAGAAAAGTGTCTTTTGGGGGGCTGCTGATCATGGATACCATGTGCAACAGTACTGATTCAGACAAGAACACAACTTTCACAACAAGCACATACTGTGTTGTGACTATATATGACTTTTATACTTTAGTTCAATGGATGTACGAATCCAAATTTCAAAGTTACTTCACAAAAATGGTTAAGTGTATTTACAGTGTGAATAAGTTACATAGTTGTCAGAATAAAAGTGTCTCAGATGTGCAACAGATTTACATGCATACATTTAACACTGGACAGCAGTTAAATGTAAGAAAAAACCATATAGTTATGACTTTTATATATACATTACAAATAAAATAAGACATCTCTTTGAAGAAACTTAACATGAGAACTTGCATTTCACGTTAATATTTTCACTTTTTATACTCAAAATTTATATTAAATAAAAATATGCATGCTTAACAGTTCAAAAGATTTGACTCTGTGATGGGACTTTCTCCTACAAAATGGCAAGTTAAATTAGGTCAACCATCCTTTAATAGTATAAATATATTCATAAAAGCAAACCTCTAGTAAAAAGCAGCCAAGGTCCTTAATAAAAAAAAAAAAAAAAAAAATCTACCAAGACCTTTCATGATCCTTGGGGGGGGGCCTAAGAACAGACCTCTGCAATATGATCCAGTACCTTCAGAGACAGTAGCCTAGTAACATTAGGAAATGTACTTCATAGCAGCTCGTTGTTTTAAGATACAGTAATCATATTCAAATTACAGTGTACATTAAATTATAGTCTGTTTACAGTTTGTTTCATATACACAGGCTCTCAGCTTTTGACCAACAAGTTTGTGAGATTCCGTGGCCAGCTTCATTCTGCCCATCTTTCACTCAACTAAAGAAAAAAAAAAGGAAAAAATGTACAAGGTTTGTTTTTTTAACAAAAAATACTATTTTGTGAAGGAAACATTGCACTTTTGCCAACCTAAAATTAATTTGCTATAAAGGAAGTATTGTTCAGTGTAGTAGGCTTTGGTATGCAATGGAAGTCACTTCTTCAGTAGTGAGTTGCAGTTGCTCAGTGAAATGCTAACTGGTTTTTGTGCAACACAGAACAAAGGATGTTGTCCCAGGTGCTCTATGCTACCTCTGTCCTTACAGTATTGCTACACGTTTGAAGTTCAGCCCATCGCTTTTTAGAGGAAATCCTAAATGTAACAAGAGTGAGTACAGTTTGACCAAACCTTTGTAAGGCTGAGAAGACATCGAGCCACCTCACTCCCACAGGGCAGCACTCCCAGCTTGAAAGGGGGCCCAAGGGTCCTGTCAGAGACTTGTGCCGGAAATGCTGGAGTCTGGAAGAAAAGTATTGATGACCCGGTAGCTCTGAGCTCTGCGAATCATGTCGCGGATCTCTATGTTCAGTTCCATTAATTTGGTGCAGATTTCAGTCAGGCTCTGGTTGGAGCCCACCAGTGCATAGGTGCCCGTCTGACCCAGGGTTTGGTGGCGGAAGTAAATGTTCAGTAGCGTCTGCACTTCATCGTCAGAGCTGCTTCCAAAGATATCATTGGGCCACAAAATCCTGCAATGGAACACGAAAAGAACAGGCATATCATTACGGGTTTATTAGCAGAGATGGAAGCTATGTGACAGAGACCTCTAAAAGGAGAATGGACTTGCACCCACTTAGAAGCCTGAAGAAACTCACTGTTTTACATTACTCATTTGTTAGTCATATTCTGGTATCAGGCACTGAAATCACATAAAAGTGCAATTTCCATTACCAAAAAAAAAGTGCTTAAGAAAACTCATTCAAATAGGTGTAAGTGAAACTGGGCTGAATGTTTGCTCATGCCAATGACATGCACCTGTAAGGAATTAACTCAATAAAGTGATTCTTAAGAGCCTCACAGGACTTTTGATCTACAGAATGTAATTAAACATCTTAATTGTTGCAACTATATGTTTGATAGTTACTTGTGGCACACCCCTCCAAAAGTCCATATCAATGCCCCCATGTACTTTGTTGAAACAATTAATTAATTATGCTTATCCTGTGCATTACCTTTCGTTAGGAAGGTAACAAATGCATACTTTTCTAATAACATGAAAGTATAATATGAACCACGTAGCAAAACTTGCCTGCATTCTCTTATTTGCCTGACGGCTTTAACAAGTTCATTGTTTTTCAAACACTCCAGCATGGACTGAATAGCTGCTTCAGTAGAGTTGAATGTGGGCTCAGATTCTGTTGTCAGAGGCTCAGCTGCGATTGCAGCAGTAGCGTCCTTCAGATTCTTCTTCAGCTCACTCAGTTCTCTTGACATATTTAACAGCTATTCCAAGGAGAAAAATGAGAGGTAGGTATTTTCATTCTCCATAAGCCCCACACGGAGTGGTACTTCACCTTTGTTCTTACTACTACATTGGAAAAACACATTATGGAAAAGACCCCAATTTAACACAAGGACATTTCTTGCTCTCTGTACAATATAGAGAAAAAGCCTTTTTTACCTTTGTGCATCCTTTAACCTTGTGCTGTAGTTTTGGCTTGCTAAAATGCAGGAGCATATCTAAACAAGCTTTTATTTTTCACCCTTGTTACTTTTTTCACATCATAGTGGAAAAGCTGAAGAAAACATGTACTTCTCCTAGCAAGATGTTGGTATTTATTTACAAAACCCATGCAGGATCTGACATGATTTACAGATGGACAGGAATTGTATAACCTTTTCTCAGGTTGAAAAGTTAATACGGCATAAGATTCATAAATAATTAGTAAGTTAATAATTTCCAAGGATCTACTTTTTCATGCTCCTACATGCTAAAAATAACCACTGTCACGTGAACTAACAGTGGAATTTCCTTTAACTAAGAGCTTGTGTCTCCAGCAAAGTATGCAAATTTCATGGTGAAATAGCTATTCTTCATACAATTGCTCCCCAGTTCCACAGGCTGCATTATTTATAACAACCTAACGAAGTTGTAACTGTGAAATACACTTACAGAAATCAATTAGAAGGAATACAAAATATTTCTAAAACTTAGACTGCTCTAGTAGTAGTAGTAGTAGATGCCTATTGTCCTGTCATCTCTTAAAAGTGAACAGCCCAGTCACATTCACAACAGTTCCTTAAGATACAATAAATATTCAAACGCTTTTTACTCTGACAGCACATCTGATAAAACAAACCATTTCTGTTTATAGACCATCTCTAAACTACTAGAATCTGTCACAAAATACTTGTAATAGCTTCAAATTTTATTTTACAAAGCGGAGTACAACAATTTTTTCTCCTCAATAGTTTAGAATATATACACCTTACCAGGAGAAAAATACACATGGAATGGTAAGTTAACTCTTTCCTTAAATGATAATCATTCAGCTTAAAGTGATCATCTCAAAGATGTTTCAGAGTATTACATATTTTAAGCAACTGCTGAAAATAAACTTGAATAAGAGTATTGTTCTTGTGATTTTTTTAAAATAAGATACATGGATTTATCTAAAAACAAGAGCCTATTTGGTCAAAAGTGAGTGTGTGCCATGTCAAAAAATGTTTAAAGAAAAAGGCTTGTGAACACTACAAAATTAAAAATACATGACACTAAGGTATTTAGTTGATTATGTATGCCTGCAAACTTACTGTCAGGGTGAAATAGTGTGATCCTTGGTGTTAAGTCCATAGGAACAAAAAATAAGAACATGAAAATAAAGTGGAATTTTCAGTATAAGACTTTGTAGTTCATTACATACCTCTGGCATAGAACTCACTTCGTGCACTTGTCCAATAAGTTTACAGTAGGACTGAAAAAGCAACAGCAGCTGGAAGTGCAGTTTATATAATCTCTGACAGAGTTCCAATTGCTAAGGAAAGATTTGTAGGAGAAGAAATAATTAATAAATATTAGTGACTTCAGATAATTTTTGATAACTAACAAAACACATTGAGATAGTTCAGTTCTCAAAACCATTACTTTACTGAAGTATGACCATATACTATTTCAGAAAATAAGTAATGATTTTTCTTCTGCAGGTAAGTCATATATGACATTAAAAATAAAATTATGATGGGTAGCTGTCACGTAGCACACGTCATTATCAGTCTCAAAACATTCTGGTTTGGTTAGCTTCCCTGTCTGCAGTTTGCAGCTGGAAAGCAGAGACAGAATATGGGGGAAGTGACTTTCCTGCACAGAACATGAAACTCCCAAATTTTAGATATGGTCGAAGATCTCTTCTAAGGAATGGAAATCTAAGAGAGAAGGTGTGAAATAGTTGTCCAAGATGGTCAAAGCTCCTGCCTGCTTCTCTGAGGAGAGCGAAACAGAGGTGATAAATTCATCTAGGAGCGAGAAGGAGGAAATGCCAGCTTTGGAACTTAATGCTCATGGATTTTCCACCATCTTCAAGAAACTATACAACAGATGGATGGAGTTTAACGTGTAACAGGATATTTGGCTTCTATTAAGTATTGTCCCAGATTAAGTAGATATTGCTGTAGGAATATTCACTTGTTTCTTCCAGTGTGAAGTGCAGCGTGACATAAAAGATGTCAGACACATTGAAATAATGGGCAATGGGCATGGCTGCCAGAGAGGTCAAGTTAACATGCTTATGGATCCTGGTATTCTTGTGTCTAACAGGCAGGGAATCTCGTAGTTCCACAGCTGGATCACGGTGAAGAAGGGAAGAACACCTAATCTTTGTCGAATTATATAAAAAGTGAAAATCCTGCAAGTACAAGTTCTGACCTTGTGCTGACCCTTTGGCAGGAAAACCTTGCCGACTTCCAACCGTTTTTGATTTGCCTACTGTGACAGACACCGTGACCAAGGGTGGGCTCAGTGATATTTCCATCTGTTTGGAGGAACTAAAGCAGAGTTTCATGCCAAAATTGGCAGAAAAGAAGAAGCTATTCATGTCTTTGTGTCTTTAAAGCACTTCATACACTCTTAGTTACTATCACGTGCTGCAGCTCTTTGCTGAATTTGGGACTGTGCAAATGTCAGCACACATACTAATAAAATGTACTTTAAGTACATTATAAATGTTAATTTGACTGAAGTGTTTTATTTACATATGATTCAATATTTAAGTGGCCACATTTTTTATTAACAAGCCAAAATTAGAACCACAGCTTTAGCATTCCCGTTCCCCAAATTTCTGTACCAGCCTCACAAGGCTGAGGGGCTAAGGTCAAAAGGAAATTTCATCTTTGTTCATCACAGTGAGGTGGACACCAACTACTCATCTATGAACAGACAGCCAAGAGCACTGCCAAAAAGAGGCAGAGTTAGTCTCCTTCTAAAGGGGGTTTATGGAGGCAAGTGAGAGCAGGAGGATAGTGCCAAGCCAGCAGGTGTCAGCCTCGCAGGGTTTGTCCTGCTGAAGGCCAGGCAGACAAGGCTGCTCACACCTCAGCACTGCCACAGCAGCAGAGCTCAGCACTGTGAATTTGCCCGGTCTGAGCTCTGTGCCATTCTGGATCTGGTACCTGAGTTGTTATGTTTAATGTCTGTTACCGGTGGGCAGCATCGGAGTGCTCCTGCCCCAAATGGAAAGGAGGAATTTCAGCAAGGAGGAGTCCTTTAGCAAGTCTGCAGATGACACAGAAGGATGGGATGCCATCCAGAGGGACATGGACAAACTTGAGAAGTGGGCCCATGAGAGCCTAATGATGTTCAACAAGTCCAAGTGGAAGGGGCTGAACCTGTGTTGGGGCAATCCCAGACATGAGTACAGTCTGGGAGAGGAATTCATTGAGAGCAGCCCTGTGGAGGACTCGGGAGTTCTCATGGAGGCAAAGCTGGACATGAGCCAGCAGTGTGTGCTCACAGCCCAGAAGGCGAACCACAACCTGCTGCATCAGGAGCATCTCTCCTATGAAGACAGGCTGAGAGCATTGTTTAGCCTGGAGAAGAGAAGGCTCCAGGAAGACCTTATAACAACAGTCCAGTACTTCCAGTACTTAGAGGGGCTTATAAAAAACATGGAGAGCAACTTTTCACACAGGCAGATCACAGTAGGACAAGAGGCAATAGCTTTAAACAAAAAGAGGAGAGATTCAGATTAGATGTTGGGAAGAAATTCTTTGCTCAGAGGGTAGTGAGGTAATGGAACAGGTTGCCCAGAGAAGTTGTGGATGCTCCACACCTGTAAGTGTTCAAGACCAGGTTGGATGACGTTTTCAGCAACCCAATCTAGTGGAAGGTGTCCCTGCCTATGGCAAGGGGATTGGAACTACATGATCTTTAAGGTGCCTTCCAACTCAAACCATTCTATGATCCCACCAGACTGGATATGACAGCAAAGACCCACAAAAGCTGAAAGAAGACCCAGCAGATCTGTGGTGGGGAGCAGATGTGCTAGGACAGAACTGACTTGTGGACAGGGACAGAGCCTATCAGAACAAAGAGGTAGGGCATGAGGAACACTGCCAGTGAAATAAACCTGCCCAGAGGCCATTCTCTGTAACCAAGGGCACAGAGCACTGCCAAGTTTGCATTTGTGTGGCTAACCATTCTCCTCCCAAAATTAAGGCTGACTGTTTAGATATAGCCTCCTGGAAACAGCTCTGGCTTCTGTCTTCTCTTGAACCATGCTTGGGCTTGTCAGGGGCTGGCTGGTGGCCCAGCCAGGGAAGGTGCCGACTGCTCACCCAAGCGAGTGCCAGCCCAGGGACACTTGCTTCCTCTCTGGTTCTGTTCAGCTCACAAGTAGGGACACAGCCTGAGGTTCCCCAGCAGGGATCAAATTCACTCTATTCAAATTTTGGAGACCTGGCAACACTACATAGAAGTTACATACACATAAAGTTGGAGCTGTCAGGAAGTTAATAATTAATTGAAAACAAGCATAACATCATTTAAAAAAATCGCATGATAGCTTGGCATGTAACACTGCATTTTTTTTGGTCCTTGGAGAACAATAATTCAGTTTCACCCTTCTGGCTGCTAACCTGAATGAAAACAAACTAAGGTCAAACTAATGGTTCTGGTTTGATTCACTTAGTATTTAGTTACTGTATCAAGCAACTCAATTTTTGTTCTTCCTGAATAAGTATTAGAAACCAACAGTGGTGAAACTGTTCATCAACATATACACAAAAACCTATTTGAAACCTAACTGCCAACTATAAATTGTAGTTTTTCACTAGGACAAATGGAAAATTACTAATTTTAAAATAACAAAAAATGTTTCCAGCCCCACCATATTACATCCATTCAAAAGCTTGATTTGTAAAAATGTATGTAAATGACCATTTGAAACAGCATATGAAAGTGTCAAAATTTTGCCACAGTATTTTTTGACTTCACAAAACATGTTAGTAAATTATTTTAGTCACCGCATTTAGAACCACATATTGTATAGGAAAATTATAACAAAACAAGAAAACATGCTTAGAAGTAAAACAGTAAAATTGGGGTGTATTAGCCCATCCACAGATGGACAAAATATATGAAAGAACTTCAACTTACTGCAAGAGATTCCATTTGCTACACAGCAAGCATGGCACAGGAGAAAAGGAAAGGAAAGAAAGTATAGTGTCAGTGTAATGCATGCAATAGGAAGCACAGCCCATCTGTAATAGCATAACTTGTCAGCAGTATTAGCAATGCTTGCCTCAACCTGATAATTGGTTGGAAAATCACATTCAACATGCACAGCATTCTTAATAAAATCAAGCTTTAATTCTAATGGTAAATTCAAGTCTAAATATCCTCAGTTAGATCTCCAGACTTACTAGTTTAGATTTATCCCACCCAGTAGCTCAAGAACTTACAGTGAAATAGTGTTAGAAAACTCCTGAAATAATACTTTTATTTAAATTTGCTTTCTTTCTCATTAAAAGGAGCTCATATTGCAAAGTACTAAAAAATTAGGAAGGATTTAAAAGTGATGAACAAAACCGAACTTTGCTATTTCTAAATATTTTCTTGTTTAAAAATACTTTTATTTTTTGGACTAATAGAGCTAATGAAATTGGCAGGGTAAGTTTTGTGGTTGCTAGGCTTATTATTTGGTACATTACAATGGAAATGCTTTGCATATAACTTTCAAGTTATGACTATAATAAAGAAAAAAAAAACATGGAAAATGCCAGTTTTGTTTAAGTACATGGCAATGTCACAAGTTGAGACAGCTTTGTATCCCTTCCTCTCACCAGTAATGATTCACTGGTTTGTAATTCTGAAGCTATTAAAATGTCAGTGTAAGTCCTGTTGCAATAGTAATAAAAATTCTAATTGACTTACATTAGCATTTCAAAGATATGGGGACTAACTGCTCTCTTCAAAACGTAAGTGTTCCTCTTTTCTTTGCCAAGAACTAACATTTGCACTCGGTGTTCGTTTAATGCAGCTTTTCTTTTTTTATAAATATTACAATCTCATTACATTTTACATGAAGGAAGTCATCATGTAAATGCTGTAAGTAACAAACACAACCACGTCTGCCCAGTTACAGCCTGATGTCAGTGCATATGCACACAGTGTTAATAAGCATATGGAATTCTTATTAGATTTATTTACCTTACCATCAATACAAAGTCAGAAAACACAGAAATGTGAAATAATGTTAACTTTGATGAGCCTAATAAAGTATTTCTGGTTTTTTTTACATTTGCCTTACTATTAAAAATATATACGAAAAGGATTGCCCCAAATCCTGCACTACTTTTCTATAAAACCATGACAAACTAAGCTTTAAGCTCTTGTGATGCTTAATTTTTTTCCTTTAACATTGCTTGAATAGTTTCTTCTTCTATTTAGTACTCTTCAAAAAACCCTTTATATCCTGGCTTCCATGCAGTTCACATAAATGAAGCTTTATAAAGCTAAATTCAAGATAAGAAGAGGACAAGAGCAGACAGATCACTGTGTTCCAGTAAATTCACAGGTGTGCTGGCTTGTGTTTTTCAAAACTTCTTGTTTCTCTTAAGCTACTCTGAAGTTTAGCATGCCACCAAGTTTCACTTAGACTTTCAAAAGTACTGGAATCCATATATAATTTCTAATTTGCCATGGAATTTACTTTAAAGGAGGGGGGAAGAGGGAGGCGGAAGCAGCAAATAAGTGAATTCCATGGTCTTTTTTTGCCAGAAAACACTGTCTCCTCTGTACTGCTTCCAAAACCAGGGCAAGCCAAAAAAAAGGGGTGAGGAAGGGGTTTCACATTACGTGAAAAACCCTTCTTCACTAGAAGAAAATATACTGGATACAAAATTTCCATGGGCTACTGATGCTCAGCTCCATATTGCTCTCCAATATCATGATTGTAACTTACATTCCTCTCTCAGCATAAAATGAAAGATTCCTTGGAAGTTGAAAAGACATTAATTACTGGCTTAAGCGATACTTCTTTTATTCTGCAGCAGCAAGGGCCCAGGTGGAATGATTACAGCCTCCACACTCTTCAGTTTCTAGTTTAATTCTTACAGTAAGGGAAGTGTTTTAGATTAGTTGATAGACACTACACAATCAGGGGTTTTGGCAGCTGAAAATACCAAATGTTTAGAGTACTTGGATCATTTGCACAATTCTTTAAGCAGTCAGTAAATGCAGCATCTAAGAAGGACACAATCCCTAGCAGCAACACTTTGATTTAGTTTTTTATTCCTAGAATTACTGTTTTGTACTGGTGGCAGACCAGGAAGACAGCAAGGCACTAATTTTTAGATCTCAGATCTTCTTGCTTTTTTAAGGAATAATTTTTACATACTGAAGAGAGATGACAGTTACATAATTACTTAAGACATTAACACTTTGATGGCAACACAATCTTCAGTCATTTACTGGCATAGGAGAGTCCCAGCATAACAAAATAACCACTGCATGCAAGGGTTTATTAAATACAAGTGCATTTTATCAAGGTATTCTATTTGCCTTAACATGTCAGCAGGCAGAACCTTTTCCCATGATCTAGGAAGTTGAGTACACACACAAACTTGTATATATATCAGAGATAGAGAGAACAGCATATGCTGTGCATTCTTAAATATTCACTGGACTTGAAGGATAGTAGAAACTATTCTGTGTGGGGAAATCTACACACAACTGTGTTCCTCCTTTAGAAAAGCTGCCTACCTCAGCCAATTTTACCTCACTGTCAATCCATGGATCTGTCAAACAACAGTCAGACAACTGACTATTGATTATTAAGAATTTCTAGCTTAACAATGGTGTCATTGTGCCTTGAGCTTTACTGTGTCTCAGCTTAGCTCCAGATGACTATGGTCCCAATGGGTACACCTCCAGCCTTATTGGTGGTAAGTGATTGTACCTTTAGCCACAGAGAAACTCACAGCAGCAGGTACATTCTGATTTTTGGGGGTAAATTTTTATGGGGTACAGCATGTTTTAAATATCCATTAACAGTTTGAGTTTGCAAAGCCCACATCCATTATCTTGAGGTGAGGAAGGTTTGAGAAAGGCATATACTGACTTTGGACTTACAAAGTAAACTGAATGTCTCATTGGGAAATGAATACTTATTTGAATTAGCAGTGTTAATTGACAAGAACAAGAAGATCTTCCAAATACCTCTTTTCCAGAAAATCAAACAAAGAAACAAACCAACCCAGTCTTTGACTAGATTAAAAAAACCTCCTTTCTTAATACGGTTGAAGAATGTACTGATAGCTGTACTCATCTAAGACTTACACCTGGACAGACAGCACAATGGCATGTGCATTAATCTTTTGTCTATAAATTGACTCCTATGTCACTGAGACTCTCTTACTCAAAGTAGCATCAAAGCTTACAAATCACACACATCCAAATCATGTAATCTGTTGCAATAATAAGGCAGGGGAAAGACAGTCTGGGACATGAAGCTTTTGCATGATTTCAGAAAAGTTGCTAGCTCTAGCAGCTGACCTAGACAACTTCTATTTCAAGCTTCTTTAATGTCAGAATAAGCAATTTTTGCCTTTGCCCATTTTCAGTAACAGTAACCATAGTCAACAAATCATGTGCAATTATTTTGAAATAATATCTGATTAGAGAAACTGTGCCAAATTAGTTACCAGCATCAGGAGGCATTTGTGATGCAACCACTTGTTATAATGCTGAATTTGGTCTCACAGCTGTCTCATCTGTAAAGGGGTCTGTTTTCCCCTAGAGCTTTTTACCAGGTGGGGAGTTATAAGAATCTAGGATTTCTGCATTCTGTAGAGCAAGCTGTTGCTTTTTCTTCCTTACAGTTAATTCTTAACCTTTTCCAGCAGTAGCCTGGTTTTGTACTTGGCTAAACACTTTTTTTTTAAGACAGAAGTTTTCAGCAGGATTTTGGGCCCTAGACTAAACCTCAATGAGTTTAAGAGTTTAGGCAGGTTCCCTTGCGACTATCATTGTAAGACAGATTTTTTTCCCCCCTCTACAATTATTAGATTCTTTAGCCTTTCATGTTGAGGGAGAAGTGGAGAGGAAAGATAAGAAAACAAACATTTGCCAGTCTAGGAGTAATTTTTCCTTGTCCCTTCCTAATCCCATTTCCTCAGTTTCCCTGGCCTCTTCCTCCCATTACACTTTCACTGAATAAACAGATTGTTCCTTTGGGAAAATCTGCTTCAAGTGAGGTGAATGAGTAGGGGAAGAAAAGAAATATGCCTGTTCATCCTGTCAACTTCCAAGGAATAGTGCATTTTGGCCTGAATGAATAATGCTGGGGAGAAACCAGGGACTCCTGAAGGAATGAGAAACCCTTCTTTTCAGTCTGTCCAATAAGCAGCATAAATAGTAACCCTGGCTTCAGAAAACACACATTTAATTCCGAAACAGAGAACACCTAGTTATAAAAAGCCACACAAGTGGAACATGACATTTACTGACTTTTAGATGTGTTTAGGCCAGCTATATGAGCTCAGTTCACAGGTTATTCCTTCTCCTTAGCATTATTTCTTTAGTTTTTCAAAAAAGAAACAATGCAGGTGATCAGCAAGACGTGTCATTCTCCATCCCATTCTATGCATTTCCAAAAGAGAGATGAAGAGGATAAATTAAGCTGTCTACAGCAAGGTATGTAACACTACAGTCTGAAGTCACTGTTCAGGGTGCTGTATATCAGAGGGAAGAGAACCCATGCATGTCCCAGTAGTGCCAAGTACTCCATGTCCCTCTCTCAGGAGAGGTAGTGGTATGTATTCCAGGTCTCTTTTTTCAGATTTGAGAATAGCTCACTTGTAACTTCCTTGCACATCACCACAATTACAGAAGAGACAGTATCTTATTTAAATGCATTGGCAAGTGCCTAACTTTTGCTGGTGCCAGTGCTAGGTGGGGGAAGATTGAACAATTTTCCCACTGCCGGTGATTGCAGCCAGACAATTTATTAGCAAATCAGATTTGATTTGCTAATAAGGTCAAGGAAGCCAAAATGCAGGGGTGGCAAGGATTTGGGATTCTTGGAAAATGGCATAAAAAAATAAAAATCAAAGGAGTTCAAAGACAAGAAGACAAATACACAAAGATGGGAAAGAGAGGTTAAGATAAAGACAGAAGAAAATAAAGTGACTTGGAGGAGAAGACAGACAAACTGAAACCAACATAAGAATAAAGCAAGGCATTTGAACAAAATGGTTACAACAGGCAACTCCGTCTTCTGAAAATGCCACAATTATCTTTTATAAGTTAAAATACATGGAAAGAGGAAACATCACTTTTTTCTACATGCTGTTTGCTGCTTCCCAATTTTGGCTGATTCTGTCCAGTCCCCTCTTTTCCCCATCCCTCCACATTTTCTTTCTTCCAAAAGGAAACAGCCCAACAAAATAATATCTTAACTCATTATACAACCAAGATATCATCTGTTTCCTATACTCAGTATATCAAATAACAGTATTAACTGCTGATGGTATTGATATCTGAAAACATGATTCCTTAACTGGAATCAAGAAATATAAACAAACAAATATACATGTACATGTGTGTATGAATTTTTTGTTAAAAATTGATAAAGAGATATTTTGCCTTAGCTCTAAATACTTATCTACAGCATAAATAATTTCACTGGCCATTTTACAGTCATTGTTTTGTAACTACTAATCTAAGTGTATTTCAACCAGGCAATTTTTGCTGTCGGGCAGACGGAGACTGTAACAGCCAAAGATAAAATGGAAGGACAGTACAGCAGGAATGATTTTCAGAGACACTGTTGCTGCTGCAACATCTTTCTAAAAGAGAGAGCACAGGGTTAGGGTCAGCTCTGCTTCTTTGTCTAGACTAGGAGGGCAGAAGTACCTCCTCTGAATACTTCCAATTTCCTGTGGCCAGGACTGAGGCAAAAACAATAGCTTTGAGCCTAAAGTGTGAAAACTGGATTATGCCCAAGCCCAGCAGAGAATCAAGGAGGAAGTACAGCTGGCTCTTGTGGGTTCAAGAACAAGATATATCACACATATGTCACTTTACGGGAGAGAAGTAACACTGGCCATTCATTACCTTCTCTTCCGAGTCCCCTGGCTGGCAGGTAATAACTCCATCTCGTGAACCCCCAGCAAATGTTGCTTTGCAGTTTGCAAGCCACTGTTTTCAGAAAGAAAATAAAGAAGATATGAATAAGATCTATGGTTTGATTCAAAGAAAGATAAACAGTATTTTAGTTTCACAGCACAGGATGTAAACAAAAATTTGCAGTTGCATTTTTTATTACCATAGACTATGACAATTTGCTTTGACTGTAATTTAAAAAGTGTAGCCTTGATTTCTATTAGTATTTCAATTGCATGAACTAAGAAAATTAATCAATGAATAAACAGGAGAGAGACCAGGGATATTAAAGACACCATTGTTTCGAATATTAAGGGATACAATAGCTACTTTTTAGTTCTGGTTCATATGTCCAGGAAGAAACATTCAATTAATCCAGTATCTGAAGCACGTTTTTCTACTGAATGTTAGTTTAAACAGGTCTGATTGGATGTGCAGTCTCCTGACATAGTCTAAGTATACAGACAAGACCAAGAGCATAATTCAGCATACCGAGAGTGTTGCCTCTTTCCTGTTGTTGTATGTGTCCAGGTACTCCTGCAGCTCTAAAACACTGAACTTCAGCTTTTCAAGAAGGCCACAAGAGAGCAGCTGGAGAAATGAAATCAAAGGGTCTGTAAATGTCACTATAAAAGAATGCAAATACTGGTAGACAGTGTAGGAAAGATACTGCAAAAGAATATTTAGATTTACATAACTAATACTGAAAAATATTTACATTTATGAAAAAATCTGCATAACTAGAATACTATACTGAAAAGTCAATAGCAAAAGCTGCACCCATGAGAATGTGGAATTGAAATTGTGTTCTGTGTTTAATGACTTAGCAGAGGACTTCTCTAAAATGAAAGACTGCACAAAGCTTAACCAGTTTCTCTCCACAGCTCTCTGACGACATAAGGCACAGCTCTTCTATGGTCACAGCAATGGGCCTAAGATTTCACTTGGCCAGTTTCTACCTCCAGACTTCAGTGTGCGAGGTCACACTGTCTTGATGCTGCTGGATAAACATGAGCCAGAATGAAGACAGTGGGAAGGGCCATCTAATTCATTCCCTAATATATATTTTTATAGAATTACAGAATAATTAAGGTTGAAAAAGACCTCCAAGGTCAAGTCCAACCTTTGACAAATACCACAATGCCCACTAAACCACATATCACAAAGTGCCACATAATCTTGTTTTTTAAACACTTCCAGGGATGGCGACTCTACTGCTTCCCTGGGCATCCTGTTCCAATACTGCTTCAGTGAAGAAACTTTTCCTGATATCTAACCTGAACCTGCTCTGGCACAACTTGATGCACTTGTTCCCTCTTGTCCTGTTGCTGGTTGCCTGGGATAAAAGGCCGCCCTGCCCCTGGCTGCCATGGGCAGTTGTAGAGAGCAATAAGCTCTCTGAGCCTCTTTTCTCCAGGCTAAACACCCTCAGCTCCCTCAGCTGCTCCTCACAGGACTTGTGCTCCAGACCCATCCCCAGCTCCGTTGCCCTTCTCTGGACATGCTCCAGCACCTCAATGTTCTTCTTGTAGTGAAGGGGCCAGAACTGAACACAGGATTTGAGATGCTGCCTCATTAGTGCTGAGTAGAGGGCGACAGTCACCACCCTGGTCCTGCTGGCCACACTATTGCTGGTACAGGCCAGGATGCCACTGGCCTTCTTGGCCATCTGGGCACATACTGGCTCATCTTCAGCCAGCATCATCCAGCTCACATCACAGTTGACTCAAATGAAACCACTAAACCTATTACAATATTCCATGCTGAACTAGCTTCTTCTTTTTCATTTGTGGAGCCAACTGGGTCCAGTAGGCATCTGTTTTATATTGGGGTTTGGCACACAGGCTCAACACATCATAACTATTCTATGATTCTATGATTTTATACTGCCCATCTGTCACTACTTACCTAATAAAATAATACAGAAAATGAATGGAAATACAGTTCCGAACAGGAGATAAAAAACAGAGATAGGAGGAGAGTCCCTTTTTGACATATGTGTTCAGGAGCTGCTCAAAAGTGAAACAGCCAGGAAAACAACACACTTGCAATGAAGTACATGCCTCTTGAAAGGAATATACTCACTGTTTCTGCATCTACAAAGAGGGTGGGACATTCTGAACATGATGTTAACATCTGAGAAGACCTCACAAACTTGGAGCCTATTCCTCGCAAGTTGTCTCCCAAGTAACTAGCTGCATCACAGGTTAGAAAGCAGAATCTTTTCTGAATATTCTGGAAAGCAAAATACACATTTACATTTATTTATTTATTACATTATTTATTTATTACATTTGTTTATTACATTATTTACTCAAGTACGAGCTTCTTTCCTTTGTAAGCAAATGGCATGGTTGTTTTTCTTTGCATAATAAAGTACAAAAGAGACCACCTCCCTGCAGAGAACTGAATGACTGCTCTAGGACACTGAATAAGAGTTATTATGCTGGAGACAGTGTGCAGCTGGGCAGCTGTGCAACGAATGACAGAGTTCATCATAACCTACTACTGAAATACATTCTTTCTTGTAAAGATGAATCAATCTTTATAAGCCTTTTAGCCACAGGTAGCTTTTTTTTCTTGTCCCTACAGAGTTAACAGATGATCAGCATATGAGTTTTTCTGCCCATTCCGGGCATTGTTTTGTTAATAGTCCATGTCAAGTGGCTAATCACATAATATAATGGACATCCTAATGCCAAACAGCAGTACGGAAAAAGCAGAAAAAAACCTTTTGTTTTCCCCTGTGGGAAGAACCTTCGTACTAAAACTTTACTGCTGCTTGGGAGGATTCCAGAAATACTGAACTGCATCCAGGAATTATTCTTCTCAGCAGATTTTTTTAATGTTTTGAGTCCTAAACCAGTCTAGTCTTCCAAAATCATTTTAGTGCTTTTCAGTGACTAATATATAAAATGAATAATGAATAAAAATAATATATTAATCTTGAAGTAACTGAAACAATGATTTTGATAAATACCCATCAGTTTTCACTGCCTAAATATATCTCACTAAGGCCTAGTGCTCAGCAGGTAGGAGCAACAGGAGGATACTTTAAAAAATAAAAGTATGCAACATTTTTATATGATTCATTCCAAGTTACCAAAGGCATTTCTCTGAGGAATGTAGGTTAGGACTTGTACCATAAGTATGCCTCACTGGAGGGAAGCACTTCCCAAATACCAATCTGGATGATAGACATAGAAATAGCCTGTTACTGCTGCTGCACTGGTGCATGGAAGTTAAGTGCCTAAAATCAAGTGAGTTGAATTTGGACTTTATTGATAATGGAAGCTGTTGGATTGAATGATTTTCTTTAAATGCTAAATAAGCCCTCACACTGTACATAGGCTATACACTGTCAATGATTAATAAAACAGAGTTCCTGTACCAATCAATTTCATAACTACTCATTTGTGAATCTCTCTTGAAAGCGTCTCAACCGCCCATCTGAGCACAGTTAGGATCAGACAGACTTTACTGGTTTTACTGTTTCCACCATCTTACTTCAACACAGAAACAAAGTGCTGCACACCTCACTCAGCACATGGTACAGATTCTCTGCTGCACTGAATCTGTAGTAGAGGCAAGGGGCTATCACTAATTACCACCAAACCAGATAAGTGATTATTTTTATAAACAACTAGCAGAATCATCTGAATCATAGGGCTTGGTGACAACTGGAGATTTACTACTGTGATGTCTTCTGGAAAGAAAGATTCAGTCCACGTCTTTGTGAAAGTGTTGCTGATAACTCTCCTGGCAAAGGAAAGAGATCTAGACTTGATCTTAGCCAACAGAAAAGACCTAGCTGAAAACAAAGAAGTGGAAGGAAATTTAAAAGGACAGATTGTGAAAGAGAATCCAAGAGACATTGGTTGAAAAAGACCTGTGGAGAACATCTGATGCAATCTTCAGCTCCAAGTGGGACTATTGCTGACCCCAGATCAGGTCAGAGATTCTTTTAACTATCAGAGTCTTAAAATCTCCAAGGTCAGAGCTTCCTCAAGGCTCTGGGTAACCTGTTTAGTTGCTGCAATGCCCTCCTGGGGAAAACAATTTGAGTTACAAACAACTGAGTTTGTAAATCTGAGGCAGTGAAGGAGACAGATTACAGAAATAACACAACTGACTTCAATGCATTCAGAATTTGCAGTAAGGAGCCCATTAGAAGTAACTTAATGAAGAAAAGAGATAATGAGATGAAGCCATTCCTTTAGGGGAAGGAAGAAAAAGGAGAGCATAAGCACATTCTATACTACTGAAAGGTAGAAAATACATTACACTATACAACTGGCTAAATCACAAATATCTCACTTGGGCAAATACTTGTGAAAAAAAGTAGAACAGAAAGTGAAACTGCATTGAGTTGCTAACTTGGGTACCAAAACTAGTATGGCAATGTAAGCACAATAAGCAGAGAGGGAGGTGCCAAGTAAACTAGCAAGAGAAAGAGAGAATGTCAAGGAATAATCTAGAAATAACTAAAAGGAAGGCCAAGGAATCACAATGGAGAGAAATAGCTACTAACAGATGCTCCTGACAAGACTGATGTGTTTCATGCCTTCTTTTGCCTTACTGCTTCCAGAAAAGGCATTTGTGTACAAGTAGCAAGGAGGCATCTACGAAAAAGCAGGAGAGAACAGATCTTCCTAGATGGGATATTTTTACATCTTTGTGGATTAGCAAAATTCACGCTATGGTAGTTACAATACTGGGTAAAGAGGTCCAGGAACCATAAAAAATATCTCTGAAAACTCACAGAACACAGCATTATTTATGAAAATAACTTCCTCAGAGCATTTCAGTCATGGCTTCATGGAAAGCTGACCAATCTACTACTTAGATTCAAAAACAGACATTCTTCCTCTACTCCTTTCCTTTCTAAATATTCATAAAAGCAACAATCAATCTATATCTAAGATGATAATGGCCTTGAAGAGTGTTTTAAATTATTAAATGTGAAACAGTGAGAGACTGTACTTTGCTATCTATGTATAATACTTCACTAAATATATTTATTTTGAGATTACATGGACTAACAGTTCTATAATAAATTATCATCTCAGCTATGTCCTTCTGAGTGCAGACTACAGGGGCTGAAATCTATCAAGCAAGGTCTGAATGCAGTATATTTTTTATGAAATGGGCTTACTGTGAATAGTAATGCCAGCTGTCAGCATATTATGAATAAATATATACCTGCGTATAGTCACTGTGCTTTGTGTCCATGTAAATAATAAAAAAATATTCTCAGAAAGTTTTCTTCTTAATCTCAGGTTTCCTCTCCTGGGAAGAGGACTTTACATAATGAAATGGCTCGATTGTGGAAGGTACTTGCTAGATCTGAAATCTACTTGTCTTGCAACTGTCTGGTCTGCTGAAAGACATTTAATTTGAGGGAATTAAAAGAGGCAGCAGTAAAGATAATCCAGAGATCTCTGACCTCTGACTAGTTTACAGGAAAGCACTTCAATAATTTCAGGAATTTTAAACAAGTTTAGCGTGTTGTGGGCAAACATCCAAGACACCATTAACTTGATACAGACTGAAATGTAGGTGCCCAGGAAAATGCACTTCTTTCACTTCACCAAATATTCAGTTGACAAGCTCCTCCAAACAAGGATCTTATTTCACAGTCGAGTATTTTGGCAGTACTTTGCATTGCAAGCTTAGCACACGCAGGACTTGTTTCTGAAATATCCTGTTAATGAGGGTCAAAAGTAAAAGTTGGCAGATGAATAGTAAAGCTTGATAGTGCAAGCAAAATACAATTCCAGACAAGCTGGGATCTTATGAAAAAAATAAGGGAAAATAATACTTCCATGTTTTAAACCTGAAAAGAAGAACAAAGCTACTTTTATAAACTAAAAATATGGCAGTGACTCCAGCTAAAAATTGTGACTTGTTGATATTATTAATACCTTTTTCATCCTCCTCCAATATCAACTGAAGAAAATGAGTAGGGAATCTTCTGAATATAGGGCAAGCACAACAGCAAATGAAGTGTGTGCATACTAGGATTTTAAGTTAAACAGGTACAAGTAATGTTTAGGTCTTTAATTACATAATATTATTTATTCAGTCTTCAGAAGTGTGGCACCAGTTCCTTTTAACCTCTTCAAAGAGGAGAATCAAGGACAAGTAAGTCTCTGAACACTCACACAGGGCTATTAACCTCTAGGACTGAGGTTAAGATAGAAAAGCTGACATCATGAATAAACACGGAACTAATAAACACAGCACTGGGGGTTTTTTCTTCCAAATGGTTATTTATCAGTGTTTAAAAGAATGCATATTTACAGTGGCATAATGTTTAAAGGAGGACAATGTGCAGGTAGAAAAGACATTCGACTCCAGTGGAGCAGGGAGGAAACACGAAGAAATTCTTGCTATAGGATGCTTCTTTCATATCAGGTTAGTCTTAGATGTATGAAAAGATCTTGAAACGGTGTATTTATTAGCAGGCTACCCCTTGTTAATAAAAAGGTGTGCACTCTGAGATCATAGGTACTTAAACTTTGCAGAAAGTTAGCTGGCTACTGCTTTCACTGCTAGAGCATGCTAAACATCCTGTGGCCGCAGGAGAAACAATTTTAAAAGGCTTTAAAACTAATTACAGGTAAAACCAGACAGTCATTCCTTAGAACAGCTTGTACATTTGGCTCTTTCTTTTTTTATCTTTTTGCAAGATTCTTATCTTTGCAAGCACACAGTTTTAGAAGGGAGAACTGTATTTCTACTCTTCAGACTCAATCTCCGGATTTTATGTTACATGATGGCAGCTGGGTATTTCTATTCAGATGAGTAGGTACAAACCATTTAATAATGCTGACATTTACATGGACACGCTCAGATTTCAAGAGTTTGAGATAAAAGAACAGATTAACAATAGTTTGAGATCAAAGGGGTTATTTCCTTGTCTCTTGCAACTACTGTTTCTGCAGTCTGTTTGTGAAGTACTGAAGAAAACACTCTTTAAAGTGGATCTATATTTTGCAACATGACCTCCAAACCTGCAAGTATGAGATACATAGTATTTTCATGACAAAACTGGTTACAGAAGACAGTTCTGTACGAAAATGTAGTACAGCAATTCTGCAGTACGCAAAATTACAATGGTTAGATATATATCTAGTAGTTCATTACTGGGGCTGCTATCAAGACCTACTAATTGCCACACACAAATATTATGATTTTGCACCTCAAACTTATTTTCTCACCTTAAACAGGGAAGAGAACACATGAAATGTATAAACTGCACAGGAACCATCAGAGTCGCACATGAGCTGGTTGATGTGACTCCGCCAGGCTTCTTCTGCATCATCACATGCTGCCGGCTGAAATGCAGCAAGGATGGCGGAAAAAAACGGTGAGGGAGGAGGGGAGGCATTTCGATCAACATCTCCAAAACTGAAGGAGAAAAAAAAAAAAGAGGTGATGAAAGTAGAATACCAAGAAATAAAATATGCTGATAAATATGCAGATAAAATATGCTATAAGAGAGAGATAAAATCACAGGACCAATTACAGCACCTTCCTAAAAATATTCATGAATTTTCAAATTACTTTTGAAGGTTGACAAGATGTTGGCTACAATGAGAAAAACCTCCAAATCAGAATCCCTATCTTCAGGCCACTATCATCTATCTTCCTCCATCCCAGAACACTTAAATTGTTTTCTTGTACCATCATTTGGAGGAAGAAGGCTAAAATTTCACAGGAGAATAAAGCTTTCTCTCTCTCTCCCTCCCCAGGCTAACTGCAGTCTAACTCGGCATCCAAAATCTGAAAGAGCTCCAGATGGCATGTAAAAAAAATCTTAAAGCCTTTTTATAACATATACTGGGGGCCAGCCACACTTACCAGCAGCCTTAAGAGCATATAGTTGGGATTTTTAACAATATTGAGATTTTCTTTCCTGAGAAATCAGAAGGATGAATACACATATGATTTGTTGAACAGGTACCTAAGTAATATCTCCATTATTGCAGATCTTTAAAATCCTTCTTTTTATTTTAATTAAGCCTATTATATGCATAATGCCTAGCTGCATAGATGTATGTAAACAGCGTATCTTGCTTTTCCTAGAAGGAAAACCTTGGTTTTGTTTTGCCTTTTTTTTCTTCACTTGTGTGACAATTATGCAGGTAATTAGGGCATTGCCTTCTTATTGCTCCAAACCCATGAGAATTTTATAACTCCTGTGGCCAAAACATCCATTTCATTAACTATCACCCTGTTATCACTTTGTTGTACATTGTAAAAGAACTTGTGTGAACAACAGTGCATCAAAGTACCTAGCAAGAGCAAATTGTTCCAGCCTGTCAGCTTTCTCTTCAGTTTCTGTCATATCCAGACTAAGGCTATCACTGCATTCAAATGCTCCAGGGAGTTCATTTGTAGACCCTGAAAGGTCATCCTCATGGACTGCTATGTCTTGTTCTTCAGGTACAGCTTCAGCCTAGGGGAGTGAATGATGATGTCTTAGAAAACAGCAAATTAGTAAGTTAATTCCTCTAATAAATAGAAAGCATTTAATGAAAAAACCCACCTGACAACATGTTAAACTGCACAGATATAAAGCCACAGGTTATAAATGACATGAATCAACTTACACTTCTTCAAAAATACTGTATTTGTTCAACTTTCTGTCTTGGATAAATATTATTTTTAAGGCATTTTTTCAAGTTGTCTGCAAAGAATTTCAGATTCCAATGCATGTGGTAACATAGCAAGGAAGTAATTTTTCAGGAAAAACAATAGGGCTCTTTTTACTGTCAGGCTGTCCTTGTCACTTAACATTTTATAGTGTCCAAGAGTGTACTAAAGCCTCTCAGAATATATTGAAAACAATCACTGTCTGGAAGACTATATGCATGTTTAGAACTGGGAATTAATTTTAGCATCTCTTTAGCATTTACATTCAAGAGGAATCCAAAGCATTCTAGCAGGCCATTAAAAGGATTATGCTTAATTTCCTTCCTTTTTAGTCTATCAGCACCTAAAGCTCTTGACTTCTTTTTGAAACATTCCAATTCCTCTTGCATTTTTAGTCTGAACAAGTTTTGTTTCAGATTTAATCTTTTGTCTTTTGTCTGCCTCATCCACAGCATCCAAAGCAGTTCTTGTAGGGATGACTGCAGTGGCTTGCTCACACCTTTGTGTACATATGCCCACGTGCATGTACATACATGTGTTGGGAATTAATAGGGAGGGAAATCTGTGTCAAGTGGAATTAAATGAGAAAATGGACCTCTGCAGTTTATCAAGTCTGCTTGGAACCTACAGATTAATTAGGGGATTTGTATTTGTAAAAATTAAACAAGACTTGTAACAGAAAGGACGGGATCTGAAATTACGTAGAATAATCTTTTGGTTTGCTTTGTTTTCTAAGCAAAAGAGATAGGAATATTCCTGAATTCAGGGTGAATGAAATGAATCAGAGCCCAAACCATCTTGAAAAGAGAAATGCAAGCTATATGGCTGAATTATCAGAATAGGAACCAAAGCACCTGGTAAAAAGTGTAAATGCTTCATGCTTATTCAAGAAGTAATTAGTAGTAACCACTTTCAAACATTAAATATTAGCTTGAAAGAACCACTGCAGTTTCTTCACTGCAATGACAGAGTTTGTAGGAGGAAAACACATTTTGATGGGATATAGCAAGGGAGGGAGGAAGGAAGAGGAAGCAAACACCTCCCATCCACTGGAGTCTAATATGATGCCCCAAAAGCAAAATAGAAAAGTGAACTTTGAATATTCACGCAGGATTGTAGTACGCTTCCAGAAATCTGTGAGTTTAGATAACTTGAAAAATACATAACATACCATCATCTGAATTTTTGTAACCCTCACAGAATTATCCCACTATCTTTAATGAACATAAGTTAAACTAATTTAATGTTGTTAACATTAATACCTGGATTTTGGCATTGAAACATCTAGGAAGAGGCTACATAATCAGTCTGTGTCTCTCAACTGCTGTATCTATTTAAAGGTTGAGATGATATTTTTGGTTTTGCTTATGATGCAACAACTAAACATTTTGTAAACCACTAAAGAAGTAAAAAAAAATTCCTTTGCATCGATGACACCTCATCAGCTCTCTGAAAAGAAGAATTCAGAGAAAAAGAGAAACAGGAAAGAGCTCAGATTTCTTGTTACAAAATTAAGTAAAAGTTATTTAGGTGTAAGTTTCAAGTTTTCTGACTAAAAACTGAGTAACTTCTTCCTTACATTGACTCCAAATCCTTTTGAGTAAAAATACAGAAGTATGCACACTTGAAGAAAATATCTTTGAGGCAAAAAACCCACCAATAAGGCATTCTGTGCTTATCAATTCAATCATCTTTGTAACAGTGGTAACCTGGGCTATATTTTACACCAATCTCAAACCTGTACCAGGACTACCTGAATTTGCCTGTCAGTTCCACAAGAAACTGCTCTGATTTTAGATTCTTCACTTACTGACTTATTCCAAAACTTTTAATTTTTGGCGAATATTGGCACATGGGATATTAAAGAGATTTTGACAGTAAAGATTCCAAACCCCCAGACATATACTGAACTCCCAAGCTGTGATTTGCAGTTCTTAATGTACCCACCAACAGCTACTGCAGCTGGATGCATGAGATCAGCTGCAGTCACCACCTGCAAACGTGTCTGTTCTGACTCCTGCTTCCTGAACTGAAATCCTGCCAACTTCTGCTGTTTATGGTTGTTATGTGGTTACTTGTCTACCAACAGTTGTTTTGACAAATGATAATGAGTTTACCTTCTCCATAGCCACTGTCTGGAGAGGTTCCTCTCCTTTCCTATCCTTACACACACTTCCCTCCTCCTGTCCTTTCTTCCTACTGCAGCAGTTTCTGACACAAACAATTTGTTCAATATTCAGCACAATTCCAACCTCCTTTTCTATGACCTCTTCAGTAGAAGTTTCCATTACTTCTGAAACATGCAGTGCTAGCAGTATCAATTTTTTGTGTGGCTGCATTTGGAGGGGGCAAGGGCAAGAAGGAAAGCCAATGATTACAGAAGATATATTCTTCCCCTGCCCCAGCCTCATACATGGTTCTTTCTGCAGAAGTCACACAATTCAGACATGACAGAGAAGCCAACAGTATCATCAAGCCACTAATTCACATACACTCCCCACAACCAGATTACATTTCTGGAGAGACAGTGAAAGGAGTAGATTCACCTCATCTCTCACGAACAACTATTGTCAAACAGAAAATTAAAGAAATCATCCCCATATTGATAATGATTTACCAACCTTGCTCTGTCTTCATCTTCTGATACCGTTCTCTGAAATACACTGTGCTGAACATGGTTGTTGTATACTTGCAAATCCTGCCTCCCCACCCCCAGGATGGTTTAATATTGCGGTCATGAATTTAAAATTTCAGTCTGTCTGCCAAAAGGCAACGACTGAATCCAGGGCACACAACTGTACAATAGGTCCCCACATACAAAAATATTTCAGAGAATACACGCATACACCCACCACATGAGCTGGCATACAGTTCTTTTAAATCAGCATGAAGAACAAAAGAATATTGCCTTGGAGTTGTAACTCGTGGCCAGTTCATGAATTTGTCTTCCAATGAGCTTGTAGTATTTTGGTGCATATGTAGTGTAACATACTTAAGAAACAATAAATAAAATCTCTAAATGAAGGAAGTAGAGTTTACCTAATGAGTAAAGTAGAAAGGAAATGGTATGAAAGTGCAGTAGTGCATGAATGTATTGTACTATGCCATTACACAGAGGAAGCCAGAATGTGCTTGATTTCACAGATCAAACCCTTTGTAAAAGTGCAAGCAAAAAAAATTGTAACAGTGTTATATAAAATACAGTCCAGTTGGGAAAGAAAGAAAAAAATGTATTCACCTTGGCTCCTTCAGACACCTGGAGATTATTCATGTCAGGCAAAGACACATCAAAGCTGGATGTTCCCATGTTAAAATGATGAGGGTCTGCTGAGGTTGTGTCACATGATGTAGAAAGCGAGTCAATATGATTTGCATCCTCAGATGGGGAAAGATTTATAATCTGTTTAAAAGACAGCAAAAGCACAGAAAAACTGAGCATACAGCCACTCTACCACACGCTGCTTTCATGAACATGCAAAGCAGTGTCTTAAAGGGCAGTGACAGTGGCTCTCTTAGTTTGTATATAGACACAACCCTTTCAAGATTTCTGTCATAAAATTTTTATTAAAAGCATCCCAGAAGTGAACAATGAAAATCTGACACCGCTTACCAGCCTGGAGTCTTGTTCTATTTCTTTAAGCATTTAGTACATCAGAAAGATTTACTATTGGCCAATTGTCAAAAATTGTCCCATAGTAAAAAAAGGCAAATAATAAGATCTGATGTTTCCTGTGTTTCAAACTTTGCATTAAAATTCCTGTTTACCTTTGCAAATAAGGGAAAATGTACCCACCAATTGCAGCTCATTAGATTGCACCTGGGCAGAGGAAACTAAAAGCCCAGCTTATTTAAAACCACCACCCTATCTTTTCCTAAATTTCAAGTTTGCAACTTACTAGGTCTGAGTTCTCCAAGATTTGGCTGGTGGTCAGGTCCTCCTCCTCTGATGACTCATCAGAGTCCTCATGGTTCATTTTGTTCAGGCTGGGTGTGCTCCCTGAGAGCTGGTTCTCTTCCATCAGCTGCATGTCACACTTGTCCAGGCTGTCCAGGGACCGTCTGCGCACTCCCCAGTTGAAGTTGTCCATGCTCTCACCCTGAAATCAGACAGAGGGTCAGCTTTCTTGATAAAAAACTAATCATATGCTAACACCTGATCAAAGTTAGCTCTAGAAATAGGTTTATGTAAAAAAAAAGTAAAAACTTTAAATAAGCATTATCTTGTTTGTTCACCTGGAGATAAGAGCAGAAGCATGGAAATGGCAGTTAAATGAACATTCAGTCTTTCCAGTATTAGATGTTTTTCATGCATTTGCTAATTTAAGAATTTGTTTTTGTAAGTCCACATATACGCACTCCTCAATACCAACAGAGCAGTGACACGCAAAACAAAAGTTTGAAAGCCATTTTAAAGGATTTTTTCATGATGTTTAAAAGTATTAGAAGCACAGGTCATACCAATGGTTCAACTGCAAAACTTAGGTTAAAGATTTTAGATTCTTTGCTTTATATACATAACCATAATGGTGAGTAGATTTGAACAAACCCTTGCTTTACACAAAAAATGTAACAACTTAAGCAGCACACCTTTTAAACTTTTATTCTAGGCCCATATTGCTTATTTTTGAATCTACTTGAATTATTTGAAACTATATTTTGAGAATAGCCTTACAAGCATTGCCTGAGATCTCACATTTTAAAAAGGACACAGTCAAATGGACCAAACATTTTATATTTATCAGACTTTCAGTTCCAATCCCACACGCAGTTACATAAAGCTGAGTGCGTTAAGCAAATCGCGTAATCATTTGTTAGGCTTGTGAACTGATAAAATGATCACTTGATTTCTTTCATGTATAAAAATGACAATTAGTTTTCCACCCTTTTTCCATTTATTTACTTTATATATTTTCCAGTGGACTGTATGCCTTTTCCCTGATTGCAAGAATCTCTTGCTCCCTTCCTAAGTCTAGCCAGGCTCCTCAGGCAGGACCACATCCACAACTGCTCCTGCCATGGACCGGCAGAGGCAAAAGGGGCCTTATGCAGCAAGAAAGGACTCCCCAGAGGTATTCAGATGCAGTTTTGGGTACTTTATCTACGTGACAGCCCTCAATCCTGCATCAACTTGGGAAGGAAATTTATAAGAGAAAAATGTTTACTTTTAAGGTTCAGGGCTGCCTGTTTTAAACAAGACTGTATGTTGTAACGCTCTTCAACAAGCAAGTCAATTGATGAAAATTCAAGCTGACTGTGATATTTTAAATATTAATTTGAAAAAAATATAGTTCTGCCTAAAAAATAATATTATTATCAAATAACTGATTATGATTTTTTCCTGGGTTTATGTAGATCAAAATTATGTGCAGTCATTGAGAAAGAGGTCTCAGTTCAGTAAGGTCCCTTAAGCAGAGTTGTGATTTTAAACACTTGAGTAATCGCCATTTAGGACTACTCAGATGTTTACTGAATGGGGACCAAACTGCATAAAGTGCAACGGATTAAATTGCAGTCTCACCTCCTTAACAATCAACAAACTTGCACAAATTGATCTTATTTTGCATCATTACTATTTAATGCAATGGACTGTGAAATTTGAATAGAAAGAGGGGAAGTTCAGTTTTGTGACTCTAAGCTCACCGTTTTATGAAAAAATACGATGAAAATAGAAAAAATATTTTTTAGGAAAAAGACAACCCTTGCAATTCACAAGAATATTTAAAACTAAGGAATGCACTATAATCAAGAGAAAATAAAAATGAAATTGTTGTGACATTATTGGAAGAACCCTGCGTTTTCATCCTGGGACTGGTATGATACAGTAGTTTTGTGTGGAAAGAGAACAGAACGCATCTAAGATTTAAGAAGTCAGGCCTCTTTAAATTATAAAAACGACATTTCTGTTCCAAGCTATTTATTTTAACAAATTCTTGTCCCTCCTCCCCCCACAAAGGCTGGAGGACACATGCAGCAACGAGACATCCTCCACAAACACATCAGTTACTGAAGTAACAAATGACAAAATGACATAAATAAGGAAGCATGCAAAGATGACTGTCATCACACCCTGATCCTCATGATGCCTAGTAAAGCTATCAGTAAACTCAGCAGCCCATCTCTATGGGAATATCTCCTGTTGCAGTTTTATTCTGCAACGCCTTGAAGAAGGAAGCCAGAAAAAAGAAGAAAAATAAAAGGGACATTTCCAGGGCATGCAGTTAGAAGGGCTAGTGAATTAAAAGTGAGGGGAAATGGTAAAAGACATGAAACAATACAACTCAAATACCCATAGCATAAGTTTGCTACAGGGGCACCCAGAACCATACTGAATTTAAACAAGAGGTCAGCACATGTCTATGAAGATGGAGTTGTGGTTTTTGTAGTCTGTTAAGCAATCTTTCTTTCACAGTTAACAAGAAGGAGCAAAGACATATTTGAGAAGTTGTTAATTTTTATCTACAGCAGGAGCAAAGCCATCTCTCATCTGAAAAGTCACCAGTGATAAACATCAACTCAGAGGAAAACAGTCACATGTTATAAATGTGTCTGGCCAGCAGTAAACAGGCACCACAGAACTTCCTACAGTCACCACCCTCTGGTAGAGGAGCAGATGTGCCCTTGCAGCTACTTTAAACTTTTTAACAGCCCAGGGGGAAGGAGAGACAGAAGGGAAAGTAATCCTGTGTGGGGGAGAGCAGTAAAGTTCCTCCACAGAGGCAGTAAGAATCATGCAAAACCTCTTTCACCCAAGTTTTCATCCTTACTGTGTTGACAAAGTATGCAAAGTTAATGGAATCACTCAAATACTGTAGGGCATAAGCAAAAGTATTGTGGAACTACGTAGCGAGGCACTATTTCCATATGGATGTATCTCTTACAGCACAAGCATTTTGAGACAAAGATTTTTGGGGGCTGTGTTTGCATAATAACTGATGTACAAACTATCAGAAACAAATATGTGAAATTCTGTGGTTGCTGATTTCTGTATCATTTGTACAACTCATTAAAATTCTCCATCATTTCAGTTCTCTCTACACATTGATAAACTTAAAATTTAGGTCGCAAACTAGCAATGACTGATGTGTCTTTTCAGTTTTCCTCACAGGGTAAATGAGTCCAGCAAACTTGGTAGGACCATACAGATGTACTAAATTAAGCTGTAGGAACGAATTTATTTATTCAATTAAATTCAGTCTGATGGCAATAATGTAAACTGTCTTAAGATGTCTCAGACATCAGCTTTAGCAAGATGCTAACAGGAGACAATACGCCACAACAGAAAAGGTAGAAATTACATATAATTTGTCCCTACAAACAAATGGCCCAAACTCTATAAATAAAGAAGTTTCTACACATTAATCATGCACAAAGATATCAAAAGGAAAAAGGACTCAGTTTGAAAAACACTGATACTAGAATTAAGATATTATAAAATTTGTGAAGACTGTTGAGCATGTCAAAAACAAACTTAAAATGAAGTAGAATTTTTGAAAAAGACCTCAAAAGTATTTCTAATACAAGACAAAAAATGAAGCACCTGTCAGAAATTCAAGCGCACACACACACACTCACCTACGCACACACTGAAGGGGGGAGGCAACAGCAAAACTATGATGTTATTCTACAATATAAATTTGCAAGAAGGCATAACATATGCTGGCACATCTGAGTTCAAGTAGTATTCTTACCTGAAGTTCCTGGGTAGCAGATATAACAGATAGAAAAACAAATAGAAAGAATCTATGTAAAATTACTGCATTAAAGACATCATAGACAAACATTTGCCTACAATTTTAACAAATATTGTCACAGAAACTTCAACTCTTCAGGATACCTTTTAAGTTTGAAAATAACTATTGCTTGCTTTCGCATCTTTAGGAAATTTCAGACAAGTACACCTTGTAGTCTGGGGATGATCCAAGCATCACTGACCTGTTTAAATCATACAGGTTTTTTTGAAAGACAGATGTTGCCCTTGCTAAGCTTAAGTTTTCTAACACTGTTTTTTTCATGTTTATGAATATACCAAATTCAGATATGACGTAAATGATAACACTTTCAACTCAGTCATTAGAGAAGTAGCCTTTTACACCAGGCCTGAATTTATTTTTAAAACAGTAATAAGTCAAGTCTGAACTAAACTTTGGAATGCAACCCATGGCAACTTAAAAACCACTAAGTAAAACTTAACATTTTTAATTTTACTTCACATAAAACTAGAGAAGCTTAGTATCTGTTTCATGACCAACTTAAGATGATTAGCATATCAATTAATTTAGGCTTTGGTCTTGAAGTTGGCCATGAGTAAAAAAAAAATCTTTGCAGAGTCACAGTCCATGAAAGTAAATTTCATTTTAAAAGGAATTGTTCTGCACAATTATATATACTCTCTATATGGTTTTAACTGGTGAAGAGAAAGAAGAAATTCCTGAATTTCAGTGGGCAAAAAATTATGAAGTGATGTTCTGTCAAAATTGCAGTCCTAGATCCTTGTAATATCTTGAAAGCATTTAAGACACAGAAATTACTGCAGGCAGTATATTTTTGTCAAACAACCTGGCATTATTGTTTTATCATTTATGCTTGTTTGGAGCACTGAAGCTCCTTCAACATTTGTCTAATGTATTTTCAACCACTGCTGCCAGCTACCCTTTTGGTTTGTTTTTTTTTTTTTTTTCTTCCTTAGCAAAGTCATGGGCATCTGTGAGCCAAGATTACTAATTTTGATACAGAAATTCCTGACTTGGAAAAAAAAAGGACTTTGGGACATTTTTTTTCCCCATTCTTTCATCCTTTCTCTTCATTGGGGAAAAAAAAAATCAGATGTATATGAGTTCATACCTGAGTGTTCTGTTTACCTTAAAACTATTTAACTACTGTAATACAAATAGGTAAAAAATTAATATTTCTTCCCGTGCACATGCTCTTCTCAGGGCCAAGAGTGATAATGGAGAGAATTCATACTAAAATCAAGTCCAGATTATGACAAGTTATTAAACTCTTAGGTTCGTTGAACACCTGAGCCTTAAGTCTTTCAAAAGAACTAACAGTTTCTGAACTTTTCAACAGCAACAAAATTGTTAGACTTGTTTGGCAATGGGTATTAATTTTTGGCCTTTCCCAACCAAACAGAAAGAAATTCCCCAAGCTTGATATTAGCAAGGCTAAAGGGTGTAGCCCCCAAAAATTTATCAGTTCTTCAACTTTTTCCCTTCAGCAGTTTCAGCTCAAGGTGAGCTGACAGGCTTCACCTGTCAAGACTTGATCTGGGTGCTCAGGATTTTGTTTAGCTCCTGCATGAGATGATGAAATCACAGACACCTCAGCAGAGTGGAAGGTACATCTCTAAGTGATTTCATCGGCAGTTGCAGGAATAACAGCAGCCTGAAGGCCTGAATTAATGTTTCAGAGGGTTCCTTATGAACCAACAGCTTTGGAACAATTTCATTTTATACGTTTTTAATCAGCAAATATATATATTTTGTTGACAATTTAGACCCTTATAAATTGTATTTAAAATGAGTTCACTTAAAAGTAAATTCACCGAAAAGGTACTAGAACAGACGCTTTATTTTCCAGTAACAGTTTTGCAGTGTTTCCTAAAGTAGATTCAGAAAGGAAGGGTGTGGTAGTCTTTTTACTGTTATGCTACTGAAATAAACACTAAGTGAACATCATAAATAATCTGAACTTAAAACTACGTTTATAGTTAAACAGTTAAAGTTTTATGTTACAAGAAGAGAAGGGTTTAGCAGAAGGAGTATAAAAGTTTTAATAAAAAGGCTTTTTCAGAGAAAACATACCGTACCTCCCCATCTTCCAGCTCAACATCTAGGAAATCAAAGTCCCTAAAGACTCTGAATTGTTGTTCACTGTTTGAATCATCCATGTTCTCCTGCTCCCTTGTTCCGTCTTCTGAAGAGACCAAGCTCGTCTGGTGCTCAATCAGATCCAAATCACCACAGGAAGAAAAAATCACCTACAATTCAAAGGATTTCTTTTGTTACAAACTGTTCCCTCTGGTTGTTTCTTCCTAAAAGCTCTAATTGGTTATTCAGAAGACTGTATTTCCAGTACACACCTAATTCCTTCACTGAGTATTTTTAGAACACTCTTTATTATTTATGTTGGACAGGTGCCTTCAGATTAAACTTGTACAAAGAAACAACTTCATACTTTGGGAACACATCCAAGAATATTACAGCTACCTCCTAATGGCTGCAGATTGATGTTGCCTGGATGTTTGTACACATATATAGGAACAAAATTCAGAGTACTTAGCAGAGAAAATACTGTCAAGGGGATGACACAATAAGTTCATTAAAAAACCCCTCCAGTTAACAAGTTGTTAAAAATCATGTCAAGATTAGATAATACAACAAGTTATAATTTTTTCTTTCCTACTGAGTATACTTGTATCTGCAATTTAGTTGCAAAAATTAAACAGTTCCTGTCTTGCAGAAACAAAGGACCTGTTCTCCATAATACAAGTGACATATACCTTGTTCAAAAACATTCAGAAATTTTCCTTTTTCTGTAGAAAATATATAACTATTTTAAGAGCTTCCCACCCTGGTGATCAATCACCTTTTTCCTGGCACCAGATAACACTAATTTTTAAAGAGTAACATCAGAACTACTGTCTAACGGAAAAATCAGACACACACACCCTTTCCCCTCCCATTTCATTTCTGTAGTTTTATTTTTTACTTTATAAAGGTTCTGGATTGGTAATACAGAGGTCATTACTCTCTACCCACTGAGATGGCATAAGTAAAACCTACAGATTCTCACAGGAAAACCACACACAGCTCTGAAAGTGAATCTTCTTTAAGTGAAAGGGCCATTCACTCCCTGGTCCATATGCTGAGAAACACAGCCTGGGCCAGTACAAACGATAATGACAGCAGTGACTTCAAAACCATGCAAATCTGGTCAGCAACTCTGGGAAACACTGTTCTGTGCTTTCAACACTTAGGACACGATGAAATAAAAAACTGGTCAATACAAGGCTACTTACTGAAGGGTTTTTACTCAGCCCAACTTCCTGACCACACAGGGAAAGGACATGCACCAGCTTTTCCTTTGTCCTTTTCTAGAAAACAAGATGTTTCTCAAGTGAGCATTTTTTTAACCATCCATTCTCCCTGTGGCTAGAAACATACCTTAGTGATTTTTAATTACGAGGAACCAACCAAAGAATTAGTCATTAAATGCTCAAAGGATTGCTTTCAGAGCAACTATGCATCAAGGAAACATAAAAATAGCTGTTAATGATTTTGCTGTTTATTATATTTAAATTAGTCTATAAATTCCATTGAGTACAATAAGGAAACATTGGATCATATGCATCACTTTAAAAAGACAGTTCAGAAGCCTAAAATTAAGCACATGCATAAATTTTTTTTGTAGAATTGGGCCTGAGTCAGTTCTATATAACCTGCTATATCAAAAAAGAGAAAAGAGCAATAAATGTGTTTATTCTGCATGGCTTCATTTTAACTTGCAGGTAATCAAAATCATTAAGGCAATCAAATATCACTTCTAGGAAAATTGTTCTTTTTATTCAATATCCCAGGAAAACAACTTTAAAAGTTGCACAAGCTATCTACCTGCTCCCCTCGCTAATATCTGAACTCATCTGTCATTTTTACTTAAATCTGACCTAGACTTAAGCGGTCTTAAAGAGATGCATTTCCTGCAAGCTGAAAGAAAACCAGCTTTGGGATAGAAGATGAACATAACTCAGTCCATTTTTGAGTCCAAGAAAGACACTCAGCACACAGGGTCAGATGTGCTGCCTCTGCCCCAGGCAGCCAGGAGCACTGCACAGGGCACAGAGGGCACAAGCATTTAAGGACCCAAGTATGTGTTGATTCAGCTGCTCTGACTGCAGCTTGCTAATGAATAGTGGGCTACCTACCTGAGAGTACTGGGGTCTCTTCCAGCTCACAGGAACAAGGACATTGGAGTTGGATCCTGATGAGGTTGAAGAAGTACTTCGGGTGACAGCCATTGCCCTGGGTTTACCATCTCGCACAGAAGAACTCTGCAGCTCATCATATCGTCTCCCAATAATTGGAGTCTTAAATAAAGAGTAATTATTCAGTAGCACCCTGCTTCAGGATGAACTTTTAAGGGCCATATTGCTTCAGTTGAAGGAAAAGATTCTTTTGAAGATCACATAGAGGGATAAAACAAGGAGTGCAGCAAATTTCACATCACTTGGTATGTTTCTTATTTTCCACTGTGAATGTCTGAGTAACAACTGCCATATTTAGCAGCCAGAGCTTATGTTCATGGATAGATAATACTCAAAGCAACTGTCACTAGTTCCTAACATAAGAAACAGCAAAACCCCCAGAAAGTCTATGGAGTTAATTTCAAATCTGCACTTCTTGCATATTTTTTTTTTCCTGAAGCAAGTTGAACACTTTGGCCCTTTTCCAACAGGTATTGAAATGCTTTCTTGGATTGACAATAGGGTGGCTCAGCATTTTCTAGAACTATACTGACAGGAAAGCAAATAGTACCATATGCCTTTTTATGCTTGTATTTCCTTTTAACCTCAACAGCTCACTATTATCTATATGAAATAATCTGTAATGCTGCAAACAATCCTGTAGCTTCATACAATAAAGTGAGTTACCAATAAAAGTCAATAGGACCATTCAGTTCTATAAAGTTACAAGGTGCACAGGATTTGCAGGATAAAGACTGCTATAAGAGTCCAGTCAGAAGTCAGAAGTAAAGTGTTAGGTAGCAGAACTACAAAAAGTACCTCTGAGATGTCAAAATGAAACTCTAAAGTCTTCCCTGGTAGCTCCTTGGAGGCACTGTTCCACACTCGATGTATTTCCATTTTTGAAAGATCACTATGTTGATAGGAAGGTAGAACTAAACTGGCGGAACGAGAAACTACCAATTTCAGGATATTCAAGGCTTCTCTCCAGTGAATGCTCTAGAAATAATATATCAGCAATCAGAAAGCAAGATTCACACACATTCAAGATTATTTACATTTTACAGTCATATTTTTTACCACATAATTAAAATGTAGAATTGGATTATCCCTATTCTTTGTCTCTCTTGGCCAGTGACAAGGTGCGTAATTGCAGAATAATTTCAACAGCAGAGACCAAGACTTGCCTAAGGTGTCACTGTTAGGGAACGGGCCTGCAAGCCAGGAGACCTGTGGACAAAGCCAACTTGGCAGAGGATTTAAAATCTCCTACCTGAATGCCTTAATCAGTATGAATAAATATAAGGGCCATAGCAGAATCCCCATTTAATAAAAAAAGGTGACTTGACACAAGTTTTTACCTCTGTGAATTCCTAATACTCCCATACATTTTTCACTTGTCAAGAATTAGGTACAGACGTCTCTGAAGAGAAGTGCTTCTGCTACATCTTCCTTGTGCTAATAATTAAAGAATGGTCACTCAGGCTCTGGGTGGTATTAAGGTTTCTCCGAGGTACTCCAAGGCTGAAGCCTAACCCTTCCCCCACAGTGAACACACAGCCGGGCATCTTCTCCAGAGATGCACAGGCATCAGGGTGTTCATAAACTTTGTACCACACTAGACACTTGAAGCCCTCCCTGCTAATCTAGTCATAAATTCTTATGCAGAAAATCAACTTACGATAGTAACTGCTGCTAAGTTCCTATAGGAATATAAAAAAAGACATGGTATTTACCTGTACATATTTTTCAATGGTTTTTAGCACTTCCATGTTAAACTGCTTCACAGGAATAGCTGACAGGTCCATATAACTAAGAAGACTGTAGATCATCTGTAAGAGGGACTGTTGCATACTAGGAAGGCCCTTTTCTAGTAGCTGTTAAAAGAAAAGTGAATATAACAAAATTTTGAGACGTTTCTTCTTAAGTAAAAAGCTACTAGTTTCACAAACACCAATTGTACTCTTCATCTCTCTTCACTCACTGATTTTGCAATGCCATTTTACAGTAATTTCACAATTGATGATGATACAGGCATGAAGTAAAAAAGAGCTTAAGTTAGGAGCCAAATGCCAGCCTGTTTTATTTTATATATGCCTGCCCTAACTTATCCAGAAAACACATTCAGCAGTTGAGTAAACTGGTAGGTAAAATTTACACCGTAATTGGGTAAGCACATCCAATAAAAACAGGGGAGGAGCTTTTTATGTCTACATTTGCTGGAAGTCAGTGAGAAAAAAAGAAAACATGCTGAAGAAACAAAACTACTACTATTCACCCATCAATAAATATTTATCAAATATATTTCACTGCCAGTGATCACTGGCTGTAAGTGCCAAAGAAGCATTTTCTGTTTAGGAGGATGTGGAGTCCCTGGGCTCTCTTACTGTACAGATTAACACAAAGAAGGGTTTGATCTAAATCCTGGAATTTTCAGACACCTGAGCGTAGATCCTGGAATACCGCAATGAACCTTGGAAAGGTAACTGTGCTCATACATATACGTGACAGTAATTCCAGAGGCATATGGACAGCCATGATTTGTTTGTGTATGTGTGAAATATCTCAGTTGAAAACTTTCTGGAAGGCAGGATGTTCTTTCACTGGTGACAGGCACTGTCCCACCCCACAAATTTCAGAGGCAATCAAATGTTATCACTGGAGGTTACCAGAGCCTCAATACTAAACACCATCCTCCCAATTCAGGTTGACAAAAAAGTTCTAACACTGGCTACTAGAGTTATTGGGATCTAGAAAACGATTGCTTATAAAAACTCTAAGCTGCCTCATGCCTTCCATCAGAGAAAAATTTCAATTCTTATCCAAATGGACTTTAGTAATTTTTTAGATATCCTTCTAAGGATACAGAAGGATAAGGCCTCTCCTTTTATTAAATTAGAATGCTTCATGCCAGTGAAAATGGAACCTATCTTATCCCACTAAATATCTTCCCATTTCTTTCATCAGCAAAAGTGAGTAGCAATTAGTGATTCATAGAACAAAGTGAGCAAATTCCATTAGCAGCATAATAAAGGGAACTCATTATAGTTATCTATTCCACTACAAATAGAAAGTAAGAATTTTTAAATTAAAGGTACTACACGGCAATGTGCTTCAGCCCTTAGATATCTTCAGCCCCTCAGATACCTTTATTGAGAGAGAAAATATGCTTAGAAATTCTTCTTCAAAACAGGGTTACCGAGGTTTTTTCTGCCTTCTAATAGGATCTTGCAATGGAAAGTTTGATTCCTTGTTTGCAAATAGTTTATGTGATCCAGCACATCAGCCGGTACACCATTTCAGTGTAGGATTAGAAGAAACTATCTGGATGACAGAAAGAAATTGTTTTGTTCTCTGACAGAGGCTACTGCATCAGACAATACCTTTTGGGATAGGAAAATTAATTCTTGGGAAATAATGGGAATTTTGTCTCAACTGCTATTTAGAAAGCTGTTATAGGAACCTTATGTCTGAAAGTTTCTAATTTCCATTACAGGTTGTATAAGTTTGTTGTCAAAAGAATTGAATATATGTGGCGGTTGGTAGTCCAAGTGTGTACTTAAATACATAATGAATTTGTAATAACAAAGAATATTTTGGTTTAAAGGAAGAATAGCAACCTTAACATGCATTTAGTACAATATGAATTCTGTTGCTGCCAGAAGTAACAAAAATAGCAGCAAGATGGAGTCGTGGTAACACATCATTTGGATAAGAGAATTCCAGGACAAAGAGTTTCCACTGTATTTTTAAGAAGAAATACAACTGTTCTCAGAATTCATTTATTTTATTTTTTTGACTCTTGTACATATGACCTTTTTTTGAAGAATTGTGGATTCCTCTCTTGTATGTGGCTACTACTGGGGTCTTATCTGGGTTCAGGAATCCACATTGCGTTAGCAACATTCGCCCCCTTCCTGAAGCAGCAACTAACCCAGAACTAAGTGGAGAAGAGAGCCTTCTCTTTCATGGGCTGCCTGGGCTGCTACTGCAGGAGACAGTTCCTTTTGCCCCTCCCAATGTGGCAGGGGGTGTGAAGAAATACTCAGCTCTGAGGCAATGCCACACAGTCAAACAAATGTTTTGAGGAAATAAAGAGGGCATTTCAAAAGCCATGTGATAGACAAGCCATTACTGGGATAATGCCTGATCTAGGGCATGCTTCCCCTTGCAATACAGATGGTTCAGTTTCTACTGATTCTTTGGTTTTGAGCAGGTTATAAATGCTTATGTTTTTATCACAAGCAATCCTCCATCTAAAAAGGAGGAGGTGGAAAAATCTACCATAAGCATATTACTATGCACTATGGATTCTTGTCCCTTCTCTATTAATAGCATTAGCTACTTAAGTTCGAGCATGACCCTGGTCACTAGTTTAACATGACCCATGTCAATTGAGATATGCTCCTAGAATGAGTGTGGTGTCATTATAAAAGTTTAAATTTTAAAAATTAATCTGCAAAAATCTAGCATAAAACCAAAGTAAGTGTTCAGTAATATGTTTGTATGCTGATCTGATTTTGGTTGTGGAGGTTGAGAGTTCTACTGCAGTACTGAATAGTGATTTTTCCTCATCTGTAGATTGAGATCTCACAGTAGTTTTCTAGAAAAAATTACAATTTTTCATTAATGGAGCATATGTAAAACTGAGTAAGGAGCACTACTTGTCACTGTAATATTTGGATAATAACAGAGCTGAAATGTCTTATTTTATGCTGGAATCATATCCCTTGATGACAAGCAATGACCTGTCATCAAATAGGTTAAATACAAAGTTTTGTCTGAACGGCAATAATTGAAACTTCTACCTTCTGCTGAGAGCACTTGTTTTCATAGTGTTAACTTGTGGTTCAATGTCTCCTTCTGAAGCTACACCTGTGTTTGGAAGGGTCACTGTTGCAATACAATTTCCTTTGTTGTTCTTAAGCACTGCCTGTCTCACAATTTCCCTCTGTCCCAAGTGTTGGGGACTGAACCAGGATTGTTAAAGCTCAAGGCTGTGTATGGCTATAACATTCAAGTGCAGGTTGCCCAGTGGGGCTGTTAACCTGTTTGGCTTTACCTATTGGCAGGATATCCCACAGCTGGTTTATAGGAGACAGGGGTGCATTGTTTATCCTGACCTGGGGATTAACTAAGAAGAAAATAGGAAACATTCTGAGAGCTGAAAAAAAAATATTTCAAGGCCACAGCAGGCTGAATAAGATGATTTCTTGTCTCTTGCTACTCCACCAGACTGGAAGCTGCTCTACGCCCATATAAATATTCTCCAGACATGACTCAACAGAGCTGCAGTCAATGTAAATACAGAGCAAGGAAGTCAGTGCTTACAACTCTGTCATCCTGCTCCTGATGGTGCTATGTGAGGAATGTGTCTTAATTACAGTAAAAAACCTGCCTGGCTTGCTGTTGATACAGTAGGTGGTGCCAATCTACAGCAAGGGGGAACTGCACAGCAAAGAGTCTCCACATGCACATCTCAACCCATTTCAAGGGGAGCAAGATCACGAGCAATGGCCCTTGTGGAGGTGGTGCAGCACTAGTGACCTTACAGAGAGCACTGAAGGGAAAACAAAGGGGCAAACGCTTTCCTAAGGCTGGGAAAGCAAAGGAGAAAGAATGTGAACACTTACATTTTTATAGCCTGGCCTTTCAGGCTCTTAAAAATTTGTGAGTAGCCAGTATCAGAGATGCCTGAGGAGTTTTTATAGACCCTTTGGCAGAAGCTAGTTAATTTATGTAGAGAGATGAGTGTCAACCTCTTCTCCAGAGTACCAATTGATAGTATAAGAGGAAGTGGTCTCAAGTTAGGCCAGGGAAGGTTTAGATTGACTGTTAGGAAAAATTCCTTCATGAAAACATTTGCCAAGCATTGGAACAGGCTGTCCAGGAAAGGGGTGGACTCACCATCCCTGGAGGTATTTAAAAGATGTATAGATGTGGCAGTGAGGGAAATGGTTCAGTAGGAGACTTGGCAGTGTTAGATTTGGGGTTGGACTTGATAACCTAAAGGTCTTTTCCAGCCTAAAAATGATTCTGTGATTCTGTGAATACAGAACTGTCTTCTCCCTGGATGAGAGGGGTGACTGAAGGCAACTCAGCAGGGAAGGGATAAATCTGAGAACCCTGTAAGAAAATGTTGTCCTGAAAGTGATCTGACAATGGGGTCAGAATATCAAGCAGCCTTATGCTAAAGAGCAGAACTGAACCTTGGATCCCCAGTAACAGCACTGCATCAGTAGTGTACTCCACACGTGAAAAATGTTAGGAGTAAGCAACGAACACGGGAAAACCTTTGCAGCAAGATTATACCATTCAGTATGAGAGGAATGCATACAAATTTGCATCAAGAACCAGATCCTTATGTAGCAGATGATATCTTATTATGCTGCTAAACCCTTGTGGAGATAGTCTTCTGATTTTCCTCAATGGGATCTAAATAAACGTCCAGTTTCCTCTCGCTTTCACAGTGGAAAATCCAACTGGCTGATGAAGGAATCTGCTTTCAGATGTATCAGCTTTTGTTTTAGCATTCAATATTGAGTTTTTAAAGTAATTCTGGTTTTTTTCTGCCAGTTTCTGCTTTTATTTTTTAATTATAAATAACAGATGCAGAGCTCCCAGTAATTTGCTGGCACACCTCATCTCTTTGGGCTGTTGGGCAACAGAAGAGTTAGAACAGTAAAAAGTTTTTGAGAACTTACCTCAGCCAAATATGTAACCATGCTCAGAGTAATATCAGCAAATGCTTCATGAAGGTAACGGCAAACCACATTTACCCAGGTAGCACAGTCCCTTGTATAGCTGTGTGTTTTATAAAGGGTCATGACATGTGCAAGATTTGATAGCTTGGGATTCTTCTCCTCCAAACAAACCTAATTAAATATAAACATCAAAACGTATCAAAAACAAGGCAACTGCATTTACAGGGTTTGAGGATGTACAAAACAATAAATGATTTTGATACCTGAGCAATCCTTTCGGCTATATCTTTACAAAACTGGTTTGGGCTGTCAAAATGCTGAATTAAATGGGGCAGGAGACACAAAACATTCAGTGGAAATCCTAGAACAGGAAAACATAGAACAAAATGTATATTTTGGACAGCAAGGGCCACAGTCATCTTTAAGTTGGTGTTTCATGGGAGGTCATGGTTTCAATATTACATTAGCCATAAACTCACACAGACCCTGTCAAGTTGTTCACGCCACTGGCCACACCACATTTGTCTTAAAGAGGCCTTAATTTGAAAATCCAGTATGTCATTTAGGCAACAATACTCTTGTAAAGCATGAGCCTATTTCTGCAAACACTACTGCACATTCCTGTTACAGATCATTTTTATCTTTTCCACTTTACTGGCTTATTGACAGTCTTAACCAGTGGCATTTTCACTACAGCTGCTAAAACACAAAAAGAAATTCAGTGAGTATTGATTAATAAACAACTGTTCTGGTCAGCTGCCAGGCACCGCTTCCATTGTTTTATACTGTTCAGGCAATAATAATGAATCACAATTTTGATATAACAGGTCAATGGGTACTTTTGAACCTAGGACATAGCTCCTGCATCAAGTTCCACGTGCTGTAATTAATTAAGTGCTGTCTGAAACTGGGATTCAGCTCTTCTGCACCAACTCACAGCTCAAGGTAGCTGATGAACTACCTGCAGAGGTGTAACAGAGAACTATAACAAAAGCTGCTCTAGTTCAGGTGGGAGCTCAGAAGTCAGCCAATTGTATCTGGACACAATCTGTTTTTTGAAAAGAAAGAATTTGTTCTATGAAAATAATTTTCTAACCATTAATTCCCTCTCATTCTACACAATTAAACGAGTTGCTGAAATTAGGATCACGGTTTCCCTACTCTTCCTCTGTATTCAGGGAAAAGGAAAGATGCCTCCAGATGGTACTGTCACAGCAATTCAATGTGTGAATTGCCCAACCAAAGTCTGGAGCACAGGCACCACACAGGTGCTTAGAGATGGCCAGGCTGTTCATGGCCTTTACTCTGTGCTTAGGCTTGTTATGACTTAGTTGTGAAGCCTGGAGAGTTGTCTTAGTACCTGTGCTTCTGACCAAAAAGAGGAGTAAAAATCTGGAACAATGCAGAAACTCTCTTCAAGACATGTAATTAAGAAGTGGTCACAACCTCAGCTAAATAATGGGGAATTTCAAAATGTTATCTTATTTCCTTATAACCCAGGCCTCTCTCCTCACTCACTATTGTGCTACTGTAGTTTATCTAGAGTGTATGAGAGTTTTTGATACTCATATATTTAGAGAAAATTCCATGAAACACTAATTTAAAATTAAGCAATTTGACATAGTCTGAAAACAACTGAACAGAAAAACTGACCAAAGTAGGTAATAGAAGTTTTGACAGTATCTCCTTACATGTTTACTTCGTCAGCGCTTAGAAACTTCGTAGGTTGCTAAACCCTAGAATTGAAATGCTAAATAATACATGATTTCTCTCCTCCAAAACATTATTGTGCAATAGATTCGCTTTCTAGAAACAGGTCATTATTTCTATGAAATTTCAAAAAAAGCTCACCCAGCTCAAGCAAAAGTACATCATGCTCTATTCAAAGCAAAAGAAAAATTGCTATTTTCAGTTTTGTTCAGATAGCTGAATGAGGTCTGTCACCAAATGTCAATGCAACAGAAACTGAAAGAGAGGAAAGCATAATGGTTTTACCTATAGCTTGAGAGGAATCCACCATGGATATTCGAGACACTGGTGTCAGCAAACTAAAGAGCTGGAGTGTGAGATCAGTGGTAGTAAGGGAGGTGAAGCCTTTCAGGAGTAGCTGCTGAAGTCCTGAGAAATCTGCCCATTTCAGCTGCCCTTGCAGCTTCTCTAACTTCTCCCTGTTTTCAACTTTATCTAGTGGCAAATGAGCCAGAAGTTTATTCAGCAACCGCAGTGCCATTAGGTACTCAAACTCAAAATCTGATTCCATCAAAGCCACAGCAACCCAGAAGATGGTGGCCAGTAGGTTGGTTGGATTGTTAATATGGGATGGATCGGTGAGACTATCCTTTAGAGAGGATGAACTTCTGGTTTTAGAGGACAGGCCTTGCTGGGTGCATGCTTGAATTCTGTCTAGTGTGGCACTGCGGGGTGGGTCCGAGGACTTGTCCACATCTCCAAACTTTTTGGGTACAGAGAAGCTCCTCTGGTGTCTACTTCGCTCAGCAGTGGCTGTGTTGCCACTTGCAGGATTCACATTCAGCTGCCCTGTGCTCTTCCGGTTTGCGGTCAGTTTGGTGTTTGATGTTAAATCTGGTGAAGATGAACTGAAACCAAGATATAGAACATCCATCACACTGTATGAATGCACAGCTTGAAAGGGTACACATTGGATGCAAGCTGAGTATTTATCAAACTGTAAATAAATATTTAAATGGGAAAAGTAGAACACCGAACCATCTATTGCAGCCTGCCTTCTTTTTTCCAGAAGACAGACCCAGGCCAACAGACATGACAGAAATGAGATTCACATGGCACTGGACCAAACCAGAGCAGGACAGCCTATGGTCTAGACAGGCAAGAACAACAAGGGGATAAGAAATACAGAGCTGTGAAGTGACTTATGGCAATTCCCAATGGGACAGTGGCAGAACTGAAAACAACTTTGGTCTTTAAAATGCCCTCATCAATGGAGCAAGCCCTGAACTTGGACCAGCTGCAGGCAAACGCGCAACCGCTTACTGGGTAACGTGAGAACTGTGGACAGAAAAAACAGCATATCTTAAGCAGAACTGCAAATATAACACATTAGCCTCAAGAAACCGGTCATGTGGTTGCCCAGGCTCTTGACAGTACAAGTCCTTCAGAAAATTTGTCGTCATTGCATTGTCCCCTGCCTGTATCCTAAGATCTCCTCAAGATGGTTTATGGAAAGTTTAAGTATTTCAATTTCAGTGACTAACGCCTCCTCATGGACCACCACACGATGATCCAGACAATATCTATCAATTATATGTACAGATGAACATGCTGTGTTGATACTGAAAAGTGAAGTTTGTTCTGGAGAACAGCTAATTCCTGACTCTCTGGTCCCATTCCTACCTCATATACTAGGAGTCTCTACTGTCTATAGTACTTGAAGAGAATCTTATCCTAGAATCAAGTGTAGGGTAAAATATATTGCATCCCACTGCTTTCTGGAGTGTTTCTTATTCTTTGTTCCATCTTGGTCTTTGCTGAAATGTGCACTAAAGAAAGATAAACAGCTCTTAGTTTAGAAAGTAGAAGTGTATTTACCCTGCTCTACTCTGTCCCAAGGCACTCCTTGGGTTCTGCCATGGCACAGCACCCTGCCTGCTAGCTTCAGAAATGACAGCCCTGGTATTTTTGGGCTGCACGTACAGCACGATAACTTACAGATATTTTAAAACATGTTACCTATTCTGTTGTTACTATTAGGAGTCAGACAGACATTCATCTCCCTCAGTACTATCAACAGCCATGTTACAGGAGGAGCCAGCAACTTCCCTCCATGTACAAAGATCTACTTTCAGGCCAAGGTTTCATAAAGATGGTCAATACATCAAGCAAAATCCATGTGTACATGGGACAGAATTCTCCCTAGTTTTATTGAGAAGAACAAACCATGATCATTTTACTTCTTGGGGAATACTTCACCTGAGAATGACATGTTGTATGAAACCAGTATTACAAAACCCATGTTCCTTCCCAGATATGTTTTCAGGAATACGATACAAAGGTGCAAAAATACAGTATTTTTAAAGGATGTTAAAGTAGGTTGTAGCCAAGTGGCAGCAAGGTAGAATTTACAACACATTGTGAAGTTCTATTAGTTCCATCAACATTATTTCAACTATGGCAAAATTTGGGTGAAATGTGCTCATAGTCTGGTTCTTGGAAGGTTACAAATGAGCTCAGTCTCACGAAAATTGTTTTTTCAATGCAGAACTGCACACTTAATGTCATGAAACATTGAAAAAAATACAGTTAGGAGAACAGAATCTTACCGTGATAACACCGTCAAAAGATCACTGTTCTTCAAACAGTCAGACAGATTATCCACTGCAGCTTCCAAAGTAAGTAGTGCCTCCATTACATACCCCTATCAAGAGAGGTTAAGCATTTTAATGAAGACATTCAAAAAAGTAACACTTAAAAATCTTCAGTTCATAAAAGGAACAGGCACCTACCGAAAACCTGTAATTTCTCCTGAAAAAACCCCAATATTCACATCAAAGCCACTGCCCTGAACATTAAAATGTCACTCCAAGCATGTTTTATTTTCTGCCTCTGAATGATCTATGAAGGTAAGCAAGAAGGGCACATATCTCATCAAGGGATTGGTAATGGCACACTGAACCTCTGACTTGCAGATCACTGATTTAAATTCTACGCAAGCAGTTGTGACAGAGTATTACTGTCATCTTGTGGCAGTTTCATTACCTAAGTAAAATATGGACATGATGTCAATCTATTTCTTACTGAGAGGCAGTATTTCTCTTTGAATCTTGCAATAAATAGTCTCTGATTGTAAAATTTCAGTCTGTTTAGCTAAACAGAGTGAACATCACAGTGTATTGAAAGGTCTGTATCGAGTTTAGTCAGTGTAAGCTTTGTATTATTTTGGATGGTGTGGATTTCTTTATTCCTAAACGTGTTAGCATTCGAGGAATGAGATGGTGTCTACTTCATGTTGTGAGATTACATCACCAGATAGATGATGGATTCCTTAAGCCCAAATTAATGAAGCTGAAAAGGAAAAAATGGTGATCACAAAGATTTCATTCTGAGTGACAATTTTTCTATTTTCAACTAATATTTTCTAGTTTTTCTCTTTAGAGCTATGTAAGACTGTAACAGCCTGAAGAAAGCTTAGATAAAGTACATATGAATTCAGCAAACTCAGAAGTAACATTTCCTAAGGCCACATTCTACTCCTCATCACATGACTCCACAACAGCTGGTAAAAATGGCAATTTTAAATTAAGTATGCATGGAATCAACAGCTCTAAGAAGCACTATTTACACCTGCATACCTGAATCTCATCTCCATGCTCTCCAATGACTTCCACCAATCTTGACAGGAGGTCAGACAACGCATGTGCAGAAAGCGGCTGCTTTAGGGCCCTGAATATCTGGAAAGAGCGACCAGCGTAATGTCTGGAAGAGCTTGACAGAGCTGTTTGTAAAGCAACTTCACTCAGATGCTGCTCCAAATGAAAACCTAAACAAAAGAATAGGATGTCAGGGTTTTTTTCCCCTTTTTTATTACGGACTTTACTGTGGGTCATAAACAGGCCAAACCTACTCTGTGAGGAGGATATGCTTGTTAGCATATATTGCAAACACTGTGAGAAATGGAGATGCAGAAATGTCTGTGCTTTGGAGAATCTTACATTTATTTTGCACAGAATGCAAGAAAAGTAACTCCAAAACAAATTTCTGAGTCTGAAATTAATAATCTGATTTATCTTTTTTACAATTCCTGGACAAACTTTTAAGCCATCCACTGTTCTTGCTGGCAGCAACAGTAACTTCTGAAAACTCCCAAACCTAAAGCCAAGTTGAATTAGGAGTCTTTCTATTAGCTTCAGAAGGCTTTAGATAAAATCTTTAATATAAATACTGATGCTGCATTCTGCTTTGATCTTGGAAGATATTTAATTAGTGACCGTGTTGGTTTTCAAAATACAATCAGCACATTTCCTAAGTTCTAAAAACATAATAAATGAAAACTAAACTTTTATTGCCAGAAGAAATTTAACAAAGTACATTTACTTAGTAGCTGTGATGTATTTTACCAACAGGACACAGAGGAGATTTTATCTGGCAGAACCAATCACAAGGCTTTCTACCAACAGCTTTGAAGAAATACTCAATTCAACATCCAGCCACAGTTTAATCTAACATGACTGCTCTAGAGCAATTCTTTCATATGTCACACATCCTTGTTAAGACATGTTTATTGTGTTTCTGCATAAGCAGGTCTACTAAGTCATGGGATAAACATTAAGTGTGACCATGAGGGAATATTTTTTTAGTTATGAAAGGAAAATATTTACCACCTGACTTGGAATCTTTAAACACAGATACCACATGGCGGAGAAAATTAGTGAGCTGTTCGGCACTCTTAGTGTTCTGATTTTTGGGAGTGATATCTTCATGGCACCAAAGTGGACCAAATGCCCTTAAAGAAATAAAAAACAAAGTGCAAAAATTCTTTGAGTTATCAGAAATAAATGTAATCAGTAAAAATATATAATCTGTACAGCCACTTAGATATTTACAGGGCAATGACCTGGGAAACATGCAACTGAACAGAATTTTAAATACAAATAAATAAATATTCCTATGCTGTGTAAAGAGCAGCATAAACAAATCCCTGTTTTTCAGTTTAACATTGTGCCTAGAATCTGCTGGCTGTGGTTGGTAGTTAATATTAGTTTCACTATGGCCTTTCACTATGCCCTGCACAATTTATATCTTATTTTATAATAATAAAACTGTCTTCTTCCATTAGTTCATTGCTGAACATAAAACTATCAGTCAATTAAACACTTTATTTCTGTCAGGCAAGATTTTTTTCTGTTTTTTTTCTGACACTTTAGTGCTTTTAAGTACCTACCTACTACTGTAAGTATCAGTAAAAGAGGAATGGGAGTCTGTAATTACTATTAAAGCTCAGTCATTTTCCTTTAAGTTGCTTCATGAAAGTATGCATTTTGAGTACAAACATATCTTCGGCTTATCTGCATTACCTGGTTGTCAGGAACTCAATTAATTTGTTGGCTTTCTCATCTGATTCAGCCGCAGTGTCCATGTCCTCAACTTCTTGTGTAATTTGTGGGAGATTTCCACTGCTGCCTCCCAGACTGATACTGGAGGAGGTGGAGCTGGAGCTCAAGCCGGAGTCTGGCACTGGAGAGGACTGGTATTCCCGCAGAAAGTCAAAGCCACCTGCCAGCCAAAAGGGAGGAGATAAAGACGGAATGCACTGTTGGGCCAGCTTTGCAGATGGAAGTGTCTGCCAAGCAGCTCTTTTCAGAGTCAGCAGCAGAAACCTTCCACTGGGAAACGTGGGGAAAACCTGCAGAACACAACAACACTCAAATGCTGGTGGGAATGAAAATGGTACTTTGTTTCTAAATGTGTAGAATCCAGCATAAAATGAAAAATATCAAAGTCAAGATTTCTTTTTTTACTGCACAAGGACAACAGTACTTGGAAAACAAATATTCTAGGGCATTTTACATTCAGAAGTAGGACTTTCTGTAAAGTGAATTTAGAAGTTAGCAAAGTGCATGCAAAGTTCACTTCTCTAGACTAGTCTGATGTGGAAAAAAACTGCAGAGTGGAATTTTTAGGACAATTATGCTGTATAATTTTACAAATGTAATGGAAATCAAGACACAAATATTTAAGGCTTCTGTTCAACACCTTTAGTAACTGTAACCACTGGACTAGTCATACAAAATATTTGCAGCATTAGGATGAAATACTTGAGTAAGAGCTCTGCTAGATCAAAAGCTTGCCACAGTTTCAGAGCTAAAATTAGAAACTAAGACCTGTTTTCTTAAGGTTAGACTTCTAGTCATGTTAGGCTGTACCTACAACAGAAAAAAATGGCCTTGTGGGAAAAATGGGAGCAGGACAAAATCCATTGCGAATCAGAAGACTCTTAATTTAGTTGCCTGACATTATGTAAAACAAACCTGAGCTCAAGTATTTTCAGTTAGGATTCTTTGCTATAGCTACTCACCCACACTCTCACTCTTTATATTAGCTTCTCAAAAACCAGTCCAAAATATCAAGTCTTGATAACTTCTTGAACTTCAGAGGGCCAGACTCAGGGTACCAATTACATTTTTCAGATGCAAGAATGAAAACACTTTTTCATTTTGGCAGAAAAGCAGTAATATAATTTTAATGTAAGAATTTTATTCTGTATTTAATAATTCATAGATATGCACTGGAAAAGAAATCCACCCAACTCAATACAGGAAATTCATGTGAGACAATTTTTCACAGAAGTTATTCAGAATGAAATTTCTTCGGCCAAAATAATTCATCAACCTAAAAAACCTATCCCGTCTGCTCATTACTTTAAAATAATTTTGTCGTGTCTCAGAAAAAATAATAATAAGTTATCAAGCAATATTCTTTATAAAGCCGAATTACTTATTACTTCCTAAAGAACCATGGAAATGTCACTAATTTGAGAATCTTTACTTTTCATTTTTCACTGTATGGTAAAGTTCCTCACCCTCTTCCAACAACTAATCCTACATCCATAACTCTGTATTGGTTCTGTGATTCCTTCAAAACTCAACAGTACACTTGCTTTTAGTAATATTATATGACAACAGTAAATCTAACTAGCAGCTTTCTACAAACTGTTCCAAACCAGCTCCTTAAAAACAGGTAAATTGCTAAAAGTAATAGAACACTGACCTCAGCAGAGGTCTGAAGTAAGCCTCCTAATGTAGAAATAGATTTCAGGACAGAAATGAAATGTCTCAGTAATATAAAGAAGGGTGTGTATCATGTGAAATTTAACTTAATAATGGAAAATCTGAGCTGCACATTCTTGCTGTTCTTTCTGTGTTGGAATTATTTATTCATTTCTTTTAAGGTTGAGGAATGACTGCCCTCATTTCAAGTAGCCCTGGCTCCCTGAGGGGAATCAAGAAGTTATTAGCCCTATTAATTTTAAAATACTACATTACATATTTTGCCTTATATTAGATAACTTTCTCATTATCATGAAAAGTTATCTAATAATAAATTGAACTACTAGGGTAGTTCACGTGGAATTAATATTAATGGGAACTGTTCATATTTGCCACTTTATTCCTTTGATTTATCAAAACCTGACAGTATGATACAGTGTTCTTCTTTTGCTTCATTACCTGTGTAAAGATATTCAGGTAAGTATGCTGGTTGTACTGTCAGAGTCTTGGTCTCATTCATCTCTCTGGTCTGAAGCAGCACAGACGCAATGGCTTGATAGTTGTTATTGCAAGATAATGCAATCAAAAGGTGAAGCAGTAACTTTTTACTGTGTTCAAAGACCTCGGGGCGGTAATGGTCAAGACCTAAAAGAAAAGGTTACAGCAATCTCTGAATATGAAGTAATAATAAACAAGGTCACATTCCAGAAACAGCAAAAATTCCAAAGCAGTTCATGACAACAGTGCAAATAAACAAAAGATGTAGTATTTCCAGACACAGTTACCAGTTCTGTTACTTAAATGTACGTGTGTATTTAGTTTCCAGTCTGGGGTCTCACACAGGAGGTACAAAGACTGAGTGGCAGTACAGCTTTATGCATTCTGTCTCACTGCAGTGTTAATTTGACAGGTCTGGAAAACCTTTAAAGATGAGGTATTCTTGATGGTGGTTGTAATTACATTGCTTACCACAGTATCTGGCTTTCTGGCAAAGACATCAGCTTTAGAATGAGTGCAAACTGTAAGAGGCAGATACTGATTTCTTAAAAAAGGAACTGACAGACAAATCACTCGAAAAAGAACTTCAACTACCAGTGAGCAGCATGAGAAATTAGCCCCTAACTCAGGATGCAGAACTCAAACTGAAGGTATAGCACTGAAAGACTCTGATTTGGTTTATACTGCTGCTGTCTGTAAGATTTTAAAACAGCCTGAATAGTTCACAAATTGCAAATCTGAAGGAAACAGGTATTTCTGCACTCTGTTTCAGTAATCTTTTTTTATTCTCTTTCAGTACCCTGCAGTATATTTACTTCTGTTTAGGAGTAGTTTCAGTGCTAAAAAAAATGAATTTTTTTCTTTTTCAACTCCTCTCTTCTCAGGATATATTCCTCTTTAAAAAAGCAGCTACTTCACTACTCTATGTGGCAGCAGCCAACAGATCTTTCAAGTCAGGTGTTTGCTAATATACACTATTCATGCTGGTTCTTGTTTGGCCTGCAATCATGAAGCTGCTCATACTGTCATAGTCTGAACACTGTGCCTTTGGCTCCTATGGGCAATTCTTCAGAGACCCTGTGACCTTTAGTCTCATTCATCTCCCAGTAGCCTCCTCCAAAGAACTGTGGCCATCCTGTCCACCTCTTTTTCAGCTTCTTAAGGTTTCTGCTCCTATTCCCCTTTCTCCATTTACTTCCACCTGCCAGGAGATACCTTGTTTTAACATACATCTGAAAGGATATAAAAAATTCTTTTAGCTGAAAATAAATTCTATATTGGCAACACTTGCAGCTGAAATCCTATTAAACCCCAAGGTTGTATGAAAGTACTGGCACAGATATAACTAGGAAGTGAGGACAGTTCAGTCTTTGTGCTTGTCCAGTGCTGGGGCCTTCTTTAACCTGGAAGAGCTCCAAGGAGGGTAAGCTTCTGTGACATGGACACATTTCCAAGGGAAAGAAGTCTAGCTGCTCAACTCATTTCACACTGGTTGCAAAAGAGATTTTAAACAGCAGTGATTTTCATGCACTAGAGTTAGGCAAGTTCAAACCAGCAGTCTGCCTGCCTGCTTCACCAACAGTACTACAAACCATTCAATAGCCTATTAAACACACATACATTGCAAAATTCTTCCATTTTAGTATTTTCTCACTCCTTCCAATAAATGTAAGGATACCAGCTCTCCAGCTAGCCACCATACTAGTTTCTATTTTGCTTTTCAGGCAGATGCATCTGCCTGCTCACAGTCCAACAGGACAGCAATACTTAATTTTTAACTACATTCACACCTTTGGCTAATGCGTAGCATGACTTCCTTGCAACATCACAAGAGCTCTACTACAGAACACAAAAATTTTCCACAGGAGGTATAATAACTCTAGAGAAACTGAACTTGAAGCCTGAAAGCTGTGATCTCACTTTAGTTACCACTTAGCCTGTTATATTTAGCTACCAGTTACATTTAGTTTTAATTCACATAACCAAGGGATTGTCTCAAATGGTATTAATAAATTTCTATGTATTCCTTATTAAAAATCTGTGATTCTGAAACCTTATTGCACAAACAAATAACTAAAGACATTTTTCTAATGGATTACTAGTATCATAACTCTGTTTCTGTATATGTTTATTTGCCTGGCTCCCTGATGGCTCCTTAAAGCTGTCTTAACTGAAGTGGTCACATTGCTGGGTACTACTCCTTCTTAGGTTCTTCATTTATCCTTGTGACAATTTCTAAGTGTAAGCACCAGTTTTCTCACACTTGTTACAAATCATAGTAAATTTGATCAGTTAATGGTTACTGATCTGATCCATAAAATTACCCAGTTCTCTTCCAGCTCCCTCTTGCGCTTAGAAAATTCACAGAAATAGACAAAAAAAATGAAAAAGTTGTTATGGGCAGCCACAAAATAAATTTAAATTTTAACTGATGAATATATGTGAAATATCATATTGAAACTGACTCTGGAAGTCCTAGCCAACACAGTCCTGGTTTGTTAGTCCTGCGTTTCATTAGAAGTCTGTGAAATCAACGCACTGATATACAAAACCCTATTTCACCAAAGAATTTTAAACAGAACACTTGGTAATAGAGTAGCAGTAAGGGACAACAAAGTATCTTCTTCGATTTACACTTTATTTTACCACAGCGCTGTAACCTACCAATTTAATCTCTTTTTGCCTGATGATCAGCAGGCTCTTCCCAGACTGACCATGAATACTTAGTGGCAACTATAGTGACCAAATGAGAAGTGAACTGTGATCTCAGCTATAATAAATTTATTTCACAACTGTCTGGCTGTGAAATAAATAACTATACTTATCAGCCATGAAAGCTGAGGAATGGCTTTATAATGCTAAATACCCTTGTGTGCTAAAAAACTAGGCCACTCACTTTTTGTAATGTTAAATGGCAGGACAAGGGAGGCAACACCCTCCGGCTGAACTGTGCTACAGTCAGGAACAGACACAGCACTGGGGAAAAAGCAGTGCCTCAGTGCTCAGGTACATAAGGGAACACACTGAAGATAAAGTATTCCATCAGCAGTGCAATCAGTGAAGCTTTGCTTTCCAGTGGTCTGTGTCCTACCTCCACGACCTCTGCTGTACAGCAGTCCTGGCTCTCTTACAGACTACTTTTGCAAAGGCAAAATGTGTGTAGTCCAGGTCTAAGGTAAGTGTAGATTGCCATCACAAGCCAAGCCAGACAAAGGCACGAGCTTCACCTCCTTTTCTTGCAGGGGGCCATGCCACACGTTTTTAGAGAAATTTTAGGAACTCAATCATCTTCAAATTTACACACACCTCTCAGATTTGGGTGAAATTGGTGAAATTTGGGTAAAATTGGCCAAAATATTAAAAAGCTTCAAAGTTTTGAGACTAATTTACAGACTGTAACTGCCTTGGGCTTTTTCTTTTAGGGTGGGGGGAGGAAATCATAAAACACGTAAGAAACACAGTTCCACACCTTCAGCAAAACTAAAGTAAAAGGACAGGAGTACATTTACACTTTGTTTCCTGTTCTGTTGGTCTTACCTAAAAAGAGAGCATGTAGCAATAAAGGGAGGTGAAGAGCCCAATCTTCTCTCACACTGTGATCCACTACCATCTCAGTCATGAAGATAACAGCAATATTGCACCTGGAAGTTAAACCACAGCATCAGTTTCAAACCTCTTGGAAACGGGAAAGCAGAAACAGGATGCCTATTTCTGAAGAAATACACAATCTATAAATTTTCAAATTTGTAGCATTTCTTCTCAATATGACTAATGCTGAAGCACTTTAGTTACAGTATCAAGTAAATAAGCATCCATTACAGGAAAAAACCTATTATTTTCAATACAAATTATGTAAAAGAGGAATTTCAGAATATTCTCGGCCTAGTTAGAATAAAAGATCAAAGTGCTACGAATAACAGGCACAGAGGCCTGGGAAAAAGAAATTTTCCTTTTCTGTTTCATTTGTTTCATCAGTCTTATTTTTATCAGTGATGTCCTACATTGTAAATAGGCTTTCTGGTAGAAATCTGACAGAATTGTGAGCTTTAATTGCACGTTGATTTTTGCACTGGAAATCAGCAGAAATTGAATGTATGATTTTCAGATGTTCTGAGTGGTGGGACAGTTGGGTTGGTGTTGGTCAACTACTAAGAGGAAACATCTCACTGTCTGAAATGTCAGAATGAGAAACTGCTCACCTATGAAGGGGTCCCCGGGGTGTGATGGTTTCTGGGAGATAGTCCACAAGTGGTGCCCAACATCCTCCATTGTAAGGCATGGGCAGGGGATGTGGCTGTTTGGTTTCAACAATATTCAATAACCAGCTTGTATATGGAGAAACAGGATCATCTGCATGGAAAAGCATTCAAAAAAAGCTGCATAAAATTCAAGTCTGGTTACCTATTTTTGAGAAATACTAAAATAGATTTTATGCTAACACATGAGTTCAGCTGTTTGGAATAACGTGATAAGATGCCACGAGGTTTGCAAATTCCTGTATTCAATAACAAGTGATGCATTTTTAATCCCTCTTTCATGCTGCTGGAAATTAAAGAGATTCCAGGCAGACAGCACTGAATGGTAGGAGTGGCAGCTGAATCCCTGCTGTCACTTAGTAGCTTTGGATCCAGATCACAAAGCACCAAGCAACAGACTTTCTCTTCAAAAATGAGGGAAAAGTTCAGCCAACAAAGCTGCTGTCAGAAGCCATCTGCTGCAAGCAGCCGAGTACCAGTGACACATTCTTGCAACTCCTCACCAGTGCCCTGCTGAGCGATGCTACAAAGGCAGAAGTTAAATGTCCTGAATTAGCAAGGAGGCATAAGGAATGCAAAAAACATCTTCAGGGTAATTTTCTTTCAACAGGGAAGAATTATATCTTGAATTTCTCAAAGATGTATTTAACTTTGCTTTAGTATGACAGCTGCGGTTTGTTAATGAGCATCAGGGTTTTTTTTCTTCCACCTGTTTATCTGCAGTGATGTGGGTCAAGTAAGTTATTTCCACCACTTTCTGTCTTGTCTCAGCTGCACAGTTTTGTTCATCTCTCCTGTATTTTGTTCTCTCTCATTCCTCTCGATTTTCCCACCAGTCAGTTTTTATTTCTGAGGTCTGGCAGTCTGTGATACAGTGCCATGGAAAGTATCCTTTGCAGGTCTTTTTTTGACGTACATTCAAACACTGCCCTTTATGAATTTTTAATGAGTGTTATTTTTTGTTCTGCTCCTTCTTTTTGTGTTTTTGTTTGTTTGTTTGTTTGTTTTGTTTTGTTACACTTTTGTATTTTAGGTAGGCTTGAAACTCTCAGCACTTTCCTTTTCTTTTTTTTTTTTTAACAGCATGTATCTGATGCTTGTCGGCTTTCCCACGGGAAACAAAACTGTTTTGATGCCTACAAAAGTATCAGAGCTGGATTTTTCTAATGCACATCACCACTTCGTTCAGTGGAAAAACATCTTCAGATTTCCAGATCTTCAGGAGCCCTGCAATGCAGTAGCTGCTCCTCCAATTATTTCTAGATTGCCAACTTTGTAACTTCCATTCTTAAGTGCTGGTCTTCTAAGGAACACTTTATATCTTTATGATTTAGACCTCTACTTAGATTCTCTGGAGGATGATTGATTAGTTACAGATAAAGAAGAATAAACTGACTTAATAATGTAGCAAAGTATGGCATTTTCACATATTCTTCTTCTAAGAATTAACCAGATAATGTTTGCCAGGTGCTTTTCACAGAAAAAGCACTGCACAGGAACTACTTATTTCTACCAGCTTAAGTGTTTCACAGAAAAGTGCTTCATGAAGTTCACACCAAGACCTAGATCCTCATTTCTGTTTCACAGGTTTATGTGCAGACTGAGAAAAAAAAGAATAGAAGTACCTTGAAGATGCATACAATCCTTGCCTGAACAAAAGAGTTTCTGTGCTGCAGAGCTGTGTTCCCTATCTATATGCTCAGCAATACATGAATGTTCAAGTAGAATGGAGAGAGGGGAGAAGCCATTCCCCCAAATCCTTCACAGCCTGGGCTGGCTGTCTGAGGGACAAAGTTCTTAATGGACGTTGCATTGTGTTTCTTGTAGAATGACGAGAGGTAGAAGAATTACTTTTTCTTATTAGAATTCTACATAAATGTCAGTAGCTAAGTAAAATACATTTTATTTTCCTTCTAGGTATTCACATATTTGCTAAAGGAAGCCCTGTGAGAAGCACACTTCGCAGAAATATTCACGGTACTACAAAGCTTGCAGGTACAGGCAGGAAAAAACATTTGGGCACTGGCTGGAGGAGACATTCCAAAAGAGCAAAGAAAATTTCAGTATTTTTTAACCTTTTATCACTCTAAGCTCTTGTCAAAACCAGATATTTGTGAAGGCTGTTCTGATAATATAAACATTTTTCTGTCTTGAAAGTTTGTTCATGTAGATCAGATTAGCACCAGTGCTTCCATTAACATCTGGTGAAGCATTTTAAGTAGATGTAGCACTAAAAAGCCATAAAAAAATCCAAGACAAATGTACTGAACCCCACTGAGTTTAAGATGTTGCACACTTTTCAATGTATTTAAACACTGGAGTTTGTACATACACAATATTTTATCAATACCGTGCTTCATAATTATGAATAATAGTTGTTAATGTACATTAAATTATCCTATTGTGTTGTATTTTACAGTCTTTGTGTATTTTGCAGAAAAGTATTGCCAAAAATTACTCGGATTAAGAAAAATATAAAATCTTTAATGTCAAAATACTGTTCCAAAATGGTGTCTGTAATACCAAACCAAGACATTATGGCCTATACAGTACTTGACGTGGCTTTAATAAGCCAGAGATGAAAGTCAATAACAAGATCTTGCCTCTTTTACATTCGGTTAGGGCCTAGCCAAAATCTGTAAATTGTCTTCCAGAAATGAAGTCAAACCATCCAACTCCTCAGTTTTGCACTATTGTTCAATAGTTAACATGAGTTTTCTTTGGAATCTCTGGTGAGAGCACCAGGTGTTCATTTACAGCCCATTTAGCAGAAATACAGAAAGGCCAAGAAGCATGCTCAGGAGCCCCATCTCCCCTCCAACACACATTTGCACAGTGCAGCCAGAAACTGGTTGCAGAGAGCAGATAAAAGCTAACGAGGAGATAAGATCTCATATTTGGAAACTCCTGAACCTCTTTTCATGCTCATATAACAGCACTTGATCTGGAGGGATATACTGCCAAATGGCACAACTCAAAGTACTTGCTCTAATGCTCTTAGAAGTCTTTTGCCTTGCCATGTATGGAAGCTCCAATGTGTTATTCTCTGGAGGATTCTCTGCTGCTGCTTTCTGTGAAGTTCTCTGGCCTTCAAATGGGTTTGACTGAACACAGATTAAACAAAGTAAATTAATTAAATGAGGTATGAAGGTAAAATAAGGACACACTCTGCATGGTGATGCTACATTACTGTTCATACAGAACTTAAACAGAGAGGCTCTGCTGGTCATTAGAATGTTTTCCTCTCCAACCAAAACACCAGATATTTCATCAAATTGAATAGAACTTACTTTTGTCATCATCGTAAGACCCTCCAGAGCTATTACTGTACCTCGATTCTAGTCGGGTATGTGCTCTGATGACATTACTGAACCTTCAAATACAAGAAAAAAGTCTTCATTAAAAACACAGACTGACATTAAACATTTGGACTTTATGTTTACCTTAAAAAAAAAAAAAGGCATTTCCTTAAGCATGCACTTTTACACAGGAGTAGACAGCGACTGAATGAAATGCTGATCCTTGCCACAAAAACACAAAATGTTTTTGCAGCCAGTTTATGAGAAGTTCTAACAGTGTGCTCCTGTGTCACAAGCTTTTAAAATTCAGCAAAGGGAAACTCTTATGCTGCAAATGTGTGATTTTTTTGAAGCAAGAAACTGCTAAGGATGAACTGAGATATAAACTGCTCATAGCTAGTATTTGTCACAGATCATGTTCATGGGTAAAATCCTGCCAACTTGATGCAGCAGTTAAAGCATGGTGCTAATAATGCCAAGGTTGTGGGTTCGACCCGCATATGGGCCATTCACTTCAGAGCTGGACTCCATGATCCTTGTGGGTCTCTTCCAGCTCAGAATATTCTGTGATTCTGTGACTGACTGGATAGCCCAAAGCCAAGCCTGCACAGGTACCAACCAGGAAAAACTACAGCAGATCACCCTTCAAGAGGAGAGTCCAGCAAATGCCAGAGCAGACCTAACAGAGAAGTTAAGGGATATGAGAGCCAGGGAAAACTGCTCACAGCTGTCCTAAAATCTGCCAGAGATTCATGCTAAGCTAACTTTTCCTGGTGATCTCCTTTGACTTCCTCCACCTTGTGTTCTCAGGGTAACCACGCCTGAAGTGGAATGACAGGAGCCACACTGACAGCTCACACACTAGTGATGTTCTAAAACCACTGCCATTCCTGCAAAGCTAGGAAACTAATTACAAATAACCATGCATCAAACAAGACAAGACTGAAAATTTTCTAGACAAAATTCAATTCAATTCAATTTCTTACTAATGTTCATACACCTTAGCGCAGGATATTTCACTATACATCAACATATTACACTGTCTCCAAAGCACATGTGTCCCATAAGGGTGCAATAAATCCCTTGTACAGTTGACAAAAAGGCATTGTGAGCCATCCAATACATGGTATTCTATCTATGACCGTCATTATTTCGTATGTCTTGACACATGAAGTCAATATTAATGAACATTCTAAGGTTGACACACTGGTTTTGAAGTGCAAATGCACTTACAGCTGGCTTTGGTAACATAAATGCCAGCACAGAATTCAGGCAAATTACTTTCCATTTTTTTCTGAGGTGTCTTTCAGCAGGAACCTGAATACCAATATCAGAACTTTGTAATTTTCCTTTCATTTTTACCATAAAGTCTCTGGCAGATCTGAAGGCTAAAAACCTTTTTGGAGTCACATTTAAAACTTACATACGGCAAGAAATCCCAACTCAAAGTACTACAGGAGACGTTTGCTCAACTTGGCTGTAAATCAATTGAGTAAAAATCTATCTTAAAACTATACAGCCATAAACATTTATGTCAAGACTAATAAAAAAAATAATTCAGAGGAAAAAAAACTTTATTATCTTTTAAAGTACATTTCTAGTGCATATACTGAAAAACATCACTTAAGAGTCAAATCTGTTTTACTATCAATTTGAAACCTTATTTAGTACTGAGTGACATTTTTTACTTATATTTAAATTAGCAGACACATATAACTAACCTGACAAAATGCTACTTATGTTTATAACATGTAGCAGGCAAGTAATTCAAAAGGTTCTGAAGTACAGAAAGGTTTGCTCTGTACCTCTAAGCCCTGGAACTTAGGGAAGGTGGGTTGGACTACTGAAGTGATACTAGTGACTATCAGCAACTAACGTAATACTAATACACTTACTGACAAATGCTATTATAAATTGTCCAAAGTTCTCTTGCAAAACTAAGAGTGTTTCTGTGAGAGAAACAACCTGTATGTCTGTGCTCTAGGATCTGATGGCCTTTAGGCTTTGCATTTATTCATCTGTCATTTGTCAGTACATACCATAAGTAGCAAAAGTCTAAACTGAATATATGATTTATAAGCAAGATATTTTCCATAGCTGTCCTCTATAAGACATTTCATCCAGACAAAGGAGGTGTCTTTGCAATCACTGATATAAATCCGCAAATCAAATTTTACACACTGTCCATGAAAACAAATGGTGTGGTCAAATTTGATTTTTCATAAAGATTTTAGTAGTTATTATTTGGTGTGCATTCCTGTTTTTTTCTTTCACCTTTGTGGATAATTCCTACAAAACCATGACCTACTTAGCACAATTCATTCAATGTAGGTTTAACAGTTGTTCCTTTACAAAGCAGTTTTAAACAAGAGTCAGGAACTAGAATCATGAGAATAACTTTTTTAAAAAAAAATTATACATACTGGGATAACCCCACTTAGGAACAGTCTGAGCACCAGAGTTCCTCACAATACAATGCAGAACTTTGTCCAACATCTCACCCTTAGCCTAGGAAAACATGTACAATTTGGAGGAAAAAAACCCTAAGCCACAAACCTTTCATCAGTCTCTTTCACCACTCTGCTCTCCTCTGCATCAGGAAAACTATCTTGGCCAGCTACAACAGTGTTACTGCTGGAGGTGGTTCCTGTATATGAGAAGTGAATAAGAACACCTGTTACATGCAGCAGACAGCATCTGCAAAGCAATAAAAGCCCATAACTTAAAGGGTTTTTTAGCAGATATAGTCAAAGTGACCATCCTGCAAGCACTTGCATGTATGAATGAACAGTCACTTCTACAGACCAGGACCTGCTTCCATGGCTGGATGGTGTAAAGTTCACATGCTTTGAGAAGTAGATTAACAGAATGATGGTCTTCTACTCCTTAATCTAAGCTCATGCTCAAGTGACATAGCCTATTGTTTTTCAAGGGTTTGGCAAAACATTTAAAAGGTTAAATGTGGGGTTGGTTCTTAAGTATATTTGACTACTGCAGCTTGGAAATAGCATTAGGCCTTTCAGAACAGAACTGCCACGCCACTGAGGCTCTCAGTTTTCAGGAAACTCTGCTTGATGTATCTGCTAGTGATCACCGCATAGATGGTAATTTCTTGTTCTGAGTCAGAGGACCACTAGAGAGTGGAGTTTTCTGAAGAGCGGCAGAATTCTGAACAGCATCAAATATTGGTAATATGCTATTAAAATAGTTAAGATAATTAAGCATATGTTAACAAAGCATATACAACATTAGGAATTAAAAAGAACTGTAATTTAGACATGCAACAAGGCCCTGAAACTTGTACTTTATGTACACAGGTGTGAATGGATGGAAAAGTAAGAGATTGTTTTTTACAAAGAGATGAAGACTCAAAAGAGCAGGAGAGCATAAAGAAAACACATTCAGGCCATACCAGAAGCTGCAGCTGAGGCTTTGTTACTGGCAGCAAAACGGTAAAATGGAGGATTATCACAGTGTTGGACTATGGGGTTCACTGGGTCAGTTTGCTGCAGCTCAAAAAGAAGTTCTTCCATTGTCTGAATAGTGTTATTGCGACACAGATATATTGCAACCTTCTTTATCTGTGGAAGAAAATAACAGTTGTTAAACTCTGAACAAAATGAATTTCCAAAGAAATCAATGAATGTTACACTGCAGTACTGAAACGATCGAGAATGCAAGTGTTGCTCCTGGGCAGACACCACAACCACGTACAGCTCATACAGAAATAAAACTTCTCACTCTGACATCATGATCATTTCCCCAGCAGAGTGAATCTACGATTTAATTACTTCAAAGCTTTTGCTTACCATTCACAATGAACTGTTTAGGTGTATAACTATATATATAACATACACATCTACAAAACTGTAGCTGTGGCCACAAAGATTAAGCCAGGCTCTGAGGTGCTACTTATACCTGTAAGCAAAGTAATAACAAATTGAAGAAAGGCAGAGCAATTTTGTATACAGACTTCATGTATTTGAAAAATCTGAGAATATCATTTATGGAAACTTTGGAAATTTCTATAAATCTTTTAACAAGACCTCAAACATGCACTGCAGCAATGAGGACTGTTGAGATATTGAGACTGAATTAGGCTGAATTCTTGAGGAAAAAACCCCTGATCACTATTAAAAGCAGAGACTCTCTCCAGCTCAGAAACACTTGATTCATAAACTGCTGGAGCTGGGAGACTATATGTGGAAGTATCTCTTTGTGCTTGCCTGCTTGTTTTTAAAGATGTCCCTAAACAGATGCTTATAGGGGAGCTAATATATTACACTGAACTGTCTGTTGGCCTCACCAAGTATTGCTGTTCTTATACTCTTAAATACTTCCATTAAAATAACTTCCTTACTGCTTCTCTTTCCCCTCTTTTTTTCTTTTTGCTTAGAGAAAATGCACATATGCAAATTCTCTTTTACTCTACTGTGCTAAAAATTTCCCAGGGACTTTCCAGATACAAATCCATCTCCTTTCTGAGGCTCATTTCTGGTTGGGCTCACGGTGCCACTTTCAGCTTCTCTCACCCTTGAAGGTCACGTTCCCAACACTAAGTCTTTGCTGAAGAGGTTTCTGAACTGTAAATATTCTAAGAAATCTTTCAGTACATAATGTGAAAGAATGGACAGCTCAGCAATTTGTACTGGGGCACTGGGAAAAAATGCTTAAAGGAAACATAAGAGACAAAGCAATTAATTTAGATGATGAAAAAAAATCTTAAAAATGTGAGTCAGGCATGCTTTTGGCTTGGACCCACACAGGGAGAACAGATGGCTGAAGGCACAAAGCAGCTGGTGACTGCCTTGGGGGCACAGGGGCTCCTAAAGGAGATGGGTAAACTGGCAATCTTGCAACTCCGTGGTCTTTTAAGCCCAGGTGACCTGGAACAGTGCTGATAAACTGTCCAAATGATCTTTGTTTGCTAACGTGTATCTGTTATCTACATGATAATGGAAGACACATGTTTATCAGCAGTCTTGTGTAGTTAACAGAGTTAGGTAGGATTTCTTATCTGTAAACTCCAGGGCATTAGCAAAACACTGAGCAGATGCATGTGATAAGACCAGTGTATTTTCCTACTCCAGACAAAGATATCAGTGAAAGGGTGACTCATAAGCACAGTCAGGTTTCCTACAGAAGCTAAAAACTTTTTCAAATTTTGCAAAATCCGAAAATCAGACTTTTCACTCAACATTACAAAATACAGATTAACTGGGTGGTAGAAAACACAGGAACCTTGTCAGCTGCTGCCACCACCAGCCACTGGAAGCCTGGGAGGGAGACCAAAAAAGGCAAACAGGCAAAATAGGAGATGCTGAGCAGATGAAGCTGGAGATGTCAGAACAGATTGCTCTCTTCCTGGAGTAAGAGGACTGTACTGTCCTGGAGGAGGACACGGCTGTGTAATCCAAGGCTTTGAGGCAAAGAAAGAATTTGAAGAAAGAAGTGCTCTGAGTAGGAGGAAGTTTGAGGAAAGGCTGCTCAGAGCTGTGGAATGGCAACAGTTTTGGAGAAATGAGGTGCTAAAAGCTTTGGGTTGGCAAGTATCTGGATGGAGGATAAGGTATGTGAGGAGCTCCTGGGCAAGAGGTGACAGGGTTGTTTTCCAGTCAGGCTGGATTTAGGAGTGAGACATATCCTCAGCACAGGACTACTACTTCCTCTCAGAAAAATGCCCCTGCTCCTTTTGTAAGCTGTCAGAAATGAGGGCAACAGCCCTCATTTTGTGTCTTATCTCTAACAAGTGATTTCCACTTGTTCTCTGCCAACATAGCTCCTCCTGATGGAGACCCCTTTTGGGCATAATCCCAAATCTGTCATAGATTGTAGGATGAGTCAGGTTGGAAAGAACCGGGGAAGTCTCTCATCTAACCTCCTGCTCAAAGCATGGTCAGAAATGAATGGAAAGCCTCTGTCACAATTGAGGGAAAGATCTTATTTCGGATCAACCCCTTTGTCTTCCTCTCATAAAAACCTTGAGCTTGTTCTTACATCAACTCCACTTCCAAATTTTTCCTCTTTTGACTAGTTAGACATATATATACACTGATTTGAGAATATAGAACAGTAAACCCTACAATAAAAGGAAACAAACAGGATGACTATGGTATGATAACATCTTGAAGATTTTTATGGGCTTCTTTATTTTTCTTTATTCTAATATGCATAGCAGTCATCATAAACACTTTGGGCAAACTATTACTTCAGCAACTATAAATGAAGTATGTTTATGAGGCTTTTTAGATAAATTTCATCACATAAATAGTAATTTCAAATGTATTTCAGGGAAATCAGTGGAAAGAGGCTAACTAATAAAACAGCATATTGTAATTGTGCTGGAAAATTCTCTAAATTTAGATTCTGTTTCACTCAGCAACTCAGCAATAAGGAACATGGGAATGGAACTAGCCTGCTTTTCTCAGACAGCCCTGATTTTATTTTAACTTGAATAATAACAATACCCAGCACATTGCAGCAACTGTTAGATAATTTATGACAGTCGTGTAGAGGCAGAAGTTGATATGGTAAGGAGCTTATAAAGTTTAACTATCTTCTTTCTCTTGAGATGTCCCACAGAAAGCTCTAGTCTGCTGAAGGAGAATATAGTGTTTTCTGGCAATTTATGCCCAGTCTCTGTTGCTGTCCCTGCACACAGACATGCAAAGTTTCTCTTTGCTTGAGAGAAGCCCACCTCCCACTTGCAATGGGGTGTGCTCCACTGGTGGAAACCGAGATTTGAACTACTCAATGCCTTTGTTTTAATTTCAGTTTCCCGGCACTTTTATTCCTGCCATTTAATTTTGTACAGTGAGTTAGGGAATATGTTGGTATTTCTTGTTTTTGATACAGGAATTAACTTTCTGCAGGTGATAGCTGTTTTCCTCACTAAAACCTACGTTATCAGCAGTAAATAAAATAAAGTGCAAAGACTTACATAGGGTAAAAGGATGGTATCACTGCTAACACCACACAAACTAATGAGGAACTGCAGTGTTATCCTAAGGTTGTTACTCCATTTTTCATTGTTGGCCAAAGCATTCCAGACATTTTCCATCTCTGGTCCAGGAATTTCATCTCCATACTGCAAAGAATCATAGACATACATTCCTTGAAATATACAGACTTCCAAACTAAAGCATGTTCTTTTAGAGCATTTTCTCACGCAAAAAAAAGTGAAATGCTGTAAAAAGTTACAAAACAGTATTTTTAAAAGCTGCCTGACAGACTTCAGAGGATAAACTATATTTAAAACTATTTAGGTTCTGATCCACAGAAGGACTTAAATCATATGAGAAAACAAATACTCTTGAGGACTGTAAATTCAAAAAGTAATCCTAAAATCAAGCGGGTTTTGTCTGATTGGTACAGACTGCTCCAGTGTAAAATTCCTGGTAGTGGAGGGAAGAAACAAAAGTTTTACAGGTTAGTTTCTTTGTTTGATTTGCTTTCTTACCTTGGCTGTCATATACATGAGATTATTAAGAACCAGGGAGGTGGCCTCAGGTGAGCCCCAGCCATTGCCTTTTAGTCCACTTGTGACTGCTATTTCCCCATCCTTGTCCTTCAGCTCATCTTCTGGTGTGGTCGGGCTTGACCCAGGGAGGAGCAGTCTGTTGTCTACCAGTTCAATATTATGAAGCCATGGTAACAGATAGGTAAGCATGATCTGTCTTCCATTTGGATGTGTTGTTGGAAATCGCTGGCTTACCTCTAAAATAGTAAGAGTTGAAAAGGACAACATATTCATTTATGATGGAAACCCTAAATACACCATTTAAATCACATTTTTGATGTTTGTTAGACTACCTGATGGTTTTCACCTTGCACACCACAAGCATACAAAAACATGTTCTTCAGCTTCTTGAAGAGAAACACTGGATTAATGTTCAATGATAGCAAGCAATTGGTCATGCCTTCTGCCTAAAATAACTAACACAGTCTGGGCTTAGAAAGTCACCTCTTGTTACTGTGCCATGTTATATATTAAGTAAAGTGGAAGCCAATAAAGAGGAAAAAGGATAATTCAGTTACTAGTAGTTACTCTAGAATTCCAAGAGCTTCTGGAGAACATACAAAAGTGATCTGCAGAATTACAAACACCCCATTGGCCTCCAGGTTTCTAAGCTATAGTTTAAATAATAAAGCACTTATTATACTGAGTTTACAGAAAAAATCTTGCATATATTGGGATCCTATTTCCTGTGGGGAGGCCTATAAAGTTCATAGTTGGCTGTCAGTTCAGGAGTGCTTGTATACAGCACTTTATGTAATTTAAAAAAAAAAGAACTGGCACTGTAAGGCAAAGGGACTCGGAAAATCTGGGATAAGAAATACAGCTTCCTGCCAAAGTGAACCACATTATCTCACATTACCAGAAATCCTGTGTAAAAGCAGTAGAGCAAACATTTCCTTTCTTTACTTGCTGCCTGGTTTTTTAAAATTGTGAAGACACACACTGTTCTCTCCTCCTTATGATTCTAGATGTACAGAAAGGATCTCTCACTTGGACTGTAATATCCTGTATATCTGAGGTATTTTTAATGACAGTCATTACAGTAACATGAGTAGATGATAACAGTAATAATGAACAGCATTTGCTTAATGATAAATGAGCCATCGGAAGTTCCCTACACCAGTTATTTATAACTCATGGTATCTTGGGCATTGAGAAATGTAAGGATGATGTATTGCTCCTTTACCCTCCCTCCAGCCACTAAAGACTGAGTAAAAACAACAGAAAGGGATTTTAAGAGCCAGTAAAGATTCCCACGATTACAGATGTTTGCATTCGGTTATTTAAAAACTAGAGCAACACGTAAGATTAATTAAAACAGACAGACATGTCTCAAAATATCATTGTTCCCAGGAATGGTGTGGGTGTGGGCATATTCTGAATTGTGCTCCTGCAGGTCTCATTCCTTAACATTTTTCTCAGTAATCCTGAAAATATGTATTTCTGATAAAATTAAAAAATGCTGCAACATGCAGATGTGCCGAATAACAGAAGGTAGAGATCACTCAGAGTGATTTGAATCACTGGTAGAACTGGACACAGGCAATCAGTCTGCCCAAAGTTAAAATCATGCTTATAAGAAAATCAAGACATATATCCTCACAAGTACGATCTATATAAATGTAAGTGTAAGAAGAATCACATGAGAACCCATCATAGCAGAGTTTGCCAATGTCATTTTAACTCATTCAGGGCACTTGTAATTTCAAAGTTACCATAAGATCACATAAGTGGCACAGAGTCCCAAAAAGAAGGTTTCTGTACTTCATGTGAGTACCTCTAGGAAATACATACTGGATTCCTAAATCGGATTTGACCTGAACCAGAATAAAAACAGGTCAAGCTAAATTTATAAACAGAACTGTGGTTCAAAATGGTAGCAGTCTAGCATTTGTACAAGAATGTAACGGAGATAATAAGTCAAACAAATATAGGTACCTGAAAAAAGTGGAAGCGTAAGCTCAGGATACATCCTTGCTAGCTCATGTGAAAGAAGCGCAAGTGAGACGCTGTAAAGAGGTGGCAATGGACCATGTGTCCCATACAAGATACTGCCTGGTCTTTGCTCAGCTACCTTTTTTGAATAAACAAAAAGCTTTGATTCGAGGATCTATAAAAGACAAAAAAAAAATGGAATGAGACAATAAAAATTCACTAAATCAGGAAATAACAGCATTTCAAGTTTAGATATCAGAGAATGCTCTACATGTTTCAGAGTACATGCTCTAAATACGAAAGACACTATAACATTAATTTTATATAAATATTCCTGTAAGTATTTATAGCCAAGACATAACTGATTGTTTATTTTCGAAACAAAACAAGTGTGCAAATAACAGTGCTTTATAAGAAGTTTACCAAAAAAGTCTCCAAGGACAGGAGGAAAAAATAAGTAGGTGATACATGCCTGCATAAGTTGCATGGAAATTTCATAAATCTCTCTATTGGTGTCAGATGCCTTGAACAGCACCAGATTTAAAAGCGTCACAATATCAAAAGGATAGTTCCTAGAAGAATAAACAGAACATTTTTGTGAATGCTGGTAAGGAATACAGATTATATTCACTCTGATTTACTCTGTAATATGGTCTAAAGAGAATGTCATCTTTCTTTTCTCTGTTCTACCATCAGAATATGGGAAAGGGAGCTCTTATGAACACACGCTGCTTGATCAAAAGACCATCTGGTGAATGGGAAGAAAGAAAGGATTATTTATAATTACCTCAGACTAATGCTTAGGAATGCACCGAGTTACCCACAGTGAGAAACGCAATACCTGTGTCTATAACTGTCAATTCATTTTAATTCATAGCATAAACTGTGTACAGGACAGACTGACACCCGTGAAAGAAAATGGGGAGCATGAAAATTTCCAAGGATAAAGAATTTCTTAAGCCAAGCTGCAATTAAAACAGTCCCTTTGGACAAAAGACACTATCTCCGACACGAACATTCTGAGGTATTAGACAATGCTATAAAAATCATTTTCAAAGAGTAAACATGAAGAACTGCTTCAAAAAGTCTGCTATCTATAAAGTCAGCATCAATTGTAAGGTTAAACATATCAAAGTATTAACTTACTGAGAATATTGTTAGAGGAGTAATTCCCACATCACAATACTTGGATTTGCACTAAATAGGTTTCTGTTTACTCATGATGATTTGTAAATGCACCGATTGAATTGTGAACCATCAATTTAACGCCCTAGATGTCAGCTACAGTGCTCCTGGATGGCTGCAGGATGCCTATTTGGACTTTTTAATATGGCAGATACATGTGTGGAATGGGACATTCTTGGGAATTCCAAATACTAGCTGCAAGCCCAAGCTCTGCAACTGGCTCTTTGCCCTTTCACTGCGTAAAAAATAAATACAAAAGAAAAGAAATGCAGGGAAGTGGCTTCTTTGTAGAAAGCTGGAGGGACACATCATCAATGAGATACATTGCTGCTCATTTTACAGGCAGTTTAAAGCAGGGGTCTCCTGATACATTTTGACAGATGATAGAGGAAAACCTATTAACAGCTTTCAAATATTAATAAAAATTCCCAGCTTGCTAGAAAGAGGACTTTCCCTTCAAAATAAATCATGAAGATCATACTCTCAATTTTTTACTGTAAGAATGGAAAAGATTAATTTTTAGGACACAGTGGCACAGGTAACACAATTTGAGGAAAAAAGACTGGCTGAAACTGCTATGTTTCTGTGCGCATTAAAATAAAAACCCTGTTAACATAACTGGATTTGCAAACACAAAATTCCATTCATATTTTTGAAATCTCAATATAATGCAGTCTCTAGTCTAGTTGCTCCTGCAAGAACAAAACAGTTTAGCAGAAAAACTATAAAATTCTTGACTTATTTTGATTTTCCAAATCCCAATTTCTTTATTGAGTATTTCTCTATGCTGCTCAGACATCTTGAAAAATTATTTTTGTGAAGAGTAAATTTTCACATTTATTTTAATAAGATGCAAATTACTGCACTATTTAATTTCTCTATAAATTTTGCCTTTGAAAATAAAAAAAAGGGATAGTTTTATGAAGGCCTGACACAAAAGCAATATTTGTATTCATGTCTTCATGTAGCTTGTGCTTGCTCAGCATTTGCAGTAATGATGATACCAGCTGACAGAAAAGGAACTAACCAAATCAAATGAAAGCCAGTTAGAAAAAGAACATGACTTTCAAGCTAATGACAAGTCAAAATAATTACTTTCAAGCTATTGACATTTAAAACATTTTTCCTCTTATAAATTAAAGTAAAAACCATGCCAAATCTTTTGAAACCAGATTTATGACTTACATTCAAATAAAACTTGTAGCTTTTTTGTATCTTCCTGAGCAAAACAGCATCAAAATGCCCCAGATTTCAAATATACATATAGTAAGAACATCTTCTACCAAGCACATCCCTTCATTTTCAGAACCATGAAAATCAAGCAATACAGACCCCAAGCACTGTTTGAGAAGATATGAGTGTGACCAACAACTCCTTACAATACAGTCAGCTGAATCTTCAGTTTTGTTTACATTGGAAAGTGTAGATTAATAGAATAATTAATACCTGCTTCCACACACAGTTGCAATGGCTTTGAAACACCCAGAGGCAAGCTGGTATGATCCTGTGTAACATCGATCTATAGCCCAGTTGAAGAGATTGATTTGATCAGGATTCAGTTCTAGCAACAGGACTACAACTTCACAGCCAAGCTGATGAACCTGAGCAAACATCAAAACATGATAATGGGGTCAGATACGTTCATTCTCTAAAATTCTGAGAGTGACATAGGCAAAACAGGAGGATAATGGAAAATTCAAATATGCAAAAAGAAATTAATCATTTGTAATAAATTTATTCTAGGGATAGCAGAGTTGGAATGTGACTCAGGTTTCAATACTCACCACTTGAAAAAATGGTAGGTACAAAAACTACATAAATGAAATAAATTGTCCTAAATTAAGCACAACGACAACAAAAAAAAAGCAGAAACTTTGGAAAATCTAAGATACTTGATAGGTGTTCTTGGGCAACTTCCATTTATATCAGTAACTGACTTGTTAACTGATTTCCTAGCTCATGTGAATTTCACAAAGTGACACTTTCAAGTTTATCTTCCTCTTGACTAACACGGAAGCAAGGCAGACAAAGAAAAATACCTTTTACAAGACTGAAAACTTGTATGTTTAATCCAACTACATCAAGCAATCCAATGATTCTCCCTACAGACCATGAATCACTTAATCCTGGTACCACCACTGCTACAAACACATCACAACTAAGGCTTGGACTTAATGTTCCTTCAGTACAGGATAGTGGTGGTACACAAAACACTAATGCCTATTAATATTCTGTCACCAAGTGTAGGTAACTGCTTGGAAAGACTGCGTATCACTTGCACGTCTTTATAGCTCTGTCCCTACCAACATTCCGAAATCCCATGTAATTTCTGAAGGATTTTCTCTGCAGCTGTTCATTCTTCCTTTAAATTGTTCAACTTTTTTCCCCCTAATCAACTACCATTTCCACAGCCTCTATCCTCTAGCTGCTCCACATGCATTTATTTAGGTTCTGCTATTCACCTTTTCTTAGCAGAGTTATATGTGCTGGTATGAGAGTTTTAGGGAGAACAGCAGGACAAAGTACAAGATACAAAAGGGAAAGATTGTTGTCTGTCTCTCTCTACTTGATAAAAATCACCAATCTACTCCTCCTTAATCAAAGAGGTACTCCAACCAGCTACAAACACAGAACTATGTGTAGTTACAAAGTCGAAGCCCATCTTCACAGAAACGGAAAATAGCAAGAATAATCTATTACATGTTTTTTAAGAAGCTAAAAACCACTTTTTTTTTCTTTCCTGAATCATTTATTTCATCACTTATTTGCAAGATCTACCCACACAGCTTTCACTCAGATTTGTTTCATCAGTAGCTACATTACCAAGCAGGAAGGGATTTTTAGAACCGTATGCAGTCCTAGTTCTTACAGTCACAAACCTTTTACTCACCCAGTACAGTGAGTAATTGCCCATCAGTGTTGCATTTTGGTCAGTACTTACACGTAAATCTTGACAAGCCAGAATGTTATCAAGCCATTTGTAAAGATATCCATCAGGGGAAAGACCAACATTATCAAACACAGGTCCACAGCAGAGCACAGCTGACATGGCCTAGAAATACATGAAACTTCAATTACACAAAAACTAACACAATGAACCTTTCACAATGATTTGCGTCCAGGCTAACAGGACTGCCATTTGTTTTCTCTTTTGAGGGAGCTATGGTGAAAATGGTAACAGCTGACTTTGCTAGAATTCAATAATTATGTTGCTATAGATTTTACTGGATTCCAAATCATGCTCAAAGCATTTTGGAGGGAGTACGATCTTCAAGACACATTTTGTCATTTTACTCAGTCTTCACAAATCAAGCTACAAAAACAATCTGAGTAATATACTCAGATGTTTTGATAGTATGTTACTGCAAAAATTAAAACTGTCTTACAGCATGTGATGCAGCTTATATAAGTATGTAAGCTATCACTTTCCCAGCTTACTCACGTAGGGGAATTGCAACTAGTTTTGCCACAGAAGTACATTATTACTGAGCATGTCTCCAGGCAAGTGTGGGAGGCATTCCTGAGATGTACATTGGTACAGATTTGGTATCCTGAGATTTTGAATTGGAGCTATACCTCATTTCAGAGCCTAAGATCTCCTTGCTGAATCTGCTAACCCATTAATAAACAGCTAAGTAAGATTTCAAAATGCATTCTGGTTTTTAAAATAATTAGCCTTGAAAAGTGTCTATAAAGAAAAAAAGACGTAACTTCAGTGCTACATTCTATAATACCCCTGTACATATATATATACACCTGTGAGCATACAAGTTTGCATCAAGTATGCCAACTCACATTTCTTTGAAATAAAAGGAACTAGACCCCACAATTACTCGTATTTTGACCGGAAAATCGCTGTTACTGGTTTGTACAGTGAAACTTTAATACCTTTAATGCACAATACTGGTATCTTGTAATCTGATGATTTCTATCACTGTAACGGTCCAGTGGTGTGAACATAATACTGAAAGGTCCTGCCCACTGGCTGAATAAGATGAACAGGTGATGCCTCAAGCTCTGCTGAGGGAAGAGAAATCTCCTGTGGTGAACTAAGTGAACAGAAATAGAAATAGTTGTGATTTGTTAGTATTAAATACACATTCATGTGGCACAATGACGACATGATTTTCAAATTTCTACAAAAAGGGAGAGGTTTTTATATGTTCAATATATAGTTACTCCAAACTATCTAAGCTCCTTTAAAAAATCTAACCAAGTGAGTAAGATGCATCTTATTTCTAAGAACCTTCAGTTTTCAATTAATATATAGTTATACAAACATGTACATCTGACTATAGAAAAGCATGCAAGAACCTAATTACAAAATCAGAGTTTTCACTGCCTCCTGCATTCCTTTAGTGGCAAATATTTACTTGGTTTTTCCAATCCTTTAAATTCGAGCCTAAACAATACATATGTCCTACTCTAATACAGTAATAGGTAGGGACAACAAATAAAAGAAACTTGGCACCTCCTTGTTTATGACAAGTATGTGATGAACAGCTGAATTACCTGAGCAAATGAAAAAAAAAGCTCCAGACCTCATCTTCCAGTAATTATATGAGGCCTTTTAAAGCAAAGGTGTTTTTTTTGCTTTTTCGCTAATGTAATTACATTATATTTCTGAAGGGATATTGCAATATATAAAAAACATGAAATCAATTGGACAAATCTCTGTGATACAGCTGGACTCAGGCAACATGTCTCAACACCTTAGGCAAGTTTTTCACTGCATTTAATATTGCACGTTGTCTGCACCTACTTGTATTTTTCAAGGCCTGTCTGAGTTTATGGAGTCTGGCAATCAAGTCAGAGGGAAGAAAATAAGGCCTTATGTCCAAGAAGTCCCTAGAGGTCACAGACAATTTCTTTGCTAGGCTTTTAAAGAGGTGATTCTTATACACGACTATTACAAGCTTCATCAAGCTTTATCGGTATTTTTATTTCAATCTTAATAGACTTCTGAAGACATTTTTTTCTACATTCCCCTCTACATTCATTACATGACAATTCACAAGCAGTGAAAAAAGCACAGACAAAACAAGAAACAAAAAATTACTTTTCCAATACCTATATTAAATGCAATTTCTTAGTATGTTGAGATAATTTAGCACCATACCTGGAACACACTGAATCAAGTTGGCAATCATTGCACTGAAATGTGCTCTCATATCCTTAAGGATCTCGACTTCTTTATCATTTTCAGCCTCCAAAAGCATGCGAGTCAGATCAACATACTCTAAGAACAAGGCTCCAAGGGCTAGTGTATCTCTTTCTAAGGCTCCATTTGTACTAGCATAAAGGAAAGTTGCACATTAATATGGAATGACAGAGTAGTTATACTACAGTTGTCTGAAGAAATGCATGCAAATCTCTCCATATCCGAAAGACCAAACAATTCTTCAAAGAACATACTGACATAATTTCAGTGTGGCAAACACTGAAAATTATTTCACTTAAAAGATCAATATTTATGATGAGTGATAGTCCTACCTGTCACTTATAACGCCAGCATCAGCAAGGAGTTCAAAAATTCGCAATAGCTGCAGTCTTAGTAGGTCTCGTCGTTCTCGACGTTTCTTGTTCTTGGAATTTAAAATAATAACCATGTTTATATGCCCAGGTGCATACACTAAAAACCAGTAGCTTCAGAAATGCCAGTATCGTAGTGAGATTTAAGAATTCCAGTTCAAGAATTTTCTTCACAAAGGAACCTGAGTGCTTTTGGATATTTCACCACAACACTGTGCTTACACATCAAGAAAGAACTGAATATGATCAATTTTTTGTCTTTGTAACTATTCTTGGAAAAAATTGTTAACAAGTGCTTTAGTACTTACTGAAAATGTGGAAATTAAAAAATGAAATACTGGATAAAAATAACTAATATTCAAGGTTCCTGTACCAAAAAGCCATGCTATCTTCAGGTAATAGGGATATTCATGTTAGTTTAACATCATCTAGTTTGGGTGCTGGAGGCACTTAAAGTGCAGAACATATATCCAGACCCGGGGAAGATATCTTAGTGATTAGCCATTCCTGAGCTTGGCAATGCTGCAGCACATCATCACCCATATTCAAGTGAGCTCCTAGAAGACAGCCCTCCAGTCCACTGAGGGGTGTGTTGACTGCAGGGGTTTTGCCCACAGTAACGTTGTCCTCCCACAGAACAGGACTGCATGGTTGTTAACTGGCTCATTGTATCCCACTGTCTTCTAGAAAGCTGTTTTTTCTGTCTTCTACCTTGCCTGGAAAGATGTGAATGCAACAAGGCCTGCTCTTTGCTGAAAGGCTAAATTGACTTCTTTGTATTCTATATCTCCCCTAAGCAAGAGAAACATGAGAAGGTAAAAAAGCTGCTATTGCACTCAAAGAAACAAGAAAAGCTCAGAGAAGATGCAGACTTTGCTCTTCAAAACTGAGCGATACTGAGATCAAAGGCTTATCTCTTCTAGGACTCTGGCTCTGTCCATGGCCAGCAGTAGATGTGTGGGAGAACAAAATGATGTTTCACCTGGTATTCTGACCCAGAACTGGAAGAATTGCAGCATCGTAGCCAAAAGTTTTATTCAAATAATTTTGCCATTTGATTTGTTCTATTCAGAGCCCTGTTTATCTCCTGTTACACCTTTAAGGTTCCAGGAAGTACAAGTAGAGAAAAAAGCAGTTTTACTGTAATACAGTATTTATCAGACGCAGCTGCCTCCTGCAACAGTGTCAGAGGTGATCTGGCAAGCTCCGTGCCAGCGCCCACAGGGGCGGATCTTGTGTAATGTCCATTTTGGTTCACCCCTGCAGCTCTTGGCCGTGCCGGCTATTCTCTTCCTGGTCATAGCATATGTTCAAGGACATTGTTTCTGGTGTGTTGGATACCTGCCTGCTGACATGGAGGCCTGCCATGTTCTCTACAGCTACACAACCCATACAGTCACTCCTGGATTTCCAGGTGGCACTGTTTGCTGGAAGGTGGCCCATTAATTCATATCAGGAAAAACACAGGAATAAACATTGCAGTCTCTTGTTCTCGTACTCCTCTACTAACAATTCCATGCGCTAAATTTGCTCTAACCTCTGAATTCTAGCAATTCCTTTCCTGAGGGTAGACTGGACTTGTATGTCTCCAGAAAAGGCTGTTCAAGTCTAAGTTGTCTTAAAAGGTGCGGAGACAAAATGCACAGGCAAGTGGCTGCGCTAAGGTGTATTAATCCACTTCTGCCCAGTATCAAAACAAGCGACCTTCAAATCAGTGACTTCATAGGGATGGAAGCCACACAACTGAATTGAGGTGTGAAGCCATGCAGAACGGAAATGGTTGTGGACATTTACCAGACACAGAATTATTAAGAATTGTCCATGAGCCATCTCAGGTTTCTATCTTGGACTCAGATGAAATGGTCCAAAACTGAGTCAAGGATGGAAAACTGAGCAGAACAGCAACTTGAGTCTAGTACAGAAGCTCTGCCCGTGGCTTTCCTCTTTAGCTGCATAGACACATCCTGAGACTAAACTGCTTACTGAGGCTACAGATTTTATCACCAGAGGTTTTTAAGAACAGAGTATTCTCTCTTGTGTGGATTGGAAGATCTGTTGGAAACCCTTCCAGCATTACTTTCTCTGGTAACAAAAGAGAGTACTACAATGAAGGTGAAAACTCTAATTAATTTGTCAGTTAACTGATCATATTTAGAATGAATCCTGTGCCATGTGATCCAGGATGATCCTGCTTGAGCAGGGAGGTTGGACCACTTCGGTCCCTTCCAGCCATTCTATGATTCTGTGATTCCATGAAGCTGAAATAGGTGACCCTGCCTGCCCTGAAAATAAAAGCACATCTAAACACTGCTACAAAATGTGCTTGTAGCCCAGCTGCATTAAAGTACATTTTTTTTCCGATACTGAAAGTGAATTTCCAATATATCGAAGGTCTGTGTCAGGAGGTTCCATACTGGATGGGAAATTTTTCCTCAGAATGGAGTTCTATATTGTACATTTTGGATCACTAATAGAATTTAAATTAAACTAGATTTTAATGGAATTATTTTAAATTATACAATTAATAAAATTATTGTTGCACACAGAGCTTAATTTGCTAGTTAGTACAAAAGAATATATTTGTATTTCAAACAGACAGAATTTTTCAGTTTAAAAAAGCTAGTGCATTTGATTTTTGCAACTAACCTCTGGTCTTCTTTCTAGGGCTTCTTTCATTAGTGGGTGAAGTTCTTCTACTAATTCCCTAAATTAAAAAAAAACATAAATATTTGTAAACAAAATCTAATGTCCTTTGAAAAGCATCAATATATTACTCAAACAAATATATATAAAAACAAAGTTCTTAAGTGCAAATAAAAATTTAAATACGTATTTAAGTTACAACAATAATAAAGCACTTGTATTAGAGGCAAATAACTGAGAATATGATAAGTGGAGAAGTACCTGAAAACAAGGGAATTTGTTCTTCCAAATCCTAACACAAGTGATTCTGTTATTTCTATGCTTTCAAGTCTCATCAAAGGAACTAGCTGCTTTAGTAAGACTCCAACAGATGGAGTTCCAATAGCCTAAAATATATTAAAATATTGTTGAATTTAATTGTTAGGATATCAATATTAATTAAACACAATTTTTTTTTTACAAACAAACATTGTCCAAGAAGCAATACATATTGTAAAAACATGCTGGAATGATTTTACTATTATGGATATCAATCCACCAGTCTAACTGATCGTCTGCTACTTCTCAATCATCTTAATAATGCCTAACAAGCAAATACATCTGGGAAATTTCTTTGCTTTAGTTCAGATTATTGTAATTTACTTAATTTGTTGCTTCATCAAAATATTCCAGTAATTGCATTTGTGGAACTACTGCTCCTCTCAGGTTTCTACTATGTGAAAGTGTATTTTATATATGATTGCTTCTGACAGGCATATATCCAACAGGAACACAATTTTCATTCAGAAATCTGCTTTATTGCTTAATGTTTTAAATTTACAAATTGGAGTGCTCTACAAGGAAAGAAAGGGGATGAAAAACTAAAGTTAACTTCAAAACACATGTCCAGACCTATATTTTGAATGCACAACACCCAGAATGCTAAAAAAAAGAGCAATATATTGAGAATGCCATGGCTTTTGCCAAATATTTATCAACACATCATATCATACAGATGTTTTAATTGTTAATTATGTGTTAAGTAGGTTGCATATATCAAAATATGAATCAAAATATTCCCTAACTGAAATTCTTTCATCAGAATATGCTTTTGCATGAAGATGCAGCTTAAAATCCTCCTAAACAAATAGTCTACTTGAAACAGGATGCATCACCTTATTATCGTAGTTCACTGTTCCATCAGGAGTGGTAGCCATGATCTCTGGTGTTGAAGCACGCAGGTGTCCTGGGCTCATAATACTGGGCTTTGCTACTCCAAAACACAGAATAAGGTAGTTTCTCCACAAAGTAACATAGTTGTCTCCACTGCTTGCTGTACTTGTTTTCTTTGCATTAACAGGAATACTAGAATTTAAAAATAAATTATAATTATTAAAATGATTTCCCACTCTTAATGACACAGTAGTTTGAAATATTGGAAAAGGGAATAAAACATGCTATGTATCTACCAGCTGCAATTCAACATGACATGATACTCAGGAAAAATCAATGAAGGTAGAAAACTGGAGTTTTCCACCTTGCAAATTGCAGTCATGGAACTCAAACCTGTGTGGCACCAGTTTCTGTGTGGCACCTTGCAGGACTTGTGGACTGATACCGAAACATGAGTCTAAAGAAAAGCCTACATTAAAATCACACAGCTCATACAAAAGAAAGTGAAATGCAGATTGCCACTTACTTTGGATCCACAAGAGGCATTATCAGCTGTAGCCTCGTGAAGGCGTATGGCCAAGCATAGCTGAGAGCTGTAGGACAGTGTTTCGGTAGATTCTCTTGCCTAAGAAAACTGAAGAGGCAGAGAACCCACGGGTCTTTAACGGACTGTGCAAATATCCAGACATGGGAAGGACTTTTCACATCGTAATGGCTGTTTACCAGGACAGCATTCCACTCCACCAGCCACTGCAAATCCACGCTGTGTGTTAACGGGATCGTTGTCTACGGAGAGAAAAGATAAATTAACACTCCTTGCTGCACTAGTCAGAGACCAGGCACAGAGGCAAGACATTTGCTTTGCTTTATTATTAATGATCAGAATGAAAGCACAAAATTCAAACCTTGGCCTCTAAAACTGCAACACCCAAACCCAGGTGCTGCTATTTCAGATGAATTTCCTAATTCCTGTATTATGAAGTCAGAACGTCTCTTTCTTGCTCAGTTTCTGTTTTCAGCCGCAGAAGGGCCCAACCTCCCCACCAGTTCCATGTCCCCTTCTGTGCTGGTTTTGGCTGGGGTAGAGTTTATTTTCTTCACAGTGGCTGGTATGGGGCTGTGTTTTGGATTTGTGCTGAACACAGGGTTGACGATATAGAGATGTTTTTGTTATTGCTGAGCAGCACTTGCACAGAGCCAAGGCCTTTTCTGCTTTTTGTACTGCCACTCTGGTGAGGAGGCTGGGGGTGCTTGGGAGGCTGGGAGGAGACACAGCCGGGACAGGTGACCCAAACTGATCAAAGGGATATTCCAGACCATGTGACATCATGCTTAGTATATAAAGTGGGGGAAGAAGGAGGAAAAGGGACACGTTTGGAGTGAAGATGTTTGTCTTCCCAAGTCACCACTATATGTGCTGGAACCCTGCTCTCCTGGGGATGGCTGAACACCTGTCTGCCCATGGGAAGTGGTGAATTAATTCCTTGTTTTGCTTTGCTTGTGTGCACGGCCTTTGCTTTCCCTATTAAATTGTCTTTACCTCAACCCACGAGTTATCCGGCTTTTACCGTTCTGATTCTCTCCCTGACCCCACTGGTGGGGAAGCGAGTGAGCGGCTGTGTGAGGCTTGACTGCTGGCTGGGGTTACTTTTTTAAGCACCCAACATGTGGCTCAAACCCACAACCCTGGAAAGGGCACTCAATGTGGCAAGGACCATTTGTTGCTTTAAATTTAATCAGGCTGAAAAGCGCCCCAAACTGATTGTTCCTGTGCTCTGGAAATGGGCCCTCACTAATCACTAAGACAGCAAGCAAAAAAAGTTGTCTTACGTATCAGTTCTTCTACTGACACTTTTTTATTCAAAATGCTTAATCTCTCCTTTTTCTGGTGCATGTCAGACACATTAGGGCCCTAAGACAGCAAAAGGAGAGATTCACCCCAGCTGTGAATTACTCTAGAGCTTAGGCTCAGGTTTGCAGGCAGGGCCATTTTCTGAGGACACAAGGGAGCTAAAGCTTATTCCCTTCTCGAACAGATGATAACAGTGAGTGACTTCCAAGTGCCTCCAGCATCAGGTGGTATTAGAAATAAGACTTTCTCAACTGTTCTTTTTTCTCTATGTAGTATCTTCCATATCCATAGTATGATTATTTTCATGGAACAGATTGTATGGGACTTTGTGGAGCCTTGGAGCTCTTGGGTAGATGGCTGAAGCCTTAAAGCTGTATGATTTCTTTGATTTTCAGCAGTTTTATTTTTAGTCTTTCATGTCTGATATTTGTTACATAAACATGAGCAGTAACAGTAAAGTAGTACTTACTGTATCTGAAACAGCCACATGAATAAAGCTTTCAAGAATAGAGGAACTCAACTGATCCATGACATCAATCATAGGTCTGTCATCATCCTGCATAATACAGAGGATACAAGTTTACTACTCTCCTGACCAGATTATTTCCCTTCTTATTTTTCCGGGACATGAAACAGAACCATCTAAAAATTATGACACGAATCTGAAGCAGCCAAAAATATTCTTTGTTAACGGTGGGTACATTTTGTCTTTTTCAAATTAATCTCAGAACTAAGTCCAGGCTGTGGTTTGAAATGAAGTTAATTTGTGGCTATAGCTCACTGCTTAGAGAACAAAAGCACATATCAGAAAATCCCAAATGACTTTGGATAGCTGGTATCAAAAGACTGAAAAATTAGCTTACTGTTTATTGAAGCATTCCTTTGCCATGAACACACATATTTGTGTTCTTAGGCATTTAGATGGCTCACTGGGCTGTGACCGCCAGTACACAACACGACTCTCCATATTTCTGTACCCACAAAAAAGACTTAGAGGTCTTTACTATAGAAGGAAAATGTACATGAATGATCTTAAAGGTGTCTCATGCTGGGGTTTTTTTCACAAAATGGTATGCTACAGGAATGGGTTTCATTTCCAATATAAATTTATAATCTTGACAATACAAAAATGACCCATGCAGTAAAAAAAGGTTTTACAGTGTATTTTACATTCACAGCATTCCAGGAGAAAATATGAAGTTGCTGTACACTTCCCTTCAAATTCTTATAGAGGGCATTTGCCATTAATGTTACATTGTTGAGTGCACAGAAAGGTTTGCAGTGTTAAGGCAAATTGAAATAGTAAGCTGAGATCAAATGCTTTTTTATAAACTTTTTTATAAGTGCATCCCTGCTACACTGCAGCAATTACATTAAAAGCAACTGTAATAGCAGTTTTGAGCTTTATCTTCGGGAAATTTTAACTGCAAGTTCCAGAAGAGAAAAATCCTACCTCTGCCTGGCCAAGGGCCAAGAATAAAGAACGGATTTCTCTGAGGATTAAAACAGCCAGTTTCCGCGTAGCAACCTGGAAACTACACAGCAGAACCAGTGCGAATCCTTCGACTGCGTGCAGGACGTTAGAATAGGGGCTTCTTTCCGACTGTATCCTGTGGCTGGATCCATTTGGTATCAACTGTAGAACAGGGCAAGGGGGGGAAAATGGAATGGTGGTGCTTGCAAACCAGGTCTGTAAGAAATATTCTATTTAACCAGGACACATAAAGAAAAAAAATGCAGAGGCCATGTAGATGTGGGACTGGGAAACTTGACATATTCCCTCAAACAACCAAGTTTTGTTGCTTTAGGTTACCTTGTTCCACAAAAGCACTGTATGAGTAGAGTCCTTTGAACAAATCCTTCCCTCTAATTTTCAATTAATCTACCCACTTTTTTCCATCCTCCACTAAAAATGAGTAAGTCAGACTCTGAACATCACGCTTTTTCTACTCCAGACAGCATGTCCTCAGGTGCTTCTTTGGTCCTGTAGCAGCCAATACCTTAGGTAGGTGGCCTCTAGAACCCAACCCCACCAGTAAAGTCTAACAGTATTTAATGAAAAGTATGTGAGGATTTAGCTTTTCTACATTTTTATGTATTCCTGTTATTACCTATTAATTAAAGGTCCTCTGTGATATAAAACACACATCATGTTTGCCCAAAGGAAAACATACCCAGTGTGATTAGTTTAGGAGATAAGCCTAAAAATCATTTCTCATAATGAAAATATCTGTGGGACAGTCCAGATGGGAGAAGCAGGAGAAAATCTGTTCAGTTCCCAGAAATGTTTGTAACACATGGAGACAGCAGGCTATGGTAACAAGCAGGTTCTTTGATGTTTCTGAATCAACCAAGGGAAAAGAAGGTCTACTTCACTCTTCACAGCATTCCCACTAGCATTATCAATCTGTTTCAGCCCTGGGAAAATGTCCTTCTGCCACATCTACATACACATATTTCACTTTATGTGCTTTTGTTTATGTGCATATTTTAGTTTGACATGCATTCTCTTATGTTGCTCAACAACAACATCTGCTGTATTACACAAGGACATGGCTGTCCTCAAAAGACACATGAACTAATTACCTAAAAAAATTTTGCATAGTGAATTCTTCTCAGGTGAGTAAATACAAAACACACAAACCACAGCAGTATCAAGGAACATAATTTCTGCCCTCAGTTAGTAAAAATGTTAGGACACAGATCTCTTGATTCCATACCTCTGCAGATCTGGTTTTGGCCTGCTCAGAAGCTTTTCCCGGAGTGTGTATTACAAGCTTCCATTGCGTAAGCAATTGTAGCAGCAACTTCAGTGAAGTATCAAGAAGGGTATGATGCATATCATTCACTTCGCGTAGCAGAAAATTAGTGAAACCAAAGAGTACATCCTCCCGCCAGTCAACAAAGTCAACAAGTAGACCCTGAAGAGAATTCTGTGCAATGTGTCGAAGTTCATCATCCATATGGATAGACAGCCTGTAAGTAAAAGTAAATGTCAGATAATAAAAGATATGAGGAGTGTTTATCGTGGTAAGAAGCATACATAACATAACAGTGATGGAAAATTCCCACAGATAATGGTGGACGATGCTATCATGGTTTCGTTATCGCTGACCACAATTAACATCCTTGACCTGTTTTCTATATTGTAATTCTTGCTACAGCAGAAGATATTCATGGATCCAAAAGAAGTGTATTTCCCTCCTAAAACAGGGTATCTTTAAAGTACACAATTTGGCAACTTTTCTCAAACCAAGTATATTTCTTATTTATTCATAACTCAATAACTTCCATGTAGGTATGATAACAAAAGGTTTACAAATAAATACATAATTTCATAATTTATGTATTTATTTGTTCACATTAAATATAAAAATAAAAGAATCACAACAGCTCAGCTAACAGTTAAAACAAATCTTTAGCCAAGATGCAAATTACAATTAATGAAAGCAAATCTTCAAAAGAATTAAAATCAGGCATTTGAATTAAAAAACAGCTTTATGTTTTAAATAACTTAGGATGAGGAAATGGGAAAAACAGCCTCAGGACTTTCTATACTTTTAGAAACACACTGAACACCCTCAAAGTCCTTCTGAAAGATGGTGACATTTCAGATCCCATTTTCAAATTTTATTTTCTTCATTTGCATCATGTTGAAGTTATTCTCAACATAGAAATTTTTTATACTTTCTTTTGACACAGAAATCATCAAACCACTTCTGTGTTAGAAGTTGGCAGAATAAAGTAAATTCAGATTAGTGTGTTCTGCAATTTTTGGTTCATTGCCTTTATGATGTATTTTGTTTTAATTACCCATGAGACTGTAATCTTCTGTAGTGTGTTAGAACTCATTTTCAAAGTATTTTATCTACATACAATCTACACAGTCGAAAAGGAGGACTCATTATAATGAAATGGACACAAAGCTAGGACAAAAAAACCCAAAATAGCAAATGGAGTGGAACCAAATTCCATTCAGTTGGAAGTGTATGATGAGATGTGGTTCATAAAAAATCTGGTTCATTATAGCTGCCTAATTTGGAGGCAGGGGACATGTTATTTAACCGAAAAGAAAACAACTGCCATGAAAATTCACCCCCGGTGAATATGACTCCAAAAACAAGTGTTATGCTTTAATAACCACATGACTTTCTATATATATATTTAGAAACACAGAGTTTTGTTGTGCTAAGAAAGGATCATTTTTGTCTCCCTTTTGGAATGCCAAAACCAGATAAACAAGCAAAACCTTTTGAGACCACAATTAAGTCATCCATGAAATGACTTCCACAGCAACACAAAGCAATAACAGAAAAGAGGATACAAAAGACATCTCCTAAGCCCAAGTTACTGCCCAGTGGCATTATCTAATGAGATGAAATTCAAATTGAGCATAAGAACGCATCTATGTATTACCACTGTATGACAGGCAGTGCAGGAAGCAAGTACAAGTTTGTTTGTTTGCACTCGAGTCAGTTAAATTTAAGACCTGCTTGGGAATTTGTAATGAATAGTTGCAGGGGGCAGTGAAAGGGCAAAAGGTACAGTATAAACTTGACATCTGCTTCATGGTTTATAATTTGAATACAGCTGTCCTGGAAAAAAGTCTAGCTGCTGACTTACACACTCCTTCTGAAAACCGCCAAAAGACACATCTGTTGTGAGGATGAAAAAATCAAATCAAACTGTGAATAGAAGAACCAATTAACTCAAAGACGTAACTTTATCTCTTGTGAAAAGAAAATATTTAACAGCTTCCCATCCCCACAGCACAAACCCACAGAAATCCCTAGCAGAACTGCTTCTAGGGTTCTTTGGAAAAATAGGGAGAATCTGAACCCTTACCTCTTCGAAGTTTCTTATCCCTGTATTGAGTTTAGTTTCTGACCCAGAACACACAATATTGTAATGCAGTGTTCTCTAGAACTGCAGATGCTTACCTTCTGGGCCTACACTTTCATAACTGGGAGAAGTAGTCAGTCTGGTCTCAAATAAACATGGGACAGTATATAGAATGTAGAAGCAGCTCTGGTGATGGGGCATTCTGGTGATTTACATTAAGTCTAGGCCAGGTATTCATTCTGTAAACAGTTTATTACTTTCTTCTCTGAAGGTATGTTTTTGAAGACAGTTTTCAGTTCATGCTGTTACAAGCTAAATAGATCTAATTTTTTCAATTCACTGATCTTTTTTCCCCTTGTTCTCTGGTCAGTCTCTTCTTCCGCCACAATGCCCCAGCTCAGATGTTGCTCTCTAGATCAGGTATCCTTGATACTGACTAGACCAGAAGAATTTTGAAAACCTTGTAGACCTACATATGTGATTAAGGTTTGTCTTTTCATAGGAACGTCACTTCTTTGTATCTGCTCAGTTTGTGATCCTGCTTCGCAATACTGAGACCCTGCCCAGTTACTTCAACACTACTCTGTATGTCTCCTGAACCATAAATTGTTTGTTAATTGCTTTCCAACCTATTATGTACCTACCTATTTTACCTAAATTGTGTTTCCCTTGCTTATACTTAGGAAGAGGACTTAAAACACTATCAATGCCTTAAAGATGCTGTAGCATGAGTACATGTAGGAGAGGAGAACAGATTCCCAGAGTTCCCCTTCCTGGGGAAAGGCCGAGCATGTAATTTACTTCTGAAGTTGCTCTAGAGGTGCTTTCCTCAGCTCCCCTTGATGTCTCACTTCTTTTCACAGTCAGAGCCAGGTAACTCAGCAAACTTACTGCTTGCATTGTCCCAGCAGGGCAATTACCCAAGAAATACTTAGAATCATGGTTGACCTTCTCTGAATTAAGTTTGATGACAGAATAAAGATAGACCAGTGGTTATACTGGTGTCAGTAGACAGTTGTGAGACTTAAGGAGGGTAGCATTAATTTATAAAGAAACCCACACTGGTCTCAAAATTTTTTTAAGAGTATGACCTGGACAATCCTGTGATTGAAGAGCTGTCACCTGAATAGATACATGCTTTTTACCAGCTCAGTTAAGGCCATTAATAGGGATAGAACTCTAGTTAAAATACTGGATTAAAGGAAAACATTTCCTTTTAAATTTCCCTTAAGCAGAATTGATGCAACTGTTTAATATGATATCTATATAATTTGATAATGTAATGATTTAAAACAACCCACAAGTGATTTATAGCACACAATGTGCACACAAGGAAATCAAGCTGGCCATGCATTGCAGCACACCTACTGTTGGCTGATGATTTGGCTTGTTTGGCTGGCTGCACTCTCCACTACTACCAGAATCAATTGTTTCACTCTTTTAGCACATCACTGGGAGTTAGTTGTTCACAGAGCAGAAAAAACTGTTTTTGTATGTAGCCTTCTGGCTCCCACATCTGCCATTCCTGGTGGTGTTTGAAAAGCAAGAACAGGGTGGCAAAGTTTGCTTTGCCACAGTTACCTGAGAGCAATACTCTGCAAAGCCCTCTTGGTACAATTTAATACCATAATCCACTTACATAAAGAACGTAAGCTGGAACCTTGGTCCTGGATACTTGAACTGAAATGTAACAGAGTTTTCTGCACTGACCAGCACCTTTTATCATAATTATTTTCCACAAGTCACTGATTTGACGTCCTGAAACTTAAGCGGTGTAGCAGTCATGTTGTAGACTACCTTGGTTCAGTGGTCTATTCAGACAAATTAAATGGAGGGATATCATATTTCTTAAACTTATCCTTTTCTTTATGCCTTACAATAATAATAACAATAACAATAACAACAACAACAATAATTTTATAAAGTTTTTTGTAATATAACATAACTAGCACATTCTGTTTTACCAGAGACATGTGGGAATCATAAACAAAAACTCAACAGGTATCTCTATGTTTTTCCACTACACAGAAAAGAAGTTTTCTCCTGTTAATAAGAATGCTGTGATGGTTAGAAATCAGTAATAAGCTGTGACTTTCATGAAGAATAGTGAATATCACGTAACCTACATACCGATGGGAAAGAGTTCTGGAGGACATACTAACTTTTTCATGAAATTATGAGTCCATAATAAAACCATAAAAACTGTAAAAAGATGCTACGACATCACTGTCTAATTCATTAAGAACAATTTACCTTTTTAAAGCATATCTAAAAAGAAACAGTTACACGTTCTGTGGCTCCGCTTTTCACACTGTTCCCCTGGAACAGTCATTCAGTGCTTGAACAGCTTACCTTGCCAGCAAGTCGATCAACTCAAGTTTTGACATTCCATCAGGAAGCAATCGAGGAATAGCAGCAACACATGTCCTGAACAGATCGATTTTTGGTTTTCTTTCACCACTGAAAAATTAAAACAAAATTTTGGCTAAGCTTAAGAAGGAATTGTGTGTTAAATGATCCACCTCTAGCTTTTCAGAAAAGGCCTGGACATAACCAAGTGCCAGAGGCCTACTAAGAACATCAGGATGGACAGCTAGACACTATAATGAAATAAGAAGGAAATATGAATACATTTTCCATTGAATGGCTTTGATTTTGACATTTTTCATGCATTCTATCTGTATATTACTTGAAAAATCAATTATTAATGACTCGTTTCTTTCTGAGAGGAACTGGCAGATATATGTAAAAATGGAGGTATAATGTAGGAGGATTCCTCCATCAAGATCAGCATTTCTATGATACAAGCTTTGGATAAGGCAACGAGGAAAGAGTTGGGGTGTTCTCCATTATAGTGCAGCTGTATTTCACCAGTTGTATCAATCAAATAGCAGATGTGTAACAAGTTCAAAAAACACAAGTGAAGATCCAGAGAGTTGCCCCCAACAGGGGCAACTATGCAAAACCATCACGACACATTTTTACACTGAAAAAGGTGCATAATTTAGAGGGAGGTATGGCCAGATAGTTTCTGTTGATCACTGCCAGAGATAGCAGCATTTTGGCAACTCTTATCAGCTAGAACATGCTTTAGCAGCCCTAAGGGTGTTCTAATCTGTGGAATGGCACAACTGCTCCCTAACAGCCTGGGAAAGTCATTAAGTACAAAGTTCAGCATGAACCAAACATGGAAGTCCATCAGTCTTCTAAAAGTAGCTGAAGTTTCAGCTGTTGATTCTTTTCAAAACAGATGCAGTTGTTTTCTGACTTGTTTTCAACATTTTTGGTAAGTCTGCGGATTAAATAAGTCCTTCAGATAGACCCCAAAGTGTGGATTTTTTAAAATTTGCTCATGTTTATCTCAATGATCTATTATCTGATGGTGGAGTGTAGAGGAAATTATCAAAGCGTAACAGCATTTCAAACTGTGCAGTTTTTCCCACAATATCATTAATTATTAGCCTGTAATATGCTTTGGAGGGATCAAAAAAAGTAAGGTCCTATTTAGTGGCCATATTATACACATGCAAAAAAAGATTGTTCCTCTTTTAATATGCTTCCAATAGAACTAGAAAAGAATGAGGGGGGAAAAAGAGACACCAAGAAGCACTGTAAGCTACTTAACACCACACTGAAATGGAGTGACAAAACAAAAAATGAACTTAGTTTTCCCACACCCTGGTCCATTGCCCTGGTTACTACGCTGTTCTGTCCCTCCACCCAACAGAGGACATTGCATTTGAGTATCTCACTTCTGTGTTCAGTCACAGAGAAAGCCTGGATGCAATTCAGCCTGGAAGAAGATTTATGGAGTAACACTGATCATTCACCGAAATAATGGGTACAGAAAAGGCATAAATTGATGTTAGACTTACTTAATTCAAAGATTAAAGACAGTTTTGTAGCAAATACCATACAGTCTCTTAACATCCTACTTATCAGCTTGGATATATACTACATGAATAAAATGTTGACATTATTTTAATTTACTGTCTTAATGGTACAGTTAGGGGAAACTATTTTCATCATTAATTACCTCTGTCACACTGTATCTGTATTCTAACACACAGAACTTGAAAGGTGTCAGCAACTGACTGGAAAAGGAGTAAAATACAACATCTCACTGAGAATTTGGTTATAAACAAATCCCTTTCAACTATTATCACAAAAGCAAATACTAGCTGGAATAATAACTAGTGCAAAATCCTGTATTTTTGTAGTTGTAAACATTAAAGTGCAATTAGGAATTTTATGTGCAGGCAAACCAAGCCTTCCTTGCTGACTTGAAATGGAAAAAACTGCAGTTTCCTTACCCTAAGTCCCCAGCAAGGGCAAAGTTTGTGCATTTCAAATGGAGACTTGTAAAATAATAGTCTGAGAGGAAGCTCTTCTGAAGGCAAATGAGTAATTATTTATAAATATAAAATCTGTGGGTGTTCTGCAGCTTATCAGCTGCTCAGAAGAGTAGCAGGAGAAGATCCAAACCTCAGGCTCAAGTTCCCAACTTACCATCTGAGCTACCGGGCAGAGCATGCGAGGGAGGCAAGGGGAGCCTTTGAAGCACTTGCAAGGCCAGGTTTGTATGTTAGAAAAATGGATGCCCTATTCTAACTAAATGTTGGAAAGTAATTATAACCAGTACTGAAATTCATATCCCAGTGCAGGATGCAAAGGATGCTTCTTACTCAGGATTTTAGTAAGACCCTCCACGCTGGCAGCTATTAGTTCAACAATAAATGCTTAAAAGATCAGTAATTAAATACTGTCTAGAAGCAAGTCTAACACTGCCAAAGACAATTCCAGAATTTGCATACTTTAAAACGTTATGTCTGCTTACTGCCTAGCTACTTCCCTCTGATTCTTATTTTATTAGCTAATAAAAATACCACTATGGTATTCATTTTATACAGTTTACACATAAACGTTATGCAACTATGACAAAAGCAATAACTTTAAAACGTAGATAAGTGTTGCATGATATCTATCAATTAAAGCCCATAAGAATTCAAACTAAATATGTAACTCTAGTGAAGCATAGAGTTCTGTGAATAAAATGGGAAGCAATTACATAAAAACAGTATGTTGGCTTTTCCACATATTCATAATGTAGTTTTTGAAAGGATTATTTTCAATCCTGATAGTAACAGCTACTGATGCCTTTTGTGAGTTCACATGATTTAAATCAACTGATAATTAAGCATCCCAGATATTTTTTTCTCTTGAATGAACAAGTAAAAATGTGTTAAAATGTGCTTTGCTTTTCAAGTGTATATATTAAATTAGAGCTCATCTGGATATAAAGTGCAACACAAAATGCAGTAACTTACATGTCTAAATATCCCAATATTCATGTTTCTGACAAGTTACTACCAAATAATAAGACTTCCTGAAATTTAAAACTCTTTTGAGTCTATTTGTTCGCTGACTCTAAAAATAAACAACATTTTGGTGATGCTGAGAAACCATCCAAAGGATATTTATAGCTAAAATTATGTGCACTTCTTATCTAAGTGCTCAAGGTTTCACTCTGCAATTGTCTTTCGGGAATAAAATATGAGTTTGAAAACTCACTTTCCTTACCACAAAAGCCTGAATACCCAAAATGGTTATGAAAACTGGGTGTGAGGACTGACCAGGACACAGGGTAGAACAACAAGAAAAATATGAAGTATTATTGGATAGTAATATTAGCCATGAATATAAACAAAGTAAAACAATGCTGGCAACACAGCTTACAGTCTCACCTAGAGGCACTGCAACAAATAAGGGCAGAAGAATAAAAACATAAAGATTGTATCAGTTGTACAAGGTAGTTGAATTTGGCCAGTCATTGCAGTTAGTCTATCACAGTATTCTTAGCAAGTTGACTTTTTCTGGGCAGTAAACAAAAGAAAACAATCTCAAAGAGACTCATTACATCTCGAACTTTTTTCCAGGGGTTGTTTCTTGTCTAGAATAACTACCATGTCCACTGCTCTAACAGGAAAGATATACAAGGTCTCCTTACAGTTCAGAGCTCCACAATCTGTGCTCTGCATGTGTCAAATGCTGTCTCTGTGTCTCTAACCTCTGCTAGGTGTCCACGTCACTGGAACTCTCTCCAGGAAACTTGCCTCACTAATAATTTTGGATGAAAGTGAAAAATGCTGCTGTTCAACACAGCTTGAAGCACACTGGTTTGATTCTGTTCCAGTGGGATACAGCTTAAATCCAAGACTTATCACAAGATTACTTGGGTTTTTAATTAAGATTTGATTTTGATTACAGGCATGAAAAGCAAAGGGAATTTTGGAATATTATTATTAATAGGGATTTACAGAATTCGTTGCATTCATTTTGAAGTTCAGTGATGCAAATATACCCTGAGACAGCGTTCTGAGCATAGGCTGCCAGGTTTTCTACTTTAGCATTCTACTTCTACCATCTAAACATCCATAGGATTCACACATGATTTTACCTACATCAAGAACATCTTCAGTTCCAAACACTGCAGCATTCAAAGAAGCACAATCAACTTGTCATAAACAGTTTTTCAAAGTATATACTAATTAAGCTAAATGTTTCTGTTTCTTGCTGTTTCTCTGATGACTCACAATAGACAGAAACAGAGAAAAAGTTCCAAAATTACGTCTCCATGTTTCATAGGAATTACTGTTCTTTAGCACTCACGTAATCATGTCTTCAGGTTCTTTGTTAAGCATCTGTATGTTGGTTAGCATCATGCATCGACCCACTTCCTTGTCAAGGTGTCTGAGTATGTTGTCCACGGCCTTCCTTACTTGAGAATAATATAATGACATACCTGCAAAAATATGCATTTTTGTATAATTGGGGATATTTATAGATATATACATATATTCTGAAAAAGAAAGTTGCTTACTCATGCTGTGCTGCATAAAGTAAGAAAAATGTTTTCCTCATGAGACAGCATGTTCCACTAGCAATGATACCCTGATCCAGAATCAGAAGATCTTGCCTGCTCCAAAAGGAATGCTTACATATCATACATAGAAACAGGAATACTGGCTCATCAAATAGCAACGAAATGGCTAATACAAGAATTTAATAGTGCAAGCATTCGTTATCAAATACTATCTTCAAATACTTCAAATACTTTAAATACTTCAACAGCAGTGAGTCTTACATTGCTTATTTTCTTGATATTACTACAATGATCCAGCACAGTACAACACAGGTCTTTGCCACTGGTGCAGACTTCGTTTCATTCACTTAATTTTGGGGACTTAATGAAGTGTGAAGGTGAGCAGCCAAATTTTGGGTTTTTTGCCAACAAAACCAGGCACCCTCAGAGCATGATAGAGAGGCTCTTCTACAGCACAGGATTCTCGCTCTGCATTGAAGCCCCAGACAGCAGTGCTATTAACTTAGGCACTTCAGTACAACACTATTTTACATTCAAAAGTTTTGCCATTTTGAAAGTTTGAGATACTGCAATTAAAATGAGGCTATCAACAGAATCTTTGATAGTTTTCAAAGCTGGTACGTCTTTTGAGCACAGGCACTGTTTCTAATAGGACCGATATCCATGAATAAACACAGCTATCAGCACTGAAAGATTAAAGGCTACCTGTGTCTTTCACCCCCCCCAGAACACAGAGTTGCTACCACTTGTGGAGCACAACTGAGGACTTTTCAGAACAACCTAAGAAAAGCAGCATTTGTCAAACTAAACCATACATTCCATTAGAATGCACGACAAATTAAATGCTTACAATACAGAAATAAATCAAATACCTAAACAACAGTAAACTATTCTGCTCAGGTGCTGAAGACATTTTCACGTCCATTCTCACCCAAGTTTCTATATTGTCCATTCTCTTACCTATCATTTTAGCTTCCTCCTCTGTAAGAGTTTTGCTCAAATACGTTTTCTTCACTCTCAGAGTGTTTCCAGAGGGAAGGACAGCTCCAGTCACTGGCATTGGAGGTTCACCATCTTTTTGCTGCAAGCTATCAGCAATTACCAAGAAAGCTCTCAGGCCAATATTCATCCTCTGTAAAGTTTAGAAGATGTATGAGTATCACAATCAAATAATCACATTATTCTACTCATATTCTTCATTCACTTTGAAATTTTGAGAATGCACTTGCCAGCATTTTTTTTCCTGTATTTCTCTACATTAACTAGTCTGATATATTTCACAAAAACTGCCCACGAAATAAATAATGATTTTACATCTCTGCTGTGAGCAGTGCTCTCAGAACTTTATTTTTAAGACTTTGCATTAGTACATTATCTTTTTATCTTCAGGATAAAACACCTGGATATGACCTGTAGTTTAGTAATGCATCTTAAATGGACCTTCAGTTAAACATAAATGACCTACATCCATTATGAAAAAAAGATCAATAACTGTCTTGAAAGGCCCCAAGGTTGATCATACCGAGAGAAAAGTCTGGAATGATGTTCAATGCCAAAACTACAATGTGAAAATATTAGGAAGTTGAATTTAAGTGACCTGAATGCCTTCTGGGAATGCACCAGAGGAGAACTTACAAGCTTTGCATTGCAGTGATTGAAAGACTAGAATGTTTTCAATTTCTCTGGAATGTGTTCCAAAAACTAAAAGGCTGTTCTACCAACAGTCTCCCAGAGAGGCATTTACACAGATTATGGGGATTTTTTTTTTTGAATGCTAACGTCTATGTACATAAAAAAGTGGTGCTATAATGTCTTTATTTTCAGACTTACAATGTTGTTGAGAAACAGTAAAATTTCAGATGTTGATTGAACAAGAAGCTAAGGACTATGTCCACCCCATCTCAGCTGGGCTAATACACAATGTTCCTTGTAGGACCTCTCTCAATCAATGCTGCAGGTGGCTGACCCAGAGCATGGTGTGGACTGCCTGCTCAAAAATTCTGTTTCGTTCTTTTTTACTCTGCTACAGAAAGATGAAAGCTGTGTTCAAAGTAAAGCTTGCCTTTCATTTCTCCTGCCTTTGACAGTAGAAAATTTAATCCACTTTTCCAGACTTTTTGTATCAAATGTAATTTTCGCAAGGCAACTCACTCTGTTTTAACATCTTAGTGAATAGATACAACGGTTTAATTCTGCAAGATTAATACGGACATGTTTTATGAGATGATCACAAATTACTTTTATTTTTTCTGTGTTTATTCTAATTTTCAAACGAAAATGTTTCCAAAATTTTAAGAAAATGCATATTTTTAAGAGATTTTAAAAATTCTTTTAGTATTTATTTATATTTTGATTTTTTTAAAAAGTTTTTCAAATTTCTGATTCTGACTTTCTCTAGGAAAAGTATTAGAAAGCTGACTCATGACACCAACACCAGTGGAGCTTTGCTGGTCAGAGTAGAAAACTTTATTAGAGTGTTTTCTTTTTCAAGCCTTCTTGCATCACGTACTCTCAGTAAGACTGTTGTGGAAAACATTCAAATTGTTACAGAAAAAATATTGTGACATTAAAATAGTTTAAGGCATTGCCTTTAACAACAGCAGAGTGATTAGGACATATTGTGATCAGAAGTTTTATTTATACTTCTCTTTTTGTTTTATACATTTGCACTAGTTCACATTTGACATTCTTCACTGAGAAAACATGAGAAAGGTGTAAACAATGTGACATTTTACAGATAGAACTTCACAGATGTATTTTATCAATAAATCAGATTCAAGTTCTGGCCTGAAAACTGGACAAAGGTGAAAGCATGCTTAGAATGTAACCAGGAAGTAAATGTAGCACAATACAATACATAACAAAAAAAAAAAAAAAAGGCAGATGTACATCATACCTCAGGGTTGAGACTGAAAGCTTTTGCTGGTTTTCCAACACAAAGGAAGTCAAAGATAATTTCTTTCATTGCAAAATCTAAACGTTCCTAAAATAGCAAAAATACTGCAAATCATTAAGCTGCTCACTTCTGCTACTTATTTTCATTAAGGCTACAGAATGCTGAAAACCAGTTTAATCAGGGTTTATTTAAATATATGGAAAAACAGATTTTCAGAAGTATGTAGCACATATTATCAGATCTAAGCTTTTAACACTGCTTAATGTTGACAAAATCAAAAATGTATAGCATTTAAATAGAAAAAGATTCATTTTGGAAAGAAAGCTTTTAATTATTTCATTTAAACTGCGGTAATTATGGCACTAACACAGTATTTTACATAAAGAGAGCTTGTTCACAGATGGCACAGTTAAGGGAAGATTTTAAGCATCTGTTTGATTCATTCCTATTCAGAGACTTTTAAGTATGTGCTTAAGTGCTTTGCTCAATGGGAAAATTTTCTGAATTTAAGTCATAAAAGAAATGAAACTTCCAGCACTGCAGGTTAGTTTATTTTAGCAGTTCCCATTTGAACTGATGAAAACTACATGTGTGAATTCCATGCTGAACTTGGCTGACATCTGACTTACCGCTTTGAAAGCAGTGCAACTTATTGTCCTATACAGCAGGGATGATTCAGTATAAGGATGAAACATGGCTTACTATTTTGAACTTTACTGACAGTCAGAGTGTGTCAACAAATGCATTTTCTGACTTGCTGGAAATCAAAAAAACTGACAAAAATTACATTTGAGCTGAACTAAACCTATTTTTATCAATTTTCAATGGAACGAGGTTAAACAAAACCTGCAGTTCAAAAGAAGTTTGCCCCAGTTCAGTCTATAATTTCATCATTCCCTAGATGAAATATAATGGCAACAGGGTTGCAAAAAATTCAGTCATTAGAAGTTCACTTATTTGTTAATTTGTTATTGGGAAAACAAGTTGTTCAGTACATGGAAAGATATATGCATGGCTCTCCTATACCTGTGCAATAAACTGTATTATCTTCACGAAGATGTTTAGAGGCATATCTCTTGGCACGACACCACGGGATCCTTTTGGGAAAAGGGTTGTGACAATAGTAATAAGTCGGCTGCAAAAGAAAAAGAAACATTAGACATTTCTGGACCTTGCACACCTTCACTTACCATCCCACTCCATTTGGAAAGACCAGAAAATACTTCCTTTGGAAGGAAAATGTAATGGGGTATCTTGTTCTGATCCTTTGCTACAGATTCAATATAATTATTGTATTTCATTACTACATTACAAGTAAAAATAGACCAATCAATGGCCACTACAAAAGTATTTTTAACTTACACTGAACAAAGAGTGACTTCTAATTTTTCCAAAAGCAGAAACACTTTATACAGTAACTTTTATAGGTGACAGAATAACTGATAGTGCCACAAAATGGCATATTTTGTTGTGTACAGTTGAGTTTCTTATTTCACAACAAAAACAGGTTCAACTTTAAAGAATTCATGAGAACTATAAGACCTCTTCACTGGCACCATCCACTCTATGATGCATTTTCATTACAAATAAAGCATTTTACCTTTGGGTAGCTGTGTTGCTTTCACATTTAATTCTGATCATGTAAACCCACAGTAGTCTGTACAGAGATTCCAGTGCAACTCGAGCCATTTTTGGGTCCTTATTCTAGACAAACATATAACGTAAGAAAAAACTTCAGGCACAAATTAGCAAGGAAGTTCAGCACTTAATGGATACTAAGGTTCAGTGTTTTGATAACGAAACTACAAAAAGATACAGCCTCACAGCTGCTCAGTGCTCCATTCCTATAGCTGTAGGATGCTTATGCACCCAACCTGCTTCTGTTATTACTTAAGTTGTTGAAAAACCCAAGTATCAAGTTAGTTAAATTAGATATATGTTACAATTTAAAACCTCTGTTTGAAAACCCCCTCAATTTGACTATGAAAAGAAATCCTCATATTCAGTTGATTACATCAATTCATAAGTTGCTGCCCTGTGGTGGAGGCCTGATATGAAGAACAGATACAGGAATGTACCACACATACTCAAAAGTGAAAGGACAAAAATCTGTGGATGCTTAGGCTGGCCTAATTAACATGGCATCTGCGATCAGCTGGACTGAATTGGTTTATCTGTCTGGATTGCCGTTTATTTTTGGAAACTAGCACAAGATTGTCTTTGGGTCTCTTCAGCCACATGCAGTTTTCTGTTTCTGTGGCAGTTGTAAGGGCTGTCTGAGTGCAGACAGGGACAAGTAAGTGCAGTCCAATCAGATGGTCTCCCTCACGCCGAGCCATCTGCTGGGTTAAACTTTGAAGGAGTCCAGTACACTTTGACCTGAGATAAGGTTTGCCTGGCTCACAGAGCAAATCTCCATGGCAAAAATCTGAGATATTTTCGGCAGACAAATGTTGAGTCACGGATCAAAGACGGCGGTTTCATCAAAGAAACTGCAACTGATGCCATCAGTAACTCCTGAATGTGTATTGGTCTGGGTCCTGCAAAACGACGGGAAGACAATTTGCCAGTGATATGGGAGATGACTTCAACTTTCCATGTGGCATCTGTCACAAGCTGAGGAACAGAAACACTGTCCTTGGGCAGCAATTTCGATTTAACTCCTTGACAACACATTTTATGCAATAAACCTTTATATGGACAGAAAACTGAACATAATTTTTGTTTATTATAGCAGCATACAATGGTTGTCACACATGTTTAGAATAAGTAGTAAAAGGAAAGCCAAACTTTACTTGGCCAATTAATGTCTGCAAGATTTTAAAATAAAAAAATTTGTTACAATCAATTTGTTTATTAACCTGTTTACTTTCAATCCATTTTTCATCAGGTATAATCATGTCAGTCCTTGTACACTTCAGACCCAAGAATTTGATTTCTTGAACAGGTGATTAAGTACATTTATCAAAGTTTATTCTTATTCCAAAGCTTTCAAGAAAACAGCAGGCTGTGGCTAACCGAGTTAAGGTAACAAGAGGCTGTGTAGCAGAGGAGGAAGCTATCTGTTAGCAAATGTCCAAATATCCCAGTGATGAGATAGGTAGCTGTGAGGGCCATTGAGAAAGAAGGAAGAGAAAGGGGCTGAGACCAATATCATCGAAGTTTTCAAAAAATAGTAGACCAGTTTTTTGTCAGAACAGCAAGCTGCGTGGCAGAAACAGGATTAAGAGGAAGATGATAAAAAACCTGAGATACATCCAGGGACATCATGGGTGTGTCCATGAGCAAGATCTGTCCAAGTTCATGCTGGTACTTTGGAAATTCCCAGTACTGTAGAAAGCACACAGTGCTTCACCCTTTGGAAAACTAAGAAAAGTCCACCACCAATTCAGTCTCATTAATATTTCAATATGTTTGTCAACAAGAAAAACCCAGCCAGTAATCCTGTCAGAACAAGGAGTATTTGCCCTAATACACCTGACATAATTTTCACTTTCCCAACAGGATGTACTGGCAGTGGATGTGGTTTCTTTACCATTGCTGGTAGTGCCAAACTCAGTGCTGGTGTTGAAGAATGTATCAAAGGCCTTTTGAACACGGCAGCAATCGGTGACAGAGCTCTACCCGGATCCACTCTGATTCTTGATTGGTAAATGCTGCTGGCTTTTATCTGTTGCTGTTGCTCTTCTAGAAATTTCTTTTTCAATGCCTCTGCCTCTTTTTTTCTGACTGGAGGAGGAGCAACTGGACTGCCAGGAGTGAGGCCCATTTTCTTTAATTCCTCCATTTCTTTTTTCCAGTTATATGGTGTTAAGTCTGGCCAATCCAGACCAAAGGAATATTGTTTCGGTACCCATGGATTCATTCCTGGGATAAGTGTTGTTTGACCCATTTTTTGTAAAGTAAGTTCTGCATTCTTGGTTCAAATTGTACTGAAGCTTTTTTTTCCCTTGTCCCAGGTTGTTTGGAAACAAGGAACTGTTGCTCCCACTGAAAAAATTATGCTTCTAAATGAAACACAGAGCTTTGACTCTCTCCTATATAGAATTCCTGCCTTGAATAGTTTTTTGCCAACGACGTTTAGTTAACAACAAATGTTCCCTTTCAAAACCAGGATACTTATTAACTTTTACACCACTGTCTTGGGGTGACTTTATGATGCTGTAACCCCTATTGCCTGCTCTATGCCAGACATGAATCCTGTGCCTTTCTGTGCCTTTAAGCTGAGTCCAAAAGAAAAAGGGGGGGGGGAAAGCGGAGCGAATTCTTCAGCGCGGTTTTGTGTTCAAGGACTCATAGACCCCACCGCGTTCTCACCGCTGCAGAGCTGAGGAAGCACCCTCCTGCTTTTTCCCCAGCTCTTGGCTCCTTTTCTCAGGAGAGGGACGGAGAGTTAAACTTCTCTGCTTTTTAGCTAGCCTGCTAGCTGAGGCAAGAACTTTTTCCCGGGACTGTGGCTTTTTCTTCTTCTCCTGGAACTGTTCAGTAACACCAGAACACTACCAGGAGGCCCTACACCGTGGACTGGGGGGGCTCACGCTGCACTCCAGCTCTGGAGAGAAGAGAGCCACACCTGCAGAGGGGACTCCGAATATACCAGGTCTTCTCCACAGCGAGAGGCTTTACTGTTTAACATCATTCATTCTATTTCGCGCCTGCGTGCACCCTGCCTCTTAAAGAAACAGCTTTTTTTCACTTTCCTCCAAGAAATTTCTTTCTGAACCTGGTGGGGGAGGGGCTGCTGAAACCTGCCTTCTATTAGATGACCCATTCATTTCAGACATTTCCTCCTAATTTGTCCCAAACCAAGACAATCACTTTCAACAGGATAGCAGGAAATGTCCTTTGGCCAGAATGCAGCTATGGCCTAATACTTCCGTGCTCTGGCAGAAATTTCCTATATTAATTCAAGAGAAAAGTTTGTTTCTGTAAAATCAGAGATTTGCTAGTTTATATTAAAATCAGAAATATGATCAGCATATAAACCTAGCTTTTTAAGTGTATGCTTGACCTTATTCTGGGAAGGAGACTGTGCTCTGTGGAACGTGGAGGCTCTTGAGAAACCAAATAGATTATGTGGTTTGAGGGAGGCCATACATGGTGATGTCCCATATACCATGCTGATGTGCACAACTCTCCCACTAACAGATGGATTTCCAGCTCTTTCTCCAGCTGTGTGAGTTTGGCTTTGGTTTTAAGGTGCCTGTCTGTCTGGTGAAGAGATTGTTTCAATGGCTGGGGCATCACTTTCTCTGTACTGAGAAGGTAGTGGCCAAACACTTTCTTAATTTAGCCACGTTTTCAGCTACCTTACCTTCTCTCCAAAGTAAAGACTGACTTAGTGTCACCACATTAATCTGTGAGCCCTATAAATCAAAGTATGTATCAATGAATTATAGGTTGCAAAATACATTCCAATCTTATTTTCAATCAGTAAGATAGGACCAACTTTTCTTGTATTTTCTCTAATGGTTTCAAATAATTTGTCAGGATCTCCCTAATTTTCAGAAAAATCTATATTCCCAGCTCGGTTTGCCTTTTCTGAAGCTTTTATAACTGCATAAAACCCCATAAAACTAGTTGCAATAACAACATGCTTATTTTCTGAATCTCTTTGCAAGTAAGATTCTAATGCATCGTCACCAAAAGTAAGATATTGAGGTACCAGCAGAAAGAAATCTTCAGGCAGAAGAGCATTCTGAAGAGCTCTTCTAACAGTAGGATCCATATGAAGAGAGTCAATACAAATTGTTTCATTAAGACAGAGAGGAAGTATGACCAGGAAGCAACGGCAAAAGAGGATACAATATATACCTTTTTGATAAGCTTGAGAATTCAGCTTCTGGAGCACACATATCTGCCTCTGAGCTGAGAAAGTGGCTGAAATGTGAAGTTTGTGTGCAGCCTGAAGCGTGCTGTTAGCAGAAGTCTCCTAACCACTGGTTAATCAATACACAGCTGGGAGGCCCTTCATTTGCACTAATCACTTCCCTGTGCTTCTTATATTGCCCTTTTCAGGTGGGCACAGGACCATCCTTTCACATGGATGCACTTTTAGCATGGCATGGGACACGAGTCATTGCAGACGTAAAAGGCACGTGGAGGAGCAGTAATGATAACTAGCACGTGTGCATTGAACAGTACGCGCTACCTGGGAACCACAGCAGCCTGCAGTGGACAGCTAACCTTAAACCTTCAAAGATCTAACAAATGGCAAAGGAATAAGAACGGCTACATGGAAGAAAAAACTTAGAACAGTTTAGGGTTTTTGTAAAGCAAACACTTAAGGGAGTGAAACAGGCAATGGAATCAGTGTCCTACAAGTAGTTCCATTTTGAAAAAGTAATAACAAGTTCTTTGGTTCCAACGCTTTCATGAAAAAAACGAGTTACTATTGGATCAGTTTTGGTATGTCACTCAACCTAATAACTTTCATCAGCAATTCTGTCTGTTTCACAGGTGTTTGACTCAGGCTTGGATGGAGCTAGAGGAACAGTAGAAATTCACACTAGGCCCAAGAATCCTTTTTTTGCTACTGAAAAAATCTGCACAGATAAGAACTTGTACTGTCGGGAATAAAATTATGTATGGAAACAGATAATAGCAATAACTCAGCACATTTACCTAAGAAGGCTATGCAACAGATCAACAGTGCAAACTGAACTTTTAAAACCAGGACATACTAACCTTGAGATTGGACAGGCAGTTGTTGAGGAAAATATGCCATCTGTTTAAAAAGAACTGCTTCTGACTGACACAAAGCAGGCACGTTACCAAAGGGTACAAAGCCTAAACAGGAAATGGATGTCGATACAGTGTTATTTGCATGTCTACACAACACAAAAGTAACTTAATAGAGCTACTGTAAACCTGAAGTTCTAAGTCCGCCATTTTGTGCAATACAAGTTAGCCAACATAAACACATTAATCAGCGGTACAATTTAAAAGGACCCTTCTCTAAAGCTGTTACAGATATGTTTCACGGATGAGCTAAAACCAACCAAAGTGTACTCATAGCAGTATAAGAAATCCCAGAGACAGGGCACAATTTTACAGACTCTCAGGGCTAAGTTCTGTCAGTTTACTGAGAAATAAAAGCATGGAAATAACTAAACTTTATTATTATAACAACAAGACCCACAGAGATTGCTGGAACTTGTGAATCAGAGGACTATTACTCCTCAAAATCTGCAGTCACAACACTTACTGAGAGACACGGCAAACACCCTAAAGAATTGTGTTGAAATACAGGGAATGCCTGGATCTGCTGGGAGTTACATCTTGTGAAGCGAAAAACAAAAAGAAGCAAAGTAGAACACAGAATCTGAAATACTGGAACCCAGTCCCTTTGTCAACACTTACTTTAACATTTATCCTGTAAATGTTATACTAAAAAATAAGCTAAAACGCACCTATTAATTTTGAAACCGACGCCGGTATTTCAATAAGACTAAGGTTTTAGTTGTATTGCTAATATACCCAGTCAGGACTTAAAAGGTGTCAGTCAAAAATAAGGTAATGTTCACTTTAAAATTAATTATTCTAAAAGTTATCTCTAAATTCTAACTTCAGTCCCAGCTCAAAGAGTAAACACATCATGAATCTCATCTTCTGTTCCAGCAACATATAACATAAACTGTCTATAGCTAGGTTAGATGTAATTTCTTAAGCAAATGGCAAATGTACATTAGATTTTATTTTTATAATATTCATGTCCAAAATACATACGGGAGAGGATAACTGAAGTCTTCTCACAGAAGACATTCTTACGATACAGTTGAGTACTTGATGGGATCACAGAGTTTAGTAACATTCCAAGAGTGTTACAACCCATCCTAAGGAAGATCCCTAGGAGGGAAGATAAACCATCTCCTGGAATTTCCTAATTCTCTCCATTCACTACCAGGAGAACCTTAATGACTAGCTCATACGAGGTACTTTTAGATAGAAAATGAAGCAAGATTAATTCCCCCATCCCATCTGTACAGTGAGCGCATGGATTCACCAAACACTGATCTTGGTCCTGTTCAGACTTTAAGGAGTGTGCTTTCTTCCTGGAAGCCTGGAAACATGCACTGCAGCTATTTCTGTCAACTGTTTGCCTTTCCCCTCCTCCTCCTCCTTGCAATGTTTGTATTTCTAATCACACCCTCACAAGAATCTATTCTATTTTGTCACTTTTAACTATGTAGCCTCCAGTGTGGTATGTGTAGACAAGCTATCAAATGCAAAGGCCCAGCTGCACAATCCTTTCTCAAGAACGCAGTATTGACTTTGGCAAGTCTGGCCACAGTTTGGGAAGTACTATTTCATGTAAAAACTGTGCAGAAAAGCCCTACCCTCCTGCAGTTCCAACAATGTTTTATTAACTCGGTAGAGTGGAACAGAGCCACACAAACACGAGCACAGTGAAATCAGAAATCCATCTCAAGCCTCCCACTAATTCAAACTGGATCAGGACTGTGCCCCAGGGGATGCTCTGACTGTCCCCTGGGAATGCTGTAACAGGCAGAGAGCTCAAGCACACTCCTGCAGTCCTCCCAGCAGTTTCACTAGCTCCAGTGACCAGCATTTGCCGAAAGAACTGGAAACAGGGAAGTCTTTTTGACTTTCCCCTAGAATGAGGGAGGACAAATGACAAACTTTCTTTACTTAAAAGGTTCAAGACTTCAAAATGAATTAGCTAATGCCACACTGCTGACAGGCGCTGACCCAGTTGGAGAGACAGACTGCTTAAGGCAGCCAGCATCAAACTGACTCAGATCCTCATTTAATTCAGATCATCTCATGATTCCAAAAATACACTGCAGTGCCACTGTTCATTTCACACACAAAAAAATGAAATAGGGAGCTACACAGTAGCCAACTTGTGGATTTAAAAGGGCATGTGTTATACATTTTTTTCTTCCTACAACGTATTATTTAAGCCCCGTGAAAGAGTTGTTCCCACATGCCTCATTTGTTCTTGCTTGACAAGAAGTGAACTCTGTTCTTTCTCCTCTTCTCCTAATGTTTACACATAATAACTATGAGAAAACCTAATCATTCAATAATCACAGAACCAGAAGCTGAAAACGTTTGATTCAGATTAATTTAGATCATATTATGAGAAAAATAAGTACAGTTATTTTCTGTGAATACAATAATCTTCCCTGCAAATAGAAATGTACTGGTTATAGGCAAATGCGGAAAAAACATTTTGCAATTTCCCAAGAGTCTTGCTCAGAAATATTTGTGACAAAGAATTTTAACCTCTGCTCCTTAGGGTTACTAACCAATGAGTGTTTCTTTCGTGATGAAAGTTCAAGCGTTGTATCATACAGGCTTTCAACAAAGTTCCTCAGACACGGGACATTCACCTCATTTTTAACAGCCTGAAAGAAAATTTCATGTTAGTAAAACACTATTTCACAAGCTTTTTACTTAATTTTAAAAAATTATGCAAACAACATCAAAAATAAACTCACAGCAGCTACGGGGACAAGAATTTCAACAAACAGTCCTGCCAGGGCATGCTTGATATCCTTGTCTTTAACTTCAAGGAAATAATGTGCACATTCCTAAATAAAAAAAAAGCAAAACAAAAAACCAAGAAACATAAATTGCATATCAGCTGGAATAAAGACCTCTGAATGTTTGCTGAATGCATATCACGTGTCAGTGCCTATTTTTATCCTGCAAATCCCACTGAAAACATTTGCCTGTTAACTACTAAATCCGCATTTTGCAGCAAGCACAAAGCAGGACATAAGTCAAGATCAAGGAGCTGTTACTCTAATCCAGAAACTCTCCACTGACTCCAGCTGTGCCTGGTGGTGTGTTGGACTGGAAATGGAGTTGGACTCTGGGGCTGACCTCATGCCTTCCTTATGTGTATATTCAGGAGTAAAACTGATAGTCAACATGGACTGCTTTATACAATGCTTTGAGAGGCCAGAAAAGGAATGTAATTCTCTGGTAAGATACACAAGGCAATGGACAACCTTATTGTAAATATTTTTGGATAAATTTCATTGCTAGGATTCGTTGCATATTAAGGGCCAATATGGAATTGTGCTACGTGAGGACAATTTCCAGCCTGCAACTGGGGATTCAGAGAGAAAGTAAAAACAGACTTTGTCCTAAACATGCAGTGAACTACTCTCCAGACAGCTGTGTTGCTCAGGAAGTGAGGGAGGGGAGATAAGCATCCACCCACTTGTGTCTACAACTTCTCTGAGGATGATAAATCCTCCAAAGTTACTTCTTCTCCAGGTTCAAGGCCCAAACAACCACTGACCTTACAAGGAAGGTCCCCACTGACCATTTTTTCTGCACATTCATGAAGAGCAGTTTACACCTCAGATCATGCATATTTTTTCCTGCGTGCAAACAGGATTATACAGTACATGGCTTCAGTCACTCCAGCCAGCCTTCCTGAGGTGCTTCTGCACTCTTTGGGGGAAGGCAGGCTCTTCTGGAGTTCACTCCTGAAATGAGCTCACCCTTTGAAAGTGTCTCTCTCTACTACAGCAGCACTGGTGTGACAGAGCCTTTAGATGAAACACTCCATGGAGATACTCAAACAGACAAACTGCCCAAAGAGTTGAAACGTACTTCACCAAACTGAGCAACCCAGGCTTTCCTACATGCACAGTGCATCTTATAATGCAGCGTAGTAAATATAAGAATTCATTTAGTGCTGAGATACTGTAGCACAGGAAGGTAGAGAACCAAATTTTCAGTTCTACTATATAAGAGTTTCACCACAGGTTTCAATAGTAGTAAACACTGGATAAAGCTGTGCCACAAACTCGTTCACTCATGAAGTCAAGAGCACTGAACACACACTAATTTGATATTTTGCCAGCTCTGGATAACTTAGTTTAGGTCGACACTTACTGATATGTGTCTACATAATTAAGAGTAAGGTAAGAAGAAAAACTACCTGCTTCTATGTTGTCAAGTATGTCTTAAATATGCTATTAAATATGGTTTAGAATATATTGCAAAGCTGACATAGAGCATGCTTCCTGTTCAGGACTTAAGAGAAATAGCTCAGTGTGTCTGTATGCCTGTGTATTTGTATTCCAATGCCAAATCCTTACTTGAGGGCATCTAACATTGATTCGTTTTCTCCATTCACACCATCGATATGTTAATCTTTACATGGAGGTTTATATAGAACATTTATTTTACTGGCTGAGTTGCTACAAACCATGTAACCATGAGGGTGATCCCAAGAGAAAATCGGGGAATGGAATGATTAAGCTAAAGAAACCTGCTGGTGGGAACAGAACCAATTGTACATTACCAGCAAGAACGTTGAAACATGAAATAGTTTCCTGCCTTTTGCAAAATCATGTAATCTATTTCTTTAAAGCATTCATTATAGTAAAACTATGCTCTGTACTAGCAACTTTTAAACGAGCAGGGTACAGAATGCACCCTACAGGAAGCAGAGTAAAGGTGTGGTGAAAGGAGACAACACATCCAAAGGAAATTCCATCCAGCTTTTGCCCCATTCTTTGTCTTTTCCTCAGTGTTCTCCTCCATCAAAAGTTCCTCTCTTTTCTGGCAACTGTGTCAGTGTTGGAAGATTCACTTTGGAAGCAGTGAGCAGCTAGGGAGACACAGCTAGGCAGTGACACAGGGCAAGGGACAGCTGTGGGACAGTGGGGTGCAAGGTCTGGGGCCTACAGAACAAAATCTCTTCTATCTGGAGGGTGAGATGTAGGGACTAGAGGTATAAATACGACTGATGAAAAGTTGGTATGGAACAATACTCTCCAGAGACTGGAACACTGAGGGGTTCAGAACGAGCAGAAAGTAGCAATATGTCATTTCCACACAAACATAGGTTTATGTGGAAATGACACATTGAAAATCTCCTGAGTATTACACGAAAGATAAAGGCTAGCCCATTCAAAAAGGTCTGGAAACCACAGTTATACACTTAAGAATTTTACCTGCATAAACTGAAGAGAAGCTTCAAAGTCTTCCACAGGATACATCTTAATGCGAAAGAATTTCATTCCCATTATAAGACTGATAATGCTTTGAACTACATACGGGCTTTGTTCTTTATGCCGCAGCTCTTTTAGCTCTGCCATAAATTTCTTCTTCACAGCAGGAAACCTATGAATTCAGATTGGTTAGTTCCAAAAAGTTCAAAATCAATATCTGAAATGTATTGTAAGGTATATAAATTGGGATAAACCTAAAGAAGGTAAAACTTAGGTTGTATAAAAATACCATTTCACTCACTATTTGAATAGATTTTTTTTGTTTAGCTTTCTTTCACTTCTAATAAAATGAGAAAACGAAGCATACAGCCTGATCTTAGTCCTTTTACATAACCACGTTTCAAATTATTTTATTACCATGCACCTCTTCTACATAAGACCTAACAATATAATTTAAAAAACCCCTTCACATGTTTTTCAAAAATCCATGATGGAAGTTGGCTACCTTGCAAGTACATGCAATATTTTCAAAAGAAAATGTTTATATTATAGCCTTGAAAATATTCGGATAGGCAGTTTGTCCCTTCAGTTTTTTTTTTTTTTTCCTAAAAGCCATTACAGTAACACTTAAGCATTAATAACTACAACAACTTGGGGCAGAGGGCTCTGTGATCACTTTTGGTCTCCCCCATGAATCTACTGAAGGTGTCCTTGGAGACACATTGTCCATAAAAATGATATATAGAAAGATCATCCAACAGGACCTCCTGCCCTTTTTAAGACAAAATGAAAAGAATGTAATTTCCACGGGTAGGCCTAGCATGTAACACACTTTTGTTATCACCTTTGATAGACAACACAAGTGAATTGAAAGAAACAGGTTAGCAGAAAGAAGCCCTTCAGTGACAGAAACATCTTAGCAAGGCCCTTCAGAACTTTGACAGTCAACTTGAAGCTTTGGATACAGATGCAACTTTTCCTTTTGCGATTGACCCAGCCAATTTAGCAGACCAGGTAAGGCCTTAGCTGAACTTATATGACTGCCAGAAACTCAAAAACTGTTTTAGCCACATCAAGCCAAACTGACTGGTTTTGTAGAGCTGAGACTCACCCTCAGCAACACCAAAATGTCAGGAGACAGACAGCATTACATCAGGGCAGTAAAATTCATCCTCTGCTTAGTTTGTGGTTTAAGTGTATGATGAGATGTTATATCGGGTACATGAGATTCTGAGTTCGACTGTTTTTAGACTCAAAATTTAAGATCTGACCCACAAAGTGTTTCATGTCATCTGTTCGAAGAAGGACGAAGGGTTCAGAAGGAGATGCATTAAGTTCTGAGCTGAAATAACTGCAGAAAGCCTTAATATTGTTGCTATGTAGGAGGATAGCCATTTATAGGTTTGCCCAGCCAAAGAAAAAATAGCATCTAAAAAAAAACTAGTTAAAATAGCTTTATTCAGCCCTTTGGGCTTTCTACAGACGTCATTGCTGAGATAGAAAAAATAATGTTGCTGTAGTTGAGTTGAATTTATTCGGTATCACTGGACTAGATGCAGAAAGCCTGTGATTCCCTAAAGGCCTATGTTCTAGAACATCAGGATAAATAGAAGGCAAATGAACTGAAATGACTTATCCCTACAGAATATTTAAAGAAAGTGAGAAAATCAGAATATTCACATGCTAAGCAAGTAGACTTTGTCATATTTACGGGGGAAATAATATATTGAATTCTGCTTACTTTGCTTGAGCTAGAACACCTATTACTTCTGCATACAAATCTGCAACAATGTGCATATTTCCAGTGTTAGGACCAAGGTACCTAGCAAGAGACAAAAAACAATTGTCAGCTGAGAAAGCATAGTGTTTAAACCACAACTATTAAAAAAAAAAGGAAGTTATCTTTTTCACAGAATTTTTACATGAAAAAGAGCCTTACCCTTCTTTGTACTTAAAGTGCTTGAAAGCCAAGTTAATAACATCATTCACCAAACTGTCTATTACAGGATGAAGTGGAATCTGAAAACACAAAATAAAATTTAACAAGTACACATATATTACACTAGTGCTAGTGTTACTCATGGATATCATCCATTCAGAAAGACATCAGTTAAAATAGCATGTAGCTAACAAAATAGCTAAAATGAGCCAGCCATTTAATCTTTATTTAGTTTTGAAGAGAAATACGTTAGCTCCAAAGACTTGGCAAAGTAAAGTCTTTATGAGCACAGAATACTACTTGTCCTACAGGTGCAAGAAAGACAGCAATGAACAAGCATGCAGAATGTACTTCATGTTTTTATAATAATCTTAGAGATGCAAATAGAAAAAAGAACCCCAAAATTCACTTGCATTGGTAATTTCCATCATTTATTAGTAAACGGATAATTTAAGAACTCATACCTGTTTCAAAACTTCTATTAATACTAAAGAAAAAATAAAATCAATAGCCAGATCTCTTCTCTCCATTAAATAGTCCCTCTGCTGTTCATCACTGCAAAATCAAACCAAGAAACACAATATTTTGGAGATGTGTCACAATTCATATTACATGCCTTCTTCAGTTACACAAGTACAGATAACAGGGAATTGTGTTCTACCTTTCAAACTGCAGTCCAGCATTCCAGAAAGTAATGTACTGTTATGTTCTTAAAATCTGAGATAAACAGACCAAATCTAACTTGTTACCATGACACTCTTTCAAATGCTTAAATATCATTGTCCATTTCCTCCTTCTTTTTTCCCAGTTAAAGATCCACAACAATAAAAAACCAAGACAAAACCAAGGAAACTTGTCGATTCTGTATTCTAACAAATGGATTTAATTTCAAATTCCTCGCTGATGACACCATTTAGACCATCCTTAATTACTCCAAAGTGTTTTGGAGGCAAATGTAACTTTGTGCTATCAAATTAATATTTAGACTTGTCATGAATTTTGAAAAATGCCTTAAAAGCACCAATGGAGAATTCAGAACCACACTACAACACATACCTTTTAAAAACTGTTCCAGTGTTAATTTTTAACTTTGGCAACATTTGTCAAACGATTCAAACACATCTTTTGTACAAAACAACACAGAGGAATAAAAGTCTGAGGTGAGTATCTTGCAATACAAATACCAAAAAATACCTATTTGGATCACCTGATCAAAGTTTCAAAGTGTGCTGAAAAGGTAACATGAAATATACAGTATTTTTGTAAAATTAAACATTAAAGGAACAGTTCTGCAGTCCATTTGAAGCATTTAACATGATTTCAGTGGGATTTTTGTGTAAATTCAGCACAATTCTTATAAACATTTAGAGTTTTAGTGATTTCAATTGTACTTATGTGTTTGTAATAAAACAGGCATTTAGGAGTACAGCTTGATCAGTGATGAAGTAAGTTAATTGCATTTTGGTTTCCTTGGTTTGACATTAACTGGAGAAAGGACTGGTTATATGTTTTTTCTGTAACACTACCAATTGAAAGAGTGGCCTTGTTTCACTGCTGAACTGACTTTCAGCTAAATTTTGGGTGGAGTTTCTCAAGACAGCTATTTATGAGCAGGTAGTTGTGCGAGAGAAAGAAGCAATTCAGGATGAGGATTCATCTCACCCAAAAGCAGACGTCTAATTAATGAACTATGTCTTCATACTGCCTACTTCTACTGACATAAAGAATCTGATTCAGGTTCATTTCTACCTTGGCATCTAAACCTAGCTCCTACCCCTTTGTTCTAGCAACTACTGCCTTTTCTAGTTACTGGGTTTTAATATAATCCTAATGTGAAGAATTGTCTATGCATTTCCAAACACCAGGTCTGACAGTGTTGGTTCTCCTGCTGTTTCATTGAAATTTAGTACTGAAGTATCCAGAAAATCTCTTAGTTTGAAGAATATACGTGAACCACACTGCCAGACCTCAAAATAACAAAGATCAGCTTGCTGCCTTATCACTGAGGAACCACCGATATCATTATTTTTGTGTGCTTGTTACTTTTAAGAGGTGTGTTGCTAAAAGTCTCTGACTGATTCTCAAGTTTTTGGATTGAGGATAGGTATATGTGAAATTTTTATGTGTAAGCAGAACACCATACAGGAAAAATTCTTCCAAGCGGCACAGAATTATTGCCTGATCACTTGAGTAAATACAGTTTATACAAACCAGTACTTAAATGACATGAAAGCATCCAAAACATCAGTAAGACAAACATTAGAGCACTATTGTGTTTGAACTATGAGGAGCATAACGTGAAAGACACAATTATTCCATCTGTCAAGAAGCCAAGAGAAGAGTTCTAGGAACAAGCAGAAAATAGATATAACTTCCAAGCAACGGTTACCTCACAAAAGCTGATGGGTGAAATGTGACACATTTTACCTTAGAATTTATCAATTACCCATATATGCATATTCAAAATCATACCTTTTGGATTTAGTGCTTGTTCTTGGTCTGTACTCATGAGATTCATCTTCTATGCCATTCTGCCTTTTATACCAATCAAACAAAGTGCGCAGGATAGAAGGTAGACAATATTCTGAAAGTGAGCTCATTGAGCTTATAACCTATTGGGAAAATACAACAAATCAGCAAATGAAATGCTGTTCAAGTTTTCCCTCCTCCTTAAAAAAGTACTAATTCAATGGTTCTTTCTTGTTTTCATCCAAGTTTTGAAAACTATTCTGCATTTTCTGTCTTTAAAAGATGTGCAGACATGGCACACAGGAACATGGTTTAGTGTTTAGACTCGGCAGTGTTGGGTTTGTGGTTGAACTTGATGATCTCAAAAGTCTTTTCCAACCTAAATGAATCTATGATTCTATAAAATGTAAGCAGAAATGCAACACTAGAGTTTATGTTGATAGAGTCTTTATATTGATGATATTAAAATGCATTAAAATTGTGTATCACATCTTATACCAGAAAACCATCCCGTTCTTCAAGCAGGTTATTTTGATTTGTTACACAAGGTTGATTTGAGTTCAAGCACATTGTAAGAAAAGAAAAAGCAACGGATCAGAGGTACTGTCTTCAGGGGTTATATCTGACTGCTGGATGCCCCTCCTGAAACTCAGAATATATAGAGAAACACCACAAGTTCTGCAACAATTTTAATCTGACCATGCAGATGAATGCATCTTCGGCTCACACATCTGAAAGCTTAGACTTCTCTTTTATATATAGGAAAATATTTAGAGTTTCTTGTGTCTTTGTGGGCACAAATAAACAAAACACAGTTTAGAATTATTCCCTAGAACTTGCCGATTAAGCAGCTGTAGTGGCATATTGGATAAGAAGATTACTTCTCACTCAGTATTAACTGTGTCACCAATTACAGAAATGTTACCGAGCACGGTGCTACTGAACTATGACTTAAACTTCCTATTACAGGAAGCCATAAAGCTACAAAACATCAAAAGATCAAAAAGTAGGGTGAAAAAACCCCCCATTATTATACAAAAGGATAAGAAATGTATTGCAACTGAATCCTCACAGCTACAGCATTTGTGGACATTCTAAGAAAATAAAAAACTACTATTTAAAATAGGGATGAAATTAGTGATCTGGAGATTTTTGACCACCTCAAGACCATGCAGGGCTTGATCCTGTGGAGAGCTGAATACCAGGAGTGAAAAGCTCCTGAGAAGTGTGTACTACATGCCACGTACACTGATTATGTAATTAACTATGTCAGGTTTATCCACCTGCTTCAACTTAAACCAGCACATTTTTCCAGCTTGCGGGAAAACAATAGAGTTTAATGTCTAGTATAACACCAAACTTGTGTGAATGCTGTGACTAAGACAAGAGGAAAATTAGCAGACCAAGCATTCCCAAATATTACTACAGCCTTAAATGAGAACTTTTGTGGATGACATTTAGCCTAGATGAGTAACTCTGAACTTCTTTTGTAGGTTTTTCAGTCTCAGGATTTAACTAATTCACAGTGACGTTGTGGTCTTAAGTTAATGAGAAACTTTGAGGATGAAGTATTATTATTATGGTATTATGGCCTAAAATTAAACATGGTGCATTAGAAAGATGTAACAACTGCCCCTGTAAAGTTAAAAGTTTGCATAAAAGTAAAATTTTTGGAAAACTTTCAATCTAGTGTTTGTAATAGACTTTAATACCTGAAATATGAAACAAGTTGCTGTGGAAGATATCACAACAGCACTGCTTGCAGCAGTGACAGGAGGCCTTCCATGAAGAACTACATCAGGACTTCAGGCTCAATTATACCAAAGCCTTCTAGTATTAAGCCTTCAGATAAATACTCAGAAAAAAATCTGTCATCTGCTGTTGGGGCAAACTATTCACTACCAACTCACTTCTCTACTGTTTTCCAAAACTTTTTATGAAGTTGGCACAACACTGCTTGTTAGTGATGAAATACAATCACAATGGGTTTCCTAGGGGAGATAAGAATAGAATCATAAAATCATAGAATCACAGTATGGTTTGGGTTGGAAGGGACCTTAAAGGTCATCTAGTCCCAACCTCCCTAACACTGACAAGGACACCTTCCTGTAGACCAGATTGATCAAAGCCTCAACCAACCTGGCTTTGAACACTGCCACGGATGGGGCATCCACAGCTTCTCTGGGCAACCTGTTCCAGCCTCACAGTAAAAAAAATTGTCCTTCTAGTTAGTAAAAATTGACCCTCTTTTAGTTTAAAACCCTTAGCCTTTGTCCTATGTCCACAGGCCCTACTAAAAAGTCTGTCCTCAAATAGACCTAAATGTCTTTCCAGAAATCGCAGTATCTAACTATAAATTAAAAGTTGTTTCAATCAGGTCTTCCTGCATGTTCAATGACATATTTATCACTGCTGTTCTCTAAATCCCATGTGTACAATTTCACCAGAAAAAGTCAAAGTGATTCCGTTAAATAATCTCATGCCATACTTTCTCTGCTGAACTTAGAGTGTCTGTCTTCATTTGGGATAAAAGGTCAATATAGCTTTTCTTTTTTCCTTTTTTTTTTTTTAATCTTTCTGTCATTGCACTTTTAAGACAGGAAGGAAGGGCGGACTGGGAAAAGACCTGGCTCTCAGGGAACAGGAAGGGAGGGAAGTCTAGCCAGCGTGCCGGTTACTCAACCCTTTCATTTACTGGAAGTAAGTCCAGGAGTGAGATGAATTCTAGCTCTGTGTTGCTCCTGAAAGGGAGTGCACAGATGTACAAGTATGTCCTTGTTGGACAAATGATCATATTTTTCCATCATAAATGAACTACCTACTGTATAGCTTAAGGATAAGAAAGCTGTACAAGTAGGGAGCTGTTTAAAACCTGTGTTCACAGAGCATTAAGTATACTTTATGCAAATGCTTAATATTTATTTTGAACTAAAATGCAAGAGTAAATTTAATGAAATTCTGCTCAGATAGCTCACTACAATTTATATACTTTCATAAAAGTCTTGCTATATTGTCAAAATACAAATACAAGAAATGTTTCCACTAACAGCAAATAGAAGCTGATTCTCTTTTTTATTTCACTTATGAATTTATATGAGCTTTAACAGCAAATATATTCAAAACTGCACCAAATTTCCTACAGTATCATTAATTTTTTTGCCCAGCATTTTTTTTGTACATCACATATGTCAGTATGTACATTGAGTGGGCATTTTATTGCCACTTTAATAAAGCAGAATTGCAGTGCTTCATTTTTGCACAGTGTTGGTTTATTTCTCGTAACCCTATTTTTCACACAGTGTCTGCATATTTTATCTTCAAATTGTTGTTGTGCAGAGTGTAAATCATGAACAACCACAAGTAAAGTTTTACACTTTCTATCAAAGCTGCTGAATGCATTTGTGTTTGTGGAGATCTCCTTTCATTCACATCTTTGTTCTAAGCATTCTTTTTGGACTGTGCTGTGAAGTTAAATCTCCCTGGAAATGGTTAAAACTGATAACTATTCAAATTGAACTCACTAGTTTTCATTAATGGCCTTGGCTTTGTGAGACAAAAAAAGAAAGCAGGATTTCTTAGTACCATAATTTTGTGGATGGGTAATTTCAGCTAGCTTGTTTATACACTAACAATGCTTATAGCTATTTTACTGCCAGCCTAACAGTTTACATGAAAACCCATTTATTTTTAGTGGACAGCAAGTTCAGTCCTGAAGGTGCTACCTTTAATTTTGCCTTCAGATGTACTTCTTTATACACTGCTTGAACCCAAACCTCTGACCAGGAGCCAAAGGTTGTTTTATGACCCCATGACCACCATTTCTTATACTTTCTTTGCCACGTGTCTTTTTCTGGTGATGAAGGACAATGCGTAAAACTCAGGGAAAGGGAAAACACAAAAGGGGCCAACTGCAGTGCTGCTGCAATGACAATGATATCAGTATTCACTAACTACATCTAAAAAATAATATTGGATCAGAATAATTATCAGCATATCCTTAATCATGTCTAGGCTGTTATGAAAAAGGACACTTGATCATCAGTATGCTGCTTAGTGCCTTATTTACTTATTGCATTTTCCACTTCTTTATTATCGTTATTATTCATTTTAGTTTCCTTTCTTTACCTTGGCTGATTTTTTTTTGTTTTCATCTCCTAAAAGTATATAAAAGATTAAATGTTTTTGCTTTCCGATCTGTAGTCTCCAACCTAGTGCATTTCTAAGAAGAGAGCAGTAAAACTGAAACAAGAATAGGCTTTTGTGCAGTTTATGCTGAAACTTCTGCAACAGGCACCTTGGATAGATAGCTTCAAATGAAAACTAAGCCTTTCCGTTACATTTTCACTTCTATGGCCAAAATATTAGATTCAGTTCATGTTTTTATATGGAACACAGTCTGTAGCTCGGTCCAAGATTACACAGTGCCCTTCTTCTACCTCCAGTGTTGTCAGTTCATGGAACATTTATATGCTGTGGTAAGAACAAATGATACATTAGTAGAGGCTGAGAAAAGAGTAATAAAAACATTTCCTTAGGTGAGGATAACCCTCTTGGAAAATTATGGGCTTTTGCTAGCTTTTGATCTTTTCATGTACTGCAACTTTATGGTTTCCTGTAATAGGAAGTTTAAGTCATAGTTCACTAGTACAATGTTTAATAACATTTCTGTAATTGGGGACACAGAGCATGCTAATGCTGAAGCTGTAATGCTCTTTGCCAACAGGCAAGTAGAGTTGTCTAATCAAGGACTTCCAAAACATGATTTTAAATATACTATAAAAATATTTAAAACTGTATGAAAAAACCTACATAATTTCCTGTAAATATTTTCTTTATATACATGCACACCTAAAAAGGAAAACACAGTCAGTGTGAGGAATGTAGTTTGTTAGGCCAATGGTGAGACATTCAGCAAGTCAGGGTAAGTATCATCATTTCATACATTGCTCAAGATCCTATTAATTGCTCAAGGAGGGTGATGCAATTGTCAGCCAGACATCCTGGCTGCCTAACAGGAGACACTGACTACACCTGTGTGGAGAGAAACAGCTCTGGCTGGGCCCCGTCAGGTTACCAGACGTTGGATCCATCACCACCATCACAACCAGTGTTCCTAAAATGGTGTTTGAGCAGGAAAAAATGCTGGTTCTCAGGGAGCCAGAGATAGAACTACTTTGGGGTAGTAAGCAATGTTTTCATAGCCATCTCAAATGGTTTGGGGGTTTGAGTGTCAAACTTGATGCTGATTACTTTGGGTAACCAAAGTTCCATTCTGCTCATTGTTAAGTTACTTTTTGGGCTGTTTTTTCCACCTCTGAAAATGACTTGCAAAAAGCAAATTTTAAATCAGGTCATGCCTTATTTTTGTTGCTTTTTAATTTACCATTAGAAGATTGAGCTCAGATATTTTAAAGTGACTACTGACCTACTCACCTCAGCATTACCCATCAATTTCACTCAAATTGAATATAGGTAATTTTGATAATGTCAAAAAAGAGAAAATTAGGTTCCTCACTTTATATGCCTGTCACTTTATATGCCCTAAAACTGAAAGTAAAAATTATTAGACACTCCTTGAAGAAGTCTGTTCATGTTCCCTCTTCCCCCCCTTCATTTCTGTAGTAAAAATGTCAGGAATGTCATGGCTGGCCCTTTTTTGGTTTTGCCAGATGACTTTATGGGTTTCAGAAATAAACACCAAAGCTTTCTACACCTTAACTGGAAAGGGGAAGAAAGGGATTACCAATCTGGTCTTCCTTCATCCCATAGACTCTTTAAATACTTGAGTTAACTTCAAAAATAAAACTTGAATTGTTTTACTTAAAAGCATATGCCTTCTTACTTGGGTTTTGGTATCATGCCATATCATGATCTTCAGTTTCCCAGGCAGACCACACCTTTATTTTATTATCCACACTTTCATGACAACTTTATAATACTGACATGTTATTTGAAAAACAGCTATATAATGCAATATACTCACATAATCTACTGAGTGAAACATGCCAAGTAAAGAAAGACTTTTTGCTCTGTCTTCCTGTCTCTAGCTCAGTTCTATCAAATCTCTATTGTGCACTACAAACTTTTGAATGCAAGCTACTTGAATACAATTAAAACCATTCTACGATTGTACGGATTTAGCCGAACTAAACTAATGTTCTTGAAAATGGGCTCGTAAGCCAGGTTCAGGTCCCATCTGCTGATCACAGGCCTACATCAATCCCAGGAGCACCAGAACATCTCAAAATGATAATGCTATTTAAGCAGAAAACAGCATGAAATCTGGAAGGGCAAACATCACCAGCAACCTGGCCTGAGGCTGACAAATAATTCTGAAAATTTCAGCTTAAATAGTTTGTTTTGAAAATTTCAAGCAACTGAAAGCAAGGTTTTCAGACAAGACGTCTACGACAATCCCACCACTGTACTTTTCTATCAACTCTGCATATAGGTAGGACTTCAGATACATGGATAGAAAGATATATGAATGTCATATATAACAAAATTTACCTTGGTGTTTGGTCTGCATCTGGCTTTTTTTTCTCCCGACTGCATTCAGAGTAAATTGCTACAGCAGTAAACACACAGTTGTTTCACTCTAGGAAGCGTGTGCTGTTCTCATTAAATGATCTTGACTTAATTACTCAATTTTCTGTCTACTTACCAATAACTAGAAGAAGCATCAGTCTTCCAATTCTTCCTTTTAAAGGGCCACAATTTGCTTAACCATAAATATTTAATCAAATCATGGCCACCCATTATGTGTTTGTTTAATACACTGTAGGAACAGCATCACGAGGTTTGCATCTGGGTGGCTTAATTTGTTTTACTTTCCTGTTTGAGTGTAACACTCTTCCCACAGGAAGGAAAAAAAAAATGTATATAAAATTAAGGCCAGAATACCACAAGGAATTTCATGAGGCAGGTGGGGAGTACTCAGAAAGCAACCTCCTTTAGCCTACAGTGGCTGGTTTCCCCACAGGGTCTCTGTGGTCAGTGAGGCGGACAGGGAGCTCCCACGTATGAAGCAGAAGTCTCACCTCCTCTGTTCATCTCCTGGTCTGAGCAGCCCTCCAAGCAGGCTATCTCTCCCCAGAAAGCAGCTACAGAACAATCTAGAGTGTGTCACTTTGTCAAGCTAAAATTATGAAGTGAGTCATAGTGAATGCCAGTGGAGTCTCACAAGGCATCTTTACTTCTGGTGAAATGTCCCAGAAAACTCAATAAATATTCACCCGAGGTTCTAAAATTGTACTTATATCTATCTCCTCTGCCAAAGTCAATCAATATGGTACCTGCAGCTTATGGCATTAGTCACAGCTGCTTTTGGAATTGTTGCTGTTTCTGCTGCTTCTGCTCTGTCTTTCTGTCCTGTGTTTCTGGCCCTGCTGGCAGCACAGTGGTGCGGGCAGATAAGGAGTCAGTAGCAACAGTGACAGCAATGGCACACCTAGAGTTTATCATTCCTCTTCATGGGGAGTGAGATTTGCCAGTTTTGGCATCATTTATGTAACTTAAACTCTTTAGAACCCATCCTCCTTTATTTCAAAATAGGTTATTCTAGATGTTGCTGACAAAAAGAAAGACTGCTAACAAAAATAAATTGCTTTCTATAATTAATTAGAAGTGTGTATATTGCTGTTGGTTTATTTTTATACTTGTCCTATTTCCATAAGACATAATAAATTTATTAATCTAATGCCAGATATAAATTTCATTTTATTAATTACAATTTTATTGTTCTACTGAATAAAATCTAACCAATTACATAAATTTTACTTAATTTTTAATACTTTTTCCCTGCCCACTATTTTTCTAATAATCAGCCACCTTGTCATATACAGGCATTTAACCTGACAATTGAACTTATACTTAATTTTAAACACAACAGGTTGGCTCAGACTATTTGAAGTGCAGCACACACGTAAGCCATGCTGAGTCACAGCTACAGAGACAAACTAGACTGATGGCAATGACCATGATTCTGTAGGCCCTCATACTAATTATAAAAGACACCACATAAAAGAAAGATTGGGGGGCCACACACCTGTTTCAAAACCCACATATTTTGAAAAGATACAAATTTTGCTTCAAAATCTCCATCAGGGGAAACAGACAAGAAATAATTCATGTGCCTAATACACTATAAAAAGGAACAAGTTCTATGGCAGAAAAATACTGAGTTTGAAAACAGAGGAAAAATTCTTCCCATTTAAACCCAAGAACAGTTAGGCAAGCACTTATCATTCGATCAAAGTACATTGAGAAATTTAACTTTTGCAGTATGCAACTAATATAAGGACACTAGAATGCCTTCTAATGCACTCCTCTTTTAGCCTGAGGAATAGAAACAATGTAATTTCAAGTGTCTTACTTGATCAAACTGGGGATCTTCTCCTCGTTGCAGAGATTTGGTCAGTGGCTTCTCCTAAAAGAAAATACATTAAATACGTATTACTTAAGACCAATACTATTGCACTCTACTACCATTTTTCTGTTAGACTTTTTACTCACATAATGTGCCTCCTGATCTGATCCTGGAGATAGCAGGATATTTATTTGACATGCAAAGGAGGCCTCCGCATATGTACCAGCCAATACTGACAGAGTGTCTGTAGTGACATTGGTGTTTTTTCATGAAAGAAAAGGATTGGCCATTCATTACATCTGAGCTGGTGCTCACACTGATGATAAATTCTTTCAACATCCTAAAAAGCACCTAGTATTTCCTCTAATGCATAACCAAGGGGTTCTATTCAGTTACATGATGTACCTTCTTGTTATAAAACTACCAGGCAATACAAACATGTCCATAGATATAATGGATCATGCAGGGCATACTGAACGAGAGGTGATCTTAGAAGAATCAAAGACCATAGAGTTCATTTTTAAGGAAGACAGTTGTGGGGAAAATTATTACTAAAAAAAATTTAAAAGGCATTTTTGGAATGGAAGCAAATTTTCAGGCCATATTCTCAGAGTAACTGCTAAAGCCAAGGAGAACTGCCCAAGTCAGAAGGAGTAACCATGTGTCAACATCCATTCACCTGCATGGCTTCTTTGTTGAGCTGGCTGAACTACTGAGACATGGAGAAGTACACAGGCTGATATTCTAGATGCATGCAATAGCATACAAAACATGAATCTCCTAAACCACAATGAAAATAAACAATACATGGGGGGGGGCAGATGACAGTCTGAAAAACACGTCACTTGTCACCATCACAATTCTGCTGTGAATTACACTACTGTTTCTGGTGTCTGCAATGTGCCAGTGCCTTATTCTTCTATAAATCGTGAATCTTTCTTCTCCTACAGCTGCAAGACTAGGGCTCTCCCACCGGCTCAGAATGAGATTTTGTGTTCAGCTTTCAACAAACTATTACACTCATCAGCATCTGTTAACGTAGCAGGCAAAATACCATCACTGCCAGGGGATATCAGATACAAAATAAAGAAATCTGTAAAGCTGATGAGATAAGGAAATGGAGAGACTTGAGCTGGACCAAAGATTTCTATTATTTAATGTTTTTTTCAGAAGCAAATGTTGCCCAGTATAATCTGCTGACTGATTTTGAAATTAATTACGCTGATCCACTTGTAACGCCAGCTGGCAAAGAGGCCAACTGTGGGGTGACTGCAGTATCCCCTGACTACCTACCAAATACAAAAATCAACAAAATGTTTTCTACTGAGTCACTGATTTACCCAGAACAGCCATCAATATTTTTCATTGTTTTCTCAAACATCTAAAGTGACTCCTCCAGGTTACATTACAGGCACACCAGCTATTAATTACAACTTTATGACAGATTGTTGGTGATGAACATCTGCAGTAAAACCTTGTAACCCTGAGAAAAACACAGGACACTACCCCACCCACAGTCCTCCTCCTCCTCAATCAGTAACTCGGTGCTACCCTGCCTAGTCGTGTCTCACAGGAGGACAATACTTCTTTTGTCTATTGCTGTTCACTGAAAAGGACAGCAGATAAACTTTCAAAAGCAGTGTTCAACTTATTTAAAAGGAAAAGGACTCTTAAGTTTTCATGGGTCCTGGACAAATCAGCATATTAAGAATTACTGCAGTTTAGGAAAAAAATCAACACCCCCCCTCCCCCCTTATTTTTTAATTATGAAATTTCTGATTCTGTTACAGAAGACTTGTGTTACTACAGAGAAGCTTCTTACGGCCTGTTTCAACAAAAACAGCTTCAGCATGCAGAAGCTTTGTGTTTCCATGACCAACACTGCAATACCTGGCTTTCAGAGTAGAGTTTCAGGCTGAAATGAGGTGTGGAATTCCTCATCACATGCTGTCTCTGAGGGGGACAAAATTAAACAAGACAAACCATGCTCTGGGAACCCAAGTCAGGAACTGCAATCCTGAAAATGTCCCCATCACCTGTAACCTATCTGTGGAAGCACACATACCTCCCAGATACTTCCGTTTCTGATGATGACATTCCCCAGGGGATGCACCTCTGAGTTAATGAAGACACCTCCATTTTGACAAGGCAATACAAGTCATCGCTTGCCCTGGTACAGGCGCTACACCAGGGCTTCCCCAGCCATGGGGCATTGACCTAAGGAAACCATTCACAGGCCATGCAGCAGCCCTGGCCACAGCAGAAGGCAGCCAGGATGGAGAACTGGCAAGAGCCAGGAAGGCTTCTGCTGCCATAGCTTCTCAATGTCTCCAGTTTAGGGCTTCAGTTGAGGCCTTTTTCCTCCCTTCATCCCATCCTGCACTGACTGCTGTTCCCGCTGTTCCTTTCCCCTCACACTCTTGCCAGGCAGCAGCTGCTGCTGCAGCTGTCTCTGCCTCTTCGTCATGCCCCTGTTTGAGTTGCTGCTGCTGCTTCTTCCTTGACTCTTTCCAAGGACAGCGCTGCCACTTGTGCTGCTGGCAGCCACGGTGTCAGGAGCCAACCAGACCCCATGGAGACAAAAGATTTTGCACAAACCCTTCCAGTTCTGGCAGTGGGGTGCCCACACCAGAGCCACTCACTGTACCCCTGAAGCGAGTGGCAACAGCCATACAGGATTGCACGTGGGGCTTGGAGGTTTGAGAGAACTCAGCGTGGAAGTTATTACTACTTATTACTGATGCTGAATAGATAAAGAACTGAATAAAGATGAAGGGCCAGATAAAAATGTGGGGTTTTGTTGTCTAATCCAAAAGGATGCCTACTTGCATGATAAGAGTAACAACTGACTATGTCAGGGAGACATTACTGACTACATTCAAAGGCAGCTCAGTTACATGCAGTAAAGTGTCCTTTGAAAACAGCAATTTTTCTTTATGCAATAAATAATTTCATCTACTGTAAACAACTTGCCTATTCTATTCACTTAGTTCTAACATCCTTACAAATCTTACCATTTCATTTTATGCTACATTGTTGCTATGGCAGATACTATATAAAATGTATTTATACTCATGGTAGGTGTCTTCACTGCATACCATAGGTTCAGGACTTGCAAAGAAAGGTGAAAATGCATAATAATATAAAACTGTCTCTGGGCAATAGATTCCACAGTAGTCTATTTACCCTGGAGGTAAACTTAATTAGTTTTCAAAAAATCCTAAAACTGTTTTCTAGCTTCACGATACCAGTCCACTTGGATTTACTTTCTTGCCCACTCAACTCAGGAATGGCAAAAAGGCCTTTTTATATTACAAGCTGACTTATTTGAGTCCCTGTTGATATACTACATTCTGCAGAAATGTCTTCCAAATCTTAGATGAATAGGTAGGCTGAATTTGGAGCCAAAACCAAAATATGAATAAAGAAAATTTTGATTAATATGGAAGGGTCCACAGCTTACCGAACTATCAAAAAAATCAGAAAATTTCAGAAGAATAGATTCTCAGTAGTAACATTTCCATTTTTAATCACTAAGCTAAACATCCTTATTTCTTGTTTGAAGTGCTGCCTTCAATTGCGTACTCTGTTCACGCTGGAAACTCCCGTGATATAAACACGTTAGAGATAAGCAGTAAAGGCAATTTAATATTTGAAACTATTGTTTGTCAATAAAACCAGCTAAACGTTTTGTGTTGCCAATGCCTACAAAACAAAATGCTCAACTAAAACTTAACTTCCTTCCTCTCTCCCATTGCTCTTGGGAAAACATAAATAGACTATAATAAAACAGAAGATGTTAACTATGCAATGGCAAATGCATATTTTATCTTATTTGCATGCATCAACTAAATACAATATTTATAAATTACCTAAAAAACAACATATCATTCAAACCCTCTATTCACACAGGCACACTAAACCATTTCTTCAAAGACTGTCAGTGACTTTTAATGGTTAATATATTAAGGCTTTTTCAGGGCTGCTACACAAATATAATTGGGTAAATTTACACAGGAATAGCCACCTGTCACAGAACTGAGTGTTCAGGGAAACATAAAAACAAAAGGATGTTGTAGTGCCTATTAAGCTTCACTATGTCACCATGTTATAATGATATATAATGCCCCTTAAAGCTATTTCTAATCTCAGCAACCATTAGGCCTGTTTTTCCTACTGAACTGTGACAGGCTACTGTATTACTGACTGAGATAAACCCTTTTTTTTTTTCTTTCCCTAAAAGCATGGTGAAAGGATATTTTTACACAAATTTTAACTTTCGCACTGCATACTACAAAGCACCCAGACATACTCTACTGAGTGCTCTGCTGGGGTGGAAGACTCACCAAACAGAAAGAAGAATGGACCTTTTCATGTTAAATGGAGTAGGCGTAGACCACATTCAACTACTACAGCTACAATATATGTAAAATGCACGTAAGCACAATCTTAAGAGCCCAAAAATCCCCAAGTGTAATTCTTTCGTCTTATGATGAATCACCCCATCAGCTCCCTCTCCCCCAAATGAACATCTCTGTCTTACACACTTTTCAGCAGGAAAGAGAATTGGTGTTTGTAGGAAAAGGTCTGCTCCAAAACATGCTCCAAAACAAATTTTTTTTTTTGGCCATTGATTATTTTGTACATACAAAACCAGGAAGACTCATCGCTGGCAATCCTGCACTCACGTGATGCGTAACCCATGTTCTCCACTCCAGCTGTGTGCTCCTGCCTCCTCCCTCCCAGAATGGATCTGTGCTCATCCTGCACTGAGCAGGTACATGAACCTGAACTTGTGAGTATTTACTTCCATTTGGCCCTTTCAAAAATGGACATGGAACTGTCTGTGGTCCCACAAAAAAAAGCTCTTCTACTGAAAATAGCTCTGAACTTCTCAGGAGGTAATTTTTGCCTCTTATTTTACCTTTTTACTATTTGGGAATTCCCACCACCACCCCAAGGAGTCTAATTAATTTATACCTAAGCAATTAAGAGAGCCAAGCTTTTTGACTGAAAAGGATAATCTGTTTACTCTGACAGTCTCCCAAATGTCTCCCACCTGCAAGTTCTATGAAACAGGCAAATTAATGAAAACAGTCCTGCTTTCATTAACCATTCTTTGCAAGTCAGCAGGTCCTCACGCATAAACACATAAACTGCCTGTTCAGTGGATGACAACAGAATCTTTGACTTCTCTTAGCATCAATTAGCTGCTAGACACTTTTTGTAAGAAACTGTGTCAGTGACCACGGTACACAGAGAGTAAAATAAGCAGAAAAGGAGATTTCCCTTATTAACATTTGAAATTCTAAGCATAAAGCAACTGGAAATTCTAAAGGCAAACACAACAAAAAAGATACGATAATACAGCTTCAAGGAAACACCACACCTTAGCATAAGTCAAAATTACAGACACACAAAATGTTAACAAAAACTGTGATGGACTTCATTTAACTGTTGAAAATTGAGTAAAAAAGCAATGCCAATTGTACATGATACTTCATATGGTGGAAATAAGCGTATTTCAAGGGGCCATGAAATATATGTAAAAATATGCTACATCTCCGAAAAAAAATTATTTAACACGCTCAGGTCAAAAACCTACTTGTCATTACAGTTAATGCACAAAAATAATGAAAGGTGCATGTTTAAAAGACAAGCTCAGTATTACTGAGTCTATTTTCTTCATGTAATTGCTTCAGGTTTTTTTGTAACAGCTCTTCTGTTTCATTCATGTGGAAAAGAATGTGCCCAGTACTGCTGAACACAAAAATGCAGAAAAACATCAGTTCAGCTTCAAATACAGGTTTTCACTCCCTGGCTCTGGCTCTTCAGCATCCTTGTCATGCACTATTCTGATTTGATGATAGACTATGTCATCACATCAGGTATTGCAGGCTAATTTTTGTCTGATTACCACATTCTCTGCAAAAGGCAACTTTTATCTAGGTTGTCTAGCAAGAAGACGAAAACATGGACACAGAAATTTTGGTCATGTGAGTGTTTAGTCTGAAGTAACTGATATGTCAGAAAAAAATGGCCAAACAGGCCAAAAAAATACCAAATTGATTTTCAGAAGTAATACCCTATGGAAATAAATTTCAAGCATCCTGAAGAGAGAAGCAAACCCACTGAAATAGAGATTGCTACTGGATGCACAGCACAAAAATTAGCACTGCTACTTTCCCAAGATAACATACAATGTAAAAAAAACCAAAACAGCTCCCAACAAACAAAACCAGTTTTCTTTCACTAGCCTTTAGCAAATGACTCAAGAACTCTAACATTCTTACCTGAACATTACAAAAATTCCCAGATATTCCCTCAACTCAGTGTTGACAATAAACAGTTGCAAACTTTAGACAAAGTTAAATGCTGTTACACATATACAGGTAACAGCAAAAAAAAAAAACCCAAAAAACCAAACCAAATAAAAAAGCCAACAAACAAACAAAACAAAACAACCCCATAAAACAACAGCCCAAACAAAAAAACCCCAACAAATCCTAACAACAAACCTACTACTATCAGCATTTCTATTTTCCATTGCAAAGTAAGATGCTTTATTGTAGGCAGGAAGTAAAATGTTTCTTTTACTACCATATTTTAGGCCCAAAAAAGCTGATAGCTACTACTGGACCAGTTCTGAAAAAAATATTTTAAAGGCATGCTTTTGTGAAACCTGAAAGAAATATTTTAAAGACATGCTTTTGTGAAACCTGTAAGTTGAAAAGAGTACCAAGGATAACTTTATTGAGATTTGAGTTACATTGTAGCTAAGGTGAGAAAGCAAATTTTGTTGGCTGCTTGTCTTCAGAGTTTTGTTTTAATAGGAATGCCTTTTCAAAATTGTAACTTAATGAACACATCCAAATCCTCTGTCTAATAGTATCCTCCTGGATAGTATTATAACACTACCCCTTGGTTTTCCCTAATTTTATTTATTCCAATACTACAGTGTACAGAAAAAGAGGTAGATTTTGCAACCTGTAAGTATGATAAATTTAAAAAGAGCATCTGGAGACAAAGCGTGGGCACTTAATGTTGATACCATAATTCCATCACAGACTTGTGTTAGTAGATTGTGTGATTCTAACCTTAAAAATCCAATATAAGAAGATAAAATTTTGTTGATTGGAGCTGAATTTGCTAGGGCAGAGGATGTATAAGGCCTCAGTCAAGAGTGGTGTCATAGGATGCAGTATGAGGGTCCATGATCTTTCACTTATGAGCCTGCTGGAATAAGCATGATGCTCTAAAAAAATATTTGATAGAGTGATTTCCATGTAACAATAAGAACAATAGATGATGGAGATCTAGACTTCCAAGTCTATGTTAAGACCTTTGCATGAAACTGCTATTCAAGGTCTTGTTTAAACTGCTTATTAAGGTTTTTCAGCTATGTGATCCTCATCAGCCCATACATATATTTAAAATGAATAATACAAAGGTATGCATACAGTAATTACTTACATGAAGAGGTTTTTGTGACAGCAGACTGCTGTGAAAGAGAAACACTGAAAGATACTGGTGAATTAAATAGATTTAGGAGACAAAGTCACTGCAGTCAAAAGTGTGTAACTTGAATAGTGCTGCTCCCTCTCTTTCATCTCTACCATTAATTTGAGAGCTGGTGAAGAGGCTGAGAGGATGCTCTTCCCTGACCTTGATGTACCCTGATCACTGGGTACATCTTTGTTTCCCAAATGAAAATTTAACTGACACCTCAGTCCTACACACAAAGAGTTTTACACCAACTGATTCATGATGAGCAAAGGTATTTCTTCTGAGCACGAAGGACACACATGGTGGAAAAATGCAGGAAGCTATTCTTTCCTGCTGAGAATGGGGAAAGCACACCTTCCCTCCTGAGCTCAACAGGTTCTCTGGGTTATTATGAGAGCGCTGCCCTCCGTCAAACTTCCTTCCCATGGTGGGAGCAGTGCTACAAGGATGTAGAGGATCTCTGTGTTCCAAGCAGCAGATGAGGTTCCTTCTTTTAATGTATTTTATATGGGTGGACCTGGCTTGGCAAGGCCCACGGAAAGGGGAAACGGCTGTGGGAGCAGGAGACTAGCCCTGTTGCGGCAGAGACTAATGGCTCCAAAACCTGGGAATGGGTCCTGGCCTGTGGGCAGGTGTGGGTGAGACTCAGAGGAGGCCATTAAGGCTTATTAGTGCCCTTAGGGCCCTGACCACTGGTTACCCACTCAGAATAACATGACCTAATTTAATAAAGCCTATAGGAAGCTCTTATCAGTTCATTTGAATAAATCTAGAGTTGTAATTGCAGGGCTGCTCCAGGCACAGCAGAGGTCTCTGTAAACTGGAAGCACACTTCTCTCTAGATGCAGACAGCTGGGGATAATGAAGGACAGTGAATGACTCTGGCCATGGTCTGCTGTCTGATGCCCACTGCTGCTGCAACATCGGGTAGATACTTATTGTCATCAACTGTGCACCTGTTTTCACAGAACAGAACAAGAGATGAGGAAAGTGTATTTTTAAAGTGAACTTGAGAACTACTGCCAGTAGTTTTCTTTAAAATTCCTTTACTTGGGGCATTCTTGGCTATGTGTTTATTTCAAAGGCTGTAACTGTACCATATGAGATGTGTCCCCAGTTGAGTTGATCTGAAGCCTTTTTTCCTAGTTACTGGTACTGATTTGACAGACTTTCAAGGAGGATGCCAGGAGCCCTTGCAGAGCTAACATCAGCCTTTACTGTTCTCTTGCTACAAGTATGTTGGCCCTAAAAGCCATAGCTTCCACACATACTGCATGCCCAGCTAGTGAAACAAGACCTTATTGGGTGGATTTCCAATTTGGGAAGGTAGTTATGTGAAGTATTTCAAGTTTTCTCATATTTTTCATGCCACCAGAAATGCAAGGTCAAATACGGTGTAATTCAAGCTGTCTGATGTACAAACTGTGCCATACCAGATTCAGGCCCAGAAGAGAGCACATAAATTAAGCAGGACCTCATTGACTTCAAACGTGACTCTGAAAGCAAGCAAAGGATGAAGCTGTTGTGAAGCTGTGGGAAGATACCTCTTTATTGAACTGCTACTTATCTGGCAAGAATGCTACTGAAGTGTATACTTCATTTTCTTCTGTCCTTCATGGTGACAGACCAGTGATAAGACTGGCCTGAAATGACTGTAGCAGGACTTTCATTTTCTGAAGAGTGGTAATAACCAATATCCCTAAATGACACAAAAAATGTGATTAAGGGCATGTGGTAGGTTCTCTGCTATATTTGCAAGCACTGGCCAACATGAGATGTAGTGTAACAGCCTCAGTGGCCTTGGATTGAATCTGTCTTGCAATTCTCTTAGCGCTTTGAACCACTGTATGCACCATTGACCATCCTCCATGCGGTAATGAGGCCAAGGGACAGCGAGCATCCTGGAGAGTCTTGCCACTGGAATGAGCTCTGCTCATGTCTCAAACAGCATTCTGCCCACACACTCAGCCATGGAAACCCCGAGAGCACTGAGAAAGTGCCTGTTGACACTGCCAGACTCTGAAATGTGTCAGTGTTTTCATGGACCTGTTTCGAAGTGTAAATGACAATGCCAGTGTCTATGCAAAGATGTGTCTGTTTCCTTCCTGACTTGCTAAAATGGCATGAAGTTTTCCCCTCAGTCTCATATGGATGTTGGAATCAGACCACGCTGTATCCTTTTTCTGCTCTCCTGCACTCCCTATGATTACTTCTGAAACCCTGCATTTGTCTCTTCCTCTAATTCTTTTTTCCCAGCTGCATCCTTCATACTCTTTTCCCTCATCTTCTGTGTTTCAATTCTATGATGTCCCCGTGAACTACACAGAAGATATCTGGTCACTGCTTCAATCACACAAACCTTTCTAGGTCTTTCTGGAAGATAATTGTCCCGAGGTTCAAGATTAGCCACCCTAGCTCTATACTGCTCAGTGCCTGGCTTCTGCTACAGGTCTCAGCCTGAGATACATACTGAGATAACCGGAGGAGGATATTATATCTGAGGTGATAAGTGGAAGAGGTAGTGAAGGATCGTTATGCCATCGGACTTGTCTTTGTTATATGTGATTGCTCTCCATCTTTAGCACAAAAGGCCAATCTTTCCTATCATTTTCTGCCTTCACATCCTTTGAGTTCTTGAGTAGAGCTTGCTTATTTCATAGAAGAGATCTCCCAGGCTTAGCTGTCTTTCCTTTCTGCTGGGGAAAAGAACACACTGATCTGGCACAGCCTGGGCTTCATTATCACTGGTGGTCTGGACTATACTCGGAAAGCCAGTGAACTCCCAAGGAAAGTTGATTAGTGCAGGAGGGAAGAGTGATGACTGAGACCATTGCTCTTCTTAATTGATTTCTTGAAACTGAGAAGTTAGCTGCTGGAAAGTCTGAGTAAAAGGAAACAGAACCAAGGGGACAATCCACACAGAAATTAATCATGGAATCATGGAACGGTTTGGGTTGGAAGGACCTTAAAGATCATGGAATTCCAACCCCCCTGCCATGGGCAGGGACACCTTCCCCTAAATCAGATTGCTCTATTCTGAGGGAATACTTCCAGGGATTGGGCACTTACAACTTCTCTGGGCAACAGGAAGTCCTTAGATACGGCTAGAAGTTGAACAAAATACTAGACCAACTACTAGTCTAAAAAGTTGGCCCAGGATCCAGTCAATGACTTGCAGGAAAGGAACTCTGCTGAGCTGATATTTTCTGGGAGCACCAGGAGACAGATCCTCTCCTGAGGTGAATGACTGTTCTTGGTCCTCCAGACTGTCCTACGACTGACTAACATAGATTTGCACATTCAACGAGCCACTTAACACATCCACTGTAACAGATCTGTGGGGTTCCATACAATGAAAGGATCATATATGTTCAGGTTACATACTGAGCAGTTAAAGTAAGATGTTGTGGAGATGCTTTCACTTTTTTATGAGGAGGTGAGAGAACAGTCCTCAGCACAGTATAATAAAGTGAAGCAGAATTTCATAAAGAAGCATCTTGAGTACTTCAGAGACAGCTATTGAAAGAATAATTAAGAATAATTATTCTTAATGACTTACACATTATTTGTCACAACTAGGCCTAAAAAAACTACTACAATAATATTTATTTCTATCATTTCAATGCTAAATATTTAATACAGTAGAAATAAAGAATTATGAGACATTAGATACAGAGTTATGGTATTATGAACTATGAGGTCCTTAGAGCTGGGATGGACTGCCACATGCTTTACAAAATTTTGACTGGCACAAACACTTGAGGAATAAAAGAATTAGATTAATGATCAGTGGCATACTCCTTCAGGGACACAGAGGTGGATAGGGACAGATGACAATGGGAAGCTGGCATGCTTGTAGCATTTATAGAGAAAGGTTCTAGGGAGACAGTTTTTGTACGGGAAAAGAGAACAAAATTTTCAATATACACTCGCATAAAGGTATTCAAATAAAGTTGTGTTATTTTCCATTTGTCTGGGCATACATATACTGAGTGCATAGCTAGAATAGAGCAGGGCAGCTAGCCTTTCCTCTTTTCCAGGAAATTACTTGTTCTTTACAGTGACTACTATCTGTGAACAGAGGGCCAAAGCCCCTGTGCATGCCAAACTATTAATGAGGAGTTCAAATGTAAAATTTGTGTAACAGTAATGTGTCCAATTAGAGGGGACAACCAAGGAGTTGTCACCTTGTGTGATGCAGCTGGAGTTTTAGTCCATGTAAACCAGAAAATTCTACATTACAGCTGTGGGATAGGACTGCTTGGTATTATCATAGCCTACATAAATCTTACCAGTTATCACAGCCCAGTCCTCAGAGAACAAAAAACCTACTTCCTTTTCTCAACATATTCTTCTCTTGCCTAGAGAAAGTGAAGCCTAGACTGAAGCTAATCAGAAACCAGTGCCATTATTTGTGTTGGTTGGCCAGTCTCTGCAATTTGCATTATTCTTTCCTTTTTTTTCAAAGTCTTCTCAACCATCTGCTTGGCTGTTATCACCAGCCCAGTTTTGAAATAGATCTCTATTTTAATACCTTCAAGATTCTAATGAAATGGAAGTAATAAATACACTGGTATCAACCACATCACTCCTTTCAGGGATTTTTTCTAATGGTGAGATGAAACCTGCCTAATAAAAGGAAAAAGTTACAGGCAGAATACATGAATGTGCTTATAGTCCCAATCCTATAATGAGTAAATTCTGTCCTTGACTTCAGTATTCAGAGAGATACTGAATTTAGACAAGCTCAGTAAAAGAAGATGCTTGCAGGAGAAAAGCATAATGAAAGTTTACCAACAGCTAAATTAACCATTAACAACTGTCAATGCCTGTAGCTCCCTATGTTTTATCAATGTCTACAGCTGTGTGTAAGTACTGCTGAAAGCCGTATTTAAAGATTAGCCTGCTCTGTATGCACAGGATGAATTATCACCCAAAGTGATAATCAACAGTCCTAAAAAGGAAACTGTTTTCTTAGCTTTCTCCTTCCAGAGCTATGAAATACATTCTTTCATTTGAACTGGCAAGAATAGCTCCCTGGCTTCTTCTTTCTAGCTTCATTTCAAGGCCATCACTGCTTGAAAAAAAATCAGCAGTAATTAACATATCAGATTGTAAGTGAACCAACGCAGAGAAGATTTAGGATATAAAATGATAAAAATTAAATATGAATTAAAGCAGCTGTGAAAAAAGGTCTGTGGAATAAAATCTTAACATTGGTTACAAATAAGAACAATTATCCACAGAAAAGAAGCAGGAAATTATTACAGATTATCTAGAAAAAATTATTTACATTTCATTTAAAGGAATTTAATTTTATAAACTGGACAATCCACTTTAATTAAGTCTGCTGTCAAATACTTTTAATTTGGATTAATATAATTTGACAATCTGGGTACAGTAGTTAATCATTAAAAATTAGCCACATGACTGTGAACTTAATATAATTACTGAATTGTTTTTTATATATCAGAGAAATGAATGAAATATCCTGCAGACAAAGTTAAAAAATACCAAATCTGGAAACAAAAGTTTTCCATTTTAACTTGTTAAAGACTTAGCAGAGGATAGTTGACATTATACTCATGCCTAGAAAATATATTAACTGGGGAGTGAGTTTTTTGTCATGATCACTGCCAGATCCAGTAACCAAAATGTCAAATGATACTCGGTTGCCAGCCAAGGCAGCAGGAGGAGCAGGTGACAATGCCCTCTGCTTTCTCTGCCACTGGAATATCGCTATCCCAGATGAGACTTCATGGGGGCTGCAGGAGGAGGTGGGTGCTGTGCCCTTCACTGATGCCCTAGAAAACAGCAAAAATTTCCAGTGCCTTTCTAGCATCGGCAACTCATGGTGTGACACAAACACAGTTTTCCAACACAGTAGTCGGAACACTGTAATTTACACTTAGGCTCTGTGTACATCACAAAAGAAAGAGATGGATATATCACACAGGCATATGGAACCCAAGGAAACTGAGAGAAAAATCCATAAAAACAACAGTAATGATAATTGGAAAGTATAAGCAGGCAAAATATCTGTATGAAAAGAATCACCTAGGTAAAAAAGGTATCAGTAAGTATTTAATTTAACTATAGTAACTTCAGAGCTTCAATGTGAGCTAGACTTCGTGATAAAAGAGATAAAAAGGCAACACTATAAACAGATCATTTTAGCTTCTCTAAAAGATATCATAAGTATTCATCACTCATTATAAAATTAAACTGTCATATCTTGAAATGACTTGGAGAATTCAAAGTAGAAATATCTTAGTATTGAGCACTTTGCAAGTTTGACTTTCTTTGAAGTACATTTGAGTTTAATTAGAACAGACTCTTCAAAGAGCTCACCATCTGACTACCTATTGTGAAAAAAGGCCAAAAGGTAGCTTTTCACCACCACTTTATAAACTTCGTCTCCCAAATCCCTGGGACTTCCTGGTCACAATTCTAATCAGTAGAGTAAAATGTGGGAACAAAGTTGCTAAACATCCAGCAGCTATCTCACAAAAAGGGTAGACTTAAATTCTTAGCTGTTACTCGAGAGGAATTTTTGTCATTTTCCCTTGTTACTTCTTTCATTACAACCTAATTATTTCAAGATCATTTTGACTGCCTACAGAATCCTCCTTACTCATTGGTCACAGACAACCTCAAATAGCAGCATGCCATGACTTGTAAGTTTTATTAGTACTAATGAGATGTATGTAACTGAATTATTGTTAGTGTCTCACGGTCAGACCCCTGTGAAAATACGTTCTGAAAATGGTAACAAGAAGAAGGTGACATTCCAGTCTCCTGTCATATTTTTACATTCTACATTGAATTTACCAAATAAAACTCCATTGAACAATCTCTAGAATAAGATCAACATTCAGATAATAATAGTTTCTCAAAGTGACAAAACCAACATATTACCACACAGTAACTCAAAATCATCTTAACACAAGGTGAAACGGGAATAAATCCAGGCATGAAATCTTATATGAAAACACAGAGGTTCGTGTTTAAGAGAAACAAAGGTGCTGCAAGGAAACTACATCCTCGGTCCTGGTCTTCTTGTTGTTTTCCTGAACTTGTCAAGTAATGCTATACATATTTTGTTTTAAAATTTTAAAGATGTTCACTGTGCATCACATGAAGACTGGATGGTAATAAATAGTTGCTGGTATTTTATTTTTTTAAAAGGACCTACACTATGACTGTCAGTTTATTCTACTTTTTGTGATTTGTAGGGGACTCATGAAAGAAGAAAAAAACAGATTTTTGTCAAAATATTCTTTACTGTTAGCTTTTTTGGTGTTATTTCCAAATTATATAAGATAGCTCTGTCATCTTGCATCTATACAATGTTTCAGAAGAAAGCCTGGTAAAATTTTCCAAGCATCAAATGCTTCTGAATCTAAATCAAAGCTAAACAGATGCCATCAGAGTAAAGAAAATTTTAATTTTGCCCTTCAAAATATCCAGACCTGAAAATGCGGAACTGAACTAAGTATTCTACATTGCAGAATGTAGAATACTAAGAAACGTAGAATATATATACACAAGAATGTAGAAACTAAGTATTCTTTCGTTATGAAGTCATAACAAAAACATTCTACGATTTTATAAAAATTCCCTTATAGTACAGAAGTAGAGATTTCTAGTTATTTTTAGGTCTTGGGGGTTTTTTTACCTCGTCAGAACTAAAATATAAGTTATAGAAATATTCTTCCTTAATCAAAACAGCAAAAATGTGTATAAAATGTAGTCTCAGGTTAAATGAGCAGGGTCCTGGAAGTTCAGTTACATAAGAAAAATTGTAACAGACATACTTGCGTGTTAAGTATGCCTAAAATACAAGTAACAATGGCGCTCTCACTGTGCAAGACCTTGTAATGTAACTTCTTTTTCAAATCCTGCATGCTTTTTCATATCTGGAAAATAGATGCTATAGACCTTTTTTAAATTGTGAAATCTACGACTGTCAGGACTGAAAGAGGAGCGAGCAGTGGTAGCCATTTTCATGTTTTAGGTGAAAACCCGTAATGTTCAGAAATACTGCTTTTATCATATTTTAGCATTTTCTAATCTATTTTGACTCAAGTGACTGCTCTCCCAGCTGTGAAATCTATGCTGGCTAACACCCCTTCTGCCTCTCAATCCCATTAACATGTGCCCATATTGCAAACAGAAATTAAATATTAATTCCCTTTCATGTCACCCCTTTGGCATATCTCGCATACCTCTGCCCTCTCCCACAACGTTCTAACTGCCATAGCAGCATATCTCACAGTTTGGGAAACACTATCAAACTCCAACGCAGATTACAAGCAAAATAGTCTTCATTGCACAGCAAGCAAGCCTGACTTTAAAATAAATTCAAAGCACAGTATATATATATATATATATATATACACACACACATAGAGTTTCTTTTTACTCACAAGAGGTTCTGCCATGATGATGCGAATCTTGCGTTCAGCCAGAGTAGTAAAGTTAACAAACAAGCTCTTCAGGACATATTCGCCTGGTTTGCTGTCTGGGTCGATGCTGATGGGCAACATGGCTGGAGGTCCTTTTTCTCTCTGGGTACCAGAAACAGGTGGGACAGGTGGCTTGATATATCCGTTACCAACTGGAGAAGCTGAAATGTAGAAAAGACTCGTTTATTTTTGGGTAATTCAGCATGCTTTAACTTTCATGGAGCACCTCAACAGCCCACTACACTGTCAAAGCAAAACTGGAGACTAGCTGCTAATCAAAGAAATACACAACACATAAATAAAACTTCCATGGTATCATAGGTAAAATACACATTATCTAACTGGAAGAAGAAATCGAAGATGAAATCTTTTATATTAGAATTGAGTGGTGTTTACTATGCAGTGCATACTCAATCTTCTTTTTTTTACATGGTAAGACTTGCTGACACCTCGCTGTTTGAATAACATCCTCATTTCTTATCTTTTGCATGCAGGTCAGACCTGTAACTCAGTTGTCAAGTACCAAAAATTTATCCTTTATAGCTATTCAAATTGGCTTAGCCCAGTAAAAGACAGGAGTCTGGTCTTTTGACTGCAGAGAATTATAAAGGGTCTTATTCTCCTGTACTTTATTTCGAGGTCAGTCAAGAATGACTGAAAAAAAAATATACATGTTACCAGTATAAATCTTACATGAAGAGTCAGACATGGAATGTTTTATGTGGCCAAGAAATATTAATTATTTGTTAGCTTTCCTGAAAGTACCAAACCCTACAGTTCCATCTGGCACTTTTGAGATTACACCTGGTGCATTGTGTTCAGTTTTGTGCTCTCCCATACAAGAATGACATTGCTATTCCGAAGCAAGGCCAAGAGAGGACCATGAAGATGATCAGGGGCTTGCTAGATTAGTAAAGGCTGAGAGTGCTGGACTGATTCAACCTTGAGAAGAGAATCTTACCGCACTCTTTAGCCACCTAATAGAGTATAGCAAAGATGCCACGGAACTAGATTCTTTTTTGAGCACAGGATAACAGGACCAGAGGCAACAGACACTACTTTGAATGTGAGACATTTCAATTAGATAAATGGAAATTCCACAGTGAAGGGGTGATCAAACACGGATACATGTTGTCCAGAGATACAGCAGAAACTCCATTGTTGGAGACACTTGAAACTTGACCGGACAAGGTCCTGAGAAACATTCCCTAGCTGGTGAGCAAGCTGAGGTTGGATTAATCATCCACCAGGGATACCTTCCAATGGAAATTACCCTGCAATTGAATTCCACATAATGAGTATCAAGATATTGTATACTAGACTGAGCTTTATTTACTGTTTTTCTGTGAATGAAGGAAAAATAAATTGAAGCACTTCAAATGTTACCATTTTACACATGAAATTTCCAAACTAAAATCCTCAGGGCTCAGCTCTTACTGGCAATAAAAGTAATGTTTGGTCTTCAGGCAGGTACTGGAAGCACCGTCTCTCTGTTAGTTTTGCCAGAGACTTTAAAAGTAGCAAATTATGTAACACTGGCAAGACCAGCCATTATCCACTCCGAATGTAACACAAGTGTCGCAATGCCCACAAGCAGTACTGGTGATTGAGACAGAGATGGTTCAATGCAATGCAAACATGGAAATACTGTGAACTAAAACCATTACAGCACTTCCCCATAGCATTGCGCTCCAGAGCATTACATTATACGTCGCATCCAAGTCGCAAAGAAGGAAAGAGAGAAAGAAGAATGAACTACAATGATGGTTGCCTCACATCTAATACCTTTAGCCTTTTCCTTTGAGGAACAGAATTCCAACTCTTACTGAAATTAATTGTCAATTATTAGTGCCATATGAGTGTTTTAAGAAGAAATGAGATTTTTGACCTTTCCTATGTACTTTAAAACTTCATTGCTGAACAAAAATTTTAAAAAAATTAAAAGAAGAAACTTTATGGTTTGAGAGTATTTAAAATGTGGCAGAATCAGAACCCAAAATCACACACTGAAAAATAAGAAAGGATCCACAGGAGAAAAGAGAACATGTTTTCCATCAGAAAAATCAGTTTAGAAGTTCCTGTATGACTATAATAGAAGATAGAAACGCTTTTCTTCACGTAGCTATTATTCTGCAAGTGTAACACATCTATACTTTTCTTTGAAAATAACCCCTGACTGAAAAGGTACAGCATCACTCTTCAGCACAGCAGCAGCACTTCTCCCACTGTGACAGATGTTTCCTGCTAGATTTGTTTCCTGCAAAGTTTCACTTGATTTTTGAGGGCAAAAGCATTATCATGGAATCTTCCTGGCATTATGACTCTTTGCAAAAAACAAAGTGTATAAAACAGTCCTACATTTATATTACACAAAACTTGTTCTAAAATACACTGTTGTTCTCAATAATAATAATCTACTTCAAAGTACTGAAAAAAGAGCCACCAGTCTAAGTGCTACTGCTCTTCTGTCAACACCTAGGCTCTCTTAAAATTCAAACATGAAGACAGTGGGATGCAAAGGATCAGATGCAAATTTTTATGGACTATCAAATACACCAGGCAATGGAAATCTCTCCACAAATAGCTTTAGGACGGAGTCAGACAATATTTTTACAATGAGGAATATATTTGCCAAATGTGTGGTTTTGACTGGCTTACATCTACCCATGAAATCAGCCTGATCTCCAAATGCTCAGTCAGGAAAATTTTTTGGTGAAGCAGTGAAACCGATTTTCTTAAGGATTTGTGTCCTTTGTGCAGCGAGAAGCCCCGTCCTTCGCACCGCCGCCGCGCCGAGCTCCCCGCGCCGTTCCCAGCCAGGCTCCGTGCCCAGCGCTGTGCCCGGGCTGGCCGGGCGGGCGGGCGGCTCGCCAGCCGGGCCCTGCCAAGCACAACGCTGCCGGCCCGGGCCGCTCGCCGCTGGGGCCGGGAAGGAATCCGCGGCAATCCAATCAAACACTAACTTGCCTTCTGTTCCTCTGGCAGTTTTACCTTAAACCTGGCTACTAAGCTCGAAACATAGGGGGGATTCAAGGCAGGCAGGCAGGCACGCAGGCACGCAGGCGGTGTGTGAGATCAGGTACACATCACATCCTGGAGAAATTAAGTTTAAAAAACTTTAGCCATGCTACCTGGGAGCTGCCACCCTAATCTTCAACCACTGTGGCATTGAGCCAGGATTCTGTGACTGGAATTTAAATCCACATAGTCATTGTTAGTAGGAAGCCTTTTAACAATGATTCTGTTAGGTCTGTGATACAGGAGGATTTAATTTTTTTTTTCCAGACATCTACCTGAAAAATCACTTATTTGCACACTATAATAGAGAAATGCAATTATCTGTGAGATTTGCCAGTGCACCAAAATTTTTTATTCTAGCTCTTCTTAGAAATATAGAACTGTACAGCCTTTCCACAAATACAGAAAAAGCATATCCTGGGGGTTAACATCTATCATTACTACAGCAATTATAGCAGTTAGAGAAACGACTGACATATGACACTGATTTAGTTCAATTTTTTAAAAGACCATTTTGTAGCTGTTAACTCCACTTAAGCATCTTTAGCGTGAAAGCTAACATTGCCAACACTCTGAGGGTCTGGAGTTGATCATGAGTTGGTCATGAACTATTATATTCAGGTTTGGCTTTCTAAGGCATCTTTTCAGCTCCATTATCTCCAGCATTTGCACATGCTTGATATTTGCATTGCAAAAATCTGGCCCAGTGACAAGACTATCACTGACATCTATACTGATAACGTGTAACAGAATATAGCTCTTATGCCTCGACCAAGAGCCCTATAAAACTCAGTAAAAAAAAAAGTTGCCTCTGAGACATAAAACTGGAAATCAAGGACTCAAAATTTAGGAAATAGCTGCATTAAAGTCATCCCTGGTTGGTCCCTTTATGTTGACACATTATAATGTGAGCCTTAGAAGTAGCAATAAAAAAGATGTGCTCAGTTTTGCCATCTACACCAGTGAAACACTGCCCAAATTAAATAAAAGGCATAATTTTAACATGAGAAATCACCATGTATAGTTTGTATGGGTTCATGCAGAAGATATCTGGAGGGAGGTGGGTGGAAGAAAGGAGTTATACTCAATTTGAGATACTGATTTCCTTAACAAATTTAGTTTTTACTGCCTGCTTTTGAAATAATAAATGTTATACAAAGAGAAGTACCAGAACAGACCACAGAAGCATTTAGTCTGAATGTCTACATATTGTAGGGCACTGGTCACCACACAAATACTGCATTGAGCTAAACACTTTACCTAGAGAAAAACAGCTCATTCCCAAGGAGAATGAATGGTGATGCACATGGAGGAGACCATGGTAACCCTGATGCCCAAGGACTGTGTAAGAGCAGAGAATCTACAGATCAAGTTTAGAAAATTGTACACATATTTAAAGCTCCTATCCTACGAAAATCTGTAACAAAGTTTAACTGTACTTGATCAACTATAAAATGTCTGTACCATTTGGGGGTGTAATTCTGTCTGAAGCACATTTTCTTGTTTCCAACACAGACCCTGATTTTTCTACTAAATGTGCAATAAGCTGCATTCCAAATTATACTCTTACCCTACAGAGTATTTTCATTTAGTGCAGGCTATAACCATATTATTTTCTAAATGTTATGTATTTTTTAAAAATGAAAGACAAGGAATAAATACGGAAGTATCACGGAAATAACCCACATGGTTGTCCTCACAACCATACATATTGCCACAGAAAGGCCTCCTGACATAAAATCACTGCTAGATTTTTCCATGTATTGATCATTTCCCTGATCAGAAAAAGAGTTGTAAAAAGCACAGTAGTTTTAGTGCAACACACGGTCAAAAGCTGATACTGGGGACGAGTACCAAATTAAATTATCATAAGAGAGCTCCTGCTATGGTCTGCACTACAGGCATTTTTCTTAAAGCTGTAAGAGGAATCAAAACAACTGAATGATCATAATGCACAAGCCAAGAATCTGTGCTACACTGGATATAACTCCAGCCATAAAGAGTTACTGACTTTTCAGTATCTTTAAGCAGAAAAAACAGAGGTTGCATTTTTTTTAGTAAACTGTGTCAAATTTACACTTCAGCAACAATGAACGAACTAATAAGAAAAACACAAACATCTATCTGCAGTATTTTCATACCTACCGAGACCCTTTATAAAGCCGATCACGCTGGATTTTCTCCAACATGCTACTGTAATATCCATGAGCCTGTGAATACCTGAAATGTTCCACTCCTTCAGTTAGAAAAGTTAGAATCCTTTTCTAACTAAAACTGAAAAATAAATTAGTTGTTTCATAATCCTGTTTCACACTTCCTCACTGCTTGTGAGGAAGACATTTCCTTCAGTTTCTTGGTATTGCTTTCCAACAGACAAATGCTGGAAGACCTGCAATGTGTGAGCTAGAGCAGGCCTGCGGATCAGCTCAGCCTTTCCATAACCAAAGGGGTAATTTTTAGCTTCAGCATATGATGATGACCACTCACAGAGTGGCTGCATGTCTATATTTATCCAGAAGTACATACTATGCTGACAGATTAGTGAAACTACTTCAGGCACTCCAAGAACATGAGACAGGATAATGGAGTTCGACACAAACAAACCACACATATCAAACACACGTATAATCATACAATCCAAGCTGAAAGCAATTTGTATAGAAATGCAAAGCACAGTGACAACACAGGATGGGTTTTGTTTTGTAACTAAAGTCTTCTGGCCAAAAGTACATACAGTCTAAATTCCTTTCGATAAAACCAACCCAGTATCTCTTCTTTTCCCGTGCCAAGAATCAGGGAGAAACCACATATCCTTAAGAATAACTGTACATCTGCTGCAATAACTCTTGAGAAAATTTGCTTTGTTTTAAAAAAAAATTATAATATTAAAAAGAAAATTAAAAAGACATTATTAAATAAAGCATGAAAAATGTAATTTACAAGGATATGGTTAATGTGCCACAAAAGGTTGCTTTTTCACCTTTTGAAGGAGAACATTCCCAATTAATTCAAGCTTGATAGACAGAGAATAAAAAAAGGGAACTTTTGCTGAAAGAAACATACTAAAGGTCTAGCAGATCCATTTTTATCTTGGTGAAATAAACTGTACGATTCCCAAGAAAAATGTTATTCCAGCATATTAGTAAGATGCATTAATAGCACTATTTTAATATAAGCATTATTTTCATAATTAATTTTCATGTTTCAAGAAAAAATAACAATAAAGGTATAGAGTTAACCAATAAAACATAGTACTAATGACTTGAAATCTCTATGATAGAAAATAAACTTATTTAAAGTACAGGACTTTACAACAAGCAATCAATGCTACTAATGCCTGCTCTTTTTTGTGTTTCTGACCCTTTCTTAGGAAGACTTACAGTCAAAAATGAAAGACCAGTAAGAAATCAGTGGACACCAAGTCCCACATCCAGACTATTTGAAAAGCAAAAGTGTAAATTATGGTGGTACTGGTGTTGGCCTTACTCTTCATAGGGAATGAACTTAATGTAATGTAAATGTTTGCCCACATGTTCTGTTTACTGCTTATTTTCCATTGATTATTAGAAGAGTTGACAGATCGGGAAGTAAATATACCCTTTTCAAGATACTTCTGACCTGTTCTACAACTGCCTGAAAGAAGGTCACAGCCAGGTGGAGGTCAGCCTCTTCTCCCACACAACCAGCAACAGGACAAGAGGACACAGCTCAAGCTGCTCCAGGAGAGGTTCAGGTTGGATATCAGGAGAAATTTCTTCAAAGAAAGGGTTGTTAAACATTGGGATGGGCTGCCCAGGGAGGTGGTGGAGTCACTGTCCCTGGAGGTGTTTAAGGAAAGACAGGAAATGGCACTCAGTGCCATGGTCTGGTTGACAAGGTGGTGATCGGTCACAGATTGGACTTGATGACCTAAGAGGTCCAAACTAAATGATCCTGGGATTCTGTGACTCTGTTCTCAACTGCATGCTTACATAAATATAGCAAACTAATTATTAAAATGAATGTAAGAAAACGCGATTGTATGGCCTGTAGTGATTTCTGAGGTCCATAAAAGCTGCTGTACAAATCTACCATAAGCAACAGCTCTGCAGACAGTTTCCTTCTCTGGTACTGGAAATGAGTTACACTTCCAGCTGTAGTAAGGCTGGCCTGCACTGGCCCAGGCATGGAGAGATGTGTAATAACCCTTTGCATATACATGTCCCAGGCAGCGAGTATCAACTGTGGAGCTCTGAAACTACACTTACTGGAACATACTGCTTCAAAGCTTCCTCTATTTTAATAAAAAATGTAAAATAAGCAGTAAAAAACACATAGGCAAATGTTCGTATTACATGAAATTGATTCCCTGTGAAGGATCATTTCCCTCAAGGTAAGGGAATTCTTTTCAGTGAAAAATTCCATCACTGGCAGCTGTATGTAGACACAGACATTAGGTACAGGCACATACAGATAGTAAGAATATACAAGAAAGTCTATATGAAAAAAATCTCAAACATATTTTCCCTCTTAGTAGAACAAGGTTGTCTCCAAAAATTGGAAATCTCAGCAAACATGTATTCTAAAACTCCAGACTCTGAAGTCTATCTAAAACTGTTCAGGCAACTATTGGAGAAGACAATCAGTCATTTTGTGCAGCTGTCTTGACACAAGAACATGACATAAAACTATCCCAACTCATGCTGACTTTCAAAAGCCTATTTAATGCAAATACAGGATTCTTCAGGAAGAGTTTCCTGGGTTGACCAATTAGATAGATAGTCTGCAGTGCAACAAAGAAAAAATCCAAACAACTACATGCAAAACAAAAGTCTGGAAATCCCTGTGCCAGAGGAAATACTATCTAGTCTAGAAGATAAAATAGAGAAGAGACAGTGAGGTCAGTGGGGAAAAGTACAAAAGAAGTTCAAGATTCTGGAGCAAAACAGCTCATTCGGAAAACAAGTCTAAAGGGAATAGATTTGGGAGAATATCCAATAAAGTCTTGAGATGACCTCAGCTCTCCAAAATGGATATCCTCAAATACTCGATTATGCTGAAACTATAAGGGAGAAAAGGCTGATTTATACATTTCAGGTTCCTTAATTTCTTTAAAGAGACATGCCCCAGGAGAGTAATTTGTGTAAACCGGCATGGGGAAGAGAAAGGAAGACGATATCTTCCATGATAAAGGCACTCCAGGACTTGGTTACCAATTTACCCAAGATAAGACCAACATTTAAAATTATTTCTGTCTGAGTATGTAGTGAAAAAATGCTGTTGCCAGGTTTAGATATACTTATTCCACTCTTTTCACAGTACTTGTGGAGCTACAAAAGACAGTTCCAAATCCTGTAGACTTGGAAACTTCCTATTCCTTTTAGCATAATAGGAAAATACAAATTTCATGTGAACTCAAGGAAAAGCAAAGACAGAAAACAGGAGACAAATTAATTAGTGCATCCACTAAGAAGTGGCAGGATTGCCAAAAAAGTGTAAGCTTTGGCCAACCCAACTACTCTACCCAAGGAAAAGGAGGCGTGAACGTTGTGTGTGTGTGCATGTGCACATGCTTGCCATTCAATTTATTTTCGGTATCTTATACAAACACATGCCTAAAACAGACCATATGAGTCTGAAACTGAACTAGATCAAATGTTCAGTGAGACTGAACATTTTGGGACATAAGGCTAACTCCTTATAGCAAACTCATTCAGCCCTCCCCTGAATCCAAGGGTGGACAATGATTTGCAGAATAGAGCCTAAGAATATGGCCCAGATGTGGTAATTTTTTAACAATCAGATCCAATCCTCTGCAGGATAGAAACAAAATGCAGCATCCATGAAAATAAATATATGGGCACTCAGTAGGCCTTATGGATGCTAAAATATCACTTGTGGGGAATGCTCTTCTCTGCACATCTACAAAGAGTTCATATGCTCTTTCCACTCAGAGATGCTTATGAAGCTGCCATCTTCTGCGATGGACCCCACCAGAAAATAATCAGTTTAATTGAGGTATCTTTGCCCAAACTCAGGGAAACATTAGTCCTTACATTACTGTAACATAGAGATAGGTCTTATTGGATGTGGTGAAGTGCCTGTTAGCTTTGAAGCCAAAGGATCTTGTTCAACCTAGAACCTTGGAAAGGCTAAAACTGTTGGTTTGGCTTTATTAGCCACTAGTAACCTTCTGGCCCTCACATCCCAGCTGCTGGCAGGTAAATGTTAAGCTTTGTAATCCTCAGACCAGCACTGCAATTCTCTGCAAGACAGCAGTAATTGATGTGAGAGCCTGTAGAGGAAAGCAGTGAGTGGAACACATTTTCTCCCCTTGCATATGCAAAGGATTCAAGAACGATGACTGCCAAAACAAATAAACAAACAGGAAATCCTGTCATATGTGTCCATTGACTTTTTAAAGGCCTTTTCACTGACTTGGCTAAGCTCCTAGTAACTATGATTCTGTAAGATGCAGCCTTTCCCTCTCTCTTTCTCCTAAGTGGCAGGGCAGGGGTTGAGCAGCTTAACAGTGCTCCCTAGGTTCTTATCTCAGATCCTTGCAAGACATGTGAGGCAGGAAAGCAATTCTCCTTCCCTCCCGTTCTCTTTGCTCACCATTTATTTTTCTGCTTCTTTTTCTCTAAAACATTATTTTCTTGTTTACATATACCATGTGCTGAAGATATGTGCTGAAGATATGCGGGAATACAGGCATGTAACATAAAGATTTTTAACTGTACCAGTTCTAGAATTTGCTTGGTTTATTATGAGATTAAAGACTGAAAAAGCTAAATGACATGGAAAATCTTGTGGAAAATCTAAAATAATTTTCACATTTGAGTGTTTTATTTAGGGGTAACTTCTCACTAAAGGAAGCATCTTTGTTGCTTCTGATGGGATCCAAATCAAACAAAAATACTTCTCAGTTCCTGTGTTTTATATGGTAATGACACGCTGCCTCTTTGAAGGCTGACTTGAGATTAACAATATACTTTCAAAAGATTTCAAAAATCTTGGTATCTTTTCTACATAACTTCAAAAGGTTGTTTTTTACGTTTTCCAGTTATTCCAAAATAAAAACTCCAAAGAAGGGTGAAAAGATATTTTCAGATGAGTAATTGTTGGGGTTTTTTTTAAACAAAAATTAAAACAGAGACAAGGTTTATTTCTGAAGCTACACCAGAATTTCTTTGGGCTCAAATAGAGCTTAAAAGCCATTTTATTTTAAATAAAGACATTCATACTCTTCTTTTACACTTTTTTCAGGTACTAGGGCAAAAAGGCTAAGCTCCACTTTGGTTTTGTTGGAGCAGAAAATAGCTTCCTATAAGAATTTTAGACAGACATTTTGTTGCATTTGCTTTCCTTTTCAGAGACAGGGAGATGAAGACACTGCTGTAATTTTGTGGTTGATGGGTGTTAGCAGAAGAATTATTTTTAGGGAACTTGGAAAAGGGCCTAGGAAGTACAAGGCTTAAAGAGCCCAAAAGAGAAGGAATAGTTACTTCCAGAAGAGGGACTGACCAGCAAGCAGGGAGGATGTGACCTATATCTTCCTTCACTTGTGTGCTGATTTTGGTCGGGGTAGAGTCAATTTTCTCCACAGTAGCTGGTATGGGGCTGTGTTTTGGATTTGTGCTGGAAACAGCATTGATAATACAGGGATTTTTCAGTTACTGCTGAACAGGGCTTACACAGAGCCAAAGGCCTTCGCTGCTTCTCACCCTGCCAGCGCTGGGCTGGGGGTGCACATGGAGTTGGGAGGGGACAGAGCTGGGACAGCTGACCCCAGCTGACCAAAGGGATGTCCCAGACCATGTGGTGTCATGCTCAGCATACAGAGCTGGGGGAAGGAGGAGGAAGAGGGGTCATTCAGAGTTACAGTGTCTGTCTTTCCAAGTTACTGTAAGGCGTAATGGAGAGCTGGCTTTCCTGGGGATGGCTGAACACCTGCCTGCCATGGGAGCGAGCCAGTGGCCTTGTGGTGCTTAGCTGCCAGCTGGGTTTAAACCATGACATCTATACATTTTCTCCTCGAGACAATATACTTTTCCTTTTCTACTTAAATGTTTTGCAATACAACTGTAAGTCTGTGTAAGATGGAATTTTGAAAATATATTTAAATTGTTTATTTTTTACCAGCGAGAGACATTAAATGCTTGTCCCATTCCAATTTCAATAGCTACCTCAGATGTTAGAACTGGAACCGTCCCTGAATTTTTGCTGTCTGTTTGTTCACACTTGCTCTTCCAAACTCCTGACATGTTGGATCATGCTGTTAAAAACTCCTGTCTTTCACTGGAATGGAAACAGCATATCGCTTGTGGATGACGTGTCTTCTGTGCGTGTACACGTGTATGAAAACCTGAGTGTGTTGTGATGCACTCGTGCAAACAAGCAGCACTTTATTACTGATGTACAAAAAGAAACAGCTTCTAGCTCTAGTGACATAACACTGTTCAACATCTAAGAGTTGGTTTCCTAGAGCTTTGCTCATTTCATGCCAGAATAAAGATGCCTTGTCTAGTTATGTTTCAAAGTGTAGTACTACTAAGGAAAATCTTTAAAACTGTACTTGCTTTCTTGACCCCATCTTCTAGTGCACCTGATCTACTCTATGGGTGCCTTTTAGGGAAAGTTACAAATTTAGCCACCTACAGACCAAGTATCAAACTTAATCTAGCCATCCAGGCTCTGGGTAAATTGAGACCGACATTTCTAGGTGATCCATCAAACCCTTCTTAGATTCTTATCTTAAAACAGAATAAATCACTTTCTAGAGGTGCCTATCACTCATTCAGTGATTACTGAAAGAGAACTGACAACAAAGATATACATCCCGAAGTTATTAGTGATGACTCTCACAAATCTGTAGACTCTTCAAGAGCACCTTGTATGGATTAAACCCCACTGTGGTGCATTTTAGCTGCTGCTGGCTAGAATTCCTGCCCTTTCTTGTGTGGGTGGAAAATGACACAACACCAGCAGTAAACCAGGCCACAGGCTGGATCTGTGGACTGGCAAGTTAAACCTTCGCAAACCAAGAAGGCTTTCACAAAATTTTGTGAAGCCTTCTGTGATGCCACCACAGGAGGGATTTCTGTGAATAAAGACTAACACGGGATATACATCAATTCATGTTTCCCTCTACAGTGGAGCACACAAAGTAACATCTATAGAAAGAAAAATGAAAGAAAAAATTTTGCAGCCAAAATCTGGATTAATATTTATCAATCCCCTACTCTATGTCTGACTGAACCACTGCCATTACTTAATACTGGCTGCAGCAGAACACTCACAACATTGTCTGTCTTCCATATTAAACACTATTTGGCCTCTTTGCTTACAGCTGCCTTTTATTAGCCACAGATCATTATGATGCCATAGCATCTAATAACGCTTTATTACATTACATTAACAATTCTTTGAAAGTGGGTTCGTTTGCTCCTTAGCCACAAACCTAAATGCAAATGCAAATGCAAATGCAAATACAAATGCAAATGTTTGCTGCTTTGGTAGACTGCAACTTCAGGACATAAATACTTTTCGTGGTGACTGAAATACAAGATAATTTCTTTACCATCCACATGAGCTCAGTGAAGGTTTCTGAAAATTTGCTTCGAGTGCAGCTGCCCACTGAAAAACTTTCACTTGAACAGATAAGCGGAGTACATGGAATTTAGCTGCTGTCCAAGGGACCTTCTGCATGACCAGTCAGTTGCAAATACCAAATACAACATGGACAGGACATTGCTCTCATGCTGGTCAGTGGGCCATGACAGAAAACTTCTTCCATGTATTGAAATGTCTAAATGTTTTGGAATGCCAGAAATATGTTATTAAATTTGGAGAGGAACAAGCACCTACAGAGATGAACTCTGTGTAATTTAATTACGAAAATAAAGAATAAATCCTAGAGTTCACACTGAATTTTTCAAATAAACAGCTTAAACCCTGCTAAAATAGAGTAATTCATTAGAAAAACCAAAGAGCCTAATCAAATCTTAAAATAATAAAAAGATACTTTTTATAGTATATTCGAAGGGAAATTCAGTATTCCTGAGGGCTGCAACAAAACTAATGTTGTATCAGATTTTCTCAAGTGTCAGCAATGGCAATCCAGGCAACCACAGCACAGCTGGCCTCATACTCATCCTGGAGTGGCTGCATTTGACTAATAATGAACCAAAGTATGATAATACAATGCCATAATCATAGCTTTATGGAAAGTAAATTTTATTAAATTAACTAGATCTTTTTATGAGATTATAAATTTGGTTAACAAGGCTGAAAGTGTAGTCTTACATTTTTGCTTGGCAGTTGGATTGGTATTTTTCCAAACTCTAAAATCAACGTTCACAACAAATACAGATTAAAAGATAGGTAACATCTATGGATTAAGGAAGAAACACACTGTAATGAATGCACTTCTAGTAGAGGTACAGAGAGCAGTTCTTGGTTCTATACTATTTATCCTTACTGTTAATGACATAAAAACTTTTCTAGAAAGTTTACAGGCAAAAAATTAAGAAATTAAGAGTGACAGAAAAAATAGCAAAAAAAGGTCCTTCTACTCTGTTTGAATAGCATTTGAAACTCAAATACAAGCAAATAATACATGAGATATTAATTCTAACCTATGGAGGATTGCATAGCCAGAAACAAGGCTGCACAAACAGAATAAGGCTTTCTCTTCCTGGGAAACACTGATGATGAAAAAAGGCCTGAGACCAGGATGACTAATGTGTTGAAAACAGGCTGCTATTCTTGTGACCTGAAGAGCTATGGAGAGCCTTTTCAAGCAGTATGAAAAAAAGCAAAAGCAGGAAAGCTCTACTGCTTCACTGTCAGTGGCTCTCCAACCACTGCTGGATGCTCACTCCTGTTCTGGTGTCTGCAGCTTGAGAAAAGATGCTGGTGAACTAGAGGACATTTGGGAATGGCAACTATAACTCATGACTGCAAAAGTTGCCTTTAAATTCGATTTAGTTTGACCATGAGAAAGTTACGCAGTCATATCCTCTAACTGCAGGAATTTGCACTTATTGTTCCTAAAATGGCACCTATTTGCAAAACATATTTCATGGAGCCTCTTACCCCCAAACACCTTTTGTAGACAACACAAGCACTCACGCACGTCCAAGGTGTGATTCATTACAATAAACGTGTCTAAAGCAGCTCATCTGAACTGTACCTCTGCACCTCTTCACTGGCTATCAGGAAAACCAGGCTTGATTGTGTAAGATGTAAAATATAAACACTAAGGATGCCTGAAAGTTAGGTGAGATGACTTCCATGCCCATTAAGCATGAATATCAGGAATAGAAATTTGCTAAGAGACAGCTTTTTGTTCAATAACATCCAATGTCTGGAATTTTAGACTAGACAAATGCATTAAAGAAGTTAAAACACAAAGAGAGGAAAATTAACTGCCAGAATGCTATTAACTCTGGTGCTGATTCTTCCATTACTGGAAATTTTAAATTAAGATTTTTTTTAAGATGTGCTTTGTCTCAAACAGAAATTAATTCAGAGAAGCCATAAAAAAGCCTGTTCTATGAGGAGCACAGATTGGATGACACAATGTTTTTTCTGGTTGTATAATTTATGACTTCTTGAATATACTAGTAGAAAACACAGTTCTGAGAACAATCTCTCATTGGTAAAACTAGGATACAGATGTTGCAAGAAGGATTCGTCTTTTCTAATCTTGATAATATCAAGAAGCAGAAGTCTGAATTCCTATCGGTACTTGATTTCTCTTTGTACATCCAGGTACAAATATATATTGTATGATCAGAGTATCTTTGTGATACATGTAATGTTTTTCTGCTCTGATGGTTTGATTGTTGAACATGCTTTGCCAAAACAGAGACTGATTTTAAGGGGTTTTTTTGTAGAAAATACTTCAAGAGAACATAAAAGTGAAGGCAACTTAATGGGATGATTCGGTTTTCAAGTTTTAAAGGAAGAGTACACTGCCTGAATAATTTATAAATATGCTTGATAAGTAAAAGTGATAACCATACACACCGGTGGTTTGCCTTAAGAGAATGCTTATGTAGAAAAGTGAAGCTCTCTGAAAGTGCAGTGATGTGCTCCAGGAAAGTCACCTTCCACTGTCTGAGTGTTTGAGGAGCAGAGAAGAACCACGGCTGAAATGCTTATTTAAAGTTATGTTCACTTGCACATGAAGGCAGACTGTCCTGAGAATCTGGAAAAGGCTATAGTGCATGTTACAGATCACCAACAAATGCCTGGTCATCTGCTACAGAGTTAAGCTGAATAAATACAAAGATCCAAGGCTTTCTTGTACAGTAGCACAGTCTGAAATAAAATGGCTTAAGAAAATAGTATATTAAGAAAGGATGTGGTAATGCCATAAGTATAACAGAATTTTGTATTCTAATTATTTGACATAATTCTTTTCATTCTTTCCTTGTGGCACCTAAGAAATTCACCAAATCCAGTCAATTGTCCTGCCTCCTCCCCAAAGGGAACTTTGTAACAAAGTTGTGGCTCCAAAAGGGGCAGGAGAGCTCAGAAGAAAAACACGTATTTCTAGCATTAAGCAAATAGGCCAGAATTGTTCTGTTAGAAATCCCCGATTCTCACTGCAGAAAGACATTAAAACCAGAAGAATACTGACCTAAAAAATGCACAAATGGTTTTGGTAATAGGTATGTAGTCAGAGAATTCAAAGCGAAGAGTGCAGGCAATTTTGCCAACACTGTTCCATAAACTGTGATCTTACAATAAATTCCATTAGTTACAAGCATCAGATGTTGTTATGGGACATCACTTCGCATCAAAAACAATGACAAGCTATATTAGCATAATGGGTTATTATTCCCAGATCCATGTGATCAGTACTCCATGGCAACCCAATGATAATGAACGCCTTTGTCAGTAAGAAAGCATGCACAAAACTATACGAAGCATGAACCTCATGCACCTGAAATGGTACATGAGGCTGTTAACATATTAAGAATTTAAACACCAGCACTAACACTTCTCTCTGTGTATACACAGAAACTTTCCCCATGCTGTCAGCCAACCATCGCCTTTGTGGGGATGTGGCATTTCCAGGACACTTTTGCTCGGGGCTCATCGATTGGGAAGTTGAGTGCTTAAAATCAGCCTGTGGAACAGAAACCATAAAAAATGACCCAAATGATAAATCACTTGGGTAAATCTGGGTAAAATTTGCTGGTGAATTTACTGGGTAAAGCAGCATCTCAGAACAGGACCCACAACAGCCAATACCGCCTTAGATACATCCCCACAGTGACCTCACGTTGGGCCACTTCAAATGTTCAAAGCAGAAGAGAGAAGCAGCTCCTCTGCTTTTCAGTTTGGCTGTAACTGCTTTTTACATAACAGCTTAGTGGCTAAAAAACTCATCCAGAACGTGGTAGTTTGGGGTTAAATGCTTAATTAAACTGCAAGGTTTTGAAACCCCATCTCCAACCTTAAAAAAAACTTCATCTGGAATAACTAATACAGTAATTTTAAAATAAAGTCTATGTGTTGGTTTTTTTTAGTGAAATCAATCTAATTCCAATTCCACTGATGTAAACAGTTAAATACTCTCCAGTTTTCCATGAAAAAGCCTTAGGACAATATTCAGCTTTATGAAAATGCTGTTCAGTATATCTTACTTAAACTATCAATGCAGATACTTATTAGATTTTTGGGACACTGTGATGATTCTTCTACAGTTTATGGAAAATCATAGCTATCATTTGAATCCAAAATGCATATGATTGCATGATTCAAAACAGAAAAAAGAGATTGAAAAAGACTGTCATTGATCACACTGATCACTTGTGCTTAATGAAGTTCAGTGTTCACTGGTCACTTGTGTTTAAGTTTAATGACTGAAGATCATTTTCTGTATTAATTAGAAAGACATAATTTGTTATTTATATTTACACACACACACACACACAGGTATAACAATAATGTAGAGATTTGAACCTTGCAGCCAAATGTTTCAAACTCTGCTCCTTATAAAGCAGGTAAACATATCCAACCTAATAAATGTAAACAATATGAACTTGAAATGTCTTTTCTGGATTTAATATTACAAGACTGAGGATTTTGTATCAAAGTCATGCCCCAAGGATATCATCACAGTACAAATGTAATCTTTAAAATGCATGACATCTCAGTCAGACAGGCTTTAGGAAAATTTACCAATAAGGTTAAAATTTGTTAAATAAGTGTGCTAGCTGCACAAGAGGTTCTGAAAAGCATTATACATCTCTTTGTACTTAATTGAGAAAAATGCTTGATTAAAATCACTGGTAGCAAGTTTGAAAAAACTATCTCATTACCTTGCAGGGATAGATTCCCTTATGCAAAGAGAAAATTATCGCAGAAATTAGTAACAGACTTTATGGTGATCTAGAAACAATGGTATTAATATTAGGCAGATAGTCCTTCTAAGTATCTATTAATACCAAAGCACATGATAAATTTAAATAAATATCTAACTTGCCAGCAGTGTGATGCTTCCATTTTGCTCCTTGAAGGACTACTGCTTGTCCTCAAACAAATGAAAAACCCTTACTTGTAAATGCCATTCTCAGAGCTCCACTGTAGCAGTCAGTCCCCTGGAATTCCCACTTTGGGCAAAATAGAGCTGGGAATTGGCCCAGGAGCAGCTATGCATATACATGGACCTTCTGTCACTGCAGCTGCAGTGAGAAATCCTGTTTCTCCCCTTCCAGTGAAGAGCTGGCCCTTACAGTGCAGTTGAGGCATGTAGCCAGTCTTGTTTTTTTCATGTTTTAAAAATAAATTCTATCTTGAAAGACTTTTACAGATGCACATGGTAAACAAATTTCCAGATTTTTACTCTAAATAATCCCTTATTTCATTTCATTGTTTTTCTTTTTTCATTGCTTATACACATTGACTTAAATGTCACAACATGCTATTTTCCTTCTTTCAAATCCCTGGTGAGGAGATAAAGTAAAGCCTAGAGTCCATCCCTGCAGTACACAACTGTTTAGCTCAATCTAATGTGATAAGAAACCATCCACAAGGATACTTTAATATTTACAGTGCCTCATGCCAGTTTTTAATGCATTGCTCATAAAACTATTACCTTTAAATGTATGCTGAGTGACACTCAAATACTCCCTAATACCCAAATACATGGTTTGTTTCTTCATTCAGCTGAGAACTCTGTAAAAAGTGCTCAGATCTGTCTGACACCCTCTCCTGGGAGGTGCTACTACAGACTAGTTTTTATTATTAGCTTAGACACTACCTCCTGCATTGGAGGAGAAGTCCATTAGGAAGTTACCTGCTACTGCATTACAAGTAAAAATAAATAGAATAATAATCTGAAAGGACATTTCTTTGTACATCCATGTGCTTTCCACTGTGCTGCATTACCTCATTGGACTCAGGCTTTCAGAAGTGAGGTAATATAGAGGATGTATGATTAATCTGATGCCAAACGAACCAACTGTTGACCCAGTTACCTTAACAGCATGCACAAGTCACTTGCTGTTCTCCTCACCTGATAACATTTAACACTTCCTGTCCACCCAAACACTGAGGCAAAGGAAGGCACACCCTGTGCTGGAAGGATGTGCTATAAAGCAAGGATGTAGGATGGAAATCAGGTCTCCTGCACTGCATTCTGCTCTTGGGAGGGGATTTCTCTGTCTCTCACCTCCCCCATCTCCCCAGCTGCTCTCTTCTTACTCCATCTCTACAATCTGGTGTCTCCTCATGACTGTGTCTTCCCCATTTCAGGCTCTTTATTCCAGTTCTGGACTCCCATGCACTGTTCGCCCATCTAAACATTGCTCATCTCACCTTGCCAGCCCTCTTAACCCCATCCCATCCCATCCCATCCCATCCCATCCCATCCCATCCCATCCCATCCCATCCCATCCCATCCCATCCCATCCCATCCCATCCCATCCCATCCCATCCCATCCCTTCTCCCATCCCTATCCCCTCACCCACCCCCCTCCAGTGTCTCCTTGGTTCCACCTCACACCAGTCACTCTCAATTTCCACTCCCGTTGTCTGGGAAGTATCAGTTCCCCTGCTTCTGCTTCCTTCCCCATAATGATTCCCCCGCCGCTTGTCCCTTCATTCCCACAGGCTCTTTCCTGGGCTTTTATTGCAGATTCACTCCCCTCTGCCCTCACTTCCTTGGTGCAGTCACTGTAAGAGGCAGCTGGCTCATAAGGTCTCTGTCCCCCACCCATTCCCAGCAAGAGAATTTTTAACATGAACAAACAATAGGGTTGTTCTCTCATTATTAGAGAGGGTAGAACCATTTCTGCAGAAAATTCTAAAATTCACCTTCAGGGACATTAAGTTTAGAAGTGTTTTAGCCCAAACTGCAGAGCTCAGGAAAAGAGGGGGTTTATATAAAGAAAGTATGTGCAGCAATATACACACATAATCATTAAAATTTTTTCTATTCTTTTTAAAAATTAAATCCCAACCTGTCTGTATTAACAGCTTTTAAAAGTTCATTAAAACAATAATTCCAATTATTTCAGTAATTTCAGTTGCTATGGAAGTCTGCAGGTCCCTAAACAGTCACTTCTACCTGTCCTATCCCTTACTGCTTGAATACATGACAAACAAATCAGTAAAAACAATCAACATGTTTAATTTCACATTCCCCTTGAAAATATTTTCCTCTTCTATGACATATTTGTTAAAGATTCACCACGGACACACTGAGACTTTGCTTAATTTGCTACAAACCTTGATGACTTCTGTATTTCAAAAAGCGATACATTGCAACTTCTGATTCCCAGAGAATCAGAAATGCTCTAGATCAAACACTCATCCCAGTAAAGAATACATACATTGTTCTATCACATTTTCCTGCTATGAGCAATAGAACAAAAATCAAAATAACCACCTAGCTTAGGTTCAGGTGGCGCACAGATAAAGGGTGGGGTGAGGTTATTTGTTTCAAACATCTGCCTTCATAGAAAAAGAAATGCAGCTAAGTAATTTTCTCCTCATTTAAGACATCAGTAGCAACAAATATGCATGCTGTGGAATTTAAAGCAATCCAATGACATTTCCACATGAAAATTACTACTTACTGTCAATTAAAAATCTCATTATATATGTTAACTGGCTGAGTCACAATTTACGTGTCACTTGGCTACCAAGAATGTGAAGGAAAAAAAAGGTTCTTCCAGTACAAAACCAGAAGACAGGGCTTCATTTCCAGATCTAACACAGGATATGTGTTTCTCAGTTAATTTCTCTGTTTAGATTTGCGCAGGAATAGCAATAAAGCAATCTTTCATACTCAGGTACAAATGCTGAAAGAATTTAAGTCTGTAAAACTTCCAGATGGGAAGCACTGTATGAATATTATTATAATGGAGACCGTTGCAACCAAGTTATTTGCAGCGGTTTCCCTGCACCTGAATTAATGAATGTCAATTTGCATCTTGTGAATGTACTTTAAAATAGGCAACACTATGAGTTTTGTGTGCAATCCTCTCAAAGGTGTGACTGAAGCTTGGTTCACAGCTGGGGTATTTACAAAGGCTGTCACAACAAGGATTTCCTCCAGTCTAAGAAGGCAGGAGGCTGATGCAGCCATTCTTCAACAGCTGAGATTCCTTCTTCACCACCTAACAGCCTCAATTTACAAATTCATAGAAACTTAGACATCTTTAAGAATTCTACCCTTCTCTGAATTGTTTTGAATTTTGTTAACATGTCCAAAAAAAAGGCAGGCAGGCAGGTAGACTGAGTAAGTTCTGCTTCCACAAGAAAACTATCTAAAACAATTCCAGTTACAAGGGAATGACTACTTTCAGCACTTGGTATCTCAGTAATGTGCAAAGAATATACCTCATTATGAAAACATACAACAATGCATGTCTGTGAGTATATGCAGAAACCTACTCTGCAAACTTCTCAAGGAAGAACTTCAGCAAGAACTCTATCCAGGTAACCTTCTGACTAAAAAACCAAATTAATCCACACATTTAAAGGCATTCATAAATAATAATCAGAAATGCAGTAAGAAAGATAATTCTTTATATTATGTTCAACAAAACTTGTTCAAGGAAAACAGTATCAGAACAAACAAATTTATAAATGGACATCCTTTGAAGTTTAATTTATTCCACGTACAAGTTGAGACTCTTCAAAGTTACGGAGAGAGAGGAGATAGATAGCTTGAGACTAGGAAAAAATGTCAGCATAATGATCACCCAATTATATAATTCCTTCAAAACAGTATCTTTGGCAGACTTCCGTGCTGAGCCATATACTACTTAAGAATTAAAGGGAATATAAATTAGTCTTCTAAGCTTTTCAAAATAAAACTAAAACCATCTGCAACTTCATAATTATAAATAAAATCAAGATCTAATGCATTCTGTTGATCAGTCCTTGTCTGATATAATCCATCTAACATCTTCACATTCTGGCCATACACAAACTGTGATTTCTCACCCCCCCACTAGTGAAAAACCACAGCAGTCTCTTAACTTGAATGCATTAGCAGCACATGTGATGACAGAAAGTTTCTGAAAGAACAGAAAGTATCCAGGATAAAAATTGTATAGCATGTCTCCCAAAAGGGCCCCTTTTTTTTTAATGTGTGAAACTTCTCTGCTAAGGCTCCAATCACTAATTAACCTCTTTATCAGCAATGTATTCCCCTAGAGAAACTAGCGATACTGTCACTATAGTGATCCCAGGTTATTTACAAAACAACACTCAGATTTCTCTTCAAACCAGCGTCCTGAAAAGAGCACCAAAATCTCTCTTCTGAGACATGACAAAGATGAATCTCTCAGGCACCTCTAATACCAGTTGTATCAGTGATCTTATATTATGCACAAACATCAATATTTTGGGGAGTGTCTCTATATCTGTGATCTCTCTTTCACATAGATGAGGAAGCAAGTGGCATTCAGTAGCTCAGTGAAACTATTTGCTACTTGGCTGAAAGCAAACTAGGAAGTCAGTGTTTCTCAGATGTGTTTCATTCAGTAGCTTGTTTTAGTAGGCTCTGCTGTCTGCTGTGAAAAGAAAAACTCTGCCATCCCTTGGTTTTGAATGTGACTATAATTGGCAATATATAGAAGATCATAAGTATGTCAGGAATTGCCAGGCTTCTCAGTAGTTCCTGCGAAGAAGAGAGTTTGAGCTTCTGAACTCTGAACTTGAACAAGTCCTGTTTTCCCTCTTTGAGACGTGCCATATCAAGGGGGTCTGGCAGACAGAGACCAGAGAGACCGTCTTGCTGAAGACAGAGGCAGAAGTGTCATTCAGTACTTCAGTCCTCTGTCACTAAATTCCCTGCCCCATTCAGTGACGGGTCCGCATTGCCCTTGTTCAGCCTTTTACCACTAAGGAAGCAAGAGTAACTCTCCTTCTTGACTTTGATATTCCTTGCAAATCCTACCTCCAGTTGCGTTTTGAATTTCCAAGCACCGTCCCTGCATGCCCAGGCAATGTCTATAAATTCCTCCTTTGTAGCCAAATCACACCTCTGCCTTGGATATGTCGCCTTTTCACAGTGGAGCTCAGCCAGGAGGTCCCTGGTAAGCCAAGCCAGTCTCCTCCTATTTCTGCTTGTTTCCTTAAGCATGGGGAGTCCATTCTTGTTCTTGGAAGATGCTGACCTCAAATACCTGTCAGCTTTCCTGAGTTCCTTTGCCTTTTAGAGCTGCCCCTCATGAGATCATGAAATCTCAAAAACCGAAATCTACTCTCCTTAAGTCTGTACTTGGCCACCCTTTCCCCACTCTTCCCAGGATTTTGAGCTCCAGTCAGGTCTTTCATGTTAATGGGCAACAGACCCAGTTGCACTTCACCCATTTGGTCCATTGTAATTGAAGAAGTTACTTCCAATACTCTCAAGAAATCTTGGCTGCTTGCATCCTACTATTTTGCACTTGCAGCAGACGTCAGGAAGTTCAAGTCTCTCATGTGAACCAACATCAACAATTCATGAACTTCCTCAAGTTGTTCAAAGAAGACTTTCTACACTTCCTCACCCTGATTAATGGCCTGTAACATATTCCCACCATCACCCTGTAACACTTCAAGTCATCTGTTCCAATCCTGGCACACAAACTAGCATGCTGTCACCCATCCATCCCATAGAAGAGCTCCACAATGGTAAGGAGTTCCTTCACAAAGACAGCAACTTCCACTCCTTATTTCCCTTCAAGTCCTCCCTCAAGAGCTTGTATCCATCCATCCACCACAGCATTCCAACTCTGTGAGCTGTTAACACCCAGCTTGCTACTGCTATGGTGTTGTAACTTGTGACTGAATGCAGCACTCGACTTCTTCCTGCATGTTTTCCAGAATGCATGTATTCGTATACATGCATTTAAAGTATGCATACAATATATAAAAGGATGTCTCTCCATCCTGTTTTACAGTTCCTGACATTTCTCTTATTCCCTTTGCCCTGCATCCTTTCCTTTGCATCCCTGTTCACTGCCACCTAACTGAAGTACGGGTCATAATCCCCCTCCACTGTCACCCCTAGTTTCCTGCTCTCAGCAGGACCATGAGCCAGTCAGCAGATGTTTTGTCCTGCTTTGTCATACTATTGAACACCTTTCTATTTACATTCTTAAAAATATAAACCATACATGAACTGAAAATATCTCACTGATAACAGCTATTGTGAAGTTTGAACATTATGTTTAGTATTCCTGTTAGCTAATGCAATAGACAAAGTATTGGATGATTCAGAAGAAAGTATTTGAGGAGAAGAGATTTTCTTTCCATGGACAATTGATTCTAATCTAGTTTAGGTAACTGCAGTGACTGAAAAATTACCAACTCACAAATAACTCAGCTACTTATCTCTGTGAAATTATTCTGCAGGCCAAATTTATCATGGAAACACATAAAAATAAACATATAAAAATAAAAGATACCACAGCTTACTCAAGAGTATTTTATATGAGTACAGGAAACATAACTGCTAGTTCTTTCCCTGATCCTTTTGAATAATAACTATCAATACTGGAAAAAACCAAACTGCTGGTATTTTGATAAAATCAAGGACATCACAAATTAATCACTCAAAGTGAATACAAATAGTATAACAGAATAGCATTGTTTTTACCACAAGTAAAATAATTCGAACCTTTATGGAATATCTACCAGTAATTATCTAAGCCTAGTTTCCAGATCATCTTACATTCTAGTGTTTTGAAGTTTTATCACAATAATTTATGTACTATATTGCAGTCAAAGCATTTGTAGATTTTTACTGCAGTAATTCAAACTTTTTAATGACAAGGAAGCTCATTCTAGAAATCAACTGAATTTTGAAATAAAGCTTTTATGATTTTCTCATCCTTTTTTCCCTCCCACTATGGTTGAAACACTTCCGGAATGTCCTCAACAGAGTAGCAAACATCAAAATAAACAAAAAAATATTTTTTAAAGAGTTCACAGGTTTCCGAAGTCGTAAAACTTCCACTTTCCCTTCCTTCTGAGAAGAACTATGTCAAAATGCAAGTTCTAAAATGGGTACCACCAGAACACAAACAGCCTAAACATCGTGGTTTACTACCTTTCCCTACGGATCAGATCCGCAGACAAATACAAAGAAAGTTCCTGGGATATAACAGTCACCATTATCAAGCAAGACACTTTACTGCTGACAATCACAGCCTACTTAGAGCTGAAGAATACACTAAGCATCCTCCCTTCAGGCTCAATGGACAGAGCAATCAATCCCCTTCCTGTAGCACAACAGCTTGAATTAATGGGATCCCTTGTCCCAGGCAGACTCAGATGCCAAGACACGAGCAGACGCTAAACCTTTGTGCCCAGGGCTCCCCAAAGGCAGGGGTGTGGAAGGGCCGGCTCTCCCCAGGTGTATCAGGGTGAGACCTCAGAAGCCAGCAGGACACACGAGTCCCAGTTTCTCGGTCTGCTCACAGCAGCCACTGGCCCTGTCCCTTCCCCAGCTGCTTCAGGCAAGAACTGACTCTCTCCCTGCAAGGTGAGTTTGCAGCACATCAGCTTCTGGAATCAGGTTACTTGGGCCTGCAGGAGTACGGATGCCAGAGCAAAAGAGATGGGAAGGAAGGATAGGTTCTCCTTCTTCATGTGAATGTGTTTGTCTAAGTAGGCACTGAGAAACACGAAGGAGCCTGTTTCCTTGATCGGTATCTTGCTATAAATCGCGAAGTCTGATAGCATGGTGTGCTCAGCTATTCAGCCTTAAACAGGTCTGTGTTTGACTGCAGATAAGGAAACCCTGCAAAAAAGCTGTTATCACCCTTGAGCACAATAAAATCTTACTAGAAGATCAAACTAGTGCATCACAGACTTGGACATAATAGAGACTTTCAGCTAAGAAAGTGTCTGTGGCCTTCCCTTTTCTCTTGCTCATCGACACAGGACTTCATGAATATTTTCTGTAAAAAGGCTGAATTTTATTGCCTTGTGTATTATGTTCATTTAATGAAGGACTAAATGTTCTTCATTAATTTCTTTTCCTGACATGGTAGAAACATTATCTTCAAGAGAAGAACAGAACACAGCTGACCACATGGCAGCTAGCAATCCTTCAGGCTTCATGTTGGTCACTGCAACGTCTCTGATGCCTGATGCTCTTTTGACCACAGAACTTGTTTTGATGCTAGCCCTGTGTTCAGCTCAGTACATGACCAGCAAGCTGTGGAGGAGCCAGAAATCCTACTGGGAGTGCTGTGGGACATGAGCTGATGTGGGTGTCTGTGCTCCCACACCTGGGCTGTCTCTGATGTTACCACCACTTGTAAACAAGAAGTAGCTTTCGACAACCACTGCTACAGGGACTGGGCACACAGGGGCACAGAGACAGAGAACACTGTGTGGCAGGAGGACTGAGCAACGGGCTTTGTACAGCACAAAGGTGAAGCAGATGATGACATGAGGCTTTTGATGTGGATGTTGGCTACTGTGGAAGAAGGCAAGGATGTATGGACTATGGGAAAGAGACCTGAAGTCCTGATACTAGAAAAGTCCTTATTCTGAGTCTGCATTAAACACAAGTCCACAGAAAACCCCCTTGCTATTCAAAGGCAGATAAACAACCATTGCAACCCTTCAAATCAGGCCCTGCAGAGAACTCTTTTCTATAAGAAGTGCCAAATACAGTATTCTCTATGCAAAATATGCAATTTCATTTCATTACACAAAAAGAAACCTTAAAACCTATGTCTAGTAACTGTGAGACAATGAAATGCTGCTTCTACAAGCCCACACGGGAGCTGACTTGTGAGAGCACGAGTCAGCCATCTACCTGTGCCATTTAGATTCTTCTACAGATTCCTCTCCTCCAATAAACTTAATTGCTGATCAGATCTAGGAACTACAGAAGGCAGAATTTATTATAGACTTTTCTGCAGTTTATAATGATGGTACTCTAGCTTCTTGTAGCTTGATTCCAAAACTTCAGTTCAGATTTCTTTTTTAAACTATGAATTTGAAAAAGACATTTGGAAATTACATTCAGAATAAATCTATTTGATTCATTCAAAAAAGTAAAAAAAAAAATCTAAGGCAAGATCAGGCTTCAAATCCTTAACATTTGTATTCATGTATTATGCCTTGAATAAATTACAAATGTTTATTTACAAAAACGCATTTTGCAATATTTCCATAACAAATCTGAGGAAAAGACTCTCAATTGTCCTACTTTTGGTAAGCCCTATTTTATTCTTGTCAGCTTATTGACCTCAGTGGGCCAAGTGAGCACCACTCACCTTGTGCAGGCATAGCCATTTTAGCAGTACTTTCAAAAAGAAGTAATGCAAATGATTAATCCAGTTGTTGACTAATGCAGCACTGATCAAAAACACTTGAATATCTAAGAAAACGTAACATAGACGAGATGAGTAAAAAAAGCCCCTTAGATTATTTTTATTTTCCAACCAGAGAATCCCAGTGCTGATTCCATCTCCAACACAATACAGGAACATCTTCCAGACAGCACGATGCACACAGTATCTTATGGACACGTACAGAGCAGAAGTCTGTCTTGGGAACTGCACAAAGGAGTATTTTGAGATCTGAGTTTGATGGGATAATACGAAGGCCAGACTGTGACTTGGCTTTTTTATGCCCCGGGAAGAAGAGCGCAGGCTCACTGGGAACACACCAGGGACTGTATCTGACTGTATCATCCTGACTGCAACAGTTAACATGAACTGATCCCATCGCCCATATATCACCTGCCTCCTTAGCTGGCTGATGAACATGCAAATGCAACAGCATGCTAGGTGAACACTTCAGTGAGTGCTGTGTGACACTGAACTGAAATCCTGCCCGGCATGTCAGGAAAGCTAGTTTGTTAAACACCTTACATAGCAAAATCAGAGAAAACTGACATCCCAGGTAGATTTCCAAACCTAGTAAAAAAAGAGTAGTTGTAACCCGCCTTCTATCAGAAAATATTTTCCTCCAAATTTGGCCAAACCAGTACAATAACTGAGTATATTTCATGGTTTGGGCAACAGACATGGATGGCAATCTGCCAGAAAATGCTAATGTTCTAATGTGTAAGCCAAAACACAAATCAATGGAAAGAGACCTGGTTTTGGTGGGACTAAAAAGCCTGGGAAGAATAAATGCTGTTTAAATGGATGTTTTAATGTGCCAGTTTGCACAAACATACATGGACAGCACCTCTACACTGTTGACATTGCAGCAAAATACATACTGTAGGAACCAAAGTTATTTTTCCTTTAAAACTGTATGTTAGACCTCTTGTGCTATGTAAATGTCCCAGCATAATTCATGGCTTACTTCTGGTCTTGGGTGTGCAGACACAGCAGCTATTCTCTGAAAAACATGCTCCCATGCATGCATGTGCAGGCTTCCCAGCAGTTTCTCAAGCAAGGGAAGTGTTTTCCTCTGCTCCACCCATCACATAGCAGAGCTGAAGAAAGCCCTAGGTTTTTTGAACTCCCTACTGTCTTATTATCAAATCGTTTGTTTTTCAGCTAGAGAGTTCAGATTTATGAACATACTCTTTCAGTATGAAAGCAAAAAAAAACCCAATTGGCAACAAGTTTAAGGCAACCTGGGTTCATTTGCTCTATTTCCTCTTACTGTTTCTTCAGATATGGTAGAAGGAGTGTTTATCCACTAAAAGAAAGTCAGAAATATCAATTATTCATATACTGTTTCCATTTCCCTAAACTAGAACTTAAGGACTTCTAATTTCAGACTAGAAACACCTTTCCTATACTGAAATACTTTCAATATTCTTCAAGATAAAGGAAAAAGAAAAAAAGCCACCCTTTATATTTAATTCCATAATACAGTTGGTTTTATATTCTTAAGTACTAGTTTTACTTCAAGTTACAGTAGACTATTATAAAATAATGCCAGAACTGATTTGATTTCTGCACCATAAACTGACTTGTTTTTCTTCTGTCATAAGCTGTGCCTAGCTTGTTATAAAGTATGTGTTGTCACAATACACACTTATGTTCTCAGTATTTGATTAATATTAGTCCAAGAAGGTAACTGAATCATAAAATTTTCTCCTAGTTCTTGTGGGATCACTTATTTGAATGAATATGCACTAAATATTTTTGTAGGAGGGCAGATAAGCAACGCTGTTTAGGTAATACTATTATTCCCTGGTGGCTTCACACTTGTAGAAAAACAGATTCAAACAAGCACTACAGTGTTACTGAGGTTACAAATGACCTGGAAAAATACAGTTTCTATGGATATCATTTAATGAAGACAAGTCTTGCATATCACACGTCTAACATAGTGTTTTGTTTATTTCTTTGCAGGTATAAGGTACTCTCCTTGTATTAAGCAGATTTTGCAAGTCTTTTATACCACAGAATTTTAAAACACTAGTCTTTTATGCAGAAATTATTAAATTATAGATAGGAGGATGATCAGAACCTTATTGCACATGTAGCCAAATTGGATTTTTCCAGAGACATTGTGTTCTATCTTTTAAAAACAGTTAAATATGGAGACTTAGCACTGTTAATAAAAGCTCCTACAGAGAAGGAATACACTGTTCATGTATTTTAACTTAAAAAGCAAATTTTTGCCAGTGTTATCTCATTGCCTTACCTAATCTGAATATATTTGCAAGCACTAAATTTTATTCAGACATCTTCATTATATAATATAGCTAAAACATCTATAGAGTAACTGATTTAAACAGCAATGGAAATCAGGAACAGCAGTACTGAAAAGACTAAGGAAGACTAAAATGGTATTTGTTTACATTCTGCAAAACCCAGCCTGGATCAGATAAACAGATGGATTCTTTCTGGATGGAAATATTGCATAAGATTCTGAATTTAAGCATAGAGGGTGCAAAGTGCAGCTATAAGCAACTGATGTTTTGTTTCCCATCACATTAAAATGACTTTCAGACCTGAAGTACAATAATTATATTTTTGTCCTCAGTGCACAATTAATAAAAACCAACTTCTGAGCAATGCCACGCCCTTGTGATTAAACAGCATTTAAAAAAATATTTAGATAAAGTCTGAACAAATCAAACAAATATGTAGGCAGGAAATGCTGTTTGGAATGCACTCCCTGCAATGTACTGTTAGACCCAGAAAGCAGCCGAACTTCAGAATTCAATCAAGCAAAATCTAGTATAATCTCATTACAGCCTTCACAGTTAATGAAACCTATTTAAATCTCTGACATTTTGATTTTTAGAGCTGACAAAAGCAAAAATTACTTGGTTTATATAACACAAACATACAGAAAGATAAGACTCTATCCATCAGGTTATCCTAGCTATTTATCAAGCAATGCATAATATGAAAAGATTACTCTTCTGCTACTCACTATTGCTCCAGGATTTCAGTAAATATTTGATACTGATTTCAAAGAAGCCTGAATCCTGCTGGCTAGCCATGTCTGCTGCATACAAAGAGGCTTCTATAATTCTGAGCAGCTGAAGTGGCAGGTACTATGTATGTAGATGTGACTGTCACCAGTCAGTGATGTAAACGAGGGGTCAGAGGAGGAAATGAAGTCTCCGCAGATCCACTTCTTCCGTTCATGGTAGGTAAGCTCATTAAAAAAAAAAAAAGCTCAACAACAACAACAACACACCATGAGATTTCTGTCCTTTGCTCTTCCTTCGGGGCTTGTACTTAATTCTATCCGAAGAGTATTTTATTCCCTCGCCCCCTCAGTACGTATTTTCATTTATTCCATTCCGCAACCGGGCAAATTTCTTCTGGCCGGTTAAGGCATATGCAGCACCACAGCACTTGTTCCACAAGCACAGTTAGAGTATCTTCCCGAAGGGTGTCTGAGCCGCGCTTTTAATAATGTGCAGTCTGCCCGTCTGAAGCTTTTTTCCCATCAGAAGCTGTCAGCCCGAGCGTATGCACCTCCTCTCGCGAATCGAGTACCAACTTGAAGCCCCACTGAAAGCGTCTCTTCTGCAGCTGCAGGAATCTCACACGTACTGTTTAGCTTTAGGGGGAAAAAAGCACCCTCTAATGAACATCCTCTGCCTGCTCTGGTCAGCTGCTCTCCTTCCGCCTGCTTCCAAGAAGAGCACGCTGAACTATACACAACTGCATCATGCTGCGGTAAAGCAGAGCTGCACCCATATATCTGATTGCAGTGACGTTGGGAAGGAAAAAAGGCTCTCCCTCAGCCCAGTTGCACAAGAGAAGCACTTCCAGAGCACTAAACCCACGGCATTCAGACTGGCTGCTTCTGCTTTTCTTTCACTGCTACAGAAAAACGTGCTGTCATTTTTTCTTGACACTTTTTCTGCCCCCTCCCCTAACAAAGATGAGAGACAGAAAGCTGAATTCACAACGGCAAATAAGCCAGAGAGCTCGCTGCTTTGTATTCACCTCTGAAAGAGCCCCAGAAAACTCAGTTTGATATCATTTTTATCTTGAATAATGGTTTCTAAAAAGGAACTGAACTCACATAAGAAAAATGAGGCAGAAGCAATTCACTGCTTGTTAATCTCTCTCTATTTTCTACAAAATACTTAATTGCTAGGTACAATTTCCATATTCCTAAGGTTTTATTTCGCATAATCACACTACATCAGTATGCATAGTTTAATGGTAATGAAGAAAAATAAGAATCAGTTTCCAAAATACTTTTTGTTTCACATATTCTTGGTATCATCCTTCCAGATATTATTTCCTGGGAATAACAGTACTTTTTTTTCTCACTTAGTGGAATAAATTTCCTGCAGCATTTCATAATTATAGTATCTGAGACAAAACAGAGCTTGTCTGCTGCTGATTCTTCTAAAAACTTTGTCAGCAATTATATCCGCACATTATTTTTAGTTTCAGTATGCGGAATATTTGATGTTTGGATTGGAAACTGAGGAATACAAGGGTCATTGAGACCAAGCTCCTGTGGTTCTCACTGAAAATATGCTAAATGTCTTCTGCAAGCATACCTCATCTAGAGATAAGGTTTTGTGTCCTCACTAATGAAAGGCTGTTGCAGAAACTCACTTTGTAAACCTCTTTCAGTCCCTAATTGAACTTGGCTCAAAACCTGTTTACACCCTTTCACGGACATTAACAACCAGAAACGCTCAGAGTATCTCAGGTTTGATCTCACCAGCTATGTCAATGAGAGCTGATCAGCTCTTCCTCCCTATGCTGTTAATTATTATCCCATTGCTGTCACTGTGCATCCCCAATTTATATCGAGACCCTGTTGTCCCATTTGTATCTCCTCCCCTACCCCTCCACTGACAAAGCCTCCTCATCGTGCCATCCTGTTCAGCTAGCACACTCCAGCTTTTTACAATTAAAGTTAAATTCAACACCAAAATACGGGAAGTTCCAAGATCTAGGACTGATGACTTCCCACCATCCCACTGACTGATTTTTCAGCAGAGACAATGCCAAGTAGGTTTTGAAGTCCTTATTCACCATCATAAATACTGCATTAATTCCTATGTTCAAGGATTCAAGTAATATTTTCCTCTGTGGTGTTATATCAAATGCTTTTCTGGAGATGACTGATATATTAATTTTCTTGCAACTCTCTTGTTGAAAATAAAAATAGGAGGTTAATTTGCAAGTAGTTGTATTTCCTAAATCCATATCAGATTTTATCCAATTTTAAATTAAATCCACACCTTTAAATATAATCTCCCACCAAATTTTGTTTCAGTCTTGAGTATCAAGCAGCCTCTCTGCTGATGCAGATCATTTTCCCCCATAAAACCTGTGGTTTATATTTACAGGGCAGAATCTCTCTTTTGATGTGCTCAACAAAAATTTCATTACCTAAGCTGCAACTTCATATGCCTGCTCTTCCTTGGAAATGAGTGAATGAATGGAAAGTTAACTGGTTTTTGTAATGTGAATTTGAAGATATTTGAGGGTTTTTTCCACCTCACAACTGATTTTTTGTTCTGTTTGTATTACTCCTCCTACCTCTGTTCTTCTACAAGGCAAAATGAAAACTAAAGGCAAAAGCATTCACATAGTAGTGGTCAAATCTTATTCTTACTCCATCTCTCATCCTCACTGGATATTGGACTCTTTAAAATCAATGTTCTTGTTTCAAAGTTGTAAAGGAGCAAGGATGTTTAACCATTTGCTTTTAATTCCTTCACATAGTCTTACTCAGCTCATCTTTTGTACTGCTGCTGTTGGGAGAATACCAGGTGACATGGGTGACCTGTTGGCCCCATGGAATGCTCCTGAGGGTCCCATGTTTCCCTCATAGGCAGACTGAAAAGTTCAAGGTTTTGTTGGTTGGTTGGCTTTGGTGCTTTCAAGTTAAAGAAATTTCACACATCCCGCACAGGCAGTTTTCTTAATTGTCACTATCCAGTCCATTTTTATTTCTCAAGTTTGTATTTTCAAATCTGCAGATCTATCCTTGCTTATTCTGAATCAGCTTGTATGAACATGATCCAGTAATGTTCCTGCCACCTGGTCTTCACCAGTTATCAAGTCTAACCAGTCTAACAATCATTTATTGACTTTGTGATCATTTGGTGAAGAAATAAATGGGCTATCTCATCCAAGCATACCTGGATTTGACTACCACAGGTAGAGTTTGTGTCTGGGATGTTCAAGTATCACCTAATGCCTACTTGCACTTCCCTATGGAGTAACATTAAAAAAGCTACAGCTATATCCAGCTATCTGTCTAGGAGTGGCAGATCCCAAGCACCTTTTTTACTGACTTTCTCCAAAGTGATATGGAACCAAAATAATGCTATTTCACATACAGTAGGTCTTTTTTAAGCATTGCATCACAACATTAATGCAGAACCTCACTGCTCTCACCATTTATTACTCTTTCTGAAGAACATGTTTACCTATTGTGTGCTGCCACTAATAGTATGATGTTGCACTAAAATACTGAAAAGCTTAATGGATATATTAAGACAAAGCATATTAAAGAAAAATGCTACCACTCTTAGAGTCTGTATTTTTGGCATCATATGAATGAGTTCATACAGAATGGTAGTTGCTAAGATTTACTTCAGGTTTGATACTCCTCCATTATTGGTTCTGCTTTCAAAAGTATCACCCATAACATAAATGCCTCAGAATTTAACTTTTGTTCTAACAGCTTCTTTAAAATCAAAAGTGTAATCAATTAAAATCTTACTAATGTCTAGCATTAGTCATAAAATATTTTTTAAAATTTAAATGCTAAATTAAATTTAAGTATTTGCCAGTCTAAATTTGCAAGTAAGATATCCTCCATACATAATGATTTTACTCACATTTTGGAAACAGTCCTAAAACAGGAATAACACACTGAAATGGCAGAAACATCAGCACTCTAATTTAGTGTTCTGAACTTATTTTTGAGAGGCTCACAAGACTAAGAAATTTTGAAGTTATATAGCTTCCGCTTTCATTCTTGTTGACTTTGCAATATTCACAATTTAATTACATATTCCAGGCTGTGAAAGATAGACAGGCATGAGCATATGAAATGCGTCAGTGAAAGTAAATTGTCTGACGAGGAGTATTACAGACTTAGATATTTACAAGTACAGTAGGCTTCTTTTTTATGATATTACTACATGAGAATTGACAATAACAATGTCAGGTTTTTTTTCCACCATAAGAAACCATAGATTCAAAATGTAAGGCTTTTCATGTGTCTGCCATGACAAAGTACCTGCTGATTACCATAAGTATTGTTTAAACTATGCACGTTTGTGTGTAACTCACACTCCACATTTGTGACACACAGAGAACCTTCTGTTCTCTCGCTGTTTTCTGAGATCAGAGGTAACACATATCCAGGAACCTCAGCTACCTGGCTAATACCCTTCTCTGTCTGAACAAAGTCTGGAGCTGTGGAGTTTCCATGGGAAAAAGAAGCTGGGAGACGCCGTTCATCAGCGTGGTCAGAAGTGTTCTTGTGAGCAGAATGCTGCATGAACAGCTATTGTCACTGCAAAACCTATGAAAAACAGACTTCCAAAGTTTTCACTCAGTAAAGGAACAAGAATAACAAAACCACATACTGCTGGAGGTATTCACAATATCTATCTTGAGGCATCCAGCTCAGATGCCTACACTGGGAGGTGAGTGCCTTCAGCATGACGTAATAGCTCCAAAGAGTTTCTGTAAAGAGCACAATTATTTCTTCAAAGCTGTTTCTCCCCACTGTATACACATGATACTTAGGGTAACTACTTTTGTAAACTGGATTTTTAGATTCTCAGTATTTAGTAGCACAGGTACAAATTTTGTTTACAGTTTTAGTGACTACTGTTTATTACAGTCATTCAGGCAGTTTAGTCCTCTATGTTTTCAGCAATGCTTGCAGGAATCCTTAAAAAAGCACATGGAGATTTGAATATAGCACAGTCTTGCACAATCTTCTAGGGCTCATTTTAGCTTGGTATGAAAGGGCCTATGTGGATTTTGCAATCTTAACTCTTCAGAATCTGAGGCTAAATGCGAAGAGTAGCTGAAAGCCTCTAAGGGATGACAACAGTAACAAAGCAAATATAGATTCAAATTTTGTCTTTCAAGAAGTGATGTGGACACAGATCTCAAAGCCAAAAGTAGCTCTGCTGAACTACTGAAGGTTTTAACATGCTTTATTATTATTATTATTATTATTATTATTATTATTATCTATGGCTTCATCTAGGTTTTCCTCCTTATTTTGGGCCAAAGACTATGTCCTTTTAGCCCAGTAATACTATTTGTTGACTTGTACCCATGTCTCTGATTTCCATGGAATCAGATTGGATTCACACTGGTACAGTTTGTATAAAAGTTTGGCTGTCTGGAGGTTTTCACCTCAGGAATAAGTAAGGGCTGCTTATTAAGGTCTTTGTAGTTTTGATACAGTCTAGTCCTCTTGGGCAAAATAAAGCAACCCTACAAAGAGTGATTCCCAGATTCATCTGACTTCAGTGCAGAACACACCTAACAGAGGAAAACAAAAAGGATATTGTGATGACCTGGGATAGGCTGCATTGCATCCACAATTTAATATTCCCTTCTCTGGGAACCTCTTTCTGCTCTGCTCTTGAAAGACTGCGCTAGCTTTCAGATGGATACTGGTCATAGTTCAATGGTATTCCAATGCCTAAATATAGGTGTCTAACATGATTATAGATACCCTAAGCTATGGGAGCTATTCACAGAGACTGGCAGATATGACATAACACGTACATTGGATCCATAGCTTTACTAATGTCCTCTGCCGAAACAAAGATCAAAATTGTAGTATCTAAATCAACCAAATTTTATGTACTATGATGTCCCATGTTTTAACAAGATAAAACAAACATCTTGCTATGATCCAAATTAAAAGTACAGAGTGACAGAAAGTACTGCACAAAATAAGATTTCATTAAGGGAATCTCATTTAATATTATAATCTCTAAATAAAGCAATAGAAATCTTTCTTGGTTTATGTCTCATTAGTTTTGCTGCATCATTTTGTTTTGCCTCCTGTTTGTAAGTGACTGTTCAGCTATTGCCACCTAGTGATGGGAAGCAAAACAGGCAGAAACAAGAGAACGGTAAATAATGCATAGGGAATGCATGTTTACTTCATAAACTGTGTCAAAATGGAAGACAGCAGCTTTGAAATGAAGCACGTTTGTATTTCTGCAGCAAGGACATCAGGCAATTTGGGTACAGTTATATAAAATATTTAAATAGAAACCTATTAAATGGCATTGAATAGAATAAAATAACATATTTTCATAGATACATTATAGATTCACACATTACCCAGCTCTCATGCTCAGCTTGTTTAGTGAATTCATTAGAGTAATTAAATAGGTTGTAAGGACTTTGTGTCTTATCTATAAATAACAAATGATAACTAGGCATTTTGCAGAGGATTAATTGGTTAGTGTTGGAATTATGCCTTCAAGATTCAAAGTACTATTATCCTTCCCTTGATTTTTCTTTGGAGCTGTCAAACTGACATGTCCTCTTAGGACTCTGTCATTCACCTCTGAGTTTCTCCCTAGCTGAACAGTGTCTGGAAGCATCAGCCAGCCAGGAACAAATTTTGTTTGCCCAGACTCACCATATGCATGCTAAAAACACACCATCCTATAAGCCATTAGGAAAACTGCACCACTACCACTGGGGCACAGACTCAGGCAACGCCGATGCAAGAAATATTGCTGTGCATGTCAAAATGGAGCCTGTGTCCCACAAACACAGCCCACAGGCATCAGCAGGCATGAGGAATAACTTTTGAGCAGTATTTTCTTCCTGCTTTTCACCTGAAGGTCCCAGGAACCACCTCTAAACAAGATGTTTTCCATTACTGGAATCCTACAAACTTCTTCCCTTCTCAGTTTTGTAACAAATCCTTATCTGTATTTTAGAGACAAGGTTATATATCATACTCTCCAAACATCCTAGCATGATGTGTCAGAACTTCTTCATAGCAGGAAATTTCCAAACCGCCACTGAAGGTGACTCTGATTTTGGGTGCTTGTTTCAGAGATGAGATGGAGTAACTAAACCCCACCCACACACTCAGAGTATAATTTGTATTTGCTAATTTACTCGTAACAGATTGGTACCAGGTCTAGGACAGAGGGAACCCAGACTTTGTGGCTGTCCCTCTTTTTCTCAAGTTATTACACATATTTCCTCATTACACAATGCATAGACTGAACCCCCAAATACTGCAAAATTTAGGGTCACAATAAGTCAAACTCCCTTTCCCACTTCCCTCCTGTCATGCAGTCGTATGTCTTCTATCCTCCAGGAAACTCTGTGGGAGGGCAGAGAGGTGGAAGCCAGGAAGGGGAAGGGCTGGAGCACGCCCGTTGCTAGATATTCAGAGTCACAGAACGGCTGGGGTTGAATGGGACCTTTAAAGATTCCAAACCCCTGCCATGGGCAGGGACACCTTCCATTACATGGCGTTGTTCAAAGCAACCTGTTTGCTCCTACAGGGTCTCTAGGGATGGCTCACAATTACTGCATGTTACTGTAGCTGAGATTGTAAGAGCTCTCGGCTTTGTTTCTCCTCATTCTTGTGCTCACAGACACACCCTGAGATTCGAAGCACAGCCTTCCCCCTGTTCTGCCAGGGCCATGGAGCTGGGGAAAACTTCCCTTTCCTCCCCAGGCATGTGTGGGAGGCAGCTAGCTGGGAACCTGCCTTGGGAAAGGAAAAGCTCCCACCTTTTCAGAGAGGTGCCCGAGACGTGATGGAAAGCACAGCGAGACAGACAAGAGGGGGGGTGTACCCACTCGGAGTGGTGAGCTGATACCAAAACCAAGGCGTCCCTGACCCAAACACAAACCATATCACACACCTTACTTTTGTCTCCCTTGTAGAATAACATGTTCAAAACATTCATTTTCCACAAGACACCTCCCTGTAACATGTTGCACGTGTACGATGTTTTCATTGATTATCTAATTAGGAGGTGGAATTTTCAGTGCAGCAGCTCTAATTTGTTCTCTAATACTAATCCATCCCCCAGACAGATCTTATCTCAATGTATGCACTTCCTGAGTGTGATTTTTAACACAAATGTTTTCTTAAATCTCAAATACATTTACAGACATATTTTCTTTCTCTTAATTCTGCCAGAGCAGTTCTTAAAGTTTTCCCTGATTTTAAATAAGATGTTCCAGCGACAGGCTACTTGCTTACTTGTTCTTTTTTTAAACTTTCCTTTCCATTCTCTCATTCTGTCTTTAATTATTAACACTTCTTCCTTTCTGACTGACCTATTTGGATACTCACACCTCAATGTTTACATTATTTGGTAGAAAGGTATCCTTCTGGTTATGTCCCTTTGCTCCACTAGAGACATCAACCTTAGAAGATAAATCAATTTTTTACTTCTCTCATAAAATGAGAACAAAGATGTTGGAAGGATTTCAACCAGCTTCCATCTACTATAGATCAAGATGAGGTGGACATGGGATCAGATTGTACTACATTTGCTGCCTCTTACACCTTCCTATCAGGTATCAGGCTCTGCCCGCTATCAGAGAGAGGGTCAGACCAGCCAGGCATCGGGTCTGAGCTGGCACACGTGCCCCTGTAACGCAAACACCTCCAGTCTCCTCAGGTGGGTCTTACGCATACAGTGTCCACTCTGAAGGATTCCAAAAAACGCCACCTCTTGGAACAGCTGCGTAAGAATTACCTGGCTGAAACAGGGGAACTGAGCGCCATCAGATTAACTGGCCATAGCTTATCCACCAGTTTTTCAAATGATGGAGTATCCATTTGTATGTATCACTGCCACCAATCTTCCTTCCTTGACACGTACTTCCCAGACATGTACTGCCACAAACAAGACTGCACATCCTTCAGAGTAGGACTCAGGCCCCCGCTGTGAGTGAAGTGCTTGGAATAGCTAGAGCCTAGCTCATTACAGTATAAGAGCTTTTTTCTCATTTTACTCAGAGCTGCTAATAGAAAGTTCAAGTTCAGAGAGCTCAGATCAGTGCTACCTCCAATTAGACCTAATGACTAAGCTAGATAACATCTACAATTTTTAAAACTTTTTTGTTTCAAGGTGGGAAGAACAAATACTTCAAAAATCAGGATCGTCCAAGAAGTCATACCAGGTGGTAGACCAAAAAATAAATTTTTCTTTCCCTGACTGTAGGTTATAAACAGGACACGCACATACACTTCTTAGCTCACTTGATACCTTTAATAGCTAGGCTGTCACCATGCCCGTCATCCCTTTGAAAATATTTCTAATATCCAAAGTAAACATAAACAACTGTCAGCAAAAATCTTCATGACTCAGCCACTGGCTACTTTACAGCAACTTTACATAAATGACTGCTGTGAGGTACTGTCAGGAAAAATCAGGCCATATGATTTTACCGTGAAATTTCTGTTTCTCATGGTTGCTTTTCCCTCACATTTCTCATTACATGCATACCCTTCAGTTATAGCTTCGGCCTCAGTGCTCTCCTGTTATTATTCAAAATTACTTTCTCCATTCTTTCAAGAACTGATGTCAGTAAACCATTTCAATCCTAATCAGTTGTCGAAGGGAATATGTCTTGTTTTACATAGTTTTGAATTCACTTACCACACAACCCTCCTAGGCAAGCACTGGTGAGACACAGCATCTGGAGTTTACCATGTAACACCCTTAACTTGCACAACAGTGTGTTTAGATGCTGGCTAGATAGGAGACAACAATTTGGTTAAAAAAAAAATCTCACTGATCTTACATAAGAACACTTGTTCTGACTTGCAAAATTTTTTCTTTAATTTTTTTTAAGTACTGGGAAGCAAGACTTTTTTTTTTTTAAATTGGAACATTATCTGTAAGTATGTACTGTTTAATCTCTTGGAGTAATCTGTGCCAGGAGAGATCTCAATTTCAGAAAGAGAGCCTTTCTTTGCTGCCTTTTTTCCCCCCTGAACATAGCACTTTTTAACTGATGAGCACTTGTTCGAGGGCTGTCCCTTTCTATGGTGAAGGTTTTGCAACAGCAACGCTTCGATCTGGGCACAGGCAATAGAAGAGCTCCAGCATTCTCCAACTTGCTGCTGTTCTACAGAAGCACAAGTGTCCTCATAGTCAAGTTAAATATACATGCAGTCTTTGTAACTGGGTCTTTTATATCCTTCAGAGTCCATCCCGTCCCGCTAAATGAAAAAATGTCTTGGTTCTCCCAGGGATATGAGGTCTAATACAGCTGCCTGCTTATGTTGGGAAAAGGTAAATGACCTTCTTCCTGCTTAAGAGGGTTATGTTACTCAAGGTTTCTTGCATGCTGCATTTGAATGGAAACTGCAATTTAGTGATAGAATGTACAAAACAAAATATACAATCTGCTTTTTATTAACTAAAAGAAAAAAGAAAGTACTTTAGGCTTAGTACACAAGGAATAAAGCACAAAAAGATGTCACATTTTAAACTGAACAGTTTCCTAGAAAAGGCAGTAGTAGTTATAGTTGCTTTAACTACACTTAAAATGATTAATGATTTTGAGTCACCAGAGCCTAGATTTTCAAAGGCATTTAGCTCATGAAACATCTAACAGTTGCTTTGTATATTATTAAGTGTCTAATCTGGTTAAGTATCAAACTCCCACATACTTGTTTGTCCATTGCATCCTTAAAGTCTTTGAAAATCTAAACTCAATTTTTTAAAACTTATTAAAATTAGCAGATCTTATTCTCTCCCTTTTTTTTTTTTGCCAGATCAGAAGAGGAAAATAGTTCTTTCTTTTTCATCTCTGGTTTGGCTTCTCAGCTGTGAAGTGAGATCTAAAATATAGGATATATAATTGAAAACAATCCACTGAGACAGAATACTTTTATTTGAATACGACACTTAGATCTGGAAAAAATCCAGTCAACTTTTATAGCAACCTAATACAAAAGGGAATGGTGATCATAAAAAAATAACTGGGATTCACCTGCTTTGAAATCTTTCAGTGTAGCTGCAGGCAGTGCTGGGTGTGGAACTTGAGCTCATGCTCAGCCGGGTACTGGTGCTCAGTGACACCAAATCCTCCCGACTCACACTGGGCTCCAATGCACAAACCTTGCCTGAACTCTTCCACAGATCAAGGGAGGTCATCGCTAGCTACTGACTAATTCAGTGAGCTAAAAAGGTAGCATCAGCACAGGCAGAACCCTTTATAAAATGGAAACTTCTCCAAGAACAGGATACTTCTCCCCCATCTGTTAATATGACAGATTTCACCCAGAGTGTGTTTTCTTGTTTGAGTAAGCTAACCTGAAATTGTGCTACTGTTGAAAAAGCTGTGAAATTCTTCCATCCTCTCCCTTTCCCCCATAATTTCCAGCAGGTCTCCTTGTTCCGGCACTAGTTAGGAGCAGAAGTTTGGTTTGAGTAGTGGGTGTGTCTTGGGGCTACAGTGTTACCTTCATTACCTTCAGTAGTGAATGAGGCCATGAGTATCCCCACAGCTCAATGCAATGGAGCCTGATAGGTGTTTAGGTGGGGGAAAGAAGTAAAGGAAAATAATGCTTCTAAATTAAAAAAAAAAAACCCTCAACCTGTTAAAAAAATCAGAAACATGCTTTCCATAGGGATTACGTGGTTAAATAGCTTTACCAACTGCTCATATGCATTTACAGACACCTGTAAGAGGCAATGCATTTTATAGTAAGAACATTCTTCCAAGCCACTTTTCTGGCTGAGCCCTTATTAAACTTCAGCTGTTGCAGGAACAGACATATTTTAGCCCTAATTGCAAGAAGCATGGTCAGAAAATGAGCTTGAAGATTTAAAAAGCCAGAATGTACAGTGATGATCAGTCTTTCTAGGATGATAAATCTGTTAAAGTTACCGCATCTGTTCCTTCTAGACCTCTACTGTGAGAAAGGAGCAATGCTAATGCTCATGGAAGTTCCTTCCAGTATTCCTTATAAAAGTATCAGGAGTGGAGGAAAGCAAGGGAGCTTAGAAAAGCAAGGGGTCTACAACTCCTGCAACAATGGGCCTTGCTTATAGGCAACACACAATGAAGTAGGCCTATAGGATTGCTTGACAGTTTTACCATTTATCTTCCACAAAAAAAAAAAAAGTAGATTCTATTTTCTGGAAATATTTAGTGAGAAAGGTTGTCAATGAACAGAATAATTGGGAAATGCCTAAAGAATTATAATAATCTTGGAAAGTGGAGTAAGAGAATTGGTAAGATTTTCAGTAATACAGAGTGAACAAAAGTACTTGTAGAAGTAGTAGGGGAAATACTGAAAAAAACTGTGTTAAAATTATATTAACTTGACCTTTCCTTTCATTGAGCTTCATGAGATTCCTGTTTAAACAATACTGGCTCCAGTATCAACCCTTGGGCTACGCTGTTAGTGACTGACCTCCTGTGAGACTTCATGCTGCCAATCACAACCCAGTCAGCCTGGCAGCTCAGCCTTCAACTCACCTCACTGTTCATTCATCGAGTTTGTATTTCATCATTTTGTCTATGATGATGTTCAAGGAGATACTGTCCAAAGCCTTTCTAAAGTTGAAACAAACAGTATCCTTTGGTCTTCCACCATCCACCAAGCTGGCTATCCATTGTTTTAGAAGGCTATCGAGTTCGTAAAGCATGATTTCCCTTTCATACAAACATGCTGACTGCTCCCAGTCATCTACTTTTCTTACGTTTGGAAACAGATTACAGGATTATTTGCCCCATCACTTCCCCAGGGATTATGGTGAGGATTACCAGCCAGCAGCTCCCAGATCCTCATTCTTGCCCCTCCTGGAGAAAGGAGTCACTTTTGGTCTCTTCCAGTGCTCAGGAACCTCCCCCAGCAGCCATGAGCTTTCAAAGACTATGAGGACTGACCAGACCATGATGCCAGCCAGCTTCCTCAGCAGTTGTGCTTGCACCCTGTCAGGTCCCATGGATGCCCAGCTTGTTTCAAACGTTCCCTAACCTGTTATCCCTGTATTAAGGGTAAGGCCTTAGTTCAGGCCTTCCCACTGGTCTCTGGGTCCTGGGATTCCTGAAGATGTCCGGAAGATAAAGACTGAGGCAAAGGCAGCATTGGCTACCTGGGCCTTTTCCATCTCCATCACCATCATTCTCCTTGCTGATGAGTGAAGTTTACACAGTCACTGAGACCTCTTTTAGAATGGGCTTTCAAGTGGGAAGAATAAAAATATTACAATAGATTATGCTGAAGCATTCTTAACCCTGAAACCAGATAAAGGATGAACTGTGACACTACTCTTACTTAAGAGTCCAACAACATTTAGTATGACAAATCTAAACTTAAATTACATTATTACTAGCTTCTAAAGAGAGAACTGCTGATTTTCTAGTTCCAGAACAGATTTAAAATTGGACTTGTACACATATGTTTTGTTTATCCTCAATTCACTGGGCAGAAAATTACATTTCAGACCCTGAAATTCCATCTTGTGAGCTTAATTTAGTCTCTGGTATTCTGCTTTTCTTGTCATCCTTCTTTTACCCTGACATCTTTCTGTAATAGCAAAACCTCTGCTGCAGATAGACTTTTTACTTTGGAACAGAGCCTCAGCAACTAGTGGAAATTTAATACTTGAATGATTCTTTATAGACGAGTCAGTAACTGTCCATGATAAATCTAAACAAGTCTGATCAGAAGTAGTTTATTGTGACTCACTGAACAAACTGGTGCTGAGTTTTAATGACCTCTATGGTAATTAAAGTTACGTCCTGCTGGACAGACTGGTGATTCAACTGTGTAGGACCACGAGTGCCATGCCTTCACTAACACCTGGGGCTGTTCTCTTGCCACGAGGCCAGGTGCCATGAAGCAGCCTGCAAGTGTACAGCAAAACATTATCCAAATGCTGGTGGCAACATCCAGTTCTCTCTCGATTCCTCAGCTCTTGCCAACTTCTGAACTGGGTCTGAGAACTGCAAGGAGAGTTATCCAGGCAAAATGCAGAAGATACGGAGCAACTTTGCTAGAGAGAGATTTCTCTGACTTGCATAAGAAGAACAGGAGAGGACGGGCCAGCAAGAGACTGACTACTTCAAAGATCCTAAACAAAGTAGGAAATACAGGACAAATGAGACTACAGTTAGAAAGATGGCACTTGTGAACTGTCCCTCTCCTTACCAAAACACAGACTTAAGATTATGCTTAGTAATTGTTGTGCCAGCCTTATATTGTTTGCAGCATAAATTACCCCAGAAAAGGTTTACTCTGATAGCAGATAATTCACAACAAATTGAGCACACAGATACCGTATAGACACCCAATCTCTAACATGTTCTGCAACTAAAGCATGTTGCCATTACAGCCAACATGAAACAGTAACTCCAAAGACATAGAGCTAAACCCCACAGAAAGTCATATCAATACCCTCAGGCAGTTCCAAACCAACTAAATAAATAAAAGTCCACTACACAACAGGTCCTTGTAAGAGGAGCCATGGGATTGTGTCACACACAAGATCCATTGCATAACTACAGACTTTTTTTTCCTGGAAACAGAAATATATTCCAATAATAGATGGAAAAGATTTCTTATTTTAATAAATTTTAAGTACAACTTAAAATATGATTAAAAAGCATGAACAGACATTTGTTGGGTCTTTGAAATTACATCTAAATATAATACTGCATTTTAGCTTTGCATAGCAGCTACATATTAGTATACCCAGTGCAAAGGAATTTAAATTGATACCATATTGTGAAATACTCTGCAAATTCAATTTCCCCAAAATCCCCAAATATAATAAAGAACGTCCTGAGCAACTCATGTCAGGTTCCTAATCTGAGATTCAACCCCCAAAATTCATAAAAAAACACATTCCAAAATACCACTCTTAATTATAAACATTGAAGAAAATTAATATGAGAGCTATGTTCTTTACAAAAACCTAAGTATATGAACTCAGCATCAATCTGCTTACAGCTGGTTTACCAGAAGTACCATAAGGATTTCATCCATAAGGGCATCTTTTGTCATGAGATGCAGTAAAAAAAATCTTCCAACTCACTTTAGTTGTGTTCTAAGATTTTTCATTACATAGTCTTTTGTAACTATGATGAATTCTACTTTCTACACCAATCTTCAGGCACAACAGTCTAGAACTTAGACAGATTAATAAAATACTGATTTTTTAAAATACTTCTTGAAATTAGGCAAGTATTTTCAGAAAATCCTAAACTTGTTGTTGTTGTAGTTCAACTTCAGGTACAGCAAGACAGCAAAAAAATGAAAATTAAGAAACCAATGCAATTTTTTATTTCAGAGATTCCAAGATTATCAGGTGACTTAACTTGGATACAGTATGCTCCAATTAAATGTGTAAATGTGTAAAGTATAAATAGCTGAAAGTTAGTTACCTGCCAAATGCACCCAACAAGTGTACAAAACTATCCAAAATTAAACAAGCACTAGAGAAGAAATATATTTTGAGTGATTTGTAAGAAGTCCACAGACCCATCAGATTGCCAAGAGAATTTCAATGTCATTATCTACACTCACTTATGTGAAGATTGCTCCTCAGAAGAGGAACAAAATATCAGCCAGAAGGCTAATCAAAGCCATTATGACAACCTTTAAGTCTAATTCTTTTAAAACACTTCACTTGGTTGATAAGCTTTTCGTTACTGCAGATGCACTACTGTAAGACTTTGAAAATAATGTCTGTCTTCCATGTATTAAAATACATATTTCACAACTATGAAAAAAATTATTGTCAATCTGTCCAATCCATTAGCACAAAAATGTGTCTCTATGGGCCAAAGATGGGCATATTTTTATGGTGATTGCACCGTTCACAGTGCATCTTAAATAGGATAAAAAGAATAAAAAGTTCTGTTGCCTCTTGATGGCCAAAGAAAGATTTACTTAGAAATACTGGCAACAACCCTCATGGATTTACTGCACATGAAATGCAGTTAAGGCTAGTATCATTTGATAGAAAGAGTGACTGACTTGTTCTTAAATATTTTTAAATATTTTTGTCTGTTTCCTATTTTGCTAACATTTCTTAGGACCCTAACTTCTGTTTTAAAATATTATATGTTTTATATTGATATACTTTTTTTGAGATACAACCACTGTTGAATATTAGTTCAATGGTTCTTCTTGAAAAGCATGTAAACATACAAAAACCCCAAAACTGTTATATTTCCCAGAAGGTGAACATTAGGCACAGGTTTAAAGATCTCCCTCTACACTTTAATCATTTTCCCCTAGAAAGAACATAGCAGAGAGCCAAAGGGTGAAACTGGCAAACCATGTTACTAAACCAGATTCTTTTTTCACATCCTGTTTCTAAGGCAGCACACACAGAAATCTGTGCTGAAATCAGGATGCAAGGGCTGTAATTGCTTCACAAGGTCTTTCAGCACAACGAAGTCTGCAAATCCTTAGACATTTAAGATTTGAGGTACATTACTGTGTAATACAATTGGGTTCATTCACTTGAACACTGGAATCTTTGCTTTCAAGAGGAGTTTTAACATCTATAACAACTGATGGTGGCAATTTAAATCTAGGAGACAACTAAACAGTTTTTAAAACAAACAAACAATAAATCAAAACACAAAATTCCAAGCCATAATAGCAAATGAAGCCTTCCTTATCTTAACTTCACCTTCCTCCCTACCTTGTCCCTCATTTCCATGTTCAAGTTACTCTCCAATGGACATAGAAAACCTGATTTACGTCCCAAATATAACTTAAAGATGAGGTAGCATTTTCACCACTTGCTTACAAGAACATTTGGAAATCATTCTCCCCACTCCATAAAATGCCAGTGAACCCAAGAAGAAAATGAGTCTGACAACATGCACCTATTACATCGGACTTCATGCGGAATCCAGAGCTTTTCTCTGAATCATCAACCCATCCTTCCTGAAGAAAATGTCACTTTAATAGAAATATGCAAGAACTAAAATGCTGAAGAGTGTATTGAGTAATATATATAAAAATATGTATGAGACCACAAAAATGCAGGTCAGATCAAAGCAAGATGTTATCAATAACATAATTTCTGTCAATAAAGTAGTGGCCACTCACCCAAATCAATGGGTGGACACACAATCAAGCAATGCACCAAAGGCATATCTTAACACAAGGCTCAATAAGAAACAGTAACACAGAACTAATGCCAGCTTACAATATGAACAGCAAATAACAAAAAATGCTACCCCTCCCTCCTCCTGCATTTTCAGACAGCAGAAGGTCTTGGTAACAGTATTAATGGGAAACCAAGCCAATTTTTTCAAGCCAGGAAGGGAAGAGAAAAACTTTGGGACAAGTCAGACTTGCCTTCCTTCCTACTGGATGGTACTTGTAAAATGCAGCACCAACATGAGCCAATCTCCCAAATGTCAGTAGGGGTACCATAAGTGAACAGCAATGATCATATGCAGATCACAGGCATACATTACTGCCATGCAGTACAATTTATTCAGAGAGGAGGTAGGATATTCAAATCTTCACTAAATTAAAACACTGAACACAGATCATTATTACTCATTTGAATCAGGACACATACTGTACCCATGACTTTAAGCATCCTTATTAAAAGTAATTAGATTTTGGCAAGTCTTTCCCAATTAACACAGCCAGTCAAAAGTAAAAAGTAAGTCATACATACCGGCTGTCTTAGCTGCACGACTCATGAGAAATTAAATAATTTATTCATGCCACTGTTAAACAACTTTTAAGAATTTTTCTTACATATAAAACCCTTTCTTTCTTGCATTATTTTTCATTATTATAATTTACATGCAAATACGGCATCAAATCAACTTACTTATTTTAGAAAGTGATTTTGCCAGACTGTATGCTGGTCTGCACTCCAGAAATGCTTTGAGAGAGTACCTCAAGACTTCTAACTGCGACAATATTTTCACTGGAAAAAAACAAAGCAGTGAATTTGTTACAAAATACTAGCTATTCTGCTGTAAAATCACAGACTAGCAACCTGCGTTCTTACTTGGAGTAGCTCTGTAAAGTGCTGTTAACCGGTGGCCCTCTCGTTACATTAACTCACAGCAACACCACACTGCTTTTACCAAAGTACAGATAATGTCTTGTCCCACAGAATTCACGGAGCTTATTTTGGCTGGGAAGACAACATCCGAGGCACAGGCCTACGGCCATGAAATGGAGGTGCGCCTGGTCCTGGGAGAGGCAGAAAACCCCAAGTATTTTTCTCACCTTCCGTTCTTCAAAACTGACACATCAGTGAACAAGCGTCATTCAACAATAGTACAGACTACCAACACATGCAAGTGATGAAGGAGAAGGGAAAAAAGCTTACAAGATACTAATAACAGTACTAGAAGTGGATTTTCAATGGTACTTAGTTAAACAAACATCCCTAGCTCACAATACAAATGGCTTCCATTATATTTTTTTAGCACTTTAACTTTTGAGATTTCTGTCTCATCCTATTTTCTACATAAAATTAACATTCCCAGCCAAAACCTCATGCCTTTGCCATGCATAAAGAGAAAACTCAAACAATATCAGCAACCTTCTTTCAAAAAGAAATAGGAGTAAAAACTCACCCTTCACTTCCCTAGATTAAAATAAAAAAATACAGACTAATTTTCTTCAGGCTGCTGTGCTTTTGAACATAAGTCAGCACACACATTTAATGATGTTTAGCTGGTCCATTTTAATTTTATGCTGCTTCAGTTAGTTTAATTTACTTTTCCTAGGTAGCTCTGTCAAGAAGACATGGTCTCCTAAGGTCCCTTCATTGCCCACTCTGTCTTTATACAATTCTTTCTTCTCTCTTTAACAAGTGAGGGGTTTATCTCCAGGTTAAGACAAGACACCGTTCATTCTTTCATGGTCCTGCCAGAGTGAGGTTCAGTCACGGCCATGAGAGTGTGCTGAACTGAGAGCATATCAGCAGTTCTGTACAAACTCTACTAATTAAGGTGATGAACCTCTCTACTGAAAATAAATGGCCCTGTAATGTTGATCATGCTCCCTTGTGCCTGGGTCATTTTTTTTTTTAAAGCATAACCATGAAACAGTTAAAAACTAAAATTTATATATCAGCAGTTGATATTAACCACATCCTGAAGTATACAGCAGCTCTAAATATTTCAGATTAAAGAAAAAGAAGAAACTAAGTGCTTTGTAAAAGCAGGAAAAGGTATCTCTGTGCAGTGTATCCATTGGGCAATGCCGTGCTTTCTCAGCACACAGTTTCTGTCTTCCCTGTGCCATAGGGGGATGAACACAATAACCCAATGATACCACTGGTTGGATAGTCCTGCCTAGGCATACATGAATGACTAACTTCATGATGGCAGGACAGACAACTCACTTTTCTCAGGTTACAGCTTTAATTTCTAAAGAGTGAGCTTCTAGCTATCACAGTTAAGAAAAAATTGTAAAAGAAGCCTATTGCATGCAAGACCCCTCCCTGAGTTTGCACCAAGACTGCAACAAGAGTCCCAATGGATGGACTGACATATTTCCTTGCAGCTCGATCCCTTGGTGTGTCGCTATTCACTATTGTATTAGCAAAGCTCTGTAAGACAGCATAAAAGGAAAGAAAACAACAAGTCCATGACTTCAGACTAAATTGCAACAACGTCCTAAACGCAAGACAGCGTAGTGGTGTTATAAAAGACTTAGCAGAAATACAGCAATTAGAAGAATGTGGAAGAGTCAAAATGATACAGATTTAAAATACTCATATTAATAGATGACTAGGCTGAAACAAAGAAGTAGGAATTACCACATTCTTCAAATTCTTCATTCATCCAAAACACCACTGCAGAGCAAGTCTGTCTATCTATGTATTTATATTTAATATCAATCTATCCATCCACTGCAAGTGCTCAAGGTCAGGTTGGACAGGGCCTTGAGCAGCCTGATAATAGTGGAACATGTCCTTGCCCACAGTAAGGTGGCTGTACTACATGGATTTTAGAAGCCCCTTCCAACCCAGACCATTCCCTGATTCTATGATACAGCTCTATTTCCATTCTAACCTACATTTACACCGTGAAAGACAACGGTCTAGAGGATTTCAAGTGTACTTTGTTAACCTGTTTTCAAAAGCAAATCAAGTAAAGCTTCTCCCATGTATACTGCTGACCTACCAAATGAAAGGCTACACCCATCTTTCCATCGTGCTCCATCAATTGCTTATAGGAATCAATTTGCATTACCTTTGAGTTAAGTGCCCTTGAGTGTACAGTAACACATCTGCAGTGGATTTCATATGGATAATGGCAAGGTTCCAGACACACAAACTGCATTAAAGTGCTCATGTCTGACACAGCTCAAAGAATGGAGTACTACTGCTTATGTGGTAATTTGGGAGGGTGGAAAAAGAACAGAGAGAAAGAACTGCATTTGAAAAAAAAAAAAATCACAGAATAAAGGTGAAATCTCGGTAAGCACATCCGAGTATGGGTTTTGAAGACCAAACACAAGGCTAGTATTTAACATGTTTTTTCCTAACAAAAATGTCGATGTACAGGAAAAAAACTGAAAAGTTACAGGAGAAAAAAAACCCACAGACACAGAGTAATTAAAGAGCAGAAAAGGTAAGTAAAACACAGAAAGTGGCAACTGAGATACAGACAAGATACAAAGTCAGGTAAGATACAGAGGGTCTATCCTGTCCAAAATAATGTGATTTGACAGTCACTAACAGACCCCATCACCTTAGGAAGAGCCAGTTCAGGCACTGGAAGCCCAGGAGCCTTGGGCATGTCTGAGTCACCTGAATTGGGATCTGCTAAGGGTGTTTTGCATTTTTTTAAGCTAGGGAAGTAGAATAGGAAGGAGGAAAAAAGCTTTATTTCCTGAGGTGTTGAAATATTTCAACTACTTTAACAAAGGTACAATAGAGGATCTAAATCCCACACAAACAATGCAGCCTTGTGTTAGCTTTTAACATTGTACTCCCATTCCTTCACCAGTGTTTCAGCTCTTGAAAAGCTACCCATGTAAGCTCAGATGTCACTAAGGAATATAAAATTAATATTTAAATAATTTTATATACTTCACAACTCTTCAAAGATCTGTATGATTGTACTAATTCCCCTAGAAATATGAAAATTCTCATTTTCATATGGAAAGCGAGATACTTTAATTTAAAGAAGTTTTGTTTCTATAAAGGATTTCGTTTCTTCTGATTGCCTCACGGAAACACATTTTCAGTTTCAGCAGGGATGAGATGGTATTTGATTTTTCCCCCCCTAGTTCCTTTTAAGTCCTCCTCATAAAGATGACCTGATTGTTTTCCAACAAATCCCTTGTCCTCGTAATAATCTGTTGCCTATTTTTAGGCACATTTAAAATAATTTAAAAGCACAACACAACAAAATATTCCAGACTTGCCATTAGCTTGACTGAAATCCACTCACACCTTGTTCTTACTTCTTAACAACTAGAGAGTTAAACTAAATTATTAACTCCTGACATTACAGGCTCCAGTTCAAACCAGGAATTTAAAGCATGCATTTGATTATTTAGTGATGTTAAATTTCTGGCTACACACACAAAAAAATCTGCTAGACTGAAGAACTCCCCAAATCACTCTCCTCCAGAAAAGCAATGAGATACAGCATTAGAGCAGCAAGAGAGATTCTTACACTGCAGCTGTTGACTGTATTACTTGTAAGCGGGGTTAAGCAAAATGCAGTTTAAAGCTCTGGAGAAACAACTGGCTTTCTTTAAGTGCTAAGTATTAAAAAAATCCCCTCAAGGAAGCAACACGAAATCAAAAACATGAAGACTCTCTTTTTGGTTCCATCATTTTAACTCCAATGGCTGACATAATTTAACAAAAACAGTACTTGATTAAATCTATCTATGAAAACTGTCTTAGGTTTTAAAACAGAGTAAGTTCTGACTGTAATCAGCTGCTGAATCCTTCAGTTACCAAAAACGTTAAAAGATACTGCACTAACATACTACTGAAATAGCATTTCCTACCTGAAAATATAGAAGGTCTTTTCTTAGTGCGCCTTGGGTGTATAGGGTCTATATTCCTAATATTTTTTTTTAATTTTCCTTTAAAATCATTTTCTAGCAGGATGTCTGGTGGCAGGCTTCTCCGTCTTGTTGATTTGCAACGAGTCTGATGGGGATTAAGTTTACTCTTAGTCCTGGAGTACAAGCTGCTGTCATCGAGTGCCATCATGGAGCACCAAGCATTAAAGCCACCCCAGCGCAAAGCCAGCCCCAACACCCAGAAGTGTCAGGACTAGTGGTTACAGACCGGGCAATCTCGGATGTTCTCATGCTCAACCCACTCGTTGGGGAGGCTGAGCAGGTTGATAGGCGTGTGCTGGAACAGGTGTAGAGTTACTGCATCGCCCCTCCTTGCATCAGTGAAACAGCACAGGGAGGAGGCAGGCTGAAATAATTCGTTTGAAAGTTTTGAGGTAATTAGGAAGTTCAGCAAACCTGAGCTCAGCAGCACCATCTCCGCAAAGTGGAAAATACAATTTAATATGAGGCACTGTCTAGGGCTAGTACGGTTTATATTATACCCACAGCATTTCTCAGATCAGTTCATTAATAGTTCATTATCTTGGCAAGTTAAACAGGTGCTGTTTAACCTTACAAAAAGTAAATAGTGTGAGAGAAAAACAGACAAACCAAAACCCAAAAACCCAACCCAGAAACAAACAATAATAACACACACAAACCAAACAAACAATGACAAAACAACAACCAACCAAACAACCAAACTCCACATGCCAGCCCAGGGACCTGTCTGGGGAAAGGCACAACCCAAATAGTATGGTTGGGTTTTCAGTCCTGTCGTTTCACAAAATTACATTTTGAAGACTGATAAACAGTCCAAACCACAAAGGGTTTATGGCCACAACTGTCAGTTTGGGGTTTCTTTTCTCAAGGAGCAATAATGTTATTTTCTGCTGAAGAAATGAAAGATGTGATGGTGTGACTAATTTCTCTCTCTATGTAACTGCTGACTAGTAAAAATAAGACATTTAAATATGTGTATGACAAAGATGGTCTGTAAATTCTCCATTTAACTAAAACTCCAGGTAGTTTTCTTGTTTTGTTCCAGTTATCCCAATGAAATCTTTTGAGCCCCACAAGGACGTGATCTTCCTTTCTCAAATGTTCAGAAAGAAGGAAAGACAGATTGAAACATTTTCTATGAACCTGCTAATTTTCTTATTGAATTCTATCATAAATGAGGCAAAATGAATTATTAAATCAAAACTAACAAATCTTCTGACTACGTGCATTTTGCTGTTAAAAACCAGCACTTAACATGGCAAAGTGAATAAGCAGAGTGGTGATTCAAAGAGAGAGTAAATAATGTTTCAACTATGGATACCTAAGGAAAAGTGACTTTAAAACCTGAAGATAGAACTCGATTTCTCCAACTTTTTTAAAAACACTTAAACCATGAATGCTTTAATTATTTCCCTAAAGATAGGGTACACTGTATGATTGGTGCAATGATCACAAGGTTGGCTGTTCCAAATACAGTTTCTGTGTGAAATTCACTACAACCTTTATTATTGCTGACAAAAAGTAAATGGTTAATCTATACGCTTTTGCAAGGGAAGAGGGGAAATTATATATATATATGTATAAAGTGTGTGGATTTTTAAGTATTTGATTGTTTTAGAAATGCAAATAGTCTGCTAGATTCTGTCTTGTTCCTCTGGGAATTATATTACATTGGGCTGAAAGTTGAAATTATGAATGGAAGGACCCAATCTTAAATACACTGGACTCAGAAATCATACCCTGCATTCAGAACAAACTGATCATTCAAACCAAATGAACATTAAATGCAGATAGCAAACGGACTATTTCTGATCTTGCTGAGTATTCTAGGGATCATGAGCTCTTTTTACATGTGGAAATAAGCTTTTCAAAATTCCACTGGATTCCAGAAGAGGTTAGGTGGTGAGAATTAGGTTATTACCAAAGAGAATTGTGTGTCTAAATTGCTCAGTTACATTTTAAAAATTTCTCTACGTACTGGTCTTCATCATTAGAGACCAAAATACTTAATTCATGTCCTTCAAACCTGTAGCATCTGTGGATCTCATCCTGTTTTTCCCAGTTAATTAAAAAATCCACAAAAAATAGGTCCAAGAAGTTTTCCTTGCTTCCCCTTCTCTTCCAACTCCATTTGTTTTTTCAGCTTTGATTGAAACAGCATAAAAATACTCAGTCCATACCTAATAGCCCAACTAAACCAAAGTAAATTCATCAAACACTTTTCAAAACAACAGAAAATGCTTAAATCTGAGCAAATAAATATATTTGAACCAGGTGTGACTGAGAAATAAAAAATGCAGGAATTAACTTCTGAGGAGCTGTAAACTGAAATTTGATAGAAGCTTTAAATAAAATTTCAGCATCTTCAGTAAGTGATCTAAGCACCAGGCTACAGGATATTCTGAAGACAGCTCTTAACTTTTCCTGCTTAAAAAACTCCAACACGTATAAATAATTAAATATTCATTAGAAGAGTGACTTGAAAGTGAGTGTCCCATATTCTCACTGAGTGATACAATTGCTGCACCATACAATCTTACCTTCTCCAGCCCAATGAATATTCATGCCAAGTGCAACATTTCCAACAGGAGAAATTGCTGCTGGGACACTCAAATGCGTGTAGTGGTCATACTCTTTCAGATGGGGAAAATCTGTCAAGGGCACAAACCCCTGATCCACCAAGAGTACACAGGAATCTAAGAACAGTTTAATCCTGAGGGGCTTTTAAATTGCCTTTCACAGGATCTGCTTTAGAACACCTTCTTGAAAATTCATTCAGAACTGAAAATCAAGACGGGCAAATACTTGTTCTGAAAACTGAAAATCCTGAGCAGGTAAAGCAAAGGGATATGCAGCGGTAAAACAGAAACTGAGAATTCTGGTGGTGTCTGAAAGTTGCTTAGAATGAGATGCCTAAGTGTCATTTTAGTAGCTGAGCTCTATTATTTATCCTGCAAAAGGTTTACACAAGATCCTTCAGAAGAGATAACTACAACAAAGTAATCACTGTGTTACATTCAGAACTGAACCATGCACGTGCCCAAATTATGAAAAAACAAACACCAGGAATCATAATCTGGCTACATTTTCAGGCTGGCAAAGGTTTACAAGGCTTATGTTTTCTCTGGTAGGTTCGGTGTAGTTGAGTACTTTCTTACAATTTTAAAAGGTCAGTATAATAACCATTTGGTTTATCCATTACAGTCAAAGGCTAAATCAGAACATCTCACCCCTTGCCTCCAGCAAATTACCCAGCTGTAGTGTCTGCAGTTTCTACTACTAATTATTTTGATTGAAGTTCGGTAAATAAGTGCTAAGGGTAACCGATGTTTGATTTCTGTTCGGATGGTACTCTGTACTGCAGAAATACCAATTTGAGGTTACAAAAGTAGCCTGGTCCAAAAAGTAATAAATTCTCACAGGGGAAATTATCGTTAGCTTTTTAAAAATAATACAGCAGCAAATCATGTTATACTTTGTGTGCAGTAAGCCAATTGTTATTACAACTGCATTAGAGCTGCCATTCTCATTTTCAGCTGAGGAAATATTTGAGCTTATCAACAGCAGAAGCAAGAAAAGGTTTTTCTAAAAAATGTTCTCGGTGTGTCATCTGGTGCAGGCTGGCTCAGAAAATCTGTATTATGGAAAAGGAAAACCGACTCTGCAGTGAGTTCCTGTCTGGTTTGGTAAAGCGACTTCCATATCAGTGTTCATGGATTCACGGCCCTTCCCACCACACTACACTCACCAGAACAGAATGGCACCTCAAGGTGCCTCTAAGCCATATATGTTGGAGGAACTGCAAAGGCAGGAAGGGAAAGTTTGAGCTTTACTAACATTTTAAACCAGCACAGTTTAATCAACCAAACCTTATCCTTCTTGCCTGTGGCCCACGGAGCTTCCCGCCTTGTGGCATTAGCACCCATTTTGTGATGCTGCACAGCAAACTATGGCACAAACCTAGGTTACCTTTTGTTTATTTATTTATTTGTAGTCATGCTGCCACAAAGGACAAAAAGATGAGAGTAAGCATCCAGGACAGGGATATATGAATTGCTTCTTTTCGTGATTGTGCCAGGTTACCTCAAGAAAATTTTAAGCATTACCCCTTAAAATATTTGTAAAAATAAGGTTATTAAGGCAATGCTCAGACTACTTAATTAATTTGAGTGCATTTTACAGGTGTCAGACATTTAAAGAAATGAAGTTGTTACCAATCAAGTTGAATATTCCTGGGTACCTGCTTGCTCAGTACACACCAATTTAGCAAACCAATCTTGTTCTTTTGTTCCCCGTAAGCACTAATTACCCAGGTCTCACCCGCTGTACACAGCAGAACAGTCACAGACCTGCAAAGTTATTTATGCCACAAAGTCTCTAACTTCTTTTGCTTTGCATTTCAAATAGAAAAGCTAAACAAAGGAAGATAAAACAGGGTATCAAAAAATAAGGAATGAGGGAAATATACAGCTGTTCAAATCCTCCAACTGTTGCTCAAAAAATTATTTGTTTAATTTTCTGGAATATCCTGGTTGTCTTAATCCATAGGATGTGAACATCTGACATGTTCTCTGCTTGAATTAACCTATTTCTTCCAATTTAATGCTGTTATAAGCAGAGCCTGGACTAGGTACAGCCATAGCATCCAAAAAATCTCTCTTCAGTCAAGCATCATGCTTCAGATGTGAGTATAAGAGGAAAAGGTCAGCAAATAATCAGTCATGGTCATAGTCTTAAAGACAGCAAAGAGATCATTTTAGGTTCACAATAATTTCTACCCTGTAGCAAACACTGACTCATAGAATTGTGCAAAGAGGACTTAGTTGCCAGGCTACACCTGACCTTTGAGGAGCTAAATAAGAGTATTAGATATTAGTTGTATCATGCACTACATCTACGGTTTTAATTTGTGATAGATAACTTAACATTGAATTACAGTCACAGAAAAAAGGAGTAGGCTTTCAGCCCAGACAGTTCTTCAAATGATCAAATACTAACAGATAAAACATGAAGAAAAGAACAGAGCTTTTACAGAGTTGCCTCCTATTGTGGAATGTTGGTTTTAATAGATGAACATTGATAAGAGATTTGGCCAAGTGTTTCAAGTGCATTGTCCTTCAGCTGAAAGAAGATAAGCACCTTTAATATGAAGCCATATTCTTGCCTGCTAACAACAAACAAAATATATAGTTAAAGCTGTAATTTGATTCTAAGACACTATTAGTTCTTTACTGTTTGATCTATAATGTGCACTTCCCCTATTAAAACAGAAAGCTGATTTATATCACAGCATTTCATAGGCAGAACAATTCATATGCTAATGTGCATTTGTAATAATTTCACTTCATGCTGATGTTCCCATTACACGATAGCTGTTGCAGCCTTATTTTCCTGAGGACTCGAAAGCCGAACATTCTCCAACAGAAAAGGAGTGCAAACCCAGGAAACAGGCATTTTCTGGCAGGGTAGAGTGTAGAGGCACAGTACAGAAGCTGACAGGGCTCCTCGCAGATGGCCTCAGAGCTGTCGGCACACGTGGCTTTGCCCAAGTGGCAGCGGCTGGACATCTTCCAAAGCTCAAAGGCTGAGGGTGGAACTTGCAGAATCTGCACAACAGTAACACTTGCAATCACAAAATCGTGCTTGATATTATTCCACTGCAATCTGGGACATTAGGCCTATGCTCTGGGTACAGTGGTAAGAGAAAGACCTGAGGCTCTGTGAGAATTTTACTCAATAAGAGGTAGTATTAGTCCTGAAAAAACATGGCAGATGGTTTTCCTCTTGCCTTCTATGTTGAAAGTGAATTCTGTGAGCAAACTATGGATATGAAGGTTACAGGTTTCAGAGACAATTTTCTATTTAAAACCACTTCTGAGTGTTCAGTATTCTACATAAAATAAATTTTGTCAGCACATATGTGTGAGATTATAACAGCATTTCAGCTTCTGTATCTGTAAAGTGTTACAGATATAGAGGAAAAAAAATCACCATGTTTGGAACTTGAAAGTACTTCTTGGAGAGGATCACCATCCCAAGTGCGAGAGCAATCAATATGAAAATGAAGGCACTCCGCCTAAGGCCAGAGCTCTAGAAACACCAGAATACACCCTAAACAACTCTAAATGTCTGACTGACACACAACCCCAACATGAGTTTCACCTTTTGCTACAGGAGTCAGCAGTATACAAGAATCTCTGTGACATTGCTACATCATCATAAAGCAGGATGTGTAAACGATCTTTAAAACCTCCAGTTACAGAAACAAAAATCCCACAGCTGAACATTAGTCAATGTTTAATTGTACAATATTAAACTTCAGTGCTTTTATTATAAGTACTTATTTTGCATTTGAACAGTATTAATAAGGACCCCTTATTGCACCTAACACTGCAATACAGTATGATACATCAGTTATAATATAAACATTTTTTGTGCACCAGCTTACTCTCTCTCTCTGCATGCCTCTCTTCTCCCCTTTTTCCTTCTCCCATCTGCGGTAAGCAAAGCACTGCCTGGGCAAAATGAGAATGGCTGAGGGAAAGTTTCTCTATGCAAGTTCATAAATGTGGATTTAGAAGCAGACTGGAGCTTCTCTTATGGTGTCATAGAAAGAAAGAGAAAAAGCAAGGAAAGGAACAGCAACCTGAATAGTACATTACCCACCCCCCACCCGCCATACTCAGAGATAAAAAATGAAAACCAGTACGCATGTGAAAAGAATCGGGAAATGGACAGGATGTGAGGAAACCCAAGGTCTCCAAACCACAGGAAGCAGTGGCCACTGGCAAGTAACTGACACACGGTGTTGCCACAAAGCAACAGCGAGCACTGCATGGCAAGCACAAGCAGGGGCTGACCCCTAAAGCAAGCTTTATGGTAAGTGAAAAATTCCACGTGCTTAAAGACTGAAAAGGAGAGAAAAATCCACAAAACATGAAAAGAAGAATAAGAGATGCTGTACAGACTTACTTGAAGTCAGAGATACTTTCAGGCATCTTTAAGATACTCTTTCATCCACCTTGTTTCCTAGAGATGTTTGAGAATCTAACTAGTTAAAGAGCTTTTAAACAATGACATTAAAACTCCCAATTCTACTGATTATTTTCCTCCAACTTCTTAAAGAATCAGCTGCATGACAAGATGGCTTCCAAATCATGCCTCAAACATTGTTCCTAGACAGGACTGGAAAAACATCATGTTCTATTACCCTGCTACAAATACGACACAATTTATACAGCCTGTATGACAATGTTAGATTTAAGGCAGTGTGCCTGTGCATTTTATATATAAATATAAAGATATTTAACGTGTCTAATGAAACCTTACATATGTCTACTGATTATTCAATTTCTTCATTAACATTCATATTAAGACCCTCAGTGGACACAGTTGCAATTAATACAAGCAGAACAAGAACAAATTAGAAAAACATTTTAAAACTTGGATGGGATTATATGTGACTCTGTACAGGCCTGAGACAACTACAATTTAGACTAATTTGACAATTAATTTGCAAGATTAACAGTGAATGCATTCAAAACAGTATTAGCAGAAGCGGGCAGCCGTGTCCCCTTTGCAAGCCCCCTAATACAGTCAAAATGATAAGAGAGATCATGTGCTTAACAGATGCTCCCTGAGTGGTTGTGCTGCTCGAAGCGCTGCAGTGACCCAAGGCCCTCCAGGTAAACACCAAATATACATATATATATACACACACATACTATTGTACGCAATGGAAATCAGAAACAAAGATCACTCTTGCAACAACAGAATAAAAAAGGAGAGTTACTTTTCTGGATGTCAGCTGTGCAACTAGTAAATTTTAAACTAAGACAACACAATCTTATTTTCAGTAGTAACACGAATGAAAACAACTGAGAAAAACACAGTGTTAGTGTAAAATGAAACCATGCAATAACCTAGTTCAAGTCAGACACTCACTGTAGCAAGTACATATTTTGAGACAACTGTTTGCCCACTGACTGTGAACATTTAATCCATACAAGTATCAGCACTGTCAAGAAAAGGAAACACCCTTCACTCCTTAATGTCTTCTACTGTTATCTTTATACAGCGCTTCAGAAACAGAGAATTGATTTCACCCAAAGTTAATTAAGAGCTTAGTTAGAGAGAAAAAATGCTTGCCAAGAGAGATAAACCCTGAAACGCTCCCAAAACTTAGTGAGACTCCCACTGAACTTTCCCAGTAATTCATTCCACAGTCCAGCGAGGTGCACGAAACATCATCTTCATGCTTCTGCCAAGTTCAGCTCCAGGCTTTATAACCCTGAAATTAAGATGGGTGGCCAAATTTCGAGGATCAATAAATTTTTCAGCTAGACTGTTGGCTAATTAATTAAGGGCTTTTAAACTCAGGATGACAATCCTGAAATTAATCCAGATTCAAAGATACTCAAACATATAGTTTGGATGAACAACAATTTCCTGACATTTCAGATTAGCTTCAAGAGGAATTTGAAGAACTAATGCCTGTGATAGCATAGAACACCACGATGTGGCTTGTCTCTGGGAAGTCAGGTTGTTACCAGTCTCTAGAACAGGCAAATACATTCTTGAAGACTTCTGCAATTCTGCAAACATCCAATAAAAAGTCGTAATACTATAGAAACTAATTCTTTTCAGGGAGACATGTATCAGTAAGGTATGTCCTTCAATCAGTTTGTGTTAGGCCTTACATTTCTGTAGTTAAGCACTACTGTCATGTTAGCACTATGACTCTGCATTGAGAATATATTACAGGTATGGGAGTGAAAAAGTACCAGAACGAGGGTCAGACCTACCTGTGGCACTTTGCACTGCTGGTCATATAATTTCTATCTTTCTTAGGTGGAGAGAATTATTTGGGGGCTATCTTTCCAAGTCTTGACTCCAAACAGCAAGTATTAGGGAAACAGCTCTTTTGGCACAGGGTGTAAATGTAACAAATAATTTTGGGGAGGGTGAAAAATAGTAAGGGGTCCAAGGGAACATAAATAACCTAAGATTCCCTTGGTTCCTACACAGATTGGAAGCACATGGAGAGATGGGTGAAGTTCAGGTCACACTTCAGCAGAAATGAAATTTCGAGATACGTTTCTCTAGTCTAACAAGCCAGACACATCTTGCATGGGGAAGAATACAGCACAGGAGCACAAAAACCAAGTGTAAATGAGGGTCTGACCAACTGCATACAGAAGGCTGCAGAGTTTTTCCTGCTAGCTAAGGACAGGCTTTTGGAAAGTACTGGGGACTCACAGGGATTAAATCACAAAGCCTCATTTCAGCCTGAGAGCCTGTTCTCCCATACCTGTTTTACAGCCCATGGATAGAGCCACTGATTCAGGCCTGGGAATAACCTTTGTCTCTCCACTAACTATACTGAATAGTGGCAAGAGTAAAGTTAGCTTTTGGGAGTGCCTGTCCCACAATGATAGGATTATCCCTCCTTCTTTGGTAGGAGATGTTACAACTCATCTATTTCAATGTTAATATTTCCTTCTTGCGAGAAAAATTGGGTTTGGATGAAGCTAGTTCAGCTTCAACATTCAGGTGCCTTTATTTATAAAGCTGAGAAATTCCTTGCTTTGAGATGGCTTTTTAAAATACAAGAATTTGTAGATGATGATCAACTCATCCTGTAAAATTCTGTTCTATAAATTTACACAACTGAACTCTTGAGGCCTCACAATATTAAAGTTTTGTTCTTTTTTTGTTTTCCTCTCCAGACCTCCAAAAATTCCACAGGCCTCTTTTTTGAACTCTCTCCCTTATTTACACCTCTTTGTTAAATGTAAATATTAAGGCACAGGATACAATACTATGGTACCACAATATTGTAGCATCCCACTGACAGCTAAGCTGAAGAAGCTTCTAAAATTGCCCCTTGGCTTTCCTTCAAGTTACTACCCTGAACAGTTTTGTATTTGCAACCTGTCCATCTATGCCGAGTTACTTTCCATGTAACAGCATTAAGAACATGTTTTGTTCTACCATGAGCACTTAACTAGGCAATTCACATATTACTATCAGGCTGTAATACTGGTTCAACTTGATTATTAACTAATATCTCACCAATTTAAGACACTCTGCAAAATAGTAGAACTGCTGAGGATACTTACCAAGTGAAAATTTTACACCATCTAAATGCTTAAAAAAATACTAAAAAGCTTTGAAACTGTAGAATTCTTAACTCTCACATAGAGCTAAAACTCATCTCAGTTATCAACTATGGATGAAGATTTGAGAGACAGGTTTTTCAGAAGTATATAGTCTTTAAGGTATAGAATATAAATTTTAAAAAAGAGAAGTAGCAATTCAAATTTCTTAGGAAAATACAACATATCCACAGCTAGCTTAAGGAGACCATAATACTTTCCAGGGAAGTAAGATGCCTGTCAGTCATAGGACGATTCAGACCTACCGCTCATGATATTTTGAGGCCTCATTCACACTGTCTTGCCTTTCCCTGTATATACTGTGGTATATACAAAGAAAAGAGACTGCATTTCCCTCACCTAGCTGCACACATTCAAAGATTAAGTTGCCAAAGTCTAAACTCCATCTGTAGTTAACAGAGAGACAGAGATGTACCTCTGCAAGGCAGAATTCATCTCCTCTGCCTGAGGAGAGCGGAAATTGTCTTTTTTCCTTAACTGCAGCCTTTTACTGGGACTTACAGATGTTTACCCTTTGAATTCTCACACAAGTTAGATGAGAGGAACGCCACTCCAAGACCTTCTGCACTACAGTAATTGTGAGTGAAGTACAATATACTAAAAAGGATTTTCTTCCACCAGCAGAGCTACTCTGCTGGGGAGAGCTCAGATGTGAGCACAAGAGTTGCCAAGACTGATAAATTTTTTCTGCCCTAAGCAGAGGGCAGGAGCAGGGCTTCATCTCTCATTACTTGTTTTCTCCTAATTTGTTCATACAATTCCAAAGCTTTATGCATCATTATTTTAATTGGGAATGGCAAACTAATGGGCTGAACTTTCTTTGATGGTCAGAGTGCCGTACAAAGAGATGCACGGAGTCAAAGCAAACGATTCAAAAGGGTTTTATCTTCCACTGTCTAAGACATTGGTGAAGAAACGGTAAAAAATATAATAATGAGATTCTTACAGCAATTTTCACTGCAACTTTGGATGATCCTATTTAGGTATCAAATGTATTCAAAGTTGGGAACTGAAAACTTTCGATCTTATGATGTAACTGTAAATAATGGCACCACTAGATTGGAAATATCCTCCTATCAAATCCCTTTAAGGAAGGTGTCTAGCAGCAGATTTCTGCTGCTATTAGTTTGAAATTGTACCAAAACTGGCAATCTTGATTTGCTATTGTACATCTACCCCCACATTAGCCAATGTGTGCATGTGTGCATATCTGTGTGAAAGTATGAACAAAAATACACTGAAAAATAAATCCAAGTCTGCAGCCTAAGCTAAAATTTTTCAGCTCGCTTTCTGGAAACACAGAAAGTAGGTCAGCACATATTCCAAAATAGCACATCAGCACTGAAAGAAAAAGTAGTATATCTGCACCTTTGGACTTTTTAGCTCATCTCTCTGTAGGGGGAAATGGAGGATGAAAGCCTTTTTCTTCTACTACACATATGAGAAAAAATAGCTTATACTTTAAAAAGCCCCCAAATAAGCCACCTACATGGGTAAAATGTTGTCTGGTTTAATCAAAGCAAAACAACATTGAGTGGAACCATTTAAGCTTTATCTAAATATAACCAAGGGAAAAGCCAGGATGTTTAAAATGTGTTTAAAATGTTGTACTGGATATGTATCACATCCTGTTCCTTGCACATCTTGTTCCTTGTATCAAAAACCTATTTGGTAAAATATTTACTTTGAAAATAACAGCACACTGTCTGTGATTTTGTTGTTCATCTTGTGGTTTTTTGGGGGTGGTTCTTTTTTTTTGAGTATTTGCTATTGCAATAAGAATTGCTGCCTATTTTGTGATATCTTTTGTGCTAGGCACACTCTTAATGAAAAATATTTTCTTTTATTTATTCCCCTCCCCACCCACCCCCATTTTTAAGAAATCAAGAAGGTAAAGCAAAAATCGAACTACTTAAGCACCCACACATCTAACAGCTATGGAGATTCTTAAGAACTCTTCTGGAATTATTGTCGACAAACCCCTTTCCTGAACTATTGCAGGTCCTTAACATGAAAAGAAAACCAAAATCCACTCTTAGGCAATATTAAATAATGCTTATCAGCTCAAAATAGAACCTGATTCAAGTCAATATCAATACTGTTGGGTTCAACATGATGCATGACGCTGATCTGTTTCCCAGAACAGATTTCAAGCTAGAACCCTGATACACTTCATTAGGAAAAAATTATATTGCCTCCCTCAAATTCCAAGTGTCAGTCTTCATTTGGATCTCTGCACTAGATTAAAATGAACGCTTGAAAGGTACTGAGCATTGGTAGCATGACCTTTTAAGTTCAGTGATTTCTATGCAACCAGCAGGAATCCCTAAAAATAACAAAACAAGTCTATTTTTAGTTCTTCATTCTCTGGGGGTTTTTTTCTTGCTTTGTGTTCCATCTCAATTCTTGGACACTTAGCTCTCATTTATTTTCCTGTACCAGCCAGATTTGTTTGAATACCTCATTCTCCAACTTGTGAAGTACTATAATCCATGTATAGATGTACATAGTTTAGGCAGTTACAGAACTGGACCTTCCACAGAGCCAGGCCTTCCAAGAAGGGAAATCAAAATGGAGAAAAACTTCCTGAACCTACAGCTGCTGGGACCTGCACTTTTCTTTGACACTCAGTAAACCAATGCTTGCTATCAGAACTTAGGTAAAAACCAGGACCTTCCTAGGTAACACAGGCTTCACAATTAACTGAGTGAAGAAATGATGGAGTTTCTCAAACTCTGATAAATGAAGTCAAAGTAGTAAAACAAAATAAAATGGTTGAATTTTTATGTCCTGTGAGGTCTCCACCTTGCAAAATTCTAAAACTCTAGCCTAGCAAATAAAGTGCATAATTAAACACAATTAATTGCATTCCTAGATTACTGCCAGATAGCTTGTCACATGCCTTGCTGGGTCTAAACACACAGTTTTCATGTTACTTCTAAAAGCCAAAGGCACAGAACTAATTGAGTTCAATCTACAGCTGGACAAATATACTATCAAAATATCACCAGATCAAATAAAACAAATAGCACAAATTTACAGTGAAGTATTAAAATAAATAAGGGAAAATAAGGCAGTTGTATTTATGAGTAGCAACAGATATGATCTCCCCTCTCTCTAGCACTCTCTTGTTGAGGCCAGCACTGTCATCGTCAAAAACCTGAGAGATCTATGTAAAGATGATAGGTCACACATTCATCAGACTTCAGTTCTGCTAATTTTTCTGACATGCAACCAGCATAATTAAAAAACAACACTGCTCTTGGTAAAAGGAACTAAATCAGTCCCTCAGTTCTCTGGGATTTTTTCTAAACTGTAAAAGAGATTTCACAATAGCTCATTATGTCACTTGGTATCATCTCCCTTTAGAAAATAAAAGCCCATAAATACGTTTCACATAGTATTCACATAGTTCCATCTCTGACTTCAAGGACACTTACAAGACACCTGCTAATATGCCAAATTTGTATTCATTGGAGTGGGAAGCCTGCTGCCATGAGATACCATTTCCACTCAGAAGCCATTAGCTTAACTGCTGAGAGGTTGTATCTTCTCAAACTGCTTCATGAAGGAGAAACATTAATATAATCAGTTCTTTGAAGGCACAGTAAAACAGGTAAACTAATCCAGAAGTGGTCAGATCTCGTATTTTCTGAGTTTGCTTAAACCTGGACATAGGAGGTCCTACAATTATCGTTGCAAGGTAGTCTAGGAAACAGCTCCTGCATTTCCCAGCTTACAGCCTGTTATTCCAATAGTTGTACTTCTCCAGACCAGAGTCATCAGGCATTCCCTCCTGGCTCACATGGTGCAATGAGACGTGCTCAGTCTCATGTCTGCAGCACTGGAGAACGTGCTCTGGACTCCTGGGGCTGCACTGCTCTACAAGGGGTACACGTCTCCCTTACACCCTTCAGTGACTGTCGCACGAATTTCCGCATATTCCAACGATGCACCAGGTTGAAATGGGACATGCTGCTGTGGAGATGTGTCCTAGAGCCCCACCTCAAGCCAAAGTGAAATTACAGACTCGGCCAAATGGAGCCCTTTTCATGTCAGCTGTAAGATACACATCTCTGGTGTACAGAACAGCTTATCTCTAGGCAATGAAAATCACCATCTTCACAGTGATCGTAAAGGTCCAGAACGCATATCACACATTTACGGATCTCTGTGCTCTACAGCATAAATGCATCCTTTTACTTGTTTTGATCTGCACTGTCTTGGATAAAAACCACACTACATTGAAATAAAAAAGCACTGAATAATAAATGACTTTATAATAATTGGCCCAGGGTACTGAAAACCATCATCCAAAAATCTAGAAAAGCTGAAATAGAAATAGCTGTATTTAAGCAATCAACAAAGAAAATAACATAACTATAGGGATTGAAAAGGCTGTGACCCTGTCAAGAATCTTTACAGTACTGCTCTTTAAAAGCAAAAGAAAATATTTCACTCCCCACTGGAGTAGAATTGGGAGCACTACAGAAGCCAGCACTCCAGGAGAAATTCGGCTAACAATATAATCGGATGTGGCCTATAGCCGATTACACAGCAAAATTAATTGTCTCCAAGAAATCTTATTTTTATGACAGAAGGACTAAATACAGCCTAACAGTAGTTTAAAACCAATATAACCTTCTTTCTAGCAGGAAAACAAAGGCTTGTTTTGTTCAAGAGGACACCGATGTACTCATGTTGCTGTGCATTTTTTCCCTGGCTCCTTGATATATAAATGCATGGTAGCAATTGCAGCTATTTTATATCCTTTCATTGGTACACATGCAAAATGCTTGTTCATCTGTTTTCAAGCAACATATCAGCATTTACAAAGCCAAATATAGCCAACTCTTTTCTATAAGGAATTTCAGCCCCAGGAAGGCTTTAACTAAACACTTGCACTGGATCAGATTAGTAAAAGCCCACAAGTTTCTTCAGCTCCTGGTAATGGCTTGCCAGCTTCCAATAACATTAAGACAAAGAATCCACAAACATCTACAGTAAAGTATGCACAGTCTCATGTGATAGTCTTAAGATAGCTTTGTAATTCATATTTAAAGTCTGGCCATAAGAACCAAAAACTTGTCATTGCCAAATATTTAAATTTATGCTCACAATCTTTTTCAGTAAGAACCACATATACATGACTTTCCAAATACCAATCTGCATGTTTTACATTCTTCACCTATGCAAAAGACTTTTAACTATTTACTAAAAATATTATAATAGTTGCCAAATCTATTCAATAAAGAAATGCATTAATACATAGAATTTATTATCAGTCTTACCAGAAAAATATCACGTAAATCCATAATGACTGGATAATTAATGCAAAGTCTTACCTTTCCCTGAAGCAACAGTTTCCAGCAGTGATCTTTCTTAATACTTTAATTCTGCAATGTAATTTTCATAAATCGTTTTCTAGTTCAGGCAGAGATGGGTTAACTGCAAGCAGCCTGGATGCTATCTTGCTTGCTTCCTGGAGATCACTGTTTTGCTTTGTGAGCCATCACAACTACCTAGGAAAAATAACAGCCAACCCTCAGTCACCTGGACAATGTGATATATTACTGCTCCCAGATTAAACTAAAGATTTAAAAGAAATACAAGTCTTAAAACATGATGTTAAAATTGGTATTAATCTACCAAACATTTCATAACAGATGCCATTAAAAGAATTATTGCATGCTTTCTTACCAGGAATTCAGGTTCTTGGATAGAGACATAAAACAAGTGAGAAAAATTTATATACAAATGTAATAAATTTTTTAAATTACAACTTGTCTTTACACTGACAATATGAACTATAAACTAGACTCTTTTTTTTGCAGATTTTTGGTCAGAAGCTATAAGCAACAGCAAAAACTGAGTTATGCTGTAATTCCTTAAGCAGAAGTAAACAGAATGGTGCCTATGGGGAAAAAAAAGGCGATGAAAGTAGGAATCTGCTTTGGTATCTATTTGGGTATAACTGCAAGTCCCTATCAGAACAGGAAATATTATATCCCTATTTGGTGCAAATACAGGCATCTGGCTGCCAAAAGGCTCTGAAGCCGAGACTACCACCTGCAAAACCACTGGCAGCAGATGCAGATACTGCACTTTGGAGGGAGAGCACCGTCCCATGATGGGCATGCTCAGAGGCCCATAATGCTGAATTATCAAATCCAAGTTGAATCTTGTTACTGTGAGGGCAGTTTGAATATTCTCTGTGAGCTCAAGGAGCGATGATGCTACATAGACCTGTGACACGAGTAAGACACCTTGTTTGCTAACGTGAACACGAAGCGCAGTAACTCAGGCTTGTCCAACCAAAGCACTGAATACCTCCAAGGACAGAGACACACCTGTCTGGACAGCCACAGTGCTGTCAGAGCAGCCTCTTGAACAGTGTATCTCCACCTGAATACTCCAGATCCATGGCAGCAAACAGGACAGTCCATCTCCACCTCGACTTGTTCAGCTCCATGAGATGTTTGACAGGGCATGTAATTAAAAGATCTACTGAGCTGATATTAACAAATTATACTGAGTAGCTGCCTATCCCATAAGCGGGTGTTTTACAATCTGTCTCCTCTCCCCACCCTTCCCCTGACAACAGGAACCACCCTTGCCACTTCAGCATGCATTATTAAAGGACTTACACATCTTGATTTCTCTTTTCGGTGCCTTTACCCTTCTGGATAGCCCTTTGCAGCTGATGTCTATAAAAACACAATAGTACTTCTGCCCATACTTAAAGTAGCACCACTCTAAGTCTCTTCTAGAATGTTTATTCAAGAGTTGAAGTTTCCTGAATGTTAAGAGGGTATCAAACTGGCATCTGTGTAGAGTCACTGAGAGAGACAGTGCAGTAACAGGCCAGATCTGCTCCTTCAAAATTTCTGCAAATTTGGGTATTTTTTCCTGTGTTATACTCCAGATGCATTTTAAAGATAAGGCTCCATTGTTTAGATGCTTATTGGTTTTGTAATATAAGAAATGACAGTAGATCTGACAGGTTACTGAAACCACCCTATTTTCATCTTGCTGCTGAGAAGTCTGCTAATGTCTGTGAGATGCTGTTAGAGACATACAAGATTTTTGGACAAAAATAGGTTATCAAGTTTTAAACTTATAAAAGGAAATCCTGATTACATGGAATACTTCAGGTTATCATCGCCAGTACAAGACAGCAGATTTAGGCATCATACATCACTTCTGTGCAGTAAGGAGAGACTGCATGTTAGAAGTAATCACCTGCTTTTGCATATGCCTGTGACAAATTGCACTTTTCAGTCTGGTAACCTGAAGCCATGATCCTTTGCTCTAGGGGGAGGAGGATGGTCAGGAGGAGAGGGAGGGAGTGCTTTCCATACCAGACTCTGTGTAATACAGTGTAAATACTGACTTTCATGGACATTACTTCAAAGAACAGGGACAATCTGAAGCAAGCAGTCTCAAGCCAAACACTACAACCCTTTGTAGACACACCACCTTTTCAGTCTCGTATACAAAGGGCACAGTCTCCTCTACAAACTGAGGAAAACCAGACCCTGAACAAGGATAAAAATGAGGAACCTGAAATAAAGTGCAGTATGGAAATAATTAGTTTAACTGTGAAGTGTTGCACAATGATTTGTCATACGCTATCTAACTTTTTATTCATCCCCCTTGAACAATTCCATTGTAAATATGCTATTTCTACCTAGGTATTATTTACATCAAACCATGACTTTCATAGATCCGTGGTTTGCTACTTCAGCCTCATTATATAATAGATATACAATAATATATATACATAAGTCACAGAAATAATTGATACTTCCACTGTGCCCAACTTTTTCTTCTGAAAAAGGAGAATTTTTATGTGTATCTCTTTTAGCAGTAAAGAAAATTTTAAAGAGCCCTAAGTAGGTACACATTGTTCTTGTAAATATTATTGCTAAACATGCATTTCTGAAATAATCTTCATAACATATAATAATCTTTAGAAGTATCAAAATGATGACATTAAATGTACAAAAAATGCAGTAACTTCATAGTTGTACAATAAGACATCCCAAATAAGAGGTTTGTCAAAATGCACATTGTTCTCCAGAAGCCAACAAAAATGAGTGAAGATAAGCACTGCATCACTCCAGCACCCTCTGTTGGCCTTCAGGCAGCATGGTACTTTGCGCACTCATCTAATAAAGTCATTTTTTGGGTCCCGAAGCTATGACAAAGATTCCTTTACAGAAAAACATACCTGAAAAGCAAACAGAAACCTACTGTGCAACCCAGACCTATGCATAAAATCTTCAGCCATATACCACGACATAGTTTAATATCAGATTACTCAGTATTGCTGGATCTGTCATGCACTAGCCCATCTTTGAAGGTATTTATAATTGATCTAATTTCAAGGGCAAAATGCTCTTTACAAGCCCTGTCTGTCTGATATTTCTGACGAACACCAATAACAAATGGCACCTTGCATGCAGCTCTCCCCAACAGAAACAACAGCTCTACAGAAAGAACAACTCTTTTTATGGAACATTATTCACTGTTGCTACTGAGAACTAACAATGCATACATTATGCAGAATACCATCCACAACAGAAAGTGCTCCAACCAGGTCTCATCAAGCACACAGAAATAAAGTCCAGATGCCAGATACAAGGTGATCTAAATATAAACTCCATACACTGTGCACAGCCAGATGGTGTAATTTCCAGAAGCAAAGGCCCTTAGCCCAGCGAGCCCGGCAGCTGCTTCGCAAAGCCGGCTCAGAGCTTTGCAAAGGCAGATGTGAAGTTGCAGTGGGGAGCGGAGAGGAAGAGGGAGGAGGAAGCAGGAGGGCTGAGATGGAGAAGCGGGTGTGCTCTCATGGTGCGGGGGGGAGGTAAGAGTGGTAGGGGCTGCTTCTGAGAAAAACCACCCAGGGTGGTTATCAGGGCTGCCTTGCCCTCTCTGGCCCCTCAGCGTGTGAGAACAGGGGAAACCAGCCTATGTCCGGCTGTGCAGCACGAGGCAAAGACCTGCTGCCCGGCCATCTCAGAGTCCTTGAACCACCACTCAAGAAAAGCCACAAGCAAAGGAGAGGCAGGACACAAGTAGATCTTACAGAGCTGTCTGTCTGCTTCCACCAGCCGAGCAGTTGAGTAACTGCCGACGTTATCTCCCTACGGCTAAGCCAACACTGGCCAGAACCCAAAAAACCAACAAAAGAGCTTTTCTTGGCTGATCTTAATGCCAGGGAAAAATTTAGTCTCAAAAATGTCATCAGCTATTGCAAACCTGTTCCTTTCACTGCCTCTTAACTTCACACCTTTAACCTCTCTACGGTTTTGTATCTCCTTAGTTTTGTTTTCAGAGCATCCTGTCTGCTCACCTGAAATTCATACCTACTGTCTCACCACCCTTCCAGGCTCTGCTTTCTGCTTCTCTTCTTTCCCACGTGCAGCTTCACATGATTATCTCCTAATATTTCGATGTTTATCAACTTTAAGATGGTGCTAATAAACAATGATCCATTGGATAACAATCTCCAGAACATGCAGAAACGCATACAAACTTTTACCAAACAAATGTGTAGTACTATTTGTCAGAAAGCATTACTACCCTATTTCAAATATTTACACACATGCTTCTACTTTGGGTAATTTATACTATACCACTTAACTGGGATGGAGAAATTAGTTTGATTTGGAATGTCAAGATCTGAATTATTAGAGTCAGATATTTATTGCACAGAACAAACTAGAAACTACCTCACGAAATCTATGCAGTTCATTTGAGGTCACTGACTAACGAGCCCAAGAAGCCAGAGGTGGACCCAAACTGCATCCACATCCCCAAACCTCAAAACTGAAAAAAAAAATAGAGCACTTTCATTTTCCATTTTCAGGAGTTACTATTCTGACAGTTACTTTCAGGCATTTATATTCTTGCTTTATACTAGTTTCTGCCGGTAGGTTTCTTTCTCTTTATCTGTTTTGTTATTTTAAGACAAATTCAACGCTTCATTTTTTCCATGTTTAAAGGGTCTGGATCCAAACAGTAAATGGTAGGAGTTACTTCCTTTAGGACTTGGCTGTCATTAGGTGGCTGATTAGGGCTGCAGTAGCCTGTTCAGTAACAGGTTACTTACACAACAACGACGTTCCTCTGCTTAGCAACCCCAAGGGTGGGGTCCAAAACAGCAACTGCACCAGTCACACTTTACAACTAAATGTGGAGGAGAAAAAAGAAAAAGAGAGGCAGGAATGGGAAGGGCGAAGGGAAATACCACTTTTCTTCATGAGAAATGTAACTTTCTAAGAAAAGAAGAAAACGAACAACACGGAAGAATGAATCAAAAGCAGCTAAACTATTTCTCACTCAGAGTGGTAATTAGTGCTGAGATCATAATGTGATAATGATTCTTAAGAGAAATAGTTCATGCAAAGAACATGTTAATCCTTGCAAAAGATCATGTAAATACGTTGCCATTCTTGCACTAATCTTCCCTTTCCACTGAACGTTGAAACAATCTTCACTTACACTAAAATCCTGTTAAAAGTGTTCCTGGTTAAATAGCTGAGTATGTTGAATACTTACAGAGAAAGGTTCAGTATTAGTATCTTTGTGTCAAGATGTTAAATTTTTTTTTAAAAGTGAAGGCAAACATTAAAGATACTGTGACAATTTTAGGAAGAAAATTAACTATTGATTTAATTTACTAAGTTTGTGCTGGTTAACAATAGGCATAACTACAAGATAAAATACATTATTTTGAAGATTTATAAGAAAACATTCTGTGAAAGAATCAATGAAACCAGTACTTCAAACATTAGCGTATGAAAAACCCCCAAATAAAAAAAACCCCACAAAACTACTCAAAACTATTTGGCCATGTATCATTTTACTGTTCAATAAAAAATTGTTCCAGTTAATGATTTTCCCACCCTCTAAAATTTCAAAGTCTTTCCCTTTCTCTACTTGGCCAAAAACTGATTATATATCACAGAGAGAATAAGCTTAGCTGGGGATGTTGACCACCTATGTTCATATAGAACTCACATTTTCCATTTTTTAAAGCATTTAATGCAGAGGGGAGAAGCACACCTCCTGAGCAGTGGGGATGCACTCAGCCAGCCCACGGAGTGCAATGCCACATCAGGAACATCCGTGCTTGCTTCAGAGCAGCTGCTGCTGCGCCGCACAATGTAAAACCTTTGGTCTGGGGGCTGGAAGGAGCAGAGCTCTATCAGTTGCCCTCATCCATCCAACAACTGCTCCTCTGAGTGTTTGGTTTGGCCTGGCCAGGCCTGGGCAGCCTGCAGCCCTGAATTGGTGCAAAAAGCTCAGAAAGGCAGTGTGAGCATTTCTGCTGGTCCAGCTCACACTGTACATGCAGCTCCAGCGCGCGAGCTTTCTCCTCATGCTTTCACAGACAACTGGTACTGCTCTTCATTTATCCTTCACCTCTCATCCCAACACACAGTACGTAAATGCTTATTTAGTATTAACTACTCATTTAGTAAATACACTAAATGAAGAGTTGAGATGCATCATTCGTGCTGTGAAACAGATTGATAACCACACCAGCAGGAAGGCACTATTCTCTGATGTGTTATTGCAGTCTCCAGAGCACAACTTGGCAGACTGCTCCTTACCACTCATACATAAGGTCACATGTTTCTTTAACATTGACCTAATTTGTGACAAAATGTTCACATTACTGATAGACTGTATACTGATTACTATTAGCAAAGGCAGTTTGCTAAACATTCTGTGGTCCTAAAGACATTTAATTCATTCACTGGTAGAAAAAAAAGCTGGAGTGATAAAAAATAAACACTTCAACCATGAAAAATTGCTAAGTGAAGTTTAGGATCAACCTTGATTGCCAGCAGGGTAGCAGAACACAGATTACTGTCCCCCACTGTAGTCACTGACAGCTCCAAGCCAGCTCTTGAAAGAGCTCCACATTGATAAATACTTTGAGAGTTAGCATCAATAAATGCCATCCCATTCTAGTTTTAAACTCACATGACTCTTCTATAAGAGCACGTTTCAAAACCCAACAGTTCTAGATACATTTCACCTCAAAACTGCCTGTCAGTCTTGAATAACTTGCATTTGTCAAGGATTTCAGAAGCGAAAAGGACCAAATCAGACAGTATTCTAAAAGGGTCCTAATGTCTATGATAGAGGATTAAACAAACCACAAACAAAAAACCCCAACCCTCCCTCTACTTCACATTAACTTTCACTGGGAAAACTTGAGCACAGCCGACACAAGAGAGCTAGTGGCACAGAGAAGAATGCAGGATGAAGGAATCTGGTTTTCCCGCATCAGGCCTGATTTCCTCCTGGTGAAAGTGATCACATAACCCTGGCCTCACTGGGACTCAAAGTAATAAAAAGAAAACACTTAATTGCTCAATAGGTAAGGAATTTTCTACATGTGACCAAAAGGCTTCCTACTGCAAGCATCTCTAATGGTGCATCAGGTGTTGGTTTGGTGACTACAGCAAGAATGAAGGTCCCTTTTGAACAAAAATATGAAAACTAATCCTCTTATAAAAAAACTCAGATTTTTAATTGGAGACAAAAATCTAATACTTATTTTACTAGCCTTCTGTGATATGGCTGGCAGCAATAGTATTCAGATAGGAACTACTACTTTTGTTTTGCTGGTTTTAATTAAATTCACTCTCTAAAATGGCATTTCATTAAATAACTGTCCTTTTTCTGATCTTCCTCCTCACTCTGTTTTGATTAATCAGATATGGAAGCAACTTCAGTGACCCAGACAATGGGTCACGCAGTTTTCAGTAAGTAAACTCTGGATGAAACTCTCACGCAGTCTGTACAACATCCTGAACAAGATTAAGACCTGAACTTTTCCAGCTTTACTTGGAGGCACAAGCATGAAGAACAATTTGAAAGATGGGTACCAAAAAGGGTGGAACAGAAACCTATTTTACAGAGACCCTTTCATGATCTGCAAATATTTTGTCAGCAGCAAAGTAGTTTAAGAAAAGAAACAAACAAAACACCCACTTCAGCCAGTACTTTCTCTTCATGTCATAAAATTACCCATCTCTTTAATTTACTTTAAATTTCCTTTATCTAACTAATAGGCAAATTCTTTAGTACAGCATTACTTTTTTCTTTTTCCATCTCAAGTAACTCTTCAGCATTTTAGACACAAAAAAGTAGAAATTGAAAATAAATCTATATAACAATCAAGTAAGGCCTTCCCTTGACTTAGAATTGACTTACCCATCTGTTATGTCTTTACACATAAGGTACACTCCTTCAGAGTGAATAATTAAGAAAGCCTAACAAAAATAGCATGTAAGTCACTTTTAGTTGCAATACCAATCATTTTACAGCCCACTTACTTATTAAAATCCTTAAAGCCAAAAAAAGCCAAAAAAAACCCCAACAAAAAACAAAAACAAAAAAAAAAAAAAAACCCCACCAAAAAAACCCCAAAACTCAAACCAAACCCAAAAAAGCCAACCAAACAAAAAACCCCCAAAAAACCGAAAAAACAAAACCAAACTCCAGGTGCCCAGACTTGATAATATCAATGTTCTGAATAACACCTTTAGTGAGTGCGCTTTCTAGTTGTCATGCAGATGGTAATCTCAAAAATGAAATCAGAATCAGAATCATAAAGACTTCCAAAATAATAGATAAATTAAAAAGAGACATTCAGTTCTAGAATTCTTTTTTAAATTACTTCATCTAGGAAAATTAAACAATTCAGACAGTATGTGTAAGGACGCCTTTATATTTGCCATCGATATTGCTTTTTTTGGTTGTACAATAAACCACTATTAATCACACTGCCAGAAAACTGCTTCAGAATAAAGCAGAGAACATTTTATTCAAAACTTACACTAACAAAAGGAGATGAATGTATCTTGACTAAACATCCTTTTCTCAAAAGTATTAACAGTGATCCAAGTCCTTAATGTGTTTTTCTTCTCCACCATGCTCGGAAGATCCAGATCTGTTAGTCTCTGACAGAGAAGCCTCTGATAAATGTCTACTATTCTATCATAAAAAAGGTGGGAAAACTACATAGAGTTTCAAGTTTTGAGAGAGAAACTTGAGAATATCTGTGATTTGCAATACTCAGTACTATCTGCTTGTCTGAAAAATAACCCAAATCAAACCGAACCACCACTTATAAAGAAATAATGTAAACAAATATTAACAAATGCATGTGATAATGTTCCCCTGTATTCAAATCACAGACAGTAACATATACAGAACTCATTTATTGATGCTTAGCAACCTATATGGGAAATAAGGCATAGGGAAAAATATCTAAATTCTATGGAAATATCTAATAGAAAAACAGTAACTAGCAGGTAGCAGAAATACAGGCCTAACCCTTCACTCATCTATTAAAAGGAAGAGACCCCTTTTGCTTTGTTGGAAGTGTGTGCACAAAACCAGACAGATTTCAATGCTACTGTTTTTTCAAAATGCTACTTTGAAACTTATAAAAAGCTAACTAAGGAAAATAATGGTGTCTGTAGTTTTTCTGGAATTACACAGCTTTCCTTCATTGTGTGTAATTTTGCAACACAATTTTAACTGACCAGTAGACCTCAAAACCCAGCCCACATCAGCTCGGCACAGCAGTGCCTCACAAGACAGCGTGGGACTGGTCACAGAAAGTGACCTCTGCTGCCAACACTGTGACCCCGGCTCAGTGCAGCACACGAGGAACTGCCGGCTGCAGCACCCGGACGGGAACCTTTGCAGCCCTCAGACTTTCCTTTCAAAGGGACGAACAGGAAGGCAGGGACCAGACAACAGCTGCCATTCACTGAAGAATCTCCCATTAATGACAGGGCCATGCTAAAAGAGAAGTGCTTTTTAATTTTCAGGATAATTACAGTTATTAGCTTTTCATCGGTATCATTTTCACTTGTATTTTAATTGCCGAGCTAGAACTCCCTTCTCTCAAAAAGTAACCTTCGCGAGTCTGTTCTCAAAGGTATATTTATCAAGTTCACATTCCCCAATGACATGTATATCCGAGACCTTCAAGGTACTGGAAAATCCTACCTTTTTTTTGCAATTAATAAGGCTGTTTTCAAATATCAAATATAACACTGACGGAAGAATGCAGGAGGAAACACAACCATTCTACATCAAGATCTTTTTGAAGAGGACACCACAAAGTATTACTATTACATCTACATGGGTCGTTGCTTCAGACATGAAGCTTCTTTCCTTTTCAGCATAAATCCATTTTTAAAGCATTGTGCAGGTAAGTATGCACACAAGTATATGAAGAGCATACAAATTTGGAATAGTTTCTTCTACACAGACCGTGGTTAGTCTGTATAAAACATTTAATATATAAAACACCAATGTACTTGATTCAGTTCTGGAACAAGCAACAAAAATCTAGTTTGAAAGCCCAATCTTTAAATACACTGGTCTGTGGAAAATAAGACTATTCAGGCATACTACAAACCAGCTGAGAAAAAACTGCTGATCACTTTTATATGTATCAAGTACCTCGATGATCCTATATCCATACTATGTTTAAGAAATTCAAACCCTCTCCTTTTCCTTTCAGCTTTTACGTCTTGATTCATTTATAATCATTAGGGCCAGTTTGTCTATTTTTCAGCAGAAAACTCCCCCCCCCTAAGTAATTTCATTCAGCTTGCAAGCAGAAAAAACAACACCCTCAGCCTTGGGATTGTTCTATACAAGCCAATTTCGAGTATATTATTTATTTTAAGGGGCTAATTAATAAGGAAAAATAGCTCTTGCTACTGAGATTTCTAAAAGGGAATTTATGAGTAGTTTGTTACAGAGCAGCTGGACTGTATTTAGAACTATTGTGTATGTTCACTGATTTCCATCATACATTTATAAAACTGACACATTTATTAAGCAAAACTGTTTATAAAGGCATGAAGCCTGCAGTTCTTTGCTCTAGCAGATCTACATTTACCCCAGGAAAATGCTTTTCATTACTTTACTAAGATACCTTTGCAACAGCAGTCAAATTTTTATCTGTTTTGAAAAAGTTTGTTTTTAAGCTTCATCAGGACTTGTAACCACTGTTCCCTAATTCAAGATGGCCTAGGATATCTTACTAAATTACTTCTAAACTAAACCTTTAAAAATTATATGACTAAACCCAGAAGGAGATAAGGACACAGGCATAAAGTTACAACTTAACTTACTGAATTTTATTATAAATATTCTTATTTATTTCTGTTCTGTGTTAAAGAAATATAGTAATACATGTAGCCTGGCCAAATATATCCCACGCTAAGAGCTTTCCATTTTGGAACTTTTTGGCTTATGCCCGAATTTTCAATCTTAGCACAGCAGTAACTGTATATTTGTGTGTTCTTCTACACATAAGCCACTGGTACTTTACCTAAAAGTTAATGCAAAAATCTGTCACAGTCTGTGCTAATGTATTTCTCTGAGGTTTTTTAAAGCAAAAAGCATGCATGAACATCAAAGCACACGCTGCAAATGATCGTTTCTAATCTTAGACATGTATCAATTATTCACTAGCTTGTTCTTCTTGCGCTTTATCGTATAGACTTCACCATGGCAACGCTATTCTTCCCTTTCTAGCCTTAATCAGTGAATCTGTAAACTAATGTTAGACCTAGCTGTTGCATTACTTAATATTCTACTTATTACACAATGAACATAGACATGTCTCTCTTATTACATCACAAACGCTACACAGCTTCCAAGATATCGATAAATTTTCATTTCCTTAGCAATATTGGAATAGTAACTTTCCAAGAACCAGCTAGCTCCTCTCTTACTGCTAAATACAAATATGTAGCTTTGAATTGCCACTAGCAAAATTCAGAATGGATTTTAATGTCTGGATGCAATACCTCTTCTATGGTCCTTTTACAAACTGGCAAATGGTTTGGAAATGGTTCCAAAACCCATACATTCTAAAATCACTCTTCAGTTTTAGAACTACTTCCCTTGTTTACAGCAAGTACCTTAATTTAAAAATGCTGTTATATCTGACAGTCTTCTTGTTATGATAGAATTTCAATGCTTTCTTTCCCATGTTTTCCAGCATTATTAAACATATATATATATACATATAAATACATATTTTTCTAGCTCATTTGGGCCCAGCTATTTTGTCCCTTTCAGTAGTCTTTTTCTTTCTAATTTCTCTTTTCTTTGTGTCTAATTAGCTTTTTCTTCACCCCTTTTCCCTGTGTTTCTCCAACACACTTGATCCTGTTAATTCTCGCCTTCCTTTACCTGTTCCATCACACAATCATGCTTCCTTTCCCCTCCAGACCATGAAAATTTTTTATGTAGCTCATTAATCCAGAAGAGGCATCTTAAATGCTTTAATGCTGCAAGGTTTCTCCCCTCACCTTCTGTAAAGCAGAACAGCCAACATTTCTTGTTTCCCCACTCTTGGTTTTTCGCAAAGGTGCTCAACTTGTGATACTTCTGCTGGGGTCTCCAGGGAGCACTGGTTAAAGTTATGCTTTTGAGCATCTCATTATCATCCTGGAAGCAATTTCTAAGGTTTTTATAATATATAGAAATCTTAAGGACTCTCTAAGATGTAACAATCTAACTACAGTATTACCAGCACAGAAACTGTGATATATACAGAGAACTCATATCCCTTCCCAGTAAGTCCTTAATATTGTTCCCATACTATTCTTGGTTAAAACTACAAACTGTGTGATATTTCCCTTAAACATTCATTATCTTCACCACAGTTAAAAGGAAGTTGCTTCATGACTACAAGACTGTCTGGCAAAGGGGGCTGTTTGTTGGCTGATGCTGGATACTGTCAAGACTGCTCCAGTCTTCTTGTTTGGGAAGTGTGGGACTACACTCTTTGTGTCACCTTTCACTTGTTGGCAGCCTCCCTCTGGTTTCAGCTGAGATGGAGTTAATTATCTTCTTAGTAGCTGGTACAGCGCTGTGTTTTGGCTTCAGTATGAGAATAATGTTGATAATGCTGTGATGTTTTGGTTGTTGCTAAGTAGTGCTCACCCTAAGTCAAGGACTTCTCAGTTTCCCATATTCTGCCAGTGAGTAGCTGCACAAGAAGCTGGGAGGGAGCATGACTGGGACAGCTGACCCAAACTGGCTAAAGAGATATTCCATACCATAGAACATCATGACCAGTATATAAACTGGGGGAGTTGGCTGTGGGGGGAAGACTCAAAATACCACTGAAAAATGCATGTAGATAGGTTTTTAAAAATACTTTTTCCTATGCATCAGTGACAAGGTCACCACACCTCCATATTTGGAGCCAGCCCCAGTGATGCACACATTCACAATACAGTTAACCATAATGCTCCATATATGAATATAAACCACTACATTGCACATCTTTCAGAGAGCAGAAGCTGCTCCACCAGCAACAGAGGGCCCTGGGATTACACTTACAGCTCAGCTCAGCTTATACGCACTGTAAACTTCTGCTTCAGCTTCCTTACCCCTGCTCAAACACTAAGTCACTAATTTTCAGTGGTCTCCTCAGAGCCTGCTGGGGAACTGCACGATCCTGACCACACACAAGGCAAAACTTTCGCTCTTGACTCAATCTCCTCATTCATACACTAGATAGCACGTGCACCAAATGACACTGAGCCATTTCTTACCATGCAATTTGCACTATTTAGAAACGTGGATTACAAGCCCAGCAATGAAGCGCAGTATTCTCAGATCACAACACAATTTGCTATGACTACAAGACTTTGAAGAGGTGGTCTCACAGACAGCCAAGCTCACTCAGCAGACAGGTCGCACAAACCTAAGACAATAAGGTTTCAGAACATGAACATGGAATTGTTTAGGCTCCTGTTCTAACTTTGATCCAAAAGGAGAAATGTACAAGCCTACCTACACAAATTAGACTTCCTAATTCAATTATAATGGTAAAGTAACTGCAAATAAGCAGGGTTTTTTAATAAAAGCTGAACCACAGGAAATGATAATACTAAAGAATTTCTACTGGAAGTACTGAAAACTATCAGCATCCTCAAATGAGACCTTATTGTTAATCTTAACATGAAACTTAAGAGTTTATTAAAAAAATACAGAAAATACTTCTTTAGGGAAGAAAATGTTTAATTCAAGCAACAGCAACTAAACTAAAGTGCTATTTGAAAATCTTGCCTTGAACAAACTTGGCTATTTTGACGTTGTTATGTAAAAAATACTATGTTTGTTATCTTTCACTCTGACCACCAACTAAGTCTCAATAATGTCTTTGTTTAAGTAGTAAAACTTCTATGATGAAAATTAAACAAGACTATGCTGGAAAGGGTTATTTTCCTATTTAAACTAGTTTTCCATCTGATCAGCAGCAAAATCCACAGGGCTTTCTGAATCATATGTAGCCTGATGATGAAGACTTACTATTGGGATTTTTTGGTTTAAATTGTAGAGCAATATTCCACAGCTGATATTCAGAAGTATGAGGTCATATAAGGCAAGCTAGAGAGGATTTATCTTCAGTCTTTAAAGAAAAAATAAGATTAACAACACACCCACCACAATCTGCACTATACACACTAATTAAAACTTAATTGAGTTTTCAGATCTTTTAGAAAAGAAAAGGCCAGACAGTTACTGGATGCAGTACCTTCTAGTTATGACTGATAAGATTAAGTGGAAATTAAATCAAAATAAAATAGTTCAAACTTAATTAAAAATAGCAACACTATCTATTCAAAGATAGATATGACTACATTCCAAATCTTAAGATGATTTTGATCTAAAAGATTACTTGTCATGATAACTGGACCCGGCCCAAATTGCTATTGAAGTTTAATGCACTCAGTGATGTTGAGCAGGATTGCTCCTTCCAGCAGCAGCAAGGATACAGACAAATTTAAGAGAGTTACAGTACAGCAGCCCACATCTTATAAGTTCATTAAATGATGCTGCTTGCCTCATTAAGAGCATCAAATGCCATAAAATTCCTGACCTTAGTATTTTTCCTCCAGGCATTTCTGAGGACATATGTCAGAAATTATTAGGATATTGTAGCTCTGGGATACTGTAACAGTTTTATGCCTCTTACATGGCATTAGAGTCTTGATTTAGTTTCACACACACAAGCGTCCAGTGCTGCTTGAGATGCTGCAGTTGTCAGCTGGGGAGGATACAGACCTCACATGGGTGAAATTAGTTACCCTTTCATGGTCTTGCTTGGGACAAACAAAACTAAGAGACAGACCCTTAAATCTCTTCCCTGTCCCCCAAATACTGAAGAAATTTGAATATGCTTTGGGAAACAACAATGGTTTTAAAGCATTTAAGCTGGTAAAGAAACAGGCAGAGAGAGAGAAAAAAAAAGGAATTTTAACACGTCAGTCTTAGCGCATTTAGTTACATCTTGTGTAAAAATTAAGAAGACTCCCTACAGAATTGCATTACACAGTACTATGTCCTAGTTGGTCACCAGAATGCCTATGATTAGCAACTTTAGCTTCTGAGTTTAATATTCATCCCTACATATAAAAGAATAAAAATAAGTATTTACACAGAGATGTCAGAGCCTTTTCAGGTATGAAATGGAGATCACAACCCAGTAACGTTTACTACAGAAAGTCCTCAAATGTACTTTTAACTTCCATGGATTTATGCACAGCTGGGGGAGACGAGGAATGACAAATGAACTGCAATGACCTTTGCCCTTCTTTGACAGTTATGTAAACTAAGCTGGTCAGTTTATTGAAAGCAGGCAAACTGAAAACATGAAGTCACTCAAGTTATGCCAGGACGGAAAGCACGGACTGAAATAGATTGATCTATCAGTCATGCCCACAGTGCTTGTTTTGGTTTGTGCACTATCTACATGCAACTTACTGTATGAGGAGAGTTCATTAACTACATCAGAGATAACGGGTTAAATATCAGATTGGGCAAAAAAATCAATTAGTTCCAATAACTGGTTATTAACACAATGCACACGGGCACAACGCACAGACTGTTCCAATACAACCATGACGGTTTTTCACTTTGTGGATCTTCTTGCAGTGGCATCATTGACAAGTCATAGTTGATTTAGCAAAAATTTTAAGCCATCAGAATTGCTGCTAGAAAAGATTAAAATAGATAAAAATTAGAAAAAAAATTGCTGTGGCGCTGAGGAACACCTGGGTATGCTCACTCTTCAATCCTTTATGAAAAACAACAGTCAAACAAAAGAAAAAAATTGCATTGTTGATCTACATGCAAAATGCTAGTTATGAGGAGCCGAATATTATTGTATAGAGAGGAAATGTATTTTGGCAAAGTTCCAGCAAGAACTCTTGACACGCCAACACAGATTCAGTCCAGCTGCTTGTAAGACTGGTTTAGCAGGCAAAAAGGATGTTCTTCCTGCAGCTACCACACTGTTGGAAGAGCATCCTTTGGTTCACTGCTCCTTTGTCCTTAGAGCAGCCCACCTGTGTTCAGTGATGTGCTTCTGCTTTTATCAAGAGCAGGTCTAGAGACTGGAAACCCACCAGCAGTGCTGACAACTTTTATGGTATTGCCAGTCACTTCCACCTACTGTTGTTGTACTGGATTTTTGATGTTTATGAGCAGCTCCTACTTCAACAGTAATCATAGGAATCACTAAAGAGTGACCAAACAGCATCATTAACCTTTTTTTAATCCTGAAAAACGCAAGAATGCTTGACTTACAAAGTAAAACTGGATCCCTCACAAATGCATCTATGAAGCGTATCTAAGAATACTTCAAAAGGGCATATGCTGGAATTAATTAAATAAATGAATACTTTCTCTGGCAGGCTGTATAGAGAGAGCTTCAAACACAAGATTTTTGTCTGCTAGTGGAAAAAATACATACGTGTGCAGGCAAGAATGTGTAAAAAAGTCACAGACTGGTGAGGAGGACTGTAAATGGCTCAAATGACCCTGCAATGGGAATAGCCCTTTATAAACCTATGTGAACTGCAGGCCAGTGATTCTCTAGCATTTGACCAAAACTTAATAGTGCTTCCATCTCTGCTTGTGTGCCTTTGCCTGGGTATTGCTGAGGGATCTCCCAGTTAGTGATGGAATGGAAATAAATTTACTCTTTGTGTTCTAGCTGCAAATTTGTGGTTATTGCACTGCCTGCCAGTGTCAGCTCACACAGTGTGGTATCTCACTCAGACATACAGCAGGAAGAAACTCTAAGAGGTCATGGTGGTGATTCCTCAGAGACAGAGGTCTAAAATGAAGCTGATATTTGTTCTAGCTGGGCTGTAGCTCCAGCTCTGGTATCTGCTTTGTACTATGGAGTGATGTTTGGTGCCTGGAATTACAAAGATGGGGCACAACTCTGCACTCCTCTTAATTCAGTCATTACTTCCCATGGGCATGTGACACAGGTTACTCAGATGTTCTTTTGCTAAATGAAGGCTTATAAGAAAACATTGAAACATGCTTCAAAAACAGGGATGCAGGTTTGTCACTCCTCTCTGTCAACAGCATCCTGCAGTGCGGAAGCTCATAGAAAGAACACTTTGCCCACCCCTGCCCTCAAAAATTTAACTCTAAGCTTCATTAATCACAGAGTTCCCATTGAACGGAACACAGGAGCTATCAAAATAGCTCATACAAGTGCTACATCTAATCCAGCATGCTGTCTGTTCATTAGCCTGTAGCAGATGGTTTGACAGAAGGTGCAAGAAATTCGTCAGCAGACAATTCTGGATTGGGAAAGTGTCTCTTTAGTTGCTCCACCTAGTTTACTTATATCTTGAAGTGCAAGGATTTACAGAATAAAGGACTTCAAGAACACTGAAGTAATTTATATATTGTATGCATATATTGCATTTAAGCATGTAATCTTTTGTTGTAGAAATAATGGCATCTTCTCACTGCTCGGATATTTTTGTCAGTTAATTACGTAAACTAATGACACACCATCTAAAAAGAAGTATTTGCATACTTGAAATTTTTTTTTACTTTATTACACAAACTTTAGTCTTTCATCAGAAAGGGTAGACAGAACAATTCCCTTTCTCATAAAGGCCAGTATTCCGCATATAGTTCTAAGTGGAAAAAGTTGAAAAGTGCCAATCTTCTCAATCTTGCTTTATATGGAAGATTTTCCAAAGCCTATTTATCACTGCTGCCAATCTCCAACTTCAACTTCTACTCTCTTTCTTGACTAAACAGAGATCTCCATGTCTTTGCTCACAACTGGTTAGGTCAGGAAAAAAATAGCAGGGCCTGGCTTATCTATCAAGCCATCAACATAGAGGAATATTTACTCTGATGTCCCAATGATGTATATGTATTTTATTTTATTCCCTTTGTCAACAAAGTAGAGCCTAATAAATGTCAACACTGAATTTCACACAACACAAACTTATACAGAATCTTCTGTAATTTCCACTAAGCAAAGTAACCTGCCATCCTCAAGCATATTGATATTAACTTTTCACCCAGCACAGTATCACAGTACTTTACCAACGGGTAGCAGTTTAACTATTCCCTTTTGCACTGTTTTCCAAACACAGTTTTTATTATGAGAACAAAACGCTAATCTACAGTTTTAACCTACTCTAACTACTACTGTAATAATAACACAAACTGTATACAAAGAACTACGTGCCACAGCAACACTCAAATATGGCTTACAGGGCATATTAAGGATGTGTCTATTCTTCCCCATCTCCCAAGGGGGAAAAGAAACAACAAACCACCTATGTGATTTATGCAAATACCTGAAAACGACAGACAACCAGCTCGGCCATTTCCTCTTTCCCCTCTCTTTTTAATAGTAGCAGAAATGACAAGAGTAGTAATAACATTACAGAATGCTTCAGACATCATTTGAATACTGCTCCTTCTCAGGGGGATTCACCGGCCTAAGGACCACCAGACTTTCATCAGTCACAAATTGTTCTAGAGTCCTGGAGGCAGCACCGTGGATCCTCCCAAGGGATGGGGAATATCATCAGATCGTTCAAAGAATGGAGACTCATTTGTGAATAGTGGGACTGTAGATCCTGTTACTAGATACCTCAAAGCTAGGTATTAGCATGTGAATTACTAGACCAGAGTTATTAAGGGAAGAAAGACTCCACAGCAATACTTGCAAGGCAGAAGAAAGAAAGCAGTGATAGGAAAAGGATAGCACAGAAATCACTCTAAAGACAATGAAAACTAGCCAGCTACAGCAACCTTCGCTTTCCACAGTGTTTCTCTCTACTGATAACTTTGTACAAACTAAGGAAATTTTAGTCTTTTCCATTTTGTATAATAAATGCATTAAACCCCCCTCCCACTCTTTAAATATGCTTATAAATTTAAATTGTAAATTCACTCAAAAAATTCAGTGGAAAGCTGGCAAAAGTCAATCATGTCATCATATTAAATACCTGTATTTACAAAGAACTTTGTGCACTGTGCCATCTGTCAGAGATAAGAGTATGTTCTTGACTGTTCCTTTTGGCATCTTATTTGTGTAAAATGCATTGGCATTTGCAGCTGAAACTCAATGCAGAATTCAGATGAAAACAGTCTTGCTTCCCCATCCCCCCTAAAACAGAGAGAAAGTAAGAAGAAAAGAAGCCCCCTAGACCATAGCTTTTAGGCTCTGAAGTTGTATTTAATTAAAATACAAAAATAGGAACCTTAAGAAATGTAACTGCGCACAACAAGATTTAAAGCTGGTTTGTTGCCAGTTGACACTATTAAAAAAAGTTCAAAACCAAATCTAACCCATAGCTATGCCCCTGTGGGAGATATGCCGTCCTCTGGACCGTATTTCCAGCCCAGCAATCTTCAGCCACTTCCATGGGCCAAGAACATCCACAGTCTCCTCCAAGGACTAATAAATAATTTAGAACAACTTGTTCTAAGTAACATCACTAAGAATTTGGTATTTCCATAAGCCTATATACAGCTCTAGCTCCCTAAAAATCTTTTACCAGAGAACAAAAGGCAGGACAAGAAGCGATCCTGAGCACCGAACCCCAACTCTTTATACTGTTCACCAATCCACTTGTCCTTGGATCTGGATTCATGCCCTATACAACAGAGCTGCTCCAGGCTGAGCACAGCTTAGCAACATGTCCAGGTCCAGACCTGCCGACGTAGTGGTGCAGAGGACTGACTTCTGCTGGAGGCAGACCCATTCCTCTCCATCTCCCAAACTTTACCAGCACTGCACTTTCTGACTTGCTCGCTCCTTCCTCCTCCTTGTTATACCTCAGAAGCTGCTCCAGGTGGATCATAGCTTCCCTGACGGTAGCTGACCTTCTCTCCACCTTTCAGAAACATTCGTTCTGACCCAAGACAACACTCAGGGCTAAATATACAGGCAGCTGTTCTCTCATCCTTTTATGATAGCACAATAGCAGCATTTTCCAACAAGAAACAGTATGTGTACAAAGAATGAAAACAAATTGTGTATTTTTACCTTCCGAGATGACATTAGTAAGCATTTTAGGAACTGCAAGAGTAATAAAATAATCATTTTTGTTCTGAAGGGCACCTGTCTGTATTCTAATGAGACTACTGTAAATGGCCATGTTTTGCTTGCCATGCTTAGACTGGGGAAGAAATACCACCTCAGCATTATTAAGCCTATGTGGTGATAGAAAGTCCTCGTTGTTTAAGTCTTCCAGTATTGTTCCTAAACAGAGAAAATCAGCCATACAAAATTCTCACATGGTTCTGACACTGCCTGCCCAGACTTACAAAGTATTTTACTTTATCTTTTTATGAGACAAACTTTGAGAAGTGAAGATTCAGGCCTAGATGATTTACAGCTAGCAAATTAGTTACAGCTAACAAATCGTGCAATGAAATCTAAGAAGCTATTCAAAAAGTCAGCTTGAGATGAATGTAAGAACAATGCAGATCCTTTTGAAGAATGTATTCAAATGAGTATATTCAGAGGGGTAATCTGTACTTTGACTGGGACACCAATGATTTTCAAAAGGCTTTACCTGCCCTCATTTCTTTTGCCATAAATTGTAATTTCTTCCCCGTCATTCTTCATGATGCTCTTCATTCATCCCATCCCTATCCAGTCTCACCCTTCCAACACCTTGCTATCAATCTATCAAGTTTCCTTAAATTAAAAACAACATTTATTTTTGCAATCTTCGCTTTTCTTTTTATCTCCTTCTTTGGGATTTGACTTCTCATCTCCTGTTTTTACAGTAAGACAACTCCTGAGAATGTACAGCATGTCAATACCAATAGCACACTTCAAGGTCCTGCAAGGTTTAACAGTGATTGATTATTACTGACAGAAAACAGTTTTCTATTCTTCTTTCTGCAATTAAAGAAGCAGGACATTAATTTTAACTTGTTATGGGACAACTTCCTATTTGCACGGTATGGATTAATTTCAATATGACTTCGGTAATATGACTTCCAGACAAGATTGCTAAATGACACTGCAACAGACCAGAACTGAAATAACACATCATAAAAACGACCCCTGCTCAAACTGAGTCAAACGTTGGGTTGGAGTATGTGACTCCACAAGTATTTCTAGTAGGGGAAGCAGGAGCCTTATATTTACAGTATATGTTAAAGCTACTCTTCTTTACAGGTGACCCAATCCTACATGTGACTCTGTACTCCTTGTACAAACTCTTACAGACATTCAGGATAGTAAGGATATCAAGTAAAGGATATTAAGTAAAATAAACACTCATCAAAATGTCTTGCCTGAATGAATTGTAGCTATTACTGCTTACAAAATATCCATGAAATCTTAGAATCTACAGGGGAAAAAAATGTGGGTCTGACATTTATTAAAAATAAGCCAGTATTTTTAGCAGTGTCCTATTGACACTAGGCATTACAAGAAATATTATCCGGTTTCAGCACATGTTTTAAACTTTTCATACACAAATAATTTCTTTTTGGGGATATATCTCTTTAAGGAGAGCATCAGAATCCCAAGTGCTGCAGAATAATTAAAACACAGATTTCAGGTCTGCTTTGCTAAAGCTAAGAAGCTTATGCGATCACAAGGTCTTCAAACATCTCTCTCTTCCCCTCCCAATAGTTTTGAACCACTTGACAGATATTACTGTTTTTTGACAGGATAGCAACCTCTAAGGTAGTTAAATTGCTACATGCTTTACAGAAACAGATGGCCAAGTAAAGAAGAAGCTTCTGACAAACAGCTCCAATAGACGCCCAGAATGAGATGAAGGCTGGAGTATGGATTCACATCGTATTACACATTAGCAGAGTCCACATGGAGAGAAACCTTACCACAGAGAGAAACCTTACCACGCCTTCAACGTAATAAAAACATTGATCATAACCATCAGAGGAACCATAAGATACAAATTCATAAGAAAATGAGCTTTACTAACTCCACACTTCACAGGAGGGCATGCTTGCTGTTAATGGTGATCATGTTTAATCAGGAGACAGAAGAAATAGGCAAATACAATTTGAAAGTTGTGAATCATGTTATTTTAATTTTCAATCTTCTAATAGAGGTCATCTAATGAAACTACTACTAGCCAAAACAACCGCTCTCTCAGAACACCTATTGCTACAAATATTCCTAACGAGCAATGCATACAACTTTTTATGTATATAAGATGAAGAATTTTAAGATACTGAAAATATTAATTTAATAATAGCCAAGTTGAAAGTATATCTATAGACTAACCAGATCCATTCAGTAATTTCTGAACAAATTTTAAGCATGCAGCTTTCCTTCTAACTAATTTCAAAGCTCATCATGCTGTGGGGAAAAAGAAAAAAAAGTGAGACTGATGAATTCTGTGAAGTCTGTTAAAATTGCCTTTTAAACAGCAATGTATGGAATCACCAACTCAGGAGAAGTCTATGCAGCTATAGTGCAATTAAAAACAATTATGTTACTTGTTGTCTGTCATTTCACCCTCAGTGCCCACACTAACTACAGCATCATTTGTGGTATTTCCTCACACACACAGAGGTTAAAGTCATGCTCTTGCCCAGCAACACTAAGGTTGTCAGTCTCAACAAGTAAGCCTGTTTCTACCATAGAAGAAATTCAGCTTGCTTTCTGAAAGCACCAGTTTGTATCGTCCTTATGCTAAGTACATAAGTATGCAGTACTTTTTCCAAAGAACAATAGCATCTATTCAAAATATTTTTGCTTTTGTATGGAATTAGACTTTTGGTAAAGACATCTGAAAGAAAATGTTAAGGATGTAGTAGCTGCTTTCATCAAGTTAAAAAAAACATACCCAAACGTCACTGCATTGTTTTTATACAGCTTGGCAGGTACACATAAAATGACCACAGTGAAAGTCCTGGAGGGAATGAATAGAGGTGTTCTGTTTCCAAATAAAGCCTTCCACAATTTGAGATAAAGATTCTTTTTCAGTGATCTATTGTGGAAAGAGCCTACCTTTGAAAACTTATTTCTCTCTAAGTAAGAACACACCTATTATTTAACTTAGAATCTGACAGCAATATCCTATAGCACTGCTGAATGTCTTCCACTCCCTTACATATGGGGCGTCCTGAGAAGTTCCAAACCTACTCCAGCGAGGTGCCCCAATTTGGAATCCCATGCCAAATTTATATGCTCTGTCACGGCCTGGTATGAAGGTTTTGCAATTGCTGCTCCAAGACAAACCACACATTATGATGCAAAGAACAAAATAAATCCACATCCTAACAATCACTCATTTACAACGACGACTGACACTTGTATTTAAACTCCTTTCAAAGCACTCTAATTACCTGTGCTCTTACGTAACTGAAAGAAAACAAAAAGCTCTACCATGAAGCATGGGCTAATATTTTATAGACATTAGTAATACTATTTGTAACATCACGTTTTGTTACAGCTCATTTAAAAATATGGTAAGAGATTTATGAGAATCTTTTTTTCTGAAGTACAGATTTCCAAGAAGTAAGTCTTAAGTATGACAGTAAACACCTACTACATTTTTAACCCCCCTTTTAGACATTTGCCTAAAGCATTTAAGGACATTTCTTGGTTGACATGGATAATACAACAAAAAGTCAGTGAACGCTATGATTTTTACCAATGCTATTTTGGGAAAGAAACTTCAATTACTAGGGACAGAAATCCAGGTTTTAAATTTAGTTCTCACCTCCTGTGACTGTAGTCACCAGAAATCCTCCCATCGTTTATTCAGCCTGACACTGCCACCTATAGCAGTCTCGTGCTTGCAGCAGTGATGCCAGCACTAATGAGAACAGAATGTGTGGTCGTGTTGCAAACACAAAGCATTTTGTGAAAAACAGGATTGGATCATACATTAATAAAAATATTAGTGATGAATCACTTAAAACTGGTGGAGTTGTCACGGGATTAACACAGCAGCCTACTGACTTCTAGTCTGGGAAAGATAACCCTTGAACAGGAGTAACAGCACTCCTTCCAGGGCCAGTTTGGTGTATACACCCAAATAATGGATTTCTTCATGGAAAAGAGAAATGTAAAGCCATCCACCACACACAGAAGCTGAGGGAACACTGATTTGGAACAGCACTATCTGCAATTTAAATCAAAGTTCAAACATGTAAGTCCTCAAACACAGTATGGAGCCTGTCAGGAGCTCGTGGTAGGAACTGGGGAATTTCATCATTTCAAAACCCTCCACGGGGCTGCATGTGAAATCTATAAAGTTCAGAAAAGTCAGAAAAAATTCCTGATCAATAACATAATGAAATTTATACGTAGACTCACAGTTATTCACTGAATAATACTGACTGGTGCCATTACACCACACAATGGTAAGTTCATAAATACATACGCATACAGCGCATAAATTACTCTTACCAGAAGTCATCAACATCAAGAGTCTAACAGCATTCAGAAGCAATTGCTTAGAATAAATGAGAGATGATAAGCGTCCTACATTCAAGATGATATCATACGGGAATTAAGCAAAATTCAGGAACAGACTGCACTATAACAATGGTTTTTTACCCCCACCTTTAAGTCAAGTCCACGGCTCAGAAGACTCAAGTAACTATGTATCAGGCTTTTTTGTAGATGCTGTTTATATGTAAAATACTTGAACACTCACTACGACAGCTGTTGGAACACAAACTTCACAAGTTTTCCAAGTCCAAAATAAAAGACCTAATTAGCAAGTACAGGCAGGGTCTCTATGTCAATTCCACAAGACAAGCTGAGAGATACACACCCCAGACCTCCCTACAAACTGGTGATAATGTGATTCTCTGAGAAACAGTTTCTGTTCCAGACCTTGTTCCAACGCAAATAGAAAAGCAATCTGCAACTGGGCAGGTTTCACACCCATATGAGTGCTGTCACCACTACAGTTCAAATGATAAACTTTGTGGGCAGAAGACCCTCTTTTTCCCAAATGTCACATTAGCCCCAATCATTGAATCTGGTGGAAAATACTAAGTTAATTTGGCCTGAATCTGGAAACAGTCTGGCAACAAGCAAGCGAATAAAACACCAGCATAAACTATCTGCCCCCAAATTAGCCACAGATCTAGACTGGTTATCAGCAACAAGTATGTCCACAATTATCACAATTATGCATAATAACATCTGAAGAGGCTATTAAACATTATTCAGGTTTTAAGCCAATTCCAAACTACAAAGCATCAGATTCACCTTGAGCATGGGATGCAAATTACCTCACATTTGTTCTCACAATTCCCTCTGAAGCATTTTTATTAGTCATTGTCACAGACCCCAGGTTTAATTTAGCACAGCCGTTCCAACAGTCAGTCCTCCGGGCCATAAAACTGAAAGTGTATGAGCTGCATTATGAAATTCTGTCCTATAACAATAAAGTTAAAGCTACTGACAGCCTTTCTGTATGCACTACAATAAGCAAACCATTTGTGAGTCTAACAAGAGCATTCCGAGTTTTATGCTGTTGACCAAATTCAAACTGAAATTTATTATATGAATCACTGCTATCCTGATGATCACTTCTTCCAAGACTTCAGTCTTAACAGTCCAAGATAAACTGTTTTTACAACCATGCAAATCACCCTCAAATACTGTCAAATCAAATAAGGCCTTTATACCACCAAAAAAAGTTTTATTTTGTGGAAGTATAATATGTCATTTATTTATTTATTTTACCATAATTATATGATAGCAGGAGATTAGTACAGGCTGGGGAAAACATAAACAGACTAAGCAGTCCACTTTTGAAATAGAAAATACCATTTTAAAAGACCTAAAATATTAGTGGTGATAAAATTTAAAATCTTGAATACTTAATCTAGAATTTAGTAAGCTTGCAGAAGAGATTTATAAATGTACAGAGTATCTAAGACTCACACGGTCATTACAGGACTAAATCAAATAATATAAAACAACACCACAAAAAAACCAACCCATAGATATGATTTCTTCCTGAGTGGAAGCTCGCTACAATTAATACAAGCCAATGAGTGGACCTGTCAGGTGTTCCTGTCATTATAAAAAGGCAGCTGCTGTCTGGAAACGTAAGTTAAATTATTTATCAAATGATTCTAAATATCATCAAATTCAGTGCAGCCAGTCATTTAAACGGCTTCTAATAAATTATTTGATACGGCTCTAATGGAAAGCATGAGTTATTCAGAAGCATTTGCTATTAAGCAGCATCATACTAACGTTTTGAAATTCTACCCAGACACGTCCAGAAGTGACATGCTATAAATCACATTACAAATATACTTCCCTGCTTTTGAGGTATTATCAGCAACACCCAAGAATTTACACAAATTAAGAAGCAAATAATTTTAACAGCCTTATCCCATGGTGGAGAACATGCAGATTTTTATTCTGCACAGCCCAGAAGCTTTTTTAAATTTTCCTGCTGGACAAAAAAAAAAGGTGCCCACATCATTTACCACATCAACAGCATCATAAATATCAACCAACTCCAGAGCATTAAACAACGCCTATATAGTACAAAGGCAACTTCTCAGTAATGACAGGTTGTACTGCATTGTTCAAGGCACATCCCTTCCCGAGGAAAATCTATTTCAAGAGTAAAGCCAAAAAGCTTTCCTTCTATTAAAATGAGTATACTCTCATTCTAAGAGACTATATATGACACTGTTGATGCTGAGAGGACTCTAGCAAATGCTGGGAGCAAACTATCTCAAATTCAGGTTAATGAACACAAGACCAATGGACAGAGATGGGTAAATTATTTGAGACATTTATTTAAGGGAAACACCAACAGTCTTCATCAGGTGTTTATGCATTTCAGATTAATATGCTAATCTGCTATTAACCACATTCAAATGAATAGGAAATGTTAAGCAAATGTTTGGGATTAATACATTTCCAATTTAAAATAATAAAATCTAGCTATTATACTCAAAATGACATAATGAAATAATTAGTTCTTTGGTTCAAAAACTAGCATGGTTTCTGCTAGTTTCAAGAACTACAGATGTACATGACTATGGTCACCCATGGATGGATGTGAAGTGCACAGTGACACGATAAGAGGAAACAAACAAATTGCAACACAGGAAATTAACAATAGATTAACAAAAAAAAAAATTCACCCCAAAGGTGGTCAGACACTGGCACCACCATAATCACAGAGACTGCACAACCTCCATTCCTGGAAATACTCAAAACTCACGTGGACAAAGTCTGAGCAGCAATACCCAACTGGACTTGCTTTGAGTGTGGAGGCAGAACTAGGTGACATCCAGAGGTCCTTTGCAATTGAAAATACTCTACAATTCAGTGCTTTTTTTCCTAAAGTTCCCTTCCTTATTGGAGGTGTACTTTTCCATTTTCATTTACACTTCATTTTACACAAGTCTCCCAATTATTTGCAGTGGCTTCAAAATAAAAATCAGAACTCTGTTTTGTGAGCAATCGTGACAAGATCATTGATACAAATGATATAATATGACACATTTGGCATGATAAGATGCGTTTATTTTATGCTACTTCCGTCACCCGAGTCTGCTGAGATAGAGTAGCTAAAACAAAAGCAAAAGATTAATTTACAAAGTAATAAACAACTCCGATCCTCGCAGGCTGTTATCACTCCTTCAGCCTGCATCACCCACATGTTGCGGGGGTTTGGAGAGGAGTGAGAGGGCAGAAAACGAAGGAAACGACAGATCAAAAAGCTCGAGTGACCCTACAGGAAGTATCGCATGAATCAGGTGTGCACGTACATCAGACCTCGCGTCTCACACCGAAGACACACTGCAGAGGACAACGCCATGAGTACCTTTGTTCATAGGCTTCAGGGGTGACCTTAATGAAGACGTAGTAAAAGCATCCTGTGTGCACCTGTGGATATTAACCGGCCCACAGTTGCCTATACCACTGAAACATTTTTCTTCCTCTCTAAAAAAAAAGGCTTAAAAAAATATAAACCCACCACGAGGCCTCCAGAACCAGTTTCTTTCCCACTCCTTAAATAAGAACTGTGCTATTTTTAAGACGCATTGTGATGGGAAGCACATCTAAAAATAAGTTTGCTGGCGCTCGGCGGGCCAGTGTCGCTCCCCATGCCCGTCCCCGGCAGGGCAGCCGGCCCGGTCCTCGGTCCCCGGGGCCGCCTCGGGCGGGGAGGGGGCCGGGGCTGCAGGTGGGGAGGCGGCTTTGTCTGCGATCGGGCGCTAAGCGACGGCGGCGTCAAGGCGGGCGGCCGCCGGCTGGCGACCGGGCTCCGAGGAGGAGGCGGAGGGGAAGGGGGAGCCCCCATCTCACCGGCATCCCCGAAACTTTCCTCCGGACCACCGCGAGGGAAGAGACGCCGCCGCCGCTGCCGCGAGCCCCCGGAGCGGAGCCGGGGACCGCCCGGTGTCCCCGCCTCTCTCTCGCCTCGTCCGCCGGGCGCGGCCGAGCGCCGCCTCCCCGCTCCGGCCGCCCGCCACCCGCCGGGACGCGCCGCGCCGCGCTCCGCCGCCCGCTGCCCTCCCCGCGCCGCCGCCCGCTCACTCACCCGCGCCCGGCGAGCGCAGCCACCGGCGCCTCCTGCCCTCGCTCCCTCCCTCCTGTCAAGTTGAGCCCGGCCTCCCTCCGCCCGACCTCCCTCCGCCCGGCCCCTCCTTCGCCACCGGGAGCCGCCGCCAGCGGCCGGGCCCTCCCCCAGTGGAGCCGGGCACCGCCCCGCTCTCACCTGGTCCTGCCGCCGCCGCCGCCGCGGGGGGAGCGGGGCAAGATGGGGACAGCGGAGGCGGCTCCGGGCAGTCCCAGCCAGCGGCGAGATCGCGCCGCCCCGCCCGGAGCTCCCTGGGCTCCTCCCCGCCGGGACGCCTCGAGAGGCGAGGGGGGCGGTGGGCCGTGCCCGGCTGTGCCGTGCCGGGAGCTGGCAGGCATGGCGGGCGCGGCCGCCTTCTGCCCCTCGAGGGGACACGGAGCGACCTGGGCGTCGCGGCAGGAAAGCGAGGCAGCTTTCCCGGGAGAGCCGGCCGGGATCACGCCGCTCTCTCGGGAGGAGGTGGCAGGAGCCCGGCGGTGGGGCTGCGGAGCCCGGCTGGCAGCGCCGGTAGCGGCTGCAGGCCGGGCGGGTTCCCTCTGTGTCACACGATCCCAGCGCCGCTCTCCGCAGCGAATGTGCCGGGTCAGATAACCCCTTTCGTGAGGAGAGATGCTCGGTGTGCGAAATAGAAAAAAGGGTGTAAAATGGGGGACTTTCAGGGAAGCGGCAGTGCCGGTAGTACCTGACAGCAAGGAGGTCTTAAACTGAAGTCCTGGTTGGGGAGCGGGTCTCAAATAAGGCGGAAAGGTTAAGTGAAGTCCAAAAAAAGAGGAGCTGCAGTGAGTACTCTGCGCTGTGATCGGGAGGAGCAGGAACGCGGTGCCGCTGCTGAGAGGTATCCCGGGGGGAACAGCGCTCCATTATCTGCTCGCCGAGGGGATGGTGAAGGATGGGGTTTAAAGTCTGCGGTGTCAGGTAACTTAAAAGGTGACAGTATGTGTGAAAGGAGTCGACCAGGAAAGACTTAAACCCGTTCATGTTGCTTTAGATCATTTGTAAGCGGTAGGAATACAGACAGGTGTGAGAAGGTTGTTTTATAAAGGTGAATTTGTTTGCTTGGGAAGTAAAAAGTTTGTCAGCTGTAAATACTAAGAAATATACCAACGTCTACTCAGCTTTAGGCAGATAGGCTTGCAAAAGCAGGTTGGTGTCTTTTTCCTGCGAGGAACACACTGTCTGTTAAGCAGAATAGCTGATGAGGCCTGGTTGCCTAGGGAGGGAGGGATGTTCGTTCTCCCTGTTTATTTCCACTGAGTCCTCTGGATCTCTCCCTCCTGCCAAAATCACCTGTAGTTTTTTCCTCCTTCCTCTGTGCTGGGCTGACATCCATGTGCAGAACCACCAGTCAGGAGATGTGTCATTACTCTTTCCAAATTAGTAAGAGGCTCAAGTAAAACAATGAAATTAGTGGCAACATTAGTCAAGGGACTAATTGAGGTGTCTCTTCTACTCTTTGAATTCTCATGAAATTTCAGAAAATACAGTGTCTTTGAGATTTGTATCCCAGTTCTCCACTTGACTTGTCAAACTGTCAAAGGCTTCAAAATCTGTGAAGGGCATGGGCTGACAGACAAAAGGACAGAATAACAAAATAGTCAGATAAGCCCCACATCACTTAGGGTTGATTCCAGGCTAAAACTGGACCACATATGACTCATGTTAGTTTGTCATCTATTATAAAGCATATTTATATTACCGTTAGACACCTCTGTGGGACCTAAATTATTGTGAATCTCAGTAATTATGGATGGTAATTCTTTATCCAACAAGGATGTATCTAACAGGGTGTCGCAGGCTGGTGAAAAATTAGGTATTGTCTCTATATCATCCATGCACCATCTGTGCTGTGCATTACTGCCAGGCAGCACAGAGCCATTAAGGGAGAGTGGGGTAATAGAGCTCCGCCTGCCTTTTAGTGCTCTCGGCACTCTGCAGTGCAAGCTCTTAAATGTTCTGGGTCAGTGTCAGAGCGTTCAGAGTGAGGAGGTAACAGACTGTTTTCTACACCATCAGCTACCTCACTGCTTCGGCCTTCCCTAAAAGCTCATCTTTGATGTTCTGTAGGAAAAGTGCCTATAAATACTTATACCTGAGAACTGTATTCCCCTTACTGAAGGTTCACATTTTCCATTCCCTTTTCCTGATTCACCAGATTTACTGTATTCCTCAATGCATCCCTTTACTCTGCACATGATGTCACTTGTTTGTCTTGGTCTGGAGGCATCTCATCTACTCACACCTGTATCTTGGGGATTATTTTATAAGAAAAATCAGAATCTTCATTATAGATATTGACTTTTATAACAATTCATTAGAAAAGGAAGGGCATTCTGAGGAGATACAGGAAAAACATTGTCATTACCTTGAGCACTTAAAATGTCTTTGCAAGCTGTGCCGTCTTATAGGTTGAGACTAAGCTCATGGAAAACATCTTGGAATTTTGTGGGGGTGTAAAGTTGCATGAGAACCCCAATTGAATCTCTGTACACGATTTTCAAAAGCCGCTGGGAACAATGAATTTAGAGGTTATACAGTAACCTAATTTAAAGGTTACACAATATTCATCTCCTAGAGGGCAATAAATTAAATCTTGGCTGATTCCCTAGAGTACACTAACCAATGCAGCTGAGCCATTATGGGATTGATGGTGATTGTGAATGCTGGGACAAAGTTTCTACCATTCAAGGGAAAAAGAGGAACAGAGTGAAAATTGTGATTTAGAAAGGACTGGGTGAGCCCCTGTGTCTTCAGGGCAGCTAGATTTTGTAATTACATTTAATTAGGATATCTCTTAAAGCCACAGGTTAGAGAAAATCTGATTTTCTAATGCTTGTAGAAGACAGTTTTGAGAACCAGTGACATCCTGTAGAAGGCTATTCTATCCCATCTGTCCTTTTGGGTGTAGAAGGAGGGAGCTACGACAACATAATGCTTTATTTATCTATTACTCTTTGAAATACTTGACATTATTAAAAAGCAAAACACATTATATCCTATGTCTCTGTGTCCCATATTTGACAAACACTAGAAGCAGACAAAAATAGGAAATAGACAGTCAGGTTGTGATGTGTTTGACAGTGACTGGAAAGGGCCAGCATTAATTGTGTGTCACTCAAGTGCCCCCCACCCCCATGAAAACCAGGAAGGGAGATGATGATGAAGATATTATGGGGGCTATACTGGGGAAAAGTATTGATTCGCTGAATGTGGGGACCAGGGTATGAAGTGGAAAATCGAAGGACATTATAAAGGAGACAAGCTGATGTGGAGGAAATATTGAACTGGAATTAGTGCAAGAAAGGTCACTGCATGGAAGAGGAAGGAAATGGAGTATATCTGAACTCTTTTGGCCTTATTTTCTATGATTTATCTAATAACAGTGGCAGCTCTTCATAATAGTAAATAACAATACTCAAGTCCCTTGCGAGCAAATTAGAGTGCCTGTGTTCCTACACGAGTGCTGAAGGCTGAATTTCCAGCCTGAAATGATTACTCACAAGGTGTGCATTCTTGCTGGCTGCAGGACTGAGACCTGGGCTGTCATTTAATGAGCTGGCCTGCACACTCATAAAGATCATGTGATTTGTGCGGAAGCTCTCTAAAGCTCAGTATATTTTAGAGTAGGAAGATTTTAACATTTGACCTCTGCATCATTTGGTCTTAAAGATGCCTATTTTGATGACTTAACAGATATTTGGAAGCTACACGTAACAGAAATTTTATAGCCCAACTTTTAATGAGAAGGATTTTTGTACACTGACAGAGAGTGATATGCAAGAGCAGTTTGGCTTCATACGGTTTCTTCATTTCTCAGTTTCCAAGGAAACAAGGAAACATGCTTGAAAGGAATGTCAGGAAAAATCATTTGGAGTTGCAAATGGTAATTTATTAGTTTGATTATATTAATAACAAGTAGTTTTCCTAGTTTGGTCATTTTGACACACCTGAGAGCAGAGTAGTGTCACGCTGTATTTTGGAAGAGAGAGCAACTCAACTAACACAACTTTTTTACCCAACTTTGCTGCTTCTTCTCATTTCTTCAATTAGTGGCTTATTAACAATGAAGGACAAGGGAAACTTTCAGAAAATTTCAAAATTACTGTATTCAAGTGATTTGGTATGATGATAGGGACAGGGCATTATGCACCTTTCTGCTTGACTCTTGCCTGGTTTTTCGAAGTGTACTGAGAACAAGTGTTCTTCAGCTGTTGCATTACGTTTACTTACACTTTGGTAACACTCAAAGATCAACTTTTTGCTCCGTTGTGACAAGTTCTGTTAAATATGTGATTTTTCAAAATTCTTTTCCTAAGATAACAAATGCTACATTAGCAGAGATAAAAGAGAAAGTTTTTAGTGCTAAGAACTGAAACTTCCTTTGTCTCCTGATACTGAGAACTATTTTTAAGCAAAGTGTGAATATCTACAATTACATCATTTTGTACTAAGCAGAGCTCATCTATTTCTTTTAATTTAAATCCAAGAAAATCCTATTTCCATTCACTGAAGGCCAGGATCACAGGAATGCACAGAAGTTACATTCTTATATACAGTCTCAGTTGTTTCCAGTGTCTGGAATGGTTCATACCTTTTAAAAGTTTGCGTTTCTTAGCAGAGTGTTTTGTCCAAGAGTGTCTTATTCCAACCATGAGGTATCAGGCAGGAATCCGGCAGCTACTGACGTGTGAGATGTGTGAACTGACCTCTGCCAATTTCTGTTGGTTGGGCTGAGGGTGGACAGACTGAATGGGAGGTGATGGTGGAACTACTTTGGCATCTGTCAGAAGTGAGGAAGGAGGGGAGTAAGTTAGATAACTGCAAAACACCAGTTGCAAAACATGCCACATGGAGATTTATCCTTGGGGAATAATGGAGGAAATGCATTTTGAAAATGGCTTTCATCAGTTCATGGACTGAGGCGCCATCTTGATGTACTCAAGTTTACCGTCCTTCAGATGCCTACGCACCCTTCAGATGCCTTCCTCAAACTGTTTGCTGTGCACTTGCATCTAATTATACTGATTTTTCCAGCAGGAGAACCAAAAGGTAGAAATTGGCTGCCAAATTCTGAAGAAGTAAGACTGTAATTGCTTGTCCCTAATAAAGGACTCAAGCATTCAGTGCAGTTCTCAGTGGCTGCTTGCCTCTCTTTGTCATTTTTACCAGTGCAAAGGGGGTGCAAAAAGGCGATGATTTATAACACTTTGCACAAATGATTTCTCTAATAGCATGGTTTGATTTGGAGCAATTTTGAATAGGGTCAGAGGTGATTTGGAAATAAACATTAATGAAGCATTTATAGCTGTTTAACAGGAATTACGATACTAGACCAAGCACAGGAATTATTTTCCCCACTTAAGAACATTTGACAAAGCATACAGAAGATGTTACCCACTAAATATGCACTACACCAGCTTCATCTGTATGCTGCTTCCCTGATCTGCACTGGCAAATGATATAGCTGTGCCTTGGACAAGACATACGGGAATCTAACTTTAGTCTGCTTGACTGGATTTGTGTGTAGCAGCATGACCAAGATAATGGCACACAAATCCAGCGTGTTTTCCCTTGTTAAGATTTTGGAGACACTGGAGACCCTAATTTTAGAAGCAAGACTTCTCATGCTCACCTGAAGACTGTCAAGAGTGGTAATAAGCCTAGTATGTGTTAACACATGGGCTCTTTGAAATTCTAGAAACGCTTGCTGTCTCTGACTCTTACTATGTCTCAAATCAAATGTTCTGCTGTCTCAGTAGTACGAGGGCTGGCTGGATATTATTGCATAATGAGTCAAATAGCCAGTAAGAGGCCTTTCTCACTTACATTTCACAGCATATACTGCTTATTCTTCATAGGTGTTACATCAGTGGAAACAAAGCTACTCCAAAGTGGGAGGTGAGACCTTCTTAATGAATTAAAGATCCTAATAGAAAATACAGGACTGAGGTGACCTGTGACTGAGGAACAGTGGTTGAAATGTGTGTATGTGTGTGCTGTCGCTGTTCTCACCACGGACCAGTAGAGAAACGACAGAAGAGTCCAGGCTCAGGGATAAATGGAAGTGATTTAATAATCTTTCAGAAGGCTTTTATATGTTAGTTTGCAAAAGTGTGTTAAATGGCATAAGGTAATTGGTTTTTTGGCCATCCACCCCTTGAGGGGATTGGTCAAGTTCTAAGACACCCATCTCTGAATGTTTTTCTAGTTAGAACCATAACAATCCTGCAAAACAACCTGCAGGTGCAAGAAGTTTACAAAACTGTGACATTGTTTTGAGTTACTTGCACGGGAAAGACAGAACTCTCACGAAATGCTGCAGAGAGCTGAACAAATTCTCTGCTGAAGCTTTTTCAGCATCCATAGTGTGCTGCTCATGTAAAACTAGTTCCCTTTTGCTGCCTGAAACATCATCACATTTCCCGAAACTCTAGAAAGAAAGTAGGACACAATTAGACCTTGCTTTCATGTCTGTGCTTAGATTCCAGGTGACGTAAGCAGCTGTCCCTTGGCTTACTTTTTTTTCACATTTATTTTGAATGATGAAACTGTTTTACCCATATACTAAATAGTGAAGCAACAAGCAGGAGAGGCTTTTCACCTGAGGGCAAAACACTTGTCCCAATAAATCAGTTGGACAAACAGGCCGAAGTTGGAAAGCTGGCATAAAGTGGACAGGCTTCAGCCTTAGCCCCTGATGGCTTTGAAATGTGTTGGTTGCATATATCAAGGGCATGTGTGCCCTTGAACTGGAATTTGTGCAAGAAAGGTTACTGCATGGAAGAGGAAGGAAATGGAGTATATCTGAACTCTTTTGGCCTTATTTTCTATGATTTATTTAATAACAGTGGCAGCTCTTCATAATAGTAAATAGCAATCCCTCTGGTGTAAAGGATTTACCTCCTTATACAGTACTTTTCACTATAAAACAAAGTGGCGAATCTCACCTTTGCTAAGTGTGAAGTAGTGATTGTAAGTGCAAGGATGAAGCAGTACAAATCAAGAAGCATTGTTTTAACTTTTATGAACATGCAAAAATGGGCAGGAGTGCATATGCTTCCTTAGAAGTTGTCAGAAATTCCCATTTATTCCTCAGACCCAGATGTGCAGCAGAAGTTTCTAGGCTGTCTTTCTGATGTCGTTAGTTCTGTACCTGAAGTTACCATATGAGGCACAGGGCTATAATAATCTCATGCTCTCTGTTGCTTGTGCTCATTTCACATAAATGCGTAGTGTGTCACCATCCTAAATTAACACTGGCTATTATCAAAGGCTCTGTTTTCTTATGCAATGCAATCTTCATTGTAGGAGTCATGGTTTTCAGGGCTATTGACAGAAAATACAAACCTAAAAAGTAATGAATGTGCTTAAATAGATACAAATTGTGGAGTTTTTTAAACACATATTTAGGGCAGCATCCTTTTTAGAGCTTTTTTATGGGATAAAATTAATACTTAACAATAGCTACCTTTTTTATTACAGACACTCCTTAAAGGAAGTTGTTCTTAATTGCATGGTAGACACTCTGGGTGGGATTAATCTGCTTTAGCACATATGTCTGGTGCCCTTTGAGAAACCCTGGGGCAGCCAAGATATTTATGTGAGGTTGGCAGGTATGGATGGGGACATGTGGAGATGCCTGCTCTTCCAGAGACCATACTTAGGCTCCTCAAATGGTGCTAGACACCTATGTGTAAACAGCTGAATTTCCACCTTCCTGGCAAGGACTTGCTTGGCAGAATTCTTCATGTGCACATTTTCAGGTTTTAGAAGTCCTAATGCTCATTTGGAATTTAATTTTAGTGGGAGTTTGCCAGAGCTAATACAAAAGAAGTGGGGCCACGTAGCTGGGCACTGAAGAGGGGCAGAGAAAGAAGAGCAGGGAAGCAATAAGAGCAAGACATTCCACTTTGGTAAATCATGATAAAGTCAACTGCTTGTATAACCAGAATCCACAACTGGAATTCACAACCAGAAAATGGGGCTATCACTGCTGCCCTTTGCTCATGGCCAAAATAGGCGTTGGGCTGTGGATTTAATGAGAATTGAGTATGGGTCTGTGCAGAACCACATTGCCTAAAGGAGCCAGTGAAGGTATATAATTAGATTTCATATGGTCACTGCTGGATTAATAAAGTCATAAAGTACTGATTCTTGTGCCAGCCTTAGTATGTGTCTGCTTTCTGCCCAAATTTCTTTGCATTTATTTGTGTGTCGGCTTCCTTATTTACTGCCAGGTGCCAGCCTTGCTGCATAATGTGACTTTTTGGTGAGATTGATTAGGCTTATTGCTGCCAAAAAGCCAAGACTAGCATTTTGAACAACTGAAGGGATATTTTGCAGCTCAGAATGAAAATAAGAATATAGGTTTTCTGTACACAAAATAGTTGCTCTTCAAAACTGAAGATAGCACACAAACCTATAGTGCAACAAAATAGTTCTGGGCACTGAAAACCTGTGGAATAGGGATGATGCTTTGAGTGAACCAGTAATTTAGAGGTTTACTGCTCTGTATTATTCCTTAGTCTTCCTAATTGCAGGGTAAACTTAGGCAAAACTTACATTTCATATGTGGTTTAATGGTGTTGGCATTATAAAACTCCTACTTTTTATGTATTCTGAGAGCAGGGGCTGTGTCTAAAAGGTCCAAATATAAATATGGTCAATTTAGTGATTTCAGGAAAATCAAGGATGTCCATTCTAAATCACACTGATTTCAATCAGTGGTATCAGAAAGTCTAGGTAGTTTGAAGCTTAACCCTAAATAGCTAAAATTAATGGTGTGGGGTTCTTATATACACCAGAATAATAAGACTAAAAGTCATATTATGTCAGATTATAGGCTGTTTATTAGAACACTGTAACTGTAAGTAATAATAATAATTGAAGTACTAATGACACAAATTTTATATCCATTTTATTTCTTCTCAGCTTCTGCTTTCTGAAACCAGGAACAATATTTCTTTGAGATACAAGGTGTATCTCAAAATGTGCTGACCTAGTTCAGAGTACACTTTTCAAAAGAACTTGGTCTGCCTACCCACAGTGACTGAGGACATGGATTTTTAAACAAGATTTTAAAAATTGCCTAGGTTAATTGTTTAAAAAATTAGGAGGAGATTAACAGTTTGCTCATGATATCTTCACAAATAGTTCTGTGATTTCTCAAAAGCTGAATGTAATGTAAGTAAAACCGGAAACTTCCGTACTTTTGCAAAATTGTAAAAATAATGTCATAAGATGCTCTTCTGAAAGAAAGACGATATGTGTGCTAGTTTTGGTTGGGGTTGGGGTAATTTTATTCACAGTAGCAGGTATGGAGCTGTGTTGTGGGTTTGTGCTGGAAATGGTGTTGATGACACAGGGATGTTTTTGTTGTTGCTGAGTGGGGCTTGCACCTTGTAAAGGTCTTTTCTGCCTCTCACCCCACCCTGTCAGTGAGTGGGCGGGGGGTGCACATGGAGTTGGGAGGGGACAGAGCTGCGACAGCTGACCCCAGCTGACCAAAGGGATGTCCCAGACCATGTGGTGTCATGCTCAGCATACAGAGCTGGGGGAAGAAGGAGGGAAGTGAGGTATGTTAGGAGTGATGGCATTTCTCTTCCCAAGCCACTGCTGCACATGAGGGAGACAGCTTTCCTGGAGATGATGCAACATCTCCCTGCCCATGGGAAGAAGAGAATTAATTCCTCGTTTTGCTTTGCTTGTGTGTGTGGCTCTTGCTTTACCTGTTAAATTGTCTTTATTTCAACCCCTGAATTTTCTCACTTTTACTTTTCTGATTCTCTCCCCCTCGCCATTGTTGGGGAAGTCTTTGAAACTTGTCTATAATATTTTCATAACTTTTATTTTAAAGCTTTTGAGCTGAACTATGTATTCAATGATTTGTGCTTTATTAGAAGACCAGGAGTATATATCTGCCTCTTGGAAGGTTCTGGTAGCTGTGTCTTCATTAGAAAATGTAATTATGAATACTGATAAACAATATACTATAATATATATTTGCTTTTAAACAGATCCTGTTTCCAAGGATCTTGTTTGAATATTCAGTTTTAATTGTGATATAAGAGATGAATACTTGAATTGAAAAAAAGAAGTTTTGTGTTTAAAAAGTCATTAATAATGGCTTTCAAATCTACAGATGAAGAGTTACATGAAGGAAGCATGAAATTCCTTTTTAGTATTTTCATATTAAATGTATCTCTTATATTCTTCCTGCTTTTTATGCTATTTGTTAGCACCATGCTGTTTAGCATCTTGTCTATGTGCCCAAAGCTGATGTAAACAAGTGGTACTAAAAGATCCCAGGAAATCAGAGCAGAGGAGTTTTTTACCCCCAAAGAAGACCACAGACTTCTTTGTAGGTATGAAGCAGTGGAGATTCATTCAGTGTATGATCTCAGCTCTGTTTGGATATTTCTGTGCTGGGATAACATTTCTTTCATGCTGAGTGGAGCTGATTTTAGAGAGCTGAGGGCCAGTTTTACAGTAGTCAGCAATAGGAAGACACTTCTTTATTTGTCTGCTTTCTTACCCAAGGTGCAGAACTGATTCATAGAGGGAAAATGGCAGCAGAAATGTGAGAGATATTTCAGTTAAAACACTTCTGCCATCAGGAGTCACACTTTTGGGTCTGTGTCCCTTTTGGATTTCTTAGTCTCACAGCTCCTACTTCATCCTATACATCTGGGAAACTGCATCTCATCAAGGATCACTCAGCATCGAAAAGTGAAGCTGAGGGACTCCTTCCCTTTTAATAAGTATTTTGTAACAGAGTGTCAGAGAACATTTTTTCTGATGTGGCAAAGGGCCCTTTACTCTGACGATCCTCTCAGTGGCTGTTACGGTGAAAAGAGAATTCTGAGTGGCTATATATGGGTGATTTTTAAGATTTGTGGTATTAATGCTTTTTCCCTTCGCAATAAATACTGATAAGTGCAGGATTCAATAACTCTTTTGCATTCAAATTGTGTATAGTTTCGTATATATATGCCATTTAAAAAAAATAAGTTTAGTTTCATCTCGTCTCTTGATTTTTTTTGTCATTCAAATGCCTGCAATGATTTAAGTTTAATACTGTTTGTGTTGAAAAGCAAGACAGCAAGCAGTTCCTGGGTAGCTGGATCTTTTATGGCCAGCACAGTCATGTGGGGAGGGATCAGGTGTAGCAAAGCTACCTTGAACCCTGGAGGTCCACAGGGATGTCGCGCTGCAGTCACAGCTCTGCTTCCCTTTGAATAGGTACAGTGTGAACTCTCCTTGTTGTTCAGCCCACTGCTGCCGATTGATGTAAAAACATTAAAGCTTTACAGGCTGTGTCTGAAGTCTTGTTGTATTGCTTATGCCACTTCCTTAGCGAATAAATTCCCTGCCTAGGAGCATTTGGATAGCCCTCGGCCATGCTCCCAAAGCATGAGGAAATGCCGGATCCCAAAATTCTGACTGGTGTCAGTTTTGGTGGCATGATTCCTTGGTTGTTCTATGCATCTGTCATTGCAGGGTGACAGATGGTGCTTTGTCCAGTGCCTGGAGCTGTTTGAAGCACCCAGCTCTCCTCTCTTCCTTTTCCCAGTTCCATGGGTATGTCACTCATGGACCACCAGGGTCAGTGTGGATGCTGAGAGACTGCAGCAGGAGCAGCTTGTTACCTGGAAATGTACGAGGGCATCACAGGACATGATAGGGGAAATATGAGTTAGGACCAAGGTCAGCAATAACTTGTAATTGATGCCACAAACCCTGGGGGCAAGTTTTTATTGCCAAAGGGTCTCTGAAGGAGTATATGGTAGATTTTCTCAGGGCAGTCAACGTGGAGGCGCTTGAAACAGAGGTGTGGGCTCTGGGGGTGTGTGAGAGACATTAATTGTTATGTGGAAATAAAATCCAAGGACTGCTGTTACCTTTAATAGTGCTATCAATAAGGGCAAAAATATCTCTAATAAAAGTGAACTCCTCTCTTGAGATGCCTTTTCTCTTGCAGTGAAAATCTCCCACGTTAGAGAAGTCATTAAAGAGCTAAAGAGCTGCCATGAACATTTTGTTAATTCCTTTGTGCTGTGCTGCTTGGTGAACCTTTACAAACAAGATTATTTACTCTCCAATTCCTCCATTGTCATTCCCTTGCCCCTTTCTCTGTGTGGTGGCAGAAACAAAGCAAAAGTAACTAAAATGTCAGCTTCTGAAAAGCATAATTTCATTCAGTTGCACAATGTTATTATCAGTGCACAAAAAACAGAGCTGAAAAATAATAGAGGAATAAAACAGATGGAGAGAAGACAGCAAATGGCAGGGAGCATTGAAAAAAATGTTTAACCTTGAAAGAGTAGAGCATCTTCCTTTTTTACATTGAACTCTTTAGTTTTCTGGCTTGACTTGCAGTGAGGTTATGAAATAGTACCATTACAAGCATTACAATTACACTGTGCTTCAGGAAGTGTAGGGCTGGTTGCAATCCCTAAGACTCTGGGTTTAGGTGCAGAGAAGATTCCCAGAACATTTTTGGGAGTTCCTAGCTTTTTCAAGGAAGGAGGGGTGTCTTGTAGGAAATACTTGCACTACTTGCACCTTTGCTTTTATTAATAAGTTTCAAATTATAAACAAAGGCATTAAATGAAAAATTAATTTTCAACAAGTGTGCACAACCAGCATTGCAGCATTTTATCTTACATGTGATGGGTATTTCAGTGCTAGTTTTTGGTACATTTTTAGGCTGCAGAACAGATAACACTGAAATACTAGTCATACCAATGAAGAAATCATCTTGTTTGACCTTTCAGAAAGTGTTGATATTATTGATTTTTAATGAGTAGAATAATAAGAGATAGCAGCCCAAGTCATTAATATGTTTTGGTGCAGCCTTTTTTCGAATTAAGAGAATCTCTTTTGATATATAATGTAAGACATCTATGTGCTTGAATGCAGAGACAGTTCTACTTTCAGTCCAGTATCACCACCATCTATCATACTGAAGTACTTTTTATAGATTTATGCAGATAGGAAGGTGTCTAACTTTACTTTGTGTTCTATTATTCATGTGTTGTCCTGAGATTACCTTTGTTGATACTAAAGCGTGCCTCCTGAACAACCTTTGTTCAGAGTAGGAAAACCAAGTGTTTTTATCCTGGATAAACAATGAATAATGCACAGTATTTCAGAACTATCCTAAGGGCACATACTTATTGTAAAACACTAAACATTGAAAATGCTGAATAATATGGGTTGCTGCAACAGTTTGAAAATCCCTGTTTTAAAATACATCATCCTCTGGATCATTGCAGCCAGTCCTGTCTGATCTATTTTATCTTTTATTTCAAGTAGGAAGATAACATAAAAGAAGATTACCTTTTGAAAGATCTGTCTCTGAGTTAGATTATCTCCTGTTAGGATTTCTAAGGCTGAAGTGTTTGTTGCTCAGTTGTTCGCTGATAAAAGGTACAGGGGAATGTTCTCTGCTGCTAGCAGGCTGATAATGACCTTAAAAAACTTCCCTGCATTGCAGACAATTGAACTGCACTTGGGATTTTCAGTGTTCACCTTCAGTTTCTGCCCCTGTGTTTCATTTGTCATTGCTTACATACTAGCTCTGAAGGACAAGAAATTATTTTATTCATAATTGTGTTCTGTCAAAAAATTATATTGTTGTTATGCTAACTTTAGGGTTTTTTATATTAGCTTTTTAAATGGACCCCAGTAACAACAGAGTAAAACTGTTTAGCACACTAAAAAAGCAACTTTCCTTTTAGTTCTTCATGGTGGGAAATTATCTGAACAATACTTGTCCAGGCACAGCTGTTTGTTCTGATCTTATTTTCTTCTATTTTAATTAAAAATTAGGCAAATAGCGTAATTTTTAATTAATGGAAATTATTATAAAGAATTACAGACATTAGAGGCAAAAAAGCCTCACAAATACTTTTAACTCCCCAAATATATGCTTAGAAATTTTGCAAATTTCTTAGCTTATCTTTCTTATATGCTAAGAAAATTTTGCAACACCAAATGAGGGGACATTCCTGAGACTGAAAAAAAGAAAATGTCACTTTCTATATTCAGGAAGGTCAAGAAAGAGGATCTGGGGAGCCACAGATCCGTCAGCTTTGCCTTGGTGCTTGGAAAGGTGACAGAGCAAATTATCTTGTAAACCATTTCCAAACATATATATAAAGGACAAATAGATGACTGGGAGCAGTCAGCATGTTTTTAGCTTGATAGCCTTCTTGAACGACATGACTACCTCTGTGGATGAAGGGAGAGCAGGGGATGCTGTTTATCTCAACTTAAGAAAGTCTTTTGACACTGTCTCCCATAAGGTCCCATAGACAATCTGATGAAATATGAACTAGATAAATGGACAGTAAGGTGGACTGAAAAATGAGCTGCCCAGAGGCTGCAAGGCAAACAGTCCGGCTTGGAGGCCAGTCACTAATGAAGTAATCCAGGGGTTGATACTGGATCCAGCACGGTTTAGCGTCTTCAGCAATGACCTGGACAATGGGACGGAGTTTGCAGAAGATACAAAACAGTGAGGAGGGGTTGATGCAGCAGCCAGTTGTGTTGCCATTCAGGGGGACTTTAACAGACTGGAGAGATGGGCTAACAAGGACTTCACAAGGTTCAACAAAGGAAAAAGCAAGGCCCTTCCTCTGTGGAGGAATCCGCCATGCATAGGTACACACTGGGGACCCACCAGCTGGAAGGCAGCTCTGAAGGACTTTGGGAGTCCTTATGGAGAACAAGTAGGTTCATAGCCAGAAATGTGCCTTTGAAGTAAAACAGAGCAAAGGTTCCCAGGCTGAGATAGGAAGAGTGTTTCCACAAGGTCAAGGGAAGCGATCATTCGTCTCTGCTCAGCCCTGGTGAGGCACGTCTGGAGTGCTGGGTCCACATCAGGGCTCCCCAGCAGAGGAGAGCGGTACATACTGAAGTGTGACTAAGGAGGGTGTTCCTGAAGATTGTTCAGGGCCAGAAGCACCAGACACACAAGAAGAGGATGAGAGCTGGGACAGCACATCCTGGAGAAGAGAAGGCTCAGTGAGGGTCTTACCAATGCGTTTAAATACCTGTTGGGCAGGAGCAAAGAAATCAAAGGCAGGCTTTTCTCTGTCATGACAGATGCCGGGACAGGAGACCATGGGCACAAATTTAAATACAGGAAATTCTGTTTAGGTGTAAGCAAAATAAAAATTCTTTACTGTACAGTTGCCAAACACTGGAAGAGGCAACCCGGAGATGTTGTGACCTCTTCATTCTTGAAAGATACTCAAAAGCAAGACAGACATGATCCTGGAAGACCTGCTAGTTGAGCCAGCTTGAATTCAGATTTTCAATTAGTTCTCCAGTGGTGCCTTCCAACCTAAATTTCTCTCAGTTTCTGTGATTCTGTAATCTCTGTTCTTTGCACAACTCCTCCTTTATTGCTTTTTAACAATCTGTCTTTCATTTTTTGCAACTTACCAGAGGAGTACAGGGCCATCAACATGTACAACTTAAAGAAAAAAATAGAGTTGAAAAAAATCAAATAGCTTTTTAGAATTCACCATGAGTCTTAGATGTTTGAGGTATTTTAGTCAGAAAAAGGATAGCTTTTTTCTTCTTTCATAGTCATAGGCAGTTCAGTTACTGCAAGTGGAAACCCAAAAAAGACAAATTTGAATTAATTTGTTTATTTTAATAAATTACATACTTCAAATAGTAATCTCTTGGAACAGGTTGGAAATTAATGTGGAAAAGTGTTCTTCTGTCTTTATAAATCAAATTTGGGTGGGCAGACAAGGCTGGATAAAGATCAATTTCTACTTTATCCTGAAGTTCAAGAGAAAGTGAATTTTAAGTGAAGATTTTGTCAAGGAGAGGAAATGATGACAGACTGTCTACATTATTCTAGGAGAGTGCCCAGACTTGAGTAGTCAAGACCAGTTTTCCCTCCCATTCCCACTATTTAGCCAGAGCAATGCACATGGTCTGCTACTGAGGTGCAGCAGTTTGTGTGTCGGGACAGGCTGCAGGGGAGGAAATTGCTCTTCAAGGCAGGCACATGAAGTCTGGATGATGGGTAGCTGCCTGCACATCTGTTTGCAGAGGCAACACATATTTTAGGTGGCAGAGCAGCCCTGCTGGGGTGCTGCCTTCAACTTATGCCCCACTATGTGATCATCCCTTCTGCAGTACTAACGGTGGGACTGCTTTGCACCTCCTCTGGAATTCCCATCCATTGTGGTAGCACGGTTGTATCCCAAGTCCTGGTGTGTCTGAGGAAGGAGCACCTACAACAGCCGGAACCAACTTCACCTCCACAGGTACAGGCAGGGAAACCACTGATACAAACCATCAAGTTGCTGTAGCTCCTCTGCCCCTGGACTCCTGCTCTGCTGTCACCAGGCACATGCTGAACCCAGGAGGCTCCAGGGACTGTGCAGGACAAGTAGGACAGTGTCTACTAAATTAAGGCACCCCATGAGTTGGTCAGTACTGGAAAGTAGGTCAACCGTGTCACTATCTGAGAGCATGTTCTGGTACCTAAATGGAAATACAGATGCCTTGAGGAAGAATCCCATGCTGAAGTGTGTGCTGTGTGAATACTTGGGTCAAAACTTCACAGTTGGGCTCATTGCCACAGTAAAATGACCTTATTATTGACTTCCTGCCTTCGTGGTTGTTCAAATATATCCATCATATTTTGGAGTCTGGGTGGGCCTGAAGCACACACTCAGTCCCCACCATCTCAGCTGCAAAAGGTTAACTCTTCAGGCTCCTCGTTTTCAGTGATTTACCCACACACTTGTTTTTTCCTCTATTTCTGGATCTTCCTCATTGTTCCAAACCCCTTTGATGACACTTCAGAATGATTTGTGAACTAGAGCTTCTGAAACATTTTCTGGATCTTTATGAAATATTAAAACAAAGTAAAAGTTTGCTGAAAGTTTTGCTTTATTCTTTCTCTATGAGCCTGATTCTTCTAGTTATAACGGGTCAGCAACTCATATGCAATAAAGTCAATATATAGCTAAGGTGGTTATGAAAACATAGGTAATAACGGGGCCTTGTTCTTCCTTACAAGTGCCTCAGTGCCATAAATACTCCCCATAAGCATGGGCTTGCCCATGCTGCCCGGATGCCTATGCTTCATAAAACTTGGTGTAATGAAAACTGAATTGACTGCTTTCAAGGGTTGTTCTGAGAGCTTCATTATTTAATTCTTATTTCAGTCTGGGCTCTGTTGCTTACACAGGAAGTTTCACTTGACTTTTAGTGCCTTAAAAATAAAGTAATAACACTGCTTGGGTCTTGCAGTCCTGAGTAGTGACTTTATATGCACAAAGAGACATTCACGTCTCTGCAGAGGTCACATATTACTTAAATCCTGCAAGATTAATATAGATTTACACATTGCATAGACTGTTCTGGCCTTCTCCCACCAAAGGCTTCCAACCCTGTGAGAAACACTTCACCACAAAGATGTATCCTGAAATAGGTGGTACAGACCAAATGAGACAAAGATCCTTTGCCTTAATCTATATATATTATGTGAAGATTATGATAAACTGACTCTCTGGGGCAGGGGGATGAATAGTATTTGCAGGTTTTGTCAATTTTTGAGTGTAGAAAAGGTCAAATGTTCTGAGCAGTACTTACTCTTCACCAATGTTTAACTAGAATTCCTCTGACAGAATTGATTTGGTTTAAATTGAATCTTCAACAAAAGTCACACACACAGAGCATTACTTGGAATTTCCACCTGGAATGAGGAAAGGACTTCAATGACAAATGCACAATTCCAGCAGATGGCATCAGTGAATACTATTGAAAAAAGTATCGATTGTCAACAGCAACATTCCTGTGTATGTGATTCCTTAACTCTGATGCCTGAAGGGTTTTTTTTTTTAATGGAACAAAATAAAATATGCTAACCTATGAAAACAATGATGATGGAGGCTAGCCAGGTCACACCTGTGGGGAAATAAGAGTCAGAACAAAGAGCATTGAAATGGTCTTTCCTCTCTCCCCTTTCTCCAGACCACTTCTCTTTTTCATTCTTTTCCATTATTTTGTTGTAATTTTAATGTATCTGTAGATAGATACCAATTTTATGTTAGAAACAGCTCCTCAATATTGTCTGCTGTCACACAGCCTGCTTCTATATCATACATCACGTGTTCCCATCTGTTACACAGCAAGATGTGAATAAGTTGTAAGAAGTTACTATAGAAACACAATTAATGCACAGCATGGGTGGGCTCGTGATTCCACAGAGATCTGGTCTCCCGACTAGAAATGCTGCAGTAAACCTGAAGCAGAGACCACCTGCAGAACTCTCCCGTAGTATGGAAAAACTGACATATTCCCCAGCACCATGACAAACCAATTGAGGTGTATGTTCATTTCAGACTGGTTTCCTTGGTTCTGTATAAATATCTGTCCCGAAGTACTGATGGAAGAACGTGTAACACAAGCTGTGCAACTTGGATTTTAATCACGATGTCCTGTGTTGCAGAGCAAGGCTTTTAACTGTTCGCCAAATGGCAATGCCATGGGGTGGAGAGCTGCGATAAGTAGCTGAGAGCCATTGAAAGAGCCATTTATGTCAAGATCCCAGCACCTGTGTATTGACTTTGTGTGGCAAGGATTTAGCAGTAGGGGGGCTACAGGGGTGCTTTCTGTGAGAAGCTGCCAGAAGCTTCCTCCATGTCTGACAGAGCCAATACCAGCCAGCTCCAAGACGGACCTGCCATTTATCGAGGCTGAGCCCATCAGCAACAATGGTAGCACTTCTGGGATTACAGTATTTAAGGAGTGAGGAAAAAATAATGGAAGAATGTCACTGCTCTGGGAGATGGGTCGGCCTCGGGGGGTATTCGTCCCTGCACTGGAGGCAACAGTGACCTTCCCGCAGTGGCACTGAGAAGTATCACTTCCCGGCGGCCGCTTGGAACGGGCTGCACTGGCTTGGTATCAGCAGGCGTACCCAAAGCGAGGGGACCAGGTGGTCTCAGCCTCTCAGGGATTCCGGGGCTGAAAGAGGCAAGGGAGAGGACCAGTCCGTGAAAACCTTTCGAGGCTTATTGTCCCGAAAGCGGTGGGGATGAACTGGCCAACGAAAGCCAGAGGCATCGCGATTTTCTACAGGGGTGGCACCGAACAAATAACCAATAGGAAGTAAGTTCGGAGCGGGGTCCCGGGGACACAGAACCAATGGCCAGGTTACAGAGGAGGGAACTTACAGAACAAACCTATTAACAACCCAACTTAACAGAACTTTCTGGAGAAGTGGTACGGGCTCAGAACCGGGTCTCGCCCATGGACTGGTCCTCGCTCTCCGAGTTGTCTGCCCATTGGGTAGGCATGCCGTGACAGACAGCGGGCAGACCCCAAGTGGCCCGAGGCACCCCAACAGAAGAACAACAGCGGAGAGAAGAATTAAATATAACAGCCCTACAGACACCAAAGTCAGTGAAGAAGGAGGGGGAGGAGGTGCTCCAGGTGCCAGAACAGAGATTCCCTTGCAGCCCGTGGGGAACACCATGTTGAAGCAGCTGTGCCCCTGTAGCCCATGAAGGTCTATTGTGGAACAGATATCCATTGCAACCCCTGGAAGACCTCATGCCACAGCGGGTGGATGCTCAAAGGAGGCTGTGACCCTGTGGAAAGCCCATGCTGGAGCAGGTTCCTGGCAGGACCTGTGGCCCTGTGGAGAGAGGAGCCCATGCTGGAGCAGGTTTGCTGGCAGGACTTGTGGCCCTGTGGGGACCCACACTGGAGCAGCCTGTTCCTGAAGGATTGTACCCCATGGAAGGGATTCATGCTGGAGCAATTTGTGAAGAACTGCAGCCTGCGGGAAGGACTCATGGAGAACTGCCTCCTGTGGAAGGGACCACATGCTGGAGCAGGGGAGGAGTGTGAGGAGTCCTCACCCTGAGGAGGAAGCAGTAACAGAGGCAACGTGTGATGAACTGAGCACAGCCCCATTCCCCTGAGGGGAGGAGGGGAAGAGGTGGGAGAGAAAATTGGGGGTAAAGTTGATCCTGGAAAGGAGGAGTCAGGGGAAGGTGTTTTTAAGGTTTGGGTTTATTTCTTATTATTCTACTCTGGTTTGCTTTGCAATAAATTCAGGTAATTTCCCCAAATCAAACCTGTTTTGCCCGTGGTGGTAATTGCTGACTGGTATCACCCTGCCCAGCTGAGAAGGGGAGTGATAGAGCAACTTTGATATGTGCCAGGGTCAGCCCACCACAACCTGAAAACCGGCTCTTACTCAGAAATATGGATTGGAATGAGCAATCCATCGATCCCTACAGGTATGAGAATTACTACTGTCTGCTGCTTTCCAGGATGGATTTCACTGAACGGAAAGACAATCATGAAATACATTTGCCGGGTCAGATATGTCAACAACAGGACTAACACCTCTGTAGATAGCATGCAATGAACCCCATGATATGGCATGGTAAACTTTTCTTCCACAATTTTATTTTTATACTGTCCGCGGTATTTAATATCAAAAACTCTAACAAAGAATAAATATACCTCCATTAGACAATCAGCACATATTTAAGAAATAGGTTTTACAAGTTACTGAAAAATAGCAATGAAATACTCTATCAATAATATACTTACGTGTTTAGCCTAACCTGGGGTGGCACTCAGAAATAATTTAACCCTGTGTTTGTGGCATCGGAATTCATGTTCTATGGGGCTACAAACCTCCTGAACACAAATGAGAGAGTGGAAACTGGTGTCAGGAAATAAGAGTGGAAGTGTTGCCAAACGGGTCTTCTGTGAGCCTGCAATGATCTGGGATCAAGCTCCCTGGCTCTGGCCAGCACAGGGAGTTTTGCAGCAGAGTTTTGAATCACTGCAATATTTGGCACAGAGGCAGCCAGACCTGGAGACGGCTGCGGCAGTGTCTGGGCACTCCTCAGGTTAGAGATATTGCAGTGGCAGCATTCCAGCCAGGACCAAGCTGAAAGGATCTCAGGCAGAGTGTGTGAGACCCGGCAGGTCTATGGCACTATACAATATATACACGGCACAATATAATAAATACACAGGAGACCTCTGATGTCTTGCCTTGGATTTGCATCTTCATGCCTATAAGCAAGGTGAATTCATTTTTCCTGTCTTTGGTCATTTGCAAAGCTGAAGACCTAAGCCAGTCGTGCCTTGTCTGTCTTTATAGTCAATGAAGTCAACAGATGCATTTGGGACCTGACTCACTAGGCCTATTTTGGATGTCTTTTTCAGAATTAGGTAAATTTCACAACTCATTGACTGTAAAGAGAGAGCAAAGTGACTTTCGTAGACATCTGCACTGTAAATCCCTGAAGTCATGCAAGACAAAATCTTTCCTGTGTGAAGTTAACAAGCAGTCAGAGGGCAGAATTTACAGGTTTAACTAATTTGAACAGAAAGAGAGGAATTAATAATAAGTCTCATGTACTTTTAAAGGGTCAATTGCCCAACAGCAGTGTCACACTATTGCACCATAAGGAAGTAGGATTTAGCCACAGCAAGTGTGAATTTGGACCCCCATTTCTATTGGCTCTATTATTCTTTATTTGGGAACAACTGCTGGACAGGATATGGTGCAATCATTTGGAAATATCACATTTTGAAATACACCATTCAAAAATAACAGAAGCACTTATTAGTTCCTGTGACCAAATAAAGGAGATAGACTAGACTAGACTAGAAGAGAACTAATTACTTCAGTTGGAAGGGACATACAGCAATCAGAGACAAAATTTTAACAAAATAATTTCTAGTGCATATAAGGGGCATGTCGTGAGAGATATTAGATCAAAGGATTTAATATCTCTCACAACATGGCATTTGGTGGCAGCTCATGTCCTTCCAGTCCCTGGTAACAATGCTGCTGGTAGTGGCCACAGTCACCAGTGACTTCCTTCAGGTCCCTCTAATATGCAATAATCAGAGCTGACATAATTTTTTGTTTTCACAAACCTTGTAAGGATGTTTATGTGGTCTTACGGATTGGATCCACCGTCTGCTGGTAAGTAAGTGGACAGTAGCTGATTTGAGTTTTATTTTTCAAGAGGTAGGAAAGAGTGGATTAAAGAGTATAATGTGAGTTCTTTAGCAATAAAGTAAGAAAGAAGATGCTTGAAAAAGTCAGGTGAAAAAGATGCTTACATTCATGGAATAGAATAAGCAAATTTAAGTATTTGAGCATTATTCTAGACTAAAAGACCAAAATCAGAAGGAAAAATTAAGCCTAAAGGTTTCTCATCAAGGACAATTTAACCATTTGGAGGGGCAAGAAGTATTTGAGTATATATCCTGGCTGGCATGAAATGTGAAAGTGTGACACTCCCAAAGCCCTTTGCCACAGCTCAGGGGTTGTAGTTCAGAGTCACCTGGTGTTACTGACCTGTAGCTGTGACATATTTTGAAGGAAAAGTACATGCTTTATGGCAGCTAATTAAGATGTCTATTCAGCACACATTCTGTCTCTCTCTGAACATAGATAGCTTTTATTCATGTCCAAAAATATAATTACTTTCCTGTTTCTTAACTCACTTCCCAGTTTTGGGTACATGTGAACAAAGTATTCTACTTTTGCCTGCTAAGCTTAAGGATACAGTAACTCCCAAGCAAGCAAACAGTTTTATTTATTCCACTTCAGCCAGAAAAAAAGTTATGTGATATGATGTAGAAATGAGGGAACAAAATGAGGTTCTCTGTAAAACAGTTAAATATTTCATCTGTTTTTTCAGAAATTTGTATGGAAAAGCAACACCCTGGGATAGTTTTGGACATTTATATATAAACCTCCCATTCCCTTAATTAACCCTTCTTTTATTTTGCATATATACGTGTACAAGAGGTTCCTCCTATGTTAAAAATTCTTCTATTTACATCTACAAGCTCAATTTCCAGGTATCTGTAAAACATGCAAGTGTCATGATTTGTAAATAAATTATATGAAACTGGGGATTTTATAGTTTTCAAATTTTGAATAACACAAACAAGCCTTTTCTTAGATGATAGGTCTTAAAGAAACTATCTTCTGGAAAAATTCCTGATTGTATTCAGTAGGAATGGTCCTATGATTGTTTATCACACTGAGCTTTTTACTGGAAGATTGTGTTGCAGGGAGGTGCATTTAGCCTGAACTCCCTTTGTGGTTATGCCATTCTGAAACGATGCGATATCCATTAGGGGCAGCACAAGAAGTGATTGCACAGGATTTTGTCTCTTTCCCTGGTGTTAAGCTCAGCTGCTCACAGCAGTGTGATTTAAAATCTTATTGTTATAAACCTTGGCCAGAGGGCCTTCTGAATAACAAAGGAGTCACAGAACTGAAAGCACGAATAAGCCCAGAACAGGCAGAGATAAAAGGCAGCTTCTTCTATGAGAATCAGAAGAGAGGAAGACAAAAGACAAGAAAGCAAGGTTTATATAACATTACAAACATGCAAGCAAAACCAGCACTGGCAGTGAGAGCCTTAAAAGTGTTCAACTTTATAAAAAACTGAATGGCGATACTGCCGTGAAAGAGCACTTTGTGTACTGAGTATATTCAGCAAGCATTTCCTGAAGAGTCTGAAAGCAGAGCTTCATTCTGCAGCATCCCACTAGACCTTCAGTCTGCAAATTCAATTGCAGGAGCGCATGTGCTGAAGGATTAGCAAACCCAGCAAGGCCAGAAACAGTGACAGAACTTCATTCTTTTGCAGAATTTGGCTATAATGGAGAAAAAAAAAAAGCCATGGGAATAGTTAATTTGATTAGCTGTGATCCAAACAGGAGGAGAAACCACTGTCATACTCAAAGCCAAGGGTAGCCACCTGAGAGAGGCAAAAATGGTGACAGAAACCTGTGAGTGAGTCTACTGCAGGAGACAGTGCAGATACTGGCATATCTGGACTGCAGTGTATAAATTTCACCTCATCTGCTGTACAATTTCATTTCAAGGGGTTTGGTACAATATCTGCACAGATGATATTTCAGGGAAAGGTGCATGAATTATTGGAAGACTGACAGGAATTGAATTCCTGTTGATGAGGCTCTAGTAACATGAGAAACAAACCCCATGATATTCATATGATTCAGCTGGTATAACTTGAAATTGGTTCACAGCAATGGCAAGAGAGTGTGTAAAAAATATCCTTTGATCATGTTTTAGAAAAGGGAAAGATCGCAACTGAACCAAAAAGAAAAATAACCAGGACAGGTGATCTGCTTAGATAAAAGGCACTTGGGTTGTGTCACTTTGCAATTACTTTGATGAAAGGAGAAAAACAATGATTTCTGCGTTTCTGAAGAATATCAGAAACAGAACTGCGGGGATCCTCTTGACAGATGTGGCAATGCATGTGGAGCATCTATCCAGGACTTAGGATGAATACAATGTTATTGCTATGGCTGTATCAAGGCTGCCCAGAGATGTGGTTAATGCCCCATCCCTGGAAACATTCAAGGTTGGGTTGGACAGGACTCTGAACAACTTGATCTAGTGGAACATGTCCCGGCTCATTGCAGGGATTGGACTAGATGAGCTTAAAAGTTTCCTTCCGTTTCAAACCATTCTACAAGTCTATGAATAAGACAGAAGAGTGCTCATGTCTGTTATAGGAAAAGATTAAATCCCGAGTTGTAAACTCCAGGGCCTTGGTGCTAGGACAGACATCCGTTTGATACCTAATCTGGGATCAGAGATTCCTGTATTTCCATGGAACCTAGTAGATGTTCCTGCCTCACCTATTCCCTGCTCTATTGTCTGTTTCACTTCTAGGAAGACACAGAGGAGATTCTTTCTGACATGAATTTCAAATTTTATTTGAGGATTTGGTTTGGTTTTTGTCCTGACCTGAGCCAACAGACATTTCCTCCCCCAAGATTTTTAACTTTAAGCTCTTTTTTTTTGGATTATATACTGTCTATCCCGTGAAATAAAATACTTGTCATCCTGTCAGCAGTGCTTCTGGAAAAATGAATGATTACTGAATCACTTTGTTCTGGTTAATTCTAGCCCAGTTAGTTTTCTGGGGGTGACATTATGTCTGTCTTATATTCTTTGTTTCTGCGCTGCATATTCTCGCCTGGAAATGTAGATCAGGCAATCGTTTTGACAGGCAGGCAGGTGGTACTATTACATTGGCAGTACCAAATCTGTCACGTTAATGTGCTCTCAGATTGAAATATCTACACTTTCCCTCGCTGGTTGAAGTTTGTATGGCAGCAGAGCACGTCTCCCTCTGTGGTTTAAAACAATGTCCTGTCTTATGATTACTGCCTTGTTCCTGTGGTGACTTACGGACTAGAATACTGTTACTGTATGCATTTAATTCTGTGACTAATAATGAAACCAAGAGCTGTAAGGCAACTTCACAAAGAATCTAAAACAAAATTGTTCTGGCCCAGCTGCTGCATAATTGACTCAGTTATCTGTCAAAAACCAATTGAGGTGTCCTGGAGACACCCAGTTAAGATGCCCATGTAGAGCTGCCTGATAAGACACAAGACCTACGAGGGACCTGTGGCCTTATGGATTAGCAGGGGACAGTCCAGGGGGATAGATACCTACGGGCATCTCCGATGGCACCAGACTCCTGTACATGGGCAACTGGATGAGGCAGCAGGGAACACAGCCACAGGGATCTGCAGAAACGCTTTTTCAACCAAGACTACCTTTTGGGTTGCTGTGTGGCTCTCCAGACTAACACTCCATCTGGTATTTTTTGAAATGTTCTGTGGTAACTGAGACATGACACAGGAGCCATGAGAGATGAAAGATTTTCTGAAAAGGGGATGGTGTAGGGATGTCGAATAGCACTGGACACCTGACCTGTTTTGCCCTTACTGTAATGACTCATGGACCACCTGGCCACCCTTGGGTACACAGAGGGATCTACAGTAAGGAACTGAGTATTGCCCTATGTGTTGACTTCCTCACAGTGGTTTTACTGGGTAGCAGAAGAGAAAAACACCAAACAATGAGTTGCAGAAAAGCTGTTCAGATTAATCATTCAGATTAATTCAGGATGTCTTCCTTTTCCTTAACAAAAAAATAATGTGAATTTAAAAAAGACATTTGGTTCTTCTTTTGGACAGCTTTTTAAGAAAAAGCCATACGGCACAAAGTGACATTTTAAAAAAAGATGGTTTAGGCTTGTTTTTCAACCTTGAATCCAATGAAATGATGAGATGGACTTTTAAATGAGGGTGATTCTTTGCAAATTAAAGAGGAAATAAGAAATCTTAAGAATTCAAGCTTTATTTTAAATCCTTAGTTAAAAACCAAAACGTGGCTGAATCCTCAGCCCTGAGAAGTGAGTATTTTATAAACTAACCGGAAAAAGATTTTCTAGACGTTCCAAAGTATTTTTCATCATTTATTTATGTCCTTATATGCCCTAGTACCCTGGCTGTACTTGTGCAATTTGTTCTTAATTTATGTGTTTTGCTCTCTCCTAGGCTGATAATTTGTGAATAGCAGTAAAACTGAGCAAACTGTATGGCTGTAATTTTGTACTCTGGCCTCCCACCCTAGTGTGTTGAAGGAAGAGAAATTGGAAGTACATTCAGCGTCTTACAGAATGACAATCAATACTTCACACACTTTATGTAATTAATTAGTATTTCTCATGGAAAGAAAGTATTTCATTTAATGCACTATGTTAGTAAAATGTTTCAGGTTTCGCTTACAAAAAATAGTTATTTTATTTCAGGAAAAAGACAAGGTAAATTAGTACATTTTCACATTCAATTGGGATTCTCATTTATAACTCACAGCTTTGTAAATACTTCATATCTTTAAACAAATAACACGGTGATTCTGTAATCATGTTGCTGGAGAGATCCCCTTGAGAGAAAAAAAAGCAGTCAGATTCACCCTTAGTATTCCACCCATCCCTTTCAATATGCCAACTTTAAGTACTCTAAGTACTGAGGTTTTCTCCTTCTTATAGGTGAGGAAGCAAGCTGTCTTACTTAAAATTTTAATAGCAGCAAAATTAGCTTTTATTATCACTCCAGTTCATCCAATACTTCCTTTCTCTGATTTTATCCATAAGTCGCTTTGAAGCCAGTTGGTGCAGGCACTGATGTTTGGCAATTGCTAAACATGGATCATTTCAGCTCTGATTCATCATAACTAATTCAACTGAGGTATCTAATTTGGGCACCTGGCTGCCTGAGGGTGTCTCTATAATTTATGAACCTCATAATTGCTGAGAGGTGAGATGAATCAAAGCCTAATTACATAGATGTGAAGCTTTCACATTTAATATAGGTAGAACAAGGAAAAACAAAGCAAAAAAATTTTTAAAAATCCCACAGTAAATTCACCTCTGAAGACCGGTATTAGTGAACGAGTTTTCATTATGCCAGCAAATCGGTGTCTTCAACAAATAACATCAGTTCCTTCCACTCTCCTTCCACAGCCAGCAGCAGCCTGTTTCAGTCACTCATGTCACTGCAGTCCCTGGCAGCTCCCCTTCTCCTTCAAGCTTTCCCTTCTCTTTTTGGCTTCTACATTTTCTTCAGCTGTTTTATGTTCCTGCCTAAACATGTCATGCCAGATAATGAGGTAACCAAAACCCAGATGCAGCGTGACTACTTTGTATGCAGATGAGCCTAATGCATACCCACTTATCCCCAGGGTTAGTGAAGGTCTCAAATCTTACAGTAGGTGTCTAAGTTCCCCAGACAGTTCCTGGGAAAGGCTGGTTCACCTCCAAGGCACAGAGATACTGCCCTAGCAATCCTTCTGTAGACTTCACAGGGAACATGAGTACCCCCGGTGTGTGTGAGCCAAAGCAACTGATAAATGTCCTATTGGCTCCAAGGGACTCAGGTGAAGCTGGGCTCTCATATGCCCAGATGAGAGGGAGGCTGACAGTCACGGGGACAGGGGGAAGCCTTGTTTTTCTGCCCATACAACCATGCCTGTTGTAAACCCCACAAAATCTTGGAATAAGTTTCCCCTCTCCCCTAAGCATTGCCCGCAGCTCCCTCTTGCCTTCTGCCTTTCTGTCCTTCTGCCTTTCTGTCCTTCTGCCTTTGATTCTGCATGGCCTCCTGCCTCACCTTTGGCAGCAAAGGTGCAGTACACTCACAGATTACAGATACATAAGACCTAACACTCTGTAATTTAAAAAGAGATTTTAGAAAGCTCATAATTCCCCCAAATCTTTTAATGACAAAAAGTTACTTGCAGGTAGCAAGTGAATTTGCTTTCCAAGGAGAAACCTTTAAAATAAAATATATATTACAGTAAGTACCTAATGATTCAATTTATTATTGAGTGCTAATTTCATGTTTCAGTATTACTGCTTAGTGCTTTTTTTCCTAGTTTTCTTAGAAATTACACAAGACTCAGTTAATTTTTTCAAGCTGTAGCAAGGTGTGTTACTGTAGTCAGTGCAAAAGAAAACTACACAAGACTAAGTAGTTGTTTAAGTAAAACTTTCCTTAAAAACAAGCAAATTGAAAAGTAAAAGAGAAACATGAAGTTATTTTTGATTAAAGGCTCTAGGATTTCTTATTCACAGAGAAATGCTACATGTACCAATTTAGCTTGTTTTGCTTTTTGTCTCACTGTGATTGGTACAGCCCCAATTCATGTTTCTCACTAGTAAGACACCACATGAATAACAAGGAGCATTTTGCATTTCTTAAGCTGTAGAATATCTATTCATGTTCATGATCCTCCTTTGCTTGTCCTGTGTGTTATATGAGAGAAAGCTGAATATACATATATAAAAAATGTTACCCTATACAAGATATTTAATTATTTATATTTTAATTAATATGACCAATGTATTTTATTTTAATTTTAATGTCTTGCTTGGGTTTCCAGCAAAGGGCAAACCCATTCTGAAAGAAGAATGGATTCAACAAGAGAAAATTTCTGTATGCTGAGATACAGGCATACTATAGTGTTTCTTCTTCATGATCAGATTGCACGTCCCAGGATTTAGTGGAGTTTAAAAAGCACCCTGGTGCTCATGATCTGATCACAAGGCAAAAATAATACAGTAGGCCTGTTTCTTATTCAGTTTGTTGAAACAAGTGATTGTGACAATTGGCAAAATGTGCCATGTGACTGCGCATACAATAATGCAATTAATCGTAAAGAATACCTCCTTGACAATAGCACAGCTGTCCTGATGAGGCTTTATACATCGAGACAAATCCTATGCTGAGGACTGAGAGCCACACATATTCAAAAGGGTTTTGTTGCCTTTTTTGAATACATCTTATTTCTTACAGTACAGTGAGCACATTGCATTCCAGGAAGGTGAGATTAGTTAAGGCATTAATGTGATTGCCTCCAACATCCCTGAAAAACAATAAGGAAAGTGGTTTTATTCATGTGTTGTGTAATAGTTTTGCAGGAGGGAGCTTAAGCTCTGGGCTAGTCTTCTATTATTCTGTCTTTCCTTTTTTTATTTATTCAAAAAATAGCCTATATTTGTCACCTAGTTTTGAATATGACTGTAAATACCAAATAAAGTGAATTATACCATTTTCTTTGGTGTTATTTTGTCTCTGTTTACGGCTTGACTCACCAATCATTTCAGCAATAGTAGGCTGATGTATTGACATTTCTGATGTGCAATCTGTGTACCACAATAAATAGAGACCACTAGGTGGAGATTTTACGTTGCAATGTATATTTGTATATTCTAAATTATGCTTACGATAAACACATTCACAGTAACTGATTTAATTTTCCTTGGGAAACTAAAGTGAAAGCAGAATTTTGCTAAACTCATGACAGTCATGGGAACAAGCAGCTCTAAAGATTCATGCTGGCAAAGGACTGGTATTTTTTGGACAACCAGTTGAAACACTGTGAGGTTCAACTTTGGTGAGATTATACTTTTTTTAAAATGTCAGACCTTTAAAAGTGGCTTGGTCTAATGGAAAAAACAAATTAGGGGTTTTTGTCTTCACAGAAAAAGATATATTCATTTATCAAAAGAAACTTTTTCATTATTTACTTATATCCAGTCAATAAGAGACATCTGACTACAGATCTTCTTGGGAAGCATCTCAAGGTTTTGTTTATCATTGATCTTCATAAGTTAAATCATGGTTAGAAAACAGGATGTTTTATCATACTTGATAACACAATATGTAAGAGTAAGAAATATGCAAATGTAAACTTTTGAGAGAACCCAAAGTTAGATTTAGTTACATTGCTTTGAATTTTAAAGTAGGTTTTACAGAAACTGCACAAGAAGTGGATTTTTTAAGATTGCCAGTGGCAAGACATAGCACAAATAGTGATATTTGGTATTAGTTCATTAATGTATTTGAATTACAGGCAATAGATTTGTTGATTGACTGAGAAAGACGCTAAATTGAACAGCTCAAAAGACCCCCCTGTGTTTATTAAATAATTTACATTCTCAGTATGATTACTGCAGTTTTTCCTTATATGCTATGACTTCTTTTCCCTGCTATGGTTTCCTACGGGAGTTAGTGAGGCTGGAAAGGTATTTCAGCTCCTGCTCCCTCCATTGCTTCAGTGCTCATTCTGTGGAGCCTGGATCAAAGGCTGCTGGTGCCAGCTCTGATGCCAGCAGCTGCCTGTCGTGAGCTTGGCTGGGTATATGTATCATTAAAGACACAAAGTTGTTGATTTTCTTTGCCCTGAGCCAAAGGACTAGTGGCAAAACCTTAATTTTCTGCTAGAAAATAAAATAATATATTTCCCTGGATACTGATAAAAACAGCTTTTATGAGAAACCAAGACTGTACTTTTCAGGTGCTAGTTTCCTTGATGGGAGTGATGGAAAATGCTTACATCTCCCTCCCACACACTGCAAGCTCTGCCATATATGTAATTTTCTGTTACAGACGTAACAGTGATATCTGCATGGGAAATTGTCTAAGTACTAAATGCTATTTCAGTTTTCTTAAAGGAGTCTAGGTGTCTGCTTGTTGCATCCAAGGATTTCCAGTTTAGATTGTGAGATCCCAGTAGGCATTTTGAGCAAAGAGATATAATTGTAACCAATTTTGCAACTTCAGGAATGTGCGTTAGAAACACAGTAAAGATACTCCTAGCATGGAAGACCCCTATGAGAAACCTACTACAGAAACCTGGATCCCAGTTTTGATCCTGATGGCGTGGTTAACATGGGGGATTGACAAGCGTGATTCTTTCATGAAGATGTTTGAAGGTCTTAAAGAAAGAAAAGATCATGGAGGAAAACCAAAAAGTTGGTTTAATGGTGAGCATGGTGGTGGTGCTGAGTTGATGGTTGGACTTAATGATCTTAAAGGTCTTATCCAACTCTTATGCTTCTATGGTTCTGTGAAAAGCTACTTGGATATTGAACAATATCAATATGAAAATATGCAAGAGCAATACTTGCCCCCTCTGCCAAAAAAAAAAAAAAATTGCTGGTAAATAGTGTAGTGAGGGGCCCAAAACTGAACACAGGATTCAAGGTGCATCCTCACCAGTGCCAAGTACAGGGGAAATGTCATTTGCAGACATAACTTCACTGCCTGTTCCTTTCTTTTTAGATCAGTAACATAAGCACATGCACTGCTGGTGGTGCAGAAGCAAACACATCACAGGTGATGAATGGTGCTTTCACAGGCAGGGAGAACATGGGCACTCACAGCCGTTTCAGTTTGTGTAGATCTCTGAGTAACCCAGGTTTCAAACTAGTGAGACATTTATGCCTGAGATACCTGTTGACAAAATCATACAGCATGGAAAACTGGAAGACACCACACAGATTGAAAAAAAAAAGAATTAGTGGTCTGTGACATGATTGACTACACAGGATGATGAAAAGCACTACAAGAAAACATCAGTGACATCCAAATAGTGCCCTTGAAATGAGCGTTAGAAATGTGGCCATACTGTGAGAAAAAACCCTCAGTCATTCTCAGGTCTGGTCTGGGGGTTCTGGGAAATGTCATTGGGAAATGACAGCAGGTTTATTTGGGGGGTTGCTTGAGTAATTGCCTTTCTTACTGCGAAATCCAGTTCATTTGGGTCATATGTCTGGAGGTGGTGTTTGAACACATGGTGTCTGAGATCTCATTCTCCATCACTGACAGAGGTTGGTAGTTCTGGCTCTCATTTTCCTCAAGCGTTGCATCATCTTCCACATGACAATCTTGGAAAGGGAACAGTGTTCAAAACAATACAAAGAAGAGAAGAGCTTCTTACAGTCCAAAAAGTCATGTTTTCAAGTGCCGGTGGTGGGACCTGAGTACTTATCAAAGCAAAGTTTCATGACAGTTTCAGAGCTTAATTTCATGACAAAATGAGGTGTTTCTCATTAGATAGACTTATTTTGTGTTATTTCTCTGTGGCAGGGAGCAAGGCTAGATCTCTGTGTATTGCGTACAAAACTGCCTGCCCCTGTGCAGGTCTGGCACATCTGGCCAACATGATCAAAACATGAATTTAAAAGGCAAATGCTGCACTATATTGTTAAAAGAGTGATCAAAAAAGTGACTGTATATTGATTTTGTTCATTGTATGTATTCCAGGACTCATGTAATAATTTAAGAAACTCAGGTAACAATGTAAGAAACTTCCAAGATACTCACATTATCTTTGCACACTTGCTGAAAACTTCATCTGGGAAAAAATGGATCTGGTTGTGTGCGAGTGACCTAAAAGTAGTTGGTACCTCATGTTTAAATTAGGTCTTAACGGGTCAGGGTTGCAACAGTCAAAAATCAGACCTTACAGCTGAGTGAGCTGACAGAGGGTCAGAGACAGGAAAGGACTTTGGGCACATTTGGTTTACATTATGCTAGCTGCAGTACATTGGGTGTGTTACCTTGCCTGTAAAGCCTGGGTAACCTCAGCTTGTCATCTGTCCTTATAGTTTCCATTCTGAGATGAAGTTTGAGTGGCCTCCTGGGACTGGGAGATGCTGGGAAATGACAGGCATCTGGTCTGTTTGGGAAGTAAATGTACTTGACTACTTGAACAAGCCAGCTGAAGGCCAGAGAACTTCATTGATGAGTTTTGAGACTGGCCTCTTTTAACTATTTTCTTTTTGTGAGCCAGACAGGTCTTCAAGAACTTGTCATATTAACAAGTATTCAGCCATACATAAATTTGGACAACCTTTAGGACTGAACTGACAAAATTAAATAGGGACCTGTCAGTCATCATTAGGAATCAGTAATCCTGAAATTCCTGATTTGGTGACTTCAGCAATATTTGCTGGGTACTCATTACCGCACTGCTGGCTGCACAACCCGTGATGTTCCGTGAGCGGCCTGGGGCTGTCAGGCTTTAAAGTAGTAGGAATGACAAACCTCAGGAGCATCCAGCTCACCTAATTGCAGACATCTACACTTCAAAATACACATCGCAGTTCACACCCCAAGCTCTCTTTAGAGGAGAGACATAAACATGTTCTATGTGCAATCCTTACGACCTGTGCTAGTTGACTGGTTTACCCTGCTGACACATGTGTTTTGTCAGATGAATTCCACACTGAAGTGGGCCTTGCAGCAATACTCTCACAGCATTCCCTACATACTAGTAAATCACCTAATAAATATCTATAGTAGCTCAACCTTTTCTGCAGTCACATAATGCAGAGTGAGTTTAGGCATCTCTTTGCTTGTAAAACAGCTTTAGGCTGGAGACCAAAGGGAACTCTACTCGCAGGACAGTTACAGTACTTGAAACAAGTGGAACTGAACAGACTGTTCTGTTTCCATGCAGCTGCAACCTTCTGGGTATTGGTGGAGGCCTGGGAAAAGGAATTCTTGAGGGAATGTCTTACACATGACTCACCGAATTTGTCTGATCACATGGAGAGTCATTTTGGGACCTCTTTTTAGAAAGGGATCAGACATCTTGATGCAACATCCCCAAATTACCTTGGTAAGGTTCTTTCATCAGGAAGGCTATAAAACACTGATGCTGCGCTTCCTAGGACTGCAGTGATTTACAGTCATGGAAAGCAAATGTAAGTAACACTTAAATCAAGTTTAATATCCTACTGTCCATAAGCTACAGTAAGGGTAACTGAAACAAAACGTGTATTTGACATACATATAAATTTATGTATGTGTACAAATCACAGAATCACAGAATATTCTGAGTTGGAAGGGACTTGCAGAGAGGGATAAAGCCCGATTCATCATCAGGTCCAACTCTTAAGCACATAGCCCACACCAGTGTTGAACCTGCAGCCTTGGCATTATTAGCCCCGTGCTCTGACAAAGCGAACTCATAATGGGAACATCTGAGAAACCGCCCATGGAACAATTCCCACTAGAGAATGCAGATGTGTTTAAATCACTGCACTTCTCTGAGAAATTGGATGCTTTGATTTTAGTGCAGACCAGAGGGAACACAGCATCTAAACTTGCCACTTGCTTGCCAAGACACTTTCCTTGCTTTCTCAGATTTAAGGCAAGGGCTTTTGCAGGGCTCCAGCTTGGCAGCCCATCTGAAGAGCTGTCCCAGTGCTGTAATACTTCGACTGAGTTGGGGATTTTGGGTTTATGAATCCTAATAAATAGGCAGGAAGAAATATTTTAGAAGGGATCAACATGAAACATTTCAAGATTTTTTTTTTAACGTTTCATAGAGAATTCTTTCTTTTTCCTTTTGCTCTTTACCCACATTCCAAATGCTTCCAGAAATGTAATTACCATGTTCCTACAACTTTATAAAGCTGCAACCTGGTACTAACAGCTGAGCTCTCCACTGGATTACCCTGCTACACTCTGATATGCATGCAAAAATCTGTGGGAAAGTAAAGAAGTTCCCTGAGTGCATCTAAAATTCCAGATATCTCTATAATTATAGTAAATATATGTACCCAGTGAAGAGTCTTAGAAGTGTAAAATAGTTTAAGGGTGTTAATAAGGACATTAAGTTGGAATTCTGATAAATCAAGATAATTAGGCTTTCCATGAACCATATCAATGATACGTGCCCATCCACTTTACTTCCTATAAAAAGTAGTAATGCTTTTCAGTGGTAAATCATCTATTGGATTTTAATGAAAACCGGAATATGGATGCTGATTGCCTGTGTTTTCTTATATGGGATGGAATTTTTTTATTGCCTTTTCTGCCGATGGTGAGTAGCAATTATAAAATCAAATTAAGAAATCTCACGTAAATTGACTATCAGAAGCCTTCTAGACTATACGCAGGGCAGTGAGATAGAGAAATAGAGAAATCTAATGTTGATGCAAAATATTATTAGAAGAGGAGTTTATAAAAAGAACCGAATGCTAAAATAGAATGATTCATGTAGTCAAGAATCTCTACTGTGGTACATGGTATATCATGGAGAGTTACAAATGGTTTATAGTGAAAATCTCTATATGACAATGGAAATGTTCTAGGACAAGACTGAAGGTCAAAAAGTGACAGTAAAAACCAGAAAGTTTGCATCAATTTCCATAAATAAGTATGTTTGGTGATCTCAAATTTCAGGCAAAACCATAGAAGACAATGAGAACAGATCATGACTGGACAAGATAAATGTAGAGCCAATTGTACAAGTTATATGAGATTTGATAGAAAATAAGATAATTTTTTTTAATGGATTGGTAGAAGTAGGAATCTTTCTTACATATGGACACTGTCAGTCTTCGAGGAATCACTGCTAGGACACCAGAGTGCAGTGTGGCACTTAACCTGTGCGTGAACTATAAACAGGAAAGGTGCAATGTGGAAAGTCATAAACACAAATGAGTTGAGTCCAAAGATGGAAGCTGAGGGGTGATGGTAAAGAAACAGGAAAGAGGCACAGAAGGATGATTTGGAATACCCAGGACAAGAAAAGGAAGTGAAAGAGATGTAAGAACTTCGCTAGAAGACAGACGGGGAGAGAAGATACAAAGCAGGAGATGGCAATGAGGTTGACACATTATCTTCTGGCCCAACATGCTTCAGAGTCACAGATGGCACAAATGTGATGTAGAGGGTGTCGTACTCCAAAATAGGGATCGTTTACTAGCCATCACTGGTCTCATTGATCTGACTTCCTCATTGCTGCTTGGATTGAGAGTCAGCATGGAGATCAGTAAGACACCAAGCACTTATGTGCATATGCACACGTACATATATATGTGTATGTATATGTATATGTACATGTATATATATATATATATACACACACAATATGTATACATCTAATACACTTGAAACTATTGAAATCATCATAGAATAAGAATTCTTCATCTCTACTGGTAGGAAGACCTACTCCCTACTGAGCATAAGTACCCCTACTTGTGTGTTCATGCACCCACTCTAAAGGATTCAGCACACTGGTATGCAGTGATTACCCACTGTCCACAGCAGAGGATAATATGACAGGGATTCTACAGGGATCCCACAGCTGGAGTTTTTCTGGGGCATGCTTTTAGAGACCCTGTCAGTTTTCTTTGCACATTGTAATTTCCTCATTCGTTAAAGTAAAGAAAATATTTAGTTATGTTGAAACCCCCAGACTTGTCAGGCTTGTGCATCATCTGCTGACTATTAGCGATAAGAGTGTGTATTAGTGGGAGGAGCACACCTCACAACCACATTTTGTTTCTTGTACTTAGCAGATGTTGGAATGCTCACCACAATTCACAATTCTCTTCATCTGCCCCATTCCCACAGTCATTTATGCTATCACAATGAAATGCCCATGTGAGGCATGTTGTATGATTTCTGCATGGAAAATAGCCCTTTTGGCAGACACTTCCAGCAGAAATGTTTTCCATCAGCCAGGATTCTGAGAAAACATGGGAAGACATTTCCTCTATAGCTGATTAAGTTTCAAATTAGAAAGGCCTGATAAAGCTGCAAGCACCACATTTGAATACTTCATTTTTACTTTAAAATGCATCTTATGTCATTATGATTCAGCCTTTTGCATTACAGTGTCAGCTACAAATGGCTTACCACCACTGAAATTTAAGAAGATAGAGCTTAAAATATCTGTTTGTTTTTTTCCTCCTTTCCCATCATCTGCAGAACAGAGTGCTGGCCAGAATATCCATGCACTTTCCTGGTAGATGGACTCCTTGGAGGTGTAAGCATTAGGTAGCAGAACCCTGTGGCATGGCTGGGGATAGACAGGGGAGTGGTACATGGGTGCTCATGGCTGGGGGAAATGGAAGTCTCATGTGAAAAGAGAAATTCTAGCTGAAGCATGTGGAAAGCCACTACCCAAGCTGAAGGCAGCTGGGCAACAAGGAAGTGTTCACTTACACATCAGAGGTGTACAACTACCTGGAACACTCACTGCACGCAATTATAGTAAAATCTTTGAGCAGTTGGCAAGCCAAATCATAGTACAAATCTGCAGAGTTGGACTCAGTTTCATGGTTTTCCTTTTTTGCAAGAGTGAAATTACATTTATAGTCTTGTAAATTGCTAATTTAAACAAGATGTTCAAAGCAAGAAAATAGCTTTTATTTCCTCTGTTGGTGCACATCACAAATGACTGGCTTTCTGTAGAACATTTGCAGGAAATCTGCTCTATTGTTTCATTACATGTATGGAGCATATGTCCACTTGCAAAAACACTTCTTCCCTTTCAAAAAGGTTACAGGAACCAAGAAAAACTAATGAAAGAATGCTAAAACTGATAAAAAAAAGCAAACCAAAAAAAGCAGGAAAGTTCTTTGTATCACACAGAGCTGATTCTATTTTAACTCATTAGCCATGTCTTTCAAAAGGGAAGTTCAAATTTGAAAAAGTCGATTTGATTATAATCTTAGTTGAAGAGGTAGAAATGTCTATGAACTCAGCTTGCAAAGACAGACATTCTGACTGTAGACACATGAGATTCCTCTGGGATATAGACAAGCTAAAAATGAAACATACAGGATAAAATTATGGAGAGGAATGACAGAAACAAGTGAAGTCATCCAGTTCCTATGAGATCAATGGACAGAATCAACAACGATGGAAAGAACAAAAATTCAGCTAAATGCTGATCTTTGAAAAGTAAGTATGTTTTAATCTTATCTCTGTCCTCATAATACTGCTTGATGCAAAGTATTGTGTTTGAGATACATAGTTGATTCCTAGCCCAGGCTTGAGTTCCACATTCAATTAGTTTTGGATGCATCAAGATATTCTTTGCCTTGTAAGTGAGATTTTTCTGACAATCTCTTGCTACAAAACTTAAAGATGGATGACAAGATTTAGACTAGCTTTTCTGAAGGCTTTTGTAGGGATCCGCTGTGTGGACAGAAATAGGTAGTTTAGACTGGTTAAACTACAGATCTTTGTATATCAGTGTTTTAACAATTAGACTCTGATAGTTTGCTGTTCTCATTGACGTCCTTATGGTAGTGCCGCTGTTTTTACTTCTAATGCATTTTTTAATTAATTGAATCTTGCACAAAGGTTGGACTGGAAAATGCTTTGTCTCTGTATTCGTTCAAGGATAGAAAAAGCCTTTTTTTGAAGTACACATGTATGTCCAGTATAGCCTGACAGTCCCTTTTAAAGAACTGAGTGTATCCATGACCTCTTGAGAGAAGCAAAGCTGCAACAGAGTGCATGTGGTGTAGCAGAGCTGAAAATGAACCCTGAGTCTGTCTTCCCTCTCAGCATTCAGTTAATTGCCCTGGCAGACAAGAAAACAGCTATTATTCAAACAGAAAGGGCTTGCTCTTTTAGTTTTTCTTTTTATGTCTCTAAATTCATTTTAACTCGTCTTAATTTGCTTTTTTATCAAGCATAGTGCATTTACTGCTCTGAAGGCTGCACCTGCTCCTGACACACTTTCCACTAACCCTGACACACTTTCCAGTAATGCTGACACACAAACAACAGTGTCATCTGCTGGGTATCCACATCCATTCTCATCGATGCCTGCAGTATTATGTGGAGCAGATCCACAAGGCTCATGATTTGCTACCCCATCTTCAGCACTTTGAAAGGGAAGCTTTTGCTTTACCTGTATCTATTCATCAGCCAAAGCAATAATGCCCTAAAGGCAGTTCTTTCTTCACCATGTCATAAAATTCAGTCTTCAGATTTCTGCCTATGATGAAGTTGCACCTTCTCTGCTTACTACTACATTTCCCCTATTTCTCACAATAAATTTCTGAAGGGCAAAAATCAACCCAACCATTTCATGCATTAAATTCATGCAACGTGTGCACAGCTCTCAAACATTTCATTGTTATTCAGTGCTTTAATGAAATAAGTCTATAAATTGACTGCAAATGTGGTAGTGCAAGCAAGGAACATTTGCTCCTCTAGTGACTGCGGTTGTAAAAATGGCATTGTTTAAAGCAGAAAAACTGAAAGATTCTCTGCAAATGTCCAAGCTGTGCAAAAGCTCTCCGTTGCAATAAGACAGATCCAGGGATTTCAGCACTGGCCTGTTGGAGTGAAAGCTTCTCTGGACCCAGGCCCAGAAGAAAGCCAAAGCACAGGAGTTGAATTGAAGCCTTTGGACAAGCTGAGATACATGAAGTCATACCAAAATGAAAGAGAAATATAGATTTTTTAACTTCTAGTAGAAGTACATGCTAAGTGCCTTAAACATTAAAAAGCTGCAGCAGAGACCTCGAGCATAGTTCCTTTTGCTGTAGCAGTGTTATTCTTTCATAGAGTTCTTTATTTTAGACAAAATATGGATAGAACTATATTGTTCACATTTTTAGATATATTATTTTAGACAAAATATAGATAGAATGAAATTGTTCACATTTTTTAAATACAGTGTTCACATAAACAATAGGAGCTGATAGAAGCTGTATACGCAAATCTGTGTATTACCTATGTAATGCTTACGATTGTTAGAATTAGACCAGGATAGGTTGAGAACAGAAAAACTAGAATTGTGTGTTAATTTCATTGGTTAATTAACAAAAATAATCCACACTTCTGTGAGAGTTAGTTAGTAGTTAGTTAGTTAGAAGAAATTAGAAGAAGAAACTGTTTGCTGCCTGCTGCTATTGCTGCTGCTGCTGTTGCTGTTTGGCTTTACAATGTAACCCCCTTCGAACTCTGCCTTCAAGAAGCTATGAGACTACGAAATAAAGAACTGAGCAGGACAGCAGCCTCCTCTGCTCTCTTTTGCTCTGGTCCGTGAAGGAAAGGCTTCCCATCAAAAGCTCAACACTGGTCAAAATTGGTTTATTGAAAGCCCATAGTTGAATCAATACTGCTTGAAGCCATTGTAACACGTAATTGTGGCACATTTCAGATGGTAACAGAATGTATCTTTTGATCCTATTATTACTGCTCCCAGGTCACTGTGAGACAGTTTACTTTACTTAGCTTCGAAATCACTGAAATATTACTGACTGAGAGCTCAGCAGGAGCACAGCTGTTGTTCACTTATTACATAAGAAGGAGGAGATGAAAAGAAAGAAAACAACCAAGTCAAATGAATCATCAGCACCTAGAATTAGTGAAAAAATTTGGAAAATTGAAAAAGAAATCTTTACATTTCTGGATCCTGTTTCAATAAAGACACACACTAAAACATACACAAAATTATTTACTTGTGGACAGATATAAATTTTCATAACCATTCTTTTCCCCTAGTGTGTCTTTTCTAGCTGTGAAAAGAAAGACTTGGTCTTATACCAGATTTTCTATGGAAAAAAACCCCAACTGGATAGATTCAAACTACAGGATGAAGAGAGATTTGATGAACTGCAAAAATTGAAAATTCTGTGGATTGTCAATGTGAAACATCCATGCCTGAATGGTGGAGCAAGATTAAAGCAACAGTGCAATTTAGATACCATACATTTTTGGAATTTGTAAAATCTATGAAAAATGGTACTGTTGTAGGGTTTTTACATAAATATAAAATGTACTTGCTTTAGGGTTCCTGCATTTACTATGATGACAGACTTCATCCACAGTGTTCCACAGGAAAACAGCATCCCTGAATGTTCTTTTTGAAATGAATGGGTGCTTTACTACCTCTTTTCTCTGGTTAAAAAATTACTCCCACTATAATTCATGCTCGGTAGTTGTATGACACTTAAATAGGATTGATTGTGTAATTTTTAATAGCTGGGGGATTTTTATTGTCATTGGTACTCTTATTAAGGACTGGACTGTAAATCCCTTCCTGACACTGAGAAGCAGCTACTCTGAAGAGGTCCTATGGCTCCTGTGAACAGTAGTTCATCATAAAAAGAAAAGGCTAAAAATTCTGGATTTAAATATTTTATCCGTGAATTTGTTACCAAGAGAATTTCTAGGCAGTGACACAAAAAGTCTGAAACTGCTGTTAAAGATACCTTTTCTCTCAGCTACATCAGAAGATCCTTCAGGGCTTATCAAGTCAGACTGAAAAGACTTGTTCAGATGTTGAAATTTCAGTCACTGATGTTTTAGACACAGTTTGTCCAACTACCATCAACCACAAAGTTACAGCTCTGGTTTGAAGAACCCTCTTTCCACTCAGGAGGGTGCCAGTTTTGTTTCTCCAACACGCCCAGGGTGCTGTATAGTAACTTTTCACAGGGCTTGGCATGTGAGCATATGTGAGGTTCATTCTGGCTAGAAGTCTTTGTGTCTCAGTGGCCTGCTGGGGAGAGCTTTTTGGGGGATAAATGCAGAAACGGGCGCTGGTTCTGGCCAGCCGTCAGAGGGCAGTAAAACACCATCTTTTTAGTCAGGCCCTGCTCATTCACACGAAGGGCACTTTTTGAAGGTTAACCAGCCCTTCAAGATACCAACAGGATTTATAACCAAGTGAGGTTTTTCCACTCTTTTGGAGTGGATTCACATGTTTGTTCTAGGAATTGTACAGTACACACCTAGTGAAGCCTAAACAGCCTGTAATCAATACCCATTTTATGCTACAGATGTTTTCCACAGAAACAGGCTGCAGATGTGGGTTTCCCAGAGGTAACTGCATCCTATGACATTCCCAAAGCTGCCATACTGACCATGTTCATTTGTAGACACATTTAGGAGTAGGAAGCAAGTCGGGAGCTGATCAGGCATTCCCTTTCTCTTCATGTTTCTGTACCGCTTGGAATGCAGTTATGTGAGGGCTGTGGGGATTAATCCATGCAGGAAAATTCTCTCTGATTCATATCTCCTTCACCATGGTTTTTCCTTCTACCTGTGGTTATTCAGGGCTTTTGAGCAGGAACTTGTTCTGCACTGCCTTGGAGTGCCCAAATGTCATCTTGAATTCCGGATGTCTTTGGAGCAGTCTGAACTGGTCTGGTTTGGCTAAAGGGAATGGAGATTTTACTGTTTGACCAAGATAACTCATGACAAGATTGGTTCAAGCCTTATTGTCAATTATTGAAAGGGAGCATATGGAAAAGCAATTTGGAAGAATTGTAAAGTGAATATTTGTATTTTGTTCTAACAATTCAAAATAAATATACATTTAATGATATACAAATAGGAAACAATGTAAGATATGCTTTGGTAATAAATTATTTTCAACTTTTGTTTCTTCTAATCAAAACTGTAGCAATGAAAGCAATATATTAATTTGTGTAATGGAAAAGTGAGTCATTATATGTTTTTTATTAGCCAAGTTGTCTCAATCCAAATGTTGAAAACATGATAAAATAAAGTCTATGTCAAAACTAAAAACTTTACATGAGTAGAGTTTCAATAACAAAACACAGTGAGTTTAAAATAGCTATTTTAAAGTGAAATTCAGTGTATTAAACCACTGCCTATTTCAATCCTTTGTAACAGGGTGTCTACAGAACAAATGAATACATTCTCTATTACTTATTTTCTCTCTCTAACAGGCTGGCAATTTGGAAAATTTCCTGATAGCAATATGTTTTCTGTTTCAGTACCTTATTTTGATTATATTATAACCTGTCCTTTGTGCATTGTTAGTAAAAGAAAGGGGAACTTTTCACAAGATGAGAAATTACCATTCATGAGCTGATTACAGTGAGAACCATTTATTCATGTCTTTGTAAGTTATATAAGTACTAAAAGCATCAGTTTATTCTGTATATGTACATTGGATGAATTTAATATGAAAATCTACAGTAACCTTGTTGGACAATTCTGTCATTTTATGAAATCTAATTTCTTCACGTGCTAGGAACACTTTTTTTCCATAAAATTATGTGTTTCAAAATAATGTAAATGAAAATTCCTTACTGATTCCTTACTTTAGATGAAATACCTCGATAATTCCTTAATGCAAGGAAAGTTGCTTACTGTGTCCTAAAAGGCAGTCACGTTTATGAAGAATTAAGAAAGAAGGAATCTTACACTGGGTTTCTAACAGAGGAACAAAATGAAGCGTAAATGACATTGCTGACAGTCTGAAATCAGTAGGATTAAGAGAAGGGCAATAGTTTATGGCCACTGAGCAGTGCTTAGGCTCTGGTCACCTTTGTAGCTGCTCTCACAGAGAAATCTCCAGTTCAGGTTGGTGTGGCATTGAGCATACCCACAGCCTGCTGCTTCCCTCTTCTAAAGGAGAAATCTCTGTCACCCTTTAGGTTGGTGACAAGTGTTTAAAGCATTTGAGCAGTTCTGTCTGGCTTTGGGATTACTACCGCTCTCATCTGAGAAAGAGTGTAAGAGATTTAATTTTACTGGATCCATGAGTGATTTCTGGCAAGGTAATTTCGCGTTATGGGAGAGATTTCTTTTATGAAAATACTAAGTTACTTTGTAAGGGAGATGAAAATTTCGAGTTTGCTGTTATTATGTTGCAATTTGGATTACAAAGATGTCAGTTTGGTTTTTCAGATATGCCATCTAAGTATGAACATCCAACTACTTAAACATGTAATCAAACACTACATGAAGTTGGCCTGCTGAAGTCAGGTTGCTCAATTGTCTCCTGGAGTGATTTCTGAAATGACAGTTTCTCAAAAAAAAAAAATCATTATCCCTTTGTCCTACTTACTATTCTGGAAAGTTAGTATTTTTCTGTCCCATGCTATGGCAGCCTTACATATGTCCCTCCCTTAATAAACCCTTTTTTCCCCAAAAAAAGAGGATAAGAAAGACATGCAGAAGATCTTTAGCTACACCAAGATCTTTAGCTGCAAGGTACTGGACTGGAGAAGGCAGATGTGAAAACTGAGTGAATTAAAGGCTCAGTTCAGCCCGTGAAGAACGGGAATCCAGTCTGTCACTTAGGGTGTCAACAAAGATAGTGCTTTGGCCCGGGGTCCAGGCACAGAGAACGGGACAGAAGTGAGCTCACCTGCAAGAGAGAATGAGCAAAAGTAAGGTGTAAGGAGGACACTAGTGTAAAGGCAGTGTGTTGCCCAGGCGGGAGTTGGTTGATGAGCACCAGGCAGTGAACTCTTTGCAGACAATGAGCTGTGATGTGCCCCCTAAAAGGGTAGGAGAGTGCTCAGGAGAGTGATCAGGAGGATATGAGCGGATGTTGAGGAAGACCCTTGGTCAAAAGGTAGGTAGGATGTCTGCTGTGGATGTCAAACCTTTCATACTGAATTCATGAAGAAAACATGAGATCCCTTTTGAGGAAATGAACCTCCAATACGAGATTTTTAAAAAATGAAAATGGAAACTTATGACTTTTAGCCAGTCCCCTAACCTTTTGCCAACCATCTAGTGATTTTTGAATGTTGCTGGATTGGGGTCACTGCTGTTTCTCATCAGGCTATGAAGAACAGCTATATGTTTCTAATTCTGTTTGTTGCCTAATTAAAACTGGCATCAGGAAAGTGACTGAGCTGTCACAGGGCTAAATTGTTTCTATTCCTGTTTCAATCTTATAAAACCAGAAAACAGATGTTGCTTTCATTGTCTACTGTCAAGGAGCTCCAAACAAGAAAAGCATCTGTGATACAGGCAGGACTGTAGAGACTACAATAGTGTAGATGTGGACAGGATATTTTCTTGTGCAGGGTTTCAAGGTTACTAGAGACAGTTAATTTTGGTCTCATTTTTTTCTCTTTTATTGTCTTTTGTCATTGTGCTTTCTCAGATAATATTGTTTGTTGTGTTCTTTAGATATGACTAGAACTGGTTCAAGGTTTTAAAGAGAATGTATCAAAAGTGTTGCTTTGCAACTAGTGACTTCTTTTCTCAAATTTGTGTCAGCTACACATTAATTCAACTTAACTCCCTCCAACGCTTTCAACAAGCTAGCAGTCTTGCAGGCAGTGCCTCACGATTTTTTCCCCAGGCAACTCTAACCTCTCAGAAGAAAACATGTTTTACCTGTAGTTAAAATCCTATCTCTTAACATTCAGACAATGGATTTTTTTGAGTTAATGTGTGTGCTATCAGGTCATCACTCCTTGCAAAAGACATTCCAGAGTGCTGCCATCAGGTACTTTTCTTGCTCAGATAGTACAAGACTGGCCTGAGGCATTCTGTGACATTATGTTGTCTTCAGTGTCTTGGTTTACCATTTAAATAACTCTTTCCATGTGCAGGGAAGAGTGGCTTGTTTTCATGCTTCACTATAGCCTGAGTAATATCCCCTTAAAACAATGTTTGTTTGCTCCGTTCTGTTGTAGCTGCATTTATATAGTATAAATTGTTTGAAACACAAAATATAGCACTGTTTTAAGTAAATGGGAAAGTAGAATAAAACTGTGCTGAAAATTATGCATATATGGGTGCTTTCTGAGGAAGAAAATGTTAATTTTCATTCATTGTTTGCAGGAGTTTTTGTGGGGAATGTTTTTTTTCTGAGATGTCAAGAATACACTCAAAGAACTTCTCACCAGCCACAGAAGGACAGATTACCAAGTCACCATTTCCATGAAAGCCAATACAAAATTCTAGAGGAAGCCTTTGTGACATAAGGCAGGGGAACAAGTGAACCCCATGATTCCCTGAATACTGAAGCAGCTAACTTCATCGATTGTCCTATCAAAGGATTTTGAAACCTCAATTAATGGAAATAAGAAGAAAAAAACCAAACTGTTTTTGCCTTCAGATAAAAATGAAAGCAGCAGGTTATAAAAGTGAGTTTTTTGCATGCTCCAGATGCATATTCATTTTTGGTATATCCAAGGAAGTTGTGAGAGACGATGCCATTGGGACTTCTGTTGTATTACTTTGTAACTGTGACAGCACTTGTTGTCACAGAAAACTGAAGTCTCTGATGAGATTGTTGCTGGTTTACATTGCTGCATTTTATCTTAATACAAATATGGCATTGCTTCACAGCCTGAGTCATTCCAGCCTGAATTACTGCTCGACCCCTTAACTAGAATTCCCATTTGCAATGAACCCTGTGACTACAGCTTCTGCTATTCCAAAGATCAGCATCAATGTTTGAAGCTGCATTTTAGTGTTTTCCTGTTTCAGGAATAATGCTGGAGGCATGTTCCTCTTGTCTTCTGCAGTTTCTGATTCCTTCCTTCCTTCCTTCCTTCCTTCCTTCCTTCCTTCCTTCCTTCCTTCCTTCCTCCCTCTGCATCAGCTGCCTGGAGGCTGCACCGCACCAGTGACCCCCTCAGCACCGCTGTGCTGTGCCGTGCTGGCCTCTGTCAGGGAAGCAATGGGGTGCCCCACAGCTTCACACCGCACATTTAAGCCTGCTGGGTGATGTGCAGAGTGACCTGCACTCAGCAGGAAGGGAATTCTCTGGAATTCGTGTACGTGGCTGTACCGGACCACTGCTTGTAATGGCATAGCAAATTGTACAGAACTACACATCAGTAAGTTGTTATTTCAGCCTCTTTGGAATATAGAATACCCTGAGCTGGAAGGGATGCACAAGGATCATCGAGTTCAACCTTGAGCCTTTCTTATAGGTGACTGAAAAAATAGCATGTGGGTATGAGGAGTAACTTGCACAAGAAACTTGGAAGGAAGCAACAATCTGAGAAGGTTGTTACTGTAAAGGATGTGCTTTGATGCTGGGGCACAGTGCTGGGAGGCCATGGTTTCCTGCTGCCCCATGTATGTTGATCCAGTCTCCCTCAAGCCCTGCTGGGCTCCCTCAGCCCCACCTGCTGCCTCTCTGACTGAAAAAGGCAACTATTTAAACCCAACATACCACGCAAGAAAATATTCAGTCCTGCCTCTGCCTGCCCTCCCCCAGCCTCCCTCAGACAGACAGATTGCTGCTGGGCTTCCCCACATTGGTGGTGCCTCACAGCTGCCAGGAGCTCCCTGTCTGGGCTGAGGCTTTCAGGCCAGCCAGGGCTGCAGGATGGGGGCAGGCAGAGCTCTTTGGCTGCTGCTGGATGCCTGAGCTTTCCCACCGCTTCCTTTAGGGCAAGGCATCTCCTTGGATGGGCTCCGGGGTGTCAAGTAGGAGGTCTGACAGCTGCCTCCTCAGTGGGTTGCAGGGCATCTGCTGGAGGAGACAGCTTGTCGTTGGGAGTGAAACACGAATCTCAGGCAAGCTCCTTTTAAACTTCTAAATTAATCCAATCAAACTAAATTTGGACACTGGCCTTTTAATTGTCTGGCTTTAATGCATCTGTGTGTCTGAAAATGCACAAAATGCCATCCCTATCAAAAACGAGAGGCAGGCATACAAAGGCTTTGTGATGCTTCCACCCTGAATTTTCAATATTAAATATAGACCTTTGCAGCAATGTTTGTGACAGCCATATCCATGAAAACTCATCAGAATTGCAGGAAAATATAGCTTGAGGAATTAGAGCTGTCGCCTAGCCTGAAAGGAGGAATGAAAGCTTTTTGTGGTGAGTGATTCACATGTCGGTTGTCAGCCTCTCCTCGCCCTCCCCAGTAAGGCTGCAGAGCTGCTGCCTTGCACGAGTCCTGCTGAAGCTGTTTTCCTGTGCCTGGTCATGCAGCACATGAGAGCTCTGGGCTGATGTCCCAGGCGACAGAGGCCTTTGCGTTCAAAATCATGCTGTTAGCCTGTTTTGCCTAGAGACCTTAAGGTAGGCAGCGAAACAGTTAATTGATTAGAAATATTCACAGGCACCCAGTAGGTGTTTTAATTTTTATTTGGGTGCTGTGTTACCAGGCTGCTCAGTGAAGGTGAGGTTTTTCCTTAAGGCCCGTTGACCTCGTGGTGAACTGCCGCCAGATAAACTGGTCTGGCCCCTCTCCTGCAGTTCCACAGTCACATCCCCTCTGCCATCCAGCTCTGGCACAGGATGGTCACTCTCTGCAAGAGTAGCTTTCTGCTGGTTCAGTTTCTTTCATGAGCTCACTGCTCATCTGCCAGGCACCAGAGAAGCAAGAGAGGTGGTGGGAACATGAAGCCCGGAGCAGGTATGGGTAGACAGGACCATTCCCATCAGAAGTCACTGTAAGGTCTCTCTCTGCTCTGGAGATCAAGGTTTATGCCTTTTTTGGTGCATTATTCTGTGCCAAAGGCATGCAAAAATCAGAAGAAATCCACAAAGAATCAGAGAATAGGATGAATCCAGCGCTGGAATACTTACAGGAAATTAAAAACTACTGGGCTAAGGATAGGTACTGTGAATTCCAACACAAACAGAAGGAAAATGGTGTTCACTGCACAGTGAAAAATGAACTTGTATCTTTTGACTGAATTGCTTTGACAAAAGTTGCTCTTTTTTTCCTTATGTTTTTTAACCTTTTCAGGTTAAAAAAATGCAGTATGAACCACAGTAGTGCTTTTCCAAATATTGTGTAAGCTATTTGGTTTACTGCCAAGAGGGCATGTAATGAAAATTAAAAATAGAGTGATTATCAAAAAAACCCACTCTCTGCATGCATTACTACTGGCATTTGTTGAAATAAGAAGATACATGAAAAATTATTTGTAGATTTTGTGAGTTACAACAGGAAATGAAGTACAATCAGAATGACACATGGGGGAATATTTTTATGGAATATGGTAATAACTGAAAACATTAGTGACATTAACTGAAAGATAAGAAATATTCAAAGAATTATTGAAGGATTTAACATAATAGAACCATATGCTCAGATTTAAAATGTAATTGTCCACAAATTTAACACATTTAAATGTTTTAAAAATATATTCATCTGGAAACAAACAAAATTGCTGAGAAACTGCATAGCTCACAAAGACACCAGACACTTCAAAATTAAAATAAGGTATGGACATAAAATATTTTACACTGTCTCTGTGGTAATGAGAGTAGTTTATTTTTAAGAATTAGAAAGAAACTCTTGGGAGCATGAATTTCCTTTGGTAGCAGCACCTGGTGGGCAGGATTTTTTTTAATGAGGTTACCCCTGTCTTCAGAGTTTGTGATTTATTTTGGGGTTTGACTACAGCAGAATATGCTGGGTTCACTTGGTTTTTCCTGATTTTTAATGACAAGAGTGAGAAAATGAATAGATTCCTGAAAAAGATAAATTAAAGATAAAACACTGCGAGAAGAAAACTGAGTTTACAATTAAAATTTATTAAATAGGCTAAATTAATTACCAAATCAACATAGCAGGTAATCAAGACAACCTTTGTGGTTGACTCAGGTGAGGATTGTATTATTTCGCTTTTAGATTTCAATTTCTTCCACCTACATACCTACCCAGAATCCTAGCTGATATATTGCATTTGCATCCCAGAAGAAGGATGTTGGTATGTCTTGACTATACAAACTTTACAGAATATAAGAATTAGTATCGGTCTTAGGTATTTGTCAAGAAAATTTTTTCTGGTTCTTTACAAGGAAGCACAGACTTATGAGGGCCTTATATGATAATACTTTAACACTTACGCCAGAAATTGTATAGTACAGGGCTTAATATGTAAGTCATGTCCTTCCAGAGTGAGATGCACGTGTAATTAATGATTTATATGAGTTTTATGGAAATTTGGACTCCCTCAGATGACAATTCCCAGCTTCTAATACATTGAGCTCACTGATTAGAACTCAAAATCAATGTGATTAGCACAAAGTTTCCAAAAAGATGTGCAGAGAAGAGAAGATTTCAACTCCTGGGCCTCCTAGTGCGTGGGTACCTCATTTCAGATGCATGATAGTAAGTTTTGCTTCTCTGCATGTAGAAATTCAAAGTCTACTTGGCAGTGAAAAGAAAAGGAGACAAATATCAGGGACATGTATCTAGTGCTTGGGACTATCAGTGGTGTTGTCATCACGGTCCTCATAATTTTGTGCTACAAGAGGCATTGGATGAAGTATATGAACAATCCTGAAAGCAAAAAAATGGTTCATTTGCTTTCCAATGAGCACTCATATTATCTGTGCTTCAAGCTTTGTGTTCCTTCTACCCAAAAACTAGCAAAAAATTTGCCACTCTAATCCAAATGGACAGTGCTCCACCCAGCAAAGTCTACTCCTCAAGTATTAAAATGTGAAAGAGAAGGTTCAAGAGGAGATGTGACTGAAAGTAAAGTCCCTGCAAAGAAGGAATGAAGTAATGTGTGAGACACAAAGGAGACTGGGAGGTAAGAAGGTAGACACTGTACTTGCAGGGTAGGCAGTTGCTTACTGGGTAAGTGGGTTCATTGCACATTACGTTCTTGCAATGTTATTTTTATTTTTATGTTCTCTTTCCGCAGTATCAACTGACAATGAATGTAAGGAATACTTATTTATTTTGACATTAGGTACCTTGAGACTGTGGGTCTGACTTGAAATAAATAAATTCACAGATGAGATCTTTCAGTTCTTTGGAGGACCTAAGAGCTGAGTCTGTCAAGTTGGGCAGTTCATCAAGAATATCCTGTGTAGGACCTTTGGTCTGACTTTTAGAAACACAGCTAATAAAGCTCAACCCTGAACCCCTCACATGTAAATTGTCCTCTGGTCCTTCTGTTAATTTTTTCTTTACAGCCTAGGAAGAGTCCAGAAGGTAATTTGTAGCTGTTCTGTTTTGACAGAAACAAGATGTGTATGTTCCAGTGAAAAGGTTATCAGCCGGGGGTTGTTAGGTGGTTTTGCAGGAAAAGCTGTCACAATTCTCTAGCTCCCAGCAAGCCTTTTGCTGTTTTCAAGGTTGTCGAGCTTCAGAAAAGTGGCAATTAAAATCACTATATCTAAAATCTTCTGCTTCTCATTCCTTTCAGGAAAACACTTTCTCTGTTTATGTAACATTTTGTTTTCGTAACTGCACAAGCTTTTGACAAATATTTACCTAGCAAGCAAATCGTTAAACGTGACTTTTCTTTTAAAACTGGATTTGAGGGCAGTTAAAAACTGACCATTGACGGACACTTAATTCCTTTGGATGGGTCAGTTTGTCAGCCTAAATTCTATTTTTATTTTCATCTGTGCTCATGTAAAGCAAACATTGCATTTTCTGCTTACATTAAAATCTCAAAAGTTTAATGATTTCTTTCTCCTCGATTCTGAGCTAGTGTAGTAATTTGATTAACTGCTAAAAGTCTGGTGGCACTTTGGGGTGCTGTCCTTGTTGGCTTAAGAATACCACATCATACTCATTAAAGTTAGCAAGGCTGCTCACTTGCTTTTTATATCTAAAATCAGTCAGCTTCTACAAAGAAATCCATCATTGCACATCTTGAAATATATTGAATTGGTTAAAAGATGGTCTCAAAAGCTTCAAAGTAAGAATCCAAATAGGTAAAGAAATGCTGCCAAAGTGATGCAACACTACCAGTTTTCTCCTTCAGAATTTACTCAAAGGTAATTGCCAGTACAATGTCATGCAGCGCTTTTATGGGAGCTTTCTCATGGTGCAGTAGGACAAGAGACACATGTGACCCTTTTCTGTATAGGCTCTATAGGTCATATTTCTTATAGTAAAAAGGATTATAAAAATAATGACAGAAAAGGAAAAAGATTACCTTTGGAAAACAAAAGGGAAACCCTGAAGTGTGTTTATTTATGACAGCAAATTCTGGAGGTGAATGAGCTCTCTGCTTTTCCTGTCAATTTCTCTATTTTACTTCTTGCCCCACCCTTGCTCCTTGGGTGCAAATCTGCTTTCTCCTGTTAGACAAAAAAAGCACAATTGGTTTAAAACAAATTTGCTAGGCCACTGTGGGTTTTTTTGCATTTAAACTCTTATTTGACTTGGTCTGTGTACTTGGAAGTACAACAGCTGTCAGTTGTACTTCCTTCTGGCCTCCTGCAATTTTGTTTGATGAAGAGATTCAGGCTCACTCTGTTCAAGAGCTAGCTGGCCTATAGAAAAAAAGGACACGGAAATTCAATAACTGAGTTACTTACATAAATACTGAAAACACACTGAGCTTCTAGAAGGAGAATATACTACCTTTCCAAAAGAAGTCCAGGATCAAATCCCGTTTCTTGTGCAGGTCTGGGGGCCAGGTAGCAGAACCAGGGAACCATCTACTTTAAAATTTCTGCTTCAATTAGTAGATGCCCACCAAGTTCCTGCAATCAGTATCTGTTTCCTGCCAGCCTATCTGTGTGTCAGATCTCATGGAGCTCCTCTGGGAGCAGACTGCAAGAGGCCTCCAGTGCTCCTGGAGACACCGTGCTTAGTTTAAGCCTCCACCCTGGGTTTTTCTCACAGTGCCTCAGATTGAATTCCTGGTTGTATTTCCAGAGATTTCTGGAAAATCCTGTTCCTTGAATGCGTCAATTGCACTAGAAATATCAATACATATGTTTTGAGTTCTTTAATGATTACAGACATGTGGGTGACTGTGTGGTTCTGTGACTCCATAGCCAAACTTGAGAGACTGAAAAACATGAATAGATGTAATTGCCATCTTAGTTAAGTTTTATTTAGTCTTTCTCCCCTAACATATGGTAAAAATTACTGGAAAGAAGATTTTGAAACCTGTTAGGAGAAATTACGAAAAGCAGGTTAGAGGAATCTAAGTGGCTTAGTGTAAAACAGGAGATACTTAAAGACAATATGCAAGTAAATATTTGACATTATAGCATTTTTAGAGCCAGTGTGAATGTGTGTGGTCAAGAAGTTTTCATCCTTTTTCCATAAAAATGCATTCTAAACTGTTATTTTCTTTCTCAGTTGGCTCATACACTTAGGATGACTGTCAACTCAGTTCATTGCAGTTCACCTTCAAATCCCAAAGCTGCATTGTTCAACGAGTAGTCTCATAAAAGAGAGAGAAATAAAAGAGTGCACTGTGATTTACCAGGGACATCAAAATAGAGCACATTTTGTGGATATAATGGCAGACTAGACATTGCATCAAGCTGTCCGTGATGGCTTTATCATGATCTCTACATTTCAAGTATCCTGAAAGAAAAATTGACTCATTTCCCAGCATAATGTTATCTTACATCCAAAGTGGTGTTGTGCTGGAGGAATATGACATGCTCATAAAATAAGTGACAAGCAATAAAATTGTTTTCTCGAAGGTACCTAAGTTCAAATGCAAACGAGAAGGCCACCACACAGCTCCCTACACCAGTTGTTACTTTGCACGTGACTCAGAGCACTACGTGTGCACCTCATGTATAAATCCCCTTTCAGTGAAATGTGAAGGTAAACCTTAATCCATAAAGTTTTAACAAACAAAATATGGTCATAAAGCAGTTGAGGAGGCATAAATCTCTCATGGCAGAGACGAGTGACTGGGGATGGCAAGAAGAAAGAGAGAGGGAGGAGAGAAACTACAGCAATCACTGTAAAACAGTAACATGTAATCTTTAGGATCAACTAGGACCTCATTCTACGAACGCCAGAGGTATTGTGAAAATGCTTCTGCTTTGGAAATTAAGGACAGAGATATTAAAAATGCTAATAAAACTATTCTCCTTGTTTAAACTGAGCCACTGGAATTATGTTGGCAGAATTAAATGGCAAGTTATTAGAAATAGATTCACCTTTTAAATAGGCAAAAGCATTTTCATGCTGAATATGTAAACTAGGTCAGCTCTCATTTAAATTCTGTAATGCTTAGAAAAGGACGCCAAAGGGAATGTGATTTATCACTAGATCCATCTGGCAGATCATAGAAAAAAGCTAGTGTTTTAATTACCATTGCTTTGTCAAATCATAAAAATCACAGAAATGTGTAGTGAAAGGGACCTAAAATGAATCTTTTATATGCTCCAGTAATCAAGTAAGATTACACCTCTTCTGAGAGATACTTGGCTGAATCACAGTCATCCAGGGCTGGGGATTTTACTATCTTTCTTAAAGCCTGTTAAAGCCTTTTAGCACTTTCTTCTATGTTAGCCTCAAAAAAGGAAGGTTTTCTCTCATATCTGCCTGACACCTCCATTTCTGAAAATTAAGCTAATTATTTTTTCTTCTAGCTTTAGTAGACATGGAGAACAGCCACGATACTCCTTTATTATTGCAACCTATACAAAAAAAACTCCTTTACTCAATTATTTTCTAGGCTACCGGAACCCTGCTATTAGTTCAGTATCCCAGATAAGGACCTTATCTTTCCTTAGAATCACAGAACCATAGAATGGGCTGAGTTGAAAGGGACCCATCAGGATCATCAAGTCCAACTCCCAGCCCTGCACAGGACACCCCAAGAGTCACATCAATGCCTGAGAGCACTGTCCAAACTCTTCTTGAACTCTGTCGGGCTGGTGCTGTGACCACTTCCCTGGGAAGCCTGTTCCAGTGCCCAGCCACCTTCTGGGTGAAAAACTTCCAACCTAAACCGCGTCCGACACAACTCCATTCTGTTTCCTTGAGTCCTGTCACTGGTAACCACAGAGCAGAGATCAGTGCCTGCCCCTCCTCTTCCCCTCACGAGGAAGTTGTAACTGCAGAGGCCTCCCCTCAGTCTCCTCCAGGCTGAACAGACCAAGTGACCTCAGCTATTCCTCATGTGGCTTCTCCTCAAGGCCCTTCACCACCCTCATGGCCATCCTTTGGACTTTTCTCTCTGACAGCTTAATTTCCTTTTTATATTGTGGTCCTGGAAACTTGGGCACCCAGTTCTCAAGGAGAGGCTGCAGCAGTGCAGAGCAGAACAGGACAGCTACGTCCCTTGACCTGCTGGTCATGCTGTGCCTGATACACCCCAGGACATTTTACTCAGTTCATTGTCCTTTCTCATAAGACACTTTATTGCCTCTGTTGCAAATGGTTTTTAGTATATCTTATTAGTGTTTTAAAGTTTTCCCAGCTAAAGAAATAGACCCCATCCCTCTGCATCCTCTCATGAGAAAACGAAACACACCCCAAAACCCCTGTTGCTAGGGACTTTCATCATTGTGGCTTACTTTAAAATCTGACTTTCTTATATGCCTCATTCATTTCAGTGTTTACTGGAGAAGGGCATTTTTTAGTAAATGGAGCAAAAGTAGATACTATTTTTGTGTCACAGATTTAGAAAGCTAGGAGAGTTAGTTATGGATGGGAATCTTGTGCCTGGTCAAGGGAATAACACAATTTTCTGTCCTATGACAGTATTTTACCTTATTATTTTGAAGAATTTTCTTTAGTGTGTTTTGTGAAATGCTTTGAGATCTCAGAGGGAAAAGTCTTATGTAAGAACTCAACCTTAAAAGATGCCGAAAATGCTCTGGCCAGTAAAGCACTTAAACAGGTATTTACCTCAAAGTGCATGGGAATACCCCGGGGCATAAATATCTTAAAGCTAAATACATACTTCTGTGCTTTGTTGGATCAAAACCACAGCTCTCAAATCCTTGCAGGACTGAGCCCTCATGCTTTTTGTTTTTATAGAGTATTTGTTTACTGAGTTTCATAAATCTAAGTATTTCACTCAGCTCAAATAAAGTGCTAGAGAATGTTTCCAAGGCTGTACTGCCTCTCTCTGTATCATTTGAGGTCAGGAGAAAGCTTTATTTTGATAAGAATAAGACCAAATCTTCATGGTTTGATAGACTCCTGTGGAAATCCTGTTCATCTATCAGACAGATAATAAATGTACTGAAACAGAATAGTAAATGATCAGAGTCTGTGTCCTAAAGTTATACACAAATGATAATTCTTGTGGCTCACCAAAAGCATCCAGAAATGTCCTGTGCATTCCATAAAGAAAGACAGAGGGAAACCCTTCCCTCAAGGCATTTCCCAGCTGTATGTATGGCAACGCACCAGGGGAGCATCACGTGTAAGCAAGGCTGTGAGAAGGGAAGGGGAAGATGAGCTGGGAATATACCCACACCTTAGGGACACAGCACAAGCCCTGCAGAAGCACGTACAGCAGGCAGCCTCTCTCACTGCAGAAAGAATGAGTTAACAGCCTGGCACTTTGGAAAGAAAAGGTAAGCCTTCCTTTCTCACTACTTCGCAAGGATGAGAAGGTAGACAGTATCATAAAAGGCAATAGTTACAAGAGGCAATTAAAAAAGTAAAGAGGAAGGCAAACTTAGGAGGCACAACAGAATCAGGCTGTGGATTTCTTGCTCATCTTAGAAAAGCAGAAATAAGAAAACCAAGAAAGTACTCTCTGGTAGGCTTTCCTGCTAGGCTGTGACCGAAGTTCAAGAATATTCCTGCACTTACCCCATACGGAATGCCAGAGCAGTGTGTTCTGTCTTGGTAAATCATGTCAACATTGCTGAGGGTTTATTTTTAGCACAGTGTTAACTATTGCAACTACCTGGGTGTACTGTGAGAACCTGCCAATGAACTTCTTAGTAATATTGTCGGTACTTAGCCCATAGTTATACTGGATAGTACTCATGGACTCCTAATCCACCTTCTACAAGCATTCAGGGTTTTTTTGGTTGAGGGGTGATTTTTTGGTTTTTGCAGTTTCTTAAATCCTTTTCCTTTGTAAGCTCCATGTGTGGAAAACTACTGGTCTTTTCTCCTAGTAAGGGTCGTTTCTGTCCTACAAAATAAAAGCTGCAGAACCACAGGCAAGATCAGAAATCAAAAAAAATCAAATAACTGAGCAGAAGCTGAATCAAAAGAGTAGAAAAAATACAAACAGTGCATGAAACATGTAATTTTAAATAAAGAAAAAAGTAGCAAGAAAGTAAGTGTACATCAACTATTAGGAAAAATTTTTTATCAGACTGTTAAAGGAGCAACCATCAAGTGTGCAGAAAAGAATTGCACTCATGAGTCCTAGTTGTTGTAGATACTCTTTACGCGCAAACCTACTTCTAAATGAAAAAAAAAAAACAAACCAACTTTTGGCATAGATCTTCAGTTTGTCATAATATTTAACATCCAGACAAATCACTCTGCAAGAGATAGATAGGAAGTTCTTTCTTCTGCATATTTGCACTCTAAGTCCTACTATTCTCAGCACAGTGCAGTACTCAAAGGAAATGAAGGTAAACCATGACAAGTTGTTGTGGTTTTTTTTTTTCCCTAAAATGCATAGCTCTACAACAAGTTTACGGCTACAAATAGTTTAGGTAGTAGTTGTTTCCAGCATTCAAAGTGATGACAATTTACCATTCTACTAAAAAATGAACAGGAACATGCTTCTTTAATAGACACTGTCAAAGATCCTTTTTTGTGTCATAGGGACAATGGCACAGTGGCTGTTGCAGCCACTGTATTCTATGTTGACGACAACCCCATATTTCCATTGTATTAGGTCCTAAAATTCTGGAAGACAGAATTATTTTATTACAGAATACACGAAGTAATGGTATAATTTCTTAAATTTTTTCAGCTACTAACTTCTCCTTTAAAAGCTAGGCCATGGTTTACTGGTTTATGTTTTCGATATATTTCAGGTCTTGCTTTACTCTTTATGAATTCATACAGTACCCCCTTGTACACATATCCTCTTTGAAGTTCAAAGAAAACTATTAGCACTTAAAAGAGTTTTGGATCTATCAAACCTGAAGTTTAAGTCCGTATGAAAATCTTATGAAGGTAACTGTCACGAGATAGAAAATAGAAGAAATATGGACATTTTAAAATAAGTTCACAGTAAGTAAAACATTAGCTGTACCTTTTTTATATATAAGAAGTTGCATTTTTTTCTCTCTTCTTAGTTATTTTACAGTTTATTCGGTGGTTAGTAATTAATTTTTTTTAAATGGCTATGAGTAAACTGCAGGGATACTTCCTCTCCTGGATATCCATGAAGCAAATTACTTCATTCTATTTGTGATATTTCTGTTTTCCATGGCTTTGAACACCATAAAATGCTGCATTTTATAACAATTCGATTTTCTGCAAATTTCCATGATAACAAGCGATCAATATTTTTTTTTTACCAGCAGAGTACATTGATGAGCAAATGCCAGAAGCAAGGCAAGAATGATAAATTACTGCAGAGATCAATACCATTATGATTCATTGCACAAAAAGTCCTATATTGCCACTGTGGTTTCATTATTTTGTGAAGCCTTTGCTGTGTGCTGTGGACCAGATCCCGGTGATAATTACACCATTAACAAATCTTTTGCTAATTTAGGAAGTTTTATACCCTCTCTTTAATGAGACAAATATGAATGATTGCAGATTAATGTAACAAGCAACACCAGATCTTCTTCCAAAGTTCCACTGGTTTGTCCCTTGCCTGGGAGCACAGGCTGCAGCAATGGCTGAGGGATCTGAACCACCCACCCCGGTGGCGGCTGATGCCACCCCCCAGAGGGAGCTGCTGAAGGGAGAGAATTCAAGGTCGTGCAGACCTCAGGCTGCAGGGGTGCCGAGACCTTTCTCCTGGGGCAGGGACAGTCAGCAGGCCTGCCTGTGAAAGGTGTGCCCAGTGGAGGACCTCCTGCTGCAGGTGGCTGAGCTGGAGGACGCGGTGAGAGGGCTGCATAATGCCGGGGGGGCTGAGAAGGAGTTGGATAGCAAGGTCCAAGCACAGCCTCAGTCAAACAGCCAGAAACTCCACCAACAGCATACACAGAAGGGAGGGAGGGGGCCAATAACACAGAAGAACGGAAGCTTGCAACAGCAAGGACCTGCAAGAGGAAGAGGCTTCCCCCAAAGCCTGCCGTGCCCTTGCATGTGATACTTGCAGAGCCACCTCACTGCTTTGCAGGCTGAAAAGGAAAGATTTATCACATCAGGATAGGGGATCTGCAAGAGAGCTGGAGAGGAGCTTTTGTATGAGGGCAAAGGGGAATGGCTTTAAACTGAAAGGACACAGGTTTAAATTAGATATTAGGAAGAAATACTTTATTGTCAGGGTGGTGAGGCACCAGAACAGGTTGCCCAGAGAAGTTGTGGATGACCCATGCCTAGAAGGGTTCAAGGCCGGATTGGATGGGGCTTTGAGCAACCAGGTCTAGTTGCTGCCCTTTGGAAGGGTGGTGGAACTAGATAATCTTTAAGGTTCCTTCCAACCTGAGTTGTCCTATGATTCTATGCAGTATTTTATTCTTGGTCTGAGTTTCAGAAAAAAAGGAAATTTTTATTCCTAACAATCTTCATTGTAAAGATGAGTGCCTGTCATAGTGCCTTGCAGTGGAGAGGATGAAATGGTGGCAAATAACAATCTATGCCCAAACTTCTGGGGATTGCAGAATGTCTGGGGTTTTATTTGACAATGTGATTACAAAGTGCAAGTGAGATCACAAAGTGTAAAAAAGAAGGTATAATAAAGTGACATTGCTTATTGGAGATCATGAAGTCCAAAGGAAAATGGCTGTGACTTGTCTGACAGAGGGATCTGGATTTTTCACCTCTCATTCTTCTGAGAGCGTATCTTGGCTGTTTACAATCAACCTCAGATAACTGTGGAAGTAAAACCATGAATGCATTGAAAGGTAGTACACATTTATAACAGTATAAACATTTTTTTTTGTTTAAAATAGACATTCATTCTCTCTTTTATGTATGAGAAATACAACATAACCTCCCCTTACAGTATTAATACTCGTTTGTGAGCTGAATGAATTTCTGGGATTTTACAATCCAATCTGCTAGATAGTTTAGGAATTAAAATTAATGGAAACTGAACCCTCTAAGAAATTTAGCACCTGTGTCCGACTCTATTCCTACCTCAAATGAGCTAAGTAATGGAATAGCACAGATGCATTAAATTTCCTATATGATTAAACTTATTGAGAAAAGGTACGTATGTCAAATACGATGAAATTTTATAATCATTTACAGAAAACAGCATCTGTGTCTCAATTCCATCTTTGTTAGTTTCATATGTTGTGATGCATAGGTGGTGTGTCATTGTAGCTGTGCCTCTCACGTCCTACCTTGTCCATGCTGCAGCTGACTGCAGTCCTGCCCCAATGGCTCCACCTCTGTTTGTACAGACCTTTCAGCAGAGTTCCTTCCATTGCCACAATACTTCCTATGGAATGGGCTTTATCGTTTTTCCATTATTTTCAACATTTGCTTGTTGTTCCTGGTAACAAAAGAGGAAGGTCCAGTTACCATTGCCTGAGCTAACTTTGCACAATGTTCTTTTAGCTTGCCCAAATTCAAATGGGAAGAAACGGTGTGAATAAGAGACACAAAAAGACTGAATCTGTATCTGATTCAGCCTGCTTTTAAGGTTTTGTCTAGATCTCAGATGTCATATTCCTAAAAGACATCCTCAGTAAAACAGCAAAGATACCACTGCATGAGATTAACATTTCCAAGACTTCCACTGTGTGAGGCATGTCAATATTTTCTTATTTTGTTTTCTGTCACAAGGAAGAAAGTCAAAATAGAGAAATAGCTAGTGTATTAAATGTCTATTTGCTTTTATATGTGAAATAACAAACAGCTACATTTTAATATTTTTTGTTTTAGAAAGCATTTTTCAGCCTCTACGGCCAGCTCACGCCCCTGTAGGAATCACACCTCAGGAATGCATGAGATGTTTTCCTCCTGCAGAACATCTTCCCTGGTGAGCTCTGGTCTCATCTGCAGCCTTGCCTCTCTGGTGCCTCCCAAGCAGGGAGGATGGCACTGAGTCCAGTGTGATGGGGACTGACCATTTCATGGGCATGTAATGGAAAGTTGAATCAATGCAGAAATGGGATTATGAGCACAGAATTTTGAAGTACCTAAGGCAGGCGCGAAAAGTTACTCATGCAATAGGTCATGTGGATTTTCCTGACAGCAATATCTGCAGAAAGACTATTCTTTCTGATGGAAAATTTCAATTAGCTCCCACTTCCCTACAGAACAGTCTCTTACATTAAATTTTTACTAACTCCTTGATGTTATTTTGTATTACAGCATTACACAGTGTTATGGTGAATTTTGCACCCCAAGTCACATAGCTAAAATATAGAGAGACAGGCACAATTGCTCTCTCCTTAGCAGTGCTTGATTATACTGTAAAAAAATATAATTTTAATCATCTTAAGATTTATTAAAAATAAATACCTCACTGCAGTTTAGGCAACACAACATTTTTGAGGGCAGGCTTGTAAATGATACAAATTCAGAGGGCCACTGAAATCCAAATAAAAAGGAATTAAGTTAAAAGATATGCAAAATTGGATGCTGGGGTTTTGAGTCAACCCCAAATCTAAATTTAATGAAAATGTTTACACCTAAACACTGATTTAAAAGTCTTTTAAATGTTTCTTTTAAGGCTGTTTAACATGTACTGTGACTCAAAAGCACTTGAGTCTCAAAAGCACCGTATTTAAAAGACACATTTAAGAACAATTGATATCAAATTGGTACATTTTGCAACCAGTTAGGTACTTTTCCAGCCATTCAATCATTTTAGTGTTCCTGTCACTTTAGTAATGTGAATCCATTGCAGCATATGTTGGACACTGTCTGTTGCATGTCTTAGGAACAGAGAAAATGGACCTCTCCAAAGCTGTCTAGAGCCCCATCACTGTGGGATGCTGGCAGCAAGTGCTGTTGAGTGAGCCTATGTAGATTGGGCAGTTCCTCTGAGTGGAGTAGTAGTAACTGAGGGGGAGAAGACAACAGGTACCGCTGATTGAGAAGGGAGGTGAATGTTTTTTAGCCAGAAAGATCTCTCGGCAGCCCTGCAGGTCACACACGCCTGGCTCATTTAGAGCAAGTCACCCTGCAGGTTTTGAATCGGTGGCATGTCTTCTGTGCTTCACTCTCATTCCTGCTCCTTGCTCTTCTGTTTTAGGCAGATCTACTGTCTTTATTGTCTGTTACTCTACACAGGGTCATCTATAGATTTGTGGCAATGCAGATGAGAAAGTAGCAAGCTGCTGGGGAAGTGGAAAGGAAATCTTTTTCTGGATATTCTCCAAACAAGCTTAGCATTATTCCCCAAATAAATGGACTCTGGCAGACTTGGGTGCCATTTCAAACATGATAACACACCTCACTCTTATCGCTCATGGCAAAGATATAAATAAGGTCAAGAGGGACTGTGACATGTCAGGGTTCCCTTTGGGAGTGATTGCTGTAACATATTAAGGTCATGTCAAGGGCTAAGTGTGAGAAGTAGTGGTGGGATTTACCTAGCAAAATGTGCACATCTGCATTGAATCTGATCATCCCTGGCTCCCTCTGTGATCGGTGAAAAGAAATAGGCACATCCAGAGCACATCCAGAGCACAGCTCTTCTTGTCCTTACAGGGACATTCTAATGTACAGCAGATAAATTATGGCAAAACAATGTTTAATTTCCACTCTGACCATTCAGGATAGTGACTTAGGTATACATTCTAATAATCTAAACACTGAAATTACACAGGCAACAAAGCTGGGTGGAGAAAAAAATCCCTAACTTCTGTAGCTTACCAGCAGTTTCCAAATGTTTTTGCAGTCATATCCCAACTTGTGACTAATCCTCAGCATCTTTTCCCAAAACACCATAAAAGAAAATTTTTGGAAGAGCTGAGGTGGTACAATACCTCCTTCTGAAAATAAAATCTACAGTTCTTTTAAGAAAAATTATGCTTGCAATGTCTTCTGGGAGACGCTAATTAATTTTTACTTCTTTGTTGGTTTTAGTCATACGGTTTCTCCTTCAGAGTGGCAGTAAATAAATGAGCCAAGCTAGGATTTCCAGCCATGTCTTCCACATGTGGTTACTTAGGGCTGCGATTGACTAGCTGAGGAACAGGAGGCTTCCAGGTGTCCAGAAAAGCCAGATCTCTGGGTTGTCCAAATTTTGACAATATGACCAGGAGTTTAGAAGCTGTAAGGTCTCTAGCCTTGGGACAGTCCATAGGACAGGATTTTCATGGAAAGAGAGGACTGGTCCTGACAAACAAGTTTGACATTTGGGCACAAGCAGACATAGTTTTTCCCTTTTTTCTTTCTGTAAACATTTATTTTCTGAAGAGACTTGGTTTTCTTGCAAACTTGTTGTGAGAGACTGAAAACCTGAAAAAGTTAATGTCTCAAACACTTGGCAGAAGAGCAAAATGTTACAATGCCAACAAGATGACTGGATGCAATTAGAAAAGAAGATCTTGTGGAAGCAAGATAGCATTTTCTGGGGCCATCTTCCTTATCTTGGGTAACTAAACAAAAAACAAGCCTGAGACAGCATTGTACCCGAGTCTCCCACAAGGAAGAGGTGTGCCAAAACCACCAGAGACTCTCTGACCCCTTTCTAAAAAGTTTGAAAATGACAAAATTTGCATCTGTGGGGACCAGTATAAATAACTCAACTCAGAGAGACTGTGTGTGCATCCACCATGCGATGGACCTGGACCAGACATGACACTGGAACCAACCTTCCTCCTTTTCCTTTTCCTTTTCCTTTTCCTTTTCCTTTTCCTTTTCCTTTTCCTTTTCCTTTTCCTTTTCCTTTTCCTCTTCCTTTTCCTTTCCCTTTCCCTTTCCCTTTCCCTTTCCCTTCCCTTTCCTTTCCTTTTTTACGGGCCACTCAGCCGATTGAAAAGTTTAAGGTTTAAATGTAAAACAGTCATGAGCAACAGGTAGGGAATTTGCACTGTGAAAAAACCCCAGAAGAAATAGATTGTGTGAGGGATGAATTTTAAGGCAGAAATACCGCAGTGTTTCTATGATTGGTAAAGCAAACTCAGATTTAGCAGAAAAATCTGCATGTCACATCAAACTAAAGGGTGCTGCAAAAACATAGAATCAAAAAAAAAATAACAAACAAAAAATGGCAACATGCTTGGTCTGAATGTTTTATCTATTTTTGCTTTTTCAAATTAAACTGTATTTTATGCATTCCCTTATCTGAGAGGTAACGCTGGTGACGGGATGCTTCCAAAGCATTAGAATATAAAGCACTGTTAAAAAAGAAATAGTAAACTGTAAAGGCCTCAGGTTTCTTGAAGTTTTGGTGAAACAGAAAATTTGCAAGGACTTCCAGGAACTGCATGATTTTTAGTGCAATTACCAGTGGAGTGGCAGTTCAGAAACTGCATATGATGCTCCACTTATGCTTCTTTCGCTGCTCTGGGTGACAGCAGCTGGAAAAGCCGTGTGTTACTCAGGCATGATTAGGTGACAGCTGTGCATGGAGTTCTTAATTGAAAACGTGGTACACCTCTGAGTTCCTTGCTTCAGCTTACTGAAGATAGCAACCATTCATATGGGTTGAAAGAGGCAGTAATTTCATGGAAGGGTGAACCTGTGATTTCCTAACTACACAGAAACCACATCATCCTGAGGAGGTCTCTGGAGCTGAAAACAGTAAGAAGCTTGAAGCATATTAGAAATAAATACTGTATACGCATTTCTTGTTCTCAGTGTTTGTTCAGGCACTTGCCAAAAATCCTATCTGAGTACACAGTTGTTCGCAACACATATCTGCATTTCTCATCTCTTTCACATAGTAGTTGATATCCTAACAGCAGGGGATTTTGCCATTTTTAACAAAGTTTGTGATTTCACAAATGTTAAAACAAGGCGAAACAGTGAGTTCTGGCTGCTGCCAGAACCCTAGAATACACTGTGCTTGGGGGAGTGCTGGTACTTTTTTCTGAGCAAAGGTATATTGCCTAAATGTCATTTCAAAGAAAAGTCAATCAAATTAAAATCAATGCAGGTCTTCGGTCTTTACTTCTAAGTCTCAAAAATATTAATATTATTCACACACACGCACAAAAATTGAAGCAATCACATTCTTGAGTGATAAGGTAATTACAAGACAGAGTTATGATGCAAATAGCTGCTCACCTCATATAGGTGAAAATTTCAGAGGATACAGTCTAAAAGTGTTGAAAAGCCATTGAAAGCCTTAGAAATCAAGATAGCAAAAGGGAGATATTTATGCCTGTCAGGAAACTGAAAGCAAGATTTATCTCAAACTGGCAAAAATATCCTGGCAAATAGAGATAATAACAGTAAAGTATCAGGAGGGAGAACAGCAACCATTTCATAAACTCAGTGCTCTGGTTTTGTGTGCAGTGTATGTGTCTGCTGCCTCTGTGAATTCATGCAGTTTATTTCAAAAAAATCAAGAACAAAAGATTAATTATTGTCTGTATCTGGCACATCAGGCAGCTGAACACACTTCAGATTTAGAAAGACTTTTCACATTAGAAGTGACTTTAAACACTACAGGAAAATGTTTTTGGTGTTCCTAGGGACTGTAAAGCATTCAGTTCTGAAAGTGAGATACTAACAGAATAAATAATTTTATATATATATAGCCATTTAGTCAACTTCCAACTTTCATGTTGAAATCTACATGAAACCATAATGAAAAATTTATTTTACTTCTTTTGCAGGCTCCAAAATGGAATTATAAATAGACAGACATCAAGGCGTTATGTTCAAAAGAGTAACTAATTACTATTAGAAAACCGATCTCAGCATGATATACTTAAATATAGTTTTAGCATAGAAACTGCTGTAGAGTGACAAACCATGGTTTCAAATGAAATAAGTTGTCCTCTGACGCTGCCTTTGATTGGAGAGGCTTTTTGAATTTATGTTTGTTACTTTAATGTCAAATTGGAGAGAAGTTGTAATGCATACTAAACATTCATAAAGATACATGAATTCTGGCTTTTTGATTTTGTTAGAGGCTGCAGGATCCAGTGAACCTGAGCACCCAGGGGCTTTCTGTTGCTGCCAGCTGACTCTGGGCATTCCTGCAGCTCTGCCTCCCCAGCTATGGCCAGCAGTGACTCTGAGCAGGTTGTGGGAGTTTCCACTTGCCAGTCATCCTCTCATTCTTGCTGGGCCTTTGGGATTATAGCATTTAGCTCTTAATCAGGTCACAAATTAAAATAAAAAATCATTCTGACTCCTTCTAAGCCTGTTTTGACAAACTTCAAGCCGTAGAACAAGAAATGTAACTCCATATGTAATGGATGGTGAACGTGCTGGGGAGATCTATCAGTGTCCTAGGAAAGCTGAATGCCTTGGATGCACTGTCTCTCTTAGGTGTACATCCCCTGTGGACTCCAGTGGAGTAGGTCTCAGGGTGCAATGGAAGGCCCAGGTTTCAGCTCTACCTGCCATCCAGACGTGGGGTCAGGGAGGTGCAACCTGCAAAACAACTCATTTATTATAATTATTATGTTGCCGTTGAAGCAAGGTTTTGATTACTTTTTCATTTCATTACTTTTCTACTTCTTGCATTTCAATCCAGCTTGCAAATGAATCATACCGAATGTAAGAAATAGAAAATCTGCCATTTTTCTTTGCCTCCCAATGCACACACTCTTCAGAGCCTCTGTAACCTGACATTATAATATGACTTTTTTAGCACAAAAATAAAATAACATTGGAAACATCAATTTGTATTAAGGGAAGACTCAGTATTTGTTGTTCCTAGTTGATCCTACTGCTCCTGGTCACAGTGCTCCTTAGAGCAGTTTGAATCTTCCGCAGCTGCTCCTGGCAATACTCAGCCATGTCAGCCTCTTCTTACCAGCAATGAAAGTGAGCAGTAAAAGCTTTAAAAATAATTGGAATAAGTTGTAAAGTATAGGTAAATGGAGGAATAAAAAATAGATAAGGGAAAAGAAAGAAAGGTTTAATCATTATCACACACACAGTTACTTTACTGCTACAAGCACCATCTTCCTGACTGCCGATATTCATGTTGTTCGTCAAACAGTGGGCCCAGCAAACAGTAACCAAACAGGATAAAAATCATTATCAATCAGATCCTTAACCTCATCACATCATGACATGATATAATAGTCTTCCAAAAAGGGAATAAAATATGAATAGCCTTTTTTTTCCAAGCAAATAATTTGAGAAGTATCAATTATATTTTCCAGCCTCTCTTTGAGGGAACTGTTAATGTCTTTGATGTTACTCTTTCCACTACATCTCCTTTCAAGCTTCAGAAATATTTAATGCATGAATACCACACAATCTGTTCAGGAGTTGGTTTTATTAAATAAATGTGCTTTTACTAAGTTCCTAGTCATTTTATGTTCACTTTCTGTGGGTATACTTTTACCAAAATTTAACGGCAAAACTCTTTTTGAGTCACTTGAACATCAGTTCAAACTGTCCACAGAAAGGATTTGAAAGGGAAAGGCAGGCTGAGCAAGAAAGCTGAGTAGGGATTTTGGTGGGTGACACCAAGAAATTTGGCCCACCAGCAGGACTTGCAAGGTGTGGATCTGGATTTTGTTGCTGTCAAGACTCAGCCACCACCAGGTATTTATTCTTCACAAAGTCCCTGAAAGCCTAAATCATTCTGGGGAAAGGGGAGATAAATAGCCCGCTTCGAATACAAGTCTACATATAGACAGGCACTCAAAGACATATTGTGCAGCAGGGAAAGTGGTTCTAAATTGTGCAAATCCACAGTGAAGATGGAAATATCTAGTTAGAGACATTACTGTAAAAATGGTGGTGAGGCTCAGCAGGATCAAGACTTCTCACAGGGGGAAAACACACTGTAGAGCTGCAGGTATGAGAAAATACCCATTCCTGATGGTTTCCACCAAAGCTAAAGCTAAGTGGGATCCCCCTGTGACAGCAAGTCCATGCATAGGTGACTCCAGCACAGATTGACCCAGATGTGCTACTCACTTTTTTTCTCCAGCCAAACTGTCAGTTCAGCTACCTTCCACTCCACTCCTGTAATTTGAAACCAATTTGTAGCCATTCCAAACTACTACAGCAAATTTTCCAGCTGGCAACCTCATTAATAAACAGAATAAGTGATTTTATTTACTTCACTCAGTTTTAGGTTTGCCATAGGTACTTAAATCTCAATTGGACAGCTGTTTCTACACATGCCCAGTTTGAAGGAGTGGAAGTGACAGGTGGCAGTAGCAGTAATTCCTGCTTCCATCAGGCTTCCTGCAACTCTAAGTGGTTTTGATTAATGCCTGTGCTTATCGCTTTCTATCCAAGATCACTCATATATCAGAGCAACCTGATTGTGAGAATGAGTAAACAACCATTCCCTTCACCATACAGATAATTTCTAGACACCTCTAAATTCAGGAATAGGTAAAATAAGTCATTTTAATGTCAAGAATATTGCGTTCTTCATGAGTTTTATGTACACTGCTTGTCCCACACTTGGCATTTTGTCTTCCTCAGAGGCAATCCCAAGAAGCAGGCTCTTCAAAGGAGATCTTACTCCGTAATAAAAATTCTGAGAAGACACACATTTGCCCCTCCCACCTCCAGGTCTCATATCCTCATTACAGAGTGTACCACTGGCAAAATTATTCTTTCATCTGCAATGGCTGCTGAACTGGAAGCAGGCTGTATGGCCCTTAAACAACATGATGCAATAATTCAGTCCATTATTAAAAAGTGTGTTATTATATGACATTCCCAGGAAGAGACAGGAAAACCTACCAAGATTCAATGGATAACTATTTGGACCTAGTAATTTTAAACCAGGACTTTTTAAAAAAGAATACACTTTTCCTCAGCTATACACTTCATATCCTCTGTTTTTCAGATGTATTTATTGCATGATTTTGACAGAATCTAATGCACTAAAAAATCTTCAGTGGAAGAATCACATAGCTTGAAGGCTTTCTGCCTGTCAGTAATTCCTATTATGTTCTGAAGACCCCCATGGTTTCCTCCAACATCTGCCTCCAGAAATAACAATCCCTTTAGATAGAGATTTTGAAGAGCAATAAGTTGAACAGCGGATACAGCCAACTACTTTCATTTTAACAAAACTTCTCACTTTGCAAGGAATATCCTAAATTACTATATTATTGAAAAAAAAATAGGACTCACTGTCATGACACTAGCACTACAAGCTTACTGTGATTTTACTGGTGTCGTTTGAACCGGGGATCAAAGTTTCCTATTACTCACCTTGGTTGACACCACTTCTTTTTTCTGGTATAGAGTGAGACTTTCTAACTCAAAGGAAATGTGTTAGAAAAGGTAGCTATCTTTATCAAATTCTACCCATGATCCCCTAAGAAGAGTTTCTTTGTGAAAACAATTTCATGAGCTGTTCATGAAATTTTCTTCTCTTCAGAAATGCGTGTAGTTAGGCAGCAAGACATGCCCATTGTGTCTTGAGCTCTTATGTTCAAGAGATCTTTTCAATATTCTGGTCCTAAAGGCTTTGTGCATGAAGGAATGTTTTAGGTTGAGGTTTAATCCACTGGCTAAATTGCCCAAATTTCTGATGCAAAAATGTCATGCACAAACTTTGTGATGAATAACGGAATAAAATCAATTGGATTATACCTGCTTGTCAGCTGTACTTCGTACAATGTTCATTTGTATTGAGTTTATACTATTCAAAACTGCTGTCACCAAGAGCAAAGGTGGGAGAGGAGGGTCCTCAAAGGATGACAGCAAGTGGCAGCTGAAATGGAAGGATCAGGGCAATTAGTGCTGCTCAGACTACCTGCACAGCCATGCTGCTGTGGCACAGCCAAGAAAGGCAGACTTTTTCAGACTCCATCATCTTGCAGAAGCTTTCTAGAACTAACCATAAATTGGGTATCCACTTGTACATAAAAATGAAGTTTTCTTCTTCGTTGTTTTAACAGGTTTTCTTCCACCTCTGGATGACAAACTGAAATTTCTATGTTTCCATGGAGATAATTAAAATACATTTTAATTTGGACTTAGCACTTGTTTTAACAAAAAAACCTTCCACCTCCAGAAAGTTGGAGCAAAATAATTTCTTATGCTCATAGAACATTAATCACAATGTACTTAAAACAACATATAAAGATATTACATATTGTATACAGATAAATTAACGTGGCACAAAAAAAAATTGTCACTGTATTTTGAAACAAATGAAAGTGTTCAAAATATTATGTTTCCACTTCTTCTTCTGTTTACATTATGTTGCTTCAGCAGAAATGCTTTCACATTGTGCCAGGGGAGGTTTAGACTGAATATTAGGATAGGTTTCTTCACTGAAAGGGTGATCAGGCGTTGGAAGAAGCTGTTCAGGGAAGTGGTGGAGTAGCCAGCCCTGGAGGTATTTAAAAGACGTGTAGATGTGGCACTGAGGGACATGGTTTGGTAGTGGCCTTGGCAGTGCTGGTTTAATGGTTGAACTTGGGAGTGCTGGGTTAATGGTTGGGCTTGATGGTCTTAGAAGTCTTTTCCAACCTAAACCATTCTATGATTTGATGTTTCCTGATTATATTATTGATTTTGGTCATGTGGATTATTCTGTAAGTATAAAGTTTGCATTAAAAAGTTATAAACAGTGTGGAAAAAAAGTAGCTTGAAACTGATATTTGAATGTAACTTATCTAAATCAAGAATAAGGTCAAAAATTGGTATTTTGTCATAAATGAAATTTAAAATGGTACATTCTGACTTTTAAAATGTCATTGAAATGTATAGTCAACAAAAGAGTAAAAAGAGTTTATGTCAAAAGGAAGTTTTAAAAGAAAAATGTTCTAGGAATTTCTTCAATCTCTTGTTCCAACTACAAAGCACATTTTTAAATTGCTTTGAGTTACTGGAAAAAACCCAATATATGTGTATGTATAATAGATGTATACATACATATACATTATGTGTGTGTGTGTGTGTGTGTGTGTGTGTGTGTGTGTATGCACACTTATATCAGCCAGCATAACAGACTAAACCCAGCTCTCCTCTGGGAGTGGGATAAATGAAAACAAAATTTGTGATAGATAAAACGATTACCTGAAAAATAGAAATAAAATACTGCTTTTCCCTAATAACTAAAGGATACCATCATAGGTTGCCTGGAACCTGTTAATTAGATTTTGGTGCCTCAGTCCCACACACAGACTCAGCAGCGATCAATCTTCTACGATCCCAAAATCAATAGTTACTCCTACGAATACCGCAAAATGTCCCATGACAGCTGAGGCTGGGCTGCAGGCATGCTCGTTGTGCATGAAAAACTGAGCAGAACAAAGAAAGAGAAAGCAGAACAGGAGTGGTTTGTGTGCTCTGCATCTTGCTCTAGTAACTAATACCTCATGGTCAAATAGATTATACTGTTATTCTTATTTTCCAGCATGTCACAATATTGTCAGTTAAACAAAGCATTGCTAGGGTAATGTTGGTCTCTCTGGTTTATGATACATGGTCATAAATTGAAAACACAATACTGGTCCATGACAACCACAAGAAGTAGGACTCTTGAATCCAGATGAGCAGCTGAAAAGATGACATTTTAATATTAATGGTAGAACCAATTTAGAATCAAATGTGAAAATAAACACAGAGCTGCAAATGGAAAATGTAATTAGAACACACCCTAAGTTAGGAATCAAAGTTAAACACTGTCATAAATTGAGTTTTCTTTCATCATGTCATTATAAACTCCAACCATCTGTTCCTTGACGGGGATGGGAATGCTGTGGCATTAACAAGAAGTTATTCATGGGAGCAAATGGGCTGAAGCGGGGTCTGAGGAGAGGAGGAGGGTTTCTGCTGCAGTTATGGATTAGTAAAAAGAGTTTGCAGAGGATGTGTGCATGTAATGCAGAGAGAAGGGCTGAGAGCACAAACTGAACATACATCGTTTTTCACCTTTAGGGCAAGGATGTGCAAACCAGAAAATTCCCTTTGCAACCGAGATGACAATTTTCAGATTTGAAAAAGGACATGGAGGAGGAAGACGGGAGAAGCATCTCATGTTTGGGGGAATAACTGGCAAAACCTGATGCAAAAATACAATTTTTTTCTAAGTTATTTTTGAGTCAGTCAGGCACCAGATTGGAATTATGAGTGTAAATAAGACAAGGCAGATGTGCAAGGAGTTTTTCCTGCTGTGAGGCATCCTGAGACTGTAGGATGGCAGGAAAACCTTCCTACCATCAGTTATGTGGTGGCACAAAGAGAGGCTGCAGCAGGACAAGCAGAGGTCATGCTGCAGGCTGCAGCATGGTGAACCTCAGCTGCTCAGGAAATATATGATGCACCTCGGTGACTGCGTTATACAAATAAATTGATACTTGATAGTTTTGCAATGGAACGGTAAAAGCTTATCAAGTGGGACATTATTAACCACATAAAGGACATTTGTTGGGGTGTTTCCCTGTGCTCAGTCTAGTCAGTAGATTTGGCAGCTGTCCTCACTTCCTCCTCATTGCGTTTCTTTTTCTAGTGGCAAATTCAATCTGCTCTGTGGCCCCACAGTTGCCATGTGCTCCTGGCCTATCATTTCACACCGGTGCATCCTTTGAGATAACAGCAGGACGCCCACGAAGAGCCCACGGACTCAGGATACCCCCTGCCCCCAGCTGCCTTTTGCTGAGCCTGTGCAAGGGCAGGGACACAGCTGGGTCACCTTCAGCACAGCCGAGCGATACAGACTGGCTGTGTGCTAAAAAATAATGTTCACAGCCACTTTAAAACTAACAGGAATATTAAATTGCGCTTTCAATTGCCTGGCTCACTTTCTCAATCACCTCTCCCAGATCAAGAGATCTACTTGGGATTCTTGATATCAGATCCACCATTTCTGAAGCCAGTTCTTTGCGCAAACTGGATTTATACCCTTCCTCATGAAGCTCATTTTTAGTCCTTCCTCAGATTTCTCTTTCCATAGCCTGCTTCTGACCATCCACTCTGCCTTTGTCATCATAATCCAGAAGTATTCCACTAAAAAAAAAATAACCCTAAGCATTTAGGTAAGGACCATGCCTAGAATGTTTTCAAACATCTCCTCTCTCCCCATACTGGTGACTCTGTACCTTTTGTTTTCCTCTTTTAATTGATATGACTCAAAAAGCCCTTTCTGTTCAATGTAACTTTAAAAAATATAAGGTAATTGCAGGCTATAATTTATTTTACCTTTTGGCAGTTCTTACCTGATGCCAATGCTCCCTGACCTCTGACACTGAAGGTGATTTGAGTTAATTTATGGTTACTTTTCTGTGAAGCAGCCTGGAGTGTTCACACAAATTTAGTGTTTTCAGCACTGGAGGAAATGGCTTCCAGGTGACAATGGCCATTTGAACCACTTTTGGTAGAGCTGTGTGAACATGATTGTTAACAGCAGCTGGTGTTTAACAACTTGGCAAATCCGAGGGGTAACTTTAGGCTGGCACCCTGCAAAAATAGAAGGGAAGCAGTACTTTATTTGAATATACTGCCTGCTCTTTAAGGGTCTAAAAATTCAAGCAAAGAAAATTAGAACTCAAACTATCTGGTGACATTGGTAAATACATATTAACTGCATTTCTGACACAGAATTATATTTCTTCCTCTGATATCATACAGTGAATGCTGGAGGAAGCTGCAGCAACAAAGAAGACAGAAGGACATATTCTGCTCATTTAATTAAAAATTAGCAAAAGAGATTGGCTTTATCGGTGTCAAAGCAAACACACTAACCCCTGAAGGAAAAATCCTGCATTTATCATTTATGAAAAAAGAGAGACACAAGGAAAAAATACGTATTAAATTAGAGCCAAGGACTTTACGAGTGGCTAGCTGGTCTACTTACAAATTAAAAAGTGGTGTTAAATAATTTCTATTTTTATTTATAAAACTCTCTGAGCAGCTGAATTATTTATACGCTGTACTAGTGCAGAATGTTATCCAGCCATTTTGCTCAGATGAATATAAAACCCATGCTACACTCTCACACCCCAAACCTGAACACTGTGACAGCTGTCTAACAGTCATAGCAGATATTTAGGCATATTCATGTAATAAAAAACATCTGTAGCAACTACAGCTAGAAAAATATCTGCTCCTGTAAGAAAATATTCTCCCAACCAAAAGACTGCGTATCTGTGTTTCTTTCTAGTGCTTCTTCAGCCAAGAAATCTTCAGTATGTGTGGTGTTTCAGTCGCACTGTTACTCCCTTGCTTGTGAATCACCATGAACTGCTGATTTTCGAGACTTAACAGGCATCAGGAAGGACATAACAAGAAAAATTAAAGCTTTCATTTGCACAGTTGTAGCAGGGGGCTTCCCATGATATTCTGATAAATACAGGGTGCCTCAGCATTGTGATGCCTTCATTCATCATTTTTTACAGCCTCATTTTGTATACTTAGGTATCTTTTTAGGTGCCACAAAAGTTGGGGGTTTTTTTCCTTTCTGCCCAAGATGGTTTGGGATAGTTTTTCTCAATTCATCAGTTAGGGAACTGTTCCATCAATCTCCATCTAGAAGTCCGCCTGAACAGTCTTTCCCCTGCCTCCCAGAGGTGGGCAGTTCACAGCTCAGGACGAAAATGAATATTGCATATGTTATTTTAGAGACATTTGACATCACATCCTGACATGGCCTTCTGCACAGAAAATTGTTCTGCATAGTTTATTTTATTACTTTCTGGGATTACTAGAGTGTTCTGAACTAGAATGCTCAGTCTGTAGTTCAGAAAATGTTAAAATCAGCGAGGTTTTTGCAGGTAGTTCTCCGCATTTTCAACAGGTCTGAGTTATTTCAATTTGATATTTTCTCCTTTTATGCACATGTGAACAGAGCTCTGTCACTGAGTGTTTACTTTCACAATGCTACGGTGTCTGTAGAGGTTAATCCGAAAGAGGCTTGAAGACACTGGATGTAAGAGACAAAAATTACCTAGTAGGCAGATGTTTGGAAAGCCTTGGCATGGTTGAAATGGTGTGCTTAGAAATGATCTTTAACATCAACATTCTTTGTGGCTATGAAAACGGCAAAACAGAACTGTCAAGGTCTGAGCAAGAGCACTGCAGGACAGCACCACGGGTGCACACCCAGTTTCAACCTGAGCAAAAGTCAAGACAGGGCTCTTATCTGAAGCAGCTGAGAGAGGAGAGCAGAGAAGAGCCTGAGCTGAGCACTGAACTGCTGAGGCTGGTGCCTGAAAGGAGGACCAGAGCCTTATTTTCAACAAGCACCTGGAAAATGCATTTAACTGTGCAAGTAGTGACAGGAATGGTCATGGACATGGAAGCTGTGTTCCTAATGAGGCTCCTTGGAGCAGCCGTGGCAACAGAAGTGGCTGCCAGCCTTCAGAGAGGGTTGACTCTCCAAAGGCCGCTGAGGGAGGCAACCAGCAGACCAAGAGGATGGCAGGAGAGTAACAGCTTTGAAGGCAGTGGGGAAATCACTCTTTCAAGACAAGCACAGGATTAGCTTTATTCTGCGGCTGACAGTAGCCATGTCAGAGGTGCTGGGGGCTTTAGGGGAAATTTGATAGACAAACCGTAGGTGGCACAGTGTTAGAGACAAATAAGTTAGCCTGGATACGACTTGGAGGAAACCTATGGAGCAGTCAACAGGCTGATCCACAGACAGATATCTTTGCAAATGGCAGTTTTACAACCAGACCAGGTTTTGGTCAGCCAGGCCTGAGAGATGGGGCCAATGGGGACAGAGTGAGGGACTCCTGTTTATTTTGGATCAACATCTGAACTCAGGAGAACAGTGCCCCTCATCCTGCATTTCTGTGGATGGAAGATGAGAAACCTGTTCAGCCCATTCATACAGTTCTGGACAACTTCCCATACAGCAGCCTCAACTATAGATCTCCTGAGTCACGGAGTTTCCAGCTGTCCTGGGAGCCCCAGTCAATTTATCATATCTACTCTGTTACCCAGGGAAGCTATTGCGTTAAGAAGTTTTGGTGATCTACTTGATCAACATAGATATACTTCTGACATTCCCTCACATTCTGCATTAGGTGAAATAACCTAATACACGGAAATCAAGCAGCAAAGAGACAAAGAATGACTCCTGTGACCCACTTCTTTCTTATCTTCCTCCTTGGCTTCTCACTCATTCAGAGTCAGACTGAATACTGAGCTTTTTCATGTCCTTGATTTAGTAACCTGATGTTGTAAATGCCTCTTGTTCTTCAAGACTCGACCAGCAGACAACGTACTGAGAAATGAAAGGACCTCCTTGGTTCAGCCAAGTGTGCAGAGGAATCAAGGTCTTGAATGTGGACAGAACTTGACATTTGTTCAGGTCAAAAATACAAATAACCTTTGGAACCTGCATCTCAAGGAGATGATAAATGCTTTTAAGATCAGAGCTGCAGCTGTTGACTATAGGTGAATACTACACGAGGTGAATACTCACCTCAAAGACAATAGAATATTAAGTGAGCCTGTGAAGAACAAGAAGTGCTCTTTGGAATTCAGAAAGTATGAGCATAAAGTAAAAACCATTAAAAATGGGTTAAATCAGGCCTTTCAGTGAAGATTTAAATAAAATGAGGGGTTTTTGATCATGCAAATGAAAGAAGAAATTTATGGGTTGCTCTGCAGTGAGGAAAGGTTTATGGGAAATCCAGGACTGTCACAAAGTGAAAGGGGTGCCCTGTCCCACCTGGGTGCTCAGGAGCCAAAGCAGCCACTCAGTGAAGCAGACTCTTTCAGCTCCGTAGGTGTTACAGATAGAATCATAGAACACTTTGGGTTGGAAAGAACCTTACAGATCACCTACTTCCAACCGCCTGCCATGGACACGGACACTTTCCATTAGACCAGGCTGCTCAAAGCCCCACCCAACCTGGCCTTGAACTCTCCCAGAGATGGAGCATCCAAAACTCCTCTTGGTAACCTGAACCAAGGCTTCACCACCCTCGCAGTAAAGAATTTCTTCCCAACATCTGATCTAAATCTACTCTTTCAGTTTGAAGAGCTCCCCCTTCCTATCACTACATGCCCTTGTAAAAATTTCTAGATGTCTGGTTCACAACTGCAGTAATAATTGTATTTAATTTCAGAAACCAGTCTGTGTTCCAGGAAATAAATAAATAAATGTCAGTGGTTCTTTTTCAACCTTATTTGGATCCATAACCTTTCAATACTGCTGTGAAGCAGGTTTGAGGGACAACTCACTGACCCACGTTCTTGTGGAGGCGTCTGCTCCAGGCTGGGGAAGATGGTGCCATTTCTTGGAGCCATGTCCCTCCTCCTCCAGGACAGAAGGCTCCAAAGACCAAAGGATGGTAGGATGAGGCACAACTGAATTTGCAATACCCAGTACTACTGTAGACCTCACTATGCAGGAGCGTAAGGGAGCCAAATTGTTGTAGATAAGGATAACTGTCCTTCAGGAGACCATTGGGTAGAATTGGAAGACTAAGAAAATTTTAAGCACAGAAACCCTTTTTTAGGTTCTGAAGTGGCCCTTCCTGTCTCTTCATGGTTTTGAGAACTAGTGTACCTGAAAACTGGTTTGATTTTTGCAGTTTTACCTGCTGGACTAACATAGATGTGGTAGCTTTACCTTGCTCATATAAGCTGGGATTTGTTCCAGGACTCAGAATTATACCAGATGCAAACATGAGCTCGCACTTGAGTGTAGTCATGTGGCTTTTTTACACAATAGCCACACTCTCACAAGGAGAATGTTGTTGTTTGGACGAATCCTGTCTTAACACAGTGATGCAGCACGTATCGTGGGGGAGAGCTTTTCTGGCCATCAGCCACACAAAGCTCTTTTTCCAGCTCAAGTTTTCATCGGCTCACTGAGTCCACAGAGCTGGTGACAGACCCTGCTGAAATGAGAGAGATTCAATTAAAGCTGTGACATATAGTACTGAAAGGGGTTTTTTTGTGAGTGCTCAATTGCTTTGCTTTGAGAGAAAAGGTTTGTGTTTCCTGAGGACAGATACAGAACAGCTTTTAACATCAGTGAAATCCTGTATGAGCTGAACCTTTGCCACGAGCCTATTAAAAGGAAGGAAGGAAGGAGGGAAGGAGGGAAGGAGGGAAGGAAGGAAGGAAGGAAGGAAGGAAGGAAGGAAGGAAGGAAGGAAGGAAGGAAGGAAGGAAGGAAGGAAGGAAAATGTGATGATCCCGTTTGTGTCTGGCAAACCCAGCCAGGAGCAGCACAGCATGAAAAGCAAAGATTAAACTGGAAGTACAGATGCTGAGAGCCCAGGGAGAAGTGTGGTGATTGTGTTCATCCCCACCAAGCTCTTCCATGGTTCCCCTGGGGTGGTTGCAATGGCAACACCAAAGCAGACAAGAATGGGGAAAGAGTGGCAGTTTCATACCAGCTGAGGAAAAGGTGCTTTCTAGAGAATAAAAAAAGCTAATGGGAAAAAGCACTGGCATAATTCCCTGAAAGTGTATTTTATTTATGACATTGCTCAACAAACACAGTACCATTAATAGAATTAATTTAATTGACTCTTTTACTTAAAAAGAGTAATGGACATTAATTATAAATGGTAAATGGCAGAGAATTTATTTGGGGACTTAAAATAATTCTTAAGAGCTGAGCACAGGTTTACATATTTTTAGATTTATGTGTAGAAATGGAGAGTCACCTTTGACACTGGAATATGTCACTCTGAGTCTTAAATGACATTATTGCTCTCAGGTCACAAAACAAAGCATAATTCAGACTCATGTTAAAGGTAACTCAGGCAAAGGGCTTTACACACTTCAACAGGATCAACAAATTTAATTGGATTAGCCAAAAAATTGAGTGAACAGGTTATAAACGATCCCTTAGTAATGTTATATTTCAAGTTTCCTGACTGTTTATATAATACAGGAGATGCATCAACCATCACAGGGTGAGTCAGCTTCTCCTCTCACTAATGGAGTACGTCAGGGTGTAGAAAGGTTCTGGGGGATAACATATTTTGTGCCTGTGATATATTTTAAGATCTATACTAGGAAATATTTCTAAGGACAATTAGTGATTTTAAAAGGAAAATTTGGGAATGGAGGGAGGGAAAGATCATTAGAGGTTGGATATAATTGCTTATTTATGCAAAACCAGTAGTAGTTGGTAAACATAATCAAACCATTTAAAAATATTGCTCAAATATTCTTTTCCTGCAGTAAAATAATTCTTTACAGCAATATTGGCAAAAGAGAGACAAACGCAGGTGATGGAAAGTTGTGCAGAAAAGGATGTAACTTATGATTTCTAAGACTCAGATCTATAGGATGCCTTTTGTAATTCTTGAGTCTGTTTTATCTGGCACCATGCCTTTATAGCATAGCTGCTGGAAGTGTTTTAACTGAGACTACTTAAAAGGATATGCTCTTCATGACATGTTCAGTGACATTTTCCCTTTGGCTAATTAGGAGCAAGTGTTAATTCTTTTGATTCATACATAGACAAGATACTCTCTGAAAGAGAGATAATTTCAGTCCTACTTCACATCAAATATTATTCTTTATCTGAACTCTAGTTGAAGAACCCCAGGCCAAGTTCTCACTTACGCCAGGTTAAATAAACACTAAATAAAAACTCAGTGGAGAACCAATTAAATAGAGTTGCAGGAACATTTTTGATCTGGTATCGTTAAAGGTATGATCTTCAAAGATGCTGAGCATCTATGTGCAGCTCCACTGACATCTTGAAAGCTGCAAGTGATGGTTTGCCATGGGACCACTGGATTTGGCAAGAGTTAACATGGTCACTGGCCTGCTCTTCCTTGCAGGAAATAGGAGGTCTTTTGCTTTTGTATGTTTAAATTCTTGCTTTTAAGCAGTGACTCATGATTTCACTTCTCTATGGATAAATCTCTTGTGAGACTGTATTCCAATAGTCAAAGCCCTCTAGGTCTCATGCCTGTTGGAAGAGCTCTTCAGTAAGTGATCTCATACATTCGGGATGGGAGAAAAAAGAAAAACAACAAATGGTCTCCCACAGTTAAGTGATCCCATCAAGTAAATCAGGCATATTGGAAATAGAGCTGCTGGGCTCCAGCTTATCAAAGGACTCCAAAATTACACTGTCTTCACTCCTGGCTCCCTGTCTCTGCCCCTTCTCCATCTCACTAGTCACTTCCACCCCAAAACAAACAGGTTCTGCTTCATTTTCACACCACCTCCATCTGTGTCTTCACCTCTTATATTAACCTAGCCCCAGTGCAAATTTTCCACTCATTATTTCTCCCTCTATTTCTTCTCCTGACTTGTCTCAGCACATTTCTGTATTTCTTGTTGCTGAGGAAACTCTGCCCTTTTCCTCAGACAAAGGGAAAATACCTCCAGGTCTCTTTTCCTGATGTTTCTTTCTGTATCACTCAACTTCTTTTCTTTCTTGGTGCTGTTGTTTCATGAAGAAACGTAATAATGAGATTAAGACATGAGGAAAAAAAGTGAAGAACACAAGACCAGAAGGGTTCGAGCAGCTGAGTGTGTCCCTCTTGTTTTTCCCAGTCAGGTCCTATGAAAAGGGTATCATCAGTCTCTTTGCTATCTGCTGGGAAGGGAGCGCAGCCAGCCTCGTTTCCTTCACCCCAAGGCAGGAAAACTGCTAAATACTGTGAAACAGCACCACGGTCTTACCCTGTCAAAGGCTGAACCCCTGCTGTATGCTGCTGTGTGCTGCTGTCTGTACGAGAATAAGACCGCAGGTTTAGGCAAATACACGTATTTTCCCTGACACAGCTCATCCATTTTGATCAATTCAGAGGATGCTAATTTGAGTAACTGAGTACAAGGATAATTAGCAATCATGTCAGTGACAGTACATTTATTCAAATTTAGTCGAATGCGAGTAATCTCTGGATGTTTTTTTTTTTAGCCAGCACGGAGGAGAATCATTTAGCATCTAATTTTTGACTTCTCTGAAAGAGAAAAACAAATTCTAGATGCTATTCCTGCTTTACATGTTAAGAAAACTCAGAGCTTCCAGGAATAATATTTTAATATGATTTAGAAAACCCATTTTCTCATTTTGCTGCCCAGTTATGGAAGAAAAGGTTTTGATCCAATTGCTGTCCTAGTTTCTTTTCCCTCCCACTCACCCTGTGGGTGGGATGTCTGCCCTCCACACCAGGGGTGAGGAGCCATACCACAGCTTGTTGCAGGCATTGACACTTAAGTTTACAGCCATTTGGTTCCCTGGATGTGGAAGTTGCTTGAGTTGATTTATAGCCCTTAGTGAGGATTTTTTGGGTAATACTGCAGCTTCTCACTAATTAAATTCCTGCACATGAACTCCTGTGGGACTCTTGCAAGTAATTTTACTGCAAATATTTTACTACTCCTCTGGCAAGGGGTGAACATGGGCAGAGAGGTACCATGGCTGGTTGCCAAAGCTGGTTGATGGATGGACTCCAGGTAGGGTGCTTTCCAACCAGCCTTCAGTTTCTCTGGGACCATGTGATGGTGACCTCCCTCTCCTCAAATGAGACCTTTGCACCTGGCCTTTGTACTGGCCACCTCCATCCAGGTGTACAACTTGCCCTGGGTTTGCTGTGCCCTGCTGGCCCATGGTGTCTGCATGCACCAGCAAGCAGCCTGTACTGGGGCAGTTCTGCATGGTTTGAAGGCCTCCTATGTGGCAAGAAACCCTGGTCCCTCGTGCACTTCCATAGGGAGGATGCACACAGCAGTCAGGGCCCACCTTGCACATGAGTCTGCGCTCCCCTGAAGGTTTCTGCTCTTTCTTAAAATCCTCTGGTCAGATCCCTCTGCTTTGCTGATGTCTTAGGAGGGACAGATCTTCCCAGGGCTCTGGCCAGGCTTTTGCTGCTGTCTGCATGCCCAGGGCACAACACCAAACTGCTCTGTGTCTCAAGAGCAGCTGGGGCTAAAGACACACTTTTACCTTCCTGTCTGCCCCCTGAGTCTGATCTCTGCCCTGAAAGCCACCTCCTGCCCTGTAGGGATCCTTTCTGAGGTACCAGGAACAGGCTGGGTCTGCGATGGGCTGCCCTGAAGCTTTCCCCAGCTTTGAGGTAGAAACAAGACTAGCATCACCTCCACTTAGAGTAATCAATTGGCATGTGCTAAGGATTACTGCAGGAATCAAATCAAACAGCATTAGTTAATTAACATTAGATAATTTGAAAATCCTATAGCACATAAGTTAGAATTTAGTGAGTCCTATCCATTTATTCCTTTATAATGTGAAGGTATAATATTATAGTTATATGAAGTCAACACATTAAACCAATCCCATTTTAGGTGATGTTCCCAAGCAGAGATTTTTTCAAAGATTTCTACTCACCCAGTCCCTGATGAAAACCCATGTGTGCCACTGGTGCTGGTGCCAGGACAGTGGGGATAAAAGCAAGCTGAGAAGAGTGTTCAGAATTGCTCTGATTTGGATGAAGGACGGCACACCTTCTTCATCAGGACTGCCTCTGCCTGGTGTTCCCTTGCTGGGCTCACTTCACCTTGAGGGAACAAAACTGGCTTTGCAGATCTTGGAGAGCTTTAGGGTCTTTTCCTTGATTTTCCTCAGAGGGTGGCAGAGTCAGATTCTGTTGTGCATACCTCTATTAACTGCTTTAAGAGAGATCCACATCTTCAAAAGAAACCCATAAAACATGCAAACAGACATGCATTATTTAGAGACAGCTGCTTCAGTAATGACCATGTGCAAAGAATAACAGTGCCACAAACCCTAAGCACCACATCCTCATGGAATTCTCTGTGGTTGTAACCCTAAGACCCCGTTAGCCTAATGGGACTAAGTACTTCCAATGATTTTATCGTTTTGCAGTTCAAAACTCAGTTTCCCCCCTTATTTCCCTCTGTTTGGATCAAGCTTGGGAATTCTTTCACTGAGAGACAGACTGGCTCATATTTGGATCAACAAATTTTTCTGAGTGCTTGAGAAAACTGTTACCACATGCACTGAGTCCCAGACAATGGACAATGACAGTTTCGGACAGATTTGGCCTAACAGTGGAAAAACACATTCTCAGTGATGGCTTGTACTAATTAAATCTACCTCCCTAGAATCAGGCCATACGTGATATTGATTCGTTCAGTCACAGGGTTTCCCACTGCAGATATAATGATAATGCAGAGGCAGCATGCTGAGTGGCTCTCAGCAGCATATCAGAGCAAAATACACAGCAGACACACACCACCAAGAGGCACAAGATTGAAAAAAAAGCGCTAGGCAAAGCTCTAGAAGTACCACGTACGTGATCCTGATGAAAGCTCCGAAGGGGAGCTCTTTGAGTGCTGTTTTAGAAAAGCAAAAATCTGTTCAGCTTTCCATGCCCAAGGCATTTCTCTTTGGGTAATTGCTCACTGAAAACCAGTGACTATTTCTGTTGTGTTTTCTGGGTGAAATTGGAGACCGAGCAGTCACTCAAGTGAGCAGGAGGAGGGCTGATCCCTGTAGGGGTCTTGGGAGAGACTATTTCTTGCACGACCATGTACAAACTGAAGTACAGTGCCAGTGGCCCCAGGCACAAGCGTTTATCACCCTGCCAGACACAAGGCGTCACTTCTCACTATGAAACCACAGAAGTTACATGTTCTTTTGATAACTGAGAACTGAGAAAAGCTCAGTGACCTTTAGAGGTTTGGACTCACTCCAGTCTGCACTGCAAAGGTGAGGGAGGATGTTGCGTGGACACTCCCACATGGGCTGTTCTGCCAAACTAAACTGAGCTGAGTCCAGAATGCAAATTCTGGCCTTAAACCCATGTTTCTCATCCCATTCCAGGGCAAAAATTAAGATGTATAATTTTGAGCAGTATCAGAATGAACCACTTCAGCATTTGCAGAATCAGAGTACCTTGTTTTGGCGCACTGAACTGTTCTTGTTGTTGAGTTCATTTGACAATTTCCACTGCTTCATGGGAATTTCAGCTCAGGGTTGATGATTACCTTATCAATCTCTGTAAGCAAAAGGATGGAACAAATTCAGGGTGCTGTGACCTCCAAACACACTCAATGGGATAAACCATTCTCTATAAAACCTGTCCCATGAGAGGAAAGAAAAGGGAAAAGAAGTCAGGACTCAGTCAACCCTGCAAACTCAAGATAATTCACAGAATATTGTGGCTTACTTCAAGTCTGTGAAAAAAAAAAGGAATTTTCCCCAGAAAAACACTGGAGTTTTCCTAATAATTATTTTTCTTTTAAATGCCTTTCTAATCAAAGTTTACTGGTCTACTCTGATTCTGAATAAAAGAATAGTATAATAAGAAATTTAGTTTTTAAAATCTTCATAGTAAGGTAGGAAAACTTTTTCAGCAATAGAAACATATATAAATGTATGCCTATTTTCAAATTATCAATTTTATATTTAAATACGAACAGCAACACTGTTGCTTCCTTTGATGCAACATCATCTTCCCCCTTAGGACAAGATGAATAGACAGAAATGAACAAGAGCTGTGAGCTGCTAATGCATCACTTAGTTTCCAACAGTGCCTTAAACAATAAGGATTTAACCTTGAAAGACTGTAGAGATAGGTGAAGTTTTTCAGTGAAAATCAGCAAAAGTCCCTTGCTTTTCTTGAAACTTGCAGGAAACTCGAGGAGCTTTTGTGAGATTCACTTTCTTCCCATAAAGCATAAGAGGGACTGCGCAACACTTGAGCTTGAACAGCATTCAGAGGAAAAAAAAAGAACTCCAAAGCTACCAAGCCATAAGTATTCTTCTCTCTGTTGCTTGATAAAAGGGTCGTTTCAAAATAACTCCAAGGTTTTCACTACTCCACTTGCAGAGACACCCACAGGCACAAGGGAGGTTTCAAGAGGGCTTCCTCAAGGGGTTCTGCCCCTGTGTCCATTCCCATTATCGCAGCGAGGGCAGAAGGTGGTTATCCAAACACGACACTCACAGAAATGTCCATTTGGGCAGAACCTTAGCTTGCATGGCCTCTAAGAGATGAACTGAACAGACAGTACCTCTGCCTTTGAACGCAAGTCTGATCCCCAGGGATGGGTTTGAGCTTGTTACATCTGTGGTGGATCCCTCCCCACCACCTCCTCAAAGGAAAGCATCCTGTGAGCCTGATTTTAGTTTGCCATAGGCCATGAGGCGGTGATGGTGTTGGCCATGGCAAACAGCCTTACATTAATTGTGTGAGATAAGACCATGGGCAGTGCTGCCTCACACACAGTCGAGGATGTGGCTCCCATTCATCTTCCTTTCTTTTTTTTTTTTTACTTTGAAGGCAAACAATTCACCTCAGCTTTGAATCTTGAGTGTAAATTTGGCTTTCCTTAGCCTTCTAAAATATTTTAATCTAGTCCTTTCCAACTGCCAGATATAGCCAGAATTACCACTAATGGGTTACAATACATTAAGTTTTATGAGCTGGTGACTGACACTGTTTATAGCACAGAGGTTTTCATTTATGTACATTATGTTTGTTTTGATTCCCAAACCTCAAATTTACTAGCTAAGAAGGGCTGCCAGAGCTGATATAGGGAGCAGTATTTAAAATACATTTGTCAGCCAAAATAAATTGTGATATGAAGTGTCTCTCTGGGGGTTTCATAGAAAAAGAGTTATTAAAAAGCTTTTTTTCCAGGAGATGTGCAATTACCCAGCTTATGTACACATACACAAATGTATGTGTGTACCAAACAAGTCCTGAGGACTCATCTACCATACAGAAATAAAATTTACTTCAACCAAATGTTTAATTTTCTAAAGCTACAGATTATTCTAGTGCCCAGAAAAATAAGGTAAAATAAAATAGAGACCTACATTTCACTAAAGGTTATTTGGTTTCGTGTGTCTAGCTTTACGTGTCTGTGGCTTTACTTTCAAATGTACTGCAATCTAGAACCTTCCACGGACTTAACCATACTCTAACAGCCATGAAACTGTAGTACCAATTGACATCTACAACTATCCCATCTCATTTGGAACAAAGTAACTTGCTTGAGGTCACACAGGGTTTTACAAAAAAAACCCCTAAATTCATCTGACTCACATTCTCTCAGTCTCTGTGGATTTTCATCACCTTTCCCAGGAGTGCAGCACAGAGCAGTGTTCTGCAAGAAGGAGATGAAATATCCCTGAAAAATAGGCACATGCAGGAAAATTTGCCACAGGCCTTGAAAATCAGCTGAGAAGGCATTTCATGTGATGACCCAAAACAAGCAAGGATATAGAGACTGTCTGGAAATCTGAAGGTGGAGAGGAGAAGAAATTTTTCTGGGTGACCACATTCAGAAACCTTGACCAATGATAAACCATTACTGGGGCCTGGTTTTGAAGGAAATTCTGCTGAGAGTCAAAACTAAATCGTCACAAGAAAGGGATTTCAGTGGACATGACAAAATACAACTGAGATGCCATCAGTCCTTGAATACTTGAGCTTATGTAAATTTTTTCTAATATTCAAGCATGATATGAAGATCCATATTTATCTATACAGTAACATTTGGGTTTATAAATGTAAAGGAAAGCCATGTGCTCCAAAGCCATGCAGAGAATTGGTTTTACTTTTTAAAAATTCAATAAATTGGTCCCTTTGGTGTTGCACTTTTTTTTCTGGGTAGCCCTTAAGAGGATCTTACTACAGCAACAGAGCAGCTGGTCTCAACACGATTTGCCTGGGTCTCCTTTCCTTTTCACTGCAGATGTTAGAGCTCCTCCTGCACCTAATGCACATATCCTTTCTGTTCCCTGCTTTCCGTGACCACTCAGCCCCACAAAGTCCACGTGTGCCATTCACCCCTTCCCAAGGACTCTGCCATGTCTCCTTCTAGCGAGGTCCCATCTCACCCACCTCACCCTTCCCCAAATTGTGCAGCCAAGTCTCCAGCAGGGCACAGGACTCTCACTGTAGCACATTGGACCAGACAGTAACTAAGTCCTTTCAGCCTTAAAGCCTATGGCCAAATACAGTGATATCCACAGGGAGAAGACAATTGAAGATGAGAATTTCACGTGTGTTTCAGTACCCAAAGCTGCTGCTGTGGTATCAGGATAAGCCAGGCTGATGTAGGCTCAAGCTGGAGCAGAAGAACCATGAGGCTTTCCATTCCTTTTGTCACTCATGAATGAAGACAGGCACTTGGTGCACTGAGCTGGAGATTTAGTCACAGCAGGAAGCAAACCAGCCTCATTTCCTGGGAAAAGGATGTTAAAAGTAATCACACTGGCTACAGAGATTTTTTCTTCCAGTTCTGAAGAGAAATTATACCACTGCAGTGTTCACAGGTACTGAGTGCAGAGGAATTAATTAAAGACAAAATAGCAACTGTGTATTGGTCTTTAACAGCCTGCAAAACTCCCCCCTTTTCCCTGGATTTGTGTAGCACTGAGTTCTGCCTCCTCCTATAAAGCTCTTCAGCTTTGAGTGTGTTCACCATGGGTTGATAATTCTGCCTTCATGGTAGCACTCGGGCAAAATCTCCTAACTGCATTCAGCATTTACGTACAGGGACCTTAACCTCAGGTAAGGGACTGGTTATTAAAAATACAGGGGGCAGATTTACGGAGGTGCTGCCAAGGGCCCAAGGTGGCTGAGAGCTGGCAAGCAGGAAAATACCACATTTAATTTTTTCAGAGTATTCCTTGCAGCAGGCACCGGTGGGAGCACTGACACATGGTGGACCTGGAGTGCTTCTCTGCATTGACCCTGTCAACCAATGGCACACCTGTCTTCTCTGTGGGAGCAAAATGTAGTAAAATATACTGGTATGTGAGGGCATAGACTGGCAAAAATGGCAAGCAGGAGAATAAATCTGAGGTGCTCTGGGCATTTTCTACTTCACGGGTGGCCTTGGTTTAAACAAGATGGCTGTGTCCATGTCAAGGGCACACCAGACTAGTTGGGCTGGGGTGGGTGACTAAAGTCCCTTCAGCCTCCCTGCTAAATCTGCTTGAATAGTAGGTTCATTCGGCAAAAGAAAAAAAAACAAAACAAACAAACAAGCTGGGGACCAGAGGGAGAAAAGAGAGAGAAAGAAAGGAAGAAATAGAAAAGAGCAGGGAAGTAAAATTTAAGACTGCACGAAGCTTCTAAGAGTCTTACAGGCCTTGGGATTTGTTAAGCAATCCTGGTTCTGAGAGTGGAGTGGTGTGAAAGTTTAAAGTGTTCTAGGAGGAACTGACAGACTTGTAATTATCCCTGCAGGACTGATGAAATGTGTGGAGCTTTGTAGCACGCCTGTGAGGAAGCCCCACCAGGTTAATCTGCCGCTGTTGCTTTTACAGAGCATTTCCCTTTGCCTGTCTGACAGGGCTGATCCACAGCCCTTGACAAATAACTAGAGAAAGAAAAGATTGTTATGTTTTTCAACCTGTGAGTAAATCTCCTTTCTTTATCTCCCTTATTCATAAATAAAATGGAGATGCTTGCCCAGCAAAGATGATAATGTTTGTTATTCAATAGCTGATTGTTGAAAATTCCTGTTTCCTGCTGCTAGGAAAACCAAAGTCTCATAATTTTCTATTCAATAATCTCTTCTAGCAAATGATTTAAATGTAAGGCTTTGCTGTGGTTTTGTTTGTAAACAGACCAGGGTTTTAGATGAGCTGTGGACTGGTGCTGCCTGGGCAAAGTGGTGGCACACAGATGTCAGAGGCACAGGGCTGGCTCTCGAAAGGCGTGCTGGGCACCAGGGCCCCAAGGTGTCAACGGCCATTGATGATCTCCAAGGTAGCTCTGCTCACAGAGAAGCCAACAACATGAGCTCAAGTCTCATTAAATAGTAAGGGATTCAGGGATAATGGTATGATTTTTCCCAGGGAGCTCTGCATGCCTGTGAGAACATAGCTTTTAGCAGTATGAGGAGTTACACATGGAAGTCTTAGCCTTTGAACCCATTTTGAAAATAATTAGAAGTTCACAAAGTTATTTGAAGCTACTTGTCTCGTCCTTTATACATTTTTAATTATATTTGGTAATTTCAGATGGAAGAGAGCTCTTACATAACGTTTGGATGTGTACTTCTTGAATAATTAATTGCACCCTGAAAGGGATGATTTGGTCAACCCAAACATGATTTGTTATTTGTCTAATGTGGGATATTTCCATTTGTGCAATAGTCATTGCATGAGATAAATTACAAAGGCTGCATTTTAAAATAAATTCTAAAAGTACAGAATTAAGAAAGTCTTGCTACATTCCTCACAGTGCCTGAGATGTAAAAGTCCAATATTCACTAACATACAGCTCATTTATTTTTTTACTCCTGGCTCACAGTTACTGTGAGAGGGGATAAACGACCCTCTACTGCAGAGAGGTGCTCTACATCCACAGCGATACAAACAGAACTTGGCTAAACATTTCTCAGTGTAAAGATAGGTAACTGCAGCCTTGTCACCTGCATGGGGATCCCTCACCTTTCTTTATCTCAGCAGATCCTGCAGCCACTCAGCCAGCAGAGAGGAAGACCTGGGATCTGTGGACTGCTCCTCCAGGTGTATATGTACTCCATCTAAAATGAAACATCTTCAACAGCAACCACTGCTGCTCCGGGCGTCCAGTGGCTCCAGGGAGCACGGAGTGTTTCTGCCTGAAACTTAGAGATGGGCACTCCGGCTCCCTCTCAGATGACTCCCCAGCTGGTGGGTAATTCTGTCAGCACCGTGTGCTTGGGGAATGCAAAGCTCTGTGCTCTGGGCAGTATGAACATCTCCTATCATCATGAGTAGGTGTAGGATCAGCTCATGTGTAAACCCCAGGGGAGAGCTGAAAGTCTGGATGTTGCCACACCATCATGATTGAGAATGCTCTGGCTGTTCTCACTAACGGGTACTTGAGTATCTGAATAATTTAGACAGAAAGAGTGGCAGTGTGAAGTCTAAACCCATGAATTTTAATCCTTGAATCCCTTTGGGGTGTTTCAGCACAGGTGAAAAGGGCATTTCAGAAAGGATTTGGCCAACCAAGGCATGAGGGGCACCTGAGAAAATTACATAGGACAGTATAAATCATTACCTGTGTGCTCCCCGGTGTTGTACCAGCCCAGGGATAGTGCAATGTAACAGGATCTTAATGGTGGTGACTGTGTAAAATCAGTTCCTTGGAGCTATTAACACTGAGGTTTGACAGAATCATGGGTCTTTGAAATAGGACTTATAAATGTACATACATATTGTAGAAGAACACATATCTATAAATTCTCTTTAGGCCTACACTCCACAGAGAGTGCTGCTGAATGTTTTTAATTTTTTTTATTATTTGTGGATAGGAGAAGAATTTATCATGGTTATCTTGAAATCTGCAATTAATCACTATTTTTTCACTAATCAGGAGGACTTAATGGAGGAAAGAAAACATTTTAGAGGGTCAGGGATATTACAGAAAACAGTATTTGTATCTTATAAATTTAAACATCTTCTATTTCCAAGTTACCACCCATAGGTCAGATCCCCAAGAGCTGACTAAAGTAGTTATATTGCTCCGCACTCCATGGTGGGGCTGCCATGGAGCTAATTGTCTGCTCCTGAAGACACAAACCTGCTTTGAAGACATAAACCGGCTCTTCAGTTCTACTGGGTCATCTCTGGAGAATTTTCTCACCATGGAAGCAATTCCATGTGAACATTTAGGGAGACAGATGCCTGCACCCATCCCTCAAATGTTTTAAACCCTCTGCTCAGCATCAGTAGCAAACACTTTCCCTCCATTCTTTGCACTGAGAGGATCTGGCAGGAGAAGCCTCAATCTGACCCGCAGAACACTGACACAGCGAAGTGTGCACTTTTAAGAGCAGGTCACATTCGTGCTGGCAGGATGAGGGCACTTCCACACTGGAGGGTCAGGGAAGCCACAGAGCAAGCGGGTTTTGGAGGAAATCTCTTCCCCAGCACCTCCAGCTGAAGCAGTACAATCCCTAGGGAGGCTGCAGGAACACCTTATGCTGGACACTGTTAATGAACCCTGCGAGGGCGCGAAGGGTTAATGGAAAACCAGCTCTCCTTCACATGCAAACGATTTAAAACCTGCAGATTACAGTAACTGCCCATTGATTTTTAGTGGGATGAGGGCAGCAGGAGGAACATGTCATAACTCATGGCTGGTACTGGGGGATTGATGTGCAGAACTGGAGAGCTTGGCACAGTGACAGGGTGGCTGGGGGCAAAACCAAGCAGGAGAGGGAGGCAACAGGAGAGACGGCCCGAGCAGTGACGTAAGTGATGCAGACAGATTGGGCAACTTCCTACAGGGGCATGATCTGTGGACAGCATGGCTGGCAGAAAGGTGCCATGTGCAGGGTACCGGGGCATTGAGGAGCTCGTGCGTCTCTCCAGCTCCCAGAGCTGCTGGCACCACTCCTGCAGGGAAGAGAAATGGGACTGTGTGGGGAACTTGCTTTGCATAGCTGTGTGTGTGGGATGAACCTCGAGATGCAGGGACTCACAGAGGTTTTGTGCTGCTGCTGACAGCAACTTTAAAAAGCAGTAGCATTTTGTATACCTCTTATATTTGAATCTCTTTGACATTTTCCCCTTGGTGCTAATTATTCCCAGCAGCTTCTCACCACGCAGCAAATGCCTGGCACTGTGACAGTTATTAAAAACCTGTAAACAGGCTCTGGTGGAAAGTGCCTGGAGTCACCTTGCCATGTTAAACTGTCAAATAAGCAAAACCAAACTGAATCTGAACCCCACTTAGGCAGCTTCAGAGACTTCTCAGAGGCAGAGGCTCAGGTAGGATCTTATCAGTAAGTATGTGATGGCAAGGTGTAGATTAGATGGAGCTGAAGTGTTCTCAGTGGAGTCCAGTGACAGGACAAGAGGCAGTGGGAACAAACTGAAACACAGGGAATTCCAATTAAACATAAGAAAACCCATTTATACTGTGAGGATGGTCAAACACTGTCACAGATTGCCTGGAGAGGTGGTGGGGTCTGCATCCTTGGAGACACTCAAAAGCCACCTGGGCACGGTCCTGGGCAGTCAGCTGTACATGTCCCTGCTTGAGCAGGGGGGCTGGACCAGGTGACCTCCAGAGGAGCCTGGGCTGCTCTGCAGTTCTGAGTTCCTGTGTGCAAATGCGCTGTTCCTGTTGAGAAACAGCTCTGAGAGGCACCACCTGAGGGGCGTGAAGTACAAGGGATCTGCTCCCCCAGAAGAAGCTGGTACAGCACTGGCTCCAGTTCTCTCAGGAGTGTGATTAATGCTGATGGGAGTCAATTAAACACTCACCTGGAGTAGGCATTTCAGCCTAGCTAGGGCTGGGCTCCATCTTCCTTTTCTCAAGCCAGGAACAATGGTATGGCTCAGTTCACAGGTCCAGCATTAAAAAGATTTTGCAGGATGTACAGAGCACAAGAGAAAATTGTAGACAAGACTAAGAAACTTCCCTGCTTGGAGCCTCAGCTCTCAAGCACCAAGTCCCCAAGGGCAGGGTTGGGACAATGGTGACATTGCACTGGCTCAAGATGCCATTTATGTTTTGGCTCCAAAGCTTGTTCATTTTCTCATACGAAAAGTTGCTTGGTTTCTTTGGTATCCTAAAACCTGATCCAGCAAAGAGCTTGGCTGGCTGCCCCGCAGAGCCCAAGCTTTAGGGCTTTTGTCTTTGGCATGTTTCTCATCTCATAACCGTGGTGAACCACACTTAGTTTGCATCCATATTGTGGCCCATGGTCCAAGTGTTGGCAATCATCTGCTTCTGGGGCTCTCAGATATTGTCATAGCAGAGGAAAGCAGAGGTTTGACAGATTCTCTCTTTTGATCCATGGTCTCTGAGGTGGCTCTGGACTTGTACAACCACAGGAGGCTCTGACAATCTATAGGCACAGGAGCCGAAGCACTGCTGATAATCACAAGCCCTGAGCCTTCCTTTTGAACTGAACTTTGTGCACATGCCAGTATTACACAGAAAGAGTCATACTGAACTGGGACAAAGCTTCATTTAGCCCAGTGTACCTGCCCAGGGTCAGGGTGCAGTAAGTCAGAGCCTTAGCTTGAAGATGTTTCTTGAAAACCATTGTGTTTATAAGCCATTTACAGACCTTTCTGCTGTGATTTTGTACAATCCAGTTTTAAGATCTTTTTGTACTTCTTAGTCTCTGCTCAGCTGATGCTGTCAGGTTCTGCAGCTCAGTTTTGTGCTACAGAAAACACACTTGCTGTATTAGAACTACCCTGGTAAGTTCGTTTTCTATCTCTCTGTACCCAGGTTATGAAAGAGAGAAAAACCACTCCCTGCCCCACTTGTGATTTTTCAAATGGATACTTTTAGCTTGTGTAGTCTTTCACGGAACAAAAGACTGCCCAATAGTCTTACAGATCCTCAGCACCCTTTGCACTGTTTCTATCTTTAGAAATAAAACAGAGCAAATTCTGGAATATGTTACTTTTTAATGTGAAAGGAAAATATTTCCTACTTAAATGAGTGTTGACAAGCAAAGAATCTGACTCAGCTCACTGAGTTTAATGTCTGCAGTCAACAAGCATCTCTTCACATGGGATACAGGCAATGACAATGGAAGGAGCCTGGCCACATTATCACTTCTTGGGGTCTATTCAGTCCTGCAGCAGGGCCCTTCTGCAGTTCAGCCCTGCCCTTTCCAGCACATGGAGAGATGCAGTGCAGCACTTTTATGATGTTTGCCCATGGAGCCATAAGCCACATTAGCCATGTTCTTTAAAACTGGCTGTAATTTCAACTATTTTGGGATCTTGCCTGTGGGCAGGTGGATGGTAAGGTAGGAGTTAACCCACCCACTCAGAGTCCCAGTTCTGCAGCGGCTGAAGAGCAACAACAAATTCATGCACAAGGAACCAAAGCAGTCAATTGCAGTATGAGCCTGTCCATCGTTAAGGTAAATCCACAATTCTCTATTCTAGAAGCAATGAATATGACAGGAAATTCTCAGAAAGGTTTACTGACTCCAACATGCAGATAGGTATCAACATCCATGAGCATATGGCTGCATACAGTAATGTGAGCATAAAAATTTGCACAGACTTTGGTACCTCAGTACCTCTTTCCTGTCTTTTCTGCAATTCCACAATCTCTACCCTCTTCACTGCAACCCATCTGACCTTCCAGGATATTCACTCAAGAAACCAGAGAGATTTTAAGAAAGAAGTGGCTGAATTGCTAACAAAGGTCACGAAAACACTCATAATAAGCAACACCTACAGTAATGCTGGAAGGACAGCAAGTATTTTACCAGTTTTTGAAAGACTGGAAGGACAATTATGAGCTTCTAAAGCAAGGTTTGTTTAAGTGTTAATCATACCACTTGGGTGAACAAGGGGCAAGCCATGGTAGAGGTAAGCCAGCTCTTATAAAACAAAATCATATCTCTTCAGACATTCGAACTGCACTTGACAGAGTTTCTCACAAGAATATAACAAGCTGGTAACTACAGTATGATTATCCACATTTTATTCTGTTAAAAATGTATTTCACTGTTCATTAAGTGTGAAGTCATTCCAGAACTAGCATTTGTAGGATCAGATGTTTTAGTTAACATAAAATCCATCAACAGGAAAATTCTAGCCTGAAGAAACAGCAACAGAAAGAGAAACAACAAATTAGTAACTTGGTTTGTCAGGACGAGAGATAGACTGAGAACTTTTCAGTGGAGCTTCATGGCTGGGCAGAACGAGGCCATGGGACCACAGCATAGGCTGCATCAAAGCACTGCACATGGAGCACAGCTCCCACTCTGCTCTGTGTAAAGGGCTTCCTCAAGGAGCTGGCAAACAGAATCTTAGCAACATAAGAAGTCTTAAGAAGTCCTTGGAAAAAAGGCTGGTGAACTAGCCAACATCATCCATCAGCACTTGTGACCAACTGTCCTTAGAGCTACCAATGCCCCTGGAGCTACAACTGAGCTTGACCTGCTCCAGGATATTACTTCATATTTGTGTTTACTTAGGGTGACACCTTATATCATTTCTGCTGCCTTGCTAGCCAGGGGACAGCTACTTTGAAGGAGGACCAGTGAGAGCTCTCCTTAAGACAATCGAGGAACTCATGAGATCTTCAGTCCTGCAATGTTTCCATCCTTCCTGAGGGATATGTGCTGTATTTCGAGCCATTCTCCCAGGCTTTTGGGGAGCAGGTAGCAGACAGTGTCATGCAGCACCCCTGTGAAGATGGGGTGCAGTGTCTGTAGAACTAGGGCAACATGTGAGCTCCTGCTATGAGGACCTTGATGGGGTTCATTATAAACTGATTAGACCTTCACCTGGAGGATGTCCCAGCTAGAAATAAATGAGAAGTGGGCACAAACCAGTTGATGATGCACAATAATCTTCCCAGCAGAAAATTTTCTTTATTGGCTTTTTTATTAATCAACAATCTGCTTCCACTATTTTTTTTTTGTAAGTTGAGTCTGTAAAATATTAACAGCCTAGTGCTTTCAACTTCCTTGGAGTTGTTCTGTTTAACTGTCAGGCACTTAAGCCTTCAGACTTATAAAAAGCATTGCTTTAAAGTTTTATTTCTCACAGGAATAGCTTAGCATTGGGTTTTTTTTAGCTTACAAAAGCAGCATGCCTATAGATTTTCCATAAAGAATGTTTCATTAAACTCCATTGATGTAATTTCCTATCACTCCTCTCCATAGCCTGTTTTCCAAACCAGTTCTTCCTTTCTTTGAAAGTGAGTCCTTTAGGCCTCTGTATGCATTTGCAAAATGCCTACTTATCTTTTCATCTTTAAATAAATTCTTTCTACTGTGTCTTTTCCCCTTGTGCTCAGAACTAACCAGCGCACACACAGTCCACCAAAGCTGTTCCATTTTGCCATGCAAACACAGGTCCTAGCAGAAGAAATCTCATTAACTGATTTCAGTGGAGGTGCTTCTGCTTCCTGGCTGACAAGGGCACAAATAAACAAGTCAAGGGAATCTGCAAAAGCAGGTAGATGCAAACAAATTGTTCACCTCTCTCTACTCCCTCTTGTCCCACAGGTCTCTTCCTGTAAACCACAGACTGAGATTTGAAAAGCATGAGGACTTCTCAGGACAGAATTTAAATCAAGTAGTTACACAATGGCTGTGCATTAAAAAAGCTATTCTTTACACATGCACATAATGTGTCACAAATTGAAATAGAAAAATTAGTCACCTACAAATCAATATTGAATCTATTTCTTTGCTGAATGAAACAATTACTTAAAGACAAAGCCCTCAGTGTGACTGGGGAGGTGAATTTGTTCTATACTGACACAGTAGATGTGTGCACAGGGGTAGTAGAGAGGGTGAAGCCACCATGCTGATGTGACCTGGGACCTCAGAGCCAGAGCTACACCAGGCAGCACTAATGGAGCAGGGTCAAGTGCTCTTAGATTCCTCAGCCAATGTATGATGAGGTGACACCCTCAGGGAGCATTTTGCTCAGAATTCTAAATTTCTCCTTTAGTTTCATATCAACAAGAAGCAGAAGCAATTGCATTGAAGCAAACTCAAATATATTTATTATCATGGTGTCCAATGCACAAAAGAATTCAGAATTTTACAGTGTTGCAAAAAGCAAATCTCTTACTACTTCTCCATGTTTCTTGGTAATGCAGTGGCACTATCAGCTTTGGAGGTGCTCACAGAAGATAGTTATGGCAGTCCTTACACACAGTGTTGGTCCCACTTCCCAGGAATCTCATTGAATGGTGACTCAGGCCTCTGGCTGAGACATTCTAGTTCCAGCCATGATAATGAAATCCGTGAGAAATTAAAGAACTGAAAATAAGGTAATTTGGACTCCTCCCTCCAGTCGGCAGCCATTGGAGCTGGTGTTAGGGCAAAGTCTTTCTGCACAAAAAGAAAGTTACCCAGCTTGCAAGCTGCCTCAAGACTCTTGCCCATTTTCCTAATCACAGAGGAAGAGACAAAGGTCAGGTCCTTTTGGGTTTCTCCATGCCTGGGCCATCTGCAGATGTAGGGAAATAAAAATAGATTCACAGCCCTCATTCTCAGTTTTGATCAAACGTGGGCCTCAAATACTTCATCACTCTTCATTTACATATCTGCTGTATTGAAGGCACTAGTTTTTCAAGGGGTTTTTTGGCTCCTGGCAGATGAACCAACCAACCAAATTATCAAAATAATTCTGTCAAAGAAAGATCTTAATACATGGACATTTTTTATCTTATAAACATTAAAAACAAATAGTCAATAATGATTCCCAGATTTTCTTTTTCATGTCACAACCCTGCAATGTCCCAGAAAAGGAAACTTCAAGCAGTCAATCAACTTTGCAGCCCTGTTTTAATCTGCCTGTTTCCAAGTGAGTTGTGAATGCCTCTTCTATTGATTTACTTTAACATTACACCATTTGTAATCCACCTGATTTTCATTAGAAACCTTAGTACTGTTCAGGCTCATTAACACACAGTTTTGTCCTTAGCTTTCAGCTAGTAACAGTCATCCTGAGTCTCCTAAAACTAAAGTTCACATAGAAGGCTTCACATCTTGTTTATAGAAACTCTTTGTGATCCTTTGCTTGAAAAAATCTTACTTACTTGGTGGACCAAAAGGTCACTTGTGTCATGCTGCTGCAGTGTCTCAAAAGTCAGACTTCTGGGGGCAAAATACTTGAGCAAATTATGGCTTTGTTGCTTTCAGAACTATGGAGGCTAAAATCAGAAGTCTGATGCTTACTAATACCTCCTGAAACCTTGCAGTAAAACCAGGGCTAACAGCAAGGGAAAAGATGGACTTTAGGACAGCTACTACTACATTTGTCAAACCAAAAGTAAAAGTCAAGTAAGCAATCAATCAACGAGTCAATGACTTCCCATGACTAAATAAGCAGTCTACAGGTACAGCACAGCCCGGAACCAAATCTAATCATCTTTTGTTCATCTAGTCTGCCTCCACAGGGCCCAAGGAGAGATTAAATATCACCAGTTGGAAGTTGGACCTGTTTGGACTGCATTGCAAGACCTTTGGGGAATTTGATAGTGACACATGTTTTGTGAAAGCAGCAAGGCTCCCAATTGCATGAGGTGTTCATCGAAACACCATTTTCCATTTGCACAAAACTAGAGGCTGAAAACTGACCTAATCTGGAGGTCAGGATAAAATATAAAAAACCCCAAAGATTAAGCTACCTTTTAATAAAACTGACAGTAAACACAATTAAGGTGATGAACTTATTTCACTGGTGCTTAAAGAATCCTGTACTTGGCTCACAAAGAGGAAGAAGGCACAAAAGGTTAAAGAATGCTTTTATTCAGCTTTCAGCTTTCACAGTTCTAAACAGTAAACATAATTAACAATTCACCAATGGTATCAGCGATCATAGTCCTGGTATCAGTAAAATGTCTACTGTTTAAGGCACTGGTAGTGGAAAGAAAAAAAGACATAACATGGATTGTTCTTTCTTAATCAGAATTTGAATCTGTTATGAAAATGTGCTTGCTATTCAATGCTTAGAAACCCACAAGCCACATTCACAAACAAATGTTTATACAAGTTCGGTAAATACCGAGACAGGAATCAGTGGCTCCTCTACTTCAACTCTAGAGCAAGTATTGCTTTTCTTTGGAGTGGAATCAATTTTTAACCTACTGAGAGAAACCAAAACACAAATTACTTCAGCAGTATGGCTTTAAGACCCTGTATTTGGTTACAATATGGCAAGCCAAGTTAAATGACAGCATACAAGTGCCATATACTGTCATTTAAAAAGAAGCAGTTTTACAATATAAAAATTAGTTTAGAACATACTATAGCCAGTTTTTGTACAAACATTCTTACAAAACTGAATTACAAAAAAAATTCAAGAACGTTTTAAATATGAATCACACTTTACATGTTGTATGCATAAAATTACTTATCCTGATGATATAAATTAGGAATACTACAAAATTTTTAAAGCTGGCATTCATATGCTATTGAAATGCACACATCAGAAATACTGAAGTGTTAGTTCTGCCAAAATCCTTAAGAGTCACTCTTATATTTGCCAAATTGATGTACAGTGACCTAGGTTTCTAAAGGAGCCACAGTGACCTCCCGTGGCCACCTAAGAAATCCCTGTCCTTAACCTTTTTTTCCATTTTGTACATGACATTCCACACAAACGCCAATAAACTTAAAAGGTACAACAGTGGTTTCGTGCCTGGTCCAACTACTCCAGGAAACTACAGTATTTGTTTCTGAAATGAGCATAAAGGAGCACAGCCTTCACACAATCTAGCTCCTGGTCGCAGAAAAAAAGTCAAGCGTCCTCTAGGATTTATCAAGAAACTGTTCCAGAACCTTTTAGAGAACTGTTTTCTGTAAGTCAGTGAGAGATGATGTTTAATAGATGTTCAACACTTATTCAATATTAGGCTCCCAAATAAATAACTTCAGCTTTTGAGAGAGCAAAGGAAGGAAATGTAAATTGATGCTGTCTGAACCAAGTCCAAAGCAGAACACAGGTGAAGTTGTACAAGACTCTTAAATGTGTGTCAAGTTCATTGGTATACAAAGCCCAAAAACATTCTAAAAAGAAACCAAGTGGAGGAAAATAATCTAAAAGTCATTTAAGTGCCTTCTTCCATTGTTCTGAAGGGATGCAACCAACAGGAACAAAACACTGTCTTCTTATGTCATGAACAGATGAAAAACATGAAAACAAAACAAAAATCACAGTAGTGACTGTCTCTCATCTGTAGAACAGCAATTAACACTTACATTCTTCTACTGCTTATAAATCCTCTCTGTTATACCCAACATGTTTTCCATTATGTGACTCTTCTGTGTTTGGTGCCAGCCATGTGAAATACACCTTCACTGGATCAATATTCCAATGCTTGTGAAACGATACTGGAATTTGGTGAGAAAGGTAATCTTTTGGGTAGTCCATTGGCCTTGCCTAAGATTGAAGAAAAAAGCAGAAGCGCCAATACTTAATGATCAATAATAATTTTAGAAAGAGAAAGTATCACTGCTCAATGGCCTCCGTAACAGAACAATGTGGCACTGACAAAATACGCAAGACGGTAACAAAGAGGTTTTTACATCATTCTATTAAACCAATTGACAAGGCATTAGTTTAAATCTTCAACTCACACTGGAGCCATCATGCTAGGAATGAAGTACACTGATATTAAATATGCCCTATTTCTCAGGATATGAAATGGCCACCATCTATGAAGTCAAGCAATAAACAGTGTAGTTGGTATGGAATCTTTTTAAACATGCAGTTTTGGCTCAATAATGACAAAATTATTTTAAACAATATTCTCTTCCTCCTCTAATGACAGTTGTCAGCACTGCCACTGTGATTGTAGGCTCCTAATAAGGCCATACGCAGCCAAAATACATGGAGTTTTATGATAGGTAAAGGTTCCAAACATGGGATGCATTGTGGTGCCAAAAAATGGCATTGTTATTCTTTATCAGGCTATATCAAACCAGACAGAATTACAACACAGCTACAAGATGCAGCTGCTGTCCTAATGCACCACGTGTATTTCATTTTCTCTGGCAGTTCAATGGCACATAAGTGCAATTTACATAAAAAATTCCCACCCGTAGTGGTCCCTAGAAAAACAACTACATTTTACCATTGGAGTTTTTGTAAAGAAAAATGCATGGAAGGCAAACATTTGTGTTTTACATCTAAGGAAAAAAAAAAACAAAACAACCCAAACAAGAGGAAAATGGAGTGATTTGGATAACAAATAATTGATTTGATGCCTAAGCTGGTAACTGATTCAATACTGCATGCTTCACCTACTAATGGTGGTATTTATGAATTCTTCATGCAGCTCTGTATACATCACAGTCATAAAATTAGGCAACAGAATTTGACTATGAAATCTGAATATGTGTTGTTGGTGTTATGGGGTTTTTTTATTCTGATATTTAAATGACAGAGTGCTTATTTTTAAAAATTCCACTGGAGAAATTAAGAGGGAACCTATATCCCTCACAATTGTTGAAAAACACTTTGAAGAACATTTAGGTTTCAAGAACCTGAAGAATTTATTTTGGATAGAGACAGTTTTTACACATCTGAGACCAAAGATTTTTGCTGTTTGAAAATCAATCAGCTTATTGTTAAGCTATAGACAAAATTCTGGTGTTTTGATAACTCTAAAATAATGATATCTACTCTAATAGCTTTTTTTTTTTTTGCTAAAATTCGTATTTGGTGTTCTAGAAAAGCCAAATATATTGCTCAGATTTTATATTTAAGACCACAATTCTGGCTGCTTCTCAACATTGGAAGGTTCTTGTTCTCTTTAAGAGTCTCATCACGTCAAAAATCTCTGGCACAGGTTACAGAATATGTATGTATCTACCTCAGCAAGTAGGCAGCAGGAAACCAGTAAGAGTGAGCAAACACTTACATCATAGACTTTCCAAGAATTAAGATGTCTTTGCTTCTCTTTCATAATCTATATCACAGTACAATTTTAGATTCACATACTCCAAAGAACATCACACATCATAGTATTTCAGTCAAGTCCTTAAAAAGTTATTTGCTGGTTGATAGAAAATCCAAAATTTTTTTCTCATTTTAAAAATATTTTTTTGCACAATAGTGGAATTTGTAGAACAAGCACATTCAATTTTTATTCAGTGGCTTTCCCCCAAGGGTTAATTACTGTTTGAGGGATGTTAAATTAGATTTGTTATAAGCAACAGTAAAGATGAATTAGAAGTCAAGTGCAATTTTCTATGTGGAAAATCAAACTCCTAGGATTTCACTTTCAAAGTGATTCAGTATCAAATGCACACTATTAAGGATTACAAGGGAGTACTTTGGTTTTTTTTTTAATAAGGACCATTCTTACAAAATTGGAAAATGCGTTTTGTTCAGACTCTCCTTTAATTAGGTCAGTTTGTTGTTTTGGTTTTTTTAACACCTCTTCAAGCACAAATTATTCAATAACTGATGGTTTTATAACATGCATGACTTGCTTTCTTTCTATACTGAAAGGAGTAAGCGATGATAAACAAAACAGGAGAGTAAACAGATATGATTTTTTATATGGACAAGGAATTAAAATATTGAATAGTGTGTTCTCAGTCTTCCCACTTCTCTAAATAGTAAATGTAATCAGAAATGTAATCTTAACATAGGAAAAGATGATAATTTCAATAAGAAACTCCCTCCCTCCACCGACAGCTACTTTGAACTACATGGTAATTTACTAATTCTCAAATCGCTTATTATCTTATACTCAGCTCTTATTCAGATATGCAGGTCTTCTCAGTTTTTCAACTAGATCAACACCTGAAAAACATCAAATGCTACACTCATTTAAATGTTGATTTTTAAAAATGTTGTGCACTGTTTGGGAAAAAAATCTTTAGTGCTTCTTGTTCATACCATGGAAAGACTTGGTTTGCTTAGCTTACACAGAAGAAAATCTCTATAGGCCTCAATGCATCATGTTTTCCACTGTGGCACTACAGTTAGCTTGTTAAATATTGTGGAAGACAGAAACAAAATTCAAATCTACTCCAGCCCTTTCTCCCAAACTCACATGAAAATTATGTTTCGTGAGCTCTCTTTCCCATGTGCTAGCATAGAGCAATTTATCATATTTATACCATTCTTCAGAATCCACAACAAAACCAATATTTTCATATTTTATATCTTCACTAATGAGATATTTCAGAACAGTAAATACTGAATCAATAGAAAAATTAGGTAAGTAGAGCAGGCAGATTTATTGAAAAACTTTACAGTTAGTTCTCCATTACCTGAAGAAAAAAGTATTGTGTCGTAGGTTTTTTCCTTTAGAGGACATATGACAACTGTTCAAAGCATGTGGCTCCTAATTCTATTTGTTTCTCAAAATTCCCACCTCTGACTGCATTTTTAATAAAATGTAGTTACAGGTTAGCTGAAATATCACATAAACTAGCAAAGTATTGTAGTAATCCATGGTATGAGAATGTTCTTATTTGATCAGTCTTGTTCTGCCGGGAACCAAGGCAAAGCAGCAGCATCATCTTGGTGAGTGTTATTAAATATTGATCGAATTTGAGTATTTATGGCTGTTTTATGTGTATACTTAGAAAATGAAATACATTTTTAATACTCAAAAATAGCTCTCTGACCTGATGGAAAAGCGGACTGTGTGTTATGGGGATTCCTAGGCCACTGAAACACATCCCAAGGACCATATCATCAGGTGCATCCATGCTGTAACACCGGCATTTGCTAGCAAGTAGTTTCTGAACAGCTGTTCTGCTGAAAACCATCCTGAATTTAAAAAAAGCACATGAAATGTATAAAAACTACTAAAGACACCAAATAATTGTAATTAATAAATATTGCTAAATTATTTAAAACTGCAAGACCAAATGTAGCCCCCCGATACAACACATTCGAAATTCAAAATTTGAGGGGTCAGAACTGACAAATAGTGCCAGAGGCATTTTCTGAAAGTTAATTACTTTTTATACTGAAAATTAATTACACCAATTATATCCATTGTTTTTATTACAACAATAACTTAGCTACCCACCATTTCTACTACAGATGATAATTCCTTCTAAATTTGGCCTGGACTCAAAAGGGATATTCTCCTCAATCTTACTCAAATGTAAGGGAGAAGAGTTGGGGACTCGTGACCAGCATGTGTCACTACACAGAAGGTGTGAGGTGAATTGCACACATTTGGGGAAAACATCGCTGTTTCTGCTGAAACTGATCTGTGTTGTAATTCAGAACATTTGCACTCAAAACAGGAACTAATGTAGATCTCAGTAGGAGCTTAAATTACCCTCCTCCACCAGTGATATAACTGTATCCTCCTGTTCCCAAGCCATAGCCATAACGCTCTCCAAGGAATACTGGTTCATTTGGGTCATAGCAGCTGAGCAATTTTCGGAGTCTGAAGATACTATAATATGAAAAGCCATTAATAAAAAATCTTGTAAATATTCATTTTGCAACAGACATTGCTACCCTCAATAGCATTCTATTAAATAGCACAATGACGACAGGAGAAATTCAGAAATTCTACCCAAAAAAACTCCCCCAGAGATACAAACTGCTAAACGGAAATTTTTGATGGATTATTTACTATGAGATATGACTGCTGAATTTGGTCAAATCATGAACAAATTAGCTTAAAACATTTTTTGAAGCAGGCAGTTTGTCAGCAAAACTGCATCTCATCTTAGAGAAAACATGAAATTATACTTTCCAAGCAATGTTAAGATCTTTGCAAATTATCTGTGAACATTTACAAATTGAGAACTAAAAAGGGTAGGTTTAGTTATATGAATATCCACAGTTACATCCTACTTCTTCTGTCACATGATTTAATGTAAAGTATTGTCTTGAACCACTGTTCCTAACCATGTGATCCTGCTCATTTATCAATGTGCCTTTTTTTTGCTTATATTGCAGTGTCAGATTTTATGAGAATGGGAACTAATTTTCCAATAAAGGCAAGTTCTAGAACACCACTCTGGGTAGCTCAGGCAACTGACCTGAGCTTATGAAACCTTTCTTCTGACACATTTCTGTGAGAAACACATCTTAGAAAGGGTATTAGCAAATGACTAAACCCCCTCAGCTCAAACATACCTATACTGAGGAATCACAAAACTATATGATTATATGATAAAACTGATATGCACAGTTTTAACCAAGTGACAAGATTGTTTTTAATATCCGTCAAAAGAATACTGATGGAAAGTGACAATTTTTTTTCTTAAAGTAATATAAAGTTACATAACTAATAAAATAGCTGTATCACTTAAATAAAGAAGAATAGGTGAATATTGCTAAATCTCTTATTGACATAAACAGTGGAAACTCCTGAAGTAATGCAATATATACCTTATCAGTGTGTCATCATCCACTACAACTAACCAAGGGGTTCTGGGAGAAGTATGATTCAAAAACCTTTCCAAAATGGCAAAAGTTTTCCCACAGTGACCTAATAAAAAGAGAAATTAACAGAATATACACTTAAATAAAATAGGAATTAAGTTAAAAACAAGCTTTATTCCAGCGATCTGTCAAGCTGTTGGACAATAGTGGACAAACTGCTACTCTTAATTTAAAGAGCTGTAAAAATGAGAAGACTATGATAGAAGCATGTTCTGCAAAATACTCCAAGATACTGTCATAGCATTTCATGATGCATCAGGCAGATCCATTGCTTTTATAGAAATATTTAAATCTATATTAATCTACTGTACTCGTCACTGGCAACACAGGTCCTGATCGCTGCCTCTAAGGAAAGGTCTTAACATTTATCACAAGTTTATAATGAAGTTCAGAGGTAAGACACCCTTTGCTAGGAGTGGAGAAGTGAAACACCCTTGTACAGAATAAGCAGGACACAAGAAACAAGAAGTTTCAGACTTCCACTGAATCTTCTTCAGATCTTGGACAAACCTCATTTCAGTCAGTCTTTATTCATCACAGCTGATTACCTAATGTAATTATTGCTATCAATATTACATTTACTAAACAATCATTCAAAATAATACTGTATTTGAAGCCACTTCCAGTTAAAATATTCTGTGAGAAAATGCAGTAACTCTATGCTTAATGAAGGAAGTCCTCACTTTGGTGATTTTGTGAAACAGTGAACTTAATGCAGACTGATGTGAGAACATTTACAAAATTAAAGCCAAGATTTCTATATTATATTCTATCACACAACATGGAAGCTCCCTGGCATGACTAGAACTGCTGGGCATGGCTTCTACAAACGATGCACACGTGCCCTGCAAGCTTGCTGCCTCCTGAAAACACTCACTGCTTGCTCATGTCCCTGTGCTCACAGAAATCCCTGCCTATCCTATTTCTGCCTCTAACAGACAAAAAAAAGGGGCAGAAATAACCCAGAGGTCAGAACAACTGACCTAGTGGGCCAGGTAAGGCTAACAGGCCACTGCCTGGACACCTGTAATTCAGAAGGTAATACATATAGGCTATCAGCCTAAGAACAATACATCAAATGAAAGAAAAAAACAAAATTAGTAAGCTCAAGAAAGCCACCATATCCATAGCCTTTTTTCTATTCAAACACAAAATAAATTAATTTAAATGCCTATTATTTGCTATAAAAAGATGATTCAATCTTAACATTTATTTTTTGTGCTTAAATCAAGGCATGCTATGCACAAGCATGTAATATCTGAATACCATATGGAAAGCAGTTTATGCTCAGTAACCAGTTGGTACTGCCCGAGATCTTTTGAAATAAATTTATGACTTCTTCACTGTTGATGATCTTACACAAAATCATCAATAACTGTAGAGTTATTACTCTTACTCCGAGTAATAACACCAATTTTTTTTTCCTCTTGGAGTATATCAGTATACTATGTTTTCATAATCTCAGTATTTAAAAAGAACATGTTAACTACACAAGGGGACTCTGAATATATTTTCCATCCTTTTCCTGCGTCAAGAGCATTCTTTTAGTTTGGGTTGCACATATGTGCTAGAGAAATACAGAATTTCTAAATGACATACTTGACATGAAAGACACGTATCATCCATAAAACTTCACTTCTTCAGTCAGTCATTTGTGCAAAACTGACAACAGTCAACAGCTCACCTCTGTCAGTGTTAGGTACGCCTAAATCTATAGTAGGAATGGAGATGTCTGCATAATCACTGTAGTATTCAATAAGGGCTGCTTCTCTTTCCCAAGTCTGCTTTACAACTGGTACTGCAAAACAATGATTGACATTCAAACACAAGTAACTTGATTAAAATAGATACTTGATCCAAATATTTATGTTAACCACATTTTGTTAGCCACATTCCTTCACATGGTAATAAAAATGCTGCTTCAAATACAGCAGCATGATTCTAAATGTTCATTCTATTTTCTTTCCTATAACATTTAGAGAGAAAAAATTTAACATTTTTATGAAAGGCAGTCAGGGCAGTTTTATTTAAATAATAAAAAAATTCTATTAAAATATGAGTATAGTTACATAATACTATTATCCCTAATAGTAATTGAAAACTGTGATATTTACATTTTGACTAACCAAAGCATGGAATTCACTACTTTTACACTTGCTGTGGTAGGATTCATAGCACTCATCAGCATGAACATTATGAGAGATCAGTCCTTCTTTCAGTATTGAAATGCCACATTTTAATCCAGCTGTACAGTGTATAACAAATTCTGAACCAGAAACAGACCAAATGTACCTTTTGAAATACCACACTTGTGTTATACACATCCTATCCGACAGAAACATCACATTAATGCTAAAAGCACCTGTCTCTGGAGACACACACATAGAAGGCATTTTATAACCATTCCTGTTACAAATTTATAAATATTTATTGTTTCATTTATAAATAAAAAGTATTTGTACAGTTTATAAATATCATACAATCAATTTTGATCCCATGAAGGTTCTATTCAAAAGAGGATTGCTTAACGCTTCTCTAAAAAAGCAACCTTTTTCTCACTAGTTTGCCATTTCACATCAACATTTAAAATTGATCACACAAAATTCTAATAATGATGCTGTGAGTGTTTAAATTACATCCAGAAGTGAATAAATGATGGGTAACACAAAAAAAATTCCAGCCATCTGCAAGGTGTTTAGAAGAAATCCATCAGATTGAAATAAGGATCTCTCTTCTCTCTTAAAAATGAGGAGTTCAGGCCTTAGATGAGCAAGTACTCTGAAACACTGCATTCTGCTGTTAGTTTCTCTGCTTTACGTTCTCTGGCACCATCCAGGAGGTCTCACTGGTAGCAGGTAGTGCTTTAAATGGAGGAAATATTTATGTAACTTCCCTTTGCTGCTACACAACTCTGATGCTTGCCAACAACTCATTTTAGCCCCTTGCTAGAATCATCCATCATCTAATTTGAAGTTTGTTGCCTATCTAGTTGCTCACTTCCCTCTACTCTGAGTACACAGGATTTATTATTCTTGATTCACCAAGAGTCAGTTTGATAACAGTTACCTTTTAGCTCATTTTAGTGTTAAGACAGAGTAATAAGAACTCAGTGCACTAATGGAAAGGCTCTAATATTTAGAAAAAAACAATCACTTTTGTAGCATTTTGAAATGGTCCATACCGCTTTTAAAAGTTCTTAAAGAAACGTAAAAGTGTTCTCATTTTTTTCATTAAAAAATACAAATGGAACTACGTACAAAAAAAAAAAGTATAGGCAGGAAATTATTTTCTTATTTTGCGGAAACATTCTACTTAAAAAAGTTTCTCAGAAGAACAAAACTAAAAGGTGTCAGAAAACGAGGCCCCAGACCAGCAGCATCTCAGATACACAAGGGCATCCAACCTTCCCCTGGCAGAAGAGATGCACCTGTAAAGGTTGTTTTACCTTTCTCCAAACAAGGACCCGAAACTTGGCAGGGTTCTTTAACACACAGAAATATTTGCTATTACAGACTGGGCCTTTCTATTTCTTCGGTGGAATCCCCCCGCCTTCTATAAATGAATAAAAGTTCACTGAAGCGAGGACTTGAGTCTCACCTCAGTTACAAGGTCTAGCAAGGGGGCTTTAGCTGAAGTGTCTTTCTCTTTCCCTTGCTTGTCTTGATGGAAATGTCACCATGCAGACTAATGTCTATTGTAAATTGAATCCCACAATACTTTGTAATTTCTAGCAAATTGTTTCTTCCAAAAAAACTATTGGAAATTTTGGCCAAGATGATGATGCAAATATTTATCAATATGTATTAATACTTGTGATCACACCAAGGTTTTAATACCACTAGAGATATTTAAAGGTCAGCTCTAAGCTGTTAATGACATTTTATTTCTGCTGTTTCTAGAACCCTAATGCATGTTTGCAGTCTTGAAAATTTCTTTTATAACTACAGACGGTATGTGTAAGAAGGAGAGTTGTATCTGAAGTAAATTCTGAGGTAAAATTCAGCTGCTTTTAAAAGCACATCAATTTCCAAGCCTTAATGCTGCATTAATGTAGTTTTTGGCGTACAATAAAGAATGACTTACCAGGTAAAAAGAGCTCTCTGAAGCTGGCATCCATTAATCTTTCAAAATCTGGAGTAAGATTATCCTCTATTGCATAACACTGGAAGCTGTGAGGAAAGTTCAAGAATTTTCCTCAGTCTTCAACAGGTGTTTCTTGAAGGATGTTTATGCTATCTTTTTGAGGCCTCATGTTACTTTCTGACTTTCTAGGTGTGTTTTTTTTTCTTTTTTTTTTTTAAATTTTGATGTTAAAAAATTAACATGGATCCAGGAAGGAGAACTCTTCAGTGAACTCCAGTTACAGGACAGTCAATTTTGTTTTGTCAAAAGCTACTTTTTTTGTTTGTTGTTTTTAGCACGGTGACTATCGCAGCTTGTGTAACCCTACAATTATCAGATGAATTTTCAGATGGAACATGCCACACTCCTGATCTGGGCTGCTGGCTGGACAAAGTACTACACATGACCAGATTCCTAGAAGGCACAAATTTTCCCATTCCGAGCATTGTAAAAAACACGTGCATGTGGAACAGCTAGAAGCAATATGACAGCATAAGCTGCTCAATCTTTTACTGGAGAGGAGGGCAGGACAAAAGGAAGGAGATGCGGGACCTTCCAGCTTGTTCAAATTTTTAAATCAGCCATCAAAGAGCTGCACAGTTGCCACTGCTAGTACAAAGAAGAGAAGTGAAGCAATTATCTGGGGAAAACTCACTGAAGGATATTAATAGCTGCTGTATTAATTCATATTGCAACAGTTCCAATTTACAACAATATAAGCTAACTTTGTGCATATTTAAATGTAGGTATTCAATTCCAAGTTTTTTGCCAACAGTGACTAATGATGAAACAATTTTTTATCTTGAATGTTTCACAGCACTCCTGAGGACTCTGAACAGCAAAAAGATTCCACCTGAAGGATAAGCTGTTTATAATTCCAAATCTTTCCTGTTTTCCAGTCGATTCTGCAAACGTTTAGTCCCAAGAGCTACAGAGACAGCATATATCAGCTTGGTTTTTAAATATTCATTTTATGAACTTTATTGCATAGAACTACTACCTTGACCAGCCAACAACTTACTTCTGTCACCATGAAATTTTCGACATGTTTTTACAGCAACAAAAACATCTTCCTTATTCACTGGCTCTCCCTATATGAACAGAACAAAAATTAATCTTTTAAGTGCAGGCTGTGCCTGTAGTATGTTATAGGATATGTATGTGCATACAGATAATAAAACAGGAAATAACTTTCCATTGTATAGCCTATCAAGCAGAATAGTGTTCTAGTGATATAGAAATCTACTTCCTGGTGTCTCTGGAAAAAAAAGGTATTGGTTGTTTAAAACTCCTGAAGTAACATTATTGGAAATTTTTCTCCATTGATGCAGTACTCTAACATGAAACTAAAACACATATCATTAGGGAAAGACCATGAGTAGAAGAACTTGTTGAACTAAGAATGATTCATCCAAAATAGAACTTTTTCTTAATTTCTTTGAAATTAGTCACTATGAGAACACAAGTTGCCTCACACTTGGAAAAACCAGCTTAAATGCTACACACTAGAAGTCTTTGAATTTCCTCAACTATAATAAACCATTTGACCACTTTGATTTCTTATCCTTTTTGGCACCAAGAATTTTGCTGTCCTGGAAGCATGGAACACTTTTGGCCTCTAGCTACACTTAACTCATAATATAATCAATGTATGCTCCTAGAGGTGGAAGAGATGGGTTGTACTTTAAGGCACTAAATACTACATTACATTTTATCTTTAGCCTCAACAAGTTTTACATTCCCATCTGTGGGGAAATTAAAAAAAAAAAAAGATCATCTATACTTCAGTATCTCACTGTGTAAGGAGTGTAAGGATAAATAATTTACAGATCACGTGCCAACCAAACATTTTGGTAGAAAGACTCACTAAAGCATATGCAATATTAGTTGCCAGGAAATTTCCTGTGCCACAGAAGCCTGAAAGCATATCCAAAATACATCCTAGAAAAATGCCAGAACAAACTATTTTATTATTTTGTCGGGGGTTTTTTTAGCTTACTGAAAAATATTTTCTCAAGTTTTGTGATTTTTGAACTTAAGTATTATGCATTTTAGTAAGAGTTTTACTTGTACTAAGCAAATGGTATTTAAAATATTGTACTTACACAAAGTGGCAGAAAATTACTGAATGTTGTTGCACAGTGATCAACCTTATACGAGCTCACATCATCTGTGCAGAATTCAGGCACTGGAGTAAGATGTGGTCCTTCCCCTTTCTGCCAAATGTACAGGGCAATCTACCAAAATTGGAAACACTTATATCAGTTATTAAACTAGATCAAAATTTTCAGGGCATACAAAGAAACCACATTACAGGACAAACTTAAGAGGAAAAGTGAAGAACATGGGACGGGGTATCAGATTTGTCCCTTAGCTGATTAACTAATGCCTCCAAATTCTGCCTGTGGCACCATGCTCAGAGCCAGGTATTGGTTGTTGGCTCTTTCCTGTTTCTTTCCTCATCATTCCCTGCGACTGGAAGGACAGAGAACAGTACTTATGCTCCTGGGTCCTTTAACCAATTGACCCAGTATTAGTTTGGAATTCAGCCATTCAGAATTAATGTCTATCACATGAACCAACAAAGAAGCAACGCTCCTGGACCACAAAGAATACTTAACAATTGAAACTTATCGTGAATTATCTACAAAAATTCACAACGTGCTAAAATTTCCCACTGAAAAATGAAATCTTCAACAGAAAGCCTTAGAAAGGTGTGAAGCTATTTTATTTCAGAAGTGAGGTTACGGTGCCATTTTGGGTTGTAGCACAGGATGACACAGGGTTACTAAAACAATGGAAACAGATTTACAATAAAAAGACAAAAATAGCCTTAATTCTAGTTCAAATCTAATGTTAGATGTACAAAAAATTCCGTTACTCAATTCCAGCTTTGAATAGGTATCAGGGAATATGCTTTATATTGTACAGTTATAAAAAGTGAAAGCAACAACCTACAAATGAGCAGCAGCACAACAAAAAATACTTTACCACATCTGCAAGATATGGAAGTGATATAAATGTTATGGATATAAGAAATAGGGACTTGGAAAATAATAGCGTAACACAAACAAAAAAATAATAAAAAGGATGCAAAGCACAACAAAATATCAAAGACTGCAGGCATATGTTATTAGGACTCTGTCAAACTAAAACATTTCTTATAAACTTAAACATTACACACAGTCATTAAAAACAACAGATTATATTCTTTGATTTGTTGTCAATCTTGATTCACACAAGAAGAGCGTAGATATAAAAATGATTTAAGATGGAGAAGACGGTGATTTATTAAATAAATTAGAGGGAATGAAACTGTCTCTAGGGAGACATGAGACTGTGCAGAAGGAGTAACTACAGGGCTGAAGTAAGTTATCAATGGCGATAAATTTGAAATGAAACATATGCAAAGACCTGCTAACAGAATAATAAGTGGATGGAAGTCATTTTGTTGGTTGAGTGATCAATGGTTTTTTTGCTAAGCAATCTGCGGCACATAAAAGTAATGTCTCTTAATGATCTTTTTTTATGACATTATGTTTAGAGACTTTGATAATGCTAAGGTAGACTGGAATACTGGGAATGTATGAATGGTTTTATCTTTGAAAAAAAATTAAAATAAAATGACATTGTGAAGGCTAAAATCTTGCATTGAGAAAAATTAACAAGAGGGAAAAAACAGCTTCTTCTCTTGTTTCTCACAGCAAAACGAAAGCTGAGGGGGATCCAATTGTTTTTGAGAAATACATCAGTCAAGGAGGGGAAACTACGTAAAATAATGGTTTTGCACAAAACCAAATTAATTTAAATATGCTACAAATCTATACTCTATAAACACACTGTAGATTTATGTAGTAAATGAAGAGGTTTATGACCATTACAAGATCTGAAAAAGCAGCAGTAGTTTTACGTAAAGTTGTTTTTTTTTCTGGACCAGAACAACAGTTTATAGATGACTTTCAGGAGCATTAAAATAATCAAAATGACTTCAGTGTCACTTATAATTTCAGGCCAAAGTCTTAATCTTGTTCTTCCTTCCTTCTTGTTCTGCCTTATTCTTATTCTTAACCTTAATCATATTCCTATTTCAGGCCAGAAGCTTATTCCAGATTCATGCCCCTTTTCCACCTCTGGCTAAGAAGTTCACTTTGGTGACAGTACAAAACCTTGGATGGCACAAACATTTTAAATGCAGAAAAAATAAGAAAGCTTCCAAAAATGATACTCAGATACTCTTTCAGAGCCTTCTTTCATCTTCCTTTCAGTCAGTTCACTTACTCTCTGAAATACCTTCTGCCTACCTTTTGAAACAGTTGCATACCACAGACAAAAAAGAGTCTTTCCTGACTTCCATGCTGCAAGTTGCAGCACTGATTGTTCACACAAAGGCAGGTTCCTCAGAGTATTTGCTGCAAACCCCATCATATTTAGCTCTGAGAGTCCAATTTAGAAAGAGAATGAGGCTGGATAGTAATGAGATACTACTCACTTCAGCTTATGCTTCACGAATTGGAAGTCTCTCTTCTTCCTTACAGAGAAATCCTTAGAAGATAACGTTTAGAACCATGTATGCATTCATTTATGAATGCAAGCTTATCAATGAATTTTTCTATGCTTAAAATATAGTTTTAAAGTATTACAATATTCTAAAGGAAGGAAAAGAAATCTAACATGCCACTGCAGTCAAACTTCTTAGCAATGTTAAAGAATAATCTCCTATTTCCATTATGATTTAACAGCATTCAAATATGTAACTTTGTGACCATTTTTTCTTTCATCACACCACTGCTTACCTCATGCTTTAAATCTATTGTAAAGTCTGACTTGAGTGGTTCGCTCTTCAACTTCTTTGCAAGCCTATACAATTAGAGATGAAAAAATTTAACCAAACATATTAAAAAAATCAATCACTAGTGCATGCAGGAAAGTGTGGCTGGTATTACTGACCATCTTATAAGGGGAAAAATAATAAATCATGTTTCTCTATTTATTGCCTCAAGAAGCAACTTATATTTATCATATAAATCTTTTTTTTTTTTACTCTGAGCAGTGTCATGATGTTAATATTAATTTTCAGCACACACATTTTGATACATTCTTCCTGCCCAAAAAGAAAGTTCTCATCTGGAGTAGACGGAGAGTTCGGCATAACATTTTCAACAGATTAAAAGCAGCAGTGCATTTGAAGCTCAGTTATTGATCAGCATCTCAAACTGCAGACAATATTCTCTTTTTGTGTACTGCAAAGCACAGTATTTAGGGACTTTCAATTTATGAGAACATCAATCCTTGCTACAGTAAGATCCATCTGAAATCTATGAACTTTTCAAATCTCATTTGAAAGCATCTAAATGTCTAATCTGAATTAAATATCTAGCTTACAGCATGAGAAACACTTCCAGAGGGCAATGCAATCACTCTGAAACCCAAGAATAAAACCACTGTCTGGGGGAGAATACATTTTTAAAATTACAAGATGGTATTGAACTAGTTGAACAACTAGTACTGGACAACTATTAGCTAGTTGATGTAGGCTGAGCGAAGGAAAATAAATCACATGCACAGCAATGACACAGAAATCTATTTCTGCACCCTTGCCTACTAGTGAAACCTGAAGTGTTTCTAATAATTATGCTTGGAATGTATAGAATAATGGAGAATAAACAGAAAGTGATTAAAAATTCAATTCTTACTTGTTAACAAGTGGAATGCTAAGTGCCCAACCAGCAGCAAAATCTGGAAATTTAAAGACTGCAGGATTTTCAGCAAAGGCATAATGGTGAATTATTGTAGATTCTTCATCATATAATGCTTTACCTAAAAACCACTCCTGTAAAGGAATATAGGAAACAATTTTGTTCATCTACAGCATCCTTTTAGTGAAGATGACGACTGCATTCATGCTGAATAAAGTAAACCTGAAAACAAAAACAAGGGAAGCATATTGTTCACAATAAATAATCCGGACAAAAATTTTACTTGGTAAGACATGAAACTAAAGGTAGCTCTCTGAAATCAAATACAGGCTGCATTTTCAAACTCCAGAATATGCCCTGGATTCCACTTGTACAAAGAACACCGAATCCCAGAGTCATAGAATGGTTGAGGCCAGAAGATGCCTCTCCAGATTATCTAGCTCAATTCCCCTGTTCAAGCAGGAGCACCCAAAGCAGGTTGCCCAGGACTCTGTCCAGTCATGTTTTGAACACATTCCACAATCTCTCTGAGCAACCTGTTCCAGTGTTTGTCTTCCCAAACTGACTGCTATCTAGACAAGACACTCAAAAGCACTGTATTCTGGAACTTCATACATATCAGTTTTGAATTTCCATCCATCTGGCCTCTTCTACACTAGGGAACTCAAAAAGAGATTTCAGCTGTCACACCCTCATTGTCTTACTACAACATTTTACAAGTTCTTAGGATTCTCAAAGACAAACTGTTCTTAAGACAGATCTTTTATACTCTTCAGGTATCAACAGCTACTAAGTCATTGCTGGCCATCCACTTGGGTTATTTATTCTGGACATCTTTGGGGCTGTAGTCTACCACCCTACTAGGACAACAGGAAGAAGAGCAGCACATACAATCTGGTTCAACCTTGCTGCCATCTTTCACTTTGAAAGCACAGTTTGAATCAACCTACTGTTGGAACACAGAATCACAGAGGGGTTGAGATTGGAAGGGACCTCTGGGGATCACCTGGCCTAACCTCCCCTGCTAAGGCAGATCCAGCTATAAAGCAGGATGCTCAGGACCATGTCCTAATGGCTTGTAAGTTATCTCCAAGGACTGAGACTTCACAACCTCTTTGGGCCAGTGCTCGTTCATCTGCACAATAAAGACGTGTTGCCTGATGTTCAGGTATAATTCAGCATCTGAGTGCTTGCCTCGAGGTCTTTATCTAAATAAGACATTCCTCACTGTTTTTTAGTTTTACTGCAGTCAGGAATGTCCTCGGTTATCAACGCAGGTAATTTTCTTAACATTCCTCCACAGCCTCTCTCAATGCTTTGAAACATTTGTTTTCACTCATTATTACATCCAATGCTACACTTGGATCAGTCTCAACATTCCTGTTACTAATCTCTACACATCCACATTGAAAAGCTGCAGATTCATCAACAATTCACATGCCCATTGCAGACCTCTTAAGAGATAAACGTATACCAACTTTTGATTATGCAGACTGCTGAGACTTCAAAATTAATAATGAATGAGATCATTCTGATATAACTCACCTTAAATTTTGGGCCTACTACTGTATACAAGGAATCAGGTATGGACCGTTACACTAAGATGACGATTACTACGTACAAAAGCAAAATGTTTTGTTTTCCTTTTTTTGCAGGTTGGAATGTAATTTGTTATTTTATTAGAACCTGTGTGTAATGCAAAGGAGAGACTAAAACCGGCAAAAGGGCAGCATCTAGAACAAAAATGTTCATGCTTCTATTCTGAGAATATCAATTACAAGTAGGTGTTTCTGAAACAGAAAAAAAAAGGATATTCCAAAGGTCTGAATATATTCAGTCCTCCATTTTGAAGACCAATTGTTTAAAAGGTAAGATCTCTAAATTGTTATTATTATTACCATTTTAGAAAAGAATTGTGAGAAAACACCACAAGGCCATGTGCCTGAAAAAGAAGTAAATATGCTAAAGTGAGTCCTGAAGCAGAATTACAATAAAGAAGAAAAAAATAAAATATTTCACACAAAATTTTGGCTTCTTTTATTACAGGCAAAGGACTGACACCAAGGTGATTTTTTTTCTGAACACTGAAAATTCCTAATATTAACACCTTTCATGTCAGTTGCATTGACAAATTTGCTTTGCTCCTTGGTGACTTTACTTCTATTTTGTTCAGCAAGTCTTTTGGTGTTGTTTCTTTTCCAATAGGTACAGAAGACTTATCACCAAGACAGATCAGAAACAGAATGCAAGTAAAACACCCCACTCTTTTTTACATCAGAGACAAACTAACATCAGGCATTCCATTTGATGATTAACCAGAATTGACAGCAGACAGGAAAATGGGGAGAAGGGACCACAAAACACACTACATTCATCTTTTTATTGATGGTACATAATTTTCAGGCTATTCACAGAAAAAATGGTTTCTCTGCTCGATTCTGACAGTTCTTCAACATCTAGACAGGCGTTTGTACTGCTTCATGTTAAATACCTTGCTCTCAGCCACAGCAACAGAAATATATCCCCCTGTTTTAAGGTGTTCGGACACATCTTTTCCAACACTTGGCAAAACACACTCAATCACATTAAAAAAAAAGGCAAATATCTGAATTTTTATTTCACCTTAGACTTGTCAAATCTTCTGAGTGTTTCTAGCAGTTTTACGACTTGTATTCTTGTATCTTCTTCACAGAAGAAAATCCATGAGGAGTTCCTACCATAGGTAACAGAGAAGCTAAAAAAAGAAATAAACATTTTACTAATAAGGTAGCTTATGAAAAAAATGGCAAATTCAAGGCACATTCCCCAAATATAAACAGTTCGGCATCTATTCTTCATTTACACAGAAGCAGAAAATTTTACTACTGATTTAGAATTACACACCAAAGGACTACTGTGAATAGATAAAGATACTGACTCCGCTGCTACCTATTTATAAAGCACCAGTTATTCCAGAAAGAAGGGAACAGGGATACATAAGGAATTTCCATTCAGAAATGTACAGGTCTAACAGCAACCTATGAGTTCTGATGTCCGTAGACAGCAGTTTAAGTTACCTTCCCCTTCATCCAAGGGGCCCCACCATTGGCTGTCTGACAGCACTGCAGCCACCGTCAAAACGCTTAATGAGAGCTTTTCTCACAGCTGTTGGACACTGATCATTCCCAACCTAAGAACTTCATTAGCTTTTCCAGTACAGTGAAACTGTACAGATAGAAGGGATTCCTCAAAGATAGCAATAACCCCAATGCAGGATTCCTGACTCCTTCAGAAAAAAGCCATTCCTTGTTTCTCTGCTCCTCCGACCTTAATTCTTCCACTACTTACCAAAACAAAGCTGTATTAATTAGTACCATCCTAATGGAAAAAACCTACAATCTTTATTTGTCCAGTTTCCTTTGCATGGCTTTTACATTGATTCAATTTAACAAATCATCTGAGGAGAGGGATAAGAAAACTAATACCTACAAACATCACAGCCTGCATTCTCCACAGAACTTTCTACTGATAAAATCAGCAATGAAAAAAACCAGAAAAAACGTAAGTCAGCAGAAGTAAGTAAAAAAGGTTGATTGGATCATTTATGTTCTAGGGAATGATGTTTGCCTAAAAAAAACCCCCAAAAACCAAAACCCACTTGAAAAGCCAAACCCATTGTCTGAGAAATACTTAAGCTAGAAAATGTGTTACCTGCCTCTGCAGGTATTGCAAGAACATGCTAGAAGCACCAGATGGTTGCCAGGTGTTAAACTAGTTCAGTCTTTTTTCATCTGGGACAAGTTATTGTGCTGGTTTGGGCTGGGCTAGAATTAATTTTCTTTACAGTATCACGACAGTCATCTTCCTGTTGAGCTACCTTTCCTCTGTGTCTTGCAACAGTATTTGACTATTCACTACTTTCTGCTTAAGACACTTAATCTGCTAAACTACAGTAGCCAGAAGAACTCATCATTCATCCTTTCAGTTCATAAAAGCATATACTTGGTGCATAGCCAACACTGAAATTCAGGCAACTCTCTGCCATTCAGCCAAGCAAACAAGATACAATCAATTTGGAAAAACACTTCCTAGCTGTCCCCTCTAAAACTTGCCAAACAAGTACAGAAAGGGTATCAGATACACCTCAGGTTTTTAAATATGTACAGTACTTAATGCCCTGTGAAGACTGCAGGCTTTTCTCTCACACATTAGTGCTCAGATAGAGCTTCAAGACAGAAATGTCTGGATTTACATGAAAGCAGGTGGGTCAAGGGCAAAGGGAAAACACAAGAATGACCCCTACAAAAAGAATTACTGCATCTTGTGAATACAGCACACGTAAGTTCACAAAAACAATTATCATCTCATCTAGCTATTGATGGACAAATAGAATGACTCCCAAGGCTAAGTACTTAAGGTCTCCAAGAGAGTCTAATCGAGACCTCAGAGTAGAAAAGTCTGGAGTTCAGACTGCAAGGAGCCATTGGAGATATCCAGATAAGATCCTGTTTTGGATAATGTTTTAAAAAGGGATTTCTTCTCTGCTGAATGAACATGGTCACTGAGAAGAAATGTAGCAGGCCTTCTGGGCACAGTAAGGATACTGTGTCATAAGACATCCACTGATTGTATCTTCTGAAATTACATATTTTGTCCAACTTAACACATGCCCAAGAAATAAAAATTAAGAATTTTCATAATTGCTTAGAGACCTCCTTAAAAATGCTGACAACTACAGGACTGAGAAAAGCTATTCTTTTAAAAGCAGTTCTCTGATACAGATGCACCTTATATCACAAGTAAAAGCATCATCAGCTGCTGCAGAATGGGTCAAACTCCCCTCTTCCTCTTTTGTCCATTAAGAAAACAAACAATAAAAGCTTCAAGACATCAACATACTTCTAAACTGCTCTATGTCTTCATTTGCCAAAAGTACTAAGTGAAACAGTACACACAAGGAAACTCATAGTCCAGAAATCTCAAGATGGAAATCTTCTACTTAAGATTCCTCTTCCGATTTCTAAAGAATTTTTTTTTGCTTTCTCACACAAATGAGCATTTGTATTTTTGCTTTTAGTTTTGCTATCTTATAAGAGCTATATCTGTAAACCCTGTCATCAAGACATAAATAATTAAGAAGAGGAACCACAAGGTCATTGAAACAGGAGCTAAGCAGGGTAAAAAAGAATGATTGATAGTGTCACCCCAACATGATAGTTGGAACATAATCTTCCAGTTTTTCAATTTACTTCAAATCTCTTTTGCTATTTTTCACAGTTTACATATATCTCAAAAACAGCCACTATACAAACACTATTTTCATCTTTCTACACACAAAGCAGAAAGAAAAATATCCTGTCCTGCAATCATTCTGATATAAAAACCTCACCCTGAATAAGTCTACTAGATTACAGTAACTAAATTAAAATTCAAGAGGCTGCAGATTTCAAATGCAAGCTTCAGGCAAAAGATAGTCTTCAGTATCATGGAGCTTCAGGATTGCTGAAACAAAATCATTGTTTCCTGACAGTTTGCGAGATACTACCACTACTACCATACAAATGTAGCAGGTCTTCCTTGAAGCCATCTGCGTAAGTTAAGAAGAAAAGATACTTGAGACTACCTGTCTTTTCTGATCATACTAATATGAAAATTGGCCATATAAGCATCTAAAAAGATGCTGAAACCTACAACTTCTCACTACAGAGACATACCACCTCTCACAAACAATAAAAGCAATAAAAACCCAAACAGGTATTATGACCTATTAAAAAAAAATTTACTCCACTTCATTCAGTCAAGTAATCCGAAAGATCAAAATTTCTGTAATACTTCACACCTTACACTATAAGAATTGGAGACCAAATAGAAAAATACACATTTAAACAAGCTGTTTCTTTAGACTAGTTTACTTCCCTAATAATTTTTAAATGCAAAGTGATTTGAGGAAGGTAGTTGCTCAGTTAAATTCTATTATTACTGTTCTTTTATTTAAAATAGGTTTCTCTGATTTAATTAAGTTTATCAGAAAATTGCTTTTTAAAACAAAAAAAAAGAAGTACAGTAAGAAAGTTAAAATACAAGGTTGCAACTCTCATTAAAAAACTTTGCTTCTGAAAAAAGAGGTAACTAATATATATATTCTTGGTTACAAAAACTTCTGAAAATAACTGACATTCATTACACTTACTCTCTCATTAATGGCAATATTGTCCATGCACCTTCATGCCTGTTGATCTGATGAATAAGCAGAACTGTAGGCAATTCCTTTAAGAAAAATAAAAATATTACCATTAAACTTGAATTATACATACTTTCTTCTTAAATATCAATTAATCTTTAAAAAATTATTCTGGAATGACTACTTAGTTTTCATTGTTCTTGATAGGCAAGTAGCACTGAAGAAGAGATGACTTAGGATGGTCTGAAACAAGGTGACCCGCAATTTAGGGATAGTGCTTCTTGTAACTCATAATTTCTTAATTGTCTTTTAGTTATAAAGCTAAAAGGCTTCAAGTTAAATGCTTTGCATAAGAACCCATGTAATCAATACACCATAGTAACCTCCTTGTCATACCATAAAATCCCATACTGTAAAGAAATAATTAATGCAGGGTATTCTACAAACGCTTCCATTGGACAATCGTGTTACACACAGCTTAAGTCAGAGTTCTAACACTCTTTGAGCTGAGCTTTGACCTGTCACACTAAAACCATGGCAAAAACCCATGGATTTACACAAAAATCAAAACGAGAAGCTAGCATTTTCTTCTTCCTGAAAAGAAGCTTTCCTATGAAGAAAAGTATTTCTCATCAATTCCTTTGCTCTTTTGTTACCTGAAACCTCTTTGATGTGGCAGATCCCAATGTCTAGCAGATAAGCTCCCATTCTGGGGTAGTTTCCAAAAAAACACCTTTTAAACACGGCCTTCTGATAAACCAAACTGCACAATTTGTAATACATGCAAAAAGCTGGACACAGATACATCCCTTAATACACACACAGCACCTTACTCCACCAACGAGTCCAATCTTCCACTGCAGCATCATTCTGCCTGGGTGTGACACCCCTAAAGAGAAGGGAGAAGCTCCCCGCTCACCTGACGGTCTGACAGGGGGTTACTGCCCACAGGAGCATGGGACTCAACGCAGGATTCAAGGGAACAGCACTTTGGGTTGGCACAAAACTTCACAGATGCTTAGGAAAGCGCAAAAGGTCAGGAAAAGAAGGATCATGGTGGGTGGTTTAAGCCCAGCTGGAAATTAAGCACCACAGAGCTGCTCATTCAAAGCTGCTCTTTGCCTACCCTAGCTGAAACCAGGACAAGGAGAAAAAAACATTGGTAAATACAGGGAAAAAAGGGAGTTGGTCACCTGTAACAAATTACTGGTCAAGACAATTGTCTGGCCATGCCCTGCACTGATTACTGCAGTCTGTCCTGTCTTCTCCTTAAATCCCATTTCTAACTCCTGGGCAGGAGGCTTTGCGTGTCTGTAGTTGGAGATCTGTGTTCCCACAGCCAGAGAGAGGACCATGGGTCATAGGGGTGCACCTGTCCCTCCAGGCCCTAATCCTTTTCCACTTACAGCTCGCATATGCCAAACATTCCTGCTTGATGAACGCTTTTCGTGAACGATGCCATTAACATAAAATTCACATGTAAACACAAAAATAATTTACTTTCTAAGAAAAGCTCTAAGATAAAGTTTACACCATTTGCTGACTCTGTCAAGTTTACCTTCAATCCTTTTTAAGGGCAGTTAAGCACAGCACCTAAAAATACATAAAACCTCCTAATTTCATATGTAAAGAAAACATCTCTACTGCTCTAAGGAATAACTGTGTCTCTTAGGAGTGCATTAACCTTACACAAAACCAAGGATTTATGCTGTTGGAATGACCCAAATTGAAAAGAAACAATGCCAAAACTCTAATTTGGAACAGGATATTCACCTGCATCTCAAAAATCAGCATTTCTGATCCATGGTTCCAGTTCAAGCCAACTTAACAAATATATTTCTGCTTGTTTTCAATTTACTGAAAAACCAAAAGTTCAGAGTTTTTTTTGTGGAAGTGGCAAATCTTAGTCATAGTATGTTCAACATCTTGTATTTCACTAAAACGCAAAAATGGTAAAATTTACTTTGGTATAGTTTTATTTTTATTGATTTTATTTACTTGATTTATATGCTTATTTTTATTTTTGGCATAAGTTTACAGTAAAACTGTAAAATTATGTTTACTTACAGGATTGCAGATTGTAAGATAAAAGGGCAGACCTCTGTCTTTACAAGAACATTTATTTTTACCTGCAGTTACACTAGTATTTGCAGGCAGCCATGTATTTCATGTACAGTAGGATCCAAAGAAAAAAGTAGTTAATAATAATATACTCAGTATCTCTATCACACTGAAGGCTGAAACTGGATTAATTTCAGATAAAAACAGCATTTGCCCATGCAAAAGGTATGAAGTAAATTACATAATCTAAGTAGCTGTACCATATACTCAGTTATCTCCTCTTTAACAAAAAGCCAGCTACTTCCTTTGTGCAGAGCAAAGGAGTGATGATGAAGAAAAAGCACTCTCTCCTGAGCTAATCCAATACTTTTACAAGGTATCTTTTCTCTTTGACATTCTCATAAACCTGCTCTCTTTCTCTACAACATAAAAATACATGTCCTGCATGATCCTTTCCTTCCACTCACGTCTAACCATGCATCAATCCAAATGTAATAGAGATGCTTAAAACACACTGTGCAGGTAAAACAGCCTCTTTCAAAAATACAGGAGGATCTCTGTTGCTTTTTCATTCTCATTTCATGTATTTTCACTTTGAACCTAGTGGAACTGGGCTGACCTATTCATTTTATTTATTCTATCTTCGGTACAAGGACAGAAAAAAAAAGCAAAATGTAGCTGGTGCCAGCTTTGAGGAGTGGAAGAGCACGTGCAGTCAAGGTAATGATATGTAATTTACACACTGTGTCTGTCCATCTCATAAAACTCTCGTACAAATGCATCCATGGCCTGTACTGCATTCACTGGTTATTCTAGCTTGAAACTACTGTTTCCACAATCACAAACCACATGTGTTTTCACACATATCAACATTTTACACACGACACAAGTAAAGTACCTCATAATCTAAATAAAATAATTTTATCACTTTTTGAAGACTGAGAAACTACCCTCCCCACTTTCACAACTGAGCTGACTCTAAAGGGCAAAACCAAAAAATGGAATTGCTTTTGATTAGAAATAGCACATAAGACATTTTTACTCCAAATGCCACCTACTCTATCAGCATAGTGAGATCAGCAATACCTGCCACAAATTACAATTGCAAACTCTACATAAACAAAAAACTAAGTGTGAGTAAAGGGGTTAGATCCACATTTTCAAACCAGTTCTAAAGACACAACCTCACACAGCCTCATTCGTACCTTAAAATCATTTAGTATTTTTTATGCAAGTTGAAGTACGAAGATGCTAGCAACACAATCAATTTCACAACAAATCATTGAGAGAACTCTGGTTCTTGAATCTAAATATTGAAAGTTCTCTTCATTAACATGAAAAAACATGGAGGAATACCATAGCCAATAACAAAAACGGAATTCAGAATAAAAGAATTAAGAACTAAGTAAGGAAATTGTTAACCTGAAACAAGTATCTGTTTTCTTTCAGCACTACATGCAATTTCATATTAATCTACCAAATCCTATACAAGAAATGTGCAATTTATAGAGAACAAAACTGTACAGTGTAAAAACAAAGAAAAATGCTAAGGTTTCACAGACTACAAGGCCAAAATGGGCTTCTGTATGCACCCAGGGTGGCAGAGATCACCCCCAGCTAAAATTCGATTTCCAGGCTAGGTCACATCCTCTATGACCCTCTAGCAGAATTTTGCTTTGTGTTCCTACAAAATAGTTCACTGAATTTCATCTAAGCATAACCAAACCTTGCCCCAGGTGTATTGTTTTGTGGGAACATGCTTTATTAGAACACAATTCAGACTAGATCTTGCTCAGCACTATTAATTATATCTCCTATGTGACATGATTTTGCAAGTATGACATAGAAACAGATACGGAACTGCGGTGAAATGCAAAACACGACAGTAATGTGTTCATTGTTATATTACTGAGCCACCTGATCAGAGCAAAAAGCAATCTTGTAACACACAAGAGAAAAATAAAGTAGTGTATAGGAATTTGTTCCTAATGAGTCCAGTTTGCTGGTATCTGCAGGGGTCTTGCATACATCCCTCCCTGTGCTCTGTGAGCTTATTAAACTGCCTCATGAAGCCCAGAGACGGGGGGCAGGAGTGGGGCTCTTAAACCCTGAGCACTGCTGCTGAACTGCACAGCTCCAGAATTAGAAATGTTTTCCTATCTCTACATACCCCACAAGCATGTAACAACATTTTCTCTCCTCTCTTACCTTCTTTTCAGTAATCAAACCTAAGACACATTCAGAGCTAGCCTACCTTCTCGGCCTTCCCTTGGGAGGTGAAATAAGCCAAGCTCTTACAGTCATCTGCTATGACTACTTTGACAAAGTAGAGCTGTGAATACATACTGAAGTCTCCCTACAGCTTTATTTTCACAAACATGCCAATTCTGTAGATATCCTGAAGGATTTCTAAAAGAAAGTAATAGCAACAGTAAAAGAAAGTAATAGCAAATCTCCTACCTCTAAGCCCAGTGGGTCAGACAATTTGGTGGGAATTGCCAGCTTCATACATTACACTGAATACTACGTCTTCTCTATAGTCCAACAATTTGCTTAAATATTGAAAATTACAATACACATTTCAAATATTTTTCATGTTTTAAAGACATAAATATCAATTTTATCAGAGCGCCACGCCCAAGAATCCAGGACAAAATATTGTTTCAGTAATCCCATTCAAATAAAACTCATGGATGATTTAAAGCACTATTTTACAACACCACTGTAAAAGAACTTTGCTTCTGTTTAACACATCAGTTATTTAGGAGCTTCTCCAAAGCTGTCTAGTTCTTTTAATTCCTGGCTCTATTTCTCCCTTTAGGCTGCATCCATAGAATCGTAGCATAGTTTTGAGTTGGAAGGAACCTTTAAAGCTCATCTAGTCCAGCCCCCTCCAGTGAGAGAGACAAATTACATCAGGCTGCTCAGAGCCCTGACCAGAATGATCTTAGATGTTTCCAGGGATGGGATACCAACCACCTCTCCGGGCAAACTGTCAGTGTTTCACCAGCCTCACTGTAAAAAACTTCTTCCTTATGTTGAGTCTGAATCTACTCTCTCTTAGTTTAAAAACTTTACCCTTTTCCTTATCATTACAGGCCCTACTAAAAAGCCTGTTCCCTTCTTTATAATCCCCCTTTAAGTATCGAAAGGCCACAATAAGGTTTAAAAAAAACCCACAACAACAAAACCCATATTCCTAATAAAGCATAGCTGCCAATAATAATCTTTTGCTCCTCAGGAAGCCCAAAGCAATAAAGTATAATGTACTATTTTCCATTTGAGGGAATTTCTACTTCTGTGCTACTCTCAGATGCCTGGTTATCATTTTCAAAAAGAACTGAGTTTTCATAATATATTATGGGTAATTTCAGAGAGCTCAGTGGAAGGCCATAGCATTACCCTGCTTTCACAAATCAAGAGCAAGTACTGTGGTCAAGTCTGTCATCAAATGATCTTACATTAAAGAAAACAAAGAAGCATTTACCTAATTGTATGGAAAAAATAACTAGAACTTAAAGAAATTTGAAGTCTTCCTGATAGTAATTTCAGAATAGAGGCAACAACAACAAAAAAAAACCCAAACCAAACCAAAAAACCCAAAACATACAAACAAAACAAAAACAAAACCAAAAAAGATACAGCTTTGTATGACAAAATATACAGTCTCAAAACCCCATAATTATCATTGACTTAAGTTTTGCAGGTAGGAAAGATGTTGGCAGTCACTGATTTTGTATCTTACTTATTTTCAACAATAGTGGGAGTAAATTTCAGCAAGCATATTACCACATGGCCAATTCCTAACATGCTGCCTAAACTTCCCCCAATTGGAAAATCAGTAGAAAGTCCAGTAAAGTTTTTTGTGATCCAGAAATAATTCACCTGTGCTCAGTAGTAATCAGAGTTATTTTGATTTGCATTACGTTGATGTGACACTGCAAGATTTTCCTCAACTACTGGTTCAAATAAGTGACCTGCAGTGAACCATCATACAAAAATTTATAAATGTGCCTATGGTTTCCAGTATCAGGAGGAAAAAATGTGTTGACAGTTGCCTCCAATCTTGAATTGATCATAATTCAGATGACCAGAACATGAGAAAACTCAAGAAATTACTAAAATGAAAATAAGTATTTCCCCCCCCAAATACATGTTCATCAACAAATTAATAATGTGCCCCACTCCTACCACCCAATTAGTAAAAAAACATGGAATAGTTCTAATTTAATTTACACTGGGCTACACCTTGAACTTGCTAAATAAAAAGCATCCCTTTGGAGGAAAAAACTCATTCAATACGAAAGTTATCACCAATTTAGTTTGCATTTAATTTTCTTTTTCCTCCCCTAGGATCCTCCATCTTCCCCTTAGATATCTCATATCTTCCCTGTTCTGCTCTTTTGAGAGCTACTGATCACCAACATCGCAAATTCAATATTATTTTGTAACAAGACAAATAAAAAGATGTGGAAAAAAATCTTGAAAAGTTTTGAGTGCTTATTATAAATGGTACCACAGATGTGTATAATAAGACAGTAGCCTACAATGACAACAATGCATTGCAGTAAAGTGCAATTTCTTTGCTCTTCACTTGAGTGAATAAAAAGCAGCGAGGAATACTTTCTCCAGAGCTCACAGTTTACAAGAATTCTAAATAAATGCAATCATACAAAAGACAGACATGTGGTATACAGTACATAGCTATTATTCATGAAAGCCAGTATTAAAGATGAACCACTATAATTATGTTGCCAATTGGTCTGAGTAACTTCTTCATTTAGAATGTGTTTAAGGCAGAATTTTAGTATTGTAGTTGATAATAATAGTGTGTAAATTGAGTTTTTACTTAAAAGCAAAATCTTTCTCAATCCCAATCAGTGCATAAAAATATTTCAGGTTGGATATTAGGAAAGATTTCTTCACTGAAGGAGTGGCTAAGCATTGGAACACACTTCCCAGGGCACTGGTGGAGTCACAGCAATCTCTTATTCTTTACTAAGAAAAGAAATACCTTAGTAAAATGGGTTTGTTCAAATCCTATTAAGTATGCAGAGATTGCTGCAGAAGAGGCTGAGAGAGACACTTAGCCTAAAGCACTTTAAACTTCCGAATTTCTTGTATATATTTGGCCCTGACTTGACAAGACGTCTCTGTGAGGTGACAAGTCCTATTTTCTGCATTAAAAAAGCCAAGGCAGTTACCACACATTTGACTGGTAAAAGCAGCTATATAAAAATGGTATATGATGTGTAAGGCAGGGCTGAGGGGAGCCCATTCATCACTACTAAAACATTTAAAAGATCTCATTAGTGGAGAATTATCCGACTTCTACAGATTCCTTTAAATCTGCTGAGCATCCATTAGAGGAAAATGATCCTGTTCACCTTCCAGCACTAAAGTGTAGGTAACTTTTACAGTTTCAGCAGTTAATGAGCTAGGCATCAATTCTGCTGATAATAAAGCCCAGCAATTGTCAAAAGGATGCCAGTAGCTTTGCAGAATGAGAAGCAAGGGCATATTAGAAAGTCAAAGATCAAACAATTAAAACAAAAAGCCAGGAGAACAGCTCGAGGAAAGCAAAGAAAACAAAAGTCACTCAAATGTGTAAAGCCCTGCAAGTTGACCTTCAAGAGATTTAAGACAACTCTGAAATACATTTTCAAAACTAAGAAGTACACTTTTCCTGGAACAGTTTCAGGAGATTTTATTTTGAATGCACCTCACCTTTCAACAGAACAGAGTTTAGAAGCATTTCAGAACTTGAGCACGCAAATATTGAAGCCCCAGAATGAGCACTTCAAAATGCAAATCCTAAAAGGAATGAAGCATTATGAAGAAAAACAAAGAAAAATGACCAAGAGAATACTGATACTAGGCAATGTATGCAAGCAGAGTAAGTAACACAACATAAAACAAACACAGTTGCTAACATGGATAAAAAAGTGGAAATAGGAACTTTATACACTGACCACTTAAATACACACACTTATTAGGGGGTTTTACACTGCAAGCTCTCCCCACATAAGTGTGGTTTTATGGACGGATTTGGAAAATAAATGTAAATATTAAAGTTGCGTATGATGTTACAAGAATGAACAAATCCTGGCAGAAAAAAAAAAAAAGTAAGTTGTTGCTAGGAAGGAAACAAAGGGCACACTTCTACTTTACACAAAAAACAAAAGGGAATCGACCTAGTAATACTGAGAAATCAAAAAGTTTAAAGCTTTTGAAGTTAAAACACACCTGTTTTAATTTTAAAAAATAGGGTTGATCTTGATATGGTGAAAACTTTGCCATAAAGACAAGCTATTGTAGACATGGAGATGAAGGGGCAGGTCAGAATGTAGCCCAACATTTCACTTATATATAATCTGTTAAACCTTGTTAAAACTGCAAGATCAAAAAATTAATCACCTGATCAGTCTCAGCTGGAAAGTGGCTGGAAATGGAATGGGAAGCCATTACAGGAGGGAGAGAAGTAAACAGGGTTTTCATACTAGAATCCTGAATTTGAGCAAGTAACTGAAAATTGAAGCAATAAGTATATTATGGGTTGCGTTGTATTTATGGCACTAATTTTGAAAGGTCTCAAGCAAATTATATCTATTTTATCTAAATATACAAATCAGTTTAAAAACAACTCGGTTGCCTTGAAAAATAAGTTCTTCCACTAAATTTTCTAACTACAACATTATTAACTTGCATGTGAGCTTTACAGTAAGTTCAGACCTACTCCAAGAATCATTGGGAAATTTTAACCACAGAGCTCGTTGTAGGTCAAGAAGAGGAATGTATGCCCATTCATTTGTGGAATACATCTATCATGGAATGAAATAAGGAGAATTCAGTCCAATTAAAACATTTTCAGAGTTGTTTCTATCATAGCCTGATAGTATTGAAAAATTGAAAATTTCAGGTGAGATATGGATGTCAGAATACAGTGAATTCTGAATTTCTTGTATTCTGAATACAGGAAATAGTATTAAACAACAACAGAGGAATATTTTAGAAAATGGAACTTCAGCTAGCTTCACTCCAGCATCTGAAATCAAATGTGAAAACAGAGCTAGGAAGAGCTTCAGGAAACATTAACTCACTCAGGATGTCTCACTGGCAAATTAAGGGGAAAAAAAGCTAACTGCCTACAAATTTCCTGAAAGTAATCTTTCAGAGATGGCCAGAACATCAGTAGGAACAATTTGGAGACAGACCATTTCTGATAGGAATATGGTGATGGCTTAACATACATACATCAAAATTGAAGCAAACTAATTTTACTTTTTCCCCCTCTCCAATCCTTTAGCAAAGAAATCTTCCATATTATTAAAACAGTGCATGCTGCCATCAGTACAGCCTAGGCAATTAAAAATAACAGGTTTTTAAAGCACATATGCCGTGCCCAATGGTCACTGGCACCTTGGCAGCAGATACTGTGGCCATGAACCTAACGACACAATAACGCTGACATGGGCACTAAGAGGCTTTTCAACACCAGAGATCAGCAGCTAAGACACTGAGTTACAATTAATTTGTGTTGAAAGCAGAAAAACAGAACCTTGTGTAGGCATGATCTTGTAAGATAACGAAGACACTGAACTTCTGAGGCACAGACCACTGGCACAGGCCAGCTGGGTTTCTGATCATCTTTGTTCCTGCTGCACTTCAGGAAACAGGATATTGCAAAATTGTTTTAAATAAACCGGAACAGAACTGTAGGATGCTCCTAACATTTGTCACTTGTCTTCACATCAGTCAATTGGAAATTGGGGGACTGAAGAAAAAAATGGTATTTTGAAAGTTTAATGATGATATTAACTAAAGCAAGCAGTTACTCATGAAACATAGGATACATCCATTTCCTACATACAGTTCCACACTTTTGACTGCACTTGTTTCATTCAAACTGATGTTAATAATCACTACAGTAACAGTCCTCAAACTCACAAATGAGCAGTACTTCCCTTTATATGCAGAGGTATTTTAAATGTGTGAAACTTCATTTTTGTGTGATGTCACAATATACACGACTTTGCTAAAAACAAAGTAAGCCCAGTAGTAAAAATACTGCAAATTAGAGTTACAACACTTCTATAAAACAGAATTCATACTTCACATCACCTATTACTCACCTGGAAGTATGCGATACTCATTTTCATTTTCCAATACTCCATGGTTAGAGTTTTAAAATATTCTTATATTATTGGTTTGTTGTTTTGTTTTAGTGTTTTGGTTTTTTATTTTAATTCCATTATGAACAGTACTAACTTGCTAATTACTAATTACTAATACACATGGGACCCCATTTGATCTCCAGACTTTTCAGAAAAAATTATAGTTTTTTGAATTGGTCAAGGGTGTTCAACATAAGAACCCTCAAGGACCCAAAGCAAAAAAAACCCTCCTACTCTATCAGACCAGTTTTCATAGGGAAATACACAGACTTTTGTCTTCTAAACAGTGTCACAATCACGAGCAATTAAAAAGCACTGACTGCATCTAAACTGGTAATTTTTCCAAAACTTTCTTTTACCTGTTTTCTCATTTCAAATGTAACAGCCAAAAAGTAATCCTGATTTTGAATTTTTTAAGAAAGAAAGAGCGCTGTCCAAATATTACCATTTTACACTCCCAAAAGCTTCCTTATTCTTATTTGGTGCTTCTTATGAAGGTCTAGTTTACAGAGGTTAAATGTTCAAGAATCTCAGGAAATTAAGAAGATTGGTAGAAACTGTAATGAATTTTTGCCATTGTTAAATTCTAACTGAAGAGTTTTGGTTAATGTTCAATAAATCGCTATGGAAAATGCTTTTAAGCAAGAACAAGATACTGACATCTTCTGGTGACCAGAATTACAGATTGGTTTCACATTAAAAAAATGTTTTAAGTACACTGTAAAAGCAAATAAATGGAAAAATCACTTGTAAGGATTAATGTCAGTGACTTAATCCATTTTGAAGTGAGACATATATGCTAGTTTAATGAAGTAACACAAATCTAGCAGTTGGCTTCCATGTCTCATTTTAAACCAGCAGAAAATAATTAATGAAACCTTATGGACAAAACATCTATTGCTTGGGCCTGTAACAACAGAGGAGTGAACCTGATGATTCAGTCCTTTGTTTCGATACAGCAGTTGTCCTTGAAAACACAAGGATTTAACTGTTTTTGCCTGAAACTAATGATTTCATATGTATTCTTTGCAATGAAAAATGCTAACTTCAAATGTTGATATTCAGGATTGCAGAGATGATCTGCCCCATCTCCATAATCAGCATTATTGGGTCATAGCTCACTGTGGCATCGTGAGTTGACCAAAACAATGAAGGCACACCAAGTACCTGCTGACTATGCCTGTTTATTCTTTTCCTATACACTGGTGGCTTTCCCCTTTCCCCAAATTTCAGATATTAGATTTTTGGTGGGATTTCCATCACTGCTTCTCTTAAGACACCATGGCTGCCATTGAAGAGGTAACTGCTAATACTGGAAAAGCATCACCATTTCAGCATTCCCTTAAAGGTATCCCCTTAATGAGGCAATAAAGTGTTTTAGAAGCCACATCAGTTTCAGGTACAACCCTGATTACAAGAAGATTTTACCTCTCTCCCACAAAACATATTCCTGCCTCACTGAAAACATTTGTACTTCTACTAACTGAACTTTCCATTACTCATATTCTGCAACATCAATTACAGAACTCAACTAAAATCCTTGGGTTTAACAACTGACACCATAATCCTCTCTGCACACACTGTATCTGAACACTTGTCTCAATTCCGAAGAGGACTCTGAAAGAGCAGAACTCTGCAGAACAAAGGCTGTTCACATGACTGATTTCATTAAGGGATTAAAAATTGCATTTAGAATGGATTTAATTACAACAGGTTTGATAAGCTTGGATAAATGAAGCCTAAAACATCCAGCAGTCTGATTCAGGCACTACAAGACTAATGTACATAAGACAATTTACATTAGACTTCTTTTTCCTTTACAACATAGAACATGGAAATGAAAAATAGGTCAAATAACCTCACAGCAAGCTATTTCACATCAGGGGATGTGTGCCACTCTTAAATTTTTCTTAATTTTATAAAAGACAAGGAAAATAAAGCATTGTTTATGCACACTGAACTTTCAATGTAAGTTTCTTACAAACATATTCTCTCCAGGCTTAAGCTTTACAAATCAAAGTTCACATTAGAATGTGAAGTACAGTTAAGTACAGCATGCAGCTCTCAGGTCAGCACGACCCACCAGCAGGTCAAGGGCAGAGTGCTCAGCCTGCAGAGGAGTGGCAGAGCAACAAGGAATAGTTAGGGAAGGTGCTGCATCACGGAGGGACAGGGGCAAGGGAGGTGTGGAGGACCAACGCTGCAGGAAGTGGGGAATCCTGCCTTGGGATTTTAATGTCCACACACATTTCTGTTCTACTGCCACGATGTCAAGCTTGTGCAATGAAATTCTGACAAAATCTACATTACAGCACATTCATTTGCTCTATTAAAATACCTAAAATTATTCTAACTAATAATTAAATTGTTATGTTTTTCACTTCATAAAAAATACATAATTTTTTCTTTTTTTTCATAAACACACTACAGTCATCTTGAAAAACTGCCTTCTTCCAGGTCTTTCTTATGACTTTTGCATCAAATGTCATCCAAACAGTAACAGCTGTTACACAAAAAAGTTGATAGTTGAAATCAAAAATAGTGATAAATCACAGCATACAATCAATAAATAACCAGTGAAATAATTTTCTTATAAGCACACAGAAAACAACAAAAGAAATAGAATGGATTTGAAAAAAGGAAACAAACCCCAATATTTTTAGTAAAATGCAATAACAGCATACGTAACAAGGTGCACTTTATATTATCTCAACATACCTTTCCAAGATCTACAGCCTGTTTCAAAATATCTCTTTTTAGATCTTCTGCTCTCTTGGAATGAAAAGAATTACTTTGACTCTGGATGACAAATACAATTCCTTTTAATTCTGTAAACAAGAAAATAAGAAGATTTAGAGATAAAAGAAGTTATTTTCTGATTTGCTCCAAAGCTAGTGAGAACCCAGGTGTGTGGGGGAATCTATTACACAGTAAGCTATTCCTTTAATTATATAAACATTTCATGAAATAGTAAAAAGGCATTATTTAATACACACACACACAAATCCAAGCCAGCCCTTTTCAAGATGCATTTATAAAGAGCATGGCATGACTGGAAGATGTGCAGCAGTTAACAGTAGCCACATTCATGAGGTTGCTTTTCCTCCAATACACCAGCACTCCTTATCACCAGAGTTAAAAGGTGTTAGTCAGAGACCAGCATCTCCCCTCACTAGGAAATGCACGAACACGAAACAGAAAAGCTGATTCCCAAACAAAGAGTTTGAAACCCTACCCAGAAACAAATATCGGATGGAGAAACACACACATGAGAACACTAAGTTGATACCCTTATCTAATATGACAGCATCAGTGTCCCACACGTCTTCACAGTGTTTTAAGGGATCATAACTAAGAACTTCAAACAGGAGAGAAGACTGCAAGAAATTTAAAAGAAAACAATGAAGTAGCTTTGCAAATGTTTATGGATTATAAAAGTGCCTGTTATAAAATACAATAGATGATGATGCAGGTGGCCAAATTTTCTTTATGATAGTAGATAGAATAATCCCTCAATACTTAGAAATCTTAGAAAAACAGGAAGATATGATCCCATTCATAGTGGGACAACAGGATGGGAGCACAGCAGACAACAGGGATGAGAAAGGGAAGAGGACAGATGCCTTTTGCAAAATTCTTAACAAGTTTGATCAACGCTGTATAACCCACTCAAGACCATTAACTAAGTATCAATCAATGTGTAAGATGAGGAGTAACACATGGTACTGCAGCTTCTGTTTGTTTGGCCACAAAAGGCTGAACTTTACAGATACTGTAGAAAGTGCACCAGGAAACTCAGAATATAACAACTTAAGACAGCACTACAAGGAAAGAAATTAATGCCCATGAGATCTGTACAGAATGTTGAAAATTGTAGAGAAGGAACGAAGTTCAGACCAAATAAATTATATGCTAACTTGGCAAGTAGAATAAAATGAGTGAAGAACAGCGGAACAAAGGTGGGGAAAAACTGTCCAAAGGAAAGAAATAATCACAAGGAAAAAGACAAAAACTGAGCCCATGAAGAAGGATCACAAGGAAAACATTGTGAACAGAAAGTGCATTAACCACAAATATCTGCACTAAGATTATGGGAAGATTGCTATGTCCAGGACTAGAGGGTCGATCACATTGCTTTGCTCCTCTGAACAGTTATTTGCTAATTTAGACCTATGACAGCTCAAAGCCGCAGTTAGATGTTTTTCTACTTTTCCCTCAATATTATTTTCCCTCAATTTATTAGCTTATTCATCAAGACACTGTCAAATTCTGTGAGGTTTCTGGTGACACACTGTGGAGATTGAATAAGCATTGGTTTAGGTATCAGTATTCATTTCACATTTTTCCTACGCAGCATAAGAATTAACACTGTTCATCCTCTGAACCACCAAACAAACTGCTTAAAAATCCCATGCATAATAAAAAACGTCTGAATAGCAACTAATTGCTACCTAGCAAGATCTTTGCTGGATTTCCTGTGCAAAAACTGAAATCAGTGCAAAAACTGAAAGTACACTTTGTTGATGCTAATGAGAGTCAAAGGGCTAAATCTACATGCACAACACCAAAAACATCCACAGAGATAAAAAGCAAACACTACCTTGTTTTTATATAATTGCTGTTTTAGTACCAGTATATTTACAGATATGGAAACACTTAGTTTCACTTATGGTACATTTAACGACACCTGCGACATTCCGCAATAGAATACTTTCTAGGAGTAAGATGACATCTACTTTGATGATTAAATCAAATGGAAATAGTTTCCTTTGCTATAGGGAGTTTAAAGTAGTTAATAAAAAGACATATTCAATGTATGAAAATGTCAACAGAAAACAGTTATAGTATTAAACACCTAAATTGTTTCTCAAGCTGAGAAACACTCAATGAAGCAAGAGAAAGAACAGTGTTTTGAAAGATTAATATCCAAAAGTGCTACTGATCTGTATATAACACTTCAAAAGAGAAAAACGAAATATCAGGGGAACTAAGAACCATCAAGAACTACATCCTGTTTCAAACCCTTACATCTTACCTACAGAAACGGGTTAAATGACCTAAAAAAAGCCCCAAACCAAAATAACTTTTTTAGGCAGAGGCAAAAAATGATGTATTTCATCAGACCAGCAGTCCATCTAGTCCAGTATATTGTCTTTAACAATAGTAATAGGAAAGAGTACTCAGAGACACCACAAAATGTTCACTTTCTCCAGTGCTCCTCAAACTCTAACAGCACTGACAAATATTATATCAGGAAATGCCAGAAGACAGGCATAATTAAGCTGGGTCCTTTTAGAACAAGCAGAGCCAAGTCCTGAGGGTTTAGCAGAGTGAGAAGTCCAAGGTTACAGTGCAGAGAATGTAAGTCAGGTCTGTTAACTTTTTGCCAGAAGGACATCAGACTTGTCTTCAGGAAAGGCAGAACCCTGTAGAATTTTTATTCTCATTATTTATCATGTGTCCAACAGCAAAAAATTGTTTTACCACTATTTTACCTACTAATGTTTGACATGCTTCTTAAACACTTGCTTCTAGATATTACAAAGTTATTATAATTTCTTACAAGCAATTTATAAAAACCCTAGTTATTACAAGTACAATTAGAGCCTAGCAGAATGGTAAAATTCAGTTTCATCTTAAATTGTTACAAGAAAAGCTACAAAGTATCATAAAATTTTATTTTAAACTATAGTGCACTACAAAAAGCAATTCATCCATTTCACAGTGCAAGTGCACATGTTCACAAACAACTTAACTACAAGAACTTCAAGTACAATCAAAGATTCAGAATTTTCTGTTTGATGACATTACATGAACCAAGAAAAGAAAAAAAAGTATTTGTGAAACAGCACTATACTCTACTTACCTCTGCCTATTTTACTATTTGTTCTACTTTTTTCAGACTTCTAGAAGAAAGAAAGAAAAAAACCCAAGTAAGAATACACACAAAACCTCAAATATTTCTACAGAAAAGCACTGGGAGTCAAAGCACTCATCAGATTATAAATGTATATACAGAGGTTTTAAGTCAAAAACTAATATGAAAAGTAAAGTAAAATGTTATTCATCATCAAGAACTGCAACAGATATTACATGCTTGCATACTATTATTCAGAAAATACAGTAGGAGTAAGAAAAAAAAAGAGTAAATGCTTTGCCGTGACTCAATTTTTACCAGAGCTCTTTAAATTATAACTAACAATGTCTTTTTTTTTATTACATATCTCCTGAGCACTAAGTTTGGAATATGGAGCTCTACAATAAAAACACACCTGTTCAGAGCGAAAAAAACCCCAGCACACTCTTATTCACTTAATCTATTCTCAAGCTTCTATCAAAACACAATTCTTAAAGGAAGACTCAAACACAACTTATATCAAGACAAATATCAAAAGGTTGTCGCACATAACATGACTCCACCGGCATTTACTCAGGTATCACAAACATTTGTGATGGAATTTTAACAGAGTGCTGAGGAAGAGACAACAGTGACACTGCATTTGCATCATCAACCAGGAAACCAAGACACACACACATAAAAATATCTTAGGAGCACATTCGACTGCTTCTAAGTTACAGAGATCGAGTGGAAAGGTGTGGTTTAAGAGAGAGAGGACTGGAGAAAGGGCTCTGCACTGCCTACAAAACTGTAGGAAGGAAAACAGAGCCCTCATTTGTTGCACAATTTATCCCAGGTGACAGCATCCCAGTGCTTTGGTTTGTCCACATGAAAAATCAAACTCATCTTTACCAATTGCATAAGAATGTCGTAGGATTTATCTTGGTTCAAGTGTTTTAAGACTCTCAGACAGAAATGCCATACAAGGCACTCCCTGGTAATAAGCTCATACATAGTCTTCCTACCCTTGAGCCAATTTCTATTTATAAACACTTAGCCCCCTCCCTTTTTTTTAAAATATCAGATCTATGTAATCTACTTGCATCAGATGATCTTTCCTCTGACTTTTACACTGAAATGAGTAAGCTCCAACTTCTTTGGTAGCCCTCTGTAAAATCTTTTCAAAAATTACTGCAATTGCACCCGTTCTTATGACCCTTTTTCTGCTGCCTGGGTCAATAAAGTTTAAAAGATTTCCTGTAACACTAATTTTTTTTTGTATCTACACACAACACTGTCATTATAGCACAATAAGTTAACATTCTAAGCCAACCTATATCAGAAAAAACATAAGAAGATTGATTTTCTGTGCAAACAAAAACCTATGTATTTTGTGGTACACAGTGTGAAGAACAAGCCATATTTACAATTACTTTTATTAAAACACAAAACAATTATTGCCTGTTATATTCCTTCTAATGTTTTTTTAAAAATGGGGGGGGAAAAGATATTTTGGCCTGAAGAGTTCTAGGAAGCATCTCTGACTTTTTCTGAGGGAAGGTTTTGAAACTAAAATAGTAGGAGAGCCTTCATAAATTATATCCTATATAAGAAGGATAACAGCTGGATTGAGGCAGTAATGGAATTTAACAAACAGCAACCTATTAGTAATGACAACAGAACCACATTACCAAGTCTCCCAGATACACTGCAGCAGATCAGCAGTTTGCAATAGGGATATTTTTCATTTAGAAAAATTACTGTAGATACAGCAATCACCATCAAAACCAAAAATTACTTAGAAATACGTACTTCTGACTATACTTCTATTTTATTTGGCATCAGATCACTAGATCTAAATGGCAGCTATAGATTCTAACTCTTGATTCATTCCAGTACTTTTATTTTCCTCCCTTAAATTTCTTTTATACATACACAAATATCTGTTACAAATACAGACACATATGAAAAGGGTAGTCAGAAGTCTGTCAAAGGATATGCATGCACACACACCTCACACCCATTATGCTATTTAAAGCTAGGGCTAGCTCTGGCCATTAGTTCTCCTAATCTGTTAATTTGAAATTTCATACATAAGCTTTGCTTGAGCCGTGACTTGAATGGTAATATGTAATAATGCTAATTTAGCAGAGATGCAGCCATTTCCCTCTCAATGTATTATATATTTAGCAAAACCAAGAAGAAAGGAAAACCTGTCCTTAAAATAATAAAGGTTATATATTCAAAAACCTTTCTCAACAGCAATAGCACTAAGAACTTACACGACACAGAACAGAAAGACATCATATGACATTTAGTACTACTGAAGTCAATGATCAAACTAATCAATGTCACAGATATTAGGCTTTCTGCTCTGGTCTATTCTAGCTTATTTTATAATGTCGGTAAAATGCTCCTGCTCTAGCAATTAAAATTTATTACCTGCAGCACTGGTAGTTCAGTCTCATCTTCTGCACCTTCAGAAACTACACTTACAGCAAAAGCTGAAAGAAAAAACAGACCTTTTTTCATATTACAGAAGCTCACTTTCACAACTGACAAAGTTCTGCTGCAAAAAAAACCCCAATCCCCCCACCATCATGTAGGTAGTTTTGTCACATTAAATGATACTGAATTTGAAATAATCTTTGTGAACATGAGAGTCTGTTCTTACAGAATTTATACATTTGCTGCCTGACAATTCCTATACCATCACTGAAAAAAATCACTCTGATGTGAAGCCAATTTTTCTTGGCTTCAAGGCAAATAAATCCTTTAAAAAAAAATCTGTTCAGTACAGTAGCTCACTTGATAACATCCTAATGTGCTACCACATGGGAGACCTGCAGTCCATTGTTTTTAGGTTAAAGTTTGGATTACCAAAGCTTCTCTTGGAACCACAGAAACTGACAGTGGCTGACAGAAATTTCTATCAAAAGTGAAGATGACTACCACAGGCTTTGAATGCCATCTTCGAACAACAGTCAAATTTGTAAATATATGAGACCCAAATAAACGTTTACAAAAAGAACAGGGACCCCACAGAGCTAATCTGCACAGAAGTAGCATTATCTTAAACTATTTATAGTGACACCACCTTTTGCATACACTTCTGGTTTGTATTAGAAAAATAATCGTAAAATGGGTTTTGGTGTTGGTTTTTTTGTTACTGATGTACTCAATCAATTTGTCTCAGCCTGCTCATTTGTAAAAGTAGTTCCATTTAACATAAGAAAGCTTTGCTAAGATTCTTCTTAGGAAATCTTTTTCTTAAAAGTACTAAAGAGATGCAAATGAAAGTAAATTGTTACAATTTGGAAGGAATTCAAGACACTATTCATCATGGTCAAATTGATGGTTTTCTTAAAAACTGGGGCAGAAAACAGATTCAAATGGATTGCCTCACTACAAATTTAAATTATTTATTGCTTGAAATTGACTTCAAAGTGAATTGTTAGCCATTATCATTCCTCTGACACTAGAAACCTACAACATAGCAGAGCAAGACAAGATTGTCCTAGGTCTAGGGAGCCCCATCTCTGAATACCTACACCCCTATTCTCTTCCAGCTGGAGATCAAATTTCAGCAAGTGCCCAGGAGCTGAGGTTCACAATGACATCTCAGGTCCTGATTAACCTGAATCTCAAATCACACAACTAGATCCAGACATCATTCTAACACAGCAGACTCATGGTGCCCATAAATCAGAATCATACAATATTCTGAGTTGGAAGGGACCCACAACTCTTAAGTGAATGGCCAGTACAGGGATTGTATGTGTGTTATGAGCACCAGGCTCTAACCAACTGAGCTAATCTCAAGGTCATTTTCCTCCTTTCTCCCAAAATAACAGTATTTACAGATTCAGACAAGGAATAGCTTCCCCTACACAAACCAGATCCACACTTTCTTCTTGACACGATCCTAATTACAAGATCAACACAAAACATCCTTATTCCAGGAAACGTATTTACTATGTAGTATTAACCTGAAGAAGTATCACCTCATAAATTCAGATTATTCACAAGCCTAATTTTCAGTTTTTAATATGCACCTGAGGAATGACACATGAAACCTAAGACAACTGTGATCAACAAGAGATGCTGCCTCTGTCACCACAGTGCATTCAATAACCCATGCCACACTGCTCCTAAGCTTTATAAAATATTAACACACATGATCCTTGAAACAAATCAAATAATCAGATCACCTTTTTCACACTACATCTTTGAGAGCACAGATAAAGCTCTTCAGGGAATTAATTAAACAACCTACTCATCCTGGTATTACAGCACCACAGAGTTGTTGAGGTTGGAAAGGATCCCTAATGGTCATTTAGTTCAACCCCCCAGAGCTGGGTCCTGAGGACCTTGTCTAGTTAGGTTTTGATTATTTCCTAGAACAGACTCCAGAAATACTCTGAGCAACCTCTTCCAGTGTTCAATCATTCTTAGATTAAAAAAAACCCCAAACAACAAAATAAACAATTCACACAGAATTTTCTGTATTTCAGTTTGTGTAAACTGCCTCGTGTCCTGTTAAGAACCAGAATCTGGCTCTGTCTTCTCTACTGCACCCCATCAGGTATTTACATGTTGGAGGTCCTCCCTGAACCTTCTTTTCTCCAGGCTAAACAGGCCCAGCTCCTTCAGCCTCTCCTTGTGTGTCAGGTGTTCCAATCTATTAATAACCTTCGTGGTCCTTTGCTGGACTCACTCCAGTATGTCCATGTCTCCCTTGTACTGGAGAGCCCAAACCTGGGCACAGCACCCCAGGTGTATCTCACCAGTGCTGAGCAGACAGGAGGGGTCACCTCCCTTGCCCTGCTGCCAACACTCTTGCCACTGCAGCTCAGGGGGCTGCTGGCCATCTTTGCCACAATGGCACACTGCTGGCTCATGATCAGTTTGCTGCATGCCAGGGCTCTCAAGTCCTTCTCTGCCAATCTGTTTCCCAGACAATGTGCCCCCCGTGTGCGATGTTGCATGAGGTGCCTCCTCGTCAGGGGCTGGACTTTGTGTTTCCCTTCACTGAACTCAATTTCCCAAGTTTCCTGTCTGCCCACTTCTCCAGCCTGTTGAGGACCCTCTGAATGGCAGCACAACCAGATGGTGCATCAACTCCTCCTGCACACTTCACATCCTCTGCAAATTCGCTGAGGGTGCACATCCCATTGTCCAGGTCATTAATGAAAGGTTAAACACTACTGGAGCCATCAAGCCACTCGTCAGAGCCCACGAGCCCACCAAGTCAGATGGTTCATAAGAACACAGTGACTTCTCCCAATCACCCTCTTGCCCTCCATATGTTTGTCTTGTCCTTTCCTGTTTGGTAGTGATACCCAGGATTATTTGCTCTACCACCTTCCCAGGGACCGAGGTAACACTGGCCAATTTACATTTGCCCTCCTTGAAGACCAGGGTGATACTCTTCTAGCCTTGAAGAATCTCCCCCAGTCACCACCACCTTTAAACGATTATCAAGAGTAGCCTTGCATTGACATCGTCAAACTCCACCAGCACTTGTGCGTGCCTGCCATCAGGTCCTGTGGACTTCTGTATGTCCAGTTTGTTTAAATGCTCCCTAAATCAGTCCTCCTCCAGTGACATTAACTCCTCTTTGCTCCAGACCTTTCCATGAGTTTCAGGGGCCTGGGACAGCTGAAGGTGAGTCTTAATAATACCAATCAAAGCAAAGAAGGTTCCGAGTTCCTTGACCTCTTTCATGTCCTTTTTTTATCCCTGTCCCCCATCCATAAGTGATGCTTTACCGTGCCTTAATTATGCCTCCCCTGATAGGGGAGAATTCCCCGAGCCCTTGCCTGGGCTCTGCAGACGAACGGGACTTTTCCCACACTTTTTGCTTTCAGATAGTTGTTTATTAAGTCTTACCAAAAGGAGCAGAGCCACAAGCGTGACTCCCCTTAGGAGATGTGAAGGAAAGGCCGAGTTATCAAGATAACACTGATCTTTTAAAGGTAAATTACCCAATGAAAGCCCAAAATGAAAGATATTTTTACTTTTCTACCTATGTTCAATAAATCTTTCTGTCACATGAAAGGAACTGCGGCATTTTTCACCCAATCCTCTCAATCCACTTTTGCCGCAGAACATGGGGTAGTTGAAGGAGGAAAAGAAGGTCTAGAGAACAACAACAATCCTCCATTTTGGAGTTTTTACTTTTTATCTATTTACTATATTAACAAACCCAACACCTCTAAATTTTCACCCTGTGACAATCTTATATAATGTTCTATCACCTAATTCACACCAGTGTAGATCCTGCTTCTTCCCAGAGGGTAGGCAATTTTCTCCATGGACGAAGGTCAAAGACAGGGTTGTCCAGGGGGGTAGAACCCCCCAAAACAGGCAGAGAAATATTCCCTGCACTTTGGACTCCCACAATAAGAAGGCCTATTATTATTTTCCCCAGTCTCCCTTTTGCTGATACACTTGCAGAAGCCCTCTTTCTTACCTTTCACAAGTTGAATCCCTCACCAGATTCAACTCCAGGTGCGCCCTGGCTTTCCTAATGCCATACCTGCACTCTCAGACAGTGTCTCCACATTACTCTTGGGGTGACCTGACTGTATTTCCCTCTATTGTGCGCTCCCTTTTCATGTTTGAGTTTTGCCAGGAGCTCCTGTTTGTGCATGTGGGCCTCCTGCCATCTTTGCCTGCCTTCTTGCATGTGGGGATGGATCATTATCGTAGGAGATGAACCCTGAAAATCAACCAGCTCTGACCCTGTCACACAGTGCAATTTCAACATTCACACATTTAATTTATTCAACAAATCAATACATGCAATGAATGCTAAAGCCTCTCGCTGTATCATTATTCTTATTCCCTGTGATTTCAGAAAGGCAGCCTCCCCTTCTTTTCCAACATTTAAACACATTAGAATGACTTGGTATCTTCTACGTTAACTATATCAGGAAGACTTTTTCCAGCTAATACATTTTAATAAGACAAGAACTGTTCAGACTATTTTTAAACTACTGAAGAACCATTCACAAAACAGACTAACAGACCCCTGAAGACACCACCAAAAAAGCCTCAAGAGTCTTCACCCAACAGTAATGAAGCTTTTCACACACAGAGACTGTATGGATTTATCTTAGCAACACTCTTCTACCTGATTAGCAAATCTGTTATGCACATCTAATTTGATAAAGCAGTCTTCAGAAATCAGCTGTGGCCAAGACTGTTCTGGCTAAGCAACCTGATCTCTCAGCATGGAAATAAATATCCTCTTCTAAGGATTTACTGGGAAAAGGGCAGCAGGAGAAGAACACGGTAAATTTAGCTGGCCTACAACATATCAACAAAAGGACCACAGGGTAGGTAGAAAATACAGTCCCTTGGTACAAGTGGACATCTCCAAGATTAATTCACTTACCTGCAATTCACTTCTAAGGGGTTTCTGAGAAAGCTGTTCCCAGGAGTAGACCACTGATAGAAATATTCTAACTCCAGATGCAGCTCATGGCCAGGTCACTTGTACAACACAGGCAGAAACCATAAATTCTCTGTGTGAAGGACATCTTTTTGTTGTGTGCAAGGCATACATGCACAAAGAAGGATGACCTATGTCTAGGAGCTATCAGATGCTAGTATCACAAAACAGAAACTTTTCATGCTCGAACATCATTATTAATTTAGACAACTGCAACAGATTTCTTTCAGTGTAACTCCCTAAAACACATTTAGATCTCTGGAGCTAGAGGTATCTTTGAAAAATCCAGAATTTCCTCTAGTCCTTTTGTGTTTTCTAACACAATGTAAGCATACCTCAGTAGGACCACTGACTTGCCACAGAGCACAGAGAAAATACACTGCAAGGAGAAATTTACTAGCTGGTAAAAGCTCAAGCCCTGTAGGTACCACAGCAACCAAAAGACCAGGGTGATTAACTGTACAGTTTCTCACAAACAAGGGTACCCAAAGCATAAAAAAATCCAGCAGGCACCATCTTAAATGTAACCTGTAATTTTGTATTTGTCACTTCATTATTTAATGCATTGTGTACTCTGAAGGTTTTTTAACACACGTTGTGCATTAACATCATGTCATCTGGCACAGCAGACAGAAGCAGAATGTGCCAATCGCTAGTCCTACCCTCCTTTTGCTAAATGGCCAAGAACTGAGGATAAGAAAAGGCAAGAAATTTTAGAAAGACTTTAAAGTTCTGTATTATCGTCAATCTTATCTTTATGTCTTTTGAGAGCAGAACTAAAATCCACTGGGAAAGCGAGATAACATTTTTGGATCCATTCAAAACCTGGACATGTAATATGAGAATTCCTATTCAATTAAATTCCTTCAATTCCTATTTATTTTTGTCAAGTACTCCATCATTTCCATTAAAATTCTGCTAAGTAAATAGACTTGCTTATAATGCTAGAAAATAAACTCAGTCATTATTTTCATTGTTCAGCAACCGAACTGCAGGAATATGTGCAGGATAGAAAAATGGATGTGAACACTGCAGCATTAAAATACAGTAAACTGGATAAATATATACAATTATATAATAACACATTTTATATGTAGAAGTAATCCTTTCTTCAGTAATACCCTTTCAAGCATAAACAACTTCCAAACATTTACAATTATTTGTCCTTGAAGTGCAAACGATGTTAAAAACTGAGGACTTAACTCTTTGCTTTCACAGACTAATCCACCTGAGACAGAAAAACAACACTTCTGTTACATTCCTCTTTTGCAGTCTGATTCAAGGTTGACTGACCCCAGAGTCGTTCCAACCACCTCACTGAGCTGTGGGTCAGTTTAAATGAGCTACAAAAAAGTAACAATTCTATGACTTAATATATGGCAAAACTATGACTAACAATAACCACTTCAAATAATGACAGCTAGTGATTATGTTGTACACCGCAGAGAAAACATTCAAAATAGAATTTCTTTATACTTCTAATAATAATTTAATGAAAGGCCTATTTTTGTTTTGGTTGGGTTTCTTACCCCTTCCAAGTTTTCAAAGAACATAAGATTCTGTGGATTGACATGATTCCAGAGAAAATCTGCACTGATGCTGTCAGTCAAAGAGATGGGATCTTCCATGATGAGACAGCCTGTGAGCACTATAAATTAGTTTCGTGTATTTATATGCAAGCTTTTATAATATTTCTTCATTGTTGCCACCCTATCAGCATCAAAGACTCTGGTCTAGCCAGATAAGAATGAATTACAGATTCATCAACACAAAATAGGGAAAGAGCAGGGGGAGGAGGAAGAGGAGAGGGTGATGCAAGCAAATTGACAGCATCTGAAGCTTTTCACAAAATAAAAGCAACTACTTATATTTCTTTACACAAATGGCACATATGGGACGAAGGCAGATGAAATCACCACTCTGAACCACTGAAATGTCTAAATGAGTGCTGTGTACACCAGTATCTTTACAAGAGGCAAGCAAAGAAAAACAGTAGAAGAAAAAGCATCATCATGATCCCTTCCGATTGCCTAGAAGTTACACCATACAAAATCATCTGAACACATTTTCTCATTCTGTAAGCTGCCACCTGCAAGCTGGAATTCATGAAATTACTTAACTATTGACAGACAAGCTGTTTGCTTCTGTGGAAGACAATCCAAATTATTTCTGTTTTCCAAGAACAAAGCTGATTGTTTTGCAAACCTACTATCCAGGCCATCTCAAAAGCATGGGTTATTTGGGAAAAGATGGACTCTGTAACATAAAAGGGTCTTAAAAAACCAAAAGAAAACCATGATACTGCAGGAAGCTTCTGGTGAATAAATTCCATACAAGCATTAATTGAGACCTACTAGACAAGAACACAAGGGTTTCCACTTCTGCTTTCTACCTGCATGTATGTATGTATGCATGTATGTACAATAAATACACATGAGGAAAAACTGAAGCTGCTATTCTCTGACTGTGATTACAATCTGTTTGAGGTTACAAGTGCTATAGTACCTTACTGGAGCAAAACTACTCATCCCAGAAAGAAGGAAATGCAGCTTTAGGAAGAGCTGTAGAGATCAGGACTGCTCCAAAAACCAAGCTGTGTCAGTGAAAGGAAAAGTGTTTAGCAGAAGAAAAACCAAAATATCACCGTTTTACTTTGCTGAAAACGTGATTTATTAGTACCAGCTTTCCCCTGCATGATTTTGATGCACAAGCCATAGCAGTGGAAGAGAATCAAATCCAAAGGCTCACAACAAACTGACAAGCCTACGAGGACAGAGACAGAAATATTCAGGAATAGAAATAATGAGAAACAGAACAGATGTAAACATTTACTTTTGTCTCTTACACTCACGCCAACAGCTCCCAACTCCAGGAGCCTGTAGCAACCCAGCCGCTGACATACTACTAATCCTTCTCCTTTAATCTTCTCCCACCTGACTAGACACATGAAAAACATCTCTAAAACACAGTAATACATGTCTTTCCTCTCGGCTGGCATTTCAGCCGGGCGGTTTTCCCTTTCCCCCCGCCCTGAGCAGAACACTCCGTCAGTGCGGCGCTGCCCAAACACGAGCACGAGTGCTCCGCGCTGGGTCCGGCCGGCTGTTCCACGAAGCTGTTCCCGATCCGAGGGCCGGTTTCCCCGGGGCAGGCTATCCCTGCCCGCACCCCCTGGCCCCGCACACCGCCTCGGGGGCGGGAGGCGCTCCCGGCACTGCCCCCGCAGCTGGGGCCGCGCAGGGACCCCGCGCCGCCCGGCCGGGCTCCAGCCCGGATCGCCAACAAACTTCGGGAACAGGGGCACCTCGGCTCCCCCGCCCGCTTCCCCGCGCGGGGCGGGACAGAGCGGGCAGGAAGCGGCGGCGGCGCCGGCGCCACTCCGAGCTCTCCGGCTCTCCGTGCCCTCCTCCCTGTCATCACCTCCTCGGAGGGGCCGAGCGTCCCGGGTCTCCTCCCTTCACCTCGCCATGGCGTCCCGGCCCGGCCCCCGCCACTCACCCCGGGCGCGGAGCGGCGGGAGAAGGAAGACGAGGTGGGTGCAGGCAGCGAAGAGGAGCCACCGGCTGCAGCCGGGCTCCCGAGACATCTTGGCGGGGGCCGCTGAAGCCGCACGGCGCGGGGAGGAGGCGAGGGGCACGGTGCGCCCGGCTGCCCGCCTCTGCCGCAGGAGCACGGCAGAGCGGCCTCCGGCTGGTGGCGGTGCCGCCGTCGCCGCCCGCCCTCCTCCTCCTCCTCCTCCTCCCTTCCCCTTCCCTCCTCCCGGCAGGACCGGCCGCCAGCGCCGGCGGGAGGGGGAGGCGCTCGGCGGCCGCCGCGCCCTCTGGCGGCGGCAGCGGGAGAGGCAGCGCCCTGCGGCCCCGCGCTCCCGGGGGCTCGCCACGGGACACGCGCCGCTCCCGGGGACAGGGAGTGAGCATCCTGCCCGGTACAATCCCCGTAAGCACAGCTCTCCTAAGCCATTGACTCTTGTGAACCATCCACTGGAACGGGCTGCCCAGGGAGGTGGCGGAGTCACCGACCTTGGAGGTGCTTACGGAAAGACTGGATGTGGCACTCAGTGTTCTGGTGTGGCTGACATGGTGGTGTTCAGTCATGGGTTGGACTCAATGATCTCAGAGGTCTTTTCCAACCTAATTGGTTCCATTATTCTGTGAAATGTTACCCAGCACTCCAATAGAAACCTCATCCACCAGAGCAAGGGACCTAATTCATCTCTAAAACAGCCCTCACAAACCCAAGAGAGCATGTGGCACCTTCAGACAGCCTTTCCTAACTACCTGTGTGACCAGGAGTGGGGACACGGGGTGCAGCACGGAGTACAGGCATGTGACCTGGAGCACAGCCTTGGCACTGGAGACTCCACGGCTAAAGAAATGCAGACCTGGAGCTGCACAAAACTGGTTTTAGGGGTAACACAGAGGACAAAGTAGATTCCACATGCATATATGTCACAATACAGACAGTAAATTTGAATGTAACAGAGCCACAGACCAATAGAGAAAGATCAAGAGTTTGAAACCTTGTTAGTGAACAAAAAGTTACCCCACATGAGTCTTGGAGCAAGGAAGAAGAAACCATCCACAGGAATGTCAGATTTGTCCTAGTGAAGCACTCCACATGCTGACAACTTGCTATAACACCCCCCAAAATTAAACTGCTGTCCTTCAGACCCATGGAAGCCACAGAAGGGCGAGCAGCGATAGGACTAGAAACCCAGCACTGTGTAGAAAATTTTCATTGCACTGTTATTGTTTCTTTTTCTGTAACAATTAGATCTGTATTAATAATTATTAGAATTTCACATTTCAACTACAGTAGCAAGAACCAAAAAATCCTTGGTGTATAACATATAAGGCGTGCTTCCTCTTTGCTGTTAAACATGATTTGGAGTGTAACACCTGGTGCCCTATGTAACAATGCCTTACATGCTGGGTACACATAAACATGAATTCCAGCCAGGTCTATTTGTACACATTTTTTCTTCAAATATTTTTCACACAGACGCGTCCTAGCAACCCAACCCTTCAGTATGCACTGACCTCACTGGAGACAAATGGTGCAGTGTCCAAGCCAGCCACAAACTATTTTTAATCCAGTAAGGCCAACAGCATGGGACCCAGATTGGATCTTTCTTCATAACTCTGCAACCTTTAGATCTATGGCATTCTTTTCCTGACAGATCAAGTGGTTTCAATAGGATACCTTAAATATGCCAGAGAAGTGATTGTGAAGATGAATGGAAACCTTTTCACAGTGATAAACGCTCACTCCCTCTGCAAGTTCATCGAGCACATCTATATCACAGTAACTTGGTAGTCGACCTCACACTTTCCTTTAAAAGTATCACAGTAGAAATATGTTAGCTAGACTTCTTTGGAGTACTCAACTTGCTTTATGTATTTGCTAAACACACACCCACTGATACCGCAAGAGAAGGGAAAATGAGGCACAAGTGCGAACAACAACACCTTGTTGCTGACATTCTGATTCACTAGGTAAGTTACTGGCCTCAAGAATAATAATTCTGATGCCAACTAAGTAGGAACATACATGCTATTTCTCTGTCTGATCTTATGTGCATGTTCATCATTACCAGAAAAAAAAAGAAGTAAAAAGTTATCCTTCCATTTCTAGGATTATAACAATATAAAAGATATGAAACCTTTTGCTTAACATGTATATCTGCATTTGCTTGGTTTTCCTTATAAGTTTCAGCAGCATTTCCCACCCTTTCCTTAATTTCTCTGTTTTGTGCTGGTTTCTTTAAGTATTCACATCACAAGGATCATGCCCACAATATCTGGGATAAACATAAGACTTTTCACTTTCAAAGTGGTTAAGATATACCCATGTTCCAATGTTTCCCCACGCAGCGAGTCTGTAAGGAAAAGAAAACAACCCAGCCTTTTGCTGAGATGTAATAATTGTTTTGCCTTGTCACAAATATAAGAAAAATTCCATTGTAACAACCCCCAAGAAATATGGAGCTCTACCATGAACTTGGTGTTCTCCAACTGTTAAGAAAAATAGCACTTAAGTGTTTTAAATCTTAGATTTAGGGCTGTGAGGAGGAAGTAGGAAATAACGCTTTTTCTTGAATTCTACTCTACTTACACACTCAGATTGTGTTTGTTTGTTATACTAACTACCCCACTGAGAATTTCCATCTCAGGAAGGTTGAAAATAATGAACATTCTGTTAAGGAACACAGAGGTTTAGAACACCACCAAGCCTCCTTTCTTTATAGTATTACATGTATTTTAGATTCCTAAATAATACAAATGTAGCACTTTTGCTGTCCCACTTCTGAGATTAAAAAGGGAGGACTGCAAATACAAGTAAATACTGTCAGATATATATGTAAAGTTATGCATATCAAATGCAAAGGCTGGCTTGTGATTCAAAGGTAGTTTGCCCTTTGTGCAGGGACTGCAGCAGTGCCTCTGGATACCCTGGTGGCTCTGTCATCTCTTTCTATAGAAGGACTATATGGGAAAACAGAGAAATTATGAACCAGACACAACAGCAATTACTAAGTTAGAGAACTTGACTGCAACTACTTTGTTCTTTTGGCCACATGAGAAATGCTTAATCCAGGGATGACAGAGTTTTCGTAGTTTTTTCAATAGATGGGGTGGAAAGACCTTTCTCTCAGAGACAGGCCTACAAATCACATGGGTTGAGTTCTGTTCCAGCTCTTCCTCAGCCTTCTGCAATTGGACCTCTCCGTCCTACTCAGGAAGTTGTGTAAGGAGGGGCATAACTTTAAGCGATGCCTAATCCTGCAGAAATGAGCAAAACCAATCCAAATGAGTTCAGAATCACACAATTATTTTTTAATCACAACATGCATTTGGAAACACAATTTCTCAGCTTTCAGCTACTCGAGGCAGTATTTCAATGACAGTTCCAGTCCATTATTGTATACCCTAAGATACTGATACCCTGGGAATACACTTACATTTGTCAAACACTAGGCAGTGAGCTTGAACATGGGAGCTCTGATACTCTGCAGCGCTCAGATCTGAACTACACTCCCTTGTCCCCTTTGGACCACTCTAAACAGCTCTCCCTGGGAGAAATCTGCAGTAGCAGGGAAAGCCTCCCACACTCTAGACATGACTCAGTCAGTGACGCTTGGCCTGGGACTTGCCCCATCTTGCTCAGGAGAACTGATAACGTTGCAGTATCAGCACGTGCATGCTGTAAACCTGACAACCAGAACACTGAGGGAACTCAGCGCTCCAGTCAACCCTCGTGGCAGTCCACAGTGTAGTCTGAGTTTAGTCTCTCTTCTTCCTGGGTTGACCTGGGAAGTGCTGACTCTTAATTAAAATTTGAGGAGTCCATTTAAGCTAAGTCTTACAGCCTTCAATCAAAGCTGTATAGAGAACTGGTGTGTGGCTGTAGCAAGGAGTCCCAGGAACAGAGTTCAACCAAGCAATTTTTCATGATAGAGACTGCTGTTATTAGATTACACACTCTCTAGAAAGGACCTGGAAAAACACTGGGCATGAAGCAATCAGTCACAGATTCTTATAAGATTGTAAAGATGGATCAAAGATAATTCCTTTCCTGTGGGGCAGTAATGAGTGCTTAACTGTCTCTGCCAGTCAGCTCCTGTGTCTTCTGGCTGAGAAACAGTGAAAATACCTTCTGCAGCGTATCTTCTGGATTGTCCAAGAGGCAGAATATATACACTCAGGGGAGGGAGCAGGACACAGGAATTTCAACATCTTTGAACCATTACAGACCAAGCTACAGATAAGAAACAGAAGATCTATCAAGCTGTGGAACTTGACACAAGTCCCCAGAGTTCAAGTGATGAGATTATGAGATGCTCCTGTCTACTGTACTGCACACAGTCAAGGAGAAACTTCTCTAGGCAGATGTAGAGGACTGAAGATTTTCAGTCTTGATTATAAGCCAAGGGCATGTTGCCCACTCCCTTGGTCAAATGAACAGCTTGCCTAAAGAACTGTCAGACTTGCTGCTCTCTCCTGTTTGGTCTCCTGCTGCTTCCATCTGACACACAACTACCTCTACCAAGCACATCTGAGCTCTTCATATTTTCCCTGCTGAGATGTAGCTATTTAAAAATACAAAACATTAGTGCTAAACGACCTGCTACAGTCTTTTAATAAATTAGTGAAAATATTACCTTGCCAACCGAAAGTCAAAGTATGGATAAACAATAAGGGATTTAACTGAGCAAAATCATGTATGAACAAAATACTTCTGTATGTTTTAAAGAGCTTAGTGGCTACACTAACTACTTGTCCCAGCTTCTAATTCCTACAAGAAAAGAAACAGTGGTATAAAGAATCACCTACCTTTCTCAACTGTGTACTAAGTCATAGTGGCAGGGAAAAAATGAGGCAAACTGTTCAAGGACCACTGAAGTGGGTGGTCAAATAGTGTCCTATGAATTTGCCTCTAACATTTCTGCTGGTTTGATGAGCTGTAAATATCATGATCACTCAAGCATTGATTAACCTGCATCATCTCCTGGGATTTGTGCCTCAGAATGTCCCCTGTCTCACAAATAGCTTCCATATATTTTGTTTTGCCTTATTACATCTGCACTGTAAACCATGACAGTTCAGAAACCAACTCAAACGTTGTTATGACATCCCAATTTGGCAGCCAAAAAAAAAAAAAAAAAAGAATCCCTGAGAGTAGAAGAGACAAGTAGTCACAGTAATATCCAGAGATGCTCAGACAGCATGAAACATCCTAATGAGGCTTTAGACCCTGGAAAAATCCATCCTGTAAGATGGTGACACCAAAGACTTTGGGGTATGTCTGTCTTACAGCTTTTTATGCCAATAATCTCAAGAAGCACAGGGGCTGTATACTTAGATGTGAACACTCTAAGCAGTGGCAGGCACATAATAGCTAGTTTCTTCAGCTGAAGCAGTTTTCTTTTGAACCAGCTCAGGTGTGCACAATAATCATGCCGTTGAACAAGCAGAGTTGGAAAATTGTTCCACTTCAGGAGTAGCTTTGAGCTGAATGTTGGACCAGATGACCTCAAAAGGTCTTTTCCAGCTTAGCTACTCTCTCATTCTGAGATGGCAGGGAGAAGAATAGAAAAAGACGTGATGCCTACCTGACACATACTTGCAGACAAAATCAGTCAATTTTGGATACGTAAACTCACTCCAAGCACAGAAGTTGGTATTTGCTGCCTGTTGGGGACTCCCACTTAGGCAAAACAGCAGTTTAAAGTCATTATGTCAGTCATTATTAAAGGTGAAATGATTAAATTCTGAGTTTGCCAACCATCCTTGCTTATGAATAAGTCACCTAACAGCCATCCCTTGATATGAACAAAGCCACAAGAAGTATCTTCTATGCAATAAATATAGATTTAATTGCCTGAAAAGGACTTCTGCATCTTGATTGTCTCCACTCAAAAGTGGATATCTGCCTTGTCTTTCTGAGTGACATAAGGGGAAACAAGGGATGGATTAGATAACCAGATGAGGAGCTTATTGATCAAAACTGACAGGAGGAACCCGAGCACTCCTCATTCCAGAAATTTTCAGTTATGAAGTGGCCCTTAGGAGCCTTTACAGCCTGGTGCCACTTCAGAGCAACTGCACTCATTGCAGCCTGTATTAGCCTCAAAGCAGTTTTAGATCATGTCCACCAGCAATTGCTCCCTTAGGACTATTTCATTCTGCTTTTGATATGGAAAGTCAAATAGGACTGGATCAAAAAACCACAGGATGCCACACGTGGTACAGAACCATTCAAACACAACAATATCAATTCAACATGACACAGGGAAACTACAAAAGTCAAAAGAAGTTTAAGAGTTCAGTGGTGACATCATACAGGAAAACATTGTCCAAACCCTGAAAATACACAGTTCTAAATTAAAACCACTCAGTTAAGAGTCTGGAAAAACTTTCTTGTGACCAAGCAGTATGGCACACTGGGCATAACAGCAGTACCAAGTTCTTACATAGCTCTACGGAAAATACAAGCAATCCTAAGAAAATCGCCATGACATGCACAGTGAACCTCAATAACAAGTGTTGTGTAGACAGCATGGAAAGCAACTAGTTTGCTGAATTTTACCTAAAAAGCTGTAAAAACTTGGTGTACTGGGTCTGGCCAGGATGGAGTTAACTTCCTTCATAAGAGCCCATATGGTGCTGTCCTTCCCCCCAAGTTGAGCAGGAAGTTGTGAGAGGACCCAAACCGGCCAAGGGCATATTCTGCATTGTATAAAGTTCTGCTACCCAGTAGAAGCTGGGTTAGAAGAAGGTGTGTGGGTGTGTGGCCTCCAAGGTGGAGGCCTGGAGCATGGCTAGGCACTGCACTAAGGGGTGGCAAACAACTGCCTTGGCATCCCTTGGGTCTTTCCCCTTCTTTTTCCTTCATTTATTAAAGTCTTTTTATCTCAACCCACAACTTTCGCTCTCCTTTTATGCACTGTCATGCTGGGGGAGGAAGAAGAGTGAGAAAGTAGCTGTGGGGGTGCTCAGCTGTTGGCCAGGTTCAACCCACAACAGTTGGTAACAATCTCTTCTAAACCCATGACAATCTGATCTTATCATCACCTTTAATTGGCAGTGAATTTACTGTAACAGATTGTGGTCTGAACAGTAAGTTTGAAAGACAAATTATTGTTTCCAGCAGATTTATCTACTACAGAATGTACAATGTTAAAATCATGGGGTGGAATTGAAGAGGAATTAGAAAGAAACTTAAGAAGTTGTTTCATATCTGCTCACAGCAGGAACCAGGCCACTCCTCAAACCAGAGAGAAACCAGAAATCAAAAGTTATCTTTCAGTTGTGCAAGGCATTGACTCCCTGTTCCTGGCTGACACTGAGCTTCAAACCTTGTTGTAGCCAGAGGGTACTTCCTTCTTTTAATTTTTGGACATTATTTCTCATCATATCCTTAATGGACCTAGAGAAAGTCCTTACGCAGTTTTTCAGTACTTGAGAAATAGTCTCACGTTTCTTTTCAATTTCTGTTCCCACTAAAAAGAATAAAAAAGTAGAATGCTTCCAATGTTAGATCACCGGTTCTCACCCATTCTCACAGTATATATTTAAGGCTTCTGTCTCACTTTTCAGCTCTGAAACTGAGTTATCTGTTACTGCAAGTTTATTTGTGAGGCTCTAAAAGAAGAAGGAAAGGTCTTGAACTTAAAGAACTGCACTGAGATCAGTTCTAGAGGAATACAAACATATGGAGCTGCTCAGATTATGCACTACAAAGAGATAACCCAAGAAATGTATTTTAATGATCTGCTCTTTAATTGTGCAGTTGGCTCCTAGTGAACACATTCCTTACAAGGCTTAACAGTGGAAACTTTGACAAGTAGCAGGTTCGTAAGTTGTTTATAGCAGATACTACTGATACATTATTTGATATTGTTTCTGAAACTGCGACTGGCTGGCAACATTTTCAAAGAATAAGAAATACTTTTATGCAGATTTCAATTTATGCTAAACTTCTATCTTTAGGTTGAACAGCCAACATATATGGAAACAGGGTTGGGGTTTCTTTAAAAAAAAAATCACTATTATTCTTACAGCTTTCATCAGAATGCCTTCCCCCAAGTAAGTTAGTACTGACACTGATCTACGGAACTGACAGAGCTCTTCCATGAGACTGTATGAAACAACATCAAAGCTTAATTCTGCATTTTTGCCTCAAATACAGACATAAAGTAAAAATTAATGGAAATTCTGCATTTCTTTTTACTGTCTCATTCACTTCCACAGTAACTGTAACCACTGTGTAACTCCTCAGACAATTTTCAAAATGCAGTCTCTGACAGTTTAATTAATCTGGAGACAAAATACTATTAGTTATCTACTGAGTACTTTTCTCTGTACAATAAATTTAATGAACCCTGGAAAAAAAAATCATACCAGTGTAAGGAAAGGTGTTTTTGTTGTATGTTTTTATACCAGTTTCCTGATTTGGAACAAAGTTTTTGTCTCTGCCAGGAAGGAGATCAAAGTCTAATTAAAAAGACCTAAATACATCTTAGAAGTAAACCTAGAGGAATCTTGACCATACAGAAACACATATTGGTATCTGATATATCAGCCCTGCTATGGACACAAATCAGCTCTTAATTAAAAAATAGTTTTAAAAAATAGTTTTAAATTGAGTTTTTTATTAAAGACAAGAAAATACACAGCTATTCCTGCTTTTTGCATTAGTGTACAGCTTCATCACAGGCTGGCCAGTGCACTTGCACATGAAAGCAGTTTGGCTGTACAGAGTATCTTTCCATTTCAGCACTTGAAATCAAAACACCACTTCCCTCAACTAAGCAACATCAGTTCTTGATTAAAAATCCATTGCTATTTAAAGCAAGATGATTACTTAAAATCAAACTAAAAAAAGAAAAAAAAAGAGAGAGAGAAGAAAGAAGGCAACTAGTTCTGCGTTCTGGCTTGCCTTATATAGTTATGCTAAAGGAAAAAAGGAGCAGAGCCAATGTTGTGAAACTTAAGCTAGAAGGCAGCTATATGGCTTATGTGAGGCAATGGTGCCACCCAATGTCCAGAATTTATACATAAATTTGTTTTTCTTTATTGATCCGAGAGCAAAAAAAACCCAAAGCCAAACTCGACAAACTGTGTGTAATGTTATTAGTAATCATAGCTGTATGCGAAACCTTGGCTCAGGCATAAGATTAACAGATGTGGTAAATTTCTAAGCAGGCAAATATTTCTTTAGTTTCAGCTTGAATTCTCTGTAAAAGGAATATTAGCATAGCCCAGGTAAATCCATTCAAGCTGTCAAAACACTTCTACCAACATTTTCCTAAGGTCCTCGTTATTTTAGTTTCTCACTTTTTGAGCCCACTAGGTTGGGGCCTCTCACAGGGATCAGTCTTCTGCATGTTTCAAGCAGTGCAGGGACTTTACTACTACACTACTAAAATGGAAATTCATGCATGATAATCCAGTTTTGATAAACGGATTAATCCAGCCTGTGTTCAAAGACAGTAACTTTTTAGAAAGGCACCTGTAACTATAAATAAAGAGTATATAGTATTGGAAAATTTTAGCAGGAGATCATTAATGACAATTACTGTTAAAAGGGCACATCTCACTTTTGTTTGGAATTTTGCCCTCATCCTTTTACTAGAGGAACATTGTGTGACTGCGTCTGAAATAAAGAAATGCTCTAATGAGCATATCTCTTTCTTGTGTAATTCTAAGTCTATAAGTAAATGTAAATGTTTATTTATACCACTTTGCAGATCATGTGTCTTATGCTATAAAGCATTCTGCCAACTCTTTGAGTTCCAAAATCATCTATAAATGTAAACACAAAACTGCACTAGGCAAGTCATGCATATTTACAAAAGCAGACACATCAAAAAAAAGTATTTTTGTGTTAAGATCTATATCCCTGTATTAGAACGTTCTGGTATTTTTTCAAATATTACTTCTTTCTATGCACGTGCTAGTTCATTTTGCAATTATGGATTTGTGCTGCCTTATTTTCACCGTACTCATAACTGAATCTTATGGTCACCTGACAAGTAAACAAGCTCCCTTCAGAGGCCTCTAATTTTCAGAAAACACGTAATATTTCTTAGTCAAGCATATTGGTTTTTATTTTCTTAAAACAAAACAAAACAACAACAAAAAAACCGAACCAACCAAAAACCCAAATAAACCCAAAAAAACCAACCAAACAAAAAAAACCACACCAAAACCTGTGGTTTTGGATGCACCACCTTTGAGACGCTCCTTGCAAAGGAAGCAATTTCACCCATTAATCACTCACCCTGTTGATTTTTAACTCTCAGTGTTTCACCTTCCATCAAACAGATTTTTACAGCTTTCGTATGAAAGCAGTTTGAAGTTTTCAACTCTCAGAATACATTTTATTAACAGATTTAGGTTGCAGCATGTTTAAGACAGACATATAACAGTTAATATGCTCTAAGCATAGCTATAGAGGTACTATAAACAAAGGAAAATTTTATAGTCCTCCATTTGTGGAAATTGTTGACATCATGTGAATGAGAGTGGGGAAATTTTAGAAAAAAAAAGAAAAGTGTTTGATTTGTGTATGTATAGACACGGTGCAATATACATACACTTTTAAAAGATGCTTTATTACATGGTCTTTCAAAGCATGTTTGCTATAACCTGAAGTGTGTATGTATTTATGCAGTTAGTTATCTTTTCATGCTGTCCAGGCCTATCTGCTCAGTCAGTAGATTTTCTGAAAGTTACTGGAAAAGAAAAATAAATTAATTTCTTAGTGTCTGGACAGAAGATGCTGGTGTTATATTGGGGTTTTTTTGTTTTGTTTCTTTTTTTAGTAAGTAAAAATCTGAACAGTCTTTGAAGTGCTTTGGATATTTTCTAGTCAAAAAATGGCTTGGATTACTGTCAGAAATTCATAACAAGTACATGTCATACTAATAATGTAAGTGATATTTTTAAAACATTCTGCCAATGTTGAAAGCACAAGAAGTCTGCATAATCCGTGCACATCTAATTAGCACTGAGTCATATAAATGATACATAATGATTTGGCAGCATATTGCCAGATGGTTTGCTATCAGATCAAGTAGTAATAACTTAGCTTATTTATTTCCATTCCCCTCATCCTTTATTTTCATTTTCATCCATTTTCATTTCTCTACATAAAACTAACTTTCAGTTCCTTTCATTTCATATACAAGAACCAGTCAAAACCCCACTGTTTTTTTTTTTTTTAATCCAGACTGCTTAAGGAGCCTTTGCAATCTTTCTGATTTTAGAAGTACATTTATTTTATTAATTGCACTTAGGCATCAGAGAGTTTATACAATCTAGTCCCATATTTACTTAAAAACCATCCAACTCTCCACTTCTTCCAATTAGTGATGTGCAGCTGGTCACCTATATTAATTTTGTTTTGCACCATAATCATATTGTCTGATTTTCTTGTTTAAAACACATCTTGTGTCTAAGCAACAGGAGAAGAGGTTATGAGGGAATTATAAACGTATAATCATGCAAGTTAAAGTATTTGACATTCATGAACACTCCAGGTTTGGTACTATTTGAATGTTCCCGAACTCCATGATTTTGGATCTTAAAGCATTTATGGGACACTTACCTTCCTGTGCTAAGTTTATTAAACACAAGGTAAATAAAGTGTAAATGTTCTTTTTCCTAAAATCTTAACATTTTCCAGTAGGACAATCCAGTTGTTTAAGTGAGCAGATGAAAACATCTGTACATCCAAGGGAATAGAACTAAGAAGTTCACAATAACCTTGGCACTGTAACTTTTAACTTACCTTCTCCACCTTTGCATTGTTTCAGTCTTAATTTGTGCTTTTCTAAATACAAATAATGCTTAATCAACATCAGACAGTATTGGTAGTTTCCCAGCCATCAAAGCAAACATTCACAGCTACAGGTTTTGAGGAATTCATGTTAACATAAAAAATAAAGTCTGCTCCATTTTAACTCATGTTTTATAAGCACACAGAGCTATTAATAGGCATAAAAATGAAAAAAGTCACAGGAAAAGGACATCCTTGTACGCAGATTAAAAAAGTTTTTTGGGGTTAAGAGTCTTATTCAGAGTGTCAGGAAGATAAAGCATTACCCTGTTGGTTACTCTGGGATTTGGATCCGTGCTATGCTGTGTGTTCAAGTATGGTGATACATGGCCAGAGCCGCAAAGAGCCTCATTAGAATTTGCCAAGTGCTGAGGCTTTTATCAGGAAGCATGCAAAAATCTATCAAGTGAAGTTTATCTGCCTTACCCGAGAGCCTGTGCATGTTGTACAAAGTGGATATTCCCCACAGTAGGGATGCTCTGAACAGCTCAGCTCAGATTTCAAACATCCAGAAAGTAGTGCCCATTGATTGCTACGCCTCAGGCTGCTTACACTACCACATTGGTGACATATCCTCTTCAATTTTCCTCTCTTCCTCTGGGATTAGAATGTGGATGGAGGTATTAGCAAAGATAATACTGTAGAAATTATCATTAACCCGTCCTATACAGAAGAGACCAAAAAAAAAATTTTAAGTGAAAATACAAGCATGATGTGTTAGCTGTTGTCTCACATAGTTGGATAGACTTTTGGCAACTCATATTATTTTGCTTGACACAATCCTATTTTTCACTTGATTTACAAAATGTTTGTATACATGAAAATAAATATCATACAGTGGTAACAGTGGTATGAAAATCACTGTAAAGCAAGAGCTGAAGTACAGGATTGTACCACAAGGGTGAGACTACTGGAGCTGTCTAGTGCACTAACTCATATTTCTGGAGAACCACAGCTTGATAGGAATGTCAGTCTTTCTTTGGACTAAGCAACGACCTGAAGTGCTCTTTACCCTTTAAAACTTAGCTGAGAACCCAAGAACAAATGAACCCTAATCTCATTAGGTTGCATTAAAGACCTTCTCAAATGATGAGAGACAGAGACAGAAACATTGCAGAAGCTTAGACTGACCAGCACGTGCTATCATAAGAGCCAACTGCTCACATTTACAGAAGGGCAGCTGCAGTAAAGCTGGCACAGGCAACTTCCAAACAGATTAGAACAATAGCATGGGCTGGAATGCAGCTCAGCCCCCAAATGGAAAGTGAGAACATATATAAAGTCCCCAGAGAAATGACAGAGACCTATTTACTTGGAATGCAATGTTTAGATGTTGCCTGCCTATACTGGGATGGGTTTTCCTGTTTTCTGTTTCAAATAAAATATGAAGACTATGTACAAAGAATGCTGCCTCTACTGTCCCAGCACAGCTCCTGCAAATCTCTGTTTGGACCTCTGGCAACACAGCAGAAATTTCAAGCTCAATTGATTGCTATGTTATTTTCTGTGACACTTGGCCTTCCACAGGGACATTATCCCTGTGACGCTCGGCCTTCCACAGGGACATTAGCCCATCCTCTAGTTGACTGAGGTCATGTTTTATAATGGTAACATTCCCTGTATAGACACTAATGTCATTCTATCTCTGCACCCCATGGCAGTTTACCAACATTAGGACTGGTTTAACACATGAGATAACTCCTGTTCCCACGTCAAATTCAGTTTCTGAACACCCTTATTAATGTTCTGGTAGAGGCCACAGTATTAAATATGAAAATAATTTTTAAAGGCCTGATCAGCTACCATTTTAAAGCATAGCTTGCACTGAAGAAGGTCAGACTGCTCTTTTCTCCAGGTCAGAATGTGGGCATGTTTGCAGAAGCCCTTAACAGTCACAGTAAGAGCACTTACAGAGCTGAACTCCCTGCGCATACTGAGGAGCAAAGAAAAATCCACCAGAGATACCTTTTTGCTGCCAAACTCTCTCTTCATTCATCATAAGTTAAACACCGAAGTAGAGAGAATATTTGGGTAAACTGAACAACACTCATCCTAACTGCGCAAGAAAACCTTAAAAATTTGAAGAACATGAGTCAGTCATTATATTCTGGTAACCAGCTACAATAGCTGGTGCATTGCAAAACCACAAAGGTTAAAACAGAGCACCCATGTGTAAGAATCCAATATCCCACTGAACAATGAGAAAGCAGGAATAGCAGAACTCTCCTCTTCCCAGCAGCATTAGGATCACAGACTACTTGACCAAGGAGAACATTAACAGAAATTTCACTTCAGGCCAGCATGTCTGTCCACATGGACATCCAGTAAAAGTTGATGTGACACCCAAAAAGAAGGGCAGCACACTGGTTAACCTCAGTTCCTCAGCTCACGAGCTTTCCAACACTAATGAACGCCAGCAGAGGTCACAATGTTTTCCCACCCACCCCTACAAGAAGATTGGCCAATATGTAACCCTTCCTATCTCTAGTTTAGAAGGAAGAGACACAGAGTCTCCACATTGCTGGAAGAAAGAACCAAGAGTTTCCAGAATCTTTTCCTAGACTTTTAAAATAAAGTTTATCATCTCATTTCTACAGCCCTTGGTTTTAATGATTCCAATCCTGCTGGCTTTATCCAGAGCATCAGACTAGAGAGACAGATGCAGGTGTTCTCATTGCCTGGCCTCATCAGTGTGTTAACCTTAGCCAGCCAATGCTGTTTGATTTCTTGATGCCTCTTTGATCTTGTATTTCTTGGCTCTCATCTGTGATGAAAAACAGAGGGGTTCTTATTCCCATCGTAACATTCAAACTTGTCCCTTCACTAAGCACTTCCTGGTGGCAGCGAGCTGTGCCCACAGTGTTTCCAGCGTACAGATTTGCTGGCAGCTTGCATCCTTTCAGAACGGCCCTCACCACTGCATCAGCTGCCCCAGGCCCAGACTCAGGAACCATCTCTAGCAAGCATCTTACCAGTATTAGCTCCCTCAACAGTTCTTGTCTCCCCTCTACTCCTCCCCAGTACCATTTAGGGCTCCATAGTGGGAACTTACCTCACAGATAACAAGTCGCTACCAATATGTGCTTCTGCTCTAGGCTGAGTAAAAAAAAACTTTATTCCTATACTGAGATTCCAGTTCATTGAAGGCATAACTCAACCACTGCACTGCACCATCAGAGATGGTGCCAGGAGAGTAACTTCCAAATTCGCTGCTGAGCTTTTTCTCCCTTTAGAGAGCAGCTGCAAATCTGGGCAAACAGTCAAGTTTTCTTCTTTTTCTATTCAAGGATAAACAATTTATAACAAAAGAGAGAAAGCAGAAAGAATGTTTGGTATCTACTTTTATTATCTAAGGCAACACTTAAACCAGCAGGTATGTTGTATGTCTGTAATTTGCCACAACAGGACTTTCTAAACAACCACTGAAAATACTAGGTACCCAACTTCTTGTCAGATAGGGTGACAGCTGACATACAGGTGAACTGATAAATGAAAAGACTGGTTTTTCACCTTCAAGTTCTAGAGAAGTATTATCTGGGATGCAAGGACTTAGGATGCTCATGAAGGCCGCTTAAGTACTTTAAGCATTTCTGCATCAGGATATTTAAGCAGCTAAATACTTTGATGAAGTCTGTCTCCTCATTCAAAACTGGAAATACACTATCATGAATATTTACCATGTCAAGTAAGGACACGAAACCTTATCAACTCACACACACACATTTATCAGGCCAACCTATCAGCTCATTCTGAAGTTAGAAGCTGCATCCTTAGCTAGTCGCACTGGTCTCATGAATTTTTCAGCTCTGTGTCTCCTCTGAAACAGGCAAGCACTATTTCAGGAGACCAGATCCTCCCCATACACCTTCATGAGGGGTCAAGATCCTGCGAGCTGAATGTTACTCAACTCTGAGGCAAAGCTTTATCAGAAACTGCTGAACCACAGTACCTGGGGGGGAGGGTGGGAGGTGAGGGTGGAAATATCTTGTCTCTTCCACGCAAGGACACTCAGGACACTGAAGTGAAGATGCTGTCACCTCTCCCTGCCCTTTGTAACAGCCAGGACCTGAAAGGCAGCATCTAACATGCAGAGAGGACATAGTCTTAAGCTGTGCCAGGGGAAATATGAGGCTGGACATCAGGAGGAATTTCTTGACTGAAAGGGTGATTAGATACTGGAATGGACTGGTGGGAGCTACAGGGAGGTGGTGGAGTCACTGTGCCTGGAGGCGTTTAAGGAAAGACTGGATGTGGCACTCAGTGCCATGGTCTGGTTGTCATGGTTTGGTCATAGGTTGGATGCAATGATCTCAGAGGTCTTTCCCAAACTAATTGATTCTGTGATGGACATACTGCTGACAACTGAAATTAGGATCTGTGTACCCACCATACCTCCACATAGAATGCAGAAGGTTAAGGCTTCTTCTAGCAGGGATGGGGTCCTGCACAAAAAGCTACAGCTAGACAGCTAGGCGGCAATAGGACATATATGATACAGTGGGTTGTGGCACCCCGAGACAAAAGCCCTCTGCAGAGAGCAAGTGATCCGTAGAATTAACATATCCAGCCCGGCGGCACAGGGGGGAGATACCTACAACAACGCGACAATCGGCTCTAGAGATGGCTCCCAGGGTATTAAGGTAAGGGCATTGCCGCGGAGAGCTGCTCATCTCCCGTTCTCCCGCACATTCCAGGCTGCCGGAGCCTCCGCCTTTCCCGGCCCCCACCGCCTCCTCCGCGGGCCCCGCCCCTGCCCGCCTGGCCCCGCCCCCGCCCCGCGCGGGGCCGGCGGCGTCCGCGGTCGCCATGGGAACGGCGCGCGTCACCGCGCCCGGCGCCGCCGATTGGCGGGAACTGTTCGAGAAGGCGGCCGAGGGCGGAAGCGGAAGCCGCACGTGGAGCCGGTGAGTGGCTGCCGCAGTTTCTGGAAACTTCGCCTCATTGTCATATTTAAAGCGGCGGCGGCGCCGCTGGGTCCCCTCCCCGTCCGCCCGCCCGCGCACGCTACGGGGACCGGCGGCCGCAGCAGCACCGGGAGCGAGCTGGGCAGAGCGGGGGCCTCCCTCTGGCGCCGGGGCCATGGCCGTGGTGGGCTTTGATTTGGGCTTCCAGAGCTGCTACATCGCCGTGGCGCGGGCCGGCGGCATCGAGACCGTCGCCAACGAGTTCAGCGACCGGTGCACGCCGTGAGTGAGGGGCGCGGGGGGCGGGCGAGGGCCGGTCCATGCCCGGCGGAGCGCCCGCCGTGGAGGAAGGTGCTGGAAGTTTCGCGGTGGGGCGTGGGGGGGTTCCCGCTGTGTGGGGCCAGCGCGTTTCCCGGCACTCGCCGCCTCCGTACGGGCCCCCGAGGGCTGCCGGGGGGGCAGGTACAGGGTGGCGGGGCCGGGCGGCAGCCCACTGTGTGCCCCCCGATCCGCTGCGTGCCCCCGTGCTCCCCCTTCCCGCCCCGACCCGCTGTGTGCCCCTTACCCCACCCACTCTGTCCCCCTGTACCCCCTCGCCATCCTGCCCCTCAGGTCCCGACCCGCTCTGTGCCCCCCTCCCCCGTCCCGGCCCGCTCTGTTCCCCTGTGTACCACCCGCCACCCCCTTGCTTCCCGGTCCCGACCCTCTCTGTTCCCCTGTGTCCCGGTCCCGACCCGTTCTCTGCCCCCGTCCCCCCCGCCCCGGAGCCGGAGCGCGTCCCGCGGGCGCTGCCCGGGGATGGAGGGCTGTGCTCGGGTCGTGGTGCGGCGGTGGCGGCCCCGCGAGTCCCCGCGGGGGCAGCCCGGGTTAAGTGGGACACGGGGGGAACACACTCCCACTCACGCTGCGGTAGGATGGACTCTGCCAGCTGCTCCAGGGCAGCTCTCCTTTAGTCAGAGGTCAGGCAGAGAAAGCCTCTGGCTCAAAGCAGGAGTTAGCTGACAAGTTAGAAGCAGCCAGGCACAGACGGGGTAGGGTGTAGTCTGGCTATGAGCTCTGAATTGCGATCATCCTGTTTTACCGTTTGGATAAGCCATTGTGAAAAGTCCTGGATTCGAGCCAAGGCTTTAAGATGGATAAAAGTCTTTCTGTGGATTTTTTACTGCAAACTGAAAGAATGACACTTTGACGGAAAGACTTTGGTGTTTTATTTGCAGTAGTAGAAAATGAATTCGTGACAGTTCTTAGTCGTTACTGTTGTCAGGACCGAGTTAATTAGCCTGTTGTTCTTTCCAGGTCGGTAGTTTCATTTGGATCCAAAAACAGAGCTATTGGTGTTGCGGCTAAAAACCAGGTAGGTCGTTTCCTGCTGCAAACTGTTGAAGTACCAGTGGGTGTAAAGAGAGTTGGCTGGGTGTAGTTGAAGCTGAACAGCTTCAGTTTCTTGTTGAGCCTTTTATTTTAGAAATGCTGCACTATGCTGCCATGCTTTCTTCAGAGAAATGTGGGATGTTTTTGCTAGAATGCTACTGCTCTCTCTTTCATTAATGTAGTATTTTCCAGTTGAATGTGTCCCTTTTCTGACAAGTTAAGGTCATTAGGTTTCTTTTCCTAATGATTTTATATAGGATTTTCCTTGTACTTGAGGGAAAACATTTCAAATGCTGTGTATACTTTCTTAAAATTAGATGTAAGGGGAGAGGTTTGGCTTGGATTCTTAAAGCTATTTAGGGTACCTTACTACCTTTGGATTTGCTGTAAATTAAATACCTCTGGTTTTGAAGGTGCAAGTCCTTATTTTGGGGTTTTTTTTTTTATTGAGGTGCTCTGAAAGATTGAATGTTTTCTTCGTTAAAGTAGTATTTTCAGTTTGGAAGGAGAACTTAATTCTAACAAGTCTCAGAATATCGGAATGTAATGATTAAATAAATCCTTAGGTATTGCATGTTGTTACATAACTGCTGCCGGGAGATCAAGCATGCAGCCTCCGCTGGCCTGTGCATCTCTCTCATGTAGTAAAAGGACTGCAGTGGGTTTCCATGGAGAGAGCACTAAAGGAGACTTTATTCCACTGTAATAGCTCTCCTCTTAATTTTGAATAGCCGAGGCAATATGAATAGTTTACATGTTCACAAGCACATGCCCATTCAGTTACAGGTTAGCATTTGCAGCAATGAAATAAATACATATGTTTGTGTTTTTCCCTTAAACTGCGTTTTAGCATTGCTGAGTTGACTGCTGACATTGTTGCAAGTCAGAAACTAGTATGATTCATTAGTGTGCAAAAATGAGTTGTTACTCAAAATGGTAAATGATCTGAATCCCGTGTGCTCTCGAGCATGTTTCAGTATTGTTAGATTGTTCCAGTAAATGCTGGAAAGCATGAAGTAAGCTGAAAGTGAAGTAGATTCTCTTAGATTGCATTTACAGATGTGTATTTGCAGTGATGAACACCTGTGACTTTAGTTACTTTCAGACTGACCTGTGTGATGTGACTGTATTGAGTCTTTCATGCCTGGCTCTCCTAGGAGTTGAAGCTAAATATTTTTGCCAGGAGAAGAGAATGTGATAGTTAAAATGATAAACGATGACAGGTCATTTATTTCTCTAGTTGTAAGTGGTCCAGTTTGGCTAATGACCTGAGATGCGAATTGTGTTTCTTTTGTAAATGTGGAAGTTTCCTGACATGGACAACTGAGAGTTACTTTTTTCGTGTCCTAGGGTGTAGTATCTACTTAAATCAAGGAGTACTATGATCCTCTTCATTTAAAAAAAAAAAAAAAAAGCAAGCAAACAAAAAAAATCCCACAAAATAATTTAAAAAAAGGTTTTGACTGGTGACTTCTGCAATGTGATTGTGTGAGAGAGCTCGAAATACTCAAAGGTGCTCTCTTTAACATTTGAGAAATTGCTGCTGGAGCAAATTTTCGGAGAATTTCTGTTACCTTTAGGTAAGTGTGGTAGCACTGGAGATGAGAACAGTATGTTAGTTAACAGACCGTAATTCTCAGCTTTCTTAATTGTGACTAAGCAGGAAGATATTAAAACATGCTACAGACCTAATGGCATACAATTACTCTAAAAATATCTTAAGATTGTTCTCTTAGAAAAGGCTTTGAGGTTAATTCTAAATTAGGCTATAAAAGCTGCCAGAGTGTTTGCGCTTCTCTGCCCACTACATGGTAATAATTCCTGCTGCTACGTTCTTCAGCCATACAGCTGTGAAATACGTAACATTCAAGTACTCTGAAGTTGTGGCTATACAAATAAATGAAACCATGCTGGGAAACAATCTTGGACACAGGAGCCTAACTACTCGATCACATTAAAGTACTGAAATAGTTCCTGGCATGATTTTTGGCCTGCACTAACTTGTGCTCGTACTGTTAATTGCTGAGCACTTTTTGGTGATTAGAATAAACCAAGGATGATTCTCACTAGGGAGTCCAAGTGTGACATCTTTCCACAGACACAGCTGTCTGAAAGTTACTGTTTGTTAGTGGGAGTGTGGCCTCCTTTTTTGTCAGAGAGCTTTTCTGTAGGAGAACTGTCCTAGTTGTGTAGTTTTCTAATACAAGATGTAGCTCAAATTCTTCCGTTTCATGGTGGAAAATTTTATATGCAACAAGGAATTGATGCTTTTCTTTGAGGGTAGTGAATGTTATAAATCTTTCTTGGTATGCTTGGCGTTTGAGTTGCTATCATGCAGTCTGTTGGTGCTTGCCTAAATCTATCCTGTAGATAATAACACACTTTTATAATTTCTCTCTCGTAAAATAGGATTAATTCTACTCTGAGATACTTGGATTGTCTCTTAGGCTGCTCTAGTTGTCTGGTTTCTGTTGTGCTTTGCATTTCTGATAATGAAGGCTTCTCTACGTCACTCATTTGCACTGAGGAGCTTGCAGTGTAGTTTAGCACATACTTCAAGGTGATGCTGTTACCAAAGAAAGTTCCAAGTTGTCTATGCACTGTATTCTTCTTCGGTCTAGTGCAAGAATTTGAGTTGCTGCTAGGTGAATGTGAACAAGGAAATGATGTGATTTTGAAGTAGCTCAGGGAGGAAAAAGTAAGTCTTGAAATGTATGGGGACACTTAAACTTGACACTTAGTAACTAGGAGAGCATTTCTTTGTGCTTAATGTAATGGTGTTTAAAGTGGAGGTAGTGTGGCTTGGGTTGGAGGGCCAGCTTACAGAGAAACCAGCTTCACACGCAGTTGTGATCTTTAATCATTTCAATTTGGTCTAAGTTCTGTCACTCAGTTGAAAGGTGAGTGGCTCAGGTTGCTGGCACGATCAGCAGCAGAGTGCTCCAGTGCAGTGCACGGGGAGGTTTCCTGAACTGGGGGAATGTCACGGGGAGACAAGAGCTGTCAGAAGCCTGCAGCTCGAGTGGCAGTAGCTGATGGCTGGGTGGGGCAAGGAGCAACAACAGCAGTTTCCCCCAAATATAAAATAAGCCCTTAGGGAGCACTGGTGACCAGGGTGTGGCCCAGCAGTTTGCAGGAAGGGTGCTGAGGCAGTGCCAGCCCGACCAGGGAGCCATGGTATCCACCTGGCAGAAAGCCACGGCCCCGCTCAGCTCCACACCCGGCACGGCTGGCACAGCTGCCCGGACAGCTCTGGCGGGAACACGCTGCCAGTGCGGGGTGGCAGCTGTGAACACAGCTGTGGGAGTGTGCCCCGGTGGAGGAGTGCTTCCACTTAGCGACAGAGCTCTGAGGGCAGGTGAGTAGGTTGAGGACTATCAGGGAGTGAGAGAGAGAGAGAGAGAGATGATACAGTGGAATTGCACCCTGCGTTCCCTGGGATGCACCTGGGAGGCAGGCAGGACACATGATACAGAGTATTCCTTCCTCTTCTCTCCACCTGCTGGAACACAGTGACTTGAAGGGATAGGGAGCAATGGTGACAAGTTCGTGGCCAACACAGCAGGCACATCTCCTCTGTGACTACCCCACTTCCCCAAGTGTCCTGGCATAAGGGGTACAAGGCTCTGCAAGTAGAACTGAACAATAGTGAGGATGGTGGCTCATCTTGCATGGGGCTGTCAGCAAGGTTAAGTTGGCCTATGTCAAAACTGCTTCCATGAAGAAAAAAAGACAGGTCATTGCCATGGGCGACTGCCTTTGGGAGAAGGCTCAACCACTTCTTAGGAAAGTCTGCTGCCCCTCAGAGGTCCAAGTTCCTACCCTGGTATGGCCCTCAGATAATTATCCATTATTGGTTTCTCAGGCTGGCAATGATGAGGTTGCACCAGGTAGTCCAAGGGCAATCAGGAGAGATTTCAGGGCCTTGGAATGACTGCTTAATGGATCAGGAGCACAAATAGTACTATCGTGTGCTCTCTATCCTTCCAGTTGCAGGAAATGAGGGAGGAAACAGAAAGAGCCAGCAGACCAATACCTGCCTCTGAGCCTGCTGCCACTGGCAGAATTTGGGGACTTTGATCATGGGTCAGTTTACATGACAGCAGGACTGCTAGCAACAGGCAGGGTACACCTGTCTCAGTGGGGGAAAAAGGATCTTTGTGCGGGAGCTAGCAGGGGTCACTGAGAGCTTTAAACTAGTTTTGGAGGGGGGAAAGGGATACAATCAAGTTTGCTAGAGATAAGCCTGGGGGGTACCACAGCAGTGTTTGAGAGAGTGTTCCAGTGAGGTCCTTCACTCTGCTGCCTCGGTGGAGATGGGATGGAGATCCATGTGGCAGCAGTGACACAAAGGTTATTATTGATGTTAACCATGGGAGCTTCTGAGAATGGTTTCGTAGGAACTGGGGCTTCTCCCCACAAGAAAGTGGCAGGATGAATAGTCCAACTGAAGTGCATGTACATCAATGCCTGCAACACGGGCAATGAAGAGGAGGAGCTGGACACCATTGCACAGCAGTAAAACTGACACAGTTGCCATTGTGGAGACGTGGTGGGATGACTGGCACAACTGGGGTGTACTCCTAACTGGTTAAAGACTGGCTGGATAGCCAGGCCCAGAGAGTGATGGTGAATGTAGTTAAATCCAGGTGGCAGCCCGTTACCAGTGGTGTTCCCCAAGGCTCAGTATTGGGGGCCAGCCCTATTTGATATTTTAATCAATGACCTGGAGAAAGGGATTGATTGAGTGCACCTTCAGTCAGTTTGGAGGTGAGGCCAAGCTGAGCAGGAGCGCTGATCTGCTGGAGGGTAGGATGGCTCTACAGAAGGATTTGGACAGGCTGGATTGAAGGGTTGAGGCCCATTGTATGAGGTTCAACAAGTGCTGGGTCCTGCCCTTGAGTCGCAGCAACCTCACGTACAGGTTGGGGGCAGAGTGGCTGGGAAGCTTCCTGGTGGAAAAAGACCTGAGAGTGCTGTTCAACAGTGGCTGAACATGATCCAGCTGTGCCCAGGGGGCCAAGAAGGCCAGTGGCATCCTGGCCTGTGTCAGCAATAGTGTGGCCAGCAGGACCAGGGCAGGGATTGTCCCCCTGTACTCAGCACTGGTGAGGCCGCGCCTCAAATCCGGTGTTCAGTTCTGGGCCCCTCACTACAAGAAGGACACTGAGGTGCTGGAGCGTGTCCAGAGAAGGGCAACGGAGCTGGGGAAGGATCTGGACTGCATGTCCTATAAGGAGCAGCTGAAGGAGCTGGGATTTTTTAGCCTGGAGAAGTGGAAGCTCAGATGTGCCCTTATCACTATCTACACTACCTGAAAGGAGCACAAGTTTTACCAGGGGAGGTTTAGATTGGCTATTAGGAAAAAAATTTTTCACCAAAAGGTTTGTAAACATTTGAACAGGCTGCCCAGAGAAGTGGTGGAGTCACTGTCCTGGGAGGTATTTAAAAGGTGTGTGGATGTGGCTTATGGGAACATTGGTGGACTTGGCTGTGTTAGGTAAGTAGCTGGACTCGATCTGAAAGGTCTTTTCCAACTTAAACGATTCTATGATTCTAAATTAGTTGACTAAAGTAGTAGGCTCTGTTGATCATGTTATTGTTCACCCAGTTGTGTCAAGGTTTCGGAGATACTTTTATAATCCTTAATAAGTAGTGGTCTGTAAGTCTGTGTCTAACTTATTAATGAGCTGATAAAAAGTACCAGACAGTAATTACCAGTGTTAAAAGAAACAGCTGTGACAAGGGAGTGAGCAGTTGTCTGAAAATTTGACCTGTGCTTGGGGGCATACAGAACAGCACTGAACGTTGCAGGCTGATGAAGAGTGGTTTTCTAACTATCCTGTATTTCTTTACAGCAAATTACTCATGCCCACAACACTGTATCTAACTTCAAGAGGTTCCATGGCCGTGCATTTAATGATCCTTTTGTTCAGAAGGAAAAAGAAAAGTTGAGTTATGATTTAGTTCCCATGAAGAATGGTGGAGTTGGAGTAAAGGTAAATCTGCAGTGTATCTTTTTGGGTTGTATAGCTAAATCTGAAGTCTTACATTTCAGCACCTAGTCATGAAAATACGGGTTTCTTTTAACTACCCTAAAGGTGGGTTGTTTTAATCTTTCTGTTAAAGAAGAGCTCTTCTATGAATAGACAGCTTCATCTTTAAATAGTGCATGTTAACTATCAAATTAAGGTTCATTTACAAATAGTAAAAGGTTTCCCTGTTGGTAAATTGCATATCCAGCTCAAACACTCCAGCAGAAAAACTGCTAAGATAATTACAAGGTCGTATGGTTTTACTTCAGAGTATGACTCTCTGTCACTTTTGTGTGGAAAGCATTGCAGCAGGTGGCTACAAATGCTTTAGAAAGTAGTCAGAACTCTTCTTTAGAATAATTGCCATAAATGACTGGAAAGTGTGTCTTTAGTGGACTGCCTGGAGTAAGTTACTTGTGAAAAGGTGTTCAAAACCAGCTCCTACCACACTGCAGGTTTGGCTGTTGCTTACATTTCAAGGACTTCACTGCTACAATGTCAGCTTTTCCTAGAATAGGTACAGTTAATAACATTGTCCATTTACAGAAATAGATACAATTCTGATAATGAAGCCTTGCTGGCATAACAGTGTAGCTTCACTAATGAAGACCTTAGCTTGAACTGGTCTCTCAAAACTTCACTATAGATCAGTCCTAAGTAGTGAACAGATCACAGAATTACATACATTAGAAAAAATATTGACTGGAAAAGTAGCCAAGCTTTACAAAAGAGGAGATGATTTTTCTTTTGCTGTTTGTGACTTGTGAGGTTAACAAATAAATTCAGGCAGAAATTTTTAGTTTCCTTTAATCAGTGTGTGTAGGAGTGTTGTACTACATTAGAGTCTAGTGTTGGGAGTTCACTACTACTTGGTATTTTTTCTATTTTTCTTAGGCTGCTTGGAGAACAAATTAGTATTTATTTCTATTTAACTGTGGTTAAAAAGCTTTAATAATTGATTCAGTAATATTCCGTAAGACTGGGAGGTTCAGGGAACAATTTTTCTATTAAAACCAAGGTGCTTAATTTTCCCCCAAATCGTACTGAGTGAATAAAAAACAAGTGCTGCTTTCAAGCATCGGTTGTAACATGTTACTTCACTTCATCATTGTCGTGTATGCTATTGCACAGTAAAAATGGTGATTCAAGAACGATTTTTGGTAAGAGGGCAATAAATAAACTTTTTGCTGAGCTTTATCTAGAGCTTTTGGTTGTTTTATGTGCAGAGGTGAACTGCTGTTGCACAGTTCTTCCTTTCAGAGACTCCTCACATATTTGAGCAGAAGGATAAAAATGCCAAGGGAAAACAGACAGCAAGTAGGTCTGGACATTTTTTGCATTTGGCAGCAGTTTGAGAATTGATGGCTATTTTTACTTAATGGTGTGCCACATTTTAAACTTATGTCACTTTTGGCCCTTTCCTAGCCATTTCCTTCATCTATGGAGTTGATACAGTTCTTGATGTTTTAAGACCGTGAGAATGGAATTATTGCTTCTATAAACACTCAACTGGGAAATTAAATTGTAAAGTGAAGTTCTATAATGAAATAATGAAGCATGTCATAATTCATAGAGTATTAGCCAGCAGTGTATCAAAAAACATTAAACGTATGTCATTTTTCCTCCAGTTGAAGTAATGGAATTACTTTACTTATTCTATCCAGGTCATGTACATGGATGAGGAGCACATCTTCAGTGTGGAACAGATTTCAGCTATGCTATTGACTAAGTTGAAGGAGACTGCAGAGAGTAACCTGAAAAAACCAGTAACAGACTGTGTTATTTCTGTAAGTAATTGTAGTGCACAGGAACATTGTGTCTTTTAACTTCAGCTATCGAGGGCATTTTGTTTCTATTCATGCAGAGTGAAAAAGAACTCTGCTAAGCACTTACAAGAGGATTAATCCTAACTAGCTTTAGAGCTTTTGACTTAAAGAAATCCCAGGGATACTTCCATATTCCAGACCCTGACTACCTTCGTACTAATTGCTCATTAAAGTAAATACATATGTTTGGATTTAAAACAATTTGGTAACAACTTTGATAAACAATTTCCTTTGTTTGTCAAAATTTGCCCTCTGGCAGCTGAAAATTTTAGTTTGTCCTGTTTATGTTAATCCTTTCAGCAACTTTGTTTTGCTTTTTTCAATGTTATGACTGCACAGAAAATGACCTCGGATCAAGAGCAGTCATTCCATTGCAAAGCCCTGAGTATAAAATAACACCTGCCTCTCTGTTCTCAATGACTCTGAACAAGTCTGTCTCATGTTGCATCTAGGCATATTTAGCTCTTGTTATTATTAGAAATGTTGATTCTCCAGTTGATACCTGGAAAGCTAGTTCTTCATTTGTCCCTGGGGACATCAGAAGGCACTGTCCAACATCAATGCTAGACATCTGTAGAAAATTTTCAACAGCATATTCCTTCAGAATTTCTTAGCACTTCTTGCCCAAAGTAATTCCCACCAAAATAGATTCTCTTCATTTGTTATCCCTTATTTCTTTGCATCTCTCATATCTGCAGTATTGATGTACATTTTTAGTTTCCTCTTTACTTTTTTGGACAGGAGTATACCTGCTAGTTCTGATTAAGGTATTCCATGTCACTGTCTTCATAATATCCAGTTTCACATTTTGGGCCAGCACTTAATGTTATTAGCATTTGTATACAAATAACTCATTTATTTCTTGCTAGTGTGTGCTATTGTAAACTAGCTGATGCATGTTTAATTCCATCTCTGATTGAATAGAATATTTGAAGTGTCAATTCAGTATGGTAGTTGCATTTTAGAGGCTTGCAGTAAGCATCTTCCTCAAAGAGGAGGAATAGATACAATTTTTAAATTAATACCTTAAAATAAATAGTGTAATGTCTCATTTTCTGGAAATAACTTTGTATTCTCACCTGCTTTCTTCAGGTTCCATCATTTTTCACAGATGCCGAGAGGAGGTCCCTTCTAGATGCAGCTCAGATTGTTGGCCTAAATTGCCTTAGATTAATGAATGACATGACAGCAGGTAAGTAGGATAAAATAACAGTTCCTGGAAATGACAGGTGAGATAGAGGGTGCATTTAATTACACTAAGAAAAAGGGCTGACTTGAAAAGGCAAACGTGAGACATGAATATTTGAAAAACTTTCTGCTCTTTTCTTGGTTTAATGTCTTCTGTGTGAAGGGGTAGATGAGATCAAGCTCCAGTGATAATTATCTCCCTGAGAACTTATTTAGGAGTCACTGCATGTGCCTGGACTACTTGTTCATTCAGTGTACTGCCCAGATGCACAGCTGCAGGATTTAGGCACTCTTAAAGGAAGTTCCTTGATTAAACATCAACACCTCATAGCTTCCAAGGGTTTTTTTCAGTATAGTCAGGGTTTTAGACACACACATGGCTCTGCTGACCATTTCTACAACTCAGACAGAACCTTCCTGCCTGGGAGATACTTGTTGTAAATACAAAACTGGATTTGGGTTTTATTGTTAAGATGTTCTATGCCTTTGATTATTTTGCAAGGCAAAAAAAAAAAAAAACACAAAAAAAAACCAACTGAAAAACCCCAAACAAATGCTTAGAGAGCATGTACATGACTATGTTCTGCTTCTCAGAGCCTATAGCTTATATTAATGGAATAAAGCTTCCATGAAGGTAATATACCTTGCATAGGTGTGTGTCTGGATTTGTCTTGATGCTTTTGATCTTATAGCTTAATGTTCACAGAGCTGTGATGGTATGCCATTGGAAACCGTAGACTGTGTGGATAATATCTGACACTTCTTTTGCAGTGGCTCTGAATTATGGAATTTATAAACAAGACCTTCCAGCTCCTGAAGAGAAGCCACGGATAGTTGTATTTGTTGATATGGGGCATTCTGCATTTCAAGTGTCAGCCTGTGCATTCAACAAGAGTAAACTGAAGGTAGTAAGATTAAATGGGAATAAAAGGGTTTATAAGCGATTAGAATCCAATAGCCTGCCAATCTGCCTTGTTTTTTAAATTCTGAAATAATTTAATGCATAGAAAGTGGCAACAAGTCAAAAGTTGAAGGTTTTCATCAGTGTCTTTCGCTTCATTAGAATTGTTTCAAACAGGCTGTATATTTCTTGCAATACACAAATGTAAGATATATATAATACAAGTGCTGTAATTCAGTTTGTTTAATCTAAATGAATGCCGTATGGATCAAAATTTTGAGTACTTAGGATTGTCACTTAGTTACTTAGTCTTATTTCCTCCTTAAAAGTGAAGAGCAATTTTTGGCTGATGTGGTTGTGCATTGGAAGATAGGCTGACCTGTCCCCAATGTTTTATTGAAGCAAAGGCTTGCCGATATTGGAAGACTGCTATTCCCTTTGATTTTATTGAGTATAAGACTTAATAATTGTGTTCTTTCAAACCAGGTACTTGGCACAGCATTTGACCCTTTCCTCGGTGGGAGAAACTTCGATGGAAAGCTGGTAGATTACTTTTGTGCAGAAATAAAATCAAAGTACAAACTAGATCCAAAAACCAAAGTTCGGGCTCTTCTTCGTCTGTATCAGGAATGTGAGAAACTGAAGAAACTAATGAGTTCAAATAGCACAGACATTCCCCTAAATATTGAGTGTTTCATGAATGATACTGATGTATCTGGAAAAATGAACAGGTGAGTTCTGTAGTAGACAGGCATTTGCTTTGGTGGCCGTATTTTTTTAAACAAGTGTTTCTTTCTGTGTATGAAAGAAACTTAATGTGCTAAGATTAAGTGTAAGTGCTGAATAGCTGTGGCATTTTTGTAATGCTAGAATAGCTAAGGCTGTGAAATGTAATGTTCAGCTACTTGAGTAATGTTTCAGTGCAATAAAGCATGCATAAGAAGCTTGGATTCTTTTTGTAGAATGATATGTTCTTAAAACCATGGATTGATGCATGCAAACCATATGTTGGCTGCATATTTAGGCCTTCTGCATATTTTAGGTAACCTAAAGCCCCTACTGCTCTTAAGATAGCAACAATTGAAGCTTTGTTTCTTTTTTTCTGTTCTTAGTGTACTGTGGGTATTGGTAGGGAAATGGGGGGCAGAAACAGTGCTTATGGGAGATGATGTGATTATGGCCCAAGTGTAAATGAAGTCTGTCTGTCTCTTGCACATGTTCACAGGCATGGCTTCATTTGTTAGTTCTGTAGCTACTGCTAAGAGTGGTGGGTTCTTTCTCTTCCAGTATTTAGGCAATAGCTTTTCGTTATAAAGGAAGTGTCAGTGTTTTCTGATTTCTTATCTGTGACCTCTGCTGAGAGGCAAATATATAGCAGCTGCCCAAACAAAACCTGTATCTTATTTAACTACATTGATAGTGGCCTAGGAAAATCTGTAAGCAGCTGCTTGTGTACTGCCTTGTCTAAGGTTGCCACTTTGGCCTACTCACAGGAGTTTAGCTTTAAGTCTCTCTGCAGTGTAGTTAACAAACCTGGTCAGCATTGGTTTGGAAACAAATACCAGGCATGGTTCTTGTGCGACAGGCATTCTTTAGTTAATTCCATTTTTTTTCTTAGGTCACAATTTGAAGAATTGTGTGCTGACCTGCTGCAAAGGATAGAGATACCTCTGCTTTCATTAATGGAACAAACACAACTGAAAGTGGAAGATGTAAATGCTGTAGAGATTGTGGGAGGAGCAACCCGTATTCCTGCTGTCAAAGAGAGGATTGCTAAATTCTTTGGCAAAGATGTCAGTACAACACTGAATGCAGATGAAGCCATAGCTAGGGGCTGTGCTCTGCAGGTATAGTACTAGCAACACTTGATGAAATTAAAAGATGTATTTTGTGGTAGCACTTCTGTGAAGAATTAGTCAAGCAGTTATGAAAAATTGTAGAAGTGGTCCATTTTAAAGTACTCAAGGGAACATACATGTTCACTAGGTCTTCTTATGGGACTGTGCTGTTCAAAAAAGTCCAAAGCACTCCTCTCTGGTGCAGTATGCTGTTGCAGTACTTTATTCATGATGCTGGGTGTATTCTGTAAGCAGTCCACTCTCTTCCTCAGAAGAACGTGATCTAGGGTTCTTTAATGCCAAAAATTTAAGTTGTTGTCAAGATGAAAGATTTTTACTCAGCAAGGTATGAGGAGTATCTGTGGAGAGCCCAAACTACTGCAAGTTTTAATTTTCTGGTATCCAACTTGCCATTAATGTGAAACAGGCTTTATTCTGTCTCCCTCCCATTTTTACTGTTTCTAACTAGTGAACTATATTTTACAAGCAAACCTCTCATTCTGTGTTATTCCTTTTCTCCTTTAACTTCTTGTCTTATTTCACCCTCTTTTCTTTGGCTTGTTTCTTTACTCCATCTCACTAACAGCTTCCCATCGCCAGCAGTCAGTTGTGTTCAGGGAAAGAAGCAGGACCCTTTAGATAAACACCACTTCTTTTAGGACTAAGCAGTGCAGCATTTCCATTCTTTACAGTCCTGGTACTTGCTACAAAAGGCCTGCTAACACAGCAAATAAACACTTGTGTATGAGATTTCTGTTCTCTTATGATACTGCATTGAAATTGAGCATTGAAATAGTTCTGCTTAATAAAGTCAACACAGTTCTCTCTTGTTCAAGGATTTTTTGCTGTCTTGGCTAGTGGAGTAGATGAGTGAACCGACTTTAATGCAAGTTTTTTGTTGGTTTTTTTTTGTTGGTTTTTTTTGTTGTTTTTTTTTTTAGTGTGCCATTCTTTCTCCAGCTTTTAAAGTGAGAGAATTCTCTGTGACAGATGCTACACCTTTTCCAATATCTTTGCTGTGGAACACAGAAGCAGAGGACACTGAAGGGTAGGTAGCTCAGACTACAGTTCTATGAAGCTTTTGACCTTCATAATTCAGGGGTAATGTTCTTGCTTGCATTTAAATCGGGATCTTGGCGTTCTGATGTAGAAAACTCATAGGCCATGTACCAGAGATAGTTGACAGGGGAGATTGTAAAGACAGATGTTGAAATTTTAGCTGTAATTCCTCATATGTAAAAATATAAAGATTAAAAAAAAAGTAACTAAATGAGCTACCAGCTAGTATCTTGTCTTGCATTGCCTTTATCTGTTTGTCAGGATTAGGAATATAAAATTAACTAGATCGATGGCTGGGTACTGATTCTGCGTTGCTTTCTGGCTTTTCTTTTTTTTTTTTTTATTCAAGGTATTCCCAATACCTGTCTTGAGATTCTGGATTTAGTATTAATGTTATGTACTGTGTAAATATTGTGAGCCTATACGGGTGCTATTTATCTGACTGAAGCAAGAATTTAACACCTAGCAAAAATTTAACATTTGTAAGGGTAATTTCTTGTAGTTTCAGTCTCTTTTGACTGACATCTGTTACTAACTGTGCCATGCCTGTGGGAAATGCAATTGCTGTCTAAGATGTAAGGAGTTCCAAGTTCAACTTGTGGAAAAATCATAGTTCTAGAGGGACCTGTTCCTGTTCATGTTTTTTCATGTTCTTTGTAGCTCAGCCTTTTTTTCTTCTTGTCTGTTTTCCATGGAGGTGCAGGGCCTAGTTGTTCTGTCACTTGGGAAAGCAGCCTGTGGGTTCACGTTCTAGGTAAAGTTCTGACTTTCTCACATCTAGGTTATTGGATGGGATCTTCCACAGTTAGAAGACAAAACCTAGTTGGAAATTAGAATCAGGCTGGCATAATAGCGGACATGCCTTAGAACACGGAGTAAAGCTGGTTGTCTTCCTGTCATATCGAGGAATGAATAATAATCTGGTGTCAGGGTTCTCAACTGAGCCATGGAACATAAATGAGCAAGGAATTAACAGGGCTATAATTATCCCTTTGAGACTGAGGAAGGGTGCAAATTATGATTCAAAATACACAAGGACAATTTCTCATTACACTAGAGAACAGTAAATCCTTTTCCCTTGCCATACAGTAGTGAAGTATCTTTATTGGAATTGTTCAGAAGGGTAAATGTGTCAAAACATGATGTTTCTGTGAAGAGTTCCAACCCTATATCAAAGCCTTCCAGCTCAAATACACTGCTAAAAGTGGTATTTTTCCCTTAATTACAGAGTTCATGAGGTCTTCAGCAGAAATCATGCGGCACCTTTCTCTAAGGTACTTACATTCTACAGGAAAGGCCCATTTGAGCTAGAAGCTTTTTATTCTGATCCTAATGGAGTCCCATATCCTGAGTCAAAAATTGGTAAGTAATTCTCCTGGAAATGGTGTTGTCTCCAATAGAATGATTTGAGCTCAAACAGTAACTGTATTGTGGTACACTATCGTTATGATGTATATATTCAAGTTTTTGTGTCTGAAGGACTCAGAATTTTCCCATTCCAGAGGTAATTGAATTGGTGTTTTTTATTTTTCTTGCTTATAAAGTTGCTTTGGCTAAATGAGGAAATGAGGGGAAATGAATGCCTACAACTAAAATGTGATTATCACTACAAAAGATAACTTTGTAACTTTTTTTATCTTTTCTGCTTATCACTAAAGCAAGCTAGGAATAATTGAAACATATCTCCTCATATAAAAAAAAGCATGTCTTGAATAACTAGTTATTGTTTTTACCTGTACCTTCTGGGACTGACATAATGCTGAATAACTTTTAATCAAGGCAGCCTGAAGTAGTGGCAGCTACAAGACTACAGTATTGATTTGTCTATGTAACATTTCTAAGCAGCTCTTTCATACTTCTTGACAAATTGCAGCACTTGACATTGTTGATACTTACAAAGAGCTTACAACATGGTTAGTTAGAAAAAGATTGTGGTGGTAAAGACAGGCCAATTAAATAATCATTCTTGAGTTCTGGACATGCAATTAAATGTTGTGTGTTTGCATTCCATATATTTTGAAAAACCAGCACAATGGAGAGGGACTTATTACAAGTGCAAGTAGTGGCAGTACAAGGGGGAATAGCTTTAAAAACTGCAAGAGAACAGGTTTAGATTAGATGTTAGGAACAAATTCTTTACTGTGAGGGTGGTGAGGCACTGGAACAGGTTTCACAAAGAAGTTGTGGGTGCCACATCCTTGGAGGTATTCAAGGCCAGGTTGGATGGGGCCCTGAGCAACCTGGTCTAATGCAAGGTGTTGCTGCCCACAGCAGGGGGTTTGGAACTAAATCTTCTAAGTTGCTTCCAACCCAGGCCATTCTATGATTCAATGACAGTATTTTGTAGTTACAGAAACATCAGACTTCCTTTTGTGGTTAGCTCTTACCATAAAGACTGATGGTGGGGTTTGTGAGTGTTCAATTTATGTCTTTAACAAACAAGAAGCTGTTTAACTGTTTAACTTAATAGTTCTGAAAACTGGTAAGAACAAAACTGAAAATCAGACTTGTTTCAACTCAGTTGCCAATTAATTCTTTGCTCAGAACAGAATTATTGGTATGACTGATGGGTGAATTAATAGGTCTAATGAGACTGGCAAAAGGGAGAACAGGTCACACAACTCCGGTATTATGGGATTTACAAGACAAAAGATTACATTCCTTAGCCTGTAAAATAGGCAGGTAAAAGCTTGTACACTTGTGGTTTAGATCTGTTGCTGAGGGAATGGTGTGTGCAAATGTGTATATTTGGCCTGTGAAATTGGGGAACTTGTACTTTGCAGCTAAGTGAGCATTGTAGTCTCCAGGTCACTCTTTTGGTAATCCATGCATAAGGAAAAAAGTCTGCTGTTAATGTCAAAGACATCTGATTCTTCATTTACTGTTGAAGTAATTGTCTATTAGTTCCACAATGCTTGTTTCAAGTATTACAGTAGTTACAGAACACTTAGATTCTGCCCTAGAATAAAAGGTAATGGCAGACTTGCATGGATGTTATAAGCTGTAAGGAAAGCTTCTAGAAATACTGTTTCTATGTTGGGCAGTAACTTGTTTTAGAAAGGCACCACTTAACATTGGCATTAGACTAAGCCTTTCAGCCCACTAGTAACACAGATAGCACCAGTTTTGTATTTACTCTGTATTAGTGGTGTCAGGAGAACCTACTATTTGATTTATAAGATGAAGTTGGCTGAAAAGCAATGTACTTTGGTTTTGTTGGGGTTTTTTTTCTGGTAGTACTGATTTAATTTGGGGAACCATGAGATTAGCACAGAGGCTTCATCAAATATTTAGAAAACAATTTGTCTATGAAAAAGGGAGATGTTTTCCTGGCTCTGTAATATTACCTACTTAATTCCACTGTGTGAGTTTTGATTCTTTTGTTTCCAGGTAGGTATGTTATCCAGAATGTGGCAGCCCAGAAAGATGGAGAGAAGTCTAAAGTCAAAGTGAAAGTCCGTGTCAATACTCATGGCATTTTCAGTGTGTCCACTGCATCTATGGTAGAACCAGTTAAAAGTGAAGAGTGTGAGGATGTCAGTGTTGAGACTGAAGTGGAATCTCAGGACCAGAGGCCTATTGAAAACTTAAGTGATGTAAGTTGACTTTTCTTGTGTGTGAATGTTCTTACTGATGAAATGTGTTCTGCTGTTACGTACTCTGGAAGAAAAATACTTTGTCCTAGGGAAGCAAAAGGAGATTAATTTTAAGATGTGTGTAGCTGTCAGGAAATGTCTTTACAAGAACAGGAGACAATTTGTGCTATCTTGAAAGTGTGGGGATTTCAAAATCAGTTATTGTGCAAAGTGCCAAATAGCAGCAGGTGGGTTGTTTGAGGGTGGGATTGCTTACAGCTGCCATAGTTATCCAACTGTTCCAAACAGGAAAACTTGATTTGGATTGTTAATCATCTGTGTGCTTTGTGTTGAAAGGATTTGTATGTAATCCTTTGTATTAGTAAAGTTTTTTGAAACTTTTTGTGAAAGGGAAAGCTGAATTGTTTTCTACAACATTGAAGGAGAGGGGAACACTGGGGAATAATGCACATTGTTATAGTCTACTTGATGTTTTAATAGTTTTCTGAGGGGGAAAAGGCTTAAAAGTTATGACTCAATAAATTAAAAGCCCCTTTTTGTAAGAGGAAGTGGTAATGTGCACACACGCACACAAGTATTGTGCAGCAGGCCTGGCACTGGTAACATTTTCATGGAGTCCTTCTGAACTTGCACCCAGTCTGTATCTCCATAGCTGAGGCGTGTGTGTTTCTGCGTGTGCACAGAATGCTTTGTAGGGCACTTTGTACCGTACGTGCGTCAGAAGTGAAGTGCCCTATTCCTAAATGCAAGTGCACATGCCTTCTACATCCTTTGTGCCTGGGCTTTCATTTCAGAAAAATATCCAGCAAGAGAACAGTGAGGCTGGAACACAGTCCCAGGTACAAACTGATGGTCAGCAAACGTCACAGTCTCCCCCTTCATCAGAACCTCCCTCTGAAGAAAACAAAATCCCAGATGTCAAGAAAGTGAGTGACCCTTTAACTCTGTTGAAAATGTTATGCTATATAATGGTGGCTTTTAAAATGGTGACATATTTCAGGAAAAGTAAGGAACTTGGTGGTGGAACCTTTTTCATTTTCACATCTTTACTATTGTGAAAAATATTGTCTAAATCTTGTGATGGTTTTTGTACAGAGTTTGCAAAAGGATTCCTGCAAGGAGTCTTTCTCTACCACTTCCCTGACTTCTTGCAGTGTTGTACAACTAGTTTATTTGGGTTGCAGGCATTTCAATTTAAACGCCAGTTAGAGGCCAAGCTTATTAGGCGTGCTGAGGAAAGTTGGGACCAGGAATTCATAAACCTAAGAGGAAATAATTGATGTGAAACATTTGCCTGCATGTTATTGCTAGTGGTTTGGTTCTTTCATCTGTATGAGATGAAAAGTACTTTGGGTTAAAATCTTAAACACCGTCAGCATCATTAGTGAACTGCTGCATTACAGATGGACACTTCTGGAAAATCTGCGAACACACCATGTATCTGTGAAATGCCCTTGCTGTAGCTCAGTGCTTACTGTCTGGGAAACAGACTGTAAGGAGACTAGGTTAGAAGGTGGAATCCCCAAAAGGAAAGTGCCTCATGAGCATATTTTGAAGATTCTAAAAGAACATGGAAAAACCTTTGTGTGTTCTTTCTCTGAATGTAGCTTTCATCATAGTGATACTTCATCAGAAAGAAGTCAGGAAAATTATCTTATTTTTCTTCTTTCTAACTCAGACAAATGAGAAGAAAGGTGATCAGCCCCCAGAAGCTAAAAAACCCAAGATAAAAGTGAAGAATGTGGAACTACCCATTGAAGCTAACTTGGTTTGGCAGTTAGGAAAAGATCTCCTCAATATGTATATTGAAACAGAGGTGAGTTAGTGTGGTTTAGACTGCTTTCTTGTGTGCAGTTATTAACCATTCACCTGCTTTTCAAGGCAACCTCTGTTCTTACACTGTCACCCTGGAGTGTGGGCTCAATTAACAGCTAATATACTGTCAGCCTTCTAACACGTAATTGACAAATGCTTATCAGAAAGATTGACGTGTCCTTTATGGCAATTAGTATCAGAGCACTGATCTGTGGAATGACATCACAGATTCACTGTTGTAATCCAGAGAAGTGCAACCCATTTCTTCAGATGAGTCTACTGAGAATTTCAGCAGTTAGGTGAGCCAAGGCTGCTGGGAGATTTTACAGGGGCTGTGCTTTGCAGAATGCTGTTTGAACATCAGTATTTTTTAATTAAAATGTTTTCTGTGGTATACAGGGAAAGATGATTATGCAAGATAAACTGGAGAAAGAAAGAAATGATGCAAAGAATGCAGTGGAGGAATACGTGTATGAGTTCAGGGATAAGTTGTCTGGACCATATGAAAAGTTTGTTTGTGAAAAGGTAGGTTATGGTTTCAGGAACTTCTGTGAAAATACTGACACCAAATATCTGTGTTGTATACCTTGGTCAAATGTTCTCAAAGCCACCCTGGACATAGCTGCAAAACTAGAACTTCATTTGAAGGATGGCAGCCACTAACCCAGAATTAGGTTTAGGCTTATCAGATACATGTCCCTGAAAATACATTCTGTCACAAATGGAGTAAAGTTTTGTTTCCAATTAAAGCTGGTGACTGGAAGGGCAAGCTGTATTGCTTTATGCATAATCAAAACCATGGGTTTGAGCTGCACCCCAAGCATTGGCCTAATCAAGGACAAAAGGCTGTAAGTGCTACCTGTGTTGCGGATGTGTGTTTCTCAGTCCAGAAGCTGGCATGGTTTAAGTAACTTAATTAGGCAAAAGCTGCAGTAGAAATTAAATTTTTATATAGGAGGCTAAGGATTAATATGTATATTTACCACTGTCCTGTTACTTCAAGACAAACCTAGTTGATTGGTGTGTATTTTGATGTTTGATGTGTTGAATTATATTGACACACAGGATCTGCAGGGATTCTCTGCCCTCCTAGCAGAGACAGAAGGCTGGCTGTATGAAGAGGGTGAGGATGAAGCAAAGCAGGTGTATGTAGAAAAATTAGAGGATTTAAAGGTAGGTCTGTTAATATGCCCAAAAAGCAAAATTTCCAAACCACTCTGCTAAACAACATTAATGAATGTTAATGAATCACATAAACACGTAGAAATTGCTTTTTCTAGAAATTAGGTACTCCAATTGAAATGCGCTATCAAGAAGCAGAGGAACGACCAAGGCTGTTACAAGAATTGGGACACAGGCTCCAGTACTATGCTACAATAGCTGGGGAATTCAGGAATAAAGTAAGTGGCCTTTTTTTTTAACCACAGTGTTTCAGTGAGCTCATTGGCTGGAGGGGCTTCAAATTCACTTTCAGATGAGCTGCAATCTACTGCTATATAGGTCACAAATTTAACACCACAAATGTTTCCCAGAACTCAAAAAATCTCACACAGTGTGTCATATCTTCAGTTGCTTGATACTTTTGGATGTTTTCAGGCTAAAGAGGACATTCTTATAAAGAGTTTAGGCTCGTGGTCTTAATCTTGACCTTTTTAAAACTGATCTGACTGTTTTTTAGAAATGTGCTCCTCTTCCAGTTCTTTCAGGGACAAGAATTATTGTATGGTGAGAAGCATTAGTGTAAAACCCACTTGCAGATAAAGTAAAAACACAGTTTTATTATGTGTGTGTTGGGGGTTTGTTTTTTCTGGGGTGTTTTTTTTGTGTTTTGGTGGTTTGGTTTGGTTTGGTTTTTTTAATTGGTATTTGTAGATTACTTTCTTGGTAAGCATTCCTGTCTGAAAATTTGCTCCTTGGGTTTCAACTTAAAGAATTTTAATAGGACAGCTCACAACACTCAAACTAATCCAGTCTGAGACTTGAGTCAGAAACAATTATGTCCTCACAGCTATAGATTACAAAACTATTAAGTGAAGTCATTAGTGGTGTTATACTTGAAATAACTAGCATCATTAAAAATAGTATATTTAAAACTTGGTTGTATTTAAGTATTCTAAATATGGATTCATCAGTTGTGTTGCTGGGCAGGTCCTTCTCCTGATATTGGTTAATTGTGTAACTGTGGCATTGTAGGGAATGCTAAGGTTGAAAACTCTGATCCTTTCTCTGTACATCAGAATCTCACTGTTCAAACTACCTTGGGCCCAGGTAGCCCCTCCAGAATGGGAGGGAATATTTATCAGCCTTGTTAAGAATATTAAATTTTAATGCATGACCTTTTTGTGAAGCTTCTATGCCCTCTGTGAACCAGATTTCTTAGTTTATTTTAGCAAAGGAAGCTTTATATTGACATCTGTATTTCCTGTTGTCTCTTGCTGTAATGGATCTCCCTTGTGGCTAACTTCTATTTAGTTTGACCATTGGAAAAGATTTACAAGTTATAAATAATTGAGATAGTCTTGCTGGCATGACTTGCTGACATTATTAGCACTTGATATTATTAACTAATACAAAATGCTTGTGTTTGGACAGGATGAGAAATACATCCATATCGATGAGATGGAAATGATGAAAGTAGAGAAGTGTGTTAGTGAAGTGGTAGAGTGGATGAATAACGCTGTGAGTGCACAGGCTAAGAAGAGCTTAGATCAGGATCCAGCTGTGCATTCAAGTGAAATTAAGGCAAAGCTACAGGTAAGTACCATAAGAAACTATCTTTAGAGGTTGGTGCTAAAAGTAGACTGGTAGCTGTGCCTTTTGTCTCCCCCAGTTTCATCTTGCTGCTCTAGTGTTCTTGAAAGGTAGAAAGTATGGAGAGAAGGAGATTCAGTAGAAAGCAGAGGAGCTCTAGTATACAGTATACAGTTCTGTGGCGCTCATTGGTATTTTTTCTTTCAGTCATCTTAAAAACTCAGGCTGTTTTTCAGTGTTTTACTGAGAGACAAAACAGTATTGAAAAAACCAATGTGAAATCCAAAATACTTAGTTGAACTTTGCCCACAGAACATCAGAAAGTATACCAATTAATTTATTTCAGGGTACAGTAGGTCCTTGTCAGTTTGGACTCAGGGGAACAAATGCAGAAGCCAATTTCAAGCAGTCTTCGGACACGAGACTTTCTGCACTAGTGAAGCTGGCAATGCTTTAACATATGTTCTGCCCACATCTTTTCCATTTCTTTTAGGAGTTAAACAATGTCTGTGAGCCTGTTGTGACACAACCAAAACCAAAAGTTGACTCTCCTAAGGAGGAAAACCCATTAAGTGAACAGAGTGATTATAAAACTGAAGACATGGGAGAAGACGACAAAAATTCTGAAATGCCTCAGCAAAATGGCGAATGTCATCCAAGTGATCAAAACACCATTAACATGGACCTGGACTAAGCCACTGCACTTGCAGCAAATTATTTCATCCCATGACAGAAGATGTTTTGGCTGTCACATGTGATGGGGGTGGGAATGCATTGTTTTGGAAGCTATTTATATTTTTTTTCTTAAGACTTGTCTGGGATATGTTATGTTGTGGGAGGAAGAGTAGTAATAGTGTTGGTCATGACTATCCTAAAAGGAAAATTGCCTTGGTAACTTTCAGATTCCTGTGGAATTGTGAGTTCATACTAAGCTTCTGTGCAGTATTTAACCATTTGCATCACTGAAGATGAAAAGAAGCCCTTGCTTTGAAATGTACTGCTCCTTCAAAAGGTTGTAATCGAAACACTCGTAGGCATTTGTAGATGCCAAGGTAGTTTTCTTTTGTCTGGACATCTAATTGGGTATGTCAGAAAAAGCCAGTGTCTGTCCCCTTCATAAGGACTTTCCAGAAGAAATCCTTCTGTCCTAAGGTTTTTGATTGTTGCAGTCCAAAGTACTTATCAGGTAATGAGATGGTGAAATGTGTTAGTAGCATGCAGAAACGCTTACGTTTCATCTCTTGCTAAACAATACATTTTTCATGTGGGGTACTTAAAATGAAGGAAATGCTAATTCTGTTAGTGTTATTGTGAAGCTTTTTAATGAGCTTTGAAATAAAGTTCATTTTACTGGTATCTGCTGACCTCTTGAGTTCAACTGTTTTCAGTACTTCTGCTCTAAGTGTTGCCCTCCTCACAGTTTGGCAGGCCATTGCTTTGTGTTCCTGTACAGGAGAGTCATAAACACGCTTAAAACTCTCACACTTTGCACAGAAACAGTTGTGCAGTGAGATGAATGTAACTCAGCCCCTTACTGAGTTACACCTCTTTCTTTTCTTTGGCCTGAGGGTTGTACACACCTGAAAAAACCTGGAAACTTCACAGATGTTAGGGCATAGGACAGTGATTGTAACACAGAACCCTGTATCTTAGAAATGGTAATCCATGGTTCAGAGTAAGATGTTAAAACCTGGTTGAATACTTAGGCCAGGCTCTGCTTTTTGTTATAGACTAAACTGAAATAATGAGATTTTCAGCCCGTTTGAGTGGCTCTGGTTAGACCTTGGTAAAGGTTTTTAAAACTAAGAATTCCTCTCAAGTAAATCTCTATAGTCTATTGGATAAGATTTTTTTACATACTTGGTGCAGGGGACGATGCTCCGTGTTAAACATCAAAATACACTAGGAAATACTAGGCAGCTGAAATGCTGTGGGAAGAATTTTTCTTGGAAGCATATTCTCAAGGGTGTTAACTCTGCTGATGCATGGAGGCACAGATCCCATATATAAGCATATGGCACTAGATGCTTAAAGATCAGTGTCACTAAATGCAAAAGTGTTTTGGTTTGGTTTTTTTTAATAAGGGTTTATTGTGGCTACAGCAGTATTTTTTCTGGAACAACAAAACCTAAAGGAGGAAAGAGAAATTCATGCCACTGGAGGTACTGAAGAGGCAGTACAGACAAGAGGACTGGTGCTTTCTAGGGCTGGCTAATCCTATCCAAGGCAAGTCTTTTTCTTCTAGTTGGTGTGTTTAGCATCACCCTTCTGTGGGTCTTCTCACAGCCAGGAGCAGGAGCTCCACTGCAGTTGTGTGCAGCTTCCCACAGTAGTGCCCAATTTTCTGCATTGACTATATTGACTGTATATAACCCATTTGATAACTGGGTTATCAAAATACAGATTGCTGTTACTGGCTGCTTTGAGCTGCCTGTTCTTCACTGCTGCTGATCCGTTAGACAATGGTGTACAGTTAGCAACAATTGGAATATTTTGATTATTCCCTTTCCTTTTCCTAGAGCTAAGGAATAGGAAGTCATACCAAACTTCAAAACTATGTTTGAGGTGTAGAGGAGTGTTGGTACCACTAGAGTGGTTTCATCAAGGGTTAAGTTTTGTTAACAGGCTACTGCTTGCTTATATTATTGCTGAAATGGAAATGATGGTTCTAGCACCATAAAAGATATGGACTTCTATTGCAAAATCAGTAAGATGCCATAGCAGAAAGCTTATCCTAATCAGAGGAAGGTTTTGTAGAGACATTTGAAGTAGAAGTCAGAATTAGTCCTGAATCTACAAAAAGAAGTTTTTCTCGTCCTAATGGGTTCCCATGTGTTCAGTTACCTCTCTAGAAGGTACTGCTCCAATTTTCCTCTAATGAATCTTCATAAAAAGTCTGCAGTGAGAACAGATGAATCTGGGGTGGATTTTTTTCAGATTTCTGCAATGTTAACTATTTCATACCAGCTAATGGTGGGGCAAGTGATTAATCTCTTACGATTAAGTGGCTTGTTTAAATCTTTACAGTGCTTGGGCTTTACCCTGAGGGAAGGGAGAAGGAAAACAAGAACAGATCAGTGATACAACTTTTCCTTCTTTCCCTTTGCCCCAGCTTAATGACTTTGCTTTCTAATATACCTTTTACCAGACACATGTGGAAATCCTGTGTACCAGTTTCACTTTGATCTCAGCATCAGTCACAGGGAGGTGAGGAGGTTCAGGATGGCAGTTCCCTTCATGCTGCAACATAGCAGAAGAACATGCAGCACCACAGAGGTTACTGGGCAGTTTAATCTCACTGGCACAAGGGTGTAATGGCCTTAATGTTTTACTGACATTGCACAAATAACATAAAAAATAAAATACTGCACAAAGATTTGACTCTCCTTTTGGAAGGAGAGAAAAAGATAACTTGATTCCTCTAAAGAAAGCTTTTGCAATTCTTTTCATAAAGGATTTTTGATGCTGTGTGTTGTTACGTTCACATATAATGTGTTTATCAAAGTTCCCAGTTTTGTCCAAGTCTTTACAACTGTTTTGCTATAGTGGCATTACTAATAGGGAGAATTTACATCAGTATTCAGTGTGGTTTTATTTTTGAGGCATGGCTCTTCTCAAGCTGTGTCCTGAGATTCTTGGGACTCCTTTGACATATCATAGAAAAATGTCTTATAAATACAAACATTTATTTCTTATTCAGAAAATGTGTGAAGTATACAAGAAACTCAGATGCCCCACTAAAAATGTTTAAGGTGATGTGAGTGGAAAACACTCAAAATGGACTTAATCAGATTGCCTTATTGGGTCATTATTAACCTTAGTTACATATATAAGCATTCCTTAACTGCCTTTGTCTTCCCAACATAACAGACTTGTGAGTTAACTCTGTCTTTAAAATAAAGTTTATAAACTCACAACACATATCAGGTTGTCTAAAATTCAATCTTGGTCCAATTCTGAGTCTTAGATGACTAAAATTTATGTAAAATACATGAGACTTGTCATAACTTGTGTTTTCCTTTGCCGTTGTTTTTTTTCTGAAAGCTTTAGTGGAATGAAGAATTGTAAGATAATGCACAGAAACTATTTTTAAAACTGAAATTTTAAAATATTTTAAGCCAAGAAAAGCTTAGAACCACAAAAAGATAAGGACAAAATAAATAATGAAAAAGGGTAAAATCCTAAAATTTATCTATTGTATAACCTGTTTCACACAGGTTTGATGTAGCATGTTTTGATAGACTAACACTACACACACTGGCTACTGATGAAGTCCAAATGATACATTTTAATGCTTGGTCAGGTACCTTGCCCCTCAGTGAAATATTCCTTTTATTACTTACTGCTCCCATTTTGTAATAGGTTTTACTTTCCTCAGGGGTGTGTGTGTTGCAAATGATGGAGCCCAAATAAGATAATTTCTCTGGAATACCAAACATACTTGCATCATTCATAATGAAGTTCTCATTTATCATGTTGGCTCTTTATTCCTTTGAATTAGGAGTGCTGGTTAACTCTGCAGATGAAGTCACTGGACCTTGATCAGTTCCCCCAAACTGGTATTGATTTCAGTAAATGTTAATTTGGAGAGCTTTCAGCTGACTTTCAAAAGTGGAGAAGGAGACAAAACTGAATAGAGCAAAACAGAACTTCAGCAAAAAATTTCCATGTTTTGTTATTGTTGAAAAGGCATAGCAGGCATAATAAAACCTCTTAACACCTGCATTTTTAGATTTTGTAGTGTCTTACAAAGTAGCCTATAGTTCTTCTAGCTGAAGAAAGTAAAAATTTTTGACCAGGTTTTTCCTCCTCAGAATGTAAAAAAATAGAAAAAGCCCAAAGGCACCCCCTGGAGAATGAAACCTCATCCTGTCACCTGTAGCCCCTAGTGATTTAAAAATACAGGTGAAGACAAGCAGAAGAGGCAAAAGGAAAGTATAGGTCTAAACACTAAGTGTGGTCCATAAATCTAAGCTGTATGGGCTCACCCACCCATGGCTCCAGCAGGAGGGTGGTTAGGAAAGGCCACGCTGGCTTCCTGCAGGTGTTCCTTCCCTGTGCACCTGCTATGTGCCGCTTGCTTAGCCCTTAGCGTTACTTACCCCTGTGTTCTCCAGGCAGACTCCAGAGGTGAGCTGTGCCATCCAAAGGCAGGGACAGCAGGACTCTGTCTTTGCACATCACCTCTGCTCTATCAAAGCCGAGGCAGAACAGCACAGAGATCCACAGGTCCCTGAGCAGAGATCCAGAGATCCAGGCACCCTGTGACAGCATCACTGCCCTGCACTGCCTGCTGTTAGGTCAGAGCTGAGGTTCCCGTGCTGCCGGGGGGGATGGATGGTAGTTAAGTAACCCAATCACATGGTCATTGAAAAGCAGCTGGCTATAGGCCTGTGTGCTTTTGGATATTTCCAGCCCAAACTGAGCTGTGAAAGACCATACTTACACAATAACTGTTTGTGTGTGCTTGCCTGTGATACCTGTCTGCAGCAAAATAGGGAATGCATCAGTACCATCCCATACAATTCCTAATCATACACAGATAGAGGTCAATAGAGAGGGTGTTGCTAAATGGCATCGCAGAGGCCACGCTTTGTGCAGGGCCAAACACAAAGCCTGACAAGTGAAAACTGAGTAAGGGCCTCAGTAATGCTGTTTGAATGCAACAAAATGTTAAAATAGTTTTCATGCAGAGCGTGAAACAGCCCCACATGGGTAAATGGCTCCCACTAAACCTGCAAGGATGTGAGTGTCACAGGATGCTATGCCAAAATCCTTGCTCAGATTATGCTCAGTCCTTACCTCCCACTGAATTCCAAGTAGGTTAGTCAGCATTTAGCCAATGGGCCATTAAATTGCTTTACTTGAAATGCTACACAGGGGCAAACTTTGCCATGCTGTAAACAAGCCACTGCAATACCAAGGACAGATTTGTGAGAATGAACAAGAGGAGAGAAGAGATCAATGTGGGGGAGAAGAAGGGATTTTGGTTTGTTTGGTTTATTGTTATACAGGGCAGGACACTGCTCATTTAAATTCTTATTTTTCCTTATCGTGTTTGCTCTAATGTGCACACATACATACAACCCCTCAAACAGTTTATCTAGGTTGGAGCAAGTTGCACCACATACACTGTGGTGGCTCCTGCTCTGAATTCCCAAGGATGTGATACTTGATGCTGTCAGCATGCACACATCCATTGCCATCAGTCCCATGGGGAAGCTGATCTTGGACTGAGATGGACATCGAGGCTGGTGGTGTGATTAACCAGCGATTCACAGTCTGTGATAGCACAGCACAAGCTTTTTAATGGACATACACTGCATCATGTGGAAGCCTGTATCAAACCCAGAATGGCTGGATGCATGTCAGCAGCAATTTTTCAGAGAGAAAATGCTTTTCTTCCTTCCTTTCATGTGTCGTTTGTCTGGAGTTGCACACACGGTGCCAAGCTTGGCTCTATGTGGTGTACACACACTGAGAGGTGTGAAGCCAAGCAGGCTCCAGGAATAGAAGAAACCTGCAGGATAACAAATGGTGATGGCAAAACCATTTCTCAGTAATGGCAGAACGTGAGTCAATTGGGAGGGGAACACATAGGGGCTGAAATTAGAGTTAGAAGCAGTGATGCCAAACTTTCCACCACTGCTTAGAAGGTGTTTATTTACTACAGCTCCCTAGCATACTGCATTTATCAGTCTTACCATTCACCTCAAGTATTCTCTGGGTATTTGTCTTCTAAGCCAATTGTTATTTTCATTCAAACTTTAATATAAAAAAAAAAAGGAAGGGATTGATAAAATATCCATATTTAATGAAAAAACCCTCAACCTTAAAATAGCTAAAAATGTTGGAGCAAGTCCTCTTATCAGGGAAAAATCTGAGCTCTCTTGGATCACTGTGTCATGGCAGGGCCAGAGGTCCTGCAGATTTTACCCCACAGGAGAGGTGTGTTGCGCTGTCACCAAATGAAGAGATTTGTTTCAAGATGCCGCAAAATCAATAATCTGCATCTACATGTTCATGGATTAAAAGCAGAGGGAGAGGGAAAAACAGTTGTCACTGCAAACTGAGAAACAATTCCCAGTTTTCAAGAAACACTTAAGCATGGTCTATTTTTACAAAAAAACGCACATACAGCACAGAGCTGTAACACTTGTTGGGACATGGGCAGCATCCCAGTATTAACTCCTGCCTTGAGGCCCACTGGAAATGAAATTCACTGCTCCAGACCCCAACCAAGCCATGCAAGCCCATAGAAATATTGCTTGGGTACCCCTTGTGACTGCAGCTTGGAAAGCAATAGGAAGAAGAAACCTGTATGTCCACTGCAAGCCTGCTTAAATGTGAAAAGACTTAAGAATTACTTGACTTGCAGAATTCAGAATTACTTTTCTTTTTAAAATGATGTTAAGTGAATAAAACACATCATGCTGACACAGCAAGATGTCCCCATTGCTGTGTTGAAGGTAAAGTAATAAATCTTTTTCTAAAGCAGTGGTAATGCCTTGATAAGCATTTCTTAGAGCTCCCTTCACAGGTTCACAAGGCCACTGCTGGCATCAGGTATCACCACTGACAGCTTTCAGTAGGGCTGGTCAAAGAAAGCTGGAAACATTTTACACCAGAAAACCTGCATCCACTGAAATGCAAAGCAGTCTGCTGAATGATGGATTTTACCAAGATTTCACTTCAGGGCAAAACATTTGTAAAGTCCAGCAAGCCTCTAAGACAGGCTGTTTAGGCATTTTCAGAACAAAGCCAGTTTTGTTTTTCTTTAAAAATACACTTCAAATTAGGCTTGTAAGATAAGTAGTGGCAGAAGCAACCCCGTAAAAGTCAAACCCAACCATTTCACTCTATCTTAAATACTTCTCTGATGTTTGTTTTGCAAAAATTGTTAGGAGCTGGGTGATATTTGTTGTTTTCCCAAGCAGCACTTGCCTTTTCCACCAGCACAGTCAGTGGGAAGAGGAGTGTGAAGTTCATGGCAGCTGCAGCTGGAAGTCAAGATACAAACCATAGTGTCACCTCTGTAAGCAAATGAAGCAAGGAGAGTGAGTGGACAGTGGCTATCACACAGGATATCACCTTTGTAGCTGTGGGGCTGGATGGAAGCAGAGAAGAAACACAAAAGAAACAGTGTCCGTCCTCCTGTTTTGCTCTTTGGCTTGGTCAGACCATACACATAAACCTGACCCTGCCCCATAAACCTGCCCCAGCTCCATTGCCCTTCCCCAGCTCCGTTGCCCTTCTCTGGACATGCTCCAGCACCTCAGTGTCCTTCCTGTAGTGAGGCGCCCAGAACTGAACACAAGAATCAAGGTTTGGACCCACCTGTACCAAGTGCAGGGGAACCATCACTGCCCTGGTCCTGCTGGCCACACTACTCCTGATGCAGGCCAGGATGCCATCGGCCTTCTTGGCCACCTGGGCACAGCTGTCTCATGTTCAGCTGCTGTTGACCAGCACCCCAGGTCGTTTTCTGCCAGGCAGCTTCCCAGCCACTCTGACCTCAGCCTGTAGCACTGCCTGGGGTTGTTGTGATCCAAGTGCAGGACCCAGCACTTTGCCTTATTGAACCTCACACAACTGGCCTCAGCCCTTTGATCCAGCCTGTCCAGATCTCTCTGCACAGCCTTCCTGCCCTCCAGCTGATCAACACTTCTGCCCAGCTTGGTGCTGTCTGCAAGCTTACTTCCCACCCCTCAAGGCCCAGTTTTGTTTTCTGTTGAACAGCACAGAAAATTTATTTTTTTAGAGCTCTGTCTTACTTGCACACACTCTGTGGGTGGGCAGAACCAGCCATGGACAGCCTCAGCCTGCTCGGCCAAGCTCCCTCTGCTTGCACCACAGCTCTGCTGGGTGCATATTTATATCTGGGTATATTTTGTTCTTTTCTTTCCAGAAGCCATAGTACACATTTCTTTCTGAGGCATACAAATCTGACTAATCCCTCAGGAATGTCTCAGGGGAGGAACCTCCCACAGAAAGGCACAGTTACTTGCAGTATAAACTCCCACCAGATGCATCTGACCCTGGGACAAGACTTACACAATGTCAGGGAAAACTTTACTTACTCCTGTTCACCTCTTCATAGATGCAGTCACAGATCTCATCACACTTTCCTTCTGCAAGGAAAAGAAAGCCCAATTCATTCTCATTTATATCCTTTAAATATTTTTGAGTTTTCCAGAAATTTGCAAACTGCTTGCCCCTCTTCAGAGCACTCAGACGGTGCCTGCTGTTGTAACCCCCTCTCTTCAGGCCTCCATCTCTGCCTCCTGCAGCCAGCCTAGCACAGAACTCAAACACAGCCTTCTCTGCTGCAGGCACCAGCAAGAGTGCCTACAGAGGTGTAACCAATAGAAAAAGAAATGTAGCTTCACCCACTGACTGCTATGGAGTCAAACAGGTGATTCCTGCCTCTTTGTGAGCATCAGGGAGCTCAAATAACTGCTTTCTTATTTCAAAATCGCACACTTCAGATGTCTTTAAATAAAATTTTAAAAAAATAAAGAAAGTTTGGACTTTGAAAAGTAGCTCAAAGGATCTGCTGAAATTCTCACCCCTTGTCCCCACTTTCATGCTCTGGCTTTCTTTTCTGTTGAACACCACGGAAAAGGCATGTCCTTATGTCACCTTTGCTCAGATCCCTGGTCCCTCACCAATACTACAGTGCTGGCCAGAGGGTGAGTAGGAACTTGGATCTGTGTGTCTAGAGGTTGCCTTTAAGCAGCCACTGCTGGGTGGACAGCTGCCCAGGCCCAGGCTGTGTCACCCTGGACACTGGTGGGTGTCACAGCAGAGGACAACCATCACATGATTTGCAAGAGCTGCTCTGTGATTGTGTTCAGAGCACATCCCACCCTCTTCCAGCGAGGGATGGAGAGTGGTGCTGCTAGCCATATTTTAACTCTGTGTCCAGTGATTTCCCACAGTCCCTCCTACAGAAACTGCTCCTGTTTTTGTGGGAGCTGCTCAGATGCTTCAGAGGAAGGCTGGAAGTCAAGTCATTTTAGGACAAGGGACTGAGGCCACCTTGCAGGGATGTGAGAGCCCAGTGAGCAGCATGCCAGACCCTCTATCTTACTGGCAGTCCTCCAGGGCTAATCTAGTGGAAACTGCTGTGGCAGTATCCAGCACAGCTGCTGGGTCTTATTGCCACTTGAGTCATTCACCCAAGGGAAAACCCACTGCAGGCTCTGGACCCACACAGCACGATGGGAGTGGGAGCAGCATAAATAACAAAGTCATGTTCCTGGGGGCAGCTGCTGAGAGGATGCCTGGGATGTGCAGCTAGAGAGCGGGGTGTTAAATGAGCACAGCCTGTGCCCCCCACGCTCCTGAGGGAGGGAAGCAGAGAGGGAGGGAGGGACTGCAGACCGCGCTGTACATGCCCCGGGGAAGACAGGAACACGTGTAGCTGCTCGGCATCAGTTTCCCAATACATTAAGCAAATGGGACAAAGAAAGACACAGGGCATCAGTGGCTCTGAAAACTGAGATAAGGGCAATGAGGCTTTTAGTCCTTGCAAGCAATGTGCTTCTTATCTGCCCCTGATATGGCACTCCTGCTGTCATTTTTGAGTTGTGCTCTCACACGCCTTGCACCCGCCCAACCACAGGCTTCGGGGAAAAACCACAATGCAAAACACCCTCTCTCACCCCTTCTCCTCAGCTGCCCCTTTCCTCACTTTTAAGAGGAGAAGAGCAAATGTATCCACGGTAACACAAAGGGGTTGCATGCCAGGTACATAAAAGCAAGCACAGAGCTCATCCCTGCTTGTCCTTGCACAAGCTGAAAACCAGCAGCTTTGGAAGTCCACAGAGAAAAGAGAAGGAAAAAAAGCTCAGCCTGGCTGGGGAGGGAGGTGGGAAGTGGAGCGAGAAACACTCCGTTCTTTGGAGTGTTTACAAGATACAACTGCAGTCATAGCTTCAACTCTGGGATCTCCCAGTTCCTGAGTACTTCAGATCTGTAAATGCCCATTCACTGCCAGCATGTGCTTATTTTTTACATATTATATATGAGTTACACATTCAGATATTAGACAATTTCAGGAAATCTACATAGAAAGAAACAGATTATTGTATCAGTAGCTTCTACAGACCTCAACAGTGGACATATACAATATTTTATATAATCATTCTATGATTCTATGATTTTAGCATCTTCAGATGTGTGAGGGTAAAAGATGGGTGCTGAATGGCTTCTGACGTGCATGCCTGCAAATTGGCTGAAGTTTAGATCAGAACAGCTTCATGTTAAACAGTTCTTATATAAACCTGTGAGTGTCTTACCCTGCCAAGTCAAATGTAAAGGTCCCAAGTCTCTTAACACTTGCGTTGTAGAGAGTGAAGTTGTGAGAGTTCCCTCAGGAGGGTTTAGCCAGCAGAAGCAACCCGTCACTGAAGGAAGGCAGAGGTACTGCAAGTGTTTGCTTGAAGAAAGCAGTCCTTCCTGCTGGTTAGTATTGCTCTGTGGCTTCCTTGTGCCCCATCTCTGCCTGCAGCCATCTCCCCTACAAACCCGAAGTCACCTGGGCTCCTGGCCTCCCCACTCTGATTGGGACCCAGCAGATTTGTAACCAGGTGTGCAAGTGCCTTGGTAGCATATATTGGTGCTGCAAGACACTGCACAGTTGAAAGCCCTGTGCCCCTGGGGGCATCTGTGTGGAAAAAAAATGTTGATGGATTGAAAGTTTAGGGGTGAAGAACAGCTCCAGGCAAGCTCCCACTGAAAAGAGTTTGTGTTTCTGCAAAACATTTCTTTATACAAGTGATTTTACTCTGGGCTTTGTATAAGCAAAAGAAATGCCATATTGAGAGCAATGAGCTGCCGTGCTGTGCCCTGGTGTGTCTGGCCACGTCTGAAGCAGTGCACCAGAGCCATGGTCCTGAGCTCATGGACAGCAAAGACACCAGTGAGTCCCTCCCTGCACTGGCAGCCAGGGCACCACAGTTCTGCACCCAGCTCTGTGCTGGCACACCACAGCCCCTGGCCTGGCAAGTCAGGCACTGCCCAGTCTCCTCCTCCTGTCACAAGCAGGTCATAATCCTTACTGAACACGAAAGCTTTTACTTCCTTGGGGGTTCTGAACAGGGTCTGGATCCCTGCAGCTCTCCTTGGAGGAGCTCTCACAGCCAGCCTCAAGGCTTCCCATTTCCCCTTCCTCTCCTTCACCTGCAGCTCAGTGTGAGGACCACCAATGGTACGCCCTGGAAAAGCCTGGAAACCTCCCTGAGCACAGCCAGGCAGCTGCAGGGACCCAAGCCCCTGCAGTACCATCCACCTTTTGTGAATTCAGCAGTGTGATCCTGAGTCACTACACATTTCTCTTTTTTAATTTTAGAAGTAGTTAACTCCTCTCCTTTTTATTATCTCGATGTATTCCTCCTCTCATACCCATAGGATTTCAGTGACTGAATTTCCCACCAGCTGGCACAAAACTCTTTTTCTCTTCCCTAATGTGTGACCACAACCCCAGCTTCCGGGCTCTTTTTTCACCTTTCCTTGAACTTCTTCAATTTCATTAGTGACTGTTTTCCTTAGCAGCAAGATGGACTGTCTGCAGATTTGCTGGTGTCTGCACATGCAAAACAGGCACAAACTTGTCTTGCGCCAGCAACCCAACAGCTCTGGGCAAGGGGTAGCAGATGGAGACACTGTAGGGACCAAACATTTCTAGAGAAAAGTTAGAAATTAAGAGAAAAACAAACAATTTTCTCATCTTGTGCCAAAACCAAAATTGTTTTCCTACTACAGAGAAAGAGGAGAAAGAAAAGCCCAGGACAGCTAGAAAGCAGCACCACAGATGGAGCTGAGGGCCTCTCTTCCTCTGTAACCTGGAAGCTGCACAGAGGCAGATATGGTATGCCTGCAACTTGCTGCTACCAAAAGGATTCCAGAAAACAGTGCCACAGAGCAGAATAATTATCTATTAATAATTTTATAACCTTGAATTAGGCACACTCTTGTGGGTGGTGAGCAAGTGTATTGTGCATCACTTGTTTTGTATATTATTACTATTATTATTATTATTACTGTTATCCCTTCCTTTTCTGTTCTATTAAACTGTCTTTATCTCGGCCCGTGAATTTTACATTTTCTCACCCCTATCCCGCTGGAGGGGCAGTGGGGGGCAATGTGTGAGTGGCTGTATGGCCAAGTTAGCTTCCTGCCGAGTTAAACCATGGCTTCGGGAAGATGTACTTTGAGACTGAGAGCAATGAGTGTTCACGGTCAGATCATGAAGTAAAAGTGTAGTTGTGATTGTGCCAGTGTCAGCTCCATAGAAAACTTTATGTCTGCCTGCTGCCTGGTGAAAGGAAACCATGGACAATGTGGTATCAGCCTTGCTTCCAGTTACCACATTTAGGTTGAAAAAAACCCATAAACTTCTTGACATTTATTGGTTTTGGAGTGTAAATGAACCATTAACCTTGTGCACATTGTGCTGCACCGACAATAATATTTTAGTAACTCACAGTGCTGCTGTAAAGTAACAAATGTTCTTTGCTTTGTGCTTACTGAAGGGAAGGTGCTATTCTTGCATATTACTACAACAAGAGATGTTGGGTATCAAAACAGCACCATTTTTTTTTTCTGCTGAGTGCGTGGGGATGGAATTCAGGCATAGGGGCCTGAATTGGGAAGGGAAAGACTGAACTCCGGAGGTTTTGGGTTTTCCATATTCCTCATGAAACCCATGATTTTTAAGAGGTGTTGCTCATGTGGTTAGTCAGCAAAGAGGGTCTCTAGGTAACTGAAACGTAAGGACAGTAACCTCATCACAGCTGTTGTTCTGGATGGCAGTAAAGGAGAGCTTAAGGGAAAAAATATGAGAAATATTGCACCAGCAGTTAATTTGCACTATTTCCAACAATTCAGCTAAGCCTAGAGAAAATAAATATATGGGTTAAAGATGGTTGCTATAGAAACCAGAGGAGATTTTATAGTTGCCTATGAGAGTAAAGAAGGTTCTGATTGATAAGACAATCACATTCAAATAGTCACTATGGAAGCCCAAGGTGACCTGGAGAAGATGTGATTCCTCTCATTTTGTTCCTGTGGGCAGATGAAGACAGCCTGGGTGGGGGAAGGTCTGGGCTGAGTGATAAAGAACCCCACAGCAAGGCAGCACAGAGCTCACCATGATGCTAGAGGTGCTCAGTGCTTCATATTGCAAAGCTCTGTGAGCACTGACCTCTGTATCTGTGAAATAAATTTATTTACTTACCCTTGAAACAATGGGGTTTTTTTCTCATTGAAGTCAGTAAGAGCTCTGCAATTGATTTCTTTGGGGGCAAAGCAGATTTGAGAGACCTTCTTATGTCTTCAGGGCATCAAAGCAAGGAAGCCCATTTGCACATCTCTGATGGAGCTCAGTGCTCAGGAGCTGCCTGTGCTTTGCTGAAATGGGGCCACGGAGTTGCTGAGCACTTTTTGCCTTTGCTAACAACACCTTCTCCCAGAAGTAGGACAGAAAAAAACCTGAATATGCAAGCCTTTTTCTTGTGGATGGGTTATTCAAGGATCAAGGTGCATCAGCCTGCACATGACATAAACCAAAAATTGAGTCGTAGCTTTATAATACCTCAGTAACCACTTGTCATTTGCTTCCAATATCCATTTTTTCAGACAGTGACAGAATGTTAGATTAAAGGGTGGGTGCTCAGCACTCCTGGACACAGATGAAAACTACATTCATCCCAAATGTTTGGTTTTGTTAATGCCATGGATATCAGTTCCAGGTATTTGAAGTACACCAGTTCCTCAGTAAGGATTCACAATGGGCCAGACCCTGCCTGGTTCTTCTGCCCGAGCCTAGCCACACTTTTGTCCTGTATTATTTATAAAATCCTTGATTCACACTAACCACATTTGATCAAATCATAAATATATTAATCATCAGAGATTTTTATCTTTCATCTTTATTGTTTCCAGTGAGGTAAAAAGAACTAGCTGTCAGTCTCAAGAAAACACCAGTATTTCTGTAGTTTCACCAAGTTTCCAGTGTAAACATGCAGATAGGGGGGAAAGGAGTCATTTGGAGAAAACCTGAGGACAGAAAGAGTAGAGCACCGAGCAGCACAGATTCCCTGAAGCTCTTGTTTTCCTGGGTTAGCTGCCAAATCTGGTAAAAGTGACCAGGAAATTAGCCCAGCCCAGCTTCCAGGTTGCTGACTTTTCTAATAAGCTTTGATGGGTTTGGAAATTGCCCTCCCATGTAGAAAACCAAGCTGTGCTTGTGCATCGGGTAATCCATAACGAAAAAGAGAATAAAAAAGAGAACACTTCAGCTTGCATCATCAAATGAAAAGTTTAAACCTGAGGCTGCTCCTAGAAATGCAGATAGCACTGACAGACACTGTGCTGGGGCTGGAAGCAGGGAGAGCTGCTTGGACACATTGTCTTGAAAGAAATTCCTACTGGTTTTAAAGATGAGCAAAGTTGTTACCTATTATTAAAGCTGTTGACTCCTGGCTGGAAATAGAAATTACTGCTTTAATGTAGACATAATGATTCAGCTACAATGAAGAGAATGAGATTAATATTGAATAAAAGATGCTCACAGAAAGGTGCAGTCTGCCAGGTAAGTTCCTGTTTTGGTTTTGTGTCCGCAGAAAGGAAATACATAGGTGAAATACAGAGGTAAATAAAATGAACAAGTTAAGCTCTTTGCACAGAAGAAATGAGTGTAAATGTGTAACTGAGCCTTTTATCCTCAGCACTGCTGCTCACGCTCTCCATCACCCCATGACACAGCAGATGATTTTTTACTTTTTTTTAAATGATGTAACTCAATCTCTGTGCACCTTTCAGCAGATATAAATCACACTGGGAGAGAGAACAGCTGTAGCTGTTCTGGGGAAATATTCAGGGTGTAAAAGTCTCCCAAAGGACACGTGGGAACCCGACAGCTTTCTACACTCATCAGTGACCTCCTCACTGATAGTGCTTCTCTACCAGTGCTGGGGATGGGTTGGGAAGATGCTTTTCTGAGAGCTTATTACTCTTTTTCTCTGGGCTGAAGAGGTCTCAGAGCACCCCTCCTGAAAGCACAGGCTGCTCAGTATTCCTTGCAAATCATTCCAACTTGAACTGGCTCCCCTGGGCCTCAGCAATTCCATTCCAGAGGCATAATCCGTCCCTTACTGCCTGCTTCTGTAAGCTCCACTTTAAAACACATCCAAGGAGATGGTATGACTTGCTCTCTTCCTCACTCTTTCCAGTTTTAAAGAAAAAAACGCCAACAACAACACAAACCGCACCAATTGTTGTGATAGCGGCAAAGCATCATTTTGAGAAAACAGTTCATGAAAACATCCAAAATCGTAGGGAGTTGAAATTCTAAAGCTCTCAACATTGTGGGATGTGTTTTGCTTTCAGAACCCAATCCTTCATCTCTCTGAAAAGTGACAAGTAGCTGTGAGCCTTATTGCTGTTCCCTGGTAAATACCATAAACTAACTGACGGATAATGCAGGGTTTCTCCAAGACATGTGCAAAGGCAGTAAGCACCATCTGCTGGCTTCAGCATGAAAGAGAAAACCAGGATTTTTTTCATCCAGTTGCATGTCTCTTCAGCTCTTCTGCCTCCAGTTTTAGGGCAAACTCGAAGAAACTAATCCAAAAACATCAAAAACCCAACCAGGATGAGTATGCCTAACCAGAGCAAGACTGTCCAGGGAACATCAGTTATCCTGCAGCAGGTAAGATACAACAAGGAGAAGAAGGTTAAATGAAGTGAAAACTCACAATAATTTTGCCAGCATTCAAACTGAGCATCATTAAAGGCCTTAACTTTTCACCTGGCTTTGCACTGTATTTGAAACAGAAATGCTTACGTCTGCAGAGAACGTGAGCCAAATATTGACACAACCTTAAAAATAGAAACAGCCAGGAAATGTTTTGCAAGAAAATCATGTATGCAGACTTGTTTTTGCCCCCTCAGTCCCTGGTCTCAAATAAGGATGTGGGGATTTGGCACAAATAGAGCGGGGCAGCATTTTGCAGATGGTTAATTCGCATTGTAGAGGTTGGTTACCAAAGGACCAGCCAGTGAGAGCTGAAGGCACACACTGGCTTGGCAAAACTTCTCAGCAATTTGCAAAAATTGAACCCAAAGCACCAATAAAAGTAAAAAATATAAGAGGATTGCTGGTTTCCAAATAACCAACCAAGCCAGCCACAGCCTTTAGCATTCAGAGCAAGATAGAAAATGCCATATTTCTGGTTAATTCACAGGAAAGCCCAGTCCTGCAGCGCTGAGCCCAAGACCACGGCACGTGCCTGGCAGTGAGCATGTGGCCCATGCACTTGGCCCATGTGGCAGTGGTGCCCCTCTGGTGTGAGGTGTCTTGTCCCCCTGCCATGGGGGTTGCACGAGCCAGCCAGGCCAGCACGCAGCAGCTCGGGAGAGATGAAGGGCATCTGTGTGTATCAGACGGGTGTATCCCACTCCATCCCTCCCCAGGGAGTGCTGGGGTTTGTGCTGGGAAGCACTGATCGAGGAAGGTTTGCTCAGGTGCACCAGACCTGCTTTGCTCAGCCTGAGCGCTGTACACCTGGCTTGTTCTGCCAGGCAGGGATAACAGGAACAAGACACCTGTTTTGTTGGCTCTAATCAAGGGATAATTCTTCCCCAGCAGAAGATGCTTCAATAAGCATTTGGAACTGTCTCCTCTGACCACATCTGCCATATGAAAATGTTGAGTTTTAGTTGTTTTAACCCTACTCTAGCTTTTGATGACAAGATGAAGCATGGTGAGCAAGTTCATCCCGACTAGGTTTGTCCTGGCAGACAGCCGTGGAAAATGGTGGCAGTGTGTCCCATGCTCGCACAGCACAGAAATTTAGGAGATGACTTTGCTCTCTGCATTGCTGTGGTCAAGTTAGTGATCTCTGCAACATGTCTGCTCTCTGGTTTGATTAGAATGAATCTCTCAGAGTTCCTTGCATCTACAACCTCTGACTTGTCGAGGACAACGTGAATGACAAGTGTTTGAGGTTTCACCGCAGCACAAAACCCTCAAGCCTCTTACTTTAGACTTTAATCTGCAAATTAGAGAACTTAATGGTAAATGTTGAATATGTTCATACGACCAAAATCCACTGAGAATGCCTTACTGAGATCATGATCCATTATTTCAGTGTTAATCCCAGCACTCAGGACATCTAACACATCATTAAATACAGCTTAACCATACCGGTATCTTTAAGCACTATTTGTCAGCAAAATCCAGCTTCATTAAAGTCTCTGCTAAAACATCCTCATTACTCCATGACTGTAGCTCCACAATAATGTGTTCACTCATTGTGAGTTTTATTGCTTTATCATCCCACTAATCCAATCTTTTGTTTGGCAAAGGTCCTACCCTTGTACTTGTTTACAAACAAATAACGCTCAGCTTCCCAGGAGCTTAATTGCTTCTGTTTGCAATACTACATCTTAACATGGGTGGTTATTTGTACATACTTTATTATGTCTCCTCATAGTACCTGGTAATAAACTGTGAAACATCATGTGCAAAATTAGCGGGAACATGTCTTGTTAATCATAAAAGCTGTCATAAAGTACAAGTTTCATTTAACAAAACGATTAGTTATAAATATTTTATTGCAGTGGCAGGCTGTTTGGTACACCACACAGTAGTTAAACAGGGACATTTTCTTGCATTGGGTCCAACCCTGCTTTTTGTCACTTGAAAGTAAGCCCACTTACCCAGTGCTTGCCTCAGGCAAATGGACCCCAACTCCTCCAGCAGAAGGCAAAATGCCTTTCTGTGGGAGATGTAACACATTTTCCTCCATCCCCAGTGTAAAGCAGTGAATGGATAGGCACGAGGAAACTGGTATTGTCAGTCAGTGTCACCTCCCATTTGTACTGAACATGTCTTAGTGCCAAATATTTTGGAGGCAGGCCCTCAAAAGGCATTAGCTGCATTTCACATTCACTCACATCAAGGGCAGGATGCACCCATACGTTACCATTTATATCTGACTTCAAGGCCAATAAACACCCAAGCACAAAATGTGGGTAGAGTGATAAAATTAAGGTTATAATGAAGAGAGACAAAGTGACCTATATAACGACACCGCTTTGTACATCCAACTGCATATTGTGGAGGAACATCACGTAAGGCTTGAACTGATGTCAAGGCCAGGGGGATCCAATAGTGCAAGCACGAACCACTTGCTCTCTTCCCAGAAGGAGTTTGTTGTACTGTGAAAGAATGAGATTCAACACCCACTTCGGCTTCTCCTCGGCAGTCTTCTGAAAAAGCACGTGAGGAGCTGCCACCCCCACGCTCCGTGAGCAGACAAGGTGCTGCTGCTAGGTCAGGTCTCTGTGTGTGGCTGTCCTCTCGTGCAGCCGAGGGGATGCCCCAGACACCTTGCAGAGAGGGAAAGCAAACAGTATGTGACCACCACCTGACCAACTGCAGCACAGAAGCATCCTATTAAATACAATGGAGAAGGAAGAGACATCAAATTCCACCTGGGATGAGCACCCTGCTCATCACTTACGGCACAGATAAACCAGTTATTGCACAGCCTCCTTTCCTGATGGTGGGGCTGACCCTTGCCTCCAGTCTTCACAATGTATGGCTGCAGCTGGGAGTGCCATGGTGAGGCTCCTGTGGTTTTTGGAAGAGTGTCCAGCAAGTGACTATTGCTGCACAGGGAAAGAAGCAGAGACAGTGATGTGGATCCGGCATTTGGGTCAGTTTGGGCAGGATTAGGAAATCAGGATAATTTTCCAAATATGTTGCTCATTTTGTACAAAACCTAAGCAAACTCGTGTTTAAAATAGAACGAAAAATTGTATATTACAGGAGAATTTTAATGTGACATTTGAAGCTCATGTAATACTTCCTCTGTTTAACATACTGTAAACCTTTACTAAAATCCTATTTATGAACTTCTGAGGCTGCAGTTCTTATTCCTGAAAGACAAGCCTGAAAGACTTGTCCTCCAAGTGAGAAAAAACAAATTACAATACCCCAAAGCTGTCCCACACACACACACACACATACACACATTCTGAATTCTTCCTGTTGCAATGCAGGCTTTTCCGTGAAAATTTTTCAGCTTGCCTATGACTTTGCAAAGTGTGTAAGACACAATGTTGAGATAGGTGTGTTATGTGAAGAGTAATTGCATTAGAATGCTTTATTTTCATGGCAGATTTTTACTCAGCTGGAAATAATAGGGTTTTGTAGTCTTTGTTTCCATGTTGATTTCTGGACAAGTATCAGAATTTCAGGAATAACTTTTTCTCCCCAAATATGGATCAGATTATGGTCGATTTTACATAAAAATGTCATATCTGTCATGACCAAGCAAATATGAATGCAGCCCAATTTTGTTTAATACTGTTTGCAGAGTTATCCCACAGTTTTTTCTCAAGGCAAACACCTCACCCTCCCGCATTCCGTAACCATAAACAAGCAACCACTCTGGACAGAAAATGGGGAGAAAATGTATGTTTGAAATAGAGCTTTTCCGTATTACGTGTTTCTAAATTGCTAATATTCTGAGTTTCAGAGTATTCTGGGAGATTCAGTGTCTACAACATTATAGGGATGTAGAAGGATCTCCTGTCCTCAGGATTAGGACCACAGAACAGAGCTATGCTTTAGCAAAAACCAGTCCTGCTTTTCAGGCTTTTAAAAACTGTAGTTCATGGACAGTTCTATGTGGGCTCATGCACTTCTTTATTATCCACTTGAACTCCTCCACGGGCATTGACCTATATCCTTTTTTTTCCAACTCCTGGGAGTGGAGGACATATTTCTGAGAAAGGTTATTTTGGGTTTGCTTAAGGATCATTCATGACTGAGTGTGTTAATGTGAGCCTGCACTTCTGAACAATTCTCTCTTGAAATATAATAATTTTATTAAATCCACCATGACTTCATTATTCCAGTAGTTGATAAAATCCAGCTTTGCACTGTCTTAGGATCTTGGGAAAGATCCTCTCACCTGAGTCTAGCAGATCATGGCAACTGGGCTTAATTCCCTTCTTCTTTTAGCTTGTTTATACTATTAAATAAAGTGAAAACATGTTTGGCTATTTTTTAGACATCTGGATACAGTGATATAATTATTGTTTAATAATGAAGGAGAACAAAAGCCAGGAAAGAAGCCCAGGGCTTTTTCTGCAGTACAAAACAAATTGTGGTAATTTCAGGCTCCTTAGAATTACATTATTGAGAAAAGCATAGTTTGCAGCTTGTGAAAGGTCTATGTAAGTATGGAAAAGTGCTTTAAAGGTATCATGGATCATGTTAAGTTGTGGATCTTTTGCGTCTGAGCATGGGACAATTTTTTCTGGATACCCTGAAAAGCCCATCCTGGGACTTACGAGGTGAAGGAGAAGAGCAGCTTTCAAACAGTGGTTGGCAGATTAGACATGTTCCCAAGCACCTGGAAGTGCAGAGCGGTGCTCCCACGGCGGCCCCCACCTCCCTTTGAAATGTGCAAATGTCCTTGCCAGGATACTCTAACCTGAAAGTGGCCAACTCGTTCACACTTTTCCACTCTTCTGCCACCTCTGAAGCTTGCTCTCTGATTTGGGCTGATTTTCTTTCTTCTTGCATATCTTCCCTAGCTTCTGACTCTTCCTCCTTCCTGGCTCCTTGGGCTTGCTCCTTTCCCTCATCTCTCTGTTCCACTTTTCCCCCATTCTGGTCCTCATTTCCAGTCTTTTCTCATTCTCGAGGCTCAGCCTGTTGCAGACTCCAGTCCACAGAGCAACTTCCACGGAAAAAGTGGAGAAACTGGGTGAGCACTGCATCCTCTTTCCCCAGTCCTGCCCTCTGCACAGCCCATGTCACCTCCTCAGGCAGCCCTTGTCTCCTCCTGTCTTTGCTGTCCCCCGTGGCCCTCAAGGCAACTGAGCCATGACTCCATGGGCCAGCTTCGAGAGGTGTGACCATGTCAGGTCATCCAGAAACCAGGGATCCCTATTTATTGTTTAGAGGGTTGCAGCACTATCCCCAGGACCCCATAGCAAGAAATTTGCCAAACTAAAACCCTGCTCTTCTCGTTGCTGTCAAAATTCCCATGCTGGATCAGCATCCCGAGCTGGAGCACAGCCGGGAGCATAGGCAGAGGTTTCACCCACCCCTGGTTACCCCCCACCCACAGTCATGTGGGAATCTCCCAGCACAGCTCCAGCCTTTCATCTTGTGAACAGTAGCAGGAAAAGGGATGTATTTGGCTGCCTGATTACAAAGAGTTTGGAGGGTGAACAAAGGAACAGACTGCCTCTTTTGCAGTACTGCAGCCTGTTTTGTGCAGGCTGCCCAACCTACACCTGCCTTTCTAGGCAAGTGCCAGCCTTCCTCCTCCAGCAGAAAGGAACTTTCCCTTTTGACAGCTGTTGTCTCCTTCCCTCCTTGGCCCACTCTGGGCATTTGTTCTCCTACTCTAATACAGATAATAATTTTGCTGACAAACCTGAAATACAGAATTCAGCCTCTGAAATTCTTCAAGAGTCATTTGCTGTTCAAAATTGCAAAGTAACAGAAAGAAGCAAGTGTCAAATACAAAAGTCCCCCATGGTGCTGTTAGTCACACCCACAGTGACACTGTGCAAGTGACTCCTGCCCAAGCACCTGGAGTGTGTGCTTCTAGAAGGGGCAGGCCTGGATTGATCAGCAGACACTTCTTTTCCTCTTAGATTCTTTTCTTAAATAAATTTACTATATTTATGCAAGCAAGATCCCATTTATACACGCTCCCTAAATAAGACAATGAGCATACAACACTTTGAAGGGAGCATGCTATATTTAATCCACTGCTGTCTCCTAATTTCAAGCTGAGTGTGTCCTGATAGCTGTGGGAGCTCACTACACTCACAGAAACACAGAATGGGTCAGGCTGAAAGGGACCACAGTGGGTCATCTGGTCCAGCCTCCCTGCTCAAACAGGGCCATGCTGGAGCACATGGCACAGGATTGCAACCAGATGGTTCTTGAATATCTCCAGTGAGGGAGAATCCACAACCCCTCTGGGCAATCTGTTCCAGTGCTCAGTCACTCTTTAATATGTATATAGCTCCTAGTAAAATCAAATATGATTACAGAGAAGAAAAATATTTTCTGTACCTTTGCAGTTACCCAAGGAGAGTGCTTTTGTCTATTTTCCCCTCCCTTTCTTCAGATCAGGGAGACACTGCGTTTGCTGCAAGTGCTCCACGCGCTGTTATTCATTCATGAGAATGACAGACAAATATTTCAAATTTTCACAGAGCTGCTTTCATCAATAATTTACTGCACAAATAAGCTCCTTGAGCAGTAGCAATTAACAAGATACTGAGATGGTAAGTGATGGGGCAGAGCAGCACTTTGCTTCATTATCAGTACACATACCGCTGGTGGCATCAGCAGGGATCGATCCAGAGCCATGCTGTCAAATTAGTAACGTTGTACAAACAGCCTAGAGCCAGGATCCAGCTGCTGAACCAGGAACTGTGTACATCCTGCAGGAGAGGCAGCAGGATGAAAGCAGCAAAAGGGCTGCCCACGGCAGACATTTTTGTATTCTGCACAGGAAACCTTTGGGAAGGGATTTGAGGAGAGCAGGAAGAGGGGCAGTACTGGAAGCGATGCAAATTTTCTCAGCTCTCTTCCCTTTCCAAAGGCAGTCCCAGCAGGATTGTACAGGCATCTCCAAGTGACTGCAAAGCCCAGCCCTGGCAGCTCCAGCTGCTGCTCCTGTTGGGGGTAGATCTATCTCCCCTGCAGGAGAAGATCCCGGGCAGACTCGACTTTAACTTTATTTTAACCCCATGTTATAGCCATCCCAGCCTTGGCTCCTTCTCTTGCTGACACCCTCAGGTAGAGCTGCTGGCTGGCCCCTTTACTTCTCTTTCTTGCACACCCTGACTGCATCAAAGCTAATTCTTGACAAGACAGGGCCCTGACACAAGCAGCAGCAATGCCTATTCATGCAGCCTTCATAACAGGAGCATGCAATACTTAACATCCATATTAAGAATTTTGCCTCATGAGTAACAGACAGATTAAAGTTCTAATTCTTTCTCTCTCTCACCCCATCCTGCTTTCTTGAAAGTGAATAAATAATTGGCTGAAGAAAGAGACAGCGTTTCTTTATTCAGAGGGATTTGGCTTGTGGAAATCTGTTATTTATATCATGAATGCTCAGGTCCTGCACACAGCCTCAGCATTGTCATTCCCCAAGAAGCAGCTCGTGTCACTGCGTCCTCTCAGAAACCCAGCCTGACTCAGAAGATGAAGCAGCCAACATTCATGGACAGAAATTTCCTCCAGTTAGTAGTTTCTCCTATGCCTGTCTAGCTGTGTCTGCTGCCAGAAGATTCGCGTCCTCAGTAGCTTTTATTTTTTTCAGACAATCCTGTAGGCTCCAGCATCCCAGCTTCTCTTTCTCAGTGTTATCTCTTGCCCATCCCCACATTCTTTTATTTTCTCCTCCATCACTTGGAGGCTGAGCTCAGTCAGGAAAAACAGAGCTTTACCTCAGCTCCCCACTTTGTGGGTTCATTGGCTTGTGGCCTGGCTGACACAGGCAAGTGTCTGGGAACGGCTTGCCTGAGCAGCAAATGCCCATTTGGGAAGCTCATACTGTGAAAATGAGAGGTTTGATTCCTCTGTCAGATCAGAACTGCTCATTGCAGAGCCAATATCTAGGACTACGTGGAGTTAGAATTGCATAGCTACTTGGATATGTTTTTGGCTTATACTCCATCTTCTACCTGAACAGTCAGCCACGTAATTCAGCATGCCAAACCCATGTTTTTTTCACACATTACTTGGTAATTAGGTTCTCCCAAACTGCCTGTGACAGCTCTGTGTCTGGCTGTCTGGCTCCTCTTTGCCAAGTCCTATTCACAGAAGAGACATTTAGAAGTTGAGGGATGCACAGTGCAGCATTCATCACACATTTCCTTTCCAGAAGCTCTTTGCAGGCTTGAAGTGAGGCTGAGCACTTGTACTCTCTGATGCATTTATCATGAGGGACAATTCGCAGGAGCATGTAGTGACGAGACAAGGGAGAGTGGTTTCAAACTGAAAGAGAGCAGGTTTGGATTAGATATTAGGAAGAAATTATTTACTTTGAGGCTAGTGAGGCACCAGAACAGGTTTCCCAGAGAAGTTGTAGATGCCCCTGGAAGTGTTTAAGGCCAGGCTGGATGGAGCTCTGGGCAGCACAGTCTACTATAAGGTGTCTCTGCTCATGGCAGGGGTGTTGGAACTAGATGATCTTTAAGGACCCTCCCAAACCAAGCCATTCTGTGTTCACTAAGCTTGTTTTATTTGTATTCCCTCCTTTACCATATTACATAGATTTTCTTGTACTCATGTATATGATATGTACCTATTGCATACACTTCAGGTGTAAACTCCCATGGTGTAGCTCATCATTTCATGGGTTTATGGAGTCACTAGCTCAGTGGGAACCTGCTTCAAAGTCAGGGCTCCCACCTATCACAGCAGCTACTATCAACAGGAACACGTTAATGCTGAAAGCAAAAGAATGATGCTCTGCTTGGTGCTTTCCAGCATGTACCATACCTGCATCAATGAAAAACACAGGCAAAAACTAAATTAGGGGAAGAAGAGAACTGTGATATAAAACACAATCCTGAAAAATTCGTTTTCAGGTGACAACAATGCTCATGCTGTGAGATTGCAGGAAAAGAATTGGTTTTGCCAGAAGAAGAGTTGGTGATTTCTAAAACGTTAGTAATCAAACACACTCTGTAACTGAGAACAATATACATGTAGCTCCAATCCCTATAATCAAAAAACAGCTTGTCTCGTCCAGGCTCCAGCATGCAGGGAAAAAAAATCCAAACATCACTGATACACACTAGAGCAGAGATTACAACTAGCAGAGCACTTAAGATCCCTGCCTCCTGTAAATCCTGCCCTTGAGCATCCTTACAAAACTGCTTGATGGAGCTGTGGTCCATATTCCTGGTTGTATGTGAGACCATCTTGTAGCACAATGTCACGGCTAGTCAGCACAGATGAGCTTGAATCGGTGAGGGGTTACCTGGTTCATGCATTACAGGGATTTTTTTGTTAACTTTTGCAGCCACAGAGAGAGAATTATTTCTCCTAATACACCAGCAGTGGGGGAGGAGGCAGAGGAAGGCTGAACATGACTGCCACATTGAGTTGTTAGCATGAAATGCACACATAACACTACAAGCAGGCCAAAAATCCTTGAGCCCTAAGCTGTTGTCACATAGGCTGGAATTTGTCTCATGTCCACACAGAAGCCAGTTACCAGAGACAGTTGCTTGAGCTGTAAGCACAACAGGGGGATACGAGAAGCTTTATTTTGTCTTTGACAGTCTGTATTGCTCCACTGCCTGAGGTGCTACAAAGAGCTTACAAAATAAAAACAAGGCAAGACAGTAGGGACAAAGTGAGGGAGAAGAAAGCTGGTCCAATATTAAATATTTCAGTGTTATGAAGTTAACCAAATAGCACAAAACCCCAGGAGTATCTTCTATGAACTATTTGTCTGCTGCTACAGTGCTTCAGCAAAAGTATTGGCATGGCAGGGTGAGGAGAACGCTCCCTATTAAGTTAAGCACTGGAGAGCAACTTCTTATCCTGTAGACATCAGAAATTCCTGAAGATGTTGAGATTTTGAGGACCAGAAAAAAAGCTACTTGCAGAGTCTCTCCATACTTTCCTTCTGTCCCTGTGCATCACTCTTCATTTCACAGCTCTTCAGTGTGATCATGTGCAGCAATGTTTCCATCTGAATAATTTACAAGCTAAAAGCACTTAAGAAGGGTATGACAACATTTACAGAGATACAGATGCAAAGATGGTTTTCACTTGGCCATTGCAAAGTACTCTCTTTTGGGACTTTTTGCCAAAGGAAGGTTCATCTTGCAGTGAATAACTACTTTGAATGTAGATCAGTTTAGTGAAAGATGAACTGTATTTTATGCTTTTTTTGGATCTCCAAATCTGTCTTGCTATTTGCTTAAATCTTCAGAACATGGGAGAAATAGGTAGCAAAATGTGTAAACTTTGGGTCAAGCAGTCAGCATTCAAGACAACTTCCAGCAAATGGCAGTAGAATTAGGGGAATTAGGGGGGACACACTGCTGCAGCCTAAATGGCCAACAAAACACACTCTTACTGGGACAGGTAGCACCAGGTGGACTCTTTTTTTTTTTTTTTTTTTGGATTGAAACAATTTTAAATGCAAGGAGAAAAAAGAGTAGGAAATACATGGGGGTTTAGGATAGTTTGTTTTTTTTTTAAATTTAGACATTTGTAAAGAATACTAATGGCTTGCTTAAAATGATTTTCTCTGTAGACTTCATACTCACCATGGGTGGTGAGCAATAGAGCTCAGTTAAGCAAAACATCATTAGCACTGCTATCAGCTACTGCTTTGGAACAGAGCACTTTTTCTGGGTTAGAGTGTGTGGTGTTTTTTTTTTTTTTAAAAGGGGTCCATATTTTATGTAAAGGAAAACAACATACAATTTAGTTTCTGTTACCTAAAGCATCCCTCAGCCAAACTCATACAGAAATGGAGAGGCTTAAAAAATAATTTTAAATTACAAAATGATTCTTTCCAGTTGTCAATACAAGAGCTAAATAGATGAATAAAAGGCCTTTGATGAAGCTGTTGTCCGGCTTTATCCACCAGCCTTTGAAAATCTTAACAATACTGTTAATTTTCTTTCCAGCTCTCAGGATGTTCTTGTTATTATACATGTAATGTATTCGATATTTATCCATTAGTATCAAAGGAAAATGGAAAAAACCCCACTTCTTCCATTAGAAAGCAAGTTACTTGTCCTTGTACCTACAAGGAAAAACCTGAAAGCATGATCCAGATTACTTAAAAAGGAAATAGATTTTCAGATTAAGTCATTTGGAAGAAATTATTTTTGATCCAATATTATGATTTTTGTTACCTAATTTATGTTATAGAACAGCTGCCACTATCAATATGAAATTTATTTTTAGATAACCCAATAATTCTTTACAAAAAACAAGATCAGCTGAAATGAGTGAACTGTAAGAAAACTTTCTCCTTTTCCCCTCCCAACAAACAAGATGCAAAAATGAATCAAATAAGCAATGCTCTAAATGTAAAAGATAACAGGCAGAAGAAAATGCTTGATGACTGAGGCAATTTAATATAATCCTTGTATTTTACCTGTAGCTTATAGTTCACTCTGAAGAAAAGGTTGTAACTATTTTTCTCTATCACTTCTGCAGAGACTGTTATTAAAGCCAAATAGAACAAAACCTCAGAAAGAAGCCTGTAAAAAATGCCAATACTAAAACAGTCTGCTACTCTCACTTTGAAGCAAATGATAACGATAATTTCATGTGCTGTATCATTTGTTCAACATTTTTCCAGCCACGTACAAGCTTTTCATGATAAGCAGTGATTATTATAAGTGTATAGTTTATAAGAAAGAGTGAAAATAAAGAATCTTGCCCATAAAATACTGATGTGGTGCTACATCTACACCTTTCACTGACAAACCTGTAAAAGCACAACTGAAAAAATACACATTTCCTGTGCAACACTTCCAGACTCTCTCATTTTCGGGAATTCCTCAACGGTTTTCTGTAAGAACAATTTCTCCATGCAAGGAAATTTTAGTGGCAAGACTAAACCCCAAAATAAACCCCTAGATTCTTGGAAAAATCATCTAGAGAATGATAATCCTCTTAATGAGACACTTTTTTTTTTTTTAAATTGCTGTTGAATGGTTGTAGAATATTGACTCCTTTAAGAAGAAGACCATATCAATGAGCATGGGGCTACTCAATAGTGAAACTGAACCTGTAAAAGCTCCACTAATGATGACTCACATTTCTTGGCCACTTTGCTGTGAGACTGTGGCTTTCAGGAATTAAAGCATCAATTTAGGCTGCTGCCTTTGTGTGTGCACATAAGTGGTTGCATGTTTAGGTCTCTTCAAGGAGTGCTCTCAGTTTCAGGATCCAGAAGTGCCTTTAAGGCCCAGGTGCCCATCACAGTCACATCCTGGCTCCAACCTGGAGTGAGTCGTGCTGTCTGATGTGTTCTGGCCAAAGGCAGAACCTCACCTGACTTTGGTGATGGGAGACTCAGGCCTCAGAGCACTCTTCCTTCCCACCGTGTGACTTCAGGAAGTGAAATCTGTTTAAAAAGTTACTTACAGCTTGTTGTAGGTTACAATGAGTGGCCATAACTCTGTGTAACTGCTGCACTAATAATGGCAGATTTAAAACACAGACTGTCAGCTTCCCTCTTTTACCACTGCTAACAGGAGCAATTTTTCAGGACACGAAGGTGCCATGGCAGAACATAGAACATAGAAGAGGAAGTTGGGATGGGTGGTGAAGCACAAATTGCACACACGTTTGCATGAGTAGAAAATCCCTCTGACCATGCTATTTCTATCCGGCTGCCAAAGACAGGATCCAACCAAGGGAAGGCAAGGAATTATTTTTCCCTTTGAGACATTATGACCTCACTGCTTGCTTGCAAGCTGTGCTCATGCCATACAAGACACATACAATGCCTTTTTATCTAAACTTGTACACCACAGTCACATCTATGAAAAAAGCAGAGTCTGAAGAGCAAGCGAAAATAGCAATTATAGGTTTAATATAAAAGCATTTAAATATTTCATGACAGACTGAGGAAAACAAATCAACCTACCCCGTTCCAAACAACTCTGTCACTCTAGCCAGGATGCTAATGCCAAACATGAGTGATGAAGTACATACTCAGGGGCCGGATTTTCAGAAGTACTAAGAAGCCACAAATTCCATTAAGTCAGAAGTATGTAACAACTTTGAAGATTAAGCTACTTGTATTTAAGTGCTTTAATGGATATTCAGCAACCTAACTTCATGAAACAAACTTTGAAGGTTTCATTTACATACCAAGGGCAAACTATCCCAGTTTCAGGAAAAGCCTGGACAAGATGCTGAAGGTGCTGCTCATCCTCTGACCCGAGAAATTGGGGTGGCCAGTGCAGGGCCCTCGGCTGCTCCCAGGCATGGGGCTGCCTGCACGTAATTGTGCAGCTGATGCAAGTGGGTAACCGGGAGAAGGGACAGGAGAACAGCTCGTCACCAGAGAAACAGTGACAGCCCTGTATCGCTGAGCAGGTCGCAGCAGAGGTGCTCTGTTTCCCTCTACTGGTAAAATTTCGAGCGATCTTTTAAAAATGATTTCTGCAGGAGGCTTTCTGCTGGAAGTGTCCCAGGGCCACCATGGACTGTTTTGCTTGTGAGCCCTTCTCAGACTTCTGTTGTTCTTCCTAAATCTCCCCCTTGGCTGGTGTCCTTTGCTGAGCTCTGTCTTACATCCAGGCCTGTTTAATGTTATTGGCTTCAGCACAGTTGGTCAGGAGTTTAAATTATTAAGAAATATTTCAAGGTGATTTGTGGATATTTGGAAAGGCTTCATTGATTTATTAGCATGAAAGCCATTCCACAACACTGAAAATATTCTAGTCAACTTAACAAGTCTTTTAATGAATTGCTGTTCTTTGGTCGTGTTCAGAAGCCAGAACAGAGGTTCTGTTGTTGGAAAGTCTCAAGATTATGAGGTGGTAAGAAGATGCGGTAATTGTACCCTGCGTGCATTATCCAGGTATTTCTGTTGCTCAGCTAAACCACACGGTCCGCAGCTGGCTCCAGTAAGACTTCATGCATGATCCCCTATTTGTGGCTGCCAGAGAAAATATCAGTGTTCACATCCATTAGGGGCCTCTGGAAGTGTGCAAAATTAATTTGAGAAGGAGTTTTCTGAGCTTTCACAGAAAGCATCATAAAGAGGTGTGGGTTCCCCATCTTACAAACCCCTGCTGCCTTGGAGACTTTGAGGATTTTTTTCTTCCCTTCCACACAATCTCCCTGGTGCCAGAGGTTTGCCATGTACTATCCAAGCAAGCGCAATTTTGGCCTGTGGTAGCAGTAGCAGGGGTGAGGTTTTAAACTGAGAATACACTTCAGGATCTCCATACGTAAACCTCAGTTTGCAACAAGAACAAGTGCAGAATTTTAACTCCAGAAAAACTAACTTAGGGCTATATTTACTCAGATACAGAAATGCCAGCACTGTTCTTGAAACATCCAACCATTCATGCTCAAGTACTACGATTTAATGTGACTGATAGACTGATTGAGCTACTGAACGTGTCTTGGCAGTATCTTTTAACCAGCTTTGGTTTGGCAAAGTGTCAGGTGCCTTGAGTAAAACTGTAACTAATGCCATACCACCTAGTGGGTCTTGTGGGGAGTAGGAATTTAAATTACAGTTATAGAAAATTATGGAAGAAGGAGAGGAAATTGAGTGCTCCTGGGAAAAATTAGTCTGCAAAAGCTTAAATACTCAATTACAACTTTCTTGATCATTTATGAACACATGTCTGTTACAGCAGCAGTTGGAGTTTTTTAGAGATACATTTATAGCTTTTGTGTGCACACTGAAATGTTAAAAATGTATCACAGGTTTTAGGTTCCACTGACTCTTCTAGCTTTCACATCAATTTGTAGTTACTTCAGTTTTTCTTTTTGATTTAATTGAAATATATAATTTAGGAGTGCAAATTACCAGCTCAGATGAAACAGCAGTTTAATCAAAAAAAGGAAAGTATTTTGTGGTGAGCAGTGTACGCTTCCCCTGCTGCAGCTCCAACGTTGTCCCAGGAGGCCCACGGCCGAGGGCTGGGAGGTGCAGGCAGGTGGTGCTGGGGTGGGAAGCCTGCAGTCTCCATGCATGAGCAGGCATTTTTCCTATCTGGAGTCACTTTTGGAGGTTGTCTGGACAGCAGGCTGGAGCACTGTGTCCTTGCAGCCCTCATGAAGGAGCAGGGTTACATCTGGGCTACTCCCGCTTCAACACCTAATATTTCTAGAAAAAACCTGTTCCAGGACCTCACTGTTCTAGCTGTAAGAGCTCCAGTTTCTGGCCTTGTTCATGGTCAGTTTTGATCTGTTCAGTGGCGGCTTGTATTGACCATCTCTAAACCAGGTACTTCTGCACTGCTGAAGTTCGATGCAGATGAGTGTTGTCAGCTTGCACTGCCCTCAACACCCCACTTCTGAGCACACACATGCCGACTGTCAATGCAGCCATAAAAACATGCACTTCACTGAAGCACTGAATCCAAGCTGTGTTGGAAAGTTGTTAACCCTCTATATTAGCCCTGCAACTTCAGTACGTGGTAGAGGAGGAACTTGATGGAAAATAACTGCTTAAATCAGCCTAATCTCTACTGCTGAAGATAATGGGATTCCAGTGACATTACTCCGAGATTAGCTGGAAGATCATGACTGCCTGCAATAACCGTGGGCATAATTTAGCTTCCTTCTGCACTGTTGTTAATGTGCAAGAAAGCGTGAGCTCAGACGGATGAGCTGATCTCTGTTTGATTTGCAGGATAAGCCATTAGAAGAAAAAACAATCATTTCATAGTAAACTGAGCACAATTAACAGGCATTTGGGGACAATAGACATTTTTCCAGAGACACTTCTGAAAGCAGAAAGGGCCACAATGGCAAAATCACATGATATAGAAATTCTCTAGGGAGCACAGTGTGAGAAAGAATGGTTCTTTTTGTTAACCCTCGGTAAATGACGAGAAAATGGGCAATTTCAGATTTCACTGCAATTTGGAAATGAGAAAGCTGAGTGATGCTGGATCATACATCTCATTACTCACAATTTCTCAGGATTCTATAATATATTTTGCTTGGCTGGAAGCCTCCATTTTTGTACTTTTTCCCCCACTGTGATGTTAATGAACATGAATGCTTTAATCATGGCAGAAGAACTGCTCTCTTCTTGCCTGATTCTGCTCCTTTTGGGGGTCAAACGTTTGCACAATGTGATCCAGGCTTATGTAATGAAAGGGGGAAAGGCGACACTGAGTCTTTTCCATTTAACATGATCTGATTCCAAACGTGCCTAAGTAAAGTATCCAGAGTAGGAATCCCTGATGAGAAGTACGAGACAACGACGATACTTTGAATACACATACGGTAGTTTAAAACTTCTTCTTTTTCTCCATCCTTTCTCTTTATTGCTTCTATGTTTTGGTGCATGGATATTTAATGCAGATTTCTATTACAACAGGAAAAAGACAATTTGCAGTTAAAATTTGTCACAGGACAGCAAGACTTGGTGGGTGGATATGACAAATCACGTGGTATTGCTCTCAGTTTTGCACTGATTTTCCAAGAATCTGTTGTCTCTATTTCTGTGTCTGGAAAAAGGCAGGATTACCTAACCCTGTCTGTGAGGTGCTTGGTTCTAATGGGGAGAAAACAGGTAATACAAACTAATATTCTCCATTTGACAGTAACAGTAGAACCATAAAATGAACCCAATGAAGGAATTTTGTGCCCAAGAACTTGAAGACCTCTTCCATCCTTTAGGGTAGGGCAAAACTCTTACTCTCTTTTATGGTTTGCTATTGGACCTAAACTACTGAATGTCCGAAAAAATGTCTTTAAAATTTGGCTGAAATATGATTCAAATGTTAACTAAGAAAAAAATGCGGGGGTCTATGCGTGAGAGAGGAATCTCAGCTCTTTTTACAGTCCATGGAAATTACTTGGTACCATCAGCATAGTCTAGACAGGGATTCAAATGGCCACAACTGCAACCTGCCTTTTTTGCCAGGCAAGTTTGCTGGGAGAGTGCTTGGTGCTACTCTCAATTACTAATGAAGAACACAATGGACTTATGTTTAGGACAGGCAGCAGATGTCCTACAGTCAATATATCCACTCATTTGATGAGTTGATCTTTGATAATTTCACTCTGGTATGTGATCTAATTATTTTTACACCTTTTAGTCACAATTGCATTTAGTCCATGTTTTCCTCTCCTGCCAATAAAAGCTTCACGTAAGACAGCAGAGATTTTGCTGAATTTTAGCTATCTAACTTATATTTCTTGTGTTTCTCCTTTACTCACAAGACCTATCATGCAGAAGACGTGGATTAATTTGACAGATTGTCCTTGACAAAGTCATTTTATCTCTTACTCATTTTCATGTTTACAAACTGCTAATTTGTTCCAGAATTCTTTTGTTTTTCATAATTCAAAGTCAAAAAACCCATATCCTATCGTGCTGACTTTGGCTGGGGTTAGAGTTAATTTACTTCACAGTAGCTGGTATGGTGTAGAGCTGTGTTTTGTATTTGTGCAGGAAACAGAGCTGATAACACAGGAATGTTTCAGTTGTTGATGAGCAGGGCTTACACAGCATCCAGGTCTTTTCTGCTCCTCATCCCACCCTGCCCGTGAGTGGGCCGGGGGTGCACAAGGAGCTGGGAGGGGACACAGCTGGAACGGCTGACCCCAGCTGACCAAAGGGAGATCCCAGAACATGTGGCATCATGCTCAGCATATAAAGCTGGGAGAAGAAGAAGGAAGGGGAGGATGTTAAGAGTGGTGGCTCTTATCTTTGTAAGTCACCATGATGGAGCCTGGCTTTCCTAGAGATGGCTGAACACCTCCCTGACCATGGAAAGCAGTGAAATACCTCCTTGTTTTGCTTTGCTTGCATGCACAGTTTTTACTTTACCTAATAAACTGTCTTTATCTCAACCCACAAGATTTAATCACTTTTACCATTAAGATTCCCTCCCTCCATCCCACTGTGGCAGCAAGCAAGCACCTGTTGGGGCTTAGGTGCTGGCTCTGGTTAAACCATGACTCTTACAATTCTGTGGTCCTTTTTCTTGCTTTTTTTCTTTCAGTGACAAACCTGTATAAATCAAGGGCTACCCTATTGAATAAGCATAAATACTCTGTTATAACACCTGTATAAGTTTAGGGGAAGCCAAGGCCATTTTCTTAGGGAACTGGTTGTGCCAGTACCCTATCATCATTACAGAACCTGAAAAAAAACTTCACGTGAAAAGCAATTCACTGAGAAAAGCATGATCTGGAATATTTTACAAGAAGCTTTAACATAAATGAATTTGCTATTTAATGTGTTGGGAGCAACAAGAAAATGCACAAGCTCAGCTGGCTGCTCTCCTATGAGGGATCCTGTAATGTTTTTAACAGGATCAATGTGAATACAAAGTGCTGGAAGAACAAAACACAATTGGACTTTCTTTGCCAGCCATTTTGCACTGTACAATCTTAAAACCCACATAATTGTGTTCACAGAGACTGTATGATGTACCAACAACAAGGCAACTGCTAGAATTACTTTGCTTACATAATGTAAGTTGTATACGTGCTAAAACCACAGCTCAGTCCCATGGTGTTTTTGAGACTAACCATTCCAAGATGGTGCAAAGTACAAGAGGTTGGGTGTTTTATTACCTAACTTTGATGGATATTCTGTCTTTTACAATTTCCAGTGATTTGGAGAAAAACAGCTCAAATTCTGTAACTAGGAATGTGAGGCCTTCGGGACAAATGTTCCATTTCCTCCGGTGGCTTCTACAGACCTTCGCACAGTGGGTCATCGGAACAGGAGGGACTTCTGAGTGTTGCTGTCATCATAGTGGGGGGCAAAGCCTGGCCCCCCTTCGAGGGGATTCCCACTACTCTGCTTGCTCAGAGCAGCCTCACAGGCATCACTCACTGGGGTGTATAAACACACAGAATGCTTTGTGTTTTCATCTTGGTAGGATCTACGAGAGAGATGTTTCTGTGTTGTTAATTTTTCATAGGGGAACGCTAAGGAAACAACATTCTCCAGCTCTGGAAATCTCGTGTGGGTGAGACTGCAAAAGTTTTTTCATGTATCCCTCCTGCAGAGTTCTCACTACATAGCAGCATGCTGATAACTTTTTGCAGGTGTACATAAGAGAGGACAGATTCTTTGAACGTTCAGGAGGATTTTATTTATACTGAATATTACAAACCATGCTCTTATATGTTTATCATTTTAAACTCATGGTGGGGGGGAAAAAATCACAAAATAAAAATATAAGAATATAGAGAAAATATTGTCATCTTTTTTTCAGACCACGGGAGTTTGTCACCATGGAGATCTTCCTGTTTTCTTCAAGAGTGATTCAAATCTTACAGATGGAGCATATGTGACAGAAGCAAAACAACATCACCAAGAATTCACATTAAACACTTCAGAAAGAGGTTTTTGAGCACCAACCAACATCCACAGACTGTTCATGCAGAAAAAATTGTGCTTCCACTTTTTTCTTTCTAATATTAAATAACCGAAAGTTTTATTTTTAAACATAGCTGGATTTTAAGGAACTTGTGATATGTGAGCTGAAGGCTGCAGTACTTCACAATTACATTGTGGTTTTATACAAAGAACTACTCTTTCTAAGAGCTGAAGTACTTTAAAGACATAATGAAGCGAAAACTCCTTGAAAAGCTTGTTTTTAGTATGACTTATGTAAGCAGAGTTTTTAACTGAAGGCAACCAAATTGTGCGTAAGATGGAGCCAAGAGCAGGACCAGGTGGTTTGTCAGCAAGCCCCTGGCTGCCCCTGCAGCAGCCGGGGGCACCAAGCATGGGGAAGCTGGAGTGTGCTCATCTCCAAAGCACTGGCAGCTCCAGAGTCGAGTCCTGATGGCCAAGAGCAAAACTACAACTTCAGGAGCACCTCTGGGAAAGAAGAAAAACTGGATATGTTCCTATTGTCCTGCCTCCCGCGGCATATCAGACTGTGCCGCTCCACTTTAGTCACTGCTCAGCCTGCAGAAATGTATTTTTAAATGAGCGTGGAAGGCATTGCAACGACAACCAAGGACAAACTAAATTAGTCTGCAAATGCATGACAGACTTTCTCCCTAGCCTGCCTTTCTGCTACGCTGCCCACCTGGCTTTCTGGTCTGTGGCTGAGGTAGAGCTGAACCCTCCCCTTCGTTACTTCCTCGACCAGTATTGCTGTGATGCCAAGCTGGGGCTCAGCTCTGGTACTGCCAGCAGTGCCGCAGAGCAACGAGGGGAGCACAGGCAATGTGCTGCTCAATTCAGGGCAGAAAAGAGCCCACTGCGCCTTCCAGGTCAGAACTGCTGTTTTTAATCAGATTCCTGAAGAGAGGAACATCCTTCCTGTCAAACACCATTGTGTGTTGGTGGAGAGGGGGAGAAAATGCAGTCACACACTGTTAGTTAGAGCAGTGGTGCAGCCCTAAGAGATGTAAATCTGGGTTTAAATGTTTCAGTAATGAATCAAAACTCCTGCAGCCGTGTAACACAGGGAACACGGGCAGTGTCCACCCACCTTGGTGGGAGTGCACACTTCACACCCGAGGGGGTTTGCTGTCAGCCATTGTAATTGCATGCCAGAAAGGGCATTGCTTGTCCTTCCACAACACATGAGAAGCTTGAGTGAAGCATAAAGCCAGAACAAATATCCTGATGAGCTCAGGCTAATCTAATAGGAGAGAAATTGGGTATTTACCCTTAATCAGGATCAGATTTGTCCTGCTGGACCATGTGGTATTAATCAGTGAGGGGCTGCAAGAATAATAGCAAGATCTGCTCTCCCAGTCCCAGAAGAAGCATGGGCCAGTTCATGGTCCATGGAGCTAGGCAGCCTCACAGAGAACAGAAAAGTGCAGGGCACCATTCAAGTGGGACAGGCTTTTCTGCAAAGGCTTTACCCAAGGAGTATCTAGGACACAGCCCAGGTGCTGAGATGGGGCTCTGCTTGGGTTTTTTCCCTCTTCTTCCTTGGTTATCTTGATAATAATGCAAAGGAAAGGTTCAAGATGTTTCCATCATCAGTGAACAAAATAATTATTTAGAGAAACTGAATGCCTTCGAATTCACAGTGTTGCGAAAAATCTACTGGGGACAGTGCAGGAAATCTGAGCTGAAAATTTAGCAACATTTGTGCTTAGCATACATAGGTCTTGGAAAAATTTGAACCAAAAAAATCACTACAGTTAAGAGATTTTTTATTAAATTTGTCAAACCAAACCAATGCTTTCTCTATTTTCAAGAGGTCGTCTTCATGAAAGTCAGTAATCAGATTGTACTGGACATGGTGAGTGATACCACTTAACATCTCTTTCATGAGTCCAGGATTATTTTGTTTTCTGCTGTCTAGGTTAAAATACTTCAATAAAAAAGAAGTATCAACACAATAGTCCTATCTGACACGTAGTGAAAGCATTTAAGAGAGAATATAATGTTCGTTTTACTGGAGAGGAACCTCCTTACAACCAGTTTGCGTAAGTTTATTTGCATTGATTATACCACCTGCTTGGTTGCAGCCAGTGCTCTGCCCTTGCAGGCACCAGAAATACAGTCTACCTTCAGGAGTACTTTGAAAAGATTTGCATGAGCTGGGCTCAAAATTACTTGACCTGCTTGTTCTGACTACCTTTTCTGAAAAATTATTACAGAATCCTTCTTCTTCCCTCTAATATCCAGTCAGGATGCTTTGGCAGCCAGTTTCCCACTTAAAAGAGCCCTTCTCTCTCTTTGTATTTGCACCCTGTGCTTGTTTCACTCCAGATGTTCCCTGAAGCTGATCTGTGGGAATTGTACACTGTATTCCAGATAATTTCTCAACACAGGCTTATAAATGGGTGTTAGTTTTGGGTGCTATACATGGGTAGTCTCTAATCTTTTTCCTGAACTGATTGTAAGCAGCTCCCTTTGCTCTGAGAGCCTTTGCCATATTTTTATTGTTTTGTTGTTCCATTTCTAACTCACTTTAATATTTGGCAATGCTTTCTTCTTCCCAGTACTTCTTAACCAACAAGAGATGGCATATTTTGTTGTTCATGTTTTCCTTTCACTCTCAATAGGATCTTTCCTTGTTCCTGGTGGTTTTTTTTAAATTATAAATTTTCATCCAGTTGATCATGGCGATCTTCCTTTTGCTTAGAACAAAAACTCATCATACTTAATGCACACAGTTTCTATTTCTTTAGAATAAAGATACTCCTAGCCCTTTCCACAGTCAAGACCTTTAGTTTTTAAAAAGCATTAATTAAGTCTCCTCATTTTATTGGAACTTATCCTTCTGGAATTAATGGCACTGTTATTCCATAAACCTACTTGTGTTCATACATCCCAAAATTTCAGTTGTATCAGTTCAAAGTTATTTGCTCTGCCCAGGTATTTTGAAAGGTCCCTCCTATTTTCAAAATCTTTGTGTTGTAGAAAAAAATATGTTGACTAGCACATCTTGGAAAATATACACCTGAGTGTTGTTAGCATTTTTGCACTGGACCATCTCTTAAAACTGAGAGTTGTGGGAGACCATGATTTCAACTGTCCTGTTGTGGCCTGAAGTAGAGTAAGAGTGCTTAGTAGTGTCAAGAACCAATAAACTGTAATATCTTATTTCCTTCCAAACTCTGGTCCTGTTGCCTGTGTGAATATTTAAATCCTTTCTCAGAAGCCTAAAGCAGTTTGGGCTCTATTGCTTCAGATTTCAGAGGAATATGTACGTGAAAGGCTGTGTTGCCATGCCACCGCTTCACCAGTCGAGATTGAAGGCATTGCAATGACACCTACAGACTTGTTTGCATGGATCCCTGTCTCAGGCAAGTCAGGAATGACCCTTCCCAGAAACATCCTAATGGGAGCTGTTCCTAACTGACTTCAGTAAGGGGAGTGTTTCACCTGCTGGCTTTTCCCTACCCTGCCTTCCTGCTTCTAGGGTACTAGGATCCTCAGCAATTTCTTGTTCTGTAGCCATACCATTTCCCAATTTTCCACCTCTGAGTGCAGCCTACCAATAAAAAGGCACAATCTTGTTGATCAGTCTTGGCTGCTGAGCCTGATGCAGAGGGTAAGAACAATGGACAAGCATTTAATTCCTGAAATATTTTGGTTTTAGAGTTCCTTAGGGCGTGAAGAGTGTGAGGCATCCTCAAATCTCTTCCACTGGCTAATTTCTTTTAAAATTCCTGGTGCACATGATGTTCATTTGCAAGCTACAACACATGAGCCACAGGAGACAGGTGTATGAGCAGGAGAGAGTGTTCTGAGCACAGGCAGGAGGGGAACTGGCTTGGGGTCAGCAGCGGTGAGGTCCACACATGGGCAGGCTGGGGTGGAAACTTGAGCTGCTGGGGTGTAGGCAGCAGGGATGAGAGATGCAGACCAGCAGTAGAGAAAGGCTGATTGCTGTGGACTGAGGCTGCTGAATCACGGTTCCCACTAAAACCTTTTAAGCAAGGAGGGTGTCCATGTGATCTAGATAGCCTTATGATGGGGAAGTGCAGACACAGACGCATCAGGGATTGTCTTCCTCTTCTCACACCCTGCCCTCAGACATTCCCAGGGAGCATCCAGCTCTCACAGCTCAGCTGCTCCCAAGCTGACTTGAAAGACAGACTTTTGGGTCTTTTTCTATTAATAATATGCAAAAGGGGCTGGGGAAGGGGAAGCAGAAATCCCCCCAGTCTGTGGGCTGCTTTAGGCTGGAGCTGTACCAGTGAAGCCAGGGCACCGAGAGTTAGGACACCCTGGCTATTTCAGGACCTGTGCCAGTAGGTGGGTCTGGAGTGGCAGGGAGGTGTAGGGCCCTTCAGCTCCTGGGGACACTGAGCTGAGTGTTTCCCAGCAGGGCATCTGTCAGCAGGAGAGTACTGGCTTGGGAAATGTCTGTCTGGTTCCCTCCCTTTTGCAGATGCCGTCTCTGTGTCCAGTATCGCAACCCAGCCATGACCAGGCTGCCCCAGGATTACTGTCACTCACGGCTGAGGCTCATGCATGGCCAGTCTCCCCTGGAGCCCGTAGCGGTGGCATGCCCATGACCACACACTCTCTGTGAGCACTGCTTTTAGGACAAGCTGCAGCTCACTCTCCATTGCCACGGCTCTCAGTTCCCTGGGTAGGCGGCAGCGACAGCTGTGCTGCCTGAGTCATTCTCTGTGGGCATTAACTCAGCTCTGCAGGCCTGGTGGCACTGCCTAGCCCTTGCAGAGCAGCAGCCCTGGTGAAGAAGACCCCAAAAGTGGGGTTCCAGATAAGAAGGTGCTTGTGGAGCCTGCTAGCATCCTGAGGAGGGGCTGGCACAATCATCCTGCAGGCAGATCTGCAGGAGAGTCCATAGCTAGGCTGGGCATGCAGGCAGCGTGGTTGCTCTCGGGAAACATGGATGTAGCCACAGATAAGGTGGCTCAACAGGTACTGAGAAGTGGCTTTGTTCTGGATAATGGGCAAGGCATAAAATAAGGACAGTTTGCACTGCACAGACCATTTTCAGCCAGGACTAGAGCCTAAAAGACCTGCTCATAATCAACCCAAAACTTTGGCATAGCTGTCAAAAAAAAAAAAAAATACAAGGTACCATTAGGAGAAAGCGGTGAAATAGTTCATCAGTGTGGGCAGAGTCTCTCCCAGTGACTTATTTTCATACCATGAACAGACTTTTTAAAAAGCAATAGAATTAAACTGACACTTGAAGCTGCTCTCTTGAGACTTTATTTGAATGTAATATATTTCAATTATTGTGTATTCGAAGTTCCCATGTTAATATACAATCTGTGGAGACTTATAATGTGTGTTGGTTGAAATCTGAGCTAAATTAATATAATCTTTTCATTAAAAAAAAAAAAAAGAGAGATAATCTACTTGGCTGCAAGTGCCACAAGGAATATTGAGCAGAAAAAAGACAGAATAACCAGGGAGTGATTTGAAAGCAGCCCATACGGCCAATTGCTCAGAGCTAGTGCCAGAAAATAAGGGAAACCTTCTTTTATTAAACATGATTGCTGTGACCTTCTCTGGTTAACCTACAGGAGGGAAAATGAGCTATGCACTGTGCATGATTTGTTGTTCTTACAACTGGGCTGTTTTTCAGTGACCCTGTAGAAGCTGGAATGTTTATTTTGATTTATTTTTGCCTCGTTTTTGCTCAAAAGAGTGAAACGTCTTCTAGGGCTGCACATGTGTACCCATTTCTCTTTGAATACTGTGACTGTGAGCCCTGCTGTCACTTCCCCTTCACAGCCATGCATATTCCTGGCTCCCTCCTTCCAGGTGTAGACAGAGAGGCTCTGCAACGGGCATCGAGCACTGTCCTCCTCTCAGGGCAGAGATGGCAGCTGTACCTGGCCCTTGAGGGAGGGCTGGTAAGGAAAGCTTTCTCTTAGCCTTCTTCTTCTGAGGCAAGCACCACTAATGCTCCCCTGGGGATTGCATAAATGAGATGGAGAGCAGCAATCTGATGTATTCATGTGCAGCACAGTCAAGAGAGCCCCATTGTGCCTGGGATACTCATGAACAGAGCTCCAGAAAGGTCCCTCGGTGGGGCACCACAGGGACAAAACACAGGCCAGCAGTAAGAGTGGAGGGACAAGGACAGTGCAGTCGTGGGTGTGCTTGTGTATTCTTGTCAGCCTCAGAGGTTTTTGCAGAGGTACACTGATGTATGAAGCAAAATCAAGAGCGTAAAAAAATTCCCACAGAATCCAGACTCGGTGAGCTAATTATGGATTAGGTCATTTTCTATGTGCCTTCCAAGATGACTGCATATACCTAATTAAGATGCCTAGTGTGTTTTGTTTAGCCCAAATGGTGATGGAGGAGGAAGGTTATTGGTCTGGTGTCTGGGGTATTGGCAGCGTTGACTTTTATGTGGGTTGAAATTAAGCAGGCTTTCAGTTTCCAAGGAATAAAGTTAAGAACAAGGCTCAGTCACACTGTTACTTTAAAGAACAGTGAAATCACAGAAAACATTTTCTGAAATCATAAGATTCCACTGATTCATCTGTCTGTGTCATTCCTTGGCCTCGGCTCTCACTTCAGGAAAAAAATGCATTCGACTTAATTTTAAAACAAAGTTATTTAAAGAATACAACAATCATAGAATATCTGAGGATGGAAGGCACCTGGAGATTATCTAGCTTGAGCCCTTGCCTTGCTCAGGCAAGACCACCTAGAGACGGCTGCCCCAGACCACATCCAGGCGGGTTTTGAGTACCTCCAGGGACAGCGACGACCCAGCCTCTCAGAGCAACCTGTTCCAGTGTTGGATCACTTGTAGAGTAAAAATATGTATTTTCTGTATTTCCAGTTGTTCCCATTACCTCCCAATCGTTCATTTAGCACCAATAAGAAAAGTCTGGCTCTGTCTTCTTTACTGTCTCCCATCACCAGGTATACATTCATAAGGCCCCCCGTGAGCCTTCCCTCCTCTGGGCTGAACACTCCCAGCTCCTTCAGCATTTCCTGATATGTCAGGTGCTCCAATCCCTTAATTATCTTCATGCTCCTTCAGGGGACTCTGTCCACTATGTCCACATATCTCTCGTGCTGAGGATCCCAGACTGGGACAGAGCACCCCAGATGTGTCTCACCAGGGCTGAGCAGATGGGAATGTTCACATCCATAGACCTACCAGTGACACTCTTCCTAATGCAGACCAGGAGGTGGCTGGCCATCTATGCCACAAGGGTACACTGCTGGCTTATGGTCAGCTAGGTGTCCTCAAGACCCTCAAGTCCTCCTCTGCAAAGCTCCTTCCAGATGGCTGCTCCCCTGTGTGGTCCATACCATTATTCCTCCCAAGGGGCAAAGCTTGGCGCTCCTCTTTGCTGAACTTGGTGAGATCCCTGCCATGCCATTTCTTCATCTCTTGAGGTCCCCCTGAATGGCAGCTCAACCAGCTCGTGCATCAAACCCTCATCCCCATCTGGCAAGCTTGCTGAGGATGCACTCTGTCCCATCATTGAGTTCATTAATGAAATTTTTACAGTATTGGACCCAGTAGGAACCCTGGGGTACTGCACTAGGGCCTGGCCTCTGGCAGGACTTCGTGTCACCAATCACAGTCCTCTGAACTCAGCAGTTCAGCTGGCTTTCAGTCCACCTTAGCACTCACATACCTAGCTTGAACTTCATCAGTTTGTCTGTGGAGAAAGACTTGACTAAAATCAGGGTAAACAAAGGCCACTGCTCTCTCCTCATTCATCAGTCATCTCATCTTAAAAGGCTCTTGGGCTGGTGAAACATGATTTCACCCTCATAACCCTCATAAATCATGCTGACTTCTTCTAGTCATGGTTTTCTTCTTCATGTATTTGGAAATGGTTTCCAGGATTATTTGTTCTTTTATCTTCCCAGGTGTTAAGGTGAGGCTGACCAGCCTGTGGTTCCCCAGACTTTTTTCTTGCTCTTCTTGAAGGCAGGAGTCATATTTGCTTTCTCCCTATCCTAATCACCACAACCTTTCAAGTATATTTGAGAGTGGCCATGTAGCTACATTAGCCAGCTCCCTCAGCACTCATGGGTGTCTCCCATCAGGTCCCACAGACTTCTATATGTCCAGTTGATTTAAACGTTCTCTAAACTGGGTCTCCTCCAGCGAGAGTAACTCTTCTTTGCTCCAGACATTCCCATGAGTCTCAGGAGCCTGGGATTGCTGAAGGAAAGCCATATTGGAATGACAAAGACAAGGGTGGCATTGGGTACATCAGCATCTTCCATGCCCATTGTCACCAGATCCCCTTCCCCCTTCAGCAGCAGGCGCACAGTTTCCCCTTTGCTGCTACCTCCCATTGGCATTTTTCCTGTTCATCTCCATGCCTACCCTTTCACCATGAGATGTGCAGTGACCAGTGCCCAGGAGAGGCAGGTGACCATCACAATGACGTCGGGAAGAAGAGAGAGAACTCAGCCAGGCAGGGCCAGCCCTGCAGCACTCAACACCCTTCTGCTTCTCAAATCCACTGAATCCCTTCTCCAGTGTAGTGTAGCAGGTGAAGGAAATATTTTGGTAAACTGCCTCTAGCCCTGAGGCTGTATGTTGCACATACAGCAAAATGTGTACAAAATGGGTGGGGACTGTGTTGCATAACCACAAAAAAAAATTGATTTTATGTCATTGATGTGCGTGGACAATTTAACTACAAGTGTAAAATAAAGAGCAGGTACAAAAGGTAAGTGCTGCCAGAGAAAGAAAACTTTCATGCGAGGAGATTGAGTTTCAAGTGGTTTTCCAGAGGGAAAAGCCTGTGGTGGTCTGTAAATGGCCAAATGCCTTTACATGACAAGTGGCAGGGAGCCAGTAGAAGTGAGAAGTGCCTGTGGTGTTTGACCAAAAGGACCACCCACACACGATTTGTGCCAACTGCTGCTTTGCAAACAGGGTGGAGGCAGTGCCTAAATAAATGTTGTATAAACCATGCAGAGTTCATGTATGAAAAAACAGTGATGCTGAATGTCAGCTGCTATGCAGCTTGTGGAGCTGTGGTGTTCAATGTCTCTGACAGGGCTCATCTGCGCTTTCTCAGGCATCTGTAGTCTCATTTAAGCCATCCTGTCCCTAAGAAAGCAGTGGAGACTGCAGCCAGTAGAGACTCTTTGTGTTTCATGACCACTTGCCCTGTTACAGGGACATTTCTGGTGCCCTTCTGACCACAGGGTCATCAGTGAGGTCTGGAGCATCCCAGGGAACCTGGCGACCATGTGCCTGGAAGAGAACAAAAACTGCAGTAGTAGTGCCATTATGAATAGGGCTGCTGCCATCTGTTGGTTGAAATCTCATGGGGAGCTGAAAGAGTCCTTGTATTGAAGATTCCATCCCTAAGATGTGGATATACTGAGAAAGGATATTTTAATTTTAATGATAAGAGTGATATGCTAATGTTTTGGAAGTCGGAAGGAGTGGACAAGATTCTTGGTCTGCATGACTTTACCTACTTGCTGACCTGCATATCTGTTTAAGTCCTTCGCTGAAGTACCGGCCAAAGTTTTAACTTTTCGAGCTGTGGGTCTGCAAACATTTCTCATTGCAGCACTGCCACCATCAGCATCTTGTGCTGCTAATTGCTCAGGGACATTCCACAGCTGAACATTTATTGACTGCCATCTCTGGGTCAGCAAACAGATATGGACCAGGAATAACCCCTCACCTCTTTGTTTTAAGATTATTAGTAAGCTGGATAAGTTTCCAGGACTGCTCTCTATGTCCTCCCACAAACAGCACAGCTGAAGGAGGAGGCCACCCATTGAGGCTGCTGAAAGATGCCCTGCTGCTGTGAGAAATTCCTACCTATGTCATCAGGGCTCTCAGCGAAACAGAAGTCTGTAGCCACTGCCCAGATTTGTAAAAATTTGGGACCAGCCTATGAAATGGCTCTCTCTCCAAACGCTGCAACTATACAGATTTCTGCCTCTCTTTCTCCCAAGCCCAGAGCAGCTCAGTATTAACATTCACTTCACGAAGCTCTGCTCTATTCTCTGCCCGAAAGTCACAGCTACAAAATAACTGTTAAAAGTAAATCCTATAGATTGAGCAGCCCTGAGAGATGACAAATGTTCACTTCGCAGCTTTCTCCACAAGTTTGTTAAACAAATCAACGTGCAACAAACATTTCCAGAGTGAAGGGTTTCTTCTGTGAGTTAAATGGAACCTGCAGTCTCCTGTGTCCCAAATGATGAGGGTATTAGAGGTTAATGCTCACATTAAACATCCCGAGCTGTACAGCAGTTTCTCCTCTCTGCATTCTGCCAGGCTCCACTTGCAGCTCCATGCAACCTGCCTGTAACCTGTCCTGCAACAAATCTCTTACAATGTTCAGGAACAGCTACTAAGCATACTGAAAAGGCAGGATACTTACCCTGGGATGTTTCTTGGCCTTTCATTGGAAATGTGCATGGGTAGAAGCACCAAAGTTTCTAGCAAATGTGTTTACTTTAGTCTTGACAAATTTTGTGTTTGACTTGGAGTGGGGGGTGGTTTGGCAGTTTCCAGATTTCTTTCCATGTAGGTTGAATGGAAAGTGGAGTCCCCAGACCACTCCTGTGGCTGCCACTAACTTGGGTGGATGAGGAATTCTTCCTCATACATGATCTAGCAATTGTTTCTCCTCACACTTCCCAGGTCACACTGCAGCGAGAGGTCCAGTTTCTTTTGCAGTCAGCCGTGCTGGTAGGTTATTGCACTAGTGTTCCCCACTAACTTCCAATGGCTACGGCATGTTTTTGAAATTTTAGGACGTCCATTTCCATTTTTGTGTGATCTTGGCAGAACTGGTGGAAACCAGACAGAGAAGAACTAATTTCCCTCAGTAATTCAGAACTCCAGCTGAACTCTTGTTCAAATTATAGGAAGTACTGAAGAAAGGCTCACTTTCTGGAAGCTTGCCTGTGGCTTTCAGCAGAGATTTAAAGAAGAATTAGCTGGCTAGGTTAAACATTGCCTTTCTCACTCTTGTAAATCACAGCTCTTAATTCTTGTTTTGCTTTCTGTGCAAGAATTACAGGCTGAGGATGTGTTCTTGTAATAAGGCAAATACATGAGTACCTATAAGGCTTACATAAAAACTATTGATAAATATACACTAGAGACATACACAGTGGTTATGATGACAGTGATTAATAGAAGAGCAGATAATGGACCCTGATCAACTTTGACCAATTCACTGCTCAGTTTCTGGCTCATTCCTTCGTTCAGTTTTGCATTTGGTCCATCTAGCTCCTTGTATTTCAAAGCTCAGACAGGGCTCTGAAGAGGGTTCACTACTCTAAATGTGAAGAAGCACTTTTATCTATCTCAGACTAATCTACCACTAGTTTGATCATGCTTCCCCTAGTTCTAGGGATGAATAACCATTGCATTCACCTCATCCGCTGCCTTCATGATTTTGCAAATGTCAGTCATAACCCGCAGTCTCCTTCTCTCCAGAGCCTTCCTTAGAAGTTGCTTCATTATCTTGATCATTTTACTTGTCCTCTCTGCCCTTTCTCTAACTTCATTGCATCCTAGAAAGGACGTAGCTGAACATCGGTGGGAATGCCTTCTGTGTGGGTTATGAAGTGCAATTCCCTAACTCCAGACACAGTAGCCCCCTGTGAAGTGTGCTCCAGCCTTTCTGTCCCACAGGTCACCTCATCAAGGAAGAGTTTGGCTGTTCCCACCATGTTGCCCTGACCACATCTTACTGCACAGGTCTGCACGGGCCAGCATGGACCCTAGACAGAAAGTCCTTCTAACTGTGTGAAAGTTTATGACAAACATAGGTGAGTTCATCCCCCTCATTCCCTTCCACCTACAGTGTGAAGTAACCCACAATGGCACACAATGGTGTAAAGAATAGATTGACTTTCTTACAATGCCCCTGCCCTTCTAAGAAGACAGATGAGTGCAGGGCAGTGGCAGCAGTGTCTGGGTGCTCTCAGAGGGATGCTCCTCTGAGGGCTGTGCAGCAGCAGAGCTGTGCTGCAAACGCAGGACCGTGAGGACAGCTGCCTGCTTCGTGAGGCAGAACAGGTTTCGCTGCTAAAGGCAGAAGTTCTCTGGGGTGTTTCATAGAGTCATTTATTTTCACAAGGTAGCATCAAAACCAAAACTCAACAGGCCAAAGAAATGAAAAAAAAAAAAAACCAAACAAACCCTCATAGGAGTAGGAAAGCACTTGGTGGTTACTGAAGATTTTTCTAGTAAGTCGAATGACTAATGTCTTTCCTGAAACTCCTGGCCTCCTTCCAGCAGCCAGCCAACTACCATGACCACTTGACAGCCCTGCCTTGGCTCTGGGAGAGCAGCTGCTCCCCAATGCCCCTCAGCAAAAGCCGGAGGCAAGTGAACCTCCTGCCAGCCAGCAATATGAAAGCGTTCAGTTTTTCAGACAACTTGGGGCTCCGTTCAACCCCTGCAAGGGGTGTGAGTGAAACACGTGCAGGAAGCAGCTGGCCTGGACTTCAGCAAATGTGCCCATGTAAGCCCACGCCAAGGAGTTCTCCCAAGGTCTGGGGTTAAAGCCCAGAGTGTGGTTGGGGTGCCAGGAGGAGAAGTTGTATGGCCAAGCAAGCCTGGCTTGCTGGCTCCACAGCCCTTCCACTTTCTATGGAATTCCAGCAGAACTATATCCATTTGTATGCATGCATCCATCTCTGCATTTGTAGAAGTGTCTCAATTACCCTTGCTGCAAGGCTTGGGCCCAATGGAGAAAAGAAAAATGTGGTTAGGAGGAAACAGTAATGAGTTCTTACAGATTGCTTTTGTCTGACTCAGCCCATTAGAGTTTGTGTTTTACACTTGTGTGATGCAAAATATGCCCATCATTTGATTGAACAGAAAAAGCAGTGCTTATCTACCTGCTTTACTGGTGTTCTGCTGAAGGTCTTCAGATGGAAAAAAAGAAATTAGTGTCATTAAGAAATGTATCTTGCACATAATCTGTCCGTCACCCTTGTCCAGGGTCAGAGCTGAGGCATGAGATGTTGGGCCAGAAGCCAGTGTCTTTATTCGCTCTTGTGTCCCAACACAACCATGACATCAAGTTTATTGACACAGAAGTCAGTTCAGTTTTCATGAGAGAGGTCAAGTGGACTCAGGTCCATGCTAGCTATACCCAGTCTTTGCTGTGGGATCTAGTAATGGTCACATGCCTTATCTGTCCCTCTTGCTGCAGCTCTGTTGCTTCTAGCTCACAACAGCACTCAGCTGACATACAATGGAAGGAGAATCAAGTGTGGAGAAAACACAGGCTTTTGGGTCTTTTGGATCTTCTGTGTTTATGTTGCTGTTTGAGTAAGAGTCAGTCTGCTCCCAGACAACTTTCGCCTTGCTTGCTCCCCTCCCCACATCCCCCAAGGAGAGGCTAATTCCTGTGGGCTGCAAACTGCCCAAAAGAGATCTTGGCTAACTTGAGAGAAGAGTGAAGACAGGAAGAGAGGATAAAGATGCATAAAGGATTGACAGTGGTGGAAATTAAAATGGGGCCAGATACGGCAGCGGTACTGATGAGGGGCAGTGCATGTGCCATACAAGGCAGTAGAACAGGGTGGGGGAGAGCAACAGCCCTGATAGCTTCCCACGTCCTCCTTCCCTTAAATCTGCCTCCAGCTGATGAAAGGTGATGTGCTCATCTATTTCCAGTGCTGAGGGTGCCTGTCCTTTTATAAATCTTACCTGATATCTCTTGTCCTGACCTTGACTGTAAGTAGCTGTGCAACTTTTGGGCATGCCAAGAATGAAAATGGGAGTGGTGTAAAATTCTGTGCAGAGAATATATCACTCGTGCTGCTCTTTGTGCTTCTTTATCCCTCACTTGCCTAGATGTTTAATGCATGTCTTCTTCACAGGTCCTGTGAGAGCGCAGTGCTGCAATAGTTCTCTCTGTCTTCCTGTAAGGACCTTCTAAACATTAACCAACAGGTCCTCTGCAGGGTTTGAGTTTGTTCTTGGGAGTCACTGCTCTTCCTTTAGAATGCTCCTTCAGTGGGACAACATGGTCTGCCATAGCTCTGCCATATCTCAGCATTCAGTCAGGGCAATCTGATGCAATTTAGAATGACTCCATCATTTTGTGATGGGTTTCTGCCTTGTCCTGACCCACTTCTCTGTTACTCTTTGTGTATGTGCGTTTGTGCCCTGTTTTTTTCTGGGATAGAGATCATCTTTTTCTTAGTAGCCGGTACAGTGCTGTTACAGTTTTGGATTCACTATGGCAATAATGTTGGTAACACAGCGATGTTTTGGTTGTTGCTAAGTAAAGCTCACCCTAAGTCAAGGACTTCTCAGTTTCCCATGCTCTGCCAGTGAGGAGCTGCACAAGAAGCTGGGAGAGAGCACAGCCAGGACAGCTGACCCAAACTGGCCAAAGGGATATTCCACACTGTAGAACACCATGACCGTTATATAAACTGGAGGCTGTTGACCGGGAGACAGACTGATAGCTGGTCAAGGATGGGCTGGACACTGGTCAGCAGGTGGTGAGCAATTGCTTTGTACATCACTCGTGGTTTTTTTCCAATTGAGTTTCATTATTTTTCATCATCATTTATTATTATTATAATTATTAATAATATTAATATTATTACTACTATTATTATTACTATTATTGTTACTATTATTATTACTATTATTATTATTATATTTTACTTCGTTTCAATTATCAACTGTCCTTATCTCAACCCACGGGGTTTTTTTCCCTTCCCTAGCTCTCCTCCCCGTCCCATGGGGGTAGATAGGAGTGAGCAAGCACCTGGATGGTACTTGGTTTCCGGCTGGGGTTAAACCACAACAGTCTGTGTACGTGAACCATCTCCAACACAGAGATGTGCCCCTATACGGGTGGAATAGGTGTATTTCTGATGAAAGACAGGTCTGATAATTGCATAAATAAAGTACAGATAATGGAGATGAAATCAATGTACTCAGGCAGGAAATAAGCAAGTGCCATATGAAATGCACATTACACCACCGACAGGTATTTTAATATAGCTTGTGAATAAGGGATTTATTTATAAAGAAAAAATCTAAGACAAAACCTCAGAGTCTAATTATTTATCCAGCAATGCAATTATTAGTTATAAATCTCTAGAATGGCTGAGAAAATGTTTGGGGAAATGCCAAGTCTGGCTCTGTGTGAAATGCTATTGCTAGGAACTGTGTTATTCCTAGCAATATATTATGGCCAAAGACACCAGAGACTTTCCATTTTCTGGGAGCTCTGCCTTTTTGCAGCAAAAAATGTGCTTTCAGTGATGGCTTTAATATCATGTTGCAGGCTTCAGCCACACAGGGGAGGAGGAATGGAGGCAGTTCCATTTAATCCAGACCTTTCTGGATCAAATGTCTGTTATGTGGTTGCAAGGGACAACAGGGGACCGGGTTTAATGGCCCAGGTGGTCCCTTCATATTCTGTACTCATATCCTCTGCTATTCAAATTGCTCCTTGGGGATCTCTGCCTCATCAAATATGAACGGCACTAAATCCTGAGACCTGTTGGGAAAGCACCAACCTGAGTGATATAATATGTGCTGAGGCAGAAGAGGAGCGTGTGAGTTAGCCCAGCTCAGTTTGTCTTACCCCAACCCCAAAACTACAGTATTTAAGGCACCAGACAGTGACAGGTCCTCAGGAGCAGGGGACACAGCTCTGCTTCCCTCACAGCTACTGCACAAAGAGGTCCTTTGTCAGAAGCTGATATTGGCTCTGTTTCAGTGCTCTTTGCACCTTCCATCCAAGGCACACCTAATCCTGTACCCAAAATCTCAATGTCACTAGACTTTTGCCAATGGTGAAACAACAAACCCCATAATGTAATCAGTAGGGTCTCCTGGCATAATGAGCACAGTACTTCGCCCCCAGAACTTTGGATATATGTCATAATTTCATCTTTACCCACATATATGATGAGTACAAAGAATGAGTTATGTACTTGTACAGCTCCCACAGGGCTATACCATGCCTGTGCACTTATGGTAGGCATGGACCACTTAAGCAAACCTCCCACAAATTTCTACCGCGTTTTATAAGGAAAGGCCAAGAAACTGGACCAATAATCAATGTTAGCTCTCTTGTTAGTGTAAAACCTATTACACTATTACACATATTACACTAGCCAAACATAGGAAAAAGCCAGTTGGAATTTACCATCTGGGTTAGAAAACCCCACAAAGCAACAGTAAAAAACACTGACATGTTTGGAATGAAACTTTTAGGAAAAGTTGCCCAACTGACACTTGCCAAAAGCCAGTGCAGACTGGTTTGAACTAGGGTTAGGAAGCTGTCCCTATACAAAGACTTCCTGGGATGCCCCGCCTTCTCAGGCTTGGTACAGCTCCAATATAACAAAGAGCTGCAACATAGCTGTGCTGAAGAAATGATTGCTGCATCCCCCTCTGTGTTCTCTCAGCCCAGAAGGGAGGGGAGGAAGTATTAAGGATCTTGCCAAATGTTGTCCCAAGACACACTTTCACAGCTGCTGGCCCTGGACTTGTTCGGGCTCTTCTGGAGGCACACGTCTGACCTGCGTCTGCCCTGAGCCAGCCTGCCTTTGGCGGCATTTCTGCTGAAGGAGGCTGAGCAGAGGATGCAGCGGGTGTGGCTGTGCAGGTTTGTGTGAGCTTCCCCGAGTGGACTGGGGATGACAGTGGCATGCTTTACTCTGTGGGCTGCTGCTCCCCATCACCGCAAGTCCCAGGACATGTCCCCTCACCCAAGCCTCGAGGAGAGTGTTTGCACCCACCTCGATGCTGTTACTGCCCTTGGGGGCTGCAGCTGTGTGGAGCTCCTGCACAAGAACTGTGCCATGCCCCAGGCCAGCAGAGAAGTCTCCTCCCCTGGGAAATGTTAGGAGATGGCTATTTCTCCATTGCAAGCCCTGGAGCAGATTGGTACCATCCAGGCTTGAGGTCTGTGTGTGACTCATGGTCATCAGATGGTGGAGGGAGAGAACAAGCCCTGCCCAGCTATGGTCTTGAGGGCCTGTGGACTAATCTTTCATTTATAGTGCTGAATTTTTCATGCTACACTAATAAAAGCCATTTGTACCATCCTGTAGTCATTTGCTGAATCTTTTGACAAAGGAATAAATTTGGCAGGGTGTCTCTTAATTGATTTGCAGCATGCATCACCACTCTGTTCCCCTTGCCTTGCTGGACAGCCGTGGTGTACTTTGCAAAATTGGCTGGGAGCAGAAATTCATCATAACATAAGATCAGCTGCACTGAGTCCACCCAAAAAATGCTTGTCGACATGATCCTACCTCTGATAGTTACTGAGAGTGAGATCTCTGTGACTAAGTGTAAGCATGAGGCAAACAGAATAAAACTCCCCAAGCCTCCTATTAATTCTGGCTGTATTTAAAAGCAGCATTTGAGACTGCACAGGATGAGCCTGCACTGATCCCGAGTTCAACACCACAACTACCCAGGTATCTTTAAATGCAACCTCAGCTACACTAAGCTGAACACACTGCACAAACAGAGATGAACACAACTTCCCACCCCACAATTAATCTTGCAGAAGATCTGGTCTCTCAGGCTCTTTCTGCAGACAGCTGTAACCCACAGAAATGAGAGGTCTTCTGCCATTCGAGGGGATGGAGTGGTTCAGGGGGACATTTGCTGAGTGCTGGTGCTGAAGTAGAGGTGGGGATGAGACACTGGGACCAGGACTGGGAAAGCAAGGGTTGAGATAAGCACACAAAGTTATGAACCATCTCCTTCCAGTGCCTGCAAGATATCAAATGTGCTCAGTGGTGTGTGAAACTGCAGCCTCTTCATGTGATGTGCAACCTCACAACTCAACCTTACTTGCCACTCATAATTTGCGTGGCGGCAGCACATGGGAGACCCATCCAGATCCCCTCACACTCACTCAGCAGTGCAAAAGGTTTCCCTGGGGCAGCCCTGAGCATTACATAGCTGTTGGTGGGTCTGAAATGCCCATGGCCACAGATGAGCATCTCTGCATCCCACAGGAAGCAAATACCCAGCACATTGTGCCCAGTGCCTGGTGAGTGCTCGGAATGCAGCCCTGGTGGGACCCCGCTGTTTCAAATTAGCACGTTGAGCACGCTGTCATCTGAAAGCTCCTCAGACCACACAGGGCAGGGGAAAACCAGAATGTGTCTCAGGGGATCTGGGAGGGCAGAGGAAAGAGAGGCAAGGGGTGATTCAGCATGCCAAATCAGCCCACCACAGAGTGAGTGGTGATGCAGGACACTCAACACCTTGGAAACCAGGTCAGACTCTTCCAAACACATTTTACAGTGAAATGCTGGAGGTAGCTATTACTGAGGTGCAAATGTGGTAAGTCTTGAGCTCTGGGCTTGCAGCATCTGAGAAATGTCAGGCTTGAGGAAGCACATGCTATCCCACAGAGAACTGCTGGCTCCGGTGGGACGGGGACTTGTTGTCACCTCATGGGAGCAAACAGCCTGCTGACTCAGGGCACCTCGCTGAGGTGGCTGGGCTGTGAACAGGTAGGAGTGTAGCACTGTTTATCCACCTTTCTGATTTTCATTTCTGCTATGAAAGATGGTTTCCAAGGTAGTGTGAATTGTGTGCGAACGGGAAAAGTTCAGCTGACTTTTGCCAAGGAGTTGGAGCTAACGTGTTATTAGCAACCTCTTTAAATTTGAGCCAAGTCCGTGCTGCTGCCAGCCCTGTCAGAAGGGCTACATCCTTCTATTTCAGTCAGAAAAAAACCCCCAAACTTACAAACTAAAGACCCTGTTTGGGAAATGGAAGTACTCTTCTGAAATATACCAGCCCAGGAACAAAACCAGCTGTGGGTGGGATGAGCAGTGGCCAGCAGGGTTTTTGGTCCCCATAACATGCTTGGGCAGAGTTTCCTGCTGCTATTTCACATCTGTGAGCAGCGTCACTGGTATGTCATGGGTAGGGTCTGTGCTGTCAGAGTTCTGCAGCAGAGGTTGCAAGCTGGGCAAGAAACCCAGGTCAGTCATGTTTGCTGTGCTCTATGGGATGCTGTGTGAATCCTACGGACAGTATGAGGGGAGAGAAGGGGGGGCTGGCCTCTGGGTGACTCTGTGTGACTTGGTGTGAACTAGGGGAAGAAGACATAAGACCCACAGGAGCATATCAAGACTGATACATCAGCACAGCATTTACACCGCACAGAAGGGGCACACTGTGAGCCCCACAAGGATCTCTGTCAAGGTCCCCCTGCGCAGCAATGGGGATCAGGGAGACGAGGTAGGTTAAAAACTAGCCAGTAAAGGGGGGAAAAAGGTTGTTTTCAGCCAGATCAGGTTCCTGTACGGCTTACCAGGTGGCTCTGCCAGTAGGTGCATCGATCAGAAGGAGGGATATGGAGGGTACAACAAACATGGGGAGGGATGAATGAGGGAGGCTGGCACTGAAGGGAATGCTTGGGAAGCATCCTGAAGGGAGCAGGGAGAGTGGGCACATGAGATTTGGAGAATGAGGTCAGAGCCGAACCAAGCAGTGGGGTCATGCCATGAAAACTATTATTTTCTGCTCTTCAGCAATGCCTCTACTGAAGGCAAGTGGAGCAAGGTACACTCCAAGAAACCTCAGTATTGTTAAACGCAGCTCAGGACTGAGCTGCAACTTGAACTGTGATAAATGACTGCCTGCTATGGTTTATGTCTGAAGCTGCCTGGGCTGAGAGAAGGAGGTAAATCTGTCCACCAGCAAAGGTTCATGGACCCCACAGTGGTGGGAGAGCACAGAGACACATGACTGCAGCCTCACAGCTGCTGGCAGGGACCTCCACCATCCCCTCCCATCTGCTGAGGGCAGCGGGAAGGCTGGCACTGCCTTTTGAAAAGAAATTCCTTCGCTGCAGCAAAACGAATAGCAAGAAGCAGCTGGCCAGGAGATATCATGCTGTTCTGTTTAATCCCAGAGCACCAAGGGGGCTCTTGCTGGATCAGACTGACACCCTCTGAAGTGCTGTGCCAAAAGCACAGAAAACATTGTTTGGGGATGAAGGCAGCAGTGGCACTCTCTTGGGAAAACACAGGCACAATAAATCAATCGTATGCTTGTACGAGTGGCGGCAAATAGCAGCACAGCAGACAGCAGCCTGCTGCTCCGGGGCCTCCCAAAGCATCCCCCGGCCTTGCGAGAGGTCACGGCACACAAGCAAGTCCCTGCCAGTTCCCAAATGGCAGAAACAGCACTGCCATAACTCCAAGTTTAACTCCACTGCAACGTCATCACACCTTTATTTCTTTAGGTGGAAAACACACCCCATTTCCTCTCTGCACCCCATATCACAGCTGCCCCTTTGGTGTCTGGTTCCCTTCCCCTGAGGACGAGCAGGAAGCTCCCAGAGGACAGCATCTGAGCAGCTCAGTAGGCAGCCAGCACCAAGCCCCAGGATCTCCTCTGTCTGATGAAATCATCTCACAGTGTGAAGATCCTTGCAGCTGAAATTGAAAAGTTATTTATTTATCCTCTAAAGGGGAAAAACATCTCAGTCTCTGTGGAGGCTGTCTGTCCTTTGGGGTAGGAATCTCACTTTTGCCAGCTTCTATGTCTCTGTGTGGTGGCTGGGAGCAGTGAGATGCTCTGGCAGGCAGGATGGAGCAGAGCTGATGCTCTCCTGCCCACAGCCTCCCTCTGCCATGGCAGGTACACCGAGGGGCAGAGTTCAGGCACTGCGCTGAGCTATTCCTGTCCATGGGACATGGGAATCACAACAGTGCTGCTACGAGCACCCTTTGCTCCACTGCAGCCGGTCAGCAATGCAATGGCTGATTCTCCACCCTCACCCCTTGAGGCATTGAACTGCCTTGATAGGAACCACAGCTGAGATGTCCTGCACGCTTCCTGGCAGCTCCAGGGATAGCAGTCTTCATTTCCCAAAGGGATTGCGAAGCCTGTACCTGTCCCCCAGGTGCTCCAAAGGGATACCATGGCATACAATGTCCTTCCCTCTCCCAGGAGTCAGCATGTCCTCTGCAAGGGTGCTGGTGGGCTCTGCTGGGCTCTGCAGAGCCTCTCAAAAAGTGGCTTTTCCCATGGGAATGCTCATCCTGCTCACTCCAGCTGGAACATGAGACCAATTTCAAATCACATAGTGAATGGTTTTACCACTATTCTCAGTTTTTACTGCCCTTTCATTTATCAAGGGTGGACTATTTCGAAGCATGGCCTAGTCTTGCTCCCAGTGGCATATGCAAGGGGCACACCACTCCCTTGGGCCAGTGCTCAGTGTCTTGCAGTATCCCATCCTAACAGGGCATTGGAAAGGTTTCCGTGAATATTAAACCTGCTACTCTGCTAGAAGAAAGTAACCTCAGAGCAGGTGAGAGTTGAAGAAGGTGTCCAGGGCCAGTCTTTTCTCCATGCCAGCAGAATCACTTTCCCAATCCTCAGAGACACATTTGGAAATCTGACTTGGCAGAGGTGTGAGTTAGACCAAGCTGATACTGCACAGGATGTTTTTTCAAGCTCTGGGAAACTGGGAATCTAGGAAATACTGCAGGAAACCCTTGTGGCTGGTGCACAGTTTTCTTATTTCACTTGGATTTTACCTGATTGCTCGGATCCTGTACTAAGCAGGACAGCTTGCTTCGGCGTGGGTAGGGGAGGGTCCTGCTTCAGGACTGGGCCTCCTATTTATCAGAATAATAAAAAATAGCATTCAATAGTAACAACACACCTGTTCCAAAATGTGGACGCTTTTGCATTGCTGTCAGGCTTCAAACCTTGAGGGAACGGCTCATGCCATGGCCAGCAGCACCGGCGTGCTGATGGGGCCGAGTTTCCACTAGAGGGTTGTAGTGCTGTACGGAAGCAGATGCGGTTACTGTGGCAGAAATACTGTACGTATTCCAGGCCTTTGTCAGCAGATCAAAAGCAACCTGCGATATCCCGGCTTCCAGCAGTCTCTGCAGTCTCTGATATACACAGCCTGCAAGCTGCGAGAGGGCTGGTGCCTGAGCAACCTTCTTCCCTGCCTTCCCTGAGCAGCCTCCAGCATTCACATGACTCAGCACCTACAACAGGGTTAGAGACACAGATAGATAGCTAGATAGATAGATAGACAGATAATAGATAGATTAGATAGATAGATAACAGATAGACAGTAAACACACTGTGCCTATGGACTATGCACACACACAGAGAATGTTTGTTTGTGCACCTGGGATTTCGATGCACGAACAGCCACGAGGCGTGGCAGTGGCACACCGTGGCAATGAGCCAGGGCACCACTGGTGAAGCAAAGCCCACAGCCTGGCAACACGGCAAATGGGACAATTAGCAGCACCAGCACAAAGATGGAATCACAGAATCATTCAGGTTGGAAAAGACTTAGCAGTCCTGGGATAACTGTTGGATTTGATTACCTTGTGAGTCCAACACTAAACCATGCCCCTCAGTGCCATATTTACACAGCTTTCAAACACCTCTAAGGATGGTGACTCCATCACTTCCCTGGGCAGCCTGTGCCAATGCCTGACCACGCTCTCAGTGAAGAAATTTTACCTAGTATCCAATCCAAACCTCCTCTGGTGCAACTTGAGGCTATTGCTTGCTGTTTGGGAGAAGAGACCTTTCACGCAGTTGTAGTGAGCAATAAGGTCTCCAGTGCCTTATCAGTGCTGAGTACAGGGGCATGATCGCTTCCCTGGTCCTGCTGGCCACGCTGTTGCTGATCAGCAGAATTGGGAAGCGTTAGCTGTTCAGACACAGCTGTGGCTCCAGGTCAGGAGCTGCCACGCCGTGCATTGCACCAAACACGGGTGGTGGCCCCTGGAGCTTGCAAGCCAGCCTTAAGCAGGAGCCATCAGAGAGGAATGCCACTTCTGCCACCAACCATGTCCCCACATACAGTGCAGCTCAGTAAGTCCTCATAGGTTCTTGAATATTTGACCCCAGCGTGCATTTTTACAGTGGTGTTTGTATTTTTGCGTGTTTGTCTGTAGAATCATAAAATGGTTCTATATAAATAAAAATAAAATCATAGACTGGTTTGGGATGGAAAGGACCTTTAAAGGTCATCTAGTGCAACCCCCCTGCAAAGAGCCTGTGTGTGCAGCTTTCTGAGTAGCTGGTGTGCTAAGTGCTGACAACTGTACCAACAAGATCAGGGTGGTTTTGCTGCTGACAACAAAAACTGGAGCTGTCTAGCACTGTGGGAAAAGCCCAAATATCACTGACGTTGCCTTCCTTTCACAGAAAGAGTGGGAAGGCAAATGCAACCACAAGGCTTGCCTGTAATATGGAAAACACAGCGTGATATTCACCAAGAATTTACATAGTCATCAATATATGTAGCACCTGTTTGTCTGATACTATCACTAGTTCCATTTACAGATAGATGGAAAACAGATTTTGCCTACATTTTAATCTCTTTTGTTATCAGAAGGGTTTTGAGGAAGTAAGTAGGAGATATTCTTGCAAAATTAAACATTACAGCAAAAGATGGGCTTTAGTTCCTCTGAAAGATGACTCGATCATACCTAAGCACAACTATGTAAAAACCAACCATCCGGATGACAGAGAATCATAGAATATCTTGAGTTGGAAGGGACCCACAAGGACTATAAAGGCCAATGGAGAGGCCATAAGTGCTATGATAGCTTATCTGACCCAAAATAGACACTTGAATCCTCCTCCCTTTATAGCTGGCTGGTGGAGAGCCGCTTCTCACGCTGACAGGGGAAGGAGGGAGGTCAAGTGAGCTGCTTCTTGATATAGAGGACAAAAAGGCCCCAGGGGAGACTCAGCCATCTGGGGAGACCTGCAAGGTGGACACAAGGTAGAGTTGGGAGAGTCACCTCTCACAGGTGGTGGTTTCCATAAACAAGTCTCAGACCCCAGGGAGACCAAACAGGCTGGAGAGCAGGGACTGGTGCTGGTGAAGCTTCTCCTGCTCTGAACTGGCCAAGGGTGGTGGCAGCATGAGCCTTTGCTGATCCCAGCAGTGCAGAAAAGCTCTGTAGCTCCAGACCACAGGGCTTATCCCTCTCCCCCTGGGGTGCTGCCATCCCTTGATGGGTGACACCACGGGGCAGAAGGGTAGTGGGTCTCCACGAAGGATAGACAGCTGGCATGAGCTACGGAGAGAGGTATGGCAGACAAGCGTGGTGTGCGGAGTGTTTGGAGTGTGTTATGAGAAGGATGGGAGGGAAGGAACATGAGTGCCCTGCCTGGGACTAAAGTGTCTCAGCAGCTGTTGGCCAGAAGGCTAGATCAAAAATTTTTAATTACCTATTCTAACCAGCGAGAATACTTATAATCATCATGCAATAAATGTGTCTGTTACTAACCTTTCACATCTAAGATTCCTGTAGAAGCCAAAAAAAGGATGCATGTGAATGGTCAGCTGCAGAGGAGAGCAGCCATGCAAAGCACCTCTGCCACCTCAGACAGCACCAAAACCCTCCAGCCTTGGTGTAGTACAAAAGCAGATGGCTTTCTGCACCTGCTTTTGTGAACAGCTCTGCAAACCCTCTTCTCTCATAGTGAGGAGTCACAAAATCCTGCTTTATCCATCCTGCCTGCGGCAATCAGGCAGGCCTAACAGCTTAAGCACTCGTAGGGTAGCAATGTTTAAAAAGATTGCACCGACCTGTTTGCCTACCTCAGTCTGCACCACTAATCAAAGCGCTCCTCAGCGTGGGCTTGTGGGGCACACTGTCAGTGCTGGAAGCAGAACACCGACCGTGCTCATGGAGGGGGAGTTGTTAAACTCGGCCCTTTTAGGGCCGTGCCCAGGGCGATCAGCTGCTTGCACAAAGAGCCCGGTGCTGCTGCCCATGCTCTGCTCTCCGGCCAGCTGCTGAGCCATGGAGCACTGGGATCATGCACCGGGCAAAGACGACGGCAGCAGACAGATTTCATCGCTTCAGACTGTTTTATTAAACAAAGGCAATCAAAACAAACCCAACCCCACCGGCAACACACCAGCTCCTCATTTACACACTACTCCTTCTCCCAGCTCTGGGAGAACAAAGAAGCTGAAGTGTAAATGAGATCAGTGTGGTGAGTGTTCTGCACATGAATATCTATCAAGGAAGACCAGAGAGGAGCCAATTTGCCACCCTCCCGCAACAGCAAGAGCTTGGTCATCAACAAGTTGGAGGGAAAGGGTAGGTGAAGAGGCTGGTCCATGCCTTTATGTGGGCAGGGGCATGTGGGATGCCGGTGAAAGGCTGTTCTTGAGTCTGAGGGTGACTGTGGGAGCCATCAGTCAGGAACAACACTGAGAGGATCCTGGGTTTTGGGACAAAAGCTAAGTACAACACAGGTATGAAGCAAGCATACAGTGTCCCTTCCAGCCATGCAATCAGCTTGCAAGCTGCACTTTAGGGAAAAAATTCTAAAGAGTTAACTGGGAGCTGTTACCATTCCTCGGGTGTGCCAAGTGCTGATGATAAATCCTTTTCCGAAAGAGAAAAGCAAGGTTAAATCAAACTACAGAGCCCGTCAAGCACAAGATTTACAGAGATCTCACTGGGTTATGGGTTCATTTCTTAAACAGTTGAATTACAGCAGCTTCTGGGCATTGATATACAAAGCGTGCTGACCCCCTCAGTGCTGTGGGGAGTTAGGGTATGAGCAGCAATGGAGAGATCGCGCTGGTTATCGTCTTAATGTGTATTTCAAAGTCACTTCCGAAAAAGAAGACGAGATAGTAGTTGAGTATTCCAGCCACAGACATGAGGAACAGGAACAAAATGATGCGCTTTCCAAACAAGTAACCAGGAGTGCTGAGGAGACAGAAATGGGGAAAAGCACTTTGTTAATGTGCATCACCTCATGGAAGAACCCTCAGACTTTAGACTCTGCTGTTGAGACCAGCTGAAAGATGTCAGGAGCTGAGAGACAGGGGCAAATTTGTTTTCTGTCTTGCATTGCCAGGCAGTTGCAAGGACTTAAATGTCATTTTCAGGATCCATTTCGGTCTGGATTTGGCCTTCTGTTCTCAGCGTACGCTGCTGCCTACAAAAGTGTCTGTTCAGAGGGACTTGAATGTGTTCTCAGCCATCACAGGCTGTGGGACAACTCTGTTTCACATGTGCATAATTTGCTTTATTAATATAAATAAAACATAAATATGAACATAAAAGGACAATCTTGTGCAAATAGTGGCACAAACATGCAAACCTATGTTTGCAGAGAGTCCTGTGAGCAGGAACTGCAGGCCCCCTGACCCCAGTGCTGCTGCACATCCGACGTCTCCCACAGCTACCCCCATTCATCCAAAAGAGAGGGGTTTTCCTGCACTCCCCAATGCCAGCAGCTGTTGCAGGCAGCACCGCAAGCCAGCAGCTGAGCCTGTGGAAGTGGCAGCATCCGGCTGTGCTCCTACCACATTCTGGGTTCTGTAAAGAGGCTCTGCAAGTCCTTACCTCTGAGTCCTCTCCCCGAGGTAGCCCACAAAGTACTTCTGCCTCACAAACAAGTACATCAGGCCAGCAAAGGCAGCAGGAGCTGGGTAAAGGATAAAACAGGGCATTAAAAACACCAGCCCAGGTCTCACTGTATGTACTGCCCCCATCTGCTGCCTGGGCTGGAATGGGAAACGGGAATCTGCAGTCTTGGGTTATGGGATAAGCACTGGAACTGGGATGGAGACCTCTGTGTGGGAAACAGAGCACTTGCCTTGCCCTCACCCCAGCTTTTCTGAAGACTTTGTGGGTGTAATTGTGCCCACAACTGTGTCCACTGCAGAGCACACACTCCCCATCATCCTCTGAGTACCTAAAGGGAGCCTACAAGAAAGCTGGAGAGGAACCTTTTACAAGGACATGAACTCATAGGACAAGGGGAAATGGCTTTAACCTGAAAGAGAGCAGGTTTAGATTATATATAGGGAAGAAGTTCTTCACTGTGAGACTGATGAGGCACTGGCACAGGTTTCACAGAGAAGGTGTGAATGCCCCATCCCTGGAAATGTTCAAGGCCAGACTGGATGGGACTTCAAGCAACCTGGTCTAGTGGCAGGTGTCTCTGCCCCTGGCAAGGGAGCTGGAATGAGATGATCTTTGAGATCTTTTCCAAGTGAAACCATTCTATGATTTTGTGAAACCCAGTGTGGGTGATACCAGGCTCAGGAAAGAGAGTGCCAACTCAGGCACTGCCCTCACCAGAAAGAGAAGGCAGTTGGTAGATGTACTTCACTAGGAGCAGGTGGAGGATACACTACGGTCCAATACTAACTTCTGAGCGTATAAAAAGGGGTTTCCCCCCATAATTCTAGCTTTTCCCACAACTGCAGACAAAACCCCTTCTTCTCCTGGTCAGGAAACTCCTTTTTTTCCCAGAAAGAACAGACATGTACCCCAGGTAAGCACTCATCTTAATGTTAGATAAACTCACATTGCATTGCAGGGGATCACAATTAGAAATGCAGGTAAACAGTCCTGGGTTGCCCTCAGCACAGGGGAGACCTGGCAGTTCTGGCAATTTAACAAATTGAGCCCATTTCCTGTCCCAAAAGTGAATAATGTGGCATCCAGCAACCAAGTACTAAACCCTTCACCCAAAACAAAGGGAACTCATCCGTGACGCCAGTATGGGAAATGTCCCTGGCCCAGACTACCTTGAATCGTGTCTGGGAACACATCTGTTGGCACAAGCCATGCCATGAGTGTTAGCTCCAGGACAGGAGGATGAGAGAAGTTCCCCTGCTGCAGGAAGGTTGGTCCCTGGAAGTGTAACTTCCAAAGCACTCGCCATCCCTTGCTGAACATGGTGCCAGGTTGAAGGGAGAAAAAACCAAACAAAAGAGTGTTACCTTGGCTGCAGAGGAGGCCGGCACACCAAAGCACAGCGAGAAACGTAGGGTACGCGTGTCCGCAGTTCTGGCTAGAAAGGAATTTATAGGAGAGAAATCAGAACACAGGCAAATAGAAACAAAATCAATATGTTTCACCATCAGAGAACGGTGGCAGGTGAATTTGGGCTGCACTAATGCCGTTGAGAGTAGACTTTTACGCCAGAGTGGTGGGAGGCTCCTGACCTGCCAGGGGCTGGGCTCCTCACCCACATCTGCTTCCCTGTTTCCTCACTCAGATAATGGATGTCTTTGTGCTGCCTGATGAGGAAAACAAACCATGGTGTGCACGTCTGGCACCTGTGAAAGCCCCACTTTCTCCCTAACCTGTTTGATCATGATAGATGCTGTAAGCTTTATTGGCCTAAAATCCTTTTAATTGAATCATATTAATAAAGCTATTGGCTGAAACCAACCAATGTAGAATTGCATCACAAATAAGAGTGTCTCACGGAGTTAACATGTGTCTTTGCAGGGGAACAGGAATGGTTTCCAGCTGCCTCCTTCAGCTGGGAATGCTTTCTGAGGGGGAGAAGTGAAGAAGTTGAGAGTGATTCTATGTGGCAAAGAAGTGGAGAAGTGGGGAGCTGTGTGCCAAGGGATCCGTACAAGCTCTGCCACCTACTTGCTCCTCGGCAGGCTGACGTCTCTCTGCTGGCTCTTTCCTTTTGAGCCACAGTGCCCTTGGGACTCTGGCTGTGCTTGTGTCACACTTCCAGCAGGGAAGAGTGAACTGGTTCCCAAATGAAGTGACACAGTACTCATAATGGCTGCAAGACCTATACAGATGAAGCATATGGTGGCAAGAAGGGTGCTGGATTCACACAGCAAATATATCCGAAAACCACAGGTCTGAACACTGAGCACAGAAAGGGATTATGTAAAAAGCCTTCATCTGAGGGCATTTGGAGTCCACCTCTGGCCCCCAAAAGGGTTTGGATTTAATGTTAATGAAGAGCATGATGAACCCCACTCTGCCTCAGTTCTTGTCTACTCACTTGGCAGTGTAGACACGGTCGAAGGAGGAGAACCCCTGCCGCTGCAACCCCTTGCCGTTGCAGTGTCTGCTTTCATGCTCCACTTTGTTAGCAAAAAAAGCTGTTAAAGAAACAACAGAGTATTCAGACTGAGATGTCACCTGGAGATTTTGCAGAGGCTGGGCTTTGTGGGCTCAGCTCTGTTCCCATGAGCATCCATGCTGGGCAGATGGCAGGAGAAGATACAGGTGCATGGAGGTGCAGGATGTGGCCAGTGTGCTTGCTGTCACCCAGGTTTAACCAAACCCTCCGTGCATCCCCACATGTCTGTATGTGACTGGTAGCAGGCTCTCACCTCCAGTCCCTGCTTCATCCCAACATTGCACTTCAGACAGCCTGCATCTCTGCTGCAGAAGCACTGCCCTGACCCGGTCCTTTGAGCTCCCAGTGGGAAAAGAGCTTTCCAGACAGAGCTGCCAACCTGAAATCTTGCTCTCCAACAGAGCAGGGAGACAAGGGAGGCTACTCTCTTTTAGTGAAACCCATTTGCCAAACCAAGGATATCCTGCAGGTCTGGTTCTTTTCCCAGAAAGGCCCACAGAAAGCCTGGTCTTAATGGCTGATCTGTGTGTATCCTCCTTTTAAGCAAGAGAGTTGTGTCAGAGTGTTAGCTGGTGCAAAAATTCAGCACCCCAAGATAATGTATCATGCTCTTGACAAACACGTTTTATCTGATGACACTAAACCAGAGACCATCAATCATATGTCTAAATACACCAGAGAGAGCTCTAGCAGGCTACAAGCTGCAAGCTTTCTGTTGTTGTGCATCCCATCTCAAGTGCATCCAAATCACTCTATGGCTTGGAACATTAACCAAATATATTCATATAAAAGATAGCCCATCAGGAAATACATTATTATAACAGCAAAAATCTAACTAGATAAGCTGCAGGATTCCATCCCTTCAATCTGAAGAGTTGCCTCTTTTTTCCCCCTCCACTGATGCTGTAAATAGGTCTTTTGTACTTCCATTGTATTTAATAAAAACTACTGAGTTTTTCGGTTTCCGGTATTGTGTGATCCCCTGGGTACATACAGCCCTTCTGCAGAAAAACCCACGGTGCTTTAAGCCAGTACCCCTGCTCTGAGCCAGGCTGCAGACCTCCCCACTGCCACCAGCACAGTGCACTGGCCAGCTCTGGGGGACCCAGACCAGACACCATCCAGTGGCACAGCCACCAGGAGTTCTCAGCACCTCCATCTGCCCACCAACCCAGCCTTTGGCAAGAAGTTACCCTGCCTACAGTGACTAAGAGGACCTAATTGAAGAGGACAGGGCTGATCAGCACTTTTTTGTCCAGTGCTAAGCTGCAGCGATGGGAAACCACTTTCTGTAGGTCTGGGACCTCATGGACTCACTGGTAGCGTAACTTCTCCCTTTCTTTTATCAAGCATGTGAAATATCTAGAAAATACCACAGCTTCCGAGAAAGCCAAGTAAGCTATTTATCTCCCTCTCCACTGCTGCAGGTGCTGCCACTTCCCAAATATCAGCTTGCTGCTGCAGAGAGGCTCCAGGACGTCGGGAGGCAAGAGGGTGCTTTCACAAGCCGGCACCAGAGGAGTGAGCAGAGCAAGGCTGGAGTGGAGAGGTTTAATTCAGCTCAGCTGTTCCAGGAGATAATGTCCTGAGGCTCCAAGGCTGCATAGACTGCCCAGAGCCTGAACAGTGGCAGTCCCGCACTGACCAAGGTAATGTGCAAGAGTTCAGCGTAAGCCTGGTTGTTTCACAAGTCCATGCCAACAGAAACTGGGAACTGATGATCCAGCCTAGCTGGTGCTTGCAAACATGCTCCTTTTTTCTCTCCACTTTGCTTCCTCTGTCCTGATCTGCTCAGCAATTATCACTGATTTGCCCTGAAAGCTGCTGGATTGCAACATCTCTCCGATAAAAGAACAAAACTTTAGGCTGCATGCGTCACTCAGTGGTATGCGGCCACGTGAGTCATTGTGTAGGATGTGGAGATTTCCTTCATGAACAAGGTGACAGTAAATGGACAGCAGACTGCGACAGCAACATAGCCCACCTTCATCTTGAGGAATCACAGCATTCACCCAAGCTGTTTTCTAGTCCTGCATCCTATGCAGAGAAGCGTATCATCACAAATTTACATGGTACTGACTTCACACACTTAGAGACAGCCAAGCAGCTGCCCAAACGCTTTGCTGAATGAGAGCCACAGCAAGAGTTCAGTACACCTGACACTCCTTGACAAACTTTTCTAGTGCCTTCCTTATTGCATTCACTGCAAGACTGCATATCAGGTCTGGTCTTTCTAGACAGAAAGCTTGGGAAGAGGAAATCAGCTGATGCAAGGCTTGAAATCATGGTTTAGGGCTGTCTGCCTGACGTGCTTGGCACACTCTGCCAAGCATCCTGCTTCCCCTTTGTAGCAGTTGGGTCAATAATCTCACAGACAGACTTCCATGAGGTAAAAGCACATGGGTGGAAGTCTGACATGTCCGAGTGAGAGGAAAAAAACCTGTATATAAAGTCATATGATTAAATAGCAAGAAATGTATATTTGACACATTTTCTTAATTATGGTACATGCTCTGGTCTTAATATGCCATATTCTGGTGATGTCACACACTGTGCATTTACCAGAGAATAACATTGGGTTAAATGACGTGTCATTTAGTGCCTATGTTGAAATTAACCAATCTGCATCTACATTTTTTTTTTTTTTTTTTTTTGCTCCTTGGCAGCCAGGCTCCCACCACTTCCCCTCTTCACAGCAGCCCAAGAATAGCCCATTTCCTAGGACTTTGTGTTCAGTGGGAATCTCCCATTTGTAGTAAGAAGCCTTCACTAAAGATTTCTGGAATTTTCACCAGCCCCCATCCCACTGCTGAATTTCTTTGAACCTGGGCAAATTTAGTGCAGCTGAGGCAAAACTCAATCCTTTCTTTGTATTCTGGGCAGAATTTCCTGCTAAAATACGTATTTGTAAGAGAGGATGATGAAGTTAAAATCAAATTTGCACAGGAGAGAGACTTGTGTTATTTAAAAAATCTTGAAGAATATACAAGGGACTATACATGCTCTGAATAAGAGCTAGAGAAGGAAACTTCACCATCTCAGGAAATGTCCAGTGTTCTTGGGACCACAGTTAATTGAGATTAGTTATACTGCAGGACTTGGAGATGCAGGAAAGCAGGAGAGCTGCCTGCCCACAAATAGCCCACACAGACTCCTCCAATTCTGTCCCCTTCACCAAGGTCCGCGCAAAGGTCTGACCCATTGCAGCCCCCCAGAGACTCTGTCCCTGCCCATGGCAGCAGGATTCCAGCAGCCCTGGCTGACCATAGCAGGGAGCTAGGTCAGAAAAGGAGGTCTTGGTCATCAAATCAAAATGCATATTGCCACACGGTATCCCAGCATATTAGTCCTTACGTTAGCTGAAATGTATAACAAACTCACTCTAGAATATCAGAGAGTAGGACCATGTGACTGTCAGGATACTTCCACAGTGGCACACAAAATTCCATGCTTAGAAGACCATTTCTAAAGCCAAAGCCATGCCTAAGCATGCATGCACTTATAAACAAAGATTATCTATCCAAAGATCAGCTCAGCATGTACCATCCTGAACTTTCCTCAGCTCCCTCTTATCCCATAAATAAATGCTTGTTTTTGTCTTACCATTCTGGACAACACTGATCAGGGTGACGATGGCAAGCAGGACAATGCTTCCCAGGGTCTCCTGGTCCATTTTGTGAGTGGGCTGTCAGGGCAGATGGTGCAGCCTCAGTGGCAGCTCAGTACTACAAGCACAGAATGAGGAAGTGAAGGTCTTATCTTGAATCACAAAACACTTCCTATGGCTTCACAGGAGAGGGACAGCACCCTCTGCTCTGGCGCCTGTCAGACCAATGATCGCAGGCTCGCTCACTCATCGTAAACAGATGAAACCCAGGGAAACGAGATTACAGGTCTGTGATCTAAGAGGATACATGATGTGGGAAGGTATCTATTGCCCTTCCTACCTGGATATCTAATGTATGTCTGAGCATCTGGCTGGCTGTGTAGACCAGCAGAAGGCTGGAAGAAACCAGTCAGGCTGTCATGGCATTGTCAGCAAGTGCCTGACCACTCCACAAGCAGCTGGGAGAAGAAATAATGTTGACAAGTCTCAGCAATGTTGTTGCTCTCATGCAGATGCTCTCCCTGGTCACATCTCCATCAGTCTCACCAGTGAGGACACCCCAGGCCTGCATGTCATGAGCCAAGCTCCTGAACCCCCTGGCATATTGGAATGGGCAATACACTAATGCTGTGAGCATTGCTGGTGAGCACAGAAATACGTCTTTCGTTACCACGCGTGGATCCTGCATCGTTCCCCCTATGAGTAACTCCTTGGAAGCCAGTGACAGCTATGAGCATTCAGTGCTTTACAGGCTCAGACTTCACAGTTGTGCCCCAGTTTTAGTGCTTGAAGCCCAGTATAGCTGAGCACAATTGCTGCAGCATGTTCACAGCTCGGATCCAACCCCTTGATGAAGCTGGCACAGAAGCACAGGCTGCGGTGTTGGACAGAGTGGTGGGCTGACCTTGGCTGAGCATCAGGTGCCCACCCAAGCTACTCTATCCCCTCCTCAGCTGGACAGGGAAGAGAAAATATAACAAAAGGCTAAGAGGTTGAGATAAGGGCAGGGAGAGGCCACTCACCAGTTACTGTCACAGGCAAATCAGACCTCACTCTGGGTGGGACACAGCCAGGTAGGAGTTTCCAGCAGGAGCCAACCTGCAAACCCCATCTTTCTCAATGGGGACACATTTACCTACAATGGTGTTTTTACCCAGTCTCTCTATCACGCAAATTTTTATAATCCGTAGTCTTACATATGGAAAATTCTCATACACTTTGGGTATAAACAAATACACAGAAATGTAAATTAAACTGGCTGAGAGGTCGGTGATTAACACTGTGAACTGTGACATAGTTATCTTAATAGGAAAAGGCTGTCTTTCTGGAATACCTTCCCTTCAGTCCATACAGATACAACTGCGTGAGAAGCAAGGCCATAAAGAGTATCTAGGTTTAGATTTGGCTTGTGGTATTTTCTTCAGATTGTAAAAATTTGCCAGATTTGCTTTAGGAAAAAACCTAAATCCAAGAACAAATAGACAAGTACAACAGCTCTTTCAGAATGCTTTTATTCAGGCTAAAGTTCTCTTTTCCCCCAGAATACGATCTTTTCTTACTTGAATGTCAGTGTTTATGTTTTGTGGTCTATTAAGCACAGGATTGTAGCTGGTATTTAGGGATGGTATTTAATTCTAAGCATCTACTAATCTTCTGAGAAGAAAAACCCATCACCTAAAAGCTGTTACGGAATTAAGTCAAAAGAGGAATATTGTCTAAGCAGAGATCAGTATTATGACTGTAAAGAGAGGAGCTGTGCATGGACATGGGCCAATGTCCAAGCAGGAGGGAGCTGCTGACAGGAGAGGGTGAAGGGGACAGCAAGGTCCTCGGGGCATCTGTGGTAGGAGGATTCCCAGTCATCCTCCTGCAGCAGGCACCGAGCCTTCTCCTTCTGCTGCCTGTTTTACAGCAGTGCAAACCTACCAGGCAGCCTGCAGCTTGCTTTTGATTTACAAGTGGCAGCACAAGCACATGAGCCTGCTCCAACTTGCCAAGAAAACACACATGCTTCCCTGCTATCAAAGACTTCCCAGAGGTGGCTTCTATTCAGCAGAACTCTTGTATAAAAAGGGGTAGGAATCAGGCTACTGAGGTGTGAAGTTGCCATAATGCAAAAAAACCCACAACACACCAGGAGTTTATGCCAGCAGGCTTTCCAGCTGGCTGACCCAAGCTCCCATCCCTCGCCCCATGTGAGAGGGGTCGTGAGAGCTGAGCTGTTGATGCCTTTGCTTTCTCCTTGTCCTGCTCTTTGTTTTCCAGCTCTTTGCTTTGCTGCTGCTCAGTGCCTCTCACCACACCCTCATCCCCACTTTGCTCTTCTGCTCTTCCCCTTCTGATTTCCCCCTGGCACCTCTCGGCATCACAGGATGCTTTGGCATTTTGGCACTTGACATCCCCGTCTCTTTTCTGGAAATCCAGCCTGTTCCCTCCTCTTACCCAGGTTTGCTCCAAAGCCATCCCACGTGTATGCGTGGAGAAAAGCAGGGTTTCACACTCCTCTCTGCAGTAAAAGAAAACATGACATCAACTCCAGGGCTTGTTAAAATGATTTCTTGGTGTGTAGGGAAAAAAAAGCTTTGCCAGCAAGAACCTCTTTGGTATGGCTGCCTTAAGAAATGAACTGCAGGGTTTTGTTTTGTTGGTTTTTTGTTGTTTGGGGTTTTTTTAAGTGCAGCATCACTCTGAGGGCTCTGCTTGAGGAAAAACGAGGAAATCAAGATGGTATGTGAGACATGGAAGAAGAAGTCCCTTTACCGTGGCAAGGCAATACTGTTGTATAGCCAGACAGAGCAGAAACCCCTTGTGGGGAGGAATATTACCTTTTCATACCCCTTGGCACTGGAATAGCTGCAGGTGATTCTGGCAATATTTTTGCAGTTAGGGAATTGCCTTGGCAAGGGAGGGCTAAAATGACTCTGCTAACAGTTTTTTCCATATCTACACATTAAATTATTCCTTCTCCCTGAGACCTAAACACACACACACACACAGGAGCACTGTCTGGATAAGACAAAGTTGGCACCACTGGAAAACCCAGTCCACCTGGGAGAAAGATCAGTGCAAGACAACTCCATCATATCTCACTTGGCCGTTTGAAATAAAGGATTTTCCTGAGTAGACAAAAAAAGAAAACGGCATGTGGGGGGAGGGATACACACCTTGGAGAACTGTGCCTGCACCTTCTGTAACCCCCAGCTGTGGTCAGACCTCTTCAGGCACAGGCAATTCAGCGCTTCAGCAGCTGCGGTCAGACCCCAGCCCTTTTGCTTGCTGCATGGCTCTTTGACATCCACATGGTCCTGTCTGAGGAAGATAACCTTGACACAGTGAGCCATGAAGCTCACGAAAATGTGCAAAGCCAGCGAGCTTTTCCAGTTGTGCTGCGAGGCTTCCTGCACATTAATCTCCTCCTCTGGAATCTTGAACAGCCAGTCAAAATAATCTTTTTGTAGCATTGCTTTCATGATGAAGAGGAAAGGACTGGGAACACAGATCTATAAATATCTTTCAGGATGTTCATCTCTCCTCTCCTCTCATGCACTCTGATTAGTGCTCAGCAGCAAGGACTCCAATGAAAGTGTGTCTTGATAAAATAAAGGCTGCTCGTGTGAACCTCCCACATATAAATGCCAGGTGACACCCAGATGTCATGCTTTATCATAAATGCAAGGAGACAGGAGCCCCTTGGGCTGGCTGGTTAATATTAGCTCTCTGCTTTGCTAACTTAAAGCACCACAGCACCATCAAACGTAGTGCGCACACACACACACACACACACACACACGTGGGTGACTACCTGCCATCACGTCAGCCTGCTTCAGCATCGCATCCTTGCTGAACCCTGACAAAGCCCCAGCGGAGTGCATGAACAGAGCTGGAAATGTGAAGTGCAGCACGATGAAAAGGGCAACACCGCAGTTTTTAAAATGCTGTTTTCCTTTCGCACAGCCCAGAGAATGACATTGTGGGAGCTGGCAGAGCACCGCCTCAAAAACCCCTCCTTCTCCACATTTCACAGGCTTCTTCCTTTTACTTACTGTCTTCACATTCCGTTTGTACAAATTCAGCTCAAAACAGAGAGCTGGAAGACTGAAGCTGTCGTCCCTCGGGGCCCCCTGGCACAGCCTCCTCCTCCTCACCCTCTGTGTCTCATTGTCATGGTTCAACCCCAGCCGGCAACTCAGCCCCACGCAGCCACTCGCTCACTCCCCACCAGTGAGATGGGGGAGAGAATCAGAAGGATAAAAGTGAGAAAAGGGTTAGGAAAATCCACACATGCAAGCAAAGAAAAACAACAAATGCATTCACTGCTTCCCACAGGCAGGCAGGTGTTCAGCCATTTCCAGGAAAGCCAGGCTCCATCACACATAATGGTTACTGTGGAAGACGGCACCATCACTCCAAATGTTCTCCCCTTTCTCCTTCTTCCCTCAGCTTTATATGCTGAGCATGATGCCATACGGTATGGGGTAATCCTTGGATCTGCTGGGCTCAGCTGTCCAAGCTGTGTCCCCCCCGAACTCTCATGCACCCCCAGCCCACTCACTGGTGGGGTGATGTGAGAGGCAGAAAAGGCCTTGACTTTGCAGAAGTCCCACTCAGCAGTGACTAAAACATCCCTTTGTGATCAGCACTGTTTCCAGCCCAAATCCAAAACAGAGCCACAGGCCAGCTACTGGGAAGAAAATTAACTCTACCCACAGTATTTCAGATGTGGCCTCACTGGAGCTGAGCAGAGGGAGCAGAATCACCTCTCTTGAGCTGCTGGCAACGCTTTGTCTAATGTGACCCAGGGTACCATTCACCTTCTTGGCCACAAAGGCCCATTGCTGGCTCATGTTCAACCTTCTGTCCACCAGGACACCCAAATTCTTTTCTGTCAGGTTGATTTCTAGATGGGTGCCCCCAGCATGTCCTGATGCATGATTTTTTTTTTGTCTACAGCTGCAGGACTTTGCACTTCTCCTTGTTGAACTCCATGAGGTACTCGTCAGCCCATTTCTCCAACCTGTCAAGATCCCTTTGGATAGCAGCATCACCCTCTGCTCTGTCTGCCACTCCTCTGAGTTTGGTGCTGTCTGCAAATTTGCTGAGGGTTAACTCTGGCCCATCACCCAGCTCATTAATGGCATGTTGTGCAGTATTGATCCCTGGGGTACACTGGCATCCAGCTACATCGTGCCACTGATCACCACCCTCTGGACACAACTGTTCAGCCACTTTTCAATCCACCTCACTGTCTGCTGATCCAACCCACACATCAACAGCTTCTCTGCAAGGATCTCCCAGGAGGCAGTGTCGAAGGCCTCACTGAAGTCCAGGCAGACAATATCCACTGCCCTCCTCTCTTCTACCAGGCTATCACTTCACCATAGGAGTCTATCAAGTTATCAAGCATAGCTTCCCCTTGTTAGAGCCATACTGACCAACTGCTGGTGATTTCTGTGTCTTTGATGTGCCTGAAGATGGTTTCCAGGATTAGCTGATCCATCACCGTCCCAGGGATCGAGGTGAAGCTGACCGGTTCCCCCCAGTTATCCTTCTTGCTCTTCTGGAAGATGGGGGTGATGTTGCTGTACTCCCATCCTCGGGCACTTCCCCTCATTGCCATGACTGATCAAAGCTGATGGAGACTGCAATGGATCTGCCATCTCTCTCAGCACCTGTGGGTATATGCCATCAGGGCCAATGGACTTATGCACATGCAGGTTGCTTAAGTATTCCGAGACTTGGCCCTCATCCATCTAGGGTATATCTTCCTTGCTGATTTGGTTTTTATTTGCTGCCATTATCACCTTATTACCTTTTAGGTGGCTGCAATTTGATTAATAATTCATTTTATAGACTGTTTAGAGCTGAGGCGAGGCTGCCTGGGCAGCAGATTCCCAGGTCTTCCTCTCCACTTTGCTTTGAGAAGTCTCTTTTGCCCTGTCTCATTTCTACCAGTGTTCCTGCTTTCCATTAGCTCTTGCAAATAATTATCAAAGGTCTTTGAATCAAAGGTCACTGTGGGGTGAATTTTGTCTCCTGTTCTTTAAGTCTCTGGTCACAATTAGTCCTTTTGGTACTCTAGTTATTGGAAGGAAAGAAGTTGGATCCTTTGGCCATGTCAATAATAGGGCAACACTAATTTTTGCCTTCCTCATCCTTGGCAGGTACTCTCAGAGCTTCCTCTTGCCAGCTGGGCTGTCTCAGAGAGCAGCTTTCAGGCTCCTATCTGCAACTGTCCCACCAACAGGCAGAACTTCAACCACTATATTTTTCGACTTGTCCGCTCTTTCCCAATCCCTCAGGAAAACAAACAAAAAAGGCCACAGAGAAAACAAAACAACAGAGAAAACACAAAGAAAAGTAAAGGAAGGACCGTTCTTCAGATTAAAAAAGCAAACAGGCACGAAAGCTGGTGATTAAAAACCTCAGCCCACGCACCCGCAGCTCCCAGTAGGAGCGAGGAGCAGCAGGAACACAAAGAAACACAAAGCCCTCCCCAGCCACCGCGGGAATCAGCTGTAACTCGGCGGAAGGCTTGCCCAGCGCGTCTCTGTGGCGCAATCGGTTAGCGCGTTCGGCTGTTAACCGAAAGGTTGGTGGTTCGAGCCCACCCAGGGACGGACCGCAATCGTTTTGTGGTGCGCGGTGTCTTTTTTCCTTCCCTCCAGCGAGAGGCGGCGGCTGTAACCGGCCCGCGCCGCCTTTATACGGGCGGGAGCGGCCCGAGACCCGCTTTTGGCTCCGGGACCTCGCTCTTCCTGCCCTCCGAGAGGCGTTTCACCCACAGCCGTGTGCTCACAGTGGGGCTCCGGGTGCTCCGTCCGATCGGTCAACAGGGACTGCAGGAAAAGGTGCTGATATGGGGAGTTTCCGTAGTGTAGTGGTTATCACGTTCGCCTAACACGCGAAAGGTCCCCGGTTCGAAACCGGGCGGAAACACAATGATTTTTTTCCCTTTCCCGTGTCACCGCAGACGTCCTTCCTGGTTCCTCCTTTAGGACGCGCCAGCGGCCGCGTGGGGCACGTTCCCGCCTTCCCCGGGAGTGGGAGAGGGCGAGCAGCCTGCGGGGCTGCGGCGGGGCCGGGAGGAAGGAGCAGCTGGGGGCTGTGCTGGAGCCCTGCGTCGTTCCCATGCACGACCCCCCCGGCAAACGCGTTTTTCCCCGGAAAGACCGCCTAGAGGAGGGGAAACGAGCCTCAGCTGAAACGGTCTGAACATCAGCAGAAAACTTGGGACAAAAACTATAACCGCTTGCCTTGGGCATTACAGAAGCCCCTTTAGATATTAACTTACATAAAAAGAGTAATATAGACCCAGGTCCGGGAAGAAACATCTCCTGAGGGTTTCTTCGGCCTCTTTCTCGGAAACATACGCTGGAGACACCCGCCCCCTACTTCCTTACGCTCCTTTCCCAGCATTTCCTCTCCTTTGTGACCCCTGTGACTCCACCGTGTTCTTCTGGGCTGTGCAGCTTCAGCATCTCCCTCGCAAACAACTACACCGTGTTTGTGCACAGCAGAGTAAAACTAAGCATGCCTCAAACTCCATCAGCCTTGTTATCCCACTAACCTTCTGTCTTGGGGTGACTCTATCATGTGTATCCCCTATCATGCTCTATGCCCAAAAAGTAATTTTGTGCCTTTTCTGTGCCTTTAAACTGAGCTTGAGGAAAAAAAACCAAACGAACTTTCCAAAGCAGCTTCTCAAGGACACAGAGATTACACTCCTCTGCGTTCTCTGGCTGCGGGTAGCGGAGAGGGAGCACCCTGCTTGCTTTCCTTCAGCCAGCTGGGTTTTTTTTCCCCTCGGCGTGAGACGGAGAGCTGAACTTTGTTTCCTGGGACTTTGGTTTTTTCCCTTCTTCTCTTCTGCACTGTTTCAACAGCATCAGAACACATCAGGAGAATTTTCTCCCCGAGGCCCGGGGGGTGGGCCCCTCGCTGACCCAGCTCCGAGGAGGAGAGAGACCACACCTACAGAAGGCCTCTGAAATCTTCCCAGGTTTCTTTCTGTAGCGAGAGATTTCATTTCATTATTTAGCATCATTATCCTTTTCCTGTGTGTTTGTTAAAATAAATAGTTTTTATCTCTTTCACTTTCCTTCGAGGAAAAATTTCCTTTTTTCCCGAACCTGGTGGGGGGAAGGGTGGTTGTAACCTGGTTTTCTCTCAGGGGATATATTACTAGATTTTGGCCAAACCGGCACACCTTCTCTCTTGCTCTGTCTGCACAGTCTTAGGTCTTTACTTAGACTGGAAGTTCTTCCACTCCGAGGCCAAATCCTGGTGGACTTTAAAGCACAGCACACACTTTCGAGCATAAGCTGCTCGAAAGGTGATGTGCTTTGCTCTGAGCATGAAGGGGCTCACGTCAAGAGCAGCTGTTTAGCTTTGCAAAAGGAACACAGACAAGACACAATGGCTCTCCCTGATATATTGTCAGGAAGGGAATAATTATTTAAAGCAAAAAACAGTGATGGAAGAATAAATGGCAATAGCCAGCCATGAAAAACATGAAGATCAAAATCAGATTTGTAATCAGCACCACAACAGATTTCTAGAACAGTGCTCTAGCAGGTATACAGCTAGAAATCCATCCAGGCAGCTCCTTTACAGATGTGTTGGTTTATTGTAGGCAGGACGCAAGAAGGCAGCCCTTTTTTTCACCCTTTACTCTAAGAGGTGTTTGAATATATCATCAAGTCGTAAGATCTCAATCACAGTGCCTCTGCAGAGCCGATTGCGAACTCTGAGTGCCATAATTATGCCTTTCCCAAATCACAAGACACAGACTAACAGGGCTCTGCAGAGGGATCTGGACATGCTGGATTGAAGGGCAGAGGCCAATTTTGTGAGGTGCAACAAGGCTGAGTGCTGGGTCCTGCCCTTGGGTCACAACAACCCCAGGCAGTGCTGCAGACTGGGGGCAGTGGCTGGAAAGCTGCCCGGCAGAAAAGGACCTGGGGTGCTGGTCAATGGCAGCTGAACATGATCCAGCTGTGCCCAGGGGGCCAAGAGGGCCAATGGCATCCTGGCCTGGATCAGCAATGGTGTGGCCAGCAGCAGGACCAGGGCAGTGATGGTCCCCTGTCTTTGGCACTGGTAAGGCCACACCTCAAATCCAGTGTTCAGTTCTGGGCCCCTCACTACAAGCAGGACACTGAGGTGCTGGAGCATGTCCAGAGAAGGGCAATGGAGCTGGGGAAGGATCTGGAGCACAAGTCCTGTGAGGAGCAGCTGAGGGAGTTGGGGTTGTTTAGCCTGGAGAAAAGGAGGCTCAGAGAGCTTATTGCTCTCTACAACTGCTTGAAAAAAGGGTGTATCCAGGTGGGGGCAGGCTTTTTCGCCTAGGTAGTAAGAGACAGGATGAGAGGAAATGGTCTCAAGTTGTACCATGGGAGGTTAGATTGAATATTAGGAAAAAATCTCCTCTCTGAAAGGGTGGCTAGCTACTGGAAGAGACTGCCCAGGGAAGTGGTGGAGTCACCATCCCTGGAAGTGTTCAAAATATGTAGATGTGGCATTTGGGGACATGGTTTAGTGGTGAAGATGGCAGTGCTCAAAGCCATTAGACTTCGGGAAATTTCTACTAGAACACTGATAAAACCTCCATAATATAGTGGCCAGCTTCTGATCACTACCTGTACTTGCAATATGCCCACCTGGTGGATTTCCAATTGACAGAAAACTACTACAGTACTTTGTATTCTCTTCATGGCAAATAAAAAGCTGCATTTTAAAACTAGTCTTAATATAAAACATCCAGTAACGTTTAAAATTTCCACCAGTTTCTTTGGTCATGAGGTTTTCATTCAACCTCAGCTGAATTCCCACTTGCACAGGATTGGAGGCAGTAAAACATTTATGGAAACAAACAAATCTGCACTGCATCATCTTTAGTTTTCTGTTTCAGAAAAAAAGGCAGCCAGGAACATGCAGCACCAACAGATTTATTTTCATACCTACTTTAATCTCAAATGCTATTTGTTTGCTCTTGGAGCTTCTACATATACCTGTACCCACACTGAATCCCATGCAGCTGCAGACCAAGGACTCCCGACTTCAGTTTGTGGAGGGGGTGCCAGTGGTGACCAGAGGTCCCTCCTTCTGTCTAGGTGTATCTGCACAGCAGGTGTGCCCCCACAACCTCCCTCCTCTGCTATGAACCCCATTATAAACCTCACCACCAGGACCTCCTCATCTTCTAGAAGGGTCTCTTCCTCCTGCTGCCCTGTGCATTCTGCATCACCAACCCTGGGCTCGCTGCTTTACTCACCCCTGGGTCTGTGTTGTGTCCCGAGCCAGTGGTGAAGGAGCTCCCATGTCACAGCTGCAGGTCACTGCAACCCATTCATGGATAAGTCAAACTCTCATTTTGGTCAGCTTTTTTTTTTTGTTTTAATTAGGGAATTCACAAACAGGCAAACATTTCACCAGCAGTACGCCAGCCCTTAACATTCAGAATCCATTCGTTTTCTATTGTAACATTACCAATTACAGTATTTAAAACAAAGAAGCAGCTCAAATTCTTCACAAAAACTTACATTTCAAGAATGAAACCATTCACTGCCTGAAGTACCAGTTTGATAACAATGTACCCAACTGCAGCAGAAATAAGTTGACATGGCGAGTTCAGGGCCACTGATAGTTTTTCACACACTTTTTAAACCTAGTTCAAACAATCCAAAAACATTAAAATCTGTAGCCATGCCTTGTAATAGCATTATGTTCAACTGCATGTACTGGAAAAGTAAGACTGAGCATTTAATGTTTTGAACTTGGGATCTCAAACAATGAAAAAATGCAGAACACCTCTAAAAACGCCTGATATAAAGACCTGCTGATAAAATCCTTCTTATTTCCAAGAATAAGAAAAATGTACAGCTAATCTAACTTGGCATATAATACCCTCAGCTTTGTGTCTATGCATTTAAAAAAGACTCCCATCTAGCAAAACGAAAGCTATACAAATCCAGAAACATCAAGGTGTGAATCCCTCTGCTTACTCACTGCTGTCTTGCCACATTTTTCCATTACTTTCTTCCTACTGACCTTGCCTCTCCTTGGCATCTCACATACAGATGGGGGTGCGCTGCTTGAGTCATGAAAAACTCAAAGTGACAACAGTAATAGGCATTAACTTACAGGTAAATTAATTCTTAGAAACCTTTCTTTTATTAAATGATTTTGCAGCTCATCTGCAAGGTACATCTGATAGTGATGCAAACTCTGGACTGAATCTTACTAATTCTACTTAAAAAAAATAACCTGGCTCAGAAGAATATTCTACCAAGTTATTTTCACAGTTGCCCAGGATGAAGACTCAGTACATGCTGTAACTTTAAATGGGAATTTTTCTACCATGTATCCATCTTTTCTTGGATCCAAGGGGTGTATACATCAACATGAGCCTGTAGAATAGTAATTCTGTAAGGAGTTGAATGCCAGCCTAACAGAATGCCAGCATCAAGTTTATAATGTTACAAATGATCTTCATATCAGAGGATGCGAAATTCCCTAATTACAGAAGGTACTTAAAAATTTTTTTAAAAATGTTGGACAAAATAACTTTGGGAGTTGAGTGATCCTGTAAAATAAACCACTAATACATAAATAGTATTTCTTACACAATTACATCATCAAGATTACAGAACTTAATTATTTCTCAAATTCACTAGAGTATGGATGTTTTTCATATTAAAAGCAGCAAAAATTAAGACTCATAGGAGCTTTTAATTAAGAATCATGATCATATCTGACAGCTAAAATAACTGCTTCTCAGAAAAATAAAATTCATTAAACCCTGATTTGCTTGTTACAATAAAATGTCAATTAAAAAAACCCTCAAATGTAAATTGTTCAAGTACAGCCAGTGTGCAATTAAACTAGTTATAAAATATAATTTAGTAGTGCTTTGTTTCAAAATATACGTAATACTGAAAAAATACTTAAACCCAAGAAACTGGGTTTAAGTATTTATTTATCAAGTTTCAAACAGAGTTTCATCAAAATGAGGTAAATCTATGTCACCTGCCATTGAGCTTGGTGCTGAAATGGAGAACAGGTCCTCGAGGATATCATCTCTTGTAGGACTCTCAAAAGAAAGTTTTTTCACACTGTGTTTGTTTATTGCATCAAGCTCCATATTAGTGTCCTTTACAGGACTGTAGTAATTGTGGTCCTCACTTGTCACTGCTGCCTGTGGCACACTGGTGTTCTCATCGGACACGGTCGCTGCCATGCAGCTGTCCACCATTTCCATGTACATACACTCATCTTCGCTCTTTGGAGCCTTCAAGGAAGCAACAGTTGAAGAAGGGGACAGTAATTCTGCCAGTATTTCATCAGTGTCATTATGGCCAGTGCACCCTGGCACAGGGTTTGCATTAAATTTAGATTCATTACCTGTGACATCAATCTGATACTGCAGCTCCCTTAAAAAGCTCTGCAATAACTCACTGTCATTTTGAGATTCAGTCTGCAATGGGGTGCTTACGTCTCCACTCCCAGGTTTTTCCTGTTTCATCTGTTCCACTGCTAATCTATCCAGTGAAGCCAACTTCTTCTTTTTAGCATTAAGTTTTTTTAACAATTTTAGGCGAAGTTTTCTCGTTTTGTCACTCTCTGACTCTTCTGCCTTCCCAGAGTTATGGCCAGGTGAAGGCAACTGAGTCACTTTACCTGAGGTACCCAGCGTACTTGCCAACTTATTCCATGTTGGACCTGCAATAGTGGTATGATTTGCTGTTGGAAGACACGTGCTTCGAGAAAATCCTTTGAAATTTGATAAAGGATGAGTATTATTACTCTGAGGAGCCAGTAACTTCGAGGTCTCAGCAGTTTTCTTTGTACTTCTGCTTTGAAATCCACCAAAGTTACTTGCGCCCTTAATTGGCAGCCGTACTTCACTTATTTTTTGCACTGAGGGAGTTTTGCAACTTCTCTCATTCTTGAGAGCTGAGGCACTTGAAGGCATAAAAGAAGTATTCTTGCTTAATAATTTTTTTACCCAGCTTCCTACAAATCCTCCTTTTTTGTCTTTGTGTGAAGGCTGAACTGAATTATTGGCACCAGAAGAACTGCCAGCTTGAGAATTAACTACAGTTTTGCTTGCATCTTTCAAGTCAGGTGATTTTTGTATAGTATTTTCTACTTCTAACAACTTTTTGTTCAGCAGTAGTTCTGAATTCAATCCATGTTCTCTGTTAGCTAAATTAGTTCTGTCATTTGTTCGAGAAGGCAATGAGTCAGATGAATCAGGGTCATGTTTTTTGGGCACAGGAGGAGTAATATTTACTGGGTTCAACTCTTCTAGAGGTAAGCAAATACTGGAATTTTCATATAACATGGATTTATTGTGCATAGCTAGACTAGTTCCAGCAAACTCTCCTAGATATGGAGTGCTAAGTGAAAAAGCTGGTTCCTGCTGTTGTGGTGTGCCCCATCCATCAACAAGGTTATTTCCCACCATCTGTCCATTCAGCAGTGATTTATCTTCCGAGTCAACTAGAACTTCTTCAAGCATCAGTGTTATGAGATCACCATCTCCCAGATTTTCTAAACCATGATGAACAGTACTTTCGTCCTCAGCTACTCGCTGCTGTTTCTCCTCTGGAGTCCTCACAGAATCCTCTTTGCGGTGCTCTGCAGGTGTTTTGCCTACAGTGTTATCAAAACCACAGTGCGACACTGTGGAATTTGACTGTACATTATTAAGAGGAAAATCTTCATTATTTTTACTCTGGAACTGTGAATTCAGTTCTTCTGGCACACAGGATGCTTTCTTTTCCCAGATAACAATATGAATCTCTGAAGGAGGAACTTCAAATCTTTTATGTCTCTTGCAATACGGACCCTTTAGATCATCACATTCAAGCCAAGTTCCTGAAAAATAGCAACCAGTGCAGAGACTCAGAGACTTTTAAAACTTAAGTCACTATCCTCACACTTGTCAAGTATTTTTATTAACCCATTCCCATGACAAGCAGAAAATAGAGGGTGTTTTTCTCCAGAGAAAACTGGGAGACTTCCACTGTAAAAAGATCAAACACAAGAAGAACTTGGAGCAATATTAATACAGGTCAGAATAGGTCAACCATAAAACAAAGCTAGCTAAGGGTTTTTTCAGCTGAAACATCTTGTCTGAAAATACCCTCACAGGTCTGAGGTAAGAACCACCTCTCAAATTAAGTTTCTCTGTAGACGTTTTCATTGCCTGGGTGGGAAGCACAGGAGCCAAAAAGAAACTGCTCATTTTAATACTCTTGTCTCATCACCTTCAAACTGTTCACAGATCATGGAAGAATATTTTACAGCTTTAAGAATTTAAAAGCAGATATATATGACGCATAGGAGGTTCTTAACTAGGCATTTCCCAGCTGCTTCCTCTTCCCATTTCTTTTTCATCTCTGGCAGTATGACTTAGACAATTTTCATGTTGTCACAACACTTCATAAAACTGCACTCTATTCTCTCTACGGAGGCATGAATATCAAAATATCACCTTTTCACCTTCTCTGATTATGGATCTTTCAAATGGTACAACCACCTTACTATTAGTAATGTTTCTAACATGGATTTGTGCCTCCCACCCCGGAGGTGCCATAAAGTTCAGAAACAAAAAATAACTTCATTAATTGCTCATAGTACCATAGGTTACCTCGCTTCCAGCCAAGAATGGATGAATCACTGGTTTAAAAATAAACACTATTTGCTCCACAGTCATGGCCAGACTGCTTTTTTAACTTCTACAAAGTTATGAAGAGAAAAACTCTATAGCCAAATTACTTTTTCCAGTGAATGCACTGCAGGACAGCACACTGCTGAACAAATCAGTTAAACCAAGCCAAAACCTTCACTATGAGAAACAAGTTCCCCCAGTTATTCACAACATTTTAATTTGAAGTTTAGAATGCAGACAAAAGAAATCTTTGTTATTATATATCAACGGTTGAGACTATTGCAGTAACCCATAAAACAGTATTTCATGTAGACTCATGAAATATTATGGTAGATAAGAACCATAAAGTTTATCTTATCTCTCTCTTTTATGAGGAAAGGCTGAGGGAACTAAGCCTGTTCAGCCTTGAGAAAAGGCAACTGAGAGGGAACCTTATCAGTGTCTGCAAGCATCTGACTGGAGGTGTCAGAGGATGGACCAGGCTCTGCTTGGTGGTGCTAAGCAATAGGACAGAAGGCAATGGGCAGAAACTGATGCACAGAAGTTCCACCTGAACATGAACAAGAACTTCTTTACTGTGCAGTGACTGTGCACTGGAACAGACTGCCCAGAGAGGCTGCAGAATTTCCCTCACAGGAAATATTCAAGAACCATCTGGATGCCATCCTGTGCCATGTGCTCTGGGATGGCCCTGCTTGAGCAGGCAAGTTGGACCAGATGACCCACTGTGGTCCCTTCCAACCTGACCCATTCTGTGATTCTTACCATCAGGATTCAAAGACCAGCTTATGAAGTGCTTCTTATCTGTTTGGTATTGAACAATAGATGTTATTTGGTAGGTGTCCTCCTCAAACTGAAACAAGTATTTCTCCAGGTTGTTATGTGGCAAGCCTTCCACAAAATGTAACATTAATATTGAGGGTACTCTGACAAAGAAACAGAAAAGAACCAGTTTATTACAATAAAACAGTGGCAAAAGTTCCTAATGAAAAAGTAAGGCATCTCTAAGAGTATGTGGTTCTGCCCTTACTATTCTACTTTCTCACAGGACTCTTCAGATTGCACAGTAAGTGCAAAGGGAAAAGAATATCCCAACTGGATATTCCATTTCATTATAGATTAGGGGAAAAAAAACAACACCAAGTAAGGGACTCGGGGAGTGGGGAAAAGTTGAAAAAAAACACCCCTGTGCCAGAAACACAGTAGCAAGAGACATTGTTCCCAAGTTAAATAAGTAAACAAATGATCAAACAACTTTCATCCACAGCAGGGGCTGTGAAAAGGCTGACACTGGATATCAGTTGTCTGTATTTACTACTTGATAGTTAAGTATTTATGACCTAATTCAAACGCATGTGCTGGTCAGCATGTTAAACACTGCTCTGTTTCACGTTTAGTAAACACTATTTGCCATTTCAGCTTTTAAGAATGATCTGAAATATTTAAAAATGAGTATTGATCAGAGTTTAAGGTTTAGAATCTCTGCATACGCACGGTAATAGTTTGGTTTCAAAAGTCATAGGTTCAATAAATGAAGTCTCAGAACTTTATGTGTGTTACTTTCAATTTCACATAATCAAACTTACTTTTCCAATATCATCTGCTGTCTTTGAGACGTATCACCACAGTTATTACACGGTCCAATATGAATAGCGTTAAGTGGATGCCAATCAGGGATTATATTTGTGAATGTTGTTAGTGTTTTCTTCAATCTGGACACACACACCCAAAAAAGAGTAAGGTGAGTTGGTGATCAGAAAACAATAAATATACATACTTTACCAGCAGAAAAAAAGTTATAAAACCATTATGGCAAACCCCAAATTCTATTCATGTTCATGCCATTTGTGTGGAATTCCTGTTTCAGCCCTGAATTCAGTTCTGCCAAACAGCATCAGTCACAATTTGTTTTCAGCAGCCCTGCGGCCTTCAGTTTCACATTATTTGCTTTTTCTCCCTCTTAATGTTATCTCTGTTTCCTTTCCAATGTACAACAGAGCTTGTACCAGGATCTGCATAATTTACTAGCTAATACAGAATCTCAAGAAGAGAAGAAAGCAGCAACAAATTACCTGGGAATCTATGTTATATAAGGTCTTGTTTTTAAAAACCAGTACATTCATAGCAGAGATTACAGAGAGGTTACATTGTACGAAAATACAATGTACGGGATATTAAAGTGAAGTAACATAGTTTATTCATTCGTTAGCCACAGAAAGGACTTCCTCTATATTCAACTGAAACTACATTTTTCAACTTTTAAAAAAGCACAGAATGTAACAAAGGCTTTTCAAGACATCCTGTTAACCAGGGCTACATATCAGCTTTCAAGAGTAACAGATAGCATTAATCTCATTTCACTTGGGGATCTAGAATTTTATTATATAAACCTAAGATAGTGGAGAGAAACAGATGTTTTTCAAATAAAATTAGCTGTCTTCTGAAGGTGTCTCTCTTTTCCTTCTGACTCTAAAAGGAGCCTAAATTACTAGCTTGTACCTGCAGCTACACAGAACTCAATTCTCAAGAAATTACTCCCCTGTAATACTATTTTAAAATAGATAAACTATGTTAGAGAATCTCTGATTCTCTGTATCCCAAATGAATACTCCAGGTATTCCTCAACAGCAGAAGTGTACTAGGCATATATTCTTTAGAACCACAACAATTTGTATATTCTCAGTAAAATACCAGAGTGAGCATGGCCAGAGACTCACACTGTTACCTACTGCTTCTTTCTTAATGCATTGATAACGTGGTTTCTTAAGACATGGCATAGCAGTAAACTATTTGCAAACGAAAAAGCAGATCACGTAAAACTTCAACAACAAGCTTAAACTGTATAAACCCTGGAAACCTGAAGAAAACCAACTATTATATACAGATTTTAAAAGGTAAGGTAGAACAGCTATATAGAAGCTACTTATATAAAAATCTCACCGGTCCTGGTATTTGTGGCCACAACATACACATTCAAACTTCCATGAAAATGAATGCAAGAATAGTTTCTCAGCTTGTTGATCCAGTTGTAGGAGTAGCTGAAGTGCAAACACTGGATTCTCCGTATTACCTTCAAAGATGGGGCAGAAAAAAATGGTCACTAAATATTTGAAATACGCTTTCGGTACCTCAAAAGGAAGAAGATAAGCTTATTACTATGATTTAAATTTCAGTTATTATTTCAAGGCTCTATTTCTAATTCTCACACCAAAGGGATTGATGCATGTTATTAGGTTGTTATCAGTGACAATTTCATGACTACAGCATAATTACAAAGATTATCTGCTCTCTAAAAAGTCAAAATGGGCAAAGGACAAACCAGGTGATCATACTGTAAAGTATGTGCAAGTCACCAATAGAAACAAATGTATTTCCAAACTTTCTTTTATGCATACATACACACATACTTTTATGTATGACATAAAAGGCTTTACAATCTAGGGTTTCCTGAAAGTAATTACTGAGATGCTGCACTAATTACTTACCCAATTCACACCTAAGCTGAAGCTGAAGTTGTGTAAACATTACGTTTCTGATTTCATTGAGATGAGATTCTGCTTTTGGAAGAACATCTAAAGAAAAAAAATACGTGTCTTCATGTAGTCATGTGTAACAGCTCCCACACCCTTTCACACACACGTACCCCTAGCATACACTCGCTCTCTGCAAACCAGTGCCTTTCATATTGACCCATACTTGCCTAAGACTTGTTGCTAGAACAGCCAATTCTTGGTATTAAGTGATTTGAAAATCAGAGAACAGTTTACACAAGTTACTCACATTTTACTGCAGTCTGTTGACTAAAATCTACTTGATCTGACTTAAATTATGACTAAGAGCATGCACCAACAGCTACGTAGTAACAATTTTTAAGTATAGTGTGACCACACATTAGAAATCCCGCAGATTCAGAGATTAAAAGAAAACTTTAAAACCTAAACACTAAGATCAAAAGCACGAAAATTTGCTTACATGCTTCCTAATGTTATACAATTCAAATAATAAATGATTTAAATGTATTGTTTCAGATTAAATACCAATTTCCTAAGAGAGCCTTTAAAATAGTAATTTTAAATTGAAAAACATTTTTTACGTTATATATCTTAGTATGTATTTTCATTCTGCATGCTGTTTCAACACAAGCCCATTCTTTAAGCACAAGCAAGAACATAATTTCTACTACACAATCATGATCATAACCTGCAGAAGTTAAAGGAAATATTTAGAATAGCTGTTGAAATTGTTTATAACATATAAACTCTGTGTATAGAAAAAAAAGAAGTTTCTCGCAGCTAAATTGCTTTTGTTTGTTTTTAAAAACAGCTGTATGCAAAAGACACTGTAAAATTACACAGAAGAGCAGAATAAATTCTACACCTATTCTCCACAACAACACTCTTCATCCAGTTCCCTTTCTACTGTTACCCAAATAAACAGATTTGTTTTGCAGCAATTGAAAGGAAAAGGTTTAAGTTCTTTCAAACAACACTGTATTCCAACACTTAACATTCCCATTTAAGGGTTACTGCACATCAGAGCTCCTTTGCAAACACAGCCCAGCAGAGAAAAACACCTCAGACAGGTTCTAGCAGAAAGCTGCCCAGTAACAGCTGAACACCTAAACTCAAGCAGCCTGACTTTCTGGCAAGCACAGTACATGAACTAGTTCAGAATATTTGGGGTTTTCTCTCTTTGTAACATGGATTAAACCACTTTTGATACACATTATTTTTCCCAGGAAAGATAAGACATTCTTCAAATTACGTGTTCTGTGACTGTGGTCTATATACTCAAACACACAGAGTCCAACAGAATGTCCATTGAAATTCATGAGAGGTACTGGCTAACCAGAAAGCTTTATTACTTCTGTAACAGATGATGTCATAGAAGTTTAGACTTATGACACCAATGGTCCAGTTCAAGAGAAATAAAAAATCCATGATCTTAGTTTAAGAGTCTTAAACAGAACCCACAGAACACAAAATGACTAAAGGCCACACCAGTAGAATACAGTGAGACATCCTCCTCTGAGTGCAGCTGTGCTGCCTCGAAGGTTTCCCCCAGCTGCCCATCACAGCCTTGAGCTTGGAGGCTACAGTCCTCCAACCTGTTAAGCTGAGCTGACCTGTTAATCCCCTGTTAAGGGCTACTGAGTACTCACTAACCCTTTCCAGACCATATGATCCAGGTCAATGTGTTTGACTACTTCTGACTTAAACAGATTAGGAAGCGCTGTCATCTACAGCAGCTTGCAAACCTCAGGGGAAGCATTCCTTCAACGAGCACAGCTGGAGCCAGAAAAGACTGTATGTTCCCAGCTTTACTATTTTTGGGGTGACAAGGCAACTCCCCTTTACACAAGGATATAAAACACAACAGAAATTATTCTGAAGATTAAGATTAGAACAGTATCTCAAAATGTTAACCAACACAGGGGAAGGAAACAAAGTAAGGGTGACCTAAATAAATAATTCATAAAATCTTTATGTTGGTTGTGACCAAAAAAATTCAAGAGATGCTTGGTGTTTGATGCCTTCAAAGAGAGCATGTTTGCCCCAAGAAAAACAATTTCAGATGTTACCAGGATTTTGCTAGATAAAGCACACTATTCTGCAAATCCACGGTAATAGTTGTATCTTTTGTGATCTTGAGATACAATGAAGACATATATAAGTGTGCTGTACTAAATTCCACATATTTGTAGCAGATCAGTCTGACTACGAGAAAACAGCAGCTATGTTTACTCACCTTTTACTTTACTCCTTTTACAGGTATTCAGAAGAATAGATGCTTGGTTATATTTTGTTAAGAGTTTCTGGAGTAAACATTTTCCATTGTTATATTCTTCTGCTAGAGCAAATTTTAAAGTTTCTAAGTGTACCAGTGCTGACAAAATGCAATCTAACCAACAAAGATTATGTATGTTTCTCCACTGAAGACACAAATCTCTGTCATTACTGGAACCTTTATCCTCTTTGAGTGAAATTTCAGATGCTGTTGATAAAAGTTCAGAATTTGGCAACAGTTGTGTTCTGGGACTAGAAGTCTTTGGTGGACTTTGTTGGTAGTTCTTGGTCTTGGTGGTTGTTTCGAAATCCACCTTCGGCATGCAGGACCCCACATGGTTGCCAGGGTTTTGCTGGTCATTTTGTAATACATCACGTAGGCTTGCCTTGGGAATACACAAACTGTTCTGGTAGCATTTCACTCCAGAGTCTGCATTAATGGTGTGCTCAACTCTGAGCACATTGTTAGTTCTTGCTTTTTTTGGACCTGATTCAACAGCAGAAAAGTCACTGGTATCACCCAATTTCCTTTTCTTATGAGTAGATGGAACTTGATGATTTTCTGAACCAGTAGAAGTAATTATGCTGTTTAATGGTTTATAACCAAGTGGGTAGATACACTAAAGGAAAGAAAGAAGGTTACAGAGAAATCTTCAAAGCAATTTCAGGTGAACAAGAACGAAAGAAAGAACGAAACATACTTTCAAAATGGAATGTTGAATTATTGAATCATAAAATGGCTTGGTTTGAAAAGGACCTTACAGACCATCCAGCTCCAAACCCCCTGCCATGGGCAGGGACACCTTCCACTAGACCAGGTTGCTTAGACTCCCATCCAGCCTGGCCTTAGGGACTTCTGTAAAGCGGTATTTTAATTAAATCAACACATAAATTCAACATACGTATGACAGGAAGGGTGTTATAAGACACTGCTGTCTTATAACCTACTGTGAAATAAATATATCAGTAGTGATAATTCAACACTACTTTTCCAGTAAGTTCTTCCAACCTCTGCAAACAACCTAGTTTTGCTAAGGAGAGTCCTCTTGTCTTATTCTGCTAAATCCATCCCTTTAGGATACAGATTTGACATTATTACCTCATGCCTGAGAGTCTACTGGTGCCCAAACTGGTGGGGTATCTTTCAGGCTAGCTCAATGACCAGGTGGCAACCAGAATATAGACAAATCCCTATTTACCAGTCTCCAGAACTATACTATAATTAGCTAAAAGCAGGAAAGAATGGGAAAAGCAACTCTGAGACCCATATCTAGTCTAGTTTCTACTAATTTAAGGACACCAGTCTGTTTGGGATTGCTATACCCTTCCCACATACATGGAGCAGTGAAGGGAGAGGCAGCAAAATCACAACTCAAATATTAAGCAGCACAGAAATCCAGCTAGGGTTAAAATTAAAAGGGGAAAAAAAAGGCAAGACATTGTAATTACAATTATAAACCTATTTGCATTACCCAGACTTAAAGAAGGGAAAATGGGAGACTCACATCTGCTAGAGTCATCCACTGGTTACATGGACCATCAAATATTCACCTTCTACTCTGACTTGTACAAAAATTTATTTAGTACCACTTGTGGTCCCTTGTTACATAAGAAGAACTCTCCTTTATTTCATTTTAATTTACTCTTTTTAATCCTTTAGGGTAGCTACCTGTGCCTAAACACTGCATATACATAGGTTAGTTCTGTTTTTCCCTATATGCAAGCAAATATCCTGCAGCATACACTCAGAGGGGTCCTATTTCAACAGTCTGCTTACCACCAACAAAATCATGGACTTGGAGAGGTGTAACTGCTGAAGGTAAAGGCCTCTGCAGGGCCAAATAAAATTCTTTATTAGTGTAATAATACCTGAGGATTTTCACAAAGGAAAATAGACTCCTGAAAATTAAGGCGGTAAGTCCGTAAACCTTGGATCTGACCCTTCTCTTTGCAGACTGGACAATACTCATGTGCAGTTGTTTCCACAGGATTACAGTTCTAAAATAAAAACAAACCAAGAAAGATAAAGCAACATAAATTTATGTATTTCATACATTATCCCAAGGTAAGACATACTTATCAAGATACAAAATCATTGTTCAACTTCTAGATATAATACAATACAATTTAAAAAAGCAAACTACATTGGTTTCTTTTTTATTATTTTTAATATATTCGTATGGTAGCATGTTTTAAATAAATTTATACTTTTATTTAAATATTCAAATAAGGTGTCTTTAACAACACAATTATGCACATTTTATTCTACTTGAACTAAACCACGGGACCTTTATTGCCAGGGAACACAAGCTCAGATCTTTGAAAGACAAATCAATTTTCATAGGAATGCAAACAGTTGTAAAAATAGTGCCAGTAAAAAAACATAGGCACGTATTTACTTAGAATAATCTTTCGCCATTGTTATAGATTTCCGTGGAAAATAATTTTGAGATTTTTTTTGGTAAAATTAAGACCAATTAGAAATCTCTCAAAACAGAGAAAAATATGAACTTTGCACATATGTAAAACAAGTTTCAACTGACTTTTCCCAAATACCCCACCATGTGGAGTGTCGATTTCCCTATACCAGTCCCTTCTCCAATCACTTGCAAACCATTTGTAGTCTTCTGGGTATCCATCATTCTGAGCCACTGGCTAACTTATGTCACTTGTAACAATGTCATGACCACTAAGGATTTTTCAAAGCCTCCTGAAAAATAAGAAGTGAATAAAACAATTAAAGAAAAATTAGACTGAAGTTTGGGAAAAAAAAACACCAACAACAATGCAGATTCCATAATTTGTGGAAATTAATTCAGAAGAGTATTTCCTAAACTGAAAATACTTTTTTTTGTTCTTGTGCAGACTGTGAACTCAAAACTTTAAATTAAGAACTACAGGGACCAAATCCTGCTCCTGTCGACTTGAAACCAACTAGAATAAATATATATCTCTCCAGGATGCATGAGGACGTTAAGTTGAATTGCAAAGTCATCCATGTAGTATCTTTCCTTCAGCCATATCTGTTGCCTTTTCATTACTTCACTGGAAAACATTCTCTCTCACACCATGATGTCCTTTCAACCCTTTTATACAGTACAGCAACAACTCCTTACAAAAAAAAAAAAAATTCTCCAGGCATTCTTGAGACCAGTGTAAATACTAGTTCAACCTAAACCTACTTATAATATTTGGCAAGGAGAAACCCTATAGAACTGCATGGAATGCTAAAAACCAACAGAGCATGAATTAAAAAAGCACAGTAGAAAACCACAACCACTCATTTCAAATCAGACCCCAATGGCAACTTAAGAGTGGGTCAAAATGAGATGATGTCCTAATGACATTTTCAATGTGTCCAGCAGCACTTTTCAGAATTATCAGGCTGCAGCATGCAGAGAGAGTATTCCCTGACTTATGAAACTAATGGTTGCAATAGAAGGCAAGAACACAAAAATATCAATCCATGTGCCTTAGAGCACATTAAGCTTTCAAAGTAATGTGGTAGAGTGCACAAGAAACAGCACGGTCCAGGGCTCACGCAAGGTGAAAATTAATGAATTAGCTCAAGGTATAAAAGCTTGTTGGAGTATAAAGGAAAGACAAGTGCCCTGACTTTTCACACAGTGGCAACAGCACTATCACACTGCCACTCAACTCTGTTATCATATATTTAGTCTAGCCAGGAAGTTGACTTGTTTTATGCAATGACAAGTTGTACAGATAACAACCTTTATCATAGGATGTATCATACTAAAACACATAACTTTACTTTTCAAGGGACTTTTAGTCAATTCCTTGGCCTAACGCAGTCTCAGTTCTCCAGAGTAAATAAAAACCAGATCACATGACAGAAACTTCTGAGAAATTTCTCACCACAAAAATTCAACACACACTCAAAAGGTTAATAACACTAAGAACTTGCAGGTTATTCCTTTTTAAGCATGCCTTGGTTTTATAAAACATACTTATTTCTTTGCAAGGCCCTGTTTACCCTGACAGCTCTCTCAAAACGAAAAGCAAGTTGTTTTTTTCTGGTTATGTTCACTTTCTGTTACTTCTGCTGTTCCTTTTAAAGCTTAAATCTTGAGATGTATAAGATGTTCTAAGATGCACAATACCTCCCCCAGCCATAATCACCCAGCCAATAGTACCATATAGTACTGGAATAAAGACTTTTGTTGCTCTTACAAATATAATAATGCTTTTTAAAAAATTAATTATCCTTTTAGTTCAAAAAGAAACATAACAAGCAAATAAAATGGCTCTGCCAGTACTAGATATGCAGAATGGTACCAAGAGGTCTGCTTGTACTCTTCAAAGTTTCTAATATTACAGGAAGTTATTGGTGATCTTTGCACAATGTACAAAAATTGGGCATGAGATCAACACTGCCAAGAAAAACAGCCAAGTAAAAGACTGCTGCATCAAGTACTGCAACAACTCATTGTAGCCACATGCAATAACTGCATTACAGATGGGAAAGTACGCAGGAACGCACGTTCAAACTTACTGGGTCATGTTCTAAACAATTAATGCTACTTTCCGTCTTTAAGTCTGAATATGGAAAAATGTAATGCAAAACAGGCTATGGATGTGACTTAATTACCCTTATGCTGTAGCTATGCTTCGTTGAGCAAATGAGTTGATCTAACAACTTGCTGCTGCAGAATAGGGGCATCTCTCTTCTCTTTTGTTTCCCTCCCCGCCACTTTCCCTGACAGCTCACACCCTCATCAGACTTTTAATGAGCTAAACAAACTCACAAAACAGCAGAAAACTTAGTAAAGCACAAGTTTTTCTGCTGTTCCAGGGAGTTAAATTGGCCTTCAATGACCTAGGAGGGCAGAAGACAGAAAATAAGGAAAAGATGAAGAATTGGAGACATATGGGCTTGAACTGTTAAATGGCTAACAAACTGGCTGGATGGCCACATCCAAAGAGCTACAGCTCAATGTAGCAAGCACAAACCAGTAATGAGTGGCGTCCCTCAAGGGTCCATATTGGGGCCAATACTGTTTATTATCTTCAGCCATGAGACGCAGACTGTGGGATCCGCATTCTGCCCCTCCACTCTGCTCTGCTGAGACTCCACGTGAAGTGCTGGGAACTGTGTAGTGATGTGGACCTGCTGGAGCAAGTCCAGAGGTGAGCCTCTGACAAAGATATCAGAGGGCTGGAGCGCCTCTCCTATGAAGAAAGGCTGTGAGAGTTGGGATTGTTCAGCCTGGAGAAGGGAAGGCTCTGGGGAGACCTTACTGCAGCCTTTCAGTACTTAAAAAAGGCTTATAAGAAAGAGATAGAGAGCTTTTACCAGGATCTGTAAAGTACAATGTGTAGGTGTTCTAAATTTTAAAAAGGCAGATTTAGATTGGATGAAAGGAAGAAATTCTTTACAATCAGGACGGTGAGACACTGGGAGAGGTTGCTCAAGGAAGCTGTAGATGTATCATCATTGGAAATGTTCAAGGTCAGGTTGGACAGACCTTAGAAGAACCTGGTCTAGTGGAAGGTGTCCCTGCCCTCAGCAGGGGGGTTGAACTAAATGATCTTTAAAGGTTTCTTCCAGCCCAAACCATCACAAAATTCTACGGTAAAAGGGACCTGGGCTTTTGAGGATAGCTGTACCTTGTGAAACAGTACCTTATGAATTAGAATCAGTTACAAACTGCAAAAAGAAGGCAACAACACTGGTTACACTACAGTGAAGAGAACATCGCCTTGTTTAAAGGCTAAAAGGATGCTTTAAAATGACCTTTTTGTAAATCACCTTACAAGTTTTGTTTCTTTTATCAAGGGGGTATTAAAAAGATAAAAAGAAACGAAAGTGAGGGGGAAAAATGCTGTTAGTTAGATTTGCATTCTTTACACAAAAAGAAATCAGAGTATTAAGCTTTTTTCTTTATCTGAGGTCATAACAACAAATATCCAAATCACAGTCCCTCCCTCAAAAATTGACAGTTTTGGCCACAAAACGTATTTTGTTACATGCAACAGTAACATCATTCCTGTCAGAAAGCTACTCGCTCTCTACAGCACAGCCTGTAAGTACTGGGCAGAACTGCAAACCTCCATAGTGTGGGAGCAAACACAAATTCCTTTCCTGAAAATAGCCTAACATAGACTAAGCAAATAAAGCTGATAACTTTGCAAAACAAACCAGCATGCAACATCATTACCCCACTGTTCTAAGAGTTTCTTCTACAGTCAGAGTTCTCTGAGACCTCCACATAAATGCTTTTATGGGTGTATGACAAGGGATGGGGACTACGTCTTGCTGACAAATCATTCAGTACTTCTGACACAAAAACGCGAGTGTGGGAAAAACACAGCCTAAACTAGTGCAGTTTATTACAGCTGCAGCTAAGAGATGCAAGATTTCAGGAAGGCAGGCGATCTGTATCCCAAGGCAACGGAGATGAGAGGCACGGGGGGCGGATGCCACCTAACCAGCAGTCAGGGCAGGGCCGGCCCAGTGCGGGGCTGCTGCCCGCCCTCCCTCCCTCCCACACCGAAACGTGCTCGGCTTTTTCAGATAAACCTATGGTTAAACTGCCTCCCGAGTTCTTATTCCACATCCAGAGTGATCCACACGCTACGGAATGACTGCAGAAGGAAGAAGCGTTCACAGAGTTAATCGCTGAACACGAGAAAACCGTGCCACGGGCGGATGTGTGGAGACACACGTGGTACCTCCCCGGGCGCATCCCTGACGAGCGCGGCGCGGAGAGCGCGCACCCTTCACCGCGCTGCTACTGACATGAAATACTCAGTCGGCATTTCGGGACCCACGAGACCCCCCCCGCTCTCCGCCCCGGCCGCACCGAAGGGTCAGGGACAGGCCGGGCCCGCCGCTCTCGGCGCCAGCCACCTCCCGGCCCGCCGGGCTCAGCGGCCCCGCTCTCACCTGCGGCCGCCGCCGCTCCCGGCTCTCGGCTCCCGCCGCTGCCCGGACCCCGCCGCTGCCCGGACCCCGCCGCTGCCCCGGACCCCGCCGCGAGTGGCCGCCGCTGCCGCTGCGCAGCTTCCGGCGCTCCCGCCGCCATGCGGGCCCACCCCGCCCCGCTCCCGGCAGGCAGCGGAGGCGGAGCCACGGCCGGGCGGGCCTTGGGCTGCGCCGAGCGGGGCCAGCAGCGCCCGAGGTATTTCCCGCTCTCTCCCTCTCTCCTCCGCGCCCTTCCGCCCTGCTTCGTCACTCACGCGGCGCGGTGGGAGGGCACGGCGGCGGGGGCCGGTCCTGCGGCGCCTCCCCGGGCCGCCCGAGCAGGGAGGGCCCCGCACCTGCCTCCCCCGCCCGCCCGCCGCAGCCGAGGAGCGGGAGGCGGCGGCGGCCCCGCAGCGCTCGCCCCGGTGGCGGGAGGGGCCGCGCCGCGCGGTGCCCGGGGCAGGAGTTGGTGATTAACCTGCGGGCCACTGAATACCTGCCTAAAGTCGCTCCCGGGGTGGGGTTTAACCTTGTCTGGGGCTCGGTGCCTCGCGTGTGGCTCGCTGCCCGAGACCCTGGGGCGGTCAGTTTTGCTGATGCCGCCGGAGCGCTGCAGGGATGCGCAGCTCCCTGTTGAAAATCTCTGCTCTAAATCTCAGCCTAGAGCTCGCCTCGCAGTCGTTTTTGGAGGCTTCAGGCTCAAGAGGTCGAGGTGATGTGGGGGTCTCGGCGAGCGGCTCTGCACCAGCAGCCTCGGGCTGCAGTAGCTGGAGTGTTTGTGGCTGGCTCTTGAATCCGTGCTGGCCCCGTTTCCTCGGGCTGAGCTGCAAGGAGCTCAGCAGCCACGGCATTTAGGTCAGTGCTCCGCTTCTCTTGCGTCAGGAAAGCTGTCAGTGCGGCCCCAGCCAGCCTGCTCCCCGGGGCTGCAGGAGGGAGTGAGTCAGGAGATTGTTCTAGTGATAGCACAGAAAATACCTTCTCTTTTTCTGCCTGGCACTCTGCTCCTGGTTGCATATTTAGAAAGCGTTTAGCACTGTATGGTTTGCATTGTGAAATGATTTGATACTATAACGGGTCCGTTGTAACATCCGTAATCTAATTTTTTGGTGTAGTTATTCCCTTAATTTGTGCAGCAATGTTTTGAAGGTTGAATTAGTGTGTGAGGGTATTTTGTTCTATTTGGAGGAAGTTTTTTGCCTGACTGGAGAAATATTGCAATGAAATTTGCTAAGAATTTTGTCATGAGTACTTTTTTTTAGATTGATCTTGGGGTTTGTTTCATTAGTGCTTTCATTGTGGAGAATGGTTTTTTTCTGTGTACGTTCATTAGGAGTGTAAAGCACTTCTGCATGTGTTGAGTAGGAGAAGGAACTCAGTTGCTCTACAGTCATTGAGGTGGGTGTTCCTGCATACACGCAGTGCATTTGATATGTATTTAATCTCTTTTCCAGTGGCTCTGTTTAACTGATAAAACTGGTCAAATAATGCAACCTACTAAATGATATCGTGTGGTAGTTTCATTATAGTAGTTGTATGTACACAGTGATTTTTCTCCTGGCATTTTGGGACTCTGAGTATCGTAGCTTTAGCCCTAGTAATACTTACATATGATTAATATACAGTGTTTGGATGTATGAAAATTGATGTAAGTTTTGTTTATTAATATCAATAACAAATGTTTAGCTTCTTGTCATTGTAGTGTAAGTTTTTACTTTTCAGGGGTGACTAGGGTCTGCCGTTTTGTTTTGGCCTTCCAAAAACTTTCTTTTCAAGTGTATACAGCCTAAGAGGTAATGTGGCAAGAGGTGTTTGCTTGTGTGTGTTTGTGCTCTGGAAGGATTAAGTAGATGTTTTTCCTGCTTGTTAGCATGGTCTGGTTTTGAAGAAGCTCTGGTACTAGATCCCAGTTCTCTGGTAAGTTAGAATTCATGACTCAATATTGTTGAGATTTTTTTAAGCTATCTAATGCCTTTATTCTCTGCTTTGTCTCCTCCCTCCCACCCCCAACCTTTTTGGTAAATTAACTTATATTTGGGGACAGATATTTTAGCAGGTCTAGGAAGAAATACTTCACAATGAGGGTGGTGAAATACTGGCAGGTTGCCAGAGAGGTTGTAGATACCTCATCCATGGAAACATTTAAGGCCTTTTTGGTCAGGGCTCTGAGCAACCTGGTCTTGTAGATGTTCTGTGCTCATTGCATGACGTTGGACTAGATAAGCTTTACAGGTCCCTTCCAACTCAAAGTATTCTATGATTTCAGGTATTTTTCTATATACTGTTAAGTACCACAGTAGGATTTACTGGTATCCTTTTTTTTTTTTCCTCCCTGACATTCAAGTTGATTAAAGGAAAGCTTGTGCCAAAGACAGAATCCAGAACCTGAGTTTGTCCATATGCTTGAGAAATAGAATTTGTGTGTTGGCAAAGAAAAGAAGCTGACGTTTTTCACCTCATTATACCATAGAACTTCATTTGTCCTGAACAAAACAGTCCTATAGTAATAATTACTACGTGATGCCAGCTCCACAGTCACTAGGAATTGATTTGAGTGTTCCAGATGTGGACTGGTAATGACTTTGGGATCTAGTTGGACTGCTGTGTGCGCAAATGAAGTTTTCTCTTGCACGTTGTGTGGATTTGACTAGATTTGGTTTCAGTTTAAGTAACAGTGCATGAGCATATGACTTATTTCTCGTTTTATTGATTTCTATCTACCTTTTGAAACTTTTTTCATAGCACAGAAACAGTTAGGAGGGTTTTACAATACAATTTTTGAAGCTCCTTTGGTTCAGGCAAGTGATTGAACATCCATGTCTGATTTAACTTCCTGAATCAGCGAATCATCCTCTTATTGCACTCTGTTCAAGCATAATTTGCCAACTTTGTGATTACACTGACACAGTGAAGACTCAGTCTCCCCCCCAAACCCCAAGATGAACTCTTGAAATGAGTGTTGTTTAAGGCTTGATATAAATGTTGCTTTCAAAGAGTAACAAATCTGTACAAGAAACCATTATCTGGAGCATACTTAAGAATGTCGGGGAAGCAATGTTCAAGGCATATATTTAGAAAATTGTACTCAGGCTGAGAGCATATGCTGTTCATGTGTGTCTTCTAAAAATATTTTCACATGCAAATTACACGCCCGCTAGCTGCTTAGTTCTAGCCATGTTGTTGTTGCATGTGCTCCCTGGGAAACTGAGTATGGAGTGGGAGGTACCAGCTGAAGACTTTTGCTCTGAAGGTTTTGTTTCTTGGATTTTACTTTTGCTTGACTTTCCTTCTTTTTCCAAAACCCAACGTAAGATAGTGCCGTTTCCAAAATGGCACTTAGCAAGTTTAAGTTTTAATGTAAGAATAATAAAGTAACTAATTATATAGGTACGTCTTTTTCTCTTTTTAATTCTGAAATATGTTAATTATGTTCTGTTTTTCAAATACAGACGACAAGAAAGCCATTGTCTCACTTAGATAATTTTTGTATATGAAGCCAAGGTGACTGTGATTGTAAACTTTCTTGCATTCCTCAACTATTTTTAGGCCCACAAATTAGTAACATTACTGATTTTAATATGTAAATGTAGTATCCTTTGGCTATTGCATTGCAGTATTTTAACCAAAGGGAAGGAGATCTTTTCTAAGACAGAGATTGTAAAATCAGTAGCTAAAATACAAGGCCACTTTTTTTTATCAACTGCTGCCTGTTTAAACCCTTTTTTTTCTGGAGTAAAAACCTCTTATATTTTTATGACTCATTTTCAAAAGTACAGGAAAAAAAAAAAAAAGAAGTGCTGCATTTTTTCCCTACTATGGTGCCTGTAGCCTTGACAGAACAGGAGAAGTCTATATATTGCTCTGAGGTAAAGGTAGACTTCTTTTTTCTTCTCGGATCTTACACGAGTGCCTCTTATTTTGACATCCTTAACAGGAATGTGGTCTTTGCTCTGTAGAAAGAGGGAAGCTGAACACTTGAGACCTGATGCGGTGCTCTCAGAAATCACTGCAAAGATTTCTATTTGGGAATTGCAGCTGGCCTTCAAAATACTTTCTTAATTTTCATTCTATTCTAAAAGTTATTTTACCTCCATTTCCTACAACCTGTAATCTTCGGACCCCATTCTAGTAGGGAACAGTAGCCAAAACTTAACTTTGTATCTCTTGTGTTTTCAGAAATGAAGTATTTTCAGGAATATTTCTAGTGGGAAAATATAAATGATGAAATGTTGCTTCTGAAACCCATGGAAAGATGGGTGGTATCTGATATGATCATGGTGGTTGTATTGCGCATTTGTGTCCTTAGGATTCTTCCAGTAGTTAGGTTATGTTCGTGTGGTGGTGTGGTGTTGCATTGCTACTCTAGTGAAAGTCAGCAAAAATAGAAAACACAGCTTAATGTTGATGGAAGGATTTGGATGGGACTCAGCATGAGGTAATATAACAACAGTCAAACAAAATTCATGTCTCTGTAGTGGCAAAGATATTGGCTAGCTTGATGTTAAGGACTTGAAAAACTGATGTGAAAGTTTGGAGTTGCCGTGGTTCAAAGACTTACAAAGTAAGAAGGATTACAGCAAGCCAAGTGTTTTGAAATTAAGTGAACAAATAGTATTTTCCCAGATGTGATATGTTGATTTCTGGTTTCATACATTAATTGGTGTTGCCCTTTTAAGGTGGGTTATATTTGACTGTCCTTTTTGTTTGGCTCTTATACTGGTTTTTCTCTGTGTGAAAGTCTGGGATTTCTAAGGTGGTTTTAGGTTTAACTGATTGACTTACGGCAGAATTCAAAGATGTGTTATCAGTAAGGTTTCATTCATTTTGATTTTCAGCAATAGCTGCTGAAGATAGTGTTTTACAGGACTTAGGAAAACTGGGATGGTGTAAAAGGTACTATCACTCTTTTGTGTGTATTTATAAAAGGGAAATTAATACCAAATTATATCTATGCAGGTAAACAATAATTGATATAATGACACTTTTAAAAAGAATCTCAGTTGTTTCGTTCCGTTTTCAAAGTAACTTTGAAGGCTGTTTTGTTTTCTTGAAAAAAGAAGTGGTAATCAAACATATTAGTTAAAGTTGAACCCTTGTGAATCTTGGAAAAAAAAATTCCAAATATCTTGCCTGCAAAACCTGGTTCCTATGTTAGCAGAGCAAAGAGTGTTAAGTAATACACTCAGTGTCCAAGAAATTGGCCAGTTCTTTTTAACTTTAAGCACACTCCATAGTGTGCTTCAAGATATTTTTCATGTATTCCTGTACTTTCAAAAAGAAGGAGTCTTTTCAAGTAGACTGATTCTACTAAGTTTGCAAGATGTCAGTCCATACTGAGACAGGAAAAAGGAGCAATGATCCACTTTGTGAAGTTTAAAAGTGACGGATTATCCATTCTCACTTACCTATTTAAACTTATGCTGGTGTAGCATTACCTGTCCATTAGAGACTTCTCCCTCTGGTACTTGAAGCACTTGAGCTACATTTTATCACCATTATCTTGTGGTTCTTCTCTTATTTAGCCTTGGAGGTTTTTGCTTTCTGCAATCCCATTTGGTGGAACACCCTGTGTCAGGAGGCTGGTACTGTTACAGCCGCTTTACGCTATGCGTGAACAGAGGCTCCAGCTTCTGGCATCTCTTTCTAGTAAGTGCTGTGTAAATGCTAAGAAAGACTGATGCTTATTCTGAAGAGTTTAAAATGCCTGTCCCGTGTCCTCTTTCTGGAATCGCCAGCATATTGCGTATTTCCCTGATTTCTCACGGAGTTGCATGAGTCTAAATAGTTTGTTAAAGTTGGTAGGACTAATTCTGTGCTAACTTAAAGCCTTTGCAGAATCTTTCCTCTTTCTGAATTATCCTTTGGTGGTTTTAGGGTTTTTTTTTTTAGTGTCTGAAAAATGTATTTGTATATGAAGTCATCCCTTTGGTAGGGCTAATGAAAGAAAATAACTTATCTTTATTAAAGTGTAGGACACATTTTTATATGACAGTTTTTATTTGCTGGTGGTGCTGAAACACCACATCATGATTGAGTTTTGTTATGCTGGTTGCTGTAAGAATGCATGTGGTTCTTCACCCTCAAAGAGGAGACATTTTGGGCCTGAAGACAGCTACCCTTTTCTAAATAAACTATTTTTTAAAATCCTCACAATGTTTTTAGAGCATTTTTCTGTAATTCTTGGATCCCGTGTTGGCAGGGGGTGTGGGGAGTGGATGAGTGGGATCATGGTGGTGACAGAAAACTATTACCTTTTTCCTCTCGAGCCTAAAATATCGATAGTTCACCTTCTAGCTGAAACAAAATATTGCTGAGTTCTGGTTTGCTAATGTAAATTTAGCCCCCCTCTCATTCTCAAGTGGTGGAACCCATTGGCCTGTTAAGTGCATCTAATTGTATGTCCTCTTCCCTGTCAATCTCTCAACCTTTCTTTATACTTTAAAAGTAGTGATAATATGTTCCAAAGCTATGGTAGTGTTCAGTACTTGTTCTATATAAAGAATCATTTCTACCTTTGCCTTTAGAACAGGAGAGAATGGCTGTAATTGTCCTTTTCAGCCTGATAGTGCTTTTTCCTTAGATCAGAAAGGTTATTAACTAGCCACACTGGTAATTTTTATATAACCTGTGGTGTGTTAATGCAGAAGTTTTGAGGTGTGCTGGTGTCATTCTCTGTACACAATATGGTATAATTGACACGACTCTTTCTCTTTTTTTTTTTTTTGGTTGCTTGTTTTCTAGTTAAAGCTTTCAGTAAAGTAATTTTGCACCTTGGCCGAAACCCAAAGCCAATTATCTGCTTTTTACATGGCAGCAGCACCTAGCAAGGTGTGGGCATACCTGTGTTGGCAACGGACCACAGAGCATCTCCTTGCAATTTGTTTGCTCTTCCCTCGGACAGGGTGCCAGGACAGGGACTTGTTGCTTGGTAGTCAAGTGTTGAACTTCCTTTCTCGACTAGAATGCCATGCACTACACTCCTATAAAAGGTTGCAAACATGGAAATGCAGTTAAGTTTTGTCGCAAACAACTATTCTTTAGCAAAATTTTTCTTTCTAAAACACAAAAGCAACATAGTTTATTGTTAAAATGGAACTTAAATATTTAGTAGAATCACTCACCTTTATTAATCAGAAAAGATACTGAAGTTTCTTAACACAAGTATAAAATAAAGATATCTAAGGTAGAAATTTGCTGTTGAAGATGCTCTGTCAGTTTGAGAATCTGACTGACCTCTCATTTTTGGATTTAGAATTGCTGGCTTGATTGTTGTCTCTTGCTGCTTCCTACCTGCATCTGTCAACCATATCCCTCTTTCATGATGGTGTGGTTGATGCATGTGCACCATCCTGTGACCTAACTTCTGCCACTTAAACACTGGTGGCAAATTTAACTCTTTTTGTGGATATTTAAGAGAAAATTGTTGGAGTGTCTTGTAGTTTAAGTGAATGAGGTCAAATAGGGACAGGCCCTCTATGCCACCTGGCAAACAGCAGTGGCTGTTAATGAATGCTTGGGGAAAGCATGTAAATAGTGTCTGGAACTGTAGAATTTTAAAGGTTTTTGGTGTATTTAAAAATACCCCAGAATCCAGTGTTTTAAAATAAATGCCTTTTGGATAGTCCTAAGACCAAGGTTAACAAAGCTGCTAAAGTAAATTTCTTTTTTTCTACATATCCTGCTGCTATTTATTTATCGTTGCTGTTGTTACCACTTAAGCAGTGTCTATATTGTTTACAGTTGTGTCCACAGTAGTAATATTTGAAGTTACTTAAAATAGCAGGTATTAAATGTTCAAGTAAAATCATTATTTAGAAGATGAGCTTTTCTTTATTTAGTTCGTGTGGCAGAGTTCATGTATTGCCACACAGCATAGATAAACTGTTACTGTATTTCATGCTTCAGAACAGAGGTCTTTACTGAACTAATATAAGGCAAATTTATTTTGTAATTCGGCTTGTGTCATTGAGTAATCATGGTTTTATAAAACATTTCAAACTTTTTTTATTATTACTTGTGGATTGTTTTAGTGAGGGTTTTTAAATAATTTTTTTTGTAATTAGCGATGCTGTACCATATTTCATGCATGAAATAAAGGTGTAAACTTAAACACAAATCCAAAACAGAGGTCCTTATCAGAGCAAAACTGGAGGAACAAAACAAAATGGCAGTAGTAAAGCAGAGGTTTCCAAACTTGTTGGTGCCAGTGGTGTTAATTCCTCTTTGTAAGTATTTTTTAGATTTACAGGTATCTCTCAGAGCAGGACCTCCATCCTACATTGATCAGCCTGTGAAACACCTGAAACCACGACCCAGCCCCATGCTTCTGCCTCGCTTAGGGGTTCGTCACCCCCTACTTCTCTCTGTCCCTTTGTCATCTATCAAAATCTACCCCTGTACAGCAGGTCCCCTTGGAAAACTGCTCTCATAACAGTACCTGATTAGAAGACATTTAAAGTGAAATGCAGGCATGGTACTGGTTACTAGTACAGCTGGAAAGTGCTCTAATGTTCCATGCTTAGGAATAGTGTGTGGCAAGTAACTTGTCCCACAAACCCTTCTGCAGATAAGTAATCCTATCAAAGGCAGTTGAGTGCATTTGATTAAGGATTACATGCGATTAGTGGTCTGCAAGGTTAAGAGTACAACTTGTATCATTAATGAGTATTCACATATTAATACTGCTTTGAGCAGAGTTTGAACTAGATGGTCTCTGAGGTCTGTTCCAACTAGAGTGATTTTTTGATTATCACACTTGTATTATGCAAATAGATACTTCATTTGTAAAAAATCAATTAGTTGGATAAGCTAAACTCTAGTAAGTTACTGCCATTATTTTACCTAATTGCATTATGTTGTAGCATGGAGTTGCAAATTTGACCCAAGTTTAAGATTTAAAATAGTAAGAGAAATACACCCATGCCTTTTTTGTGTGTTGCTTCAAATTCCTTGTATACAGTTTTATGTCAGATTGAATTCCTTGTGTAGGAATTCCTTCCTAGCATACAGTTGACTTGTTCTAGAACTAGTCCAGAGTAGAGTGCCTGAAAATTTGATGCTTTATATGCAATTGAGGTGTGTGAATGGATATAAGCTTACTCTGCCTAATTCGGGAACCTGTACTACTGAGACTACGGTAACAAAGGCATCAGTGCAGGTTAGCAGCCTAAGAAAGGCTTGAGGCCCTAAAAATTTCCCAAAGCAAGGGCTCGGAATGTGAGAGGGCATTCTTGTATTTTAAAAAAAATCCCAGACCCACTACTGCCCCAACAAAGCCCCCACTGTTAGAATATACTATGTAGATTCTGAATATATGTAGATGTTGAAACACAGCTGGTTGAGTTTAGTAAACATTAGTATGATCCTCCTCATGCAGGGGAATCATATGAATTTTCTTTCTGTCTTTGGATAAAATTTGTACCCATTGATACTTCTATAACTGTTCTCACTTAGTATTGTTAATTACTTATAGGCAAGAAGTTGGTGATAAGAGAGGGAATCTCCAAATGACTGCCTGTAAAAGACCAATCATTTTCACATGCATGCAATTAGAAATGTTTTTATGTAACATTTTAAACCTCCCAATATTTCAATTAATCTCAGTAACAGGCTATAGTTGTTGTCGTGTCTTATTGGTAGGAGTGCATTTCAGGGAAACAGTTGGTTGTATGCTTTTATTTAAAAGTACAAGGAGGATGGTAACATCACAAGTAATGTGTTAAGGACCTGGCAGGTCTCTTGGGCTTTTAGAGAGTATGGAAAGCAATTAGAAGGAGTAAGAGGTGCTAGGAAGGAGTGGAGTTACTTCTTTAGGCTTCTCTTCACCACAAGGATGTTGTGGGCATTTTATTCTTTTCAAATAATGTTGATTGGATGTTATCTGATTATGGGATTAGAGAAGCAAAAGACTGAATGCTAGAATAAAGTGCTAAAGACTCCTAAGTCACAAGGACTCGATGCTATTCATTCATTTAGTGGTTCTAAAGGATGAAGTGGCTGATCTGCTAAGAAGAATGCATCTCGTTAGGATGAGATGCTGTGCCAGGAGACCGGAAGCTGTCAAGTGTTGTACATGCTGTACTTTTAAACTGAACACAAGGAGCAGATCTGGAATTTGCCGACCAAGGACTCTTATTTTAATGCCACTTAAGTAGATTTGAATTCTGCATGGATAGTCAAGTAGTTCTGTGAGCTTTCTGTGCAGTTGTATCTTAGAGGTAATGAAAAATACCAGCTGCAGCTGGGGTACTTGTAATGTGTCTCTTGCTTATGTGTTTGTTCCCTAATAACGCAGGCATAGGCTGCAGTCCGTACTTCAGTTTGGTTGGTTTGTGGGTTGGCCTTCTATATCTACCTGCTGAGTACTTGGATTTCTGAAATCTCTGAATTCTTATTAAACTGTAAATGACTTTTCAATTCTCCTTTTTGATAAAGTTTGAAATCAAGTGGTGGATTTGAAAGTTAGAAAAGGCCAGGCCTAACCTAAGCAGACATGTTAAACTGCATTAATCTCTTCTGTGTTTAGCAGTCTAAACAATGACTAAGTTGCTTCTGTTGTTAGTAGGTAAGAGAGGGATGGACCCACATATTGATACACTCACACGCCCTGTGTAGTTCATCACACCTTAACCTTGCAGTATACGGCCTTTAGCAGGAAATTGTGCCCCGGGCAATTTTGGTGATGCTCTACAAGTTGTCATTTTTGATGCCATTGTGGGGATGATGACCAGTGATGCAGCGGTGGAACTGAAAGTTAAAGCAGTCCAGTAGTACGCTTTACTGCTTTCAGTGGCAAAGCTGTGATTTGCCTTGTAATTTACACTCAGGTGACAACAGCAGTTTCTTAAGTGCTGACATTTGTAGCTGCAATTAGCTGTGTGGTCTTGTTCCCTCACTTTCCCTCCTGTTGTACTAGCACAGTGATTTGTTCTATCATGCAGTGAGTTGAATCATAAAATTGATCCTGACTTCAAGAGGAGTCTGTAGCAAGCAGCAATTTCTAACCCAAGCTAGTTCCTCAGCCTGGTCTAGTGGGTGGCTCCACCAGGAGATGGGATCATGACCCAAAGACAAGAACAAGCAGCAGGAGGGTCCTCTCTCTTTGAACTGGCATTTTACCAGAATAGCTGCTCATCAGGTTATGCCTCTAGAATCTGTGACTCACCTTGCCCTCAAATAAGCATCCCAAGTAAAATACTGCATACATTCTGTAAAATCAGAGAAAGTTGTGAGACACTTGAGGGCAGTCTTCAAAAGCTGTCTGTATTAGCCTGATGGTGGTAGATGACATTTGGTATTTGTAGCTACAAAATAATTCATGCTGGAAGGAGTAACTTGAACTACTTGAAGATAATTCTATATTACAAGCTAATGTTCTGCAAAAATACCTGTATTGTTATAGATACCCAGGTGAAAGTTTCTTTGCAGAGAAGAAATACATACTATATAAGAAACAGCCCTAAAATGTATTGAAATGGTGCTCTGCAGTGGCACTAAATGGAAGTTCTTTATCTGGGCATCTCTGCTCAGATGAACTGTCCATCTGGTTTAATGAATTCATTTATACTTTATCAGTCACTGCATATATATATATCCTTTATGTGTTTTAAATGTTATTGATAAGTAACAAGTTCTTGAAAACTAAATATTTTCAGTAACTTTACACAAAATAAAGTCGCTGTATTTCTTGCTTTCAGTTCAATTTCTTCAGATGACCTGTAAATTTTCAGTAATGGCAATACATTCATTCTGCCATTTGGAGGAGCCTGTGCCACAGAATAATGATCTGAAGAAAGCTGACTTATTTGCAAGGAAGAGTCTTCATTTGGGAATTAGCACCAATGCAACTCAGAGGTGCTTTTTCAAGTCCAGGTAGGTTTTCTTAAATTATACTTACTTGGGTTTGTTATGATGGCATTTCTTTTAAATTAGCATATATGCTGTGTCCTGTCAGAGTCTTTCTGTTGGTTGTTTGACATATGAAGTATGTTGAAATTAAAATTAAAAGGGACGTGTAGGAGCACACGTACTTACGAGATGAGTGGAGGGAAATGGTCTGGAAAACAATTCTAGCACCATTTACTATCTCTGGAGTAGCTGTTGATGGAGGTTATGATCTTAATGACACAATTCCCTTTCGCTGCATGCTTTTTCAGAATCTTTGTGTGTTTATTATATGAATTCAATGTTTTGCTAAGCCAGAGTTGTTGTTTTGGATCAAAATGTTAGTTATTCAATCGCAAGTCATTCAGAGGAAGTAAAAAGGAAGTCGCAGTCAGGTTTTCACAGCTTGGAAAATTTTATAGTGAAAAAAATTGGCTTTGGAATTTTCTGCCAGTCTTATTTTATTTTATTTTTTCTTAAATGTGTCCTTAAATCTTGGCATTGTAACACTGGATCAGGATTTAATTTCAGATGAATGGTTTCTGTATGTGGTGTTTATTTTTTTCAAGACATCCAGTTATTTTTATAACTTGTTAATGACTTCACAACACAAGTTGGTTTCTAGTCATATTCTGTATGGAAACTGTATGCAATGTACATTCAATAAGATGTATTAACAGTAGATTAATAAAATAATTGTGAACATTTAAACAGGTACTTGAGTTTCTTGTATTCTCATTGCAAACTGGGGAGATTCTCCAACTGGCAGTGGGTTTGGTGTTTCAACCAGCAGCCAAATAAATGGTAATTTGGAACAAAAACCCCAAACAGACAAATCAGCTTCTTATCAGGCAGAGTACAGTTTGTCAGCCTTTTCAGTGGTACACAAATCAAGACTCTTTTAATGATACCTGTCTACTTTGTTAGACAAATTACTAGCTAAATTACTGGATTGCTTGCATCTTTATAGATGCATGTATGGTCTGAGAAGCCTTAACAATATAATTTGTCTTGCTAAAAGTCCTGCAGAATTAAATGTACTTGATTTCTCAAATATATTACTATGGTATCTTTTGGGTCTGGAAACAGAGGCTCCTCTTCTGCGTGTTTTCATGCACATTTGACTTCTTATCAATGCGTTCCTGGTGGAGTACTGATGCTGAGAACTTCGGTGACATAGAAAGAGCATCACTTTTTTTAAGTGTAAGCCTTTTGTATAGTCATACTTGTAGGAAACATGAAGATACTGTTTTAAATAAATGCTTTATAAATGTAAGGGACAATTAGAAATCAGAAACTAGTTAAGAAATGCTTTTGAACTGTTAGCGTACTCCAAACAGGAACAGCAGTAGTGAAAAGGAGACTGTTGCTTCAGTGAACTTCTGAAAATTGAAATGCGTGTCAATAAAATCATCACAAAACAGAATTCATTCTGGAGATAGTGCTTACATTTTCTGGTCCTATTTTGCAGTATGAATGCTATGAATAGTGTTCACCAGATACAATTTTGAAATGTTTTTAAAAAATGCTACAGAATTATAAGAACTGAGGGCTTTGGTGTATCCAAATTTACTTTTAATGTAGTTGAAGAACAATATTTTTTCTTAAGCTTATTAGGTTTTCCTGTTGGTGAGAATCTATTCTGGCTGAACATGAAGTCAAACTTTAATGGAACACAGTTCCGTTGAACCCAAAGTAGGACAAGAGTAAAACAGAAACCAAGTTCAGTATTATTCATAATAATGCTTATGGTGTCTATAATATGGATATTGAGAGCAGCAAGTGGGGTTTTTTTCAGACTCTTTCAGCAGATCTGTTATTTTCCTAGCACAACCTCTGGTACAAGGATAAAATTGGGTTTTTGTCAAAGAACAGAGTCCTGTATCTGAAGAGTAAGAAGGTAAGTTATTTGAAATGATATCATTCCAGCAAGCAGTTAACAGTCATTTCAGTTACTTGTTACTTTGCACACAAATATACAAAAATACTTGATTCATCATGCATCAAGAAGTTTCAAACATTTTATATTAGCTCCTTTTTGCTGGTTGGGTTTTTTTTTCCCTTTTTATCTCATGGGTGGAATTTCTGAAAGCATTCAGCTCTGCTTTCTAAATGTGTTTTCTGTGAAATCAATGAGCTGACCTGAGTGGGAATAAAGGTTGGTTTATCTTTGGTGAGACAAAGTTAAGTTGTCAATAACTGATGTTGAAATCCCATGCTTGAAATGCTAGGTCCTTGACATTCAGTGGGATGAGAATCTTAGAACTGACTACTGGGGACTCCCAAGCTACAGATCAGGTAAATAACTTCCTTGGAGGAGGAAATTAAATGTTTCTTCTTTTTAAAATTATGATAATTAAGTAGCAAAGTGTGCAACTTAAACTATAAATATTTTCCACTTAACATTTAATTTAAAATAGACATGCCTATATTTGTGAGAGGATTTTTTAGTTGCAGTTTGAGCCTTATATAATTATCTAACATTTCAGCAGTACTGTTTCTAAAGAGGACTTCTATACTGACACAGAACATGAATGTCTATTTGTAATCCCATTTTCCAACATGTTCCTGTGTGTAGCTGGTCCAGCTATTGCGGTTTCCATTTTGCAAAGGCAGAGATGTCTTGGTATTGAATGTGTAATTTAGAAGTAACAGCTTCCATATTAGAGGAAGTGATAGGGGCTCTGTTAGATCATGGGATTAACTTGGTTTGTTCCTGCTTCAGTTGGTCCCCACTTTCTCCAAGGATGAGGTAACTCAGTTTGTGTTGTGACAGCTCAGTATAGTTTGTAACAGAGAGCCTTAAAGTCACCCAGAAGTGGTGCTGCTGTACTTTATTTCTGCTCTTGGAAAGTACAGTGGTGTAGCAGGTGCTGCTACCTCAGTACTGTACACAGGAAGCTTGGAGAGGAACGGTGTGCAATGGCAGCAGGAACTGTTATGGCCGTCTCCAGTAACTTGTCCTAGTTTATCGTCCAGCGTCCTCTTTCCCTCTGCTTTTTTGGGGGGATGGGGAGGAAAAAGTGGAAAATGGTACTGTAGTTTTTAGAAAAAAGCAATAAATTTTACTTGTTAAAAAACAAAAAATTTGTCTTCTGTTGTAGTGTTTCAAAGAGAAAACATTACAGATTCGTGTATTTGTTTTTAAGACTTACCCAAGTTCAACTACAGACTTACTTCCTTGCCACCTTCAAAACCAGAAAGATGATATAAAAGGATCAGTATTTTGAGATCAAGATCAAGAATAAAAATTGAGAGTATTTTAAGATAAAAGATTACAACAAATCAAAGAAATACATGTATTACCTTTTAAGATATTTAACTTCAATGGACTGTTAACATCAATGAGATATATTTAGGGTTTTCTATGTTCATTTCTATAGGCAATAGAGAATGTGAGAGAAACAGCTGCATCTGAAATAGATCATCTGGTTGAAGAAAGTAAGCACCTATTCCTGCCAAGCAATTGGTAAAAAAACCTGTTAAAATACAAGTGGTTTTATAGTAGCTTTCTAATTAACTTAAGTAGGTAAGAGTATCACATGCTTGTAATAAGTTGTGTGTTCCTAAGTGGTGAAGAATACAGGGTTTGGGGGTTTTTTTCCCCTATAGAAATGAGTAATCCCTGTAATTCTTGCCACAGAATACACTAAACAATTGGGGGACAATTTCTGCACCTCTTGAATTTGTAAAGCTATAGAAAATCTGAGCAACAGCTGCTAAAGGTTCTTTATAATTAAAAAAAAATCATGTAGCACACCGTACATTCAATCTTAGAGAAGTGATGTATTTTAAGAGACAGTTCATACCACTGTAGGTAAGTTTGTGCCATTAGCACTTTAAAACAGAAGTATCTGAGCAATATATAAGCTGTGAACGTACCTCTCTCTGTGGGTAGCCCACTGATATATTAATTTCATGAAATATCTTTGTTCCACTGTTCTTTGGAACATGATTAGCTTCCTGCCCCCTCAGAAAGACGCATCTTAACTTGTTCTTGGGACTTGTGTTCCAAGAATGTCTAAGAGAGGGCTTGTGTGGGAGCTGATGTGTAGCTTACCTTAGGGCTTAAGAACAGTGGTAGGACTGGATACCACCCAACGTGCTACCTTGGTTTTGTGTCCCAGCATCACGACATTCTTTTGAGAGCAGGCCCAGGAATTTGTTATCCTGGTCATGAACTTCCAAGCTTAAATGCTGTCCTCTTGGATCCCACTCTTTTAGTGTTGTCATATTGAGCTGGTTGGTTATATTTTTGAAGGAGGAGACTCTTTTGCCATATCTGCAATAGAGCTATGGGAGTTCCAGGGTCTTCCAAGAGAGAATATCTCATTCCTGACATGCTCACCAAGAAGAGGTGATGACGCTCATGTAGTGCCCTGAAGATTAGCTTCATTATTGTGCTGTGGAATGGTAATTGTGTATGTTACGGAATACCATCAGAAAGAGCAGTGAAGTTGATTTATAAGGAGTAGAAGTATTGCATCCTTCAAGATGCTTTCTGTAAGTTAAAAATATTTTGGATTAATTTAATTTTCTACAGAATTTCATACTATTGAGAAATTATAATTTCTGTATATAATAGACTGCATTTTCTGGCAGGTCTTTAAAGTGCTCTGTTAATGATTTGCAATGAGAATTTTTCTAAACAGAGATATCATGTTTGTGTAACAAGATTTTCTATATAAGTACCCTTCACATTAATTTATGATAGAATGCTGTACAAGAATTGTAGTGTTGATTTTTATTTTTAATTTTTTTCTTCTTACTGAGGTTGATCGACTAGCAAACAAAAACCCCCAGCTTTTAAGTGCTTCACTTTTCAACACAGATCCATCCCTAAGATGAGAACATTTATGCTATAAAACGTAAATATTTTACTTTTTTTTTTTAATAACTAATATATCTATCAGTACATGTGCTAGGTTATGGTCACTGCACTTCTTGTTCCATGCAGTTCACCTTTGATAAGTAAGTTACAATTGTAGGTATTTCACTTTCTCCAAAGATTCCTGAGAGGAGAGGTCTCATTTTAGGGGGAGACAGAGATTGGGAGGCAAAAACAATGCATGTATGCATTTCTCTTGAGTCTGTTTTGGAAGCTGTTGTAAAGAAGTCACAAGTAAAAAGGAAAATGCGTTCTTGTTTTATCAGGTGATTCTGGTGTGTCAACTCAGTTGTCTGGGAGTTACCATTCATAGTGTCCCAGAGATAACACAGTGGTTAAAACATTTTTTTTCATTTGTTTTCTCCTTTAAAGAACACTTGGATAAATAACTAAAGTTTGTTCCTTTAGAAGCAAAAAAGTTGGTTGTTTTTTTGTTTTTTTTTTTTTACAGCACAGCTGGAATTGGGAGATGCTGTTTCAACCAACCAAGTAAAGTACAGGTAGTGTGGAAGGACTATTGTGCAGCTGAGCTAAAGGGATTTTGCTGGATAACTGTTTGCCTGTTATTGTCATTGGCAAGTCACAGGTAATTTCCAAAGCTGTAGTCTGGCAGAGGAGGAATAATTGCTTTTATGTGTATTTTTCAAGCCAAGACACACACTTTGCTTTTACCAGTGTTTTTACAAAGATTCAAAATTACCACAACATTGTTGCTAAAAAAAAAAATAGTTCATTTTAAAAAAAAAGGTGGTGTGAAAAGAGTAGTGACACCTGAGTGGCACAGAGAAAACTTTTGTCAGATGAACTCCTGACAGAATCTGGCAGAAATTCAAAGTCTGGTTTGTCTCTAGTAATTCCATTAGCATTTGAAAGGTTGGTGATGTTCTGGGAATGACACAGGAGGGATTATATTTGAAGTTAAGAATTAGTACTCTAAAGTGTTGCTTGCGCTAGGAATATTGTTGCTATCTTGCAATAGATAAATGGACTATATCAGAGACACTCAGTTTTCTATCAGACATTTCTCTATTTTATCTGTACTGGCATAATTGAAGTATCAGCCAGCTTTCCCCAGTGTGAATAGCGCTGTATCAGTATAAAATTGTATCTATTGGTAGCTTATTTCCACGTAGAAGGAAACAATCTAGGAGGGCTGGCCCAATTCCAGAAATTGTTTTTATTTATATTGCAGTTGCTATGGCTGTATAAACTATTTCTATTGGAGATCTTGCACCAGATGAAAGTGACTTCAATCTAGTTTATTTGCCCTTATCCATACAGCTCCATAAAAAATTACACCACTTCCGTTTCATAGGTTCGATTTGCCTTTGTAGGCAAACTCGCTCTTTACACTGACTTATCTCCATTTATGCTAAAGTATATAAACAATGAGCGTTTTGACAATGAAAATGCATCTTTCATTCTGATATAAGCTTAATCTATTCGGTTAACACTAGAACAAGTGCAGTTTACTGTGAAGGTTAGAGTATTTCCATCTGGCTGTGTGCACCAGAGCCTGTAGAGCAGCTGTCCCCATCCCGAATCCTAACAACTCTGTTACTCAGCATGGAGTACAATGTTTTACATATTCTTATCAACTGTCAAGTACTGTTTTATAGATCAGTGTCTTGTCTCACTTTTCTGCTGTCCAGTATGCGTTACCTAAGAAAGAATTAGGAAGGCTGAAGTCAGAATATCAGAACTTGGATCACTTGCAGATAGGGCTGATCTGCATGTGCTTGTTCTATGCAGATGTTGTTGAGCAGATTCAGATCATCTCTGTTTTAAAGCTACAAGTGAGGGAGAGATCTTTGATCCATCTTAAAAGGTGGGGAGGGGATTGTGATGGGGAAAAGAACTGAAATACTGCTCCAAGCCTGGGAGCAGTAAAGAAAGGACCTTGCCAGAGACTAACTCGCAGGAACAGAAAGAGCCAAAAGCCCAGGGACCTTTGACCATTCAGAGAACATTCACTGGCTTTAATTATCTGTTCTCTGTCCTGTGCTTACTGACTGTTTCTTCCACCTCTTGCTGTCCATTCTACCTCTTCACTTCTGCTTTGCTCCTGCATACTACATATGCTTCCTCCCACCCAATGTGCCCTCCTTACCCTGTACCTCCTTCTATGTTGTTCACAAGCAGAAGCCACCTGCAAAGTAGAACTACTGTTACATTTACTGCAGTCCTGCTGTTTGTGCTGTGTGTGGGCTTTTCCCCTGTGCTGTCTTACCTGTTTAGACTTGGTTTTTTATGTGGTCAGGGATCTTTTACTGTTCTGTGTATTTGCTCTATCCAGCATAAATGGAACTTCAGTGTTCTTAAGTCCTTAGAAGACCCTAAGTATGGTTTAGAATAGTGTTCCTTTATCCTGTTCTTTTATAAAAATCATTCGTAGGCAAATGACCACCCTTAATGAGAGGAGATACATGAGATTCCATCGGATAAAAAGGAGTTTTGCTCTTGTGGTTTTTCTATAGGTGAACCAGTGATTTAAAAGTATAATGTTACAGCTGTGGTTATATTAGTGTCCAGCATAATAGGATGAACATTTCAGAATGAATTTTCTATTGACTGTGTTTGCATTGCACTTGCAGTGGTTTGCAAATTGCTGGTTTGTTTTCCATGTCTTACAGCTATATAATTTGCTTTCTAGAAACCATTTTGGTAGGTGTGGGTTGCTTGTCAGAAATCCATTCCGAAGCTTGAGTGCAAAGGAAGCAGAGTACTAATGATGAATAAGAATGGATATCTTGAGGATAACAATGGATATGGCATCTTCAAAAGCAGTGGCATTCTGGTAAGAATTTGCGTGTAATTTATTAAACACTACATGATAGTTCTTAGTAAAATGTGTTTGTGTCTCTCTCTGAAGGTTTGTCTGATGAAATTTTCTTCTAAAATGTGAAAAGTAGGAGGGTTGCTTTATATCATGCAGTATTTTAAATTCTGAAGCAGTGTACAACAACTTTACTTAGCAGTGACTTCTTGCATATAAAAACAGTGAAAGGATCTTTTTAGAAAAGTAAGTTATTTTAGAGAGGGAGTTAGTGGCCATTTATGGCTCACTGTTTGTGAGCCTGTTTCTCTGAATATTTAGAACTGAATATTTTTGAACTGTCATTTAAAAAAAAGAAAAGGCTTTTTTTTCCCTCAGAGTATAACTAATCTCTCGTGGCATATTTCACCACTACACATGGGAATGTTCTAACAGGCATTGCATCCAGCTTTGCAGGAGATATAAAACACATAATTATTGACAAACTAATCATAGCTGGAAACTTTTAATCCTTGTATTGATTAAAAAAATATGGCATCATGCTAAGTTACTGTACTGGTACTGCTTTGGTGGAAGTTTCGCACCATTTAAATAATGTACACAATTAGAAGGTGCAAGTAAAAACACCAATGAAAGTTCTACTGTAACTGTAGTATAGTAGAAGCAGCTCCTTTAAATTTAGTATTCATGATAACTTAGGCCAACAATTCCCTAAGCAAAAATTCTTGTTTTCACCAAAGCCCAGTATATTCTTATATGTGTATATACTGACTTCTTGAAATTAACAAAGAATTTGTGCCTCTTTTTCTTCCTACTCTGAATTCCACTGATGGTTGATATTGAACAGTTCCACTGATTGGAACTGTTCTGGTAGCAGCTGGCAGTTCTTAAAGCTTCTTGGTAAGGGTATTTTGAGGTGCTGGATGTGTGTATGCTCTGTAGTGAAGAGCAGCGCAGACAGTGCACATTCTTCTGATGAACCAGTTTCATAGCTGAGATAGCTGTTCCAGAGCATGCTACTTCCAGTGAAATTAGGGTTTTGACACACCTCAGGAACTCTTAATTTTGTCATGCCGTGCAGGAAGCAGCAGTGGCTCAGGAGCTGATTCATAAGCAGATTAGGCATTAATCGGATAGACTGTGTTGGTCAGAGGGGTGGTGGTTAATGTCTGAGAGTGGTAACAGCGTGCTTGTCAGAGGCCTTAGCCCTGGTGAGAGGCAAGGATAAGGAGCTCAGACACATCCTTGTTCTAACACAGATGCTTCCCGTGGACACACAGTGAGAGCAGGAAAACAGGGGTGTATTTTTGTGCGGGTGAGTACCAGCCAAGCTGACAGAACCCAGCTGCACTGGACTCCGTTGCACGGTATAGACGTGCCTCGTAACAGGTACCTAGGGCAGCAGTAATTGAAACAGAGCATCCTCACTAAGATACTGGGGGAGGAAGGACAGAGAATGCCTGGTAGGTGAGCTCCTGAGAGGTCTGTGGCCCCACTCCAAAGGTCTGATATAAGTGCATAAGTTAGACCTAAAAAGATTAATGTAAGCAGTCTCCTTATTTGAAATTAGATTGGCAAGGAAGGTGACTAAGAGTCACTATTATTTAATATCCCTTTCTGTAACACTCAGTTTTTCATTTTTACTTTTGAGGTGGGAGGGAGATAAAATCTGGCCCTCGAAGTACTATGTACCCATTCCAGTGCCAAAATGCAAATCAAAAATCAGCGACTTAAATTTAGGGGCGTACTAGGTTCCCTTAACTGCACTGGACAAATATGCGTGTTAGATATACAAATGTAAGCTTAGATACCTGCTTCAGTGTACTTATAAAAGATTTTTTTAACTGCTGTGATTCTGTGGGCTAATGTAGTAAGAAGCTAATGGAAAGGAAGCTAGGCTGCTTAAAACTTTTTTTTTTTTTTTTTTTTGCCAGGCTAATCTTTCACTCAGGTTCATTGTATGTCTAGTGTTCGGTTAATTATGTTATCTTTTTATATTTTAAACCAACTTTTTTTTTTTTGACGGGGGGTAGGGGGAGAGGGAGCTAAGGGAGTGGTGATAAGTTCTTAGTTTTAAATTCCCTCAAATTCTGAAGTAGTATATCAGTGAAGAAATACCTAGTTTGCAATTTCCATGTCGAAGAGGTATCTTATCTGTAGTTGCAGTAGTTATAAAAATCAAGTCTGGAGTGTCTTTTTCTGTTGATCTTTTCTAAAATGACCATACTGACTGGTATGGTTTCAAAAAGAAACAGTTAAGTGATTGACTTGTAAAAGAGTTGACTGTCATTTACTGCTTAATTCCTCTTTTGCTGAATCATTTCTGTGATACTAACTTTATTTGTGACACTTTAGTAGGTGCAGGCCTGAGGGGGAAAATGTTATAGTTCTTTCACAATTCATTGGTTTGTGGATATTTCTGTTATGTTGTTTCCACACTGAATGACTCATATGTTAAATGAACACGCCAGCCTCAAGGCATGCCCTTGCTATTGCAGCCCACAGTGCAACTTGATGCCATTGCACATAAAAATGTGGAAGATGCTCATATCCGTTTGAATCCTTGGGAAGTTTTGTGCACTTCGGACATGTGTGTTAGCAATTACTCAATGTACATTCTTTTAAAAAGCTGTGTTTTACTATGTCTGATTGCTCTTTTTCACACTGTTGATTTGCTGAGTTCGTAATCTACATCTGTCTTGTGAGCCCAAGTTGGAACTGAGAAATAATGATTTTTAGTTGCCCCTTTTTTTTTTTTTAACAATGTGGTACAGTCTCATTGTATTCATTTCTGGACTATTTGATGAGATACTGTAGAAGCATCTGATTTGCATTGCCACCTGTGTATTTTTTAAAGTATTCAGACAAATTCAGAAATTGTTTTATTTGGGAAGTTGATAGCACAGCTCTAATGCTGTCCACATTGTGAAAACACTAATTACTCTTAGACTGAACCAGTTGGCCCCTGGTTACCTTAGCTCTCCTTAAATTTTGGCTTTCTTACTCATTCAATTTTTTTTGTTTAATAAGAACGTGAAAGACAAAGCAGATTTGCCAATTGATAAAGTCACACAAACTATCACTTACATTACAGAAGCTTCACATCAGAGTGTTGCTAGGAGCAGGTTCTTTAGTATCTGTAATAGGGAGAGATATGTGCACTCCCAGCAATGAGAGGAAAGGCTTTGAAAAGTATATGAAGTAAAACTTTTCTGATATTGTTTTGAATCTTAAGGATGTTTGGGCTTTTTTCGTGGGCCATATAGTGGTGTTAACTCTAAGCCTGCATTGATTTGTGTATTGGAAGTATGTGTATGGCTCCAGAGTTTTTGTTCTCTAGATGACAGGGCTGTGGTTTTGATAGGACTAAGACAGATTGCTGTGACAGGATAGATAAAACGTATCACAAGTCAGGTATTTTGGCTTTTAAATAATGGTCCTGTTCTGTCATGCATAGTATGTAGTGGAGGAGTTTATGCCAAAGTGAACAGACTCCTTTTTGGGACTATCACTCTTTAATACAAATTTTTCACTTAACACTACTCGTAGCTGTACATTGGGTGCAACTTTTCTGTCTATGTCCCTGCTCATTTTCGGGAGGAGATTGTCACTGCTCGCCTAACTATTTTCACTGACGGGGAGCTTGTCTGTCTCATCCTTTGGCAGCAAGACTGGGCACATTAATGAAAACTGTGTGCAACTGTTAACAGAATTGATCACAATTTCCACAAGAAATGCTGGAAGGCAATAAAAGCAACTATTTCAATCCTATTTGCAGTTCTAGCACCCCCAGACCAAGTCATCTTGGGTCACTTAAGGATGTCTCACTAAAGTGGTATAAAACGTATAAAGTTATAACAGCTCTACTGTTTAATCTTCAAGTGGTGTTGATGTATAGGCAAGGAGAAGAAGGAGGCAGCAAAGTGAAAATACATCAGAAGGTACTGCTCTGGCCAGGCTGTTGTGTTTGAGAGAATGGTGTGTAGGTGCAGAGGGTGGTAATCTTGTACAGCTGCATTTGCTTTTAATAGACCATGGTAACAACAGCAAGCCAGGAAGCGGGTGTGCTGGTGTATTCCACATCTACAGGCGTAAAAGCTGCCTCACCGGACTTCTTCTTGCAGCTTCCTCTGTTCCTAGTCTTTGGCTTGTCAAGAGCCTTCCTTTGTTTGCCAGGAGAGATCCTGGAATCGTGCTCGTGTCTGCTGCAGCATGTACAGTTTTAGTCCTGCTCTCTCACTTTCCCACCTGTTTCAGAGCGTTTTTTCTGTTCCTGTACTGCGTGATGAAGATGAGCAGCTCTCAGGTAAAGCTCAGGGGCTGAGTTTTGGCGAACAAATCAGGGTTTCTTACGAGCATAGAAGGTGCGTCGATGTCAGGGGCTGCTGGTACCGTCCTCTTCCTTTTCCCGTGGAATCCTTTAGTGCTGTTCTCTCGGGGGGGTGGTTTCGCCCGTGGCTGTGCTCAGCTCTGCCGGTTACCGACACACGGACCGTGTTGCACACGAGCACGTCCAAGTGGCCTTACGGGTTTCTCCGTGAGATCTGTCCTCGAACCATCTCGAACAGAAATCTCTGCATTGGGATGACCCGGGCGTGGCCTCGGTGCCTCCAGCTCGTCGGGGCGGGAGGCGAGAGGCTCCTGCCCGGGCTCGGCGGCATTAGGACCCGGCGGGTCGTGCCTCCCTCTCTCCCTTCTCCTCCCCGGGTCCCTCCCGGCGGCCCGGGGAGCGGCAGCCGCCCGCAGCCGGGGCCGGGGCCGGAGGGACCTTTGCCCGCCGGCCCAGCCGCTGCCCGGGGCGGGCGGCGCGCCCGCTCCACGCTGGCTTCATGTCAGGTTTCTTTTGTTCGTTTACAGCAGGAACTTAGATCTTCCTTCAGTGATTATGCAGGGGATTGTGGCACATGTTCGCGTTCAAAAACGTGCTTTGGCTAATGTTAAAATACATCGACTTTAATGCCTACATGGTATTCACACTACCAGACTTTTACAGCAACTACTATGTATCCAGCTGAACTCTTTGTGCTATAATATTTGAAACAAGACGTTAGGAGTAAGAGTTCTGAGCATTAAATTAGAATTAGAATGGAGCAAAGTTGATGTATTATCTGACACTTGGCTTCTGTAGTGCCTGTCACAAAGTAATGGCTCTCTTAAACTGTACATTAATCATCAACAACAAGTTCAGAAATGTCTGTTTCAGTCCAGAAACTCTTATTACCAAATAAATAGCTTTGGTACTGTTGAACTGAGCAAAGAAGTATCCTTAATAAGAAATTCCTTTAAATCTAAATGAAGTAAGTTTACACCTTCTCTCCCATGAATTTAGTTTATTGCTCTTGCTCACCTTCTACTTAAAAGGAAAAAAGCATGGGGCAATTTTGCAGGTAAATGTCCAGTGAGGTATATTTCAAGTTATGTACATTCAGAACATACTATCAAGCATATAATGGCTTTAGAAAAGCAAAATGGCCCTTTTATTTTAGAAAGTGACAGTATTTGTCAATGGGTTGTGTTATTAAAATGATCACTGGTAGAAACTGTACAACTGAAAGGTAAATCTGCCAAGTGACCATTTTTCACTCAAATACACAGCCTGTGAAAACAGCAAAACAGAGTAAGTTACCTAAGGAGAATAATTTTTACGTTCCTGTAGTATCCTGATGATGAATTGTCTGCTGCTTTCAGAACATAGATGATATTGCCTTTTGGGTTCAGAAATTTTATAGAGCCTTTCTGCAACCTGTTGCTTTGCTTTTATTCCAGACAGCTTTCCTGTCATTGCAGGCAGTAAGGTCTTCTCAGACCCACAGCTGCCCACGGACTGAAGTTCTCTTCTCTACCAGAACCAGTACCCAAGCCTACACTCAAGTATCACCACATGAAGTTCGTGTAGCTCTTTAAATCTTTCTTGTGTCCTCGTACAAGCTGTATTCTCTCTATCCAAGACAGCGTTCCCAGGCAATCTTTCTAGTTCTTTGTGCTCTGTATATTATTGACGTTTTGAGTCTTCACTTTTACTGTTGTACTGTGTGATGCTTCAGCCTTTTACTTCTGCCCTGTTTACCTGACCCAGCCCCTGACTAAGCCCAGCCTTGCACTGACAGTGCTGGCAGCCTCTCCTGCTCCCCCACCTCCAGACAATATAATATTCTCTTTACCTTCCCAGATATGATGGGGAAAAAAATAATCAAACAAAATATATGAAGCCACATCCTTTTGCTCTCTTTCGTTTTTACCATGCCTATCCTAACAAAATTAAGACTCCACTCTTTGAGAAAACATTATGATGTTATATATTTTATATTATATATCTATTATATAGGTTATAGTGTTATATATGTTTTTGTGATTGGTAATACAGCAGGGCAATGTGGGTCTTAGTATGTGCAGAGACAATGTGCATTTCAAACTAAACCAGGATGATCTAATCAAGATAACCAGCAGTGTAGTTGTGGCATACTAAGGATTCAGTGCTTAAGCTAATTCTAGCTCGCTTGTCTGTGGGTGAACAGTAAGTAGTCAGTTTTTGGGTGCTTGTTAGCAAGATCTGTGATGAGAATCCTTGCTAAAATAATCGTTTAAAAAAGTGATAAAGGGAAAACTGTTCAATATCAGGTCCTTGAAAAATAGACAAGCTTCTAAGAAACTGGCTGTGATTGGAAATGAGGGAAAAAATGTTTTAGATAGAACCTGCAGTGATGGAGTAAACAAGTTTATAATGATGCTGGTTTTAATTTTTCATGTATTTGCCTTTACTGCTCACATAAAAGCTTAGTGTGTCCAAACCTTAGTTGTATGAAAACCTTCTAAAGACAGCTACTGTTGTTAATGAGCTGTTAATAGTATTTAATGCAAACTGTAGGAAGAGTTACGGTGAGATTGTGAATAAAATTTCAATAATGAAATCGAGTTGCTATTCCTTTTTTTTAAAATTTATATTTTTACATAGGGATTATAATATTTGCTTTAGCCATAATACAGTTTCCCATTTCTCTAGTAAATACCTCCTAATGCTTCAGTTGATGTTAACACCAAATCAGTTGCTTCCTGATTTCTTTATGTAGTAACTGGTTTAATACTATCTAACCAGTTACTTTATGTAGTAACTGGTTTAGTACTATCATTGATAGGGACATTGTATTTAGATTAATAACTGAATTTCCATGATAATCTTAATGATAATGAATGGATTACTTATGATGTGAAAAAACATTTCTTCTGCTCAGTTTTGAATTTTCTACACTTTCAGTGCTTCTTTGTATTTTTTCTTGTGTTGTAAGATAGCAAGCATACAAATGTCTGATCTGACCTCTGTATAGCAACTACTTTACATGTCCATGCAAAATATTCTTGATTTAAAACTTCATAATTTCTCTTCATAGGCTATTTTCTATGCTTATTATTGTTCACATTTGAACCCTATCCATATCTTTAGTATCTTTTTGGAGAAGGAGTGACCTGTATCTCTCATGGGATTTTTTTTTCTGGTAAGATCAGAGCACTGATTTTTATAATCCTGTTACACTGGTTTTCTTCTAATTGTCTTGCATTGTGTAAGCCGCCTGTTTTATTATTTTTATTTTGATTGTAGTGGTGTGTTGAGCAGAGATTTTTCACTAAACTGCTGAAGAGGGCCCTGGTTCCTTCCTGAGGCCAAAGCAACTGGCGTGTTTTCCCGTTACGGGATAGCTGATCTAATGATTGACTTCCATTAAACAGATGCAATCCTACCACCCCCTTGCACCTGACACTGGCATGTAGTGATAGGGCAAGGGTTAATGGCTTCGAACTGGAAGGAGATAGAGTTAGATTAGATGTTAGGAAGTAAATCTTTACTGTGAGGGTGGTGAGGCACTGGACCAGGTTTCCCAGAGGAGTTGTGGATGCCCCATTCCTGGAGGTGTTCAAGGCCAGATTGGATGGGGCTTTGAGCACCTGGTCCAGTGAAAGGTGTTCCTGCCCATGGCGGGGGGGGGTTGGAACTAGATGATCTTTGAGATCTTTTCCAGACCAAGCCATTCTATGATTCTATGACTTGTCTGTCAGTGATTTAGGGTTGATTTTTCTCTTGGTTTGCTCCCTGAGCTCACCAGTGATGGCTGTTGCCATTGTTGCAAGGAGAATAGAGAGGAGCATACGACAAGGGAGGAAGTAAAAGCATGGAAGGTGTCCTTTACGTAGCAATCAGCATCAGGATGCTAGTGTATCTAGCATAAAACTGTGCAGAATTGTAACACAAGTATTAAGATTGGTATAAATGCAGGATGGATGAAAATGTTTGTCTAAGCAGAAGGTAAAAGAGTGAAACAAAGAGTTAAAGAAATTACCCCTACTGATAGCGAAGGACACCATTTCCAGGACACCATTCCCAGCAGTACCTGTGTGCCACAGGACAGGCGACTTTCCAGCAGAAGACCTTGCATCCTAACAGCAGGAGGATGGCAACAAGGTTGTAGCATGTCACTTACACGAGTCTATTTTCCCCTTAGCCAAACAGGAGAAGAGACTGCAGACACATATTCCAGACCTATATACCAAACAAGAAAAAACAGACAGTAGGCAGCAACATGACCTAAGATTTATGGAAGGCCATGTAAGCCAGACCTGGGGGCACAGAAATACCTTGTCCCAACTGAAGATTGCTGAAGGACAGCCTAAAGAATCTGCTCCAAAAACTAGGCTTTTATTGATAATTAAAACAACTTCTGAAATAGGGTGAGGACTTTATAGCTGATGGCCCTTGTCTTTTGTTTTTCATCTAAGTTATCTTGGCTAGACCTTTAAACAGCTAAGTGTCAGTGCTTGTAAGTGAACATAAGACTGTGAGGGAATTAAATCTATGGGAGAATAAATGTCAGTGACTAACATCAATTTATCTGGAGATTTTGTAGGTAACTCTCTTTGCCTAGTACATTGAGTTTTATTGCACTAAGTTCCTTACAGTTGTGTCTTTAATTTGAAACCTCATAAAACACAGACTGGGTTTTATTATGGGTTTATTTTAGTATGTGTCTGTTATCTATCTATCATCATTTAAACTCGATTTAGTGTTTCTGGGGTCCACTTACTAATTTTGGTTAGATTAATAATTTTCCTTGATTCTGAGTAACTGAAATAACTGCAGATTTTATGCCATGTTACTTGCCCCAGTTTCTGAATTATTAAGAACTATACCGTAACACAGGACCAAATACATCCTTTTCAGCATTTTGCGGTTAATTCTTTGCTATTAATGAAATTTATTATAATGAAATCACATAATTTAATTCAATATTTTTCCCTAGTTAGATTTTGATCAGATTTTGGTCTATGACTGACTGTGTCCTCATTTTTGTTTGTTTGCTTCAGGAGGCCTTTTTCTCTTACTTTGGGCTTTGCAAGAACTTATTTTCTGTTGTCTGGAGCAAGAACTAGATCATTACCAGTAGCAGTTGTTCTATTCTGTTTCTTTTTTTACATGGTGCCTGGTATGACTTTTGATTATTGTTTATGCAGCCCATTCCAATATCTAATCACCCTTTATGTGAAGAAATTCTTCCTGATATCCTAATTCTTCCTAATGTTCCTTTTCTCCCTTTTCTTCTTCTTTGGCTGTGTTGATTTGTCTTGAGGATTTGCCCATGAAAAAAAGCTGGTGCCAGCCATGAGCACATTCCAGGTCTTTGGTATAGGATTGAGGAATTTAGTAAATACCAGAGTTGAAGTTGGGGCACAGAGCTGTGCATCATCTGCCAGGCATATATGTGTAATGCTATGATAATTGCATGATCCGGATCTGTTTAATAAAATACTGTATAGCATTGTAAGACTGTTTTTGGATAATTGTAAAATAACTAGTTCCTATGATGCTTTGCATCATAGAGATGTGTTGGAAAGAATATCTGCAATTTTAAATCTTAGCAGTGTAAGTATGATACAGCTGAAAGTAGAAAATATACACAGATGAGAGGGGAAGTGCTAGTAGTCGGAGGAACGTTCATACTTTAGGGATCCAACTCATGTAACTAAATCAAAAGACTGATTTCCTTAGGCCATTTGCGCAGTGTATACAGAGACTCCTTCAGAGGACATTTTGTGGTGTTTCAGGAGTTCCTTCAACCAAATCTCTCTCAAGGAGCCTCTCTGTTTACTGTAGGGTAGGATCTGTCTCCTACATCCCACTCTTGCTTACTTTAGGCATTTGAAAATAGGTAATGTGTATATAACTACTTATCACACATTTTGCTCGTAGGGGCTGTAGGGGCATGTTAGTAAGCTGAATTTCAGAGAAAGCTTTGAACAACAGTAATGCAGTATGTTTTCAAATATTTAGGGGAGTTTCCATAACGTGTAAGGTGTAAGACGGGAAAATGCACAAGAGGTTTGTTTGAAAATACACCATGTGGGTGTGAGAGGAGCTGGAAACAGGACTCCTGACACTGAATGGCAGGTGGGAGATAGGAAGGGAAGAGATACAAGAAAGCATCCCCGAATTTTGTTTTTATATCAGTAAAAAGTGGACAGTTTTTAAAGTGTTTTAGCCAAACACAACATAATAATCAAGTTAGACAGTATGATCTAATGGTCTTTTCAGCTTTATGTTTTATGAAGATTGGCCCAGCTTCAAACATGAGCAAACCACAGCTGTCTTCCTGACAATGATTAAGGAGCAGTAGGTGTGGTGGTGATAAGCAAGGATGGGCCTTGAAAGTGAAGACAAGTGGTAGATGCTGCAGAAGTAGTCTGGGAGAGCTGTGGAGACAGTGATGTGTTCTCCAAGTGATTAACTAGGAAAAGGGTCTTGGCAGCAGTTTTCTGAGTGAATGTGTGTGATATTAGGCTGTGTTTCTCAAAAGCAGAGAGAAAAAATGTTGCTGAATCAAAAAGCAGAGAGCAAAATCTTGCTGGATCAAAACATGATGATGATGATTAACCTGATTGAATACTTTAGCTGATTGGGAGGATTAAGAAAAATACCATCTTGGAAATGTTGCAATGAAAGTATCTGCAAATTATGAATATGAATCTTGGGATTTGGAGTATCTTTGGGATCTAAGGTGATGCTAGAGTTGTATGTCTGAACGATAGGCAGGATGATGGTGTAGCTGTGCAGCTTTGTGTGTGTCACCAACAGTTAAGTCATTCATAGGAAAACTGTAAAGATCTGTCCTCAGATATAATTGTATTATTTATTATTTGACATTCTTCACTCCTACAACTGCTTCCCACATAATACTGCTTAAAATATTTCCCCACCTGCCACAAAGGACTGGACATTAATTGTTGAGTTTGATTTGTAATGGCACAGTGGGGTGCCTAGCATGAAAAGATGTATTTTGCTTTTGTGGGAAGGCACTGATCTTTTAATTTGGTTTTTAGTAATACTGAACACAGATACAGTAATTTCCTCACAATTAAATTATGAAGTCAAGTCTTCTAATAACAATACTCCATAGTATTTCAGTAATAATTAATTGATTCTGTTCCTTATTCTGATTCTGCCTGATGATAGAAGAATTCCCCCCAGGAGAAGGAAGCTTTCAGTTTTCTTGAGAATTCTATAGCCAGGTCCCATACCAGCCACAGTCATTTTTCCTTCCCCCTTCAGCCTGTACTGGAACTCACAGGTTGAGAAAGGACAGAGGAAATACATCTGCTCTTGTCTAACTTTCCAGTGGTGTGTAGTTGTATGGGCATGGTAGCAAACAGGTGTGAATTAGAATTGTTTCCACGCTTTTCTTACTTAAACCAGAGATGAGGCAGCTTTAGTATCAAGGAGGCATAACCTGAAGAAAAAATTCCAAACAGCTGTTTATTTTTTTTCTTGTTGCTTTTTAACAAATTTCCACCAGGTGTGGAAATCTAAACTGTTAATGTATGTGTGCAAGAGCAAGAAGAAATGTTGTCTTAGGTGTCGAGTAGTTAGGTGTCCAGATTAAAAAGATAAAGCTTGTAGTATGCTTCAGGAAGAGAAATTAAAACCTGCCTTTCCTCAGAAATGTAGCTCTGGCAAGGAATTTGATATTAATGGCCCATCAATAGTTTCAGGTTATTCAGAGAAAGAGCAGTGATAGCCAGATAAGGCAGTAAATTACTCTTTGCTTGCTAAAAATTTGTGAAATCATAAATTCATTGAGGAAATGTACCCCACTGGCACACTGGGGGTCCCAGTGGGACTGGGACCTCTGCCTGCACACAGCAAGGCTGAGCCCTGCAGGCTGCATCTTCCCCCCCCCAAGCCCCAGCATGCCTACAGAGTGACCCCAGGTTTGAGGCTGTAACTCTCTGGAGATAAAATAACCAAAATCTGACACCACATTTGAAGTCCAGTGTTGTAGATTCTTTACCATGTGCCAGTTTCAGACATACATGTGGGATAGAACTGGGAATTCAACATTAAAATGGAAATGAAGATTTTGATATCTATCTTGAGCTAACACCAACTCTAAAAAGACAAACCCATCTCCTTTCTTCACAAATTTTGGAAATCTCATCTGCCTTGAATATCTATGAGTTTCCTTATATATGTGGTCTAAGTAAAGTCACTGTCTCATCTTGGCAAAAATGGCTTCCTAATGTCCATGTGCATGGAAAACTTTGTATATAGTATTATTTTTTCCCATCTAGAAATAATAGCAGTTTGAGTCCTTATCTCTCCATGAGTGCTATAGGCAAATCAATGTCTCAGTGAATTTAAGGTGTTCATGTCCTCATGTACCTTGAGGTAGTTTTTAAACTTATTGATTTTTTTTTAATATAAAGGATCTTGCTGCATCCTAAGCCATCCTGTAGGAGATACAAAAGTAATCAGAGATTGTTGATTGTCTTGAACATTTTTTTGGGTAGAAGGTGTATTTATATTGATTTGTCTGGTTAGATGCCAATCTCTGAAGGCGTAACTTTGCTTTAGTAATGGGAAGAATGGTATCGTACTCCTGCACAACCTCATTCTCTCTTTGGTCTGGCTGTCTCAGAGAGGTCATGCTAGTGAAGGTACAACGTGCAGTGACATTTACAGGCCCAGTGAAGTGGCCATTACAGCCTCCCAAGCTGAGAGATAGCCATGGGAATGTCATAGGTAGAGAGGAAGCATGGACCCCTTCCTGAGGTCGATGATAAGTGCTGGTGTGGAAGCTTGGATGACACAGCACTCCACGGTGTAGCCTGTGATTCCATGTGCTTGTGCCACCATAAATCTGATACTCCTGTAGTATCTTCACGGCTGCTGTCACACACTCCTGCTGTGTTAAAGTTTATATTTCAGTGGGAAAACCTCATTATGAGGTAGGCATTTTTTTGCTACAGTCTATTTTCTCATTAGCAGTTGTGTGATACTAGGTGCATGCTACCATGGGGTTTCACTGAAACCTTAAGGAGACACACTGCCAAGCTAGAACTTCTCACAACCTTCAGATAGGCATAACAATAACACTTCTTATAGAAATATTATTACTTTCTGTCAGTTTTACAGTGTTTTAAAATACAGGGAGATTATCTCATTTTAGTTTTGGCCATCATGTTACTAAGAGGCTGAAAAATCTACATGTCTAGAAATGAAGAGCTGATGAAGATAAATACATCACCTTTATTGATTTTAGACCACTCTCTTTTATTAAAAATAATAAAACAAATTACATATAACAACGAAAAAGCAGCAGCACACAGGAGGTGAGCAAACACACTGCAGGTACTTGTGTTTGCCTGAAGGGAAATGTGCTGTGATCAATTAATGCTCTATAAATCTCTTGGTGTAAGATATCACTGTAGCCTTTGCTGTAGCTGCAGCATTTTATGGTAAAAATATAGATCTTGTCATGGTCTAGGCACTCTGATTATTTTTCTGTGATTAGTTTGGCATCTCTTTAATTAGAGCTGCGTGCTGTGTTACCTGATTTCATCCTTTTTCTCTTTACCTGTTTAGGTCCTAATCCTGCAACTGGATTTGTTCATATGGACCTTGATAGCCTGAGGGCCTGACAAAGTTCATGGGACTCTGTATGACTGCAAGTTCTCACTCTGAAGATCTGATTGTAGGCCTGAACATAAATTTCTATTTTGTTCCCCTGTCTATTTGCTTCTAAGTGATGAAAATTATCTTTTAAAATGGTGTTGTCTTTCAGTCTCATGCACTGCACATCACTTTAGTAGCGTTCAGACACCGTGTGCTTGGGATGTTGTCAGACATTGTTAAAATATTTCTCTTCTGTCGTGTGCCTAAACCTCATGATTGCTCTGATGATTGTGTTACATTTTTACGTTTAGTGGCTTTCCACCTAAACTGGAGGAGTTCATCATCTGTGTTTTCAATAATTGTGGTATTTCTCTTAACTCAGATTTTTAAATCAGAGTAACTGTTGAAACTATTCAGGTTATTTTTAAAGATGTAGATTTGTTTATTTCTTGCTGGACACAAAGTATAATATTTTATTTTGCAAACTTGGTAGCCTAGTATTACTGAAAGCTTTCAATATGATGATACCCTGATGTAATAAAATAAGTAGGAAAAGACATTACCTTTTACTAGCTCTCCTATTGCTTTTCTATTCCTGTGGCTGTAGTTACACAACACACAACCGAGAGTGAAGATATTTTTATTTTTTTGTGAGCTGCTAAATAACTTTTGTTGACAATGAGTGCTATTCCCTGTCCTATTCCGTATGACCATGTTGCAGTTTCACTGAATACTAAAGTTATAGCCCTGATAGAAACTGGAAAGGACTTTGCAAAATCACATTAAAAATAGAGTTTTAGAGGAAAAATAGATGTGTTCTATCTCTATACATGTTATTATTTATAGTGTATATTTTTTTAAAGCAAGTGTGTAGCAGTATATGATAATTAACAGATTAAAAGATTCAAAACTTTCTTTGTATATAGAGAATCAGAAAAACTTTTTTTGTTTTTGTAGGCTTATTACAATGATATTAAGGAGCTTCACAGTATTTGATGGATTTTTGCATATTCCCAGAACAACAGAAAAGCACCACTGTCCTGTTTGACCAAGGAGAAAACTGAGCCACTCATTTAGTTAGCAGTAAAGTCAATGATATTAATTGGATTCTCCTGCCTTTTAACCTTGTGCCTCTGACTCCATTTTTCCCTCAAGAGCCAAACCTTTCATTATCATCATCTGCTTTGCATTTCTACGTAAAAGGCCCAAGGTGTTTCTGTTTGGACTCCCAGAAAATGAAGAAGACAAGGTTGGTTGGCCATCTGCCAAGGTGCGTGGTCTGACTCGCTCCTTGCTCACGGGGGCTGCTGGCAAAGGCAGAGGCAGAGCTGAGCGTCCTATGTGGCATTCAACTGCCTTAACCACATGCCCGTCGCTCTCTTCCTGTAGTTGTCTGTCTTCTTCTCGGCATAACTCCTAGAGACAACACATATACCAACCTATAAATAATCTAATTTGATGCACAGCCCTGATTCATTTCCTGAGCTGTGTCCTGCACACACGGGGCGGCCGCGGTCCCGTGGAAAAATTCAGCAGAGTGCAGGAGGCCAAATATTAAGGCTGTTAAGTGTTTAAACTTTGCAATGAAACAGTGTTCCTTTAATGTTGCTTATTATAGCTATAGCTTGAAGTATTTTAAACAAGGAACAAGAGAAGAATGAAAGCTTTTAGAACTGGTTGTAAGCGATTCCCTGTCTAGCATGTGAACGTGAATATCCAGCTCAGTGAAACACGGAACATCAGCCGGTGGGAGGAGGCTGGCCACCTCCAGGGACAAAGGGAAGGAAGAAGGCTGGGTCCTTAACATCATGGGTATACCCAGTTTGCTTCCAAGTCTCAGGGACTACTTGTGGAACGTTGACCCCAGTTCTTTAGCTTTTGTTTTCAGCATTCCCACCCCAAAAAATTAGCTCTTCCATAGCTTCTCAGTGCAATAGACATTGGGGATGTTGCCATAGTCTGGTAATAATCTAAATGAAGAAACAGAAATCAAAGGCAGGCTTTTCTCCTATGTTTTCCTGTTGAAAAATAAGAGCAGATGCTCCCACTTCTCTCCACAATGAATTTCAGGGGCTATCCTTCTGATCCTTTATCTCACAAATAGATGGCAAAAACTTTAGTAATAGAAAGTGCTGCTCTTGGCTTACCCCTTTAATCTTCTTCCCGGTCAAACTGTAGTGGCCTACTGTGTTTGCAAGCTACCAAGGGTGGTGTGTAGGCTCCAGTGCCAGAGCAATTGTGTTGGGAACACAAGCTCATCTTGTTGTCTTTTATATTAGAATTTGGTAGCACATTAGGTTTTTTTCAGAGAAATCTTGCCAGACCGTGGGCTGAGTTTCAGTTTTTGTTAATGTCTACTTTATCTATGGATGGTGCTTGAGATTGTTTTTTTCCTCATAGCAAATCAGTAGGCTTGGTGACCAATCTCATACTTGGCTTTTGCATGTTTTTCTCTGGGATATGCATTCTTTTCTCACAAGTAATGCCGCAAGTTCCCGTACAAAGAACTGGTGGGAATACTGTTAGGGAAAATCTGGTCAACCCATTCACTGAAATTCATAAAAATCAAAGTACTTGCAGAAGTACTTCAGTTTCACTGGCGTTTTGTTGCAAAATAAAAACGAAAACCCTGATTTTAACACTGATTTTGTTTTTTCTTTAAAAAGGATCAGTTTTCAACATTTCATAGCTGCAGAGAAATTGTGGGAACAGGACGAAACAGTCTTGATACGCAGAATCACCTTAAGTCTGTATCTCAACTCAACACTTTGTATCATGAAACCATGGCCTGAAACCACTGCCCGTTGTATCAGATAATATTATCACTGATTTATTATGTTACTTCATCTTACATGCTTTTTGTAACCTTTTGGCAGGGATCAGGGGTTTTTTCTGTGTTTTGGGTGTCTTCTTTTGGCTTTGGGGTTGGGTTTTTTTGGTTTGTTTGGGGTTTTTTGTTTCGGTTTTTTTTTTTTACAGCACCTAATAGAGCCCTGATCCACGAGGGCTTCCAGATACCAGGATAATACAAGTAGTAATCATGCTTGCTGTTAAAAATTTTCTACCTTATTTCATTTGCATTTGTTTGCTTTCAGCTTCCAGCCATTGATTCTTGTTATGCCTTCTCTGCTGGATTAAAGAGCTCTTTAGGACTCACTATTTTCTCCCCAGGACGGTGCTTTTACCATGTAATCAAGTTACTTCTCAATATTATTTTTTTGTTGTTTGTTTGTTTGTTTGTTTTAAGAAAAAGCTAAACAGATTGAGTTTTTTAGTGTTCTCATTATTTTTTTCCACATTCTTGGGTGATTTTTGTGGCTCTTTTCTATCCATAAAACTGTATGTTACTAGTCACATCCACAGAAGTAAAATGACTTCTCTCTTGTGTTAGTATGGTTAGAAATTGATGTTTTTGCAAGGTCAGATTAAAAAAACCCTACCTTATATGACTTCTACACATCTGAGTGTAGTTATTAGAGGACAGAAAAGGATGGATGATTTTAAAAACATTTAAATGTTTTTAAGTGATCCTCAAATCAGCGAGAGTGGGTGTACAGGAGAGATGCAAAAAGTATTTATGTTGAGGTTTTCAAGGAGCTAGAAGTGAAAATAAGAATAAGAATTTTAATTGTAAAGCAACAATAATACATCAAAACTTAAATGCTGTATTTAGCATAGTACTACATACTTGCAGAAATTTTGTAGGATTGAATGACAAATGTTTGACCCACACACTGTTGTGGGTCACTGGAAATAGAGACTGTGAGTGGATGTGAATATACATATCCCTTACATCCATTTAATCCTATAAGTACCCACTTGCTTGTATTTGGAAACCCAAGAACAGTTATGTGATCTGTTATGCTGTAATAGAAGAAATAACATAGTATTAACAATTCCTTTTGTTATCAAAGTTGTCACTATGAAGTCATATAAAAGTTCAAACAATCAAAACCCACAGCTTCAAAGAGGCTCTTGAAAGTTTTACTGCTACAGTATTTCTTTCCAAAGGAATCGCTATTTATTTTGATTTGCATCCATACTTTAGGACAAGGTTAAGTTAAATTTACACGAAGGAGACTAATCAGATGCCTGTCTGGTCAAAACATCTCTGCCTACCCAATGACATTCATGAATATCATACATATCAGCATCTGAATTGAACTTGCACTCCCAGTCCCACACTTACCCCTCCTGGAAACCATCAGATTTTCATTAAATTCAACTACAGACTGTTTCAACTGTTGGTGCTGTGCATTAGTTTAATGTGAGTTTGTCTAATGTTGTGTCTGACAAAACTTTGAGGTCATCACATTGACTTTCTGTCCAAACAGACTTTGAGTTTTGACTTTGAAAAGAATGCGTCTTTCCATTGTGGCAGCATTCCCCCTGTGAAATTCAGGGTATATTCCACAAGGGTCTTCATTTGTTTCAGCAAAATGAAAGTTCATGGAAACATGGTAAATGAAGAAGAAATGAGATTTAACGGAATGGAAAAGACTTAGAATCCTCTAAAACGCGTGGAAAAAAAGTAAAGGCAAACAAGATCTGAATAGAAAGCCAAATGGCATCTAGTTAAGAAAGTACTAAGTTATATAGATTTAGACTACAAGTTTGTGTGTGTTAATGAAAAAATTATTACTAAGATTTTGGTAACACTGGGTGATTTGCTGTAGAAGTTGTCCCTCTGCAATGATGAGCTCACAGAGCCCTTTTCAAAATAACCACCTGCAGTTGGAAAAGACAAGAGAAGTGGGCATTCCCTTGAATGCCTTTTGGTACCACAGGCTTAGTCAATGTAAAGTATGTGATTTCTTACATCCTAGGTTGCCTCCGTTTCTTCTCCTGAGTCTCAGAAGTCCTGGAATAGGACCATTAAATAAAAGGAGATGACATCACTGGGAAAGAAGATGGTAGAAGAAACAGGATGATTATGATAGAAGCTGGAGACAGTCTCCATGAGAATGCTAGCATGACTTCATTTCTCTGATCAGCCATTTAAGAGGTGATCCTCCTTTCTGAACTAGTAATAAATTGGGATGGCTGCATGTAATGGTAGGTGTTTGACCGATGCAGCACCCAGTGCAGTGCATACTGGAAAACTATTCTGGAAGTAGGGGGAGGGGGGTCTGGCTAGAAAATTACTTTACCATTAAATAATGGTACTGATGACTATTTGGTGAGCAGGTACAGCTGCCAGAATGCATTTTTCAGCTTATCGTTGCACAGGAGTGTGGACAAAAGAAGAGAAGAAAAAGGGGACAGAAAGGAGAGAGATGGAGAAAGGATTAGAGTTTTTTGAGGCTGCTTCTGCTCTTACAGGATATGTTCTTTGCCCTCCCTAGTGAGTAGTATACACTGATAACTTGTAGTACTTGTAATCTTCCTTGAGCTTCCAACTCTCCTTGGGAAGTTAGCAAGTTTATGAAGTTCCTGAGTATATGGACAACTCCTCAAATGAATGAGAAACACTCCATTGTGTTGTAAGGGATGAGACAGACGCTACTCAGTGACACCCATGTACACTTGGCTGTATTCAGCAAAAGGGTAAGACTGTCCTCTCAAATTATGTGAGTTCCCTTTTTGAAGCTGTGAGCAAATGGTTGTTTCCTCCAGTAGTTCCTGTAACTGCTTGTATGCAGTCTACATCACGGTAGGTCCTGTGTAGTTACTAGATAGAGTGATGTGTGATGCATCCTGTTTCTTTGGGTATCAACATTCCATAAATTCACATTATTAGTTTGTGGAAATGAGACTGTGCTAGGATTTCTGATATCAGGGACTGTTGCCATTAAGGTGTCATCTTCATATCCATAAGCAGATGGTTTAGTCTGTGTTGCAGTCCCGCATAAAGGATCAGAGTGCAGGTCACATGATATTTATATATTGTGTATTTTCAGAAAACATGTAGACAAGAGAATAGTAGCTCTGTCCTAGCACTATAACTAGCTCTAGGAACCTTTCCAATTTGATATAGAGCATTGAGGTCTGTCTAAAAGAGTCCTGGCTGTGAGAGAGCATATCTTGTTGAATCTTCTGGGCTGGATACAATAGGAAGGAAGGGACTCTCAGGTATTTTTCATCACCTTAGGCCTGGTTGGATTCTGCCTGTTCAGGTGTAGAAGTCTAACAGTGGTGTCAGCAGCAGAAGCTTACCTGCCTCTAGTGAGTACTAACACCTTTAGAGCAGTGTCTGTGAAGATGGACAGCAGCATTTTGGGTTTATTAGAAGCAGCTGATAACTCTTATCTCAGTGGTAGGCTCGAGTGTACAATACATAAATGATCTGGAGATTTTGGAGGGGACCGAATATTTGATGCCATGTTTCCAGAAAGTTGAAGAGATAAGTGGATGTTGAACTGCATGTTGTGTTCTCAGCAAAGCAAGCATCTCAGCAGGTCAGCGATTTCAGAAATAGTGCAGTCCTGAAAGAACATTTTTTGAACTCCTTTTTGCTGTTGAAGCTGAACGCAGTTCCATCTGTCTGAAACTGCACATAGAGAGCTTCACAGAGGCACTTAAAGAAGTTGTGTACTTATGCATAAGGAATAAGATGCTAAAGGAATCATATTTCAAAAGAGTAAATCTATTAACCTTACCATAAAATGGTTATTTTCTACACACATACTCACGGTAAAAAATGTTCATGGTATACTGATCATCAGAGGAAAAGTCCATACTGATGTATCTTCACCATCCTTGCCCATTTTCTGAGCTGAACAGTGTGGGTATATGCTTTTGCTATGAAAATCTGTTTGCTTGGATACTTTGCCATACATCTGTTAATTCCACAAAAAGTGTACGAATTTTCACGTTATCCATTTTGTGGATTAAAGCACTGTGTAAGTACTAACCCTGATTTAAGAATGTATCAGCTCTAGAAATGATGGAATTGTCTTCAGGGCTCACATGTCAACAAAAATCAGCTGGTTCACACGTGAAGCTTGGCGAGGAAAACGCTGCAGCGGCACCGGTGCCATCCCTGCTCCCTGCCTGCCTCTCCCAGACCGCTGCCTTTAGTCAGCTGAGGTTACCTTGCCTGTCTGCCACTGCTCCACAGTTACCACTTACTCACACACCTGGGTCAGCCAGCCACTCATCCATGGGGAGTGGACAAAGCCTTCTGAAACCCTGCTCACTGATAGAAGAGGGACAGCAACATATGCAGATTACTTGACACAGTGTGAGCAAATCCAGACGGAAAGGTAAAGCAAAGCGGGTTCCATTCACTGGTAGTGTTTGCAGACACGCTGATTCTCATTCCTTTGAATGGAGTCTTTGTCTTCCAGAAATGATTTTAAGGAAATACTTAGTGTATCTCCTGATGATTTCAAGTAAGACACCAGAGGAAAAGATTGGCTGCAAGTCTGCATCTCATAAGCAACTGAGAATTGTGTTCATCTGGGCTGTGCACAGGCTGGCACTGCAGCCTCAGAAAAAGGGCAAATATGGCCAGGGCTTTCTTTCAAATATGCTGTGAAAACCCTCCCTGCTGAAGGGCTGGAAGTGTTTGAAAGCAACAGTGACAATCTACATTACCAGCAGCTCCATCAGAAGTACATGTGCCCAGGTGCCCTGTCTCCGCAGATGTTTTGCTCTCGTTTTGAGCTGAAAATGTAACTTTTTTGTTGAGAAAGGCTTTCAGATCTTGTTAAAAATAGCCTAATAGTAGCTTTGGATTTGACTGACAAGCTAGTTGTTACTCTGCCATTTTCACTGTAATAGTCTAGTAATTTTGACCCAAAGAAACAATGATCTCATTCCTTGGGAGGGAGGACAGAGTGACAAAATCTGGAGGTCCCGTGACGACACTGAATCTCTTTGTTGTCAAAGCAAGCTGTGAAATCATCTGCTTTCCTGCCAAACCCTCTGGGGACTAAGCAGTGTCCTTCACGGAACACACATTTTGCAGAAGATGGGGCACTGAAGAACCACCTTCCTGCCCCATGGAAGGTGTGCTGCCCCACACCCTGTGACTTCTGGAATTGATGCAAGTGTGCTTTCCCACCTCTGTCAGCACCCACAGCACTAAAGTGGGCAGAAACTTTCTAAGGTTCTTTATATACTGTGACTTTGTCAAAAATTCTACTGGAGTAGTGCCACCAATGTGTTTCACAGTTATTTTGGGAATGGGGGAGAATGAGATCTCTGCATCTCTCTCTCAGTCAGGCTCCACTGCCAACCAGGTAGTCTGTACTTGTTGGGATTCTCCATCCTTGCTAGAAGTCTTTGGTTGTGAGCTACATGGAGGATGACAGGAAGTGAGAGGAAAATTTTAATAGAACTTTTTTCATCATTCAGTTGGAACTTTTCTGTTCCTACTCAGCAAGACATTGTTAAGAAAAACAGTTCTGTCTTTGGAGAGGCCTTCCTCTGTTATCTCTAAAGAAAACTGGAGAAAAAAAGGATGCTTTAAAAAAAGGCTGCTAATGTATAGCTGATGTTTCTGTTCAAGTTCAGCTTGCTTTACATGGAAAAGGAGTTGAACCAAAAGGCTCCTTACAAACATTTCTACTGGTTTCCAAGTAAGTAGCTACAAAGGGTATCCTAAAAACTGAAGTATTTGAAAACATATATCTAATAGAAATCATTGTTTTACTCTTGCTTTGCAATACGACATCCAATCTGTGTGTCTTTTCCCAAAGTATACCCTAGTTTGCAAAACACCAAAATTACTAAACAGGGGTTTTGAAACTTCCTCTGCAGCTACATACTTTTTTTTCTTGGAGCAGTTGTACTGGGCTGTTGTGACCCAAACGTTCTGTGGGCAAAGCTTATATGCAAGAAGTCAAAGGTGTCCTGTGTTATCCAAGTGATCTCAGTGACTGCACCTGTCTAGTGGAGTGTAATTTAAAACAGATTTGAACTTCAATGAGGTTTGCAGAAGAAGGCATGTTTGTGAAGTATCAGAAGGGATGTGGCACAGCATGAACAAGAGAAGAAACATATATTGCTTCTGTAAAAAACGCTACTGCCTGCAACTGATGAGTAAATTCTTTTGTATTTCTGTCGTCAAGAGTTGCAGAAGAAACCCACTGGAATATGCAAACCTGTACAGGCCTGAGCATATAACTAGCAGAGATGAAGGAAAACCTTTACAGGAGTGTGTCATGTAATCAAATTCTCCTCATCACTTGCCTTTTTCTGAAGTTTTGGTTCTAGACAACAGCAAGGAATAAAAGCATTCCTTTGCCTTCCTTTCAGGTCTGGTTTTCACAGAAGAAACATTAAAGAAGTTCAGTATGTGCAAAGCTATCAGCTTCTGCACACTAGACCACATAAATACTAGAGATTTTTACAGTTTTTTTCTGTTCCATATTCCATATAAATGGTTAAAGTTTAGGATGCAAATCAGAAAGAAAAAACAACCCAAACAAAACCTTTCATTGAGACAGAAACACAAGTGTTCCTTAGTATTCATGTACTTTTGCATGATTTTAGGTAGCAGAATCACTGTCTTCATATGTCTACCAGCACTTCTTCACAAATGAGGCAGTTTTAGAATTAAGGTCATTATTTAAAAGGATCTTTGACTTCCATACAGCACCATGCCTTGCCAAACAATTGCTATCCCTTGTGTGTCAGACTACAGACCCTTCCAAAACTTCGTGGATAGATTTTGAGAGTTCATGATAATTAAGAAATTATCGAAATCAGCTATTTACATTACTATGTGTGACCAGTTTAACTTAAGTTGTCTTAACTCAAGTTTCTGTTATTACAGTAAGCATGCTGACACTGCCTTTCGGGGCAGAGCAGCAGTTTTCGATTTTTCACAGCAGCACTCCTCCCAGCGTTGTTTGCACCAATAAAGTAGATGTAATCAGCGAAGCTGATGTTAAGGGGTATTTCTCCTGTTCGCTAGTCCTGCACAGCTTCCTCGCGCGGTGCAGGTGACAGTAAAAAAGCGGGGAGAGGAGCAGCAGCGAAGGACAGGTGAGATGTGGCTCAGCGCGCCCTGCACCGGGCTGCCCGGGACGGCGCCGGGCCATCACTGTGCACGATTGCTGAGAACGTGTGGGGGGGGCGGGGAGGGGGAGCTGCCTGACCACTGCGGACTGCTCCTTGTCACCCAGGAGGTAAAGGAGAAAGCCAGCATCTTCCGACTGGTGTTCATACAGGTGATGAAGCCATTTCTGGAAAAAGAAAGAAATAACCCAAAAACCCCAAAAAAACCCACGAAATAACAAACACAACAAACGCCCCCCAACCTCGGGTAAGGGGCAGAGCCGCGCACGCAGCCGCGGCAGCGGAGAGGAGCCCCGTGCGCCGGCTGGAACTGGGCAAGAGGAGCCGAGACACGCGCGCTCGCCTCGGTTCCCCGCTGAGCCCCGCTATCAGCGGCGGGGCGGCGCGGCCGCAGGGGCGGGGAGGCGGCGGCTCCCCTGCTCCTCACCGCAGGGCGGACGCGAGGGTCCCCCCGGGGTGGCGGGGCGGCCGCGGGGGCGGCGGGGCCCGCGCCCCTCGCAGGCGGCAGCGCAGCGCCGGGCGGCGGCGGGACCCGGAGAGCGGCGGTGGCGGCCGCCCGGCTCCCTGCGCTCACTTTTATATTTGCGCGCCCTTTCCATGCTCGGTGACGTGTCCCGCGGCGCGCCCAACCCGCGGCGCGCTCTGGTCAGGACAATGGGAGCGCCTGGGCCAATCGGCGCAGCGCTCGGCTTGGCGGCGGCCAATGGGCGCGGGGCTGTGCAGAGAGTAATGTTACCAGCGCCGCGAGTGTGAGGAGGCTGCGTATCGATCCCGCGCTCAGCCATTGCGGTGCACCGGGCTGCACAGCGACCCAGCCAGCGCTGGGGCCGGGCGGGCGGCCGCGGGAGCGTCTCTGGGGCTCGGGGCCGAGCGAGGGCTGCGTGCCGACTCTGTCTGACACGGGTGAGTACGCGCCGGGGGCCGCTGGGCCGGGCGAGCGCGCTCGCCCGCTCGCCCGCCCGCTTACAGCCGGGTGGTGAGCCGGTGGTGGCCGTCGTGCTGCCGCCGCTGCACGACCGCGGACCGCGGGGCAGCGCCGGCTCGGACGCCCGTACACAAAGGCGAGCGGGGCTGTGCCCGGGAGACCCTTTCCCGGGCGGCGAGCCCCCCGGCCGGGGCGGGGCGGGGGCGGCGGGCGACTTCGGGAGAGCGAGGCGGCGGGAGGCAAGGAGCGAGGTGGGGAGAGAGAGAGGCGGGCGAAGGAAGCCGGGCGAACGGCCGGGGGTCGCCCGCTGCGGGGGGCGAGGGCCGCGCCGTGCCCCGCGGTAAGCCGCTTACACGGTACCTCACCGTAGCCATCGCCGCGGCGGCGGGGCAGGCAGTGGGGCGGCGGGGGCTCCGGGCGGGCCGTGCCGCGTCGCCGGGGCGGTGGGGAGCGCGGGGAAACGGGGCGCGGGCCGGGGCGCCGCTGGCCCCGCGGCCGCCCGGCTGTAACATGGCTGACGGGAGCCGCGAGCGAGAAAACAAGGCGAGCGGCGCGGAGTGGCAGAGGAGGCGCTCGGGCGGGCGGGGGCGCAGTTCGGGGAACTTTTTTCTCCAGCAGCCGCTGCTCGCCCGGCCGCGGGGCCCGCGGCTCCGGGGCCGCACAGCTCGGCGGGGCGCGGGAGCGAGCGGGGGGTCCCCGCCGGGGCTTCGTCCGTGCCGCCGGGGTACGGGCAGGCGCTAAAAGCGCGCTTTCCCCCCCCATCTTCTTCCCCCCCCCCCACTCCCACCCACCTCCCCCCGTCTCCCGCCCGCCCTCCCCCGGCTGCAATGGCTGAGCGTGTGCGCCAGGGTAGCGGCGCGCTCACACAAAGGGAAGGGAAGGGAGGAAGGAGCCATGTTCTCTACGCGGCGGCGGCAGCGGGCGACGCCACAGCGGCCATTCCGCGCCGCCCGGGCTGCGCTGCCACCGCCGCCCCCGCGGGCCGGGCTTGCCGCCCCGCCCGGCCGCGGGGGGTGTGGTGGCGGCGGCGGGGTGGGGAGCGGCCGGCTCTGCTCCTCAGCGCACAAAATGGAAGGAGGCTCGGCGGCGGGTGACCTCCTCCGTCAGGAGCCTGCGCCATGGCGGCCGCTCCCGCCGACACCGCCGCTGCGGCGGCGCGGCCGGCAGGGAGGGAGGGAGGGAGGGAGTGCAGGCCGGGGCTGCTTCGCCTCATGGCGGCTGGAGCGGGCAGGGCTGGGCATGGGGATGGCCCCCCCCGGCCGCGGGGGGACGGGGGCGGCGGCGGGAGAGCGCTTTGTCCCGCCGGGGCCGGGGGTCGCCGCCTGCGGGCAGCCGCACCCCGGTGGGTGTCCGGCTCCTGGGCATGTGCTCGCTGCTACGAGCCCTCGCCTGAACGCGGAATAAAACTTTACACATGTTCTCCCTTATAACGGGACTCCTTTTTCTTCCTTTTTTTTTTTTTTTTTTGTCTTTTTCCTCCTCCCCTCTCAGCCCCAGCAGGTCTCTTGAGGGACTTGTGAAGTTTCCCTGTGCCCCCCTCACAGGGGATGCGTCCAAAATGGCGGGAAGCAGTAGGCTTTTAAACGCCAGCCCCTGGGCCGCCGTGCCGAGCCCTGCCCGCGGCCACCCCCCGTCCCCAGAGCCGCCGGGCCCCGCAGCTGCGGGCACTGCCCCGGCCCGGCCGAGCCCCCGGCCCCCATGGGCTGGGAGCGTCTCCATGGCGGCAGGAGCGGCTCCTGGTTCTTCAGCCCTCTTGTTTACTTGATAGAAACTTCAAACCGGACGTGTTTAGTCACAGAGCAGAAATCTGTTTCTGTCTATCCGCCAGACCGATAGGAAATACAGCTTCTGTGGCAATACGGGCGGGCACTGCCTGCCCGGTTTTTTTCCTTTCACGCTTTTTTCCTTCTTTTAATTCGTGCTGAAAAGCAGAGCTTGTTTGGGTGCAAGTGACTTTTTCCAGGGAGCTATGAAGAAATACTCTGAATGTCTGACTTGGGTGTGAAAGTTCCAGGAAGGTATTTTTCTGTCTCTGAAAATGTCAGATAGTGCTCTTGCTGAGCACAGCTCTGCTGGCCGTGTGTAAGTGTTGTGCTTCTCTCTGTGTAGGTTATAACATGTTTGACCAAGTGAGCTGTTTCATTCCTGTATTTCAAGGTATACCTGCAAAGAGTAGGCTTTTGCAGTACACATAAAGAGGAGTCATAATATGTGGCATAGAAAATAATAAAAAATATATTTTGTAAATAAGCACCCAAGTCCTACAGGGGAAGAGGTAGAAACACAAGCTGAAAAAGAAATCAGTAATCCAGAAGGCCACTGAGACAGGATACTTGGGTACTTTTCCTCTCCTTTCACTAGAGTTTATTCTTCCCAAGCATATGATTAATCACCAGTAATAATCATGGTGTGCAGTCTCCACTTCAGTTACTTGCCTTCAGATTGCTTGGAAAGGATAGTTCTTGTTTGCTGGAGACCATAACTGCACGTTTTGAAGGCCCTTTGAGGTTTTAGGTTGCTTGCATCCAGGTCACCTCAGACAGGGATGACAAAACACTTCAGTAAATTTTCTAGAAGGGAATCTTCTTCCCATTGCATGATTTCAGAATACTGCTCCAGCAGGTCTTGTTTGGCATGATCCTTGGTTGTTACTTACTTCCTGCCTTGGTTTGTTGAAAGTACAAGTTTTAAAGGTGTCTCATTTGCTTTATTACAGAAAATCAGCAAAAATGGGCAAAGGTGATCCTAAGAAGCCGAGAGGTAAAATGTCTTCATACGCCTTCTTTGTGCAAACCTGTCGGGAGGAGCACAAGAAGAAACATCCAGATGCGTCAGTGAACTTCTCAGAGTTCTCAAAAAAATGCTCAGAACGGTGGAAGGTAGGAATACCTGCTTAAAAAAAACCCCATGAAACCTGAAATGACTGCCTTGTGTGAAATACCATTCGAGATTGTAAATGTTTTTTTTCGAATTTCAGGTTTTGGGTAAGTACCAAGTGCAGTTGTAAGATGAATGATAACTATCCATTGTCCTTGTCTTACCTTTAGCTCCCCCAGCTGAAATTTTGGAATGGACTTTGGTATGTTTTTGGATCTTAATATACTGTTTTGATCCTTATGTGTCCCTTCTGAGATATTCTGTGATTCCAATTGCCTTCCAGACTATGTCTTCTAAGGAGAAAGGGAAGTTTGAAGATATGGCAAAGGCTGACAAGCTTCGTTATGAAAAAGAAATGAAAAACTATGTACCACCTAAGGGGGAAACAAAAAAGAAGTTCAAGGATCCAAATGCACCGAAGAGGCCTCCGTAAGTAGATTCCTACCTTTAGGTTGTCTTGTTTGGGACCATCACACTGGTGTGTATGTATAAAATGGTAATTTTATCCAGGAGCTTCAGAAATACAAGACTATGTGATTCTCCTCACTAATGAAGTAAAAGATGGGTTGAAATTTTAGTTATGAATTCTTAAGCTTTTATTTACAGGCTGGCTGTCGCACTATCAAAGTTGGAGTAATGGCAGCCTTTAAAAGCAGATGCAAAAATAGACTGTGTGTGATTCTGACTGATTTTTCTAATTTCTGTTAAGAGGGCAGTGTAATATGGCAGTAAAGTACTGCAGGCCCTGCTCTCATCACCTGCTGGCTTGAGCAGAATTTTTGGTTGGCAGTCGGTTTAAAATCAGAGGCTTTTGCACAGAACAGGTTAGAGGGGTGACCTTGCTCAAAACCAGCTTGGAAAATAAAAGCTTTAGCCACTGCATAATGACAACTGGTTTCAAGTTCATCTCCTACTAGACACCAGTACTTTATTGTGTGTGTTTGTGTGTGTTTTAAATGGAGCTAATGCTGAAGGGAACAGGGGAGTTCCTTTTCAAGCTAATGTTCTTGTTTGAGCTGGTGCTGTTGTCTGGAAATCCTTCTTTCATAACAAATATTGCAGCCTCCCACCTCTAACAGTTCTGACATAACATTTGCTGCCCTAGTATCATTCACTTATTCTAATTTCTAAAGCTTTTCTCTGTGTCTGGTATATAAAATCTGCCTGTCTGAGGATCCTGCCAAAAATGGGACCAGATGTGCAGCATTACTTAAGAGACAGGGGTGTGTTGAGTTTGCAAAGTGGCTCATTCAGTTCTGATACCTTCCATTGTAATCAATGTCTGTCTCACTTTCAGGTGCTTTTTCCAAAATGCTCTTAAGAAACAGTAACAAAGGTCACAGAAGTTGCTGCTGTAGCAGAGTCTAAAATTTAAATAATCTTCTCTTATTTTTCCTCTGTAGTTCGGCTTTTTTCTTGTTCTGCTCTGAGTTTCGTCCAAAAATCAAAGGAGAACATCCCGGTCTGTCCATTGGAGATGTCGCAAAGAAATTGGGAGAGATGTGGAACAACACCGCTGCAGACGACAAACAGCCTTATGAAAAGAAGGCTGCTAAGCTGAAGGAGAAGTATGAAAAGGTAACGCTGACATTTAGGGGAGATGCTTTGGGGAGGTCAAGCCTCAGTTTAGATGGGGTTTTTTTTCTTATTGTGTACTCTTGTACCTGGTGTTGTAAATTATAATATGCTAGTGACATAATTCATTATATTTGTTGAAAAAGGTTGCATACAGGGGCAAATGGTTCATTGTCATAACACTATAAATTGGAGTCCTTTACCTTGAACCGTTTGCGTTTGTCTGTAATCTTGGGCTGTCACTGGTGGTTTAATAAATACCCTGGGTTCTGTATTATTACTAAATCCATAGATCACAGCAGAATTTGACCTAAGTTGGTAGCAGTAGGTAATGCTAGTAAGGAATGAATTGGTTCTCCCTAATTTTGGACATACTGGTGAGCATCCCTGAATGTTAGGATAATTGATACACACAGATGGTTTTTAAAATTTATTCCTGGGGTAGTGACAAAACACAAAGGAAATGCTAGTTTTAGGCATGTGTTTTTCCTGGATCTACTTTGTGTCCATCTCCTTTCTAGTAGTGAACTTGGTTAATTATGCATAGAAGCAGCTTGTCATACAATTTTTTTTAATTATTAAGGCTAAATCCTGCCATCATAATTAGAGTTGTAGAATTCTGTTGTGCACACAGGATTGTGCTGCATGTGGTTTTATTTCTAGAGGCAGATTCCCATCCCAGTATGTAGAACCCAAGGGAAGAAGAGGGATGCACGTTGGCATCCCCTGATGGTGCTTCACAAAGGGTCAGCGACCACCTATAGCTGACATACAGCACCTCTGTCCATAGTGTGCTGTCACTTTCCTCTGGGTATTTCTCCTGCTGGCGAACAAATCCACTTCAAAATTTTTGCACTGTAGTGTGCAAGGTGGAACCTTTGAGCCCTGTTTATGTGCCGGAAAGGAATTATGGGTCTAGGAGCTTTCTCACGTGGTGCTTTCTGTACAGCTTCATGGTAATTGCTGGTACACACAGCCAAGGCAACTCAGAAGTTTTTTAAATGGTAGAATTATTAATCTATATTTGCAGATACTATTTTAATTTCCAGTAGTAATGTCTTTAGTTCTTACAAATGGGGTTTTAAGGTGTAGTAATCTTCAGTATTTCCCTTCTTGGCCTTTGACTTAGTGGGTATCATATCTTCTGAAAATTTCCTGCTAAGCTTTAAGGGAATCCAAGTGAACAGTAAGATTAGTGGTGTAGTGTTTATTGGATGGGGAATATTTGAAGATTGGGACCATCTGTGTGAATGTGTTGATATTTCTCTGTAGCTGGTATGTGTAAGCTTTGTAGATCAATTCTCCTACCTAATTATTTTACTGTTTCGGCACAAAGTTGGGAAGTCTTAACTGCTTTTATGACTTTGCCTTCCAGGTGCAGTTTTGACTTCCCTGTAACAGGAACTGAATTTTGTGCGTTTCAAAGGACTAGAATAAATTTATTGCATGCAGAAGGTGGCACTGTCTACCCTTTAATCAAGTTCTTATACCTTTTATTTTGTAAACTCCTGTTAGGCAGAGTTCAGTATAACTGCTCTTTGCTGAGGCATAACATTGCAGCTGTTGGGCTGGGTCATTCTGATGTGTTCTGGGTGGCTAACCACAGTTCTGTGCGTCAAGCAAGGGTTTTCCTGTGTTTCTTTAGGCATTATAGGAGGTAGGGCTAGAAAGGGACCTTAAGAGGTCTCCCTACTTCATTTCCTTGTGGGATAGTGGGCTCAGCTGTGCCTTTACAGTCAGAGGCAGCAGCTTTTGCAGCCTGTTCCCAGAAGCCTGACAATGGAGATGCCTTAGCAGCCATAAGCAGTGTGTTCTAGCACGCCACTGTAATTTCTGTGTTAGAGGGTTCCCCTTTCTTTGGCTTCAGTTCACCTCACAGCTCCTGGTCTTACCACAGTGGATGTGCAGAAAGGGCAGGTGCCTGGGTGGCTGCTTTCACAAGTGCTCCTTGGAGGTTGCTCAAACCTCTTGGCTGGTTACATCTTTGAGAGATTCTTCCTGCTTTTCTTCTCCAAGGATATTGCTGCATACCGGGCCAAAGGGAAGGTTGATGGAGGCAAAAAAGTAGTTGCCAAGGCCGAGAAGAGCAAGAAGAAGAAGGAAGAGGAGGAGGATGAGGACGAAGATGAAGAGGATGAAGATGATGAAGAGGAGGAAGAAGAGGAGGATGAAGATGATGATGATGATGAATAAGTCTCTTTTAGAGCAATTTCTTTCTTGTCTATAAAGCATTTAACCCCCCTGTACACAACTCACTCCTTTTAAAGAAAAAAAAATTGAAATGTAAGGCTGTGTAAGATTTGTTTTTAAACTGTACAGTGTCTCTTTTTTTGTATAGTTAACACACTACCGAATGTGTCTTTAGATAGCCCTGTCCTTAGTGGTATTTCAATGGCCACTAACCTTGCCTGGTACAGTGTGGGGGTTGTAAATTGGCATGGGAGTTATAAAGCAGGTTCTTGTTGGTGCACAGCACAAATTTAGTTATATTTGGGGATGTAGTTCATTTCTCATCTTCAGTTGTCTCTGATGCATCATAAAAATAATTGTCGTTCTGTTAACTGAATACCACTCTGTAATTGCAAAAAGGAAGAAAAAAAGTTGCAGCTGTTTTGTTGACATTCTGAATGCTTCTAAGTAAATACAATTTTTTTTATTAGTATTGTTGTCCTTTTAATAGGTGCCCTTGAGAATCATACTTTTTCTTTTCTCTTTTTTTTTTTTTTTTTCTTTTGAGGGGAACTCATCTTTTGCTTTATTGAATGCCCGTATGGGATCACGGGAATATTACAGTTTTCATCTTTCATATAACCAGCTGATAAACAAAGCTTTGATCTGCATACCCTGCATTATCATGATAGGGTAAGAAAAGAAATATATAGGCATATGATGAAAATATTCTTCCATAACTGGAAACAACAGAAAATTCAATCTCAGCAAACAGATACCTGTTCGGCTTTTTGTGAAATATAATATTCTATTGAGTTGCATGAGTTTACCAGTCTTGGAGAGTTGAGAAGTATAGAGTTCAATTTTACAGAAACTAAATACTTTGGGGGAGGGGAGGGAGGGAATGTTAAATTTTGTCCTAGAAGGACCCATAGGAAGAGTGTATGTCCATCCGGTGTAGAGAAATTTACATGTGTGACTCCGTTACCATGTAATGGAAGTTATATTTGTAAATCTCTGAACACCTGGGAGCGATGAGCGTACCTAAAATGTGTAAAGTTAAAAGCATGAAATGACCATATTATTTTTTGGTGACAGGTCTGGTGATGGCCATGGGCTTTATACCATGAGACTCCTGGTGGCAAAGGGCCCACAAGAAATGATTTTTTCTTTCTAAGATTTCTATAAATGGTACCATTATTATTTGTTAAATCTATGTAAATTCATATTTGTATTCTTGAAATTCTAGTTTTAGCCCTTTAAACAAAGTTGTATATTGTCTCAAATTGAAAATGAGATAAGATGTATTTTTCCTGTTAGGTTTTATACCGCACTCTTGATGTTTGCCCATTTTTAAGTTAAATATAGTTGTATGGAAAAGTACATTTTATTAAATTTTGCATTAAAAAGTTAAATGTTTATGGTATACCAACAATGTCTAATTTGGTCAAATACAGTTCTCTTCCAAAACCAAAGCTAAGGGGTTTTTTGCATATTTAGTAAAACTTCAAGTGCTGGCAGCTGTAACTATTTTCACATATACCTGCTTACCAGTTTGGGGGACAATTCGGCAATTTTGTGGTTACAAAATTATGGTTCTCTTAAGTGCCAGTGTTTAAAAACAAACAAAAAAAAAAGCATTCTTGTAATTTTACACGCTTTTGTGATGGAGTATTGTTTTGTTATACAATTTTGACTTTCAGATTCTTATTTCAATTTGCATTTATGTATAACTTCAGGAGAAATATTGAACATCTGAAATCCTGGATGATACTAATAAACTAATAATTGCAGAGGTTTTAAATACTTAGTTAAATGGCTCACTTAATACCCTAAGGGTTTGGGGGTTTTTGTGTATGTTGGTGTTCTCAGATATGTACATCCCTGCTTTCTGTTTCAAGCAGAAGAATGATGCTGTTTGCAAGGTCTCAGTATAGAAAGCCTAGGACAGACAGACTTTTTTATCCTCCTTAAACTGGATATTACACATTCAAATGCTCGTAACTGATGACAAATAAATTTTCTGTGCTGAAGGGTTTTTTTGTTTCCCCAGGTCATCAGAGGAAAGTAGACACATTTCTTGTTCTTGGAACAAGCATACTTAATGAGATCCCCATAATCTTGTGCCTTTGTTCTTGGTGCTTGATGTTGACAGAGGTAACCTAGAGGATTCAGCTGAACTTGAAAGATGAGTAGCGGGCGCTTTTCCCGGCAGCCAGGCACGGCCTTGGCCTTGCCTTTGACTTTAGCACATTGGTAACAAACAGAGCGTGCTCAAGGCTGAAGAGGGTAGGTAATGTAATTGTCAGTGCTACTTACTGAGGAACAGAGCCCCCTGTATCCAGTGTTGGGTGGGAGATGCACCAAAGCTTCCCGAGCTCCCCAGATTGCCTGTGGTTTTCTCAGGAGCACTTGGAACACACCTGTAATTCAGCTGAGCTGGCAGTGGATATCAGGCTGAAGTCTTCACTTGTGTTTGCTATAAAACTGCTTTTAAACAATGGAAGTGTTGTTTGGTGAAGAGGAATGCCATAGGTAGATTAATTCCCCTTTTTAAAGAAGCTGCTGAAGGTTGCTGCTGGAAAGGGCCCCCCTGTTCTGCAGCTATGCTCCTCTGCAAGCTCCAGCAGTTAAATAATCCTCTTGGTCAAAACTGCCCTGGTCTCTGTGCTGATAGGTAAGACTTGGCCACTCCAAGATTACTTGATCCGAGGTCAGTTACTGCTGGCACTTCAGCTTGAATCTGCCTCCCCTTGATCTTTAAAAGTGGGTGCTTGCTGTAAAAGAGGGACAATGAGCGGTGAAATTGCAACTGTTCAGGCAGTGGTTCCCTACAAGGGAACTGACAGCATTGGCATTGCTATCAAAAAGCGTCTCCTAGGGCTTAAACCTTCACAGAAATGCTAGTTGTAGAGGTAAAGAAAAGGCTTTGCCTGTTCTAAACAACAACAACAAAATTGATTGGTCTGGAGAGAACTTGAATGTTAATAGTGGTATTTACGATACCTTGAATGCCAAATGAAGCCAGACTGATTTTTATGGTTGTTTATCTGAAGTTGGTCCTGAAAGGGGCTGCAGTTGCAGCCACCTAGATATGCTCTAATTTTAAGCTGGTTTAACTAGATGTATGGACAGCATTCATCCCTTCTTCTAGAGCTTTCAGTGATCACACCAGCTTTAGCAAAAAGCTGAGCTTATTTAACAAAATGTTTCTGTCCAGGCAAACGGGCCCCTGGAAACCTGAACTAACGGGTGTGAAGTGGCTGATTTCTGCTGCTTAATTAGGGCACCTCTGACACTCAGCCTCTTTACAGCTGCTTTTATCAGTGGAACCAGCCCATCCTGAAGGAGAAAAGGCTAGTACTAGCTGGGTCTAGGCTTGCTAGAAAGTGGGAAGCTGGATTTGAGTGACTCCTCCAGAAGAGGAGCCAGGTGGACTGCAGCCACAGCATTAGGTTCTCTAGATGGGTGACAAGCTGAGCTTGGAAAAAACCTCTCCTAATTCTTGCTAGCCTAAGGGTTAGACCTGCTAGTTAGAATAAACATTCCTATTCTGCCTTCCCAGCTATGCCTGACAGGAGATTAAAGGAATAAAGGCAATGTGCTGCGTTGGGTTATAACGTGTTATTCAATACAGAGTCTGTAACGGAGACATGGCAAAATACAAAGATAGTGTTTAATACAAGAGACGATTAATTTTCACCATTTCCAGGCTGTGCCAGTAGCAGCTGACCAGCTACAGGCTTTTAGGACTCAAATGTACCAATCATTTTATTAACAATAGTGAAATGCCAAGTATTTTCAAACATTCATCCATTATATTCTTTAGCTTACAAGTCTGCATGTGACTACAGATCACGTCTTTTTGGGGCACTTCAAGCAGAAAATGACAGTGTGTGACATTTTCCTTTGGCAGCTGCAGCAGACATTACTTTAGCACCTGGAATACGTTAAGGGACATTTTACAAATGTGCTAAGTCCAATAGAGTGCCTAAATGTGGGTGTGTATCGATAAACTTTTCCCCAGACTTTGCTACTGGATTGCATCCTACATCTGAAAACTGCTTTGAGGTGGCCTTAATTTAGTCTAGAATAGATCCACTTTAAATTAACACCAGCCTTTATTCCAAAACAATGTACTTGCAGACAAGCTGTCAGACTTTATTCCAGTGTTTGAGTAAGAAAAAGCAGGAAAAGTAAATCTCTCTGAGTTTTTTATCATTTTGCTGAAGTTGTCTTGTATTTTTATTTTGTATATGTTGTGCCCTGGCTTTTCTTTTGACAGTACTTCAAGCTGAAAAACAAAGATGGATTTTTTTTTTCCCCAGTGAATTTATTATGAAGAATGAAGGTCAGACTCCTCTTACGGCTGCTTTGTGCTGTTGAAAAATACAGCGTGGCTTCTGCTTCAAGAGCACCTAATTTTGAAATCCATCTTGCTGAAGCAATTGCTATTAGAGGTGACCCGCAAGAGAGACGAGCCTTCCCTTTTGCCACTCTGTGATGGAAAAAAAGACTCGAGCGATAAATTAGCTTAGTCTACCTGTTTGCCACATCAGAAGCTCAAGCCTTCCCTGCAGCAGGAGTGCTCGAGATCAAGCTAAGCAGCAAGAGGCAGAGCAGCACGGAACAAGGAGGACAGACAGGCAAATGTGGGGTTTTTTGACTACACCTTTTTAAATTTTGCTTCTATTGTTAAAACGTGTTTGACTTAAATGACGGTCATTTGGCACAGAGGAAGTTTATCCACGTGCTTCCAGCAGCCTTTCACCTATTAAGGCAGCAAAAGCTCAATTCATGTATTTCTGACCTCCCAAAAGTTCCTCAGTAAAAACAGGAAAGACCAAGCACTGCAGCTTGAATGCCTGGAAAGGACCCATCTCCCTGCACATCTTACAGCAGCAAGAGGTCACCATTTAAATGCTTTTTCCAAGAAGCCATTCAAAAAATCAGGCTTTCGGAGGGGAAACCGAGGACGTGTGCTGCTGTGTTTGGTGGGGGCATTTGTTACCAAGAATAAAAACAGTTTCGAACAAATGTCTGGGAAGACATCCCTGACCCCTCCTGCTCCTTCCTAAACTGAAATGTAAGAAAACAATTAAAATAATACCTTTGTGGGAAAAAGTCTCCCTTGCCAAAATGCTGGGCTTGACCACACTCTTCCTCATCCCAGCCCGGGGGACAAATGCGCATCCTCTAAACTAACAGTGGCCAGCGGCACTACAGATGGTGTGGGCACTGATGGCAGCTGGGGGTCAGTCCCAGCAGCCCTCTCCTTGCTGCCAGTTCACTCCTGGTGTTGGGGAGACACTGAGCATGAAAACTGCTGGGGAGAACGTCAGGTCATGGATCATGCCAGGGCTGGATGCCTCACGCCTGGCTTTGAAACGCAGATGCAGAGGGAGCGGGGGCGATGGGCTGCAAGTAGGGACAGCAGGAACCGGTCCTCTGAAGACTCAGCCATGCGGTTAAAAGTAAAATCAGGGTTCTCTTTAAAAAAACCCTCAAATTTGTGTGGTGGTGATTCCTAGAGGAGAGAACTTTCTTGCAAGACGTGCGCTGGTGAATGATTGAATAACAGTGACTCATGTTTTATTATCAGACTTGACTGTAGCGGCGCTTACGCTCGCTTCAGATTTGTTGACACACATTTCTCCTGACGCCTGCCAATAAGGAAGATGCTGTGAACGAGCACTGCAATGTAAAACTGGTACTGCGAAACACAGGTGAGGGCTGATCACAGCCTGAGCCTCTCAGCACCGGAGCAGCTTTTGCGGACAGAGGGGTTGGTTTTGCTATACCAGCCACTGATGGAAAGTGCTGGTGGGTTTCTGCTCAGGGGCGCTGAGAGGCACGGCACCCACGTGGGTTGTCGGGGCTTTTGGCAGGACTAACCCCTTGGATCCTGCCTGAGACTGATGGCTGGTCCCAGAGTCACACCCCGGAATCTGTCAGTGGCTCCCAGTGGGAGGCTGCCAGTGAACGAGACCCCTCCTTGCACCAGCCCTGCCGTATCTGAGACTCCTTCCAACACTGTTTCCTTTGAGGTGGAAGAAGGAAGTGATCTATTTTTGGGGAGCATTCGCACCAGATGTTCAGTGATGGCAACACTGTCTCTATCACTGCGTGCTCTGCTTCCGCACAGGAGCACCCGTGCGCTGCCTGCCTGCCCCTGCCGCTGGTGACCCTGCCCCTTCCTCCTGCCCTGCCTGACATCCACCGCTGGCAGCCCTGCTCCAGGAGGAAGGAGCGCGCTCACCTCCCCCGGCTGCTGGCGGCTGGATCTGCGCCCCCCAGGTAGGACAGGAGGGTTGTCCCGCTGCCCCGCCACCCGCAGGTAATCGATGCCATTCCCGTGGTGCCAGGGGTGCCCAGGGACACCCCTAATCCCGGGAGCAGCGCTTGCCTTCCACAGACCCACAGCACAGAGGGATAAACCATAATGTTGCTGCCGTCACAGGGTGCAACATTCTCAGGATGTGCTGCTGCCTGGGATCGATATCCCTGGTCTGCTGGCCTCGACACTCGTCTTTGAGTCCCCTGTTCCCATTGACGTGGGTTTTTCTTTTCATCTGAATCCTTCACTATGACTTTGGAGCACAATGGGGCTGTGATTTTTTTCAAAGCCGCCAGCCTGCAGGAAACAGAAGGTCTCTGAATAAAAGGGAGGCTCTTGTTACAACTTCCCTCTTATTTACTGTTCCCAGTAGCAGAGAAGTAAAAAGACAATGAATGAAATGGAGGATTAATCACGTGTAGCACTGAAATATAAACAAGGAGACTGTGCGTCCCAGAGCGCTGCTCCGAGCAGTGGCTCGTGCCCATAGTGTGCAGAAATCTCTCATCACTGAGACCTCCTGGATTTCATGAAAAAAGCCAAAAGGCAGAGGAGGCTCCACAGGTGGTTTTTCAAAGGTAAACTTGCAAACTGAGTATTTTACATGGACTTTTCTCTGTTCAGTGCTCTCAAAACTTGAGTTCAAGTTGATATCCCCTGTGCTTAATCACTGCTCCGTGACTTTTGCAAAGGAAACTCCCTATTTTCTTATTTTTCTGCATTAATTTTAAAACAATAAAAGTTCAGGACAACTCCTTTGTCCCACAGAAGACTTAAAAATGCTTCAGAGAGAACCTTCTGTGCTGCACAGTGTGAAGCTGTGCTCCTAAAAGGGAGATGTGGTCATTAGCCTTGCTCCCTTTTTCGCTTGCTTTTGGGTTGGTATCCAAACACCAAAGGATTGCTAATCATGTTCCTTATTTTTTTTTTAATCAGAGATTTACCTGTATTTGATTTCCAGTTATTGATTTTGAGCATTCATACCAGCCTTTGCAAAGGTGTTGAGCGCCTCAAGTTAATTGGTAATAAATTAACCTTGGAGGTTTTTGTGTGAGGCAGGTTACGTGCATGCAGCTTTGTGAAGGTTTTTAGTGAAGCAAAACGTAGGAAAGAAAGGTGGAAACAGGGATGCGTAACACAATTCAAATTGCCTGAAATGCCTGTAATAAATAGTTGTTTTGTGTATCTGAATATCTGCATCTCTCAGGTAAGTACTGTTGATTTTTTGGGCATTGGGATGATGCATTTAATGTGAGGCTTGAGGCAAAGTGGAGCACATAAGTGTAAAACTGGTAGGGAAGCTGCTCCCCATCCTTATTCAAAAGCTCCACCAAACCTCTTAACTGTTCATTTCACAGTTCTCTTTAGAAAACATACATGAAAAACCTAGTGAAAGTTTATTTGAGCCACCTGCAATAATAAAATGGAAGTGACCCAAGTCTGAAAATACCACCATACGTCTCTAAGTGAGTATAAAAAGCCAGAGCATGGGATATATTTAAGCTAAAACCCAAACCCACTCCATGTGTGTTAACACAAGACTTGGAGAATTATGTGAACACAAGTCTAGGTGACCAAAGAGGTGGTGCTGCTTAACTAATCCCTGCTGTAACCTTCTGCCCAGCCTTTGCCTGGGCCTGGGAGCCTGGGGGAGGCACTGGGCAGGCAGGAGCCCTGCCAAAGGCTCCTCCTGGCCTTGTCTCCCTGCCCTCCGGGGGCTTTCCAGGTTGCACTTTGTTTCACTTTCTCTTTCTGCTGTGCAAGGCTGCGCTGGAAGGGTTGCAACATCCTCTATCAATTATTTACACTGCTTGCATGGAAATCATAACAAAATACATATTCTTTCTAATATTAGGATTAATTTTTTTTAAATACAACTAAAGCCATGCTGGTGCTGCATTAAACTAGTTGGTGATACTGTTTTAAATGCCCTTTCTAAATACTTTTTAAGAGGGGAATTGCATTAACCTCTCAGCTGCAGCTTCCCTGTTTACACGCAGCAAAGGCAGCCTGAACCTGCCTGGTCAGGAGCAGAAGGGTGAGTCCCACCACCCTGATCCCCTGGCACCTGCAGCCTCCAGGTGACTTGATTTGCCAGTGGTTCCCTGGTGGGGAAGAGGAGGTGGGGAAGAGCTGCCTGGGGTCTTTGGTCATGGTGTGAGTGCTTCCCAGACAGGAGCTGCTTTGCTTGCCTTTGGTTTTATCTATTTTAGAGTAATTAATAATAGAGAGCTGAGCAACCCAAATTTATGCAGTCTTTGAAAATCCAGATTAAGAATTCTGGGAAGAGCCTGTGCTTTTTGTCCTTCTACCCACTACAGCAGAAGTTGGAGGATCTCAGGTCAGGATGGGGGTTTGCCACTGTGCCTTGCTGGGTCCCCTCTCTGGTTGCAACCTCCAGGGTTGGCAACTCTACCACTTCCCTGGGAAGCCTGTCCCAATGCTTGACAAAATGCTAATAAATGTGCTGATTTTTTTTTTTTGTCTTTTCCAATAACTTTCTAGTTTCAGTAGAAACTCGATGAAGCTTCATGATAAGAAGATTCCCAACGTTTATAGGGCTTTGCTTGCTTTTGGACTTGGTTTTGACTACTCCAACAAGTCATCTGGAATTTTATAAAATTGGCATTACGCAATAGATTGAAAGAAATGGATTATATATTTTTATGAGGTCTGAGGGTCTGTCCCTGCCAGGGTTCTTGCAGGCTGTAGTCTCTCTGCCAAGGCTTCTGGGTGCAGGACCTGTGGCCAGGAGCCTTAAATCTCAACCCTCAAAATTAAGGGGAATTTCTGAACGGGAAGGTGTGTGCTCCATGTCTCACCCAGCCAGGGTGAGGAGGAACACAGGAAGAGGGGTGCAGGGTGTTGTCCCCTGACCCAGACCCCTGGGCCTCTCTCCTTCTGTGTCCCCTGGGGTGCTGCAAGTAATAAGAGCTGCACGAGGTGGTGACAAGTCCCCAGCATTCCGGGTATTTGATCCGAGGAAATCACCAGTGAGCCAGGAAATGTCAAGATTACGTCACATGCATAATCTTTTAAAGCCCTGAAAAGGAGCTTGTTACAATCTGTGTCTCTGCAGTGTGATCCCAGCTCCTTTTGGTTTTGCTTTGCTCTTCCACTTTACGGGATCAGGCAGGCAAATCCTCCCCCCAAGATATCATTTTACTCCCTCTGACTTACAGCACTTTTGTTTGCCATGGGCTTGCCATTCACTGGGGCTGGAGGAGCAAGTCCCCACTTTGCTGGGCCCCAAGAGGGAAGATGTTGGGATGCCCACGGGCCACATAAAGCAGCCCAAGGCTCCAGCATCCAAAGCTCTTGGCTGAGCACAGGCCCAGGGCCCGTGGGGATGCAGCTGCAGCCCAGCTTGTCTGCACGGGGAAAGAACGTGGGAGTGGAGCTGCCTCCCCTTCCCCTTGTGTTTGCTCATGTTCCGGGTGGGCGCCCTGGGCAGCCCAACAGCGCTGCAGGGAGGTGCCAAAACTTCATAGAGCAAAACTGCACCTCGTTATTCCACTGATTCTGCAAAACTATTAAGGAGCATCCAGCAGAGTATGTGACCCACACATACTTAATTTCTTTTACAGTTTCTGTTTTGATATATGCTGGATGTGTTTTTATAAAACAAAGATTTATTGGAACCTGGAATTTTATTACTTTAAGGTTTACTTGAGTCCAGATTGTGAGTTTCTCCTTTTGGAAGAGGAGGAGAAGGTTTAAAAGAGCCCATCTGCCTGTGGCACTTATGAAACCCTAGGCCGAGGATAACACCTTTTCCCTTAACTTCTACTATAATGTCAAACAAAAATTTACCATCAAATATTATGCCTTCCATATGCAGTGCCCTGCTGTAGATACAGATCACAGCAATTGTGTTGGGCTTCCTTCTTTCAAGTTTTTATCTGTGCTATAAGGAAGTCAGGCCTCAGTGTAGGGTCCAAGGAGGAGCAGCAAGAGAGAAAAAACCCAAACCATGTATAATTAATGACAATGTGCCTTCACTTGTGCTCTTGATTTTTTTTGTAGAAGCACAGCAATGCCCTTGCTGCCTGCAAGGCTGAGGAAAGCAGCGTATTTTTAAAACACAGTGCCAGTGTTCAGACAGCTCCAAGTGCTCTGGTAGGAAACAACCAGCATCCAAGGAAGCAGAGCCCGAGCCCAGCTCTCCGGTTACCACGACATAAGTAAACAAACAAGTTTATCACAAGTAATGAGGGCATTGTGCCAGTTTCAGTTAAAATAATGAAATAAATAAAAAAGAAATCAACCCCAAACCAACAAATCATTACAGCATGAGGAAAGTCCTGAATGAAATTGATTGTTCGTGCCAACACCAGAAATATATCTTGTCATAAACTCGGGCCTCCACATCTGCTTCAGCACCAGCGGATTCTTTATAAACAGCCTCTTTAATTTTATCTAACAGCCTGTTAGCAGATATGCAGTCCAAAAATACATCTCCTTTTCTTCCTCTCACTATCCTGAGCTTGGCAGGGCACCAAACATGAGGTTCAGCTCCTAGTTCAAAAAAGCCCTTCTTTAAGCATTGACTGAGCTTGATTTAATAAAAACTCTGTCCAGCTTCCTCCGGGCAGCCCTAATGGGATGCAGAGCCCAGCGCTTCTCAGGGGCTGCTCCAGACCTGCTGTGTGTTGGCCAGTGAGATTTTTTTGTGGTGAAACAATATTGCTCTGCGGTGGAGTTGGGGAACTGGCTGGTGTTCTCCACAATGTCTCCCCTGAGGGGTGCAGAGCTTCACTTGTAGCTATGCCACCCTCTGAAAATGGGAGGGAGCAGGCGGCACCGTAAAAGCAAAGCAGAGCCACGGCACGGGATGTCCTGGTGCCCCTGGTTGCCCCAGGGATACTCCAGTGCCACTGGTACCCAGCCCCCCCCTCCCACTGGCCCTGCCTTCCCCAGGGAAGGAGAGAAAAGCATCAAAGCCCCTAAAATGACTTCCAACCCCCAAGTTCCCCTGGGGGGGAGAGCTACCCATCGTGTCCCCAGTGTGGCACTGCCAAGTGCTTGTAGGTGCTCCTGAAGGAAAGACTGGGCATTCACTGAAATAGAGGGGGTGTTGCACTGGGGCTGGTTCCCAGAGGATAGCCCCGAGACCAGTGGCAGGACAACCACCTTCACACTTCCTGACGCCGGTGTTCCCAAGCACAACACTGATTTTCTGGCTGCTGATTGCCTGGGAAAGCTGGAAGGGACACTGGCTGACTTTTAATGCTAGGACAAGAGTGGCTAACGTCACCTTAGAAGGTGAAACACATCCCTGCTGTGAGGACTGCACCAAATTACAGGCCCAAATCTCCCAAGAAATTCGTGTGAGAAACACCGCACAACATCACATTCACTGCAACACAGGAACTCATTAGCTGGATAGTTGAAAATGTTAATAATTATCCCATTTGACAAACCAAGGTATGGATTTCAAGCCTCAAAGTTTGCTGTGCTAAAGAAATATTAATGGCCTGGCATGTCATGATGTCCAGGGGAAAAGGATGTTTAATAATTTCTCCTCATGGCTCAGTTGTTTATTTAAATGACTTGGAAACTAAACCAGCAGCAAACATAACCACTGCTGTTGCGAGGTGTGGTTAACAATAAGTAGATTTTATTTAGCATTACAGCAAAGGATGAAATGGAGTGAAATAAAGGAAAGGGAAGTTTCTTGAGTGATCAGCGAGCCAGATCCCAATGCCAAGATGTGGAGGAGGATCAACAGAAATCCTGCAGAGCCCATCCTGTCACTGGGTCATGCTGACAGAGGCAAATGAACAGCGTGGCTATCAATGAAAGGGAACTACTGCATTTGGCAAAGGATGCTGCAGGTCTGTACTGATGGAGGGACTCTGTTGGCTGGTGTGGGGGATGCTGGTGGCACCCTGGGGTTTTTCATCACGTCCTGGGAGGGATTTTCTGACTAGTCCTTGTGGTCATGCCAGGGAGGCTTGAGAGCCTTGTGCTGCTCAGCTGTCAGTCCTCAGCAGCACTTGGCCCTCACAATAGGGAGGGATCCAGGACTTGCTGGGGGGCTTGTGGTCCCTCCAGTCAGGTGCCAAATGTCACTTTACAAAGAGCACAAGCATTCATTCAATGGTACCTTACTGATCTGAACATGGCTGATGCCTTTCAGCTGAATTTCAGCTGAATATTTAAGAGAAACAAATCGAATGTGGACGATCGAACAGGAGAAGCGGGTTTAGCTGCCCGGCTGTGAGCTGCAGTGCCCTAATGTGCTACAACAGGGTGTAATTCAATCCTAAATTATTGAAAGCCTTGATGTTTTATAAACCATATATCAGAAGGTATTTTATTTATACAGGCATCTACTCATTAGCAGTATCAAAATGCTGACAATACTGTGCACGCTCTGCAGGAGTTCCTGTCAGAAATACGTTTCACATCTCCCTAGCACAGGCTCAGAGAACCCCAGCTGAGGGGTACACATAGGTCTTCTTGGCACCTCTTTTTTTGTCCAGTCCTATGACTGGTGGGGTCCAATGGAAAAGCCACTTCTGAGTGAAGAGGCCTGGAGGAATATGGTGGGCAGGGGAGCAGGATGTGGGCAAGCACAGGCACCTCTACTCAGATGGTGGCTCTGCCATCTTCGGAGACTTCCCAAAGCTGGCTCGATGGAGCTCTGGAAAACCCCATCCCTCTCCAAAGTCCTTTCAGCCTTGCTTACTCCCCCTGGATCTTGCAGGCAGTGACAGTCTGGCTCCAAGCATTCTGTGCAGGCTGCCCCTAAAAGCTCCAAAAACCTTTCTCCCAGTGAAGGCTGGCGGAGCTGATGCTGCAGTAGGAAGGAGGGTAAGTAGGAGGCTTGAAAAGGTCACACCAAGGCTGCAATTTCCAAATGAGTGTGAAGGAACTGGATGCCTTAACACCCTTCCAACTTAAACACTCAGTCTTGGCTGTTAATGGAGTGTCTTGTAAAACTGCATTTTCTTTCCTCCTATTCAAGGAAAATTAGTATCTTCTGTTAATATCCAGAGAAAACTTTTTGGCTGTGAAGGCTGTTCTTCCCCGCAGGAAGGTTGCTGGCAGAAAATGACAGCTTGTGGACAACCCGAGTCAGAGTGGCTGCAACAGAAAAGAAGTGGAGGAAGGGAAATGCAGCCTCAAATGAAACTGAGACAGAAAATCGAGAAATAACCAGTCTGAGGCATCCATAGGTTTCCTGAACTCACTTCTCTCCTTTTCCAGCATTTTGCTGATCACTATAGCAGTATTCAAGCCATTATTACATTAAGGAGCTTTTTGGCTTTTCTGCCTGCAAAAATAGTCATCACTTGTAAATTGAAGGCATCACTCTCTTATCTGGTCTGCAGCCAGAAGGGCTGGAAGCAATAGAAGAAGTGTGAACTTTCTCCTTCATCTCAGAGAACGTTAACTTCAAAGCCTAGCCATAAACTTTCAGATGTAATGACTATTTGTCCAAAAGAGAAACACATCAGCTTGATCAATGAGTGAAAGGTATAAAACACAGAGGTTACATTTGCTAAACACTTGGGGAAAACGTGTGGTTATGCCTGGGTGTGTGGAGGGGGGAGTTATTACTGAGTTATTTGGGCAGGCAGGCCCAGGGGTCAGCGTCAGGGTTGTCGTGGGTGGCTGTAGGTCCAGCATCGAGTGGTTTCTGTCCCCAAGGAGGCTGGGCTGCTCTGGGACAGAATATGCTCCAGCACGCCCTTGGGTGCAGACCTTCATCACCGAGTGGGGACCTTGTGGCTGTGCTGGCAGGCACACTGCTCTGCTTTTCCAATAAACTGTGGGAGCAAACATCTCTCCTTTCAGCTGCTCAAACAAAGCATTCAGGACCACCAGCACTTCCTCCTGTGTCCTTGCCCCAGCTGTGTGAACGCTGACTGGAGAAACACCCCTCTGTGGGTGCACTGCCTTGTCCCCTGAGCACTGCTGAGCTCCAGGGCAAGGGTCCAGCAGTGCTAACACAGCCAGGCAGGTGCACTCAGAGATTTCAGTCACCTTTGGTACGATTGCCTACATCCTTCCTCCTTTTTTTTTTTAACATGCTTTCTATTTTTCTGATGAAAGTTGGATGGAAATAGAGAGTAAGGATGTCTTTTGGGCTTGCATATGAGAAATTTAGAGGGAAGAAAATTTATATTACATGACTTTTTTCCCGAAGATAACCATTGCCCTTCCTGATAACATCCCTTCACCCATTAGGGCTTACAGGAGGAGCCTAGACCCCATCCTCTCCCTGGGCAGTGGTGCACGATTCTTGTGCATGACACATGGTGCTCAGGGAGGGCACTTTGTAATGTTTATCAACTCTTTGGTGAAAGTGTTTTTAGAAGGAGTAACTGGGAGGACTTGCTGCTGGGCACTGACTTCTGTTTGCTGGGGCTCCAGGGCTGGGGAATGAGGTCCAGACTGTGCAATTCCTGTCTGAGGATGGAGAGGAAGAAGTGCCAGAGCATGAAGAGGGATTTTGAAAGGTCTGTAATATCTTCTGCCAACATCTTTTTTGAATCAGCCCTGCATGAACAAGTGAGAGCCCGGAAGAGCCGTGTCATCCTTGAGGACAGCTGGGCTTGCTGGGGGACAGCTCCATTTGGGATGGGAGGCGGAGGGTTGCTGCCACTCCTGGGGGGAAAGAGATGTTGGTGGGGTTTCTGGCAGCTCCACAGGCTTCGACAGCACCTTGCTTTCTCCCTGTGCTGTGCTTTCCTGTCCCCTAACTCCTCTGTGAGGTGTCAAAATGCCTCTACAGGGAACCAGAGAGCAAACCTGAGCCCTTCTTGCTCACCACGCATTTTTGTGTCCCCAAGTCCCTGTTGGAGTGAATGGAGCTGGTGGGGTGCACCCACGTTCCTCCCCATGCAGGTGCTGTGGGGAGGAGATGGTGGCTCAGCTCTTGAAGTCTATACCTGTCCCTAGATGTGCTCTGGTCTCCAGGAGGTGAGTTACCAAGTGGCCTCCTCCAGGCTGTCCCCTCTACCTCCTGCATTCCAAACTGAACTCCTCCCAGCATCCTGGAGAACAAGCCGCGGGGGTGGCCGTTAAATACCAGAGCTGGGGGTGTTGGTGGGGGTTGAGATGACATTCTTGAAATGTAAAGAACAACTGCATGCTGAATTCATCTGGTCACCCTCCTCCTCGTGGCATATCACCTGCCCCACCTTGGTCCTAGTGGAGACTCCAGGAGCAAGGGCAGGTAATAGCAAGTAGAGGTGGGGCAAGAGAAGCAATAGGAGGGCAGCTAAGTAATTTATTTTAAGGAGCAGCTGGCTTTACCTGGGTAAAACCAGTGCAATGCCAGCAGGCTCCACATTCAGCAGATCCCCAAGGGTGTTGGTGGAGCAGTGCTCAGCTTCCCCTGCAACACCTCTGTTCGAGGGAGGCAGCCGGATGCTGGGCTCCTTTTCCACTGTGGAGCTGTACCCGTGCTTTGTAGGTGTGCTGTGTATTTAATCTGGTCTTTGCAAAGGGATCCACTATAGCAATCCCTTTTACGTGCCTGGAGTCCCGTTTTCTACCTCCACTGGATCATGTCCTGGGCTTCAAAGCACATGGGGAGCGGTGACCTGTTTTATTACATGGTCATAAAGCAATGGTCTTTCTCTGTTCCTGTATGAATAATAAATAGTAGTTATATTGTTATATTTTTACATGGAGGCCTGCCAGAGGCTCTTTTTGAGTATGAGACTCGAGACTTAGTCTGAAAAAGAGGAAGAAGAAAACAAGACTCCTGACAGCTTTCTACCTGGCTGTGCAGCTGTGCTGAGAGAGGTGCCCTGCAGATCAAAGGGAACCCGCTGCCGTTCTCCCCAGGTGCTGCGGTGCTTCCCCTATTAGAGCAGATATTGGTTATCAGACAGCACTGCTATGAACGGCACAAATGTGCACTTTGCTCTCCAGAGGTTATGGCAGCCAGAAGGATGCCAGATTAGATTTAGGAAAGCACATATGGATGTATTGCCTTCTTCAGCCTTGCACCATCCCTTAAAATCCTCCGTTGCTCTGCAGGAAGACAGAAAGCACGGCTGTGGACAATCACAGCTGTAGAAGCATAATTGCAATTGCTGTCTGGGAGCTGCTTAGTGCTTCTGATAATCCTTGAGACCTGCAGCGAGTCACTACAGGATGAAGGGAGAGCATTTTGGAGCAGGGATACAGCATAGGAACAACTCTGCAGAAGGACTGAAAAAAAACCACCTCTAGTTTACGTTTCACTGAGGGAAAAGATGCTCTGAGGCAGCACCAGCACAAGTTCAGACTGAAGCCCAGACTTCCCGCTCTGTTTGTAAAGTGTCTCTGACACCAAGTCCTATACCATGTCTTCCCCTAAAGGCTGAGCTGCCACCATAGCTCATTTCTCAACCCAGTCACTGGCCAGAACTACAGCACCAGCCCACCGACAGCAAATCCCACCAGTTCATATGTTCACAGGGCTGTTTAGCTTCTGGGGAAGTAAACGGGAAGGTGACAGGAGTGAAGTCTCATTTCAGTGTTGGGATCAACTGCGCTTCAGCAAAACCTCCCTCTAAGCCCCCTACACTGCATAACAGATGGCACATCTGTTTCTATTTCCAGGGCGATCTCACTAATCACTTTTTAAGAATCCAGCATCCAGGGTTAATCAACATGAGCTGAATTACAGTAAAGGTTCCTATAGCAGTGGAAAAATCCTGTGCAACTCCCTTTCCTCAAGTTATCCTCTTGGATAGTGGGGTTTATCCTCTGCCTGAATTCTGCCCAAATCCTCATGATCCCTGCAAAGCCAAGGCCTCTTTCCAAAGAGCTTCTGCCTCTCTGGGCCTTTGTCTATTTGACAAGGCAGATCTTCCAATAGTTGATTTTCTGTTTGGCAGTCAAACTAAAGGCTAAAAAAGCATGATACGGGTCCACCCCAAAACCCTCACAGGAATGGAAAGGGAGATTCCCAAGGAGACTTTGTCCTCAGCCACAAGGCCTATGAAGAGAAGCTATCACCCACTACAATCCACTGCCTACGACACAGCCTCAGAGCACACAGGATGCAAATTCAAAACCCTCGTGTTTCTCATATGGAAAAAAAATGTTTAAAGTTTTCCTGGAAGCAGTATCACAGCCAGTGTGCCAGGCAGCACCAGAGGCGCACTGAGATGGAGCACAGCGAGGCAGGAGACTGGCTATGCCTGGCCGTGCCTACACTGCTCAGTGCAAAGGCCAGGGCAGAGTGGCACTGCTGGGCTCACAGGCACTGTGCCTAGAGCTTGCTTCCCAAGTGGAACATTTACCCTGGAAACAGCTACTTGGAGTGATCCAAAACAGACCCTCAGAGTTAGCAGAGAGCCCAGCAGACAACAAGCACAAATCCAGGGCTGGAGTCTGTCTCTTCTTTGCTGGTGATGTAGCTATGCCTGTCAGATGTGCCTACAATGCCAGAAACAGCTCCCCAGCTGACTCTGGGTCCCCATCCTTGATTGTTCCTGTGGCGTCAGTCAGCACACACCTATGCTGTCCTCTGGACTGGGACAAGCAGCTCCCTCTGGCCACCAAGCAGCCCTGCTCTGGGCATGGATACTCCTAGGACAACTTTCAAGAGCCACATGAACAAGCTCTCTCTCCCTTTCCTCGTGATGTTCCTCCAGCATGGTCCCACCAGCCTTTCCATCCTCCAGCTCTCCTGAACGCTCTCATGCCTCAGTCCAGGGCATGCTACACACCCTATGGAATCTCAGCACTGGCGAGTTATAGCATCATCTTCATTATCCCGGGCATTTTATGCTGGGATAAAAAACCACCAAACTTACAAAAATACTGGTTTGCTCTTAGGTCCACAGGCACAACATACAGGGCCAAGCTAAGCTGCAGTCAGGTGCCATGCTATGCTGTCAAAGTCAACCTCCTTTTGTTGGCTGGCCCTGAGCAGCCAACGCTGCTCTGACACAACTGCTCTCATCCACTACCAGATCCCAGGCCCGCTCTTTGGGGCAGGCAATTTAGTCCTGCAGATATTCCTGCTCTGTCTGGTCCAATAAACTGTGTAAATAATCATACCCTGAGCAAGAGGATTAGGAGAGCCCCATTGCAGGCTGTCCCACAGCCTGTGGTTTGGCCACACTCTGAAGATACAGCATGTCGGGTAAATCCTCACTCCAGCTGAGGTTTCCTTTTGAGATCAGCTTCTAAAAAAAAGTTTAAAAAACCCCCAAACCAACAAAGCAAGCCATTTTGACGTTTCTAATTTTCAGGGCTAATTCAGATGAATGATTGCACACCAATTGGCAGATAGCTTTGATCAGCCAGAAACTGCACATTTCACTGAGTAAGCTGTTCTTCAGAAATCACTGGCTCTACTTGTAGCCCCTTCCCACTGCCACAGGAGAGGGAAGGGATATGGTAGATCCTGCTTCATGTATGATCATCTCTGCTCTGGCTCTAATGTAGTCATCATATAGTCTCACCCTCTGCCTGCTCTTCTGCTTGGAGACATTAAGGATCTTCAGCAGTTATCGTCTCTCACTCTGGGCAGCTTCTTCCTCAGCTGCACCTCTCCCACTGCTGTCAGAATGGCCATGACAAGACTTGCTTACTTAATTTCTGTATTGAGGATTTTTAGCTACTATCATTGGTGTTTCTATGTCCTCCTTTCAGGACACAAATCTTTCTGATCCCATCAGGTTATGCCATCTGCTGTCTGTTACACTTTAAACACCTTCTTAGGGACAGGTACGCTCACAGTGATGCTAATGTTTGTTATCGGGACACGGCAGGGGGGCTCCACAGGTGGTGTAGCTGAGAACGGCCACAAGTCACAGCATCCCATAATGGCCTGAGTTGGAAAGGACCTTAAAGATCATCTAGTTCCAACCCCCCATCATGGGCATGGATGCCACCCACTAGACCAGGCTGCTCACAGACCTGGGGTGTCCTCTGAGGACAAACCATTTGGCCCTGATTTTTTGCCACCTCCATCATCACAACCACCAGCATCTCCCAGAGCCTGCTGGAGCCATTAGAGGCTGGTAAAAGGGCAGCTGTGGCACCTGTAGGGTGAGCACAGCCAGTGGGGGTGACAGCCACATGTTCCTAGGGGTGCCTCTTTTAAAGCTGATTTATTTTAGCAGGACTTTTGTGGTGCGCAGCTGGCAGCGGCGGCCAGCAGACATGGCAGTGTCCAGGCTCTGCTTAGAGACTGATAAGGAACCTCTGGGGCTGGCAACGGGCTCGTGGAACCCATTGGGGACCACCTGGTTAACCCTGCTTTGGCTGACCTTGCTCAAGTAAAGGAACTTGGCCTAGGTGATCTCCAGAGGTGCCTTCCAACCTCAATCTTTCAGCGAGTCTTATGTAAACCTCTGGCATAAAGCACAGATTGGATATTCAGGTGTATATATTCAAGTATTCCATAAATTCTCAACTCAGTACAGGAAATGTCAAGTCCAACAGCACATTGAACCTTTACCAGGATGTAAGGCCAGAGTTTCAGGAGAGTTATAACAACCTAACAAACCAGGGAAGTATGAAACATGCCATGCAAGTCAGATGTTTCTATGCAACAACCATATGATCGAAAGTTTCTCAAACAAAACCATTTGCTGTCAGGACAGAGTGGAGCCAAGTCAGTGCGATTCAAGTTTTTAGAGTCAATTTTGTAAAATGTCAGAAGGAGTTACTTAGTGCCACCCAGTGTTGGCAGCTAGAAAAAGGAAGGTTAAATATGGTTACAACTGGGTGTAGCCCAGTGAAACAGGAAAAAAACCCCAGCTCTTGCTTTCTCTATCAGGGGTGAGTAATGTCACAGTAGCTGGGCAGCACCAGTATTCAGGGGATAGGTGTCCCAGAGCTGAAATGAAGTTCAGCCATCTTGTTAAAAAAACCAAACAACAACCTTCCACTTTTCATATTCACTTTTCAAAGCAGGTAATCAGTTTGAGATGCAGATGGCCTCTTTTGTCACAAGACTCACTCCCCTAGTCTGACATCTGTCTAGTGAGAAAGTTGCACTGACTTTTCTGGTTAGATGTTCAGGAATTTAGATGAGCCACAACTATATAAAATGTGTCTCTTTCCTAGAATAAATAGAGTACAGTTAAACATGACTCTTTCCCCCTTCCCGCCTTTGTCTCAGGTGCTGCATATGACTTGCCTTTTCCTTGAAGCCTTTAAAATTATACAGGATCTCATGTATATCAGTCATGGAAATAATCTCCCAGTTACGATCTTTGGATGGCTGAACAATTGCATGTATGCTTTTGTCCTTCAAAGGACTATATAAAATCACAGAATGATTTGGTTTGGGAGGGCCCTTAAAGATCATCCAATTCCAACTCCCCTGCCATGAGCAAGGACACCTTCCACCACATCAGGTTGCTCAGAGCCCTATCCAGCCTGGCCTGGAACACTTCCATATAAAGTTGGTTGAGTGTCATTGTCCCATTTAACAGACATGGAAAGTGAGATGCCGAGCAGGCAATCCCATCCTCATCAGAGCCCCATCCCAGGAGAGCTGGGGCCTGGCCAAGACGGGATGGAGGCGATCTGGAGCCAAGAACTCAAGTGGGAAAGAGAGGAAGGGGAAAGCAAGGCCCAAGATACCTCAAACCCACCAGATGTTGGCAGGGTGAGGGCATCCCAGGGTTGTGGCTTCACTTGTAGTGGCCATGGCAGAGAAACCCTCCCTCTACCATTTTGGGCTCCTTCACTCTGCCCTGAAGCATTCTCACTTCCCAGAGGGGAAAAAAAAGACAACAGTGGTTTGAGTGGTTCTCTGGTTCTTTATTTCATCCCTATAAGATGAGGGCTAAGGAGAGACTGACACAGGAGTTTATCTCAGATTGATACAACAAAAAAGCAACAGTGAAGTGAAGGGTGGCTGCCCTCTGAAACGACCTCACTTCCATGAGCTGCCACACTGGTGATCTGTGCTTCTGGGTGTCAGGACAGGCATTTTTACTTTTTCCTCCTACCCATGGAGCCATCTATCTCCCAGTCACATGGCCTATCCCTTGGATTTGTGCTTGCTGACAAGTCTCCTTTCTCACTTACCTTTCACTGACTGCTGGGAAACAGGCCAGGTAGTGTGGCCACAGGTCCTGAGCCAAAAACTCCTCTTCTGGGGCCGACACACTTGGGGTGGTTTTGTCTTTTCTCACCAGTCCCGTGAGGCTCCTGGAGGACCTGGGAGCTGGGCTAGCTCTGCTGGCTTTTGTTGGAAGACCTCCATGATCACTAATTGCATCTGCATGTCTCACTAAGGTCCTACATGTCCTAGGTGCTCTCCACAGCTATTAGAATCTCAGTCTTCCTCCCACAGAGCTCACAGTTTAAAACCCAAGGTGGGAAATCACTAATTCCTGCGATGGCTGCTCAGCCTTTGCCTCAGGAATTCATGAAAAAGAGAATTTTCTCTAAGAGGGCCACAGGACACAGTGTGCACAGAAAAATTTGGTAGAGGAAGGAAACCAGACAAATACAGTGTCCGTGGAAAAAAAAAAGTATCTGTGTGTATCCCCTCAGTTAGGAAGGTTTACAAAGTAGCTTCACAATGAGAGGCAGTGCCGGCTCCGGAGGTTTTACAGTCCCAGCAATCAGAATGAAAGGGCAGGAAGGGGAAAGGCAGAGGCAGGAGACCTGTGAGTCCCTGCCTTACACTGAGCAACTCTGCTCAGTTTGCAGGTCCAAGGCATTTTTAGGCCTATAAATAAACTGGGAACGTTAATGATGCCATTAATCTCCGCTGGCCGCCGTCCCAGCTATTTTCAGTGGCGGGGTTACCTTGCTTCTCCCAGCAGAAGTAGGTCTCGAGGGGAGGGTCAGGCGAGCAGCGGGGACGGATGCCGTGTGCCCGGGGCCGGGCCACCGCCCTCGGCGGGAGGACACTGCCACCGTCCTTGGCAGCCCACCAGGAGGAGGTGTCCCAAGTGCCAGCCCTCCTGGCTCCCAGCCTGGGGGGAAACACACGAAAACAGACGTCAGATAATAAACGACGGGAAAAAGCAGAGTGCTGCCGGCTGCAGAGGGGGGCGGGTGACTGCTCCTGCCTGCAGCCCCTACGGCAGAGATGCCTTCTTCATCTCCTACAAGGAGATACCCCCGATGGAGACCCTCTGCTCCTCTGGAGCTGCTGGGACCCTGCTCCCCCACCTCTGCCTTTCCAAGGACTGAAAGTGGCAGAGCCTGGAGCTACAAAATAGAGGGAGAGCCTGGGAGGGGCAGGCCAGGGCATCCCAGCATACCGGTCTAGGGCAGGGAATGGCTGAGATGCAAGTCCCTGCAGAGAACAAGGTCTGCTGAGACAGCTTCTTGCCCATCACACCAATAGTCAGTGCTTCCCTCACAGGCAAGAGGGGGAGAAGAGCACCCTTTCCTATCCTTTCCACCCAGGGGGACCGGGAATGTCACACACTTGGATGGTAAAAGGTGCTTTTTCTCCTTCCTCCTGTGAGGAGAGAAGCCCCAGGACAGTCTCTGCTCAGGAGAGGAGCATTTGCCCTCAGTGCTCACATGGCACCCAGAGCTGGTTTGCCTGTGGGCAGTATAGCCCCGAGGTTCATCTTGCACAGGTACCTCTTACAAATGCTTACCTCATCTTACAAAGTGTACCATGCTTTTGTTTATTTTAGTGTTTCTGTTACAATATGCCAGGAAAAAAATTATTTCTAACAGTAAATGAAGTTCACACTCACTGGAAATAGGTATCTTTGAAAACCACATCTACACATTGCTTTCCTTTGACCTGCCCCTTCAGATGTCCAAGATGGTCAGATACCACCACACAGGGTTAGAGAAATTAATGTTCTTGTATCACCAGAAGATAACACTGGCCAACTTTTTCTTTTCTATTCTGCAATGAGCTCAAGATGTTGAGACATTTGCCAAATAATATTACAAAAGAATTGTTCACACTCTGGTCCCAGGTGACATTTGGCTACTGAAGCTATCAGGACTTATTCTCCCAAAGCATTCAGTGGCACAGGACTTCTTCCCAATCTTCTCAGAAAATATGCACTGTTTTCTGTTCTTTGTGTTGCTTAGTAATGTTTCCTGAATTCTTAATATCTATAGTGGTCTGACTGCCAGTTGCTTATAACGTGCCAACTAGAAAGAATTAAGAGAAATTTGGATGTTTTTCTTACCTTCTTACAATGATATTTTGGGGCCAGAGGCAGCAATTTCTCTGCAGAAGATCCAGCCCACTTGACCTGGCTTGCAGCTCACAAACAACACAACCTTTTCTCTCTCAAGAACTGCTAAGAAATGCATTTCATTTACTTGAGTTTTGCTATTTTGTCTCAACTATATCCAATGGACAACCTGAAGGCACTAGTGATGTTACAGCTTCCCTGCTGCAATTGCTGCCTGGCCTCTTTTAGGGATCATGCAGGATACAACCATTTGAAGGTCTCTGGAGGCCTGGGTGGTTTGTGCATGACAGTGTTTGGTTCTGTCTACAGCCACTTTGGCAAGCAGAGACACGCCTGGATCCTGCACTGTGCACTGGCTCTGTGAAGCAGGGCAGTGGACTCACGTGTCAGTGGCAATCTGAGACACCAACCCTAGTGACAATGGACAGGAAGTTTCTTTCCTACTTTAATGAGTCTAAGCAGTGTCAAGCCATTTTTTTTGCAAAGCTTTCACAAAGGCTCCTGTCTGATCCCTGCTGCCTGTAACTGGTACTTTGGGGAGCCCATCTGCCACATCGCTCTCTTGAGACACTGCCCTTCCAAACCTCCTGATGAAGGACAGCAGGGAGCAGGCACTGCAGTGATTCTTTGGCTCCACAGAAGTGTCTGTTGGACACATCCCCAGCAGCTTTGGCAGACTTTGTGCATTGCTATTAACTCCTAATCTCTGCTTGTGGACTTTTCTGGGTAGTTGCTAGGATGAGAATTTTCTTTATCAATGGAATTTCATCAGTTGGGTTTGCTTGCCATCCATCAGCTTGTCAAATTCAGAGATACAGCCATCAAAATCTTATTGGTATAAACTGCAGCAACACCACTCTGAGTAGGAAAGTGGGGAGAAATATCCACTCAAAGGTATTCTGTGTCTGGAGAAGCTGCATGTCCAATAAGAAACCAGCTTGCAACTGCAATCTTGCACAAGACACACGGATACTCCAGACAGACTTAACAGTCACCTTGACAAAGTAATCAGCTTGTCAAGCTGATTGTGGCCAGAGTGATCATGGAATTCTCTCTATCTGCAGCATCAGTCAAATAAGGATTTAAAATACTACAAGAGAGGAGATCTGAAATGTTAGAGAAGAAAACATACAAATAGAAGTGAAGACAGCAGCATGTGACAGCCAAAAAATGGAAAATAAATGCTAGAAACATTTCATATTGACCCAAATAAACAACATCCTCAAATGAAATGGCTTAGGCTTGTTCCTTATGGTAAAGATATAGGCTAGCCTGGTCTCAGGCTAGTAATTTGCTCTCCCTAGAACAAAACAAAAGGCATCTGTTGATCTTGGCCATGAAAATATCCTTGTCAGATGTTAGCTGAACTCTCTCTGAGCAGGTCACCTACCTCCTCCCAGATTCAGAGGAGACCCATAAACCACTGCCCCCCAAACACGATGCACCTGTGCATCCTGAGCAGTTATCCCTCCTCTTCATTGAGCTGCCTGAGTTGTCTCAGAAGGCATAGACCTTCCTTCTCTATGCCTGGAAAATCCTGCTAGTGAAAAACATGACTGCTAGTAGCAGTGACACTGGAAGACATCCCTGCAGTCCCCTGAAGCCTCACCTGCACAGAATCACTCTGGGGGGACAGGGCTACACTAAAAATGCCTTTCATGGCAATATCAGGTACAATAATTCCTTCTTGCTGACCCTGCTGCTCACCCACCCCAGAGCATGGCTCCTGCTGGTGCAGCCCTTCCTGGCACTAGGAGGGAAGTGCCAAGGACCAGAGCCCAGAACAAACCAGTCATAAATAAAATCCAGCAAAAATTTGTTGCTGCTTAGAAAAAATCACCAAACAAAGGAAAGACCCAACTCAGGGAATTCCCTGCTTGGCACACCAATGATGAGATGATGCACTGCAACTCAAGAGGTAGGAGGGAGCAGCTAGAACAGGAGTGGGCATTGCTGCCAAAGATTAGCTTGAAATTAAGGTCAGTGTTTCCACATTTCCACAAAGATGGAGAGAAGGGTGACAGTGTCTCAGATGGGCAATAGCTGGAGTGAGGTGGAGTTGAGCTCTGCACCAAGGCTTGAATGAATCATACAGGCAATCCCTGACTGACAGCACTGGTGTCTCCAGGGAGGCCTGAGGACTCACATCGATCTGCACATTTAGGAGAGCAAGAAAAGTAGTGATTTATCAGATTAGTCATAGAAATGTGAAATTCCGTCTTGTTAATGTTGACAATTAACTCTTATATTTGCCTAAGGAAAATGGCCGTGGTGCCTTTCCTCCGGGATGCTCAGGTATGCGGCAGTGGAAGCCCATTGTTGTCTTCTGTAGGACCAGGACAATGCTGTGCTGGCAGGCAAGAAAATGATGTGGCTCCTCTGGCCCTAAGTGAGCGCTGAGCAGGACATAAGAACACTGGTAATGCCCCCAGCTACATAAACGTGGTGCTCCATCGTGCCGCTGAAGCAGCAGAACCTCCTGCTGCTGCTGCTCTGAGCGGGCTGCGTTGGCTGGTTTGGGTTTCTCAGAGCCCTGGAGGAGACATTAGATGGTTGTGAGATTCAGTCTCTAATTAGGTCCCTGTAGTGGTGAGATTGCTTCCTTTATAATCACTCAGTGGGAACTGGTACTTTATCCTCTGTACTCAAATTTTTATGTCTTTCACCCTCATTTTCTCTCCAATGCCCAGAGTCTCCAGTCCACTGGATGACAGCTGCAAAAGCCTCTGACATTCACTTTAAGGATGATTCTTTTCAGCTGCTTCACGTTTCCTTTTGACAAGCTCTTACAGTGATATTTACTGCAACTAATGAATTAACTCACAGCTGGACCACTTGCTAGCCTTTTTAATCCAGAGCTGTTTTAAATCTTGATTAGCTGGTATGATTTGTAACTCTCATAGAACTGCTAAGTCCAAGCTGTCCTGTCTCACACTGTGATCAGGAGATAGGTCCCAGTCATGCAGAGCAGCAGTACACAGGCATTAGGCATTTGGGGGGACTCTACCTCTGTAGCAGGTAGCAAAACAGTGTATTATCCACAGGAAGTAGTTCAATTCACAAGGAAAGTTATTTGGATAGTGTGTTGGTTTTGCACGGCCTGGTTTCAGTAGCAAGGAGGCCACAGAGGTGGCTTCTGTGAGAAGCTGCTGGAAGCTTCCAACATGTCCGGAAGAGTGAATCTCAGATGGCTCTGAAGATGGACATGCTGCTGGCCAAAACTGGGCCAATTAGAGAAGTTGGTGACGCCTCTGTGATAACATATTTAAGAATAAAATCAAAACAAAGGGTGTGTGCAGTGTTAATTCCAGCTAGAGAAGAGGAGGAGGTGAGAACACATGAGGGAAAACAACATGGCGACACCAAGGTCAGTGGAGGAGGAGGGGGAGGAGGTGCTCCAGGTGCCGGAGCTGAGGTTCCTCTGCAGGCCGTGGTGCAGACCATGGTGAAGCAGCTGTGCCCCTGCAGCCCATGGGTCCATGTGGGATGCACAGATGCACCCGCAGCCCGTGGGGATCCACGGGGGATGCAGAGATCCACCCGCAGCCCCTGGGGAAGGTGCCCGTGCCGGAGTGGGTGGATGCCCGGAGGAGGCTGTGATCCAGTGGGAGACCTGGTGGAGAGAGAGGGCCCTTGCATCCAGGCTGGAGCAGCCTGTCCTTGGAGAACTGCACCCCATGGAAAGAGAGACCCACAGGGCAGCAGTTTTGGGAGGAGTGTGTGCCCGTGGGACGGACTCACATTGCAGCAGGTTTGGGAGGGCTGCTGCTCGTGAGATGGGAGCCATGCTGGAGAAGTTCCCTGAGAACTCTCTCCTGTGGGAGGGACCTCACGGCTTCACAGGGGAAGACTCCTCTCCCGGAGCAGCGGAAGAGAATCTTGGTGACGAACTGACCAAAACCCCCACTCCCTGTCTCCCTGCGCTGTCGCTGGGAAGGAGGGAGGGGGAAAAAGGTATTTTTAAGGACTTATTTTACTCCTCATTACCCTCTTCTGATTTTGTTAGTAATAAACTCACTTTGTACTTCTAAGTTGAGCCTGTTTTGCCCTTGGAATGTTTTCTCCTGGTCCTTATCTCACTCATGAAGCCTTCATTAAATTTTTCTCTTCCCTGCCCAGCTGTAGCAGGGGAGGGTAAGTGAGTGGCTTTTGTGGGTGCCTGGCATTTGGCCAGTGTCAAACCACGACAGTTTTTGGTGGAGAACGCAGGCAGTCGTGAGGATTTTGAGACAAGGATATTAATTGGAAGAAATATTGGGCAAAACAAGTGTTAAACCATGTTATCAAGTAGAATGATAGTGGGGAATTTGCATCGTAATTGTAGTGAAGGGTCTAAGAGTGGATTTTATGTAGTTCGTCCATTTTTGTTCTGTATCATGATGATGTTATTTTTGGATCTGGTGTGGGGAACTTTTTTTTCTTTTCTTTCTGTTTAGTTTAGTTGTTTTTGTTGTTCTAAGTGAAGACTGTATGTTGAATGTGGTTGATTTTTTTACTGCAGACTTGCACGGTCATTGCCAATCCTTATATAAGCTGTCTGATACTATTAATAATATTAGCAAATACCATTGTTATGCTATGGAATTAATGGAATTTGTCATCCTGGTGCAAGAGAAAATGTCCTTTAGGTGAGGAGTTATTAAAATCTGTCCTGAGGCATCCAGTTCCTGGGTGGAAAAGTGTGTGGAGGGATTTGGGCAGGTTCCTAGGGCGGTTATCACCTCCCATTGCCTGGGACTTTACTCCTGAACAGGTGAACAACCCTAACAACCTGGCCCGCCGACTGACGGAAGGGTGTCTTGTTTACCCCCAGGAGTGTGAGCAGCTTCTTGCCCTGCACTGGGGGCTGCCCTGGGCCTACCAAGCCTCCGTTCAATACTCTCAGGGGACCGCAGCTGAGACAGGAACCCAAACTGCTTTTGAGGACACTACGGCTGAGGCAGGGACTCAAACCACAGCAACTATGGCTGAGATAGGGACTCAAACCACAGCAACCACAGTAATTGCCCCAGTAGGGAGAACAAAAAAATGGACAAGGCAAGTTGCAGGCCCACACCACCGATCAGTAAGCAATGGGAGTAGGCAAGATCCTGGGAGGTGACGCAAACAGGCCAGCTGACCCAAATTAGCCAAAGGGATATTCCATGCCATATGACGTCAGCTCAGATATATAAAGCTAAGGAAGGGAGAGAGGAGGAAGGGGGGCATTTGTGATTCTTCAGTGTTTGCTTCCCGGAGGAACCATTACGCGTTCTGAAGCCCCGCTTCCCAGGAAGTGTCCGAACATCGCTGCTGATGGGAAGTAGAGATTGACTTTTCCCTTCGCTTATGCGCACACAGACTCTCGCTTATTTCTTTCCTTTCACTGTAATAAAACTGCCTTATCTCACCCACTGGTTGTTCCCCCTCTTATTCTCTCCCCTGTCCCATTGGCAAAAGGAGTGATAGGGCAGCTTAGTGGGCACCTGGCACTCAGCCAAGGTCAACCTGCTACAGATAGCTGGAAAAGAAAGGGTCTTACTATTTTAAGCATGTGTGAAAAAATAAGTAATGCAACACATACTACATTTCACAAGCATCTTTCACAAGCGATATTACACAAATGCACCTTTCTCCACTTTAATTTGCAGATCCTCTTTTCTGTTTCTAGCTTCTGAGCACATCCTGAGCAATGAACAACAGCCCAGCATTTCAAATTAGGATCCTTATCTGAGTTCCTACATAAAATTAGTCTGATTTGTATAGACTCTGCCCTCTCAAGTCCCAAGACACTTACAGGTCAGCAGGTGTTCGGCTGTCAGGTCATTTGTATTTTGGCAACTAACTGTGCATTTAGGCATCTGATTTTCAGTGATTTGAATTCCAGCTCTAAAATTCTGGCCTGGAGGTAAGCAGCAAACTGGAATTTGCAGCCCAGAGCCTGGGAATACACTAGTCATGTAGTTGCCTAAGTTCAGGCTGAAAAGTCAATGCTCAATGGAGGCTTTTCACTTATCAGAAGACTTACAGCAAAACAGGAAGCTATTAATATCAGAGCCCGAACTGACTTGAGAGCTAGACAATACCAAACAGAAGGTGTCTCCCCTTTTTCCTGTTTATCTCTTGCTAGCTCAGAAGACAGGGGAGATGAAGAGGCAAAGAGTTTCATAATTTGGTGCTACAAGGCAGTGAAATTGAACCAGCAGGCTGTACATCATTACACAAAGTATATGGCACCACTTTCCTCAAGCCTTTAAAGCTTTTGCTGTACTTTTAAACAAACAGGGAAGCTATTTTGAAATGATGGGGTGGAACATGACAAAATAATGCAGTGCAATGGCATGCAGGAGTTTAGATAAAGTGAGCAATAAACGAAACTACGGGGGAGGGTAATAGGCTGCCTTAGTATAATTATCTCAGGAGAACACTGGAACTAAAGAACTTTCTCTTGAGAAAGTGTCATTTGATTTTTAAATAACACAGGTCATTAGGACTACAGTTCCATGTCGTGTCTGCATGATGGTTTATTAAAGCAAGATCAAATTACTGGCAGGGTCCTGGGAGGAAGCTCCAGGGTAAAGGAAAAATACTGTACACAGTGGCTTACCACCACACAGTGCAGAAATGAGCAAAACTTGCTGGACTCATGGCCCAGCCTCATCACATCAGTGCAGCACACACCAGACTGCATTCAGCTCTCTGTTTTCACTGCTGCCCAACACAATATTTTCTTTCAAAGAAAGGCAATTTTAAAAATTGTCCTTTCTAAAAGGGAACTGGACACAGTCCCTCCTTGAAAGACAAGATTGAGTAGGAAACCCTGAACTGAGAACAGCTAGCAAGGTCAAAAATGGAGTGCCGACCTGGGATGTGGGGTCATTGGCTGTCTGAGCTCTTCTGTGTTTCGTCAGCCACTGTGGAGGTAACAGGGCCAGGGAGCTGCCTCCCTGGCCTCCATTTGCAGAGAATTTATTAAAAGACTCATATTGGGCACAGAAAAACTGGCACTGAGCAGACAAAAGGCAAACCCCAACAATATTTATTTGTTTTGACTTATGATTGGGCAGGTCACACTTCCTAGTGTAACTTGGCTGTTCCCTGAAAAACAAAACACAAAACACTATAAGTAGGTGTCAGCTGCCTGGGAAAGGTTTCCTTTCTCTCGGAGAAACAGGAGATTTCATGTGAGGACTCGTTCACTGGGTGCTTTCACTCTTTCAGATATCTAGAGGTTTGGGCCTCTTTCTTTTTTTCCCATCCTATCTTGCTGAGACACTCACAGCCACATGAAATAAATTCCTAGAAGGAGATCACTCCCACAGAGCCTTACACCTCTCAATTTACACTAGAAAAACATTGTTTGTACCTTCAGAAGATTTAAAAAAATAGAGGTGTATCTTTTTTTCTGTGCTTTGTAAGTTTTCAGCTGCAAACACAAGGCAAGAGTCACACTTTCTTTCCACTGAGGTTGCCGATGTCAAAAAAAATCACAAATTTCATTGCTGCTTAAAGGAGATCTGCTGCATATGACTTGCAGGAATCACCACCTCTGACAAGATTTGTTAACTACAGTACTGATGTACACAGTGTAATCCCCACTGGAAGGCCCAGAAGTCAGCTGTCCCCCCAAAATGGCCTCTTTTTTCCACTCAGGCCACTTCAGGGGTGCTGGGTAAAGAGGGGTACAGCAAGCAGCTTCCAGGCTCCCAGCTACATGCTTCTGTGATCCCCTGAGCTAATGGGTGAGGAGGAGGGGGGAAGGAGGAAGAACAGTATCAGATGAAATGGAGCTAGGCAAGACAAAAGAGTGGTTACTAGCAAAAGAATAAGAATTCTATAAATAAAGATATGAATAGTTTTCATGTTTAAGCAAGAAATGCAAGAGATATGAAATGAAGCAAAATTAAGAGAAAGCATTCTGCAGAGTGAATTAGAGAGATTTATAGCATAATATCAGTTCCCTGTGCAGCTCAAGTCAAACATTGCTTTGCATTTTAAAGTCAGCTACACCGAGTGCTCTGAAGGATCCCCTTTGCTGTCCATTGCCTACAGTAAAAAGACAATGCAGACCAAACCACTTCAGGGCCTGATCTGACTCTCTCCTACTGTAACTGAATTCCTCACAGGTATGAATCTCATACAGCTCAGGGGTATGGAAGTACGTTCTTCCTCGGAGAATGAGGGGCAAAAGGCAGAAGGATGGGAGCAGCTTATACAAGGGAGCCACTGGCAAGGCAGAAACCCGGATGTAGATCACCCAAGTTCCAAGCTAGCATCTGAACTTCCAGACACACCCTCTTCTCTCTCAAAATGTGAGAAAAGAAGAAATAAAATCAAAACCGTACCACAGTGGTTTGAGTCATTTGAGAGTCCTGGCTGCAACCTCCCACACAGCAATCACCACACAATCTTGGCTGCTTTCACCATTGCTGTCTTACCTTTCCCTCTCAGGCTTTCTGTTGTGTTCTGACATAAACTGGGAGCTGCCTGAGGCAGAAGCTGTTTAAGCTTCCCCATTATTTTGTACGTAGCACGAAGTATCACGGGGTATCTTACAAGTTTTGACTCTGAATTGAGTTTCTGAGAGAGAGTCAAATTACTTAATGTCACTTGGGTCTGCCTTCTGAAGCTCTTCCATACCTAGGAGCACCTGGCAGAAGCAGTGGAAGTGAGCAAGAGCCATCTGTGCATATTGCTCAGGTTTTACTACTTCTGCTCACTCTGAGATTTTTGGTATCAGGGAAATTATTTAGGCTGCAGGACATAGCTCTTGAGGGCAACAAGGATCTGGCTAGTGAGTCTGTCCTTAGGCTAGGCAAGCCTAAAAGATGCGCATGCAGCAGCAGCTGCTGTGTAGGAATGAGGCCCTGCAAATTTTTTTATTCATACTGATGTCCGAAGTGTTGCTGTAAAGGATTTATGCAATAGATATGTGACTATGTGTTCCAGTTCCACCGCTAACTATTCCTCTGTGTCTCCTCTCTCACTGCCCTTCAAGGCTTTGCTCTGAATATAGTGATGCATACTGTTCCTGAGGAGTCTTGGGAGAGAATGCAGAGGGCATAGATTTGCTTCAAAGCAGATCTTCAAACATCTGTTTGTACTTACAGCACGAATATTCAGCTCGCTACAGCACATAGCTGCCTGTAGCTTCAAGGCAAATGCAAATGCTAAGAGGTATTAAACACTCATAAACATAAACAAGATAGCCTGAAGCAGCTTATCAGTTAGGTGGTAATGGGTGGGGAAAGGCTCATTGTATATTTAAGGCTCAGGCATTTTCCCACTGATTTTTGCCGTGTTAGTAGTGGGCCAGGAAAACTCCCATGTGTTTTAGCCAGGAAATACTGGTCAGGTCAGTCCTGACTCTCTCCCGCTGTGGTTCCTGCTTGCTGCTGCACCAGGGTGCAAGGGCAGTCTCTGGCCAGGCACCCTCTGAGTCAGGAGAGGAAAGACAACTGCTCATGCCAGCTCCATTCCTGACAGCCAGGTCACCGCGACGGCGGGTTACCCCTGTAGCAGAACAGAGGTTGCACTGAAGGAAAAGGGACTTCCCCGCAGCAGAGCCTTGCTAGCTGGCCATGCAGGAGCATCAGGGGAAGGCTCTGGCCCCAGATTATTGGTTGGTTGGAAAATAAATGAGCAGATGAAGACACTGTCACCTGCTGTTGCTTGACACCACTCTGCCACAACAGGGTAGAGCAGCACTGAGACACAGGAACACTTTTACCATTACCTGAGAGATAGGTATCATGATTAATCTGATAGAAGTTGGTGGTGTTTCAGTCCCCTCCACACCTTCTAGGGGAATGAGAAGAAAATCTGGCTGTCTTGAAGAGCCTATATAATTTTGTATTAGCATCAGATGACTGCCACTTCTGGTGTAAAGGAGGGGACAGAAACATGGGGCAGGATCTGCTAGGACTTGAGGCACAGAAGCAGAGCTGTTCTAGGTGGGCATAAACCATTATGGACAACATCTCAGTATCTCTAGTTCATAGTCTTCTGTTTAGTCTAATCCCTCCTCCTTGGAGATTTCAACTCAAATGCCATTTGGAGCAGCTCTGCCCTGGACATATATTGTCCTCTGCCAACTCCACTGCAGGGACTGTAATCTTTGCCAGCAGACCAGTAAAAGCAGCTGGGTGGGTCACCACTTCAGTCACTTCATCATCACTTGTTAGAGCTCATTTGTTAGAGCCCTAAATCACAACACAAACACTAGAAATCAGCCCAAAATGGATATGGCTAGACCACAAGACCTGAAAATTCTCTAAAAATGTGCAATATAGCTCAAAAATAGTGCCTTCCCCAGAAAAAATAATTTGGGTTCTCCAAGCAAAACAGTGTCAACAAGAAAAGCATTTTACACCAATATTTTTGGCAGTATAGAAACATCCCTGTATATTACATGGTACTTACTACAAGAGCAGAAGCTTCCAATGTAGATCCACATTCACTTTTGCATTTCGGGAGGTGAAGAGGGGTTTTAAGTCATGTTGAGCTAATGCGACTGAGCCAACAGGAATTAAAGCTATGCCCTTTCCTGCCTGTTGAGACATGGTGAAAGAAAGCAGCTACCTTAAATCAAAGGGTCCAGATTCAGGGAGGTGCTCCAGCTAGAAATCAGAAGGCAGTTTATAGATACTTTGATAACTTGAGCTTTTATCATTCCACAGGCCCCCAAGATCAGTTGGTGAGGGCTGGGTAAGTTTCCTCATATGGTATTTGAAGGCAAAGACAATCTACATTTGCTTCCCACAGGCAAGCCCAGGCAGCTACAGAGTGTTATAAAAAGAGGAGATTAAATGCAAGTTTTGTAGCACTGCTGTATGAAAAGATACAATCGGCTCTATCATTAGGAGCTTAGGAGTTAGGATTCTATATCTGATGTAGGCACCTTTGAAGCACCAGTTTTGTCAAGAGTATCCCATGCTTTGTCCTATCTTGAAAACTGAATTGTTTAGCTATTTAAAGAGATTAATGTAATCTCTGTGTCTATGAAATTGGATTTTGAAACTGTTTGCTTACTGTACTATCTCCAGTGCAGTGAATGAGACCTCTGCTGCTTTTCACATTGCTATAATTACAGGTCACACCTTGTTTGAGCCCAGCGTGTGCTGGCATTGCCAGCGGGACAAAGTGCCTGGCAGGCTGCAGGAGGAGGCTGGCAGGGAGTGGGAAGACTCTGTTCCACAGAGGCCACTGGTGACGTACTGTGCTGCTCTGGACCCCTCAGTGTGAGCAGGCCCAGTCAGAGGGGTACTGAGATGGCTGGGGCAGAGTGTACGAGCTAGGAGCAGAGGCTGAGGGAGCTGGGTGGGCTTAGTCCAGAGACAGGGAGATGGAGGGCTGATCCAACAGGACCCTATTGCAAATCACACCTCCCTCAGGGGGAGACTGACAGACCCCAACCCATCCTGCAAGCAACAGATGGACAAATGAGGGGCAACAAACCCAGGCTGGAGCTTGGGAGAAGAGAATGGACATAAGGGGAAAACACGCCCAGAGAGGGAGACTCTGCATTCTCCATCCTTGGAGGCTTTCAAGACTTGGCTAGACAATGCCAAAGCTGACTTGATGTAGTGTGATAGTCCTGTGCTAAGCAGGAGCCTGGATGACCTTGGGCCTTCAGAGGACTCTTCCAACCAACATTTCTGTGCTTCTGTTCTTTTCCTAGTGAAGGAAATGAACACTCTTCAGCTCCATGGACACATGTCCTTTATGCTAACTAAGGAGCTGGTCCTGCAGTTTTCCTTCCAAGAAGCTAACAGTAAAGGTTAAGAAATCCTAGCCCCTCTCCACCCCTCCTTCTCCCACAGGCAGCAGTGTGTTGTGCCCACCTCCAGCCTCCACTTTGCTGCAGAAACATGGCTTGTAGTCCTGTGAACATGGTCTAGCCATGAGTGTTGACAGTCCAGTCGCTTCACTCAGAACTAAATGGTAGAAGAAGAGATATTCCAGGGCAGGAGGCAATCGCTGCTGGGATTTCTGCTTGTCAGCAACCTCCTTGCAGCAGGTTCTGTTCACTTGAGGATCCTGGCATAGTTACTTTATTGCTGCTTCCACCCATGCACACCACAGACACTTCAGCAGGTTCCTTTTCTGCTAACAGAGGGATCATGAAGCATCCTCTGGCTGCCTGAAGCAATTTCTCTCTCTAGCCACGGATCTGCAACTCCATGCCCCAATCTTTGCAATGTTTGCTAGCCCTTTGAATCCTCTGGATGTCCTCTGCCAAGTTCCCCTCTCTTGGGAAAAGGGGATCTATTGGCTGAGTTTTTATTTACTCATCATGGCAGACAAGTTTCTGACAAGCCATCTCTCTGCAGTGCTGCAGCCCTACAGTGCTGTCCTCCATGGGTAGCGGGTAAAATAAAAACACAGGGTTTTTAAATGGTCATTCTTTCCTTTTTGCAGCAGATGAAAATCTAACTTGCTTTCTCTTTCCCAGAAGCAACCTTGACTGCAGTGGCTTGAGAAGCGCCCTGGCAGTGGCAAGGTTCTTGTTAATGACTGATTGCTGCAGGGCAGGGGATGATTTGGTGCTCTGATACAGGGAGAAGGGCAGAAGAGAAAGAAGTCAAATGAGCCTGTAGTTATTATGCTTCTCCTGATGTATCTGGCAGAGACTGCAGAAATGGCTGGGTGACTAATGGAAGCACTTGTGTAATATGGGGAGCCCCACACCCCAAAACACCACAGGCACAGACCGCGTCATCACCAGCAACAAGTTATCCAACACTGGTGGAAGGGACAAAGAACCAGCATCTGTGTCCTCTGCTCTCAGACAGAAAAATAATCTTTTGTCTTCCTCTTTCTTTTGGACTTTGTAAACAGTTTTAGAGACTGTTTATATACAACTTGTTTTGTCCAGTTGGATACATCTGGGTTACTTGTTCTGTCTGTTCTCTTCAGTTTTAAGCACCTCCTCACTAATTGCTGTTTCTTTGACCAAGCTTTACTTTTGCCTTCTGAATTCCATAATGAATCAACAGCACACACATACACAACCCCAATACCACCCTCAGTGCCTCCCAGGGCTCTGAGATGCCCTCAAAGCCAGATCCAAACCTCAAAGTGAAGACATGGCACAAAAGTGCTGCCTCAGGGCTTCTCTCCACCCACAAGTGATCTAGCAGCTGAGTGCCTGTGCTAGCCTTTTCACCCCAAAATATTCAGCCCACGGTGACTTGCTCCCAGCAGCTTCGTTAGTTCTCCTCACCTGGCAGACAGCAGTTCCACAACCTCTGCTCACTGTGCCAGGTACAGACAGGGCCAGACAGGAGTCTCCCATGGCGATGACCTGGCTCATTTTCTTCATGGAAGCAGTTTTGACATAGGCCAACTTAACCTTGGTGATAGCCCCATGCAAGATGAGCCACTGTCCTCATTGCTCAGTTCTGCCAGCAGAGCCTTGTACCCATACCTGCTCCTGGCTCTATATCCACCCATTTTTTCTTGCAGTCAATTGCTTTGGAGCATGTATGTCTTGTTGTTTGCTGAGAGTCCAGTGCAGCATGATCCTGGTTACGAGCATTTGCTCTCAGGGATGGTAACACTAACAAAACACCTGGTTATATTATTAATAAAAGCCATCCACATACCTATAGAATTATTAGTTAATACTGCTTTCTCTTTGGCTAGTGTAGCACAGCTAGGTTATAAAGATAGATTTGTATTGACAAGGCTTCCAGACCAAAGAGTTAGATCATACTTGCAATCAGCAATGTGTTGTTGAGAGTATAAACTGAAAACTCAGTAGTCACCAACCAACAACATTGCCTGAGCACCAGAAAACATGGAAAAGTTCTTGACTCTGGCCCAGTAGGGCTGCCATTTAGATATTTGTGAAATTTAATTAAGCAAATGTCATCATTCCTAACACAAACCATCTTGCGGTGAGCATGCTTTTGAGTGCTCAAAGCAAAGCAGAAAGGAGCACTGGAACCCTGAGGAGTTAGGAATTATTCCCATATTAGGCACTATTTTCACAATGAAATGCACTCCCAGTTCATCCATTTTCATTACGCCAAGTTATTGTATTTATGTACTAGGGATGCGTGTTTAGATTAAAACCTCGTTTCGGTAGGTGCTACATGAACAAGCCATGAAACAGTTCCTGTTCCTGCAGACTTCAATGTAGTGCCACAGTGACCTGGAAGCAGAGGATAAAGGACATTGCCAGTGGGGAGAATGTGCAAATTGATGCGTCCAGCAAAAAACCACATTGTTTGGAGCAGGAAAAAATCTGCTTTTCAGGAGAAAATTGTACAGTGTGAAAGTGCACATGGGCTATGCAGACATCTCATTTATATTTAAGGGTGGGTGTAGTGCTTATGAAATGAGACAAATAAAAAGCCTCAGAAATTTCAGTCCTCTCCATCTAGAGAACAAATATATCAGGTTGTTCCACAGTGACCTGCCAAGCCTAAATTTAAAAGGATCTGGGAAGAAGAGGACAGTTCAGGCTCTGTACCCATCACAGCTTGCTCTCTGTGTTCCCACTTCCATCAACAGCAGGATCTTCACCACTGCCATCTCCCCATTTTCAGAAAAGGGGCTAAGAGGACTAATACTTGCAGACTTCAGATGTGACAATAAATCCACCCACCGTCTGCAGTGATTTATAACAGCAACTTGCATTTTCCAAAGAGATTTTGGCATGGAGGAGCCGGAATGTATTTGTAAATGTGTGGAAGTCTCACATAAATGAGTCTGTTTTGAAAACAGGGCTCAACCACGTAGCTAGAAAGCCACGAAGGACTTCAGGATATACCTCCACTGCAGCAAGTGAAGGTGGTCTGCAGACCCCAAGGTGCCCCCAGGGCTACAATCAGCGTAGCCAGGTTGGTCAAAGCCTGGCTGAACAAACTTTGCTGTTTTGCTGCCATGTAACCCAGTGCTAATGCAGATGCACCACCCTTCCTGCTCTCACAGCACCCCTGCATGGCACTGCACAGCAGCACATGGTGGTACCAGCTGGAAACAGCTCCTGTGGGAGTGGTGTGGACACATCTGCAAGTGCTCACATCCCACATCTATGCTGGGACCTCGGTCACTCCTCACTTCTCAGAGACGGCCTCAGGATCTGTTTTGTAGGAGCTAGTAGGACCCAAAGGGACAGGTGGGACACACAAAATAGCTTTAAATTCAGTGGCAGGGTGGAAAGACTGCTGAGAGAATGAGCAGCAGTGAGATCAGACACTGGAATCTGAAGGTATAGGCAGCAGATTATTAATGAAGAGGCTTGTTTAAGTGTCTTGGTAATGTGGCAGTGAGAAACCTTGTTATTACTGCTTTCAGCAAAGAGTGTATATACAACATGGTATTGTGAAATCTTGAAATCTTTGTACACAAATACAGTTAGGAGAAGAAAAAAAGGAAAACTTGGCCACATTTCTGAATACACTCTCTTCTCCTGAAAAGAATGTCACAGCCAGAACAGGCCTGCTACATTCAACTCTCATGCACATGTCCTCATACCTGGCTTAATCATAATGAACTATGAGGGAAAGGTAAATAGTCTTCATTCCACATCTCTGAGGATAATAGTAAGAAGGAAGAGATTTCAAATGTTGGTAACGACTTGTAGAGCAGCACATTGCTTAAAACATTGACTATGAGCCAAGAAATACCCCTCAAGGCTGCAATCAAAAACAGTTTTTGGCTCTGTGCTGTGAACAGAAACTTTATTTGATCAACAGAGTTATTGCAACAGACTTGCTGCTGAGAGTCTGGAAGCTCATCTCTAATGGGGCACCCCTCACTGCAGCTAAAGCTCCTGTATGGCAAAGCTCTGGGCTCATGAAATGCAGCTCTGGCTCACAGCTTCAGGTTAACTGTGGTGACCACTGAGGAGAGTCTTGATGCTTCTCCCTTAGCATAGAAGTCTCTGTAACTTTTCATGGGGAAATACGAAAGATCTGAGACTGGCAAAAATACTCCTCTCTGTTTTTGCAAGTAGTTGTTGATTTGGAAGAATGAAATCAGCTGAACTGGTTTTTGTGAAGAGCTTCAGCCTATTGCCCTTAGCAGCTGTGCAAGTACAGGGGCAATCCCTGACCTACAGGCATTGCCAGGCTAAGAAGAAAACAGATGTGTATGAGCCCCCCTCCTGGCCAGAAGAAACACTCACCTGCCAGAGAATATTGGCAGGGAGAAAAGGAAGGAACTGAAAATTATTTTTTAACAGAGTTTCTCAGAAAATGACAGACCTTCTCAAAGTATTTGAGGCTTTTTTTTTTTTTTGAAATGTGAAAAGTAGAAATTTTAATTGAAATCTGGAAAACTGAAGGTCTATTATTCTTATAAATATCTGCCATCAGAAATGTGTTTCCTGCTGGCATCACTAAGGAAAAAAAAAGAGTTTTGAGAAGAGAGGTGGTTGTTAATAGCAGAAATTAGTTTTCAACAAGAAACAACAAGCCATACTGATCTGAAAAAACCAAAAGATTATACTGACTGCTCCTGAATACCACACACTGAACCCTATCCAACTAATTGCTCAGGAACCTATGAATAATTGGCATCTCCATGCTGACGGTTTGGTGATCTGGCAAAAGAGAACCTTCCCCAACCACGGGAATAAAATTAAAAAAAATAATAAGAGGCTCCTGTTCAGCAAAAAGAAACCAGTAGCGCACATAGACCTCAGCCTATGTCAGAGACACAAGAGGTCTGATGCAAACCAGACATGAGCTGCCTGAGATCCTTGGGAGCGAAGAAAGAATTTCAGACTAGTGTGCCACAGGAGAGAGTCCTAGAGCCCAGAGAAGCAACTGGGTGCTCACACAAGCCGTGCCCAAAAGGACCAGAATACAGAAAAACTAAACAAGGTACAAACAGACATATTTTGGGGGTATGATGTATGCTGACTGACACCCAAACACTGGAACAGCTTGCCCAGAGAAGTGGATGTCCATCACCGGAAATGCTGAAAGTCAGATTGGATGATCCAGTGAAAGATGTCCCTGTCCACAGCAGTGGGGGTAGACTAGGTGATCTTTGAAGATCTCTTCCAACCCAAACAAAATTATTATGATTTCTTACTTCAGCACAGAAAGCCTAAAATTTTCTGGTTCTGACAATCTGAACTACCATTAACAACGTGCCTTTTCCAAATATCATTTTTTTTTCAAACAGAAGGGCACTAACATGTCCATTTTTTTCCCCAAGGAATGGGGCAACTCAAGGAGCTTGCAATGAGTTTTAGAGACTATGACTTTCTTATTCAAATCCAGGCAATATGAAAAGAGAAACTGTTATGTTCAAAGATTGACCTTCCCAACAAGAGGGAAGATAGAGTGGCAAAGTACAGAAGAGGGGAAACACTGGGAAAGGGGAAAAGCAAGCACGTGTCCAGTGTTGCCTTCAGGCTTTATGTTTGACAGAAACAAAACAAGACATCAATAGGAAAACAGAATGTTTTTCTGTATGGGGGAGATTATATGACTGTTACACCTGATTCCTACTTCAAAAACCATGCAGTGCCTCCATTGCTTGGTGATGGCTGCAGGTAGAAGCACCTACATCAATTTAACACCATTGAACCCTGGGGGAAGAGTGGAGGGGACACCCCAGGCTTCAGGAACAACTGCATGAGCAGTTAATGCCCATAAGGAAGGTTAGTACCTACTGCTGTGAACAAAAAGCTCCTTTGTAAGTAAAATCAAATCCCAAGAAGAGTGTGTTGCATCAGTGGAAGTACACAGGAATTTGGGACAAACTGGGGAGATCTCTAATGTTGACACTTGGGTCTTCTGCCTCAATATGCCAGATCGGTATCTAAACACAATCCTGTGCCATGTGCTCTAGGATGGTCCTGCTTCAGCAGGGAGGTTGGACCAGATGCCCCACTGTGGTCCCTTTCAGCCTGACCCATCCTGTGATTCTGTGATCCTGTGGTACTCAGGAATTACCACTGAGGTAGACACGAGCATTTCACACCCCCCGTGCTTCCCTGACAGTGTGCTGAGGACCAATAGTCCAGCACTGGTTCCCACTCTGTGTAACCACGGACCTGTGGCTGGACTCCAGGTTTGTAAATATGACACCTGAGATCAGGTGCTGGCCTGGTCCCCGGCCAACTCTAGCAGCAGAGCACAGCGTAGGTATCTCAAAGGCTTGATCAAAGGCAGTCACTGACGCAGAGGCTCCCCCATTACTCACAGGAACTACTGAGACCTGAGAAGTGGCTGGGACGTGGCCCAGCGCATTGCATACCGGTCACAGGGAGACACCACGAGCAGGGCCACGGTTATTCCTACCCCCTCAGGAAAAGGGTGTCCCCATGCTTTCCTTACACAGGCTCTGCATGGCCCCCTTGATCCTCAGAGTTCCTGCCTGCCAAGGAGGGAAACAGGCCCGATGACAACACTATGGCTCCCTAGCATGGGTAACATTTGATCATTCAGGAGAGCTGGGAACAAAAACTAGGCTTGAAGCAAACAGCCCCATCCCATCCAGCCACGCAACATGACTCAACAGATCCACAGAGGCAGGGCTGTGCAGGCTGTGAGCGGAAACCAAACACAGAGCATGCAGCAGGCTGGCAAGCTGGGCTTTTTTTTTTTTTCTATTGGTGGAGTCTTATCCTTCTCTTGTATTTAAGTAACACTTCCAAGAGGAAGAAAGGCTGAAAGAAACTACTGCCTTAACCATGAGGGCCTCTCACCAAGATCTGCAGTGCAGCTAAGAGGGATTTTGCCTGTTTTCCTAAAAATGTGTACAACTGGTGCCTTTGCAAAAGGACAGAGAGAAGGAGCCACACATGCAGGGAGAAGGCTGAGACAGGCAGGATACCCTGTGGCAGAGAGAAGCTCCTCAGCTTGTGTAACTTGCCAGGGTAGAGAATTGCTCTGACAAGTTACACAGGCTTCTACAGCAGCTATGAATTTGATCCTATAAAAAAACAAGTATCCACAACTTAATCACATGCCTGGGTCACATGGAAGCAAGGACAACACGCAGTAGCAAATGTTGACTTTCTTTTTTCTTTTTTTTTGGAGTCTGTTTGTTTTTAACACAAAGTGGGAGTGAGGAGTGAAATTTGGGTGGGGCTTTGTACTATTCACTGGGAGGAAATAGAACGTGTTTGCAACAGCTCCTGCCTTGTTTTGCTCTCCGTGGAGAGCACGGGGCTGTCCGGGCTCTGCCAGGCTGGTAACGCCGCAGTGTTTGCAGGGCTCCCAGGCGCCAGGTTGTTCTGCAGCCCAGAGGAGCCCTCATACTGTCTGACTGGGACTCATCGGCTGAGCCGAGCTGGCGTGGGCTAAGGGCAGGAGCTTTGGCTGCGTGCCTGGCACAGCCGTGAGCGGCTGGCAGCAGTGCTTGGCAGCGCTGTCTTTGGAAGGAGATGACGGTACCCAGAGTGGGCGATGTCAGGATCCCGGCCCGGGGAGGGACGCGGCGAGGAAGGCTGTGCAGGGCAGCTGCGCGCCCGGCAACCTGAGTCATGGAGACGCAGCGCGCCTGTGCGGCGGCGGGGCAGCCCTCCGGAGCCGGCTGCAGCCGGGAGCACAGGCCTGCCGAGGCGGCACGCAGCGCACAGGGTTCCCGTCAACATCAACACCTGCCTCTTCCCAGCAGCGCCGTGAGAGAAGGCCTGGCTGGCACGCGTGTGCCGCGGGCAGGCCTCCCCGGGGACAGGCCTCTCGCCCGCCGCTCTGCGTCAGACCCAGGCGCTCGCCGCCCGGTCGGGTTTTACTGGGCACTGGGGGTTCTTTTTTTCCTAAGACACACGTCAAAAATAATCTTGTCTGAAAGCGTCTCAAAGTGAAACAGTTTGTTTTAACTCACAGAAACCTCTGGGTTTCATGCTGTTCTGTCTCCACCTCTCTTCAGAGACCCCAGAGACTCAAATCAACCAACAAACCACTTTTTTTTTTTTTCCCAGCTTTCAAATGAAAACCCTGTCTTTTCTTTTTCTTTTGTCATGCAATATCTCGTTACAGATCTGCAGGTCTCACACACACTTGTGGTCCATTCCCAACAATCCTGTTTACATTGGGCGTAGATTTTTGTGGTGGGCCAAAGTAACAGCGGGTCAGCCAATGCTCTACCTGCCCCATCCATCATCCATCGCAGGGAGTGCAGCAAACCAGCCCTCCCAAAGCTTTGCTGTCTCACACCATGAGGGATTTATGTAGGTGCAGCTATTTTGGCAAACCTTTACTGATGAATCTCGTGTGCACACATGTAAAACAGCCCAAGTGTGCATATCTGAAGCTGGGAGAGCTGCATGGAGCCAGGCTTCTGCCTCCTCACACCGAGACTCACACAGCTCGGCCAGCAACCAGCTGTGGGGCACGCTTGGCTCAGTTCTTTCCCTTTAACTCCTCTGGTACAATTAAAGCAGCATAGACTCAAATGTGGCTGCAGTGATGCTGCTATAAAAATACAGGAAGGGAAACTAGATTTAACAGAGCACGACCCTTCATACTTGCATAACTGTTCACACTGGTAGTTGTACCAGTATCCGTCTCCTTGTGAAAATGTAAATTATATCCCCAGCTGAAAGTCCTGCACAGGCACAGACACTGTGGGCAGATAAGACCCATGTGCTACTCAGTGGGAATAGTTTGTGTCTTGCAAAGTATCCTTCTGGTTTAGAGGAGCCAGAAATATACAGGAGAATATTCGCTTGCTTTTGTTTTAAAAATAGCTTGTTCTAAGGAATGTCTTTTTCAACCACGAGAGAATCCAAGATGGAAGGGATACAGGACCTAATAACCCACCTGGAAATACTTTGTTTGGAAAAGCAGTTCAGCCAGTTTGGGGATTGTGCCAAAGAATTATCAGACAGGCCTTGCTTGATATGATTTGGGTTTGTGGCAGCTTTTACAGCCCAGCAGGATTTCCCAAAGCTGAGGTGCTTTTAAGCTGCCCGTGTATGTGCCTGGCCCTTATTGCAGTCCTGGCTTTTGGCCAAAGTGATTTCTGTTTGTGAGGGAGTGAACAAGTGAGGATCATTACAACTTGGAAGGAGCTCAGTTCTTGCTCGATGAGAACTCTGGAGACATAGAATGGGACAAAACAAGCATAGAAATGTATCACAGTATCGGAGCTGATAAGGAGATGGCATGCTCCTGCGAATTTCAGCTATTTAGGACATGGTCTGCAGGCTGTAGGACAACTCTTATGCAGAAGGAGGTGAACCTGGATGCAAAAGAGTAAGAGGTTTTCAGTAAGATCTGTGTATATTTCCCACTCTGAGGCAATCGCACATCACCAGATCTGTATTCTGATAATGGAGGAGTGGCTTCTCCACAGCTGTGATTCTGCTCCTCATCCTTCATGGCCGTGAGTGACCGTACAGCCTCAGGAGCAGCAGCACAGTGTTAAAAATTGTGAATTTTCAGAAATCTACAGCAGAGCCTCTGCTGCACTCTCTTCAAGAGGAGAGAAAAGCAGTTCAATGAAAAGGTAAAGATGGGACACTCAGTAATCCTCCTTCCTCCACCCCCAAGTATTTTTTCAAGGTACAAAAGGACTTCTAATGAAACTACCCCACCACCTGAAGGACAGAACAAATGAACTCTGACATCCATGAGGTACCCCGGGTAGCATTTCCAAATGAAAATTTATGGGTTTTTTAGGAATCTTATTTTGGGGTGAGGGGAAAGAGAGGAGGAAAGAAGAGAAGTAAGTTCCATGGAAAGCTGCCATTCTTCATTGAATCTAAAATAGAACTTCTTGGAATTTTACCAACCAGGCATTTTTGTGTGGAAAACACTAACTGTGCAGATTGGGCACTGTCCAAGTTAAAATACACACCAGTACTGGATGGGAATAGTCTTAGGGGTCTAGATGTGTTCACTCTGAAATACCTTCCAAAGAGTCCCTGCTGTGGCAGAACATGGGACCTCACAGCAGCTGTTATTTTTCTACAGCACATTATAGGTCTGGCTTTGGGTCTCCAACTGTGCATCCTCAGGGTTTCTGGGAGGTGTTCAGTGAGTTCTGGGGTGTAGCTTGCCCTTTACAGTCAGTGGAGATTCAATCAGTTCACTAACCGGAGTCCTGGGAGTTTGTTTGATTTTCTTATTCTGAGTTTGAGACCTGCATTTGGAGAGATGACTTACTCCCAGCACTGCACTTGCAGAAAGGGAGTGGGAGGGAAGGGATCTCAGTGTGGTTTTTCAGGAGGGGTAACAGGACTGTTTTGTTCAGTCCAAGTGTCTCTTTTTGAAGAATAAATCCATGTCTAGCATGAGTCAAGGCACAGAAGGAGAAGGAAACAAGCTAGGAAACTGGACATCCCCTGGACTGTGATGGAATTTGTCATTTGCTAGAATTTAAGGATTGTTGCGTTGATATCTACTAGGGCTGGTGTTTCACACAATATTGATGCTTGCCATGAGTCCTTGGTCATTGGATGAGGACAGGGAATGGGAACAGTTTTTAGCTTGGGAGGTTTCCTCCTGCCACTGAAAAGACCCAGACTTAACCGTGCTGTACAATTGATCTCATGCATGGTAAGGAGAATTTTGAGGGTTTTTCTAGCCCTCGTCAAACTCTTCCTCTTTCTTCAATGCTTGACATTATAGTACTGGAGCACCCACCTCTTCTGTCTGCTTCTCTGCAAACACCTGCCCATGCAGTTTGTCTGTTCACTTTGTGCTGAACGTGATGCTGTTCTTGGTGAGTCAAATCCAACAAGGCGTCGAGATGGTCTGACTTGAGCCTAGAGAAAGCATGGTGCTGAAACTCTGCTTGGTTCTGTGCCATGGGGAACTCTTCATCCAAATGGGTTTGTGTCCCCCTGCTCCAGCTGTCCCCAGTCTCGCATCGTTGCCCTTGGAGGTACACACTTCATGTACCTCAGCAAGCAGAGCTTTGCCACCTGGGGCTGCTCTGAGAATACCTGATTGTTTCACTGTAATTTGGAGGGAGAAGCCTGTGTTTGTATTCTTGCCTGGGGCACAGCATAGCTCTTGAGCAGGACTTGTATTTCTGGTTTCTTCACAATACCAACTTTATCAGCCAGACGAAAGCTGAACTCCAGCTTTTCCAAAGAGGGTCACAACAAGCTGGGCTAGAGCCTTGTGCCAGTTAGCTGGGACTGCACAGAACGCAGTCTCTGGTTCAAGCAGTCTCTCTCATAAACACATAGAGCACCTCAGTATCCTCTTGCTTCTCTACTTTCATGCTCCCGTTGCTCATAATGATGCCAGAAATGGGACAGGATGCAGTAGAGCCAGCATATATATGTCTGTGTATGTACCTGTGTATGAAAGGTGGGATAAGCATAGTTCTTGCTTTTGGATAGTGTAAAGCTAGCATTCTTACTGGTGGTAACTTCCAAAGGGTAAAGAGAAGGCACAGCAGAGCTGATCCCACATGATGTCATCACTGATGCGGTATGATAACTGGCCTCAGTTATACTCTTAGCAGATCAAAGCTGCATTCTCTGGTGGAAGCCAAGTGAAAGGTTATGTGCCTGTTTGGCAGCCTGTCATTTAGATAGGGATAAGCTCAAGCCTAACCCAGAAGCTAATGAGAGGGAGGAGACTGGGAATGTATTGAAAAATGCCTTGAGAAGAGAGGCAGGTGACACAGAGGAGCCAAGCCTGTCTCTCTGTCCGAGTACTGAGGTACTCAAGGACAGGGAGTCATGTGATCTGTGCTGGAGTACAGGCACCTCTCCTGCAGAGAGGGCAGATGCTGCACTAGGTCAGGATGTCTCATGGAGGGTGGCTGAGTGCTGGGAGAAGGATGGAAGGTTTTCAAGGAGCAGTACAACCCGTAGCTCTGAGAGGCAGGGTCTGGCATGAAAGTGTGAGCAGACTGGGGTTTTAGTTGCTCTGTAAGAGCTAGAACATAACAGCTGAGCAGAAAAGTTAAACTAAGTGTTTTTTATCCACTGAGAAAGTACTGGAAGGTGGTGGCTGACCCTTGGGAATAGGGTAAGTGAGCCAGAGAGCAGCAGTGTTAAGGGGGTGGAGGTGCTATTGATGCACTCTCTCAAGGCTGGGCATGTGCTCCCTTGTGTCTGTGTGTCTAAACTTAGGGAGCTGACGGTCTCTTCTTTTAAGGCTGGCAACTTATACTAGTGTAAGCAGATCTGTCTCAATGTTGTGGTGGTGGCAAAGGAGTTTTTTGAGAAATGGGGAGTAGGAAAGGTTTGTGAAGTGGCCCGTGCATTTCTGAGGTGTGAGAATAAGTAAGAGGCAGCTGGGAGCAGGTGTTATGGCTTTGGGATCCCTGGGTGAGTAAAAGGTTGGGAGGACATCAGTGGGGCCTTGAAGGTTCTTGGCAGGTAGCTCTGGGTGAAGGAGGCATCTCTACAAGGTGGTCTTGCAACACTGCAGAGGCAGAGATGACCAAGCAACCTGAACTTGGTGTGAAGTGAGGCATAACAGGATAGTGGGGAGATGGTCTGGCACATGCCTACACTACCCTCAAACCAGCCAACACCATATTCCTCAAGGGACTTACTGTAATTCAAAGGAGGATTATTTACTAAGACCACCTTTTTTTTTTCATTTTGAAAAGAAAAATCAGTGCTTCATCAAAAGACAGTGTAAAGCAAACAAACAAAGTCGCAGTGCCAAGAAGTACAGACCAAATCCACATCCCATGAGAACTAACCTGCTTGTAGCTTTGTATCCAGAAATATTAGTCCATTTATTGCCCATTAAAAATTCCCTTTGTCTCTTCTCAGTTGAGGTGCATGCTTGAGATCTTAAAGATGGCACTGTCAGTCCTTAAAGCAATATTTAACATCAATTTACTCATTAACTTTCAAATTCAGGACACTGAAAACCTTTTCCTAAGGGCATCTTTGTGTTCTGTTTGAGAGAGTTACTGTTGTTTTCCCACCTCCCCTGAAGGGTTGTTTACAATACCGTCTCTCCCTTTTAATCCTCTTTTCCTTTCATGTCTAACAAACAGTGTTAAACAGAACACGGGGGAAAAAGCAGATCTCACACATTATAATTATCTATAGTTAACTGAAGAAATGCTTCACAATTAGAGGTCTCATTTTGTAAATTAATGCTCAAGAAGCTTTTTCCTATGTTTTTCCAGATAAAACCTTCTTTCAAGCTTGAGGTTTGTATGTATAGTAACTCAGATAAAGGGTTTCTGAGTTGATGTGCACTCTGTGCAGAGACTGAGCTGCTACAAACAGGATTTTCCTTATGAGATCCTGTGCAGAGGGATATCTTGAGATGTACACACAGGAATGTGGGCAGTACCAAGATGTTGAGCCATGATAGAAAACATTACTTTTCAAAACTGGCTGCTGTTTCTGCTGGTTATTTTTACAGTTTCCCTTAATTTCTCTAGCTCTTTTTGCCCTGTATCTGCGCACTTTAAGACTGTGAATATATTTATAGTCACAATTCTCCTGTGGAGTGGTGTGGGACTCCACATTATACAGATCTGAGAGGCTATCATTTGATGAGCACTTCTTTCAGCAGCAGCACCAACATAAGCATCCCCTGATTTCCCCTTCCCCTCTCCCACCACTCACTCACCCCTCAGTTGTGCCAGTTTCTGTGCTGTGTGGGAAACAAATCGCAGAACACATCCAGGTTAAAAATAGCTGGAAAAGAGGGAGAGAGAGAGAGAGAAATGAATTCCAGAACCTGGGCTAATGTCCTATATGTACATCCAAAGCTGATACAACAGAGCGTTTTTAGCTCAGATTCCATCTGTCTGTCCAGCTCCATCAATAATTTGTACCTGATTTCACATAGGACAGAAAGGTAGAAATTTCAAAAGCTACTGATTTTCTCTCTAAATTTTGTGCAAACTGATTGCTGTGTGAGGGGTAGGGACCTCAGTTAAAGAAATGCAGCCAGCAGTCACCGGGCTAGTGAGTGTGCACGCTGGCTGGCCATCTACGCATTAGCTGGCCAGCCAGCATGTATGGACCTGACTGCAGCCCAGGAAAGGGTCTTAGAGCATACAGTGAGGGAAGAGTGGGGCTCGTTGCAGCCATTTTATTTTAGGAAGAGGGGAGAGAAGGGAGGTGCCTATGGCGCAGTGGTCAGAGACCCACAGGAAACCAAGAGCTATTAGTTCCACTGCTCACAAAGCAGTTTGTTTCAAAAAGGCCTGAAATTTCATAAAGTAAGACCTCTTCTGCACGTGAGCCTGTAAATCAAGTGAGCCTGTAAATCATAAAATTTGGGAGGAAGCTGAGAGCTCAGCCTCACATTCCTGTTTAGACTTCAGCAACCACTTCTGCTTTTAGCACTCCAAACACCAGTGGAAACTACGGATACTGATTTCTTTCCCATATTCAAATGTCACTTAAAGCTCTTGTTTCTCCTTAGTAACTCTTTTAAACACTTGCTTCATCTCTCTTCCTACCTGCCTCCTTTCTAATCTACAACAGCTTGCCAAGAGCTCTGCTTCATTCTCTTCTTTCGCATCCTTCATGCCTCCGCTCTGACCAATGAATGGCCTCAAATTTGGTACAGGGCAGTACACAAAATATTCAGTGAATTGTAACTGAAAATGATGAGTATTTCGGTGCAAACCAAAGCTGGCTCATCCTGCCCACCCCTTCTCAGGGAGAAGAGACCTTGGATCTCCTCACTGCTTTGCTGACCTGTGGAGGGGACTGGATGGGATGGGAGCCACAGGGTGGAACAGTGGCCATGAGACACCCTGTGAACCATGGCTGTAGTCCATGAACAGAAATGGAAGGGTCTTTATGTTCCTGTTCTGAGGTGTTTTCTCAGCATCTGGTTGAATGTGCAGGATGCAAGTGGAGCTGTGTGGCTGCTCACTTCTCTTCTTGGAAAGGGAGTAGCGGGCTGTGTCTGTTCAGAAGCACACACTGTCTTTGGCAGGGGAGCTTTTATCAGAACAAGTCTCTGATAGAAACCGGGTCTACTCCTACCCTTTGTGGGTTTCCCCAGTAAGAGAGATTATCATTACCATAATGATAATGGTCTTGGGCTTTTCCAGGTAGGAAACCAGAGGTTTTGGGCAGTTGGAGATTTTCCTGGTGTGGGAAATCACTGGGTGGCAATAATCCAGTGTATTGGGCTGTGTGCCATCCCTGCTGCAGGCACCCAGGAACATTACTGGGAGTTGCACCCAGTGCGATCTGTTTGCAGATACACCAGTCTCACCACAGGTATGGAATGAGGTGTGATGGGAAAGGCCTGAGAAGGCTCCCAGGGAATCTGCCTGTATTAATTCCCTTGTCATTGCATACCTCTGGATCTGCTCCAGTCTGCACACTGGGGGAGCTGCTAGAGCTCAGCTCAGCTCCTGCAAGAGAAGCATCTTCATAGACTCTCCGAGCACTGATTCCACTTCTGGAACTAGTTTCTGTAGGGAATTTTCTTTCCCCAAATGGAAGAATGTGGCCATTTTGCAAGGTGCCACCAGGGACCTGTAAAGAAGATCTAAAGCAGAAGCCAGGGCTGCCTTGCTGGAAGGGAGTACTAGAAGGTCCCGTCCTCTCTCCTCACCAGGCATAGGAGCATGGGAGGTGATGATGAATCTTTACCAACACGGAGGAGCTTCATGCAGAGCGGAGCAGCCCTTACATCGCTGTAAGTGATGTTAGGATCTTGCTTTATGCTTGGGTAACTACAGAATTTGGGGAAGTGGTGGCAGGAGAGAATGATCAGAAAGCTGGCAGAAATTGTGTAATTGGTGTATCAAAGGTCTTTTTACTCTCCTCCAGTCACATTTTAGCAGTACCCTATTTTATTCTACGTGCCAGTAAACAACAAAATCATTACTGATAAAACTTGCCTTAAGCAACAAGACACGTGAACAATAAAGCACTAAGAGCCACATTTTCAAAAGTGTGTGTGCAGAAATGTCTATTGTACAATGTATAAGCAGCATGTGGTCTGGATGTGGCAAGCAGCAAAGAGAGAGGAAAAGGGGAACAGATGGAACCTGTACATGAGTGACAAGAGCGGACGTAGGCTCAGATCAAGTTTTGTACTGTGCAGAGGCTGAGCTTTTGAAAAGCCTTAAATAACAACCACATTTTAAGGAGGACTGCACTAATGGGGCATGCAGATAAGCGCGCCAAATGGTGCAACTGCAGAGCACACAGCACTGCAGACAGTGATATATACAGAGCATATGAAAAGTTCGGTCTGATACGCCAGCCATGCGTACAATCAAAGGTGTGCACATTTTAGAAACATCAGCCTCCCCGAAACCTCAATGACTTAGCAATAAAACATCAGGAAATGATAAGTCAGGGTCAGAAAGGTCTGAGAATTCCACACAGCTGAAATAAAGATTGAGCAAGAGGAATTAGCATCAAGAAATCAGATTCAGATGTTTAAAGCTGATTTTCTGAACCAAGTTAATATAATGCACCATGTGTCACTTCAAAACGTTCGGATCGTGCAGCTGGGAAGCCCTTCCCATGATTGTGAAATGCAGCAGTTCTCTGTATCTGAGAAGGCTGGGATGGACATGTCTGCCTGGACACGAGCAGGCTATAAATGATGAATTGGGATTACAGCCTTTGCTGTCTCAGTCCAGTTTTACCAGTTCCCTGAACCACTAGCACAGAAAACAAGCCCTGCAGCAATGCCATATTAAGATTCTACCTTCACGTACTCTGGACTTGCTCTCTGTCTCCATTCATCTCCCCATGGACTGAAAATGCTCACACTTTTTTTTGCAACTGTGAAGCACTCCGATGATTAGCACCCCTTGCTCTCTTCCTTTCATCCTGTTTAAAAGAACCCCTATTCATCTACCCAGTCTTTTCAAGGAAAATTATCCTCTCTCTGTCCATTCTACCAAGTCTAGAGTTCACGGCTGTAGAAAATGATGTTTTCAAACTGTCAGTATTATGGGACAATCACATTTTCACTCATCCTCACACATGCACAGAAGGAAGCCTTTACCTGTATGAATGCAGACCAGCACAACAGCTGCCTGTGTGGGACATTGTAAGTCTGCAAAACTTGTACACTTTCACCACTAATTTTTTTATTCTCAGATGGATTTATATCAACTTACAGCTACGTTTATATTGTGTATGCTCCTTCAGCCTTGCAAAGTAGTCCAAGAATCCAGCACTGCCCACCTGAAAACTACACCTCGCAGGAAATGAGAATTCCATAGGTTTGATGGGTTTGCAGAATGGCAACTTGTTTGTTTTGTGGCTTTGTGAAATTATATAGCTGGTGGGAATGGCTCTTTCCTAGGAGAAGGTCACACACTCATCAGTCCTTGGGTAAGAAACTAATTAACTGGAGATCAGCATAAATTCTGTACTCCTCCATGCACTGTTCATGGTGACCAGTTCTGGACTGGGGTGATGGTGTACACACAGAAATATTTGACAATACAGGTATTAGGCTCTCATATCATAGATCTTTTCCCCTGCTCTATTCACATGCATTTTCATGGCAGCTGGACATGCATTATACAGCTATGGGCTAAAACTCTGGTACATTTCTAGTGAAGCCAAAGACAAATGTGACACTGTGATTTATGCTGTGAACAGAACAGACCAGGGCATGTTCTCTCCCCCATCAGCAAGTGGCACAGCAGAGCTTTTATACATGGCAAGCTCCTCTCCCACAGCCACCTCCAAGCGAGAAAGGGTGGCCAGCCTAAGGACCAGCATCTCCAGGAGGGCTCAGAGGAAACAGGCTGAGCTGTGCCAGGCGATGCTGGAATCTGAGCCCTCTCCTGAGGCAGATACAGCCAAGACAAAGTAATTTCTTTCACTCTATCTCCAGCACCTGCTGATTTCAGAAGATTCTGTGTAAAATTCAGCATCTTCTGTCACTTGAGGCTGAAGTGCACAGCCTGGGTTTTACGCCCATGCTATGGGAAGTTGTTTGGGGTTTGCTTTGTTGCTGACAGCTTGAAATTTCCATTTACAGCTCCTTCCTGTTTCCTTTTCAGATGTGCATCATACAAACCCAGAGAGGCTGCACAAATGTACCAAAACGGTGAGAAGAGAGGACATTCCTTACCACAATGAAGCTTTTAGTGTGCCTAGTCAACACTGAAGCAGCAGAGGCAGACCTGAGCAGGCACTTCCCATACCCATATCCTGCAGATACATATCTTGGTGCTGATGGCTACCTGAAGTCCATGTCCAAGTTCCCATCCCACCTGGGATGCCACCTGGAATACTCAGACATCAGAACTTAGGGACTGGGAAGCATGCTGGGGCTTTTTTTTTTATTTAAAACTTGCAGCACTGCTGCTGCCTGAGAGTTGGTTCATTTACTGCTAGTAGTGAAAGGGATTGTGTGCATGCTGGGATGGCATACATCCCGTGTGTCCCCAGCATGGCATGGGACCTCTAGGAGACATCACTTGGGTATATATATATATACCAAACACATCCCTGATTTCATATGTAGGCCACATGGGAAGGCAGGACTTGCTGCCTGGAGCCCATACCTGCCCACAAGTCCCCCAGCCCTGAGATCCCCTGGCCACATGGCACCTTACTATGTCTGGGGATCTCCTAGCCATACAGCAGCTCACCGTGCCTGGCAGGGAGAGCTGATGGAGCCTGTGGCACTGTCCCACCTTGCTGCAGCTATGCACAAGAGCTTTGATTGTCTCCAGTGTCTCTTCACCTCACCCCATCAGCACAGAGAGTGAGTGGTGCCAGCCACATTGTGAGGAGCAGGAGATGTAGTATCTAAAACAAGGGAGGAATTTTTAACCCCTTTGCTTTCCCGTTGTCCCACCTGTATTAGAATGACCAAAATTATCCTATGACATCATTCATCACCCATAGAAAAGCACAAACCAGGCAAATTCCCCATGGAAATTGCCTGAGGAAACAGGCTTTCTAGGCTCTCAATGCCTAGAAAAACATCTCTGACCAGTTACTTCTCTCCCAGACATTTTATCAGGAACTGAAGCTCATTGAATCAGTGATTCACTCCCCACTCAGCACTGGCTGACTGCATTTTGCGTGCCTTGGGATAAGAATCACGTTATTCTTTGCTCAGGTCCAGGACGCCTCTGATATGTGTTACAATATCTCTGGCTTGTTACAATTAAAATTATTCCAAATTTCATGGGAGAGGCATTTTCATGCACCGCCTTTTTTATAGGGGACTTCAGCAGGGTCCACCCAAAACACCAGATCAACAACACAAAGAAATCAATAAACACCTTAGCATGGTGCTTTCCTTGCCTAGGTTTGTATCAAGCTTGTTTGCAGACAGCAGGCCAGGAGAAAAAGGTAATTTATAGTATGTGCTGTGGCATTGGTCGCCTGAATTTTAGGAGTCAGCAACTTTGATAAACTCTTGACACAGCTTGCAGACACAGTTAAGAATGTCTCTTCCGCCTACTGCAGGAAGCTGGTCAGTGTATCAAAGATCAAAGTTGCTCACACCAAAGCAAGAAGGTTACATACAACCAAAAACTAGCTACAGATGGGTTTGGATGCAGGATTTGCATGTATTGGTCTCTAAAACCACTTGAATCAATTAAAAAAACCCCAAACACTTGCTGCAGCACCACCCAGATTACTCACAGGCTAATCCTCCTGTTGCAGGGACAAGATGCCCTGTTATCAAGATGTTTGATATGACTTTGAAAGGATGAGTTTATTGAAAATCGTATTAGAGACTTATTTCAAGAATGTCATGACCTTAAGTGGCTGTGCTTTAAAAGGGCTAACAAAACAGTATGTGACCTGAAATGGGCATATATTGCCAGGAAGTCACTTCCCTCTGCTACACATACAACATCTGCATCTGCAGAACAGGCAAATATTTATCAGGAACTGAAGCTCATTGGATTAGTTAATTGTTTCAAAAAATAAACCAAGAGATGGTTTTTTAATATATCTCAAAAAATCACAAAGGTAGTCAGGACCTTTTCAGAAGTTGTTCCTGAAATAAGTGTCCCTAGGATAAAACACAGTTAGGAATTACTGTTAAGAAACTTTTGGTCAGCTCTGGCAGTTTTAATGCAAACCTGACTGCTGCTGGAGTCACTGCTGCAGGACTGCAGTGGGAGGAAAGACTGGCAAGGGAATCCAAGCCAACATGTCTGCCCTCTCTTCTCCTCTCTTCTCCGCTCCACTATAGAATAAGAAATCAGAGAAAAGACAAGTCTGATTTTTAAATTGTTTTGGTGACTCTAGTGGGCTCTTGCACACAAACAGGATTCAAGAGCATTTTGGGTTGATTTCCTTTCGGTTCTGCATCCCTGCTCTGTTCTGGTTTACTGTTCTCCAGCTCCCTGTACAAACAGGATCTTTCCTCAACAATGTTCTGCCACATCATCTTCCTTCCTTTGTATACAGGCTGCTCCTGCCTGTTACACACCATGCGGCTTCCTAAGGCACCTCGTTTCTCAATGCTAGCAAAAACAGGAACCAAAAGCAAAGCAGCAATAAAACACTAAATTCTCACCGCAGTTAAAAATGAAATCTTGAAAGTTTCTGATTCAAGATGACTTTCCTGTTAACGGATTATTTTTCTAGTCTAGTGCTCTGCAGTATACGTGCAAATGAGGTGCTTGTAGTATTTATCAGATTCAAATGCCTCTCCAGTGCGGTTTGCAACACTGACCCATGCTTTTCCTCCTTTTTTTTTTCGGTGTTGAAAAGTGAACCCCACTGAGCAGGGTGCACATTACTGCATCATTCACCTCTTTTCTCCCATCTTGTAAGGCTTTGCTGTCTGATTTTTTGCTCCGGGGAGGTTCAATAGCATGTGTACAGGGACAAGAAAAAACCACAGGCCGCAGCACATATTGCACAAATGCTGTTATTATTCTGAGGCCTGAAGAAACAAGGAAGGAAGCTTGAGGCTGGTGGTTTGGCAGGTGTGAGGCCTTTTTCACACAGACATCTGTTTTAAGTGGTAGCTCTGGGCTCGGGGATGAGCAGGGAATGCCTGTCACTCCCACCTCTTTTCTGTGTCACAGCACAAGGGGGTTTGGGCTCCTGATGAAGCGATGTCAGCTCCTTGCTCAATCTGTGCTTCGAGACTCTGCTCTCCTGTGTTTGTGGGGCAGGGCTGCAAAGTGAGGCAATTCCTCCCTGCAGACTGCCTGAGACAGAGATGCTGCTGCTGCTGCTGCTGCCACGCCAGCACACACAAAATGGATGGGGTTAGATTACAAAATGGGTGAACAGCAACATGTGCACAAGCTCAACAAGCCCAACAAGCTCCATGCAAGGACCTGATGAAAACTGTTTGGATGCTACCACGTACCCCACATCAAAGTGAACTTTTCTAATCCCACTAGTTTATTTCTAGTGTTTTGGGCAACCCTGCTAGTGATCACATTACAGTTTTGAGTAGACTGCTTCATTTGGCAGGACGTTACAGCACACTCTCTGTGTTGCCTGGTACCATGTTTGAAGGAATTCATTAGTGTTCGATGGTTAATTATCTATGCAATAACATAGAAATATTCTAGAAAGAAACTGCAGTTTTTAGGGCTGGATCCTGCTCTACTAAACACGTGTAGGGAGGAAAAAAAAGGGTTTGCATAATATCCTCCCCGGCAGGGATTCTTTGGGACAAGTTAGTGTTGAGCCACATTGTTATTTTAAATGACAATAGGTTCTTTCTCCTGTAGTTCACGGCCAACTTTAATGAACATTTAGCAACTTAATTATCTTTAAGACTGCTACTCCTCTGTTACAGATTGCTGACACTGGTCAGTGAATTCAGAAATTACTGGGGGAAGGGCAGATATGCACAAAAGCAGACACTGAGATACATGTATACAGCTGCCCTCATTTCCATAAGAAATCAAGCTGAAGCCATTTCAAGGTGAGGGACTGTAGTTAATCCCTCCCAACACACTCATTAATACATCTCATAACAAGTCTCCTTGTCCACCGACAAGGAGAGTCAATCAAGCACCACTTTAGTCTGGGCAGGAAAAAGGCTACAGTTTCAGGGGGACTACTGGGTTTTATGGCTTCTTCAGAGGTTTTAAGCTGTGCTGTACTGTGCAGATATGCCTTCATTCAGAACTGAGCAAGGGTTAAGTGATGTGATGGGAGAACTCAGCTCCTGTCTTTGCTTCATGTCACAAATGACATAGTAAAATCTGCTGATGTCAACACTAGAATGGGTAAAATCCTGGCAAAATGAAAGGCTACGTAGTATTTTGACACTCTTGAAAAGGAAGGCAGAATTCCTGACTTGAAGCATCCTTCTGTCATGCTTAACATGGTCTCTAGAACCACCATGTCATCTGTGGTGGTCACTTGTGAGGAGCACCATTGAAACACTCATAGAAATCTAATAAACTTCAGAGCTGGACTGAAAGAAAAAAATTATTTTTTCCTGAGGATTAAAAGAAAAATAAGAAATGCAGGCCACACACAAGGAAGCCTGATGTTTCAGCTTTGGTATTATGATTTGTTTTCTTTTTCCTATCTGACAAATATCAGCATGACAGCAAACAGAACCCTTCTAGTTCACATGGCGGCACAGCTTTACTATGCTGGTAAGTGGTGAATTGGCTCTTTGCTCTAGCATGGCCCTGAATAGTACCATTAACATGTGGTTATAGTCAGAGAGCACATTTGGTAGGAAATGACACCTTGTTACTTCCCAGATTATCTGCTCTCTATGGGGTAAATATTTTAAACATGGTGCCAGGTTTTAGCAGCAACATCCCTATTAAAGTAAATGGGATCTGAGTGAGGGTAAATCCAAGCATGCAGTGCTGGGACAGTACACCTATAAATCTTCTGTGTCTTACGCTCTGTGCTTTATTCGCTGACAAAAGACAAGTGTTTGCTGCCTTTGTAAGGTTCCTAAAGCACAAAGGGCGGGTGTGTGCTCGGCATTACTTCCTGTAGCTCCGGCTGCTGCCTGCAGCACGACAGCCCGAAGCAGGAAGGACACAGGGATTCCTCAGCTCCGCAGCGCAGGCTGCAGCCACACCAACGGGAGGAATGCGGCTTTCAAGGGCCAAGGAGTTCAGTTCACTCTGGGCCGCAGTTACACGGTGATAAAGTTAGTTTTGAAACAGCATCTACCTTTAAGCCAGGAAGTATTTTAGGCAACAGATACCTTACAGGCCTCTTCAAGCTTACTGAGTATGTATTAAGCAATTTTTGTTTAATTTTGTCTTTTCCTTCTATCAATCCCATCACAGTAGTGGTTGATAAGTGCCCCAGTTTACATAACAGCAAAGGCTGGGAAAGGCCCTTTCCTTAGGGTAGCTACCTTAAAACAAATAACTGGAGTTTGAAAAAAAGCCTGCTCTCTCCAGTAGGCATCGTTTCATGGTTTGATACTATAAATGTAGCCTACACGTGCACGGTACGTCTGGCAGCGTCCTTTGTTACTTCACTAGATGGCGTGTGGTGGTGCCTGGCAGGGGGGAGAGAAGGGAGAAGAATTAATTCAGTGTGTAACTGGCTGCACTGCACTCCTGCCTCTGATGTGCCTTTAACAATGTGGGTCTACGAGTTAATGTTTCAAGGGTGAGAATTGAATTTCCTGCTGAAACTTCTGCCTGACAAGTACCCTTAAATCAGCAGTGGGGCAAGACCGGTGGAAAAGAGGTTTATTAGACCAACCTATTTCCTAGGCAAAACATGCTTTCAGAGACATAAGTTCAAATCTAAAACAGACCTGAAGAAGAGCTTATGTGTCTGCTTACTACAACATGGTCAGCTGGTAGACCTTATCTTTTTCTATAAATTCTGTCATGCTTATAGCCTCACACCATCGCTGCTGCTACACTACTGTAAAAACGTCCACAACTTTGTGTGGTTCTTCAAAAGGCAAGCCATAAGGTTAATTTGTGCTCTCACTTTCCCTGGTGTATACTCTGGCATAGCTGTCCTCTTTTGTTCTTCTATTAACTATTTATGCCTCCCACTTTGCAAAAGAACAAGACCCAGCTCTGCCCTGAGGCACTTCCTCTAGTGGGATGACACAAAATCACCCTCGAAGGGCACTCACAGTGCACGTGCAGTAAGAGTCTGCTCTTGTCTTGCTTGGGAAAATAGACATTAAATCTTCAAGGCCTCAGACGTGAATTGCGGAAGTGGCTGGATCCATTAGGGATGTTCCAGGCTCCCTAACACAAACACTGACAGTGGAACTCTCCACAGCAAGGTTTGTTGGTGAGCACGCCTGCTGTCTCGGCAGCACGGGGGCTGTGGAGTTTCACAACTGCCCTAAGCTGACCTACAGCTGGGCTCCAGCCAAAAGGCAGCTCTCCCCCTCCGCTGACTCTTGTGCTCCTTTGGCTGTAGGGTCTGTGGTGCCAGGGGCTGATTGGTCTCGGTGCAATCTTCCCCTCCTGTTTTTTTCCCTTTTGGTAGGGTTAATTTTCAGTTGGCTCAGTTTGCTGAATTGGCCAACTGGTTGGGTGGACACTGGAGCTGGCACAAGGAGATGGCCCGGGGTGCCGAGCTGGAAAGTGCGAGACTGGCCTTTCTGCCATCAGTGTGGGCTGAGCCACCACGAGTCAGAGGGCTGCGAACCGCAGCTTCTGCACTGCCCGCAGACTGCCCCAAATGCTGTGGGAGGTCAGGGCAGGCCGCTGCCTTAGGATGGGATGCAAACATTCCTCTGCTCCTTTGAACACAGAGAAAAGGGGTTTAAAAACCATCTGTTAAAGAATGGTACCATGAGGAAAACACATCTGATATACATGCAAGTGTGGGGTTTTCCTGTGGTATTTAGGCCTGAGGTGTTTACTGTTTTACCATCCAGCTATGCACCCCAGCTGCAAGTGCGTTCAGTGTAACACATGCACTAGATTTAACACCTGCTGCACCATGGCTATAGCTACAACAGCGGCTTAGACCCTGGCTCAATCAGCTGCCAGTGCCACACCATGGGCAACACTGTCTCAAAAGAACAAAATTATGTCCAAAATCAAGTGTCTTTCTCTGTTGTTTACGGCTGGTGGCTGTTGCTGATGGGAGGGTGTATTTGGTAGGTGCCTGGCTTGGGGTAGAGCATCTGGTGAAGTGCCAGTGCTGCAGCTGTGTGAGGAGCTATGCAGGAAAGGACCTAGTGCTCACACTGATTAGAGAAAACAGGGGCAAACACTGGCAACCAGCTGAACAAGGGGCTCCTAGGCATTCCCTGAAGAGAGAACTCATTCTTCCTTTGTGAGTCAGGTTTGTGTGGCCCCTGTAAGATGAAGCTACAGAGTAAAACAAGTTCTGCCTGGGTTAAGCCACTGCAGCCTCTCCACTAGCCTTCCCCTGAAGCAAAAGAGGTTTAAGATGTAAATGGGAGAGAAAAAACGGGGTCATTAGATGGCTTATAATCAGTCTGTAGGAGAGGCAAGTTGCTACCCAACTTTGTTCTGTATTTCCACAAAATGCACCTCCTTAGATCAGCTCACTCAGCTACCTCAGCCTCAAAGTGCAGTTGTCTTAGCTAACTCATTTGGTTCACATTTCTTCAAGCTATCACTCAAATGTAGTAAGTTGAAACATCTGGATGAACCCAGAAAAAACTGCAAGAGATGTCCTTACTTTATTCCAAATAGCCTATGCTTTGAAAATCACCATACATGCAACACTTCCCTGCACATAGCCACCATTATCCCCTCAGCTCAGGCTCCTGGTTCAGAGTCCCACTCTGCTATTCCTTCACTCTGTCCCGATAGTCTCCCAGGATTTAAACCTGTCTTACTGTCAGTTTATTGTGTTTGAATTACAGAATTGTTCATATACGTCTCTCCCTCTAGTAAACTTACAGCAAAGAGTAAAGATCCCCGTAAGAAAGAACAGTTTGGGCTATAGAGAAATGCTGCCAACTACTGTAACAGGAAAACATTACAGCTCCCTTTTGCCCCAAAAATAACATTTTCTTGCTGTGGGTAAATAGCTATTTCAGTTCTTCTGGGAGCAATAATCCTGGCCCTCTCTTTCTCCAAAGACAGCGTGCAGTTCTCCATCTATAGAGAAGCTCATTTCCACAAGGCATGTCCAGACAGCATCGGCATCTGCCTAGGAGTGGGGATAGTAGAGGATGAGAAGAATGGCAGAGAAGGATGCTCCAAGGAAGTTGCTCATGCACACGACAGAAGCTAAAAAAGCATTTCTCACCAGAATAGCACTCAAAGGACTTTATCTGGGCTCTTCTCTGCCTGGGAAGGGATCTCACTTGGTTTCTTCCCCCTCTACTCCATACTCTGGAACCTATAATTCTGAAAGTGAGTCAGTGTCTACAGAGACACCGGTGGCTGTGTTCCATGCAGTACCATCTCATTTCTGCACCTTGAGGCAAGTCCCCTTGACTCTGCCATGTCCTTGCCTAGGTTTAATGCATCTGCTGCTCAGGAAGGTCACAGGGCCGTGAATGTGTTCAGAGCACCTAGTGAACAACAGTTCACTGGGATTAGCTGGGATTTCCAAGTACAAGATAAAATAACTGTAAACCAAGGAAAGTAATGACGTTTATCAAACTCAGTTATACCACAAAGAGCAGACAAACAGATACCAAAATCAGAAGTTAGTCCTCCAGATATTAGTCTGATTTTAGTTGGTGTGAGTTTTGCCCTGAGGACCTCTTTCCTCACAAAATGCACAGATCTTGATCTTCCTGACATGGTTGAGGTGTCAACCTGTAGTAATTTCCAAGCAGCTACTCAAGTTCCATTAATATTGATCTAATTTGAGATGAACACTGGCCTCATTAGGCTTTACTCTGCTTCCCGCCCCACTGTTCATCAGTGAAGGGTTGGCTGAGATAACACCTGAGAAACAATGCTGGTGCTTAGAGCAAAAAATCAGGACAAGTGAATCCAATCCCAGCTCTGCCACTGACGAGACAAATCCACGTCCTTTTTGTTTTGCTTTCCCTATCTGTAATGGGAGTAATAGAGATATTTCTTATGGCAGAGGCACAACTGCTTGTTTGAAGAACACTTTGAGATGGTGCAGCTTGGTGAGATCTCAACAAGGGTACAAAGTGCTACTGGTGTTTCTAAAGTGTGCGATGTGTGTCCTAAACTAACCCTTCCTGATCTGACACTTCATACATCTGGTCCCCTATCACATCTCTACTATAAAACGAGCTATGATTTGGGTAAATTGTTTATCAAATATGCAACTTTAAAAGAGTTTCAAGAGTTCAAGAGTTGCTTGTATTAAAATCACTGCATACTGCACATTTGAGCTAACCTGAGAAAAGCAAATACATGGCCACAAGAAGAGTTCTTTGAAGATGCTCCAACCCTTCTGTAGGTATGCATCATGTTGGTGTAATGTAGCCCAGATCTTCAGGGTTTCTGAGGGCCAAGAAGCTGTGTAAGGTCTTTTGATCCTGACAACAGCATGAACAAGTGGTTACATAACTGACAAGCTAGTCACATCTTGGTAGGCATAAAAGCATTTATTTTCTTGTCACCTAGCAATATGACAACAGATTATACCTGCTTCTTGCAAGCCTTGCTGCAATACGTGCTTTGTCTGTGGATGCTCATCCAGCAACAAAGGGTGTACTGCAGAAGGGCACATGCCTCTGAATTCCTACCATGGGGCCCTGACTCTGGGGCTGCAGATTGTCCTGTCAGCAACAAATTCATTTAAGATATACCCACCTCCCTTCATAGTCCAGGCTGTGCCTTTCCATGTTTAGCTGAACCTGACCTCCATCACGCTCCTTCTCCTCTGCACCACTTCAGCAAAGTGACAGGATCTCCAGCACAAAGCAGGTCAGGCCTGGGGCGAGTATATTTGCACAGGTCCTCGGCGCTATCTCCTCTTCAGCATCATGGGGTGCCATGCAGGGTGCACTGATCCTTGTCACTGATATGGCAGTAACCATGGAGCACTTCCACACAGGTCCTGGATGTGGGGTCCTGGACATAGGGTCTAATTCCCCCTCTCCTGCAGATGTAACTGCATTTATCCTAGGTCTGCTGGGTATATAGAAAGCATGTATCATGCTCCTAGCAGACAATGCTGAAGCAGGAAATGCCTTTAATATATATCTGACCTTGCACCATGCCATAGCAGAGCCACAGCTGTCTGCAGCACACTGAGATACACGTCCTCTGCTCATCCAGAGCTGCCCCACATTGTCTCTGCACATTACAGCTCAGCCTCTCCAGGGAACGCTGTGTTTGCTGTTACATTTGCACACCAGCCAGCACTTTGCTTCCTGGTTTATGAATGGTGTGTCCAGAAATTGGCTGCTATGCTGGTGCATTTCAGAGAAGATAATGCTGTCCTTTTCCCTGCTGTTTATCGTAACCCTAATTTCTGACAAACAAAAGAGATGAATTCTGGGCAATTTACCGATAATCAAGCACAGGGTGAGCAAGATGGCTTTACAATATATAGAGCCCTATGAAACAAAGCCCTCTGATACTGGGTTGCTCACTCGCACCAGGCCCTTAGACTGATGAATAGTGATAACAGCAGCAAACCTTGCCTGCCCTGCAAATTGCAGCCAGAGATAATAAAATTTCCAAACTAGCAACACAACAACAGCATGGGAAGCCTATGACATTAAATACATGAAAGGGATGCCTTGGGACTATGAGAAGAAGTTGAGTACCTTCAGCACAGAATGGGTAATCCTCAGGGGACTATTTAAAACTCATTGACTCATTATGCCTACACATGGCTTTGTCAGTCAACAGAGACGTCAAAAGTTTGTGCAGGTGAAGTTTACGCAGGTACAGAAGAGCAGAGCAAGACTTTCCTTTTTGATCAGTTCCCTGGCTCTACCCTTGGAGCAGAAATCCTTCAGAGATCTCTCGGGGTTTCTTTGGTCATTTGATGGGTTTGCCTCTGACATATGAAATCATATGAGTGGAGCTGTATGGCTGAGGCGAGGTGGTAATACCAGCTGCAGGCAGAAGTGTGTGGCAGGGTTCATTTCATGCCAGAGACATAACACACAGCATGCTCCCTCTACCTGCAGTGCAGCCCAGGATTCAGGTGGAGAACTTGAGTGATCTGCTCCTCAGCTGCCTTACATACACAGAGCTCAGGACTGCAAACTGCATGGCCCTGCGGATGCCCAAGAGACAGACTGGGCTTCTATTACTCTGCATGTAAAGCATCCTGGCCCTTCCTCACACTGCACTGCTTCCTTCCCTCCACCAGGCTCCTTCATTTCCATTCTGTGGTGTCCCCCATCCCTCTCTCCTTACCGATAGCCATTCCTCAGCACCCAAACCTGGCTGGAGGGGTGACATAAGACAGGGCTAACAGCGTAATGCAGAGGAATGGTGGCAAGTAAGGGAAGAGCCTACAACAAAGTAAACACTGCACCCTCTAGCCCTCTTGTTACTGTTGGGACATAAACTGAACTGTTCCATCTAATTCATCTTAGTCCTAGATACATGTTGTGTGAAGGCAGGGCCTGAAAACAGCAGAGAAACCTGTAACACACAGTCTACGTGATGCCAGTTATGTGGGTAGAGTTCATTGAACAAATGTTGATGTTTAAGTGGTAGGTGTCCATTTGGGAGTTAGTCACCTTAGGATGCTGCTTTAAGTCAGAGAGAAATAGACACTTTTGGCATAAGATAGAAATTTACACTCAGTTGAGCTCAATTGTGCTTCGTGAGCTCCTGCTGCTCCCCGCTGATAATACACGGAGTCAGGCATAGCCAGCTCCCAGGTGAACGCCTGCACGACACACACCAAATGACAGGCGAGATAAATCACATTTTGTAGCCGTGGTTTGATGCAGGGATGCTCCACGTTATGGGGCTGCAGAAGGGGGCTTTGTAGGGTGCCTAGCAGAGCATGCTCTGGCACGTAACCGCAGAGGCCAGGGAGCCAGATTCAGAGGAACGGAGACACAGTGACAGACACAGCAAAACCCTTCGGGAACGTGGCTGCTGAAGCAACCATGACTTCATTAGACTTGCTCAAGATGCCCTCTAGCCTAGACCTTTCACCTCATTTAATGGTTTCTTGGCCTCAATCCCTTATAATTCTGAAATGAAAAAAAAAATCTCTTTTGACTCCTGTTTTCAAGCCAGGACTGTTTGATTTGGAACGCTCCATTGAAGTCTGTGTTACTGATTGATTTCAGGTTTATTATATTTTCCCCTTTGAAAAATGCTACAGTAAAAAAAAACCTACTTTGTCGTTTTTCATGTACCCCCCCACCCCGTTTTTTTTTTTCAATCTTAGCAAATGCTCAGTCTTTTCCACTTCAATAGCTTGAAATTCTCCCCTGGGAGCCCTAAGCTCTTTAAATATTTTTAGGTTGCCAGATTTCTTATGTTCTCTCTCCAGGAAGCCAATTTTGTTTCTAAGCTCTTGAGAGTAGTCCAGCTTCATCTTTTGCGCACTCACTGCATCACAATAAAATGCTGCCTAATTGCTGCCTCAGCCGAGTCCCAAAGGTGCTGGAGTTTGTCTCTAGGCTACAGTTGTGGACAATAAACTCTTCTCAGACTGGAGTTAAGCCTTTTTATTATTCAAATCTGAGTCATGTAAAATTAGTTTACTAGCAAGTTACCCACAAAGATCTAGTATGGAAAGAAACTCCCACATATTGTTTTCCAACACAATGAGAGAATGATCAGATATAAAGATTTGCAAGTGGCTTGTAATACAAGACGTGTATAGAAACACCAGCATTTAATTTTGCCAAAAAGACATGAAAATGTTTCTGTGAGCCTAGAAGTTACTCTCAGACCTCATCTGTTTGGTGTTCTTTACCTTCAAATTGAAACTGGTGGTATGAAAAACTTTCTTTTTTCCTCTAGCTTATCCATGACCTGAAATACCTATGAAAGAGGAAAGGCAGCTGAAGATAACAAATGCCAGATGGGCAAGAGCTTTCTGTTCGCAGTCTAGTACCACAGAAAGAAGATTTAGTGATCTTTTTGCTTGAAAATAAACAAGAATATACTAAGACTAGCCACCCAGGCTGCACCCCCATCAAATCTGAGAAGACCCCTGTAGCAAGGGGCAAATGGACAGTACAGAGAGTGAGAATGAACACATGCTGTCTTTCTCATCAGGACCACATTCATCTATCCTCAATAGCAGAAGACATCTGTATATGGCGTTTTCTCTCTTTGCATTCCTTTTTGCAATCTGTATTTTAAAGTGTTTTTATTTCTGTTGTACAATATGGCTTCTGATGAAAGTGCATACTCCACAGACATTATATAAAAAGACGTAATGATCATTGTTTTGAGACTCTAATTCCTTAAGACAACAGTTTCTTTAGATGCATTTGGTGCTGTATGCCCAAATCCACAGTCTTAGTTAAGCGAAAAAGAAGCTGAAAGAGATTGCTAGAATTTCTCAAAATGGTTAGACTGTCCTTTAATTTAAAAGGTCAGGCATGATAACAGAGACCTGACATGGTTTTTGTGGTAGTGTCAGCAGCACATTTGCAACCTGGGACACTCATGAGCAAGGACAGCACACATCCAGGTCAGGGCAAGCATGTCCAAAGGACTCTTTGCAGGGGTCCTTTTGTCAGCACAGAGAGCGTGCAGGCAGACACAGGGGTCTGCAGGGAGACTGTTAACCACACAGCACACACTCACTGTGCAGACACCTCCTCCTTTTGCTGGGGTCTCTCATTCCTCACTTCTTGAGGAGGACATGGCAGGCATGGTGTGGCACGGATGGCGTGACAGAACCTCCATTACTAACAGTGACACAGAAGATGGGAAGGATGCACGGGTCTGAAGTCGACTTCGGCAGGCAGCAGCTAGAAAAGCTAGGATGCAATTTTAGCCTTATTCAGATCAATGGGAACTTTGCCACTGATTTCCATGGAATGAAGACTCCGCTGTACATGTCTGCCTGTAATCTGAGAACATGTATTCTGCACATCCTGGAGACTCAGTGAAAACCGGACCCACGGAGTTCACCTTAGATTCACTGTCTCAAATAAAACTACGTGGATTCTTTGTGCCCCTTTTAGTTATCTGTAAAACAAGTATGATAATGCTTTGAGTGCTAAACAATACAATGTGTGTAGGAAGACAGTATCTTTTATTAGGCCAACTGAAATAGTTGGGGAAAAACAGACAAGCTTTGAGGCTTGCCTGAAATGCTTTGAGATGCTCTGATGAAAGGTGTTTGAGCTGTGCAAGGGATCATTAAATTACATTCTTCCTCTCTCTGGAAATCATTTAGTGATATTTCAAAGGAAAGATGCTGTACAGAAATAACTGATTTCTATTGCAAGTGCTGTCTGGAGCTAAATATCTTCCTTCCTCTCTCTTTATGAACTAATCTAAAGAAAAATATGTTTTAAATTAGCATGTTAAGAACAATTTTGTGGTATAATGTATAGTTCTGTGAAATGTTCTGTGTGAAGTGTAACTCACAAATCCTTAAGCATATGTTAGTACACTCAAACAAAATGGCTGGATTTCTGTTGAACAGTTTGTGGAAATTATGAAGGTATCACTGTAAAGAAATTAGAAAGCATAGGTGGTCAGGGAAAATGGCAAGTGAAAAAAAAGGCAGATATGACTCAAAAACTACATTACGCTTGTAAACACTAGCTAACAAGCCCCCAGACTGTCACTTCTGAGTGTGGACATCATGCCTTGGAAAGCTGGTTCATCATGCTGTGAACCAGCTAGTGTCCATAAAAGTGTCAAACAACCAAACACTTAACCCTATCCTCTCCCTGATTTACCAGGAAGGAGCTGTGAGTGCTCACTTGAAATAAGCCAGGGCTGGGAGACCAACAGCATTACGGTGTCACAACTGTGAGTGCAGCAGGATAGATCAGTGCTATCATGGACTCTGCACCACTGAGCTTACTGGGGGCCGTGAAGGGGTAGGGGAGGGAAGGTTTAACTCTATATAAATCCTACTAATATCACTTCACTAGTACTTTAGTTCAGCGTCAAGACACAAATGATGTCAAGAAGAAAGAAAACTGGGGGCAGGGGAATCTTTAAATATGTGAAAAGTACTTGTGAAAAAGGATGAAATAAACTTGTTTATGTCTATTAGAACAAGAAGCAATAGGGATATATTGCAGCAAAGGAGATTTACATCAAACCACAAGACAACAGTCCCGTATTAAGGAAAATTAGGCATTGGCATAGGCTGCCTAGAGAAATGGTGACACTTTCATCACTGGAACATAAAAAAAAAAGGCTTAAATAAACATCATCAAAAGCTTCACTACAGATGATCGTTCACTGAAGTGGAGAAGACTTGGAGACTCATCCGAGAAAGGTTACAATGTGTGACCAGGTCTTCCTGGATGTTCTTTTTACCCCCAGAAAGATGTTGTTGAAGATTTTCTGTTTGTGTGAGATTTTGAGATGCAGCCCTCTGAAAATATTTGTCTAAGAGAGAAGGGACCATTTATCTTCTGAAGTCCCTGTTCCTCTCTACTGATCACAGATGCAGTCACAGATGACTGGCTTAGTATGGACACCTACTTATTGAATCTGCAAAGTGAGATGAGACAATTACCATCCTTAATGACAAATTGTGTCCTTTCTAATATATTCCTAAATATAACATTCAAATCTCCATTACTCATTCCAGCTATAATTACTTGTTGTGCACGTATGAGGTGGCACCCATAACACATAATCATAATGTTATTTATTGTCCTGCATTAGTAATTTAGCACATTATATTTAGATGCCATATGGCCTGACGAAAAATGTAATAAAGGCTTCCTATGCAGTGGATAGAAAGCTCCGAGACAACAATTAATATAAACTGTTCCACTTTTGCATTGCATTTCTACTAAGAATATCACTGAAGTGTAGGCTATCTCAGGAAGGAGAATTTTATGTTTAGATCTAAGACCCAGCCAAAGCTCTGCCGAGTTGCAGGTAGAGCTACTAACTAGGAATGTAAGTGCCTTTATTTCAGCAGTATGTACGAAAGAATAAGGTGCTTCCAATAGATGGTATTAACCATTTATGTTTCCAAAATCTGCATACCATAACACATGTCAGCTAATCTATATGAATGTGTGTGTCTATATTGGACTCACCCCGCCACAGGACTAAAACTGGGTATGTAGGACATGTCACCACTATGTCCCACACTGAGGTCATGGGAGGAAGCCTGAACACCCAACTGTCCCCTCTGCTGAATTGTAGCTTTCTCCTTGGGGACCTCTTCAGGTACATCCCATGCATTCAAGACAAGGCATGGATCTTGAGTAGTTCACTCTCGAGATTCCCCCCAAATGGCAATAAGACCAAGAACATTATATTTGGCTCCCCCAGACCCACATTGTCTTCCTGCACTATTCCTGCAGGTTCTGCACTGGGCAGAGATGGATACCACAGGGTACATACATATGAGATCCAGGGTACAGGGCTGTGTGGCGTGGACAGAGCAGTCTGGAGTAGCCCTACACATCCTGGGTGCACATCAGCACACACCACTGAGCCTTGGGATGTAAAACTGCTCCGTCTCTTGTGTGGATACGGACTTTGGAGACACTTGCAAATAATGGCATAGGTTGTCTGCTCGTATCAGCCACCACTGCACTGAACAGTGGTGCTGGAGACTGCTTTCATCAGGTAGAAAGGTCCCAAGGACAGTCTCAGTAGGAGGGGGATTTTTTGGTATCTCAGCAAAACAGAAATATAGAATAAAAATTTTAAAAGGTGACAAGGAGAAAGAGCATAGGATCACCTTCCTCATGCTGAGAAATCCGTAGAATAGTATTCTCCTGTGCACTTGGAACAACTTCTTTTGTAACCTGTAATTATGGAAACCTCAGTCTTTTATCTTCTTATGCACAAGTACCCTCATCATACATGTATTTCTACACTGTAAAAGGATTTGAAGACTTAAGGCTCTTGTATTGGTTTTGGCTGGGATAAAGTTAATTTTCTTCACAGTAGCTGGAGTGGGGCTGTGCTTTGGGTTTGTGCTGGAGACAGTAATAACATGGGAATGTTTTAGTTACTGCTGAGCAGGGCTTACATAGGGTCAAGGCCTTTTCCACCTCTCATCCCACCCTGCCAGCGCTGGGCTGGGGGTGCACATGGAGCTGGGAGGGGACAGAGCTGGGACAGCTGACCCCAGCTGACCAAAGGGATATCCCAGACCATGTGGTGTCATGCTCAGCATACAGAGCTGGGGGAAGAAGGGAAGCTGTTCAGAGTGATGATGTTGATCTTCCCAAGTAATCATTAAGTGTGAGGGAGTCTGGCTTTCCCGGGAGATGGCTGAACACCTGCCTGCTTATGGGAAGTTGTTAATGAATTCCTTGATTTTCTTTGCTTGCTTGTGTGGCTTGTGCATTACCTATTAAACTGTCTTTATCTCAGCCCATGGGTTTTCTCACTTTTACCCTTCTGATTCTCCCATCCCACTGGCCAGGGAGTGAGTGAGCAGCTGTGTGGGGCTGAGCTGCCTACTGGGGTTAAGCCACAACAGGTTCATTTTGTAACTTCATTACATTTAAAAATGCATCAAACATTAAAATTAAATGCTACACTTCCGCTCCTTTTTTTTTTCTTTTAAGGTGACATGAAAAATTATTTGAATGAGGAAATGCATACAGGAAGACGACAGCATATATAGGTTTAACTCCAGCTTAGCATATTGAAGTTAGCATCAGCTGTGCTTCCTTGTGGATTTTAGCTTCTTCCTTACTTGATTCTTTAGGAATGTTTTGATTCTTACTTCCATGGAGAAGGACCAGAAAGAGGTGAGTACTTCAGCTAAAAGAAGTAATTAGGTAGGTCAAACTATGGAAGGTCACAGATAAATATAATTAAACAATCTCTTCACAGGTTCTTAAGATGCCTACCTGATGACTATTGAACTTTAAAAAGCAGCACAAGATACCACGCAAAACTATTAAAAACTACTAATAGTTCTCTCACCTCATTGTGTTTGTGGCTAGCCTTCCTAATACATGCTTGTTTTAAAAGAATACTGTTTTATAACAGGATAGTTAATTCTGTAACAACATGAAATACCTTAACTGCCAGAGACTGCAGAAGTGTTCCGGTGGTGGACACCAGTAGCATTAAGTCTCTCTGAACTGGAATGAGTTTTAATAATCAGAAAACGAAGCTTTAGTGACATACTAGCAGCTGAGCCTGGGTGGTTTTAGAGGTCAGCACACAGGGCAGTTGAACCTCGCTTGTTGTAGTCAGCAGTGCTCTGTGTACAAGGAGCAGCTGCTCAGCCTGGAGGTGGGATTCAGCTGCCCAAACGTAGGTATTTCACATCTGAATATCTCTTATGGGTCATATAAAGCATCATCTAAAAGGCCAGATTTTCCATGCATTTTGAAAAGAACTTAAGACAACTAGTTTACGAGCAGATACCTGCACTGTAAACCATTAAAGGCAGGTACATTGCATCCAGCATGTTTGTTGAAACATTAGCAGCTGGGTGGGGAACTTCTTAAACTACTCCAACTTGACTGCAGCTGTTCTATGCTAGTGGTGACACCATGCTTCTAGGCTTATTTATAAAGTTTGGCATACCTTTTCATGGTACATTTGTAAATCCTATAATAATTCTGTTTAAATTATGGCCACTTTTGACACAGATAACAGAGATACATGGCTAGATTATATCTTTCTTACAGTGATGCAAACTGTAATAAACTTCCATGACATTTTTGAAACTGTAATGGTATAAAAATCATGTGCTTGAACAAAATGATGCTTAGATAAAAGACTCAGTTTCCTTAACTTACATCTTACACATATCTTTTTCTTGGTGGCAGACTTGGCAAATAGGTCCCCGAGGTCAACAGTGCATTTATGTCCCTTGCTAAAGCTCATCCCTTCCTCAGACCTGTTTACAAGGTCATGCAATAAAGAAAATCACAGACATGACCTAGGTTAAAAGTTACACCTTCTTATGCAGGGTTCCTTTCAACCCAGATGATTTCACCAACCTAGCTGGCAGTACCACCACATCAACCCCTGTATTAGCCCAAGAGACAGAGTGATATGTAAAGTAGAAGGCAAGAACGAGTGCTGAGGGGTGGAGACCAGGTAACTCAGTTTAGTTGCCAAGGAAAAGATGCAAAGAATAGCACAGGAAGGCATTCAAAGTTGAAGAGGCTCCTCTAGATGATAATTCAGAGCAGAAGCCTAACTAACAGTCTGAACTGCTCTCTGGAGGAGCCTCTCTCACTCCTTCAACTATGCAAGGCATCTAGGGAGACAAGCCTCCTAATTTAGACATCTAAGTTAGATGTTTAAATGTAGGCAGTGAATATTCCCCCTGAGAATGTGAATGGGATGTTATAATAGTTTAAAACATGTGTCACCGAAGCTGTGATACCAATGTCTGTTCTTTTATGAGATACTGTTCTTTGTGCCACCGATCCTCTACTGACACAACCATGTTTCTCATTTATTAGATAAATGAACAACAGTAACAGAATGCATATTGTTCAGTGACGGTCCAAATTTTGAAGTTAAAAAAAGATTCCCAATTTTACTCTCAAAATATGAACCAGATTAAATTGTTCACATGGAAACCACTGCAAATTCCCAGTAGTAATTGTTTTAGGGGACCAGAAAGGGAAAAGAGATTCTTCACAATGATCACTAGCATATATTTAACTTTATTGCTCTCCTCAAACATTTTCTTTTAATTTTTCAATTAGGAACCTTGATCTGTATTTACATCTTGTCTACATTGCTCCTATCTACTCAAAACCTTTTACATATTCAGTGATGCGAGTTTCAGAAGTTATCAATAAACGACAGAAGTTGTGAAGTTGTTCTTTCAGTGCAGATGCATGGCTTACCTCCTGCCCTGCAAAATCTTGATACTTAGGCATGCACCACTAGAACACCAGTTTTCAGTGCGTCTTTCTCCAGTGTAAACTCATTGCCATTGATCACAGCCCTATTCAAAGGACTATTTGAGACAGTTGTGGAAGGAATGCTCTTTAAATGTAGCTGTCTTCTCTCCTGGATGAATATGTTTACAGGAGTGGATTGTTAAAACCAATTCATTTTCTAGTGTCTCACACTGTGGAACTGGAACTAACATGCCTAAGAAACCAAAAATGCTGGGCAAGCCATTAATATGTATTAGACTGTGCTTTGTTTATTCTAGTGGTTTGGGCATCTACACAGTGTGTGCAAAAAGCTGCCCAACAGCTCCCTTATTTGAAACCGCCACTGCTAAGTCAGAAAAACATCCGTGGGGAAATGAGAATAATATACACCAGCATGACTTAAAATTAATGGCTGTGCCTGAGTTAAGGGGCTCAACTGATGTAACTGGTTCAAACTATCAAAGCTTACTATCCTATGGGGTTGTATCCATTTCCACTTAGCTCTCATCCCTTCAGGAAATCTGCCAATGGATCATACACGGTATTGCAACTTGTGCACAGAAGTAGGTGCTGCGGGTATCCTTAAGTGAGGAGCTGCTGGTCATTTTACACAGGCACACTGGGCAGCTTTTTGCCAGATGAAATCTACAACAGCCAAGTTCTGCCTGCCTTATGTTCAGCAGAAGCACCAGCTGAGTGTATCTTTTCTACTGAGCTACTTACTACAAAACTAACAGGAACTTGGTTAGACCTCCATCCTTTTGCAAATGCAGCTGAAACTGGCCAGTGAGGTTCAAACTTATTGCAGTGGGACAGACAGCACAACACCAAAATGCCACATCTTTAGAAAAACAGCTTGTAATTCACACTCTACCATGAAAGAGCAAACAAAAGCACATCACGAGAGATTTTCTCTCAGCTGTCAACCTCAGCAGACAGATTAAGGGAACTTTGCCACTTGATACTGTCTAGTGGTCTGCCACAGGACTGAGATGGTGTAAATAAACTTTCTTTCCTGGTCCAGGTTTTCACTTAACAGCTGACACATGGCTCCTTGGGCGTGACTTTACTTTCTCTTGAGGTTTCTGTCCAAGTCTTCCTCTCTCTTCGTTTTGACTGCTCTAAGCTACTTCCTTATTCCTTCTCTAAAAAGTAATACTCCAACGTATGCAAAATGCTTCTGCATGTAAAGGACACACATAAAAGAAACACAATATCCTAGTTCCTGTTTATTTTTCTAATTTCTTCCACAGGCTCCAGAACAGGTGGGATTTTTTTCAGGGTACTGTGGGCTTGCTTCTACCCATTTCAAAGAGCTGTCCTCTCTTCCACCTGTGCTTTCCATTAATGAGACCCTGGCCTATTCTTCATCATTTTAATCAACCTGCTCAAAACTGCCATGACAGCTTTCTCTCTCTGTGGCTCTAACAATGCAACACATTGGGTGGGACTCCTGTCACCTACCTTTAGACATCTACAGTGCAAACACTTACATTTATGTTGATCAGATAAGTCTGCTATAAACATGGGAAAAAATTAAGCACATTCAGGGCACAATCCACCTTGGTCAAAGCAGGAATTGTATCCCCAAAGTCTTAACTCAGAGGCAAAGGTCTACAAGACAGATGTCTACATTCACCAGATAAATAAAAACACCCTTGTCTATTCTTCCTCTCGCCTTCTGGCTTAATTGAAATCCCATTTGAAAATTAACTGCTTTCCCTTACACTGTTCTTTATTAACAATTCACAGCACTTCGAGATGTGCATTGTGGGAAAGATGTTGACTAAATCTTTCTCAAGGTTCAGACTCTGAGGTTCTTTCCTAGGAGAGAAACTGGTGGATGTGTCATACTGGTAAATATCATTCCATAAAAATATCTAGGCAGAAGAACAATTACTATGTGTGTATGAAAATTAACAGTCTACTGATGCCTTTACTGACTTGTGCATAACTTCCCTTGGAAGGTTAATGGCCATGAATATGTAACATGCACCTTCTTCTCCCTACTGCTTCCCTATTGTTTTTCACTTTTCATTATTACAGCATTTCTCCATACAGCCTGTAAGACCTTTGGTAAAGAGTTACGTTTGCATGTGAGCATTAAAGCTTATTATGAAGGCACAATAATTCCTGTAGTCTAGTTAAATATAATTGCAAGGGGAAGGGAAGACAGAAGCGAAGGGCAGTTCATAATTCATAGACTTCTCACATGATTTCAACCTTCTCCTTGCAGAACTTTGTGGGTGGGAGGAGGTTACAAATGAAGCTCTCTGCTACTTTGTGCTAAAAGCCTGTGCCAGCCCTCTAGTCAATGGAATTTATGTAATGATAACCAAATCAATTCAGAAACCAGTTTTGTTAATCTGACAGACCCTAAGAGTGCACAGCTTTAAACTTCTCTGACAGTGTCTGCAATTACTCTAGCTGAAGAGACACTTCTGAACCAAATCTAATGTTCATGGCAAAAGAGTTACATTAATTTATATCAGCTTCTGATTGAACTGACTAGAATAAATCAGAGCGAGTGGGCACACAATCAGCTCTGCTGGCAGATTTGCAGGTTGCTGGAAAGGGGCATGATAAGTCTCTGAGGTCTGGCTGTGAGTAATGCTCTCCTCCACCAACACAGCTGGATCCTGCCTAACCACAGTCGCTGACACCCACCAACATCATGTCTTATCCAGAACTGCTAGGTTTATAGCCTCTGTCAAAAAATAAAAAGTTGTAATCCATGAGAATATACTCAGAGTAGAACAAGCTCCAGTGGCTTAAGGTGTCACCTCCCGGCCCAGCAATTTCCCACCTCCTCTTTGCCTGCGATTACTGCCTCACAGCAGAGTCGGTGGAATGAGACACCCACACTAGTCCCAGCTGCTTCAACACAAGGTCCAGCAAATTAGCCTAAACTGCTCGTAAAATGACTTTAATATCATATTTTGCATTAGAATGGCTTAGAAACATTAGTGTTTTCCAATCCAGGGACTGCTGTGGAGGCAGGAACCTTCAGTAAGGAGGTCAGGGAAAGCAGTATTTTTGCAGCAGTCCAGCCAGATTTGCTCGAATTTGACACTGCAATAGGAAAGACTATGAAATGTCACACTTACAGTTATCATTCTTCTGCCTTATTAACAGGTTTATGAACTTCTGATTGTCTGGCTGGACTAGATGACCTTCTGAGGTCCCCTCCAACATGAATTACCCTACATACCTAGTGTGCATGGCCAGGAACCTGAAGAGATGGTTCTTCCTGCTGACACAGTCACTTAGCATATCTTGGCAAACTGTGGAGACCCATGCTTACCACACTTTCCCTCAGAGGGGCCAAAATAGGTTGACACTGGTATTGTTCTGGTGTTGAGCAACTGCTTTTCAAAAGGGAGGTCAGCTCTAATACGGGGTCCCTCTGCTACTAGGAAGCAGCCCCGCTCGACTCAATTGTTACTAAAAAAAGGGATGGGGAAAAAAAACCCCAACCAGACAAATAAAGAGATTACGTCCAAATAACCAAGCTTCTCTGTGTCACAATTTCCTAGCTGGGGGATACAATCCTCAGATAAAGCAGTTAATGTGTTGCCTATTGTGATAAGAGGTACACGGTCTCGTGGGAAGGGGCATTACGGAAGTGCTGGGACAAGGCTGCTTATCATCTGCTCTCCCCCAGAAACGCTGAACTCTGGAAGGTCTGCACAGCATCTATGTTTTTGGGTATGTGAAAAAACAGCAGGAATTGATGTCATGGGCAGGCAAGTTCGAAGAAATCTGGAAAAGGGGGAAGCCAGAGTTGCAGCTGTTATGAGTTCATCACGATTTTGGCCTCGATTCCAAAATCCTCACAAAGACATAAGAACCTCCACATGATTTTGAGGGAAGCAAGATCTGTAGATATATGAGTGACACATTCACGCATGCTGTATTGTTTAAGAGGCATACTGAGCTTTTAGTTTCAATCCCTGCTCTTTCACTTGTGTCAGTTAGCATTTCTGAGAACCTTACTGTGAGATACAACCTCATGCTGATACCTTAAAGTAATTACAACAGAAATTTTCCAGAGAAATCACGTACTCCTATCAGGTGTGATCACAAGATCATCGTTACTGGGACACTCTCAGAGCTGTCACAAGGCAGTTCCAGCAGTAAGGTGGTGCCGTGGTGCAGCTGCACACAGAAATACAGCTCGGATCTGCTGAGATTCCAATGGGCTGCTCCTGCCTCCACATCTCCTCTGCCTTCCTTGTGCCTGCGGCAGCTCTACATACTCAGTTAATTCGGGAACTTTGTCCAGCTGAACCCGGTTAATTTTTTGGAGGAGCATAACTGGCTCTCCACCAGATCAGCTCCCAGGCTTGCCTTGCCAGATGGCATCATCAGTGTTACTGCAGTGTAAATAACAAACAGGAAGGCATGGCCATGATCAGAGAGGAATGCAGGACTGCCCCTTTTGGTGGCAATACAGACACAGGCTGGCTTGCATTTACTGTGAAATTACATCCTTAGAAAGGTTTATAACTGCATGGCTCCCCTCGCAGGACACCAGGCTGCTCGTATTAACCGTGAGCTGCACGCTTCAGAAACGCTAGGTAACATTCACCTTCAGGAGATGACACGAACTGGGTGGTGCCGCCCTGTGAGGCTGCCTGTGATGTTGCCTGTGATCACCAAATACCACTTTGGTCCAGGAACAGGGCAAATCCCTAAAAATGTTCCTTTACTGTACTATAAAAGCGTATTAAACTGCTATAGCAAAGATGGTCCAATGCCCTTCTGCGTGCCCATACAGGACCAACAAATGCTCTGCATTTCCTAGACACTCCCACAGCCGAGGTGGAGGCAGATGAGGTTTGCATTCAGAGTGTGAATGAGCTCTGATGTCAATTCAGAGCTCTTCTCGGTGGTTCCAGCTACAAGGACACGACGCAAGGGCAGAAACTGATGCACAGGAAGTTCCAGCTGAACATGAGGAAGAACTTCTTTACTGTGCAATGACCGTGCACTGGAACAGATTGTCCAGAGAGGTTGTGGAGCCTCCCTCACTGGAGCTATTCAAGAAGTGTCTGGACGCAATCCTGTGCCGTGCGCTCCAGGACCGCCCTGCTTGAGCAGGGAGTTTGGACCAGATGCTCCCCTGTGGTCCCTTCCAGCCTGACGCATCCCGTGACCCCGTGTTTTCAGCCTCCCCGACCCGAGCACTGGCGCAGCACAGCGCAGAGCACGGCCGGCGCTCAGCAGCCAGCCCGGGCGCTTGGCTTCGGCGCTCCCTCCCTCCTGCCCGGCCGGGCACTGCGCCGCTCCAGCTCCCGCAGCGAGCGGGACCCTCTCCGCCCGCCTCCGCCCGGGATGCTCAGCGCGGAGCCCTGCCGAGGGCTGCCAAACACGGGCTGGGCGGCGGCGCCCGCAGCCATCGCCGCCGGTGCCGCGGGGTTTTCCTTTAGGAAAATCCCTTTCCCCCGCCGCCAGGACAAGGCGGAGGCGCTCCGGAGGCCGGAGTGGCGGTGCCGTCCCCTCCCCGCGCCCGCCGCCGCCGCCATGGCAACCGCCCGTCGCCGCGCGCGCGCACCCCCTTCCCCGCCCGCCCCCCCGCGCCTCTCTCCCCCCCCCGGCCCCGGTCTGACAGAGCCGCAGCGCTGCGCCCCCTCCCCGCGCCGCTCCCGCCCGCGGACACGCACCCCCGGCTCTCCCAGGTAACGGCAGGGCCCGGGAACGGGGCAGCCCCTCACGGCGCTGCTGCCCGCGCCGGGCGGCGGCTCGGACCCCGCCACGCTGAGAGAGGCGGCGGGGATGGGGGGGAACCAGCGGTAGAGGCTGGAGGAGGGCGGGGGCCCCCCCCCTGCGCTGCCGCGGAGCGTGCCGGGAAGTGTAGTCCGCGCCCCCCCCGCCGGGCGCTGGGGGCTGCCGGCAGAGGCGGCCGGAGGGAACTACAGCCCCCAGCGCTCTCGGCGGAGGGGGAGAGATGGGTGCTGCAGAGGGGACCCCTGTGGGGATGGGAGGCTCACTCTGAGCAAGGGGACCGAGGCGGCTCTTTCCCTCCGGAACAGCGAGGGCGAGAAGCCCCTGTGCCGCTGCCGGAGCGGGAGGGGATGGAGGGAGGGGCGGTGCGGCAGGGCCCGCTATGGGGGTGGGCGCAGGGGCGGTGCGGCGGCAGAGGGGAGGTGCGGGGCAGGGCAGTGAATGGAGGGTGGGTGCGGGAGAAACACGGGTGAGTGTCTGCGGTGTGGGGAGGATGGGGTGGGGAGCCTCTGGATGGCAGTGGGGGCGAGAAAGAATACAAGGAAAGGGGCACATGGGAACTTAGGTGGATGGATGGAACGGGAGAGGTGTGCTGGAGGAGGAGTGGAGGAGCAGATGGACGGAGAGGGCTGAGCAGAAGGCAGAGCAGATCGGAGGATGGGAATGGGTACGAAGGAGGCAATGGTCAGAGGGAACCGTGGAAAGTTTCTCCAACCAGTTTGCGTTTATAGTTTCCAGTTTCACGTCTCCTACCACGCTTAGGCTCTGCTGAGCTTGTTGCACTAGGTGGTCTAGACACAGTGTTATCTTTTAAAAAGTGTTTTGCTACATTTCTATTTTTTCCACCCAAGTTTCTGTCATGATGTCAGTATTGACATTTGTCCCTTTTCTCTCTCCATTTCCTCTGCTGACAGTTCTAGTGTTATTCTTTGTCATGTATTCTCCAACAGCGATGAGGGGGAATAAAATTAGAGTTTCTCTACATATCATACTTAAAATACACATGTTTATAATTGGTATATAAGGGGGTGTCATTTTTTTTCTTCCTGAAAATCTGTATCTTAAAAGCATCAGTGCATTAGTACTCCCTTGTATATGACTATTGAATGTCTATTCCTACTACAGTTTCACATTTCACAAGGATGGGTTTCTTTCCAATGGATGCTTGATTTTTATTGCAGCTGCAGATTGTCGAGCAGTTTCTTTATTCTTTTCCCCCCACCACTCTGTCAGCTATATCCTAGACAGGCTTTGGCTTCTTGCAGCTCCTGGTACTTGCCAGAATGCAGAAGTGAACATTGCAGCTGCAGTGTGCTTCCAGGGTGCTTGGCTCTTGGAGATTTGGGGTTTTGAGCAGGTAATGGGGAGTAATAGATCCTGCCCTGACCTAATCCAAATCAAAAGACAAAAAATTAAATGGAATACAAGAAAACAATAATAGGCCTTTATTTGGTTTTCTGTGTAATTAATTTAAAAAAAAAGCTGATTCTTTTGGGGATGAGCTGAGAAATCTGAAGACTTGATGTCTGTAACACTAACAGCAATTTGCATATAAATGTATATTTAAAAACATATATACTATTCTACTTAAATAATACATATTCTTAGTCCTAAAGACCCATTTCTTTGAAATTCAGAGTGGGGTTCGAAAGGTGGAAAAGTATTCAGCCCAAGCTTCTGACCTTATGGGTCAGGGTTATAAACACGTGTGAGTGTGTTAAACTGCAATTATTCATGGAAGGCTTATCTGGGTTGCAGATTGGCTGAGCTGGGAATGTAGCAGGAGCAGCACTGAGTCTTTGTGGAGCTGACTGTGGTCTGGTAGGGCTCATGGGCTGCAGCGCGGGGGGAACAGGGGTGTGCTGTATCCAGGGTGCAGGAGCAGTTTCCCTGCCTTTCTTGGCACAGAGCCCGACCTCAGAAACATGCTGAACCCAGGCTGGCTCTGCACAGAGCCGTCTTGGGAGTCTTTGGTGGCATGTTTGCTCTACCAGAAGTGCTTACACACATGATATGCAGAGAAGCCAGTGGCTCCGCAAAGGACCAGCGGGATTATTGACTTGGGCCAGGTTCCACTTTGTTGAGCTCCAGACAGACTCTGCAGAATCCTTCAAGTATTTGGGTCCTGCATCCTGTCAGAGGAGGGGTTGACTGATCCACCTCAGGGCTGGTCCCGCCTGAACACAGGCTTGGGTTTTATTCGATACTAATGCCAGAAGCCCTGGAGGCTGTGCTGGAGAGGAGAGAGGTGTGTGGAGCCAGCCTGGGTCCAGCAGGGCTAAGACGGAACAGAAGCTTGCAAGCCGCTCACTGCCTGACCCGTGTGTGTGTGGAGTTACGCTCCCCAGAGTGCCCCACAGCATTTGTTTTAGCTCTTTTTGTTACCCAGCCTTGCTGATGAACACCTCATTACCCCAAATGGTGATGTGACCATATGGATGTGTCTGAAGCTGGTGTATGAGGTGCCTGGAGAAGGATACGGTTTACAGTCAGTTTTAGGAATAGCACAGCCGCCTCTGATTCTCCTTTCTGCTTCTTCAGAAAACTGTACTTCAAAGGCTCTGCAAATGGCCATTTCATTCTCCAGGATGCTTTCTGTTTGTTTCACCAAACTAATGAAATCTCTAATTTAAATCTCTAAATTAATCTTTAATTAAAACACTGACCACCTATTTAGTGTTTTCTTATGTGTTTACTTTTAACTTGTGGTGAATGTCTTTAATTCATTTGGAGATTTTTTTTTCACTTGCACTCAAATAACTCTCTGTTTCAAGTTAAGTCTCAGAAGAATGCACACAAAAATAGTTTGAGGCCTGCATGTGTGCTTCTTCTCCTTCCCACTTCCATACACATTTCCCCATTAACTCCATGTCTGCTATTGCAACACAGAGTTTCAGTGCAAAGAGGCCAAAAACCAGTTAGCAGAAAGCAGCTGACTGAATTGAGAGATCCCTTGGTGCTGGGTTTCCTGGACCATGGTATGTGTGTGTGTATGTTTTATCTGGCATGTGTGCTGCTTTGAAGAATGACATTTCCTGCTGCAACCCCAGCGCTGCTGCTGCCATTGTAGCCAGTCTTGTCACTGCTAATGCACACAGCAAAAAACCAGCACTGGCATAGCACATTTCTCATCTTTGATTCATTTACATGTAGTTTAGCTTCAAATCTGCTGGAACTGAGCCATGTCCTTACTTAAAGATACGTTTTTAGCAGGAGTTGTGATCCTGTGAGGTCACGATCATTAGTTTCCACACCAGTCCATGGGACCACAGCTGCATGCTTGAACAAAGCCATGTTAACAGGGAAATATGGATTTGGCTATGGAACTTGGCAAGCCTTTTGTTTGTTTGTGTTTTATCTGACAATGATCAGTTAAAATGTTGTTTTCATCATGCAAACCTAACGCCTGATAATGTCTGCAGCATCAGCAATTGCTTCTGAACAGGGACAGTTAATTATTAGAAATGAAGATCAGTTGTTCTGCACCTAACAACAAAACAAAAGAGATAATCTTTATAATAAAGCAGAAAAGACTAATTTAATTTCTTTTAATTATTGCATTTTTAATAACTTATTCTTAAAAATCAAATAAAATGCATCAAGCACATGAAAAAATATAGTCTGTATTTCAGTCAGAAATAGACTTCTGTAGGGTCCTAGTAGGAATCACGTCGTGCCGGGAAAAACAATTTTTTGTTCCTCTGACAATGTTCCAGTTAGTGTTGCTGTTTATGCTTTTTCAGATAAAGCATTGTCATATTGTTACATGTCTCTATTTTAACAACTTTTAAGTTTGAAGAGAAGGCTGCAAATTGGATCATTGTGCTTTTTTAAGTGAAGACATAATTGAGGCAGAAAGAGCTGTTTGAAACTGGTCAAAGCTGGCTTACAAAACCAATATGGCCTTAACCTAAGAAGGGCAGGTTTCAATTAACTGTAATGAAAAGCTTCCAAGCAGTAAGAGGAATCTGAGGAAAGAACAACTTCAGTTTATTCCTTAGACTCTGATGATGAACATGGGTGTGCATGAAAAATGGATAAATCCAAAAATCAAAACCTCTTAACACTGGAATTCTCTTTCTTGCTTTGTTCTGTGTGGCAATTGACCTGCTCTGGGATTGTGCAGTGGCAGAGAGTCATCCTGGCTCTGCCTTGTAGAAGTGGAAACTGTACAGTCATACCTCAGTCATAAGCACTGTATTCAGAAGATGGTGCCTAACAGTGTGACTCTCTGTCTTGTGACATTAGTTGTAATTCTTACATCGCATTTCGGGATGCCCGACATCATGCACGGCTGTTTTACAGAAAATGAGAAACAGAATTAGTAATCGGTCTTCATCAGCGAATGTCCAGACCTTTCCAGATGTTCAGTTGTCCAGTCAGCAGTACTGCAGGGCTGCTATGATATGAGAGCATATGTCCAGCAATCTCAGGGAGCTGTGGAATGTTTTTGTTTTGCCTGGGTAAAATTTTGGTCAGAGAAAGACACATGTCCAGAAGAATCAGGTATGCTGTAGCCCTCTCAGTGAGGAATTAACAGCTGATTTAGCTGATAAAAGTCTGATTAGTAGGCATTAAATAAGGCTTGATGTGATTATTGAAACAATGAGAATAAAGGAAAAGTGTGTAACAGTTCATTTAATAAGAGTCATCCATCCTGTGCAACAGTCAAGGACTTGTGGAGAAAATGGGATGTAGTTGTGTCACTGGTTGTGTTAAAATACATGCATAAAAGAGACATGTAAAGATAGCAGATGCCTTCCATTTTGGCACTTGGAGAGTGAATGTTCAGGGTCAAGCAAGAGGAAAAGCCCTGCTGCAGACCCCCTCTAAGGGGAGGGCATTTGCTGCCTCTGATAACACTCTGGTGAGATAACGCTGAGAGAGATGGGTTGAAGGGGGTCAGTCCTGTATCCACTCCTGCTGGTGTCGAACACAAGTTTGGAACCGTGTGCTAAGCAAGCTGTCCCCCTTTGCCTGCCATTCACACAGTCACTGTATCTGCCCATGGATACGTTTTGTGTATATAATGCTTTAATGTTAAAGTAGAGACTGCCTGTTGGATCTTGCTCAACTGTGCATTGCTTTAGTTCTGGGAGAAAAATTCTTTTCCAACCCCAGATAGGGATCAGCTCAGCTTATGCTCCAAAGAATAGAGATTAATATCCCCTGTGACCTTTTAGCCTGGCTGCTGCAGGGTTTTTAACGAGTGGGCTTAAGACCCCATGTGTGGCAGCTATGCCGACATGAATGTCTGTAATGTCTCTTCTTGTCAATGATCCGTGAACTAAGGAATCTCCAAGGATATCTTGATGTGCAGTGGAGCTGTTACGGTCTAGTGCAGGTGAGAACCACACAATGATAGAATGAAAAGCTGGTGTCACAAGTAATGTGTAAGTTGTTCTAAACGTACTTGACAACAGTTGTCCCTGGCTGTATATTTACTTAAAAGATGTGGTTGTGGTATGGTAGGAAAATTAAATATCTAAACAAAGCCCCAAGTAACAAACAATAAAATGCTCTATTTATATTTTCTGGTTCCTTGGACGTTTCTGATGTTGTATGAACTCTATAATACAATGTAGAACAGATAACAAAGGGTAAGTACATAACACGAAAAAACCCTCACCTAGTTCTAGTTACTTCTCCCTCCCTCCCCATCTCTGACACTGAAGAGTGTGATGTCCAGAAAACAACACAGGAAGTAGTTCCTTCCTAAAAATAATTTTTCCTTGATTTTACACTTACTTGTTTTGATTTGCTTTGGTTATTCTGAAGTAACATTACCATCACTAGTGTGCATACGAAGCTTGTAGTTTGTGTAAACTATTTTTAGCATTAGTTTGAAATAGCAGTAGAATCTCAGAGTACTGCCTGGGATTCCAGGAAAGCACTGATTTAGGACTGAGGCCAACAGCTGTTGTTTCAAATATGGCTCAGGTAAATGGGTGACGTTATATTCACTTTTTCAAGCTATATGACCTGCTTTGGTGTCTAGGGTAGGTGATAAGTGCCTGAATCCACGAGAAAGATCCAGGGGCTTTTGTCAGCTTAGCTCTGGAGGCAGTGACCACTCAGTAGGTACATAGGTGTACATCCACCAGCCTCCCTCTGTGCTCCAAGTTTCAGTGCCTGTCAATGTTTTATAAGCTCTCCAGTGTGACACACCAGGCATCAAGCTCATGCTTAAGCTTTGGCATCACCAGCATGAGGCTAGAAGCCCCCAAACTCTTGGTGGCTGGAGGAAATGGGAGAGTCTGGTTTGGTTTGCTCCTGCAATTTTAAAACCATTTAAATTTTTCTGCGTCCTGCTTCTCAGCTTCCTTGTCTAACCACTGTCCTGAAGTGGGCACATGTTTGCATGGCTCCTATGGCTTGCCTCCTGCCTGTGGGTTGACCCAGCTTCCATGACAGACAGAGACGAGGAGCTTGTCTCCTCTGGTGAGCAGGGGACTTCTCTGGAATTAAGGGGAGTTGGATGTGAGTATCAGCCCTCTTCAGGCAAAAGGCAGTTAAATATGCCCAGAGGGTGGGAACTAGCTGTAATAAAGAGGCGCGAGAGGTTGAAAAGCAAGTATGTGTTCTGTTTAATGGATTTCTAGGAACTGAATTCAGCAGTTCCTTAGAAATGTTTCATTTACTCTCTCTGTTACACTACATATGGGGAAGACCTCCAGAGATTTGAGAAACGTTTTCCTTAATAGCAACAGGCTGGTTGTGAAGCAGATCCTAACCTGGATGTGTTTGAAGACAAGTCAATGGATTCTGCCCCAGATGATGTTCTGTTCATTTATAAGTTGACTCATGAGATCTGAATGGGTTATAACCTGTCTTCAGTTCCTATCATTTTATCCGTTTCCAGTGCAATGTGAGTGACATCACTTTTTTTCCCTATTAGTTATGATCTTCTGTATTTAAAAATTAAATGGTCGTAGTTTCTGCTGATCTAGATCTCGGTAATGATGTATCCTGCCTATGTCAGGAAACAAAATTAGGGTTGGCAGCCTTTCTACCGTAGATTTTCTCCTGCCCAGTAGTTTACAACAGCCAGTGGGAATGATGTGCAAGCTGAAATGTGCAGCACAGCATGAGGACAAGTAAAGCCCCAGTATGTCCTGCTGTGCTTGGTGGAGTGTCAGCTGTGGAGTAGCAGCATGTTCTTGCCATCAAAGTCTTCAGCCACGTGCAAGCTGTGTGACCTGTGGGTTTAAGTGAGGGTGGCAGGTTTCCATGGCTTTGTTACAGGGAGCAGGAGTGACAAGGTGGTGGAGCAGACCTGGTGTGCAGCTGCAGGCAGCAGTTAGGACCATCAGTTTGGCACCTTTGGGAGGTGGAGTGTCTGTTTGCCCAGGGCAGGATGAATGTCATGTGGATATGTGTTTAAATTGTCAGGGGTTTGAATTTTGCTAAGCACAAGGGAATACAAAGGCGTAAGACATGTCCTCCTTAATGCAGTCTTGCTCTTGTTGTGTCTGTTGATAAAACCTACTAGCATTGTTATAACCCGCTAGGACATAAAATGTTGCTTCTCCCTGTTCTGGCTTCTGTCTGCTACTGCCTGTTCCTTCTGTGTGCACCCCTGTACCACGGGCTGCTTTCAGCTGTGCAGCCTGAACTGTGTTTGTATCCCTCCTTCCCAGTTTCTTCTCCACCTCCTCGATCTTGCTAAACCCTTGATGCAGCTAGTGGACCACCTTCCGGAGGTGACCTCCTCCCTCTTGGTCAGTGCAACTCTGCATTGCACAGCTATGAATTGCAATTTTTTATTTTTCATTTCCAGCGTTTTATATCTGGGTGAATGTCAGGGACCCCACATACACTGAGTCAGAGAACAAGGGAAAGGAACTGATGCTCTTTTTGTGTGGTGAGGAACTAAACTTTGGGTCACATGAGATTCAGATAAAAGGGCAGGCACTGCTTCAGTCTTGAACCTTAAATACAAACCTAGATGTACAACAGAGCTTAAGTCTGAATGTCTGGGTTATTGCTTTCTTGAATGGTTACTGGGAAAAGCTGGGCTATGGGTTTGCCTTAAAGTCATGCTGCAATTGGAGGACTAGGGGAAAGTTGTACTTTGGGAGTCACTGTTCTAAGGAATGTTAAATCTGGATTGCTAACTCTGCCATAAATCCCAACATGACATGTTAAATTTAATGAAAAAATTCAAGTCAGCATGTGGATGTTGGAGTACTTTGAAAGAATATTTAAACAGAATGAGGCTCTCAACTTCATCTATAGTAAAGCAGTCATTCGACCATATCATAATCTCATTAGGGTGAGGGCTCTTGAAAGTGTGAAGTGCAGACATCCCTGATGCTGGCTGGCACATTTAAGCACGTATGTAATACAACAGTATAAAAAGCAATTTAATGCCTCGTGTGATTTGTGATTCACAGCTCATGGCTGCTAATATATTGTGGTGATCTACAAATTAAAGTTTAGTTTGTTAGGTTCAGTGTGGGCAGGGCATTTAATTTTCTTGCATTAATTTAATAGGATTGGGGCCAAAGGCAGCAAAGAAGTTCTGGTTTTTATCACTGTAAAAGAGGTATGATTCATGATCTGAAACCGTAGGCTAGTAAAGAGATACTCCAGACATAAATGGTTGTAGAAGAGCAGGACTGGATGAGAACAGTGTTGGAAAGACACAATTCAGCTATGAGAGAAATAACAAAACTAAAATGTCACTGACTGAATTATTCTACAGCATGTAAAATTCATTTTTCTGGTGATTATGTTCTCTTTCAGATTTCTGAGTGAAGATGAATTTAGCAGAGATTTGTGATAATGCCAAAAAAGGAAGAGAATATGCACTCCTTGGGAATTATGACTCTTCTATGGTATATTACCAGGGTGTCATCCAGCAAATCCAGAGACATTGCCAGTCAATCAGAGATCCAGCAATTAAGGGCAAATGGCAACAGGTAGGGTGAAATAACGTTGCCCGTATTCTATTACTTGATATTTGAAAACCACACTATACTTCCCAAACATTATAAGATGTAGAGGACTTACATGTCAGTGGTGTTTGCAACATTTGTTGTACAATATTTTGTTGATATTCATGGGAAAATATTTTTTGTGTTGTGTTCAAAAGGAATTCTGTTGTTCTAAATGAATCAATTCTTTTGTTGTTTTCACTTAGGATGTCTGTCTAACTCTTGGTCTGTTTGTGTGTGCATACTGTCTGTGTTTGCATACTGTCGAAAAAATTAAGAACTTCCTTTTCCTCTTGTATCTTTTGGTCACCTAATGTCCAGTAAGGTAAAATGTGAGTGGGTGGGTTAGCATCTCTAGAATGGTTGTCTGAGTAGCAGCTAACTGTATGACTATAGTGTACAAATTTGGATCAGGTTTCTCAAACTGAAAGTCCTTCTCTTAGCCTGAGTCTTGCACACATCCATCTCCCTGCTAAACAGAGTACTGTTGAAACCATGGAAGTAATCTGCAGGTGAAATGTAAGAACCCCCAAGGACGCCTATTTATTACTTTCAGTATTTAAGTCTTCCTTACATTTTTGGTCCCATTTTTCATGATACAAAATGTGTTCCATAAACTTAAAAAAGGAGGAAAACCATATAAAGATGTTTTCTAGAATAAAGAATTCATATTGCATAAAGACTATGTTTTGAAAGAATAACATAGCTCCTATAAAAGATACAATTTTTCAGTAGGTAGCTAAAGAGATTATTTCAGTAAGAGTTTTTCTAAATATCATATGCTTAAATGATATCACTTAAAAACAGAAGCAAATTTTCCTTTTTTTTGCGGCAGATGATTTGGTTATGGGCTTGTGTTTGAAACTTCTGACACTAACATAGAGTATTTTGTGTACTGATAAGTACAGCACTGTTAACAATCACTTTGTAATAACAGTACTATTCATAGGTGTCTATCATAGAACTGTAGAAGTCTGTTCATGAAGAGCTTGTCTGCAAAGCATGTGTGTGTACATGCAGCAGAGATAGTACCTAGTTTTCCTGGTAATGTAGTAAGCTGGATGTTGCATGGGAGATATTCACATCCAAGTACTTGTATTCAAGCTTTTTCCCACCCCAGGACGTGCTGATACAAGGTGTTCATGCCCAGTGCATGTCCTTAGTTCCTGCCAAACTTGTAGCTGCTGTGAAGGTAGAGCATGAGGCTTTCCTCATTCTGCAGCTGCATTGAACCACTGCATTGTCTTCACATCTAGTATTTAGTGTTTCCTCTGATGACTTTGATTCTTCCTATAAACTTTCGACAGCTCTTGTGTTGGGAAGGTCACTCAAGTCTCGTGTTATTGTACGTTGTTTGAACTGCTTCAGAGAAGCCTGTGCACCATGGAATGTGTGCTGCACATTGGAGACAAACCTCAAGTACAAAAGGACCATTAACACAGTTCCCAGGATTATTCCTTGGGGAAGGCAGCTGGCTCTCTAGCAGAGGATCTGAAGTTGGCACCTTCTCAGAAATTACCCCCTTTAGGCAAAAGAAGAATGGCCCCTGACCATGTCACATAAATGCTTTAGAGATCTGTCCCAAATAAGATCTGCAGCAGGTGGGGTAGCGTCTGTCACGCTGTGCGCTCATGTTAATTCTGAAACTTCCCAACACAGTAGTGGCAGATGAGCTTTGTCAGAATATTGCTTTGCTGTTACTGGTGCCAGTCTTGGCTCAGAGACAAACACCAGAAAGTAAGCAGTGTGGCTGAAAAAAAAAATAAGGGCTTCATCCCTAGGTTGTTTGCCTTCTCATTTGTTTATGGGAACAAAATGATACAGCCCAAGAGCAATGAAGCCCTGGAACTGCTAGCTTTTCCATACCAGAACCTGAATGTATTGGTGAGACCTACAGAGATAGACCTGCTTTCTTACCCCCTCTTTATAAATAATTGTTGTGCTTTCTCACTCCTTGAGACAGACTAAGAGGGAGTCTGATGATGTGGATGTTAGCACTACTTTCCAGCTCAAACAGCAGCTACATCCAAACTGTCAGTCACAGTCAAGGAGCTGTCTTGACAGACAACCTGTTCTGAAAAAAATTTAACCAAGAAGTTGGATCACCAGTAACATTCATTCACAATATTAAAGTAATATCTAGATACTAATTTTAGATCTTTATCATTAAAGAGTTATGCTATACACATTATGTAAGTTTAACAAAATTCAGGTCAAACCCACTTGGTACCAGTAATGCGCAGAAGCAAAACATTCCCATACCAGTGTGGTACTTGCAAGTGGCTTGAGAAGCAAAGCAACCCTTAGGTCATGGTTAAGGGGGTTAATGCAGTTGATTTTTACCTGAAATTCTGTCTCCTCTAGCATATGGAACTAGCCTGTTCTTCAGGTTCTTCAGCTTCTCCATCATCTGAGGAATCTGGAGAGGATAATACCACTGGTACCTTTTGGAGGTGGAGTTTAGCAGTCACTAACACTGTGTGGGTAGAGCTTTTACTCTTGAATGTCCATGTAGGTAAGTGCTCAAAGGAGAAGATTGTTACTTGAACCAGTTCTTCTCTGGGATGTACTGTCTGCATACACATTCACAATCTTGAACCTTCTGAAGGATTCCTGGAATGCTGAGTGTCAGTATGAAGCATCCCCTTCCTTTCTGTATGTTTGTGTGCAGCTCACTAACAGGGTGTTTGTCCTGCTGGTACTTCTGAGGCAGTGAATGCAGTTTCGTGTGTTTGTGGACGTGTTCCCTTGTAAAACAAAAATGTTCATTTGAGGAACATCTCAAAGAATAGTTCCAACTGTGGCTGTGCAGCTGACCAACTCACATCTCTTACATGCAGCATTGTTCTTCCTATTTGGTCTCTTCTCAACAGTGGGTGCTCCATCCTGAATAGATACATCATGCCTGGTGGATCTGTTTTGTTGCCTTGTGTATGACAGAGGATTTTTCCAGCAGTTTATTGAGCAATGTAGAAGCATGGGTGAACCAGAAGTAGTTGGGATTTTCGGTCAGATTCCCAAATGCTCTTGATCTACCTCTCTGCTTAGGTGTCATTGTTTTCAATTTTCTACAGGTTGGTCTAGACAGAATGATCTGTGCAAGTATTTGTTGGGCTGTATTTCATATCAGACAGACAGCTTCAGCTTTGCAACTGGACATCTTGATTACAAGGATTCCTCTTGTTTGGAGCTGATGGTTAGGATGAGGAGGAATATGAACATGTTAACATCTTCTCCCCTGGGAACAACTGACTGGCTCAGTTACACTTGATGCAATACTGCTTCTGGGAATTCAAAATCAGTGCTGACCAGGGAAGAGGGATTTTGTTAGTAGTCTGGGACACCCTGGGGGACTTAAACAGGACAAAAGATGCATGCTGAGGATCCACCAAAGCAGAGACATGACAGCATAAGAATTCCTGTGACTTCATGGAAAATTCAGAGCCATTGATCATCTCTTGACTGGCTTGTCTTGGGGGTATCAAGGGTGACCTGCTCTTGAGACTCATCCGTGTTTTGCATCCAGGGAGTTCCCAGCTTGCTCTTGGGCTGGCTGAGTGTAGCTCCATTCTTATCTTCATTCCTAAGCCTCCTGAGCTCACCTGAAAAAGTTAACTTTGTTGTGCTTTGAGGTTTGGCTGACATGTAAATTCATGTAAATGCACGCTGGGACTGGAAAGATTCAAAATCAGAAGCAACGCATCCTTACCAAAACTAAAAGGTAGATTTAGTCTCATGACCACTACTGTGAACTTTACTTGTGCTGACATTCTCCCTGTTTATTCTGAGAGAGTTTCTTGGCTGTTGCAGTGTTTTTACTAGACAGCTGGCTTGCAGGAAAGAGCTGCTTCAGTGACAGTTCAGCAGCTGCAGAATGACAGCGGAGCGTGCCCCCGGGAGATAGTACTGCCTTACAACAAGGCCAGCGGCTGTCGAGCAAAACCTGCTGCGTGTTAGAACCATGTGCTCTGTGTTGCACAAGAGCTGAGAGCACAGGGGCCTCTGCTGCAGCTCAAGCAGAAGTTGAGTGATTCCCCGAGCGCTTGAAGCAGCCAGCAAGGCACCCTGACTGACTATGGTCACTGATGCAGGTGATTAGGTGCACTGTATTCCTGCTTAAAGAATAAAGGATGAATTCTTCTTTTTATTATTTCGAACACATTTCAGTCAATCTATGCTTTTGTTGCTTTTGCTTCATGCCTGTTTCATTAACATTTAGTAGGTTACTTCATGATTAATTAAGAAACATTCTTGTTTTGAAATAGATGAATAGATGTCTTGAATAGGTGTCGTTATAGGAGCTATACCTTCATGGGATCAGACAGGGTTGCAGGGCATCTGTTTTGGATATGGTTTGGGGACTTTTGTTTTCACTTTTTAAAAAATGGAGCTTGTTGAATAACTAACACTAATTGCAGGCAGTAATTTCAGGTTTGGAAAACACTTTTAGATAAACTTGATCAGTTTTTCTTCAGCATGACAGAATAAACCTCCCCCCCATTATTTGTATTTACGATGGTACAAATACCCACACTTATTGCCATGGGTATAGAAGTACAAGCTCTAGCATAGCAAATAAAAGCTGGTGATGGAAAAGTTACAACAGTTGCCAGATTATGAAATACAGAAGTATTCCTTGAAATGGGTTTTGTAACTACCACTAAGAAAGAGTGAACTCAATTCTTGTTCACTGTGTTTTATACCCATATGATAGGATGTGTTTTCTGCTTGGTTACTGGAAATTCTTGGGGTTGGCATGTCAAAACAAAGCTGTGGGGCCATCCCGTGGGCTGAAAGGCTTTTTATTGGGTCTTCCAACATCACCAGTGCCCACGCTGCTGCTTCTGTGGAGGAGGTGATGTGGCTGATAGGGGCGGCTGCTGTACCAGAGCCTGGGTCTGGGAACCAGGCAGCTTCACATGGTAGCTGAATCCAGCTAACATCCTGCCATGCCTAGAGAGGCCAAGCTCTTCCCTACCTTGTCTTCCTTCCATCTGTGCCAGCTTCTCTCCCTCCTCTGCCCCCTGTCATTTTTTTTCCCTGAGATTCACCTGATCACAGGATGGTGTGCAAGTGCAGCTTGCTAACCTAGCAGAAGTGTCCTTTATTTTCTTTTTACCCTCCTAGGCCAATTTTTTTGCCATTTTACCAACCTGTCTTACTGTATTGAGATGCCAGAATTGAATCCAGAAGAGCAGGGGCAGTGTGGCTGGGGAGAAGAACTGAAGGGAGTTCCTCCTGTTTGGCAGTGGTGAGCTGCTAACTTGGCCCACAATATCTCTTGAAACTGCTGAAACATAAGTAGCCTAAAAGCTTTCTTCAGGCTCTCTAAAACCTGAGCTGGAGCCTCCTGAGGGTTCTGGCACATAAGGAAGGGTGTATGTGATGGGGGGCAAAGAGACTGGTGAGTCTAAACCAGTGATTTTTCCATTTGCAGCCTTCCTAGGTTGCTTCAGAGTAGCACTGATCACTCAAAGACACTGCTCAGTCAACTTCGTAATCATGGCACAGCCTTTTTTGCCTCATGTCTGCGTTGTTTCTCAACTGCAAGAAAGTCTTTCTGCACCTGTTTCATCTGACTTGGTTTCTTTAAGGCCTCTTGGAGTTTATTCTGGTTTTCCTTTGTGGTCCACACATTGAGGATTCCTTGTTGGTTGATTTGCCAGGTATTGACTGAGGAATAGGGTGTGTATTTCAGTTTGGTCTGCTCAGGTCTGGCTAAGAGATGGCTGGCAGATGTTAGTCTGTTTTCGTCTTCCAAAGCACCAAATGGTCACTTTCCCTCAGTTTTCAGATACCATCCTCCTTGCTGGTCCAGTGAGGTGAATGACAGCACGCTGGCTGTCAGTGCTAGAAAGTTGTTTTTCACGAATTTCTCTGCATGTGTTGGAAGGCTGATGGAAGGAATTCTGTCAGTACTCTTGGAGCACTGGAGTAGGAAGTCGCTGTCTCTTGTGGAGTGGTGCCCTAGAAGATTTATGCTGTATCGTTCTTTTGTACCTCACAGCAGCTGTTTGGCTGGATTTATTTCTGGACAGGAGGGGGATATGTGTGAAGACAGTTTGAAGGAACCAAGTTAGTGATCAATCACATTTGTAACTCAGCTGGAAGTTTGCACATTGGGGAATGTGTCCACGGATTGTGTGATGAGAAAGCAAAGAGGGCAAAGCAGGGCAGGAATAATCCTGCCGGAGCTGGATGTCTTGTGTCTCTGGAAAGACATAGTTACCCCATCTGGAATGAGCAAGAAGGCTGCTTTGCCCTGTGAAATGATCAAGATCTTCCTGTACTTAAGGCTCTTTTTGTACAGGTGTACATAAAGCTTCTGGTAAAGTAAATGCAGTGTTGCAAGGTCTGTGCAGGGCTTTGGGGATTTACCCTTCTCTTTCCCTCTATCCACATCAGCATCTTGCTGATGACAGTCACATATATTAATAAAATCATGGAAACTCTCAAGTTGGAAGGAACTCATAAGATACATTGAGTTCAACGCCCTGCCCCTCACAGCACTATCCATTATAACGATTTGGCCAGTTTTGTAACTAGGACATCAGAGACTGTAATCAGAGATCTTTTATGCCAGAATAGTACCAAATTACTATTGACCTGCCAACACCACCCTTACTAGTATGAGAGTATGTGTGCATACATGTCAACATGCACACATAAATCCAAGGATCAGCACATGTTATGGAAGAGTGATCCCTGCGTTAGCAATCATGGCTGGTTGGGACATGAACAAGCAGGAAAATGAACTCAACAGAGATTCCGTTTTTTATGCTGCTGTTAAAGGTCTATTATCAACCTGATAGGTCTGGGGTTTGTGAATAGAAAGGCTTGGGAGTTGCTGCCTTTGAGGGAGCGTATGTTCTTGAGGTATTTTCTATGTTTGTTTGGTTCTTTTTAAAGTTTGAATTGTAACAATTTTGAAATAACATATGTATTTCTCGAGGTCCGACAAGAATTAGTTGAAGAATATGAACAAGTTAAGAGCATTGTCAACACTTTAGAGAGTTTTAAAATGGACAGACCTCCAGATATCTCTGTATCCTGTCAAGATGAGCCTTTTAGAGATCCAGCTGTTTGGCCTCCTCCTGTTCCAGCTGAACACAGGTAATAAGAGGCTCAAGCAGAGCGGGTGGAATAAAGTTGGGTCACCATAATTTTATATTTGTTTTTGAATGCTTTTGTAACATGAAAATCACATTTAATTTACACATTTACTACCTTTAATTTAGTTACTTGTAATAAAGATTAAATCTAATTCATTAGGGAAAAATACTTAAACTACAGTCAGATTTATTGCTGACATTCTAAAGAGAGTCACTCCTTTATTCTGGTAGGATTAACTAAGTGACTGGAACTAGAGTCTGCTGCACAGGTAAGTGGGCTTTTAGTGACAGCTGATGTTCTCATGTGCAAGGAGAAAACTTTTCCATTTCAGTTTATTTAAAGAAAAGAATTAATTGATGACTGAGGAGTCTGGAAGGAGCTAGAACTGAAGGATCTTGAAGGATATGGTGGTTAGAAATCACTCCCTAGCTACAGAGAATTCAACCTACGTTTAATCCATTGGTTAGTTTAATTGCTAAACATGTTCTGTTATACATGGTGTATCTCTTCTGTAACCATATTTAAGGTAACTTCAGTTAGCTAATAGATTTCTTAAAATAGATACTTGTGCATTTTCTGAAATCCGTATTTTCAACCTAAGAGAGCTTGTTGGAAAAAGATCCAGTTTATAGACAAGAATAACATTTATCATGCCAACATTTTTCTAACATAAGAGCACAGAATTTTAACGTGTGTATACTCACATAAGCAAAGGAGCAAAGTAAAATGAGAGATCTTGGTTAATGGAAAGAAATGCCAAGTTTATTTATAACTTCCTGTGCTTTATGATTATCAAAAAGATCTTTGCTTTTAAAAAAAACCCAAAATCTAAGAATGTAAGTGTAAAATAATATTAATGCTGATTACTTTTGTGAGTGGTAGAAATAACTCAGATTTTCTATGGTAATGTTATGTAAAGTTCAAGATGTATTTATTCTTGTATTTTCCTTAGTGGTAAAGCCCCAATAGTTAATCTGCTTCTTTTAAGCTGAAATTTAAATCTTGTGCAAATAAGTAAGGAAACTTAGCCACTGTTCTATGCTGTTAAATTTGAAGAAAACGCACGAAAAGCAAAATGTTGCCATTGTATCCAGCAGTGTGTTTAAGAATATACTCTTTTTAAGCCATATTCCAGTAAAATGTTTTTGGAGTTAAAAAATTCTGAGTTACTCAAAACAAGAATCAGTACAAGATTTAATAGTGGACACTTATTAAATTTGGGTGACATTCCTGGCTGTTTATTTTAGTTCTGTATTTCAAATTCATCCCCTAGAGAAAAATGACAATGACACCTTGCCTTAAAACCAGATTCTTTCTCTTTATTCTACTGCTGAGTACCCTTTGACATTGTGGGTGATGTACACAAATATAGGTGGTTTCAGTTCAGCTCTGTTCGCTTTTGCTTTCAAGGCAATTTTTATGTTTTGACATTTTCACACAGGGGAATGAAGTCAGAGGTAGGCGGATTGTTTAAAATCCTCCCTCTTGTTTTGGGGCCTGTCAAAGCTTTTAGCCACCTTTTTTTTTTTTTATTTTTCCATTTTAAAAAATTTTTATTTTACCATGAATGTCATCTGTTTGTGTAGAATTTGTGCATGTGAATGTAGCCTAATATAACCTTCTGGTTTGGAGTCAGAAGAAACTTCAGTTTGAAGACTTTTACTAAATTGTTTCCTCTTTTGTTACATGGGTGTTGGTTTGTTGTAAGGTTGATTAGGAGTACTGATCTGATAATGTTGTTAATTTTTTCTTTCGTGTTTTTTCTTCTTACTTCAGGTGTCAGACAGAACCAGAAATATGGTGCTTGATTTGCAGATATAGGGAAATAAGGCTTAGGGTCTTGGCAGCTTCAGTAATAATGTACTAAGGCAATTACTGAAATATTAGAATCCTTCCTTCTTAATGTTGCTCTTTTTTTCGCTGTTTTTAGCATGTTTTTGTTGTGGTTGCTTCTTGTTAGGGCTCCACCTCAGATAAAACGTCCCAACCGAGATGGAAAATCCCTGAAGAAAGACTCCCCGGGACTGCAGCCCCGCGGACCCGCGGGCAGAGCACACGTGGTGTCCAAGGGGGAGAAGTCTTCGGGCAGCCGTGAAAGGGAATCCAGAGCTAGAGGAAGAGATGACAAGGTAAGAAGTGGGAAAGGACTCAGCAGGGAGGTGTTGGGATGCAGCAGGTGGCAAAGGGAAGCACTCTTAGTCATTTAATACAGATGATAGAAAGTCACAATAATCTCATGCAGGAAAATTTAGTGCTTTTTTTTCCCTCCGTGATTAAAGCATGTATTGTGGTGATATTTATTAATAATTACATCAAAATAAGAAAAGTTATGTTTGCTCTGTCTTGGTGTGAGATTTTTTGAGGGAGGGAAGCATAGTGTCCTGTTGCTGAGCGTTTCTTACTCTTTGAGTGAAGACCATAGGCTTGTCTCTCGTCTCTAATTGTCCTTCAGGCATAAAGTCCCTTCTCCTCCTTTTCCTCCATTTTTGGTGGGTTTCTTTCTTTGAAGAAATCCAATTCAGGTCTTTTGTAAAGATAATAATGTAAAAAGTGCAAAAGTGAGACCAGTGCTCTTCTCTAGACTTTGAGCATTATGAATGGAGTTCCACAGTACCATTGCCTCTGCCATACCATAGTATAATTTAGGCATGCCTAGGAGACCAGAACAGTTCCATAAAGGCATTGATGCTAAGTAAATCTGTGCCAAATTATTTGAAGTTATATATTTGAAAATGATACAAGGGAGATGTATTAAAAACAAACTCTTAGCAACTTCCATTTTCTTTGGTTTATGAAAAGTGTTTTGTATTTATTATAGTGTTTAGAAAGAAGCTTCTTGGAATTGTTTTGTTTTAAAAGTAAAAGCAATGAATTAAGTTAGACTAAGTTGGAGATACTTTTTTCTGAAGATCCCTGAAAAAGAAGCAGTGCTGAAGTGAAAGGAAAGGAGAAACAGTGATTCACTATAAAGTGGTGATGTCAAAGACAGGACTGTTTTGTGCCTGGAAAAAATGTCAGTGTGCAAATCGCTGTTTCTGAGACACTTGTGTTTTTCAATTTAACTGGGGAGTTAGTGCCAGGAACCAAGGACTGTGGTATTAGTTATACAAGTTGAGACTGTACTGAAGTGGCATTACTTTCCTGACAGACAAAGGTAAAAGACACACCTTCCTATGGGGGCAGACAGTATTGTACAGATCTTGATAGATGAATAAGAAAATATTTAGGCCAGTTTCCTTCCAAATAGATTTGGAAGGTTAGTCCCTTCGTGACCTTTCTGTTACCATTCTTGACAGCTTAGGAATAACTCAAAGATATGCTTTTTCCATCATAAATTGTTTTCTGATACACAGGAAAAGTATTAAGTAATCCTAGCCCTTATTACCACCAGAAGGTAGGGCCAGGCACATTTTCAGCACTGCCACTGAGTGACTGTACAGATCAAGCATTTTAGAAATCTCTCTACCCTGGATCAGTAGGATTTAAAATAACAAGTGTGCCTCCTGCAAGCTATAAAAGTCTCGTGAAGATCTGTGAAATTATTTAAAGTTTTGCCAGCTATATGGGGAATTGGAGTCATGGTGTGTGACAGGTTCACCAGATGTGCTTGTGTAAGGCAGCCTTCAAAGTCTTAGCTCTAATGAGGGTGAACTCTGCTCTCCGAGCTTTCCGGTGATGAGCATTATAGGGCTTTACTATAAGGAGCCTACAACAACATGACTTGTATAATACTTGTCTCTGGGAATAATGTGATTAGCAGCACTACTGCTGTGAGGTGCAGGAAAAGTCATGAAGGTGTTCCATTTAATATGGTACATTTTAAACACTGCTCTTATCTGCATAAATTGGTCACTAGGTGGCAGAAGGAAAATATGTCTGCTCCTCAAAAAATTCCAGTACATGTGCTCTTGTATTCCCCTTTGTCTAGCTACTTGGTGGTTGTTCTAGTTCCTTTGTCTGGGGTATGTAACTGAAAACCACCCCAGGTTACAAATCCTCATGTGCTATATAATGGTTCTTGTAAGGGATCCATGATTTGCTTTTGACAAAAATTTTGAATGAAAGAGGAAGTAGCCAGGTGTGGGAAGTGAAAGAAGTTAATGCAACTTCCTATATTTTGCACACAGGCATGAAAAGAGGTTTACCTTTCCTTTCAGTTTTATCCTTTCTTAGTGTACAAATGTTTGTTCTTCAGTTTCTGAGTTTGAACCATTAAGCAGCTTTCCTCTGTAGCCTGGTATGTCGAATCAAAGACATTCGGTAACTCATCATGCTCATTTAAAAACAATAGGGCAAAACTAAAGCTTCAAATTAAGTAACCAGGTCTCTTTTCTCCTACTAAGTGTTTCAGCTCTGTAGTTTTTGGGTTTGGGTGCTTGAATAGGACTACTTAGAACATATAATGAACTATGCGTTTTCTGCGATGTTGACTGCAGTGTAATAGGTTGCATGCTGTCCTGGCTATAATACCACAATGTAATGCATATTTTTTTCAAGGTAAATATAAGTATAGTATGTGTGTTTTAGAGGTGCTTGGTCTCACTTGAAACAAATATCTTCTTTCACTGTTTCTCCTCTCTACACCATAACATCTTTTCATTCTGACAGTAACCATCTTGGGATAAGTAATTTTAACCGGACTACGCCAATAAAATTACCTTTTTTAGTGCTATATAAAATAATTTTGAACTAAACTCACCGGATGGTGTCTATCCACTAAATCCTTACATGCCCTTTTTTTTTCCTAAAATACTGCTTTCAAATGTTTCTTCCTTCTTAGTTCCACTGGAAATTATTAGGCTTGTTCTCAGCGTACCTTCTGCTGGAGCTTCTGTTTAATAGTTCAGTTTAAAGAGGCAGCATGAATGCTACCTGTATGTCTTTTAGAAATTGCATAATACCATATCTAAGCACTGGAGCACTTTTTTAGGAGTACTCTTTAGATTATTTTAGATTGTCAGTGGATAAGGACAGTAAATATTATGAAGGATATGAAACAGCCAAGGGCTGCACAGGCATATCAGTGAAGTGAATATTAACATCAATGAAGCTATGACTTAAAAAATTAAATTATTTTTGCTTGATTATTCTCCTGTGCATCACCAAATGTGAGATGAAGTGAGATGAGATAGTTGCATTTAGGTGAAAGTATAGACCTCCATGCATCGGGACTGGAAGGCTGCATAATCTCCATCTGAAAACACTGAAAGAGCTAGTAGGTGAAATTGGGCTCCAGGGCTGGGAACACAGATTTACAGTAAAATTTACTTGGTGTGCTGCTCTCTCATGTGAATCATGAGTTGTGTTGACAATGCCTCTATTGAGAAGGGGAAAGGAAAAGTGATCCAGGCAACTGGAGTTGTTAATTTTGTCTGAACAGTACACTATGTTTTAAAACAAATTTAGAGTGGATGAAAAGCTAAAGACTTGGAACTAACTGAAAAGAGGAATAGAGTGAAATATGGTTTCTTAAGCAAAGGTGTTGCCTTCTGCCAGGACTTTCTTTAGAGTTCTAGTTAATGTCTTATGGAAAGAAATTAATCTACCTGGATACCACATGGGAAGCAATTTGTTAATCTAGTGTGTGGTGTAGAGGAATTGTAAAGTGGGATTAGGCAGCAAGGGGAAAGTAAACAAGTGGTACTGAAAGGAGAAGTAGCAGTCAACTGGCAAATCATTTTTGACTCTTGTGTTATATTTAAATTAATATTTTTGTGCCAATTTAACTTGGCACAAAAAAGAGGCATGCACTAATTGAATTTGCTGATGACACCAAGTTGGGAAGCACCATCACTAGAAGAGGCAAATGAGGCTGTTGTACAGGAAGAATTGGATGATTCTGTGCTGGAGTCATGGAAATAGGGTAATGTTCAGCAGTGCAGAGCAGCAGGCTGTGTACTTGGAGACTATAAAAAGAATTTCTGCTAGAAGCTGAGAGCTCAGCGGTAGAGAAGAAGATGGGTTTGGATGTATCAGCAGAAACTGGATCAGGCTGAACTTCCATTTGGCACATTACCTTTTCCTAGTGGTGATGGGAAGGGCTGGCTGCCGGGGTGAGGCACAGTCAGGTGCCACCTTTGGCTTTGGCAGCGAGGGGTGGAGAGTGCATGTGGCAGTTGTTATCCAGCATTTGTATGCAGTGGGAAGAACCTGCAGGAAAGCAAGGTGTCTTCAGGGTCCAGTGCTGGTCGTTACAGCCCTCAGGGTTATTCTGTGTGATTAATCTCCCTGAGGTTGCCTTTAAGGGGGCAGTATGATAATGCTATGGATGTGAATGTAAATAAAATCGCAGGCCCAGTTTGTTGAAGTGTTACCAGCAGAGAGAAGAGATACTTGTGCCATTATAGGAGGATCTGGTGAGAAAACAGCTGGAGTATTTTGTGTACAACCACACTCAAGAAAGATATGTTAACATTAGGAGGAAGAGAAAAAAAAAAGGGTTGCAAAAGTGAATGGGTAATTATGTTCAGCTTATGTTCCAAAAGGAGACTCACTTGGTTTGGTAAATGAAGGGAGAGCACAAGCATGATGCAAGTGTATCAGGGTGGTGGACACATCGAGGAGCGAACTGCTGAAACTAACACACAAACTTAGTACAAGAGCAGACATAACATCAATTTTGGAAATAAGGTTTTTGATCCAGTGGGTTAGTGCAGGTCTAATAGCTCTTCCTGGCAGAAAGCACAGCAGGTTTCTAAATGTTTAAGACAGATATTGGTTGCCTGAAATTATGTGATGGGAGTGCCAAGGGTGGGAGTAGTCTTTTGCAGGCCTGTATACCTATCTGTTGGCATACCTTCTTAGAGAGAAGCCGTCACAGCAACTTTATTTAAGGCTGTTTTGTGAAAGTAATACCTGAAGAAGAGATGAGTGGAAAAATTATGCTCACTCCTGCTGCCTAGTTTCAGGTGACGTTTTAAAAAAATCCTTTCTGGTCTATGCTCACTTACCTGCTGACTTGATTGCAGGTTGGACCAATTTGGGACCAGCATTAAAAATCTTATTACTTGTGAGAACTACAACTACTTTAAATCTTGGTTTAATTCCGGAACTGGGGGGGGGGGAATAAATAAAAAAAAAAAATCAGTGTCACTACAGTGACAGCCGAGGTGATGCTGAGAGCACGTGTCCCCGCTGGCCGCCCTTCTCCATCCTTCCGCTGGCGAGACGTGCCGCCGGGGCAGGGAAGGGCAGGGCAGGGAAGCAGCAGTGGCTGGCCCAGCACGTCCCGCAGGAGCGGGCAGCGGGGCCGGGATCGGGGCCGTGCTGCCGCCCCGCGGCTGTGCCGGGGCTGCCGGCGCCCTCCCGGCCCCGGGCGCTCCTTCCCCTTTGATTCCTGTTTTGCTCCGCTTGCCTGAGCCGCGTCACGGGCGCGGCGAGCGGGCGGTGCGCGATCTGCCGGCCGCGCTCGGGGGCTGCCTGCGCCCCAGCGTGCTGCAGCGAGCCGCCCTCCTTGCTCCTGCTCCTTAAGGCCTGCCTTAACTCGGTTGCACTCAGGGGAAAAAAAAAAAAACAACAAAACCCAACCCCAACAAAATAACCCAATTGTTTTGTGATGTGCAGAAAAAAATTTTCTACTAGGAAAGCCAGTCCATTGCAGAACAAGAGGAGTATGTAACATATAGCAAATACCTGTCATTTCATTGTCCTGTTTTTGGGGTTTTTTTGGTTTTTTGTTTGTTTGTTTTAAATGGTTACATTTGGATTCCATTTTATCTCTTCTGGAATCTTGAAAACTCTACAGGGCGTCTTTTTCCGTTTCTTTTTTACACCAGACCATTACAGTTTTTTACACCAGCTTTTTCCTTAGACACAACTCTAAGCTTCGTTTCCATTGCAAAAAGCTGAGTTAGGAGTACTAAACAACACGAGAGTTCGCTTAGAAGCAAGAAATAAAAGTAGTGGGAAGATAAACTACTCCCTCACAGTCATCGTGGGCAAACGGCAACTGGGAGGGGTGTAATCGGTACCTTTTTGTTTTTCCACTGCGAGGTTATTTGTGTGTCTCCAGCTGCCTCTCAGCCCGCCTTCGTCTACGATGCTTTTGTCCAGCCAGCTGGGATTCTTTAACTTGCTGCTGATAGTGTTTAGAAGCTGAGTTAAGAGTCCTAAAGTAGCTCCCTACTCAGCCATCTCCGTTAAACTGGCGCAGCTGCTTTTCAGGCACCCTGAACGCTGGGAGGGAAGCGATTTCCTTCAGAACTGAGAGGGGAGGAGCGTGAGCCCTGATGCTTCAAAGGGAAAATGTTACTTCACCCCCATAAGCTGAACGGCACTGTGGAAGTACTAACCAGAAACTCTGGGCCATTTGGGGCAGGGGCAGAGAGTGTGGCTTGGTCACTGAAGTAGCCACTGGTGCGCTGCAAAAATGATTGTAGTCTAAGAAGCCTGGGTGTCCTCAGAGCTTCTTTAGGGCTTTTGGTGCAGCCTTTAAATAAATACGACCTTTTAAAAGCATTTCAATTGTTTATGGAGCTGGCCTGCAAATGAGGAGTGAGACAGATAGTTTGTAGTTGAGGAAAGCAGATATTGCTGGGCAGGAAGGCTTTAATGAAATGAGGGGAGAGAATCTTGGTTTTCCTTCATCAAAGACTGTGTGTGACAGCTTCCCTGTTCCTTTTCAGTGATGATAGTGTCAGATGTTTACTTCTGACAGGTAGGGTGGCAAGAGTAGCATCTTCAAAATGCACTTTGGATGCTCTGGTCTTCAGCTAGGACTTAATGTAGCTTTAAGTCGTAACCCAGCCACCTTTGTGAGGCTGTTCCTGCATTCGTGCCTTCGGTTGGCAAGAAAGTGTCTCAGTTGTGTAATGTTCTTATGAGCCTGTATGATTTTCACTTCTAGGGAAAGAAAATACCCCAGGAATTTGGTGATGGGGAAATTCCAAAATTTGATGGAGCAGGTTATGACAAAGACCTGATCGAAGCTCTTGAAAGAGACATTGTATCAAGGAATCCAAGCATTCATTGGTATGGGGATTTTCTCAACTCAAATGTTTTTCCTAGTGTGGAAAAGGAGCAAAATTACCCGTCTTCAAACTCCTAAAATAGAGAGACAACATAATCTTCTACAAATAGGCAAAAATGAGATATTTTGCTTTAACAGTTTATTAATTTGATTAAAGTTAGGCTTTTGTTGCTAATTGAAAATACGTGCAGTACATCCATTACGGGTACTGCTGAAATGAACATATTCTCTAGAGATCTTTAAAGATACTGCTTTGGTGTTCACATTGTCCAAAACAATTTTTAATTAAGCAGCTCTGGGTAACTTGAGTTGAAAATAATTTTTTCCCTGTCTTCCAAAAGTGGATTCAATTTTAGGTCACAGTATGATAGGAGTGCTCTCATGAGGCATATGCTTGCATGTGAAAAGAAATGGTACTAAGTGAAAAGCTTTTCTATTTTTCTTGTATAAAAATAGAAGAAATATAATTGTATGAGAATCTTGTACAAGTTTCTTCATCTTGCACAGGGATGACATCGCGGATTTGGAAGAAGCCAAGAAATTATTAAGAGAAGCTGTTGTTCTTCCAATGTGGATGCCTGATTTTTTCAAAGGGATCAGAAGACCTTGGAAGGTGAGAATTTATGTGGTGGTGTAGTAAATGGCAAGCTATGTGTGTCTCCTGCTGTAACGTGTGGATGCCTGCAGCAGAAAGCTAAAAAGGTAAATGGGAAAGATCATGAATTTGTTCATTAAATCTTCTTATAATGATTCATGTAAAAGGTACTGAAAGAAACAGCTGGAAGTGTATGTGGCCCTTACAGTACTTACAATAAACAATATTTTTTGTTTATTTACTCACTTATAGCTTGTCAGTATTATAATACTTCCTCTATGCCAGCCTGTAGATGTGAGCACGCAGGTTGTATTGACTGAAGCAGAAATGCTTAATAGACAGCTCTACATAGGATTATGGTGGCCAGTTGTCATCACTTCCCAGAACAAAGCAGTCCTTGGACTGTTTTGTTCCAAATGTTTCAACTATCTCTCACTCAGACTGCAAACTGCAGCCTGGATGGTACAAGGAAGCAAGGAAAGAGGGGACCAGTCTGGTGATTTAGCTTTGCAGTTACATTTGCAGCTGGGCATAGTTGCAGCTGGAGTGAGAAGTTCAGAGTAGGAGAAGGAGTTGCAAGCGGGCAACAGGAAGGATATAGGACTGAACTAGGCTGATTGACCAGAAGTCAATCCAATCTGGGCCTTCCTTAGAGCTAAGAAGGAAGAGGAGAGAGGAGTTTGGCGAGCATTTCTGTAAACAGCAAACAAAATGATCTTGCTTCTGATGTGGGGTGGATTGACGCTTGTTTGGGGAATAACTAGTCACAACAGAAGGCCTTTTTGGTTACTGGGGAAAAGAGACTATTGCAAATTGTCTGTTATTCTGAGTGTGGAAGGCAGTGGCATGTGTAGGGAATGCTGTATACATGAGTAGTTTCCTGTTTAGTATTCCAGTTCAGCAGCATGTATCGGATCTTGCTCAACTAACACTTGTCCTGTCTTTTCCTGATTGGTGCTTGTGCTTCCCTGGCTTATACTTAGGTCAGACCCAGCAGGAGCTGGGAGATTGCTGCTTGAGAGCTGTTCAGGGAGGTTTTAGTGAGTTGCAGGGAGGGAACCCAAACATAGTCAGTGCAAACCTAGCCCCAGGCTATCGGGCCTTTGGAGTTTAGAGTGCTTGTGGTCAGTACCAGTGGGCTCATGGTTAACTTTAAGGTTAACTGAGCTGTCATCTTGGACAGAGCCTAGATGTTGTGGGTTACATGTGCAGGGTGAAATTTTAGTGTATTTTGAACAGCTGAATCTCTCTCTTCTCTTCTTGGCTTAGAGGAAGTTGATCCATACTCTTATTATAGACTATGGGGGCTCCATCTGGGCCCCATCTGTCTAGTGTTCAGAAACTTCTAATGGAGTAGAGATCTGCTCTGGTTTTTTTTTTTCACCTGTTACCATGCATAGAGGATGTAGTGGCCATCTGTCTGTAAGGCAGGTATCTCAGCAGACTGCAGAAAATGTGAAAATTGCCACTGGCCATGTCTCCAAGTGTTGTGGCAATGGATAAAGGAGCAATAGCTTGGTCCTTTAAAGAGTTACAATCTCCATCTCTTTGCATGGCACTACCTTTTCCTACTGCGCAGTGTCACCTCTGAAAACCAGGTGCTTGTAGACATGGAAAAAAATTCTATGATTATTTCCTCTCTTCAGTCTGAAATGCAAATTGATTTCTGACAAGGCTATGAAGAGTCTTCATTGTTAGCCTTTTCCCTGGTGGCTTGTGAAGCTGTAACTCTCATGAATTTATTTTTCACACAGAACAGCATGTATTTTCCCTACTGTTGACCTCTGACTGTGCTGTAAGGATGAGAAGTATTGAAGGGAAGGCTGTTTCTTGCAGTAATCAGTGTAGCAGCAGGCATTTGTTGAGCCTAGGAATTCAGGACAATAATTCAGGGAAAAAGGCAGCCAAAGCTGGTTTTGGATGTTCAGACTCCCCTGAGAACAATTCCCAAGACAGCCCTCACAGTTTGTGCCTGTATTCAGAGGACGATGCCTTGTCTGAAGGAGCCAGCTGTCTTCCCTGATTCAACACAGGTGCTGTGTAGTTGCAGCCATGGGTTTCTGAGTGTCCATGGGTTTGCTCTTTCTGTTTCTCTGAACTGTTTTGTGCCAAGAAAGCCTGGTTGCTCCCTGTGCTTCCCACTGCTCTGCTAGTGATTGTTACAACAACAAGAAGTAACCCTGCAGTGATTTCATCAAAACACTTACTCCCTGCGGTGCATTTCAGCTTCTTATTGGAATACTTTGGATTAACAGAGCCTTAGAGGAAGAATAAAGAAGTCTTTGTGTTTGTCAAGGATTTTAAATAGTAAGTGGCAGCCTCCTAGTTTGCGGAAAGAGCAACTTGATCCTATGTGTTTCTGTTTGCAGCCATGCACATCTTGTTTTGCTGCGAACTCAAGTTCTTTTTTTCTTTTTTTTAACTGGTATTTCTATTGTCTCTATTCCCAGAGAGCTTGATTTCCCCCTGGCTTTACACCTGGTGTGGCTGCTTTGCACCTGTGTTATGCACATGTATAATGCCACCGGTGCCACGTGCAAGGTAGCGCTTCCTGTAATACTTAGCAGGAGGTGCAAAGTGACGGGCTTCAATTTTGGCAGTGAACAGCATGTGTACCTGAAGCCAGGATTTGACCTTCCAGGATAATGGTGAATTGAAGCAATATCCAAAAAATGTCATTACTTCCCTGTATCACCGGGTCCTGCACTACACACAGTTTATCAAACACGTACTTTGAATATGATTCGAATTGAGGTGAAGCTTTTTTTAAAATATTAAATGAACACATTTGAAGCTCAGAGAGAACACTAAGTCATCTCTGACCTGCATATTACTGGCTGAGTGATTTTCACCCAGTCACTCCTGGGTTGTATTTGCAAAATTGTTATAATATCAGTATAACTGTGCAGCATCTCGAATCTGAATGTCTGAGTGTTCACGGGGAGAAAAGAGAGTCCATTTACTTTTTATGCTTGCTGCTCTGGAGCATGGGAAACCTTGAGCAGCCTGAGGAGTGACTTTGGACTGTTAGCTGTAGAGATGGTGTGTGAACATTTCTGACTTAATTTACCGATGAATGTATGTTGAGCTTGCATTAGCTAAGTATTAAATGGCAATAAAGGTATTAAGAGTTAATGGAAAATGGAGTACAGAGAGGCTATTGCTTTTGAATGGTACATTTTTGAATAATTGCATTCCCGGTTGATTTGTTTTTATAGATCTCTTCCATGTCATTCTTTGTGCTTTTTGAAGTAAATTTTTGTGAGGAACAGATGAAATCTAATTTGCTATATGGCTTGCATTTAACAGATATTTTATTGCTGTGGCATTTTATGTAAGTTATTAATTGCAAAGCACATTATGATGTGCAATTCTAACTCTAGCTAATTTGATTACCCTTGCAATACAGTACAGTTTTAGGAAACTCTTGTTAGCATGTAATAAGATCTTGCAGTTGGGAGGGGAAAAAAACCCCAAGATGCTTGAGCACTACATTTTCACTGATTTGCTTAAAATCCCAGGGCCCTATTCTAGTACTATGCAGAACATGGAACAGTGTTTTGTCCTTCTCCAGTGCTGCTGCTGAAAGGGTTGGAAAGACTACCCATAAAGATGGCTGTATTTAGCAGTATTATCAAGAGCGATTAACCCATCTCAGTGATATGATCTTAACATGGGTTCTGAGAGCACTGTGTGTAAAGCCAAGAACCTGTTGGTGTAATGATGGGTAAACGTACTGAGCTTCAGATATGTGCTTCTTTCTTTCAGAGACCGCAGATGGAAAGATAGTCTGATGATGTGGATACCAACCTGGGACTTAACAATTGTTTCTAGTTTAAAGCTTTCTGAATAATCACTGAAGTTCAGATTAGGCTTTTGTGGGGCTCAGCAGTAGTCCACATGAGCCACAGTTGCTTATCTGTAAAGTTGGAATAGCAGTGCAGTCCAGTCATCCAACAGCATGATGAGGATGGTGTTTCATCCAGGAATTGCTAAGATGCAGTAGCATGCAGTATTCGTAGGAATATTGAGATAGGGAGATTAAGCAAAAACCAAACTGATGTATTCAGTGAATGCTCTCATGCGAATGTAAACATCAACCAGATTCATACATATTGTCACAATGTTTTGGGAAAATGTTTTTCTGTAGATAATTGCTCTACTGAGGGAACACAACTTACTGTGAAAGTATTTTGGTTTCTGTGGAACTTTCTTTGTGAAGGGACCTTTGTTCCAAAAAAAGAATTTACTGTCTTCATCTGCCTGTGCAGCCCCTTGTGATCTGGGAAAACCCTATGTTCAAGTCTAGACTGATTCTGAGCAAGGCTGTAAGTCTCTTGTCCATTTCCTAGGTGTTAGGTGCAGCAACAGTTACTGGCTTTTGTGGTTCTTACTCCAGTGGAGTGGTGAGAAGAAACGGCAGAACACTTCCACTGTGTCCTCGACAGCAGGATACTTGTCTTCTGTTTTCCACTGATGAGGATTATGTTATTAATTTAAATCCAGATCTTGGCTCATATTGAGATGTTGTGTAGAGTACCAATGGCAAAGTTTTCTTAATTTGTTATTCATTACCTTTGTTCTCACCTTTCAGGGTGTGCTGATGGTTGGTCCTCCTGGCACTGGCAAAACAATGCTAGCAAAAGCTGTTGCTACAGAATGTGGGACGACATTCTTCAATGTGTCTTCCTCTACACTGACGTCTAAATACAGAGGCGAGTCTGAGAAGCTGGTCCGCCTCTTGTTTGAAATGGTATGTCCTTGACGGTGTGATCTGGGGCTCGTTAAGGTGAGAAAAGGACAGTATTCTTGGTTTCCTGCCCTTCCGGTAGCATGTTGGAAGGATGGAATTCATTGAACTGACACCCCCTCAACCAATTAGAAAAACATAATCCCTGTGTTTCTGCATATGGTATGTTATTGAGGATTAAGAAGGAAATGGTTTGTCACCCATGTTTAGGATAGCATTTTCCAGACTAAATAGAGAATTGTGACCTTGACAGACATTCAGTACGTGTTTGGTTATGGGATAACAATCCCATATGAAGTAGATTTGAAACTGAAAGGGGTTTGGAACAGTTATTCTGGAAGCAGTACATGTTTTAGTTCTGTTTCTGTTCTGAATGATGGTCACAAGCCTCTCAGTGAAGCTGTGGGTGCAGTCCATCATGCAGAGTATATGGAGGACATGTCCATGTGGACAATACCTCTGGGAGCCTCGGTGCACTCCTCTAACACTCACAGCTAAAACCCTTCTCTTTGAGATCGCTGAGCTCCGTTCTGTCACTTAGGCTTAACCCTCACCAGCCCAAAGCCTGGACATGAAAACTGCTTGTATTGTGTCAAGAAGACTATACTATTGTGGTAGTGTTTCTTTTCCCCTTTGCAGTACTATTTGCTGGGGAAAGCCAACCAACACTGACCCAAGGAGTACAAGTTAAAGTGTGTAAACCTCAGCATATGACAGACAGTTTATAAATCAATGTCTTGAATTCCTCCCTTGTGACAAGCAAGGAAGATATGTATGTAGTATGTCTAGCAGGGCTGGGTTGTGGTCTGATGAGGGCCTGTGCTTGCTGAGCAGCCTTAATAGTGATGTTTTCATTTGAATAAAGGCACGGTTTTATGCGCCAACAACAATCTTCATTGACGAGATAGATTCCATCTGCAGTCGCAGAGGCACATCTGATGAACACGAGGCCAGTCGCAGAGTCAAGTCAGAGCTGCTCGTGCAAATGGATGGTAACAAGGGCTTAGATCTGGGTTTGGGGCTGGGATGCTGTTTCTTTACAGGTGGGACTGTAAGAACTTGAGCCATCTGGAAAACCTGGCTTTACGGATAGGGGAAAAATGAGGCAGAACTTGAGATGAGTGTATTTTCTGAGTGTACAAAACCAGATAATTGAAAAGGGTGTTCTGCTTTATTTTTTCTAAAATGGCTGTTTTTAGGGTGACTTGAAAACCCATATTAAAGAGACACAGACTCCAGGAGAAGTAGATTATGGAAATTTGTGCAGTTTAATGCAGGTATTTAATTTGTATTCAGTTTAAACTAAATTCTGACCTTTGCTAGAGTTTCCAACTGTGGAACCCCATTGTGAGATCTGCTTTTGCTGTATTCTATGGTGGCAGCTAATATTACCCTTTTAAGTCGGATGTAGTACCTGTTTTGTGCAGGTGCACACGATGAGCATGACCATCTGAGGAGTATTATATGGTGTAGAGGTTTGATAACCACCTTTATATTGCAGCTATTATAAACTGCTGTATAAACTACTGTAAATAAACTGCTGTTTAAAATGTTCTCTGATTTGCAGATTCATTGTGGTAGGCTCGGGACAGGAAACCTTTTGATCCAAAATGTTAGTTTCTTTGCAGTCCTCACTCGGTAAGCTGAGTGACTCCGATTTCTTCTATGACCAGACTCAACAGAGAGAGCACTGTCAGTGGGACTAGTAGGGCTACACTCACATGTGGCTGTGTTATTTGCACTGTCAAAGAAAGCCCTCCCCTGACTCAGCAAAAGAGTGAACTGTCCCTCTCTCTGTGATAATGGTGGCCTTGTGACACCTAGCTATGGGAAGTTTGGAAAGGGACACAGGACTACAGAGAGCTGTTGCTTGGCTTTGTCCAGGCTATGTTTGTCTGTGCAGTGTTTCTCAGCAAGCATCTCAATCAATAAGAGCTCTGGAGTAAAATTGCTCTGAACTGTTATGTTTGCAGGGGTAGGTGGTGCTCTGGAAAATGATGACCCTTCCAAGATGGTTATGGTATTATCTGCTACAAATTTTCCCTGGGATATTGACGAAGCTCTCCGACGGAGACTGGAGAAGAGGATTTATATACCTTTGCCCACAGGTATGTTTGATAAGACCATTTTCCTTTCCACTCTTTACAAGATGAGTTTAGGATTACTGCAGGACTGTTGCGTTTGTGAGGAATCTTGATGGTTTTATGATGAGCAGTGTAATTCAGAGGTTAATCATTTGTCTGGCTTGCTTTATTTTTAAAGAGAGTGAGAGAAAGAGAAATACTGCTTGCTCGGGGGCTTAAAAACAAAGAGCTGTGGCATTTCAATGCAAACCATTGATGGGTTCTTATATTTTGAAAGAGAGTTAGCTTTAATGAGCCTGGAATTATTTTAAATGTTTAACAGTCAGTCCTTGAGTGATCATCAAAGGCAACCTTTGGACATGTTCACAAATATTGCAAATGCACTCCATGCCCTTGCAGACAAATGCAAAGAAGTGGATCCATGAATTTTCACTTACAGGCTTAGTTCATTGCAAATCACTACTTGCTTGCCTTTATTACTGTGCTTCCAGTCACTCAGAATGCAGCAGGCTGATTGCTTTCCTGCCCTAAGACATCTCAGCTTGTATTGTCTTTCCTAGCTGTCATTCACCTGTCCTATTAATTTTGAGATTCCTATCACTTGAAGTTTGCATAGGTTTGTTTCTTCTTGGTGCAGTGGATGCCTCATCTCCCTGCATGAGCACTCAAGATAACAAGATGCATGTCCATGGTGACAGCAGTTGTGATTGAGTTTAGCAGGTCTAAGGACACTTAATAGTTCTACAGCTTGTCTTTGCAGCTTACAGGCAGTAACAGCTCCTAACAGGATGCCTGTCTTTATGACCAATTAGTTTAAAATCCTATCAGCTCTTTCTCTTGTTTCTAATTAAACCAGATTGTTTTTTAACACAGTGTATTATACCCTGGACAACATAGGAGATGTGATCTGGTTTTATTTACAATCTGAGGTTCTGTTGTATATATTCTGCAAGTAAGAATGTTATGCTATTCTGGGCAAGTCTGGGTGATGCATTTATAACTGTGCTGTGTGATTTGATGTAGTCAGGTATTTTAACTGAATAAGTGCTTTGATAGCATATATACACCTGTATATTGTGGAATTTGATGCAAGCATATATTCTGTAGTGTTTAATTTTCAAAATGCTGCACAGACTTGCTTAGCCCCACAGCAACAATTAGAAGAATGTTCTCTGATGCAGGATACTCTCTGCAGGTATGCTGTGTGTACATTGTGCTCTCTAAATAATAAATCCCCATTTTATAGCTAGTGCCAGTTGTGTGTAGTGGATAACTCTGTGCTCTTGACAGTTCTGCAAAGCACACAAAACCTGCAGCTTTAGACGAGCTTTCTATTTTCTTTTGTATTTCTCCTTCCCCAAAAGTTTAAAAAAAATAATTAGGGACATCAATAAATGAAACATAATGTGTTTTATTGAACATTTCTTTAAGACTTTTAGCCTTTCCTATTGCTGCTTCTTCTGTTGTGGTTGTCCTTTTTTATAGGTCATAAAAATTGATCACTTGGGGGATAAAGATGCTGAGCTGGCGTATTTTTTCTGTACAGTGAAAGCCAGAAAACCAGTCATCCTCTCCTTTACCACCCTTGTGCAGAGTAACAGAGAGGCCTAAACTGTCAAATGTGAATTCCCTCTTACAAGCTTAGGCTGCTTAACATATGTACCCAAATGCACACATGCACATGCCCTCTGCAAGAGAAATGCTTAATTGACTGCGTAAGTGCTCGTTTACACAGCTGGTTATCACTGTGTGTGTACTGCATTTGGGTAGGAAGGTGGGATACTGGGACATTTGTATCATAAATATATTAATGTATGTTTATTGTATTAATGTGTCTGTTTTCTATCAGGCTTCAGCCGATTCCTTCGGTCCCAACTGGATAAACCACTTAAACATATGCTTAAAGTTCAGCCTGTTGTTGAGGGGTTTGTGCTGTCTGAAGCTCTTTTAATAGAATCCTTATTGTAGTTCTAATGAAACTGCATGAATAATATGCAGTCAAACCCTTGAACAGAGAGTGGATCCAAAGGGATGTGAGAAGAAACAGACATTTGTAGGACTATGCTCTTGTGCCCTTGGGTAATATGTGACCAAATGCTTTATCACCTGAGACATAACAGATTTTTTTAATGACAGATCACTTTGACAAATATCTCTCGACCATGCTGTTTTAATATACTGCATTTAACCAAATTCTTCACTGTATTTGATTGCACACTTCACTATGACTTGTTCTCTCTTTTCTTATATTTAACTCTTTTGTTCATACTTTTCACTGAAAACTCTAAGTTGTGTTTATATCTTTTTATAATGTAACTCTTGCAAGCCCTTAAACAAGTATTTTTATGTTCTAGCAAAAGGTAGAGCAGAACTACTTAAGATTAATCTTCGGGAAGTAGAACTAGATCCTGATATCAGCCTTGAAGAAATTGCTGAGAAGATTGAAGGCTATTCTGGTGCTGACATCACTAATGTTTGCAGGTATCTCATTGCTCTTAATTTGCAAATAGAACTGCATGGAAAGTCATCATTTGCATTTTATGATGAAAGGCAATACCCACTACAGCTGAAGCCATGCTCAGAGTGTATGTGTTTGAGACCCAAATCTATTTGCTGTATTCATGTTTTACTGTCATGTGGAGTGGTCTAAAGACCATGGAGTCTTTCTGTGAGATGTGGTTTTCTTGGATCTGAAGTGAAAAAAATTATCTGAGCAAATCTCATGTTACAATCGGCTGCATTTACTGTAGTTGTCTGCATTTGTTAATGTAGTGCAAAGCAGATTGGTTTTTTTTTTTTTTAATCCTATTAGTTTAGGAGCTAGAATTCCGTAATCCAAAAAATTCCTTTCACAGAATACTTCTTTGGGACTTCTATATGCTGGATGTTTGGACAGCCCCCAGTGCAGCACAGTCTTGGTGTCTACCTGAATCTCCTAGGTGAAAGGGTGATATAGATAGTTTATAATATTAGTATTTAATTTATTTCCATCCTGTTCCCACAACTTGTTTAATTTTTGACAAATAAGGCTTTTCTAGTTAAGGACAGGTATATGAAGAAACTTATCTGAAGGAAGTTATGTCCCTTAAGAATCCTGTCATGAGAATCTGATCCTGTTGGGATCCTGCTTGGGAATCTTTTTTTTTTTCTCCCCCTGCTGCTTTTCTGAAAATGCGAAGTCCCTCCACAGATTTGAAAACTCGGTGTGTGTCGTGTAGTAGTGAAATTACCTGTTCTCCCTAAGGCTTGTGTTATCCCTTGCTGGGAAAAACCTGGGGAAAGAGGAAATGTAATTTCAGACTGCCTGTGGGCCATGGTGTGAGAAAATGAGCAGTGTTCTTCATGCCAATGGGCCAGGCTGGCAGGATCTGAGCTGGGGAGGAGTCGCGGAGCAGGCAGAGCATGAGGAGCCACAGGCACCGATGGCCTCAGCACACACACATCGTCTCACACGGGATGCTGTGTCTGATGCCTCCTGCTCTGCCCTTCAGAGATCCAGGTGCTATGGACAAGCAGGCAGCGAGCTGGGCTGCACTCTGAACACTTGCTGACTGTCCTTTGGGGCTATGCTGCAGGGAGGAAGTTGAAGTCTAAAAGGAACGGGGTGTAAAAATCCAGACTACTTAAAAAAAAAAGTCTTTGAGTGCAGTTCGTCTCCCACCCTGCCCTTTCCTGCTCTGAAGTTGTAAAATTTCATCTCCATGAATCATTGTAAAAGGTTTTCAGTTTTATAGTTTTAATTATCTCTGCACATTTACCATATGCTTAAATGGGTTTTGGTGCCAATGCATTCTTTATGTTGAATTAATGTAGTGATCTGGGAACATGGAAGCTACGAAAGATGTGAACTGCATCTTCTATGGTAAATAAATGCTCTCTTAAGTGTTCCTGCCAGTGGTTTCTCGCAAGGGTATGCAATCAAAATTCATAGGCTTACAGCACATTCTGATAGCAATTAGCTCCCATGCATTGTCCTGTATTTCCAGGGATGCATCTTTAATGGCAATGAGAAGACGTATTAATGGCTTGACTCCAGAAGAGATTCGTGCACTTTCTAAAGAAGAGCTTCAGATGCCGGTTACCAAGGGGGACTTTGAGCTGGCTCTGAAGAAAATCTCCAAATCTGTTTCTGCTGCAGACCTGGAGAAGTATGAAAAATGGATGGCGGAGTTTGGATCTGCTTAATCTCAGTGACAGCTTTCCTTTGCTGGAGTTTTATGGTTTTTGTTGTTCTCACTTGCAAAATGAGTTAGAAATCTTTTTAAAGGTTTAATAAAAGGTCTGACTCTGCCCTCATCCCACCCCTTTCTGGTGATGGGATCTTTTAAGCTATTTGCCTTTAAAGGGAATGAACACAATAATGAGCTGATATTGTAAAAGATTTTATCTCTGAGATAGAAAAATAAGACAAACAGGAAGGGAAAAATCATACTTCTGAGGGTAGTCTTTTTATTTTTCAAATGAAGAGCAGTGTTACTTAACTTCCTTCTAGTCATTTTTCATGGCTGGAGTCAATAAATCAGCTGGGGGATGTGACTCCAGAGGAACAGACAAGGGCTCGCTGTATCTCCTGCTCTTAAGTGCTGCTTCTGCCTCCCTTAAATGTGGCATCCAAGTTATTATTCTTTCTGTCTGTGCTCGGATATTCAGAGCAAAGCCTGTGGATTAATTGGCATTACACAGAGGAAATGAGGATCAGTTTTCCATCAAAACGTGGGCCTGACTCTCCTCTCATGTACACCCATTTGGAATTGATGTCACTTCAGACTGTTATCAGTGTTACCTGCAATGACTTCTGATGGAAATGAGAGGGAAAGAAAAAGGCATGGATTGTTCTCAATCCGGTTTATGCTTGTTCTCTGAACATAGTTTGAACCTGTTTGACCAGTAGGCACTTTGACTTAGGTTATAACTTGCACTTTTATGCTTATATATCATCCTGTGCTTTGTCTGTGCTGTCTAAATGTAATAGTTATTACTATCATTATTTTAGTACTACGAGTTTAATACAGTAAAGACACTAATATCAATGCTGTATTTAAAACACAAGACTGTCCTTAAAACAAGCGGCTGTGAACTTCCACTTCTGATTAGATATGAACTTTTTCCTAACATTACTAGGCAATGGGACTTGTACCTGTTTATGTTGTAGAACTGTTCATGCTTAATTTTTTTTTGGTGAAGATTTCTTAGAAGTGTATAATTATTACTGGTTTAGTAATATTTAGAAAATTATCTGTATAATCTTATTTATGTTCTTAACTGTTTCTTCCCTTCCCTCATACAAGTGCAGTGGTGAGAAGGGTTGAGTTCTAAACTCTAACATGAGAAATTCTGTCTCACTGACTATATGAGCTTTTCACAGACTCAGCCTGTGAGTCTGGCATATGAAGGTTTCCTGTGGTACTAATGTGAAGGAGTGGTCAAACGACAAGATTTACAGAGAAATATGCAAGCTCTCAAGTTGGTGGTGGTGTTGTGATCTAGGCCGTAAGTATCTTGGTGGATGCGAATTGCCGTGCAGCTTGGTAGGTATTCAGCCCTTCAGCTCTCTGCTGAGACTCCTAGTGGCATAGACAGATGTGATGAACTGGAGTAAGAAACACAGCACCTCCTCTTGAATGGGAATATATCCTTATTTGCTCCTTTTTGTTAGTTCTTGGAAGTTCCCAATAATGTCAGTAATTCAGCACACTGGTCTCGTGGGCCATGACATGTTAACCACTAAGGCAAAAACCTTAAATCACATACTTATTTTGCTCAGGGAAGTGGTAAAATCACCATCCCTTGAAGTGTTTAAAAAATGTATAGATGTGGCACTTGGGGACATAGTTTAGCAGTGAACATGTTAGTGCTGGGTTAATGGTCAGATTTGATGATCTGAGAGGTCTTTTCCAACCTTAATGATTCTATGATTCCTCCTGGGGAATAACTGGACCTTTACAGAGAGAAAGCTCTGAAAATATTGCTGTGGACTGTAATTTCTTCCTTATTGAAGCTGTAGGCTGCTGCAGTTGTTCTTTGTTTGTTTTACTGCAGTCGAGATTAGCAAAGATACACAAATCCTTTGTGGCCAATGCCAGATTAGCACTACGGGGTCTCTCACTGAAGAGGCCACTGCTGCCCAAGGAGCTTAATCTACACAACCAAGATGCAGAAGGGAGTTGACATGAATGCCAGTAACAACCCTACTCAGCTGCCCAAGAGCAGTGCTGGGATTCAGCAGTTGCTGCTTAGTAGGGTCTAAATACCAGTTTGCTCAGTTTCACGTTGCAAGCAGCAGTGACCTTCCTACTGATGAAAGCACAGCACTTGGTGAAAATGTCAGCCCTTAGCTCTTTGATGAACCTTCTACCTTAAGGCATTAAACTTCTCTCTTGGCTGTTTAGCAAAATTCACTGTACTAGGCATTCCCTTTAGTAGGAATTATTCAGGTGCTGCAGTCTTATTCTCTAAAGGTCATGGTTTCTACCCCAGAAATGTTTTTACTGTACAGGTCCATTCATCCTTTACAGCTGCAGAACAGAAAAGTGAAAAGTTTTCAAGCAGTAGATGTTTGTGGAGGTTGTGCCCCAGCATTACTGCCATGACTGGGGCCCTGCTAGATCAGGCACCCCAGAAGGCTGAGACCATCCCTTCCCTGCTGAGACCTTTCAGGAAAGGGAGCTGTCCTTGTGTGCTGATTCTTTCATCTTTACCAAGTCATGCTGGCACACTCACCTAGGTGGACTTGGAGACTGGGTTATTAATTCTGGGGGAGCCAGCATTGGATGCAGCTAGGAGCAACCCAGGAAGGAAGTGCAGCCAACAGTGGCAGCAGCTCAAGGCCCAAAGGATGAGCTTACTGCTCAAAGTAAGACCAGTTCACATCCCACTGGTGGAAACCCTTGTGTAAGGATATTGGATTCCTTGGAGAGCATTGTACAAGCATGTCACAGCCTGCTGCAACACTGTGTTCAGTCTGTGCCTCTTGGTGTGTGTGGAGATCATCCACACACATGGGGGTACACACACACAATAGGTGGTCTTCAGCAGTTGTACCTAGATTACATAAAAAACATGTTTTAAAGCTGTGTTTACATGTTTTCTAAACATCTGTGAAGGCCCTCTTGGGTGGCACTGTTAATTTTTGTACAATATGCAATCTGGTTGTATGAAGTAATAAATGTGCACGTAGAGTCTGTCCGTCTCGCTCGAGTGGGGCTGTGAGTGCTTTGCTGTTAACTGCTTTCCAAAGGCTGCCATACAATGCAGATCTCTTCAGCTTGTCATGGTGCTTTTGGACTCACCAAAGTCCTGGATGGAGAGCAGTTAAAGCAGAGTCTGGGGTTTTGGATGAAGCTGTCAGCAATGCTTTCTCTCTAAATTGGCCTTTTGTTGCCACAAGCTATAAAATGGGAGAGCACTCCAATGCCCAGCACATGGAAGGAGGGTGGGGGAGAGGAGAGGGGAGGCCCCAGCAGATGTTCAGTGTTAGCACCTGATTCAGACCTCACAGAGCCAGGCAGCCTTTTTTATTACTTGCCCCTGGGCTGGAAGTATAATCAGGCTCCAGAGAAGCTGTATCATCAGCTACCTGCTAACCAGGAGACTTTCAAGAGCAAAACTTCTATTAGGAAGGAGCTTTCAAACTTGGAAAGAGACCCCATGTCTCCTGGGACTGAGTTGATTATTTGAATTTTCTCACTAACTTCCTTATGAAAGAATGGAGTTTCCAGTGTTTCATAATGCCTCAAACATGAAAGAGTGAGCAAGGGAAATGCTGATCAGGGGATTTCAGGAGAGGTCAAATCTTTGCATAGAAAGTTCAGCTGACCCCAGTTTAAAAGAGACTGAAATAGCAAAGGTGCACTGACTTGTTCTGATCATGGGAAAGATGAAAGAGCTTCTGTGCTGTAAAGAAGTCCTCCATCAAATGAGCAAAGACTTCATGGTACAATCCAGGCACGAGGAGGTGGAAGGAGACAAAGAAATAGTGATTTTTTTTTCGGTCTGTTATTGGAAGAAGCCACCCTGAATCAGATTGTGTATCGAGATGCTTTTTCAGAGCTGTAGTGACGGATAAGTACATGATGAGCATGCAGGTGACACTGTGCTGCTGGGGAGCAGGCAGGGAGCCTGGGAGTGCCAAAGCTGCATGCTGGTGTAAAGCGGGTGTCAGCACCACGGCAGCAGCCGAGCCCCCTCTGTGTGAGCTGCCCACCAGGCAGCACTGTGGTGCAGAGTGGAGCCAAGATGGACAGGAGTAATCTCAGTCGTGCTCTGATGGAATAAAGCAGACTGCATAAAGCCTCCCATGCTGGTGATAGCAAAGGCAGGGGGATGGTGCAGTTCAGAGGATGTCTCGCACGGTCATTTCCCTGCTCCCGCTAAGTGTTTCACTAGAGCTCTGTGCAAAAGCTGCCAGTGCCTCAGTCACCTGTGTTCAGAGTCCAGCTGCCACACACGCCACAGCTAAGAGCTGCAGCAGCAGGTGGTGCTCCTGCATCCCACAGCACAGGGACATTTGACCCTCTCTGCCTTCTGAGCCTGCCTGGTTTTGTGTGCTGGTTGTGACCTGTTCTTGTGACCCACTTACCGCATACACGGTACTTCAGTACCTCTAATAGAGGAATTTCTTTTGTGCAGTACAGAGCTGTCTTTTGATCAGCTAAAGTGCCATGCTTCTACGCATGTCTGCATGTAGGTGTCTTGGAAACATTCAGGCAATTTTCCTCTTCTTTAGAAGGCCCCAACTAGCATTAAAAGCAGATGGGATGAAATGTCTTGGCTAGCCTGGTTGCCTAATGCAAGAAGACCTACCTCAGCAGCCAAAGGAGGTGCCACAAGGAAAGTTCTGGCTTTGTTATGAAGAATCAAAGTGTGAGGACATTCCCATTCCTACTGCACAGGCAGAGTTAGGGTTGTATCGTGTCCAACCTCTGTTTCCTGGCTTTTGTGTATTTGTGATTTCTTTGCTGTGGTAGGAACAGTTTTCTCAGAGTTAGGAGGAAGCTGTGGGGTATTTGTTCAGCATCTGGGTTAGGATTTTGGAGATCTCATGATCTGGTTGGTACATGAAGCAGCTGAACCCATTCCCAGGATGCTTACTTTTGGAGAAAATCATCATGCATCCTGCCTGACTGTCTGGCTGTACAGTAAGCAGGGTAGCTTTATGCAAACTCAAATATAATGTTTAGAATATGTTTGACAAAGAGAGAAATTCTTACTGCCAGTTTGCAACTGTGTTGCTATCATTTGTAAGAAGCCCCTTGCATATGCTGTTTAACTGAGGTAAAAGAAAATGTCTTGGAATTGAGAGTTTTTTGAACTTGACTTTGGAGAGCAAGAAAGGTTAAAAAGTATTTGCCTAGAGGAAGATACAAGAGTACTCAAGACACTGAGAGCTGCAATTTCTTCTTTTTGTGGCTTTCCTTTTTGTCTAGCAGTTGCACTGCTGGGCTGTGCTTTCTGTTTCCAATTTGTTTTGAAATAATTGCCATTGTTTATCCGCCTCTCAGACAGCCTTTGCAGATGATTCGGTTCCACAGAGCCCTCTCTTGCTTGGCGGTTGCTGTTCTGGCACAGCGTGCTGTGTGACATCTGACTGAACGGGCTGATGGCATCAGATCTTCCCTGTGAAGGAAAGGTCACTCAAATGGTGAAGGTGAGAGGAACTGCGCTGAATACCGATCGGACTGGCTGGAACAGAAACCATAGCAACTCTGCACAGGGTTTATAAATACAACCAGAAGGAAAAGGGAATACCCTCAAGGAGATGCTGACAACACCGCAGTATGCATATTGATAAAAGTGTGGGTCTCTGCGTCACCAGTGAGGAGAATGGGTGTAAGAGCGTGGAAGTGGCTCAAAGGAAGCCAGTTGCAGGCACTGCCAGCAGATTTCATCACTCAGCCTTGCTGCTTCAAAACACGCCAATGTCCAGGGGCCAATTTGTTGCTGCTGCTACAAAACCTGCCTTTTAGATAATCAAATTTGACTTCCTAAAAGCTTGCTGCCCATCTTGAAATGTCCTCAAACTTTGGCATGTGGTGGGACTGGAGTTGTGTTTGGAGGGCGAGAAGAATAAGGCAATGTTAATAGTGGTGTGTTTCTGTAGGGTCCCGGGGCTTTGTTGTGCTGGGTACCATTTGGGTGTGCGAGAAGAGATGCTCCAAATGCTTATGGGAAATTGAGATGATAGAAGGATGGGGAGGGGAGTGGAAGGTCCTGGGATCAGTGGAGGAGACAGAACTGTCCCTCTGACTCCCAGTTCCCAACCCTATAGCAGGCAGTAGTATTTTTCAGTTGCTCTTGATTTGCAGCCCCCTAGCATTTTTTGTACTGAGGCTGAAGATCTCTGTATTGTGAATTAAATAGAGCAAGTTTGTTTTTCTTTAATAGAGCAAGTTTGTTTTTCTTAAATACCTTTTGCAGACTCTTAATAGGTGCTCCTGTGGGCTACAGATGATGGTCTGAAAAGCACTGGCCCATGTCATCCTAAGCTTGCCTGAATTTCTTGTGGAAGAGGGTCTATAATGCATGGTGTTGGTTTTATTTTCTACTAGTTAGTTTGCTCAGAAAGATGAAGCTCAGTGAATGTGAGGTGCTTCTGGGGAGTTTATTTACAGTGTGTTTTTTTCTGTGCAGATTAGCATTTCATCAGCATATGGCACAGCCATTTAAAATAAATATTTGGCTTTCCTTAAATTATGCTTGTGTAGAAAGGTCCCTGAGTATGCATATCTATCCCTCTGTTGTATCTCATTAGACGTTTCTACCCTGGTGCTGGGGGACCGGACTCCTTCCCTCTCTCCGAGGAGCCAAGAGCCTGCTCCTCCCTGAGGGATCTGCGTGCCTCAGCCCAGGGGAAACGAGGCAGGCAATCGGCCCCTTCCCTGTGGGGCTGCCAGCCACACACCGGTGGCACTGCCAGAGCAGCCTCCCTCTCTAGGCCCTGGGAATTCAGATGTATTTAAACTGGGAACTGCCCAGCTCAAGCAAAGGCTTGGCACTCTGTCCAGGCTCCCCTCCTTCACACGCCAAGGCAGCTGTGCTTTTGCAAAACACAACCCCGAGTGAAGCCTGTGGGAGCAAATGTGAGCAAAAGGCTTGGGATGAGCTCAGGCGGTGTTGGGGGAGGATGGGATGCTGGGCTGCAGCCCTGTGTGCCCACCCAGTCCGGGCAAGGGAAATCGGTGAGGAGAGGGAACAGCATTCCCTTAGGCATGCAATATGGATGTGAATGGGAGAAGAGCAGGAAACTTATTTTAAAACAAAGGAACAAATGACAATCGAATCAGTTTTAAGATAGAGTGGAGCCTTTAACCCAGGAGGTCTTTTCCATCTCTTTGGCATATCCAGATGTTTTGTTTTCTCACAGATGATTTGGAACTCGTTTGCAATCTAAGTTCCCACTTGATTTGTATCCATCTGATCTTGTGCTGATAGCACTGTCTAGCAAATATTTTTACTCCCTGATATTTACCATACATCCCTGAATGCATTCACAGAATCACCATATAAAGCAGCACCTTGTGTGTTGTTGTAACGTGTAAGCTCCTTCAGGCTCTTGTATAAGCTGGATCCTCCTCAGCACCCTTCCTTTCCAACTGAGCCTGTTGTTTATTTAACACAGGTCAGTAGGAGCATACATGGTGGGTCCATAAGCCACACACAGCAAGTTACAGTAAGGCAAAGTAAAAAAGAAAAAAAGAAATTGCTGTCATGGTACATTCCTGTAATCAAGCAAATAAACCAAGTATTTGGTTTTATGACCTGCAGGAGGGCAGAAGATTTGGGTATATTATTATTGCACAGCAAACAGGCCTCATTAGATAACTGAGGTGTTTGTAGGCAGTGGGATACACAGGGAAGAGGTGGAAGACGCAGGAGCTCTCCAGACAGCAGCAAGAGAAAAGATGTGGGTATACTGTTAGCAGGGGATGCAGCTGCATGCACCCACATGGTTGGAGACCACAGCATCTTTGTGGATGTTTGAATGCTGCCCAGACAAAGGGGAAGAAAAGATTTGGGACTAGCTAACACACTCCAGGGGTAGCACGGCCACCAGTAACCAGGGATGAATGTGAGTGTGGGGGCACAGGATGGATAGCAACTGCCTTCTGCCAGTCTCCCTTCCTCTGCCTTTCTCCTGGAGCCCAGGCACTCACACTCAGGTCCCCACTGCCATGAGTACCCAGTCACTCTGTGCAGGACCCTGCTGGTACAGGGTTCTTCAGTGCATGCTCCTTGTTCTTGAGCTGTCCAGATGCAAAACCAAACTGCAGCCTCCCAAAGGGAGCTGTTAAGCGTTTGGCACCAGAAACCCTATTATGCAAAAAATGAACCCCCTTAGACTGAGTCTGTTCAAGAGATTCCCTTCGTATCTGGTGGTGGCTCTTACAGCCAAGGTGGGAATAAAACTATTGCTCTTCTGCTCCTCGGTGATGGGGCTGTTCTGTGGTTTTTCTGTTGTGTTGCTCTGCTGGGACTCTGTGGGTGTGCCAGCATCCCGCAGTGGCTGTGTGTAGACAACCATAGCTTTGCTGCTTGGTGAGCCTGGGAATGCAAAGACTTTGTCCCTCATTAAAGACCCAGCAGCTCTACCTCTCAAAGACTTCTTACAACCAGAGGTATTTTACACCATGGTTCAACTCTCAGTCCTTCTGACAGAAGTTGCCTGCAGGCTGCCTGGCCGGTCTTTTCCGCTAATGGTGCAATGTAGTTTTAAGAAGACAAAAAAACTGTCACACTTGAGAAAAAATGCCTGGCCAGATTTGGTAAAGGACAGGAACGAGGTTGTGTCTGAACCCACCTGGCAGAGCTCACTTCACAGCTTCCCGAATGGGAGTCACACTTACTTGAGATGGTGTTGAACACGATCAGGGAAGGACCATAGGACAGGATGAGGAAGAGATAGGTGGTAGGAATTCCTGCTGCTGGAGCTAGTCCTGGGATGATGATGCAGCTGCCCAAGTCAGGATCCATGGGTGCTTTAGGGGTGTGAGTTTGGAACAGACTTGTAGTTTATATGGCTTTGGTGGTTAAATCGTAATTTCTCATAGCTGTGAGTTTTGCTAACACTCTTCTCAAGGGAGGGGGACAGAGGGTCCCATGAAAGGGGTGTTTCTAAGGCTACTGATCTTTCTGTGTGCACTGCATCTCTTCAGAGACCTGCGTTGTGCAAGGTGCTGGACAGCCATGCAGGAATGACAGCCCCAGCCTGGACAAGGAACTGGGGACACTAGTGAGACAAGCCAAGATGGGCAAAGGAAGAGGCAAGAGCAGCGGCAGCAGATCCATCATGGGTGCAGCCAGAGTGTACTGATAGCTTGTTGCTGTCCCTGATGCTTGTTAGCAGACCTAGACACGTGTCTTCCAAGGGCTGAGGTCAAACACAGCCTTTGCTGAAGGAAGCTGTCCAGACCACAGCCATGGGATAGTTTGCAATTTGGCTGGGCAGCTCCCAGACCCAGATGGGGCACTGTGGGGCATGGGCAGCTGGGAGCACGGGCAGCCTGCTCTTTGTGAAGATGAGGTTGGGACCATTTCCACCTGCTCCCAAAGAGAGGTGGCGCAACATCCTGGCTCAGCTTCCTGAAGGATTTCTGGTCCCACCAGGATTTTCCAGCTGCTGTTGGTACACTGCACAGAGCTGGACCATTTGTGTCTCCAGTAAGCTCTGCTCTTCAGCTTCAGGTTTAACCTTGAGACAAACTCATTTTTTCCTTAAGAATTGATTTAGCATGCCGTGAAACAAATGTTCCAGTATCTCCTCCAGTCTCTCAGGACTCATTGCAAATTTACATTTAAGCCTTGTTTTTTATTTAAGCCTTGGAGTTTTCCATGTAATTTTCCTGTACAGAGAGGAATGTGCAGGTACTGAGTGAACAGAACTCACTTGCTCAGCCAGCACAAATCCCTCAAACAGTGTTTTATATGCCATGTACACGGAGTTTATAACCCCTTTGATTTAGGGTTCTTGGGATGTGGTGCTCACACTGGATTGATAAATACTGAAATTTCTTAGGAAGCACAGAGGCTGCAGAACATGAGAGCTCAGCTGGAAGGGATTCAGAGTCCTGCTGAGCTCTGAATTCCTGAAGACCACTTGACTCCTTGATCCAACAGAAACCTCCCAAATGCAGAAATGTGTCCTTTAAGAGAGTAAGGAACTGTCAGGGAAATAAAGGGTTCAAACCACTTTCGAGATTCCTGAGCCCTTTGAGGAAGTTTTAAGAGCTGGAACAGCTCAGCAGTTGTTTTACATGCCCAGCAGCTTTCTGTTTGTGCATCTAGCAGCCATAGCTGGGGGCTGGATGCAGCTCCCGGCCTTGGGGCCGGGCTCAGGCACGCGCCTCTTGCTCAGAGCAGCTTCAGCTTTAAAGCCACTGCAAAGGTTTGTGTACAAAGTGCTGACTGCAAACATCCATCACGAGGAAAACCAAGAGGAATGTGATGCACCAGGCTTGTTTAGAAACCGCAGATGATTTACAAAGTGAGCTTAATTGGAAGTTTCTCTTTGCGGCTTTCTGACGTGTTATTTTTTTGATGCAGACGTGTAGGAGTCTTTTAAAAGGTCCATGTTTACTAAAGAGGAGTTGCATAATTGGGGATATATTTATGAACTGTCCATGTGCAGGGTAGGGAAGTGACCTGAGCAGCCACAGCAGTGCAGGAAAGGGTCTGGGTGTCTCAGTGCATCACCAGCCAGGCATGAGGGACCAGCATCCTGTTCTCTGGTTGGAAGAAAGGGTTTCTTGTCCTTAATCCCTGGGCATCTGTTCCCAGTGCTGGCACTATGGTTATGAGAACATGAGGGATCTGAGTACCTCCACAGAAAGGCAGTAAGAAATAGAAGAAGTGAAAAGAAACAGTCTGTGGAGGAAGGTGCTCAGAATGAGAGTCACTAAATTTTTAAAAAGAAAACTTTAAGGGAGGTTAATGGCATTTTTTTCAAAGTCTGTTTTTAAATCTAGTTTCAAAAAATCTTAAAAAATCTAAAAATTTTTGAAGAGAGAGAAGATATACCGTTCTTGGTGTCCACTGTGGGGAAGGCAGACAGAAACAGGCTCAAGTTAACATATGGGATATTTGTGTTAAACATCAAGGGAAAAAATGCAAACATCCCTACAGCAAAAATTGGAAATGTTGTGGAGACACCATCCCAGTGAGATGTGTCTGAACTAAAAATTGTCCCCCACAAACAGCACTGGAGGAGCCATCCTGCCTGTGAGCAGGGGAGTGGACTAAGCAATTGTCTGGACCTAGTTCTGATGAGTTCTGCCACAGTTTGGGCTTTACAGCCTTTATCCCCTTCTCCTGTACACCAAAGACATGAGTTTGTCAGCGCTGCTTCATGGAGCTGCCGCTGGCACCCACCAGCAGAGGCAGTGGGAGAAGTTCAGTTTCAGGGGCCTGATGACACTTTTTCACACCAAGCTGGATACGCATTTCCACACTGGCCAGTGTGGAAATACTGGGGCCAGCTGGGGTGCTGGCATTCACCCCCCTGCTCCACAGTCCTGAAGGTGTTCACATGGCAGCAGCCCCACAGCATGCATCCTCACACCCCAACTCTCCCTCCCCATATCCCCCCCCAGCCTTAAAGTCACCACTTGGCCTGTTTATAATTTGTTAATACTTCAGCGACTGAGTTGCCTCCCCCTCCACAAGGATTTTGTCCAAAAACATGATGGGCAACAGGAAAAAAAGGCATATAAAACAAAATGTGGAATTCTAGTTTCTGTGAAGGTGGATTCTGTCGCCTCCCAGATTGTATTAGGGCAAACTCAGCTCGATTTCTATCCCCTAGGTATCCCTGCCTCCATCCTGACATGTGGAATTAGCATCCAGTCTTGTCTCAAACACCTCAAGAAATGCAGTATCCATCACTTGCTGGGCAATTTTTTCCAGGAGGCTAATGTCCTTATGGTTAAAAAGTGTACCTGATTTCTATTTCAGCTCGGTGTGTTCTCCAGTGCCCATCACTGTCTCTCTGTGGGCATTTCTCAGACTAAATTTTTAGTACCCTCTTAGCATCCCGTATTTTTTCTCCACACATGCACTTATACACATCATCAGATCACTTCTCAGCTTTCTTTCTGACAAGTTACAGAGGCTGACCTCTAGAAGTCTCTCCCTGGAAGTGATTTTCTTCAGCTCTCAAACCATTTTTTATGTCTCTTTTCTTTACCTGCTGAAAATTTTTGATGTGCTCTTTTAAATATGGCACCTCAGCAGGATGCAGTATTCTAGTGTCAACCTGACCAAGGACATACACAGAGATAAAATCGCCTTCTATTCCACTTCACAGTCTTGTTGCTTATGCAGTGAAGGACCAAATTAGCTCATTCTGCTGCAGCAGACAAAAAAAAATAGATCCCACATTTGAGAACCAGAAGGCCAGATAGTGGTATTAAAAAGAGAAAAATGGAGCCAACATGAAAGCAGAATTACAAACTGGGGCAGGATTAATAGCACACTGTGATACTAGCCTGAACACATTAGTTGAAATAAAATGCTGAGAAAACAGTTTCTTCCAGTTCAGAGCCGAGTGCAAGGCAGTGCTGCTGTGAAGGCTCCTCTGTGGTGGGCAGGCTGTGCTCCGGGCAGCCCCGGGGAGGGTGAGTGACTCCGGGATCGAACTGCTGCGCTTGGAGACCCTGGCTAAATTGTGCCCCCAGGCTCTCTGAGATGCGAGGCAAGCTCTGATCTTTTCCAGGCTCAGCTGGGCGTGGACAGATCTTCCCTGCAAACTGTATGATGCCATCGGGCTCCCATAAAGGAAGGCACCCGCAACCCTTTGTGCTCTCTGTCTTCTGCATTCAAAATCTTTCACAGGCAGGAGGGTTTTTCCTTAGTTCTCGTGCCTGGTGACACTTGCTGAATGCGGAGTCACTGTGTCATTTGCAAGTACGTTTTCAGTACACATCCTCAGCATGAGCCTCATCTTTCTGTATTAGAGACAGTGACCTGACCCCAATTGCTCTAAAATCTCTGAGGTATTCCCTGAGGCATCTCAAGGGTAAAAGATCCCATGCCAGTGGTCAAATCTCCTGGTCTTTGAAGGCTTTCTGTGAGATAGTTCCTTAGTCTCCTTCTTCCTCATTTCTATGCCGGTAAAATAGATGTAACAGTCTTGGGGGCTGATAAGATGCTCAGATCCCATCCTAAGTTTTTTTGTTTGTGCTGCTGCAAGCCCTGTTGCACTGCTTCTGTCCTCAGAACGAGAGTGACAAGGTGTCTCCTTCTCCCTTGCTGACATGCTGGTTTGGGGTTTTGACCCCTGGTGCTTGAGTGCTCCAGGAACCTGGACACTGAGGGCATTGTCAGTCCTGTGCTTGCTGCATGTGCTTCTTGTTGGACGCATGTGGGATGGTGTCCTTTCCCTGGAGGACGAAGCAAAGCCAGGGAGAGGAGCACTGGTGTATAGAGACAGTTGTTGTTTGGGGATTGATGGACTGGAGAGAGACTGGTGGAGGTCACCAAGATGGCTGGTGCACCTTGAGGTACCAGGAGATGGTGAGAGAGCTGAGCTTATTCAGCCGTGGGAGGAGAAGGCAAAGGAAAGGTCCAGGTTTTGCCTGCTGCTACCCTATGGGAGATAATACAAAATAAGAATCCAGACCTTGACATGACATACATGGTGAAAGGATGAGAGACAGCTCAGGAAATTCTGTGTAGATATAAGGCATCAGGTTGGCACTGTGAGAGTGGTCAAGCACTGGCACAGGCTGCACAGAGAGGTGGTGGTGTCTCTGTCCTTGGAGGTGTTCAAATTCATTATGGCCCTGATCACCTTGCTATAACTGGACCTACTTAGAGCTGGGCTGGTACCTGATGACTTCCAGAGATCCCTTCCAACCTCAGTTATTCTGTCATTCTCTGACACTGTTGAAGTAACCTGCAGGGCAATGACAGCAAGGAGAAAATGGCCATGATTCCTTGGAATGAAGGCTATGCAGATGGCTTATTGGCATAGGAGTAGGATAAAATGTAATCTTCATGCAGCACCACTTTTATTAAAGAAAGCAGTGTAATCCTGGCCCATGGAGCAGCATTTCACCTTGGACAAGGGCAGTGCACAAAGGGGTTGAAGGAGAGCTATGCTGGTAATGGCTCTTTGACCAGAGATGCCTCAGGTGCCCTACAAGCACTGCTGGGAGCTCTCATAGAGGCAGCAGCTGCACCAAGGCCCTGGAGACAGACCTGGACAGACCTGAGAATTCCATAGTTGTGACCTCTTGACCTGTGATCCTGATTAATGCTCAGGTCACTGGCAGTGATGAAGAGAAGACTAATGAGCATCATTTGGCCAGATGGGGGTGATATGAGGCTGTGTGAGGTGGGAGCCATGTCACCTCACTTCAGGTGTTGGAGGCAGGGCTGGAGCCCAGCTGGCCCACTGGGCTCTCCCTTCCTCCAAGGAAGGAGGTCTGCTCCCCTTGGAGGATTCAGCTCGTCCTGAGGTGTGTGTCTAAGGCTGGTGAGTTGATAGTGTTGACGATGGTATTTGGAGTTTACGTCTTTCTTTATTGGCTACAGAGAGGGAGTCTAATCTGGAGATTAGAGGGGCAACCATCTTAGACTTGGCCAGTGGAAACAACCCATTTTGGGGTTTGATTACAGGTGTACCTTAAGACTCCACATGGCTCAACATTTCTGAGAAGGAACAAAGTCCCTGTGAGTGCCAATCTCAGCACTGAGGCAATATATTGCCTTCATGGGATCAGGAATCAGAGTTTTATATGGCTAAAGCTAGAAAGGGAAGTCCAATTCCTGATACCATGTGCCACTAGCCTGAACTTCTGCTCTTTCAATTTTTTTCATAATGGAGAGGTGAAGAGCTATGCTTCCTGTTGAAAAAAAGTGTTCACCTTTGGTGGAAAAGCAACACCTCAGCTTGATTTTCCCTGACCAGGCAACCAAAGGCATCCATGTGCATCATTCTCTCCCCATTCCTTCTTCCATTCTCTGATTCCAGACACCTCCCCAAAGCCCCTCACATTTCTCTTAAATGGTATCCATCATTTTGTTTGCTGACTCTTCCTCTTGTGCTAGCAGTGCCTCCTCCCTCTTGAGGCCCAGCTACCACATTATGTACTGCAGAGACTGCCTCGCAAGACTTCAGAAGAGCTTTCCCTGCTATTCAAAGAGAGAAGAGGATATAGTTGTATCTCAAAGGCAGCCTGTGTTTTGGTCAAGAAAAAAACTAATCTGGCCAATGAGTGCAGTAAGACTGAGAATAAAGCCAAGAATACTGAGCTACGCCTAAAAAAGATGTGCTCTCTCAGCACAAATGTGACAGATACGTTTTATGCCTGTGGAAATCCCAAAAGAACATTCTGGAGGATACCTAAAAGTGTCCAGACAAATCACTGTGCAGGAGCAGGCAGTTTCCAGGGAAGGCTCTGTGTCCTCAGGACTCCTAGAAAAGCAGCAGTGCTGGTGACCCTGACACCCAACACACTTTCATTCATTGTAAACAGCACTGATGGAAAAGCAGATTTGAGCTTGTTCCACAGGGTACATTAAATGAAATGTTACTTACAGAAATTGTTCCACCATTGCAAAGCTCTTCCTGGATTTTAAATGTATGATTATGCACTTTCAGCCCTGTGTAATGTCATGAAGAATTACAGTGTTTCATCCCTTTCTCAGTATCTCACATTTTTGTGAAAAGTCAGTCTTTCAGCTTTAGATCCTAGGGACGGAGCAGTGTCCTCTGCCCATGAGACTGCTTGAGGGAGGACGGATGTTAGTTCATTTAGTTCAGCTATTAGACTGTCTTCACCGAGTTTTCTTATTCTCCCCCCGAATTGCTACTCAACAGCACTTCAGCCCTGAGGCTTCTGCTCTGTACTGATCTCCTGAGATGCAAGCTGCCAGCCAGCTCCCTCAGTGGCATGTCTGTGGGTCTGGCAGGTGCTGAAGCCACGGGTCACACAGGACTGCTGATTGCCAGAGCCTGGGAACTGCTCTGGAAGCGGTGTCTTGAAAGCAGAGCCTAATGAAAAACCTCTCTTCTCGCTGCCATAGAAACTGAACAGACTTAACAACATGTTACTTCTCTCATCTCCAACAACTCAGCACCTGAAGTGACTTGACCTATGAAGATATTTGCATTAAGTATCACACAATTGCTGAAGAAATGGGATTGAATGGAAAAACAAAAGAGAAGAAAAATGTCCCAAAGGCCCTTTGAAAGCTGCTGGGCAAAGGGAGAGTTTTTGAGAAATGGTGGCATTTCTCTAGAATGAGAATTGAGGGAACAGAGAAGCCAAGAAGAGATTGTTGGCCAAGAAGAGTTCACCACGGACATGGAAGAAACCCAGCTCAGTGGCTTCGAGCTTTGCTGTGACCCAGCAAGCTGCAGGACCAGCAGAGCTGCAGGCTTCATGGGTATGTTGCTCCTGGACAGCATTTTCCGTCCAGCACCCCATTTCTTCTTCAGATAGCCATGCCAGTGTGAAGCTGCATTTCCTGGGGAGCAGTGGTTGTTACTGGAGTCCCATCTCACAAACAGCTCTCACAATGAGATTGCTGGACTCCAACATCCACTGCAGCTCTTGCAGGATCCTGCAGCAGCTGAACTTCCCCTGGGAGAGATTATGAAACAATAAGTTGTTGGTTTGTTTAATGTGGTAGTAAATTAGAGGAACTCTGCATTTAGTTGTGAAGCTCAAAAACCCAGATATTACCCAAGAGCCCTGACATCTTCCCGGTGATATTTTTTGCAACCCCATGGCACAGGCTGCTCAGAGTTGATCTCTTTGCTTCCAACACATCTTTCTCATAACCAGGGATGATGTTCTGGTTCCTGCGGCAAAGCCTTCAGGAATAAACCTCCCCACCATGCCCTGCTAGCACCAGACCCCACTTCCCTTTGTCTCTTCCCACTCCGCTGTGACTCTTTGCAGCAGGCACTGCTCAGGGCTCAGCCACACGTGGCCATTTGGAGGCTGGGATGGACAACCTGTCTGTCTGGCAGCATCCCTGAGCACTGCTGCAGCTCAGTGTGCTGATGAGAGCCCGCAGAGCAGCCCAGAGGCTGTGGCTGTGCTGGACACGGGCAGGGCTCTGGGCATCCTCCTTTGGCCCTTGTAGTTTTCCTGTTTGCCCCTGCTGGGTTTGCCCTGCAATGCCCTGGGTGAACCCAGCCAGGCAGGCATGGACTGGATCCAGAGGCTGTTCCCTGATGGAGCAATATCATTTGTTTGGCTGAAGAAGCTGCCCCACCTGCTCAGCGGGGTGCCTCCTGCCAACGCAGTGGAAACACTGTGTGCAAGTCCCTTCTCTTCGCCAGAGACCGCAAACCGGAGTGGGGCTGTTTTGGGTGGGACAGCCCAGGCAGGTCAGAATTACTCACAGACACAGAGCGCCTTTGAGAGAGTCACAATTTATAGTAGGTGTCATCTTTCTCCCTTGCAGGTACCACCCTGCCTGCTTGCAAGTGCATGGTCAGAAGCAGCAACCCCACGAGCACCTTGGCCGTGTAGCCATTATCTGTGCCACTTCCCCTCCCTCAGTTCTCACATCAAACTGGGCAGCATCCTGCAGTGGGTGCTGGGGGCTCAGCTGGGATACCCCAGTTCAATATCACAGCTCCTGGACCTGCTCCAGGATTTGTTGTTCAGGGTTTTTTCCACTGGTTTTTATTTTTTATTTTTTAATTTTTTAAAATTTTGTGAGTTTTTTTTAATGTTTATTTTGTGTTTTAATCTCATGCTGAAATTGTTGGCACCTCCCACTGGCGGCTGGGCATACGTATACCCAAGCAACTCCCACACGGACTCTGTTCTGAAACAAAAGGATTTAATTCTGAATAAATAAGTTTAGGACTAAAACCATTTTTGCTTTACCTAATCAGCCAACTGCTCTGGAATGGTTTCTTCAGAGGTGGTTACTTCCGCCTGGTTTTCCATGAAGATACTGGATGCACGTGCAATTTACAGAATAATGATGCTGGCACCATGAAATGGTCTCCTCTGGAACATTTGGGTTTTGCACAACATACTATTCCTAAACATGGGGTGTCCCAAAGTAGTGTCTCCCAAGAGAATGCCTCCCAAGCACTAGGTGGTTTACCCAACCATAAGTGGTTTTACTGTTGTTGGGCGGCCTCTTGGATCAAACGTTAGGGGTTTGGGGCATGGTTTTGGCATAGCAACAGCACTTCATAAAGAGGAAACAGATGATGCTTCTTTTCCTGTGTTAGTTTTGGCGTGGGTCAGTCTTTCTCACAAAATAACCTGTTTAATTAAGCTAATGAGGTTTCAGACTAGACAGGCCCTCGTGGTGTGGAGTGGAGGGGAGGAAGAAGGTGTATCCTGTTGGCTGTGCTCAGCTGTGGAGAGAGATGCATACCGAACAGCCACTCAAATGCACCAGAATTATATCCAGAATAAGACCAAGTTGTCCCTGCCATGGCATTTTCCTCAAAACTCCTGCACTGGGATGATGATGTGGAAAAGGTTGTGGATGCTCTGCTGCCTTAGGGCAGAGACCTTACAGGGACTCAAAGGCAAGTGGGGAGTTCACCAGGAGGGGACGGGAGGTGACCTCTGGGTGAATGCTACCCAAACACACGTCTCTGCATCTCTGGGCAAGGATCTGGCATCAACCCTCTGAGGGAAAGTGCTGGGGTGTGCCCTGGAAGGATTTGGAAGAATCATGGTCAGCATGGATGAGCCATGGTGGGACGCTGAGGTCTAGTCCCACGGAATGCTGCCTACCATGCTCACAACGGGGATGTAGCTAGAGAGTATCCAGCTGACAGGATATGTGAAGGAATATTCCAAATTTCTGTCCAGCGTAGGTGCATTTTGGCTTGTTCCCGTGAAAACCACCATGAGTGCTAGTGATCCTATGATCCCACATGCAATTTTTGTCTCAGAAAGCACCACTGACTGCTGCCTTCTCAGCAGCACACTGGTCCAGAGGGTGCCAGGGGATGGGCACTGCATGGGGCTGAGGCTTCAAGTGTGTTAATTAATTTGTGGCAAATTATTTAGGGAAATGGGGGAGATAGCACCAGACAAGTGATGGTGCCAACAAACTTTACCCATTTGTCTGCTCTACCTCACCAGATCTTTTTCTCTGAGTGCCTGGGAAGGGCTGAATTTGAGCTGCCCCATTCAAGGTGTCCCCACAGCATCGCCTGCACCTCCCACCTATTTAAAAGCGATCCAGACAGACGCCCAAAGCGCTCAAGCAAAATCCTGCAGTGTGCATAACAAAACTCAGGAGCTGCTTTGTTCTACACCCACCAGTTCTGTAGCCAAGTAAATAGCTCCGGGGCACCAGTGACTTGAACACTGCTTTTTCATGGCTGAAAAGTGATTCTATTTATTGAACATTTGTTTTACACTTGAGAGCTAAAAACTTCCTTTTCCCACCTCCTGCTGGAGACACAGGCACCTCCAGCACATAACCAGGAGCGAGTTGCTTCTCTGTGGGAGAAGAGCTCGATGACTCATGGAGATCCGCTCCTTGCTCAGCCTGTGGGCTGTGATGTCCATGCAGAAGCAGCTTGGTTCCTGTGGACTAGAGTCCGTCTAAAACTGAAGGTCTTTGATTCGGAGCCCTGTGGCAAATGCATGAACAGAAAAGCTCGAGGACAATGAAATAAAAATGTGTGTTGGATAGCAACAGTGGGCGGGTGCTCAGGCTCGGTGGGTGTGCCATGGCCAAGGTTTTGCTTCTAGGATGTGTAAGATGTCTTCAAGAGGCTCCAGAGCTCCCCCAGCCTCAGGGCTGGGATTATAACATTTCACCCCTCCAGGGCTTGTTCTGCCAGGGAGGACTCCTGCTTCCCTTCCTGGTTTACCTTCTGAGGAAACTGAAAAAACTGGGTTTACTTTCACACGTGTGATACCATGTATGAGACATCCTGGCAGCACTGCTCAGCAGAAGCCAACCCATCCCTGGAAATCCTTGCCCCAGAACTTGAGGCAATGGGCACAAAGGGAAACAAGAGGCTCTGTCTGAACATCAGGAAACACTTTTGCCCCATGGGGGTGACCAAGCACTGGCATTGGTTGTCCTCAGAGTTGTAGAATCTGTATTTCTGGTAAGAATTAGTTTGTAAATAATCGATTTAGTTACAATCCTCTACACATGAGAAGAGCCTTGATGTCTCAGGTTAGTCCAGAATATACTAAGCAACAAAATATTACATTACAATATCCACATTTCATTTAAAACCACAAAACGTTAAACAGTTTTAAATACCATAAGAGAAAATGAGAACAAGCTAAAGTGGAAAAATAAATCAGAATGCAACTTGTTATACTTTCATTGCTAAAAATGTCCCAGACCATCCTGTAATATAGTCTAAGTTGGGCATCACTTTGTTCTGAAAGCATCATGTTTTAACAACATTACTATGTTGGTGAAAAATAATTACAGCTACAGTAGTGATTTGCACTGTAAAATTTTGGATTCTTTTATACATAATTCCACACTGTCATTTGAGGAAATGCATGCTTAAGAGAGAACTGCAAACCAGGTGTATGTGCCAGGAAAATTCATTTTATATACAATAGGTTACATTTTATTCATAAATAATGTATTCATTGAAAATCATTCAGAGAACCTGAGCTGAATATGGATTTGTGTCACAGTCAACGAGTAGTGTCAGGTAAATGAAGACTGAGAATGCTGTATTATAGAATCGTAGTATCATAGAATTGTTAAGGTTGGAAAAGACCTCTAAGCTCACGGAGTCCAGCCATTAACCCAGCACTGCCGCCTTCACCACAAAGCCGTTTCCCCAAGGGCCACAAACACACATTTTTGAACACTTCAAAGGCTGGTTCCCCCTTGCCTATGGCTGTGAGGAGCCTCCAGCTGCCTGTGGGAGCATGGTGCAGTGCAGACTGGGGCTCTGTGTACCTTTTTGCCCTTAGGACAAAGGCCTTGTCAAAATCTGCAGAAATCTCCAGGCTGTGGAGGGAGGGGATGGGGGTGTGCCATGGTCTGGTGTCATCCCCCTCGGGGCCTGCGGCTGTAAAAGGCAGGAGAACAATGGGGCAACCACCCTGGCTCACCATGGGCAACCCCTGCCCAGAATCTGTCAGATTCTTGATGCCTTAACTTGCTGTCCATGTCCTTGTAGAAGGCAGCGAATCTCTGCCCGTGTGGCCGAGCACAGGAATGCGCCACGGCCTGGGCCCATCCCTGTCTGGGCCTGTGGCTTCAAAATGCAAGGTAATATCAACAACCAAAGGAAGCAGCCACCTTGGCTCACCTGGCCAGCCCAGGCTGTCGGACCCACATCTCCCCGGCAGACAGGGGACACTCATCCCATGGTGTCATGGGCTACCATCAGGCAACTGCCTGCTCTGGCAGAGCCACCACGCCAGTAGGTTGGTGCCAAGAGCTGGTGTCATTTTTGATTGCTTAAGTCGGTGTTAGTGTCCTTGTAGAAATTACGAAGTCTCTGGCTCTGTGGCTGAAGAGGGGAGTGCACCAGGCTCCTCATGCTGTGATGCACCTGGAATTGCTTGTGGCCATGCTGCTCTGGCACAGCTCGGGTCAGGAACATGTGTGACATGCCTCTGGTCCCACTGGTGTGCGTGACACCTTTGAGACGAGCTGTGTGTCCTTCTCATGTTTTCATAGGAACGTAGCGAAGTACCAATGAAAGGAGCTGCCAGGTGTGTTTTCTATCCTGGGGATGTAAAATCGCCGTGGTGATTTTCTAATTAATTGTCATAGTTGAATATTTTTCCCAGGGACCTCTTCCCTGCTGACTTTTCAGTTTGAAAACATGGGCTGTCTCCACCAGCCTTCACCAGCACGGTATGTTGCAGATGGAAACCCGATGGTTGTGGTCGCTGTTTGCTGTATGATTGTTTTTAGAGTCAAACCTTCTGGGGAAGTATCCCACATGCAGATTAAGTGTGGCAAAAGCCAGGATGTAAATCCTGGAACAGATTTTAGGAAAGAGGAGAAAGAAAACTCTTGTGACAGAAGATGGGTGCCAGCGGTACACCTTGGCCTTTGGGAAAATAACAAAATTACTGCTGAAGGCAGCAAGAGTTTCCAGTCCAAGTTTGTTTGCCACACACGGATGTGGATCACCTAACAAATTGCCTGGGTCACAGGTATTGGGAAAGAATGGCTATAAATTATTTCTGGGATAAAATTTCTTCCACTCGCCCTCTTCACTGATGTTTATGTTAGAGCTGGGGCTCCTCTGATCTATTTACTGAGGGATGATTTGCAGAAAATGCACCTCTAACAAGGTTGTGCCCTTCCTTACGGCTCTGTGATGCATGGTGTGCTCCTGTCCCAGCTCGACACTTCACTTAAATGTGGCAGCGAGTGCTTGGAAAGGGGAACAGCGGGGCAGCCTCCCCTGTCTGGGGGGTGAGCCCACCACACTGGGGAAGGTGAAAGGCATTCACCCAATTTCTAGCATGGGCTGCATGGACTTTTTCCAGGAGACGTTCAAAGCATCCCCATCAGGACCAGGATGAGGACAGCATCCCTGCTGCCCTGTCACTCACCCTTCGGTCTGGGACCCCCCGCAGGCACAGGCATTGTCATCCGCCCAACCCATCCTTCCCTGCCGACTGGCAGTAGCTTCAGCGGGGCTTCTCAAGGACCAAACCGAGCGCTCGCCGGGCAGCTGGACCACGCTGGAGCTCCAGCAGCCCCGGAAGACACGATGGGCTGCAGCATTTTTGCCACTGAGATCCCGAGATTCCCGGCAGAGAGGGCAGGCGGGCTCCGCCGTGCACAGAGGCGCTGAGGGTGGGCAGCGGGGCAGCAGAGGCGCCGGCCACCACCCTCCGTGTGCCTTCGGCGGTGCCGGTGCGCGGCCCCTGTGCCTCAGCCCGGGGGCAGAGCGCGGCATTCCCGGCGTTTGGCAGGGCGCAGCTGCCCTCTGCCGGCCTCCCGCCGCACAGCCGCCCGCTCCCGTGGAGAACAGCGCGGGCGCGCTGCTCCGCGGCCAGCAGGGCTCCTCGGGAACCAGCCAGGCTGCCTTCCACGCGGGGTGCCGCATCTGCCCGCGGAAGTGATCGGAACTGGTGTTTCTGCCTGCCTTTCCCCAGGCTCAGTGGTCCATTGTGCGATGAGCGGGGAAAGCTAAGCTGTAGCCGTAGGTGCTGGAGCGCCTGCATTGCACGGAGGGGGTGAGAGAACGGAGGTGCTTAGCGCTGGGTTTCAGATGCTTCAGTGTCCCTGGATGCTCCTTACGCTTCTGGGTTTTCTCACATGTCATCCCCAGCCATTTCTGCTCCCGGCAGAGGAGAGCTGGCTTAGTCGGACCTAAGTCAGAAGTCCCTGGAATAGAATTTAAAAAGCATATTTAAATCCTAGTTTTGAAAGCAGATCTCATCCTTTGTCCCAGAGGAGAATTGGGGATGGTGTGTTCAGCAGTCAGTGTTTCATTGGTGATGAGCACCAGAGAAAGCAGAGGTGATGAATTCCTTCACACTTACCCCGCATCGCTGTTGGCATTTTGGGGTCTGGAGGCTCAGTGCTGCAGAACCACATCAACTGCAGGCAGGCAGCAGTGCACCCAGCCTGGGTGTGACCACGCAGGTGACAATGCTGGTGTTTCCTGTGGTCTGCACTGAAGGCAGCTGGCTGAGTTGGCAGAGCTGGTCCTGATAGCTCACACGTTGCTTGGGTGCTCCAGAACCTGGGTTCATTTACTCCCTGTGGCCAAGAAGCAGAAGGACAAAGTCCCAGCTCTGTTTTTTTTCCTACTAGCTCTTCCCAAGGGATTTCTCAAGGATGCTGTGAGTGGTGCTGTATCCATCCATCCATCCCAAGGTGTGAAGATAGACAGGGAATGGAGGGGACAGCTGTGACTATAAACTGAGTTTTGAAGTTGCACTGCTATTTAGCTTCACCTGACGCAAGGATGCAGTGTTACCCCAGGTTTTTGGTAAAGCCTCTTTCCATGCAAATGTCAGAGGGAGGCTGGAATGAGATACCATGTGAAAAATAACTGACTTTTTAGTGCCCAGATGGGTATGATCTTCAGCTGTGCACAATTCCAAGCAATGGCTATACAGGGAGAGCTCTGGAAACGCAGTTTTCACTTACCATAAATGACGAGTCAAACCAGGAAGGCCGGGCACGGAAAAAGGCAGCCTCTGCACGGTGCCTGTGGGCTGTGGAAAGCAGAGGGGCAGAAGCACTGCTGCACCAGGGTGCACAGGGATGCAGGAATATCTCACAGGGGTGAGATATTCGACCACAGCATCCCATGGAGATCTCAGCTCCACTATGGCATGTGGTAGCATCTCTGTGCAGGCAGATTTCTTCTGCTGAACTTCGTTTTCCTTCTGTTTCCTCTCCATTGCAGTCCTGGGTGTCCCAGCCTGCTCCACTGGGTGCTGGCTGGGCAATGTCATGACATCTCCAAATTCTTGTCATCCTCAAAGGAAAGTCCCCACGCCTGGTGGTGCCTGCAGAGCACCAGCAGCAGGAATAGAGGAAATGAGGGGTGCAGTCTGGGAATGCTAGCCGGGAAGAACAGAAACTGTATTTCTCTTGCTCTACTTGGAACAAAAAAAGATGATTTAAAGTGGAAGCGTCCTTCTCATGATTTCTAATTTAATGTGATTGATGATAATTTGGTTGGACAACTACAATTCTCACAAATACTTTGGTGTCATTTTGGGGAATGGAAAAAACATTACGTTGATTTGAGCTGCAGAATTACCAGTGGTCACTGAAGTGTATAAATAAAAATAACTCTTCCAGGATGGTTTGGGATTGGAATACTAAATGCAGCAGTGGTTGCTGCTTTCAGGAAATTGTAGATAGAGTGATTCAGTGTTAACTGTTTTAAACATAACTAGCAATACAGCAGAGTTTTAATTAAAAGTGCCTAGAAGTAAGTAATTATTTTAGCAATTCAAGCAGGAGCTAAAAATGAGGTTCTCACCCTTTTGTAAAGCAGGACACTATTAAAGGATGATCTTTTCTTTCTGAAGAATTTAAGTTGTTATTCTGGGTCTGAAGTGGCAAAAAGGCATGGGATTATTGTTTTGCCCAAGATGAGACAGCAATAAGCATGGGGCCTGAAAGAGAATGATGTCCCCACTCCAGCTCCTGGGCTTTGAGGCCGGGGTGTTCCAGTCTGGCAATTTCGAGAGATGCTGAAGAACCAGGATTTCCATGGCTAAGGCAGTTTTCCCTTGGTGTGTGTTAGGAGATCCCTGGCAGTGGAGATCTGGGTCCCAAGGCCCAGGTCCTGTCAGAAGAGACCTATATCAACTGCTGGAAACATGTCTTCAGGGCAAAATTCTTTTGAGAAGAAACAATTACTGCTATCTCCTGCCTGGTGAAGCTCCATCAGCTCCTGACAGCCTCTGAGGCTGGTGTTTGGTGGCAGCTGGCATGGGGTCTTGCCATGACTGTGAACCACAGGTGTTTTTTGCTGGCCTGGAACCTGAGCTCTTGAGTGAAGCTGAGCATCTGCTTAAAAGCTTCAGTGCAGGGATGTCTAAATGAGAGCTGGAGATTTGCTCCCCTCTTCAGACATCACAGACATTCAGCCTTCTCCGGCCTACAGTTACTCAGACTGCATGGGACAATTATCCAGCTAAACCTGGCAGCAGCTGCACTCTGTTCCCTTGGATTTCAGAAAAAAGTCCTCGTCCTGGAAGCTGCAATTCCCACCCCAGAGATAACCAACTTTCTGCCTTGATGGCAACACCGCAATAGTAGGAGTGATGGAAAGATGAACAAAGACGATATTATTTATGCACTTGTTCCTCAACTCTTGTTTATAAAAGCGAGTATTTGTAGTCACTTCCCACCAGCCCCTCCATAGGGAGGCACTGATACACACCGTGTGACGTTTTCTGTGGGTGCCAGATTCCTCACCCAGCCGTGCTCTCGCCCTTCTGGCCCTCTGCTGGGGCTGTGGGTAACGCTGTGGATCCCACCCCGTTCATAATTACCAACACAGATGCCTGTGCCAGTGTAGCAAACTGGGGGACGGAGGGCACACGACAGCCTCTAATTGCCCCGCCAGCAACAGAGGATTCCTGCAGCTGGTGCAGGTATTGCTGCTGGGCAGGGCGGCAGTGGGCGCAGGAGAGGGAGGAAGGCTTTGCTGTCCCTTAGCGAGGCTTGGGCCCCGGTGTTTCTCCATTTTCTAAGTAGTTTGTCTGTTTTGAAGAGGAGCAAAGAGCAGAGTTGGGTGAGAGATGGGAAAGTGCTGGCTGGGTGAGCACGTGCTCAAGTTTCACTGCTACAGCACAGTCCTGTGTGAGCCTTGGTGCCCTTGGGAGCAGCTGAAAGGCTACCACAGATAAAAATATAAAAGTGCTTCAGGCTCACCCCTCCACTCAGAGACTTGCGAGATGTCACACATCCTCTGCCAGGCAGTGGGATGCAGGTCAGGGAGCTGTTCCCCACCCTGAGCCCCAAGATGTCTGGGCTGCTCCCCACCCCTAGCAAGGGCGAGTGGCAAGCGGGGAACTGACCCAGCCTGGGGGCAGTAACCCAGCTGGTGGGAGCATCCCTGCCCACAGGATGCCCTGCAGGTGGGAAGTATCCCCAGGCAGTTTTGGTTGGGGCTGGAGGAGTCGCTGCTGCAGGACTGTGCCTGCTTCCACTCTGTCTCAGCCAGGCAAAGATCTCTGCAGACATGCTGGGCTCATCCTGCTGTGTCAGGGAAATTTTTTCAGACATTCAGCCTACATTTCTGCTTTCTTAATCTCATTCCTAATGTTCTTTGCTTAAGCCCTTGGGGCAGTAAATAGGAGGCAGTTTAGCAGGAATAGCTAAGTAGATGTAATGAGATTTCTGCTCAGGACAGCCTTGCCTCTCCGTTCATCTGCGTCATGCCACTTCTGCTTGAGTCAGCGTCCCCTGGAGACGTGCTGCTTGCTGAGGTCTTCCCCCAGGGTTTATATTTAGTTCTTTCAAATCACGACCAATTTGCTTTAGATGCCTCTCCCTCTGTTCCCGTGGCTGACTGTAGGTTCTTCAGCCCCTAGCAAAAGCTGGAGACCACAGGTCCTTCTCACCTGAAGTTTGTCTGCTCTCCTTTACAGCTGCTCCTCACAGTGTGGCTGTTTCCTGCAGCATTTCCAAAAGTAGGAATCGGTGTTGGGTCGGTGTTGTACTCCCTTTGACCTCAACTTCTCACAGACACAGGAGAGCTTTTGTAGGTCTCAGGCTTCCTTTCTTCTCTAACAATGACTCTTTTCTTTTTATTTCCAAGATTTACGAATTCCTTTAAGTGTTCTGCAGTTACTGCTTTCAATTGACTTTATTTACTTTTCACTTTTGTCCTGCCTCATTCTTTCTCACCTTGCAATTAAGTTCTCTGATCTCCTGCCCAGTCTTTCTCCTCCTCCCCTTTCACGCCTCTTTTTCCTCCCAGGAGTGAGACACTGACTGGGGTGGGCAGCAGCTGCAAAGGTCCACAGAGAATGGAAGCTGCTCTTAGCCCTAAAATGCAACCATAAATGAAGGCTAACATCCCTGTACCCCCCATTTCACCCAGCTGATAGGAAATTTGCCTCCTGAGCCTGCTGCAAACAGCTCCCAATTATCCTGATGGTCCTCCAGTGCTGTACTCCTGCAGCCATTCTTGCCCTTGGATGCCTCTCAAAGCCCTTCTGCTGCACCCAGGGAACAAAAACCACACCCTTGGTACCCACTGCTATGAGAAGGCATCACACTGGCAGGCTATGACATAGTCTTCCTATTATTTCAGACCCTTGGAACTGGAAAACATGGAAAAACAACAAATACACTTAATGACTGTGGGGGCACAGTGCAGGACTCCTAGCCTGGGCCAGCTCTGAGAGGCCAAGCCACCTTCCCTCAGGCTGGGCACAAGCCACTGTGTGCCCACGGAGATGGGGATGCTGTCCCTGGCTCGAGGAGGAGATTGAGGTGGCTGCCATCAGGTGGAGAGGTGCCCGTGTTGCACAGCCACAGAGCTCAGTCCTGCTAAGCAACACCTGCGGCCAGGGCTTGAGCAGCTCGGGCACAAAGTCACCTGAAAGGTGACACCTGAAAGCACTGCAGGGTGCTCAGCTGTGCTGCTCCGGTTGTCTGAGCTCGCCTGGACCAGCCTCTCCCGCAGCACTCGCCCCAGGCAGCCACAGCTCCTGAGGGGCAGGTGGAGGTGCAGAGCAGTCTGTAGCAGCAGGCAGGTTTGCTCTGTGTGTGGCAATGAATAGTAATGGGTGCAGTGTCCTCCACTTCTCCTCTGGCACTGCCTGGCCTCCTGCTGACCTGCCCTCACCTGAGCACCAAGCACCGGCTGGAGAGTGGGATGGATTTGTTGAGGAGGCCTGTCAGGGAGCTGTCTCCACACAGGATTAAGCATTTTTCATTCAACATATTCCCTGCTATTGCAGGAGGTTTTGATGCAGCAGGGTGCCTTAGCACAGTCTAGCTCAGAATTATTTTTTTTTAACAATAAGTCTGAATTTTGTTGTGAGATGCTGGAAGCTTCTTTTGGCCTGTGGTGTGCAGGGAGATATGAACAGCTCATCCTGGGGTTTCTGTTGCCCGTGAGTGTATGGTCTCTGATGGATATTGTTCCTTACAGGTCCATACCTTTGCCAGTGTGTTTCAGCCTCAGCCCAGCCTCCTCCCATAATGTTTATCACCTCTGAAAACACCCACAGCATTTGAATCAGTCTGCTTGGGAAGTAATTGATGTTATCAGATGTATGTGTCAGAAGGAATTTGTCCCTAGAGCAATTAGGTTGGTTGGTTTGTCTTTCATGGGATCTCTCTTGATTTATATAAATTGCAGTAAATATAGGCTTGGCCTCCTGTTAGTCAGGCTGGGACTGGTCCGACCGGGGTGATGAAAAGCTCCTGGGTTTAATGTCTCTGCATATTTTCTCCTAGGCAAGCTCCTGTACTTGCTGCCGGCACGCGTGCACGGATGGCCACCAGTGGCCCTCCCTGAGCCCTGCAAGCAGCAGCTGCACGTTGCAACACAGAGCACAGCAGCTTCCCACCACCCCTGAGCCATCATGTTGGCACAAAATGGGCATGTTTGCTTCAAATTCCTGCTCGGAGCAGCTGGCATGAGATGCCCCTGTTTGGCTCTTCCTGTTATGTTGCAAATTGATGTTCAAATAATAAGTGATGTGAAATGATGCCCTTCCTGTGACAGCTGCGGAAGAAGTCTGTGTGTATCATCCACAAACAGGCCCCGACCCAGGCACCTCAGGGTTTGAGTAAGCCTGTTGATGGGCTTCAGATATACCATGTTAAGTGCTTCCTGGGCCAAACTCCGAGGAAATGCCTGCTGGTTCTGGAAGGTAAACAGCCACAGGATGTGCTGGGGCAACAAGCAGGGTAGAAAGCCACCCCAGGATGAGAGCATGCTCTAGCCCCTGTTTAACCAACCAGAAGAGCTCCTGTGGATCTCAGATCTAGAGACTTCCCTCTTGCAAACCCTCTGCTCTGGAGGGTGCAGGGAAGTCACATCTCCAGTCACAAAGAAAAGTAATATATTTTCTCCTCTGGGGAGTGGTTCTGGAAGAGCTGAAATCGTGCCAAGCCAGAGCTGTTCCTGTCTGGGAAAGCCAGTTTACTCTCACAGACCAGACCTCAAACCTGCCCTTTCACAAGTAGCCAGGTCCACCCAAACCCTCCTGCCCTTGTGGTGCCTCCTCATGGTGACATCCATCCCTTGCCCTAGCCAGGGTAGATCTCAGTTGTGGTGAGCTGAGGTTTTCAAGTCTGGTTCTGCCATCACAGTGGTTTGGGAGAAATGTAAACCAACCAAAAAACGAAGCAGTTCTCAGGACCCAGCTGCCGAGGCTGGGACAGCTCGTGGGCGTGCACTGTGTCCCAGAATGACTTCCACCCCAGCAGCAATCACGGCGAGACACGTCTTGTGTCTTGAACTGCTTCCTTCTGTTGTGCCCTCCTGCACTGCCCCTGCCCCAGGCCCACATGGAACAATTTGCCATTCCCACTAGTGTAGGTGTGCGCATTCCCCGGGACCAGGGGCTCCCTCGTGACCTATTTGCAGCAAGGAGGGGACTTTGGCATTCTTACCCTTGCTCCTTGTCTCCCTGCACCCAGAAGTGGGCACTCAACACCAAAGCCGTGCCATCGCCACCAGCTTATACCTGGTGACACCCATGTACACGTGTGCCCTGGCCTTACCCCCCTGCACCAGAAAGTACTTCCAGTGAAACTGTCTGCTGAACATAATCACAGAGAGCTGCTGCAGCACAGCTGGCAGGTGCCAATAGCTTTCTAAATCAAGGTGCCAGTGTTACCCAGGGTGCAGAATTATAACTTGCCCAAAAAGAGAAATCTTGACCATTGTCAAGTAATGCCTTCGTGAGCATTGCTGATGGTGGTGCTCACGCGTCTTACTGCCTCTGAAGCATCCTAAAATGCCTAAGAGGTTGTATAAATACATATTCTAGACAATATTCATGCCTCAGATGCTAACACAACTGTTAAGCTACGAACAGCAGGCGAGTAAAGACGAGGAAGGAAGATGCTTGATTGCTGTAGGAACCTAAAGGACAGTGGAGCCAGGGAGCAAACTGTTTTTTCTGGCTCTGCTCAGAGGCAATTTTCTGATCATATCCAGAATTCATGCATTCCTCTAAGGTGAAGGTCCTGGGTCGTGTGCTGTTTGCTCCGGGGCCAGCTAGAGACAGAGGATCCCTGGATTTCTTCTTGTTGTGACTACTACAGGTGGGTATTTAGTATTTGATGCTTAATCAAACAGAAACGTGCATAAATGTAATGTAATTATAGTAATAATGATAAAACCCAAGTGACAGAATGCAAGAAGACACTGAATTACTCTGAAATTAGTCAGACTGTCAAAAATGAGAAAAATGCTAGATGTCAGTGGAGCCTTAATTCCCACCCACCTCTGGGTGACACAAGTTGACAGCCTGTAATTGCACCATGACACACCAGTTTGCTCACAGGGCTGGGATGAGGGTTTTCAGGAGGAGTGAGGTGGCAGGAGAAGAGAAGCAATCCGAGCATGGCTGACAGTGCCAGTCACCCCAGGTCCCTGCTCCATCCCAGCATCCTCTCCTGCACCAGCCATGGGGCTGGGAACTTCATCCCCCTTACTTACCCCTTTTTGCCTTTACTATCCACCTCCAGCACGTGCCTTGGTTGTGTGCACCCAGGTATTCCCTGCACAGGCTTTACAATTGTTAATTTCCTCACAGGTGCTTCTGCAATGGTGTCAGCGTGGCAGCGACTTGCAGCTGCTACTGATGCTGTCTCCTCTGTTCCCTTGCGGGCACAGGCAAGCCTCCCCTCTCAGCTGTGCAGTGAGAGGGCTGGGGTCAGTCTGCCCATCTCATTTGGGGTGCTCAGGGCAGGATATTTTCAGTGTGCAGAGCACATTTTGGTGCAGCTGTGCATGCCTAGCCCGCCTCAAAATCACACATTGCTCTCCCTGCCTGCTGGGTGTCTGGGAGATGGGGAAATCAGATGACCCATGGGTGGATGTGCTGGTGGCAGAAACAGAAATACCACGAGTTCAGCAAGGGTAGATCCCCATTCCCTGGCAGGGCCATCATCTCCTCCTGCCTGTCACTTTAGCAAGTCACTGTTCCTCTTTCCCTTCTTTCTTTCTCAACTACATCACACAGGCAGTGATCTTTCAGGCAGGAGCCTTTCCTGTGCACAGCCCAGACATGTTCCTGGAGCGTCGTCTCTCCTGTCACAGATGGGAGCACGTATTCCAGCTGACATCCAGTGTGTGACCATGTAATTAATTCTCCTAATCCACAGCTGAAGTGAAAGCTGCACAAGCGACTTTACATGGATGCTACTAAAGCACATCTACGCAAGAATGATAATATATTGCATTTATGTACCCTAGACCAGCTATTTCTAATATCATGTACCATGCTGGTAGAAACATATTCTGAAGGATGAATCTAGTGGTTTAAAATGCTGACCTATCAGTTTTTCTGAGTACTTTGATTAGTTCTTATTTTCTGTTTGCACAGCACCATCTAAATTCAGCTTTCCCTCGGGTCCTAAACAGTAAAAACTGCAAACAAGCCCCACTTATAGGGAGACCCAACCCTCCAAAATGTTCTTCTAAAGCATGGCTGCTATGGGGGAAAGACCACAGCTGACCCTCACCATCCTGCAATGATGCTGACCTTCATCGGTCCTCCCAAAGCAAGGAGAAACACTGAGGCATCTTCCCCATGCCCAGCTCCTCCGTGGTGGTGGTTTCATAGTACACCACAGCAAACCATCAATTTAGCAGGAGAATTCTCCGCTGTGTAATGGCACTTTCCAGCCTTGTGACAGGAGTCCTTCTGTGCCTTCTTGGAGAGGTATAAAAGCCACAGACAGGTCATTGGGATGTAGCTTTTTGAGAGCTAATGTGCATACTCCTGCTGAAGGACAGCACACCTTGTCTGCCAGAGCCTTGGTTAGTCCTGTCAGAGGGTGCCTGGTATGAGCCTGCGTGCAGACGGGTACTGTGTGGGTGTAAACATATGTTGGATAAATATGAAATTACTTTGTAGTGGGGACAGGTGTGTAGAATTTAAAGGAAACCATGTTGATATCTGCCTACCCTTGGATCAGACCCAAGGAGGCCCTGTCACTCAGGATGCTCCAGCTTCTTCTGGCAGTGCAGCCAACCTCTCCTGCAGGCCCGGCTCTGCAGTCATGGAGGAGAGGCTGCTTGGACCTTCATTCTGCCCCTAGAAACAACCCCACCGCTTTTTCTCAGAAGAAAATCTTCCCTTCTTTCCTTCTTCCCTTCTCCAAGTGTTACTGATACTTAGCTTATGCAGGGAGCAGTTTTAGATATTCCTGCAACACCTTTTTGGCAACATTCCCTCCCCTGAGGAGAGAGGGTGGGCACAGTCACTCCCTGGCCTGACAGCAAGCAGTATCCTTAGCAACTTCTTCAGTGCTTAACTAAGGGATCAACACCTCCTGCAAGATGCCCTCTCCTCTTAATGTGTCAGTGTTGAAAGCTTCATTGCAACAGTGCTGTGATCAGTATGGATTGGCATCCTCACCTGCCCAGTGTGTCCCTCCGAGTGACCCTGCACCGTGCTGACCTGACACTGACAGCAATGGACTGTGGGGCCTTTCCATAAATTCAGTTTTTGGATGAATGAGTAAACTAGCAGCTGTTCTCTATTTGCAGTTATTGAGACATTCCTGGGGCTGGATGGAGCCCAGCCATAACTGTAATTGCCCACATTAGGATGACAGGGATGTTGGGGTCAGCCTGACCAACCTGCTGGCTGCAAGAAGCCTTTCCCCAGGGAGGCAGATGAGGACAGAGCTATGAGGAAGAGTGAGGCAGTGTTCCTTGCAACGGCAGCCCTTTGCCATCCAGCTGAAGTTATGGTGAGGGTGTAACAGGGACACGTGGTGTGCTCCACACGCAGACTTTATTTCTTGACATTAAAAGCTTAAAAATCACTTTTGCTGCTGGGGTGGAAAGCTTTGGTAGCCTCACAGGAGCACTGCTATGCCCGGAGTGTGGTGACTTGGTGGTCTACCACTCATGGTGGATGAGACTCCTCTTCCTCAGTGGTGAAGAAGGCCACTGGGAGCCCACTTTGTCCTGCCAGGGCTTCAGTTTAAGGAAATGGACTGAATCCATTAAAAACAGTGAGGTGGCAAGCCCAGAGGCAGAGCAACACAGCATCTCCGAAGCAAAGAGAGCAGCTGTCCCTGCCGCTTGCTCCGCTGCTGCCACCCCGCCACGTGAAGGCAGCCGGGGCTGTTGCCAGGGCCCAGCTCCAGAGACACCCGAGCATCGCCTCCACTAAGCAGCTTTCCCTACAGCTCCCTGCGGCAGGATCAGCACTGTGGATGAGCTGAGGCCACCCATGTGGTGCTGGGACCAGGATCTCCACAGCTGGCTGCAGGTTCAGCAGAGCCCTCCTTAGCAGCGAGCTGTGGGCAGCTTTGGGCTTGCACAGAGCAGGGACACCAGAGCCTGGTGCCCCATATGGTCTGGCCACAGGTCTCTGTTGGCTCTCTTCCCACTGCCACAGCCATGTAATCCCTTCCCAAGTGAGCCAGGAAAAATCTTGCAGTGGGTGCTTGGTGTATCACGTCCTGCCTGAGCTCCATCTGGCCTGGAAATTGGAGGGGGGGGGAAGCTTAGTCTGCAGCTCTCTGTGCAGTGCTGAGCTGCCCAGAGACTCCAGTGTTACCCTGAATGCCCTTTTTCTGATAGCACAACCAAGGGGGAACTGCTGAAACACGGGCATTTTTTATTTTCTTCTTTTATTTTTGTGGTTTTGTGTTTTTGTGGGGCGTGACTGCCTTGCACTGTGTGCTGTGCACGGCAAACAAATGGGTGTTTTTGGGGCTGCAGGGCTGAACATTTTTGGGCTGGCTCTGCAGTGAGGTGGCTGTCTGTCCGTCTATGGAGCTGCCTGCAGCCACCTCCAGCACTGGAGGCTTTTGGCAGCACTGCCACAGCTTAGCTGGACCTGAGGGGCTCCAGCCCAGCTCTCAGGTAATGGGGGGAGTGGGGGCCATAATTGTGGATGAGGAATCATCCTCCTGCCTTGGCTTTTGTCACTTGCCCTGCCTGGGCACATGCTTTGAGTCAGGGTGCAATCCAGCACAGGTCTTGGACCCCATCCCTGCCAGCTGCTAGGGCAGCTGAGATAGCACACACCCTGCATCCTGCAGTAAATCTGAGATGTAACAGTGCCTTGCTTGGGGTGGGGATGGAGATTCCCCACCTGCCTCACCCTGACCAGCACTCACCAGGGTGTCCCCCACACCTCCTCCCTGGCAGCGGCTCCAGCCCCAGAGCTTGGGCTGGCTTCTGCTGGCATAGCCTGAGGAGGGGACCACGGGGCCAAGAGCAGTACCCAGGGGAGGCACCACTGAAGCCTGTCAGGGTTAGATACCTGCAACCCCAGCCAGGGCAGAGGCAGTGCTCAGCCCTGGGACACGGCAGTGGTGCTGGGCCCAGTGAAACTTCCCACCTCCCAGAACCTGTGGTTTGTCCCAGCCGCATCCTGGCTCCATGCCAGGAAAGTCGGGTCATCTCAGCACCCACAGAGGTGCACACCCACCAGCACCATAGCCATGAGCATTTTAAGGAGCGAGGGGCCAGACAGCCCCTTTTCACAAGCTGCCTTTGCAGCTTTGAGGGTGTGCCTGACCGACTCAGAGTTTCAATTTCTGCAGGTACTCAGCCCCACCACCCCTTTAACACACTCCACAGCTCTGTCACCTGGTGAAATGTCACCTCCAATGGGTATGGCTGGGGCAGTGGTGAGGTGATGTGCCCTGTGTCTGCCCTGCTGAACTGGAGGCACAGATTAAGCCAGTTAGCAGGGACACAGTCTTCAGATCTGATAAGTGGCTAATTTTCCTTCCAGGATAGTGTGGCAGGTTGCACAGAGATGGTGTGCTTGTCTCTTGCCTCAGCCAAACATGCAAATACTAACAACTGGGCAATCTTGGGTGCTCAGTGCAGCCCTGAGGCATTCCTTATTTGCTTTGCAGCAGCAAACATTCATGTCTGACAAGCAAATCTTTCTTTTGTTAGTTTTCTCTTTTTTTACAGCAAGCCTTCAACTTTTCTGAAGGGCCTTGGAAAGCTAATCCTGACATCTGAGGTTTCACCTACCACTCACCATGCGTGTTGGTGGTGGGAACACTGGATAGTTGGGGTTGGCACATACTGGAAGTGTACTTCCACTTTTTGCCTGCCAGGAAAAAATCCCAGACCCCGGAAATGCCTCTTGCCAAGGAGGGGAACAGTGTAAGACAGATCTGAGCACTCAGAAATCATCACTCTTCCTCTAAAGGACGAGGGCTTAAAGTTGTGCCTGGGTAATGTGAAGCACTGCCCCACGCAGACTCAGAGGGGGACGTGGGAGTCACTTCGAGCAGAAACATCTCATTAGTTCGATGCAAAGGCCAAGCTACTCACCAGCCTGCCACAAAACCAAGAAACCGAAATACTCACTCTCTGGTCTGTTCTGGCTTCCCTCAGGCTGCCTTGGAGCGTCTGTGACACTTGCATCGCCCACTGAAATACTGATTTGTTTCTGTCAGGCACCTGGAGCTGGTTCCTTGGTGTCAAGCTGACTTGTAAGTCACTGCTTAATTTGGTGTAGGACATGATGGCACAACAGTGGGGCCAGGGCGACACGACCCTGCTGAGGCTGTGTGCATGGCACAGAGCCTGCAGCACCTTCCTGCTGAGGAAAGGAGTGTGCTGGAAGGGTAAAATGCAGGAGAGGACAAAAAGCAGCTGAGGAAAGCCACCTGAGACCCTTAATGATCTGTCTGTGCTCCTGGCATCTCCTGGCTCCTGGGTACCCCGTGCCAAAACAAATCCCACATGAATGCATGGTGGGCTCCCACCTCCACCTGGGGTGTAGTTGGAAAGTAAATTGGTGAGTTTACCAGGGGGAGAAGAGGCATGCTGTGGTCTGTCCCCTCACAGCACGGTGCCGCTGCTCCCACATGGCTCCTCCTCTCTGTCATCCAGCTTGGAGCCATTGCCCCCAGCGCTTTCCTGACTCACCTTCCCAAACCATCTTCTCCCGCCCCACTCGAGCAGAGCTGCAGAGTGAGGGCACGCATTCAGCAGAGGTGTGATGCTAATAACAAGGTGTAGGGCAACATAAACAGGAAATCCTGCCACAAGATACCTCCACAAGCACTTAATCAGGCTTTCAGATCGAATCATCACCCCAAAGAGATGGAGCAACCCTATATCCTCTTCTAATGCCGGGTGGGAATGCTGCTGTCGGGGTGACAGAGTACTGTGCCTGGTCCAGCTGCCTTGCCTTTGGCTGCTGTACCTTCCTGAAAGCAAATGTGAGAGGGAGTCAGATGCCTGGCAAATCCAAAGGAGATAGGTTGACTTGCCAAAACTCTTTAGTCTATTCAAGGCAGAGTAATAAATGCTTGTCTGAGTAGCGTCTACTACTAGTGGACCTGTTCCAGAATGGTGGGAGATGTGGCAAAAAAAATAGTGTTTCCATTTTAATAACTAATTAAACAGCCTGACTTAGCCAGAGACCGCTGCTGTGGAACTGAATCCAAAACCTAAAAGAAATAGCGGGAGCTATAGCCCGGAGCCTTAGCAGTGAATGAGTGATAGAGCAAAAACATCTGTCCCTTGGAAGAAGGTCAGAAAAGGCTGATAGTTCTCTTCCAAATGGAGAAAAACCTCTCCAGACTGGGAAATAAAACTGTTCCCATTGGACTCATGCCCTCCAGTCCTTGACAAGCCGGCCAGGGCAGTGGCAGATGCTCTGTCTGCTGCTGTGGTTCAGGCATATGGCTGCGTGTGGGCTGCAGTGGTCCAGGCTCAGCACAGAGCCAGGGCGATGCTGTGCTGCCACAAGAGTGGCTGGTATGCCCCAGCCTGGCCCTGGCCCTTCTTGTGGTGTTGCTGGTCTATTAAATCATCTGCTGGGCTGACAGCTCCCCAGTGTCCTCATGGCTTTGCCTGCAAAGCTGGCTTAATTCCTGGCCTTGAAACAGGCTGGGAACACAGCATGCATGGGGATTTGCAGTTCTCAGCACGTTTATCAGGGAAAACCTTTTCCATGAAAGTTAGGGTCAGCCCACAGCCTCCCCCATCATATTCTGCTTGCAAAAGTGATCATGTTCACCTGGGTTTCCTGATGTTGCACTGGTGCCAGCTTTTTATCTGCTTTCCTCAGCATGGAGGGCATCCTGCCTTACCTTGGGGGCAGGTTTTACTGGATTTGTACAAACCAGGTTGCCTGGGTCGCCTTTGCCCTGGTGCTGCATTTGGCTGAGGTAGGTAAGGTAAAAAACTACTCTAAAGAGGAGCAGAGAGGCAGCAAGATGCCCATGCATGTCCACAGGGAAGAAGGCTGGAAGCTCAGAGTGTGGTGCCACATGCTGGGATGCAGCAGCAGACCAGGGGGTCCCCACAGCAGCGGCCACTGAGAGCATGAGCAGAGACCTCACCCCACCTGGTTTTGCATCCAGAACTATGCAGCCAAATCAGGTCAGAAAAAATTGCCTCAACAGGTGCATTTGACAGAAAAATCTTTATGTTTTTTCCTCTGACAGGTTCCCCAGGCAAATCTGGAACAACCCATAGAGGATGAGTTGGGCACAGTTTATGCTTAAAGCGGGCAGTCATCTCTCCAGTGATGGTGTCTTATTTCTCTCTGTGGGCACGGCTGCCAGGCAGAGCAATAAATCTTTCAGATGGAAGTACTCGGCGTGGAGCTAAATTCACATCCCTTTCTGCAACCCTCTTCAGCTCCACAACAGCAGCTCCTGTTGCTGCTCCCAGCCTGCTTATCTGAGCATAGAGCCTTTTCAGGCTGCTGACACCTGCCTGTCTTGGGTCACACTTTTTCCTCACTTTGGGATGAGGCAGAGAGAGAGTGACTCTTCCCGTGGGAGGCTGCACTGGTTTATTTATCAGAGGAGGCCATTCTGCATGCCACGTGGCTGGACTATGCTTGTCTCCAGGAGGGATTTGTGGTGTGTGTTTGACCTGCAGATGCACATGGAGCAGCCCCAGCACAGCCCTACTGCTATGGAGGATCAGAGTGGCCCCTGCACTGCTCCAGAATGGATCATAGAATTATAGAAGCATAGACTGGTTTGTATTAGAAGGGGCCTTGAAGATCATCTAGTTCCCATCTAACCCCCCTGCCGTGGACAGGGACACATTCCGCTAGACCAGATTGTTCAGATCTCCATCCAACCTGGCCTTAAACACTTACAGGGACGGGACATGCACAGCCTCTCTGGGCAACCTGTGATAGTGCCTTACCACCCTCACAGTGAAGAATTTTTCGTAATATCTAATCTAAACCTACCCTCTTTCAGTTTGATGATGGAAGGCAATTGAATGCTGGGAGTGGCATGCGCATATTTATTCCAAAATAATCCACAACATGCCAGTTGTGGTGTTTTGGGCCCTTGGCGCTGGAATTTGTTCAGCCGCCTCTCCTGACCTCCAGGCTGCCAGGATAATGGCTTCTCTCCTCTTACCTCAGCTGATGCTATCACTGTTCCTCCCATGCCCGCAGATACATGTCATGTGGTAAAATCTCCCTCTGGGGGAAGCTGCCGTGCCAGCCTGGCTGCCAGTGAGCCTGGCGTGATCCTTCATTTCAATTCAGGGTGGAAAGGGGTCAGGAATAAATGCTTCTCTACTTTTTAAAGCATCTTTCATCCAAAAAAAGCCAATACGGTATCCTGTCCTTTGATCTGTATATGAGAGCTGGCAAAGGAAGATTACAGCTTAAACCCATCTTAGCACAAAGCACAACGCTAAACTTTGTACAATCTGAATTTTTCCTACCTCTAGTGTAAGTTTGGGCCAGCCCCTCACCCTGGCCTCGCTCTGGGGTAAGGGCACAAGGGCAGGTGGGTCCCTGTCAGTAGGGGCTTACCTTCTTCCCAGTATCTCTCTTTTGCTGGGTGGGGAAAGACAGATTCTGTGAAAGCCACTTGGGAAGCTATGGACTGGAGCTGGATACCCAAGTCATTGTCTGTTTTGCCACAGAAACAAGTCCCTGATTGTAGGTAGATGTGTCTTTGTGCACACAAACACACCCTCACGTGTGCACTCCTTCTCTGGTGGCACTAAGGATGTTTTTTCCTCACACACTGGTATTTTGCTGAGCTCAAATGTCCCTGGGAGAGGGAGCCTGTGCAGCATGATGTCTGAGGGCCCCAGGGCTGCCCACCAAAGCTGAGGAGGGAGGAGCAGTGGTACGGCTTTCTGCTGGCTGATAAAATTAGTCATTTGGGCCCTTCCACTCTCTTTACCATCAAAAACAAGGTGCTAAGTAAGCCTTGTAATACCTAGCTTAAAATACGACTCTGCAGTTAAAAAAGGAATCACAGAATAGGCTGAGTTGGGAGTGACCCACAAGGATCATTGAGGTCCAACTCTTAGCCGTGCACAGCACCATCCCCAAGAATCACATCACATGCCCGAGAGCACTGTCTAAACACTTTGTGGACTCTGTCAGTCTTGGTGCTGTGACCACTTCCCTGGGGAGCCTGTTCCAGTGTCCGACCACCCCCTGGGTGAAGAACCTTTTTTCTAATATCCAACCTAAACCTCCCCTGACACAACTTCAGGCCATTCCCTCGGGTCCTGTCACTGGTCACCACAGAGAAGAGATCAGTGCCTGCCCCTCCTCTCCCCCTCACGAGGAAGTTGTAACTGCAATGAGGTCTCCCCTCAGTCTCCTTTTCTCCAGGCTGAACAGACCAAGTGACCTCAGCCACTCCTCCTACGACTTCCCCTCAAGGCCCTTTACCATCTTCATTGCCCTGCTTTGGACACTCTACAGTAGCTTAATATCTTTTTTATATTGCAGTGATCGAAACTGCACACAGAATTCAAGGTGAGGTGAGGACAGGTTTGCTAAATGTATTTCTTACTACTGTTTCCCTGTGTGCCATAATTGCTCTGTGTGTATGTCCGTGACAAACAGGCAAAAAATGGAAATATAGTGTAGGTTACCTGAGCATAGTGTTTAAGGGAGGCAGCAGGGGGAAACGTGGGCAGATTCACTCCTCATTACCTGCTTAGTGATCAATAAAGTCTCCTCAGATGATGAGGGAATGCTCAAACATGCCAAACAGATGAGCTGAGTGGCTTTTCTGTGCAATAGAATTCTGGGGAACAGCCGGACATCTGGGCTCAATATCCCTCTTGTAACACACAGGTGAGACCGCAGGCCAGGGGCTTGCTCCAGCCTCTTGATTATAAAGGACATGGCATCCCAGAGGATTTGGGAGAAGCTCTGATAAAGGCTTTGCCTGGAGTGCCCTGTGAGACCAACTGTCCTGGCCCCGCCCCAGCAGCTCAGCCAGGGGCTGTGCCAGCAGTCCAGGCTGCAGCTGGTGGGAGCAGGACACAAGACCTGGTCACCTTGTCCTGGATGCCCCCAGCTCCTGCAGAGAAACCTCCTGGGATTGGGTCACTCTCCATACATATATAGATCCCATGAAAAGTAGGGATACCTCTCAGGTTTCTCCCCAGTGCATCACTTTGGGGAGATGTTGGTATCCTTACCTTGGTCCTGTATTTGTTCTCAATTTGGCAGAGGGACAAACAGTAAAACAGAGAATGGGAGTGTGTAGGAATGGTCTGCTTTTCACAGCACATCTCCCTCAGCATAGGGGCTGGAGGCAAACCCCACCAGTCTGAAGAGCTCAGGACCAGGGGTCACCACCAAGCTGACCCCTTTGCAACAAGACACTGCCATGGAGCAGCTGCCAGGGCCTTGGCTCTGGAGATGGCAGCACCCTGTGTGCCTCCCACGCACCTGTGCCCCGGCAGGGCTGCCAGGTGACGAGCCGAAACGCATTGCTCCCCACCCTGCCGTGACTCACAGGGCACCTGCTCTGCCTGAGCTGCTGTAATCGTTTTGATATGCACTGCTATCTGACCCATACCTTGGGCAGGTGTCCCCTTGGCAGGTCCCTGGTGCTCCAGTGACCCTTGAAGAGCATCCTGCCTGGCATGGGACAGTGGCCTGTGGACCACTGCAGTGTTCCTCCTAATGCCCTGTGCCAGCCCTTGCCCCTGAGCTCCATGGGGATGCTCTGTCACCAGCTGTGAGAGCCAGCACCACCTGCATGGCACAGAAACAAGGCATGGGTGTTGCAGTGATACCTCTTTAATTGCCCTGAAAACTACCCCTCCGAGTTCTTGATCATCCTTTGACCTGTCCAGGCAATCGTGATGCTATTTTTGCCTCATCTGGATCTGTGCTGCAATATGTCATATGAATACAGTTTGTCACTGTGATAGCTCTCTTCCTTCCTAATCTCTCCTCACTGTTGTCGGTCATGTGCAAGAGAGTGACTCCTTTCCTGTGACAGAAGAGTGTCATGCCTAAAGGATTACTTTCAGGCAACCCACAGGAGATTCATCTTGGCAGCCATGAGTTACTTTGTTTTACACTACGTTCCTTAAACCCACTGTTTTGTCTTTCTAACGTGACATGGAAGAGACTTCCAGGTTTCCTTTTAGTGTTCTCTGCCACTCTTCAGCAGGTTTGGTGCCTAAAATCCCACGACACTTTGCAGGAGCTGAGCACTGCTTTGGAGAAGCAGCAGAGACCAGCCAGTGGGAACTGCTACAAGAGCAGTTTGAGCTTTCACAGAATCTGTAGGGTCCAAGAGGATTGCCTAAGTGTCCATGGCTCCAGTTGCTGCCTCAGGTAGTCTCTGGGCTGTCTGGCTGTGATCACCATCCCAGAGGCTGTGAGTGAAGCACCCCTGGCATGGCACAGCCAAGCCCACCATGCCATCATCTTGCCACCAGCAATTTTTACAGAGATGCACGATGTGGGATCTGTTGGGAGGCGGTTCTGGGGTTCAGTTGCCTCAACCTCCTTGCCACTTTAAGCCCCAGCTTACTCCCAGGCCTGCCCCTTTCACATGGTGGTAAGGAGCTGCTGGCATTTGTGCCACGCCAGTGCCAACACCTTCAGCGTGGCTGCTGGAGCGTGTGGTGTTGGGAGAATCTCTCTTGGTGGGACAGAAAGGGCTCCCTGGGTTTGTGCTTGGCAGGAGGCTGAGCGGAGCTCTGGGACTTTTTCCAACAAACCAGAAGTGCCACAGTCCCCTGATACAAAAAGTTTATCTGGAATAAACACGCTGTGCTGGTGGGAACCTGTTATTTGAAAGGTGGCAGGTTCACTCTGTGCCCCATCAGGGACTGTCTGTTCCCCTGTGGCTGGTGCAACCCTGTGCCACCTCCTTGGTCAGTTCAACAGGAACCAACCCATGTATGTGCCTCTGTCTAGCCTGGGTCAGACACCCCCAAATGGGTGATTTTTCTCAGTTTAATGATGATGGAGCTGCAGGATGGAATTGCCCACCTGGGGGAGAGCACCTTATGCCTGCAAAATAGTATATGCTCTGCTTGAGAAACCCTTGGGTTTCCGAAGAGATTATAGCAGCCAGAAACACCCCTTCCTAAAGCAACCAGGGGTCAATAGCCGTTGGGTGGGAGAGAGAGACTTTAATCTGAATCAGATACCTGAGAGATTTCAAGCAAGAAAAGGAGTGGAAAGGCTGCTGCGAGTGGAATTTCCACCCAGTGCAGGCAGCCCAAGGACCTGGGGCACAAAAAAGCACCAGGGGAGTTTGCAGCAAAGCAGTGGGAATAAAACAGCTGCTTTGCAGGGAGCTGTGCCCCTGGCTCTCCTGGAAAAAAGGCCTCTTGGAGGGTGGGTGTCAGGTCTTTTATCTGCACTACCTTTGTAGTGATAAGGCTCTGGTTCTTGAGAATACCAGAGATCAAGTGTGGAAATCAAAAGAGGGCTTTAAAAAGAGGGCTTTATTTCAAGCTGAAGGAAATAAAATGGCCACCCTGCCATCCTGAGGGAGCTTTAGCAGCCTTAAAACAGGCAGCTCCAGCTCTCCACTTTCACAGAGCAAAGCAAAATCCGTATTTGATTTGCATGCACTAAGGGGCAGAAGAATCCTATGTGAGTTTGAAAACTCATAAGGAGAAAAAAAAAAAAGGAGAAATCCTGTGTTAGGTTTAGAATAAACAGTGTTTAGCTGTGTTTTGCAGTTTGTGTTTTTCTCAGGCACGAGCATCAGCAGGCTCATCAGACCGAATCATTTCAGAGCTGTGCTTTAGCCTGCTGCTTAATTCTTTATTGCCATCAGAAGTTAAACAGAAACAACTGTTTCTCTTTACCCTTCTTTTTAATTTTCTTGTCCTTTTTTTTTTTGTGTATAATAGAATTGCAGAGTCACAGGATAATTTCAGAGAGAAGTAACCAAGCCATGGCCAGCTCTGAAGCTAGACCAGGTCCTCAGGACTCCAGTTATGGGTTTTTCCAGGGATGGAGATCCCAGCTCCTCACTGGGCAACCTGTGCCACTGTTTGACCAACTTCATGGCAAGATACTTTCCTTTTAATGAACAGACTTTCCCTCGCTGCAACGTGTGACCATTGCCTTGGTCCTTTCAGTGTGCATCTCTGGGAAGAGCCTGCCTCTTTCTTCCCTATAATGCCCTTTAGGCAATGGACAACAGCACCAGGTCCCCCCACAGACAGCATTAGGACTCCCCCCTACCACAGTCCCCTAGATGGGTACTGAGTAGAGGGGAATTCTCATTTCCCTCGATGTCCTGCGTACTCTCTTGCTGATGTGGCCCTATGGGTGGCCAGCCCTCACCCCCCACTTAGCAGAGCTCTAAACAAGAAATTATGTGTTAGTCACAGAGTCTGGAAGGAAAATACCATCTCTCAGAGAGTTCATTAAATATTTGACTTCTCAAGAAGCCTAAAACCTGTATTTGCTTAGAATAAAACTAAGAGCATGACTTGAGAAATGAGAAAGAAGGAAGGGGATATAATCGTGCAAAGATATGCAGCCTCAGAGAAAAGTATGGACAAATATTCATTGGAGGTATTAAACAAGTTCAGGTCCCATTCAAGTCAAGGATCTCCTAAGGCTTAAGTGGAAAAAATCTAGCCAATCCATCAGGATGGGTGGTGCTTGACCTTTATGCTTTTGCCCCAAAGTTCAGGTTGCTGCCCCATGGACCACCAGGGGAGCCAGCCAGGGAAGTGGTGATGCTCACCAGCATCCTGAAAGGGATAGCTGTGGAAGGAAGTGGAGGGCAAGAGGTGGAGCGAGAAGTGGTGCTGCTGGGACAGTAGTCTCTTGGAGAGCTTCCCCCGTGCTTAACCCCTCATTCTGGGAGGTAAAAGCCCTGTCATGCAAAGCACCTTTGAAGCACTCCCTCCTCTTACTTCAAACTACTCGACTGCTTGCCATCACCTTCACAGCTCTGACACTGCTGGAAACCTGGCTGGGCTAGGGCAGCCGTGGCTTGTGCTGGCTGAGGGGGTACAGCCTCTACAGCAGCTGGTGGACATCCCAACCAGCCAGTTCAAAAACTTACCCCCTTTCTGTCCTTTACTTCTTCCTCAGGCTACTACAAACTCATGCCCACTGATGTGGCTTCTTGCTGGTGGCTGATCTCCCATGCATTCTGCTCTCCCATCACAGCTTGGACCAAAACTGCACAGAGGAAATCAGGGAAGGTTGGGCACATTTTGAGATCTGCTTGGTTACATAAAAACATGAGTGTGGCAAAACCTGCACCTCATATCCCCACCTTCCCTTGCTCATTGGACCCCTCATGTCACCCAAAGCTGGTACATGCTCGCTAAGTCACTGAAGTGCCTTCTGACCACATGTGCCCCGTCACCTAAAGCGGGAATGTGGCTGCTTTGGTGTCATGTGCTGTGCGAGGCACATCGTGACTCATGCCTGGCTGCCCTCTAGTAAAGACATCAAAATTCCCTGGGAGGACGATTCTGTGCTGGCCCTCTAATTCCCGTGCCTTACTCTCAGGGTGCCAGACAGATTTCCAGCACTGTTTGCAGGCTGCTGGTTTGAGGTGGATGCTGTTAAGAGAGTTCCTGGATGTACCTGTGCTGTTGCCAAACTGCACATGGTTGCCATAGAGATGTAGGACACGTAGATCTGACTGATAACCATCTTTTTTCCCCACCCTTTCTTTCTTTTTGCATTAAGTAAAGGAAACTGCATAGCTAGACATGCCTCTGAGGAGCTGCATTGGGAAATCTTGGCAGTTAAGTGCTGGTTTCAGATACTGAAGCTGCAAGCAGCCATGTGTTTACTGGCAGACAAGGGTAATTCTCAGGGAGCAAACCTGCTCCAGAATGGGTGATGGACACAAGCTGGAGAAGGCTTCAGCTCTGCTGAGACCTCATACTGCTGCACAAGGTAGAAGTGGGCTCAGACCCTGGTTTTGTTATGCACCATCTCTCCATCCCCAAAATATATGATCTCATAACAGCAGAAATTTCCTTTTCTAATTAATAATCCATCTTTGTGTCCACAAAGCTCTGCCAGCTATTTCTGCCAGCAAATACTGTTTGCACTTTAACAGCATGCTAGGATGTGAACTTTATCTATGTAAACTTGATTTGCTCCTGTAGATCCTGGATAAAAACAATATAAGGCCTCATTCACTTCAGAATTACCAACTGCTTGGCTCCTGGCACATGCTCCAGTGCTACTGATTTTTAAGCAATCTTGCTAGTGTAACTCCTGTTGCAGTTGTGTTTATAACATGCTGTCTCCTTTTGCTTTGGAAGAGCAAGATCAGACAGCAAAGAAATAGCTGTTCACACATTTTATCAAAGACCATAACAGAAGCGTTTAAGAAAGTGTTGAAGTGTTAGGAGTTTAAAGAAATGGGGCTTCCCAAGAGAGCTAGAATTACCACCTCCTCTGGTTGCACAATGTCCTCCTAAAATAGAGCCCCCACCAAACCTTGTGGTTGCTGCAATGTGAGCCCAGCCGAAACATCCAAGATGAGGAAGGACTTTGCCTTTTTGGAAACTTTGCTTTTTCTCACAGAAGCCCAGAAGTCACCCTTTGCTCACCTTAGTGAGTCCTCCCTCATGTGAGTGCTGCCATTAATGTCAGAGGAAATGAGTGCATGCCCAGCGGCATGGGACAGCCTTGCACAACCAGGCCTAAATATAAACCGGACATGAAAGATAAAGTCTCCAGTAGATAAAATTGCGATAGCTTGGGGACCCAGCCAGCTCATGTTAATGTTAGGGGGTGTTGGCTGTCCTGGCTTCCCCTCAAATCAAATAAATTCAGCATATGGCTGAAATATAGGGTTTTTTTCTGAATTAAAAGCATTCTTAAACAGTCCCTATTAACTGGTGTCTCAAAAGTGCCGTGACATGAGGAGATGGGCAGTGTGGCTCCTCCTCAGGCTCAGCAGCCAGCCAGCTCTCGCCTTCCCTGCACAGCAGTCAGGACATCACCTGCAGCAGCTCGCTGTGCCACCAGCCTGCTGCCTGCCAGCTGGTGGGATGCTCGTGGATGGACACACACACACACCAGCCTGCTGGGCCCCATCAGAGGGCAGACATTCGGGTTAATTACCTCCCTGAGAGCCAGACTTCCAGAGCATATAATTCAACTCAAATTAAATTGCTCATCAACAGGTAATCAGCTGGCCCACTGGATTTGCTAAGAGTCATAGTTGATGCTTTCCTATGCCTGTGTTTTGTTCTTTGACACGTTCCAGAATGTAAGGTCAAGGTGGGAAGCAATGATCCATCCATCCTGCATGCTGAAGCCTGCCTTCAAACTCCAGCCCCATAATATCTTTAAATGGCTTTGTGTTGGAGGGTTCAACTACACGCCATGTGTAAGATTGCTCTGGCACATCCCTTTTCTGACACTCCTCCAGAAGGAGACATGCCTTCACAGACAGATTTTTGGGCAACCCAGCTGCTGGTCTGGCACAAGATGTGCATTTTTGCAATACAAATGTGTGCAGTGATTATGCTTGAGCTTTCTTGCGTGGCACTTGAAGGGTGTAAACCAACTTGAATTTATACTTGAAGGGTATAAACCAGCAGCAGCAACAGATGGATCTAATACTGGAGATGCTGTGGGCCTCTCTGAGCACTGAGGAGGTGTTGATGCTCTCACCTGCTGCTGGTGACTGCAGGAGACGCCTCACACCTTGTGAGACCTAGGGAAATGTCCAGGCTCTTAAAAAAATACCCTAACATTAAAACAATGCGTCAGCTTGTGTTCTGAGTTCCAGAGGGTTTGCAGGACCTTTTGCACTGGTTTTAGCGAGAGAAATATCACCCTGCAGGGTGGTGGTTTGCAGAGAGCAGCGTGGCTTGCCCACACACAGAGGCAGAGTTTCAAAGGCAATGGAGATCAAAGCAAAAGGCTTCAGACAAAGCCACAGCACAGAGTACTAGGCATGTTAATAATTTAGAAACAGTCAAATGTCAGAATAGTCAAATGTAGGCACTGAAGGAGTCGCGGGGCTTTCTCAGTGAGTGCATCCCAAGGGAGGAGACAGGCACCAATGCAGGGCAAAGGGCTCTCCCAGCCCGGCTTCCCCTGCTGGCTCACCAAGGGAGGTGACAGACTATCCTCCCTCTCCGGAGGGCCTGGAAGCATGACGCCTTCAGATGTGTGTGTCTTTGGGAATAAAAACCTGTGGTTTTGCTGGTTGTGCTTTTGGAAAGTCGTGAGTGCACAGATTATGGCCAGCTGCCATTCATTCTGTGCACAAGTGACCTGAACCTGAGCATGCTGAGTGTACCCAGCTGGTAAAATGAAATTTTTGGGTGATGGTTATAAATTGTTAATAAATATTATTAGGGGGAGGTATTTTTCTTTGGAAATAAAGGATTTTAAATCAAACTTTAGTTACCATGTGCCACAGATCTTTCTTAAACTGAAAGTAATGGACTTCAGCATGAATAGTGTTCTTAGGTGACCAATGGGATATTGGAAAACTCACTTGGTGATTTTTAGGGATGAGTAAGAGACGGTGTAAAGAGAGAGCCTGTCAGAAAAGTGCTTGTAATCCTTCAGCGCTGGCTGCATGAAGAGATGAAAATGAGAACCTGAAATGGAGCTCCTTTATAAACCCATCTCACAATATTAAGGCATAAATTTTAGAGGTAGCCCACATAATGGCTTTCAGTTTCAAGTCACAGGTAAGATCCATTTTTAATGGTACTATTTTTGCTGTGGTGCTTCTGACAAATGGTCAGAGAAACGTCAGTCTTGGCAGTCCATAAAATTAGCAACATCTCCCTAATAAAGCTAAAGACAGGAGCCACTTTCTGAGCCTGTAGGGGCCAGCGCAGCCCTGAGTGTGCAGCACAGCTCAGGCTCTGCAGTGCTGCAGGGACAGCTCTCTGTGGCAAAATAGAGCCTCTCCAGGTCCTTTTGCCACAGCCCTTGCTCTTACCAGGTGTGGGCACCCACAGCTCCTCTGGGCAACCTGTACCAGTGTCTCACCACTCTCACAGTAAAGAATCTCTTCCTCATGTCCAATCTAAACTTACCCTCTCTCAGTTTAAAACTGTTATCCCTAATCCTGTCTGTGGTAAAAAACTTCTCTCCATTATCCTTATAAAACCATTTTTAGTACAGAAATGCCACAGTTAGGTGTCTCCAGAGCCTTTCCTTCTCCAGGCTACACAACCCCAACTCTCTCAGCCTTCCTTCGCCTGTTCCATCCTTCTGGTAATTTTTGTGGCCCTGCTCTGGACCCACTCAAATAGGTCCATGTATTTCTTGTACTGGGGGTCCCAGAGCTGGATGCAGCATTCCAGGTGGGGTCTCACCAGAGAGGAGTAGAAGAGAAGAATCCCCTCCCTCCAGCTGCTGCCCACGCTACTTGGGATGCAGCCCAGGACACAATTGGCTTTCTGGGCTGTCAGTGAACATTCCTGGGTCATGTCCAGTTTTCACCCACCAGTATCCTCAAGTCCTCCACAGGGCTGCTCTTGATGCATTCATCCCCCAGCCTGTGTTGCTACCAGACGTTGTCCTGACCCAGGTGCAGCACCTTGTACTTGGTCTTGTTGAACCTCATGAGAGTCCCATAGGTGCACTCTTCAAGCCTGTCTGGGTCCCTCTGGATGGCATCCCTTCGCTCCAGTGTACCAACCACACCACTCAGCTTGGTGGTCTGCAAACTCACTGAGGGCGCATTCAATCCCGCTGTCACTGATGAAGATACTAAATAGTATTGCTCCCAGTGTGGACCCTTGTGGGACACCTCTCTTTACTGGTTTCCATCTGGACGTAACTATAACCTGTTGGACAGAGCCATCCAGCCAATTCCTTATCCATCTAACAGTCCATCCTGTATCTTTCCTACTTAGTGTTGAGAATGATGTGAAGGATTGCATCAAAGGCCTCAGGGAAGTCCAGGCAGAGACCCTGCCTGAGCTGCAAGTCTTGCGTGGTGGGAATGTGCCGTCAGTCGTGGGCCGAGCCCAGGGGGCCAGCAGCCCGCACAGTGTCCTGTGCATCGCCATGCCAGGCACAGGATCAGTCCCCAGGAAAGAGGACCAGGCTGGGGGTGAGGCAGGGAAATGCTTACTTAGCACCTAATCTTGACAGGCCTTTTAGTTTAGGAGTTCCTTGAGGTACGTGCCTACACCCACACTTACGTACATACATGTACTTATATAGATTTCAAATCCAAAGTTAAAGTGCAAAGGCTTTTAAAAGTTTAAAGGATTTAAAGGCTCCCACTAGGAGTGATGCTGGTGTGGAATAAGAGAGAAAATAAAGTTTTGCCCTGGCTGGAGGAGCAAAAATGCAAAAGAGCCGTTGTCGGGAAGCCTGGAGTCATCTTTTCGTCCATTTCCAGACTTTGTTACTGCACAGAAATCATGGTCAGTGTCTGTGAAATGGGGGCACTCAGCCCTTTTCGCACCATGTGCCCTAATGTCCTCTGCTCATGGGCTGCCTCTCACTGCACAGCACAGCGGCAATCCTGCCACCTCACACTACTAAAATAAAAATAACATGAAATAACAGAAAATTAAACTCGGGTGAGTCGCTACTGATTGGCAGTGAATGGATGGGGAGCAATTTCAGAGAGGGCTGACATCAGGTAATACAGCCAAGAGCTGATACTCCAGGAAGTATTCACCATGAAGTGTGGGTTTTTTCCTCTCTTTTCTTTTTCTCTGCATCTTTTTTATTGATCTGTGAAAGGAGAGCTCTGCAGATGCAATATCTGAGAGCTGGTGGTATTCTCACGCCTTTGTCTGCAGCTCTTGTCTCTGTAATTGTTTCTGGCTTCCTGTCTACTGTACCTTGGGCTTTCCCTGGGAGGCCTTTTAGCCATCTGAAATTAAAGGTTCTTCTTCATCAGCCCTTTACCTGAGCTTCTTGCTTCCACTACTAACAAGCAATTTTCTTAGCACCCTGAATCAATCCAGTTTTTCCATCAGAGGTCAGGTGTTTCAGCTGGAAAGAGCCGCTGGTGGGGGGGCTGACACCTCTTCTTTTGGCCCCAGCCCTCCTCCTCCTCCTCACCCAGCACATGGGAGACTGGTTCAATTTCCATGTGCTCCTTCAGCACAAGGAGCTGCAGTTGTGCTGCAGACCCGCATTTCCCTCTTTTCAGTGGTGAAACAGCACAGCCCCCCTTATAT